>JAEQBH010000210.1:0-5724865 GCA_016808115.1 Tetrastigma voinierianum
AAAGTTTCAAAACCTCGTCTAATCTTTATAATGTATGTGTCCACTGAGTTCAATGAGCCATGCATGAATGCTTTGTGCTGGGCTTCGAAAAGTAAGTCGTCTCTATAGTAGCGTCGTCTGTGATTGAACCTTCCATTTGAACTATAGCGATGCAAGCGACTTTGCGCTGGGGCTGCTACGAAAGAAAAGTCTTCTATTACCCATATGCGCCAAGAATGATGCGGAATCAACTATGCTAACAGAGCACTCTGTTGTTGTTTTGTGTTCTGCTTTTGACAAATTCAGACCTTATCTTATAGGAAACAAAGTTATTGTGTTCACAGATCATTCCGCAATCAAATAATTGATGACTAAGAAAGATGTGAAACCTAGACTTATTCGATGGGTGCTCCTATTGAAAGAATTTGATGTGGAGATTTGAGAAAAGAAGTAATTTCTCAAGTAGCCGTCTATCCAGATCATGGTCCTTAGAAACAAAGCAAGTGTAAACATCATTTGCATATTGATGACATCGTTCCTGCATGAACAAATACTATCTTTGTCGATGATGAAACATTCCTTGTTTGTTGATATAGCCAATATTCTGTCTGTTTATTATTCCACTGACTACATTTTAACAACAAAAAAGTGCTCCTGCAGAAGTAGTCACTAAGTTTCAAAAGATCCAACCTAAAGTCACAACACATTCAGACTATTCATGCTGCCTCCTCTGATTCTGCACAAAATAGGTCGCCTTAATTCAATAAAATTTATACTGAAGTCATCTGTCACTAGTTAAACTGCTTCAAGAGGCGGTTCAAGATCTAATATGATTATTTCATTCAAAGCAAATGATTCAGATACTATTCAAATATGAGGCTTCATCAGATTTTCTGATCTTCATAAAAAGGGCTGTCGTCGCCACTTAAGCTGTTAACTGAAAGCGCCTTTAAAATAAGATGTAAAAGAAGACCTTAGTTTTAGGTCACCGGGTTTAAGATGGGGTCAGAGGTGTCCCTGTTTCCAAAGATTGTAGTGGAAATGACATAGTCATTCCCAAATTGATCTTTGTTTAACTTTAAAACCAACCTAAAAGAACCTTCCTATTTGAACTCGCAGCATTTATTGCACATTTAATGTTCCCAAGTAGTTTGAAAATAAAGCATTTAACCTACTTCAGTGGTTCGTAAATGACATCTAATGGATGTCGTGTATCTAGCAATAAGAATACACTGAACCCTAAAGCATGCCAAGTATTGATCTAAAGAAAATACATTAAATAGCATTTTAAACTTTAGCTTTGAAAGTTTGAAACACAAATACGCTAGCACTGCCTATGAAAAGAGGAACACCCGCAAACCCACCTCAACCAACCTAGCAACCCTCCTCTTCAAGGTTTTGAGGCTTAGCCAAACATCCTTTGAGTTGTCATCCTCAAAGGGGTGTGTTTGGCAGCCTAGAAAATGAAGGAAAGAGGAGAGAGAATAGAGAAAATGGGAACCAAAACAGGGGCTGTAAATGAAACTACGTTAAAAATGAAAGTTAAGTTACAAAATATTCATAACATACTTATATAAATTTCAATAAACATGCTAAATACCAAACTATCCCAAATAATATGATTACATTGAGGGCAAAGAGAAATTAATCAAAACTGAGTCGCTTGGATCACACAAAATATTTGATGCAGATACTTCATTATGCATTTAGAAATTCGCTTATATAGCTTGGCCTCTTGCATTTAAGATTAGCTAAATTTATATAGTTACTTAATCAGCTGTACTTATGTATTAAAATTCTGCTATGTAGCCTAAATCTCAACATATCTAAAATTTCACTATGATTGCAAAATTTCTATAAAAAAAATTTCCTCTATCATCATGTAAATCGCTCTCCCATCAAGGCTTGCTTCCCGCATCTTCCAACACCGCTTATTTTTCATCCCAAGCGTGATGAAATCGACGCAGAATTCATACGAATCCTGCAGATAAATCGAAGACAATTTCGATGCTGCTTGATATGATGGTAAATGTTTACGAAACCCGCAAACTACCAAAAACAACCTTCAAAACAAAATCGCAGTACTAAAGGGACCTACATGTCAATCTACTTAAATAATATGATTAGTACGCAAAAAGCACTCCAAAACTCCACTTAAATAGGACTCAAATAAGACTTTTTAAAATTAACTGCATTCCCCCAACCGAATACACATTGCTGGGTCTCTTAGCAATGCTAAAAATAATAAAGGATGCAAAGCAGTTTTCGCAAAGAGTATTGTGTTCAAAAGTGTGTGTACAAGTGAGGCTTTACCTTCAGTATGAAAATTTTGACTCAGACAAAGACCATCACAGAGAGACCAATTGCCATATAAACAAGCTCAAAAACATTAGTTCCAAGGAAGTCAACCTCGAACTTCCACCAAAATCTAAGTGTTTTTAGGCAACCAGCTTGGTCCAATAAGCTGCTGCTATTCCTCCCCCAAACTGCCATCGCTGTGACCTTAAAATGATGACCAACCTAAAAGATTCATTTACACTCTTATTTCTACTTATATTAAATAGGGTGCACGTCAAACCTCGACTTCACCAAAGTCCATGTAATCCGGGTCCACCGATAACTCCCAACCACTCGTTTGTGGTATCAAGTCAAAAGGATCTATCGACCACTAACTATTCAGGCTTCACCCCGGACTTCAAATGATTTCGAGAATCCAGCACCTACAACTCGCTAAACTCCAATCAGCAGACTCTAACCGTTGGTTGTGGCACTGTGCTCTGTATGCTTTCATTTATACCCCTGGATCAGTGTTTGGTTTGGTGCTCACGGCTTTCCATTCTTTTTCTTTCTTTTCTTGCTTCTTTCTTTTCATTTGAAGACTACATTGGTCTTCATTTGCAAGTAACATAAACTATTATAACGCCAATCATCTAAGGTTTACTTGCAAAGTAAGAAGAGGTATGCAACTTCTCAACCTATTGATGAAACCCATGTGCACTCGTGTGCATTTAGCTAAAAGTGAGTGAACAAGGTTGAAACTTTGAAATCTCAACCAACCAAAAACTTAATCATGCATGGAACTATTCTAGCATTATGGTAGCATACAAGGCTTAAAATTTTCTAACTACAAAGAGTGAACACAAAAATATAGGAGCAAAAAAATGGTTTGTAAAAGTGTAGAAAAATGTAAATACCGCTATAAAGCTTTTGATATAACCAGCGCTAGTACAAGCTTAACATAGCTGAAGCACACTACATAATAATCATAACAAAAGATCACTCGCCTACTATCAAGCAATACATACATACTAAAATGGGCCTCTATACAAAAACAAGTAAATGATAGTTAAACAAACAAAGAGGATGATTATATTTCAACCCCAACCTTTCCCAACCAAAGCTAGCGTGTCTCCACCCGGGTAGACTAAAATAGAGAATGCAGCATGACCACCTCACTCTATTGGTGCCGATGCCTGGATCCATTAAGCCGTCAGCGCCGCCAAAGACATCCAAGGAGGTCACGAAACTGATACTACAGTCACATCACAGTAGCGGGTCGTGGTAGCTCACACTGATCGAAGCGAGACCGAGGTGGCTCAATCAAGAAGAATGGCGTGATTCGCGAGGGCACCCCGCCGCCATCCACGGCGTTAGGACCACAACTAAAACAGCCAAGAAATCCCTGGGCACCAAGGATGGTGGCCCCGTACGGAGGACGCCAATAGTCTCGCGAGGTGAGCCGCGCAGGAGATGAACTGAACCGAGGTCTTCCACCTCCACCGAACACGTCATCCCCAGTCCTTTGCAATATCATCCGCGCTCCTCCTCAGAGAAGAAAGGAGAGGCACAAAGACCGCCGATGGATAAAATCTCGAGACAACTCAACCGTCGCCATGCGTGGCTCTTCCAGAACCAATGCCAACCACAACAACCTCGCATCAACAAGAATAGTCTCGCCCCGAAGCAGGTCCTTGCGCGCGACCAAGTGTAGTAGCGCCATGAGGAGCTCCTGAGAGATCGAACTAGAATCCCCCGCCGATATCCTATACGTAGCCTCGAGTATAGCTCCTACGCTATATACCGGGAACAGTTGGTCCGAAGCACGTGGTCCACAGGAGCATTCGGCGGAAAGTTACCGGGCGGAGAGTATAGGCCCGGGCCGTGGTGAGTTCTGGCGAGAGCCAACCATTTCAGTAGGCTAAGGCCACCGTCGATAGTCCGTGGAATTCGCTGTAATCCACGGCGGTGCCCAAAGTGCTCGTATTATCCGCGCCGTAGTACCGGGGCGCCGCCGATATCGAACTGGATCTCCATTCGACTAGGCGTTTCCCGTGATGTCATAGTATGATAAAACTCAAGCACCACCCGGATAGAAAAAATCGCCGAGTCATGAATGCGCGTGAGAGTGAATATTGCCGGATCAACCGCATCGTAATCTTCAACGCTGGTCCGCCAATGCCGCATGTCGCAGTATGACTTCTCCATGGAAGTCCCCCGGAAATCACCGACGCCCATGGAATCATCGCAACGCACCACCACTCGACCCCGCGCCGATAACTAGGCAACGAACTCGATTAGTCGAGCAGGCGACGCCGCCTAGACCGCCAAGGCTCACCCGCCAGATGTCCGCCTCAGCGCGGGCCCGACGAGTCTCGATGCACAGAGAAGGAGGCCGAGGTCACCCGGAACCGGTATCGCTTCTCGACGGGGCCGCGGTTGTTCTCCGGCGAAGCGTATGTGACCCGTGACGCCGTGGCGGTGGCCAACGCAGAAGTTTTGTAACTCCGGTCCGAGAGGAGCAAATAGCTCGATGCCAAACACCATCTTTCTCGTGGGTACCGAATCAACCCCGGCTGAACGGCGGCTCGCGTACAACTACGACAAGTCAGCGTGCAAAGCAGGGGCAACCGCCGTGGTGGCACCAGCCCACCGCAGGCTCGCGCGGAGGCGGTGTCACCGGCACTAAGGGAAGCGGCGGCAGCGCGGACTCCTGCCGGGCGCGCCTCGCATGGCTCAGGGTCAAAGCGGGGGCGTGGCTATGCGCAGGGTGGCACAGTCCCCGGGCTCTGGCCAGGTAGGCTTAAAGAGCTGAGTATAAGGTGGCAAAATGGTGGCACAGCAAAGGCCGCTCAGTGCGCTGGCAGAGTGCAGTAGAAACGCAGGCACCTGAGGCTCAATGGGCACCAGAGAAGGCGACAGACCGAGAACGGGGGTGCCTTTTTATAAAGCATTTAGGCAACTAAATGGACCCCATGGTAGCCGAAGAGCCACGGGAGGATAAATTTCGCTATTATTGCGAAATTTATGCCTTGCACCAGCTTACATTCTGCAAAATAAAAAAAAAATTAATTGAAATAAATTAAAATAAAATAAAATAAAATAAACTAAAATAAAACCGAAATAAATAGAAACTAAATAAAAATAAAAAAATAATAAAAATAAAATAAACTACAACGACTTTTAATTAAACTAAATTTTTGTCAGCTTGTTTCAATGGAGACCAATCCACCTGGTTGGAATTTCACTCATGGATGATCAAGGAGGAGGAGCTTCTTATCAGAATTAGTGCCGCATGTTTCCCATGCTCACTTCATTGAGCCTACCGGCAGGCCGGGAATCATTGGCTCAGAGGGAGTAACTAATGCAAACTAATTCTCCATCGACCGCTTCACTTTCTTACCAATTCTTCCCGCAGTCAGGAGCACTCCCGCACTGAACAACAACTGCCAAGCATCATCTAATTCCCGCCTCATCCCTACCGGCTCACAGGCTTGCTGCTCGTGAAAATGTTGAGCGCTCCAGCGGTCATGTTGCCAAATGTGAGCCGCATGACTCATCTCAGAATTGACGTGATCGAAGGCGGCCAAAATGGCCTTCCCAAGACAAGTACATGATTAGGCCCAACTCGCGACGGCCGATCGAGCACTACAAAATCCTAATCGGATAGTAGCGAATTTGTCCACCTCTTTACCAATACATCCTCAACTATGCCCTTAGGAATTTTTACGATCGACGTTTAAGGATGTAGTGATGTTGGTTGGTTTATCTCCCAAACCCAACTACTTATATAATCGGTATGGCAAAGAGGTTTTACACTAGCTTCCCCAAGTCCAACAAAAAGCTTTTATTCATGCAAGTCCTCATCGTTGATCTAATGTGTGATCCCAGATCCCTTATATTTCACGGTTCATCAACACACATAACTGCTAAAGGCTTTCTTTCAAGTAAACTCTTTAATTCGTACAGGTCCTTCAAAATTTCGCATATGTCGGGACTTGCTTAATCATGTCAAGGCGTACCGGATATTTACCACTATTTTAGTACCAAATTTCGCTTTGGTTTGTGATTTTTTTCTTGCCTCTAAGTGCTGGCAAATGGAGGGGGCATGTTTTTCATTGAATCTTCTAATTATTCTCTCGTGCTCGCCTCTTTTTCGGTCTCTTCAAAGAATCTCAAAACGTTCAATCCCTTTTCCACTCCTCAAAGTGATGATAGCCTTACCATCCATTCGCTGTATTGGGATCAATGGAAGAAACTATTTCATGAATTTCTGTGGTTTCATTGTCCGGGAAGGGAATTTCCTCTTCAGACTCACGGGTTAGACAACCTGCAATGGAACTTGAAACTCGAACGCATGCCGTCTACTTGGCTGAGTGAGCTTCACTATTTCAATTTTCCCCATTAGTTTGGACATTGATGGCTTTCTCGCTCCTCTACAAAATTTCCACCACCTTGCTCAAATCTGGCAGATGGTTTGTTCACAGAGAAAAGTGTGATATATCACAGACAGAAAGCCGAGGTGGAGCCATAAACTACCGCGTGCTCCCGGGGCATATGCGTGGGTTTGCCCCATGATAGGTTCAATGATTCCTCCAACGGGGTTATAGGTGTTGCCATATGAGCATTTGTAGGTGGCTTATTTTGACCCAAGACATGGGCATGCCTCGCATTAAGTCCCTTATTGACTTAATCCACTGACGTTGATCCCCGGCTATTCGACCGACAATTAAAACAAGCTGGTCGAGGATGCAAGCAACTCATTCACCGCCGTACTTCATGCCGATTTCTACCAAATCCCGGTCATGGTCATGGCTTTCATCTCCGTGTCTCTCGGTGCGCATAAATTCCTCCCTTTCGTGAGTCGGCCTCATTCTTTCGCTCCCTTGGCCTGCCCATCCCATCCCTTGGAAGTTTCAACCACATAATTCAAAAAGTCCATGGCTTCATCTGGGTTCTTGCTCAGAAAGTCCCCTCCACATATGGTTTCCATTAGTTGCTTCATGGTCGGAGACATACCATCATAAAAGTGATTCACAAGCATCCATGTATCAAACCCATGGTGTGGACATGCACTAATGGTCTCCATGAATCTCTCCCAACACCGAGCAAAACTTCTCATTATCGTAGGCCGAGTAAGTGTAGATTTGCTCTTCAAACCGTTGCTATCTCGCTACCTAAAAATTCTTCAAAAATTCAAATTTCGCCCAATTTCTAATTGTTCTCGCCTAATGAATCGAGCCAAATCTTCGCCTTTCTGGCTTCAAGGTCAAAGGAAAGCCTTCAGCTTGCTAAATCCATGTCAGACACACCTTCTTTAAAAGTAGTGCACACTTCCTCGAACTCCCGAATATGCGTATATGGATTTTCATTCTCCATTCCATGAAAAGTGGGAAGAAGGGGCACCAGATAGGGTCTCACTGCCACATCATCAGCAGTGGTATGATGCGTGAGCACTCACTCTGTGGAGGGTGTATGTGGTCTCTCATCAATTTATATGTTGTAGATTCGCACTCTCACGACTTCACGCTCTTCGTGGAGGATCCATTTCCAGCCTTAATCGTGTACACTCGACTTCGTAACCTTGTTCAATCGTGTACAACCTGCAATCTACTGATATACCTCTATCCCAAAGTGATGCATAAATACCCGTGACACAAAAGAGACAAAGCAAAGAGCAACAACAAGACTCCGCCAAAAGGATCAAGAGTTTAAAATAAAAAATAAAATGACTGTAAAAACAAACAATAAAGGATCGAGTAAAAAAAAACTTGAAATTCTAAAAAGGTTTAAAAGGTCACCAATACTTGTAATGATTACAAGTACTCATCAACTCATCCGTAGTTCGGGCACCATCCCTAATCCGCCCATTTGACTGCGCCAGCAGTGGTCGCTCTAATCAACAAAATTATACCTGTTGCTCCTAACGCCGTAGCGCACTACCGCAAAGATAACGACTTAGTTCGAACACGTGGATGAGTTTTCGTCTACAAATGATCAGATAATGATCAAATGGTGAGGCTTTCATTTGGATTTTCGAATTTGCATAAAAAGAGGTGGTTGTCACTTAAGCTAACCGAAAGCTTTAAAATAAGATGTAAAAAGAAAACTCGGGTTTTGGGTCACGCTTGGTATGATGGGTTGCAGAGGTGTCTCAAGTTATTTCCTCGCACAGTGAAAACACACAGAATGTTCCCAAAACGATCTTTGTTTTATCTAAACCAACCCTGAGTAATCTTCCGCTTGAACCATAAAGATTTATTGCACATTATTTAATGTTCTGAAGGAAATAATAAAGCATTTAACCTACTTTCAAGGCTCAGAATGACATTCAATGGATGTCGGCAGATCTTGCATAAATACACTAACCTAAAGCATGCCACATCGACTCAAACAAATTAAGACAGCAAAGATTTAACTGTTTTTAAAAGTTTGAAACACAAATACGCTAGCAAGACCGCTTCAAGGAAAATAGAGGGAACACCCGCAAACCCACATCAACCAACCTAGCAACCTCCTCTTCAAGAGACAAGCCAAACATCCTTCAGCTGTCATCCTCAGCGTGTACTCGCCCTAGAAAATGAAGGAAATAGAGAGAAAAGAGAAAATGGGAACTAAAACAGGTTTGAATGAAACTACATTAAAATGAAAGTTATGTTGGGCAAAATATTCATAACATGTTTATATAGCCCCCACAAACATGCGAAAAATTAACAAATCATCCAAACACAGATTACATTGAGGGCAAAAAGAGAATTAATCAAAATGAGCTGCTCGACCACAAAAATACGATGCAGATAATTTCGCTATGCACAGGAAATTTCGCTACATAGCGAAATCTGGCGTGTCATAAAAATACGATTATAATAAATTTCGCCATGTAGCGAATTCTCAACATATAGCTTAAAATTACTTATGATTGCCAAAATTTCCTCTATCATCATAAATTTTCATCATCACGCGAAATTTCGCTTATGATTGCAAAATTGCCATTCTTCTACTACTTGCTTCCTGCATCTTCCAGCCTGCTATTTCTTCATCCCAAAGTGAGAAATCGACGAATTCATACGAATCTCTAAGATAAATCCAAGACACTGATGCTGCTTGATATGATTGCAAATGTTTACTAAACCCTCGCAAAACTACCAAAAACAACCTTGAAACAAAATCGTGAGTACTAAAGGACCTACATGTCAATCGCTTAAATATGATTAGTACGCAAAGTACACTCAAACCTATATTAAATAGGACTCAAAATAGCACTTTAGGTACTAATCAGGTTTTAAAGTGAAGTGGCAGATATCGACGCATTGCCACTCTTGGGAGTGTGTGTCTATTCAATGGACAAGAACAAGGCCAAGGTACTACAATAGTGGTTTTATTAGCCTTCTATATTCAATGATGCACACTTGTTCGCAAAGTCCTATGATCGATGTCAAAGGATCGGGAACATTAAACGATGAAATGAAATGCCATTGAGGACTATTCTAGAGGTATTTTTTATGTCTGGGCATCTACTTTATGGATCCAAGCTTCGCCAGCCCGATGGGCACAAGTACATACTTTGGCAATGGATTACGTATCCAAGTGGTTGGCCATTCCATCCATTACTTATGATGCCAAAGTAGTATCAAGGCTCATCAGAGTAATATCTTTCAAGGTTCTGGACCCTAGCTTAATCACGATGAAGGCTCATTTCAGAATAAATTGTTTGTATCATTTTAGCCAAATAAGGGTGGGTGAAGCATCGTGACTTACATACCACCCCCAAAGCAATGGGCAAGCTGAGGTATCAAATAGGGAGATCAAGAAAATTTTAGAAAAGACAGTTATTATGACAAGAAAAGATTGGGCGAACAAAATTGATGATAGCTTATGGGCTTATCTAACAAATTTTCTGCGACAAGTATGTCCCCGTACCAAATCGTCATGTTCCGCTGTGTACCTATAGAACGAGCACAAATACACTGCAACTAGAATGCCAAACATGAATTTTAAATGGCCGAAAAAGAGGATGCTTTAGTTTAACAGCTTTGATGAACTTAGGTAGAATGCATATGACTGTTTAAGAATCTATAAGGAGAAGACCAAGGCGTGTCATGACAAGCAGATAATGCATAATGAGCTAAAACCAGGACAACAAGTATTACTATTCAATTCACTAAGCAATTGCCTTAGAAAACTCAAAGTTAAGATGGTTCAGCCATATTTCAGGATCACCAAGTCTTCCCATATGATAGTGTCGATCTAATGCACCTTGAGAGAGGTCAATTCAAGGTGAACAAGAGCATGTTATTTATCCAATGATCAATCTGGTAAATACAGTCCATCACGTCATACTAACATAGGCAATAGTTTCGGATCACAAAACTTTGTCATGGTTGTCTCAGGTCAAGTACCCGCCAGCACATAGCTTGTTTAGCGCTAACTATAATAAACAAAGCGCCCTGGGAGGCCACCCAAGCCTTTAAATTATCGGTCGCGCTTTTCTTGTTTTAAGCTCATAGTTTAATTTTTCTTGTTTTAATTTTCATACATGCATTTGCGGTTAGTGTGTCTCTCGAGGCTTCGAGGCTAATGGGCAAAAGAGAGATAGCATGACAAGCTTTGCAGTGCTTGGGAGGAGTGAGACCAATGCGTGAGTTTTTCTATACTTAGAAAATTTTCGTGAAAATTTCAAGATGTTGGTCTCGAACGCGCGATGTTAGACCCAATGTCACGACAATGAAAATATACCTTCCTAGCACGTCGCGACGCTGATTTGCAAGATCACAATGTTGAAAACATACTTGCCAACGACATTGAAAATAAACTCTACAACGTCGCGGACGTTGATCTCAACGTCGCACGCGAAATAAAACCTCTCGTGAAATGGCGACATTGAAAATCGTTTCTATGTAACGCTTCAAAACATTGGTCACAACACTATACAATTCAAACTCGAGAACATCGCAACGCTGGGCCCGAACGGGCGACGTCACTTGTTTTAATCTAGAGACGTCTATAATCTCACCTCCTTCCACCTCCAAACCCTAGTGTACCCCAACTTGTGCATTCGCCAAATCCCATCCCGCCTCTCCCATAGCTTAGCTAGGCATCCTTAGCAACCCTCCATAGCCCTAGGCCTGCACTCAATGAAAAATCTAAAGGTTCACTATCATTCGAGACCCTTCCTACTGGCCCCAATTTTAGCCACGCTCAGGTCCCTAGCTCCCCCCTACACTCCCTTTTTTTGGGTGGTTTGTATCTCAAAAGGTCCCCTAGAGTTGGTTGGGGGTTCTAGACTCGTTTGTAGTGCATCAAGCTCCCCACCCCACTTTGTGCCCACTACGTGTTATTTAGTCGCCTGTGGTGCTGGGTGCTTCCTGTGGTTTTTGGTAGCAGAGCAACTAACTAGGGTGTGGTAGCCCACGAGTTCTTTCTTTCACCTTAAGTTCATCCCATAAATTTATCCCAAATTTCAGGCCAACAATGTCAAACAATAAGTTAAAACGAGCTCAAGAGTAGTCAAGAGCGAAGAACCACCTCTGCAATGATCACGATAAATTCATCAATGAGAGCGCGGCCGAGAAGTTCGACCTCATCTCTACTAAATCGCTTCCTAGAAGGACTCCAACATCTCAAGATTTTTTCAAAACTACACAGGAAGGGGGTGCACAACCCCCGAGTCCACTCTCTCATTACGATGGTCATACGGGAATTCTACGCCCAACTTAGCGTACCCTATGTGCTCAAGAAGGTCCGAGAGGTCCAGGGGTGCTGGTAGACTTAGAGCTGCTTCATCAACCGCTATATTACAACCTTGAGTCAGATTAACCCCGAGGCCTTTAACTCCGCCACAAACACCTAACTACCTAGAAGTCCTTAAGCCGCCACAATGGCAGAGTGAGTGAAATCAAAACAACGAGGGGCATAAGTCGTGCATTTCCTACAACACTTGGCTTATATAACGCCAAGGTGTGGCACCATTTTATCACCTCTTGTCTCATTAAGGTGATGAACGCTTGCAAGGCGAAGGCAAACAAGTATCAGCTTCAATTTCTAACATCACCAGACACATCCCGCTTGGATGCCTGGCCAAGCAATGATGCAAACTTCTATAATCTGGTCAAATGTGAACCTTGGGCACCCCTTTCATCTATGGCCTGCAAGAATGGGCAGGCCGTTAGAGGATAATGAAGCCTAGATCCATCCTATTGCCAACGAGTAAAAAAGGATAAGCCTCCGCATTCATCCTTCGCGCTTATGACGCCAAGGAACCTTCGTGATAAGGAGGAACTGGTCAAAGATGCTCGCATTGCTCGCATGCGTGAGGAGACCCCGCGAGGCCAACCCCTATCCACCCCAATCACCCACCCATCCACTTCCCATCTGCCCCTCCACCACTCCCGTCGAACCTAATGTCACCAACCCTTCTAACCTCGAGGACCAAAGTTCAAGACCTCACTCAGGTTTGATCTGCTTCAGAATGAGACCCAAGATACTGAGTCACATGAGCCAGACATGATGAACTACAAAGCACATGCGCTGTAGTCTCCACAACTAGTAGGTCATCCAACAATAGCTCGCCCAGCTGCTTGCCTTCCATGTGCCACCACCACCACCACCACCGCCACCATAGCCGATCCTGACCACAGGGGAGTCACTTATTATTTCTCGTCAAATGGCATTATTGGCCTGCTTTTTTTTTTGGGGGTCAGGTGGTCGCTGGCACCATTTACTTTGTGTTTGACATGTTTATGTCATGTTCATTGTTTCAGTTATGTCAAAGACGTTTATGTCTACTGCTTAGATATGTCTAGCTCATGTCTACTTTCAACAACTCCTCTTTCATAGAATGTGTTAGCTGTCTCAAGTTTTTTAATTTCATGTTTTAGGTCTATAAAGCACAAGGAGGATGCCATGATTTCCAATCAAGGATCTTATCCTCCCACTTCAAACACACAATGTGTCAAACAAGAAAGTTAGATCCTTAGGTCATAGGATGCCCTGAATTACTGGCTTCAATAGGTAAGGATGACATAGTGATTTCACCTAGTGTTCAAGAACCAATCAGAAAGCAATACCACACACTCATACGCAGACTGCGGTATGCCTAGGTTCCCAAAATCTCAGCCACTAACATTCAATGAGCCTCAAGCCTTTCTAAACACCCAAGTGACGGACACTATAGAAAAGAGGATTAAGCATCGGCCCCAATATATATATATATATAGGAGATAGAGAGATACAGGGAGAGAGAGAGAGAGAAAAAAGCGTGAATTAGAACAAAACGGATCTCAGTCAAAACCCTGCACAATCCGAGAGGCCTTTCAGCCTAATGCCCCGAGCCAATCGGGCCGGAGCTATCAATTTCACCGCAAGGGATGTGATATGAAGCCCCAGCCACTCCTGGGTCTTAGGTTTCATGAGGTTCGGTGAAGTTCGAGGGGAACCGAATGTCCGATGACCCTTGGAACTAACCCGGGGTGTGTCACCAATGGATCCCCACTATAGGTAAAGCTTTCTCCCAAACCTAATGTCCGCCACACCCATTAACCCGCTGAAATCTTATACATCTCAGACACGAGACGCATACCCGAGTAAAATGGCCTCTCGGGGCCCACACAAACCACATCAAAATAAATATCCCAATATATTCTCATAGTTTCCATGCCTGCTCTACAAAAGATTTATACATATTTAAAATATATAATTAAGCTCATTATTTCGGGCTTTCTTCTCAAAAGCTACCTCTAATGCACCATCTCCTCATGATACCCCTCAGACTGCAGGTTCACCACTACGAAAGAAGCCCAGAGAAAGTTTTCCCTACAAGGGTTACTCCCACCTAAAATGCAGAATATGCAATGGGCATTATATAAACAAGCAAATCACATTCCATACACCATTCACTATTACAGAATGTCATATCGTGCCAGATGTGACCTCATGCTCACCACCACCCGAGTCCCACCCGACCCTCACACCTGACCCGCCAAGTGCACTCAAACAAAGTCATCCGTGCACCATACCCACTGACCCAACTATTGACAACCTCTCCAATTTTATTTATCAAATTCTTTTCCTTTATTTTGTGGGCTACTGATTCGTGGTTTACACTGTGAGGGACGCCGCACGCCTTTTCAACATTTTCACGAACTTACATCGCTGGGATTCATGTCTAACCATGAACATTTGGGACTTCACCCCGGGGGATCTACCCCAACTCCGCCCAAACATGTATCACTGTTTTGATCGATTTTACACACTCGTGAATTTCTACCTTGACTTTGTCCCATTTTTTCCCGAAGCTCACCACCCATTCACCAAAGACCTGAATAAACCTTACCCCGCACCCACACCCGACCCGACGTGATGTGACTGCAGAAATGCATAATGCCAATGCATTTTCCTCATGTTACATGCATGAATGAGCACTACATGAAACATTTATATACCCCTGACAATTATAATTTATATATATAATCTACTCCTCCATTCAACCCATGTTAATACATCAAATAGCATGCATCAACATCATTTTCCACACACTTATGTTGGTCTGCCAGTTTCATAACACACAACTAGGTCTCAAATAGATTCATTCTAATAGGTACTCACGCCTTAGCAAACCTGAACCATTTTGGTTCCAATCCTTATCATCACATCAAACAACCATGACACCTAGAAACTTTCTAGTTCAAACTCCTACTCCCACAGCTCTGACTGTGTGAAACCGGTCATGAAATCCATACTCTCAACTCTCCTTAAAAATGGAATCACTTACATATCCTATGCAAACCCCTACCATTATAAAGCCTTTAAAGTTAAAAAGAAACCAAGTAGGAAAATATCCCAATTCTGAGCTCTGATGAACCCCAAACCTGAGCCCACGCTGTCCTTTCGTAACTCCCTCCCTTCTGCTTCCTCAAGAATCCGACTTGCCTGATCTCTGCACCCCAGAGAGTAGTTAACATTCCCTCTACTAAAAATGTGGAGAATAAACCCTTCAAGATCACCTTTTTCCTTTCTTCACCTTCCAGCTTTCTTGGTACTTTGTTTTCTTACTCCTTCCTTTTTTGGCTTTTCTTTCTTTCTTTCTCTTTCATTTTCCTATTTTCTCCTCATTTTCTCATTTCTCAATACTTCTCTCCCTTTGGAGCACCCACCATTCACCAAAGAGGAATTGGTTCTCCCTATGTCCTCGCTTTCAAATGTATGGCTCTCATAGTTCCATCCTGTTTCTTTCATTTCCCATAATTCTTCTTTACGACATCATCACCCACATTTTACCAATATGGTTCTATGAATCTGCCATCCATGGCTCAATGTGAGCCCACCCTTTATGCTGTTGTCACACTTTACACATAAGCAGATATCACTGTCTGTTACAAGTCATCCGACACCCACTCTAAAACTGAATCCCCACCACTCAATCCAACAAATCACTTGTGGTAAATATATTTCCTCATGTAGATCGTCAATGGAGAAGTCCTGCTTCACTAGTCCAGATCGAAACTTTACTTTGTGCCAAATTCATTGATTCATCTTCTTATCCCAAAATTCCATAGATTTTCTGTTTTTAATAGGAAACACTTAACTAAATTACTAAAAATTATAATTCGCTTCCATAATTAGTGGTGTTAATAATAAATAAAAATGAAAATTTTAATCTTCTAGTTGAGATTCTTCCCAAATGTGCAAGTCACATCCAAGCTTCTGTGGTCCTGTGAATCCCGAGTTATGTTTGTAGATCGACATCCAATGCAATATAAAGGCCATAGAAAACCCAGGAGGTGAGTCAATGGTCGACTAAACCGGATCTCACTGGAATTCTTCCGGAAAGTTGAACAACCTAAGGATCCTTAAATTAGAAAAAAAAAGGTAAGATTTGTGAGTTCGGTTCATTTTGATCCTTCATGTTGGAAACATGTGCATCACCCTCGAGTCATTAAGTTTAGTATGTCATTTTCTATGCGTCTAGTTCAAAGTCTGTTTCTTGCTTGGGAACAAGCAAGAAGCTAAGTTTGGGGGTGTGATGAGTGCCCAAAACACTCATTACAAACCCTGGAATTAGCGAGATTCGGGATATATATATATATATATATGACCGTGTTTTGATCACTTTTCTAATATTTAGTTTTATTGGGTTTTTGTAGGAGAACTACTGGAAAATGCTGGAAATAGAGCCTTGCAAGAGTCCTGGAGAAGATTGGTGCATAAATCAAACGACGACGTTGTGGGAAAGTCTTAACAAACCTTATCTCTTGGAGAAGCTATAAAAGGATCAGGAGAATCCACCTGGGGGGGTTTGAAATTGCTTCATTCTGTGGTCTTCGAGAAACTGGAGTTGGAACAAAGGAAAGAAGACTTCAAGGCTGATCTTAGAGAGAGACTTGAAGAACTTCATGAATCATCCATTCCCGATCATTGAAGTTTTCTCTATTCTCATTATCATGTCTTGCTTTTCATTTGTATTGGAACATAACATAATGAGGTTCTAATTTCTTGGTTTAGGGTGTTGGTAGAGATTTGGACATGAATACTATGTTAAAGTGTTAACCTTTTATAATTCCATTATCTTATATATATTGGTTTTACCATTAACTCGTGCTTGGATGAAATCAACATATTAATTTATGATCAATCTTGATATGTGAGTGGTTATTTGTAAGATCTGAGAAGTGAATGAAGAATTAGACATAGGTGGGTTAACCTAATAAACTTGGTAATATAGGATTATCAATGATTAGGAAGCTTAGGAGTTCTTTGCACTCTATGCACCTTTAATGCTTAGGGTTGAGCCAAGGAGCAAGAAACCAAGTCATAAAGGGAGATTAAATGACCTTGAGAAAGGATTTAATTACATTAGATAAGAGCCACCTTGGAGAACACTATATTAGATTGTGGAATGGAATCACAGCATCACATAGTAGGATTGTCCAACAACACCAACACCCTAACCTCTTTGCACTTTTGATCATTCTTATATCCCCGACACACGGTTACTTTATTAATAGTTTAATTCTCTTTTAGTTCCACTTAGCCATCACGATTGCTAGTTTGAATATTAAAGAAGTATTGTAATTTTGGTACTTAGCATACTACAATTAAAGTTTTCCTTGTGGATCGATCTCCGTACTTAGGTACACTTTATTACTTGGCAAGCGTATAATTGCGCAGAATAGGCATTTTGCACTTCTTATTGCATATCCACAAAAAGCACAATCGTGTAAGCGCCTATCAATAACTGTTTATGTTCTTTTAGAAAAATCTTCTGAATCCCATTCTAATCCTACTAAATTTTCTGTACTTAATGCCTCTGGTTTAACCATTCCTACTCCTTTGGTGATTAAGAGATTTACCACATCTTCTACTTTTATTTTTACTTTATTATTTGCATAATTTGAACATCTTCCAATAAATCTTATATTAATTACTAAATTACTACCTTTTACTTGTTGTTCCTATCCTTTTGTTTTAATTCCTATTTTAATATCTTGTTGTAAGTCTTTAAGACTCATCATAAAATCTAGCATACAATAAACTATTCTTATGTTATTATTCATATCTAAATCTGTACTTGCTATCATTGCTTTTCCCATATCTGTTCAACTATCATCATATATATGTACTAGTGTTTTTGTTCCTAAACCTTTCCTTCGTAATCCTTTAATGGCTATAGTTATTAGTCCTAAATGACAAAAGCTATAATCTTTTCTTAATTTGTCTACTATAATTTTTCCTAATAGTTCTAATGTGATTGTATCATTTCCTAAACATTGGATTTCTCTTTCTCTAATACATTTTATAAATTTATTTCTTTTTTCAAATATTTTCTTTTTGTATATCACTTCTAGTTCTAGTATTTTTAAACCATTAATTTTAAAGTTTTCATATTCTATTTCTAGATTTATGATTTCAACTATTTCTGTTCCATATTTATCAGCTTGTCTAAGTAATCGATCATTGTTACTACTTGTTTCTCCTATTTCAGATATTGCTCTAGAAACCCTTGAAAATGATCTTTTGATATTCATTACTTTTTTGTTTATTTTTACTTGTTCCAAAAGTATAAGTTCTAGGTATGGCTATTGATTTCTTCGATTTTCCTATTTCTAAATTATTTATTCCTTTTATAATATCTTCTATGTCTTGTGTGTTCAAACTACTAGGTTTATGTGGAATTCTACCAAGTTCGATTTATGTTGATTAATAATAATATTATTATATTATTTTGTTTTACTAGAGTTAAATCTATTTTGTTGATAGGTTTTCTAAACTTAGACCTTTAGGTATATTATGGAAATTTTTAGCTTCTTCTAGTATTTGGAGATATGTTTGATCTTCTGATAAGTTATTCCTATGCTAGTTTATTTAATTCTTTCAATATATATGTGTTCTCTGTTTATTTCTGTAAGTTTTTCTAATTGGTTAATGATCTTATTATTAGATTCTTCTAAGTGTTTAATCTTATGTACTAGTATTATATTTTCTTTTACCAAGTCTAGTGAATGGATATAATCAAGGCTTTTTCCTATTTGTCTCCTTTATTTTTCTAAACATTTTATCTTACTAAGTGCAGTTGAAAGTGCCAAAATTTTCTAAGAAATTGATTATTAGATCTACTAATGTGTTAATAGTTTTGTACAAGTTTTCTAAATTTTCAGAGTGTATGTTATGTGTATAAAGCTCATTTTTATAGTTGCACTTGAGTTTAAATGAGTCTGAGGAACTAATTTGTTTTTCTTAATTTTTTATTATGAGATCTAAATAATCTAAATTTTTAATTGAATGACTAATCTTTAGTGATCGTTGGATAGATATGGGAAAAGCAATGATAGCAAGTACATAATAGATATGAATAATAACATAAGAATAGTTTATTTTATGCCAGATTTTATGATGAGTCTTAAAGACTTACAACAAGATATTAAGATAGGAATTAAAACAAAAGGATATGAACAACAAGTAAAGGTAATGAGTGTAATTAATATAAGTTTATCGAGGCTATGTACAAAGAATATGCAGATAACAAAGTAAAAATAAAAGTAGAAAGATAATGATAATCTTAACACAAGAATGAGAGAATAGTTAAACAATAAATATAAAAAAATTAGCGAGGATAGGAGAAGTAAATTCAAAGAATTTTGCTAAAAGAACATAAATAGTTATTCCAAAATCCTCTTTAGTATACCAAAATATCTTCTATGTCTTTTTCTTTTTTTTTCTTTTTTTTTTTCTGTTCTTTCTTTTTTTAAAAGACTCATTGGTATTTTATTTAGGGGTCCTGACCTATTAATGGTGGTCAAAAGTACTAGGCCAGATTTTTGCAGGGCTTAGGAGGCAAGGCAATTTTTCAGCTTATAATTGAAACCTAATGTGCACAGTGTGTGGTTAGTTCAAAGTGGAAGAAATAAGGTTGAAGACAAGAAGAATTTCAACAATTCATCAACTCAAATAAGCATAGCTTCACTCTAAAATCAAGAGTGCTGAGACAAGGTTTCAATTTCTTCCATTGCAAGTTTAGAATTACAAAAATTTTCTCAAAAATCTGATGGGAAAATAAGAAACTGAGAAACTAAAAGCATGAACTAAAAACATGTACTGGAAACTAAAACATGTATTATACTGTAAAAAAACTGAAAGCCGTTCAGCGAAACCAAAAACAAACTTGCCTCGAAACAAAGAACACTTCATGTAACTCTTCCCCAACTAAATTCTACATTGTCCTCAATGTGGTTATGGAATGGAAATTTGGGGAGGAAGTGATGCCTCCATAGTGAAATGTAGGCGATTGAGAGGGAACCCGTGAAACAAGAAACAAAAGGGATGAAAAGTGTTAAACCAAAATATGAGCAGTGAAAAATATGATCATGCTATAAGTAATGGATAACAAAAAGATAAAAATAGCAGCTATTAAGCATCTCTAGGAGGTGGAATAGCCTCAGTCTGGGTAGTAGCTGGAGGATCATCAGCTAGTGAGACTGCTATTGTATTTGAAGAAAATGACTACAATATGTATATGGATGGATAGGAGACTTCTCAGGCTTTCCAAATAGACCTTATCCACTTCAATTGGGCTTCAAATGATCAAGTTATGACTCTTGGTCGTTGAAGGAAGAAGAGAAGAGAGGTTAAAAGTGACCAGTTGGAGAATTTTTAAAATTACGTATTTATCATAAGTTCTAAAGTGTTCTTTCTGACTATATCTATATTCTACACTCTCTAAGCTTTCCAACGAGACCAAGATCACCTAAATCGGAGTTCGGATGAAAAAGTTATGGCCAAAAAACTAGGGCTGCCAAAAATCTTGCGAAATTGCCTATGTTTCAGGTGCTGAACCTCTGGATCTCCCTGCTTCAAGAAATTAAGCACAAACACGCAAAAACAACGAGAAAAATCAAATAAAAGCGGGGAAAAATGAAATAAGAGCTATAAATAAAGAATTAACTTTAAATTAGAAAATCTAAAGAAAAAAATGAATAAAGCAAATGTAAAAATAAAATAAAATAAAACCAAAACAAAAAATGGGTGGACTCTGCGGTCTCGTGGGCGAGTCCCTCAACCCATTTTTCAAGCCTTATCTAGTGGTGGCGTGGAATTGGTGGTGTTGGAGGAGTGACTGGGATAAATAATTCTTCATCAAACTCCTCTATACTCTCCATCAACTCCTCTTACAGTTTCTAAGCACAGCGTTCTCCCTCACTTATGCCAATCAGGCAAACTTCCTCTGGTTCTTGTTCCTCTGGTGGTTTGTGCTTGCTACTTAAGTGAAAAATGTTGAGCTCCAGTGTCATGTTGCCAAACGTAAGCTTCATGACTCCATTTCGGCAGTTGATGATGGCATTTAAGGTAGCCAAGAATGGCCACCTAAGTATGATGGGCACATAATTGGCTCCTGTAGCCACTAGCTCGGTATCAAGAACAACGAAGTCCATAGGATAATAGAACTTATCCACCTTCACCAAAACATCTTTGACTATCCCTTTTGGAATTTTTACTGATCACGTTACGCGAACAAGGTGATGGTAGTGGGCTTCAACTCTCCCAGCCCTAACTGCTTGTAGACTGAGTAAGGCAACAAATTGACACTGGCCTGCAAATCTAATAATGCCCTTCTACACAAGTTCTCCCAATGTTCACTAAAATGGTAGGAGATCCTGGATCTTTATATTTCACTCAGGTCTTGCATTGGATGATGGAGCTCACCTGTTCTGTCAAGAAAGTTGTTTTATTCACATTCAGTCCTTTCTTTACAGTACATAGGTCTTTGAGAAATTTGGCATATGCTGGAACCTGTTTGATCATGTCTAGAAGAGGGATATTAACTTTCACCTACCTCGACCTTGAATCTCAATTGGGTTGTTCACCCCTTTTTGCCTCTAAATTAGCGAGGAAAGATGGAGTCATGCTCTTTTTCATCATATCTTCTTTGATCACTATTCTTTCCGGCTCCTCTTCTTGTTGTTCTGTGGTTGTATCTAGTGGCTTAGGTATTGGCTTATCAACTTTTTTATCACTCTCATAGTGATAATGAAACTCACCGTCCATCTTGGGAGGCTATGGCTGGCAGCTACCCTGATGGATTCCTTTGGGATTTTCTTTGGGTTTGTAAGAGGGTACCCTTTTCTTGCACTTGCTGCTAATTGGTGAGCCTTGAGATGGAGTACTGCAGGTTGTCTATTTTCTGAGCAATATCATTTTGGAGCCCATCTATTCTTTTGTTCAGAGTGCTTTCCATAGTATCAATTTTCTGATTCAACTGAGTATTGATCGCTTCTGCTCTTCCACAAAATTACCTACCACCTTGCTCAAGTTTAGAATGGCTTGCTCAACTGGAGAAGTTGAATGTCGTTGTAAAGGCTAAGAAGTTGAAGCATACTGTGGCGGAGCAGGAGGTGAATACTGTGGAGGTTTTGGCTTCTAGGAGAGATTTTAGTGATTTCTCCAGCTAAGGTTGTAAGTGTTGCCATATGGTGCATCAGCTGATGGTTTGAATTGACCAACAACATTCACTTGTTCCACTAGCATCTCCCTCATTGCTGGAATAGTTGGACATTGTTCTCCCACATGCTCAGTGGACTGACAAATGAAGCATGTCTTGTTTGGCACAGGAATCTCAGTTGCTGCTTGCACCTCATGCGGGTTTCTCATTTCCAGTTCTTCTAACCTTATAGTTAAGGTTGAAACTTTGACTTTCATGTCCATGTCCTCCGGAAGATAGTACATGCCACCCCTTATACTGAGTTGAGGTCTCATTCTTTCCATCTCCCTTAGGTTAGACTCATCCCAACCTTTTAAAGCTTCAGTTACATAACCCAGGAAATCTAAAGCTTCCTCACGGATGTTTGCTTTCAGAAATCTCCTCCGCATATAGTCTTGATTTGCTTCATAATAGGAGAAATTCCATCATAAAAGTAGTTGACCAGTAGCCATGTGTCAAATCCATGGTAAGGACAAGCATTGAGCGTTTCCATATATCTTTCCCAGCATGCATAGAATTTTTCATTCTCAATAGCTGAGAAGGTGGAAATCTGCCTCTTCAGACTGTTTGTTCTGTGAGTGGAGATGATTTTCTTTAAAAATTCAGTTGCATCTAGGTCCAATTTCGAATGCTCCTTGGCATAAGGGAGTTGAGCCAAATTTTGGCTTTATCCTTTAATGTGAAAGGAAAAAGCTTGAGCCTCATTAAATCCACAATGACTGTCTCCTCCTTGAAGGTGTTGCAGACCTCCTCAAACTCCCTCATGTGTGAATAAGGGTTCTCACTCTCCATGCCATGAAAAGTGGGAAGAAGTGGCACTAGGTAAGGCCTAACAACCATTTGCTCAATTGGAGGCATAATGCAGGAGGGTGCACTCATCCGAGGAGGGTGTATGTGGTCCCTCATGGATCTAAATGCATTGAGATTCCTTTCCTCTCCCTACTGACTTTGTTGTTCTTTAGGTGGAGGTTCCATTAGGTTTAAATTAAATTCAAGTCCAATTCAGAATACAATTCCCGTGGAATACTGATTCTGACTAATTTGCCTTCTGAATTCCTAAACCACTAGAACATAAACTCCTACATGAAAAACAGGACAACACCAAAAAGAAACAAAAACAATTCTAGCAAAAGGGGTTAATGTTAGCTAAAAAAAATTAAAATATATATATATATATATATATATATATATATATATATATAAGCAGTGAAATGAAATTAATTAACCCTAGCGATGGCGCACAGAAAGAATGATAGAAAGAAATTCTTCAGAATGTGATAGAAGTCACAAGTGTTCAACACATTGTCATTTTGCACTATGGCACCATCCCCGACAATGATGTCATTTGATTTGAGGCCCGTAAGGTATTCTAAATCAACAAAATTTATAACCTAATACCTCATATTACCGTAGCATTGCTACTATAGTATAGCAGCTCTAGGATCGTCCACAGGGATGGGTTTTCTTCGTGTAAATGACTGACAGTGAAGTTTAAACTGATGAATGCATTTTTTATTTTGGGTTGTTATAAAAAAAGTGGATTTTTGTGGTGAAAACTAAAAGTAAAATGAGTTAAAATGTAAAATAGAAATCCTTGAAGTGTTAGGGCATTGGGCTTAGGTTCCTAGGGTTCCTAGGGCAAATGAGGGTTTCTCGAGTCTTTTCCTCGCATTGGGGAGGATGACCTATAGTCATCTCCCGAACCGGTTCTTCATTTAGCTATAAAAGCTGACCCAAAATAACTATCCTTTGCAAATGGCATTCACTGAGCATTAATGGTCTCAGACAGTAAAAACATGTCTCCTTGACTCACCTTCCAATAGCTCATAAATGATGGCAACGAACATCCAACTGGATCTAGCAATGGCATCCAATGAGCCCTAAAAAGCTTACCAAGAGTACTAGCCGACTCAGGTGACCTGAAGGGATCTAAGCCTCGAGTTTAAGGAAACATGAGTATCGGTAAGACCACTGCGTTGAAAACAGAGAACCCTTCATTTGTCTTCGGGGTTTCTGCCTTTGCTTCGTGCCCTTTACTTCAAGGAGAAGGAGGGGTTTTGGCCGCTCATCCTACGAGTTGTGTCTCGGAGGTGTTTGGCTAGTGGCAGAGAAAATGGCGAAAAAACTAAAAGAAGCGGAGCTTAAAGTGCTTCCAAAACGAGAATTGAATAATGAAAAAAGCTTTCCTACAAAGTCGCTTGCACGTGGGCTTTTCCAGCCCATACAGCCATGCTGGTACCAAAACTAAAACGAGACGTGCTATTACATGAGGACAAAATGGGAGAAATAAAAAGAGATTAAAAAAGTCAAAGAATGGGAAAGTTCGGGTTCAATTTTTTTAAACATGAGGAAATTGTCAAGGTTGATATTAGACTTTGGCATGCCACATACTGAAACTCCCCAATTTCAATTGGTTTCTCATCACTTGTATTTGAATCCTAACTTCAATATATAGCATGTGAAAAACATAAAACTTGCTTACAAAATTGATCGGTAGCATTTCTAGGTCCTTAACATGCCATTGGTCAGATTAAAGTTATAGCAAAAGTGTCAAACACGAAGTGTTAAGTATGAAACAACACTATTTAGTGTCGTTGGGCAACCCATTTGGAAAATGACCATGGAAGAAAGCTCAATACTTGGGAAGGAATTTCTACAAAGCGACCTCGACCTGGTTCGAAAGCGAGACTCTCAATACTTGCAATCTAAGTGGAGGAAATCATCAGAGTTTCTCATGGAGAAATAATTTGAACACGATGCATGGGGAGCAAAGCAAACTTATTAGTGCTCAAAAAGTGCTATTTTGATCCCTATTTATTACAGGTTTTGAGCATTTTTTATGTACTAATCGGCGTAATTGAAGCTTGATTTACATTAAGGTCCACATTATTCTACTTATCCATGTTTTGTAAATTTTGCCGGTTTTTGCGAGCTAATAGTGCCAAAATTGTTGAAAGTCGTTATCAAGCACAAAGAATTGGCGAGTCAAGCTCGGCGTGCGGAATTAGAGACGAGGAAGGAAGAAGAGAAGAAAATGCAAGGAAAATGGAGCATTGCGAAATTGGCTTTCTACGACACTATTCACAGCTCCAGCACTGTTCATCCTGCAGCCCTTGTTCTCCTGCATTTCACGCTTTTGTTGTTTTTGTTACAATTTTTCGTTTCTTCCCATTTTGTCCTTGTAATAGCTTTTAGTTTCCAGTTTTTTGGTAATTTCATATACACTGAGCACATATAAGCCCTCGATCACGGCCTAGGCTTGCAATCACTTCACTTTCGACATCTGAGGCGGCGAGTTTTCCACATTGTTTCCTTTTCTCCCCATTTTCTTTCCCTTTTCTCTCCATAGAGCTGCCAAACACTCCTTTGGGGATGACAACTCAAAAGGATGGTTGAACCTCTTCCTCCTTGAAGAGGAGGTGCTAGCTAGGATTTTTAGGTAAGCCCGGCGGTCCTCTACATTTTTAACGTAGGCATTTATTTTCATTTATGTTCCTATTTCTCACTCTGAGTTAGAACTCCTTTGATGTGCCTTCTTTGGTCAGTGGCAATCTTTTAGGGTTCGGTGGATGCTTATTGCTAAGATCACGAGATTCATTAGTTGCTTTCTATTTATCCTTTGTGAGTAGATCATGGAGGCACGTTTTCCTTTGTGCGGGAGGCATTGTGTTCGATAAATGTTGTTTTTCAAAAGGGAAAATCATAGGGTTTAGTTTTTAAAGCTAAATGAAGATCCAGGTTCGGGAGGCGGCTATATAATAATCCTCCACACTTGAGGAAAAGACAGAGGACATGTTGGTTGCCTTAAAACCTAAACCGGTGGCCCGACACTTGAGGGTTCTATTTTATTTTTCTTATTTTAATTTCAGCACATAAGCTTGACCAACCTGTTTTTACAAAACCTTAAAAATCCAAATTGAAATTCACCATTTTTAAACCTCACTGTAAATCATTTGTACGAAGAAAACCCATCCCTGAGTTCGACCCTAGACCACTATACTGCATTAGCTTGACTACGGCAGTAGGATTTAGGATATAAATTTTGTTGATCCGGAACCTTATTGCGGCACGAATCACAAACCTCCATTTCCTCAAGAGAAGAAGTCTAGTTTGGAGGACATAATGGTAGAATTATCTAAATGCCAAGTGGAAATGCAAAAAGTCCCAAGCCCAATTTGTAAATGAAGCAAGAACTTCCCTCGATGACCAATCATGAATTAGAAATTTGGCAGATTCCAAAAATAGGGCAAATATAGCGAAGCCGGGGATGAATATGAGGAAACTGACAAGGCACCTTGCCTAGTTCGTCATAAATGAACCCAAGAGGGGATGGAAAGGAACATTGTAAGGCTATTGTTCTTCGAAGCGGGAAAACAGTGGAAAATTCAGTCCAAGAGGGTGAGAATGAGCAAGAAAGGGAAGAGGCAAAGAATTCTTTGGGAGAATCAATTGAAATCGAGCCTACCAAGAATGAGGTTGTAGCACCTTCAAAAGAAGACACCCCAAGAATCCTGTATCCCCAAAGATCAAGGAAAAGTAAGCTTGATGGCCAATTTACCAAGTTCCTTGAAGTCTTCAAGAAGCTCCATATCAACATTCCCTTTGCCTATGCACTTGAGCAAATGCCAGGATATGTTAAATTAGTGAAGGATATTTTGGCCTTGAAGAGGAAATTGGGAGAATATGAAACCGTGGCTTTATCATAAGAGTGTAATGCTATATTGCAAAAGAAGTTGCCCTCTAACCTTAAAGATCCAAGTAGCTTCACCATTCCGTGTGCTATAGGGAACTCTATCTTTCAGAGAGATCTTTGTGACTTGGGTGCAAGTATAAATCTCATGCCTCTCTATTTTCAAAAAGCTAATTTTGGGGGAGGCAAGTCCAACAACAGTAACTTTGCAATTAGTAGATAGATCTCTCACTCACCCACATGGTATGATAGAAGATGTCTTGGTAAAAGTGGATAAATTTATCTTTCCAGCTAACTTCATTATTCGGATATGAATGTGCTTGGTAGAGCTTTAATTGATGTCTGAGTAAATTGAGATTGAGAGTGCAAGAAGAAGAAGTAACCTTCAGTGTCTTCAATGCTATCAAACATCCACATGAAAATGATAGTTGCTTCAGTGTTGACGTTTTAGAGGCTATAGTGTCTAGCCAAGTGGGTTCAACCGACCCCTTGGAGACTAGCCTACAACATGAAAATCCCTTGGAGACTAGCCTGCAACATGAAAATGTGGATACATTGGAAGATGAGGAAGTAAAGAATTATTTGTTGTGGATAGATTCCTTCAGGCCAAATAGAAGGAAATACTTTGAAGATTTGGGAGCCAGCCTGAGCTATCCCATTCCCTCTATTGAGAAACCCCCAATTTTGGAAAAGAAGCCACTCCCCAACCCACCTAAGATACTCTTATCTTGGTGATTCATCCACATTGTCAGTTATCATCTCCTCTTTGCTTTCTCAAACCGAAGAAATGAGACTATTGAGGGTACTCTATGAGCACAAGGGAGCAATCGGCTAGTCTTTAGCGGTTATCAAGGGTATTCAACCTTCAATGTGTATGCATCACATCATGTTAGAGGATAACAACAAACCCACTATAAAAGCATAAAGAAGGTTGAACCTAACAATGAAAGAGGTAGTGAAAAAGGAAGTATTGAAGTGGCTTGATACGGGAGTCATTTATCCCATCTCTGATAGCACTTAGATCAGTCTAGATCAGGTGGTTCCTAAGAAATAAGGAATGAAAGTAGTCAAAAATGAGAATAATGATCTGGTTCCCACAAGAACAATGACTGGATGGCGTATATGCATTGACTACATAAAGTTAAACAAAGCTACAAGGAAGGATCACTTCCCCTTTGTAACACCCCGAAATATACCCTAGTCTTTTTCGACATGTTTAGGGTATTTTGTAGGCATAATTTAAATGTTTCGTGAATTAAATGCAAAACATGGAAACGAGAGACCCGGAAATTTACAAGACTTAAGGATATAAAATATAATTTGTCCAAAAAGGGGCTTAAAAGTCATAAGTTAACAAGATTTGAGGCCAAAGTAGAAATAAAATGAATTGAAGTGCAATTAATAGAAGGATGGAGGACAAAGAGGCAAATAAGATAAAGTTAATTATAAGGGGAAGGGAGACAAAATAACTCATTTTTGTCTCCCAAACTAGAGAGCCATACGGGTTGGAAGAGAAGAAGAGGAAGAAGAGGGAGGAGCCAAAAAGGTATGGAAATTCTAAAGTTTTGTATGGATTTCTATGATTTTTGGTATGGATTTTACATGGAAAGCAAGGAACTTATGGTTTTGTATGGATTTCTAGGGATTTTTATGAGTTCCAAACCTAGGGTTTAGTTAGGAATTGATCCTAACTCTAGATTTGAATGAAATTGAGTTGAAAAAACTCTAGCTTAGTTAATATAAGCATGGAATCCCATAATTCTATGTTTTTATTGTATAAGAATGAGTGGACTTTGGTATGGGTTCTTGGACTTTTTTACCTAGGGTTTGGGTATGTGAGTTCTAAACCACCACTACAAGATGAATATGGAGTGGTTTTTTGATGTGTATATTAGTATTGGAAGGTGGATTTGGGTGGAACTATATGGAAAAGGGAAGAAAAAACAAACAATTACGAAATTTTTTGAGTGGTACGGTACCATAAATTACATTTTTGTTTTAACCAGCGTTCGTATTTTGGCCATAACTTGGTCATTTCTTATCCGATTTGAGTGATTCAAGTTGTTGGTTAAACTAGACTGAAAGGAGAATAAACCACCCTGAAATAGATATTTTCGAATTCTGACTCTATGTGGCCCAAAAATTCATTCAAACAAGGGCTATGTTCAAGAAAATTTCTGCTTCAGTTTTGATCATAGCATAGTCCGGGTTGTTTAGGATATAACTCGAGTTTCGGTGCTCCGATTTGGGTGATTCCAGTTGGAGAATAACCCTTAGCACCTTAGCTTCAAATGAATACAAAGAACAAGTGTCAGGTATGAGTTAAGATCCCGGAAAGATGAGTATTACAAACTGTCCCTAGTGTAAAATCGGTAAATTGACTAGTTTGGCATGAAAATGCCATAACTTTAATTTGGATGATCCAATTGGAATGATTCCAATTTCTAAGTAAAATAGACTTATATAGGGACAAGAATATTTGAATGAGGTGTGAATACATAGGCATCATACCGTACAAGTATCTGAAATGCCATATGGAATAAGCATGAAACATGAACATGAACACAGAATGTGATAAAGATAGGTTATGAGTTATGAAAGACATATGATAGTATGACTACCTAGGACCCAAGAGTGAATTTGTGGACTTTTATATGAAATTCCTCCTTGAGCTAGGGTTTGAGGTGTTAGAGAGTGTGATTACTTGTTAAGAGTATGGAATCTTCCCCTTTGAGGATGGATTGTAGAAATTGTATGGATATGGAAGTTTGGTTTATTCCTACTTTTGGGGTGATTTGGGATTGATTGTAGGATGGTTTTAGTGCCGTGTTTGTGGCATGTTATGTGGCCTCAATTGGGAGGATATTGTCGTCGGTGGACAAAGACTGTTCCGAGATGGTTTCGGGTCGGCGGCGTGTCACGGAGCTTCAAGGAGATCTACGGCACTTGTAGGGGCGTGGAAGCCACGTTGTGGCGTGGTTGGGTGCATCCTCTGGCACGCCAGGGCGTGGAAGCCACGCTGTAGCGTGGCTGGGTGCATCCTCGGGTACGCTATAGCGTGGGATTCCACGCTATAGCGTAGCCCTTGCACAATGTCAACCCTCCAACTTCGGATGCGCATAACTTCTTCGTCCGAACTCCGTTTTGGGTGTTCTTGGACTCTATGGAAAGCCCTTTGAGTCTAGAATCCATCCATATATAGAGTGATACAATATTGAGCTTATAATAAGTCCTAAAATGACAAAATACAGTGGCTGTTGCTGCTCTTTGCGATTCTTTATAAATCGATTTTCTTCTAGGCTTATTAATGTACATAACTCCTTCGTTAAGACTCCGTTTTGGTGTTCTTAGACTCTATGGAAAGCTCATTGAGTCTAGAATCTAACCATATGCTATTTAATGGCATTTGGTACCCACATATTATATTAAAATTTAATTATTGTACTAAGTGTACTAATCGCTTGGTTAAAGTCAATTGGAATACGAGATAAGAAAAGAGACGGATATGACGAGAAATATTAATATCGTAGATTTGATATGTAGAAGGGAGTATAGAAGAAAGAATAAAATGATAAGCTCGAGAGAACATGTATGGTGTATGGTACTTACAAAACGGATATTGAATGACAAGACATATTTGGTGATTAACACACTCCACTGTGCTAGGCATAACACATTCACGATGGGCGAGGCACGTATAGTATCGGTACTCACGATTAGTCTCGTGACACTCGACCGTCTTGGCACATTAGTACCCGATTACTCTGATTAGTACTTTGGTACTCTCTTATTAGTGCGACGACACTCTCTGTCAGTGCTTCGGCACTCCTGCTTGTGCTACGGCATCTCAGTACTGTATCGTACCTTCGGGTACTTATTGTGTTGTGTCGTACTCATCCCGTATTACTGGTCTAGGCAATCAAACAGTTATATGATAAGGGACTAAATAAGAATGAGAATAAAGAAATGTACATCGTTCGTGGAATGTACCTCACAGTACCTCTGTATAAGTATAAGTTATGCGTGCGGTATGGAGTACCTCTGTATAAGTATATGTTCTATAGTACCCTCTCAGTATTTTGTACAAGTAAAACCTGCGCCAGTACCTATGGTACTTCCGTATCCATAAAACAAGTATAAGATACGTAAGACAAGTATATGCTACGTAATGTCTAATTATAAGTTCAAATAAGACAAGTATATGCTCTATAATACAAATTATAAGACATATGTCTGATATAAGATCAGGAAATACAAGAATAAGCTCCGTAATACAAGTATAATTTTCGTAAGACAAGGATATGCTCCGTAGTACAAGTATAAGATATGGGAATTAAGTATAAGTTATGTGAGTATCTCACGGGTACCTTTATTATGTAACTCCCCAAGAGAGATGCGGATAAGTATTAATTAGACATAAGTTCTGTCAACTCCTATGGGAGATGCAAGGATAAATATATAAGTCTGGAGTACGGGTATAAGTATCTCTGTATAAGTATAAGCTCTGTAACTCCTACGGGAGCTTTAGTTTGATGCTATGATAGATAGAGAGTATGAGTACGTGATAAGTACCTCGATACGAAAGTATATAAACATAAGTTCGATCTTAGTTATAAGGAATGCGAATAAGTATGTGTGTCGTCTTGAGTCAGCGGAATAAGAATAAGTCTATCATGTGTAAGATCTGAGTAAGTATAAAATCGAAATGTTATAAGTATAAGTTCCGAATAAGAATAAGTCTGCTATAGATATAAGACCCGAATGCTATAAGTATAAGTCTGAATAAGCATAAGTCTGTATAAGCATAAGTAATTTTATAAGTTCATTATGAATGCACAGAAAATTAGATATACATTGTGTTTAGCTCTTTAAATGTGTATATGCATAAGACATATGTTTCCCACTAAGCGTAAAGCTTAGCACGGGTTCTGTCGGAGTGTAAGGAACAAAGAAGCGTCAAAGCTTACATCTGGTAGGCGACACACTAGTAGGGGTTCATCATAGTATTGGAGTTACGCGCCACGATTTGTAAATGTAAAAATCTGATTTTGTATTTGTAAATGGGACTCGATAAATGTATAGATTTTGATGGACACCACTTCGGTGGTAGTTCTTTTGATATATATATATATATATATATATATATATATATATATATATATATATATATATATATATATATATATATATATATATGATATTTTGATTACATTAAAAATCGAATTAAAGAGTCGATTATATGGTCTCGCACCCCAAACTCGGTTCGGATCCGCCAATCGGGTCGGACCGGGAATCGGGGTGTGACACCCTTACCATTCATTGATCAAATGTTGGATCGATTACCCGACCATGAATTTTATTGTTTCCTTGATGATTATTGATGAGTGTCCAAAACACTCATGATATAGCCGCGTTTTATTATGTTTTTGTTACATTTCATATAGTAATAAGTGTGGTTATCGCTCTATACCTGATATTTGGTTTCAATGCACTACAGGTGAATAAGGCGGCATTTGGAGGCTTTGTGGAGACTTGAAAAATGAGAATTGAAAACCCAGCTCCAACGTCGCGACGTTAAGGCTAAGCAACATTCCAGTCTTCATCAGCCTAATGTCGCAACATTCCAACGTTGCGACATTTCCTAGACTTAATCAGTGAGAAGATGAGATATAAAGCAATATGACCTAGTTTTTGAGAGAACGGACGGAAAGAGGAGAACAGAGACGACATAGGTGTGACTTCGAACCGCGTGTGCACTCTTGTATTTGTATTTCTTTTCTCGAACATTTAATGATTCAAAAATCTATGGTTGTAATGAACATCATTATGTTCTAGATCTATTTCTAGGGTTTTGTTGTAACCTTGCTACATTCATTTAGATTAATTATTAATTTCATGTCCATTTAATATATTAATGGATTTCATATCGACTTGCTCTATTTCTGTGATTTATTTACATGGTGATGTTTAGCTAACATTGGCATGTTATTCTTCAAGGAATGCGAGATTGAGAGATAAAGACTCCAGGGATATGAGTGAAGCGACACTTAGTAAATTGGTAGACAGAGATATCTCGATTCTAAGTGTGGCACCCCAGGATTTCAACATTTAAGCATTTTAGTCTAGGGTTAGTGAAGATCTGATGCATCTTGGCAAGATAGGAAAATATACCTCTAGAGAGGATATCTTGTAGGCACGATCAACTCGCCAGCGTGAAGCTATTAATATAATGAATGAATAATTTATCTAAGTTAGAATCAATTGAGTGTGGTAGGAAGAGGCAAAACCCTAGTTTCCATTAATTGATTTAGCAAATATTTTAGAGTTAGTTTTTCTCTATGTTAGCCATAATTCACTAGAATTTTAGGTCCAAATAATATTTTAAAATATGATTTCATTATTCAACACACTTCTCCTTGTGGGAACGACACTTGACGAGCCACTATACTACGTAACCTCGACACATATACTTACGCATACGAACTCACGTTTTGACACGAATCTGCTTTATCAGGGCAAGTCGGAGTTATTTGGAGTTACAACCAAATTGCTATCACTCCAGAAGATCAAGAGAAGACCACCTTCACTTGTCCCTATGGTACTTTTTCATTTAGAAGGATGTCGTTTGGGTTATGTAATGCTCCTAGTATGTTTGAAAGGTGCATGATAGCCATATTTTTAGACATAGTAGAAAAATGATGAAGTGGTCATGGATGATTCTCGAGTAGTGGAGTACTTCATTTGATAATTGTCTTGCAAACTATGAATTGGTATTAGTTAGATGTGAAGGCATAAATTTGGTGCTTTCGATTGGGAGAGAAATGTCACTTTATGGTGAAGGAAGGCATCGTCTTTGGAGTGTAAGATTTTTCGGAGAAGAGGCGTGAAGTTAATGGCTAAGATTGAGACTAGTAGAGAAACTCCTTCCTAGCCTCGGGTGAAAGGATTCATAAGCTTTAGGGCATGTCGGATTCTCTGAGAGGTTAGGTAAAAGATTTTCCAAGATTTCTAAACCTTTTTCAAATCTTCCTTATTGAGCCCTTTCGATTTCATTGAAGATTGCATACGAAGCTTCTCGATCTAAAAGAAAGCATTTTAGCACGTATTATGGTAGCATATTGGGAATTATCGTTCAAATTGATGTCGATTCAAGTGATTATGTCGGTGGGATCGGTTGGGACCAGAAAGAATAGGGTTTCTGATACATCTACTATCTGAGAGTAAGAGATACCAAATGATGCGATTGAATTGTCTCTGCGGCAAGCGAAAAGGAGTTGCTGCGCCATCATGTTAAATCGTTGAAAGAATTTCGTCCCATATTTGATTAGAAGACAGGTGGTTGTCTACTGCAGATCATTCGATGATAAAATGTTGTATGCGTGAAGAAGGATGCGACGAGACTTATCTGTTGGATCTGCTTCTTAAAGAGTTCGATTTTGGAGTAAGAGGCAAAGAAAGGTCGCAAAGAGCACAGTGGTACGATCATCTCTATATTAGAGTTGTTAGAATGTGATGTACTTCAAAAAGTTCAAATTAATGATAATTTTCCTAATAAGGAACAACTCTTATCACATCTCTCTTTTTGTTGGAGTCTGACCCCTTTAGTTTGCAGACATTGTTAATTATCTCGTCGTCGTAGTCTTACCTTTAGATTGGTCATTCCAACAAAAGAAAAGGTTCTTCTTAGTCGTGAAACATTTTTATTGGGAAGATCTGATGTTGTATAAGCATTGTGCCGATCAATTAATTATAAGATGCATTCCTAAAGATGAGATGCAAGCCATTCTTCATCATTGTCCTTCTCTAGAGTGTGGGAGGTCTTATGGAGGAAACCAGTGCCCAAAGTGTTGTAGTGTGGTTTCTACTAGCCTAGCTATTCGAGGACACACATACATTTTGTAATGGCATGATGAGTGCAGACGGGTAACATTTCGAGGAGAAATGAGATGCCCCTTGAGGGCCCATATCTTGGAGTTTGAGCTCTTTGACTATGGGGAATTGATTTCGGGTTCATTTCACTTATCCTCTGAAAATCAAAACATATTGTTGGCGTTGGTATGTGTAAGTAAGATTGAAGCCATTGCAACCCCCACGAATGATGCAGAGGTGGTGTTGAAGTTTCTAAAGAAGAACATCTTTGAGATCTAAAACCTTCAAAGCCATAATAAGCGATGAGGACCCACTTTGCAACAAACAATTGAGGCACTTTTAGCGAATCTGAGTCAAGCATAGAATCCTTTGTACCACGCTGAAAAGGGGCAAGCTAAAGTCTCGATGAAGTGAAGAAGATTCTTGAGAAAGCGGTGAGTTCTTCTCGAAAAAGCGGAGCAAGAAAATTGATGATGCACTTTGGGCATACGAAGCATTTGAGATCTTTGATAGGGATGTCTCAGTATAGACTTGTCTTCGGTAAGCCTGTCACCTTAGGTTGAGCTTGAACCTGGCTTATTGGGCAGCGTGAGACAATATGATGCGGCGAGGAAAAAGATTTTCTGATTGGATAGACTTAAGAATTATGGACTTAATCCTGTAAGGAATGCTAAACTCTACGAGAAGCAGGCGAAGACATGGCATAATGAAACATATTCGAAAGGAATTTGAGTCGAGGCAAGCAAGTTCTTCTATTCAATTCAAGGCTAAGGCTATTCTTCGAGAGAGCTTCAGTCTCGATGGTGGTGCATTCCTGATATCTGGAGTCTTCCTCGTAGGGTCGTTGAAATCAAGCACCTAGAAAAAATGAGCATTCAAGGTCAATGGGAAAAAGTTGAAACAATATTATGGAGGCGATTTCAACACAAACAAGGCATCTATAATCCTTGACCCGCCATGATTTGGGTACATTTGAGGCGTATGTGTTGACATTTTGTGTTGGAATTAGTTGTTCAAGCGTAATGCCATTGAGATGTAGGAAAGTTGAGCTAACAACATTAAACAAAACACTTCTTAGGAGCTTGACCTAAGCTTAGTGATGTTTCTTCGCCTTTCTAAATTTTGTTTCGCAGTTCTTCCTTTCCCCATCTATTCTTTTTTTTTTTAATTTCATTTTCTTCTTAGGTGTGATCTTGTTTGGTATGTATTTTGTTCTTGAATTGTAGGTTATCATGATCCTTGAGTTGATTATAAGGTAAGAATTTTGGAAGTCAAGATATATGTGGATGTTGGAAGGGAGAGCAACTTGAAGATTAAAACATGGGGTTACTTATTGCTAAGGTCCAAGCAATTCCACGATGCGATGTGGAAATCACATGTTGAGGCATGAAATTTTGGTTGCTCTCTGTCATGTAAACCCCGATCCACGTGGTGAGGCGTGAAATCTCTGACGTTAAAGTGAAATCTCATGCCCTGGCGTCAAATCGAGATGGATAAAGTGGGCTGTAATTCTTAAGAAATTTCACGCTACCACGTGAAAGTTTCAAAAGAAGTCATGGAAAACAAATAGACAAACCAATGAGGTGATGTTAAATCATTCTGGCGTAATAAACGAGTAATGAAACTCATATAACTTTAAGTCCATTTTGCATGCCATATTTGAGGCCTTAATGCTTAATTTAATGAAAAATTATGGAATCTTCACCAAAGATTCTTGTTTTGTAGGGAATCTATAAATAAACAAAAAAGCGGGAAAAAGTGCTTAAATGACAAAGGCGAGGAAGCAATCCCATTATCACTTGGCCCGATTAGTGCTTTCAAAAGTGCTATTTTGGACCACTGTTTATTACGAGGTTTGGAGCACTTTATGTACTAATAAGCGTAATTAACTTGATTTACACATTAAGGTCCCTGTTGCTCTCGCAGTCATTTTGTGGCAAATTTTGCGGGTTTTTACCAAGCTATTTATGAAGTGTTGGTCGATCAAGCACGAAGAATTCAAATTAAGACTTAGCATTGCGGATCGAGGCGAGAAGGAAAGAAGCGAGAAAATGCGCGAGAAAAATTTGGGGCCGCGAGGAAAGTCCTCGCGCGGTGTTCATGCTCGCATCCTTGTCATCATGTGTATTCATCTGGCAGTTTGCTTTTTGTGACCATTGCCTGACTGCGATTTTTTTGGTTTCTTCCCATTCTATCCGCATAATAGCTTATGAATTGGGTTGTTTTTGTAATTTCTACTTGATACGAGCATATATAAGCCTGATCTGTATCAGCACTGCAATGTCCAATAAATTTGGCGGGAGAAGCTTCTGTTTCCTCACGGCTTCCTCACTTTCTCTCCTTTTCTCGTTTTCTTGGCACTTCTGGGTAGCGAAACACCTAGAGGATGACAACTGGGAGGATGGTAATGGCTTAGTTCCTCCCTTGAGCTTGGCCGTGAGGCTAGCTGGGCCGAGATTTGGAGGATCTTGGAGGTCCTGTTTTCCATGCGGGTAGTCCTTTGCGTGCGTGTTCTCCTTTTATTGGTGTTGGTCCGCCCGATTCATGTTGAATGGTCGATTACTTGTATATTTTAGTGCTCACTTGATGCTTATTCACTAGATCTTGTGATGTTCAAGTGGATTATCATTTATTACCCTTGTAGTAGCAGAATCAAGGAGACTGCGTTTGAAGCCGACTAAGAACATAAATGGCCGGTGAATGCCATTTCTAAAGAATAATTATTTTGGGTTAGGTTTTATGGCTAAATGAAGATGGGTTAGGGAGATGACTATAAATTAAATCCTCCACAGGCTACAGGAAATATTAAGAGGGACCTCCAGGTGACACATAGAACTCGCATCCCGGTAACTTTGACAGTTGAGGAGTTCTTTTTCTTATTTTCTTCCATTTTATTAGCGACTTGCAACCATCGACTCCCTTTGTTTTTAACAAACCTTAAAATCCAATTAGATTCACCATTTTTGCCTTCACTTTGTTAGTCATTTGTGCAAAAAACCCATCCACTGAGATTCGACCACAGAACCTCTATACTCACCGATGACTTTCTTATGGCGGTAGGAGGAATTTAGGATCTGAATGTGTTGATTAGAGCACCCACACTGTAAGCGCGAATCAACGACACCAGTGTATGTCGTGACATGGCAAGAAACAACCGAGTTGCTGTCCGCGACATTGAAACTAGTGCCATGACCTGCAAGTAGAAGTCCTTGAGAAACAAGCGAGCAGTGTCGGGCAAATCAAAATTTAGAGCATTCATCCAAAGGAGTGTCGAAGGAATTGATTGAGTACTCGAAAAGTGCTATTTTGAACCACTATTTATTATAGGTTTTGAGTGCTTTTTGTATACTAATCATTCTAGTCTTGGAATTTGCACATTAAGGTCCCTATTATTCTCTGATCGCATTTTATGGCAAATTTTGCAGTTTTTGCGAGCTAATTATGCCAAAATTGTTGAGTCAATCCAAGCACGAAGAATTCAAGTCAAACTTAGCATTGCAAATCAAAAACCAGAGGAAAGAATAGTAGAAAATAGAAGAAATTGCATCCTTTGCGGGAAGGCTTTCCTGTAGCGCCCGCGTGCATCATGAGCCTTGTTCCTCGATAAACTTATTCCCACGCTTTTTTGGCCTTGACTTTTATTTACAATTTTGGTTTTCTCCTTTCTACCCTTGTTGTAATCACTTATGTTTGGATTGTATGGTATTTCACTTGGTTTGTAAGGCTACATAAGCCATTGGTATCTGCTTGTTGAAGGGGCGATTTTTCTTTGTAAATAAAATTAGAGACTCCGTTCTCCGGTTTTTACGTTTTTCTCTCATTTCTCTCCCTTTTCCTCGGCTACCAAACACTCCTACGGGGATGGCAAACTCGGAGGATGGTTGAAGCCCAGGCCTCTTCCCCACTGAAGAGGGTTCTTTAGCTAGGGTTTGGAGGTAGCATAGTCTCTGTTTTTATCGCCGCATTTTGGTTGTTTAAGTTCCTGCTTCTCACTTAGGTTAAAATCTCTTAAGCATGCTCTCTTTAATGTGTATTTGGCAAGCTTTTTTTGGGTTCAATGGATACTTTCATTAGATCCATTGAGGCTCAGTTAGTTGTCTCCTGCTAGTTATCGTGGAGTAAGGTTTTTGAGATGTGTTTTCCTTTGCTAAGGACATTTATATAGCCCCAAATCGCATGTTTCAAAAGAGAAAATCATGGGTTTAGTTTTAAAGCTAAATGAAGATCAGGTTCGAGAAATGACTATATGTCATGCTCCCCCAGCCAGCGAGGAAAAGGCAGAAAGGACATGTTGGTTGCCTATAAATCCTAACCCGGTGGCTTTGAGACTTGAGGAGTTCACTGCTTTATTTTCTTCGATTTTATTTTTGGAGTTTTAAACCCCAAAACCTCCTTATTTGTTTTAACCAAACCTGAAAATCCAAATTTAATTCACCATTTTTTATACATAAATCAATTGTCTGAAGAAAACCCATCCCACTGTATTTAGAGCCACTAGCCATTATCACTGCCCGATGGCTTGACTACGACGTGGGAAAATATAGGATACAAATATTGTTGATTCGGATCGCCTGCAGGTAGCGCGAGATTAGGAATGTCATGACAATGTCATGGCCGATGTACGACAACCTAAAGACCGTTCGGTGGCTCACGTGCCGACCGCGATACTAGTAACCATTGACGTTGCATTCTAAAGGCTTGCTATTGCATCGCCAGGATAGTGTCTGACCAGGACCTTGGTGACCTGAGGTGGAAGGGAAGGTCAGCGTGCTCGGGTTGTGTAGTAACATTGTCGAGTCGATCTCGAGGCGAAATCGATGCGGTGTTGTATGACATCACGATGTGCCACTAGACACATGCGAAAGGCAGCGATGTCGCGACGCTGATCATAAGTAGGCTTGCGCCAAAGTCAAATTTTGCCTTGAATTCCTAGCCGATAATAATTGAACTATAAATAGTAAGCGATAGGGTGTAGAAAAAAGGATAGAAAATGAAACAAAATAGTAAGCGGCAATAGTTTAGATAGAGTATAAGAGTTTTCTTTAGTAGGAATTTTTTTTAGATTATTTTGAGTAGATCTACAGTAGAGCTTTGATAATTTTTCTTTAGAATAGTTGATCTGAGCTGAGCTTGTGAAGGAGGTACATTAAATCAATCTCCATTACTATATGAACTTGTGAAATGACCAGAAATCATTGTTTTAGATTCTTTCCTCATTTTTTCTTGATTATAATCTAATGAACTTGTTTTAAGCTGACTTGTTCTTATTATGTGTAATCTAGTGATGGAAGGCTAAACACCTTCTGGGAGGAATTGGTATTGCGATGATTATGTTTGCAAGGATCTAACATAGGTTGTGGGGTTGAACTCAAAATTGAGTTAATTGGTTTAGATGCTTGTTTTCTTATACTTGAGTGTATGACCCCCAGGCAGGCGGGCCAGTTGCGAGTCAAGCAGAAACCTCGGGACAGCTTTCGTTTAATTTTTATTTACATTTTATTCGTTTTCTTTTTCAAAGATGTCGCGACCGAGATCTGACTCGACCGCAGGTCGGATCAGAGCCAGGGCCGGTTTACTCCAGGCATTTTGATTATCTTCTCCAAACATTTTCTTTGTTATTTCTCTTTAGATTTTCGATTTCGCAGAAGCATTCCCAAATGGTAGGCCCACAAACATTTACAATTCATCAAATGCAATTACAGTGAAGGCCTTCTATGCCCTTTTCAAAATAATATACAAAACAAAAAATTTCTTTAGAGTTAAGCTATTTGTTCACAAAATATTCCATGTTGAAATGATATGCATGGTGGGGGTATGTGCCATACGCATGACTTGCTTTATGACTCTCACGCTTCACGATCTTGTCTTCCTTCGACTACTCGAGCACAGGCATAGATAAAAACTATACGCTAAGCATTTTCATCTTAGTGGTTACATCTGATTTATTTCCAATATTCAATTTAACTTGACATGCATTTAACATCAAACCATGCCTATTATATCAACATATACTCATCTTATTCATTTAGCATGCTTTCATTTTACAAATTATTTATCATATCCTGACATGCATTTCCAATGCAATAATTCCATTACATTCAATTTGCCAAATTTAAGCATATCACGCCAAAACCCCATTACGCTCGTCGATGTTGATTTATTTCACTTTGACTATTGAATCCACATTTTAAGCGGATTACGTTTGATGAATCCGATCCTTATTTTCGATGATAATGTGTCTACATTTTAACAATTCGGTCTCCCATCGCAGCGGATGTCGTTTGGTGCCACCGACGTAGTATCACTTAAATGTCATACGACATCATGGCCGGATGCGATTGGTGCATCATGAGTGGGACATTGGACAATTTCGGGTGCCTTAAGTGACGGATCGCGGGGTGGGTGCATCCGTCGATGGTTCGGTCGATATATCATTCGATTCAAGATGTGTAGATTGTGGAATTTGTTTACAATTAGGTTATGTTCCATTTTATTAGTTTTAAATATCGCATTTCAATTCCATATTCACTTTCGTATTATCTTTTCAAAGATATACCGATCTATGTACTTCTTCTATACTCATTCCATTACTCATTCCTTATACTCATTTCATGTACTCATTTCATATACTCATATTGTGCTCATTTCATATACTCATTCATGTACTCATTTTACTGATTTACTTGGCCAATACAAATACTTGAAATAAGAATAGAGTGGGAAGAACAAGCCCAGTACATCGGCTCTGGATTTCCTTCTCTTAGATCTCGGTCCTAGGTTAGCGATCATCACCGAGTCACTGATCGATAACAATCACGCCACTCTTGGTGGATAACTGATCATCATATTTTTAGTGAATGACGATTGCCGTTGTTAACGGTTTTGAGTTAAGACCTTTAGGGTCTACCCATTTCCTTGCCCAGGCGGTGAATGCCGATGCGTTTTCACTTAGTTCTATTCTTTTTTGAATCCCCATTAATCATTTCTTAGGGTCCCTAACAATAGGTATATTAATACGGGACTTAACGATTACCAAAAATATGCACAAACAGAAATTCTTCAGGTAATGAATGCGGAATACCGGTTCCTCCTTGCCAATAGATGCCGTTCCGAGTTTGAGTGAATCTGGAAATTTTCCACCCTTACATTTGCATCATGGTCACCGAATTGCCACTCTTTGATGCCAGGTACCACCTGATTTTGCTCGCAAATCTTTGGTTACAGCATTTCACCTCTTCCGCAGGCAACCTGAAATTAATCCCGTATCAAAATCCGCCATGGAATCCACCCCAAAAAGCAACTCAAGGTGGTTTAGGATCGATGAAAATCCCTTTTTTTTTCTTATGTTAGGGCTTTCCCAAAACGAGAACATAAAAGGAAGTTAGGGTTTGATTTTCTTGCATATCTCATGAATCTCCTGCTTGTAGGTTGCTTGATCCCATAGGAAGAATGCGAAACAATCACGAAAATCCATTCATGCTCTGAACTTTTTGTTTCTCTCCTTTTCTCCTCTCTTACTCTCCTGGCGTGGTTGCTCACAATGAGCATCTAAGACCAAGTTTTGGTCTTTTAAATCTCTTAAGTGTAGGGCGTGTTTGGCACCCATTCTCATTTCTCATTTTCTCATTTTGGTCTTAAGTCACTTATTCTTCCGCAAGGCCTTGTTTAGCCGCAATTAATCATTCCATTTTGACATTCTAACTCTTTATTTCACTTTCCTTATTATTTATCATTTATTTCACATTAGCATTTAAGCTATCATTTGACCCTTAGGTCCTCATTTCAAATTCCACTTTTCCTTTTCACTTGGGTTTATTCAGAGTTAAATCATTCTGTTTAATTATATAATATTCGATCATATGCTAACACTTTCAATTCACGTTTTACAATTTGTCAATTTATCAAATTTCACGACCAGTTTGACTTCCAATTCACGAGAATATATAATAAAATTATTATAAAATTCTAGGGTATTTTTGAGCGTTACATGATCACATTGATTTTATAAACAAAGGAGCTATTGAAACTCTGATTAAAGGATCCTCAGTGACAATTGAGTGTGTTCTAGGAGTTAAGGATAGTGATCTATTGGTCTATAAAATTAATATTTTGAGAACTTGTCTCATTTTTAATCAAAATATTTCGTTTACTATTAGATGAGTGAATATATTGGTTATTTAAAGTGATGAACTAATTATGTTGAAGGAAGCTTTACCCTATTTATGGGGGTAAGTTAACTTCAGTCCTAAGAATTGGTTGAATAGTATTGGTTTAGGAAATAATCAAAGGTATAAAGGGAATAAGATCCTAAAAGTAGCTTTCTAGACATATGCTTTCTGGCTTGGAACATAGATTAGTCTAGAGTAATGAAATCTGTGGTGGTTGAAGGTTTTTGAGGAACTATATTAAAATACGCCAGGTTAGCAGATTCTTTTTTTTTGGATAGTGGAAATTTATTTCCAAAAGGCGAAAGCCTAACAAACAACGAAGCAATCTGGCAAGGCCACGAGCTTGCGGATGCACGCCACAAAAACAAAGGAAGGACATGACGAATCAAGAACCACACGATAAAAAACGGCATCACACGAAACGCGATGACGCGGCAGGGCACGAGGCCACCTGACACGAAGAAACCGCAACCGCAAAATGGAAACTGTTCCTGACCCGAAGGCGGAAAGAAGCCTGCAAGCGGCAAGGCAACTGACACAACATGATCAACCACCGGAGGACCTGTGAAGCCCAAGGGCGCACGCCTGAAAGAAGCGCCTGACAGACAACGAAGAAAGCGAGGACGGCGACAAGCGAAAAGCGGACGGCGCCCACCAAACGAGGAAAAGGGGCATCGGCGAAACAAAAAACCATGAAAAGCCTGAAGCAAACAGAACCAGCGGCCAGCATCCAGACACGAAGGCCACCGCCAAACATCAGGCAACGAAGCTACGACTACATCAGGGACGAAATGGCGGCACCCGATAACCCACGTGAGGCGCGAGCATGGCCTGGCGCTCGAGGCTGGCATCTCGGTGGACCACCGAGATAGTAAAGGAAAATGCCATCTCTACGCGCAAGCTCTATTACGTAAAGTTGTCGGCCCCATTGCGAAGCTTGTGATTCGGGCGACATCATTACAAATGAGAGAGAAAATATAATCAACAGAAATAAATTGGTTGTCATGGACTACAGCATTATCTTTGTCTCCACAATGATAATGGTAGCCTCTGTGATCTCTGGGGATATAAAGGTTACCTTACTGCTGATCTGCTGTGATCGTTCTCCGCTCTCGATGCCTGCGGTTCTGCGTGAACCCTCATCAAATCGATTTAGTAACACGGCATTGAATAATAAATAGTTCTATCTTGACATTGGCGGCGAGAAGAAAACCTGGCGATAAATTGAGTGAGGCCCATTTAAGGAGCTTGTCTTGGCGAGGATAGTCATCTTGTATAACTCATGAGATACTTGAAGGAGTGTCTTTTAATAACTTTGAGAGAACCACCGTATTTGTATGCCGGTGTCTGAGGCACAAGTGCAATGGAGTTCGAGCATAACTAACGTCAAAACAGGTCGGAGGCTATTATTAGGAATATAACATCCTCTCAGAATTGTCGAAGGTATTCGACCACAAAAATTTGTTCTTAAATCAGCATAAGATCGGTGAGATAGTAACATGCGATTCCACTGTGCCGCATCATGAGCGGAAGCCACGGGCATTCACATGAATGGTGGAGTCATAAGAGATCCCAGCTTTCCCAAAAGAGGAAGGATTGGACGAGGGTTCAAAATCCGCCGTAAGAGTCCCGACACATTACTGCATGCACGATAAAGGGTCTCGCACATCCACCATTTGAAGAATCACTCCGGCTCGAACGTCTCGAAGTCCTCGCGATCCGAGATCTTTATACGCCTCAAACAAAACCTCCGAACCCGAGCCACCCGAATAGAGTCCTTCTATAGAACAAATTCCATATGTGCTTCATGTTAAGCGGCATCATTCGATCCTTAACATGGCGATGACCCCTGCCTTCTTAGGAAGGCATAGAGCTTCATTGACTTAGCTCTTGACATTCACATCTTTGCGGAGCCACGAAACCACGTAAATATGTTCTGTCTTATAACATATGGCTTAGGGATGATGAACATCTTTGCTGCCGTCACGTTTGGATACTATGAGGCGGGGATATAAGTTGCGGCCTACATGAAGGATAGGGATCTTGGTCCTGGCGGTTCCTAGCCGCAATCTTATCAAAGAAGAGGTTGTGATCAGTGGGAGCTGACTGGAGGATGCGCGGAACCCTGGGGAAAGAGTATTTCATAGGACTCCTAGACTAATCCTCGTCGTGTTAAGGATAGTAGCTTTAACAACGTCATCGATCCTGCTAGAACTGACACTCTTTGTATTAACTTGCATTCAGAAAGCCTCGAACTTTGCGGCTCATCCATAGTAATTTGTATTGTGGTCATTTCCGCTGGCTAAAAGAAATATATCATCGGCAAAGCCTGAAGTGCGAGCTTTATCTCTTACATTCCAGTGGAAATCAATCTAGGATGGAGAAGCCCAGCCTTGGATAGGAGGGATCTGAGAAGGCTTCCATGCGATAAGAAAGCAGAAAGGAGATAAAGGGTCCCTTAGCAAAGCCCCCTTTAGGTAGCAAAAAAACCCTTACTTCATACATTGACACATATAGAAAACTTAGGAGTAGTGATCACGAGCCTTAATGCACCTCGAAAGTTAGAAGGGTACCCGTAGTGGATAAAATATCGAATCACGACCTGCATTATAGAGTCATAGGCGCTACTTGAGATCGATCTTGAGGAGCACATCTTGGAATTTGAAATCATAGTGATAGTATTTCATCGACTCTGAGTGAGAGGATGTTGTCATTATGCTACGCCACTGAACAAAATTTGTCTGACGAGGCGAATAATAAGCGGAAGGCAGAAACTTAATTTTGGTTCTGATAATCTTGAGAAATGCACTTGTAGATAGTATTCTGACATGAGATGGAGTCTATAATCATGCATTGAGCTTGGGTTAGGAACTTTTGGAACCAAGGAAATAATAGTGTAGTTGATCTCACGAAGCATACACCACAAATTTGAAAAAATGCACCTTATAAAAATTAGCTCACCTCACTCGGAAATGATACTCGGACCCTTTTGAAGAGAAAATGGAAGAGGACCGGCGCCGGACCGGGGGGCCTTTATGTGTCTTCGATAGAGAACATGGATCTCTTGATCTCCTCATGTGTAATCTACTTATTAAGAATATCCCGGATGCTCGAGAGGACCCAGGCAGGCCATCCATGTTGTAAGCATCGGAGGCGGATCACGTAATGTTGCGCAGGCGGTGGAAATGTTAGCAATCTCACCGTCGATGATATCAGGGTCCCTCGGTCTGACCATTCTCGTAATGGATTTGATAGAGTTCCTCGAGTTCCTAGCTTTGACAGCTTTGTGGAAGAAATTAGAATTCTGATCCCCCAGCTTGAGCCATTGAATTCTGGATTTTTGTTTAAGAAACCCATGCCCGGCCACGAGCGAGTCATGGGGAGATTCTTGACCACGCCTTCTGGTCCCACGGGCGAATCGTTTGGGTTAGCTATGGTCGACATTGCTCGATGTGGGGTCTCTCAGCTTCCGCGACCTTCTCATAGAACGTTGCGAACTATGGTTGAAAGCTTTTAGGTGAGTTTTCACGCATCTAAGCTTAAGTCGGCTGTACATAGGAGTTCCGCAAACATCGATATTCGAGGCATCACTTGGCGGTCGAGGAAGCGGGATGGTCGACTGGGTTAAAAAATTTAAGGGATAACTCTTTGCTTAAGACGAGGGCGAAGGTGTGAGATTCACAATCAGCGGGTAGTGGTGGGAACTGACGGGTTGGCTTGATCCGACATTCGGGAACGTGTCGGAACACTCGTTACGAAGGGCTTCGATCGGCTTCACAACTACAATTGATCACTAACACGCCCGGTTTATCCACGTGAGCAGGCCCGATGAAAGGCTATCATCAAGCTCGAGTTGAATAGGCACTCTTGGAACTCCTCCATAGCAATATCAGTATTCATATTACCCCCATTCTTTTCACTAGAAAATCTGGTTGTGTTGAAATCTCCACGAAATTTGGGGCATAGATCCACATAGGGCGCTACCCTTGGAGATGACTCAACACTCTCACTCAATGGTTATTAGAGCGCAAATAGGAAACAAAAAGAAAAGAGCTATTATCCTTGAGAATAGATTATGTGACCTGAAATGGCTTGGTCGGTGTAAAAGCATGGCCAGCGTCTTGCTGGCTCTTTGGGTTCCGACACACCCACGAGATCTGCGAAGCGAAGCATGATCGCCATTATGGAGCAAACACCAGCGGGGGATGGAGGTGAAAGTGCAGTCGCTTATTAAATTTCTTGCGAGTCTCCGGGATACAACGCTAAGGGAGTGGACCCTAACAAACGTGCTCAATCCTTTTTACTTTAAGGGATCATTGAGTCCCCTAATATTCCACGCAGATAACTTAATCATGAGAAAGGGCTATACTCCTGCCATCCACCTGCTTAGGATCACGGTTCTGTTTTTTCAATCTCTTGAGTTTGCTCTTGGACAGAGGCAGAGGCTGAGGAGTAAAGACCAATTCATCAATTCTCTTGACCTGTTTAAATGAATCACAGATAGGCAACGTATCAGAATAATCGGCTATGTCAGGGATCACAGAACTAGTAGAGGCCAATTCAACCACTTCTTCTGGAGGGGTCGAGACTTCAATAATGGCTAGATATTCAAATGTGTTGGCAGGCCTCTTGAGAGAAGCAACACCCCCATTAATTTTACCCCCATTCTTGGCGGAATTCACCGGGGGGACAACGCTCGGACAATCTCTAATATTATCAACAACACTATCAACACCTTCATTCAAATTTTCGCCTCGATTGAGACCTTATGATGTCTGCTCTAGAATCGCAGTTTCTTCACCATTACGCCGTCTAGCCCTCGCCAATGTAAGGGCTCTCGAGCCACGATCCTGCTTAGTTGTTCGTTGCCTTGTAGAAAGGGCAATGTGGAGATTTTACGGCCAAAAAACTCCGGCAGCTGAGCAACTGTGGGGAACCCAAGGATATTCAATTCTAACAAAGGGTGTATTTTCAAGGCCCAGTTAAGGAGAGCAACAGGGAATCTAATTATTCAAGTCCACCTCAATGCAGATTCTAGCAAAAGATAGTCTAGTCCGGTTTTCAGTAAGTGAGTCCAAATGCAGTGGTTTCCCAACTGCACTTGCAATGTAGTTAAGACTAGTGTTTGTCCAATATTCTAGGGGAATATTATAGAATTTTACCCATATAGGCAGAGAAGTAAGCTGGATGTTGAGCATCTCCATACCTAGCTGCCACACTCGTAGGATAATCGGCGTCTCCCAAACAGAATATACCATGGACCACTCCACTCCAATCCCTTGCATCCATGTCCCAACCCGAAAGATACGTACCCCATTGTCCGTATGAGATTTCCCAGCATCTCATGTTTCCTATAATTTATCTACCACAACTCTCACCACATGAATAGGCAACCGTTTATCAAAAAATTGACCAACCAGTCACCCCTTCCACATGCTCACGCCTTCGAACACAACCTCATCAGGAGGGTGAATCACAGGCACCCCATCCACACACGCTGGAGCAAAGAAATCCAGCGTGGAATTGTTTTTGGAAGGAGCTGAAAACAAATTCTTCCAGGTCTTTACTGGAGCCATCTCCCCCTTCCTAACCCAACTGTTACCACCTAACTCGAGCCCCATCCTCACAGCATACCGGACTCCGCTTCACTATGGCTAAGAACCTCGCCACCATTCGCCGGAATACCTAGATACGCTGGGTTAAGTCCAATACCCAGAGCTTCACCACAACCGGAATTGGGAACGGGACTCTGCTCAAAAGGACGAATTGGACAAACCACGGAATCAAACCCATAAGCTGCCATGGACATACCGAGATCTACTCCGTCCAATCTGGATGTCTCCGGTGCCAACGCCTTGTCACCTACGTGGGAGCCCATCAACCGATCGCCATTAACGCCTATTCCCACACCTTCGACTGGATCTAGAACTCGAGCTTCAGACCCAGTCGTGAACAGCCTAGGATTCCCAGCCATCGGCGACAATTCCGTGTGAACGCCGGCCTTTCTAGATGTAGCAGTCGCCGATGCCATAACGCCTTTGTGGGAACCCAAACTCAGACCACCAATGTCGCCTTTCATCAACCCTATGACTGGATCTGGGGCATGAGATTCAAACCCCAAAAGATCCGATTTCCCGATATTCGGGTTCCAGGATTTAGGCGTTTCGCCACATCTTGCCTGAGCAGGTACTCCCGCTCCGATGAAGCCCGGATCTTGCCGGCCAAAAATAGGCAGCGCATGTCTCGCTCCAGAACTGGACTCGCGATAGCCATTGTCTTTTCGATGAGCCAACATTGTCGTTCCTTTGGGAGAGGGGCAAGACAAATCCCTCAGAACTTTTGTCCCCTCCATTAAGACCCAGATGCTACACCCTTAACACCCTGAAGTCGCCGCAGAAATCACTAAGAGAAACACCATTCCCCACTAGACCAATATCGTTTGGGTTGCCTAGCAGAGCAGCCTGGGCGCGATGAAGGGCCTCTCTAGCTTCCACGACCTGCTCTCGAACATTTTCCAACCCAACATTACAACTTTAGGATTCAACCTACAACTATTTCGTTTTTGAACAAATTGCAAACTAATAGTCACATTACTAATTCCATTCACAGTATTTTACTCAATACATAGAAATTTCTAGTTGCTTTAGATCTTGACAATTTATTAAGAAAAGAAAAATATCTCAAAAATATTTTCATTATGTTAAATTGTTAGTTTACAATCTTTAAGATCGGAGTTCAAATAGTGATGTTCTTAAGTAGTTTGAGTACTTAATCTTTGAGATTTCATCATATTCCTGTGGGTACGATATATGGACTTTAAAATCCACTTTACTGCTTGTTGATCTATGCACTTGCAGTAAAAAGGCCAAGTAGAATTTTAAGTTAAGCAACAAGTTTTTAGCGCTGTTGCTTGAGATTTAGCAATAGTTTCTAGTAGCCACACTAATCACTTTTTCCTCAACAAGTTTTTGGCATTAACACCTAGGATTTAACAACAAGTCTTTGGTAGTTACACTGATCACATCTTGGCCCAGCAACAATGGCCATCACGTGCCGCTTTAAATGCACCCAAACCTAATTTATCCTTCCTCACAAACCCTCTAACCTCCATTTTCTTCACATCCCAATTACAACCCACCCATATTCCCTCCATTTCATGCCATTTTATCTATCTCTCTCCTCTTATCTACAACTATCCATCTCAACCTAGCAATGGAGGAGAAACCATCTCCCTCCCCCACTGCCAACCCATCCCACCGTGGAAAAGAAAGGGAAGAAAACGGGTAGTATCCTATGTTGTTGGGCACCTTGGAAGAACAATAGCTCTATTGTTGTATTTGGTTAGATTCTCAAAAGCTTGGTTCTCTATACAAAATAAAATTTTGAAGTTGCACACCACCTATTCGACAAAATGCCTAAGTGAACCATAAAGCTTCAAAGTGCCCCTATTTTCTACATTCTTTCCAAGTAGCTGCAAATAGCGTCTCCAAGGCCAAGTATAACTTTCACTACACATTTTCAAGCTTGTTTGGAGACAAGAATTATCCTCCTTCGGCGAGTTTCTCTTATAAGCGCATGGCACCCAAAAAGAGACCTCGTAAGAGTGATGGCTCCTTCTCTTCAAGCAACTTTGATTCCTCTAAATTTATCAACAAAGAAGCACCTAAGAGGTACAAAAAATTAGAGAAATTCAAATTCATTAAGAAAAGAAGCATTTCCAAACCGAATGGTATGCTCAAAAGAGATTCAAATCAAAGGCTAGAATGGAATATGCAAGCATCTTGAGGCTGCAGTTGCTCTCGTAGTTTAGGAATTTTATGCAAACTTATGTGGGGAGCAAGACGGAAAAATCTTTGTTAGAGGTCAGTGGGTGCCATTTGATAGAAAAGTGATCAATGCGCATTACAAACTGCAGGAGGAAAATTATGATCAATTCAAGTCTCTTTGCAATAATCCAAACTATGACACATCCTTGAGCGCTTAACAGAGAACATATTGCAATGGAAACGCAATCCAAGTGGCCAAGTAGTATTCTTCCAATCAAAGAGTCTCTCATATCTAAGGAAAATTTGGAACCCCTTCATTACAGCAAGAATTATCCCAAGCGGCAATACTTTGAAAGTGAACAAAGAGCTTGCATTATATCTGTATGCCATCATGGAAGACATCCCATTCGATGTGGGAGAAATAATGGAAACATCAATCCGGATGAACGGAAGCATAATCTTAGGCACCCGACCCTCATTTTTTAATTATGTAAGAAAGACAGAGTCCCATTCACCCCTTTGGAAGAAAAATTGAGCCACCCACAAGGATAACTGTAAGGAAAGATGAGTCACACAATGATTAGCAAATTCCAAGGGCACCGCAACATGAGGCATCATGTTCTGAAGAGGACACCAAAGATGAGGAAGAAGATGAGCCCATTATGGCTCAAGGCTCAACACAGATCATGGATAATATCAATGCTCTCTTTCTAGAGAAAACAACTTGGCAAAAGAGCATGTTTGCCCAAGTAATAGAAAGCCAAGCTCTATTGAGTAAGAGAACGCATTGAGCCAGAATATTGCTGAGCTAAACGTAGCAACTTGAGCTCTTCTCTCTCATCCATCCTTGACACCAACGGGTAGTTCTATCCCACCTCCAGAGATATTCCCTATGCCACTTGGGAGCCAGTTGTTCCATTTCCCCTAAACCAACCCCAAGGGGTAGATGATGATCAAACCTGACCATCCTCAGGGAAGTCCCCTCTTACCCCTTATCTTCCATGCTTTATTTCATTGGGGACAATTTCAATTCTAAGTTTGGGGGGTGTTGATGGTGTTTATGGCATGCCATTAGAATCACTTTTGGGTCTAAATAGTGTATTAGTGTGTGTCGTGCATGTGAGTGAGTCGTTTTATTTCTTTTATGTGTTTTGTTGAGTCTAGTGATTTTGATTGGTGCCAATGATAAGTATAGAGAATGCCTTGAGTTGGTCTTAATTTGGGGATTTTTATCGGCCAATTATCGAGATACCATTATGTTTGCATGATCTAGGATTAAAGTGTAACAGTGAGTTATGGGAGACTGGACTAGAAGAGTTCCCTTGTGTTTTAGCTTATCATTTCGTATAGAAACTTCCACACACACACTATTCTCTTGTGTATACCTTAGTCCCGACCTTTTTTTTCTATAACTTAGCTAGCCTTGAAAGACCTTAACCTTTATGGTGGTGAGACACCTTAATAAAGAGGATTGCCAATGTGCCCCAACTAAGCAAAAGAATACAAAAGAAAAAGAGAAAAACAAGGAAAAACAAAAACAAAAGCAAAAGCAAAAAGAGAAAAAGAAAGAAAAGAAACAAATAAGTGAGTTTACTCATAAGTAGGTGGTAAGGTTTCTAGTTGAGTGTTTGGGGTGAAGTTAGAGGGGAACTGAAAGCCCGGTGCCCTTAACCAATTGGTGGGGAGTCACCAATGGATCCACGCTACATGGATACCCTCCTAGAAACCCTTTAGCATTGCTTCCTACTATTTTTATGTTTTGTGAAATAAAAGGTACATTCTTAGCCTGTTTTGGTTAATCTCTTTTCAAGTGGGTGAGTTGATTTTGGTTGAAGAGTGCTTTGGGACTTTTGTATACCCCTGAGATCATTTGCACCTTATTCATTGAGTTTTTATAGGAAAAGTGTGTGAGAGCATGGGGACAACGCTTGCCCTGATCATTATGCTTTCATGTTACCTTGTCCTTTAGAGAGTGAAAAAATACTGAGATCCCTTGTTGGCTATTGTGTTTTGAAGAAATTGCTTTTATTATTCCCTTAATCTCATTGCTAGCACCAGTTGGTAACACATTGTCAGTTGTTCAATTTAATTGTGAGACTGTTTAGTTTGTCTCATGGTGTCATCCTTTGCTTAGGGATAAGTGATGAGTGTAAAACTCATCTATGTTTTGAGTTCATTTCACATTTTATTTTGAGTATTTTATATCCATATTCATGTAAAACTCATAACATTTCCTCTAAATTTGGTTTTGCATGATTTTTTATGGAAAGCAAGTGATTTAGTAAGAAAATATTCAAAATGTTTCCAAAAAGAAAGTTAATCGGATGTCTCACAGTGCGTCATTGAGAAGATCAATTTTTTTGTATCATCTAGAGCATCAAATGGTTCAACTCTACCATGGTTATATTCTACATTCAAAGAGCTTTCCAACGACACCTCACACGCCCAAATCCGAGTTAAAACGAAGAAGTTTTGGCCCCGACAAGTTGGACAAAGAAAACTATGTCGCGATAGAAAAACTGTATCGCAACATAATTTTTCTAGTTTTTATATCATGACAGAAAAAACTGTGTCACCACATAGTTTTTCTAGTTTTTATGTCGCGACAGAAAAAACTATGTAGCGACAAAAAAACTATGTCGCGACAAAAAAACTGTGTCGCGACATAGTTTTTCTGTCACCACAGAAAAAACTATCACGACAAAAACGCTGAAAAAAAATACCAAAAAGGGCGAAAATGGATATTTTAGCTTGTTTTCAAGCCCATTTCACCTTGGGTGATCATAAATACTATTTTTTAGGTTTAGGGCACTTTGAGGTGGGAGAACACCTCTCATGGGGTTTCTCTCTCTAAACTGCCCATTTTTCTTAGCTTTGCTATAGATTTTGATTTTTAATAGATCTTAGAGTAGTTTTAGAGCACATTTTTATTTTTATTGAAGAGATTTTGGTGTTATATAATAGAGATTCAAATTTCATATCTGCTCGCATGTAAAAGATTGAAACTAAAAATCGGATTTTTCTCACCCTTGCCCTTGATTTCCTTTCTTCATGCTCTTTCTTTTGCTGATTTGGTGATGATTGGAATCCAGTAATGGAACAGTAAACACCCTCTAGGGGTGGGGATTAATTGTTGAACATTCAGATTTGCAAATTCTCGGTTATTTTGTGGGTTTGAAGACTGAATTTATATAATTGGTATTATTCATATAATTAGTTGTCAATATTAAGAGTTTGTACCCAAAAGAGTTACCTGCCTGATGCGTAGGCCCTCTGAGTGACACAGAGATGGAGATTCTTGAGAGTAAAGAGCAGTAACTTTGGGGTATGTTAAACTAATATTATGGAACTAATGAACTCTAAATGGTTACTTTTATAGATCACTAATTTACTCATGGTGTGAGGATTAATAAGATGTATCAGTTTAATGTTTAGAGGTCTCACCTCAAATTGATAGAATGACCTCGATCCCGTGTTAGAATAGATCTAATCAAGGAGAGAGAGAACTTTATTAGATTTGATGGCATAGGTACCAATTAGATTGGAGAAGGCTTACATAATCCTGTCTATGGGGGCAAGAATTCTTCAGTCCTAAGAAATTGTTGTGAAGTATTGGAAAAGAAAAACAATCAAATCTTAAAGAGGGTCATATTTTACAAGTAACTAATTAGACTCATGTCTCTAAAAGGAACATGGATCTCTAATTAGTGAAATGTATAGTGTATGGAGAAATCCAAGCTATACTACATTGCTCTTGAACAAATCTCAAACTAACTCACAAATGTTGTGCTTTCAAGGAAAATGCAACCGTTTTGTAAATAATTATCCCCATCCCTAGTGCCCTCTCTTCATACCTTTTAGAATTAAGTAGGTTTTTATTTGGTAGATTTTAGGATTAGTCTTAAATCAGTTTTTATTTCAATTAAATTGATTTTATTCCACATCCTATTTGGTCACCTAACAAATAAGAGCCCTTGTAATCTGAGTGATCAAATTCCACTAGAGAGAACCTCCAATCCGTGGGCAATGATATCCGAACTTTTAGAGTCCACTTTATTACTTGTATGACCTTACACTTGCGGAAAGGGGTCGAGTACAGGGGCTTTTCATTTCGCTGAGTACACTTACTTTGTTTCTAATCGCTTGAGTATTTACCACATTCACTCCTCACATATATTCATATATACATCATTTGGTCTCAACAAGTTTTTGGCATTGTTGTTAGGGACTTTAGTTTAGTCCTTGTTAACCGTGTCTGAATATTGGTCAACGAGTTTTTGGCGCCGTTGTCGGGGATCAAAGGAATTTAAAAATCAATATTCTGACAAAAGAGATAAGTGCTAATTTGGACATTTTTCTTTGCTTTAAAAAAAATTCAAAAAATTAGCAAAAATAGTTTTAACGGCAGTGGCTGAATAAGCTATTGATATATTTGGTCGCCTAAATAGTGAAGAGTCCTTGTAATCGGGGTGATCAAATTCCAATTATAGAGAACCTCCAATCCTTGTGGGTACAATATCCGGACTTTTAGAGTCCACTTTATTACTTGTAGACCCGTGCACTTGCTTAAAGAGGTTGAGTGTTGGTAATACTTTTCATTTCAGTTTTTGAGTACACTTACTTTTGTTTCTAATCAGTTTTTGAGTATTTACCACATTCACTCCCTTGGCCATATTTTCATATATACATCATTTGGTCTCAACAGTTTTTGGCATTGTTGCTAGGGACTTTAGTTTAGTCCTTGGTAACCATGTCTGAAAATTGGTCAACAAAAAGCAAGGATTCAAGTTTAGGGGTGTGATGAGTATCTTATATACTCACTTTTACCTCCTTGTTTTGGTCAGTTTTTGAGTTATTGTGGTTCAAATAAGCCCTTAATCGCTCTCTTTACCCGATTATGTGTTTAGGTTAATCAACGATGAAAATGGTTAAAATTTGAGCACAAGTGAAGATCATTAAGTGAATTCAAAAAATTGAGCACAATCTAGACTCGAAGAGCTTTCCAAAGAGCCATAATTCATAAAATTTAGAATTCGATTGGGCTTGTTTTGAGAGAAAGAAAGGAGGGTCACTCTATTGCAATGCAGAAGGTCTCATGCCACAACGTGAAATCCACCACGTTATAGCGCGAGGATCATTATGCTATGGCGTGATGATCTACACGCTATAGCACGTGCATTCTTGGTCGCCCTAATATTTTTTAGATCACGCTACAGCACAGATCTGCTACAATGCAACATGCGATGAAGCCCAATGACTTTTCTAAAGCCCATTCTCGCTTCAATTTTGGGGGAATATAAAAGGATGAAGATTATGGCAAAAAGGAGGGAGTCGGGCAAAGATATCAAAGATAGGGAGGAGCAGCAACCATCCACCAAGATTTAGTTTTATTCTTCTCATTTTCTCCATGTTTTTCTCATTTTATTCTATTGTAATCCCTACCATGTTGTTTTAGACTTTCTATCTAGGGTTTTGGGAGTAGTTTGACATTGAACTATATATATGTTTTTCTTGGTTGTAATATCTTGATGTTTGGTTGTTGCTTATTAAGTGTTTTATATGATCTTAACTATTTGCCTTTGATTGATCACCCTTGGCATGTTGAATGACCTAATATGATTCCGAGAAGAGAATATTAGGTTAGATCATGTATAAAACACCATGCTCTCACACAAGATAGAGATATTTGTTGAGTGTATGTGATATTATCGATTTCTTATGCTTAATACAACCCGAGTTATGATGGTTTGAAGTAGAAATGCAATAAGAAAAACCTTGCTTGGATTAGCTAACTATTGCTTGAGAAAGAATGGCTCGATCATTGTGAAATCCATCTTTGATAAATGAACCAAGCGCTATAGAGCTTGTTAACTTAGAAGCTTTCATAGGAATTTGTCAAATGAAACCCAAAACCTTAGGTTCCCTTATCTTCGTATAGTTGCTCATTGTTTGATTTGACTTTAGAATAGTTCTAGTTTTTATGCTTAGTGTAATAAGATTTTATTTCATCATTTAAATAGTCCATATAAAGTCTAAGGTATTATAATTACAGTACTTGGTAACCAAATCTCTGTGGGACAATACTCTTCTTGCCATTGTGTTTCATGTTACGACGCTTATACTTGCGCACATAAATGTGTAGTTTTGTGCATCCCATACACATCTTATCACACGTTTATTTTTTTGGCAATAGAACTTGTGAGCTAAATTTCTATTACAAGTTGAAAGTCAACACCTTTCATCTCTACAAGAGAGAGGCTTTTTAGGCATTTCATGAGCTAGGGTTTTTCTATAAAATGACCTTTATGGAAAACCCTATCCCTAAGCCTTCTTTTGCCCATTTTTCTCAAGAAAAGTGTTCTTGAGTTAGAGAGAGTGTTCTTGAAGAACAACTCACTCTTGGTGAGATTTGAGAGTCAAATCCTCGGGTTTTATACTTCCCTCTTCAGAACCAGACTTGGCTAGCAGCAGGACTTCATCCGAGGTCGTATCCTTGGAGGCTATTGGTTCCACTCTTCGTGTGGATATTGTTATAGGTGAACCTAGGACTTGGTTCGCTTCGATCACATCTGTATCGCCCTTCGGGACGGCTTTATACCAACGCAAGGTATAAATCTTACACCTCTTTGTTTTTTAAAGTCAAATCCTTGAGTTTTCGGCTTCCCTTTTTGGATCTAGACTTGGCTAGCACCGGGACTTCATTCAAAGTCGTATCCTTGGAGGTTATCAACTCCACTTTTTGTGCGGATATTGTTAAAGGCAGACCTAGGACTTGGTTTGCTTCGGTCGTAACTGTATCGCCCTTTAGGACGATTTTATGCCGACGCGAGGTATAGATCTTGCACCTCTTTTTTTTTTTAACCGACTTTGATGCCTCATGACGATTCTTTGTGGGTTTGTTTTCTGAAAATTTTAAAGTTTTCACTGCTTTGAAAACTATTGTCACCATAGAAACCCAACATCTTTAGTTTGGTATGGTCGCTACTCTAACCCTAGGTTCCCCTTCTGGTTAGTCAAGAAGAGATATATGTTCGACTACACCATATTCAAGTTCCTATGTCAAGAAGATGGAGACTCTTAAAGAAATACACCTACATCCATGCAACTCTCTATGGGGTGTCAACATTATAGGCTTATAAAAATGATCTATTCGAGAGATTCTCACTAAACAGAGATCATACATTTGGTTTGAAGTACTTTCCTCTCTAAACTCCTTCGATTAGTTCCTTGGATTCACCTTCACCCTAAGGAAGAAGTCTACTCCTCCATAGGACGTGTCGCAACATCCATGAACAAGAAGGATTCATGCACAAACATAAATGAAATTGAAACTTTATTAAAAAAATTGTTCTGAAAGATTTTCAACCCTAAAACAAACTAAAACTTTGAAAAAATACAAAGAGAGAAGATGATATATGTTTAATCTTGTATCCCCTTATTTATGCACGTTTTGGACTTGGAGAGCAGGTTACAATGTTTCCTAATTCATTATAGCAACTTTGAAGGCCAAAAAAATTAGCAAGAAATCGAAATCGGATTGCATTCTGGACTTTCTACTTTCCGCCTCGCACTCAAATCTTGCACTCACTGGTTCGAGTATGATAAGTTGCACTCACTTAGGTGAGTGTGAGTTTTGCTGTTGTTGTATTTTTTCAAGCTTTTTTTTATTTCCAATTCTTTGAACCTTTCCAAACTCTTTCTTTCATGTCTTCATGGCCTTCAATCAAGAGTAAGTCATCCTCAAGAGCTCCAAATCATCACTCCATCCCAAAGTGTTGCATTTAGGCTCAAAATCTTGCATAATGCACAAACTAACTGGAAACATTAGCAACTTTGCTTTTGGGTATCAAAAATTGACTAATTCGGAATAATTACTACTCAAAATGGTAGGAAAGTATAGAAATTATGCCTATAAAAATGCCACTTTTGAGAAGTTATCAAACCCCAACCAGCTTATTGTCAATCCCTCAACAATAACAAGCGATAATAAAAGAAAACTAATTGAAACCACTAACAACCTAAAAATTTAAAACATACTAAAAAAATTGAAAACAAAACAAATGGATAGGATGTGGAGTTAAGAAGGTGCACGAATTATACAACAAGCATTGAGGAAAATCTTGCAGGATTTGAGCTATGCTAGAATCCCAAAATATTTAGTTTCTCTAGTGGATAAGGTCTCCTATGGCATGGTGATCAAGGTATGGTTGTCCCTATGTTCTCACTCAACATTTCCAAGTGGACCTTAGTGATGAGAACGTCAAGGGTAGAATCAAAGCACAAAGGATCCGCTTCAAATGCCAATTAGGCCAATTACAAGAGCAAGGGCCAAAAAGCTTAAAGAGGCATTAAATGAGCTTGCGAAGGAGTTTATTTAGGTCAACCCAGCCTTGAAAGAAGAGCCCAAGTCAGATCAAGCCTTTGAAGGAATTAGAGCCAACAAGGAAGTTCAAAAGTCCATAAATATTATCATGGCTATTGATGGAAATAATTCACATGATTTTGGCAATTAAAAGGACTAGAAAATCAAAGAAAATTCATGCTCTATACTGTTTCCATAATTCATGCACAATCAAAGACCTATTTTGGAAAGTTTCAACATTGCAAGTTGTATGATCAAACTTGCCAATTCTTGTGCAAGTCATTCGTTGTCCAATTAGTCTATTATGGTCAAAATATCAATGATAGGTGTCCAATAAGGAAAAGAATAAATCATCTTCACGTTGCTTTGATAGTTTCCATTTTAAGTTTTTGGTAGTTTCCTTTCTTTCTTAGTCAATAAGGATGTCCTAAGCTCTATATAAGAACCCTTTAATGTATTTGTTAAAGAAGACATTGATGAATAAAAATTCTTTTTTAAGGTTTTCTTCACTCTATGGTTCTTGTGAGAACTTTTGAGTCTATAAAGGTTAATTCCTTGAAGTGTTCAAAATTATGGCTCTTGGTTCTTTTATAATAAGGGGAACAAGGTTACTTTCCTTTGTTCTTACGGCCTTTGGTTCTATAACCAAGGGGACAAAGACGCAACATCTTTGCTTATGGTTCTTGATTCGATATATTCAAGGGGACGGGGCCATTATTCTAGATCTTGTTTGAAGATCCTTGGAGTAATCAGCAATAATTGATGGATCTCGAAGCAACAAGCAGTAGGGTTCGCATCATTTTCGTATCTCTCCAAAGATCTTCAAACACAATCTAGAATAATGGCCACGTCCCCTTGACTATATTGAATCAAGAACCATCAGCAAAGATGTTGCGTCTCCATTCCCTTGGTTATAGAATCAAAAGTCGTAAGAACAAAGGAAACTAATCACATCCCCTTGATTATAGAAGTACTAAGAGTCGTGAGTTTGAACATTATAAGGAATTAACCTTAATAGGCTTGAAAGTTCTCATAAGAACCATAAAGTGAAGAAAACCTCACATTTTTTATTTTTTATTCATCAATGTCTTCTTTAACAAAAATACATCAAGGGGCTCTTAGATAGAGTGTAGGACATCTTTATTGACTAAGAAAGAAAGGAAACTACCAAAAACTTAAAATGGAAACTACCAAAGCAACGTGAAAATGATTTATTCTTTTCCTTATTAGACATCTATCCTTGATATTTTGACCATAATAGACTAATTGGACAACTAATGACTTGCACAAGAATTGGCGAGTTTGATCATACAACTTGCAATGTTGAAACTTTCCAAAATAGGTCTTTGATTGTGCATGAATTATGGAAACAATATAGAGCACAAATTTCTTTTCTTTTCTTTTCTAGTCCTTTTAATTGCTAAAATCATGTGGATTATTTCCATCAATAGCCATGATAATATTTATGAACTTTTGAACTTCCTTGTTGACTCCAATTCTTTCAAAGGCTTGATTTGACTTGGGCTCTTCTTTGAAAGTTGGATTGGCCCAAATAAACTCATTCACAAGCCCATTTAATGCCTCTTGAAGCTTTTGGGCCTTGCTTTTGTGATTGACCCAATTGGCATTTGAAGGGAATCCTTTATGCTTTGATTATGGGCCACGTTCTCATCACTTAGTGTTTATTTGACTAGCTCCTAACCTAACTCAACTTACCTCTACAAAGCATATGGTGAACTAAGCATGCTAGGAACGAACGTTTTTATTCAAAACTAAAACTAAAAGTAGGTGCAATGCTAAGGTATTCAAGAAGAGTGTTCATATAGCAGGGATTCATTGGCGACTCCCCGCCAGTTAGTTAAGGGTACCGGACATTAAGTTCCCTTCAAATTTCACCCCGAACAACTCAACTAGAAAGCCAAAGTACCTACTTGTGACATGAATCCATCCTTTGACCCATTAGTGAGCAGTGAAGTCAATGGCTCCCGGCTAGTTAACTAAAGGCATTAGGCTTTGACAAGCCCCTAGAACTATGCTCGAGATTCCGATTGATCAACTCACTTATTCCATATATTTTTTTGTTATTTTTCTATTTTTTCTTTCTTTTCTTTTCTTTCTTTTCTTTCTTTTAGGCTCATTGGCCCTCTTTTGAAGGTGTCCCAACACTACATCAGTCATGTATAGCTTACAAAGAGTAAGTGTGCTTAGAAGTGACTGACAGTTCATATACATATGCAAGGGGTCTAGTGTGCTCAATGCGTGGAAAGTTCCAAGAGGAAATAGCCAATTTAAGAACAAGGGGACTTTCATAACAAAGTCGCCCACAACCATGGGATCCTTAAATCCAAGATTAACCAAACATAATAGTATCCCAACTATGCCATGTGAACTCAAGTCCTTTTTCTTGAGTGTGTTAGACATATGTGTGGTACCACTAATATGTATATTTGCAATGAAAAGTGCTTGAGATGCTCAAAAAATTTATTGCATATCAATGAGTTATGAGAGAAGGAAATCTGGAAGTAAAGAAAAACTCGAGAACCTAAGAAAAATATGAGGAGTATAGATGATCTTTTATTAATAATTAATTCCATACATGCTTTCAATGATGTTCAAAGTGGGTACAATCTAGATAATCCAAAAAAAATGCATAAGGAAAATGATGAGAAATTGAGATTTAATCCTATGTATATATCTCTTAACCCTACTCAAAGCCATGTTTCTGCTTTCCAAGTTTTTTGGACAATCTAAATGACATGGGTCGCATAGCCTACACTATAGCCACACTGTAGTACATGCTTTAGATTCAACAATGGTTAAGGCTTGGGGCAAACTAATGAGACACTAAGTAGCTCTAAACTCATTAAGACATGCCAGGGGATTAAAAGAGGGCTCATGCATGCTTCTGGCTCGAGGGAGTTGTCGAAGGGCGTCCTCCTACATCCAAAGGTATAGCGCATGATGATCTAGACAAAAACCGAGTCAAAGTGGGTGCATATGTTCCTTTTAGTGAAGGTGGGCGATGTAAGACTTTGGAGGGGATGAAGGCTAAGGTTTCTACCATGATGAGATGAGATCTAGGAGAGAAACTCAAAGGTTTGGACCTCCCATAATGCATGAACGACTAGTGTGGATCCAAGATGGTAGGGTTGTGGGAGAAAAATGGGTTTTAGGAGTAGAGAAATATCAAGGGGAGTAGTAGCTAGGTAGGGTCCTCCCATTGGAGGAGTTCTGGCTTGGAGAAGCCTTGAGAATGGGGCCTGAATATATAGAAATTCAAGTGAAAGTTCGTATTCATGCAGGTTTTGCACTCACTTTTTGAGTACGACGTTTTCTCGCACTTGCTTTTTTGAGTGCTTGATTTCCCTCATTTTTTGCCTTAGGGTTGAATTTGTTGCTATTTTGAATTTTTAGCATGTTTGAGATAAAATTGATAGTCCTAGTAGGTACATAATGAAAATTAGGACTTCGAAAAACCTGAAATGTCGATCAATTTTGATAGATTGCCCCAGAAATCAAGAATCCCAAATTTTGGTCTTTCTAAAGAATCTCGCACTCGAAAAGTGTGTGCAAGATTTGAAAGATCTCTTTTACTGCTTTTTTTTTTATCCTTTATAATGCAACGACGGAACCGTGATGAATGATCTAAGGGATTTAGATAAGTTAGGGTATTGATTTGTGGTAGTTTCTTGTTCACTAGTATTTCCATAAACCCAACAAAAAAAATGATATTCAAAGCCAATAAAAAAGTTATTTTTAAGAAACAATATAAAAAATATAGCAAAAAATATTAGCAATAGAATAATTGAGAGAAAATAAAAGAAAGTCATTTGAATCACTCAAAACAAACAATATTACATGATGAGAATCATACAAGAAATCACATGAAGAACATATAGAAACATGATACAAATAGTGTTTCTTCATATTCATTGTAAATAAAGTTATTTATAATACATAAACAAAGGAAATAAAGAAGAGAATCCATAAATTACAAAAAAGAGAAATATGATTTTTTTTGAATAAAAAATTGAAGAAAAAAAGGCATAATGTCCGGACTTCAACACCAAAGACCCAAGAAAAGAGAGAGAAACACTTAACTCTCGGTTAGATGCATGCACAACGATATGTATTTCTTGTTTGTCTAATTGAAGCTCACGATACCAAAAGCGTTACCATGAAAATCTTCATCCTTAGGGCATCATTTGGAAGAAATCTCAAAAGTCTTATAGTCTCAAAGGTGCAAACAAGGGTATATATATGAGGGATATTATGGTAAGTTCAAATAGGTATATTGGTAATTTGAATAAGGGTTTATAGGTTATTTAAGTAATTTTATCATTTTGGTATAACATGTCTTGTCATATCATGAAATAGTGATCCTGTTTTTGTCGACTTAGCATCATAATAAGTCTAAATCAATTGAAAACACCATATTAGAAAAATTAAGAGTTTACACACTTAATTGAAAAAAAAGTTTAGACACCAAAATAGAAAAAGTTGAAAAGTTGAAACACTCATTAAGTAATTAATCCTCATATAAATATAATTTTAAAAAAGAATTTAATTTATTTATATTTAAATATATATTAAATCTTTTTAATAAAACAAATAATAAAATTATTATCTTTTTATTATTCATAAAATATATCAACTTTAACGTAATTTAAAAAAAAAAAAAACTAGAAACAAAATTAAAAAAAAATTGTTTCATCCAAGATGGTGGGAGTTTAAGGTAAGGCTTCGTTGAGTTTGATTGGAGAGAAATTGGAGCAAATTTTATTCACCTAAATCGCCCCATGTGGCGCTTAAGAGCTGCCAGAATCGCCTCTGAGAATGTTCTCCTATTGTAAAAGCTATAAATCGTAGTTTTTTCTAAAACGCTCTTGTGAAAAATGAAAATATTCAAAATTCCATTTTTCTCCTATGATCCTCTCATTTTTTTTATCCAATGGAATGACAATTTTTTTAAGTAAAAATATTATTTTATGCAACTTTTAATTCATATTTCATCTCAAATTATACTCTCTCAATCAATAAAAAGAAAATAATTTTAAAATAAAATATTTTTAAAGATTAATTTTTACATAAAATAACTATAAGAAAATATTTGAAGTAAAAATGTCATGAATTTTAAATTTTTGTTTTTTTTGCTTTAATTATTTTTTGTTATGAACCTAAAAAGACTATCCATATTTTTAGAATTAAAGATTATTTATTTTAAGAAATGAATAATATTAAATATTTAAAAAAAAACATGTAACTTAATAATTTTTTAAAGTAAAAAGTTCTTTTAACACCTCTTTCATTTATTTATTTTTATCTCAAAGTATTTTTAATAAATAAAAGAATGATAAATTAACATTCATTCATATTTTGGTAATTTATTTGTGATCATTTTCTATATATGTGCATTATTTTTATATCTCTATAATGTCTATATTGGTAAATTAACATTCAATCACTATACTTAATCGTACCTATTTTACCAATCCAATAATTAATAATCAAATTACTACTAATGCAAGATTTAGCCATTAGTTATCTACCAACTATCGTTTATCACGAGCTCAAATACGTTTAATATGTTTTAATAGAAGTTTCAAATTTTAAGTTCTTTTTAGAATGATAATTTCAAATTTTAATATTTGAAATTGAGGCTTTTATAGTTCAATTCCCTTTTTTTTTAAAAAAAAAAAAAAGCTCATATTTGATTTTTTTTTAATTTAAAAATGTTATACTTAATTTTCAAAAAAATTTAAAATTATTATATTTAACTTTTTTTATCCAAAATTCTTGAGGCTTGACTTAAGTGTTAGAGGGGAGGGATGCATAGTTTTGGACATATTTAGTTTCTTTTAAAAATTATTAAAATAGTTTGAAAATGAAAATAATGTCTAAACTAGTGTGTGACCAGTAATACTTCAGTCAATGATTATGATATTAACTTAAATAAATTTCAAAATATTTGTAAGGCCACCATTAGATTGGGTATTATTTAAAATTTTAAACTATCTTAGTAATTTAAAAAAAAAAAAAAAACTAAATACATCCAAAGTTTTATGATGGAGAGGTTCTATATACACCCGTTAAATATCTCTTCACACCCCATTTACTAAGTAAACCCCAAAATATACTCTTTGCACCTCATTCCACATTTACTTTCCCAAATGCACTCTCCTTTACACCTTCATATCCAAAGCCTCCTTACACCCCATTCTCCCAAAACCCATCCTCCGCAAAGTTCCCCCAAAACCCATCCTCCGCAAATCCGAGAACCCTCAAACAATAACAAACTGGCATTCAACCCAGACCCAAATACCGGCAGTTTTGCTTCTTTATTTGATTTGTCAGGTTTATTCTTGCATTTTCATCAAGTAACATGGGTTTATAGTTGATTTTTTAAATTTCAGTCTGGTTTCTATGTTTCTATTTCTATGTTCCTGGGATTCTCAAATCCAAATTTGAGCTTCCGTTCCGGATTTCATTGAATCCGGTTAAATCTTCATTTTTCGGATTTTATGATGTCCGGAAATATTGACTATTTCCGGATTTCATGATGTCCGGAAAAATTGATTTTTTCCGAATTTCATGATGTCCGGAAAAATTGAATATTTCCGGATTTCATGATGTCCGGTAAAATGTTGTTTTTCCGGATTCCATGATGTCCGAAATTCTCCTCTTCAACCGGATACAATGGAATCCGGAAATGTATAAAGAATCTGGATTCCATGAAATCCGGTGATATTATTTGTGAATCCGAATGCTTTAATTTATTTTTATTTAATGGATTATATATTTAATTTATCAATCTTTATGACTATGAATATGATTAATTATGATTTCAATAAAAATTTATGATTATATAATTTAAGATTATAATATGATTATTTTAAAATAATGATTAAGAGTATGATTATATTAATTTAATTTATCAATCTTTATTTTCTTGAAATAGATACGCCACCACGCACTGGCGGTTCACATATCTATAACAAGCACTCGTGATTCACCTAAGGGATCGGAGCATGTAACACTTAGCAATTTCAAAGCAGGCCGAGCCACAGCATCGAGATCCTGGCTGGAGCATCCTCAACATGATGTGTGGATGAGGACTGGTGAAGTAGAGTTCTGTTATGAGTTCCTGAGATCTACCGATAAATCTATACAGAGCCACAACCATGTTGTAGCGAAGATATGGTTGGGAGAGGTAAACAATCATTGTCCAAAGTTGTATATATATATTTTTTTTATGTTAATTTTAGTTACGTAACTTGAATTGTAATTTATTCGGTATTTATATTGTAGGATCGAGCACCATTGAAATTGGTAAATCATGGTGCAAAGCTGCAGTTATGGGAGCTTGATGCAGTCTCAGATTCAAGATCAGGCATCGACCGCTGGCAACTGCTAATTAGCTGCGCTTATAGAGCTGCGAGTGTGACCGGGACAGCTGTTCAAGATTTTGTGAGCGGTGGCAACTGCAGGCCACGACTTTTCATCTTCCGCTTGGTGAGATTTAATTTCATCACGCTAGACGACGTCGCATCCATTTTACACATACCTATTACTAGATCGATGATATCATTCTCACAGCCGCTTCGGGTGGACGATGTCAATGCTTTATTGGTCGAGTTGTTGGGCACCACCGACATCGAGGCATCTCTCAGAGACCTGAGCGTTGTCGCTCTCCTTCCGCCGACCATCGTGGCCGCAGGGATAATTTCGACCATTACTTTATGTCTCATCTCGCATGATGATATCGAGCTTGCTACTCGAGCCTTCTTGATCCATCCGGTCGGGTTGCACTCTATTTGTCGATAAGAGTGCAACCAAGGTCGTAGTAGTGTACTTGAGCCATTCCAGACTCCGCATATTGGTAGCTATGCTCGGGGTGCAATTTTGTCTCGTATATCTCAGACAGCAACCGACCACGCTTTAATTGTGTTTGAGGCGGCAAGTAGTGGCTACCCGACCCTTTGCAGTGTACGATTGATGACACTTTTTGATAATTTTTAGATAATTTTCAATTATCAATTATATTGATATTAATTGTCTGATTTTATTATGTAGTTCGATTTATGAGAGCACTTTCCCGAGATGTTTTTTCCTCCTGATTCGTCAGCCCACCGAGTAACGACTAATGCAATAACGCTGGAGGCCGCACGCGGATTCCCGATAGTTTGCGCCAGACGGAGTGACTAGATCGACAGTGTAGTTCGTGATGTCTACTGGGAGCCATACGTGGATCATCGAGCTGAGCACCCCTTTCCCGATATTGCATGGTTTTCTGGATGCATAAAGTGCGGACTGATTGTTGAGCCATATCATCCGGAGCGGGTCTTACGCCAGTTTGGGTATATCCAAACCATTCCTCCACGGCCTTTCGCACCTCCACGACCTGACCGTAGTATCTTATTGGATCAGATTGGGAGAGATGGACATCACGATCGACCGACCGTAGTCGAGTCGACGACGCCGCATCGTGCCCGGAGAGAGTGTAGCAAGAGTATATGGCTTGGTATGATATCATATCGCGACGTGATCGCTCAACCTCCACAAATGAGATCGTTTACCACGATGCACGATCTTCTTTGCCCCCTCACATGTCGTGATCTACCAAGGATATCATAGTTAAATATGGACTTCGCTTGACCTGGGTGAATCTAAATCAGACATAATATTTACTTAACTTTTATTATATTACTAATATTGGGTTCACATATTATTTATGTAGCGTAATGCGAGAGCATTGATTTTATTGGAGGCATGTGATATCTAAGTGGAAGACAAGCTAGAAATTTCGATTATTTTGTGGTGCACCGAATGAGGCGCATAGTATAATTTGTTGGCCGATGAAACTTCAAGATCTCACAAGACTCCATCAATTGCCCCAAAGATTCACAAGACATTATCACCTCGCTTCCAAAGATCTCACAAAGACTTCTATCACTCGCTACGCCGCCCATTTTTTAGCCTCCCACTTTTGTCTATCCTCCACCGAAGACGGGCTTGATCCTCCACCACCGATAGTTCATCCCCTCCTCCGCTGACAATTGCTCCTCCAAAGACTCAGCAGATCCTTTAGCACCTCGCACCGACTTCACCTCAACCTAACGGTATATGTTCGTTCTCAAGAGGAAAAAGAAGACTTGTGTCATATGGTTTTTCACTTAACGCCGAATAACTTTTTCGCCTTAACGCCGACAAAGACTTAATAACATTAAGTATTAAGTTGTTTGTTTTTTAACATTAGGTAGCGAGTATGAACGATAACTTTAACATATTATTTGGTGCTCTTGTCCCGCCGCTTCTTAATGGCATATGTTTAATTTAATTTTTAATAGGTTTTTAATGAGTTTGAGTTTATTTTCTTCTCAACCGATACTGTCTTCGTATCATATCTGTAAAACCTCCGAAAAATTAGAAATTTTCAAAATGACAAAAATGTTAATAAAATAATAAATTGCCATAAAGGTTCGTGAAAGTTTAGAAAATTCTCTGTATCTCTGATAACTTAAACGGATCGCGCCAAGTAAATTCGTCTCGCGGGAATCTAGTGACCCAAAAAAAGTTTCGGCCGACTCGAGACACAAATGTAAATTTTTTCGATTTTCCTCGTGGTATTGCTGTCATGACTCAAAGGACGAGATTTTTTTCGATTTCTAGGCGTAAATGGGACCAATGAAGCAATATGAACCATATATCCAAAATAATAATAATAAGCCCTGTCCCGATTATATTTTAAAAATATTTTTTTATTATTTTATTTTTATACTTTAATATAAATAATAATAATTATTATGATGTTTTTTAATAAATAATTTATAAAAATTTATAATATTTTTATTTTTATGAAAAATATTAATTTTAATATAATAAAAATAAAAAGAAAATATAAAAAATTAAAATTTAAAAATAAACAAAATAAAATATAAACTGGGCGAGCTCGAGAATTTTCATCTCCCCGCCCGTTTAATTTTTTAAATGAGACAAGTTCAGACCGAAAAATAACGAGCCGGCCTGATGAGACCGCCCAGTCCCAAACCCTCTCGTTGTCATCCCTAAGAAACAGATATTGCTAAATTTTCTTTATCGACAACGATCGAAGTTTTTCTTATTTTGTGGAAAATGATTTTTTCCTCGAATGTAAAGCCAAATATTTTCACTTTTCTATTCGTGAGCTTTTTAAAAATTTCAATAAACATGAAAATTTTTAAACAATGAAATTAACGCCGAAAATCGACAAATTTTCAAGATTAAGTCAAAAAACAAACGCCACCTTAGTTTTATGTTTATGTATTAGTTGTTAGACTTTAATGTTTAAAATAGAATTTGATTAGTTTTATTGTATTATATTAGTTGTTAGATTAATTTATAAAATATATTTAAATTTTCAAGTATTAAAATAATTTATATAATATAGTTAAACTTTAAAGTATTAAAATAATTTATAAAATATATTTAAATTTTCAAGTATTAAAATAATTTATATAATATAGTTAAATTTATAAGTATTAAAATAATTTATATCATATAGTTAAATTTTATAATTAATAAAATAATTCTTATATAATATACTTAAATTTTATAATTAATAAAATAATTTATATAATATACTTAAATTTTATAATTTATATAATATACTTAAATTTTATAATTTATATAATATACTTAAACTAATTTTAGAAAATTTAAAAAAAAATTCGAAAAATTAAAAATGAATTCCTGACGAAATCCGTAATGTTTAGGTTATATCCCATATTAAAATCCGAAAATTTATCCATGATCCGAAATTTAACCGGGAAAAGTTTACTTCACCGAATGCAACCAAATGTTTAAATAATCCGATTTCAAATCCGAAAAACTTGCTACGTCATCCGGATTAATTCAAAATCCGGAATAATTTACGGCTAATATTTTTATTAATTTAAATTAAATATAAATAAAATGATCTTTATTATGAAAATTAAATTACATCATTAAAAGTAATTAAATTAAATTAAATTAAATATAATACATATCAATTACAATATAAATCATTTAAAGTTGTAAAGATACGTCGTATTTAAATCTAAATCGATTTATCTCTTGTGTCGTATATCGAGTTAAATGCTAATAATGATCCCAAAAGCCTCCAATCCGAGGAATGCATGAGGATCTCGTCGCCGGCCTGCGAGTATGCGGTAATTCTCGCCGATTGCATGCAATTGGAGAGTATTGATGTAGTCAGCGAAAGTATAAAATAAAGATACAATCCTTTGTCAAAAAACAAAAATATAAAAACATTAAACTTAATGACTAATAGAATATAATTTAACAAACATGTACAAAATGACAATCCTCAACAAATCCAAGTGCAATCAGTTTGTGGTGAAGTGGTGCAGGTGATACAGATCTAAGTGGTAGATATGTTAGGCATTATGCAATTGATAAATGGGTAACACAATATTGTCTTGTGAGGCTATCAGAATGACGTATCGAATTAAAGTCATCCATTATCATATGGGCGAGAGTGAAAGCGTGATAATGAATAAACCAGCGACTCGACGCTCTGCGGTCAATTAGTATACAATTATGAACCCTCATGTGAAAAGTTTGAAGCTCATGAATAAATCTTGTCGAGCAGATTCCCATCCGTCTTCCCCGTTCCTAGTAACCCAGCCCCAATTGATCGATATCCACAATGACCGTTCACTTACTTGTCGCGATGTTCCTTATATATTTACGTATTTGATATGGAAAACATTTAATGTACTTCAATTTTTTCCTTTGGTACTTTCCTTGAACATGCGTTAGGTGGTGCGGTGTTGAGACTCAACGATTTGAATAAAGAATTTCGTTTGGTAAATAAATTGATTTTTAATGTGGACGACCATTTGCCTTAACCTTCTCAAGTGGTGGGAAACATAGATGTCGTTGCGAGATAAGCTAACTCTCTCCTTCCTTTTAATGTATTTTACTGCCCTCCATCCACAGTAAATCCAGTGTCTCAAAATACTATCAATATCAGGAGTAATTGTCAACTCAGACGAGACATTATCGTTCATAGTATCCAACTTCCTCAATGAGAATGCACCTTTATCAGGAATTATGCATTGTCTTTGATAAGCTGCAAGATTAGTGCCTTGAGAAGTGACCCATATGAGGTTACGTTCATGACATATTCCCTTCTCGTTTCAACTTGAGTTGCTCTTTTAAACTCCATCAATATCCTTATTGGCGTGAAGCCTAGATACCATGCATGATTCTTTAAACATAGCATTATTGAATTGATGTTCAACAGAAACCACTTCTCTCGAATGAAGCTTTGATTTCCATATGTTGCAACTCAATAAGAGCATTTATTACATTCCAAGAACTCTCGAAATCCCCTTGAGACGAACCAAGATGTCTCTTCAACTTTGCATGTGCACTCTCGGCCCTATAAAAAATATAAAACATATATTAAAATCATTTTTATGTATGGATATTTCAAGAAAAACTATTACTAATTAACGTACCTATTCATTGTGACATTTCCTAAATGCATTACTTTATCTGTCCAAGCTGCGACAAATCTTTCCTTATAAGAAGTCAACCATGACTCTATCACATATTTTATTGCTCCGGGGTAAGTATAGTAATCAGTTGTCAATGATCTTAAATTCCTCTCGTACTCGTCCTCATTCGAAGAAAACACAAGGACACTCTAAGCTGACATGATCTGCCTCCAAAACTCTCTTTTGCTCAAAGCAAACTTCTTGAGTTTGCAAGTACATTTTTTTGATATATCATCTGCCTGGATTTGTTGTGGTAGGATACTAACCTTGTAGCGTTCATTAAGGCTGACTCACTGTCGATGCCTTGATGACATTAGGTAATCGATCGTGACGACAAACTGTAGCTTCTCCGTTGCGAGTGTAGTTGTCTACGGCTGGCCTCAAGTATACAAATACCCGCGAGAAAAGTCAAATTTGTAGATGTCACACCACAATCTCGAGAAGTGGAAGAGGCGATATCTGTTAGTTTTATAAGTCTGTCAATAATTAGAAACGGCTGAAATGCATTGACAAGCGAATAGAAGTAGGATGTGCACAACGAGTCTCTGTACTGATACGTTAGGCTAAATCGCTACATGCCATTCAACATATTTCTGTTCTAAATTCAGTTGTTTCGTTAGTTTGTTGCATTTGCGATCTACCGGTAGCCAGTAAGTAGTCGATGTTTATGACGTGCATTGTAGATTGTCTTTATAGTGCTAACATTATACTCATCGCCCGATTTTTATAGACGGTAGGAATATTCGCGGGTTCGCCCAAGTTAGCGTCGTATCGGACGATATAGTTTTCACCACGTAGATGTCGACTATCGTATGAGTGACCCTCGATTGTTTAGCTACTTGATGATTATGAAATCCATAAGCAAACTTTAACACTCCAATCATCATTACTAGTTAACTTCACGATTATCTTAAATGGACAATCACATTTTTCGTTCCGGTGCCTTTTCGATTCAAGAACGCATTCGAGCATTCTTTGCATGCCTATATGTTTCCATTTGCATGCAGGCTAACTGCAACTTTTCTCTTATCTCACTTTTATCCGTCTTTATGCTTGATAACAATCCGTTCTTTTTTCCCACATTTGAGCCCATTCAATCAAAGCATCGGAGCTCTGAAAATATACGGATAATAATAATTTATTAATTTGATATCTTAAAACAAATTACTCCCAACTTTAAGTAATGCAAAATTCTGCCATTCTTACTTCATCGTCACTTTGCAATCAACTAATTGTTGTAAAGAACATTATGATCGAAAATTCATCTGCCAAAATAAAATGCGAATACAACAAATAATGTCGATTAAAAAAGCGGATAAAGTATGCTCTAGGATTTGTAAATCAGGAAAAATCATAGTGTCTGGATTTTCAAATCTCACGGTTTCAAGTGGAAATTCGGGTTTCCAATCCAAAGGATATGTCCCCATTCTGGGATATCGCGAATCAGGTTATAACAATCCAATCAGATTTTGATATCAGGGATATTGTCTGTGATCCGGATTTGTTAAATCGGTTGTGAAATATTCGGTTCAATGTCACGGAGAATATTATGATATCCGGGATTTTCGAATCGGATTAAGTACATTATGCGAAAAAAAACGAACTGAATGTTATCCAAACCGCCGTCTTCCTTCTTTTCATTTAAGTAATTTAAGCTGGTCTCGTGCTGTTTCAATGAATTCTGTTTATTTTGGCAAAAGCGGTCGGAGGAAGAAGGGAGTTGGGTTATGAAAGAAGAAGAAAGAAATAGAAAAGCCCAGGTTTAGGATAAATTTGTATTCTCCTGTGTTGTGTGCAATGGGGTGTATAAATAAATAGGTGTAAATATAATTTCTCTTTATGATGGGGAAGATTCAGGTAATGTAAAGTTATAAAAAAAAAAAAAAAATCCACGTAATGCAAAGGAAAAAAAAAATTGAAGAAGGGGGAGGAAAGAAAAAGTTTCCGGTGGCCTTGTTAAATGCTATAAAACAAGATAAATAAGCGGCCGTAAGCGGATAGAGTTCGAGGGGTGCAGGAATCGGGTGGACAAATTTTGATATGGTGTCGTCAAGTCTTCTTCCCTTGAACGGTGCTCTCTTTCAATCCAAACCACACTCTCCCACCATCTTCTTCCGGTAAATCTTCACTTCTGTTTCTTTAATTTTGTAATTTCTTCTATTCTCACTTTCTCATCTATGTTTGATTCTAGGAAAAGGTAGATTCAGAACCCGATTCTCATGTTCTTTACAACACTTTCTGTTGTTAGTATTGGATAATAGTTTGTTAGTCCTAAAATGAAAGAAAGAAATTTAAATTTGGAAACTGGTAATGGGTTGCGAGGTACCAATTTTTGAAGGAATCAAATAGAATGCTTATTTTCTATTTTACATCAAACAGAAAATAAATTTGATATCTTAGAGTTCTTTAGCAACATAGATTTTGATTGATATTCTCAAAGTCTGTATCATAAATGCTTTTTAGATATGTTTTCTTTTTTCCTTCTCTTATAAACCACTCAGTGCCCTTTTTATGTTTATATGTTCTGTGCTACTATTGTTAGTATGGAATTGTGCTTTTATGTGTCAATGCATGTGGACCTTAGCTGCAGTTAGCCTTTTTGACACTGCTTTCTTTTTGATAGCGCACTGCACATAGAAATAGGGTTCTTAGGGAAAAAATTGCAAAATAATATAATTAATTCCTCTTCTTCTTCTTTCAGGTTTTAAAATGTGTGGAACAAAGAAAGAGTTAAGCATTAAGAACAATTTTTAAAGGATGAAAGCGTTTGTGTGGTTTAACTTTGTTGGAAATCAACATTGCTACTTCCCCTGGTCTTGGGTTAAGTGTCATGATGATTTGGAAATAAGTGTAAAAATCATAGTGTTGTTGAATGTCATAAAAAATTTGGCCTTCCTTGATGCATAGATACCATTTAGTTAAGAAGCGAGGATTAAAACCTGGCCCAAGAATTAGTTTTAGAGCCAAAGACGATGAGTTTGAATAATGGAACATCATGGTGAGGGAGGGATTCTAGAGAGCGAAAATGTTACTCTCCAAGCTTTTGGATTGGTGCCATAATGGCTTTAAAAATAAGTCTGGGTCGGGTGTAAAGTTGAATGTCCTTACATTTTTTGCCTGCCTCAGTAGATACCACTTGGTTTCCAAATGAGATAGTTAAAGTACGATACAAAGAACTATATTGGTTTTGTGTTTACCCTGTTCAATTAGCAAATATGGCATGTAATTTTTCTTCAAATATCTTGTGACATGTCCAACCTGAGGTAACTGCCGACACCCTTGTTCATATAACTAAGAAGTCCCAAGGGGAAGAAGATGCAGAACACTACTGCTAGTAAGATCTATCTGGTATGAATTGCAGTTTGAGGGAATCACTCTCATCCTTGAATAAATAAAAAGCAAGGAAAGAAGATAGATATGCTTCCTCTTCCCCCAGCTATCCTAACTAACAATTACATACCAAATTATTAATTCACTAAGACATGTCTCAAAATGGACAAGGATCACCTGAACTTTGTTAATACCTGATATCTAACAATTTTCTTTCCTTTTCAGGAGGGGATTGAGAAGAGGCCAAGATGCAAGGCTTGTTATACCTATAACTGCCCATACAACAAGGGGTCAAGCATTTCAAATCTTGGCCAATCCTAATGTATGCATCAACCCAAGGCTTCCACATGTATAATGCCAAAATATTTGGTTTGAGTATGGTCAAAGATTTTTTAGGTATGTGATTGATGATTTTTAAATGAGTGCCTTGCAGTAGGAAGAATCTGACTGTCTAGATGTGTTTTAGACCATTAGCTATCTAGTTTTGATTGGATGATTGATGCTACTTTTCTAAAGCTTTTAATTAACACTGATTGAAGAAATAAAATTTGTAGGACTTTGAAGTGGCAATATTCCTGAGTGTTACACTGTTCACCATAATAGTAGCAAATTTACATGGTTTTCTTCTTATGGTTGTATGGAATGACTCCTAGAGGAACAGTACAGTAAAAGTTATCTGCCATATACTTTCATGGAATGACTGCTTTGAAGAGTCAAATTCAATTCCATCCATATACTTTCATGTAAAGAATAGATTTAGTTGAAGTTTATATTTATGTCCCTTAGCATCTCTTCTTACTAAGAAACAGTATGTAAGTAATTTATCCAAATGAAGCAGTATGGGAATAAAATTGTACTTGTTTGATATAAAATCCCATAAAGAGATTTAATAGAAAAGCATCCCCCCTTGGCCTCTTTCAAAAACATATTGTCTTCCTTGTCAAGGAACACCCTCTTTCCTTGGAGAGTAAGAAGAATGTTCTCTAAATCTTCCAATTCTCAATCATTGAAAGGTCTTGAGAAAAAGGGGTTCCACCCCCCACCCCCTGAAGTGTCCCAAACATTTTCTACTATAGCTTCTTAATTGATTGCTAGATCAAAAAGAGAGGGGAAAGAGGCTCCCATTGCTGCCATAAACTCACCCTCCTACCATTCTCAACAAAGAGCACAACATTATGGAGAAACGTCTCCCATTCCTTCCTTATCTCTTTCCAAATACCAACTCCATAACCACCTCTAACATCACAAGCGAACCGGCCCCCTTTACTTTCCCCAAACTTAAAGCAAATGATCTTTCTCCAAAGAGAATCTCTCTCGTTAGCAAAACGCCAAATCTACTTACACAAAAGGGCTTTATTGAGCACAAAAAGACATTTTACACTCAGACCTTTTTTCTTTTTGCTTGCAGAAACAATCAACCATTTAACTAGGTGAGGCCTTTTCTCCATAGCTCCTTCTCCCCAAAGGAAATCCCTTTGGATTCGTTCAAGTCTTAGCTTGACCAACTTAGGCATTTGAAGTAAAGACATGAGATAGATAGGGATGCTAGACAATGTACTCCCAATGACAGTGATCCTACCCCCTTTGAAGATGTGCTGTCTTTTCTGGAAAGCCAACCTCTTATGGAATCTCTCCTTCACTCCATCCCACATTGCAACCATGTTGTGATGAGCACCCAAAGGGAGTCTTGGGTATGAAGAGGGAAAAGCTCCCACCTTAAAAGCTAACTCCAAAGCCAAGTCCTCCACATTTCCACCCTCCTTACAAGAATGATTTCGCTTTTGTTTAGATTTATTTTGAGCCCTAAAATTACGTCAAACCACATCAGTAACTAGCTTTGATGCACCAACTCATCTTGAGATGCCCCCATAGAACACAATTGTATCATTCACATACAACAAATGGGGGATGACCAACCCCTATCTTCCCACTCCCATTAATCTGATAGCTAGGTAAAAAGCCCCCACTGATAGACTTGTTAATAAGACTACTCTAGACCTCTATCCCAATCACGAAAAGGTAGGGTGAAAGGGGATCCCCCAGCTTCACTCCTCTTGAACTACGAAAAGTGCTTGTAGGAGTACCATTACCAACATTGAAAAAGATGCCATAGAAATGCATCACTTCCAACTGACCCACTTATCTCCCAGACCGATTCTTTCAACACAAGAATAAAAAAATCCAATCTATATGGTGTATGCCTATCGCGACATCGAGCCGTATCTCCTTCCTAAAATTTGACTTTCGGCTCATGTTGTGACATGAGCAACCCTGTTCAGACACCGAAGATTCACATTCGGTTTGCCTGTCACACCTGCCACGTGGGTGACCCGAGTTTGATCCCCGGCAATGACGCTAAAAACTTGTTCTGTAGGACTGTGCTTTGCTTGTTATAGAAAAACAATTTCCCAAAATGCCGCAAGCACACGGGTCACATGTAATAAAGTGGCTTTCAAATTAAAAACCGATTATCAATCCCATGTGGAGGGAAGTATTGAATGGGGACCAAGTACCTTGGTTACTAGATCTTTTTACTATATGAGCAAATTCATGAATTGGAGAAAGATTTTCAAAATAAAACTAAGAACAAAACAAAGTAAAAACAGGGAAAGATTGATGCTCAATTGCAAGGAACAAATCAAAATAGAAGAAAGAACTCAAGGGTGAAATATACTAGGGTTGATTGTGATGCAAGGATGAGACCGTGATGGATGATCTAACAGTTTGGGTAAGTTAGGGAAAGGTTTGTTGTAGTTTAGTGGTATAGGATGCAACTTTAAAGGGTAAAGGAAAGGTCAGCTTCCAAAGGTTACAGGGCTAGTTTAGGCTTTATATATGATGGAATTAAAGCTTTGAATGAAGGATTTTAGATTTGGGAAGGTTTGGGTTTGGTTTGATGCAAAACAACCTTGTTTTGAGCTAATTTGAGGTTTTCGGGTTTTTCTATGGTAGGCTAGGGCTATGCACGAATTTAGGGTTTTTCTAAGGTTATGGATGATGGTATTTATGGTTTCTAAGGTGAAACAAAGTATATGGAAAGGGTTTAAAAGTATGAAACAAGATTTGGAAAGTTTTGAGTTGTAATTGGAGAATTGGTTATAGAAAAGGTTAAAGAGAAGATGAAATTGGAAGGAGTAGAAGAAGTAGAGGGATAGGAACTTACTTCGCTACCCAAGGAATCCACCAAGGGAAAGAAGCCACAAACTCGCCACTCAAGGGAATCCACTCAAGAGATAAGAGAACAAGAGAACTCAAGAGGCAGAAAATATTCAACTTTGAATGCCTCCAATAAAATTACATTATAGAGTATATAGGCCCCTTACTTTCTAAAACAAATAAAGCAACTCCCACTTTGACTAGGAAAACAAAACTTTCTAAATTGAATAAAGCAACTCCTAAATTAGAAACATTACTCTAAAGTAGAGGGGTGGATTTAAAAGTATGAAACAAGGAATCTTAGAAACCATTTATTAGAAAATATATAAAAAACCAATAATTGACTTATTCAAAACCTTGATCACGTCCTTAACTCCTTTCAAGTCTTAATTGAAGTCCAAAATTTCCATTTTGATGATCCTATAGCTTTGCAACCTTCTAAATCTGAATATTCCATAATCAAGGTCAAATTTCCATTGGTTGTTGTAGATGCTCGTGCATCAATGCCCCATAGTTTGGAGAAAAGACTTTCCCTCAAGTCTTCACCATGATAAGGCCTCAAATCCTTGACATTGAATATATGTGAGATATCATGATCATCAAGCAACTCTAACTTGTAAGCATTGTCTCCAATCTTCTCAATAATTTTGAAAGGACCATCTACCCTTGACTTGAGCTTTCCAAACTTGCCCGGTGGAAATCTATCCTTGTGAAGATGTATCCAAACCAAGTCTCCAACTTCAAATTCACATACTTTGCATTTTGCTTCTCAATCTTCAAGCGGACATCCTCATGTAGCTTCTTGATTTCCTTGGCTCTAACTTCAGCATCTCCACTAAATTAGCAGATTGCATGGCATGGTGCTGCCGATATATACTACTTCAAATGGACTTTTCCCAATAGTTTTTTTTTTTGATGACAAGGCTCCAATATATTAGAAAGGGCAAAGCCAAAAGAAAGGGGCACCCCAGTACACTAGAAGTATACAAGAGCGGCACAAAAGGAAGGCTAAGACAAACTACCAACCCATCGCGGCTTCATAGGAACACACTTGATCTCTTTAATAAAGGAAAGGTTCACATCAGGAATCATAGTTGCCCACTCACAAAAAGACCTTAAAAAAAGGACTTCGGCCCATCAAACGAAAATCGTATGTCCTCAAACACAACTTTGTTCCTCTTAATCCAGATTGCCCACAACAAGCAGGGGCTGCTGCACAACCGCTTCTTTATTTTTTCTGAGAGGAAGGCAAGACCCAACCCATCATCGGCTCTTTAACGGTAGGGACAAACCCATCCGCCTTCGATGGGTAAAACAAGATCTGATCCACAAGCCCCAAATCTTAGAGGCGTGGATAAAGTGCTCAGAAGCTTTGTACGCCCCTGAAAGGACCCACTGTGGCAAGGGAGAAACCACGTTTTTAAGGCGATCCATAATCAAAATCTTCCCCACCACACCTCCCACACAGCCCACCTTTAGCAGAGGCTGGGGATTCCAAATCATCTTGGCGACGGGCCTGGCTAGCGCCTCCCACCTTCCAAAAGGTCATAACTAGACTTGACTGAGAACATACCATCCTTCGCCCCATTCCACCTAAGCCTATCAACTGAGAGGGGGTTTAAGCTTTTGGTACTAACAGTACATATGAATCTTTGGGCCTCTTCTAATTCCCAATCATTAAAGTGTCTCTCGAATCTAAAGTTCCACCCTCCTCCTATCCCAGTGGCTTCCCATAGATCCGCCACCTTATCCCCTTTTGAGCTAGCCACCTCATAGAGGGAAGGGAAAGAGGAGTAAAGAGGGGCTTCACCGCACCAGACATCCTCCGAAAATTTGACTTTGCGCCTGTTACCCACCTCAATCGAATAGTTATGCCTCATCTGAATCACTTCTTTGCAAATATCCTTCCAGAGACCGACCCCATAACTGCCTCTAGGAGTGTTAGAGAACCATCCCCCATCCTCCATACCATACTTTAGACTAATAATATTCCTCCACACCGAATTTTCCTCCATAGCAAATCTCCAATTCCATTTTCCTAATAGAGCCTTGTTGAATTTTGAAAGACTACGAATGCCTAGACCACCTTTCACTTTACTCGAGCAAACAATATCCCACTTGACCAGATGGATCTTCCTTTCAAGGTTGCCTCCCATAAAATCTCTTTGAATTTTTTCTAATCTGATCTTGACTTTCCTAGGCAATCGAAAAAGGGACAAGACATTGGTGGGTAGATTGGACCAGGTACTTCTAATCAAAGTAAGTCTTCCACCTTTAGAAATGTATTGCCTTTTCTAGTTAGCTAGTCTTTTTCGAAATCTCTCTTCTACCCCATCCCACACACTAGAAGCTTTTCGTTTTGCTCCCAAAGGCAACCCCAAATACTTTGCTGGTAGAGACCCAATTTTGCAACCCAACTTTAGGGCTAAATTTTCCTCGTTCTCAACTCTACCTACGGATAGCAAGGAGCTTTTATCCAAATTAATTCTCAACCCAGAAAGAGCTTCAAGCCAAGCCAAAATCCAATTGAGATAAGCCATTTGGTCTTCCGTATCCTTGCAGAAAACAAGAGCATCATCTGCAAACAATAGGTGTGTGATCTGCCTTTCTGTGCCATTCCTCCTCTTAAACTTGTAACCAGAAATAAAACCTCCTTCTGCAGCTCTGTCCACCAAAAGAGAAAAAGCTTCCATCCCTAGGACAAAAAAGTAAGGGGATAGTGGATCTCCCTACCTTAGCCCTCTCGAACTCCTAAAAAAACCTTCAGGGATGCCGTTTAGCATGACTAAAAAATGGTGGATACTCACTTGAATATCATTGCCTCATAAAACTTCCCATTCTAATAAGCATTCTTTTGTGAGAAAATTCCAATTAATCTTATCTGTGCTTCTTTCTCGATATCGATTCTGAGCACCCTTTTCCTTCTTCAACATTAAGTCAATGACTTCATTAGCAATCAAGGACACATCTAGAATTTGTCTCCCTTCCACAAAGGCATTCTGAGCTGAATTCACCAATTTATTCATCACCTTTTTCAGCCTATTTGCCAGCCCTTTTGCTATCAATTCATACATGCTTCCAGTTAAGCTAATGGGTTTGAAATCTTTTAGGTCCTCAGCCCCTCCTCTTTTCAAAATTAAAACCATAAAGGTTGAGTTCAAGCTCTGACAAAGCTCCCATGCTCATGGAAATCTCTAAATAGCCCCATAATATCCGGAGTTTAACGACATCCCAGCAAGCGCCAAAAATACGTAGCTAAAACCATTTCGGAGCCTTATCCCCATTCGGATCGGCCAAAGCAACGTGAACCTCTTCTTCCATGAAAGGTACTTCTAGTCTTAATGCCTCCCGTATACATTCGGAGTCTAGAAATTCGACCCCTACGGACTAGCCCTCGAGTCTAGGATCTTTGAAGTTCATAAGCATTCACAATGCCTGTTTTTACTTCCTTTATGCCATTTAACTAGTGGTCACCTATACGGATCCTGTCAATGTTGTTCCTCTTTCTATGAGAATTTGCCATCTTGTGAAAGAAGCCATTGTTCCTATCACCCTTCTTGAGCTAAATTTCTTTGGATTTCTGCCTCCAAGAAATTTCTTCCATGATCGCCCATTTCTTGAAATCCTCCATAGCACCCATCCTTTCCTCTCGCTCTCCATCAGACAGAGAGGTGTGGGCTTTCTATCATCCCCGAAGAGCCACCTTTCAATGTGGACTTCTTTTGTTTATCCACATTACCAAAGACCTTGTAATTCCATGCTTTGAGTTTTACTTTCAGAGCTTTAATCTTCTCCATCAGCACATAACTGTGTGTCCACCTAAACTCAAAGCTTTGCCACCAATCTTTAATAAGCTCCTTAAACCCCTCCATCTTAAGCCACATATTATCAAATCTAAAGGTAGAGGGGCCATTTAGCCATGTACCCCCTTCCAATAATATTGGAGAATGGTCATAAATAGATTCTGGGAAGACTCTTTGTGTCACCTTATATTTGTGATCTCACTCCTCGATAATTCAATCACATCCAACCTAGCCATCTTGCCATTGTTAGGGCCCCCTTTCAGTAAAGGCACTCCACATAGGTATGTCTTTCAACTCCAACTCATCAAGTAACTTGGGGCTTGTATCATTGAATGAGTGAAGCTATACGTTCCTTTCTCACTAGGAGCTCTTATTGCAATAAAATCCCCTCCTAAGCACCAAGGATCTCCCTATAACCCCCTAATAGCCCCCAGCTCATCCCAGAGATCCTCCCTCCTCCCATAAACAGTGGGACCATAAACCCCGGTGAAAACCCAGATGAAATCCTTTTCCACGGATTTAAATCTACAAGATAAAGTATACTAGCCTTCCTCCTTTTCTAGTAACTAAATCACCCGGGTATCCCAAAAAACGAGGATTGCCCCCTGACATGCCCTCAGCTTTAATAGCCACCCACTCCAAAAATCTTCCCACCCCCAAACTTCTGATCATCCTGTTAGAAACCTCCTTCAGTTTTGTCTCCTGCAAACAAACAACGTCTGCCCTTTGCATTTTAATGAACGCCTTAAGCACTTTTCTCTTCGCCCCGTCGTTAGCACCCCTAATGTTTCACGACAAAATTATGAGCTTCATTAAACACCACCGTGAGACGCCCTAACCCCTTTCCCAGGAGCTCCATTCTTCTTCCTCCCACTGTCCATCACATTCCACTATAGTTTCTTCAGCTCCCTATCAAACTTTGTGGACACGGCTCCCCCCTTACCTTTGCCTTTTTGTCTTCGAGAATTGATTTTGGTTATGAGCTCTAGGATCTCCTCTTTGAAACCTTATGTCGGGAATCCTAGGAACTCACAAAATTTGGCCAAACAACTCTCTTCCCACGGGGCTATGTCATTTTCCCACCCCTTCCTCTTTCTCTCCACCCGTGCTTTGAGTCAGTTGCGCTTCTTCCACCACCACCATCTCCCTACCTGGGTATCTCGGGCTACATGTTGGCGGCATAACCTTCAAAGGTTTTTGCCCACACCCCTCATAATCACCCCCTCAAAACTTTTCGCACCCACTCCCTTGACTAAAAAACTCCCCCGAGGGGTGGAGTCGGTCTAAAATAGAAGGAGAAGTAGAGGGAAGAAACTGAGACTGGTCGTATCTCAAATCCGCAAGTTTGTCGCCTGTTTTTGAGAGAGTCAAAACATGCTCCTTTCCTCCTCTTCTGTTGTAGGACAATACCACAAGAGCCCTAGGTTTGATATTCAAAGAGGATCCAGCCTCTTCTAACCTCCCTGGGCTTGATACATGGGTCTAGGACCCTGATCCTTTTAAAGAACCCATATCTTTGGGTTTTAAATGATGGGCTGATGGGCTTAGCCCATCCGAAACTGCCTCTAACCTAGAAACCAGTCGGATCCTCCCCTTGGGTGAATCCGACCCTTTACATCGATACCCCTCAACAATTTGGTCACAGCCCATCCTCGGGTCTTGAGCCACTGTTCCTCTTTCACTTTTGGTATGGTTGAAAAGACCTAAGTCTGATTTCCCATTTCCCACACCACTGGTCCTTTTCAAGTCATCATTAATGCTTTGTTTCCTTCCACTACACGCTCCCTGAGTAGCGCGTTTACTCCACTCATCTCCCTCCTGATTTTGCAGTCCAGTGTCTACTCCTTTTGAAGGAAAAACTCCGACTACCCACGGCGGCAGTTCCCACCATATCTGTAACTCATAACTTCTTGATCCTGATAGAATATTTACTGTACATGGCCTCTTCCTTCCTTCTGCCTTCACCAAAATCCTTACCTATAACAACACATTGGTCCAACGTATCGTCTCCTCATCAGTAACTCTAAATATCCCTTTCCGTCCCAATCATTCTCGACGTCATATCCATAGATGCGGTGGTAACCCCTCTGATCCTTACCGCACCTTATTCAGGCGATTTTCCTCCACACACCCCGGAGATCTGGGTTCCATCTTTCGAGATTTAGCCTTCCTCCCCGAAAAGTTCTACGGCCCCCTTCCAAAGCATAGTTTGCCTCTTCAACACCTTCAAACTCAAAAATCAGCAAATCATTGCTTAAAAACGCCACCATTAGCCCCCCTTTTAGCCTCCACACCGCCTTTGTCCATGATTCTACCTCCTTTGCCGACGGGAGAGAATCCGAAAGTTCTTTCCAACTTCCCCCTAAGCAATTTTTCAAAATACCCAAAGAGCTCCTAAGATGGGATTCACCTGTATCCACCCAAATGGTGTTATCTCCTCTCCTTTGATACTTTGCGCCTCGGCGAGCAGCGACCGATCTCAGGAACACCCGGAGCGCTCAAAGCGCCCGGTGGTTTTCTCCTTTTCCTGCAACATGTTTACCCCCACCTCTTTCAGCTTCCCTGTTAGGATCGACCATCCATTGACAAAGCCCTTTCCTTTCGGAAAGAAAATACTATGTTTCTTCCCCTCTCCATCCCTCACCATGCACTGTAAGAATCTTCCAGCCTTATTTGATCCACACTTCAGCTTGAAAACTCTCTTGCCCTCCCTCCAATCTTGTTGCCAGTTTTCAAGATGCTTTTCTTTACAACACACTTCAACACCCTTTAACAATGTGTGCACCCCTTCTTCTCTAAAGCGGATCCATGCAACCACACCTGTACTCCTTTCTGTAATAACATATTTCTGCCTTCTCCCTACCCTGTCCACGGTAAGCTCGAATGACTTTGCTTCAATGGCAAACCAGACCATTTGCTTTTCTTTCATTGCAAATCATTGATAGCGAGGCTGATGGAATCTAATCATTGCAATCTTTTCTCTTAAAGGAAATCCCCAACATGAGAGAAGATGTCTACCTGTATTTTATTTGAATACAGGTCTGTTATATGCAATGATGGAATCTAATCATTGCAGGCCCTTTGCTTTCCCAATAGTTCTATGCTCAGATCTATTACATGCAAACTCAATTTGGGGTAGAATCAAATCCCATTGTTTCAAGTTCTTTCCAACATAACTCCTTAGCAAATTACCCAAACTCCTATTAGTAACTTCAGTTTGACCATTGGTTTGAGGATGATAAGAAGTGTTGAATAGTAAAGAAGTTCCAAGTTTCCTCCACAAAGTTCTCCAAAAGTGACTAAGAAACTTAGAATCTCGATCTGAAACCATGGTCTTGGGAATACCATGTAAGCGCATAATATCCTTGAAATACAAGTCAACAACATGTGAAGCATCATTAGACTTGTTGCATGGAACAAAGTGAGCCATCTTTGAGAACCTATGAACAACCACCATGATTGAATCTTTGTTCCTTTGTGTTCTAGGTAATCCCAACACAAAATCCAAGCTAACATCCTCCCATGGTGCCTTCGGAACTGGTAGTGGTGTATACAAGCCCGCATTATTTCTACGAGTTTTAGCCATCATGCACACAACACACCTCTTGACAAATCTAGCAACTTCCGTCTCTAGTTTAGGCCAAAAGAAGTTTGCCTTCACCAAAGCTAAGGTTTTTGCTTCCCCAAAGTGTCCTCCTAACGTTCCACCATGTAATTCACCCAAAATACTCAATCCCAAAGAACAAGATGGAATGCATAGGGTGTTACCTTTAAAGAGAAATCCGTCCACTCTTATAAATTCTTTGAAAGGCTTCTCGTCACACTTCTTCCAAAGCTCACCAAAATCAGCAGCCTTCTCATATAATTCCTTCACCATCTCAAATCCAACTACTTTAACTTGCATGGAAGTCAACAAAGCATGTTTCCTACTCAAGGCATTTGCAACAACATTATGAACACCGACTTTGTGCTTAATTGTGAAATTGTATGCTTGTAAGAATTCTACCCATGTTGCATGTCTTTTGTTCAACTTGTGTTGATGATTGATAAACTTCAATGCTTCATGGTCTGAAACTAACACAAATGGTTTATAAAGGCACATTCCATTGAGATAAAGCTCTATAGATAGCATAGAACTCCTTGTCATAGGTGGAGTACTTCCTCCTTGCTTCATTTAACTTCTCACTAAAGAAAGCAATGGGTCTTCTTTCTTGGCTAAGGACAACACCAACCCCAACATGAGATGCATCATACTCAACTTCAAATACTTTGTTGAAACCAGGTAAAGCCAAACAAGGGGCTTCGGTCACTTTCTTCTTAATCAACTCAAAACTTTCTTGGGCAGCACTACTCCACTTGAATTTGTTTCCCTTCAAGCATTCAGTTATAGGAGCCATTATAGAACTAAACCCACGAATGAATCTCCTATAGAAAGAAACTAGGCCATGACAACTTCTCACGTCATGAATTGATCTAGGAATTGGTCGACTAATGATTGCCTCTATCTTATTTTCTATCGGCACAAAAGTCGCATTTCTTCAAGTTGGCCAATAATCGTTGCTCCCTTAGAATAGGGAACAATTGTCTCAAATGCTCCAAGTGCTCCTTCAAACTCTTGCTATAGTTCAGAATGTCATCAAAATACACCACAACAAAATTCCCAATGCAAGGCTTAAGAATATTTTTCATAAACTTCATAAAAGTGTTAGGTGCATTGGACAACCCAAATAGCATAACCATCCACTCATAAAGCCCATCTCGAGTTTTATAGGCTGTCTTCCACTCATCTCCTTCCCTTATACGAATTTGATGGTATCCACTCCTCAAATCAATTTTCAAAAAGATTAAAGCACCATAGAGTTGATTCAGCATGTCATCAAGTCTTGCAATGGGAATTCAATATTCAATAGTAATCTTGTTGACCGCTTTACTATCAATACATATCCTCCAAGATCCATTCTTTTTAGGTACCAAAAGGGCGGGAACAACTCAAGGGATTTTACTCTCTTGAATAAGCTCTTTGTCAAGCAAATTATCAACTTGTCTTGTAAGCTCTTCATGCTCCTTAGGACTCATTCTATAGGCTGGTTTGTTGGGCAAAACCGAACCTAGTATGAGGTCTATTTGATGTTGAATATCCCTTATAGGTAGCAAACCATGTGGTATTTCCTCAGGCACTACATCAACAAACTCCTCTTGAATCGGTCTTACTTCTTGTGGGATTTCCTTCTCACTTTCTGTTTCTTCAACAACAACCAAAGGCATCACATCTGAACCAACTTTAATTTCCTTCTCCAACTCAGATTTTGACAACAAAGAACTCTTCTCCTCAAGTTTGGTTTCTAAAGCCATTGTTGGTTTCATAGGTGCTAAGATAATTTTATGGCCATCCTTATGGAAGGTGTAGGTGTTTTTGAAACCATCATAGATTACCTTTCGATCATATTGCCATGGCCTCCCAAGCAGCATATGACATGCATCCATTGGAACAACACCACTCTATATCTCATCCTTGTAATGGTTTCCAATTGTAAATGAAACAAGACATCTATGCTTTACCTTGATATCAGTTCCCTTTTGAAGCCAACAAAGATTATAAGGTTTTGGATGTGGAATCATCTTCTAGTCCAATTTTTGCACCATCTTCATGGAAACACAATTCTCAAAGCTCCCACTATCAACAATCACCAAGCAAACTTTGCCCTTAGATGTGCACCTTGTGAAATACATTGGACCGCAACCAATCTTCTTCACTAGCACCTGCTCCAATTTTAAGGTTCCTCGGGGCAACTAAGGAAGTGCCATGGTCAGCATAGTAGTTCTACCTTCATGGCCGCATTCAACTTCCTTCGACATCTTCTTCTCGCCTCTTCTTCAACTAGGGCAACCACTTCAATTAGGACATTCAAGCCATATGTTCACCCTTGGCACTTAAAACACTTCCTTGACTTAGAAGTCAACTCTGATGCGCATTTACAATATCACTCTTTACTTGGAGGTTTGAGGGTAGTTTTAGTGCCACTAGGACTCCTTTGAAGGGAACTCTTGATAAATCATTCCTTTGTCGTACTCTTAGCTGTACAGAACTTCCATACTTGTTTGTGAGAGCCTTGACTCAGCAAGCTTCATCACATCTTGAAGAGTGTTATATGGTTGTAAATAACAACTTTAGTACTCAAATCTCATACCAAAGAAGGTAGCTGGCTATGGATCACTCAAACCCTTGCAAGTCTCCTTGATTATCGCTCAATCTAGCTGAATACCTGCACCACTCTCAAATTTTTTGTTGCTTAAAGTTTTGAATGTTGAGGTGGATGTCTCAAGATAGTTAAAGGGAAGGTACTTCCTTTAGCTATTTCATCTTTTCCTGTGTTTAATCTTTCAACACTTTCGTATGTTGCCTTTTAAGTTTTCCTCAGTTCAAAATCATGACCTTTGTGCATCTTGATGGCCACCAACTTCACCTCTTTGTGCTCGGGTGGATCATAATACTCAAAGATGCTTTCAACCGTATTAAGCCAATCCAAGAAGTCATCGGCATGCATTCTTCCCTCAAATTCTGGAATATCAAGTTTTGGATTAAACCTTGAGCCTTCATTATTATGCCTCTCATAGTAATCTTCATCATGGTAGCGTTCATTATACATTTTTTGATAATCATAGTCTCGTGCAATCTTGTCTTTAGGTTTCATGTGCTCCAAGAAACTTCGAAGTTAACTAGGTGGCACAGTTTCTTCTTCCATGTCATCTTGTTCCTCCCTGGTATTATTTTCATCTACACCATCCATGAAGGTCTTAATAGTCGCAAGATCTTCATAAATCCTCAAACGATGTTGTAGACGTTGAACAAGAGTCTCAAGATCATCAATACTTTTTTGTTTTGGGCTTTGCGAACTACTTGAACCATGAGTAGAACTCTTGTCTCCAGCACCAAGAATGCCTTTTAGCTTATGATCAGCCACCATACCATGAGCTCTGATACCTTTTAGATGTGAGGACAGGATTGTGATGGATGATCTAATGGTTTGGGTAAGTTAGAGATGAATTTGTGGTAGTTTAGGGGTATATAGGGTAACTTGAAGGTGGGCGGGACAAGTCCGTCTCAGCTACTATGTATTTATTTGATATCATTTATGATGGATTTAAGGTTTTGAATGAAGGATTTTAGGTTTTGAAAGGTTCGGGTTTGGTTTGATGCAAAACAGCCTTGTTTTGTGCTAGTTTGCGGTTTTCGGGTTTTTTCTAAGGTAGGTTAGGGCAAGGTAATGAATTTGGGGTTTCTATGTTACATGATAGATTATTGGCTTTCTGAAGTAAACAAAGTATATGGAAAGAGTTTAGAAGTATGGAACAAGATTTGGAAAGTTTTGGGTTGTGGTTGGAGAGTTGGTTATAGAAAGGTTAAAGAGAAGATGATGAAATTGGAAGGAGTAGAAGAAGTAGAGGGATAGGAACTTACTTTGCCACCCAAAGAATCTACTGGCCGATGTTGGGGTTTCTACTAATCCTGCTACACTCGCGGAATCCATCAAAGAGATAAGAGAACAAGAGAGAACTCTTTAAAAAGAGAAACTTGAAAAAATTATTAAACTCTGAATGACTCTAAAAAGAGTACATTATGGGGGTATATATAGACCCCTTACTTTCTAAAACAAATAAAATACCTCCTAAAATAGAAACATGACTCTAAATCAAACCAGAATTTAGAAACTATATAAAAAACCAATAATTGACTTATTCAAAATCTTCTTCAAACCTTGATCACTTCCTTAACTCTTTTCAAGTCTTAATTGAAGTCCAAAATTTCCATTTTGATGATCCTACAGCTTTGCAATCTTCTAAATCTGAATCTTCCATAATCAAGGTCAAATTTCCATTGTTGGTGTAGATGCTCTTGCATCATCTAGGAAGGCTACATTGCACTATGCTGCTGAAGTGTCTCTCCCCTTTCTTAGTGATCAGAAATCTATCCAATTCATGATTTAAAGTCGCGTGATGTCACGCATCGGGAGGGTCCCAAGTCAGACACACTTCATATCATTTAGTATCGCTTGATACGTAAAATAAGATAATTTGAAAGTTGAAAAATTATAAAAATTATTAGAAAAATAGATAAATTAAGTGAATTTAAAATTCAAATAAAAATAATAAAATAAAATAATCTTATATTTAACATTATTTAAGTAGTAAAAGTATTGACTAAAAGTTATTTATTAGAATATCAAGAGTAGAAATTATTTTATTTCAAATACAATAATATTTTTGTTGACTTAGTGAGAATGTGGATGAAAGAATTGTTCATAGTTTGAATATATTAGCTAAGATGATTGGCTTAATAATCCATAATTAAAAAAATATATATGTAAAAAATTATTCATATATGATTAAAGCACATTAGAATAAATTTGACATTTTTTAATTTAACGTCTCATGATAAATGTTAAATAAAATTTATTTTTATAATATATATATATATATATATATATATATATATATATATATATATATATATATATATATATATATATATATATATATATATATATATATATATATATATATATATTTTATCAAATATATTTTAAATAAAACCATTAAGATTAGAGAATTTCTATTAATTTCATATCATTTGAATAAATAAATTTTAAAAATAAATAGTCTTTTAATATTTAAGAAAATATAACCAATCCCTCTCTCTTTCCATCCCTTTCTTTCTCAACTCTCCATTGGCCACAACATGGGGTTCGACCTAGATGTTGGAACTCGCTAAACTCTCAGAGACAAAGTGCTGATTTTTTTATGCGAATACAGGCGCTATCCTCTCTCCCTCTTTAATACTCTCTCTCTCAGACCCATCTACAATAGATCCAAACGCACTAGGTCCTATTCTTCCCCTCTTTCTCTCTTTGCTCTTTGACTCACCCCTTTACAATAAATCCAAATTACCCTTTCACAAGACCGATTTTGTCTTAGATATTGGTTCGGTAGCAGCCATGGCTGAGGCGGATGTGACTCGATCGAGTTGTCTCAATCTTGTGAGAAAAACAAAAGAAAAAGGGGAAGAATGCAACCCATATCTCTATTCAATACACATCCACAATGTCTATCACAAAAGCGATGAATAATGAAAAGAAGGAAACCCTAAAAACATAAAGAGAAGAGAATATACCACAAAAGACTATTCTACCATTAAATGATAAAATGACAAAATAATCCATTTTTTATATAACATTCCCCCTTAAACTTACTATGCGGTTGCTACAAGCATCGAGAGTTTTCCAACTAGAAAATGAAAATGGAAAACATAATGCAACTTGGTAAAGAAATCTGCAAGCTGCAACGAAGAAGAAACAAAAGGTAAAGTGATGGTGCCTTACTTGAGATGATGACATGTAAGGTGACAATCAATATCAATGTGTTTGATTTGTTCATGAAAAACTGAGTTGTGAGCAATTTGAATAGCACTCTTGTTGTCACAATATATAGGAGTGGGATGAGAAGGAAATACTCCCATATTTGCAAGTAACCAATGTAACCAAACAATCTCTTTGGTAGTAGATGCCATAGCACGATACTTCGCTTTAGTTGAAGATCGAGAAACAATGGATTGTTTCTTAATCTTCCAAGAAATAAGAGAATCACCAAAAAAAGATACATAAACCAGTAACAGACTTGCAATTAGTGGGGTTTGCCATAATCAGCTTCAAAGTATGCACGCAGCTCCAAAGAAGAGGTGGATTGAAGTAGAAGACTTTGAAAGACTGTAGCTTGAAGATATCGCAAAATACAAAGAACAGCAACCTAATGAACTACAGTAGGAGAAACAACAAATTGACTAACAACATGAGCAACATAAGTAGTATCAGGACGAGTAATCGTAAGATAGACTAAGCTCCCAACAATAGTATGGTACAATGGATGATCTGACAATGGCCCTCCATTTGAAGAAGAGTACCTTGCATTAACCTCAATGAGAGTATCAACGATCTTATTACTGGTAAGTCCAGCTCACTTAAGAATATTTGCAACATACGTGGATTGAGAAAGAAGATAAATTCTAAGAAAATAGACTACCTCAATACCCAATAAATATTGTAGAGAACCCAAATCCTTCATTTCAAATTGTTAAGCTTATTCTGCCTTCAAAACTAAAATACCATCAACATCATCACCAGTAATAATCATGTCGTCAACATATAATAAATAAAGAATGATACGACCTGCATTAGTACACTTAACGAAGAGAGCATAATCATAACTACTAGCAACAAATCCAAGAGAGGAGATCACAAAAGTGAATTTCTCAAACCAAGCACGAGATGCTTGTTTGAGACCATATAATAATACCTTCTTGAGCTTGCAAACATACCCAGAATCATGAGAAACACCAGGAGGGGGGCTCTTGATAAACTTCTTGAAGATCCCTATTTAAGAAGGCATTTTTAACATCAAGCTGAGAGATACACCATTGTAGAACTCAAGCTACTGCAAGAAGAGTACGAACAATAGTCAAATTCGTAATAGGAGCAAAAGTCTCCTCATAATCCATATTATACTATTGTGAATATCCTTTTACAACCAACCTAGCTTTGAATTGCTCAATAGATCCATCAGAATAAGTCTTGGTCTTATACAACTAGCGACAACCAACAACTCTTTTACCAAGAGGTAAAGGAACCAAATCCCAAGTATTTGTCTTATGTAAAGCCTTAAGTTCCTCATCCATAGCTTGTTGCCAATGTGGATCATGAATTGCCTCTTTATAGGAAGATGGCTCAGTGAGACAATGAATAGAAGTTAAAAAGGAAGTAAAGGATGAAGATTAACAAGAATATGCAAAATATGGTGACTTTGTGGACTTACAAATGCGTGTGGATCAACATAGAGGTGCTACAATCTTAAATGGAGTTTAGGAGACCACAAGAGAAGAGGGAGCATTAAGTGTCTCAGAGAGCAAATTGTCTATACTTGCAGAATTACTAGCACGAACATGTCGAGTATGATGTGAAGGAAAAGGAGGAAGAACATGAGAAGGGGAATTTAAAGTATTTGGAACCTAAAATGACAAACTATTAGAATCCTTAAAGAAAGGATCAATGCAAATAAGGTCAAATCCGGTCAAGTCATGAGTAGCAGATGAAATAGAAAAGAAAGGTTTATGTTTAAGAAAAACAACATGAGAAGACACATAAAGTTTATGAGTAGCTAGATCAAAACATCGATACCCCTTTTGACCTTCACCATAACCAAGAAAGACAAATAGTAGATCGAGAAGACACATAAAGTTTATGAGTAGCTAGATCAAAACATCGATACCCCTTTTGACCTTCACCATAAACAAGAAAGACAAATAGTAGATCGAGAGGACAACTTGCTACGTTCTAAATGAGGACGAAGAACGAAGCAAGTACAACCAAAAATCCTAAAGAAAGAATAATCTAGAGTATATCCGTATAAGTTTTCGAAATGAGAAATACCTTAAATATGAGAGGAAGGAATCAAATTAATCAAAGTTACAACAGTAAGAACAACTTCACCCTAGAACTCACTAGGAACAAAAGCAGACAATAAGAGAGATCTAGTAGTTTCAACAATATGCTTATGTTTTCTTTCAGCAACACCATTTTGTTTAGGAGTATTCATACACGAAGTTTGCTGAATTGTTCCATCTGAGGCAAGCAACTGAAGAAATTTATTAGAAGTATATTCCCCATGTAGATCACACAAAACATTTGATAACAACAGAACGTTGGGTTTTTACAAGATTATGAAAGGCTTTGTATTTGTTATAATTTTTGTGTGGTATAAAAATGTAACCTAAATTATGCAAGTGCATGGGCCTAAAAATAGTAAAGTTGGACTTAGAGTCCGAATATCGTCCCTCGAGGATCTGTGTGGTTTAGTGGGGATCAAGTACTCTAGTTACTCAAGCTATTCACTATCTAAGCTAATAAAACGATTGAAAATGGGCATTTTAAAATAAAAATCAAAGTGAAACAAGGATGATTTAGGCTCAACTAACAAATATCAGGTCAAGTTGGAGAAAATACTCAAAGGTGTGAGATACTAGGGTTAATTGATGTTCTAGATGCTTCTTGATTTATATTAATTAAGCCTGAGTTATGTGAAAATGCAACTTGTATTTATCCAAGGAATAAGTTGTGGGGTTTTAACTCTCGTTACAATCCCCAATTTCTCACTAACTCTTTATTCACTGTCCATCTAGGTATTTAGAGTGATACTTTTCTATAACAAGTCTTTCCTCAGGTATTTTATTGGTCACTGTTAGGTTCATGCAATATGACAACCCGAACTGGGTGAGAACCGATCAATGTTAAGTCCATACGACCCTTACACAATGCTAATTGAGGTGTTAACCTAATGAAATCAATTCAGTACCAGACATTTATGATTTCCTAAATCTCTTTAATTAGGTTAATTTGACTCTCTTTGATTAAATTTCACTAGCATGAAACCATTAAGTCCCTAGGTTCTATTTCCTCTGTCACTCGGGAGACCCTAAATGGATGACTTTAAAAAGAGGTTGTTGTGAATTATGCGACAATGGTGAAAAAAATCGAAGAAGAATACACATAAGGTTTTACGTGGTTCGGCAGTGTGCCTACATCCAAGGGAACGACGGCTTGAATTTTTCATTATCATGGAAATAAAGTTACATAGGAGGTTTTAATCAAATTACAGAGGTCTTAATCAAGTTTCCCAACACGATTTAATCAAAACAAATCATAATCATCTAAGATTCACATCAACAACGTCAATAAAAGCATATTTCCACAATAACTTCCAAAAATACTATAAATCAACACATCCAAATCCAACAATGAACCCTAGAGCAGTTTAGTTCCTCATCACAGAGTCACAACAAATCGAAATCGTGCTTAATACAACCATGAAATCCAAGAATATGGGAAAGAGTAAAAGTTTAGGAATACAAAATAGATTTGTCGAATCACCTCAAACTCTAACCCCAGATTATAGCCTTCCTTCAAGTCAAATCTTCAAGAAAATACCCAATCCAAGGTAGATTAAGCCAATAAATCAAAACCCTAGGTGATTCTAGATTAGGATGGGAGAAACCCTAATGTGGCGTTCTCTCTCGAAATCTGAACCCTAAAAACGTCTAAAATAGGATTATATATAGTGTCTTAGGAAATGGGCCAGAAAGAGAAAGTCCAAAAATGGCAAGTTTGCATCAAGCCTCGCCATTACGTCGCAAGCGAGTGGTCAGACAAGTGGTCCCTTGAAGTTCTCAAAGGTCGGGCGTTATTCCGTTCGCGCCAATAAGTGGATGTCCGCATTTTTCCAGCTCGTCGCGTGCGGCTTCTCACGCTAGCAAGTCGCAAGTGGATTAGTCCGATTTTCCTCCGCTTGCTGCACAAGTGGCTTCCTTGCTGCAAATGTCGTGTCGCATCTGTTGTGATTTCCACTACTTGTCATGGCAAGGGCTTGCTAGTTGCAACAAGTGCCCTGCTTCTCGCAGAATCTCTGTTTTTCGCTTTCTGTCAAATTGTTGTTTTCACAATTTCCCGTAAACAAGTGGAGGGAATTTATCAGAATTTGCATGATAAAATGCACAGAATTCATAAGAAACTATAATAGAATCATATAAATCAGTGCTAAATGCCATGAGATCTACAATTTAATAGTATATTTCTTCAAAAATTTTAAATTGTTGTTTCATCAAATAAAAAGCCGTAGTATGATCATCAATAAAATAAAATTATAATATTTGAGATCCTCCTTTGTGGGAACAGGGAGAAGACTTTCATACATTAGAATGAACTCCATCAAAGGAGAAGAATAAACAAACACTTCTGATTAAAAAGGTAAAGCTGAATATTTTGCTAGTTTTCATCTACTACAATAAGAAATATCATGAGTTTGTTACTTTCTTAAATCCCTTGGGGACACCAAAAATTCCAAACGAGAAGACGAAACATGACCAACACGAGAATGTCATAAATAAAAACTAGAAGGACTCAAACGAAAAGATGATAAATCAACACTAGCAATAGCAACAATAACTGGCTCTTTTAACTCATCCAGAACATATAATCCTCCTTTCCTATGGCCTGTCCCAATTAGCTTCTAAAACTGTAGATCCTGCACATAACAAGAAGAAAAAGATAATGTGACTAAATTACCAGAATCACATAACTTACCAATATAAGTAAGATTAAATAAGAGTTTTAATAGATAACATGAGAGATGCATTAGATAATTAACACCTAGTAAAGATATAAGAGTGCCACAAGAATATAATTAAATGAAGATTTAAAGATATAGAAGCAAAACAAGAAGAATCTGGATATATATGATGAGAAGCACTACAATCCAGGATCCACATAAAGGATGACATAACTGGTAAAGGCATAGGAGTTCCATCACCAGTCATAATAGGAATTGAAGACAAAAGAGACATAGAAGCAAAACAAGAAGAATCTGGAGACATATGATGAACAACACTATGATCCAAGATCCACATAAGACGACATACTTGAAGAATTGTGAGTCAGCCAGCCTGCAGAAGAAGAGGCGGACATAGCTTATGACTGTAAGGAGAGAAACTTCTCAATTTGCTCAACAAAGGTACTTGCATTTGTGAAAGGACTTGATGTGGCTACTTTTGCAGTATTACACTATGGTGGTTTGTAGCCTTGAGGTGGTCTATTAGCATAAGATTGTGTTTGGTTGATAGGCTTCCAAGACCGAGATTGTTGTTGCGACTGATTTTGGTTTCTTAACTTAGGACATTGAGCCTTCCAATGACCTTTTTGCTTACAAAAACTACACTTGTCAAAGGCAATCCGTGTGTAAGTCTTGTTTTGATTATTAGGGGGTGGCTTAGAAGAAACAACCAATACAGAAGGATTCAAAGCAGAATGAATTCCCTTTTTAGAATGAGATTTAAGACATATCCCTTTAACCCAAAATTCACTCACAAATGAGTCAACAAATGGAAGTGGAGAACGATGCAAAATTGAACCTCTAAGTCTTTCAAAATCATTGTGAAGAGCCATCAAGAATTGTACTAATCATTGCTCCTCTCTACGAGCAATATAGACACCACATGTCTTTAATTCATCAGATTTTGTAAGAGCCAATTGATCCCAAAGATATGTCATAGCGGAATAAAACTCCTGAACACTCTTATTCCTTTATTGAAGTGCACTTATGTTAATCTCCAACTAATACTGTTTTGCAAAATTTGATGGAGTGTATAGCCTTTGCAGATGATCTTAAACCTCCTTTGTTGTCTCATACTTTGCCAAATGTGTGCCTATTGAATGTTCGACATAATTGTTAATCCGAGTAATAATTTTTGTATTGTTTGTGTAGCAAACAAGAGGAAAGAATTCCTTGAACCATGTGAATATGTATATACAAAAGCTAATCTAACCTTCCTAATAGATTACAACTCTCTATAAGACAAGTTTCCTAATATATTACAACTCTATATGTAAAGTAAATATATGCTATAACACTCTCTCTCAAGTAGGAGCATGGATATTAATCATGCCAAACTTTTTATATAGATAACTAACCCGGTCCCCACTTAGGGTCTTTGTGAAGATACCACCTAATTGTTCTCCAATCTTCACATATCATGTAGAAATCAATCCAAGTTGTATTTTCTCACAAACGAAATGACAATCTATCTCAATATGCTTAGTTCGTTCATGGAACACAAGATTAGAGGCAATATGAAGAGCAACTTGGTTGTCACACCAGATTTTTGTTGGGACCGGTGTCTCAATACCGACTTCCATCAAGAGTTAATGAAGCCACATAATCTCACACACGGATTGTGCCATTGCTTTATATTTAGACTCTACACTCGAACAGGAAACAATCTCTTGCTTCTTACTTTTTCATGATACTAAGTTTCCACCAACAAAGCACACAAGAATCCCAGTGCCTCAGATCTCCTATCTCCTCGACCCCGACTCAATCAAGATCTCGTGTGGAAACATTCAACTCTATTATGCCCATGATTGCTATATAGAATACCTCGTCTTGGCACTCATTTCAAATAACATAGAATCTATTATACAACTACCCAATGGTCGACCGTTGGAGTGGACATGTACTGACTTACAACACTGACTGAGTGAGCAATATCAAAGCGAGTTACTATAAGGTAATTCAACTTCCCAACTAGTCTTTTATATCTCTCAGGATCCTTAAATGTTTCGCCTTCTTTAGTAAGGTGTACGGTTTGAGCCATAGGGGAATTGCATGATATTACTCCCAATTTTCCAGTCTCAGACAGTAGATCAAGCACATATTTCCTTTGAGATAGGAAGATTCCATGTTTGCTTCGCATAACTTCAATGCCTAAAAAGTATCCTAGCATCCCTAAGTCCTTTGTATGGAATTGGCTATGAAGAAAGGACTTAAGTGATGAGATACCTTTAGAGTCATTCTTAGTGATAACAATATCATCCACATACACTATCAATAGAATGATACCTGAACTGGAGTTACTGTAGAAGACGAAGTGGTCAGATTTACTCTTTTGCATGGAAAATTCCTCAATTACTTGGTTGAATTTACCAACCCACGCATAGGGGTCTCTGTTTCAAACCATTCAAAGACGTCTGGAGACGACAAACCTTCTCTATCTCCCCCTGAGCAACAAACCCTGGAGGTTGCTCCATATACACCTCCTCTTGAAGGTCGTCATGAAGAAAGACATTCTTAATATCAAGTTGGTGGAGATCCTAATTATGAGTGGCAGGTAGGGAAATAAAAAGCCAAACAGATGTCATCTTAGCGATAGGGGAAATGGTGTTAGAATATCCAGCTATAGGGCTCATACACCCCTTGTGCCACAAGTCGGTTAACTATAGAGTGAACCATCGTGATTAACTTGACTGTAAAAAACCTCCAGCAGATCCAATAGTTCTTCCTGGTCGTGCACTGTATCAAGTTCCAAGCACATTATTACCCCAAAGCCTGGTATTTTCCATCATAGTACTATGCTAACCAGAGAGATAAAGCCTCGCCAGATAAAGGTTGAAAGAGATAGAATCCAAGATGTAATGAAAAGAACAGAATGTGATATAAATTAAAGGAACACTCATGTTTACCTTTTACAAGGTTAATAGGAAGATCACCACCGATACCTGGATCTAGGTCACATAGCCGTGGATGGCTCGAGACAAGGGGGTATCACATCGACCCAGACTCGAGTGATGAGAGTTTTGTCGAGAGGTCAAGGTGAGCCAGGAGGCAAGAGCATAAACTATAAATCACTATCCTCCCCGACAGTGTGTGGATCTGCCTAAAAGGAACATTCTTAAGAATGTGACATCAACAAAACTCCAGTTCCTACGAAGACTAGACATGAATAATTGTGCACTGTTTCAACCCTGGAGTAACAAGGAAGATACACTTGAATGATTTGATCGATATGTGGCAATATGTGTGACTTAACATCCCAAACAAACATGATACCCTGTATAACAATTTGAGGCTTGAATGTGAAAGAAAGTTTGGTTTGGGGATATTGAGCTCTTAATCTAAGACCTGAGAATATCTGCTGAGACATAAAAAACAAGCTGGGAAAAGATTAGCCTAGGAATGTTTTAAAATTGCATTTGAAATTACGAGCTCATGAATTGTGATGTCTATTTTCTTCCAACCACTCCATTATGAGATATCACAGAGGTCCATGAAGATTGCATTTTGCCATGAATGAGTGAACTGTCAGACATGAGCCTTTGAAGATTATCTACTCTCTCAAACTTTGAACAAAACATAGAATGAGTGTATTCAAAGATAAAAGGCTTGGAAAATGAGAAATAACTCAACTGGTTTTCAATATATATAAACTGCTATTTGTAATACCATAAAGAATGTGCGTATCAAACCTAGTTGGGACACATAATCGATGGACCTCGCATCTGAAATGAATCCACCCAAATGGAGCACTAGCTCGCTTATCACCCAAAGACTCAAATGAAGATCGTATGATGCTTCAAATTGATGACAAGGCCTTAACTAATGACATAGACTTGAAAATCATGGACACAATTTTCAACAAGGGGAAGAGAGATTAATCTAAATTGATAATGCGCTCAAATGTAGCACTCTGGTGATGCCAACAGGTCTCCTATTACATTGATTAAAGAATAGAAGACCCCTGTGTTCCCACTTCCACTACAATAATCTACTGGCCAGCAAGACTAAATGCATATAATATTTATGTTTGTTAATTATTATTTCATAAATCAAATTAAAAGAGAAATAAAAATCAACATCATGATAAAGATGATGAAATGTTTAATTCACAATGATAAGGATCATCCACAAAGTGAGGAAGTCATGATGAATTAAAAGGTAGGGCCAAATAGAATTACTCATTATGATTCAGAGCGCCAGAATCAATGACCATTCTAGGACTAAGAAGAGACAAGGCATTGTCGCCATCAATCAAGAATAGGCAAAGCGTATCGATAATTGATAGACTTCAATGATTCCCGATATGTTGAACTGAATAATTTTCTCCCGTGGAATTGAATGATCGATCCGATGACGTAGCGGCTATACAGTAGCCTGGAATCCCGATTCCGACTATGTCGCTTGGCACTTGATGTCACATGTCCAAGCTATGTGTAAGGCAACCACTCAGTTAGTCCCTTCAGAGTTGATCATTCACCACTATTTTTAGACATTATTTGTCTGACTGACCACTTTTCCACACTAATAAGTGGCACCGCCATTCAAGGTAAGTAGGGATGAGAGGTCTCAGTACAGCACAAGAACGTTTCTGAAATATGACCCGGTTATCACACACAATTAGGTCACGAATCCATACCCAAGGAGTACCAGGTCCATTTCACATCTTTCCGTTTTCGATTCTCATTGAACCTTAACGCTTCACTAAATGGTAGTAAGCGGCCAGTTCTCACAGCGCCTTTATAGTCCACAAGAGTTCGAGGACCGATCGGTTTCTCAGTTATACAAAGGCTCTACATAAGATCAGCTATGAAATATTCCCTTTGCTGGAATATGGCAAACTCCAAATGACTCATAGTTCCTGCAATAAACTACGTTGATTAAATGAGGCAGCATTGATTCTCCCACACTGAATTCCATGTTCTAGAGGAAGAGATCGCACTATCCTCCGTACCATTGTTCTTCAATCATCTCGTAGAGGGTCCTTATTACAGAGTGGTCATACAAGAACATTTTTTAAGTAGAGATTTGATTGTTTTACTCCAATCCGAGACTAACACGCCACATATTCTACATGATTTTAGACATCGCGCCCATCACTTAGGTGCTAGTCAGATTTCTTATCTTCAAAAAATATGAACTTACTCATTATCAGTAAGATAAAAGATTGCAAGGGTGGAGGACACTGAAAACAAACTCTAAAACCTAGATCCCCGCAAAGAAAATTCTGAACCTTCGAAATCAGCTTTCGATGCTACTCGAAATCAAGGGACTAGAAACCAGGCCAAAGCAAAAAAAGAAGGCAAACAGGTTAATGCCGGAGGCTGAGAGAATGTTGGTCGGATCTAACTTGCTTGGAAGACTCGCTTTCTACACCGACAAGGAGGGCAGGTGTCGAGGTGTGGCCAGGTCCGGGATCAGAGGAGTCGGTCAGATCGAGTCCTATGCTCAAATGACCACACTTACGGGAGCCATGTGCTCACTGGGCCACCGAACTGTGGCCTCATGGTTGATGGTCGGCGATCCCTCACACGCTTGTCACCACTCTCTTCTAGACGTGGTGTCAAAGAACACCCCACAACCTTTCTTTCTCCCAAATTCTTCCACTCGCAAAATCCGAGCCCTCACCCCAATACTATGTAGCAAACAGAGCACTCTTGTCAATCTATCAACCCATGTAAAGCTAATCAAACCTTTCATCTAGATTACAACTCTATAAGACAAGTTTCCTAATAGATTACAACTCTATCTGTAAAGTAAATATATGCTATAATAATTTGCTTCCTAAGTATCTATATCAGTAACATAATCTTTATATGTACTTTTAGGTTTCATCAAGTTCCAGTAACATATCCCCACAATTTTTTACCCTTAAGAAAATTTCTCATCACATAACTTCAATACGAATAATTCTTTCCATGCAACCTCACACTCATAGATTGAAGCGAATCGTCTTTTTCAATAGCCATAATCAAGAAACAAAATAAGAAAGGGCAAACGAAATACCTGATTGCACATAGATGAACACTCACAGAAGAGAACAAATCCAAATGTCGAAAAATGAAAAAATGAATCCAAGGTCTAAATTGTTGAGACCTTAATTGTACGGTCACCGAAAAAAAATATGTACAATCACACCGGAAAAAAAATTGGGTTAAACCGAGTAAGGGCGTGCTACCCCTTGCAACCCCCAAACAACTCACTATGAAGTTGGATCCGCGAAAGCTGTGTTTGAGATTAAATTTCTTCCCTTGAAATCTACTCTGATACTATGTGAAAAGAACAAAAGAAAGAGGGAAAGAATGCAAGCCACATCTCTATTCAATACACATTCATAATGTCTATTTCAAAAGCAATGAATAATGGAAAGAAGGATACCCTAAAAGCATGAAGAGAAGAGAATATAACACAAAAGACTATCCCTACCCTTAAATGATAAAATGACAAAATAACCCTTTTTTTTTAACAGATCTCTGTCGAGATTTTGAACCCTAATCCAATTTGAACATTTCTTGATTATTTCGGCTGCCCCTCCAAGTAAATGGGCCTCCTTGAAGCGGAAGATTCCTCAAACCCAACTCTTCAATTAGTTCATAGAATCTTCTCATGATGGAGAAACCCTTACAACTTTTGTTCTTTCACTTGGAAACCGGATCACCACAATACACCAAGGATTTGTCCAAAGTCCCCTTATCGCCTCTAACTCTAGAAAAGTTCTTAGTTTCTCTTCACTACAAGACCATACACCCTAGTATAGATCCACTCAAAACCATCTTCTCAATTTTTGAATTGGCAAGAAATTGAGAAAAGACTTACCTCCATATTAGCCAATTCCAGAACCCTGGAATCCCAAAACACAACTACCCCTCCAATAGCCACACCCGTGTTAACTGCACCCCACTCAAGGAATCTTCCCAAGCCAAGGCTACAAGCAATCCCATTATTTGTTTGTTCTATCTTGGTCTTCTAGAGACTCACTGGTCCACTTTTTATGATTTGATTAAGGCCTTAATGACTTTCTTCTTATCACAATTATTCACCTCCCTTACATTCCAAGACAATATTTTCAGCTTCATTAAAGCTTTAACAACAAATCCTCTCTATCTCTACTTGAAGCCTTCTCACTTTCCAAGTGTTGTAGTTGATGGTATGCTCAGTTTCTTCAGCTCCCTATCACATTTGGAATTTAATACAATCTCGTTCCTTTTTCCTTGGTGGCATGTGGCATTCTTTGCAAGAGCTCTATAATCCCCCATCTTGAAACCAGTTGAGAAGCAAAAAAATTCACTGAATTTCACCGAACAACTGTCCTCCCAGTTACTAGAGAAGAAAATCTTCCTCTATCTAGGCCTTTTCTCCTCGTGGCGTACCCACCACAAAATCCAATTGCGTCTCCTTTGCTCGAAGTTTACTACCAGCTCCCACATCCTTCTAACTTCCATCTGCCAGGACAGTCCTCAAAGGATTCTGAGCCTCTTCGTCTTCCAAAACCAGTGCCCCCCAAGTCTAGAAGGCCCTTTGGGAGAAGGGATCAGCGAAAAACAGAGATAGGAGGAGAAGAATCCTGATTCCCCAAAAGACAAGAAGAGAACCTCTCATATCTGGAAGTGCAACTTGCTGTAACAATCATAGAAGGATTATTTTTGCTCAGAGAGGTCTATGCCATCCCTTTCTCCTTCAAAAGGTCACTGTCTTCTGCTCCAATGCAGTCTCCACCAATTTCTGAAACCTGAAAATGGACTCCACCGAGGTGGGATTTCCCACAACAACTGGATAGAAAACAAACTAGAACCTAAAACCACCTCAACAGATTTTGGAAAATCCCTCTCACCCACCTCAACCAAAATCCTAGCTTGGTGTAACTCTGATAATAACGTGACATCTTCATCCACAAAAATAAACTGTCCGCAGCTATCTCCTATTCGTTTGAGAATATTTCAACTCCACATGAAACGGGTGATCCACCACCCTTACCCAAGTGTCCTTTACTTTATCCCCTTTTGTGCAACAACCTGCTTCTTGATTCCATTTCTTCAAGAGAGTATTCTCCTTAAAACTCCTTTTGCTACTAACTAGAACTCTCTTTTCCTCTATGAGGGATTCAAATTAAAAAAGCAACAAACCTCCAACCGTCACCACAACATTTAGAGTCCCCTTTTGTTCTCCTTGCATCACCACCTTAAGCCCATGTAATTTCTCTGCAAACAAATGCCATCCTCCTACTAACCCTTGCCCTTAGGAATAAGAATACAAAGTCTTTACAACACAACATTCTGCACCGAGGAAAACCAAAACCTCCTCGCATTGTTCTCCCAATACTCAATCCTATAATTTCTACTTTCCTCCCAATCAAAACCTCCTTTCTCTAAACTGTCCTCCCTACAACACGCCTCCACTCCAGTGATTATGATGTGGGAGCAGTGTGGTTGTGAGAGATTCTTATGGTGTGGCACAGTGATTATGATGGTAGAAATAGGAATGGCATGCTTCTTTCTCTCAACTGCTTAGTTATGTGTATTTGACAGTAATTTCTCCTTAGTATTTCGAATACCTCAACCATGGTGTTTCCTTCCTGATTTTAAACTTGCTCCTTAAAAGATATCCTAATCAAGGTACTTTCTAAGAAAAGGAATTCTAGATCACTTTTATTTGAAAGCCCTCAAGTTTCTCATCCAAACACATTAATTTCTCTGTAGTTGATACAAGGAAAATTCATTCTTGTTATTTTATAATTGTTTCTATTTACAAATATGCAAATATTTTCCATTATTCAGGTATCTGGAGGAAAAGGAAATTCTGATAAAGAAATAGTAATGGTAGATCCATTGGAAGCAAAGCGTTTAGCTGCCAAACAGATGCAAGGATTTAAAGCAAAAGAGAAACTCAAGGTGAAGTACTTTCATTTCCATCTATGAACTTGATACTTTATGTTATGACTGCAATATATGGGTTCAAGCCTACTTTATTAATATAATGAATCTTAAGAACTTGTTTGGCACCCTCCTGATACCAAAATTTGTAGGTTCTGACATGGAGTCTAATTTTCTGACCCAGCCATGGAAAAGGTTTGGGACTCCCATAGTATTAGAAATTGCACCTTTGATTAAATTGATTTTTCATAATTTAATAATTTCATGAGAAGGAATCCTCCTTTGTGGCTTCAAACAAATGCAGAGAGGGATTGAACCTGCAAATTTCTTGAAGTCTTAGATTCTAGGGTACATATTATGCTTAAAAACTTAGAAAATATGAACAATCAATTTGGTGTAGGGTAATGGATAATAACATAATTGAAAACAACTGTTCAATGTAGGTGATGATAGCATGACACATATAAAGTAATACCCCTATCTCCAGGCTTATTGTTCAGATGGGATGCAGTATCTGAACTGTGATTTGCCTGATAGTTGGTTTTTACTTGTTTTGGTGTCAAACCAAATTTATTTTCTATTGGGTAAAGCCAGATGCATTTAAGAAATAATGCTGGAAAAGAATGTTGTGACTACAGAGAAGACGTAGAATTGAAGCGATTAATGGAGCATGGGCAATGCTTGGTCTAACAGTTGGATTAGTCATTGAAGGTCACAGTGGAAATGGTATTCTTGCTCAGGTAAGTTGTTTTGGCCTTTAAATTCTGATGATGTTTAAGTTGGTGAAGTGGAACTAAAGAGAGAATATATCGAGTTATATGGTGAACTTGTTGGCATTTAACAGTTGGCTGGATACTGGGGCGCCATTGCCAGTTTCTTTGTGCGATAGGCATACGCTGCTGTGTATGGATGAAAGACTTGAGTTGCAGGATGACTCTCACAAATTGATTCTCTGATCTCCAAGATGCTTCCTATTATTTGTCGCTTTTATGTTTACTTGTACCATATTTATTAGTTGCTTCCTTTCCATTACTTTTATGTTACTTGTACTATATTTATTAGTTGGTTACTTTCCATTCACCCATTAACTCTTATGACATTCTTTTTGCTAAGGAATTTCGTTGTTCCTATTATTAGTGCTTATTCTCTTCATGACAATATACTCTCGATGAAAATGTGAGAAAAACGAGAAGGCAAAGAAGATTTGAATTCAGTGATTATTATTTTTATTTTTTTGAAAGAGAATTCAGTGATTATTGTTATATGCAATTCCAAACCCATTTTTCTTGTTTTAATTTTTTTATAAATATTAAATAATCTGAAAATATATAAGTTTGTAATTAATTTTAATCATACTTGATTTTCTTTGAAATATGTTTTTTGTAAAACTAAGTAAGAGAAAATTTACTTTTAATATATATTTTTTCTTTCTTCCATATTTTTTTGAAACCAAATATAACCTTAAAGATTGGCTTCTGAAAATGATGAACAAGTAGGGCGTGCTCTTTTTCTCCTCCATTTGCTTTTCCCTCTTTTTGTCCTCCTCTTTAGTGACTATTAAGGCTTATTTTGTTGTGCTTTTTGAGCTTCATTCAATCAGTTACTCTATTCCGATCATTGTAGTTCTCCTCCATAGTAGGTAACCTAGTTCTACTTCGATTTTTAGGGCTTTTTTTGTGATGCCTCAAAATCCGAGGTCAGTTGACCAATTGTCAATTTATGGAAATACCCATGGATATCATATATATTGATACCTACACTGTCTAATCCCATTAATTGGCATCCATTCATCAAGTCCTAGGTAATTACATATCTATGCCATGACACAAAGCTGTGAAACGAGGGTTAAAATTTCTTGTGTATATTGTGTCTCGGTACCACAGTGTCCAATCCCATTTATTGGGATTCGTTTAACCTCATTCAATAAACTTTTTATGTTATTTTCAAAACATATTACTGTGAGTTTAATTACAACTCCATTACATACACAGACATATGCCAAAACTAGTCTTTACAAAGTTTTATAAAAAGAGTTATACCAATCACAGGTCGGCTTTCTTCAACCTCTACCCCGAATGAGCTGTCCATCTGTTAGTACCTCTGAACCTCGAAATGCTTTCCTGTTGTGCCAGAAGATATGCCAAGAAAGATAGACATTCCCATAAGCTATGTAACACCCCAACCCGAACCAAGGGCACATCAAGTTATTCACATATAGGCTCAAAATCCCACCTTTTAAACCATTAATTCTCAAAATTTATGTTTATGAATCTTGTTTGTCTTGAATATGCTCACAAGAAGAATTAAACTAATTTCATAAAATCAAAATCTTCCAAAGACATAAAACTTTTCAAAGTATAACAAAATGTCATTGAACCAACGTCTTCCAATATGATAAATTTTTTCAAAACTAATAATCTTAAAATGTAACATTCTAGCAACATAAAATCCTTCTAATGAAAGTTTGCAAACATTAATTCCCAAAGCATTAAAGTAGCCCAATAATCCTAAGTATTTCCAATAAATACAAACTCAAAAATAGTTCTCAAGTTTCATCCCTGCCTACCCCAAAATCACTTCTTCATTGCTGCTTCAGTATGACTAAAACGACAACAATAAGTGAGGAGCTGGAAGCCCAATACGGAATGTTAATACATTTCATGATCAAATATTTTAAATTCACAAAATTGGAGATATAACATATTTTTCTTTTCCTCACAAATCTCATAAAATCTTTGAGTACAAATAAATAATATATATAAATATATTTCAAACTGATGTTCATCATATTTTCTGTTTCTCAAACAATTTCATATCATAATCAAATCGATAAATATTTTAAAACACATATACTCATGGTTCTCAAAAGATTTGTTTCAAATAAAATGTCAACTATTCTAACCTTTTGACAAAGGCCGTTTCGAAATACTTACACTCTTGGTTCTCATAACATCTTTCTTTCAAATAAAATGTTAACTATTCTAACCCATTGACAATGACTATTTTGTCAACTATTATAACCCATTGACTAGGGTCGGATTTGTTAAGTTTATACCCATTGATCGGGGCCATATTTGTCAAGTTTATACCCATTGACAAGGGCCGTATTTGTTAAGTTTATACCCATTGACATTGGCCATATTTGTCAAGTTTATACCCATTGACTAGGGTCATAAAACCAAAGTCAAATATTCTTTTCATGTTTCCAAATTCATAAAAATACAAAAATATATCTCCATAACTTTCAATCCCTACCATGAGCATTTTCAAATTCATTTTCCAAACAAAACTTGTATTTGATCCATGCATATAATTTAAACAAATGCAAATTATCAAAATTCATAATCACGTGTAATAGCAAAAAAATTTTTTTTATAAGAAAAGCTGCATTAATCTTCCTTACCTCAAAACAACTCAAAAGTCTTGAATGATACCATTCTACAATTAAACTCAGTTAAGAGTCTACATAACCTAAACAAATAAAAGTGAAAAAAAACTCATTAATTATTTTTTTTTTCAATGTTATTTTAAATTTACTTATTTACCATTTTCTAAACCTCTGAACCACTAACCACTTGAAATAACCAATCAAAGCATATAACAGCATACATATAAGCGAAGCAAAAGAAATAGATAAAAACTTGTGAATCTAACAATTTCTAAGCCTTATATTATGCATAATAACCTTGTTTTTATTTAAAAACACCCATCACTATAGGTCCAAAGATGCTTCCATTATTTCCAAGCATCTAGTTTTAATCAATAACATCCTAGAAGACAGAACTCAAAGATCTATGTTAATCCCGTCAAATCGACTAGACTCCATAACCTTCACCGTGGGGACACCTTCAGATGTTACTAGCACATCCCTAATTCGTTTCCTACCTTAGGGTGTAAAACAGTTAACTAAAAATCTTAATGTATTTAGTGGAACTTTAATGACAAGGTTTTTTTGAATAAACACACTTTATTTATGCATAATATAGGCCTAGAATAAAGTTCTAGCCTATCATCATAACTGATACAATACAAAAAACAGAAATACAGTACTTACAATCTTTTCTGATAAGAGCAGCTCGCACACTATATCTTACATATGATAACAGAAAGAAAGAAAAAAGATCGAGCTCCCCTAAACTATCACATTCTTACATATTTATACACAGAGTCGGACTTGAAATCCAAATCTAATTCGATAAAAGCATCTTCAACAGTTCCTAGTTTTGCAATACCAGGGGCTGAAAAACCATAGGAGCTAGCATACTGTGGGCGTAAATCAAAATCGAGCATTAACTTTTGCTTTAAATCTTGTCATTGAGGAATCTTTACTGTTCTTGTTAAAATCATGTCTGTTGGTCGGAATTTCTTGTCAGTCACATTCTTCTTTTGCAGGTCTTGTCCAGTTATGCCGACGGAATCTTTGTGGATAACTTTCTTATGATAACTTTCTTTCCACATAATCAAGAGCGTATTGTGAGGATGATAACTCGACAGTCTCAATCAGATTTATTTTCTTTAAGAGAAATCGTTACCGGAAGCTGGCTGCCCCAATCTATAGAAATCCTAACGATCCCACCTTCAGTTTGCCGTAGCTCCTGAATGGCCTTTTTAAAGCACTTTCCATTTGTCGTTTTACAACAATCAAACCGAGCCCTCATCGATAATGAACATTATCTTTAGTAAAGGTTTTGTAAATCTTTGTGGTGTTTGAAATCATATTCCGTTCTTGGATCACTTTCCTCATGCGGATAAAGTGCCAGACGGGAAATTTTTGTTCATCATCAAAATCAGGACTAGCACTGAAAAAATCAAGTGCTAGAGTGTCATCAATCTTGATGAGAGAATTATTTTCAAAATTATCCTGTACACCTTCGCGAATCCAACCCGGTAATCTTGCGATCTCCAGAAAATCGAGTGTGGTAAGGTAGATAGTAGCGATGCTACCGAAATCATACCAATCACCAATCTCTTCTAGATTTGATCCTTGTAGGAAATATATCCTAGGATAAATTCCAAATTTATCAATAATCATATGTTTAGTGTCGGTCATGCTGTACAATCTTTCCATGGTTTCTGAATGTAATTTTAAAATTTCTTTTTCTTGGGGAACTCTTGTTTTTCAAAAATAGATTTTGCTTTTGCTGTCTGGGGACGCAAAGAAATAATTTGAGAAGATTCGCCTTTTTCAAAATCCTTTTTAACATCATCTTTTTCAGAATTTTCAAAATCATCTTTAATATCCATCTTTGATACCCATATTTCCTTTAAATAAGTCGTTAAATGGGGGCCATGGAGAAGTAAAATCTTACTACGCTTTCAAAATCGCACGAACCGCTTAACATTTTGTTTTACTTTCCCAAATTATTTTCTATTACTAATCGATCGGCTAATCAGCCAAAATCATGATTTGATAAAAAATCTTTGACATCTTAGTAAAGCTTTCTATGACTTCATCAATCTTTGGTGTTTCCTCCATCTCTGGTTAGGAAATGTGCAACAATATTTTTGTGTGAGCGAATTATATCAATATCAAAAATATATTCGAATACATAAACCACATCTAATAAAATCGCTTATATTCTAAGTTTTGAGTGTAAATTATTTTATAAATTTTCACTTGAGTATTATCGCTTCTCGCAAAAAATTTCTTTGCAATAAAAATACGAGAATTTCTTTAATGCTTTAATGACTGCTAAAAATTATTTTTCATTGATATGGTATCTTTCTTCAGTAGGTGTAAATGTTCCAGATGTGTACCTACATAATTCTTCAGTATTATTTTGAATCCGTTTTAGTACTGTAGCCCATGTACTATCGGATGAATCAGTTTCAAGTATTAAATCATCATTGTCCAAGGGAAGTTTTAACTTGGGTAGGTTAATACATTGAGATTTTATAAATCTTATTTGTTCTTCGTGTTCTTTAGTGAACATAAATTTATTCTTTTCACTTGTTAATTTTCTTAAAGGTTTTTTGTGATGCCCCAAAATTGAGGGTCCGTTGACAACCCGTCAACTCACGGGAATAGCTCGTGGACGTCTGCAACCCGACACCACTCACGAAAATTCCGCAAGAGTCTCTTTGTACCGGGAACTCTACCCAGCATGCACTGCCCCAACAAGTTTACAATGACCAATACGGTGGTCCATATGCGAGTGCAAAATAACGGCCACTGGGGCCCTTCGTGATCAATACTACAAATATGTCCCAACCAAGTATATTACATGGTTCAAGAGTTTTTTTAAATTTCTTAATTCAACATATATTAAACCTTAGAATTTTTAAAACATGTTACATGACAACATCAACCTCACAAAGTCGCCAAATGCGACTTTAGCGAGCGCCGGGCCCGTGCACACCCCAGACCAAAATGGAGGACCCCGATAGGGTGAGCAAAGCCCAGTAGTGATACTTTCCTACCTGGGTTACTCCCCACCTACGTGCACATGCATGTCAAACAATCACATTCAAGCAATTTCATGAACCAACTCGAATGTCTACATGCCCAATCCCATGTCTCGAGTCCTCACAGACTCCCTCACATATGCCTAAGTCGAATGCGAGTAAAATATCTAGTTTTCAAAACAAAAGCTTTTTGTTTTCGAAAACTCACTACCGAATTTCGGTAAAAATATTGGACTACCCTCCGAGTTGAATTGGTTGGAGAACTTCCCGAATTAGTCATGGTCCTCATTCGAAGTGATATGTTGGACCGTCTCCCAACCCCATTCTCCGGAAAATCTTCCTTGAAATTCCTTTCACAAACTTTTTCGTTTTTGTTTCATTTCATGTCATGCACTCACACCTAATATTCTAGTTACCCAAGCAGATATGGAACGCATGATGCTAATCCTGAATTCATGCTAATATATTCACATGCATATATATTAACATAAATTAAATCACATGTAAATCATGTTATGCAAATTCACTCATCACTCGGCACCAAAATTAGCTCACATGGGCTAATTAACAAACACAAGCAATTCATTTTGAATCACTTAACATCATAAAAATTCACACAAAAATATTCATGTCACACTATTCACGTGAACAGTGAAACCCTCGGGTTACTTTTCATGGGCACACAAATAGGAAATTTCTCCAATAGGTTCAAAGCTTTTTCGAGACCGACTTACTACTAAACAAGCCCTTTAACATTCCTAACTATTTACACGACTCTTAGTCAAGAATAACGTTAGCGGAAAAGATCCTCATCTCTTGGAGTTGTCTAAACTCCACTCCAACTCCAAGGCCCACGCGCACTCGTCGGCTGGCAGTAACTTTCCTTTTGCTTCGTGGAAAAGCCGATTACCCTATTGGTTTGAATCCTAGAGAGAAGGTGCTCCTTCTCTCTCTAAAATCACCAAAAAAACAGCCACTGCATCTCCCTTTTTCAGCACTGCACGTTTTGTGCTCATTTCAATTGGAGAAGATGAACACTGTTTATCTTTTGTCCTTATGCTCATTGACAAATTTAATAATTCCATCCATGTCCATTTTTCTTGACTTTTCGACACTTGGCACTATCTAGGCCGTCCATTTCCATCATCTCTCTACTCTTGTAACATGTGTCACAAGAGTACATGTAGTGGGTGACTTTTGTCACATCACATGTCTTTCAACTGCTTTTACTAAGCATCTCGACACTCGCGCCTCGAAAAACATAAAATCAACGCCTCTGACTTGAGGAAATTCGATCGTGTTAGCTAGATTACCTCACAGACGATTCCTTAAATCTGAAACTGGTTTCGTCATCCGAGATCTAGAAAAATTTTGGATTTTTACCGAAATGACCATTTTACCCTTTTCCTAAAATTGGAATTTCTGCCCGACATTCTCCTCTTAAAGGAATTTCATTCCAAATTCATACCAACAACTCACATGTATATGCAACGTGTACCATACCATACATGTAAATCCAGTCATTAAACATTAAACTATCAAACCACGACCTTCATCCCTAAACAAGTAAGGATAGGTGGCCCGCATCGTGTCCTCCGTCCCACGCGACTCTCTCACCCACCTGTCGCCATACACCCTCACTAGCCTCACAGTCTTGCGTCGCAAAACCTGCTCCCGGCTATCCATAATGCACACTGGTCCCTCCTCGAAGGTCCCATTAGTGTCACCCTCAATCTCTCCCCAATCCACTACACGAGTCGTGATTCGAGCATACTTCCAAGCATGGAGACGTTGAAATACTGCGGGACACCCCGACATGTCACAGAAGCCTAATCGGCACGCTTACGCCTACCCTCTCGAGTGCATCTCAAAGGGCCCAATAAACCCCATGATACTTTCCTTTCCCTCGTCGTCAAACCTCGATCACCTTAATTTCAGTATCACTCAAGAACACGCGGATCCAACCTCGAACTCTAAGGGTCGACGTCAGACATCTTCAGCTCTTTCGACTGAGTCGCGAGAAGATGCTATTGTATCGCTCTCACCTTCTCGAGGTATCTCTAATCGATCGACCATGACAAAGCTCTCCCACCTCTGCCTAATATAATCTGATTCCGCATGGCCTCCCATACAACGCCCTCATACGCATTATCTTATACTTGCCTAATAACCTGTTGTAGGCGGGCGAAGTAAAAATCGAAATGGCTTCCATTTTCTACGATTTTTCGGTTTTCGGGTGTGGGAAAAAATTCCATGGAAAAATCGACCGAAATTTCGCTAAAATCGCCAATTTTCTCGGAAAATCGAAAAGAGCGCCAAAATGCCACGATTGCCAGCGTCTAAACATCACGCTGGAGGAGTGCCAGGCCCTGGAGGCGATTTTTTCGCCGATTTTTCTACGAGAAAATCACGATTTATCTACGATTTTTCACGCTTCCGGCCTCTCATTTTTCTTTGGTTTTGATCCAACGGTCCAGATTTCGTCCGCATTTTTAAATGAATCCAATGACTATATTTTTGATCCAACGGTTGATTTTAAATCTGAAGCTTGATCTAACGGTTCAGAATGATTTCTAACGGATATATAATGATCCAACGGTCAGATTTGAACCAAAATCAAATCCAACGGTTAGAAATAAATCACAATAGTTTTTTGACAATCCAATGGCTATTTTGACTCCAAAAAATTCTATAAATACCCCTAAAATCATACACTTTCATTACAAACTCATCCATCCACATCTAACCTCCATTTCACTCTCAAATAATTTTTTATTTGTTCTTTATCCTAATTATTTTGAAGACGGCTGAAATTAAGGTATGTTTCTTCGTTTCATTAATTTTGTTTTTATGCATATTTGATTTAGTTTTATTTTTGGTGTTGAAGTAGTTTATAATCATATTTTTATATTGTAGTTTTATTTCTTAGTTTATAATTTGATAATATAATTTTTTTAGTTAATTAATTATATTATTTATTTAGAACTTAGTTATTTGATATATAATTTTTCAAACTTAGTTATTTACTATAATAGAATGGCTAGTTATATAATGTTTGAAATATTTTGATACTATAATCTATATTTTTATATTATAGTTTTATTCTAGTTTTATAATTTGATAATATAATTTTTGTTAATTAATTATATTATTTATTTAGAACTTGTTATTCTACATATAATTTTTTCAAACTTAGTTATTTATTATAATAGAATGGCTAGTTATATAATGCTCAAGTATTTTGATACTATAATCTATATTTTTATATTATGTTTGCCTTAGCTTTATAATTCAAGTTACAATCATCATTATTGCAACACCATGTCTTGGTATGAATATTGTCTTCTATCAAGATGGGATCCTTCATCAAATAATGTAATGGAGCCACATTTCCGCCTTTCATTTTGGTTTTAAATGGTTATCATGATGTACTTCTCGATAAATTATAATGAATATCGTTCAAAGTGTATATTTGCTTATTTATGCATTTTTTATAGTTCAACAAAGTATTTCCATGAATTTCAAAGTATTTTTGTTAATTTTTGCATTACCGATATTTTTGTCAAAATATCCACCGATATTTTCCGATATTTCCGATATTTCCGTAAAATCCAAGTACCGATATATCCGTAATTACCGATATTTTGTTCCTTGGTTGTAGGCAAATTCCACTAAGGGCAATTGCTCTTCCCAGCTACCCTTATGATCTAGGACGCATGCTCGCAGCATGTCCTCTAACACTTGTATAGTCCTCTCTAACCGACCATCTGTCTGTGGGTGGAAAGTTGTATTCATGGTCAGCCGTGTGCCCATAGCCTTTTGGAAATTCTTCCAAAAGTGCGCGTAAACCTTGGGTCCCTATCCGACATTATGGATACTGGCACTCCAGGTAGCCGGACGATCTCTCGAATATACAACCTGCAAAATCTCTCCAATGTGAAGGTCATTCGCACGGCTAGAAAATGTGCCGACTTCGTGAGCCGATCCACTTTCACCCATACCGCATCATGTCCCTTTGCTAAAACTGCGGGCAAGTGGGTCACAAAATCCATCATGACGTGCTTCTACTTCCACCACCACCTTCAATGGTCAAGTCAGCGATGCCTAGCGGCATATGTAACCCCACACAACCCCCCGCTGTGTGCAAACGCCGACCTTCCTGGGTTGGGTCACACCACTCGACAACCAATGGATCATCAACCTAGTCCATGTCACATTTAACGACATCCATATATCGAGCTCCTGCCTTCCACACCACACCCAATGAAATTTCCAGTTGGTATCCAAATCCTCGAGTCACTCCGACTCCCATCACTAAACCTAAGTCTACGTGATAACTCGACCGCATTGCTTTTCTCTCTCTGCAACATAACTTTTCGCCTACACTACAGCCTCTTACATTCTACACATAAATTTTGGGACATCTCCACGAACTTTACACCCAATACGTAAATTTAATAGTTTCCAACTTCTTACACTCCATTACGTAAATTGATAGCTCCCTGTCTCTTACACTCATTACGTAAATTTGGGACATCTCCCCGTCTCTTTACACTAATACGTAAATTCGGATAGCTCCCCAGGGTCTCTTACACCCACACAAAATTCCTGATTTCTCCATTCTGCCCTTACACCCACATAGAAATTCGTGATACTCCACAGTCTCTTACACCCACACAGAAATTTCCTTGACTCCACCTGCCCTTACATCCAATACGTAGTCTCGAGATAGCTCCCTGCCCTTACACCCACGTACTCATTGGGATCTATCCCCAGGTCTCTTACACCCACATAGAAATTGATAGCTCCCTGGTGTCTTACACCTACAGAGATTTCCTGGGATCTCTCCGGGTCTCTTACACCCACAATGTACTGGGACATCTCCTGCCCTTACACCCACATAGGACCTTTCGAATACTACCGCGGGTCTCCTTCACCCTACCTAGGTTTCTCACCTTGTGGGGATTAACGACCCTTTTGCTTTGCCCAACACGCTTTAATTACTCTTCATTTCGACTAACCATGAGTCTTCATCGATCAGTCCCAAAGACAAACTCAACCCATACTCACCAAGAGTGGTGAATGTCCACACCAGGCACCCACACCCGACTCCGACGCTGATGTTACCGCACATGAAAGCAATGATGCTTACATCAGGACACCCTAATCCCTGGTCCACCATGAGCAGAATCTCGGAGATCTCTAACTCACAATCCCGATCTATCTGGTCAACTCTCACCCTATATCCTAGGGAAGAACATCTACACCTGGATTCTCTAAAGGCCTCAACCTTTAAGCCCAAACCTATCACACAAGATGCATTAATGAACATGATGCATTAGAAAACAAATGCAGTATAAACGTGACTCCCGCATGTCCAGCCGATCTCGCATGCTTAGCCTCTCACTACGAGACCTCCGCCTCCTAGGACACCCGCTCTTATGCCTGTGTCATGGTAATGGTAACACGCATCCGCTCAAATGAATCTAAACTCTCTGGCTCGCAAATCTTGTGTCTCGACCCCGACCAAGCCTGCCTTGGTCGCGTGACCTGGTCTGGCTAAGTACTAGGTGTTGTGCGGCACCCCAGAACCGATTCCGGTTCCTCGACCCATACTAGGGGTGGAGGAACAACCGTCCTCTCCGTCCTATCACGACCGATCATACGTCCCAAACCCGATCCTCGCTCGGGGTAATCCTTCCTCATATGTTCGTCGCCGGCACAAGAGTAACATCATCACCCATCCCGGGACCGCAACCCTAACTCGCTCACCGATGATCGACCGAGGTGTCCCATAACTTGGGATTCTCCGTCCGTGGGCAATCCTGGCCGAAAGTGTCCGAAGCATTCCAAGCAGTAAATAACACATCTTCAAATACTTCAAGGCTAAATGTTTCATCCTCGTCTTCGGGTCCCCATAACCTCGCCCCTGTCCCGGATATCCTCGTGGGAAACAAAAAGTCTTCCCCGCTTCTTCCTGGGATTGGAAGAAGATAGATCTTCCTTCCTCTTATTACCAAAGACCATATCCCGATGCCTCGCGATAACATCTACCTCTCTCTGTGGTCATAGTCGCCCGACCCTATGTCCACTCTTCCTTTAACTATCGAGGACGATGTAATCTAAACACCGGGTCGTTCGACCCGCCCTTGTTCACCACTACACAAGCCTGTGCAATAGAGGGTGACCGTAAACTCCACGTACCGCAAAGGCCCGCCGGTCGGTGCCGATGGTGCCTCGACCACACTCATGGACGCCTCGCTCCGCCTCGACCAGCCATCTACATATGTCAAATGACAAGTTAATATTCAACGCAGTATCTCCAAGGCGTAAATACAACCTCGAGACACTATTCACATTCCGTAAAAGTTTATACACTATGTCCATGCATTCGTAGGTAATGCAAGACAATACTTATTTATTAAATCATATTCAACAAAAATTTTATTTTAGAAAATTTCGTTTTTTAAAAAGATTTTATTTCATTCGATTTTTTTTTTTCATCCCGTACCACTGAAAACCACTCAAAAAAATAAAATAAAATTATATATGTATTTTCATTTTCCAAGATAACCAAATAAATTTATTAAAATTTATTTTATTTATTTTTTCTTCCGCTTTACACATCAGAAACCTTAGAAAATTTCTTCTCATAATTTTTTTTTTCATCTCCAAAAAGAGTTTCCTTGCTACTTTCCATAAATGCAAAGAGCCTAGACCATCAGACTTCATACAACTCAAAAAAAAATTTTATGAGTTAAATTTTTTAACCCTTTTCTTGTGGCTTGGAATTATTTTTCTAGAGATTTCACTGACATGCGATATGTTCATCTTTCGAAATTAGACTCTTGTCAGAATTTTCACGGACCATTATGTAAAAATTCTCGAACACCTAAGATTATATTTCTCGGCCCTAGTGTTCAACGTTTTTTCCTATGCTACTCACCAAGCATACAAATCAAACAATTCAATTACATATCACAAAATCAAATCACACATCACATTTCATTCACCAAAATGCACAAGGATGCATGATCTATCTCGTTTCCCATCAAGTCCTAGGTAAACCGTATACCTAACTTATTGATACTAAGCTATACTCTAGTATCCAACATCGAGCTATACTAAGCTGTGATGTTCATACACCTCATGATCATGGCCTAAGCCCAAGTCCCTTAAGCCCTAGGTATTCGTCGCAGGCACCGATCTGCATTTGTGACCTTGGCCGGGTCCGTTGGCGACTTCGTCGACCGCGGAATATTCGTGGACGTCGGAGTAACGAGCACCACTCTCACGAAAATCGAGGGCGAGTCTCTTTTGTATGGGAGCTCTACCCGAAGTACAAACTGTCCCAACAAGTTTACAATGACCACGGGGGTCCGTATGCGAGTAAAATAATGGCGCTTGGGCGCTGCGTGATACTGCAAAATATGTCCCAACCAAATATATTACATGGTTCAAGAGTTTTTTACATTTCTTTTAATTCAACATATATTAAACCTTAGAATTTTTTAAAACATGTTACACACATGACAACATCAAAGCCACAAAATTAAACTTTCTTCTCAAATGCGGCCTCCCAGCGGCGCCGTCCTCGTGCACCTCCTTGTACACGAAATGGTGATCCTCGATAGGGTGAGCAAAGCCCGGTAGTGATAATTTCCCTGCAGGTTGCTCCCCGCTAAGTGCACATGCATGACAAGCAATCACATTCAAGAAGCAATTTCATGAGCCTACTCGAGATGTCTGCACATACTGATCCCGTGTCTCGAGTCCTCCTGGAAGCTCACTCCATATGCCTAAGCCGAATGCGAGTAAAATATCTAGTTTTCAAAACAAAAGCTTTTTGTTCTCGAAAACTCACTACCGAATTTCGGTAAAAATATTGGACTACCTTCCGAGTTGAATTGGTTGGAGAACTTCAGAAAGCGATTACTCATGGTCCTCATCAGTGATATGTTGGATAGTCTACGACCGTTATAGGAAAATCTTCCTTGAAATTCCTTTACAAACTTTTTTTCGTTTTGTTTCATTTCATGTCATGCACTCACACCTAATATTACAGGTTGCCTAGGTGCGTATGGAATGCGTGATCTTAATCGACACATTCATGCTAATATATTCACATGCATATATTAACATAATTAAATCACATAAATCATGTTATAAAATTCACCGTAATTACACCAAAATTAGCTCACATGGGCTAATTAACAAACACAAGCAATTCATTTTGAATCACTTAACATCATAAAAATTCACACAAAAATATTCATGTCACTATTCACGTGAATAATGAAACCCTCGGGTTACTGTTCACGGGCACACAAATAGGAAATTTCTCCAATCGGTTCAAAGCTTTTGAGACCGAATTTACGGCTAAAACAAGCCTCAGAACATTCCTAACCATTTACACGGCTCTTAGCCGAAGAATAACTACAAGTAGGAAAGATCCTACCTCTTGGGTTAGCCGAAGCACCCACCAAATCGGTGCCGCAACGTAGCCCTCGTCGCGTGAAACGGCTTTCCTTTTTAGCCACCGTAAAAAAATCGGCGGTCCCGATCGGCTAGGAATCCCTAGAGAAGGTGCTCATTCTCTCTCTAAAATCACCAAAAAAGCGACCCACTTTGCATCTCCTTTTTCAGCCTTACGTTTTGTGCTCATTGATTAGAGATGAACCTTTGTTTATCTTTTGTCCTTAATGCTCATTAACAAATTTAATAATTCCATCCATGTCCCTTTTTCTTGACTTTTTGACACTTGGCACTATCTAGGCCGTCCATTTCCATCATCTCTCTACTCTTGCAACATGTGTCACAAGAGTACATGTAGTGGGTGACTTTTGTCATATCACATGTCTCTCAACCCGTTTTACAGCACCCGACACTTATTGCCTCGAAAAACGTGAAATTCCGGTGTCTCGGAATTTGACGAAATTCGATGTGTTAGCTAGATTTCGCAAGACGATTTCAACGGTGAAATTCGTTTCGTCATCCGAGATCTAGAAAAATTTCTGATTTTTACCGAAATGACCATTTTACCTTTTTTCCGAAAATTGGAATTTTTTCGGGTCTTATATTTTCTAAGGTCAGCAAGGTTTTTTATGAATCCTTCTGCATAATTTAATATTCCTAAAAATCTTTGAAGTTTTTTTCAGTCTGTAATTTTCTCAGGAAAATCCTTAGTCTTTTCTAAAATATGATTATGTGAGAAGTTTCTATTTACTACGAGATAATCAATCAATAGTCCTAAAAAATTCTATCTTAGGTTTCTCACATAATAATGTGGACTTCTTTTAGATGTCGATACCATGAGTTTGACATAAATTTATAAAGGTATCTAAATGTTTTAAGTGTTGTTCTTTTGTTTTTGAGGATATAAGCATATCATCAGCATAGACACGTATAAAATCATAATCTCTAAATATATTATCCATCTTTTGTTGAAAAATCTGAGGGGCATTTTTTAATCCAAAGGGTAGTACATTCCATTCATAGTGACCTTGGGGAGTACTAAATGCAGTTAATGGTTTGGACTCTTCAGTCATCTTAATTTGATAGAATCCTGACTTACACTCAAATTTTGAATGCCAATTACAATTTCTAGTTTTATGAATCAATGTCTCTTTATTTGGTAGAAAATAACCATCAAAAATTGTATTATCATTTAGCTGTTTATAATTAACAACCATACGAGCCTTATTTCTATTAATCTCATTTCGGTTTCTAACCATAAAGGTTGGGCTACTATGTGGGCTTTTCAAAGGCCTAATTAGATTTAAATCACACAATTCTTTTAATTGACTTTGAAATTCTTTTACATCTAACTCATTATGTCTCATGCGTTTTACCCTAATAATCTTATCGGGGTCTTTTAATTCAAGGTTGCATAAATTTTGTTGTTATCCCAAAATTGTAAGTGATTTTCAACATATAGGGATTCAAGCTTGAGTTTTATCTGGGAATAGAAATCAAGACTTTTTAGTAAGCGAAATTCTAACTTGAGTAATGGCATAGAAAAATCAGTTTTTGGTAAAGGGAGAGGAATAGGATAATCACCACGGTGGCTGCAAGGAATAAAGGGAATAGGAAGTTTGCGAGCATAAGCCCGTTTTAATCGTGGAGTAGTGATCCAGTGATTACAAGGAGTTTTGAGGCGAAGATGGTAGGAAATATTATTTTGAATAATAATTTTGAAGAGTTGAAGGAAATTATTTCCTAGAAGTATATCACGTCCGGTATTATGAAAATAGAGAAGAGGTAATTTGACAATATACTTATCAATAAGAATTCGAGGGTGTTTAATTCCTTTGTTAAGAACGATATTCTGATTAGAAATATCTTATCCTTGTATTTCAGGTAAATCCATATGATATTCAACAGGAAAACAGGATGATTTTGAAAGACATAATCCTGATCCGGAATCTATATAAGCAGCAAAAGGTTCAGCCTTATAATCAGGATAAGTTAAACCGATAAGAATATATATAGAGAATGGGCTAGTCATTTAGGTATAATAATCTGATTGTGGTTAATTGTAATCATTAAATGTTCAGATGTAATTTGCCAAGGTTTGCATTTTCGAGGAAGGTCATTCCTAACATAATGCTAATCGTATCATTTTTTCCTTCGTCTTCAACCATTAAAGGTAATTTTATTTCTTGATTATTTAATCTAATTACTACGTTACAAAATTTTGTCACACAAAACGTTTCACCATTAAAATTAATGTAAGTAACTGGTTCTTCTAAATCATTTAAATCTAGCATAAAAGTTAAACTTTTTGATATATAACTTGAAGAGGCTCCTGTATCAATTAAGATATCAATCTTTTTCCCTTCATGGCCATTAAAGTATTCTCCTTTAATTTTATAATTTGTAATCTTTTTGTTTTGTTCAAGTGTTAAATGTATTCTCTGTGATGTAATATATTATTATAAGATGAAAACCTCAGTGTTAGAGGAATCTCTAAATATTACAGTCATATCTCTCCTATAATAAAGTAATGAATCCATCTGATTCTCTTGATATTTACACAGGATAATTCAATATCCCATAGATTAAAGATAAATCTATATCAATCTTTTGACAAAATATTCAATATGATGTGTGTTGAGCAAAATGCATAAGCAATTTTATAGGTTATAAGTAGGGGTTTGTTTCCTTATCTCATAAAATCTTGTCTCTTAAAATCCTGAATTAAACTTAAAGTTCTATCAAAATCCTTATCTGCAAGGTTATAAGCTATTTTTGGATAAATATTGAAAATTAATTATTGGTACTTAAGATTTCCTCTAATAATTCCTAGAATGGCTTCTTTCTTGTTGATAATCCTGTTATCTAATAATGCTAAATCTATGGGTGTATCAATCCCTTCTCTAAATGTTGCACTTATAATCATTTGTATAGAGCCAATATAAATCCATCCAATCTTACCGCGATCATTTTCATTAATCTTCTGAATTCTTTGAATCAACTCCCTTTTTTCCAATAAGGGAATTTCAATCTTATTAGAAGTTACTTCAATGTTTAATGCTTTTTCTTTTAAACTTAGGCCATAATACATAATGTTTTTCTTAATCCAAACTTTTCCCATAGTTTTCTATTAAATCCTGAATACTTTGTTATATTAGAGTCAACCTTCTTAATCTTCTTAAAAAGTTGACTATCAAATAAAACATCTTGAGAAAAATCTCCTAAACTTTCGATCACCTGATTATCAATAATTTCACTCATCTTCTTTAGAATGTCCCGATATCTTAGAACAAAGTATCGTCTATTTCGGAATCAGTTTCATAAACTGATTCATCCGAATGTAGATCATCTAGATCTTCTAGTTTTCTTACTTGAATAAAATCTTCTTGTTTAATCATTGTTTCGATATCTTCATCTATTTCAATTTTCTTCTTATTAAACTTATTAGGACATTCATTTGCATAGTGTCCTATCTGGTTACAAGCATAGCATCTACATTCCTTTGCTTGCTTGGGATTTTTCTTGTAAATTGTTCTTCTTTGAATCGGATTATTCCAATTTCTCCTAAAATATCCTGGTCTTCTTTTTATAAAGAATCTTCGTCTTCCGAATCTATTTGGGAATCTATTTGGGAATCTATTTGGGAGTCTATTTGGAAATCTTCTATTGAGTTTCTTCTTTTTTGGTACATAGGGTTTTTTCAAATCTCCTATTACAGTAATCAAATTGTTACCTTTACAGCAAAGAACATTTTCTTTTCTTATCATTCTAGCTTTCTTAATTAGATAAGCTTGATGACACCATTCACTCAATCTTTCTTTTAAAAAGGAAATTCTTCTTCCTAATGTATGCGCGACGCTGAGCAGGTGTCGAGTTGCTTATTTCCGTCAACCGCGGAATACTAGTGGATCTTAGGGTAACCTGGAGCACACTACTCACGAATCGAAGCGAGTCTCCTTTGTACGGGGAGCTCTACCTAAATACAAAACCTATCCCAAACAGTTCAATATGGCCACACATGGTCCATATACAATTAAAATGAGTAAAAATGGCCACTTGGTCCCCTGCATTAATACTCACAACAAACATATCCCCACCAAAATATACTACATGATTAAAAAGTTATACATTACTCTTAATACAAATACATATTAAAATTTACAATTCTAATACATATTATCCCTAAAACATCAAAGCCATAACCCGGCTTTCTTCAAAATCGGTCTCTAAGATGAGCCGTCTTCTCGAACACTCCCTGTACCTGAAAATCATATTATCGATAGGGTGGTAATGCCCAGAGTAGTGGAATTCTGCTCAAATGGGTTACTCCCACCTAAGTGCATATGCAATGATCAATTTAAACACACACTCAAGTAAATACGTGATCCTACTTGAATGTCTAAATGCCCGTTCCCATGTCTCGAGTCCTCACCGACTCCCTCACACTTGCCTAAGCCATGTATGAAAAAATACCAATTTCAAAACAAAACTTGTTGTTCTTGAAAATACACTACTGAATTTCGATAAAAATATGAGACTACCCTCCGAGGCGAATGTGTTGGAGAACTTCCGGCTGATCATGGTCCTCATCAGAAATGATCTGTTGGGTTTGTCTCTGACCCCATTCTCCGGAAAATCATCACATCAAGCCCAGAAATTCCTTTCGCAGCCATGTTCGTTTTTCGAAAATTCATGTCATGCACTCACACCTAATACAGGTTACGGTGCATATGAAAATGCATTATGCCAGATTTCAACCATTTTATACCAATATATCAAATATGCATATATTCTGAATTTACAATTACACCACATGTAATTCAATGATATCAACCATCACCCCAAATTAAGCTCGCCAGGCAATTCACAATTTCATACTCCGATGGCTTATCTGCTGGAATTATATTATATAATTGAACAATTCTGATTTCATCTCATTAGCCTATACACACAATTATATTCCGTATGAGAAATTGTGACATCATGTTAACACATCGAGCATGCATTAACTGTGAATTCCCGTACAACTCGAAGCCATTCACTTCTAACAATTTCCTACACCCAACACATGGGCGTTTTGGTCGATTCACAAACGGGGGAGCGATTTTAACGGTCCACGAAGCTTCGTGATGGTGTCCATGGGCGACCCGCTGGAATTAACCTCGGTTCCACTTTTTGAAACCGAATTCCATTGCCGTTTCCCATCTCGTACACACCACAATACAAGTTAATGCATAATTCGAACACTAACGGCCCCGAACAGTCCGTGTTTGTCACGGGGCTGTCCCCCAGGTAGGCTCCGCTAATTTTCACACTTCGGGGTCCTGAGTTTTATGGGACGATCAAGCTGGCTTGTTCAAGGCCCAAACCAACTTGAATCATCAACAAAGAACTTAAACCGTAGGATAAAACCCTACCTCACGAGGAGTTTGTCAAAACTCGCGCCACTTTAGGCTACGTAGGCCTCGGCTGCGTGAAGCTGACTTTCCTTCTTCAACCGAGAAATCCGACAATCGGATTAGCCAGAAATCTAGAGAGAAGTCCCTTACTCTCTCACTAAAATCACCATTTTCATACTTACTTGCATCTCAACCCGACCTGCGCGATTTTCTCAAGTGAAGGAGATGGTCGGTGTAGCTATTTTGTTTTTCCATTAAACTTTCAAATAATGCCCATTATGTCCCTTCTTCTAGATTTTTGACACTTTGCACTATCTAGGCCGTCCATTTTCATTCTCTCTCTACTCATACAACATAAGTCACATGAGTACATGTTATAGGTGACTTTTGTCACATCACATGTCGTTTTACGGCACCGGATACTCGGTACCTTGAAAAACGTGCAAATTCCGACTATCTTGGAATTCGTGAAATTGACGTGTTAAATTTAGATTTGCATTGAGACGATTTCCAACGGTGAAATCCGTTTATTAAATGCGAGATCTAGAAAAATTTTGGATTTTTACCAAATTACGATTTTGCCATTCTTCAGAAAAATTGGCATTTTCTGGGGTCTCACAGTATCTGAATTGACAAAGGGATAATCACGTATAAAAGCAGATCCCCATGGATATGGAATATTTGAATAAAACATATTTAGGTACATAGTATCTGTACCAATCTTACCATATATATGATAATAGTAATCTTGAAAAACACAAATATATTTGTCTAAGAGACATATATCATTTAATTCTAATTTTAATAATGCATGAACATATTTTTCTGCATATTGTGGGGAATCTCTATCTATATATCATTCTCCTAAGAATTCAGTCCTTAATAGGTGTACAACTTTTGTAATGATTTCATTGATATTTTCTCCATACAAAGCTTGAGCTTTAGTTTCTGTTTGTAAATTCTGCTAAAATTGAGAGGCAGATTTAATCATTGCCATTCCAATATATCGTTTTGAATCATCAAGAGACATTCTGTTTACACTTATTGCTAATCTAAGTGAAGTTTCCCATCTATCTAAGGTAGAGGATATATCTGGATTACAATCCAAATCTAAATATATTCCAAAAGGATTTATTCCCTCTGGTCTTAAACGATCCATTGGTGAATCATATTCTTGTTTTACTGAATCATGAACATAGGCTGTTCCCCTAGCAGTAGGAGTTCTAGAGTATCTAGGTCTAAATCTTGTTGTGTTGGATGATTCAGGGATATCCATTGCAGCAGTTTCGACAGGGTTAGTGGCTGCTTCAATCATTGGATTTTCTTCCATTTTAAAATTACACTTAGGTATATTTAAGTTTTCAAAGGTTTTACTAAAAATCTCGAGTTCACTGTCTGAAGCATACTCTAAATCCATCTAATCATCTCCTTCAAACCAATATTCCTGATCTGAATAATAATTATCCATTTCCATTGGTTCACAATCATTGTTTTCAAAACAATCTTCTAAATAATCGAATTCCTCAATAATCTCGTTACAGTATAGGTATACTATATTAGGTGTCCAATCTATATTTTCTCTATTCAATCTAAATCTATATAAATCTATAATTATGATGTAAATTATATCTAGATTTATAATTACGAATACAATTGACATTTTTCAATTCTTCTTAAAAATCCTATTTATTTCTTCTTTTGAAAATCCTTTTCCTTGCTCAAAGGTGGAATAACTGGATACAAAGGGTTCATCTAAAGTTGATATTTTTCGTTTTAATTCTTCTAGTGTAATTTGCGTTTCTCTAATCAAAGATCCATAATATTTTATAGTGTTTTGAATAATCTTTAAACCTTTTATTAATTCATTATTACTTTCAGGTAAATCTTCATAAGGTAAAACTATTTCTGATTCAATCTTCATGTTCCATCATCTTCATGTTCATTCATTAAGTGGTCTCCATATTTGATATAGCAGTTTGCCAAATTATTAATTATTAATTTCATTATTGTTTGATCATATTCAATCAATCTTATTTGGTGATGAATTAGTGCATTAGTAAATGATTGATTTATAAATACTTTACAAACTTAATCGCGTTTCGTTCTAAAGTTTATTAAATTCTCATGCTATGTTTCAGGGAATCTATTCGTTGTAATAAATGTCTACATCTAATACAATCAGGAAATGGTTCTTCCATTTAAACTAGCTCTGATACCATTTTCTAAACCTCTGAACCACTAACCACTTGAAATAACCAATCAAAGCATATAACAACATACATATAAGCGAAGCAAAAGAAATAGATAAAAACTTGTGAATCAACAATTTCTAAGCCTTATATTACATACATATGCCTTGTTTTATTTAAAAACACCCATCACTATAGGTCGAGTAGGTCGGTTTAGGAATAACCAAAGTAGTATTAGAAGAACATAAAAGCAAGAAAAGCCATTTGAGTGTGGCGTGATATAAAAAATTTAGAAAAGTTCCAAGAAATTCATGAGGAAGAATGGAGTTGTGTAATACAACCTTAGGAATTAGAAAGAAGGCAGAGACAGACTTTAAAGAAGCATTTTAATTTAATTATAAGCAACTTAGATTATATAAAGAGCAGTTAGTTAAGGAAGATAAATTTTGTAGAAAAGAAATAGAAAAAATAAAAATTGAACAACAAAATTTGAAAGAAATATTAGAAAAACTTAGTCAAAAAGTAGATCAAATACTTGAACAATTAGTTAAGAAAACTAGTAAATTAGAAGAAAATAAAAGAAAGGATAGAAAATATTTTCCAACAATTTGAAAAACTTAGTTTAGGAAAACCAAAAACTAGTGTAGAATTTAAAATCAATCCATTTGAACCTAGAAATTTAGAAATAAAACCATGGAAATTGTAGAAGTAATAAAACCAAAAGAAAATGAACCTATTAGTAAAATAGAATTTTTTGAAGTTGAAAATTTAGATAGCTTGAATAATGAACAGAAAAATAAACCTAAAAATAAGATTCCATTAGATTTAGAAAAACTAGTACAACCCTTAGAAAGTAAAATAAAACCGTATAATATATGGAAATATTTGACAGCAATAATAGGAAAAACCTACATAGAAGTTAAGACAAATAATTTAGGTGATAAAGAAATTCAAAAAGAAGAAGAACCAATTAATTCTTTAGGAACAAAAATGGTAAATACAGCAAATAAGGTAAAAAAATAACATTTCCAACAACTATTAAATTAAAGAAAACTGAAATAAAAGTAGAAGCAATGTTAGATACTGGAGCTAGTAAAAACACTTTAGTTCCAAAAAGAGGATCAACAAACCTTAACTCAACCTGTAGAATTAGTACAGTATAATCAAGAAAAACTAATACTAACAAAATATATAGCAAATGTTCCAATGATAATTAATAACATAACCATGACATTACCGCAAACCTATTTAGTACCTAGTATAAGTTTGTATCCTTTTATTTTAGGTATAAAATTTGTACATTCTTTACAAGGAGGTATAACAATACAAAATAACCAAGTTAGCTTTCACCCAAAAACTACAACAATTGCTTATACAAACACAGAAAATAGAACCAATAACATAGTTTCACATTGTACAAATAAAATAGAAGAAATAAAAGAGAGTATAGTTAATGATTATTTAGAAAATTTTTTTAAAAAAAAACGCATTAAAATTAAAAAACCTTTTAACTCAAGCAGAAAAAATAGGAATTATAGGAGAAGACCCTCAAAAACATTGGAATAGGAATAAAACAATTTGTAAAATACCAATAAAAAATCCAGATTTAGCTATAAAAACTTTAGATATTGCATGTAATCTTGTAGATACAAAAGAATTTAAAATACAAATAGAAGAATTATTACAAAATAACCTTATTTAAACCAAGTTTTAGTCCTCATAGATCAGCAGCATTTTTAGTTAGAAACCATAGTGAAAAGCGAGGAAAAGCTAGGATGGTAATTAATTATAAAGATTAAATGATAATACTTATGATGATGCATATAAAATACCTAATAAAGATTATTTAATTAATTATATTCAAGGATGTAGATATTTTTCTCAATTAGATTGTAAGAGTGGATTTTGGCAAATAAGATTAGATGAAGATAGCAAACCATGGACTGCGTTTTCTTGTCCTTGTGGATTATATGAATGGAATGTAATGCCATTTGGATTAAAGAACGCTCCTCAAATATTTCAACGAATGATGGATAGAATATTTAGTAAATACTCTTTTATTCTTGTATATATTGATGATATTCTTGTATTTTCTAAAAAAATTTCATGAACATATAAAACATTTAGAACTTGTTTTGAAAAGAACTTATAAATAATGGGTTAATAGTTAGTAGAAAGAAAATAAAGTTATTTAAAAATCAAATTGAATTCTTAGGATTAGAATTAGAAAATGGTCAAGTAAAACTTCAAGAACATATAGTACAAAAAATCAATAATTTTCCAGACAAACTAGAAGATTTAAAAACCCTTCAAAGTTTTTAGAATTGTTGTTAAATTATACTTCCAGACCTTATATTAAAAACCTAAGTCAATTAGCTGGACCTCTTTATAGTAAAACAAAAATTATAGGGCAAAAATATTTTAACCAGGAAGATATTAAATTAGTCCAAAAGATAAAAGCACTTGTGAAAAATCTCCCAACTTTACATCTTCCATTAGAGAGTGAATATAAAATAATCCAAACAGATGCAAGTTAAACAGGATGGGGAGGAATTCTTTTAGCATTAACCAATAATTTAGAAGAAAAACTTTGTAGATATTGTAGTGGAACTTTTAATGAATATCAAAAGAACCTTAGTTCACTTGATTTAGAAATAGAAGAGTGTGATTTTAGTTACAGAAAATTTGATTATTTTTAAGCGAAACGATTCTTTAGAGGCTGATTGTGAAAATATTAAAAAATTCTTTGAAAATAAAAATTCTTCAAAATTATCTACAAAAAGATGGATAAAATTCTAGAAACGCTTTAGTGGTTTTAAACCCAAATTTGAACATATAAAAGGAAAGGATAATATATTAGCGATTAGTTAAGTAAACGATTTATATAAATGATTTTAATCATTTATGACTAACTTTGTTTAGAACATGGCTGAAAAGGAGAAATTCAAAAGCAAAAACTTTTCAATTTGGAATCGTTAGTTTAAATGAAGTTTTAAACCCAAACCTTCAATTTCAGTCTTTATATTCCCAAAACCTTTTTGAAGAACATAAAGTAATTGTTGATAGCCTTTGGTCTTTAAAACCCCTAAACTTTCAAAACCAAAATTTAGAATATGCTTATGGAAAAACCATTTCAGCTTTATCCTAACATCTTCAAAAATTACAGAACCAATTTGTTGTTCTAGAAACTGAAAAATTCCAAATGTTTAAAAACTAAGAAAAACAAGAAAACCTTATTAAGGATTTAGAAACAAAGTTAGAATCTTTGAACAATGTTAGCAAAACCGAGTTAATTAATATGATTAGAAAATCAGCTCTTCTTACCGAACAGTTTGAAAAACTTGTAATTAAAACCAAGTTTGGATATGATATTTATAATAATATAGAATCTTTCTATTTAGATAAATATTATGAAAAAGTGTTTAAGAACCGGTTGCCCTATGAACAATTTAGAACCAAAAAAGCGATTGGAATTAAGCAGGATATATGGCTTACCATGATCACGATTTATTTCGTTGTTTATTTAGCTTATGTAAATATCTCTTTTAGATGAAAAATATTTAGAACTCATCCCTAAACTAATGGATCAAGGGATTTTGAAAAACATATTTTTAACTAGTATTTATCAAGTACCTAAGAATTTTCCTGAAAAACTGAAAAATATTGTTGAATATCTTTTTAGAACCGAAAATCATGTAGATATATCTTTTGAAACTATACCACCTTTATTTAGAACTGATGGAAGCACAGTACTTGCTTATCATCATGTATATATCAAACACAATAAAGAACCTTTAATACCCCAACAACAACCTGAATGGGAAATGAGCCGTTCAAATGAATTTCCTATATATTATAATAGATTTAGAGATTTTCTGTGACGCCCCAAACCCGGGGTGTCCGTTGACAATCCGTCAACCCGCGGAAAATCTATACGTCTCGTATCGCGAGACCCATATTTGAGTGAAAATGGCCACTTAGGCCCACATATCAATACTTATCAAAATACACCCAACTATATTCCAATAGTTCAAGAGTTATTACATTACTCTTTATACAAACACATATTAAAATTACAACATTCTAATACATGTTATACCAAAAACATCAAGCCACTGTTAGTAATAGTGCTCCAGGCCTATCGTATGGACATGGTATTTTGACTATTTATGAGAATTAATTATGATGATGATTTGCATGTTTATTATATATAATGTCCTTGAATAATATTATTAATTATTCTAAATATCCCTAATCGGTTATTGCTATAGGAACCCAACAATGAATTAAAATTAGTATAAAGTTTGATTGATATTCATAAGGGATGAATATGTGCTTATGAGATACAAATCAAATTTATATCTATTTGTTGAAGAGCAAAATATTAAGACGGACCAGATCTTGAGATTAATACATGGGGTCAGTCATAAGTTAATCTCTAATAGTTGTGTCATTAAATCCTTTGACACGAGATCGCTATAGTTATAACATAAAGAATATTGTGTTTTGATATAATCAAATGTTGTCTTTAATCGGATGACTATAAAGGTTATACTTGAACATAATAAGAATTATGTAGTGAGATATGAGCAATTAAAATGGAATTTGTCCCTCTTATTATAAGAGAGATATCTCTAGGTCCCCTCGACAATTGAGGCGAGAAATGCATAGCGTGCTCAAATGAATTGATGGAGATCAATGTGTCATTTGTTTTAGTCGATCTAATTGGGTTTGAGTAATCAAGGAATCAGAAACGATATAAGGTTGACTTTGTCCATGCCTTATATTCTATCAAGATATCATGAGACAAAAGGATTATGTCATTAGCTATATTAAGGTTATAATTAATTTGTTATATTTTCTTATTGGATAAAGAAATAATCTATAAAGGGTTTTTTTTTTAAAAGAGTTTTAAATATATAATAATATAAATTCGTTTCCTTATCTGATAAGGGTATGAATTTAAATTGTTATTATTTAAAAGAGTTTTAAATATATAATAATATAAATTAGATTTCCTTATCGATAAGGATTTTGAATTTAAATTGTTATTATTTAAAAGAGTTTTAAATATATAATAATATAAATAAATTCGTTCCTTATCGATAAGGATTTGAATTTAAATTGTTAATGTTAAAAGAGTTTTAAATATATAATAAATCGTTTCCTTATCGATGGAGACTAATTTAAATTGTTATTATTTAAAAGGGGAGTTTTAAAATATATAATAATATAAAATTCGTTTTGATTTAAAACCTAAGAAGACTTATATAGATATATATATGTGAGACAAATATATTTTGTAGTAGTCGTCTTTTACTCTAAGGAACAACCGAAAGCAGGAGAGAGACCATAATTTCGTTTTGAGAGAAAGACGAGCACGAGAGGCTAGCATTCAACGAGATCGTTCATTATTTGTTCGTGTGTGGATACTTGTAGAGAGGGTGGTCGCTTTTCGGAAAGGTACTTGCAGAAGATCAAGATAAACCCAGTAGCGAGACTTTGAAGGCTTGACGAATCGATCTACAAGAGTAAGTTTCGTTTACCCTTCCTTCGGTTTTTATGAAACGCATGTGATCCTTGGTGGGTTAAGGGATAAAAATTATAAATTTCGCTGCATTTATGTTCCAACCAGATAGGATATTCTGCCCGTAACCCAATAGCCACAACCCGGCGTTCTTCAAAATCAGAAATCTAAGATGGCCGTCTCTCAGGCAGCTCTGCCACTGAAATATTCCTCGATAGGGTGAGCTATTGATAGTGGAATTACCTTGAATCGGTACTCCCCACCCACAAGTGCATATGCAATGATTCAATGTAAGCACACGCTCGAGCCAGCCATGATCCTACGCGAGATGTCTCACATTACTTGAAAACCCATCTCAGTCCTCACCCGACTCCCTCACACTTACTAAAGCCGTATGAGAAAACAGTTTCAAAACAAAACCTGTTGTTCAGAAACACCTCAAATTTCGGTAAAATATAGGACCTCTCCAGGGTGAATGTGTTGGAGAACCTTCCAGAAAAGCAATCTGCTTGGACTCCTCAGGCGTGGCATTGTGGACCATCTCGACACCATTCTGGAAAGTCATCAGAATTGAAATTCCAGCTACGCCCAGCCATGTTCGTTTTTATTTTCTTTCATGTCATGCACACACCTAATTTCACCAGAGTTGCCCCGGTGCATAGCAGAAATGCATTATGCCATTTCAACACAGTTTATACAACACATGCAATACATCATCATGCATATATACGACATAAATTAAATGCAACAACATGTTACTCTATTTTAATCAATAACATCAAATTTAGCTCACTTAGCAGGCTGAAGCAATTTCCACACAATTCATGCACCTGACACATGGGCCGATTTTTGGTCCAATTCCACACAAACCAGGCTGTTTTTAACGGTCCCAACGAAACGATGGGCGCTGTCCATGGGCAGCCACTCACTAACTGTCAGGTTCCATTTGAACGAAATCCATGGCCATTTTCGGCCTTATGCACACCACAACATAATTTATCGTGTAATTTATCAAACAAGGCATGACAGTCCATGGGTGTCCAAGCGAGCCCTAAAATTTTCATAATTAGTTACAGGATTTTGGGACCGATCAACAACTACTCATGAGCCTCAATCATACTCAACCATCAACAAAACACTTAAGCAAGAGGTAAAGCAAGTAGAGGATAAAGCCCACCACCTCACGGGTTTGTGACTCTCCCAAGCCGGTCTTGATCGTAGTCGCTGCGCGTGAAGCGACTTTATTTGGCAGAAGAAATTTGACGGTCCGATCGGTAGGGATCTTGAGAAAGTGCAGGCTCTCGCTAAAAACCCCGAAACTAGCTCAACTGCATCTCCATTTTATCCTTATGCACGTTTTCTCCTTTTTGAGAAGAAGACATTTATTGACATTTGTCTTATTCATTAAACTTTGATTAATGCCTTCGTGTCCTTAAATCTTGGATTTTGACCTTAGCTTATCTCGACCATCCACATTTCATCGTCTCTCTAACTCATGCGACATATGTCACGGCAGTACGTGATAGGTGAATTTTGTCGCATCACATATCTCTCGAAGCCGGTTTACGATTTTGGAGTACTCGGTGCCTCGAAAAGCGTGAAATTTACGGCTGTCAGATTCGACCCGAGGGGTCGAGCGTGTTGCAGCTAAGATTTAGTGAGACAATTTCAACGGTGAAGTACGTTTCGTCATTTACAAGGATCTAGAAAAATTTTTGGATTTTTACCGAAATTACGATTTTGTGGAATTTCTGGGTCTTACATTTTCAAAATTTTACAGATTTTAGAAGAACTGAAATAAATTTTATCTTTATTAGGCGAGAGCCTGACCATGTTAAAGAATTTGGAGACGAGCCTTTGAAAAATTTGAAACCAAAAATTTTATAACTTAAGAGGCTGAATTTTTATCAACCCGACTTTGATTCACGAGAAATGTACGTCGGCGACATGCCAAACTTACAGGAAAGTCTAGATGCGAGCTAGCCGCAGCGATGCAATGGAAGGATAACGAAGACATCAAATCCACATAGCGGTATTCGCTCACGCAAACTACAGCTTGACTGTGACGGGCTTCCGAGCCAAGCTTATGCCAGGCTCAGAAGACAAACAAAGAAAGAGCGATGTAGCCAAAAATTTTGAAGACTTGAAGAACCAACTCAAAAATTTTGTACAAAAGATTGATTAGACTTTTCAACTTTTTCATTTATTACCATTTACTTTTCAATTTCTTCATTCATTACCATTTATTATAGTCAAAGTGTATAGTAGTAAATGTACATGTTTTTAAGAACATGTGTATCAAACATTAACCCCAGTAGCTTTTTTGATTTTTGTCTTTAGCTTGTCCAAATGCCTATAAATTTGAGGATTGTACATACGTAAGGGCAGAAGAATTGATAGTTTAGTAAGAGAGTTTGAGCAATAGAGAGTTGAGTGAGAAAGAGAGTTTGTACAGAAAGTTTGTTATCAAAAGCAATCAAACGGTTGCATAAGGAGATATTATAAATCTCCCAAAACAGTACAAAACCTTTTCACTTACCTTTCTTCTCTAAAGATTTTCTTCACTCATGAACATATCACATGTGCTTCAAGTTAGAGGAGGGAAAAGAAATACTTACTTGGGGTGAATGTTTCTTCAAGCTTGAAATCCCCCTTTTGAAACCCTATCTCTGTAACACCCTGAAATATACCCTAGCAATTTTCGAACTTGTTTAGGGTATATTAACAGCTAAATGGAATTTTTCGGAAATAAAGAGTAGGAAATGAATATTAGAGAGAATTAGTGGTCATTTACCCTTGGACATAAAGGCATAAATGAAAAAGTTAGTATGCAATTATGGAATTTGAGGAAAGATTAGTGGGTCAAATTAGAATATGGCATAAGTTGAATTGCAAAAAGGGAAGAACCTAAGGACTTAAAGGCAATTAAAGAAAACTTAAAACCAAAAAATGCAGGTTTTTCTTATTCTTGGCGAACATGGCCTTAACAAAACATGGGATTTAAGACAAATTTGGTCTCATTTTTGAGAGACCAAAAGCGTGAAGAGAGGGGAGAGGAAAGAGAGAAAGAAGAGGAGAGGAAGAAGAAAGAAGAGAAGAAGGGAAGAAGGAGAAGTTCAACAAGCAAAGAAGATTATGGAACTTTGGATTTTGGTATGGAATTATGAACTCTTGTATGAATTTCCGTACGATTGCATGATTAGTAGCTTGCTTGAGCCTAGGTTTTGATAAAGTTCATCAACATGGGTTCTTGTTGGTATTTGATTTCTCTTTCTAGGGTTTGATAGGATTTCATCCCCTTCTTGAGTTTTTGAGAGTAAAGTGGGTAAAACCCCCCCGAATGGCACAAGAAAAGCTGAATCCTCACTTTGAGGTTGGATTCATGGTTTTAATTACAAAGAAAGGAGTTTGGGTTAGAACAAACCCTAACAAATTCTTGTATTTGGTATGTGTATGACCCATATTAGGAGTTGTTTTTGAGAAAATCATAGAAAGAAGGTTTTGAAGAAAGATATGTATTGAATGATAATTTGAGTAGAAAGAGATTATAAGATGAACTTGGAGTGGTCTTGACGTGTTTGAATTATTGGTTGATTTGGGTATCAACATATTGAAAAATGGAAAGCGCATTCACAGGCATTTTAAATTGACATGTACGGTACACCTTGAACGTATCTGGAAATTTTATACAGAACAAACATGCAAATTGCAGGATGCACATATCACCGGTACACCTACTATTTTGGCTTCGAGTTTCGTATTGTATCACCAACTTGCTCATTTATTATCCGATTTAGGTGATTCAAGTGGATAATTAAACTAGACCACAAGGGAAAACCAAACATCAGAAATGGTACCTTCAAATTCGGATTCTATGTATTTAATTCCACTCAAAGTGGGGCCCACGTGTTCAAATGAAATTTAAGTTATGTTTTTTTGAACATAAAATTAGTCAGGGTTGTTTAGGACATAACTTGAGTTTCGAGTACTCCGTTTGGGTGATTCAATTGGAGAAGAACCCTTAGCACCTTAGCTTTAAAGGAGTATAAAGAAAAATTGTCAAATATAGAGTCAAGACACTGGAAAATGAGTATTACAAACTGTCCCAAGTGTAATATTGGTAAATTGACTAGTTTGGCATGAAATTGCCATAACTTTAGTTTGGATGATTCGATTGGGATGATTCCAATTTCTAAGTAAAGTAGATTCATAAAGGAATAAGAATACATGAATGAGGTATGATTTCATAGACATCATACTTTACAAGTATATAAAGTGCCATGTGTAATAGGCATGAAACAAGGAAAATATAGAAAATGCAACATGTATAAATGTGTTCATGAAACATGAATGTGATATGGAAAAAGAAAACGAACTGAAACATGAATACGAATATGAAGGGCAATATGTCATGAACACATAATGTGGTTAAGTTATATATGATTATTATCACATATAACCAGAAAATGATAACAAATGATAGGAAATATATGAATGAGTATATGAATGAGTATGCGTGAATGAATATATGAATGAATATACATGAATGAGTATACGTGAATGAGTATATGAACGAGTATACATAAATGAGTATATGAAATAAGTACATAGATTGAGTATATCTTTGAAAAAATAATATGAAAGTGAAATTGGAATTGAAATGTGATTATGATCGGTTATGAATGCTATTTGTGAAATATATATAAGTATATATATATTGATTTGAATTATGGTTATTCGAAATGTTTGTCACATATATGCATGTGTGCATGTATTTGAACTATAAGTGAAATTACCGCATAAAAGTAAATTGATTTGAAATGTATCATACAGAATAGCAGACATGGCTGAAAGGATTCACAGTAAGATTCGTCGTGAAGGTAGCAAATGATGCTAAATGTGAAATCACATTGCTCTTGAATGACAAACATGTGGGGATTCCCCGAGTGGTCACATGCGTGAATGTAAATTTCTATAGCCATATGTGAGATGGTAATAATTGAATGCGAGAAATCCACGCATTGCTCTTGAATGGCTTGAGGCGGGATTACTAAGTGAATCTGTCGTGAATGTGACCACATAGCCCGTATGTGAGACGATAATGAGTGAATGCGGAAATCACATTGCTCTTAAGCTGACGAGGCGGGATTCCCCAGTGAGGTGCGTCGTGAGATGTCGACTTCTATAGCCATATGTGAGACGGTAATAATTGAATGCGAAATCGCATTGCTACTGAATGACAAACAGGACAAGATTCCCCAAGTGAATCTGTCGTGAATGTCGACTTCTATAGCCATATGTGAGACGGTAATAATTGAATGCGAAATCACATTGCTATTGAATGACAAACAGGACAGGATTCCCCAAGTGAATCTGTCGTGATTGTCGACTTCTATAGCTATATGTGAAATCACAAACCGAAAAGTGAAAAATGACATTAAAAATTGTAATTGTTTAAGTATCTTTTACATTACACAGACGTAGTAAAAATACATTATTTTGTAAATGCATTTTGTTAAATGTGAATGTTATGGGTCTTTTGAATTTGTAAGTGTTTATGGGATTGCCCGAAATGAAGTGCTCGCGTAATTAAAAAATTACCAAGATGGAATAACACAAAAAATGTTTTGGGAAGATAATTGAAAATGTTGGAGTGCCGGGCTCCGACTTGGATGTGACCAGGTCGAGTCGAGGATTCGGGTCGCGACACTTTTGAAAATAAAAATTTAATAAAGAAAGCGAGGAAACAAAATGTTTTTGATTGAAAATGCTCCCGAGAATGAAGCAGGGCTCTAGCTTGAATCAGCCCGACTAAGGTCAAGTAGGGGATTCGAATTACTTAACACTTTTGAAATGAAAATTTAATAAAACGATAACTAAAAAATTAAACGGGCATCCCGGGATGTGAAATGCTGCAATTGCAAAAGGGATTTGATTTAATGGCCGGCGTGATAATGATATGAGTCTAATATGTATACGATTATCAGTCTAGAGCCCTGTATGTATTTGATATGACTTTGATATGTTCCGATTTGCCATTGTATACGTATAAGTTTGTTTTGAATATGATTTGACATGCCATACACGTAGAAAATATGAATTGAAACTTGTAAAAGACATGACACATGGATGTGATACGACCGTGAAAATGATATGAAATCTAAAAAGGATAAAATCTACATGTATAATATGATATGAGTTAGAAGTCACATAAGAATAGGCTTCGTTATATACTCAAGAAGAGTAAATGTAAAAGATAGTGGCCAGCGATTATTGTTTATTGGTCAATTCTTTGTCTATATGTTCCCACTAAGCGTAAAGCTTATCACGGGTGTTCAGTAGTGATGCTGAAAGAGGGGAGATAAAGTAGACGGGGACATTACCACTTGTGATCACAGACCATCAGAATGGATTACTCACCAGCCTTGTTTTACGCGATCTCGATGTTTGTATTAGATATGTACATGTATAAATATTTGTATAAGTAGTGGGACTTAGCATATGTGTAGAGATTTTGATGGGTACCACTACGGTGACCAGTTTCGCTGTATATGTAAATGATTTTTGATTGTCTGAAGTATTTGTATACCCCGCAATTATAAGTTAAGCTTTGAAAAAAAATTGAATTAAAGAGTATCAGATATAGTCTCTCGCTCCCCGAAACCAGTTCGAATCCGCCAATCGGTTCGGACCGGGAATCGGGGCGTGACAATCTCACCTATCATCTTCTTGAGAGAAAAGTGAAAAAGGTTAGGATTGTGTTGGAAACTTTTGTTGTTTCTTTTTAGCAAAACATTTCTATTTTTTGTTAAAAGCTCATTCAAACTTTGAAAATTTACATTTTAGCCCTTTTTATTTTGGAAATTTTGTTTTTGTTTTTGTTTTAATTAGGGGTATTATAGGCTATTACTCCCCTAAATGCACATACAATGTTCACTTGGACACATTCACACACACACACACACATTATATATATATCAACATTCTTATAGAATGATGCCATTCCAATGGAATACTACATGTCATGCCATGAAATGAGATGAGACTCACTCAGTGCATGAAAAATCCGAGTCATCATAGACTCCCATCACACAATGCGTAGCCAATGTGTGATAACATCCATTGTTGATGAATTTCATCTAATGATCACTTTGAAACAAAATCAAGTTTTTTTTTTTTAAATCAAAACTTATTGGATGTTTCACTTCCAAGGATAATTTTATTAACAAAACATGTGTCTTTTTGGGCAGGCAAATTTTCGGGATCTCATCACAGGCTTTGCATGCCTTCCTTCACTTTCACGGGCTTTCACCGTTGGATACATATGTATAACAAAAAATACCGGGGCTTTCACCCGAAGGGAGTATCTATCCCTGCTTGCTACTACCCGACAAAAGTTTTCATGCTTTGAGAATAGTGGAACTTCGCTGAACTGTGTTCAACGGTACTCAACCCACTCATCAATCACCAAGGATGGTGTTTGATGGCACCATGCACTTACACCCATAAATCTTGATGTCTCGATTGCATGTCACGATGCATTATGCCCCACTTTGCATATCAATTCCATGCTCACTTTATATAATGAATGTCATATGGACAATAACTCGCCATATTACATGGATAATTAAGTTAACATATAATTTCCAAACATTTCTAATCAATTACCTTATTAACCATATATGTTAGTAAAACAATCAGTAGTTATGCAAATCAAGTAATAACATTTAAAACAATCACCATTTTGAGAGAAATCCACCAAGTGACCATAACGAATACCAAAACAAGGCACAATTAGTCCCAAAATAGTCGTGAACTAGTCTCGGTTCAGGCCACCAACCGGTCATTAACAAACCACCAAAGTAGTCCACAATCAGTCTGAAATCGCGAAGTGGTCTAAAAGTCGGGCACGACAAATAAGCGACTCAATTGCGACAATCCGGGAAATTATTGCACAACTTATTGTGAGGTTCGATTTGGGTGATTCAAAAGCCTACATCAAGTTCACTGATGCGACTACAATTTACATGAAGGATCTGAGTCCAAAGTCCCTCAGTTTCTGACCTGAAAATTAGTCCTAAAATCCGGCCAGTGTGTAGGATCAAAATAGGGTAGCATTCCCACATTTCAAAGTTTGGCCAAACAACCCCTTAGGGCAAAGACACAACCCTCCCTTATGGTGGAAAATAAACCAAAGTAGGAAGAATCCCTACCTCTTGGAGTGTAGTGCTTGTCGAATATACGGACTTTACTTCTTGGTCCAACGAGTTCCTACAGTTGGAACGTCGATTTCCTTTCCCCCCTCTTTCTCTATCCCTTTCTTCTCTCTCTCTTTTTTTTGTTCTGCTTTATTTTTATTTTTTCCTTCCTTTCCTTTTTGTTGCTCTCCCCCACCCAAACTGATTTTATCCATTTATAAACATTCCGTATTTCATGCATGTAGACACATAGCTTATAGTGTCCTATGCATTTGCCTTTCTACATGCATTGCTGACACATAGCTTGCCATGTGTCACGGCCCCCTGTACTCGAAAAACATGAAATTTTGACTATCTCAAAATTCAACGAAATTCGTCTGGGTAACTAGGTTTTGCGAGACGAATTCAACGGTTAGGTCTGCTTCGTCATCCGAAATCTAGTTAAATTACAGGTTTTCAACCTGTATTGTAGTAGCAAGTTCATTGTGTTTGCCCATATTTTTGGAAAAGTTCAAATTTACCTGGGTTTTACATTTTTTTTGTAGTTGGTAGAACCTGTATTAAGACAGAGGTTGAGTTTTTTACAAAGTCTAAGGTTTAGAAATCCTCCACAATTGTGAATGTATGTTTTTCACACACATTTTGTTGTGCACTCTTGTGTAACATTCTGCTTTGTTTTTAGGTTGTTTGAAAACTGAAAACTATTTTTGATCTAATTCTTAGAATGTTTTTATTTGCTATGTTATTGGTGTTATCTGAAAACTGTTTTTATTATCTGAATTAAGTGATTTATGTGTTTTATGTTTTGATCCGTAGATTTTCAATCATTTGTTCAATCAAGGCTACTACAAAACTCAATCGTACTATGATACATGGGCAACCTTATTCCATCCCATCTTTAATGAATATGAATGATCTCCTTATGATCGTCCAACCATTGTGCCTTTTGAGTCACTGAAACGCACATTACATGGACGTCCTAAATCAACCTGTTTGCATAATGAAATGGACGTTAAAGAGGGGAAGACTAATATTACATGTGGGTTGTGCAAACAACCTGGTCACAATCCCTGCTCTTGTCAAAATAGGAATCAAGTTGATCGAAACATGTATGTTTTTTGTTGTTAAATTGCCTTAATAATTGCATTGTTATCTATATACTAGTCTTTGTTCATTTGTTAATTGTTATTGATTGTTATATGTTACAAATATGGCATTTGTCGGACCTTATGATATAGTTCCTTTAGATAGATATGTCTTAGTTTTATAGAATAGACATAGGTCTCATTTAGTGGACACTGCTCAAGTATGCATTTTTCAAATATAAATTTCAATTATTGTGTAACATAAGGGCAAGAATTGATTTATTGATTTCTTTGTAAATTGTAGCTTTCTTTGGTACTCATTTGTTGACAGCAGATGTCGGAGTTCATGTGGGAGTGGCAGATGGATCCTTGTATTCACTGTTACGTGATCCGATTCGGCTTCTATGGTATGTACTGCATCGGACACGTCACACTCGATTGGGGACTCATCACTAGTCTGGTTGAGAGATGGCATCATGAGACAGACACATTTCATTAACCGGTTGGGGAGATGACGATCACATTATAGGATGTTGCTATCATCATGGCCTCTGTATCCATGGACCACCAGTCACTAGCACATGTGACTTCAATGTGTCGTCGTTGTGTTAGAAGCTTCTAGATGTGATCCAGCTGTCGGTTGAGCTTAGAGGATCCGCTATCTTGACATGATGGTTGTCTCAATGGTTATTGGCTCCAGCCATAGATGCAGATGAGGTGACATTAGAGCACAATGCACATGGTTTCATCCTAGCATTATTAAGATCCTTTCTATTTGCAGACAAGAAGGGTCTACATGTCCTCCTCTATTTTCTTCAACTACTACAAGATTTTACGAAGACATCTGCCATTTGGGGTAGGTGTGGTTCTAGCACACTTATCTTAGGGTTATGTCGGAGTGAGTTGTGTCGTGCTCACGAGATTGCCAATTGCTGTGAAGCATTGTTTATGATACATTAAATAATTTTTAGGATTAATTGGCACTTAGACCAAATACAGCTTTAACCCATTTTCTTTAAATTGTCACACATTGTGATCATATGGGAATAAACCCAGCTTTGAGGGGTGCATTCTCGTTTTGGTCCCAACTTGTCACTTGATTGGCTTAGCAGGTTAAACATCCTATATGGCATTAACCGTTATGCCATGTGCTTATCATGTGACACAACTCTATTCTCATTTCTCTCTATTCCTATTTCTATTTGTTTTTAACATTAGTCATCTTCAGATTTGATCATCGTGTTCTCCATATTTTTCTCTCACAATTTGAGCTCTCACTCCTACTAATCATCATCTCTGGCTTCTGATCATTGTATTCTCTAGATTTATCTCTCACAACATGATCTCCCATTCATACTAATCATCATCTTTGACTTCTAATCATCATATTCTCCAGATTTTTCTCCTTTTGTTACTAATCATCATCTTCGGCTTCTTTTAGCTTGATCCACACCTACAAATCAAAGCTTGGCGCAATGGTGGGTGACGGCATGTCGAATGCGTTTGGGTCTTGCTCTTCTTCTACTTGTAGTGAAGTGCCACCAAAATAATGATTCAAACCTTTGAATGGTCCGAAATTGTAAAACCCCGAAAAATCTGAATTTTCGAGAAAGAGTAAAACAGTAATTTCGGTCAAAATCTAGAAATTTTCTAGATCTCGTGTAACGAAATGGACTTTACCGTTGGAATTGTCTCACGAAATCTAGCTACCACGTCAAATTTTGTCAAATTCCGAGACAGTTGGAATTTCACATTTTTCGAGGTACCGAGAGTAGTACGTGGCACTTAACATGAGATGAGTGGCTCACAATGTGCCACGTGTCAAGTGCAGGATGAGTCAAATAATGAGGTCAAGTGTGGGCCATAGTAGACATGTGGAATCATGTCATTGGGTGGAAATCCAGGTAGATAGATAAGTGGATAGGGTGTAATCCAAATAACCACTTAGAAGTGGACAAGTGGCATGAGAGGACAAGTTCTCTTGACCAACCTTGACCCAACCGGTTTGGGAGGGAAAAAGAGAGAAAGAGGGAGAAAGGAAGAGAGTTAAGAGAGAAAGGCTTTACCTTCTCTCTAGATTTTCTAACGATCGGTCCGTTGAATCCGAAATGAGACAGAGGCAAGTTGATCCCCACTTTCAAGACCTCACCAGCGTGAGTGCAGGTTGTTTGGAGTTTACGAGCCAACTCACGGTAGGTCTTCTCCTATGTTTATTCGCCAGCTGAAGTATTTAATGGATCAGGATGTTTTGAACCAGATGTGCATATATTAGTTCAAGATTGGATTGATGAAATCCTAGAATAAAATCCATGATAATCCCGAGATGATGGGATTGTTTCATATGACTTTTAATAATATGATTATCTTATTGTGTAGTTCTGGAATAGTTGAATGGACTGGATTCATTTAATGACCAATGTGAATATTTTAGGATAATTACTTATCGAATAGATATTATAATATTGCACTATATAATTTTATTAATCATGTGCTTGATATATTACTTATATAATATGTGAAATAATATTACATTTCATATCACCTTTGGGACACCTCATTAATGGTGTGGTGCATGATATCTGTTTCTAGGGATGATAAAGATGGTTATGGATATAATCCATAAACGATGGCTCTGAGGTTGTCAAGAAAATTTTATCGGAAAATTATCCGAAGAATTGTTTTGGAAAGGTGTCCAACAATTCACGTCGAAGGATGTCCAATGGATTGTTTAGGAGAGTTGTCCAACAATTCACCTCGGAGGGTTGTCCACAAAGTAAACAAATAGATTTATTTGAAACAGATTTTTCATACATAAGCGCAAGCATGTGAGGACTTGAGGCATCGATTAGGCAATATGAACAATTAGTAGGAATCATGAATTCACTTGAATGTGTGTGTTTTCCATTGCATGAGCACTTGGGTGGGAGTAACCCAATGTAGGAAAATTCTGACCTCTTGGGCATTGCTCATACATTATTGGGATCCCCCCTTTTGAAGTGCAGGGAAGTATTTTAGGAGGACTGATGGCTCACTGGGGCCGCTTTTTTGAAAGAAAGAAAGGCCGACTTGTAGCTTTGATTATATATCTTGTAAGACATGTATGAAACTATTATGATATAGTTGGTTATATTTTGATGAGTATGGATGTATGGGCCCGACGTGGCCATTTTTACTCATGTTTGAGTCTTGGGTAGAGAGACACTCATTTTGTGGCATTGAGGCACTCACTGGCTACATGTATTCCGTGAGTTGACGGGTTGTCAACGGACCCCCGGGTTTGGGGCGTCACAGAAATGGTTCCAACTTAGGGAAGAAGTTGTACATGCGCTCATTATGGCTTGCAAGTGAGCAAAATCAAGGCAAAATCAGGGCAAAATCTATTTGGTGATTTTTAGCGTAAAATTAGGGAAAAATTAAATTAGGGATTTTTATAGAAAAATTAGGGCAAAATTAAATTGGGGATTATTAGGAGAAAATTAATTTGGGGATTTTTTATGGAAAAAATTGTACATGACTTATATAGCGTGCATTTCAATTTCTCTTTTGATTTTGTTTCTCTTCGTTGTAAAGAATGCAGATTGCGGTTTCTTAGATGGGTAGAAGATGTTAGGAAGATCAATATGTCGATTGAGTGGGAAGAATTGCAAGGGAAGCTATTAGAGAAGAAACAAAATAAAATATTTGATGAAAAGGTTAAGAAGTTGAAAATGAAGAGAAACTTATTAAAGGAGGCTATGGAAGACGTGAGAAATGAGTTGTACTAGTTGTATGTGGTTCAGTGTTTAACCATGCAAGAGGGGAGAAGTATGCTTTAGTTGTAGTCTTTATGTCCTGACTTATATTTTTCATTGATGTAATGGTTAGAAATTAGGATTCATATGATAGTGAATGCTGTTTTGTGCTGCAAGATGTGTTGATGGTGGTATTACAACTATAATTTGGCCGTCTATTATGTACAAAATCGTAATTGAATGAAAGTAGATCCCATTTTTCCTAAACATTTGTTCATTTGTAAGCTAGATGATTGTTGCATCTAGTTATAATGGTCATGTCGTAATAAGTTGCTTCAATACCTGTTTAGTGACCTTAAATAGTACATGTTTAGTGACCTTAAACAGTACATGTTTAGTGACCTTAACATCAAAAATACACCAAAATAACTAAAGTTTATGCAAACACCATAATTCCATCAATTATAATGGTCATGCCTTAATAAGTTGTTGCTTTAGTACCTGTTTAGTGACCTTCAATAGTACTTGTTTAGTGGCCTTAACATCCAAAATACACCAAAAATAACTAAAGTTTTTGCAAACACCATAATTTCATTTAGCTATATGATGGTCCATAATACACCAAAAAAGCAAAATATCAGCTTACTAAATACACCAAAATAACTAAAGTTTTTGCAAACACCATAATTCCATCTAGTTATAATGGTCCATGTAACACCTTGAAAATACCCTAATAGTTTTATAACATGTCCAGGGTGAAAAATAAAATAAATTATATTTTTTCGGAGTTTAAATGACTAAAAAAGAAAAACGATAAAAACCCAGAAATTTTACAAGAGCCAAATAAATTTGGTAAAAATGTCAAATGAGGACCTAAGGGTCATAAATGAGTAATGTAAGTGCCATAGTATAAATGAGATGAAATGAAGAGGAAATGAAAGTGAAATGAAGCTTTAAAATGAAAAGAAAAGAGGAAATGATGAATTGGTGTGCGAACCTTGGCCTTGAATGTGTAATGGACATAAGGCCAATTTTTGGTCTTTGAATGCCATAACTCACATTTTAGGCAAAGGGGAGAGGAGAGCTAGAGGACACTACGGTTGAAGAAGAAGAGAAGAACTTGGTGATTTTCCTCCATAGGTGTGAGACCCCGAAAAAAGTAAAATGATAGACACAGGTTGCAAACCTAGAAATTTCTCTAGATCTCCCGGATGTGCTTGGGTCATGCGGGTTGAGTTCGATCATAAAATCTAGGTACATAGTCGATTTCGTCGAATTCGAGAGATTACAAGATTGCAAGTATTTCAAGACTAGCGGACGAATGAGGGTGACACGTGGCATGAAGATGCATGCCATGTGGCTTTTTTGAAGAAGAACACTTGGCGCTGGGTGGAAGCCAAGTGTACACTTCTATCTTGCATGAGAGGATAGTGGTGGGAAGTGGGCATGAATGACATGTGATTACTATGTGTCGCAGGAGAGAAGGAAGAGGTGTTCTACACCTAGGTAAGTATTCTCCACCCTAAACGATTTGTTGGTGGAAAGGAAAAAGGGAGGAAAAAGAAAAGAGAAAAAGAAAAAAAGAAAGAAAGAAGAAAGACAATGGAAAGGAAAGAGAACTAGCAGTTCTCTAATTAACAAACAGAGGAGTTGCAGTAGTGAACAAATCTGCACTTCGAGAGGTAGGGGTTCTCTCCTACTGCAGTTTATCTTTGTTTAGAAACCATTGTGGCCACAGCGGCGTTAGCGAGTAGTGGGTTGGTTTAAAGAATAATTAAGATGAAATTGTTTGTTGGTTAGGACCAGTTGCAGATTACGTATGGATTTCGGCTGGGTTAGGCCCGGTGTTGTCTTGTGGTTGGGAATCACGGCGGGATGAGTCTTGGTTTGTGTCATGTTCATCGGTTTTACGAGGTTTGGAGGTGAAATCTAGTTTTGTGTGTTCATTGCTTGTTTGAATAACTTTTATTATTGATTATTATTGAAATGATGTTAATATATACGTGCTTGTTATATATTAACATGATGTAATTAATGAAGCATGTATTATAGTGTTGCATGTAGTTTCCATGTTGCATGTAACCGCTGAATATTATGCGTGGCTCTTATCATTATGAAACGCAGGGTCATCAGCCCAGAATCGGAATTATGAAGTGCATGGGCTCAAATAATTATTCGGAGGGTTGTCCATTAACAGTGATTAGGGAGGTTATCAATAAATTATATGGAGGTTTTTCCCGTGAGCTGTAGAGGTTGTCCATGTGGTTCTGGAGATGGTCCGGTGGTTGTCACTCGAGTTTGTCGGTGGTTTACTATTACGGAGGGTTGTCCAGTCAATGTAAAATATTAGGAAGGTTTGTCTGATATGGAAGGTTCAAAGAAGCAAGGGTTTTTGTTTTTGAAAATATAGTTTTCATACATGTAGTGCATGTCACAAAGAAGTGATAGGTGGGCATGCTTATAGACATTCATATAGAGATATGCATATTTTATATGAAAGTATGTGAATGATTTTATGAATTATGCATTGCATGTGCAGGTGGGGAAGTAGCCCTTGTAGGGACTTTTTCTCTCTTGGGCATAGCTCACCCGTTGTGGGAAAAACTATTTTCAGGTATCGGAGAGTACACCTGAGGAAGCACTTCATGAGGTCTTAGGTGAGAGGAAGATCCCAAGATGGCTTATTGTGTTCTTTTGGTGCTGGGGTAGAAAACCGAGTTTTACCCAAGCGGGCTGTTGTGAGAATTTGTGCCGTGCAATGGTGCATTAAACTCAGATTATATGTTTAATACAATTTTGTGGTACGTCTTGCCTTCAGGGATGTTGGGTTCTAACGTGAACCATAAAGAAGTGGCTCTATTTCGTCTTATGTATTATCGCACTAAAGACTGATTTTTGTTAGGAAGTAGAAATTTGTGGCCCTGTTTCCTTCTCTGATATATTGCAGCCCCATTAGTAAGCTTGATGTAGGCTTTTTGAATCACCACAGATCAGATTCTCCATAGCTAAGATATGGTTCTTTAGTCGGAGGCGGTGCGAGAGGTGGTGATGGCGAGCTCTTGGCCCACGGTGACCTCTGCAGTACATTTGAGCCCTTGGGGCAGAGCTGACCTCTTACGGCCCAGCTCTCTTGGGGATGAGCTGACCTCTTCACCAGCCCAGGCTCAAGGTGGGATGGGGTTGTGTGGCCAGACCTCACTAGTGATGAGCGTATTGAATAGTCTTGTTTTGACCACATGTGGTGATGGTTGTAGGGCTGATTGCCAGTTGGGAAAAAGTGAGAATTTGAACTAGAATCCTTCAAGGAAATTGCATCTCTAACTGAGAACTTGACATTAGGCTTTCGAATCACCTAAATCAGACCTCTACAACCCAAGTTATGGCCTTTTTACTCGGAAAAGTCTGAGAGGATGAGATTTGTGTGTTTGAGCTCTTTGCCAGGCTGACTGTGGGGATGGCGTGTATGGCGAGGCTCGGCGGGATGGTATGTGTGGCCCGGCATCCAGCAGGGATGAGCTGTGTGAGGTCAAGCTAACCTCTTGGGGTAGAGCTGACCTCTTTTGGCCAAGCTCTCTTGGGATGGCGACCTCTTGCAGAGAGCTCAAAATTGGGATGGGTTGTGTGTGGCTAAGCTCAGCGGGGATGTTTGTGTGGCCGCTCAGCGAGAGATGGTTGTGTGCTTAGCCAGCCTCGGCCAAAGGAGGAGCTGTAGAGGCCGGCCTCTTGACTGGGCTCTTGTAGAGCTTAGCGAGGGAATAGGCTCGGCGGCGCAAACTTTGGGCTGACTATAATTTTCTCGTCCGAGAGTATGTTTTCGTTCGTAGACTCTATGAAGCCCTTTGGAGTCTGGATATATCCATATATGGATCTGTCTGATATGAGCTCATATTGTGTTCAAAGTGACAGACCGTGGTACATCGGTTACGCATGTCGATCATTTGCTCATGTGAAGCGCCAACGGATGACTATAACTTCCTCGTCCGAGTCGTTTGGTGTTAGACTCATGGAAGATTCTTGAGTCTATAATCTGACCACATGCCTGTGGATGGAATTTGGTGCTCAAATATAGCCGAGCTTACCTTTTCTGGCCGAGCTGACCTCCTTTGGCCGAGCCGACCTCGTCTAGGGAATGAGCTCGGCAGCGCAAACTTCGGATGACTATAACTTCCTCGTCCGAAGTCCGTTTTGCGCGTTCTTGGACTCTATGAAAAGCTCTCTGAGTCTAAAATCTAACCATATGCATCTTAATAGCATTTGCTGCCCACATAGTTTCTGAAAAGTTGATCATTGCACTAATTGCACTAATTACTGGAGTCTTGAATGAAGTCTTGTTGCATGTGTCATTTAGCAGTAATTGAGTGACACGTGAGTATGCGCGTGAATGAGGCTATTATATAGTTTTTGTAGGTTACCTTTGGAATATATATATATATATATATATATATATATATATATATATATATATATATATATATATATATAAAAGACCCCCGGGATTTGGGGTGTCACAATAGGATCAAGGATTTAGGTGATAAAAAAGATAAAGAAGAAGAAAGAAGAAGATTGAAAGAGATTTGAGGTAAGTAAACCAAACCCTAATGATGAGTCCTTTGGTTGATCGATGGGTGAAGTTACTGTTTAGGATCCCTTAAATGTTCTAGATGGACCAATTACAAGGTCAAGAGCTTAGAAGATCAAAGCTGACAATGTTTGGTACAGTGCAATCCTTGGGCAATTTGAATGCAATTAACAATACTTCTACTTTCAGTGGCTTCAATAAGGAGGAGTAGCCTCTATTAATCGATTCAAAGCGGTGAAGAGTTATTCAACTTGAGACTTGGGTAGGGCACTTTAATTGGGGATAAAGACCATTTATTTATTTTGAGTGGTAAGGGGCTGATTTTCATGAAACTAAACCCATATTTGCATTTTGTTGGGCTGGCCAAACTTGGGCTTGTTTTGGGTTGAAGTCTTAGCCTAGTTAATTAAATTGTCGAGGATCCATATAAAATAGGACATTATGCTTTCTTGAAAGCAAGCAACTTGGATGATGATCTGAAATTTTCCAGTTGAGAGAGTTGGAGTTTTCTCCTCTTGTTTTGTGAACTTCTAGACTTATCAAGAAACATTTTCTTTGTGGCGTTCACCCATCAAATCTGAGTTCTTGAAACGAGTTTTCATAGGGTTCCTGAAGCAAGATTTCAGCGGGTCCTTTGGACTGATTTTCTGCCTTTGGTTCTTTGTTCATGCGATCATTGGGTGAGGTGTTTATCTATTACTTGGTTTTTTTCTTTCTTGAGGTTTGAAGACCAATTCCAGATTGTGGGTTCAAAAGGTTTTCCCTCATGGGTTTCGTCATTGGTATCGAGCCTAGGTTGTCGGGTCTTCTATTACATTAGTTTTTCCTTCATTTGATATTGTTCATCGCTATTTTCGGCATTGTTAATCATTTTTCGGTATTGTTCATTTTCAGATTATAGTGTGAACCCTAGATCTTCATTTTGGGTAATTTTTGGGGTTTCCTATATTTCAGTTATTTTGTTCTTCATTGTTTGTTTCAATTTTTGGGCTTTTCTATTTCGGTGTTACTGTAGCCCTGAAAAAAAAAGAAAAAAAAAACATAAAAAAAAGAGAAAAGAAAAGAAAAGGAAAAAAAAAGAAAAAAAAAAGAAAAAAAAAAGAAAAGAAAACAAGTTTAAAGGTTGAATTAATTTCTAGTTCTTAGTTGATTTGTTCTCGCCCCTAGTGATCTTTACTTGTTTCGTGTGTTTTGGGAACCATAACACTTGTTTCGCTTATTCTTGTTTCTTGAATTTTTTTTTTTTTGGCGGTTGGACTAAGCATTGGTTTGTGGAATTGTTGGAGTTTAGCTAGTTCTTAAAGAACTTGAGAGTGAAAACAAGAGTGGTAAAAGGCTAGAGTGTGTGAGATCAGTTTCGGGAAAAAGCCAGAAAGAGTGAAACAAGTGAAACAATCGCCAGTGTAAACACGTAAGAGGAGTGTGTGAGGTTTTATTACTAACATTGTTCTTGCGAATTATTCAAAATATGTCGACCCAGGGTGGAAACCAAGGAATAGAGACAGGTGATGCATTCACAATGCAAGCCATGCACCAGGTTGGTGACTAAACATCCTTTGTTAATGCTCAGGATAGAATGGATACACAGATACCTACCATTACAAAGGGAATTAGGCTAAGAGGGGTCCTGTAATGCTGGGAGGCAACAAGGCGTACTCATGTTCCATTGGTGAATTTGATGAAAAAGATGAGTTGATCCTTGAGGATGATGAGGATGATGCTATTGGAACAACCATGAAGATGAGAAGTGGACATCTTAGGCGTGAAAGGGGCCTAGAAGAAACTTGTTGGCGAGTGGGTAGGCGGGATCTTGGGAGTATCTAAAATGAAAGCCCACCACCTTCCGAGGGTGAAATAGTCGAGAGGCATGTTGGGGTTAGAAAAGAAGATTGGAGTTGATCTTTGATTTTCAACTATTCGAGGAGAGAAAGAAGGTAAAACTAGCGATTGTTGAATTCAAGACTTTATACACTTGTTGGTGGGATCAATTATTGACCAACAAGGAAAATTACGAGAACTATTAGTGGGATGATTTAAAGGCTCTCATGAGAGAAAGATTCATACACAATATTATCATAGGGATCTTTTCCAAAAGCTCTAAAGTTTGACACAAAAGGTTCAAATAGTGTGGAAGATTATCCTGAGGAGATGGAGAGTTTGCTGAGTTGAGCTAATGTTGAGAGGATCGGCTACAATGGCAAGGTTTTGAATGGTTTGAATAGGGACATTGCTAATGTGGTGGAGTTACAACATTATTATGTGGAGTTTAGGAGGGCATGGTGCACCATATGGCTGAAGGTGGAAGAAGGCAATTGAAAAGGAAGGGACCAGCCAGTATTCTTGGGTTTCTACTCCTACATGGAAATCGAAGTGGGGCCGCAATGAAACACACTTGACCAGGCTCTTCAAGTGCAAAACAGACTTCCAGAGCAAGGAAGATGACTCTGCCAAAATATAAGGTAAAAATTTGAGAGCCCAAGTCAATCGTAATGCGTGACATTAAATGTTTCCAATTGTTTGGGTTGAGTCCTTATTGCTTCACAATGTCGAGCAAAGGGTGATGATTATGAAAGACAATGGGGAAGTGGAGACCGCAAGTGAGAATGATAGTGATGATATGCCACCTTTGGAAGATGTTAGTGGTGATGATGGGAAAGCATATGCTGAGGAAGGTGAACTTCTTATTACTAGGCGTGCTCTTAACACACAAATAAAGTGGATAAACAGGACCAACAAAGGAAATGTATTTCATCTTCGTCTTAGTGTTAACAGAAGGTATATAGTATGATAATTGATGGGGATGTTGTACCAATGTTGCTAGTAACCCTTGTTGAGAAGTTAGGCTTGCCTTTATTGAAACATCAAGGCCTTACAAATTTGCAATGTTGAATGATTGTGGGGAGGTCAGGAATTGAATGAAGCAGAGTCTTGGTGTCTTTCGGTATTGGGAGAGTGGGTGCCAAAGAAAGTGCTGTGATGTGGTTCCCTATGCATCTTGTACATATCTTGTTAGGAGACCGTGCAATATGATAGAAAGGTGATGCATGATGGGTTTAGAACAGGTACAACTTTGTAAAAGATGGTAAATTAGTTACACTTGTTCCTTGATCTCCAAAGCAAGTTTATGAGGATCAAATGAAATTGTTGAGTGAGGTTGAGAAAAAAAGAAAGAGTGAGGCTAAAACTTCAAGAAAAAATGAGAGTGAAGAGAAAAAGAGTGAAAAAGAACTAGTTGAGAGAGAGGGAAAAACAAAAAAAGAGTTTCTATGCAAAAGAAAGTGAGGTTAGGAAGGCTTTTATGGTAAATCAGCCAATGATTTTTATGGTATACAAGGAATCCTACCCTAGTAACAATGAAACTAACCAATCTCCTCCTAGTCTGGGCTGTTTCCTTTGTTGCGTGAGTTCGAGGATGTGTCTCCAGAGGAAGGTTCCTAGCTGTCGCACCCGTTAGAGGTATTGAACATCAAATTGATTTCTATACCGGGGTCGTTATCCCAAATCGACCAACCTATAGAAGTAATCATGAGGAAACAAAGGACCTTCAAAGGCAAGTTGAAGAGTCGATGAGCAAGGGATATGTGAGGGAAAGCATGAGTCCATGTGCAGTACCAGTACTTTTGGTGCCTAAAAAGGATGGGACGGCGTGATGTAAAACATCGTGCCGTCAACAACATTACAGAAAGTATCGTCATCCTATACCCTAAAGCTGGGATGATATGCTTGATGAGTCGCGATGGGTCTTGTATTTTCAGCAAGATAGACCTTAAGATGATATCATCAAATAAGAATGAAAGAAGGTGATGAATGGAAAACTGCATTTAAGTATCAGCCATGGATTGTATGAATGGTTAGTTATGCCATTTGGTCTAATAATGCAATTCAGTAATTCTCTATGAGTTCATGAACCATGTTTTGCGTATCTACTGGAAAGTTGTTGTTGTTTATTTTGATGACATCCTAGTGTATAGCAAGAGTTTAGATGAGCATGTTGAGCATTTGAGATGTGTGCTTGCTATTTTGAGAAATGAAAAGTTGTTTGCTAATTTTTAGAAATGTACTTTTTGTATGGAGAAAGTTTTTTTTTTTTTTTTGGATAAGTAAGAATTTATTACCAAAAGGGCAAAGTCCAAAAAACAACCAAGAACAATACACGAAGCCAAAGGCTACCAGAAAAAAAACGAAAAACGGACAACACCTTCCCTAAAAACATAGGAAAGAGGCATCAGCCCGAAACAAACACCACCTGATAAAAAAATACAAACAAGAAAACAAAAGCCCACATCCCGGGCACAAGCCACACAAACACCAAAGAAACAATCGCCTAGAATGGAATAACTTCCTACAACTCGGGAGTAGGAAAAGACAACCACCAAACAGCCCACAATCCGAGCTAGGCACCAACACACCAAACTAAACCAACCCCGGCATACCACAATCACGCAGGGAAGACAGCTACCTCCTGAAAGCTAGAGAATTTTGAGCTAAAAAGCCAGAGCCAAATAAACAACAAGGAACAAAACAAGGAGCCAAGGGCCACCAGAACAAACGAAAAACGGACAGCACCTCCCCTAAAAACAGAGGACAAGGGCATTAGCCTGATACAAAAATCACCAATATCACAACCCAAACAAGAACCAACACACAAAGCGATTAGTCTATTTCCATAATATAGGGAGAGTTGGCATCCACAACACTGCTAGCATTAGTAGGCTTGGTAACATGGTTTTGTTTCCTTAGCTTCTTGAGCTTCCTCTTGGACAACGACAAGGACGAATAGTCCAGCTCATCAATTCTCTTTACATGTTTAAACGTTTCACAATTTGGAGAAGAGTCCGAGAATTCAGTAATACTGGGTAAACCTGGCCTGGAAGAATCCAATGAACCTGGACCATTTGGATGGGAGCTAGTACCAGGAAGAAAGGGATCCGAAACAACCGTTATAGTAGGAGACCCATAACTGGAGGAGGCACGTTCAACGGCTATATCTAGAGGGCCAGCATCATCACTAAGAGCAAGACACTCAAAAGTATTGTCGACAAATTTTTATGTGGTTATCAACAACATTAACCTTTCAGATCATTTGATCCAAATTTCTTTTTTTTTTTTTTTTTTTTTTTAATCGTTGTAATGAGGTCTCCTATACCAGCAACAACACTGTTGGAGCCATTAATAGGATTAGGTCCAACAACATCCACATAGCCATTAGTCGGCCCAACACCATTGTGATTTGAACAACGTGTAGCCATTTCCTTCACAACATGGAACTTCAACCGACTATGGCCAAAGATCTTACAATGGGAACATATATGAGGGACCCATGGGTATTCAATTCTTATAGTTGAGAACTTACCATTTCCCAGGTCCAAGAGAGTAGACTTAGGGAATTCACGCTTCAGATCCACCTCAATACATATCCTAGCAAAAGATAACCTTAAGTGGTTCTCAATGAGAGTGTCAAGGTGAAGAGGAATGCCAACATCACTGGTGAATGTACCTGGGAAGGCTAGTTACAAATTCAAGATTCCGCAGGGATGTTAAAAAACTTTACCCAAATAGGGAGAGAAGTGAGCTGGACATTGAGCATTTCCATGCCTAGCTTCCAAATTCAAAGGATAATTGGTCTACCAGTAAAAAACAAAGGCCCATTCTCCAATACCTGATTAGTGCCCAAAAGGTGCTATTTTGAACCCTATTTTTAATAGGTTTCTGAAAGGCCAGGTACTAATTGTTATAATTAACCCAATTGACGTGTTCGTCCCTATTGCACTTGATTGCACCTGAGGCTATTTTCAGAGTTTTTATAGAATTGAAGCTAAATTATCGTGTCAATCCAATCATAACCAAAGTTAGGTTGATTTCCATCAATTTCATATGGTTTTCTATCAATTTAAGCAAGTCGGGAATGAAGAATATAAAAGCTTGAAGAAATGGAATAGTGTAGTGGGAATAGTAACCACAGGAAGCAATGGAACAATAGCAAGAACAGTGCCAAAATTCGCTAAGCATGATAATTTCGCTATGATAGAGAAATTTCGCTATCATAGCGAAAATTACTGTGCATAGCAAAAATTTCAATTTTCGCTATGCTTGTATTTTTTGCTATGATAGTGAATTTTCACTATCATAGCAAATTTTCGCTATGATAGCGAAATCACTGTGTGCTAAATTTTCTGCTTTTGTTTTTTTTATCCAAACGACTTCGTTTTTTGTTTTTCTCATTTCTACCCTCACTGTAATTATTCTAGTTTGGTTATTTTGGTATTTCACATGTTTGTAAGGCTATATAAGCCATTGTAACACACTGTTGACCTAAGTTTTAGTTTTTGGAAGGAAATTCTACGTCCCCGTTTTTTGGGAAGCTCTCATTTTCTCTCTCTTCTCCTCTTTCCTCACTTTCTCGTTGCCAAACACCTCCAAGGATGACAACTCGAGGACGTGCGGCTAAAACCCCTTCCTCCTTGAAGTAGAAGGCTGCCGTAGGATCCAAGGTCGCCGGTGTTCCGCTTTTCACGCAGTTGTGTTTTGACATTTTGGTTCCTAAAATTTCAACTCTGTGCTTAAAGCTTACGCATTTCTTTTGGCCAATACTGCAAGTAAAGTTTCTTTTAGTAGCTCAGCAGGTATTCTTAGCTTTAGATACAATCGGAGCATTCATTAGTTGCTCTTTACGAGTCACCTGGAGGTAGGTTAAGGGTTATTGCCACCGTAAGTGCATCCTCTTGATCAATACTTGCAATCTTTAGTGGTTCAAAGGGATGCTTATTTTTAGATCCATCGAAGCTTCACATAGTTTCCCTTACGAATCGTAGGATGAGTCAAGATAGATTTTCACTGAAACCATAAATGCTAAATAAATGCTTTCTATCAAAAGGAAAATTATTAGGGTTTAGTTTTTAAAGCTAAATGAAGATCCGATTCGGGAGATGACTATATGTCATCCTCCCCAATATGAGGAAATGAATCCGGACCTCTCTATTTGCCTTAGACCTAAAACCAAAAGAGTCTAACAAGCCAAGGAATTCTTTTTCTTATTTTTCTTCATTTTATTTTCAGCTTGCAAACCACCAACCCCTGTTTTTATCACCACCTTAAAATCCAAATCAAATTCACCATTTTTGACTTCACTTAAATCATTTGTACGAAGAAAACCCATCCCTGTGTTCGACCTAGACTGCTATAATTACAAGAAGCCTGACTACTACAGAGGGAGGAACTTAGGATATAAATTTTGTTGATTCCTGACACCCACGTGGCACTAATCAAAATGAGCGCCGCGGATGGTGCCTAAGTGCATTTGACGAGCTGTGGAACACTCTTGATCCTCATCACAAGTATTGGTGAATTTCTTTTATATTTCATTGTCATTTTTTTTTATTTTCATTAAAAAAAAAAAAAAAGTTGCTACAGGAATCCATTCTCAGTGGATTAAAAATTCTAAAGGCAAGTAGTTCAGTACAGGTTAAGTGGAGAAATTGACTGTGATCAAATGGAAGAGGGAGAACAATATAGTGAATATTTAGTGGAAAGTAACCCTAGAGCATACATGACAATGAGGGACCATAGAAACCTAGCATGGCAAAATCAGCAACCCTTGGGGAGAAATCCAAACCCAAATAGGTCTATGAGGGACTGTAGAGACCAATGGATGAGTGCACCCGTCTATAGTGTTCCCTCAACTTATGTACCTCCCCCACATCCACAAGATACTCTTTTCTGTCTCGGGCCTTCAACCACCACACCTAATCTCCCAAATGAGCAAGCAATTCTGCACCCACTAAACCCGGTGGGTGATGCGGAAGAACAAAAGAAATTCAATGCCCAATCGAGCCAAAAATCCATACCTGAGAACTCCTGGATCAAAGATTAGACGGGCTTCAAAGTGAAATGGATAAGAAAATTGATAACCTCGTATTACTCCATTTCAAGGCCTCGTCAAGCAGCCTTGTTCGGCCAAGAGGAGGAGAATCGAGGAAGAGTGCTCGACTGAAAACAATTTCGTTGAGCAGCTCAACTGTTCTCGTGGAGGAATGCTGAAAGTGGAATTAGTAGAAGCTCTCGAGGAACTGCAGGATGCCTCGGGGACCAAGTGTTGCTTTTTTTACATGGAAAAAGAAGAAGAAATCATCACGATAAGATCGAGGAAGGCAAGGAATAGAATCAGGGAAAGAACCACAAAATCTTACCTTCAAATCCAATTCCTATGAAATCGAATCCTAGTGCCACGCCTAAGCCACTCAAATGCCCACTCGCGAAAGATCCCTCCACCGACTCAAGGGTATATTCTACCTTCACCTCGCACTCACAACCAACCCCTAATTTCCACCACTAAGGCCAAATTTCTCAGACCGTCGCTTTGAAAAGCCTCAAGAAATTAGTGCGGCCACTGCTCGAGCCTTTGCCACACATCAAAGACACAAGCAAACAGTCACACGTACGACATAAAGGGGATGGTTCGGTGCCGGCTTGATTCGGGAGCATCCGAACCCTGCATTTCTAAGCTCCCCCACTTTGTTTTAATTTTTATTGTTTTGTATTTTATTTTATTTTATTTTAATTGGATTTCTATAATTTTTCTTCTTAGATTTTCTCTAATTTTTAGTTAATTTTTGTTTTTAGATTAATTTTTACTTTTATGCAATTTTTCTTAATTTTTCTTGTATTAATTTTTGCAGTTTGTGTGGAAATTTTGAAGCTTGGATTGAAGAAATTACAAGAGAAGCAAGCAAATGAAGATGGGAAATTTTCAACTATAGCTTAAAATTTCGTAATTCTGTGCGAAATGAATTTTCACTATCATAACAAAACTGCACTGACGGTGGAAGGCTTCCATAATGTACAAAACATGCACAAAGGTTTTCATTTTATTTTATTTTTATATTTATTATTATTATTAATTATTTTATTTTTGAAATTTTTTATTTTTATTTTTATTTTATTATTACTTTATTTTATATATATATATATATATATATATATATATATATATATATATATATATATATATATATATATATATATATATATATATATATATATATATATATATTTTATTATTTATTATTATTATTATTATTTTTATTAATTATTTTATTTTTCAAAAAAAAAAAAAAAAATTTTCGCTATCAGCGAAATTATAGCGAAAATTTTCGCTATGGCCCCACTATTTTGCCTCCGATTTTGTTTCGCTCATAACTTTTTCATCCGAACTCCGTTTTTGGCGTTTTTGGTATCTTTGGAAAGCTTAGAGAGTGTAGAATCCTAATATGGCCAGAAAGAACATTTTTGAAATCATTATGAAGGTGTAATTTTCAAAATTCTCCAACTGGTCACCTTTTTCCTCTCTTTTCTTCTCCTAACTTGTTTGTTTGAAGCCCAAACGGAGTGAATGAGGTGTCAATGGAAAGCTTGCGAAGTATCCTATTCAACAATGATCACATCTCATCAAGGAGGTAACACTTCCTTCCCTAAATTTCAAATCCGAGCCCCATTTCGGACATTGAGATGTTTGGGTTGGGGGGAGAGTTAGCGAAGGAAGTGATTTTTGTACTTATATTTTTGTTACTATTTTGAGCAAGCCCATTTTGTGATGTTCAGTGGCTTGCTGGGTTCCATTTCTATAAAGCTGTTATAATATACAGCTTACTTTTTCAAAATTTGGACCCATTTTGTAACCAAAAATTTTGTGTTTTACCTAACTCATAGTTTGAAAAATTGAAACTTTATCCAATTCTATTGATGTTAGAGTGGTTCCATGCCTAATTGAGTGGATGATTAGTTGAATTCTTGCTGCTTTCAACCTTTTTCTTCCAACTTTATCTAACCACACACCGAAAGCACACAATATTAAGTTTCAATGATATTGAAAATCAAGAACCTCCTTTACTTTGCACAACCTACCCTAGTTTCGTTGACCACCTTTAATAGGTTAAGGACCCTTGTGGATAGAAGGCCAATGTGTCTTCCAAAAGAAAAAGAAATAAAAAGAAAAGAAAAAAAGAAAAAGAAGGAAAATTGCAACGCTTTGCCTTGAAACCCGAGCACGGTCTGAGGGGTATATGGTTAAAGTTTTTTTAAAGCCCTAAGGCTCCTAAACTCACTCGGTTGGGAGTCACCGACTTAGTGTTTCACTACATGGGTGATAAGGGAGTTTAGCAAGTTGTAGGTGCTGGAGTCTCGAATCATTCAAGTCCGGTGAAACCTGAAGAGTTCAGGGTCGAAAGATCCTCATGACTTGGTGCCCTAAGCCTTAATTGGTCAGAGTCATACTGATCCGCTTACATGGACTTTGGTGAGGTCGATTCTCAGCATTGCAATCTACAACACAAAAAGAATTGTGGAATAAAAGGTGGGTCCTAATCTATTTAGGTCAAGTTAGCATGCTAGGTCAGGTAAAGTAGTTTGGTGTCAGGGGAGAGTGCAAATAAATAGCTGAAGAAAATTTTGTCATGAGAGTCGATCAAACAAAACACTTAGATTTTGGTGGAAGTTTCTGGTTGATTCACCAAGAAGGAGGCTCTTTTAATACTCAATTTTGTATGACATTCATTTTCTCATGATAATTATTGGACAAGGCTTTGATGATTTTTACTTAGGGTTAAGCATTACTCATTCACAACCTTTTTGAAATACCATTTTTGTGAACGTTATTTTGTTATAGTTTTATATGTATTTTAATATTTTCTTCTTGCATTGCTATGACTAGCAATGTGTAGGTTTGGGGTATTAGTGCCCAAAAAGTGCTATTTCAACCCTATTTTTACCAGGCTCAAAGCGCTTTTGTGTACTAATTGTTATAATTAACCCAATTGACATGTCCCGGGTCCCTATTGCAATTTCGATTGCATTCCGAGGTTGTTTTTGTAGTTTTTACAGAATTGAAGCCAAATTATCGTGTCAATCCAATCATAACCAAAGTTAGGTTGATTTCCATCAATTTCATATGGTTTTCTATCAATTTAAGCAAGCCGGGAATGAAGAATATCAAAGCTTGAAGAAATGGAATACTGCAGTGGGAATAGTAACCGCAGGAAGCAATGGAACAGTAACAGGAACAATGCCAAAATTCGCTACGCATGATAATTTCGCTATGATAGCGAAATTTCGCTATCATAGTGAATTTTCGCTATCATAGCGACTTTCGCTTATGATAAATAAAACGTTCAGGTAGCGTAAATTTTCTGCTTTTGTTTTTTTTTTATCCAAACGACTTCGTTTTTGGTTTTTCTCATTTCTACCCCTCACCGTGAATTATTCTAGTTTGGTTATTTCGTATTTCACATGCTCAGGCGGGCTATATAAGCCATTATAAAACATTGTCGACTAAGTTTTATTTTTTTGAAGGAAATATACGGCCCCCGTTCGCTCTCATTTTCTCTTCTCTCTCCTCTTTCTCTCACTTTGGTTGCCAAACACCTCTCCAAGGATGACAACTTGAGACGTGCGCCAAAACCCCTTCCTCCTTGAAGTAGAAGGCCGGGGGTAGGATCAAGGTCAAGTGGTGGTTCCTTGTTTTTCACGCGAAGGTGCTTTGACATTTTGGTTCCTAAAATTTCAACCCAGGTTTAAAGCTTTTTGATGTAATTTCTTCGCCAATACTTGGCAAGTTTTTAGGTTCAAAGGTATTCTTAAATTTTAGATACACCGATATCCATTAGTTGCTCTTACGAGCCACCGGGAGGTAGGTTAAGGGTTATATTTTCACCGTAGTGCATCCTCTTTCATCAATACTTGGTAATCTTTAGTGGTTCTCGGGTGGATGCTTATTTTTAGATCCATCGAGATTCATTAGTTGCCCTTACGAATCAGAGGATGAGTCAAGATAGATTTTCACCTAAGGAACCATAAATGCTAAATAAATGCTTTCTATCGGAAAATTATTAGGGTTTAGTTTTTAAAGCTAAATGAAGATCCGATTCGAGAGATGACTATATGTCATCCTCCCCAATACGAGGAAATGAACCCGGGGACCTCTCATTTGCCTTAGGACCTAAAACCAGTAGCCCAATGCTTCAAGGAGTTCTTTTTCTTATTTTTCTTCATTTTATTTTCAGCTTGCAAACCACCAACCCCCTGTTTTTATCACCACCTAAAAATCCAAATCAAATTCACCATTTTTGACTTCACTTAAATCATTTGTACGAAGAAAACCCATCCCTGTGTTCGACCCTAGACCGCTATATTGCGCAGTTTGACTACTAAGAAGAGGAGTGAACTTAGGATATAAATTTGTTGATTCCTATAGCTCCTATCACCGTGGCATGAATCAAGACTCCAATCACGAAAGAAGGTCCTTGAATCTGAATATATACAACCTATTATCTGTGGTGGTAATCTCAGGCATCTCATGCTTGCCCCAAAGCCTATCAACCAATGACCGAACCACATGCAGGGGAAGACGTTTGTCTAGAAATTGACCAACAATACATCCTTCCCAAATAACCCACACCTTCGACCACAGCTTCAGTAGGAGGGTTGATAATCATCTTCCCATCCACCCTAGAAGGGACGGAGAAAACCAATGGAGAGCTAGATTTGGAACGGACGGTGAACAGTGACTTCTAATTTGGGGCGCTAGATGTCACTGGAAACCCCCGATCCCCCATTGCTAGGCCAACCCTTAGATCCCCTGACGGAGGGACAACCTTCGAAGCTCCTTTGTTCTTCCCAAAGCCCATTTTTACAGAACTTGAACCGGTCCGGAGCGACGGGAACTCCATCTCCCCAACCCCAAGGTCAAGGTGGGAGGGGATTGTTCGATCGCCAATCTCAGATCTATCAGGGACTGAGCACGGCGGCGCAATACCCTGTAGATTTGAAACCACGGCAAATGACGATGTTATCTCTGCGACATCGACCGCGAAATCCGCAGTCGATGGGCTCGCACTGTTTGAGGAATCTGATTAGTCGACCGAGGCACGAATCGACTCTCGGGAAAACATGCACGACTTCCGCGGGTCACACCTCAATGACCAAACCGAGGAGAAACTCACATTCCAGATTCCCTTGTGGCAGAGAGAGGGACCCCTGCTTCTCGGATGTGGTTACCCCACGTGGTCAAACCCCCACGACTTTCTGACCCCACCATAGGTTGTCAGCCCTGAGTATTCAATGCGATGATGGAGAACTGGACTGCCCTAGAGAGCATCTAGACTGCCCTTGAGAGCATCGTGCCTTAGAGAAAGTTGTTTTCCTTGGTTTTGTTATTAGTGGAAAAGGTATTGAAGTGGATGAAGAAAAAGTTAAGGTGATCAAGGAGTGGCCAATGCCTAAGAGCATCACTGAGGTAAGAAGATTTGGCTCGCTAGTTTTTATCGCGCTTGTTAAAGACTTTAGCACACCGGGCTGCACTACTCATTGAAATTGTTAAAAAGAATGTTGGTTTTCATTGGAGCAATGATCAAGAAAATGCATTTGTTGTTATTAAAGAAAAGTTATGTTCTGCACAAATGTTAGCATTACCTGACTTTAACAAAACTTTTGAGATTTAATGTGATGCCTCGAGAATAGGAATTGGAGCTGTTTTGATGCAGGATAAGCGGCCAATAGCATTTTTCAGTGAGAAATTGGGAGGAGCAGCTTTCAATTACCCAACTTATGACAAGGAGCTCTATGCACTTGTTAGAGCTTTAGAGACTTGACAACACTATCTATGGCCTAAGGAGTTTGTAATCCTTATTGATTATGAATCACAAACATCTCATGGCCAAGGTAATTAACAAGAGGCACGCTTAGATGGACGGAGTATATCGAGACTTTTCCTTATGTTAGTTCCAAGACAAGCAAGGTAAGGAAATGGTTGTCGGGACACTTATCCCGAAGGTATGTGCTTCTAACTTCTTTGGGTGCCAAAATGCTCGGATCTGGGGTATGTGAAAGATATGTATGCCAATGATGTTGATTTTGGCAATGCGTATATGGAGAAGTGATACAACATTTGAAAAATTCTATAAGCATGTTGGTTACTTGTTTAGGGGAAATAAGTTGTGTGTACCAAATTGTTCAATGCGTGAATTGTTAGTGCGAAGCACATGGTGAGGGTTTGATGGGACACTTTGGTGTTAGGAAAACTTTAGAGATCTTGCATGAGCATTTGTTTTGGCCTAAGATGAAAAAAGACGTCATTCGCATTGGCAGATGCATTACATGTAGAAAGGCCAAATCTAAGGTTATGCCACATGGGTTGTATACACCCTTCTTACTTGTTCCTAGTGAGCCATGGGTAGACATATCAATGGACTTTGTTTTTAGGCTATTTGTATAAAAGGTAGATTCTATTTCGTGGTCAGGATAGATTTAGTAAGATGGCACATTTCATTCCATGCCATAAAACAGACGATGCCACATACATAGCTGATTTGTTTTTCAGGAAATAGTGCGACTTCATGGTGTGCCTAGAAGTATTATGTTAGATAGGGATGTTAAGTCCCTTAGCTACTTTTGGAAAGTTTTATGGGGCAAGTTGGGCACTAAACTTTTATTTTCCACCACTTGTCATCCACAAACAGATGGACAAACTGAGGTAGTTAATATGACTTTATCTCAACTTATGCGCACCGGCCACACAAGAATCTGAAAAACTTGGGAAGATTGTTCGCATTCATAGAGTTTGCACAATAGGACCATGCATACTACTACTTTATTCTCCTTTGAAGTTGTTATGGTTTGAATCCAACAACTCCTTGGATTTGATGCCTTACCTGTAAATGAAAGTGGAAAGTCGATGGAAAAAAAGAAGGCTGAATTAGCAGGAAGTCCATTCATGAGAAGGTTAGGCTTCCGCATTGAGAAAAAGAATGAACAATATGCTTCCTATACTAACAAGGAAGGAGGCGTGTCACCTTTGAGCCCGGGAGATCGGGTTTGGGTACACATGAGGAAAGAGAGATTTCCAAAGACAAAGAAGATCCAAGTCAATCCTGTGAGGAGATGGATCATTCTAAATCCTTGAAAAAGATTAATGACAATGGCTACAAAGTGGATCTTCCAGGAGCATAATGTGTCCGCTACTTTAATGTTGCTGATCTTTCTCTATTTGATGTAGGTGAAGATTCGAGGTCGAATCCTTTTGAGGAGAGAGGGAATGATGAGTCCTTTGGTGGATCGATTGGTGAAGTTACTGTTCACTATCCCTTAAATGTTCCAGATGGACCAATTACAAGGTCAAGAGCTAAGAAGATCAAGGTAGTAATGTCTGGGCTGGTGCAATCCACTTAGGCCGAATTTGGACACCTAATTAACAAGACTTCTACTTTCAAGAATTTCTTCAATAAGGAAGGAGTAGCCTCAATTAATTTGATTCAAGCAACCAAGAGTCGACTAACTTCAGAAATCTTGGAGCTAGGTAATTTAATCGCTGGAACTATTTATTTATTTTAATTAATGGGGGTCGATTTTCATGAAACTAAGCCCATATTTGTATTTTGGTCGGGCTGGCCAAACTCTGGGCTTGTTTCTGGGCTGAAGTCTGAACAGTTAATTGTGTGGTTAGTCCAAGGATCATATAAATGTGACATTATGCTATTGAAAACAATAACTTAGATTATAGACTCAAAATTTTCGCATCGAGAGAGTCGAAGTTTTCTCCTCTGTTTTTAATGAACTTCCGAACTTATCAAAGAAACATTTTCGTGGTGTTCACCCATCAAATTCGAAAGTTCAAACGTTTTCATAGGTCTACGGCTATATTTCAACGTCCTTTCGACAAGTTTCAACAGGTTTAGATTCTTCCAAACCTCTGCTTCGTTCTGCTGATCATTGGGCCTTATGTATTTATCTATTACTTCGTTTTTTCTTTCTTTGGGGGTTTGAAGACCAATCTGTGGGTTCAAAAGGGTTTTCCCTCACGGGTTTCATGTCACCTAACCTCCCATTTTCTTGTGTTTGGAAACCCCAAATTTGAATAAAAGTGTTTTTATTGGTTGTTCTAAGTTGTTTTTGGTTGTGGTCCTCATATGAGAAATTTTTGTATAAAGGAAACGTTGGGTTTTTAGGGGAGATGTTGTCAAAATTTTCCCAAAACCCTTTTTTTTTTTTGCCATAACTTGTTCATTGCTCATCCGAATTGAGTGATTCAAATTTCTGGGTAAAGTAGACTTCTAGGAGAACAAATCTTCTTGAAATAAGTGTATCCATTAGACCCAGAAATTCGTCAAAGTGAGGTTATATTATCGGGTTAATTCTAGTTCAGTTATGATATTGTTTTTGTGTTTCGGAACAGTTTTTGTATTTAGGCCATAAGTTGAGTTTCACTCATCTAAATTGAGTGATTCAAATTTTTGGGTAAACTAGACTTCTAGGAGAACAAATTTCCTTGAAATGGGTTATATAATGGGTAAAGGGGTCTCCCTCTCTCTCCCCCGAAATAGGTTTCCCGTCACTAACCACCTTGTGGTTTCCTTTCCCTTTTCAAGGAAACATGGTTTTCCGGGGATCAACGGTTCCGATATTTCCCGCTTCTTAAGAAGGGGTCTCCCCCTCTCTTCCCAAATGGCTTCCCGCCGCTATACATTATTTGTGGTTTCGCCTCTTTCGCGGAACACGGGTTTCTAGCAGAAGCAACTTGCCTGATATCTGAAAGCGGCGATCGGTGCTGGTACGTGTTTCCTGCGTATCAAATGAATATTTCGCAGTCGACTCTTCCCCTTTAGCGCAGATCTAAAGGAAACAAATTTCTACTGCATTGCTTCCAATACGATCTAAGGAGGTCGTCATGTCTCTTCCGCCTCAAATGAGGGAGTGGAGCTGGACTTTCAGCCGCTTTTACAAATTTCTAATTCTACGACGATCTCGTCGTATTGAGCGTTACGGGACCATTTCCAGATGCCCTCACGGGCCGAGGTTGTGATGTTCGTGTCCGGCATCCGCCGGTGAGTCACTTGCACTTGATATTATTATCAGTGATGAATCGAGGGCGCTGCCATAACTAGTGTTCCGCCGCCGGTGTCAGTCATCTGGTCGAAAGGACGCTAGATCGAGGGGGTTCAAGTATGCATTACTTCGTTTGTATTGTCAAAGATTTATACCGCCGAGGTTTGGTTTCTTCCCACTTGGTCATGGTCATACAGAGTTCATGTATCCCCAATATGTTCCTGGTCCATGTTCCTGGATCTGACGGCAGAGTGTCCACCGCCAGTCGGTTGAGATCTAGTTCAGCTGGGCGCCTTATAAGATGGTAGTCAAGATAGTTCATTGGGCCATTGCCTGGGCTCAATTCGCTACTTTGGTTCTGACCCTATTCGGGAAGTGGTCAGTTTGTTGTCCAGCTTTTGCAGGCTCTTCGGCTGCCGGATTCCCTTCTTAAATTCGATTTAGGTTTTGGTTCTCATCCGAGAGTGGTAAACTACCATGGCCGTGGTTCCCGGGCTCAATTCTCTATGATCAATGCTAGTTGCTTCAGGCTTTTGGGTCAGGTCGAGTGGTCTCTGCTGTTCCTGCTGTTTCTGATGCTTCGCGGTCCTGGATTTTCTCTTCTAGCTTCCCCTCGGTTTCCTATGCCCGGCCAGGGCTGGGTTTGGTTTGTCTCTCCTTCGCCTCGTGGGAAGGGCCTGGGTTTCTTGAGATGGTTTGCCTATCGCCTGGACGTGGGGTCTGCTGATGATGGTGGTCTTTAGTGTTGAGAAATAAGGCTCTCCCTCCTTCCTAGGGAGGCTTGTGGCTTATACTTTGTATCGAGCTGATGCCCCTTTTCCCCTCAGATTAGGGAGGTGCTGTCCGTTTTTCGCTTGTTCCGGTGTCCTTGCTTCTTGTAATGTTCTTGGTCGTTTGTCGGCTTTGCCCTTTTGCAAAAATTCCACTATCCAAAAAAAAAAAAAAAATCTCAACAAGTATATTCAAATTTGAACCCCATTAGACCTAGAAAATTCGTCAAAATGGAGCTATGTTTTTAGGCAAATTCTAGTTTTGTGTTGAAAATAGAATAATGCTGGATGTTTAGGACATATCTATAGCTTCGGTGCTCTGATTGGATGATTCCAATTTTTGAATAAAATAGATTTATAGAGGAATAATGGACTTAAATGAGTCCTCTGCAAAATATGACTCAATTGTCTCCATAAAATTTTACAAGTGAAGGTGTGTCGGGTAGAAAACAACCCTAACTAGAAACCTAACAAGCCAACTGATGATCAAGCATCAGATTGAATAAAATGATAAGGAGGAAAGCCCGAATTGATCAAGATTATAAGGATTTGAAACTAAGTGCAATGCTTTTTGTTCGTTTCACCCTCTTTGTTTCCATTTTCGAGTTTTTCCCACTTCTCTCTCTGAGAAGTGTTTGAATGATTACAAATGATTCGACCGCTGAAATGATTTATAAGAAAACAAAAACATATTGATTTTTTTAATTGATTTGAGGCAATTGATTGTAAAAATTGGATGGTATATGAAAATTGCATGAGTATTGAAAATGAATTGTTTGTATAAATATACATACTATACTATATTTTTCTATGAATGATTTGAACGCCCTTAATAGAATGTTAACCATTAAATCCGAGTTAAGGAATGATTGGTATACCAATAAGGGTCAATTAGTAGTACTGCGAACAAACGACGGTATACCGATTCTTAGCCTAAATGTGGACTCAGACGGTAGTATTCACGGTAATTGGATTTTTAATAACCAAACAAGAATGAATGACCGCATCGTGTTATAAAACAAAATGTTTTTATACTGGTCTGTAGCCTAGTGGGACCGTGCTGGTGATTCTGTTATCCTGTGCACTGAAAGTATAGGTTAAATTCATTTAAGGGCAAACTGAAATGATAAGAAAATTGTGAAATGCATGATATGTGTTTTGAATGATTTATTGCATATGAAAGTGCATATTTGGAATGATCACTAAATTGTAAATGAATGTATATGAAATGAATATATCTATTGTATTGTATCATCATTCAAAAGGTTAAAAGCATTGTTTAGAAAACTTGTAATATCAGAATAACTGAAATATAAGAGATAACTATATAGAACCACTAAGCATGAAAATGCTTAGCGCGTTATTTTTATCATCACGCAGGTACCGAGAGAACAGGTATGAAGACGTAGACCGTAGTGAATCAGAGTCATTGTCTAAATCACTTGGAGGATAAGTAAAGCTTCGTCACATGCATGCATGAAAATTGATTAGATTCATTTAGTAAAAAAACCATTTTGTAAATATTTTGATATTGAAAACGTCTTGTAATGGCGTATTGTATAAAAGTGGGGAAATGTAGCAAATGGGCATGTAATTCCTTATTGAATGAAAATGTGAATTTCGAACAAATGATGGGCCCTCTTTTTGTTAAAGTGTTATCTACTTATATAATTTCATAAGGATAATTATCCTTTATAAAATGAGTATTCAAAATGTGTTTTTAATGAGAAAAGGAATTGTATTTGGATTATTCAAAATGATTCGAAAAAAAAAGGAAAAAGCAAAGAAGAAGAGAAGAGCAGACGCCCCGGGTCCGAACTGCCTCCGGGTTGGGTGTCGGTACGGCGCAAGGTGGGTCGCCACAAATTCATAATACACCAAAAAAGAAAAACATCATCTTACATTCAAAATAAACCAAAATAACTAAAGTTTTTGTAAACACCATAATTCCATCTAGTTATAATAGTCCATAAACATCAGCAAGATGTTTAGTATCCAAACATCAACTTACTTCCAATATGTTTTTTAAATAACTTCCAACAAAATACATCTAAAAAGAAAAACATCACCTTACACCATAATTCCATCATCTTACACCATAATTTCATAAAAAAATACACCAAAATAACAAAAGTTTTGAAGACTGAATAAAACATACACAATCCATCCATCCTAACAACATAAGAACGTAAATCTAAGAAGATGACTGATGATTTATAGAAGCTTGGCTGCCAATTGGATAATCAGATGCTGTCGATGGAGATTGGTAAACAACCTTTGGTCCACCTACTTGTCCATCCATTTGTACACCAAAAAAAAGAAAGAAAGGAAAATACAAGGTGAGACTCATTGTCTATTTACCAATGGAATCACTTCCAATAACACAAGTTAGAACACAACTTACATTAGTTGTTGCTATTCCATCAGTTGCAATGAAAACACCAAACCTTTGAGGCACCTGCATGAAAAAGAAATAATTAAGTCACTAACTATGCTCATTGGTCACCAATATTTTATAATAGAAGAAGTTCAGTGACCTTACATTTGAGCATGCATTCCTTCTGCCCCCTTTGGAATCCCTTCTTCTCCTTATGACCCTACCACCTCTCCCTATTCTAGTTAGCGGAGTTGTAGCACCAAGTTGGTCTGCTTGAAGAAGGTGGTACCCCATCTTTCCTTGGTCTACCTTTAGGTCTGTTAGGGGTAGGTTTGACAACCCTATCTTTATCAGGACACTTCCTTTTGGTATGCTGCTTTGATTTACACACACTAAAGCTCATTTCAATACCATGCTTAGTCATTCTCCCAAGTTTCTTAGGGTTTTCATGGGGGTGTTTCCTCCTATTTTTCCTTAGCCTGCTTGGACCAATCTTAATAGGGGAGGGTCAAGTTGTTGCTCAATTCTAGACTTGTGCCTCTCACCTATACAAGGGGGGATGGAACTTGAATAAGCTCTAAGGTATGCCTCCCTTTTATAACAATCATCAACAAAGTCTTCAGCATTCTTACGAAGGAAGAAAATACATGAGTTTTTATGGCAATAAGGTATGCTACACAAATCCCATTTCCTGCAAGTACAACTTCTCTCATCCAAGTCTACTATAAGGTTGATCATCTTGTGATTCACTTGAAAGATTAGGTTAGTGGAAGGCATTAGGAAGTAGTTGGCAACCTATTCTTTTTCTATCTTTAACTTTGATTGTATTCTGGGGCATACCACAACTGAACTCATCTCCATCTCTTATCTCTTCAGCACTAACCTCTGCATGAGTGATATTATGATATCTTCCAACATATTAGATGCTTGGTCCTTGCATTAATTATGTAACCATTGAAGGTTTTAGCAATGTTGTTCATGATCACATCAACCTTTATGTGTGTCTTCACAAATGCCCTACAAAAGACCTTTGGATTGCTCCCTGTAAAACTAGCAGCTGCAACATGATTCACTTTCTCTAATTCTCCAATTACTTCATTGTAGGTTGCTATGTTATATGCCTTTGCAGCTTTCCAAAACACCAGTTTCATTTCATCTCCTTTGAAAGACTTAAGCTAATTGGCAAAAATGTGCTTGGTGCAGTGTTTATGTTCAGCATGGGGAAGGACATTTGCCACAACATTGAGAATTTCCTAAACATAACAATAAAAAAAAACTAAGTTAAATATGCCATGTTCCCTTTATGAAAGTAAAACAAAAAAAAGCCAGAGATGACTGAATCTGACCTGATGCTCATCAAAGATGAATGTCACCCCATTACCTTCATCCAAACCTAAGCACTTCTGCAACTCAATGAAAAACCATTCCCATGAATCATTATTTTCACCCTACACAACTACCCATGCTATGGGGTACATATGATCATTACCATCCCTCCCCACAACAACTAACAATTTTCCACCAAGAAAAGTCTTCAAAAAACATGCATCAACACATATCAACTTCCTACAACCTTCCAACTAACCTTTTTTGAGTCCATCAAAACAAAAAAATAGCCTCTAGAAAATTGGTGGAAAGTTTTTCACATATGGATTAGTCATCAATAACATATAAGTATTTGGACTTGTACTCTTTAGGGCTTGCAAATACCTTCCAAGCTTGTTATAATGCTATTGCATAGACCCATGAAGCATTTTATGTGCATAATATTTAACCTTATCTGCAAGATCCATCTTAATAGTCACACTATATGCCCTCTTAACAGTCTTAATAATTTCATTTGTAGGCCAGTGGGGTCATGCTTTAAACATTTCAAGAAACTGCTCAATAAGCCATGTTGACTTCATTTGCTTATTAGCATCCATATTTATGTTACAACTGTGCTCACCATCCACTGACTTCACAAAAAAACATGCCCTCCTTGAGTCCCAAGATGCATACAATCTAAAAGGGTAGTCTGTCAAACACTTCATACCAAGTCTTTGCTACATATATTTGTTGCTGACAACAAAGCTCAAATTCCTACCATGTGTTATAGAAAACTTAGTAACTGCCCTCTTAAATGCATCTCTATTTGGAAATCTCAAACCTACTTTCCATTGAAATGTTGAGAAGTCTGTGTTCTCATTCATAACCAATCCCCTAACCCTCATTCTCCTCTAATGTATGTCTTGTTCTTCACTGTCAGCTAGAGTGTGAATCTTATCATCACTCTCTTTATAATCACTTACACATTGAGGCCTACCGATGGTGACCCCTTCTACTTAGATCTAGAAGTGCCTCATTTTTTCTGAGCACCCAATCTACCCTTAGCTGCCTTTCTCTGTAGCTACTATGCTAACTGATGTAGGAGCTTCTATAAACACACAAACATTGGGAATTCAACCCTAATTATTGAAGAATTGGATTAGGGAGGTCAAGACGTATTGAATACATGTGAAAACTCCTTTTGACTCATTCGGGCCTCGAAGGCAAAAAACGTGGTCGATTGACAAACTCATGTGGAGCCGCCATATTGATTTTAGGAAAGATCACGCAGGATCTTCTGAAGGATTTGTTTTATGATTCTGCTAGGCTTTTAGAAAGATTTGCTCCAATATTTTATTCTATCCCTTTTAGGAAGATTTGCTTTATTTATTTTAGTGCTTTCTTTTAGGGAGTCGTTTTTGTAATTTAGAAAGTTTCTTTTCCTAGTTAAAGTAGAAGTTGCTTTATTTGATTTAGAAAGTATGAGACTATATATACCCCCCTAATGTAGTCTTTTAAGATCAGTTCTTAATTTAAATGAACACAGAATTTTCAAAGAATTCATTATTTTATTGACTATTTTGGTGATTGGACATTAAGTACAAAGAGGATAAGGAGATGGAACAGTAGGGTCAGCTATTTTCTATTCCTTGCATCCTTCTCCTTTGTCGCTCCATCCTGCATACTCTTCCACCTCCCCATCGGGTGAGTTCTTTCTTCCCGATTTACTAGGGGTTTTATTTTTAGTCAAGCTTTTACAGGTGCGTATGGGCCTTTATATCCGGGCTCAGTTTAAGAAAGGTGCATTGATTTGTTTCTCTGGGAGGGACTATTATGTACATGGCACAATAATCTGAGATCCTTATTCGTGGCAATGGCACTATCTTTCGTCTCGAGACCGTCTACTTAGTCCAAGATTTCCTTGCATTGTCATTGCCCTTTCGTTTAACCAATGACTCAAGCAATGCTCTATTGCTTAATCAAGCCCCTAAGTCATTACCTAAAACTGGGCTTCATGTATCCTATACTATCTAACTAGCAATTAGTTCTCTTTTTCTAATTCACCTCCATTCTTCATCTCTTTTCTCAAAGCATCCTCTAGATTCTAATCCCTCTTCCGAGCTCGCCCATGTACTCATCTCTTAGTCAGAAGCCGAGCCTGAAAGCTGGTCAGTTCTTTCTTTCATCTCTTGCCACATAGACATCAACATTTCCATCAATTCTGAATTATTGCACTTTGTACCTGAATCCTTCATCTGCTCCTATGGATTTGTCTTAGGTCTAAGGATGCATTCTCGAATGGGCTAGCTTTGACTGAATCATCAGATTGAGTCGGGTTTTCACACTACTTTTTGATTAGTGCCCAAAAAGTGCAAGTTTGAACCCTATATTAGATAGGTTTTGAGTGCTTTTGCGCATCAACCATGCGTCATATATCCTAATTGAAGTGTTCATGTTACCTTAGTAACACTTATGCCATTTAGAGGGTGTTTTTGGTTGTTTCTAGAGGATTTGTACACTTACGGAGTTCAACTTTCAATACAAATGATCAATCATGAAGCTCGAATTCAAGTCTCAGCCATCAAACAACCCAAGAATCAATGAGAAAACCAAGGCAGTGCGAAGAAAAATGATGCAAAGTGGAAGACAGGATGAGAAGCAAGCAGGAACAATGACCAATGGAACAAGAGTCATAGGAGAAACCCGTTGATTTCCCGCTTAAAGCTAGCGAAATGCACCGCCTAGCGAAATTTTCATGCCTCAGCCATGCTTTGTAATTGTTCTAACCGACTTCAATGTTTGGCATATTACTCTCTTGTCCTATAACTTAGCCAAGTTGTTAGGCTTTTTGGTCATTTCATACCTTGAGGAGGCCTATATAAGCCCCTCTTGTTTTGTAAACTTAATCATCGATCTGGGGAAGGAGAATAATTTTGCAGTTTTATTTTTGTAAATAAAGTCTTTTATTTTAGTTTTTTGCTTTTCTTTCTCTCTTCTCTCCTCTTTCTCCCTTTCTGCTGCCAAACACCTCCAAGGATGACAACTTGGAGGATGAGCTGCCAAACCACTTCCTTCTTGGAAGTAAAAGGTCGGGGTAAGATCTTAGGTCGCTGGTGGTCGCCCCGCTCATGCAAATGGGTAGTGTACTTATGGCCCTTATATTCTCAAAACTTAGCCGCATATCACGGGATGCTGGGTTGATTCGCCAATACTTCCATGCTTTAGGATCGTTTGTTCTTAGATGGTTTTTACGAGCCTCCGAGGTAATATTTACATGTTGGGTTCTTCAAATTAAAGGTTAAATAACATTTACTTTTATTGTTTCGGGGCTGAATACTTCCATGCTTTAGGATCCAGTGCTTAGTGACAGAGGTACTGTGGCTCTTTAGATGGTCTTTACGAGCCTCAAAAAATGATAATGGAATGTTAGGGTTTTAAACTAAAAAGGGGCCATAACTGCATCCTGTGTTGACTCAGTTAGGAGTTATTTCATGGGTGAGGTTTTCTAGTTAAATATAGATCCGGTTATGCAATGGATTTTTCATGTCATAAACATGAGGAAATTAACCTGGACCTCTCGCTTAGCCTAGATCTTAAACCTCGTTGGCCTACCGTCTTAAGGAGTTCTTTTTCTTATTTTTCTTCATTTTTATTTTCGCTGTAAACCATCCACTTAACTTTCAGTTTTTACAATATCCATAAACCACCCTGCTTTTAACCAAACCCAAAAATCCAAATCAATTCACCGCTTTGATTTCACTCAAATCATTCACGGTTAAAACCCATCCCCGTCGAATCTCAGACCACTATGTCGCAGTAGCTTGACTACCGTTAAGAAGAGGAACTACGATACAAATTTTGTTGATTCCGCTCAAATTTACCGTGGGTAATTTAATCACTTTTTTTTTTTTGGATAAGTAAGAATTTATTAGCAAAAGGGCAAAGCCTAACAAACAACCATGAACAATACAAGAAGCCAAAGGCCACCAGAAAAAATGAAAAACGGACAACACCTCCCCTAAAAACATAGGAAAGGGGCATCAGCCTGATACCAAAACCACCTGATAAAATAACACAAACTAGAAACAACAGCCCACATCCCGGGCACGAGCCACACTAAAACCAAAGAAACAAACAGCATAAAATGGAAGCACTTCCCACAACCCGGGAGCAGGAAAAGACATCCACCAAACAGCCCACAATCCGAGCTTAGGCAACCAACACTCCAAACTCAATCAACCTCGATGGACCTCAATAAAAATAAGGGAAAATGCCATCGTACACACATAGATCAATTCGAAGGGTTGTCAGCTACATTTTGAAAGCTTGTGATTCTGAGCCAAAATGCCAGAGCCCAACAAACAACTAGAAAAAAACAAGAAGCCAAGGGCCACCAGAACAAACGAAAAATGGACAGCACCTCCCCTAAAAACAAAGGAAAAGGGGCATCAGCCCGATACAAAAACCACTAAATAACACAACACAAACAAGAACCAACAGCCCACATCCTGGGCACAGGCCACACAAAAGCCAAAGAAACTAAATATCATAATAAAGGACGCACTACCCACATCCTGGGACCAGGAAACGACACCACCCAACAAACCACATCCGGGCACAAGCACGTCATCACTCCAAACTCAAGCATCTCCGGTGGACCTCAAGATAGCAAGGGGAAAAGGCCATCTCTCGCACATAGCTCTATTCGTGAGGTTGTCACTTCATGACTGAAGCTGTGACGAAGCCCGACATCATTACAAATGAGAGAGAAAATAGAATCAACATAAATAAAAAGGTTGTCATGGACTCTAGCATTACCGCTCCACAGTGATAAATGGTAGTTCCTGGCAATCTTCTGAAAGGGAGAGAGCAAGAATTACTCCTACACCTAATCACCCAACGAATTGCTTCTCCCACCTCCTGGGTGAATCTATATTGCCCACATTGTACTGGCAGAACCTTTATCTGATTCGCCACCTAAAAGTGTGGAGAGACCAAAGAATAAATGGTTCCATCTTCAACACTAGTTGTAGAAAACACAAGAGATAGAATTAGATGAGGCCCCATTACAGAGCTTGTCTTATGGATAGTCCGTCTGATAACTAGCCAAAGTTATGAAGGAGTGTCTTTTTAATAAATGAAGAGGAACCACACAACTGCATGCCAATGTACAAGAGGCTTGCTTGGTCTAATGGAGTTCCAAGCTGATGAGAATCAAAGCACAAAGGCGATCCATGTTTCTCCCTAGGGGCGATGGTCCTTTTCAAGTCCTCAAGCGCATCAATGACAATGCATACAAGCTAGATTTGCCCAGTGAGTGTGGACCCGCTTGAAGTCCCACTCGGTCCTATGACACAAGCTAGGCTAAGAGATTCAAAGAAGTCGGTGTTTTAATCCGAGATGCCCACGTGGGAAGAAGTTTTGCGTTCAACTCTAAAAGGAAACAAAGATGGTTCACCAAATTAATCCACGACCAAGATCCAAGGAGTTTTGACTTGCTGACGGTCGCTATTTTTGGGAGCCGATTTGATCGCAGATTCAAAGGATTTGCTGCTATTTTGGAGCTGATTTGGTTTTGATTTGTTCCTGATTTGCTGCTATTTTGGAGCTTATTTGGTGCTGATTTGTTCCTGATTTTGTTGTTGATTTGGTGCTGATGTGCTATTGATTTATTTTAGATTGCGACTGATTTGATTCCAAGCCTTATCCTATAATTATCTAGTTTCCTTTTTTTTAGTGTGTTGCTTTAGGAAAAAGTATGTTAGTTTCCTTTCTTGTTTTTGGCCAAATAGTTACTTTTCTGTATTTAATATTTAGTTTTATTCTTCATATTTTTTATTCATTTAAATGTTTTGTTATCCCTATACTCTAAAAGTTTTAAGCATTTATAAAATTGAGAGTTTCAATTTCTCTTGGCCCTTAAAGAACTCCTTGAACTTATCGGTTATTCCGTGGCTTATCAAGACTTATCAACGATCATTTATCAGATGCAGGGGCGCCCTCACATATACCGCTGTTCTGTTTCAGGCGGAAATGTCAAGGTCATCCATCCTGCTTCGATACTAGAGCGGTTCTTCCGAGCTACTCCGATCTCGGCCCTCACAAGCTTCACGGCTCAGATTATTTAACAACAACAGGTTCTATTTTCTAAGTTTGTCTATCTTATTATTATTATTTTTTCTTTTTGTCCAAACCATTCTGAAATACTTTCTACTTTCTTTCTTCTATCCTTCTAGATTCCGTTCAACCCCAATTTCATTCATAATCTATAATCTACTCCATCACAAGTCCGATTTTCTTCATTCTTGATCGGAGATAATTTTTTTATTGTTTCCTTTTTTATTCAACCGTCCATCCCAAACACTTTACAAAAAAAAAAAAATGCAGTAAAAAAAAAAGGGAAAGTAAAGTAAAGGAATAGATTTGGTTGGAAAAATAAATCCGGAAAAAAAAAGCATAAATATTTTTTTAAAGTATATTATCATTGAAGTTGTTAGAAATCAAGTCCCCACCATAGTATAAAACAAAAAAGTCTGTGAAAAAAACTGAGAAATTTTTGGTGTCCTTATTTTGTTGCCTTAAGTAAAAGGCTTGAATATCGTTGATCGCTACCAACCTATCCTTTATAGGGTTTGGATTGATTTTAGAAAAAATCAGATTTGCTTCGATTAGTTCCATAAAGAACTAAAAGAGAAATTAGGGAAAAAGGCAAGAGGTCAGATTTGTAGAGAAAGCCAAATATATCGTGGAAAACAGAGAGGAACCGAGTGAACTATTTTGAGGGTAAAACACATGAGTGTGGAGTGATTTGTGAGTGGTCCTATTTTATTTTCTTTTTTTTTTTAACCTTGTTTTACAACAATATGTCAAACAACAGCGCATCCGAAAGTAAGGATCAGAGTGAGTCGATATGAAGTTCATTATGGAGGTTTGAATTAGTAGAAGTAAAGAGGATATTTAAGGATGAATTGGAACAATTCCATGAGGTGGGATAGCTTAGTAGCTACTAAACCTTCCAACAAGGCGTAGAAGGAAGAGGCTACCAAGAAGAGGGGTTGCGTGCAGAAGAAGACGAATATGACGGAATTAGACTGAGGATGAGAATGATCATGATTCGTCACACAAGATGGAGGTATGGAGACAGATAGAGAAGAATCATCAAGAAGATAATAATTGAGTGAAACATTAAAATGAAGATTCCATCTTTCTAAGGAAAGAATGACCCTTAGAGGCATATCTTTTTGAGTGAGAGGAAGGTGAGAGTTGGTTTTGATTGTCACAACTATTCCGAAATACAGGGCTGCCAACTATTATAGATTCTTGGGACTACGCAACAGTTTGGTAACTGCAATTTAGCTTAATATGAGACTTAATAGGGAGCCAAAGAGTGGGAAACATGGAAGAGATGAAGAGGGTGATAAAGAGATTTGTTTCAACTTTACTATCGGGAGCGCAGTACAACAAGTTGCAAACCTGAGTGCAAGGCAATCGAAGGTAAAGATATTATAAGGAGATGAAGGTTGTAAATGATAGAGCAAATATTGAAGAGATCGAGAGCAGGCCACAATGGCGAGGTTTCTGGGTGAGGTTTAAACAGGCAGAGATTCATTCAAATGTGGTGGAATTGCAACATTACGTAGAGTTGAGGATATGCTGTATATGACTATCAAGATCGAGAATCAAGTCAAGGAGGGACAAAGACTAACACACGTTCTCAACTTCAATCCAATTTCATCCACTTGGAAGTTGAATCAATGGAGGAAGGGAGATAAGCCACCCAACGCCAAGCCCAAAATAGAACAAGAACAAGAGGTGACCAGACAAGGAAATCAAGACTATGAATCAGATTATGACTCTAGGCCACCATTGAGGATGACATTGTGAGGAACACGCGCTCCTGTAAGAATCATGGCTCAAAGGAGGGGCTTTAAGTGTGCAAGCCAAGGAAGAGGACGAGGTGCAACGGGAGAACATTTTTCACACTAGGTGCCATGTCCAAAACAAGGTATGTAGTGTGATCATTGGTGGTGGGAGTTGCACTAATGTCACTAGCACCACCCTGGTGGAGAAATTAGGGTCACAACAAGCGGCTTGAAACTTGATTGGAGAGGCAACCAAGGACAATTTCAAATAATCATTTTAGTTTCATGAAAGACAAGAATCTGGTAACTTTGTTCCTTTGACACCAAGTCAAGTTTAGAAGATCAAGTGAGATTGCAAAGATGAATAAAAAAGAAAGGATGCAGAGCAACAAAGAAAGTGAGCGAAGATGAACATCAAAGAAAAGTGTGAAAAGAGATGAGCAAGAAGGAGGACAAAAGCAAGACTGAAACTTTGAGAGAAAAGGAGAGAAAAACTAATTTCTACATGCATGGGCAAGGAGGTTAAGAGAGAGCATTGTTCTTAAACAAGCCTGGAGATCAGATTCAGACAAAGAGGCACTGCTTAATAACCAACTCGATTAATTTTTCGCTCTAGTTCTATTGTCTCTTTGGGTGACTTAAAGACGCTCTTTCCCGAGGAAATTCGAAAGGTTTACCTCCTATCCAAGGGATCGAACATCAAATTGATTTTGAACATGGTGCTACCATTTCGAATCGACTCGCTTATATGATAACCCAGGAGACAAAGAACCCAAAGCAGTCAGGTGAATGATGGAAAAGGGATATGTGAGAGAGAGCTGTCCATGCGTCATTCCTAGCGATCGCGAAGTTCATAAACAGGTTAGATTCCTGGAGACCTAATCTTTCTTGAGAAAGGGTGAATGATATAGAATCCAGTACAACAAAGGCATCCATGTTTCTCCCGATTCGCGCTACACTATAGGTGAGCTTAATCAACACATTTATTTCTCATAGTCCTTCCACATTGCATTGCTTTACCGCAGTGATAATGTGTTCAGTAAGTTCAACTGGATGGGGTTTTCATCCCAATGCACGATTCGCATTAGTGTTTGAAATGCAGAGAGGCTTTTTGTTTGGATTTTTCGGATTTTGCTTAAAAAACAACAGGGAGTAGGTTTGTTCACCTGTAAGGGCTTAATAGCTTAATAGAAAGAATGATAACCTCAAGGTCACTTCAGCTTGATAACATGGAGTATTATAGTGTCCTCGGTTATTTCTCGCATTAGGCAAATGACATTTAGTCAAAGCCAAAACCGGATCTTTGTTTAGCTATAAAACTCAACCCTAGAGCCAACATGCATTTGAGTCAAACCAAATACTAAGCATTCAAAGTCCCATTCAAGAGAAACCCTACATTTAACTCTTTTAATGGCTCAGAATGCCATCTAAAGAATGTCAGTGCATCTACAATTAAGAATGCACTGAATCCTAAAGCATGACAAAGTAACATCAAAAGAAATATAGAATAATAGCATTAAACCCTAGTTTGAAGTTAAACTATAAATGCAAGACTATGAAGACCAAAGCATGAGGACAATCCGTAGATTAGCCCCCAAAACCAAGTTCAGCAACCCTCCTCTTCAAGGCTATGAGGCTGCTTAGCTAAGCATCCTCATGAGTTGTCATCCTAAAGGGTGTTTGCAAACACGAGGAAAATGAGAGAAAGAGGAGAGAGAAGAGAGCAAATAAACCCTAAAATGAAAAAGCCGCTTGAGACTCAGATACAAAATGAAAAGTCGCTAGGTTACAAAGCTACTGTAGGGCTTATATAGTCAACTCCAAAGGTGTGAAAATACAAAATGCCTTAAATATGAAATTAGTGAGAGGACAAATGGTAAATATCAAAACGTGGCTTTAGAATAAACACCAAAAACACAGTCGAGGAATTTCATGATAAAGAAATTTCTAGAGGCATCTTTGCTATACTATTAATTTTTTGCCTGAATAAATTTGCGGAGATAGTTTAATTGAGTTTCGCTAGAAATGAGAATTTCATAGCTTAGCTTAAATTTCGGCTAGCCTAGCTTAAATTTTCACATAGCGTGGCCATAGGATTGGCAATTCCTTCACATTCCAGAAATAATCCCACGAAATTTTGTTAAATCATAAATAAAACTCGCTCGCTTCACACGTATCCTCCCTTTCAATCCACTTCACATTTCTTCATTTTTGAATGATGAAACATTGTAAATCTCAGTATCTCAGACATCTTGACATCAAACTCGAACTAGTTAATAGAGGCACGCAAAACCCGCAAAATTACTAAAACAAACCTAAATGGAACCGCGGTACTAAGTGGATCACTAGCACACATCATAATCTGGCTTAATTGATAAGGATTAGTGCGCAAAAAGCACTCAAACCATCTTAAATAGGCTTCAAAATAGCACTTTTGGGCACTAATCACACCCCCCAACCGAATGATACAGAAAGAACCCTTTAGCAATGCTAAAAACAATAAAGGCATGCATGTCAGGCTTTTACAAAAAAAGTATAAGGTTCAAAGTGAGTGTGACAGGAAGCCTGACCTTTAGTATGAACAATCAGCACCCCTAGAGAGAAACCAGTCAGAAAGAAGCAGTATCATAAGAACAAGTTTAGTACACACAGCTCCAAAAGAAGTCAACCTAATTTCCACCATGAAATCCTAATTGTTCTAAGGTAACCAGCTTGAGTTTAAGGAAACAAAGCTATTCCCTCCCCCCAACCTAGCTACTGCCATGGCCTTAAACTCGTTGACCAAACTAACAGGACTAGCTACACTTTATTTCTTCCTAGATTGCAATGTAGGGTGCATTGCTAAAAACTGATTTACCACAAAGTCCGTAACGGAAACTACCGATGACTCCCAACCAATTAAGGTTTGTGGGCATCAAGCCAAAAGGATCACTGACCACAAACTCGCAGGCTTCACCTCGACTTCGAATGACTTCACTAAGCACCCATAACACGCCTAAACTTCACCCATCCACCCGTAGCGAATACCAAAGTCGATGACTTAACCAATTAAGGTTTAGGCATCTGGGCTTTAAAGTGCTTCGCCATATACCCCTGACCGTGTTCTGCCTTCAAGGCAAAGGCGTCACGGCTTTTATTTTTCTTTTTCTTCTTTCTTTCTTCTCTCTCTTTCTTTTTGCTTTTTGAAGACTACATTGTCTTCATACATGGGTAGAACCAGCTGGCCTGGCTGCCAACAAATTTAAGGCCGACTTTGCAAAGCGGAAAGAGGTATAGCTTCTCGCAACCTATCGTACAACCTGGTGTGCAAAGTGGTGTGAATTAGCTAAAGGGAATGTTCATGTTGAATATGTCAAATCTTAATTGACCAAAACTAAATCATGCATGGACATGTTCTACTACGGGGTAAATATAAAGAGCCGCCACCCCTCCAACTAAAGGCAAGAGTAGTGAGGCTGAAACAAACACAAAGTGATTTTCAAAGTGTATTAAACTAGAAATAGTGCTATAAAGCTTTGATATAACCAAAATGGCTAATACATGCTTAATGAGGTGCTAAATATAACAAAGTACATCGCACTCATTCATTTATTGGCTAATACATGAATCCTGCATAAAAATGAGTAAAGTAAAATTGATAAAGCCGAACCGTACAAAACATAATAGAAGCCACATTGACCTCTGAACTTTCCCTCCCAGCCAAAGTAGAAACATGTCATAGGGGTAGGAAAGTTAGAGACAGGAGTGTGACCACCTCAATCTCGCTGGGTGGTGGATTTGAAATCACAGCTGCCGCCAAAGATGTCTAAGGAGGTCGCCACGCTGGCTCATCACGATGTGCAGTTCGGGCGGGAGATCGAGGTGACTCATGATTCGACGGAGCATGGTATGACAATGCTCTAAAGTGGTCTCGTTTAATCCAGCCGATCCATCGATGCCCGTGTAGTAGCCACGTACGCATAGCATCCATAACACCCGCCAGCTCCCTGGCGAAAGAACAGCCCGGGAGGTCGGCACTGGATACGGCGGTACGGAGGTTAGCTTGAAACCAAAGAGCGGAGGAGAGACGGAGGAGACAACCGCACCGCCTCTCCACCTCTACCGAGCAGATCATCCCTCCCCTCGGGATCCTCGTCACCTCATCTGGTACCTCCGTCCCGCCTGGGAGGAGAAAAGAAATCGCATCACCATGGCTCGCTTCCATAGATGCAACTGGTGCACCGATCCTCCTCTCAATACTGGCTCCCAAATCCCGGAACAGTTCAGACCCTGCTGGTTAGTCGCGACATCAACAATGGTAGACTCTCAACTCGAGCCAGCCCCACGTGTGACCTTGAGTCTTCTGCTTTTGCCAGGCTGTCATGACCATTAACTCGTGAGGGATCGAACCGTAATCCTCTCGAGATCCTGTGATAAAGGTTCAGTACGGCTCTCAAGGCTGGACGCAGCGGCCGTGGAATGGGAACAGCCGGTCCCGAGCGATCCACGAGAAGATATGGCGGCGAGCCGCTCCCAAAGTACCGTCCCTGCGGATCTTCGCCAGCAAATGACCATCTCCGCCGCAGTCTACCGAGCTAATCCCGAGATGCCTCCAACACACCGCTTCCCGCGGCAGCCCACGCAATAAATGTCCGCCGCCGCAGTACTCTTGGTCGCATCATCAATGTGTAGCTCGGAGTTTCAATGACGGCGCTTCGAAGTTGGCGAGTGGTAGAACTGGCACCACCCGTGATTAGAACCGCGGTCATGAACGGCAGAGGCATGAATCGGGCCTTCATGAGTCCTCAACGGGTCGTCATTTCAGACGTCAGAAATGACTCCCTCTGATGAAAATCTTCCGCGTGAGCCCTACGCTCCCGAATCGTCCCGACGACAATGGCCGCTTAATCTCTGAGGCAGCGATAATGGGGCATGAAGTTTCACGTGGAAGGCATGCCAGTCTAGATGACGAGATTCCTCGCTCATGTCTGGTCTGGCCGAGGTCGGCCCAGATCGCCTGAGGCACCGGGAAGGGGCCCGGGTCCCATCTGTCCGATATTCATGAACCCCTGGAGGTTCCTCGTGGACCGGATTGGGATCGTAATGAGGCTCGCTTCTTTCTTGCCTGGTAAATCACCTCAGCTCAAAGGAACCACTCGCAAAAGCGGACCTTGTGTTCGTAGAGCTGGAGTCTATGACAAACCAGGCTCACTACCGGGGGAAGGAAATGCAATCGAAGCACAATCACAGCACTAAGGCTCCTACGAACCAAGGTAAAACCACGCAGCAGAAATGAGCGAGGGAAAGTGGCAAGGCTAGTGAGCAAAGGCAGGCTAAATCAAGGCACGAAAGTGCACAGTAAAGGGCACGCTAACATAAGGTAGGTGACCGCAGCAGGTGTTAGGCACTAGACCGCAGCTTGAGATGGCAACACAAAGGCTCGTGAGGGGCTCAGAAGCGATAAGGCTATAGGTGCGCACATCGCCCAAGGAGTAGGGAATTGAAATGAAGACAGGCGGCCCTCTTCCCTCCTTTATAAATCAGTTGACAACCGATTGGTCTTAGCTGTAAGAGCCACTTCGCTTCACTGGCTATTATAGCCAATTTCCACCAACCATCATTCCGCAAAATAAGACATGTATTCTGATTAGAAATTAGAAACAAAATAATTATTATTTTAACAAACCTAAAAAAAAAAATTAATTTTATACTTAAAGGAAAGTCATGAAACTAAAATTACTAAAAGGAAAGTATTAATAGCAACTATCAAAATTGACCAATTTTAAAAAACAAAAGGTAATTTTGAGTCGCAATTTGGTTTTAGCGAACAATTTAAACCAGCCCAATTTCACCGATCGATCATGGGAGGGTTGCAGAGGAGGAGCCCAACCCTGGGCAAATAGGCTTCAGCTTGCAGTCTCATAAACTAGTCCATTCTGAAGATTTTCTCAAAGGCAGATTTTCGGGTCACCAACTGCCTGCGATTAGACTTAATGATGTTTCCAATCAACCGCTTCATCTGGTTAGCCAATTTAGAATTTATGATCTTGGCTTCCGCCTTCCGACCACCGAGCAGTGCCTATCAGCTTCCTCATCACCACTTAGTTTGGTTACTACTCAAGTGAAAATATTGAGCCCAATGTCATGCTGCCAATGTGAGTTACATTATCCTATTTCGCAATGATTGATTTGTACTGAGGTGCGGCAAAATGGTCTTCCAGACACCGGCATACGCGATCGGGCCCACTGCAATCGCCTCGCATCAGTTAAATTCATGAAACACCAGAGAACTCGGTCATTTTACTTAACATCCTCAATTATCTTCTGTAAATTTCAATGATCACTGTAGCCAGACGACAAAGCTGATGTTGGTAGGTTTTTAGCCTTCTAAACCTAACTCCATATAAGACCAGTATGGCAGGATAGTTACACTGCCCCTAAGTCTAAAGAAGGCTTTGTCTATAAATTCCTCCATCGCTGATCGAACAGAGGGATCCCGGATCTGTATTTGACTGGGTCTTGCTCGATTATAACAGACTTGCTTGGTTAGAAGGCTTTCTTTTCAATGTCATAGTCTTTATGACTTGCAGATAGGTCCCTGTTAAATCCTTTGTATTGACTTACATCATGTCGAAAGCGTGAATGTTACTTATCATACTGTTTAAAGCACTCTAAATTTTCATCTTGTTTAGATTTTTTCGCCAGAAAGTTTGAAATGAGGGAAAAGGCTTCACTAATGATTACCCTCTCAAAGCTCAAATTCTTTTCCTGTATATTTCTTCAATGCACCATGGCATCATGCTCTATTTCACTTGAGATTAGCTACATCATCTGATCCCTCAATTGTCAGATCTAACTCACTTGATCCTTTGAGTCTAATGTTTGGAAGAACTTTCTCCCCTCCTATATCTCCAGCAACTTGTTGATCTTTGCATTGAATACCGCAGTCATTAATTTTCTCACAAGATCGTTTCGGGTCATCTATTCTTTTGTTCACTTACTTTCTATGATTCACTCCTTCACACGTACATTTATCCCTTTTGTTCTTTCCACAAAATGCTCTTACCAATTTTGCTCAATTCAATATAGCTGGTTTTACATATAGAAGTGGACAATGTATTGTAGGTCGATGAGAACTAAATCGTTGTTTACACCTGGGGCATAGTCTTAGATTAGGTTTCCGTGAGAGATTGGGGTGATTCTTCCAATTGAATTGTATGTACCGTATGGGGCATTAGTTAAGTTGCTGGTTTCACGCATTAGCATGCTCGAAGATTAAATCCTTCACTGATGGGCACTCAATGATGTTCTCCTCAGATTAGGCGTGGTTGGACAACCGATGAATGGTCAGGGTCTGCAAGGTTTTCAACATCACTGCACTTCATGGATTTTTCCTTCTGTCTCCTCCCACCTTTCCTAGCTAGGCTGAGATTTTGCTTATTTGAGGCACCTAAAGTGCAAAAATTCCTCCTCAGTGGTGCCGAGGGCCTCTATTTTTTCACTTCTCCTGCCGGCTCGCCCAACCCTTGGAAGTCAGTTACAACTCAGAAGTCCATGGCCCTATCCGATTTTGCTCAAAATCACCTCCACACATGGTTTCTAGCAATTGTTTCATGGCAGTGGGGACATACCATTATAAAAATGATTCAATTAACATCCGTGTGTCGAAACTAAGGATGTGGGACAAGAACCGATGGAGCCCATAGAATCTCTCCCAAGATTGCAGAATTCGTCATTATAGGCTCCAGGCGTAGATTCTCTCTTCAAACTGCTGGTCTTGGTTACAAATAGTACTTTTAAAAATTAAAGCTATGAAGATCGCCCGTAATTTATCGTTTTGCCCTCAGAATTGAAATACATATTTTGGCTTCGTATTCAGGGTCAAAGGGAATGCCTTCAACTTCAATAGTTCCATATCGGTTATACCTCCTTAAAAGTTATATACTTCTCAAACCCAGAGGTTAATAAGGATTTTCTATTTTCATACCATGAAATGTGGAATAGGGCACTAGGTCTCACTACACATCCTCAAGAAGAGTGTATGATGCATGAAGGAGCACTCACTTCAGAGGGTGTACAGATCCTCATCGACTGCACATTGTTGATTCATAGGGGTGCTTGTTGGACTTTGCTGGTTTCGGTGAAGAGGATCCATTTGGTCATCGGGGGCACACCGATTTCACAGCTTTGCTACTACTGGTGACTCACTATGCAATCTACTGATATCCTCCGTCCCAAGCACGATAAACATCTTGCACATAAAAATGACACAACAAAGAACACAAACAAAGCTACTAAAGAAGCTTTTATGTTAGTTAAAAACAAACTATCAGAAGAAATAAAAATAGCAGAATCCAAGAAAAGTGAATATAGAAATCCATAGCCCTGCACACTTAATTCAAAAAATTTGAAAGGTCGCAACACTTGTAATGGATTATAAAGTGCATCAACTCCATCACTCTACGTAGTTTGGCACCATCCACAGCGCGCCATTTGATTAAGTGCCACGGTAGGGTGAGAGAATCAACGATATTTGTTTCCCTATGTTCCTCCTCTTTGCCGTAGTCAAACTCTTTGCGGAGTATAAGCGATCTAGGGTCGAACACGGGATAGGTTTTCATCCACGAATGATTCGCATTAGTGTTTAGAAAATGGTGAGGCTTTTTGTTTGGATTTTTGGTTTTGTTTAAAACGAGGGAGTGGTTTGTTCAACGGTTATGATATCAACCAAATAAGTGTGAAATAGTAACCTTGAAGGCTTGGGTCACTAGCTTGATAACATGGGATATTATAATGTCCTCAAGTTCTTTCCTCGCATTAGGAGGCGAATGACATTTAGTGAAGCCAAAAGCTGGATCTTTGTTTAATATAAAACCCTTAGAGCCACTCCTATTTGGAGTCAAACCAAATCTTAAGCATTCAAGTCCCATTAGGTTAAAACCACAGCATTTAACCTCTTTAATGGCTAAGTAAATGTCTAAAGATGTCGGTCTATACGATTAGATACCTTGCTTGAATCCTAAAGCATGACAAGTATTGACCAAAAGAAAGACATTAAATGGCATTAAACTCTAGTTTGGAAAGTTAGGAACCATAAATGTAGTACCTGTAACATTCAAAGCATGAGGACAACACACATCCTTCAAGAAAACCAAGCTAGCAACCCTCCTCTTCCAAGGCATGAGAGCAGCCGAAGCATCCCTTGAGTTGTCATCCCTAAAGGGGTGTTTGCGTAGAAAATGAGAGAAAGAGAGGAGAGAAGAGCAAAATAAACCCCCAAAATGAAAAGGCTGCGGAGATTGTATTAAAATGAAAGATTCATGAGGTTACAAAGTTGCGGGCTTATATAGTCAACTGAAGGTGTGAAAATACAAAATGCCTAAAATATGAAATTACATAAGGAATAAAATGGTAAAATATCAAAGCGTGGTGGGTTTAGAATAAAAAACACACCAAAAACACGGTGGGAATTTGCTATGCGGCAAATTTAAGCTAGTATAACGAAGAATTTTGATATGTTAAGCGAAATTTTGCTAGCTAGTGAAATTTTTATTGAATGGTGAAATTAAGAAATTTATTAGGAGCATTAATTATTAGCTGTGAGAATTTACTAGCCTAGCGAAATTTTCACATAAGCGAAAAATTTACATAGAGTTGAAATTTTCGCTATGATTGCGAAATTTTCGCAATCCAGTAAATTTTATAATCATACTTGAAAATCTGGTTTGCTCTGTTTGACTACGCATCCTCCTTTTCGAATCCCTTTCACGTTTCTTCGTTTTTGAATGATGAAAACATTGTAAATCCCGACATTAGACACATATCTTGACATCAAACTTGAACTAGTTGGCTGAGGCACGCAAAAACCTGTAAAATTACTAAAAACAAACTCAAAATGGAATCAGTGGTACTAAGTGGACTGCACATCAATTGGCTTAATTGATATGATTAATTGCATAAAAGCACTCAAAACCTATCTTACGACGGGGCTTCCGAAGTACTTTTGGGCACTAATCATCTCCACAAGGCGATGGTCCTTTCAAGTCCTCAGCGCATCAATGACAATGCATACAAGCTAGATTTGCCGGTGAGCTGGACGTGAAGTCTCTTGGGTGCATGACCTGAGTCGAAATTTAGAGATTGAAAAGCCGCTTCATGTTTAATCCAAGATGCCTAGTGGAAGAAGCTGTGTGTTCAGCTCTAAAAAAGGCTTAAGATGGTCCACGTCATCAAATTAAATCCGGACTTGGACTAAGAGCGAGGTTTTTTGACTTGTTGATTTAACGCTATTTTGGAGGTGATTTCACTACTTGATTTGGTGTTGATTTCTTCTTTATTTTAAAGTGATTTGGTTCTGATTTGTTCCTGATTTGATGCTATTTTGGAGCTAATTTGGTGCTAATTTGTTCCTGATTTTGCTGTTGATTTAGTGCTAATTTGCTATTGATTTATTTTAGATTGCTGCTGATTTGATTCCCAAGCCTTATCCTATAATTATCTAGTTTCCTTTTTTTTTAGTGTGTTGCTTTAGGAAAAAGTATGTTAGTTTCCTTTCTTGTTGTTGACCAAATATTTACTTTCCTTGTGGTCGAATATTTAGTTTCTATTCTTCATATTTTTTTGGCCTATTTAAAGGCTTGTTATCCCTATATTCTTAAAAGTGTTAAGCATTTATAAAATTAAGAGTTTCAATTTCTCTTTGGTTCTTTAAAGAACTCCTTGAACTTATCGGTTATTCCGTGGCGTTCGTCAAGACTTATCAATCGGATCTCCATCACCGATTGTGGCGTCCTCACATATACCCAGGTTCTTGCTTCCATATAAACAACGGTCAAGGTAAATCCATCAGTGACACTAGGCGGTTCTTAGAGCTAATTCGATCACAGATCTCCCTCCTGAGTTGACGGGGTTAGTATCACGACGAGCTAACGGTAAAAACAGGGTGGGAGGCTGTGTCCAAGATATAACATCCTCTGAGTATCAAGAGGTAGCGAGCAATTTGTTCTTAAGTGCGATGATATTAGAGTTAAAGGCGATAATAGGCGGATTCCGCCTTGCCATCCATGACATAAACAACACAAGCATTCCTATGAATGGCAGAGTCATAAAGAATCCTTTCCCCAAAAAGAGGAAGGATTGGACCCAAGGGGTTCCAAAAATCATGCCATAAGAGGTCGACACCGTACACCTATGATAAAGGGGTCTCACCCACATCCCTCATTTGAAGATCTTCTGCCGGCTCGGGAGCCTCTCGGGGGATCCTGGCGTTCAATCTTTGCCGCCTTGGCGGGAGCCTCCTTTGCCCCAAGCCACCCAAATAGAGTCCTTCCTATAGAACAAATTCAATATGTGCTTCATGATAACGGCATCATTCTAATCCTTAACACGATGCAGCCCATGACCACCCTCCTTCTTAGGAAGCGGAGAGACTTCAATACCTTGGCTCTAGGGCATTCACATATTTGCCCGGAGCCACGAGAGACTCCCATTAAATATATTCAATCTTATAACATGTAAACTTAGGGATGATAGACATACTACACGATACGTTTAGATGCTATAGAGGCGGGGATAGGCTTGATGCTGAACCTGACCAAGATGCTCTCTAGGGTAGTCCAGCTTATCGTCTTCGCATTGAATACTCAGGGCTGACAATACCTATGGTGTACCGTGGGGGTTTAACCACTTGTGGTCGCCCATCCCAAAAACGGGTTTCCCTTTCTTTGCCCCAAAAAGGGAATGCCGACGATGGTTTTCTCCTCCCGTCTGGTCATCGAGGTGCGACCACCGCCGGTGCATGTCTTCCCAAAAAGGGGTTATATCGTGCTTCGAATGTCGACAATACCATTATCGCCGATGCCAATATGGCCCATTTGCGGATATCGCGGGTCCAGATATCGTCGATGCTAACATCAGCAGCTACCATGTCTTGGATCTACGGTCTTTGCTCAGGTGCTCGGTCGGATAGATGCGAAGTTGGCCGACGATCTCCTCCTACCTTGACCATGGGGTTGTTGAGATGGATTTCCTTGCTCCGTGCGGTTTCTAGTTTTGTAAGTGGTCTTTAGAAAGAACGGGCTATAGAGTTGTCATACGTCGGAGGATCAGGGGCGCCTTGATGGGGGCCAGGGATGCAGTGACATGCATTTGAGGTGAAGGCAGCGTTCGCGAGTCCATCCCCAGATCTAGCTCTCACGTTTTCTCCATCCGCTACAGAGTGGATTGGGAAGATGATTATCAACCTCCCTCTTTGAAGGCGTAGTTCGAAGGTGTGGGTATTTGGGAAGGATGTATTGTTGGTCGATTTTGAACTCAAGCGTCTTCCCTGCATTAATAGATGGTCAATGGTTGATAGGCTCTGGGGCAAGCATGAGATGCCTGAGATTACCACCACAGATAATGGGTTGTTCTCATTAGTTTAGGACCTTCTTGCTCTGATTGAGTCTTGAAAATGGGCCTTGGTTTTTCTTTGGTAGACCTAATTATTCTTGATTTGGAAGCCGGGCATGGAAATGCTCAATGTCAGCTCCCTTACTCTCCACCCCATTTGGGTAAAAATTTTTAACATCCCTGCGGAATCTTGAATTTGTAACTAGCCTTGGATACATTCCAAGTGCTGTTGGCATTCCCCTACACCTTGACACTCTCACTGAGAACCACTCAAGGTTATCTTTTGCTAGGATATGTATTGAGGTGGATCTGAATTGTGAGTTCCCTAAGTCTGCTCTCTTAGACCTAGGAAATGGTAAGTACTCAACTATAAGAATTGAATACCCATGGGTCCCTTAGAACTGTTCCCATTGTAAGATCTTTAGCATGATCGGTTGTGAAGTACTGTTGTGAAGGACATGGCTGCGTTATTCTAATCTGATGGTGTTTTGCCTACCTCCGCCATGTGGATGCTCTTGGATGCGTTCCTGTTATTAGCTCGACAGGTGTTGTTCTTTGGTATAGGAGACCTCATTACAATACGATTAAAAATTTGGATCAGATAAGTACATAAGGTTAATGTTGGTGATAACCCTTTAAGGTGTCGGCAATACTCTTAGTGTCTTGCTCTTAGTGATGCAGAACCTCTAGATGCCAGCGGATTGAGCGTGCCTGCTCCAGGTTATGGTCTCCTGCTACTATAACGGTTGTTTTGGATCCCTCTCTTACTAGTGTTATCTCCCATCTAAGTGGTGCAGGATCGTTGAATTCTTCCGGGCAGGATTTGCCCAATGTGTAGATTCTCGGACACTTCTCTAATTTGTGAAACGTTCTAAATATATCGAGAGGTGATGAGTTGAATTTATTCGTCATACGGATTTACGTCGAAGGAAGCTCGAAGGCGACAAAACAATGTTACTTGAGCACAGCTAATGCTAGCAGTGTTGTGGATACCAACATTCCCTATATTATGGAAATAGACTAATTGCTCTGTATGTTGGTTCTTGTTTGTGTTGTGATTTTAAGTGGTTTCAGATCGCCCGATGCCCCTTTTCCTCTCGCTTTTAGTGACGCCATTGCCCGCTTTTCGCTTGTTTCGGATGTGGTTCGACAAGACTCAAAAAGTCGCTATTTTGAACCCTATTTAAGATAGGTTCAAGTACTTTTGTGTACTAATCATATTAGTTGCCGATTGACACGTGTAGGTCCCTTTGGTACTAATGATTGTATTTCGGAGGTCGCTTGCGGGTAGTTTTCAGGTTTCGTAACCTATTATATCATATCAAGCCAAGTATATCGGGGTTGAGCTGATTTACACCAAAGTTCGCATGGATTTATCTTTGATTGCATGTAAAGCTAGAACTTAAGAAATTGAAGTCAAACAAGCTGAACAAAGTAGGATGTGTTAGGAGCAATCAAGTAATTTATTATAGCGAAATTTCACTATAATAGCGAAATTTATGTTCCCCTATTTTGTGTACAAACGACCCCGTTTTTGGTTTTTTCCATCTCTACCCTCACTTTAATTATACTATTTAGATTAGATTGGTATTTTCACTTGTTTATAAGGCTATATAAGCCATTTGCTGAACAATTTGTAACCTAACTTTCATTAAAGGCATTTTTCATTACAGCCCCTGCTACTCTCATTTCGCTTCTCTCTCTCCTCTTTCTCTCATTTTCTAGGCAACCAAACACACCCTTTGAGGATGACAACTCAAAGGATGTTTGGCTAAAGCCTCTAAACCTTGAAGAGGAGGGTTGCTGGTAGGTTAATAAGGTTTGCAGGTGTTCCTCTATTTTTCACGAAGCAGGTATTGCGTATTTATGGTTCAAACTTTCAAAACTAGGTTTAAAAGCTATTTGATGTATTTTCTTTGGTCAATACTTGGCAAGTTTTGTGGTCTGTATTCTTAATGTTAGATACACCGACATCCATTAGTTGTCATTTACTTGTTACTCCGAGGTAGGTTAAATGCTAGATTTAACTGTGAAACATTTAATGCCCGCAAATGCTATGTTTCAAAGAGGAATGGTACTAAGGGTTAGTCTCAAAGTTAAACAAAAGATCCGGTTTGGAAATGACTATACTATCTCCTAATGCAGGTAAAAACTCGAGGACACCTTTGCAACCCACTGTACCAAACTAGTGGCCCCAAAACTTCAAGGATTCTTTTACATTTTTATTTTAATTACCTCCGCTAGCATAGTGACAACAACCACTCAAGCAGACAAATCCAAAATCCAAAAAAAAAGCCTCACCATTTTGACTCATAAAAAAAAAATCATTTGTAAGACGAAACCCATCCTAGTGTTCGATCCTAGAGCCGTTATACTGCAGTAGTTATGCTACGGCAGTAGGAGTAGTTTAGGTATAAATTTTGTTGATCCGGAACCCTATTGCGGCACGAATCAAAATGTCAGCCGCTACGGATGTCATTTCATTACGATGATGAGTTGATGAGTACTTGTAATCCTCATTACAAGTATTAGTGACCTTTTAAACCTTTTTGAAATTCATTGTTTAGAATATTAAGTTTTTATTTCTCAGCAGTCATTGTTGGGCTGTTTTTATTTATGAATAATACTATTTCTTTTTTTCATAACACCGATCTTTTCGCAAGCCCCTATCTGTTCTTTGCTTTTTCTCTTTTGTTTCACTGGTGTTTATGTACCACTGGGATAAAGGTATTTCAGGTAGATTGCAAAGAGTTAGTACACTAATTGAACAAGGTTGTGAAGTCAGTGTACACAGTGAGCAAATGGATCCTCTACCTGAAGAACAGCAAAGTCAGCAAGGAGCTTAAGTGAATCCTACAACATATAGGTCAATGAGGGACCACATACACCCTCCTAGAGTGAGTGCACCTTCCTGCATCATACCACCTGCTGACGATGTGGTAGTGAGACTTATTTGAAGCCCCGCGCCTAATTTTCATGGAATGGAGAATGAAAATCCATATACGCATATCAGGGAGTTCGAGGAAGTATGCACAACTTTTAAAGAAGGTGTATCTGACATGGACTTGCTTAAGCTGAAAGCATTTCCATTGACACTGAAAGACAAGGCCAAGATTTGGCTCAATTCATTGAGGCCGAGAACAATTAGAAATTGGGCCGATCTTCAAGCTTCGACTTTGAAGAAATTTACAAACTAAGACCACCGCTGAAGAGGCAAATCTACACTTACTCGGGCCTATGATAAGAAAGTTTTATCGTTGTCGGGAGGTTCATGGAGACCATCGCTGCATGTTCACACCATGGTTTCCGACATGGATGTCAGAATCACTTCTATGATGGTATGTCTCCGGCCATGAAGCAACTACTGGAAACCATGTGTGGAGGAGACTTCCTGAGTAAGAACCCAGATGAAGCCATGGACTTTTTGAACTATGTAGCCGAAACCTCCAAGGCATGGGACGAAACGAATCTAAGAGAGGCTGAAAAAATGAGGCCTTCAACCCACCATAGGGGAGGCATTTATGCACTTTCCGAAGACATGGAGATGAAAGCAAAACTAACCACTTTGACCTGAAGGTTGGAGGAGCTTGAAATGAGAAATCAACATGAAGTGCTGATTGAATCGTCGCATCTCACCCAAACTGCTTTAATTTGTCAAGTAGCCATCTGGGGAGCATTGTCCAAGGGTTCCTTCAATAGGATTCACGCAGAGCATGTCCATGCCTTGTAGTCAAAATAAGCCATCATTAAATACCCGTATGGCAACACTTATAACCCCAATCGAGGGAATCATCCGAACTCATCATGGAAGCCAAACCCCCCGTATATTCCTAAGGAGCACAAATGTGCCAGCTTAGCTCCACCTCAAAGACACAGCAAAGTGCTTCCAATTCTTCTCTCTTATCGAAAGCAAGCAATTCTGAATTTAAGCATGGTAGTAGGTACTTTGTGGAGGAACAAAAGGTGTTGAATGTTCAAACTAATCAGAAAATTGAGACAAGAGAGAGCTCACTCAACAAGAAAATAGACAATATGCATCTCGCGATCTCCAACAAATATGAAAACTTGCAGTTCCATTTCCAGTTGTCTAACCACCGCCAGTGGTCCGAAAAGGGAAATTCCTTCCCGCACATAGCAAAACCCGAGGGGAATGAGATGAGACAGCTTCGCCGCTGATCCCAATGCAAGAATTGATGAAGTCAAAGCAAGAGTAACGTTGAGAAGTGGCATTTAAATGAGACCAACATCCCGTGCCTAGCCAAGAAAGTCCCATGGTCAACCACCAGAGGAAAGAACAACCACCGTGGGAAGAGGTGAAACACGTTGTACCCCTCATTTCCCACAGCACTTCGAAAGGAAAATTCGCTTACAAACTAAAATTACAGAAGTGACGATGGGCAAGTGAAGGTTAACATCCCTCTTCCTCGATATGATCAAGCAAGTCCCCACGTATGCAAAGTTTTGAGGTAATGTGTCCTGACCGGGGTCTGACCATACCACATGACTACGGTACTCCAGATCGCCAGCCACTCTCCGCCGCCCCGCTACAACTATGATGCATAGTCCAGCCTTTGCTGATATTCCAGAGGAGTCCTCGCAGGCCGAGCCCCCATCCGTGACGATACCATACCCAAAGGACCTCCCCTCCCGCATCCACTCGGCCTCACGAGGCCCCCGCTTCCGCTGGGCCCGAACATTTAGCCCGGGGAGTCTTCACGTCTAGCCCGAGCCTCGCGCCCCACTGCCCGTACTGTGATAGTCATCGCCCCGCTTATCTCCCGCTTCGAGGGGATTGTGGGCATCCACTCATTCCAATCGTGACCAGTTACTGGAACGGATTATCGCGGCAAGGACTTTCACCCGAGAGTCCTACTCATGATATACCAACACGCGCCAGTAATCACGGTTTAGAAATTCCTATTTAGAAATTCTATGCGGTTGGTCCAGAGGTATTCACTGTTGCCATTTATGACTCCGCGACAGTTTTTCTATCCCCGGGTGGTTCTTGAGTTTTATCATACTATGACATCACGAGTGTCAATCGAATGCGACTTCATTTCGGCGCAGATGGCGTCTTGGGATCTGCGAGCCGGATATCACCGGCACAGGCGCTGTAGTTACAGCTGCTCCACAGATTATCGGCAGTGGCCTCATCCCTTACCTAGAGAGATGGTTCACTCGCTCTCGGGCTCTGGCTTGGCCGGGTCTATGTTTTAAGCGGTGACTTCCTCCGCAGATGCTCCTCCGCGGACCACGTGCGATCCGATCCAGTTTCAAAAGCGTACTATTTGCGTATGAGGGCTATTCTAGAGCTCTTGTATTGAATATGGGGTTTTGGTTCAATTCGGTAGAGCTTGTCATGACCGCCTTTCTTCACTTCGAAGAAAAGGTACATCGTAAGGGCCTGGCTTGGGTAGAGGTTATTCCACTTTTGATGTCGAGGTTGTTATGCCACGTCTTAGAGCATCTTGGGTTCTAGGAGGAACCACGTATTAAGCGTCGGCAAAGTTGTCCTCAGATTGTATCCCTTGAGCGGACTCTATCTATGCCACTATCTTTTCTTTTACAGCGAGTCGTGGATGATTATGCGAGAGGACTAGAGGTAAACGGCCTGTCTCGATTCGGATTGACCTTAGTTCTCCTCCCTACTACTGGCTCTCACCCCAGGAGCGCAAGCCGGAATCCTCCACGTGCAACCGCCATCCGAGCACATCCACATCACTTCTAGGGATGTATTGAAAACAATATGGATGCCGTCCGCACATGTCTTTGCCACTTACGCATCTTTAGCGGCTTCTCGAGACTGACGTGGCCAGGCGGATGGCCCGCGCCCATCACTCGCACGGGAATCAGGGCGTATTCTTCTACGAGATCTGAGCCACCTTGGTCTCCCACCGATTAGCTAGTGAGCCTATCTGACCCACTACTCCGCGGCGGTCATTTGTATGCGCCCAGTGAAACTTCTTTGGATGTACTTTCGCGGCGTGCATTAGCCGATCCACCCGGCTTACACCAGCACGTTTGAGGGAGTGGTGCCTTCCTTCTCTAGCTTTCCAATCCCTACCTAGTGAGGACACGGTGATACTTTGGTTGGGGGAGAGTTAGCGTCGAGTAAGCATTACCTCAACATATGTTTTGTTTGTTTATACTTGTGTTGTTTTAGTTTTATCAGCGCCTGCTTGTCTTGTATGGGACTGCTCTGTTAGTATGTATTAGCGATAGTAGCGGAGTGGTTTGGCCTCCCCCAGCAAGTATGTATTGTGTTCAGCTATGATAAGCTTGTACTAGCCTTTTTGGTTATATTAAAAGCTTTATAGCAGTATTTGCATTTTCTATTTTTGCACCCACATTTTTTTTATTATTTTATTTCCATTAACTTTTGTTTTTGCATAATGATTAGCCTTACTGTGATGTCTTGGAAGCAGCCTTTCCCTAATGGTGTCGGTGTTAGAAGGGTCTATGCAGAGTTGAGTGGATGGCTAATTAACTTCATTATTTGTATTTAAGGCATCTGCTACCTTTAGCTAACCACACACCGAGCACGTTAGGTTTCAATGATAGGTTAAGAAACAGCACAAAAACCCCTCTTACGATGCAAATCCTAACCTAGTGTTGTTTACTCCCTTGAATAGGTTGCGGAACCCTATGCAAAGAAGGCCAATGTGTCTTCCAAAATAAAAGAAGAGAAAAAGAAAAAGCAAAAAGAAAAGAAAAGAATAGAATCGCATTGCTTTGCCTTGAAACTGAAACGGTGGGGGTATATGGAGAAAGCCTTTAAAGCCCGAGTGCTTACTATTCTTGATTGGGGAGTCGTGGCTTAGTGTTCGCTGGATGGATGAATTGGAGTTTTGCGAGTTGTAAAGTCGCTGGGGCTCGAAATCATTCGGAGTTCGGGGTGAAACCTATAGAGTTTGTGGTCGAAAGATCCTCATGGCTTGATGCCCTAAACCTTCACTAGTTAGGAGTCGTCGGTTAATCCCCGTTACACGGACTTTGGTGAAGTCAGACCCTCGACGTGCACCCTACAGCGTAAAAGAATTGTGTAATAGAGGCGAGATCTGATTTATTTAGGTTGTTATTCCTACAAGGTTATGGCATTAGCAGCTCGGTTGGGGGGGAGGCGTGCGGTTCGTAGTTTATGATTGAGACTGATCAAAACCAGGCGTAGCTTTTGTAGAAGAGCTGGTTCATGCATCGGAGAGGGAGCTTGTTGGTTGTAGATTGCGTGGTATGGTTTCATTCTTTCGAGATGATTATTAGGTTAGGTTTTCGTGATTCTCATCGCAGGCTATGCATTACTTGTACAAACCTTTTTGACCTCCCATGTTTTTGTTCTCTACTTGTTAATTACTTCTGTTGGGGTGTGTGATTAGTACCCAAAAAGTGCTACTTTGAACCCTATTTAAGATAGGTTCTAAGTACTTTTTGTGTACTAATCATAAATAATGGAATTGACACGTGTAGGTCCTTTGGTACTAATGATTGTATTTGAGGCTGTTGTGGTAGTTTTGGGGTTTGAACCTATTCTATCATATCAAGCTAAGCATATCGAAGTTGAGGCTGATTTACAGAGTTCGTATCAGTTTATCTTCGATTACATCAGACGAGACGAAGAAAGTGGAAGGTACGAGGCTCATTTGGATGCAAGTTAGAGCGAGCTGGGATCTGGCCCAGAACAAGCGGGGCAATTTCACTCTTCTCCAACGGAGATTTCGCTACAATGTGAGTACCTCAGTATAAGCAATTTTTCTATATATCAATTTCTCTACATAGCGAATTTTAGCTATGTTGAAAACTTCGCTACCTCTTGAAAATTTCACACATGTGAAATCTCTATTTTGTTTTGTGTACAAACAGCCGTTTTTGGTTTTTCCATCTCTACCCTCAACATCGGTATACTATTTAGATTAGATTGGTATTTTCACCTGTTTGTAAGGCTATGTAAGCCATTTGCTGAACAATTTGTAACCTAACTTTCATTAAAGGCATTTTTCATTACGAGCCCTTGTTTTCGACCCTCATTTTCTCTCTTCTCTCTCCTCTTTCTCTCACTTTCTAGGCAACCAAACACACCCTTTGAGGATGACAACTCACAGGATGTTTGGCTAAAGCCTCTAAACCTTGAAGAGGAGGAGGTTGCTGGAGTAGGTTGATAAGGTTTCACGAGGTGTTCCTCTGTTTTTCACAAAGCAGATGCTGCATGTATTTATGGTTCAAGCTTTCAAAGGCAGAGTTTAAGCTATTTGATGTATTTTCTTTAGTCAATACTTGGCAAGCTTTTAGGGTTCGATTGTGTTCTTAATGTTAGATACAACGACATCCATTAGTTGTCATTCTGAGCCATCGGAGGTAGGTTAAATGCTAGATTTTAACCGGGAACATTTAATGCTCGATAAATGCTATGTTTCAAAGAGGAATGATGCACTAAAGTTTAGTCTTTAAAGTTAAACAAAGATAGGTTTGGAAGTGACTATAGGTCATCTTCCTAATCACGAGTAAAGCAGGGACACCTTCTGACCTTATCATGCAGACTAGTGGCTAAAACTTCAGGACTTCTTTTACATTTTATTTGAATTACGCCCGATTAGCATAGTGGCCAATGATCAACTTGTTTTTGTACAAATCAAAATCGAACAAAAGCCTCACCATTTTGACTCATTAAAATCATTTGTAAGGCCAAAACCATCTTAGTGTTCGATCCTAGGCGCATTTATCTTTGTAGTAGTTATGCTACGGTGGGGTGGGCAGGTATCGAATTTTGTTGATCCGGAACCCTATTGTGGCACGAATCACCCCTGACTTCTTGTTTTGTTCCTGGTTGTTTGTTGGGCTCTGGCATTTTGGCTCAGAATCACAAGCTTTCAGATGGTAGCTATCTTCCCTACGAAATTGTGGTCTGCCGGGGTTGTTTGAGTTTGGAGTGTTGGTTGCCTAAGCTTGGATTGTGGGCTGTTTGAGTTTGGAGTGTTTGTTGCCTAAGCTCGGATTGTGGGTTGTTTGGTGGTTGTCTTTTCCTGCTCCTGGGTTGTGGGAAGAGCTTCCGTTTTATGCTGTTGTTTCTTTGGTTTGTGTGTGGCCTATGCCCAGGATGTGGGCTGTTGTTTCTGGTTTGTGCTGTTTTATAAAGTGGTTTTTGTTTTGGGTTGATGCCACTTTCCTATGTTTTTAGGGGAGGTGCTGTCCGATTTTCGTTTTTTCTGGTGGCCTTTGGCTTCTTGTATTATTCTTGGTTGTTTGTTTGGGCTTTGTGCAGTGGAGAAAATTTGCTGCATCCGAAAAAGAGCGGGGATATAAGGCTGTGACCACTGCCGCATGGGATAAGGATCTGCGGTCTGCGATGAGATCCTAGCCATAATCTTATTAAGAAGTGGTCGACAATCCCGGGTGGGACGGCTAGAGGAGATAGACGGAGACACCCAGCGGAAATGTTTGTAGGCGGGACTCCCCGGACCTGACCACTGTCATGTTGGGATAGTAGCTTGCTGCTTGTCATTAATCCACACTAAGAACACAACACTCTTTTTCTTATTAACTTGCATTCCCGATGAATGCCTTGAACTTTACCAGCTCATCCATAGTAATTTACTGCTGAAATTGCTGTTTCTAATTTCCATCTTTGACTGCTTCGGTCTTCACCCTTCATATTATTTTTCTTCTTCTACTTCTTTTTCTTTGCCCTTCCCTCTGTTCTTTGGACCTTTAGTTACTCCTGTTAAAGTCAAAGGGGAGGCCCTAGGGTAGGTTTCCTCAATCCCCCACTCTTCCTCAACTCCCCCTTTAATACAAAGTCTGGTTATTATGGCTGGGTGTGGAATCAAACCCCTGCACTTGCTTTTGGAGTAGGCCAATATGGACTTTTCAATGATTTTCCTCACATTTATCTTGTAATCCTTTAGCAATGCATAGAGGAGGATTGCTTCCTCCCTTCTCACTGTGCTAAGATGCTTCGATGGCATAAGGACATAACTGATAAAGTAGAACCATACCTTGGCTTCTTCAGTCAGATCTCCTATGGCAATGGATTTAAAAGGAGTTTTCGTTGTCCCTTTCCATTCTCCTTTTCTAGCCGTTAGTAGGTCTACTATTTTCTGGTGTTCTGGTTCCTTTAGTTGTTTCTTGAACTTCAAGCCATCCTTTTGCACCCTTAGACTAAACAATTTGTTTATCTCTTCTTTGTTGAAGTCTACCCAATGCCCTCTGACATATACTCTCTTTCCTTCTTTCTCCACCAGATTAACAAGGAATTCATTCACTAAAGCAGTACAACTCGGTACTTTGTGTTCACCTAGTGACTACCATCCTCTCTTTTCTAGCATTTCAACAAAAGGGGAGATAAATGCTTTTGAATCCTTCGATGAAGCCTACATCTTGAGCTTCTTTCCATTAGAATTTCTTTGCTTTGTGCGAAATAAAGTTTCTTACTCTATATTTCCTTTCATTTGACCACGCCCCGACTTCATCCGCTCCCCTTTTTTTTTCTTGATTCTTCCACTGTATGTTGATGCTCTTCATTTTCATCATCCCTTTCCTCAACTTGCCTAGCTGCTGCTTAAGAAACTTGTTCTGTTTGATTTTCCAACTCAGTGTACTCTTTCATGATTTCATTAAGGTTTGGAATCAGGATTGTGGGGTCAGACATGGTAGGGTTAGGGTTTTGGAACTTTGGGGTTTTAGGGGGTTGAGATGAGAGAGAATTGAGTGAAGAAATTTGAGAAGGTTGAGTTTAGGAAAGGTGACCCTTGATTTTCAAAAATTTTCAATTTATAAGCCAACTGTTTGATTGTGCCCTTCATTAAATGTCGCGACAACAACTGCCTTATGGTTTGTTCCATTTTTAGTACGATGTCGCGATAGACAGAAATAATTGTCGCGACATAGTTTTGAAATCAATTGGAAACTGAGCCAGTTAAATGTCACGACATTAAGAAGAATGTTGCGACACTCTTTTCGGTGCATCATTTGAGTTTGTGTCGCAACATTGAAACTTTGTGTTGCGACATAAACTTGCCTTTTCAAATTGAGTCTAAAATTATTGATGTCGCGACTCAAAGAAAGTACGTTGCGACATTCTTTTTAGTGCTCTTTTGAATTTATGTTGCGACATTAAAGAACTGTGTCACAACATAAACCTTCCTTTTCAATTTGATTCCTAAATCAATTGTGTTGCAACATTTTAACTAAAATTTTATGAAATTACATCTTTCTCTGTTTTCTCTCATGAGACATTTAAGGCAAAGTGCATCCACTCATACTCATTTGAACATACTTGTGAAAACTTACTTAAACAATCAAAGAACCTCAATTCAATTATGAACACTTGTTTCACTTCTTAATTCAATAAGATTTGCCCTAGATATTTATAGTATATTTTTACTCAACAAACCCAGTATTTCCTTTATGCTTTTAAAATAAAACACATTCTCTCAATCTTCAATTATGCATTATCGTTAAAAACAAGTTTAGGGAATTAGAATTACTCCCCCTTGTAGTCATTTTCTGCATATTTCTTTTTGAGACAATGTGCTTCTTAATAAAATTCTTCTTGAATTTAGCTTCATCGTCGTCAAAAATCAACAACTAAAAATAAAACTATTAACATATTTAAACTAAAACATCAACCTCACAAGATTTAACTGAATTAATCAAACTATTAAAACTTAAAACTTAAAAATCTTGCTTGAGTTGCCTCCCAAGAAGCTGCTCAGTTTATATGCTACTTGATGACTTCCTTTCAGCATCTCTTTGTTTGCTCCTCTAGGCTGAGCTATTCTTCCTTAATTCATTTCCAATGCATACTTTGTCCTACATCTTCTTGTTTCCTTGTAATTCATAATTACTTCTCAATGCAGTAGGTGTGAGATCTTTTTGATTTATCTCAGTACTACTAGGAAATGCATTTCTGGATTGGTTTTGCAAGGATAAGGCCATCTTCCCTACTTAAGTCTCCAAGTTCCTCAATGAAGGCTTAGTATTTGTTTGAAACATAGTTGTGTTTGCTTGGAAATTCTCAAGTTCAGAAAATCTCTTCTTATGCATATTCAAATTTCTTTTGTTTTCCCCTATGAACTGCATCATTTGATCTGCAAAAGATTGAGTCCTTTTTTGACCCTGATATTCTCTTCTATTGTCCCTATGCTGTTGTTGTTGTTGTTGCTGTTGGAACCTAAGCTGAGCATAAGCTTGATGGTAATTCTATCCAGGTCTAGGGCCCTGTTGTGCTCCTTCACCATATGAAAAAATTTCATGGTTCCTCAGTGCTGGTGTATAATGTGTTGGCAGGTTGGGGTTAGGCTTAAAGGTGTATGTAAAACTCGAGAAAATTCTAATTTTTCTGAAAAATGGTAAAATGGTAATTCAGTCAAAATCCGAAAATTTTCTAAATATCAGATGACGAAACGGACTTCATCGTTGGTATCATCTCGTGAAATCTAGCTACCACATCGAATTTTGTCGAATTCCGAGACAGTCAAAATTTCACGTTTTTCGAGACACGAATGATGGTGCAAGACATGTGGCGCAACTCGAGTGGCTTAATGTGAGACATGTGTCAGACTGTGAGCTAGTTAAATATGAGCTCAAGTGTGGGCCATAGGAGACACATGGCTTCATGCCATTAGAAGGAAATCCAATGGGAAGAGATAAGGTGATAAGGTAATCTAAGGTGTCCAATGAGAAATGGACACTTGGCATGAGAGGACAAGTCCTCTTGACCAAGTTCTCCCAACTGGTTTGGGGAGAGGAAAAGAGGGATAACAAACCGAGAAAATGTTTAGAGAGAGAGTGTCTACCTTCTCTCTAGAATTCTTGGTGATTAGACCGTCGATTCTCGTCGGAACAAGAGGAGAAGTTGGTCTACGCTACACGGGCTACGCGTGGGTACCAGTTTTGTGGAGTTTCGACAACTCCGAAAGGTAGGTGTTTTCTCCTGCTTGTTTTATTCTTTGGCTAAGAGCCATTTTAATGGATAAGGATATCGTGAGGCCTAGATGGCCGTGTTTTCGGTTCCAAAAGATTTAGACTGAGTGAAGAAATCCTTAAAGTGGTTTCTCACAATCCCGAACTGACCGTGGACTGTTTGTGTGTGGACATGTTATTGCTTGGTTGACTAACATGTTGTATTATTTGTGGGATGATATGGGCAGTCCCAAGACGGACTGCCGGATTTTATATTAGCCCATGTGAGCTAATTTTGGTGTTATTGCCATGAAAGAATAACATGTTGTTATGTGTTAATTTTTGTTAGTATATGCATGCTTAATATATTAACATGAATTGTTGTGAAATGGCATAATGCATTTCATATGCACTGGGATAACCTAGAATAATAGGTGTGAGTGCATGACATGAAAAACGTGGTTGCTAAATGGATTTCAAAGGAAGATTTTCCAAAAAATTGCCTTGGAGAGTTTGTCCAACAGTTCATCTCGAAGGAAGACCCATGATTGTTTCGGAGAGTTGTCTAATAGATTTTACCGAAACTCGATATTGTGTTTTCAAGAACAAAAACCTTTTGTTGGAAAATAGTGTTTTCTCACACTTGGCTTAGGCATGTGTGAGGGAGTTAGTGAGGGCTCGAGAAGTGGGAAAGGGTGAGTCACATTCTCATCCATTTCATGTAGACATTTGAGTATTAGGGCATATATGTTTTAGATGTTTGGTTTGCCATTGCATGAGCGCTAGGTGGGGAGTAACCCATGTGGGATAATTCGCTACTAGGCATTGCACTACTGTCGGGAAAAAAATTATTTCAGATACTTGAAGGTTCACACACAGGGGATGGGACCTTGTCAGGAGTCTTGAGCAAGAAAGAAATGGCCATATGTGGCCTTGTTATGTATTTTTGTAAAAATCTGGGTAAAAGATCTAGTTTTGGATAATTTATAATCAAAACAAATTGTAAATTAACTTATTTTTGTATAAAATATACATTTTAGTGAGTATGGATGTATGGGCCGACGTGGCCATTTTTACTCATGTATAGGTCTCATGATATGAGACACACAGGTTTCCGCAGGTTGACAGTGGTCAACGGGACCCCCGGGGATCGGGGCGTCATAGTGTAGCTCCTATTTGCATTGAGGTACTGTGCCTCCTCAAACTGATAAGGCTATTTTTCAACTGGCCCCTTAGCACTGTTTCTTATTCATTCTTTTACTGCTCCCACTTCCTGTGCAGTATGCATTCTTTTCTCATTGTTCCCCAGTTTGTTCATAACTGCATTTAGCTGCTTCTATGGTTGTCATTCTATCTAGTCCAATAAGACCACTTCCCCTCAGTCTGTTGTTGCTCCCTGAAGCTTCAGATGGAGCCTTGTAGTTGCATTTGTCAAGGTCTTCAATAAGTTGCCTTGCCTCCTCTGCATTTCTTCTTTTAAAAGCTCCACGAAGGATCATCCCGATTATACCCTTAGGCATAATTCATGCATGATAGAATATATCCATATGAGTAGTCAGATATATTCCATACATAGGACATCTTTCAGCGGCTCCTCTTGAATCTCCCGGCCATTGTAGAGACTCTCCTCATCTCCCTACTTGAAGACAATTATTTCTCCTCTTCTCTCAACAGTTATACCTAGAGGAAAAAATCTGCTCATATAGGCCTCCACCAACTCTTCCCAAGTGTTCACTGATCCCATTGGCAATGAATCAAACCATGTTGCTACCACATCTCTCAGTGAAAAGGGAAAGAGTTGTAGCTTGATTACTTCTGGTCTCACCCGAATTTCAGCTTATTTGTGTTGGCCCGTCCTCATGAATCTCCCCATATGCTCATTGGGATCTTCGAGGAGGGTGACCTTTGAGCGGTGTTTGCTGCACCATAGTAATCAATGTTGGCTTCAGCTCCAAATTGTTTGCTTCAATTGCAGGTTGTTTTACTACAGAGTACTCCTCTTGGATAATAGGCCTCCAAAAGTCCTTCATAGTATTAGGCCTCTAATTTCTCTCTACTTCTTCTTCTTCTGGAATAGCTTGCAATCGTTTTCTTTGATTTTCCATATTTATGGATTCTGCAATGGTGATCCTTCTAAGATTCTGCAGTGTTCTCTCAATTTCAGTGTCTAGAGGCAGTAAATCTGTTTCTGGTTTTCTATGCATTTAAAATCAAGCTGAAATAGAAACACGCTAAGATCAAACGAATTATGTGGGATATAGTTATATCTATTTAAGCTCATAGAAACATGTCAGTAGCTTCTTCAGCTACTGCTAATAAAACTGTTTTTCTGATTTTCTAAAAAATAATATCAAAAAGAAAATTGTCCAAATTAGTAAATCCCTTTTTGGTTAGAATATTTATCTTTAAATTTATCCTCTATCCCCGGCAACGGATCCAAAAACTTGATAAGACCAAATGATATATACAAATTTATGACACTATTACCAAAGGACTATTTTCCAATCCCTGGCAACGATGCCAAAAACTTGACAAGACCAAATGATATATACAAATTTATGAAACTACTACCAAAGGACTATTATCTAATCCTCAACAGCGACGCTAAAACTTGTTGACCAAAATATGTATAGACAAAATTTCAGACACTATTACCAAAGGATTATTACCTAATCTAAGGTAACAATGCCAAAAACTTGTTGAGACCATTTTTCATATGTATGAAAAGATGGAATTGTTCTCTCTTGTAAGATGACTCATTTAAAATTTGTGCGTGTGGTCTCAATCATTTTAATGATCACTTGTAGTCGTGCAGTAAAAGTGGATATTCGAGTCAAATGTGGTTCCGAGGACATTGACCATCCAGACGCTAATTACCCTGGCTACTTGGGATCTTACTATTTGAACACCACTTGATATGATGATGGGACTTCAATGTAGTCCTAGTAAATCTTAAATAAACAGATGTAAAGTTTAATAAAATTGGGTTAAGGATTCAGAGTAAGATAAAAGCTGAATGGATCAGTCATGTGTCAAAATTTTGCATCATTTCAATTTATAGCTCAACCATCAATTAGAAAATTGAGTTTATTAAAGATGCAAGGTAGTATGGTTTGGATTTCTCTCTGAACAATACTTTTCATTGATTAAAAGTTCATATTCATTTCTGAGACATGATTCTAAGCATTTACTTGTAATATATAACCCTCTTTCTAAGAATCAAGTATTTTCCTTTCGGTACTTCATACAGGATCTTAAGGCAAAATTCTTACCGTAGACGAAGATCTTGCAAGCCTTTATAAATTTGATTGACACCTTATCCTACACTTAGTGTAAATTTCCATCTCCTTGATTGATCTCAGCTAACATGGGGTTCAGAATTAATTCATCGAAAGAGGGTAGAGCCTCACGAGTGATTAAACGAGATGCTTCATTCAACCTATCTCAACTTATAGTAAGTTGGCGATCTATCTGAGTAATCCTTCAAAGTTCATTAGTTCCATAGTATTAGTCTACCATACCCATAAGGAAATGCTCTACACTCTCAAGATTCTGCATCTTTATGTCACTTAGAGGCCTCCCAAAGATAAAGTGAATCAAAAATTTTATACATTAAATTACAAATTTGTCTTAGAAACAAATCATTTGTATAAACAATACCAAATCAAAATAATTTAAAAATCTTTAATTAAACTTCTTCACTCTTATCTAGTAAAGTGTTATATTAAGGACATTTTGGTGACATCAACTTTTAAACTGGTTTACTCATTCTAGTTCTTTGTCAGGAAAATTCTTTGAAATCATAACAAAGCCGAAATACATGAACTCCATAAACCTTCGGCATCCATTTAAATCAAGCAGGTAAGTGAAGAGTTATAAAGAAATCCCGACTCCAGTACTTGCGTCGATACAATACCTAAATCCGAAAGTTAAAGGAAAACTAACAAATAAAACTATACAGAGCTAAATCTACTAAAGTGGAAAAAAAAATGTGCAAGAGTCTTGACCACTTGAAATCCTATAGAGCATTGAAAGAATTTGCTTTTGTGCCTTAGAAGCGTGTATTTATATGCTTTCCCGATGTTGGGCCTCACTTCATTAATTCTTTCATTTGTGGTTACAAGTGCATTATAGTGGTCTCTTTGTCTGTGACATAAGGTCTTATTGCGATAAGGCTTTGTCTTTATCCACTTTGCCTTTATGTGCACTTGTATTTTGTCGCAACCTATTCTCTGGGCTTGCTCATGGATTGTGTCAAATCATACTTTGGCAATGTCGCGACATAATTTGTATTCAACAGTCTTGTTCTTGTCGCGATAGGAGTGCCTTGTCTCGACAGCAAACCTGTTTTGCACCCGACTTCTCCTTGATGCAACTGGAGTTGGTGCGTGACATAATTTTCCTTGTCGCGATAACAATTATTTTTAGCACATCCAACTCTATCGTGGCCAATTTTTTAAGTCATAATTTCTTTCTCGTGAAACTCTTTAGTCGCGACAGACTTTTCTTCTCTGGTTCTTGTCACTTGTTGAGCTGTTTGTCACGACATAGAATTATATGATGCGATACAGTGCGCCCAGCCATTCTCGAGTCATCTTAAATTCACGTGGGACCTACTTTTCTGTCGCGACAAATTTATCATTCACTACCTTTATTGTCGCGACGGAAAACTTCTTTGTCCGCAGCCGCGGGTTTGCCTTCAACTCGCGATTCGTAGCGGAATTTCTTTGTCGATCATTCTTCTTGTGTTGTTTCTGGCGTGCTTGTTGCGACGGGGAATTCACCTCCTTCATGTTTGTTGTCCTGACGAAATAATCTTTATCCGCATGGCGGTGTTTCCGATATATCGTAGAAACATTGCCCGTATATTGGATATCGTGCCACTCGACCGCGATGCTCGAGGAATCGACAATTGTTTGAGGGAAAAATCGGCAAAAAATCGAAAAAATAGTCGATATATCGGTCCCAGACCGATATTTCGGCACTGAGGGACACGCGTGCGTGGGATTTTTTTTGTTTCAATTTATCGACGATATATTCGATATATAGGTGAAATAATCAGGGTAAAATTTCGTATTATTGGGGTTGAGATTCATCTGCGGAGGATCGATGGTCAGTTTCTAATTTTCATAGGCTAATTTGGTGATAACGACGAGTGGTCTGCTTTGATCAATGAGCCAGATTCACCGATTTAAATGCCATCAACGGTCAGTTTTTGATCCAGCGAATTAAATCTTGACTTGATCGAAGTAGCTGTAGTTGATCAACGGGTTTTGAAGAAGATCAACAGTCAGTTTCCTGGTAAAATCCAGCAGTTTAGAATTAGAAATTTTAAATATATTTTTTGATCATCTTACACTAGCTTTTGACAATTTATAAATCTCTAAATCACTCCATTTTATCACAAACTCTCTACTAATCAATCTTCATTTCCTCAAAAAAATTTCTTTGTTATATATCTCCAAAAAAGGTGGAAATTTGGTATTTAAGGTTCATTTCAAATTTCAACAAGGTTAATTAGGTATGTACTTAGGGTTAAATTTATTTCAAATTGTCATTATTATTTATGCTTTGTGTATAACAGGTTTACATTTATGTTTGTATTTATATTAATTATATATTAATTTTATTTTATAATTTCATATTAGATTATAAATTTAATAAAATAGAAATATATTAGTTTAAGGTAAAAATATCATATAATACTATAGTTTATATAGTATAATAAATTTAATATTAATGACTTCTTTAAAATAACTATATATTAGGTTTTTTTTTATAATTTCACATTAGATTAAAAATTTAATAAAATAGAAATATATATTAGTTTAAGGTAAATATCATATAATACTATAGTTTATATAGTATAATAAATTTAATAATAATGACTTCTTTAAAAATAACTATATCTTAGTTTTTTTATAATTTCACATTAAATTATAAGTATAATAAAATAGAAATATATATTATTTTAGGTAAAGTATCATATAATACTATAGTTTTTATATAGTATAATAAATTTAATATTAATGACTATTTAAAATAACTATATATTAGTTTTTTTTTTATAATTTCACATTAGATTCGTAAAATATAAATATATTAGTTTAAGGTAAATATCATATAATACTATAGTTTTATATAGTATAATATTTAATAGTAATGCATTCTTTAAAATAACTATATATTACTTATTTTTATAATTTCATATGATATTTCATATAAAAACATTTGTTAATTTAGTAATAATATATTAATTATTACTTTTCATATTAATTAATATTTGAATTGAAGTTATATATTAGTTAATATTATGTATGCATATTAATAATATTTTAATAAATGAGATGTTCATGTTAGTTAATATTTTACTAAATTAAGTTATATATTAGTTAATATTGTGTATATATTGTATATATTATATTATATTATAAATCTGTGATTTTATATGAAAATAAATTCATTTTGGTGTATAATAATATAGTTGATTTAATAGGATGGGTAGTGGAAGTAATATTGGAGACGAGAAATCCAAATGTAAATATTGCACACATATGGAGGGGAATAGAAGTAGTACAGTAATTACTATGGTTTAGTGATAGAGTGGTGGATCACTAAACTTTAAATATCACTATCATTAGGATCCGCTCTAATATAAAAAAGTCTTACGAAATGTGCTCGGAAGTGAAACAAAAATGGAGACAACTTTTCATTAGAAAAATAAAAAGAAAAATGGCAATTGATATAGAAAGAAATTCATGTTTTGAACTCACGAGCCTGATAAGAGGACGCGATAGACATCTCATTTATGATCGCGTGATGAGGATGAGGAAGAAAGGGGATGTATATATGTACCGCATTGATATGGCTAGTTGATAGAAAGAGCTAATTTCGACGGCATGTCATGCATCAGAAAACTCTTTGAATGGGCAGGCAACAAGAAGAAAGATTAAATAGGCAAAAGAAAAATGGGTAAATCTTTAAATTAAGTGTTTTATAAAATAAAGAATTTACTTGAATTCTAATTGAGATATTACAGATGAGCCTTCCGCAGTGACTAATCGACAAAGCGCATGCAGATGCCAAGTGTGACAATCGGATCCATCACCACCTCTTGCTCCATCATTATACAAATATTTGAAAGTGACGGAACGAAAGAACATTAAAAAATATTTCAAAGGTGGTTCAATCAAAGAAACGATGGGCCGACTAATGGTGAAATTCTTGTATATGAGAGTGTTAGCCTAACAAAGAAACCTCTCACCACTTAGAACATGATTATTGGTGCACAACAAGATTTGGTATGCTGACGATAACAATTTCTAATAAATTACTATCGTATGTTATAATTGAAAACTAGATAATTAATTCCATTAATTCTACTTGTAGGCATGAGAATAGAGCCATCATCTCCATATGAAATCAAAAACAAATACTTGGATATGGAGTATAAAGACATGGAAGATTATGCGAACATCCAAAGGGAGAAATGGAAGACTTATGGGTGCACGATTATGTGTAATGGATGGACCGGGCCCATGAAATTGAGCATTATTAATTTCATGGTATATTCGAAAGGAAGCACAATATTCCTTAAGTCCGTTGATGCATCCGATAAGATAAAAGACAACAAATACATTTACGGTTCATTGAAGGACGTGATCAAGGAAGTTGGTGAAGCAAATGTTATGCAAATTTTTACAGACAATGGATCAACATTTGTGAAGGCGGGAAAGTTGCTAATGAAGAAGTACAATTTATATTGGACTCCATGCGCAGCACACTGCATTGACTTGATGTTTGAAGACATTGGTAAAAAGAGCTCTTGTTTACCGAGATTAATTACAAGTATAAAATCTGACGCCGTCTGATCGCGGTTGATTTGCTGAAATGAGAAGGTGCATTGGTGGAGATATTATTAAAGGTCCGTGGGCAATAGATTTGCGAGCAAATTACATCACCCTGAAAGTCTTCTAAAAGGGTGTGATTTGGAAGAAGATCTTTATTAAGTGATGGGCTACTCCTGAAACTTAGTTGATTGACCATTGGACATGAGGTTGAAGTGCTCATGTTTGATCATACATATTGGGAGAAGGTCTTTAAGCTAGTATCAACTATGAGGCATTATATACAGTTCTTCACATTGTTGATTGTGAAGTCGTCCCAACAATGCCATTTGTGTATGAGTTGATTCGGGTAATGATGCAAAATTTACATCAACTCAATGCTAAAGATTGGGTCGAAACAATCATCGCAGATCGTTGGGATAGAACTCTCAAACATCCTCTTCATGCAGGAGGTAACTAAGTGATATCATAATCACATTTAATGTATATTATTTTCCTTTTATCACATACTAATTCTTAATCACTTTTGTAGCATATTATTTGAATCCAAGATTTCAATATAGACACAGGTTAGTAGTAACCACACGAGTTACTCCAGTACATTCCGCGAAGTATTTGCAAGATTATCTTCTTCTTGAAGGCCTTGGTAATTTTGAAATGAGGTACATGATAGGTTCTGATTCTAATTAATTGATTCAATTTATTTGGTTACACTTACACTTATACTGATTTGACATGTACATTTTCAATTCACAGCTTATAATGTTTCGAGATGCCAAAAGAGGATTTGGTAATAGAGCAGCAATAGCCTCAAGAGATTTAAGGGTTCTTGGTTAGTGTTATTTCTCATTAAAATTTTAAAAGTAAAGCCTATTATCATGTTATTATTAGATTTTGAATGTTACTTATTTTTATTGCAACTGAATGGTGGTTCATGTATGGAAACCACACTCCTACATTGAGGAATTTGGCCATTAAGGTTCTTTCCCATTGCATCTTCTTCAGCATGTGAGAGGGAGTAGACATTTAATAATACATACAAAACAAAGGAATTGACGCACCTGGCTCGACAATTTAGTTTTTGTTACTATAACATGAAACTAAAGATCACGTGATATGCAAGCGAGACGATAAAGTTACTGAAGAATTGCAGCGATTTACTTGACATTTAAATTTGAGTTTTGGTGAAGAAGAGGAAAATCAATTATTCCACTGGGTTAGACTTCTCCATTTGGATGATGAAGATGGAAATCCTGATCCACGAATTGCTACACATGTTCGAGAAGCTGGTGTTGATGTTGACCGTGTTTTATATGAAGAAGTTCATAGTGAAAGTTTCAGTCAAGACACAAGAGACTCATTTTATCCCACTATTACTTCTTGACCCTCATTTGATTCAAGTGCTGAACATAGTAGTAGTAGACCCAGTTTTGCCGGTACTTCAACTATAGGCTATGATGGCTCAAGAGGAGAGGGGACCAATGATGGTAGTGATATTGGAAATGATGGTGGAGATATTGCAGATCGACAAATAAGTCAATATCCGTGAGGTCCATTCCTTGGTGAAGATGATTTCACACATGCTACACAAGATGAAGACCAGTGCAGGAAGTGCAGTCAGTATTGGAGCCAAAATCCGTATAGAGTTCGACGAAGGATGACACATCACAATGAGTTCATTCTTGGAAACTAGTTTTAGTCTATGAGCATTGACACTCATCACCGGTGATTCATCCAATGATGGTAACATTTTCCCTCTAACCTGATGAGTTATGGTCATCCTTCTTCAAATCCCTTAGGTTTCAGCTGATGAAAAGAATATGGAATGATAAATTATCCTCGAAGCCCGAACAAATGCCATTCCACGTTCCATATAAATGCAACAAGGATTTCAAGCGAACATATTGGGTGAACCACGATTTCCCTATCCATGAGAGGTTGTGGGTACAAGTCAAGACATTTATGCATGGCATGTTCGATCTTATAATCAATATTATCGGAACACCATGTCTTGGTATGACTATTGTCTTTACCAAGATGGGATCCCTTAGTGGTGAATGTTTGTTTATTATTCATATTTTTAGGCCTATTTATAGGCGTGTTATCCCTACTTTCTGCAGTTTTGACACCTTAATAAAATTGAGAGTTTTTATTTCTCTTTGGTCATTGAAAGAACTCTTTGAACATATGGTTATTCCATGGCATTCAACAAGACTTATCAATCGAATCTCCATCACCGATTGTGGTGTCCTCATATACCAAGGTTCTTCCTTCCATATAAGCAATGGGTCAAGGTCATCTATCCAAGCCGAATACGAGAGTGGTTCTTCCCGAGCTAATTTGATCACGAGTCTCCTCACAAGTTGACGGGGTTCATATAGCAAGCCAATGTCCGAACAAAAGAGTTATGTTGATGCGAGACAATGGTGAGATTAAAACAAACCATGAATCGGATTGGGATTCTAGGCCATCCTTGGAGGATTCCGATGATGAGGAATACGTTGCCCAAGAAGAATTGTTGGTTGTAAGGAGGGCTTTAAGTGTGCAGGCCAAGGAAGAGGACGAGGTGCAACGGGAGAACATTTTTCACTCTAGGTGCCACTTAAAAAACAAGGTATGTAGTGTGATATTTGATGGTGGGAATTGCACTAATGTCGCTAGCACCACTTTGGTGGAGAAACTAGGGTTGCCAACAAGTAAGCATCCTCGACCTTATAAATTTCAATGGTTGAATGATAGTGGGGAATTGTGTGGGTACAAAAGAAAGTGCTCTTGTCATTTTCAATTGGGAAGTATCATGATGAGGTTCTTTGTGATGTTGTCCCTATGTATGCTTCTCACATTTTATTAGGCGGGCCTTGGAAATTTGGTAGGAGAGGCAACCATGACAATTTCAAGAATCGTTTCAGTTTCATGAAGGACAAGAAGATTATAACTCTTGTACCATTGACACCAAAACAAGTGTATGAAGATCAAGTGAGGTTAAAGAAAGAGTGTGATTCAAAAAAGAATGAGAAAGAAAAGGAAAGAAAAGAAAAAGATGAAGAAAAACAAGAGGAAAAAGAAATTGAGAGAAGGAAAGAGGGTGAGAAAATAAAAAAGAGTGAAAGAAAAAGTGATCTTAAAATGAACAACGAAGAAGGAAAGAAAACAAAAAAAAGATGAGGAAGTGATTGATGAAAAAGGAGGGGAAACAAAAGGAAATGAAAGCTTCTATACAAAAGATAGTGAGCTCAAGATTGCTTTTTATTCTAACAAGCCTATGTTTGTACTTTTGTACAAAGAGATGCTTTTGAATATTAAAGATCTTGATTCTTCTTTTCCTAGTGTTTTTTCTTCCTTGTTATAGGAGTTCAAGTATGTAATCCCTGAGGATGATCCTAAGGGTTTGCCACCCGAGGAGACAAAAGAGCTTCAAAGCCATGTGGAGGAATTAATTAGTCCATCTATTCTACATGTATTACTTGAACCCAAAAAGGATGGACCGTGGAGGATCTGTATTTATTTTTATGCCATCAACAACATTATGGTTAAAGATTCGAGGACGAATCTTTTTGACTGACGAAGGGGGGAATGATAAGAATCAAAGCACAAAGGATCCGTGATGCAGGAGCTTTTACAAGATACATTGGGAATTCAATCTTAATTATGGAAAATTCAGATTCGGGAGGCTGTGAAACCCTGAAGACACCTAATATATTTATATTTCCAAGTGTTTTGAGTTTTCTTACTGTTTTGATTTGGAGTTGTTTTATTTTAGAAAGATTTGTTCATTTAGTCAAAGTAGAAGTTGTTAAAAAAATTGCCCTAACCAAGCGGAGGGCAAGATGCTCTCTAGGGCAGACCAACTTATCGTCTTCACATTGAATGCACAGGGATGACAAATACTTTGGCGGGGTCAGAAGTCCGTGGGGGTTTGACCACGCGTGGTCGCCCATCCCAAAAAGGGGTTTCCCCTTCTTTGCCTCAAAAAAGGGATGACGACGTTTAATCTCTCCTCCCGTCTGGCCATCGAGGTGCAGCCTCCTCCGATGCATATCTCAGGGGGTCGAATCGCGATTCGAAGGTCGACAATGCCACTACCGCTGATGCCATCATCGCTGCTGTACTTAATGCCGATTCCGGTGTTGCTGTTACCAACATAGCCACTGCCATCTCCTCAGATCTTTAGGGTACTGTGATGAGCTTAAAAGTCATCCATTTTCAGTCCATTTTTTTGATTGATTTTTATCTAAAAAGACTGATTTATGTGCAGAAATATGGAAAAACTCACCAACTTGCTATGCGCGAGGTGAAAAGAGGAATTTTTGCGTAGAAGGAGCGGAAGGTGGCGAGCATTCGCGATATATGCGGTTGAAGAAGCTATGCGCGGGAGAGGCACACGAGTTAAAGGACGATGTCGTGAAGCCTTGCCTTGTGTGAAATTCATATCAAGATTCGCGGCGACAAAACTCCGGTTACAGCGGAAGAGTAATTGAAGGAAGCGAATTTGGGCGCGATAGAAACTCTAAGTCAGGCAACTATGAATTGATGAAGAAAAAGACATGAGGTCGCGACATCACTTTGAGGTCACGACAGAATTAAACCCAGTGTAGTGGACAAAGTTGTCTTGACACCAATAGAAGTTGCGACGTAAGATGTACAATTTACTGAACATTGATGTCGCAAACATCGGAAAGAAGGTCGACATCATCAGCGCATCGAGTCGGAGTCGCGACATCGGTAGACCTGAAGCGGGTTGTCGACATCGGAGTCAAATTTGTCGCGACATCATGAAACAAAGAAGAATTCGCGACATCATCCTTGCATCGAGAAGTTGTCAACGCGCATCGGTCGAGAGGTGTGACGATGGTAAACCTGACGGTTAATCGCTACATCGGTCGGTTGTCGCGGCGTTATGAGCAAAGGAAGGAATTCGTAATGACGCGGATCTCAGCGACGTGGTTGCTGAAAGGAGGTGCTGACATCATTAAGCGATCGCAACAACGAGCGAGGAAGAAGATTCGCGATAGCGGTCGAGGTCGCGACATCGATGCAAACTAGCACCAAGATTCGCGACATCGGCCAGTGTCGTGATCGGTTATAAAGGGTGAAATTCGCGACAACGGTTAGAGGTCGCGACTTGTCCGTACCTGAGACGAGAAGGTCGTGACATCATACGATGGTCGCGACATCCGAATCACAAGAAGTTCGGTCGCGACAACAAGAAGCGGTCGCGACATCAGAAGCTAGAAAAGCAGGTCGCGACATCATACAGTGGTCGCGACATCAATTGTGAATAACTAAGGTCGCGATGTCATTCAGCTGTCGCTGACATCGAACCTGAGTAATGAAAGGTCGACATCATTTGCGTCGCGACAACAAATCAAGAGATAATGTGACCGTCCACGACGAAACAAAGCCTGCGACATGGCGAAGACAACGGTCGCGACAAAGGAATCGATGTCGCGACATCAGCAACTGTGAGCGATTGGCGAAGTCAGAGGTGCGCCGAGTGGGGCCCCTGACGAACCCGCAATACGGTTGCTAGAAGGACGGAGCTCTTGGCGCTCAAAGAAATACGAATTGTTGAGGCTCTTGTATTTTAGTTTTTTTTTTCTTTTCTTTACTCTTCTTTTGTTTTCGTTATTTTTAGTTCTAATATTTCCCAGTAGATTGTTCTTTCTTTTGAATTTCTGGATCTGGACGTTAGTTTTTAAAGTTGAAGCTGAATGCAGATTTCAATTTCTTCAAATTGCATGCGGATGATGCGGAATTCGGACAAATTTTAAGGAATTCGAACTTCCGGTTCCATTCTGATGGTTTACTTGATCACTTGAACCGTTGTTTGGTAATAATTCGGTGATTTAGGAACCCGGCCCCTGATTATACTCTATTGTTAGAGTTTATCTTTTATGTAGAAATTTATCAGAAGATGCTGAACTTCAGTTTGTAAATCTACTTGCTGGTCTTGTGTATTTTTTGTAATTGATCCCAATATCAGTGTCTCATACCCACGTAAAAGCGGGTTTGTCTCGAAACTCTCGATTTCGAAGGCCTACGAGTGACCTGAAGGCATTCTTGAGTAATGAACAATTTACGAAAGGTATGCGCTTTGATATTGAAGATCTAATGTGCTCACGGTGATTAAATTGATAAATCCTCTTTTCACTTGGAGGCGAAGGAGTTGAGCGATTTATCCATTTAAATGCGAGAGAGTTCACCTCGGTCGAATAGTGAATTTAATCCGTGTTAAGCGAATCTAATCGAGAAGGATGAGCTATTACAATTTTGAGGAAGAAACCGAGTATGGTATAAACCTATGCAATGACTAAATCTAAGGGCTAAGGTTTATAGTCCATGTTGTCAGGTATGAAGTATTGAGAAAGAAAAATACCGGAAACGAGGCGGCCAGTTAAAAGTAGTTATCTAACACTCACGTCTTCGAGAAACGGTGAAGATTAGATAATGAATGGTGGGGTTTGGAGAGATCGGTACTATCATATTCCTTGGACTAGTTTAATTATGGTTCATTAAGCAAACATACAGTCTGTCTACTTGAGGAATTGATGTTTCTGATAAGCGTATTTTCAATGCTCCCTTTAAAGATAAGCTGTCGATGCGAATTTGTAATTTTATCATTTCAGTATTAAATTCATTTGTTATTAATTCAATTCTTTTTAGTTTTCATTATTTTAAGGCTTTTAAAGCTGATTCCATTTGTCTATCATAGTCCAAATAGTATAGAACTTGAGTAGTCAGGGTAGTTGATTGAACAGTCTTGAGATCTCTGTGGGATCGATATCTGGACTAAAATCCACTTTATTACTTGTTCGACCTATGCACTTGTAGAATCATAAATCAACATTAAAAAGAAATGTATCTATTCTTCAGAAAACCATTTTATATCAGTATACTTGCAAGGAAATATAATCAACAAGTTTTTGGCGCCGTTGCCGGGGATTAGACAATAATCCTTTGGTAATAGTGTCATGAATTTGAGTCGATGTTTTGATCTATCACTCACACTTACATTAACAAGTCTTTGGTCTATCAACAAGTTGTTGGCGCCGTTGCCGGGATTAGATAATAGTCTCTGGTAATAACGTCGTAAATTTGCATATGTTCTTTGGTCCATCAACAAGTTTTTGGCGTCGTTGCCGGGGATCGAAAGAATTTAGTAGATCAATATTCAGACGAAAGAAGGAAATACTAATTTGGACATTTAAAAGAAAAAGAACAAAAATAGTTTTTCAAGCAGTGGTTATTTTTAGACACTAACCTTTAACAAGCCATATTGAAAATATTTGTTGGCTTGACTAATCCTATTAATGTGAGTATGTTTTTATTTCGGAAAAACTTTTGTCATCGACGAGAACAACGTGCGATTCGACGAGATCTTGAATTAGAGAGAACTTCGAAGCTTGAGAAAAGCGAAGGCGAAAAGCTTCGGCTATGGCGGATGAAGGCAAGACCGGCGAAGGATAAAACGAGCGACGAAGGCCTCCCGATCCGTCTGATGGAGGACTTTTGGAGACCTGTGTCGGATAGATACTGCGCAATCGAGACGGCCTACGGTTGATCTGAAATAACTTTGAGCGAAGCCGATCGCCGATTCTGATGGTTCCAGCGACAACGAGTTCTTGGTCATCCCATAGAAGACCCAAATGAGCACAGGAAGGTTCGGGATGGCAAACCACAGGTGAAGTTGAATGGGGTGAGACCGGAGGTCATAAAATTGCATTATTCCCATTTTCTCCTAAGAGATCACGGCTGGCCACATGGTATGAATCTCTACCCGTATGGTTCTGTTGATGGGAGGAACTTGTGAAGCCTACTTGGGTAGATTCTTCCCCCGTCACTCACCTCGAGAGAGAAGAAGGGAGATAATTGTGTTCGGGAAGATGAGAGCCTTTATGTAGCATGGGAGAGATTCAAAAGGTTGCTAAAAAGATGCCCTATGCATGGAATAGACTTGAAGACCCAGATGGACATAGTATATCATGCCTTGAATGATACATCTAAGGGCATTATTGATGCTTCATGCGGTGGAGCATTCAAACGTAAGAGTCTTTGAAGAAGCGAGGTACGATTGAGGACTGGCGAAATGCGATATGAAAGCTCCATCGAGTTCTTCAAGAGTAATTGAGCGAGGAAGAGGAGTGTGGAGGCTGAGGCGAGATGACGCCATGGAGAGCGAAAGTTAGATGCCATCATGCATCGAAATGGACAAACAAAGAGAGGAAGATACCTTGCTCATGAAATAAGAGCGGTCGAGAGAACACTATTGAGAGGAAGTGCTGATGTACGAAGAAGCTGTTTTATGATCTTTGAGGTTAAGGCTTGGGGAGCGAAGTTACATCACTTAGACAAATCCTAACACACCGGCTACTTATCATCCGGCGTTGAGGAACCGTGAAAATTTTTCATATGGTGGAGGGCATCCGCAAAGGCCAGGCATAAAGTCCTCAGCGGGGATATTATGACCACGAGGTTCTTGCGGCCGACATCAGGAGGTGAAAATAGAAAGCGAGTACGAGTCGGAGGAGGCTCGACCATTTGAAGATCAAATCTTTGCCGATTCATGGGGAGACGATAAGAAGAACATTAAGCCTCCATGAACAAAAGTTTGCGAGTGGAAGCCTCGAAATACCAATTCTCGGAGATTTTGAAGACCCTTATGCCTCCCCTCGAGACACGGAGACCACAAATGAGGCGTGCCCACCCAAACACAAACCGGATGAAAGATGCCTTTCCAGGTGACACGAAAAGAATCAGAAAGGCTGCGTAGACGTGCGGCTCAAAGTGGGAAAAAGACTTGGTAGAAAAGGCAGAAAAAGATGAAAGCAACAAGAGGAAGGCCCGGACAATCTTGAAACATTGGAGAGAGAAAGAAGGAACAGCGTCGGGAGAAGAAGAGGCCAAAGAAAACCCCCGGGAACAATTTGCTGCAGTCCCATTTCAGAAGTTTTGTGAAATCAGATGAGGAACCGAGTTTGCGGGTTTTGAAAACCTTCGAAGATTTGGAGAGATCGGTATGCCTTTCACGAAGTGTGGTGACTCGGATGCCACCTTTGAAAGACATCTTGAAACGAAAGGAAGGTCTTTGAAGAAGGAATTGTGAACTTAGTGCGACTTGCGATCGCGTGATCGAGACTTACAGATGAAGGATCGGGGGGGCTTCGCCATTCACGCACCATTGGAGGGTTTGAGTTTGAAAGCTCTGTGACTCGGGGTGCCGATTATCAATTTAATGCCCTAATGCATTTGCGAAGTTAAGTTTGGGTGAGCTTACTCCCCTTCTTGTTGCCCTCGAATGGAAGATAGAACCACTGGCAAAACTGAAGGAATCATAGAAGTGTGCTAGTAAAGGTGGGGAAAATTTATTTTTCTAGTTGACTTAAATCATCTTGGATATGGGGAAGATTCTAGAGTCCCTTTCTTGCTGGGAGGCCATTCCTTGCAACTGGGAGCGGCTCTGTCCCGATATGCGAAGGGAATTCTCACTCTCGAGTTGGAGAAAGGAAACGGTGACTTGATTTAATCGAAGTTTGAGAATTTAGACATAGAAGGGAAGATATCAAGTCAATAGAATATGTATATGTCAACAACTCTGATTTTACTAAGATTGTAATGCTTGACTTTCAATCAATGAAAAAGTGAATTTCAGTATCTTGAAGGTTTTGATTCGAGATTTTACGCACATCGGTTACATTCTCTTGAAAAAGTGAGTCTTGAACAAAATAGGATGAAAAAAGGAGACAAAAATGGAGAAAAGGAATTTCATCAAACCGAGTGAAGAAGGGCTAGTTTTTAAGGTTGCCAAGTCATTTAAAGTATGCTTGCACAGGCACCAAAAGTAAACCCATTAATAATTACGCTTTAGACTCGATGATCTTTGAAGGCACAGAGGTTCTTTGGAAATTTTAAGGAATCATAAGGAGTCTATAGCTTGGTCTATTGAAGAGTTAAAAGGTATCAGTCCATCAATATGCATGCACAAAATACTGCTGGAAGAAAATGCAAAGCCAACTGTTGAACATCAAAGGAGACTGAATCCAGTAATGAAAGAAGTAGTTAGGAAGGAGGTGCTCAAATGGTTAAATGCTGGTTTCATCTATGCAATTTCAGACAGTCCTTGAGTTAGCCTAGTTGATGAGTATCTTAAATACTCATTTTATCCTTATGCTTTAGTTAGTTTTTCTAGTATTTTTATGTTAAATAAGTTCCCTAATGCTCTAAAAGTTCACACTTATGATCATGTCATCGATTTGGTGGAATTGTGCAAAATTGGTGGAAAAACTGCTATAGAAGCAACAGGAGAGGCTACTGAATTTTGACATTTTTAGACATAATATGAGCTCCTATTGCATCAATCCATATATGGATGAATTCTACACTTCAAGAGCTTTCGGGGATGCAGAACACACGAAATTGGAGTTCGAACAAAGAAGTTATGCAAGTTCCAAAACTTGAAGAAAATCAGCAAACATTGCAGCACCTTCAGCAGGAGAGGCTACTGTATTTTGAAATTTTCAGATATCATATGAGCTCATATTTCATCAAGACATAAATGGATGGATTCTAAACTTCAAGAGATTTCCAACGGTACCAAGAACACCCAAATCGGAGTTCGTATGACAAAGTTATGGTCTTCTGAGAAGTTGGGCGAAGCCAGGGGACTCGACAACGTCGCGACGTTGAACTAACGTCATAGCGTTCTTGAAAGCGAGCATCCCGACGTCACGACGTTGCTGCACGACGTCGCGACGTTCGGGGTCGGTTTTGGGTGGTTTTTTAGTCCATTTTGAGCCCATAATGGAGGGTTTTTAAGCTCAAACCCGAAAGAGACGAGGAGGAGGCGGCTAGGGCTCGGAGAAGGGGACTTTGTCCACACTTTGGGACCAAGGAGGAGGTTGGGAGCTGTTTTTGAAGCTTTGGGAGAAGATCATGAGATTTGTGGAAGAAAATCCGAGACTCACCATCATTTGATCATTATAGTTTCTTCTCCCTCTTTTCTCATGTTTTATCCTAAGTTTATGATGTATCAAACCTCTATCATGCTTTAAATTAGTAGATCTAGGGTTTTGATTTGTATATTGAACATGGGTTTTATATCTATTTGTTAATGTTGGATTTCTATTGTTTCTTGTGAATGCACCTCTATTGATTCATACTTTGTTCTATTTACATATTGATTTCTGGCTAATCTCAATGTGGTGAGTGGTTCTTTGCAAGATCTGAGAAGGGAGTAAAGAACTATACATAGATGAATCAACCTAATTAGCGTGTTGTAAGTACTCCGGTAATTAGGAGCGTGTGAGACTTTTGGATCTTAAAGCATCTTTAATGCTTGGGGTTGAGCTGAGAAGCAAAAGACCTAGTGTTAGTTGGTAGTTATTCGACCTCGTGAGAGGCTTATAATTAAATTAGACCAAAGAGTAGCCTTGGAAAGCATTTTCTGAAACAATAGAGTAGAATTTTGACTTAGATACAGAGGATTGTGGGTTGCACCAAGTACCCTAGAGATTTATCATCTCTTGGTATCCCATAGTTCGCGAACTTCATTAGTTAGATTTAGAAATTTCATTAGTTTAGTTAAATTTTGTTTTACTATCACAGTGTGAGTTTGGATATTAAGAAGTATTATAATTTTGGCACTTAGCATCCCGTTTTCCTGTGGATCGATATCAGGTACTTAGGTACACTTTATTATGACAAGCGTATACTTGCGTGAATAAGCGCTCTTTTATATTTTTACATAATTTTATATACACATCTAAAAAACGCTTATCACAGTCCATGTGGTTCCAAGAAGGGTGGATTTCTTGTGATCATAATGAAAGAAATGAATTAATTCGAAAAGAGCGATAGCGAGGATGGAGAGTATGCATTGATTACGAGCCGAACCGCGACAACGGGAAAGATCATTTCCCTTTGCCCTTCATTGATCGAGATGTTGGGCCAGTTAGCGGACACCCTCATTTGTTTCTTGGGCGAATTGCCGGTACAACGGATTGCAATTGCACACGAGGACGAAAAGACCACGTTCACATGCTACTATGGTACCTTTTCCTTGAGAAGGATGCCATTTGGTTTGTCTGCAAATACTCTGCTACTCGTGATGTATGATGTCAATTTTCAGTTTTGATTGAGGAAGTCATGGAAATTTTTATGGATGACTTCCACCGGTGTATGGGTCAGGTTTTGAACAGTAATGCGAACAACCTGGAAATGGCCTTCAAAGATCAAGGACAAACAACTAGCAAGTGGGAAAAATGCCATTTCATGAGTAACGAAGGTATTGTTCTTGGTCATAAAATTTATGCTCTGGGGCTAGAAGTGGACCAATCAGGGATTTCCATTATCAAAACCCTTGCACATCCTAGCAGTAAGGGGATAAGGAGTTTCTTGGGGCATCTTTGGATTTTATAGGAATTCATAAGACTTCTCAAAAATAGCAGACCCGCTATGCGGTGCGGAGAAGGACCTGAAGTTTAATTTTGGCCAGTTCTTGGCAAGAGTGCCTTTAGAATCAAGATCAGTTGGTCCGAGAAGCACCTATCATGTTTGCACGAGAATGGGATCGGGGTTAATAATGTGTGATGCCAGTGATTTCGCAATGGGGGCTGTAATGGGGCAAAGAAAGAGAAATATTGAGCCATATACTATGCTAAGCGAACCTTCAATGAAACACAAAGAAAACTATTCCTGGCGAAGAAAAGGAGAGATGCTAGCAATAGTGTTTGCTTGTGAAATTCAGGCCATACATTTTGGGATCCATGTTATAGTTCACACGAACCATGCGGCCATCGAAATATCGATGTCAAAAAGGAAGCTAAACGAGGCCCGATAAGGTGAGTCGCGCTGCTGCGAAGTTTGATATGGAAATTAAAGATAAAAAGGGGTGTGACAATATGATAGCTGATCACTTGTCCAGAGTAGAAAGGAATGAAACAAAAAAGGAAGAGGCAGAATTAACGGAGAACTTCCCAGATGAACAACTGTTTAAGGTGTCATTCCAGCTTCCATGGTATCTTGATATTGTAAATTACCTAGCTTGTGGAGTAGTTTGTAGGAATTCGGCTACCCAATAGCTCGAAATTGTGGCCGAGTACTACATACAGGATGACCAGCGCTATTTAAAGAGTCTTGACATGATTATCGAGAAGATGTGTGCGGAGAGTGAACAATGTAAATCTTGAATGAATGCCATGCATCACCATATGGGGGCATTTTACGGAGAAAAACTGACTCCTGAATACTCAATCTGGATTTTATTAGCCGTATCTTCGAGAGATTGTCTTGAATGGAGTGAAATATGTGATAGATGCCAAAGATTGGAAATATGTGGCCAGTAAATGCCCCTCGAAAGGAATAATGGTGGTGCAGAATTTTTTGATGTATGGGAATAGATTTTGTAAGGACCATTCACGTCATTTGAAGCTTCTTCCTCTTAGCAGCAAGGTGGTTATCATTCCAAATAGGGTGGAAGCGTATTATCAAGAATGATCTTCATCTGGAGTTGTAGGATTTCTTACAAAAGAATATTTTGACGTTGGAACACAGGCATGTTAGTGATGGGGAAGCCATTTTTCTGAAACAAAATATTGCAAAACTCATGGCGAGTATGGGATCAAGCATATAAGGAGTCTAACATCATCCCCGGACCAATGGACGGAGCGGAGATTTCCAACGGGAGATTAAAGAATCTGGAAAAGATTGTAAGTTGAGGAAGGATTGGTCTTCGAGCAATGATGCACTTTGGAGAAACTACAGGCGCATTCAAAACCCCATTGGAATGTCCCATCTGGTATCCCAGTAAGCCATGTCATCTACCTCTTAGGCTGAATACAAAAGCTATGTGGGCCATCAGAAGTGAACTTTGATTTTAAAAGCGCAAAGGAGAGAAGACTACTCAAGCTGGAATGGCTTGGAAGGCGAGAAATGAAGCCTCGACAATGCTAGAATATCTGAGACAAAACAAAGAAATGTTTTTCTTGTAGTCAATTGAGAAAGAGTTCGAAGCGGGAGAGCAGCGGAGGTTCTTCTTTTAACTCAGTTGAAGTTATTTCGGGGGATTTAAAATCAAATGGAGTGGACCATACCACGGTGGTGTCCAAGCCTTTACATTTGGAGCGATATTAACATTAAAAGGCGTGTTGGGAAGGATTTAAAGTCAATGGACAAAAGCGAAGCATTATCAAAGCAGGAAAGGAAGCTCATTTGGATTCATTAAGAGAGAAAGAATCAAAGCAGCCAGTCCAGTAAGGACTAGCCCAGGAGCTGGGCGTGGGAGGCATCCATGGGAATTTAATTTTGCAGATTAGACTTTGAATTTTTATAATTCACCTTGATTTTTGTTTTCTTTTGTTCTTATAATGATTGAATTGTGCACTTGAGAAGTTAATTTTTGTTTAATTAAATCCTTTACGGAAATGCTGAGTGCTTATACGAGAAATGACTCGACGAAGACTATCATCTTGAGAAGTGATATGTTGTTGATGTGTTGTCTTGCCTTCCAGGACAACTTTAGCAATTCATAGGAAAAAGCTATTTGAAAAAGGGGAGCATTCTTTTCCCTATACAAATTCTATGAAAATTGAATAATGCTACATATTTAGATGCGTGTGAAATGATTTATTAGTGATGAAAATCACGCTAGTGTCAAAGTACCGGCTATCACGGTCATTGAAGTTTAGAGCAATTGCGAGACTAGTTCATAATAAACATATCGCGCGAAGCTGAAGTCGCAGCGAAGTTGATGTGTGACTTTCGGTCGATCTTGAAGGAATAAAAGGAGCGTGGTGCGACCCGAAGTTTGTATCTTGACGGGGAAATTGAAGTCAGCGACCAGGAACAGATTGGGTGGCAAGTGAATCCTTGAAAGAGTGATGGTCATGATAACTTAACAATATCATGAGTCTTTTTTGATGTCGCGTGTCGACCTTGGATAACATCCTCGGTTAACTTATGTCGCAAACAATATTAATATCGCGACATCAGCGTTACCAGTAGTGACTTTTAATTTTATACTAAATTTAATGTGGCTCCTGATAACGGCATATGAATTTAAGTCGCGTAGCGCAAAATAAATGAAATAATAATAGCCACAATAATAATTGAATTTATTTGTTGAGAATCTCTAACTTACTATCAGTCCTGCCAGTAAACAAATTCAGCTTACCATCTTACATCTTCCTGGTTTCGATTTTTGCAAACCTAAATCAGAACCACTTCCCAAAAAAAAAAAAAACCTTAATTTCTAAATGGTAGGAACAGCCAGACCTCATCCCAAATACGACGAAATCATGGGAATATATTCAGCGAGGAAGAGGAGGTTCATACGGAACCTGCGAGGAAGAAAACGGGATGTAGACGGCACAGAGATTGACCGGTTGCAAGGCAACGAGAGAGAAAAAGGGAAGAAGGCAAAGAAGATGAGTTAGGTCTCGGATGAAGCCTTTTTTCTATGGAAGAAAGCACTATGCAGGCAAGGGATTTGTAGGAGAAAGGGGATTCAGCCAACTCATCTCTCCCCTTTTTCGAAGATTGATGGAGCAAGAGGGTGGGAGAGTGTCTGTGAGCATCAAAAAAAAATTTAGTTATCACAGCCAGTTGTTAGAGGAATTTTCTCCAACCTTGAGGAGAAGGAGAACTACGTTTTTGTTAGAGGTTTGGGTTCATGTTTGAGGACTATAGTAAGTATCTGAATCTGAGTAAAGCATGGATCAGTATAAAAAGTTGGTAGGCGACCCAAACCATGAAAGATAGCTGAAGGTGATGACAGCAAGGTAGAAATGGGGCGAGGTCGAGGGAGAGAAGAAAGATTATAGCAGAGTCTAACGAAGAAGCAAGAGTATAGTTCCTATTTATTTCGCTTTGTTGGTTCCCTCTGAAAGCATGTTTGCAAAGTAAGAAGCAGGAAGCCATCATTACATATACCATCTTGAAGAAGCATAAGATTAATATCTTTGGGGGCTATTATTGAAAGCTTCAATCTTCAAATATCTGAAGAAATAGAAGGGCTGATCCTCGCACGGCCACTATCACAAAGTTATAATATAAATGAACTGTGAAGGGAGATTGGGAAGAGAGGAAGAGAGAGTATCCCAAATGCTTCCATCATTAGCCTGATAGGGAGGTGCGACGAACAAGTAGAAAAAAGTCATAGTAAGACGGTTAAAATGAGGAGAATGCAAGAAGAAGAGGACACACGTGGTTGAAAACCAAGAAGAACAAAATCTAGAGCACGAGCTAGAGAACACTCTCTTTTAGGAGGACATGGAGCAGATGAAAGAATCATAGATTTCACCGCCCCAGACGACTCTCCCCAAATGGCCCGGGAGTCGAGGAACCGGGAAAACAGGGCCCAGAAGAATAACCAAATAATGGAGATGCTTATTTCTATGCGGAAAGTATGGAAGAAGAAGATAAATGGAGCACTGTGAAATTGAGGAGAAGATGTGTATGAAAATTTGAATTGAAAAAGAAGATCACTTGATGGGAAGAGCTGATGAAAAGAAATGTATGAAGAAGAGTTGAGAGAAAAGATGAGGGAAATGGGAAGGAGTTGAGAGAGCGAAAGAGCTGGATAAAGATCTTAGAGCACCCGAAGAAAAGTTGAAATGGAGGAAAGAGATCGAGAGATCTATGAAAAATTCTTGACTTAGCCACTGAATCATTTCTGATAATCATTATGTTCAGAGACTCTCAACTCTAAAACTCATAAAGAAAGGAGTTAGAAGCGAGGCTAAGACAAGAGAGGACGAGATCAAGGGTTTAAATTTCTCTTATATGTCATTATTATTACAGGAACTGAGAAGAAGATGAAGACGAAGAGATAAGTCTTGATGACAATGATCTTATAGAGAAGAGAAAAATGCAGGCTGGAAGATTTGGATCGATTAACAACAATCTATCAAATTTTTAGGAATCATGTGAGAAATGGAAGCGTACAATAGACACATTGGGTCAAAGCAAGATGATCCCGAATCAAAAGTTAGTCTCACCAATGAACTTTTATTGAAGAACCAATAGAAAGGAAAATGCCAAGAAGAAGAAGAGGGCGAAGTAAGTTCCCCAGTTCAAACTGACACGGCTGCAACATTGGATCCCAAAACATCTTTAATTCCTTCAGAGAAACAAAAAATAGACTTCTCATTGATTTGTCAACTATACTCCCTCATCTTTATCCATGTTCTCAACTTATTTGCACATTCTCATAAATAAAATCGAGAATTTGTTTGATGTGTTTGAAGTCAAATTATTGTGTTTATTTTTTTAATTACTAGAGGAATATGATGAAATTTAGCTCGGGAATATGAAAATGCGACATATCATAATATAGCAGGCTGGTGAGGTAATTGATTAGATGATAGGATGAAACACAAATAATTGCGAGAATAAGAATTTGAATGACACATAATTGAATTGAAACAAAAATTGCATAATTGGCCTTAGATTTATTTATTAAGTCCGGGTTAAGGAAGTTATACAATTGAAGAAGCCAAAACATGTTTTAGGTTTGAAGTATAAACGATGCCAAAAAGAACTTAGTGAACCTGCTAGATCGGGTAACCCCTCGTCAAGTAAATGAGTCAAGAACATCCTTTAGGGTTTATTCACGAGTTAACTAGGCAGATTCTAGAACTTGTTAGATGATTGATTAAGGCGAAATCTAGGTATTATATGAGAAATGATAGGCAATCACTTGCGGCTTGAGCATTCTATTGCCATTGTTATATGTACACATATAGTCACGAATTTGAGGCAAAACATTCTCTATCTTCCAAAACAAGCAATTGAAAATCCAAAACTGCTCCTTTATAACTAAACCTCCAGGTAAGAACCTCGTTACCTAAGAACTCAGGAGGGAGGAAGAGATAAAGTTTGGGAGTATATTTTGGAGAGCTAAAATCTGAGAAAAAGGGTGAGGAAAAAATCTAAACGAAGATCTATGAAAAGAAAACTTAAAGGAAGAGGATTTTGTCTTGTGGCCTAATTCTCTTGAACAATTAAGTTCATAGAGTGTTTCAGCACCTGTTGCCTAATGCCGAAATTTGGTGTAGAACTCACCCAGCGAGTTAACTCAGGGAGGTGTTAGCACAAAAAGCCAATTGCACTATTCTGAATAGTTTGTAGAGAAAAAGTTCCAATAATGAGAAGTACAAATGTGAAATTGGAACACAAGCAATTTTAAACGAAGAAATCGAAGATTCCCAGGGGATAAAGTTTTGGGGAATCAAATAAAAGAAGTTGTAAGGGGAAAAGGAGGCGGTTAAGTAAGAAGAAAGGAAGAAGTTTGAATAAATGCCAGCCTAAAAGTTCCATCCATCCACACCCGCTGGCCAAACCTAACCTTCTACTTTGAGAACTTTGATTGATCTTGAAGGTTGGGATTACTGTTAGTGAGATCAAATATAGACAGCAAACATGGGATTGGAAAATTTAGGGATCAAAGCGTGAAGAAGCTCGGAGGATTGGCGGCTCACTAAGAAAGGAGAAAACCAATCTATAACTTTGCGGGATCCAATTGACTAAATTGTTTATAAATTAAATTCAATTAGTTTTGTCACTTTGATTAAGTAAGCCAAACTTCATACGGACTTAAGCTGAATCTCACGAGGAAAAGAATGCAATTCTTGTATTTCAATTAAATTCTGCGAACAATGCAGAAAAGTATCTTTGTTTGAGACAAACAAATCTTTCTCTTATTTGGCAGGAATGAAGCAAGGTTAAGTTGGGGTTTGGTAAACTTAAAAGTCATCATTTGATCCATTTTAAGATTGATTTTATCAAAAGCGGTTATGTCTGAAATATGAAAAACTCACCAACTTGCTATGCGGCGGGAATTCAAGAAGAGGAATTTTGCGTGAAGGACGGAAGATTGTGGGCATTCTTGATATAACTAGTTGAAAGAAGCTGTACGTAGGGAGGCACACGAGGGTTAAAGGACGATGTAGTGAAGCCAGGCGGTAAGTCACTATCAAGTCGCGGCGATCAAACTCCGGTTGCAGCGGAAGAGTAATTGAAGGAAAAGCGGTGAAACTCTAAGTCGGGCAGCTATGAATTGATGAAGAAAAAGACGCTGGTCGCGACATCACTTTGAGGTCAGCGACAGAATTCGCTCCGATCTGGAGTGGACAAAGTTGTCGTGACACCCGATAGAAGTGAGCATGGATAATACAATTTCTTGGTACATTGATGTCGCAACATCTGGAAGAGGTCGCGACATCATCCTTTTATCGGTCGGTCGCGACATCGATGAGCCGCGAACGGTTATGTGGCGACATCGGTCGGTGTCAGCGACATCATGACCAAAGAAGAAGTGGCGACATCATCTTTACATCGATCCGGTCGCGACATCGGTAAATACGAACCTGGTTGTCGACATTAGTCAACTGTCGCGACGTTATAAGCAAAAGAAGAAGAGTGGCGACAACGCGGATTATCGCGACGTGGTTGCCTTTGAAGAGTCGCGACATCATTAAATGATCCGCACCAGCGAGAAGCAAGGAAGAAAGGTCGGCGACAGCGGTGGGAAATTAGCGACATGTCGATGGAAACTAGCACCAAAATTCGCGACATCGGCCCGGTTATTAGCGACGTCGATTAAAGGGTAGAGAGAGGTGACGCGGCTAAGAATTAAGCGACATCCGGCTGAACCGAGAGAAGATCGCGACATCATACAATGAATTAGCGACATCAAATCTAAAGAAGTTAAGGTCGGCGACAACAAGAAGCGGTCGCGACATCGAAGCTAAAGCGGTCGCAACATCGCTCACGATTAGTGGCGACATCAATTTATGAATAATTAGGTCAGCGATGTCATTAATTTGTCAGCGACGTCAGACCGCAATGCTTGAAGATCGACATCATTTAGGCACATCATGACAACAACTCAAACTAATGATGACACGTCCGCACGACCAAACAAAGCCTCTGCGACATGGCGAAGACAACGGTGCGACAAAGAATCGATGTCGGCGTCAGCAGCCCAATTGGGCCCAGTGGCCGAAGAGTCTAAAGGTGCATCGAGTGGGCCCGACTTGAGGAACCATAAATACCACGGTTGCTCTGGAAGGGCTCTTGGCGCTCAAAGAAATGCGGGTGGTGAGGCCTTGTATTTAGTTTTTCTTTTCTTTTACTCTTCTTTTGTTTTCGTTATTTTTAGTTTTAATATTTAATTAGATTGTTCTTTCTTTTGAATTCTGGATCACGGGCGTTAGTTTTAAAGTTGAAGCTGAATCACGATTTCCAATTTCTTCATTCTTATCTGGATAGTACGAATTCAGACGAATTTTGGGGTCGAACTTCCAGGTTTCCATTTCACGATGGTTTATGATCGACAAAGCCATTTGTTTGGTGTAATTCAGTGATTTAGGAACCCAGCTTCCGTTGATTATACTCTATTGTTAGAGTTTATCTTTTATGCAGAAATTTATCAAAAGATGCTAAACTTCAGTTTGTAAATCTACTTGCTGGTCTTGTGTATTTTCTGTAATTGATCCCAATATCAGTGTCTCATACCCATAAACGGGATTGTCTCAAGCTCTGATTTCCAAGAGGCCCTCTGAGTGACACAGAGAAGGCATTCTTGAGAGTAATGAACAATTTCTGAAAGGTATGCTAACCTGATATTGAAGATCTAATGTGCTCTGTGTGATTAAATTGATAAATCCTCTTTTCACTTGGAGCGAAGGAGTTGAGCGATTTATCAATTTAAACATGCAGAGAGTTCACCTCGATTCGAATGGTGAATTCAATCCCGTGTTAGCAAGTCCCCAATCAAGGAAAGGATGTTTATTCTAATTTTGAGAAGAAGAAACCGAGTATAGTATAAACACATGCAATGACTAAATCTAAGGAGCTAAGGTTTATGGTCCGTATTTAATGGGTATGAAGTATTGAGAAAGAAAAATACCCAGAACAAGGCAACCCAGATTAAAAGTAGTTATCTAACACTCTGTCTTCAAGAGAAACAGTGAAGATTAGATAATGAATGGTGGGGTTTGGAGAGATCGGTACACTATCCTCATATTCCTTGGACTAGTTTTAATTATGTGGTTAAATTCTTGAACATCTGATGCAATCTGCGGGGAATTGATGTTTCACAATATTTGTATTTTCAATGCTCCTTTAAAGATAAGCTGTCGATCCCGAATTTGTAATTTTATCATTTTGTTATTAAATTCATTTGTTATTAATTCAATTCTTTTTAGTTTTCATTATTTAAGGCTTTAGTGATTCAATTGTCTATCATAGTCCAAATGAGTACTAGAACGGTAGTCGAGGTAGTTGATTGAAAAGTCTTGAGATCTCTGTGGGATCGATATCTGGACTAAAATCCACTTTATTACTTGTTCGACCTTTGCACTTGCAGAATCATGGATCAACATTAAAAAGAAATGTATCTATTCTTCAGAAAACCATTTTATATCAGTATACTTGCAAGGAAATATAATCAACAAGTTTTTGGCGCCGTTCTTGATTGGATCAGTAGTCCTTTGGTAATAGTGTCATGAATTTGAGTCGATGTTTTGATCTATCACTCACACTTACATTAACAAGTCTTTGGTCTATCAACAAGTTGTTGGCGCCGTTGCCGGGGATTAGACAATAGTCTCTGGTAATAATGTCGTAAATTTGCATATGTTCTTTGGTCCATCAACATACTGCTTCGCCGAGCTCAGTCTTAGATAGATCTGAGAATGGCGTACGATCGATCTCCTCCTCCCTTGACCTTGGGGGTGGGGATTTCCCGTCGATCCGTTCGGTTTCGGGTTCTGTTAATTGGTTCTTTGGTAGAGCGGAGGAATATACGGAGGCGAGTCATTCAGTCGGGGATCGAGGCTAGCCTTCCCGGTGGGGACCTTGGGTTGCCGGTGACTTCTTCCCCAAATTGGAGGTCACTGTTCGCCGGTCGTCCCAAGTCCTGCGCTCTGTTGGTTTTCTCCACCCCTTCTAGAGTGGATGGGAAGATGATTATCAACCCTCCTGCTGAAGCTGTGGTCGAAGGTGTGGGTATTTGGGAAGGATGCCTTGTTGGTCAGTTCTTTGACAAACGTCTTCCCCTACATGTGGTTCAGTCAATTGTTATTAGGCTCTAGGGCAAGCATGAGATGCCTGAGATTACCACCACAGATAATGGGTTGTATATTTTCAGGTTCGGGGACCGAGATGCTCGAGATTGGGTACTAGAAAATGGGCCTTGGTATTTTACTGGTAGACCAATTATTCTTCGAATTTGGAAGCCAGGCATGGAAATGCTCAATGTTCAGCTCACTTCCCTCCCTATTTGGGTAAAGTTTTTTAACATCCCTCTAGAATACTGGATTGTAACTAGCCTTGGGTACATTGCAAGTGCTGTTGGCATCCCCCTACACCTTGACACTCTCACTGAGAATCACTCAAGGTTATCCTTTGCTAGGATATGCATTGAGGTGGATGTGAACTGTGAGTTCCCTAAATCTACTCTCTTGGACCTAGGAAATGGTAAGTACTCAACTATAAGAATTGAATACCCATGGGTTTCTCAGAACTGTTCCCATTGTAAGATCTTTGGCCATAGTCGGTTGAAGTGCCATGTTGTGAAGGAAATGGATACTCGTGAATATGAAAGAATTATTTGTTCAGATCATAATGGTATTGGGCCTGCTACTGGCTATGTGGATGCTGTTGGATCTACTCCTATTAGTGGTTCTGATAGTGTTGTTGCTGACATAGGTGACCTCATTACTACCAGGTTAAAGAAATTTGGGCAGATGAGTACACATAAAAGGTTAATGTTGTTGATAACCACACATAAAGGCTGTTGCGAATACCTTTGAGTGTCTTCTTTATTTGTGGCCGTCTGGTATAGATATAGCCGTTAAGCATTGGCCTCAGATATGGGTCTCCTACTATATCGGTTGTTTCATTCCACCTCTTGCTGGTGTTGTCTCCCCTCTAAGTGGATTAGGATCATTGGATTCTTCCAGGCCAGGCCTACCCAGTATTGTAGAATTCTCTGACACTTCTCCTAATTGTGAAACGTTTAAACATATCAAGAGAATTGATGAGTTAGGCCCAGTCGTCCTTGCCCATTTGTCCAGAGGAAGCTCAAGAAATTTGAAGAAACAAAGTAATATGCATGGGATTTGCCAATGCTAGTAGTGTTGTGGATAGCAACATTCCTGATATTATGGAAATTGACTAATCGCTCTGTGTGTACCTTTTTTCTCGTTGGTTTCTTGGTTACCTGTGCTCGGGTTGTGGGCGGGGTTTGTTTTGTTTTCTTGTGCCCGGGTTGTGGGCTTGTGTTATCTCTGGTCGGTCTGCTTGGTTGCCTTGTGTGTGGGGTATGTTTGATTTGTGGGCTGTTGGTTTCTAGTGTGTGGTGTTTTTCTGGTGGTTTTTGTATCGAGCTGATGCCCCTTTCCTATGTTTTTATTTTTTTAGATAATTAAGAATTTATTAAGGTAGAAACTGACAAACCCAACCAAGAACAATACAGAAGCGAAAAGGCCACCGAGAAAAAAAAAATGGACAGCACCTCCCCTAAACACTTACAAGGAAAAGGGCATCGGCCCGATGCAAGAGAACCACTGATAAAAGCAACATCACACCTGCAGCTAACGCAAAAAACAACGACCCATGACAGAACACGAGGAGCCACCTGACACGAAGAAGCAACTAGAGCGCTTCCCCATGGCCGGGCGAGAGCAAGGCATAACACGCTCAAATATCCGAGAAAAAGCACAAGACAAACAAGAACAACAACAAAACAATCGAGCACGGTACACTAAACAGAAACCAAGCACACTTATGACTTGGGGCCGAGGAAGCGAAACACCGCAGCTGGCCACATCGAGCCTGGCTTGCAACATCACTCAAGCTCGGCATCTCGGAGGACCCTCAGAATAGTAAGGGAAAATGCCGTCTCTTTTGTAGCTCTATTCACAGGGATGTCGGCTGATGCAGAGCTTGTGATTCTGAGCTGTATCATTACAAATAAAGGAGAAAAATAGAATCGCGAAATAAAATGGTTGTCATGGACTCCTAGCATTACCTTTGTCTCCTGATGATAAATGACTCCCCAAGCAATCCTCTTAGTGATAAAGCAAAGGGAGTTACCCTTACACCCAGTCACCCAACGAAATTCATTCTCCCACCTCCTCGGTAACCTGTATTGCCCACATAGCCTAAGAACTCTCATCTAGATTCCGGTTGTAACATGGCATTCAAAGAATAAATGGTTCCTATCTTCAACATTGGCCCGACGGAAAACACGGGCGACAAAATTGATGAAGCCCCATTTAAGGAGTTTGTCTTGAGTGGATAGTCTGTCTTGTATAACTAGCCAGGATATGAAGGAGTGTCTTTTAATAGCCTGAGAGAACCACACAGCTAACGTCTTGAGTGAATGAGGAATTTGCAATTAATGGAGTTCAACTGAGAGCGACGGTAAAACACCGGTCGGAGGCTATTGTCGAATGAACATCCTCTAGAGGTATCAGAAGGTAATCAACACGGCTGTTCTTAAGTGCTAAGATCCAAGCGAAAGGATAGTAACGAGACCCGGTTCCACACAGAACCATCCATGGCGAAGCAACACCTGGCTTGTTCCCTATGAATATTGGAGTCATAAAGAATCCTTTCCTCAAATAGAGGAAGGATTGGACCCAAGGGGTTCTAAAAATCATGCCATAAGAAGGTCCCAACACCATTACACACTCTATGCCTGATAAAGGGTCTCACCCTATCCCTCAATTGAAGAATCTCCTACCAGCTCCAAGAACATCTGGAATCACGGCGTCAGTCTGACCACGCCTGTAGAAACCTCAGGAACGAAATACCCCGAATAGGTCCTTCCTATAGAAAAATTCCATATGTGCTTCATGATAAGCGGCATCATTCCAATCCTTAACACGGCCCATTGCGCCCACCCTCCTCCTTTCAGGAAGCAGGAAACTCCTTATAGCAAACTCAGACACTCATCTTTGGAAATACAAATATTAAAATCTATTCTATCTTATAACATGTAAACTTAGGGATGATGAGCATCTTTTGCACCAATGCGTTTGAATGCTTTGCATAAAGAGGGCAGGATATAAAGCATTTGCAGCCTACCCACAAAGGATAGGGATCTACTGGTCCACGACTGGATCCTAGCCATAATCTTATCAAGAAGAGGTTGGCAATCATAGTGAGATAGCCTGGAGGAGATAAACGGAACCCCTAAGTATTTCATAGGCAGACTCCCCAGACTAAACCCCGTCATGTTAAGGAGAGTAGCTTTAACACTGTCATCAATCCTAGCCAAGAACACAACACTCTTTGCCCAGATAACTTACATTCAGAAAACCTCGAGGCTTTGCGGCTAAGTCCGTAGTAATTTGTACTTGATTTGTTCACATTTCCTTTGGCGAATAGAAATATATCATCAGCAAAGCACAAGTGCGAGAGCTTTATCACTTTACATTTTGGGTGGAAATCAAATCTAGGATGGAGAACCGCCTTGGATAGGGATCTCGAGAAGGCTTCCATTGCAATTAGAAACAAAAAGGGAGATAAACGGTCCCCTTGGCGAACCCCCCTTTTGCTAGCAAAAAATCCCGTAAGCTCACCACTAATAAATATAGAAAACTTAAGAGTAGTGATGCAAGCCTTAATCCACCTCAAAAGGGTAGAAGGAGTACCCATAGTAGATAAAATGTCCAAGATGCAGCCCTAACTTATAGAGTCATAGGCCTTCTTGAGATAAATCTTGAGAGAACATCTTGGAGGCCCAAAATCATTGTGATACTTTTTCATCAACTCCTGAGTGAGGAGGATGTTGTCAGCTATGCTAAGCCCTTGAACAAAGGTTGTCTGAGCAGGGCAAATAATATCTGAAGGCAAGCAATTACAGCGACAATAATGCGAGATGCACTTGTAGATGAGTATTACAACATGAGATGGGTCTATAATCATGCATTAATTAATTTTAGGAACTTTTGGAACCAAGCGATAATAGTCTGCGATTGATCTCCCGAAGCATACACCTTGAGCTGAAAAAGTCTGCCACCGCATTACACACCTCACTCCCAACAATGTTCCAGGCCCTTTTGAAAAACAGGGAAGAGAACCCATCGGGACCAGGGGCCTTTGTGTCATCGATGGAGAACATGGATCGCTTGATCTCCTCATGTGTAATCCTGCTATTAAGAATATCCAGATGCTCAGATGACCAAACCAAACCATCCATGTTGTAAGCATCAGAGGTCGGATCTTGCATGTTACTGCCCAAGATTGATTGGAAATGTTTAACAATCTCCTGTTTGATTGTATCCGGGTCCTCAGATCTGCAGCTATTCTCCAGCGTAATGGATTTGATAGAGTTCCTCGAGTTCCTGGCTTTGACAGATTTGTGGAAGAAGTTAAATTACGATCCCCCTAGCAGGCCATTTAATTACGGATTTTTTCTTGAAACCCCTGCTGACACGAGCCCTAGTCATACGGAAATTCTTCAAGCACCTTCTCATTCCCCACCCAGACAGAGTAGTTTGGGTTAGATGCTTGGTCTGACGTACTTGCGATGAAGGTTCTCACGCTTGACTTTCTCGAACATTGCTTAAACACATGAAAGTTGAAAGCTTTTAGGCGAGTTGAATGAAGTATTGAACAATAATGATGTATATAGAGATAATAAATCATTTGTGCTTTTCTCAAATGGCTTGTAGAAGTGTATGAATGTTGTGCACAAATGGTTTGGAGGCTGGAGCAATTACCAGTTTCAACGGTGCTAAGACACTTTTGTGCCCATCCTTGCGGAATGTGTAAGTGTTCTTGAAGCCATCATAAATGACCTTCCTATCATATTGCCATGGCCTCCTAAATAGCAAGTGACAAACATCCATTGGAACAACATCACACCATACCTCGTCACAGTAGTGCTTCCAATTGTAAAATGAGCTACCTATGCTTTACCTTGATACCTACCCTCTTGAAGCCCTTCAAAGTTTATGGAGTTCGGATGTGGATCCATCTTAAAATCAAGTTTTGCACCATCTCCAAGGAAACACAATTCTCGAAGCTCCCATTATCAATAACCAAGAAAGCAAACCTTGTCCTTAGATGTGCACTGTGTGAAAAGACATTGGACTATGACGATTCTCCTATGTGACTACCCACATCTTAGACTCCTTTGAAAAACTAAGTCGAGTCCCTTAGTCGGGCACTAGTAAAGCTCATCCTTATCTTCATGAATTGATTCAATTACCTCTTTGAGCATCTTCCTCTGCTTCATATTCTTCAACTAGGGCAACCACTGGTCGGTTAGGACATTGACTATATGCTAATCGAGTGGCATTTAAAATAACACTTGTAACAGAGGTAGACTCTTCTTTGTGGCTTGTGCACTTCACCTTTTACTTGAGGTTTAAGGGTGGTTTATTTTCACCTGGGACCCATGAAGTCAATTCTTGATAAATCGCTTGCTCATCAGCTATCATCCTTACCCATTAGAAACCTCTTTGCTCAGACCGCTTCTCCATCCCAAAGTCTGACTGTGGCTTTGATTCATTTAAACCTCAAAGCAGCAAGGTAAGACTGAACCCTCTCAACCTCCACCAAAATCTCCTAATATCAATACTCAGGCTCAATGAATACTCCTCCACTCGGATTCTGTTTTGTAGTGCAGATTTTGAGGAAGATATCTTGAAGCGATAGTGGAAGGGGGAATATGCTTCATTTTAGTTCTTTCTTCATCTTTTCCCAGTTCCAATCTTCTTCATGTCATCTCTCGATCTTGCCTCTTTAAATTTTCCCACCAAAAAAGAAGCGTCATGCGCATCTTATTAACCACCAACAACTTTTGCTTCGGGATCTGATATTCAGACATTCGCGGTATTGGCAATCCAGTCATCGGCATTATTAACTGTAATTCGAATATCAAACTTTGGATTGAATCACGGAACTTTAATCATTATTATTTTTTGGATACAGTAAAAATTTATTAAAGCAGCGGCCAGAAGCTCAGAAAGAACACAAACAAGAAGAATTAACACCTCGACCCGATGGGACATGCCAAAGCCGGGAAAGCGGAAAGATGGCGAAAACCTTCCCACGGAGGAGAAAATGATAACCAATACATAAAGACCACCAACATCAAACAGGCCCACCCTTGAGGCAGCAAGCAATCGCCAAAGGCAAGCCACACCCGGGCAAAAGGAGAACAAAACCAGGCCGCCTGGCGGCATAGGCAACGAGATGCTCTAATGAAGAAGCCCCACAACGAGGCATAGGAAGCCCCAAACCAACGAGGAGCAACCAGGAACCTATACAGCCGGGCACAAATGACCTAGCATGAAAGAGGCAAACACCCACGATAAGGATACTAAAGGGAATTCTGAGGGATATCTGAGGCATGCCTTCACACTCCTGGAAGAATTGAGCCTGAGGAACAATCATGATCTGGTTTGCCACTCTCGGATGGTACGAAACTGAACCAAACCTAAAGAAGAGTCCTCTTGCTAAAAAAGACCACCTAAAGCTGAACCAAATAAACTAATCACAGCGGTAAAGGCAGAAGCAGTATTTGAATTCAGCGAACGATGGCCCCAGCCTCCAAATTCCACTACACCGCCGGCCTCATCTTTCGGCCTTGGTAGCAACGGATCTCAGCCGGAAGTAGCGATCTGGTGATTTGTCTACGTCGAGATCCGACCATGGATGACGATTCAGGAATACCCATAGGCCTTTGTAATTGGCGAGCAAGTGGGGAAGAAGCTAGTGAAAATAACATTTCTGAGAAACGGGCGGTGGAGCCAATGGCTGAAGACCCGAGCGAAACCTTGCTGGGCCTGAACCACATCGGCACAAAGGCGAAAAGGCCCAACATCAATAGCATATCACCAAACCGACCCTGATAACCCCGAGCGCCTCTCTGTTGAGAACCATTGACCCCAGTGCTCTCCCCTCCTCTGCAGGCTCCATCGGTTTGTTAAAGTCCCCGGCATAAGCGAGTCCCCGAACCAACTGGTGGAGCTTCCGGAGGGCGGCAGGGCCAGTTAACCTGGCGGGTTGGGCTTCCTCTAAAGGATTTTGGTCTAAACCAAAAACAGATCCATTTTGAGGCAAGGCGGACCGCGCGTAGTCAACCGCGCTTGCGACTAAGACTTCGGCCGTAGCCAAGAACCTTGAAACTGTCGACAAACTCGGGCTGAGGCCCGGATTCGAACTGTGGGAGTAAGAAATTTGAATCGGTTTTGGCATCGGTCGTGAGAAAAAGCAAAGCCAGTGGCTGCGAGAGACCAATTCCGATTGGAGCGACGGAAAATCCAGCTCTACTAACCCACGGCCGAGGTTGGGGATACTTATAAACATGACCTTGAATCCGGCGGGGCAAACAGTGGTGTTTCTGTAGATCTGCGTTATGGAGTAAAGTCATTATGCGAGAAGCTTCCATCACGACCACTTGGGGAAACATACGCTGTGTGTCGCCACTCGAAGATCTGGCAAGTTGCTCCCACCAAAAAGAACATGTTCCCTTGTAAATGGAACATAAACCACTGAAGAAAGGTGGTTAGCGACGGGAACCCCTTTTCGAGGAAGAGAGAGGGAGACCCCTTCTTCCATCCTTGTGGCCTTAAGGTTTTAAATCTAACTTTCATCATTATTATGTTTCTCATAGTAATCATCATCGTGGTATCTTTTTGTTTTTTGAATAAAGTAAATTTATTACGAAAGGGTAAAGCCAGCAGCAAGAGCAATGCAAGCCAGGCTACTTAGAAAACGAAAATCGAATGACACCTCCTAAACATAGGAAGGGGCATTGGCCGAAACAAAACCATCGATAGAAAAATGTGGGTGCAGAAAGCCTCCCCCAGGAAAGGAGGAGGGGCAACATACCCTTCACAAAGACCACTAACATCGGCAGACCCATACGGACGACGGGCAAACTGACCAAGAAAGCTGACACTTACAAGCGAAAGGAGAGACAAACCAAGCCTCGCTACCCATAACAGGGCAAAAGGCAGCCAAGGACTAACAAAGAAAGACGCAACAGGGACACAGGAGCTACCAAACCAGCAAAGGGGACAGCCAAGGAACCACAAACCCACGGCAGGGTACCCCGAGTCGAACAATGGCGGCAATGATTCCTCATAAGGCATAACACCTTTCGGCACCAAAAATGACCTTAGGATCCACTTGAAGTAGAAACGACTTTGTGGTCGATCAATACACATCTAGATCCCAACCTGGACAAAAATGGCGGGGATACCCATGGAGCCATGGTGTGAACAGTAGGGGAAGAAACCGGTGGAAAATAAACACCAAAGCGGTGGACAATGATGGCGAGCCCCGAGCTGAGGCCTTTCTGAACCTCGATCCGCGGCATCCTTCGATAGAAAGGCCCAAAGCGTGAAGCATATCACCCTTTGCAGAGCCTAACAACAACCACCCGAACCTCTTGAACCATGAACTAGAGTGAGCGGGTGGAGCTTCTGCGAAGGATTGCCCCAGTCCCGAAGCAAAAACGGGTCCCGCACCGCCAGGAACAGGTGGGAAGCGAGTAGACAACCCGAACGTAACACGACCTCGGCCATGGCTAGGGCTTACCGGCCGGATGACAAACTCAAGCGGCCCGGATTTGAACTTCATTATGGCGAAAATTTGTAGTCGGATTTAACGTATCTTGGTCCGTTCGACAAGAACATAACTGGCGCCCCGGAGACCATCCGTCGGGCGGCGGGAAAGTCCAGCTCCATTAATCCACAGTCGAGGCTAGAGGATACCTGCTGACCGCCAGCCTTTGATCGAATTGGAAATAAGCTCGACAGAGTTGTTTCCTGTAGATTTGCGCTATGGGTAGAGTCAACACGCAAAGCTTCATTTGACCACTTGGGTACACACGAACCAGCGCTGTTCGCCACTCGAAGATCCGGCAAGTTGCTCCCACCATAAGAAACGTGTTCCCTTGTAAAGGGAATGAAAATCACAGCGCCGTTCGCCGCTCGAAGATCCGGCAAGATGCTCCCACCAGAAGAAACATGTTCCCTTGTAAAGGGAACGGAAATCACTGAAGAAAGGTGATTAGCATCGGGAGCCCCTTTTCGGGGAAGAGAGAGGGAGACCCCTTCTTCCATGCTTTATTAACTCTCTTTATCATAGCGATATCGATATTCATACCTTCGTCCATAATCATATTCTCTTGAATGCTTGTCTTTAGGCTTCTTGCACCTCAAGTAATTCCGAACTATAGTTCCCTCGTCAAAACTTTCATCACCTTCACCTTCCATGAAGGTCTTTGTCGCCATAGGATCATCATTGATAGCCATCTGCTTTTGTAGACGCTGAATCACAGATTCTTTTTTTTGGATAAGTAAGAATTTATTACCAAAAGGGCAAAGCCCAAAAAAACCAACCAAGAACAATAAACAAAGTCAAAGGCCACCAGAAAAAACGAAATTCGGACAGCACCTCCCCTAAAAACATAGGAAGGCAACAACTGAAACGACCACGATAAAAGCGACACAAATAAGAAGCCGGTAGCCCACATCCCGAGTCATGCACACATAAACCAAGAGACAGCAGCATAGAAACCTGGCCCATCCCACGACCGGGGCGGGAAAGGGCTGACAGCAAGGCAAACCCTGATATGGCTAGGCATGCTCTCAGGCTGAGAACAACCTTGGCGGACCCACCCAGTTCCTCGGGGAAGACAGCTACCCCTTGGCTAGATATTTTGGGCCAAAAGCCGAGCCTAACCAACATCGGGAACAAACTAGAAGCGAGGGCCACGAAAACGGACAAGCGGACAGCACCTCCCACCCAAAAGCAGGAGGGACGAAAGGGGCGCCCGATACTATACAAAAATAAAAACACAACACAAATAGTCCATAAAAATCATAACACAAACAAGAGCCACCGCACAGAACGATTAGTCTATTTCCATAATGTAGGGAATGTTGGCATCCACAACACTACTCACTTTAGTAGCCTTGGCAGCATGGTTTTGTTTCCTCAGCTTTTGGAGCTTCCTCTTGGACAACGGTAAGGACGAATAGTCTAACTCATCAATTCTCTTGACATGCTTAAATGTTTCACAATTAGGAGAAGAGTCCGAGAATTCAATAACACTGGGTAAAATTGGCTTGGAAGAATCCAACGATCCTGGACTACTTAGATGGGAGATAGCACCAGTAAGCGAGGAATCCGAAACAACCGTTATAGTAGGAGACGCATAACTGGAGGGGGCACATTCAACGGCTATATCTAGAGGGCCGACATCATCACTTAGAGCAAGACACTCAAAGTATTGCGGACCGACCTTAAGGGTTACTTCGACAACATGAACCTTTAGGTACTTATCAGATCCGGTATGGCGGGGCATTAATGTGGTCTCCTATACCATCGACACTTGTTTGTCGAGGCCATTGGTTTAGACAGTTCGAAGCATCACATATCCATTAGAAGTCCTAATACCATTGTGATTTGAATCCTTCATAACATGGCACTTCAACCGACTATGTCCAAAGATCTTACAATGTGAACAGTTCTGAGGGACCCATGGATATTCAATTCTTATAGTTGAGAACTTACCATTTCCTTGGTCCAAGAGAGCAGACCTAGGGAACTCACAATTCAGATCCACCTCAATACATATCCTAGCAAAAGATAACCCAAAAGACCTAGCAATGTGAACCACAGATTCAAGATCAGCAATGCGTTTTTGCAATGGGGATTGAGAACCACTTAAACCATGATTAGGACTCTTGTCTCCAGAACCAAGAATACCCTTTAGCTTATGATTAGCCATCAGTCCTTGAGCTTTGATACCACTTTGATGCAAGGTTGGGACCTTGATGGATGATCTAGAAGTTTTGGTAAGTCAAAATATGGGTTTGGGGTAGTTTTCTAGGGCCAAAACAGGTTATGGACAAGTTTGTAAGGATTTTCTAGGATTAGGGAATGTGTATTTTGTGGTATATAAGGGAAAAATGGTATTTAGGAATGTTTTTAGTAGTATGGAACAAGATATGGAAAGTTTTGGATAGAGGTTGAAAAAATTGGTTATGGAAAGTTTAAAGAAGATGAGATGGTGAAGTAGAGGATTTGCACACAAGAGTGGTTACTTACCGAGTTAATGAAAGCGATCCACACAGATGAATGGCGGAGTGAAGGCGCCACAATCAACTATGGACGGGTTGATTAATAAGCCGAACCAGGCTCGCCACGAGGAATCCCACCTAGGTATGAGAAGCCACGAACTCGTCCCCAAGGAATCACCAAGAATAAGAACAAGAGAACAAGTAAAAGAGAAATCTGAAAAATATTATTAAATTTAATTTCCTCTTAAAAGACTACATTAGGGGTATATATAGTCTCATACTTTCTATAAATCCAAATAAAACAACTTCTACTTTAACTAGGAAAGAAACTTTCTAAATTAAAAACAACTCCTAAAAGAAAAACTTTCTAAAATAAATAAAGCAAATCTTCCTAAAAGGGATAGAATAAAATATTGGAGCAAATCTTTCTAAAAGGGATAGAATAAAATATTGGAGCAAATCTTTCTAAAATAAGTACAGAAAAATCATAAAACAAATCCTCCAGAAATCAAAGCACAAAAACAAAAAAAACTAATTGGTCCCACCAAACTGTTGCATAGTTCGAGAACCCTATGGTAGCAAGTTTCACCTTCTTATTTTCGGAATAATTGTGACAATCAAAAACTAACTCCACCTTCCTCTCCCACTCAAGATATGCCTCGGGGTCATTCTTTCCTTGGAAAGATGGAATCTTCATTTTAATGTTTCTCAAATTATTGTATTCCTGATTCCTAGCTTCTCTATGTCTCCCCCCATACTTCCTATCACCAACAGCTGAATCATGATCATTCTCATTCTCAAAACCATTCCCGTCATATTCGTCTTCTTCTACACGCACCCCTCTTCTTGGTAACCTCTCCCTTCTACGCCTTGTTGGAGGGTTTAGTGGTTGCTCGAAGCTTTGCTCCACCCTCTCATTGAATTGTTCCAATTTAGCCTTAAATATCCTCTTTACTTCACTAGTTAAGGCCTCCATAATGAACTTCATATCGACTCCTCCCGTCCTTACTTTAGGATCTTGTTGTTGTTTGTATATTCTTGTAAAAACAAGGTTAAAAAAAAATAATAATAGAATAGGACCTCACAAATCACTCCTTCACAAGTTTGCACTCAAAGAATGATTCACTCAGTTCACTCGTGCTTTCACACAATATATTTGGCTTTTTTTCTCTTTCTAAATCTGACCACTCTTGCCTTTTTTCCCTTAGAATTTATCTTTTAGTTATTTTGGAACTAATCAAACAAATATGATTTTTTAAGTAAATCAATCAAGCCAAGAGACAGGGTTTGTGGCATCAACCAATATTCAAGTCTTTTACTTAAGGCAACAAAATAAGGACACACAAAATTTCTCAATTTTTTTCACCGACTTTTTTGTTTTATACTATGGTGGAGAAACAAGAAATGCAAACAATTCCAATGCAAGCCGGGCACTTGTTAGGAAGACCATGGCAATTTGATAGGAAAGTTAAGCATGACTACTTCACCAATAAGTACTGTAACGCCCCCGAAATATACCCTAGCAGTTTTCGACATGTTTAGGGTATTTTGTAAGAGTAATTTGAATGTTTCGTGAGTCAAATGCGAAACATGGAGAAAATTAGATGGAATTTGTACAAGACTTAAGGGCCAGTATTGTCATTTGTAAAAAGGGGGCATAAAAGTTATAGTTGATAAGAATAGAGGCCAAAACAATATAATGGGAAATTGAAAGCCAAATAGTCAAGAGTTGGAGGACTATAAGGCAATTAATGAAAACCTTAAGTATAAATAGAGGAGGAGACCAAAAATAACCCATTTTTGGTCTCCAAATAAGAGGATCAAACGGGAAGAAGAGGAAGAGGAGGAAGGAGAAGAAGAGGAGGAAGGAGAAGCCAAGCCAAGGTATGGAATTTTGTATGGATGTGACTTTGGTATGAATTTTGTATGGAATTCTCAAGTTTTATGTGAGGAGTCCGGCCATTTGTATAGCTGGGAAGTAAGCTGAACCTATGGTTGTTAGGATTACATCTAACCAAGTTTTCTTAATGGGGTTGCTAAAATTCTAAATGGCACAAGATTGGTATAAATCCTTATTTTGAGGAGGGATTCATGGTAATTGTGTTGGGTTTACAACAAACCCTAAGTAACTTTATAATTGGTTTTATGTATGGGTTATAACCCATAATATAGTTGTTTTGGGAGTATTCATGATGAGTTTTGATCTATGGATGAAAGTGCATGAGAAATGGGAAAATACACATTGGGCATTTTCGGGTGCTGGCATGTCTCCGGTACACCTTGAGCATGTACCGGTACCTTTGAGTTTGGTCATTTTTGGCAGCGACATGTACGGTATGTTGGGCGTACGGTACACCTAACTACAGTTTTCTGATTGAGCGAGTTTTCATATTTTAGCCATAATTTACTCATTTCTTATCCGATTTGAGTGATTCAAGTGGCTAATTAAAATAGACTTCAAGGAGAATCAAACATAAAGAAATAGGAATCGTCAAATTATGATTCTAGGTGGCCCAAAAATTCACTCAAAAGTGGAGACGTGTGCAAGCCAATTCGCCATCAGGTCTTGAACATAGAGTAGTAAGTTGTTTCGGACATGGCAGGATTCGATTGCTTTGAATTGGGTGATTCAGGTTGGAATAGAACCCATAGCACCTTAGATTTAAAAGAGTACAAAGTGATAATTACCAAATATGAAGTAAGACCCCCGGAGAAAAGTGAGTATTTCAAGCATTGTCCCTCGGGTAAATCGGTAAAATATTCAGTTGGCATGAAAATGCCATAACTTTAGTTTGATGATCAGATTGGATTGATTCAATTACAGGTAAAGTAGATTCATAGAAAAGAATAAGAATACATGAATAAGGTGTGATTACATGCTCATCATGCTTTACAGTATATGAAATCTGATCTGTCGTGAACTTACGTAATGTGGTAGAATGCCTATAAGGCAGGTAAGTTACTAAAATCATATAATTGTAAAAGCGCACAAGACCGGTTAATAAGCGATACGTACTCCCGTCTGATTAGTACTTCGATACTCTTGATTAGTGCTACGACACTCCCAGTTAATTGCCGATACTCTTGATTGAGGTGCTTTGGCACTCTGATTAATGCCAGGTACTCTGATTAGTTCTCGGCACTCTCTTGATTGGTAACCGGTACTCACAGATTGATCTCCGGCACTCCTAATTAGTACTTCGGTGTCTGTTGATCTATGACACTCTGTCTGATTTGTGCTACGGCCTTCCGTCTGTCTGAGTATCTTCAGATACTTGTGTGGCATGTCCTACTCGATCATAATGCTGAAGATACAGGAAATCAAAAGCGGTTATATGATAAATTCTGAATAAAGAATAAGTAAAGATGAATGTATTTACGTATAAGTTACGTAGTACTAGGGGTACTCACGTATACGATTAGGATTACGTAGTACCTACGGGTACTCTTGTATTTGATTAAGTTCTGTAGTACCCAGGGTACTCTCCCAATCTCAATCAAATCATAAAGTCATCCGTCGATGAATCACTGGGTCCTCGTAATCAAACAAATAAATTATAAGTTCGATGGTACCTCGGAATACTCCAGTCGATAAAATGATATAAAATTCAAATCGTATAGGACCGTGTGATGGTGGGTGGTGGTTCTTTAGTGGTTTTATGGGTGCCGGGTGGTGGTGGGTTAGATTAAATCAAATTGCTCAGTTTCTGATCGATGAACCGATTGATCCGCGATTACGGGTGCTGTGTCGGTCAATGGTCGGGTTCGTTCCGGGTGCCGTCGTCGTGGCGCAAGTGTCGTCCGGGACTCCATTCACCTCCGTGTGCGCCTCGTGCAAATCGCTCTCGATCAGTGCAAGAATGCTCTATAAGTAAAGTATAAAGATGATGCAGTGCCAGGGTTTTGTGAATTACCGGGACGTTCCGTGTTCGAATAAGATAACTCAGATGACCACTCCTACCAAAGACTACTTTCAGCCATAGATAGTCCAGCCTGACAAGATATTAAGTGCATTATCTCTGCAGACCTGGGGACACTTTTATCAAAACAATTATGACAAGTGGCATAAGTATAAGTTACGCCCATAAGTATAAGTTACTTGTGCTCCCTCACGAGAGTCCAGATAAAAAATAAAGTGCGTATAAGTATAAGTTCTATAACTCCTACGGGAGTCCCGAATGAAAATAAGTCTGTATAAGTATAAGTTCTGTAACTCCTACGGGAGTCCCGAATGAAAATAAGTCTATTATAAGTATAAGTTCTATAACTCCTACGGGAGTCTCGAATGAAAATGAGTCTGTTACAAGTATAAGTTCTGAATAAGGATAAGTTCTGTAACTCCTACAGGAGTCCCGAATAAACATGAGTTTGTTACAAGTATAAGTTCTGAAAAAGGATAAGTTCTGTAACTCCTACGGGAGTCCCAAATAAACATAAGTCTGTTATAAGTATAAGTTCCGAACAAGGATAAGATCTGTAGCTCCTACGGGAGTCCCGAATAAACATAAGATTATTATAAGCATAAGTCCTGCAAAAGAATAAGCTCTGTAACTCCTACGGGAGATCGAAATAAGTATAAGCTTGAGATAAGTATAAGTACATGTATAAGCTACGTATATAAATGCGAATAGAATAAGATCTGAATAAGAATGAGTCTGCTATGAGTATAAGATTCAAATAAGGATAAGCCTGCCATAAGAGAAATTCCTGAGTAAGTATAAGATCGTTATAAGTATAAGTTCAATATCGTAGATGAGAGATTTGAACAAGCTTAGGATTTATTCTGAAAAAATTATGTATGTAAATATGTGATATGGTCCTAAAGATTCGTGCACATTCTTGTTATATATTATTTGTGTTTACGTATAATATATGTGTTTCCCACTAAGCATAAAAAACATACGGGTTTAATCGTGTAGGTACGAGAGAAGACATGCAGAAAGCATCACTATAGGCTGGAGCGACATACTTGTAGGGTTCATTACATGTAGGTTCCGTTATACGATTTGTAAATGTAAAAGTCACGAGTTTTGTATTTGTAAATGGGACTCGATAAATGTGTATAGATATTGATGGACACCGCCCGGTGGTAGTTATTTTGAGATACAGGTATAAGATGTGGGCCATACCCACGGTACCCGATTCGGCTTTGAAAAAATCAGGTAAAAGAGTCCCGATATATGGTCTCGTGCCACTGAACTCGATTCGGATCCATGTCCGGGTCGGGCAAGGAATTAGGAGAAGTATGACAAGTATTGCTGTTCGTACTGCAACCAACGGTATCACTCTTGTTCTTTTGACACCAAGTCAAGTTTATGAAGATCAAGTGAGGTTGCAAAAAGAGAGTGAACAAAAGAAAACGAGTGAAAAAGAGAGTGAACAAAAGAAAAGGAGTGAAAAAGAGACTAAACAAAACAAAAAGAGTGAACAAAAGGAAAACTGTGAAAAAGAGAGTGAGCAAAAGAAAGAGAGTGACAAAAAAGCAAGTGACTGAAAATTTGAGAGAAAATGAGAGAAAAACCAATTTCTATGCAAGAGCAAGTGAGGTTAGGAGAACATTGTTCTTAAAAGAAGCCTATGATTGTACTTTTGTACAAGCAGACACTTTAATATAACTTGACTTGACACTTCTTTGCCTAGTTCTATTGTCTCTTTGTAGGAATTTGAAGATGTCTTTCACAGAGGGAATTCGAGAAAGGGTTACCTCTATCCGAGGGGATTGAACATCAAATTATTTGATTTTGTCCCTGGGTGTACCATTCTAAATCAACCAGCTTATAAGAGTAATCTCACAGGAGACGAAAAGGAACTCCAGCAAGTTAGTGAATTGATGGAAAGGGATATGTGAGAGAGAAAAAGGCAGGTCCGTCGCCATTCCTCACGATTTTAGTTCACAACATTGTGGTTAAGATTCGAGGAAGGGAATGATGAGAATCAAAGCTTACAAAGACGTCCATGTTGCTCCCTAAGGGCGATGGTCCTTTCAAGTCTCAGTGCATCAATGACAATGCATACAAGCTAGATTTTCCTGATGAGTATGGACTAGCTTGAAGTCCACTAGGTACATGTACGAGCCGGGACTAAGAGATTGAAAGAAGCCGCCATGTTTTAATTCGAGATGCCCGCGTGGAATAGCTCGTGTGTTCCAACTCCAAAAAGAAACATAGATGGTCCCAATCATAAATTCATCCCAGGACTTGGACTAAAGCGAGGCGTTTTGACTGTTGATTTGCTTCTATTTTATTAGAAGTGATTTCTTGCGAGATTTGGTGTTGATTTGCATTATTTTAAATTTGATTCTTCTGGTTATTGATTTCTTTGCTATTTGAGAGCTAATTTGGTGCTGATTTGTTCCCGATTTGCTGCTATTTTGGAGCTTATTTGGTGCTGATTTATTCCCGATTTACTGCTGATTTTGTTCCTGATTTGCTGTTATTTTGGTGTTGATTTGCTGTGGATTTATTCCAGATTGCGGATGCTTTGATTCTCGTCAGAGTGGATAGTTTGTCTTGTATAACTAGCCAGGATATGAAGGAGTCTCTTTTAATAGCCTGAGAGAACCACGGTTGCATGCCCGATTGTCTGAGGCACCTGCGAGGTCTAATGGAGTTCAAATGAGACTAACGATACAAAAACACGGTCGGAGACTATGTCGAATATAACATCCTCTACAGAATTATCGAAGGTAGTTGCTTATTTATTCTTAGGATTACATAAGATTAGTTGCAGAGATAATGCTGAGGCAAATTCCACTAGTACCATCCATGCGAAACAACAACGCTGCATTCATGAATAAACGAGGTCATAAGAATCCTCTCTGGTGCAAAATCAGAACATGACTTCTAGGCTGGTTAAAGTTCAGGCAAGATTTGAGAGCAGAAGGAAAGAAGATCAAGAGTGCATTCAATATGCTAATTCAAGTTCTAGAAGAATCTAGCCGTATTTGGAAGGTTTTCTAGATCAAATTGTATGGCTTGCTTGCTAAGTTATTTACTTTCCTTTTAGTTTATTTATTTTTTATTTATTTCCTTAGTTTATTTGTATTTAGATTTGTTTCCTTTTCTTGTTTTAGGTGTGATCTAGGTTAAAGATTACAGTAGATATTTTGTTTCTATTTTATAGCCTATATAAAAGATATGTTTATAATGTAATTATATGAGATTACAGTTAATAAAAATTGAGAGTTTATCTTTCTCTTTGGTTCTCTCAGGAGCTATTGAACATCGGATTTTCATGGCGTTCATCCACATCGACTTATCAACCTTTCCATAGTTGATTGTAGGCGTCTTCATTCCATAGACTTATCAATCGGATCTCTCCATGGGTGTGGTGTCCTCCACATATACAGTTCTTGCTTCCTTATAAACAGGGGTCGCGGTCATCCATCCAAGCCGAATACTAGGGCGGTTCTTCCGAGCTAATTCGATCACGGGTCTCCTCACGAGTTGGCGAGTTCGTATCATTTTAATGGTATCGAGCAACGAGTTCTAATACCACGATTTGCCTATCTTTTATTATTATTATTTTTTTGTTTATTTAAACCATCTTAGTCACCACTTTCCTCCATTCCTTTTAGATTTCGTTCAACCCCAATTTCATTCATAATTTATTATCTACTCCATCCCAAGTTCGATTTTTCTCCATTCTTGATCGGAAATAATTTTTGTTTGTTTCTTTTTCTTGAGCTTAGTCCATCCCAGTAAAAAAAAAAGCCGTCCATCTCAGCAAAAACAAAAATAAAAGAATTCTCTCAGGTTGTATCTTTAAAGTTTTGTTTGTAAAAAAAAAAAAAATCAAATTTTTCAAAAAAAAAAAAAAAAAAAAAATTTAAAGGAATCCATTTGAGGTCGATAAGGATTTTTTAGGACAAATCTTTTATAGAAGAATATTGCAAAATCAAGGCATGACTTCTAAAACTGCAATTAAAGTTCCAGAAAGGCAAGATTTGAGAGCAGAAGGAAAGAAGATAAAGAGTGCATTCAATATGCTAATTCAAGTTCTAGAAGAATCTAGTTGTATTTGGAAGGTTTTCTAGATCAAATTGTATGGCTTTCTTGCTAAGTTATTTACTTTCCTTTTAGTTTATTTATTTATTATTTATTTCATTAGTTTAGTTGTATTTAGATTTGTTTCCTTTTCTTGTTTTAGGTGTGATCTAGGTTAAAGATTACAGTAGATATTTTGTAGCCTATATAAAGATATGTTTATAATGTAATTATATAGGAGATTATAGATTAATAAAAATTGAGAGTTTATCTTTCACTTTGGTTCTCTCAAGAACTATTGAACTTATCGGATTTTTTCGTGAAGTTCATCCTATCGACTTATCAATCAACCTTTCTATACTTAATTGTGGCTTCTTCATTCCATAGAATTATCAATCGAATCTCCATCACCGATTGTGCCGTCCTCACATATACCAAGGTTCTTGCTTCCTTATAAGCAACGGGTCGTGGTCATCCATCCAAGCCGAATACTAGGGCGGTTCTTCCGAGCTAATTCGATCACGGGTCTCCTCACAAGTTGATGGGGTTTGTATCATCTCCCAGAGGAAGGATTGGACGAGGGTTCAAAATCAAAATACCATAAGGGTCCGAAACACCCGTACACACTTTATGCACGATAAGGGTCTCACCCTATCCCTCAATGAAAGATCTTCCTTGACTCCAAGAGCGTCTGAGGGAATCTGAATCAGAATCCTTACCGCACCAAACAAAACCTCCTGGGCAAATACCCGAATAGAGTCCTTCCCTATAGAACAAATTCCATATGTGTGCTTCATGATAGCGATCATTCAATCCTTAACAGTGTGACCTACTCCTTCTCCTTAGGAAGGCATAGAGACTTCCAACCCACCTTGGCTCTCCAGGCATTCACATCTTTGCCCGACCACAGAAACCTGCTAAAAATCTGTTCTATCTTATAACATGTAAACTTAGGGGATATTAGACATACTGCTGTCGTTTAAAGATGCTATAGAAGGCTGAGGATACTATTCTGACCTACACATAAAGGATAAAGGATCTACTAGTCCATGACTGGATCCTGGCCATAATCTTATCAAGAAGAGGTTGGAAATCATAGTGAAACAACATCATTATGATTTATTTAACATAAATAAATCAAGTTTATTTGAAAATAACCATACTACTAAATCTTCACCTGATAAAACAACACAAACTAGAAACAACAACCCACATCGGGCACGATCCACTACAGAACCAAAGCAAACAAATAAATGGAGGCTTCCCACAACCCGGGAGCAGGAAAAGACATCCACCAAATAGCTCACAATCCGAGCTTAGGCAATCAACACTCCAAACTCAATCAACCCCAGTGGACCTCAATATAACTAAGGGAAAATGCCATCGCACGCACATAGATCAATTCCAGGGTTGTCAGTTACATTATGAAAGTTTGTGATTCTGAGCCAAAATGCTAGAGCCCAACAAACAACCAGGAACAAAACAAGAAGCCAAGGGCCACCAAAACAAAAGAAAAATGGACAGCACCTCCCCTAAAAACAAATGAAAAGGGCATCAGGCCGATACAAAAACCACCAAATAACACAACACAAACAAGAACCAACGGCCCATCAGGACTGGGCCACACAAAAAAGCCAAAAAACCTAAACAGCATAACATGAGCATACATCCGGGACAAGGCGACACGCAACAGCCCACATCCGGGCGCGAGCATGCCATGCCTCGAGCTCAAGCATCTCGGTGGACCTCGATATAGCAGGAAAGAAGCCATCCTCTGCTTTGCCAAGCAATGAAGTTTGTCGCTATTACGGAAACTTGTGATTACAGGCCGACATCATTACAAATGAGAAAATAGAATCACTTGAAATAAAAGGTTGTCATGGACTGCAATTTCGCTATCTCCGCTTAGTGATAAATGGTAGCCGACGATCCTCTTAGTGATAGAGCAAAAGGAGTTACCCTTACACCCAGTCACCCAACGAAATTCGTTCTCCCACCTCCTCGGTAACATGTATTGCCTGGCTAAGAACCCTCATCGATTCCGTTTGTAACACAGCCTTTCGAAGAGATAAATGGTTCCTATCTTGACAACGGCGTGAGAAAACGAGATAGAGAGATTGATGGGGCCCCATTTAAGGAGCTTGTCTTGAGTGGATAGTATCCAGATAACTAGCGGATTATGATGTCTTTTAATCTTTGAAGAACCACACAACTCCAATACCCGGAGTGTACAAAGGCCTCACGTGGTGCGATGAAGTTCAGCGGAGCTAACGTTAAAAACACCGGTTGGAGGCGGGTCCGAGAATATAACATCCTCTCTGAGGTATCAAGAGGTAGTCGAACGGATGTTCTTAAGTGCAATATGAGATCGGTTGAGACGATATGACCAATTCCACCTTGTGCCATCCGCCCAGTGAAACAACACAAGCATTCTTATGAATGGTGAGTCATAAAGAATCCTTTCCCAAATAGAGAGGATTGGACCCGAGGGTTCCAAAAATCATGCCATGAAGGTCTAGAACACCATTACACACTCTATGCACGATAAAGGGGTCTCACTCTATCCATGGCCCGAAGAATCTTCCATGGATCAAGAACATCTGAAATCCTGGCATTCAAGATCTTGCCCTACACCGATAGGACCTCTCTACTTTTGAGGCACCTAAATAGAGTCTTCTGTCATAACAAATTCCATATGTACTTCATGATAGCGGCATGATGCAGGAGCTTCTATAAACACACCAAACATTGGGAATTTAGCCCTAATTATTGAAGAATTGGATTGGGGAGGTCAAGACGCATTGAATACATTTGAAAACTCCTTTTTTGGACCTCATTTGGGCCTTGGAAGGCAAAAACGTGGTGGACTTGAATGAGCACGTGTGGATCCGCCATATTGATTTTAGAAAGATTTACTGCAGGATCTTTTGGAGGATTTGTTTTATGATTCTGCTGTATTTCTTTTAGAAAGATTTGATCCAATATTTTATTCTATCCCTTTTAGGAAGATTTGCCTTATTTATTTTAGAAAGTTTTCTTTTAGAAGTTGCTTTTTGTAATTTAGAAAGTTTCTTTCATAGTTAAAGTAGAAGTTGTTTTATTTGATTTAGAAAGTATGAGACTATATATACCCCCCTAATGTAGTCTTTTAAGAGGAGTTCAAGTTTAATAATATTTTCAGATTTCTCTTTTTACTTGTTCTCTCTTGTTCTCTTATCTCTTGAGTGGATTCCCTTGGGGACGAGTTCGTGGCTTCTCATACCTAGGTGGATTCCATGGTGGCGAAGTCTTTGTCCGGCTTATCAATCAACCCGTCCATAGTTGATTGTGGCACCTTAGAGACAACTTCTACTTTTTGGTTGCCATGTGTCTTTTCCTAGTTAAAGTAGAAGTTGCTTTATTTGATTTAGAAAGTATGAGACTATATAGACCCCCCTAATGTAGTCTTTTAAGAGGAGTTCAAGTTTAATAATATTTTTAGATTTCTCTTTTTAAGAGTTCTCTCTTGTTCTCTTAGCTCTTGGGTGGGATTCCTTGGGGGCCCAGTTCGTGGCTTCTCATACCTAGGTGGATTCCATGGTGGCGAAGTCTTTGTCCGACTTATCCAATCGGCTTAGTCCATAGTTGATTGTAGGCGCCTTAGAGACAGCCACTTTTGGTTGCCATGTGTCTTTTCTAGTTAAAGTAGAAGTTGCTTTATTTGATTTAGAAAGTATGAGACTATATATACCCCCCTAATGTAGTCTTTTAAGAGGAGTTCAAGTTTAATAATATTTTCAGATTTCTCTTTTTAAGAGTTATCTCTTGTTCTCTTAGCTCTTGGGTGGATTCCCTTGGGGATGAGATCGTGGCTTCTCATACCTAGGTGGATTCCTTGGTGGCGAAGTCTTTGTCCAGCTTATCAATCAACCCGTCCATAATTGATTGTGGCGCCTTCACCCAGTCATCTATCTTGTGTGGATCGTTTCATTAACCGAGTAGTAACACTCTTGTGCAAACTCTACTCTCCTCGCCATCTCATGCTACTCTTTTAAACTTTTCCCTAACCAATTTTTCAACCTCTACCTAAAACTTTCCATATCTTGTTCCATACTACTAAAACATTCCTAAATACCATTTTCCCCTTATATACCACAAATACACATTCCGTAAGTTAGAAAATCTCATAAACTCGTCCATAACTTGTTTTTGGCCACTGAAAACTACTGAACCCATAATTTTTTGACTTACCCAACTTAGATCATCCATCATGGTCCCAACCTTGCATCATTGTCCTAGAGCTCATTCTTTCACATCACCCTGGACTGGGGGTACAGATTCAATAGTACAGAAGAGCAACAAGGACAACAAGAGTATTGCCTCACTGAGTGCACTAAGACAAGCGACACATACTATGGGTAGAGAGTGTGACACCCTATAACTTAGGGGTCTCGTTGACCACCGTCAACTTGCGGAAACCTATGTCTCTCATATCATGAAACCCATATGTGAGTAAAATGACCCCATAGGGCCCATCATCCATACTCGTCCATACGGTTACAAGACCATACATTTCTATAGATCCAAGAGTTATTACATCACTCTTAATACAAAACATATATTAAAACTAGTTCATTCTAAAATATACACAATACAAGAATCAAGGCCATGGTCAGAAGCTTAAGCTTCAAAATCCAGAGAGAGGCCTTTAGGAGGCGCGGAAATGCTGTACTGTCCTGTATCTAAAGGGTTACAGCGGGAGTGAGAGTAACGCCCAGTAGAGATAAATCCTACAAGGGCTACTCCCTTTGGAGTGCGCGTGCAATGATCATTTCATAGTCAAACCGACCTTGTCCAGTGCATACATGTTATCTATCATGCGAAAAAAAAAACCTACTTGCATGTATGAGACGACACTCTACATGCCCCATGTACGGGTCCACCTCCGATACCACCCAATGCAAGTGCTAATGGGAATCAATCTGGAGTCGGTCAGACTCACGTCTATACCGTAGTCTATGTGATATTTATTTAATCGTTTTGTGTCTTTTTGGGCAACATAACTTTTCGGGGTCTCACTGCAGGTCTCTTACACTCTTCGACATTTTTCGGGCTTTCACCAGTGGATACATTGTCTAACCAGGTTTTCAGGTTTTTCACCTGAGGGGGGGTATCTATCCCCTACTTGCTACGCTCGACACATTTCCTTTTCTATTTTCATTGAACAATGTGGAACTCAATTAGACTTCGTCCCATTCCCAAGCCCACACGATTCTGCACCAAACCCAGTGCCAAACTAGTACCATGTACACACACCCATGTAATGCGGTGTTACCGCCTAATCACAATGCAATTTGTGCCCTTGCACTCGAATCCATGACGATGTATGAAAACCTCTGCATGGACATTTCACCACCGCCACCACTTATGTGTGTTATGAACACTCATGTCTAATGCACACAACATTCCATATATTCAGTTCAACATCAGCATACGTGCAGTCATGTTAATATTCCATACATTCAAATCAATACATCACATAAGCATGCACTACATCTTTTCTATCATTCAGTTCATTCATGTCAGCATGTTCCAACCATTACTTAGGCAAGTAATGTTATAATTCATATTCCTAGGATGAGACATAGTGTGTCAATCATAAAGCCTAATGCATATAATTATTTCCATCTTTATCACACATATGTCACATAATTTCACATATTCAGTATGTCATTGAATTTATGGCAATAACACACATTAGCCATTCCGACCGCCATCCGGTAATAGCAGCTAGAAATAGTTTGGACTTAGTCCAAAAGTCCGATTTTATAAATACCACACCAAAACCTCAACGCGATTCCTTCTCGACCATATGCAATCCTAAGAATTTTGGTTACAAACCGGTTCCGAAAACAGAAGTTCCAGAAATCGGACCATTCCTCAACTATCCTTGACCCAGCCTAAAGTCCTTTTGGCTGAGCACTTTATCTTATTAAATTCTAGACTCGACGAGCTTTTCGTAGAGCCCAAGAACACGCGAATCGAAGTTCGGACGAGAAAATTATGGTCGTCCAAAGTTGACGCGGCCGATTCACAAGGGTGTGAGGAAATTTGGGCACACCCCCGTTTTCCATTCTGCTCTGGATTTTTCCATCTCAGAACACAATGTTCGATCTCGTACAATCCCAAAACTCCTTACAACCAGTCTTTGACCTTCACAAAACAACAACCAAACCACACACATATCAAATTCGCCCTGAAATGGGGCGAAACCGTTAGGCCATTACGTGGCCCCTAGAGTAAAATAACCGAGTAGACACACTGTGTAGCCGCGTTTCAGGGTTCTTTGCCGTCGGGTCTACTCGCTCTGTAACCTCCTTCCTTTTCCTCTTTCTTTTTCCTCTCTTCCTCCTTTCTTCTTCTCTTTTCTTCTTCGTTTCTTTTCTTTTCCTCCATTTTCTCCTTCCTTTCTCCCTTTCTCTTTTCCCTTCCTCCTCCTTCTCCTTCTTTACTCCCCATGAAGCCCAAATTTCTTTGCCCCAAGGTGAATGAACTCCCATATTATAGGTCTCCAGGGCCATGTATGACACATGGCATGCCATGTCACACACATGGCTTGCCATGTGCACATACATGGCTTGCCTGTGTCCTACATGCATGAGCCTTTGCCATGCAATGTGACACATGGTTTTCCATGTGTCACCTACATAGCTCGCCATGTGTCGCCCGACACCCGTTGTCTCGAAATACGTGAAATTTTGACTGTCTCGGAATCCAATGAAATTCAATTGGGTAGCTAGATTTCCCGAGACGATTCCAACGGTGCAATCTATTTCATCATCCGAGATCTAGAAAAATCCCAACTTTTCTCCATACTATTCTGGTAAATTACCATTTTGCCCTATTTCTTTTTTTTTTCTTTTTTTTTTTTTGAAAAATTTAAATTTAAAATTTTTTATGGGTTTTACAGACTAGATGCCCGTGCTCCAGCTAGGGCATATGCAATGAAGGCAGTGGAAGAGAAAGATGCATTGGATGTGATATTTGGTAATTTCTATATCTTTGAGACTGTTGTACATGCATTGATAGATCCAGGTTCAACCCATTCTTACATTTGTATTGCCATTCTGAGTTTGGGTAGTTTACCAAAGAGTGAAATCGAGTATGATATCTTGGTAACAAATACACTTGGGCATAGTGTCAATGTGAATAAAGTTTACAGAGATTGGCCCATTAGAATACAAGAGTATGAGTTTCCAAGAGACTTGATCGAGTTATCATTCAGAGAGTTTGATGTGATATTGGGGATGGATTGGTTGTCCCGACACCAAGTGGTGGTTGATTGTAGAATGAAGAGAGTGACCTTAAGGACACCAAGTGGCGAGGAATTGACTTTTATCAGCGAGAGGTCAAACAACCTCTCTAATGTGATATCCGTCGCTACTGTTAGAACTATGGTTCGAAGGGGGTGTGAAGCTTTACTTGGCATATGTGATAGATCTGAAAAAAGGGTGGACGCTAATTTGTAGACATCCTATAGTTTGTGATTATCCAGATGTGTTTTCGGAGGAATTGCCAGGATTGCCTCCATAGAGAGAGATTTAGTTTGCAATTGACGTTGCCACTCCAGCATCCATTACACTGTATCAAATGGCTTCGATGGACTTAAAAGAATTAAAGCTTTAATTGCAAGAATTGTTATAGAAAGGATTTATTCGTCCGAGTATATCACCAAGGGGAGCTCCAATGGTCTTTGTTAAAAAGAAAGATGGTACGCTTCAATTGTGTGATATGGGTATCATCAACTAAGGATTAAGGATGCGAATGTGCATAAGAAGGCGTTTAGAATGCGGTATGGACATTATAGGTTTCTGTAATCATGTTGGGTTGACAAATGCAAATGACTTTCATGGACTTGTGGTGTGTTTCAGGCCATATGTAGATCGGTTTGTAGTGGTGTTTATAGATGACATCTTGCGTGTATTCAAGGATCAGGAAGATCATGATGCACACCTTTGGGTGATGCTAGAAACCTTGAGAAAGGAACGATTATATGCAAGCGAGCAAATGTGAATTTTGGTTAGGAGAAGTGTCTTTTCTTGGATACATTTATGTATTGGAAGGAATTAGTGGATCGAAGATAGAGGTGATTATTGAATCAAACCATCGAGAAATGTCACGAAAGTGCGTAGTTTCCTTGGATTGGTAGGTTACTACATGGTTTGTTAAAGGGGTTTCGATGACTGCGACCCCTATGATGAGATTGCTCCAAAAGAATGTGAGATTTGAGTGGAGTGAAAAGTGTCAACCTATCTTTGAAAAGTTGAAAGCATTCTTAATCGAGGCATCGGTTCTTACTCCAGTAGACCAGTCATTGAGCGAATCAATCGGGCGGCGAAAAGTCTAGCTCCACTACCCCAAGTGAGGAATTTGGAGAAACACTTCGAGCCATAGGCTAGCAGATCCGAGCCCCGAAAACAAGCATGGATTTTGTTCTAGCCTGTGTGAACAAAATTCATCAACCACCACTTCTTGAAAATAGACAGCCTCCAAACCATTTGTGCACAACATTTATTTATTTATAAAATAGACCTCGTACCAGGTTCTGTTTTGCCTAATAAACCAGCCTATAAGATGAGTCCTAAAACTGAAGGCACAAGGCAGATTAATTGAGTTGCTCGACAAAGGGCTTATTCGAGAGAGTAAGAGCCCTTGTGCGGAGTTCTATACTGTAAGTACTAAGAAGGATGGATCTTGGAGGATGTGTGTGTTTGATAGTAGAGACGTCGACAAGATTACTATTGAATATTGATTTCCCATTCCAAGACTACGATGATTCGCTGGATCAACTCTATGGTGCGTCCATCTTTTGAAAGATTAGTTTGAAGTGGATACCATCAAATTCGTATGAGGAAGGATATGAATGGAAGACGGCCTTTAAAGGCTTCGGGGATGAGCTACATGAGTGGAACCTGGTGATGCCATTTGGACTATTCAATGCCCCTAACACTTTTATGAGTTTATAGATCATTTCCTTAAGCCATGCATTGGAAATTTTGTGGTGGTATACTTTGATGATATTTTGATCTATAGCAAAAATTCGATGGAGCACTTGGAGCATTTGAGGCAATTGTTCTTTATTCTAAGGGATCATCGATTATTTTCCAACTTGAAGAAGTGTGACTTCTATGCCAACAGAATCATATTTCTTGGTTATGTGGCTACTAAAGATGGAATTGCGATGGACCGAAGTAAGATAAATGTGCAGATTGGCGACTCTAGCTGATCCATGATGGCAGAAAGTTTTCATAGGCTAGTCTCATAGGAGATTTATTCGTGGATTTAGCTCTATAATGGTTCCTATAATTGAATGCTTAAAGGGAGACAAATTCAAGTGGACTAGTGTTGCCGAAGAAAGCTTCGAGTTGATTAAGAAGAAAGTAACTGAAGCCCCATGTTTGGCTTTACCCGATTTCAACAAAGTGTTCGGAGTAGAGTGTGATGCATCTCAAGTTGGGATTGGTGTTGACCAGCAGTCAAGAGAGACCCATCGCTTTCTTTAGTGAGAAGTTAAATGAAGCAAAGGAAGTACTCCACACATGACAGGAGTTCTATGCTATCTATATAAAGCATTTCATTAGTGTCAGCGCTTTACAAGCCATTTGATAGCACTCGGATCATGAAACCTTCAAAATTCATCAACCACCGGCTAAGTTGAATTGAAGGCCATGCGACATGGGTGGAATTCTTACAAGCGTGCAACTAAGTGAAGCATAAAGCGGGTGTTCATAAAGTTGTTGCGGATGCCTTGAGAAGGAGACATGCCCTTGTGGCTTCCATGCGAGTCAGTAGTTGGTTCAATGGTGTTGAAGAAGTATGGGGAGGATGCGATTTTGGTGAAATGGAAATTATGCGCCAGCAAAGCCTTTCAAGGGTTTGTAAGGATGGACCGGTTTCTCTTTAAAGGAAACACTCTATGCATCCGAATACTTGTTCACCAGATTTAGGTATTACGGATGAGTTGCATGGTGGAACATTAGAAGGACACTTTGGTGAAGCAAAAACCTTAGCTCTAGTGAAGGCAAACTTCTTTTGGCCTAAGCTAGAGAAAGACATTGCTAGATTTGTCAAGAAGTGTGTTGTGTGCATGATGGCTTTTAACACATGGAAACATCTTGGGACTATATACACCATTGCAATTCCAAATATGCCATGGAGGAGGGGTAGCTTCAGTTTATTGGGATTACCTAGAGCAGAAGAAACAAAGATTTGATTATGGTGGTCATTGTGATTTTCAAAAAGATGGCTCACTTTGGCCTGCATCAAAAGTTTAATGATGCTTCGCATGTTCTTGGAGCTTGTACTTGAAGTTGTGTCTACATGGTATTCCCGAGACTATGGTTTGGTCGAGACTCTTAGTCACTTTTGGAGAACTACGTGACTTGGGACTTCTTTGCATTCATGCCTCTTATCACCCTGGAGCGATGATTCAAATCGAGTTACTAATAGAGAAGCTTGAAATTTGCTGGGAACATGTGGGAAAGAGCAGTGAAACAAATGAGATTTGATTCTATCAAAATTGAGTTTGCCTACAATAGGTCCATGCATGGTACATTGGGAAAGTCCATTGAGGGTAGTCTATGGACTACAATAGATTGGACCCATGGAATTAGCACCCCATCCGACTATTCAACAGATTTAGTGGAATGCTGAAGTTAGAGCCAGAGATCGAAGTTACATGAAGTTCGCGAAGATTGAGAAGAAGAATGCCATATATAATGGAACAAGCGAATGAGCGTAGTAAGTATGTTGAGTTTGAAGTTGGTGACTTGGTTTGGGTACACCTTAATAAGGATAGGTTTCCACCATATGAAAGTTTGGAAAGCTCAAGCGAGGAGTAGACCATGCTTTTGCCAAGATTATAGAAAATTGGAGAGAATGCCTACAAGTTGAGTTCTTCAGACGAATATGAAATTTCTCCGATGTTCAATGTCGGACTTGAGGAACTATCACGTGAAGACTTGAGGGCAGTCTTTTTTCCCGGCATTATGGGATTGATCAAAACTTATAAACACACGAACATTAGAGATTCAGCCCTAATTATTGAAGAATTGGATTGGGGAGGTCAAGACGCATTGAATACATGTGAAAACTCTTTTTTTGGACCTCATTTGGCCCTTGGAAGGCAAAAAAACGTGGTTAGATTTGGACAAACCCCTGATGTGGAGCTGCCATATTGATTTTAGAAAGATTTGCCGCAGGATCTTCTGAAGGATTTGTTTTATGATTCTGCTGTATTTCTTTTAGAAAGATTTGCTCCAATATTTATTCTATCCCTTTTAGGAAGATTTGCTTTATTTATTTTAGAAAGTTTTCTTTTAGGAGTTGCTTTTGTAATTTAAGAAGTTTCTTTTCCTAGTTAAAGTGAAGTTGCTTTATTTGACTTAGAAAGTATGAAATTTATATACCTAATGTAGTCTTTAAGATCCAGTTCAAGTTTAATAATATTTTCAGATTTATCTTATTTAGAGTTCTCTCTCGTTCTCTTATCTCTCTTGGGTGGATTGTAGGGACGAGTTAAGTAGCCACCATGCAGAATTGGATTCGCGGTGGCGAAGTCTTTGTCGGACTTATGATCAACTTTGTCCATAGTTGATTGTAGAGCCTTCGCTCCTTCATCTATCTTGTGTGGTTGTTTCATTAACCGGTAAGTAACCACTCTTGTGCAAATTCTCTCCCTCACCATCTCATCTTCTCTTTTCAAACTTTCCATGCTTGAATTTTTCAACTCTACCCCAAAACTTTCCATATCTTGTTCCATACTCTTCTAAAACATTCCTAAATACCATTTCCCTTATATACCACAAATACACATTCCTAACTTGAAATCCTCATAAACTCGTCCATAACCTGTTTTGGCCCTAGAAAACTACCCCAAACCCATATTTTGACTTACCAAAACTTCTAGATCATCCATCACGGTCCCAACCTTGCATCACTAACTCATTCAATTTGTTATTGTACCCCCTCACTCTATCTCTTGTTGTCTTATACTCCTTATCATTAGTATCACCTTCATCAACCTCCTTCTCAAAATCTGAAAAAATTGCATCATCTTTTGCCACAAAATCTTCCAAATAAGCATCATTGTCAACATTCTCTCCAGAGTCAACTACGAGCTCAAAAATTGGATCATTATCATTCTTTGAAGAGACCTCACCAACTAGATCATCCCATCTCAGAGGACTCTCAGGCATACGATCATACTAGTCATGATAATCCGATGGATGGTTGTCATTTTGAATTTCAAGTTGGTTTCATGGAGAGTTGGTTGAGATTTGTTTTCAGGTTGGGTGGATTGATTTTCTTATAGGATTGGTGTTAGAGAAGTGCTCTAAAGGCAATCACCCTTAGCACTTATATTGTACGTCTTATGTTACATTTGAAGGCATCTTCATTAATTTGATATTCATATGTTCAATTGATTTAGATATGTAATTGAATTAATGAAGTCCATGATACATAACATAACATGAAGAAAATCATGATGAGATCATGATATTAAGATTCATTTCATGTGCAATTATGTTGGTATCTAAATTATCCCTAATCATAAGATCAACAAGATCGGACATTGTTGATTCGGAAAGACTAGCATATGTCATACTCTTTGATTGGATTAAGAAGTAGATCTTATAAACCGTGATCATGAGTTGATTAGAGTTGACATGTGGATGCTTGCTAAGAGTAGCTAAGTACAAGGGAGACCTGCTATGAGACAATCATCAGGATTATTTATTTATATGTAGATGATTGTCTCATCATATAATTGGTGTATGTATCCTTAGACTTGAGGTGCTAAAGGATATCTTAGTTATTGATTATGTACTTTTACCTCAATCCATGTTGCCTCTTGGATGTCACTAAGGCGCCACAATCAACTATGGACGGTATTAGAGAAACTTGATGAGAAATGGATAGAGATATCAATAATAACCAAGTTTCCCAAGTTTTTCAAATAAATCATAATGATACTGTTTCACTATGATTGCCAACCTCTTCTTGATAAGATTATGTAGAAGTGCATAAACTGTGTTCAATAAATCGAAGAAGTGCATAGATATAAAGAAAAAGAAGTGCAAATAAATCCTAATGATGCTAATGACTTCTTGGATTGGCTTAATACCGTCAATCCATGCACTTCTTGGATTGGCTTAATACCATCAACCATATATGTTTCACACGTCCAAATCCACGTGTGAAAGAGGATTTTTTTATAATAGGTGGAAGTTTTGGTAAGTCAAAACCCCTAATTGCCTCTTGGACTCTTAGTCTACATTTGCGATCAAGCACAATGTGTACCGAGAGTCTCTCGTTCACACGTTGTCAAGAAGATGCCAAACTAAGGTTTTATAAGAGTTTTCGCAAGTGTTTAATATCGTATAATCCCATTGAAGCATAAAAGAGTGATTGAAATTGTACTCTAAGGAGGTGAGGGTTCACCAGTTAGAACCCTATCATAGGGTTTAGAACTCCATTAAGCGAAGTCGATTCATGATTACTAGAACACTAATCGTAAATGTGACTTGAGAAATAACACTTCAATTGCAGGTTGGGATATCAAACAGAATCTCTTAAAGAATACCAGGTTATAGAAACGGCGAAGATTACAAGTGATTAAAAACTCGGAATCGGAAAGAAAACTAAGTACTCTACTCTGTCAGACCCTAGAAAATTGTGAGAAAACACCCCAGTTTAAGACCAAACCTAAATCTAATCCACACTAACTCTCTGCCCTCAGTGAAACCCAAATGCAATCCTCATTAGTGATCTCAAAGTGGTGGTTGAGAAGACGGCGTGCCTTGCATCAGATTGAAATTCTCTCAAGTCTCCCACGGAGATCATACTGGGTGGCCTCTGGAGGTACGAAAGTACCTTTGGTACTCCGACCTTGGGGAATGCAGGTACCCTACTATTTAGTGCGGGTACCACCATTCAGCCCTACTTAGCTGCTCCTCTTCATTGTGGCACTACGCGAAGCCTCTCGGCAGTGCATTTATGTCGACAAGATGATCTACATTTGTTCTTTTGGAACCAAGCGCTAGAAAATGTGTACGGGACTCGAAAAACACACTTTTACGCATAAAACCTAGAACGGTCAAAGCACCTATTCTACACAAAGTAGAGAGCAAAACATGAGCGGGGGGGAGCATAAAACCCTATATAAATGTCGCACTTTTATGTATCCAACAGTCGCCTTAAGTAATATAATGATAAGTGAGTATCGTTCCCACAAATAATTGGGTTACTAAGTATTGACTCTAATCTAGCCTAGGCTCTATTTGGATGATGGAAAATTTGTAGAAAAACTCAAAGACACTAATCTAGGCATGCAAGAATGACCCAAATAAGAATAAAAGGCCTTTGGGCACATATTTCACCTAAACAACCATATATGAACTTCCTAACCCAATCAATCAATGTTTATTTTCATATGAAGATGGCAATTTCACTAATGCATATGTGAATCTCTCTCAAAGTATCCACACACTACCCCTGGGATTTAGGTATTTTGCATCTCTACTCAACCCCAAAACCTAGGAATCACATTAAACCCAAAGTCTAATACCACACCTAATCCTGGATTTATATCTCTATCTCATTGATGATGGGTGATAAATCATTCATCAATTACAAGCAATCATCACTTCTCAGTCTCGAGTCATTGCAAGAATGTGTGAATGCCCACAAGCATTGAGACTAAATGAAATACTCAAAACACATGTGAAAATAATACATCAATCAATAGAAATTAGGATAATTCATACATTCAAGTGTTGGCTATATAAAAAACCCTAAGAAAGTAAACTAAAACATCTCTAAGTGAAAGAAAACCATCAAAAGAAAGAGGATGAGAATAAATGATTTTGAGTGAAAGCCACATCTCTTCTTTAATCATCTTCTTCTTCAAGCTTTTCCCCTTCAAGATTTGTGCCCTAGGGTGTTTCCACCTAAAGTGGAACTTGTTCTCACCCCAAAAGCTCCCAAAAATCGGTCTCCCTCATTTTCTAGGGCTTTTTGGCTTTTATATCTCTTAAATTGGACCCAAAATGACTCTAAAATGGGCTTATTAGAAAACTTCCTGATAATGGGCCCTCGAGAAACCAGAGGATAGGTTTAGAAATCGGTCTATCGGTTGTGCTTTGTGTTGAACTCCCTATTTTGCACTGCCAACTTCTCAAGACCACAACTTTGTGATCTGAACTCCGATTCGCGTAAACTTGGTCTAGTTGGAAAGCTCTTGAAGTGTAGAATCCATCCATATAAAGCTTGATGCCATTTGAGCTCATCTTACAGCTAAAATTTTAAAATACAGTGGATTTTTCAACATGTTGTAGCAGTGTTTTTTTGCTTTGTTTTCGCTCCAATTTCGCATAATTCTGCGACATGGTTGACCTAATCTTAAATATGAACATTTAGAGCATTATGACACCTATTTAACATAAAAACACTAGATAAATAAGTAAAACATAGGGATAAAATGAGTGTTTAAGATACTCATCAGTGAGGAACTCACGTCATGACATCTTTGGCTTGAAATGAAGAACAAGGTCGTCAACGTCGCGACGTCGAGGACACACATCGCGACGTGGGCACAAGGTATGCATGCTTCATAAGCACCACATCCTGGCAGTGAGACTCACGTTGCAGCATCGCAGGCTTCATGGCTCCGGGTTGCGGCGTGAGGAACTCATGTCGCGGCGTGTTCTTTCAGCGGCCAGTAAAGACATTTGACTCTCGTGGCCATGCGTGGATACCTCACTGCCAGATGACGTCATTTTGCTCTTGCTCTAAGAATGCCCGGTAGTTGCAACATGAACACTCGCACGTCCTTGCAGTGAGCTACATGGGTTCTACCCTGTTACAACATGTTTCACCTCATCACGACATTAAATGGGTTCTTGCAACATGACGACTCCACATTGCCTTGGTGTGGGTTCTAGAGCTATGGATTAGATGAAATCTAACTTTAAGGAGTTTTAATCTCATCCAAATAGTTTCTTCTTCATTATAATCATGTTTCATGTCTGCGGCCAGTTACATGAAGAAGAACATGAAGTCAAGCCTTTTAAACAAAATCTCCATTTTGTACCTTTGAAGCTTATGGGTACCAAAACTAAGCTCTCTAGTAAATAACCGATTTTAATGCACACAAGTGTGCTCTAATACCACTGATGGATTTTGAAGGTGGTAACACTTACCAAAATAGTGGAAAAAAAAAAAAAAAAACTTCAATATCCCTCTAAGGACCCCTTGAAGCATCAAAGTCAGTTCATACCAAATAAAAGGGTACGATTTTACCTTGTGTCGGTTTCAAAAACTGATCTAATGGCTGGGGTAGCAAAGGCGAAGCAAGCGAGTCTGGGTTTGCCTCGCTTGATATTCACACGAAAGTGGAGCCGATAACTCCAAAGGCGACGGTCTTGGATGAAGTCCCCCAGTGCTGAGTCTTGATCTCAGAAGGGAAGCCAAAGCCGTCTCACGGAAGGTTATTCTTGAACAACACTCTCTCTATCTCAAGAACACCCTTTATTAGAGGAGTGAGTAAAATGACTTAGTTTTATTAGGGTTTTCCATAGAGGTCCTTTCATAGGAAAAACCTAGCTCATGAAACGTCTATAGTGCCCCTCTCTTTAGGAGATGATAGGCTACGCGCATCCCTATGTGTTATGGCGTGTTTCATCATAGGCCTAAAGCCCATGAACAAGCCCAAGCCTGCACTCTCTCTTAGTGAGGGCATTCGAACTTGGAATTCCACTAATCCCATGATATTCCATTCTGGAGATTGATCTCCCTCATAATTGGATCACATCCAAATCCACTTTATATTAGCCCTACACTTTTCTAAGTGTGTGATCCATTAGGTTCCCAATTATGTTGGCCACTTGATTCAACTATTGAATCAAACAGGTCATATTTGGGGTCCTAATGACACATCATGACCTAATTGACAGAAGAGTTAATTAATACGACGCTAATGCACCTGAAGAAGAAGTTGCTTTGTGTGCCAAAGAAATTTCCATGACTTGGCTCTTGCTGAAGAGAGATTTCTGAAACAAAAATCCAGAATTCAATGGCTCAAGCTGGGGGACCAGAATTCTAACTTCTTCCACAAAGCTTTCAAAGCCATGAACTCGAGGAACTCTATCAAATCCATTACGTTAGAGAATGGATGCAGATCTGAGGACCCGGAGATGCAGGAGCTTCTATAAACACACCGAACATTGGGAATTCAGCCCTAATTATTGAAGAATTGGATTAAGGAGGTCAAGACGCATTGCATACATGTGAAAACTCCCCTTTTTTGGACTAATTTGGGCCTTGGAAGGCAAAAACGTGATGGTCGAGACTTGGAATGAACCCTGATGTGGAGCCGTCATATTGATTTTAGAAAGATTTGCCACAGGATCTTTTGGAGGATTTGTTTTATGATTTTGCTGTATTTCTTTTAGAAAGATTTGTTGCAATATTTTATTCTATCCCTTTTAGAAATATTTGCTCCAATATTTTATTCTATCCCTTTTAAGAAGATTTGCTTTATTCATTTTAGAAAGTTTTCTTTTAGAAGTTGCTTTTTGTAATTTAGAAAGTTTCTTTTCCTAGTTAAAGTGGAAGTTGCTTTATTTGATTTAGAAAGTATGAGACTATATATACCCCCCCTAATGTAGTCTTTTAAGATCAGTTCAAGTTTAATAATATTTTAAGATTTCATTTTTTAAGAGTTCTCTCTTGTTCTTTTATCTCTTGGGTGGATTCCTTTGGGGACGAGTTCGTGGCTTCTCATACCTGGAGTGGAATTCCCACCAGTGGCGAGGGTCTTTGTCCGACTTATCAATCAACCCGTCCATAGTTGATTGTGGCGCCTTCACTCCGTCATCTATCTTGTGTGGATTGTTTCATTAACCGTAGTAACCACTCTTGTCACGAGCTCTACTCTCCTGCGCCCATCATCTTCTCTTTAAAATTTCCATAACCAATTTTTCAACCTCTACCCAAAACTTTCCATATCTTATTCCATACTACTAAAACATTCCTAAATACCATTTTTCCCTTATATACCACAAATACACATTACCTAACTTAGAAATCTCATAAACTCGTCCATAACCTGTTTTGGCCCTAGAAAACTACCCCAAACCCATATTTTGACTTACCAAAACTTCTAGATCATCCATCACGGACCCAATCTTGCATCAAAGTGGTATCAAAGCTCAAGGATTGATGGCAGTCATAGCTAAAGGGTATTCTTGGTTGAGACAAAAGGTCTAATCATGGTTAGTGGTTCAATCCCCATTATAGCGACTGGCGATCTTGAATGCAATGGTTGGTATACAAAGCAGATGGCTATCAGCCATTGATCTATAGGGACAAAAAGACCTTCATGGAAGGTGAAGGTGATGAAGTTTTAATGAGGAGCTGTGCCACCTAGCTTCAAGTTCAGCAGGATTACTTGAGCGCGAAAGGCTTTAAGCACGAGCATTCGAGAGAATATGATTGTGGAGGAAGGTATGAAGATTGATACGCGATGATGATTACTATGAAATGTAATAATAGTGAAAGTTCCAGTTCATTCAAAAGTTTGATATTCGAATTTGAAGGAAGAATGCATGCTAATGACTTCTTGGATTGGCTTATCTGGTCGAGCATGTAACAGATATTGTGATCCCCAGACGACAAAAGTTAGGATTGGTGGCTATCAAGATGCGTAAGAATGCTTCTTTTTGGTGGGAAAATTTAAAGAGACAACGTCATAGAGATGACAAGAAGAAAGGTGAAACTTGGAAAAGATGAAAGAGAAAGAGAACTAAAGGAAGTATCTTCCTTCCAATATCGCAGATATCTTCCTCAAATTCAGTTGACGTGGGGGAATCTGAGTTGTGGAGGGTATTCGGCTAAGTTTGAAAATTTGATGATCAAGGAGACTTGCAAGGAGGCTGAGACGTCCATAGCCCACTACCTTCTTGGTTTTGAGGTTGAAATTTCTAAAAGCTGTTCCAATTGCAACCATATAACACTCTTAAGATGTGATAAAGCTTGCCTTAAAAGTTGAGGCTCTAAGCAGTATGGGGATTTTACTCTGAATCGGATTAAAGAAGGATTTATCAAGAATTTGACTTCAAGGGGTCTAGTAGTGCTAAAAACCACCCTTAAACCTCAAGTAAAGGTGAAGTGCACAAGCCCGACCAAGTCTACCTAGAAGTCAGGTAGTGCTTTAAATGCCACGATTTGGGCATATGGCTTACGAATGTCCTAGCAGGCGGTGGTTTGCCTAGTTGGAAGAATATGAAGTGGCGAGGAAGAAGATGTGAAGAGAGGCAATTGAATCTGACCATGCAGAGATAGGATAGACTTTACTATAGCTGCCATGGGACTAATTTGTGCCACAGTAGGGGTGTCGGAATCAACAATATTTATATCCTAAATTCATTCTATTGCCATAGCAAAGCTACTGCAGTATAGCAGTTCTAGGGTCGAACTCAGGGATGGGTTTTCTTCGTACAAATGATTTGCAGTGGAGTTCAAAAATGGTGAATTTCAATTTGGATTTTTAAGGTTTGCTAAAACAGGGGGTTGGTTGTTTGCAGGCTGAAAATAAAATAAGAAAAAAAATGTAAAAATAGAACCTTAGAGTGTTAGGCCCAGCTGGGTTTGGATTTCTAGAACAGGCGAGGTTCCCAAGGTCCTTTCCTCGCATTAGGGAGGGATGACATATAGTCATTCCCAAACGGATCTTCATTTACCAAGCGCAAGACTCTTCCCTTAACAATAATTATCCTTTGAAAAAAGCGGCGTCTTGGCCATCGGTGCTCTCGGTCATTAAAGCAGCGAATCACCTTTACTGCCTCCCGTGGATCATAAATGATAACTAACAAACATAAATGGATCTAACATTAAGCATCCAATGAGCCCAAAAGATTACCAAGTAATAACCATTCAAGGAGACTAAAAAGGGAGGAAAACCTAATGTTAAAAGGAGAACACAGACAGTAGTGACTACCTGCGTGAAAAACAGGGGACCTCCAGTAGCCTCCAGATCCTGCACCCAACAGCCTTTTGCTTTAAGGAGGAAGGGTTTTAGCCGCTCATCCTCCAAGTTGTCATCCTTGGAGGGTGTTTGGCAACCAAGAAAGGGAGAGAAAATGAGAGAAAGTGGGAGAAAGGAGACGGCTTCAGTAGCGCAGCCCAGTGTGCAGCGTGAAGTGATTTTTGTTGATTGTTTTGTACAAACTGAGACTTATATATGCTCAGAGTTAAGGGAAGTTACAAAAACTAAAACAAGCTATTACAAAGAGGTTAAAGTAGGAAAAACCAAAGCGTAACAAAACAATACTTGTAGGAAGCGGGGGTTGTAGGTGGAACCTGATCTTATTTGGGCTTCGAGGAACGGTGCTCCTGGGAAAGAAATCCTGCAGTGGCGCAATTTCTTTTGTTTTCTACTATTATTTCCTTTGGTCTTTGATTTGCATCTTGGGTTGACTTGTGCCATTTGCTTGGATCAGCTCAACAATTTTGGCATAATTAGCTCGTAAAGCTGAAAAAATTTGCCATAATACGATCATTAGAATAGTAGGACCTTGATGGCTGCAAATGGGTTAATTAGAATGATTAGAACACAAAAACATAAAGCCTATAATAAATAGGCTCAAAATAGCACTTTTGGGCACTAATCACACCCCCAACCTACACATTGCTAGTCCCTTAGCAATGAGAGAAAGAAAAGAAGAGCATCTGAAAACAAAATTATATATTTAAAAAAGGTTGCAGTTCAAAAGGTTGTGAAGAAGTAGTACTAACCCTCAATGAGAATTACGAAACTTAGCCTCTTAACTATCCTAAGTGATGCCATACAAAATGGAATATCAAAGAGCTTCCTTCTGGGTAACTCAACCGAGAACTGCAAAATCTAGGTGTTTGTTTGATCAGCTCTGTGATAAATTGCTGGCCTCTGACCAAGCTCTTGGCATAACCTAGTATGATAACCGCTAAATGGATAGGACCCACCTCTTATTCCATGTTTCTTTTGTGTTGTAGGGTGCGTCTGGGAATGACCTCACAAGAATCCATGTAACGGGGATCTACCGATGACTCCCAACCAATTAAGGCTTAGGGCATCGAGGCATAAGGATCTTTCGACCATAAACTCTTCAGGTTTCACCTCGGACTCCGAATTATTTCGAAAATCCAGCACCTACAACTTGCTAAACTCTACCTATCCACGTGTGAGAGGCAAGTCGGTCGGCTTGACTAGTTGGCAGGGCCTTAGGGCTTTGAGGCTTCGTAGTATACCCCTCGGGCTAGTGCTGGGTTTCAAAACAGTTGCAATTTTTCTTCTCTTTCTTTTCTTTTATGAAAGGTATTGGCCTTATTCATAGAGGGTCCTTAACACAATAAGGTAGTCAACGAAACTAGGGTAGGTTTTGCAGTCTAGGAGGTAGGCGGTTTTCGACTATTATTTGAAAACTAATGTGCATTGTGTGTAGTTAGCTAAGAGTGGAAAAATGGTGAAACGACAAAGTTCAGCGATCATCCACTCAACCGGGCATGGGATAATCTAACATCAACGCGGGATTAAACAACGTTTCAATTTTTAACTGCGGGTGCGGCAAAACCACAAAAATATACGATGCAATTTGAATTGAAAAACTAAGAACAACCTTGATATAACTTGACTTCACAAAAGAAAGAAAACCAGCAACCCTTTGAACATCACAAAATGGGCTTGCTCAAAATAATAACAAAACATAAACACGCTGCCACTTCATACCTTCTTTTCCTCTGACCAAAATATCTCTGACATAATGGGAAGCAGTTGGAAAGTTAGAGAAGGAAAATATTATTGATAAATGTGCTCATTTTGGATAAAGGAGACTTCGCAAGCTTTCCATACGACACCTTATTCGAGCCCATTTGGGCTTCATATAAACAAGTTAGGAGAAGAAAAGAGAGGAAAAAAGTGACCAGTTGGAGAATTTTTAAAATTACACCTTTATAATAATTTCAAAAGTGTTTCTTCTTGACATATTTGGATTCTACACTCTCTAAGCTTTCCAACGGTACCAAAAACGCCTAAAACGGAGTTCGGATAAAAAAATTATGGGCGAAACAAAATTGGACTGCAAAATTGGGGCAGGTTGCGAAAATTCGAAGGTTCGCAGGTTGCGAAATTTCGCACATTGCGATTATTATTTTTATTTTTTGAAAAATAAAAATACAAATTTTTTTTATTTATTTTTATATATATGAGAGACAACAAATTTTTTTTTAATATATATATATATATATATATATATATATATATATATATATATATATATATTTATCACTAAAAGACGAAATAGCGAACAATGGAGGACAAGGGACTATTGCGGTCACGAATTTTGTGAGTTACTTAATTTACGCAATTTTGCCTTATGCTCGCACAACTAGAAACACAGAAATAAGCACACAAGAATTAAGAAAAAAATGCATAAAAGTTGAAAACTAAGCTAAAAGTAAATATTAACTAAAAAATTAGAGAGAAAATTCAAGAAGAAAAATTAAAAATGAAATAAAATAAAATAAAACTAATAAAACTGAAAACCAAAAAAAGTGGGGAGGCCTGAGCACTAAGCACATTCTCGAGCCTTTGGAGGCTATTGGAGCTAGTAGAACTAGAAATCTTAGGGTTGGTGCTCAATCAGAACCGGCACCCCAACCATCCACTTTGCCATGCGATGTGAGCAGTATATCTTGGATGTAGTGTAAGGCTTTGGTACGTGGCCACCCCTAACTTCACGAAGTTTTTCGACATGAACGTGATGGGGTGGCCTTTATGGTGGGTGCTTCAGGGGTTTTAGGTTGGGATTGTGATGCAGGTGAAGGCAGTATGTGGATTGAGTTAGGGGGCAGGGGTAAATTGTTCTGTTCTTCCACTACTTCCTCAGTCAGCAACAGGGGGATTGCTTCCTTCTTCTCCCATGGGTAGACAGCAGCACCAATGTCTGAAGATTCTAAATTTTCTACTAAGCCTTCTTGTAGCTGTTGTAGACACTGCTCCTCCACCATGATGTCACTCAGGCACTCCCCCTCTGGATTTTCTTCCTCTTGATGAACATTTTGCTGGGCAAGCTTTGAAATTGATGTCTGCAGGTTGTCAAATTTATGATCAATTCCACTTTGCAGCCCATCTAATTTTGATCCCGAGAGAGTTCTCACTGATGTCAATTTCATGGCTGTGGACATCCCGCCCTACGTTCCTCTATGAAGTTATCCACTAGTTTGCTCAAATTCAGGATGGCTTCTTCCATTAGAAAGAGGTTATTTGGCTGGATCATGGAAGTGTCCTCTTGAGCCACCATGGAAGGTGCACTCATCATTGGTTTCTATGATCCCTCATGATTTATGTTCATTTGGATTCCTCTCCACGGGTTCTTGAAACTGCCATGACTGGTTCCACTGCATGTCCCTCATAGACATGTATGCAATACGATTGAGTAGCTTGCCTTACGGACTTCACAATCCACAGGAATTCCTCACGGTAAGCAGGCCCAGGCTGGCGACCAGAGCAATCTACCTAAAGGTTGAGAGCTGGCGTGAAACTAAGATTAACAATTAATATATGAGAGAAATTCACGGACTTGTGATAAGGGATCACAAGTGTTCATCAGTCATCATTGCGCGAAACATCAGGCCAGCGGCATGTTTAGGTGTCTTACGATGGGGTGTCAGGTCTGATATTTATATCTAAGATTCTTCTCTTGTAGTAGTAGCAAAGCTCTTGCGATATACTTGATTCTAAGTCGAACTCGAGGATGGGTTTTCTTAGTACAAATGATTTGCGTTGGAGGTTCAAAAATGGTGAATTTCAATTTAGTTTTTAGGTTTGTAAATGAGGGGTTGTGGTTGTTTGCGGTACAAATAAAATAAGAAAAAAAAAAGTAAAATAGAACCCCTTGAAGTGTTAGGCCCTTTGGGGTTGGATTTTCTCCACTAAGAACGTGGGGGTTCAGGGTCCTTTCGCATTAGGGAGGATGACATATAGTCATTTCCCAAACCGGTCTTTCATTTAACACAACCTAACCTTAATAGTATCCTTTGGCGCATCATAGCCATGAAGTGCTCTCGGTCATTAAACATAAATCACCTTTTTCCACCTCCCAATGGATCATAAATGATAACTAACAAACATCAATGGATCTAACATTAAGCATCCAATAGGCCAGATTACCAAGTAATAACCATTCAAGGAGACTAAAAGGAAAACCTAATGTTAAAAGGAGAACAGGGTGGTGTGACTGTACGTGAAAAGCATGGGGGACCTCAATAGCCTCCAGATCACTTTTGGCATTTTGTGAGGAGGAAGGGGACTGGCACAGAAGAAATATGTCAAGTTGTCATCCTTGGAGGTGTTTGGCAATAAGAAAGGGAGAAAATGAGAGAAAGTGGAAGGAGGAAACGGCGGCGCTGCCTTGTCTATTATAGCGATGAAGTGATTTTTGTTGATTGTTTTGTACAAACTGAGACTTATATATGCTCAGAGTTAAGGGAAGTTACAAAAAAAACCAAAACAAAAGCTATTACAAGGGTTAAAATAGGAAAAAACCAAAAACTGTAACAAAACAACAAAGCGTGTGCCCAGCGAGGGGTTGTAGGTGGAGCAGTCATTTGGGAGGCGGAGCAGTGCTCGCGGAGCATTCTTGTAGTGGTGCAATTTCTTATGTTTTCTGCTATTCTTTCCTCTGGTCTTTGATTTGTAATGCTGAGTTTGACTTGAATTCTTCGTGCTTGGATCGACTCAACAATTTTGGCATAATTAGCTCGTAAAAACTGCAAAATTTGCCATAAAATGCGATCATTAGAATAGTAGGGACATGATGCCTGCGTCGGGTTAATTAAACCAGTTAGAATACAAAAAAACACTCCAGCCTATAATAATGGGGCTCAAAATAACACTTTTGGGCACTAATCGGGGACTTCCTTAGTTGTTCAAAGGAGTCTTAAGATGAGAGCGGTTGCTAGTGAGGAGGGAGTGGTTGTGGTCGATGTCTTACGGGAGTGCATCTAAGGGCGAGTTTTGTTTGGTTATTATTGATAGTGGGATAATCATCTACAGGTTTGTTTGGTTATTATTGATAGTGGGATAATCATTTATGATTCAACGTTCATCTTTCTTTATCTCGCCTCGGCAATCCTCCATTCCATAGGTTGCCCCATTATGGCAGGGCCTATGCATGTGTAGGACACATGTGAAGCCTGTGTGTGGCACATGGAAAACATGCCATGTCATCATCACTTCAGCCTTTGAATCTATAAATAGGGGGTTGGAAATTCAGTTGTGGAGATCAATTTGAGTTCGTGGGGGAGCGCGAGAGAGGAGGAGGAAGGGAAAGAAAGGGAGGAGGAAAGGAGAAGAAAGGGAGGAATGAAAAGAAAAGAAAAGAAAGAAGAAAGAGAGAAGAAGAAAGGGAGGGAAGAGAGGGAAAAGATAGAGGAAAGGGTGTTGCGCATTGAGCAAACCTAGACGGCAAGAACTCGAAGCTGCTTATTCTGAAGTGGTTCTCACCTAAGTTTATTTACGCCCCAAGGGCGTGAAATGACCCTAGGGTTTTAATTGGGTTTCTAGGGTGAATTTGTATGTTGTATTAGTTTGTTATGATTGTGTGATGGTCAAGACCGGTTTCTTAGGGTTTTGGGGTATCGAAAGCGGAACAGTATGTTTAGACGGCAAAATGCAGTAGCCAAGCGGGGGTGTGCCCAATTTCCGCACACCCTTGTGAATGCTGCCGTCAACTTTTGGACGACAACCATAACTTTCGTCCAAACTCCGATTCGTGCGTTCTTGGACTCCTACGGAAATATCGTTGGTCACAGAATGCTAATAAGATAAAGTGCTCAGCCAAGAAATCTTAGGCTGAACATTGGGGCTAGGTCACGGATAGTTGAGAGATGAATTACATTCAGTTTCGGTGCATGTAACTGGCGGGAATGCGTGTTGGATGTTTGGTGTAGTATTTACGAACTGGACTTCAGTGTTTCATATTATTTCGAGGAATTCGAGCATGGTAGGATTTATGGTTGCGAATGGCCTAATGTATATTGCCTTATGAGTGAATAACATCTTTGAATATGTGAGTATGTGAAATATATGCTTGCCCAAAAAATACCTAGAATTTTATAATAATTTTATTATACATTAAAGTGCAATTGAGCAAACTTAGGTACTTCGGGAAAATTGATAATTGACAATTTGTGAAGTGTAAGTGGCTTGATGTGAAGCATATAGTTTAATATTATATGCTAAAATGAAAAATGATCGAGCTAGGGAAATAACCAAATATGAAAAATGATGAATGTGGAAAAAAATTGCAAAATGAGGACCCTAAGGAGTCATTTGTTATAAAGAATAAAATGTCTAGGTGAAATTATGATAAATGAATAAACAAGTGAAAAAATAGGAGACCTAAATGAAATAATGGGTTTTGACCCAAACGACTGAGAAGAAGTGATTAAAGGCAAAAAGATAAAAAAATGAGAAATGATAATAAATTGTGTAGACGAACAAGGGCCTTATGATCGTTTATAAGACCAAAATGTGGTCTTAGGGCTCATTTGAAGAGCAAATCACGTTTTTGAGAAAAGGGAGAAAATCAGGGTTTGCAGGAGGTGGCTTTGGTAGGCACTTCCATTGCTCCTAAGAGACCAAGCAACATATAAGAGATTTGAAAGGGTAGGTAAGAAAAATCAAAACCCTAAGCCTACTCCTTTGATTTTAGTTTGGTGCCACAACCCAGGAAAAGGGGTTTTCATTGATTCTAAACCACTTTTGGAGTTGTTTTGGGTAGATTCCATGGTGGATTTTTGATATGGGATGAATTGGAGATGATTTGGGGAAGAAAAAGGAGTGAAAAAAATGAAAAATCCCGCATTTTTGGGCAAAAAACCCATAGGGTGTCTGGCGGTACCCAGTTCAAGTGATCACCGTGCAGGAATCACGATAGGCAATCGAATACCGTCTGCTTCTTTGATGTCGAATGCCGGCGCGATGGAGCCAAATGGTACCGATTACCGATCAAGCGATGCCAGAGTACCAGCACTCAACACACTGTTTGACATGTTTTGCTCCATTAAGTCCAGTGACCATTATTTCGAATGTTGGGACCCTAAGAAATGAATATGGGGTTCAAATAAGGATAGAGCTTAGGCTGAAAACATCTTAGGTTAAACCCACTTTCGGCGGTCGTCTTGAGCGAGACTTAGGCGTCTTAACCCAAGACTATTAACAAAAATAAATTTTTAATTCACTAAAATGGTTTAACAATTGTTTATCCACTAAGAGTGGCGTGAATGTTATTGATTAGGGACGGGTGATGATTGCCTAACCTAGAATTTGGGGTCGAAGGGAAGGAGGAATTTAGATTCGACGACTTCGGTTGTTCTCGACTCTATTCTTATTTACAAGTATTTTGGTAGGTTACCAAGTAACTATGAGAATGAGTGCATGAATGAGTATATGAAATGAGTATATGAATGAGTATATAGAGTAGTGCGTGAATGCGTGCTTATGAAATGAGTACATGAATGAGTATGAAATGAAATTACATGAATCTTATGAAATGAGTACATAGATCGAGTATATCTTTGAAAAGAGAATACGAAAGTGTATATGGAATTGAAATGTAAAATTTGAAAACTGAATGAAAGTGAATGATGACAAGGACGAGATTCATCAAATGGAATCCATCGGAATTATGAACTAAATGATATATCGAATGAATCGCCTGACAGGATGCACCAATCGGCATCCGTCACCAAGGCACCCCGAAATTGTCCCGATGTCCCGCCCCGGGATGCACTAATGGCATAGTCGCGATGGTGTATGGCATTGAAAATGTCCCACTTGGCGGGATGCACCAATGTCGATCATAATGTCGTATAGCATTTAATTGATACCATAAGGGGGTGCACCAGCGGCATCCATCGCGATGGGAGACGGGTATTACATGTGGCACATCAGGCGATAATAAGGGTGGGATCCATTAGCGAAATCCGTCGGAAATCTCTGAATTGAATAGTCAAAGTGAAATAACCAACATTGACGAGTGTAAATGGGATTTTTATGAATATGCTCAAATCTCATAAATTGAATTGTGAAATGAATTGTTGCACTAAAAATGCATGTTGTGATGTGGTAAATGATTTGTAAATTGAAAGCATGAAGAAATGAATAGCATGAGTATATGTTGATATAATAGGCATGGTTTAATGTTAAATGCATGCCGAGTTACATTGAATATTGAAATAGAATTGTATAGAACCACTAAGCATGAAAATGCTTAGTGTATAGTTTTTATCTATGTGTAGGTTTCGAGTAGACATGAAGGAATACAAGATCGTGAAGCGCAGAGTCATAAAGCAAGCTGCGGCATATAAGTGTATACCCTGCCACATGCATATCATTTCCTTTTTAAACATGGGATATTTTGTGAACAAATAGTCAAACTCTAAAGAAACGTTTTGTTTGTATATCATTTTGAAAGGGCATAGAATGCCTTCACTATAATTGTATTTTGTGAAATGTAAATGTTTGTGGGCCTACCACTTGAAAATTCTTCATAAATCGAAAACTAGAGAAATAACATAAAGAAAATGTTTTGACAAGATAATTGAAAGCGCCGAGAATGGCGAGACTCGGTTGAGATCCTCTATTCGGGTTGGAGTCGGGGGATTAGGTCGCGACATTTGAAAAAACTTAAAATGAAATAAAATGTAAATAAAAATTCGCATTCTTGGGGTTTCGGTTGGACTGCCAGCCCGGGTCGGGTCGGGCTTGGGGGACCTTCTGATATATGTGTGATAAAGATGAAATAATTATATGCATTGGGTTTGTATAGTGACATACTATGTCTCAGCGGGGAATATGAATTATGGCATTACTTGCCCTAAATAATGGTTGATTATGTTAATAACTGAATGATGTGTTGACATGAATGAACTGAATGATAGAAAAGATGTAGTGCATGCTTATGTGATGTGCTGATTTGAATGTGTGGAATATTAACATAAAAACCTTAAACATCACAACCTGTTAGTGTCAAACCTAAAACTAGAAATCAAAAATGGAGTCTCTCTCGGAGATGTTAACTCCGGCGAATCCTACGGCTACTCCAGGGTGGTAAGTGTGTAGATCCGTCTTATCTAAATGGCGGGGACTAAATATAGGGGGGATTTGACCACCTCTTCCATGGGTGCGACAGTGGTGGATCACGGGAATCGGAAGGCATTTGGCGGGACTCATTCACCTGGAGCGAGGTGGCGTATTCTTACGTGAAGCGGGATCAGGACTTCAGGAGCGATTCTGCTCGGTGACCCGGATCGAAATGCCCAGTCATGGGTCGGACCTCGATTTATGGAATCTCGGCTCTAGAACCGAGGCGGCGGTGGTGGTGTTTTGAGCTTAGGTCCTGAAAGCGATGGGCGGCGTGGAAGCAGTGAAGGCGTCCGGCGCTCACGAAAGCCTCTGCAGCATAGTCGTGCAGATCTTGAGGACTACTCATGACTGGGTCTGAACCTAAGTCTCCAGATCCGTTCAATGGCGAAAATGTCGGCCGGTTGTTCAAGTCCCACGATAGCGTGAAGGCGTTGGTGACGGAGATTTCCAAGAAGGATGGCGTTCATACGGTGCTGGCGAATGGGACTTCGGGGAAGTCCACGGATTTTGGGTATGACCCACTGTTACGATTGATTTGGCCTGGTGAGCAGAGATCCGATCTCAAATCCGGTGGTATTGGGGCCCCTGTGAAAATTAAAGTGGCTGGTGGCCATGATCTTAGCCATGGTAACGTTGAGGGAAGGTGCATTGAATCGGGGGGTAGCAGTGAGGTTAGGAAGGGGGAGATAGCTTCAGTAAAGTCCTGGAAGAATATGTTTTTAGCTCCGGCTAGAACCAACTCCATGTTGGATTTCTTCGCTCACACTTTGTGTGGATGGGATACTGTGATACACCACTCACGTGAGGGCGTGTTAGGAAGGCGTGAGTATGTGGAAGGGGTGCCTGGTTGGTCAATTTTTTGATAAAAGGTTACCTATCCATGTGGTAGACAAATTATGGGGGAAACATGAGATGCCTGAAATCTCCACTATGGACAATGGTCTATATCTTTTTCGGTTCAGGGACATGGATGCAAGGGATTGGGTATTGGAGTCGGCCGTGGGTGCCTTGTTAGGAGGCGGGTGTCTACGTGTGTGGCGGCCGAGGAGGGCTGGAAGTGCTCAACATCCGACTCCCGCCTGCACTTTGTTGTGTAAAATTCTATAATATTCCCCTGGAATATTGGATAAACACGTGTCTTGGCTACATTGCAAGTGCAGTTGGTGATTAGTGCCCAAAAAGTGCTATTTTGAGCCCTATTTGGGATGGGTTTGGTGGCACTGCGCCTTAATCATATCAATTAAGCGATTGAGGTGTTCATCCATAGTATCATATGCTGCATTTCGAGGTTATTTTTGGTTATTTTGCGGGGTTTGCATGCCTTGGGAGTTCGATATGTCGAGATATGTCGGAACCATGAAGATTGAAACTATTTTCAGCCATCCTGGAAATACGAGATGCGATAAAGAAATGAAGAAGCGAAATGATGAAAAGTGATGCGAGTAGAAGGTGCACAGTAGGCAAGCGTGAAGAGCGAACCTTGAGGAAATTTCACTATGATTGCGAAAATTTCGCTAGGATTGCGAAAATTTCACAACCATAGCGAAAATTTCGCAATTCTACTTAAATTAGGAATTTAAACTAGGCTATGAAATTTAGCTGAAACTAGCAATTTATTCACATAGAAAATCGCTGATAACTAACAGAAATTCCTCCATTTTCTTTATCTCTACTTAAATTCGTAGGCTAAGCGAAATTTAAATGTAGCGAGGATTCAGCTGCTCTTACATGTGAAAATTTGTGATTTTAAATATCTACAGCTACAATTTAAGCTAGAATTTGGCGAAATTTCGCTAAGCTAACGAAATTTTATTATCTGGCAATTCTTACGCATAAGCGAAATTCTGCCCTGTGTTTTTATTGTAATTAATGCCCAGCGACCCGTTTTGGTGTATTACCTCATATCATAGTATGAGCCAATATTTTAGAAACTTTCTTGTGTTTTACTTACAGGTAGCTATATAAGCTGATTTTGTAACCTAACTTTAAGCAATTTTGCATTCCAATCTGACCGCGGCTTTCATTTTAGGTTTGCTCTCTCTTCTCTCTCCTGCTCTTTCTTTTCTAGTTTGCCGAAACACCCCCTTGAGGATGACAACTCAAGGGATGCTTGGCTAAGCCTTGCTCATGAAGAGAAGGTGGCTAGCTTGGTCGTAGAGGGCGGAGTTGCGAGGGTGGTCCTCTGTTTTAAAATGCTAGTCTTGTATTTATGGCTCCGGCTTTTCAATTAGGTTAGAATATCATTTAATGTCATTACTTTGTATCACTTACCATGCTTTAGAATTACAGTGCATACTTATTATTGAATACCGTATTCTTTCAAATATCAGCCTTCAGCCTTGAAATGAGGTTAGTGTTAGGGTTTCAAAGCGAAAGGGGGTTGTGATTATATTACTGTGTTGGCTCCAAATAGGAGTGATTCTAGGGTTAGGTTTTTAATGGTTAAACAAAAGATCAGGTTATGGCTGGCTATATGTTGTTACACGTAATGCGAGGGGATGCTGACAGGGACACTTGTTGGCCCCATGTTGTATCAAGTTAGTGACTGAAACCTTCAAGGTTACCATTTCACAATTAACTTTAAGCTTTACAGGTTAGTCGGTAACTATCTGATCTCCTTGTTTTGAAACAAAGTCAATCCAAACTAAAGCCTCACCATTTTCAACACGATGCGAGTCATTCATAGGATGAAAACCCATCCCGTGTTCGACCTAGACCACTATCTTTGCGATGTGACTCGATGGGAGAACATAGGAAACAAATTTTGTTGATTAAAGCTCCGCACTGCGTGACACGAATCAAATGGGCGCGGATTCTTGGGGATGATGCAGAGCTTCACGTGCGATAGTTGATGTTATGCTTGTGATCGACATCACAAAGTGAAGGTGACAACTTTTAGTACTTTTTGAATTCCAGTTCTTTATGGCGCAGAGTTTTCATCACTTCGATGCAGCTGCATGCATTTTTGTTTTCCATACGATCGGTTTTTATTTTGTATTAACCATAACCTTTTGGCAAGCTTTGTTGTGCTCTTTGTTGTCTCTAAAATTGTAGCAAGGTGTTTATGCACAGTGGGATAGGAACGCGCGGTGAACTCTGAGAATCGGTACCAATTGAACAAGGCGGTGCGATCGGTGTACACGGTGACACCGTAGACACACGAGAAGAACAACCAGTCGACGGTACGGTGAACCCGGCGGCTTGGATCTGCGAGGGGACCACATCCGCCCCTCCCAGAGTCGATTGCGATCTGTCATACCCCGCCGAAGATGTAGCGGTGTAAGGGCCACAATTTGTTGTATATTTACATTCATGGCATGGAGATGAGAACCATTATGCTCATATCAGGAATTCGAGAAGGTACTTTAACTTTTTAAAGAAGGAGTGCACGATATGGTTCTTTGCGTGAAAGCATTCAATTGACAACACAGAAAGATACGGTAAATATGGGTTAGATTCATTAAGACCGAGGACAATTAGAAATTTGGCAGTTTCAGCTGTTTTGAAGAATTCTTTAATTACAACCAAGAACCTAACAATTGAAGAAGTAAAGATCTGCGCTCACAAACCTGTATTGAAGTTCTCATCAGGTGTTTGGGAAGATTCAGGGAGACCATTCATCACTTACATCATGGCACAATCTCTGGATTACTAGTGAATCATTTTATGATGGATACACCCATGTAATTCTAACGAAACTATATTGTGGGGGTGAATTTTAAGCAGCACCAGATGACCATAGTTTTCAACCTATCTTGGCTGAAACTTCACAGGTTCAATTGAGCGACCACAGAAATGGAAAAAATGAGGGCCGCCAGCCAGCCACCAGGTGGATGTGTTTGTCGGAGAGTGGAGAAATGGCTGAAATTTGACCTTATTTAGGAAGGGTGGAGGGTTAGAAGGCAAGCGACCATGGTCTGAGCCGATCTGGTAGAAAATCTTTTGACCAATCCTTTGATTTTCAAATCCCGATTCACCAGAAGGCAGCCTCTATGACCCCTTCGGGTGAAAGGTTGATGTAGAATCTTGAAATGTAGTGAGTTGATATGCGCCTCCACAACCCCGATGCTCATTATAAAGATACCTACAATTCATTAGAGGGATCTTCAACCTCTCAGAGGCCAGTCACCTTTCTTTTGTTTGACCAGTTTGGTTCTGCACTCTCGACCATAACCACCTCCATCATCTCTGTGGAACAAGCCGTATGAGTAAGGTGGTAAGTAACTTTGTGAAGAACAAAAGGGATCAATGTGCAACCGCACAAAGGATTCATAATTTACAGAGAGCACATCGAACAAGAGGATAGATGGGCTTGAGAGCAATCTAACTTAAAATTGACAATCTGGGCAGATTCAATCACCAAGATTAACAAATCACTGAGTGTACAGAGAGTGAAGGGCCTTCTCAAACATTAAGCAATCCGAAAGGAGTCCATGAAGTAGGTTCATCCAAAGAATTCGGGAATGGATGAGGAAGGCTATAATCACCCCGAGATGGAAGAGGTTGATCAGCCCATGCCCAAGCCTGTTAAGGAAACCAGGAATGGAGAAGAAATGGAGACGTAACACATTTTTCTGGCTGAGGACTCAAATGGCATCAGATGCCACCTCCATTTCCACAAGCACTTAGAGGCAAGAAGGAAGGCATCCCAAAGAAGGTATCTTAGAAGTCCTGGCGTGAAGGTTACATACTTGACATCATCAAACAAGTCCCCCCGCTATGCAAAGTTTTTGAAGGATCTTTGCACACCAAGTAAGGGTTAGAATCGAGAAGAAGGCATTTCTAACTAAACAAGTCGCTATAATCCAAAGCAAGAACCAATAAAGATAAGATCCCTGGATCTCCCACACCTCACTAACATAGGTGGGACTAGTATAGACATGTAATCGCTGGATTTAGGAGCCAAGCAGTAACTTTACCGCCATACTGTGCCAGATGAGCACGAGCTCGTGAACTTAAACCTACCAACATCACACTATCAATGGCCGATAGACTGCAAAGATTCATAAGGGAACAGTTGAGGATGTCAGGAAAGTAGACAAATCTCTACTACCCAAGATTTTTGTAGTGTCTTATTAATCGAGCCACAGAAATGAGCCCAATCATGTACCAATCATCCTGGGAAGACCATTTCTGGCCACTGCCAATGCAATCATCAATTGCAGAAATGGGGTCATGCAACTTACATTTGGTAACATGAATTTGGAGCTGAACATATTTCACTTGAACAACAAGCACAAGCTGGAAGAAACTGAAAATCAAGTGACTGATGAAGTGTGTTCAGCTGGTCGTAATGTGAAGCTTTAATGTCCAAGAATCATATAAAAGAGCTAAATCAAGGTGCAAAGTGTGTTTTGGTATTGCATCAAAAGAAACACCGCAGGTAAGCAAATTGCCTGGCTTCAAATTCAACTGAGAACTAAGTCACTTGAATGGAAATCCAATACCAAGGAATCACTTTCGTGCCACTGGCTTGGCCGAGGAGATAATCCTCCTTACCCTCTCGGTATCACTTCATGATATTGAACTGGCTTGGTGTTCTCAAAAAACCGAATTACTATTCAATAAATTTTGGTTTTTATTTTAATTTAGTTAATTTCTATAATTTTAGCTATTTTTAGAAAGTTTCCCAACTTAGTAAATCTTTCTTAAAGAATTTTGTAATTATATTTAGATTATCTTATATTAAATGTCATATAGTGTAATTTAATAATTTTTATATTCGATATTATTTGAATTTTAATGTTTAGAATCCAATATGAAGCTGTCATTAAATTTCATACAAAGGCGACCGGACCCTTCATTTCCGGCCGAGCGCCATAAAACGGAATATGGTGGCTTTTTGAAAGTCACTTCATCTTCTTCCCCCTCTCTCGCAGTCCCGAGCCCCTTAGCTCGTCCCTTAGCCTCTTCACGCTGGCTGGCTGCGCTTACGCCTGCGCTCTGGAAGCATCGCGCCTCGCTAAATTTACACTGGCTGGGCTGAACTCGTTTCATCGTCATTCACCACAGACGAGCCAGACCGCGGCTTCGATCGAGCTACATCTCGCATACCCGCTGCGCTCCTGGCTCCCCTTTATCGAAGAAATGACCGAGCCCCCGATATTAAAGGTTCTCCGATTGCATTTCGCTCGTTCAGAGTCGCATTTTCGCAATGCCCGGTTACATTTCTCGGCCAAAATTAGCTCGCCCCTGCTCTCTCTCCCACTACAGCTTATGGTTCGCACCTGCAGGCGGGTCTCAGCCCCGAGACCCTGGGTCAGTTCAAGACCCGAGCGAGAAGAGCAGACCCTAGTTCCAAATCCCTGACCTGCCCCAAAGACTAGCTCGAGTCCGAGGGCACCCCGAGAGCCCTCAGGCCTGAGGTACTCAGACGCTGACTGACCCCGGCCCCCCTCACCAAAGGCCCCAACTGAGATCCGTGGAGGGCCCGACCCTCCTGCTTCTGCCCAGACTTCAGCCCCGTGAGTCATCCCTCATCCAGACCTCGCCAGTGTTCCTGGCCACGTCAACAGCCAGAGGCGACTTCGCTCGCTATCGCAAATTTCAGATCGAGGCTGGGTGACTTGCCAGCACCCTATTCCCGGGAACGCCGCTTCATTCTAGAGACTTCCATGGAGTCATCTTACCACGCTCCAAGACCGATGGTTGATCCTTAAATTCAAGGACTCGATGTGCCTGATCGAAAGCACTACTCTCGCTGCTATCCGTTTACGCGAGGCGCTTGATAATTCTCGGTGGTTCAAGGCTCACTTTATCTGATGACCTCCGGAGCGCCTAGTCCACTCGCTGAGCTTTGGTTCACTATAGACGACGCCTGTGAGTGCTTTAGAGCTTACATTTCAGAGAGCGTTAGGGCCTATGGTATACCGCAGCCAATTCAGAGGGTTATCGAGATCGGGTCTCACCCACCACGAGATGGTCCGTGATTCCCGCCCCGAGACACCACAGCCGAGGCTGCTCTTCAGAGGCCCCACCTCGTATGTCGCCGACGATCACCTGCTCAGACTTCAAATTCTTCCCACGCAGCGACTACGTATAAACAGGGGGCCATCCTGGAGGCTCTTTACCGGATCTCAGAGGGATACTGGTTTAGTCCCTCTGAGCTGGTGATGACCTCCTTGATGCATTTTGAAGACAAGGTCCACCGTAAGGGCCTGGTTCGACAGAGTTCTCTGATCAGCTGCTACATTGCCGACTCCCGAGCCATGTCCTCGAGCACATGGGCTTCCAGAGGAGCCTCTTTGACAAGTGCAGGATCTACGCCCTCAGTCCGCTGAGCGGAGCAGCGATGCATCATGCCCATCTTTTCTCCTCCAAAGAACAGGACTGGGGGAGGAGGTACGGATCGGAGGCCGAGGACTCCCATGTGACGAGAATACGCCCCGAGCTCGAGGTGAGGCGAGTCTAGTTCCACATATGTCTCCCTCCATCCTCCTCCTACATGCTACTTCCGCAGCCATACCGATACTCCCGGCTCCATCTTATGACTCACACATTCTCCAGAGCACACACACGCGCCTCAGAGACCTAGTCACGTTATGGATGCTCTATGTTCTTGGCCACTACTCAGCAAAAGACAGACTGAGGTCACCTGAAATGAGCCACTTTAGGTCACTTTACCCATGCCAGCAGCCAGATCATGACATTTGGGTATTCCGCGCGTTTCTCACCGTAGAGTGAAACACTCATGCCAGCTACTTTCTTGATATGTTATGCAAAGGAAGAAGAACATAGACTCCACCACCACCGTGATGGTGGGTGTTTGGTTTCTTTTTATGATTTCAGATAGTTATCGCTTTATCAACCCGCTACTAATTTTGTGTAGGATTCATACAGCCATAGCAGGCAAGGATATTTTTTTTTGAAGTGTTTAGCTTTGTTATGTATGTAATGAGCTTATTTGGCCAGTATCAAAAGCTACTATAGTGTTATATACAAGATTAATCTTTGCATATCACTTTTCAGGCTCCACTCAGGTATCCAATTTTGTCTTCAATTAAACAATTCTGAATTGCTTTTTGACTCTGGACAATTTGAACGTCTTTTTAAAATGGAAAAATTGAAACCTGTTTGTCACCTTAATGTTAGAACAACTCCATGAATGACCAGTTTTTGGCTCAATTTAAGATTCTAGCGCATTCAACTTGAATATTCCCTTAAGCTAATCTTCACACACCGCACACCAGATCGTATCAATAGTTTGAAAATTTATATATACCTCCTTTCACTTGTAAAGCCATTTCAGTATGTTGGCGACCCATGATAGGTTTGTGTTATCCATATATGAAGACCAAATGTAGTCTTCAAAAGGAAAAGAAAAAGAAAAAGCAAAAAAGAAAAAGAAAAGAAGAAAAAGAAAATAAAGTCGTGACACTTGCCTTGAAAACCCGAGCACTCGCCCGAGGGGGTATATGATCCAGAAGTTCAAGCCCGATGCCCTGCTCCTTTAATGTTTGCTGAGTCATCGACTTTGGGGTGTTCGTTATGATGGGTGGATAGGTAGAGTTTAACGAATTGGGTGCTTGATTTCTTCGGTCATTCTGAGTCCCATTTAAGCTCCGTAGTTTGTGGTCATGATCCTTCGGGCTTGATGCCCTAAACTCCAATTGCTGGGAGTCATCAGCGGGACCCGCGCATACGAACTCGTGAAGTCGGGCTTGTTACCGCACCCTACAATGAAGTCAAATAAAGAAAGAAAAGTGTAGCTATTCCTATATAAAGCTGTTCATCAAATTTAAGGTCATATTAGCTAGGGCTTGGGGAGGGATAACTTTGCAATTTATCGGGCTCAATCCGGTTACATTAAGAACCATTAGACTTTGGTGTAAATTCAGGTCAGAACCATGGATCCGATGTTGACCTCAAATTGTTCTTAGGCGGTTTTGCCTCTCATGCCTGCCAAACTCGTATAAATTCTTCATTTTAAAGGTAATTTTATTTGTACATACACCTTTTGAACCATAAACCTTGAGAAAATCATCGATACATGTCCTTATTGGTTTTTAAAGATTGTTATGACTAGCAACGCCATTTATTGGGGAGTGATTAAATACCAAAAAGTGCTATTTCGTTCTATTCGAGATAGTTTCTGGTGTGCTTTTGGCACTAATCGTATCAATTAAGCCAATTGAGGTGTTCATGTCCACCTAGTATCACTTATGCCATTTCGAGGTTATTTTTGGTTATTTTGCAGGTTTTTGCATACCTTGGGAGTTCGATATCGAGATATGTGCGGAACCATGAAGATTGAAACTATTTTTCAGCCATCACAAATACCAAGATGCAATAAAGAAATGAAAGCAAAATGATGGAAAGTGCGATGCAAAGAAGGTGCGAGGTAAAAAGCAGCTGAAGAACAAAGTAACCTGAAAGAGCCTTACCTATGATTGTTAGTACCGGCCAGGATTGCGAAAATTTCAAGAACGATAGTGAAAATTTCTTAATCCTATGAATTGGGGAAATTTCGCTTAGGCATGAAATTTCGCTACACATGAACACGTGTTTTAGCGAAGCCTTTAGCTAGTTTAAATTAATCGTGTATAGCGAAAATTTCAGATTTCACTATCTCTCGGTACTTTGAGGTTAGATAAATTTCGCTAGGTTAGCGAAATTTTCATATCCCATAAATTCTCCCGCATAGCGAAATTCCCGCCCCTGGCCAATCTTTGTGTAATTAATGCCAAACAACCCTGCTTTTGGTGTATTACCTCTTGTCCCCTGTATGAGCCAATATTTTAGGCTTTCTTGTATTTTTGTACTCTTGGGTGGCCTATATGGTTCTCAATGATTTTGTAACCCAAGTAACTTTAAGCAATTTTCAGATTTCAATACAAACAAGAATTTCATTTTGGTTTGGTTTTTCTCTCTCTTCTCTCTCCTCTTTCTTTCATTTTCTAGGGTCACAACACCCTCAGGATGACAACTCATGATGCTTGGCTGCCTCCTATACTGAAGAGGAAGGTGGCTAGCTTGGCTCATGGGCAAACAGTGGTCCTCATGTTTTAAAATGCCACAAAAATTATTTATGGCTCCTACCTTTTCAAATTAGGGCTTGAAATATCATTTAATGTCACATTTGGCCAATACTTACCATGTTAGTGGTACAAAGGCATACTTATTGTTAGATGCAAATTTGCTATTCTTTAGATGGCCTTTGTTTTGTTTCACCGAAATGAGGGCTGAGTGTTGTGGGTTTCAACCTATGGTCATGGAGTGCATATTACCTGTGGTCGACTAAATAGGTTGATTCTAGGTTAGGTTTTCTAGTTAAACAAAGATCCCAAGTATGGCTCTTAATTTACATGCTATTTGCCATAATGCAGGACATAACTACACACTCTTTTCGGCCCCCATGTTATCAAGTTATATCAACTTCAAGGCAGCTACCATTTCACAATTAATCCTGCTTCTTACAAATTTAGTCAAGAATCATACAATTCCACTGCTTTGAAACAAAAGTCCAAAATCCAAACTAAAAGCTCACCATTTCAACAATTCGATGATGCAGTCATTCATAGACAAAACCCATCCCCGTGTTCCTCCGAATTCTCTAGACCACTATGTCGCAAAGAGGCTGACTACTAAGCAGAGGAACATAGAAACAAATTTTGTTGATTCCTACTTACCCTATCAGGAAAATTAATCACTGGGAAACTTTGACAACATCTGGACTCACTTATCGAGAACCTACTAGCTATCTTTTGCCAGACCGCATTGGAGGTGGACTTGAATAGTGAATTCCCTAAGGCTGCTCTCCTTATCCTGGGCAACGGCAAATACACCACTGTTAGAATTGAATATCCTTGGGTTCCTCACAGTTGCTCCCACTGCCGGGTTTTTAGCCATAAAATCTCACATTGTCCTTTCTCTAAGGCAACAAACACTAAAACCGATCCCCGAGCTCCAACCCTTCCGTAGCAAGGAGCTGTGACCAAAGAATGGTGAAGAGTAAACATCGATTCTAACCCTGACATCATAAGTGTCTCCAATCCGTGCAAGGAGCCGACTGAAGGTGTTGATGGTGCCGTGATAGTATTAGAGATCATTCAGCATTGTCGCCTTCAAGAATTTTACCAAGAATGAGGGTAAAATTAATGGGGGTGATGCTTCTCTCAAGAGGCCTGCCAACACATTTGAGTATCTAGTCATTAGTGAAGTCTCGGCTCCTCCAGATGAAGTGGTTGAATTGGCCTCTACTAGTTTTGTGATCCCTGACATAGCCGATTATTCTGATACGTCGCCTATCTGTGATTCATTTAAACAGGTCAAGAGAATTGATGAATTGGACTTTACTCCTCAGCCTCAGCCTCTGTCCAAGAGCAAACTCAGGAGATTGAAAAAACAGAACCGTGATCCTAAGCAGGTGGATGGTAGGAGTATAGCCCCTATCCCATGATTAAGTTAGCTGCTTGAAATATTAGGGGACTGAATGATCCCCTTAAGCAAAAAGAATTGAGCACGTTTGTTAGGGTCCACTCCCTCAGCGTTGTCTGCATTCTAGAGACTCGAGTAAGAAATTCTAATAAGGATAGAATTTTCAACTCCATCCTTCCCGACTCCAGGTTTACCCATAACTAAGGAGCACGACGCTTGGTAGGATTGGTGTGTTGGAACCTATGGTTGTTAGAATTGTTGATATGCTTTGTAATCGACTGCTGTTTTTTGTGTTACATAACTCGTTCTCAAGGATAATAGCCTTTCTCGTTCCGCTTAATATGCCTCTAATAACCATATTGACAAGAATGCTTGAGCCATCTAATGAAAGGCCCACTCTGGTTCTAAGCCCTGGTTCTTGATGGGTGATTTCAACACTACCAGATTTGCTAGTGAAAAGAATGGGGGTAATATGAATACTGATACTGCTATGGAGGAGTTCTATGAGTGCCTTTTCAACTCGAGTCACGATATGCCTTCCTCGGGCCTTTGTTCACGTGGGATAAAACCGGCCGGGCCGGGTGATCGATTTTAGCTAGGAAGCCGGACTCGCCTTCGTAACGAGTGCCTCGACATGTACTCAACGCTGCGGATCGAAGCTTTGAATCCGGTTCGACCACCGCCCGCCGACACAATCTCACAATTCGACCTCGCCCAAGAAGAGATGCCCTTTAAATTTTTTAACTTCTAGGCTGACTCATCCCGCTTCTCGACCGTTATGATGCTCGAATATTGCCATGGAACTCACAGTAGCCGACTCCGTGGCTCATATGCTGAAAACTCGCCTAAAAGCTTTCAACTTCGCTTAGCTCGCAATGTTCAAGAGAAGGTCAGGCTAGAGAGGCTCTACATCGCGCCTAAGCCGCTATGCCAGCTTAACCCACGATTACAGATTTGGTGGCGAACGAAGGTGTGCTTGAAGAACATGACTCGCTCTCGGAGGGCAGGGTTTCAAACAAAAATCCGTAATTCAATGGCTCAAGTCAGACTGTAATTTAACTCTTCAATAAATCTGTTAAAGCCAGGAATTCGAGGAGCTCTATCAAATCCATTACGTTGGAGAATGGATGCAGATCTGAGGACCCGGATACTATCAAACTGGAGGTTATTACATTTCCCTCTAATCAAGCTGGGGCGCGAATGCGGATTCTGGCCAATGATGATTACCACATGGATGGTTTAGCCAGTCCTCCGAGCATCCTAGATATTCTTAATAAGAGGGGATTACACATGAGGAGACCAATAAGGCCTTATTCTCTATCGATGAATAATAAAGGCCCCGTCCCAATGTACTCTCCTCCTCTTCAAAAGGGCCTAGAGTATCATTGGAGCGAGGGGTGAGGATGTAGGCAGATTTTTTCAGACTGGGGTGTGGCGTTTCGTGAGATCAACTGCACTATTATTGCCTTGGTTCCAAAAGTTCCTAAATCTAAGCCTAATGCATGATTATGTAATCTATCTTATGTCAAAATACTATCTATAAGTGCATCTCGAAGATTATTGCAGCCATAATTAAGAGGTGCCTTCCATATATAATTTGTCTTGCTCAGGTAGCTTTTTGTTCAAGGTGTAGCAGGTCGAATAAACATCCTCCTCACCCGTGAGCTGATGAAAACTATCATTATGATTCTGGGGCCTCCAAGAGGCTTCCCAAGATCGACCCCAAGAAGCGCCTATGACTCCCATAAGACGGGGGGTTACATCTTGGATGATTCTAGTGCCATAGCACTCCTTCTAACCTTTCGAGGCATTATGGCTTCAGATCACTACCCTAAGTTTTCTATATGTCAATGGTGAGCTACTTCGGCTTTTGCTAGCAAGAGTGGTTCACTGGCGGACCTCATTCCCTTTTCTGCTTCTTATCACATTTAAGCCTTCTCGAGATCCCACCCCGCGCCCATCCTAGTTTTGATTTCCAATTCGAATGTAAAGTGATCAATCTCTCCTTACTGTGCTTATCATGATATTTTATTTCTGGGCAAAGGAAATGCGACTAACAAAATGAATATGATTAGCTAGTGTGCCCGAGGCTGATTCACTGCCACTGCAGATCCTCACGCCCTTATGTAGGTCATGAACTTATATCCCCAGCCTTCTATAGTAATCCAAACGATTGGTGCAAAGATGTTCATACCATCCCAAGTTTACATGTTATAAGATCAAACAGATTTAAGAGTCGGTCGCAGACGTGAACGCCCTAGCAGCCTAAGGTAGGATGGAAGTCTCTCTACCTTCCTAAGGAGGAGGGTGGTTTTGGGCTGCGTCGTGTTAAGGATTGGAATGATGCAGCTATCATGAAACACATATGGAATTTGTTCTATAGGAAGGACTCTATCTAGGTGGCTTCGTGCTGAGGTTCCGCTGAGGCAGGCATTATCCGAACGCCGGTGATCCTCGAGAAGCTTCTTGAGCCGCGGTACATCTTCACTGAGATAGGTGAGACCCCACGTGCATGTGAGTGTGAAATGGTGGCGATCTCTTATTGCATGATTTTTGAACCACTGGTCCGATCCTCTTTTTCAAAAGGATTCTATATGACTCGCCATTCATAGAGTGCTTATGTTGTTTCACACGGATGGCAGTTACAGGAATCGGGCTTATGCCATCGTCTCACCGATCTCATAGCACTTAAGAACACCTGGTTCACTACATTCTTGATACCCCAGAGGATGTTATATCTGACACAGTAGCCTCCGACCAAGTTTTTAATTGCTAAATGCTGAACCCTTCCTGTTACAGTCACGGTACACTGCATGCACTGTGTGGTTATCTTAAGCTATTAAAAGACACTTCATTCATCCAAGAAGACCAAGACAAGACTACTCCCACTCAAGATAAGCTCCTTAAATGTGGGGCCTCACCAATTCTATCTCTCATTTTGCTGCCCGGGGCCACGTCAAGATGTAAACCATTTATTCTTTGAATGCCAGGTCACAGTCGGAATCTGGATGAGGGTTCTTAGGGCCGGTAAGTAAATCTAAAGATCAGAGGTGGGAGAAACGACGCCGTATCAGGTGTATGGTGTTCCTTTTGCTCATCACTAAGAGGATTGCTCGGGAGCTAACGATAGGTCACTGCGGAGACAGAGAAATGCTAGAGTCCATGACAACACTTTTATTTCTGTTGATTCTATTTTTCTCATTTGTGGAACATTTCATGCTCGTAATCACAAGCTTCCGTAATGTAGCTCTGCAACCCCCGCAAATAGAGCTAGCGTGCGAGATGGCCTTTTTCCTCGCTTATCTCGGTGTCCACCGAGATGCTTTGAGTTTGAGTGTCGTAGTTTGTGTCTGATGTGGGTTGCGATTCAGGTCAGATTCGTCCCTGACGTGGTTGAAGCCTTATTATGTTGTTTAGTTTCTTTAGCTTTGTGTATCCGTGCCCGCCAGCTATCAAGGTTGTTTGTTTCAGGATATCGGTGGTTTTTGTTTTGCCGATGCCCCCGATTCGTGTACTGATGCAGGTGTCCGAATCAACAAAAATTTATATCCTAATCCTACCGTCGTGAGTCAAGCCATCGCAAAGAGAAGGGTCTAGGTCGAACACAGGATGGGTTTTCTTGCACAACGATTTACCTGTTGCTTCAAAACTGTGAATTTCCACTGATTTCTGCCTCGTAAAAACAGGAGCCGACGGTCACAGCCGAAAATGTACCAAGAGGCACAAAATAGAACCTCAAGTGTCTGCCACCGGTTTGTGGTTTTACAACCAACATGTCCCCGGTATTTTTCCTGCATGGGAGGATGATTATATAGTCATTTCCCGAACTCTGGGATCTTCATTTAGCTTAAAACTAAACCTCTATAATTTTCCCTTTGAAACATAGCATTTAAAATGGGCATAAATGTCCCTAATAAAGGAAAAACACATCTCAAAACACTACCCTACGATAACTAATAGGAGACAACTAACTGGGCCTCAGTGGATCTAGTGAAAGTATCCACTGAACCCAAAAAGCTTGCCAAATACACATTAAAGAGAGCATGCTTAAATGCATGCGTTAAAAACAGGGGAACCGTGAGTTACCTCCACACCCTAGTCAACAACCCTCCTCTTCAAGGAGGAAGAGGTCTAGCCAACCATCCTCTGAGTTGTCATCCTCAGAGGAGTGTTTGGCAGCCGAGAAAATGGAAAAGAAAATGAAAGAAAAGAGAAGAATAGGCTATTAAACTCATTGGTCCGTCTCTCAGATGTCGACTGAAGGAGTTGATTTGAGTTTTTACAGACTAAGGCTTATATAGGTGCTCAGTGTATATGAAATTACAAAAAAAACCTAAAACTAAAGCTATTACAAGGGTTAAAATAAGAAGAAACCAAAAATTGTAGCAAAGACAACAATGCGTGAAAACGCAGATAATTGCGGGTCAGCAGGAATGCTTGCTCGCAGGGGATGCACAAAGGGCGCTGGCAAAGCTCTGGCAAAGGCTCTGCATTTTTCTCTTCACATTTTGCCTCTTTCTTTCCTCTGGATCTTGATTTACAATGCTGAGTTTGACTCGAATTCTTCGTGCTTGATCGACTCAACACCTTTGGCATAATTAGCTCGCAAAATAGCAAAAATTTGCCACAAAATGCGATCGCAGAATACAGGTGACCTTAATGTGCAAATCGGGTTAATTAGAATGATTAGTACACAAAAAGCACTCAAAACCTATAATAAATTGGGCTCAAAATATACTTTTCGGGGTTACTAATCATGCCCTTTCCTCTTTTTTTGTGGGAGGTACCGGGCCTCGCTGCTTATTTCGTGGCTCTCAGCTTCTTGTTTTTGTTTCGTCGTTTGTCAGGGCCTAGCATTTGGTCTTAATCACAAGCTTTTAGAAGATAGCTGTCTTCCTTGCGAAATTGTGGTCTGCCGGGGTGTTTTGAGTTTGGAGTGCTGGTTTGCCTAAGATCGGATTGCATCGCTGGTGGTCAGTTTTTTCTCATTTCCGTCAGGAAGTGCCTCTGCTTATGTCGCTGCTTTTCTGGGTCGCTTAGGCGGGTTTGCGCCTGTGGATGTGGGCTGTTGTTTCTAGTTTGTACTGTTTTATCAGGTGGTTTTTGTTTTGAGCTGATGGCCTTTTCCTATGTTTTTAGGGGAGGTGCTGTCCGATTTTCATTTTTTCTAGTGGCCTCAACTTCATTGTTCTTGGTTGTTTTTTGGTCACTTTGCAATGAAATCTAATCCATCCAAAAATAATATTAACATGACTGCATGTATGTTGATGTTGAACTAAATATATGAAATGTTGTGTGCATTAGACATGAGTGTTCATGAAGACACACATAGTGTACTGCCAGAATGTCCATGCAGAGGTCTTCATACATTGATCATGGGTCTGAGCGTTAGCGGCACAAATTGCATTGCATTGCAAAAGCAGAATAATACATTACATGAGAGTGTGTACATGGTACATATTTGGCACTGTGTTTGGTGTTGAATCGTGTGGGCTTGGGAATGGCACCGAAATCCAATTGAGTTCCATGTGGTTAAAAACGAAATGGAAAAATAAAATGTGCCTGGGCGAGTAAGTAGGGGATAGATACCCCCCCGTGAAAAGCCCGAAACCCGGTTAGACAACGTGATCCACCTGAAACTCGAAAATGCCTGAGGGGTGTAAGAGACCAAGGACATGAGACTCGAAAAGTTCTGCTGCCTAAAAAGACAATTTAAACGATTAAATAAATATCACATAGACTACGGGTTTGCGGAGAGGACGGAGTCGACCACCTAGATGACTCCCACAAGACTTGCCAGATTTGCGGTGGGCCCGAGGTCAATCTCGATACTCGGGGCATGTTGAGTGTCACGTCTCATATATGTAGATTTTTCCATGATAGGACAACATGCATGCATACGTATCGATTGTCAATTTGATCGTGAAATGATCATTTGCATATGCACCTAGGTGAGGAATAGCCCTTATAGGATTTATCTCTACTAGCGTTACCACCCCGCTGGACCCCCTCGTGCACACACAAGATGTATTGCATAAATCCAAGGCCCTGGGGAGGCTGGATTATGAAGCGGGCCTGACCGTGGCCTTGATTCTTGTTTGTGTATATATTAGAATGTACTAGTTTTAATATATGTTTTGTATTAAGAGTGATGTGAATACTTTGATCTATAGAAATCTATGGTCTTGTAACCGTATGGACGAGTATGGATGATGGGCCCTATTGGGTCATTTTACTCAAGTATGGGTCTCATGATATGAGACACACAGGTTTCCGCAGGTTGACGGTGGTCAACGGGACCCCTAGGTTTTGGGGTGTCATAATTCCAAAGGATCTGCAATTAACAAGTCATAAGATTTCTTAGCTTCAAACAATCCGGGTTACATAAAATTACCCAATTGGTTTATTACTATCACCACTAATCACATGCATTCTTATAAGTCTCAACATAAACCTTTGATCCTCCAAGTGCACTCTCTTTACACTTACTAAGATCAACATTTAACACTTTATTAGGGTAACACAAATATAATACACAACACTTGTACCTTGTTTCAACCTATCTCAAGACCTTTTTTTTTTCTAAACTACAATTTCTTGGACAACCATACATGCTTTTGTTCACTAGCGGTTCCTCTCGGCCAAAAGTTCCCTCATCTCTTAGATTTCCACAAATTCCTCTTAAATCAGGTCATTGGACCTCGAAATCAAGAGTTATGGTTTTTACACTGACCTCCCAGACTATTTCCTAGGGATGTAACTGTATTCCTCACTTCACCCTAACTTTGGTTTAAATTACGGGAACAATGAGGACATAATTTGGCCACGCTTCATGCCTCATGTGGCTACTTTGAGAAGGATTTTGAAATCACTCCATTTGGATCAATATAACTCAACTTATGATTCAAAATGTGAACCTGCCCCACAGGGGCTGAATCAGATTCGACTCTCTAACCTCAAAATCAAGGGTCTTATGGTGGTTTAGTTCCCGTCCCTCTGTGATATTTGCAGAAGGCTTAGGGTCTGGGGCTTCTTCTCCAACTGAATCATCCATTGAGTCTTTAGGCCAACTATGGCCAAAACATCAGCCATGGTCAAAGGGGGAAAGCTGGACAACACCTCCTCGGGACACACACACACATGCCATCTTCACAAACCGGTCTTTTACAAATTAGGGTTCCACTAAACTCACCTTTCATCAAATCTAGGGTTAGGATGAAATCCCAACAAAACCCTAGAATATAACCAAGCCTTAAGAAATCATACTATTATCCCCACACTTCACCATACAAATCCATACCAATCTTTTGCAAGTTAAGGTCTTTACCAACCCTACATTCCTTATGTCTTAGGGTCAGGATGCATTTCTAACCCACCATTGGGGACTTTATTACTTCTACTCATGTATTCAACAAGAAGTCTTACTAAACATACATCCTTAAGAAAAATACAACCAAAGTCCATAAGAAATACAACTAAGGCCTCAAAGATCATGTTTACATACATTAGTGAACTTTTTCCACCAAAGACCAAGCTTTCCTTCAAGCCTTTTCTCCTCCTTCTCTCTAGCTTCTCTCTAGAACTCTCTCTCACTTTCTAGAATTCTATAATTTCCCACTTCCTAGAAAGAAACTATTCTAGCATCCAAAACCAAGAGGGATTGGTTTGTTGTCACATGGCAAGCTCTTCTCATGCACTTGCCATGTGTCAAGAGCTCCTACCTTGCATATATGAGGTGTCATGCCCTCATGATGCCATAGCCTCATAAGTACGATATTGCACTTTAAATTCCTCTCCACTAACAGGTTTTTCAAAGCATCTTTCAAGACATACTTAATTACAAACCCTAACAAAACCACTCAACTTACCTAATTGCATAATTGACCTAATATGCCAAGCAAAAATGCACCCAACACACTTGCTAATCCTCTAATTAAAACCAACCATTAAGATTGCTAATCTTAATCACAATTTAAAACATCATAAGGCATAAGTTTCATTTGCTCCAGTGTCCTACCTGAATATAACAAAACATATATTAATATACCCTGCAAGTTACATTCCTCTCCTCAGAACTTCGTCTCCCGAAATTAAACCGCATTTCAACCTATGAGAGTTCCTGATACTTCTTCTTCACATCCGCTTCTAGCTCCATAACTTTCCACTCCATGGTGTCTCTATTAACACTTTCACTAGGGAATGTCAACTTTGTCTAACGACGCATTCCCCAAGACATCTAGAATCTCCTCGTCGCTTCTTCATATTTCATATTCTCTTGCAAATTCAAATTGCCAATCTAGTATGTATAAACATTTTGGACTTCATACTTCCATAATGAAACGTGGAATACATCATGTATCCTAAACAACTGCGGCGGAAGAGCTAACTGGTAAGCTACCTCTCCAACTCTTTGGAGAATCTCAAACGGACCAATGTACCTAGGGGCCAGTTTCCCCTTTTTACCAAAACGAAATACTCCCTTGCGAGGCGACACTTGTAAAAACACATGGTCCCCAACATGAAACTCTAAGGGTCTCCTCCTGTGGTCCGCATAACTTTTCTGCCTGCTCTGTGCTACCAAGATCTTGTCACGAATCACCCTTATCTTCTATGTTGTTTCCTTCACCAACTCTGGAACAATCAAAGTAGCCTCTCCTGATTCAGTTGATTAATGCCCAAAAAGTGCAATTTTGAACCCTATATTAGATAGGTTTTGAGTGCTTTTTGTACATTAATCATGTCATTTATACCAATTGAAGTGTTCTAGTCTTTAGTAACACTTATGCCATTTGGGAGGTATTTTTGGCTGTTTTGGTGCTTTTGCGCACTGAGTTCAATGTCGAGATAAATGACGACCGCGAAGTTGAACTCGTCTCAAATCATCAATCAACCCAAGAATCAATGAGAAAACCAAGGCAAAATGAAGAAATGTGATGCGCTTGAAGACAGGAGGTAATGCAGCCAAGGATCAACAAAGCCGGGACCTCGTTAAGCTTGCAAAATTTTCGCTAGGATTTGGCAAAACCCGCAACCTTAGCGAAAATTTCAACCTTAGCTTAAAACACCAAATCTCCCCACTCACTCCATCCCAATTCATAGTTAATCGTTCTTTAGCGAAAACCTGATTTCGCTACACAAGAATTCGCTAGCTTAGCAATTCTCGCTAAATAAATAAATTTTCCATCCTTAGCTTAAATTATGTTTTCGCTGGGGACTGCTGATTTCTCATAGTTAGCGAAATCTCTGAGCTAATAAATTTGATGCCTCGTCATGCTTTGTAATTAATGCCAAACCCGCCCAAACTTGGTGTGTATTACTTAATTGTCCAATAACTTAGCCAATTCTCATAGGTTTTTGGTATTTTCATACCTCGAGGAGGCTCCATATAAGTCCTCCTTTGCTTTGTAACCTAGAAAAAGAGGAGGAACAATTTGGGAGAAGATATTTTTGTAAGTTTTTATTTTTGTAAATAAAGTCTTATTTTAGGTTTGCTTTTATTTCTTTTCTCTTCTCTCTCTTTCTCTCCCCTTTCTACCGCCATAAACACACCTCTCTCGAGGATGACAACTCAAGAGATGCTTGGCTGCTCTCCTTTCTTTGAAGAGGAAGGAAGCTAGCTTGGGCGGTGGGGCATATGCATGTCAGTCTCCTCTTGTATTAAAAAGCTACGGGTAGTATTTATGGCCTATTCTCAAACTTACGTATAACATGGGATGTTATTGATTCGCCAATACTCCATGCTTTAGGACTCGTTGTCTTTAGATGGTTTTACGAGCCTCCGAGATAATATTTACATGTTGTGGTTCTTCAAATTAGTAAGCTAAATAACATTTACTTCATATTATTTTGGCCAATACTCTCCATGCTTTAGGATGCAAAGCAAGGCTCGGGTGAGAAATGCATCCTGTTGTTCTTAGATGGGTCTTTACGAGCCTCTGAAATGATAATTTAGTGTTAGGGTTTTAAACTGTAAGGCCATAACTGCATGCTACCTGTTTTGACTCAAATAGGAGATGTTTCATGGGTGAGGTTTGCTAGTTAAATATAGATCCGGTTATGCCATGGACTATATGTTGCATGTCATAACGCGAGGATAAAACCCGAGGACACTTGTTTGCCCTAACTTGCCAAGTTAGTGACCTAATTCTTCAAAGTTAACTTTTCACACTTTAACTTTCGCTTATAATTTTCGGCTTTCAAACCATTCCCATCGCTTTTGAAACCCAACCAAAGAGTCCAAATAGAAAGCCTTACCTTCATGCACCCGATGCAAAACCATTTTATGATGAAAACCCATCCCCGTGTTCGACCCTAGATTCACTATATATCACCTGCAAAGAGCTTGACTACTAGCAGCAGTAGGAACTTAGGTGTATATAAATTTTGTTGATTTTAGCTCACCCTACCGTGGTACTAATCAAAATGGCGCCGCCGATGGTGCCAAACTACTAATGGTAAGTTGAAGAGTACTGTGATCAACATCACAAGTGAAGGTAACCTTTAATTTCTTTTGCAACTCGCTTGCGTGAATCGGCCATTTCTGCTTCACTTTGCAAGAATCGTACCGTTTCGCTCTGCCATTCGCCGCTTTATTATTTTTAGTTAATTTTAATATTTTTGTAGCTGGTTTGTTGCTCTTTGTCATTCTTTAATTGTGTAATAACTGTATGCAAATAAAGGGGATAGAGACACTGTGTAGATTGAACAGATAGGTACACAACTTGAACCACTAGTGAAGTTAGTGCACCAATTCGATACTTGATCCCTATACCCGAAGAACAAATGGTGCCAACCAGAACCCCTAAGAATCCAAATGCCTATAGGAACCATGAGGGATCACATCCACCCTCCTAGAGTTAGTGCCCCATCTCGTATCATCCCTCCCGTCAAGATGTAGCAAGCAAAGAGGCCATATTTGGTACTTACTCCCACATAATGGTATGGGAAAATGAAAACCATACACCTGCTATTAGGGATTTGAGGAGGTTTCTGTACTACCTTCAAGGAAGGTATGATGGACATGGATTTGTCAAGCTAAAGGCATTCCATTGACTCTAAAGGATTATACAAGATATGGCTCAACTCATTGAGGCCTGTAACTATAAGAAATTTAATAGCCGTGTTGAATTCCCGAATAAGTTTTTCAAGATCATAGCACTAATAATTTGAAAAGGCAAATTTATACCTTTGGCAGCTAGGATGGTAGAGATTTTACCATGGAAGGTCAGAGAGATTTATGGAAACCATCGCTGCATGTCCACACCATGGGTTTGACATGGATGTTGGTAACCACTTTATGGTGGGTATGTCACCCCTATGAAATAAATTGCCGGAAACTATGTGCTGCAACTTTTCGAGTAAACATCCCGATTTAAGCTTGGATTTTGAACTATGTAGCCGAAACCTCCCAGCTTGGGATGAACTCTAGTCCTAGGAAGTTGAAAGACTGGGCCATTGAATCAACAAGGAGGAGATGTAAGTATAATTTTCCTAAGACATAGGGATAAATGAAAAATCTGATCGCTTTAACTCAAAGACTGGATGATTTTGGAAACAAAATCCGTATGAAATGCGATAGTTATCGAGTTATCTTCATCCCAATTTTCTTGCTTCAATTTTCAATCAAATAATTACCCCGAGGTTAATCGCCAAGACTACGCCCTATGCCATAAGTCAAAATAAACCACCCATGTATTGCTTCCATATGGTGACACTAATAACCCTAAATTGGAGAAATGTCCAAATTTGTCATGGAAATCCAAACTCCTTGTATACGCCCCTTTAAGAGTTAATGTTAAAGATTCCTCGGGATTTCACTTCAATACAACAACAGATGCTCCAATTATCTTCCCCGTTGAATGTGCAACTCGAATTTAAGGCGTGGTGGGCATATTTGTAGAAGAACAGAAGGTGCTGAATGTCCACACTAGTCGTAAAATCAAAGCAAAGAAAGTTCACTAACAGAAATCGGATAACAGTGCATGTGGAGATTTCAAAATTATCTAATCGCTAGCTTGCAGAAAGTTCGTAAAAGGGAAGGCTTCTTTCAAGGACAACAATATCATAAAGGTGGTAATGAAACATGAATGACTGAGGATTTAAAGGCAAAATCGATGAAGCATAAGAATAGACTTTACGGTTGGAAAGAATTGTGCCAACACATCGGGCCACTAAGTCGCCCATTATACCACTCTACATCAGAAGAACAGCGAGGGAAGGGGAAGATAAATATTAGAATACTCTCCGTCATGGTGTTCTTCAAGAAAGAAAAACAAATTACCACCAAATGTAAATGTCGAAGACACAAGTGAAAGTTAATATTCCTCTCCTCGATATGATTAAAATACGTTCCTTTACTTACGCAAAATTCTTAAAGGATTTATGTAATTTAAAAAGGGTCTAATGTAAATAAAAAGGCCTTTTAACTGAGCAAGTTAGAAGCATTATAGGAGAGCAAGACTCAGTTGAAGTATAAAGATCCTGTGATGTCCTACGATCTCGTGAATATTGAGGCATCAGCGTGAGAAAGCATTGTTAGACTCGAGCTAGTGTGAATCACGCCATATTCTTATGTACAAACAATTGGGTTTGGGGTGAACTGAAACCCACTTCCATCACACTTCGCCGCCGATGCGTCTATTAAAATACCAAAAGGAACTATCGATACTGTTCTTATACAAGTGGCATTTTACTATCCAAAGAGGATTTCCGTTGTACTTGATATTAACCAGTTGCAATAGGAATTTAATCAGCCCATCATAATAGGAGACCATTTTAGCTACTTCAAATGCAATCATCAATTGCCTGAATCGGAGTCACGCAACTCACATTTGGAAATATGACTCGAACTCAATATATTTCATACGGGTAAAGGCATATGCACTCGGGAGGAGGATGACTTTGAAGAAGTCTGTGTTTTAGATACCATTCTGGAAGAACAGGCTAACCAACAGCAAGTGCAAGATATATTGTTAACTTCGAGTTATCCGATCAGCTTTGTAGAGCAACATGAATTCCCAAGAAATGAGCTTTGGCATGTGGCAATCGGAGAAGAATAGAAAACTTGCCTCTATTGATTGGTAATGAACCCAAGGAACCTCAACGAACTCAAAAAAACCCTCCCCGCCGACAGCCATGCATTTTTGAAGTAAATGAGCAAAGGCCTGGGGCCAGGATTTCTTCATCGCAACCACCGCACAAGAGCATAATCTCCTCGTGACCTTTCTCAAAAAGAATAAGCAAGCATCGGATGGAAAATTTCCTCGATCCAAAGGCATAAACCCGGTCCATTTGCACTCATCATATCTATTTAGAAGATGAGGTATTAAAGCCGTAAGAAGTGCCTCTACCGAGGTTGAATCCCATCTGCGAAGTAGTCTCGGGACAGAGGTCTCAAATCGCTTCCAAGTCGTATCATTTATCCCATTTCCTCGATAGCACATGGGTTAGTCCAACCAGCCTCAAGAAATCAGGAGTAACAACCGTGGAAAACGAGAAGGGTGAAGAATTGTCTACCCGACTTCATGTCCAGCTTGAGAGTGGGTGTATAGATTATAGAAGCTCAATGAGGTGACACGAAAGACCACTTTCCATTGCCGCTCATCGATCACCCCCGAAAGAGTTTCGGACACCCTTCTATTGCTTTTGATGGGCATTCAGTGGTACTTCCAGATAGAAATCATTTCAAGACCGTGAAAAGACTACTTTTTACTTGTCCATTTGGCACGATGCATGAGGATGCCTGGGCTTTGTAACTTGCCACTTTTCAGCGATGTATGCTCAGTATGTTCAGTGACATGGTAGAGTTAATGAGTGTATGCTATGGATGATATCACAAGATATGGGGATATGGGGTGATTTTGAGAAGAATGCTTAACCAATTTGAAGCCATCTTACTTGAATTGCATAGAAAAATTTGGTGCTTAGCGGGAGAAATGCCATTTATGGTAAACGAATTGTATTAGAACTGTTATTTCTAGCGAGGAATTGAAGTTGATAATAGTCATTTATTATTTCCAAATTGCATTTAACAAATGTGAGAACAATTAGACAATTCCCTTAATTAAATGTGACTTAAACGGTTAATTAAAGTTTTCCAAAATTGCGAGCCACAGTACAAGCTTCTTGAGAAGGATGCCAAATTCGTTTTGGGAGAAAGATTGCGAAAGAGTTTTGAAGAACTAAAATTTCATTTGACCTATTTGATAGTTCGAGCACCTAATTGGCGGTTACCATTTAATTGATGTGTGATGCGAGTGATCTTGTATAGGAACGTGCTCATTGAGAGATGGGAAACCTCATGTGGTGTATTATACGAAACAAAATATGAATGAACCTGAAGGAGTGCTCTACTACGAGAGAAAGAGTTGTTGAAGTAGTGGTGCCTTCTTATAGAATAAATTCAGAGCATACTTGGTTGGGCGATATAGTCATTTTGAATCGGTACCTTTGAAATATCTCTTAGCAAACAAAATGCAAAAAGACTCGTCAGTTTGAGTTACTGCTTGCTTGAGAGTTCGACTTACGAATAAGAGATAAGAAAGGGGTGGAAAATGTGGTGGCGGATCATGTCAAGAGTTAACTATAGCCCACGACACTCACGTTCCACCTATTAATGTGATGAATTTCAAGAATCCTTAATGCGATTGGAGAAAGCTCCTGGTATGCTCACATTGCCAATTTCCTCCTCTGGGAGAAATCCCAATGAGTGGAAAGGACGGGATGGAAATATTTCTTTGCTAAAATCCATTCCTATTATTAGGAAGAGCCTTTCTATTTAAATCTTTGTCTGAGATCGAATCATCGGGAAATGTGTACTGAGGAGGGAGCGTGGGAGTACAAACCATTGCCATGAGGGTCTTGTGGTGGTCATTTTGCTTCTGAGAAACATGATGAAGGTCTTCTGATCGGGTTTCTCACGGCCTTCCTTATTCAGGAAGCACACGAATGTCTTAGTGTATGTATTAATGCAGGCTTGGGAAATTTGTCTGTAGTGTCTTGATGCAGATTGATTTTAGTTGTTGAATTATTCGATGTGTGGGACATGATTTTATGGGACCTTTTCCCTCGTCATATATGGTAATATGTACATTTTGAGTGAAAGTGAGCTATGTCTCAAATGGGTTGGAAGCAATTCCACGCAAAACCAATGACAGTAGAGTGGTAATTAAATTTTGAAAGCGATATCTTTTCCGGGTTTGGGGTTGAAAACCATTAGTGATGGAGGTTCTCATTCTGTAATAAACCATTTGAAAAACCTCATGGCTAGATATGGTGTGAAACACAGTGGCCACCTTACCATCCTCGAGCAGTGGTCAAGTCAGAACTTTTGACGGGAGATCAGACCATTCTAATGAAGGTGGTAGCACTTAGCGGAAAGATTGGTCCTATGTTGCCGGTCGCTATAGGCTTCTGAACAGCTTCCAAGACAATCAGGAATGTCCCTTATCGATTGGTCTATGGTAGAGTGTCACACCCGGTGGAGATCGATAAGCATGGTGAAAGCGATTAAGAAGCTGGGTGGATTTAAAGTAAAGCAGATCGAGAGGTTCCTTGATCTCGATAGATTGGAAGAAATGCGGAATGATGCCTTTTTGAATTTGAAGATTGCAAGGAAAAATCGAAAAGATGGCATGATCGAATATAACAGGAAGGATTTTAAAAGAGAGGGAGACGAAGTTCTTTTATATGACTCCAGAGCTCCATCTATTTCGACGGCTTCAGTCACGATGGACGGAGTCCATTCATAGTCAACAGGCGCTATCCCAACGGTTGTTGGAATTTAATCAATCGAGATGACAGGTGTTTAAAGTCAATGGACGAGAGTGAAACCTTATGTGGTGCGGCCGAGACGGCGGTGAAAATTCTCTATTTGGTCACTCCCACTGAGCCTTACAATCCTCACCATACTTGGGGGGCCCGGTTAAAGGTAATTATGCGTATCATGTTTTGAGCATTGCTTTGTGTAAATGTTTTCTTTTAAATTGGACAATTGGTGCTATAAGTGGACCAGTGAATTTAGCTATGGACAATTGAATTGCTATAAGCTGGATGATTGAATCATCATGTTTTCCACTTCTATCTTAGAACAAATTCCATGCTTGAATTAAATTTTGGTGATCCACGATCAGACATGCTCAACTTGGAAAATTTCCCCTTTTATGCTAATTCACACACTGCACTCCAGATTACTTCAATAGGCTGTGAATTTGCATACCTCCTTTCACTTTGCAAAGCCGGCCTTAGGTATGTTGGCTACCTAGGATAGTTTTGAGTTACCTACATTTGAAGAACAATGTTGTCTTCCAAAGGAAAAAGAAAGAAAAAGCAGAAAGAAAAGAAAAGAAAAGAAAAGAAAAATAAAGTCGTGAAATCTTGCTTTGAAGCAGAGCACGGTCAGGGGTGTATGTGGCCTTTGAGCAGATGCCACAAGCACTTGGTGGTGGGAGTCATCGATTTTGTGTTAATTACATGGGTGGATAGGTGAGTTTAATGACTTGTGGGTGCTTAATTTTCGAAGTCATTGGTCAGGGATGAAGCCTTTAGAGTTAGTGGTCAAGTGATCCTTTTGGCTTGATGCCACTGAAGCGCTGGTGGTTAGGAGTCATCGGTTGACCCCAGATTACAGGACTTTGATGAAGTCGAATTTTAAGCATTGCATCCTGATATAGTTGAAAAAGAAAGAGTGTAACTAGCCCTATCTAGGTTGTTCAACAACTTAAGGCCATGTCGGTGCTAGGTTGGGGAGGAACGATTTTACACTTTATTGACTTAGTCTGGATTCCAAAAAGACCAATTAGACTTTGTTGTAAATCCAAGTTGAGAATCATGGAACCAACATTGACATAGAATTGTTCTCGTATGGATTTGGTTCTTTCATATCTGTTTTAAAATTTTGATGTCAAATGTTCAGTTTAAAGTATTGTGTATAAGTACATCAACCTTTTTGAATCATAATCTTTTTGAAAATCACCATGCATCTCGCTTTATTTTGCATTGCTAAGGGGTAGCAACGTTTTTGGTTGGGGGCGATTAATGCCCCGAGTGCAATTTTGAACCCTATATTAGATGGGTTTTGAGTCTTTGTTTGTACATTAATCATGTCATTTATACCAATTGAAGTGTTCTAGTCTTCTTAGTAACATAACCATTAGGGTATTTTTGAGTGTTTGCGAGGCACTGCGCATAGGGTTGATGTCGGGGAATAAATGACGAATCATGAAGTTTGAACTCAAGTCTCGACCATCAATCAGCCCAAGAATCAATGAGAAAACCAAGGCAAAATGAAAGAAAATGTGATGCGATTGAAGGCAGGTAATGCGATGAAGGATCAATAATTGGAATTTTCACTAAGCTTGAAAATTTTCACTAAGTTACAAAAAATTTGACCTTAGCGAACAACAATTTAAGCTAGACCCATCCCAATTTCGCTAGCACTTTGTTTCCTTAGTGAAAAAACCTGAGTTAAGCTACTCACAGGAATTTGCTGGCTTAGCGAAATTTAGTAACAAGCGAATTTAGCTATGTGGTACAAAATCACTAGCGAAATTTCATGTTTTAAGCTGGACCTGTTGATTTATTCAGTTAGGCGAGGAATTCCTCGACCTAGCGGAAATTTGATGCCTCGTCATGCTTTGTAATTAATGCCAAACAACCTCAAACTTAATTGTGTGCTTAATTGTCCAATAACTTAGCCAATTTCATAGGTTTTTTGGTATTTTCATACCTTGAGGAGGCCTATATAAGCCCCTCTTGTTTTGTAACCTAGAAAAAAGAGTGGGAGGAACAATTTGGGAGAAGATATTTTTGTAAGTTTTTATTTTTGTAAATAAAGTCTTTTATTTTAGGTTTTGCTTTTATTTCTTTTCTCTCTTCTCTTTCTTCTTTCTCTCCCTTTCTCGGTACCAAACCGCCTCTTGGGATAATGACTCAGGAGTACTTGGCTAAGCCTCCTTTCTTTGAAGAGGAAGGAAGCTAGCTTAGTGGTGGGGCATATGCATGTTGTCCTCTTGTATTAAAAGCTACGGGTAGTGTATTTATGGCTCTTATTCTCAAAACTTAGTTGCATAACATGGGATGTTATTGATTTGGCCAATACTCCATTGCTTTGGGAATTTGTTGATTATTTGATTGGTTCTGAGCCTCTGAGATAATATTTACATGTTAGGGTTTCTTCAAATTAGGGTTAAATAACATTTCACATTATTATTTGGCCAATACTCTCCATGCTTTAGGATCACGGTGCTCGGAGTGAGAGATGCTGCTTTGTTCTTTAGATGGTCTTCTGAGCCTACGAAATGATAATTTAATGTTAGGGTTTTAAGCTAAAAGGGGCCATAGCTGCGTACTACTGTTTTGACTCAAATAGGAATTTCATGGGTGAGGTTTGCTAGTTAAATATAAGATCGGTTATGCCATGGACTATATGTTGCATGTCATAACGGATAAAACAGAGGACACTTGTTTTGCCACCCCAACTTGCGAGTTAGTGACCTAATTCTTCAAGTTAACTTTTCGCACTTTAACTTTCGGTTTTACAATTTTCAGTTTTCAAACCATTCCCTTTGTTTTGAAACCCAAATCGAAAGTCGAAATAGAAAGCCTTACCTTCATGCGCGTCACGAGCCATTTTTATGATGAAAACCCATCCCGAGTGTTCGACCTGGGCCACTATCTTTGCGGTAGCTTGACTACGGCTGATGGTAAGACTTTCGTGTATATAAATTTTGATTTTAGCTCGACCCTACGTAGTGCGAATCATCGGTCAACACGTATCACGATCATGGCTGTAAGGCGTCATACATTTGATGCTATTTTGGAGCTTATTTGTTCCTAATTTGGTGCTATGTTGGAGCTTATTTGTTCCTGATTTGATGCTATGTTGGAGCTTATTTGTTCCTGATTTAGTCTTGGTTGTTCTGATTTCTTTCTTGATTTTGGAGTTAATTTGTTCACGATTTTGTCTTGATTTGTTCTGATTTCTTTGTATTTTAGGTGATTTGTTCGATTCTTGGTGATTTTGCAATACCAAGTCTTGTCTAAAATGATCCCCAGTTTGATTAGTGCCCGAAAAGTCTTTGTTGAGCCCCCATTGAGATGGGTTTGAGTGCTTTTCTTGGCTAATCATATCAATTCGCCCGATTGATGTGTTCGGTCCACTTAGTACCACTGATGCCATTTCGAGTTTGTTTTTGGTGATTTTGCAGGTCTTTGCGTACCTCAGCCTTTATGTTCAAGTTTGATGACAAGTTGTGTGCTGAATGCGGAGGATTTACAATGTTTTCAACCATAAAAAATGAAGGAATATGAAGTGGATTTTGAAGGAAGGAGGATGCGATTTGGGGATGCGTATGGTTGGGCCAACGGTAAGCTAAAAACGAGAATTTTATGTGATTCACGAAAATTTAAGCTGGGATGCGAAATTTCTCGATCATAGAGAAAATTTCGCAATCTAGCGAGTGAAATTTTATTGAAGCTAGCAGAATTAATAATAATGAAATTTATTGTGCTAGCGAAATTCTAATTTAAGCTATCTCACCTGAAATTTAAGCTAGTATGAAATTAAGCTAATATGAAATTCAGTTGATAGCGAAGTTTCTTGATTCATATCTACGTAGAGATTTCGCTGGGCTAGAGGAATTTGGCTAGGGTGCGAGGAATTTTCATGCCTTAGCGAGGGAATTCCACAGCCCATCTTGAAATTCTTTGCCTGTGTTTTTAGTATTTTGGTTCTAAGCATTACGTTTGATGTATTACCATTTTGACCCTTATGTAAATTTCGAGGGCATTTTAGTATTTTCACACTTTGAGTTGTCTTATAAAAACCCCACAAACTTGTAACCCTAGCTAACTTTTAATCTTTCTGTACATACGCTATGACTTTTTCATTTTGCTCTCTTCTCCTCTTTCTCTTATTTTCTGGAAACACCCAGGCACTATACAGGGATGACAACTGAGGAGGATGTTTGACTAGACTCTTCCTCCTCGAAGAGGAGGGCCCTTTGAGTGAATGTTTGAAGGTAAAAACCACTTTGTCCTCATGTTTTCACGCGAAGCATTTGTTCTCTTTTCTTATTTACATCTCGCTTTGGGTTTGAATCAACTGTGATGTACCACACGAGGTAGCCGGTACTTGGCAAGCTTTCAGGTTCGGTGGACTTGCATTAGATCCAGCATTGCCCATTTAGTTTGTCATTTATGAGCTCCTGGGTTAGATCCGATGATGGTTTTAATTTTGAAACATTAGGGGTAACAAATGCTATATATTAGAAAGAAATGATTTTAGGGTTTAGGTTTAATGTCATATGAGATTCGGTTCGGAAATGACTATATGTCATGTTCCCAATCTGAGAAAAAGACACAGGACATGTTAGTTGCCTTAAAACCTAAACATTGGCCCCAAAGAAACTTCAAGGAGTTCTATTTTACGTTTTAATTTATTTCTTTCAATTTGCAAACCACCCGACCTTTGTTTTTATCACCACCTTAAAATCGAAATTTAATTCACCAATTTTGACTTCACTCGAATCATTTGTCACGAAAACCCATCCGTGTTCGAATACTAGACGTATACTGCGGTATCTTGACTACGGCAGTAGGAGGAGCATAGGAAACAAATATTGTTGATTCCGCTCACCCTACCGTGCGAATCAGTTTCCTTTTTTTGTTTTTGGCCAAATATTTACTTTCCTTGTGGCCGAATATTTAGTTTCTATTTTTCATATTTTTGGGTCTATTTAAAGGCTTGTTATCCTTACATTCTTCAAGTTTTACGCATTAATAAAATTAAGAGTTTAAATTTCTCTTTGGTTTTTAAAAGAACTCTTTGACCTTATTGGTTATTCTATGGCGTTCATCAAGACTTATCAATCGGATCTCCATCACTGATTATGGCGTCCTCACATACCAAGGTTCTTGCTTCTCTATAAGCAACGGGTTGAGGTCTTCCATCCAAGCCAAAAACTAGAGCGGTTCTTCTGAGCTAATCCGATCACGGGTCTCCTCACAAGTTGACGAGATTCGTATCATTTGGTATCAGAGCAATAGCACTATGTCAAACAACAATGCATCTGAAGGTGTGGTGGGAGGAGTTGACATGAAGTTCATTATGTAGGCCTTAACTAGCGAAGTATAGAGAATGTTTAGGGCTGAATTGGAATAATTCCATGAGAGGGTGGAGCAAAGCTTCGAGCACCCATGAAACCCTCCCATAGGGTGTAGAAGGGAGATGCTACCAAGAAGAGGGGCACGGGTAGAAGAAGAAGAGTATGACAGAGGAGATTTTGAGGATGAGAATGGTTATGATTTGGTTGTTAGTAACATGAGGTATGGGGGAGACACAGAGAAGATAGGAATCGGAAAGATAATAATTTGGGAAACATTAAGATGAAGATTCCATCTTTCCAAGGAGAGAATGACCCCGAGGCATATCTTGAGTGGGAGAGGAAGGTAGAGTTGGTTTTTGATTGTCACAATTATTCCGAAAATAAGAAGGTGAAACTTGCTGCCATAGGGTTCTCGGACTATGCAATAGTGTGGTGGGACCAATTTGTTTTGAATATGAGACGGAATAAGGAGCCAATCGTGGAAACATGGGAAGAGATGAAGAAGGTAATGCGAAATAGATTTGTTTCAACTTACTACTACAAAGGAGTTGTACAACAAGTTGCAAAACTTGAGGCAAGACAACCGTAGTGTGGAGGAGTATTATAAGGAGATGAAGGTTGCAATGGCTAGAGCGAATATTGAAGAAGATCGAGAGGCTACCATGGCGAGGTTTCTAGCGGGTTTAAACTAGGAAATTCAAAATGTGGTGGAATTGAAACATTATGTGGAGTTGGAGGATATGGTGCATATGGCCATCAAGATTGAGAATCAAGTCAAGAGGAGGGGCAGTAGCAACACACGTTCTACACCCGGTCCAAGTTCATCTACTTGGAAATCGAATCAATGGAGGAAGAAAGAGAAGCAACCCAACGCCAAGCATAAAATAGAACTAAAACAAGAGGGGAACAACCAAGGAAATCAAGGTAAACCCGATTCTTTCACTATTGGGAATCATGATATTATGTGTTTTAAATGCCAAGGCATGGATCATATAGCAAGCCAATGTCCGAACAAAAGAGTCATGGTGATACCGGACAATGGTGAGATTGAAACAAACAATGAGTCGGATTCTGATTATATGCCATCTTTAGAGGATGCCGATGATGATGAGTACGCTATCCAAGGAGAGCTAATGGTGGCTAGGAGGGCCTTAAGTGTGTAAGCTAAGGAAGATGATGAGATGCAACGGGATAACATTTTTCACACTAGGTGTGATGCAAGGTTGGGACCGTGATGGATGATCTAGAAGTTTTGGTAAGTCAAAATATGGGTTTGGGGTAGTTTTCTAGGGCCACAACAGGTTATGGACGAGTTTATGAGATTTTAAGTTAAGGAATGTGTATTTGTAGTATATAAGGGAAAAATGGTATTTAGCGATATTTTAGTAGTATGGAACAAGATATGGAAAGTTTTGGGTAGAGGATTGAAAAATTGGTTATGGAAAGTTTAAAGAAGATAGAGATGGTGAGGAGAGTAGAGTTTGCCTGAGGTTGCTAGGGTTAATGAAGCGATCCTGAAGATAGATGACGAAGTGAAGGCACCGTAATCAACTATGGACCGGAGTTGATTGATAAAGCGGCCGGGATAAAGACTTCGCCACGAGGAATCCGCTGGTATGAGAAGCCCTGAACTGCGTCCCGAGGAATCCACCCAAGAGATAAGATAACAAGAGAGAACTCATAAAAAGAGAAATCTGAAAATATTATTAAACTTGAACTACTCTTAAAAGACTACATTAGGGGGGTATATATAGTCTCATACTTTCTAAATCAAATAAAGAAACTTCTACTTTAACTAGGAAAAGAAACTTTCTAAATCCAAATAAATCCTTATACGAGGTCTATTTTATAGATAAAGAAACAGCTGTGTTCAAATAAATCCTCGTTCTCATATTTGGTTTTTTTAGAATCCACTAATGTCTTCTATGGCTGTCTTCCATCCATAAAAGTGCATAGAGATAATAAGAGATAAAGAAAAAGATGAATGAAGCTGTGAAGAAAGACAAAACATCAAGAGGAATGAGTTGGTCTTGTAGCCTTCCTCCCTTGAACAATTAAGTTCTTAGGGGTGTTTAACACCTGGTACCCTAATGCCAACTGGTATGGGAGTTACTGCAGTTCGTTAAGGGTGGTAGAAAGCTTAAAAAGACCAGCTTATTGCACACCACATTCAAGAAACTTATTGAAATGGAAAGTGACAAAGCTTCTAAAATAAGGAGGAAAAGTTGTCTTCTGGGTACTAAAAAAAAAAAAGAAAAAAAAAGAGAAAAGATACCCAAATTTGAAGAAAATGCGAGAAGTACGTAAACTGTTGGGAAGGTTAGAAAATCAGAATTAAGAGAAATCAAGAATATATCAAAAGGCAAAAGTGTAAGTTGTCAAGAATCTAGGTTAAATTGAGCCTAAAATGTCTAATTATCTACATCGTTACCCAAGCCACACATTACAAGCCTAAAAGACCTATTTGATCCTGAAAGTGGTATTATGCCTACATTAGTGGAGATTAATATGATAAACTAGTATATGAGACTTTAAAAATAAAAGAGAGTATGCCAATTGAGTATTATCCCAGAAGATTAACTGATCTGCAAAAAAAAATAGTAAAGACCAGCACACACACAAATCGGGATTGAATGATTAAATTGTTACACAATATAATTATTGGTTGGTTCAGTGAACTTAATTGAAAATCTTCCTAATTCTAGATTGGTAACATGTTTAGAAGTGATTCTACAACTAACTTATGTTTCTTGCCCAATTGAGCTATAAACAAAAAAATGTCCTTAAAAATAAAAAGTTGAATTGTTTGAGGACAAACAAAACTTCTTTTCTTTGCTTGGGGACAAACAAAACTTTAAGTTTAGGGGAATTTGATGAGTGTAAAACTCATCTATTTTTAACAATTTTTCTATCATGTTTTTAACAATTTAAGGTCATTTGTATGCCCAATTATGGAATATTCACCAATTTTTTGTTTTTCAGGAGTTTATTGAAAACAGAGAGAAAATAAGCAGAGATGAAGTAAGAAGGTGGAAAAAGCAGTAGTCCGTGTCGCAACATAATTTTTATATGTCGCGACATAAGAATTCAAACGAGGGCAAAAGGAAATATAATAGAAGTAGCTAGCAAGTTTAGATATACACCCAACAAACTGAGACATAACTCAAAGAAATTTGAAAGAGCTTCTAGGTAAACTGCAGTAAAGTTTTAATATTTCTGAGGACTTGAAGATTTTGAAGAAAGCGTCGTACAACCACAAATGCAGCCGTGACATACTTAAGGTAAATGGTGAAGGAATTGTGTTGGGACATTATGTCCTATGTCACAACATAAAAGCTAAAGACTAAAGGATGAACTCTGTGCTCTGAGAATGATTTTATTTACCTTGAGAAAATATCGAGAAGAAGCGACATAAATTCGAATTTAAGACAAGAATGTTTTTTATGTTGTAAAGTTTCCAACATTAATCGACTCAGAAAGAATTCTTTGTTGCAACAAAGAAAATCATCTTGTAACATACCGGTCAAATTTACAACGAGAGCAACCTGATCTTTGTTGTGACAAACAAAATATAAAGGAGGTGAATTCCACTGTCGACAGATCTTTAAAAAACGTTAGCCGCAAAAGAATGGTGACAAAGAAATTCTTGTTGCGACATAATTAAGAGTTGAAGGCAAAACTTATGTAAAGAAGTTTTCTGTCGTGACAACAAAAGCTAAGGAATGATAAAATTATGTCACGACATAGAAATTGTGAACTTGAGAATGGTGAAACGAATTGTGTTTGCAACATATAATTCTTTATGCGACGAAGCGATTTCGTGGCGGCAAAGAACGAGAGAAAGAAAAGTTTGTAGCGACCAAGAGTTTCTTTATCGCGACGAGAAAATTATTAAGGACTTAAGAAATTTTTGTCCGCGATGGAAAACTGCAATGCGTGACATAGTTCTCGAGATGAAAACAATTGTTTGCGCGCGACATGAAAATTATGTCGCGACGAGGAAAATTATGTCGCCAGCGAACTCGGCATAACAAGGACATGCGTGGGTGCAAAAGCGAGGTTTTAGTGTCACGACCACAGGCATTCTGATTTGTAAAACACATTGAAAATTTTAAATTTAAATTTTGAAAAAAGGGAGGGGCGCAAGCGATAATTTCTTGGAGCAGTCGAGGAGAAAAGTTGCGATTTTTTTCAAGATCTCGGATAATGAGAAAGCAGTTGCCTTGGTTGGAATCGTCTCATGAAATCTAGCTACCTAGTCGAATTTCGTTAGATTATGAGATAGTCGGAATTTCATGTATTTCAAGATAACGGGTGTCGTGTGACACATGGCGAACCATTTAGGTGACACATGGCAAGCCATGTGTCACAATGCATGGCAAGGCCTATGCATGTAGGACACATGGCAAGCCATGTCTGTGACGTGACACATGGCAAGCCATGTGTGTGATGTGACACATGGCATGCCATGTGTCAACATGCATGGCACTTTGAGAGCTATAAATATGGAAGCTCAAATTCAGTTCGTGGGGGGAGTAGCAAGGAGAAGGAGGAGGAAGGGAAAAGAAAGGGAGAAAGCTAAGAAGAAAGGAAGAAAGAGGAGAAAGAAAAAGGAGGGAAAGAGAGGAAAGAAAGAGGAAAAGGAAGGAGTGTCGCGCGGTGAGTAGGCCAGACGACAAGAACTTGGGCTATTCTGAGAAGTGGGTTTCCCTCACTACTCACGGTTATTTTACGCCTGGTAACGTGTAATGGCCCTCTGAGTTTCGATTCGGTTTCGATGCAATTTGTATGTTGTGTGATGGTCAAAGACCGATTTCATGGGGTTTCAAGACTGTCTGAAACCGAACATTGTGTTCCGAGACAGCAAAATCATGAGCAAAATGGCAAACGGGGATGTGCCCAAATTTCCACACACCCTTGTGAATCGACATCAACTTGGCGACCATAACTCGATCCGAACTCAGGTTACTTTCTGGACTCTACGGAAAGCTCGTTGAGGCTAGAATTTAATAAAATAAAGTACTTAGCTAAAACGTGGGCTGAACATTGGGTTGGGTCACAGACAATTGAGGAATGGTCCTTTAAGTTTCGGGAACCACATTTTGGAATCGATTTATGCTTGAAAATGCCCAAGACTGCACTATGGCTGAGAAACGAGGAATTGTGTGTTGGATGTTTTGTTTGGTATTTACAAAAATTGAACTTTCTAGATGAAGTCCAGATTATTTTCGAGGCTAAGCATGGCAGGATTTATGGCCGGGGATGGCTAATGTGTGTAACATGTTGAATATGTGAAATTATGTGATATATGTGTGATAAAGATGGAAATAATTATATGCATTGGGTTATATGACTGACATACTATGTCTCAGCCCGGGAATATGAATTATGGCATTACTTGCCTAAGTAATGGTTGGAATTATGTTAATACATGCTTGAATGATGTGTTGACATGAATGAATTGAATGATAGAAAAGATGTAGTGCATGCTTATGTGATGTACTAATTTGAATGTGTGGAATATTAACATGACTGCATGTATGTTGATGTTGAACCAAGGGAATAACCCAAGGGATACCACATAACCCACAACCGAGGCCGGCTTGACCTAGCATTGAAAGTGGGCTGAGCAATGGCCCAAGACAGCCAAAGGCCACTCCACTTAAGCAGGGGACGAGAAGCAGAGGTACTGAGGTGGGCCAAACCCAGCTGGCCCAACGGCCAATTCCTACACGCCAGCATACCATCTGTCAGTTGCCATGACTATGAGATCTCTCCTCTTGAAAATGAAACCGACACAGCGGTCAGGCAATCCTACAACGGTGATACCACTTAAGCCAACATGTGTGAACCAAGTGGGGAAGACACCGGTGGGAAATAACATTCCTAAAAACCAGAGTGGCGGATAATGGCGACGATTGATTAGTACCCAAAAAGTGCTATTTTGAACCCTATTTAAGATAGGTTCTAAGTACTTTTTGTGTACTAATCATATTAGTTAAGTCGATTGACACGTGTAGGTCTCTTTGGTACTAATGATTGTATTTCGAGGTTGTTTGTGGTAGTTTTTGCAAGTTTCATAAACCTATCTATCATATCAAGCTAGGCACATCGAAGTTGAGCTGATTTACACCAAGTTCATATGACTTATCTTCGATTGCATCAAGCCAGGAATGAAGAAATTGAAGCAAGAGCAAGGGAAATTTCGCTATACTAGCGAAATTTCGCTACAATAGCAAAATTTTCACTATGTATGGCAAGAGATTTAAGCTACATAATTGAATTTTAAGCTATTTAATAGTGAAATTTACTACATATGAAAAATTCACTATGTGAAATCCTCTACTACATTTTGTTATTTTCAAAATGACCTCGTTTTGATTAATTTCATTTTCTCTACTCCTTTTAATAATTATCTTATTTAGGTTAGATTGGGTATTTCCCTTTGTTTGTAGGCTATATAAGCCATTTTGAATAATTTGTAACCTAAACTTTCATTGAGGCATTCATTCTGAATTTGTTTTGTCCCTCCATTTGCTCTCTTCTCTCTCCTCTTTCTCTCACTTTCTAAGCTGACCATTTACCTTGAGGATGACAACTCAAGGTTGTTTTGTAAAGCTTCTAAACCTTGAGAGGGAAGGTTGCTAGAGTAGAGGTTGATGAGGTTTGCGGGGTGTTCCTCTGTATTTCCTGAAACGATCTGCGATATTTATGTTCATTTTTCAAAACTAGGTTTAAAATCTATTTAATGTACTTTCTTTGGTCAATACTTGGCAAGCTTTTAGGGTTCAGTGTATTCTTAGTGTTAGATACACTAACATCCATTAGTTGTCATTTATGAGCCATCGGAGGTAGGTTAAATGCTAGATTTCAACCCGAAGTATTTGTGCTCATTAAATGCTATGTTTCAAGAGAATGGTACTAAGGGTTAGTCTTTAAGTTAAACAAAGATCGGTTTTGGAAATGACTATAGGTCATCTTCCTATCTGAGTAAGCGAGGCACCTTTACCTTCCTATTATACCAAACTAGTGGCCCGAAACTTCAGGACTTCTTTTTACATTTATTTCCAATTACCTCCGATTAGCATAGTGAAACAGTACTTATTTTGCTTCAGTCAAAATCAAACAAAAGCCTCACCATTTGAGTTCATTACACCGTCATTTACTAAGAAGAAAACCCATCCGTGTTTGATCTAAACTAGCCTCTTCTGGGTAGCTTTGCTACGGCGGTGGAAGTAATTAGGTATAATTTTATTGATCAGGAACCCCTATTGCGACCTGCAGATCAAATGTCGTCGTTTGCTGGGATGGTTTTCCTTCTGAGATGATGGTTGGTGGTACTTGTAATCCTCATTACAAGTATTGGTGACTACCCCAAACCTTTGAATTCCATTCTTTAGAATTCAGTTTTTCTTCTGTTGATTACTCTTGCAATTTATTTGTTTTTTTATGAATAATAGTCATTTATTTCTTATCTTGTGATCTTTTGCATTTGTTGTTGTTCTTTGCTTTGTTTTTATTTTTTATTTCACGGTGTTTATGTACCCAGCTGGGATAGAGGGTATATCGGGTAGATTACGAAGAGTTGAAGTACGCGATTGAACAAGGTTATGGAAGTCGGTGTACACGGTGAGCAAATGGATCCTCTACACGAGAAGAACAACGAAGTCGTGAAGGCTCGATAAATCTACATCATATAGGTCAATGAGGGACCACATACACCCTCCTAGAGTGAGTGCACCTTCCTACATCATACCACCTACTGATGATGTGGTAGTGAGACCCTATTTGATGCCCCTACTTCCTACTTTTCATGGAATGGAGAATGAAAATCCATATACCCATATCTGGGAGTTCGAGAAAGTTTGCACAACTTTTAAAGAAGGTGTATTTGACATGGACTTGCTTAAGCCGAAAGCATTTCCATTGACAACGAAAGAGCGAGGCGGGTGAAAACAGATTCACTTTGAGGCCCGAGAACAATTAGAGGGTGGGTGAATCTTGAGCTGAATTTTGAAGAGTTTTCAATACAACCAAGACCAACAGTTTGAAAAGACAAATTTACACTTACTCGGCCTACGATAATGAGAAGTTTTATCAGTGTTGGGAGAGGTTCATGGAATATCGATTTGCCTCCCTTTCATGGTTTTACGATACATGGATGCTTGTGAATCACTTCTATGATGGTATGTCTCAGGCCACTGAAGCAACTCTGGAACCATGTGTGGAGGGACTTTTTGAGCAAGAACCTAGATGAGCCATGGACTTTTTGAACTATGTGGCCGAAACCTCCAAGGCATGGGACAAACCGAATCCAAGAGAGGCTGAAAAAATGAGGCCTTCAACCACAAAAGGGAGGCATTTATGCACTTTCCGAAGACACGGAGATGAAAGCAAAACTAACCACTTTGACCCGAAGGTTAGAGGAGCTTGAAATGAGAAATCAGCATGAAGTGCAAGCAGTGATTGAATTGCCTACATCTCACCCAACCTGTTTTAATTGTCAGTCAAGTATCCATCTTAGGGAGCATTGTCCAATGGTTCCTTCAGTGAGGGATTTGATGCAGGAGCATGCCCATGCCTTAGGTCAAAATAAGCCACCGACGAATGCTCCGTATGGAAACACCTATAACCCTAATTGGAGGAATCATCCGAACCTATCATGAAGGCCGAAACTACTGCATATATAAGAACACGACGGCGGTTAGCTCCACCTAAGCACGGCGGCGGCGTATCCACCTTCTTCTCTGTTGAGCAAGCAGTGCGAGATTTAAGCAAGGTAGTAGGTAGCTTTGTGGAGGATAAAAGGTGTTGAATGTTCAAACTAATCGAGAAAATTGAGGGCCAGTAGAAGGCTCGCTCAATGAGAAAATAGACAATATGCATTATGAGATCTCCGACAAATATGACAACTTGCAAGTTCCATTTCGGGTTGTCCCAACTGGCGGGGTCACGAAAAGGAAATTCCGGCCTTCCCAAACATAGCAAAACCCGAGGGGAATACATGAGATAGGCTCCGCCAGTGATCCTAATAAAAGAATTGATGAAGTCAAAGCAGTAGTAACGTTGAGAAGTGGTAGAGAACTAAGACTAGCAGTCCCAGAACCAGCCAAGAAAGCTCCCACAGAGGTTGAACCACTAGAGGAAGAACAACCAGCAGGGGAAGAGGTAAAACACAGTGTACCCCCTCCTTTCCCATAGGCACTTTGAAAAAGGAAAAATTCAGTTAACCAAACTGAAATTTTAGAAGTACTGCGGCAGGTGAAGGTTAACATCCCTCTTCTCGATATGATTAAACAAGTTCCCACGTATGTAAAGTTTTTGAAGGATCTATGCACGGTAAAAATAGGCTTTAATGTGAATAAAAAGGCCTTTTTGACTGAGCAAGTGAGTGCCATCATTGAGTCTTGAACTCTTTGGCAGTGAAATCTTAAGATCAGGGGTGTCCCTACGATCTCCATTAACATAGGCGGCACTTGTGTGGAAAGACACATTGCTAGATTTGGGGGCAAGTGTTAATCTTGCCTTTTCCACGTATAAGCAGCTTGGGCTAGGTGAACTTAAGCTAACCACTATCACTTTGTCTCTAGTAGATGAGTCCGTAGGAAATACGAGGGACGGTTGAGGATGTTTTTTGATTCGGGTGGACAAATTCTACTATCTAGTGGATTTTGTAGTGCTTGATACGAATCGTCATGATGAGGGGCTAACCATGTGCCAATCATCACAGGAAGGCCATTTTTGGCCACTTCAATGCGATCATTAATTGTCGGAATGGGGTGTGCTACTAACCTTTGGAAATATGACTGTAGAGCTGACATCTTATCCCAAGCAAAAGCACATGCACTAACAGGAGGATGACAGTGAAGAGGTTTGTGCGATAGAGGCCATCATTGAAGAACAAGAAAATGAAGTTTGCTTGTGCAAGATGTAGTAACCGAGGGGGAGTTGGTTTACGAGTAATGAGACCAGAGCTTGAAAGTGGCGGCACTGTGGGCGATGGAGAAGAAAGGTTGTTTACCTACACTTCTTTTGGAAGTGAAGACATGGTCCTCAACAGTTAGATCTTAAGCCCCTGCCTATTGAATTGAAATATGCATTTTTGGGAGGAAAAATGCATTGTCCAGTAGTGATTTCTTCACTATTGAGTAATCCACAGGAGGTTAGTTTGCTTCAAATCCTCCATAGGAATAAAAAAGCAATCAAATGGAAGATTTTAGTTTGAAACATCGACCATTGTGTATATCATATTTATAGAGAATCGAAAGTGATTCGGCAACCACAGAGAGGCCCGAATCCGCATATGCAGAGGTAATGCAGTGGAAGTGTTGAAATTGCTACAAGCCCGGGCATCATATACACGTATCCATTAGCTCTTGGGTAAGTCGACCAGTGATCTAGAAGAAATCGGGGGTTCTTGCGATTTTCAATGAGAAGAAAGTGGAGAGGAAATGCCCACCTGACTTACTACAGGTTGGAGGGTATGTATGTCGACTCTGAGAAGGCTAAATGAGGTGGCCTTGAGATCCACTTTCCCTTACCTTTCATGGATCCAGCTCCCCCAAGGGGCAGTGTCAGTCATCTCTTCTCTGCTTTTAGATGGGGTGTTCCCGGCTACTTCAGGATCGAGATCGCTGCGGATGATCGGGGAAAGACCACTTCACTTGTCCTTTTAATTTTTATATGCCTATAGAATGCCCTTAGGTCTATAATGCCAGAGGCCACTTTTGACGTTGTATGCTCGGTATTTTTAGTGATATGATGGGCGTATTATGAGTTTATATGGATGACATAACAGTTTACGGGGAAAACCGATGAGTGCATATCATTTAAGCTTGTCCTCCACGGATGCATTGAAAAGAACCTAATACTAAAGCCCCAGGAAAAAATGCCATTTTATGGTAATTTATGGCATTGTGTTAGGGCACATCATTTCCGAGAGAGGAGGTGAAGTGGACCAAAGGCGAAATTAAATTTGATCTTGAAATTGGCATCTCCTACTAATGTGAAGACAGTGCGGCAATTCTTGGGACATGCAGGTTTCTATCTCAGGTTCATCCGAGACTTCTTGAAAATAGCTAAGCCGCTCTACAAACTCCTTGAAAAAGATGCAAAGTTTGAATGGGATGCAGAATGCCAACAAAAGTTCGAGGAGATTAAGGCGTATTTGACTACAGCACCCATTGTAGAGGCCTGTTGGCACTTTGCCTTTTGAGGTAATGTGTGATGCTAGTGACCACTGTGTCAGAGCGGTTCTCGGACAGACAGTAGAAGGAAAACCGTATGTGGTGTATTATGCGAGCAAAGCGTTAAATGAAGCTCAAAAGAAACTACACTACTACGGAGAAGAATTCTTGGCGATTGAATACATGCTTTAGATAAGTTCTGATCTTATTTGATTGGGTCAAATATTGTAATCTTCACAGATCATTCAGCATTGAAATATCTACTCACAAAACAGAATTCCAAGGCTTGGCTTATTAGATGGGTTATATTACTACAAGAGTTCAACATCCAGATTAGAGATAAGAAGGGTGTATGGAGAAACGTTGTTCTCCGATCATCTCTCAGTTAACCGTATCACATAATACCCACAGCCCTCCACATATTTGATTAATTTCTGGGATCTCTGGTGGTGGCAGCACCATGGTATGCTCACTGCTAATTTGTAACGGGGAGAGTTACAGGTGGAGTAAACGACACGGGGCAAAGAAGTTCTTCCATCGCGAGGGTTCGATTCGTACTATTGGGGTAGTATTTGTTGAGTTTGTCTTGTCGGATAATGCAGTGTGTCTTGGGAAGAAGAGCAGGGGAAGGAATTCTCAGCCATTGTCATGATAGTGCGTGTGGAGGGCATTTCACTTCATAGAAAACAACCATGAAAGTGCTGCATTTGGGCTTTTATTGGCCTTCATTGTTTAAGAATGCCTACACCATGCGACGTGTGATAAGTGCAAAGGCTGGGAAGATTTCGGAGTCATCACATGATGCCCCTTGAACCCCATTTTAGTAGTTGAATTGTTTGATGTATGGGCATCGACTTCATGGGACCATTCCCTTACTTCCTTTGGGTATGCCTACATCCTTGTGGGGGTGGACTACGTGTCCAAGTGGGTTGAAGCAGTGCCATGCAGGGCAGCTGACCAAAGCAGTGCTAAAATTCCTGAAGGAGAACATTTTCCTCTGATTTGGAGTTCCCAAAGCAATTACTTCGATAGGTTCTCACTTTTTGTAGCAAACCCTTTGAACCTCTTATCGAATATGGTGTTAAGCCTGGGGGTGCTCACCATTATCGTCCTCGAACCGGTGGTCAAGTGGGCTCGCTAACAAAGAAATAAAGACCATCTGATGAGGTTGTTAATTCTAGGGGAAGGGGCGGTCTTTGGAAGCTAGACTCATTGTGGGCATATAGACGTATCTGAGACCATCCTCATAATGTCCACAGTATCGCTTAGTTTATGTAGGAGCTTGCCCATTTACCGATGAAATCGAATACAAGGCGTGGTGGGCGTATAGAAATTTGAACATGGATATGAACGGTAGCCTAAAAAGAATGCTTGAGATTGACGAGGTTAGAAGAGTGACGACGCCTACTTCAATTCCAAGGTGAGGATAAGGAAAGTGGCATGATCAGCTCGTAACTCGGAAAACTTTCAATCAGGGGGATCAAGTCCTCCTGTATGATTCCAAGCTCCATCTATTTCCAGGTAAACTCAAATCACGATGGACGGGCCCATTTATCATCCACCAAGCATATTTGAATGGTTGAGGTTGACCTTCTTAACAGAAAGACAGAGAGTATTCAAGGTTAGAGCGATAGAGTGGCAAACCCTATCTTTGTTGCCACTACAAAAGAGGAGGAGATTTCCCTCCTTGATCCTCCATGGCCCAGGCTTAGAGCCCTTGGGTGGTTTGGTCTCCACGAGACCAGCGTAGCTCAAATTTTGTTTTTGTTTTAGGTCAATTTTATTATTTTATTTATCTCAGTTTTTAATTAAAACCTTCTTTGATATCTTCAACTTAATGTTTTTTTTTTATTATTTTATTTTATTTTATTTATTTTATTTTTGTTTTTATTTTGCGGGAGGCTGTGGGCGAATTTCCCGCTGCGATGTGATTTTCGCCCCTGCGGCTCTTTAGGCACCCGGGGGTCCCTTGATTGCCCGTAAGCAACATAAAGGCCACCCTCGTGCTGGACCTCCCCCCCGGAGACTGACCACACGCCGCTGAGCGCACACTCGGCTGACCTTCTCGGTATACGCCACCGCATCTCTCCCACTGTCCTTGACCTCCCATTTCGGCTCTCTACGCATGCGACGACTCTCACAGTGTACGCTGAGCCTCCCAGGCATGGTTAGCACATGGAGCGACGATTCGAGGCCCGGGGTTCAGGCGGCCACGAGATGGCGCGGGCACTTGAGGCTGTGCGACGACTCTTGACTCGGGTCGCGAGGCACCTCTGCTTTGTCTCTTGCTACGACCATGTGATGCGGGTCCCGACCTCGCGGTATCGAGAGGAGTCTCGGGGTGTTGAGCCCCCATCAGGGCGATCATGCAGTGGGACCTTGCCCCACTTCCTCTCTAGCCACATCCATGGCCTCCACGGAGGGCCCCGCCTTCTAAGCGGGCCCAGACATTTGGCCCGGGGGAGCCTTCGCGTTATAGGCCCGAGCCTTCGCCGCCTCCAACTGCTTAGAGTCCTGCACGGTCATCTCCTCAGTTATCCCCCCCTTCGAGGATTAGGCCTCCACTATTCCATTGTGACCCGATACCCGAGAATATGGATTGTCGTGCCAAGAACTTTCACGGAGAGTCCTATTATGATATACCATCATTGGCAGCGGACCCACGGTTTAGAGATTCTATGAGGTTGGTCCATAAGTATTCGCTGCTGCCATTTATGACTCCGAGGCAATTTTTCTATCCCCGGGTGGTTCTTGAGTTTTACCATACTATGACATCCCGGGGAGTGTCTAATCAGATGCAACTTCATTTCAGTATAGATGGTCGATCACAGGATCACTGCGGGCTTGGATATCACATTGCTCTAAGCACTTCAGTAGTTACGGCTTCTTTCAGTTATCGCGTGCTTTAACCCCTCACCTAGAGATGGTTCGCTCGCTATCTCGAGATACAGCAGCCGGGTCCATCCTTATTCGGAGGCAGCTTCCTCCGCATATGCTCCTCACAGACCATGTGCCCGATTACAATATGTTTCCCAACGACAACTATTCTTATTGTGAGGGCTATTCTTGAAGCTCTTTATCGGATAATTGACGGGTTCTAGTTTAATTCAGCAGAGCTTATCATGACCGCCTTACTTCACTTTGAAGATAAGGTCCATCGCAAGTGCCTAGCTCGGGCGGAGGCTATTCCACTTTTGATGTTGAGGTTGTTATGCCATGTCTTTGAGCACCTTGGGTTCCCGGAGGAACCACGTATTGAGCGTCGGCAGAGTTGTCCTATGATTGTATCCCTTGAGCGGACCCTATCTATGCCACTCTCTTTTCTTTTACACCAGTAGGAGGATGTCGTGGATGATTATGCGGAGGACCTGCCTATTGGTGAGCCGCCTGTCTCAGTTTCGGAGTCATCCCCTTAAATCCTTATCAGATAAAACGAATTTATATATTATTATATATTTAAACTCTTTAATAATAACATGAATATCCCACCATCAACACCCCATAACACACATAATGAAGTTCTATCACTGATCAAATAATAACAACAACATCAAGATTTATACTAAACATAATCAAACTGGGTACCAAATTTAACTCAAAATAACAACCGTCATCTGGCAACCCAAAACAACTCAATCACCTCAAATCACCGTCACATTTAAAACTATAACTGCTATTATTCGTTTCCACGTGCGACTATAGTTCATTAAACATCATAAAGAGCTCCAAATCACATTTTGATCCTACAAGTCATAAGTGGCCTCTAGCAAGACATTATGACTACCCAAGTTAAATGAAAAGTCAGCGATCCGAGACAACCTTTAATATAGCTAATGACATAATCCTTTGTCTCTACGATATTCGATAATATAAGGTAACGACAAAGTCAACCTTATATCATTTTATCTTCGATTACTCGAAACCTAATTAGACTGACTAAACAAATGACATCGACCCCATCAATTCATTTGAGTACTGGCCATGCATTTCGCCTCAATCTGGTCGGTTGACCTGCAGATATCTCTCTTATAATAAGAGTGGATAAATTCCATTTTTATCGCCTCATATCTCACTACATAATTTTATTATCTTCACATAACCTTTATAATCATCCGATTAAAGACAACGTTTGATTATATCAAAACACAATATTCCTTATGTCGAGTAACCATAAAGAATCTCTGTGTCCAAGGATTTAATGACACAAACTATTAGAGATTAACTATGACTTTGATCCATGCATTAATCTCAAGACTGGTCCTGGCCCAATATTTGTTCCTAAATAAATAGATATAAATTGATTTGTATCTCATACACATATTCATCCCATGAATATCAATCTAAACTTTATACTAATCTTAATTCATCATATTCCCATAACAATAACCGGACAGTGATATTTAGAAGGAATAATAATATTATTCGGGCTGGAAATTATATATAATAAACATGCAAATCATCATAATAATTAATTCTCATAAATAAATAAAATACTACATGTCCATAATGAGCAGCTCATAGAGCACTATTACTAACATTTTCAACTCGAGCTTATCGATGAGGCTCGGGCCTCTGCTCACGGGATAAAACCATCGGCCTGATCAATTCCTTTAGCTAGGAAGCCGGATCGCTCCCTCAAGCAAAATGGCCCTCGACATGTTACCGAACGTCGACTGAAGCCAACCCGGTTATTCGACCACCCGCCTACCGGGACATTAATCTCACAATCCGACCTCATTCTAAGAAGACGCGTCCCTAAATTTTTTAACTTCCCGGGCTAACCATCTCTGGGCTTTCTCGACCTCGGCTAAGGATGCTTAGAATATCAAGTTTATGGAACTCCCATGCACAGCCGCCGACTGGCTCGATGTGTGAAAAATCGCCTAAAAGCTTAACTTTCATGTGTTCGCTTAATGTTCAAGAAGGTTATGGAAGCTATGTAGGCCCTTCATCTCGCCTCAAATCGTCTCGCTTAGCTGTCCAGCATTTATTCTGGGCTTTGATTGTGGAATGAGAAGGTGCCGTGGGAGACTTCATGATCAAGCCTTACGAAAGAGGGGTTTCAAATAAAATCCGTAATTCAATGGCTCAAGTCAGGATCGAATTCTAATTCTCTACAACTGGCTAAAGCCAGAATTCTGCAATCATTAAATCCATTACTGAGAATGGTCGCATCCGAGGACCCTTGATACTATCAAATAAGCAGGGTCATAAACATTTCCAATCAATTAAGTGGGCAGAACATGCAGATTCGCCAATGATGCTTACTTCACATGGATGGCTTGGCTCGTCCTCCTCGAGCATCCGATATTCTATTGCCAGGATAGGCTGATGAGGAGACTGGGCGAATGCCTCGTTTATCAATGACACAGCAGTCCCGGTCCTATCAGCCTCCTCTTCCCTTTTTCTTCAAAAGTGGCCTTGACATTGTCGAGCGAGGTGAGTGGATGCAGGGCGTATTTTTCGACGGCATGCTTCGTGAGATCAACTGCATCTACATACTCGTTCCAAAATTTCCAACCCAAGCTCAATGCATGATTATAGACCCATCTCATGTTGTAAATACTATCTACAAGCGATTTCAAGATTATCGCGCTTTAATTAAGCTGCCTTCCTGATATAGAATTTTCCCTACTTAGTCGGCCTTGTTCAGGTGTAGTATCACTTACAACATCCTCCTCACTCGAGTCATGAAAACTATCACTATAATTTCAGCTCCAAGATGTGCTCAAGATCGATCTCAAGAAGGCCTATGACTTATAAGATAGGCCGCATCTGAAATTTTAAATTTCACATGGTACTCCTTAACCTTACAGGCATTAAGGTCAGACTGAATCACCCTAAGTTTCTATATGTGTCAATGGTGAGCTTACAGGTTTTTACAAGTAGTGATGTGGGGTCTGGCCAAGGGACCCTTTATCCCCTTTCCGTTCTTATCAAGCATAAGCCTTCCTCGAGGTCCCTATCCACAAGGCCTTCCATCCTAGATTCGATTTCCACTTAAAAGCAGTTTAACAATCTCCTCTACCCAGGCTTATCGATGATATATTTCTATTCGCCAAAGGAAATGCGACCAAAGGTAAAAATTACTGGGCTGGATGAGTCGGCAGTTCGAGGCATTCTCGTGAAACGCAAGTAAATAAGAAAGAGTGTCAGGTTTCGCAGGGGTTAATGATAAAGCGTTAAAGCTACTATCCTTACCACACGAAGCTCTACCCTGGGAGTCTACCCGTGAAATACTGGGTGTTCCGCTCATCCTTCTCCAGTCGCCCCACTCCATCGCAACCTCTTCTTGATAAGATCTCCCCGGCCAAGATTCGGGACGTGACCAAAGAGACTCATCCTTCGCGGCAGGTCAGCAGTTTTATATCCTCAGCCTCTCTATAAGATTCAAACGATCAGCGCAGAGATGTTCATCATCCCTAAGTTTATACAAAAGTATAAGATCGAATAGATTTTTAGCTGGAGTTCTCATTGCCTGGGCAAGGATGTGGAATGCCCAAGAGGCTAAGGTGGGTCGAGTCTCTCCGCTCCTACAAAGGAGGGTGGTCTCTGTCACACGTGTTAAGGATCGGAATCGATGTGCAATATCATGAAGCACATATGGAATTGGTTTATGTGAAGGGACTCTATTCAGGTGGCTCAAAAGTGGGAGGTCTCTATCGAGGCAGGCAAAGATTGGGATGCCAGGATCTCGAGATGCTCTTGAGCTGAGGGAAGATTCTCTGAATCGAGGATAGGGGTGAGACCCTTTATCGCATAAAGTGTGTAATGGTGTCGGGACCTTATTATGGCATGAATTTTGGAACCCCTTGGGTCCAATCCTTCCTCTTTTTGGGTAAAGGATTCTATATGACTCCGCCATTCATAGGAATGCTTGTGTTGTTTCTGTCATGGATGGTCCATGTGTAATCGCCTCAAGCATCGTCTCACCGATCTCATAACACTTAAGAACATGCTCCGACTACCTTCGATATTCTGTAGGATGTTATATCTGACACAGCCTCCGACCTGTTTTTATCAAGCAATTTCAAGATGGAACTCCATCGACCACACTGTGCCTCAGACCGCATGCAAATGGTTCTCCTGCCATTAAAAGACACTCCTTCATAACTTGGCTAGTTATCCAAGACAAACTATCCACTCAAGAAAGTTTTAAACGGCTCCCTCATCAATTCTATCTCAGGTTTTCCGTCTGCCGTTGTCAAGATAGTGAATCCATTTATTCTTTTGAGTGCCAGTCACGATTTCTGAATTCCAGATGAGGGTTCTTAGGCTATGTGGGCAAATACAAGTTACTTATGAGGTGGAGAACGAATTTATCAGTGACTGGGTAAGGGTAACCTTTCGCTTCCATCACTAAGAGGATTGGCTTGGGAGCTACCATTTATCACTCAGGAGACAAAGTTGAAAATGCCAGAGTCCATGACAACATCTTTATTTCTTCTGATTCTATTTTCTCTCCTTACTGTAATGATGTTAGGCCTGTAATCACAAGCTTTCCGCATCGTAAAACATAACCTCTAATAGAGCTACAAGTAGAGATGGCCTTTTCCCCTCGCTATCTCGAGGTCCATCGTGAGATGCTCGAAATTGAGGATATCGCGCTCGTGTCTTGCATGTGGGCCGTTAGTGATAAGCCATTTCCTCGACCCGGGATGGGTCAGGCTTCCGCGATGATGTTGTTGTTTTTGTTGGGGTGGCCCGCGCCGGACGCTAGGGCCGTTTGCTCTTTTCAGACGAGTCATGCCCCTTTTCCTTTGTTCTCGTGGGGCGCCATTCCATTTTCTGTGTGTTCTTGGCTCAAGGCCTTGTTTTGTTCCCCGGCTGTTTGTCGGGCTCTAACATTTCGCTCAAAAGATCTCGCTTTAAGGTAGTCACTCCTGTGGAAATCGAGGTCCAGCCGTGGTTGATCGAGCCTGGAGCGTGGCCGCCTTAGCTCGACCGCGGGCCATTTAGTTGGTCAGTTCTTTCTGCTCCTTGCCGTGGGAAGTGCTTCCATTTGTTTACTGTTTGTCTTTTTGGTTTAGTGTGGCCTGTGCCCGAGATGTGGGCTGTTGTTTCACATTTGTGTTGTTTTATCAAGTGGTTTTTGTTTCGGGCTGATGCCCTTTTCCTATGTTTTTAGGGAGGTGTCAGCCCATTTTTCGCTTTTTCGTGGCCTTTAGCTTCTTTGCTTGCTCGGTCGTTTGTTGGGCTTTGATCTTTTGGTAATAAATTCTTACTTATCCAAAAAAAAAAAAAGAGGAAGGATTGGACCCAGAGGGTTCCAAAAATCATGCCAAAGGAAGGTCCCGACACCATTATACACTCTATGCCTGATAAAGGGTCTCACTGATGCAGGAGCTTCTATAAACACACCAAACATTGGGAATTCAGCCCTAATTATTGAAGAATTTGATTGGGGAGGTCAAGACACGTTGAGTACATGTGAAAACTCTTTTAGACTCCCATTTAGCCTCAAGGCAAAAACGTGGTTAGACTCGACAAACCCTCAAGGAGCCACATTGATTTTAGAAAGATTCCAGAGCGTAATCTTCCTGAGGATTTGTTTTATGATTCTGCTATATTTCTTTTAGAAATATTTGCTCCAATATTTTATTCTATCCCTTTAGAAGACGGTTTTGTTTATCAGAGAAAGTTTTCTTTTAGGAGTCATTTGTAATTTAGAAAGTTTCTTTTCCTAGTTAAAGTAGAAGTTGCTCTATTTGATTTAGAAAGTATGAGACTATATATACTCCCTAATGTAGTCTTTAAGAGGAGTTCAAGTTTTTAATAATATTTCTTTATTTCTTTTAAGAGTTCTCGTTTCTTATCTCATGGATTCCTTGGGGCGAGTTTGTGGCTTCTTATACCTAGGTGGATTCCTTCAGGGCGTCTGTCTGGGCAACTGTCCCAACTATGCTGATTAGTAGGCTTTCATCAGCACCCATCATCCCTGTGTGGATTTGTTTTCACTAACTCAGAATCCATCTTGTGAGAACCCCACCCTATTCCTATTCTAACTATGTTCACTTTCACAACCCTCACCTGGAATTTAAGATCTTGTTCATTTAACATTCAAACATTCTAATTATTTACTTATATACTATTTAAGATATATCTGAACTAGAACCAACTCATTCCATAACCTGTTTCTGGCCTCAGAAAACTACCCTAAACCCATATTTCGACTACGAAAACTTCTAGATCATCCATCATGGTCCCAACCTTGCATCAAAGTGGTATCTGAGCCTACACTCCATGGTTGATCATAAGCTAAAGGGTATTTTCGGGTTTCGAGACAAGAGTCCTAATCACGGTTCGAAGTGGTTCTCAACCCTATCGCGAAAATGCATCTCGTTAATCTCGACCGTGGTTCAAAGTTGTCAACAAAGCGTATGGCTAATAATGATGATCCTATGATGCATAAAGACCTTCATGGAAGGTGAAGGTGATGAAAGTTTTGACGAGGGAACCGCGTCGTTTAGCTAAGTTCGAATTACTTGAGGCGCAAAAAGCCCAAAAAGACAAGCATTCAAGAGAATATGATTACGGATAGGTTGCATGAAGATCGATACTACGATGATGATTACTATGAGAACGAATAATGATCAAAGTTCCGCATTCAATCCAAAGTTTGATATTCAAATTCAAGGAAGAATGCATGCTAATGACTCGATCGGGCTTAACACCGCGAACGGTTCCTTTGAATACTGCGGATCCCCCGAGCCGCTAAAAAGGTGAAGTTGGTGGTTATCAAGATGCGCACACGTTTCTTTTTGTGGGAAAATTTAAAGAGGCAACGCTTCAGAGAGATGATAAGAAGAAGATCAAACTCGGGAAAAGATGAAGAAAGAACTAAAAGGAAGTTTTCCTTCCACTATCGCAAGATATCTTCCCCAAAAATTCGTAATTCAAGAGCAGAATCTGACTGTGGAGGAGTACCTTAATCGAGCTCTGGAAAAAAATTGACGATCAAAGGAGACTGCAAGAGGGTCGAGAGTCCATAGCCCACTACCCTGGTCGGGTTCGAGGTTCAAATTTCTAAATCGTCTAATCAAGTACTCATATAACACTTCAAGATGTGATAAAACTTGCCTTAAAAGCTTCGAGGTTCTAAACAAGTATCCCCGCTACTACAACCTGATTAAAGAAGGATTTATCAAGAATTTGACTCGGGTATCCTAAGAAGGCTAAAACCACCCTTAAACCTCAAGTAAAAGGTGAAGTGCACAAGCCACAACAAGAGTCTACCTCTAAGTCAAGGCAATGCTTTAAATGCCACTGATTCGGGGCATATAGCTTTCAATCCTAACCGACGAGCCGGTCGCTCTAATGAAGAATATGAACAGGAAGAAGACGTCAAGAGGTAATCGAATCGACCATGTAGATAAGGATGAGCTTACTATGCTCCCACTCACGGACTCTTAGTTGTTCAAAGGAGTCTTAAGATAAGAAATTACAGCGAGAGAATTAGTCATGGCCCAATGTCTTTCTACACAAAGTGCACATCTAAGGACAGGTTTGCTTGGTTATTACTGACAGCTGGAGCTTCAGAATTTTGTTTTGCAGATGGAGCAAAAGCTTGATTTGAAGATGATCCACCAAACCCTATAAACTTAGCTGGCTTCAAGAGGGTAGTGATATCAAGGTAAAGCATAGGTGCCTTGTCTCTTTTACAATTGAGCACTACCAGGACGAGGTATGGTGTGATGTTGTTCCAATGGATGTTTATCACTTGCTACTTAAGGGGAAAATGCTTTTAATCTCCTAGAGGAACCTAGTTGTGAATAGGGGGTTAGTGTGAGGAATTGAGGTGAGTCACAAGAGTTAGAGCCTCATATTAATTTCTCTTGAGCAAGCACAAGTACACATTCGCATAATTTGCATTTATCATATATAAACTAGTAAGCATTAATTAAAGTAACCAACCCCAGTTTCTGACCTTGAGTTTTTTTCTTGAAAGTCTTCTTATCCTTGGAAAACTTAACATTGATCAAATTCCCTTGTTTTTTTTATAGCTTTAGTTTAGTATAGTCATATATTCATAAAAAATTGATAGCTTGGATAGTGAAAGGATCAAGTAGTCGTAAGTACTATATCCCGTTTAAACTTACCTTTCCCCGTGAAAATAATATCCGACTTTCTAAATTCCATCTTACTACTCAGACACTGTAATATGCTAGCAAAGATTCAGTCGCACAATTTTTATATATCAAACATGCTTTATGCCTAATAAATTTTTTTGGGCATCAGCTACTGGGAACATTGGCGAGGTTCGATTAATATTCGAGCGAAAGTGAGAGTTACTAATTTGAGCACAATTTTTAAATTTGTGAATAGTCCTTTTTTGTTTATTTTTGTTTATTTTTGTTTATTTTTGTTTATTTTGTCTTTACTTTACTTATTTTGTTATAGAGTGTTTCTTTTCTTTTTTTAATACAAGTAATTGATCAGGAGTGTGACACAACAATTCGCATTTGTCACATTTGATTCGGGGGCCAGAGAAATATCGAAAATATAAGAAGATCAAATAGAGAACAATTGAATATGGACGAAAATCAAGGGGACCGCAATACAAACACATGCAATGAAGGACATAGTGATCATAATGAGATGCGCGGTTTGAGAGAGCCTACATTAGGTGACTACTAGTTTAATTATTCTGGGATTTGACAACAAACTATTGATGCAAATACTTATCCAAAAAAAAAAAAAAAAACTATTGATGCAAATAAGTTTGAGTTGAAGCCAAGTTTGATTTCCATGATCCAATAGCAGCAATTCGGAGGTCATCCTTCTAAGGATTTGAATGGTCATCTATCTAATTTTCTTGAGCTGTGTGGGACAATAAAAATGAATGGGGTTTATCATGAAGTTATAAAGTTGACTCTATTTCTTTTCTCTTTGAAAGAAAAAGAAAGAAATTGGTTCCATAATCTTCCCACGGTTTGATCAATACATGGGGAGATGGTGGATACCTTTTTTACCAAGTACTTTCTGCACCAACTTACATCCCAACTAAGAGTTGAGATTTCTCAATTCCGGTAGGGAGAATAAGAAATGATATGTGATGCATGGAACCTTTTTAGAGAGTTGTTGCTCAAGTGCCCAAAGCATGGGTATAAAGTGAGCTCAAAAATTCAAATATTTTATAAATGGGTTGAATTATTCAACAAGGGCTCTAGTTGATGCAGCATGTGGAGGCTCAATTACAAGTAAAACAGCAACGGAAGCTAACCAACATTTGGAGGAGTTAGCTAAAAACAACTACCAAACCCTATCATCAGAGCATCCAAGAAGGCAAATGAGGCATATTGATATGGATACAGCTCTCACTAGAAGCTAAATTCAGTTTCATGACAAAGCTGAATCAATCATCTAGAGAGCCTACATTAGGTGAAATTGCATACATGCAGCATGAGTTAGTGGGAATGGGAAATTCTCCGTATAATGTAGAAAAGGCAAATTATGTGAACAACATGAGCTATGTTTTTCGTTTGAACAACAATTTTCCAACCCATTTTAATCAAGGGTTGAGGAATCATGAAAATTTATTGTATAGAAAGTCAAGCGATTATTCCGCATGTGCCACATCAGCTAAGTACAACCACCACACCTCTAGGATTCCAAGGGCAAGGAACTTCGGGCTCCAACTATTAGGGGCAAATAAGACCATCATCTTTTGAAGAAAATATCTTATATCATCTTAATGATATGAAGAAAAACAGTGAAAACAGAATCTCTAACTTAAAGAATAACCAAGTAAACATGGGTGCATATTCAAGAATTTGGAAACCCATCAAGCTAACATGGCTGCATCTTTGGAAAATTTAGAGACTCAAGTGGGGAAATTGGCCCGATCATTGAAGGCAAGTTCATCAAAATATTTTCCGAGTGATACAGAGAAGAACCCTAAAGATTGTATGGTCGTTACTCTTCGAAGAGGAAAGGACTTGGTGATTCTAAGGAAGTAGAGAGTGAAACAATGGAAGCTGAAAATGAAGATTCTAATGAGTAGGAAAAAGAAGAGTACAAGTTTATTTTGGGAAGGATTTTATTTCAAAACAATCCCTCCCCAAGTACCCCACCTTTACCATGTTCACAGAGATTCAAAAAGGCTAACTTAGATGGGCAATTTGCAAAAAAATTTTAATATGTTCAAGAAGCTAGAAGTGATACCCTTCATGGACGTTTTAGCTCAAATGCAGAATTATGTGAAGTTCATGAAGGAAATTTTGAGAAACAAGAAGAAATTGGATGCCTATGGAATAGTGAGCCTTTCAAAAAGCTGAGTGCAATCATTCAGAGAAAGCTTCAAAAAAAGTTGAGAGATCCTAGTAGCTTTACCATTCCATGTGTGATTGGTGAAGACAACTTCAAGAACTTAAGTGATTTGGGAGCTAGTATAAATCTCATGTCATTGTCTCTAGTGAAGAAATTAACTTAGGTGAGCTAACACCCACGACTCTATCCCTTCAAATGGCAAATCAATCATTGACTTATCCTTATGGTATTCTAGAAGATGTACTTGTGAAGGTCGATAAATTCATATTCCAAGTAGACTTTGTGGCTTTAGAGATAGAAGAAGTTAAAGATGTCCCCATCAATCTTGGAAGGCCATTTTTGGCCATCAGTCAAGCTTTAATAGATGTAAAGCATGGAGAATTAACCTTGTGAGTCGGTGAAGATGAAGTGAAGTTCAATCTTACAAAGACAGTAAAATTCAATGATGAAGATAAGGGAACTTGCATGAGGGTTGATAGTTTAATCCCCTCAGTTGAAGAAATATTGTAAGATATGGTTGCAAGGGATCCTTTAGAAAAATGCTTGATAGAATCACTCACCATGACTGATTTAAACTTTGAGCATCATTCTACAAATCAACAAATTTCAGAAACTCTCCTTGCAATTGATGAAAATGAAGAAAATGTATTAATTGAGGAAAAAATAAAAACCCCCGATGGGCTTGTACTTAAGGAGCTACCCAAGAATCTTCGTTAAGCATTTTTGGGTGAGAATGGCACTAAACCCGTGATTATAGCTTCAGATTTAAGTAAAGAAATGGAAGCTAAATTGTTAGAAGTTCTTAAGAGGAATGTGAATGCTTTTGCATAGTCCATTGAGGACATAAAGAGCATTAGCTCTTCAATTTTCATATGCAAAATTTTGATGGAGGAGGACTACACACCTACAGTTTAACATGAACGGTAGTTGAATCCCTTTATGAGAGAGGTTATGAAGAAAGAAGTTCTCAAGTGGCTCTATGCCAGGTTCATTTATGCTATATTTGTAAAACCTGTGAAAATTTTAAATTTCAATTTTTCAATAAAGAAAAGTGGGTAACCCAGCCCCATCAAAATACTGCAGAGAAAAGTCGATTTTTCTAGATCCTGACATCTAAACTGATTGCACCATCGAATCATCTACTCCAATTGAATGTCGTCGACCCTCGAGATAGTTAGAATTTCACATTTCGAGGCAATCTGCAGTCATGCACACACATGAAACATTGCACACACTACTACCTCACGAACCATGTGGTCGACATGGTTAACTACGTGGTGACAGCCCATGAACCATTTTTTTTTGTCACAACGTGATGGTAAGGTATGTACGTAGGACATGGCATGCCATGTGTCACATGCATGGCACTTCAAAGCTATGTCAGGGGAGTTCCAATTCATCACGGGAGTGCAAGATTCAATTCGTGGGAGCAGCAAGCAGAAGGAGGAGGAAGGGAAAAGAGAAAGGGAGGAAAGGAAAAGAGAAATGGAGGAAAAGAAAGGAGAAAGGGAGGAAAAGAGAAGAAAAGGAAAGAAGAAAAGAGAAGAAGAAAGGGGAGGAAAAGAGGAAAAAGAAAGAGGAAAATGAAGGAGTGTTGCGTAGGGAGCAGACCCGAATGGCAAAGAACCCAGAACTGCGCTATAAGAGGTAGGTTTCCTTCTACTCTTGTTATTTTACGCCTAGGGGCCGTGTAATGGCCTCACTAAGCCGTCTCGGCTTCCGGAGAATTCCAGATATTATGTGGCTCGCTTGCGGATCGTATTTTGTCAAAGACCGGTTATAGGGTTTTGATCGCCCATTGTTTTTCGACAAAGAAATCCCGGAGCGTAATGGCAAATCGATGAGAATCAAAGCTCTGGAAGGATCCGTGATGTCGAGCTCTTACGACATATCAGAATTCAATCTTCATTCCGGGAAATTCAGATTCGGAAAAAGATTCGCTTCGTGATGTGGTGATGGATTCACGCTATTTCTGGAGCCGACATTTATTCGATTTGCCGCTATTTCGGAGCCGGATTCAATAGAGATTCGAGATGATTACCCCGACGCTACCGATTTATTCCAGATTTGTCGATTCTATTACTGCACTCTCGTCCTAATTCATATAGTTTCCTTTTCTCCTCCATGGATGTTTTTAGTATGTAGTGGTTTAGGAAAAAGAATGTTAGTTTCCTTTCTAGTTTTTAGCAAAATATCTTACTTTCCTTGTGGAAAATAATTAGTTTCCTTTAAAGGCTTGTTATCCCTACATTGTTAAGATTACAAATTAATAAAAATTGAGATTTTATCTTTCTCTTTGGTTCTTTCAAGAACTTTTGAACTTATCGGATTTTTTCGTGGTGTTCATCCTATCAACTTATCAATCAACCTTTCCATAATTGATTGTGGCATCTTCATTCCATACTTATCAACTCCGGGATTCCATCACCGATGCGGGCGCCCCCTCTCATAAAACCAAGGTTCTTGCTTCCTTATAAGCAACCCGGTCGTGGCTCATCCATCCAAGCCGAATACTAGGCGTCTTCCGAGCTTAATTCGATCACAGTGTCTCCTCAAGTCGACTTCCGGTTCAGATCACCCATAAGCATATCTCTCAATGTCGGTTTCAGCTTCAGGCCTCAAGTAATTCCGAACTCGCTAGGCGCACGCTTCCCTACCAAAACTTCATCACCTCACCTTCCAGGCGAAGGTCTTCGCGCCATAGATCATCGAGCAAATATCCGGCTATAGACATCGAACCACAGATTCAAGATCAAGAATGCGCTTTGAATGGGATCGGTGAACCACTGGAATCCATGATTAGGACTCTGCCTCCCGAACCAAGAATACCCTTTAGCTTATGATCCGCCATCAATTCTGCTCGATACCACTTTGATGCAAGGTTCGACCGTGATGGATGATCTAGAAGTTTTGTGCAAGTCAAACATGGGCTCAGGTAGTTTCAGGCTAAAATAGGTTATGGACGAAAAGGAGATTTCGTTGTGGGATGTATTTGTGGTATATAGAGAAAATGGTATTTATGAATGTTTTAGTAGTATGGAAATCAAGATATGGAAAGTTTCCTGGGGTCAGAGGTTGAAAATTGGTTATGGAAAGTTTAAAGAAAAGACGAGACGTTTATGGAGAGTAGTAGCTCAGACAAGAGTGTTTACTTACTGTGTTAACGAAACGATCCACACAAGAGGATGATGGAGGAAGGCTCACAACTAACTATGGACAAAGCTGATTGATGTCGACAAAAAACTTACACCAAGGAATCCACCTAGGCATGATAAGCCACGAACTCGCCTTAAGGAATCCACCTAAGAGATAAGAGAACAAAGAGAACTCTTAGCAGAAATCAAAATATTATTAAACTTGAACCCGCTCGAAAGACTACATTAGGGGGTATATATAAGCCTCATACTTTCTAAATCAAATAAAGCAACTTCTACTTTAACTAGGAAAAGAAACTTTCTAAATTACAAAAGCACCCTAAAAGAAAACTTTTAAAATAAATAAAGCAAATCTTCCTAAAAGGGATAGATTAAAATATTGAGCAAATATTTCTAAAAGAAATACAAGCAGAATCATAAAACAAATCCTCCAAGATCCCTTCGATAAATCTTTCTAAAATCAATATGGCGCTCCACATCGTGGGTTTGTCCAAGTCTCGACCATGTTTTTTCCTTCCATGTACAAATGAGGTCCAAAAAGGAGTTTTCACATGTATCCACGCCTCGACTCCTCCCAATGCACTTTTCAATAATTGTAATAATCTCAATGTTTAGTGTGTTTATGTAAGCCCTACATCATACCGTGTGAAAAGCCCGAAACCTTGCTAGACAAATGTATCCATCTGAACCTTAAAATATCGATATAAGAGGACCCGCGGTGAGGACTCTCGAAAAGTTATGTTGCCCAAAAAGACACAAACGACAAATAAATATCACTAGACTCCAAAGGTGAGATGGGGAGTCTGGATCGACTAAAAGGATTTACCGGCGGTGGTGGGTCGGAGGGTTAACCTGCACATGGGGTATGTAGAGTCGCCTCATATGCATGTGCTTTTCATGATAGGACAACATGTATGCATGGATATTGTCAGGTTTGACTATGAAATGATCATTTGCATGTGCACCTAGTGGAGTAGCCCCTTGCAGGATTTATCTCTATTGGCGTTAGTCACCTCAATGTGGGACCCCCTCTTCGTGCACAGGACAAGTACTGTGTAGACTTACACTCCTGTAGTATTGTGATTTGCAGCCGGCCTGGATCAGGGCCTTGATTCATGTTTTTTATATATATTATAACAAACTAGTTTTAATATATGTTTTGTATTAATAGTGATGTAATAACTCTTGGATCTATAGACATGTATGGTTTTGTAACTGTATGGACGAGTAGTATAATGATGGGCCCCATTCCCGGTCATTTTATCATATACGGGTCTCATGATATGGTACACACAAAAGCTGACAAGGGTCAATGTGATTCCCGTGCTTCTCAAAGGCATCACAATATTAGACATTCCTTAGGTTAGTGCAATACATGTGGTTCCAAAGAAGGGTGACATTCCTGTGGTGAAGAATGAAAAGAATGAGCTTATTTCTACTCGCACTGTTACAAGGTGGCCAGTGTAAATTGACTACAAAAAGCTCGACAAAGCAATAAGGAAGGATCATTTTCCCTTGCCCTTTATCAACCAAATACTAGATACGCTAGCAGGACATGCTTTCTACTATGAAGAATCTCTGAATAGTTTAGAGTCTCACAAATGGCTCTTAACCATGAAATCAGAGATGGACTTCATGTATACAAACCAAATATGTTGCTATGGGAGAAACCCTAACCCTAATGAATGAGAAGTGGGAAAGGGAAACCTTAGTCTCCAAAATCTAGAGAGTGGTTTTTAGGTTCTCTTGTTCTTAAGAAGAACAAAAAAGAAGAAGAGAGATTTGTGAGCATTAAATATGGTTCTCTTCCTCCTTCATTGAGACCGCTAGCATAAAATTTTCATTCAACTAATGTTCTTTTCAATGCTAGTCCATAAAAGCAATCATCCAAATTTAAACAAAGATAACTTGCAAGTTTCAAAACATAAGTCCACATAGCAATAGCTGCAACTCTTTCACCATTACCCGCTCAAAAGGCGGACTCTTCCTTGGTGAGCTTGCTATTGTACCTTAAGCCCTTCATATCAATCCATATGTATGAGCCACAACTGGTATCAAATACCCATATGTTATCAAGAGGAGTAGTCTTAAGCTTAATGACATAAATACCTAAAGATGACGGTGCATCACATGCCACCTTCTTCTTGGATTCCATGTAGGCCTTTTAGTTTCTCTTGTTATGGCCAACTTAACCACAGTAGAAGCAAGCTTCTTTTGGGGTATTCTCTTTAGCCTTCTTCTCAACCAATTTTCTCTCATCTATCTTAAGCACGTTGATCAACTTGGGTATGGTGGACATGATGTAGTTCAAGTCAAGTACAAACTATGCAAAACTATCAAGTAAGCTGACCATAATCAAGTCTACACTCAATTCAAAGTCCATCCAATAACCCAATTGAATGAACCTCTCAATATTTTCATACGTCTTCAATGCATGCTACAATTGGGATGTCCCTTTCTCTATCTTGGAACAAAAATGCAGTTCAGAGACTTTGAACCTTTCAGTTCTCGCCTACTCATTATAATGTTCCCTTAGATGGCGCACTATTGAATATGCATCCACAGTTTTATACTTCTTTTGAAACTCAAGTAACATGGAGATGAGGATAATCAATTCTGCCCTCCACTATCAACCAAGCACTTCTGATATGCCCTCTAAACTGTTTTAAACAAAAACACTGTTATTTCAATTATGTTAGTTAGTTTACACTCACAGTTGAAAACTTGTCCAAAAGAATGGGTCACGATGTCAACTCTCTCGGTGATTTCTGCGGCGACTTCAGGGTGTTAAGGGTGTAGAGCCATCTGGGTCTTAATGGCGGGGACAAAATTTCTGGGGGATTTGACCTACTCCTCTCCCAAAGGTACAGTAGTGTTAGATCATGGAAATTGAAAGCTAATGGCGCCCGACATCGCCCAGCTTCGAGGCAAGGACACAGGCCTCCTATTTCGACCGACAAGATTCCGGTCACTGAGATGCAGATACCTGCCGTGCGAGCCGTGAGTGAAATGCCCAAATCCCGACCCGCATCTCTAGAATCTGATTCATCGGGGGGGTCCGAATCTCGTGCTCGTGATTCGGGCCGTAGGCGGGAAAAGGATAATGGTGGTCTGAGTATGGGTTCCCACGAAGGCGATAAGGCGTTGGCAACTACGTCATCTAGAAAGGTCGGCGTTCACACGAAGACGCCGACGACTGGGAGTCCGAGGCTGTTCACGGCTGGGTCTGAATCTCGTATTCCAGATCCAATCGAAGGTGTGGGAAAAGGCGATAATGGCGGTCGGTTGATGGGCTCCCACAAAGGTGTAAGGCATCAGCGAACATGAAGACGACGTCGACGAATGGGATTTCGGGGTTGCCCACGGCTGCTTTTGGGTATGATCCCCTGTTCTGATCGTTTCGTCCTTGTGAGCAGATTTCCAATGCCAAATTCGGTTGTGGTGAAGCGCTGGGTATTGGGACCCTTATGACACTTAAACCTGTGCATCTAGGTCTTTCGGCGGCTGGTGGCCAGGATCTTAGCCATGGTGAGTGTCCGGCGCAGCTAGCTGGAAGGCAAGGGTCCTAATCTCGGTGATGTCAAAGGCTAGGGAAGTGGGGGAGATGGCTCAGCAAAGACCGGAATTTTGTTTTCAGCTCCTACCAACCACCCGACGCTGGATTTCTACGCCTGCCAGGTGGATGGGATGCCTGTGATACACCCTCCTGCTGAGGCCGTGTTCGAAGGCATGAGTATATGGAAGGGGTGCTTGGTTGGTCAATTTTTATATAAACGGTTACCTATCCATGTGTTGAGAGCTATGGTAGATAAATTCATGGGAAACATGATGCCCAAATCTCCACTCTCATAGACAATGATCAGATCTTTCGTGTCTCGTGTGGACATGACAAGGATTGTATAATGAGTCCGTCCATGGTATATTGCTAGGAGACAAATTATCCTACGTGTGTGGCAACCAGGTATGGAGATGCTCAACATCCAGCTCACTTCTCTGCCTATATGGGTAAAATTCTACAATATTCACCTGGAATATTAGACAAACACTTGTCTTGGCTACATTGCAAGTGTAGTTAGGAAACCACTGCATCTTGACTCACTTACAGAGAACTGGACTAGGCTATCTTTTGCTAGAATCTGCATTGAGGTGGACTTAAATAGTGAATTCCCTAAAGCTGCTCTCCTTAACCTGGGCAACGGCAAATACACCACTATTAGAATTGAATATCCTTGGGTTCCTCACAATTGCTCAAACTACTAGGTTTTTTTCCATAAAATCTTACACTGCCCTTTCTCTAAGGCAACGAACACTAAACGGTTCTGCAGTAAGCTCCTAACCATGGTATAGGAGCTAGAAATGGTAATGGTGAGAGAGAGCAACTACTGATTCACAGAACTAGACATCCTTAAGGTTTCAATCCCAGGAGCGAGGAGTTGAATGAAGGTGTTGATAGTGTTATTGACAGTATTAGAGATTGTCCGAGAGTAGTTCCCTCGGTGACTTCCGCCAAGAATAGGGTTAAAGTAAACGGGGGTGATGCCTGTAAGCAGCTGCCAACACCCAGCAACTAAGTATCCACAGCCATTAGTGAGTTTCGTCCCCACCGGATAGGTTGTTGAATTGGCCTCTGCTAGTTACGTGATCCACAACACGTAGGTGACGATGTCGTCTAAGCGCAATTACATTTAAAGAGGCCAAGAGAATTGATGAATTGAACTATTCTCCTCTGCCTCTGCCTTTGTCTAAGAGCAAACTCAAGAGATTGAAAAAACAGAACTGTGATCCTAAGCAGGTGGATGTGATTCGTGCCACAGTAGGTGTCTAGAATCAACAATATTTATATCCTAAATCCTATTCTTGTAGCAAAAGCTGCTGCGGTATAATTAGCTCTAGGTCGAACACGGGGATGGGTTTTCTTCGTACAAATTGTTTGCGATGAATCAAAATGGTGAATTTCAGTTTAGTTTTAAGGTTTTGATGATAAGTGAGTTGATTGTTTGAAACAATGATGATAATGAGACACTCCACCAGACATTGGTATCTTGTTGAGTTCAAACCGGGATCTATTTAACACACAAATTTAAATATAATTGTATCACTGAGGCGTTTTACAGAACTACAAGTGATTCTGATTGATACCCCAGATCCCAATCTGCCTGTTGATTCCATATGGGATAATATGATCTCATTGGATCAGCGTGCATCCGATAAAGATAAATACCAGTCCAATCAGTTCTTAAGTTTGAGGCTTATATTGGGCATTGACCTAAAATGCTCAGAAACTCTGGTTAAATAAAAAGGGGACCAAAAGTTTACCTTAAAACCGTTGCCCAGTAGCCCTCCTCTTCAAGGAGAAAAGCGGTCTAGCCAACCATCCTCCGAGTTGTCATCCTCAGGGTGTTTGGCAGCCGAGAAAGGGAGAGAAAATGAGAGAAAGTGGAGAGAAAGTGCAAAAAGCGGGAGAGTTGGAAGCTTCTCCCGTCAAATTTATTGATTGATTGAATGTTGATTTTACAGGAGCTTGACTGAGCTTATATAGTGCTCAGAGCAATGGAAGGTACGAAAAAAACCAAAACCAAAAGCTATTACAAGGAATAGAATGGGAAGAAAACCAAAAAAATGCAAACAAGGCACAGCGTCAAAAAGCAGGAATGGGCAGCAGGATGAACAATGCGCATGATGAATAGTGCCAGGAGCATGAACAGTGCGCGTAGGAATTTCCTGCAACTCCAAATCTTCTGCATTTTCTGCTCTTCTTTCCTTCTCATCTCTGATCTGCAATGCTAAGTCTGACTCGAATTCTTCATGCTTGGATCGACTCAACAATTTTGGCATAAATAGCTTGCAAAAACTGTAAAATTTGCCACAAAAATGCGATTAGTAGAATAACAGGGGCCTTAATGTGTAAATTGGGTTAGTCACGCTAATTAGTACATAAAAAGTGCTCAAACCTGTAATAAACAAGGTCCAAAATAGCACTTTTTGAGCACTAATCAGGATGGCAGGAGTATAGCCCTTTCTCATGATTAAGTTAGTTGCTTGGAATATTAGGGGACTGAATGATCCCCTAAAGAAAAAAGAATTGAGCACGTTTGTTAGGGTTCACTCCCTTAGCGTTGTCTGCATCCTGGAGACTTGAGTAAGAAATTCTAATAAGGATAGAATTTTCACCTCCATCCTTCCTGGTTGGGGTTTGCTCCATAACTATGATCATGCTTTGCTTGGTAGGATTTGGGTGTGCTGGAACCCAAGTGTTAGCATTGCTGCTATGCTCTGCGCTGACCAAGCTAATTTGTGTTACATAATAATCCTCAAGGATAATAGCTCCTTCTTTTGTTCCGCTATTTATGCCTCAAATAACCAGATTGATAGGAGAGTGCTATGGAGTCGTCTGCAATGGTGTGCATCCATTGTGGGATCTAAGCCCTGGTTCTTGGTGGGAGATTTAAACACAACCAGATTTACTAGTGAAAAGATTGAAGGTAATATGAATACTGATACTGCTATGCAGAAGTTCCATGAGTGCCTATTCAACTTGGAGCTTGCCGATATGCCTTTCCTTGGGCCTTCATTCACGTGGAAAAACCGTCGGGTTGGTAATCAATTTTTAGCTAGGAAGCCGGATCGATCCCTACAGAACGAGTGCTCCTTGGACACGTTCCCGAATGCTGCGACTGAATTTTTAAACCCGGGGTTGTCTAACCACTGCCTGCTGATTGTTAATCTCAATAACTCCTTAGACCATTGTCTTAAGAAGAGTTGTCCCTTTAAATTTTTTAACTTCTGGGCTGACCATCCTGCTTTCTTTGACCTAGTTAAGGATGCTTGGAATATTGAAGTTTATGGAACTCCATGTCTGGTGACTCAGAGCCCCTTAAATGTGTGAAACTGCTTCAAAGCTTTCAACTTTCATGTGTTTGCTAATGTTCGAGAGAAGGTCGTGGAAGCTAGAGAGGCCCTGCATCATGCCCAAGCTACTCTGCTATCCAACCCAAACGATTCTAGTTTGGTGGGGAATGAGAAGGTGTTGATTAGTGCCCAAAAAGTGCTATTTTGAACCCTATTTATTATAGGTTTTGAGTGCTTTTTGTGTAAAAATCATTCTAATTAACCCGATTTGCACATTAAGGTCCCCACTATTTTATTGATCGCATTTTTTGTGGCAAATTTTGCAGTTTTTGCGGTGATTATGCGGAAGTGTTGAGTTGATCCAAGCCTGAAGAATTCTAATCAAACTGACATTTCAAATCAAAGATCCAGAAGGAAAGAGGAGCAAAATGTGAAAAACACCCTTCATAGGAAAAACATTCCTAGCGTGCTGCTTGTTCTGCCTCCAGTATAGCTGTTCCTTCCTGCGACCCTGTTCTGCATCTCACGCTTTTGTTCTTTTGTTATAGTTTTTGGTTTTTCTCCTTTCCTAACCTTGTTGTAATCACTTATGTTTGGATTATTGTAATTATTTCACTTAGTTTTGTAAGGCTACATAAGCCATTTTGTATACATTGTCGAGAGGACGATTTTTGGCTGTAGATAAAGTTAGGGTTCCAGTTTTCCCGTTTTTGCTTTTCTCTCATTTTCTCTCCCTTTCTCGGCTACCAAACACTCCTCTGAGGATGACAACTCAGAGGATGGTTGGCTAGGCCTCTTCCTCCTTGAAGAGGGCGACTGCGGGCAACGGTTTGGAGGGTAGCGCCGTTGATCCTCTGATTTTTAACGCACGCATTTTGGTTATTTATGTTCCTGTTTTCTCCTTCTAGGTTAGAACTTTCATTTGATATGCCTTCATTGATCAGTATTTAAAAATCTTTAGGGTTCAGTGGATGCTTGTTGCTAGAATCCCTTTGAGATTCATTAGTTGCTTTCTATTTGTCTCTGTGAGGTAGATCGAGGAGGCACGTTTTCATTTTGGGAACATTAATGCTCGATAAATGTTGTTTTTCAAGGAAAAATCATAGGGTTTAGTTTTAAAAGCTAAATGAAGATCCGGTTCGAAATGACTATATGTCATCTTCCCCTGACACGAGAAAAGACCGAGGACATGTTAGTTTGCCTAAAAACCGCAACCCGATGGCACGAGACTTCAAGGAGTTATTTTCTTATTTTCTTCATTTATTTTCGGTTTAAACCCCGAAACCCCCTTGTTTTTATCGCCACCTTAAAATCCAAACCCAAATTCACCATTTTTGACTTCACTCAAATCATTTATGCGAAGAAAACCCATCCTTGTGTTCGGCCCTGGGCCGCTATCTACGGTAAGCAGCTAAGCGGTGGAGAACTTAGGAATATAAATTTTGTTGATTAAATGCCTGCCGTGTACGAATCGGTGTGCTTGAAGAATTTCCATGACTTGGCTCTTGCTGAAGAGGGGTTTCTGAAACAAAAATCAGAGTTGTAGTAAGTGGGATTAGAATTCTAACTTCTTCCACAAAGCTGTCAAAGCTAAGAACTCGAGGAACTCTATCAAATCCATTACGTTGGAGAATGGTTGTAGATCTGAGGACCCGAATACTATCAGACAGGAGGTTGTTAAACATTTCCAATCAGTTTTAGGTAGTAACATGCAGGATTCGGCCACTGATGCTTACCACATGGATGGTTTGGTTTGGTCCTCTGAGCATCTGGATATTCTTAATAGTAGGATTACACATGAGGAGATCAAGAGTGCCATGTTCTCTATCGATGACACAAGGCCTCGGGTCCCGATGGGTTATCTTCCCTCTTCTTTAAAAGGGCCTAGAGCATTGTTGGGAGTGAGGTAAATCTTTAACGGTGGCATACTTTTAAGCTACAGGTGCATGCCGTGAATCAACTACTGCTTTATTATTGCTGGTTCAAGAGTTCCTAACCCAAGCTCAATGCATGATTATAGACCCATCTCATGTTGCAATACTATCTACAAGTGCATTTCGAAGATTATTTCGACTAGAATTAAGCGGTGCCTTCCAGATATAATTTGCCCTGCTCATACAGGTTTTGTTTAGGGGCGTAGCATAGCTGACAACATCCTCCTCACTCGGGAGTTGATGAAAAACTATTACTATGATTTTAGGCCTCCAAGATGTGCTCTTAAGATTGATCTCAAGAAGGCCTATGACTCTATAAGATGGGGCTGCATCTTGGACATTTTAGCTGCTATAGGTACTCCTTCTATCCTTTTGAGGTGCATTAAGGCTTGCATCACTACACTCCCCAGAAGTTTTCTATACGTAATCGATGGTGAGCTTACGAGGTTTTGCTAGCAAGGGGGTTCGTCAAGGGACCAGCATCCCATTTACGTTTCTTATTGCTATGGAAGCCTTCTCAAGATCCTATCAAGGCGGTTCTCCATCCCACAGATTTGATTTCCACCCGATGTAGCGATCAACTCTCACACTTGTGCTTCTTTGATGATATATTTCTGTCACTTGAAGGAAATGCGACCGATTATTACAAATTACTATGGATGAGCTGGCAAAGTTCGAGGCATTCTCGGGAATGCAAGTTAATAAGCAAAAGAGTGTTGTGTTCTTGGCAGGGATTAATGAAAGTGTTAAAGCTACTATCCTTAACATGACGGGGTTTAGTCTAGGGAGTCTGCCTATGAAATACTTGGGTGTTCCGCTCATCTCCTCCAGGCTGTCTCACTCTGATTGCCAACCACTTCTTAATAAGATTATGGCCAGGATTCAGTCGTGGACTAGTAGATCCCTATCCTTTGCGGCTAGGCTGCAGCTTATATCCTCAGTTCTTTATAGCATTCAAACGTGTTGGTGCAATATGTTCATCATCCCTAAGTTTACATGTTATAAGATTGAACATATTTTTAACGGGTTTCTGTGGTCGAGCAAAGATGTTGATACGAACCCCGTCTGACTTGTGAGAGACTCGGTGCTTTCCGAATTAAGCTCGGGCAGCTCTAGCATCGGCTTGGATGTGGATGACCCTTGACTGGGTGTATATGGGGCAAAGAACAGTATATGTGGGACGCCCTTGATCGGTGATGGGGATCCGATTGATAAGTCTTGATGAACGCCACGGAATAATCAATAAGTTCAAGGAGTTCTTTAATGAACCAAAGAGAAATTTAAACTCTCAATTTTATTAATGCTTAAAACTTGAAGAATATAAGGATAACAAGCCTTTGAATAGGCCAAAAAAATATGAAGAATAGAAACTAAATATTCGGCCACAAGGAAAGTAAATATTTGGCCAAAAAATAAGAAGGAAACCTTAATATACTTTTTCTAAGTAACACACTAAAGAAACTAGATAATTCTAGGATAAGGCTTGGGAATCAAATCGACCACAATCTAGAATAAATCGGCAAACAAATCGACACGAATGTTAGCAAATCAAGAACAAATCAACACCAAATAAGCTCCCAAAATAGCAGCAAATCAGGAACAAATCATAACCAAATAAGCTCCAAAATAGCAACAAATTAGCAATAAATCAACCCTAAATCTGCAGCAAATCAGCTCCAAAATAGCAGCAAATCAAGAAGTCAAAAACTCCTTGGCTCTTGGTCCAAGTCCGGATTTAATTTGATGATGTGGACCATCTTTGTTCCTTTTTGGAGTTGAACATGCGAGCTTATTCCACGTGGGCATCTCAGATTAAAACATGAAGGGGTTCTTTGAATCTCTTAGCCCTGAAATCATATCATAGAGCCGCCGGATAAGACCACACTCCTTCTTTAGCCATGTTTCCATCATTCCCCTCCTCTTGGAAAGGATTTGTCCTCAAATCGTCACCTCCGTGAAATTGCATCGGCAACAATGTTTTCCTTACCTTGTTTGTAGCGGATGACATATGGAAAAGTTTCCACAAACTCCATCCATTGGACATGTCTCTTATTCAACTTATGTTGGCCCTTGAGCTTATTATTTCTCGTGGTCGGTGTGAATCACAAATTCCTTAGGCAAGATAATGTTGCCAAGTTTTAAGGCCAGACCAGCATACAACTCTTTGTCATAAGTAGGGTATTTGGAGCTACCCCACTTAGCTTTTAATAAAATATGCAATGGGTGATCCTTCTTGCATAGGCCGAGCAAATACCTAGACCTTGGCATCACATTCCACCTCGAAAGTTGTTGCAAAGTTAGGTAAAAGCAAGTAAAGGGCATGAGTTAGTTTTTCTTTGTCTTGGAATGCTTTTTCTTGCTCTTCACCCCGCTTAAACCCAACATCCTTCTTGATGACTTCGGTTATCAGTGCGACTATGCTACTAAAGTCTTTCACAAACCGCTGGTAAAAACTAGCAAGTCCATGAAAACTTCGAACTTTAGTCACACTTGTTGGACTTGGCCAGTCTTGAATCTCTCAAACCTTCTCTTCATCAACTTGTATCCCTGTGCACTAACAACAAAACCAAGAAACACAAGCTTATCCGTGCAAAATGTGCACTTCTTAAGGTTAGCAAACAATCTTTCCTCTTTGAAAGCAATCCAACATATTTTAAATGAATCAGTGATCATCTAAGTTGCTATAAATGAGGATATCATCAAAATAGACAACCACAAATTTTCAAATGAAAGCACGCAAAACATGGTTCATTAGTCTCATGAAAGTACTAGGTGCATTTGTTAATCCGAAAGGCATAACTGATTAGTACCCAAATAGTGAAATATTGGGCCTTGTTTATAGCAGGTTTTATGCGCTTTTTGTGTACTAATCGACTTCAATAACTCAATTGACATATTCGAGTCCCGGTTTTGCTACTGGTCACATTTTGTAGTTATTTTAGTAGTTTTGCAGGTCAAAAGCCTCATGATTCCTCAATTTGACTCGAGCACAATGAACCTGAGCTAAATTCGAAGACTCATGATCAAATCAGTGGAAATTCAAAGCGAATTTATTGAAGATTGAATTAGCAAACTGTGAAATTTTGGGGGTTGCAAAATTTGGAAACCTGCAAATTTTGAGTTATGAGAATTTACAGACTGCGGACTTAAAATTTTGCGACTCTGAAATTTTGCAAGTTGCGATTTTCCTGACACCGCGAACCTTTGCTCATACACGTACACACTTCTCCTTTTGATCCACTTGTTGGTGGTTTTATACAGTTTACCTTTATGTAATTTTGATTCTTTAATACACTTTGTAATTTCATACTTTCTTGAGCCTATATAAAAGCTCATCCATGCTTGTAATAAAAGACATCTTGTCATTCGATCAATCGTTCAAACGACTTCTCCCCTCCCCTCTTTGTTGAGTGATTTTCTCTTCTTTCCCCCTTTACTTTCTTGCATTTTCTTGGTAGCCAAACACCCCTTGATGATGACAAATCAAGGGATGCTTGGCTAATCTCCCCTGATCCTTGAAGAGGAAGGCCACTAGGTGTTGTTTTTAGGTTTAGCTGCATGTTCTTATGTTTTGCATGTTTGCATTTATAGTATTTATTACTTTGTTTTTCACTGAGGTTAAAATCTCTTAAGCATATTCTCTTTAATGTGTATTTGACAAGCTTTTTGGGTTCAATGGATACTTTCACTAGATCCGTTGAGGCTCAGTTAGTTGTCTCCTGCTAGTTATCGTGGGATAGGGTTTTTGAGATGTGTTTTTAGCTGACAGGGACATCTTTACAATAAATATTTATCTTTCAAAAGGAAAGCTCTTAGGGTTTAGGTTTTAAAGCTAAGAAGATCAGTTCGAAATGACGCTATATGTCATGCTCCCAAATGCGAGGAGATAGACCAGAGTACATGGTAGTTAACCAGGGTACTAAGTCCAGTGGCCCAGACTTCAAGGATTACTCTTTAACTTTTTACTTGTTATTCGAGTTTGCAACCATTCTGCATATTGTTCCCCACCCTTTTAATCGGAGAAAACACCATTTCCAATGCCTTTGTAACTCCTCTCTCTGAAGAAAACCCATCCACAATGTTCAACCACTAGAGCAACTATCACTGAGTAGCTTTGCTACGTCGGTAAGTAGGAATCTGAGTTATAAATTTTGTTGATTCGAACACCTACGAGATTTGAAGCAGATCAATAACTAACCACTCCTTATAACCCATATTTTGTTTTGAAAGCGAGTTTTAAAGTTCATCACCTTCTTTCATTCTAATTTGATGGTATCCACTTTTTAAAATCAATTTTGGAAAGATCTGAGAACGTGTAACTCATCAAACTTATCATCTAGCAGGAATGGGATGACAATACTTCTTGTTATATTATTGATGGCTCGGCAATCCAGCACACATCCTCCATGTCCATCCTTCTTAGGAATTGAGAATAGCCGAAGCGGCACATGGACTCGAGCTATCCCTCATATCCCTTTTCCCATCGATTCACCAACTTGCTTTTGGAGTTCCTTTGTCTCCCTCGGGATTACTTCTATAAAGCGGGTTAGTTCGAATGGTAGCACCAAGGAGGAATCGATTTGATGTTCGTCCCTCCCAGTTGGAGGTAACCCATTGAATTCCCTGAAGAGGCATCTTCAAATTCCTGCAAAGTGAGGCAATCGAACTAGGCAAAGTGTCAGTTGGTTAGTATTAAAAAGTGCCTCTTTGTACAAAAGTACAATCGTAGGCTTGTTTAAGAACAATGCTTTCTTAACCTCACTTGCCCTTGCATAGAAATTGGTTTTTCTCTCCTTTTCTTTTAAATTTTCAGTCACTTGCATTTTGGCACTCTCTTTCCTTTGCTCACTCTCTTTTTCATTCTTTTTCTTTTGTTCACTTTCTTTTTCACTATTTTTCATTTGTTCACTCTCTTTTTCACTCTTTTTCTTTTGTTCACTCTCTTTTTCACTTTTTTTCTTTTGTTCACTCTCTTTTTCACTTTTTTTTCTTTTATTCACTATCTTTTTGCAACCTTGCGATACTAACAAACTTGACTTGGTGTCGAAGAGCAAGAGTGGCGGTCCGTTGGTTGTGCGAGCAGTACTTATTGGTGACACGTCGTCTTTGAACTTTCCTATCAGAGTACCATGATCTTCCTAATAACAAGTGCCCATCTGCATTGGAACTACAACACACAAAACTTCATCACCGTATTTCAGATAAAGAGACTAACACTTGTTTATTCACCCTTACACTCCCACTATCATTCAACCATTTGCAATCTATAAGGTCGAGGATGCTTACATGTTGGCATTCCCTAGTTTCCCACCATGGTTATGCTAGCAACATTAGTGCTGCAACTTCCCCCATCAATGATCCCTGCTTGCATGCCTTGTTTGGACGTGGCACTGGAGTGTGAAAAATGTTATCCGTTGCATCTAATCCATCTTCTTTAGCTTACACACACTTAAGGCCCTCATGGCCACCATTAGTTCTCCTTGGACAACATACTCCTCATCATGGCATCCTCTAAGGATGGCATAGAATCGTCGACTCATTGTGCGTTTCAATCTCACCATTTGTCTGCACGCATCACCATGACTCTTTTGTTCGGACGAAGCGCAATATGACCCACGCCTTGGCATTTAAGCGCCAAAATATCACGCGATTACGAGTAGTGAAAGAATCGGGTTACCTTGATTTCCGCCAGTTTGTTCCCCTTTTTGTTTAGTTATGTTTTAGGCTTGGCGTTGGTGGCTTCTCTTCCTTTTCCATTGATTCGATTTCACGTAGATGAACTTGGACGGTGTAAATTTGTGTTGCTCTTTGACCCTCCCTCTTAAACTTGATTCTCAATCTTGATGGCCATATGCACCATACCCTCCAACTCCACATAATGCTGCAATTCCACTAAATTTTGAATCTCCCGGTTTAAACCCGCTAGAAACCTTGCCATGGTAGCCTCTCGATCTTCTTCAATATTCGCTCCAGCCATTGCAACCTCCATCTCCTTATAATAATCCTCCACACCTCAGTTACCTTGCCTCAGGTTTTGCAACTTGTTATACAATTCTCGGTAGTAGTAAGTCGGGACAAATGTCTTCCGCATCACCCTCTTCATCTCTTGCCATGTTTCCCTTAGATGGCTCCTATTAGATCTCTTATTCAACACTAGTTGGTCCCACCACACTATGGCATAATCTGAGAACTCTATAACAGCAAGCTTCACCTTCTTATTTTCATAATAATGGTGACAATAAAAAACCAACTCTACCTTCCTCTCCCACTCATGATATGCCTCTGGGTCATTCTTTCCTTGGAAAGATGGAATCTTCATCTTAATGTTTCCCAAATTATTATCTTCCCGATTCCTATCTTCTCCTAGAGTCTCCCCCATTACCTCACATTACTAACACCCGAATCATAACCATTCTCATCTTGAGTCTCCTCAAGTCATACTCTTCTTTGTCTACCCGCGCCCCTCTTCTTGGCGTACCTCTCCCTTGCAGCGTTGGGAGGGTTTCGTGGGTGCTCAAGTTTTCACTCCACCCTCTCTGTGGAATTGTTCCAATTTAGCCCTAAACATTCTCCTCGTATCGCAGGTTAAGGCCTCGCATAATGAATCTCCAAACACCGCCTCCCGCCACACCTTCGTATGCGTTGTTGTTTGACATAGTTGCAAAAAACAAGGTTAGAGAAAAAAAGTAGGATTCACAAATCACTCGCCTCACAGGTTTTCACTAAGAATGATTCACTTAGTTCACTCGTGTTTTCACACAATATAATCGGCTTTTTCTCACTCTAATAATCTGACCACTCTTGCCTTTTTCCACTCAGAATTTCTCTTCTAGTTCTTTTGGAACTAATAAAACAAATCAGATTTTTCCGCAAAATTCAATCAAAAACATATCAAAGAAGAAAAGGACAGGTTGGTGGCATTAACCAATATTCATGCTTTATTTATTTATTTTTTTATACTATGGTGGGGATTGGATTGCTAGAAACTAGAATGATGATAAACTTTTAAGAGCGGAACCTGCAAATTTCCTTAAGGCGCTTAATTGAACCCTCCGTGTGTTCAGGGAGGACACCTCCAAGAGGAGTGAGATTTCCAGAAAGGGAAGACTGCATCTACTTCAGGCTAAGGGTCTCAGAGCAGTTCCGCCAGACATCTCGGATCGTCGCTTAACCAAAAACACGTAAATGGAAGAAGGGTCTCCTCTTCTTCCTAAAGGGGTTCCCGTCGCTAACCACCTTTATTCAGTTGATTCCATTCCCTTTACAAGGGAACATGTTTTTCAGGTGGTTTCCGAGGCTTACCGACAAATCTCTTCCACCCGAGCAACTCATCAACAAGTAAAGAAGACGCTACAACAACTCAAGTAGAGGCTATTATAGTACTCTTCAGAAAGAAATCAGAGATCTCAGGCTCGATCACATTAAAAGTTGCCGATAACCCGTGACCGCTTCAAGGTTTTCTTGTTTTCCACGTCGGCGGCGCACGGCCTACCCAAGAACTTTGCTTCTAGAACGCCTTCGTTGATTACGGAAGAAATCAAACCGGGTTTCACTGCCTATTCTTCTTTCTCAAGTCTCCACTGGCCACAGAGCCTACAATAAAGTGTTCTATCGACTCATTCCCCTTCGAACACGCATGTTGCAAGATTTATCAACACGAAGCCATCTACGACATCTGCCAGAGATCTCTCGACATTGAAAGACCCACTTACACCAACCTCAACAGGCTCATTTCCCAGGTGATTTCTTCCCTGACTGATTCTCTCCGATTCGACGGAGCTCTCAATGTGGATGTGACAAGTTTCCAAAAAATTTTGGTCCCATACCCAAGAATCCATTTCATGCTTTCTTCATACGGCCCTGTAGTTTCAACCGACAAGGCCTACCATGAACAACTCTCAATTGGAGAGATCACCAACAGTGCATTTGAACCCTCTTCCATGATGGAAAAATGTGACCCCCGCCATGGAAAATACATGGCTTGTTGTTTGATGTATAGGGGAGATGTAGTCCCTAAGGATGTGAATGCAGTTGTCGCCACCATCAAAACAAAGAGGACCATCTAATTTATTGACTGGTGTCCTACTGGATTCAAATGTGGAATCAACTAATAAAGATCCAACCCGGCTTGTTCCCGGGATTGTTAAGTTCAAAGAGAGCAAATCAGATAAGTGGCAACCAGACTGTTGTTGTGTTCCCTGGGCTCAATTCTCTATGAGTTTGAAGGCATGCCCCTCAGAATATTCCTTGAGTATCCTTGTTGTGGTGTTTGCCTCTTTCAATGTTAGGTTGCTTGTGCCCGCTGCGGGGTTGTGTGGTTTCCTCAAGCTATTCCTTGGTCAGTTTGTTGTCTGTACCGTTGTGGGCTTTTTATTTTGTTATCTCGTTGCCTTTGCCCGAAATGCGTGGCCCTGCTTGTCCCTCTTATCCGGTGGGCTTGGGTTTATTTGGTTGGTTTACCTGGCTGCCTCAGATGGGTCTCGATCGATGTCGGTGGTCTAAGTGTTGCGCTTGTTGCCTTCTTCCCCCTTCCGGAGGCTTTCTTGGTGGTTTTTGTGTCGGGTTGATGCCCCTTTTCCTTTTAGGGAAGGTAGCCGTCTGCTTTTCGCTTTTTTTCCGGATTTTTTTTATCGGATCCTTTTCCTTTACTTTCCCCCTTTTTTTTTTCTTTTTTTTTTTTTTGTTAACCTTGAATGGACTGTTCAAAGAAAGGAAACTAACAAAAGTTATATCTAATCAAGAATGAAGAAAATCGAACTTGGGATGGAGTAGATATTAGGTTGTGACTAAAATTGGGGATTAAACAGAATTTAGAAGGAATGGAGGAAAGTGGTGACTAAAATGGTTTAGACAAAGAAAATAATAATAATAATAATAAAAGGTAGTCAAACCAGAAAATAGAACATGTTGCTATGATACCAAATGATACGAACCTCGTCAACTTGTGAGGAGACTCGTGATCGAATTAGCTCGGAAGAACCACTCTAGCACTGGCCGATGGATGACCTCACCCATTGCTTATATGGAAGCAAGAACCTCGGGTATATGTGAGGACGCTACAATCGGTGATGGGATCCCGATTGATAAGTCTTGATGAACGCCACGAAAACTGAGAAAGTTCAAGGAGTTCTTAAAGAACCAAAGAGAAATTTAAACTCTCAATTTTATTAATGCTTAAAACTTGAAGAATATAGGATAATGCTTCCTTAAATAGGCCAAAAAAATATGAAGAATAGATACTAAATATTCGGCCACAAGGAAAGTAAATATTTGGCTAAAAATAAGAAAGGAAACTAATATACTTTTTCCTAAAGTAACACACTAAAAAAAAGGAAACTAGATAATTCTAGGATAAGACTTAGGAATCAAATAAGCCGCAATCTATAATAAATCAGCAGCAAATCAGCACCAAATCAAGAACAAATCAGCACCAAATAAGCTCCCAAAATAGCAACAAATCAACACCAAATCTGCAGCAAATCAGCTCCAAAATAGCAGCAAATCAAGAAGTCAAAAGATCCTTGGCTCTTGGTCCAAATCCGGATTTAATTTGATGATGTGGACCATCTTTGTTTCCTTTTTGAAGTTGAACACGCGAGCTTCTTCCACATGGGCATCCTTGATTAAACATGAAGGCTTCTTTGAATCTCTCTTAGCCTGCTCATGCCATAAATTCCGTGGGACTTCAAGGTGTCCACACTCCCTTCCTTAGCCCTTCTTCCATCAGATGTGAATGCCCGGAGAGCTAAGGTGGGCGGGAAGTCTCTCTACCTTCTTAAAGAGGAGGGTGGTCTTGGGCTGCGTCGTGTTAAGGATTAGAATGCTGCCGTGATGCAAGATTGGGACTGTGATGGATGATCTAGAAGTTTTGGTAAGTCAAAATATGGGCTTGGGGTAGTTTTCTAGGGCCAAAACAGGTTATGGACGAGTTTATGAGATTTTCTAAGCCAGTGTGGAATGTATTTGTGGTATATATAAGGGGAAAATGGTATTTAGGAATGTTTTAGTAGTATGGAACAAGATAAGGAAAGTTTTGGGTAGAGGTTGAAAAATTGGTTATGGAAAGTTTAAAGGAAGATGAGATGGTGAGGAGAGTAGAGTTTGAACAAGAGTGGTTACTTACTGAGTTAATGAAACGATCCACACAATATAGATGACGGAGTGAAGGCGCCACAATCAACTATGGATCGTTGATCGATAAGCCGAACAGACTTCGCCTACCAAGGAATCCACCTAGGTATGAGAAGCTACGAACTCACCCCCTAAGGGAATCCACCAAGAGAACAAGAGAGAACTCTAAAAGAGAAATCTAAAAATATTACTAAACTCGAACTCCTCTTAAAAGATCGTGACAGGGGGTATATAGTCTCATACTCTAAATCAAATAAAGCAACTTCTACTTTAACTAGGAAAGAAACTTTCTAAATTACAAAAAGAAACTCCTAAAAAAAAACTTTCTAAAATAAATAAAGAAAATCTTCCTAAAAGGGATAAAATAAAATATTGGAACAAATCTTTCTAAAAGAAATACAACATAATCATAAAACAAATCCTCTAGAAGATCCTACGACAAATCTTTCTAAAATCAATATGGCGGCTCCACATCAGGGGTTTGTCCAAGTCTCACCACGTTTTTTTGCCTTCCAAGGCCCAAATGAGGTCCAAAAGGAGTTTTCTAAATGTATTCAATGCGCTCTTTGACCTCCTCCCCAATCCAATTCTTTAATAATTAGGGCTGAATTCCCAATGTTTGGTGTGTTTATAGAAGCTCCTGCATCAATCCCCCATAGCTGGGAAAAAAGACTTCTCCCTAAGTCTTCACCGTGATAAGCCCTCAAGTCCTTGACATTGAACATTGGAGAAATCTCATATTCGTCTAGCAACTACAACTTATAGGCATTCTCTCCAATTTTCTCTATAATCTTGAAAGATCTACCCTTGGCTTGAGCTTTCCAAACTTTCTTAGTGGAAACCTATCCTTGAGAAGGTGTACCCAAACCAAGTCTCTAACCTCAAACTCAAAATACTTGCGGCGCCTATTTTCTTGTTCCACATATTTGGCATTCTTCTTCTCAATCTTCAATAATTTCGCAACTTGATCTCTTTGGCTCTAACTTTATCATCTCCACTAAATTGTTGAATAGTCGAATGGGGTGCTAATTCCATGGGTCCAATTAGTTGTAGTCCATAGACTACCTCAAATGGACTTTTCCTAACAGCTCTATGCATGGACCTATTATAGGTAAACTCAATTTGGGGTAGAATCAAATCCCATTGTTTCACGTTCTTTCCCACATATCTCCTTAGCAAATTTCCCAAGCTTCTATCGGGCACTTCTGGTTTGACCATCGGGCCCGAGGGTGATAAGAGGTACTGAACAGTAAAGAAGTCCCAAGTTTCCTCCACAGAGTTCTCCAAAAGTGACTAAGAAACTTAGAGTCTCGATCTAAAACCATAGTCTTAGGAATACCATGTAGACGCATAATCTCTTTGAAGTACAAGTCGGCAACATGCGAAGCATCATTACACTTGTTGCATGGTACAAAGTGAGCCATCTTTGAAAACCCAACGACCAATTATTAATTGAATCTTTGTTTCTTGCTCTAGGTAATCCCAAAACAAAATCCAAGCTTACTTCCTATGGCATATTTGGAATCGCAATGGTGTATAGTCCCGCATTGTTTCCATGAGTTTTAGCCATCATGCACATAATACACTCTTGTCAAACTAGCACGTCTTTCTAGCTTAGGCCAGCGAAGTTCAGCTACTGTGAGCTAAGGTTTTGCTTCACCAAAGTGTCCTCCTAATGTTCCACCATGCAACTCATCTCAAAATACTCAATCTCAAGGAACAAGACGGATGCATAGAGTTTTTCCTTTGAAGAGAAAAACCGCTCCATCTCATAAACCCCTTGAAAGGTCGGCTCACAGATACCTTCCGTGAGATTTCACCAAAATCAACATCCTCCTCGTGATATTTCTTTCAACACATCGAATCCAACTACTGACTCGTATGGAAGTCACTGGGGCATGTCTCCTACTCAAGGCATTCAACAACGCTATGAACACCCACTTGCGCTTCTGATTGTGAAGTTGCACGTTTGTAAGAATCTGCACCCATGTCGATGTCTTCAATTCAATCTCAGGCCGGTGGTCGGCGACCCTTAGTGCTTCATGATCCGAGAAAGCACAAATGGCTTGTAAAGCAAGTATTGACGCCAATGAAATAAAGTTTCCATAGATAGCATAGAACTCTTGTCATAGGCGGAGTACTTCACTAAAGAAAGCCGGCTGGTCTTCCTTCGACCAAGGACAACACCAATCCTAACTTTATATGCATCACACTCCTTACTCTCTCAAGACTTTGTCAAATCAGTAAACCAAACATGGGGCTTCTTCACATTTCTTCTTAATCAACTCAAGCTTTCGGCAACACTAGTCCACTCTTGAATTTGTCTCCCTTTAAGCATTTAGTTACAGAGCCATTATGTAGCTAAATCCATGAATGTAAATCTCCCATAAAAAGAGACTAGCCCATGAAAACTTTCTCACAACACGGATCGAGCCAGAAGTTGGCCAATTCACGCTCTATCTTGCTTCTCGGTCCATCTCAATTCCATCTTAGTAACCATAACCAAGAAATAAGGATTCGTCTAAGATAGAAGCCTACACTTCTCTGTTACAAATAATCGTTGCTCCCTTAGAATAAAGAACAATTGCCTCAAATGCTCCAAGTGCTCCATCGAATTTTTTCTATAGATCAAAATATCATCAAAGTATACCACCACAAAATTTCCAATGCATGGCTTAAGGATATGATTCATAAACCTCATAAAAGTGCTAGGGGCATTGGATAGTCCAAATGGCATCCACCATCCACCATGTGAGTCCATTCCGCTTTAAAGGTCGCTCTTCCATTCATCTCCTTCCTCATACAAATTTGATGGTATCCACTCCTGCAAATCACCTTCGAAAAGATGGCGCCATAGAGCGATCCCAAAGAATATGCAGCCAAAGGCCACCGAAAACGAATCTGATACACTCTCCTAAAAACATAGGAAAGGGGCACACCAGAACAAAACCAATTCGATAAACAACACAAACAATAAACAACATCCCACATCCTGGGCACTGGCCACACTAAAACCAAAGAAACAAACATTAAAAATCAAGTATCTTCCACAACCCGGAGCGGTGAAAAAGCCAACCACCAAATGTGCTTAATAATCCGAAAGTAGCTGAGAACCAACACTCCAAACTCAATCAACCCCGGCACACCTCAATTTCGCAGGGATGCTAGCTACCTTCTGAAAGCTTGTAATTCTGGGCCAAAATGCCAAAGCCCACCAAACACCCAGGACCAAAACAAGAAGCCAAGGGCCTTCAGAACAACCGAAAAACGGACAGCACCTCCCCTAAAAACAAAGTAATTGGGGCAACAGCCCGATACAAAAACCACCCAATAACACCACACAAACAAGAACCAAACAGCCCACATCCCGGGCACAGGCCACCCAAAATCTAAAAAACTAATCAACATAACACCGGAAGCACAACCCACATCCCGGGTCCAGGAAACGACCCACCCAACAACCCCCATCCAGGCACACGCACGACATCACTCCAAACTCAAGCATCTCCGATGGACCTCAAGATAGCAAGGGGAAAAGGCCATCTCATACATAGCCTACCTTTGTGGTTGTCACTACATTATGGAAGCTAGATTCTCGAGCCTGACATCATTACAAATGAGAGAGAAAATAGAATCAATAGAAATAAAAAATGTCACATGGATTTCAGCATTTCGTTGTCTCCACAAGGATAAATGGTAGTTCCCAAGCAATCCTCTTAGTGATAGACAAAAGGAGTTACCTCTTACACCTAAACCCAACGAAATTGGGCCTACCCCACCAGACAGCCACATGTACTCCAAGAACCTCATCCAAGATATCGAATGTGACCTGGCACTCAAAGAATAAATGGTTCCTATCTTCAACACCAGCCCGACAGAAAACACAAGAGATAGAATTGATGAGCCCCATTTAAGGAGCTTGTCTTTAGTGGATAGTCTGTCTGGGATAACTAGCCAGGTAATGAAGGAGTGTCTTTTAATAGCCTGAGAGAACCACACAACTGCATGCCAGTGTACCAGAGGCCTGCATGGCCTAATGGAGTTCCAAGATATTACATCCTCTCTAGAGGTATCAAGAATGTAGTCAGAACAGCTGTTCTTAAGTGCTATGAACGGTTGTTCTGACTACCAACATCAAGATATTGCCTAGTGTTGTTTCTTCCTTGTTACAGGAATTCAAGTATGTAATCACCGAGGATGATCCTAAGGGTTTGCCAATAGCGTACACAAAAGAGCTTCAAAGCCAAGTGGAGGAATTGATTAGTCCATGTGTTCTACATGTATTACTTGAACCCAAAAAGGATGGACCGTGGAGGATGTGTATTTATTTTCATGCCATCAACAACATTATGGTTAAGATTCAGGAACGAATCTTTTTTAGGAAGGGGGGAATGATGAGAATCAAAGCACAAAAGATCCATGATGCTAGCTTCTACAACAAATATTGGGAATTCAATATTATTTATGGAAAATTCATATTTGGGAGGCTATGAAACCTTGGAGACACCTAATATATTTCTATTTCCAAGTGTTTTGAGTTATATTACTATTTTGATTTGGAGTTTTTTTATTTTATAAAGATTTATTCTCCAAGTCAAAGTAGAAGTTTCTTTATTTAATTTAGAAAGTGTGTTTTGCTAGGAAAATATGAGTTTTTTTTGTTTTTGTTTTTTTGTTTTTTGTTTTTGGATAAGCAAGAATTTATTAGAACAATAGGCCAAGGCCTGAAAAGAACACAAACAAGAAATTAACACACCCAACCCAGCAAGACAAGCCCCACGAAAGCTAGGGAAAGCCAAAAAACGACGAAAACCTCCCCTCTCAGAAGGAGAAAAAGGCAACAGCCAGAACACAAAGGCCACCAAAATCAAACATACCCCATACACAGGGCAAACAGGCAGACCGACCAAAGATAACACAAGCCCACAACCCGGGCAAAGGAGAACAAAACAAACCCCGCCCTCAACCCGGGCACAGGCAACCAAGGAACCAAAGAGAAAACAAGTACACACAGAGCGATCAGTCTATTTCCATAATATAGGGATTGTTGGTATCCACAACACTACCAAGATTAGCGCACTCGCAAATACGGCTCGCTTTCCTTCGCCTTCTGAAGCCTTCTTAGACAACGACAAGGACGAATAGTCCAACTCATCAATTCTCTTGATATGTTTAAACGTTTCACAATTAGGAGAAGTATCCAAGAATTCAGTAATACTGGGTAAACCTGGCCTAGTAGAATCCAATGATCCTACTTGATTCGTGCCACAGTAGGTATGTGGAATCAACAAAATTTATATCCTGTGCTCTCATCGCCAGAAAGCAAAGCTATCAAGTAAAGATGCTGGTCTAGGCCGAAATACGTGGACGGGTTTCTTTGCACAAATGATTTAATTGTTAACCTCAAAATGGTGAATTTAATTTGGATTTTGGGGTTTTGATAAAACAAAAATGGTTGGTGTAAACTCGAAATTTAAATAAAATAAAATGGTAAAAGAAGTCTCCTTAAAGTGTCAGCCATCGGGATTTTAGGTTCTAAAGGTCACCGAGAGGTTCTCTGTCCATTTCTCAAGATTGGGAGGATGATATATAGTCATCTCCGAACCTGATCTTCATTTAGCTTATAAAACCTAACCCAAAAATAATTATCCTTTGAAAGATGGTGTTTATCGAAAGAAATAGCTGGTCACCGACAAGAAGAATAATTTCTCCTCGACTACCTTACAATGATTAATAGAGGGTAACTAATGAATCTTAGTGGATCTAGCAATAAGCATCCATTGAACCTAAAAGATTACCAAATCAAGGTCATTCAAGGTGAATCTAGGGATTTAAACCTAGAGTTCAAAGGAAAAGATAAACTCGCCAGCAGACTCATAAAATAGGGGAACTTTCATGAATTCTTTCAGATCTTGACCCAGCAGCCTTCGTCTAAGGAGGGAAGGTTATTTTAGCCAACCATCCTTTGAGTTGTCATCCTCGGAGGGTGCCGGTCGCCTGTAAAATGAGAGAAAGTGAGAGAAAGTGAGAGAAAAAGAAAAGAGAGAGAAACTGAGTCGAAAGCTTCCCAAAATTTATCGCGATGTCGATTGATTGTTATAAACCTCGACTCTAGCTTATATACTACGTATAAGGGAAATTACAAAAACTGAAACTAAAAAGCTATTACAAGGGTAGAATGAGAAAACAAAACTGGCCGCTTATAACATAAACGTAGCTGCATTCGCTATGCACGCACTCGCTATATAGCGAAAATTCGCTATGATAGCGAAATTTCTCTATCATAGAGAAATTTCTCTATATAGAGAAAATTTCGCTATGGTAGCGAATTTTCCAGCGTAGCGAAATTTTGGCACTGTTCATCACTGTTGGCTACTGTTCCATTGCTCCCCCGTCACTATCCGATTCATGTGTATTTTGCTTTCTTTCCTTTTTCCGATATTCTTTCTTCCGATTTTATCCGTAATGCTAAGTTCGACTGCACTCTTCATGCTTGGAATGACTCGACAAACTTGGCCTTAAAAAGCTTGCAAAAACCGGCAAAATTAGCCACAAAATATGATCAAGAGTACAATAAGGACTCGAACATGTCAATCGGGTTAATTATAACAATTAGTACACAAAAAGCGCTCAAACTCTATTAAAATGTGGCTCAAAATAGAACTTTTCGCACTAATCACACTCTTAACTCACATTGCTAGTCCCTTAGCAATGAAAGAAAGAAAGAAAGAGAGAGCATACAAAATGATAACAAAATAATATTCACAAAAATGGTATTTCAAAAAGGTTGTGAATAAGTAATGCCTAACCCTAAGTAAGAATCACCAAACCCTTGTCCAATAACTATCTTTGAGAGAATGAATGCCATACAAAATTGAGTATCAAAAGAGCCTCCATCTCGATGAATCAACCAAAAACTTCCACCAAAATCTAAGTGTTTGTTTAATCAGCTCTCAACATTAAATTGCCAAACTGCACTCTCCCCCCAACCTAGCTACTGCTACAACCTGGTATGCTAACCAACCTAAATAGATCAAGACCCACTCTTATTCCACAACTTTTTTGTGTTGTAAGGGTGCAATGCTGAGGAATCAACCTCACCAAAGTCCATGTAATGGGGATCTACCAATGACTCCCAACCAATTAAGGCTTAGGGCACCAAGTCATAAGGATCTTTCGACCACAAACTTTATAGGTTTCACCCCGGACTCCGAATGATTTCGAGACTCTAGCACCTACAACTTGCTAAGCTCTACCCATCCACCCGTGTAGCGATCACTAAGTCGATATTCCAACCGCCTGGCTTAGGGCACCTGGCTGGCTGGGCTTTCGCCATATACCCCTGACCGCGTTTCGTTTTTATAAAGGTCAAGAATTTTCTTCTTTATTTTTCTTTTCTTTTCTTTTCTTTTCTTTTCTTTTCTTTTTTCTTTTCTTTTATTTTGAAGACACATTGGCCTTCTATTCATGGGGTCCAAAACCTATTAAAGGTGCGGTCACGAAACTAGGTAGGTTATTGCAAGGCTTGGGGAGGCGAGGCGCCGTGCTATCAAGAAACCTTATGTGCACAGTATGTGGTTAGCTAAAGGTGGAAGAAAAAGGATCGAAAGCAACAAGAGTTCAACTGATCATCCACTCAACTAGGGCATGGAACAAATCTAACATCATTAGAATTGGACAAAGTTTCACTTTTCAAACAACAAAGTCAGTAAAACACAAAAAAATGGGTGCGCTTGAAAAATAAGTTGTATAGTATGACAACTTCACAAAAAAGAAAACCAGCAAGCCACTGAATATCACAAAATGGGCTTGCTCAAAATAGTAACAAAAACATAAGTGCAAAATCCACTTCCTTCGCTAACTCTCCCCCCCAACCAAATATCTCATTGTCCGTAATGGGGCTCGAATTGGAAAGTTAGAAAGGAAGTGTTACCCTTTGATGAGATATGATCGTTGTTGGATAGAGACTTCAAGCTTTCCATCGACACCTTTATTCAATTCGCTTAGCTTCAAATGAACAAGTTAGAAGAAGAAAAGAGAGGAAAAAAGTGACCATTTGGAGCATTTTGAAAATTTCACATTTATAAAAATTTCAAAAGTGTTCTTTCTGTCAAATTTTGGATTCTACACTCTCTAAGCTTTCTAACGGTACAAAAAACACCTAAAACGGAGTTCGAATGAAAAAGTTATATTTAAACAAAATCAAAAGGCAAACAGGAGGGAAGGAATTTTGACATAGAGAAATTCACATGTCTGAAAATTTTCGTTATGTTCATAGCGAATTTTTTTTTTTGAAAAATAAAATAAAATAATTAATAATAATAATAATGGGGAAAATAAAATAATATTTTTTTAGAGACAATACTTTTTCAATTTTTTCACTTTTTTTAGAAAATAAAATAAAAATAAAATAAATTTTAAAAAAAAATAAAATAATTAAAATAAAATAAAATAATAATTTTTTATGAAAAATAAAATAAACGTTTTTTTTTTTTTTACTCACTGTCTTCGTTTTGTCCTTTAAATGGGAACATATGTATCAGAATAAGCATAAAGGGAATTTCGTTATGTAGCTTAAAATTCACTCCAGCTAAATTTCTCTGCTTAATTAAAATTTTCACATACTGCGAAATTTTCTCATTCCTCCTCTCTTGTTGCTTGTACTCTTCAATCAAGCTTCAAAATTTCACTCAAACTGCAAAAATTAATACAAGAAAATTTAAGAAAAATTGCAGAAAAGTGAAAAACAAGCTAGAACAAAGATTAACTTAAAAATTAGAGAAAATCCAAAAAGAAAAATTAAAGAAATCCAAATAAAATAAAATAAAATAAAATAAAACAAGAAAAATTAAAACAAAAAGTGGGGGAGGTTGTGCTCCCCCCAAACCACCTCTTAAGCCTGGGGTCATGAACTCGAAGTGAGTTTGCAGGAATGCCGAGGTTCGGGGTGCTCCAAACTCAACCCGCACCGAACCATCCACTATGCCATGAACATAAGCAATCGCCAAAGTTTTTGATGTAGTGGGCAAAATTGCACAATGGCCACTAATCTCGAGGTTTTGCAAGATAGGCGTGATGGGTGGCTTTTGTGCTGGGTGCTCAGGGTTTTGGGTCAGATTGGCGTATGCAGCGGTGGCAGGATATAGACCTAACCGCAGGGGTGGGCAAATTGTTCTCAGGTTCTTCCACTACTTCCTCGGGCCAACAACAAGGGGGATCAGTTTCCTTCTTCTCCCATGCTGCATGCAAAAGACCAAATGTCCGAGATTCAAAATTTTCACTAGGACTTTCAGAGTCAGACACCCTCCACCATAGTGTCACTCAGGCACACTTCCTCTGGATTCTCCTCCTCTTAATGAACAAGCTGATTAGTGAGCTTTGAGATGGAATCCTGCAGGATGTCCAATTTATGCTCCATTTCTCTTTAAAGTTCATCAATTCTCTTATTTACATTGTTTTCCATAGTTTCAATTTTCTGACTTAATTGTGCATTGATTGTCCTCAGTGCTTCCACAAAGTTACCCACTAGCTTGGTAAGGTCCAAAATGGCCTGCTTAACTGGAGAAATTAATTGTGGTGGTTATGGTGGCTGAGGAGTTGAGGTATACTGTGGAGGAGCAGGGGGTGCATAAGTTGAGGGAACACTATAGACGGGTGTACTCATCCATTGGTCTCTATAGTCCCTCATAGACCTATTTGGGTTTGGATTTCTCTCCAAGGGGTGCTGAATCTGCCATGGAAGGTTTCTGTAATTCCTCATGGACATGTATGCTCTAGGGTTTCTCTCCACAAGGTACTCACTATACTGTTCTACCCTTAGGTGTTCCATTTGATTCTATTCAAGCCCACTGGAACATGGATTCCTACAGCAAAAACAGGCAACACAAGACAACACAAAACAATCCTACAGCAACTTTTCTTTTCTTTTTTTCACAGTAAATTGAAATAAAAAAAAAACTGACAGTAATATAAAAGAAATTCACCAAAAACTTATGATGATGATCAGCGTTCCATGCCTGTCAAATGCACTTATACACCTCATCCCCTAGAATCCGCTCATTTGATTCGTGTCACAAAGAGGTAAGGAATCAACAAAATTTATATCCTAGCTTCTTCCTACCGCCGTAGCAAAGCTACCGCAAGATAAAGTGGTTCAGTGGCCGAACACAGGGATGGGTTTTCTTTGCATAAATGATTTACTGTTAACCTCAAAAATGGTGAATTTAATTTGGATTTTGGGGTTTTGATAAAAACAGGGGGTGTAATGGTTGGTAAACTGAAATTTAAATAAAATAAAATGTAAAAGTCTCCTAAAGTGTCGTGCTATTGATTTAGGTTCTAAAGGTCACCTGAGAGGTTCTCTGTCCATTTCCTTCGCCGGAGGATGACATATAGTCATCTCCCGAACTGATCTTCATTTAGCTATAAAACCCAACTCCAAAATAATTATCCTTTTGAAAGATGGTGTTTACCGGAGCAACGCTGGTCACCGACAAGAAGAACACCCTCCCCGACTCACCTTACAATGATTACTAGAGGGTAACTAATGAATCTTAGTGATCTAAAGCAAGCATCCACCGAACCCCAAAAGATTACCAACAAAGGTCATTCAAGGTGAATCTAGGGATTTAAACCCAGAGTCTAAAGGAAACATAAAACCGGCCATGCACTGCGTGAAAAATGTGGGAACCTTCGCAAACAGAGATCTGCACCCAAAGAATTTTCCGCTTCCAAGGAGGGAAGGGTTTTAGCTGTAACCATCCTCCGAGTTGTCATCCTGAGGGTGCTCGTCGTCAGAACGGCAGTAGCGAGAGAAAGTGAGAGAAAAAGAAAAGAGTATAAACGGAGCCGAAAGCTTCCCAAAAAAATTTATTGCGATGTTGATTGATTGTTAGAACCTTGACTCTAGCTTATATACTGCTCAGAGCAAGGGAAATTACAAAAAACTAAAAACTAAAAGTTATTACAAGGGTAGAAATGAGAAAACAAAAACTGTGGTCGCTTGTATACAAAAATAGAAGCGTAAAATTTCGCTTATAAGTATCAGTAATTTTAGCTTATATAGCGAAAATTGCCATGATAGCGAATTAAGATATAGCAAATTCACTATATAGCGAATTTTCCACAGAAATAAATTTTGCACTGCTCATCATCAAGTACACTGCTCCATTGCTCCTCGCTACTACTCATCCGATTCATGGTTTTTTGCTTTCTTTTCCTTTTTTTGATATTCTTTTCTTCTGATTTTATTCAGACTAAGTCTCGACTGCACTTCATGCTTGGAATGACTCGACAAACTTGGCATTAAAATCTTGCAAAAAATGCAAAATTAGCCACAAAATATGATCAGTAGTACAATAGGGACCCGAAATGTCAATTGGGTTAATTATAACAATTAGTACACAAAAAGCGCTCAAAACCTATTTAAAATAGGGCTCAAAATAGCACTTTTTGGGCACTAATGACTACTCCACTTAGAGGGGAGATAACACCAGTAAGAGAGGGATCCGAAACATCCGTTATAGTAGGAGACCCATATCTAGAGGAGGCACGTTCAACGGCTATATCTAGAGGACCTGCATCATCACTAAGAGCAAGACACTCAAAGGTATTGCTAGGCAGCCTTATAGGGTTATCAACAACATTGACCTTTATGTGCTTATTGAATCTAGCCTTAATTGGGGTTGTAATCAGGTCACCTATACCAGCAACAACACTATCAGAGCCATTGGCAGGAACAGATCCAACAACATCCACTTAGCCAGTAGTAGGCCCAACACCATTGTGATCTAAACAAATAATTCTATCAGAGCCTCGTGTAGCCATTTCCTTCACAACATGGCACTTCAACCGACTATGGCCAAAGATCTTACAATGGGAACGGTTCTGAGGAACCCATGGGTATTCGATTCTTATAGTTTAGTACTTACCATTTCCCAGGTCCAAGAGAGCAGACTTAGGGAACTCACAATTCAAATCCACCTTAATGCATATCCTAGCAAAAGATAACCTTAAGTGGTTCTCAATGAGAGTGTCAAGGTGTAGGGGAATGCCAACAGCACTTGCAATGTAACTAAGGCTAGTTTCAGTCCAGTATTCCAGAGGGATGTTAAAAATTTTTACCCAAATAGGGAGAGAAGTGAGCTGGACATTGAGCATTTGCATGCCTAGCTTCCAAACTCGAAGAATAATTGGTCTACCAGCAAAATATCAAGGTCCATTTTCTAGTACCCAATCTCGAGCAGCAAGGTCCCTGAACCTGAATATATACAATCCATTATCTGTGGTGGTAATCTCAGGCATCTCATGCTTGCCCTAGAGCCTATCAACCATTCACCGAACCACATGTAGGGGAAGACGTTTGTCAAAAAAAAAAAAAAAAAAAACCCGATGCAGATGTTGTGGTCGAAGGTGTGGGTATTTGGGAAGGGTGTCTTGTTGGTCAGTTTTTTTTTTTTTTTTTTAAATAGGAGTTGCTATTTCTTTTTAGAAAAGATTTTTCTTCAGATTTGGTGTTGATTTGATACTGATTTGGGGATGATTTGTTCCTAATTTGCTGCTATTCTAGAGCTGACTTGTTCGTGATTTGGTGCTGATTTGTTCCTGATTTGCTGCTATTTTGGAACTGATTTTTTCCTGATTTGCTGCTATTTTGGAGAGCTAATTTGTTCCTAATTTGCTGCTAATTTTTATTACCAAGTCTTGTCCTAAAAATTATCTAGTTTCATTTCTTGTTTTTGGCCAAATATTTACTTTCCTTGTGGCCAAATATTTAGTTTCTATTCTTCATAGTTTTGGGCCTATTTATAGGCTTGTTATCCTTATATTCTTGAAGTTTTAAGCTTTTATAAAATTGAGAGTTTAAATTCTCTGCTCTTAAAGAACTCTTTGAACTTATCGGTTATTCTGTGGCGTTCATCAAGACTTATCAATCGGATCTCCATCACCGATTGTGGCATCCTCACATACCAAGGTTCTTGCTTCTCTATAAGCAACGAGTTGAGGTCTTCCATCAAAGCCAAATACTCAGAAATGCTCTTCCGAGCTAATCCGATCACAAGTTGACGGGGTTCAGACAACCACAAATTCCACCATCGCTGGGACATGAGCAGACTCAAGATAGCCCCTCCCACCTTAGCATCGGCCAAAGGGAATGTGCACACCTCGTGAGACACAGCACGGTGTTTCACGTGACAAGCCAAATGGCCAGTACTGGCCCAGGCCTAGGCAAGAGTGTATAGGCCGGGAGTTCGGGGGCTCAAGGGCGTGTCTACGCCATTACTTCGCAAACTGAGGCAACATATTAGTCAGTGATTCAAGGTACGTTTCTTCTCTTTCGCCTGTGGGTAAGGGTGTTATTTGACTCAGGTGGATTGCATTCCTTTATTGCTACATCTTGTGTGAGAGTATTGGGCATAGAGGTTGAGACCTTAGACGAGCCACTGCATGTGAGTTCTCCCCTAAGGACTAAGGCGAGAATTCATCGGATATGTCGGGGATGTGAATTAGAGATCTCTAGGATTCTACTCACGGTGGACCTTCGGGTGATGGACATGTTAGAGTTTGAGGTCATCCTGATGGACCGCCTGATGGGCACATCCAAGTTGTCATAGATTGTGACCGTATGAGAGTTACTGCCTACACACCAGACGGTACTTGTGTTGTGTTTTTGCTGAACAGTATGTGATGCTTCACCCCATACTGTGTACGATTCACGATGGCATTCCGCTGATCTGCCATTAGCTAATCCCACTCAAGAACGAGGTGAGACAGATATGAGTCTACTCCTCATCCTTTTGCACAAATTTTACTTATCCAAAAAAAGAGTCTACCTCGTGGTTTAAGTATACGAGGATGTTTTTTCTGACTCCAGCTACTCGGGATTACCTCCACCGAGGGATGTAGACATCCGCATTGAGTTGCATCCTAGTACGTCACCCATTTCTATGACTCCGCATGTGACGGGCGCCGCCGAGTTTGCGGAAACCCGAAAGCGTTTTTTCTCAAATGAACGACCGGTAATTTTGCTCTGGATTCGCATAAACAAAACTCCAGATTTTTCTCTAGACCTCGTGATGACGTAAACAGATCACGCCGTTAATCATCTCAAATCTGGGCTGAACCAAACAAACTACGACTCGACAAATAATTTTTACATATTCTATGCCTGACGCCAATCACGGTGACACGTGGCACGAGAGTGCATGCCACATGGCACCAGGATTTGGGAACACTAGCACCTAAGTGGGCTGTCATACTCTTAGAATGCATGCAAATTAGTGAAGTGGTCGCGCACGGCTTCGGTACTGGTGACACTCGCCATGGCTCACTCAGTGTGTCAAGCACCATGAGAATCGTCTAGTGAGCGGAGAAATCAAATCAAGGAGTTCTTCTGGTTAGACTCAGTCTGTAGAGAGGAAGAGGAGGAAAACCAAAAAAAAGAGAAGAGAAGGAAAGCAAAGGGAAACTTAAAATGAAGAAAGGAAGGAGAAAGGAGGAGCGCAAATCTCCATCGTTGCTAAATAGAGGACTCAAATTTGATCCTAATAATACTAAAAGAGGTATGACTTTGCTCATTTGGTTATTTTTTCTTGGGGCCATGGAAATGGCATTGGTTGAGTTTTGTTGTGACCCTAATGGAGGAGATTTCGTGTATAGGGTAAATGTTGTAAGGGGAGATGCTGCCCAGCTTTTCTTTCCTTTTCCAACCCCTTTACGATAAGGTTTTGGCCATAACTCATATCACACGAATTGAGTGATTCAAGTTGTCGGATAAACTAGACTTAAAGGAGAACTTGTCTTATTGAAATAGGTCTCTGGTCTAAAATTACGACTCCTTTTGTACTCAAAAAATCTATTCAAATGAGCTTGTTCATGCGCTGCTTCGCTTGAAAACCGAGTTAAAAACAAGTTTCCAAACTATTTTCCTTGCTTTTAGATCGGGCTTTAATTCATGGATTTGGTGAATTATAAATTCTAGACCCAAGTATGATAGAATGAGGCTGAAATTTAAAGCCATTGTGGATTGTTGATTGAAGTGTCACCTCTTGGTTAAGAGATGACACCATGTTTTGAAATGTGTGTGTTCCAAATGTATTTGGATTGTATTGTGATGAATACACATTTGAGTGATAATTATAATAGAATCTAGCACATTTAAATCACAATTTACCCACATTTGGCATAAGAACAAAAATTTCACTCTTCGTAGTTTTCAGACTTGTAGTGTGTCTTTCAGTTTAAAACGAAGTGCACAGTGATGTAAGCCCTGAAGCCAATATGAAGCAAATGTGGATGTGGGTGAGCAATTGATCTAAGTCTCGGAACTCCAAGAAATCGCAAAGCACCAAAGGACATTCTCTTACCCAGAGAACTTAAAGTCTTCTACCTACAACTTGTCGGGTAATCATCAGAGGAAGTTCTACCGGTAGAACTTAGAAGTTCTACCCCAGACAACTTGGCCGGAAAATCACCGCAGTGAAGTTCCCACCGCACAACCGTACGAACTCTCAAGGGAATTGTCCAAGAATTCAATCCGTACGCGAGGGCACTCTCGTCAACAAACCAAAATGGGAAATTCACATTGGAGGGGGCTATAAAAGGAGGGGGACACAAGTAATATGCTCACTCTCTCTCTCTCTTTAGTTTTTTTTAAGCTTTTCACTTCTAGGGTTTAGGTTTTGATAGAATAAGAGTTTTTCTCCATTTTTTGAGTGGTACCTTGTAGATCCAGATTTTAGATTTCATTCTTTTGTGAAGTTTTGGATTTCAATAGTTTGTAATCTTTCGACATAAATATTACGCTTCGTCTAGCTTTCCATATTCTTCGTGGAGTTTTACAAGTTAATTCCGATTTCTTCAAGGAATGCTGTTTTATGATTAATTGTTCCTCGACTTTAATTGTTCATATAAATTTTATGGGTTCTAAACCCTGCTGTTGGGATCCTACGGAAACTCACCCAGATCAAGGTAAAGTCCCTCAATTCCTCTTGCAGTCTTCAGTTGTGTAATATTAACCACTTGTGTAAAAGTTTGTAAATCCTTAGTTGTGCATATTCTTGACAACGTGTTAACAAGATATCCTTGGTACGTTGTGCTTGATCATGAATGCAAGGCGAGGGTTCATTTAGTGAGAACAAGTGTTTAGTATTTACTCGATCATCTTTATTTTCAAGAGCATTTTAAAGATAAATCCTCCATCGAGAGGCCATTTTATCAATGGTTCCTAGATGAGTTTATAAAATAAGAGGTGGGACTTGTCGAAGTGGTGGAACACAAAAATCCGACAATTTATCTTTTCTAGTTTAAAACATTTAACCAATCAACTAGTTAAACCAAACAACACAACATTATAATTCTCTTTAAATCTTACTTTTAGTGGGGGAATAGCTCTATTGATCAGCAAAAGTAAGACCACTCCTGAGGAGATGACACGTAGTTTCCACCCAGTATTACAATGCTAGACGACCATAATTCCCTACGCTTGGGAATAGAATTAGGAACCTTAATCGGGACCAGAGAGAAGCATTTTGGCGCGGATTCTTGAGTTAAATAACCAGTGATCACGAAGAGAGCTAGGGTAAATTGCAATTGCATTGCAATTCCGATGCGATTCTCCTTTTCTTTTTATTTTGTTTTAGTGAAATCTTAGTAAGTGTTTTCTTGGATCGAGTTAGTGTAGTGCATGTCGAGTTTGGGCTCGCGAGAAACAGGCTAGTCGAGGTGTATCCCCTAGAGCTCGGGGAATCCATATTAAGCGAGTGTCTCGAGATAACATTTTACCTCGAATGGATAATCCGAGAATCATAGGGACTATGAGCCTCCCTTGACATAGGGGACAATGCTACACTTCAATAACACCAATGAGAGGGAGGAAATGTTAACCTTGACAAAATCGGTATAGAGTTCCCACCGCTCCTTTGCCCGATGTGAAAGAACCCTTCGAGAAGTCTCTGACCTCGAAGAATGCGACCAGTGCTGTATTCGCGCTTCTGATGGGGCGTCGATTCTGATGAAATTCGAATGGTCGTCTTCTACACAGCTATACGAGAGGGTTGGTCTGAGAACCCTTACTCATTTGAGGATTTGAGGATGTGCAGCGATTACGTGCAATTTGGTTTATTTCCTTTTTGCTTTGAAGGAGGCCCAATCTGGTTCCGTTCCTTGCACCTAATTCAATCTTTACATGGGAAAACATGCGGAGCGAATTCCTCGATAAGTTTTCCCTCACACTTGCGTACTAATGCCCTCATGCGAGCAATTCAGAACTTTTCTGAAAAGCCAGGTGAACCCTTCGCAACGGTGTGGGAAAGATATAAGGATCTCCTCCATGCTATCCCTCATCATGGGTTGGATGTTGGACAAATTTGTGCATACTTTCATCAAGGATTATCTCTAAGTAATAAGCAGTACATCGAACCAGTGTGCGAAGAATTTTATGAAAGAGTGCTAGGAAGGCAATTGACTTTTGACACTATAAGCGAGAGAATGCCGAACTTGGGAGACTAACACCTCTTTAGACAACGCTAAAGTGCATAGCACATCAGGTGTGGAATCCACCACTGAAATGATGAGTTACTGACCAAAATTGCAAATTTAACAAAGGAAATTAGAGAGGCAATAGAGATGGGTGAATAGAGGTAACTAGTGTGCCTCAATTACCCTCGGTACCAAATGGACCTAGAGTAGAGAGGCCATGCGTGCTGTACGATGACCACACACACTTTCGACCGTGCTTACCCAAATCTTCCTCGGGTTAAGGGAGCCATTCAAATTGAACAAGCCAACGCCCTTAACTACCAAAGGAAACCTTTCAATTCCCCATACTCTGAAACTTACAATCCTGGGTGGGGCAAGCATCCTAATTTTTATTTGGAGAAATATGAGGGAGGACTACATAACACACTTAAACAACGAGAATACTCACTATCAGGCAAGGTTTTTCCAAATTCCATTCCTCCATTTCAGAATCAAGGCCCCCAAGGATTTCCGGGAAACTCTAATCAAGGTCATCATCCACCGGGCAAGGAATCAAAACTCACAGCCTTACCAGCCTCCACATAAGAGAAGTGCGGAAGATATAGTTACCGGTTTGTCTGAGCAATGATCCACGAGACACGGAACTCGGCGCTCTACGAGATGATGTGAGATCCTAGATAACCAAGTTGACCGTCTATAGAGTGACAGCTTCAACAAGAGAAGGAAACTTCCATCACAACCCATCCAAAACCCACAAGGTCAAAACGATTATTGGGAAGTTTAGGTTCGATTGAAATTGCCTTTGAGCCTTTGTAAAAATTTGTCACGCACTACACCCAGTGGTAAGGTAATTGACAAAACTATTCCAACCAAGGAATCATCACGAGTCTCATAGTGGAATTAGCTAGAGGATGAAAAATTAGACACACCTCATGTCCACTAATACGGATGGCAAAGATGATCAATCGGAGGAAAGTGAGATCGACCGTATCCACTCAGGCTCATTACCTCATAGGCTGACACCCAGAAAATGACTAACCATTCGGAGATTTATGAAACATTCAAACAAGTCAAACTGAATATTCCTTGTTAGATGCCATTAAGCAAATCCCATCATATGCTAAATTTAAAGTTTGTGCACGGTAAAAGGAAACTAGGTGTCAACGAGGCATTCATGGTAGACAATCGTCCACTAATTCGAACAACTTGCCCCAAAATACAAAGACCCAGGTAGTCCTACTATTTCTATAGTAGTAGGAAATTCAAAGTTGGGGCATGCTTTAGTGGACTTAGGGGCAAGTGTTAATTTGTTGCCTTATTCAGTATACGTGGACTTAGGGTTAGGAGAATTAGAGCCGACCCAGTATCGCCATTGGCGACCCGGAGCGTGAAAATTCTGAGGGATAGTGAAGGATGTATTGGTCAGTGGGCCAAATTTTACTTCGATCGATTTTGTGGTGCTTGACACTTCATTTGTGGTGAACCAGGAACTTCGAGTTCGGTAATTCATGGTCGACCATTCTTGGCAGATTTGCTAATGCCATTATACATTGTAGGGGAGGCTATTAACACTTTCATTTGGGAACATAGTACATTAATGCGAGATATTTTCAATGTACTTTCGAAGGAATGGGAATGAAGAATCTTAATTGAAATTAACATGGTTGATTCAGGTGATACGAAAATACGAGATAATGTCTCACATGATGATCCTCAGTCATGTTTGGTGAAGGCCCAGAGTTGGGATGAGGAAGTGACCACATTGGAGTCAGAGTTCTACACTCTATAATTGAGCATAATGATATATTGGAAGTTAATGGGTGGGCACCTAAATTTGAACCATTGCCACCAAATGAGGACAAGGCATTGCTAATACGAGGAGAATTACCCTAAGCAGCGTTAAAACCCACTACCCGACACATCTCGAATATCGTTTTTAGGGGAGGAGGACACTTTTCATTAAATGTATTTTCCTCCTTAGACGTGACTCCAAGAAACTCAGCCTTTTGGAAATATTGAAAACTACGGAATTTGCTTTAGAGTGAATGATTACGGATATTAAGGAATTAGTCCTTGATGCACTTTTACATAAAATTCACTTAGAAGAGGATGTTAAGCCTTACAAGCGACCACGAGAGCGATTAAACGATAATGAAGAGGTGGTGAAAAGGAAGTTTTTAAAGCTTTTGGATGTAGGGGGTTATCTACCACGGTGCGAATGTGAGTGGGTTGTCGACTACAGTAGTTCCTAAGAAGTCGGGAGTCACGATAGTTGCCAATGAAAATAATGAGCTCATTCCTACTCGTGTCACCTCAGGATGGAGGGTGTGCATAGATTATAGGAAACTTAATGAGGGTACTAGGAAAGACCATTTTCCTCTTCGGTTTGTTGATCAAATGTTAGAGAGAGTTGCGGGGCATGAATTTATTGTTTTCTTGATGGGTACTCGAGGTACAATCAAATTGGGAATGGCTTTGGAAGATCGAAAAACTACATTCAACTTGCCCTTTTGATGCTGTCGCCTTTAGGAAGATGCCTTTTGAATTTGTCTGATACACGAAACTTTCTTGATGCATGATGGAAATTTTCAATGACATGATAGAAATCATATTGGAGATTTTCATGGATGATTTCTCAGTTTTTGGTGACTCGTTCGAGAGCTGTTTAGAAAATTTACGTAAGGTTTTGGAGAGGTGTCAAGAGAAAAATCTTGTGTTAAATTGGGAGAAATGTCACTTCATGGTAACATAAGGAATTGTTTTAGGCCACATTGTATCAAAAGATGGAATCGAAGTTGATAAGGCCAAAGTTGAACTAATTTCCAACCTCCCAACTCCTAAGTGTGTTAGAGACATAAGGTCATTCTTGGGCAAATATTTGGTTTTTATAGAAAGGTTTATAAGATTTTAGTGCTATGGCAGAGCCCTTATGTACTCTGCTTGCTAAAGATGTCCCTTTCACATGGTCTGGAAACTTGTGACCTTGCTGCTAAGCTCAAAAACATCTTTGGTGTCACCGCAATGTGTAGTCTCCTAGTGGGACCTCCCGTTTGAGATCATGTGCGATCTTTAGTGATTATGCCATAGAAATTTGTGTTGGGACGGAGGAGAACGAAAAGGCTTTTGTCATTTTACTATACTAGTAAGACACTAGACTACGCCCGGAGCCAACTACACAACCACGAAAAGAGTTTCTATTGTTGTCTTTGCTTTCTACAGAAAATGTAGGTCATATATTATTTGGCTCCCCAGTAACCATCTTCTGAGACCATGCAGCTCGAAGTACTTGTCTCATGAATCTGAAACCAAAATTACGACTAGGTGGATTTTACTATGTCAAGAATTCAACTTGACCATTAAAGATAAAAGGGTTAGAATGTGGTTGCGACCACTTATCTCGAATTAGTTCGAAGAATCCAGCTCCATAGCATACCCATGGTGATAGCTTTCTGATATGAGCTTGACTCTTTGCTCTGTTCATTACCCGTGAGTATCTTGACATAGTGAATTACCTAATGCTTGGCGATTCGACTCAATGGACTACTCAACGAAAAAGAAATTCTTGACGGATATTAGAAATGCTATTTTGATGATCCATATCTATTTAAATCTTTGTCGAGATCAAATGTGAGAGATGTACGCAATGATGGCGGGTGAGGATTTTAACCTTCAGCTCTGGCTTTTGTGTGGAGGACATTTCTCCGCTCAGCTTACCGACAAGATTCTGCAAGCTGGGTTTTATTGGCCCACTCTATTTAAAGATTGTTTTGATTTATGCAAAACTTGTGCTCCAATGCCAGCAATTAGGATGGGTCACAAGAAAGCGAACATGATGCCTCTTACCCCGATTAATCATTGAAATTTTCTTGACCCAGGGTAAGCAGCGGTGTGCGACTAAATGAACTGAAGCTGCGGAGGAATCGTATGAAAGCTCCAAGAATTTACAAAGGGCTGGCTCAAGTTATTCCATGCCAAATCTATTGCCCGAGGAAAACTTTTGGACAATCGGAGAAAATCTTTGGCTACATCCCGGCTCAGTTTGCATCTATTTCCTGGGAAGCTCCGCTCTCGTTGGACTGGCCCTTTCATCGTTAAGGTGGTCTATCCATACGGAGCCGTGGAAATTGAAAATCCGGACAATGGGAACTCCTTCAAGGTGAATGGCCAACGCCTCAAACCATTCCTTGAGCATTTCTCTCCTCACGAGCAGACTGTGGACTTGGTAGACCCGCTCTACCAAAACTCTCCTTTCAAGTAACATCATTCTCAATTTGTTGTACATAGTTTTGCTTTTATTTTTTTGTTAAGTACTTTCTATTTTTATTGTTTTCATTTGCTTTATTTCATTTGCTTTTTAATAACATAGAAAATAAAAAATCCTTAGGGCTCTTGTTTTACGTGATTCCTCGATTACGTGAAGTGCGCTTAGTTCGATGCATTAGGGACGATGCTTGTTTACTGTTGTGGGGGTATTAGGTGTACGGTTGGGAGACGTAACTCACGCGTAAGTTATATGTTCGAGTGGGTCGAATTTTCAAAATTTGCTTCTTTTGAGTATTATGTTTTACTTGCATTTATGCAGCCACCCGCTTGATCTCATGCTCTCTCCACATCATCTTATCGCATGTACATCTTAACAAGCACACCTGACAAGCCTTGTGTTCTTACGTGGTGTTCCCCCTTGCATCCTACCTACCTTACTACCCCTTCGTACCCTGAGACTTATGGCGGGAATTTCTTCGATCTTGCACATTATTGTTTCCCGATTATGCATCGATTTAGGCGTGGTCATGTTAATTTCATGCATCATAGCCTTCTGGAACCTTGCATAAGTGGAGAAATGATTAGAGGCCATTATTTCTTTTGCATGCAGGTAGTTTGTAGTGTCTCATCCCTTGCACCCATTTGAGCTTTAAGTTGTCAAGTTTATTCGAACCTTAGGAATCCGGATTTATGGAACAGCAGTGGTTCTCATGAAGAGTTTGAAGATATCCCAAGAATGAATTACAGTACTAAGTCTACGAATGCAGTCAGTTGTGAAAAAGTGAACATGCAGAAGAACCTGGGATGAAAGGCAGTTGAACAGATCAAGATGTATAGTGGCACCACTGTCCCAAAAGTGAAAAATATATATTTATATTCAAAAAAAAAAAAAAAAGAGAAAAATCAGTTTTGAAGCAAGTTCTAGAATTTTAACTTAAGTTCTCACAGTACTGACACTGCTTGGAAGCAGGCAATAGAAAAGTTCTCTGGGGTAGAACTTAAAGTTCTCTGACCTGCTAGGGCGGAAGTGGGCGAGAGGGTTTTTAACCTTGAATCGGATGCCTCTTCATTTCAACCCATATGGTTTTGTCATTCCTGAGTTGAGCCCTAGCCGTGTGTTCCTCTTACAAGCATTCCCAAGCTCAGTTGCTCTGCCAGGGTTTCCGGTTTCCAGTTCCAGATTGGTTACCTGCAGTCAGTGTTCGAACGTGGTAAGCCCTACAACTCTCCACTAGCATTATTGATCTTCTCTCAGCTACACATGGATCTTTTTGGTTGGATTTGGTTGATATTGTTCTGTGATTATTGGTTGGGAGGTTATGTTATCCATATGGGCAAGAAAACCTTTGTTCACCGTCGTACCAGAATTTAAACGGTGATAATTAAACGGGGTTTACGGGACATGATGATTTATTCACCGATATACGGGCAGTTATAGCTATCATTGCCATTTCCATAGCGCATTACTAAAAACTCGGAAAAATCAGTTCTCATGGACCAGCAGGTGAAAGAAAGCGATGCTTCTCAACGGTGTGAAAAGAAAAAGGAAAACAGTCGCGTATTAGAAGGCTGAAAGAAGTATCGAACGGTGTTGATGCAGAAGAACCAGAAGGCTATGTTTCTTTGAAGACTCGGTGAGCACGAAATGGACGGGCAATGGCAAATGGGGTTTCCAATGCGAGAGGGGTGTTGTTGGAAACATTCTTATGTTCTATCGCATTGAAGGAATGTTATCCCCAGAACAATGTGCTGTTACTCTGAATCGCCAGGATATACCCAGTGGTTCGGAGTTCACCAACGAAGGAAAATCGTAGTTGAGCTCAAATGTTGAAACCTTACAGGTGGATGGAAGCTTGACTTAGTGTCACTCTGTATTTCGATAACATGCCTTGCACTACATTAAGCCACGGCCTTAGTGATATATCTCGACTGTGCGGTTCGATGCCCGGTTGTTCGCGAGGCTAATAATACTTTTGCCACGTACCCATGAGTGGATTTATGAAAAAGAATTTGTTCACGAAGCTAAAGCCAGAGACCGCCTTGATGAACAAGATCATTCACGATAATTTGGGCTGAAGGGTTGTGAAAAGTCTCCCGAAACCCCACGAAACCGGTCGGTTGTTGTGCGAGGTTATGGCCGGGAAGGCGGTCCTTGACTATGCACTAATGGTCATGGTGGAGTTCTTACAATATTCAGTACCAGCCGGGCATAGCTGGGTTTCCTCCGCCACGTGCCATTGCCTGAGCGGGATGAGGGGGCAGTTAAGAAAAGGGGTGATACTGGCCCAGACGGATCACGAGCAGATAAGAGCCCAGAAATTTGGGCGAAACAGCATCTGACCGACCCTCGGTGCCTTGGTACCTCCTCGGGACCATAAATCACACAACCCCCGGCACCATCGAACACATCGCCTTTGAAGAGGATGGGCGTATCAAAGGGTGGTTAAGTGATCAGAGCGAAGCGGTGGATCGGCGTCTCGGACGCGAAACCCACCGTCAGCACGAGAGAAACCGTGATGGCGGATGCTACATCTCAGTTTAGAGGAGAATCATAAAATTGACGACGTGGACGGGCGCATTCTCTTCGATGAGGATGAGACGATCTTTGCACTGGACCCAGTGTGAAGGCTAATTTAGGGGCGGTGTTATGATAGGGCGTATTGAACCACTCCGCCATGTTATACCCGCCACCATTTGATCTTTGCCTTTTCTTTCATTTAGCCGGTCATTACAAACTCTTAAGACCTCTTTGATTCGACTTATGTTCTTTACATTCCTTTTTGACATTATGCATGATGGTTATATTCTCTATTATATGATTGCTTACCATATTTGAATCATTGGGTTCAACCACTTTATGTGGAAGCTTCATACCATTTCAAATCATAATTCTTATCGGATAACCAATTTTTGTGTTGGCAGATTCATAATATTATTAAATATGAAACCAGTTCGATCTAAGTCAGAATCTATCTTAGGTGCATCATCAAGTGGGAAAAATCCATACTCATTCATACTTCTTTATTTTGGGATTTTTGCCAAAGCTTGTTGTCTGGCATGTATTAAGAATTCATCACCTATTGGATAATTCGGAATTAAATCTTGGAACTAACCGAATCAGGTCGAGGATGATGACTCATTTGGTGATAATTATAATAGAGATCTAGCACATTTAAATGCAATTTACCCCAGTTGTTCAAACAGAAGCCACTTTCTAATTTCTTACCGTGTTTCGGACTTGTGCGAAGTCTTTCGGGTTTCGCGTAGTGCACAAGGATGCTTGGGAAGCCAGCTACTGACTCGCTCATGAATCAGCCCGGTGAAAGCCGTCGGCGAAATCAGAACTCCGACAAGCGGAAAGCACCCGGTGGACATCTTGCAGTGAACTTAAAGTTCTCTGCGATTTGCTCTTCAAAATCTGCGGTGATGAGTTCTCCGATGAGAACCAGTTCTGATCTGTTTCTTCAGCGGAAAATCACTGATAGTGAAGTTCTCTAGATAGAGGCATGGACTCTACGGTACAAGCGTAGACTTGAGAATTGTCGAATTCATCATCATGGCGAAGAGTCGCTCTCAATATCAAACAAAATGATCACACCGCCTGGAGAGAATTTATAAAAGGAAACAAATGTGCGGCTCTCTCTCTCTCTCTCTCTTTAGTTTTTTTAAACTTTCCTTCAGGAGTTTAGGTTTTGATAGAATAGAAGTTTTTCTCCATTTGCACCTGAATTAATTTCTTGTAGATCCAGTTTGATTCCATTCTTTTAGAAAGTTTTTGGATTCAATAGTTTGTAATCTTTGTATAAATATTTGTGCGCACATCCTAACCCTATTCAGCCATTCGATTTCTGATTCATTCGATTTCTTCGAGTCTTGTTTTATGATTAGTGTTCCTCGACTTTAATTGTTCATATAAATTTTATGGAGTTCCTAAGCCCCTATGGGATCTGAAACTCACCTAGATCAGGTAAAGTCCTCAATTCTCTTTTGATCTTCAGTTGTGTAATATTAACCATAGTGCCAAGTTTGTCGTCATAGTTGTGCATATTCTTGTTCAGCGTGTTCACGAATCATCAGCAATTTTACGTTGGTAGCGATGGCTTGTGAGGGTTCTGTTTACCGTAGAAGAACCAGTGATTGATGCATTCTTCGAATCGTCACTATTACTCAAACAATTCAGAATAAATCCTCCAGCCAGACCATTTATCAATGGTTCTAGATAATTTATAAAACAGAGTGGGACTTACGTCCGAGAAGTGGTGGAACACAAATCCGACAATTGTCTTCTAGTTTAAAACATTTAAGCAATCAGCGGATTCGGCCAAGCGACCTGACATTACAATTCTCTTTTAAATCATACTTTTAGTGAGGAATAGCTCTGATGATCAGCAAAAGTAAAGGCCTTGCTCCACTAGAAGATGACACGTGGATTTCCCATTGCAATCTTGAAGCGACCATAATTCTACCCGAATAGCATTAAGCCACGCTAATCGGGCTAAACATATTGGTTTGAGCTTGAACAGGGCCATGTCTTGGCATGTTGCAGGTTATTGTGACTAGGTTATGTCTGACTTCAGGAACATGAGCCTTATTGCAATCGTGATATTTAAAATTACATGAAATACAGCCGCTCACATGATGTATTGAATTGAATGTGTGGAATATTAATATGACTGCATGTATATTAATATTGAACTAAATATGACTATACCGTGTTTCCCTGAGGGTTCTGCACTACATATAATGTCCATGAAGTCTTCATACATTGGGCATGAGGTTGAGTGCGGTGGCCTGATTGCATTGCATTGATTATGCAATAAAACTTGCATTACATGGTGTGTATTACCTTGATCTGGGTAGCACTTGCGTTTGGTGTGAGTGCTGTGGGCTCGGGGAATAGGGCCAAGTCAAATGGAATCCTACGATTAAATAATGGAAAATAGAAATATGTCGGGCATAGCAAGTGGGGATAAATACCCCACTTTGATGAAACACAAAAACACAGTTGCGACACAACAATACATCACCACGTGAAAAACGAAAAATGTCGGAGGGTGTAAGGGCCAGCGGTGAGACCAGAAAGTTCACATTTGCCCGAACCTGAAGGAAGAGTAAATAAATATCCAAAATATCGGTTTTATTGTAGTACGAATGGGCCTTCAAGGTATTTGATCTCCAATTCGCACCATAAAATTTAATTCATTGGTGGAGTGAATTCAGGTCAACCTTAAAGACTACTATTTAGTCATTTAAGAATAGGTTTGAGGTGCTTTTTGCATACTAATCATATTAATTAAATGGAATGACGTAATATAAGTCTTAGTTTAATCTATGATTTTGTTTGAGGTTGTTTTTTGATAGTTTTGCGGGTTTGGGAACTTCCGGCCTTCATTTAAAGCTTGGCCGTGTCGGTCTTGATTTATCACGAGATCTCGGCGATTTCATCTATTGAGTGAAGAAATGTTAAGTGGAGTTAAGAAATGAAGAATCAGGAGGATCAGAGGAAGTGGATTTTACATTATGCATTCTTGAAATTTATCGGATGCGCTATGATCCCCTGAGCTCTCAGCTATCTGGATTTTATTATCAATCATGAAGAATTTTACCACTTCCTCTTGAAAGAACATAATACCTGCAAGCGAAAATTTAATTTGCTGTGCCTTGTGTTTCGGCTATGATGGCATTTAACTATCATGCGGGGGTGGTAGTCTGTCAAGAAAAATTGATCCCCACGTTTTTTGATCCCCGAGCGACCTCTGTTTGTATGAATTCCCCACTTTGATACTATTATTGTCCACTTCACAGGTATTTTTGATTATTTCACCATCTTGCTTATGACTCACCTGCCACCCTATAACTTTTAACCTGAAAATTTATTGACATTCATGCCTTGACTTACTCTGGTTTTGGGTTTCTGGTTTCCTATCATACCTCTCTCTTCTCTCTCATTTTCTTGTTTTTATTTACACCTTGAGGATGACAACTCAAGGGATGTTTGACTAAGCATCTTAGCTCCCGCCAGAAGGAGGGTTGCTAAGGTTGGTTAATGGTGATTTCATAGAGTGGTCCTTAGTTTAAATGTAACAAGAATCTTTACCATTTAAATTAGTTTCAAACTTTACTTTCCTTGGGTTTAATGCCATTTAATGTGTTTCTTTTGGTCAATACTTGTCATGCTTTGGGGTTCAATGCATTCTTAAGGGTAGATGCACTGACATTCTTTAGATGTCATTTACGATCCACAGAAATGAGGTTAAATGCTATGTTTTCAAACTGCTGGAACATTAAATGCTCAGTACATGTGTTGACTCGAATAAAGGTGTTTTAAAGGGTTAGTTTTTACTTTTATAAATAAAATGTCGGTTTGCTATAGCTCTAAGAATCATTGCCTAATCTAAGGAGAAATAACGGGGACACCTTTATATACTATTTTATCAGCTTCAGTGACAGCCTTGAGGTCACCATTTCACCCTGTCTAGCAGTTTCGATTACCCAGTGAACAACCAATCTCCCTGTTTTTACCCCGAAAACCAAAATCGAAGTAAACCTCTACATTTTTGAATCTTCATGCAGTCATTTGTGGGATGAGAAACCCATCCGTGTTACGAACCTAGACAGCTATCTTACTGGTAACCAAATCTCTACCAGTAACGGAGGAATAGGAAATAAATTTTGTTGATTCAGGATCTTCTAAGGCGACACGATCTCTTCATGAATCTGCTGAGACATCCCTCCAGGAGTCATAATCTCTCTCTTTACCATTCATTTTGCTTTCACGATAAGGGCAAAACTCATCTCCATGAATTGTGTTGTTTATTATTGTGGCAGTGTTCTCATCTCTCTTTTTGGAAGAGAAATGGCTTAGGCAGGTTTGTCTCCGACATGCTCACCAATCATAGAACCCCTTTTTTTAGTCTTTGATCGCGTCTGCGGATAAACGAAGCTCTGAGAGCCTTGGTTGAAGAAGGGCGGTGTGGCCTTGATGTTGTTTTGTATATGCACGAGAAGCGTACCACAACTGTCTCCTCTGGGTGCCTCCTCCGAGAACCCGCATTTGGTTCTAATGCGCGTGTTGTACCATATGTGTGTGGTTAGATTCTTTATAACTCTCTCACGTTTTGTATCACGGACTATGAAGTTATTTTATGTATTTATGAATTCTGTAGGGATGATCTTATTCATCACGAACATGAGGCGATATCTAGGAATCACCATTCCTTGGGCACTTCTGAGTTGTACAGGTTGTCGGCAAGTACAGGTTTGGGGTGTCAGCGACGGTATCGAGCATAGTTACCACGAATACCTCGACGGGGACTTGACTGAGCCGCGTTAATTCAGATGTGAACGTCATAAACACCGATGGCTTGGTGTCGGACTTGGGTTAGAATTACTGGTGCTTCGGGAGTGTTAATCAGTCTGTTTGGTGCTGGAAGGATTGAAGTGGGGAGGATTTCACCACCGGGTCCGAGAATGGGAGATTCGAATGTAAGAACGATAAAATTCGTCTGTTGATTTCTGTTCACGAAGCTGATTCTGCGTCGTCGGTGATTCGTGTGTATAATTACACTGCGTGATGCCATCGGGTTGATGAATCGTGCATCGTCGAAGTCGAGTCTTGGTGTGAGAAAAGTAACCTTAAATTTGAAATGACGGTGATTTGGGAATCATTAAGTCTATTATTATTAGTCGGCATGTTCGCTAATAGTTGGACATGAAAATGATTCTAAACGTTTGTTTTAGGCTGCAGTCGTGAATGATGCGACAGTCGAGGCAGAGGCGCCGGGGGTGTCGCGGCGTGATGACCTTTAAAATTTTGTGCGGGCCTTCATAGAGGCCATGGGTGCCTATGATGACCCTTCTTGCTGACTCATCGAGCTGAAAGGAGTGAGAGGAGTGCAGTAGCTCTCAGAGGTTCGAGCATCATCCTCCCAGTGTTCCTGAGAGGGGACGATGTTAGCGAACCTCAAATTCGGTTCAGTGGGTGAAGGATTCTCGAGCTGGAGATCACCTCGGATACTACTCGTTAAACCCAGCTTCCATTATTCGCCGAAAAGCGGTGATCCCGAATCCGTGGGAGTGGGTTCTGACTTCGGGGACTTGAAGACTATGACATGGGATGATTTTGTAGACTATTCATGAAGGAAGTACTTTACCGGCTTCTCGCGATATACGAAGGCGAGGGTTTCATGAGCTAAGACGGGATGATTCACGTACTCGAGTACGTGGCAATTCTGAGTTGCTGCGTTTAGGGGATGATTATGTGGCCACGCCGCGCCAAGTGAGTTCGGATGGGCTGAAGTTGTCCACGCCAGGGCATCGAGCCCGATGACCAGCCCGATTGGCGGATAGAGCCAAGAAAATCGAGGCACATGAGAAGGAAGCATTAATCAAATCCCTTTAACGTGCGTCATTTTATTAAATTTTGGTTTCAAAAGTGTCGACCAGAATCGGCTAAACCGGTTGGCGGATCAGCCCAGGAGCACAGTTTACTCAGGCATTTTCAATTATCTCTCGAAACATTTTGTCTATATTCATTCTTACTAGGGCCTTTTAAATTGTGAAATATTCAACCTGACGAAGCCCATATCATTTACATTTCAAAAGACTCACCAACATTTACGTTTAACAAAATGCGACACAAATAAGGATTCAAAGTTTCAAAATTGCTTTCAAAATATAATGTTGAAAGAAATGGTGAGTGAATGCATCTATCAGCTGAGCATACTGCCATTCGCCTCTCTATGACTCTGACTCTGAATTATTTACGATTACCTTCTCTATCTTTACGCTAATTACCTGCGCCTTCGATATATCAAACTAAAGCATTTTCATGCTTAGATGGTTCTATCTGATTCTCTATTCCATTTAAGTTAGTATATGTCATGAATTTATCAAAATAATGCCTTTATAATAATACACATATCGCCAAGATATTATCCACCATTTACTTTTATATCATGTTTAAGCTTTGGAGTTTATGATTTACATATAACTATAGAATCAACATTAAGCAGTTAGGTTCAGTGAATCTATCTGTTTGTCATGAATGTATATCATAAAACTACATTAATATTATATCTCATATATTTATAATGACTTATTTCCGACCAGTGGTTAGTGAGCATCTGTCTGACTGATAAATCGGTAGCAATGTGGTTTCACATTCAATATTACCATCTCACTATATTACCAAAATCAACATTCTGACAGATTCGGTTGGTGAATCACGATCTGTTATAAACCATTAACCCATCATGTTTCACATTCATATTACCATTTCCCACCACAATTTGCAAATGGAAACCTTCATAACCGGAATTAGTTGGTGAGAATCTTTCGTCACATGCATTTATGCATCAAAATACTTAACTCAATTCCACATCAAATCTGATTACCGCTATGACAATTCGATTGGTAAAATCCGTCATGTTGGTCATCAATAATACATTTGAATCATCACGCGCCACCAAATATGTGCTGCGACCCTCCGTTGAATATTGGCACACAGCGTACATATCATTACGACCAGCATTCAAATCGCTGTAATTCAAATCAATATATATATACTTATATATATATATTTCACAAAATAACATTCATAACAGATCATAATCTCACATTTTCAAAATCCATATGCACTTTCGTCATCAGAGCTAAATCTATTTGGTATACTACGAACACCCAGGAAATGGAGATAGAGGGTCAGTGAACAAACCAATTTTTTGATTCCTTGCTCTTACACTGATATATAGATCTACGATAAATTCCATAATAACATTCCCACCTTTCTAAATCAAATAAATTCTCCTTCCTCTTAGTGGTTAAGCAAATATCATCCACTAACCGGAATCTCTCTGGCCAGTGGCGAAACTGATGCGATTTTCACTTGATACTTATTCTTGTTGAACCCCAGGTGATACGTTTCTTGGATCCCCTAAACATCGATTTTGAATATGGGACTTGGCAATATGCAAAAATGAAATTTGTGGAACAACACATGCAGAATTTGCCCCAGGCTGGAGTACCAGTTACTATTACCTGTAACCTCAGATACACCCGGCCCTGCTAAAATTAGAGGTTTGCCCATTACATACCTATACGAATGCAGCTCAACTGCCAATGCCATTTTTCTAGGAGTTTTTGCCTAGAAGTAATGCAGGGATTTGGCTTGTTTTCTGCTCATTTTCATCCACCAATCTTCTCGATTAGGTCCCGTATCAGCCTGGAATCTACCCAGCTTGACTCCAAAGAGTGGATTTGTAGACTCAATAAAATCCATTTTCTCTAATGTTAGGCTTTTTCCTAAATCAAAATCATATATGAGAAGGTGGGATTGATTTTCTTACCTTATCTCTTCAAATCTCTCGCACTGTGTTATTTGATCTCTTGGAGCAGAATGAAATAGCCGCAGCTTGATCTTGCGAACCACAGCTTTTCCCCTTTTAGCCTTCCTTATACATAGCACTTTCAGGTTGCTTTCTTCAAATGAGCCCTAAGACTCCTATACATTAGTCTTTAAATTTCTTTTAAGTGTGTGGCAAAACCTGTTGCTTCCCCCTTACCTCTCATTTCTCATTTTGCTACTATTCATTCAATCATATTCCTTATAAGGCCTTGTTTGTACACCAAATAATAATTTGTTTGACATTTCTTTTTTTAATTCATTCATATCATTTATTCACTTAGACATTTATTTCACATTATTTGTTAAGTTATCATTTGACCCCCAGGTCCTTATTTACAAATTTCCACGTTTTGCCCTTTTCAGCTGAGATTTATTACAAGATTTCGTCTTTCTCTTTAACCTATAATATTCAATCCTTATGCTCACACTTTCAATTACATTACACAGGCCCTTCAATTTATAATTTCTAGGAAAAACACCAGTTTAAACTCAAATTCATACGAATATATAATAAAAATTATTATAAAATTTGGGTATTTTGAGCGTCTGAGGCAAGATTGTAGGACATAACCTACAAGATATGGACTCGATGGTCAATAAAGCCTTGATCATTGAGCGAGAGGTAGATGACACTCGTAGCATCCGAGATGCGGGTCTTTGATGATAAGAGAGGGAAGATAAACTATTCTTCGTTCAAGAGGAAAATGAAACTTATTCAGTTCTGAGAGAGTGAGGCAGGTGGCAAGCGAGCCAAGGCCAGGTCAGGAACATGACCCTCAATTTGCCCTCGACACTTGGTTATCTATGGGTGTCACGCTCGCCATCGTTCTCCTTATAACACTATTGGGGCCCTTTTAGGTTTAGTGCGTCTCGAGCCTCGGGTGGGCTTAGCCATCGTGGTCGTTGAGTGCGTTATGTAGTTCACTTTAGAGTGTCATCTTGGCTCTAGTACACTAGTTATTGCATCGTCTTCTGAAGCAAGTGGGGCCCCCTCGGGGTTCTTCGATCAAAGTTTAGTAGGAAACCTCTCAATTGAAACCACTTGACTTAACACAATCATATCTCCTTGTCGGGCAGAATTGTTCACTGTTTGTTTTTGTTGGATTCCTTATTTGCCAAGGGGTTTTTGTTAGAAATTTTCTCCGGTACTGTCCCGCCAGTTTGACTAATGTCGGGTTTCCGACTGGTTCATCGGGTAATACGTGCTCTGCTCTTTGTTTTTTGGGTGATTTTGGTGACACTCCTCTACTTACTGATCATATCTCCCTCATCCAAACTTGGAATGGTTCTGTTTTTTGTTGTTCTCCTTATTCTTCATGAAACGCCATCATCAGTTTCATCAGTGCTCTCTTGAGGATGGACTGGTTGGCAGCTGGTTCAACCGGTTGGTGTCGGGCTGCTTTTATGGAAGCTGTTTTTTGTTTGGGCCCAAATGCTATATGGGTCCAGAGCCCCATCAAGCCAACTCAGCCGCCCAGGCAGTAATGTGGGTCCATGTTGGGCCTTGTATTCATTCCCCGCCTTCTACGTAGGAATCCATGGATGCGCAGTAGGTAAACAGCTAGAAAATCTTCAGAATTCATGCATGAAATAAGAGAAGAGTGATGAGGCTTCGTTTAGAGCTGATTGAACCACTGCTGAGGAATTTGAGAGAAAACACCAGGTGAGTTCGAATACTGAGGTGAGAATCAGTATAAAGGAAAGAATCAAGTGAAGGGATCTTGGAAGGACATTTTTCAGATAAGCACCGTTTATGTTCAAAACTGAATCTGCCAGCTTGATTTTCTTACTCTGAGCTTTGTGGAAGGTAAGATATATACCTGGCTCCACTATATTCTTTAATGAATATTCTGATCAAAGTGAGTTTTCTCCTCAACCATTTTGGCCGGTTTTCACGCTCCATCCGTAGCCGGTTAATAATTTCTGCTAGCGACCCGATTTCCGGGCCCGTTTGAATTTGTTTTGAGTTGGTTCCTCACTCATCGAGCTGAGAATCAATCACGTTTATCTTGTTGGGTCCTGACTCACTTTGGAGTTTCCGCCGAAAAAATTTGAAACCTCTCACTCCGTGACCATGGACTGGTTGAAACCAGATTAGTGGGTTCATTAGGTTGGGTTTGGGAATGGCGGTTTGGGAGTTTGGTTTGTTTTGTTGGTTCTCACTCATCGAAACTGAGAATCAATCTGGACCCCATCTTGTTAGATTAAACTCATGCACCCTAGTTTTGACAAATTTTGAGAGCCTCTCTTACGATATGGACTGAGGTTTAAAAACAAGTCAGTGAGTTCCATTAGGTTAGGTTTGCAGGAAGTGGTCGGGTAGTTTGCTTTGTTTTGGTTGGTTCTCCTCATTCAGATGAAATGAAAATCACCGTTCTTTTTAATTCTGGAAACTTCTTGGAGGTTCTGAAAATTTTGAAACCTCTCTCAACCGGCTGAACTTGTTGGGAAGATTAGCCGGTTCACTGAGCCTCAGTTCGCTGAAACAGTAGTTCGGGTCTTTGGCGCCGTTTGTGTCGGTTCTCAGTCATTCGGAGTTGGTTTTCTACTTGGTTTGTTTTTGGTTATTACTACGAGAAGGGTCTGACAAATTTTGAAGCCTCTACTTGTATCTGAGAGCTCTGAGTTTGAGAACAAAATTATTCCATTCAATTGAATTCAGTTTGCTGGAATGGTAGTTTGGGTAGTTTAACCGTTTGTGTTGGTTCTTGTTCATTGGGATGAATTCTCACTCAAAATTCTATCTTTTAATTCCTGACTTTCTGGGAAGGTTCTGAAAGTTTTGAAATCTTTTTCTCAACCATCTGGACTGGTTGGAAACCGAACCAACGGTTCATTGGGTTGGGATTTTCCGGGCGGCAGTTTAGGTACTTTAACTGTTTGTATTGGTTTTGGTCATTGGAGTTGGGTGCACTCCGTCTATTTTAATAGATTCCTGAGTCTGTGAAGGATGTTTGACACAAAGTTTCAAGAATTTTTCAATCGTTTGGATTTGTTGAAAACAATTCTTGATTTGTGCAAGGCTACTCATGGAGCAGCCCGTATTTGCTGCCTCAAACAATCCGATCCATAAGCGTGCTCAACGTTTAGAAACCCTGCCGACTGCCCTTTTAGGTCTGAGTTAAATTTTATATGATTGAACAAGTGAGTAATTGACAAATATTGATTATTATGTATAGTTTCCGATTTCGGCCCAGGTCTTCAAGAAATCGCTGTGCTAAAGTAAGCAAACCACCCACCTCCCTTCGGCCTAACTTCCTTTCTTTGGTATAGGATCATCCCCGTTTTAAATGCATGATATGATGTATTATTTGCCCTATCTATTCCTTCTATACATAGCTAGGGACCTCGGTACGTATTGCTGTCGTTGGTAGCCACCGCCATTCATATCTGCATTGTACATGGTGTTTGGATGCGACATTTGTGATGCATTGAGCCTTTTAGACCTCTTATCTGGCGCTTGGCTGAGGGACCTGGTATGTACTTTAATGTTAATTAATAATTCCACATGGATGCTTTGTGTTTGGGTGTCATGCATGCTTGCTATGTTTGTTGGCTAACCTTTGATGTGTGCCTCATGTGAGGGGACACAATTTTTAACTATTTGCCCTTTGGGTTAGTGTTTTTTAACATATTGTTACAGTGAGTTAGTACGATCTAAGTTGTATGTTTAGCCTAGAGACTATCGATGCGCGACCATATGCTCCCTTGCGTTCACTATTGCAGAACTTAAATTCCAGGACTAAAGAATATTTCTGTAAGTACACTTTAAGAATAATTATTACTGACGAACCGAAGAAATCTCCCAATTTTCAGAATAAAAAACACACCACATCTTCACGAGTCTATTGGGGTTTTCTTGTTCTTCTTGGTTTCCTTTATAAAAGTAACTCAAACAACGTAAGTGCTCAAGAAAAACCATCCTCCTCGAGGATGGATTTTCCAAAGCTCACAAATAAATCCCACACATTTCTTCGGCTGGCAGTCGCGTCTGACTGATGGATCAGATCAAGATCTATTCTAGCGACTGTGGGAATGAACCGAATCTACGGTTTCATAAGGATCAACTTGAACTTGAGTTGTCATCATCAGCATTGAGCACATGGACCATTGACGAAATAGACTCTTGGAAGCTACCTGAAATGGCCCGATGATCTTACCGGTTAGTATTAAGCATACACTTATGGGCGTTTGTTTGTGCTTATTATTGTTCACATGTTGGATTCAGCGTGCTTGCCCTTAATTATGTTGATGCCTAGCTATATGTTTCGATTAGCATAAATGGTTCAGTTTTATTATTATTATACTATCATGACCAGGCGCCATGCACCTATGCCTTATTAGGCCCTTTATGTGACACCCTCCTCTTACCATAATTGTTTGATTTGTTTGTGTTTGTGGGGCACGTGTGTATCCTCACCACGGAGGATCACTAGTCTTGGTCGATTATTCCTCATTAATTAACCTATCATTTGCATTTTTGGAGTCTTCCAGCCGTTTGCCTTTCGACGAGCTGGGGGTTTGGAATGAGATGCAACAGGCTATATCGATGCCGACGCCGCTGGAAATGGCGGATATAAAACCGGCCGAACACCAGCCGCCAGCCACTGACTTTCCCGGAATTTTCGTATGGATACATGTATTGGCCGATTAATACGCTTCGGGTGTTGATTGGGATCTCGGGTTGTGTATCTTGTGAGTGGTCTCTCGCGCTTTGGACCTTACGCTTTCTGTTGTTAGCTTGAGCCATCTTAAAGCTGAGTCTATTACCAATATTAGAATCTCGGCTCACGCATTTGGAGCCACATGTCAGATTAGCTTTTAACATCACATGTCAGCTCATTCCCTTGGGGATTTCTGCATTCGGCGGAGATTTACCACTGATTGATTTCGGATTGATAGTCACCCGGGGGCGACATGCCCTCTTCTTAACTTCGGGGATTATTGATTAAGAGCGACACAGGTTCTCGAGCTTGGATTCGGATCGGTAGACTTGTTAGAATTAGGTCCCTAAGATGCGGAATTCGAAACAAGAACTTCCGATATGAATGGACTCGATCCCATCTTTGTGCGATGACTGGCGGTCTGAATCACCGTTGGCATCTCTCAGGGATCTTTATGTGGGGACTGAGACGAGTTGATGAACTGGGCGACCATTGCCAATTAGAGCACCAGCATGACTCTCCCCACCTCACCACCACCATCATGCGGACCTGATACAACCTGGGACTACAGTTTCACCTCCACCACCCCACCATTATCACGGACCTTGTCTAACACAGGGTATATAGTTCCGCCTCCACCACCCTTCGGTTCAATCAGCCGCCCGGTGGAGCTTTTGTTCTACATAGCCAGGCGGACCATACACAAATACCATTGTGACCCACTTGCGGGTGTCTGGAATGCTCGGCGTGTCGATAGGATTGGCGAAGGTCGGTCTCTGCATGTTTGATGGAGTTATAGGATTTGGGACGAGATATGATGACCAGTGGCAGCCTTGCGATTGAGTTCCCATATCTTCGGTGGACCAATGAAAATTACTGCGGGATAGGGTGCCCCACCGTCTGCGGGTTATCTGATTGTTATTATAATGAACCATGAGGTGGATGAGAACCCCTGAATGGTCATCGCTTTTCCCTCTGATCGCTGAAGTGATACAGCTCGGCGTTGGTTTACATCATTGTTTATCAAGTAGTACGGATACTGGCGATTTGGGACAAGAGTTTATCAAGCGGTATTCTTTTATCTGTAGTGAGCGATATCTCGAAGAGTTGGAGCCCTCGGGTAGAGGCCGGATGGAGTCGGGTTACTTCATTTATCTCCCGATGGAGGGAGAGGCCGCCCTGTGAGTATAGATAGACCCTGAGGCGCGATCGGATGCAGAGCTGATGCATGTGCAATCTTATTCGCTTTAGCTGGGCATCTCGCCAGGCTTCCTGAGCCGAGATTTTGGATCATTGGTTGAGGCCCTCTGGCATTGAGGAGGCATATCTAAGGATTATTGGCGAGACTCTTCACCGGACTCTAGAGAGGCGCGAAGATCAGGGACTCCAGAACCGTGGAATGTTGTAGATGGGTGGCATGACGAGGACAGTCTACGTCACCCACCAGGCTAGAGGCAGTTTTGAACCTCGCCCCACCGAGATGAGGGTGGTGTCCGGACCAAGCTTCCCACTCACACTGGGCGGCAGATTGGGCCCTGCTTTCCTACATCATTACGGCCCGGTCATAAGCTACATAGAGCCTGGAGGCCACTTTCGCCAATCACCAGCAATGATCATCAGCACGCCTCCATGGCATTTGAAGCCAGTTACCATGACTCGGGATACCCTTCGATGAGCATTTCAGATTTGTTGAAGGGGTTTGATTCACCACACTGCACCCAGGACCACCACTCTGACTTTACCCCACTGGATTGGACGAATCTTCCTTGTGCCCACAATATACGTGATGCGCGTCTGAGCAATTGTCTTTGCAAAACCGCGACCGGGCTTATTGATCAGTGCCGATCCGATTGGGGCATCGCCGCGACTACAGAACCACTTCACCCTCTATAACCCTAAGCTGCCTCCACCACAGTCTTGCTGTTGATCCATTAAGAGATGAGAATATTCATCAAATGGATGAGATGGAGAGAGCTCCTCGGCCAATCGGTTATATCTGTTCGAGTTTAGTGTATACACAGGGTGAGTCTCAGTTAGATTGACTCGAATGATGTTCCCAAACAGGGCAGCAAATATCACCGTTATGCGCAGCATGTTCCTCGTGACACCTTTAGCATTCCGTTCTGGGAGAATCATGAGCCGTCGCGAAGATGTTCAAATTGTTCGAGTGGAGAGATGCTGAGCCCACACGTTGATAGACCTTTGCGGCATTGATGCTGAGATGAGATTAGGAAGGAATAGGTATTCGCCACGAGCTCGCGCACCCGCTCGACGCATTTTCCATTTGGAGCTTAATGGCCTCATCGACACACATAGAATGTTGATCGAGCTCTTAATGGGGTGTTTGAACACTACGGGCCGATCCATTTCACTGGCGGAATCGGGAACTCGTACGCCTTTCACATTACCACAACAGTTGCCACGAGGATTAAGCCGTATTAGATCGCATTCATTGATGTTCTTTGTTCAGAGGTCGAAGGGTGCCATATGATGTGGCGGACAACGTTTCATACTAGCGTTTGTCCCTTCGATTCGCTTTCTATTCTTCCGCTTTAGGATTTTTAGCCATCGTTTTGGGCCATCTGAGATCGTGAAAGCTTATAGATAAGGACTTCGAGAGAGGGCGATTTTGGTACACTGACACGTGTCGTGATGATGATCTCTCTCCATAACTTCCCGGGTTTGAGGATCGATCATCCTTTAACCTACTTCTTGATCGCCGCCCAGTTCGCGAAGCGGGTTCTTCCACTACCAATCTACATAGTAGAAAGGTGGAAGTTCATACATGATGCATTATCGTGTCTGATCGATAAAGATGTTCAATCCCTCACGAACCAATATACGAGATCGTATCCGCAGTGAGGATGACTGCGACTGACGCTAGGGTTACATTCGATGAAGTTCAGGTTGTTAACACAGAGGATGTGGTAAGGATATGGTACCCATGTCATTTGACCCGGTCTGTGCCTTTGGTGCTTAGCATGATGAAGGCATGTCTTATATACAAGTTTGGGATTGGTGCGCCAGCGACCACAGAGAACCATGGTTTCTTGTCTGATTGATCATGACATATCTTATGGGTTGGGTTACATCCCGGCGGCCGGATGATACCGCGACACATGGCATTGTAAAGAGAAGTGAAGCTGCCATCTGTCATGGCATTCGTGATTATCCTTCGCCCTTAGCTTTAGTTGATTGACTATTTTGCCACGAGAGGATGTCGGTAGCCACACTTCCCTTTGAGAAGAATTCGCGACCCTCTTTCAATAGCTGGAGTGAGGCATTCAACATGCCACAGGGCCGGTTGTTTGGTGAGACCACCGAAGCCCTTCAGGTAGTGGTTACCCCATACAGGATAAAGGCGATGTGTTTTCACTGTGCTGCTGAAGAGATCACAAATGTGATCACCTCGCCAGTTTGGGGGATGGCCGTGACGACCGCTGCTAAAATCTATGGAAGAGATGGATTACTGTTGAAGCCCTTTGGCGTTTATAAAATCTTTGCACCCCTGTGAGCCGTTCTGCTGGCATATTTGGAGTTATGATTGATTACGATCTTGTGACACTTTATGGCGCTTGCAACGTAGCGATGGACGCGCCAGATCGACCGCGGTGATCTCCATTACGGATGTTTACCGGGCCCCGATTAGCTTTTAAATCTTGTTTTGGAATTTTCTATTAGCGAGTTTGATGATGATGACCGCCATTCGCGATATAACTCGCGATCTCTTTGTTTACGGTGAGGGGCGTTCGGCTACGTGGACCCACCTCTTTCTTTTGACAACATCAGGGTTTGTCGCCGCTTTGATGACGTTTACGTGGCAACAATGACCGCTGATCACACAGTATTACAACGGCGTCTATCGCAGCGATATTTCTTTGATTGCACCACCGACTTACTTGACTTTTTGTATGCGATGTTAACATGACACATGGGAGCCCTTCTTATAAATGGCATCGAATCGCCGGGCTGGTACTTTTAGATTTATTCATGAGCGATTGTTTTCTTGATTAAATACCGGAAGAATCATCTGAAGTCGATAAATGCGCGGAGAACTTGTCTGACCACATATCGAGTTACATCACCATCTATGTTGTTTCGATTATGAATATTCGATATTATTGGGAAGATCTGCTGAGTCTTGTGGACGCTAGTACGCATCTGGTGGCTAAGTAATTATTTCACTAGTGGATTGGAAGCTACTTCAGTATCCGCTGAGTCAAACCGTGACGGTGACCAAATTCATCGAATCTTTAGTCTGCGCCGACTATGGGATCCTCATAGTTGATCTGAATCAGAAGGACGCGACCAGGCGAAAAGTGGTTCCACGGTCAAGAGTATGGTATTAAACTATCTGATATCCTACATATAGACCCTGACTAATGGGGCGATTGAAGGCTCGAATGCGTCGAAGGATTGCGAAGAATGGTTCGAGGCGCTTCGGGGATTGGTCGACTCCTTTGGTATGGGCTTAGCATGGCCATCTTTTAGTGCCGACTGGTACCCACCCTCTTTGGTGTGGCGTGAAGGCAGATGCTGTTGAAGTGAGATAGGATCATGAGTAACGACTGAAACATCGAATCTAGAGGCGGTGACTCTGATCCGGATTATGATGAAGCTCGACCACGTTGAAAGAGGAGGGTGAGCCGCGGCGGATCGTGTTCGAACTATGGAAAATGACCGTCGTTTGGAAAAAGGGTCGGGCCTAGGAAGTTTCAGCGACCTAGTCTTGAAGGTCCTCCGGGGATTGATCATGACCCTAGAGGAAAGTTTAGGCAGTGGAGGCCCCGGGCCTTATGTCGTCAGAGATACGGCAAAGAAGAAGGAGCACTTTGGTTGATGAGACTTAGGCGAATCAGTTCGTGCGGATCGGTGAAGGAGTTTGCCATAACCCGAGAATCGTGATTAGATGGGTGGCCATCATTTGACAGCATATCATTCTATTCTTGCACCATACGGTACCGTTCATATCCTATTCGCTAACTACTTTGACCTCGCGCGTTCATTCTGACTATTCAGTACAATTAAACCGCCCACAAACTTTTTTACGACTGGGTTGGGGCACGCTACGTGCGGCTTTTCATTTATTATTTGGATCACGTGAGCATTATAGGCATTGTGTCATTCTTTGTTTGTTCTTTCTGCCGCTGTTGCATGTTCTTTTCTTCTCCATTTGCGTCTTCCCTGCCGTCGCCTTTGAGTCTAGTTTCAATCATCTCTATTCATTTCACTTTATCATGCACCTGTATGATAGTGACGATGCTCTCATCCAGGAACTCACGATGATTACAATGCACACCATCATTCCACCATAGGTTTTGATCAGGGATTCTTAGGTTGAGGGGACCATTTGAGCTTAGAGGTTTGAGATTTCCTTTAGATTAGGAATTTATGTGGTATAATGTGACCTACTTTGAAGATTTGTGTAAAAAAAACAAAAAACGAAACAAAACAACAAAACAAACAGGCTCTTTCAAATGCTCAAAACAAAAACAAAAACAAGCAACTTTTGCGTCGTCATCGTTTTTAAGTTTTTGATATTAGTTACTCGTTGAGTTTGAGATTTGTGTTCCTGCAGAAAGTTCGGTGAACAATTAATCAAGATCCTGTCCATGGTTGGGTAACACAGTGGGTATCAGTTTAGTTCCTTCACTGCCCAGGTCTTTGGATCATTACATACATCGTAACTAAAAATCTTATAAAGTGACCACTTTGTTCCGACGTTCGCGGGCCGAGTTGTTGAGTCATTGTCACACATTGCCACATTGTATCGACTTGTTTCTTCCTTTTTTTCATCCATTCATCGGTTCTTATCACTTTAGTCTTCTTCTACTCTTATTCGATCGTAGTCTCGCTGACGTGTCCTTCGGTAACCGACGTCGTTCGGATGTTCGTTGAATGCTCGCGATCCTTTGATGTTGACATTCAGCTGAGTTTGGCGAAGTATTCGCGTGGGTATTTGGGCGCTGTTTCCCATCATGTCATTCTGCCTTTCACCCCAGCCTGCATTGCGGGTGAAATTATTAGAAAACCGCCACGAGACCATGGATCTCGTCGTTTACAACGCCATGCGTTGCCTCGTGAATAAGTTCCTCTCGCGTTCGTGAGATGTCGTGACAGTCTGTTGCGGAAAATCATGAAAGATTACGCACCATATTGCTTCTCATTTAGTTTGCTTGCCTCGAGGTCCGCGATGGGAATCGCCGAATGCAAATCGAGAGAAATTCGGAACCATGCAGATAACCCAATTAACAATGCTTTGACACGTTCTGTGGCGCCCCACCCCACTATCTCATGTTGGCGTTGGCTCGTGCGCATGTACGCGACCATTGCCTAGAATGTTTTGGCATCAAGGTTTGAGTGTGCTTTCTACATCTGGTGGTTTTCCTTTATACGGCCAGGTGGCAAAGGCCAGCTAGGTGGGTCGGCTCATGTTAAATGACTCAATGAGGTACACCCTAGCGCCCCACCCTGCTGTCTTGTTTAGCATTTCGACGCGGTTCACTGAAGAAGCTATTTGAGTTTTCATCAAGGCACTTGCATGTCGGATGTACTGGGGCGTACCCCTATCCTTTCATGTTGGCATTGGCTGTGCGCGCCATCGCCTGCGGCGTCCGCCACCACTTTGAAGATGTTTTGGCGTCAAAGGTTTGAGTGTGCTCCACTCCTGTTGGGTTTCTTCATCTGTGAGTGTTCCAAGGCATTTGGTAGATTCGCTCATATTCGTCAACTTCGATAAAGGTGCTGTAGCCTTTACCCATTATGTTCTCTTATTAACAATGAACCAGTTGGTTTATCTTCATGAAATTGTTCGAGTTTTTATCAAGGCACTTGCATATGGGAGAAATGATATTACCTTGCCCGGAACGCCACCCTCTAATAGATTTTCACCAGGAGATGAAAATGGATGATTTTGTTTTCACAAAATGATGATTGTGATGTTTCGACTCGACTTTGACCGCTGGGTTATGAAGTTTTGACATGGCGTTGACCCAGAGACTAAGGCATAACACTTTCTTCACGCACCACACGATACTGTTCTGGCCGGATCATCTGAGGCGTACCTCATCTTTCCATCAACTAACTAAGTAAATCCGTTTACGCTGTTTTCTCGCTTGTCATTTTATTTACTTTGACGATCACCTTGGGGCATACCACTTTTGTCATCGAGTCGTGTATCTCGCGGTTCATCTCTAGTTTCTCAAATTTAATAACTCCACCGGGTTTGGTTGCTGGTGCAATCACGAATTGGGTTCGTTAGTCTGGCCGCCGTTTGGCCGTCCCTCATTCAGTTTCAGCGGGATCCGCCACCAGGTACTCACGGTTACCTTCTCAGATGCCTTTCGGATCCACCGCACCTCAAGGCCCTCACCACGGGATCATTTACCGCTCACGGTACTCATGGGATCCATTTATGGTGCTCGTCCGGATCCACATTTACGTACTCGCCCGGATCCCGACTTTCGGTGCTAACTGGATCCTACCTTTAGGTGCACTCACGGGATGTTACCTTCGATTTTCTTTGGGATCCCATTTAGTATTCGTCGGATCCACATTCCATTCACTTCCGGATCGCGGCATTTCGTACTGCCCGGTCTTCCTTTTCAGGTACTCACGGGATTTCTGCCCTTCTCCGATCGCACACCAGGATCGCCACCGCCGCCTCGACCGCCTCTGGATGTTACCTGGCCTGCTTGGATCCACCGTTTTGTGCTTCATGGATCCAACTGCGGTACTACTTGAATCCCGTTTCCATTTCAGCGGATCATCGCCTTCGGTACTCACGGTTTACCTTCTCAGATGCGCCGGATCTCACCGCACTAAGGTACTCTACTGCCCAGGATGTTCTGTCTCCGAGTCGCTTTCCGCTTCCGGATCACATTTACGTGCCTGCTGATGTTCGGTGCTCGCCCCGGATCCGTTTACCTGATCTAACGGATCATACCTTTTAAATTACTCACCCGGTTACCTTCTCCAATACTTGCTCGGATCTGCCTTTGATGCTCACCGAATATTACACCTTCACCGGGCCTGCTTAGGATCCATTCGGTACTCGCCGGATCCCAATTTTCAAAGTGCTGCTGGTTGATCCTACCTTTTAGGTACTCACAGGATCATTCACCATCCCGGTGCTAAACCCGGATCCACAATTTCCGTGCTCATCCAAATCCCACATTTATTTCACTTGGGATCCATTAAAATTTTCAGCTCAGGATCTTACACCAGGGTACTCCCCGGGATTTGCCGTGTATCTGGGATCCCTCCTTTCTTTGCCTCGCCCCCAGGTTTCATTATTTTTCTGTTATTGGCTTTTAGGATCACCTCATCTTCACGGGCATTGTGCCTGTTTTCCTTTTCTTGATCCTTCAATGGAGTATTTCTGTTCCATAGTCTTTTGATGCTTAAATGGGAGACAAAATTGTTGGTCATCTTGGTTCTTCTATGAATTCACAATTTCTCCCCCTGTCGCTTGCCACCGTTCTAGTTTCTTTCCTCTCTGAAGAGGACTGTTGGCCAGGCCTCAATTTTTACCTCAACCGCCACCGTTTTCATCCTCTGGTCACTCACCCCATTCTCTTCCGCTCCCTGCCAGGCCCTTTTCGGGTGTGATGCGTCTCTGACCTCGGGTGGGCTTGTATGTGTGGTCCTGAGTTGAGTCGTATGTAGTTCACTAGGGGGTGTCATCATGGCTTATTTTTAGTTATTGGCATCGTGCGCATAGAAGCGAGCGAGACCCCTGAAGTTTTGCTTCCGTCCCGAGATTTCATCCGGAAGCCATCATCCCGAATTAAACCGCTTGCTGACTTCATTTTGATCATATCTCCCTTATCGAACTCAGAATTGTTCACTGTTTGTTTTGTTGGATTCTATTTTCCAAGGAGGTTTTGTTTAAAATTTCTTAAATACACAATCAAACAGTTTGACTAATCGGTTTTGACTGTTATAGGGAAATGGCTCAATCACTTCCTCCATTTGCATTTTCGGTAATTTGCGGTGACCCTCCTCCTTGTTTTCCGTCTCTATCATCTCATCGAGCAGGTCGTACACCAAATTTGCACGATTTTCTTATTCTTCAGGAAACATTATATCAGTTTACATAATTTTCCCTCAGCCGGGATGGGCCGGACTGTGGCTGATTCAATACGGATCAATCAGACTAAAACACCGAAACTGTTTTTATTGATTTGGAGCCGTCGTGTATGTGGTGGAGCCGCGAAAACCAGCTCGATCATGGAGCGTGATAGTTATGTTTCAGGGCGCCACTCCATTAAGTTACATGCAGCCCACCATGAATCCATGTGGATACTTGGTGGTGAAAACCAGTTCCGAAACATCTTAGAATTTAGGCTGCCGTGAGGAATCGCAGGAGAGTTAATGAAGCATTTCGAGGCGATTGGGGCCCTTTCCAAAGCTTGAGGTGGAAAAAACCAGTACGGGTTCAGATCTGTGGTGAAAGAAATAGGTATAAAGGGAGAGATCAGAGTGAAGGGATCTTGGAAGGGACATTTTTAGGGCTCAAAGCATGCATTCAACACAAATTCGAGCTTGAATCGCTTAAGCTTGGTTTCTTTTAAGGCTTTGTGGAAGGGTAAGATATATACCCTGGCTCCCTATAATTCATACTAATAAATCTAATTTCTGGATCAGAATTTAGTTTCTCAGCAGGTACGACAGATTTCGCTCTGCTCATGAAAGCAGTTCGATAATTCTATTGAAGCGATTTGGGTAGTTTGGTTTCATTTTGGTTGGTTTCTCACTCATAGAACTGAGAATCAATCACCGTTATCTTGTTAGATTCGACTCTTTTAGGAAGTTTCTGAAAAATTTTGAAACTCTCAATGTATTTGTATGAACTGGTTGAGGAAACCAGATTAGTCAGTTCATTAAGGTTAGGTTTTGCCGGAATGGCGAGTTTGGGAGTTTGGTTTGTTTGGTTGGTTCTCACTCATCAGTGAGAATCAATCACCGTTTATCTTGTTAGATTCTGACTCTTTTATAAAGTTTTGACAAATTTGAGAGCCTCTCTCTGATATGGACTGGTTTGAAACGGATCAGTCGGTTCGTTAGGTTAGGTTTGCGAGGAGCGCGGTTCGGGTGGATTGCTTTGTTTTGGTTGGTTCTCACTCATCGGTGAGAATCGATCACCCGCTGTTTTTTAGATTCCTTTTGACTATTTTAGGAGGGTTCTGAAAATTTTAGGAAACCTACAGTCAGCGGGATGAACTTGTTGGGAGGAAGCAGTTATGGGTTCAGATTCGATTGTGAAGCGATGGTTTGGGTTTTTAGCGCCGTTTGTATCGGTTCTCGATCATTCAGTTGGTTTTATACTTGGTTTGTTTTTTGGATTTATTACTCCTTGAGGAAGGGTCGACAAATTTTTAAAAACCTCTATGGCTAATAAAACTGGTTGAGAGCAGTTAGCAGTTCATTGAATTCGATTCTTTGGAATGGTAGTTTGGGTAGTTTAACCGTTTGTGTTGGTTCTTGGTCATTCGGGTTGGAATTATATAGTTTATCTTTGAATTCCTGACTTTCTAAGGAAGGTTCTGAAAGTTTTTGAAATCTTTCAACCATCTGGACTAGTTGGGAGAGCCGAGACCGGCCGGTTCATTGGGTTAGGTTTTCGAATGTGAGTTTAGGTACTTTGCTTTGTTTGTGATGGTTTTTGGTCATTGAGGTTGGAATTGCACTTTCAGGTCTATTTTATTAGATTCTGAGTCTGTGAAGGATGTTTTGACAAAGTTTCAAATTTTTTCAATCGTTTGGATTTGTTGAAAGCCGATTCAGCAGAGTTGTGCAAGGCGACTCATGGGCGGCCCATATTTTAGCATGTTTCAATCCAGAATCTATCATGGCATGCTCTTAGTTACCCCGGAAACTGCGGAGGCTGCCTTTAGGGTGCGAGTTCAGTATTGGATTTGAACAAAGTGAGGTAGTGAGCTTGATAATGGGATTGGTATGTATGGTTTAGTTTTGGGATTTTAAAGGGAATGTGTGTCTTGAGTAAGCCAGAGCCACTTTACCTCGCTTCATTTGCTTCCTTTCTTTTAGTATAGGATCAATATTTGGTTTTTAAATGCATGATGTATGATGTATTATTTGCCCCATCTATTCTGCTATACATGGATAGGGACCTCGGAGTACATGCTTAGTCGTTGGTATTTGTATTCATATCACGTACATGGTGTTGGACCGACATTTGTGATGCATTTGAGCCTTTTAGTGACCTCTTGGTAGCGGCTGGGATACGGTATACTTTAATGTTGAGTAATGAATTTCACATGGATACTTTGTGTTTGGGTGTCATGCATGCTTGCTATGTTGTTGGCTAACCTTTGATGTAGCATATGGCGGGGACCACAGGTACATTTATTTGCCCTTTGGGTTAGTGTTTTTAAGCATGCTAGATACCCGATTAGGTTAATTAAGTCTAAGTTGTATGTTTAGCCTAGGGACTATCGATCTGTGACCCATATGCTCCTACATACAATTCACTAGTAGAGACCGAGGTTCAGGGCCTGGGGAGTGCTACCTCATATGAGGTACCTTCCCAGATATGTAACGACCCGGACCCGAAATGCAGTTTTGCGGACCGCTTTTCCATGCGGAGTCATTGGGGTTTTTGTTCTTGGTTTCCCTTTATAAAATAACAACAAAAAGTAAGTGGCGACTCCAAAGAAAAACCGTCCTCCTCGAGGATGGATTTTCCAAAACTCGAAAATCAATCCACATTTTCCTTCCATTTAAAAGCGAGTCGTGTCGGCCCGTGGATCGGGTAGGGTCCACACGGGTTACCGATCGGTACGGGAAGATGACGTGTTTCCCGCACTTACCATCAACTTGAGACACATGAGGCGGAACTACCTCATATCTGGGGGGTTTTTCGGGATCGGGGGGACACCACCGGTCCGTCATCCCGGTGGGGCGTGAGAGCGGACTCGGTATGTTCCTCCTTACCACAGGCGGCCTTGGGCGGGGGGCAGGTATCGATCTCGAGTGCGACGCAGGCATCAAGTGTTTCACGAGACGGCCAAAGGGAGGGCGGGTAGTAAGGTCGAGTCGAGGCCCGAGTGGCCTGGCCGAGACCGGGGCTCGGGCGTGCAGACCTCCTCGATTGGGCGGCCCGGATCGGTCGGTGGGGGGTCGGAGTACGTTTCTACTCTTTCGCACAGGTGATCGAACCGGAGTCGACTTATGAGGAGACCCGTGATCGAATTAGCTCGGAAGAATTGCTCTAATGTCAGCTTGAATGGATGACCTTGACTCGTTGCTTATATGGAAGCAAGAACCTTGGTATATGTGAGGACGCAACAATCGGTGATGGAGATCCGAATGATAAGTCTTGATGAACGCCACGGAATAACCGATAAGTTCAAGGATTTCTTTAAAGAACTAAAGAGAAATTGAAATTCTCAATTTTATAAATGCTTAAAACTTCAAGAACATAAGGATAACAAGCCTATAAATAGGCCCAAAAATATGAAGAATAGAAACTAAATATTCAGCCACAAGGAAAGTAAATATTTGGCCAAAAACAAGAAAGGAAACTAGATAATTTTTTGTAATAGAGACTTGGTAATAAAATCAGCGACAAATCGCGAGGAACACAAAATCAGCTCTCAAAATAGCGACCAAATCGGGAGACAAATCACCACCAATTCAGCGGCAAATCAACACGAATACGACGAATCTTTTAAAGAATAGCAGCTCCTATTTTCTGACAAAACGCACTTTCTGATTAAATAAGAAACTTCTACTTTGACTTGGAGAATAAATCTTTCTAAAATAAAACAACTCCAAATCAAAATAGTAATAAAACTCAAAACACTTGGAAATAGAAATATATTAGGTGTCTCCAAGGTTTCATAGCCTCTCGAATCTGAATTTTCCATAATTAATATTGAATTCTTAATGAATCTTCTAGAAGCTCCTGCATCACGGATCCTTTGTGCTTTGATTCTCATCATTCCCCCCTTCCTCGAAAAGATTCATCCTCAAATCTTTACCATAACGTTGTGGATGGCATGAAAATAAATACAAATCCTCCACGATCCATCCTTTATGGGAACTAAAATCACTGGAATGGCACATGGACTCAAGCTCTCCCTCACATATCCCTTTTCCATCAATTCACCAACTTGCTTTTGGAGTTCCTTTGTCTCCTCGGGATTACGCCTATAAGCGGGTCGATTCAGAATGGTAGCACCAGGCACAAAATCAATTTGATGTTCGATCCCTCGGATAGGAGGTAAACCTTTCAGAATTTCCTCAGGAAAGACATCTTCAAACTTCTGCACAAGAGAGACAATAGAACTAGGCAAAGAAGTGTCAAGTTGGTTAGTATTAAAAAGTGCCTCTTTGTACAAAAGTGCAATCATGGAAGCGATTTTAGAACAATGCTCTCTTAACCTCACTTGCCCTTGCATAGAAATTGGTTTTTTCTCTCATTTTCTCTTAAATTTTCAGTCACTTGCTTTTTCTTTTACTCACTCTCTTTTTCACACGTTTTTTTTTTCACTCTTTTTCTTTTGTTCACTTTCTTTTTCACTCTTTTTCTTTTGTTCACTCTCTTTTTCACTCTTCTTCTTTTGTTCACTCTCTTTTTGCAACCTCACTTGATCTTCATAAACTTGACTTGGTGACAAAGGAACAAAAGTAGATCCATTGGTTGTGCACGACGAGTACTTGTGGTGAAGCTAGATGCGTGCCTTTCCTATCAAATTGCCATGGTCTTCCTAATAACAAGTGCCCATCTTGCATTGGAACTTCATCACACAAAACTTCATCTCCGTACTTCCCAATGCTAAAAGAGACTAAAACTTGTTTATTCACCCTTACCTCCCCACTATCATTCAACAGGGATCAATTTATAAGGTCGGGGCTTACTTATTCGCGTTCTAGTTTCTACTACCATGGTTGTCCTAGTGACATTGGTCGCGACTTCCACATCAATGATCACACTACATACCTTGTTTTGGATGTGGCACCTGGTGAAAAATGTTATCTGTTGCATCTCGTCATCTTCCTTAGCTTGCACACTTAAGGCCCTCAGCTACCATTAGATTTCTCCTTGAATGACGTACTCCCTCATCGCTCGACATCCTATAAATATGGCATATAATCACAATCCGACTCATTGTCTGTTTCAATCTCACCATTGTCTCGCATCACCATGACTCTTTTGTTCGGACATTGGGTTGCTACCCATGCCTTGGCATTTAAAACACATAATATCAGGATTCCGAGTAGTGAAAGAATCGGGTTTACCTTGATTTCCTTGGTTGTTCCCCTCTTGTTTTAGTTCTGTTTTATGCTTGGCGTTGGGTGGCTTCTCTTCCTTCCTCCATTGATTCGATTTCTAAGTAGATGAACTTGGACCTGGTATAGAACGTGTGTTGCTACTGCCCCTCCTCTTGACTTGATTCTCAATCTTGATGGCCATATGCCACTTCATCCTCGACTCAGCATAATGTTGCAATTCCACCACATTTTGAATCTCCCGGTTTAAACCCACTAGAAACCTCGTCATGGTAGCCCCTCGATCTTCTTCAATATTTGCTCTAGCCATTGCAACCTCCATCTCCTTATAATACTCCTCCACACTTTGGTTACCTTGCCTAAGGTTTTGCAACTTGTTGTACAACTCCCTATAGTAGTAAGCTGAAACAAATCTCTTTCGCATCACCTTCTTCATCTCTTCCCATGTTTTCACTGTTGGCTCCCTATTCCGTCTAGTATTCAAAACAAATTGGTCCCACCAAACTGTTGCATAGTCCGAGAACCCTATGGAAACAAGTTTCACCTTCTTATTTTTGGAATAATTGTGACAATCAAAAACCAACTCTACCTTCCTCTCCCACTCAAGATATGCCTCGGGGTCATTCTTTCCTTGGAAAGATGGAATCTTCATCTTAATGTTTCCCAAATTATTATCTTCCTGATTCCTAGCTTCTCTATGTCTCCCCCCATACCTCCTATCACCAACAGCCGAATCATGATCATTCTCATCCTCAAAACCATTCCCGTCATATTCGTCTTCTTCTACACGCACCCCTCTTCTTGGTAGCCTCTCCCTTCTATGCCTTGTTGGAGGGTTTAGTGGCTGCTCGAAGCTTTGCTCCACCCTCTCATGGAATTGTTCCAATTTAGTTTTAAATATCCTCTTTACTTCACTAGTTAAGGCCTCCATAATGAACTTCATATCGACTCATCCCGTCATACTTTCGGATGTATTGTTGTTTGACATATTGTTGTAAAAAAAAAGGTTAAAAAAAAGAAAATAATAAAATAGGACCTCACAAATCACTCCCTCACGTGTTTGCACTCAAAGAATGATTCACTCGGTTCACTCGTGTTTTCACACAATATATTTGGCTTTTTTCTCTCTCTAAATCTGACCACTCTTGCCTTTTTTCCCTCAGAATTTCTCTTTTAGTTCTTTTGGAACTAATCAAACAAATCTGATTTTTTATGAAAATCGTCAAACCACGAAGACGGGTTGGTGGAGTCAACCAATATTCAAGTCTTTTACTTAAGGCAACAAAATAAGGACACCAAAAATTTCTCAATTTTTTTTCACCGACTTTTTTGTTTTATACTATGGTAAGGACTTGATTTCCAACAACTTGAATGATAATATTGATTCGTGCCACAGTAGGGTGATCCGAAATCAACAAAATTTGTATCCTAAATTCCTCCTACTTCCATAGCAAACTCTCTTTGCAGTATATATATGCTTGATTCTAGGGTCGAACTTCGGAGATGGGTTTTCTTTGCACAAATGATAACAATATGAGGTTCAATTTAGTGAATTAAATTTGGATTTTCGGAGTTTTTGTAAAACCGAGAGGTGTTGGTTGTTCACGAAATTTGAAACTAAAATAAGAAAAAAAAATGTAAAATAGAACCCCTTGAAATTAATGGGAGCTCACCAGATTCGAATTCTCAGTCGGGGAGGTCCTCGGGGTTATTTCCTCGCGTTGGGGAGGATGACCTATAGTCATCTCGGAACGGATCTTCATTTTAGCTATAAAACCCTAACCCAAAAATAATTATCCTTTTGAAAATGGCATTCACTAGCCATTTATGTTCTCAATAAGTTCAAACGAGTCTCCTTGACTCACGTTACAATGGGTAATAAATGATAACTAATGAACATCACGAGATCTAGTAATAAGCATCAAGTGAGCACTAAAAGATTACCAAGTACTGACCATTAAACATGAATCGAGAGGGATCACTTGATAAAAGGGAGAACACGAACTGATGTAGTGACTACTGCGTGAAGCGGGGACCTCCGGTAGCCTCGGATCCACGCCGGTAGCCTTACGCTGGGAGACGGGTTTTAGCCGCTCATCCTCCGAGTTGTCATCCTCGGAGGGTGTTTGGCTGCAAAAATGAAAAGAAAATGAAAGAAATGGAAGGCGAGAAGAGCGAGAGCGGGAATAAGCTACTCTGTCACTTTGTGATTGATCGTGATAGTTTACATGGGGCGCTTGAGGCTTATAGGTGCTCGGTCTTATGGAGATTACAAAACAAACCAAAACAAAAGCTATTACAAGGGTTAAAATAAGAAGAAACAAAAAATTGTAACAAAAAGGCAAAAGCGTGTAACTGTAGGAAAGGTGAAATGTGAACAGTGGCGGGATGAATAGTGGCGAGCAGGAGCAATTTCATAGGTTGTGACCAAAATTTGCTATGCTTCATTTTTCTTTTGTTTTCTGCTCTTCTTTCCTCTTGGTCTTTGATCTACGATGTTGAGTTTGACTCGAATTCTTCATGCTTGGATCGACTCAACAATTTTGGCATGATTAGCTCACAAAAACTGCAAAATTTGCCACAAAATGTGATCAGTAGAATAGTAGGGACCTTAATATGTAAATCGGGTTAATTAGAATGATTAGTATACAAAAAGCACTCAAAACCTATAATAAATAGGGTTCAAAATAGCACTTTTTGGGCACTAATCCACCCCCGACTCTACATTGCTAGTCCCATAGCGATGAAGAAAGAAAGAAAGAGAATACAAAACAATAACAAAATTGCTATTTCAAAAAGGTTGTGAATATAAGTAAAATGCCTATACAGTGGAGATGAATCATCAAAGCCTTGATAACTATCTCGAGAGAATGAATGTCATACAAAATTGAGTATCAAAAAGAGCCTCCTTCTTCTTTGATCAACCGAGACTTCCACCAAAACCCTAAGTGTTTGTTTGATTAGTTCTCAACAATAAAGCCCGACAAGCTGCCTCTCCCCTGACCAAGTTTCTTGGCACAACCTAGTATGCTAACCAACCTAAATAGATCAGGACCCACCTCTTATTCAACAATTCTTTTTGTGTTGTAGGGGTGCAATGCTAAGGAATTGACCTCACCAAAGTCCATGTAATGAGGGGATCTCTAGATGACTCGACCAATTAAGGCATAGGGCACTGATGTAGGATCTTTGGAATACAAACTCTTCGAATTATCACCGGAACGAATGATTTCGAGACTCCGGCTTCAAACTTGCTAAACTCCACCTATCCACCATGCGAGCACTAAGTCGGTGGCTCCCAGCAAGTTGGCTTAGGAGCCACTTAGGGATTTAAAGGCTTTAATATATACAGTCGGACGTGTGCTGGGTTTCAAGGTAAGCGTTCTTGATTTTCTTCTTTTCTTTTCTTTTTCTTTTTGCTTTTTCTTTTTCTCTTCTTTATTTTTGGAAGACATTGGCCTTCTATACATGGGGTCCTTAACCTATTAAAGGTGGTCCACTTCGAAACTAGGAGTGAGTTATTGCAAAGCTTAGGAAGCTAGGTAGTTTCAGGTGTGAAGAAACTTTGATGTACAGTAGTAATGGACCAGCTAAAGGTGGAGAAAAGGGTCAAGTAGTAACAAGAGTTCAACTGATCATCCACTCAACTAGGCATGGAACCAATTTAACATCAATAGAATTGGACAAAGTTTCAATTTTTCAAACCACAGGTTAAGCAGAACACAAAAAAAAAAAAAAAAATGGGTGCAATTTTTGAAAAAAATAAGTTGTATAGTATAACAGCTTCACAAAAGAGCAAACAACAAAACCCTTGAACATCACAAAATGACTTGCTTAAAATAATAACAAAGCATAATGTAAAAGTCACTTCCCTTAGCTGCAATTCTCCCCCGACAAATGTCATTGTGTCGCAATGGGGCTCGGATTGGAAAGTTAGGGAAGGAAGTGTTACCTCCTTGATGATATGTGATCTTTGTTGGATAGGAGACTTTGCAAGCTTTCCATCAACACCTTATTCACTCCGTTTGGGCTTCAAATAAACAAGTTAGGAGAAGAAAAGAGAGAAAAAAAAGTGACCAGTTGGAGCATTTTGAAAATTACACCTTCATAATAATTTCAAAAGTGTTCTTTCTAAATATATTTGGATTCACCTCTAAACTTTCCAACGATACCAAAAACACCTAAAGCAGGTTCGGATGAAAAAAAGTTATGGCGAAACAAAATCGTGAGACAAACGAGGGAGAGTAGCGAAAATTTTTGGCTAGCATGAGGTATTCGCTATGTGAGTGAAAAATTTTCACATAGCGAAAATTTCGCTATATTTGCGAAAAATTTTCGCAAAATTTTTTTTTATAAATAAAATAAAATAATAAAAATAAAAATAAATTTTTGATAGACAATTTTTTTTTTAATAAAAATAAAAATAAAAATTTTTTTTTTATAAAATAAAATAAAGTAATAATAATAAAATAAAAAAACAACAAATTTTTTTTTTTATCTGCTCTTGTTCATTTTTGTCTTTAGGCAGGGAACATCAGTGCGACAAATATCTACATAAGCGAGGAATTTAGCTATGTAGCGAGTGACTACTTTCGCTATAATTGCAAAAATTCTCTATTATTAACAGAATTTTAGCTGTCTAGCAAAATTTTAAGCTATAATAATGAAAATTGTCCTGATACCCTTGCTTATCTACTCAAGCACTGATCTTTTTTGCTAATTTTCACTGGCGCAGAATTAATACAAGAAAAATTAAGAAAAATTGTAGAAAAATAAAAAAAATTAATCTAAAAACAAAAAGTAACTAAAAATTAGAGAAAATCTAAGAAGAAAAATTAACGAAATCAAAATAAAATACGATAAAATAAAATAAGATTGAAAAAAAATGAGAACAAAAATTAATTTGTGTCCCCCAGACAATTCTTTAAGCCTTTGAGAGGTGTAAGGCTGTGAACTTCCGCGAGAATCTGCAGAGGATTGCGGTGCTCGAAATGGGCCGGCACTGACCATCAGCGTACCATGCAATGTGACGGTACGCCATTGTTTTTTGATGTAGTGGCAAGGTACATGCAGTGGCCACTAATCTCTTGAAGTTTTGCATGGCAGGCAGTGATGGGCTGGCCTTAGCTGGTGCTTGGGGGTTGATCGTTAGCCAGGTGTAGGCAGAATATACACTTGGTCAGTGGAGGGGGCTACTGGTAGTGGGTTGTAGGTGGCCTGGGCATTGGCAGTGGGGTTCAATTCTGTGGGAAATGGTTTCAAAATAAGCTCTTGGGGCTCTTCCACTATTTCTTTTCCACTACCTTCCTCAGTTATAAAGGGAAGGATTTCTTCTTTCTTCTCCCTTGGAAAAACTCATGACACATATCAAGGATTGAGTAGTACCGGACAATTCAATAAAATCCTCTATAAGCCCTTGGTGTGGGCACATTTGCGCCTTGCTCCTCACACCATGGTGTCACTTTGGCCTCTTCTCGGTGGACATTATTGGCGGTGTAAGGGTTTTCAATGGGTTTTCGGGATGTCCCATTTATGCTCAAAGTCATTTTCAGCCCATCATTTCTTGTTCAAATTGTCTTCCATAGTGACAATTCTCTTATTCGAATAGGCATTAATCCCTTAACTCGCCACAAGTCATCCGCTGTCCCACGGGTAAGGTCCAAAATGGATTGTTCAAATGGAGAGGGATTGTATTGTGGTGGGTGAGGTATTGAGTTGAAGCTTATAATATGGAGGTTCGGGAGAATTTTATCTTGTGGAGGTCTCGGTTCCATGAGGAATTTGTGTGATTCCTGACTGCTGGTTGTAAATTACTACCATATGATGACTCATCCATTAGTTTCTATAGTCCCTCATGGACCTATAAATGTTTAAGTTCCTCACGCGCACGGGTTCTTGACTTTGCCATCATTTGGTTTACGTAATCCCTCATGGACATATATGCGCAGGTTACCCCTGCCACATCTTGACCCGTCATCCCTCTTCCATTGGGTTCAAATTCTGCCTTGATTTACCGTCTCTGTTGGCTGGGCCGAGCCCCACCATCAAGGCAGGCGGACACCAAGAAAGCATGGCTCCCCAACTCTCTTTTTTTTTTTTTTTTTCTCTTACACCAAGAAAAGAAAAAAAAAGAAGAAGAAAGAAGGGATAAAGTTAGCTCAAAAACAGGAAATAAAATGAAACAAAATTAAACACCGAAAACACTAAAAGATATATATACAAAGAAAGTGCGAGAACTTGTGATAAGGATCTGAGTGTTCAACAGTCATCGTCGCACTTAGGCACCATCCCTTCACTTGACGCCATTTGATTAGTGCCCGCAGTAGGGTGATAAAATCACTCATTTGTCTAAATTCCTCCTCTTTGCGTAGAAAAGCTATACCCAAATATGCGGTTCAGGTCAGAACTTCGAGGATGGGTTTCTTTGCAAATGACTAACAATGAGGTTCAATTTGGTGAATTAAATTTTGATTTTCAGGTTTGTAAAGCAGGGTGGTTGTTCCGCAGTGCGAAACTAATCAGAAAAAAAATGTAAATAGGAGCCCCTTGAAGTGTCGGGCTGGATTCGAATTCTCGGTCGAGAGATCCCTCGAGTTATTTCCTCGTTGGGAGGATGACCTATAGTCATCTCCCGAACTGGATCTTCATTTAGCTATAAAACCTAACCCAAAATAATTATCCTTTTGAAAATGGCATTCACTAGCCATTTATGTTCTCAATCAGTTCAAACGAGTCTCCTTGACTCACGTTACAATGGGTAATAAATGATAACTAATGAACATCACGAGGGATCTATTGTAATCAGTGACTTTAAAAGATTACAAGTCTTGACCATTAAACATGAATGGGGAAGGGATCTACACCAATAAAAAGGAGAACACAGGCAATGGTGACTACAGTGAAAGCAGAGAGGGACCTCAATGGCCTCCGAGATCCACCCGGCAGCCTTTTGCTTCAAGGAGGCAGGGTTTGCCGCTCCTCCTCAGTTGTCATCCTCGGAGGAGTGTTTTGGCTCTTGAGAGAAAATGAAAAAGAAAATGAAAGAAAAAGGAGCAGAGAAGAGCAGAAGTGGGAGAGCTGAATGCTTCTCCCGTCACTTTATTGATTGATAAGTGATAGTTTGTACAGACTTAGGCTTATATAGGTGCTCAGTGTATAGGAAATTACAAAACAAACCAAAACAAAAGCTATTACAAGGGTTAAAATAGGAAAAACAAATTGCTGCTAAAAAGGCAAAAAGTGTGTAGCCTTAGGAAGGTAGGAAATATGATGATGTGGGATGAATAGTGGCGGGCAGGAGCAATTTCACGAGGTTGACTGAAATTTTCTACCTTCATTTTTTCTTACATTTTTCTGCTCTTCTTTCCTCTTGGTCTCTAATCTACGATGTTGAGTTTGACTCGAATTCTTCATGCTTGGATCGACTCAACAATTTTGGCATGATTAGCTCGCAAAAAATGTAAAATTTGCCATAAAATGTGATCAGTAGAATAGTAGGGACCTTAATGTACAAATCGAGTTAATTAGAATGATTAGTATACAAAAAGCACTCAAAACCTATAATAAATAGGGTTCAAAATATCACTTTTTGGGCACTAATCAAATATCCTTAAAAAAAATTTATGTTGTTTTTTTTCCTGGCTTTTTTTTTCGACTTTTTTTTCCTTTTTTTTTTTTTGTTACTTGGAATGGACGGTTCACTAAAAAGAAGCAATAAAAAATGATATCCGAACAAGAATGAAGAAAATCGAACTTGGGATGAAGTAGATAATAGGTTGTGAATGAAATTGGGGTTGAGCAGATTTAGAAGGTATGGATGAAAGCGGTGAAACTAGATGGTTCAGAAAAGAAGAAAGAAAAAATATATATAAAGATAGGCAAACCAAAAAATAGAGACACATTTAGATTTACTCGTGCAAATGATACAAACCCCGTCAACTTGTGAGGAGACCCGTGATCGAATTAGCTCGGAAGAACTGCTCTAGTGTCGGCTTGGATGGATGACCTTGACCCTTTGCTTATATGGAAGCAAGAACCTTGATATATGTGAGGACACCACAATCGGTGATGGAGATCCGATTGATAAGTCTTGATGAACGCCACGGAATAACCGATAAGTTCAAGGATTTCTTTAAAGAAACAAAAAGAAACCGATAAGTTCAATTTTATAAATGCTTAAAACTTCAAGAATATAAGGATAACAAGCCTATAAATAGGTCCAAAAATATGAAGAATAGAAACTAAATATTCGGCCACAAGGAAAGTAAATATTTGGCCAAAAACAAGAAAGGAAACTAGATAATTTTTTATGACAAGACTTGGTAATAAAAATCAGCGACAAATCGAGGAACAAATCGGCTCTCAAAATGGCGCTCAAATCGGAACAAATCACCACCAATTCGGCAACAAATCAACACCAAATGCGACAATCTTTTCTAAAAGAAATAGCAACTCCTATTTTCCTATCAAACACACTTTCTAAATTAAATAAAACTTCTACTTTGACTTGGAGAATAAATCTTTCTAAAATAAAACAACTCCAAATCAAAATAGTAAACTAAAACCCAAAACATAGATATAGAAATATGTGGCGTTTCAAGGTTTCATATAACCTAGATTCGTGCCACGGTAGGGTGATTCGAATCAACAAAAGTCGTTTCCTAAGTTCCTCCTACTGCCCAGTAGTCAAGCTCTTGCCGATATGGCGATCTAAATTCGAACACGGGAGTTGGTTTCGCCATTACAAATGATTTGAGTGAAATTAAAGCGGTGAATTAAATTTGGATTTTGGGTTTTGAGTAAAAAGCAGGGGATTAGTTGTTCACAGGCTGTAGAAAATAAAATAAAGAAAAAAATGTAAAATAGAACCCCTTGAAGTTTCGGACTGCGGTTTAGGGTTTTAAGGCAACAACATGTCAGACATTTTTTCCTCGCGTTGGGGAGGATGACATATATTTCCTCGTTGGGGAGGATGACATATAGTCTATTTCCAGACAGGATCTTCATTAACTAAATAAACCCTATAATTTTCCTTTGAAGCTTATAGCATTTAAATAGACATAAGCTGACTCTACGATGAAAACACATGCAAGAAAACCTTCTCTGATGTGCGGAAACTGACTAAGCGACTCAATGGAATCTGTTGAAGTATCATTAGACAAAAGCTTGCAGTACATTAAAGAGCTTTGCTTAAGAGATTTTAACTAAGTGAGAAGCTGAGGCGTAAACAGCCATATGATCGTGCGTTAAAGAAGCCGGGGCGAGTCGGTTTACCTCAAAGATCCTAAGCGAGCTTCCTCCTGCGAGGAGAGAGTCGCCAGACATCACCACAGGTTGTATGTCTTCAGTGTTTGTGACCCAGAAAATGGAAGAAAGGAAAGAAAATGAAAGAGCCTTGAAAACGGGGCTGACTTCTCGAAAATTTATTATGAAGTAGTGATATTTTACAAAACCGACTAAACATATGGTAATGGGAGAAGCGAGGAAATTAAAGCGAACCAAACCTTTCAAGTTATTACAAGGTAGAAAGGAGAAAAATAAACAGATGGATTGAATACCAAAACATGAAGCAAAAATTTCGCTATAGACAGGGTGATTTTATTTATCATAAGCGAAAATTAAATATCATAAGCGAAAATTAAGCTATCATATGAAAATCTTTGGCCTCATGAAAGTGAAATTTAAGCTATACACAAATATTCATATAATATAGTCATTTCTTGAATTTGCAGCATAGTGATAACATTTCCTCCTGACTCTTTGTTTCTTAACTATATATATTTCATTTTCTTCCATTTTAAATCTTCTTTCCTCAGTCTCGATCTATGATGTTGGTTTGACTCGAATTCTTCATGTTTGGATCAACTCGACAATGTTGGCATGATTAGCTACTTAAAAGCGCCGTGTCACAAAATACGTCAGTAGAATAGTAAGATATGTCTTCATCGGGTTAATTAGAATGATTAGTATACAAAAGCACTCAAACTACCAATAAATAGGGTTGAAAATAGCACTTTGGGCCATAATAACCTCTCGAATCTAGTACATAATTAAGATTGGTTCTAATGAATCTTCTCAGAGCTCTGCGTCACGGATCCTTTGTACTTTTGATTCTGTCACGGTCCTAATCTCATCGGATATGTGGAAGTGCGAATCTCCTTACTCCAAATCAATGACTAAACATTAGTTACGAGCATAGGTCCTTGCGAAACGTCGTGGCCTTGAAGCGGCGAAGACATTCGGCGTTCGCTACGAAGACGGCCAGCGACGGCCCAGGTTAAACGAATGGCGAGTGCGAATTTAGTTCTGTCTCCGTTCGGAATATGGAGATGGCGGCAAATGGCGATCGGTTGTCGGACTGAAAGGCGTTAAACGGCGTGAGGACACCAGGAAGGGCGGCGTTGGCGTCGTAGATGAATAGGATTTCGGGGATGTCCACGGCTTTTGGGTATGACCCCTTGTTCCGATCGATTCGGCCTTATGAGCAGAGATCCGATCCCAAATCCGGTGGTAATGGACCTAGCCGACTTAAAAGCGCATTTAGATCTTAGGCCAGTGACAGTAAAAGTGCGGCCATGGTAGACGGATCTACGGCGTAGCTTGTTTGGGAACAAATTGAGGCGATGCCGGTCTGGTTAGGAAGGAGATAGATCCGATGGTCTGGAAGAATGCATTTGGCTCAATGACAATTCAGTTAGATTGTTCGCTCATGACATGGCGGATGGGATGCTGCTGATACACCCTCCTTTGATGAATGTAGTGTTGAGAGGAATTGAGTGGAGAAAGTGCAGTTTGAGTCGATTTTTTGATAAGCGATTACCTCCTTGGTGAGAGGCATGATAGATAAATTATGGCGGAAGCATGAGATGCTAAATCTCCTCACGGACAATGATACATATCTATATTAATTTGAGGACTTGGATGCGAAGGGATTGATAAATGGAGTGCAGACAATGGTATATTGTTGGGAGACCAGAAGGATTTTACTCGATGTCTTGCCAATTTGGGTGTAAGGTCTTTCGACATCTGGCTCACTTCTCTTTGCCTATATGGGTAGGTCTGCAATATTCCTTGGAATGTTAGATTGAAACACTTGGCATCTTAGCTATATTTGTGCGGTTAGGAGAAACCACTTCGCATCTGGACTCATAAAAGGCAGGACTAGGCTATCTTTTCTTTATGAAATACGCATTGGGTGGACTTGAATGTTGAAATTCCCTGGGCTTCCTTAACTTTGACGGCGTAAATCTACCTTGCTGCAGGTGATCCTTAGGTTTCTCACGGTTGCTCATCTAGGTTTTTTAGCCATAGCTCTTACATATACGCTACGAAACCAGCGAACACTAAGCCGATTCACGATAGCTCGACCGCCTGGTGAGAGGCTGAACATTAATGGTGAGAAGGGTACATGCGAGATCTAGAACAGAGCATCATAAGGTTTTCAGTCTGGCGAGGCTTAATGAAGGTGTTGATAGTGTTCATTGATGAGTATTAGGAGTTATCTGACGGAGTCCCGATGACTTAGCGGGAATACAGGATCAAGCCCAAATGGGGTGATGCGTGCTGACTTCTTTAACACTAGCCAGTATCTAACCATTAGTGAAGTTTGGCCCCTCCCGGGATGAGTATTTGCGTTGCTCTGCTAGTTGAATCCCCCATTCTGTGATTTTTTGTTCTGCATTAAACTAAGCATGATACATTTCGCAGACAGAAGATCTGTTAGATTGGACTTTTCTCCTCTCCCTGCCTCTGTCAAGGCTTGAGCTGAGATTAGAAAAAAACGAACCGTGATGATCTAGCGAATTGGATGGCGGGTATAGCCACTCTCATAATTAAGTTAATTTATGGAATATTAGGGACTAAATGATCCTGCGAATTGAGCACGTTTAATTTAGGGTCCACTCCCTTAGCATTGTCTGCATCCTGGAGACTCGAGTAAGAAATTCCAATAAGGACGAAAATTTTCAACTCAGCTGCCACATTTGATTGCTCTATGTGACATAAATCGCTGGTAGGATTTGGGTGTCTTTAGACCCGAGGTTGTTAAGCGTTGTTGCTATGCTCTGCCTTTGACGAAGCTAACCACTGTGTTATAGCGTAAGGATAAATATATTATCTCTGTTGCATTGTTGTACCTCAAATAACCAGTTGATGGGAGAGTGCTGGGAGTCATTTGCAATGGTGTGCAGCAGTGGATCTTACAGTTTCTTGGTGAGTGGATTCAAACAGCGGTTGCTGAGTAGAAAGAATGGAATAATAGATACGATCTTTGCTATGGAGATTTCCTGTGAGTGCCTATTCGACTTGGGCTTGATGTAAACTTTCCTTGGGCCTTTGTTCACGTGGATAAACGGAGTACGGTGATCGATTTTAAATTTAGGAAGCTAGATCGATCCTAGGAACAGTGCTCATGGACACATGCTAAGATCTTTGTATTACAGTTTTTGTTGGGGTTGTCGACCCTTTTGCCGTTGGTGATAAATCTCGATAATTCCGCGGACCGCTTGTCTGAAGGGAATGTCGCTAAGTTTTTAACTACGGGGTGACCGTCTGCTTTCGCCGACGATTTAGGATGCCGGAACTCTTGGATTGTGGAACTTCCATCGCTGAAGTGACTGGAGGGACTAAATGTGTGAAAACTTCTTTAAACTTTCCCAGCTTTCATGTGTTGCTAATGTTCGAAAAGTCGTGGAAGTAGAGAACCACTCATCGGCGCCCATTTGCTCTATTCAGTCAACCCGAGGCACGATTACGGTTTGGTAGAGGGAGTGGATGTGCATGAAGATTCCCATGACTTGAAATATCTTCGGAAGAGGGTTTACAGAGCAAAATCAAGGTGACTGTAAAAGCAATTTGGGGATCATAATTACAAATTCTTCTGCTATGGCTTTGCCGAAGCGAACTACGAGACTATCAGATGTCATTCGTTAGAAGATAGTTTAGATCACGAGGACCGGATACTATCAGACGGGAAGTTATTCAAACATTTCCAAATCATTTGTGTTTTATCTGAGGTCGATCCCGATGATGCTTACCGCATGGATGGTTTGGTTTGTCCTCTGCAAACATGCGGATATTCTTAATAGCGGGATACCGCGGAGATCAAGAATACCTTGTTCTCTGCTCCCTGATGACCCCGGGGATCGATGGGTTCTCTTCACTCTTCTTGAAAGGAGCTTTGGAGCATTATTTGGAGCGAGTGAGTCTTTAGTGACAGACTTTTTCAGGAATATCTGTTTGATTACGTCTCTTAAGTGAAGGATGTTTATATTATTATTGCCTTGGTTCAGATTCTGTTCCCGAGCTCAATGCATGATTATAGACCCATCTCATATTTAACAATACTATCTGAGTGCATCTGAGGTGTGCGGCCCGTAATTAGTGTATATATATAATTGGATTCGGGCGACTTTGTTGTTGAAGTGTAGCATAAACTGACAACGTCTTTCTTCTCGCTCGGGAGTTGACTGAAAAACTATCCTTTGTATAGTTTGGGGCTCGAGATGTATACCGAGATTGATCTCAAGAAGGACTGTATTTCTGCATAAGATGGGGGTTGCATATTGGACATTTTCGTACATATGGGTACTCCTTGCTGCTAGATGCATTAGGCTTGCATCACTATTCCTAAGTTTTCTATAACAGATAGGGTGAGCTTCTGGGTTTACTACTTCAGAGGGTTCTGTGGGGTTCTTTATCCCTTTACTGTTTCTTATTTCTTTGGAAGCCTTCTCGAGATCCTATCGAGAAGCAGTTCCTCCAGCCACAGATTTGATTTCCATGAAATATGCGATCGATCTCTCTGCGCCAGCCAGCTGCGTGATATATTTACATTTGCCCGAAGGAAATCGACTAATAAAAATTACTATGGATAGTGGCATCAAAGTTCGAGGCATTCTCAAGAATGTACAAATAAATCATAAAGGTTTTTGTATTCTTGGCGAGGCTAATGACGGTGTTAAAGCTACTATCGCTGCATGACGGGGTTGTCTGGGGTTTACCTTCAGAAATACTTGGGTGTTCACAATTTCCTCAGTTGTCCACTTTCCCGGATTGCAAACCGCCTTGATAAGATTATAACGAGATTGGTATTGGACAGATGAGTCCCTATCTATTTGAGGGTGAAATTTTATGACATATCCTCGGGTTCTCTGTGTATTCAAACTTTATTAGTCTGGGTATGTTCGTCATCCCTAGTTTGCTGTTATAAAAGATCAGACATATTTTTGAGCTGGTTATGCATGGTCAGGCGAGGATGTGGAGCTCTTGGAGAGCTAAGGTGGGCTAGGAGGAGATCTCCTGCGCAGCTATACAGAAGGAGATGGAGTCTTGAGGTACCGTCATGTTAGGGATTGGAATGATCGAGCTATATCTCAAGTACGTATGGAATTTTGTTCTATAGGCTGGGACTTTATTGGTGGCTTGGGTGCGGGAGGGATTACAGTGTGAAAATGGGGCGTTATGCGGGACGCGGGATCCTCGGATGTTCTTGGAGCTGGCGGAAGATTCTTCAATTAAGGGATAAGGTGAGACCCTTTATCAGGCATAGAGTGTGTAATGGTGTCCAGACCTTTTTATGGCATGATTTTGGGTCCTTGGGTCGATCCTTCCTCTTTGAGGAAAGGATTACGTGTGACTCGCCGTTCATGGGAATGCTTATGTTGTTTTTGTATTGGATGATGCAAGGTGGGTGTGGCACATTGCATCTCGAGTGATCTCATGGCAACCAGAGCATTGTGAGCCCCTACGCTAATACCTGCAGAGAGGATGTTATGTCTTGGACTTTGATCTCTGACCAGGTGTTTTTCTTGTTGGCCTCTTGCGGAACTCCGTTGTGACCCTGGGCCTCTTGTACACTAGCATCATGAGTTGTGGCCGGTTCTCTCGAGCTATTAAGGAACCTCCTTCATAACTTTGGCGGCTGGTTATCAGACAAATATCCATAAGACAGGCTCCTTGCAATGGGCCTCATCAATTCTATCTCTTGTGTTTCACAGCCGGTAGATATTAAAAGATAGACCATTTTGTTCTTTGAGTGCTGAGTCACGTAGGATCTGGTGATAGGGTTCTTAGAATTTGTGTAGACGTGGATTCTGGGAGGTGGGAGGAAGCAATTTCGTTGGGTATTTGGGTGTAAGATAACTCCTTTTTGTTTATCCTTGAAGTTGCTTGGGGAGCTACCGTTATCACTTGTGACGTGAAATGCTAAAGTCCATAATGACATTTTTTATTTATTGATTCACATTTCTCTCTCATTTTGTAATGATGCTTCGGGCTCGGAATATGAAACCCAGATATAGGCCCATGATCACCTGCGAATGGGGCTATGCGAGATATGGCCACTTTCCATAACATATAGAGGTCGTCGGAGAGATGTGAGTTAGGAGTGATGTCGTGCGCTGGATATTGGGTTGTTGGCGGTGTCGTTCTGGACGGGATGTAGTTATCCTTCAGTTCTGCTCTTTTTCTTTTTTTTTTTTGCTTTGGGTGGCTGTGCGGGATGTGTTGTTGGTTCTTTGTTTATTACTATATTATTAGATGGTTTTATGTAATTGATGCAGCTTACTTTCTTTGTTTAGAAGTCTTGTCAGTTTTCAGCCTCTATTCTCACGACTAGCCATAGCCTGTGTTACTGACTCTTTGGTTGTTTTATTGGGCTGCGGCATTTTGGCTCAGAATCTCAAGCTTTCAAAGGTAACTTCATGACCCTATGAGTGAGGTCTAGGGCGGTTGAGTTTGGGTATTGATTACTGGCTGTTGTCAGGTTGTTTGGTGAAGTTTGTCCTTTCTTTGCTCCGGGTTAGGAGATGCTTAGTTTTCTTGTTGTTTCACTTTGGTTTTAGTGTGGCCCTATTCTTTCGAGATGTGGGAACACATTGTTTCTAGTTTGTGTTGATTTATCAGGTGGTTTTTGTTTTGAAATTTGTTTGCCGCTTTCCTATGTTTTAAGGATGCTTTGTCGGTTGTAGTTTTCCATTGGCCTTTGGCTTCTTATATTGTTCTTGGTTGTTTTGTTGAGCTTTTCCCTTTTAGTAATAAATTCTTACTTATCAAAGACCAGGGATCAGAATGACTACACAGTACAGTCGGGATAGTTGTGGCTTATGGATTAAACGATTGAGAGAATCATGAAACAAGTCTGCCGTGACATGGGTGCATGTCACGTAGTCTTCGCCACAAAGACTTGGCGCTGCCACTATAGTAGGAATTCGAGGTGTTTTCAGACCACAAAGTCTAAATACCGCTCTTCTTTGTGAGACTTCAACATGGGCGCGTAGGTGGATAGAGTTTTTGGAGATTACGACTTACTTTGTTACCATCGGTAAAGAGCGAATGTAATTAATTTAGTCTTTCGGCCAGAAAGTCACGGGAGTATTAGGTAGTACAGCTTCAGGGAGTGGCGGACCTCAGACTCAATGGGTTGTGGGTTCTGAGCTGGGTATGATGGCCCCGGCTCGGGGTACCTTGGGAACTCTGTTGACTCAGTCTCTGCTAAGCGAGTGATGGTCGAGGGGCGAGGCTAGCCAGAACTAATTATCTCAAGTGGGACAAAGTCTCTGATCCAATCCTGATGGACAGAGGCGAACGCTCATGAGTGATGTCCCGGGTATAGGGACGGATTGGCCAGATCCCTGGTAGCCAGTTGGGAGAGGAGATTCTCATGCAGTTCCATTGCTCCCGATTCGCTATGCATCCAAGTGTCACGAAGATGTATTGTGACGCCGTCGGCGATGCTCACGAGCGGATGAAGAGGCATGTCGGGGATTTTGTGACGATGTCTTCTAAGTGACAATAGTCAGTGAAACTACGGGAGGCTAGCTAGGTTACTCCAGCCATTGGAGATAGTGGAGTGGAAATGGGAACATATCACGATGGACTTTGTGACTCACTTGCCACGGACATCGCGGAAGCATGATGCGGTGTGGGTTATAGTGGGCCGGAGCTCACTGAAATTACGACTGACGCCACGTGGTCGATGCGGATGAGCCTACACGCTGAAGATTCTGATTAGTATATCACTGGAGATAAATGCAGTTCATGGATTTGAATCTCATAGTATCGGATCGGGATCTGGTTCACAGCTCGAGTTCTGGAAGTTTCCCGAGAGTCTGTGGAGACACTGTGTGATGAGTCATGGCTTTTCATCCTGTGGATGGATGGTCGATCGGAGCGGAGTGCAGAGATTTTTAGAGGACATGCTGCGAGGCATCGTCCTGAATCTCAAGGAGTAGTTGGGAGGGCGCGCGCGCCAGTAGATTTACTTCCTGATAACCCGATTATCGGCGAGTATTCATGCCGGCAGCTGCTGTGAGGCTCTCTTTGTGGAGGCCGTATCTGATCCAGCGTGTGTTGGACGGTGGGAGAGCTTTATCAGCGAATCGATTTGATTAGAGACACCTGGGAGAAGGTGGGTATGATTTAGGCGTCTCGCGCTATGTTCACTCGGGCTGGCGGCCTTCCATTTTATCGGGGGGAGAGTAAAAGGAAAGGTAGTGATGGGATTATATCCTGATGTGTGACACTTTGATGTATTTCGATGAGTTGCAGGATTACCTCCCTTAGAGATAAAATTCCATCGTTCTCTCGATCACAGATCCTGACTGTGCTCCATTGAGGATATTCAGTTGAGCTTAAGGTTAACCTACAATTAGTGCGGGAGTAAATGGATTCATCAGGCAATTCTCCTAAGCAGCAGAGATTGCTTTCTGGTATTGTTCGTGAAAGAAAGAAAGACGGAATGCTATGGTTATGTAATACAGTTCACAGTTTAAATAGAGTGGCAAATTGAAGAACAAGTACCCGCTTTACGGATGAGATTCGACCCGATCATTGAGCGGGGCTTATTTATGAAGAATTGATTTAAAATCTGGTATCCTTCGGTTGAAAATCTGAACTCAGTTATCTCAGAACTTCTCTTTTAGCATGAGGTATAGGACGACCGAGTTTGTTGTCATGCCTTTTGGATTGACTAATGCTCTAGGCGCCTTTATGGATCGATGGAATGGAATCTCGTCGTATCTGGATCGATTTGTGGTAGTGTTTGTGGACTATCTTGATATATTAAAAGTCGAAGGCTAAGCATGGCGACATTTGCGATTGGCGGCTACGGAGTGCTGAGAGAGAATCGAGTTGTATACTGGCCCAGAAGTGTGATTTTGGTTACAGAAATCCGGTTCTGGGCACATGGTGTCTAAGGAAGGTATTTCAGTGGATCGACAGAGTTAAGGTCGTGATGGTGGGAGCGACCGAGAATGTCTTTGAGATGCGTAGCTTCTTGGATTAGTGTTATGTTTGTCGGTTATTGAGGAACTTCTCCGAGGTGCATGTCAATGACTAGATTAAACCAGTAAGGGAGTGAGCTGGTGGAATAACAAGTGTGAGAGTCGCTCGGGAGGTGGAAAAAGAGATTGACTCTGTGGCCGGTGTTGGTCCTCTAGTAGTGAGGAAAAATTACACGATTTTTGCCAGCCTCGAGGTTGTTTGGTGTGTACTTATGCAGGTAGAGTGGTTGCCTATGCCTCTCAAGCGATTGGAAGAAACATGAAGAGAATTACCCCACACATATGATTTGAGAGCTTTGTTTGGGATAGATGGGGCGTGCCTGGGACATGAAGACAGCTGACATGCATGGTGGTTGGGTCTTCTCGACCAGGATGAGTATACTGACTGGGGATACATTCAGATTAGGGGGGCAGCAGACATGGGACATATAATGTCGAGTAACTTAATTGATGATGATATTTGTTCCGATGAAGATCGCGGGAGCATCCCCTTTGGCGTTTAGTAAACCTGCGTGGAAGATGTACTGATTGCCATCCACCGATTCCCAATCACTAATCGGATCGACGCGCGGGCGTTCGTTTAGCTGTAATCGTTTAACGACCGGCGTTCTGAGACGAGGAGACTCTGAAAACCAAAGAACGTCCCGAAACTCGTTTCTGCGTGACCGCGAAGACTGACGTGTTCGTTCGATCTGTTTGTAACGATTGCGAATGAATGATGACGAAACTAACGATGTTCGGTCAAGTATCTGGTAAACAAAAGAATGCCTGACACCAAGCGCAATTTGAATTAACGTAAAATGAAGAAGACTAAGCCGGTTTTGTTCTGATCATTGTAGTGCTGAGCGATCCGATGGGGTACCGAGTTGTGCGGCGAATACCGTTGATCAGTGGATCCGCGACGATGACTGTACGTAACCCCGTTGACCACAGCCTCACGGGCCGTGGGCCGGAGATTAACGACGACGAATCGCGTTTCTGTTAACAACTCGGATCGAAGTACGTCTTGTACGTGGAGGGTCCTGAGAAGATGAACGCCGCCGATGTTCTGTCTTCTTGACCGACTCAGGTTCGGAAGATTCCGTAGCGTTCCATGCGTTCGCCGCCGGGCGGGGATCGCAGATTATGAGTACGACGTTTCGCCCGTGACGCGTGACGATCGAAATCGAGTTCTCGAAAGATCTTTGCCGAGCGGCGATGACGAGACCGGACGTTCGTTGCTCTGTTCGTTGCCCGTATTAGATTTCGAAGTTGGATGTTGGCTTGATCTTGTCAAAGCAACGTGACCGCCTCTTGTTGGTGATCGATCTTCGTTGGATAAGGTTGAGAAACTTTCAATCGATTGGGTGATGGCGATGATCTGCTGCTCCTGAGTAGAGCGAGAAAAAATTATCTTGCGACCATTGGAGGAGATTAGAGTTTCAGGTTGGGGACCATGTGTTTTTTAGAGTGTCGCCTTGCAAGGGAGTATTTCGTTTTGGTAAAAAGGAAGGCTATTTGGGTACATTGGTCGTTGAGATTCTCGAAAAGAGTTGGAGAGGTAGCTTACCGATTAAGGCTCTTCTCTGCGGAGTTGTTTGGGATATGATACTGGCCCACGTTTACGTTCTTTGCGGAGTATGGGCGGATGTTTACATACTAGATTGGTAAGGAGAGCAGATTCACGAGAGGCATAGATATGAAGCGGCGAGGAGATTACAGATGTGCGAGGAGGCGCTGTGTGAAGCTGAGTGTCCACTGATGAAGAAATCTTCATAGAACCACCACCAAATTGAAGAAAGCTACATAGAGCTAGAAGCTGAATCTTGAAGAAGAGTATAGGAACTCTTCCCACAGGACAATCTGATTAAATTAGGGGGCCAGAAATTCTGTAAGGGGAGGAATGTAACAGGGTATATTACTATATGTTTTGTTATAACCCGGAGTAGGATTACACTGGGAGCAAATGCAACATACCTTATGATGTTTTAAATTGTGATTAGGATACCCTTTGCGATCTTAATGGTTGGTTTAATTAGAGGATTAGTAAAAGTGTGTTAGATTGCATTTTTATATGTAATGGTCGATTATGCAATTAGGTAAGTTGAATAAGTTTTGTTAGGGTTTGTAATTAAGTATGTCTTGGGTTCACTTTAAAAAAATCATTAGTGGAGAGGAATTTAAAGTCTGATATCATTATGAGCTATGTATTTATCATGAAAGGGCATGACACCTCATATATCTGAGTAGGAGCTCTTGACACATGGCAATGTAGGAAAACTCTGCTTATACAATGTAAAACAAACCAGTCTCTTAGTTTTGGATGCTAGACTAAGCTTCTTGCTGGGAGTGGAAAGTGCAGATTACAGAAGTGAGAGAGTTTTAGAGAAAGAGCTAGAAGAAGGAGGAGAGAAAAGGCAGAGGAGATCTTTGGTTTCAGTGGAAAAGTTCACTACGGTATGTAAACATGATCTTTGAAGGCCTTGGATTGTATTTGTTATGGACTTTGGTTATATTCTAGGGTTTTGTTGGGATTTCATCCTATTTGGATTTGATGAAAGGTGAGATTTGGTGGACCTAAATTGTAAAGACCAGTTTTTTGCGAAATGTGTGTGTGTCGAGGAGGTGTTCTGCTCCGACCACGCAGACCATGGCGGAGTGTTTTGGCCATGAGTTATCCTAAAAGAACTCGGCGGATAATCCTAGTTGGAAAAGCCAGACCACAACCGCTTGAATGTAGAAGGGACGAAAGTAAAGGCACATACCGCCCGATGTGCCAGACTTTGAGTTGAAAGTCGAATCTGATTTGCCCCCTGTGCGGGCAGGTTCTTTGTTTTTTAATTAAGTAAGTTGAACTATATGATCAAAATGGAGTAGTTCAAAATCCTTCTCAATATGCATGAAGAATAACTTCATGAAAAAGATGTGTGGAAATTGTATGCGGCTGATCCCATAATTTCGATCAGAAGTGAGGGTGAGTGAGGGCACGCTGTTCTTTCGCACCTGGAATAGTCTGAGTCGGAGTGTAGAAACCATAACTCTTAGTTTTAGAGAATTCGAGATGACTGATTTGAAATTTGTGGAAATTTGAGATAGAGAGAACTTGGGTAAGAAGACCATAGTGAACAAAGAAAGCATGTATGGCTGGTCAAAATTGTAGTTGAAAAAAAATCAGGTCATGAGATGGTGAACAGGTCTGAGTGTTGTGTGTGCTGTTTATTATTGCCTTTGTCTAGGGGTGTTAAACATTGATCTTATGTAAAAGAGGAATATGGAAGGATCAAGGTTTATGTTGGAGGTATAAGAATCCCAATGTGAGTCGGAGTGGTGAAATGTCAATAAACAAATTAGGTAATTTTAATAGGAACTGGATTGTTTGAGGCTAAAATCTTATGACTTGTTAATTCGCCGGATCCTTTAGATGGTTTGACTTCCTTAAACTTGTGGATTTGGATATATAAGGAAGATGCAGGGATCTTATAAAAACCTTCTCTGTATCTATAGTTTAGTAAGTCTGTACCAATTCATGCTTAATTTGTAATAGTTTCTAATGATGTATATAAATGTATATTTTTATATCTGTAGATTCTTTAAGATAGCGGTACGCCCAGTGTTTTAAATATCCGTGTGGGTGATACTTTAATGAAATTGTTTTAAAAGCATGACATGGGTATCAGGACTCTTTGAAAGAATCGGATTGATATGATGGACACGGGACTACATGACTAGTCACACAGGTTGTAGTCTTGAGAAGGTCACGAGATATACGAAGTGGGCATATCCTAAGTGTGTTGATCCCGGCAATTTGTCGTTATACGGGATAATGACATATCACAGTGATAAGTCGACAATTTGTCATTTTCGGGGATGATTGGCTAGTCCTGGGGTAGAAACCAAAAGAGTCTGATGAGGGTCGAGATGGTGGTAGTATTGCATCCGTTTGTTTCCACATCGACCTATTAATTAATAAAATCTTTCATTTTTTAGATGTGTTGAACTATTTCTATTTTGAAATGTTTTTATAAGCATGGCTTGTGATTAGTGCCCGAAAGTGTTTTTGGACTATATTCAGAATAGGTTTATGATGCTTTTCTTGCACTAATCATAGTTAAACCAATTGTCTCATGCATATCCATGTTCACTTGATTGTTTTTCGAGATTGTTTTGGATAGTTTTGAGGTTTTGAGAACTTTGAGTATTGACTTAAATATAACCAAGTCTTTGAATGCGGAGATCGACAATTTCCACCAGTGGCGTTGTAGAATATCTAGATCACGTTGAAGAATTGAAGAAGCGAAGTGATGAATAAAAGTGAAGATAGATGAAATAGGAACTAAACTAGGAGTTTTTCGCTATGATTGCGAAAATTTAGCTAGGATGCGAAAATTTAACAATCATAGCGAAAATTTACTTGAAGCTATGAGAAATTTTGTTGTTGTCAGTTATTCAGATGATTTAGGCTACTAACAGAGGCTTCTTTGTTTAACTGTAATTTTCAGTTACATTATCTCTGTAAATTTAAGCTAGGCTATGAAATTTAGCCTAACCTCATGAAGTGCTGCTACACTAAGTGCCGCTACACTAAGCGAAAATTCTTTGCTATCATGAAATTGCTCGATGTGTGTTTTTGGTATTTTAGTTAATGACGCGTTTGATAAATCACCATTTTATCCCTTATAATTTCATATTTTAGGCATTTTTTGTATTTTCCACACTTTGGACTACAGACATATAAGCTACAACTCTGTATTAAGTAAACTTTACACAAACTAATCTGATTTCTATGACTTTTCATTTTAGGTTTATTTACACAACTCTCTTCTCTCTCCTCTTTCTCTCATTTTTCTCGGCTGCTGACACCTTCAGGACTTGACAACTCAAGGGATGCTTAGGTAAGCCTCCTCACCTGAAAGAGAGGTTACTAGCTTAGTTTTTGGAGGCTGCTGCGGGAGTTGTCCTCATGCTTTGAATGATTCACAGTCACTCACCATTTGCATGGTTTTCCTGACTTTCCAAATAGGGTTTAACAATACCATTTAATGTATATCTTTCATGACCGATACTTGCCATGCTTTAGGGTTCGTGCATTCTTAATGGTAGATGCCTTGATATCGCTAGATGTCATTCTGAGCCATTGAAGAATGAGGTTCATTCACTAGGGCTTCAAGGCGAATGGAGACTTTGAATGCTTATTGCCAGTTGCTCAATTCGGAGTGGTTCTAGAAGTTTGAGTTTCATAGTTAAGCAAAGATCGATTTTTGGCTTTTGACTAAATGTCATTTGCCACTAATGGAGAGAGTAACCCGAGGACAACTGTGACCTCACCATGCTATCAAGCTGGTGACCCGAGCCTTTAAGATTAACATTTCACACTTTCATTTAAGCGTTCCCCGATTAACTTGGTGGTGAACAACTTCAACCTCCATTGCAAACGAATCAAGAACTCGACAAAGTCTCACCATTTTCAAACATTGATACGAATCATTAGTAGGATGAAAACCCGTCACCGTGTTCGACTTTACTGAACGGTATATTGCAGTATCTTGACTACGACGGTGGAGAGATATAGGAAACAAATATTGTTGATTCGGGATCACCTGCAGTATGTACGAATCGACTTGTTATGGGGATTCACTCTTGAGTTGTCAAACTCTGCCCCCATTATTCCACTCCACCTTTGGATGAGATGCAGGGCATGGTGCGTAGCTTGAAGAGTTGGACTTGCGGGGTTTTGGAGGTTGGGGAGTGTGCGTCGACCTTCAGCATGTTAATTGGTTAGGCACATTTTGGGAACATCTAGTATTTGTGGAGTTCACACTAGATATTTTAGACCAGTTCAAACATTCGATCCATAGATCTGTATATATTTGGCTTGTGGCCATTAGTTTGGGACACTTTGCATAAGGATTTGGGATTTTGTGTAAATATTATTTTGATCGAGTATGAGTGTATAGTCTTGGAGGTGCAGTGTGGGAAACACCTCGTCGGATGTATATGTTTTGAGACACAGTTGGGTTTAATTACGTTTCTGGCGATTACTCCAAGTGAGTTTTAGGCTCGGAGGTTTTGAGGAAATACCAGGTTGATCATTATAGTGTGTAAGTAGATTGAAGTAAGCCTTTATGCAAGAGTGTTGGATTTTTGAAAGAGATCTTTATGTTAGGGACTCATGATGTAAAAAAAAAAGATATCTGATAAAATAACATAAATCACACCACATGGAATCAGGGTGTGACAAACCTATAAGTTCAAAGAGTTCTTTAAAGCTGCAAAGAAATTTAAATTCTCAATTTTTATAAATTCGCATTACCTCAAACAGAAGGATAACACCTTTATGGTAAAGCTTTAAAAATATGAAGAATAAAACAAGACTGACCATAAAACACAAACTAGGTATTGATCATAAACTAGAAAAACTAACTTGTTTTCTCTGTAGAAAAGAAAGAACTCGCACCAACGTCCACGGAAACTAGATAATTTAGGACAAGACTTGGTAATCAAATCAGCCGCAAATTAGGAACAAATCAGCAGCAAATCAAGAACACTTTAGCAACAAATCAGCAGCAAATTAGGAACAAATCAGCACCAAAATAGCATAAAATCAAGAACAAATCAACACCAAATCAACACCAAATCTACAACAAATCAGCTTCAAAATAGCAACAAATCAACAAGTCAAATGCCTTAGCTCTTGGTCTAAATCCGAATTTACTTTGATGACATGGACCATCTTTGTTTCCTCTTTGGAGTTGAACACGTGAGCTTCTTCCACTTGGGCATCTCGAATTAAAACATTAAGGGCTTTTTTGAATCTCTTGGCCCTAGCACGTGTCATCGAGCCAAGTGGGATTTCAAGTGGGTCCACACTCCATTCCTTAGCCATGACTCCATCAACAAAAAATTATCAAGGTCAATCTTTCATTCCAACTTGGTGAAAAAGTGCAGAATGTTGGATATGATTGGATGAGAAAATGAAATTGGAATAAAGGTGGTTCACGTGGTATTTTCTGTAGGCGGTGACTTTCTAAACCCGGGTCCCGCTAACTAATTGGTTCGAAACCCGTGTTTCATATCATGAGACCCATACATGAGTAAAAATGACCCAATAGGGTCCATCATCCATACTGGCCCATACAAGCATAAGACCATACATTTCTATAGATCCAAGAGTTATTACATCACTCTTAATACAAAACATATATTAAAACTAGTTCGCTCTAATATATACACAAAACAAGAATCAAGGCCACAGTCAAGCCCGCTTCATAATCTTGGACTCTAAGGAGCGCTGTCTGCCTGTACCTATCCTGTACCTGAAAGGGGGGTCCCACGACAGGGTGAGCTAACGCCAAGTAGAGATAAATCCTACAAGGGCTACTCCCCACCTAGGTGCACATGCAAATGATCATTTCAGCCACTAAACCACCAAACCAACTGCGGCATGCATGTTGTCCTATCATGGAAAAACTACATGCATGTATGAGACGACACTCTACATGCCCCAAGTACCGGGTCAACCTCCAACCCACCACCCAATGCAAGTGTTAATGGGAAATCAATACCGAGTCAGTCTCAACTCCCATCTCACAACCCGTAGTGTATGTGATATTTATTTAATCATTTCGTGTCTTTTTGGGCAACCTAACTTTTCGGGGTCTCACCGTGAGTCTCTTACACCCTCTGACATTTTTCGAGTCAATCGGTGATATAACTGTTTGAACTGTGTTTTCTGCTTTTCAACTGAGGAGGGTATCTATCCCCACTGTATACAACTACACATTTCATTTTCCAATTTCATTTAACACTGTGGAACTCAATTGGACTTCGTCCCATTCCCAAGCCCACACGATTCTGCACCAAACACAATGCCAAACTAGTACCATGTAAACACACCCATGTGATGCGGTGTTACCGCACACCAATGCAATGCAATTTATGCCACTACACTCAAACCCATGACCAATGTATGAAGACCTCTACATGGACATTCTACACCATACACTATGTGTGTGCTACTTAATCACTCTATGTCTAATGCACACAACATTCCATATGACATTCAATTCAACATCAAAGATACATGCGCCATGTTAATATTTCATACATTCAAATCGCGACATCACATAAGCATGCACTACATCTTTTCTATCATTCAGCCTATCCAGTCAACACATCATTCAAGCATGTATTAACATAATTCCAACCATTACTTAGGCAAGTAATGCTATAATTCATATTCCCAGGCTGAGACATAGTGTATCAATCATACAACCCAATGCATATAATTATTTCCATCTTTATCACACATATGTCACATAATTTCACATATTCAGTATGTCATTGAATTTATGGCAATAACACTCATTAGTCATTCTCGACCATAAATCCGGCCATGCTTGGCCTAAGAAATAATCTGGATTAGTCCAAAAAGTCCAGTTTTTGTAAATACCACACAAAACATCCAACACGCACCCCCTGTGACATATGCAATCCCAAGCATTTCTAAGCATAAACCTGGGTTCGAAAAACGTAAGTTCCTGAAACTAGAACGACTATTCCTCAACTATCCGTGACCTAGCCCAATGTTCAAATTTTACATTTTGGTTGAGAAATTTTTATCTTATTAAATTTAGACTCTTACTAGATTTACATAGTCCAAGAACAAGCCAACTGGAGTTCGGACTGAAAGTTACGTCGCCCAGTTGACGTGGTTATTCACAAGGGTGTATGGAAATTTGAGCACACCCCGTTTGTCATTCTACCTCGTGATTTTGCCATCTTAAAACACAAGTTCGGGTCTCGTATACCCAAACCTCGTAAACTGCCTTCGACACCACACAATAACAACCAAACCACACACATATCAAATTATCCCTGAAATGGGGCGAAACCGTTAGGCCATTACGTGGCCCTTAGACGTAAAATAACCAGAGTAGGAGGAAACCTACCTCTTGTAGAGCAGTTCCAGGTTCTTTGTCGTCCGAGTCTGCTCACTGCACAACACCCCTTCCTTTTCCTCTTTCTTTTTCCTCTCTTCCTCCGATTTCTTCTTCTCTTTTCTTCTTTCCTTTTCTTCTCTTTTCCTCTTCTCCCTTTCTCTTTTCCTTTCCTCCTCCTTCTCCTTGCGGCTCCCCCCACGAACTGAAATTGAGCTCTCCCACAAACTGAATTGGAACCCCCTATATAGGATTCAAAAGGGCCATTGATTCGTTTATGCCAAGTAGGTGTTCGGAATCAACAAAATTTATAACCTAGGATTCCTACTACTGACGTAGCAAAGCTACTGCAAAGATAGCTGCTCTAGGTCAAAACACGGATGGGTTTTCTTCGTGAGAGAAGAGTTACAATGCATTGAAAATGGTGTTTTCTCATTGGATTTATAGGGTGTGTGGAAAACAGTGTGTGAATGGTTGAAACTGAAATAACCAATGTAAAAGGTTAAGAGAGAACTCCTTGAAGTCTCGGGCCACTGGGCTTAGGGTTCTACGTTAAACAACATGTACTCGGGTCTTTATCCTCGCGTTGGGGAGCATGACATATAGTCATTTCCCGAACCGAATCTTCATTTAGCTTTAAAACCTAGACCCTAAGAGTTTTCCTTTTGAAAGATGGCATTTGATTAGGCATAAATGTCCCTAGCAGTGAAAACACATCTCAAAAACACTACCCTACGATAACTAATAGGAGCCAACTAACTGGGCCTCAGTGAATCTACTAAAAGTATCCACTGAACCTAAAAAGCTTGCCAAATACACATTAGGGAGAGCATGCTTAAGAGATTTTAACCTATAGAGAAGCAGGCACAACAATTCTTAACATATTACATGAAGAGCATGAGAACATGCAGCTAAGCCTAAAAACAACACCTAATGGCCTTCCCTTCAAGGATCAGGGGGTTTTAGCCGAACATCCCTTGATTTGTCATCATCAAGGGGTGTTTAGCTACCAAGAAAATGCAAGAAAGTGAAGGGAGAAGAAGAGAAAATCACCACCAGCAGAGGGAAAGGAAGCTTCATGCCCAATTTCCTTGATTGATTTATGGAATGCCAAAAAGTTGATTTGATTACAAGCAGTACTGAGCTTATATAGGTGCTCAGTATAAGGAAATTACAAAAGTGTGTTAAAGAACCAAAATTACATAAGGGCAAACTTATATAAAACCACCAACAAGTGGATCAAAAAGCAATCAGGTGAGTAGTGTTCGCAGGTTGCAAAAATTGGCAACCTGCGAAATTTCGCAGGTTGCCAAATTTTGCAACCCCCAAAATTTCAACAGTTTGCTCCTCCCTTCTTCAATAAATTTGCTCCGAATTTCCTCTTATTTGATCATGCATCTTCGAATATGGCTCAAGTTCATCATGTTTGAGTCAAATTGAAGAAATATACAGAACCCGACCTTAAAACTACTAAAATAGCTACAAAATGTGATCAGTAGCAAAGCCGGGACCCCAATGTATCAATTGAGTTATTGAAGTCGATTAGTACACAAAAAGCGCATAAAACCTGCAATAAACAAGGCTCAATATTGCACTATTTGGGTACTAATCACTTTCCCAACCGAGACATTGTTAGTCCCTTAGCAATGATTAAAAGAAGGAAGATCATTCAGGATATGTTTTTGCAAAAATGGACTGTCTGTTCAAAAAGTATGTGCAAATAATGCCTAACCTTTAGTATGACAAATTGGGACTCTATATAAAGACCAGCTTATGAGAACAAATTCCATACAGGAACAAGTTTTAGGGCAACATTTATTCCAAGGAAATCAGTCTGAAATTCCACCAAAATCTTAGTGTTTTTAGGTGATCAGTTTATACCAATAAGCTGCAAAGCTATTGCCCCACAACCAAACTACTGCCAATACCTTAGACATGTTAACCAACCTAAATAGATTCAGTTCCACACTTATTTCATACTTCTATTGTATTGTAAGGTGCAATGCTGAAAATTCGACTTCACCAAAGTCCATGTAACGGGGATCCACCGACGACTCCCAACCAACTGAGGTTTAGGCATCAAGGCGCGATCTTTCACCACAAACTCTACGCTGTGTTTTAACACTCGACTAATGATTTCGAATCCAAGACCTACAACTCGCTAAACTCCACCCATCCACCCATGCAGCGAGCACTAAGTCGTAACTCCCAAATCCGCTTGGTTTAGGCTTTAGCGCTGCTTCGTGACCCCTCGGACTGTGCTCGGGTTTCAAGGCAAAGTGGCATGGCTTTACTTGTCTCTTTTATTTTTCTTTTTCTTTTGGCTTTTCTTTTTCTTTTTCTTTTGGCTTTTCTTTTTCTTTTGGAAGACTCATTAGCCTTCTTTCTTAAGGAACTCTAATCTATTATGGGTCGTCAACGATGCTAAGGCCGGGTTTTATAGCAAAGGAGGCCGCTCTTAGCCCATCGATGAAAACCACGTGAACTGCGGTGTGGCTGCAGAACGGTGGAAGACAGGGGTAATTACTGTGGTCTTCAACTCGACCAAAACTCAATCGTGCATGGAACCATTCTAGCACGGTATAATACAATGTTTCAACTTTTCAATTTACAAGAAAGGGGGCAGTCACAACACATAGTGGCCAAAACGAGATGCAAAAGTGTAGAAAATGTATTTGTTTTATATATATCAAGGTGAATTTACAAAATTCTACTTTGCAACAATAGTGAAACAAAGAAGCTCTATATAAACAAAAAAATGGGCTTTGGCTGGGCATGTAGTATAAGCAAACTACAATCGTGTATGAATATCACTTCCAACACTAATCTGTCCCTACGGATGAGAAAGTTAGTGAGGCGGTACCTCCTCAATCTAAGTGGCGCTAGGAGAGGATCATCCTCAATCGCGCCGAGGTGTCAAGCCGTGAAGTGGCCTTCTGATGCCGCCAGCCTAACACAAAGAAAAAACCAATACCCAACTCGATCACAAAAGATCATTAACAAATGGAAACCTAAACAAGACTAGTTTTAAGTTCAAATTAGTGGCTTCGAGACACCGGCAGAGCCACTCCTAAATGTATAGCCTCGAGGTGTCAAGGGAGGATCCGTAAGAGAATTTCCTCCCTGCCTCGCATCAAGGCACAACATAGGGCTTTCACTCTCGTCCACGCATCTTGAACACTCTATTATCATTTGGATTGAGTAGGCTCCATCAACCATTAGTATGTTGTTGAACGATGAATGGTCCAATCCATCTTGATTTGAGCTTGCCCGAAAAAAGGTGGAGTTTGGAGTCATAGAGTAGTACTTGGTCTCCCTGGGTGAAGTTCTTTCGGGTTATGAGTTGATCATGCCACTTCTTTAATTTTTCCTTCGCAATTTTCGAATTGAAGTAGGCATCATTCCTGAGCTCCTCTAACTCATTGAGATCAAGGAGTCTCTTAAGGCCAGCTCTTCCCATGTCCAGATTCAATTTTTTTATTGCCCACCATCCCTTATATTCAATTTCCAACGGCAGGTGGCAGGTCTTGCCATAAACTATGCGATAGGGGGACATTCCAAGGATGGTCTTGTACGCTGTTCTGTATGCTCACAAGGAATCTAGAAGCTTGAGAGACCAATCCTTCCTGTTTGAGTTCACCACTTTCATCAATATAGTCTAATATAGTCTTGATTTCCCTGTTGGCTAGCTCTACTTGGCCACTGGTCTGAGGATGGTAAGGGGTGGTCACTTTGTGCTAGACACCATACTTGGATAGGAGATTCTCAAAAGGTTTGTTGCATAAATGTGAACCTCCATCACTGATTATGGCTTTGGGAACTCCGAATCTGGAGAAAATGTTCTCCTTCAAGAACTTCACTACTCGCCCCTGTGATCTACCGATTTACATTTAAGACCGCTTCCACCCATTTTGACACATAGTCGACTCCCACGAGGATGTAAGTATACCCGAAGGAAGTGGGAAATGTTCCCATGAAGTCGATGCCCCATATGTCAAATAATTCAATAACCATAATAGGATTCAGTGGCATCATATGACGACGAGAGATTTTTCCCAACCTTTGGCATTTGTCGCATTGTTTGCATATGGTATAGGCATCCTTAAACAAAGATGGCCAATAGAAAACCTACCGCAAAGACCTTCATTGTCGTTTCTCGGGAAGCAAATGACCTCCATGCACCGTTTCATGGCAAGAGGCCGAGTATCCCCTGTTGATTCTTCCAAGACACACCTTCTGATTATTTTATCAGCATAATATTTGAACAAATAGGGCTTTTCCCAATAGTAGGAGTGGATTTTTGCATGGAAGAATCCGCTGCTTCATTTCTGCCAGTAATCTGTCCATTAAAGTCATATGGGCAAACCAAGGAGCACTGCTCAGCCGAGTAGAGATTCCCGGAATTCATCAAAGATCGGGGGCAAGTGGGTGTTATGTGCTATGGTTAGTCCGGAGGTGATCAGCGAACCATTTCTGCACTTCTTTTTATCCCGACTTGTAATTTGAATTTCGTAGTAAGAGGACCCACTGATAAGCCTAAATTTCGCATTTTCGCTAGTGAGCATATATTTCAAAGCTGAATGGTCTATGAAGATAATTATTTCTGCCCCTAACAAATAAGCACAAAACTTGTCCAGGGCATAAACTACCGCGCACCCTTTCTGGTAGTGTAGTTCCTGGGCTTCATTCAAGGTTTTGCTAGCATAGTAAACCACACATACCCGCTCCTTCCGCCTTCTCCAAGGACTCCGACAAATGTAGGTCACTTGCATCACACATAACCCCTGGAAAAGGCAACCGCCGCTTAGGGTCCTCACTATTGGTGCAATGGAAAACCTTTTGTTGACACTCAACCTATTCAAACGAGCATCTTTTTCAAGAAGCTTATAAAGTGGCTTGGCAAATTTTTGAGAAGTCCAAGATGAACCTCCTGTAGAAACCTCTATGCCCTAAAAATTGCCTCACAGTCTTAACATTTGTGGGTGGAGGTAGTTTGGAAATCAAGTCAACTTTTCTTGTCAATCTCAACTTTCTCCGAAATGATATGCCCTACTTCACAATGCCTCGTCGACCATAAATGGCATTTCTCCCAATCTCAAGACTAGGTTTTTCTCTTCTACGTGACTGCAAGGTGATGGTTTCCAGTTGACTATAGCACTCCTCAAACTCTCTCCATAGACTGTAATATCGCCCATGTAAACCTCCATAATGCGTCTTCCTATTAAATCGCTGGAAAATGTTAAGCATGTACTGCTGAAATGTGGCAGGCATTACAAAGGCCAAAGGGCATCCTTCTCGTATGAATACGCGCCAAATGGCTGTGTGAAAGTCGTTTTCTCTCCTCGATCCTCGCAGCGATCTCAATTTGGAACATCCCGACAACCATCCAGAAAACAATAGAAGGGGTAGCCGTAATCCTCTCAAGCGCTTGATCCATGAATGGAAGAGGAAAGGACCTTTCCATGTGTTACTTCATTTAACCCGATAATCAATATACCTCCACCCCATGGCGTAAGGCGAGGGTATCTCCCTCCTCTTTCATTATGCACCGTGGTTATCCCCGATTTCTTAGGTATCACCCAGTTGGACCCACCCCAGGTGTCGGCCCCCGACATGGGGTAAATGATGAAACATTGCGCCAGCCTTTAAGACTTCCGCTCTACCACTTCTGCATGGGTTCACCCTTCAGGGTCGCTTCACCGACTCTTTCCTCCTCCTCTAAGTAGATGAGGTGGGTTCAAACTGCTGGGCTAATGCCCTTCAAATCAGAAATTCTCCACCCAAGGGCTTTCTTATTCTGTTTGAGGACTTGCAGCAGGCTACCCTCCTGTGCAGTGCTGAGCAAGGATGAAATGACCACTGGACATTGTTCATGGTCTTCCAAGTAAGCATACTTCAGTTCCATAGGCAAAGGCTTGAGATCTATGTTCTGGGGCTCACTGATTTCCTCTCCGGTCACCAATGGCAAAATTTAATTTCTCCTTCTCCAATATCTTTGTACGAATTTCATGTCAACTTCCTCCTGCTCTTTTGCACACTCAGTCAACTCTTCATTTAGTATATCCAAAGATACCCGCCGATCGCCTTGTTCCTCCGTGACGGTGTCAATAATGCATGCTCTAGACATCTTCTTCTAGTTGCATGTGCTTTTACTTAGGTGGAAGATGTTGAGCTCCTAAAGTCATGTTTCCGCTGTGAGTCGCGATGACACCATTCCCGTGAGTTGATACCATATCGGGCGTGGGCCGCTAATGGTCTCTCCCAAAATGATAGGGCCATAATCGCCCCTACCGCGCCGGTTCATGTCAAGAAGTACAACAAAATCTACTGGATAGTAAAATTTGTCCACTTGAATCAGACATCCTCCACCAGCCCTTTGGTATTTTTTGATCGATCGATTCATTACGTACGCAGTGTTATGAATCAACAAAATTTATACTTGGGGTCCATCGGAGCATCGCCAGAAGATGACTAATGGCAAAGATAAAGGGCTTTAGGATCGAACACTAGGATGGGTTTTCGTCTTACAAATGATTTGTATAATGATTCAAAATGGTGAGGCTTTTGTTTGGATTTCTTGGATTGGTACAAAAACAAGGGTTGTCACACTATGTTAACCAAAGGAAATTTGAAAAATGTAAAAGGAAGACCTTGAAGTTTCGCCACCAAATGGTATGATATGGTTGCAAAGGTGTCCGCTGGTCATTTCTCAGATTAGGGCAAATGACATATAGTCATTTCCAAACCGATCTTTGTTTAACTTTTAAAACTAACCCTTAGTAACATTCCTTTGAACTATGGCATTTTACTCGAGCACATCGTTTCAAGTAGCTTGAAATCTAGCATTTAACCTACCCTCGATGGCTCGTAAATGACATCTAATGGATGTCAGTGTATCTAGCATTAAGAATACACTGAACCTAAAAGCTTGCCAAGTATTGACCAAGGAAAATACATCAAATAGCTTTTAAAACCTAGTTTTGAAAGTTTGGAACATAAATACGCAGCACTGTGATCTCGAAATGTGAGGAACACCAAAGAACCCACATCAACCTACTAGCAACCCTCCTCTCTTCAAGGTTTAGAGGTTTAGTTTTCAAACATCCTTTGAGTTGTCATCCTCAAAGGGTGTGTTTGGCAGCCTAGAAAGTGAGAGAAAAAGGAGAGAGAAGAGAGCAAATGGGAGCCGAGAACAGGGACTGTAATCGAAAATGCTTTGAATGAAAGTTAGGTTACAAAATGTTTATAAGATGGCTTATATAGCCTTACAAAAAGGTGAAAAACCCAATTTAACCTAAATAGTATCATTACAGTGAGGGTAGAAATGGAAAAAGCCAAAACGGGGTCATTTGAACCCAAAACATGAAGCATAACAATTTCGCTATAGCCAAAAATTTCGCTATATAGCGAAATTTCGCTATTATTGCGAAAATTTCGCTAATCTAGCGAAAATTTCGCTATAATAGCGAAATTTCATCTTCCCGCTCATCCTCGCATCACTCAAACAGATCTAGCTTGCAGATTTCATCTTCAATTCTTCATCCCCGGGGGGCTTGATGGATCGAATATAAATCGTAGGAACTCGATGTGCATCAAACCAACTTCGATACGCTTAGCTTGATATGGTGGGATAGGTTTATGAAACCCATAAAACTACCAAAACAAATTTCGAAATACAATCATTAGTACCAAAGGGACCTACACGTGTCAATTGGCTTAATTAATAGGATTAGTACAAAGAAAGCACTCAAAACCTATCTTAAATAGTGCTCAAAATAGCACTTTTTGGGCACTAATCATCGACCTATCGGCAAGAGAAAGTGTGATGGAGGTAGGCTTTAGCTCCCCCAACCCGAGTTGCCTGTACATTGAATAGGGGAGGAGATTCACACTTGCTCCAAGGTCTAACAAAGGTTTACCAAGTGCCCCTATATCGACCAGACAATCTGGACAACCCGGATCTTTATATTATTTCACGGAGTTCAGATTGATAAATGGCACCCACTTGTTCGGGCTTAGGAAGGCTTTCTTGTCAATGCTGAACCCCTTTTTTTGTGCACAAATCCTTTAGAAATTTTGCATAAGTAGGGACTTGTTTGATCATGTCAAGTAGGGGAATGTTGACCTTTACTTGCCTCAATACTTCTAAAATTTCAGCCTGATTAATGGCTTTCTTTTTAGTTTTTAATGATTGAGGGAAAGGTGGGGATGGCTTATTTTCCTCAACAGTCTGCTTGATCACCACCTCCTTTGGTTCAGTATCATTAGCTTCCTGTTCTGGGTCTATTGCCTTTGGTGATGACTTTGTAAGCTCTTTGCCACTCCTCAGTGTGATGATTGCCTTGACCTCATTCAATTTGGAATTCGGGTCACTGGAGGAGCTCTCTTCATGTAATCCCCCTGAGGTTTAGTTGCTTTTGAGAGGAAAATTTTCCTTTTTCTTGCATCTATTGTTGGCTAGTCAACCTAGAAATTTAAAATCTTTGGTCATTTTAATCACTTTTGTTGAAAGTGCCTTCCGGTTAAGTTTTTGTGTGGATGCGACATTCCATATTACGTTCTTCAACGAAGTGACCCACTACCTTGCTCAAATTCACAATGGCTTGTTCTCTGGTGTGAGGAATTGGGGTTTGTTGCTCTTTGTGAACTTTGTGGGAGTATAAGTTGGGGGCTTTGGCTTCCATGATAAATTAGGATGGTTCCTCCAATTTGGATTGTAGGTATTCCCATATGGAGCACTTATTAGGTGCCTACTTTGATCCACCATGTTTGCTTCCTCTTGCATCAAATCTCTTATTGAGGGAGCAATTGGACATTGATCTCCTTGATGACTAGTGGATTGGCAATAAAAGCGAGTTAGGAGGAAGTGGGCGTTCGAGTTACCGTACTTCATGTTGATTTCGCAATTCCAGCTCTTCCAATCTTCTAGTCAAAGAAGATAGCTTGGCTTTCATTTCCATTTCCTCTGATAATGAAAAATGCCCCCTTACAGTTCCTTTGAGGGCCTATGTGTCCGGTTCCTAGGATTTCATTCATCCCAAGCTTTGGAGGTCTCAACAACATAGTTGAGGAAATCCATGGCTTCATCTGGATTTTTGTTGAGGAAGTCCCCCCCACACATGGTTTCCAAGAGTTGTTTCATGGAAGAGGACATTCCATCATAAAAATGGTTGACCAACATCCATGTATCGAAGCCATGGTGTGGGCACGCATTGATGGTTTCAAGATACCTTTCCCAGCAATGATAAAATCTTTCACTGCCATGAGTTGCAAAGGTGTAGATCTTCCTCTTCAGATTGTTGGTCTTATGGGCACTGAAGAACTTCTTCAAAAATTCCGCCTATTTCGGCCAGTTCACGATGGTCCTTGGCCTTAGTGGTCGCCAACTTTTGGCTTTATATTTGAGGAGGGTCAAAGGAAAAGCCTTTAGCTTGAGCAAGTCCATATCAAATGTACCACTCCTTGAAAGTAGTCTCTGAACCTCCTCGAAATCCAGAATATGTGTGTATAGTTTTTCGTTTTCCATACCATGAAAAGTGGACCGGGAGACAAATAAGGTCTCATTGCCCATCCTACACGGGAGGTATGCATGAGGTGCACTCACCATGGTGGTATATGTGATCCCTCATCGATTTGTAGGCATTGGGTTCCCGATGAACCCCCTGTTGACTCTATTTGTTCTTCGAATTAGATTTCCATCGATTGGTGTGCGTTCTTTAACCTTGTTCAATTAGAGAACCCTAGCAGCACCCAGTCTACTGCGGTGTTCTGTCCCACTACATAAGCTGCGGCTATTAACACACCACAAACAAGAAACCAATCAAAACAAGACTAACTAAAAGGTTATGGTTGAATTATAAAATCCCAACGAGTGGTCACGCGCGATGGGTATTTCCAAACTCCCTGCGGTGAAATTTTCCAAATTCCCTGCGATTGAGCGCGAAAAGTGGGAAAAGGGTAAAATCAAAGAAATGAGATTGCACCAAAACTTGTGATGTGAATCTGAGTTCACCATTTCGTTCTCGCTATGGCACCATCCTCGGCAGCGGCGCCATTTGATTATACCAGGCGGTGTTGAATCAGCAAAATTTACTAACCTAGGATTCCTACTGCGACATAGCAAAGCTCACTGCTTGATATGGTAGCTCTAAGTCGAAGCTTGAGGGGATGGGTTTTCTTCGTGAGAGAAGAGTTACGGTGCATTGAAAATGGTGTTTTCTCGTTGGATTTATAGGGTGTGTGGAAAACAGTGTGTGAATGGTTGAAAACTGAAATAACCGATGTAAAAAGTTAAGAGAGAACTCCTTGAAGTCTCGGGCCACTGGGCTTAGGGTTCTAGGTTGACCAACATGTACTCGGGTCTTTATCCTCGCGTTGGGGAGCATGACATATAGTCATTTCCCGAACCAGATCTTCATTTAGCTTTAAAACCTAGACCCTTAGAGTTTTCCTTTTGAAAGATGGCATTTGATTAGGCATAAATGTCCCTAGCAGTGAAAACACATCTTAAAAAAACACTACCCTACGATAACTATTAGGAGCCAACTAAGCGGGCCTCGGTGGATCTAGTGAAAGTATCACTTGAACTTAACTTGCCAAATACACATTAGGAGAGCATACTTAAATTTTAACCTAAGGTGAAGCGAGGGCACAAATGCCATAAATACATACATGAAGAGCATGAGAACATGCGGTTAAGCCCTAAAGCAACACCCGGTGGCCTTCCTTCAAGGATCGGGGGTTTAAGTAGAGCATCGATTTGTCATCATCGAGGGTGTTTAATGCAATCTTGAAAGTGAAGGGAGAATAAGAGAGAAAATCACCACCAGCGGAGGAAAGGAAACGTGCCCAATTTCCTTGATTGATTGATGGAATACAAAAAGTTGATTTGATTACAAGCGTGAGCTTAGGTGCTTAGTATAAAGAAATTACAAAGTGTGTTAAAGAACCAAGAATTACATAAGAAGGCAGAAACTTGTATAAAACCACCGACAAGTGAGATCACCAAAAAGCAATCGGAGTGGCTTGGTGTTGCGAGTTGCAAGTAGCAACACAAAAAAATTTCGCCTTTGCGAAATTTGTGAGGTTGCCAAATTTGCAACTATTCAACGATTTGCTCCTCCTTCTTCAATAAATTTGTCGAATTTCCTACATTTGATCATGCATCTTCGAATCACATTTCGGGTTCATCGTGTTTGATCAAATTAAAGAAATAGAAGGCGTCGAGCACACAAAACTACTAAAATAGCTACAAAATGTGATCAGTATCAAAGTCAGGACCCCAATGTAACAATTGAGTTATTGAAGTCGATTAGTACACAAAAAGAGCATAAAACCTGCAATAAACAAGGCTCAATATTGAACTATTTGGGTACTAATCAGCCATGCATGATGACACATGGCATAACATGTGTCACACACATGGCTTGCCATGTGTCCTACATGCATAGGCCCTTGCCATGCAATGTGACACATGGCTTGCAATGAGTCACTCACATGGTTTGCCATGTGTCACCCAAATGGCTCGCCATGTGTCGCCCGACACCCTTTGTCTCGAAATACATGAAATTTTGAGGCGCCTTGGAATCCACGAGGAAGTCGACCGGTAGCTGGTTGCGAGGGCGATTTCAACGGTGCAATCAGTTTCAATATTAGAGATCACAGAATAATCTAACTTTTCTCCCATACTATTCAGTAATTCTTAGTTTTGCCCTTTCTTCTTTTTTTTTTTTTTTTTTTGAAAAATTTAAATTTAAAATTTTCACATGTTTTACAAAAAGTGCTGAGAAGGTTTCCATGGTTCACTATAACTATATTGGAAATTAAGGAAAGTGACAAGCCACAACAAAAACTATAATGGAGTAAATTTTATTTTTAATTGACTCTCTTTCTCTCTCTATGTGTTTTCTTATTACATTGTCAAAGTAGGGTAGTTTCAGGGACATGCTGTAAGCTTGAAAATTGAGATAATTGTTATTACAAATAATGTAGTTATAGAATTAACTAATATACTCTAAGAATAATATTTCAATATGAAGATATATTTTAAATAATATATATATATATATATATATATATATATATATATATATATATATATATATATATATATATATAACATTTAATCTTTTTTATATATGGAAAGTTATCATCGTATTATTTTGAACAAAACTATTACATTATTTAATTTTATAATATTTTCAATACTTCTCATTATAAAAATAAAGATCCAACTATTTTGTTTAATAAATTTAGAGTATGAGCAAAGCACAAAACTGTATTGACATGTTTGACATAGAATCTAAAATACATAAAGTACATTAGGTAAAATAACATTTTTTGGTATTTTTGTAAATAAGAATATTTGAAAATTGTTTCTATTAAAAAACAAAAATAAAAAATAAAAAATTGTATGAATTTTTTTTAAATTAGTCAATTTTATATCCCTAACGAGTTCATATTTGAGTTTCAACTTATTCTTATAAATTTGAAATCATTATCTCATAAATTTTATTTATTAGTTATAATTTGATTTGATATTCATTTACTTAATTAAAATGTTTAAATAAGTTCAAAGAAAATTTTCAAAACCTTATAATTGTTGTAAAGTAAAGAAAAAGGGACAGAGATATTGGAGAGAGAAATATGGACGAGATAATTGTAGGATACTTTTGCAAGGCGTAGGTGGGAGCCCATTTATGAAGCTACGATGCATGTATGTAGGAAAGTGGAAAGGTCCTTCATAATGGTCACCATAAAGCAACCATAATGATCAATATGTACAGGTTCACGAATCTTCCCAATACATCAGATGAATCACGAACTTCGAGATACATCAAGTGAATGATATACGAATCTTTAAGGTACGTCGAATGAATCTTCAAGGTTCATTGGATGAAACATGAACCTTCCCGAGATTGAAGAGTCTCTTCCATATGCATGAATCTATTTAGTAATATCCATACTTTTATATTTATAACACTCCCCCTTGGACATTACTACATGATGCCCATGCCTCATTAAAAACCTTGCTAAAAAAACCTAGTGGGAAAAAACTAGTCAAGGAAAATAGTACATGACATGCACGCTTTTATGTGTTGCACTATGATTTGCAGCCCATAGGGTATTCTAAATCAACAAAATTTATAACCTAATACCTCATACTATCGTAGCATTGCTACTATAGTATAGTGGCTCTAGGATTGCCCATAGGGATGGGTTTTCTTAGTGGAAATGATTAATACTGAGGTTTCCACTGGTGATTTTAATTTGGATATTGGGGTTGTGATAAAAAGGGGTTGTTTTTAATGGTTATCACTAAAAATAAAATAGAGTAGAATGTGGAAAGAGGTACCTTGAAGTATCAGGATACTAGGCTTAGGTTCTTTAGGCAAATGAGGGGGTTTTCAGGTCCTAACCTCGCATTAGGGAGGATAACATATAGTTATCTCCCAAACCGGATCTTTATTTGGCTATAAAAACTGACCCTCGTTACATATCTTTGAAAATGGAATTCATTGCCCATTAATGCTCTCAGTCAGTGAAAACAAACGTCTTCTTGACACACCTTCCAATGGCTCATAAATGATAACTAACGAACATCACTGGATCTAGCATTAAGCATCGATGAACCACTGGCTGCAGTATTAACCATTCAAGAGTGATTCGAATGAATCAAAACCTAAAGATTGAAGGAAGGCATTAATGACAGTGAATACCTACGTGAAAAACATGGAAACATGGATTTGCCTTAGGATCCTTTACCAGTGGCCTTGCTTCCAAGGAGGAAGGGGTTTGCAACTCATCCTCTAGAAATCATCTCATAGGGTATTTGGCTAGTGAAAGGGAAAAGAAAAATGAGAAAATGAAGAAAAGAAAAAGCAGGAGCTTTCTCCTGACTTCCATAAATCAATCTTTGACAAAAAATCAAATGCATTTCATCAAAGTCCTATCTCTGGCATTTCAAGCCATACTACTTATACAAATTACCAAATTAACAAAAGCAAGAAACTATTACATAGGGATAATTTGGGAATAAATAAAAAAAAAAGAGACAAAAAAAAAAGTCAAAAAAATTTAGGTAAGAATTAGCGAACTTATAAAATTTCATGATGAAAATTATAGAGTGTGAAACTTCACTCTATTTCTGTTGAGTTCTTTGCATTCTAGTTCAGATTAGTTTCTTTTATGTGACTGAATCTATATTAATAATATTGTAAACTACAAAAAATACATAAAAATTTGATCTTAAACATTGCCTAAAGATCTTAGTATGATGGAATAATTGATATTACTCATGAAAGATCAAAAACAGCAGAGTGTTAGATATAAACTTCTGTTTGGTAATAATCATTGAATTCTTGATTAAAAATACTTTAGAAAAATAGGTGGAAAAACTAGTCGAGAAAAGAGTACGATCGTTAATTCTTGGGACCAAATTCTCATGATTGTTTTGAAGTTGTCGCTCCCCCTGAAGACAACATTCTTCCAAGCCTACGCATTCTAATACCATGAACATATTTTTCAAAAGTAGATGTTAGAAGGGACTTAGTGAACAAATCAACCAAATTGTCACTAGAGCAAACTTTCTCTATGATAATCACATTGTTCTTCTGAAGTTCATGTGGATAAAAGAATTTAGGTGCAATATGTTTTGTGAAGTTTCCTTTATACCCATTGAGAGATGACATGACATTATCATAAGCGAGACGTGGATGGCAAATCATTTGTCGCGATCCCACACGAACAACGAATATGTTGTACCAATGGTCATAACCATACACATTCTCGTGGAGCCTCATATAAAGCTATAATCTTTGAGTGGTTTGAAGAAGTGGTAACCATAGTTTGTTTAATAGACCTCCACAAAATTGCAGTACCACCATAAAGAAAAACATAATAAGTCTGGGACGTGGCATTATGGGGATCAGACATATAGCTTGACCCGAGCAACCCACCAATGTCATATCTTGATTTTTTGTATAAAGCAAATCAAGATCTTGTGAACCTTGAAGATATCAAAAAATATGCTTAATGTCATTCCAATGCCTCCTTGTAGGAGAAGCACTAAACATACTACTTAAGTTTCTTTGTAAATGCAATATTAGGCCTGGTGCAATTTTCTAGATAAAGTAATGCTCCAATGGCACTTAAGGAACTTCTGGTCCTAAAATATCTTCAGTATCTTCTTTAGGCCTAAATGGGTCCTTATCCACTTCAAGGGATCGGACAACCATTGGTGTTCTAAGTGGATGAGATTTATCCATATAAAATCTCTCCAAAACCTTCTTCAAGTAGGTTGACTAGTGTACAAAAATTCCTTCAGGGAGGTGCTCGATCTGTAGGCCGAGGTAATACTCGGTTTTGCCCAAGTCTTTCATTGCAAACTCTGTCTTTAAGCATGAGCTAGCTTCCTCAATGTCCTTACTTTTTCCAATATTGTTTATGTCATCAACATAAACCAAGATAATACAAAAGCTATTTAGCGACTTCTTTATGAACACACAAGGATATGCATCATTATTTATATATTCCTTTTTCAATAGGAATTCAGCCAATCGATTGTACCACATCCAACTTGATTGTTTTAGACCATATCATTACTTTTGCAATTTAACGTTATACATGTTATGATTTTCATTTTCTTTGATCTTGGGAATCTTACATCCATCAGGGATTTTCATGTAATATGATTGTCTAATGACCCATATAAACATGCGGTCATGACGTCCATTAACTTCATATCTAAATTCATATTTTCTGCCAGAGATATTAAGTAGCAGAATGTAATGCCATCCATAACGGGAGAATATGTTTGATCAAAATCAATACCGGGGATCGGTGAAAACCCTTGAGCAACTAATCTCGCTTTATATCTCACCACCTCTTTATTTTCATTTCTCTTTCGTATGAACGCCCATTTATATCTTACTGGGATAACATTTTGAGGTGTATATACTACAGAGCCAAAAACTATTCTTTTATTTAACGAGTCAAGCTCAGCCTCAATTGCTTGCTTCTATCTTACCTAGTCTAAGAGCTTCAACACTTTACTATTGACTTAGGTTCTAGATCCAAATTATCATTCGAGATAGTAAGAGTGGTTGTAAACAGAGAAATATGTCGCTACTTGATTTATGTCTTCTTTTATATGTTTCTCTTGTATTCAAAATTCATAGCCTTCTATATTTACATCTGACCGGATCATCATCATTTCCCAAAAAAATTTAATCACGAGTTTATGCAATCGATATTATGATTATTTGGGGCATGTGAAAATGTATTGGGATTGTCGTCTTCAAGACGATCCTCTTTAGGATGTTCTAGAAGTGTCAGGGTTTCTTTATTAGATTTTGTTTTCCGTGGATTCTTATCTTTCCCACCGATAGGTCTCCCATGTTTATAGCATTAAGGAGCATTGATAGATATACTTGATCCCTTGGGGACCTCCACTCTTTGTGGTGTGTTCACAGCAAGTATGAGAAGTATATGAGATTTAATTTTGGTAGATCGCAGAATGCATCTGCATACTTGCCAAATGCAAGTTATCTTTGAACTTCCAGCCTGCCTAATCTAGTGCGTAGATCTAAATATTGAAGATCTTTTATAGTTCCATGAAATTTCGACATTCTTTAATGTCTCTTGTTTTATCTCCCCTAATGAGAAATGACTTTCATCGAATATGCAACAACAGACTGAAGCTATAATGGATCCTCGTTATGGTTTCTAGGTATTTAAGAATAGACGGAGATTCATAGCCAATATATATACCTAGCTTTCTCTGAGGACCCATAGAGGCACAATGTTGTGAAACCCCAGAAAATCCGAATTTTCAAAAAAGGGTAAAACGGTAATTTCGGTCAAAAAACTGAAATTTTTCTAGATCTCGAATGACAAAATGGACTTCACCGTTGAAATCGTCTCGTGAAATCTAGCTACCACGTTAATATCTAGTCGACCTCCAAGATAATCTAATTCACGCCGCAGGCGCATGGTGTCGATGACACATGGCATGGCTAAGGGGATGCCACATGGCACCCCAAGAGAGTGACACATGGAAAGAGCCATGTGGTGCACTTTAAGGTGTGGCTCACAATTAGCCACATGTGGGATGATGCAATAAAAGAAATAAAAGAAAATTTAAGGAAAATTAAGGGCCACACAAATGGCATGAGGAAAGGGGAGGAAACTTCCTCCTTTGACCAGATTGGTCAAGTATGCTCCAAAAAAAACAAAAAGAGAAATTTCCAAAAGAAAAGAGAAAATGAGAAGAAAAGAATGAGAAAATGAAATGAGATAGGAACAAAAAAAAAGAATTGTCAAGAGGAAGGAAAAAGAGAAAAGAAAAGAAAGAGTAAGCAAATGTGAAAGAAAAACTAAATAAAAAGAAAGAAAAGAGTTCGTAGGAAAGGAAAGAAACAAAAGGAAAAGGAAAGGAAAGAAGAAAAGGAAAAAGGGAGGATTTTCGGCGCTCCAACGGTCAAAGCTCGATGGTCCGAGTACTAAAGTTGTTACACGCAACGCGATCTACATGTGGACACCAAAAACTTGGAGTTTCGACAAACTCCATAAGGTAGAAAATTTTCCTACTTGTGTTCTTTCCAGCTTAAAGGTCATTTAATGGCTTGGGGTTTTCTTAGAGGCCGTGAAAGGCCATAAATTTTAGTCCCAAATTTTTTAGACTGAGTGTAGGAATTTTTAAGAATTTTCGAGACTATTTTCTAACATGTTAAATCCTAAAGACTGTTTTTGGACAAGCTTTAAGAATTTTGGACTGTTTTTTAATAATAGTCCTCAGCAGATTTTTGAACTATTTTCAAAGAACCAGACTGTGTTGAGGTTTGGTTTAATTTGCAGACTTGGATCTCGGTTTTGGTGGGTGTGTTTTGGTATCACTAAGAATTCAAGTGATGAACCGTGAAGGGACCAAGAGGTGCCCTATTGTATATGGGTCCGAGATTTGGGCCATTTTGTGTGTTATTGTTGTATGTAAAATTCATGTTAGTATATGTTATTTGATATATTAACATGGATTGCATGGATGTAAATTATATGTAAAAATTATAATTGTCCATGGTGTATTAATGTTTCATGTAGCACTCATATATACATGTAACATGAAGGAAAAATGTATTTCATATGCACGTCACATCGTGATCGAGTCGTGGGTACATGGTAGCTGAGTATTCATCGTTAGTGTTGTGAATGGGTCAGAGCTCGGAAATGGGACAAAGTCCAAGGTCAGACTCACTTCGACATGTAAATTGATTGCCAAAATGATAAATTACATGTTTTGGGCGGAGCAAAGGGATCCCCTAGGGTAAAGACCTAAATGTTATTCACGGTTGCCATATCCCGGAGGTGGGGTTTAAAATGTTGGAAAGACGTGTAACGTCCTGCGGTGAAAACCCGAAAATCCGTGGCCCACAAAAGAAAAAGAAAATCATGAAATGATAAACTGAAATTTAAGGGTTGTCCAATGGTTTAAGTCATTAGGTTAAATACCAATGGCTGGTTTCCACACTTGGCAATTGCAGGTGTGGGGGAGTCGGTTAGGACTCAGGTTGTGAGCATGAGGGGTCGCATCTCATGCATGACACAAAGATCTCATATACGCTGCATAAACTGCATGAAATGTGATCGGGATGATGGCGTACGCCAATACGTGCATTTTGGTAGGAAGTAACCCTTGTAGGAAAACTTTCATCGCATTGTCGCCCCATCAAATCCCCTCGTGCATACAGGTCCAGGTTCGACCAAGATATAAATCTTATATATTTAGATCCCAAGATGCGTGTTTTGTTTTGTTTTATTTTTGTCTTTAATATATCTTAATTAAAACCAAAACAAGTATACTCTTTTTGTTGTATAAAAGGACTGGGTAGTTGAATCTGGTTAAATAGTCTATCATATATTTTTGTATATTTGTGAATTAAATATGTAGGAATGGGTCTCAATATATGAGACAAATGAATATGATATCGGGACACCTGATATTTACAGGTTTCCTCAAGTTGACGAGTTATCAACGGGACCCCCGGGATAGGAGTGTCACAAATGTGGTGGCAGAGAGAGAACAAGATTGCGCATCCAGTGATTCGCTAGATGGAAATATTTGGTTCTTCCTACCACTTTGTAAGGGGAATAATCATAATATGCCAGGGGCAAATTTGAATTAGAGCATCAATAGCGCAAAACCACATGCCTCCCTAAGAGATAGGTAAGCTCGAATGTTGTAACAACCGTCTATAACAATTTATATTAATCAAGGACTCAGCTAGACCATTCTAGGTGTGGACGTAAGGGACCGAATGCTCCACTTTGATACATAAGTCCATATAATAATCATCGAATGCTTTCGATGTGAATTCACTGGCATTATCCATTCTGGTGGATTTAATTGGATAATTAGGGAATTGGGCTCTATGTTTAATAACTTTAGCAATAAACTTGGCATATGCATTATTTCTTGTGGATAATAAACACACATGAGTCCATCGAGTGGAAGCATCAATTAGGACTATGAATTATCGAAATGGTCCTAATGCTGGATGCATTGGTCCACATATATCTACATGAATCCGTTCAAGGAAAATAGGAGATTCTATTTCACCTTTAGTACAAGAAGGTCGTACTATGAGTTTTCCCTAGCCATAAGCTTCAAAAATAAATTTATTTACAGAAGGGATTCTGCTTGGCATATTATGCTCAATAGAATTAGTCAAAATCCGACACATCATGTTTTACCCAGGATGACCCAAATGTTCATGCCATAATTTGAATGAATATGGATCTTTAAATTTTAAATTCATCGCAACATTGTGATGAGAAGGTCTAATGTATGTATAATACAATCCTGAAGAGAAAGAGGGAATCTTTTCGACTATTTGCTTCCGACATCCTATTGATTGAGTCATGAGGAGATATTAAATATCATTTTCAGTTTTGGTTTCATTGTGAAAACCATTCGATCAAATGTCCTTAAAATTGAGAAAGGTACATGTGGATTGTGGATATAATAGCGCATCATCAATAATCAATTCTATACCCATATGAAGGATTAGTGATGCTCTTCTAGAGCCCACTATTAAAACATTATCATTTGCAATTGTAGTAACACTTCCTCTTTTCTCAGTTAAAGTGTGAAAGAATTTTCTATCTTTAAGGATAGTGTGTGTGGTAGCACTATCGACCAAGCATATAATGTCCTTAGTCTTTATGGGTAGTTATCCAAAAATTTTGATGCTCTAAAATAGGAAAAATGAAAAATAAAGCATTAAAATAAATCATAACAAAAAAAAAACTAATAGATGATATTCAAGAGTTAAGAGTCAAACTAAATCTCATAAAAAATAAATAAATAAAGGACAAACTTAAGAAAGCAAATTTTCTGACATAAACATAAAATACAATCACTCATTATCTCCAAAATCTTCCAGATCAATTTTCAAGAAACCATCATTATCAACATTCAGGGTCATGTTTGCTTCAGGCAAAACATTTTCAACATTCAGGGTCATGTTTGCTTCAGGCAAACAAGAATGATGTGATTCACCTTGAGGAGTCTTCCCCTTTTTTTCCTTCTGCATTCTTTAATATGCCTCAACCAAGTGTTTAGGTGTGCGGCATGTGCGAGACCAATGGCCATCACATCCACACTTGTAACAAACTTCCACTTATTTATAGTTTGTTGAGTTGAACTTGGTTTTTGTGGAGGAGGTTTAACATTCTTCATGCCCCTTTCATGGCCCTGAACCCCATTAATATTATGATTACCCTGACCTCGACCACCTCTATGAGACCAACTGGTATTTCCTTGACCTCGACCTCGACCTCTCCCTCTCCCTCTTCCACGTCTACTATCATTTTTGTGAATTATAGTATTGTCCGTGCAATCAGCCAGAACCAATCCAACCTTGCAATCTATAATTTTTCATCAATAAGGTTATGTTTTTTTTACTACAACACGTGGTATAAATTAGTTCAAAATGCATAGAATAGTTATTAACCTTGTATTCCCGTCAGTACAAGATTACAATATGGAAAGTATAAGCAATTCTTTCTATCACTAGTATCAGAATGTTCTACTTACAAAGCTTCAACTATGAGACAATGTAGTGTAGAGCTGAGTTATTCTGTCACAGATTTAAAATCTTGGAATCGTAAGTTCAACCAGTCATATTATGCTTGAGGGAGGATTATGTTTGTTTTCTGATGAAAACGATCCTTCAAGGATTGCCATAAAATAAACGGATCTTTTGCAGTGAGATATTCATTTTTGAGGTCTTGATTGAGGTGGTGGTTGAGGAAAATCAACGCTTTTGCCTTCAGAGTAGAGTTGCATTTAGAATCAAGCAAATAATTTCACTTAAGTCGGAGGAGATGAGGTGAATTTCAGCATCAAAATCCCAAGTCAAGTAATTACTGCCATCTAGGGTGAGCTCAGCAAATTCTCTTTTAGTAATATTAGACATTTTAAAAGTCTACTATTATTAAAATGAAAACAAAGATAAATCAAATGTAAATATAGATACCATCAATCATCAATATCAGCTTCGTTTATCGAGTGATAGAGCACTCGTGCTGATAAGGTGTTGTAAAATAAAGAAAAATGGACGAAAATATTGTAGAGTGATACGAACCCCATCAACTTGTGAGGAGACCCGTGATCGGATTCCCTCAGAAGAACCTCTCTAGTATTTGGCTTGGATGAAGACTTCGACTCGCTGTTGTATAGAGAGCAAAGAACTTTGGTGAGGTTCTTTCACAATCGTGGTGATGGAAATCCGATTGATAAGTCTTGATGAACGCCACAGAATAACCGATAAGTTCAAAGAGTTCTTTTAAGAACCAAAGAGAAATTTAAACTCTCAATTTTATAAATGCTCAAAACCTATAGAATGTAGGGATAATGCTTCCTTTAAATAGTTTAAAAATAAGAAGAATAGAAAACTAAATATTCGCCACAAGGAAAGTAAATATTTGGCCAATATTGTGAAGAAACACATATTTCTTTTTCCTAAATCACACTAAAAATGTCCAATAGGGGAAGCAAAAAAAGGAAACTAGATACCTTAGATAAGGCTTGAGAATCAATTCGTTTCAATCTAGAATAAATCTACAGCAAATCAAAGACCAAAATAACAAAGAATCAGAATAAAATCAAGAGTAAATCAGAACAAATCAGCACCAACAAGCTCCAAAATAGCAAAGAATCGTGAACAAATCAAGACCAAATCAGCTCCAAATAGCGGCAATCAATACCAAATCTACAAGAAATCGCCTTCAAAATAAAAGCAAATCAACACCAAATCGCAAAGAAATCAGCTCCACATGACATAAAGTAAATCAACAAGTCAAAAACGCTTTGGTTTTAGTCCAAGTCCGATTTAATTTGATTTATGTAATCACATCTTTGATTCCTTTTGAAGTTGAAACACAAGAGCTTATTCCACGGCATCTCATTAAAACATAAAGTAAAGCCTTAATCTCTTAGTCCCGGTCGTGTCATAGGGCCCAATGGGACTTCAAGCGGTCCACACTATTGGGAAAATTCATTGTATGCATTGGGTTGTTATGCCGGTGACTGAAAAGGATCATCGCCCTTAGGGAGCAACATGGATCGCTTTTGTGCTTTAATTCTCATCAGAGAGAGAAATATAGACGAGAGCATTGTATTTCTTCGAATACTTTTACAAGACGCAAGTGAGACCCATTTATAGGCTTCTGATACATGAATTTAGGAAAGTTGAAAGGTCCTTCATAATGGCCACCATAAAGCAACCATAATGACCATTATTTAGGAAAGCTAAAAGGTCTTTCATAATGAATAAAGCAACCATAATGACCATTATGTACAGATTCACGAATCTTCCCGATACATCAGATGAATCACGAACTTCAAGATACATCAAGTAAATGATATACGAATCTTCAAGGTACATCGAATGAATCTTCAAGGTTCATTGGATGAAACATGAACCTTCCCAAGATTTAAGCGTCTCTTCCATATTCATGAATCTATTTAGTAATGTTCATACTTTTATATTTATAACAATAATTTAAGTTACGTATTTTAAGATTTTGGATATTTGTCTTAGATTGTGCTAAAGAAAACAAAGATAATGATACCATATTAGATTAGTTTTTTTCTTTTTTCTTATCTATAGTTCCCGCTTGTCCATTTCTACTTATTTTCTAAAATTTGTTCTCTAATTCACTTTTGTGACACCCCAAAATCCAGGACCTGCGGAAATACCTGTGGATAGCGCATAGCTCGATTCCACATTGTTGCATCCCATGTACCGGGATCACAATTTCTCAAAAGGGACGATGTCCCCCTTATACCAGAGCTAGATGAGTCAAAACTCACCTATTTCCATGTCCCGGGTCCTCCCCTAGGCCAAAGAGTGCTCGGTTGGGTAAAGAGGCCCTTAAAATAGTACGAGTACGTCCAGAAGTCAAAAATGTCACGGTAATGTTGGCGATATTTGATTTCATCTACAATGATGTCGCGGTTATCACCACAATCGCGGCGAATATCCATATCCACACACGACGTGATGTTGGCGGTATACATCAAGACTGTTACGACATCACGCGGCGCCAAGTAATCTCTTCATCTAATGTCACAGAGACCGCCGATTCAGCGCGCGCCGCGGTCCCGTGGCGCCGCGCTTTTACATTGTTTATCGTCGCGACCATGATGTCGCTTGCGGGCGTTGTCACGACATCGAGCAATGTCGCAACATCAAGCCAACACCTTAGGTTCCATGTCGCGATGACATCGCGACATCAAAAGACCTCCAGTCCATGGATGCCTAATGTTTTGATGATGTCGTGACATCAATTCACTCGCTCAAGGTCCTACAGTCCGATGTCGCGACGTCAAGGGCAATATTACGATGATCAAGAATAAATTAAACCCACTAATATCTAATGTCGCGACATCAAGGGCAAATGTCGACATTGGCCGGGCGCTGTTCAGGGCCTTCCTTAGCTCTCTTTACTATTGATCCGAGTACCATTCACGCCCACCCTGGCCCGACCCACTTGGCGGATCCGAACCGTTCTGCGGTGCGAGAACATATACCGGGACTTCATCCATTTTTTTTTATAAAGACGAACTGGTACATGTGGGTATGGACCACATCTTATAAATGTAACTAAAATATCACAGAGTCTGCAGAGTCCCATTTACAATTACAAATTGTACTTTTATTTACAAATCGAAAGCACGGAAACCTACATGTAGTGAACCCCTACTTAGTGTGTTGGTCAAATAAGATGGATGTTTGCGGTCGACGCTCTTCTCTGTACCTACACTTTGATTAAAACCCGTATAAGTTTCACGTTTATGTGTGTTGATATCTATAATCCTATATATATACACATGCATTTATACCGAATCATACTAAACATATAGAATAGAAACAACAAATATCAAAATTTCATGAATTCATATAACACAATATGTATAATAATCCTTGTAATAAACTTCTGCTTATGGTTTTTCTGGATATCTCGATACGGCATCAATCCTATATTTATAACAAACTTATACTTGTATGATCTTAAATCATGGCTGCATTTATTCTTATTCCAATCTCCACAGATATACTAAAGCTACTCGATTTATGAGAATTATTCGGGGACCTCCCAAAGAACATACTTGAACTTCATGACTCAGATACTTATCTCCCAGAGATAAGATATTTATATTTATCTCCATAGGACACATATTTATACTTATGCCCAGATTCATGTATCCATTTTAACTATATATATATACTTGAACTTCGTCATCGATGTTTATCCAAGATTTCAGAGGAGTTACGTAGTTTAGACCTTTACTGGCAACTGAGGTACTACGTAATGGTGATCTTGTGGTCATTGAGCATATCCTTGTCTGCTGCATTATTATATACTTTGTATTGAGCTTATTCTTTGTTTCTTCTGATCTTATAAGTAATGCAGATTAACTTATACTTGTCTTACATAACGATAATCTGTATCTCGGAGTATATACCCGGGTATTTATCTTACATGTGATATTACTTGAACTTATACTTGTCTCACGGAACTTATAATGGTATTTTCGTTGCTATACTCGTATTTTATATCTTATACAGGTATTATGTAACTTATAATTATCTTAGAACTCATACGGTCTTAATGAACTTATGTTGTACTTGAGCACATGCTCCGTAATGGATTTTATATCGCATTACAGTATAACTTATACATGTATTTCAAGATTCATACATGTCTTAAGTAAAGATTGAAAATCTATCTTCCTATTGTCTATACTAATACGAACATTTACTTGTCTTACTGGGATCTATATTATATATTCTGGTACAAAAGTACCTGTAGGTACTACACAAATCATTATATGAAGGTACCTTGTAAAACATCGGACTTATATTCCTAAGGGCACATATTTGTACTTATATCTCGCATTCATATACTATACAGAATACTTATACATGTACTCTGCTATCACGACATGTACCTATCAAATCCTTATAGTAACAGAGCTCTCTATGAATGAGGTGCACTGGGAGGTACTACATAAGTCTAGAACAGACGTAGAGTCATAATGATGTTAGGTAACACCACTTATAGATGATATCGATATGACATTAGTCCACAGCAAAAAGGTATCACAATGTATAAGATACACTGTGTTTATACAAAGATTCAGAACATATCCAAAACAAATGAGAGTTGTCTGTCCATACTGAAACATCTTTAGATTCCCATAAGAATCTCTTATGCTCATAATAAAAGTTTATATGCTTATATCTCATCTATAGGAGTGCCCTGAGCTATTAGTATTAATAGCACCAGAGGTCCTGGCTACGCATTCCATTATACTCAAGACTTAGACTAATTTGGACTATACTGTATATATTATAAAAACCTTCAGACTTATATTATCGACACTAAAGTACCCATAGGTATCATAGAGATTTCATGATTGTATTAAAAAACTGTAAAATTATTAACAAATGCAGGTACCGTAGGGTAATGGTGTAATATATGCAGAGATACCCGTGAGGTACTACGTAACCCATATTGCAGGTCGTCTGTGAGGCATGATCTTTTCTTATATTCATTTCTTTATTTTATTCAAAAGATTCGTAGTCTATCATATAACTGTTAGATTGCCTAGACTAGTAATACGGAATGAGTAGGACACAAAGACAATAAGTAATCAAGGTACAAGATAAAGATCGAGGTTCAGAGCACAAAGGCAGAGTGCCAAAGACTGATGAGTGCCATCGCACTAATCGAATAAGACCAGTGCTAATGGGCCGTAGAGTACCGGCACTAATGTGCCGTTAAGCACGATCAGAGAGTGCTACTTCCAGACTAATCTGTAGGTGCACCCAAAGTGCTAATGTGCCAAGACTGGCCGAGTGCCACGCACTAATCAAATGTGAGTACCTACACTATACATGCCCGCCAGAACAGAGGTGCCATGTCATTCAATAACTCAGCTCAGAGGGCATTTCATAATTATATGAAGTTCAGCAGAGAATCTTGTTTATCTTATAATAGAGGCATTCTTAAGCCACATTATGTGTCTACACATATTGTATTTCACGTCATGGTCACGCTTCAAATTGCTTTCATATTTCATAACATATTTATGTTTCATGAATACGCCTATATATTTTGGGTATTTCATATATTTTTCTATGTTACTATTTTATATATATGGAATTTCACAAATCCTAAAAGAATATAATGTCGCAGGATATTCATACATCATTCATGTATTCTAGTCCCTCTATGAATCTATTTTATTTAGAAATTGAACTTCATTCCAACTGATCATCCAAACTAAGGTTATGACATTTTTAGAGTGCCAACTAGTCAATTTACCAATTTTGATCTTAGGAGAGACGAAATACTCTACTTTCCAGTGCCTTGACTCCACATTTGATACTGGTTCTTTTAGCCCTTATTTAAGGTGCTAAGAGTTCTAGTTTATGAATGAATCTGTTCTGAAAGTATCAGAATCAGTTATGAACCAAACAATAGATTTACTCTATGATCAAACTGATGAATTGTCATACATTATCTCACTTTATGTTAGAATTTTTTGGGCTACAGAGTCAGAATTTCATGTAGCTATTTATATGTTTGGGTTTCCTTTTGAAGTCTATTTTATTATCCACTTGAATCTTAAACTGATAAGAAATGAGCAAGAAAATAAATAATAAAACTGGTCAAATATAACAGAGCATCACATGTAACGGTACACCTCGACTCATATCACATATGTTGGCCCAAAAACGAATTAGTAGAACCTTGTAGTACCGGTGTACATGTTCAGGGTACTGCACATGTCACCGGCACTGCCCAATGTACTTTCTCCCATTTTTTCATAATCTTCCATAGATCACCCTATTACATCCTTCATCAAACTAAATATGGAATCCTCTTCCAATAACTCCACAAACACTTTAATTTGCAAAAGTATAATCCTAGATTCATACCAAAATCACCCAATTCGCAAAACCTTAATAGGAAGATCCACATCACCATCAACTAGGGCTAACCAACTTCCAAATCTATTAGAATGGGTCATCAATAAAACTAGAAAGGGAACCAAATTAATGTCCAAATGAAACCCTAGCAATCCATACCCAATACTTCTTGTACCAAAATCATGCTAGAATTCTCATAATTTCCATACAAAAGACATGTATCCATACCAATCTCATAGAATCCATAATCAAGGTTAGTTTCCATACCTTTTTGCTTGATCTCCCTCCTCCTCTTCTCTTTCCTCCTTCCTCTTCTCTTTCTTCTTTCCCCTTCAATGGTTGTCCCCTTCCAAATGAGACCAATTTTGGTCTAAATCCCATGTTTGTTAAGTACAGGTTTCGCAAGTCAAAACCCATTTTTGCTTTTAACTTTTCATTTACTTGGTCCTATTTCTCCATTTAAACTTAGCTTATATTATTATTTCCACTTTGCTCAAATCTTGTCTACCAATTATGACTTTTTAAGTCCTCTTGATAATTTACAATTTTATCCTTAAATTTAAATTTCGGTCTCGTTCCATGTTTCACATTTAATCCACTGAAACATTTAAATGTGAGGCTTATGTATATAACATCTTTAAAATATATGTCGAAACCTGCTATGGTATATTTTGGTGTTATAAAGTTCTTTTCGCTCACAAAGAAATTCTCTCATAACCCAGTCTGTAAGAATTTAATCAGGTGATTCACTCTCCTAGAGGCTCAAATAATATAGACTTAGTCATAATACTTGGGTAGAGTTTAATTATAACTCATGCACACACGAGGCATGACAAAACTAGTTATTTCCAAGGTTTTACAAAGAATAATAGAGGGCTCACAGGTTAGCTTTCTTCAACCTCACCTCTAATGTGAGAGTCGTCCACCACATACCCTACACCTGAAATGTTATCCCATGGGCAGAGCCACGCCCAAGAGAGACTCTATAGAGGTTATTACTACCCCCTAAAGGCACATGTGGTACCATCATGATTACTATCTCACACAGTATATTAACATCCCACATACGACAATCTAATAACACTACAAGCTGAAGTTTCATGAAATGAGATAATGAGACTTATTAATGCATGAAAATCTGAGTCATCTATACTCCCATCACACTAGTCGAGAAGTTAATGTGTGATGTTGGTCTACGATGAATTTCATCAAATGATCATTTAAATGAAATCGTTGAAATCAATGATTGATGTCAATCTCATGATCATTTTGAGTTTAATGAAACAAAGGTCTTTGTGGAGAAAATTTAATACTCATCAGCAGGCAAATACAACACCTCCCTGACTTACTCAAGCCAACCAAGGGACACATATGGCATGATCCAAAAGATCAGGCCTTTCACCAGAGGGTATCCGTCTCCCTGCTGTGGTTACCACCACCATGTTTTTCATGCTCATAACAAGAAACTCGCGAACTTTGTTCAATTAAAGACATACTACTTCATCAATCAATTAAGGATTGTGGGTGATATGACTATTCGAAGGACATCACAACGCAGAATCTGCGGTGAACGACGTCGAACTACTGAGCCCACCAACCACAATAAGACAGTATAACATGGAATTTACACCCATGAATGATGCGCTGTCAGGCATGGACAAATACAGAGCACCTCAGATAATTTCGTCGCATATGTGGCTGGTACAGGGATAATCATTATGACATCATAACAAGAGATCAAAAGCCATATAATCCTCCAGAGTTCATCCCACGTTTCACACAGTTCATATATCAACATTCAATCTACAATTATCGCCAGTAAAACAATCAAAAGCAAGAAAAACAACTTAGTTTCACAAACCAATCAGGTAGAGGCAGATGCTTCTTCCTCTTCTCCGCAAAGCAATCCACACATACAGCCACCATAGCCACACAAATATGCTGGGCTAACCCACAGAATATCTGGATCCACTAAGACTGCTCACATCCCACTTCAGCCACCACTATGGAACAATCTTGAACCTCACCAAACAGAAGGTCCCCATCCAGCCTTTTAAACACTTGTCCAAAAGGCAATCAACCAAAGTAGGAAATCCCACCTCTAACATAGGAAACCTAAGGAAGCTTCCTCAACCCTACTTCACCTCCCATCAGCCGTGAAATCCTGGTTTCGACACGCATCAGTCCTCATGAGTAGACCCAAGAAAATGACTAAGAGAACTAAGAAAAGCTCACACACCTCCTTCCTCCTTCTCTCCCTCTCTTTCCCTTTTTTCCTTTTTCCTTTTTCTTTTCTCTTGTTTTCCTTTCTTCTACTGAACTGATTTTCCTTCGCCCACTCAAATTGATCTCATCTAGTGGTGCATATATACTCAAGGTCTACATGCTCTTATTCACATGCTACTGTACATCTGAATTTTCCCATGTGCCATGGATATGCACTAAGCCATGTGTGGCACATGCCACACATGGCTTCATGCCTTTGACATGATGTCATGGCATCACATCACAAGTCATCATTGTTCCATCAGCCTCCGCCCCAATAGTGCTCAACCTATTTTTAAACAATTATTTAATAATTATTTAATTTAATATAATGTTATTTTCTAAAAACAATTTTCTATTTTTAAAGACATAACTATTTTCATATCACATAATCAAAAGGTCTTTGTTTTTTCTAAAAGTTGAAACTGTCAATATTTCAAAACGTAAATCAAGGTTAAACCGGTGCCACATTCGTTACTTTAGGAGGTGAACCAAGGATCGACCGGATTAAACTTGTGGACTGAAAAGTCATCGATCAACCTCGATCAAGACCAGTTTCAAAACACCGGAACTTACATAGTGGGGTAAATAGTACCGTGGTAGCTATCTCCTTCTCATGTCAGAATCCCATATAACAAACTTTATTATGTTACATCTTATCCACGACACCCCTATCTCGAGGTCCAGACAACCCTCAACTCAAGAAATTTCAGATGTATACACTGCAGGTCCATTAACAGATCCCATGATTTTCACAAAACGAAAGGCCTTAAAGTGTAATCACCAAACAGAGGACAAACCTCAGATACTATAATCATAACTCCATCTGTGTGGTCTCAACATGTTGTATTGACTCATGATCTGTCCTGCCTGTATCACTGCATTTTATACAAATCACTGGTTAATCACTGACACTAACTTATTTCACTTACCTTAACATCCATTGATACCTGGATCATCTGGTCTACATTTGAACTCAAAACAGAGCAAAACATTTGAATATAAACCCTGTGAAAAGCCTGATCATGGCCTCTTAATATAACAGAGTACTTCGACTATTTTATAAGGGAATAGTCCCAAAAAGAATTTAATTGTTAATTCTTCTATACAAAAATACTTTAAAAAGAATACTACGCCACACGGCTTCCTTTGTATCATGGTTTTGAGTCATCCGCCTCCCACCTAGTAAAGGGGTCCCATTAAATAGATGATGCAAATGACTAGTAGAAAATTTTCCTACAAGGGCTACTCCCTTTCTAAATGTAAAATGCAATGGTGTACATAAATACACCTGAATCACATTTCATATAAATTTATGCAACATTATATGAAATGTCTTGTCATGCATGAGATGCACTTCATGTTTCATAAATCAGTCAACACTCCCCCCACACACCCAGAATTGCTAAGTATGGAAACCAACCATTGTATTTAACCCAATGACTTCAAACCATTGGACAACCCCTCCACTTTAATTTATCATTTTTGCATGATTTTCTTTTTTTCTTTTTATATGTTACGCATTTTCTGCTTTCACCACAGATCGCTTGACGCCTTCTAACATTTTCACGAACTCACGCCGATCTGTCCATGTCTAACCAGAATAACATTTGGGCCCTTCACCCTTAGGGGCTGACGCCAACTTGTCTCGCCTAAACATGTAATCATTACTACAGATCATGACTTGATACATCCACAGTCTCAACCTGGACTTTGTCCCATTTTCCGAGCTCACGCACCCATTCACCAACACTCTGGCGAATACCACACACCATGCACCCACACCCAACTCCAATCTTATGTTACCAGAAGAATGTGAATTGCATGTCAATGATTTTCCTTCATGTTACATATGGCGAAGTTACATGAACATTAATATACGCACCGCATACTATAATTTTTACATAATTATATCCATGGAATCCATATTATCATCAAATAGCATATATATTAACACATCTTTTACATCCAACAACATGTTATTTAACATTTTACAACAATAACACACAAAACAGGTCATAAATCTTGACCTACATAAAAACAGGTGGCACCTCTTGTCCTTCATCGTGTCACATCAAATTAGCTAATGACACCATAAAACGCGAAGACATCACCGGATCAAACCAACCTCGAACTCACCCATGACATCTACCCGAAATAGTCCCAAAATCTCATCCTAGGATCGCTCAAAACAAATCAAAATCAGACAGATCTAAAAACAAATTCCTAAATCAAACCTTAATTGTTCGAAAAACAGTCCCAAAATTCTAAAATTCCTACACTGGGCCCAAAAAATTCGGGATCTGAATTCTCATTGCCTTCACACTCTATAAATCCTAAGCCATTAATGGCCTTAGCTAGAAATAACACAAGTAGGAAATTCCTCACCCCATTGGAGTCACAAACCCAAGACAGGTGCCCACACTTAGTTCCTCGCAGGATGAACTGCTCTGCTCAGCAAGCACTACCCAATTTCCAGATTCGGCGAGCCGGAATCACAAGGGTCTCAAGTGGCTTCGGCTGATCCGTGATGGAGGTCGAGGGCCACACGCCGATATTAGTGAACGCCCGAGCAAGGCCTCCGACATTCCAACAAGATCGAAGATGTGGAGCGTGGAGAACCTTCCATACTTACGCAACACTTTTGAGTGTTCTGTACCATGCCGCGCCCGCCAGAAGGTGTAAGGGACTGTATCTTCACAGCTATATGATCCCGTATACGCCGTAAGATTTTTCCTGGTTATACATCTGGTATCAGGTGAAGATTAAACAGGTCGACAGAATCGATGATCAGGATTGGCTCCATGGCTTCTGTACTTCTATCCAAGAGAAAACTCAAGAGATTTTGAAACAACGATCCCAAAGCATGGATGCGCTGAAAGCTCTTTCCCATGATTAGTTGTTGAAACAGCTGGGGACCGAATGGCCCCCCAAAACAAAGTTAAATAAGTGTCCCGGTCGATCCACTTTAAGCAACCGCGACCTTGAGACTCGCCAAAAGCTTAATATGGGATTAATCAATTTCCATCCTTCCCGGTTGGGTTTGCTCCGACACTGCGATCATGCTTGGTAGGATTTGGGTGGGAAACACCAGCAGCATAGATGCATTCACACATATCACCGCTCATTTGCAAATATATCTCAAGGATATGGGCCCTTCTTCCCGGTCCGCCATTTATGCCTCAACAAACTTTATTGATGAGAGTGCTGCGAGCGAGGTTCAAAATTAAAAAGTCCAAATGTGGTTTTAACCTTGGTTCTTGGTGGAGTATTTCCAACCGTAAATTTTTCGTGAGCAAGAACGGTAATATGAGTACTGTGACACGCCATGGGAAGAGTTCCATGAATGCTTCAATCCTGAGCTTGTCGATGCCTTCCCAGGCCCATGTTCACGTGGTCCGCCGTGCTGGTGACCAATCCATAGCCAGTAGTCTGATCGCTCCTTCCAAAATTCTAATGCCCTTTAGACACGTCCCACTGTCGTGATGGCTCAAACCAGAAGCTACCCCCCCCCCCTCTCCTTGCTGTGGCAATCATCAATACAGAGGAGGCAGAAGAATCTCTCTCTCATCTCCCGCCCTCCTCCTTCCTTCTGCTGGATTGTTAGTCCTTTCAATAATTACTTGGACCCTAGCCCTAAGAAGAGTTATGCCTTTAAATTTTTTAACTTCTAGGCTGACCATCTTATGTTCCTTTGATCTCAGCAAGTGATGCTGGAATATTGAAAGCTCATGGAACCCCATGCACGTTAACCCTAAAGCTTTAGAAGTGAAAACTCATTCAAAAGCTAATTGCCGATGTTAATATTCTAGTGTGGAAGGTTGTGGATCGCAGTAAAGTCCCTTCACCATGCTCAGCCGCCTTTTAGGTACTCAAATTATCCCCATGTCTCCATTCTTAAAATGAAGGTGCTTTGAGGATTTTCCATGACTTCAAGCTCGCCAAGAGGGTTTTCTCAACAGTGAACCGTAATTCGCATGCTTCGAGACCTAATTTTTAATTTCTTCCATAAAGGCCAAAAGCCAGAACTCAGGTGAATTCTACCAAGTCCATTACAGAATCGCCATACAAAACCATGACCTCGTAAGTCTATCAAACTAGAGGTCGCTAACCATTCGCCAGTTTTCGTGGGCGGCGAGAAATACACGCGTGATTCACCATCGATGCCTACCATGGGCTGGGGTGAGATCGCCTGGTCCTTCGAAAGACCTCGCCACATCAACAGTGTGATAAATTCCAGGTGATCAAAAGTTCCATGTTTTAGCTGGAGCATTCTGCGACCCAATGGGCTCTTCCCTCTTCTTCTCAAGAAGGCCCCGGGAACATTGCCAGTGAGGTGGCACCCCTGATCCCGACCGACCCGGCTGGCGAGTCCGAACCGAAAACCCCGGGACTTCTGCTAAACACATTAATCAAATCCTTTTAGCATCATTTTACAAATTCTTAGTTTTCGCAGTCACACCCGAATCCTCGACTTGACCCTCATGATCCAAGCTTCAGAGCCCAAGCATTCGAAGAGCTTCCCAATTATCTTATCAAAACATTTAATATTTATTCATTTTAAATTTTGGTACTGAAGCAATTACTTTATGCTTCCATAAACATTTATAATTAACAAAGATTCATAACGCTTACATTTAATAAAATGCCTTTTACAAAACTAATGATCCGTAGTTCAAACCGTTTTACAAAAATGTCAATGTTCGAAAAGAAATGGAGTATCAGCATATGACTTTGAGCATACCCGTAATTCCTTCTTACACTCGAGCTCCTCGATCTTGGGTCTTGCTTCATGTCTATCACTTGCACTGCAGCATTGATAAAAAATAATACGCTAAGCATTTTCATGCTTAGTGGTTCTATACGCTTCCGATTCATTATACTAATCATGCATTTATCAAAACATGCCTTTATACAATATCGTTGTAATGTAAAGATACTTTATACAAATACACTTTTCAATACCATCGTTTCTTTGTTCGGGTTTGTGATTCCACGTAAGAAATCACATCCATCATATATTCGGGCTGGTGAATCCTACCACAGAGTCATTCGCAGTAAATGTGGTTTCACATTCACATTACCGCCTCATGACTATAGAATTCGACATTCACTACGCATTCTGGTGAATCTCACATATGTTTGGCTCATTCAGTAGAGTAATGTGATTTCGCCAAATATATCACCGATATGATCATAGAAAGCCTCACATTCACTACAGATTCGGGCTTCAGAATCCTCATCTGCCTGATTATTCAAGAAAGGTAATGGATTTTGCATTAGACAACATTTATACTCACAAAGAATCTGCATTGGTAATCCTGGCCATGTTGGTCATGGTTCATCAATAAGATTTTAAAACTGATTTACTTTTATGCAAAGAATACTTATCAAGCTCAAATACTGTGATATTATATACATATATTTGGCAACATTTCCAATGCATTTAATTATTCTGAATTGATATATATATATAGAAAGAGTATATATATATATATATATATATATATATATATATATATATATATATATATATATATATGTTATTATTTCAAGAAATAGAGCAATATAGAGAATAAAAATCTTGTAGAACAAACTAGAAATAAAGTTAACAAGTATAGAACAAACTAATTATCTATTTCGCTTTCTTTCTATGTCAACTTGTGTCAGCACACTCACACCTGGCTGCAGCTTAAAAGTCATTATCATATTTTCAGTCCATTTTTCATTATCTATATTAAAAGACGATTTATATGTAGGAATTTGAGTCAACTTGAATCCAAATTTCTCAGGCAAGAAATCCAAAGACAGCGTAAATTGTAGTAAAAGGAGCAAAGAATGGCAAAGTAGAGCAGAATCCATATAATGGAATGAAGCAAAAAGAACGACGATAAAGATTAGCGACCGTTACCGGCAATGTTGAATCAAAATAAACAGCGCATCGCGAAACTCACCAAAGGTAATAAATGAAGCATCGGAACAAACAGTCGGAGGCAAAGAACCTCAGTTGGCAACCGTAATCGGGCAATATACAATGTCGCGATGGAAGTCGACATCAACAGATCGGGCGTCATGAAGACCGCGCCATATGAGCAAAGCAATACCGCGACAACAATCTCCACGAAGAAGGTCGCTACGTCGTCCGTTGTCGAACATCAATTAATAAGACTTGAGGTCACAACACGTTGTCGCGATACTGGCTGTACCAATACAGTCTGCCAACAACAGCTGTCGCGACATCGGCCGCAAGGACTGTGGCGTCGCTACAAGAGTTTCGTCGCGATTTGAGTTTCACGAGAAGAGGTTACACAAGATTAAGCCGCCGCTACACCGCCACGCCGGCATGTCGCAGAACTAAGAGCGAGGCTCCTCCGACAAGGACCATAGACAAGAACAGAGTAGAGCTACTGAGGCTTCGATGTCGCCAGATGCGATCACCATTGGGCCGTTAATCATGTCCAAAGAAATGGATCAAATTTAGCCCAACCTCCAGAACCCAGCCATCGTCGCTACTAAAAGAAACGAGTTTCTAGCGTACTTGAAAGAGAGATTCGGCCGGCGCTCCAGTATTTTTATTTTCTTTATTTTCGTTTCCATTTTATTTTAGATTATTAGATTAGTTTATAGTGTTTATCTTCATTTGATTCAATTTTAATCGTAAATGACTTTAAATAATGCATATTTATATTTCTTCAATTACCGTCAAGTTGTTTAATTCGCATACCTCGATTTAATGACCGCTCCATTTGATGGTTTTCTTTATCAAGCCAATGTATGGTAGAATCAATGATTTAAAACCCAGCCCATTGAATTAATGCGTATTGTCAATTATTTTCCTGCAAAGATTTTATTCATTATGGTCAACTCGATATTGGGAATCGACGGCCGGTTTTGCTTGCTTTCCTGAATTAACCCACGCACTCAGACCCATAACGAGATCGTTCACTTCATTTCCGGGAGGCCCTCCGAGTATGACAGCAGAAGGCATTCTTCTGCAGTAAGGAACAATTTCGAAGGTATTTGAACTCCGATATTGTTGATTTGTTCGTATACGAATTATCACATCCCTCTCATTTGTAACCTAGAATGAGTTATGAGTTATTAATTTAAGTACGAGTTCGACAATATGAATTCGATCCCGTGTTAGCAAGGATCTAATCAAGGAAAGAGGTAAGTTGTTCTAATTTTATAGATAGAACCAAAGATAGTGCAACCAATGACTATATTATGAAACGTCAAATTCATGTTGTGGGTATGAAGTATTTAGAAAGAAAAATACCCAGAACAAGTATTACTGATTAGAATGTCCCACCACTGTGGTTCGAGAGAAACAATTTAAGGTGAGATGATGAACGGTGTGGTTTGGTATATCCAAACACACACTATCTATTCCTTGACTAGTTTTTAAAATCCTGTAGTTCGAAAGCAAAGCCAAGACAGCCAGAGAATTGATTCTTCACACAGTCGATTATTCAATGTTTTTAGAAATAATCGTCGAATCTAAATTTATTTTACTATTTCAATATTCTAATCATTTGAAATGTCTATTCATTTTTCTTTTTTATATCACATTCTCAAAGCTACAGCTAAAATCCCAATATAGTATTATCGTCCAAAGAAAAGTGGAGCTTAAGTAATTGGGGTAGTTGATTGAAAATTTCAGATCTCAGGATCGATAGAACTGATCAAATCCAATTTACTACTTGTTCGATTCAGGCACTTGCAGATATCGATCAAAAACCACAAGGGAAAATGGTTTACTTTATGAAATATCTTTTCATCAATGAGAAGTAAAGAAACCCACACTCAAGTTTAATGGTTTTATTAACAGGACTAGATAATAACTAAGAGCTACAGTCATAAATTTAGGTTGATCCATACAATTCATAGAAGGTAGTCACAAGTTTTATACATTTTTGACAGATACACAGTCCTTAGGTGAGCACTAAATTTCCATACACTATACAGATCCAGACAAAGTTTATGCTGCTGTTTTATTTGTCAATAGTCTGCACAAGGTTGCAAATTTGTATATGTCTTTAATATCACCTTAACAAGTTTTATGATCACTGGGATCAGAAGAATTTAGTAGACTATATTCAATGTTAGCTGAAATGCTAATTTGGACATTTAAAAGAAAAAGAACAAAAATAGTTTTCAATGCGTATATTTTTGTTACTTTAACTTTAATGTTTACATTAGTACATTTATATTCTAATTAATCCCATAATGTAAGTGTGTTTTGATTTCAAAGAAAACTTTAATGCACAGGAAATGTAACACTGATTTGATTCCTAGATAACAATCAGAAAGAACACTAAGTTTGAGAAAGGCGAAAGGTGTGAGAAACTCACTATATGATGGTGCCGGACCAGATCAAGGACAACGCACACACTCAAGGCCCCAATCACCGACATATAACAGAGATTCCTCTCGACTAATTATTCAGATGAATAATCGCATAATCGACAAACGTTATGCCAATACTAGAACTGGTTGAAAATCGATTACAATGGTTCGCCAAGAACAACACATCGTCATCCACGTAAGATCCGAATGAACACCGCTGGAAGTTGTTTCGTAATGGAAAACATGCAGAAACGAATGGGGTGAGAGACCGAGGTCGCAAATCGTATTATCTTGATACTTTCTACAGATATGTTGAGTCATGCGCGGAAGTGAATCCTCCGCCAGGCTACTCTCGTTATGCTCTTTCTGGGAGGAGTCAGCTTCCATCGTGGATCTTTCCACTTCATCATCTCCAGAGAAGGAGGGAGATAATTGTGAACTGGAAGATGAAAGCTTCCTTATGTAGCTTGGAAAGATTCAAAAAGCTCAAGAGGTGTCCAAAATGCATGGGATAGACTTTGAAGATCCAGGATGTGGACATAGTGTATCATGCCTTGAATGATAGACTAAAATATTGATGTTTCCATGCAGGGAGCATTCAAAACAAAAATATAGGGGTGAGCAAGAGATCTGATCGATCCAAGAATGTAATATAGAAAGCTCCACCAGCTTTTGGTGATAATTAAGTGAGGAAGAGAGTCATGGAGCGGAGCAAGATGATGTGCCTATGGAGGCAAAGCTAGACATCATGCAGAATGGACAAGAAAGGAAGATGCACACCGCTCATGAAATAGGAGTACAGCTTGAGAGGGAACTATTGAGAGAAGTTGAGGTTCACACCGAAGAACTGCTTTAGTGATGTCAGAGGCCAGTAATTGGAGAGCAAGTAGTTATCACTTCAAACCAAATCCCAACCACACTATCATCCAAAGATCGAGGGAACCATGAAAATTTTCATATGGTGTGGAGGGCTTCAAGGCCAAAGGGCATGAACAAAGATCTCAAAGAAGGATAATGCTTAGAAACACCAAGGTCCCAACAAAGAATAGCAGAGGAAGGTAAATGAATATCAAAGAACGAGGAGAGCCCACCATTTCAAGACTTGATCACAATCGCCAGTACAACAAGAAGTCACGCAGTCCCTCCATGAACAAAGTTTGCGCACTGGAAGCCTCAAATGCCAATTCTCAATTTTTTCAATCACTAATGCTTCTCTCAAGAACTGAGACACGTATAGGGCAACTCGGCCCTAAACCGCAAAATCGTATGAAAGATGCCTCCAAAGGACACGAAGAAAAATTCAAAAGATCAGATGGTCAGGTGCTCTATAAGTGGGAAAGACTTGGAGAAGAGGACACAGAAAAGATGAAAGCAAATCAGGGAGAAGAAGGCCTTTAAATTACCAAACACCGGACGGAAAAGAAAGAAGGAACAATCACAGAGAAGAAGGAAGCAAGAAGACCTGCAACAATCAACCCATACCCCATTTCAATGTAGAGGTCAGCAAATCAAAGATAGAGGAAATAGTTTCGCAAGGTTCTTAAAGACCTTTCGTGCCGAGATCAAGATGCCTTCACATAAGTGGTTACTCGTGATGCCACTTTATGTACTTTTGAAAGACATAATCGAGCAAAAGAGGAAGATCACGAAAAAAAGGAATCAGTGGAATTTGACTACAACTCATAGTACAAAGGGAACAAGAGAGGCTTAATGTAAAAGATGAAGGATCCAGTGGAGCTTTACCATTCCTCGCACCATTGAGAGTTTATTCCAAAGCTCTCTCGTGACTAAAAGCCAAGATAAATTTAATGCCTTATTCTCATGTTGAAGTTAAGTTCGGGGGAGATTACTCCCCACTAATTGAAGCCACCCTCCAAATGGCGTGATGTAACCTGCAAACTCCGAAGGAATCATAGAAGATGTGCTGGTCGTGGGAAAATTTATTTTTAGCCGACTTCATCATACCGATATGGAGGAAGATCTGTCTCCTATGTTGGCCGGGAAGGCCATTCTAGTGAATCGCTTCTAATCGATATGCGTAAGGGAATTTCACGCCTCGAGTCGAGAAGAGACAGCTGATTTCAATTTAATAAGAAGTTTGAAGAATTTAGATATAGAAAGGGATGATATCAAGTCAGTAGAAGATGTCTATGTCAACAACTCTTATTTTTACTATGATTGTAATGACCAACTTTCAATCAATGAAAAAGAGATGAATTTCCAGATCCCAAGGTTTTGATTCGCATTTTGCACATCAATTTACATTCTACCGAAAAGGTGATAAGTCTCTAACAAATGGGATAAAACAAAGAGACAAAATGAAGAAAAAGGAATTTCATCAAGAAACCAAAGAAGAAGGACTAGTTTTAAAGGTGTTTCAAGTCATTGTATAAGGCTTACCGGGTTGCCAAAGAGTAAACCAAGAATAATTTCAAGCAGTTTAGTGGACGCTGGAGGAATGAGGTTAATAAAAATTTCGAGAAATCATAAGGAGTCTATAAATTTTTGGTCTATTGAAGAGTTAAAGGTATCACCCATCAATATGCATGCATAAAATACTTCTGTAAGAGTGCAAGACCAAATGTTGAACATCAAAGTGAGATCAATCCAAGCATGAAGGAGGTAGTCGTGAAGGAGGTGCTCAATGGTTAAATGTCAGTTTTATATATGCAATTTCAGACAAATTCTTAGGTTAGCCTACCATGTGGTTCCAAAGAAAGGTGGATTTACTGCATCTCAATGACGAATGAATTGATTCCAACAGGAACAGTGACAGGATGGAGAGTATGCATTGACTATAGAAGTCGGGGAATACGCAACCAGAAAGATCACTTCCTTTGCCCTTCATTAATCGATGTTGACGACATTCGACATCCTTATTTTTGTTTCGATCTGCATTCAGCTACAATCATATTGCAATTGCACCCGAGATCAAGAGAAGACCACATTCACATGTCCCTATGGCACCTTGCCTCTCGTATGACGCGCCACTGGCCGTGCAATGCTCCTCGCTACTTTCCAAGCAGACGTGATGATACCATGTTCTCGCACTCTCGTAGAAGTAGTTATAGAAATTTTTATGGATGACTTCACGTTGTATGGATCCAGCTTTTGAACAATGTCCGAACAACTGAGACGCACTTCAAAGATGCAAGAACAAACAGCCTAAAGACTAAATCGGGAAAAATGCCATTTCACGGTAATGTAAGGTATTGTTCTTGGCCATAAAATTCTGCCAGACTAGAAGTGGACCAATCTAAGATTTCCATTATCAAACTCTTAGCACCTCCCACCACAAGAAAAAGGGATAAGGAGTTTCTGTGGTATGCCGGATTTTATAGAGATTCATCAAAGATTTCAAGGATAGCTGGTACCATCATGTATTATCGAGAAGGACACAAGTTTAATTTTCATGATTCCGCAAGGTCGCTTTTGAAGAAATCAAGATCATATCGGTTCAAGCACCTATCAGTATAAGCACCCGTAATGGGACTGGATTCGAAATAATGTGTGATGCCAGTGACTTTGCAATGGGGGCTGTATTGGGGCAAAGAAAGGAGAAAATATTCAGAGCCATATACTATGCTAGCATAACCTTCAATGAAGCACAAGAAAACTATTCCACAACTGAAAAGGAGATGCTAGCCATAGTGTTTGCCACGAAAATTCAGCCATACATTCCGGGGATCCCATGTTATCGCTCACACGCACCATGCACCATCAAATATCTTATGTCAAAAGGAAGCTAAGCCAAGACTAATACTGGTGCTACTACCGCAAGAGTTTGATCCGAAATTAAAGAAAAAAGGGTCAGGATAATGTGATAGCTGATCACTTGTCCTAATAGAAAGAAATCAAGTTAAGAGAAGGATAAGACTAAGAGAGAACTTCCTATAATGAAAGCAACTATTTCAATTGTCATTCCAAACGCCTATGGTATGTCGATATTGTGAATTACTTAGTCAGGGAGTAGCCTTCCGAATTCGCCCACCAACAAAAAGAAAGCCTGGATCGACACTGTATTATATCTGGATGACCCATATTATTTAAGAGGGGTAGCCGATATGATTATAAGAAGATGTGTGCCGAGGGTGAACAAAGCATAATTATGAATGAAATGCCATGCATCACCATACGGGGGCATTTTTCCGAGAAAGAACAATTCATAAGATACTCCAATCAGATTTATCACAATCAAGCTGTGTGGATCAGATCAATGGTCAAATTATGTGATAGATGCCAAAAGATTGGAAATATCAAGACAGAAATGAAATGCCCTTACGAGGCATATCGGGTGGTGCAAATTTTTAATGTATGTGATATAGATTTTACGGGACCCTTCCACAATCATTCGAAATCGTATATACCGCAGCGTTGATTATGTTTCTAAATGGGTGGAAGCCATAGCTTCTGCCCAAGAAATGATGCGTTAATACGCTTGTGAGTTTCTCGCAAAAAAAAAAGAACATATTGAGCAGATTTGGAACACCCAGACTATCATCACACAGCCTACTTCAGAACAAAATTTCGCAAAGCTCATGAGTAGATATGGGATCAAACATATAACGAGCCCGGCTTATCATCCCTGCACTAATGGGCGCTGTAAATTTCCAACAGGAGATTAAAAGGATCCCGAAAGATTCAAGTTCAAGCAGAAGGATTATCTTCCAAACTTGATGATGCACTCGGGCCTACTGTGATCGCATTCAAAACTCCCATCGATGTCCCCATACGATTGCATTTGGCAAGCTATGTCACCTTTCCTTTTCAATTAGAATACAAGGCTATAGGGCCATCAATGCTTTTCGAATTTCGATTTAAAATGGTAAGGGAAGAGAGGATTGTTTCAAACTGAATGAACTGGAAGAACTGAGAAATGAAGCCTATGATAATGCTAAGATCTACAAAGACAAGACAAAGAAATGGCATGATCAAAGGATTCATAGGAAAGAGTTCAGAGAAGGGGATCAAGTTCTATTATTTAACTCCAGATTAAGATTGCTCCTGTGAAAAATTGAAATCAAGGTGGAGGGACTATATAAGTGGGTGTCAAGCACTACTTTGAGCAAGAATACTCAAGACTCATGTCGGGAGGAATTTAAAGTCAATGGACAAAGATCAAGCATTATCAAAGCAAAGGGAGGAAAGAAAAGAAGAGCTACAAAATTGGTTCATTGAGAGAAAAAGAAAATCAAACAAAGAAGTCCAAATTTAGGACTCAAATCGAGCAAATGATGGAAGGCAAAATTTCCATGTGAGACTTTAATTTCGTTTACTTTTAGACTTTGAATATTTTTTTTTTAGAATTCACCTTGATTTTGTTTTCTCTAGTTTTTATAGTGATTAGTTAGTAATATGGAAGTCAATTTTTGTTTAATTAAATCCTTTCTATAAATGTTGCATAATGCGTGTGCAAAAATGCAAAGGAATGAGAGAAGGAGACAATTCCAAGACAACTCCAGCAATTCACAGGAAGGAGCTTTTTGAAAAAAAAGGGGGAGCATTCTTTTCCCTATACAAATTCTGTGAAAAGTGAGTAGAACATATGTTTGAATTGCTGTGTGGAATTGATTTAGTTGGAGACCGAGACCTGGGAATCGGAGCAAAGAATGAAAAGTTCTGCTCATTAAATTTAAGGCAAATGCGTACTAGGTCGCGATTAAACTTTCGTCAGCATTAAACCGATGTCGCAACAAAGTTGATTTGACTTAGTAAAATTGAAGAAGAAAATAGGTTGAATGTCACGACAAAACACTTATGTCACGACAAGAGCACCTTCAAAAGATACGTAATGCGACATCTTAAATGGAACACCTTAGGTCGCAGCCAGAGGATGACTTGTCCTCCTAAGAAGATCATTGCCGCGACAAATGCAGTTGTCGCGACAAAAGAGGGAAATTTGCCAGCTGGGCAATTTCCTAATTTTTCCCTAAATTTAATGACAGCACACAATTTTCAACTTTACATTGAAGTCACAACAAGCGAATTTAAGTGAGATAATAAATATCCCTCAATAATGACTGAATTGCAACTGTTGAGAATATCCTTTCACTATCATCTCCCTCTTGGAAGCGAATACAACTTTTCATCTTCGTATTCTCTCGAATTTTCAAATCTCGAAAACCCTAGACCAGAACTTCTTCATACAAACCTCTCAAATTCTCTAATGGCCGAACCGTCAACCCTTATCCCGAATCTGAATGAAATCATGGAGGAGCATGCTCAACCAGAGGAGGAGGTTCATCTGGAACCTACGGAAGAGGTTCATCGGGAGCCTACAGAGGAGAACATGCCTTCGGAACAACCGGAAGTTCGACCAGTTGCAAGGCAGCAGAAGAAAAAGAGAAAGGAGAGGCAACAAGAATCCAAGAGAAAGCAAGATAGCCTGCTTTCAGATGAAGCCATTCCATTCGAAAATGCACTATGCGCAAGGGATTTGTAGGGAAAGGGGATTCGGCCACCACTTCCCGCTCAAAGAATTGATGAGCAACGAGGGACGGGGAAATTTCGCAAACATTATAAAACCGGGTATGTCAGAATTGTCGTGAGTTCTACCTAATCTTGTTGAAGAAAGGATAACTCGTTGGGCTGCAGGGGTGTGGGTTCCATATGGAGCCGAGAACATAAATGCAATATATGGCATGGAGGGCTAAAAGCATGGATCAAAATACAAAAGGCTAGCAGACAGACCTAACAGGGAGAAGATAGCCCGGAGGCTGACTGATGGAAAGGTGAAATGGGGAACAGGTCAAGGTGAAAAGAAGATTATTAACAGAGGAGATCTGACAGAGGAAGCGAAAGTGTGGTTTTATTTATTGGCTTCAGTTTTGATTCCCACTAAGAATGTGTGCACAGTGAGAGAACAAGAAGCGCCTCCTATGCTATACCGATACACAAGGTAAATGCCGGGCTATAATTGAGAATTCAATAATGAAGTATCATGAAGGAAACAGAAGAGGCTTGATTCCACACCCAGTAACCATCACCTGGTTATGTTTAAAGGCTGGTGTGAAAGGAAATTGGGCAGAAGAAGAAGAATGCCCCAATGCTTCACCATTGACTCTAACCGGTGTAAGCAAAGGGCCAAGAAACCCAAAAAGAAGGAGTAATGGTAGAAGCAGAATCCGTGGATGAAGAGGGAGAATACTGTGCAAGAAGAGGACAATTTCTGGATGATTGAAAATCAAGAAAAACAAATCCTGCAGACACAACTGTATGCACACCTAGGTTTACGAGATGTGGCAGATGACAGGAGTCCCATAGATTTCACCACACCCCTGGCCAGTTCTCCACCAATGAGAGACAGAGATTTTAGAGAACCTGGAGAAAGTTCCAGGGGAGCCCAAGAAAATAATGAGATAAAGGAGATGCTAATTGCTATACAGAAGAATATGGAAGAAAGAGAGGAGAAATGGAGAATCCAGCAGCAATTTAGAGAGGAAACATATGAGACAGAATTAAAAAGAAGAGATCAGCAGTGGGAGGAGGAACTATAGAGAAGAGAAGAAATGTTTGAAGCTGAATTGAGAAGAAAGGAAAAGAAATTGGAAGAAGAGATGTCAAAAGAGAGGAGCAAATTCGGAAAAGATTCCGGAGTATAAAGAAGAAAAATCTATAAAAGAAATGGAAGAGAGATCGACCCATCAAAAAAGAAACTCGGGCCATGAAGTATTCTACAACAACCACTTGGATCGAGACTCTCAACTCCCCAAACTTATTAAAGAAAGGACGCAGAACAAGAAGCAAAAGTGACAAATATGTATTATCAAAGGATTTTAAGTTCCTTTATATGTCATTGATAAAGGACTTCGAGAAGAAGATGGTGGATAGAGATAAAGTGCTAGGATGACAATGATGCCTATAGAAGAAAAACTGCCAGAAAATCGACTTGATCAACAATGTTCTTAGCCAAATTTTTGGAAGTCATGACTTCAATGGAGAACAACATGAACATACTAGGAACGAGACAGGATGAATTGAATGACAAGGTGGATCTCACAAATGAATTGGTCCTGGAAGAGCAGACAGAAAAAGAGAATGCCAAGAGAAAGAAGAAGGAAATGAAATTTCCAGTCGACCAGCCTTGCTACCCCTTGATACAGATCCCAGGACATCTTCTGCTCTAAACGAGAAAAGAAAAAAATAGACCTTTCCATTGATTTATGAAATCCTCCCTACATTCCATCCTTTTGTTCTCAACAGTTGCACATTCTTATGAATAAAACCAGAAATTTGTTTGATGTGTTTGAATTCAAACTGTGTGTTTACTTTTTGCTTTAATTGATAAAGGAATAACAGTAGAATTTAGCTCAGGAATAAAAATACTGACATATCATAATATGAGCCAGTTGAGGTGATTGATTAGATGATGGGATGAAGCGAAAATGGCTAACGAGAATGAGGGCTGAATAGCGGGCAATTTGATTGAAACGCATAAATTCTGCGATTTAGTTTTGAATTTTGCTAATAAGTCGGGATAAGGAAGGTTATACAATTGAAGGAGAGCAAACAATTTTTTGAGTTTGTGGTAGTAGCAGTGAAGTCGGAGCACATTGGAAATAACATCATCTAAATTCTCATCCACTTGTGTAGTCGAGAAAATCCTCGGGGTTAGTCACGGTTAATCAACCCAAATTCTAGAACTTGTTAGATTATTGATCAGGCGAAATCCTAGGTGACTCTGACCAACGAAATGATGCGGGCCATCCTTGGAAAGTTTGACCATTCTAGCCATCCTGTATTCATATCTTTGATGCATATACTTTAGTTCCAGAAATTGAGCCAAAACAAGCCTTATTTTCAAAATAAGCCAATAAAGACCCTAACCCATCCTAAGGAATCAATCTTCCAAATAACTGTGATTACGAAGAACTCGAAAAAGAAAGAAGGAATAAAGTTTGGGGAGTGTAAATTTTTTTGGAACTCAAGAGAAAATCTGAGAAAAAAGGGAAAGAAGAGAAAAAGACCTACATCAGAAAATACAGCGGAAAAGGAAGCTCAAGGGAATAGGTTTTGTCTTGTGGCCTGACTCTCTTGAACAATTAAGTTCTTAGGGGTGTTTCAACACCTAGTACCCTAATGCCATCTGGTATAGGAGTTACTAACCCAAAGTTCGCTAAGAGTGTTAGAAAGCCTAAGAAGACAAAACATTGCATTATTCCTGAATAGCGATATAAAAAGAAAAATTCCCCAGTTTGAATTGTGAAGGAGAAATGGGAACATACAATCCCGAATAGAAGAAAATCATTGTGTTATCCCAGACATGAAGTTTGGGAGTTTATTCAGAAACTACAAAGGAGAAAAGGCTGGAGTTTGTGAGTGAAAAGGAAAAGGTATTGGTAATCTTAACCTAAAAATCTCATCCATCCCTACCCCTTACCAAAGCCTAACATTGGCCAGACTGATTGATCTTGAAGGTTGTAATAACTTATATTAGTGGAGATCAATATGAGCAACAAGCCTATAGATTTGGAAATCAAGAAAATATCAAAGCGTGAACATCCTCTAAGGGTTAATTGACTCATTAAGGATGAGAAGAAAAATAACTTACATTTCAGCGGGATCCTTAACTATCTTGTTTGTAAAGCGAATTCTGTTCGTCTATATACTGATTGAGTAGAAACTAACCTTGAAATCCCGAACTTAGAATTTGAATACCACGAAATAAGTACAATTTCTAGTCTTTCAATTAAATTGGTTGCAACCGCAAAATAGAAAAGAAAAATGTCCTTTTGTTTGAGGACAAACAAATCTTTCTTTTCTTTGCTTGGGGACAAGCAAATTTTAAGTTTGGGGGAGTTTGATGAGCTTAAAGTCCATCTGTTACCAGTCCATTTTACGATTAATTTTTATATTAAAGGCGGTTATATGCGGGGAATCTGGAATAAACTTCACCATTACGTGCGTGAATCCAAAGCGAAATTGCGATAAAGGAGCGAGAATGTGGCACGACGGGCGATATAATGGGATGAAGCGGGTGCGTGAAGCAGTAGCGTAAAGATGAAAGAATTTAGATGTCGCGAAGCTCAGCGGCAATCAAAATGCATATTCGAGGAGTTCACATCGGTAAAACTCCGGTCGCAAATGAAGCTTAGTGAAAACAAATGAGGTGGGAGTAAAGAAACTCAAAGTTAAACAACGGGGAATTGAAGAAGAAGAAACCTGATGTCGCGACATACGGATGAAGTGGGCATCAATAACACATCGAGCGATCGACACGATTTACAAAGGGAAAGTTATTGACAACAGATTCCCTGAAGATAAGGTGGCGACAACTGCACGGTTGTCGCTAGCATCAATTCTGAAGACTTAAAGAATTGGCGACAACATCGGGTTGTCGACGAAACCAATCATCTTGAATGGGTAGACAAACATCGAGAGCAGTCGCGATGGCTGCGGGGCTGGGAAGGTCGCGTGATGAAGTAATCGCGGCGTGGTTTCCAATGAGAAGAGGTCGCGACAAGATTAGGTGTCGCGACACAGCTCACTGGGCATATCGCAGCTACATAGGAGGCTCTGCGACAAGGGCTGACGAAACGGAGTGCGGCGAGGGCTCGATGTCGCGGCAAATTATCGATCCGTGGTAGGTTAACTTCGAATCAATCTTCGAAATTAAGGCGGCTTGAGCCTCATCGAAGGCATACCAAAGAAGCGCGGCTCTTGGCGACTGAAAAGAATCTGGGTTCTTGGCTTATATTTTATTTTCTTTATTTTCCTTTCGTTTTCTTTCCATTTATTTTAGATTAGATTAGTTTGTATTTCATTCTCATTTGGACCGACGTTAGGCGTAAAGATTGGGCTGAATGCGGTTATATTTCTTCAAATTCTTTGTGCAGTTGTTTGAATTCCGGACAATTACACAGGATTCGAACACGAGTTTCAGTTACGATTGGTTTCTTTATCTGACGCAAGCCAATGTATGGTATAATCAATGATTTAAAAACCCAGCTTCCATTGAATTGACGTTATTGTCAGAAATTATCTTTCCTGCAGTATTTTATTCATTATGGCTGAACTTCAGATATTAAATCGACTTGCTGGTTTTGCTTGTTTCTGGGGTGATCCCAGCGTCGGTCCTCTGTACCACATGCTTGAAATTGTTCGACTCGATTTCAGGAGGCCTAAAGGTGACCTGACGTTACTTCCAGTGAACAATTTCGAGAAAAATATTGAACTTTGATATTTGCTGATCTAATGTGCTCTGTATACTTAAATTAATACATCCTCTTCTCACTTGTAGCGAGAATGAGTTGAGTGAGTTATTAATTTAAGTATCAGGGAGACTCACCTCGATTGAATAGTGAATTTTGATCGGAGTGTTAGCAAGGATCTAATCGAGGGGAAAAGAAATGTTGTTCTAATTTTGAGGATGAGGGGGAACCGGTATAGTGCAGACCTGCTGCTGATAGTATATTTAGGAGCTCGGGTTTGAGTCCATGTTCAATGGTGTATGAGTATTGAGAGAAAATGCCGAAACAATTTTACTAGATTTAAAAGTAGTCATCTTGTGTGTTAGAGCTTAGGTTAAGGTGAGATGATGAGCAGTGTGGTTTTGGAGAGATCGATCACACTATCTTATTCCTTGGACTAGTTTTAAAAATGCGTAGTTCGAAAGCAAAGGGTCACGATGCAATTTGTAGGAATTGATTCTTCCTGACTAGCTGATTATTGATGTTTTCTTTAGAATGGCTGTTCGATCTAAATTTGCTATTTTAATATTTCAATATTCAATTCATTTGTTATTCATTCATTTTCTTTTACATCATTATCTTAGGGCTTTCAAAGCAAAATCCCAATATAGTATTACTAGTCGAATAGTGGGCTTAAGTAGTGGGGTGGTGATTGAAAAATTCTTGAGATCTCACGTGGGATCGATATCTGGACTTAAATCGATTTGCTTGTTCGATGCGTGCAACCCTGCGATTATCTTTGGATCGAAACCCACAGGAAAATGGTTTACTCTTTATGAAATATCTTTTCCTCCAAACACTATAGCTAAAGAAACCCACACTCGAGTTTAATGGTTTTATTACGAGGGTAGATAATAATCCTTTGGTAATAAGTCATAAATTTGAATAGGTGTTTTGATCCAAAACAATTCATAGAAGTAGTCAACAAGTTTTGTAAACGCCGGTTTTAGGGGATTAGATAATAGTCCTTAGGTGATAACGTCAGAAATTTGTATACATCATATGATCCAGATAACACACCCGCACCTAGTCAAATACAATTTATTCACTCTTAGTGATTAAGCAAATAATCATACTAAATGAATATCGCGAAGCAGAAGCTTTGCGAGGCCAGCTTGGCTCTGAATACGTTTTTACTTAGTCTCATTCTTATTCCTCTATGAGTCTACTTTACTTAGAAATTGGAATCCCATTCAATCGGATTATCAAACTAAAGTTATGGCATTTTCATGCCAACTAATTGGTTCACCAGATTTTACGAGCAGTTTGCAATATTCATTTTCCAATTGCCTTGTCTCTATATTATTTGACACTGGTTCTTTGTACTCCTTTAAATCTAAGGTGCTAGGGTTCTCCTCCAACTGGAATCCACCCAAATCAGACACGAAACTCAAGATACATCAAAACGACTCGAGGTACTCTATGATCAAGGCCCAGTCACGGGAATTGGCACACTTTGTGGCCCTACTTTGAGTGAATTTTTAGGCCACTTAAAGTCCGACTTTGACGATTCCTATTTCTTTATGTTTGGTTCTCCTTGAAGTCTATTTTAATTATCTACTTGAATCACTCACATCGGATAATAAATGAGCAAGTTATGGCTGAAATACGAAAGCTGGTCGAAACAGGAAAAGCAGAACAGGGTGTACCGGTACACGTCTAACATGTACCGGTACACCTTGGCCAAAAATGACCAGAACCCAAAGTGTACCGGTACAGGTTCAGGGTGTACTGGTACATGTCACAGCGAAAAATTACCCAGAATGTGTGTTTTCACCCATTTTCCATATTTTGATACCACATCCAACTACGCTTCAAACACATAAAACCATTTACTTATATCTCTTATAACCTCTTTGCTACTCAATTCCTCTTTCCTTTACTTATCTTATTTCAAAAATCCACCATGGTGCTCTCAAACCCACTCCTAATATGGGTAATATACATACATAAACCAAATACAAGAATTTGTTAGGGTTTGGTTTAACCCAACTCCTTTACTTTGCAATTAAACCATAAATCCAACCTCAAATGGAGGATTCCATGTTTTTCTACCATTTGGGGTTTTACCCTCTTAATCTCAACAATTTAAGGGTTTGTGTGATCTTTCCACAAAACCCTAGACAATGAGGAACAATTCTCCAAACCAAGGCCTTAGGAAATCAAAATACACTTGATCCCAAGTTGAAAACATACCTTATTGATCTTCTTCTTCTCCTCTTCCTTCTTCTTCCTCTTCTTCTCTCCCTCTTCTTCTCTCTTTTCCTCTCCCCTCTCTCTCTCTACGGTTTGGTCCTCCAAAATGAGACCAAATTTACAATATCTTATCCTTGTTTGTTAAGGCGTGTTTGGCGAACAAGAAAATCCATTTTTTGTTTTAAGTTTTCATTTTTGCATTTAGGTCCTTAGACTCCTTTCTTTGCAAGCAACTTATACCATATTCTAATTTAGCCCCCTCATTTCTCTCTTATTTCGATCCAAACTTATTTTATTTCTATTGTGTGTCTACACTCACTTTTATGATTTTTATATCCCTTATGGCAAATTTCAATTTTATCCTTGTTCTAGTGCCCAAATTTACGGGTCACTAAAATTTATCATTCATAACTTGTCCAATTTATCAATTTCGAGGAAAAACCCGAGTTTATTTCAATTCATACCCAGAATATATAATAAAATTATTATAAAAATTCTAGGGTATTTTTGGGGCGTTACAAGGTGTGTGATGCGATGGCAGGTTTCTTCAGATCTGGGTGCATGCTTCGTGAGATCAACTGCACTATCATAGCCCTGGTTCTTAAAGTTCCTAACCCAAGGTCTTTGCATGATTATAGGCCTATCTCATGCTATCATACTATCTACAAATGTATTTCGAAGATTATTGCGGCCAGAATTAAGCGGTGCCTTCCAGACATAATCTGCCCTACTCAGACAGCCTTTATGCATGAGCCTAGCATCGTTGATAACATCCTCCTCACTCAGGAGTTGATGACGAATTACCACTGTGAGTCTGGGCCTCCTAGATGTGCTCTCAAGATTGATCTCAAGAAGGCCTATGATTCTATAAGGTGGGGCTGCATCATAGATATTTTAACTGCTATGGGTACTCCCTCCCTCCTCTTGAGGTGTATCAAGGCTTGCATCACTACTCCTAAGTTCTCTATCTGTGTAAATGGTGAGCTTATGGGGTTTTTTGCTAGCAAAAGGGGGTTTCGACAAGGTGACCCTTTATCCCCTTTTTTGTTTCTTATTGCTATGGAAGCCTTCTCTAGATCTCTTTCTATGGCGGTTCTCCATCCAAGTTTTGATTTCCACCCGAAATGTAAAGCGATCAATCTCTCACACTTGTGCTTTGTTGATAATATATTTATATTCGCGAAGGGGTGCTCTGAAGTGTACAAATGTTGTAGACAGCTAAGCGAAATTCAGAGACTTTCTCGGGGCTACAAGTAAATAAATAGAGTGCGGTGTTCTTGTGGGGTGAATAACGAGTGTCAAGCTACTATCCCCAAGCATGACGGGGTTTAGTCTAGGGAATGCACTGAAATACTTGGGAGTCTCGCTCATATCCACTAGGCTTTCCCACGCCGATTGCCAACCACTACTTGATAAGATTATTGCCAGGATTCAGTCATGGACCAGTAGATCCCTTTCCTTTGCGGGTAGGTTGCAGCTAATATCCTCAGTTCTTTATAGCATTCAAACGTATTATGCAGTATGTTCATCATCCCTAAGTTTACTTGCGTTAAGATTAAACAAATGCTTAACGGGTTTTTGTGGTCGAGAAAGGATGACTCCCGGTGAGCTAAGGTGGGCTGGGGGTCTATTTGCTGGCTAAAGTAAGAGGGGGGTCTTGGTCTGCGTCGTATAAAGGATTGGAATGTTGGTACTATCATGAAGCACATATGGAATTTGTTCTATATGAAAGACTTTATTTTGGTAGCACGGGTGCGGGAGAGGTTACATTGAGGCAGACGATTTTTGGTGTGCAGATTCTGAGATGTTCTTAGAAATTTCAGTGGAAGATGCTTCGGGTTGAGGATGGTGAGACCCTTTATCAGGCGTAGAGTGTATAATGGTGTCGGGACCTTCCTTTGGCATGATTTTTGGAACCCCCTGGGTCCAATCCTTCCTCTTTTTGGCAAAAAGTTCTTTCTGACTCCATGCCCACATAGGAATGCTCGTGTTGATGCTGTCATGGAAGGTACAAGATGGAACTGGCCTGTTATTGTCTCAGCGGATCTCATAGCACTCAAGAACAACTGTACTAACTACCCTCTTGATACCTCTAGAGAGGATGTTATATCTTGGTCCCCATCTCCGTAGGGTGTTTTTATTGTTAGCTCTGCTTGGAACTCTATCAGACCTCGCTGGCCTCTTGTGCATTGGCATGCAGTTGTTTGGTTCCCTCAAGCTATTAAAAGGCATGCTTTCATAACATGGCTTGTTATACAAGACATATTATCCACTCAAGACAAACCCCTTAAATGGGGCGTCATAAACTCTATCTCCTGTGTTTTTTGTCAAGCCAATGTTGAAGATAGGAACCACTTATTCTTTGAATGCCGGTTCTGGTGGAATCACGGATGAGTTCTTAGTACGTAGAGCGATCAGGTTACCAAGAAGGTGGGAGAATGAATTCTGTTGGGCTACGGTAGTAAGGGTATTTCCTTTTGCTCCGTCACTAAGAGGATCACTTGGGGAGCTACGATTTATCACCAATGGAGATAGCGAAATGCTAGAGTCCATGATAACCTTTTTACTACTGATGATTCTATCTTTTCTCTTATTTGCAATGATGTCAGGCTCAGAATCACAAGCTTTCATAATGTGGCTAACAACCCTGCGAATAGATCTATGTGCAAGATATGGTTTTTTCCCTTTGCTATTTTGAGGTCCGCCGAGGATGCTTGATTACGAGAGAGTTGACATGGCTAAGCTCGGATGGTGGGCTATTGGTGGTTGTTGTTTCCTGCTTCCGGGATGTGGGAAATGCTTCCTTTGATATTGTTGTTGTGTTTCCTTGGTTGTTTGTATGGCTTATGCCCAGGATGTGGGCTGATGGTTATATTATTTGTGTGTTATCAGGTGGATCTCTTGTATCGGGCTGTAGCCCTTTTCCTTTGTATTTAGGGGAGATGCTGTCCAATTTTTGTTTGGTCTAGTGGCCTTTGGTTTGCGTTTGTTGTGCAGTTCTTTGTTGTTTGGTGGGCTTTTGCCTTTTGGTAATAAATTCTTACTTATCAAAAAAAAAAAAAAAAAAAAAAGCGAAGAAGAAAAAACAAAATCTCTCTCTACGCTCTCCCTCATTTGTCAGTTTTACTTTGTTTTGTTTTTTGTTTTATCTTTATTATTTTTTTTTCTTTTCCTTTTTCTTAATTCCTTTATTTTCTTTTATTGCATCATCAATCATGTGCCTAATTGTGAGCCACACATTTAAGTGCACCACATGGCTCTTGCCATGTGTCACTCTCTTGGGGTGCCATGTGGCATCCCCTTAGCCATGCCATGTGTCATCCGACACCTATGCCTCGAAAAACGTGTAATTCCGACTGTTTCGAAATTCGATGAAATTCGACGTGGTAGCTAGATTTTGCAAGACGATTTCAATGGTGAAGTTCATTTCGTCATCCGAGATCTAGAAAAATTTTGGTTTTTCGATCGAAATTACCGTTTTTGTCACGCCCCGATTCCCGATCCGACCCGAATGGCGGATCCGAACCAAGTTCTGAGGCGCGAGACTATATACTGGGACTCTTTACCTGTTTTTTTTTTTTTCAAAGCTGAACGTGTACATGTGGGTATGGTCCACATCTTAGAACAGAATCAAAATATCATGTACAAAATAAAAACTATCACCGTAGTGGTGTTTACAGTATCTATACATATACACTGAGTCCCATTTACATATACAAAACTATACTTTTACATTTACAATTACATATTCAGAGCGCAGAACCTACTGTGATGAACCCTTACTAGTGTATTGGCCAGGCGTATACGGATGTTTTAGGCGATCTTCTCACAGTACCTACGGATTAAAAACCCAGCGCAAGCTTTGGCAGTGGGAAACATATGTAGTATGCATATTCACATTTATATTGACGAATAACAATATGATCTCCAATTTCCACTTGAGATTCATTATCTTTGGACTATACAAGTACTTATGCTTATAACGAGGTTTATGCTGACGGATCTCCCGGTAGAATTACAGAACTATTCTTGGTCGAACTGCTTATATGGAGACTTATGTATTCGGATCTCAGTAAATTCTGGAGCCGTATTATACGGATCTCCCGTAGGAGTTATAGAACTTATTCTTATACAGAGATGCCCTTAGGTGCACACAAGGTTTGTACGCCTCTTGAAGGATCCGGAGACCGGATTAACCTCATGAACCCAGGGGACCTCCTGAAACACTCAACGGATATAGGAAACTTTCCTCAAAAACAATCGAATTAAAATCCATGGGCGAACCCTTTTACAATCCTTAACATATCTTTAGAAAATAATCACGAGGTAAGTGGTAAATTTTTCTTTTCTTTTTTTTTTTTCAAACATAGATTTTCAAAAAATCGGCCAGGTTTCCTGTTTGTCGGACTCCCAAATTTACAAAAACCTGCGAAAACATTTAAAAACACTTCTAATCTTTCAATTCTCAACTTCCATTTTAAGACTCCTCGTCCATAACCCAATTAAGCACACAACTCAATCAAGCAAAATATATACACATATACATTTATTTATTTCAATCATCAAAACATTCAAAACTTCTTAAATTCCATGCACAGTTTTATAAAAAGGATTGGGCTTGAGCCGGACTTAAGCCTAGTCGCCTACGTACCTTGTCCACTGAGGATCAAAGCCCACGTAGTTCCTTTTCAAAAAAAAAATATATATATATATATATATATATATATATATATATACACATATATACATGACAAAATATTCAACATATACAATATGCAAAATATATATACAATGCGATCCACATGCGTGATCTTCTCGATAAGCTTGAGCTCGCTGCGTAAGGGGATGCTCTACCGGTGCACACAGTCTGGAGTCCTGAAAATGTTTTTGAAACATACGGAAAAGAGTGAGCTAAAGGAGCCCAGTGAGTGTACATTTTCATTAAGATAACATTTTCAGTATATATCAAAAGTAATAAATACCCATACAATTAAAAATCCATTTTATGCCTTAACTTTTTCGATACGATGGAACCCAAAGGGGATAAACACACCGAGAGCAGTTTCAGTGCGGCGATTGTAGAGGACGGTCACATTCGATCATAACCACTACGTTGCGGAGAAACTCACGCCTTGCATAGGGTTCCAGTTATAGCACCTTATCCGCGTGGCAGGATATGTTTTTAAAAATCTATTTCCCTCCCTCTTATTTAGTAACCTAATTGTGTTTCCCTCTAAATCCCTTACGCTTCGCGGGTACCTCAGGCGATACTCGGTCATAGCAGTCATATGGGGTTAGGGTAACCATCAGTAAAACATTTCTTCAAAATACATTTATAAATCCATTTTAAATCCTTTACTTTATCATTAAAACACATATCACGTTCTTTACACATTTTTAAACTTTCATAATGCCTTAACAGCATACATGGCTAATATATATATAAACATTTACATTAAACTTTTCATTTTAACATTAAAAAATCTTTCACTTTTAAAACTCAATTTTCAAAAATGGAGTTTACACTCTGCCTCTTTGTTTCCGAAACTTGAGCACAGCTCCACTACTTTCCTGCCTTTGCTTTATTACACTCAGCGAATGTAGCCCAGCGTGTCGCCTGCGTATAGCGTAAAACTTAACGTGCTTACGCCGGTCACTTTAGGGGTCACCTGACATTCATATAAAGTAGATTAACAATTTCCCTTGAGCACTAAAAACCTAACAAAAAAAACCACTCATTTTGGCAACATTTTTCCAACAATACTCTATGGACTTTATTACCCAAAAATTATTCAAAAGGTCTTCAAAAATTATGAAACTCTCCATATCAGTCCTTTATATATCCAATGACATCTCTTTAAATTCCTTCTCTAAAGCCCTCAACCACATAACACAAGTTACAGCATGTTTTTGATGCCAATTTGGTTAACTCACTGAATCACCTACTGTTATCCTTGATTTCTGGATCTTAACTCCATAAATTGGAAATTCTGCTTTTCACTCATTTGAAGCTATGGTTCTAAGGTTTCTTCCTCCAATTGGAATCACCTAATTTGATCACCAAAACTGCTATTGTATTTTATATCTAGATTACTCAAATTGACAGAACATAATATGCAAATAGCTCCACTTGGAAAAATTTCTGGGCACTTTGGGGTTACAATTTTCTTGCACTTCCTTCAGATAACTTATTCCCCTAAAAGTCTATTTTACCCAGAATTTTGAATCACTCAATTTGGATGAGTGAAACTCCACTTATGACCAAAACACTGATAAACTATACCCAAACAGTAGCATAATCAGCGAGCCACAGCTCACCTTTCACCTGTATTTGTTTTGAGCTACAATTTGGTCCCTTCTATAAATTTGTAGCCCTATCTCTTATGGTTCTTACCAATCAGAATCAATTGATTTGGATGATTATATCTTAATCTATATCCAAATGAAGAACAGGGGTTTTTACAAAATTTTGACAGCATTCCCTTTAAACCCAACATTCTCTTTTACAACTATTCCATAATACCTCAAAACCACATGAAATATAACTCAAACAACTCCACAACACTCAATCACAGATTGGAAATTCATACCACAAACCCTAGGTGAAAATCTTGTGAATTCAACCAAAGGTCCACCAATTCTTCTATAAACCATATAATTTGATGATTCCATGTTTATTTTCCACCAATTGGGGTTTTACTCACATAACCTCAACAAATTGAGGGTTTGGGTGATCTTCCAAAACTTAGACAAAGGAGCAACAATTCTCCAAACCAAACCTTAGGAATTTTAAAACACCCCATGAATCTGGGCATAAAACATACCTTGGTTTGGCCTTTCTTGTCCTTCTCCTTCTTCTTCCTCTTCCTCCTCTTCCTCTCCTCGTTCTTTTCTCTCCTCTCCAAAACGTGAGCTCCTAGCTTTTGTGAGACAAAATGAATTTGATTTGCTTTATCTCATCACATTTGTAATCCCATTTATACTCTTAATTGCCATTAAGTCCTTATCCTTTTAATTTTGCAAATCAACTTATTTTATTTCAATCTCTGCATCCTATCTTCTCACATTATGACTTCCATATCATTTTTTTTTATACCTTAATTTGCAAAAAGGGGTCCTTGAACACTTTAATATCATAAGACAACTTTGCTATTTCTATTATGGTCCATCTCTACTCATTTAATGATTTTCACATTTCTTTATGGAAATTACACTTTTACCCTTGTTTTAGTACCACACAATTCCGGTTCCATAAATTTACTACTCTACATTTCTTCATCCTTATTAATAACTCCCAAAATATTACAAGTTCACTTAGTAAGGTACTTCCTACAGCTATATATTGTACACTCTCTCGACAGGCTACATGTTCATAGGGCTTATACTTATACTACGTAGATTACACTTGCTCGAGCAAGGCACCGTAGGTACTACCGAGATATTACGGAACGTATACTGGTATTACGGAACTTATTCTTATACGGAAGTACTCGTAAGCACTACTTATTCAAATATCCCAAGAGACACACATTTGTGCTTATATCAAACTTATCTTATACTCATACGGGAGTACTCGTAGGTACTACTGAGTTTATCCTTATCCGGAGCTTATACGGAGGTACCCGGTGAGGTACTCGCGTAACTCACATTATTCTGCATTTCGGGATCTTATTCTCAGATTTCGATCTTATTCTCAGACATTTAACATATACTGGTTCCCATCGCGAATCCTCATACCATGCTACGCAGCTAATTGCATTTCTCGATACCAAGTACCAGGTTACCACGTAACATTTTACTAGTACAAAAGTACTCGTAGGTACTACAAAACATATTCATTATACAAGGTAACGCGTGAGGTACTACAGACTTATACTTATTCTTATATTTCTGGATCTCACAGCGGTTGCACCCATAGTACAATAACTCTAACAAATCATAATCATATCACATACAAGGTCAGATCAGACTTATGCAGACACATTTCAGATATGGACATTAGTCCATGCGGCTGCATCACAACGGACACATATACCTGATTCATAATGATTCGTAACATATCCAAAAAATAAACAGACATCTGGCTTATATCATAATCATATCGAGTTATACTCGTCGAGGTACCCGTAGGTACTACTGGACTTATACTTATATTACAGAACTTATACTTATTTTATCGATACGGGAGTACCCGTAGGGTACTAACGACTTATACTTATTTTATCATATAGAAATCACGGGAAATAACTTATACTTATTTTATCGATACGAGTACCCGTGGGTACTACGTAACTTATACTTATTTTATCGACACGAGAGTACCCAAAGGGTACTCACAAAGATTAATCAGATACAAGAAAGTACCTCTTAGTTACCGCATAAATGTATACAGAGGTACATTCGCATCTTACTCTTATTCTTTATTCAAAGTCTTATCATATAACTGTTTGACCACCTGACCAATCATAAGAAATGAGTAGACGCAAAGACAATAAGTAAATTCGCCAAGGTACAATATAAGATCGAGGTACTGCAGTACCGATCAAAATGTGGCTACCCACGGTCAGAGTGCCATAGCATCACCAGAGTGCCGGGTTATCGATCAAAACGTGGCTACCCACGCAACAGAGGTCAGAGCACCAAATCGTGAGGCCGGCACCAACAGGAGTACCAAAGTACTAATCAGGAGTGCCGTAGCACTAATCAAAGTACCAAGCATTTCAATCGTGAGACGGAAGACTAATCATGACACGGAGCACTAATCAGAGTACCAAGTACTAATCAGAGTGCAAGAGCACTAATCGTGAGTTCCGGGCACAATCAGAGTACTCAAGTACTAATTAGATTGGTTTTTGAGCACTAACGTGACGTCCATTCTTTTTCGTCCAGCGGTAATGCGCCATCATATGTCTTCGTAACTTATAACCCATCTTTTTATCACATTTTGTGTTCATGACATTTTTTTTTTCAAATCGTTTTCATATTTCCATCATATCTATGTCAAGTGAACATATCTATATATTTCATTTCATATTTTTCTGTTTCATGCCTATTATATATGGTATTTCTATGTAATTTATACAGAATACTTATGCTACGTATTTCCTATCCTTATCATGCATATACTCTTATAAAGTGTGATGCCTATGTATTCACACATCATTCATGTATTCTTGTTCCTCTACGAATCAACTTTACTCAGAAATTGGAATCATTCCAATTGAATCTTCCAAACTCAAGTTATGGCATTTTCATGCCAAACTAGTCATCATCGATTTACTCCTGGTGATAATTTGTAATACTCATTTTCCAGTGCCTTAATCTGCATTTTGACACTGGCCCTTTTACCCTTTAAAGGTAAGGTGTTATGCCTCTCCAACTGAATCACTCAAATCGGAGACCGAAACTCAAGATACATCCTAACACCGACTACTCTATGTTCCAAAAATCGAACTGCAATTGGCTTGAACATACTCTCACTCAGTGAATTCGCCACATGTGAGTGCCTGTGGAATTCGAGGTACCTATTTCAGGATGTTGGTTCTCCTTGGAAGTCTAGTTTAACCAGAAACTTGAATAACTCAAATCGGATGTTAAATGAGGTTATGGCCAAAATACGAACGCTATCAAAATAGGAAACGTAACACTACCTCAGACGATACAAATCGACCGCACTGCACATGCCCCGAATTTTTGCCTTAATGGGTTTTTCTTCCCTTTTTCCATATATTTTCACCCAAATCCACTCAATACTCAATATACACCTCAAAACCCCTTCATATTCATCTTGTAATCTCAATTTTACTCAATTCATCTTTCTTTACATATCTTTCTTCAAAACTTTTCCATGAATTTCTCCTAAAACCATTCTAATATGGGTCATAACCCAAACACAAACCAAACATGAAGATTAGTTAGGGTTTGTTCTAAACCCTAACTCAATTGATTTCAATTTAACCATGAATCCAACCTCAAAGGGAGGATTCCATACTTATATTAACCAAGCTAGAGTTTTTCAACTCAATTTCATTCAAACCTAGAGTTAAGATCAATTCCTAACTAAACCCTAGCTTTGGAACTCATAAGATTTCCTAGAATTCCATACAAAACCATAAGATCCTTACTTTCCATGTAATCTCCATACCAAAAATCATAGAACTATACTCGCTACTTTCTTCTTCTCTTCCTCTTTCCTTTTTCTTTTTCCTTCTCTCTTTCTCTCCACGGTTTGTTCTCCCTTCAAAATGAGACCAATTTTGGTCTTAAATCAAAATATCTCTAGCCTTGTTCGCTCTCAAAACCCTTTTGGGTTAAGTTTTCATTTTTGCATTTAGGTCCTTAGGTTCTTCTTTTGCAAATCAACTTAGACATAATTTATTTAACCCATGCTTTTCATCTTTTGACTTCTATGCCCCTTTTCGGGCAAATTACATATTTTCCCTAAGTATTTGCATACCGGGTTCTCAATTTCCATGTTTCGCATTTAAATCACGAAACATTCACATTATGCTTACAAAATACCCTAAACATGTCGAAAACGACTAGGGTATATTTCGGGATGTTACAGTTTTACCCTTTTTCGACAATTCGGATTTTCTAGGGTTTCACACATATACCCATCCGACATAAATATGTTCAAACAAGTTGATATGAGATAATGAGTTCATGCAACATTAGAGAACTAGTCAATAAGTGGGTGAGAGACTGCTCGGTTATTTGCATATACATAAATTTTGGCATAAAACAACCAAATCCTCAAGTGTACCGATCACAAGTAATATAGTGGCTTTTTAATTAAAAATCCAAAGTATCGAACCCACAAGGAAAAAGTTGGTTTTAATGGGAACTAAATACCCCAGCTACTAAAGACCTTTCACTATCCAAGCGATAAAACTGATTCAGATGATGATCAATTAGAATTTAAACTATAAGCAAACTAGTCTAACACTTGAAAATTAACAATAAGTGAAGTTTAATCTTAAAAACTTTAATGATTAATGTTGTATTTCGTTGCATCAATCAGGGGTTTATGACTGAATAACGTAAGATACGATTAATGATGAAAACATCCCCATATTTACTCATGAACTATTTATTACGAGGTTTACACTTTCGTGTCTCCCCTCGATTTCAAACACTCCATTCCTATTCTCCGTTCGGTCCTTCTAGAAATGTGATACCGGGTTCTACGCGAATCAACTCGGGAGTTCTATCGTCTCCTTTCTACGGTCCTCACGAATAGAACATCCCTGGTTATGTTCCAATCGACTTTCTCGGTCCTTACGACTTCACATAAGATTGCAAGTTGTCCATCTTAATAAAATCCACCTAATACTAGGCATTCTAGTTCCCAGACTTCATTGATTGCTAATTAGTTTTAGCAATCAGGAATACTAAAGGTGGAAATTAACCTTAAGGATACTCAGCCTATCACTCGAGCCCCTCGAGCCTTGTGGTTTTACTCCCAGCCCCAACAAAAACAATTAGGAAAACCCCTGAAAAATTAAAGATTCACAAGCATACAACCTCAACACAAATATGGATGCATAAAAATCAGTTAATAAAAACCCTAAGTCCACCACCAATTTCAACAACCAACCCGAAGGGAGATATTAGCCACTCATAGCTGCCTCAAAACCCGACAATACCATATTTGCACCAAATAAAGTATTGAAAGATTAAGAAATGAAATAGAGTTAAAGAATACAAAATAATTTGTAATCAATCCAGTCCAAAACTCAGACCCACTGCTACAAGATGTCCCCCAACAGTTGAATCCGCCAACACAGCTCCACAAATGAGCTCAAAATCAAGTCAAAAACTAAAAACCCTAGAGAAATCTAAGTCTAGAGAGAAAAACCCTAAAATTGGTAGTGTCGTCGCCTCTTCTTCTCTTTTCCTCCCCTAGGTTCAAAAACAAGTATAGTATATATACCCCTTAGGAAACGGGCTAATGATTGGGCTGAAAATGGGAATATTCCATATTCCGCCGACATTCGCCCCAGCAAACACACGTGCCCGTCCCGCTGATTTAGGTCCCTTCGCCTAGGCCAAGGGAAGCCATGCCTAGGCGAACCTCTACGCCTAGGCAAGAGTTGCCTACGCCTAAGCGAACTTGAGAGCTATCTTTAGGAGTCTTCATGCTGATCCCTGGCTCGCTTAAGCGAGCCATTTCTACGCCTAACCAAACCTCTACGCCTATGCGAGAGTTGCCTATGCCTAGGAGAACCGAAGAACTTTTCCTGCAGGTTTTCCCTCCTTGCTCTAGTTCTACCTTCATTTCAATTAGCTCTTCTTTTGCTTGATTTTCAATCATATTCTGCAAAACATTGCAGAATGGGGGATTAGTGTAATCTGGATGAATAAGGATGTGAATTAAGCATTTGAGTTATGAAAATACATGAAAATAACACTCATAATGCATATATAATTCACACCGAACAACACCCCCAAACTTAACATTTGCTTGGCCTCAAGCAAAAACAAAGACACAATTTCCCAACTTATAAAAAAAAACGAGGGTCTATAGAGATATAAGCATCGGGCAATGTGTTTTGGCCTCGTAGAATTATGCATTCTAAAATTCCGGAATATACTGCTAAGATGTAGGTTCTTAAACTAATGAGTTTACTAGAAACCGAACACACCTAGATCAAGGTTTTATTTGAGGTGCGCCCCTTATTATCTGAAACGGTTTAGATGAAAACAGGAGAATGCATGCAGTAAAGGGTCTCTCACTCCTAAGGAATTTCCATGAGTGCAGAGTGACTAAGATTTCATTGGCTTGCTTGGCATACCACTCTCCACTAATGTAGGTGATACACACTATTGGGATCAAATAGGGCTTTTCAAGCTTGTAATGTGTGGCTAGGTGACGTGGGCAGTTAGCAGGTCACGGTTTGGTAAGTCATTACCCAAAACACTCAAGCACATTTTCCTTTTTGTTCTTGTGTTTCATCCTTTCAAATTTCACTATATCTCAAATTGAGTCATGTAAACTCAACCCCATTAGCATTATTGTGCTTTCCATATTGCTTCACCACCAAACTTGACTATTTCTATCTCTTATCAACAGTCACCGAGAATTTCTGCTTTTTCTAAACATAAAGGTAGGAGCAGTGCAATATTTAACCACATTAAGCTTTCTACCTACCCCGTGTAGTGAGTTTTAGGTCAATAGCTCCTAGACCAGTTGGTCTTGGGGTATTAGGAGTTAAAGCACCCTTACGAACTTAGTAGCTCAAGGTAAGAAGGCTACGAGGTTAAATTTTACTCCTTCTTGAATTCTTTTTTTTCTTTGCATTTTTCTCTTTTCAAACAACCCTTCCTTTGCATTTTGAACAACCTCTCTTTATTCAATCATTCCTACTCAACTACATGTCTTCCTTCTGATGTATGCTTTATACATGACATGTTAAGGGTACAATGGGTTCTTGACTGAAGGGTAAAATAAAAGGATCCGGGTGTTCGTTCTTGGTTTTCAAGATAGAACATGGCTATTACGGCTCAAACAAGGTAACTATGGACTAATGCATAACCGGGTAAGATAAGAAGGCTCAATCGATTCCAAGGATGGCCTATATCATTTCCCAAAAATGTGATACCTAGGATTTCACTTCAAATGGTAATTAAACAAGTTCTAAAGTCTTATGAGATCTAAACATTATGATTTCCTAATTTTCTCTAAAGCACGCATAATTGGTAAATAAAGGTACAGAGACTTGTGCTTAGTTTTGTGCAAACCTATAGCTAAGTGTACAACTGTATGGTCAACCAATTCAGTTTTTAGATCAACTATCTCTGACATTATTCAAATATAGAGAATAACATAAACATTTATCATCATAGGCATGCTAACTATCTCAAAACATACCCACAAAAACAAAACAAAACTGTTTAGAGTTTTTTGAAAAAATTTCTAAATTTTTCTGCATTATGGCATTTTGATGAAACACTGATTAGACACATTGAAGCTCAACAATTCAGCACAAGGAATATATGATATATGATCAAATAGTCTTCAAACAAAATAAGCAATCAATGAATCAAATTATTCCCACAATGCAATAAGAAACTAACTAACAAACATACCAAAGTTAATTAACAACTAAGTCAAGCAACGATAATCCAAAAATTGAGAATCAAATCATCCAGAAGCAATAAAAATAAATATCCAAAAGTAGTAATAAGTATAGTCAAAGTGTTTTCAGGTGTAGGCGTACGCACCAAAAGAAAGTCATCTGCGGGGAAAAACCCCCAAACTTAAAGCAAGCACTGTCCCTAATGCAAAATATAGTCATGGTGAAAAGAGACTCCCCTCATGAAGCTGGTTGATCATCGTTTGAGGAATGGTTTTCTACGTGTAACACCTTGAAAATACCCTAACAGTTTTATAACTTGTTCAAGGCGTAAAATAAATTAAATTATATTTTTTTCCGACGTTTAAATGGCTAAAAATGAAAAATGATAAAAACCCAGAAATTTTACAGGAGCCAAATAAATTTGGTTAAAATGTCAAATGATGACCTAAGGGTCATAAATGAGGAGTGTAAATGTTAAAATGAAAATGAAATGAAATGAAGTGAAAATGAAGAGTTAAAATCAGAAAAATGGGAAAATATTAATTTATGTGCAAGCCAAACAAGGCCTTGTGAAGACTTAAACCTTAAGACCAAATTTTGTCTTGTAAATGTCATTTCTCACATTTGGCAGAAATGGAAAAAGGGAGAATGGCTAGGGCACATTCCGGTTTAGAGAAGAAGAGAGGGATTTGTGATTTCTTCTCCATGTAATCAAGGGACAAGTTGATCAAGAAAAATGAGGAAGAAGAAAGGAAAGAGAATCAAGATTTAACGTATGAAAAACAAACCCTAACCCCCTTTCTACTTGTGTTTGGGTTTAATAAAACCCCAAATGTGTGACGACCCAAAACCCAGGGGTCCTTTGACAACCTGTCAACCCGAGGAATACTCGTGAATGTCGGATAACCCGACACCACTCACACAAATCGAGTAGAGTCTCCTTTGTACGGGGAGCTCTACCCAAGGTACAAACCTGTCCCAACAATTACAATGACCACACAGGGTCCAAATGCGAGTAAAATAATGGCCACTTGGGCCCCTGCATCAATACTCACAATATAAATATCCCAACCAAATATATATCATGGTTCAAGAGTTTTTACATTACTCTTAATACAACATGTATTAAACCTTAGAATTTTAATACATGTATACAAATAACTACCAAAGCCACAACCCATTCTTCTTCAAACGGCCCTAATGAGTGCCGCCTTCCCGTCGCCCCGTACCGAATGGTGATCCTTCGACAGGGTGAGCAAAGCCTAGTAGAGATAATTTCCTACATGGGTTACTCCCCACCTAAGTGCACATGTATGGAAAAACAAACACATTCAAGTAATTACATGAACCTACTCGAATGTCTATATGACCGATCCCGTATCCTAAGTCCTCACCAACTCCCTCACATATGCCTAAGCCGAATGCGACTAAAAATATCTAGTTTTCAAAACAAAAGCTTTTTGTTCTCAAAAACTCACTACCGAAATTCGGTAAAAAATATTGGACTACCCTCCGAGTCGAATTGGTTGGAGAACTTCCCGAAACAGTCATGGTCCTCATCCGAAGTGATCTGTTGGACTGTCTCCCAACCCAATTCCTCCCGAAAAATCACGAAATTCCTTTCACAACATTTTCATTTTTGTTTCATTTACATCATGCACTCACTTAATATTCTCCTAGGGGTGCCCCAGTGCATATGGAATGCATGATGCCAATTTCAACACATGCATGCTAATATATTCTCATGCATATATATTAACATAATTAATCACACAAACATGTTATGCAATTTCACAATCAATTACACCAAAATGAGCTCAAATGGGTTAATTAGCAAACACAAGCAATTCATTTTGAATCACTCAACATCATAAAAATTCACACAAACATATTCACGTCACTATTCATGTGAATAGTAAAACCATCGGGTTACTGTTCACGACCACATAAAATAGAATTTTCTCCATTCGGCTCAAAGCTTTTCAGACCGATTTTACGACTAAAACAAACCTCATAACGTTCCTAATCATTTACATGGTTCTTAAAAGGATTAACACAAGTAGAAAGCATCCCTACCTCTTGAGTTGTCTAACTCCAAACTGTGCTCACGCGTAGCCCTCGCCTCGTAGAACAACTTTCCTTCTTGCTCCGTCGAGAACCGACGGTCCGATCAGCTGAAAATCTAGAGAGAATGAGCACTTTCTCTCTCTATAATTTCAAAATCCAGCACCCATTGCATCTCTCCCTTCATGTTTTGGTCTTTTGGAGAAGATGACACTATTCCATGTTTTGTCTTATTCATTAAACTTTCATTTAATTCCATCCATGTTCTCAAGTCTTGGATTTTTTACACTTGGCACTATCTAGGCCATCCATTTTCATCCTCTCTACCTACGTAAATATAAAGTCACATGAGCACGTTATGTGCTTAATCTTTGTCACATCACATAAGTCGTTTACTAAGACCCGACACTGTGCTCGAAAAATGTGCAAATTCCGACTATCTCGGAATTCGACGAAATTCAACATGATAGCTAGATTTCGTGAGACGATTTCAACGGTGAAATCCGTTTTATCATCAAAGATCTAGAAAATTTTTGGATTTTTATCGAAATGATCTTTTTACCTTTTTCAGAAAATTGGAATTTTCCCGGGTCTTACAAAATGTGGTATAAAAGTGTTTTGAAAGGTTGTAGTTCATTTTGAGGTTGTATTGGGTAAAATTTCATGGTATATTGTGGTTCGATTGGTTGTTTGAATTAGAAAAACCCTATCTTTGTGTAAAATGGGTTTTTATTGGTTTATTTCAGTTTTGGGGGTTGCTCTAAGATGTTATATTGTGGTTTGGATTGTTGTTGATGAATTTTTATATAAAGGAAATAATGAAGTTTCAAAGGAGTTGCTGTCAGTAAATTTTCAAAACCCCTTGTTTTTGTTTTGGCTATAAGTTAAGTTATAATCATCCAAATTGAGTGATTCCAATTGGTAAAGAACCATAAGAGCTAGAGCTACAAATGTATAGAAGGGACATGGAGCAAATTATAGATCTAAGGCTCCCGAATATGGGCTTAAAGGTAAGTTTCCTGTGTAGCTAACTGCATGCTCTATTTGGGTGTAGTCAGGTGTTTGGTCAGAAGTTGAGTTCCACTCATCCAAATTGAGTGATTAAAATTTTTGGATAAACTAAACTTCTAGGGGAATAATTTACTTGAAGGAAGTGTATGCAATTTGTAACCCTAAAGTACCCATAAAACCGTCAAAGTGGAGCTATATACAAGAACAATCTGATTTTGTTTTGCAAATTAGAGTAGTCTGAATGTAAAATGCAATAACTTGAGTTTTGGTGATCCAAATTGGATGATTCCAATTGGAGAAGAAATATTAGAACCATAGCTTCAAATGAGTATGAGGAACTATTACCAAATTATGGATTTAAAACCCTTGAAATTGAGAATAACAGTAGGTAACCGATTGAGCTGGGCATACCAACCAATTTGGCATTAAAATGTCGTAACTTGAGTTTGGGTAATCCAAATGAAATGATTCCAATTCCTATTGAAAATAGACTCATAGAGATATCATTTACTTGAAGGAAGCATGAGCAAAATATGGGTCATGTGTCCCTAGAAAAATTTTCAAATGAAGGTGTATGGGGTAGACATCAACCCTAACCAAAAATCCTAGAATGCACAACTATTTTTTTTTTTCGGGTCATTTCTTCGATTGCGGATATTTCCAGGATGGATTAGGGGTTGGTGACAAGGAAGCTTGACCCAAGAACGGGATTCCGAGGATAGGAATCAAAGAGCAACAACCTTTTTAGATTTGTTCTTCACACTGCCTTCCTTGTTTCGGTTTTGTGTTTTGTTTGACAAAATAAATCTAAAAAGTTTTATATGAATATGCATGTGTCCGTTTGAGCCATAAATGAATTGGTTTGGTTTCTCCTACTTTCTCAAATGTTCAAGGATTATGAAACAAGTGACTTGATTAAATGAATTGTGATAAATTACATATTGATTTGTTTTAAATTGATTTGATATAACGGATTGTGAAATGAATTGCACATGAAAATTTGCATGAGTATTGGAAACCAAGTATTTAGATATAAATGTATATACACTATTGTAAATTGCTATGAATGATTTGAGCGCCCTTAATAGAATGTTAACCGTTGAATTTGAGTTAAGGATATCAAGATACCAATAAGGGTCAAATGAGCAAGATTGCAATCGAACGTAATGATGTGTCACTGATCCGTGAGCCTGGACAAGATTCAGAGGTGTTCACGAAATGATTTTTAATAACCAGTCAGCAACCCAACGAGACCATACTGTGTTATAAAACCTTTTTGATACCGGCCTACAACCCAACGGGACCGTGCCGGTGATTCATTATCCTGTGCACTGAAAGCATAGGTTAAATTCGCTTCAGGGAAAAATGAAAAGAAAATTGTGAAATGCATAATTTGTGTTTGAATGTTTTATTGCATATGAAACTGTATGATTGAAATGATCAATGAATTGTAATTTGAATGTATACGAAATGAAAATATACATATATGTATTGTACCGCATTGATCATTGAAAAAATTATACAAAGGAATCGATTTAGAAAAATGCATGATTTACTTAAATTGAAATAAAGAGAGAACTGTATAGAACCACTAGGCATGAAAATTCTTAGCGAGTTGTTTTATCATCCTGCAGGTTCCGAGTGAATAGGTACGAAAGAAAAGAGACCGCAATGATTCAGAGTCAACATCATCAAGGCTTCACGGAGTTGAAGTAAAGCTCCGACCATGCATTCATGAAATATATTTGACACTTTTTGTACAAACTATGATTTTGTTTTGTAAATATTGGTATTGAAAACAACTTATAATGTATTAACGTATAAAGGTGGTAAATGGACCAAATGGGCATGTAATGCCATATTTAATGGAAAATGTGTATTGAAAACAAAATGATGGGAGCCCTTTAAGTTGAATTAGTATATACAAATATATTTTCATAAAGATAAATATCCTTACAAATGAGCATCGAAATTTTGTTTTACCGACAAAAGAAAAGAATGGATTCGAAAGATGACCGCGCCCTCGTATCTCGCTGCCTTCGGCCAGTCGGGTAGTACGGCGCGCGAGCCGTCACATTACGAGTGAGGTATGTGGAGCTGGAATGGCTAGTGGCCATGCTAGAAGCTAGAATATTGGTGGCGGCTGTGGTGGTGCAACTGAAGACAATGCCGCTCTGTGATAAAACTGCATCATGCTGACCATGTATGCTATAAGCCTCGCACTAAATGGGCTCCACTTCAGATGGTCGCTTGCGCGCCTACCATCTACGCCGAGAATCTAGAAAATGCGCTTTGGAGCACGTCTAGAAGATCAACCTCAGAATCCCGATCCTCGGAATCCTCATCGCTTTGCTCTACTACGTTTTCCTCGTCTTCATCCTCCACATTATCTGAGGCGCCATCCTTTTCTTTGGGCAATGACAATGGAAGTCGATGGTGTGGTTTCTCCTCAGATTCCAGCATCGGTACTTCTGCATTTCGGCAAAGCTGGGTGTATTAAGGCTCCTGTGTAATGTCCATGGGCGAACTCAATGATTCCCCTCTCTATAACATGCCCGACATCAAACTTGATGCCCTGAGTGATCGCGTATAATAAGATGGTTTTGTCCTTTGTAACCGTGGTCAAATGAAGATTAGGTCTGAGTTTGGCACAATGAAAATTGTACTAGACTTTTGCAACAGATGTGAGAGTCTTCATCTGAAATATTGTCACCTCTGATGTGGATGGATGGCGCTTCCACTCTCCCCTGCCCCTAGTAAGGACCCTCATAAACTGTTGGTAGTTCGCATTCTAGAATAAAGCCTTGTAAGCTTCGCTATCGTCATCTACCAGATTATAAAACCGATTTATCGCTTCTGCATTGAAATCAACCCATTTTCCTCGCACATATACTATAGAATCAACTCCGGAATTGTGTCGAGAATTCGCGAATGACTCCAAGACCCCGGTGGAGGGTGCTCACACAACTGGCCCAATCCCTTCTCCTGGATGGTGAAATTGAAGTATGCATTGGAGTTTGGGAAACCCCGCTTAAGGACAAAGGTCCTATTGAATAGAGAATCGTGATAGAGCCACTTGACATCTCAGGATATGAACTTCTCCGGGTTGTCCAGGGGAGGTGGAGGTGCCCGCAATGTCGATCTCTGGGCCTTCATCTAATTGATTTCCTGAGTCATGGGACAAGCAAGGTGGTTTATGAATCACCATTTTTTTGAGGGAAGAGAGAAAGTCCAAATGGTGTGTGAGATAGAAAAAAAGACCATTGGGGTCATTTATATTGCCCTAGAATCGTGCATCTTCGCTTAGGCAAAGATGCCTCCGCCTAGGCGAAGAGCTTAAGAATCTGGATGGTCACGGGGATTCGCCTAAGTGTAGGTGTCTACGCCTAGGCGGACCCGAGAGTAAATGCAAGGACAACAGGGGTTCTCCTAGGCCAACTTGTCTACGCCTAGGTAGACCCGAGAGCCTACCAATAGCAAAATGAGCGTTCGCCTAGGCGAAGGAAATCTACGCCTAGGCGAAGCGCTACACCTAGGCGAGAAATCTCTATGCCAAGGCGAACCAAAGGGGTTTCAGAAGGGGGACCTCCGATGATGAGTCCTTTGGTGGATCGATTGGTGAAGTTACTGTTCATAATCCCTTAAATGTTCCAGATTGAGCAATTACAAGGTCAAGATCTAAGAAGATCAAGGAAGCAATGGCTAGCCGGCATAATCCACTGGGTTTAATTGGACACCCAATTAACAAGACTTTCTACTTTCAAGATTGGCTTCCCATGAGGAGAAATTTTAATTAATCTTATTCAAGCAAATCGAAGAGTCATAACTCGAACTCGGAGCGAGCAATTTAATTGGGTTAAACCATTTATTTATTTTAATTAATGGGGAGCTGATTTTCATGAAACTAAACCCATATTTGTATTTTGTTGGACTCGCCAAACTTGGGCTTGTTTTGGGCTGAAGTCTTAGCCTAGTTAATTAGGGTTAGTCCAAGGATCATATAGACATTATGCTATTGAAAACAACAACTTGATTATAGATTCTAAATTTTTTCGTATTGAGAGAGTCAGTTTTCTTTCCCTCTTTTTTTTACGAACTTTGAACTTATCAGCATGTTGATGGCCTAGGCGTTCACCCATCAAATCCGAAGTTCTTGAAACAAGTCATAGGGTTCCAAGCAAGATTTCACGGTCCTTTGACAGTTTTCAAACGGCTTAGATTCTTCCAAACCCTGTCCCTTGCTCTGGATCATTGGGTCGAGGTATTTATCTATTACTTGGTTTTTTCTTCTTGGGGTTTGAAGACCAATTCAGATTGTGGGTTCAAAAGGGTTTCCTCAATGTGTTTCTCACATCACACGCCGAGCCCTAGCAATAAAAGCTTGACGGCAAACTTTGTTCAGATGTCTACCTTTAAAGACTCTATAAACCTCCGAACATAGACCTCAAGTTCTCCTGTGGCCCCGCTTATGGTTAGTAAGTGATAGTTTCTGGCTTCCCGATGTCCGAGTCTGATATAAAGGAGACGAACGTAATGGATAAACAAGGATGAGATCACGACTGGGAGTTCATTAACCAAAGCAAGCTGGCCTTAGCGTGATGGCGAAAGCTCTACATCTAATGGGGTCCTAGTACCCGTGTAGCTCCATCTAATTCTTGTAGGTATTAAGATGGTCTACAGGATCTTTCGTTCCATTGAACATTTCACCTATAAGTACTCCGAACTTCACTAGAGAGGAAGTGCAAGACTCCTGGCCGTGAACTGGGACTCCTGGTTTCATATACCAACGCATCCATGGAGACTGGAGCTCATTCTTTCACTGTTTCCCATGTGGTCAGCCTGTCACGTTCGAAACGCCGCTCCCATGACTACTCCTGTCTTGTTTATAAAAGATAACCATGCCTTAAATGCCCCAGATCTGAACTCCGTTACACCCCTGATGCTCCAAGATCCAGCCCCACACGATTTGCCTTCTCCGCAAACCCTCGAGAGGCCCAAAGCACCCCGCCGCGGTGCCGGGTGGAGGCCCAAACTGCACACACAGAGGGCGGAGCACTCACTTTCAGGTTGATTGGGGCGTTTCGAGCCCTCGGCGTTGTCGGCAGTCACGCTTTGTGATCTGGCGCCCCGGGAAGACGGACTGCAGCTGAGCATACTGGGTCATTACTGAATATTGATGGTGATCAGCCAGCTCATTTGATTTGCTAATTGATAGTAGTGTTATCGAGAATGCATCGAGCCAACCGCAGCCGCCCCGATGGATCGAATCGTCAAAACCTATAACTCCGCAGGTACCAGGATGATCCGACGAGGCGTGGCTGTCCCCACTCCGACTTACTGTCGCTTCTTTCGATAAGAAGAAAAGAATTCAACTCCTTTAGGCGAAGTGGCTGCATACCTCCGCAGAATCCGTCGGTCTTTATAGTGAAATAATGGTTATTTCTCCTCTTGTTATATGGTGATACAAGATCTTTCCCATTGGGTATGAGTTTCCTTCCTTATCATTGCATCGACTGGGCGGGATAATGGAGGAGCCAAGGATCAAAGAGATCTTCTTTCCATCCGGGGCGGACGCTGAGACTAGGCACCTTTCCTTTTACATAAGTTTTTTGGGCCACCTCTATCACTTGGTTATCTAGCAGGGTGGCTTCGATACTAGACCTGGGCCCGTGTGCTCTAACTTAGGTAGGATTCTTCCTCAGGCCGAGTCGCTTATCGTGGTTCGGTGCCCCACCTCCCTTCATAAGGCGAGGCTCTGGCTTGCTCTCGTTTTCGCTGAGTCTCGCGCACCCCATTGCTCTTCGCCCTATCAATTTATTAAAACTTCATGTTAAATTGTTCACATTATATTTCTTAGTTGACATAATAAATGTTTTAAATATGTTATGATAATGAGTAATTAATATATTGAAATTTTTATTGTTGTTATATATTTTATATTTATATTAAATTGATACTTTGATGATTGTTGTAAATTGAATATATTTTATTTATTATTAAAATATGCCTCTCAATTAAAATCTTGGGTCCGACCGTGAATTTTCTATAATGTAACCTAATAGCGTTTAACTGTAAAAAGAAAAAAGAATGATGAGGGAGTAAAGGGGACTTTTTAATTTTTAGTTGCAGTTTATAAATTAAAATAGAAATTACTTAGGGGGAAGTATGTATCATGTTGTTTATTTTAAAATAAAAGGAATATAGGTACAAAGAATTCTAAATACATCAGTCAATACATTTGAAAAAAAAATAATTGTCTTTGAGGAACAAAAGCAATGAGAGGCACAAAATTTCTAAAATGCCCTCTTAGTAATCTGAACCACTATTCCAAATTAAAATAAAAATAGAAATTCTCAAATGTCTCCGCCAAATATATTGAAACCCCTTCCTTTGATGAAAGTGCGAGGTATCAGCCATATAATCCAAGTACATTTAATGCATCGGGTAGATACTACCTTACAAACATCAGTACTACTCAATAGAAATGCCCCAACCTATTTACCACAATTTTTCTTGCCCTCTACATCCAACTACTATTCTAGCTAGAATTAAAAAATGAAAAATTATCAAAGGCAATGCACCTAATATAATGTTTATGTCAAAAGAAACCCCTTTTCCTTGATGAAAAAGTAGAAAATTAGTCTAAATAGTAATGCAAGTACTACCTTAATGTATTGTGATACTATCTTATAGCTGATCGCAAGACTACCTTGATAGAAAGGCCCTAAACTCATTTACCACATTTGCTTGCCAAATACTCGCTCTCATCCCATATATATTCCATGAAATTCAGAATTATAGTAGGACTCCTCACGCAAACCAAATTAGGTACATATAAACATTTGTAAGGGGCCTTACTTCATTTGAGCATGAGGTCCATACGTGGGGAAAGAAGTGGTAATCCCATATCCCTAGTAATTTTTATGTCAAAATATACCAAACCACCTTCCCTTGACCCAAGTGCGTGGCACTAGTTCAATATAATGCAAGTTACCACTCATCGTAATGGTACACTCACAAGTACCAGGTACTCACCTCACAGAAAGGCCCAGCCCTATTTACCAAGATTGCTATCATGCTCTGTTTCATCCCATTTATATTCCATGAATTGTCTTGAAAACTCGTATTGGTGCGGAAAGACTTAAAGAACGACAAATACACTTTATTCGGTTTGCACTATGAAATGTAAGATTGTATCGCGATATCCCTATTAGGCCTCTCTTCATTCAACTATATCATGATACACCCCTTGTATCAAGGACATAACTCCTCTCGCAACCTTGATTATACATGATGAGACAAACACTGGCAATATACTTTCCACTTCAGGTTTCATATTAAGGGCGTATCAATTTGCATCACGATATAGATTCTCTTCAACTTGATCTTCACTTGGCTTCAGATAAGTGATACAAACCGATTATAGCCACATTATGCTCGCTTTCCTTCCGCACTGTATCACTGATATACCATTGTATCACGATATGACTCCTCAAGTAGCTCAAATGGAATTGTATTGCCATTATAATAGAATTCTCATTGCGACACATCATCAAAGGTTTATATTGCGATATTAATATTTTGTATCATAACACATTCCTCTTGATGCTTGTGGATTCCTCTACTTGGCTTGTATTATGAGATAGAATATTGTATCGACATAACTTCTCCCTTCAAATTTCTAAGTGACTCAGGTGCCATGACATGTACTTCATCAGATTGTGATATAACTCTACTACAACTCAGTGAATTATATTGCGATATAATAAAATTATATTGCTAACTTCTCCTTCAACTCCATTGGCTTGTATTACAATACATCTCCTTGTATTATGATATAACTCCTTTTCAAATTCAGTGACTTGTATTGCGATATAGTAGAATTGTATCGCGATATACTTTCTTCTCTTCCTGCATCAGTTATACCACGATACACTCCATTGTATTGCAATATTCATCTGCTGACTTAGATGGTTTTAAGGTAGTACCTGATGCTTGTAAGGTAGTACCTATAATACATTAAAATAACACTTGCATTATATTAAACTACATTCCACGACTTTCATAAAAGGCGATGCTTCTAACATATTTCTCGACAAACATTCGATAACTTTCGACGAATTATTCCAACTAGAATAGTGATTGGATTACTAAAATGAGCATTTTAGTAATTTTGTAACTACTCATTATTTTTGTTTCTCAAAGATAATTATTATTTTTTCAAATATATTGACTGATATATTTAAAATTCTTTATATCTATATCTCTTTTATTTTAAAATAAACAACTTGATACATACCTTCCCCAATTAGTTAATTGCAAAAGTTTGAAAAATGACGTGGGCACATGACAGGAAAAGCGGTCAAATTGGTGGTTCCTGTAAACACGTTTGCTTCCGGTAAGTCATAATCGCCTTATAAATATAAAAATAGAAAAAAATTAAAACCCGTTTCTCCACGCCGAACACCACCAATTCAGATGGCGAACCACATCGATGGCCACCATGCCGACTCCGCTGCCACCGCCACCTCCGGACCGCCTCCTTCCAAGCCAAACCCTAAGCTCCTCTCCTTCTTCTTCCTCCAAGCCATCATCATGACCGCCGTCATCTCCCTTTTCTTCCTCTTTGTCGGCGTAGCGGCCATACTCCTCCTCCATATCTGTTTCGCCGGTGGCGCCTTCCATCACCGACGCCGTCGCAGCACTTGCCTTCCGAATTCCGGCTTCTCTGTGGAAGACCTACAGAAGCTTCCGCGATTCCGGTTGGGTCGCGTGGGACCAGAAGCAGCGAGAGAATGCGTGGTGTGTTTGGAGGCGTTGAGGGAAGGTGAGTGGTGCCGAAGCCTTCCAGACTGTGATCACGTCTTCCATTCAAATTGCGTCGATAAATGGCTGATCAAAGTGCCGGCTTGCCCCACATGTCGTGCACCGGTTCGATTCAACAGCGGCTCAGCCGGTTTGGAGAATAGAGGGCTGAAGGTATGGTAGGGAAAACCCTAAGTAAGGATGACGATGGATGTGTAAGTGTCCGAAACTTCGAGGTGTGAATTTTGTAAATTTTTAGTTTTGGATGATGAATCCTTTAGTTAGATATGTTTTGGCGTTGTTTTTGGCCTAGTGGTTGAGGACGTTGAGAGGTTATGAAATAATAATACTATTGTACAATAACATGCCCTTTTATTTTCTTCATACATTTGTTGGCTTTTCTGTGGTAGATAAAGCTCAACCAAAGTTGTTTTCATTCAATTATCAAACGTAAAGTAGCTAACTTCATGATTTTGTATTTCTAGGCAGTCCCCAATATCTTATTGTCTGTTTACACAGCTTTTAGTACCAACAGAGCTACAACCAGGATTTGATGGACTTTTCTGAAATTGAATAGGAGATAGAATGAAGCATGAGAAAATAAATAACGTAATCTGGAAAGGCTCGTGAGAAAGGACTATACCATGGATATCACCCCCATCTTCCTCCTCTTGAAAAACAGAGATTCCCTTTGATTTATATGTTCTATATTCCTTCAATATGAATGATTGCATAGAATCATTTGGAACTTGTGAAACAAGAAATCATAAAATACATAAAAAAATAAATAAAATCCCCTTTGAGTTTGTAAACACTTGAAGATGTTCCAAAATATCTGAAAGGAAAAGAAGGCTGTGCTTCTTGCATTGAACAGAGCCTGGTTACTCATTTATTGTACAAAGAAATTGGCTTTGGTGAGTAGGAAGTTGGCTGCTAATACTCTTATAAATTGATGTTTAAGAAGTTGAAGAGCCCATTTCATTTAGGGAATCAGAATGTCCTATATTGTCAGAGTCACAATATCCGTGCACTGAGTTATATTTTCTCTTGGAAGGACCTGACAGAAGAGGTCATTCTTCCATCCTGCTTCAAGGAACTTGTGGTTTTTGCTTCTTATGGAAACTATGCAGGCTTCTGTTGGATATGACTAGGACTCCTCCCTTGACCTTGTTTTAACATTCAAATTATGTGATCTATTGTATGTAACATTGTCTAGTTAAACCAACCTTTGTATGGCTTTGATGTGGCTAAGAAATCATCTTCACTCACTTTGAAAGCTTAGCATAAAGAGAAATGCTGATAGGCTGTCATAAAATACACTAGTCAGTTGAAGTGCTTCCACTATATATAAATGCTCTTTAAGAGTATAAGGTCCGATTTTCTTTTAAAGGAGTTTCAAGAGTTGATCCAAAATTTTAGTCACCCCATCAAGTTAGAGAGATAGCACACAACCAAATATTTTCTGTTTCTTTTTTTTTAGTCTGTGGCCTTTGGCATCTTGGGAAGTTTAATAAATTCTTATACAACATATTCTGCATGAGTGAGTTCTGAAGTTGTGGAGTGAATGCAAAAATGGCTTCAAAAAAAATTCTCCTAGAAGCATTTGGCCTCAGAAACAACATTGATAGAGTTGTCTTTTTGACAGGATTGATATTTTTGTATGATTTGTCCCCTGCTTTCCTGAAGGTTAACTAATAGAATATGTGTTATCTTGTAATAAAAGTTAATATGATGGGAGAGATGTCCATGCTATGATTTAATACAGTTGTGGACTTTGACTAATTCTGAGTAATATTTGTTAATTGATTGAGTATTTACATGAAAATTGACAAAAATAAGGGAAGTGAATACTTGAAGGATGGGATACAATAGGGAGAAGGAGCTAATAGAATCCTGCCCCAGGTACTGTTTGAATATAATTCTATTCAATTTCTCATGTGATGCAAATCCTAAAATCTCTTAACTTAGAATTATAAATAACTATCTAGCTTGTCATTTTGGTCAAGACCTGGATTGATCTGACCTAGGCAGGCTAAGATCAGCCTGCTTAGAAGAGGCCCACCCTGAACAGGAACTCATGTTGTGGCCACCCTAAGCTAAGGTTGGCTCACCCTGGTGACTCATTAAAAAGAATGAAAACTGGATTCAAAGTGTTTGGTTTTGTTAACCCATGACTCTTAAGCTGGTTTGGTGGGTTTAGCTTAAGGCATGTCAGAGTCCATTCACTGACATAATTATTAGAAGAATGATTTAAACCCAGCTGAAAGCTCAAGTCCTATCTCAAGTAGAATTATTCATAGAGTAGTTGTTGATTTCAAACTATAGCCTCAAGTTTTAGATCAACTAAAAGGATAATATCATATGATTATCACATACATCCGAAGAATAATAGCCTTAATTCCTATGCAAGTAATTATATTAAATATAATAGCACAACCGGGGCTGGGAGCGTATTATATGTATTTATTTCATCCAAGAAGTGTTCTAATAACCTATGTCTTGCCCTGTGGCCTCGATGAGTGCTGTGGCCTGAAGGACTGAACAGATACCGCATGGCTGAAGTTTTGTAAGAGGCAGGGGGGTTCTGCGTCACGGACTTAGTTTCTCCCGCTTAAGCTTCAGGCCACCAGACAAACTCGCGCCTCCTGATGTTGCTAAGTCGCCCACTCACTCTCTACTAGGCCTCAAGCTCTACCCATGCCTCAGGAAGTCATGAGAACTCAAGAGGAACGCCTCAAACAAAGAATTTAATTAGTGAAAGAATCCCTTTACAATGCTTGTATAAGCCTCAACTTGCTAGTTTGCAAAATTGAGCCACCCTCCTTTTATATACACAACACAAGGTAGAACCTTGAAGGTTCTCTAGCTAATCTAGAGACTCCTAGAGTACTTCATCATGGAAGATTCCTAGATCACCTCCCAGTTATCCATTTATTTTCCACACCTTCCACACATGTGACACTTCTCACATTCTTCTACAATCAGTGTAGACTTCAGGTCTTCAAACCTTCACATAACCCGCTTGTTAGTCTCCACAAGTCTTTAGAACATTCCCTCTCCTATATATGAATTAAGGCTCTCAGGCCCATCGAGGGATCCTCCTTATGATGTGACAACCAGAGAATGAGTTCGTGATTCCTCCTCCACACATGCCATCAACGCATTCTGCCATATTGGTAATCTCGAATTTGCTATCCCAATCACTAATCCTGCCTAGCGATCCTCGCGCCTCCCTAGCTACTCTTTATTTAGAGACCCTTCCACCAACCAAGTACTGACCGGGAGGACTCTATGTTTCAGTGACCGTCAAACAGATTATTCCACTTCCTTCTCTTGCAAGCTGCCACCACTGGGTACCCATCTTGTCGAGTTCAGTGTCGCGCCTTCACACCACTCTCTCTACCCATGATTGTTCCTGCGCATCGCCACCTCAACTCTGATTTCCTTACCTCGCTCCTCACTGACCAGCCTTCACATGACTCGAGGGCGCCTATCATTGTGGCTGCTGAACCTAAGCGCATCCTCCTACGCCTTCATTTTCATGGTGGCACTGAGCGCTTCCTTCAGACATTCCCTGTTAAATGCGGATCATTGCATAGAAGCACTTTCCAACTGCAACTCCCACATTGCAGCCATCTCTATTCCTCCTGTGCAAGGAAGGTGAATTTCCACTTTCTTACCAACTCAGTGATCAAACTTTCTCCCCATCCATATGTGGCTGTCTGAGCCTCACATCGTGGGAAGACTCTGCTTCTTGAACCACTGTATGATTCACTGACCACAGGCTGCAGCTCCTGCATTCTTTCTCCTTAGTTCCTCGCATTCCATCCTTTCTCAGTTGTCCAGCAATCAAGAAGAGCCTTTCATTCACCTAAGCTCCTCAAGAACAGCAGGAAGGAACCCTGACATAGCTGCCATTCAACTGTGGTGTTTCGAGATACTGATCCTCTGTCCAAAGTATTCCACATCCTCCCATAAACGCTTCGATCTCTCTCAACTCGTCATGCCCATGGTGCACGTCCCTTCAGCCCTGGAGGGAACCGTCACTCCACCGCAGCTGCACTACCCAGGGAGGCAGAGAGTAGCGCCATGTACTTGTCATTTTACTCTTGCAGTGCGCGGTTGCTCAAAGTACCTCTCCTGAGTGCCATGGGCAGTTGTCTAACTCCTTGGCATCTCTACTCCCAGACTAACCTGTGGCTTTGGCACCTCCACCCCAGCCCAGCATGAGGCCACACCCCGAGCCTGGCAAGAGGTCACCTCAATGCATTAGTCTCTGCCTTTAGTTCCTCTTCGCGCTTGGTCAAGACCTCCACCCTGACTTCAAGCTGAATAGTACACTCAAGACCTTGTCTTGAAAAGTCATGAACCCTCGTGTGACATTGCATGAACTCGGCCGCATCCCTGAAGGTCTCTGGATTTAACTCTGAGATCCCATGGCCTTCTCTATGCTCTAGTTCAAAAAGGTCCATCCCCCCTGTGTCTCACACACTCAAACTCTGTTCGACGATTCGTCCCTCAAGGCTAGAAATGGCATCACGAGACTTGTCCTTCCTACCCTCGTAGCGACTAGAGTCTGCCCCTGACTTGCTCTCAAACTTCCACATGAGAGCCTCGCTTCACCTGATCCCCAAGCTACTTACTCACTGCAAACTGAAACACACTAACCAGCTTTGACTGGTCTCCCTCTAAGCTCACGTGCGGCACCAGACAACTCCCCTCGTATGCTGCTGGTCGCCCCACTGCTGTTTACTAGGTTTCGCTTCTCTACCCACGCCTCTCTGGAAGCTTAAGGAGAACTCTAGAGAACACTTGAAATAAAGAAACTCTATCAAAGAAGCAATCCCACACTGTTGAAGCAGGCTCTCTAACTTGGTTATTTTAAAATGAGGCCAAAACTCTCCTTATATACACTTTTCCATGGAAAAGAACCCTGGAAGGCCTCACTGGACCAGATAATTCTGCATATCTTATCAGTGGTGGCAGATTATGACTACCATGGAAGATTCTAGACTACTCCCAACATTCCATGGTTTCACATCCTTCCGCCACATGTGACACTCAAACGATCTTCTGCACTGCAGACTTCCAAAGTTAAGCTCTCGGAACTCACATAATCTCAAAAAACTCTCAAGTTTCTGTAACATTCCCTCTCCATATGGGCTTGAGGGGCCTCTTTGTGCCTCATTGATAATCCTTCCTACATACGATGGGGTCTAGAAAGTGAGTTCAGACATACACCGCTCCGCGGCGCACAAGCATGATTCTCTCAAAGTAGACGCTTTTAATCGCATGCACATGATGTAAGCTGCTGCATATGACTCAAGCCGGTTTCATAGAACCAAATCCAGCAGAGACGCATACTATGTCTGTTTTAGAGCTCATTAGTGTTCCTTTTTTAAACTATTACGATAACAGTTCTAAGAAGAATAGTTTTAAGAAATATTTGGTGCTTTCAAAACAAAAAACGCATTTTAATTAATTTTGGAAAAACAAATTTTGAGCAAAAATATATAGAGCTAAATTAGATCTCTAAATCAAACAGTTAAAAAAAGGATTTGACTTCCAAAAATAAAACCATAAAATGGAGGTGCCATGGTTGGTTGAACTCAATATGGTGTCTCATTCATTTCTTCAGTTCTCTAAAATAATTATTTGTAATTTAATCGCTTTTCTCATTCATCAAAAAACCCTTAAAGTCACTAATTCTAGATAACCTTTTACTCCATCCATCAAGCACTGCACCCACTGCATTCCTCAAAATTTATTGGTTTGATCGATTCCAAAACGTCCCTAATCATTGGCTTTACAGCAGCTGTGTGACACATGAGGTGAGAATCACTCAAATCCTGCAAGCACATTGGGTGCAAGATGCATGTAGCACCATCATGTGGCAGCTCTTGTTCATTTCCTGTTCTGTCTTTGCTTCTCCGATCCCGACTTCAGTGGCAGGAATTAATGAAAGAAAGAGGGCCATGGTTTGAAGATATTTGATGACCTGTGATGATAGCTGAGGGTAACAATGTGGAAGAAGATGCTTAATGACATTGAATGTATAGAACAAGGACATGAACTTTGTATATACGAAGAGCTTACTGTTCTTTAATAGTAGGAAAAAAGCAAGCAAAACTGGTTTTTTGTAATTTGTAGTGATACTTAGTGGTCCACTGAAAACAAAACACTTGCTCGCCAAAGTAAGTTTCCCAAGAACCAAAAACAGTTCTAAAAACCACCAACCAAACAGTCCCTTAGTTTTCCGAGTCTCACACAGTGATGGCCCAAACACAGCCAAAAGTGGCATCCTGTTGACTATGAGAGTGTCCTGTAGGATAGTGTTTCAAGAGGTCCATTATGCTCATGATACACTCTCCAAGATTTGTATGTTTGAGACCTTGGATGGATGTGACTCATTCTCTTAAAACTCAAGATGATACAAGTCTTTTCCTGACACTAAGATTATTGTTAAAGTTACACCAAGTATTATTTTATTGTTATATTTTATGGCATTTTCCACTTCTTTTGCTGCTTAGAATTGCCATGTCCAGATTTTGAATGGGCTTATTTCTATACTGTAACTGCCGGGCTAGTAAACTCTTGTTCTGTTCGACTCAAGATCGGAGAGTGCCTGGTCAACACTGTTTCGCCACTGCCTGGTACAAACCTAGATTTGAGCCACAAGCACGGTTATAGATTTTGCCTGTTTCACACACACCGGTAAATCATGTGGGGCACGACACCTCCTGAAGTCTTCCTCCCAAGAATCGAGCATATTGATGCACAGATGCCACAATTCAACTATTTTGATTTCAGAGAACTTTGGTCACAGATCTAGGTTTACACTAATTTTGATTGGGTCGGACGACTTTGGTCCCCAGTCTTTCCCTGGTCATAGTTTAAAAGGTGTGCCTGCTTCGCTTTAAAGTGGTCCAAATGATGTCCAAAATCGCACACAACCATTGTCCTCCTAATTATTTGATTACAAAAAACAATCATTCAATTATGAGCATACGATGAATAGTTATCCACTATGATCTCCAACTATTATCAAAGATAGTGGTTTGGAGGAGGATGTCAGTTTTTCCTACAAATTCGTAATTCACCAACAAGTATAGTAATGGTCTCATTTAATCACTGTTTGTAACGTTAATGGATTATTCGACTTCAGGTTTTTGAGTGTCATTTCTGCATGCTTGATTTTATATAAGCCTTTATCGACGGCAAACAAGACTTACTCCCCATAATTTTTATAGAGAAGAAGTAAAAGACATATATGAGCTGAATATGCTAGCTGCTCCTTAGTCCATTTGTCAAAGTTTAGCAAGCTCAACGGGTACAGATGGCAATGATGGGATTCCTAGTCGCCTTGATCGCGCCACAAAGAGTCGAAATGAATCAACAATATATGGTTTGTCTTCCATCGCTTAGAAGTCATCACCTGATATGGGTCTTGTGGTCTAACACGGATGGTTTAATCTCAGAAATGGTTTATTATGCACTAATGTAAGGGCTTTACTTCAATTTTGAACAAAGTCAAAAACAGAATGGTTTGAATCAAAATTGTAAATCAAAGTTAAAGGCAAAGTTAACTTGAAGATTAAAGAATAACTCTCAAGTTAAAAAGGGTCCTTTGCTATCCTCGCATATGACATGCAAACAAAGAGAAATATCCATAAGATAACCTGACTGATATTTAACTAGCAACCACCCATTGAAACATCTCCCATTTGAGTTAAAACAGACAGCATGCGCTACGGCCCCTTTAGTTTAAACTAACACTCACTTCATCATTTTTAAAGATCTGAAGCACCTAATTCAAAGAAACAACAAAGGCATCTTCACCCCATGAATCGCATCCCAAAGGACAGGAATATACTAAAATAATAACAAAGAACAAGACAACTCAATGAGTCCAATGACAAATGATTATCTCGTATGCCAGAAAACCATCTAAACAGAACAAACATCCTAAAGTACATGGAGAGTATTGGCCAAATCAATAACATCCCATGTTATGCAACCAAGTTTTCTGGAATGGTTTACAAAACACACCACCTGAGCTGAATAACACAAGAGGACAACATGCATATGCCCCACCACCAAGCTAGCTTCCTTCCTCAGTAGTGAGTTATTGCAAGCATCTTCAGTTGTCATCCTCAAGAGGTGTGTTTGCAGCCAAGAAAGTGAGAAAGAAGAGAGATGAGAGAAAGAAAACAAAAGCAAGACCAAAAAACTTTGATTTACAAAAGCAAGAAAAGGAAATAACTCACAAATCAACAAAACTTGTATTCACCTTCTATCCTCCTCTCCTGGCTACAAGCATACAGGCATTTATAAGCCTCCTCAAAGTATGAAACTACCAAAACCCCAATAACTAGGCTGCCATAGCACAAACAATCGTAGCAATAAACTAAGTCAGAAGGCGGCTACAGACTCACAGAGGATGACAAGGTCTCAAATTTGGCTAGAGGTGAGAAATCGCCACCAGCGAGACCCCAAGGCAATGAATGACTGGTAAACACACAAATTAAAAAGGTTTAAGAATTTTGGCACTGTTTAGGCCCCTCGCTTGAAGAATAAATTTGGTTAGTTTAATTACTGAGAAGCGACTTAAAATGCACAAAGCAAAGTCACATGACTTCACTAAAGCAAGATTAAATGCTTATAGTTAATGCTAAATTCATAAGATCATGAACATCATAAATCGCTTGTACTACGCTTCCGCTCCCATCCTATCTTCAACTCGCATCTCATTTCCTTCACTCGCTTTGCTTTTACATCGATTTTTAATAATGTTAGTTGAGATTAAACTTCCAACCTCATGATCGATCATATCGCATTGAGGTTGTAGTCCAATGTGTATAAAAGTCTACTAAACAACCAAAACACCTCAAGTTGGTATAAGTGTCACTAGTGCAAGATGAATGACTAATCGGGATATATGACATGATTAATGATCAAAAGATCAAACCTAGCCCTAATATAGGGTCTAAAATTGCACTTTTGAGCATCAATCAAAGCCTTCCCTGATTATTTAGCTAAGGCTCAGATTCTATCAAGCCCTAAGATATTATCCTTCCAAGATACCTTGAGTAAAGATATCTCTACACATACTTCCTCACCCGCTCTTCCATCTCTGTTTCCTAACTGGCAATGTCCTGTCAGGGTTGGAACATCAAGTATGCTAGTAAAAGAATAGTATAGAAATGAGGTGGCCCCAGGGTGGGCAACACAGAGGTCAAGCCCTGAGGTGTTGTTTGCCACACTGTTTAAGCCCGACATGTGATATAAGACTGTAAGAAGTTGTAGAATCGGAATAAGAGATTTTAGTCTGCTCATATCGCTTCCACTAATGAAGCATCAGATCAATCGATTTAGCTCTTAGCAGAAGAATTGGCTAGGTTCTACTTGTATCAGGAATCATTGAAATCTTCATCTACTCCGATTACTGCTATTGTTGAGTCAGGTAACCCGAATACACGCCTTGCCTCTTCTTCGTCCTCCGGTGTCCATCAATGATATCGGGAGCCACAGATCATGAGGTAACAGCCCTACTCAACCGGTCTATGATTTGGGACTTATAAATGATTGACAAATGTAAGGAGCATATGTATGACTAGTCATTCACTAAGAATCCCCAACCTGAAGATCTAAAGATGTGATGGAGGAGGATGCCCATTTCCTACAAATTTCTGTAAATCACTGAATTAATGACTGATCCCAGCCAATCAGAGTTTGGTTATTATTAAATTGATTATTTGGTTGTAGTTTTCTGAAAGGAATGTTTCATATATTTGATGCAGTTTTATCCATCAGCAAACAATCGATCTCTCATTAATTTTTATGACTAAAAGATATATAGCTGATTACGTTTTTGTTCTTTTACCTGTAGATGTCAAAGTCTTCATATTGAATTAGAACTAACAGACAATGATGGATTTCAGCCTACTATCTCTTTCCGAAAAGGATTGGCAGTTTATGGTCATCTCCGCTTTTTTGCCTTTATGATATCATCCTTCAAGATAACTTCAGCAGATACTTCTATTCTTTCATAGACTTCACTTGTTTTTTCCTTCCATCCGGTCCCAGACAGGCTTGTCCTTGTCAGTCGAACATCAGAGTCGTGAAGCAAAACAATACAAAATAGTGGGTTTAGAAGGTAACACCAGGCCGTTTCTGAGAAGTTATTTGCATACCACGTGAGCTTAAAACAAAGTGACTGAGAGTGTAAGAAGTCGTGATAATCTAACCAAAGATTTATTTTCTATACCACCTCCACTTAAATTTATACAGATCAGATCAGTCAATTTAAGCCTTAGCATAATACCTCCAAGTTCACTTGTAGATAGAAACACTGAATCTGATCGTACTTCTATCATCACACATTAATGGAACCCAGATTTTCGAGTCGCTTAACCCATACATATGTCATTCTTTTTGTCCTTCTAATGATTGATTTTGGAGTCACAGATCATATCGTGCAATTTAGCCTATTTTATGTCTTCTTTAGTCACAACCTTCAATCCTATCACTGCGAGGATCATAGTCCAAGTGCCTCTAAGTCAATCTTTCCCACTCCATCTATTCCTTTGTCATCCGTGTTGAGTTTACCAAATTTCTCTTTTAATTTAATGTCTTTGAGCAAACCAACTCAACACTTTGAAAGTGTCACAATTTACCTTTCTCGATTTTTTGTCTCTTCGTGATCTAAGACACTAGACACAGGAGTACAGGTCCAAGTCCCCACACTCTGATCCATATACCAAGACTGCCCGTCTCTGCTCCAGAGTTACTACACCATTTGACACCCATTTCCTATCTGTCATCCCTCTCTTCCTTATTGGGTGGGCTGAGTCCCTAGTTTTCGAGTTTGTAGCCATTAGATTGTGAGTCTTGTCAATTTGCCAAATATCATCGTCTTATTTCAAGTCGTAGAATCATGTTGCTTGAATGCTCCATTTATTAGTTCCATGTCCTATTTCACCAGACTCCGGTTTCGATATTTTTTTAATTTTGCTCATGACTATTCTCATAAATTAGTTTAGATTTAATGAAACTGTTATATTTCACATCATTTCATGTTTTCGTTTCAAACTAGTAATGAGCATTCTAAAGAATATCTTTTAGAACAGTTTTAGTCACCTATGCTTCAAATCAAAATTCTCTTTAGATCGCCTGTGTCACATTAATCTCTCACGGAGTTGTTTGTGAAAATAGACATTCCCTTGAAACCGCTTAGAGCCTCTATTATTCAAATGCACGTGCTCAAGCATTGGGCCACTTGTTTCCGTTTAATTTGCTTCCGATTAATCGTATGCCTCTCAAGAGTTGAATTGCATGACTTGCTTAAAAAACCCTTTTTCCAAATAAATCTTATGGTTTCCATTGAATTCTGATATTTGAGCATACTTGTTTTGTCTGGATGTTCGGGTCCGAGGATGTGTCTAAATTTGATCCCAAGTCATTGAATGTTTTTCGTTACTTCCTGAAGTTCCTGGGCAAGGAAGATAAACAGTATTATCCTGGTCTCATAGGTACTGTCACTGATGTTTGATTTCGAGAATGCACATTTTCATCTCCTATCCACTAATCAAGGGAGGGATTGAACACTAGCTGCGACATCATCATTTCACCAAACCTACTCCTTCTTCTTGTTTTGGTAAAGCCTCCTATCACAGTGATACGAACCCTCAGCCAACTCAGGAGGAGACCGTGATCTGTAATTAGTCGAAGAACCGCCTAGTGCTCCATTGATGATGACTCGACCCGCCAGTTTAAGTGTTTCTTTTGAACCTGGTATGTGAGACGCCTACACCTGATGGAGATCCGATTGATGTCTGATGAACACCACGACAACTCGATAAGTTCAAAGAGTTCTCCTTTAAGAACCAAAGAAATTAAACTCTCAATTTTATTAATGCTTAAAACTTAAAGAATACAAGGACAATGTCTTTTAAATAGGCCAAAAAATATGGAAGAATAGAACTAAAGATTCAAACAATAAGGAGGCAAATATTTGGCCAAAACAAGAAAGGAAACTAAATACTTTTTCCTAAACTACTACACACTAAAATGATCCATGAAGAGAAAAGAAACGGATATATCTCAGACAATATTTGTAATAGAATTAACAAAGAACTGAACAAATCAAGAACAAATCTAGAAACAACCATCTCTAAATCAATAAAGAAATCAGGGCTCCAAAACAGTCACAGAACTACCAAATCTATCACCAAATCTGAAGCAAACCTTTTCTAAATAAAAGAAATAGAAACCCTATTTAACTAGAAAATGTATTTAAATTAAATAAAACACCCTACTTGACTCGAGAACAAATCTTTCTAAATTAAAACTAAATCCAAATCAAAATAGTATTAAACCTAAAAACACTTGGAAATAGAAATATATTAGGTGTTTCAAGGTTTCATTGTACTCCCAAATCGAATTCTCTAAAATTAAGCATTGAATTTCAATGTATGTTGTAAATGCCTAGCATCACTGATCCTTCGTGGCTTGATTTTCATCATCAAACACTGTTAGAATCCCCATTTTGAGTATCATACCAACCGCTTTCAACATTAGATCCTACCCAAAACGATGATCTCTCATGCTGCTCCTTCGTAGTGGCAAGCTTACTTGTTCATCAAATTTCCTCCTTTTACTCATATAACAATTTTTCATCACATTCATGTTCTTTTATTGCATCCTTGGACTTTCTCATTGCCTAACAATGTTCCTGAAGCTTTATCTCACCCTGGTTGGTGTAGTGTTATGATAGAGGAGATGGGTGTCTTGAATGACAATGGTACTTAGGACTTGGTACAATTACCTACTGGGAATAAAGCCATTGGACGCTATTGGGTTTTTATAGTGAAGGTTAATCCTGATGGCTTAGTTACTTTGGAGTTCTGAAACAACGCCTTATTCTTTAAGGGTATCTGGGCACATGGGGTGGACTATTACAATACCTTATTTCCCAGGTGCAGAGATGACTTATGTTTGGCTATTTATATCTTTAAGCGACCCGCTCCTTGGCTGGATACCTGACAAATCTTCAAGAATGTTTTCTTCTTGGTGATCTTCCAAAGGAGGTTTATATGGAGCAACCTCTAGGGTTTGTTACTTAAGGGGAGATTAGTAGAGTTTGTTGTCTTGGCAAATCATTATATGGCTTGAAACAGAGTCCATACGCATGGTTTGACAAATTTAGTCAAGTAATTGAGAAGTTTGGCATATAGAAGAGAAAATTTGATCACTCTGTCTTTTACAAAAATTCTGAAGTAGGTATCATCTTGTTAGTTGTGTATGTAGATGATATTGTCACTAGGAGTGATGTGGCATGTATATCATCACTTAGTTCCTTTCTTCATGGCCAATTCCACATATATGACTTAGGGATGCTAAAATATTTCTTGGGCGTTGAAGTTATGAAGAGCAAACATGAAATCTTGCCTCCGAAAAATATTTGTTGGGATCATTATGAAATAGGAAAGTGGGTGCAAAGCCAATGGTTCCCCTTTATGGCCTGGCTTTGCATCTTCTTTGAAGGCAAAATTGTTTGGGATTCAGAAATATATAGAAGGCCGGTTGGAAAGTTGAGCTACGCGCGATAACGTATACCGATATTTCGCTCCCATTGAGTGTTGTATGCGATATATGTCCTCTTCAACAATTGATCGTTGCAGGCGGGATATAGAGCAGTTATATATTGCGAAATAGCCTTGGGAGGTGGTATTTTATATCGTAATCATGAGCATTTTAAATTAGAAGTCTTTTCATTGATCTTGATTGACAGGATCCAGGAGGGCAAATTACTAAGGGTTACTGAGTCTTTGTTTGAGGGAATCTTATCTCATGGAAAAGTAAGAAACAGAGTGGTCTCTTGTTTGAGTGTAGAATATGAATATAGAGCAATGACCGCCGGTTTGTATGCGGATCATGTAAGCCGTCAGCTCTTGGTGAGTCGGTATGAAAACTTCGGTCCCGTCAAAGCTACGAGGTGTGACCTTGGATGCCTCAATTTTGCGTAATCTTGTATTAGCAGACGAGCCCAGAACATTGAGATAAATTGTCATTTTGTTCGTGTGAAAATACAATTCGGTTTGATTTCTACAAGATATGTGAAAACTAGAGAATGGTTGAGTGATATCTTCACAAAGGCTTTAAGTGGGGATCGAGTTAGTTATCTATATAACTAGTTGGGTATGATTAACATCTATGCTCCAACTTGAGGTTGGACATGATTAACATCTATGCTCCAACTTGAGGGGGAGTGTTATAGTTTGTATCATACTTAACATATAAGATTGTAACTGATTAGGAAGCTTGACTTGTAGGGTTGTAACCAATTAGGAAGGATAGATTGGCTTACTTATTGTATAGACTAACCCTTTTGTATATATACACAAGATGGATCAATGAACAAAGACGAAATTCATTCCTCCAATTCTTCCCTTTCTTTCTTTCAACAACAACGTTAGCTAATTGGCAGAAAAAGTTGGAACTTCAAAAGACACTGGTGAACAAAAAAATTGGTTGAACATTTGGTGTTACATCTTGAATAAGATCTTTTATCAGAAGGCTATGTCTATCTGAATATATAGCTTGTGGGAAGTTCTGCCAAGTCATTCTATTCATCTATTGTGTTTAGACGTACAAACTCAACCACTTGGAGCAGTTACTGAAACGGTATCCTCAACCACCAGCAGTGGTGCCAGAGTCTTCAAGACTGATCTCTAATTGCATTGACAAATGGTTGATGAAAGTGCCAGCCTGCCCTACTTGTATGCCCTGGTTTTGAAGACTAGGGAGCCATTGGGATGGTAGGGAAAACCCTAAGCAGGATGGCAGTAGATGCATAACATTCTGAAACTGAGGTGTGAATTTTGTAACTTCCAAATAATTGTAAAAGCACTTCACCGGTAGCTTCCTCTTTCAAGATATATCGATGATTGAGGATATAGTCTTCATGTGGCTGAATCTGTACATACAAGTTTCTTCTGCAAGAGCACAGAATCTTGGGCCACTCCATAATCATTGAATCCAGAATGAGATAGGATCATTGATCATTCAACTTCATTATATCTGATAATCAGAAGGATTTTGATAGATATGATTGATTCTGGTGTAAATGTTGTTCCAAGAATGATTGAATCACTCCTCCCTGTTTGATTGTTTAAAAATGGATACCAAAGAACTTAGAAATTATGCTTCCTCATTTGCTTTTCTAGTGGTAATCCTGGTGAAGATTTGGTTTAGGAGTTGCTGCATAAAGGCATCCGAGTGCATAGATCAACAACTCATTTACACATATACAAAGAATGCAACATCACCAGTAAGTCTGTTATACAAAACTTAATATCATTGAATTTAATTATGGTAGATATATCAGAATAGGGATTATGATTTATCATTAGATATAACATTCTAGCCATGATCAAGTTCAATAGGCCAGCCTTACTATGCTACTTCGCTACTTCTTAGGGTAAAGCTTGATAATACAGGATTCTTATTAGTTATTGATGTGCTTAATATTTGGCACTTGTTCTGCTTCATCTGTTGGTTCTTAGGATGATATTGTTGTTCAATTTGCACATCATGTGGTTTTCTAATGGTTCACAGGTGATCTTTTACTTGCTCTTGAGAAATGGGAATTTCCTTTCTTTTCTTCTTTTTTCATTCATGTTTACTTGATTAGGGGCAAAGGAATAAAATCCCAAATGGTATAAATATGATAAACTAATAATATTATAGTTATAGGTTAAGTCAAGGATTCCATTCGTGTTCTTTGTACATCCTCGCTTCGAAATTGTTATGATATTTGGCAATCTAGTATTAATCAATGACACCAAAATATTGATTTATACGGATCTGAATTCTTTTCCCTCTTCTCTAGCATTCCTGTCTCTCTGTTTTCTACTGCATAGTGATCTTAGTATATCATGGATCAATTGTGTATGGAGATGGAATGAAAGTCTCTTTGTACTGTTCCTTTTGTTGCAAGGTAGGATAAAGGATCATCCAATGATCTTTCCTTTGTTTGTCACTTTAGCAGCCATGGTTTCCTTGTTTATTTTCCATTGCTGGGAGACAATTCTGGTACATGGTTCCAACCATTGTAAACTCATTCATGAATATATATGTTGAGAATATCTTCATTGAAAAAAAAAAGAAGCTTTTTTTGGACTCTTTCCACTTAGGACGGCATTTGGTCTCTCTTCCTCTAGTGAAGGAAGGGTTGGTGAGGTTGACCCCTCTCCAACAATCGAACTAACCCGTAGTGTGAATTAAGAGAACAAAAGATAAAAATGAACTGTTCTTGTAGTTTGTTCTAGAGCTCAATTTCTTTTTAATATAACCTTTCAGTTGATTGTTTATAGAAATGTAAGAAATTCACACATTGGTTATGCGCCACTCTAAATGATTTCGGTTGCATACATTTTCAGGCTACTTAGAATGATTTCAGTTACCTTTGTCTCCAAGGCATACGTGATTAATTTGGGGCCACCCGTGTGGCTTTAACCATTAAATGATTGATGCAAGTAGGGTTGGAGCCACCTAAGGACTAATTGGGGCATATGCTTTCACTGAAATTTTTTTGGAAAAATTTATCCTTTATAGTTAGGGGGACTTGAACTCAAGTCATGCACTTTGATCTCATTTAAATATGTAAGCATTCAATCATTGAGCCTTGGTTGTTTATGTTACTTAAGTTTGCTCCCGTTGAACTTGAATGCAAGGTCACCCTTTAAGGCTTTAGTCGTTTTATAATTAATTGGAGGTGGTCCTTTATGAGAGGTACCATTTAAATTCATTATATGTGATATCTTTTATTTTTGCCTTATAATATATTTGAGTATATTGACTTAATCACGTATATTGTATATGATCTAAGTGCACGAGGAGTTGTATCATGTAATATTTAAAAACTCGGTTTTCTATCGATCATAAATCAACCCAAATACTTGTGATAGGATACTTTGCTTCAGGTGAGATAAAACCTTAATATTATCTATTTAAAGTGAGATAAAACCTTAACTAACTTTTATGAAACTCTCTAACCGACTTGATAACATTCAAAGGTATAATACAAATAAAAATAAAGACCCCACTAATTAAATGATCCTAAAAGCTAGCACATTATCTAATTAATAAAATAATAAAAATAAAATAATATGTAGTGGACTAAAAAACTAATAATTTATCTTCCACAAACAATGTGGTCTCTCATCTACTTATTGACTAGTTCTCTAATATTGCACGTCCTCGTTATCTCCTATCATTGCCCTCATTTTCAGAGGAACCTTGTCCTCAAGGTTGAAGTTGAAGAACTTTTCTTGGCCTTTTTACATCCTGCTTCTTGCCTGTACATACTTGACCATTGCCACCATTCCTTGGTTTCAGCTTCTAGGTGAAAAGAATTTAAGGGAATCTTTTGAGAATTTAGGGTGACTTGATAGTTGCAAATTTATTCAACTCTAGTGCACCAAGCCTTTGGATCATCCCCACGAACTTGGGAAAATTCCAGTTTTACCAATTGAGAAGCAAACGGTGGTTTCTCGTCTTCAAAATTATCATGACTTTCTCTCTCTACACTTCGACTATGACTTTTGAAAGAGACGAGCACATGGTTATTTTTTGTTTTGCATGCTTGGTTGAACAGCAAAGCTTAAAAAAGTCTTATGATTGTTTCATCGATCTTTGCGAGTTTATTAGCTACTCCCACCTCCACTATGCGGAATCGGCATTGGAGTTCCTTGAACTAAACTTCCAAATTTTCAATGTGCTTGTTGATTGTTGCCATTACAGTTGGCTCTGATACCAATGATAAGATAATCTGTTTCAGGTGAGATAAAACCTTAATATTATCTGTTTCAAGCGAGATAAAACCTTAACTAACTTTTCTTAAACTCTTTCTTTGACTTGATAACATTCAAAATTTAAATACAAATAAAAATAACGACCCCACTAATTAAATGATCCTGAAAGCTAGCCCGTTATCTAATTAATAAAATAATAAAAATAAAATAATACGTAGAGGACTAAAAAACTAACAATTTATCTTCCACTAACAACTTGGTCTTTGTTCGGTGTGAATTATATATGCGTTATGAGTGTATTTTTCATGTCTTTTCATAACTCAAATGCTTAATTCACATCTTTATTCAGCCATATTACACTAATCCCCCATTCTACAATGTTTTGTAGAATATGATTGAAAATCAAGCAAAAGAAGAGTTAACTAAAATGAAGGCAAAACCAAAGCTAGGAGGCAAAACCTGCAAGAAAAGCTCTCGGGTTCACCTAGGCGAGCCAGTGATTAGCATGAAGACTCCTAAAGATAGCTATCGGGTTAAGCCTGGCGGCGCTACAACTCCACTAAAGCGTGGTAACTCTGCAGTGCAAGAGGTCTGCGCTAGGTGTGGCACCTTCACCTGAAGGACCACCGATGGTAGACGAAGACATGTGTGTCTTAAGCCTAGACCAAGAATGTCGGGTTGGAATATGAATATTCCATTTTTTGTATTCTTGAGGAGGGTATATATACTACACTTATTTTTGGACCTAGTGGAGGAGAAGAGAAAGAGAAGAAGAGGCGGCGACACTACCAATTTTAGGGTTCTTCTCTCTAGACTTAGATTTCTCTAGGGTTTTTAGTTTTTGACTTGATTTTGAGCTCACTTGTGGAGTTGTGTTGGAGGATTTAACTGCTGGGGGACATCTTGTAGCAGTGGATCCGAGTTTTAGACATGATTGATTACAAACTATTTTGTATTCCTTAACCCTATTTCATTTCTTAATCTTTCAATACTTTATTTGGTGCAAATAGAATTGTTGTCGGGTTTCAGTGCTTTATATGGTGGCTAATATCTCCCCTAGGGCTGGTTGTTTCTTCATTAGTGGACTTAAGTTTTATTGATTGATTTTTATGCATCCATATTTGTGTTGAGGTTATATGCTTGTGAATCTTTAATTTTTCAGGGTTTTTTCTAATTGTTGTATGTTGGAGGATGAAATTAAAACATAGAGCTCAAGGGGCTCTAGAGTGACAGCTGGAGGTATCCCCTTAGGGATTAATTTCCACCTTTAGTATTCTGATTGCTAAAACTGATAACAATCAACGAGAAGTCTAAGGAGACTAGGAATGCCCTAGTACTAAGTGGATTTATTAAGATGGACAACTGCAATCTTATGTGAAGATCGTAAGGACCAAAAGGAGATCGATTGGAACATAACCGGGATTATTCTATTGCAAAGACCGTAGAAAGGAGACAGTAGAACTCCTGGGATGGTTCGATCCATAGAACCAGTATAACATTTTTGGACCTAGAAGGACTGAACGAAGAATAGGAATGGAGTGTGAGAAATCAATGGGAGACACAAAAGTGTAAACCTTGTATCGTGTTGTTTTCATGTTAATCGGTATCTTATGTTTTTAAGTCACAAACCCACCAATGGATGCAACCGGCCCTAGCATTAATCATTAGAGTTATTCTTCCAATTCGCTTCACTTATTGTTTATTTTCAAGTGTTAGACTAGTTTGCTTTTAGTTTAAATTCTAATTGATCATCATCAAAATCAGTTTTATCACTTGGATAGTGGGTTTGATACTTTGGCTTTTTAATTATAAAACTACTATATTACTTGTGATCCATACACTTGCGGATTTGGTTGTTTTATGCCAAAATTTCTATATATCTGTGAATGTCGAACAAGTTTTTTAAGTAGCCTAGGCGAACTTTGGATGATGTGAAACCAGTGAGGAAAACCCTTTTGAACCACAATCGAATTGGTCTTGAGCAAGAAGAAAAAATCAAGTAATAGATAAAATACCTGAACCCAGATGATCGATGAAGACAGACGAGGTTTGGAAGAATCTAAGCTTAGTTGAAAACTTGTCGAAAGGACAGCTGAATCTTGGGAACCCTATGAAAACTTGTTTCAAGAAATCAGTTGATGGGTGAACGCCACAAAAATGTTTCTTTATTAGGATTCAGTTCATTAAAAAAAACAAGAGGAGAAAACTCAACTCTCTTAATCTGAAAAATTTAAGAATCTATAATCCAAGGTGTTGTTTTCAATAGCATAATGTCTTATTTATATGATCCTTGGACTAACCCTAATTAACTGAGCTGAACTTCAGCCACGAAGCAAGCCCGAGTTTGTGGCTGACAAAATACAAATATGGGTTTAGTTTCATGAAAATCAGCCCAGATTAATTAAAAATAAATAAATGGTTCAACGATTAAATTGCCCGACTCCGAGTTCCAGTTGGCCCAAATCTTCAGGTTGCTTGAATCAGTTAATTAAGGCTACTCACTCCCTTATTAAACCAATCTTGAAGTAGAAGTCTTGTTAATTGGGTGTCAGAATTCGACTTGAAGTGGATTGCACATTGACCATTGCTTCCTTGATCTTCTTAGCTCTTGACCTTGTAATTGCTCCATCTGGAACATTTAAGGGATCGTGAACAGTAACTTCACCAATCGATCCACCAGAGGACTCATCATTCCCTCTCTCCTCAAAAGGATTTGACCTCGAATCTTTACCTACATCAAATAGAGAAAGATCAGCAACATTAAAAGTAGCAGACACATTATACACCTGGAAGATCCATTTTGTATGCATTGTCATTAATTTTTTCAAGGATTTGAAATGGTCCATCTCCTCTAGGATTCAACTTGGATCTTCTTTATTGCCCGGAAATCTCTTTCCTCATGTACCCAGAGCCCGATCTCTAGGCTCAAAGGTGAAACGCCTCCTTCCCTTGTTGGCATGGGAAGCATATTGTTCATTCTTTTTCTCAATCTGAAGCCTAACCTTCTCATGAATGGACTTCACTAATTCAGCCTTCTTTTTTTCATCCAAGCTATCCCTTTCATTTGGGTAAAGGCATCAAATCCAAGGTTGTTGGATTAAAACCAAACAACGAAAGGAGAATAAGTAGTAGTATGCATGGTCTGTCATATGCAAACTCTATGAATGTGAAACGATCTTCTAAAGTTTTGAGATTCTTATTAATAATGATGCGTAAAGTTGAGATAAGAGTCTATTAACTACCTCAGTTTGTGGATGACAAGTGGTGGAAAGCGAGTTTAGCCTTGACTTGCCCATGCAAAACTTCAGAAAGTAGCTAAAGACTTAACATCCCTATCCCAACGATACTTAGGCACGCCTGTGAAGTACTTTATTTCTGGAAAAACAAATCAGCTATGTATGTGGCATCATCGTTTTTATGGCATGGAATGAAATGTGCCATCTTATAAATCTATCCTGACCACAATAGAATCTACCCTTTTTGTCACTGGCGGCCCCAAAAACAAAGTCCATTGATATGTACGCCCACTGACTCGCTCAAGGCAATTGGGGTGTATACAACCCGTAATGGAATAACCTTAGTTTACAGCCTTTCTACATGTAATGTATCTACCCGCAATGCGAATAGCATCTTTTTCATCTTAGGCCCCGAGAAACAAGTATACATTGAATCTCACAAGTTTTCGCTGCAAGTGTCCCATCCCATTTGTATTATTGCTCGTGCACTCACCCTTTGAATTCGCATTGACAGTGGTATGTTGGTATCACATGCCATATACACATTAGCAAAATCAACATCATTGGCATACATATCTTTCACATACTCAAATCCAAGCATTTTGGCACCTAAAGAAGTTAGAAGCACATACCTTCGGGATAAAGCATTAGCAACCACATTTTCCTTACCTTGCTTGTACCGAATAACATAAGGAAAAGTCTCAATGTACTCCATCCATCTAGCATGCCTCTTGTTGACCTGCTTGTACTTGAGATGTTTGACGATTCATGAATCGATTATGGATTACAAACTCAGCCCAGGCCATAGATAGTGTTGCCAAGTCTCTAAATCTCAACAAGTGCATAGAGCTCCTTGTCCTCAGGATTAGGTAATTGAAATTTACTCATCTGACTTCTCAGCGAAAAATGCCATTGGTAAAACATCACCGTAAGCCGAACCAGTTCTGATCGTGAGGCATCACGGTCCAATCATAAAGTTTTGTTAAAGTGATCGGAAAATGCTAACCGCAGAGTGCGAGAACATAACCTTTCTTTAATAACAACAAATGCATTTTCTTGATCATTGCTCCAATGAAAACTAACATTCTTTTTAACAATTTCAGTGAGTGGTGTAGCAATTGTGCTAAAGTTTTAACAAACCGCCCATAAAAACTAGCCAAACCATGAAATCTTCTTACCTCAGTGATGCTCTTAGGCATTGGCCACTCCTTGATCGCCTTAACTTTTTCTTCATCCACTTCAATACCTTTTCCACTAATAACAAAACCAAGGAAAACAATTTTCTCCATGCAAAAAGTACATTTCTGAAAATTAGCATACAACTTTTCATTTCTCAAAACAGCAAGCACACATCTCAAATGCTCAACATGCTCATCTAAACTCTTACTATACACTAGGATGTCATCGAAATAAGCAAACGGCAAACTTTCCAGTAGATACCGCATAAAACATGGTTCATCAATCTCATGGTGCTGATTGCGATAGTAAGACCAAATGGCATAACTATATTTCATATAATCCATATTGTTCTTAAATGCAGTTTTCCATTCATCACCTTCTTTCACATTCTTATTTGATGATATCCACTCTTAAGATCTATCTTCTTTAGAGAAATCTGAAGACCCATCTGACTCATCAATCATATCATCTAACCTAGGTATAGGATGACGATACTTTACCATAATGTTGTTGACGGCTCTGCAATCAATGCACATACGCCACGTCCCATCCTTTTTAGGCACCAAAATGCGGTATTGCACAGCGGATAATAACCCTCACATATCCACTTGCTCATCAACTCTTCAACTTGCCTTTGAAATCCTTTGTTTCCTTGGGATTACTTCTATAGGTTGAGTGGGTTGGATCTTTAATAAGTATGAAATCAATTTGATGTTCAAATACCTCTGTTGGTATGACTGTAGGAACTTCCTAGGAACACACCCTCTCGAATCTCTATGACAAAGCATTGGCTTGGGAGAGGAGATTGATTAAGTATTCTTAGAATAAGTTCCTTGTATACCATAAAAATCATTGGTGATTTTCCATAAAAGCCTTCACAACCTCTTTCTTTGCATAGAAACTCATTTTGTTTTCCACTCTCTCTCGACTAGTTCTTTTCCTCTTTTTCTTTTTCCTCTCATTTTCTTGAAGTTTAGCCCCTCCTCTCTCTTTTTTTCTCAACCTTACTCAGCAATTTCATTTGATCCTCATAGACTTGCTTTGGAGATAAAGGAACAAGTGTAATTGATTTACCATCTTTTACAAGGCGTACCTATTTAAGTATCTGTGCATCACCTTTCTATCATATTACTTACGGTCTTCTAACAAGATATGACGGCATGCATAGGAACCACATCCATAAAAGAACTGTCCTTTGTACCTCCAATCTTTTGAAGACACTTAAGACTGCTTATTCACCTTGACCTCCCCACAATCATTCAACCATTGCGACTTGTAAGGCCTTGGATGTTTCAACAGAAACCAAGCCCGACTTCTCAACAAAGGGTATTACTACTTCGACATTGGTACAACTTCACCATTAATTATCATCTTTACATACCTTTCTTGTTAACACTTGCATCTAATTATGAAATATGTTCTCCCTTTCTTTGAGTACGTTCGTCACCTTGATTTATGTGTTAGGCACGCCTAGTAACAAGAAATTCACCTTCCTTAGCATGTGTATATCATCACCACTAACATCTTCCAAAGGTGGCATATCATCATCATTCTCACTTGCTGTCTCCACTTCCCCATTATCTTTCATAATCATCACCCTTTTGTTTGGACATTTGTGAAGCAATATGACTGAACGAGCATTTGAAACATTAATGTCATGATTACGATTGACTTGGGTTTCAAATTTACCTTTATGCTTGGTAGAGTCATCTTCCTTGCTCTTGGAATTCTCGGTTTTGGACTTAGAAATAGCCTTATCATGTGTTTCATTGCGGCCCCACTTCGATTTCCATGTAGGAGTAGAAGCCAGAAATACTTTGTTGATTACTTCGCTTTTGGTTGCCTTTCGCGCCTTGCGCCACGCCACTATCCTCGATTGCACATAATGTTGTAACTCCACCACATTAGCAATGTCGTTAACCATTCGAAAACCTTGCCATTGTAGCCTCCCAGATCCTCCTCGGCATTAGCTACAATCATAGCAACCTCCATTTCCCTTGTGATAATCTTCACACTCTTTGAACCTTGTGTCGGACTTTGGGCTTTGGAAAGATCCCATGATAATTTCGGTATGAATCTTCTTCTCATGAGCCTTTAAATCATCCAGTATCGATAGGCTCTCGTGATTCTCCTCTTCTTTGGTCACTAATTGATCCACCAAAACAGAGTGCAAGTCTTGGAACTCAACAATGCTAGTTTTACCTTACTGCCCTGAATAGATTATGTGGAGATGAAGATCGTGGCATTCGTCAATATTTGCTTTTTCCCACCCGAATCTTTCTGGATCATTTCTACCTTGGAAAGGTGGTATTTTCATTTGATACTCGAGGTTCGAATCTGCCTATCTACGCTTGACAAGTTTCTTCCCTGAAAGCCCCTTTCATGCAGATGTCCACCTCTTGCCCTGTGCTCGGCTCGATAGCATAATCATCCTCATCATCCTGGCAGCGAACTCATCTTCTTCATCAAATTCATTGATGGTTCATGAGCAACGCCTTTGTTGCCTCTTGGCATTGGGACCTCTTAGTGATCCCTTTGTAAATTGGCTATGGTATCTTGTGTATCCATTCTATCACGATTTCATTAAACATGATGTTTAGCGCTCGAACTTTTGATGCGTGGCTGCGCGTGTGAATGCACCATAAATACATATTCCTTGGTTTCCACGTTGGACATATTTTGAATACTGCAAGAACAATGTTAGTAATAAAACACACTCCCTTACGTGTTTACACTAGGAAAGTTGCTCCTTTCGTGTTTCACTCTTTTCTGGCTTTTTCAGCTGATCAACTCTATGCCTCACATCTGTTTCTTCTGATTGTTAGAACCCATTGAAACTCAACTGATTCCTGAAACAATGCTTAGTCGACCAACAAAAATATTCAAGAAACAGAATAAGCAAAACAAGTGTTATGGTTCACGAACACATGAAGCAGTAAAGATCACTAGGCGAACAAATCAATGAAGCCCAGAAATTAATTCAACCTTTAAACTTGTTTTCTTTTCTTTTTTTCCTTTTCTTTCTTTCTTTTTTTTTTTGTTTTTTTTGAAACTCTGGTAACGAAATGAAAAGCCCCAGAATTGAAACAAGCAGTGAAGAAGCAAAATACAAGCGAAATGTAGGAAACCCCAATGACCCAAAATGAAGATCTGGGTTCCTTTATAATGCGAAAATGAGCGATGCAAAAGCGATGAACAAAGCCAGAAAATAGCGATAAGCGATCTAGAAAAATGATGAATAGTATGAAAATAACGATGAGCGATTAATGAGATAGCGATGAGCGGTCTTGAAATGAAGGAAAAAACTAGCAATAAAGATGGAAGACACAATTTGCAGCCTGAAATACGTGCAAATGATGTGAAACCCATGAGGCGTGTACGAACCCTGATCTAGATTGGTCTTCTGAAGCCCCGAGAAGAAAAACCATTAATAGATAAATACACCTCGAGCCTAATGATCGACGGAGCAAAAGAACCAAGGTTTGGAAGAATTTAAACCCATTGAAAACTTGTCAAGAAAGGACATTGAAATCTTGCTTGGGAACCTTGAAAACTTGTTTCAAGAACTTAGATTTGATGGGTGAGCGCCCGCAATGTTTCTTTGATAAGTTCGGAGTTCATTAAAAAAGCAGAGGAAAACTCTGACTCTCTGTCGAAAATTCGAATCTATCATCAAGTTGTTTTCAATAGCATAATGTCCTATTTATATGATCTTGGACTAGCCCTAATTAGTTAGGCTAAGACTTGACTGAAACAAGCCCGTGTTTGTGACCCGACAAAATACAAATATGGGTTTAGTTTTCATGAAAATCGACCCCAATTAATTAAAATAAATAAATGGTTCAACCCGAATTAAATTGTCGACTCAAGTTCGAGTTAGCCCCGACTCTTGATTTGCTTGAATTAGATTAATTAAAATTTACTCCTCGCCCATTGAAGCAAATCTTGAAAGTAAGTCTTGTTAATTGGGTGTCTGAGTCGGCCCCAGTGGATTAAGCGACCCAGTCATTGCTTCCTTGATCTTCCTAGCTCTTGACCTTGTAATTGCTCCATCTGGAACATTTAAGGGATTGTGAACAGTAACTTCACCAATCGATCCACCAAAGGACTCATCACGTGCAGTCGAAAGACTTGATGTTTTCCATCTGAAAGAACCCTTAGGCAAGCATGGCCGAAGTGCTCGCTAAAGTGGAGAAGCACATCAACGGCGAGGAAGCCCTTCTATCTAAGAGGGAAAAATCTTCCGCGCAAAAGGAGAAAACAGGGGAGAGAAAAAAATGAGAGCGGAGCCTTAGAAGACGAGGAGACAGGGATAGATCCTGAGGGACCAAAGAAGCCGGCTTTAGTCACGAGTGAGGCAATGTCGAGGATCGCTTGGGTCCCGCCTCGGCTTTGAGCTGCCAGTGATATCCATCTTGACAATTCAACCCCTTGATAGCCTCGATGTCACAGGTCCTACGTGAGACGCAACACGAAAAGTTTTTAAGGTGGCCGTCACCGAATAAGAGTGGAACCCGGGTAAGAGACTTAACAGTATTGTGAATTCCATAGGGATCATGGACACCGAACGGATGATTGCATCCGGTGGGAAGGAAATCGAATACGATCCACGTGGACATCTCCGGCCGGCCATTGGCCTCGGAGGTCGGGACCGGGCACGCCTCCGTCACCGTCGGCCGGCTCGGCTGACAGTAACCGCAGGGAAATCCATGTGATCTAAGGGGGATTTGCGGGGAGAGGGGAGTCCAGTTCGGCCTGGAAGGCTCATATGTGCAGTATCAAATTAGGGGAGACACTAGAGATACAAGCGCGTGGCATGAAACTCCCTCAGTTGGACCTTTACCATAACCTTCTCGGTTCTGACATCTTGGAAAATTCATGAGCACTATGTGATCAGTGTAGTAATAAAGGTGTCTTAACAAAATGTACATAAAGTTCGGTTGATAGCGGAAGCTGGTCGTGTGCTGCTCATCTTCGCTTTGTCAGTGCTGATCAAATAGGCGGTGTTGGAGGGGCTAGCAGGTCCAGCGCCCACCTACGGGTTTTCTCGGGAGAAAGAGTCTTTGCCCTTGGGGGTAATCTGACTAGTGCTTTCGCTTTGGGAGCCGGAGTGTCGGGCCACAGGCGGTGAGGTTTCTCTTAGTGGATGCCCCATCAGCATAACATAAGTACAGTTTGTGACCTTCCTCAATGCCATAAAAATTGTCCTTCCGCCTATCGCATGGTTATCAAAAATTCCCCCGCGTGAATGGGGTAGGAATGGTCGGAGATCAACGCATAGCGAAATTGCTGCTGAAGCATTTATAAAACAAAGCGATCGCGACATCATGGATAGGCTGGGGCGAGAGACAGATGAGCACCTGACTTCTCCTCGAAGAACTAGAGCAAGTCTTGACTTGATGACGGCTAGAACATGTCATCTACATCGGATCTGGTGGCGAAGGCGATTAGGACTCTCATTACTTCTTGAAACGCGAGCTTGTAGGTATTTAAGCTAGACGGGAGGATATGGAGGTGATACTGCGGTGATCACAGGTTGAACATCAGCCTCCTTCAAACCTGTCAAGCAAAAAGAAGGAGTTTCGCCAGGAAAGCGACGGTGATGAAGAAGTTAATAACCTGAACTCTCGACCAAAGCTACCCAGTAGAATACAGTGGTTGGCTAATGTAGTCTCGTACGATAAGGCAAAGCGAGAAAATGGCGATCTCAGGTGAGCTTCATGATATCAGCGAACTTTATTCAGAAAGATAGCTTTCCCACACCTCGGATCGAAAAGCGATAGTAGGCATGGCTAATACGTAGGCTTCTCGGCTTCATGGACTCTTTCTCAGGATATAACCGGATCGAGAATGGACCAGGTGACCCCGAGAGAAGACCTGTTTGTGGCCCCGGGCAAGGTATTCTTACGGGTGATGCCCTTGGTTGAAGGAAATATTTGAGACCATGATGTCAAAGGCTGGTGACCTAAATGTTGAAGTGAGTTGGACATCTATGGAGGTATATATAGTGACATGCTTGGTGAAGTCGGTTGAAGTGAAACTTCATGGCCACACCTAATTTGAGTCGTTCCGGTCTGAAAGACATAACATGAATTTAAATCAACCAAGTGGCCTTTGAGTCTCGGTAGAAAAATTCTTAGGTTTCATGGTGACGACCAGAATAAAGCAAATCGAATAAAATAGCTTAGTCTTTGGACATGCACCCGCCTTCAAACACTAAAGAAATTCAACATTTGACTAGGAGAATAGCTGCTCTGAGCCGCTTTGTATCTAGATCCAGCGACAAGTGTTGACCATTCTTCTAGGTTATGAAAAGACTCTTGGGGCGCTAATGCGAAGAGGCGTTGCCGGCATAAACATACTGAGCTCCCTCACGGCTCTGGTAGAGTCCTCAGGAACTCCTTACCCTTTGTTTGGCTGTTTCAGATTTCTCAACCCGGCGTCGCCTTAGTGGAAGGCGAAGTGGAATCTGTGGGTGATCACCTACTACGAGTCGTGCTCTGAGGGGAATAGAGAAAAGGTATCCAAAGATGGAAAAGTTAATCCTAGTATTGATGACCACTGCCAGAAGGCTTCGACCATATTTCCAGGCTCACACTATTGAAATCCCAATTGAACACCCAATAGAGCAATTCTGCTTGAGACCTCAGAAAAGGCCCATTAAATAAACCATCTATTTCGACGAGTTAAATAACAATCTAATGAGGAAAGGCGGTTAACAGGCAAGTTTGGAAAGCATGTTTCGTATTAAATTCACCCTTGATACCGGCACGCTACGAAACTACTCAATTCTGCGCTGACCTACCCATTTAGAGGCTGTCCGTCGATGAGCGCCCAGTTCCGAGCGGCGGTGCGGTTGACCTCTCGATCAGGATTGACGTAGTACGCCAGTTAGGTTTTAAACCTCCCGATACTTGAGGCCGAGTGAGTCGAGTACGAAGCCGTCATAACCGGGCTTAATCTTGCCCATTCTATGGAAGCTGACCAACTGGAGATATGCAGTGATTCTCAGTTGGTGGTAAAACAGATAGAGGACTCCTATGAAGCCAAGGGTGAAAAAATGGTCCTTTACCTTAAAAAGGTGCGAGAGCTGCTTAAAAAGTTTATACGGGTTCAAGTCAGGCATGTCCCAAAGGTAGAAGTATTGGGCGATGCATATGCCTTCGCGACGGCGTTAGGAAGGTCTAGGCCAAATTTGATCGGGTGAGGCACCTCCCAGAAACCCTCGGTGAACCGGCCCGATGAAGAAGTGTCGATGATATCTGGCGGTGGTCGGACCCCATCCCAGGTTAGCAGTGGACTAGAACCTTGCGAAGATTTGGAAGGAGGCCTCCAGAGCTTAGGGCGGTGGCTGGTCACCATTCATCGAGGACCCTTTATAAGCGAGCTTTTCTACACCCATCCTTAAGTGCATGGGAAAGGAAGGCCTTGATTACATGCTTAGGGTGCATGAAGATTATGCATTGGCAACCATATATCGGAGCGGGTCCTTGGCGGCAAAGAGCTTGTTAAGGCGAGGATATTATTGGCTGCAATACTCGCATGACGCCATGGAGTTGGTAAAAATGGAAGACCATGTCAGAAGCGCGCTGAATCTCTCCTCCCTTAGAACGTAGCCAATCCCGCAGGCCCTTGGCTGCCCAATGTATTGGGGCTCTCTCATTGGGACCCCTACCTATTGAGAAGTTCCAATGCAAGTTTATCGTGGTAGAGGTGGATTGCTTCACCAGTGAGCAGAGACTGACCATTAGTAACAATCTGACAAGGTCTCTTTGTTTGGCGATTAACTCTGTGGGTTGTTGGGATCACTGACCTGGTATCGATATTGAAGCAGTTCGACAGCCTAAGTTCGGAGATTTACATGGCTGAGCTCGAATCAGAATTACTATTCATCCTGACTCGTCGTGGGTAATGGACAAGTAAAGTCAAAAACTATAAGGACTTCCAGGCGACTTTAAAAACTAATTCAGGAAGTCAAGGGAAAATGGGCAGAATGCCTCCCAGAGTGTTATGACTATAGAACTATGATGACCAACTGAAATGCCGAGCATACTGGCGTTTGTATGGCTTGTTTAGCTCCGTCGAGGATTGGGCTAAAATCACAAAGAGTTGAGTTTCTGAAATCAAGAACCTGACCGGAGAGATTCTTCACACGAACCTTGACCTCTAGAAAGAAAAGCGAGCAAATACCTTGAATGACTATCCACGGGAAGATGACAAAATATTACAGTGAAAATTCGGTAGAAAGTTTTCATTGACTGGTCCTAAAGAAATACTATGACGGAAAGACCCACACACGAAAAGCTAGGACCTAACTAAGGAAGGACCCTATGTGGTAGTGAATAGTAGGCCCAGCAGCTACAAACTTCAAGCGAGGAGGGACTTTGCATCTTGGGCGTTATGGCACCTCGAGGGCGTTTCTGGGTATTTTAGGATTATGGCACTAATAAAAGTTCTTAGATTTTATTATAATAACAATCTTTGTTCATTTTCGGCTTGATTAATATTCTTGCATATCAATAAAAAAAAAAGAAACAAACATCAAACAAGTACACACGTTTCCAAAAGATTGTACTTTTATTTCAGTTATCTCAGAAGATTACAATCAACAAAGTTGTTCTCTACATCTCAGGAAACTACAATCAGCAAGGCTGTTCTTCACATCGGCCAACACTCAGTCAAGGCAAAAACCACAAGAAAAGGAAAGAGAAAGAGAAGAAGAAAGAGAAAAGGAAAAGGAAGGAGAAAGAGAAAAGGAAAAAGAAAGAGAAAAGGAAGGAGAAGGAGAAAGAGAAAAGGAAGGAGAAGGAGAAAGAGAAAAGAAAGCAGAAGAAGAAAAGAGGGGAGGACATGTATAATGGAGGAAGCGAGACTTAAAAATATTCCCTGAGCATACCGCCCCCTTCGAATATGTTCCCCGGTCCAGTTCCATCAATGGGCAGGACTAGAGAACAACTCTGACTCAGAGGAATTAGGAAGCGGCTCTGCAAAGGCGGGAGCATTGAGGCAAACGTGGCTACGTGATCACTAGGCGGAACAAGTGCGGGTGACGATAAACCACGAGCTTCATCATCTCACAGGAACTCCCGACAACATCGAAGAGAGGAAGAAGGTTAGGGCTTGAAGTAATATCCTGGCTTGTCAAAGAAAATGACGATTTATAAAGAACACAGACGGCAGAAAGCCGTATTGTTCCAATTCTGCGTAAGTGCGCATTGCCAAAGTGCCTTCCTTAGGGAGGAAAGCGAAAAAATTGCGCAGCGAATAAAACGCCTTGCTTTCGATTTCAAAACCATGCTTCGATTTCAAAGAAACCCGTATGCTTCGATTTGAAAGAACCTGTGCTTCCGATTTAATGTGCTTGAGCCTTGTAGCTGATTTCCAAAGAAACCATGGCTGTTTAAAACCACATGCTTCCGGTTTTAAAGAAACCCGTAAGCTGAGTTTCAAAAGAACCTCGTAACCAGTTTTAAAGAGCCATGGCAACCGAGGCGCCTCGCTGAGTTCAAAGCATGCTTTCAAAGCCTCGTGCTTTCAGTTTCAAAGTACCGCAGCTTTCGGGAGCACATAGCTCGGTTCAAGAGAGCCTTGCAGCTCGGTTTCAAGAGGGCTCTGTAGCTCAGTTCCAAAAGGAGCCATGTAGCTCAAATCCAAAAGAGCCTTGTAGCTCAGTTTCAAAGGGGCCTTGTAGCTCGGTTCTTAAAGACACGATAGCCGAAGGCGGCGGCGGGAAGCCATACAACCAAAGTTCCCAAGGGCCTTGTATTTCAAACTAATCAAGGCCACGTAGCTCAATAAGAACACAGCGCATTTAAAGATTGGAGTGAAGCAGCAATTCTTATCAGTGTGTATAAAAATAGGAAAGCCAAGAAAGGTAGAAGGACGGATATCCTCAAATAACAAAACCAATGTTGGCATTATAGATGTCAGGCTTAAACTCAAAGCAAGGTATACAAAAAGGGAACCTAAATGTTTAAGGGAGCTATGGTGACCTCGATGGTCTGGAAACCTCAGAGCCATGTAAATCGAAAGCAAAACTTGTGACGAGGGGAAGAACCAAAAGCCCTCGAGCCAGAGCCTTAAGCTGCGGAGTGGAAGGAACGAGTTGGGAGAATCAGGAACATCTGGGTGCCGTCTCAGCGGATTCGCCTCCTCTTCATCGAGGAACTGAAGATTGAAGTCCAAACCCGGAAAAGCCTTAAGCGACTCGTCGGAGGCTTGAGCCACCGGTATTTATAAGGTCTGACCTTGTCATAGCCTCATTATTGCTCAATCCACTTCCAGCTGATCATGGCCTCCGCCTCTGGAGGTCCCCCACGTAGCATCTTGCACTCCTCGACTTAAGGCTCCACTGAGCTCTCGAAGCGCTAAAAGCCTCTCGGTGTTGATCACTTGCCGCTGATTGGTGCACAACTCTTCCTAAGCGACTGGAACTCTTCCTTAACCCGTTGTTTGTCATGTGACCTTAGGCCCTCATGGCCTTCTTTTCCTATCTTGGCTCTCGCTTCCTTGGTGGTATCTTGAGATCAGATTTATACTAAAACATCATCGATCCAAGCTTTGTATTCAAGCTCCGAAACAGTCTCCTCAAAAAGTCGAGGTGACCTGACCTTTATGCTCTGCTCATGTATAAGCGAAGCTCATTTCACATGGCTTCTCCTCATTGGAGTCGCTTTATATAAGTAGCCGTATGCGAAGAACAAGATGGAGTTGAGATAACATTAACACGCGTAAGGCAGAATAAAGAGGGTGCTTAGGCCTGAAGGCTGTCCACAGGGAGGAATGGGGCGAGAACCTCCTCGGCGCGGGGTTTCCACTTTCTTGAGATCGAGTCGAGAAGAATAAGTGAGAAACGGCCTCAGCACGTGACTCGTATTAGAGTGAGAGTCCTGCGCCCCCTGCAGCCAAGCGATCGTCTCCCATCTCCTCTTTGCCCGGAGGAAGGTGAAGTTTTTACGCAGAGGGCTCCCAGAAAACGAGGTGTCGGAAGGACTTTGGGAGGAAGCTGCAGCCGGCTTTTCTCGAAGAACCCTTGACCAGTTGAAGGCGGTGGCGTGTGCCACCTCGGACACCTCGCCAGAGGACCCTGCCTTTGCCTTCACCCCGAACCCAGGCACGACGGGGGATCGGATACTCCGACCCCGGGACCACACCACAGGCAGAAGGTTGTACTCGGGAGGATCACGAGCCTGCTAAATATTTCTTCTTATTGTAGCAACTCTGCTGGAAGCCTAAAGTTCTCTAGGAGTTGGCTTCCTGACAAGGGCCCCCAAAGAAGTTTCCATAGCCGAGGGGCGGAGGATCTAGAACAGGGGAACTAGAAGGGCTTTATCTGAAGAAGTCGAGAATGTCGAGCCTGATCATATTGGAATACAGCAGAGGCGACACCTGGCGCCTCTTAGCTCCACTATCCTCGGGGTAAGGTCGGGTGGGTTCTTTAAAATGACAAACCCTGACAAAGTCAAAGTATAACTGACCATTAAAAAAATTGACCCACATTAACATGGGCGGGGGAAAACCCCGCGGGTTCGAGGGGCGGTCGTCTTTGTCGGAGTCCCAGTATCCATCTTGGTGCGGGTTTGTATTCGATCTTCGACCCGAACAAGAAATAACGTTCTTTCCAATGCTTGTGGGAAGAAGGGAGGTCAAAAATAATAGAGTTGGTTATGGCCTGCTTTGAAATATACAAGAAGCCTTCTGAGGCCTCTTTCACGTTGAAGAGATCCAACAACAGAGTAATACTAGGGACCTCGAGGCCTTTATCCTTGAAAAAAACCAAAAGGTTGACCAAGAAGCCCCAAAAGTTGGAAGAGAGCTAGGATGGGCACACATTGAAATGTTGTAAAACGCTTTTTATGAAGGGGTGCAAAGGAAATCGAAGACCGTTCTCAGAGCCACCTCAGCTGAGACCATCTGGGAATGACACCTCAGACTTGAGATCTCCAGGTGCCGGTCGGACAAAGAAAGGGGTCCATAGCAGTAACAAGAAATTTTGTGAGCGAAGGCTGAAACCTAGCCAGGGCCCCTGGCGTCCGCGCTACCTCACGGCCCGGCCCTCAAATATTGAGCCAGTTACCTAATCTTGATAATCTTCCCCTTACCCTTACCGAGCAGAGGAAGATAACCTATTGGAAGGACCCCGGCAACCATAGCGGCAGGGCTACCAAGTTCGTTGCCATTTTGCCCCGATGCAGACTCATCAATCGGCCTTCCCTTATTCGCAGGCCTATAAAAGCACGCATGACTAAGCGGCGGAGAGAGAGGCAAGCCCAGTAGCGAAAAGGTGGGACTAAACCTACTGTGCTCTAACCCTAAGATCTAAAGTAAGGAAAAGAAAGCAATGACGAAGAAGAAGGAAAATGTGAACTAAGGAGGAAAACAAGGAAAAGCATTTTGGGAAGATAAGGCGATTAAGCACCACAAGCGATTAAATGATCAAAAGACACTTCCCGAGCCACATATAAGAAGGAAAAGAAAAGTGCGATGCAAAAGATGTTCCTAAAGGCGGGAAACAGCGAATCTTGATGGTAGCGAGAAAATCAAGGCGCATCATTATCACAAGGCCGTTGTGACAAAGCTCGAACCAGCCATCACACATGTGTATTTTATATCGGGAGTCCGGAACAATGACCAATAACCTGTGGATTCTGTGAATTTGGTTTACCCGATACCACATGGTTGTGTCCATTTATCGGGATCTACCATTTCCATAACATCAAAGATGAATCTCATGCTGTTTAGAATACGATATACAGCTTTGTATAATAATGAAAATCAATGAGTTTATTTCAATATATTATAAAGAACATATATTAAACGGCAACACAATATAGTTTACCCGACACCACCTCAATACGTCCACGCACAAGGACCCCATTTCAAGACTCATATTTGATAAAATATGAGGAAACCCAACCCAGGGTTCTAATGACGGTCCAGGGTCAAGATCAAATTCTCATTGTAATTACATACTGAAACTATTTATACAATGAGTCTGAAAGATTTAAATACAGTTCTTTTTACCATAAAATGCTTTGCTATCAGTATTGTCAGGTCACATGTCGACCTTCTTCATGATCACTGACCTTGTGCGGGTTATGCCTGTCCACATACCAATATGCTGAAAGGGTTCCTGACAGGTGAATGATACTGATGAAAATTCTCTAAGAGACTACTCCCGCCTAATTACTTACATGAAATAGTGCATAAAACATCAAATCATATTCCCATATAAATAATGCAATCTTATATGATGAATCTCAAGGTAATCGTGTGAGATGAGACTCCTCATGCCCTGACAGAGTCTCGATAGACTCCCTCACTGCAACATGATGTGGCCGATCATTGGTGTTTCACCCGTGACTTAAACCATCAGACAGTCCACCGAAAATTTAAATTTGTCGATCCGTGTGTTTGGTACAGTTTGCCACGAATTTACACTCGGTCTCATCGCGGGCTTCTAGCGCCTTAGATACTTTCGCGAACTTTCATTCTTGAATCCGTATGTCATTAGGTAAATTGGGTCTTTCACCCTAAGGGGGGAGGGGGGAATCTACTCCATCTTGTTTCACACAAACACTCATTCACTAAGAATTGTGAATCTTGTCTCATGCACACACCCGGCTTCGGCCTTAATGTCAGCATGCGCCATGAAATACTTCTCTGATACCTTTCTTTATCTTCACATATATCCATGGTACCTATGAAACATTAATACACCATTAAACAATTACAATTTTGTCGTTTATCATCTGAGTCCATGTTAGCCACATCGAAATAGCATATATTAACATGTTATTCTTCACCTGCTGCATATTATTCGATCAGCTTGATAACACCTGAAATGACCAAATCTCGGACCCATATACAGGGCACCTCTTAGTCCCTTCACGGTTCGTCATTGAATTACTATGATACCAAAACACACCACAAACCCCGTAGAGATCAGTCTCGGGACCAAAACCGAACCTCAACATAGTCTCGGACTGCCCGAAAATAGTTTCCAAAATCCTGTTTGGACTAATAAACAGTCCAAATTTGATACGACTATCAAAACGATTAAAATTAGCCGGGCTTGTCAACGATCCCAAAAATTCCTAAAAATTCCCTACACTGGAGTCGAAAAATTTGGGACCAGAATTTACAACTCATGGCCTCTAAGCGATCCCAAGTCATTAAATGACCTTTAGGCTGAAATAGCACAAATGGAAAATTCCTCGTGGGTTTGGCAAACTCAAGACCTGCATTCTCAAGCGCCCTTCTTTGCGATGAATCAACTTTGCCCTCTTACCTCTGAATGAAATCTACAGACCGATTTGCTCAGATTTGAAAGAGAGAAGAAGAAAAAAATAAAAAATATCTCTCTTAGTACGCTCTCTTCTCTCCCACCCGACGCCTCCCTTTTTCTTTTTTTTTTTGCGTTTTATCCTTTTTATTATTATTATTATTATTAACATTGTGTTATTGTATTATTATTATTATTATTATTTTGGATACATAGCCATGTTGCTTCATTTGGTCTAGTTTCTATCCGAAACAATTTGTTTCTTTAGTTACTTTTTTTTAAATGAATTCTTTGGTATTTCGACTTCCTAGATTTTCGTAAAAATCTCGTCCCTAGAGTCATTGCCAACTTATCACCTAGAAAATTGGAAAAATTTGGTCCATCTCGAGAGTCAGCGAAATTTTCTAAGGTCTCAGATTTGAGACAAATTTAATGTTTCGGTCGTTTGTCATCAAACATCTAGAGAAAATTTTCTAAGCTTCCTAAACCATTCTAAAAATTTATTATTATTAAGTATCTTTTTGCATTTTGAAGTACAATTTTCTAAGGTTTCTAATCTTTATCATAATAAATTTAAATCATGAAATTCACATCTACTCTTTATGAACCAGCATTATCTGTGTATTCTGTGCTGAATATTAGACCATTTGCCGTTATCAAATAGGAAGGATATGTGGCCGCGTCATATCCTTTAGTTCCCACGTTAACTACTCCTCCTGGGTTGGCTTCTCCATAACACTTTTACTAACTACCTTGGTCTTGCGTGTGACATATACGACTATCAAGATAACATGATCCGTCCTCAGTTTCATAAGTATCAACAATAATCTCTCCCCGATCACGACATGAGTTGGATCGGAGTATATTTCGAACATGGAGACTTGGAACACCTTATCAGTTTATTCAGTAGCTAATTCAGTAACGTCATTGATATACAATTTTGCTTACCCTCTAGATTTGAATTGGGTGATCGCCTCTTCTGAAGGTGATGCCTAAGGAGGGGTAGTGGTTGGCAAGCGAGAGCTCAGACATGTTGGTATCAATATCAACTATGTCCCATGGCTTTGAAACTCTTCAAAAGTGCCCGTATCGGGATCCTGTCCCGATGTCGGTAGGGCAATCTCCATGTAGCCCGGACAATCTCAAATATATAATGTGAGAATTCCTCCAGTGTGAAGGTGTCTTATTAAGAATGTCGACTTAGTGATCGATCCACTATAACTCCTCTGACATCATGCCTCTATTATGTACGTGGCAAATTAAAGGTCGGAAAATCCATTGTGACATGCTCCACTTCTCTTTCGACTACCTCTAATGGCTGGAGTGAACAGGTAACCTCTGATTCTCAACCTTTTCCTCTGAGCGTGAGACATAGCAGACAAAATCAATGTGTTTGCTTCATCCGCTCACGATAATACTAGCGGCCAGAAGATCTTGATCACCATTTTGGTACTTACAGGACGACAAAATGAAGCGATTGGAACTCCACGGATCTCTGCCCGATAGTTCGCGGGAACACAACCCATCCACTATCAAAGAACTATGCGTGTGGTGGCCCGACCTTGTCACCGTGCGGCAATACTTGATCCCGCCCAGATGGAAATATCTGTCTATACTTGGGACTCAATCACCACCTTAGTAAGGGATGGCGCTACTAAACTCCCCAGCACTCACGGGCGATCAGCATGTGCGGCCCTAAAGCGTACCTGGTGCAGGCATCTTGCCACTCCTGGGAAGTTATAACAAGTCACTCCGTGACTTACGCATTTGGCATCAACCCTGAGTTGCACCTGATTAATACAAAGTGAAGTCATAATCACTCTAGATACTCCATCCGCCTGCGTTGCCTCATGTTGACGATCGTATGTAAAGTGTCTCAGCTCTAAATGGTATAAAATACCAAGCGCTCACCCATCTGAATAATTGGCACCCAAATCTTTAAAGCGAAGACTATGGCGCGACTTCAGTCATGTGTGGGTGATTTTATTTTATCACCAGTTCTTCTTTGGCCCATTTGGAACCGCCAAGCCACAAGCCTCACGGGGTGCGTCAGAGACCGTCGATCGATCCTAAGGCATCTGCAGTTACCCAGTGTACACATTTGTCCACTGTTAGGGACTATCAAAATAAGGCGTAGTATAAGCCTCCTTTTGATTCTGGAATGCCTTCTCTTTTGATGGGTATGACAGTAATTTTTGCCTCTTTGATAGCGAGCCAAGGCGCTCTAAGGTGAAGCGCTCCAAAGTGGCGCTTCGATCTAATTAAACCGCTTGACCGTGTTCTGGGTGGACCTTGAGTTCTTTTGTAACTCGGTGGTGCCATCATGAGAGTCGCTGAATTGATGGCCGTGCGAGGGTGTAACCGATAATAAAGTCCATCACTGCGTGGAGTGAATCGATGGCTCATCAGAAAAGCATCATAATACATGGAAACTACTTTCGAGGTAGATCAATTCATCTCACCGCAGTCTCAGGGTATAGGCACTAACAAAGCCCATCGGTGTCATCGTTGGAATGTTAGTGATGCGGGGTAAAGCATCATGCTCCCTACGAGAAGCGTAACACAATAACATCACGTGGCGTGCCACCTGCGACACAATCAATGGCGACTCTATGAGTCAGCTGTTCCATCCTAAGGATGACATGTAAACCCGATATGTCCATAACCCTCGGGTCCACGGTGAGTAGATTCCTAAGATCTAGACTCATAATCAGACGTATTTGATTGACACTCACCCAGTTCCTAGGGAGGAATTACTTATACAAACTTTTCAAGTTCCAACCTCTAAGCCAAACTTTTCTCACATTATTAGTAATAAACATGGAATATGATGCATGGAGTTCAGTAACCTCTTGTGAGAGCGAAACCATCTGCCACTGTGGCGATGACTCGGGTTTGTCGTACCTTACGCAAAAACACCCTGGAGTCTCTGAGTACCGACTTGGAAGTCTTGGCATGGACCTCGGCCCATACCACAGCCTCTACGGCCTATCTATATGTAGAAGGCACATTGCAATACCCGGGGCGTCACGGTCCCGGCCCACCGCGGGTGAAGAACCGGCGCCGTCGCGCTGTGCCCGATGGCCCCAGGTTCTGTTGTCAGTAACTCTAGGATCCACGCGCTGTGGATAATCCCTTCGTACCGAGGTGATGCGTATGCGAAGCGTGTGCCGGCTGGATGGCGCATGGCGGGCGCTCGTGGAACCGAAGTCTCTGTCTCTTTCGAGCCTTCGGTGATTCTCCTTACTCTTTCATGACATGGAACAAAATTTTGGAAATATCGTGAAATATCGTCGATATTTACGTTATCGTGGAGTTAGTACGATATCTTCAACGATGATCGATTTGATGAATTTTTCGGACAAATTTTGATGAAATCGCGAAATCTCAGCGATTTATCCATAATTTCGCCGTCTTTCGATTTTAAACTATTTTTGGGCAGCTTTGTAATTTGCAGCCTTCCAGTTTTCGAACACAGGCCAAAGCGTAGGTTTTCCACCCTTCTCCACCAAACCAACGAGGCTTCTCATTATATAAATTTGCAATAAACTTATATGCTCTTCTATTGTCTGCATTATTTTTACATTATTAATTTAACATTAATACTTCATTGTTTTTCAAGAATCCTTTCATATTTTCCAAAATTTAAAAATTAAAATTAATTTGATAATATAAATGCTGAATAATTTTTAATTATATTAAGTGTTAATATCCCGCGATTAGTAATATTATTCACATATCAGACTATCAGATTTAAAAAATCAACATTTATATAAAATATTTTGTATAAATAATAAAATAATCTACTTCTTATTTTAAATTTGATTAAATATGTTTTAACTAAAATAATGATTACAAAAATAAAATAGTTTTATTGTTAATAAATAAATATAAATATAATTAATTTCTATTCCAACATCATATTGTTTAGTTGATATATCTTTTTAATATTCTCAATATATAATATTTTGAGTTTTTCATTATCTATGTTACGTTATTTAGTTGATATATCTCATTTGTATAATTAATAATACATGTATTTTTATTTAATTTTAAGTTTTTAAAAAAAATTAAACTGTTTCATAATTTTGCATATAGTTTTTGTGCGTTTTAAAGATATTTTAAAAATATAACTAGAAATGTATATAATATCTTAGTAAATCATTATGCGATCTGCCGAGGTATTTTGATCATTTGAAGATCTTGCGGCTCGCGTCGGGATATAGGTATTGTCCTCATCTGCATGGGCGGTTTGTCCCGACCATAGAGTCCATGTCACGTAGGTGGAGGCTCACAATCTTACCGACCGGAAAACTTGGGTCGTTCAAATCTCACGACGCCAGCCATGTCTGTGGTCACATAGTCTGGCTTGACTTCGGTGAATCTGGCCACGTATTCCATCATTCTCATTGTTCACTTGCCGGCTAAGACTCTTGGCGCCTTTGCATGTCTGAGTAAAATACTTGCTCATAAGAGCCCATGGAACTACTGCCTAAGTCATTTGCCTCTAAGTCCACCAGAGATTGTTAACCTAGTCCGCCCACACTTGGGACTCACCCTCTAGCCAGGCAAGCTAACACTGATCTTAGCGCGTGAAGTGTCATCATCGATACCTTCTCAATCTGGAACCAATGATACGCCTGCGGATCCTCCCCTATGACGTCGGAGGATGATGTGAATTGAACCTGCAGAGTTACTCGGACCTCACATTCTGAACATATTGCTTTGTGTAATAAGCGGCATTCGCATTAAATAGCCTCGTGAATGCGCATTGGTAAAAATAGGTGGTGCTTAGCGGCCTGTGGGACGACCTCTACGTCCTCATCCTCGACTTTTCATCTACACCGTCAAATGCAGTTACAACTAGTAATGCACATACCAAATTCTTAATAGACTTGACAACTATAGTCGACCGTTCATCACACAAGATGAGTGCTAGTACCTGACAGCTCATTTCATTTATTTAACTAAAAGTAAAAACTTTCATGTTCATTTCTTTTTCCGAACCCCTAAGGTTATGGTTCTAACCTTAGCATTCCACTTCGCGCCATTGTGCATGTATATAAATTTTCGATGCAATAACCATACAATCACATTTCCAGCCATCATCATTGTATAAGTTTCCACAATGTAGCACACTGATCTGCCAAATCACAAACATGGAACACATATCGGGCAACATAACCACACTATGTATGCGATGGTCTAAACCGTCCCATGAACTCTAAGTATTCATTATTGTAAACTCCGATGCAAACTGGCATAAATATCGATTTCATAATAGCCATAGCCCCAAGCCCCGTATCCTCAAATACTAAGTAGTCGTAATATGCATGCTCTGATGCATGTTGTGACACCCCAAAATCGGGGTCACCTGGCGACAACCCATCAACTTTTTATTGATTCTGTGATTTTAGGTTACCCGATACCACATGATTGTGTCCCATTTATCGGGATCCATATTTCCACAAAAAATTGGAAGGTGAGTCTCTTTGTTGGGAAACACACTTGACATGCAACTGTATAACGGTAATCCGTAAGGATTTGTTTCAACACTCTTATAAAGAACATATATTAAAACTAGCTTGTTCTAATATAGTTTACTCGAAACCACCTCAATACATCCCTTTACTGGGACCTATTCATTCATATTTAAATCAAAAATATGAAATTTAACAGTTAATGACAATCCATAAGAGTCCGATAACCATAATTACATATCCGACTATTTATACAATGTCCAAAAGAATTTAATTACAATTCTTTTTACATAAAATGCTTTTTATAAAAGTATTGTCAAGGCCATATGTCAGCCTTCTTCACAATCAGGCTCGTCGACCAGTCTCCACAGTGCTACCCCACATGCACGAAGAGTTCCCACCAGTGCAGGGTGGCTTAATCACTAGTAGAAAAAGAATTATCCCTCTGAGGGCTACTCCAGCCTAATTGCACATGAAATGACGTACATAAAACATCAAATCATATTCCATATAAATAATGCAATCCTATAAGGAATGTTCCGTGTCATACATGAGATGAGACTCCTCATGCCCACAACCTGAATCCCGACCGATTCTCTCCACTACTGGCGCCAAGTGTGAAAAACCGATCATTAATTGTTTCACCCGATGACGGCTCCTGAATGACTATCGATTTTGAGTTATCCAAATCCCGTGTGTTTATTTGGATTGCGAATTTCCGGAGTCTCGCCATAGGCTTAACGCGCCCCGACACTTTCGTGAACTTTCATCAGCCCCGAGATCATATATAAACCAAAATAAGATTGGTCTTTCACCACCGGGGAGGGAAGGGGAGATTTGCGATCTTGCCAGCGCCAGTATGATTTATTCTTATTATTTATCTGGCAAGTGAGTCTCGATTTTGATGGTTGTCCCATTTGAACTCACACTCATTCCTGAAATGATGAACCGCGTCATCAACGCCCGACTCGTCTGATGGCGAGCGTGCATATAAGGCTGCATGATGCAATCATTTCGCTAATATTACATGTATATATGAGTGCTACGCGTGAAATTATTTTAATACACCATGGACAATTATAATTTTACGTATAATTTACATGCATGCAATCGCGTTAATACATCCAAATAGCATATATTAACGTATTTATTCTTGTGCTGCATATTATTCAATCAAGTAATAACACACAAAATGACCCAAATCTCGGACCCATATACAACAGGGCACCTCTTAATCCCTTTATGATTCATCACCGAATTACTGTGATACCAAAACACACCACAAACCTCGTAGACATCAGTCTGGGACCAAACCGAACCTCAGCACGGAGTCCCAGTTGCCCAATAGTTTCCAAATCTGTTTGGATTGTCAAAAAAGCAGTCTCGAAATTTCAGCAGGAACTGTCAGAAAACAGTCCAGAAATTCGACTTATTTGATAACAATCCCGAAAATTCTAAAAATTCCCTCTTGTGGCCCCAAATTTGGGGTTATTATTATTATTTTTTCATCTGAGTTCAATGTACAACTCTTTTACATACCCAAAAAATATATGAAACTATATATTGTTGAATATATTTTTACAAAGTAACTTCTCGAGCCACGGCAGGCCTTGCCCGATACTCCCAGGCCTGATGGACCGTCTTCTCGTGTTTAAAGGGGTCCCGGCCGGGGTGGCTGGCCGGGTAGTGTCTGCTTCTGAGGTTACTCGGCAGTGCACATCGCAGTGGTTGCCAAAAAAACACATCAGTAGTGCTCATGGATGTCATATGTCATCCATAGGAAATATCATCATACCCGCATATCAAAGTCACTAAAACCCATCACACTTTACCTATGCCAAGTGTGAACTATTGTCATTCCAGATGACAACGAGACTTTTCTTAACCTTTAACATTTTTGTTTAACCATACACCTTTTTAAAAACTTTACATTTATCAGGCAAACCCATTACCAAAACTAATTGATCAAATTTTGTGTGTTTACATGTATTTGTAGACCGGATTTTTGGGATTACACATGGATGTCGCACCTTTAAACATTTTTAGGGCTTCGCCCCGTTGATCATGTCTAACCTCAATAAAATTTGGTGCTTTCACCCTGAGCGGATCTACTATCTTGCTAAATCGACACACATATTTATTTTCATTTCTTTCATAAAGCCAAGTGCCAGCTCATTTTGGACTTTGTCCCGCTAATCGAGCCCACTAATCAACACCATACGGTGTTGATCCGCAATGGAAATATTACCATGACACTCCATCGAACACCTAACATAGTGCTGATCCCAACCATGCACTCACACCCATGTCATATAAGTAAAGTTTGATACGAATGCCTAATGTCAAATGTATATATATAGTGCTACATATAAAATGAGAACTATATGTGCACACATACTCATCATCATTGGGCATTTATATTAAAGTGCAATACAAATTCAAACCATGTTATCGACATTCCTGAAAATCAAGTTCAAACATGCAAATGCGTATTAACAGGGAATTTCTATTTACTTTTCCTGGATAATTATAAATTAATACATTATAATTCTCGCCATTGCACAACCATGTTAATACCGCCATTACAACTTTTTATCACATTAACATGTCATATTCTCATTACATGCTATTCACCTGACCATAACACACAACCTACGCATTTTCTTTGCCCAAGATTTGTGTTCCTCCTGAAGATTATGGATTCAATCTTGACTCGATGGGCTTTCCATAGAGTCAAAGAACGCAATCGAATTGACGAAGAAAGAGTGCGCGTGACCTTAGGAAGTTGGAGTGCACATGACTAAGCGGTCTTACGGGACAGCCTACGCCCGCACTTGCTCGAGGCGGTGACCGCTTCCGGTGGAGCTCGCGCGATGCCCTCGAGGCATGCATCTGGAAGCTTGAATAATGGAGGCTTTCCATAGGTCAAGAGGCTGAATCGAAATTCGAGACCAGAAGAAGTTATGACAACCAGATGTTCGGAGATCACACATGACTAAGCGGCCTTACGGGAGAGCCTACGCCCGCGCCCAAACGGCTCTTTCCAGCCTGCTCAGAGGCCTGATGCTCTCTAAAGACATCCGGCTGGAAACTTGACTCAATGGGCTTTCCATGGAGTCCAAGAACACCTGAATCGAAATTCGGACGAAGAAGTTATGACCTTTCGAAGTTTGAGGTCACACATGACTAAGCAGCCTTACTTGGACAGCCTACCTTACTTTCCTGAACGCCCCTTTTTGGCTGGATCCGGCACCCACTGCCCTGAAAAGACATCCGGCTGGAAACTTGACTCAATGGGCTTTCCATGGATTCGAAACACCGGAAATCGGGTTCGGACCGAAGAAGTTCATGACCTTCAGAGTTGGAGGGTCACACATGACTAATTTGTCTCACCGGGGCAGCCTACGCCTGCACGGGGCGCCCCTTTCGGTGACTCCGGCCTGCCGCCCTCGAAGACATGCACGGGATGGAAACTTGACTCAATGGGATTTCCATGGGTCCAGAACTGAATCAAAGTTAGGGACGAAAGGGGAAGTTGCGCATGACCTTAGAGTTGGAGGGTCATGCGAGGATCTTAGGCGGGACGGGAACCCATCCAGGGTGAACCCGGTAGGTGGACCTAGCGGGGTGACCCGGCTGGGTGACTGAGACGGACAGCCAGGGGTGACCAGCCCGGGAGTGAACGGCCGACGAGAGAGACTGGCCGGACGACCCTTCCACTAGACTATTCAAAGTAAACGGACCATAATTTGAGGCTGAGTGGAGTATAGAAATTCAAAAGCAACATCAGTTCTTGATGTGGCTACAATTTAAACTGAAGGACTCACTGCAGTTCCCTTTATTTCATACCCAATCAGTTCCTAAAGTGGGTTAATGTGCTGCTACCTGATGTGGCGACTTCTCATGGTTCAAAATACAAAGCGAGCATTCTCATAGGAAGAAACAACCACCACATAACCCTTAGGGTAGAAAGTAACCAAAGTAGGAGAAAACCTAGCCCTTGCCGTGAGGATGAACTCTTCCTCTCTTTAACAAAGCAGAGAACCGAGTGTAAGTTTGAAATTTAGAGAGAAGGTGAGTCTCTCTCATTTCTGTTTCCCAAATCTCTTTGCATTTTCTCTCCCCTCCTCCCTCTCTCTCGACCACGATTTAGTGTTGGAGTGAAAAGAACTTGTCCTCTCACTTGCCACATGTCACATTCTAAGTGGCCACCAACGGATTACACCTTATCCCTTATCCGTCTGTGGTTTCACCGATCATGTGTTACCATGTCTCTTAGGTCAGCAGGATATTTGTTTGACCAGCTCTCCACTTGACATGTGTCTCACCTTGAGCTACTCAATTGTGTCAAGCGTCCTGCACTACCCTTGGTGCCTCGAAAAACGTGAAATTCCGACTGTCTCAAAATTCGACGCAATTCGACATGGTAGCTGAATGCTGCGAGGCAATTCCCCAGCAGTGAAGTCGAAATCTCATCATCAGAGATCTAGAAAAAATTCCAGATTTTGATCGAAAATTACCTTTTCCGTTTTTAAGAAAGTAGAATTTTCTGGGTTTTACACTACACTTTCAGTTCAAAATTTTGGGACTAAAATTCTGAAAGCGCCTCACGGCCTCTAAGACGGCTCTGAGCCATTAAGTGGCGCTTTCTGTTTAGAAATAACGCAGTAGGAAGGGAATTATACTGTGGAGTTTGATGAAACTCGAGATTTTGGTACCGCAGCGTGGCGCTCTCATTGTGTGGATAAGCTTTGCCTGCGCTCACGATGAAATCCACACAATCAGATTTTCGTGAAGTCACGAGAAAGAAGCGAAGAGAAGAAAAAAATAAAAACAACAACGCATCTCTCTTAATGACTGTGAACTCTCACTTTCTCCCTTGACACCTCCCATTTTCTTTTGTTTTTTTCGTTTTTATCCTTTTTATTTTTATTTTTATTTTTATTATTTTTATTATTATTATTTTGGATACATGGTTCATATTGCTTCATTCAGGGTCCGTTTCTATCTTGAAACAATTTATTTCTTTTCAGTTCACTTTATTTTAAATGAATTTAAGTAACAATTTCCACGACTCTGAGATTTTAAATGAAATCTAGTTCTTGGAATGCCCGACAACTTATCACACAGAAAATCGAAATTTTTCGATTGTCTTAAATTAAACAATTTTTATGGGTAACTAGATTTCGTGAGCCCAGTTGCGACACGATCTGTTTCGTCATCGAGATAGAGAATTTTAAACTCTGAACAATTATGGCGTTATTGTGTTATTGTGCTCATTTTCCATTTTCAAAATTTCTAATTTTCTGGGTTTACATCTGAGCCACGTGGGTATTTATCGATCGAAACCCTTGACCCTTGCGCTTAAAAGCCTACGCCGACCCAATTTGTAAAATTCTTGATGGGGCGGAAAACAAGCCGGTCTGCAGAACTGACGGAAACCCGAGCGCAAGAGGCTGAGCCTCACGCCTTGTGGGGAGAATTTGGGCCGGACAGATAAAATAGCTCGACCCGTAGAAGAATCACCAGGCTGAGCACACGAGGCTTAGATGCAATGCTCGGCGCCACGCGGATAACAGTGATAGAGGTAGCCCCGAAAAACTCGCATATAAAGGAAGGTTGCCCGATCTCCATGATCCGCACCGCAGTTAGGAAGAAGGATCTCACACGATCATGGCTCCTCCATTATCCCTTTAGAGTCGAGTCTGTGATAAGGAGAAAGGCTCCTCACCCAATGGGAAGATCTGCCATCCACACTTAATCTAATAAGAAAATAACCTATTTCCCCATAAAGACCTGACCGTTCTACGAGGAAGGTAGCGACAGCTCGCCTAAGAGTTAGAATTCTTTCATTCTTATAAGAAGAAAAAGCGAAACTTAGCCATCGGAGGCGATCGACACACCATTTGGATCATCATTTTCCTACGGGTTAGAGGTTTTTAAAACGTCAGATCCATTAGACATGCTGGCGATCCGCGGCGAAAGCTCCAGGTCGATCATGGGTGCGCAAAGAGCACCATCAATATGGAAATCAAGTTAAAAACCATTGTTGAAAGAACGCCGGATCATTTTCTCTTCACTCTTTCTCTTCTGCTTTTTATTGCAGCGGAGAGGTTTTTCATTGCCTTCGATATACTCCACACATGCACTTTTTTCATTACTTTCTTTCTCAATAAAGTGGTTATTAAAAAAAAAATCTAGGTTTTCATTTATTTATTTTTCGTGTTTTAGCCATCTTCTTGGTGTGCGCATGTGGTTTTAGTCATCGTCTTGGTGTGCGCATGTGGTTGTCATTGTTTTGGTGCGACATATTCCTTTATTGTGGGGCTTTAAATGCGGTGTTTTGTTATCGTCCATCATTAGTGCAGCGTTTATTTGTATAAAGACAGATTGGGACAAGCAAAGTGTATCTAATCATCGACAAAATCAGAATCAATCAGTCGTCGTATGTTCTGAGAATTGGAATTATAAGATAATTCTAGTCATAATATATAGTAATATCAAATGTGTAGGTTCAACTATCAAATCAGGCTTTGAGCATTTTCATTATGCTATTAACTTAGATGTTGTTTCATCTTCAATGATTTTTAGCGATTTTGATTATATGTTTCTATTAATGTATTATTATCTTAACCAATAAAATTACTTTCTCTTCAAATAAATCAAAAATTTTTTTTAATAATAAATTTAATATTAAATATAAACATTCTTATCAATTATATGTTTTTTTAAAAGAACAATAGATAAATTTATCATTTATTAATATAAATGATATGTTTAAAAAAAAAGAACCACACATGAATTTATCATTTATTCATATAAATGATAAGTTTTTTTTTTTTTTTTTAAAGAAGAGCAACACATAACTTTATCATTTATTCATATAATATTTCAATAAAATTTAAAAATATAAATAATGAAAAACTTACAAAAATTTCCTCCTCATTTTTTCTTCCTTCTCCTTTGTTTTTCTTCCTCTCTTTCACCACTTCACCATTTCATGAAGCTTTTATGGTTTCCTTTTATTATGTTCCTCAAAACACTTAAAAATATATAAGTTTAATGGGTGGCAAGTGGGCTATAAATTGGATTTTTTTTTTATTGAGTCCCAAAACTACTATATATATATATATATATAGATATTATATTCTAATTAGATTTACAATATATATTATGATTTTATTTAGGTTTACAATATGGAAGGTTGATTTTTGGTAAAAGCCTTTAGGGTAGATTTTTTTCTTCCTAACACTCCAGGAGCATTAGTGTTTTTTCAAGGCCATTCATAGTTGGATAAGAGATTTGAAGGCCAGGGCAAGTCCACCACTGCTTGGACTCAAATCCGGGATCTCTCTATTTCCTATGGTTTATCTATTTAAACGTTGAATACTTTATCACTTAAATTAGGCATGATGGGATACTCCCTCATCATTCCTAAAATAACAAGAATATTATTCAAGCTCGATCATGGAAATTGATGAAGACTCCAACTAAACACTTCCCAAATTTAGCTTTGAATGATATATTATAAGGAAAAAAATCTCCTGTGCATCCTCGGAAAACCCGACATTTCCTTACAAAATTTATATTAATGTAATTTTAATATTTATTCTTGGAATTAATTTATCAAATTTAGTAAGCCCCAAATTTGGAGTGTGTGTGACGTGAATATGATAAAGTAAAGGCGTGACAAAGGAACGGTGTTTGGATAACTAAGAGAGCGGTCATGGGTGGGATGAGACGATCATAGTTTTGTCATCTTGGATGTGGATAGATAAGGAGTTGGTATGCAGATGCAATATGAATGGAAACTTAACATCATTCAAGAAATAAGATTTTGTTAGCACTCTTCAAATTAACTCATGGTTATGCTTTTTAGTCATTGAATTGTAGCACTTGCACTCAACTTGCTAATTTTGGATAACGTGAGTGCTCACTATTCAGGACCTATTAATTGCTGCAACTATTTTGAATCTTTTTGTTTCAATTTTCATTGTGGTAAACAGGCAAATTCTCCTATTATACAAGATAGAAATAAAAGCTAGTTTTTACTAATTTGGTTTCTAAACTAAAAAGATAATAAGTTCTCTCGTTAATGCCCAAGTTCCTTGTTGGAGATATATTTTGTCATAGTCTTCGGCAAAAAATCATCTTGTGTTTCAACAGTAAAATTCAAACTCACAACATATTGGTGCACAAGTTGGTTGACCAAGTTTGATGATTAGACATATCATCTTTAGTTCAAAACGAATTATGGAGATAATATTATGAGGATCAGGAGAAGATGTTCGCAGAGGTGAATAGGGAAGATTGGAGGGAGATATTGCGCAAATTAAATCTGGAATATTAGATCATATTTGATGAGATTTCTATGGAATGAAGATATTCCATTATGATAAATACTGAATAAAATCATGATCTCACAACTAGGATATCGGGATTGATCTAGAAAATTGCAATAGTTAAGAGAACCTTCAAAAAACATAGATTGGAGATAAAATCAAAATATTTGAAGAGATCTTGAAGCACTAGAATAAATATGTTACTAGAATAAGTTTCAAAGTGTCTCACCATACCATATCCGAGCTGAAGTTCAAGATTCAAGGGTTGAGGAGTTTCCATAGGAATGGAGAATTATTTTATCATGGAGAGATCATTCTTATGTATACATGAGTTTTATGGGGAGAATTTTGGCATGTGGGTGTCTAGATGTCATTGTTGGGGGAATGATGGGATCTCATTCTATGTTTCATTGTGAGAGTGTTAAGCAAAGAAGGCATTAGAGAAATGGGGGAATCTTGTCTCATATAAGTCAAACTTGTAACCTCATTGAAAATAGTGAAACTTTTTGCATCTAGGCTCAGCCCCGTAGACGTAGGCTTGGTTGAACTGCTTAAACAATTTTGGTGTGCTTTTTGGTTCCTTGCATCTATTTTTTCGTCACTGTTGCTCTTAAACTGCTCATATTTGATAGTTGGTCCATAACTTGGTTGAACATCTCTTGTGCCAACTAGCAAAACACCTTATGTAACATATAAATTCCTTTTAATTGGTATCAGAGAGGGTCACTCTAAGATATTGAGTGAGATCCATGAGATTCTTATATGTTTGTTCTTTGTGAAGTCGAGATGGGTTGCTTGAAGCAAGAGGATCAACAAGACCAACGAAGAAATTGAAGAACAAATTAAGGGGGAGTTAATGTTCACACCAACAACATTGACGATGGTTTCATCAATGTTCCAGCAAATGTTTTAGGGGATGTTGTTCTAACAACATCTTCTTGTGACGATGTGGTGAGTGCTTAAGATTTTTTTTTTCCCAAATGGGGAGATTGTTGGAGATATTTCTTGTACAGTCTTCGGAAAAAATTTATCATGTGTTTCAAGGGTAAAATTCGAAGTCATAACATATTGGTGCATAAGTTAGTTGACCAAGTTTGATGATGAGACATACCATCTTTAGTCAAAACGAATTATGGAGAAAATATTATGAAGATTAGGAGAAGATATTTACAGACTTTAATAAGGAAGAGTGAAGGGAGATATTGTGTAAATCAAATCTGAAAGATTATATCAAATTTAATGAGATTTCTATGGAAGGAATTTATTCAATTATGATAATAAATATGGAATAAAATCAATAGCTCACAACTGACATATTGGGATTGATATGGAAAATTGTAGCAGTTAAGGGAACCTTCTATAAACACAGATTGGAGATAAAATCAAAATATTTGAAGAGATCTTGAAGCAATAGAATAAATATGTATTGGAATACTTTTCAAAGTGTCTCTCCATACCATAACTGAGCTAAAGTTCAAGATTCAAGGGTCGAGGAGTTTCCATGGAGATTGAGAGTTATTGTATTATGGAGAGTTCATTCTTATGTATACATGAGTTTTATGGGGAGAATTTGGGCATGTGGGTTTCTAGAATGAGGAGGGGATCTCATTCTATGTTTCATTGTGAGAGAGTTAGGCAAAGGAGTTCGAGAAAGGGGGAATCTTGTCTCATATAAGGCCAACTTGTAATTCAATTGAAAATATTGAAACCCTTTGCATCTAGGCTCAACCTTGTAGACATAGGCTTGGCCGAATTACGTAAACAATTTGTGTGTGCTTTTAGGTTCCTTGTATATATATTTTTCTTCACTATTTCTCTTAAACTACTCATATTTGACAAATGGTCCATAACTTGGTCGAACATCTCTTGTTCCAACTAGAAAAACACCTTCCGTAAAAAATACATTCCTTTCAATTGGTATCAAAGTGGGTCACTCTAAGATATCGAGTGAGATCCATGAGATTCTTATATGTTTGTTCTTTTTGAAACTGAGATGGATTTCTTGAAGGAAGAGGATCAACAAGACAAATGAGGAGATTGATGAACAAATTAAATGGGAGTCAATGTTCACTCCAACAAAAATGATGATGGTCTCATTAATGTTCCAGCAAATGTCTAGATGATGACGTTCTAACATTATCTGCTTGTGACGATGTAGTGAGTGCTTAGGATAGGTTTTTTTTTGCCAAGGAAATGCCAAAGTGGGAGATTGTTGGAGATATTTTTTGTCATTGTCTTGGGAAAAAAATCATCATGTTTTTTAGTAGTAAAATTCAAAGTCAAAGCATATTGGTGCACAAGTTTGTTGACCAAGTTTGATGACGAAACAAACCATCTTCAGTCATAACGAATTATAGAGATAATAGTCTGAAGATCAGGAGAAGATATTTGATAGGGGTATTTTTAGACTTATTTATACCTCTCTACCCACTATCTTTTGCATATTTTGAAGGTCTTTTTAAGGCTTTTAATGTCCATTTCTATCATCTTTTGACCTTAGGCACATTTGGAAACAAGGAAACCAGGCAAACCATCAAAGCTGATTGAGAAATCTGACATCTCTAAATATTTCGAGTTTAAACTATGATATTACCTTGCTTAAGTTGCTGTGTGGTTTGGATGAATTCTTCTAGCTTTCAATGGGGTCTAAGATTGCTCAATTTGGGTTAAATGCGAGAAAGTTATGGCATTGAAATTCGGAGAAGAAATCGAAGGCTGACGGAACCGAGTCGGCCCTTGGCCTGTGTCCCATAGAGTGTGAGCCACAATGCCCAAAGCGGAAGTATTTCAAGCGTTTTTGACCCTAATTACCCTTGAGCTCGAGGATTTTGTAACCCAAAGTGGCCATTAGGGTTTTGAATAGAGGGTGGAAGGTTTAGATATGACTTGGGATAATTGGGGACGATTCTTGAAGCCTCTCAGATGAAAGATATGAGGGAGACGATGACAAGTCTTCATCAAAACCCATGTCTTCTTCTTATTTTCTCTATGTTTTTTCTCTCTTCTTTATGATGTCCTAAGTTATTTTTCTAGGGCTAAGAGGTATCCAAATCATGAATAATTGATGAGGATTTTGGTTGTAATCTTTTGATACTTGATTTTATTGTGTTAATGCATTTCATTCTACTCTTAGTGCTTGTGGATTATTGGCCATCTTTCACTTGTTCTTGACATCTTATTTGAGATCGAGGGATGATGATTGGATGAGACCTTGTTTGGAATGTCATTTGATTTCTTTAGAATAGAGATATTCTTGAGATTGCATGAGAATTAAAGATTACTTGTTCTTAATGAACTCTATAGATCTAGGATTGATGCTTGAGAAAGATCACTTGTTCTATTAGGATGGATTGTTGATGCTTGAGAAAGATAAAAAATCACTTGTATGTAACATGTTGTTAACGCATGAAATCAATGTTGTTTGATTAAATCCTACCCCATCTTTTATGATTGATTTCGGTGAGCTCGTAACCCTTGGTTTTTCTTTATCAATTCTTGAGTTTTCTTGATTTTCTTGATAGTTAGAATCTTGTTTTCTTTAAGTGTGTAATTCTTATTATCCAAATTTAAATCCAAAATTTTGACATCCAAATAAAGTTAGAGTTAGATTAGATTAGTAGTTGATAGGCATAGTCTTCGTGGGATCGACACTCTATTTACCACTTTAGTACTTGTTCACTATGCGTGCACTTGCGCGTAGAAATTCTAACAAGTTTTTGGCGTCGTTTCTAGGGACTATGCAATTGCTATTAATATTAATTGAATTTCTTTGGATATAGTTTAGTTTCTTTCAGTAATTTTTTTTTTGTTATTTTTTTATTTCTTTCATTCTCTTCATATATATATATATATATATATATATATATATATATATATATATATATATATATATATACTATACTATATATACTATATATATATATATATTAAATTTCTAGTTACTTTGATTATTTTTCTTTCTTCTGTTTTGTAGGAGTTGAATCAGTTTATGTGAAGGAGTTGGGTTAAGAGCTATTCCCATATGATCCGGAGATAGAGCGCACACTTTGGAGAGCTAGAAAAGGCAAAGTAATCGTTGAGAATCAGTTAGAATGAGGAATTGATGGATTAAATCAGAATATGGGTGAGGCCAATGGGCAAGGAGAGAATAACCTACAAGTACTAAATCCACATTAGGTTAACCCACCTCCTTAAGAATCTAATCAGCAACATTGAGCTCTGAGGGATTATGTAGTTTCCCCAGCTATTTAGCTAGTGATTAGAGCCCCACCAATCCAAGCCAACCAGTTTGAGCTCAAGCCGATCACGATCTAACTAGTTCATTCCATATAGTTTGGGGGATTGACTATTGAGGACCCCAATATGCACATCTCGAACTTTTTAGAGATTTGCAGCAACGTGAAGTACAATGGAGTGACTGATGACGTTGTACGTCTTTGCCTTTTCCCGTTTGCACTCAAGGATAAGGCGAAAGAGTGGCTAAACTCTCAACCACCCGCTTCCATTAATACTTGGAATGATTTGGTACATAAATTCTTGGCAAAATTCTTCCCACTAGGCAAGACAACACAATTGCGTATAGAAATAAACAACTTCCTGTAACATGAAGGAGATACAATGTTTGAAGTCTAGGAGAGATACAAAGGGTTGTTGAGGAAATGTCCTCACCATGAGATACCGAGATGGTTGCAAATAAACCAATTCTATAATGGTGGACTAAACATGTCTTTCTTAGGTCGTTCTTGATAACATGGCGGAGGTTTTCTCATTTTTCTTGAGGATGATATTGGATACATACAGACTTTTAAAGGACATGAAAGCAACAACATTATCAATGAGAGGAATTCAGGCTTTGACAAGGTTGGATGGGACTCTATAATTAAATGTTCATGCAACACTGGGATATTTGGGGTATCCTGCAGTGCAAGCAGAGTTATAAAGAGTGATAAATTATGATATTAATTAGTGAGTGCATGTTATACTTTCATCCTCTAGTGTGATTATCTATCATAATTCATAATGCAAGGGAGGGAATTTCTTTGAGCAAATGACAATTGAACAAGCATAGTATGTTGGGGAATAACAAGCATAATAATCCATACAATAACCAATATAATCTAAGGTGAAAGAACCATCCAAATTACAATGGAGGAAAACAACGATCAGACGCTCTATGATGAGTCGGCATGTTGGATCAGTTATTTCTGGTGTCAGTTGGCGAGATTCATTACCATGCCTTAAATGTTCAGTTGACCAAATTACAAGGTCAAGGGCTGAAGATCAAAGATGGATGACCTTAAGAAATCCATGGGCCGGGTTTGGACACCTAGTTAACAGAACTCTACTTTCAAGCTGGGTGATGGAGAAGGCAGAGCCCCTTGGTTCATTTGATTCGAAACAGGCGAAGAGTTATGGAACTTGGAACTTTGGATTCTGGTTAATTTAGTGAAACGAGACCATTTATTTATTTTGAATATAATGGGGTTGATTTCATGAAACTAAAACATATTGCCATTTTGTTGGGCTGGGAGATGGACTTGTTTGAGCAATTCTTAACGAATTAATTAAGCAGTTGATCCAAGGGTCCTTATAAATGGATTCATTATGCTATTGAGAAAAAAAAACAAAAGGCTGATGATGAGTATTCTGAAAATTTTCCAGACAGAGAGTTGGGATGCCTCCTCTTGTTTAGATGACATTTGAACTTATCAAAGACATTTATTTGTGGCGTTCACCCATCAGAATTTTGGATAACTAACGGGTTTCATTGGAGTTCTTGAACAGAAGACTCGCGGGTTTAGATTTCTTTTAAACCTTGGACATTTTTGTTTTCATACTTGATCATTGGTAAAGGTATTTATCTAATTGGGTTTTTCTTTCATAGGATTTGAAAACCAATTCAGTTGTAAAAAAAAAACAAAAGCAAAGAAAAGAAAATAAAATAAGACTAAGTTTAAAGGTTGGATTGACTCTGGTTCTTTTTGATTCTGGTTCGCCCCTGGAGATGTATACTTGTTTAGTGTCTTAAGGAACCATAGCACTTATTTCTCTTATTCTTGTTTCTTGATTTTATTTATTTTTATTTTTGTGGATTGGGATAACATTGGTTTGTGGAATTGTTTGGTTCAGCTAGTTCTTAAGAACGAGTGAAAACATGGATGATGGGAAGCTGAATGTATGAGATTGGTAGTTTGGATAGTGGAAAAGTGAAACATGAGGTGGAGTGTCATCAACCCGAGTCTTTAGTGTGTGGGATATGTGAGGTTATTACTAACATTGTTCTTGCAGGTATTGAAAATGATGTCAGCGAGGAGGAAGCAATAGAGGCTGAGTGATGCATTCTGGCGTCTGAGCCTATGCCTGCCTGACTTGACGGCTAAACATCATGTTTAATAGAGTAAAGGATAAAATGGATGCATAAAAGATGCTATATGAATGGCAATTTACAAAGAGGTCAAGCTGGTTATAATGTTGAAGACGATATGGATGTTTGCTCATGAACCATTGGCTGAATTTGATGAAGAATATAGGTTGGTCCTTGAGGATGATGAGGGATGGTATGTACTATTAGGGTTATATGGTAGGGTGGAGGCCAGGACTCAGCGTGAAGGGCCTAGAAAAAAAACTGACAGGTAAGCCAAGGGACTCTCAGGAGTATCAAATAGAAAGACACCTTCCAGGTAGAAATGATCGAAGAGCATATTTGGATGTTGATTGGATACATAATCCATGTAGCTGGGAAGATATATTACAAATGATTGATGGAAGGATCATCATGGTCATTCCCCAAACATAAAAAGTTTTATTTGAGGATTGTTCCTTGCAAAGGACATTTCGTTCTTCTGTGTTGCCCGATCTAAAAATTATCCCACAATGTTTCCGCCTAAAGCAGTCTTTGAATAGTATGCGATAAAAACACGATTAGAGGAATTTAAAGCTGGGTTTGTTTTGTCTCATTCGGATGTCTGCTCCATGTGGTGATGCATGACATTTCTTGGGTTGGACCTTTGGGATATTCCCTTTAGTTGGGTGGTCCGACCTGAGTGGATTTCCATTGTCCTGATCCCTGGGGCTCTTTGACAGGGGACATGCTAAGAAAATAGAACAACAACGGCACTACAATGCCTCGAATATAGGGAAATCACGACCGACCACAATGCAAATGTAGGTCATAACCCACGACTTATATTATAATAAGGACTCATATGAGTTTAGTAATACTAGCTGTCAGGGCATTCCTAGGATATTTGCGAAATTAGGGTTACAAAAATAAAATAAATAGGTCAGACAACTCAAGACGGATGGATGGGATAAAGATCATTTGTTTATGCAGAAAAACGATCGAATCAGCGCGAATGACCTATGAACTACTGGACCTAGGGAACAAATTTTAAACAATAGCGTGAAATAAAATCTCAGTAGTGAGCAGTTATCTGAATAATATTTTGTTGAAATTTTCTTGTCTGAGACCTCCACTTCAACTCTTTGTACAAAGTTCCCGTTTTGAAACATTTCCTAAAAACCAACTTATTTAGATCAACATTGTTACAATTCATGTGCTCAGCAATTTAAGCGACACAAAGAGATTCATAGTAGAAAACTATTATGATCATGTTGTTTCGAAAGACATAAAGCTGTATTGATCATCATGTAATAAAATAACCATGAAATGCTGTGTGACTTGAGGACAAATAAATAGATGACGTACCATATCCGGACAAATAATATCCGCCGCGCAACAGAACATAATCAATGCTCTCGAAAATAATATTCGCCGTGACGCGCGCCTCCTGCGGCTACTATATGCCCACCGCCCATACGTACCATATGCTCATCGCCAGCGCCACCATACGCCGCCGACGGCGCCGCGCGCGCGACGTAGCGCAACCAATGAACGCGCGGCGCTGCGTGCGCGTGTTCAAAAAGGATGACCGATGGGTATCGTGACAATGGGCGATGAGATGGCGACCCTCGGCGAATCACCGTGGCAGAACCCAGAATACCAACCGTGAGATCACGGCCGGCCCTTCGCGATCGCGATGGCGCGAGGCTGGCTCTGGGCGTCGGGGATCAGCCGAACGCTCGGCGTCGATAGCGACGGTTTCACCCGACAATCGAAGGATCGAACGACGCTCCGATCGACGACGAACGACCGATGAACCGTCAGTCGGGCGTTCTGTTGTTTATGATGACGGAAATACGTGGGATCGGGAACCTCTGCGGATGCGTGGCAACTAATGGCAGTGCGGGTTGGGCGCGGTTTCGGTGGGTGCGAGCAACTGGGATTCCAGATACAGCGACCATCACGTGGCGACCAATATAACCGTTCGCATATTTACCATTCTTGCGACTCGCGGATGAATGTGGTATTAGGGTGGTCCGTTCGTCTGGATCTCTATTTTAGCATTTGGGGTTCTGTTTTTCAGACGGTTGACTTCAATCGTGTATTCCAAAATATCAACGTGCAGCTCATCCGGTTTGGGTGTTTCCGTGGTTAAAAATATTTGTAAGGTATATGCAGGATATGCTTGTTTATATGAAGCGAAAGAGTCGTTTGGTTCATGACAAGCCTCCGCGATCGGTGATGATGTTGGCCCCAGATATCAACACAGAACGGAATGCCGACTGACTGAACCACGGATCTGTTGAGACGCTCGGCAGCTCACGGGCGGACGGGCTGTTCTGCCCTCCCTGGGATCTCGTCCGGCGGCGTGAGTCGGCGTGATGTGGATCAACTCTGGCGCGGACTCTTATGTGAACCAAAAGGTGACGACCGGATGCAACGGACGCGGATCGCGTGGGCGTGGGCGTGGAGTTGACCGACGGTCGCGTTCGCCGATGCCCTTCGCGATAACATGGTTCGGGGACTTCACCCGAAGGAACTAATTACGAGTTCGGATATCAAATCAGTCGCTGGCGAACGTCGCAAAAAATTTCATGACCGGTATGTTTTGAACGGTTGACCGATCAGGCTCTCTTTGATCCGGAAGCTTCTGGGCAGACTAAAAGCGATATAGGGTGTGAAACCTGATATGGCGGATATTGAGACGGGCTGTATCAATGGGAGCCCGAGACCAGGGGACTCGATGTGATGATGTGTGGCGATCCTTGTCAGTTAGCCCAGAAAAGCGAATCTGACTGACCGGACGTTTGGCTGGACGTGAGCTGACGGTGAAGAAGTCTGCGAAGGACCATATGGAACCAGTTCGGAGAAAGGTTCTGATGGGCAGAAGATATGGTTGGCGATGGGCGAATGGCGAAAACGACCTGGGTTGCCGGAACGTTACAGCCTTCGCCGGCCGGATGAATGATCGACGGGCGGTTGGCGTGGGTGCCGAGCGGATGACGATGGGGTTCGTGGCCTCCCTATATGTGGTGGGTGTCTGGAACAACTGAGCATGGGGACTCGTCTGGATGTGGTTCTCTCCATTGGATCTCAATAAACAAGGATAGATGGGACTCTCTAGTTTGGATAATTCTAAGGTTTTGTTCTAAAGTCTTGATTAAGGTTTCATTGAATCCAAAGTTATCATTCTCTCAGGCAGGATCTCTTTCAGACCAGTAAAGCAGATATGATCTATCTCTTGTCGTTTGTAGTTTCTATTAGTTCTCAGTGCTAATAGTGATGGGTTACGGCGTTCAACCTGTCTTCGTGAACGTAACCGACCAGGCCTGAATGGTGTAACGAACGACCAGTGTGGATGGGTGAACTGGTGTTGAGATGACGTTAAAGCCGCCAGTGCGTCGCGGATTGGACGGGACGGGCCAGTCGTTTGGTCAAGCATGTTCTGAACGACGGTGTATGACAACAGATGCGAGGTCATTACATTTCTCCGTTCACCGACGTTATCATTTCGAACGTATCTTCGCGGATCGTGTAATGTTGGATGGTTGGATGTCCGATGGGATTGCGTGGACGCCAATTTTCGTTGCATCGTTGGTTCGGTTCGGATGAAGAGCGATATTCAAAGCTAAGTAATTGACAATGGTTTATCGCAAAGTGTTTGGCGCGATCGCTTTTGGGCGATAGTCTGAGGTTTATGATGACTGGTGCGTATTTTCTTTCAGGTGGTTCTTTTCAAAAATCTAGAACCAGGTGCGACTATCGTTGTCTCTACCATCTTATAATTTTGATCCCATGGATCCAAACTCTTGTCATGATAAGTACCTGAACTCGGATGTTGGTTAACCCTCTTGTTTGACATTAGATGTTTGAATTTATACGTTGAACGACAATATTATGCTTCGCTGAACCACAATATGTGGGCGCTGGGTTTCCACAGACAGGCTGTGTGTGCCATACCTTCTTTGTAATTGGATAGTTCTCTTGTGTGCCTAAATTATGAGACTGTTGCCTGGATGTGTGAAACATGTGATGTCTTATGGATTATGTGATGTTCCGACTCCCGAACCGTCAGCGGCATCGGCGCAGTTCAGAACTGACGCCTCCGGCAGGACGACTCGATGAACGGATAATCCATTATCGCGGATGAACGCTCGGGCTCTCAGCGGCAATTCGCAGATCGGGCGCGGCGTCGCGACGATAGATACAACGCGAACAATTCGAATTTTACGAGTCTTTGGTGGATCGCGCTGGCGTAAAGGCTCTTGACATATCGGCGCCATCCCGCCCGGCGGCGAACGGGATGGGGCGACATAACGCCTGGCGCGCCGCGGTGCGCCGATCGCGCCACGGACTGCGATCTCGACGACCACCTTGACCGCGTTTCGGGCGTTTCTCGAACGGTTTTCGGTTGACCCCAATGTTTGACACACTGGATAATGATTTGAGGACCGCGAAACAATTGGTTTGATCCATATCTTGAGGTTGTGGGTTGCACCGGCAATATTCTCTAATGAGCAATGGGTGTGTGACTGATCATTAGAAAGGATGCGGGACCAAGACAATCAGTCCTTCTAGAAGGCGGACTTTCGTACTGGACGTCTCATCTCAGGATTTCTCCAGTGGACCTCATGAGGATAACTGTAATCTAGTTATAACGGGAGATATCATGTCGGAAAAATAAATATCAGGATTCACCTTAAGCATCCAGTTGGATAAGATAAAGATAATAGATCCTTCTAAGATGGTTTGGGTTGTAGTTGTGGACAGCCTCTCTATCATCTGGATGTTGTAGAATCTGGACAGTCTTAGGAATAATCAGGATCACTCATATGGATTCATAGACTAGATACGTTTCATCGGGTATTTATAAACTTAAAACACCCTTATTCATTGTGTGTATGAACAATGACAGCTTTGATATATTTGGATTAATGTGATATATTATTAGATGACTATAGGTTTGACATTCATCTTGACCGGATCTGTGGCCGTCTGGATGTGGATATTACAGATCTTCTTCATAGTTTGGAGCTTGCCTTGTTGTGCTGCCCTGGAATCTCAGACAGTTGTGCGTCTTAAGCTGGATCAGTTCTCTTAGTGAAGATAGACAGTTTCATATATGTGGATTTGCAGACTGTTTTGAATGACATGAGCATTCTTAGAGTTAAGCCTTCTGTAAATTTTTGTTTGTGGCTCTTTATTCTTCTTGTTGAACAGGATTTGGCTGGCGGTTTGTACCTCAAACGCGGATCTTGCGACAGCTTCAGTTTAACATTGGAGTCCGGACAACTGGGATCGAACGCCTGAATCGCGATTCATCTCGTTTATTCGGCCCGGACTCTAAAGGTGTGACTAAATGTCAGTTCACCGTGGTGGAGGTTTGTTCTACAATCTCTGATCGTGGCCCAGTTCGGTGAGCAAACGCGGTGGGACAGTGCGCGCTGACAATAACTGAAAGACTGGTGGCTCAGCGTTCGTTCGGAGCGCCTCTTGTTTGCCTGGGTGTCAGAAAGTGGGACTTAACCCCAGTGACGCTATCAGGTGGCTGGTCCATTGGATGATTATTCTTGCGGTTCTGTTTATCTTTACAAAATGCGCTCGGGGGTAAACCGGAATATGATGGTGACTCACATTTGCTGAGTCATATTGTAGGAAGTAAGTTTTAAACTTGATCTTTTAACATTCAAAGCTGTAAGACATCAAGTTAATCGGCTCCAATGCGCCGGATGACTTTGTATCAACGTGTTTGATGGAGTCAAATGGAAGACGAAGGACGCTGGAGTAGGTTGCAACTGGGCGTGGGCGCGGATGTGCGAGACGATGGGGTTCATCGGACGCTCGCTGTTCAGCTATTGACAGAATGCCTGTTTTACGCAATATCTCATTCTGGCATTCATAATGAGCGTTGAGTGAATACTTATGAGAAAGAATGTTGATCTCTATGTTTTATTAACATGTTTGAATCTGAGGAACATGACGACTCGCTTGCCTTGCAGCCTTTAAGGGAAATGGAACTTGAGGACATGGCTGTCTGAGCAGTACCTCTTCCTACTCTTAATCACAGAGAGGGTATGCGGTATGTGTAACCGTATCTTGTTGAAGGGTATATAAATATTTTAGTGCCATAATAAATTTTTGTGAAGTTGGTACTATTAAGGAATTGAAATTATAAAGTTTTTAGGTTGTGTTTGTGTTAAAGATGGGAGGTGAAATTAATTAACTGGAATTTAAGGATAATAATAATAAATTACCAAAATGGATGGAGGAGGACTGGGTTATTAAATCTTGGACAGAGAAGGTGTGGATCTGATGGACCTGTGAATCTGAAATCTAGTGACCCAGGACTGGATGGTTAAGGCAGTGTGAACTGTTTCTCACAATTTGGAGCGATGGTCTGATAGAACGGAGGGGCGAATTTTGGCTGTAAAAATCTCGGAAGTCGAGAAGTATGAAAACTTGATTTAAGTTCGTTTAATAAAGTGGACTGAAAAAGAAATAAACACTTCAGGATGAGATGGACTGAATAAAGAACGCCCAATAAGCGTAATGCGAAGTGACAAAAAAAAAGAGGATAAAATCTGGACGGGGCCGGATGAGAGACGTCAAAATGAGGGATTTGTGGTGCACATATTTTCTGTTCTTTCTTCTGGATTCTGAAGTGGGAGGCAGTAGATTTCGTCGGACGGAAGGCAGTGTGGGAGTTGATATCGCGAGGCAGAGCTCTTGTAAATAGATACAGTATCATTGCCCCTTTTGTCCAAACTTTAAAAGGTAGAGGGTGTATGGCTCTTGTATTATTTGGACCTAAAGGCTATGTAGGAGCTTGGGTTTGTGTGTGTAAGAAGGCCGTGAAGGTGGGTGACTGGATCTTTGGATGTGATAGATTAAGTTTAGAATTTTTAGGACATTTTGGGAGGCGTGTTCGACGGGTTCAGACTGAATTGCGGGGCTGTTTCGACGATTGGAGGATTGAGATTTTAAGTTATGGGGATGATGGTTTGTAATTACTCCAGAAATCAGTATGGGTGTGTGTAGACATGTGGAAAGTCCTTGAGTCAAAAGTTTGCCTAAATGAATGGACTTTATGAGGCCGTGTGTGTGTGGGGATGTTGGATGGGTTTTCATCATATTATGGACTCTGTTCTATCGAATGAGACAACACGTAGGTTTTGTTGGGGATCAGTTGGATTCGATATAATAAACATAGCGCAGTGTATGTTTGTGGATTGAAAAAAGATGAGCGAGGGTTCAGTGTACTTTAATATGGTTAATGTGACGATTTGAGCATCAGGTGGATCTAGGTGTGAGGTAATATTTAGAAGGATAGTCCAAGAAAGGTGGTTGATAATCATTTTCATAAAATGAAGATTGAGTTATTAGGATTTATTAATTAACACAAATTTAATGTAGAATTTATAAAGCATTTTACCTCCATTGTTTATGGCTCGTTGGAGGATGATTGAATATTTAGGGGGTTTGGTTCAACAAAACCCTAGATAGCATGACTCAGGGTTATGTCAGTCATATGTGTGATTATTACGCCCAGGGGTGGCGCGGATGTTCTTGACTAACTATATTGCCTGGTGCCAGTGGGGGTTAGATATGAACATGTTGTATGGTGATCGCCTACATTCGGGAGTATATTCAGTTCAGCGATGTGGACAGCCCATAGCGATGGGAGTGTTGTTGGACCAGGATTCCATCACGGATTGGCCTTGGTTCAGGACTCTCAGTATGTTATAGGATCCAGTGCCCGGCGTGATGGACTACGGGTGGACAGGACAGTGTTCGAGGTTCACTACGATGCACGGAATGGAGGAGTTCAGTGGGTCAATCAAGGTATTTCATAAATGGGGCGGATGGAGCTGGCGCGATTTGGTGGGATGGATAACATTACGCCCGAGGCGTTCTTTGGCTGCGCCGATAGTTTTGGATGATGGCGGATGGGGCCCTGATGGATTTGGTACTTGATTTATCGGACAATGCGCGGAGGATATTAACCGCAGCAGACGGACTGGATGAAGATGTTGTTTCTTGACGGGTTGCCCCGAAGTGGTTTCTGCCAAAAACTCGAATTTCTCGACAACGGTTTTGAACATTTATGTATGCAGATTTTCATATTGGAGGTGCTGACGAACGACTTGTTGACCTGGGTGCGGACGTTGCTCACGGTTGCTATGTTTTAAATAATTTTGAGTCTGCGAGTCGCTGAAGCAAGAAAAACATTCAGGATCCTTTCGATCCTGGGTTGTCGGTAGCGATTATATATAAGATAGAACATAAAAAGTAAAAGTAGTAAAAGTTGAATATTGATATTTTGTAGCAAATATTAAATATCTGTATGAAATATGTGATGGTTTGAGAAAAAGCAGTTGCGATCAGGATATGTTGGTTCGGATCCTTATCTTATTTTGATGAGGATCAGGAGGTCCTTATAGTTTGTAGTTGGATGTTGGAAAACATTAGAGTGGTGACCTTGGTGATTTTGTATTTCGGAACTTGACCCGCAGTGATCGTTATCTTGCGGATTTTAGTTGCTGGAAATCTAAAGATTAGATTTTGGTAGAAAAGTGAAAAGGTTTTATAACCCACGTTTCCAAAAAGATAGTTTCAAAACGATTTAAACCCAGCTTCATAGTAACTTGTCGGTCGACGAAAACTTAGTAGGAGATTAATGGAGATACTGGTTTATCTTATCTGTTTAGAAGATGCATCCTTCCTTTTCATGAATTTTCTTTTCCACATTGCTTCATTTTGCCTCTTTCTGTTGTAATCTTCATTTGTAGTTTACATTTATCTTTGTTTAAATTCTTCTCTAATTTACGTTCTCTTCCTTAGTGTCGCATTCAACTCTTTTCTTTCCCGATTCGCTGCACTTCACCGTTCTGTAACCATCGATCACTGGATTCTTCCTTGTGTCTGACAGAATATGCATCTTTGGATTGATTAATGACTCAGCTGAACGGGTTTCTGAGTTTTCAGTTGTTGAGCGTTGGTATTGGCACCGAAACACGATTGTGTTGCGCTGGAATGCGACCAGCTAATGACTTCTGTTCATATATGTTAACGGTGTTTGTTTTTCCCCATGAACAAACATTGGTCTTCAAAGGAATTATATCTCTTTATTTTATGGTTATATTGTATCTGCGTCACATTTGTTGCATTGATTATTGGAGTATGTGAAACGATGACCTCATATTCTATCGAGTCTTTGACCTTGCTATGCTCCTCCACCATAGAAGTCTCATGGTTCCCTAAAATCTTTAGTGTATAGTGTAATACACCCGATTCCAGTCCGACCCGATTGGCGGATCGGGCAGTTATTGCGAGATCAAATGCGGGACTCTTTTACTTCTTGGCGTTGGTACCTCGGATGTGGATTATATCTAAGCAAATCATATACAAAGTCCAAAAATAAACAGAAAACTACCAAGTAATTGGTGTTTACGGTTAAATATCTGATGTAATTCGTGCATAATCAAAAACTATACATTTGACATTCTGCGATCAGGAACCTGAGATGGGACCCCCTATTCGTGGTGTTGAAACAAGCGAGAATGCAGATATCGATTATCAACTAATATACGGCGTACACCATGACGGTTGCAAAACCAGTACTAAGCTTTATGCTTGAATGGGGGCTGTCTTAATAAGCATTACATTATGTCGGTGATATAACAATAACGGATATCAGAATTTCCGGTATTCATATAACGGACTTATTCGAGTAAATATCTTATAGCAGGACTTATGTTTATTGGGATCTCCATTAGGATACGAGTTGCTATTCTTATGAGCAACAATAATAGACACCATGCCTGTCCGGGATCTCTCAACTGACAGGATTCTGAGCTTATTCTTATTCGGAGATACCATTGGTATTCACGGATCGATATGAATACACATTCATTGCTTTTAATTAATCACAGACTGGGTTATTTTCATATAACTAAGGGAATAATACCTAGACCAGAAATAATAAATAAGTAAGACACAACATGATGGATATCGGAAGATCATGCAGTCTTGGGGATGTCGTAGTGCAAGCGAGGGTACGACTTCTTGGTGGGAGAGAGTGCCGTCGGCATGATGTGAGTCTTAGAAGTACTAATCAGAGAGTATCGAAGTACTAATGTGCGAAGCACGTCGAGGAGGATGCCGTTTTCAAGTCATAAGAGTGCCAGAGTGCTAATCCAGAAATCTGGACATTCTAATGTGCGGGTGAATGTGGGGTGTGATCGCACTAGTGAATCTCAGACCTGTCTGAGAGGATCTCTTCGAGGACATGAATGTGCCGGACTTTATCGAGGAAATCTTAGTCGCACTAGTCGTAAATCTAGAAGTACTAAACGGAGTGCCCGAGTAACTGCGTGCACGCCCGCGTAACCAGAGGAATGCCATTCATTGCAAATACCTGATCTCACGGCATTCCCTAGATTATATGTATTCAGGATACTTCCTATGTTATCTATTGGGGGAATGAACTTTGGCTCCATTGAAGCTTACGCCTGTTGGCGAATACGGTACATTTTCACTTAATTTCATCATTGGTTCCGGTATGCGGGTTTAGCGAGATCGCAAGATATAAAAACAGGGGCCTGTTGGTTCGTGGTGTGGATATCGATTCAGTTAAGGATGGAGTGATCTGGGCTGGATGTCTGGGTTAGTTTGCTCTTCATCGGCGATGCGGTGCGGCTCCCAAAGAGTGCGTCTGGAATCCTCAAAATTTTGCCCGAAATAGTCAAATTTCACCATTGTCATACTTTTCTTCCATAGATCACTTCATGACATCCTTCATCAAATATGAGGAATTCACTCAAAACAACTCATTCCTATATTTTTGTTGGTCCAAAGAATCGAGGATTCATATGTTGAGGATTCTGAACTCACAATGTTGCCATGGGGTGGATTCCCAATATCTACTTATTGTCTGTTATGGGATATAATATGACTTTGGCAAATCTAGGATTAGGATGTATTCCCAACAAAACAACTTTTATGGATGGACCAAAGTAATATCCCAGAACATGACAGACTCATGCCAAAGTATATTTTGGACAAATCTTATATTCAAAATCCATACTGAAAAGTCATGTGATATGTGCAGCAGCGGATCTCTCTCTATCTTCCTCTCTTCTCCTTCCTCCTCCTCTTCCTTCAAAGTAGCAAGCTCTTGTTTGAGACCAAATGGATATTTGTAGTCTCCTCCTCTGTTATCTTGGAGACATTGTTGGTATACAGTCCTCGACTCTTCGATATTGTATTTCAGTTCCAGTTATTTTGGCCTCCCCAATCTTGTTAATCCATGTCTTTAATATATTTTAGACAAATTACGATTTTGTCCTTAAGTCTTATTAATTTTGAGTTTCAACAATTTTCCCGTGTTTTCGCACATTGTGAAAAATTCCATTTTAACGCATGCAAAATGCATTTAAACACGTTAGAAACAGATTAGGGTATATTTGGAGATTACATAGTAGTGCAGGTAGGTTGAGGTTAGCTTAAGTGTAGCTCTATTGGCATTTAGGTACTATCATCTCCTCCAACCTAATTGGATGCCCTCATGATTAAGTCCCTCTTTATGTTTTTCTTAATATGCTTTTCTCTTACTCCGTGTCTTCTATTGCGTCTGCAGCTTCTAAATAACATTGTGCATTCTTCTTTCATTGTTCTTAGGATTTGTTCATCAGCCATCAACGTTATACAGTAGCGGTCGTATACGATTAAGCTCAGATGACATTCTGGATGCAGCTGTATCACGGGGCTTCCATCAGGCCTTATGGACAGACTGTGCAAAGTCTTAATCATTGAACTTGTGCCTATGTTACTTCTTCTGCCAAATCCCACAGCTGGGTCAGTGTATACCCTTAGGAGGCATAATTCACTTAGGTGATGAGTTCAGAATACCGTACGAGTGGTCAAGTCTGTCATGCATGGATCTTTTGGAGCGTTGTCTCTTAAATCTTTCCGTATGTGTTGGGGGCACTATCTTCCCCTGTTTGAGACCTGATCTTCTGTCTTCTTGCACTAGGCATTCGGGACTGGAGGAGGGAGTGTGATGTATGGACCTCAATAACTCTTCCCAGGACAGACAGTGATCAACTGTGGCAGTAACAAGCCAAGTTGCTGCCGGTCTCTCAGTCGAAAAAGAGGAAGAGCTTTGATCTTTGATCTTTCTGGATTGTTGTGTCATTAACGGGTTGTGAGATCCTCATGGATCTTATGGCTTTGTACTCGGATGACTCTGTAAGAGAAGGATGACGATGCGCCTGGTTGTTGTTTGTACCTTTTGTTATGGGCTCTGTTCCCGAAGTCCCGTTGACCGACGCCCCTCAGTGCGGAATACTTGTGAGAATGGGGTGGCAGGCACCGCTGCATGTGAGAATGGGACGGGGATCTCCTTTACGGAGGAGCTCTGCAAGGTACAAACCTGTCCCAACAAGGTTTACAATGACCATGGCAGGATATTATCTTACGAGTAAATAATGGCCACTTGGGCCCTTGTATTGAACTGGATACAACAACTATGGCTCACCGATTGGGGTTTTATTACTCTTAATTGACATATATTAAAATTATAGAGTTCTAATACATGTTACTGAAATGAATGCAAAGCCTTGTTCTTCAGGCTTTCTTCTTGTTGACCTCTAGTGAGGGCGTCAGTGTGTGTTCCTCACAGTGAATGGTGATCCCTCGCGGGAGCAGGCAGACCCGAGATGTGCATTAATTTTCTACAGGTTACTCACACCATAAGTGCACATGCCATGTTGGAAGAACAAACACATTCAAGCAATTGTGTTGGATGACTCTCTTTCGGATGTTTTTACATGACCGTTCCGTGTCACGAGTCCTCACCATTCTAATATACACATAGCCACTCAGGAAATTAGAATGCGAGTAAAATCAGTTTTCAAAACAGACATTTTGTTCTCAAAACTCACTACCGAATTTCGATAAAAATATTGGACTACCCTCAGAACCGCGGATAACTACAAAAGCGATATGTTATAATGTAGGAAGTCGTTGTTGATAATTCTTGATCTTTATTTGGGATTATTTTCACTATTTTGTTTGTTTTCTTGTTCGCATATTTGCACTCATCACAATAATTACAGATTGCCTTAAGTTGTATATGGAATGTATGATGCCAATTCGACACATTTGTTGCTAATATATTCACATTGGCTGTATATTAACATAATTAAATCACATAAATTATAATACAAAAATCTGTTCAATTACTTGCAATTAGCTCACATGGGCACAATTAACAACATCAGCTGGGTTCATTTGTCCACTTCGGTTAAACACATTTTCACCACAAAAAATTTACGATTTCCCATGTCCAGGAGAAGCGGTGAAACCCTCTTGAGTTATTGTTCAGAATATGATAATATGAAATTTTCTCCATGGGTTTTCAGCTTTTTTGAGAACAGATTCTTTGACTAAACAAACCTCGGAACATTCTATAACCATTATTAATAGCTGGTCACCTCGATAAGATCACCAACTCTTGGGTTGTGGGAACTCCAAAATGGTGCCCGCGTGTAGCCTGCCGTGAGAGACCTTTGCTTCTTTGGCCGATTAGAAACCGGCGGTCCGATAAAACCCGGAATCCTGGGGAAAGCCACGCCCCTCTCTCTCTAGGCGGATTTCTTGATCTTCATTACATCCCCATTCTAGCCCCTCATTTTTTTTTAGGTCTTTTTGTGGTGAAGATGAATCTTTGTTTATCTTTTGTCTCATTATCGTGGTTGCCAAAATTCCATAATGTTCATTCTTCGGACAACGACCGCGGGCATGGGTGTCCATTCAAATGATGTCGTATCATGCAACATGTGTCCGCATGGTACATGTAATTATCGGTGACTTTTTCACATCATGCCTCTGATGGAGCTACGGCGTAGTGTGAAGTGCCTCAAGCGATGGGATCAACGTTCAGATTGAAGAAACTCTGTTTGACACAGTTTATTAGATGTGAACGGTGAAGTCTGTTTCATCATCAGGATCTAGAAAATTCGGGTTTTGATAGAAGTGGGTTCGCCTTTTTAAGAAAAATTGGAATTTTCTCGGGTCTTACAATTGTTACACCCTTTTTTTTCTAGCAATTTAACTGTAGCTATGATACCAAAATAAATGTAAGATCGGCGCTCTTGATCTGAATGCAAATACGTTTTTAATACTGTAGAGATATATAATATGTGTCAAAACATTTGCGGTAGTCGGCACCATCATTTTGGATAAATCCGCATTTCTGATATGACGTATTATATAGCCCTTTGCCCATTAAGATCATTTACAAAATATATCGGAGTTTGATATCAAACATTTACAAAATAAAATCGAGTTTATACAAAATGGCTAAATCCATTTCATGAATACATGGTGAGATCTTTACTTGATCTGTGAAGCTTTTGGCAGTGACTCTAAATCTCTGCGGAGTCTTTGTCTCGTACACAATTTCATGATACCTCGCGATAGTAAAAGCAATACGTTAAGCATTTCATGCTTAGTGGTTCTATACAATTCTCTCTTTCATTTTAGTTTAAATCAATTCATCTTGATGTTTATAAAACAATGCTTTTGTACATCCACACCATGTGTCTGATACAATATATATATATATATATATATATATATATATATATATATATATATATATATATACTCTTCACTATATATCCTCTCTTCATTTCATTTACATTCATTTACATTCGATTATAAATTCATTTGTTATTTCCAAGTTATGCAATTTCATATGCATAAATCTTCATTCACAAATCATGCACTTGTCAATTTTATTATCATTTTGCCCTTATCTAATTTAACCTAAACTACGTACACGGGATAATGAATCAACGCGCGCAGTCCTTTAGAGGCGTAGGCAGAGTATAAAAATGGTTTTTATAACCGATGCAGTCTGGCAAAGAACACTTCTTCCAGTTATTAAAAATCAATTTCACGAACACTAAAATCTTGTCCATTTGAAATTTAGGATCGAAGTGACTATCACATTCGACCTGATTACTATTAATTTGGTGTATTGGTATCACCGTCTATCGCTTAACTTCGAATTCAACGGTTAACATTCTTTTAAGGGTCTTCAAATCATTCAATACAATTTTACAATAGTGTATATATTTGAAACTAATAATTTATTTTCAAGACTCATACAGAATTTTCATATGTAATTTATTTATGTCCAGTTTGTCTCAAATCAATTTAAAATAAATCAATATATAATTTATCATAAGTCATTCAATATTTCATAATATTTCACGATCAATTTTTAGAAACATTGAAGAAGAGTGTGATGTGAGCTTTACCAAATTTGAAGCAAAAGAGATTGAAGAACAAAAACTCCAAAAGGTTGTGGCTCTTGATTTCTGTCATCAAAATCCGTTCTTGGGTTAAGTTACTCTTCACCTTACTAATCCATCACAATATGTAACATTAAAACGACCAGAAAAGAAATCGATTATACATTACATGATTTTGGTTAGGGTTGATGTCTACTCTGTCTCCTTCACTTGCAAAATTTTTATAGTTACATGGGCCATATTTTATCATGCTGACTAAAGAAAATGATATCTCTATGATTATTTTTATTAGGGTGGAATCACTCTCATTTGGATCACCGAGCTGAGATACGGCATTTTAATGCCGATTAGTCGATATACCCATTTCGCTAGATCACCTGTTATTTGACATTTTCAATTTGCTGGGGTCTTAACTCCATAAATTTGTAATGGACTAAACTTCACTCATTTGAAGATATGGTTCTAAGGTTTCTTCTCCAATTGGAATCATCCAATTTGAATCACTAAAACTCAAGTTATTGCATTTTTACATCTAGACTACTATAATTTGCAAAATAGAATCTACACATAGCTCCACTTTGACAGATTTGTGGGCACTTTAGGGTTACAAATTATATACACTTCCTTTAATTAAATTATTCCTCTATAATTCTAGTTTACCCAAAATTTTGAATCACTCAATTTGGATGAGTGAAACTCAACTTATGTGAAAACACCATGACTAGCCCAAAAGCCAGGCATGTGACTGCAGAAATACTTTTAAGCCCATATTCGGGGGCCGAGCTGCAATGTGCTGTGGTCCCTTCTGTGTTGTAGATCTAGCTCTTATGGTTCTTCTTCTTATAATCACTCAATTTGGATGATTATAACTTAACCTATAGCCAAAACAAGAACTGGGGTTTTGAAAAAATTTGGCAGTAACTCTTTGAAACCTCCCGAGTTTCCTTTATACAAATTTCTCAAAACCAATCAAACAAATCAAAACAACCCAAACACAACCGTGACCCCTTAAAACTTGTTTACTACCAATACAAATACTTTCATTCAAAAATTTTGGGGTTTTCATCAATCCAACACAAGAAAAGAAAAGTTAGGGTTTGGTTTCCATACCTATAATATTTTGATTCTCCAATACCAAGCATCCTTCTTCCTCTTGATCTCTCAAACTCTTGGTTACTTGGAGAAAATCATAATTTCCGCTGCTCAAAGCCCTAGCTCTCTCGTTCTCTCTCAAAGTAGATGCCCAGATGTGAAAATGAAACTTTCTAAGACGAAATTAGTCTTTAATCCCATTACATGGCTAAGGCCATGTTTGGCTACTGCATTAATTCCCATTTCTCATTTTTGCAATTTTAACACTTCATTTCAATTTCATTCATTTTATTCCACATTTTAACATGCCTCCTCATTTTAGGACCCACCAGGTCCCATTTGACATTTTTACTAAATTTATTTGGCTCCTATAAAATTTCTGGATTTTTATCATTTTTGATTTCTAGTCATTTAAATGCTGGAAAAATATAATTTAATTAATTTTACACCCTGAACATGTTATAAAACTATTAGAGTATTTTCAGGGCGTTACAACTATGGTGATCAAGGCTGGCTTCAGTTCAAAATTATTTGCTTTTATAGCCGGTTGTCTCACATCAGAGTACTCCTCTTGAATAATAGGTCTCCAAAAGTCCTCCATAGTATTAGGCCTCTGGTCTCTACCTTCCTTCTTCTTCTTAAGGAATAAAGCTGCGGTCTTTCTCTTCGATTTTCATACTTCTAGATTACGCACTTGTAATCTTCCTCATATTTCTCGATGTTCTTTTATATTTTATTATCTAGGCGGCATTGCATAGATTTTACTGTGCATTCTTTGTTTTCTGAAGCTAGAAACACCTTTGAGATCAAATTAGAAATATATTAGAGGAAAGCAGTTATCTCCATTTAAACTCATAGAAAAATTTCAGTAGCTTCATCAGCCACTATCTTTAAAATTGTTTCTGAGATTTTATGAAATTTATTGTAAAATAAAGAAAAAGAAAGAAAAATGTCCGAATTAGTAATTCCCTTTTTGGTTAGAATATCGATCTTTAAATTCATCAATCATCTATCACCAGCAAGGGTGCCAAAAACTTGTTCACTAAAAATATGATGAGATCAGTGTGTGCCAAACTTACAGTATTATACTTAAAAATATTCAATGAAATCCTGCGTATGACGTCAAAAACTTGTTAACATATTTTTATAGACAGCCCCAATGTGACAAATTTATGACTCTCGCATCAAGAAGGACTAAATCAGGAAATTCACGAACAACGGCCTTAAAACTTATTCAACTAAAATGTAGTATAGATAGCCTAATTGAACAAGCAGATTATATATAAACAAATTTATGGAGCGCTATCCGGGATTTATTATCTAATCCACGGCGTGACACAAAAACTTGTTGGGACTAAGATGTGATGAAAATATATGTTTGTCCTTTGTTTTTGTAAAATGGATTCATTAAAATTTGAGTTTGGTCTTAATCACTACAAGTGCACGATCATATAAGTAAAAAAAGTGGATTTTCATTAAGTCTAGATGTTGTTCCCACAGGGATTGAGGATGAACCACAAAATCAACTACCCCAACTACTCAAGATCCTTACTATTTGAACTCAAATATTAAGATGATTGGAAAATGAATAAAATAATACTAAAGTAAATTCATTGGCGTGCATCAAAATATTAATATGAATATAGTTGAGAGTTCATTAGGTAGAACAACTTCTTGGAACATAGATCAATGAATAAATTTATCAAATTTACTTGCCTTCATTGCCGAATCGCCATTCAAGTCATAAGTTGGAAACTGAATGTTTTTCAAAGATGCATTGTGAGCCTGGTTGGATTTCTCCTCGACCATACCTTTCACTAATTAGAGATTCATGTTTATTTACGATTCATAGACTAATGGCTAACCTTAAGATATAATCCTCTTTCTAAGATTTGCAGTATTTCTCCTTTACGATTACTTCATACCACATGTCTTGGGGCCCCGGAGAATTCTTGCCCGTAGATAGGATGTATGACCTTCTCCAATTTAGATGGTCCCTCATCCTTCAATACTGATGAAATTCTTCATTTCCTTGATTAGATCCTTACTAACATAGAATCAAAATCCTTTCATCAGAGAGAGGAGAAACCTCTGATTGATTAAATTGATACTTCATGGGTAATCCTCTCAGGCCGCTGAGTAAGTTAATGATTTATCTGAGTAATCTTTCAGAATTCATTAATTCCAAAGTATTAGTCTATCTTACCCACAAAGAATGGCTCTCTACCCTTAGGATTCTCCATCTCTGTGTCACATAGAGGGCCTCTTGGAAATTAAAGTAAGATTAGTACTAGGAACAATTCAGTTCGGAAATAATGCCAATCAAATAAATTCAAGAAATCTAACTAAGGTGTTCTTCCACTTTGTGCAAAAAAATGACGATCATCATCGACCCATTCCCAGAGGGAGCTCATCCTTTTAAAACTGGTTCACTCATATAAGTAACTAAGCGTCAGAAAATTCAGCGAGGTATTGAAATAGTAAGAATCCGTAAATTTTTCCAAACTCAATTTATTCAAAAGTAATGAAAGAAAAAATGTATGAAATTCCCGGCTGAAAATTTGCATTCTGATTCATTACTCAACTTGGAAAATCAAAGAAAGTAACTAAAAACTACACTAAATCAAAGTCTACTAAAAAGGAAATAAAAGAAAAATAAAATAAAGAAAAATAATATCACGATGTGATAAGAAGTCACAGTTGCAAAAGTATGCGTCTGATTACCTAGATGCTTATATTTATAGACTTTCCAATATTGAGCGCGCCCGATAACAATTGTTGTGGATCCCAAATTATGGGTCCAAATTAGTCGGCTGTCGTGACATGAAGACTACATCACGGTGGGATTTTAGTCTTTGTCTACGGCCTCACTATCGTATCATGCGAGTTTTCTATCTCGACACATTCTGCAGGCTTTTTCTTGGATTATCTTCGATAAAATTTTTGATCTGACCATCTTTAATAATCTACATCCGATTGGAGTTTTCCTATCATCCACTACAAAGATTTTCTTCTATGGTCCTTATCCTGGCTGAAAATTTTGTTGTTCTGACATTGAGATCTTTGTTGCGATAAAGGTGACAGCTAATCTTATGATTCTTTTTCCAATTTGTCGCGTAGAGTCTGTTGTAATGCGTGACCAGATTTACTATCAACTGCGGCTTTTTATTGTGCAGCGACGAAGAAACTTCTTTGTCGTGACAGGATTTTACTGCCTTCAATGTTTCACTATGTCCTGACCTTAAGTTTCTTTGTCCCCAGACTCCTCTTGTATTGCTCTTTACTTCATATCATTCCTCTTGTATTGCTCTTCTTTCTATGTTGCGACAGAGGAATTCCTTATCATGACAAATTCACCCTCACGACCTCATGTTTGTCTATGAAATAATAAAAATCTTTGCGATAGAGATTTTGTTGCTATTGGTTGTGAGTTCTGAATGTTATGTCACGATAGGATTTTCTTTGTTCACGACTGATTACTTCACTTGAAGTGCTTCATCTTTGAAAACCTTGTCGACATAAAAACACTTGTCTCCAAGCCCCGACTTGTGTTGTATTCTTGTCATTTCTGCTCCAGCAGCTTAATTTGTCTTTGTAGTGACGAGTTCATTTGTTAATCTTCAACCTTTTATGTTTGCGACCAGAGGAAGGATTATCGCGGCTCCACTTCCTTGCATTTCCTTGATCATTGTCGTAGCGAGTTAAAGTGTCAATGATCTTCTTGACAATATCACGATGAAAAACTCTTTGTCACGACATAAATGATCTTTTAGCCTTGAGTTCTGCCTGGGCTTTGTTGCGACATATAGTTTCTAGCGGACATAGTTCTTTTGATATGTTTGAAATTTTGTTGCGACAAAAAAAAACTATGTCGTGACAGAGAATACTACAATTGTCACTTTTTCTCTTCTTTTCTACTAGAATTATCTCATTTTTCAATTAAATCCTACAAAACATAAAGTTGGTGAATATTCCATAATTTGACATTAAAATAGATCTGAGTGCTAGCATGCAGGAAAAATGGTTCTTATAGATGACCTCTAAATTCCCCCAAACTTAAGTTTGCTTGTCCACTGAGCAAAAGAAAAAAATTTTGTTGTCCTCGAACAATTTAGATTTATTTTTAAGGGCATTTTTACGTTTTAAAGCAATTGGTTTAGAAAGAGCATAAATAGGTTGTAAAATTATTTCTAAACATGTTTCCAATCTAGAATCAAGAAGATTTTCAGTTAAGTTCACTGAACCAACAAATAATTCATATGGTGTAAACAATTAAATCATTATGTTTCTAATTTGTGAGTGTTGCTGGTCTTCCCTCTTAGTTAATCTTCTGGGATAATACTCAGTTGGCATACTTCTCTTTCATTTTAAAGGTCTCATATGCTTGTTTATCATATTAATCTCCACTAATGTAGTCATAACACACCTTCAAGATCAAATGATGTACCAGGTATCAGGTGTGTGGCTTAGGCAATGGGTGGAATGTTGGACCACCCCCAGGCTCAATCTTGCAGTTCACTGACAACTTACCTCTTGCCTTCGCCATTATCCTTGATTTCTCTTGATTTTAAGTTTGCTAACCTCCCGTCGGGTTTGTGCATCTTTACGCATCTCCTCTGCTTTGTATTTATCTTTTCCATTTTACTTTGTCAAAGTGGCTTCTCTTCTTATCTTAGAAGCTCTTTTTTTACTTGCTGTTTATTATTAAGAGTTTTGGAATGGTCACGTCTTTGTCTTTTAAGATTTCTACACCCTTGTGGAACTTTAGATTCGTTAACTCCGCTAACGGTTGGCATTAAGGGTGCTGGAGTGTTGAACACCCCTAAGAACTTAATTGTTCAAGGGAGAAAAGCTACAAGACCAAACTCATTCCTCCTTGATTTTTTTTTTTTACAGCTTCTTTTCATAATATTCTCATATCTCTTCATCTCAATGAGTTTGTCTTTCTCACCCCATTTTCTCGTTTTCTTAAAATAACATTCCTCCAAACTTGTCATTTTATGTCATTTATGTATTTTGTCTTGTAATATGGGCAAATAAGGGTTCTTTCATGTAGGATTATGTTTAAGTAAGGAAATTGGCTTCTCATTTGGTGGTTGATGATACGAATTGACTATGAAACAAATAAGGAACTGATATATGCTTATGCATATCATGAAGCGAGCTTTGAAGGCTCAAACTTCCAAGGATGGCCTAAATCATTTCCTATTAGTGGTATTACCTAGGATTTCACCTTGACTAATAATCCAACAAGTTCTAGGACTTTGGAGAGATTACTGTGATGGATCCCAAAAGATGTTCCTGATCTTGGCACAATTTGTTTCAGAGTTAATGTTGACCATGTGCAAAGCTTATCAGGATTTTTTTATAACCAAACTGTTTTCAAAAATAGAATTATAGATCTTATATGTTCCATCAATTCATTAAAACCTTCCTTATTCTTGAAGTTCAACACATTTATCAATATCTTTACAACTTTCCCTTTCAATTCATCCCATCTTACCTAATGCATCATCGAGATGTTGGCAGTTTGTGGATGTATTTGTATTTATTAACAGTTAGAATGTCAGTCAAGTCAACAATTCAAATTCAAAGTATCAACATAACAGCAACTAAATTCCATCACAGATTCAAGCTCCCTTTAAACAAGAATTCCACAGCTTATTTACTTAATTTCAATAAAAATTTGGTTTCTTATTTTATTCAATAAACTATTTACCATGAGTGACAATTTCAAATTATTAAACATAAAGGAAAAAATTTAAACAAACAAACAGAAATGAAAAAATACTAAAATAAGATTGAATACGAAGCTTTGCAGAAATTTTCCTATTTACAACCCAGATTTACGAGATGGGATATGAGGAATCTGAGAGGGAAAAGAGATGGAAGATCAGGGTGAGCTATTTTCTTTTTCTTTCATGCATATGGGAGGAAGATAAGTTAACTAGATCTAATTTGTACCCAACTGCAGAAGGTGAGAACTCAGGAATCTGGACTTGTGGCTACCATGTTCTACCGCCTTCTCTACTTCTGTTAAGTGCAGACCACTCCATGGATAGGGTTATTTGCTTAATTAGTTTGCCCAATAGAGTTCAGGGTTCCCTCAAACTCACCTTGGGCAGAGTATATCTTGATCAGGTTGTTGTTGATCATATCCAAGCTTTTAGTCAAACACTTCTCCTTGTAGTTCAGGGTGCCCTCCAATTCTTTGTCTCTTTTCTCAATTAGAGTTCTTATTTCCCTCTTATGTTCCTTGTATAGATACTGAATGGATGCGCATGCAGCAAATTTTTTCTCCATGGCATCTTCGCCCTAACCATAGTTCACAGTGCTACACTATCTCTTCTGAGCTGATCAAAGAGAAAGACATCTTCTCTTGCCTTTAGTTCTACACTCAGCTCTTATTCTCTTAGTTCCCATCTACTCTTCCATTCCTCATCTATCTGTATTAGGGCTTCTTCAGTGCGGTCCTTTTTCCCATATGCTCATCCACGAGTTAGTTGGAGTTTTAAGTTTGTCCCTTTCTGCATTTCTTACCTCATGGCTAAGCATTTCTAGAGTCTGATGTGTTACCTAGAGGCTCTAAGTTGTCAACATGTGATGAACTTGTCTCACCTGTGAGAGAAAGAGTCGATTACTAAGGCTCACACTTCTGCCCTCCCAATTGAAACTCACAGGCTTGTTTCAATTTGTGGTTACTATATTTATGTTGGTTCTTCTTCTTCTCTTATAGCTTCCACTGCAGCCTTCTTGCCTCTGTTTCATTTATGGTGATTCCATGTTAGTGTTAGGGCGTGTCTTAGGAGGTAGTTCTCTTCTTCTTCCCGGTCTCCTTGGACACCACAAGATCTGAGAGCCTCGAGATTAGCGGGGTGTGGAATCGGCCCCATCCTCTATACATGTGCTTTCGAGTGGAGTTTTCTATTATCTGCCGCCAAATTTATACCCCTTGAGGATGATCTCTTAATATCACCTCTTTCTCCCTAGCGTATGGTGGCGAAGGCGAATAGCGGAACATAAAATGAAACCACACCTTTGTGGTTGAGTCCAACTCGCCCTGGCGACCGTTCATGTGGATTTTTCCTAGTGACGTTCCACTTTCCCTTGCCATCAGTCAGCAGATCTACAATATTCTGGAAGCTAGGTGCTTCCACCAGTCTTTTGACTTTTGACCCATTCTTCATCTCCTGAAGATTGTATGTTTGGTCAATCCGTTTTCTGTCGAAGGATATCTATTTTCCTCTAACGTACACGGCCTTATCCTCTATCCCACCATGTTAGCATAGAAATCATTTACTACATCTACAAATCCCAGAGATTTGTGCTCACAGAAGAGTTGCCATCCCTTGCCTTCGATAATCTCTGTGAATGGAGAAATCCACTTGTTGAAACCTCTTTCCCCAATGAAGTCTATGTACTACAGTTTATCCTTCGAAGCAACATTGGCCAAATCCGAGACCCAGTCACTAGCTTTTTTATCAATGCTCTTTGCTTTTTCATTTCCTCTTTTCCTCTTTCTAGATTCTTCCATTGTTTTCTCAAGTTCTTTTCTTACCTTAGCCCTTTCTTCACCTTGCCTTGCCCTCTTGCACAGTGACCAGGCTGATGCTTCATTCTCGACTTAGCATATTCTTCCATGATTCGTTGAGGTTTGGAACTAGGTCATGAAACCGATTGTATTGTAATAAGTGGTTTTAAGGGATCTAGGGTTTTGAACAAATGAGAGATATTTGGTGAGGGAAACTGAATGGTTTAAATGTTATGAGGCAGATGACCCTTAAGTTTTCAAAAATTTTCTATTTACAAGCCAGAGATTTGTTTTTCTTTTATTAATTGTTGCGACCAATTTTTTTTTACCTAAAGTTGTGCCCTTTTTAATCTGGTGTCGCGACATAAAGAAATGATGTCGCGACATAAAATTTTCACTTAATTTTGGATTAGGGCAATTCTTTGTTGTGAATGAGCAAAAAAAAAAAGGTCGCGACATAAATTTGTCTATGCTCCAGTTGATTTATGTCGCGACATGTTTTTTCGAGTTTCATCTGTGTTGTTGTCGCGACAGAAGGAAAACATGTCGCGACATAGATTCCTGCCACTTAGATGAGGTTTTATATTTTTTCTTTGTCTGACAAAGAATAAATGTTACCTTGAAGTTCAACGTGTAGCGACATAACTGCTCTATCGCGACGAGTTGTTCTACCTTAAAATTTTGCATTTTCTTTTTCCCACCCGTTTAACTTTCGAATGACATTATCGCGATAAAGTCACATCCGCTTAGTTCATACTTGTGAGAACATATTTCATCAAAACAATTCAATTCAAATTATGAACAATAAATCTCATTCTTCACTGATATCATTCATTAAGATATTCAACAATGCATCAAGCAATTTACATTCCCTCGAGCTTCAGCTATGCATTATTATTGGGGAGACTGAGTGGGGTAAAAGATAGTACTCCCCCTTGTAGCAATCTTCTGCATATTTCATTTTGAGAAAGTGTGCTTTCTTATAACTTCCATTTCCAATTAAGCTTTCTTGTCCCTGAAAAATTAGCAAACTATCAATCTAAACAATAAAATTTCTAACAAATTGAAACTAAAACTTCAAACTTATAAAAGTTAACTACATAAATCAAACTATCAAAATTAAAATTTTGCTTAGAGTTCTTATCCCGAAGGTGCTCGGTTTAATATGTGGCAGGACACTAGCTGTGAGAATGTTTTCATTTCAACATAACTCTTTTTCCTTTTCAAATGTTTCAAATGTTTGGGTTCAGGTCATATTACTTCATAATGTCCAAACAAAAGGGTGATGGTTATGAAGAGCTGATAGGAAATTAAAAGTCCTTAAGTGAGAATGATAGTGATGATATGCCACCTTTGGAAGATGTTAGTGGTGATGATGGGAAAGCATATGCTGAGGAAGGTGAACTTCTTGTTACTAGGCATGCTCTTAATATACAAATCAAGGTGGATGAAACAGACTAGCAAAGGGAGAACATATTTCATACTAGATGTAGTGTTAACAACAAGGTATGTAGTATGATCATTGATGGGGGAAGTTGTACCAATGTTTCTAGTAATACCCTTGTTGAGAAATCGGGCTTGCCTTTGTTGAAACATTTGAGACCTTACAAGCTACAATGGTTGAATGATTGTGGGGAGGTCAAGGTGAATAAGCAAGTCTTAGTGTCTTTCAGTATTGGGAGGTACAGTGACAAAGTGCTTTGAGAAGTGGTTCCTATGCATGCTAGCCATATCTTGTTGAGGAGACCGTGGCAATATGATAGAAAGGTGATGCATGATGGGTTTAGAAATAGGTACAACTTGTAAAAGATGGTAAATCAGTTACACTTGTTCCTTTATCTCCAAAGCAAGTTTATAAGGATAAAATGAAATTCCTGAGCGAGGTTGAGAAAAAAAGAAAGTGTGAGGCTAAAACTTCAAGAAAAAATGAGAGTCAAAAGAAAAGAATGAAAAATAATCAGTTAAGAGAGAGGGAAAAACAAAAATGAGTTTCCATTCAAAATAAAGTGAGGTTAGGAAGGCTTTTATGGCAGATCGGCCATTGATTTTTATGGTATACAAGGAATCCTACCCTACTAATGATGAAACTAACCAATCTCTTCCTACTTTGGTTGTTTCTTTGTTGCAGGAGTTCGAGGATGTGTTTTGGAGGAAGTTCCTAGCGAGCTGCCACCCATTAGAGGTATTGAACATCAAATTGATTTTATACCTGGGGCTTTTATCCTAAATCGACCAACCTATAGAAGTAATGCAGAAACAAAGACTTCAAAGCGAGTTCAAGTTAATGAGCAAGGGATATGTGAGGGAAAGCATGAGTCCATGTGCATTACCAATCATTTTGGTGCCTAAAAAGGATGAGACGTGGCATATGTGCATTGATTGCAAAGCCGTCAACAACATTACGGTAAAGTATCGTCATCCTATACCTAGGTTAGATGATATGCTTGATGAGTTGCATGGGTCTTGTATTTTAAACAGATAGTCTTAAGAGTGGATATCATCAAATAAGAATGAAAGAAGGTGATGAATGGAAAACTGCATTTAAGACTAAATATGGATTGTATGAATGGTTAGTTATGCCATTTGGTCTTACTAATGGACTTAGCGCTTTCATGAGATTGATGAACCATGTTTTGTGTGTATTCATTTGAAAGTTTGTTGTTGTTTATTTTGATGACATCCTAGTGAGATGTGTGCTTGCTATTTTGAGAAATGAAAAGTTGTATGCTAATTTTCATAAATGTACTTTTTTGCATGGAGGAAGTTGTTTTCCTTGGTTTTGTTATTAGTGGAAAAGGTATTGAAGTGGATGAAGAGAAAGTTAAGGCGATCAAGGAGTGGCCAACACCTAAGAGCATCATTGAGGTAAGAAGCTTTCACGGTTTGGTTAGTTTTTATAGGTAGTTTGTTAAAGACTTTAGCATAATTGCTGCACTACTCACTAAAATTGTTAAAAAGAATGTTGGTTGTCATTAGGGCAATGATCAAGAAAATGCATTCGTTGTTATTAAAGAAAGGCTATGTTACTTTTGTGCTAGCATTACATGAACTTTGAATTGAATGTGATGCCTCATGAATAGGAATTGGAGCTGTTTTGATGCAGGATAAGTGACCAATAGCATTTTTTAGTGAGAAGTTGGGAGGAGTAGCTTTGAAATACTGACTTATGACGGGAACTCATGCACTTGTTAGAGCTTTAGAGACTTAACACTATCATGTACTAAGGAGTTTATAATCCATATTGATCGTGAATTGTTGAAACATCCTCAAGGGCCAAGGTAAAGTTGAACCAGAGGCATGCTAGATGGATGGAGTACATTGAGACTTTCCATATGTTATTCCGGTACAAACAAGGTAAAGGAAAATGTAGTTCTTTGATGCTTTATCTCGAAGGTATGTGCTTCTATCTTCTTTGGGTGCCAAAATGCTTGTATTTGAGTATGTGAAAGATATGTATGCCAATGATGTTGATTTTGTTGATGTGTATATGGCATGTGATAAGAAAACATTTTAAAATTTCTATAAGCATGATGGTTACTTGTTTAGAAACGATAAGTTGTGTCTTATTCCAAATTGTTGTCACGTGAATTGTTGGTAAGTGACACACATGGTGGGGGGCTGATGGGACACTTTGGTGTTAGGAAAACTTTAGAGATCTTGCATGAACATTTCTTTTGGCCTAAGATGAAAAAAGATGTCATTCGCATTTGTGGTAGATGCATTACATATAGAAAGGCCAAATCTAAGGTTATGCCACATGGGTTGTATACACCCTTACTTGCTCCTAGTAAACCATGGGTAGACATATCAATGGACTTTGTTTTGGGGCTGCCTTGGACAAAAAGGGGTAGAGATTCTATTTTTGTGGTTGTGGATTGATTTAGTAAGATGGCACATTTCATTCCATGCCATAAAATAGATGATGCCACACATATTGCTGATTTGTTTTTCCAAGAAATAGTGTGACTTCATGGTGTGCCTAGAAGTATTGTGTTAGATAGGGATGTTAAGTTCCTTAGCTACTTTTGGAAAGTTTTGTGGGGTACGTTGGGCACTAAACTTATGTTTTCCACTACTTGTCATCCACAAACAAATGGACAAACTGAGGTAGTTAATAGGACTTTATCTCACGTTTACCTGTATCATTAATAAGAATCACGAGAAACTTGGAAGATTGTTTGCCATTCATAGAGTTTGCATACAATAGGATCATGCATACTACTACTTCTTATTCTCCTTTTGAAGTTGTTTATGGTTTTAATCCGATGCTTGCTTTGGTTGATACGCTACACCTTAAATGAAATGAAAGGGATAGCTTGGATGGAAAAAAAAGGCTGAATTTGTAAAGTCCATTCATTAGAAGGTTAAATGAAAGGGATAGCTTGGATGGAAAAAAGAAGGCTGAATTAGTAAGTCCATTCATGAGAAGGTTAAATGAAAGGATTAGTAAAGTCCATTCATGAGAAGGTTAAATGAAAGGGATAGCTTGGATGGAAAAAAGAAGGTTGAATTAATAAAGCCCATTCATGAGAAGGTTAAATGAAAGTGATAGCTTGGATGGAAAAAATAAGGTTGAATTAGTAAAGTCCATTCATGAGAAGGCTAGGCTTTATATTGAGAAAAGGAATGAACAGTATGCTTCCCAAGCTAACAAGGGAAGGAGGCGTGTCACCTTTGAGCTTGGAGATTAGGTTTGGGTACACATGAGGAAAGAGAGATTTCCAACCTGAAAGATCCAAGTTGAATCCTAGAGGAGATGGACCATTTCAAATCCTTGAAAAATTTAGTGGCAAATACATACAGAAAGTGGATCTTCAGGTGAGTATAATGTAATACGCTACTTTTAATGTTGTTGATCTTTCTCTATTGATGTAGGTGGTGAGTCGAATCCTTTTGAGAAGAGGAATGATGAGTCCTTTGGTGGATCGATTGCTCGATTGATTCGCGAGATTCTTGTTCAAATCCCTTAAATATTCTAGATGGACCAATTACAGGTCGAAGCTAAGAAGATCAAAGGAAGTAATGGTTGGGCTTGTGCAATCCATAGGTAGAATTTGGACCTTGATTAACAAGATTCTACTTTAAGAATGGCTTGATAAGGAGGGAGTAGCCTTAATTAGTCTGATTCAAGCAACTGAAGAGTTGGGCTAACTTAGAACTTAGAGCTGGGCAATTTAATTGGGCTGAACCATTTATTTATTTATTTTAATTAATGGGGGCTGATTTTCATGAAACTAAAACCCATATTTGTATTTTGTTGGGCTGGTCGAACTTGGGCTTGTTTTGGGTTGAATTCTTAGCCTAGTTAATTAGGGTTGATCGAGGTCATATAAATGAGCATTATACTGTGAAAGAAACAACTTTGATGATTTATATTCTAAAAATTTTCGTATTGAGAGAGTTGAGTTTTCTCCTCTTATTTTTTAATGAACTTTTGAACTTATCAAAGAAACATTTCTTTGTGGCATTCACCCGTCAAATCCGAGTTCTTGAAACAAGTTTTCATTGGGTTCTTGAAGCAAGTTTTCAACGGGTCCTTTGGACAAATTTTCAACGGGTCCTTTGGACAAGTTTTCAACGGGTCCTTTAGATAAGTTTTCAATGGGTTTAGATTTCTTTCAAACCTTTGGTTCTTTGTTCCTTGCTAATCATTGGGTCAAGGTATTTATCTATTACTTGGTTTTTTTTTTCTTTCTTGGGGTTTGAAGACCAATTCAGACTGTGGGTTCAAATGGGTTTTCCCTCGCGGGTTCATGTCACCCTATCATGAGCAGAATAAATCCTCAACTGAAAGGAGATCAAATCTAGTGGAAGTAATGGAAATATTGGCTAACTTTCATTGTGAGTCTAGCTAAGTCCTAGGAAGAGCTACGGGTCACACACTCACAATTCATAAATGAAACAAGGACGAATTTTTAGAATCAGGGAGCCCATATACAAAGCTTAGAAACTTAGGTGAGTCAAATCGCTTAGATGTTATTTGAGAGGTAGTTGGGTGCTTTTCCAAGAATTTTCAAGGTGAACCCAAGGAGGGGAGACATGGAGCAATGTAATTCAATCACAATGAGAATAGGAAAAGAGCTTGAGGGTGTTAGGTGTGAATCATATTATCATTTAAGCATGAATTTCCCGTGTATATTGATCTTTTAATGCTAAATTCACACCATATGCATTCAATTTTGCACTAATCCCCCTCTTGGCCTTTGTTTTGCAAATAAGAACGAAAAGGCAAGCAAAAGGATCAAGTTTGGAAGAATGTTGGAGCACAATTGTTGATATGGGTCCCATGTCGTGACATGGACACTCATGTTGCGACATTGGGCCTACCATGCTAGAAGATGACTTTCTACCATGTTGCGACATGAGCAACCCTGTTGAGCCGTTGAGATTGCACGTTCGGCCATGTCGTAACATGACCAGCCTTATTTTGACACTGTTGAACAACAGTTCAGCCATATCGTGACATGAGTGCTCTTCTTGTCACAATATGGCGACATCGAGTTGCCTAGTTTCTTACCATTTTGGCTAATTTTCTGAGGACTATATATTCTTCACTTGTAATAATAATTAGAGTTGGAATTTGGAGGTAAGAACGTCCTATTATAGGGTTTCTCACTTCTCATTCTTAGAACAATCTAAGGTTTTGATTTTGGGTATTTTTGCTTGGATTTAAAGACATTATTGGAGAATCAACCAACTAGAGGATCTCTTACAACTGGGATCGAAGTTTTGAGTGCTCTTCATCATAGATTTTGTTTTGTATCTCTAACTTTGACGCCTCTTCTTATCTCTTTCTTGATTATTGTTGAAATATACATGATTTTGATAGATTTCAGTGTTGTAATGAGTAGCTAAACTATTCTCTAAGGTTGATTGTTAAGATTGATGATTGATTTATATCATTTTTAGAATGGTTTTGTGAATATGTGTTTATGTTGATGTTGGTTGGTGTAGAATCCGGTTATTACGATTTCTTGCAATTAATATGTGTTGGGAAATGTATGTGAGACCCGAGTTATGAGAGACTCACTTAGGGATTCCATAATGATAGCTAGAAACACTGAGGCGCAACCATTTGTGCGATGTTTTAATTGAAAGTTAACCAACCTAATCAAGAAAGGAATTTGAGAACTAGAGTATCTAGTACTGAATGGATTTTATTAGGGTAAGACACCAATTCAGCATTGTGTGAGGATTGTAAGGGCATAGCATGATCGGTTCGAGCATTGTTCGGGTAGTCTTATTATAAGGACCTAGCAGGAGACATGTAGGACGCCCAAGGAAAGACTTTCCTTAGAAAAGTACCACATTCAATGACCTAGAAGGACCTAGCAGTGTGTGCGAAATTAAGGGGAGACACGACAGTGTAAACCTCATACCTTGTTCCTTGAACTGACATAAGTACATGTTTCCTTAACCCATGCCTAATTTACATATAAATCAACAAGCATCAATTAAGATAATAAACCCTAGTATTTTTTAGGATTGAGTTCATTCTTTGATTCTGATTCATTCCTTACAATTAGCCATTAATCTTTCCCCAATTTAAATTTTCTTTGTTTTGAAATTTTATTTTGAAAATCCTTCTCCAAATCACTCATTTGCTCAGACAGTGAAACGGTAGAGTAATCGAGGTACTCAGTCCCCATTCAAAACCCCTTCCTCGTGGGATCTATACTTGGTTTTTAATAAGAAAGCTACTTTATTACGTGTGACCCATACCCTTGCGGTACTTTAGGAAAATGTTTTTATTATACAAGCAAGATGCAAAGCACCTAACAAGTTTTTGGCGCCGTTTCTGGGGAACGGTGTGTTTTGATGTATTTAGATTGATATCTTAGTGATGTGATCCCCGCTACTTGCTGCTTCGAGATCCACCAATTGTTGCGGATTACTCCGAAGATCTTCAAACACGATCTAGAACAATGACCCCATCCCCTTGACTATATTGAATAAAGAGTTGTAAGCAAAGATGTTGCGTCTCCGTCCCCTTGATTATAGAAGAACAAAGAGCCGCAAGTTTGAACGCTATAAGAAATTAACCTTGATAGGCTCAAAAGTTCTCACAAGAACCATAAAGTGAAGAAAACCTCACATTTTTTTTTATTCATCAATGTCTTCAAACAAATACATCAAAGGGCTCTTATATAGAGCTTAGAACATCCTCATTGACTAAGGAAAAAGGAAAAGTTGCTGAAATTCAGCCTTGACACACAAATTACCAAACTGAAATAGGAATACTACTAAAGTAACATGAAGATAATTTAATTTTTCTTTATTGGATGCCTATCCTTGATGTTTTGACCATAATAGACGAAATTGACAACTAATGATTTGCAAATAGTTGGCAAGTTTGATCATACAACTTGCAAGGCCAAAAACTCTCCAAAATAGGTCTTTGATTGCGCACAAATTATGGAGCCGATTTGGTGCAAGAATTTTCTTTGATTTTATGTTCATTTTAGATGCCAAAATCATGTGAATTATTACCATCAACAGTCCTGATCACATTTATGGACTTTTGAACTTCCTTATTGGCTTCAATTCCTTCAAAGGCTTGATTTGTCTTGGGCTCTTCTTTAAAAGCTAGGTTTTCCTAAATGAACTCCTTCACAAGCCCATCGAAAGTCTCTTGAAGCTTTTTGGCCCTTGCTCTTATGATTGGTGATAGGCACGAATGCGTGTTTATAAAATAATATGCCTATGTGCGCAAGTGCATGTGTCACCTCAAGTTATATAGTGTAAAAAGTAAGAGTATCGTTCCCACGAGGATTAGTTTGCTAAGTACTGAAATCAGAATAGTCGTAACATTATCTTGGATGATGGAATAAGGTGAAGATGAGAATAAAAACAATTGATAAACTAAAAACCTAAACTAAAATGTGAAATGGCTGAAATGAAAGATGGAAAACCTAGGGTTTAGACTTCATTTAGTGAATCCTTATGCATCATGATCCAATTTACTCCCAAATGACATTCTAATCACCAATTAATGGTAAGCCTCACTATTGCACATGTGAATCTTTCGATAACACATTCTACCCGCAGAGACCGGTATTTTGCATCTCTACTCGCCCAAAACCTAGTACCACACAAACCCATGAGAATTTCTTTATCGATGGAGAAATGTGATGCCCTAAACATGTCTAATTCAATTCTCACTTCTCCGATCTCAAATTGAACCACAAATATGTCAATGGTGTAGAATCATAAAAAATATGAAGAATAGAATAAGGAATTTAATAGAAATGTACTTCAAATATCAAATAGAAGGTAAAGCAGTGTTCAAACACATAAATCATAAACAAACTACATCTAAAACCCTAGAAAATGAAATCAAATCATGATTGGAAGAAATATAACCATAGATGTACTAAGGAACATGAGACGAGGAGAAAAAATAAAACTAATGTGGAGATGAAGTCCTTGTTTTCTTCAAATCTTCTCCTTCTTCTTCTTCAAGTTGCTCCTATTCAAAAGACTTGGTTCCTAGGGTTTTTCCACTCTAGAGAACCCCCAAAATCGTTCTCCTCAAGTCTCTAGGGTTTGAGGTTTTTAAAATAGAAATTTTAGGCTAAAATGTACCCAAGATTCGTCGTGCTCTCATCGTGGCGATCACTTTGCCAGCTCTTTGGAGAAGTTCTCGTAATGATTAGACATCCTCTTGCAATCCACGGGTGTCCTTGACTCCTCTTTATTTTCTCTTCACTTACGAGAATTCGTAAGCTTTGTAATCCCGAGCTTTGAGTGAGGCAATATTGGTCTTGTTGGAAAGATTAGAGAGTGAAAAATATTTTTATGTCTAGAGAGAATACTTTAGAGGTGATAATAAAGACTAAATGAAAAAAGTGTGCCAACTTGTCAAATTTTGAGCACTCTTCTCTTCTTCCTTCTTCTAAAAGCCATAACTTAATCATTTGAAGTCCAAATTAAGTGAATGAGGGCTTTTTGAAAAGTTTGAGAAGTATACTATCCATAAATACAAAGATTGGAGCCATGGGAGGTCATACAACTAAAAATATCAAATAAGTAAAGATTCTTTTCACATGTGGAATTTATTTGATTTTGTATTTTTCCTCTTCCTGTGCCTCATTCTTGCTTGGATTTGGTCCTAATTACAAATAGGAACGAAAATGGTGTTAAGAAAACTTATTAATATCATAAAAACTATGAAATAATAACTAAAATATGGGGATAAAATGTGTATAAAATATACTCATCACACCCCCAAACTTAAACTAAATCATTGCTTGTCCCCAAGCAAAGGATAACACAAAATAAACTAGACATGACACAATTGAGATGAATAAGGTGCTAGTAAACCAATCAAAAGGACACAATGAATGAGTTCAAGGGGCAATGACTGAACTGTTATAGATAATAAAAGCATTGAAATATTAAGATAAAATCAGTACAGAAAATATGTTTACCTCCCAATTTAATGATCCTTTCTGAATGGCACTTGGTAAAAGAGAGTTAGATCTCAATGGTATGTGTATGTTTCAACTAACCCAAACGATCAATTTTTTGAAGATGACCATAAGACAAATGTAATATTTTATTCAAACACACAAACCAAGGGAGTTTGCAGTGTCTGGAGATGGATCTAAATTCCATCATAATTCAATGAATTATTAACTACATCGTAAATTAAGTTCTAACTAAAAATTCAACATTTAATTTAAAATCAAAGAACTATTTTGGGAGAATTGAATCACTTTCTATCTACAGAGCAGAAGAAGTCAATTATTCTCAAATAATCGGCCGTATATTAAGGTTTGAAATAAATTTCACTGTGCTTTAGATTCCAATAGTCAACTCACTCATATTCAAACTTTTGTTTTTTCTGCCACTTTATTTTTTATTTATATTTCATTTTCAACTATTTCTTTTGTTTTTGCAAAATTCTTTGCAAAGTTCACTGAATCTTCGGTGCAAGGTCCATCACTTGAAGTTAAACAATCATGAAAATCAATTTCAACAAAGGGGGTTGAAACCAATGCAGAGGAACGAGATCGGAGTGGTAAGGTCTATAAGAAACAGTTTAAGATTGTAAAATAAACTGAGTCGCAAACAATCAATCATGCACAAGAATATAATCATAAACCTAAGACCGTAAATGATGGTCAACATTGAGGTTAAAAAAAATTTCATGTGTCTTCCAAAGAGTAGGCATGACACCTAATTCAACTCAATTGAAACACGAAAACACACAAAAACTAAAAGAAAAAGCACATTCTAGGCCACATTAACACAAAAACATGCATAAAATCATTTACAGAAAGACAAAGCAAATAAATGATGCAAAGACAATTAATGAAACTGACCTGAATAATGAATAAAACAAAACAATTAATGATAATAAAACAATAAACAAACACTATATAATGTGGAAGATTCATGGGCTACCATAGCATAAACAATCAAACCAAACCGCAACCCATTTCCACCCCAAACCTAAATGGCACGGTTCTCAATGTAATAAAACATTAAACATGGGAGCGCTGAGGGCTTCCTTGATAATCAGAGCTGATCATGGCCATTGCTTAAGTGTTGCATGAGATTCAAGGTTGCTCACCACCCTTCATTGGTTATCATAGTCTCCTACCATGCATCTTTAATATTCCAACAATATACCCCTAATCTCAAAATAATTTCTTTATCGTGTATCAGAGGATATTTTAGAGAAAGAAGGCTTAGGATGTCTCTTTTGATGTAATCTTTGCAATTGAAGTCCATTGAGGCATTTTCACAAACACTTGGTGGAAGCCTTCAAATTTTTGCTTGTTTTTGAAACTACCAAGATTTTTGAAAGGGGCTGAGAGTAGACAAGTGCTCAAATGGATGCAAGAAATGAGAGAATTTAAAAATGGAGGCTATTTGATTAAACATGTAATGAAACATTCAGGCTTGAAAAATATGGGTCACGTCGCTATGTGATAGAGAGGTATTCTATCATTGCAATTGATGTCATGACATGAGGTGCTCATGCCACGACATGACAGAAGGTCCTTTACATAAGCTGCATCCAACATTGCAACGTGACAGAGACTTGCATTCTAGTGTTGCACCTCACGTCACGATGTGAGAGCGATTTCTTTGAAAAAAAAATTAAGTGTAAAAACAAGAAATCCACTAGCTTACCCTCACAAAGGATACACTTCATGCATTACCTTCTTCATGCTTGAGATAATCTTGAGCCTTTGAACCTACAAAATACACAAACACAAAAAATTAAAAAAAATTAAAAAAATATCAAACTCACAGACTCAAAATAACTCTAAAATAACAAGAAAGCTAAAAAGAAAGAAAGGAAAAGAAGAAATACTTGAGTTGCCTCCCAAGAAGCTGCTCCATTTTTGTAGAGTCCATCTTGACTTTATCAACTACGGATAGATTGGTGATTGCCTCTTCCATCCGTTCCGAAGAATCAATAGTTGTGCTCTGATAGCATCTTGGGCACATAATCTTCCACGATCTGATTTTTTTGATTTTTTTTCTTTATGGATGATAGGTGTGAATCATTCTAGCATTTATAGCATGTTTTTCATGTGTTTATGTAACTTAAATGATAGATTCACACCCGTATTCTTAAAGATTACACTATCAAGCAAAGAAAAGGGCAAAAATCTAAGCAAGAAGAATCACCTGCTGCCTGAAGCACTAGTTCGCCATGGCGAAGGAGTATGTTCACTACAGTGAAGCAATTCGTCAAGGCGAAGAAAAAGCTTCGTTGATGCGAAGATAAAGGATGCAAAGATTGAAGCCATAGGTTCGCCAAGGCGAAGGCCAACCTTCTCTACGGCGAAGGTGTTCGCCACTATAAAGCAAAAGCTTAGCTACAGTGAAGAAGTGAACAAAGTTCAAGATTAGTCTCTAGTTTGTCACCGCATCGAAGAGGTTCGCCAAGGCGAAGCCAATCTTTGCCAAGGCGAAGGAAGAACATGCAATATGAAGACATGTGTCTTCGCTAAGGCGAAGGACCCTTCACCTCAGTGAAGAAGGTCTGGCTAGGACAAGAATACTTCTATTTTTAGCCCAATCATTGGCCAATTTTCCATGAGTATAAATATCACACTTGTAATAATTGACAGGAGGACTTGGAGGTGATACATTCTCCATTTTTAGGGTTTTCTCTCTCTAGGTTCTGATTTTAGGGTTCTTAGATTTACTTGTTTTTGGAGCTGAGTTGCAAGATCCAGCCTATAAGGGACCTCTTGTAGCTGTGGAGCAGAGTTTTGGAGGATTTTTACTTCATACTTCTTTTGTATTCCTAAACTCTTCTCTTTCTCTCTCTTAATCTTTTAGCATTATGTTTGGTTTAAACATACTTTTGTTGGGTTTTGAGGCTACTATGAGTGGCTAAATCCTCTTCTAGGGCTGGTTGTTGATATTGGTGTTTGGTTTATATGTTTTCTTGAATGATTTATTGAATATAATCTTGTGTTGAGGTTTTATGGATGTAGTTATTTGAACTTCTATGTTTTTATTCAATTGTTGTATGCTAGGTGGTAAGTTGGACTTGAGCTCAAGGGTTTCAATTGTGATTGGAAGTATACCCTTAGGACTTAATTTTCATTCACTAATATCTTTGGCGTTGAGTAAAATCAAATGAACATCAAGAAAGAAGTCTAGGAGATTAGAATGCCCTAATAGATGGATTTGTTGGGGGACATCAACACAACCTTATGATGTGTATGGACCAAGAGGAACAAATCGATCTAAGCATGGCAGAATTCCATTGATGGACTGTGAGGTGACCTATAGAATTTCCCAAGGACTAATTTTCCTTAGAATAGTATCACACTGTTTTACCTAAATGGACTAAGAGGAGAATAGGGAATAAGTGTGAGAAATTGAGGGGAGACTCGAAATAGTGAACCTCATACCTAGTTCCTTGGGTAAGCACAAAAGTATTTTCACTTAATCAGAACTTAATGAATATAAACCATAAATGCACCAATGGAGACAACCAGCCTTAGTGTCATTTTCTAAGGTTTTTCTTATAATTCAATCCAATCACTTGTTAATCTTCAAAAATCAAATTTTAGTTTAATTTAGTTTTATTTTCAGTAAATCATCAATCCCAAACATTGTTTTGCTCAAATAGTAAAACTCTCAAGTAGTCGGGGTACTTAATCCCCACTTAAGCCATCTCTTCCCTGTGGGTTCAACATTTTGGGTTTTTAATTTGAAAACCAATGTGTTACTTGTGACCCGTACACTTGTGGGTTTAGGTTGCTTTTACCAAATTTTTATATAACACACAAAAAGCCTAACAAGTTTTTGGTGCCATTGTCGAGGAAAGAACGGTTTAAGTGGAAAAGATTGATATTCCAACAAAAGAGACATTTTCTAATTTGAGCATAAATTATTCTTTTCAGGAATTTTATTTTTTTCTTTTATTTTCCTTTTTAGTTTTATTTTTTATTTTATTTTGTATTCAACTTGTTTACTCTGTTTTCTACTGGTGTTTTCTGATTTTAGGTACCCAATTTTATGCATAGAATATCCAACTTCGAGTTATTACCATTTGATCCTGAAATAGAAAAAACATTGTTCAGAATAAAGAGGGTCAAAGCTGATAATACTGAGATGGAAAATCAGAATAGTGATAGATTTAGTGAGGGTCATTCAGACCAAAATGATCTACCTGGAATTCGAGAACCGACACTTGGTGACCGTTGGAGACCTATGACGAATGAAAATTACTTAGGAATTTGGAATCAACCCATAGATGCTAACAACTTCGAGCTGAAACCTGCATTAATTTCTATGGTCCAACAACATAAATTTGGGGAAGCCCTTTTGAAAATCCAAATGGGCACTTGTCTAATTTTCTGCAATTGTGTGGCAAAATTAAGATGAATTGTAACACCCTAAAAATGCCCTAGAATTTTTATAATAAAAAATAATTATATATTCCGGGTATAAATTGAGCCAACTTGGGTATTTTCTGGGAATTGTTAAATGAATATTGACTAAGTGATTATATGGCTAAAATCCAAATGAAAATTTTATATGCTAAATGAGAATTGATTGAATCCGGAAATTAACCCAAGTGTAAAAAGGGAAAATTTGGAATTTGTAAAATGAGGACCTAAGGGTAAAAAATAGAATAAGCTTAAATGCTAATGTGAGTTAAATTAAGTAATGGAATAGTTAAATGAGAAAAATGGGAAATGGAAGTAAGGAGTGAGCCAAACATGGCCTTAGGAGAAAATGAATTTAAAGACCAAGGGTCTAAGGGCTCATTTGAGCAAAAACTATTTTGAGAAGAGAGGGAGAAGAGAGCTAGGGCTTGAAGGAGATCAAGTTTTTGGTGGCAATATTTCCCATTTCTTACTTCTAAGAGATCAAGCAACCTACAAGAGAAGATTTGAAAAGATTCAAGGTAAATCGAACTACTTCATCTTGTGATTTGATTTGGGAAAAAAAGCTGGCAGGTAAAGGGGCTTTTGTTGGTCTTAAACCACTTTGGAGTTGTTTGGGTGGATTCCATGGTGGGTTTTGATGTAGGATGGATTTGAGGAGGTTTATTGAAGAAAAGTGGGTAAGCTTGAGCATTTCTAAGCCAAACACGCAAGATGGTACCAAAGTTAGATGCAATTAACCATTACTGAAGGATTTGGTATCGGTACGGGTAGATGCAGGTACCCATTCTCATAGTGAAGGGTGATGCGGGTACCGATCGAAGTGGTACTGAAATGCAGATGCTTCGCAAACCACTGTTTGTACCTTGCCTTTATTTAATTCTAGTGACCATTACATGATTGTTTAGGGACCCTAATAAAGGTTTAATGGGGGTTCATATAAGAGTATACGAGAGATAAAACGTATCGTACCTCGCTGCCTCGACGATATTCATTTAGTACGATTAATTGTTCAACCACTAAGAGTGGAGAAATTGTATTTGACTAAGTGCGGGTGAAAACGACAACCTGACCTAAGACTAGTATCAAAAGAGACAAGGAATCGATAAATTGGCCTGTTCTCTGTGATTCAATTCCCATTTCAAGTTCTATTTGTGAAATATATATATATATATATATATATATATATATATATATATATATATATATATATATATATATATACTACTAATGATTGAATCATTGGTATTCGAAATGTTTTTCAAATATCTGCATGTGTGCGTGTATTTGAACTATAAGTGAATTTACTGCATGTAAGTAAATCAATTTGAAATGTATTATTGAATGACTATATATTGATTTGAATCATTGGTATTCGAAATGTTTTTCAAATATCTGCATGTGTGCGTGTATTTGAACTATAAGTGAATTTACTGCATGTAAGTAAATCAATTTGAAATATATTGATAGATGACCAACATGGCGGAGTTCACAGTGGTCGTCATGAAGATGCTTGTATTTGTTCAATGTGAAATACATTACTGCGCGAATGACAAGCGAGTAGGGATCGACCAAGCGAATCTAGTCATGAATGTTAATTTCTATAGTCAATGTTGATTTGTAATATTTAATGTGAAACCACATTACTCTTATGTAAGCAGGGTAAGATTTACTGGCCCGAATGCGTGTAATGAATATTAATTTCTATAGTCAAATGTAAGATTGTAATATTGAATGTGAAATCACATTACCTACGAATAATAAACGGGACGGGATTCGCGATTGAATAAAGTAAGTGAATGTTGACTCTATAGTCATATGAGAAATTGCAAATCGAAAAGAAAAAAATGATATTAAAAAAGTGTACTTGTATAAGTATCTTTTACATTACACATAGACATTGTATAAAGGCATTATTTTGATAAATGCATGATTCGTATTGAACTAAAATGGAATGAGAGCGCATAGAACTACTAGCATGAAGTAGCAGCGTATTATTTTATCAATTCCCAGTGCAAGTGATAGAGCGTGATTGAAAGAACCCAAAGAGTCGAAGGCTCGAGTCATTCAGAAAGTTCACGAAGTATGCTCATTCACATGTTTGCTTAGCTAGAAAACAATCAAGCCACCTTTGGAATGAATATGAAAGGCCTATAAAATATTCATGGACTTGTATGAAAAATCTAAAGCATTTTCAAGCGAATATAGGTACATGTATGAAGAATATGGAGACAAATCAAGTCAATTTGGAGCATCTCTGAAAAATGTGGGGAAGAGCAGATGGAACAGGTGGCACAATCTTTGAAAAGAAAAATCACAAAATCCATTTCAGTGATATAGAGAAAAACAGAAACAATGCATGAATTGCTGTGATGAGAGTGGAAAAAAGCAGTGAGCGAGAAGATCGAAGATGATGAAGAGCAAGTGGATCATAAAAATCTGGAAGTTTAAGAGAAGATGGAAGTTGAGATTGATAAAGAGGGAGTTGAGTTTAACAACAAAGGAAAGAAACAAAAATATGATGAAGTTGTTCGAGGAAGAATGAATTTTCCTAAGAACCATCCTTGTATACTCCACCCTTGCCTTTTCCCCAAAAATTATGAAAAAACAAGTTGGATGAGCAAGTACTAAGTTTTTGAACATGTTTAAGAAACTCGAGATCAACATTCCGTTTGTTGATGCTTTGGCTCAATTTCCTAATTATGTAAAATTCATGAAGGAGATAATGAGAAACAAGAAGAAGTTAGAGGCATATAGGACAGTGAACTTATCTGAAAATTGCAATGTAATCATTCAAAGGAAGCTTCTCGAAAAACTCATAGATTTGGGTAGTTTCACTATCCCTTGCATCATTAGGGAGCATACATTTAGCAAGGCACTTTGTGATCTTGGGGCGAGCATAAATTTGATGCCATTCTATGTGGCTAAAAAGTTGAATTTGGGGAAGATTACACCTAGAGCTCTATCACTTCATATGGCAGATAGGTTGATGACTTTACCTAAAGGTATTATTGAATATGTTCTCATAAAGGTGGGTAAGTTCAATTTTCCTATGGACTTTGTGGTATTAGACATGGAGGAGGATGAAAAAGTACCCATTATTCAAGGAAGGCCATTTCTAGCCACAAGTCGGGCACTTATTGATGTTGAAAGTGGAGAATTGACTCTAAGGGCTGGAGATGACAAGGTTTGCTTGAGCATATACAAAAGAGACAAGCTTCATAAGAAAGAAAATGAAGTGTGCATAAGAGTAGAAGCTATTCCCTTGCAAAGAGTTGAAAACATGAAAAGGGTCCCTAAAGAGGCACCCATGAAAAGCCTAAGTGTTACCACACCGAGTGAAGAACAAAGGGGAAGTTAGTTGGATTCAAGAATAAGTTCATGAGTTTGCTAATGAACTTCTAGGCTGACCATCCTGCTTTCCTTGACCTGGTTAAGGATGCTTGGAATCTTGAAGTTTATGGAACTCCCATGTACAGGTTGACTCGGAAGCTCAGATGTGTGAAAACTCGCCTAAAAGCTTTCAACTTTCATGATTTTGCTAATGTTCGAGAGAAGGTTGTGGAAAATTTAGAGGCCACACATCACGCCCCGAGTCTTATGCTAGTCGACCAGACATTCCCAGTTTGGTGGGGAATGAGAAGGTGTGCTTGAAGAATTTCCATGACTTGGCTCTTGCGAAAGAGGGGTTCCTGAAACAAAAATCCAAAATTCAATGGCTCAGTGGGGATCGAGGAATTCCTAACTTCTTCATAGCGTCAAAGCCCGGGGAATTCGAGGAACTCATCAAATCCGTCACGTTGGAGAATGGTTGCGGTCGGAGACCGGATACTATCAAGCAGGAGGTTGTTAAGCATTTCCAATCATTTTTGGGCAGTAACATGCAGGATTCGGTCAATGATGCTTACCACATGGATGGTTTGGTTTTAGTCCTTTGAAGCGTCTGGATGATGCTAATAGCGAGATTACACGTAGGGGAGATTAGAATGCCTTGTTCTCTGCTCGATGACCTGAGCCTTTAGGTCGATGGGTTCTCCTCCCTCTTTTTCAAAAGGGCTTGGAGCATTGTTGGGGCTGGGAGGTGAGATCTGCATGGAACACTAGGGCCCAGGCACCACCTTTGACCAGTTCCTTTTTTATGCCGTGATTCCAGTCTGACAGAAACTAATGCATGATTATAGACCCATCTCTGTGTTGTAATACTATCTACAAGTGCATTTGAAGATTGTCTGACCCAGAAATTAAGAGGTGCCTTCCACTTATTATAATTTGCGGAGCTTAAGGCGACTTTGTTCGAGTAGCATGGTACGACAACATCCTCCTCACTGGGAGTTGTTGAAAACTATCGCTATGATTTGAGGCCTCAAGGTGTGCTCGAATTGATCTAAAGGGCCCATGACTCACATAAGATGGGGCATCTTGGACATTCTAGTGCTATGGGCCTCCTTATCCTTTTAGGGTGCATTAAGGCTTGCATCTCTCTAAGTTTTCTATATGTGTCAATGGTGAGCTTACGGGGTTTTTGCCCCCCTTGAGAGGGGGTTCGTCAAGGGGACCCTTTATCCCCTTTTCTGTTTCTTATTGCTATGGAAGCCTTCTCGAGATCCCTATCCAAGGCGGTTCTCCATCCTAGATTTGATTTCCACCCAAAATGTAAAGTGATCAATCTCTCTCACTTGTGCTTTGCTAATGATATATTTCTTTTCGCCAAAGGAAATGCGACCAGTGTAAAAATTGCTATGGATGAGTCGGCAAAGTTCGAGGCATTCTCAGGAATGCAAGTAAATAAGCAAAAGAGTGTTGTGTTCTTGGCAGGGGTTAATGACAGTGTTAAAGCTACTATCCTTAACATGATGGTGTTCAGTCTTGGAAGTCTGCCTGTGAAATACTTGGGTGTTGTCATCTCCTCGGTGTCCACTCGAGGTTGCAGCCTCTTGGATAAGATGATTGCCAGGATTCAGTCTTGAACCAGTAGATCCCTATCCTTTGCTGGTAGGCTGCAGCTTATATCCTCAGTTCTCTATAGCATTCAAACGTATTGGTGCAGTATGTTCATCATCCCTAAGTTTACATGTTATAAGATCGAACAGATTTTTTGAAGGTTTCTGTGGTCGGGCAAGGATATGAATGCCCAGAGAGCTAAGGTGGGATGGAAGTCGCTCTGCCTTCCTAAGGAGGAGGCTGGTATTAGGTTGCGTCGTGTTAAGGATTGGAATGATGCAGCTATCATGAAGCACATATGGAATTTGTTCTATAGGAAGGACTCTATCTGGGTGGCTTAGGTGCGGGAGGGGGTTACGGTGAGGCGAGGCGAGTGTACGGAGCAGCGGGGATCCTCGAAAGTTCTTGGAGGCGGCGGAAAGATTCTTACGATGGGGATAGGGTGAAGAATACTATGTCGAGGGCGTAGAGTGTGTAATGGTAGTAGGACCTTTTGTGGCATGATTTTGGAACCCTTGATTACAATCCTTAACCGTCTTTTTTGGGGAAAGGATTAAATGTGACTCGCCATTCATGGGAATGCTTAAGTTGTTACCGTATGGATGGTCTGAGTGGAATGGGGCCCATTGCGTCTCGGCCCGATCTCATAGCACTTAGAACAAATGGTCTGACTACATTCTTGATACCTCTGAGAGGGATGTTATATCTTGAGACCTGATCTCAGGCCAGGTGTTTTTCTTTATTGGCTACGCTTGGAACTCCATCAAGCCACGCAGGCCTCTGGTACACTAGCATGCAGTTGTGTGGTTCTCTCAGGCTATTAAAAGACACTCCTTCATTACCTGGCTAGTTATCCAGACAGACTATCCACTCGAATGAGCTCATAAGTAGGGCCTCATCAATTCTATCTCTTATGTTTTCTGCCGGGCCAGTGTTGAAGATAGAAACCATTTATTCTTTGAGTGCCAGGTCACATCCGGTATCTGGATGAGGGTTCTTAGGTTGTGTGGGCAATACGAGGTCTGAGAAAGGTGGGAGAATGGTTCGTTGGGTGGCCCGGGTGTAAAAGGTAACTCCTTTTGCTCTATCACTAAGAGGATTGCTTGGGGAGCTACCATTTATCACTTGTGGAGACAAAGAAATGCTAGAGTCTATGACAACATTTTTATTTCTGTTGATTCTATTTTCTCTCTCATTTGTAATGATGTCGGAGCTCGAATCCTGACTTCCAAAATGTGGCGACAACCTGCGAATGGGAAGGCTATGTGCGAGAGATGGCCTTTTCCCCTTACTATCTTGAGGTCCATCGGAGATGCTTGAGTTTGGAGTGTTGTCGTGCTTGTGCCCGAATGTGGGTTGGTGGTTGGTGACATTCCTGGTCTCAGGATGTGGGTTGTGCTTCCGTTGTTATGCTGTTTAGTTTCTTTAGCTTTTGTGTGGCTTGTGCCCGGGTTGTGGGCTGTTGGTTCTTGTTTGTGTTGTCATTGTAGGTGGTTTTTATATCGGGCTTATGCCCCTTTTCCTCCGTTTTTAGGGGAGGTGCTTTCTGTTTTTCCTTTTTTTTGGTGGCCCTTGCCTTCTTGTTTTGTTCCTGGTTGTTTGTTGGGCTCTAGCATTTTTGCTCAGAATCTCAAGCTTTCAGAAGGAAGCTGTCTTCCCTGCGAAATTGTGGTCTACCGGGGTTGTTTGAGTTGGGAGTGTTGGTTTGCCTAAGCTCGGATTGTGGGATGTTTGGTGGTTGTCTTTTCCTGCCCGGGTTGTGGGAAGTGCTTAGTGTTATCTTTGTTGTTTCTTTGGTTTTGTGTGGCTGTACGGGATGTGGAGGGTACATTGTTTCTAGTTTGTGCTGTTTTATCAGGTGGTTTTTATATCGGGTTGATGCCCCTTTCCTACCTTTTTGAGGGGAGGTGATGTCCGATTTTCATTTTTTTTGGTGGCCTTTGGCTTCTTGTATTGTTCTTGGTTGTTTTTTTGGGCTTTGCCATTTTGGTAATAAATTCTTACTTATCCAAAAAAAAAAAAGCATAAGTTCAAAAGTTGACTAAAATGAAATGGTACCAATTATGAGGAAGGTGGCTATAATGTACTTATCAGTTGAGGGAATTGAAAAATCAACTAATGTGAAGAAAAAGAAGAAAAAGCACAAGACATCTATCCTACCACAGAATCTCAATTCAGCATGTTTTGGCAACCATGAACAAGAACCCAGCATTCATTTACCAGGTTGAGTGCATAATTTTTTTTTTTTTGGGCAACCAGCGGTAAGATACAACTTTATCAAGCTATCGACACTAAACATAACACTTCTTGGGAGGCAACCCAAGTTTTGTAAGAATCCTACTATTCCATTTATTTTCTTACTTTATTTTTATTTATTTTTGGTTCAATTCTACTATTTTCGGGATTCTTGGTTTGTTTGATTTTTTTTTTTTTTTGTGTTAAGTGTTTCAGGTGCATTAAAAAAGACAAAGACAGTGTTGATTTGATTGGAATCGAGTTTTTGGGAGTGGATTGAAAATTTTTGTAAAGCAGGGTGTTTTTCAAAGGGAAGAGCCATAATCTCAATTTGATTTTAAGTGAATTAAGTATAAATTTTGGGAACAAAAGAATGGTGTGACAAACATTTTTCTTTTGGGTTTTGCATCTTTGACCATAATGTTCTGGTTCTCCGCAGTGAAAAAACTCTTCGCCACGGTGAACTCTTCATCAGTTGTCTGCAACTCACACTGGTTTGCTGTTGCGAAGTCATCCTTCTCCTCAGCAAGCAAAGCCTCAAAATTTGATATTCTCTCAGGTTCTCCGTTGTGAAGAAACCCTTCGTTGTGGCGAACTACCATTAAACTTTTGGAAATCTCTTAGGTTCGCCGCTGCGAATTAACCCTTCGTCGTGGTGAACAAAGACCACCTTTGGCATTTTCTCGGGTTCGCCGCAGCGAAGATCCCTTTGCCACGGTGAAGCCCCTGGCGACTCTTAAACTTCCACCTCTTCACTACAGCAAAGATCCCTTCCCTGCGATGAAGACCTCGATTTTAGGGCATTACAAATTGTAAAACCTAGGTAAATTTGAACTTTTCAAAACAAAAAGGGCAAACACGGTGAACTTGTCGCTACAATACAGGTTGAAAACCTAGAATTTTTCTAGATCTTGAATGATGAAACATACCTCACCGTTGAATTCGTCTCGCAAAATCTAGTTACATAGGTGAATATTGTTGAATTATGAGATGGTCAGAATTTCACGTTTTTCGAGGAAATGAGTGTCGGGTAACACATGGCAAGCCATGTATCACAAGGCATGCAAAGGCAAATGCATGTGTGACACATGGCTTACATGCATGTCAATGGAGAAGTATATAAAAGGGGAGGGAAATCAGTTTGTAGAGGAGAGCAACAAAAAGGAAAGGAAGGGAAAAAAAGAGAGAAGAAAAAAAAAAGAAAAAAAAGAAAGGGAAATCGGCGTTTCAACGGTCGAAATTCGTCGGAACAAGATATAAAGTCCGTATATTCAACAAGGGCTACACTCCAAGAGGTAGGGATTCTTCCTACTTTAGTTTATTTTCCACCATAAGGGCTATGGGGTTGTGTCTTTGCCCTAAGGGGCTGTTTAGCTGAATTTCAAAATATGAGAATGCTGCTCTATTTTGATCCTACACACTAGCCAGATTTTAGGACTGATTTTCATGTGGGAAACCGAGGGACTTTAGACTCGAGTCCTTCATGTAAATTGTAGCTTCATCATTGGACTTGATGTAGGCTTTTGAATCACCCAAATCGGACCTCTATAACCCAAGTTATGGTCCATTTCCCGGGACTACCACATTTGGGTTGTTTATTTGTTGTGTCCAGTTTTGAATGATTTCGTCTGATTTTTGTACTAATTTGTGAAATTGTTTTGGTGGTCGATCTTGATCGGTTGGTGGCACGAGCGGGATTAGTTTCACGGTTGTTTAGGTCTGATTATTGCCTTATTTTGGTGGTATGTTATGGCTGACTTGTGAGGTTTGAAATTGTGGATTGTTTTAAAGTGTTATTGGTTGATTTTTTGATAACATGCTTGATTGTTTTTACGGATATATATGTTTTAATATGTTGGAACTTGGATGAAATGTTTGAAAATTATATGCTTCGACATAATTATCCTTGATACATGATAAATTGTATGTTGGAATTGTCCATATGACATTCATTACATAGGAGACATGGAATTGATATGAAATGACATAATGCATTGCATATGCACTGAGACATTGCATTTCATGGGTGTAAGTGCATGGTGCCATCACACACCATTATTGGTGGTTGATGAATGGGCTCGATATGTTGAACGAAGTTCAGCGAAGTTCCACTATTCGCAAAGCATGAAAATATGTGTCGGGTAATATGACGGGAAATAGATACCTGGCTCCTTAGAGCTCAGCAGGCGGTGAGCCGGATGCAGGGACGTGAAGCGGTTTCAAAACTCATTTGTCAAAACACATTTCATATAAACATACTTATATGAATATTTGATATCATTACTAATACATTCATTAATATGAAATATACATCATATCATTTCAAGATGGCTTCGTATCTATTCTTTAGTACACAACAAATTGATACAAAATCGCGTTCCGTACCTTTGCGACATACATTTATAAAATATTATTAGAGTTCATCCTTTTCACCCCAATAGTAAAATACATTCCATGAAGATTTATACATATTTGATTTCTATACAAAATAATTAATGATATCATGAAATGTAGTGGTATGCATGAAACGGAGCATTTACGTATACTCAGAGCTATATGACGGTGACACAATGCTCGGCGGTCTTCAATCTTGCTACTATCTACACGGTACCTCCTGCGCATGAGAAATCAACGCGTTAAGCATTTTCATGTTTAGTGGTTCTTTACGTTTATATTCTCATGTCATACAATCAATACAATATATATATATATATATATATATATATGCAAATAAAAACTTATAAATAACATTGCCTATATGCATCAATTAATCATCTCAATTACATCCAATATGTTTATTTTCAAACAACATTTCGACATTTGTTCATGTGATCCATGCTATATATATATATATATATATATATATATATATATATGATTTTATAATAGTTTGACATACTTTCATTTTATCTTGCATATAAAAACACAATGATTCACACTTTTCATGTTTACTTATACTAATATTTTTGTCACAACTTAAGTCACACAATTTACACATTTGTTAACCATTTTGCCCTTAAAATGAATCTAACCAAAAATTTCGGTGCATAGGATAACGAAATCACCGGAACAGTCCATTTGAGCTCTTGTAGGTTTAACACGCACTAATAACTCGGTATTGTCATTGGCCTGCAGTTAGTTGTTACATTTTCATTTTTGTGTACACTATCGATACTATTCCACTGGGCTACGGATCAGTATGTCACTATCAATCATATCATTCGCAGTACTGCTATATTTATCTTTATTGGTAAACCAACCTATCCCTAACTCGAATATGACGGCTAACATTCCCTTAAGGGCATTAATAATTAGTCATAGTAAAAGTTACTAGATTATATTCACAAGAATTCTACAATAACGCAAGTTTACTACCAATATGCCTACTTTACCACTAGGTTAACTATCTGATTAACCCATTTTGAAAACCAATTTATTCCAAGTCAATAATTCTACACACAAAAGTAACACATAATCTCATAAACACTATCTACGCATTTGGCCATAATCGATCACTTTTTCTTCATTTTAACTCGTAACACATGAGGTTTACATTATTTCAATTACATAAACCTTTATGATTTGGAAACATAATTTAAACACATACATGCAATACTTTTTCACCAAAACCTAACTGATTAGTGCCCAGTGCTATTTGAGCCTAAGATGGGTTTTGAGTGCTAGCATGTAATCATATAGATTAAACGATTGTCATGGCCATGTCCACTTAGTGCTGCGATTTGTTTTTCGAGATTGTTTTGAGTGGTTAGCGAGTCTCTTGGATACTTGATCGGCAATCTTGGCTTCTTGTGGTCTTTGAATGTGAGAATCCTCGGTGATTTCCTGAGAGTTGAGGGCGATGAAATGTCAAGATGAAGTGAAGAATTGAAGGCAAAATGATGAAGAAGCAATGTAGGAGGCAACACTGGAGGAATGGTGGAATGCAGAATTTTCTCTATGCATTGTGAAAATTTCACAAGGATTGTGGGAATTTTAAGTAACCATACTGTGAAATTTCCACAATCTAAGCGAGAATTTCGCTATGCCAATTTTCGCTAAACTAGCGAAATTTAAATAACCAAGCGAATACTTGTTCATAAGCGAATTTTGAATTTATTATTTCTTGTAATTTTAAGCTATCTTTGGCGAATTTTAAGCTATATAAGCGAATTTAGGCTTCCCTTTATGTTTTTGATGTTTTTATTCCAACGACCACGTTTGATTAATTACCATTTTGTCCTATTATAATCTCATATTTTAGGCATTTTGCTATTTCCACATTGGGTTATTATATAAGCTCCCTGACTTTGTAACCTAACTCCATTTATGCAAGCTTTCCCACAGCTTTTCATTTTAGGTTTTATTTTGCTCTCTTCTCTCTCCTCTTTCTCTCATTTTCCTAATTTTGAGCCACACCTTGAGGATGACAACTCCGGGGATGCTTGGCTAAACCTGAACCTTGAAGAGGAGGTTGCTAGCTTGGTTTTGGGGCTCTTTGCGGGTTATATACTTTAAATGAATCTAGTCACTTGCATTTATGGTTCCAAACTTTCCATACTAGGGTTTTAATGCCATTTTAATGTCTTTCTTTAAATCGATACTTGTCATGCTTTAGGGTTCAATGCATTCTTAATGGTAGATGCGACATTCTTTAGATGTCATTTACGAGCCATTGAAATGAGGTTAAATATACTAGGGTTCAAAATGAAATTTGGGACATTGAATGCTTAGTATTTGATTTGACTCAAATAGGAGTGGTTCTAGGGTTAGGTTTTTATAGCTAAACAAAGATCGGTTTGGCGATATAATCATTAGCTAACACGAAGAAATAACCGAGGACACTTCTAATACCCCCATGTTATCAAGCTAGTGACCCAAGCCTTCAAGGTTACCATTTCCACTGGAGTTTAAGCTATTTGGTTATCGGTGAACTGACCCGACTCCCTGTTTTTAACGAGAATCGAAAAATCCAAACAAAGTCTCACCATTTTCCAAACATTGTCACGAATCTGTTCGTGGGATGAAAACCCATCCCCGTGTTACGACCACAGAACTATCTACTGCAGTAGCTCGACTACGGTAGTAGGAGGAGTATAGGAAACAAATATTGTTGATTCCAGATCACCATACCGTGGCATGAATCAAATGGCGTCGTTGTCGGGAATGGTGCCAAACTACGGATGATGAGTTGACATGTACTGTCCACAGCCTAAGTGTTGGTGACCTTATAAATCCTTTTTGAATTTCGTGAAGCCAGCCCGCAATTTTCTCTCTGCCAGCGATTCTTTGTTTTTATTTTCTTATAGTGAGTTGATTTTGTTTAAGCTAACCGTTTGTAAGTTTGTTTTGTGTTCCTTATTTGTGTCTAATTTTATTTAACGGTGTTTATCGTAGCGGGATAGAGGAATATCAGGTAGATTGCAACGAGTGAGTGCACCCGATGGAACAAAGGCGTGAAATGGTGCGCACGGTGAAACGAATGGATCCTGCACGAGGAGCGACCAAAGTCGACAAGCACCCCTATGAATCCCGATAGCATACGGGTTGATGAGGATCCACGTACACCCTCTAGAGTTAGTGCCCGCTTCTGCAGCCATTATGCGAGAGATGTAGCAGTGAGACCTTATTTGGTGCCCCTGCTTCCCACACATTTCACGGTATGGAAATGAAAATCCATATATCACATCACGAGTTTTGAGGAGTATGCATAACTTTTAAAGGAGGGTATAGCAGGCATGGTTGCTCAAGTGAAAGCATTCTCATTGACGAAAGATAAGAGGCCGAGGTGAAACCCGTTCATTGAAGTAGAAACGATCGAGAAGTGGGCGATCTTCAAAATTTGAATTTTGAAGAAATTCTTGACCTGAAACTAAGACAGCCAGTTTGAAGAGACGGATCTACACTACTCGGCTATGCGAGAAGTGCTCGGTGTTGGGAGAGGTTCATGGAGACCTCAATGCATGTCCACACCATGGGTTTGATACATGGATGCTAATTGAATCATTTTATAATGGTATGTCCACCTTACTTCAAACAAGCGCTAGAAACCAATGGGAGGTGATTTTTGGTAATCGGATGAAGCCGTGGATTTCTTGAATTATGTGGCTGAAACTTCAAGGCTTGAGATGAACCGTCAGGGAAAATGAAACAATGAAGCCTTCGACCCACCAAGGAGACATTTTATGCACTAGAGAAGATATGAAATGAAAGCGAGAATATCAACCTAGCTAGGAAGATGGAAGAATTGGAAGGAAAAGGCTCCGTGAAGTGCGAATGGTGGCGAAAATGCAGACGACCCCATGCATCAAGCCCATCATTACTTGTCCACGGGAGGCTCTTATCGGTGCTTATAGGTGAAGGGTTGATGTCAGAACACTGCTGTGGCGTGGGCGATGAGCCACAACGAATGCCCCGTACGGTAACACATACAATTCAATTGGAAGAATCACCACCAACCTCTCACGGAAACCTAATCCCCCTGCCTATATGTGCCTTGGTACTGAAACAACGGTTGGTTCCTCATCTGGAAACCACGACCACCACCATCTCTTCCTGTTGAACAAGCCATCTTAAACTTAGCAAGGTGGTAAGCGATTTTAATGGAAAACAAGGGGATGTCTGATTGCTTCTGAAAATTGACACTTGTAGAAAGTCTGGCGACAAAAAGAATAGATGGGCTTGAGAGCAACCTTAATCAGAAAATTGATAACCTACAGTATTCAATCACAAGGATTAACAATTTGTTGGAGGTATAGGAGAGAGGAAGGTTCCCTCCCCAAACATGGCCGTCGAAAGTCCGCAAGTAGGTTCATCCAATGACTCGGGGATGGATGAAGTGAAAAGGCTATCATCACTGCGAAGTGGAAAGAGATAAACTGACTAGTGCCCATAGCATTGAAGAAACATGCAAGGAAAAGGAAGGCAGGCACGAAAGGGTAATAATCGGTCGAAGATCCGGTGAAGAAAAGCATACCCCTCCATTTCCCCCGAAGCACTAAGAGGTAAGAAAAATCTGACAAGCTGAAATTTGGGAGGTGCTAAAGTAGTGAAGGTTAACATTCCTCTCCTTGACATGATCAACAGGTGACTTATGCTAGGTTCTTAAGGACAGTGCACGGTCGAAAGTTTAGGCATTGAAAAGAAAGCCTTCCTAGCAGAAGCCCAGTCGATTACCATGTCAAACTGAAGACCCGGTCGAATACAAAGATCGGGATCCCCACAATTTCGGTCAGTGGTGGGACTTGCATAAACAACCTTTGTTAGATTTGGGGGCGGTGTCAAACCTCTTTGCCATACTCGATTAGTATAGCGATTAGGTTTAGGGAGCTCAAACCTACCAAGCATCCACTTTGTCATTGGCGATCGTCGGTGAAAATTCCTGAGGAATAGTTGAGGATGTCTTGGTAAAGGTAGACAAATTCTGCAGTGGGCTTTGTAGTGCTTGATCTGAGCCAATAGCAAGTGGAGCGATCATGCCAATTATATTGGGAAGACCATTTTGGCATTGATACAATCATCAATTCTTAGAAATGGAGTCATGCGGCTCACATTTGACATGACATTGGAGCTCAATATTTTTCACTTGAGTAACAAGCCTGGTAGTGGAAAATAATGATCGAGGGTGATGAAGTTTGCTCGATTGACCGGAAATGCAGGAGAAGCGAATGTCCATTTAAATTAAAAATTGGCTAAGGAAAGTAAACGATTAATTGGAGGAGGATTGAATGCTAGTCATTCTGCGAGTCAATAATCGGCCCGAAATCACGGTAGGAAAGAAAATCAACAGAATAGACCCGACATGAAGGTACGCGGCTACAGTACTACTTGAGTTAAGGAGCTCCCTCCTTGACCCTCCGGCCCAGATAAATAATTGAAATTAAGGTTGGTTTGGTGTCCTTTGAAACAGCTATGACTCGAAATTTTCGATTTTTTGTTTTAAAAATTGGTCGAATTTTCATAGTATACTATTTTAGTAGCTTTTCCTTTTAGTAGCCTAATTTTAATTTTATCTTTATTCTTAGGCTTGTATTAAAAATAATATGTAATTTTTTTATTTTTGTTTTTAATGCCTAAATCAATTTTATTTTTATTTTTCATTTGCGAGAAATCCAGGTTAGAGCAAGAATTTAAAATGGCGAAATTGGTCATAGTGGCTCTTGAGCTACAGAGACCCTTGATTTAGCGGTTGCAAAAAGGGAAAAGGGGGGGGGGGACCATTCATCTTCGACCCAATTATCCTACCACACCCCACCTCCCTGGCGGTGAGCCACGGTAGTGCCACATACTCTGCTCAATGCCCAGTGTGAGTGCAGTGCCTGTCTCCCAGTCTGTGCGAGTCCACTCCAGATCTGTGCGGTCCTTGCGGCGAGCCCGGTTTGGCCACATTCCACATCCCAAATTCTGATCGCTCCGACCCTCTGGTGAGCCTGGTTCATAGTCGTGCGCCCTACTCTGCTCCTATAGTACTCTCTGACTGCAGACATGGTTCGGACCGGGGTGGATTCTGACAGGCCGGGGTCGGGATTTAGCACTCCCGGAGATGGAGACCGGGCACTTCGGCGTTTGCCAAGTGTCCATTCTTGAGGGCGATTCATACGGGATACACGGCTGCGGTGGCCCGACTGCAGATCCTGGGGCCTCGGGGTTTGGGGTATCGAGGAAGAGGATGGGACCAGGGCCTTCACAATGCCTTAGAATGACGGGAGGGCCAGGCCCTCCGAAGGGCCCGAACATGTCAGGGCAGGAGTCCCCTCACATCTGGCCCAGTCCGTCACCTTCCTGGTGAGGGAGGCTCATCGCCCCATCTATCGCGACCTGTGGTTGGGGCGGTCGTTGTTCAGCTGGGACCCAGATTCAGGAACGTGAATCTGACAGAGGACTCTCTGGGAGTCATTCTCGATGTGCCGGCGGTGACGTGACCTTTGGATGCACATTGAAGTGATCCGCATGATACTCCCGCTGCCATTTATGACCTGCCGCGGCGGTTTTATTATCCCAAGTGGTGTAGTTTTACCATCCATGACTTCGGGGAGTCTTGAGTCTGCTGGAGACTCAGATTCACCATTGTGTCGTCAGGAATTACTTTCCATTTCTGGACATTCGGGTTGCATTGGGCTGCAGTGGTAGCGGTCGAAGAATCGGGAAGTGGCTATCATCGAAGAGAGATGGTCCATTGTCTCGCTCCCGAGATACTACGGCTGGGACGGTGCTCTTCCGGCAGTGCCTCGGGATGCTCCTTATGGACCACACTCCGGACCATCTTGTTATTCTGACACTATGTTCAACATAAAGGAGCCATACTGATTTTTGTCTGGACTTAGAGGATTACAGTTCAGTCCCTACGGTGAGTCATGGCCATCTCTTTGCCTTTGAGGATAAGATGCCGCGAGGGCACAGTTGTTGAGGTTTACCATTGTTGATCTGCATGACTGGCGAGCAGTCTAGAGCATGGGATTCCCGGAGGCCACGTGAGAGGAGGATCAGCACTTTTCGGGTCCACATCCATGGAGGCGATCATTGACCATGCGGAGTGATCTCTTTTTGTTGCTCGACGACGGGATCAAGGAGGTACAGATAGAGATAGCAAAGGAGACACCCCGAGGGTGAGGGGATCTTATTCACGAGGTGGAAGTAAAGGTGGAAGGCCAGTTCATGATTTATCTCCTCGTCTCCCTCCGCACTCATGCCCGCCCACATTAATAACTGAAACCGCCGTTTATTGCCAGATCTAAGAGCATGTTCATCGATTCGAGGAGCTTCTTCTTTGTATGGATCTTTGTCTGTTAAGCTTGCTACTACAGGGCATCGTTGGACAGTGATGGCCGTAGGGAGCTATATGAAACACAGTCATGCCGTGCTTCTCACATTATCACTGAGCCACCTCGGTCTCACTTTGGCTACACATCGAGATCAGTCCACGATAGCGACCTCCTTGGACATGCTAGCGGCCGGCCATGGCAACCGAGATCCACCGGCACATCCACCGCGCAAGCGAGTAGAGGTGGTCCACCTCCTTTCTCTAGCTCTATCTAGTGAGGCGTGTTTAGCACTTTTCAGTTAGGGAGGAAAGCTTGTGAGTGTCTTCTATCATATTTTATATTGTTTTCAGCTTTATCAACTGCCTACTCATTTGTATAGGATTCATGTATTAGCCAATAGTAGGAGTGATACTTTTGTTACGATTAGCTATATTAAGCATGTATTAGCCATTTTGGTTATATCAAAAGCTTTATAGCATTATTTACGGTTTACTACACTTTTGTAAATCACTCTTGTTCCTACATTTTGTGTTTTCTCTTGCCTTTAGTTGAAAAAGTGAAATACATATGATACCTTAATGATAGAACAATTCCATGCATGATTTAGTTTTTAGTCGGCCCGATGTTCCGGCATATTAAACCTTGAACAATTCCCCCTTTAGCTAATTCACACACTGTACACCAGATTGTACCGATAGGTTGAGAAGCTATATACCTCTTTCCACCTTGCAAAGCCGACCTTAGACCTGTTGATGACCCATAATAGGTTTGTGTTACCCATGTATGAAGGCGATGTAGTCTTCAGTGAAAAGAAAAAGCAGAAAAAAGAAAAAGAAAAGGAAAATAAAAGGCTGTGGCTTTGCCTTGAAACCGAACGGTCAGGGGTATATGGCAGCCTTTAAGCTAGATGCCACTGAAAACTATAGTGGTTTGAGTCATCGACTTTGTGTTCGCTACACGGGTGGATGGGTAGAGTTTAGCGTGTTGTAGGTGTAATTCTCGAAGTCATTCGAAGTCAGGAATTGAAACTGCGGGTTTATGGTCCAGTGATCCTTTTGGCTTGATGCCTGACCTTAATTGGTTGGGAGGTCATCGGTGGAGCCAGATTACACGGACTTTGGTGAAGTCGAGTTTTTAGCGTACCTACATTGCAATTAAAGATAAATAAAATTAACTAGTCCTATTTGGGTTGATTAGCATTAGAGGCCATGGCAGTAGCTAGGTTGGGGGGAGGGAATAGCTTTGCAATTTATTGGCTCAAACTGGTTACCTTAAGAACAATTAGATTTTGGTGGAAGTTCAGGTTGACTTCCTTGGAATTGATGTTGCCCTAAAACTAGTTCTTATATGGTTTTTGTTCTTTCATGTATCGGTTTCGAATTACGGGGTGTAAATTGTTCATTTTAAAGAGTAAAGCCTATCTAATACCTTTACTTTTGAACAATATACACTTTTTTGTAAAAGCACAACATGCATACCATCATTGTTTTTAGCATTGCTAAGGGAGTGACAACGTGTCGGTTAGAGTGTGATTAGTGCCAAAAATTGCTGTTGACCATATTGAGATAGGTTTGGGTGCTTTGCGCACTAATCATATGAATTAAACCAATTGTCATGTGCATGTCCACTTGGTACCCCTCAGGTTGTTTCGAGATTGTTTTGGGTAGTTTCGCAGGTCTTGGGAACTTCAGTCAGCAAGCTTGGCTTCTTATTGGTGCTGAATGTGAGAATCCTCGGTGATTTCACCAAGTTGAGGCGATGAAATGTCAAGATGAAGTGAAGAATTGAAGGCAAAATGATGAAGAAGCAATGCAGGAGGCAACACTGGAGGAATGGTGGAATGCAGAATTTTATGCATTGCGAAAATTTAAATCAGAATGTGAAAATTTCGCAACCATAAAAAATTATAATCCTAGCGAAATTTTGGCTATGTAAATTACCATTAGTAGCGAAATTTAAATATGCTAGCGAAGTCTTGTTCATAGCGAAATTTTGAATTTCTCTATTTCTTGTAATTTTCGCTATGCTAGCGAAATTTCGCTATCATAGCGCAATTTTCGCTATGCTAGCTAAATTTCCTGCATAGCGAAAATGGCTGCCCTGTGTTTTTAATGTTTTTGATTCCAAACGACCACGTTTGATTAATTACCATTTTGTCCCTATTGTAATCTCATATTTTAGGCATTTTTGCCATTTCACACATTGGGGTTGGCTATATAAGCTCCCTACGACACTGTATTTAACTCAGATTTGTACAAGCTTTCCCACAGCTTTTCATTTTAGGTTTTATTTTGCTCTCTTCTCTCTCCTCTTTCTCTCATTTTCTAGGATGCCAAACACACCCCTTGAGGATGACAACTCCAGGGATGCTTGGCTAAGCCTCAAAGCCTTGAAGAGAAGGGTTGCTAGCTTGGTTTTTGAGACTCTTTGCGGGTTGTCCTCATGCTTTCGTAATCTGATCTTGCATTTATGGTTCAAACTTTCCAAACAAGGGTTTAATGCCATTTAATGTCTTTCTTTTGGTCAATACTTGTCATGCTTTAGGGTTCGGTGCATTCTTAATGGTAGATGCACTGACATTCTTTAGATGTCATTTACGAGCCATTGAAATGAGGTTAAATGCTAGGGTTTCAAATTGACTGGGACATTGAATGCTTAGTATTTGATTTGACTCAAATAGGAGTGGTTTCTAAGGAGCTAGGTTTTATACCTAAACAAAGATCCGGTTTGGCTTTGACTATATGTCATTAGCCACAACACGAAGAAATAACTTGGGGGCAGCTAGCAATACCCTCATGTTATCATTTAGTGACCCGACTTCAAGGTTGCCATTTCACACTTTTAGTTTAAGCTATTTAGGTTATCCGGTGAACAACTAACTCTATTTTAGCAAATCGAACAAAAATCCAAACAAAAGTCTCACCATTTTCAAACGTGTCACGAATCGTGCATTAGGATGAAAACCCATCCCGATGTTCGACCACTAGATCGCTATCTGCGGTGGCTCGACTACGGCGGTGGGAAACATAGGAAACAAATATTGTTGGTCCAGGATCACCTTTACCCATTAGCCACGAATCACTAACCCTACACATTCGACTACACATGATTCATGCATTAACATACATTTCCTTCCCTTTTTCATGTTAATCATGCAAGATCAATTAACTTGACACGAGCCAATTTATGGTTCAAACCGAGAAGCACACATGCGGATTTTATATCAACACGTCAGGTTTGATCACAAAATAAACACAACAACGAAATAAGAAGAGAAATGTGAAGAACAAACCAAAAGGGTTGTCGATTCTTGACTCCTATTCCTTGAATCCCGATCTTATCTCAGGTTTTATCATCACCATCCTGTAATCCATCACAAATACGTCACAAACAAAAATGTGTCGCTTGTCTTGGTGCACTCGGTGATGCAACACTCTTGTTGTCCTTGTTGTTCTTCTGTACTACTGAAATTGTAACCCCAGTCCGGGGTGTTGTGAATGAACAAGCTCTAAGACAATGGTTTCACTTTGTGCTCATTGGATCCACATACCAAACAAGCACCTGTAAATCTCCAACACTCTCTTTATGTTTCCTCCCACAATGTGTGCAATAAGGAGGAGCTGGTCCTCTTGAAGAACCTCCTAGTGCACTAGCAGCGGTGATCTTTGGTAGGAATAGTCTCTTATCTTTGGTAGCTGGTACAATGGTGATTAGAACCTGTGGTCCTCTGAGATTTCTTACTGCAGTCGCGATAAGAACTTGAATGTCTAGGGTTTTACCTGTCTTCTTTCTTTTTCTTTCATGCTCTTCTTCTTTCTCTTTCGACATTTGAGCACATGTCTACAATTTTAGAAAGTCATCATGGAAAAATCCTATGACATGGGCCCAAAGGCTGTAGTCATTGGGGCCGTGCCAGACTTGTGGCATTTCTCTTCCTCAGTCACTAGCATCTCGGGAGCATACTTGCTCAACCGGGTGAATTCTCTCTGATACTCAATCACACTCATCTGTCTTTGTTTCAAATTATGAAACTCTCATCTCATATTTCTCAGATAGATACGACCCACATATTGCTTCTTGAATTCCGCTAAGAACACTCTCTAGTGGTGCGGTCCTAGTAACGAAAACCCACCACTGGTAAGCCTCATCCTGTAGTAGGGAGGTCGTACACTGTAAATTCTCCTCTGGTGTGCAATGCATTTGTTGAAGCATTCTTTCAGTTCTTTCGAGGAAATTTTCCGCCATGGAAGGCTCATCATCTTTCTTCGCAAGAAAATCTATGGGTAGATATTTTGTCATTCTCTTTATGGCTGATCGCTGAGGAACAACTGTAGCTGGTTGTGTTGCTCTTTGCAGTGCCTAAGCTATCTGCTGGAGAATATCCATGGCACCTCATGCTGCTTGACCTTGCTCACGAATCGATGGAGAATGGGACACTTGCTGATAGTGCTCAAAAAGTGCTATTTTAAACCCTGTTTATTTAAGGTTTTGAGCACTTTTTGTGTACTAATCAGTAATGTGCTGATTGCACATTAAGGTCTGCTATTCTCTTGATCGCATTTTGTAGCTAATTTTGTACTTTTGAAGATAATCAGGCCAAAATTATCAGTCGATTCAAACACGAAGAACCAGGGTGAACTCATCGTTACCGTCGGATCTAGAAAGGGAAGAAGGAAGCGAGTAGAAAATTAGAGCCTTTGCAAGAATTTTGCGGGGGTTGCGAAAATTCGCCCAACCTATAAGAATTTCGCGGTTGCAAAACCGCATCTGCGAAATGCTTTTCTATTTTCTTGTTTACTTGCCTACCTTCATTCACCTCTCTGTTATTTCACGCTTTTACTTTTGTACAATTTTTGTTTTTCCCATTTATCCTTGTAATAGCTTTTGATTTTGGTTCTTTTTGTATTTTTTGGTGCAGGCGGTATATAGCTCCTGCTTGTAATCAAAGATAACTTTTGCTCATTAATAAAATAGTGGGAACCTTTGGTAGTTCCCGGCTCCTTTTCTTTATGCTTCCCTCATTTCTCTCACTTTCTTGTTTTGAAACACCTTGAGGATGATGACTCAAGGGATGGTTGGCTAAAATAACATCCTTGAAGAGGATGACTCTTTTGAGCTTTAGTTTAAGGTAAAGTACATTGGTCATCTGTTTTTAACGCATGCACATTTGTTGTTATTTGTATCTGACTTCTCCATGGCTAGGTTTAAATCCTTTGTAGTGTACTTACTGATTGACCAATGCCAGCGATCTTTTTGGAGTTCGGTGGATGCTTGTGCTAGATCCAGCGATGTTCGGGATTTAGTTGTCTCTTATGAGTCATAGGAGTAGATCGAGAGGAAATATTTTCACTATCGGGACCATAAATGATAGTTAAATGCCATTTCAAAAGGGCAATTATTAGGGTTCGAGTTTCTGACCAAATGAAGACTCGGTTAGGGGAAATGACTATAGGTCATCCTCCTGCGAGGAAATGAACTGAGGACCTCTCGATCGCCTTAGGACCTCGAACCGGTGTGATGCTTGAGTTTCTTTTCTTATTTTTCTTCATTTTATTTTCCTTTATATACCATCAACCTCCTTTGTTTTTGCAATCCATAATCCAAAACAAATTCACCATTTTGGCCTTCATTGTAAATCATTTGTGCTAAGAAAACCCATCCACGAGTTCGACCCTAGGCAGTATCTGCTGATAGCTTTGCTGAGCAATAGGAATCCTAAGATACAAAATTTTGTTGATTAGGTGCACCTGTTGTGTACGAATCGAATGGCGCCGATATAGGGATGGTGCCTAAGTGCGATGTGTGCGGAACACTTGTGATCCTCATCACAAGTACTGGTGAATTTATTTTATATTTTATTGTTAGTTTTTTTTTTTAGTTTCATTTCACAGTAAAAATAAAATAATAATAATAATAATTGCTGCAGGATTGTTTCTGTGTTGTTTTGTGTTGCCCTGTTTTTGTTGCGAGAATCCATGTTCCAGTGGATTAGAAATCCATAATGCAAGTTGATCAAAGTCGATGTTCTTGGCTTTAAATCTAAATTGAATATCGGTTTGAGCCCGATGGAGCATCTGGGAAGATCGGCATAGTCGTACCTAGTGGAGAGAAATCCCAATGCATGTAGGTCGCTGAGGTATAAAATCCTCCATGGTGAATGCACCCTCACCACATGGTGCCTCCAAACAAATGCACCATATGGAAATTCTTTCAACCCTGAGTTGGGGAACCACACAAATTCCTCATAGAGCAGACCTCCCACAATTATGCACCTCCTCCCACATCCATAGTATGCCTCTTCACATCTCGGCCCTCAGCCACCAGTCAACCTCTCGATGGAACAAGCCATCACGAACCTCACCAAGCTAGTGGGTGACTTTGTGGAAAATGAAGACATTCAATGCTCGATTAAGTCAAAAGAATTCCTCTGTGAGAACTCACTGGACGAAAATTAGATAGGCTTCCAAAGTGAAGTGGGTTAGAAATTTGTATTTTTGCAAAGGTGAAATTATTCGACAATTGACAACCTTCGATTGCTCAATTTCGAAACACCCGGTCGGCAACATGTTCTGCATCCAAGGAAGAAAATCCGAGAAGAGAGTGCACAGGATTATTTACCACGGTGGAGGAGCAATGTAAATAGCAAGATGGCTTGATCTTCCATTCTTGGTGAGGAGGAAAATGGAGAAGGAATAGTGGAAGGACAAAGTATCATGACCAATCCCCATAAATTTGGATCCTAGTGCCTTTATGACAACAGCCCGTGCAGTGCATCACTCCCTTCTGCGGCTACAATCCATACCCGAGAAACTCACATTTGCGGCTAGGCAGGTTCCATCACTACTTATGCCGAAAACCTAAAGAAGTTAGTAGCTCTGTTCAAACCTTTTTCCACTACGTCAAAAACACTAGCGGTTGCTCACCTTTGCATGGCACGTGGATGGTTAGTGCTTTGGATTAGAGACGTGGAACTTTTTGGACCTCGGCATTTCTGAAGCTCCACCGGTTCTAAGCGACCTCGAAACGAGGAATTGGTTTTTAGGAGGATCTCGATCCTTCCCACTTTTGTTTTCATTTTTTCTTGTTTTATGTTATTTTTTATTTTTACTTTTGATTTGGTTAATTTTGATTTTACGCAGTTTTTGTTAATCTTTGTTTTTCGATTAATTTTCATTTTACGCATTTTTTTAAAAATTGTTTCTTTTGCAAGTTTTTTGCTTGATTTTTTTTTTTTTTTGAAGCGAGCAAAATACAATTTTCGCGAGCACTTGTTCTGAATTTTTATAGCTTCAGCATTCTGTAAATTCATGATTTACATATTCTGCAAAATTTAGCAGCTTTCTTTAATACGGGTTCATTGTTCATGTACATCAACATAAGCGCACTATTCCTCACTCCATTTTGAATGCAGTTGGAAAGCTTAGAGTTTAGAATCAAATATAACCGGAAAAGAACACTTTTGAAATTATTATAAGGTGTAATTTTTAGGCTCCAACTTTTCACTTTTTCCTCTCTTTTCTTCCTCTAGCATTTATTTGCGACCCTGAATGGGTGAATAAGATGCCGATGGAAGCTTGCGAAGTCTTCTATCCCGACCTTAGTACATTTCATCAAGGAGGTAGCACTTCCTTCTACAACTTTCAATCCAAGCCCCATTGCGGACAATGCTGACGAGTTGGTTGGGGGGATTAGCGAAGGAAGTGTAGCATTATTATGTTTTTGTTACTATTTTGAGCAAGCTCATTTTGTAGTTCGGTGAAAGCTAGTGGTTTCCTTTTGTGAAGCTATTATACTACTCCCGACTTACTTTTTCCAAAAATTGTACCCATTTTTTTGTATTTTGCCTAACTGCGGTTTGAAAATTGAAACCTTTGTCGATTTTATTTATGTTAGATTGGTTTCATGCCTAATTGAGTGGATGATTAGTTGAATCCTTGCTGCTTTTGACCTTTTTCTTCCACCTCTAACTAACCACACACTGTGCACTCAGGTTTCAACAATAGGCTGAAAAACTTTGCGAAACCTATCCTAGTTTCGTTGACCACCTTTAATAGGTTAAGGATCCCCACGAATAGAAGGCCAATGTGTCTTCCAAAATAAAAGAAGAGAAAAAGAAAAGAAAAGAAAAGAAAAGAAAAGAAAAGAAAGAATAGAAGAGTCGCGGCGGCTTTGCCTTGAAACAGAGGCACGGTCAGGGTATATGGCAAAAACCTTTAAAGCAGGATGCCCAAGCCAAGCGGTTTGGGAGCCACCAGGCTTAGTGCTGCTACAGTGGATGGGTGGATTTTGGCAAGTTGTAGGTGCGGGTTCGAAATCATTCGGTCAGGAATTAAAACTGAAGAGTTAATTAATTGAATCATATGACGGTGCCTAAGCCTTAATTGGTTGGGATTCATCGGTAGATCCCATTACATGGACTTTGGTGAGGTCGATTCCTCGACATTGCACCCCTACTGACCTGAAAAGAGTTGTGGAATAAGGTAGATCTGATTTATTTAGGTTGGTTAGTGTCCTAGGTTGTAGCGGAGTAGCTTGGTTGGAGAGAGTACGAGTATAGTAGTTTGTTGAGTGATCAAACAAACACTTAGGTTTTGGTGGAAGTCTCTGGTTGATTCACCAAGAAGGAGGCTCTTTTGATACTCAATTTTGTATGGCATTCATTCTCTCGAGATAGTTATTGGGCAAGGGTTTAAGTGATTCTCATCGAGGGTTAGACATTACTCATTCACAACCTTTTTGAAATACCATTTTTGTGAACATCATTTTGTTATTGTTTTGTATGCTCTCTCTTTCTTTCTTTCTTTCATTGCTCAGGGACTAGCCCATTGTAGGATGAGGTGTGATTAGTGCTCAAAAAGTGCTATTTTGAACCCTGTTTATTTAAGGTTTTGAGCACTTTTTGTGTACTAATCAGCGTAATTAACCCAATTTGCACATTAAGGTCCCTATTATTCTACTGATCCCATTTTATAGTTAATTTTTTAGTTTTTGCAAGATAATCAGGCCAAAATTATCGAGTAAATTCAAGCATGAAGAACGAGTTGACTCATCATTGAAAGATCGGATCCCGAAAGGAAGAAAGAGAAAAAGTGAAAGAAAATTAGACAGCTGCGGGGAATTTTGCGGGGTTGCGAAAATTTTAGCGTCTGAATTTCGCGAGGTTGAAGTTTTTCGTGACCTGCGAAGGCCCACAGCACTAGAATTTCGCATCTGCGAAATGTTGTCCTTACGCCCTTTATTCATAGCACTTGCTGTTCCTCTCTGTTGTTTCACACTATTGCCTTTTTGTTACAATTTTTTGTTTCTTCCCATTTTATCCCTTATAATAGCTTTTGATTTTGGTTCTTTTTGTATTTTGCTTAGTAGAAATGATATATAAGCTCTACATTATGTCAAGACAACTTTTGCTCATTAATAAAATAGTAAGGGGAACCTTCGGAGTTCTGCTCCTTTTCTTTCTCCTTCACTTTCCCTCATTTTCTCTCCCTTTCTACATTTTGCCAAACACCACTTGAGGATAATGACTCAAGGGATGGTTGGCTATTACTATCCTTGAAGGGAGAGACTCTTGGGCTTTAGTTTAGATTATTGTTAGTCCTCTTTTTTAACATGCATTTGTTATTATTTATGTCACAGCTATGCACTAGGTTTAAATCCCTTGTATGTGCCCTGATTGACCAGTACTTGGCAATCTTTTTAGGTTCAATGGATGCTTATTGCTAGATCGCGATATTAAGTTTAGTTGTCTCTTATGAGTCCTTTGTAGGGTAGATCGAGAGGAAAGATTTTAGCTCTGGGGACCATAAATGATCATTAAATGCCATCTTTCAAAAGGAACAATTATTAGGGTTCGGTTTTATAGCGAATGAAGATCAGGTTCGGAAATGACCATAGGTCATCCTCCCAGCCTTGAGGGGAAATGGGCAGGGACCTCTCAGTCTGTAGGACCTCGTTGATAGCCCGATGCTTTGGGAGTTGTTTTTCTTATTTTCTTCATTTTATTTATTTTGCACACCATCAACCTCCTTTGTTTTACCAAAATCCCATAATCGAAACAAATTCACCATTTTGCTTCCTTGTAAATCATTTGTGGGAAGAAAACCCATCCACGAGTTCGGCCCTAGAGCATTTATCTTTGTGAGTAGCTTTCTCGACAATAGGAATCCTAGGATACAAATTTTGTTGATTCTGATGCACCTATTGTGGCACGAATCACTTGCCCACTTTCCACACTACCAGGGCTATTTGGGCGACTTCCCTGAGTCACCTCGACCACATGGGGTCTGAACCAGCCCATGCTTTATTAAGACCAATAAGATCCGCATCAAAGTCACGTCATCCTTTATATGCAAATGCAATGCAAACAATTTCAAAATCATTTACAAAAAAATTTCAAAATCGTTTTGTAGAACCGCCTAAACCTAGGCTCTAATACCACTAAATGTGACGGTCGCGCACGTGAACTAATCCGGAACCACGATCCTAACTTTCACGAATCCAATTATTTTCTTTTTGTCGGTAAAACACATTTCGATACTCATTTTGTGAAGGATATTTATCTTTGTGAAAATATATTTGTATATACTAATTCAACTTAAAGGAGGCCCATCATTTTTGTTTTCAATACATTTTCCATTAAATATGGCATTACATACTCATTTAGTCAGTTCTACCTTTATACGTACGGCATTATAAATATTTTAATACCAAAATATTTACAAAAACAAAATCGAGGTTTAATCTAAAGTGTCAAATATATTTCATGAATACATGGTTAGAGCTTTAATTCAACTCCGTGAGGCCTTGACATTGACTCTGAATCATTGCGGTCTTTTTCAGCTACTGCCTATTCACTCGATCTGAAATACGATGATAAAACAAACGTAAACGATTTCATGCCTAGTGGTTCTATACATTTTTCTCTTCATTTCAGTTTAAGTAAATCATGCATTTTTCTAAATCAATGCCTTTGTATAAATTTTCATTTACCAATATGGTACAATACATATATGTATATTTTCATTTCGTATACATTCAAATTACAATACGTTGGTCATTTCAATCATGTAGTTTCATGTCTGATAAATCATACCCTGAATCATGCATTTCACAATTTTCTTTTCATTTGCCTTAAGGGGAATTTAACCTATGCTTTCGTGCGGATAGAATCAAACGCGGTCCCCACTCATTTATAGGCGGTATAAAGATTTTATAACCGCGATGCGGTCCACTGATTCTTGTTGGTTCTTGGCCCGGTTATTAAAATCATTCGTGAACACTGCGGGTCGTGTCGTTGGGGCTACGGATCGGGTGACACATCCGTGCAGATTCGAGCAATACGCTCATTTGACCCTTATTGGTATATAAATCTATCCTTAACTCGAATTTAACGGTTAAAATTCTATTAAGGGCACTCAAATCATTCATAGTAATTTACAATAGTGTGTATACATTTATATCTAAATACTTGGTTTCCAATACTCATGCAATTTTTCATGTGCAATTCATTTCACAATCAGTTGTAACAAATCAATATGCAATTTATCGCAATTCATTTCAATAAATTCACTTATTTCATAATCCTTCAAACATTTTAGAAATAGAGAGAGAGAAGTGGAGAACAAACGAATTCATTTATGTTTCAAACGAACTTACACATGCATATTCATATAAAACCTTTTAGATTTAGTTTGTCAAGCAAAAACAAAAAGAAATTGAAACAGGAAAAATGTGAAGAACAAACCTAAAGGATTTATCGCTCACTTTGATTCCTATCCTGGAGCCCATTCTTGGGTTAAGCTTCCTCGTCACCAACCCCTAATCCACCACAAATATGTCACTATCAAAGACCAACTCAAGAAAAAAAAAATCAGTTGTGCATTCTAGGATTTTTGGTTAGGGTTGATGTCTACCCAATACACCTTCACTTGAAAAACAATTTGGGAGACACATGAGCCATATTTTGCTCATGCTTCCTTCAATAAAATGATATCTCTATTAGTCTATTTTCAATAGGAATTGGAATCATCTCATTTGGATCACCTAAACTCAAGTTATGACATTTTAATGGCAAACTGGTCGGTATGCCCAGCTCACTCGATTACCTACTGTTATTCTCAATTTCAAGGGTCTTAAATCCATAATTTGGTAATGGTTCCTTCTACTCATTTGAAGCTATGGTTCTAAGGTTTCTTCTCCAATTGGAATCATCCAATTTGGATCACCAAAACTCAAGAGAATCATATTGTTCTTGCACATAGCTCCACTTTGACGGATTTTTGGGCACTTTGGGGTTACAAATTGCATACACTTCCTTTAATTAAATTATTCCCCTAGAAGTCTAGTTTACCCAGAATTTTGAATCACTCAATTTGGATGAGTGAGCGAACTTACCGCGAAACACCTGACTAAATCCATAACATAGCATGCAGAGTCGGCTACGAAACTCACTTTTAAGCCTATATTCGGGAGCCTTAGAGCAACAAGTTGCCCCTAATTCCTTCTATACATTTGTAGTTCTAGCTCTTATGGTTCTTTACCAATTAGAATCACTTAATTTGGATGATTATAACTTAAATTATAGCCAAAACAAAAACAAGGGTTTTGAAATTTTTTTGACAGCGACTCCTTTGAAACTTCATCATTTCCTTTATACAAAAATTCATCAACAACAATCCAAACCACAATATAATAGCTTAGAGAAACCCCCCAAAACTGAAATAAACCAATAAAAATCCATTTTACACAAAACTAGGGTTTTTCTAATTCAAACTTAACCAATCCAAACCACAATACACCATGAAATCTTACTGTGATACAACCACAAAAAGCGAACTTCTGACCTTTAAAACACTTTTATACCACATTTGAGGATTTTATTAAACCCCGAGCACAAGAAGTAGAAAGGGGGTTAGGGTTTGGGTTTTCATACCTTAAATATTGATTTTCTTTCCTTTCTTCTTCCTTCTTCTTCTTGATCAACTTGTCCCTTGATTACATGGAGAAGAAATCACAAATCCCTCTCTTCTTCTCTCAACCGGAATGTGCCCTAGCTTTTCTCCCTCTCTACCTTTTTTCCAAATGTGAGAAATGGCATTTACAAGACCAAATTTGGTCTTAAGCCTTAAGTCTTCATAAGGCCTTGTTTGGCTTGCATATAAATTCCCATTTTCCCATTTTTCTCATTTTAACTCTTCATTTCACTTTCATTTTCATTTTAACATTTACACTCCTCATTTATGACCCTTAGGTCCTCATTTGACATTTTTACCAAATTTATTTGGCTCTTGTAAAATTTCTGGGTTTTTATCATTTTTCGTTTTTAGGCGCCTTGGCCAGAAAAAATATATTTTAATTTATTTTACCCTAAACATGATATAAAGTGTTAGGGTATTTTTCGAATTTGCTATTCTTATGTATAGATTGAGCCACTACAAATAAGGTGATGAGAGAGGTCCATGCAAGAGTTTACGGGCCACACATGGGAGGTCATATGTTGGCATGTAAGATCATGAGGACTGACTACTTTTGGTTGACCATGGAAACAGATTGTTTCCAGTTTGTGCAAAGATGTCTGGAGTGTCAGATGCACGGAGACTTGATACATGTCCTACCATCTGAGCTACAAGCAGTCACATCCCCTTGGCCATTTTTAATATGGGGTATTGATGTGATTGATAAGGTCTCCCCGAAATCCTCCAGTGGTCACGAGTACATCCTAGTAGCTATTGATTATTTCACCAAGTGGGTGGAGCGGCTTCTTACGGATTGGCCAGACGAGGTGGCGAATTCATCATATCACACATTATCTTGTCGCGATATGGGATTTGAAGTTGATCTCAAATAGGGGTGCATTTCAAAGGCGAGGTGGATACATTGGTTCCAGAGTATGGCATTCGGCATCATAGATCATCTGCGTACAGGCCGCAGACTAATAAGGCAGTTGAGGCTACAAATAAAAATATCAAGAGAATCCTGCGAAAATGGTAGAGATATCTCAAGACTGGTTGGAGAGGCTTCATTTTGCACTATGGGCTTATCGTACCTCCATAAGAACTACTCCTTTTTCGTTGGTCTATGGCATGGAGGAAGTCCTACTTTTTGAGATGGAGGTGAGTTCAGGTGGCAGAAACGATGGGTGCGAGGCAATGATTGGTTGTAGGCCAAATATGACTAATTAAGTTTGCTTGATGAGAGGAGAGTGAGGGCTACAGACCAGGTGCAAGCTTATCAAAGAAAAATGGTCCAGGAATTCAGAAAGAGGGGTAAGCCCAAGAAATTCAAGAAAGGTGACCTAGTTTTGAAGGCTCTCAAGGGATTGATTAGGGAGACGTTAGAGAGCGAGTTAATTTAAGTTAAGGTGGGCCTTATGTTATCAGAAATTAACTCGAGAGGATGCTTTGGTTGGCAAATTTGGATGGAAATGTCGGTTTTACGAGGGCGATCAATGTAGGATCGGTAGAGAAGAAGTTCTATCGCGCGTGAGATCATGGTCGAGATGATGGGTGGCCATCATTTAGTATATATCCCTTCCATACGCATACATTGGCGTATCACATTTGTTAGCCCTTTGAGCCTCGCACGCTTCATTATGGCCTTTTCTTTCTTTTAGCCTTGCATACCTTTTCTCACCTGGGTTAGGGGCATCTTTATGTACGCTTTGCATTTATTGTTTGGATCGATGAGTATTGTGAGCACATTGTGCCATTGTTCATTTGTTCTTTTTAGGGTCATTCATGGTTCTTCTTTCCCCCATTGTGCATTTTCACTTTGTTTGCCTTTGAGTTTTGTTTCTATCATCTCATTTCTTTTCAATTTTATTTTCCTTGATCTGGTGATGACACGCTCATGTCCCAGAACTATAGGTTAGGCTAGTCACACCCTTCGTTCCACCCTTAGGGTTTGATCTAAGAGTCTTAGTTTAAGGGGACCATTTGGGTTTGGGATTTGAGGTTCATTGGTTAGATTGTGCTAGTGTGGCATTCATCTTACTTTGTTGGTTGTTCGGTGCAAGAAAAAAAAAGTAAAAAAAAAAGGAAAAATATTGAAGAAAAAAAAAGTTACGCTCATTTGATATTCACTTCATCATTTATTGTATCCCATTTCATTTTCTTCTATCCTCATCGATCGTCGTCTCGCTTCATGAACAACGACTTCTTTGGTGTACAGCACCCGTTATTGGACATTGTTCATGTAGATATAAGATTAAGTCACCTTGCTCACACGATTCTTTGATATTTCACATTGCGTACACAGGGGTTTGGCATTATTTATTGGGTATTTAGGCCTTTGTTTCCTATCATTTCATTCACCTTTACCCCTAACCTTCATTACGATCCCAGTCATAAGACCACCCTGAGGCCATGAGATCTCGTGTTTACTTCAACACATTTCATTCGAACAAGCTCCGACTACTGATTGAAGTATGGAATGCTGACAAGACTCCATTTCTTGGGAGATATTGAGGATTGCATGCTGCTTTTCCATTCATTCTACATGCCTCAAGCCCACGATCAGAGACAAACATATCATAATTGAAATTCAGGCGTCGGGACCCCTCCGCTTGTTGGTTTGATCGTTCGCTTATTTGTTTTGACAGTAGGTGTTGAATCAACAAAATTTATATCTGGGATTCCTACTGCGGCGTACTTAAAGCTGCTGCGAGTATAGTGGCTCTAGGGTCAAACATAGGTATGGGTTTTCTTCGTGAGATAAGAGTTACAATGCATTGAAAATGGTGTTTTATCGTTGGATTTTTAGGGTTTGTGAAAAACAATGTGTGTGAATGATTGAAAACTGAAATAACTGAAGTACAAAGTTAAGAGAGAATTCCTTGAAGTCTCGGGCCACTGGGCTTAGGGTTCTAAGTTAGCAGGCAGCTAATCCTCGGGTCTTTTTCCTCGCGTTAGGAAGCATGACATATAGTTGTTTCCCGAACCGAGATCTTCATTTGGCTTTAAAACCCTAAACCACTAGAGGTTTCTCTTGAAAGATGGCATTTGATTGAGCATAAATGTCCCTAACAATGAGAACATATCTCAAAAACCTACCCTACAGTAACTAATAGGAGACAACTAACTGAGCATCAGTGGATCTAGTGATAAGTATCCACTAAACCCAAAAAGCTTTCCAAATACACGTTAGGGAGAGCATGCCTAAGAGATTTTAACCTAAAGTAAGAAGCAGGAGCACAAATACCCTTAAATGCTTACTTGAAAAGCATGAGAACATGCACTTTCCTTAAAACCAACACTCAGTGGCCTTCCCCTTCAAGGATAAGGGGTGTTTGGATACCAAGAAAATGCAAGAAAGTAAGGGAGAAGAAGAGAAAATCACCAACAGCAGAGGGAGAGGAAGCATCGTGCCAAATTTCCTTGATTGATTGATGGAGTGAAAAGTTGATTTGATTACAAGTAGGGCCCGAGCTTATAGGTGCTCGGCATAAGAAATACAAAAGTGTGCTAAAGCCAAAAAATTACATGAGGGCAAACTTGTATAAGAACACAAGGCGGGTCAGCGGTCGAGCGCGGGTGAAGACGAGTTCGCGAGGTTGCAAAAATTCGCAACTGCGAGAATTTCCCGCGAGTTAACGGTACCGCAGCCACGCAAGAACTTCAGAGCTCCCGTCTCTTAGGTATTTTGCTCAAATTTCCTCTGAGTTCCGATCATGCATCTTCGGTCGGCTCGGGTTCATCGATGTTTGAATTGAATTGAAGATAATGGGGCATTTGACACAAAACTACTAAAAATAGCTAAAAATGTGATCGAGTAGCAAAGTCGGGACCCGATGTGTATCAATTGAGTTATTAAAAGAGTCGATTAGTATAAAATTAACCAAAAACACACGCATTATCTGAGGACTCAAAATTGCCTTATTTGAGTGCCCAATCACTCCCCCGGCTTAACTTGTGCTAGTCCCTTGCTACAATGATAAAAGAAGGAAGATCATCACGAGACTATGTTTTTGCAAAAGGTATGCGTTCAAAAAGTGTGTATAAAGTGATGCCTTACCTTCGGTGAAAGCTTGGGACATTACGCAAAACCGGTAGGGAGAATGAGTGCCATGCATGGATAAGTTTAGAGCGTGTTCATTCATTGACCTTAAATTCCACCAAAATCTAAGTGTTTTTAGGTGATCAGTTTGTACCAATAAGGCGTGAAGCTACTACCCAAACCAAACTACGCAATGCATGGGCGGTGACGGCCTAAATAGATTAGGTTCTACTCTTATTTCCTGCCATTGTATTGTAGGGTGCGTCACGAAAACTCGACTTCCTGCAAGTGTGTAAGCGAGGATCACTTAGATGACTCCCGACCAACTAAGGTTTAGGGCATCAAGGTTAAGGATCTTTTCGACCACAAACTCCCGAGGTTTCACCCGGACTTTGAATGATTTCGAATCCGGCCTTCTGACTTCATTAAAACTCCACCCGTCCGCCCCGTGTAGTGAGCACTACGTCGGTGGCTCCCAACCAGTTGGTTTAGGGCACCAGGCTTTAAAGGCTTTCGCAATATACCCCTCGGACCGTGCTCGGGTTTCAAGGAAAAGCGCCACAGCTTTTCTATTCTCTTTTCTTTTTCTTTTTCTTTGTCTTTTCTTTTTCTTTTGGAAGACACATTGGCCTTCTTTCTTGGGGAATTCTAACCTATTATGGGTTGTCAACAAAGCTAAGGTTGGTTTTGCAAAGTAAGAATAGTATGCATCTTCTCGGCTAATGATGGCCCGAGTGTTAGCTGTATTGTGTGGCTGAGAATGGGTGGAAGACGGGGGTTAATTACGAGGGGGTCTTCAGGCGACCCGACAATTGATCAAGCGTGGAACCATTAGCATTTGATGGTAGCATACGAGTGCTTCAACTTTTTCAATTTGGGAAAAGGCCAAACCATAACAATAGGGACAAAAATGAGATTAAAAGTGTAAGGAAAATAGATTTGTATTATATATATCAAGGGTGAATTTACAAAATTTTCAACTTTTGCAAAAAAGTAAGCAGCCAAACCATCTAATATACAAAAAATGGGCTTTCTTGGGCATGTGGTACAAAGCAAAACTAAGTCAAAAGTGATATGAACATCACTTCCAACACTATTTGTCCGACAGCGAAGCGAAAGTTAGTGGAGGAGAGTGGTACCTCCTCGATCGGTTGGAGAAGAATCATCCTCGGCACGGGCGGTGAGGTCTTTGCTGGTGGAGTGGCGTCGCGTGCATTTGCCCTGACACATCGGAATCTATAGGGGCTAATGGTGGAGGAGCTGATCGTGCCAGGGGAGGGATAGTTGAGGCCTGAGCAGGGGCATGCGGAGAGATAGCAGGGAGGCCTAAGTGGCTCCCAGAGGCGCATGGATGGCACGACTGCATGCTCTGGCTGACCTCGGTGCGAGTCATCCCCTCTCTACGCAAGGCGGCCTGGGCTCGAAATGATCTTTGTAGTGGCGGAGAATGTGCGGACCGCCTCCATGATAGTCAGGAAGTCCCTAGCAGAGAGGGTAATGTACTGCGGGGGGTGTGCGGAGGTGCTCGACGGTATATCGTAGAGAAGCGAGTGGGCATGGGACAGAGTCTACGGAGGTAGGGCATCAGGCACAGTGATGAAATCAAAGCACAAAGGATTCGTGATGCCAGAGCATTTACAACATACATTGGGAATTCAATCTTAATTATGGAAAATTCAGATTTGGGAGGCTATGAAACCTTGGAGACACCTAATATATTTCTATTTCCAAGTGTTTTGAGTTTTATTACTATTTTGATTTGGAGTTGGTTTATTTTAGAAAGATTTGTTCTCCAAGTCAAAGTAGAAGTTGCTTTATTTAATTTAGAAAGTCTGTTTTTCTAGTTAAATAGGAGTTGCTATTTCTTTTTTTTAGAAAAGATTTGCTGTAGATTTGGAGATGATTTGTTCTAGATTTGCTACTAATTTGTTCAGTTTTCTTTAAATTCTATCACCAAACCTTGTCCTAAAATTATATAGTTTTCCTTTTTTCTTTCATGGATATTTTTGGTGTGTAGTAGTTTAGGAAAATGTATGTTAGTTTCCTTTCTTGTTTTTTTGACCAAATATTTACTTTCCTTGTGGCCAAATATTTGGTTTTTCTATTCTTCATATTTTTTTTTAGACTATTTAAAGGCTTGTTATCCCTACATTCTATAAGTTTTAAGCATTAATAAAATTGAGATTTTCAATTTCTCTTAGGTTCTTTAAAGAACTCCTTGAACTTATCGGTTATTCAGTGGCGTTCATCAAAGACTTATCAATCGGATCTCTCCATCACTTGGGTGTAAGAAGGTATCACATATACCAAGGTTCTTGCTTCCATATAAGCAACGGGTCAAGGTCATCCATTCAAGCCGACACTAGAGCGGTTCTTCCGAGCTAATTCGATCATGGATCTCCTCACAAGTTGACGGGGTTCGTATCATTTGGTATCAGAGCAACAGGTTCTATTTTATGGTTTGCCTATCTTTTATTATTATTATTATTTTCTTTGTCCGAACCATCTTAGTCACCACTTTCCTCCATTCCTTCTAGATTCCGTTCAGCTTAATTTCATTCTTAATCTATTATCTACTCCATCCAGTCCAGAATTTTTTTGCTGTTCTGCTGGTTGAGACTCTGTTCATTGTTCCTTTTATTCAACCGTCCATCCCAAAGTTACAAAAAAAAATTGAGAAAAAAAAAAAAAAAAAGAAAAGGGAAAGTAAAGTAAAGGAATAGATCTAGTTGGAAAAAAAAAAGGTCGAAAAAATAAATCCAGAAAAAAAAAAGTTGAAAAAAAAAAGCCGGGAAAAAAAAACATAAATTTTTTTTTTTAAGTATATTATCATTCCAGTTGTTGGAAATCAAGTCCTCACCATAGTATAAAATAAAAAAGTAGGTGAAAAAAACTGAGACATTTTTGGTGTCCTTATTTTGTTGCCTTAAGTAAAAGACTTGAATATTGGTTGATGCCCTGGCTTTTTGTCCTTTGTGGTAAGTTTGATTGATTTGCGGGAAAAAAAATTAGATTTGTTTGATTAGTTCCAAAAGAACTAAAAAGAGAGTCCCAGAGAAAAATGCAAAGTGGTGGATTTAGAGAGAAAATAGCCAAATATATTGTGTGAAAACACGAGTGAACCGAGTGAATAATTCTTTGAGTGCAAACACGTGAGGGAGTGATTTGTGTGGTCCTATTTTATTATTTTCTTTTTTTAACCTTATTTTTACAACAATATGTCAAATAATAGAGCATCCGAAAGTATGACGGGAGGAGTCAATATGAAGTTCATTATGGAGGCCTTAACTAGTGAAGTTAAGAGGATATTTAAGGTTGAATTGGAACAATTCCATGAGAGGGTGGAGCAAAGCTTCAAGTAGCCACGAAACCCTCAACGGGGACATAGGGAGAGGGCTCTCAGGGAATGGGGTGTGTGTAGAAGAGAATAGAATATGACGGGAATGGTTTAAGGATGAGAATGATCATGGAGTCGAATTTGTTGGTGATAGGAGGGTATGGGGGGAGACATAGAGAAGCTAGGAATCGGGGAAGATAATAATTTGAGAAACATTAAAATGAAGAGATTCCATCTTTCCAGGAAAGAATGACACGAGGCATATCTTGAGTGGGAGAGGAAGGTGGAGTTGGTTTGATTGTCACCGATTATTACGAGAAAATAAGAAGGCGAAACTGGCGCCATAGGGTTCTCGGACTATGCAACCAGTTTGGTGGGACCAATTAGTTTTTAATATGAGACGAATAGGGCTATTTGTGGAAACATGGAAAGATGAGAGGGTGATGCGAAAGAGAGAGATTTGTTTCAACTTACCTAGGGTTGTACAACGAGTTGCAAAACAAGACGAGAGCAACCATAGTGTGGAAAAGTATTATAAGGAGATGAAGGTTGCAATGGCTAGAGCAAATATTGAGAAGAAGATCAAAAGGCTACAATGGCAAAGGTTTACGGAGGTTTTAAACCGTGAGATTGAATATGGTTGGTGCAGCATTATGTGGAGTTGGAGGATATGGTGCATATGGCTATCAAGATTGGGGAATCAAAGTCCAAGAGGAAGGCGTAGCAACACATGTTACGCACATAGTCGAGTTCTATTCACTTGGAAGGGAAGAAAAAGCCCACTACGACGCCACGCAATAGAACAAAAACAAAGGTGACCGACCAAAGGAAATCGAGGTAAAATCAGATTCTTTCACTAATGGGAATCGTAGTATTAATAATGGTTTTAAATGCCAAGGCGGTGGTAATGTAGCAAGCCCGATATCAGAACAAAAGAGTTATGGTGATGCGAGATAATGGTGAGATTGAAACGGACCCCGTGAATCAAAATTGTGATTCTATGCCATCCTTGGAGGATTATCGCGATGATGAGGAGAATTGTTTGTTGCAAGGAGGGCTTTAAGTTTGCAAGCTGAAGAGGAGGAGGTATAACGAGAGAACATTTTTCACACTAGGTGTCATGTCCAAAACAAGGTATGTAGTGTGATAATTGAAAGTGGGAGTTGCACTAATGTCGCTAGCACCACTTTGGTGGAGAAACTAGGGCTACCAACAAGTAAGCATCGTCGACCATATAAGTTGCAGTGGTTGATTGATAGTGGGGAATTGTGGGTGCAAAAGCAATTGCTCTTGTCATTTTCAATTGGGAAGTATCATGATGAGGTTTTTTGTGATGTTGTCCCTATGTATGCTTCTCACATCTTGATAGGCGGGCTATAACAATGAATTTAATAGGAGGCAACCATGACAAGTTCAAGAATCGTTTCAGTTTCATGAAAGACAAGAAGCTTATAACTCTTGTACCATCGACACCGAAACAAGTGTATGAAGATGAAGTGAGGTTTAAGCAAGAGCATGATTCGAAAAATGTGCAAGAGAAAGAAAAGAAAGAAAAGGAAATAGAGGAAGAAAAACAGAGAGGAAAAGAAAGTGAGAGAGAAGGAAAGAGAGAGATTTGAGAAAGAAAAAAGAGTGAAAGGAAAAAAGATCTTAAAGTGAACAATGAAAAATGAGGGAAAACAAAAAAAGATCAAGAAGTGAATGATGAACAAGAAGGGGAAACAAAAAGAAAAGAAAGCTTCTATACAAAAGATAGTGAGCTAAAGTGTTTTGTCTAAAAAGCCTATGTTTGTACTTTTGTACGAGACGCTTTTGGAGACTAATGATCTTGATTCGTTGCCTAGTATTGTTTCTTCCTTGTTACCGGGGAGTTCAAGTATGTAATCCCGAGGGATGACCACGGTGATTTGCCACCGAGAGTGCAAAAATGAGAAGCCAAAGTGGAGGAAGTTATTAGTCCATGTGTTATACATGTATTACTTGATCCCAAAGGGATGGACAGTGGAGGGATATGTATTTATTTTCATGCCATCTGACAACATTATGGTTAAGCTTAGGACGAAGATCTTTTTCGAAAGGAGATGATGAAAATCAACCTGAGGATCAGAGTGGTGCGAGCATTTACAACATACATTGGGAATTCAATCTTAATTATGGAAAATTCAGATGTGGGAGGCTGTGAAACCTTGGATACACCTAATATATTTCTATTTCCAAGTGTTTTGAGTTTTATTACTATTTTGATTTGGAGTTGGTTTATTTTAGAAAGATTTGTTCTCCAAGTCAAAGTAGGAAGTTACTTTGTTAATTTAGAAAGTATGTTTTCTAGTTAAATAGGAGTTGCTATTTCTTTTTTTAGAAAGGTTCCCTTCAAATTTGGTGATGATTTACTTAGATTTGCTGCTATTTGGAGGCGATTTGATCCACGATTTCTTCCTTGCTATTTTGGAGTTGATTTGTTCCCCGATTTGCTTTATTTTGGAGCTGATTTTACGCCAGATTTGAAATGATTTGTTCTATATTTGCTACTTGATTTGTTCCAGATTTATTTTGCTAATTCTATCACCAAGCCTTGTCCACAAATTATATAGTTTCCTTTTTCTCATACCATGGATATTTTTAGTGTGTAGTAGTTTAGGAAAATGTATGTTAGTTTTCTTTCTTGTTTTTGGCCAAATATTTACTTTCCTTGTGGCCGAATATTTAGTTTCTATTCTTCATATTTTTTGGGCCTATTTAAAGGCTTGTTATCCCTACATTCTATAAGTTTTAAGCATTAATAAAATTGAGATTTTCAATTTCTCTTAGGTTCTTTAAAGAACTCCTTGAACTTATCGGTTATTCCGTGGCGTTCATCAAGACTTATCAATCGGATCTCCATCACCGATTGTGGCGTCCTCCACATATATACCGGAGTTCTTGCTTCCATATAAACAACGAATTGAGATCATCCATTCAGCGAACACTGGTGGTTCTTCCAAGCTAATTCGATCACGGGTCTCCCTCCTGAGTTGACGGGGTTCGTATCCAGCGAGTGCGATCTTTGGGACTCTTTGGGAGCTATGGTCGATTGGGTGAAGGGGCCCGGTGGGAGGGGCCCGAGTAAGTTTAGAGGCTGGGAGGCTCCCAAATGTTAACTCTGGCCTAGGGGGCCAAGGGGTCCTGGTGGACTATCATCGGTAGGCTCGTCCTCGTATGATCCAGAGGAGGAAGATGAAGGCCGCACGAGGCCTAGCCAGCAGATCGACCAGTGGGGGTGGCCTCTAGCCCCCCGCGACGATGCTCCTAGTGGGGCTGAGGCACCGGAACCCGATGTGCTGCAGCACGACATAGAGTCGTGAAATAAGAGAGGCATGGACTCGTCTTGAGAGCGAACTCCAGCGGTGGTTACTGTCTCGAGAAATTGAAATAAGGTTATCATACGTCGGCTGTAGGGGTGAACCGGGTAGCCCTGAAATGCGATGTAGAGCTACGAAATGGCTCATCTCCTGGGCAGGTATCTTTGGGTGGGAGCATGTAGACGTAGTGTGGTGTCAGCATGCGTTGCGGAGTGCCGCTGAATAATATCGTCCCACTAGTAGCGTCCATAGAGAGAAGCCGGACCATCTCCCTGGTAGAGGGATGGGGCCAATGTCTATAGTCGGTTGCGTTGGCGAGGACCCTTTGGCGAGATGAAGAAGCGGTATGTGTTGGAGGCTGGTATCCACCCCAGGCGTAGTGTCCCGATGGAAAAGTCTGAAGCGGTCGGGTTGGCCTCGCGCCTAGGGTAATAGCCGTATGATAGAACTGCGATGACTACGGGGATAATAAGTCGGCGTGGGCGCCAGGCGGCTCGGATGGTATCTTTGCACGAGGAGCATGGGTCTCGGGCTCGGGGTCACGAAAATCTTAGGAGATGGTAGTAAACCTCCTATGGAAATCTCACCCTCTGCGGTCAACAAATTTCCCAGGATGGGGCTACGAGGAATAAAGCTGCGATGATGGATGCGGGATAGGTCAGGAGCTCGTGCCACAATAAGGGGTGAGGGGTGGCGCCTTGGTCTGAGTGGATGACTCCCACAGGCTGGGGGTCTGGCCTGTGGGCGGTGGGACCGCCCGGATTTAGCGTGGGATGCCGAGAAAGGCAGTGGAGTGGGGGCTAGCTTCGGTATGATATCTCCTGCAGGTAGGGGCCTGAGAGGAGGAGCCCCCGGCATCATCAACGCGACGGTGCCCTAGGCGATGGCGGGCGGGGGGGTAGCGGCGGTTGAGGGCGCGTGGCGGGCGCCTGCCCGGTGGCGGCCGGCTGGCAGCCCGGGGAGCGTCGGCGGCGAGGCCCGGCCGGCGGCGTCGGTGGCTCCCTAGGTGGAGGTCCGCCGGGTGGGCTCTGCGCTCGCGGCAGTGAGAATGAGCCCCTCTTGTCTTCGCCATTATCGGGCTTGAAGGAGAGAAAACTTGAGAGGAGAATGGAGGCTCAGAAAATGGAAGGAATGAATGTGAAATGAAGATGAAAGAAAACAAGGGTTTATATAGGGGAGGAGGGGTAGGTAGGAAGACATGAACCATTAATGGCATTTAGTGACCATTAATTAAATGGCTCAAAATATTATAAAATTGAGTGCGAGGGCGTGAAACGGAGGGATGTAGGAAGCCTTGAAGAGTTACGACGAGGAGGCAGTGGGCAGTAATGTGCGGTACGCGAATTTTTCGCGAGGTTCTTGAGGCCCTGCAACCTGGGAAATTCTCAAGCAAATTTTTTGCTCCTGTGCTAGAACACACTGACAACACAAGACGAAAAATTAGCGAGAAAGATAGCTTGAAAAATAAGAGAAATTTAAAATTTGGAAATTAAGGGTATTAATGAAAATCTAATTTAAAAATTGAGGAAATAAAATAAAACAAAAATCTCATTAAAATTTGGAGTGGTTTCCAAGTTCTGTGAGACACTCCACACAGTAGCATGTCTTGTTAAGAGGTTTCATGGGGGTCGGAGGAGAAGCTCTCGTGCTTGCAAATGAGGTGTGCGGCCGATTTGAGTTCAGCTCCCTGCTCCCTTGGTGTTAAAAAGCGTTTCTGCTCTTTGTGAGTATAGTCTTGGTAGCATGTGTGAGCCAGGGAAGGATGGCGATACGAGTTGATCCCCTTCGTCGCACTTCTTGGTTCTTTGTTTAATTCTTCCTGCCGATTTTATGAGCCTTTGTGCTTTCCCTACACAGTGCCACTCGAGCGGAGACTTCTTCGATTTTTTCCTCCATACGTCCTCAGGCGGCTTATCCTTGTTGCTTCATTGAAAAATGTTGAGCAACAATGTCATGTTCTTAGAAGGTGAAGCATAACCCCCGATGCAGCGGAGTTGATTATAGCATTAGATGTAGCGAATGGCCTCCCAGTATGATAGAACTTGGGTAGTGCTCTTTGCCATTATTTCTGTATCGAACCACAAAATCACCGGATAATGGAATTTATCTACGCCGCCAAGACATCCTCAGCTATCCTTTTGGCGTTTCAGCGATCGATACGCTGGGATTAAGGTGATGTTGGTAGACTTCGGCTCCTGAGCTATTGCTTATATATACATTGGTATGGCGTGGGTTGACAGCGGCATCCCAGATCCGAAGCGGTGCCTTATCTATCGGTCATCGATGTTGGCGAGATGGAGATGGTGGGGATCCTGAATCTTTATAATACACGGGTTTTACGGATGATAGGTAGACTTGTTCAATCGGGGAAGGCAATAGCGATGTGCCCGACCCTTTTCTACTTGTGCCCTGAGTCCTTTAGAAATTTAGCAGGTTGGAACTTTGTTTTGATCATATCAAGCAGTGGGATGTTCACCTTGACCTGCCTCAGCACTTCCAGGATGCCTTCTTGCTTAGAAGCCTTCTTTTTGCCTCTCAGTGCTTAGGGAAATGGGGGAGGCATGCTTTCCTTCATCGAATCCTCTTTAATGAATATGTGTTCAGGCTCCTCTTCCTCTTGTTCTCTGGTTTTTCCCGCAGGTTTTGACAGGCTGTTTTTCAGTACCATATTACTCTCAGAAAGGTGATAGACGGGTTTAGGACAAATGGACTGTTGGAAGAAGTTTAGTTGTTATTCTACATAGGATTGAGAGGCGGTGTCTGGGAGAAGTCTCTCCTTTCTCTGTACTTGTGGCGATTGTTCATTTCTTGATGGATGGCTTGCATGGTCTCCAATTGATACGATTTAGGCTTTTGTGAAGCCCATCAATCCTTTTGTCCATGGAGCTTTCTACCTTTTCTATTCTTTGGTTTATCTGAGCATTGATAGTTTTCTGCTCCTCTACAAAATTCCCCACCACCTTGCTCAAATTCATGATAGCACAACCAGCCAGTGATGAGGTTGGTAGCTACGGCGGTGAGAGGTGGACCCGTACGGTTCTTCTTGATGTGCCTGAACATATCTTAAGTCCCAGGCTTCCAGGCTAGGTTGGGGTGGTTCTTCCAATTGGGATTATAAGTGTTTCCATACTGGGCATTAGTTGGTGGCCTATTTTGACCCACAACATTTGCATTTTCAACCATCAAATCCCTTACTGAGGGGGATATTGGACAATGCTCTCCTTGATGACTGGTAGATTAACAATTGAAACATGGTTGGCTAGGCATAGATGCCTCGATCCTTTGCCAGTACCTCTGGTGGTTTCTCGCTCAAGTTCATATTTCCATCATGCATTCGGGGTGGACAACTTAGCCCCCAGGTCCACATCCTCGTCCCGATGAATAAATGTCCTCTCGGGTTCTTTGTTGGTTTCATTCTCTCTACCTCGCGGGTTGTTTCGACCGTCCGCGGGGTTTCGACCACGTAGTTAAGGAAATCCATGGCTTCATCAAGATTCTTGCTGAGGAAGTCCCCTCCACACATGGTCTCCAAGAGTTGTTTCATGGCAGGGGACATTCCATCGTAGAAGTGATTCACCAGCATCCAGGCATCAAAGCCATGGTGAGGGCAGGCACTGATGGTTTCAAGATACCTTTCCCAACACTGATAAAATCTCTCCTTTGTCATGTTTTGCAAAATTAGTAGATTTTCCTCTTCAAATTGTTGGTCTTATGGGCGCCAAGAACTTCTTCAAAAATTCACTTTGCGAGCTCGGCCAGTTCGATGGTCATTGGCCTTAGTGGTCGCGAAATTTTGGCTTTTATCTTTGAGTCAAGGGGAAGGCTTTTTCGAGCAGCAGTGCCTTATCAAATGCGCTATGAAAGTCGTACAAACTTCGTCAAAATCCCGAATTTGTGTGTATGGATTTTTGTTTTCCATACCATGAAAAGTCGGGAGTAGAGGCACTAGATAAGGCCTCACAGCCACATCCTCCGCAGGGGGTATAATGCATGAGGGTGCACTCACCCTTGGTGGGTGTATGTGATCCCTCATTGATATGTAGGCATTGGGTTCCCGATGAACCCCTTTGTTGGCTCTCTGCGTTCTTCGGTGGTTGTCTCCATCGATTGGTGTCTTGAGCTAACTTCACAACCTGTTCAATTGTGCACTTAGCCTTTCTAAATACACTGCGGTGTTTCATCAAGCTGCATAAGGCACATGAACACACAACAAGCAAGAAACCAACAACAACAAGACTACCAAAAGATTGTATTAGCTAAAAATCAAAACGAGGGAAAATATGGATTTTGCACGGGTGAAATTTTTTCAAACTCAACAACAGTGACATTTTTAAACTTCCCTACAGTGAACTGCAAGTGGGAAAAATGGTACAATAAAAAAGAAATGAGAGTTCACCAACACTTGTGATGTGAATCACAAGTTCACAACTTCTCTTTCTCACTAGGGCACCATCCCGACGCGGCGCCGTCGGTCGTTTCGGCGGCGGGGTGTTCGAATCAACAAGAAATTTATATCTTAGGATTCCTACTGCGGCGTAGCAAAGCTCTTTGCGATATAGTGGCTGGGTGACACGAGAGATGGGTTTTCTTCGTGAGAAAGGTTACGGTCACGTGAGAAATGGTGTTTTCTAGTTGGATTTTTAGGGTTTGTGAAAAACAATGTGTGTGAATGATTGAAAACTGAAATAACTGAAGTACAAAGTTAAGAGAGAATTCCTTGAAGTCTCGGGCCACTGGGCTTAGGGTTCTAAGTTAACCGACATGTCCTCGGGTCTTTTTCCTCGCATTGGGGAGCATGACATATAGTTATTTCCCGAACCGAATCTTCATATAGCTTTAAAACCTAAACCCTAAAAGTTTTCCTCTTGAAAGATGGCATTTGATTGAGAATAAATGTCCCTAACAATGAGAACATATCTCAAAAACCTACCCTACAGTAACTAATAGGAGACAACTAACTGGGCATCAGTGGATCTAGTGATAAGTAATCCTTTGAAGACACAAAAACTTGCCAAATATCGTTAGGGAGAGCATGCCTAGAGATTTTAACCTAAAGTAAATAGGAGCACAAATACCCTTAAATGCTTACTGGAAAAGCATGAGAACATGCACTTTCCTTAAAACCAAAACCCAGTGGCCTTCCCCTTCAAGGATGAGGGGGTTTTAGCCGAGCATCCCTTGATTTGTCATCATCAAGGGGTGTTTGGCTACTAAGAAAATGCAAGCAAGTGAAGGGAGAAGAAGAGAAAATCACCAGCGACGGAGGGAGAGGAAGCTTAGGTGCGAGGAATTTCCTTGATTGATTGATGGAGTGAAAAGTTGATTTGATTACAAGCGGGCGAAGCATATAGGTGCTCGACATAAGGGAAAATTACAAAGAAGTGTGCTAAGAACCAAAATTACATGAGGGAGCAAACTTGTATAAGGAGAACCGCAAAGGCGGGTCAAGCCGGTCAAGACGCAGGTGAGGCGGTGTTATGAAGTTGCGAAAAGTCGCGACTGCCGAGGATTGTAGGTTGCGAATTTTTCGCAACCAAGCTTCGCGAGCTCCATCTCTTGATATTTTTGCTCCAAATTTTCCCTCTGTTTCGATCGTGCATCTTGGTGACTCGGGTTCATCGTGTTTGAATCGAATTGAAGATAATGAGGGCATTTGACTACAAAACTACTAAAAAACAACTACAAATGTGATCGGTAGCAAAGTCGGGACCCCGAATGTATCAATTGAGTTATTAAAAATCGGTGAAATGCGCAAAAAGTGTTTAAAACACACATTATCACGAAGGGGCTTAAAATAACCTTGTTGGGTACTAATCACATACTAGGGCATACCCCTATCCTTGCATGATGACATAAGTTCTTACACATATACATAGGCAGTTCATTTTCAACAGGTGATGCTTGGCATCAATGTTTGAATAGGCCCCATATTCAGCTTGGCTTCTTCATACAGCAAGATGGTTCATGTGTATTCATCAACCTAGTAGGTGTGTAGATTAGGGCATACCCTATACACTATCCTATTCGCTTGTTCAGACGATTGGGTCTTCAGTGACGTATCTTAGAGTCTTTATTGAGACATTTGCGTATCATATGTACACACTGGGCCATACCCCCTATCAATTTGTGTGGATATTAGATGTTTTTCTAGGAATGAATGTTTGTGATGTGTACCGCTCTCTGACTTTGATCATATGTGCAGTTACAGGATTCTAGCATGGTATTGATGTCTTAGATTGGGGCATAACCCTTTCTTTTCACCTCTAGACACATTTGTGAGTTGTCCTACTAGGGCATACCCCTTTATTTTGTCATGTTTAAGGTGTTTGATTTCTAGTTAATTCAATTCATTTAGTGGTTTCCCTTGACTTCATATTGGGGCATATCCCCATTTTCATTAAGATGGCTTCCATTACTAGTAATTAGGAGTTTCTGTACATCGTGACCGCCTCATTTCATTTTTGCTTCTCTGGTACTTGCCCGGATTTCATCACTTTTTTCGATACTCGCCTGGATTCTACCACTTTTTCAGTACTCGCCCAAACCCTTCTCTGGTACTTGCCCAGATTCGATCATCACTTTTTTCGGTACTCACCTAGATTCTATCACTCTTTCGGTACTGGCTCAAACCCTTCTTTGGTATTTTCGAGATTCGATCGCACCGATGCAGGAACTCTTACGGTACGCGGTCGGTACTTTTCGGTACTCGACGAGGATTCTTTGGAACTTGCTAGATTCTATCACTCTTGGTGCGCCCTTCCCTTATCTGGTATACGAAATTCAATCACTTTTCTAGTACTTACGATTCTTACGGTACTTTTGAGATCGATCACTTTGCATTGCTCGCCGGATTCTTACGGTACTTGCCCGATTCTATCACTTTCAGTACTCCTCAGGACTCTTCTTTGGTACGATTTGATTACTTTTACGGTACTTGCAGGGTTCCAGCTGTAGTACTTGCCTGGGTCGATCACTTTTAGGGTATTATGACTTTGATCACTTTTACGGTACTTGCCTGGGTCGATCACCGCTTTCGGTATTCACCCGAATTTAAACCCTTTTCTAGCACTCGCCCGGCCCCTTCCTTCGGCATCGTTGTAGGATTCTAGTCATCGTTACTAATTTCCCTTAGCCTTCTTTGTTGTTATGAGGGGACAAAATTGTTGGCCTTTTGAATTCTTCACTAAAGTTCATTTCACTCATTTGCCGCTTGTACTGCATACTTGTAGACCACTCATTCATTCACTCTATTGAAGAGGGGCATATTTGTAGACCCTCGATTTGCCTCGACACTAGCACGGTGATCTCAAAGGGTGTCCACGTACCTAGTCATTTATATGTCACGGCTACAGTTCGCATATGTATATGCGTCTATAATACATGATGGTGAAGTGTGTGGTTCATTTAGTGCTATCACATGGCCCTTTCCTTAAATCATATGTTTTGTGCCTTGGAGATTAAAACCTCCCAAAATTTCAGTTCGGCTGGAGTTCATAAGAGCAAGCTCAAATAAGGAGCACTCGAGCTTGTTTTGGTCATATATCTCTCATCTCGACTCGAAATCATGCACCTTTTCTTTTGTTGGATTCTTTACTCATTGAGAAATTCTCTAACAAAATTTGAGAATTTTAATCAACCGAATCGACCAGTTGGGAACCAGCTCAATCGGGTCGACGGATTTCAGTTAAAGTTCATTATTAGAGCAGGTTCAAATTTTGAGCACTCGAGCTTGTTTTGGTCATATCTCCCTTATCTCAACTCAGAATTGTCACACCTTGATTTCCACGATGTGATTTATGTTATTTTACCATCTTTTTTTTTTTTTTTCATGAGTCCCTAACATAGGACTCTTTCAAAATCCAACACTTTGCATAAAGGGCTATACTAATACACACCATATGTATCTTTGTATTTCCTCAAAACACAGTCCAAAACTCCACTTGGACTAATCGCCTAGAAACGTAATTAAAATTCAACTCCATGTCTCAAAACATATATATACATATCTGTACTGAGGTAAGTACTCAATGCACCCAAGACTATACACTTACACTTGATCAAAATAATATTTGCAATCCCAAAACTTACGCAAAGTATCCCGAAACTAATGGCCACAAGAAGCCAAATATACAATGACCCATGATTGATATGAAGCGTCCAAAATATACGGTGTGAACCTCCACACAACACTAGATGTTCCTCAAAATGTGCCTTCAGCCACCCGACATGCTAAGGTTGGCGCACGATTACCTCGACCTCCCAAACCACAGAGTCGAACTCTCGAGTCATGCGAGTTGGTCTGCGTGTACACATCTAAGGTGGAGGAATAATGGGGTGAGTTCAACAACTCAATAGCGAATCCATAACAAGCCATGCTTATAAAAACATTTCAAAATACAAAATGGTCAACACATCTCAAAGCATGAGCATTTCTGATTAATAGGTTGATGTGAAACAAATGGATACAATCTGCCACCATCTCAACCCCTCATCAGTGACTCTTTTAGGCTTTCACCAAGACTGGCACGATCATCCGGCTCTGAAAAAATTGTTGGGACTTACTACCACCAGGGATACCCACATCCCATCTCTTGACAATTATTTGGGACTTACCACCAGGATATGCCCACATCCGTATATGCGTGACCTTTAAGGCCCACAACCCGAGGGGGACTGATCATGATCACCGTGTCCCACTACATCAATACGGGACTCTCACCACAGTCCATACCCATGTCATGCTTTAAAACAATTTCACAAAGCATTGCATGAATATTTAAAAACATCATGTACCCAGGATTAATTGAGGAATTCCACCATAGATATAAAAATATACACATTTATATATATCATTAGAAAATCACACAGTTCGAAGCATGGAATGAATGAGAATTTCGTCAAACCATGGTATAAGCAGAGAAGGTTACAAGATCCCCCCTACCTTCCTTGGATTCAAAAATCCTGATCTCCAGGGAAATTAAAACCACGGCTACTCCCAGAAGGATGCGAAATTAACAGTAATAAGATTTCTTAGCCTCGGAAACAATCCGGTTACATAAAATTGCAATTGGTTTTATTACTACTTCACCACTTTCGAATCACACAGATTCTTATACCTCCAACATAAACCTTGATCCTCCAAGTGCACTCTCTTTTACACTTACTAAGATCAACATTTAACACCCCTTATTAGGATAACACAAACAGCACACACAACACTTGTACCCTTTATAAGCCTATCTCAAAACCCCCTTTTTTTTTTCTTTTTTTTTTCTCAACTACAATTTTTTTTTTACCAGCCATACATGCTTTTTGTTCATTGTGGTCTTCTGACCAAAAAGTTCCCCACAACTCTGCCAGCTTTCCACGACCTCTTAAATCAGGTCATTCGGACTTCAAAATCAAGAGTTATGGTTTTACACTCGTGACACTCCACGAGGCCCATTTCCTAGGGACCAGAATCTATGCCACCTCTCTTCACCCATACTTTGACGAATTATGGGGGAACAAATGAGCCATAATTTAGCCATGATTTCTTGATGAGTTACTCCCTATGTGGCTACTTTGAGAAGGATTTTGAATCCTCCATTTGGATTAATATAGCTTCTGACTTATGACTTTCAAAAGAGGCGCTCCGGAATAGGGGCCCGGAATGCATCTGAATTTCAACCTCAAATTCAAGGGTCTTATGGTAGGGTATAGTTCTTGGTTGCTTCTAGACATTCGAAGGGCTAGGTCTTGGACTTCTTCTCCAACTAGAATCATCCAGTTCGGAGTTCTTTTGGAAGCGACACCCATGGCCCAGCTGCTTGTGTCATGGGGTGAGGAAAAGAAAGCTGGACAGCACCTCCCTTGGACACACACACACATATGCCATCTTCACAAAACCGGTCTTTTACAATTTAGGGTTCCACCAAACTCACCTTTCATCAAATCTAAGGTTAGGATGAAATCCCAACAAAACCCTAGAATATAACCAAGTCTGATAGAAATACAAATAAGGCCTCAAAGATCATGTGTTTACATACCTTAGTATTGAACTTTTCCACAAAAACCAAGCTTTCCTTCAAGCCTTTTCTCCTCCTTCTCTCTGGCTTCTCTCTAGAACTCTCTCTCACTTTCAAATTCCAAAGGTACCTTCTAACCAAGAAGTTGGTCTAGCTTCCAAAACCCAGAGGTGGTTTGCTTGGCATATGGCAAGCTCTTCTCATGCACTTGCCATGTGTCGAAGCTCCTACCTTGCATATGAGGTGTCATTCCCCTCATGATGCCACATAACTCACAAGCATGATTTGCACTTTACTCCCTCTCCACTAACAAGTTTTTCAAGGAAGTGGTCCTTCAAGACATACTTAATTTACAAATCTAACAAAACCACTTAAACTTACCTAATTGCATAATTGACCATGCCATAAAAAATGCAATCTAGCACACTTTTGCTAATACTCTAATTAAACCAACCATTAAGATTGCTAATCTTAATCACAATTTAAAATATCATAGGGCATAAGTTGCATTTGCTCCCCAAAAATCCTTACCTAAATATAACAAAACATATATTAATATACCAGGTGTTACAAGAATCGCACGCCATTTTTTTTTTTTTGTTGGACTCCTTATTCTTCAAGACATATTATGTAAAAAAATTTATATTTTTTCTCAACCGGCTCAACCGGTTAAAAACCGATTCAGCTAGATCATTGTGCCAGCTTGTATGGAGCATTGATTTTGGTGATTTTGGAGCCATAATCCTACTTGGTTTGGGCCCATAAGCTCCATATCAGTCCTAGGCACGGTTTGGGTCTAGTTTTAAGCCATCTTATGGGTTTCTTACAACCCACCTTGAGTCCATTTTGGATTCTTAGTGGTTCAGCAAATGAGTTAATATGGCTAGCAGTTCACCTTGGAACTGTAAGGGATATTTATGGAACTGGGCAAGTCCAAGGCAGATTGGGTGAGTTCCCATGACTGAAGGTGTGCAAAATGGAGTGGGCTCAGATGTTTATGAAGGGAAAAATACATAAAAACATGGGAGGGGGACTTTAGTAAAGGAGGATTTTTCTGGGCGAAAAATTTGTCCAAGTTTGGTGAGTGAAAAGAACAGAGGGTGGAGAGGGTTTTGAGCATACAAGGAAGTTCTGGATGCACATGAAGTGATCAAAGAGAGAAGGGAGTAAGGAGCTCTTGATAGGTGAGGACTTTTTAGAGTCTTTTTGTAACACCCCAAAATATACCCTAGTCGTTTTCGACATGTTTAGGGTATTTTGTAAGCATAATTTAACTGTTTTGTGAGTTAAATGCGAAATATAGAAACTAGAGACCCGGAAAGTTACAAAACTTAGGACAAAATTGTAATTTGTCAAAAGGGGCCCTAAAAGACATGAATTGTTGATATGAGTTTGAGGCCAAAATGAAATAAAGAAACTTGGAATACCACAAATAGCCAAAGTTGAAAGGCTTAAAAGCAATTAATGAAACTTAACCCCGAATGGGTTTTGGAGGGACGAAACAAGGCCTTAGCAAACATGGGTTTTAAAAAGACCAAAGTTGGTCTCATTTAGGGGAGGAGAAAAAAACGTGAAGGAGGAGGAGAGAAAGAGAGAGAGGAAGAGGAAAGAAGATAGAGGAGCCAAAGATCAAGCTGACAAGGTATGGAACTACTAACTTTGAGTATGGACTTGGATTTTGGTATGGATCCTTGAGGGTTTGTTTGGTTAATGGTTTTTGCCCGCAAACCTAGGGTTTGATAAAAGTTCATCCCAACATGAGTTTCTTGTTGGAAATTGATTTCTTTCTAGGGTTTGATAGGATTTCATCCTAACCCAATAGATTAATGGGAGTAAGTGATTAGTCCCCAAAAAGTGCTATTTTGAGCCGTATTTTATATAGGTTTTGAGTGCTTTTTGCGCACTAATCATGTCAATAATGCCAATTGAAGTGTTCAGGTCTTCTTAGTATCACTTATGTCGTTTAGAGGTTATTTTTGGTTGTTTTGCAGGTTTTTGCATACCTTGAGAATTCAATATCGAAATATGTGCTGAACCATGAAGATCGAACTCATTTATCAGCCTTCAAACATCTCAAAATTTAAAGAAGGAATGAAGGCAAAGTGAGAAGAAATGATGCAGTAGAGGATGCATTGTGCAGCAGTGAAGAATAAGCAAACCCAGGGAATTTCGCTAAGATGGCGAAAATTTCGCTGGGATTGCCAGCCCAGGTATCTTGGCGAAGGAATTTGCTTGATCTGGCGAGAGTTGGGAAATTTTGCTGGGCTCCCAGTTTGGCTGGGCCGGCTGGTTTCCTGTGGGTGCCTGACCACCTCTGTCACTTCAAGGTTTGCTGAGCCAGGAGGTGGTTCATTGTGGGTGCCGGGTTCTTTGTGAATTCCTGCAGTTTGCTATCCTCACATGTGCATTCACTTTCCTTGTGAAATTTTAGCTGTGGCGAATTTTTGGCTACTAAAGCGAAAGTGTTCCTGCCTGGCGAAATATACGCAGTGTCTTTTTACACCATTCATTACCAGCGGGCCTCATTTTGGTGTGTGCTTGTGTCGCTTGTTTTGGCAAATGTTTAGGCTTTCTTGTATTTTCATGTTGGTGATCACATATAGCATAGTTTTTTTGCCTTCAGCTGCAGCAGCTGTCTTGTGTACTGCCTATGTCATGTCTCATAGCTTTCATTTGAGTTTGGGTTTTCTCCTCTTCTCTCTCCTTCTTTTCCTTATTTTTGAGGAACACGACACCCTGCCGGATAGGCTTAGCTCAGGAATGCCGATCAGCCTTTTCTTTGAAGGAAGGTAGCTAAGCTTGATTTGTTGAGACAGTTCATGGGTTGTCTCATGTTGTTCAGTAGATACGATCGCGTGGTGTGGCTCCTGTCTTCTCGAAACCCCAGGGTTGAATACCGTTTAATGTTATTCCATTTGTGATACTTACCATGCTTTGGATCACGAGTGCATGTACTTGTTGCTGTCTTTGCAGGTTTCTTTGATGGCCTTTTCTTGAACCTTCTTGTGATGTTGAATGTTGGGTTTCAACTAAAGGGTTGGCAATTGTATTTTGTGTTGACTGTTACGGTGATTCTGGGGTGATTTGCTAGTTAAACAAAATGGGATTGTGTGGCTTAGACTATAGTTTGCCCATTATAATGGGGATAACGGGAGCTCCACTTGTTTGCCTATATTATCAGGGTGTGACCTAATCTTCCAGGGATTTACCTTTTTCACACTTCGCTGGGTTTTCACGAGTTAAATCGGCACCAAACATGATTATTTTGACAACAAAATCAATCCCGATAAAGCCTCACCATTTTCAACCTTTGATGCAGTCGTTTCGCCAGGATGAAAACCGTCCCGTGTTGAGCCTGAACACTATCTTTGCGGGTAACCATTTAGGTGGGGCTGGAATATGGGAATTTTGTTTAGTTGGTCTTACTAACTGGCGGCACGAGAATGGGTAGGTGAATAAAACCTGAAGTATAAAGCATGGATCTCACTTTGAGGGTTGGATTTATTTTGATTAAGTGCAGGTAAAATAGTTTGGGTTCAAGAGACAGGCTGGCTCAGATCATATATTTGTGTCATGTGAGTTATGACCCATATTAAAATGTTTTGGGAGAAAATGCGCTGAAAGGGTTTTGATGAAAAGATATCATGAAAGATGATTTGAATAATTGAGGTTAAAGGCCAATTTGTGTTTGTGTATATAGTATAATTTGGTTTGGGATGGAAAAAGTGCTTCAATGGGAGAAAAATACATTAAGACACAGAAATATCTTATTTAAATTTAGGAGCATGCGTACAACATATACTGTCTACGATAGATTTTGTGTCCATACCAGTATGTTGAACATGTACCGGTATCTGATTATTTTCTTTGTTTCTACCGGAGTTTTATGTTTTTTATGCATAATTTTCTATAGATTTGTTTGATTCAGTGGCTCACGTAAAAATAGACTTCCAGGAAGAGCCAAATAATAAAATGATCCATTGATCACTATTTAATAGCCTAAAATCAGTCAAATGTAGTACATATTACAGTAACCAAATTCTCAGTTTCATTTTGAACGCACTTAAATCAGTGAGAGATTTGTTTCAACCTTTGGGCAGTTTTGGGTAAGGGTGGTTCAGTTGAATAGAGCCTCTGCATATAGGTTAAAATTTCCAAATGAATGACATATCATGCAGTTAAGATCGGAAAAGGTGATAATACAGAACTGTTTCTGGTGTAAATGTTGGCAGAGCTAGTTTGACCGTATAGCCAGCTTCAGTTTGGATGATCGATTGGATTGATTCCGCGCCCAAAGTAAGAGTAGATTCATAGAGGAGCCAAAATATATGAATGAGGTGTGATTCCACATACATCATACTTCACAAGAATATGAAGTGCCATATGTAATAGGCATGAAACAAAGAAAAATGTAGAAAATGAAAAATGTAAAGATGTGTTCATGAAAGATGAAAATGATTATGGAAAATGAAAATGGCAATTGAAACATGATTGTGAAAATGAGAGGCAATATGTCGTGAACCGTAATGTGGTTAAGTGATATATGATTATTATCACATATAACCAGAAAATGATAACAAATGATAGGAGTATACGTGAATAAGTATACGTAAATGAATTTATGAATGAGTATACGAATGAATATGTGAATGAGTGTATGAATGAGTATACATGAATGAATACATGACTGAGTGTGTGAATGAGTTTACATGAATGCATATGTAAATGGTGATATGAATGAGTACACATGAATGAGTATAGGAATGAGTATACGTGAGTGAATACATGAGAATAGAGTATCATAAATGAGTATCGTGAGCAGTGCGTAAGCAGTATACGTAAATGAGTATATGAAATGTGTACATAGATTGAGTATATCTTTATGAAAAAGAATATCTGAAAGTGATATTAGGTGAAATAATGATTATGATCGGTTATGAATGCTAATTGGCTAGTGAGGAAATATATATATAAGCATATATATATATATTGATTTGAATGATTGTTATTCGAATTGTTTGTCATACATACTCATGTATGCGTGTATTTGCACTACAAGTGAAATTACCGCATAAAAGTAAACTGATTTGAAATGTGATATTGAATGACCAACATGGCCCGGGATTCACCAAGCGGTCGTCATGAGGCAACGTAATTGGTTAAATGCGAAATCATTGCTGCGAATAATAACGAGACGGGATCCGGCGAAATTTGAATCTGTGCGAATATATCATTATAGTTAAGTGAATCATATTGTTAAATGAGAAATCAATTGCTCTTGAATGACAAAGCCAGGACCGAGGATTCAACAAGCGAATGCGTCATGAATGTCAATTCTATAGTTAAAGTGAATCATATTGTTAAATGCGAGAAATCACATTGCTCTTGAATGACAAGCCGAGACCGAGGGATTCAGCAAGCGGAGAATCTGTCATGAATAAATCAATTCTATAGTTAAAGTGAGATCATATTGTTAAATACGAAATAAGGTACTCTTGGGCGAAGGCAAATGACGAGGATTCGACAGGCGAATCTGTCGCGGATGTCAATTCTATAGTTAAAGTGAATCATATTGTTAAATGTGAAATCATTTGCTGCGAATGACAAGCTTGAGAGACGAGGTTCCCAGTGAATGCGTAAGTGAGATAAATCGACTTTAATAACCATATGTGAGGCAGGTAATAATTGAATGCGAGGAAATGCATTGCTCTTGAATGACAAACGGGGCGGGATTCCCCAAGTGAATCGCCGTGAATGTAGAGCTTCTATAGCCATATGTGAGACGGTATGGCCGAGTGTGAAATCACCTTCTTCGAATGACAAACGAGGCGGGATTCCCAGTGAATGCGTAGAGATATTAGAGCTTCTATAGCTATGTGTGAGCTCCTGGCCCGATAAGCGAAAAATGACATTAAAGTGTATTGTTTTTAAGTATCTTTTACATTACACGGACATAGTAAAAAGGTATCATTTTGTAAATGCATTTTGTTGAATGTAAATGTTAAGGGTCTTTTGAAATTATAAGTGTTTATGGGATTGCCCGAAAAGAAGTGCTTTCGCGTAATTAAAAAGTCTAAAATGGAATAACATAAACAAATGTTTTTGGAAGATAATTGAAAATGTCGAGATAAACCGGGCTCCTGACTTGAATCCTTGGCCAGGGTCGATCGAGGATTGGTCGAACACACTTTGAAAAAGAAATTTAATAAGACCGAGAAATAAATGTTTTGATTGAAAGCGTCCCTGATCGAGTAAACGGGCTCCATCTTGGATCCTTAACCCGGGTCAAGTCGAGAGTTTAGGTGCGACACTTTTGAAAAGAAAATTTTAATAAGGCGAAATAAATGTTTTGATTGAAAACGTCGGAGTGGCAGGGCTCGATTTGGATCCGCCCGATCAGTTAGTAGAGTTCGGATTGCGACACTTTGAAAATGAAAATTAATAAAGCTTGAAAACTAAAGGATTTAACGGGCATCGAATCACGAAATGTGGCTGCGGGAGTTGATTAATGGCTTCGGTCGTGATAGTGATAAAGAGTCCTAATATGTATTGAGTATTAGTACGATTTGAACTGTATGAAATTGATATGATTTGGTTGTTACGAATTGCTATTGTATACGTATAAGTTTTACTTTGAATATAATTTGATCTATCATACATGCAGTAGATATGAGTTACAACACAGTAAAATACATGACACAGGAAAGTAATATGAACAAGATAATGATAAGGAATGCGAAAGAATAAAATAAATGTATGATATGATATGAGTTAGAAGTCACATAGGGTAGGCTTAAGTTATATGCATAGTAAATGTAAAAAAAGATAGTGGCGGCAGTATTGTTATTAGTCATTCTTGTCTATATGTTCCCACTAAGCGTAATTCTTAGCACGGTAATTCAATCCGTGTAGATGCGAAGAAGGAGATAAAGGGACGGGACATTCCACCGGCGGTACGGGCCATCTCGGGAGATAGGTGCTCACCCGGCACTCCGCAATCTCGATGTTTGTATTAGATATGTACATGTATAAGTAATTGTATAAGTAATTGGGACTTAGCATATGTGTAGAGATTTTAATGGATACCACTCGGTGGTAACTCCCCTTTGTATAATAATGAATGACTTTTGGTTATTACAAAAATTATTTATACCACGGGTATAAGGTCTAAACTCCCCAAAAAAATAAACCAAACAAATAAATAAAGAGTCCCAGTATATGGTTTCGCACCCGAAACCGGTTCGGATTCGCCAATCGGGTCGGACCGGGATTGGGGGCGTGACACTTTTAAGAGTGAGGGAGACTCTGTTGAGTTTACGGTTGGATCACGGAGTGAGGTTACGCTTGTGAACTCATGTCTTGGAGTAAATAGAAGGAAAGGCAGCCTTTAAGCCCGAAACAAATTTACGCTTGAGGGAAAAATTTTAGTAAGCAACGATTCGTATCGTTCCTTTCCTCTTGATTTTCTTCTCTGTTTAAGAGACATGCTGAAGCTTACTATGGTTGTCTCGGAAATAAAGTATTTGAGGATTGGTATTGATACGCTGCTTCCTTTTGATCTATTTCTCAGTTCATAGTTCGATTGATATGACCCCACAACAATTTAGAATGGCATGGTCTTTTGGGTTGTTGTTTTCTCCTCTAATTTTTGTGGCGCAAAGAGAGATTTTACCGCTGTTCTATGAATTATCTGCGTTGCCGGTCACTTTGTGGGTGCTCTTGATATGTAACCGTTGCATGGTTTCATTTTTTATGTTTGTTGTGGATGTCTCATTTTAGGTTGGTTATGATAAGGATTGGGGGGTTTTAAGTGGCAGATTTTCAATTAGATTCATAGGCTATAGGTGGTTGAAATTTCAGTTTGTTCCATGAGATTTAAGTATCTGTAGGAAGTAGACTTAGGTAGCTAAATTTGAGCTTGGTTCTTAGGGATTTGAGTGGTTGCATCTAGAGGTTCATGTGGCTGATATTTCGGTTTACTTCTTGGTGATTCAATTGCACTGGGGGGTTTTAAGTGGCTGATTTTCAGTTGGATTCATAGGCTATAGGTGGTAAAAGTTTCAGTTTGTTCCATGAAATTTAAGCTATTATAGGTAGGAGACTTAAGTGAATGAATCACGTGATGTGCCCTTGTAAGTAAATTAGCTGTAATTGAGTATTACTTTCATATTTTAATAAATAAAGAGGCATTTTCATTATCATCTTACATTTCTAATTTGTACTTACTCCACAATAGTTAATCTACTTTATGGTCATCAAGTGTGACTTGATAGTAACCCTGAGACTTCCAAAATGGAATAATTATTCTAAATTTTCCCTGGTCATTCATTACCTGGGTAGAGCAACAGTGAATTAAGCACTAGTATGGAGTTTAATCTACATCATGTTCTACAAATCGTGGATATATGATATTATCAGCTCATAAGTACATGTTGCTGAACATTGTATTGGATTGACCCACCATGAGAATACTACATGGATTATAAGTCACAAATACTTCTCATCATAATAATGTCTTCTTTTTTGTCCTTCAACCTAACACCAACATAGGTCTTTACATGAGAAGCTTTATGTTTTGACACAGTTCAACATCATCTGTAATAAGGTGGTAATATAGACTGTAGTTGGACATATAATAAATCATGTAGAGGGAGGAATGAAAGGGATTTATTCCTTTCCTTGTGAGAGATATATGTATCCCCGACATGTAAGACTGGAAATTGCATGGCCATCCTCAAATGAATTAATAATGGTTATTAATGTCCTTTGTATTATCAATATACATGTAGGTTAAGAAAATTGCATGATTGAACTTTAAAAGGGAGACATAGTCCATGCCTTGTGTTCAATTAGAATATCATGAAACAAAGGGACTACGACATTTATTATATCAGTTATGCCTGCCACCGACATCCACATAATTTGGTGGTCATAATGCCTGCTAGAGGTCACATATCCATGGGCCTCGAAATGGATTTCGAGCCCACTAATTAACATTATGTGGACTCCACAGTGGTCACACACATAGGATGGACTGAAACCAACCCTCGGGTTTGACCAGATCCCAAGGGACTGTATGATTCATTCATTCGCTTTTCACACTTGAGAGGGCTGGCTAGGGGTTTTCGTGGAGACTCAACCCTGGCTAGCACATTGTTTGCCTTTTCTATATAGACTAAAACCCCTCAAATTAACATAATTACAAGAGCCTTAAAATTCTCGCATCCATGTTACTTTGATGCAATTTTGCTTGATAAAATAATTCCTTTCTTAAATGTTCATGATTTAAAAATAAGGGTTCGCCTATGACACCAGTGCATTGTGTCATATAAGTAGTAAAATCGAATGTATATTGTATCATTCCCAGAGATTGATAGCTAATTTCATGATCAAACTACCCCAACTTACTGTAAAATTTCATACTATCTGGACTAAACTCATAGTGGAGATTTACTCAAACAACAAAAATTAAAAATCCTATATTGAATAATGTCAAACTAAGCTTAAAACAAACGTAATTGAAGAAAAATAAACATGTATGTGCCTGATTAAATCGGGCCTGTGAGAAACGAAACTATCAATGAAATACAATGAAACAAATTAACCTACGCTGGCACATTGCTCCTCGCTCTATATATGGATCTAGTTATTGTCCAAGATTTAGTTTTTGAATTGGATTTCCATTCATCGATAGATATCCTTGCTTCTCTCGAAGACAAAATGTTCCACGACTCAGATTCTGCAAATTCCTCGGTGGGTGATCCGCATTTTTCTTTGTCAATACTTCACACCCATTTCCCCGCTGGATGCTGTAACTTTGCTTTTCCTTCTCGTGATTTTCGTAAAGCTCTACCACTTAATTGGTGGCTCAACCTCCGCATCTACGGGTTTATCCCTTTCCCTTGATTGCATCTGCTAACACTTGACTGGAACTTACCTTTAGATTAAGGTGAACTCTTCGATTATTTATATTGTTAAATACACCCTCCAACTTCAATTATGGAGCGAACGGGATTTATCAAATGAACTCTCAAAGCTCAAAGAATTGCCAACAGAAGCCTTAACATACCCGTAAAAGAATGTTTCCTCACCCGTGAATCTCCGTCTATGTCACGCGTAGGGCATCCTGATATTAGAGTAAGATACATTCCTCAACTCGGTATTAGGTACTACTATCGAACTTATCCATTCAAAACGACACCAATTAAGTAAAACCGAACCCACCACTCTCCCTAATTAGCGCAGAAAGACTGTGGAATCAAATGTAAATTAAATCAAGCGTAGCCGCGTTTCGATTATCAAGGCTGCGAATTAAGAAATGGAGCATCATCACGCACAACCACTCGAATTGCAATAAACCGAGAAGAAATGAATTCCACAAATTTGTCTAGATTTCATAAATTTTCGTGCACACGTAAGAAAAATAATATAACTAAAATCCAGCTCTACTGCTCTCGCACGCCAGATATTCAAACCTAAAATGAAACTAAAAATAAACAAAAAAATCTACTTAAATATACATCAGAAGTTCCTCTTCTTTCCCTTTTCCGTAGTGAAGATTCAAAACCCGCTTACTCTTCTAAGCCATCTATTTATATCGTAAAAAGAATTCAATAACCCTTGCAAATGCCCAGGTGGAACTCAAAGAAAAATCCCAACTCACCGTCCTATGTGGTAACCTGCTGATGTCATGGACTTCTCTTTGATTGTTTCGTGGATCGGGCCGCGACTTCTTTCTTTAAGTCGCAACCATTGTCCCAGAATCGTTTTGATCGCTGGTCGCGACATCGCTTATGGTTGCGAAATTTCACGGTTCAATGTTCTTCAGGTTGATGTCGCTGACCTCGCGCATGTCGCGACATCATTGTCTTTCTATTCTTCCAAACTGAAAGTTGCAACATCGCTTTAGGTTACAATCACTCTTCTCGCTTGTAAAGGACGACTTCCATGTCAGGACTTCGATTCGTCGCACCCAGCACGGTGGTCTTCAGCTCATATGTTTCACTTTATGTCGCGAACTCATGGTGATGTCACACTCTTTGCTTCCCATTTCTTTTTTTCCGCTGCAACTCTAGCTCTACGCCGAGGTCAAGAACAAATTTCCTCCTTCCCACCTATTTTCCAGGTCGCGACCTCAATGAGTGGTCGTGACATCATTTCTAATCCTTGATTTGTAAAAGGTCGCAAGTTCAGTTCTTGGCAAGTGCTTCTATTTGGCCACAGTTATGACCTCCTTTTCAAACTCTATTTTTGGTTGCACTTTTAAATTTCTTTCGGCGGTCGCTACATCATACAGGTCGATACGAAATGGATCCTCGCATTTAAAAACTAGTAGCGAATCCTCTTTTCGGCAGCGACCCTCTCTCGTGGCTTCATAGACGGATCCTGTCGCGACCTCAGAGTGGTGTCGCGACATCATTCATATCTTTTCGGCGTCGCGACATCAAAGTGATGTCGCGACATGAATTTCTTCCTCGACATATTTCTCTTTAGTCTCATCACGTCAGTTGTCAGCAATTCTTCTTCAAGTAACGGATTTCACTTCGTTCAGCTTTTCATTTCTTCTTCAAAGCCGAAATTTGTTGATGTTCGACTTGGAATGGTCAAGTAACTCGAGCTTCCCGTCTTCGACTTAAATTTCACTTGTGACTCAATTCACTGGGCAGGTCGGTTTCTCGACATTTTGCTAAGATCAGTTTTGTCAGATTTCATGCAAAATGAAATTTTATAAAATATCCACATTTCTCAGAAAACAACCAACATTTATCTCGAATATACTTAAAAAATGGATTAAAATCTAATGTGATTTTTGACTCCATCACACACTCAAGCTTCTCGTCTCTTGCCTCAAGAATTGCTCGTGTGGATAGCTATAGAGGGTGGAGCGATCTCGCTGCGCCTTTCAGTTCGACAAGGAGGGTTTGACGCACACAAGAGGCTATAGAAAAAGGATCTTCTAGCACGAACAAGGTATTCTTCTATCCCTAAATCATCTAATCGGATCACTTGGATCCCTGGTCGGGTTAGAAAAGGCGATTTTTTTTTTCCGTTGTGTATGTATGATTAATCGCCATTAGAAAGCTAACATGAATTTCAGCTTGCCCCGGGCTTTATGGTCGCATGTGGATGTCCTGGTCACCGATGCTTTTTGAAGGCTGGCAGTGTTTACGCCAGGCAGCTGGTTTGGTCGCAATTTCATTTTGCAGATGGCAGCCGTAAAGTTCTGTTTTTAACAACTAAAATGTCGTCCGCCTTACTCGATGGACAACGTTTACTTTTGTCGATTCTATCCCATGAGAAGTCACCAAAAATGGATAAACTTTTTTCCAACTCCGCCGTCGTCAGAACTTGAATCAAAGCATCATTGGTTTTTTCTCGGTGATGGTTGTTAGAAATTTTACCTTGTTTAGTCCACCCTCAATCACTTCCTATTTAACTGCATAATCGCCGCTTTTGGTCTTTACCCGCGGAGGAACAACAAAACAAGATTTTTCTAACCAAATGTCCAGGCTGTAGCCATAGATCAACTGAGCCAGTTAGAAGGTTTTTCAGAGGCAGCTGTACTTGGTCCTTGGTCAATAGTCTTTATCCATCCAAGCTGAATGGTAAGCACCGCTTTATGAATTTTTACCGCAGTGGTCAGTCAAAAATGATCAGATCTTTACCAACCCGGCCTGAACTGGGTGGATGGAAGCAGTGGCTATGAAGGGAGGTGGACCCGCTTGAAGTCCATCAGTCTCTATGACACGAGCCAGGCTGGTGATTCAAAGAAGCCCTTCATGTTTTAACTGAGATGCCCACGGAAGAAGTCACGTGTTCAACTCCAAAAAGGAAACAAAGATGGTCCACACTTCATCACCAATCCTGACTTACCAAGAGCCGCGAGTTTTTGACTGTTGGATTTGTCGCTATTTGAGCCGATTTGTCGTGATTCGTGTTGATTTATTGCTATTTTAGATTACTGGTTCTGATTTGTTCCCGATCGCTATTTGCTTATTTCTGTACGATTTGACCTCGACGACACGATTTTCTCGCCACTGGGGTGCTTGATTTGTTGTTGATTTATTCTAGATCGCGCCGATTTGATCCCAAGCCTTATCCTAGAATTACTTAGTTTTTTTAATGTGTTACTTTAGGAAAAGTATATTAGTTTCTTTCTGTTAATAACATGCATTTCCTCAGGGCCGAATATTTAGTTTCTATTCTTCATTTTTTTACTTGTTTAAAGGCTTTCTGTTATCCCTATATTCTTCTAAGTTTTAAGCATTAATAAATCTGAGAGCTTTAATTTCTCTTGTTCTTTTAAAGAACTCCTTGAACTTATCTGCTATTCCTGTGGTGTTCATCAGACTGTGATCAATCATCCTATCACCGATCGTATGCCCCATATACGCAAGTGTTCTTGCTTCCATATAAGGACCATGGCCCACATCATCCATCCAAGCGACGCTAGAGCGAATTCTTCTCCGAAAGATCACTACTAGTCTCTTCTACTGCTTGATTTGCCTGTATCAACAAGTAGGGAACCTGACCATCTAGTTCATTAGGTTCTCTTTGTATGATAGAAGTAAGAGCAATTTTCCTGTTTATTATTTCTACTTATATGGACTCCTAATCGGTTAACGCTGCTTTGTTGGGTTCCTTACTATGTGAGGAATGTTCTGAAAAGTTTTTAGATTTGTTCTCAACTGGCTCAACCAGTTGGGGATCTAGATCAGCCAATTCGTCGGGTTTTTTAGGGGTAGTCTTATTTCAGTTTAATTGGAGTCCATGATCTTTGTGATTCAAGCCCCTTCGCTCCCGATCAATGTTAGGCTTTGTTTAGGGTCTAAAATGGGGTTCAATTCGGGTTAATGTGGGTACATTTGGTAGGTTGATCGTGCCTACGAGATATCCTCTCTCAGGTATAACGCCATCTCGCCAGCAAAGAGGTTTATTAATCTCTACACCATCCTTTAGACTATGAAACTCTGAATGATTAAACCCTAATCACACTCAGTGTCTGTGAGATTCCTCTACTTTCCAATTTACCAAGTGTCGCTTTTACTTCTGATCCCTAGGATTCTTATCTCTCGATCTCATATTCTTGGCTGTATATGCTAATGTTAGGCCAAACACCACCACAAATAAATCACAAAAAATAGAGCAACTGACATCAAATCCATTAATATACAAACGGAACTAAGAATTAACTCATGAATGTAGCAAAGGTATAGAAAAACCCTAGAAATAAATCTGTGAACATCATAATGTTCATCACAACCACAGCTATTCATTAGGTGCCCTAGAAAGAAAATACAAATACAGAGTGGCCACCATCTTCAATCAAAGCCAAGGCTGCCTTCTCCGGGTCCTTCCGCCATCCGTCTCTCTTGAAATTCGTCGTTCTTTTCCTTATAGCAAAAAATCTCGTTGATTGAGTCCTGGCGACGTCGCAACGGCGCAACGTTGGGCTGATGAATATGGGCACGTCGTCTAACCTTAACGTCACTACGTTAAGGCTAAGCTCTCCAATCTTCTTCTTCAAATCTCCACAGCCTCAATGCCGCTTTTCATCCCAGCCACACAGTTTGTGCATCATATATAAGACGACAAACACACTTATTATTATATGAAATGAAGCAAAAACATATAAATGATATAATGATGAGTGTTTTAGGCACCTATCACACTTCAAACTTAGCTTTTACTTGTCCCAAGCAAGAAATAAACTCATAACAAAACACATGAAAATGAGAATAATAAAACTCACTATGAAAGCAGTGATATATATATTTGCCAAAAGAGAGAGTCAAAATGAACCAAACTCGTAATCTGGCCTCGTCCTCTAAAATCAGGCAATCCTTAAGGTTATGCAACTTTCTAAGGAACTTTATTACAAGGTCGCCGACCACAACCAACCCTCTGTTCTTGAATCACTTTCCAGTAAGTCTATGGTATTAAGTTTCATGATTCAATGATATGGTCTTAGGTTCCTGATAATTTTTAAACTGAGTCAACAGCTACTTAAAATATTCTAACCACTAAATGAAGGTTGGCAGAATGCAAACCTTTTATTCACGTTAGATCACCTAAGCGTGAAGAAATGGGCGGTCGTGGTGTTTAATCGAGCACCTGCAAGGATCACTGTGACTTCACCAGCTTGGGTTATGGCACCTGGCATTTCAGTTTCACTTCCTGGAATATTTCACCAAACCTAAAGGCCCTAGACTATGGGAAGGATCTATCCTCTGTCCCATGTAGTGAGCGCCAAGTCAATGGCTCTCACACATGGTCATGACAGTCTTGAAAGGCCCCCGCACTATGCCCAAGATTCCGATCGACTCCATCCCAATGTATTCTATTCACCTTTTTTTCTTTTCTTTTTTCTTTTTTTTTTTACATTTTTTTTACTGAAATTACACAACTTCTTTCCAAGATGAGTCCTAAAACTGTTTATTTTAATCATTTTTCTGTGAGCATTTTTAAAATATGATTCATTTTAATGGTGAATTATGGAATATTCAACCACTTTGTGTTTTGTAGGTTTTAAATGAAAAAATAGACAATTCTAGAAAGAAAAGCAGAAAAAATTGGCAAAGGTAGAAATGTCGAGACATAGTTTCAAAATGTCAGAAGATAATCACTGAACTGGTGGTATAAGTCCCACGGGCAAATACATGTCACAACAAAGATCAAGTTGAACTAAAGCCAGAAACGAAGATTGTCGCGACATAATATGAGAGAGATTGACTGATAAATGTTGTGACAAAGAAGTGAGTGCTGAGACATAAAGGAAGTCAAAATATTAAAACTTTGGTCGCTAAAAGGATTTGAAGGTCATAACATTGTCGGAGAAGTTCTTTTTAAGATGAACAAGTTTCATATTTTTTTCCTTGCTCTGTCGCACACTGATTCATGGAAATATAGAACTGTCAATATTTCCAAAACTCACGCTGAATAGAAAGAACTAAGACAGAGTTTGGTCTTGACAAAGATAACCCATATATTGTATAACAAAACTGTATCACATTGTTATAATAACATTGTTTGACATATAGTTTCTTAATCTACAAATAAACATCGTCTGAAGACTCGTCAAAACAAAGATAAGACGCCGCATAAAGGTTGACAATAACTGGTAGAAGAATGTTAGCACGCATGCATTATGTCGCCACGCAACATAATCTATATAGATTCTGTCACATTAAAAGAAATGATGTCGTGATTATAAAAATTAAGATAAACACATGTTTAAGATAAGTCATATAATAAAGATTTAATGTTGTAAACAACATTTTTAAATCAAACAAAGATTCAAAGAAGAAATGAGGTTAATTATTATCTTTGAGAGTTTAACAACACAGAAGTTCAATCAACAATAAGATTAATGATCAAACATGACAAAGAAACTGATTACATAATAACACTGATAATTGAAGGAAACCTCATTTTATATAGATAGAACCCTAGAAGGATCACAAGAACATAAAGAAAGGAATTGTCACTTGTTATAATAGCTAATATGTTATTGAATGATAAAGAAAATGGACATCGCATGATTTTTTCAAGGGAAACAAAAGAAACATGGTTAATGAATAAAAGTTTTATGTCCCAATGTGATAATTTCATGTGTTACACACCCACGATAATCTTGATTAACTGTCGCCATGAACTGAGAAGATAACATCGAACTCATGTCATATTAGAAATCAGTTTCACGGCAGATTTAGGAACAAATATGACTAACTATAACATAATTTGACTCTTCTTTGGCTGTCGATTAAAGCAAACCACTAGCTGAATTTTAGGATCCATAACAAACTTTCAAGTGCTGCCCCATCATTTTAAAAAAAACTATAAATGAGGCACTAGTACTGCAGAAGTAGCTTCCACAAACTAGAACTGTAGCTAGAGACTTTCATATTTTTTTTATTTTATTTTATTTTTTCTTTATTTTTCTTTACGTAAATTTAGTTTTAGCTTAGCATTTTAGTTTGTTCTTTTTGGGATTGAACAATGATCTGGTGTGAAGTTTCAAGCTGGGTTCAATGTAAAATTTTAGTTTTCATTACTGTTTAATTTTGAATGACTTGCAAGAAATTCCTCTGAGTTCATTTATTTGGCCATTGCAATTTTAGTGAATTTTCCTAATCATTAGTCACCATGGTCAATCCAAATTTTTGAAAGACTCCAGCCTCTGATTGGATCGATGTTAATTATTATTTGTCTGGTCAACTTGAAAGAATGTCATAGTTCTAAATCTTGAATTTATTTGACTGTATTGACTCTTTTAGAAGTTACTGTTCCAAATATTAAAGAGTTGTACCAAACATCAGATCTTGTCACATCGCAGAACTTTCCTGAGTGACACAAAGATGAGATTTCTAAGAGTATGAGCAGCTTATATTGGTGTTAGACTAATATTTAGAACTAATGAAACTCCTGAAACGACATTTCTATAGATCAACAATTAATTAATAGTGTGAGAATAGTTGGAAGATGTATCAATTTAATTGATGAGAGGTCTCTCCTCTATCTGATGAAAGGATCTTGATCCCGTGTTAGCATAGATCTAATTAAGGAGATAGAGAATTTTATCAAATTCGATGGATGAATTACCAATTAGATTGGAGAAGGCTCAGAATTTCGTCTATGGGGATGTGATTCTCACCCTGATTTTAAAAGTACCGAAATGAAAATGCCCATCTTAGAAAGAGATTTATATCAGTATAAGTGCAATCGACAGACTCATGTATCCGAAACAAACATGGATTCCTTCTAATTAGTGAAATGTATGGTGTATAGAGAAATCCAAACTATACTACCTCAAGATCTTCGATGCGTCTACTTCAAACTAATGTTAAATCTATTATAAAATGATGCAGAATTTGTAATTGTACACTAATCTATTTCCAAGTGTTAATCTCATCAGTGAACTTTTTCAACTGAACATTTTAATCATTGTATAAGGATAGTTATAGAATTTTATTTAGTTTTATTTTTCCTTTAGTTTAAAACCAAATCACTTTAACTTTGGAGTTCAAAATAGCAAGGATCTTTGAAAAGATGGGGTAATTAATGTTTAGTGATTTTTCATCACCCTCGTGGGAAACGATATTCGACTTAAATCCACTTTATTACTAATGACCTGCACTTTGCAGTTGATCTGTGACCAAAACACGCTTTCAAACGGTTTCTCATCCGCTGCAAATAACATATTTTATATCTTTGGTCAATCAACAAGTTTTGGCGCCATTTCCTAGGACTGAATAGTCTTTAGTGGTAGTACCAGAAGTTTAGCACACATTAACCTCATCATATTTCGTCAATTTGATCTTCATTAATTAGTCAGTTTTTGGTATGTGTAAAAATTAGTCAACAAGTTTTTGATGCCGTTGCCGAAGATTGAAAAAAATGAATTTAAATATCAATATTCTAACCAAAGAGAGAATTGCTAATTTGGACATTTTTCTCTATTTTATCATAAATTTCAGAAAATCACAAAAAAATAGTTTTTAACTGAAGTAGCTAAGTAAGCTACTGAAAATATTTTATGAGCTTAAAGCGATATAACTATTTTCCACAGATTTAATTTGATCTCAATGTGTTTCTATTTCAAGAAGATTTTACATGCACTGGAAACCAAAAGCAGAACTGCTGCCTTTATATACAGAACTAGAAAGAACACCGAGGAATTTGAGAAAGGTTAAAAGTGTTGAATGAACAACTATAGCAGATCAAAGAGAAAGAATGCAACCTATTCCAAAAGAAGCAAAAGCAGAGAGACCTCAAAGGAAAATGACTATGGAGGATTTTTAGAAACCAGTTATTCAAGATGAATAATTCCATATGAGACAAACACATATAGAAGCCAAAGTAATTTGAACTTAGGCTAACTTTTGATCAGCTAATGGTGTAGCAACACCACTACTGGCATCCTAGTGAAGACCTCAACGAGTGATATGGAAGATTTATGAGGGACGGAAAAACAACCAAGTTGAATAGTGGTGAGTCGAAGGATCAGTTTGGCAATTGTTTCCATTTTCACCAGAGATGGGCAACTCTGGCTCTGAATCCAATACCGTTGGATCGCAATTAGGAAGAGTCAGGAGGCTCTTACAAGATACCTTCCTCCCCGCCCTCACTTCCGAAAGAGACGTGGAAATCATAGTGGTTTAAGCAAGAGAGGACAGAAAGTCTCATACTACTTAGGAAAAGACAAAGACATCAAAAGATGCCCAATGGCTGAATAGACTGACCAATTAAGATGGATATTTTTATCATTCTATGAATTATACCTCGTATAATTATGTACCTCATGGAGCTTCAATAGAAAAGTGTTAAAGAGGCGGTGTTAATGATAGAAGACTCTCACAAATGTAATTATGTAGCCCATCTAAAACTTCAAACAACAAACCGAAAGGAAGTGGGTGGATAGGAGCTAACTGGATGACTACCATAGAAGCAAAACTAGATGCATCAGATGAACAAGATGGGGAACCACAGAAGAACACCAGAACTATGGAACAATTAATGAAAATGAGAACAGGAATAGTGTTGAAGAGGGACTAACCCATGAGGGTCCCTATCAAGTTGAAGAGGGCTTAAATCAGAGAGAAGAAAATCAGGGACAAAGGAGATCTGCTTGCTTTGAAGAATAGATGCTAACTTTCATGGGAGAAAATAAGAGCTGTTGGCGATTTATGAGTACAATTTAGTAGATCTAGCAAGATTTCCCCGTGCAAACACAACCTGTTTCGTGCCAACAGAAATGCCTCTTGAAAAATCTGACACAAGTGTAAGTGTACCGGCCCTAGCTATGCGTAATCAATCCAAGATGCCTCCTGGCGGCCACAAGAATTTGAAGGATTGTATGGTGGTAATTCTAAGAAGTGGAAGAGAGATAGAAAGCAGAAAAGAATAAGAGAAGAAAAGGACTAAAAAAGTTGAGGGAGAAGAAACTAGAAAAGAAAACAATTTTGCGTCAGATTTCAATAAGAGACCGAAAGAAGAGGTGCACCGAGCAAAGACAGTGGAGGTAGAAAATTGAAGAATAAAAAAGGAAAAACAAGCCTACATGCCTATTGTTCCCTTCCCTCAGAGGCTTCGAAAAGCTAAGATGGAAGAGCAGATCTCTAGTTTATTGGATGTCTTCAAGAAGATAGAGATCAACATACCATTTGTAGAGGCATTGACCTAGATGCCTAATTATGCTAAGTTTTTTAAGGACATTCTGAGTGAGAAGAGAAATTTCGTTGAAAAATGAGTGGTGGCTTAATAATACATACAAAGGCAAAGATCCGCAGGAGCTGCCAGAAGATGCAAAGATCCTCGCACTTTCACCATTCCTTACACCATCGAATTTTGAATTCAAGAAAGCGAGCACTCAAGAGCCGGCATCAACTGATGCCTTGTCAAAGGGTTAAGAGACTTAGTTTGGGGGAGCTTACTCCCATAGCTATGACTTTGCAAATGGAAGATAAGATAATGTTACAGCCATAAGGAGTCCTTGAAGATATGCTCATCAAGGTGGGAAAATTAATTTTTCCTTTAGACTTTGTAGTCATGGATATGGAAGAAGACACACGAGTTCCATTGCTGCTTGGAATACCTTCCCTAGCTACTGAAGCTGCCTTGATAGATGTGAAAAATGGAGAACTCACTCTCATAGTAGGAGAAGAAGCAGTACACTTCAAGTTGAACACAAGCTTAAAACAGTCCGAGTATGAAAGTCTAGATTGCAAGACTGTAGAAATAATAGTTCCCATTAGTCCTGAACTGATTTTTGGTTGTAATTTTCAGAACTCAATCAATGAAATTGAGATGAATTTCCAGTATCTTGATGATCTTGATTGTGAATTTCTGCATTCCGATTGTTAATTAAAGGAAACAGTCTTTAGTTTGAATGAGAACAGTATAGAAAAGACAAGCAACAATGAAGAGGAAGCAAAAGAAACATAAACAAGTTCAAAAGGGTTAACCTTGAAGGAATTACCTAGACATTTAAAGTATGCTTTCCTAGAGCCAGAAAAAGCAAAACTTGCTTTTATATCAGCTGCATTAACTGAGCATGAAGAACAAAACTGTTGGAGATCCTGAGAAAATCCAAGGAAGCAATTGCTTGGTCTATAGAAGATTTGAAATGAATCAGTCCTTCTATCTGGATGCACAAGATCCTTTTGGAAGACAATCCAAAGACCTCTATAGAACATCAAAGAAGGCTGAATCCATTAATAAAAGAAGTTGTCAGAAAAGAAGTACTAAAATGGCTGAATGCAAGCTTCATATATGCAATCTCAAACAACCCTTGGGTGAGCCCAGTTCATGTGGTTCCCAAGAAGAGTGGATTCAATGTGATCAAAAACAGTGGCACTGAACTCATTCCAAGAACTGTAAATAGATAGAGGGTGTAGGCTGACTGGCGTAAAACTAAACACCGCTACCGTAGCGATCATTATATCCTCTACCTTCATCGACGTTAAATGTTGATGTGCTAGTAGGACACCCGCATTGATCGCTTTTCGATTTGGATATTCCGTTATAACCGATTATGCAGCCTTTGTGATCAAGAGAAGACTACATTTACATGTCCTTATGAAACTTTGTTTTCTCGTAGATGCCATTTGGATTATGTAATGCTCTTGCCACTTTCCAAAGATGTATGATGTCTATGTTTTCATATTTGGTGGAAGAGGCTATGGAAATCTTCATGGATGGCTTCTCAATATATGGATCCAGTTTTGAGAAATGTTTGGAAAATTTGGAAACAGTACTTCAGAGGTGTCAAGACAAGAATTTAGCCTTAAATTGGGAAAAATGTTGTTTCATGGTAACAAAGGGTATTGTCTTAGAGCACAAGATTTCTGCAATTGGGTTAGAAGTAGACTAAGCAAAGGTTTCTATCATAAAAACTCTCCTGCCACCTACAACAGTCAAAGGGATAAGAAGTTTTCTAGGACATGCTGGTTTTTATAGGAGATTCATAAAGGACTTCTCAAAAATCTCTAAACCATTATGCAGACAGCTGCAAAAAGATGCAAAGTTTGATTTTGGTGACTCATGCAAAGCTGCATTTGATGAAATTAAATCCATATTAGTTACAGCTCCCATCATGGTAACACCTGATTGGAACAAGGAGTTTGAAATTATGTGTGATGCCAGTGACTATGCAATGGGAGTTGTATTAGGACAAAGAACTAAGAAGATGTTCAAGGCCATTTACTATGCCAGCAAAACCTTCAATGAGGCATAAGAGAAATATTCTACAAATGAAAAATAGATGTTTTGTATTGTCATTGGTTGTTTGTTAGGCTTTGCCCTTTTTGGAAATAAATTCTTACTTATCCAAAAAAAAATAGATGTTGGCAATTGTGTTTGCTTATGAAAAATTCAGGCCTTACATATTGGGGTCCCATGTTATAATACACACTGATCATGCTGCAATTAGATATATGATGACAAAGAAATATGCCAAACCAAGACTGATCAGATGGGTATTATTGCTACAAGAGTTTGATCTATAATTAAAGACAAGAAGGGTAGTGACAATGTGATAGCTGATCACTTGTCTAGATTGGAAAAAACTATTGAAGAAGAAAAAGGAAGTGAAATAGAAAAAAACTTTCATGATGAGCAGCTATTTTTGTTATCTGTCCAAATACGTTAGTATATTGATATTGTGAATTACTTAGCTTGTGGAATTATGCCATATGAACTCAACAACCAGCAAAAAAGAAAGTTAGACCTGATAGCAGATTCTATATTTTGAATGATCCACTACTTTTCAGTAGAGGAGAAGATATGATTATCAGAAGATGTGTACCAGAAACAGAACAAAGTGAAATTATTGATAAATTCCATACATCACCATATGGCGGACATTTTGTAAGAGATGGAACAACCCATAAAATTCTCCAATTAGGTTTTTATTGGCCTACTCTATTCAAAGACCGTTTTGAATGGGTAAAACATTGTGACAAATGTCAAAGAATGGGCAACATAAGCAGAAAAATGAGATGCCTCTGTAAGGAATGCTAGTGGTGCAGATTTTTTTATGTGTGGGGGATAGACTTCATGGGACCTTTTTCATCATCATTTGAAAATCTATACATTCTCCTAGTTGTGGATTATGTATCCAATGGTGGAAGAAATAGTCATCCTTAAATGATGCCAAGACAATGGCCTGGGTTTATACAAAGAAAGATTGGAAAGGTGTTCGGTTACACCCTAAACAATCATTAAATGATGAAGGAAACCATTTCAAATAAAGCTTTTTCAAACTCATGAGCAACATGGAATCGACATGTAATGGGATCAGCTTATCACCTCGCAAATGGACAAAAGGAAATTTCCAATAGGGAGATAAAGAAAATTCTAGAGAAAACAAGAATATGCGTAAAAGACTGGTCTATAAAGCTAGACGATATCATATTTATATAACTGCTACAAAACTCCCATTAAAATATCCCCATACAAAACTAATATTGAAATCTCTGCCATCTCCTTGTCCCCGAATATGCCATGCGGGCCATCAAGAAACTGAATTGTGATTTTCAAGCTGCCAAAGAAGAAAGATAACTCTAAATGAATGAACTGGAAGAGTTGAGGAATGAAGCTTATGATAATGCAAGAATCTACAAAGATAAGACCAAGAAGTGGCATGATCAGAATATTTTAAGGAATGAATTCAAAGTAGGAGAACAAGTCCTATTATACAATTCCAAGCTCAAGCTGTTTCTAAGAAAACTGAAGTCAAGATGGAGTGGTCCATACACAGTAGTAGCAAGTACACCCTTTGGAGCAGCAACACTAAAAACTGATTCTGGAAGTGAGATTAAAGTGAATGGTCAGAGATTGAAGCATTATCTTGGAGGAAACATAAATGAAGATTAGTTCCAAATTGTAAAGAGAGATGAGAATTTTGTTGAAAGGAATACATTTTGCAGCAAATGTCTAGCTAGAGACATTAAACTGAGCAGCTTCTTAGGAGGCACCCCAAACAAAATTTTAATTTTCACATTTAGCTTGCTTTTGTAAAATTTTTGTGTGTTTGAAGATTTAGTTTTAATTTTTTTAAAAAATTTTATTCAATGATTCTGTTAATTTTTTAGGACAATGAAGCTGTACTAGAGATGGATTTTATTTGGAATCATTCCTTCAAACACTGCAGACACCCTACAAGGAGCTTCTTTTTTTCCTAACCTGTCCTTAATGAGAATGCGTTGAAAGTTTAGAGGAATGTAATTTTGTTTCTAGAACAAGAAATTTTAAAATACTTTGTTGTGCTCATTCCTTGACTACCTTAAGGATAACCGTGTTGAATTATATTGCAAGAAATGAATGTGATTGTTCATATCAATTGGAGGTTCTTTTGATGATTGGGGATGTGTTTTCACAAGTGCACTAGTGGAGGAAAATATTTACATTGTTATTTGTGTGTTGATTTGGTAAACAGTAATTAGATTTTGAGGAAAGCAATAAGATTGTCGCGACATTGTTTCGACTTTGTTGCAACATTGGTTCTCTTTGTCACGACGACGAGTGAATTAGCCTATTCGAAGTCACAGGAAAATATGTCATGACTTTTTTTTTATGTCGTGACATTATGTCAATTGAGATGAATGAACTAGGTCACGACATTATTTCATGTCAGCACTCCAATATTCTAAACTCTGATCTTGCAAGAAAGTGTTTGTCACGACATTATCTCTCTATGTCGCGACATAAGTACACTTGAACATCATATTTTTATGTCGCGAACACTATTTCTCTATGTCGTGACATAAGATTAAAAAGGGAATAAACCTTAGGTTAGTTTTTGTTGCGACATTTAATGAAGGAGCAACAAAACATTTGGCCCATAAATAGATAAATTTTGAAATCTGAAAGGCCACCTTCCTCATAAACCATCGACCCACTCATCTTTCTTCACCAAATCTCTCTCTTTCCCTTTCGAAAACCCTAAATTCCCAAAACCTTGTTCTGACCATGTCTGAGCCGTTGCACCTTGTTCCTAACTTGAACGAAATGATGGAAAAGTGTGCAAAGGGCGAGGAAGAAGCAACTCAAGAAACTCAGTCAGGAGCATTGCAGAATGAAGAAAGACAAGAAACATAATCGAGATCGTTAACCAGTCAAGAAACTTAATTGAGAAAAAAGGAGTCAAGAAGCTAAAGCAAAGTGGAGCAAAGCAAGCGATCTGGTTTCAAAGAGGGCTTATTTCACTTGGAGGGACAAGTTAAAGCATAGGGACTTCATTGGCGAAAGAGGTTTCATCAGGTTAATCTCACCCTTCTAAGAAATTATTGAGAAGAGAGGATGGCACCTCTTCTGTGAGCACAAGGCTCCTAGGCTTGTAGATTTGGTGAAGGAATTCTACACAAACATGGTGGGATGAAGGAAAAGTTTGTGTATGTAAGAAGTAAATGGATATCATTCAGCAGGGAGAACATCGACCAAACTTTTAATCTGAATGAGAGAAAGAATGGTTCGAAGTTCAAGAAACTAGTAAAAGAACCAGATTTCTAGAAGATTGTTGATTTGCTGACATATGGGAAGGAGAAATGGAATGCCACAAGGAAAAATCCCCAAGAGTCCATTGAATGAGGATCATTTACTGAACAGACCAAGGTCTTGCTTTATTTCATTTGCCCAATCATTTTACCTTCGAGACATTTGAGGCAGTACTTTTGTATGCCATCTTAAAAGGATACAAATTCAGTATTGGAAAAATAATAGAAAACTCAATTTTGAGTTATTACAGAGGTAGTTACAAGGGACTAGTACCTCATCCAACACTAATCACAAGGCTTTTCATTTTAGGCGGTGTAGCGAGAGACTAGGAAGAAGAATGAACCTATACTAAGACCTCACCCCTGACATTGACAGGAATAATTAAGGGGCCTAAGAACAAAGGCAAGGAAAAAGAAGTAGAAATTGGAAGAGATGAAAGAGATAACATAGAAATAAATCAAATAGTGCAACTCAAGAGCATCAACAAAGGCAGAAAAGTTTGAGCCCCATTTTGACAGTATCCCCAGATTTAAGACAAATCCATCAAGAGCAAGCGGAAAGCTCGGAGAATCATGGTAACAATATAGAATTGATGGAGACGCTAAAAGCTATGAGACAAGAGATCAAGAGAGGGACAAACAGTTGAAAATCCAACTCCAATTACAGGATGAGTGCAGATGCAGAAAGGAAAAGAAGAGACGAATTGGAGTGAAGCACTTAGACAGGATGAAGAGCAAGACCCAAACTAGAAACAAGAGAAAAGAACCAAGTGAAGAACTCTGTAAGTGGAAGATGCTTTCCTTAGATCAGCCTAGAGTGGAGAGAGCTACAAGATCATGAAGGAGATAGAGGGATGCTATGGCGCAGAACATGCTGCAAAAGGCAGATGCCTTTGTTTACTTTTATAAAGAAAATTAGAAGGAAATAAGGCTTCCTCATAGAATGAAGGGACAAAGAAATGGAAAAAACCCTAAAATATAGGGAGAAATTGTGGACAAAAAGTTTAGATATGATCAACAATAATTTGATCAAAATGTACTCTGCCTAAGGTGAGTTTGAGGGAACCCTAAACTCTATTGGGCAGAGACAAAATGATCTTATTAAACAAATGGCTCTTTCAATGGAGTGGCCTGTATTTAACAGAGTTGAGGAAAGGTCCAAGCAGCCACAAGTTCAAATCCTTGAATTCTCCCCTTTTGCAACTGGTTACAAGTTTGAATAAGTGAATCTGAACCATCCTCATAGGCATGATAGAAGAAGTAAACACTCAATTCTATCAGATTCTCTCCATTTTTCTTCTTGTGATCAAATCTCAGGACTGGAAACTTAAATGAAAAACTTTTTACAAGACTGGGTGTCATTTCCCATTTTGTATTTCTTTGTGTGCTATTTTATATTTCCTCGATTTTAAATAATTGTGAAACTGATGACTTTTAGTGGGATAGCTTGTCAATAATGGAGTAGAAACCAACTTTCCTGGTCATTTATCAATAGGTTGAATGTTTGGGTAGAATTTGAAAATCAATGAATCGAATCGTTGTCAGGTTAAATTTCTCTGAATTGGAATGATTGATTTAAATAAGCTTAACCTATAAAATAGCATAGCAACATATCCGTGAACCAAATAAGATTTTATAGATGAACTTGTGGTAGATGAGATGAATCAAAGAGGAAAGTTGTAAGGATATTAATGAATGTCGAACTTCAAGAATATATAAAGATTTAAAAGCAACTGATGGGAACAAATGGCAAGACCTGATTATATTTCTTTTGTAAACAGCTTTTTAGTTATTATGAATCCCGATAAACACCGTACTTGATCAAAACACTATAAAATAAATTCAGGTTAAGATTGTGACATCTTCTCGGGATCTATCATAGCTAAACTCCAAATGTCCTGTGGTTGTTAGATTATTAGTTAAGAAACTTAAGCAAATGCCACTAATAGGAAATGATATAGGCCATTCTTGGAAGATTGAACCTTTCAAAGCCTACCCTTATAATATGCATAAGCATACACATTAGTTTTTTATTTGAGCCAATAGCCAATTTCATCATCAACCAACAAATGAAAAGTCAAGATTTTCCCTTAAACATAATCCTATAATAAAGAACCCTTATTTGCCCAGATTACATGACAAATACATCAATGATATAAGAGAACAAGTATGGGGGAATATTATTTTAAATTACGAAGAAGGATAAGAAGGGGTTGTGAAAGGAAAATAAATTGAGATGAGGAAAGATGAAAAGAATGAAGAAAATAAGTTGTGAAAAGAAAAGTGGAATGAGTTTGGTCTTGTAGCCTTCCTCCCTGGAAAGGTTCTGGCCTTTTAAGGGTGTTTCAACACCTAGTACTCCTAACGCCAACTAGTATGTATTGTTGACCAAAGTTCAAGAAGGTAGTAGAAACCTTAAAAAGGCAAAACATTGCAATATTCCATAAACCTTAATAAAAGATGAAAAGTGAAAAAGCTTCTAAGATGAAGAGAAGAGTTTATAGTATGAGTGTGGTCAAGAAAAATACCATAATAGAGATTATGCAGAAAGATGCACCAAACCAAATGGGGAGGTTAGAGAGTTCACATTAATGGAAAAATCAATGATGCATAATGAAGGCAAGTATGTTAAGTTGTAAGTGAAATCTGGGTAAAATTGAGCCTAAATTTTCCAATTATCTACCCAATTACCCAAGCCACTCATTATAAGCTTAAAAGACCTAATTGATTATAAAGGTGGTATATGCTTACAATAGTGGAGATTAATATGACAAACAAGCATATGGAACTTTAAAGAATAAAGGAGAAGTATAAGTTTATCTCGAGTATTATCCCGTAAGATTGAACTAATTCGCTGAAGGAAGAAGAGAGTAGTACCATCACACACTCACAAAATCGTATGAATAATTGGAATTGTTTACACCATAGAAATGAGCTGGGTCAGATAGTGAACTAATTTAAAATCTTCCTAATTTGTATTTGAAACATGTTTAGATATAATTTTACAACTAACTTATATTTCCTTCCAAATTATGGATTCAACAGAAAAATGTCATTAAAAATAAAAGCTAAATTGTTTGAGGACAAACAAAATTTTCTTTTCTTTGCTTGGGGACAAGCAAAACTTTAAGTATGAGGAAATTTGATGAGTCCTAAACTCATCTATTTTTAATCCATTTTTCTGGCATATTTCTAGAAGTTTATGATTCATTTTAATGCTGAATTATGGAATATTCATTAACTTTGTGTTTTGCAAGTTTTAAATGAAAAAGAGACAATTCTAGCAAGAAAAGCAAAAAAATTGGCCATATATGGAAATGTTGAGACATAAGCTCTCGTAATGCTCATGTCTCTTCAATAGAACCAGCAAAAGCTATGTCGCAACAAGCAGCACTACGTCACAACAAGCAGCGCTATGTCGCAACAAAGATCAAGCTAAACTAAAGCCAGAAAAGAAGATTGTCAAGATATTTCACAACTCTGTCACGACATAATATAAGAGAGATTGACTGATAAATGTTGCGACAAAGAAGTGAGTGTTGAGACATAAAGGAAGTCAGAAGATAAAACTTTGTCACGACAAAGGATTTGTATGTCGCGACATTGCGGGAGAAGTTCTTGAAGAAGAATGTCGCAACATTCCTTACTCTGTCACGACATTGATCTGTCGCGACATTGATCAAGGGAAATGGCAGTGGAAATTTGTCATGACATTTCATAACTTTGTCGCAACATAAAGAACTGAAGATGGCAGAAAAGATTTGTCACGACAAAAGACAACTATGTTGCGACATAAAATTCAAAGTCAGCATTGAAAGGCAAGAAGACTTTGTCATGACAAAGAAGTTTTATGTTGCGACAAACACAACATAAGGTTAAGGTGAACTCTGTCACAACAAAGACATCTATTGTCGCGACAAAAGTTGAGAAGAATTACAAGAAGAATATTGTGACGCATAAAATTATGTCACGACATAATGAAGAACCGGCGCGTAGATCTCGCATAAAAGAAACAAGGAAGAAAGGAAACAAGTTAAAGACACTTTGTCAAGCAAGAAAGATTTCAATGTCGCAATAAATGCTTCAGCCAATCACAAAGATCAAAGATGAAATATGCCGGGCAACATTTCAAAGTTTTCACTACATATTCAATCTCATCAGCAAGACAACAAGACTATGTTATGTGTATTAAAGAAAGGTCCTTTCATGATAACAAAGAACATGCAACTACGAAACTCCTGTCACGTATTAAAAAGAAAAATATTGTCATGACAAAGGTAGAGAAGAACCTTAAAAAGAATGTCATGACAAAGTGGAAGAGCTGAAGGCAAAAAAATATTTATCGCGACAAAAAAATTTATGTTCTCGACATTTTTCAGGAGCAGATAAGAATGACAAGTTGGTTGCAACAAAGTTTTTATGTTGCGACACAAGGTACTCATGTCGCGACAATCACTAAACAACTTCAATAGAACTATGTCACGACAAAATCCAAGAAGAAAGCACGAAACCATGTCGCGACAAAAACTGTAAGCCACGACAAGAGCTGGGGAACAAAGATGACAATTATGTTACTATTATTCTCTATTTTTATGCACAGCAACCAATCGGGGCCGACTTTGGGGATCCACAATTTTTGTGCCTTGAAGCACGGCCCACAAATTTAAATATATATAAATGAAGAATTCATATGACTAAGTGCGTAGCCTTTCGCCAAACCAGGAACTTCTAGGTAGCTGGACACTCATTTGTTTTTTTTTTTTTCTTTAATTTTCTTTTTCATAAATTTAGTTTTAGCTTAGCATTTTAGTTAGTTATTTTTGATTGAATGTTGATCCGGTGAAGCTCGAAATAGGTTCATTTGTAAAATTTTAGTTTCTATTATTTTTGACTTGAATGGACTTGGAAATTTTCCTGGAGTTCATTTATTCCAGCTTCGCTTGCAATTCCCCAAAGTGAATTTTCCTGTAATCGCTGGGCTAACGTTATTTGTAATCCGGGCTGAAAGATCAGCTCTCCTCGAATCGATCTGATGTTAATTATTGTTTTCGCTTCAACTTGAAAGAAAGTCATAGTTCAAAATCTCAATTTATTTAATTGCATTGCTCTTGCTACTTTTCTTGTTCAATATTAGTACGTACTATTGACTTATTTTTACAACAGTACTCAAAACCGACTAATTGTTGAAGACCAAATCGACTAAATATGATGAGGTCTAGAGCAAATAAACTCGACACTCGCCACTAAAGACTATTCAATCCTTGGCAACGACGCCAAAAACTTGTTGACCAAATTTTTGTACACTACTACCAAAGACTAACTAAATCCCTTAGCAAAAGCACCACAAACTTGTTGATTGATCTTTGATATAAAATATGTTGTTGCCTTGGATGAGAAGGTTTCAATTGAAAATGTGTTTTGGTCTAGATCACTGCAAGTGCACAGGTCATTCAAGTAATAACAATGGATTTAAGTCCAAATATCGTTCCCACGAGGAATGATGAAGAATCTAAACATCAATTACCCCATCTACTCAAGATCATTGCTATTTGAACTCCAAAGTTAAAAGTGATTTGGTTTTAAACTAAAGGAAAAGTAAAAACTAAATAAAATTTTATAACTATATATAAAGAATTTAAAATAATTGGATTGGCAAGTTCACTGGGTAAGTAACACTGGGATATAGTTCAATATATAATTATCAATTTCTGTATCATTTTTATAACATTGGTTCAGCCATGAGTTTAAATCTCACATGCCAATATGCAAGGTAGTATAGTTTAAATTCTTCCACAATACCCACAATATTCACCAATTGAGATATCCACAAAGTTCTTTCTATTACATGAAGTCTAACTGCACACTCAGAACAACCTTCATGATCTGTTTTCTCACAAGATTTGCACCTCCTTTCAGATCTGGCACCACTGTCTTTGTATTTGTTAGAGTCAGAGTCCCCTGTCCATTTGTATCTATCTGTTCATCCACATGTGTCCTTAAAATATAATCTAATCTTGATCCTCACCAGCTTATCAAGATCCTCATCACACACAGAAACCACTCAGAATGAACAGATATTGTCCATCAGAATCCATATCTGATAAATCCTGATCATCAGGGTTAACCACAAAAGTTTCCATTGTTCACATTAACAACAGCACTCTGGCAACCGCTTCATACTCAGAATCTCCATCTCTGTCACCTAAAGGGCTTCCCGGAAATCAAAGAAGATAATGGGCCCCTTTATGGGTACACGCTACTAATATTCTAAACAAGCAACTTCAAGAACAATACCACTTAAATAAATTCATGATTTCGGACTATGACATTATTTAAAGTTTAGGAGAAAACAATAATTAACATCGATCCAATCCCAGATGGAGCTCAATCTTTCAAACTGGATTACAAAGAACAATGACTAACTGATCATGTAAATTCACTAAAATTGCAAACGAACTGAAATAGATGAACTCCAAAAATTTACAAATTCATTAAATCAGACAGTAATGAAAAACATAAGTTTACAAAGAAAACCAGCTTGAAACTTCGCACAAGATCACAGCTTAATTCCAAGAAAAACTAACTAAAATGCTACTCTAAAAACTAAATAAAAGAAAATAGTATAAAAAGGAGTTCCAACTACCCAGAAATTCCTGGTTTGGCGAAAGTTGCGCACAGCGCCCTAAATGCTTCTATTTATAGATTTTCAAATGATAGGCCGCACTTCAAGGCTGAAATTATGGATCCCCAAAAATTATGGCCCAATTGGTTGCTTTGTCGCGACATAATTGTCATCTTTGTTCCCTAGCTCTTGTCATGGGTTGTAGTTTCTATCGCGACATAATTTTATGCGTCCTTAGATTCTGTTGTGACATAATTTGACAATGTCGCGACATAGTTCTGCTGAAGTTGTCTAGTGATTGTCGCGACATGAGTGTCTTGTGTCTTAACATAAAAACTTTATTGCAACTAACTTGTCATTCTTTGCTGCTCCAGAAAAATGTCACGACATAAATTTCTTTGTCATGACAAATATTTTTGCCTTCAGTTCTTCCACTTTGTTTCGACATTCATTGCTACATTGCAACATTCTTTCTTGGGTTCTTCTCTAGCTTTGTCACGACAAGATTTTCTTTTGTCGTGACAGAGTTTCTCATAATTGAATGTTGTTGTTGTCACGACATAGTCTTGTTGTCTTGCACTGCTGGGACTGAACTTTGTGTCACGACAAATTCTGAAGATGTCGTGACATATTTCCTTCTTTGATCTTTGTTACTGGCTGAACTGTTTGTTGCAACATTGAAATCTTTGTCGCGACAAACTTATCTTAGATTTTCCCATTTCTGTCCCATTTTCTATCGCGACATAATTTTCTTTTGTCATTACAAAGAGCTATTACTCTATAGCTTTTATTGTCGCGAAATAAATTTTTGCGTCACGACATTCTTCTTGTAATTCTTCTCAACTATTGTCATGACAATAGATGTCTTTGTTGCCACAGAGTTCACCTCAACCTTATGTTATGTCTGTCATGACATAAAACTTCTCTGTCGCAACTAAGTCTTCTTGCTTTTCAATGTTGACTCTGAACTTTGTGTCACAACATAGTTGTCTTTTATCGTACAAAGCTTTTCTTCTATCTTCATTTCTTTATTTTTCGAAAGAGTTGTGAAATGTCGTGACAAAGCTCCACTGCCATTTTCCTTGATCAATGTCGCGAAGGAGTTGTAAAATGTCGCGACAATCTTCGTTTCTAGATTCAATTTAGCTTGATCTTTGTTATGACATAATACTGCTTGTTGCGACATAACACTACTTGTTGCGACATATCTTCTGCTAGTTCTTTTGAGATTATGTCGTGACAAAGAAAAACTATGTCGCGACATTTCTGCCTTAGATAAATTTTCTCATTTTCTTGTTGGAATTGCCTCTTTTTCGTTTAAAACCTTCAAAACACAAAGTTAGTGAATATTCCATAATTCAAAGATTGTTCGAATCATAAACTTCTAGAATATGTTTAAAATTGATTAAAATAGATGAGTTTAGACTCCATCAGTACCCAGAAAGGACTGTATCTCGCCTCCGATTTCCAAGAAGTCTTTCGAGTGACATGAGTTTCGAGATTCTCGAGTATGGTCAGTGTTAGACTAATATTATGGAACTAATGAACCCTGAAATATTACTTTGATAGATCACTAACTTACTCATGGTGTGAGGATAGGTAGATGATGTATCAATTTAATTAATGAGAGGTCTCTCCTCTATATGATGAAAGGATCTTGATCCCGTGTTAGCATATATCTAATCAAGGAGATCGAGAATTTTATCAGATTCGATGGATGAATTACTGATAAGACCAAATGATATATACAAATATATGACACTACTACCAAAGGACTATTACCTAGTCCCCGACAACAGCGCCAAAAACTTATTGACCGATTTTTGTATAGACCAAATTTCTGCCACTACTACCAAAGGACTATTACCTAGTCCTAGGCAACGGCACCAAAAACTTGTTAAGACCAAATGATATATACAAATCTATGACACTACTACCCAAGGACTATTACCTAGTCCTAGGTAACGGCACCTAAAACTTGTTGACCACTTCTCATGTGTATGAAAAGATGGAATTGTTCTTTCTTTTGAAAATGACTCATTTAAAATTTGTGTTTCAGGGTTCAGATCAACGCGGCATAGGTCGCATGCTAATAAAAGTGGATATTTAAAGTCTCGGGATATCGTTCCCACGTAGGAAAGATGATATACCAAAAGACTAACTACCCCAATTACTCAAGATCATTACTATTTGAACTCCACCGAGAGTACTGATAAGAGGACTAAAATGTAGTCCTATAACGAAATCTTATGTACTAAAGTAAAAAGTTTAATAAAAATCGGGTTGATAGATTCACCGAGGAGGCATAACTAGACATGGATAAATAATACACAATCAATTTCTCAGATTACTCGATTCATAGCTCACTGAACAATTGGAAAAAACTGACTTATCAAAGATGCAAGGTAGTATAGTTTGATTTCTCCTCAACCATAATTTTCATCGATTAAAGGTTCATATTCATTACAGAGACATGATTCGATCAGTTACTGAAATATATAACCATCTTTCTCTAAGAATTAAGTATTTTCCTTTTCAAGATTTCCATACTCAGATCTTAGGGACTAAAGAATTCTTACTCCCCATGGATGTGGATCTTAAAAGCCTTCTCCGATTTGATCGACACCTCATCGCATCTTTCGATGAAAATTTCCATCTCTTGATTAGATCCTGCTAACACTCTGGATCGAATCAATTCAACAAATATGAGAGGACTCCTCGAGGATTAAACATAATTTCATTCAACCATCCTCAATTATAAGTAAGTAGGTGATCTATCCGAGTAATCCTTCAAAGTTCATTAGCTCCATAGTATTAGTCTACCATACCCACAAGAAACTCCTACACTCGTGATTCTCCTGTCTCGTGTCACCCAGAGGGCCTCTTGGAAATCGAGTGAGACACAAAGACTACATTGGGTACACTGGCCCTGGGGTAATCGAGAACAAGTAAATGTATAAAAACAATAATAATCAACAAATTCAAGAATTCTGGCTAAGGCTTCCAATCTTATGCAACAACAAAAATGACTATCATCAATAACCATTTCCAAGTGAACTCAACTTTTTAAATCAATTCACCTATCGCGACTAACCGATCGTGAAAAATTCACCCAAATCATGATCAAACCGAAAAGAAATGAACCCATAAATTTTCCATCATTCATTTAAATCAAACAGTAAATGAAAAGAAGAATTTATAAAGAAATACCAACTCGAAGCTGCACTTCAGTACAATCCAGAAAATTAAAGGAAAACTAACAAAATAAAACTATACTAAGCTAAATCTATGAAATGGAAAATAAAATAAATAAAATAAAAATGTACAAGAGTCTTCAACTACCCAGCAATCCTGGAGCCGTCGAAAGCTGCGCTAGATGCGTCTATTTATAGACTTTCCAATGTTGGGCCGCACTTCATTAATTGCATTGTGGATCCCCAAATTTTGGCCCAAATCAGTCACTTTGTCGTGACATAAAAAAATTATGTCGCGACATAGCTTTAAGTCCTTGTTGTTGGCCTGTGTCGTAGCTTGTAATCTTCTATCGCGACTCTTACTTCAGGCTTAATCGAGTTTCTCATTAAATGACAAACTTTGATAATCAAGCTACACAAGAACTGGTGGTGTAGCAATCTTAATTGTGTCAGAATACACTTTAGGTCATGTTAATAAAATCGCTTGCAAACAACTTCATGTTCTCTCCACTTCGAACTGTGCCACATAAACATTATCCTCTTTTAGTTTGTCAATTTATCAGAGTTTCTGTATTCTATCACGATACTAATTTGTATTCAATAGTCTTATTCTTATTGCGATAAGAATGCCTTGTGTCACGAAACCAAACCTGTTTTCCCTAGCTTCTCATGTCCTTGTTCTACTAGAGTTTGTCACGACATAATTTTCCTTGTCGCGACAAACAATTGTTTTTCAGCCTGGCAACTCTGTCGTGACAAAGTTTTCTCTGTCATGACAGGATTTCTTTAAGTCCCTAGCAATTTTCTGTTGCTACAAGAAACTCTTTGTCGCGATGATTTTTCTCTCCGTTCTTGTAGTTTTGTCAGATTATTTGTCGCGACATAGAATTATATGTTGCAACATAATTGCCTTAGCCATTCTTAAGTCTTCTTCAATTTCTGTCGTAACCTACTTTTCTCTATCGCGATAGAATTTTATCATTCCTTAGCTTTTATCGTGACAGAAAACTTCTTTGTCGTGACATAGGTTTTACCTTCAACTCTTGAGTATGTCGCACTGGCACTTCTTTCTGCCGCCATTCTTCATGTAATTCAAAGCAATTTCTCACACGACATAATTGTTCTTGTCACGATGTAGTTATCCGTTAGCCTTCAACTTTTCATTTTGCGACAGGAATTATATTGTCAAATAGCTGTACTTTTGTTTCTATTTTAGTCTTGTTCAACAAAGTAAAAGGGATTGTTGGGACAAAATTTCTTTCACCCATTGAGTTGTTTGAGTTTGCCATGGCATTTAGTTATCGGGTCGCGGTTATTACTCTCCTTCTTCTGGGCCCGCTTGAATTTGTGTTGTGACATATAAAAATTGTGTCGCGACACAAACTACTGCTTTTTCCACCTTTTTGCTTCTTTTTTGCTTGTTTTCTCACTGTTTTCAATTAACTCCTACAAAACAAAAAGTTGGTAAATATTCCATAATTGGGCATACAAATAGATCTAAAATTGTTAAAAACATGCCAAAAAATTGGATTAAAAAGATGAGTTTTACACTCATCAGTTACCAATTATATTGGAGAAGGCTTGTAATTTCCTGCCTATAGGGGCAAGAATTCTTCAGTCCTAAGATTTGGGTGTGAAGTACTGAAAGAAAAATGTCCAAATCTAAGAAAGAGGTTTATTTTCTACAAGTAATCTGATACCCCAGACCGAAGGAAATGGCATCCTAATTAAGTGAAATGTGGCGGTGTATGGAGAAATCCAAACTATACTACCTTACATCTTTGACAAGTTCAGATTTCAAACTAATGGTTGATCTATGTTATAAAATGATGAAGAAATTTATAATTGTATACTAATCTATTTCCCAGTGTTAACTTACCTAGTGAAATTTCCAATCCAATTATTTTGAATTCTTTATATATAGTTATAGAATTTTATTTAGTTTTTACTTTTCCTTTAGTTTAAAACCAAATCACTTTTAACTTTGGAGTTCAAAAAGCAAGGATCTTGAGTAGATGGGGTAATTGATGTTTAGATTTTCATTAATCCTCGTGGGAACGATATCTGGAATTAAATCCACTTTATTACTTGAATGGCCTATGCACTTGCAGTGATCTAAACCAAAACACATTTTCAAATGAAGTCTTCTCATCCAAGGCAAACAACATATTTTATATCTTTGGTCAATCAATAAGCTAGCGCCATTACGGACTCGAATAGTTCGTGTTGGTACTGGTGCCTGCACACACCGAATTTCATCATATTTAGTCAATTTGGTCTTCAACAATTAGTCAATTCTTGGTCTATGTGTAAAAATCAGTCAATAAAAGGTGTCCCATCACTTAGGTGTTGCAAACCCTCAAGGCTCGTAGAATTCTTGTAAACAAGGTCCAAAGCCTTGGTATACCCTAGAGATCACATGGGTGTGTGCGATAAACTTCTTGGGAAATGGCTTCATGAAATACAAGGGAGGTGACTAAACTAAGTCACCCTAACCTTTCTAGCATACCGTTCCAAATCATGGAACAACCTAAGGGTCTCTTTTCATTTTCTGCTCATTCTTTTTGAAAAAATTTGGATCAAAATGATCTCCCATTAGCAATCATGGCATCAACTCACACACAATACCTAAAACACACAATACTGGGAAACAACCTAAAACACGCAGCCAAAATCAGATATAGAAACAAAGCACACGAGTCTGCACGTAAATCCTAAAAACACATAAAACAAACTAAAATCGAAAATCAAACTGTTCACCCACACCCCCCAAATAAAATCGAACATTGTCCTCAATGTCAACAAAATATCAAATGAGGGTGGAAGGAACTCCCTTAGTGATCAATTCTGATCACTACTGGGCCAGGTAGGAAGCAGAATATAGGAAAACGAGGGAGCCGGGCAAGCCACCGCTGGATGGATTGTCAGTTGCCTGCACTAACATTGGTCAGGTAGATTCGTTTATGTTCGGCTTTTACCGCGGTCCATGTCCCTCGCCGATGGAGACCTTGTGTTCCTAGGTCTCATCCCAATACGCATCAAAGTGTGGTCGATCATGACCGTCCTCCAGCCAGTGAAGGACTCCGATAAGGTCCTCTCCTCCTATGATGGTAGCGCGGGGGTAAATGTGGACGACCGTCCGCCTCTCCCTGGGCACTTGCTCAAATCCCAAACCTATATTGGTATGCCCAAAACTCTTCTTCGTTCGAGGCCTCATTGCCAAAATCATACACTTCCTCTGGCCTTGGTGCACCCGGATGTCTTTCTTAACCATTATTGCCTTGATTGGGTGTATCCAAGCATCATTGTCCTCTAAGGGCACCCTGGCTTACTTGCATAGACCATAAATGAGAAAGGGGTGCCCGAGATTCATCATAGCATCTTTGTTATAGAGGATCCTCCATAACCTGGCCGACATCAAAAGGGATGTCCTGAATTTATGATTACACTGAAAGAAATCTTTCTTGGGCTCACAATTTTCTCACACATTAATGCCGAGAGACAGATGTGATGAAGATGTCATGTTCTTGGGAATGCAGCTGGCAGTTTGATGCCAAGTGCACCGCAGCCCTTCATTGTTAAGTTTCCATTTGCCTTGCCTGTTTGTCAACATCCTAAGAACTTTGGGATAGTTGAGGGTTTCGTGGAGCCTATCGTAGTTTCGAGTTAACTTCCAGTCACAAAATATTCATTGATAGACTTCATTTGATCAAGTTCACTAAACCCCAATAGCCAGACCATTTTCATTACGCACACTTAGCGAATTTCACCACCATTGTGTATAAATGCTGGTCTCACAAAGCGCCTCCATCCTATTCAATATTAGTTGCAAAAGAAAGCGGTCTAGTGGTGAAATCCTTTCTTCTTGATAGAAGATCACCTTAGAGATGAGGTTGAATATCTCAATGATTCATTGATTTAACCTTCATGATCATAATCATGGCTGGTCTTCACCACAGCTTTGAGCTTAATTTTTCTTATTCACATTGTGCACTCAATGAGGTAGGGTTTGGATGGTACTCTAGACTTAAAAGTATAACTTAAAATTAACCTCCAAACACCTAGTGTGAGGAAACTTTATGTGAATAGCCAAGAAAATGGCAAAAACCTCACTTAGGCAAAAAATCAAACACCTAGTGGGCACTTCGTGAAACAGTGTTCTAGGCTAAAACCTAAGGCTTCTAAAACCTCAAAACAAATTCAATCTCTTCTTAACCAATCAAAAAACATGCCAAGAAAACCTCAATTTTTTCACCTCGCTCACCAAATCCGAAACTACTAAAAGATGTGAACAATGGAAGAACTCTAGGGTTTTCGGATCTAGAGGTAGTCTTAGGTCTCTGACGGATGTGAAAATCGTTTAGGACAAGACTGGAGGGGGTTTGGTTGTTGAATCTGTAAAAACCAAAGAGAGAGTTAGGGTTTCAAATTTGCGGGATCTAAAAATATGAACTTTCACATAAAAACAGGGCAACGTCGCGACATTCGGGCCAACGTCGCAACATTCCCAAGAGTCACAATTCCAACGTCGCAATGTTGAGATTCAACGTCGCGACGTTCCAGAGAGTGAAACTTTCAATGTCGCGACGTTCCAAAGATACGTCTTTCCGCTTTCCTAACGGCGTCGACGTAGTGAAGTTGGGTAAACTTACCACATCGATCCAATCGCCGCAACGCTAAGGTAGAGGCTCAATTCATTTTCTGATAAAAATTTTTATAAATTATAAGATTCCTTACGAGGCTCCAACTTTATCCAACCCCCGAATAAGTCCTTCGTTATTTCATCGTCGTTAATCTTCGAGCCTGAAAACACACAAACAAACAATGCAATAGGTTGCTTCCATTCAAAATTATGATTCTAAAAAAAAAACAAAACACAGCAATAATCAAAATTACTCTCAAAACCGCATCAATAAAAGAAAAAACTCCAAAAGTACTCGTTACAATCTAAGTGGCACTTTTTTTAATGTTAGCTTACTTTGACCTTAAGGTCCTCACACTACGGTATACCGAATTCCTTATCAGACCGTTGTGTTCAAATTGATATTCATTACGAAAGTCGCTTCTCCAAAGTATGGCTTCTCAATCCGTAGCGCAATGACTTTTAAAGCTCCTCTTCTTCGGGTACATGATCGGCAGCCCTCCATAGAGGTAATCCTGACAAACGGTCCACCGCGACTTTAATTTCCATGAAAGCTGAGCGTGAGCAACAAGAGAACCGCTGATCCGCCAAACTCTACCTTTACAATATATGTTTATCGCTGCTTTCATCTTTTCGGTAAATCTTAGCATTTATAAGCCTTATCATGAATCTTCCTCATTCAAGCAGAGCTCGCATGCGCTTCACCGCTCACCTTATTGTTCATATTCAACCGCCAAGTCAGTTTAGCATACTCATGTTCTAATTTTACTCGCAAGTGACACGCTCCCAAACACAAGCCTAAATGGTGACATCCCGGGGCGGGGTGTTCAACGTCAGTTTCATGTGCCAGAGTCATCACCTATCTTTTCGCCAATCTTCTTCACAGCTATCAACGCTCTTGAAAATAGATTTTATTTTCCGCTAACACCTCGCCACGGCTATTCAGGATGATGCGTCAGATAATGTGACGCCTCCATTTCCCGGGGTCCCATGAACCCACAACCCACGTGACGATCTATGCCAGATGTTTAACCCGACACCGCTTATGAAAATCTGGTAGAGTCTCCTTTGTACGGGGAGCTCTACCCAAGGTACAAACCTGCCCCAACAAGTTTACAATGACTACACAGGGTCCACATGCGAGTAAAATAATGGCCACTTGGGCCCCTGCATCAATACTCACAAAATATATCCCAACCAAATGATTACATGTCCAAGAGTTTCTACATTACTCTAATCAACATATTTAACCACAATTTAATACATGTTATACAAAATCAATACCCAAAGCCACAACCCGACTCTTCTATCGTCCCAGGAGCGTCGCCCTTGTGCACACTCCTCTATACCTAAATGGTGATCCCTCGAATGTGGTGAGCAAAGCCCAAAAGAGCTGAGGTCCCTCCTCACCCCCAGGAGCCATTCCCAACAAGTGTGACACAATGGCAAACAATCAATATTCAAGAAATTACATGAACTTACTCAATGTCTATGCCTAACCCATGTCTCGAAATCCTCACCTACCCTCACACATGCTCTGTTAAGGAGAAGATCCACAAAACAACCCGCTTTTAATTTCTAAAAACCCACACAAAACTAATTTCGATAACAATATTTAACTACCTCCGAGGCGAATTGCTGGATAACTCTAAACAATATGGTCCCATCCAAGATCTGAGAGATCTCCATACCTTCTTCAAATCTTCCGCCGAATTCTTCATAAACATTTTCATTTTGTTTCATTTCATGTCATGCACTACTCCTAATATTCTAGAAGTTCTATAATGCATATAAGTGAACTACGATGCCAACTCAATTAAAACGCATACCACAGAAACATATATATACTAATATAAATTAATCCATAAATCATGTTATGTAACTACAATCAATTTGCAAAATTAGCTCACATGGCTAATATCAAACACGAGCAATTCATTTTGAATCACTAACATCATAAAAATCACACCAAAACTCATAACACTATTCACGTACCAATGAAACCCTGCCACCACCATCACAAATAGGAATTCTTTCCAACTGCCCAAAGCTTTGAAACCACTTACGGTTAAAAACAAGCCTCAAAAACATTCCTAACCATTTACATGGCTCTTAGCCAAAGATTAACGCAAGTAGGAAAAGATTCCTACCCCTTGGAGTTGTCGGAACTCCACCAAATCGCCGTTCTTTATCGCGTAGCCCCCTCGGTCGGCGGCAGAGCAACTTAATCCTTTGCTCCTGGTCGAGAACCGACGGTCCGACGGCCTGGAACCCAGAGATAGCGCACACACTCTCAGAACCCAACCAAGCTCACTACATTCTGTTCTTCCCCGCATCGCTGGAGTCTCTTTTTGAAGAAGAAGACCACTATTTTGACTTTCTTGTCCAATACAATAATTCATGAATTCTAATTATGTCCTTTCTCTAGATTTGACACTTGCACTCATTTAGCCGCCCATTTCCATCCTCTTCTACTATATAAATATGTCACATGGTACATGTAATAGGTGATTCTTTTCACATCACATGTCTTCAAACCGCTTTACAACCACCCACTTTTGGTACTGAAGACGGAAATTCAATCACCTTTAATTCACTAATCAGACGTGGTAGCTAGATCATAGATCATTCCAACTGAAACTGCTTTCATCATTCGAGATCTATGTAATTCTTAGATTTTTACTGAATGATTATTTAATCTTTTTCTAAAATCAATTTTCGTGTCTTACATATAATGCCGAACAATATATTGTGTTATTCTCTTTCTTTATCACCTGTGGTCCTTCTTTTTGGAACAACCTTCATAACTTACCTCAACTATCTCAGTCTGGTAGACCACCGATCTTAAACCATCACCATTTCTTCTACCACTCCTTCATCTGTCGCTGTCTCTCCGGCTCATTAGCGCCAGTAATTATCTTCTAATATCAACATCCGCTACGCACATTAAAGGTGGAATCCTTCAAATCGCTTAGATCATCCAATAGCATCTTATGACTCATACTTCTGAAAGCCTCTTCGCACCGGTCAAAGATTATAGACCACCAGCAAGGCCTGAGTGATCCCAGATGGGGCATGCTACCCAAGTGACCAGGTAGGTGCCTGCTCCAACCAAGGTGGCTCGGCCTCAATCAGCGCACCAAGTTCCGGGTGTTCTCTCCCAACCACCACTGGTCATTTTCTTCTGTCAGCCGGAAGGAGTCCATCCATTTCACATACCTTCTAATCTCTTCACCTAGGTCCTCTATCATTCTCCGCACAAGGCTAGGTCTTTCAAATGGCTGCACCAACCACTCTAGCCAGGACGACAGCCTCACCATTCTTCATCAAAACATGCACCACTTACTAGATACGAACATTACTGAATACATCAACTCCGACCACTGCTCGACTATTAATTTTAATTTCTCCAAGACATCAATCATAGCCTCGCTGCCAGAAAATTGTTCACCCAACAGGGGAATGGTATCCCCCATCTTTCTCCATGCTCCAACACTATAAACAAGCCAAATTTATCAACTTTTACTAGCACATCTTCTATCACTCCCCATGGATGTTTAATGATCTATCCGCCAACTACAGAGTAACAGTCGTAGGTCCAGCTTCACCTAGTCCTAATTGTCTGAGAATAGATAAAGGCACAGAGGTTAATACCGTCCCACCCGTATGAAGCTCTTTTCAACACAGTTCCCGACCTATACCGGATTTATGAAACTGCTTGGGTCCTTCAGCTTCTATGGTAGTTTCCTTTGAAGGATAGCACTACAATCCTCCAGTAAGGTTCACTATCTCAAAATCTGATAACCTTCTTTTCTTTGACATTATATCTTTCATAAATTTGACGAGCGGGTGTTGAATCTGCCTCCAATGCATCCGCAAACTGACATCGTTGATAGCGGGCGCAACACTTCCATGAATTTGCAACCTGCTATCCACATTCCTTCTTCTCAAACGCTGAGGATACGGGACTGGTGCAGAGGGTTCATCTGTAATTGCCTGTTTCTTAGTCTCTTTCCTTTCATCTGATCTCTCTACCGATTCTCTTCGCCCGCCCTTTCTCATTTGATCTTCCTGAGCTGCCTGGTCCACCTCTCTTCGGGCCCACTTCTCTTATCACCGTGGATTGCATCGCTAGTTCTATACCGCTTCTTAAAGTGATGGCCTTAACTAGTTCTTTGTCTTCACCTCTCGAGTTTATCTCTAAATTGCTTTCAAGAAAGAACTCACGCTCACTAACAGAGCGCTATTCAAACACTTGCACCTCCAAGTTTCTCATCTGGTCATCGTTATTCGCTTGCTGACTAATTTTGCATATTCGCTTTTGTTTCATCTCATACATAAAGGTTATATGGAAGTGAGTATTATTATGGTTTCTTCCAAATCCAATTTTTTCTCTCGATAAATTTGCCATTCTCATTTACATATATATTCATTGTTCCTCAATCCATAGTTTCGATTGCTCTTATTATTACGCCAACCTTGGCCCTGGTTCTAGTTCTGATTATGATAGGTGTTACCCCCATACTAACCCTATTGTTGTGGCTGATTAAATCTCGACACATATTGTGCCTGCGCTACAGTCATTTGGCCCGACTGGCATTCTGTGGTACTATGTTGTCCTCCACATGATTCGCATATCTCCTAAGGGTTGTTTTGAATAACATTTACAGCACCTTGCTGCCTTTAAAATTGTTTGGTGAGTTGTGCGACATAGATCACCAAATTGCTTAAGGTTACTGCCAGGGTACTCATGCCTTTCCACAAATTCTCTTCCTGACACCTGTTTAGCACTGGAGTACATTAGCAGGCCATATCTCTAGGATTCCATATGCTTGGTCCGTAGTCTTTCATCAAAGCGCCCAAGGAGGTGGAGATCTATAACTGTCTAATGGAACTCAGACCGTTGTAAAGTTGCATGGATTCTCAGATCCATCTAGTCGCCCCTCGTGATGTATGGACAATCCCCACAGCAGGTGTCCCTCCCAGCTTCACAGGTTCTCCCTCCAACTGTCTAAAAGTGTTAATCTCTGTCTAGCTAGTGATCTTGAGGTAGAAAAAACTTGGTCTCTACACCAAATCATTCCATGATGGAATTTGGTGGTTGGCTTGTCAACCAAAGTTTAGCTCTATCACCCAATGAGAGCGGGAACAATCTCAATCTATGCGCTTCTTCTGTTACTCCATTGTACTTGACCGTGTCGTATACTTCAATGAAGTTTGTCAGATGCATGTTCAGGTTCTCACTTGACAGCCCGTGGAACTGAATGTTCAGCATCCAGGTTACTGCTTTCAACTCAAGTTGTTCACTATACATGGTCTCAGATAGCACTGAACAACCATAGGCACAAAGCAAACCCCGTTGGGCATATATGATCATCTAGCTGTATGACTAGCCTAGGAACACACCCTAACAAGCTTCCATTATGTCCCCATTCGGCCTATTCTTCTCGTCTCTAATTCGTTTTCCGGTTCTCAGATGATCACAGATTTCTCCTGTATGCTTTCTTTGCTCTTTGTATAATCGGTTTAAGGTTCTCCCCAGCTTCAAGGATCTAATCATACAGAAACAATCTGACCTTTATCTTCCTTAAGCACACAAACTCAACCTCATTCATAATCACACTAAAAACAACAAGGACCAAGCTACACCTGTAAATAGAATAAAATAAAAAGAATTCCAGAGAAATATCTAATTGCGCTATTGTCAATATCAACACAAAACTTCTCCCCAGAAACAACGCCAAAAACTTGTTGGGCTCAGACGGTATGCAAATTAGAACACAAATAGTTCAGACGCAAGATACGCCTGATCGACATAGTAAGGGTCATTATGTCGTTCACCAGAAAGTGTCGATCGGAATCGCTCTAGAATACTATCTAGACCTCAAACTCGAGTGAATTATGACTATTATAATGAAAAACTGATCCTAAAATATTTGTTAACTCAAATTAATGAGGACTAGGGTTTTGCCTCCTCTTGCTACTCTCAATGGATTATAATCTAAATAAAAGTGTTCATTCATCATATTTAATGATTCACGCCTATATGATCATGGTCATTAGATGATCTCTTTCGAGGTATATTCAAGATATCTTTCTAGTAGGGTTTATTGCACTTCAGCATCAACCTTTTCTGCAGACTTAAACGCTTGGAATGGTTAAACTGAATGTTCATGATTGGAAATCTATAGATCTCATTTCAATTTACCAATGTGAAATGCTTCATCTGATCCCCATGGATCTTTATCTCTCGATCTCGTGATTCTAATAAAGCATGCCAATGTTGCCAAACACCAACATATATAATAAACGTTAAAATAAACTGTTTACATTCATCCATTACTGAATTAGTTAACTAATTAACAATTAATCCATATGATTTGTTGGTGGCACAAAACCATAAATAAATTCCAGAACATCATATTGTTCATCACAACCATTGAGTTTTTAATCAGTGTTCGGTGTTATATTAAATATAGGAGTGCACACACCCGATTCATGCCAGGTCGTCTTCTCCGTCTTCCAGGTCTCTCCTCTTGTACCCGGCATTCTTTTCTCCTTATATCCAAAAATCCGACAGCCCCGACGTGAACGTTGGCCGATGAAGATGGGCTCATCGTTGACTCCCCAACGCCGCGACGCTGGGGCCGGCTCTCCAATCTTCTTTTTTTCAAATCTCCAATACCCAATGCAAGCCACCTGAGAATAAAATTGTAATAAGACTGATATAAGAGATAACACATCTATTATTAGCATAAATTGAACCAAAAACATGATAAAATCGTAGGGTGTATGGTCATGAGTGTTTTGGGCACCTCACTGGCTAAGAACCTCGCATGATTATAGAATGCACCCAACACTAATTGGTTTTATTGAGATATCCACTTTGCGATATCACCGGCTCCTGGTATTGACTTATGTCGTTTATCTCCAGATATTAATTACAGAAATGATACAACCCCATTGCAAGAGCTTCTACAACATACATTGGGAATTCGATTCAATTCTTAGAAAATTCATATTCTGAGAGTGTTTCCAGTGGAAACCCAGAGACATCAAATATAAAAGCTTCTTAAACCATGAATAGCCCCATTACTTATTTTATTTTGAATATTATCAGAAAGATTCTTTCTTCAAATCAAAAGTAGAAGGTTGTTTATTCATTTAGAGTTTATTTTCCTAGTAGGATTTCATGTTTTTTTAAGAGTTGCTTTATTTTAAATTAGGTCTTCTTGTTTTCCAAGCCTGTAGTGAGTTTCTTTATTACTAGAGCAGAGGCAGACATCCTAATGTAGTCTTTGAGTAACCCAAACAATGAGACATTTTGATTTCTTTTAAGAGTTTTCTTGCCTTCAATTTCTCAAGATTCTGACACAAATATTGTTTTAACCCTTAAAGATTTCATAGCTAAGTATATTCTGTTTCTAATATCTAGATCTCTGAGTGGTAGTCTTAGCTTCATCCTTGGTTGGATCTCTTGGCTTCTTATCTACTTCCTTATCTCTCATCATCTTCTTTTTGTCTTCAAGAACCACTTCCCGGAACTCGGCCAACCCAACCCTTCAACTGCCCGGCATTCCCCCACACCTTTCTCCATAAACTGGCGGGTCGGTCCTAGAAACCATGGAATACCAACAATCCCTAACCTTGATAGTTCATAGCATCCATATGGATGCCTCCCAGTCTGGAGCTTTTGAAAAACCTGAAAACCGCAAACTGAAGCTTAAAAACAAGGTTGCATCAACCGAACCCCGAACCTTTCTCTAAACCTTAAAAATCCTTTCTCATTCTGAACCTTTATTCCATCATATATAACCCCAAATAATCCTCGTGGACCTTGAAATCAGACCTATCCACCTTGACAAGTTTTTTACCCCCATACCCCCTAACTTGGCCTACACCCTACAATCAACTATCACAGCCCTATCTCAGATTTAACCCAAAGAATTATGAGGAAACCACATCAAATTATTTCAAGAACCGCTTAGGTTAATGATGATGACCTTAATCACCGCTTTATAGGTGCCAAGCATCCTTGGTATAGGTGATCTTTAGTTTGAACAACAGATGAGATCTCATTGATGTTTTAAGAATTAAGGTTATCCATATGCTCAAATATTCTTTTCAAGAACTAAGATTTAATCTCAATTTACACTGAAATCAAGAGCAGGTGATAACACGCCAATAAAATAGACCCAAAGTATAAAGAGGTTAAACAAAAGATGTTCTGTAATTTCACTAAGGGAAAATCAATAGATCTAACCAAACACTGGTGGGGAAACGAAACTGATACTTAGATACATTCTTGGTAATAAAATCAACCATAAATTGAACGAAATGGCAACAAATCAGGGAAAAATTTGAAGCATCAAACTGTAACAACTGTGCACCAAATCATCTCTAAAATAAAGGGGAAAGCAAGAAATCAACAACAATCAAATCAATCATTCTCAGAAAAGCAATCAACACCAACTCAACAATCACCCAAAATATATAATAAATCAACGAGTCAAACGCCTTCTATAACGCCCTAAAAATAACCTAGTAGATTTATAACATGTTTAGGGTATAAAATAAGTTAAATTGTATTTTTTTTTTTTGAATTTATATTGTTAAAGAACAAAAAATGATAAACCCTTAAAAGAGAAAATAATCAAAGAATCAGATATTAAATGAGACCCAAGGGTCACAAATGAGAAGTGTATGTGTCAAAATGGAAAATATGGTAATGTTGAATAGAAATGAAAGAGTAGTGCTGAAGGGATTAAAATGAAAATGAGAAATGAAGAATAATGTAAGAAATGAAAAGACCAGCAGATGAGTTAAAGCATCTCAAAAAATTGGTCTTTGAATAGTACTAAAAGTCTCATTTCCTTATTATCTTTCACATTGAGAACTAGGGCACAGTTGAGAAGTGCAGAGAGAGTAATCAAGTTGAATCAGCTTCAAGATTTATTTAAACAAAGAAGAAGGAAGAAAAGAAGAAAAGAAGAGATAGCGTATGAAACTAACCCAACCCCCCTTTTACCACGTTGTGTTCGGGGTTTGATGAAAACCTCAAATCGGAATAGAAGTTTTTAAAATGGTTGTGTGACTAATTTGTGGTTGTTTTAAGCTATTTCAAAGTTCTTTTGGGTTAGGATTGGTTTTAAGGAATTTTTGTATAAAGGAAATGTTAGTTTTAGGGAGATGTCGTTTCAAAATTTCCAAAAACCATGTTTTTGAGCTTTAATAATACCATCCAAATTGAGAGTTATCCAACTAGGCACTAGACTTAGGAGAACAAATTCTCCTCGAAATAAGTGTGTATTCAAATTTGGACCCCCATTGGACCTAGAAACTGGCCAAAGGTGACCTATTTTTAGGGCAAATTCCTCGGTTCTATTTGGTATAAGTTTTTGGTGACAGCTCCTAAGTCAGTTTCCTTCATCTATCCAACTGAGTGATCAAATTTCTAGGTACTGGGACTCTAGAGAACAAATCTCCTTGAAATAATTTTATTCAAATTTAGACCCCATTGGACCCAGAAATTCATCAAAGTGAGAAGCTCTATTTTCGGGCAAATTTTGGTTATGTTTTGAAAATAGAGTAATCCCGATTGTTTTGAAATCGTATCTGAAGCCAGCTGTTCGACTGGCTGATTCTAATTTCCCTAACAAACAGATTTATAGGGAATAATGATCATGACTTGGGTAAATGCTCATTTGTTCCCCAAAAATCATTAAAGGGAAGTTGGGTAGGAAATGTAACCCTAACTAGAAACCCAAATAAGCCAACTAATATTGTTCTAATTGAAGTGATGGATTTTGGGGGCTGGTGATGGAGGGGAAGTTCAAGCTCAAGAATGGGATTTTGAGGATAGGGAATTGAGGAGTCTAATAACCTTTTGGGGTTTGTTCCTCCATACCTTCTCTTCTTACCAAGTTTTATGATCGTTAGTTGAAATGTGATTTTTCACAAACCACATATGTGATTTGTTTGCTGATTAAAATAGGATTTCAAATGCATTGCCATAAAAATTGCATGAGTATCAAATATTATTTCCGGTGTAAATGTATATACAATATTGTAAATTACTATGACTGAGTTTTAACAGTTCTTAATAGAATGTTATCTGTCATATTCGAGTTTGCTGATAGATTGATATACCAATATATTTAAACTAGTAAAGACTGTGAATGAAATGGAAACATAGTAAGACTGATCCATAGCCCGCCGGGATGCGATCGGTAAAGTGTATACACACAATGATTTTTAAATTACTAGCCAAGATTCGGGACCGCATCAGGTTATAAAATTGCTTTTTCACTGATTCACAAATTATTCCGACCGTTTAATGATTCCTTTATCCTAGGCAATCGAAAGAATGGTTAAATTCATTTAAGGCTAATTTGATAAGTAAATGTGAAAAGCACAGATTTGAGTTTCCTAATAATATTTGATAAGAAATTGTATACTTGAAGGATCAAATGATTTGCAAATGAAAGGCGAAATAAGCAGACATATATATAATGTATATTGCATGGACTATTAGAAATGTGTTTAGACATTGTTTTTAAAAGCTACATATTGTGTTGAATTAAATGAAGAGATCAGAGTAAAACCACTAAGGCTGAAAACAAGTAGCCTGTTGTTTTCCTTTATCATTACGCATGTACCGAGGACTTTAGGACAAGAGCAAAGACCTGCAAGAAAAGTTTAGAGTCATCAAGAATCATGCGGAGTATGGGCAAACGCTGCCTTTTACATAATTCATCCCATGACATTATTTGATCCTTTTTGTAATGAAACCAAAAATGTATAAAGCTTTCATGGGAAGAACATATTTGATTTGTTTGTAAAGATGAACTCTGGATAATGTTTCAGAATGACAATGTTGGAAAGGCACACATGTCATATTGGGAAATAGCGTGGGCATAATTGACAAACGAAGGGCTCTCTTAACCGAAATGATTATGCGACATTTATTTCTACGTATTCGAAAAATGTATATGGTAAACCGTCCGCATCCTGATCTGCCCGCCTCCGGCCGGGCCGGCACGGAGTGCGACACCTTCAGTCTTAGTCCAAATCCAGATTTACTTTGATGACGTGGACCATCTTTGTTTCCTCTTTAGAGTAGAACATGTGAGCACCTTCCAAGATGGCACTGAATTAAACATTGGCGCTTTAATCTCAACTGCAGCTCAGGTCACCAACAAATGCGATTCAAGTGGTCCGCACTCCAATCCTTGAAGCCATGTTCATAATCATTCCCTCCTCTTGCAAAGGATTTGTTCTCGAATTGTTACCTACATAAAAAAGACTAAAGTCATTGATATTAGTGCTAGCACTTTACATTATACCACCGGGAAAATCTAGCTTGTGTACTAATAATAGATGCCAAGATCTGAATAATCATTGCCCCCAGGAGCAAATCGATCGTCAGTGGGAAATCTTCACGTGATAAAATCACAAACCCAATCTCCGGTGTTCAAAGACAACTTGGTCGCCTTTGTCGCTTGTTATATATTGTTCCTTCCTTCGCTTCGATGTCGAAGCCCATTCTTCAAGGAATCTACTTAACAAATTCGGCTTTTGTCATCTAGATTAAATGAGCAAAGCTATAGACATAGGTAAGGATATAAATTCAAAGGTTAATGGATTAAACCATATAAACTTTAAAATCCGAAAAATTTAGTGGCGTAATGTATATACAATTATGGCAACTCAACATGTGGTAAACAATCTTCCACAATGCAATGATAGCCCTCAATAAAGTAGACAAGGCTCTATTCACCACTACCATTCATCGCTTGTGGATAACCTGGTTAACTAATTTTCAAGCTGATAGCTACCAAAGACCAACCAGCCCCAAGCAACAACGCAAAACTGTTGAGACTCAAATGATGTATATATGAAAATATGGCTATGAGTAAATGTGATAAATACCAAAACTAATTATAAACAAAAGTGTACCCAAAACCTAATAAAAGTATTATCAATGATCTAACCTCTCTTCCAAGAAGTGCACCGTCATAAATAAAGTGACTAAAGTCCCATATCACTATCAAGATCGAGGCTCTCTCTAATCGGGAATTCTGATCAAATTCCTGATCAAGGCGGCTCTTCAACGCTGAGGCGACCAACAAGATGTGGAATAAATCACTTAATTGAAATAAAATTAATTTAAAACTAATCCTAAAATCTACCACAAATAAACCTACTTAATTTAAAAGGTATGAAGAGAGACACTGGGGTATAGTATAATTATTTACAAAATGGGCATTTCCTTGAAAGACAAATAACATTTATGAGTTGAAGGCCGGATTTATCAGAGTAATGTAGTATGGGCCTGATAGATTTCTCCATAAGCCACCATGCTGAGCCACCTTATCAGATCCATGTCTTTTCTTGGTAGACTTGAGTCTAATTAGTTACTTTAAAAATCTGGATCCTCTTTTTAAGGTCGATTGTTTTTTCTAATACTTATAACCATTTCTAGATTTGTTAATTCTCATTCTATATAGACAAGATTATGTGTTTTCCAATCTAATTGTATTCTGCCCAACTTAATAAAAATTTTCTATCTCCTTTACTAGACTATTACAACATGGGATTCACACAATCTATCAGTTTGAGGGTGAGACTTTCAGTTATTAAACCGATATCATCTAATTAATCTCACACCATGACTACAAATTAGTGATCACTAGTAATCTTTAGAGTTCATTAGTTCCAAAATATATCTAATATACTCTCAAATTATTATCGCTTTACTCTCAGAATTCCATTCGTGTCACTCGAGGGCTCAAAATCGAGCAAAGATACAAATTCTTTTTTTTTGTATAAGCTACTAATATTCCGAACAACTAATTATATTAATAGTACTAATTATATAAATTCAGTCTTCAAACCAACAAAATAACTGAGAAAATGCAAATTTGAATGTTCAACAATTAATCCCCACCCCTAGAGGGTGTTTAATGTTTCATTACTGGATTCCAATCATCGCTAATTAAACAAAAAGTAAGAAAATGAAAAAAGAAATCAAGAAACAAAGAGTGAGAGAAAAATCCGTATTTAGTTTCACCTTGTCTAACAAGAATGAACTAATCTCTACAAGACCAAATCTTCTTCAATACAAATAAAAATCGCTTCTAAAATTACTCTAAGATCTACTAAAAAATCAAAAATCTTGGCTGTGAAAACTAAAAATGGGGCTGTTTAGAGAGAGAAACCCCGTGAGAGGTGTTCTCCCCACCTTCCCATTGTCTCAAAACTTTAAAACGAGCATTTATAGTCCTAGGGTGAAGGGCTTGAAACAAGCCAAAACATCTACTTTCGCCATTTTTGGTTTTTTTTTAAGATTTATGTCGTAACATAATTTTTTCTCACATAACATAGAAACCATGTCGTGACATCTCTGCAATAGAAAACTTTGTCATGACATAGTTTTACTGGCGTGTGATGACTTATTAACTTGTGGGGCCTGCTTCTTCGTTTTTAACTTCAGTTTGGGCGTGTGAGGTGGATTGGAAACTCTTGGAATGTAGAATGTAACCATGAGTAGATTTGAACAATTTATGTCACACCCCATTTTCCATGGTGTGATTTATGTTATTTTACCATCTTTTTTTTTTTTTTTCACATCATTAGTCCCTAACATAGGACTCTTTCAAAATCCAACGCTTTACATAAAGGAAGTCATTATTACACACACCATATGTATCGGCTTGTATTTCCTCAAACACGAGTCTAAAACTCCACTTAGATATCGCCTAGAAACGTAATTAAAACTCGACTCAGGTCTTAAAACATATATATATACATATGCATGCTGAGTGAAGTCCTCAATGCACCCAAGACTATACACTTACACTTGATCAAAATAATATTTACACAAAATCACAAAACTTTACGCAAAGTGTCCCAAACTAGCCTGACCAAATATACAATGATAGTGATCGATGTAGGCATCCCAAATATAAATTGCAGACCTCCACACAACACTAGATGTTCCTTAAAATGTACCCAACCACCGTCATCTTCAAAAGGGTGACACCTGACTCCCAACCTCCAAGACCACCGCAGAGTCGACTCTGAAGTCATGCGGTTGGTCTCGTACGCATCAGGTGGAGAGATAATGGGGTGAGTTCGAAAACTTCATTAGTGAATCCCATAACAAGCGCATTACTTATAAAATTTCAAAATACAAATAATTCAACATCTCAAAACATGAGCATTTTACAAATAATGGGTTGATGTGGAAACAAATGGATGCAATACACCACCATCTCGGCCCTCGTAGTGACTCTTTTGGAGAGCTTCACTTTGCGCTAGTAGATCATCCCGTTTCTTAACGATAAATTGGTAAGACTTACACTAGGGGATATGCCCATCACATTATAAACATGTGGGACTTACCACCTAGAGATGTATGCCCACATCCGATATATACGTGACCTTTACGGGACTACAACCCGGGGACTAATCATGATCAGTGTCCATCTACATCAATCGAGACTCTCCACAGTCCATACCCATGTCATGCTTTAAAACAATTTCACGCATTCACCCACATGGATATTTAAAAACATCATGTACCAATTAATTCAAATAATTCCATAGATATAAAAATATACCCATTTATATATATCATTAGAAAATCACACAGTCCAAGCATGGAATGGTACAAATGTTCCACAAAATGTCAAACCATGGTATAAGCAGGAGAAGGTTATAAGATCCCCTACCTTCCTTGGATTCAAAAATCCACAAGTCTCCCGAGAATTCAAAGCCAGAGCTACTCTAAAGGGGATGCGCAATTAACAAGTCATAAGATTTCTTAGCCTCAAACAATCCAAGTTACATAAAATTACCCAATTTGGTTTATTACTACTTCACTACTCGAATCACACAAATTCTTATACCTCCTAACATAAACCTTGATCCTCCAAGTGCACTCTCTTTTACACTTACTAAGATCAACATTTAACACCCCTTATTAGGGTAACACAAACAGCACACACAACACTTGTACCCTGTTTCAGCTTATCTCAAGACCTTTTTTTTTTTTCTCAACTACAAGTTTAACCAGCCATACATGCTTTTTATTCACTGTGGTCTTCTGACCAAAAGTTCCCCTATCTCTTAGCTTTCCACAGCCTCTTAAATTAGGTCATTGGACACCCGGAATCAAAGGATATGGTTTTTACACTCGGCCTCCCCAGGAAATTATTTCTAGGAATGAAGTCTATGTCCTCCACTTCACCCTTACTTTGACAAAATTGTAGAACAAATGAGCCATGGTGGCCATAATTTCATGAAGTTACTCCCACATGTGGCTACTTTGAGAAAGTTTTGAATCCTCCATTTTGGATCAATATAACTCAACTTATGACTCAAACGAGGAGCGCTCTAGAGCAGGGTGAATGCATGTTGTTTCAGCCTCAAATTAAAGGGTCTTTTGTGAGGTTTAGTTCTTGGTCGCTTCTAGATTCGAGAAGATAGGTCTTGGACTTCTTCTCAGCTAAGTCATCCAGTTCAAGTTCTTTAGGCAAGCCCTTCAAAACGCATCATGGGGTCAAGGGAAAGGTGGACAGCACCTCCCATGGACACACACACATGCCATCTTCACAAACGGTCTTTGAATTTAGGGTTCCACCAAACTCACCTTTCATAAAATCTAGGGTTAGGATGAAATCCCAACAAAACCTAGAATATAACAAACCTTAGGAAATCCTTCTTATCCCCACACTTCGCCATACAAATCCATACCAATTTTTTGCAAGCTAAGGTTTTTACCAACCCTACATTCCTTATGTCTTAGGGTTAGGATGCATTTCTAACCCACCATTGGGGACCTTATTACTTCTACTCATGTATTCAACAAGAAGTCTGACTAAACATACATCCTTAAGCAAAATACAACCAAAGTCCATAAGAAATACAACTAAGGCCTCGAAGATCATGTTTACATACCTTAGTGAACTTTTTCCACCAAAAGCCAAGCTTTCCTTCAAGCCTTTTCTCCTCCTTCTCTCTAGCTTCTCTCTAGAACTCTCTCTCACTTTCTAGAATTCTGAATTTTCACTTCTAACAAGAATGAGTGCGAAACGAGAGGGATTGGTTTGCTTGGCACATAAACTCTTCATGCACTTTCCATGTGTCAAATCTCTTATATGAAGTGTCATACCCTCATGATGCCACATAGCTCTAAGCATGATGTGCACTTTAGTCCCTCTCCACTAACGGGTTTCAAAGTGAATTCCTTCAAGACATACTTAGTACAAATCCTAACAAAACCCTCGACTTACTAATTGCATAATTGACCCACATGGCATAAAAATGCAATCTAACACACTTTCTATCCTTTAATTAAACCAACCATTAAGATTGCTAATCTTAATCACAATTTAAAACATCATAAGGCATAAGTTGCATTTGCTTCCCAAAAATCCTTACCTGAATATAACAAAACATATATTAATATACCGGGTGTTACAATTAGATATTCCAGATGATACAGAAAAATTTATCTTCTCAATGACACACTGTGAGACATCCGGTTAACTCTCTTTTTGGAAACATTTTGCATCTTTTGTTACTGAATCACTTGCTTTCCATCAAAAATCCTACAAAACCAAGTTTAGAGGAAATGCTGTGAGTTTTAAATGAATATGGATATAAAATGCTCAAAATAGCATATGAAATGAATTCAAAACATAGATGAGTTTTACACTGATCAAACACCCTCAAACTTAAAGTTTTGCTTGTCCTTAAGCAAAGAAAAGAAAGAAGTTTCTTGTCCTCAAGCAAATGACGAGAAGAGTTCATTTCACCCTTTTTATTTAACCAAAGCGAAGTAATCAAAGCTTGCGGGTATGTGATATGTGTCTACAGAATTACCCTTACCAAGAATATGGAAAATATAATCATGATAATTTATTTATTTTAATAGTGAATTAATCTCATAATAGACAAATTTAGATCATTGTTCTCACTAGTGTGTGTGTGTGTGTGGTCTTCTGGGTTCATTCACAATCAAATAGTCCAAGGTCCTAGAACTTGTTAGATTATTAGTCAAGGCAAAATCCTAAGCAATACCACTAACAAGAAGTGATATAGGCCATCCTTGGAAGATTGAGCCTTTCAAGCCTACCCTCATAATATGCACAAGCATACACTCTAGTTCCAGAATTTAGCCAAATTGCCTAATTTCTTCATTTAACCAGCAATTAGAACTTAAAATCTTTCCTTTATTCTAATCCTACAGTAAAGAACCCTTTATTGCCCAGATTTCAAGAAAAGAACTTCAAAATTACAGAAAAGGACAAGATTTGGGGAATATTATTTTGTTTTGAATGGAAAAATAAGAATAAAGGATGGGAGAAAGAGAAGAACAAATGAAAGAAAGAAAATAAATACAAAGAAGAAGTCAAAGATTGTACATTGCCAAATTGGAATCAGTTTTGTCTTGTGGCCTTCCTCTCTTGAACAATTAAGTTCACATGGGTGTTTCGACACCTTGTACCCTAATGCCAACTGGTATGGGAGCTGCTAACCCAAAGTTCTCTGTGAATGGTAGAAAGTCTAAAAAGACAAAACATTGCAATATTCCTAAAAAAATCTTTGGCAAGTGAAAAGAAAAGCAAAAAGGGCTTCTATCTAAAGGAATTGACTTGATTAGAATGACAGTGGTATATAAAATTACCAAGATGAGAGTATGCAGTATAGACATCAAGACCAAGTTTGGGGGAAAATTTTATTTTTTGACAATGGTAGAAAAGAAAGGGATGAAGGATAGAGACAGAGATGCAAAAAGTGAAGGTTGGAATTTGGGTAATTTTTAGCTTAAATTCTTCAATTATCCACCCAATAACCCAAGCCAAACTTTACAAGCCTAAAAGACCTAATTGATCTTAAAAGTTGTATTTGCCTACATTAGTGGAGACTAATATGAAAAACAAACATATGGGACTTAAAATGATATCACGATGGCGTGGCGAGCCCTAGAAGATTATTTAATTTTAGCGAGGAGAAAGGGAAGAAGACCATCACACACTCATAGATCATGATGAATTGACTGAATTGTTTACATTTCAGAAATCATTAGTTTTGTTTTATGATAGTAATTGAAAATTTTTCCTAAGTCTGAATTGAAAACTAAATTTGAAACTAGCTGCAACTAACTAGTTTCAATTTAGGAGGCTGATGAAAAAAGGATTGCAATGTAAAGTAGAAAAATGTCCCTAAAAATAAAGCTGAATTGTTTGAGGACACACATAATTTTCTTTTCTTTGCTTGGGGACCAGCAAAACTTTAAGTTTGGGAGAATTTGATGAATCTTAAACTTATCTATTTTTAATCCATTTTTTTGGCTTATTTTTAGTATATTCGATTTTAATGCCCAGGTATGGATTGATCATAACTTGTGTTTTGCAAGTTTTAATTCAAAAATGAGAAAAATCCAGCAAGAAAGAAGAGAAAAAGAGCAATTGCAGTAGTCTACGTCGCGATAGAGTTTTGTGTGTTGCGACAAACGTCCAAGCGAATGGCTAAGGAAAAATGTCACGACAGTATTTCTTCTGTCGCAACACAAAGGACTAAATATAGAAGAAGAGCTATGTCGTGACAAAAGACAACGTGTCGCGACAGAACATGAGAAGAAAGTAATAAGTCAGATGAGACAAAGAGAGATAATGTTGCGACAAGGTTTCTTATCTTTGGATGCCAAGTAACATGAGAAGAAAGTAATAAGTCACGAGACAAAGAGAGATAATGTCAGGCGATAAGGTTTCTTTGCGCCGATGCCAAAACAAGGAGGAACTGGCCGTGACAGAAGTCAACTGATGGCGATATTACAGGACTGAATTCCGGATACCGGTGGTGAGCGCAGCGGACAGCGCATGAGCTGCCTGATCTGAGAGCGGTTTCGGTCCCGGTGGAACGCGCCGGCGCGCCGATTCGAATCGACTTGATGGCGACCAGAGCCGAATATGGCGACGCACCGATCAGGAACTTTGATATCTGACGAGATGGTGATCGGATTGGTCGCAAAGTTAATACGTAGAATGAACGACGACTTTTTCTCATGGTCGCGATACATCGGGCCAAAGAGCAGGTTGCCCGGTCTCGAAACGCCAACGAACCAACCAACATTTATACCGAACATAAACCGGTCAACGATCATAAACCCGTTCGATTTAGGACGTAGTCCATCAATAACACAAACCGACAACACCGCGAAATAGTCAACAGAGCTCAGCAGCAGATTGGGACCTCATCCGTTGATTTTCCTTGTAGTCGGCGAGCAGTTGATCGCCACAGAATATCAGCAAAAATAGGGATCATCGAAGATTTGAGCCAGATATAAAATTTAGGTTACACGATTGAAAGAGAGGTCGCACGTAAAAACAATGTCGCAACACAATTGACAATGTCACAACATAAATGTCCCAGTAACCACACATGAGAGTGTCGCGACATAGAAAGGACAGAACGATAAACCTTGTAGGACAAAGTGTTTAAGAGCTAAAGAAAGATATGTCGCGATAGAGGAAACTTTGTCGAGACACAATAAACATGCTGAAGAAATAAAAGTGTGTCACGACATAATGCTGCATGCTGCAATAGAGAACTACAACAAAGAATTAAAACTTTGTCGCAACAACACTTTCAGGTCGCAACCAAGAATACAATTGGGGCTGCACTGGATCCACAATAGCCTCGAATTTAGTATTCGAACTTCCGGGCTCTATAAATAGAAACATTTGAGGAAAGCGAGGCAATCAATCGGCGGAAAACCAGCGAAATCTAGGGAGTTGAGGACTCTTTTGTATTATATTTTTCGTTTATTTTCTTTTTATTTTCTTTTAATTTCTTTCTTCGGGACAGAATTAGTATGATTTCAATTTGTTTAATGACTCAAATAGCGGATCGCTCGTAGTTTCAAAGTTAAGCTAAATTGTTGAAAATCAATTCCGATTACTGTTGAATTTAATGAAGTCCAAAGAAAAGCTGGAATTTATTTCTTTCAGCTTAATACGCTTGCATTGAAATTTCCCCGATCGTTGATTCGTGCTGTTTAGGGTGATACTTAATCAACAATATTTATCTCAAATTTCCTCCTACCGCTTATAGTCAAGCTTACCGCAAAGATAATTTGCCTAGGTTCGAAATACGTGGATGGGTTTTCATTCCACAAATGATTTGTATCATGTTTCAAAATGGTGAGGCTTTATCGATTTTCGGATTTTGCATTAAAAAGTAAGGGTGCGTTATCACCAGTTAATCCCAGGGCGCTTAAATTACTAAAAGTGGAAGATACCAAGTCTCGGGGTCAATACTTTGATAAAATGAGGTTATAAAGGTGTCCTGGTTATTTCTCGCATTAGGGCAAATGACATATAGTCATAGCCAAACCGGATCTTTAATTAACTTTAAAACCAACCCTTAAAAACATTCCTAGTCGAACCATAAAGCATTTAATGAACATTTAATGTTTCTCAAGAAGAAAACCAAGCATTTAACCTACTCAATGGCTCGTAAATGACATCTAATGGATGTCAGTGTATCTACCATTAAGAATACACTAAACCCTGAAGCATGTCAAGTATTGACCGAAGGAAATACAATAAATAGCATTAAACCCTAGTTTGGAAAGTTTGAAACACAAAAATACAGTACCTACTTCATTAAAACTGAGGAACACCTGCAAACCAACATCTACCAATCTAGAAACCCTCCTCTTTGTTTGAGGCTTATTGTCATCCCTTGAGTTGTCATCCTCAAAGGGGTGTGTTTGGCGGGCCGAGAAAATGAGAAAAGAAGAGAGAGAAGAGAGAAAAATCAGAACCTAAAACAGGCCAGAAAACTGTGGATTCCAAGTCATTGAAAGCTGTGGTTACAAAATGTTATAAAGTGGGCTTATATAGCCTTACAAGAGATGTGAAATACCAAATAACCAAAATAATATGATTACATTGATGGCAAATGGGAATTACACAAAACGGGTCGTTTTGGATCACAAAAAATAGGCAAGATTGGGCTTACGCACGCTGAATTTCCGCTATCATAGCCGAAAATTTTCGCTATGATAGCCAAATTTTGCTATCATAGCTTAAAATCCGAGGCATAGCGAAAATTCAGTACTCTCACTATATATGATTTTCGCTATGATAGCTTAAAATACCTCATTATACAAATTTTTCGCTTAGGATTGCGAAATTTTCACTACCATTATGGTAAAATTTTCGCATCTTCTGCAAAAATTTTCGCTATGCTATAAATAAAATTCCCGATCCTCCTACATTGCTTCTCGCACTAATCACTTTGCATTTCTTCCTTCAAATTTTGACATTTCTCTTCATCCCGGCTTGATGAAATCAGTCGAGAATTCATACGAACTCAAAGATAAAACATCACACTGATGCCAAGCTTGATGTGATACGTAGGTTCGAAACCCGCAAACTACTAAAAACAACCTCGAAAAACAAAATCGTGAGAGTACTAATCGGACCCGCACATGTCAATCAGCTTAATTAATATGATTAGTACGTACAGTGCACCTCAAACCTATCTTAAATAGGACTCAAAATAGCACTTTTTGGGTACTAATCAATCAGTATTTCAGTGTTTACTACGATTTAGTTTTCTGGAAACCCAACTTCCATTGGGAAAGATCTGATGTTAGTTATGGTCTTTCCTGCATACCTAGAAAGAGATTTCTTGGATTTTGAATTTCGAATTTATTTGAATGGTGTTGTTCATGAAGTAAAGTGTTCCTAATATTAGTAACTTATACCCAATTAAGGACTGTTGTCTAGCTCTAATTTCCAGGAGCCCTCCTCCCTGGTTTCTACTACAGTTAGAGATTCCCTGAGCATAGATGCATTACTTGTGGGTATGCTAGACTATTATTGAAGAACTAATTAATCTAAAAGATTACTTCTTGTGATAAATCAATTTACTCATGGTTTGAGAATTCGTTGATCTATCAATTTAATCAATTAGAGAGTTATCCTCGGTCTTGAGGAATGGATTCATCCCGTTATCTTAGATCTAATCAAGGAAAGAGAGAACTCTTTAAGATCTCAAGGATGAGACATCATTCATCTTGTAGAGATCTGGAAAATGGCCTGTCTTAGGAAGCAAGAAATCTGCAGTCATAAGAAATGGGTATGAAGTATTGGAAAAGAAAAATAATTCTGATTCTACAGCAAAAACTGACATAAGTAATTAGTTAGATACATGTTTCAGAAATGAACATGGCTCTCTAATCAGTGAAATGTATGGTTAAGGGAGAAATCCAAACTATACTACTTTGTCTCTTGGCATTTTTAGATTCCAATTCATGAAAGAATAAAATTAGATTATGTTGCAGGAATTGATAATTTCACAGAAGTGATTCCAGCAATAATTTGGTTCTTGTCCAATTTAGGCCTAGGATTTTAAATTTCCCTTTTATTATAGAAGTAGAAATTTAAACAATAGAATTATAGTTAGGTTACTGAAAATTATACATGCATGGCAGTTCCAAAGAAAGAAACTGGAGCAGTTAGGTAGTTGTACTTAAACTTTTTTATCATATGAAATGATATCTGCATTTGATAAACCACTTTTATTATCAAACATCTCACTTACAATTTACCTAAACTAACTTCAATCAATCTTATCAGACAATTATTTTTTATTATATTATATATTAAATTATCTGGTCAAATAAGTTTTTGATGTCTTATTGTGATTGAAGCAAATAGTCCTTTAGGTAAGGAGTGGAATTAAGCCTGCTACACCAGAATTTCCGCTGTCGTTTAAGGTCGTTATTATGATTGTACAATAATCCTTGGTAAGAGTGTAATAAATTTGGATTCATAATAACAGACTGGCTTCAACAGACCACTAACATAAGATACCAACCGTTGTAACTACAGATTTAAACCCACCAACTCAGAGAGACCTGTTGATTCAATTTAGTCTTGGTTAACTGCTTCAGTGTCTACGAATTATTAATTCTTTAATCGCACATATACAAATGAACTGCATATGGGACACAATTCCAGATGAGATCCATTTATGTTCTGAATAACTCAATAATAACTCATAAGTTCTAAGAGTTTCTTTGAAGAACTCAAAGAGGAATGAAACTTCTCAATTTTATTAATGCTAAATTTAAAGAGAAGATAATGTCTTTAATAATAAAAAAATATATGAAGAATGAAACTAAGATTCTGCCACAAGAAAGTAATATTAATAAAACAAGAAAGAAATCAATATATTTTTCCAAAAACAATATCACTAAAAAAAAAAGAAACAATAATTTATGGTATTTAGGAATCAATTTATTTAATAGAATGTTTCGCAATCAACAATCAGTAGCAATCGTAAACATCAACAGTCCCAAAATGAATGCAACAAAGAACAATCAAAACCAATCGGTCAAGAATAAATCAATAATCAGATCAACGAATCGGTTCGTACAGATAGCAAATCAATAAGTCAAAACGCGGTTTCGGTCAACTGATTTAACGACGATGTGACCATCTTATTTTTATTAACGACAGCTTCTTCCACGCGCGTTGGCATCTCCGATTAAACATGAAGGCTTGAATCTTTATCTCGTCGCAATATAAACAGTGGACTTCAGAGGTCCATTAATTCCTTCTACGCCTCGTCATTATTCCCGAAAGATTATTCTCAACGTCACCGATCGTGCACTGGTGTCAGACGCGGTGAGTACTATTGATTCACCGCAAAAATCTAGCCAGGCGCACTATTATTGATGCCTTATGGATCAAAGACTCCATCGCCCTGAAGATAACTGGATCGCCAGGCGGAAAATTCCTTCCTTGCATGTGCACCCAAACCCAATCTCCGTGTTCAAAGACTACGGATTTTGACGCCCTTTGTTGGCTTTTTAACATATTGTTCGGGCCTTCTTCGCTTCAATGTTGAGTCTGGCTCTTCATGAATCTACTTAACAAATTCGCTTCCTTTTGCCATCTTATTTACATGCTCGTACATAGGTAAAGTAGATAAATCTAAAGGGGTTAATGGATTAAAAACCATATACACCCTAAAAGGCGAAAAATTTAGTGGCGCATCGTATAGTACGATTATAAGCAAACTCAACATGTGGCAAACAATTCCTCCCAGTTTTAATGTTCTTTTAATGATATCCCTTAACAAAATAGACAAGGCTCCTCACTTACCCAGGCCTCCACCATCACTTAAGACTGATGCAGCAGAAAACAACAACTGGTCCCTAACTTACACCACAAGGTCTTCCAAAAGTAACTCAAGAATTTTGCATCTCTATCCAAACAATTGGTCCTAGGCATACCACATGCAATCTCACAACCTCCCTAAAGAACCATGACATGAGACGATCATCCATTTCATGACATGGGATAAACGTGGCCATCTTTGAAAACCTATCCAAACCACAAAAATAGAATCCCTACCATGTTCATCCCAGGTAGACCTAACGTAAAGTCCATTGAAAGATCAACCTAAGGTTCACTCAGAATAGGAAGTGGTGTGTACAAGCCTATGTGTTGCACTCTAGATTTAGCTTCGCTCTACATGTAATACACCCCACAAATCCTCTCAACATCTCGTCTCACGCAAATAATAAAAGTGTTCTTTAAACCCCTAAAGTCTGGGCTACCCCAAAATGTCCCATCAATCCTCCACCATGACTCCTCACTAATAACCCGAATGAAACAATTAGAATGCACAACCTATTTTCCCGAAACAAGAACCCTCATGTTCAAAGAACTCACTACGCCTCTTTTTCAATAAACAAGCATGGTCACATTAAAATCTTGGTCCAAAGGATACAATTCTTAATGTGTTCAAAACCAAGCAATTTAGCATCCAAAGTAGAGATTAGGACACCCTCCCGTGAGTGCATCGGCAACAATGCTTTCTTAACACTCGTTGTAGCGGATGACATATGGAAAAGTTTCCACAACTCCATCCATCGAGCATGTCTCTTATTCAACTTATGTTGGCCCTTCGATGTTTACAATGACTCATGGTCTGCGGTGAACTACAAAATTCCTTAGGCCAAAGATAATATTGCTAAGTTTCCAAGGCCCGAACCAACGCATACAACTCTTTGTCATAAGTAGGGTATTTCAGGGTTACCCCACTTAGCTTTTCGCTAAAATATGCAATGGATCGTCCTTCGTGATAAGAACCGGCGCCAATACTAAACCATCACATTCCACCTCAAAAGCTTTTGCAAAGTTAGGGCAAAGTAAGTAAAGGAGCATGAGCATTTTTCTTTTGATAACTTGGAATGCTTTTTCTGCTCTTCACCCCACTTAAACCCAACATCCTTCGATGACTTCGGGTTATCTTGCGGCTATACTAAAGTCTTTCACAAACCACCGGTAAAAACTAGCAAGTCCATGAAAACTTCGAACTTTTTATCACACTTGTTGGACTGGCCAAGCCTTGAATTGCTCTAACCTTCATCAACTCAGATCCTCAGGCACTAACAACAAACCAAGAAACATGTTTATCCGTTAAAATGTTCATACTTCTTAAGGTTATAAACAATCTTTCTTTTTCAAGCACATCCAAAACATATTTTTAAATGGATCAAGTGATCATCTAAGTTCTTGCTATAAATGAGGATATCGGCCAAAATACACAACCACAAATTTTCCATCGAAAGCACGCAGAAAACATGGTTCATTAGTCTCATGAAAGTGCTAGGTGCATTAGTTAATCCGAAAGGCATAACTAACCACTCATATAACCCATATTTTGTTTTGAAAGCAATTTTCCATTCATCACCTTCTTTCATTCTAATTTGATGGTATCCACTTTTCAAATCAATTTTGGAAAAGATACAAGAACCATGCTACTCATCAAACATATCATCTAACCGAGGAATGGGATGACGATAATTTTTATCAAGTATGTTATCATGGCTCGGCAATCAACACATCCTCCATGTCCCAACCTTCTTAGGAACCAAAATAACCGAACGGTACATGGACTCGGTCGCCTCACATATCCTTCCATCAATTCACCAACTTGCTTTTTGGAGTCTTTGTCTCCTGATTACTTCTATGCTAAGGTCTCGAATTATAAACATTAGGACAAAATCAATTGATGTTCGATCCGGATAGGGAGGTAATCATTAGGAATTTCGAAAGACATCTTCAGCCCCGCAAAGTGAGACAATAGAACTAGGCAAAGAAGTGTCAAGTTGGTTAGTATTAAAAGTGCCTCTTTGTGCAAAAGTATAATCGTAGTTTGTTTAAGAAACAATGCTTTCTTAACCTCACTTGCCCTCGATAGAAATTGGTTTTTCTCATTTTCTTTTAAATTTTCAATACTTGCATTTTGGCACTCCTTTCTTTGCTCAATTTCTTTTCACTTTTTCTTTGTTCAATTTCTTTTCACTTTTCATTTGTTCACTCTCTTTTTCAATTTTTCTCGTTGTTCACTCTCTTTTCACTTTTCTTCTTTGTTCACTATCTTTTGCAACCTTACTTGATCTTCATAAACTTGACTTGGTGTCAAAGGAACAAGAGAGGACGGTCCATGTTGGTTGTGCACCTAACTTGTAATTTATTGGCAGCCGTCGCTGAACTTTCTTTCCTATCAAATCGCCATGGTCTTTTCCCTTAATAACAAGTGCCCAGCTTGCATTGGAATCCACACCACACAAAACTCATTCTCGTATTTCCCAATGCTAAAAGAGACTAACACTTGTTTATTCACCCTTACCTCACTAATTATCATTCAACCATTGCACTTAAAAGGTTGAGGATGCTTACATGTTGGCATTCCTAAGCCTTCTCCACCATGGTTGTGCTAGCAACATTAGTGCAACTTCCCCCATCAATGATCACACTACATACCTTGTTTTGGACGTGGCACCTAGTGTGAAAAATGTTATCTCGTTGCATCTCGTCATCTTCCTTAGCTTGCACACTTAAGGCCCTCTTGGCCACCATTAGTTCTCCTCATCATCGGCATCCTCTTAGGATGGCATAGAATCACAATCTGACTCATTGTCTGTTTCAATCTCACCATTGTCCCGCATCACCATGACTCTTTTGTTCGGACATTGGCTTGCAATATGACCCCTGCCTTGGCATTTAAAACACATAATATCACGATTCCGAGTAGTGAAAGAATCAGGTTTACCTTGATTTCCTTGGTTGTTCCCCTCTTGTTTTAGTTCTGTTTTAGGCTCAAGGCTGCGGCCTCTTCCTTTTTCCATTGATTCGATTTCCATGTAGATGAACTTGGACCAAGTGTAGAACGTGTGTTGCTACTGCCCCTCCTCTTGACTTGATTCTCAATCTTGATGGCCATATGCACCATATCCTCTAACTCCACATAATGTTGCAATTCCACCAAATTTTGAATCTCCTGTGCTTTAAACCTGCTGAAACCTCTCGCCATGGCAGCTCTCGATCTTCTTCAATATTCGCTCTCTAGCCATTGCACCTCCATCTCCTTATATAATAATTCTCCACACTTTGGTTACCTTGCCTCAGTTTTGCAACTTTGTTGACTCCCTGTGAGTAGTAAGTCAGGACAAATCTCTTCTGCATCACCCTCTTCATCTCTTCCCATGTTTCCACTGATGGCTCCCTATTCCGTCTCTTATTCAACACTAGTTGGTCCCACTACACTATGGCATAATCTAAGAACTCTATAACAACAAGCTTCACCTTCTTATTTTCAGAATAATGGTGACAATCAAAAACCAATTCTACCTTCCTCTCCCACTCAAGATATGCCTCGGGGTCATTCTTTTCCTTGGAAAGATGAATTTCATCTTAATGTTTCCCAAATTATTATCTTCCCGATTCCTATCTTCTCTATGTCTCCCCCCATTCCTCCTGTTGCTAACACCCGAATCATAACCATTCTCATCTTCAAAGTCTCCTCTGTCATACTCTTCTTCATCTACCCGCGCCCCTCTTCTTGGCAGCTTCTCCCTTCTACGCTGTGGAGGGTTTCGGTGCCTAAGCTTCATTCCACCCTCCTCATGGAATTGTTCCAATTCAGCCCCTAGACATTCTCCTCTGCACTTCTCTAGCTAAGGCCCGCATAATGAACTTCATGTCAACGCCTCCCGCCACACACCTTCGTATGCGTGTTGTTTGACATAGTGCCGCAAAACAAGGTTAGAGAAAAAAAAAGTAGACTCGACAGAATCACTCAAGCCACGTTTTCACTCGAAGAATACACTAGCCGCTTCAGAGCCACACAATATATTTGGCTTTTTCACACTCTAATAATCTGACCACTTTGCCTTTTCCACCATAATTTCTAGTTCTTTTGAACTAATCAAACAAATCCATATTTTTCTCTAGAAAATTCAATCAAAAAACATATCAAAGCAGTTAAAAGGACAGTTTGGTGGCGTTAACCAATATTCATGCTTTATTTATTTATTTTTTTATACTATGGTGGGGATTGGATTGCTAGAAACTAAAAAGATGATAAACTTTTACGATTTTTTTTTCCGGATTTTTTTTTTTTACCGGATCCTTTTCCTTTACTTTCCCCTTTTTTTTTCTTTTTTCTTTTTTTTTTTTGGGTTAACCTTGAATGGACTATTCAAAAAAAGGAAACTAACAAAAGTTATATCTAATCAAGAATGAAGAAAATCGAACTTGGGATGGAGTAGATTAATGTTGTGACTAAAATTAGGGATTGAACTGAATTTAGAAAGACTGGAGGAAAGTGGTGACTAAGATGGTTCGGACAAAGAAAAAAATAATAATATTAAAAGATAGGTAAACCAAAAAATAGAACCTGTTGCTCTGATACCAAATGATACGAACCCAGTCAACTTGTGAGGAGACCCGTGATCGAATTAGCTCGGAAGAACAGCTCTAGTGTCGGCTTGAATGAATGACCTTGACCCGTTGCTTATATGGAAGTAAGAACCTTGGTATATGTGAGGACGCCACAATCGGTGATGGAGATCCGATTGATAAGTCTTGATAAACGCCACGGAATAACTGATAAGTTCAAGGAGTTCTTTAAAGAACCAAAGAGAAATTTAAACTCTCAATTTTATTAATGCTTAAAACTTGAAGAATATAGGGATAACAAGCCTTTAAATAGGCCAAAATATGAAGAATAGAAACTAAATAGTCGCCACAAGGAAAGCAAAATATTTGGTCAAAACAAAAACTAATATACTTTTTCCTACACACATTAAAAAGGGAAATTCAAATAATTCTAGGATAAGGTTTGGGAATCAAATCTACCACACTCTAGAATAATCAACAAACAAATCAAGACTAAATCGCTGGCAATCAAGAAATCAATCAGCACTAAATTAATAAAGAAATCGGAACAAATCAGCACCAAATAAGCTCCCAAAATAGCAGCAAATCAGAACCAAATCAGCTCCAAAATAGCAGCAAATCAGCAGCAAATCAGCTCCAAAATAGCAGCAAATCAACAAGTCAAAAACTCCTTGGCTCTTGGTCCAAGTCCGGATTTAATTTGATGATGTGGACCATCTTTGTTTCCTTTCGAGTCAACACACGAGCCCCACGTGGGCACTTCTACAAAACATGAAGGGCTTTTTGAATCTCTTAGCCCCACAGCCAGAAACTGCAGGGACTGCTGTCCACACCCTTCCTTAGTCCACTTCCATCACAAAGGGGGACCGTAATGATGTAGATTCCTGCATCATCCTATGCAATCAAAGTCATAGTTAAATTCGTTTAAGAGCAAACTTATAAGTAAATGTGTTAAATGCATAATTTGAGTTTTGAATAAAAAATTTGCATATATATTGTTTATTACATTGACCATTAAAAATGTGTCAAAATGTTGTTTTCGAAAATATACATATTTTGTGTTTGATTGAAATGAGGATGGAAATGCATAGAACCACTAAGCATGAAAATGCTTAGAGCGTTGTTTTATCACGTGCAGGTACCAAGTGAATAAGGTCAAGATCAAAGACCGCAAAGCCCAGAGTCATCGTCGAATCGTGCGGAGTATAAGTAAATACTCCATCTCATGCATACATTTCATTTCAAAAAAAAAATTATGTAATTGTTTTGCATTGCAAATAAAGATGTATAAATCTTCATGAGAAGAGTATATTTGGACTTACGTTTAGACATGAACTACAAAGTTTTGTAAATAATTTAAAAAGGGCAAGAAAAGTCATCTTGTATAAATGTGGGAATTAAGTAAATGATAGGCTCTCTACCATGATTGATGTATATATATATATAATGTGTATTAGTAATGAGATCATATTTTCATACATACATAAATATGATTTAAATGGATATTAAATATCCCATCGAAAATAAGTATATGAAATGTGTTTTACAGATAAATGGATTTAGCCATCCGTGTCCTCGGGTCCGGTCCAGTCCAGTCGTCGGGTCGGGTCGAGTCAGGGGGGTGCAACATGCACCATGCCATGTGTCACTTTCCTCCTGTTTGCCTCGAAAAACGTGAAATTCCAACTATTTCGGAATTCAACGAAATTCACCTGGGTTACTAGAATTCATGGGATAAACCCAATGGTGAAATCCATTTCGTCATCTGAGATCTAAAAAAATTCCAGGTTTTCAACCTATACGGTATCGACAAATCACTGTTTTGCCATTTTTCAGAAAAATTCAATTTTTCCTAAGTTTTACATACCTCCATGAAAGTGCATTAGCAACAATGTTTTCCTTACCTTGTTCATGGATGCATAAGGTGGAAAGGTTTCATTGAATCTATCTGTGCATGTCTCTTATTCAACTTAGGCAATCCTTCAAATGCTTCGTTGACTTGTTTAATGTGAATCACTCCCTAGGGCCAAAGATAATGTTGCCAAGTTTCAAGGCCTAAACCAATGCATACAACTCTTTGTCATAAGTAGGGTATTTCAGGGCTGCCCCACTTAGCTTTTCACTAAATTATGCGATGGTTCGTCCTTCTTGCATAAGAACACTTCCAATACCTAAACCTAAAGTATCACATTCAACCTCAAAAGTTTTTGCAAAGTTAGGTAAAGCAAGTAAAGGAGCATGAGTTAGTTTTTCCTTGATAAATTGGATTTTTTTTTTCTTGCTTTTCACCCTACTTAAACCCAACATCCTTCTTGATGACTTCGGTTATCGGTGCGGGTATGCTACTAAAGTCCTTCACAAACTATCGGTAAGAACCAAAGATCCAAACATGCCTTTCCAAGCATGGATCCATAGCAATCTTGCCAACAAAAATAAATAGGAAGGAGATACATGGAAGGAAAGATTTGTGCTAAGCCTTTAGTGGATATGGAAATGGAGAAACAAGGAGGTTTTTAATGTCGAAGAATCGGTGTTGATCAGAAGTTAGCAGTGATCAAATCCTATAGCTATGAAGTGGCAGTAGCTTTTGATTCTCCTCCAATTGCAGCAGGTGATCGACATACATATAAGCTAAAGTGGCAACAACTTTCAATTCTCCTCGACCTTTCCATGGTTGGAAGAAGCTCAATATAGACGATAGTTTCCTCTTTTACACATTGGTTGTCAGTGTAGGGGAAGTTCTTAAGAATGAGAAAGGAGAGTGGGAAGAAGGTTTCTCGATCCAAATTGGCTACAACTTAGTTGAGGAAGCTGAAACCTAGGCTCTTCTGCAAGGCTTAAACGTGGCGTGGGAGAAAGGGGGGGTTACTAAACTTATTGTCGAGATGGATTCCCTCTTTTTCTACCGAAGAATCAAGGGGATGGAGGAATCCCTTTCATTTCATGCAAACATGATTAAGGAGTGTCGAGATTGGCTTGCTTGAGACTGGATGGTTACCTTTAGGCATATGTACAGAGAAGGAAATCAGGTGGCTGACAAACTGGCAAAGTTTGCCCTGAAGTCTAACCATAGTAACACATGCAGATGGCCTTGCCCTCCTCTACATGAGTTAGAAAGCCTAGTCGTCCAAGACATGATGGGCACTAGAGTGCCAAGAAGAATGTAATCAATTGCTTCTAGTGTTTGGAGGTACCACCCCTTCTTCTTATATAAAAAATATTATTTATATATATTTTCCTTTTGAATACTTTGAAATTAAGAAATCATGATTTACCTAGCCGTTTAACATATGGTGCTTGTAAATGTGATTGTAAAGATTTATTTGAGTCATAAATAAGACCAACTGAAAATAGGCATGTAAAATCACATTACATGTAATTTCCATGCTGCACATCCATATTTGACCTATGTCATTAATTGTATTAATATTATGATTATTGATTGGGCTTGTTACAATTGTAGTGACAAAGACTACTTTAATCATATACTAGTTTGATTGATGGACCAGATTGTATAAAGAGATATTTATGTTTTATGAATGACAAAGTTTTTGAGCGCTCAATTAAGATTATTCTATCATGTGCTCTATTAGGTGAGGATCATATTAGCATTTAAGCAGGAATTTCTTGAATATATTGATCTTTTGATGCTAAATTCACACCCTAATCACTCAAATCTACACTAATCCTCCTCTTAGCCTTTGTTTTGCAGACAAGAATGAAAAGGCAAGAAAAAAATGAGCAAGAATGGAAGAAATTTGTAGTGAAATTGTTGTTATAGGCTCCATGTCACAACATGGGCACTCATGTCGCGACATCAAGCCTTATCTTGCTGAAGAATGACTTTCAGCCCTGTCGCGACATGAGCACCCCACTGTGATACTACACTTTCACATTCGACCATGTCGCGACATGACCACCTTGTTGAAGACACTACTGAACACCAGTTTCGACCATGTCGCTACATGAGAGTTCTTCATGTTGCGACATGGCAACGTCGGCTAGCCCAGATTCTTGCTATTTTTGGCCCAGTTTTAGCCCATTTTCCAAGGATTATATATTCTTCTTTTATAATAATCATTAGGGTTCGGACTTTGAGGCAAGAACACTCTATTTTTAGGGTTTCTCATATCTCTCTCTCTTAAACCAATCTAGGGTTACGATTTTTATGTTTTTGCTTTGGATTTGAAGACATTTTTTGAAGAATCAACTGGCTAGAGGATCTATTGCAGCTAGATTCAAAGTTTTGAGAGGCTTCATCATCTATTTCGATCTGTATTTCTAACTTTGACTCCTCTCCTCATCTCCCTCTTCATTATTTTTGTAATAGATGTATTTTTTATGGATTTGAGTGTTGTAATGAGTAGCTAAACAATTCTCTAGTGTTGATTGTTAAGATTGATGTTTGATTTATATAATTTTTAGAATGGTTTTGTGAATATGTGCCTATATTGATGTTGTTTGGTGGAGACGTAGTTGAGGATCTACAACATGGATTACCGACTGAGCTTGAGTTGGCTTATCTATTAGGGTTTCGATGGAGAGTACCTTTATCATGGGTGCATAACCAATTTGGTGTGCTCGCCTTATATTAAGACTAGTTGGATGCATAAACTCATGATCAAAAAATTGTATATTAATATATATTATTATTAGTCATATTCACAATAAAGATAATTTTAGTCATATTCACACTGACGTAGCATGGATATTTGTAGGTGTTTTGGGAGCCATACATCAAAGAGTCAGTTGTCCATCTACCTGATACATGTCTAGCTAATCATAAGATTTGGTGGATGATGTCACCACTTATCTTGCTTTGAGACTTATCATGCACAATACATTGCCTAATGGGCTACGCGTGTAGAAAGGATCGTCACATCACCTCCTACGGTTGGTATATGGACTTCCATGATCCATATATGGAGTTGTATCGATGTATTACATGATGTTTGATCACACCACCACTCCATAGGGATCAAATGATGTATCGTAACATAGTATGCAACATCCCACTTGTTGGTAAGTAAGAGTCTTTAAATTCTCAATTATTTTCCAAATTTTAATGAATAGATAAAAATTTTACAATTGTTGGGTTTGCTTTTTTAGATCTCTAGGAATGGTAGACATTGCTATTGTATCTCGTGGGGTTTCCTCAAGCTTGCTATACAACATTCATCATATTGGTAGATCAGATTTACGCTTGATTAGGGAGGACCATCACATCGCTGCACACGATGAGGGTGCATCTACATCACATGGACCATCCATTAGACCTCCTACGTCATTCACTGCAATTAGGATGTTGCCGATATGAGGTCGAGAGAGAGAGGGAGGTGGTGGGCGAGGTCATGGTCAAGCTGATGAGCGAGGTGGTGGTCTACCGAGTGGTCATGTTGCTGGTCGTTCTATTGATGAGACTTCCATACCACCTGAGACTTTCATACCACCCGAGTATTCCAAATCACCCCCGACACTTCCGCTCCACATGTCGTCCCACCATTATCACCTACATCTCCAACCCTAGAGGCCACATGTTTACCATTTATGACCTCACCATCACTTGTAACGCCCCGAAAATACCTTAACATTTTTATAACATGTTCAGGGTGTAAAATAAATTATTATTTTTTTTAGCGTTTAAATGGCTAAAAATGAAAAATGATAAAAACCCGAAAATTTTACAGGAGCCAAATAAATTTGGTAAAAATGTCAAATGAGGACCTAAGGGTCATAAATGAGGAGTATAAATGTTAAAATGAGAATAAAATGAAATGAAGTGAACATTAAAGTGAAATGAAGAAGAAAAAAAATAGATAAGGCCCATTTAATGAGCTGGCCAAACAAGGCCTTCTGAAGACTTAAGGTATAAGACCAAATTTGGTCTTAAAATAGGGCATTTCATACTTTTAGAGAGAGGGAGAGAGAGCTAGGGCTTGGTTGAGAGAAGAAGAGAGCGAATTGTGATTTCCTTCTCCATGTAATCAAGGGATAAGTTGATCAAGAAGAAGGAGGAAGAAGAAAGGAAAGAGAATCAAGGTTTAAAGTAAGAAAAACCAAACCTCAACCCCTCTTCTATTTGTGTTTTTTGGGTTTAATAAAACCCAAATGTGGTATGTGCTGTTTTGAAAGGTCGTAGCTCGCTTGGGGTTATATCGGTAAAGACTTCCAAGTAGTAAAATGACAAAAAATGGTTTTTTTCTGCATCAGCCCGACACCCCTACGCCTAGGCGTAGGAGTGCACGCCTAGGCAGAGGCCCCTTTACCTAGGCGGAGGCCACTTCACCCAGCAATCCAAGGTCGACTTCCAATTGTTCGATCCGCCAGCGTGAAGATGCTTCGCCAGCAACCCCTACCTAGGTGTAGCGAAGCTTCGCCTAGGCATACCTACAAGTCATGTTTTGGTTCCTCTCTTCCGCTAAATCTAACCATCATCCATTGGACTAATGAGGATTCTAATAAGTGAATGAAAGGGTTCTTACAAGTATATAGTTATATGAAAAATATTTTCGCACTTCGATCCAATCAAGCTTACAAACATTGCTTTTGCCCTCATTAGCTAATAGAATGACAAGAATGTCTAAGGATGAGGAAATGGAAAAAAACAAATAACAATGTATCAGAGTGGAGTCGGTAAAAAGTAAACCCAAATAGAACTCCTAGAATACCCACTAATAATATGATTGTTAATTGTATCGAATAGGGGTTTATTTAGAGAACTGACCGATCGAGATTCCGAGGATTGAATCAAAGTAACAAGCTTTTGGCTTGTTCTTCACTCTCTCGTGTCCATTTTGAGTTTGTTCTCCATTCAATCTCTTCTTATTTCAAGTCTTACGATAATCGTTTCTATTATTGGAAATGATTTTCAATAAACTGCATATCGGCATGAATTGGATTGGAGGCAAATACTGTGAAATGATTTCATACGAAAAATTGCATGAGTATTGGAAAAATGAATTATTTGTATAAAGATGTACATACTACATTGTATTTTGCCATGAATGATCTAATGTCTCTGAATGTATCGCAATAACTATTAAAATTTAGTTAAGGATATATTGGTATACCAATAAGGGTCAAATGAGTAGCATTTGGCCGGAATTTAATGATAAAAAGTCATCCGATCCGTAGCTCCAATGGGACAAGACGTAGTGTTCACTAACTCCATTTTTAATAAATCACAAGAATCACAGACCAGACCATAACTGCTTATTGTATGAAACCAAGCAAAATAAAAAATTAACGCTTAAACTACATCGATTCAAGAGGTTTGATGAAACCAAATAATGAATCAAGGAAACTGTATCTGACTCACCGAATCCTTTTCGACTAGTACAGATTTGCTTGATCACACACACGTTGAAACACAAACAGAACTCTTTCTAGAAACTATCCAGCAGAAGAATGAGCCAAGAGAGATAATGCAAAGCAAAACGCTCTGAAGGTATTCAACAAATACACGAACTTAATTACCATGGACAATGATGTGCGAAGCACCTTATGATGTGTCTTTTGTCCCACAAAACCAAAGACACCTTAGTGTCTTCCAAAACTTCAAAATTCTTCCAAACACCAATTTTCAAAAGGAACTACCCATTTTTAGATGATAATCTATATTATATTTGCTTCCCAAACTCCTTTTATTAAAACAATTTAAAACCAAATTCCATTAACTATTAATGGGTTTGGGTTTGGCTAATCATAAGTAAAGAGAGCTCTTTCTAACATCCCATTATATTTATTTTAGCTATGTGACCCATGTTCACTAATGTCAAGTAAAGGCCCAAATCATATTATATTCTGCTTCATTACATATAATCGTCTCTAGCAAGACATTATAACTACCCAAATCAAGTGAATTCAATGACTAAAAAACTCCATCACAAGATGATATTAGTCCTCATACACATGTTCCATTAAGCAATGGAAGCATGATGAAGTCATCTTATAACTGAATTGTTGCTTTCGATTCTCAAAGGGATCGACTAAACAAATGATATTTGATAACTCATCAATCTCATTCGAGCACTCCGCCATACTTTAGTCTCACTTATCAAGAGCCAATAGACATCTTCACACCCACTCAGAGCGGATACAAATTCCTCTCTACTTATCACTCACATCTCCACATGATTTATCGACGCCCAACCATAGTCCTCAGATACTGGTCCATTAAAGACGTCATCAGCCACGTCACACACTGTTCTCTGGGCTGTAGGAATCCATGTGGTGAATTGTCAAGGACTCAAATACCACTAATGCAGAATGAGAGAATTTACTTTTAATGACATAATCCATAGTATTTCCTATAGCGGGTCACCCAATAAGATGAACTCAACATGGCTTATGTTCAGCAACATCTAAGTTCCAAGATCAAAGAAATGTGGTATTTTCTGTAAACATAATGGTCTTACCACGATACCCCAATAATGATCTAATTGGCGGACGGTTTAGAATAGTGTTCTTATGCCTTAAGGTTTTAATAACAAGTCACACACTTGATGACATAAAGTTGAGCCAACTATTCAAGGATCTGATTTTATCAAGTTAAACCACAATTTAAATAACAAGATAAAATGATAAATGCCTCATGTATATAAACATATAATGACAATGTATATGCCACTAGGCTAGAGCATATCACTAACACGTACTATGTTATAAAACTTATTTTTGATACTCACTTCAGAATCACCAGATCATGGCTCAGAATTTACTTATTTCTGTGTAATTTAAAGGATAATTCATTAAGGGAAATGATAAAGAAAATATTGTAATGCATGAATTTGTATTTTGAATGATTATTGCATATGAAAGTGCATATTTGGTAATGATCAATAAATCAGAGTATAAATGTATGAGAAATGAATATATGTATTGTATTGCATTGATCATTCAAAAGGTAAAAACATTGTTTAGAAAATGCACAGATTTAAATTAAACTCGAAATGGAAGAGAAATATAAACCACTAAGAAGAAAATGTTATGCTAAGAATACCATCATGCAATGAGAAAGTACAAAGATTAAGGGTCACGAGATTAAGAGTCATTGTCTGTGTCACAATTGAGAAAAGTAAGCTCCTTCACATGGCTACATGAATTTGATTTGGACTATTTATGTGTATTGAAATTAATTTGAAAAATGAAACTTTATTTTGTACAAATGTATTGAAATAGCGATAATGTTTAATATATAAAGCAGAAAATGGACCAATGGTACTACCATATTTAATGGAAATGTATTGAAACAAATGATGAGCTCTTTATGGAATTAGTATATGTATATATTCAATGGAAATGTGAAATGTATCTGAAACAGAAATAAAATTCTGATTTGAACAGAGAGGTGCAAGAAAGACAGAGCACATATTGGAACTATTTAGGTTTGTAATGGTAATGATTATTTAAAGAAAAAATTCTACGATGATCTGGTCACACATCACCTACACTCATTGTCTCCCAATGATGAGACCGTGGATTATCTTGATTTGTACTGCAAGGCATGCCCACCTAGGTGACTCCCGCCACCACTACACATCTGAAGTTACTCCAATATCAACCTCATCTCCATCACCCATTCAGATTACACTTGCCCCTACAGATCATCTAGTTGTATATTATAAGCATCCTAAGAGAAAGACAAATACAATACGCGGACTCATCGATATCTATTTATACTCTATTACCGCACGCCGGTACGACTGGGGTTTATATACGAATGATCTATTGTGTATTAGTTGTAATTTCGATGTAATTGGGTTGATTTTGATGAAATTGTTGTGAAGCAAAAATAGACTGGTTGTAATCAGAGATAGTGTAATTGGCCTATTTGGATGTATGTGGGTTAATTCGAAGGAAATATTATAACTGCATGAACATCTGATTAGAATTTGATAGGTGTAATTGGACAAATATGGATAGGTGCGGGGTTAATCAGATTGAAACACAAATGCTAACAGATTCCATCATATTTTTAACATTTAATTTGTTGTAATTTGACAGTGTAATTGTTTTAACTCTGATGTAAGTAAGAATTTTGGATGAAATAGTTGTAATGCAGATGAAATGGTTGTATTTTGGATAGATAATATTGATTGTAATTTAGGCATTAGTTGTAATTTCAAATTAACATTTTTTAGCAAAATACCAATGTTGTAGTTAATGACTATGACATTAGTTTTAACAATAATGCCAGAAATAGCTATCTGTAATATTTGCAATTTTAGTTATAATGTCGTAGTCGCTGACTCATCGCAAATTAAAAAAAAATCAATGTCGTAATCAATAACTATGACATTAACTTAAAAAAAATTACAATGTCACGGTCTATATGCTGACGTGGTTAGGACACATTAGTTTGGACATTATTTCAATTCCAATCTTATTTTAGTTTTTTTTTTTAAATTAACCTAAATATGTCCAAAACTCCGCTTCAAGGGCCTCGTCATGAAGTTCAATTCTATGGTGGGCCCAACTTCAACAAGGCAGTACTCGTAGCATATGGAATGCGATTTCTTTTCTTTCTATACATCCAATTGGTTTAATCTTTTTCTCTTTTAATTTTCTTTACTTTTTCTATTTAATAACCTCCTTCTAAGTTGTAAAGAAGTCACCTAATCTCCATTACTTCAACATTTAGTCTCTCCCCAACCCCAAATCCTCGCTTGCCTCTTGCTCCTATTCTTTATGACTCAGTTTTTGCCTCCAATGCGCACTATATGGAGTTGAAGAAGGAGAAGATAGTGAGGTATGCCTTCCATTTTCTGTTTGCTTCCCGATAATATTTCAACTATATTAGAGGCCACATGTTTACTATTTACGACTTCACTATCACCTGCAACATTGCCTCTCATTGACTAGACCACGATTGATCTCGTTTTCAAATCCTCGTACATGCCCACCTAGGTGACTCCTTATGTTCAAGATAGTAATCGAAATGTTCGCCATTACCTTCCCTCATCTCCATATCAACTCCATTCGAGATTGCCACATGCCCCTTCAAATCATCTACTATGACATAAAGGCCCTAAGAGAAAAACAAAGTCTCTATCATGTGGGACTCATTGATATATATTCATATTTGTATTACATTATGTATATATTTATATGATTTGACTTATATATGAAATAATCCATTCTTGTGTATTGGTTATAATTTCGATGCAATTGGGTTAATTTTGATGAAATTGTTGTAAAACATGTGTAATGACTTGGTTGTAATTTGGATAAGTGTAATTGGTTTTCGTTATTGTATTTCGATAGGTATTTGGTTATTTTTAGTGTTAAAAGTGTGTGTGCGTATGGAAGGGATTACAGAAATGGTTGTAATGCATGTAATGATTTGATTTAATTTGATGAGTTAATCAATTTAAAATGGTTATACGCAAGCCGTAATGACTGCATGCATTTTGATGTAATTGGTTGTAATTTGGATACGTGTAATTGGTTGTAATTTGGATGAAATGATTGTAATGCATGTGTAATGAATTGGTTGTATTTTGGATATGTGAAATTGATTGTAATTTATACATTAATTGTAATTTCAAATTAGCATTTTTTAGCAAGATACCAATATCGTAGTTAGTGATTATGACATTAATTTTAACGATAATGCTACACAATTAGTGACTGTAACATTGCAATTTTTTTTAACATTAATGTCATAGTCAGTGATTACGACCTTGCAATTAAAAAAAAAATCAATGTTGTAATCAATTACTGTGGTATTAACTAAAAAAAAATTACAATGCTGTAGTCATTGACTACAACATTACTAATGTACATACCAACTTGACTAGGACTAATTATGACATTACTGATATATATGTCGACGTGACTAGGGCATATTAATTTGAACATTATTTTTATTTCAAACTTATTTTAATAAATTTTTTTTTTTTAAATTAACCTAAATATGCCCAAAACTCCGCTTCAAGGGCATCGTCATGAAGTTCAATTTTGGGGTAGGGCCAACTCCATCAAGGCGGTACCGTAGCATGTGGAATGGGATTGATTTCTTTTCTTTCTAATACATCCAATTGGTTTAATCTTTTTCTCTTTTAATTTGCTTTACTTTTTCTATTTGGTAACCTACTTATAAGTTGTAAAGCAGTCACCCAAATCTCCATCACTTCAACATTCAGTCTCTCCTCCAACCCCAAATCCTCGCTTGCTTGCTCCTGTTCTTTACGACTCAGTTTTTGACTCCAATGCGCACTATATGGAGTTGAAGAAGGAGAAGATAGTGAGGTATGCCTTCCATTTCCTGTTTTCTTCCCGATGATATTTCAACTATTTGTTTTCTTCCTTTTTTTGGGTTTCAAGCGAACCGAGACCTTCTCATTCTAGTCAACTTACTGCTACAATTGGCTTACTTTGAGACTCAGTTTTTCGAAAGTAAAGTCCCCGTGATGTTGGAAATTTCGCCTTCTTTTAGTTTCTTCTGTTTTCTCAGCTGCCAAGCAAAGATCGATTCGTTTTCGTTTCTGCTAAGGCATTGGAGGACAAAAGGAATTGGACTAGTTCCTTTTTTAAGTTTCCTGTATTGGACACTGCGGAACACTTAACTGTGTCTTATTCTGCTGTTTTGCTGTTTGTCGTTGTTCTGTTCAATTTTCCACCTGTTATGGACGAAATAGCTATTTTATTTATTCCATTCTCCTTTTTTTTTTCTGCAACCGAAAGAATTTTTATGCTTTACCAATTTTAAAAAGGTGGGGAAAAACGTATGGCTTCTCTTCCCTTCATCTCCCAAAAATAAGATTTCTCTTCACGCATATATTCTTTTTTTCTCTTTTCCACCTATCAAAAAAGAAAAAAATCTTTTTCCTTTTCCATGGTGAATATTCTTGGAAATATCTTCTCGTCAAGCATAATGAAATTTGTAGAATTTTATTCTAATTTGTTCAAAACGCACTTTGTAGGTTTTATTCTGACGAAAATCAACATCAAGAACAGGGAAAAAATGATCCATTACACGTAGGAACGTCCTCTTCCTTATACAATGTTTCATCTTCCTTCTTGAAACCACAGAATGCCAAGAGCAGATATAAAATACCTGAAACCCTTAAATTTGGGAGGTCCAAGGTGTTTCCAGAAGACCATGAGCCGTGGAGCAAACAAATACTTGACCCGGGTAGTGAGCTAGTCTTACAATGGAACCGAGTTTTCATTGTCTCGTGCTTGGTGGCACTTTTTGTTGATCCACTGTATTTTTATTTGCCTGCTGTGGGAGGGAATGAAAGCTCTTGGTGTATCAAGACAGACTTGAATTTGAGAATTGTGGTTACATGTTTTCGGACTATTGCCGATTTTTTCTATCTGTTGCACATGATTATTAAGTTCAGGACAGCATATGTTGCCCCAAGCTCTAGGGTGTTTGGGAGGGGTGAACTTGTGATGGATCCTAAGAAAATTGCTCAGAGGTATATTAGGTCTGATTTCTTCATTGATCTGGTTGCCATGTTGCCTCTTTCCTCAGGTATTCATTTTTAAGTATCAAATTTCCATTTGTAAGTATTATATTTCAACTGTTTACAAATTTGTTTGTGCGTTGTGCCACAGATAAGTTTGCAAATTCAGTCACGAAACTAAATGTGAGGCTAAATTAACTTATATTTGAACAAAGAGGTGGATCTCTTGAATGATGATAGCTATATATATCTTTGCTGAAGTACTGCTTGGCAGCATTAAGACTGAGATCTATTCTGAGATATCTATTTTTCATGACCCGTTTTTTGATAAGTAAGGAACATTCATAAGAAGAGCCATCAAAGTAGCGACTCAATGATATAAAAAAAGATGTACTGGACCCCCACAATATAAGCCACAGAAATAAAAAAAAAACCAAGAAACAGCCTGCCATAGGGCTGTCCAAAGAGGGCAGGCCTCAGCACCTCTCCCAAACCAATGAATTGCCAAAGAAACTATGCAGCATGCCTATTTCACTGAAACTCAGCCAATCAATGAAGCCTATTAGTGTCAAGGGACCATCTTTTATACATAATTTAGTCACCGGCCAAAGGAAATACATAAAAGAACTCTTCAGTTTTAGGATGGACAGCTCCTCATCTTCAAAAGCGATTTATTTTCTTGCCTTCTAGAAAGTTCAAAAAAGACATAATGACCTAGGCTTCCATACCTTATTCCTCTTTTTGCCCACAAAGGATCTATTCCATCCTTCCAAAGCTTGCCTAATCGAAGAGGAAAAGGCCCAAAAAACTCCAAAAAAAGAGAAGAAAGCTCCTATAACTCCCTTATTGTTACACAATGGAGTTAAATATGATCTATTGTTTCTTCATTTCTTTGCCATAAAAAGCATTTGTTTCCCAAGGTTCTTCCTCTCTTTTGAAGCTGGTTTAGGGTTAAGACCTTTTTTCATGTTGCTTCCCAAGCAAAGAAACAAGCCCTAGGTTGTAGCTTGGGATGCCATGTTATGTTTGCTAGAAAGGAGAAAGAAGGGGGCATGCTCCAATGATGCAAGAGCTTCTACAACAAACATTGGGAATTCGATCAATGCTTACAAGTTGGAATTGCTTGATGACAACAATGTCTTGCCTACTTTCAATGTCAAGGATTTGAGGCCTTATCATGGTGAAGACTCGAGTCTTTTTTCCCAACTATGGGGGATTGATGTAGGAGCTTCTACAACAAACATTGGGAATTCGATATTCATTATGGAAAATTTAGATTCGGGAGGTTTTGAAACCTTGGAGACACCAAATATATTTCTATATCCAAGTATTTTGAGTCTTGTTACTATTTGATTTGGAGTTGTTTTATTATAGAAAGATTTGTTCTCCAAGTCCAAGTAGTAGTTTCTTTATTTAATTTAGAAAGTTTGTTTTCCTAGTCAAAGTAAGAGTTGCTATTTTTTTTAGAAAAATTTGCTTTTAGGAGTTGCTTTATTTCAATTAGAAAGTCTTGTTTTCCAAGTCAAAGTAGGATTTTCTTTATTTGAATTAGAAAGTATGGGGCTATATATACCCACCTTAATGTAGTCTTTGACAATTTGGTCAAGTTTAATAATATTTTCAAATTTCTCTTTTTAAGAGTTCTCTCTTGTTCTCTTATCTCTTAGGTGGATTCCTTGGAGTGGCGAGTTCGTTGCTTCTTATCCTTGCAATGGGATCTTAGGTGGCAAAGCATATATATATCTGCTTTTCTTTATCTTATCATGGATTCCCTGAGCGGTTAGTTCTTGGTTTATTATTTCGTGGAGTTCCTTAAGTCAGGAGTGCAAAAGTACCTATCCTTCTATAACATTACTCATCTCATCATTTTCTCTTTCACCTTTCCATAACTAATTTTTCAACCTCAATCCAATACTTTCCAAATCTAGTTCCATACTTCTAAAACATTTCCAAATACTTTGTTTCACTTTAGGAACAATAAAAACCATCATCCTCAACCTCGAGAAAGTTCCAATCTGTCCATAGCCCCAGCTTCTACCTTAGAAAAAAAAAACCCGAAACCACAAAACTAGCTCAAAAGTAAGGTCAAGTAAGGCCAAACCAAACCCGAACCTTTCTAAACTTAAAATCCTTCATTCAAAACCTTGATTCCATCATAAATAAACCTCAAATAAGCCCTATAACCTTTGGGACCAGACCTATCCCTTACCCTTAAAATTACATCCTATACCCCTAAACTACCACAAATCCATCCCTAACTTACCCAAACAACATTAGATCATCCATCACAGTCCCGTCCTTGCATCATCCAGCATTTTAAACAAATAATTTACAAAGAAAGACCCACTTTTCGCTTCCACCAATAACACCTTATCCTCCAAGCTTGGTTGCACTTTCTCCTAACTTAGATACATGAAAAAATTATTCACTTCCTCCCTTTCCCAATCATTAAATGATATTAAGAATAGAGGGTTCCAACATCCCCCTCCCTTAGCCGAATTCCAAGCATCCGTGAACAAAGCATCCTTAGAGGCAGCAATAGCATAAAGAGTGGGGTGGACAACTCACAAAGGCACTGCCCTATACTACTTGTCCTTCCAAAAGAGCACCCTACTCCCATCACCCACTACAAAGGTCATTTTATCAGTCACTAATTCCCACTTCTTCCTAATTGCTTTCCATATCCTTACCCCATAACCAGCCTTCACAACTTTAGTACCCCAGCCCCTTTGTTCCTCTCTCTATTTTTCTCTTACAATTTGAGTCCAAAGAGCTTCTCTTTCATTCATGAATTGCCAACTCCACTTACAAAGAAGGGCGTTGTTAAAGTTGGAAAGATTCTTGATCCTCAATCACCTCCTCTTGCCAAGACAATGCCTCCGAGGTTGGCTGTTTAAGAGCCCTCCAGCCCCTCGACTCGATGATTCGAATTCAATGCGGTGACGAGGGCGTTGCTCGCCTCGTGTGCGCATCGTGAAGGAGATCAAGGCAATCGAGGAAGTGGGCTCACGCACTGATGAGAAGCTCACAGTGGCAAGGCGTGAGCCAAGCACGCATTACGAGGGAAGGCAAGCGATCTAGCTCGGGACGCGTACGAGTGGGGCCGCACTACTGCCAGAGGAGCGTAGTGGCACACACTTGAAGCAAAACGAGATCAGAGTGGGAGAAGCCTGCCCTATATAAGCATGAGAGCCTTGGGCGGCAAATTCCTAATTAGAGTGCAACAAGGAGTCCTACTGCACGAGGGGTCCTATAGCACAAGGATTCCTATGGCACAGGGAACCCGAAAGCAGAAAGACTCCTTAGCTCCGGGGCTAGCGGATTCGCGATGGTCGGGTGGCATCGAGTCCCGACAGCAAGACTCCTAGTCCGGAAGGATTTACACGTTGGCTCTGGCCGAAGACTTAGAGTTGGGAAGAGACTCTTAATGATTCATCAGAACTACCCGAGCAACCTATATATACCCGGAGCGCCCACTTAGCTGGGACATATTGAGAATCGGATCAAAAGAGAGCATCGAAAGCATCCCGAGATGTGGTGAGCTTTGGCTGTTAGCCAGATTTTAAGAGTAAATAAAATACGAGTTGGGGAGAGAGCCCCATATGTCTTGTGTTTGTGAGAACGTGAGGCATAGAGAAGGCTGGCCTAGCGGGTTCCTAGGCGTCGTACACGTAAGCCAAAAATTGGGCGTGTGACACCCTCCTTCCCATAAAAAGTCCCTTTGAATTCATTCAATCTTACTCTAACCAATCTAGGGATAGGGAAAAGGGGACATAAAATAAATAGGGAAGTTAGCCATTATGCCGACCAGTGATCCTTCCACCTCGATATGTAAAAGTTCTTCTTCCACATGGGCCACATCCTTGGTTAATTCTATTCCATCCCAGGGCTAAGGAGGCCACCCAAAGGAGCCAAATTGAGTAAGGGAAGGTATGCCACTCGACCTACAGTAATCTCAAATAGCTAAGTCCTCTGGGTCATCCTCCATCTCACTAAGAATAGTTTACTTTTATCCAAATTAATTTTTAGGCTTGAAATGGCCTCAAACTATATAAGAAGCCAACACAAATGCGTCATTTGATCTTTTGTTGCCTTGCAAAAGATCAAATTATCATTTTTAAATAGAAAATGGATACATCAAGCCTCACCTTTCCTCTTCCATTCACCTAACATGGTGTTAGAAAACCTCATTTCACTACCTTGTTTAGCAAGCAACTTAGGGTCTCTGTAGCTATCACAAAGAGGTAAGGCAAAAGAAGGTCTTCCTGCCTCAACCACCTTGAGCTTTAGAAGAAACTAGAAGGCATTCCATGCACCAATATGGAAAAGGAGGCTGTAGACCAGCGCCACCTGATCCACTTTCTCCATTTCTCCCAAAACTCATCTTACATATAACAGAGAGCAAAAAAGACCAATCCATATGGTCGTACTTGTTCTCAATTTCAAGTTTACACAATATTGCACTCTTCTTAAAGAAAAAGAGTTAATGACCTCATTTGCAATAAGGGCTGCATTTAAAATTTTTCTTCCCTCTACAAAGGCATGTTGGGTCTTATATATTCTCCTAACACCAATTTCAGTCTATTCTCAAGCACCTTGGCCAACCACTTATATAGCCTACCCACTTGGCCATAGTTGTGAAAGGTGCAAGGCGCACAAAGGCACAAAGGCACAAAGGCCTCCTAGAGCCTTATATAAGGCGCACTCAAGGTGCTAAGCCATCTAAGGCGCACCTATACATATATTTTTTCTAAAAAGCGCACCATATAATAATCATTTAGCATCACTAGCCGAGATGCTTGTTCCTATTTTATAAGTTATTTTCCGCAATTGTCTCACTTTTTGTGTTTTTCTTCTTCTTCTCTTCCTTGTTGAAATCAAGGGTCAGGATGAGCCAGTGGTTTTGTCAGATTGAGAAAACACAAGAAATGGGTGGTCGGAGGTTCAAACGAAGTTAAACTGCCGCCTTCGATCTGTTGGATCCTGTGTATGTTCTCTTCTTTCTCTTCTTCTTCTTCTTCTTCTTTTTCTATCGGGGACTTGGGGCTATACAGAAAGCAACCCTAGTTTTTTGTCGAGATAGACCAAACGACGTCGTTTGGTCTTGATTTTTTTTTTTCCTTTTAAAGCAGATTGAAACCAAACGATGTCGTTTGGTCTGTCTCTGAAAAAAATTAGGGCTACTTTCTGTATAGCCCCAAGTCCTCGACCCCTAAGTGCCTGACAGAAGAAGAAGAATAAAAGAAGAAGAAGAAAAGAAGGAGAAGAACATACCTGGATTCAAGAGGTGCGTTTGATTAGAGCCCTACGCTTCACGTGAGGCGCTACTTTTGCGCCCGAGGACCGCCACAAGGGGTGTGTCATCGTCTCAAGCGAGGCGCCGACAAATGCCGTCAGCTTCTAGCACCTAGCGTGCCTTTAAACGCAGGCTTTCAAAACTATGTAATTGGCTAATGGGCCTAAAATCTTTCAACTCCTTAGCCCCCTTTTTCACCATAGGCCAAGATTTCAATGCCCAATATCAAGGCTTAGCTTGATTACTCAAAGTTGTTTTCTGCTCCAGAATACATGATTGACTTGGCAAATCTAATTATATTTCTCTTCAATTTCCTATGATTTGTGCAAAATGCAAATTGTATCATGTATTTTAGACTAGTCTTAGATTTTGGAGTAATTTTAGACTTGGTATAGATTTCTAGGGTTCAACTAAATTGGTTTCCTATTTTATTTTCTATACAACCTGTATAACTCATAGACATCACCTTGTCGGGCAAGGAGCAATTGGTTGTAAATCCTATTAATGTGCATTCTGTAGTACTCCCAAGGTTTGGGTGGTAGGTAGTCCTTTTCATTGTATACACCTTATATATCCTAGGGCTTGGCCCTGTTTTGTTAATAAACTTGCTCAGCTTACCTACCAAAAAAAAACCTATTTATTATGTGTTTAACTTATGCAGGAGGTTGCTGAATCACGCTATCAAAGGTGCGCCCTGCTACAGCTTAGTTCAAGCGCTACTAATTCTCACTACAGCACCTGCCTCGTGGAACGCGCCGCCGAGCATTTACCAAAACGACGCCTTTTAGCCGCTATTTTAACTTTTCCAAAACAACATTGTTTTGAGTTGTACCTTGAATTTAAAAAAAAAAAAACTTTGTTGCACCAAAACGACGCCATTTTGGAACCAAAACGACATTGTTTTGGCTCTATATGAATAATTTTCAGGATTTCAGCCCCTTTTACCCTAATTATGCCATGTTTCAACTCAACAAAAAGCCCCAACCCTCCTAACTACTGGATAATCTTCATAGAAGAGGAGAAGAAGCAAAAAATCAACTACAATAGCCAAGAAATTGTGAGAAAGTTATGTAAAAATAGGAAATGATCATAATAGGAATCATAAATATAGATTTGACATCCTCAAGTGCGCCTTACGCCTCAAGGTCACAAGAGGTTTTTGCGCCTCGATGCGCCTTGCGTCTCAAATAACTATGGTTGGAATTGAAGAGGCCACATTTGTATTGGACACCATGTGCCTCACATTGTCTTGACTTGATGCTGGAAGAAATTGGAAAACTATCACACATGAAGAAGACAATAGAGAAGGTCATATCCATAAGTGGCTACATTTATTATAGATTGGGGTTGCACAACATGATGAGGCGATTTACTAAGCAAAGGTAGTTGTTGAGGCTTGCTAAGACTTGGTTTGCAACGACCTTTATCATCTTATCTTGTTACGCCCCCAACCCGACACCCAGCGTCAAGCTTGTTCATTCATATAATGTTAAACATTTAACTTGTACTATATTTTGTAACAACGGATTACAAAATATATTCAAGATCCACAAATGGGAGTGTTTGACATATACAAAAACTTTACATTTGTTTACAAATAACAAAAAGAATATTACATATACAAAATAGACCAAAAAGTCTTCCTAAGGGGCATCTGAATCCATGTGTCGACCTTCGAGACCGATGAGGGTCAGTCCGACCTTCGCCGTCTCTACTCACACCTGATGAAAACCCGTAAGCAAACTTTACGCTTGAAGTGAATAAAACTCGTGGATCTAATTACTAACACGAATCATCACACTTCTATACACATGCATATACATCTAACAAATCATACATATCTCATATTTACTTATCATACCATGTTTCATTTCTTATTAACGTTCATATACATTTCATATCATTTTATACTTTGCTTCATGTTCTCACATTAATATATTATTATCGCATACGGGGTGCTATGCTTCTTTTATCATATCATATCATTTCATATGTCATATTCAAGTCATTTGTTTTATGTTTCATGCTTGTATAAACCTTAGAAGTGGATAAAGGAAACTATAAGGGCCCAAAAGCGCTGTACTCACTGTATGAAACAGTGGTCTATAAGGGCTCGAAGACGCTCGTTCATCAGACGACAAATCGACCATCTATAAGAGCCCCCTCGGCGCGCTGCTATCATCAGACGAGACAATGACCATCTATAAGGGTCCGAAGACATTGTAATGATCCAAACGGGGCAGACTTGTTTTTCTCCTTACAAAGATGCCCATCTATCCCTTTACTGTGCTCTAAGCATAATCCATGATATTTTATGCTCAAGACATATCCTTTATATTCCCGAATAATTATTTGTCATCCAAGAATCATATGCGATATTTACAATCATTATTCATATCTTTGCATTTTTCATATTTCATTATACTGCGATGAATGTTCATATACTATGTAATGCTTAGCGAGTTATTTACTATCATTCCAATTTCATCAAGCTATATAGATAGATTCTGCACTAAAGGGCTTCATAGAGCTTCAAGAACATCCGAACTGAGTTCTGACGAAGAAATTATGACCATCCGTTTGCGCTCCTAATAACAAAGTGACTACGAGCAAACCAGCAGGCTTCATCAAGCTGATTTCTCGGGACCTAATATGAGTTCCAATATTATCAAGCCTTTATATTACTTTCGATTCCTGCATCAAAGCCTATGAGTTCAAGAACATCCGAAATGTGGTTCTGGACGAAGAAATTATGACCATTCGAAGTCAAGGCTTCCTACATGAACAAAGGATTACGAGCAGTAATCCAGCAAGGCTTACTGCTTTTGTGATTTCGACCTAATATGAGTCTCCAATATTATCAAGCTATATATGGATTTGGATTTGCACTCAAAGGGCTTTCCATCGAGTCCAAGAACATCCAAACGGAGTTCTGATTAAGAAATTACGATCATCCGAAGTCGAGAAATTTCGACAAAGATCCCCTAAAACCCCAATATTTCCTTAATACAAATATTCCCAATCGGTGATTACAATCAACCAACCCAAGTCCAAAACACAACCAATATATCAAGTAGGGTTCTTTTAGACCCAAATTCATAAAAAAAAAAAGGGTTTATGGTTTCTTCTTCATCAAACAATTTCATACAAAAGTCCAAAAGTCCAATAATCCATACTAAAATCATAGTTTCCATACAAATTCCATACCTTTGATCTTCTTCTCTTCTTCCTTCTCTTTTCCTCTTCTTCTTCTTCTTCTTCTTCTTCTCTTCTCTCCTCTCTTTTTCCCAAAACGTGAAGCCCCCCAAAAATGAGAGACCAATTTGGTGTTATCCCATTTTGACTTTTAATTTTCCTTTATTTATACTTTGGTCCTTCATCTCTCCATTATTCTCAATTCCAATTTATTCAAATTTACTTCTAAGTATACAATATTTTATTCTATGTCATTTGGGTCCTTAATTGACGATTTACCAATTTACCCTTGACTCTTGAAGTAATTCCGGATTTTGTTTATTTTATTTTTAGCATTATTTTATTTTGGAAAAATATACATTTACTTTTATTATACCCTAAACATCTTATAAAACTGTTAGGGTATAATTTGGGGTGTTACATATCTCATATCCATGAAGAAAGAAATAACTTGAGGAAGATGTTTACTAGTTCAGATTGGACAGAAAGTAAATGGGCAAAAGAGAAAAAGGGAAAAAATGTAGCCAATATAATTTTCATGCCTTATTTTTGGAACACTATAGTGTTTTTGTTTGAAGGTGTCAGGGCCCTCTTGTATGTGTGCTTCGTTTGGTGGATTGTGAAAAGAGGCCTCTGATGGGCTACATTTATGAGGCCTTGAAAAAGGTGGAGGAAATGATCGTCACAAGCTTTAATAGGAGTGAAGAGAAGTATAAGGAAATCATGGAAATCATTGATAGGAGGTGGGAGGTTTAGCTTCATCGCCCTTTGCATTTAGTTGGGTATTTTTTGAACCAAGAGTGCTATTATTATACAAAAGGATTAGGAGTGGACCTAGATCCAAATATCATGGAAGATCTATGTAAATGCATCTTGAGACTGGTGAAAGAAAGAGATGAACAAGATGCAATTATATTAGAATATGACACATGCATGCTAGAGACCTTTTGAAAATGTAAGTTACTAGAACAATTACATGCAACTAAATTTGTGTCTTTACAACTTTCTTCAATGTATCCTTATTTTTAGAAGCTAAACATTGAGATATAATCATGAAAACTATTTTTTTTTTTCAGATTCATAGCAAGAGGAGAAATAGGTTGGACCATCAATGCTTGGAATGATTCGGTGTACATTTAGTACAACCGAGCTCGATGAAAGATACAATGAGCATCAATATGATCCCTTTTGCTGAAAGATAGATGATGAAAACAATGATTGATGGGAAGTGTTAAAAACATGATATTCATGTTAAACCCAAATCCTACAAGTATGAGCTTTTAGGAGAATTTGTCATTTAGCAGGAAGAATGAAAGATGAATGGGCTGCAGAAGATAATTTGGTGTTTGAGGGTGATGATTCAACATAGGGTGATGTTGTAAGAGTTTGTGGAGATGAGGAGCTTAGGGTTTATACAAGAGCTAAAGCAAGCTCAAGCAAAACACCAACACCAAAGTTAAGACCATCAAGCTCTTAACATACTCTTACTCTTACTTTGATTGATGAAGATGAAGAGATGGTCTATTTATCGGGAAAGGAAGACGAGGGGGAGTGCTAGAGTGATGATAGGAAGAATGATACTGATGATGATGTTGTTAATTTAGAATTTGAGACAGTTCCATGAGTGTTTATTTTGTTTTGGAACTTTAGGGAAACATTAATGGTGTTTGTTTTGGAACTTTGAATGTTTGTGATGATGGGAAACAATTAGAACACAAGCCAGCTTTACAAGCCACGCCCTTACTCATCAGATTTATTATTGGTGATAAAAACTATAGACAATATTTAGTGAGAAATATAATTTTTATTTATATTAGGTAAAGTGCGCCTCACTTAAAAAAGCCCGCGCCTCAAGTGCTCCTTGCGCCTTAAGGCACCAAGAGACTTTTGTGCCTTGGTGCGCCTTGCGTCTCAAATAACTATGTTCCCCTTGACTAGTAACAGTAGAAGAATGAGAAAACTGGGTAGACTAAAAAAATGTAACATTGGTATCCTTTTTGAACACTTGAGTAACCCAGAAAAATGTACTTTAAAGACTTCAGATCAAGTTTAGAGACTTAAGGACGGACATTTTGAACAAACACGTACATCCAAAAACCTTGGGCTCAATAGGAAACAATTGATGATAAAAAGCAACCCAATTTAGAACTGAAGATGTCATCTTATTAATCAATAAATAGGCAATAGAGACTGAATCAGCCCAAAAGTGTTTAGGAACATTCATTTGGAATAATAGGTCTCGTGCAGTCTCAAGAAGATGTCTATTATTCCTCTCAGCTACCCCATTTATGAGAGGGCGTATCCACGCAAGAGGTTTGATGGAGGATTCCATGTTGTAACATGAAAGATTGAAAATGTTCGGATAAATATTCTTTGGCATTATCACTCCTCAATGTTTGAATATGCGTTGGCTGATGAGTGCTTCAAAGATCATCTACACTTCGCGCCGATTCTTCGCCATTTTCACATTTATTTTATAATACTTTGCGCTTGTGGTTAGATCCGATACCGGTGTGGTTGAGCGCCTGCTGCAAGAGCAGCGTGGCCAGCTTTGAATCATCGATGAGCGGTGCAAGGAGGATCGTCAATGTCAGCGACACGCAGCCACACTGTCAAGCCGCCCCGAAATCGCACCTCATCATTTGGGTGCATGAATGGCCTATAGGCCTCAGGCTGGGAGACGCACGAAAGCGCAGCCTTATGCACAGAGCACTCGAGGAAGCGCCACTCGACCGCTTCATGCTGACATATTTTCGATGATTACGACGATGTTTTTAATACTGGGAGCCAATTCTGATCTCGACGACGTTTCGTATTCTTTCGTGGTCACATCAAACCCTGGACAAGTTTGACCATGTTACCGCCATTGCCACTGTCACACTGTTTGCTACCGCATTTCACAGCGACACGTTCAGCCACGCCAGCATAACGCACGGAGATCCGAGATTCGAGAGATTATGTGGTCAGCATCTGTAAGAGAGTAGTTTTAACATTCGTTAATAATAGCTCAACTCGAATGGTATTCAAGCCAGAACATTTGCCATCGGGAATACCTCCAGCTCCAGACAGAGATATACTCTATCTCTATTCACGAGACAGAGGATAGCCGGCAGGCACGTCTGCAGCAGCATCGTCTTTCATTAACTCACAGTCACAACATAGCTGAATGTTAATCCATCGGGTCGTGAGCTAGGTTTACCTGGCGCCAACACTGTTACCTCACTAGACCGCTAGCCGCAGCTTTCTCTTTACTCGTTCTTTACCTTTGATCATTTTATTCAGAGCAGCCAGCAGGCTTCGTCAATTTGCTCTTTCTGACGATACCATTTCTTGGGCAAGACTATATGTTAAAGCACTACAGATTGAAGAAGATATAAAAGAGCCATTTTGTACACCGCGCTCGGCCCATGTGTGTAAAAATACGCGTGTGTAAATGAATGCCTATGTGCGCAAGTGCACAGAGTCTCAAGTAATATAAAATGGCATTTAAAGCACGATATCGATCCACAGGAAAGGTGAATCGACTACAGAGGTTCTCGCTTCGCATTAACATTCGAATAAATGATTCTAGGTAAAATTTAAGTAAGGAAATCGTAACTAAGCTATTGATTCTAGTTGAATTAATGGTGTTGGCGCCTAGGGTTAAATCTCCCCATCACGCTCAATGGATTACTTTAAAGATATTGTTATTCTCATCATATTTGTAATATGTCAACGGCGTATACGATTCGCTCTCTACGGTATATCCTCTCTCGAGGGTATATCTAGCCTATCTCGTGAATAGAATCGAGCATATCTCTATCTCGACTGGGTATTCGAAATGCTTAAATGTTCTAACCCCCAAATGCCACCTTCAGTTCTAATATCTCTATTAACCGATTCCGCTTAAAGGCTACTTCTAATTCCAGATCCCTCGAATACCCTCATCTCGAACTTGATCTCCGGAAGGCGATTATGCTAACATCGCCGATGATTATCATATAATTCAGAAATGCGTATGTGAGTAGATGTGACAACCAATAACAACCGAATAACATGAAAGATCAAACTTTAATCCATCAGATGCGACAGCATTACGTGAACCCTAGAAAGAGATCTGTAACATCATCAAGAGAAAAGATCAAATTGTTCAAGATAAAAACATCATCATATTATCCAAAAATAATATCTAACTATGAGAAACTACCCAACCTGAGCACTTCCTCCAAGTCTCCGTCGACCGCTTCCTGAATTCCGCGCCTTTCCTCGCACGCCTCCGACACACCCTAATTTCCTCAGCCATTCGTGACTTAAATGATGAGGTGCGATTTTCGAAATGACGTCGCTGATTAGACGCCGCGACGCAGACGTCGCGACGCGATAGCTCACTTCCTACCGCTTCCTCATTGTTCCAAAACTCGCTTCCAAAAGTCGCTTTTACTCCAATGAACTCCGCAAATCACACTGCATACAAAATCAGCGGCTCCAATGCACAAAACTATAAAATTATTATAAAATAAATGTGAAAATGACGAACCGACGCGAGTGTAAGATGAGTGTTTTAGGCACTCATCAACATGAAATTAGGTTTTAATTTCAGCACAAAAGGCAGTAAAATGAGAAAATTACTTAGAACAACTTTTCATTAAATAAATTCAAGTCACACGAGAGAAATCATCAACAAAAGTAACAAAATATTTAAACCCAATGGGAGACATAATTAGATAAGAACCCTAAACATCTAATGAACCAACTTAAAAGGAGCACAAACTTGTTTATTGACTCTGGGACTCAAATGGACATAATGAAGCTTAGCATATCGACACGACTCACAATTTAATGAGTAAAGATTAGAAAACTGAGGATATAGCTTCTTTAACAAAGAAAGGGACGAATGACCCAAGCGACAATAAACTTTGAATGGGTTGGCAATTCCGGAACATGCAATGAACTTTGGCATCTCCGGATCAAGGATGTAGAGACCCTCAGACTCTTGTCCTCTACCAATAATTCGCTTTGTCAAAAGATACTGAAACAAACAATAATCAGGAAAGAATGAAATACTGCAATTAAGTGTATGAGTAAGTTCACTCACATAAATTAAATTAAGGAGAATTGTTGTAAACATAGAAAAGAGGTCAAAGAGATCAGAGGAGTAGGATGAATTGTGTCTGACCTAAAAACACATGACGTGGACCCATCTTCTAGGGTAATAGTAGAAGTAGAAGGGTGTGATTGAAATGTAGTAAATAAACTAGAATAACTTGTCATGTGGTCGGTGGCTCTAGAGGCATTGACGCATTTGGAGGAAGAGGGCATAAGGCATGTGTTAGGTTTGCCTAACTCGGCAAGTGCAGTGATGGGAGTAGAAGCAGACTTCAATGACTCTTGATCTTGAGAGAACTTGGCATACTCATTTGCTAAAAGCACAACTTTACGGCTCAGGTATTATCATGTGATGCAACGTGAGCAAATCAAGTATCTGACACGACTAAGAACTTCCTACACCCGACATGTATGCCTCTCGCTTACTGCAATAATAAATAATAATTCCTCTATCAAGGTCGACCTCGAGGTTCACCCATTAGAACAACTGAGGAGGGAGAATAGAGATTAGAAGCACTCCAAAAATCATAAGCACATAATTTCTCAAAGAAATCATGAGCACATAATTTCTCAAAGAAATCCTTGGTCCCGTAACCTCTTTCCCCTCAAAACACCAAAAGCAATTGGAGTTTGGCACTACAAACTAGATAGATGGACTCCTGAGGCTAATACGCATAAGTAAGCCTTCAATAGTTCGCCAGCGCCGATAGAGAATCCACACATCGGTCATGCACATTCCATGCGGCGCTGTGTGGTTCAGCCGAACCACTAGCAGCGCGTGTGGCTTACGGCCGGGGTTTCTACCATCTGACTTGTGGTAAAGGGGTTGTCTCATGTCGTACGATCCTTTCTGTGAGGGGTCAGGTCACCTACACTTCCTCTAACCATGTGTTTCAAAAAAAGTATCCCTACGGCCCTGTCCAATAATTTGAGATTTCTCTTTGATTTCTTCTTAATTTGGCTCAAATTTGAACTCTGGCTTTGATATCATGTAACCAGAGAAGAGGTGTAGAAAAATTGTCTCTCCATTGATCACAAGCAACAAATTTATATACAAGAGAATCCTTAATCTAATAGGAAATATGAAGTTCCCTAATTGGTTTCCAACTCTACATGTTTCCTTTTCCTAACTAATTTCTAAATTACATTACTATAACAATATTGTTGATAGACCTAACTCTTTCTTTGATTTTTTAATCTGTATTTAAGAAATCAAGGGCCGGTGGGTTGATTCGGGGCTTTTTTTTCTTCTTCTTATATTTCGTCAGGGTTTTCAGACGGTTAATTTATAGTTAATTCTCAATTTTTCCACGATACATTATGAATATATATATATATATATATCGAGAGAGAGAAAGTTGATGAATTTTATATATAGTTATATTTTTAGTGATATGCTCATAATAGCTTACAACAATATAGTATAAAGTTGTATATGTTACTTAATATTCCCTAAAGTTGAAACATGATATTAATCACGCTTCAACTTCATATATATAACTAACCCGATCCCTCACTGCACTGTGAAGGATATCATCCACCGTTTCACTACATATCCCGTAAATCGCCCAAGCTGCATTTTCTTCTCAACAGAACGAAACAGATACCCATTCATATACTGGTTTGTTCTAATACCTGACAAAGTAGTTATCAACGTTGTCACATCAGATTTTTGCTAAGACTGGTGTCTTAATGCTGACTTCCATTAAGAGTTGATAAAACCACACGATCTCACATACGGACTGTGTTATCGTTTTGTATTCAAACTTTGCACTAGATAGAGAGACGACACTTTGTTTCATACTCTTCCATGAGACTAGATTCCCTCTAACAAACACATAATACCTCGAAGTGGACCTCCCATCCTCCTTAGATCCTACCCAATCAGCATTTGTGAAACACTCAAGTCTATTATGCCCATGATTATATAAATTAATACGTTCGTTCTCGCAACACACCAAGTCGCGCCGTCAACGATCAACCAACAATGGCAACACAACCGCTTACAATACTAACGGCTCATGCAATATCGTGCTTGTTACTCGTAAGGTAGTCTCGCCTTCAACCAACCTGTGATATCTCGTGGTCTTCAAATAATTCGTCTTCTAAGAAGATGTGTGATTTTGTGCCATGTGGGAACTGCACTTCTACGCCAATTCTTCCCGCTTTCTCAAACAATAGATCCAACACATATTTCCTTCTGGTATTTGCAAGATTCCACGTCGCTCCTCATAACTTCAACACCCAAAAGATTTTAAAGATCCCAAGTCCTTTCAGGTGGAATCGACCATGAAGAAAGGACTTGAGTGAAGATATACTTGCCTTATCATTTCCAGTAATGACAATATCATCAACATACACAACTAACAAGATGATACCTGCTTGAGAATTTTTGTAAAAGATAGGGTGATCAGATTTGCTCTTTTGCATGTCAAATTTCTTAATCACTTCACTGAATTTGCCAAACCATGCACGTGGACTATGTTTTAAGCCATATAATGATTTGCGGAGACAACAAACCCTACCAATATCCCCTTAAGCAACAAACCCGGGAAGTTGCTCCATATAAACTTCTTTTGCAAGATCCCCATGAAGAAAATCATTTTTAATATCAAGTTGGTGGAGGTCCCATCCATGAGTTTTTACCAAAGATATAAACAACCAAATAGAAGTTAACTTGGCAATCGAGGAGAAGGTATTTGTGAAGAGAGAAAAATAGAGAATTCCTAATTTTATTATTTCCTCTGAATAATGAATCTAATCTCTACATTACATATTGGACTTATATATATAGGACTCACAATACAGTTAGACAATAAAGGAAAAGACTGTACAATATCTAACAGTATTAAAATAATCCACCCCATAAGTCTGAGCATACCCTTTAACAACAAGGCGGGTTTCAACAGAGCAATTGATCAATCGAGATGAACCTTCACTATAAACACCCAACGACAACCAATGGTTTTCTTCCCAGTAGGTAAACGAACCAAGTCCTAAGTACCATTATCAGTCAAAGCATCCATCTCTTCTATCATAGCACTTTGCTAACTAGGGTGAGCGAGGGCTTTAGAAACCTTGTTAGGCAATGAAATAGAGTCCAAGGAGGCTATAAAAGAACAAGAATGTGATGACAAGTGGTCATAAGAGCAAAAATGAGGAAATTAAATGAGCTCATTGACGTTTACCATTACGAAGAACAATAGGAAGATCATTACTGAGAATTGGATCTGATGTCGAAGCAGTTGGTGGAGGGCTCGAGATTGGGGGGGTGTTGGTTTCGAGTGTAGACCTGAGTGATAGGAGGCTTTGTCTGAGGAGGCACAGAAGCAGGAGCTGGCAAAGCAAGAGTATAAATGAGCAAGTCGTCATCCTCCCCTAGACTAGTGTAGATCGGGTCTTGAGAAAAAGAAGCATTCTTAAGAAAAGTGACATTAGCATAAACTAGTTACCTACGAAGACTAGGACAATAACACCTATACCTCTTCTGAACTCGAGAGTAACCAAGGAAGATTCCCTTCAATGACTTAGGATTGAGTTTAAACACATACGGGCGAACTTCCTGAACAAAACAAGTACACCAAAATGCCTGAGGCTCAATGGAAAACAGAGGTTTTCTTTGGAAAAAGGATGTAATATGGATATCCGAATTCAAGACTGAGGAAGGCATCCGGTTAATAAAAAAACAACCGGTGGAAATAACATCGGCTGAGAAATGCTTGGGCACGTGCATTTGAAATAGAAGAGCTCTGGCAGTTTGAACGAGGTGTCTATTTTCCTCTCATCCACTTCATTTTGAGGAGTATCAACACAGGAGGTTTAATGAAGAATGCCATTTTGAAGCATGAACTATTGAAACTGTTCTGAAACATATTCTTTAGCACTATCACTTCTTAGACTTTGAATATAAACATGAAATTGAGTGTGTATCTCAGCATGAAAGGCACGAAAATGAGAAAATAACCCAGAACGGTTTTTCATTAGATATAAGTAAGTGGTTCGTGAATAATCATCAACAAAAGTGACAAAGTATCGAAACCCAGTTGGGAACACAATTAGACATGGACCCCACACATATGAATGGACTAATTCAAATGGAGCACTAGCTCGTTTATTGACTCTAGGACTAGAATGAAGACAATGATGCTTTGCAAACTGACAAGACTCACACTCTAATGACGACAGACTTGAAAACTATGGACACAACTCTTTCAACAAGAGAAGAGAGGGATGGCCCAATTGACAATGTGTCTCAAATGGTGTAGCAACTCCAAAATAAACGACAAGCCTCGATATTGCATGATCAAGAATATAGAGGCCCCTAGACTCACGTCCTCTACCAATAATCTACTTCTTCATAAGATCCTGAGAGAGAAAAAAATCAGGGAAAAATGAGATATAACATTTAAGTGCTCGAGTTAATTTGCTTATATACATCAAATTAAAAGAGAGATTAGGTAAACTCAAGACAGATGACAAAGGTGCGTCGGTGTACGATGACTCTGGTGGAGGAGACGTGTCGGAGTCCCCACGCGCCGATGCATGGGAGGAGAGCTAAATCTGGAGATCCGCATGTGGGCGTGCGCTCACTTTCCGGCCACTGGACTTGGTGGTCCTGCTCGTCGGCGGTCGACTATCCCTCTTGGGTGGGTGGTGTCACCCCACTCTCTCTCTAGATGAGTGTTTCAAAAGAACACCCCCCATGACCTTCTTACTCCTTCCTGAATTTTTTCCTAATTTCGCTCAAATCTGAACCCTAGGCTTTGATACCATGCAGATTTTAAGAAGGAAGAATTGGAGGAAATAATTCCTTGTATTTTTTCCATTGATCCATTATGAATATATAAAGCCAATCTAACCTTCCTAATAGGTTACAATTCTATAAGACAAGTTTCCTAATAGGTTACAACTCTATGTGTAAAGTATAATAGGCTCCTAATGTATACTTCATGCAAACACTTGGCTGCCTTTTTGGGTGTTTATTTTTAATATGATATATTCTATGCATTTACCTATCCAAAAAAAAAAAAAAGTCTTATTCCTTGTCCTTTAACTATAATGGTTTGTTTCCTCCTAGGTAGAGCCTAAAGAATCACCTATCCCGAAACCAAGTGGATAGTTCCAAAAGGAATAATATTCCTTTTAGCAATAATCAGTTTAAATAAATAATCTTGAAAAAAATTCTTCTCATGAAAATTTACTAAGAATTGCAAAATATTTTATTTAGATTTTATTACTTATTCTGGTAACATTGTTAGTTATTATATATCTACTATGAATTTTCAGAATCTCAAATCAATGTGAATACACCAAAAGGATGACGAGAGGATAGTCAAGTCTAAGTTACATCTTGTCTTGCTTTTAGGAGCTCAATCCGACATTGACACCTCATGCTTGGTTGCTTAAATTTTGATACTTCATGCTTTGTTGCATGCCTTTGGATACCTCATGCTTAGTTGCATGTATTATGGCACTTCATGCTTGGTTGCATGCATTTCAATTTCTCATTCTTGGTTACATGGAAAAGGACAAGCAAGAACATGATTGAAAAGGAAAACTTCAAACAAATCGTTTTTAAAAAACTAGGTTTGTTACAAAAGCTCTCAATTAAAGCTTTCTATTCCTTTTGGGCGTTGGGATGCTCAAAGGCACGTCCAATTGTTGGAATCCTTGGGCTCTAATGAGAGTGGTCTTATTTTAGTTTTAGTTTTTAGTTTTTTATTTTTTGGTTTTGTTTTGTCAAGTGTAAAAGGGAAGAAGAATCCCTTAATTACATGCTTCTATGTTGTTCTTTGGTGGGAATCTTATGGCCATTTGTTTTTTTTTTCTATGTTTAGGATAGATAAGGTGACCCACTTTTCAATAAGACCAATGTTGCTAAGTAGGAAGGAATGAGTTTCCCCTTGATAAAAGGTGGAAGAGAGCATAGTTTTATGCTCTTTTGTGTATTTGTTGGACCTCTTGATATGAGATAAATCATAAGATGTTTGAAAAATGTCGAATATTCAGATCAATTGCTTGAGTACTATTTTGTGTAAATCTTTTTGGAATGTGTCAGGCATTGGATGGAAGAATTATCTGTCTATAATATATTTTCTTCATTAGTTATGAGGATTTTCTGGCCTTCTTGATCTTTATGCTTAGCATCCTTTGGATACATGCTCTTGAGTGCCTTAGCTGTTCCTTTTGTAATTTTAATATTACATGTATGTGAGCGAGCATGTGTTGCATGGTTGCCACGAAAAAAAAAAAGGAAAAAGAAAAAGCATTGTTGTTATTTTATTCTTGTTTTGATGTTAAATAGTTTACGAAAGACGCCAAATCGGCATCCTGAGTCAAGTCTTACATTCAGTTGTTTTAGTGTAGGATTTTGCCATGTGATAGAGCTGAAACATAATAATAATTATTATCTTTGATAGGCAAAAATTAACTGAAAATGTTTTTGACAGATTGTCATCTGGTTCATTATACCAGCTACGAGGAGCCCGCAAACTGATCATAACAACAATGCCCTTGCGCTGATTGTTCTGCTCCAATATGTTCCCAGATTATATCTGATTTTTCCATTAAGTTCTCAAATTATTAAAGCAACTGGGGTGGTCACCAAGACTGCTTGGGCAGGGGCTGCATATAATCTGCTATTATACATGTTGGCTAGCCATGTATGGTGGTGATCTTATTAAATTCATTTTTCTCACTACAATTACATGTTTTGTTTTTTTTTGGTTGTTTTTCTTGTTATCTCCTCTCTCTCTCTCTCTCTCTCTCTCTCTCTCTCTCTCTCTCTCTCTCTCTCTCTCTCTCTCTCTCTCTCTCTCTCGTGGTTTTTACTGGTGTAGATCTGCCAAGGTGGTTCTACTATGTGATGGAATTAATCAGTGATTCCACATCCTTTCTCTCTTTGATTGTCATGATAAGGTTGTGATTTGATGAATCTACTTTGCTCTTGTAGGTATTAGGGGCAGCATGGTATTTGCTGTCAATTGACCGATACATGGCATGCTGGAAATCAGTCTGCAGAAAGGAAACTGGGCCTATGAAGTGTTTACTTAATTATTTAGATTGTGATGCTTTCAACCATGATAATCGCAAATCTTGGGCAAAAAGTACGAATGTGTTTAAGAGCTGTTATCCTGAGAATGATATTTCTTTTAAGTATGGCATATTTGAAAATGCAGTGACACAGAGTGTTGTCTCCTCGAGCTTCCTTGAGAAGTACTTCTATTGTTTGTGGTGGGGATTGCAAAACCTAAGGTATGATTTTATTAGTATGCTCTGTTTCATTTAGAATCATAACCGTGTGTTTGATTCACAAGTTCTGTAAGTTCTAGTTATGGACAATGATGGCTATAATCAATGCCATGCATTGTTTCCTGGTAATTGTTCTTTGTATTCACCAAGAATGTGATCAAGAAAGTGCAAGTGCTGTAGAATGGGTGCCGAATAGCATACATTTCTTTGGGTGGTATAGTTGCTTTCATTCACTTATGGTATGTATGGATAGTGACTTCAGTTCTCTGTTATATTTTGTCTAACCATTCATGAGGAGTTCAAGGCAAGTGCAGTTTTTCCCCAGGTAGAGTTCTAGGTCGATGTGTCCTATTTCTTTTAGGAACTTTCTAATAAGTTTATTGTTTTCCCATAAAAGAAACAAACACACATCTAGGGTTGTATCTTAGTTTGGGTTAATTCTTATTATTTTTATAGGCAAGTTTGGGTTAATTCTTTATTCTTCTCTGCCGTTCTAACGCACATTATGGTCAACCATTTTTCTAAGTGCGAACCAAACCAGATGTAAAGGTCAGGTTTGTCTAGGATTGGTTCAATTTAGTTAAGGTTTTCTTAAAAGTGGAAAGGGGAGAATGAGAATGAGAATGCTACCAAATGAGACGTAAGGGGAAGACTTGTCTAGGTTTGTTCTAGTTAGGAAGGTTTTTCTTAACAATTATTATAGTTTCTATCATACTTTACATATAGGATTGTATCTCATTATGATATTTTACTAAAAAGCACCTACTACAAAGCGAAAATAATTCTACTGTATTTGATTTACATAAATTAAATTTTAATATATAGATTTACAAGCTGTACAATAGTTGAAATAAAACACACCGTCAGGAATTAAAACACAACAGAGGAAGAATAGGATTCAAACATCACCACAAATCACTCCCTAAAATCTGCCTAATCAACCAAACTAATTCCCTCAAATCTGGCTATTCAAATTAGGTAAATATACCTAAAATATTTTAACACTCCCCCTCAAGTTGTGGTTTGTAGATTTCATACAACCCCAGCTTGCATACTAAAGATTCAAAATCTGTCTTGGCAAGTCCTTTAGTGAAAATATCCGTCGTTTGATCTTTAGACGACACCAAAGGCATGCACATGGTCCCATTTTCTAGCTTCTCTTTGATGAAATGTCGATCGATTTCAATATGTTTGGTTCGATCATGCTGGATTGGGTTGTTAGAAATGTTGATAGCTGCTTTGTTATCACAATACAGCTTCATAGGATCTTTTGTAGTAATCTTTAACTCCCCTAGCAATCTTTTTAGCCATAATAACTCACATATTCCTAGAGCAATTGCTCTATATTCTGCTTCAACATTGCTTCTAGCCACAACTGATTGTTTCTTACTTCTCCAAGTGACTAGGTTTCCACCCACAAATGTGCACCACCCTGATGTAGACCTTCTATCAGTAATTGATGCAGCCCAATCAGCATTAGTATAGGCTTCTATAGTTAGATCTCCATCTCCCTTCTTAAAATAAGACCATGACCTGGATTTTTCTTTAAATATTTCAAAATTTGATACACTGCTTCAAGGTGTTCTTCCATAAGATCATGCATAAATTGGCTCACTACCCCAACAGAAAAGGAGATATCTGGCCTAGTATGTGGGAGATATATCAGCTTCCCAACTAGCTTCTGATAACACTTTTTGTCCACTTTCTTCTCCTTTGTGCTCATGTCGATAAGATCAAGTGTGTATTTCCTCTGTGAGACAACAATGCCTTCCTTAGATCGTGCCACCTCCATTCCTTAGATCGTGAGACAACAATGCCAACTTCCCAAGTTCCTTAACCTGAAACTCGGTTGATAATACTCCTTTCAACCATTGAATCTCAGCCTCATTACTTCCCGTGATGATTATGTCATCCACATAAACTATCAAAATAATGACTCTCCCTCCATTTAAATGTCATTAGAACATTGTATGATCAGATTGCCCTTGTGAGTAATCAGCCATTCGAATTGCTCTAGAGAACCGATCAAACCAAGCACGAGTAGATATCTTTAATCGATAAAGAGATTTCAATAGTTTACACACTTTATCATTGCCAAGATTCTCTTCAAAACTAGGTGCTAGCTGCATATACACTTCTTCATTCAATTCTCCATTTAATAAGGCATTCTTCACGTCCATTTGATGTAGGGACCAATCATTTCTAGCAGCTAGAGACAAGAGCACCCATAGAGTATTCGTTTTTGCCACTGGTGCAAAAGTCTCAAGATAGTCAATTCCATAAGTTTGTGTATACCCTTTTGCAACCAGTCAAGCCTTGAACCTTTCCACGGTCCCATTTGATTTGTGCTTTATGGTAAAAACCCATTTGCAACCCATAGGTACAACACCTTTTGGTAAAGAGAAAATTTCCCAAGTTCCATTTTTCTTTAGTGCCTTCATCTCTTCTAATGCAACTTCTCTCAAATCTGAAATTTTCATAGCTTCAATACTCCTTGGTAGCTTAACCTTGGATAGATTGGACAAGAACACTCTATAGGGTTGAGATAGAGCATTATATGACACAAATCTTTCAATTGGATGATGTGTGCATGAGCGGACTCCTTTTCTTTGAGCTATTGGTAGATCTAGCTCTTGGATTTGCTGATTCTGGCTGGAACTTGTTTCTGACTCGTTATTTTTCTGGTTGATATGAGCTGCTACTATTTGGATTAGGTGTTGGATTGAGACTCAAATCTGTCCTGTCAATTCCTGGTTGATCCTTGCTGCTGTTGTTCAGGTTTGGTGCTGGATTTAGGCTCGATTTTAGACTAGGAGCAATGCTAGAGCTTGGAGCTTGTCCTATATCTTATTGATGGTGCTGTCTCCTTGAGTAAACACGTAATTCAGGAACTGTTTGTTGTATTTTTTCCTTTTCTGGTTCAACATCAACCAATGGCATTGGATTGGGATTTGGAGGGGACTCTATAGGTGGAAGAGAATTAGAAACAATTTCCAAAAAATGAGATTCCCCTAAATTCTCCCCCTAAATTGAAGTTTTGGAGAAATAAGATTGATTTTAAAAAATGGAGACATCATAGCTAACAAACATTTTCCTTGTGAGGGTATTATAGCACTTGTACCCTTTTTGAGTTGGAGAATAACCAAGAAAAATTGTTTTCAATGTCCTAGGATCCAATTTAGTTATGTTTTGGGAATGAACAAAGGAGGTACAACCAAAAACTCCCAAGGGAATATCAGAAACAAGACAATTATGTGGAAAGACTTGAGAGAACACATGGATTGGGGTGAGAAAACCAAGGACTCTAGAGGGCATATGATTGATGAGGCAAGTGGTTGTGAGTATGGCTTCTCCCCAAAAATGTTTTGGAACATTGGATTGAAACACAAGGGTGCGGGCTACTTCTAACAAATGCCGATTTTTCCTTTTGGCTATACCATTTTGCTGTGGGGTATTGATACATGAAGAGTGATGAATGATGCCGTTGTCTTTAAAATATGATCCTAAGATGTTAGAGAAATATTCGGTACCATTATCAGTACGAACGATTTTAATCTTTGAATTGAAATGAGTTTGGACCATCAAATGAAATTGTTTAAAAATGGAAAAAGTTTTAGATTTTTCTTTCATGAGATAGATCCAACACAGCCTAGAGTGGTTACCAATAAAGGAGATAAACCAATGAGTATTAGACAAATTAGGTACACGAGATGGACCCCAAATATCACTATGAATAAGAGAAAAAGGGGCTGATTTTTTATAAGGATGAGCTTTAAAAACAGAAAGTTGGTGTTTAGCCAACTCACACACTTCACAATTAAATTGAGACATGTTTATATTCTTAAATAACGAAGGAAATAACCTCTTTAAGTAGGGAAAATTAGGATGCCCTAAACTCCAATGCCATAGTCTTATTTCATCTGACACAGAAGGAACTTTTTTTGCCAATTGAACTTGTTTCTCTTGGATAGTACCATCATCAAAATAATGCAATCCCTTGATTTCTCTAACATTGCCAATCTTCTTCCCCGAACCCAAATCTTGAAACTCATAATAGGAAGGGAAAAATTTAGCAACACAATTATTTGTTTAGGTGAACTTGCCGACTAAGAAAATATTGCAAGACAACTTGGGAACATGCAATACAGAACTAAGAGTCAAAGTTGGGGTAAGGGCAATTTCTCCTTTTCTAGCAATTGGAGAAAATGAGTCATCAGCAATACGAGCTTTATTTAGGCCCAAGGAAGGCAAATATGAGTGAAATAATTGTGATTGGCCCGCCATATGATCAGAAGCATCCGAGTCTATTATCCAAGGAATATTAGGCTGAATGGAAATACCTTGTTGGGCTACGGTACACATAGTAGTGTTCGAGACAGCAGTAGGAGACAAATTGGTTGAGGAGCTTGAATCATGAATCTGCCAACAAGTATTTATGGTGTGTGTGACGAGGTCGTTTACAGTTTTCACACCATAAATGAGTCTTCGGATCAGTCATGCTTGGATCTGACCATGAATAAAGTTGTCAAATTGCTATGTAGGAAACACTAGACATCGAAGATTCAATGCAGTTTTTTTCTAAAAAAACCTAGGCAGAGCACGAGTTTTCTGACACAATGAAGCCTAAAGAATGGCTGAAAAAAAAAGGTCAGGTGCAGCAATGAAGGCTGCACAAAAATTCCCAAAAATGAAAGCTATACAGCAATGAAGGTTGCACAGAAATTCCCAGAAAAGGCTACACAGGAAGGTTCCCAACAATGAAGGCTGGACATAAAAAGCTTTCAGGAAATAGCAGCAATGAAGGCTGCACAGGAAGGTCCCCAACAATGAAGGCTGGACTTCTAAAGCTCTCAGGAAAAAGCCGTTGCTTTGATACCATAAAAGCACACCTAATACAGAAGTAAAGAAGAATAATTCTGCTGTATTTTGATTTGTAAAATTAGGGTACAATATATAGATTTACAAGCTGTACAATAGTTGGAAATAAATATCAAATCAGGAATTAAAAACACTATAGATGAAAGAATAGGATTCAAACTTATCCCCACAAATCACTCCCTAAAATCTGCCTAATCAACCAAACTAATTTCGTCAAATTTGGCTAGTCACATTAGGTAAATATACCTAAAATATTTTAACATTTACTTGTAGAGTTGTGACCAATTAGGAAGAATAGATTGGCTTGCCTAATGTATAGTCTAACCTTTTTGTATTTATATGTATGATGAATCAATGGAAAATATGTATATAGATAGAGTTAGGAAACTTCATATTTTTTCTTATTTGGTTTGAGATTGTCTTGTATATAACTATGTTGTTTGTGATCAATGAATTACACATTTTTTCCTTCAATTATCTCTGATTACAGTTTGCATCAATCTAAAGTTAGTTTCATTCTTTTTGGCCTACGTTCTGATATAATCTCCCTAGAAACTAACGAGTCCAAGCTTGAGGGGGTTGAGTTGAGTTCATTCAGTTGGATTGCACTGGACCAAGTTGCACCTCTTGTCTTAACTGTCCTTTCAGGAGGGGGAGGGTACACAATTTTAAGGGGACTGAATTAGGTTTGCAGATAAAATTCATTTTTAATAGTTTTGACTGGAATTAGGTTTGTAAATACATTCTAGATGTCTTTAGCATCCAATTAGTTTTCAATGAATCGACTGATGAAAGCAAATGTTTAGTAGAAGCAGGAACCCTTTTCTAATTTCTAAAAAGAAAATGTTATCTAGAACAATTGCTTTGTGTTACAATTTTTAATGGGTTCTGCTTTCATATTTCTCAGTTCATATGGGCAGAACTTGTCAACAAGCACATTTATTGGGGAGACATCATTCGCCATTCTCATTGCCATCTTGGGTCTCGTTTTATTTGCTCATCTGATTGGTAATATGCAGGTATTGCAAAGGGCCTTATCCTGGTTCCTGCTGCATAAACCTTCTCAATAACTATTCTGTTGGTGAAGTTTAATTAAAGACATCTCTTTAATGATCCTCTTGTGAAAGTTTCCAATCTGCTTGTTTCCATATCTTCCTTAATATATGCCTTGATTAATTTCTAGTTCAAAAACTCAAAATCATGTTTTATGAATCACAATTTACTTGTTGAAGGAGACTGATGTCCTGCCTCTTTGTTATTATTTTATTTTCCTGTGTTGTAACTCTCTAGGACATCTCAGTCATGGTGTGTCTTGGACTGTTTTGAGTTTTGTGCTCTATCGTTAAGGCTGGCCTTAGGTTCAAGAGATGCTTATGGTTCTGATGAGGAATGATCCTTGAGTGGTTGCATAGTATCAAATAAGATGGGCTAGGACATACCTAGTTTATATTTAGGGGCATGAGAAATTAAGGTTATGGTAGTGAAATAAATAAATAAATAAAAGCAAGAAAATGAAATAGAAGAGAGAAAATCTTACTCACTCTTTAGGAGTTTCACCTAGAAAAATGAAAAACAAAAATAATGGAGGCTCACCGGTAAAGGATGCAAAGATGAAAAAAAAAAATTATTTAGCATTTTGTTCCTTTGTCCTCTTTAATATTAAATGATTTTGTTTAGAAGATATAGGACGATGACCTATTCTTTTATAAACCTTTATGCTTTTAGGAAATAGCGAGTTTTTAAAAATCATCAACTTAATTCTTTCATAAAACTTTATGTTTTTAGGAAATAGAAACTTTTTAGAAATCATACACATAATTCTTTCATGAAACTTCTTACATATCGTAATTGTTTTAGATAGAACCTTTTAAAAGATAGAAACTTTTAGAAATTGATATTTTATTCCAAGGAAAATAGACACATTAAAAAATTAGAATCTTTTAATAAATGAAAATTTAAAACTATTATGATTCATCACAAAAAGAATTTCTAGAAAATGAACACTACACATTCTTCATAGATTCGCAAATAATTATTTTTAACTTGTCTTAAAACAACCTAGATGAGTAAAAATTATCTAAATGTCCTTTTAATCTTTTTCATGAATGTTTATTCTAGGCAAATATGAGAATATCCACTAGGGAGTCATTACATGCACATAGAGGTAGTCTGACACAAAGGACCTTCGAAAAGTATTGGGAAGGGAAGATCAGATATAAGAGGCTTGAGGAATGGAGACTCAAGCATCTATCATATGCTTCATGTTTGCTGATGGTTGTCTTTTATCATTTTTATAATTTCTTGCTTCAAAACTGTTTTGATGTAGACGTACCTACAATCTATCACTTTGCGGCTTGAGGAATGGAGACTCAAGCGAAGAGACACTGAGGAATGGATGAGGCATCGCCAACTCCCTGAAGATTTGAGACAACTTGTTCGGCGTTTTGTTCAATATAAGTGGGTTGCAACTCGAGGCGTTGATGAAGAAGCTACTCTTCGTGGCTTACCTACTGATCTTCGCCGTGACATCCAAAGCCACCTATGCTTGGACCTTGTTCGACGTGTATGATTCTGCCAAGTTTTTTATCTTTTAGAGTTTAAACAAAATTGCACTCTTATCTATTGCCATATTTTTCCCTATGAGATTTAAGGGATTCTTCAAGTGGTATAGGAGGCACCTATAGAGATTTTTTTTTTCTTGGAATCACACGTTTGGCTTCTCTCTATGTTCAGCTGCATATCAGAAACAAGCCTCTGTTCTGATCTAGAAATGATCAGATCTGCCATAATATCAAATTATGTTATTCACTATGATAGTGAAATGCAAATGATGTCACGAAGTGGCACTTATTATATATAAGTGGGACAGAATGATAAGGGATAGTAAACATTTACCAGGAGCTTCATCTTGCAAGTTATGCAATGGTTCGTCTAAATATTTAGATGAGCAAAATCAAAATAAATTTCGATTGTCTTAATGACAAAGTCAAAATAGATACTTATTTGGTATTTCATCCATTGATATTCTACCTGCAGGGTCCCAGAATTTGTGTTTGCTAGAACTTTCATTTTCAAGCTCTATTTGTTTACTACTCCATGAAATTTGTTTGATGATTGGATTAGCCCGACATGGTTCATCTTATTGTTTAGAATATCCGGGCAGGCTCATGCGTTTTGCCCAGACATGAACTTTCATTTATACCATGAGTGTTTCTTTTAAGGGATTTGGCATTTCCCATGTTAACAAGATAGGAGCAAAAATGGTAATACTTGTAGAAAGTTCATTTCTGTATTACAGTATTAAATTGCTTGTTTTTTTTTTTATACATTTTGCAGGTTCCATTATTCTCCCAGATGGATGATCAGCTACTTGATGCAATCTGTGAGCGGCTAACATCATCTTTAAGCACCGAAGGCAACTATATTGTCCGAGAGGGTGATCCAGTGACAGAAATGCTCTTTATAATTAGAGGAACACTGGAGAGTTCTACTACAAATGGAGGCCGGACAGGTTTTTTCAATTCAATTAAATTGAGACCTGGAGATTTTTGTGGGGAAGAGCTGCTTGAATGGGCTTTGCTTCGAAAATCTACCCTCAACTTACCTTGTTCTACTAGAACGGTGAGAGCCCTTGTTGAAGTGGAAGCTTTCGCACTGCAAGCTGAAGATCTGAAGTTTGTGGCCAACCAATTCAGGCGACTGCACAGCAAAAGGCTGCAGCACACTTTCCGGTTCTATTCCCATCATTGGAGGACATGGGCAGCCTGCTTCATACAGGCTGCTTGGCGTCGGTACAAGAGGAGGAGGAGGTTGGTGGCTAGGGATACAACCATGATGGGATGCTTTGGTTGGGATGGAAACGTGGGCACTCAGACTGAACAAGAGGAAGAGGAGAAAGAGGATGATCATGTTCCTGCCAGTTCAAATCTTGCTGGACCAAAAGTGAACCTTGGGGTGACAATGTTGGCTTCTAGGTTTGCTGCAAACACAAGGAGAGGAGCTCAGAGGATTAAAGGTGGTGTTGGTATGTCTAAGTTACAAAAGCCTGAAGAACCCGACTTCACTGAGCCTGATGATGATGATGATGATGATTAGTTTTTGACAACATGTGGCAAGAAATGTAACAGCATCAAACTTTCTCTGTGAAGTTTGAAGCCCGTCTTAGATGCCAAATTAGAAGCCCTTAATACTATACTAGTGTGCACGGGTCCGGGGTCCGGTCCCTCTCATCAATCCTAGAATAGGGGTCTCAGCCTGCTTAAGGCTCCAAATTTGGGTTACATCCTGCTGATAAGGGGAAGGAGAAGGAGAAGGGAAAGGGTGAATCTGTTACATTTCATTTGATTTCTATAGTACTGTATCAAGTAATCTTGTGAAATTTGAGGATTTAAGTATCGAAATTGAACAAAATGAGATCATTGATCTTTGCCGTTTTGCGGCGTTAAGACGGTCTCTCTCTCTCTCTCTCTCTCTCTCTCTTATGCACCCGCGGCAAGCTTAGAAGAAATTCTCGGTTAGTCTTTGTGGACCCCTCACCATGGTGGTCTCATTGAACAAAATGTCATGGACGGGAAAAGAATTATCAAGCCGCCCATCTAAACTACGTTCCAGATGTTTAATTTAGGTGATTCTTTCCAAAAATATTTTATAATGATTCCAACTTTTCCCCTAATTTGCACTCCCATCCTCCCAAGGAAAGGAAAGGAAATGAATGTTTCCAATAGACATGAAAACCAAATGCAGACGTACTATATTGTCACACTCTATGTACACAGCTAGCGGGGGGGCGGGGGGCGGGGGCCCGTCAAACCATCGTAAGTAAATAAATAAATAACAAAAATGTCAAATACAATGAGGCTTTGCAGTTTGCATGGCATCTACTAAATAAAAGGAGAACTCCTGTACTGGGTAATGGGGGTTCGCTTTTATTGGCCAAACCTGTCAATGTTCTTATATTTCTGGGAAATTATCTCTGCTTGGACTTTCCTTGCTGTGTCTGTAGCACAACCAACAAGGATGAGAACAGACGTGCCTGCAAACCCCCGAAATGCGGTCAGGCGCGTGGTTTGTTCAACCAAGGCAGGACCAGCTGCCAGTATAGCCAGAAACCCAGATCCCAGAACTGATATCCGACTCAGTACCTAGATTCCAATCATATGGATCAAGCTCATTATCAATTTCAATCCAAACAAATAATCAAGCTCAGCTCATATATGATATCACCTAAACGATGCATGTCAATATTAAATCAATGAAGCAGATAATGTTCTATGAAAAAATATTACAGTCTAAAATTTGACATACAAGATCTAAGCACGATGTTCACATTAATAATACATATGGTTTAATGGTAGAGCGGGAGCAATTAGTTACCACCAAAAGAGATTCTCAGGTCCTTGTCTGATTCCCGAGGGAGTGAGCCCACTATAAATGCTGCCTTCATGCTTCAAACTCACTTTACCTTGGTATTTTGGATTGACATCAAGCAATACACACAACTTGATATTTAAAATGCTCAAAATAAATAAAACATTAAAGGGTCACATGATCCTTTGAAACTAGTTGTATATTGATAAGAATTGGTAATAATAGCTTAACCAAAATGTGGAAATCTGGAGGAAATTTGGAAAGTACAGTTGAAAGTGTCAACCAATCCCGAACTGATACTAACCCTTGATTATATCATATTTAACCCTAAACTAACCCTAGAATCCCTAAAACCATATCTATCCCTTAATCATCAAAGCTATACCCTATATATAGCCTTAAAATACCACAAACTGATACTCTTAAGTCTTAACTTATCTAAACCTTTATTTCGTTAGAACTTTATTTTGTTTTTTCTTTATTTTAGTTTTAATTCTTGGTTGTGATTTGCTTCCACAGGTTCTTGGTACTAGTTTATGCACAGATGACTATGGCGAGAGCTATTCCCATACAATCCAGAACCTGAGCGCTTGATTTGGAGGAGCCACACAAGGTCAGAGTATTCAGAACAAAAGGGCCGCGAACAATAATCCAGCAGAAGTTGAGGATGCCATGCAGCAGAACAATAACCCCTCTCAAGTCAACAATCTTCCTCATGTCGACAACCAACCTCAAGTTGACAATCCACTCCCTGCTTTGAGAGATTATGCAATGCCACCTATCGGAATCCAGTCTGCAATTTGAAGGCCGGTTGCAACTGGTGTAGAATATTCAGTTCACTGGGCTAGCAAGTGAGGATCCAAACAGGCACATCTCCAACTTCTTGAAGGTGTGTGACATAGTGAAGTATAACTGGGTACCCGTTGCCTATTCCCATTCTCCTTGAGGGATAGGACAAAAGATTGGAGCTTTGGATGTATTTAGGATTTTTAGAAAAAAAAATTACTAAAATAGTTTGAAAATAAAAATAATGTCCAAACTAGTGCGTGACTAGGACATTGAAAATTTTTACTGACTGCGGCATTTGATGGAGGCATGGCTAAGGAATGGAGAGTGGACCCACTTGAAATCTCACTTGGCTTGATGACACGGGCTAGGGCCAATAGATTCAAAGAAGACCTTAATGTTTTAATTCAAGATGCCTAAGTGGAAGAAGCTCATGTGTTCAACTCCAAAGAAGAAACAAAGATGGTCCACATCATCAAAGTAAATCCGGATTTGGACCAAGAGCCAAAGCATTTGACTTGTTGATTTGCTACTATTTTGAAACTGATTTGCTGCAGATTTGGTGTTGATTTGTTGCTGATTTGATGGTGATTTATTCCTGATTTGTTGCTATTTTAGAGCTGATTTTCTGTTGATTTGTTCCTGATTTACGACTGATTTGATTCAAAGTCTTGTCCTAAATTATCTAGTTTCCTTTCCTTATGGACGATGTTGGGTGTGCATAGTTTAGGAAAAATAAGTTAGTTTCCTTTCTAGTTTTTGGGCGAATATATATCTAGATTTGTGGCTGGATCTTTGTTTTGTTCTTCATATTATGGGCCTATAGGCGTGTTATCCCTATTTTCTTCAGTTTATGAATTTATAAAATTGAGAGTTTAAATTTCTCTTTGATTCTTGAAAGAACTCTTTGAATTTATTGGTTATTACGTGACGTTCATCAAGACTTATCAATTGGATCTCCATCACCGATTGTGGCATTCTTATACCAAGGTTCTTGCTTCCCTATAAGCAACAGGTCGAAGTCATCCGGCTAAGCCGGACACTAGAACGGTTCTTTCGAGATTAATTCAATCACGGGTCTCCTCATAAGTTGGTAGGGTTCGTATCATTTGGTATCAAAGCAAAATGTTCTATTTTTTTGGTTTGCCTATCTTTTACGGTTTTCTATGCCCGAACCCAACTTAGTCACCACTTTATATAAAATTTGATGAAAATATTTTTAAAAACATCTAAAAATGACCAAATTAAGCAAAAATACATGTGTTAAAGACCATATTTATATTTAGTTGTCAAAAAAATTCATAGCCAAAAATGTCAAAATGAAAATTGACCATTGCAATGAAAAATTATTCAAATATTCAAACCTTATTTAAGATCAAATAAAAACATGAATTTTGGATAATTATCATAATTATTAAATTAAATATTCAAAATAAGGTTTTTTTTCATAACTATAGGGCTAAAAATTAAAATAATATTTTAATTAAATGGCTTTTTAAATATCATATACTAATTACATTTGTAAAAAAAATCATATTTAATAACTTAATATCATATTTAATAATTTATTATTTTCATGTGTGATAAAAATAAATAAATTATTTTTCTTTGTGTTTTAAAAGAAATGGAAAAGGGATGAAAATAATTTTATATGAGTTAATTAGTTAATTGTAGTAGTAGTTAAGGAAAAAAAATAACTGTTAAAAAAAAAAAATGAAAAAAACCAACATAACAAAAACAAGTTAAGTCTGTAAGTGGCATTTAAAAACAAAATAAAAGTGGGAAAGAAATAAAAAAGACAAAACAGAAAGAAGGGAGGGGGGTTCGAGTCTCAACAACGGTGGTAAGGGAGGAAGAAAATTCCCACGAGCTAGGGCTCATGATTTCTCGACCAATCGACTTGAAATTTGGAGTGCTAATTCTATTCAACGTGAAGAACAACAACCTTTCAGCAACGGATTTGAGTTTCAACAGTTAAATTTTCTAAATTTGAGGTATGGTGGTTTAACCCTAGACTTTCATTTTGTAAATTTATCAAAAAATACATGGTGAATGTGTTTTTCTTGGGTTAATGTTTGTCCTAGGATACTGAATTAATCTTGTAGTAAGGATCTTGAATTATATTTGTTGTTATGATTGTTGAGAAATTTGGATTTTGGGTGTATGCATAAATGAAACAAAAAAATGATTTTGGAACTTGTGAAATTCACTTGTTAGGGTGAAATTAAGAAATTTATTCCTCTTAAAGTGGTGGTAACTTACTTGATTAGTTGTAAATAATCATATGATCAATTTGGGAATTTTTGCGATTTTTGGAAGTGAAAATGGTGACTTTTGATATTGTTTTGAGGTGATGGTCGATGGGAATCCTTTGAAGTGTTGGAAATTTTGATTATGAATGTGGATATAAATTATTTGAGACCTTGTAATATATTTCTTGTCTGACTTGTTGTCTTTTGATTTATGTTCATCAAATGGAGTGCTTACAATGAAGTAGCAATTACGAGCACTTCAAATGATCAACATTTAAAGGTGACGTCTCCTATTATGGAGTGTGTCATAAAGAAGAAATTGAATAAGGGGGGAGGATGTGTTGTTTTTCAATGTAATTTTTGTAAACAAACATACAAAGAGTCATATTATAGAGTTAAGGCCCACCTGTTGAAATTAAAGGAGCTGGGATTGCATCTTGTTCTAAAGTAACAAATGAAAATTTAATTGAAATGTGAAAGGTGATGGAGGAAGTTAAACAAAGGGTGAAACAATCTAATTCTAAGCAAGTTCCTTTACCCACATCAAGCGTTGAAGCATCTAATTTTGGGAATTCCTCAACTAGTGATACTGTAACACCCCAAATTATACCTTAGTAGTTTATTACATGTTTGGGGTATAATAAAAGTCAAAATTGTATTTTTCGGAATTTTAAGTGCTAAGGGTAAAATGGTAATTATCAAATTAAGGACTTAAAGGTCATAAAACAAGAAGATTATATGCTATTGTAGGAATTTAGATAAGTTCATTTGCAAATAGATGGGAGTTGGAGGACTGAATTGCAAAAGCTAAAATTTAGCCAAAAAAAAAGGGGATAAGACCAAACATGGACTTAGAGGTTCTCATTTTTCTCCCTTTGGCTAGGGCTACAGTTGGGAGGAGGAGGAGACTTCTTTGGTGATTTTTCTTTAATTGCTTTAGAGATCTAGCCTTGTTGATGAGAAGAAGTGACGAAAGGGAGAAGTTTGGTTCAAATCAAGAAGATCAAGGTTAGGAAATTAACCTAACTTTATAACTGTTTAAAGTTATTAGCGAAATCCTATTAAATGTTATTTAGGTATAAGGCGAGTTTTGTGGTTTATTTTGAGGTTTATTTGAGTTGGTTTGGGTTTTGGATGGAGATTCCGAAGATTGAGAAAAGAACAAACACTGCTATTCTGTAATCATAGGTAGTGCGGTGAAAGTTGATCTGAATTACTCAAGATGGATTTTGATCACGAGGATGTTGAGTGCCGATCTTGCGAAATTCAGTCTTAGGTACTCAAGGCCCAATTTTTGTCGAGGAGGATGTTAGGTCACCCAGAATGTAGAAGGAGTTCAGTGCGGGCACTGATCTTCTTTGTTGAGAGGATGTTGAGTGCGAGTCTCTTGAAAGTTGGTGTCGATTACTCCAAGTTGTGTAGGTCCGTCTGGGTGCGAAAGTTGAGTATCGGTACTCGAGTTGTGTAGGTCCGTCTTAGGTCTTGCAACCCTATTTCTATTATGTTCTTGGGTGTTCGAGATGAAGAGTGCAGTATATGTATAAAAGTTATATGAAAAATGCTACATGCCACTTGTGGCGGCGATCTGCTTGTGTGATTAAGAATAAAATAACAAGCTCGGTAATATATATATATATAATTGTATGCCTGGCTAAGACCGAATAGCGAATGAATAGGCATGTCTCTGTTCAGTGTGACGACACTACTACATTGTGCTACGACACCTACGTGGGCAGGCACGTCTCTATTCTGTGCGACGACACTCCTGCATTGTGTTACGACACCTCTGTTACATGGGCAGACAAATTTACATTGATCTTGTGTCATTACCTTGGGTGCCTATTGTCTTTGCGTCTCTATCTATCATTATTCTTGTCTATACGAGCAAACATTTATATGAAAAGTATCTGAAGAAAATGATGTGTAAAACATTTATATGATAAGAATATAAATAATGAATAATAAGAAAGCATAAGTAATCAGTTCTTCTTTTATTCACACCGTATTGACACCTCGTGTACCTTTTGTATAGATCTCTAATGCGAATAGCGAAACTGTTATAGGAGTGGGTTAGACATAGCTTCGACAAATGCATTATATTGCCATGTATCACGTAATTGTGGACCACTTCAAGTGGGTCATATCACATTACATTTGTTTCCTAAGTTATAAACGCTTGCGGGTGTTTTATCGGTGTAGATCACGAAAAGAGGACATCCAGGGGTGATACGCATTTTCCATTCTCCAACCATGGCCGATAAGTCGCTTTGATGTAGGTTTTGATTTTGAACTGGAATGTAAATGCTAAAAGTTTTGTAATAGTGAAATTGTTTTATGTACAAGTAAATAGGACTCATGCATGTATATACAAGACATTTAAACACCACTTAGTGGTAGTACAAGAAGTTTTATTTCATAATGAAATTATATATGAAATGGGCCCACCAATGTTAGAAAAGCAGGTTAAAGAGTCTCAATCCCGTGCCATGCCCCTAATCTTCGCCCAGGCAGGGGTAGGGGCGTGACAAATACTGCTACTGGTGTTCGTTGCCATGGATTGCCAACTCCATCAATTGATCCAAAAAGGAAGAAGGGAGCTATTGGATCAATTCAGAAGACATTTAATATGGGTGCACGTGAAATAGTTGATAGTGAGATAGCTAGGATGTTTTACATTGGGGGGTTGTCCTTTCACTTTGCTAGAAATCCTTATTATGTTCGTGCATTTAAAAGCGCAAGTCAACTTATAGGTTATGTCCCACTAGGCTATAATGCATTATGAACTACATTATTGCAGAAGGAGAAGAGTAATATTGAGAATCTATTGTAACCAATCAAGAAGACTTGGAATGAGAAAGGAGTGAGCATTTGCACTAATGGATGGTCAGATGCACAAAGAAGACAACTTATTAACATCATGGCGGTTTTAGAAGGTGGCCTAATGTTTTTGAAAGCTATAAATTGTGAAGGGGAGACTAAGGACAAACACTTTATAGCTGATTTGTTGATTAACACTATACAAGATATTGGCCCTTAAAAAGTAGTTCAAGTTACAACTAATCTTTGCGGCTGCAAGCGATAGGGCCTTGTGGAATCGAGTTTCGACTATCTTTTACAGGACCTTGGTTGAGTTCATACTCTAAATTTTGCTTTAAAGAACATATGTGCACCATCAACACACCTAAGAAATGATGATGTTATGGAACAATGTGGTTGGATCCCTCGGGTTTCAAGTGATGCCTCTTTCATCAAGAATTTCATTATGAATCATGCAATGAGATTGTCAATGTTTAATAATCATTGCAGAAGTTGAAGTTTTCAGTGACCGATACACGTTTTGCTTCAACTATTGTTATGCTTAAACGACTGAAGACAATAAAAAGAGGTTTAGAGCAATTGGTGATAAGTGACGAATGGGAGATGTATAAAGAAGATGATGTAGTGAAAGCTAAAGAAGTAAAGGATAAAACCCTAAATGAAGACTTTTAGATGGATGTTGATTATATCCTTAGCTTTATAGCTCCTATATATGAGATGCTTTGATTAGCTGACACTGACAGACCTTGCCTTCACAATATTTATGAGTGGTCGGATTCGATGATCGAAAAAGTGAAGGAAGCCATTTATAAGAAAGAGCAGAAAAGGCTCACAGAAAATTCAAGGTATAATTAAGATTTATCAATTAAATATTTGAGTTTTGATTGAAAGTTTTTATAATATTTGAACTTATATGAATTGTTTCATAATTATATTTGTAGGTTTTTTGATATTGTGAATGAAATCTTGGTAGAAAGATGGACTAAAAGCCATACACCTTTACATTGTTTAGCTCATTCCTTAAATCCAAGGTAATCTTAAGAGTTTAAATTGTCGACTTTGATGATTTAAGTATAAATGATATTCTATGATCTTTAACTTCTTATAAATTATGTCATAACTCAACTTGTAGATATTATAGTCAACAATGGCTTGATGAGTCTCCTAATCGTGTTCTACCACATCGAGATATGGTAGTAAGAGAAAGAAAAAAAAGTTTTGAGATATATTTTTCAAATGAAGTTGATAGGAGGCGAGTGAATGAGGAGTATGCTGCTTTTTCTGCAAGTTTTGAGGATTTTTCTAGTAGCGATTCTATCAATGACAGGTGGTACATGAGTCCTGTTAAATGGTGGGTTGTACATGGAACTTTTGCACCAATGCTTCAATCTATAGCATTGAAATTACTAGGACAACATTGTATGACCTCATGTTGTGAGAGAAATTGGAGCACATATAATTTCATTCACTCTATGAAGAGAAACAAGTTGAAACCACAAAGAGTTGAGGACTTGGTTTTTGTCCACAAAATCTTCGACTTGTATCAAGGAGATCTCCAAACTATAATGAAGGTGAATCTAAAATGTGGGACGTTGGAGGAGATGCTTTTGACTCAATAGATATAGAGAATGCTAGACTTCTTGAGATTGCAGATTTTTCTCTTGATGAACTTGAATTGGAAGCCATTTTATTTGATCCAGAAGGGAATGCTAGTATTTAGTTTTTGTAGAAAACAACCAAGAGAGAATTGGAGGAAAGAATTCCTTGTGTATTTTTTTCATTGAATTAACATGTGTATATATACAAGAGGGATAGTCTATATTTCCTAATATATTACAACTCTGCCAATATTTAAATTCCTAAATAAGTTTACAACTCTATATGTTAAGTTTCTAACTAGTTACAACTCTATGTGTTAACACTCCCCCTCAAGTTGGAGCATAGATGTCAATCATGCCCATTTATTTACATAAATAGCTAACCCGATCCCACTTAGAGCCTTTGTGAAAATATCCTGTATTGTTCTCCGTCTTCACATATCCTGTAGAAATCGAATAGAGTTGTATTTTCTCCACGAGCAGAAGTGATTGATCTCAATATGCTTGGATTCGTTCATGGAATACGAGTTCGAGCAATATGAAGGGCAACCTAGTTATCACACCCAGATTTTCTTCAGGACCCACAGTCATAATGTGACCCGTCAAGGTGATGAAGCCACATGATTTCACACACGGGTTGTGTCATTGCTCTATATTACGACTGCGCGGAACGAAAACAACCCCTTGCTTCTTACTCTTCCATGGGGGTTGGGTGCCACCAACAAAAACACGAGTAACTAGATGTGGATCCTCTATCTTTCTTTGACCACCCTTGTCAGTATCTATGAAGCATTCAACCTATTGTGCCCATATTGATTACTATATATAGAATACCGTCCGGGAGCTCCTTTAAAAGTAACATAGAATATGTTTTATGTTTACTCAATTGTCAAACGTCGGGAAGACGTATTGACTTACAATCTTGGCGAGTGTGTGCGATATCGAACCTTGGGTTGCAATGAGGTAGTTCGAACGCCGACTAGTCGTCTCATATCTCTTGGGATCCTTAAACAGCTTCTTCTCTAGTAAGGTGTAGAATCAGAACCATGGGGGGAACTACATGGCTTTGCTCCTAATTTTCCAGTCTCAATCAATAAATCAAGTATATATTTCCTTTGAGATAACAAGATTCCATGTTTACTCCACATAATTTCAACACCTAAGAAATATCTAAGCATCCCTAGGTCCATGGTATCAAAGCCTAAGGTTCGAGTTTGAGAATTTTTTGGAGGAAAATTTCGGCAATCTAGGGCTGTCGGAGGGGGTGACTTTTGAAGCAGCGCGCAAGGGGGCTTGGAGTCTCAGCAGACAGGAGGGTTCACCGACCGCCGTGAGCCAGTACACCGCAAAATCCGATGGGCATTTTGGTCCGGCGCGTGAAGCTAAAGCCATTTGAGTGAGATTTCGGATCAATTCCACATGTGCCTCTCGTGTGGACGCGTGGGATACTGTTCTGACCCCGGGCTCCTCCTCCAAGGTTGTCCATCGCCGACAGGGCCTCGGGTACACTTGGTTTCCCTGTTTGGTTCCGGAATCCCAGTAGTTTAGTGTTTTTGTGTCCAGACAACCCTAACCTAGGGTTTTAAGATTTTCAAAATCGAGTTATGGGAGTGCTCTTTGCTCTTGATGCTTCTTCAGTGGTATCATAATGAGTGATTGAGAGGAAGAAGCCGACAAAAGCTCGAAGAGTCAGATGATGTCGAAATCACGGAGATAAAGCGAAAATTTGGTCCCAACTATTTGGAATGGAGCAAAACAATTCGAATATACTTCAAGAGCGTACGTATGGGCGGTCACTTCACTAAGGATCCGCCAACTGATGATTCGAAAGAGCAGTGGATGGAGGAGGATGCTTGTCTGTTCATCTAGATCCGTAATTCTATGGACACAAGGTACTGGGCCTCGTTAATCACTGTGAATTCGTTAAAGAGCTAATGGATTATTTGGAGTTTGTGTTTTCTGGAAAGGGGAATGTTTCTTGTATATTTGATGTGTGGCAAAACATTCTCTGAGTGAAACGGGGATCGATCCTCACGAAATTTTTATGGCCTATAAAAGATACATGAAGAGCTTAATATGCTTATGCCCTTTAGTCAATGTTAAAGAGTTGACCGAGTCAGCGAGAATAGATGGCCCGATTATGGAGTTTTCTTCTGGCTTCTTCGCCACGGTATGATTAATTTGGGCGGTTTGCATCGAAGTCACGAGATATCATCTCCGAGAGCTGCTGAGAGGATTCTTGAGCGAGGTATCATCCTCTTCTTCACACCTACCCTTATGCGCGACCAACCCGATGCTCTTACTTAGACCAGAGACCATTAAGTCGAGAGAACGAAATAAACGGTTGATGATAACACTAGGGCACAGTTGCAGGTGTTGTTGTTATTGCATATAAGCTTGGCCATGTGATACGCGATTGTAAGAAACGACAGAATCGAAATCATAAATTTCAGTTTGCTCTGATACCATGTAGAAAACAACCAAGAGAGAATTGGAAGAAAGAATTCCTTGTGTATTTTTCATTAGATGCATATATGTATATATCTGAGAGAGGATAGTCTATATTTCCTAATATATTACAACTCCATATGTTAAGTTTCCTAACTAGTTACAATTCTATATGTTAACAGTTTTAGTATTACTTATGCTAGTCTTTGAATATTTGTAAGAACAATATTTTTTTTATGGTATTTGTAAGAACAATGTTTGAACACTTGCTTTTTATTTATCTAAATTGCTTTTTAAGGATAATATTTGTAAGGATAATTATATTTTTATTATTTTATTATGCCGTATCCGTGTCCTAGTTTTTTGGAATTTGTCGTGTCCTTGTGTCTCGCCATGTCGTATCCCCGTGGCCATGGCCATGGCCATGGCCGTGTCCGTGTCCGTGTTCGTGTCCGTGCTTCCTAGCATATGGCTATCAAGATTGAGAATCAAGTAAAGAGGGGCGATGCTTGACACATATTTCTACACACCTAATCGAGTTCATCCCACTTGGAGATCAAATCAATGGAGGAAGGAAGAAGCCACAGCGAGCCGAAATAGAACAAAAACAAGAGGTGTGGCAAAAGAAAATCAAAGAGTAAACCGAATTATTTCACTACTCGAAAATCGTGATATTAAGTGTTTTAAATGCCAAGAGCGAGAGTGCCTGTCTCCATGATTAGGAGATATTTTCCACAGAAAACCTTTGAGTGGGGATCGGGTAGGATTATCTTTGTAACAAGTTGGGCATGATCAGCATCATGCTCTACGGCAGGGGGAATGTTATAGTATTGTAGAATTAGAAACTAGTTGGAAAAAGAAAACATGGGTTCATGTAGGGTTAGGAAACTTCATATTCTTTCCTATTTGGTTTAGGATTGTCTTGCATATAAATAGGTTGTTTGTGATCAATGAAAAATAAAAAATTCTTCTTTCGATATCTCGTTCACTAATTATCATAGCATATTCCTTCATGATTCCTTTCATACGTATTTTCCTCTCTCTTTGTATTTTCATATTGTTTTTCTTCATCTTGTATAATACATATTTGATAATGTGAGTGTATATTGTATTATTAATTTAATAAAGTAAAATCTTTTTTATCTATCTCTTCTCATAAACCATAGAAAAAAAAAACAGCAGTGATAATTTATGAGGCTTTGAAAATTTAGCATTTTCATCTCATATTCATCGGACTTGAGTCCCATTATTATGTTTCCAAGTCGCCTAATGACTCCACCATTCAAGTTAAGCAATTCTTACTTGAAGCAAGACTAGGTCATTGTTAACTACACCATCATACTCAACTCACCTCCTAGACTCCATTGTACAACATGATTGAGGCAAATACAAGTGAATTGCGTTGGTATATCAAAACTATGTCTGGTCTAAAGATTTACCAATTACAATGCCATTCATAGCATTCTCTTGGATAGGATGTCAAGTTAAGAGAAGGTTTCAAGAAGCCAGTGAAATAAACTGCATATCATTGCTACATTAAGGATCAGAGCTTAAACACTGTACAAATGCAACAGTGAACTGCATTTTCTTTAAGAAAATCAGAAAGGCCACCACATTTTTAATAAATGCAGCGATTTTACACCAGAGCACTGAGTGGGATTATTGAGTGCATGGCGAGTTCAGTGCTCGCTCCATCGGGGTCCAATTGTAGGAAAGTGTAATAGTAGTTGAAGAAGGCGATCAAAAGGATGTTGGTTGGGAGATACAAAGAACCTTCAACAAATTAATCGTTTCAGCTGAGCATCATTTTTTACTTCGATCAGCAACTAAAGAAAATCATGTCCATGAAGTGACAATGAACTGATTCAAGGTTCTCTCTCTCTTCCCAAAATTATTATGCATAGAAGATGTTGTCAGGCAACCAATTCAAGATAATTTTAGTGAAGCCATAACATCCAATCTCACAAACAACCTAATGTAAGACAACCCTAGAATGTTTACCTACAATCCAATAGGCAAACTAAAGTTTCGTTTATATAAATATATATATAGATTAAGAACAAAAACAAAAAGAAGACGGGATAGAAACCTTAGAGCCCTACAAAGGCCTATTAGGAGTTTCAACTAAAGGAAAATCAATAAGGTCTCACAGTTGAAAATTGCAAAGTATAAAGAAAACATAATATTATTATTTACCAATCCATTACTTTGATTCACATTAATTAGCCTTACTTATAGGTTTTACTAAGAAATTTGAAGTCTACTAGTATTCTAATAATCTAATATGACTAATTCTAATTCACTTATAACATCATAAGCTAATTCAAGGTTAACTCCAACAAATACTGATCATAATTTAATTCCAAGAGAAACTTGACCTCAAGTTTTAGCAATTTTCCATGATCAATTGAATTCCTTTTTTTTTTTTTATAACCGTGTGTTAGCCCCTCGACTAGATGACTCGAGCATTACATGGCATATAGGCACTGCCTTGGCCCCGTGCACGCACCATGGAAGGAAATCAAGGCAGATCAAGGGCAACAAATTACCTTGAGTGCTGGCACGGGATGAGAAGCTTGGCTTGGCTTGGTCGTGGGCCAAGCATGCACAATAGGGAGGCAAACTGCCCGGCTAAGCTAGGGCTGCACAATGGAGTTATGACACTCACGGCTGGGGGGGCGGTGCGATGCGGTGCGGCGGGAGGATCGGTGGGGGTATGTTGGGATCTTTCAGTGACGTTGTCGATGAAGTCCAATTTTGGAATGTGTGCATTTCGATAAATAAATACTGGGTCTGGGTGCGGACACTACCGTTAGATCAGTCCGCGGGAATCTGGCTACCGTCAAATTTCGTGGTCAGAACGGTCGAATTTCACGTTTGAGGTGCCAGATATCAGTCTTGAGTAAAAGCAGGTTTAGAGACATGTGATGTGACAAAGTCACACATTATGTCTTTGCATGTGACACATATTGCATGATTAGAGAGATGATGGGAATGAATAGCTTAGATAGTGTCAAATGTCAAAAATCAAGAAAAATGGACACATTGGGAATTTATGGAATTATTAATGATAATGAGACGAAAGATGAACAGTGTTAAATCTTTCAAAAGACAAAAATGGGCAGTAGCCTGATACGCTGCACCTGCAACTCTGTTTTTTTTTTTTCACATCATTTTTTTTCATTTCCAACTACTACAGAAAAAGCCACTAAATATATATATATATATATATATATATATATATATATATATATATATATATATATATATATATATATATATATATATATATATATATTTTTTTCATTTTCAATAAACCAAATAAATTTATTAAAATTTATTTTATCCATTTATTTTTTCATTTAATTCTAGATCATTTTGTCCAAAATTTCTCGAACACCTAAGGTTACATTTTCTCGACCCTTATATTCAACATCTTCCCTATGCTATTCACCAAGCATACAATTTCAATCACAATTCATACACAACAAATGATCACACATCATTCATGTTATACACACCAATCACACATAAAACACCATGCATGCAGTGTTTTAATCCTGTCCCGTGATTTCCTAGGCAACCTCATACCTAACTTATCGATAGTAAGCTATACTCTAGTATCCAACATCGAGCTATACCAAGCTGTGGTGTTCCTACACCTCATGACCATGGCTAAGCGGAGATCCTTCAATCCCTGGGGACTTCATTTACCTAAGCTCTGCAGCCTCGAGGCTCCCGAGGTAATCGTTTACCTTAACTCACGATGCAAGGTTTGTGAAGGCTGGTATCGAGGACTAAACTCATGGATACCCAAACCAGGCTCCTAGGTAATCGTATACACAAGCGCATTGCAAAATTTGTGACGCCCCAAAGCTAAGGAATTATCAGTTGACAACCACGTCTACCAACGGAATAACTTAGTGGATGTCGGGTGACTTGAGCACCACTCATGAAATGGAATGGGATTTCTGCATGGGGCTCTTGAGGTACAAACTTGTTCCAACAAGTTTACAATGACCACACAGGGTCTACATGCGAGTAAAATAATGGTCACTTGGACCCCTGCATCAATACTCACAAAATACTTATCAATTATATAACATAGCTCAAGAGTTATTACATTACTCTTATACAACATATATTAAACCTTAGAATTTTAGCCATCTGTGAAGATCTAAAAGCCCACGGCTTGGCTTTTTAAAAATCACGGTCTCTAGTGAGGCGTCCTCGGGCACACTCCACGTGCACGAAATAGTGATCCCTCGACGGGGTTAGCAAAACCAGTGAGATAATTTCCTACAGGTTACTCCTGCACCTAAGTGCACATGCATGGCAGCTGATCGCATTCAAGCAATTTCATGAACCTACTCGAATGTGCAGATGACCAATCGTATCTCAGAGTCTCACTCATTTGTTTATCGCGTATGCTGTGCACATCACAGGCAAAACATAGTTTTCGCTCTTTTCATTTCGTGTCATGCCTTTCCTCCTACAATACAGGGTGCCCCAATGCATATGGAATGCATTATGCCCATCCTAAAACATTCATGCTAATATATTCACATGCATATATATATTAACATAATCAATTCAAACAAATCATGTTATTAAATTCTCATAAATAACACCAAAATTAGCTTACATGGGCTAATTAGCAAGCACAAGCGATTCATTTTGAATCACTTACAAAACACATTTTCACACCAAAAATTTCGTGTTACTATTCACGTAATAGTGACAGAAATTGCAGGTGTAAAATCTGTTTTATAGTGATTCAAATGCTAATAACATGGCATTTTATTGTTATTGATATTTAACAGCATGACTAATTTAGTGATATGTTAATATATACTATATGCATGTGAATATAATAGCATGGCTATTTTGAGATGAGCGTAATACGCCCAGCTGAAGATGGGTGGAAATGATGCATACACTAAAATGAAAAGAGAGGTAAGCGTGTTTTTACTAGCACGTAACAGGCCTCAAAGTCGTGGCTTTGAGACATCGAGATTGATAAATAAGGTCGAAATCAGAGCTAAATGAAATTAACAAATGTGACCAGGCTAAATCTTTGCAAATGAGAATACTGAGTAAGCTCTCTCTTGAGTTTGAAGATCATGTTTAGAGCTGCAGCCTGAACTGACAGCTTCAGCAGAAGGCGCATTTTGGCAGAGTTGTGGCTTTAATATCTTTAAGTTAGCTATACATATATTAAAATTCTGGGTTATATATATTGTATAAGAGCGCGGCACAACTGCTTGAGGCTTATGTTCTGGCCGATAAGTATTTTGTGATGACAATGCGAGACTAGTAGCCATTATTTTTACTGCGCATGTGGCTGTGTGTCGATAACAAACTGTTGGAGCAGGAGTTTGTACCTTGAGTAAACTCCCATTACTTTACTGGAGTATCATGGTAGTGTCGAGATTACCCGTTATCGTAGTTCTCCATGGTCTGGTAATCAACGAGACACCAATTTTAGAAGCGTTCTGACCTTGGACATGAAAGCTAGTTGCTTGGGTGGTGTTATAATATATCTACTTTACATATAGATTTGTATCCTATTAGGAAAATTATCTTATAGAGTTGTAATCTATTAGGAAGGTTAGATTGACTTTTGTATATATATATTCCATAATGTGATTAGTGAAACGAAGCATAAGGAATTCATTCCTCCAATTCTTTTTGTGCTAACTTTTCTACGTAGGCAGTTATCGAAGACACAGGGTTTAAATTTGAGCCAAAACAAGTAAAAAAAAATATTCTAGGACATCTCGGAATATATAGCTAGTAGCCGAGGTTGGTGTTTTGAAACACGCATTTCGAGAGAGCATAGGGTGACAACGCTGAAACGGGAAGGTGTGGAAGCGCGCCCAGTGACAGGACCACCAAAGTCAGATGGTTGGAATGTGGCGTGTGAGCCACAGAGTGCGCTGAGGATGCGTCACGTTCCCCGACTGGAGCTTGTGGAGTGCGCGTGTGGGTGCATGGAGGCACATCCGGCGACGAGACTCCTCCAACATCGCCGACCGCCGATGGTCCTCCCCAGCCACTTGCCTCCCTTGTCTGATGCCTACAACAGTGATTTTAAAAACATTTTGTGTCCGACAACCCTATTTTTCTAAGGTTTTGTGCCTTTCTCCTTAATTTCTTCGAGATTCAGATGTGTTTTGTGGATTGTAGGACCAAATTCTATTCCAGTGCAGTGTTTTCTGGTGTTTTAAGAGGCTTGTTTGAGTTAGATCTGCATCTATGACTAACAGGAAACCCTCGAGAGGAGTTGTGTGTCATTATTGCCACAATCTAAGACAAGTACACTAGAATTGTAGGAAGTTACAACATAAAAATCGAAGATTTCAATCTATTCATCATCAGAAATCACTTCAGTCTACATCTGCTTCTATAAGTACACTTGTCGAGTAAGGTAAAACCAACACATACTTTATTTCCTCTACCTCCACATGAATCATTGACACGGAGCCCACCCAGACCACATGATAGAATGATTAGCTTTATTTACTATTTCAGTCCACACCTTCTACCTCTACTTGTAGTATAGATTGACATCTTGTGTCCTTGAGTGGGGACAATTCATTCGATTAACTTGTCAGCTTTGGCCCATACATTTTGAGTTTCTGCTTGATTCTCTTTTAATTTAATTCTTTTGAGTAAAGCTACGACATGCGTAATTGTAGTATCTCATTCTTTGCCTAATTATTGTTTGATTCGAGGATCTTTCGACAAAGCGGATTATTATGATGAGATCTGAGTTTGGGGTCTCTATCCTTGAAATAGTATAAGAAATCTGTTAGCAATCTGCAGTTGTTGTTACCCCATTCGGCACCACATTGTAACGTTCATCTTTCTCTCCCTTTGTTGAAGAAACTATATCTTCAATTTCTAGCTATCCTCATTGAGCGTAGTCGTGTCAATATGCTGGCTTAAACCAGGTGCATTTGAGTCTTAGAGAGTCAATAAACGAGCTTTGGCTCCTTTTGGGATTGTGGATTCATTCGGATGTGTGGGGTCCATGTCCGGTGGTGTCTCAAGCGGGTTCGGTGTCCCTGTTCGCCGTTTGTGTGATAGATGAGTTATGCCGCGAACAGCCCCGAGTTTATATTTAATGAAGAAGCAGTTCGAGGAGTTATTTTCTAACTTTCGTGCCTTCTATGCTGAAATTCACACTCAGTTTCATGTTTATGTTCAAAATTTGAGAAGTGATAATGTCACAGAATATCTGTCTGAACAATTTAAGTCATTTATGCTTCAGAATGACATCCTTCATCAGACATCTTGTGTTGATACTCCTCAAAATGCAATTGCTGGAAGAAAAAATAGACACCTTCTTGAAACAACTCGGGCTCTATTGTTTCAGAAATGCACGTGCCCAAGCATTTTTGGGCCGATGCAGTTTCCACAGCCTGTTTTTGGATTAATCAGATGTCTTTCTTTGTCTTAAATTAGGTCACTCCGTTTCAAACCCTCTTTCCCCATAAATCTTTATTTCCCATTAAGCCTCAGGTGTTTGGGTGTACTTGTTTTATTCGAGATGTTTGTACGCATGTGTCTAAACTCGATCCTAAGTCATTGAAGTGTATTTTCCTCGGTTACTCTCGAGTTTAGAAGGGGTATAGGTGTTACTTTCCTACTCTTCGACGTTACTTTGTGTCTACTGATGTTACACTCTTTGAGACTACCCTGTTTTCCCTTTCTTCTCCTGTTACTAGTCAAGGGGAGGATGATGATTTATTAGTGTACATTATTGCCTCATCGACTCCTACTCTAGCTCCCATTCATGTTAAAACCTCCCATCACTCAGATATATTCTCGGCGCCAAAAACCTCTAGACTCTAGTCTAACAACGGCTGCTTTGTCATCATATCTAGTCCAAAATGATGATCTTCTGATTGCTCTTCGTAAAAGTAAACGTCAGTGTGCTCATCATATTTCTTCATTTGTTTCCTATAACCATTTGTCATCTTCCTCTTGTTCCTTTATTGCATCTCTTGATTCGATCTCTCTTCCTCACACTGTCCGTGAGACTTTATCTCACCCTGGTTAACATAATGCTATGGTGGAAGAAATGGATGCTTTAGATGACAATGGTACTTGAAACTTGGTACAGGTACCTACAGGGAAGAAAGCCATTGGATGCCGCTAGGTTTTTGCAGTTAAAGTTAATCCTACTGGTTTAGTTGCTCGATTGAAAGCATGACTTATGGCTAAGGGGTACGCTCAGACCTTTGGCGTGGAATATTCTGAAACTTTTTCCCCTGTTGCTAAAATGATATCTATTTGGCTTTTTATTTCCTGAGCATACTTATCATTTGGATCATACATAGAAACACGATGTGGAATGTCTTCTTCAATGCGACGCGGAGGAGGTGTATATGGAGGCGACCTCAGATTTGTTGCTCGAGGGAGATAGGAAGTTTGTCGATGCTTTGTAAAGTGCTGTATGGTTTAAAAGCAGTCGCGTCATTGGTTTTGGTAAATTCAACCAAGTCGTTGAGGAATTTGGCATGCAGAAGAGTAAATTTGACCACTCCGTCTTCTATAGGAACTCCAATTCAAGTATCATTCTGTTGATAGTGTATGTGGATGATATTGTTATCCTTTGGAAGTGACTGCAAGAACATCTATCTCATGAATGCTGTGAGCAGATTCCATACAAAGGGACTTAGGGATTCTAAGATGCTTCTTAGGCATTGAAGTTATCTGAAACAAACATGGAATCTTCTTATCCCAGGAAATATGTGCTTGATCTATTATACGAAGCTGGAAGAGTTGGGGTAAAATGTCTGATTTTTCTATGACGAGGCATACCATAGAGAGAAGGCTATTCAAACATTTGAGGATCTAAGAGATGCCAGAAGGCTAGTTGGGGCGGGTGCGCTTCGATGGTCGTTACGATATGCCCGCTCGATTAGTGTTGTAAGTCAGTACATGTCCGCTCCAACGGTCGACCGTTGGGCAGCTGTTGAACAAATTTTATGTTACTTGAAATGAGCCCCGAGACATTGTATTTTATACAATAATCATGGGTATAACGACGATATTCGCGCAAGTCAGGTGGGATCTAAGAGATGGGGGTCCCACTTTGGGGGTCTTGTGTGTTTGTTGGAGATACAAGATACCGTAGGAAGAGTAAACAGTGTTGTCTGCCGATTTAGTCGGAGTCAGATACAGACGATGACCCAGCGGTCGTGTGTGAGATCATGTGGTTTCATCAAATCTTGATGGAAGTCGGTATTGAGACACCAGTTCTAGCAAAACTTTGGTGTGATAACTAGGCTGCCCTTCATATTGCTTCTAATCCCGTGTTCCCTAAACGAACTAAGCATATTGAGATGGGTGTCGTTTCGTTAGGCGAGAAAACCTCATTCGGCTTGATTTCTGCGAGGATATGTGAAATTTGGAAACGATTGGGTGATATCTTCACAAAGGCCCTAAGTGGGGACTTGGTTAGTTATCTATGTAACAAGTTGGACATGATTAATATCTATAACTTGAGGGGGAGTGTTATAGCATATATCTACTTTATATATAGATTTGTATCCTATTAGGAAACTTGTCTTATAGAGTTGTAATCTATTAGGAAGATTAGATTGACTTTTGTATATATATATATATATATATATTCATAATGGATCCTAATTCGAGTGCAAACAATTTGTGGCGTGGCTTTGTAGCCAGGAGTCACGATGTGAGAACTCTAGTCAGGAAGGATTTCGTGGCTTCACGGATCTAGACTTAGAGTTAGAGTAGGAATCATGTCGGTATTGTACTAGAACTACCCATGTGTAGCCTACATAAAAGGCCTGCGTACCCACTTGGTAAAAAAATGAGAGTTGGATCCGTTGAGAGCATTGAGCATCCCGACCATGTAGGAGCTTTTGCACAAGTGTCTTGCATTTTAAAGAGTTAATAAAATACAAGTTGGGGAGAGCCTTGTACGTCTTTGTGTTTTGTGGGAGTGATGCATTGAGAAGGCTAGCCTAGTGGGTTCCTAGGCACCACACACGCAAGCCATGTAATACCCAATAACAACAAAATAAGTAAATATGACTATCATAATATATATATATATATATATATATATATATATATATATATATATATATTATTTTAGTTTACCTAAATAAGTTTAAGTAGAGGCTTAAATTGGTTTAAGGCAACTTGTGCTTTGTAATGCATTAATCTTAGATTAAGATTAGTCACAATTAAATGTTGGCTTAAACATTTGAAATTAGCATTTTGGGAAATGATTATAGTTAAGAGAACTAAAAGGACAAGTTGGCAATTACAAAACACAAATAGTTAGAAAAAGGACTAATGAGCAAAATGATTAAGGGTGTGGTTAGGTGGATGCTTCTAAGCATGCCAGCTCATGTTGTACTAAGAGGGGGTATTTAAAGGCTGGTAGTGCTCTTTCCCAACCATTTCTTGGTTGCAAATTTGGGGTTTAGAGGGAGGAAATTTAGAGAAAGGGAGTTAGGGCTTCATGTGAAGAACAAAAGGTTAGTAAATTTTGTTTGTTCTTGATTTCTAAGGAGTTATTAATGGTAGATTTTGTCTTAAAAATGAATTATTTAGTAATAGTGTTCATTCTTAACCATTTTCTATATCAAATCTAGGAGTTTAGAAAGAGTTTAGAGAGAGAAAGTGAAGATTTCGGTGAGGAAGAAGTAGTGGTTTTTGCTAGTTTGGGTTTCTAATGAGTTGGTGATGAATGTTAATGGTAAATTTAGTTTATAAAAATGAGTTAATTAGTGTTAATCACATTTTTATGTATTTAGAATTTTAAGTTAATTAAGTTTGCAAGTAATCTAAGTTAAGTTCTTTGTAAAGAAGGTTTTGTTGCTTGTAACAAGTTGCTTTAGTTGGAAAATAGTTGAAAGAAATATTGGATGAATTAAGTTTGGGTACACTCTTAAAGTAGTTGGAAAATAGATGGAGATCGGGGGAAAATAAAGTAGCTAATACATAACTTAAAATTGATTTGAAAAGCACTAGGTAAGTTTAGAAAATTTGGGGTTTAAAACTAATAACATTAAATTGATAATATGAGCTAAGAAGGAAATGTCATAACTTGAGTTACATTCTTTTATTTCAGTTCCTTGTAATTAATAAGAGTTCCTTGTAACAAAGCCGACATAAAGTAAGAAAGTGCGGAGCTCTTGGTACCAAGCTCGAGGAGCTTGTTTGAGCCCATAAATAGCATTGTGTAAATGACAGACATGATGTGGCTAATCGGCGTTGTGCATGCCCTGCGGCTGTGTTATATAGACCTCCTCCATGAGATGCCCATTGAGAAAGACATTATTTATATCAAGTTGGTGAAGGCCCCACTTTAGATGGAGTGCAATGCTAAGAACAGTACGGACAGTGATGAGATAGATTTATCACGGGATTGAAAGTCTCGTGAAAGTCAATACTCGGCTGTTTGTGAAAGCCTTTAGCAACAAGCCGAGTTTTATACTATGCAGTAGAGTCATTGAGATTTTGTTTGATGCGAAACACCCATTTGTTGCCCACTATATTTTGCCCCAGGCTCGTGGGAACAAGAAACCAAGTACCGTTTCGGATGAGAGCATCATATTCTTCCTACATAGCCTGAACACACTTCAGATCTTGGAGAGCTCGGGCAACAGTGTTGGGTTCAGGGAGAGGGGCAAGTATGGTGGTGAGGCCATATCTCGGGTTGGGTTTGGTGATGGCATTTTTAGAGCGGGTTTGCATGGGATGAAGGTTTAGTAGGGGAGAAGGGATGGGTAAGGGGTCGGGAGGATGTCTAGGTGAGGATGGGGAGGATGCTGGACCCAACAAGCCAATAGATGGGGACGGCTGCTGGAAAGGAGTGGGCAAGGTCGGGGATGCAGGTCGGTGAGAGGTCAGGCAGGGACTCAGCTGTTTGAGCGAGCTCGGGAGGATTGATGGGGATGAACTAAGCTGTTGGAAAGAAGTGGGCAAGGTCGGGGATGCAGGTCATCAGAAGGTCGGGTAGGGACTCAGTAGTTCGGGTAAGCTCGAGAGGATTAAGGGGGATGGACTCGGCAGTTTAGATGAGCTTGGCGGTGCTGGAAAGTCGCCTAAGGTGAACAATAAGGAGGGAGGGCAGAGTCTGTTTCTATTACCAACATTGTGGAGGTAGGGATAGACACAAACGGGAAAACAGTTTCCACAAACTTGACATGATGGGACATAAAGAGTTTGTTGAGAGTGGGATCAAAGCAAAGAAAGGCGTGCGAGGTGAGGGAGTGGCGAAAGACAGAGGCTGGATTTGGGTTCGAGTTTGTAAGGAGGTGAGAACACATGCCAGGAAAACATAAACACTGAAGACACGGGTTTGGAAGGAATTAAAACTGATGAACTTAACAAATGAGGAACTAAGAGAGAGACCAACTTTAGGCATTCTATTTATTAAATAAACAGTCGTAGCAAAGGCATACGACCAGAAGGTTAGAGGAATGGAGGCCTGATATAGGAGAGTGAGACCCGTTTCGACAATGTGTCGATGTCAGCGTTTAGAACACCCATTATATTCAGGAGTGTGGGGAGGTGTAGTGAGATGTGATATACCATGGGTCGCAAGGAAGGACCGAGGAGCTAGATATTCGCCCCCATTATCTATAATGGTGGTGGTGAAATAGTTTTCAACAAGGTTCTTGAAGGCGTGAAGAGTTGGACTTGATCCCGATTCTGACGTAATCATTAAAGCTTCGGATATACACTTTGTGTAATAGTCCAGCAAAAATAATGTAGTAGTGAAAACCATCAAAGACGGCGGGGGTCGAGCCTCGAAGGCGATGATCTCAAGTGGAGAGGAAGAGGTAATGCTTGATGTAGCAAAAGGTCAATTGTAGCTTTATTAATGTTGCAGGAGTTACAAGAGAAGGAACATAAATGATCTTCGGGGGAAAAAAAAAAAACTTAAAATACTAAGAAATTTGCGAAAAATGGGCAAAGAAGGATGACCAAGATGACTGTGCAACATATAGATAGTGGAAAGCGAGGACCAAACTGAGGAAGATAGAGCTAGGGCGGAAGACGGAAGGGGGACTGATTGCAGCTAGTAATAGACACCATCCTTACGTTGCTCGCGAACCAGAGGGACCCCCGTGTGACGATCCTACACCTGAAAGAAAGTGTCAAAGAATAGGACATTAATAGGGTTATCGGCACAAAGGGCCGAGACTGAAATAAGGGTTTTAGACATGGCAGGTACATGTAGCACATTGGAAAAAAGTAAATGTGTGGGGAGAGAGGCAAGGGAGAAGAAGCCGATGTTGCTAATTGATAAACCTGAGCCATCACCAATGACAACACTGTCAGAGGCGGTGTATGGCTCATGAAGAGTCAAAGCAACAAGATCCGAAGTCACATGGTGAGAGGCGCCCAAATCAACAGCGATCACGGAGAGGTACCGAGTTCGATGTGGACTACGGTGTGAGCATGGGTGCGGCGAAGGTCGAAACCGCGGGCTCGGGCGGGGATGAGGGGAAAGCAAGGGCGAGCGAAGATGAAGCTACCTCTGCAGGCCGAGTGCCGGTTATACCATAAATTTGACAACACCGGGGCGCCGGTTGTACTCGGCCCCAAGGCGATGGAGCGAGATGTTGCGGAGACAATGGAGGAGGATGCAGAAGTATGACTATGCGAGGAGCTTTGGAGTCGATTGGGCGGTCAATAATGCTTGGTGGAGTTCAGTAGGGCCCGTGAATCTTTGAGACCGATTATGGTTCCTACTGCCAAGGTTGTGCGATCAACGATGGGAAAAAGGGCCAGCTAAGGTAACCAGGGCAATGGCCGGAGTAGTGGTGGGCGGTTCCGAAGAAACCGAAAGTTACAGTCAGGCCTCGTAATGAAGTAGGTGCTCAAACAATTCCTCAAACGTAACAAGAATTTCTTGACCTTGTAGGGCATGGGATATGTTCGAGTAGGCTGGGCCAAGTCCGTTCAAGACATGGATGGGCAGCTCATTAAAGTCAACAAGGACATTGAGTAAAGTGATGTTGTGTTTGAGAAATTTTGCCTCATAAGTTTGTAATGGATTGGAATTACCTTCTTGGTGGCAAGATTTTGGCGACGATCATGATCCATCCTCACGAAGGAGAGGCATATGTCTTCTCGAGAGTAGTCCACACGGCCCGAGAAGTGGTGGAGGTAGAGATAAACTGCACTAGGGTGGCAGAGACGAATCCAATAATTGCATTGAGAAGAAATTGGTCTTGTAGGAGCCTAGAGAGTATGATCTGGATTTGGGGAGGAGAAGCAGCATCGGGCAGAGTTATCATCATCGGAGGACATGGTTTTGGCGAAATCGAATCTAAATCATCATCTGAATAGGAGAGATGTGAATTGGAATCTTGTGAATAATTAAATGGTTATGAGTTTTAAGCGGTGCTTAGTGCGACATTGAGAACAATTAGGGTCCCGAGGGGATCGAGTCTCGTTCAAGTTATCGAATGATGAAGTGAGGAGGCAAAGCCCCGGCCAGTGGTGGAAGAAGATTCATTGGCCATTAAGAAGAATAAAGACTAACAAAGAAATCGAATCATTAGGCGGAGAGTACGTGGTTCTGACGGCTAGGAGTTTTCTTTGATGTAAGTTGTAGCTTTGATACCATATTATGAAAGACTTTGTGTGAGAGTTTAAGGTATATAAATATACCAATACAAGGACAAAAAGGTAAAAGCATAGAGATAATAAAAAGAATCCTAAATATACTCTAACATCAAAGAGGATTGACCAAGTATTTGATTCATTGGAAGGGGATGTCCTTAAGTGAAGCAAGTTGGGAGAAGGGTGCCATCTTGTGGCAGTTTGAAGACCAGATTAATGAGTATGCAAGGTTGAAGTCGACGAGAATGATGACTACCTCTAGTGGGAGAGGGTTTGTTAGACCCTCCACTAGATGACACAGGCTTACGACAGCGGCATGTAGGCGTGCCTTAGCCCGGTCGTACTAGGAAGGAAATCAAGGCGGTCGAGAAGCAAGTTGCAGGTGTAGACCTGAAGATGAAGCTCGGCAGCCGCAGGTGCATGAGCTAAGCATGCCGCAAATAAGGGAAGGTAAACTGCGACGAAGCCTAGAACACTAGCGACAATCGCGGTACTCCGCGGCTTAAAGGGGCTTGATGTGCGGCCTTTCGAGCTGGCTTGGTCAGTGGGAAGTCGCATATATAGGCACGGAAGCCTTAGGTGCCCAGGCACACTACTTGGATGTCAAGGCTAGTTGCTTTGGCGACAAAACTCCTAATTCGAGTGCAACAAGGACTATGGCGTGGCTTTGCTTAGGAGTCCTAATCAGGCAAGGACTCCTAGTCAAGGAAGGATTCATGTGGCTTGCAGATCTAGACTTAAAGTTAGAGTAGGACTCAAGTCAGTATTGTACTAGGACTGCCCATGTACACCCTATACAAAGGGCATGCATGCCCACTTGGTAAAAAAATGAGAGTTGGATCCATTGAGAGCATTAAACATTTCAACCATGTGGGAGCCTTTGCACAAGTGTCTTGTATTTTAAAGAGTTAATAAAATACGAGTTAGGGAGAGCCCCATACGTCTTTGTGTTTTGTGGGCATGGGGCAATGAGAAGGCTAGCCTAGTGGGTTCCTAGGCGCTGCACACACAAGCCAACTATTAGGTGTGTGATACCATGGATGTCCAAGCCGGCTTACACGCACCTCTAATCCCACAAGGCCTTGAAGTTAACGACCGGGTAAACCTCCAATGGCCTTAAGGGGCATGATCAATTGAATTCTTGAGCAACGCCCTCCACCCTTTCTTTCTTTGTCAGCTCTTTACCCCAGTAAGATAGGACCTCAAGATCCATTTAACTCATTTGATTTCATGCAAAACAAGTACCAAATTGCAAAAAACTTTTAAATGTTGTAAAACAAGTTGATACTTCTCAAGATAATTATGTCTTATCAACAAGCCTTTGGATAGTTGCTTCCCACTCTTCTTCTAAATCATCTTATTTGTAGAAACAATGAAAGGAAGAATTAAGGGAATGAATTTCTTGCGATTTTCATTGAATCAGCATGATTATATGTCTGGGATGGTCGGTCACATCTGATAAATTAAACCGTATCTTATTCTGTATCTGAAGCGAAAGTTTCCTAATTGATTACGATCTATATGCCGTATGATGCCCTCCATAACACCCTTCTCGAGTTGGAGCATAGATGTTAATCGTACCCCGTCTTTTATTCTATCATCTATGCGCAGTGCATAGAGCTTTGGTAGACATATTACCAGTATTCTTGATGCCACATAATCCTATAAAGTAATCAAGAGTTGTATTTTTCACAAACGGAAATGACAATCTATCTCAATGCTGTTCGTTCATGGAATACAAAATTATAAGCAATATGAAGGCTAACACATTTGTCTGTATAGTTTTCTTGGGGCCCGTGTCTTAATGCAGGCTTTTCATCAAGGATTGATGAAGCCATACGATCTCTCACACCTGTTTGTGTCATTGCTCATTTCAAACTCTACCTCGAGCAGGAAAACAACCCGCACTTCTTACTTTTCCATGAGGCTGAGTTTAATAAGCCAAAGACAAATAACTTTAAAAGTGTATCTCTATTTTTCAGCTGATCTGTCCAATCAACATATATGAAACACTCAATTATATTATGCCCATGGTTGTTGTTAGCCCCTCGACTAGATGACTGAGCCAGATGGGCACTGCCTTGGCCCCATGTGCGCATCAAGGGAGGAAATCAAGGAAGATCGAGGGAAGCAAGTGCTAGCACAGGATGAGAAGCTCGACAACATAGTGTGTGAGCCAAGCACGCACAAGAGGAAAATCGTTGGGGCGCGCATAGTAGCGTTGCGGCACTCACGGCTTAGAGGGGGGCTAGGCACAGAAGCAAAGCGGAATCAGAGAGGGAGAAACTTGCCTTATATAGACACGAAAGTCTTGGGCACCAGGCACAGTGGCAGACTGTCAGAGACAAGTCGTTTAGGCGGTGAGTCTCCCTAATTTGAGGGCAACAAAGTTCACAGTGGCAATGGGACTCACAGTCGGGGCAAGGACTCTAGCTGAAGTTTGTGTGGTTATGCTTAAGGAGTCCCTAATCCAGGGCAAGGACTCCCCAGTCAAGAAGGAATTAAGTGTGGTTGTGCTTAGGAGTCATGATCGAGCCAGGGACTCTTGGTCGAGAAGGATTCCACATTTACAGAAACTACAGAGCAAGACTTTGAGGTTAGAGTAGAACTCTTGGGAAGATTTCTACTAGGTGCCTATGCGACTATATAAGGGCTGTGTGCCCATGACTAGTCATGTAGAGTTGAGATCCATTGAGAGCATTGAGCTCAGATCATGTGGGAACTACATGTAGTGGGGAGTGTTTTGTATTTTAAAGAGTTAATAAAATACGAGTTGGGGAGAGCCCCGTATGTTCTTGTGTTTGTGAGACGAAGGTCATTGAGAAGGTTGGCCTAGTGGGTTCCTAGGCGCTACACACGTAAGCCAACAATTAGGCATGTGATAATTAGTATGAGCCTGGATGGGCTGGCGTGAGGATGACCATCGGCTGTTATGAGGAGCGAAGTGGCAAGGATAGAGCCAGTAGGCACTGTTGAGTGTCCCCCAGGCTTGTGTGTGATTGGGCATAACAATAGAGTCAAACACAACCCTGTCGACTTAGTTGGCTAAAGCCCTCCTTGGCTCGCAGTGGGATTTGATGGAGACACATGTGAAGGCCTTTGAAGAGCAGATGGAGACCCTCCATGACAAAGTGTTGGCCATGACCGAGGAATTTAAGGAGTGGACCAGATCTCTAAAGGGAGAGATTGTATTGCTAAAGAGAGCAATGGTGCACGGGACACCATCTGCCTTAGATCCGCCTCCTGTGAAGGTGCGAGTGCATGAACCCAAGCCTTTTGGCGATGCACGGAATGCCAAAGACTTGGAGAACTTCCTTTAGGATATGGAACAGTATTTCGTTGTTGCCTGAATACCTACTGGTGAATAAGTGACGATAACCACCATGTATTTTGTCGGGCGATGCGAAGTTTTGGTGGCGGACTAGATCAAGTGATGATGCTGCTGCTGGTCGACCAAAGATCGAGATGTGGGAGACCTTAAAGAAAAACAATGACCAATTGGCTACAGGCAAGTGGATGGCTAAGAGTCTACGAAGAAGCTCGACGGATGGGCTCAGGGTTAGGCTCCGCTACGTGAAGGAGTTTAGCTCATTGATCCTTGACATCGAGGACATCGCTTCAAGAATAAATAGTTGTTCAACTTCATGTTGGGTTGCAGAATGGGCTCTGGCCCCAGAGGCGAGAAGGCAAGGTGTCAAAAACTTGCCTCGACCATGGCTGACCTTGATGCTATTCGGCTATCGATGACCTCTTCCCCTCTCTCCACTGGGGAAAGGCGAAAGCAAGAGTCAGGAATTGAAAGTCGAATCAAGACCTTGAGAAGAATGGAGGCGAGGGATGGAAGAAGCGTGCTTCATACGCGATGGGCCACATCGAGTGAGGATTGAAACAAAGAAACTTAATCGTCATAGCTGAAGATGGGAGGCAACGGTCGCGGATGCCTACGAGCCAACCCTTGCAGGCTATTGAATGTCATTCGGTTATCACGATACGAGGGGCGATGTAACGTTGGGTTGTTGACTGTGTGCGAATGTCGTGGCATTGAGTAAGCGGTAAAGGCTGACCCGCGATATCCCTTATCGTGAGGGGCAGCCAGTTTCGGCTTGAAACTTCAAGATGACAGCAAGCTCAAAATCGTGAACTGGCAGCCTGAGAGGCGCGTGCTAACTAAAGAATGTAGGAATTGAGGATGGCCCCGGAAGGTACAATGAACCTTAGCATTCCAGGCAGTGCTTTGTTGCCACCTTGAATGAATTTGCTGATCATGAGCAGCGAGCTATGCTTTGTGGTGGCGGCTGGCAAACCACACTAAGAGACACGTGGGGAGAAAGACTGTTATTTCTGACTGAAAGGACTTGGAAGCGAGCACACATATGTCGGGGCATTGATCAAGATCAAACCGGACAAGCATGTCGAAGTACTGGATGCAGTAGTTCCCATGTTGAAAAGATTTGAAGATGTGATGCCTCCTGAGTTGCCTAAGAAGCTGCCACCTAGAAGATAGACAAATTATCAGCTCGAGCTCGTGTTGGGGTCGAGACCACTGCCCAAGCTCCTTATCGGATGAATCCACCAAAATTGATTGAGTTGAGGAAGCAATTAGTGGGGTGTGGATTTGGGCGGTGCAGCCTCTGAGGAAGCACCATATGGGGCACCGGTGTTTGTGTCGAGAAACGCAGATGAGCTCGCTTGGAATGTGTGTAGATTGTCGAGCGAACAAAGTCAGTTAAGAGCAAACCTCGAATCTTCATTGACTGCAGGCTGACTGCTGATTGATTAAAGATTAGTACTGTAAAGCGACTTACGATTCGGATATTGAGTGCGCGTGGCTAAGTTAAGGCAGAGGCCACATGTAACACGGTATGGAAGCTTTGAGTTCTTATTCATACCCTTCGGGTTGACTGCACCACCACTTCACATTTGCAACTCTTGAATGATGTACGTTTTGACTTCTGGACTCATTAGTGATAGTTTAGGCGACATTATGATCTCGGCTGACTATAGAAGATCGTTTTCCTTGAGAGAATGTTTTGACGATTCACGAGTAGAACCAATTATATGTCTAAGAAGGAGAAATTATGGTTACACTAAGCGAGAAATTAAGGGGCCAACCGAGTTCATAGTATTGACTAACAACGTGGCGATAGATTCTTGAAGCTTCAAAAAAGAAGCACCATCTCAGAAGTGACTCGATGCTTGAGATTGGTATTCGACTTGACTTTGTGTGGGTGCTGCGGGGTTGACCTGACCAAACAGTGGACTCGTTTGTTAGGAGAGAGTTGCGAGCAGCGTGCAGGATCGATGGTCAGCGATGAAACTTCCGCGAGCGGTAAAGCCTTGAAGCTCCTGAAGACTACGACATAATAAAGCTAAGTTAAAGCGGTGAAAGAAGACTTATAGGCGCTATGACTTGGAAAGCGATTTGCTTTACTTCAGAATGACTGTGTGCCATGAAACAAATTAGACGGGAGTCGGGGAAGGAGACACATGATACAAAGTGGAAACTCTGGGAGAAGAGGACATTGGCATTGCTCACAAGATCATTCCATTGGCCTAAGATGAAGGAAGGGGGTGCAAGCCTATGTCAAGACATGCCATGTTTGTTAAGTGGACAAGACCGAGCGGAAGAAGGATGCGGCTTTGTTTCAACCCCTTATAGTGACATGTCCTCGTATAATACACTCAGTCAGTGTTGTAAGGAAATACATGTTCTCTCTAACAGTTAGTCATTGGGCAATTGCAGAACATATCCTGTTACTCGAAAGGAACCCCAAGACAGGGTATTTTATATAGTAATTGTTGAGAGAAAGAATTCTATAATTATCTCAGAGCTCTAGTAATTTACAAAGGAGAAACATACATCATTTATCTACTACGAGTGTTTAGGCGAAAAGAGCAGTGAGTTAAAGTCAAATTGAGTAAAAGTGGAAAAATCCTAAATGGATCAGGAGACTCAGACCTTAACATACCCTCAACTGAAGCAAATAGGTCAAAAGCACCAAGTTGTGCATATATAACATCACAGGACCTTTAAGAGACTTAGTGAATATATACGCTGGTTGATTAATTAGAGTTGATGAACTTCGTAGTCGTAAATCCGATACAATCTTCTCGTGTAAAGGCCTTAAATCCCATGATGTGTTTGGTCCTCTCATGGAAAAGCGGTTAGATGAAAAATGCAGGCGGCTTGATTATCACAAATAAACTTCATGAACAATCTTTAAATCTTACCTCGCCGGAGGAGATGGCCCCGACCATATCTCGTTCACATGTTGCTTTCTGGTCTTAACCAAATCTTCAGTTTAGCACTAGATGGCTGCTACATCTTGTTTCTTACTCTTAGGGCTTTTTAAGTTACCTCAGTAAGACTGCAATGCACGATGTAAAGCGATATCTGTGGGTGAACCTACCCGATCGCATCCTTTGTAGCCAGCGATGGGTATGAGCCTTTGACCCTCATATAACACACCCGGCACAATTGTACCTTTGACATAATGGAAGAATACTATTTCAGGCACATCAATGCGTAAGCCTGCATTGATTGTTGGAAGCAGTATACGTTCTGAGGAAAAACTCTTCAGCCAGGTATTGAGTGAGATAGATTAGTTCTCTGATCATCAAATATCTCCCTGAATCTGTGAGGCTCCCCTTGACTTGTACAGTTTGGCGTTAGGATGGCAGATATCACCTGGCTGATCCCGACATACTAGTATCATCAAACCCCTTTGAACCAGGGCTAGCCAGGCTAAACCCAGCTGGGAAATGACTCAAACTATATAAGAAAAGCGTAATTTGTCTGACCAGGAAGCATGACGACAAAACCAGACGGATTGCTCGTATAAATATAAGAGATCTCTGTGAAAGGAAGACATTGCTGATACTCCAACTAAAGGTCATGAGCTATAACGACCATAGAAGAAGCAAGCAAATAGAGGCAATCTTGGCCCATAGGAGAGAAAAATATCATATCACAATGAAGCCAAAGTCGTATTAACAGTGTACCTTAGCGACAGCAGACCTTAAAGTAGATCAACTTCAGCCATCGGGTCCACGCTTCATTGCGTATAAACCCAGCGATAGCGTGGAGACTTACGCAGAAGGAAGAGCGACAAGCTCCATGTGCAATTAGATAAAACATCCATTTCTCGATCGTTACTTGTTTCGGCCAGGATGAGGCCCTCAGTGCATTTAGTGAGGGCTCACTAAAATGGAGTAAGAGCATCATTCCCTCGATCATTGCACATTTCCATTTAGGATGAGAGAGAGCCTCACTAGTGCACAGGGCGGAGACCGAGAAAACAAGGTGGAAAAACGAGGCAAAGTAAAGTAAAGATAGCGATGAAGTGAAATTTGCAACGGGATGTGGGTTAGAAGTAGAGCGGATACCTTTATGAGTGTGATAGGTAGATCGTCGAGACGGTTCTTGAGCAGGAGGCGGGAGATGGCTTGTGTGGCATAGAAGATGCTTCAACAGAGGCCTGGAGGAGGATAGGGACGACAAGTATAACACAGAGGTTGAGTCCACACGACATTGTAGGTGAAAGGGAAATCTAGAGATATAGTAAGGCCAAGAGGAATGGGTAGAACATCGAGGAGCCGGGAGGATGCTGTTGGAGAAAGAAAAGAATCTCGAGAAGGTGACATTAGTAGAGATAAAGTAGCGATTAACGTCAGGAGAATAACAATGATAACCTCTTTAAAGGCGAGAATAACTGAGGGCACATTTACATTGGCTTTACAGTTTGAGAAGTTTGTCTTGCCTGGAGTGGAATATGAACAAAAGACTGTAGAGGCAGAGGAGGGGCAAAAGAGAGGTTGATTAGGTAGTAAGCCCGAATGAGGATGCGATCATGTAAAATAGAGGATGGCATAAGGTGAATCAAATAACATGCATTAATCAACATCCCCACCAAAAAACGTTGAGGAACCCTTGTGATGAAGAGAGGGAGAGTGGTTGTCTCAATAATGCGGTTCTTAAATTGCTCCTCCATTAAGTGCAGGATTGTAAGCCTGAAGATGATTGGTGAAGAATCCCATGGGAAGACATAGAGAAATATTCCTTTGCATTATCACTTCTTAAAATACAAATAGAAGTATTGAATTGAGTGCAAATTTCAGCATGAAATTTTTGAAAGATAGAAAATAACTCAACTTGAATTTTCATTAAAAATAACTAAGTACATTGAGAATAATCGTCTATTAAAGTAATAAAGTAACGAAATCCTAAAGTAGACGCAAACCTAATGACCCCAAACATCAGTGTGGACAAGCTCAATCGAAGACTTTGTTCGAGGATCTAAACGCTTTGGGAACGAGACATGAGTATGTTTCCCAAGCTGACATGACTCAAACTCAAGCGAAGATAAACTAGAAAAATGAGGAACCAGCTTTCGACACTTGTAGAGACTTAGATGACCGAGACGAGTGTGGAGGAGGAGAGGAGCTATACCATGGAAGTGCAAGCAATGAAACAAAGAGGCGAGCTGAGGTGAAAAAGGCCTTGTGACTCATGTCCTATGCCAATCATCTTACCCGTACCACGATCCTGCAAGGTTACAGAGTTGTGTGAAAAAATAAGTACACAATGAAGGTCATGAGTCAATTAACTAATGGAAATAAGATTAAAAGAAAAATCATGAACATAAGGTACAGAGGTAAGGGGCAAGGAAGAGAGAGGAGGGGACAAAGTAGGAACCCATTGCCTTTGGCTATGGTTTGAGAACAAGTAGCTAAGGTAATGATGGGCAAGGCGGAAGGTGAGAGAAGAAAATAGGTCTTTATTACCAAAGATATGATCAAAGGCTCCAGTATCAAGATAGAGGTCAGGATGAGTTTAAAGGCAAGTAGAGACGATACTAGTGCAGGCGGCGAAGCAATGGAGGGAATATTTGGTGCTTGAAAGTGAAGGACAAGGTACTCCTCTCATTGCGAGCGTAAAGGCTGATCCTTGAGTGTGGATGAGCTCCTTGAGACGAGCTTCGAATTTCTTTGAAGGATGGCCGAGCCAAATAGACACAATCTGGGAAGTCGGCCATGCGATAGCATCGATCACGGGTGTGTCGGCCTATGACCGTTATGTGCATTGAGGGCCCATTGGTCCTCCTCCTCGTTTAGTCTTCTGCGTCCACCTTTGGAATCATAGGCCAGTGAAACCGTGCGAAAATATCAGGGTGCGTCTCGAGTGCATAGGCTGAGATGCTTGTGGAGGTATGGCGAAATAGCAGAGCGTAGCCTCATGAAAGTTTGGAATAACGGCTCCGGTGAGTGTCGGTTCAGGGATGTTCTCAAAATGCATGGCGAGTTAAATGAGAAGAATGATCATAAAGGCCCCAGATCCATCTTGGATAGTGAGTCAGGAGTATTAGAAGACTTGACCTTAGGAATCGATACAAGTTTATCCTTAAGGCAGGACAATTCGGTCACCATAAAAGAAGATATATCTATCTTAGGGTTGTTTCCAGGTGCGTGGAGGATGTACAGTAGAGACAACTGAATATCATTAGTGTATAATTTCTTCTACTTCATTCCAAAAGAATTATGGCATCATTTTATAGGCTAATATTTATATAGAGTCTTAGCATCAATGATTCTTTGGAGAATATTTATAATAAAGCGTCAGGTTTTGCCCTTGAGGACGTTGATCTTTAGGGATGCCATGTACAATAGTAAGATAGTCCTTACAGCATTACCAATAAACCATGAGTCCACAAAATCTGCATGATTTAGTATTTCGCTTCCCATGTGTTTATCCAAGGTAATCATAGGAGTTCTAGATACAAAGAAATTAAGTCTGACCTTTCGCGGCCGCGGGATATCGCAAATCGTCTTTTTAAACCATAGAGATGAGAAATCAGTGGACATCAGGATGATGAGATAATAGTGGGTTCAAACAACTCTTGATGTAGTGGAAGGGCTTTAGTGGTGTCGGACTTTGACGAAAAATAAAAAAGAATCTGAAAGTATATGCTGCCAGAGAGAAAAATAGACAAAAGAGGTTAATGTAGATGTTAGATCAGAAAACTAGTGACATAGGCTTGTAGATCGGTAGCAAGCGCGTTATGGACCTGTTGCCGGAGATTTTTCACCGGCGGGGAGCTCAGGCTCCGACAATCCTGGTAAAGTGTCCACACGTCAGAGTAAGGGTAGTCGGAAAATCTCATCCGAAAATATTTCTAGCGATGGGTTATTAAACGGTGGTTGTCAACTCCATAGAGGCTTTGCGGCGGCTATGTAATATACGATTAGGTGAGAGCCTGATTATTTGGATAGAGTGCTTGAATTGACCACCACCCAATGAAACCACAACTCTAATATTCCCAAACTCTTCAATGGATCTGATCCCATGTTGAGAGAAAAAGAATTTTGTATTCTCATTAATTTACAAAGGAGGAAACATACATATTTATACTCTAGTGTTAGGGCAAAAAATGAAATAAAGTTAGAGTCCATTTAGGAGACTAAAGAGAGAAGGAAAAGAAACCTAAATAGATTAGGAGACTAAACCTTAAGAGTAATCATGGGCATAATAGAATTGAGTGTTTCACATATGCTGATTGGGCAAGATTTAAGGAAGACAAGAGGCTCACTTCGGGTTATTGTATCTTTGATGGAGGGAATCTAGTTTCATGGAAGAGTAAGAAACAGAGTTTGGTTTCTCGTTCAAGTGCAAAATCTGAATACAGAGCAATGGCATAATCTGTGTCTGAAATCATGTCGATTTCCTAACTCTTGATGAAAGTAGGTAATAAAACTTTCATTATAGCATAGTGCAGTGTGACAAGTTGTAGAAACAACCAGAGGGTGGGAGGAGGAAAGAATTCTTACATTTTACTCCACGCCAACTAACTACCTAAGAAATATCTAAGCATCCCCAGTCTTTTGTATGAAATTGGCCGTGAAGAAAGGACTTAAGGGATGAGATTCCTGTAGAGTCACTCTCCATGATAACAATATCATCCACATACATCCTGACAAAGGTAATTACATGGTGAGTTCCGGTGAAGTGGAATGATGGAGTTACATACGCAGGCTGAGTTTCTCAATTGTTTTGGTAGATTTGCAGACCAAGCACGGGGACTCTGCTTCAAGCCATATAATGACTTCCGAAGGCAACAAACCTTCCCAATCTCCCCCTGAGCAACAAACCCTGGAGGTTGCTCCATAAACACCTCCTCCTGAAGATCGCCATGAAGAAAGGCGTTCTTAATATCAAGCTGATGAAGATCCTGAGTATAGTGGCGGCCCGAGAAATAAAAGCCCAGAGCAGGTGTCATCTTAATAACGGGGAAAGGTATCGGGCCAGTCCACCATGGGTTGAAAGTGCCCTTTGGCCCTGGCCAGGTATTTTCAATCGGACAAGTGAACCATACAGATTGTTTATTTGCCAAATTGTTGACATCCAATGGCTTTCTTCGAGTCAAATAAATGTAAGTTCCATATACCATTCCCATTCGAACATCAATCTACCTACATCACTTTACCCACGCGGGGGTAAGACAAGCAGCTACGAAAGTGTTAGGAAGCGAAATTGAGTCGAAGAGAGCAATAAGAACAAAGCGAGAAGACAAGGCGGATTTATAGGTGCAAAATGAGGGTGGATGAACACCAGCGGCGTCTACCTTCTGAAGGCAATAGGGAGATCATCATCGGGAGCGCATGTTGATGTTGGAAAGCGTAGGTGGGATGGCCCGGAAAGGCTTGGAGGTTTGGGCGTCACGGTGTAGACTGGGGAAGTGACCAGAGGCTTTCTTTGGAGCAAGAACGGGAGGGGCAGGCAATAGTATACACCTGGCAGTCATTTGCCTCCCCTTGACTAGTGTGGGTTGGGGGTGAAGAGAAAGGGGCGTTCTGAAAAACTTGACATCGAAGTAGAAGCAGTACCTCACGAAGACTAGGCGTGCTGCAGATACCTTAAACCGAGATTGCTTAGAAAGATCGTTTAAAGATTTGTGGTCGAGTTTAGATACTGGGGCGAACATACCGAGTAAAGCGAATTAAATCGAATATTTGAGGGCTCAATAGGGAATAGAGATTTATTGGGGAAAAGGATGTGATACGGTGTGTCCCAATTCAAGGCCCGGTGAAGGCATCTAGGTTAATCGAAAAACAAAGAAAACGACATCATCGAAATGCTTGAGCCGCATTACATCTGAAATAATAGAACTCGGCCGGGTTTCGAGGAGATTAATATTTTCTCTCGGCATTCCGATGCGGCGGGGCGCCAAACCTGAAGTCGATGAAGGATGCCATGTTGGAAGCATGAAGGACCAAGTGATACGAAACATATTCTTTTACATTATCACTTCGGATTTTGAACATAAACAAGAAATTGAGTATGAATCTTAAGCGCATGGCGGAAATGAAATGACTTCAGAGCGGTTTTCATTAAATATAGCAGTGGTTCGTGAGGCGAAATTTTTGATTCGAGTGCATTGTTTCTTCTGATTGTATCTGCGGTCGGGGCTTATGGCGGTAATAGCAAGCGACACGCTGGGAACGAGCCCTACAGTGTTGATATCGCACGAGGACCCTTGTTTCTATTTAAGATTTGCCCTCTCTCACGACTCGATAGTGCATCGGTAAGAGCATTGCTTATGCGGGGCGAATCTGAGTAGGTGAAGAAGAAGGATGATACCGATTGCGAAGAATCGCCTTCAAGGTCTCTGGAGAGATGATATCTCGGGAGGCTGGACAAAATTGGAGCCTTAGTTGAATCATCTTCGAAGGAAGAGTGTGAAATCAATAGCGCAAATACGTTCTCATTGACTTTCTTGAACACGACATACAGTTTAAAGGGCATAAGCATATTAAGCTCTTCGTATCATCTTTTTGTAGGCCGTAAACAATTTTGTGACTGGCCGATCACATTTATCGATCGATGGGAATGCTTTACACATGAATATCTGAGAAACATTACTTTTTAAGCTTAGCTAAAATAATCGGGCCCAGCTCTTTGGCACAAATTCCGCAATTGATTAGGGCCCGGTACGCTAGCTGTTGATAGAATTCTGAGTTTGGATGAGCAGACGACTTTGCTCTCTCCATCCATTGCTCTTTCGAATCATCGGTTGGCCACGGATCCTTAGTAGGAGTAGCGCCCATTACATACACTCTGTATATTCGAATTATCTTGCTCCATTCCAAATAGTTGGGACCAGTCGGTTTGTCTTACGTGATTTTGGACATCATCGAGACCACTTCGAGCTTCGGTGTCAGTTTCTTCTCCCATACGAATCACTCATTGCTTGATACCACCAGAAGAAGATTAAGGCTTGAGAGGCACTCCCGAGAACTGGAAATTTTTGGAAAAATCAGCGAGAAACCACAGAAGGGGGTTGGCAGCCACGGACTCAAAGCACTAAAAGCACTAGATCCGGGAACGGCCGGGGGAAGCAGCATACCGGGAGGCCTTGTCGGTGGTGACGACCTAGCGGAGATGGAGCAGGGGTCGAATAGTACCCAGCCCACACGATGGGTGTGGAAGCTGTCGGCTTCACGCGGCGGGCGTGAACTTCACGCGCTTAAAATCCGGCCCGCCGATTTTTGCGGCTGGCTCATCGGCGGTCAGTGAGCCCTCCCATCTGCAGGTGGTGAGGCTCACGCTCCCTACAGGCGGGTGTTTCAAAAGTCACCCCTCCCAGGCGTCCACTGGGTGCGGGGAAATTTCCTCCGAATTCTCAAACTGAGACCTGGCTTTGATACCATGTAGAAAACAGCAAGAGAAGGGAGTGAGAGAATGAATTCCTTGTTACTACGCATAACTTCAACACCCGATAAATATCTAAGCATCTACTAGGTCCTTTGTATGAGCGGCGTGAAGAAGGACAGAATGAGATTCCTATAGAGTCCTCCCGGTGATAACGATATCATCACATTACACCACCCGAAATGAAATGATACACGAATTGGAGTTAGGTAGAAGACGGAATGATAAGATTGCATACTGTAAGCAATTTCCTTCTGACGAGTTGCTCTCTATATTGTGTCTAATCTTGTATTTCATGAGAGGACTAAAGACATTGATATAGATTGTATTTTGTTCGCAAGAAAATACAACTTGGATTAATCTCTACTGGATATGAAAAGATTGGAGAACAATTGAGTGATATTTTCACAAAAGCCCTAAGGGGGGATCGAGTTAGTTATCTATGTAACAAGTTGGGCATGATTAACATCTATGCTCCAATTGGAGGGGGAGAGTTATGGCATGTAAATATATACTTGTTGGCTGTGAAACTAATTAGGAATGTTAGATTGACCTTCCATTTGTATATACCAAACTCTTGTATATATACATCATTTGGATCAATGAAAATACAAGGAATTAGTTCCTCAATTCTTCCCTTCTTGTTTTCTACAGATTTTACATGCATGTACATGATTGAATATTGAAAAATTAAAGAACGATTATGTGCACTTTCTGATATCTTATACACTGGGCAGTAGAAAAAGTAACATACCCCCTGGATTTAAGGCCAATGCGGCCTTCTTTAGTGCAGTTAATCCGGTAAAGCGTGCTAGAGTACCAGGAAGAGCCAATGATGATGTGGAAAATATGATTGGCATTACCCCAGAACCATTCACCTGCTTAATTATAATGGTTAGATCAATATCAACAAGATTTTTGAGTTTTTACCCAAAAAAAAAACCAAGATTGTAGAGTTCAATTCAGATATAACAGACACTGACCAAAGTATAGAGGAGATAGCAATACATGCGAAGCAAGCATGATATGAAGCAATAAACTAATAATCATAAATAAATAAAGCTAAATTCAAAAAATAAATGATATTAAGGTAGCTAAAAAGTGTTCATTTTGTTAATTCAAGCTTGTTCGTCTGCAAGGACATTGAAGAAACAACTATAAAAAGTAGTACAGTGGCTCAGTGAATTGAGAAGGTGCTCCAAGGATGTTGTATGATTGACCGAGAGCTACAAAGTTGTTGTGGAACTTTGGTTAAGATGGATATTAAACAAGTGATACTTCATGATACAGAATATTTAAAAGTCAAGAAGTGTGTCCATAAAATGGCGTAGCTTCTTAAATGAGGTAGATGGGGGATGGGTCAGATAACAAAGAGAATTAGAAGTGCAAGCATCTTATCAGCTAGAGGTAACACCCATTAACAAATATGGGAAATTGTCAGTTTGCTTGAAGTGTGGGATGGACTGATTTGCCTTATCAATGATTATAATATTAATCTGAGGAAAAATGCATGACTGGTATCAAACCCACACCACCTCTACCTGTAAATTATGCCCAACATGTGGTACAATACACCTTAAAACGTAATGCAGCATCACTTTTGTACTGTTCTAGCCTTATTTTTTAGCCAGTTTATATTTCTCAAAAAAGTTACATTGTTTCCCCATCTTTTGATATTTTGCAACAGGCTCCGTATATAGTATCGTCTCAACCTCATTAATCCACCAGCATATTTCTTTAAATAATGGCTCACTATCTTGACATACTTGCCAAGGATATGCACACAAGAATTAACAATTTCATACCACATAACATAGTTTCCTCTTGTGATGCTCGGACTCTTCAAAATCCTCAAAGCTTTTGATATCGACGAGACACTACGAGATAAGGAATTGTGGAATCCGTTCGGATCTGTACAGGAAAAGTAGGTTGGTTACTTGGAAAATAAAAAAATAGGTTTGAAGTATATTGATAATAACTAATCTAGACATATATAATAAATATATGTTAAAATATTATCTAAATATATTTTAAAACATTATATATAGGTTTGAAATATATGGATAATAACAAATCTAGACATATATAATAAATATATGTTAAAACATTATATATATATATATATATATTTAGATAATGTCATTATCTAAAGCATTATCTAAATATACTATGCTACTTCTGATAAATAAATACTACCATATAAAATATCACGAATAATAACATATATTTTATCTAAATATATGAATAATGAATATATTTTAAAACATTATTCAAATATATTATGCTACTTTATTAAATATCAAAAATATTATAACATGTACTTTATTAAATAAAAGGGTATTATATTGTCACTTATAAAATTATCATCCATTTATATTATGTAAATTGTCATTAAATAATAAAACCATTGATTATTGTAAATTGTCATATGATTCATATGAAGGTATATAATTTATACAAAATTTCTTTATTTTTGTCAAACACACCCCCGCACCCGTATCCAAATTTGGATACTTATCATCTGTATCCCTGTATTATAAATTATGAAAATTAACGAATCCAACTCTTAGATATGTATTGATATCTAACACCCGCACCCGAGTCCGAGCAACATAGGTTTCCTCATCTAAACTTTTCATTTTCTTTTTTTATTTTATCATATCAATCTTTTTTCTGCTATTACTTTTGTTTCAGTCCAACCACCTAGGTGGACACTCATTTTATTTTCTTGCTCTCTTTGGTCTCCTAATGCATCTTCCCGATGCCACTAGTCTTTATAGCATGTTAAAATCATAATCACCATGCATTACTAGTCCCACCCTCCTAATACCAATAAAGATCTCCCCAATTTTTACAAGATCATATTCCAGTAGAAATTCTTAAATTGCATATCCTGCTGTCTTAATTACCTCATATCAGAAACTTCAATGTAAAACTTTATATTCGCTCCCTCACCCCTTTTTTTTTCCATTAGAAACAAGAAATGCATTGATAAAGTTTTTGAAAAACATGAGGGTAAGAACTCCTACCCAAATAAATAAACTCTGATCAAAGAATAAGAGATCACCTGTATACTACTTAAACTGTACAAGCGAGATGTGGTTTTACTCTCCTTAGAAATCATTACATTTCTTCCTTGTTTTTCACCACAGATTTGTAGCTGTTTGAAAAAAATTCCCTTCTTCGGAAAGACATGGACTAATCACTTGGCATAACACCACTCCCACCACACTCTTCTATAAGAGAAACAGAACTCAGAATGTGGACAACTGACAATCTGGTTGTATCCCATGTTATGAAAACTTCTCTAGAAATTAAGTACAAAGAACTTGAAGGTGATTCCATGAACTCCATAGATAACAGTTTAAGAAAAATATATGTAAAATATATTATCAAATCTTTTTAGACTCTCTGATGTACATAAATCATACTCTAAAAGGAAGGGGACTCCAAAGATGTCTCTCTTAATAATCACCCTTTTTAGAGAAAGACGTTTTCAACTAATGATGGAAGAGTTCAATATTTTCCTTTGCAAGTCTTTCACTCATAGACCTTCATCTTGTAAATACCAAACAGGAAAATTTCATGGCTTCTCAATGCCTTCCCATGGTACATAAAATTATTCAAACCTCTTATTGGATTTAACCTTTTAAAGGTTTTATCTCCAAGCTCCTCCAGCGTCTTTATACGGTACATCAAATTGTCCAAACCACTTATTGGTTTACCTTCAAGAGGTTTCATCTCCATATTCATTGAAGACTGACTCACCATTTCGAAAGAGTTTGGACTGGTAGCACTCTTCATATGTCCAGCTGGATTACTGTTAGCCCCTCAACTAGATGACCTGAACACGAAGCGGCATGCGGGCACTACCTTGGCCCCATGCGCACACCAAAGAAGGAAAGCAAGGCAGATCAAGGGAAGCAAGATATACCTTGTGCTGGCACGGGAAGAGAAGTTCGGCAGCACGGTGCGTGAGCCAAGCACGCACAAGAGTGAAGGCAAGCTTGAGGCCTAGCTAGGGTTTGCACACCAACAGTCACGACACTCACGACTTAGAGGGGCCTGATGAGCGACACTTGAGGCAAAATGAGATCAATGGGGGAAGCCAACCCTATATAGGGATGGGAGCCTTAGGCGCCAAGTGCGCTGCTTGGGCGCCAAGGCAAGTTGCTTGGGCGCCAAGACACTAAGGTAGCAAGCATGGCTTGGGTGCCCAAGCAGTAGCACCAAGGCACATGGTTTGGGTGCCAAGTCCCTAATTCGTGTGCAACAAAGTTGTGGCGTGGCATTGCTTAGGAGATATCCTAATCGGTGAAAGTTCCTAGTCAGAAGGGATTTCGTGTGAAAGCGAAATCAAGACTTGAGGTTAAGTGGGACTCGAGTCATAATTGTACTAGGACGCCATGGCGGCCTATATATAAAGAGACCTACGTGCCAGCCAGCTAATTCATTAGAGTTGGATCATTGAGGCATTGAACATTGGACATGTAGGGAGCCTTTGCAGAATGTCTTGTGTTTAAGTGTTAATAAAATGTAAGGTTGGAGGCGCACCGTGCGTCTTTGTGTTTTGTAGGCGTAAAGGTGAGAAGGCTGTGAAGTAGGTTCCTAGATTATCATAATTGATTAAGGGTCAAACAGAGAGATTAGGGACTGTAAATTAGGTCATAGCTGTAATTGATTTATTGTAGAATATATCCTTAAAAATCAGCTAGTGATTACTCTTGTACAACTGTAGTTTTTTGTAGAGATAAGTTTCCTTTTTTGAAACATTGTAATCTATCTATATAAAGTCTTTATGTATTTTTTATTGATCAATAAACAATATACCTTTTCTACTCATATCAAAATTCTTCTCTACCTTAACCATTTATCAGTAGTCATGTGTTTCTTCTATTGAATTTTAGATGCCAACCCAGACAACCTCTTAATTCTCAAAGAAGCTCTTTGATGGAGGCATGGCTAGGAAATGGAGTGTGGATCCGCTTGAAATATCACTTGGACTGATGACAGGAGTTAGAGTTAAGAGATTCAAAGAAGCCCTTAATGTTTTAATTCGAGATCCCTAAGTGGAAGAAGCTCACGTGTTCAACTCCAAAGAAGAAACAAAGATGGTCCACGTGATCAACATAAATCCAGAATTGGACCAAGAGCTAGGGCGTTTTTGACTTGGTCCTTGGGCTGATTTGTTGCTGATTTTGTGGCTTTATTACCAAGACTTGTCCTAAATTATCTAGTTTCCTTTCCTTGTAGTTGTTTAGGGTGTGCATAGTTTAGGAAAAATAAGTTACTTTCCTTTCTTGTTTTGGATGAATATTTTTCTTTCCTTTGTGACGAATTTTTTTTGTTATTCTTGATTTTGGCCTATTTATAAGCGTGTTATCCCTGAATTCATCAGGTTACACCATTCAAAAAAATTGAGAGTTAAATTTCTCTTTCGTTCTTGGAAGAATTTTTTTGAACTTAACGATTATTTCATGGCATTCATCAAAGACTTATTAATCAGATCCTCATCACCGATTGTGGTGTTCTCTTATACCAAGGTTCTTGCTTTACTATAAGCAACGTGTCGAGGTTATCCATTGAAGCCGAAGACTAGAGCGGTTCTTCCAAGATTAATTTGATCACGGGTCTCATCACAAGTTGGCGTGATTCATATCATTTGGTATCAGAGCAAAAAGTTCTATTTTTCTGGTTTGCCTATCTTTTACGATTTTGTCTAAACTCAACATAGTCACCACTTTCATTCGTTCCACCCCCAATTTCATTCACAACCTAATTTCTACTCCATCCAAGTCCGATTTCCTCATTATTGATCTGATATAATTTATATCTTCCCTTATATTGAACCGTGCATCCCACGTTACAAAAAAAAAAAAAAAAAGGAAAAGAAAAAAAAAAAAGTCTTGAGGACAAGTAATTTTTTTTTTGCCTATGTCAAGTCACCACCATACTAAAAAAAAAAAGGCAAAATTTGAGAATTTTGTTAGTGACCCTAACCTTTGTTGCTTTAGTTAGGCTTGATTTTGGTTAACGCCACCAACCTACCCTTTGATAGGTTTAAGATTGAATTTTGAGAAAAAAAAAATTAATTTGTTTGATTAGCTCTAAAAGAATCGAAAGAGAGATTGTGAGTGGAAAAAGGAAAGAGTGGTAAGGACATTAGAGTGAGTAAAAGCCAAATAAATTTTGTGTGAAAACAAAAGTGAATTGAGTGAATCATTCTTTGAGTGAAAACACGTAAGAGAGTGATTTGTGAGATCCTTTTTTTTTTTTCTAACCTTGTTTTGCAGCAATATGTCAAATAATAGCACATCCGAAAGTGTGATGGGAGGAATTGACACGAAGTTCATTATGGTTAACTAACGAAGTAAAGAGAATGTTTAGGGCTAAGTTAGAGCAATTCCATGAGAGAGTAGAGCAAAGTTTGGAGCAACCATGAAACCCTCCAACATGACGTAGAAGAGAGAAGCATCCAAGAAGAGGGGTGCGGTTAGAAGAAGAAGAGTTTGAAGGGGATGGTTTTGAGGATGAGATTGATCGTGATTCGGTTGTTAGTGTTAGAAGGTATGGGGGAAGACTTAGAGAAGCTAGGAATCGGGAAGATAATAATTTGGGTAGCATTAAGATGAAGATTCCATCGTTCCAAGGAAAGAATGACCTCGAGGCATACCTTGAGTGGGAGAAAAAGGTGGAGTTGGTTTTTTATTGTCACAATTATTTCAAAAATAAGAAGGTGAAGCTTGTTGCCATAGAGTTCTTGGATTATGCTATAGTGTGGTGGGACCAAATAGTGTTGAATAAGAGAAGGAAAAGGGAGCCAACAGTGGAGACATGGGAAGAGATGAAGAGGATGATGCGGAAGTGATTTGTCCCAACATACTACTACCAAGAGTTGTACAACAAGTTGCAAAACCTGAGGCAAGGCAACTGTAGTGTGGAGGAGTATTATAAGGAGATGGAGGTTGCAATGGTTAAAGCGAATATTGAAGAAGACCGAGAGGCTACAATGACAAGGTTTCTGGTGGGTTTAAACAGGGAGATTCAAAATGTGGTGGAATTACAACATTATGTGGATTTGGAGGACATGGTGCATCTGACTATCAAGATTGAGAATCAAATCAAGAGGAGGGGTAGTAGCAACACACATTCTGCACCTAGTCCAAGTTCATCCACTTGGAAGTCGAATCAATGAATGAAGGAAGAGAAGCAACCCAACACCAAGCCCAAAACGAAACAAAAACAAGAGGTGACTAGTCAGGGAAATCAAGGTTAATCCGATTCTTCCACTACTCGGAATCGTGATATTAAAAGTTTTAAATGCCAAGACAGGGGTTATATAGCAAGCCAATGTTCGAACAAAAGAGTTATGGTGATGCGAGACAATGATGAGATTGAAATGGACAATGAATCCGATTATGATTCTATGTCATCCTTAGAGCATGTCAATGATGACAAGTACGCTGCCCAAGGAGGGCTTTAAGTGTGCAAGCTAAGGAAGATGATGAGGTGCAATGGAAGAACATTTTTCATACTAGGTGTCACGTCTAAAACAAGGTATGTAGTGTGATCATTGATGAGGGCAGTTGCACTAATATCGTTAGCACAACCCTGGTGAAGAAACTAGGGATCTGTAGTAAGCATTCTCGGCCTTATAAATTGCAATGGTTGAATGAGAGTGGGGAGGTAAGGGTGAATAAACAAGTGTTAATCTCTTTTAGCATTGGAAAGTATGAAGATGAAGCATTGGAGAGTGGGGAGGTAAGGGTGAATAAACAAGTGTTAATCTCTTTTAGCTAGTTGGACACTTGTTCTTAGGAAGACCATGGCAATTTGACTAGATGATTGAGGTTGAATGCGGCGTGGGCGTTGCCTTGGCGTGGCTCATCGGAGAGGAGATCGAGGCAAATCGTGGAAACTTGAGTCTTTGACACGGGATGAGAAGCTCAATAGCATTGCGTGTAGGCAGAGCACCTGAGGAGGCAGGCATGCGGGTCTGGTCGGGACGGACGGGAGCCGGTCAGACACTCACGGCTTAGAGGGCTTGGGGGCGCAACACTTGAAGCAAAAGACGAGGTCAGGAAGTGGGAGGCGCTATAGGCGCAGCCTTGGCGACAAGCCTCTAATTGGAGTGCAACAAGAGGTCCTATGGCAATAGGAGTCTGATTGGATGGGCTCTAGTTTGAGAAAAGTTCATATGTTTTGTGCTTAGGAGTCCTGATTGGAAACCCAAGACTTCTGGTTTGAGGAAAAGGATTGCGTTGGCTTACGGGTTGAGGACTTGGGGTGCAGTAGGACTCTTAAGGCTCGAATTTGTACTAGGGCCTGAAGCGACCTATATAAAGACCTGGTGTACCCGCAGTTGTGGTGAGACTTGGATCCATAAAGGCATTTGAATCTCTGGTCATGAAGACCTTTGCAAGAGTCTTGTATTTTAAGAGTTAATACAGAAGATTATGAGTTGGGGAGGCTCGTGGGTCTCCTTTGTGTTTTTTTTTTTGTGAGCGTGGGGCATTAGGGAGAGGGTGGCCTGGCGGGTTCTGAACACCTTTGCATAGTAAAGGTGGGCGATGTGACTGGTGTATCGAGCCACGGATGGCTGCCGCGAGAGTGACGATCGATGCGATGTGGCAACAAGTACCAAGGATAGAAGCCCAGTGGGCCGCGTGGTGTCTGTGCTTGATGCGGGGAGATGGGCTGTGACTAGGCGAATACAGCCCTTTCGACTTAGCTTGCTTTATAACCTTCTTCTTTGCTTTCATTTCCTTGTGGATCCTAATGGAGACACGTGAGAGGGCCTTTGAAGAACAGATGAAGACACTTTCAGTGACAAAGTCTTGCCCCGTGTGAGGGTTCCGGTGGACAGGATCTCTGAAATGAGAATGTATTCTGAAGCTGAGCAATGGTGCAAGGGACACCATTTGCCTTGAATCCGCCTCCTACAAAGGTGTGAGTGCATGAGCCCAAGCCTTTTGAGTGAAGTGTGCGTATGCGGGCCACACCAGAGGAGCTTTCCTTTAGGACATGGAGCAATATTTCATTCTTGTCGAATACTACATTGGTGAACAAATAACGATAACCTGTGTGTTTGTCGACGTGCAAAGCTTTGGTGACGGACCAAATCGAGTGATGATGCTGTTGGTGGTGGACCAGAATTAGAAGGTGGGAGATCTTGGGTTGAAGAATGGGTTCCTTTGAGTCACCAGTGTGGATGGCTGAAAAGCCTCCCAAAGCTCGAGATGGTCGGTTGGAGACTCTCATGAAGGGATTTGCTCATTGAAGTCAAGCTGACATCAAGGACATGTCCCGGGAGAGTCGACCATTTGTTCCAACTTCATAATGGGATGCAAGGATCTGGCTCCAAACTAACTGATGGTAGGTGTGTCCCTGGGCACCTCGGCCATATCAGTAGCGATGGGCGCATTAGAGCGCTGGAAGTGGTACAATTACCACTTCCACCTAAAAGGGGAAAGGTTAGAAGCAAGAGTCGAGTCGGAAGTCGGAATCAAAGACCTCTAAGATGAGTGGAGGCAAGGGTTGGGAAGAAGCGATACGAAGCTAGTAGGGGAGAGGCAACTTCTCTGAAGCTGCCAGACCGTGAGGATACCACTACGCTTGCGATGGACCACATGACGAGACTGGCGGCTTAATGCGATCATAGTCGAAGATGGGAAAGCGGCGGGTCGGAGGTCTCCCAGAGCTAACCTCTTCGGCTATTGAATGTCGTCGTAGAGGCAACACACAAGGGTTGATGTACGTTGAGTTCTTGGTAGGTAGGCGAAAAATCGTGGCATTTGTGATGATAGGGCAACCCACAATTTCGCTATGGGCGAGAGGCAGCTGGGCTCGGATTGAAGCACTGAATGATAACAAGCTGGCCGTGAACAACCAAACACCGAAGAGACACATGGCGGTATCGAAAGGGCATAAGAGGTTGCAGCCAACCATAGACGAGCGGTACGCAAAATGCAGTGGCAATTCCAAGCAGCGTGAAAGCTCAGCGGCCTATGGCACCCAGGCGGTTTCTGCAGCCACGCGTGTGTGGCAGCCCAGTGAAGTCTTTGTTCCAGCCTAAACATGTCCTCCCGAGTCGTCCAGGCATAGATAGGGCCTTAGGTACACTTGGTTTCCCTGTTTGGTTCTTGAATTTGGTAGTTTGGTCTTTTCATCGATGACCCCTTTTCCTGGGTTTGCGCGATTTTCCAAAATCTTGGTTACAGGTGCTCTGCTCTTGATCTTTTTCTTATGGTATCATAATGGTGATTGAAGGAGAAGAGCCGATACCACAAGCCCGAAGTAGTCCCCAATAAATGTTCCAAAATCATGAAAGACAAACTAACTAGTCCCAACTATTTGGAATGGAGCAAAACAATTCAAATATACGTTAGGAGCGTATGTATGGGCGATCACCTCACCCCGAGATACATGACAATGATTCGAAAGAGCAATGGATGGGGAGGAGGATGCTGCGTGCATTCATCGAATCCATAATTCATAATGACAAGGTGCTAGACCTCGTTAATCTAACTTGTGAATTTGTTAAAGCTATTGGATTGTTGGGTTTGTGTTTTTTCTAGAAAGGGGAATATTTCGTATGTTTGATATTGTATGCAAGCATTTTGCTCGATTGAAAGCGGATCAATCTCTCATAATTTTTTATGGAACTACAAAGATATATGAAAAGTTTAATAACTAACATACCCTTTAGTCCAGATGTGGCTGGCAAAGCCCAACAAGAACAGATGGCAGTTATGGGATTTCTTGCCGCTCTTCCTTCTAAGTATGATTCAGCTAAGGCCCATATTTTGTCCAGTCTTGAGATATCATCTCTCTAAGAGACTTGTAGCAGGATTTTTTGCACTGAGGTGTTATCCTCTTCTGTCTCTTTACCTGATGCAAGGTTGGGACTGTGATGGATAATCTAGAAGTTTTGGTAAGTCAAAATATGGATTTGGGAATTTAGTTTTAGGGCAAGCGAGGTTATGGACAGTTTATGAGATTTTCTAAGTTAGGGAATGTGTACTTTGTAGTATATAAGGGAAAGAGTGGTATTTAGGAATGTTTGGCGTGGTAATAGGAACAAGATATGGAAAGTTTGGGTGAGGTTGAAAAATTGGTTATGGAAAGTTTAAAGAAAGTGAGATGGTGAGAGTAGAGTTTACCTGGTGGTTGCTAGGGTTAATAAGCTTGATCTGCTTACAAGATAGATAAACGGTGGGGCGCCGCGATCGACTATGAACGGGTTGATTGATAAGTAGGACAAAGACTGCCACGAGGAATCCACTACGAGTATGAGAGCCACGAACTCGATCCTCGAGAGTCTACTTGGATGAGAGACGAAATCTGTAAGAAATCGAAAATATTATTTAAACTTGAATTGCTTGCAAGGAACTACATTAGAGGGTATATATAGTCTCATACTTTAAATCAAATAAATCAAGCTTCTACTTTAACTAGGAAAGAAACTTTCTAAAATTTACAAAAGCAACTCCTAAAAGAAAACTATCTAAAATAAATAAAGCGAATCTTCCTAAAGGGATATGGAATAAAATATTTGAGCAAATCTTTCTAAAAGGAAATACGTAAATATAAACAAATCTATCACGAAGATCGCAATGAATCTTTCTAAATCGATATGGTGGCTCCGCATCGGGGTTTGTCCAAGTCGACCACGTTTTGCCTTCCCAGGCCCCAGATGAGGTCGAGGTTTTACCATGTATTCGTGCGTCTTGACCTCCCAGTCCAGTTTCACCTCTCAATAGTGAATTTGAATTCTAATGTTTGGTGTGTTTATAAGCTCCTACATCACCTAACCTTGTATACGCGACAAACGGTTCTCTTACTGAATGAGACCATTTGGAGTGGAGAGCGGCGAAATAGAAGCTTGATGGTTTAGGCAATACAACTAGAGGGCTTGGCTCTGGAGGTGTTGTTTGTTATTACTGCCATAAGCCTAGCCATGTGATACGAGATTGAAAGAAACGACAGACTTGAAATCATAAATTTCAATATGCCCGCTATGGCGCTCTTTGAGGCATCCGTCAGTCGGTTCGTTCTTAGCCGCGAAGTGGCCAAGTTCCAATTGTATCGAGGGACTCATTACAAGATCTCATTTACTCTAGATTCTTTTGCTATTATTAGTCGGGTAACCGAATAAATACCTTGTATCTTCTTCATCTTAGAATGGGTCATTGACTTTGGGCCATAGATCATGACGGTGGCTCTAGTCTTTTCTCTACCTTTCGTCACAACCTTCACAACACCGCTGTCCTTTGGTAGATGGATCTGATTCATAATGTGTTCTTAGTTCGGGCACAATTATTGCCACTACATCTATTCCTAGCTGACATCATTGTGAGTTTGCAAATTTCTCTTTACCCAATTTGATGTATGTTATAAAAGTTGGCCTAGAACACTTAAATTATTTATATCTCATTCTTTCTGATTTTGTCTTCTTTGGAGATCTTACCGCCAGTGACGGATTATTAATAAAGGACGTGAGTCTAGGGGTTTATACATCCTTGATCCTGCAGTCTCAAAACCTATTGCTTGTTCTGGAGTCACTATACCATTTGAGACACATTGCCGATTGGGTCATCCTTCGCTTCTATTATTAAAGAAATTGTGTCCTCAATTTTTGAGTCAGCCATCCTTAGATTGTGAGTCTTATCAATTTGCAAAACATCATCACCTTAGTTATAGTCCTAGAGTCAATAAACGAGCTAGTGCTCCTTTTGAGTTAGTCTATTCAGATGTGTGGGGTCCCTACCCAATTGTGTCCTCAACCAGGTTTCGATACTTTGTCACTTTTGTTGATGATTATTCACGAACCACTTGGTTATATTTAATGAAAAACCCTCCTATAGTTGTTTCATTTAGTGCCTTTGTCTTGAGATTCATATTCAATTTCATGTTTGTTTCAAAATATGAGAAATTGATAATGAAAAGAATATGTTTCGAGCAATTTCGATTGCCATTAACTGAAAATGGTATCCTTCATCGGACTTCTTGTGTTAATGATCACCCTTTGAAAATGGAGTTGTTGAGAGGAAGAATAAAATGGCCCTCATTAAGCTGCTAGAGCTATTATTTCGGTCTGTGCTGAGCATTTGAGTCGATGTTGTTTCTGACTTGTTTTTGATTCTTGAATGCCTTCATCAGTTTTGAATTGGGACACTCCATATCACATAATTTTCCCAAATAAACCTTTATTCCCTAGTGAGCCTCGGAGATTTGGATGTACTTATTTTGTTCGAGATGTTCGTCCTCGGGCATCTAAACTTGACCATAAATCTTTAAAATGTATCTTTCTTGGTTATTCCCGAGTTCAGAAGGGGTATTAGTGTTATTGCTCTAATTTTCGTAGGTACTTGGTTTCTACGGATGTCAAGTTTTTTGAGAATGTCCCTTTCTCTTCACCCCCGACCCACACTAGTCAGGGGGAGGCAGACGACCTACTAGTGTATATAATTGCCTCCCCCGTGGCCCCTCCTGTTCCTACTCCAGTAAAGCATCCTATCACTTAGGTCTACACTCGACACTAGAACCCACCAGTCTCTGGTCCTCCACCGGTTGCTTTGACATCAGATCTAGTCCCTGATGATGATCTCCTTATTGCTCTTCGTAAAGGTAGACGTCAGTGTGTTCATCCAATTTCCTCATTTTGCACTTATAATCAGTTGTCTTCTCAGTCATGTTCCTTTATTGCTTCTTCGGACTCTATTTCGTTGCCTAACACTTTTTAGGAAGCCTTGTCTCACCCTGGTTAGCGTAGTGTTATGATAAAAAATATGGATATTCTGAATGGGAATGGTACTTGGAACTGGTACGGTTACGCAGGAAGAGAGACCATTGGATATCATTTGGGTCTTTGCGGAGTCCAAAGTTAATCCGGATGGTTCAGTTGCCCGATTGAAAGCACGACTTGTGGCTAAAAGGTACGCTCAGACCTATGGTGTGGACTATTCTGATACCTTTTCCCTTGTTGCTAAGATGACATATGTTCAATTTTTTATTTCCCTGGCTGCTACTCATAATTGGGATCTTCATTAGCTTGATATTAAGAACGTCTTTCTTCATGGCGATCTTTAGGAGGAGGTATATATGGAGCAACCACCAGGGTTTGTTGCTCAAGGGGAGGTTGGGAAGGTTTGTCGCATTCGGAAGTCGTTATATGGCTTGAAGCAGAGTCCTCATGCTTGGTTTGGTAAATTCAACTAAGCAGTTGAGAAATTCAACTGCGAAGAGTACCATCTGACCATTCCGTCTTCTCTTTTGGAACCCGGTTCGGGTATCTATTTGTTGGTGGTGTATGTGGATGATATTGATCATTTGGGGTATTTCTGAGAATCTCACCCCCAGCCAAGTCATTTCTTACGTAGGTTCAATCTGAAGAGCTTAGGGATGTAGATATTTTTGGGCGTTGAAGTTATGCGGAGTAAGCGTGGAATCTTGCTTGCCTCTGAAAGCGATATGTGCTGATTTATTATCTAAGATTGAAATTGGGACCAGTCTCACCGGTTCCCTATGGCTTCGAGCGTACACCTTACTAAAGAAGGCGAGTTGTTTGAGGATCCTGAGAGATATAAAAAACTAGTTGGGAAGTTGAACTACCTTCTGATCAACTACGTCACGATATTGCACACTTTCGATCAATGTTGTAAGCGATACGTGTCTTCCATTTGTTGACAATTGGCGACTATAGAACATATTCTATGTAACTTGAAAGGAGCTTCGGGACGAGTTATTCTATATAATAATCATGGGCATAATAGGGTTGAGTGCTTCACAGATGCTGATTGGGCAGGGTTAAAGGAATATAGGAGATCCACATCTAGTTACTGTGTTTTTGTTGGTGGAAATCTAGGCTCATGGAAGAGTAAGAAGCAAGGGATTGTTTCTCATTCAAGTGCAGAGTCAGAATATAGAGCAATGACACAGTCTATGTGTGAAATCATGTGGCTTCATCAACTCTTGATCGAAGTTGGCATTAAGGCTGTGGTCCTAACAAAACTTTGGTGTGATAACCAGGTTGCCCTTCATATTGCTTCGAATCATGTATTCCATGAACGAACTAAGCATATTGAATTCGTGAGAAAATACAACTCGGTTTGATTTCTACAGGATATGTGAATACGGGAGAACAGTTGGGTGATATTTTCACAAAGGCTCTAAGTGGGGATCGGGTTAGCTATTTATGTAACAAGTTGAGCATGATTGACGTCTATGCTCTAACTTGAGGGGGAGTGATAACATATAGAGTTGTAACTAGTTAGGAAACTTAACATATATAGTTGTAACTAGTTAGGAATCCTAACATGTAGAGTTGTAATGGATTAGGAACTATAGACTATCCCTCCTGTATATATACACATGTTAATCACAGTAGAAAATAGCAGAAGTGCCCTTGAATTCTCTCTTGGTTGTTTCTACAGTGGCGATTCGGATGGGGGATTGGAAAGGTACGATAAACTTCCTTAGTGTTCATTTGGATGATTTTGACTCCATTTTAAGCAATGATTTCTTCCAAAGAGCCAAGGTAGCCTTGTTGCCACACCTGAATGGACTACTGACCATGGATGTAGACGGCCATGCTTTGTGGCCGACATCGTAAAACCACTGAGACCTTGAGGAAAAGATGCACTTTACGGTTGGAGAAAGAGGAGTTAGGAGGCAAGCACACATATGTCATAGTACTTGATCGAGATCAAGGCTGAATGAAGCACATCGAAGTACTGGATCTAGTGGTCCCCATGTTGAAAGGATTTGAAGACATGATGCCTCCCGAGTTGCCTAAGAAGCTGTCACCGAGAAGGGAAACGGATCATCAGATTGAGCTTGTTCCAGGAACGAGACCTCCTGCCCAAGCTCCTTATCGGATGACTCTACCATAATTGATTGAGTTGCGGAAGCAATTAACGGAGTTGCTGGATGAGGGCTTGGTCCAGCCCGCCAAAGCACCGTATGGGGCACCGGTGTTGTTCCAGAAAAAAGCTAGACTTGCGATCCAAATATTGGCAAGTGAGTGTGGTTGAAGGGGACGAGGCCAAGACTACATGTGTGACGCGTTATGGAAGCTTCGAGTTCTTAGTCATGCCCTTTGGATTGACTAACGCCCCTGCGACATTTTGTAACCTCATGAATGAAGTCCTATTCGACTTCCTGGACTCATTCGTGGTGTTATACTTGGACGACATCGTGATCTACAACCCGACTCTGGAAGATCACTTGGAGCACCTTGAGAAGGTGTTTGACAGACTGAGGCAGAACCAATTGTATGTTAAGAAGGAGAAGTGTGAGTTTGCTCAGACCGAGATCAAGTTCTTGGGTCACCTGATTTCCATGTCTTGGATTCGGATGGATGGTGCGAAGGTACAAGCAATTCGAGATTGGCTTGCCCTGACCAAGGTGACAGAACTTCGATCTTTTTTTCACTTAGCAAATTACTACAGGAGATTCATCATGGGCTATTCTAAGATAGCATGTCCTCATGGACCTTTTGGAAAAAGAGAGGAAGTGGGAATGGGATCTTGATTCTTGGCGCCTTCGCCGAGGATGCAATCATCTTAGAGCTAGTTTTGAGACTACCCGACTTGGAGTTGCCATTTGAAGTGCACATGGACGCGTTAGACAAGGCCCTAGGTGGTGTGTTGGTGCAAGAGGGGCACTCGGTAGCATTTGAGAGTCGGAAGTTAGATGCAGTAGAGCAGAGGTACAACACCCATGAGAAAGAGATGACTGCGGTCATCCATTGCCTAGAGACGTGGAAGCACTACTTGGTGGGAACACGGTTCATAGTAGTGACTGACAATGTAGCTAACACCTTCTTCAAAACTCAGAAGAAGCTTACTGCCAAGCAAGTTCGATGGAAAAAGTTCTTGGCCGACTTTGACTTTGTGTGGGTGCACAAGCCGAGTCAACACAACCAAGTGGCAGATGCATTGAGTAGGAAGGAAGTAGCGAGCTATGTAGGATCGTTGAGTCGAGTTGTGGCAAACTTCATAGAGCGAGTAATACAAGAAGCTCCACAAGACTTGACATATCAAAAGCTAGTTGAGCAGGTGAAAGAATGCTTCCATGACGTCTTGTTTGAAGAGCGAGTTGCTTTACTTCACGGGAGGGAAGCTATATGTGCTCATGAGTTGAGGCGAGGATTCTTGGGGGAGCACATATTCTGAAAGTGGGATGGTCACCCGAAAGAGAGGATATGGTGTTCTTTCGCCGCGATCTTTTCATTGGCTTTAAGATGAAAGGAAAGGCGTCTGGCTTATGTGAAGACATGCCCGTGTTTGTCAAGTTGACAAGGTAGCGGAAGAAAGCGGGTTTCTTGCGGCCCACACCCGTTCCCGGAAAAGACCGTAGCGGTTGTCACACGCCCGATTTAAACTGCGTGTGCAACACCCCTGCAAAACCAGCCCAGGCCCGGCCTTCTCGATGCCCTACGCTGCGAGACCTGAGACATATGGGGTTCTCACAGTCTCGTATTTTATTAACCGCACATCCCAAGACTCTTTTACCGAAGTCTCCCGCATTTTCGGGATGCTGTGTTCTCTTTGGATCAATTCTCGGTGTCAGCCAAGTGGGCATGCGGCCCTTTATCACGTTGTCCCAGGGGCGGAGTCTGATCTGAATCGACTAAAGTCTGCAACTCTAAGTCCTCAACTGCAAGCCAACGTGAATCCTTCTCGGACAAGGAGTCTTGTTTGATCAGGACTCCTATGCACAACCACACGAATCCTTCTTAGACTAGGAGTCTTTCCTGATCAGGACTCCTATTACCATAGGACTACTTGTTGCACTCCAATTAGGAGGCTTGCTGCCTTAAGATCTCCCACCTCTTGATCTTATGTCCACCACCAGCAGCATCATCACTCGATCTGGTCCGCCACAAAAGCTTTGCATCGCTTGACAAATACATGGTGGTTATCATTACTTGTTCACCAATAGGTATTCGAGCAGCAATGAAATATTGCTCCATGTCCTAAAGGAAGTTCTCCAAGTCTTTGGCATTTCGTGCACCACCAAAAGGCTTGGGCTCAGGCACTCGCACCTTTGTAGGAGGCGGATCCAAGGTAGATGGTGTCCCATGCACCATTGCACGCTTTAGCAATACGATCTCGCCTTCTAGAGATCTTGTCCGTCCCGAACTCCTCTTGCTACGCTTGCACTTCACAATGAGTGTCTCTATCCGCTATATTCAAAGCCCTCGCGGTGTTCCATCGTATCTCGCCGCTATCCGGAAAAGCAAAGAAGAAGGCTGCTGAAGCTAAGTCGAAAAGGTCAGGTTCGCCTTTAGCTAAGCAGCTTCATCTCTACACATCAAGCCCGACACTCGCGGTGCCTACTCCTAGCTTCTATCCGTGCTACTTCTTGTTCTATAGCGACGATGGCTGACTGCAGCCAGCCCATCCATGGCTCTTATACCAACTGTCACACGCCCAATTTCTGGTTTGCATGTGAGGCGCCTAAGAACCCACTAGACCAGCCTTCTCAATGCCCTATGCTCACAAACACAAGAGACGTACGGGGCTCTCCCCAACTCGTATTTTATTAACTCTTAAAATACAAGACTCTTTTGCAAAGGCTCCTGCATCTCAGGACTCTCAATGCTCTCTATGGATCCAATTCTCAATTATCTAACCAAGTGGGCACGCAAGCCCTTTATATACGTTGCCTAGGGGCAATCCTAGTACAAATCTGAATAAGAGTCCTACTCTAACTCTAAGTCCTCAACTATAAGCCAACGTGAATCCTTCCCTGACTAGGAGTCTTGCTTTATCAGGACTCCTATGCACGGCCACGCGAATCCTTCTTAGACTAGGAGTCTTTCCTGATCAAGACTCCTATTTCCATAAGACTCCTTGTTGTACTCCAATTAGGAGGCTTGTTGCCCAAGGCTTCCCTGCCTATATAAGGCAGGCTTCTCCCACTCTGATCCCGTTTTGCTTCAAGTGTCGCACCCCAGGCCCCCTCTAAGTCGTGAGTGTCGCGACTGCTATTGTAGGCATCCCTCATGTGCGTGCTTGGCTCTAGCACTATGCTGCCGAGCTTCTCATCTCGTGCTAGCACTCGCTTCCTCAATCTCCCCATCCCACTCTTCTCCCACAAGACGTGGGCCATGCGCAAATGCCTCAAAGCCACATTGAACCCCGGTCATTTAGTCTATAATAATATGAGGCGCGGTCATGGAACTTCACCACCGTTCTGTTTTCATACTGGATTCAGCTTTTGTGTATGCCTCGCACGGTTCGTGTCGCCCGGTGATGTTCATTAAAGAAGCACAACAGAGTCTTTTAATGAACGGCGGTCCATTTCAGAAAATGCCCAAACATACAGCCATCGAGAGACGGTCGGCGGCAATTTGGTTAGTTGTTCAAAACACGAGCAAGCCCTCACCGTCATCATCCTTATCCCGGCAAGATCACGTTAATCCAACGAGAGGCATTTTTGTTCACTATGCGGATAACGCCAATGAACTCACGGAACTTGTTCCGCGCACGTTCGCGAACATCTGGTTCAACCGCATGCAGGATGAGCCTTCGGCAGCAACGGCCCAACTCATCCCATGTTGGTTTCCGCAGCAACTGGTCGCCATTGAGTCCACCGGATGGCAGCTGGCGGGTCGTAGCGGTGATTTACTGATAGTCGACGTAGGCGTTAGATACAGCGACGTGGGGCCAATATTACGCGTGCAATGACAAAAGCCTAATTTTGAGCAGTGAGAAGAGCACAGCTAATCTCAAATGAGGAAGAAACCCAAATAAACAAGAATAGAGACGCTTGATCCCATAAGATGGTCTCCTTGAGTCCAGAAGCTGATCGTAGAACTGGCTCAAAAGTCAAGTCACCCAGAGATTAGTGCTTTCCCAGATTCATGGTTTCAAGCCTTATCTCATGATCCAACTGCATTTAGTGTAATTAAAACTGAACCCACCATGATCATACCAGTTTGGCAAAAGAGAGTTAAAAGTTATCCACAGGAGGTAAGAGAGTAAATCAAAGGATCTGGAATGAAATGATCATTGAAGGGGGACGCCATGAAGGCTGGTCAGATAAGAAAAATATTTGGCAGGCTGAAGACTGTGGTTCAACAGTAAAAAACAAGTCAACTGAGGGATGTCGACATCTCTAATGGGAGGTCACGTTTCTACTGATGAATTTAGCTCCACGGGCAGGTGGCACGGGCCCGGCACACATCGCAGTTAAGACTGCGGCAAACTAGTAAACTAGTACCGCACTAGACAGAAGCTCCAAGGCTGAGATGTACAGCCAAGCACTAATCTGAGGAAGGCAAGCATGCGTCATTTGGGATGGAATGTAATAGCACTATAATCTACGCTAGATAGTCATGTTTAATGATCTAAAGCAAAATGTATTCAGAAGGGATAAGAAGTTTCGCTTTATATAAAGATTAAGCTCAAGTGAAGTTCTAATTAGAATAATAAAGTGCTCTCCACAATGAGAAACCTGGATCATAATAGATCCTCAATCAAAGAAGATCGTGCTGTCATGTTAGTGAAACCCTATCCAAAGATCTTAACATAAGATTCAGATCGCTGTAATTGAGGATTTGAGTTAGAGTGACTCTTAGTCAGATTGTGTATGATTTGCTCCTCAGGCAGTCCATAGTGAACCCGATGCCTCACTGCTGGGCAATTGAGTAATTGGATCCACAGGTATATACTGGCAATCCCCAGAGCGGGAGCCAAAAGAGCCTCAGATTCAAGAGCTACAAAATATTGATATTCCAGACATCCGCGCTGCGAGCATATCAGGCGTTCTGCGTCAGTGGTGTCCAGCGCCCACGCGTCGCAATCACGCACGCCAAACGGTAAGGTGATTCATCGATATATGGCAAAGCCAGTCCAACGCGAACAACTATAGAAACTGTATCGCTCAACAAGTAAGCATCCTCGACGTTATAAATTGCAATGGTTGAATGATATTGGGGAGGTAAAGGTGAATAAACAAGTGTTAATTTCTTTTCGCATTGGAAAATACGAAGATGATGTTTTGTGTGATGTAGTTCTGATACAAGATGGACACTTGTTATTAGGAAGACCATGGCAATTTGACGGGAAATTTAAGCATGGCAGCTTCACCAACAAGTACTCATTCGTGCACCAACGGACAATCACTCTTGTTCCTTTGATACTAAGTCGGGTTTATAAAAATCAAGGGAGGTTGCAAAAAGAGAGTGAACAAAAGAAAAAGAGTTAAAATGAGAGTGACAAAAGAAAAAGAGTGAAAAGGAGAGTGAACAAAAGAAAAATAGTGAAAAAGAGACTGAGCAAAAGAAAACGAGTGACAAAAAGAAATTGATTATGGTTTTTTATCTTTTTCAAAATTGATTTGAAACGTGGGTATCATCAAATTAGAATGAAAGAAGGTGATGAATGTAAAACTGCGTTAAAAAAAAAATATATGGTTTATGAGTGGTTAGTTATGCCTTTTGGGTTAACTAATGCACCTAGCACTTTCATGAGATTAATGGACCACGTTTTGCGTGCTATAATTGGAAAATTTGTGGTTGTCTATTTTGATGATATGCTCATTTATAGCAAGAACTTAGATGATCATTTGATTCATTTAAATTTTGTTTTTGATGTGCTTCCAAAAGAGAGATTGTTTGCTAACCTTAAAAAGTGCACATTTTGCAGCGATAGGCTTGTATTTCTTGGTTTTATTGTTTGTGCACAAGGAATACAAGTTGATAAAGAGAAGGTTTGTGTGATTCAAGAATGGCCAAGTCCAACAAGTGTAAGTAAGGTTTGAAGTTTTCATGGACTTGCTAGTTTTTACCGACGGTTTGTGAAGGACTTTAGTAGCATAGCCGCCCTGATGACCGAAGTCATCAAGAAGAATGTTGGGTTTAAGTGGGGAGAAGAGCAAGAAAAAGCATTCCAATTGATCAAGGAAAAAACTAACTCATGCTCCTTTACTTGCTTTAGGGTTGTGACTTATAAGTATTACGATGACTCTTTGATAAATGACAACTTTCACATTCAAAAGATGAACAATCCATATTTTTAAACAAAACAAGAAACAAATATTTTAAATATGAGAAACTAAGGTGCCCTAATCAAAAATGCCAGAGCATTATTTTTTCACGAACAGAGAGAGAACTAATACTAGTATTAATGCCTTGAGCCTGTTTATTGGAATAGTTTCAGAAGATACATCAGACATAATCGAAGGCTAGGTTTAGTTGCTGGAATAAGTCCGTAAACTTAAAGATCTGCATCAAATACTCACTTCGATACCAACTTGAAAATAAGGAAGCTGTTATTTCATTGATTTACATAGTTTGAAATATATATAGTATGTTGAGCACTAAATTAGGAATAACTACTAATTTCCTAGAATACAAGAGTTGACTACACCTAAATTACAGTTAATCAATCCCTATAAATCAGCAAATGATTGTTGCTGATTTATTTTTCATTTATTGTCAATTTATTCTCCTTTCCAAATATTCTCTTTTCCAACACCTATGTCTGAGCATGTTAATTTAGATGGCAAAAAGAAAGCCAAATTTGTTAAGCAGATTCATGAGAAGGCAACACTCAACATCGAGCGAAGGACGAAGCATTATGCCAACAAAGGGCGTCGTCAAGTTGTCTTTGAATCCGGAGATTGGGTTTGGTTGTACATGTGCAATGAAAGATTTTTCGCACAAAGGCGTTCCAAGTTGCTTCCTAGAGGCGATGGTCCTTTTCAAGTCCTTGAGCGCATCAATGACAATGCCTACAAGCTAGATTTGCCCGGTGAGTATAATGTAAGTGCTACTTTTAATGTCATTGATTTGAGTCCTTTTGATATAGGTGATGATTTGAGAACAAAACCTTTTCAAGAGGAGGGGAATGATGGAAGCATGGCAAGGAAATGGAGTGCGAATCCGCTTGAAATCCCACTTGAACCGATGACATGAGCTAGAGCTAAGAGATTCAAAGAAGCCCTTAATGTTTTAATTCGAGATGCTCAAGTGGAATAAGCTCACGTGTTCAACTGCAAAGAAGAAACAAAGATGGTCCAATCATCAAAGTAAATCTGGAATTAGACTAAGAGCTAGGGCGTTTTGGACTTGGTCATTAGGCTGATTTGCTGCTGATTTTGTGGCTTGATTACCAGAGTTTTGTACGGAAATACTCCCTTTCAAAAAAAAAAAAAAAAAAAATTAGTTTCGTTCCCAAAATATTTCCCAAAATTATTAGTCGAAAGTCGCCGTCAACGGCTACTTACTGAGACCCCAAATGTCGCCACCATGATCAGCTTCTAAGAATCGGTTAAATGAAAAGGCCGCACCATAACTCCGCACTGGGTTCAAATGTCACACCATGGTTGCCTGGCAATTGGAAAAAACTAAAGCCATGTTCATAAATAGCAAGAATCGTTTGATTTAAGTCGCGCTAGGGCATTATTTTTCCCATTTTCCTCTCCTTCCGCTCGGCTTCGCTTTCTTCTCTTCCTTCCGTCTCTACTCTCTCTCGCTCTTCACCTCCTCTCCTTCTCATATATTTGAAGTGAGAAGCTAAACCTTACTTAGGAAATGGATGCAAACAAGCTTGTTGGGATTTTCAACGATGGTCAGGGGAACCAATATAAAATTATGATGCACGTTGTGTGATTTCTTCAACCATACCGAAATCCTTGTCTGCATTCGTTGCATGAAAGATTCCATAAAATATAGATCCATTTTTGACTTGGACTTCCACGTTGTGGGATTTTGCGGCTTTTGATTTTTCCAATTGTCGGCAACCATGGTGACGGCATTTGAACCAATTTCCGCCGTCATGGTCTGTGGCCTTTTTGATTTTCCAATTCGCTCTAACCATGGTGACAAAGATTTGAACTTCTTTCCACTGCCGCCAACGACGACGGCTTTGTGACTCATTTTGGGAAATATTTTGGGAACGAAACTAATTTTATTTTTATTTTTTTGAAAGGGAGTATTTCTGTACAAAACTCTGATTACCAAGTCTTATCCTAAATTATCTAGTTTCCTTTCCTTATGGTTGTTTAGAGTGTGCATAGTTTAGGAAAAATAAGTGACCTTCCTTTCTTGTTTTAGCTGAATTTTTTCTTTTCTTTGTGGCCAAAACTTTTTTGTTCTTCTTGTTTTTAGCCTATTTATAAGCGTATTATCCCTGAATTCATCAAGTTACACCATTCATAAAAATTGAGAGTCAAATTTCTATTTGGTTTTTGAAAGAATTTTTTTAAACTTAATGGTTATTATGTGACTGTTGAGAGAAAAGGAATATATTGATTCTCATTAATTTACAAAATGAGGAAATATGCATATTTATACTCTAGTGTTAGGGAAAAAGGAAACAGAGTTAGAGTCTAATTAGAAGACTAAAGAGAGAAGGAAAAAAATCCTAAATGGATTAGGAGACTAACCTTAACAGTGGCGTTCATCAAAGACTTATCAATCGGATCCCCATCACCGATTGTGTCATCCTCTTATACCAAGGTTCTTGCTTCACTATAAACAAAGGGTCGAGTTCATCCATCCAAGCCGAAGACTAGAGCAGTTCTTCCAAGATTAATTTGCTCATGGGTCTCATCACAAGTTGGCGTGGTTCGTATCACTCTTGTCCCCAAATGTGAAATAAAAATATCTAGACAAAAAATAATTCCGATAAGGATTAGTTTCCTAATCCTAGTAGGAATCTTTTCCTTCTTTTCTATTTCTCCTTAGTTTCCTAATTTGACCTTAACATTGTTTCCTTTCTCTTCTTTAACACTTGTGTATAAATATGTATCTACCCTAGTATTTTTCAATTAATAAAATAAGAGAATTCCTTTTCTCTCAACATGCTTCATTTGTTTCCAAATCCCAACCCTAGACAATCCGAAATAGCCTTCTCCCTCTCCCCCCCCCAAAGTGTGACATGAGGCAAGTCGTAGGTGAAAAGACATGGTTATAAGACCATTTCAATTATTTCTGGTCATGTGTTAGTACACACAGATGAAAAATATCCACGGCTATGCTATAATCACTCCACTATAACACTAATACAAAAGCAAATAAAAAACATTATAACTTGAAGATGGAAAAAGTGAGAACGAGGGATAAACACCTTGAAAGGTAGGTAAGCAGATTTTTGCAGGCCTCCAATTCTGTTTGTATATCTTGATGCATAATTAAGTGGAATTTTCCTCTCTGCTTCCTGAAACATGTGGTTAAGAGTTTTGTGAACAGTTTCCTGCTTCCACCCAATCTAAATCCTTTCTAAATGAAGTAGTTAACACTTACCTGAACATACACAATACCAAGGACTAGGAGAAAAAAGGAGATTATGATGATGATAAGTCCAACATAGTTACCATCCTGAAAAGCTTGTGCAACCGTCCTACCAAAAGAAGCTGGCAAGTAGGAGATTATGCTTGTGAAGATTAGAAGGGATGTACCATTTCCAAGTTTTAAGTCAGAGATCCTTTCCCCAATGTATGTAGTAAGTACCGATCCAAGTGTCAGTAAAGTAACAGAAGATAGAACCCACTGTGTACTAAAGTCATTGACATAGGGCCGCAGAAAAAGTACTTGCCCAATACCCTGCACAGACATTAGAAATGAATTTTTTGTCCTAGTTCTTATCTGATAATGTAACATTTAAAAGTATTCTGTCCTAGTATTACAGGATTTATCTTTTGATTGATAAGCAAATAATACAATTCTATAAACAAGGGCCAAAGAGACAGTGCACCACAGTACACAGAAGGTATACGACGAGTACAACAAGGTGCAAGCAAAAAGAAAGAAAAGACACGAGTAAAGGACAAAAAAAAAGAAAAAAAAAAAACTTCCTCTCTTGGATAGAACCCAACCAATCTACAAAATCATACAAAAACAGAGAACCACAAAATTAATTTCTAAGAACAAGAACTTCAGAATGTTTGATCCAATTTGTTCTTCATTATCAATTGATCTTGAATTCCTTTCTTTTCATATAGTCCAAAAGATGCACAATGAAGCCACTCTCCAAACTCCAAACCACCTTGCTTCTTTTACCTATAAAGGATCCATATCATCCTAAGAAGTTAATCAACCCAACGAATACCAAAGAAAGTAAAAAAACAACTGCAAGAGGACCCTTGCTTTATTACAATGAAGAAGACTGTGATCAATGGATCCTTCCTCAACTTTATAAAGAAAAAATCTTTTGACCAAAGACCCCTTTCTTTGAAACAGATTTAGAATCAACACCTTCACCCAACTAGCTTCCTATTTAAAAAATTTACATTAAAAGAAAATCATGAATTCCAAATCACATTCGTAGAAAAGGAAATTGATTATCCAACCCCATGGCAGCATATAAAGACCGAGAACTAATTAACTTGTCTTCCCTTTCAGCTGGTCCTTGCAAACTTAAAAAAATAATTCCTCTGCATTGTCTGATTCCCAATCATTTAAAATTCTTGAGAAATTTCATAAATTTACTATCCAAGCCTCTTTTGAAATGGCTAAAGCAAGCACCTAAAGAAGGAAAAAGGATCACACAAAGGTTCATCCCCACACCATTTTTAATTCTAGAACATCAACCTCCTCCCATTACCCACCGCAAAGGAAGATCCAATATAGAAAGTATTCTAATCCTTCCTAAGATATCTTTAGAACCTAACCTTATACCCATCCCTTGTTTCATAGGATCACCACCTCTCTTCCTTCTCATATTCCACAAAGGACCTAATTCATATCACCAATCACAAAATCTTATTATTCGTCAAAGAAAGAAGCACAATGCCCAACCCACCAAACTTCTGTAAAGAGATTCATCTACTCTTTCAGCTTTATCCATCATACTTAGCTTCTCTTTCTGACACATAGAAGTAGCCAAGCTCTTGCATTCATGTAGCAGATGAACACCTCTCTTTTCTTTTGCTTAACTTCCATTCCAAGGAAATAAGTCATTTCACCCAAATCAGTCATTTCAAAGGTTTGTTACATATCCTTCTTGAACTTGTCAATAAGTTCAGAATTACTTCCCATAACCAGCAAGTCATCAACATACAATGAGACAACAACAAAATTGATCTCATCACCTTTGATGTAGAGGGTAGCTTCACTGAGACTTTTTCTAAAACCCAACAGCATCAAGTGCTCATCAATTCTGTTATACCAGGCCCTCGGTGCCTGCTTCAAGCTGTACAAAGCCTCCTTGAGCAAATACACATCATCTTCTTGTCCTTTCACAGAAAATCCCTCAAGTTGTTCTACATAGATCTCTTCCTTGAGAAGACCATTCAAAAATGCAGACTTGACATCTAGTTTGTACAATCTCCAGCCCTTTTGTGCAGCAATTTCCAATAACCTGTTTGTTTCAAGTCTGGCAACAGGAGCAAATGTGTCAAACAAATCAACACCAAGGATTTGAGCATACCCTTTCACAACAAGTCTAGATTTGTGCTTGTTAATGGAACTATCTGCATTCAGTTTTGTTCTGAACACCCACTTCACTCATATCGCTAGTTTGTCTATAGGCCTTTTCACAAGCTTCCACATTTGATTCATCTCAATCAAATTACTCCTCCTTCATTGCAGCTATTCGCTTTGGATCTTTCTTTGCTTCCCAGAAGTCTGTTGGTTCAAGGACAGCAACATTGTACCTCTGATAAATTTCAGAAAGTGGTCTTGTGCCTCTCACATGTGCATCATCCACAAGTTCTTCTTCATCAAGCTGAGACTTAGGAATTTGGTGAGGAAACAAGGCTTGTTGTTTTCCTTCCCGATTCCATTGTTTACTTTCCATGAAATACACATCCCTACTTACCATAATTTTCCTTGTTTGTGGCTGGAAAATTCTATAAGCCTTTGAAACTAAGTTGTAAGCCACAAAGATTCCAGCTTCTGGCTTTTGATCTAGCTTATCACTTTTGATATGAGGCACATAAACAAAGCACAAGCATCCAAAAACTTTGAGATTTTTCAGTTAAGGTTTAAACCCATTCCAGGCTTCAAATGGTGTGCTTCCTTCTACTGCTTTTGTTGGAAGTCTGTTGAGTAGAAAGACAGCAGTGTTTGCAGATTCAGCCCAATATTCTTTTGGCAAATTCTTCTCAAATAACAAACATCTGGCTATCTCTGTAACGCCCTAAAAATACCCTAACAGTTTTATAACATGTTTAGGGTATAAAATAAATTAAATTGTATATTTCCAGCGTTTAAATTGCTAAAAACGAAAAAAATGATAAAACCCGGAAATTATACAAGGGACAAGGTTAATTTGGTAAAAATGTCAAAATAAGGACCCAAGGGTTATAATGAAGAAGTGTATATGACAAAATGAAAATTTTATGAAATGAAGTGGAAATGAAAGATAAATGAAGCCCTAAAATGCAAAAAAATGGGAAAAATAGTAATTAATGTGTAAGCCAAACATGGCCTTATGAAGGTTTAGAGTGTTAAGACCAAATTGGTCTTTAGAATGAGAGTTCTACTAGGGCATTTACGTTTTGGAAAAGCTAGGGCAAATCTGATTGAGAGAAAAGGGAGATGAGTGGGTGATTTTGCTCTATGAAATTAGGAGTTTAAGTGATCAAGAAGACGAAGGAAGAAGAAAGAAGAGAAAAGAAGAGATTCAAGGTAAGAGACTAACCCTAACTTTCCTTAATGTTGTGTTTGGGTTTAGAAAGAACAGTAAGTTGGTATAAAAATGATGTTGATTGGTTTATTTCAGTTTTGGGGGTTGCTCTAAATTGTTATATGGTTGTTTGGATTGGTGTTGAGGAATTTTTGTACAAAGGAAATATTATTGGGTTTTTGGGAAGATGTCAAAATTTTCCAAAACCCATATTTTTGTTTTGGCCGTCACTCATCCAAATTGAGTGATTCAAATTTACGTAAACTGGGATTTCTAGAGTAACAAATTTCAAATAAGTATATATCCAAATTTGGACCCCACACCTTAAATTCGTCACAAATGAGGCTCTTTCGGGTCAATTCTAGTTCGCCTGATACAACAGATTTGTAGCCATAAGTCGAGTTTCACTCATCCAAATTGGAGTTGATTCAAACTCCTCTCGTATAAATTGTGACTTCAGAGAACAAATCCCTAAAATAAGTGTATCCAAATTTTGATCCTATTGGACCCGTAAAAATTCATCAAGCAGTGAGACTCTTTCAGTCAATTCCGTTCATCACAATTTGGTATTTAGGCCATAAGTTGAGTTTCACTCATCCAAATTATAATTCAAATTTCTAGGTAAACTAGGATTCTAGGAGAACAAATTTCCTAAAATAAGTGTGTATCCGACTGGATCCCATTAGACCCATAAATTCGTCTAAAGGGAGCCCTGTTTTTGGGCAAATTTTGCATGTGTTGAAAATATAATAGTCCCGGATGTTTAGGACATATCCGAGCTTCTATGTTCGAATTGGAATAAATTCCAATTTCTAAATAAAATATATTTATAGAGGAACAATGGACTTTAAGGAAGTTGGGTAAAATATGGCTAATTTGTTCCCAGAAAAATTTTACAAGTGAAGGTGTGTTGAGTAGAAAACAACCTAGCTGAGGGCTAGTAGTCGAATGATGTTGTTCTCTGGTGATGGATTAGGGGTTGGCGACTAGGAAGCCGAATTGAAGTCAGGGTCAGGAGGATGGGAATCGAAGTCACGATGACCTTTAGTTGGGTCTCTATTCTTCTCTTCCTTATTTACCAGTATCAAGGAATTGTTAGCATTATTGAAATGATGTTCAATAAAGCGCATATTGATTTATTTTTAAGTGATTTAGAAAATTAATTGTGAAATGATTGTCATGAAAAAAAATTGCATGAAATCTTGAAATGTACTATTTAGTATAAGCGTATATACCACTATTGCAAATTTTATGACCCGATTTTTAATGCCCTTAATACAATGTTTATCCGTATTATTCCAGGTTAAAGATAGGTGGTATACCAATAAGGGTCAAACTAACGATGCGTGAGCGAGCGTAATGTAGTGTCACTACGTCCAGTAGTCCGGTGGTATGATAGTCGATGCAAATAATTTTTATAACTGATCAGCATTGTGGGGCCGTACAATGTTATAAAACCTTTTATATTTGCGACTTTGTAGCCAGGCGGGTTCATGTCGATGATTCAGATTATCTCGCATAGAAAACATTGGCTAAGTCGTTTTAAGGGGGCAAAATGATAAGAATATTTGTGAAATGCATGATTTGAGTTTTGAATGAGTTATTGCATATGAAAGTGCATATTTTGAATGATCAATGAATTGTAAATGAATATATATGAAATGAATAAATATACGTTTTGTATTGTATTGATCATTCAATAAGGTTCAAAAGCATTGCTTTAGAAAAGTCGCATGATTTGTGTTAAAATAAAATAAAGAAGGCTGGAATAGAACCACTAAGCATGAAATGTTTAGCGTTGTTTTTATCATCGCATGAGTGCGTGAGCAGGTTAACAAAGACTATGCAGGAGAAATGCAGTCATCGTCAAAAGCCACATGGAGTAAAAATAAAGCTCCGACCATACATACATGAAACTCTATGATTGCTTTTTGATACTTTTTGTATTAAAAATATGTTATGAAAATTGAACTTTGATAAATGTTTGTAAATGTTTTTTATATTTATAACGGCTTATAATGTCATAATCTATAAAGGTGGGAAATGGAGCAAATGGGCATATAATGTCATATTGAATGAAAATGTGTATTAAAAACAAAATAATGGGCCCCTTTAAGTTAACATGATATATAGATATATATTTTCATAAGGATAATTATCCTTTACAAATGAGTATTTGAAATGTGTTTTATTAAGAAAATGAATGTATCAGGATTCGTAAAAGAGAGGACCGCGTCTCGGATCCGGTTCGGTATGCGGGTCGGGTCGAGTACTGGGGTGCGAGACTCTGACATTCTCCATTATGGTTCGATTCTTCCTCTCACTAACTCCATTTTGTTGTGGAGTATATAGAGCTAAGAGTTGGTGCTCAATTCCTACATCTTCACAAAACAGGTTGAATTTTTCAAATGTGTATTCTTTGCCATTGTCAAACCTCAATGCTTGAATTTTACAGCCACTTTGAGTCTCAATCCACTGCTTGAATTTCTAGAATACACTAGCAACTTTTGAAGCGAACTCACGGGCGAGAGCTCATAAGCGGCCATAGATAAGGAAGGCGAGCGGAAGTTATCTTGGCAATAGGGAGAAAGTCATCATGCAATGTCCAGACCATATATCCTAGGAAATTATACCCTTGCGGGAACAAGCGGGCCTGGGCGATCCATGACCATCGGGATGATGTATGATATAAAACCTAACGACCAATAGGGAACTTGCCAGCAAGTCAGGGAACTAGGTCCCATGTGCCAGTAGAATGCAAAGCAGCCATTTCTTCAACCAATGCCTGTTTCCAGGCCAGATGAGAGAGGGTCTCATATATAGTGTTAGGAAGAGAAACAGAAGACAAGGTGAAAATAAAAGCAAAATATGGTGAAGATAAACGATGATAAGAAAGGAAAGTATAAATAGGATGGGGATTACGAGAGGAACGAGTACCTTTCCAAATGAGGATGGGAGGATCAGCGGAAGACGGCAAGACCGGCGTCGTGGAGGAGGTCATCATAGGAGATGAGTCATCTAGAGGCTTGGTGTTGGTATGCGGACGACGAGTACAAACCTGTAACGGTCGAGGTGGAGTAGCTGGGGACTTAGATGATAAGGTCGGAATGGAAAAGATGAGAGGTAGAGATAAGACCTCGGAACTGGAACGCAGTGGGGTAGAGAAGATAGAAGAATGTTCGAAAAATGTGACATTAGCGGAAACAAAGTATCGATGTGTATTGGGAAAGTAGCAACGGTAACCGTGTTAAAGGTGGGAATAACCAAGGAAGATGCGCTTCGTGGCCTTAGCAGAAAGTTTATCTTGGCTAAGAGTGAATATATGGACAAAACAAGTGCATCCGAAAACACGCAGAGGGAGACAAAAAAAGGGTTGGTTAGGAAAGAGAAGATAATGAGGAACCTGATTACCCAGTGCAGAAGAGGGCATGCAATTGATCAAATAATAGGTGGTTATGATAGCATCCCCCAAAAACGTTGAGGAACTGTATGTTGGAGGAGAAGAGTGCGAGCTATCTCAACTAAGTGACCATTCTTGCGCTTAGCCACCCCATTTTGTTGTGGAGTGTAAGCCGCAAAGAAGGCCCGATGAAGAATCCATTTAGGAGGAGGCTAAGAAGAGAGGTAGAGAAAGGGGAAGAAAGGTATTCCAAGGCATTATCATCGCGTAAGATGCGAATAGAAGTATGAAATTGATTGCGAATCACAACAAAGAATTTTTGGAATACTGAAAATAGCTCAGTTCGACTCTTCATTAAAAATAGCCAAGTACGAAGGGAAAAATCATCAATAAATGTAACAATAGACCGGATACCTAAAGTAGACACAGTTTGGGACAGACCCCAAAAATCAATGTGGACAAGCTCAGAAGGAGGCTTGGTCTGGGACTCTAACCGCTTAGGGAATGAAACACGAGTATGTTTCCCAAGCTGGCACGACTCATACTCTAGTGAAGATAAGCTGGAAAATAGAGAAATCATCTTCCAAAGCTTGGAAATGTTCGGATGACTGAGACGACGATAGACGAGAAAAGGTTCATCCATTGAAGTGTAGACGATGGAAGATGGGGTCGAATTGAGATGATAAAGTCCTTGAGACCCATGTTCTATGTCAATGCGTCTTCTCACATACTCTGCAGTCTGCAAGGTAATGAAGAAGTGAGAAAGGTTATGTCGAACAATTGCCACGTCATGGTCTGTTTGTTAATAGAGATAAGATTAAATGGAGAATCAAGGACATAGAAAACTAAAGTAAGAGGTAAAGATGGGAGAGGACATGCAGACCCCATTCCTTTGGCCATGGTTTGAGTCCCATTAGCCAAAGTAATCATAGGTAATCTCGAATTGCTACCACCTTCGCACCATCTATCCGAATCTGGGACTTGGAAATCAAGTGACCCAAGAACTTGATTTCGGTCTGAGCAAACTCACACTTCTCCTTCTTGACATACAACAGGTTCTATCTCAGTTTGTTAAATACCTTCTCGAGGTGTAGCAAGTGATCTTTTAGAGTTAGGTTGTAGATCACAATGTTATCCAAGTACACCACCACGAATGAGTCTAGGAAGTCGAATAGAACATCATTCATGAGGTTACAAAATGTCGCAGGAGCATTAGTCAATCCGAAGGGCATGACTAAAAACTCGAAGCTTCCATACCGCGTCACACATGTAGTCTTAGCCTCATCGCTAAGCCACATACGCCCGCCCAATATCCGATCCACAAGTCTAGCTTAGTGAAGCACTTTCGGCCTTACTCAATCGATCGAACAATTCCACGATAGCGGTGTCGAATACTTGTTCTTGATCGTGAAGCTTTATTCAGTTTTGCATTAATCTACACACATTGAGAGAGTCGTCTTGCTGCCTGAACGGCACGAATTTTATATGGTGTTTTAGAGGGTTAGACCAAGCCCGCATCCAGCAACTCCATCAATTGCTTCCGCAACTCAATCAATTCGGGTGTAGTCATTCGATAAGGAGCTTAGGCAGGAGGTCTCGATCCTGGCACGAGCTCAATCTAATGATCCATTTGCCTTCTCGGTGGTAGCTTCTTAGGCAACTCGAGAGGCATCACGTCTTCAAATCTTTTCAACATGGGGACCACTACATCTGGTACTTCGACGTGCTTGTCCAGCTTGATCTAGATCAATGTTGCAACATATGTGTGCTCGCCTTTCCTAAGTCCTTTCTCCAACTGCAAGGCAGATATGGTCTTCTCCCCCAAAGGTCTCTTAGGCGGCTTACTGATGTCGGCCACAAAGCATGGCTGCTTCTCGTCCATGATAAGTAACCCATTCACATGTGCCAACAAGGCTACCTTAGCCCTTTGGAAGAAGTCGTTACCTAAAATAAAATCGAAATCATCCAAAGGCACACTAAGGAAGTCTATCGCACCTTTCCAATCCCCCATCTGAATCACCACTTTCTTTGCCAGGCCATGGATCTCTTGTGCTTGGCTATTCACGGCCTTGAGCTTGCTATCATCTTTAGCGAGCTTCAATCCGAGTCAGACTGTCTCCCTCGTCGATATGAAATTGTGGGTTGCCCTACTGTCTACCAAGGCCGCGATGTTCTGCCCACCAGTCAGCAATTCAACGTACATCAACCCCTTGTGAGTTGCCTCCGCTCGAATGTCATTCAATAGCAGAAGAGGATTAGTTCTTGTAGGGACCTCTGACCCATTATTTTCCACATCTTCTGCTATGAGTGCATTGAGCTTCTCCTTCCTGGGGCAATCTCTCGCTCGATGTGGCCCATCATAGATGAAGCATCTCAATGGCCTGGTAGCTTGTAAGGAAGTCGCTCTCTCCCCCACTTTGGCCTATACATAAGGCTTCTTCCAACCCTTGCCTCCATTCTTCTTGGTGGTCTTTGACTCCGACTTCCGGCTCAACTCTTGCTTCTGGCCTTTCCCCTTTCAGGTGGGGGTGTTAGACTAATTTTTGTACATAGACCAAAAACTATAGATCACCCAAATTTTCAACACTGCCACCAGAATAGATCGAGTCTAGAAGCAGAAAAGCTAAAAACTTGTTAGACTAAATAAAGATATAAACTATGTTGTTTGGCTTGAATGAGAGAGCTCATTTGAAAGCGTGTTTTGGTTTGAATCCTCTGAGAGTGGAATCGTACAAGTAATAAAAAATGGATTTAGAGTCAGGATAATAGTTCCCACAGGATGATCAGAAAGAATCTAAACATCAATTACCCCATCTACTCAAGATCCTTGCTATTTGAACTCCGAAGATAACAGTGGTTTGGTCTTAAACTAAAGGAAAGTAAATACTAAATAAAACTCTATAACTATGTATAAAGAATTCAAGATAATTGGATTGGAAAGTTCACTGGGTACGTTAATACTGGGAAATAGATCAGTGTACAATTATAAATTTCTGTATCACTTTATAACATAGCTCAGTCATTAGTTTGAAATTTGAACTTATCAAAGATGCAAGGTAGTATAGTTTGAATTTCTCCACACACCATACATTTCACTAATTAGATATCCATGTTCCTTTCGAATACATGAGTCTAGTCTAATCAGTTACTTGTAAAATATAAACCTCTTTATAAGATGCGGGTATTTTCCTTTTGATACTTACACCTGATTGCAGGAGCGGGAATTTTGGCCACATGGAACGGGATTTTGCAAGCCTTCTCTAATCTAATTGCTAACTCATCCATCGAATATGATAAAATTCTCTCCCTCCTTGATTAGATCTAACGCTAACATGGGATCAAGATCCTTTCATCAGATAGAGAAGACACCTCTCGTTAATTAAATTGATACATCATCCACCTATCCTCACACCATGAGTAAGTTAGTGATCTATCGAAGTAATCTTTAAGAGTTCATTAGTTCCATAATATTAGTCTAACATACCCCTAAGTAACTGCTCCACACTCTCAAGAATTTCCATCTCTGTGTTACTCAGGGGGCTTCTTGAAAATCAGAGCAAGATAAAGTCAATTTCTGGGTACACACTACTAATATTCTGAACAAGTAACTTCAAGAACATTACCAACTAAATAAATTCAAGATTTCAAACTATGACATTCTTTTAAGTTGAGCAGAAAACAATAATTAACATTGATCGATCGGAGGAGCTTATTCTTTCAAAGCTGGATTACAAATACTTGATGACTAATGATCGGGAAAATTCCTTTGAGAGTACAAGCGGCTGAAATAAATGAATTCGAGAAAATTTTCAAATTTCATCAAGTGAACGATAATAGAAACTATAATTTTACGTGAACTGATTTCTAAAAACTTCATACCAGATCACTGTTCAATCCAAAAAGATCTAACTAAAATGTTAAACTTAAACTAAATTGACGAAAAAAGAAAACTAAAAATAAAAATAAAAAAATAAAATACAAAGGAGTCTCCATCTACCCAGAAGTTCCTAGTTTTGCGGAAGCTACACACAGTGCCCTAGATGCGTCTATTTATAGATTTTCAAATGATGGACTGCAGTTTAAGGCTGAAATTGTGGATCCCCAAAAATTCTGGCTCAATTGGTTACTTTGTCGCGACATGGAAAATTACAGCCGTGACATAGGACACTCCATCTTTGTTCCCCGGAAGCACCCACCACACTGTTGTGGCCTTAGTTTCTATCCGCGACATGGTTTTGAACTTTCTTCTTACGGATTACATGTGACATAATTTGACGATGTCGCGACGCCGTTTATTAAGCGGGCTAGTGATTGTCGCGACATTTGTGATGTCGAAGCGCGGATTATGACGTGGCGGCTAGTGATTGTCATGACGTAAAAACTTTGTTGCAACCAACTTGTCATTCTTTGCTGCTCCTGAAAAATGTTGCGATATGAAATCTCTTTGTCGCGACAAAACTTCTTATCTTTCAGCCTTGCTTTATGTTGCGACATAAGTTTGAGATGTTGCAACATAAATTACACTATGTTGCGACATTCTTTTTATGGTTCTTTTCAACCTTTGTCGCGACAATATTTTCTTCTATCGCGACAGACCTTTTCTTTGTCGCGACATAGTCTTGTTGTCTTGCACTGTTGAGACTGAACTCTGTGTCGCGACAGACTCTAAAGATGTCGCGACATATTTTATTCTTTGATCTTTGTCTCAACATGGACTGTTTGTTACAACATTGAAATCTTTGTCGTTGGCTGAACTTTTCTTGGCTTGTCTCATTTCTCTTCATTTTCTATCGCGACAGAAATTTCTTACTCTGTAGCTTTTATTATCGAGACATGAATGTGATTATTGAGACAAAACTCTATTGCCATTGCTTGATCATTGTCGCGATAGAAGTTTCTGCCTTCAGTTTTTCATTGTGTCGCGACATACTTTTCTACGTTGCAACATTCGTCTTTTAATTCTTCTCAACTTTTGTCGCGACAATAGATTTCTTTATCGCGACAGAATTCACCTCAACCTTATGTTGTGTTTGTCGCGACATAAAACTTCTCTATCGCGACAAAGTCCTCTTGCCTTTCAATGCTGACTCTGAATTTTGTGTCGCAACATAGTTGTTTTTTGTCACGACAAAGATTTTCTACCATCTTCAATTCTTTATGTCATGACAAAGTTGAGAAATGTCATGAATTTTTGTCTTGGCTATGTCGACACTCACTACTTTGTCACCCAGTATTTTTATCGATCCAATCTCTACCTCTATATTGTGTAGCGATGGGGGTTGTGAGGATGTCCCACGTGATCTTCGTTTCTAGCTTGAGTTCAGCTTAATCTTTGTTGCGACATAAAGCTGCCTATTGCGACATAACTTCTTGTTCCTATTTTGAGATTATGTAGCGACATTCTACAAAGTATGTCGACAGGAGATTTTTGCCTCGAGTAAATTTTTACATTTTTCTTATTTGGAATTGTCTTTTTTTCATTTAAAATCACATGCAAAACCTGAAGTTGGTAGATATTCCCATAATTCGACGTGAGAGCTGACTCATAAACTTCTAGAAATATGCTAGAAAAATGGATTAAAAATAAATGAGTTTAAGACTCATCAGGGGGTAGGGGAAGAGGTCATCTTGTAATCGACTAGGCGATCCGTCTAGCGCCATGGGTGGAAAGCGAGTCTTGGACACCGCATATCGAGTTCTATTTAAGCCCATCCTTGCAATCCAGACATGAAGTTGAACAGCTTGTCAACTTCCAGACGTATCCTTGATGTCAGGGGATCAATCAGAACTAAACTCCTTCCACGTAGTCTCGGCCAGAACGCTTTGCAGGCTTCTTCAAAGACTACGCGTATCCACGTTGTGTTTGTGGGAAGGAAGCGGTCCTGCTTCCAACTCTTTCTTGAATCTCACTTCTCGATCTTTGTAGTCGACTAAACGACATCGTCCTTTGGTTGCAGTCCCATACCAAAGCCGCATCGCCCATCAAATACACGGTGGTTATCGTCACTTGTTCACCAATAGGTATTCGGGCAGCAATGAAATATTGCTCCATGTCCCAAAGGAAGTTCTCTAAGTCTTTGGCGTTCCTCGCACCACCAAAAGGCTTGGGCTTAAGCACTCTTACCTTTGCAAGAGGCGGATCCACGGCAGATGGGTCCTATGCACCATTGTTGCTTTAGCTACACGATCTCGCCTTCTAGAGATCTTGTTCGCTCCTAGAACTCTTCGGTCACGGCCAACACTTTGTCACGGTGTCTCCGCATCGGATTCTTGAGGGACAGCTACCACTAAGTGATCTCCATCAAATCTTCTTTGCTAGCCAAGCAATAGAAGGCTTAGGCAGGCCGGTCGAAAAGGAGTTGTGTTAGCCTCGGTGCTATGCCTATCTCGCATCGGCTTTACGGACATAGCGTGCCTACCTTGGCTTCTATCGCACTACTTGCTCCCCAGCGCATCGAGTCGACACTCATAAACCATCTGCTGGCTTTGATACACGACTATCCTGCATGATTTAAAGCACGTATGCGGCGAGAAGGCGCCTAGGAACCTACTAAAAATTTGAACCTTCTTAATGCTTTATGGCTCTGTGAAGCGTCACGAGTTCTCCTGAATTATTTATTAACTCTTAAAATACAAGACTCTTTTGCAAAGGCTCCCACGTGTCTCGGGATGCCAATGCTCTACCTTAAGATCCGATTCTCAATCATCCCGACCCAGTGGGCACGTAGGCCCTTTATATAGAAATTTGCTCAGGGCGATCTATTTTCATCTGACTGTAGAGTCCCTACTCTGGCATCTAAGTCTTCAGCGCAAGCTAGGTGTGAGTCTCCTTCACCAAAGACTAAGCGGTCTTGCTGATCGAGGACTCAGCATGCCGACCACGTGATCCACTCACTTGAACTATGAAGTCTTTTCGGTGGGGACTCCCTATTTTCCATAGGACTCCTTATTTTAAGGGTGACTTTATGCTGAGGCTTTTGTGCACATATAAGGCGAGGCTTGCCTCGCTCGATTCTCTTTGGCTGGAGTGTCACGCCTGGGCCCCCTCTGAGTCGTGAGGTCTTTGCCGCGAGCCTACCCCTGCGTGCATGTGTCCCGAGCCCCTAGACCCGCATGCATGCCTTCCCTCATGTGCATGCTTGGCTCACGCACTATGTGGTCGAGCTTCTCATCCTGTGCCAGCACTAAGCTACACTCATTGCTTGATCTCTCTTTCTCATTAAAGACTTCAAAAAGTAGAGCAACGCCCTCATGCGCAGTGAACTCGGAGTAAATCCCAGTGAAATTTAACAATTTGAGATCCATTAGCTAAAGTAATCATAGGTAAAGAAGAAGTAAAGGTAAGAGAAGAAAAAATGTTCTTATTACCGGAAAGATGATCAAAGGCTCTAGAATGAGGAATCCGGGGTCTCAGAGAGAGATGTGAAGGCAAGCGGGGCATTACGGTTTGGGCAACAAACGCTGACAAGTGCGAGATTTGGATGCTTGAGTGCAATGAGAGATGCCGTAACTAATTTTCTCATTTAAAAACAGCAATCTGACGAAAATGGTTGAAAAAGGTGGTACCCCGAGCAGCCAAAGAAACGAAAAAATTACAAAACACAACTACTGGGGATGAAGGATGAAAAACAAGCCCCACTAAGAGAGAGAGTGAGAAACTCCCAAAATCCTATAGATGTCGTTGCGTGTTGAAAAAATCACGAAAATCTAGAAAAGTACAGATGTCGAACACAAAAGAGAGAAAAAAGATGGGTTGGCGGATAGGGGAGGGAGGCAGGAAATTTAGGGAGGCTCGTCGGGAGGACGGCAGAGCTAGGAGGAAGCAGTGTTCTTTGGAAGTTTAGCCACACTTACTTACTTGCAAGCACATAGGTACTTGATCGTCGATTGAAGAACAGCGCGTGCGGCGTAATGCGCATTTCTGGCGGGTCTCTTAGGCCAGATGCATCGAGAAGAGCGATCTGATGGTGGGGTAGGCCGGAAAAATCTAAATCCGAAAAAAAAGATTACGAAGCAGCGAAGGTTGTGCTGGTGGGGTGACTTGGCACCAGCGACACTACAATTGATGGGTTGTCAGAATTGACTATGCGACAAAACCTTAACCCTAAAAATTTTGATCTCTTCTATGGCTCTAATACCATGTTGAGAGAAAAGGAATTCTTTGATTTTCATTCATTTACAAAGGATGTGTAACATACATATTTATACTCTACTATTAGGGCAAAAAAGAAAACAAACTTAGAGTCTAATTAGGAAACTAAAGAGAGAAGGAAAAAAATCCTAAATAGATTAGGAGACTAAACCTTAACAAAAACTATGCCTATTAATCCCATGATTTCAGGGAAATCAAGCAAATATTATACACATTAATTTAGTCCTAGAAATCAGGAAACTCCTAGAAATCAGGAAAATCCTAGTAATTAGGAAACTAATTTCATATTACAACTACAATTGTATCTTCCACAAGGTTCAATATGAGTATCGTGCTTCTTAACACCCTCCTTCACGTGTGGCCCTATACCCGCATGTGGAGGGGCAAACAAACTAATGCGTCAATATGCAAGTGCGCATCAATATGCATATGGGGAACAAATTGGAGAGAGGTGGCTCGAACTTATGACCTCCCACCAACTAGGCTCTAATACCATGTTAAATAATCAACTCTTCTAAAAGCTCAAACTTGTAGGATTTGGGTTCAATATGAGTATCATGCTTCTTACCAAAAACATATCTAGAAAAGCCCATCATTTGATCTACTCAGCAAGTCCAAACAAGAGAGCTAATCTTATGAGAACTTCTTGACGCATGATAGTAGGGCAAAGCTGTTGTTACTTCTTGAAGCATATAGGAACTAGTATTTCTCTAATCAGTTAAATCACAATTTTCTTTAAATAGAGATCCAAAGCATCAACCATTTTAGGTGTAAACATTTTCTATCCACTCAACTAGTACATCAGTGTCCAACCACACATAAAAGAAATAGTTAAATGGATGACTTAAACATCTTCATTTAAATTGGCTGAACTGCTTCACCTTGCTGGAGTTACTTACCTGCACTAGAGCAAAACCTACTGAAGCATATCGGGTATACTGGAGGACTTTCTTTCTTCCTGTTTCACCTTCTCTTTTCTGAAGGTCTTGCAACTTGGGATAAATTTGAGTGAGAAGCTGAAATACAATCTGTGCATTGATAAAAGGAACAATGCCAAGGGAGCATATCCCAAGTCGACCAATGCCTCCTCCAGAAAATGAATCTAAGGTGCTCAACAAACTGTTCTGATCCAAATTGCCAACAAAGGCCTCCCTGTTTACACCACCAAGAGGTACATAGATTCCAAGCCGGGATAAGGCCAATAACCCCAAAAGATTTAGAAATTTTCCTGGTAATGGCCCTTTGAAGAAGTCCCCAAAGTCAATGGAACTATCCTCAATTGCAGCTGTCAATGTCAAACCATCTAAATCAGGGACCGAAAGCAAGAAGAATAAACTGAAATGGAAGATCTTTATGGATATCATATTACAAAGCCTAGATACAAACCTGCCACTCCTCGACCTGAAGCTGATTTGTCCTTCTTTGTACTTGAGGTACTCTCAAATGTAGGTGAAAGTAAGCCTAGGACACTCCCCCAGGTAGCATTGAGACCCAAATGATTATCTGAATTGATTTCCAATGGATCAAAAACTGGACCTTCGCAGCTGAAAAGTAATTTCACGAGAGAGGGAAAACATGCAATCATAAGGTGCATAAAAAGATGCAATCATAAGGTGCATAATAACCTCATTTCTGTCAGTTACTCAACAATGAAAATTGAGGAAGAAATATAAAACATTCTGTTATGGAGACAGTAGTTAATAGTTTCATTCCCTTGATACCAAATATTATAAGAAAGAGCAACAAATTATTCTACGCCCTTGCTACTCATTAAATCTTATAAAACCCTATTTACTTTTATATTTTCCTTTAAAATTTTAATGAATCTTTTGTAAGGAATGGTCTATCTGGTGTCTCAACTGAAACAGACTTCTTCAAAATAAAAGATTAAAAAACGCATGTAGAGGAAAATGAGTTTTTGGGTCTTCGGAAATATAAAAGCATTGGAGCACCAAGGTAAGATAAAAAGCACAGACCATTCTCCCCGATTGGTGTCGTGTATGCAAAAAGGATGAGACACTTGATAAGTGTTAAGGATTAGTTTCCTAATCCATTTAGGTTTCTTTTCCTTCTTTCCCTTTCTCTTTTGTCTCCTAATTAGACTATAATCTTGTTTCCTTTCTATGCTCTAACACTTGAGTATAAATATGTATGTTCCCTCGCTTTGTTAATGAATGAAAATCAAAGAGTTATTTTTCTCTTCACATGGTATTTGAGTCATAGAAGATATCAGAATTTTTAGGGTTAGAGTTTTGTCGTGTAGTCAAATCCGGCAACCCATTCAACGACCGTGTCTCACTCCGGTCACATCAACTCGTCGTGTAGTCAATTCCAGCGACAGATCTAGTGGTCGTGTCTTACTCTCGTCACATCAACTCGCCCTGTAGTCAATTTCGATGACCCATCTAGTGACTGTCTCACTCCGGTCACATCAACTCGCCGTGTAGTCAATTCCGATGACGCATCTAGTGGTCATGTCTCACTTCGATCACATCAACTTGTTGTGTAGTCCATTCGGGTAACACATCTAGTGGTCGTGTCTCACTCCAGTCACATCAACTCCATCACAAAACACCCTAGAAGCCCTTGACAATGTTAGAATTCCGCATTGCAGCCGGCATCCAGCGACTTTTCCAGTGACCCCAGATCTATCCATCAGATAGGATTAATTACATTTTTAACAAGCTTGGTGCATACCTATATGCTCCAGGTTGAGGGGGAGTGTTAAGAATTAGTTTCCTAATCCATTTAGGAATCTTTTCCTTATTTCCTTTTCTCTTTAGTCTCCTAATTAGACTCTAACTTTGTTTTCTGTCTTTGTTCTCACACTTGACTATAAATATGAATGTTCCCTTTCTTTATTAACGAATGAAAATCAAAAAGTTATTCTTCTCTTCACAATAAGTTGCTTCTTCACCACTGCCTTATTATTATGGCCTTTCCGTACTTGGTAAGGGATTTTTTAATCTTGTCATGTCATAAAAAAGCCAAGACCATTTCAGTAGATGTAACATGGGAGCTATGTGAGGGAAACGAAGAGGAAGATCTGGAGGTCGCCATTTTGTTTGTTGTGGTGGGATGAATTTACTAATAATAGCATCCCAAAATCAAATCCCAGCAATAATTGGGATAATTGTAACAAATTGATCAACCTATGCCTGATGAATTCCATCTTGCCTGACCATGCCAACTGCATAATCTACGTACTGATTCTTCAATCTATCATTACAACAAGCATTTTCTGAGGTCAATGAGACTTCAATCTATCATATAAATTTCTTAATTTAAGATCATTCATATGACAAATATTCCTTGACTGCCTCCTTCTCAAACCTGAAAATTATTGCAATGAACTTATATCATTCCCAATTGTGTGTACACTGCATTATAGGAACAACCAGAAACTTCAGCATCCAGGAGTGAGTGTACCAATTTAAGACAGGGCTAAAGGGTCTTATTCAGAAAATAAAAACCAAAACCTCGCCAAGTTCCAGTCCCATCGATTAGTAAATCTTGCCCGCTTATTCTTCAAGAAGAGAAAGCAGCAAGAAACTCATGTTGCTGATCTCTTTTGGAGGGGAAAAAATATTTAATGATCAAGAATTGGACCAGAAAACTACAAGGTTAACGTTTAGACAGATCTCCTAGCTTAGAAAGGAAAAGAACAAGACAAGGATAGAAACTGTTGAGAATTAAAGAATATTCCCTAGATATTCTTTGGTTTATCTCCTACCTTTTTGTACTTTATCATCGCCCCAAACTTTGCAGCTTTATTTGTTTAAACTTTCTATTCCATTATTTATATATATAGGTGTCTCTATGCTACATATAACTCACTCATTTTACCCAATAAATAAAGCATTCTTTCATTCTCTCATCTCACATGGTATCGATCTATAGGGAGCAATGAAAGGTTCGGGTGCTAGAGGTTTTGTTGTGTCTTTCAATTCGATGTAGTGTCCCATCCCCAGTGTTTGTATCTCTTTTCGGCCACTCTTCATCATGACTTGTCGAAACTGTTTGTCATTGTAAGAACACCGCAGCCATTTGTCGAAAAATTTACGTGAACACTTTCGGCAACTATCTCTGTCAGGACGGTGACCACCATATCAGGGATCGCGAGACTTGATGATCTATCTCGGGGCCGCAACCCGGTGTTGAGGGATCGGTGATGCCAGCCACACGTCATTTCTCTCCGGAGGCACCTCCCACACTCCGGCACTTGAGGGATGTGGGCCCACTTCCGGCGATGGCACTCCACCAGCAGCTTTTTGTTGCCTGAATCTTCTCCCTTTTGTGTTTTCCAACACTGTACTACACATTTAGACCCTTAGGAGTTGTTTATTGCTTAGATCTTGGTTTGATAATTTTGAGTCAATTTGCTGATTTCTCTCGTCTGTGGCTGCACCAAAGGAGCTCATCCACACCTCAGAGTTATTTTCACCTTGATAGTGCTAAAGGAGTACCTCACTCACCGGCTTGGCCCCGAATGCGCATCATTCGCATATTTGAACTGTGCGTACCTGCCTTGCCTTTCACATTCTTCAGACCTTGGATTCTTGATTCGGAGCCTGATCTGGCCCAGTAATAGGATGCATACTCTTCCGCGCACTATTGCATCACCTTTACCCATGATTACTTCCCAGCTAATAGATCTCAAACCATGGCTAAAGGAACAGTTGTTGCTTATCCCTCTTTCCATGGTTGGGCGGATATCCTAAACAACGATTTGGGGCGATATGGGCATTTGGTTCACGGTGTTGCCGCTAGCGGATTAATAAATGCACAGCCCGGCGTTCACGGGCCTCGTGCATAGGGTATTCCAACCCTATTTAGATCGGGATTTGTGTCTTAAATAAGGATTGACACATTTGATCTGCTCTAGTGGGGAGGAGCATGAGGGTGTTGAGAGATCGTTTGCGACTTGAGACCATCAATTGGCACATAATTTCAATAGTACGAGTTTGGCTTTAAGGGTGAGATTCTTAGGGCCGCGTGATGTCGACAGGAAAGTGTCGGTGGACCTCGAGAAGGTTTGAAATTGTGTTGATGGGTTGGAGAGGCGAAGTGGAGTCTTCGAGATATGCAATTTCTTGGGATTGGCAGGGTACTACAAGAGGTTCATCAAGGATTTCTCCCAGCCGTAGCTTTACCTATGTGAGACTAACTGGGAAGGAGTGAGTTCGAGTGGAATGACGTGCAGAAAAGGCATTTCCCGGGGTTGAAGAAGGAGGCTTACGCCGAGGCTCCTATTACAATAATCTAAGAGAATGGGGTACACGAGTGTATTGTGATGCCTGAGAGGGCTGACGGGATGCGTTCTAATGGTGGGGTAGTAGCTTATGGTTTCCCTTGAGTTGAAGAATCATGGGCGAGGGTATCCCCACACGACATGGGGTGCGACCCATAGTCTTAGCCTTGAATTTGGCGTCACTACCTATCTGGCGAAGCGATTTAGTATATTCGGACCGCCAAGTCAGAGATATATCTTCCACTTAGCATTGGGACATAATATGGGGGTGGCACCAGAGTGGATGGAGTTCTTAGAGGACTAGACTACGCTTTGCATTTTTCCAACCCAGTAAGGCAAATGTTTTGGTGTCACGCCCAGTCGGAAGTCACGAGGAGTGTTAGCTAGTATAGCTTCTGGGGTAGCGGTGCCCGAGCGTGGGACGGTTCGGATCCCCCGCAATGAGGGGCCGGGGCTCGGGGCACTTTGGGGGTCTAGCGGCTCACGCCATCCCCCAGTGAAGACGGAGATGATCGAATCCGGCTGAGAGGCAGGGATGTAGTGTCCATGGGAACCGAGTCACGATTAAGTGCAATTGGCGAAGGTACGGGCCGTTCCGCACAAATGGTAGTCTTCGGTTTAGGGGATGGGTAGTGGTTCCCCAATTGGCAGATCTGAGAGAGGAGATCCTTAGGGAGTTTCACTTTGCTCTGATTTCTTAACTGGCCACATCCGGGTGGCACGAAGATGTATCGCGTGAATCGCCGTGGCCGGTACTGCGGAGCGGGATGAAGAGACACGTCGGGGACTTTGTTTGACAATGCTTCACGTGTCAATAGGTTAGAAATTTGAGCACGGAAGCGACGGGGCTACTCAGCCATTGGAGGTGGGTGGTGGAAGTGGGAGCGTGTCGAGATGGATTTTGTGACCCCTTGCCCGCGGGCGGCCGCGGGCATGATGCGGTCTGTGCGTGATAAGTGGGCCGGTTCCGCAGTCGGCACATTTCTAGCCCAGTAGGGGATGACGCTTCACACTAGAGGAATTTTGCCGGGTTGTATGTCAGAGATTGTCCAGGCTACATGGAGTGTCGGTGTCCCATAGTGTCGGATAGGGATCAATTCTGACACACACTTTGGAAGAGCTTCCAAAAGGCCATGGGGACGAGGTTGATGATGAGCACCGCCTTCCACCCACAGACAGATGGTCAATCGAAGATGACCAAATAGATTTTAGAGGACATGCTACGAGCATGTGTCTTAGATCATAAGGGTAACTGGGAGGAACATTCACCATTAGTGGAATTCACCTACAACAACAATTATCAAGCGAGTATACAGATGGCACCCTATGAGGCTTTGTATGGGAGGTCATGATGGCGTTCTTTGAATGAGGTTGGAAGAGGCTCAGTCAGTGTGGTCAGGATGCGATTAGAGCACCTTGGAGAGGTGGGTTGTCTGGCCGGCGACTTCTCATGGCTCGAGGCGGAGCAAAGAGCTACGTGGATGCGCGACGTCGACCTCTGAGTTCGGAGGGTGGGTGATCCGTCTTCTTGGAAGGTGATGCACAAGAGAGGGAGTAGTTAGGTTACGACGAGAAGTTGTCGTCGAGTGGCTTGTGGACCTTCGAGGATTTCGAGGGGGAGAGTGAGCCTTAGTGGGCGTGCCAGTTTGGCATTCTGTAGGGCTTGTCGAGTGTTCATGGTGTTCCGTCTCCATGCTCGGAGTATACTCAGATCCAGGCTCATGTGGTGGATTGGGGAGAGACTCTTTGTTGACACACATGTGGGACCTTCGAGGAAGGGACCCAGGATCGCCATGGATAACCAGGGGATCGGGTTTTGCGGCCTTGGTCATTGAGGAATGGCTAGTGAGTCACGTGGCAACATGTTGAGTGAAGGAGGCAGTGGGGCGCGAGAGAGAGCGCGATCACGGGCCACTATCCCTTCTTGTTTAGGGATAAAGATTAAGTGGTTTATCGTTTGAAAGTAATTAAATGGTAGTTTCATCGTAATGAGATTATTGCACATTGCATATGCATGTGGAGTGGTGTAGATATTGTGTGGAATTTCAAGGCGAAATTCTTTTAAGGGGAGAATGTAAGACCAGAAAATCCAATTTTACGGGAAAGGGTAAACGGTAATTTGTTAGAAATGCGCGGCGAAATTTTTTCGGATCTCGAATGTGGCTTGAGACTTCACCGTTGGAATTGTTTTGCGAAATCTAGCTACCACGTCGAATTTCGTCACATTTCGAGACAGTCGGAATTTTACGTTTTTCGAGGCACCCTCGTAGTACGTGACGCTTGGCACGTGTGGGGTGGCTCACATAGAGCCACGTGTCAGGAGGGAGTTAGTCAAACAAAAGTCCACGTGATGGCCACGTGTCACAAGCTAAGAGGAGGAAAATCAAAGAAAGTTTTGGATAAGAGGGAGATAGAGGAGTATCCAGAGATAGCGATAGGGAGTGACATGTGGCAAAGAGGACATCACATTGACCCATCTTGGACCAAATTCGGTGAGAAAGAGAGGAAAAGAAAGAGAAAGAAGGGGGAAGAAGAAGTAGAGAGAGAAGCTCTACCTTCTCTCTAGATTTTCCGACGATCGGATAAGTGAGTTTAGACGAAGCCGAGAGAAAAGTCCTTCCTCGCGACAAGGTGCAAATAGAGACGAGAAACGGAGAGTTTGACGAACTCAGAGAGGGTGGATTTTTGCTCTCCTACTTGGTTTGATTCTTGTCTAAAAACCCCATTACAAATGGTTTTTACCCCAGTGTTTTGGGGCTAAAATGGCCATGTCATTTCCCTATCCCCAGATTTGGGACTAAATCTTTGGATTACACGGACACACCTTCACGATCCATGGGGCTGGATTTAATTTCATTTGGACTGACCGAAACTGAATCGGGATTTGTTTTTAGAATGATCCGGTAGATTCTTGGCCAGTTTTGGGTATTCATGTGTACAGTTCCATGTGTATGACTGAAATGAATAACATGTGTTCGTGTGAAAATTATTTTGTCAATGCATGCTCAATTAATGTGTTAACATGGATTGCTTGAATGATATGAAATTATATTGTAGAGAAATATAATTTGCCATGAATCATGAAAGTTGTATATATGAATTGGCATGATTGCATTCATATGCACAGTAGCATCGCGTTGAGTCGGGTGTGGGTGCATAGTGATGGTAAATTCACCATTCTTGGTGAATGTGTGAGTGACTACGAAAATGGGCCGGCGTCGAGATGCAGAACTCGCGGTCGTATAAATCGAATAACTAATAAATCAAGTGTGTTGGGCGACAAGTTGGGGAAGATCCCCTCTGGGTGAAAGTCCCAAATTCATACGGTTAGACACTTGATCACCAGCGGTGCAAGGCCGTAAAAATGGAGGCGTGCAGCGATCGCCGCGATGAACCAATCACATGGCCCACTTACGCACACGCGATTAAACGAAAATTAAATCGAGTATTAGAGGTCGGTCCAATGAGTTAAGTCACCAGGTGGAACACGATGAAGCGCCCAGTTTTTTATCACACTTGGCTTTGCATGTGGCGAGGAGTGGAGTTAGGGGACTTGGGGTGTGGCATGAGGAGTCATCTCTAATGCGCGTCTGAAATCATTCCATGTATAAATTAGAACTATATAGAATGTGAATGATTGTTGTGTGTCGTGCATGAGCATTTAGGTGGGAGTAGCCGTGTAGGAGAATTGTCTTGGGCATTGCTCACTTTGTGTGGGGGCTCAGTTTAGTCTTTGGGTGCGCCGGGATGGGGAGCTCGTGGGGACCTTGAAAAGTAGTGAAGGAAAGGTCGATTTAGCTTTCATTTTGTATCTTATGCAAAAAATTTGAGTAGAAAACCGGTTTATGTATTGTGCAAGAACAAAGAGTTGTAATTAAACTCGTTTTGCATGATAAATATATTTTGGCAAGTTTTCACGGTTTCCCAGGTCGTTGTAATAAAAAGGCTAATTTATATTTAATTTTAAGGTGTTTTGGAAAGGAAAGGAAAAAGGGGAAAACTAGAGATGTAGGAGGACCAGAGGGCTATTACCCATTTTGAGTCCTCTGTCGCGACAAAGGAAGTCTATCGTGACGGGGGTCCCTCCCGAGCACAGTAATACTTGCGAGGGTCCCCTTGTTCACGACAAGGCGGCTATGAGGGCCTTCGCTGCGGCGCGCGCGATGGGAGAGTGGTGCGTCAGTCGTGCACGCAACGGGTTGTGCGTCTTGGCGGCGCACGGCGGAGACTCTCGGCCCCATGTTGCGACAGAACTTTCATGTAGCGACAAGGTTGGGGCTGGGATTGGATGGCTGGGGTCGCGACAAAGGGCTTCTCTATCGAGACATAATCCTTTTGGTTCCGTGTCGCGACCGTGGAGCAGTGCGCGACGGGGATGTAAGTAAAGGCAACGTGTCCGCGATGGGGTGGCGGGAGCGAGCGCGCCCACCCGACGCCGCGGCGGCGGCGCAGCGGCACACCGACAGCTGTGGCGATGCCGCAGCGGCGGATGAGCACCACATCACGGCCAGGCTACTTCTGATTTTACATCGCTGGCGAGAGGAGATTTTTCCTTCGGCGGACTTCTTAAAGTCGCATCCGCGGCGGAGAACTGCATCCGCGGCCGGGGAGATGTCGGCCTCGTGGCGCGGCAAAGTTTTAGGTATTTGCGATAGGGCTTCAGGCGGCGGTCGGGCGTGCGGCAAGCGAGCACCTTGGGCATGTGATGGGAGTGCGACCGGCGCGCTGACGGCCGCGCCACGGTAGCGGCCTTGGTATTATATGGAACACAACCCTGAGATACCAGCTGTGTCATGTGCAGCGTGTTTATGTCTAACATTCATGGGTCACTTTGTTCATGGGCATTCATGGGGCACTACTAAAAAAAAAAAAAACCCCCAGAATTTTGGGCGTCACAGATAATGCCAAGGAATATCTTTTTATACCATTCTCCTCCTTTTTGTCCTCACATAGGATTCTTCATCAGTCCTCTTGCGCTAACACTCCTCAACAAAATGGAGTGACTAAGTGCAAGAATCGTCATTTGGTTGAAACCGCTCGCACTCTCCTACTCCATCATAAGGTTCCTCAACGTTTTTGGGGGGATGCTACCTTAGCAACTGATTATTTGATCAATCGTATGTCGTCACCCGTCTTACATGATAAAATCCCTCATTCCATTCTTTTTCCAAACCAACCTCTCTTCTGTCTTCCCCCTCATGTCTTTGGTTGTGTTTGTTTTGTCCATATTCTTACTCCTGGACAAGACAAGCTTTCAGTCAAAGCCACGAAGCGTGTCTTCCTTGGTTATTCCCGGCTTCAACGAGGTTATAGTTGCTACTCTCCTAATACACATCGATACTTTGTCTCTGCCAATGTCACATTTTTTGAGAACTCTTCTATATTCCCTATTAATGCCACTCCGAGTTACGATGTCATATCTACGCCTCTTAATTATCGGAGTCTAGATACCTCACTTGTAACTCATTTCTCACCTTGACCATTCACGGGTTTATACCGTCACCGTCGCATTTCCTGACCTCCGTTGTTTCATTTCCTATGGCACCCTCCTCCACGACACGGGTCTTGTCATCTCCCATTGATCTTCCCATTACCATTCAGAAAGGTACTTTATCCTCTCGTAACCCCCATCCTATTTATTATTTCCTGACTTATCATCGTTTTCTTCCCTTATCCTTACTTCTCCTCTACCCACAGTTACTTTAACTAATGGATCTCAAACCATAGCTAAAGGAATCGATTGATGTACCCTCTTCCTTCCGCCACCCTAACCCATGTCTTGTATGTTCTGATTCTCTGGGTTCATGGTTTTCATCGATAAGTTGACTCATGACCTTAATTGTTTGATTACCTTTTTTGATAACTCTGTCACATTGTAGGACCAGAATACAGGGAGGATGATTGGCATAGGATGTGAGTCACATGGCCACTTTCTTCTCAACTTGCCTTCATCTTCCACTACTTGCACTTCCACTTGGATGCTTTCTATGTCATGTCTATAGTAAGCCTTGGTCATCCAGGATATTTCAAGTTTGGATAATGGTTCCTCGGTTTTTCCCCAGTTTGTCCTCGATTCGGGTTTGAAGGTGTTGTGACAGAGCTATGCTGGGTAATCCCATTCATAGGTGCTTGGTCGCGGGGCCCAAATGCTTTGAAGCTGTCACATTGATGTTTGGAGTTCTTCCCGGATTGAGTCTACCTTGGGGTTCTAGTACTTTGTCATTTTTATAGATAATTATTCTCGTTGTACTTGGCTATTTTTAATGAAAACTTGAGCTAAGCTATTCTCTATTTTCCAAAAGTTCCATGCTGAAGTTCGAACTCAATTTAATACTTTAATTCGTATCCTACAAAGTGATAATGCCAAGGAATATCTTTTTGGACCATTCTCCTCATTTATGTCCTCACATGGGATTCTTCATCAATCTTGGCATGTTTTACACTTTGCTGGCAATACGGAATGGTTGAGCGTAAAACGAATCATTTAAGTTGAAGCGCTCGCACTCTTTCTACTCCATCATATGGTTTTCCTCAGCGTTTTAGGGAACCTTTACCTTAGCCACTTGTTATTTGATTAATCGCATGTCATCATCTATCTTACATGATCAAATCCCTTATTCCATCCTTTTTCCAAACCAACCCCTCTTCTACCTTCCCCCTCTTGTCTTCGATTGTGTTTGTTTTGTCCACCATTGCCTCTTGGACAAGGCAGGTCGGCTCCCTTAGCTATAGTGTGTCTTTCCGATTATTCCCGACTTCGACGGTATAGGCGCTCTCTCGATACACATGGATACTTTGTCTCTGGTATCACATTTTTAAGAACTCTTCACCTATATTCCTACCACCCGCCCCTCCCTTTCGATGTCATGCTCTACCATGCTTTATCCGGGTTCTAGTTACCCCATACGTACCTCCGGCTACTCCCGCCCGACCATTGCGGGTTTATGTTAAGTAGCATCACGTACAGGAGCCTTCGGTGGAAACTCATCTCCTATGAAAAAGCCCACCTCTCCATGAGGTCGGTCTTGTCGTCTCCCGCTGATCTTCCCATTGCCATTTGAAAAGGTACTCGTTTCTCTCGTAACCCCCATCCTATTTATAACTTCTTGACTTATCGCCGCTTATCTTCACCATATTCTGCTTTTATTTCCACATTATCTTTTGTTTCTCTTCCTAAAACTATGCATGAGGCCCTCTCTCATTCGGGCTAGAAACAAGTAATGGTTGAAGAAATGGTTGCTTTACATTCTATGCTTGCAGCTGGGACCTAGTCACCTTACGCCGACAGCTCTGGCCCAGTTTGTCATTGGGTTTATCGCATTAAGATTGGTCGGATGATTAGGTGTTTGGACGTCTTAGAGCTCGTTGGATTGCGGGGTACTGCGGATAACAGACCATTATGACACTTTTTTCTCCTATTGCGAGATGAAGCCCACGTTTCATCTTCTCTTATCAATGGCTGCTATGAGATCTTAGTCACTATATCAAATGGACATCAAGAATGCATTTCTCCATGGCGACCTCACCGAGGAGGTATATATGGAGCAACCACAGTTTATTTGCTCGGGAGGATACAGTTTGATGTACGGGGCTGAAGCCCATTCATATATGGCTCAGCCGATCACCTCGAGCACGGGTTTCATGGCTTTTCCCCGGCTCGATGAGTACGGGAGTTTGGTATGACCTTCGAGAAGTACATTGAACCACTTTATATTCCCATGTCTTATCCATGGAATGAGTGCATCTATCTAAATTTATTTTATGTTGGCGACATTTATTATAAATAACGGGTGATGGGGATGACATTGGCTTAAATGGCATGCTCTACACCTGCCTTCATTCCGGCCGAGCAGGCGATGACTTGGAAGCTCAGTACTTTCTTGGGATTAAGATGGCTTGATTACAATCAGGGTGTGGTTGTCATCTCGGAGAGTATGTTCGTGGAATGTGGAGGAAAGCCAGATATCTTCAGGCTATGATAGCTAGACAACTCTTATGGATCGAATGTCAAGCTTTATGCACAGACGGTGGGCTCTGAGATCAGGAGATATCGATAACTAGTAGAGAGGCCCGAACTACCTCACCATCACGATCGAACATTTTTGCATTTCCTATGGGCGTGATTCAAGGTTAATTCTGATCTTCATGTATTAGTCATTTGGGATGCTATGATCCGTATCCTCCATTATATCAAAGGAACACCAGGTCAGGGGGTGTTATATGAAAACAAAGATCACACCCAGATTGTTGGATATTGTGATGCGGTAGGCGGCTCGCTTGTGGCGGTGCTCCACTTCAGGTTATTGTGTATTTATTGGAGGCAATATCTGGAAGAGTATGAAGCGGGATGTAGTGGCGAGTCTAATCTTGAAGTTAGTGTCGAACTATGGCTTGGCAACATGAACTCATATAAGCTCGAATAAGCAACGGGAACTAAGATTTGTAAGGATAAACAAATGATGCTTGTGTCGGGATTGAAGCGCACACGTGTCTCAATCCCAGGTCTTTCATAAGAGGCCAAATATAGTAAAGTAGATGCCTTCATTCGAGAAAGATTGCCTCGAGTGCATGACTACTAGTTTAAATCAACTGAGTATTATTGTGAACGTTTTAATTAAATCTGCCAAATTCAGGATTCGTTTACATTGTAACAAGCTTGATAAAAATATGGCGCATATGTTAGGCAGGGGGAAGTTGAGGAATCGTACAGGATATTTTTAAGGACCTCTTCTGGTTTATGTCCTTTCTCTGTTGTACATTATTTTCCCTCCCCTTTTGTACTTCTTTGTTTCCTTTCTATGTCTTCTGATCTTACTTAAATAGGTGGGCCTATCTTTGTATTTTATTCACTCGGTCGATAAAGAAAACGTTTTTATTTCTCTCATTTCACGGACAGCTCAAAGGCAGTGGGAGCCGGTGGGTACAACCACTACATGCCAAGGATTTTGGATTTTTCTTGAGTGTTTAACTACTCTTTCTATTAAAAGGAAAAATCAGCAAATCAAGGAGTAGATGAGCTGACCAAGGGAAGAGTTATCTCCAGCTTTTCTTTGTTCCTTCTTTTCCAGGATTCCACAGTGTCTTGAGTTATGTGGAGCCTAACTTCACCTCCAATTTGTATAAGAAGCTTAGATAATTTTTTCCGAGAAGCTCAGTTTTCTTTCTAGTGCTCTTGTGTCCATGTACATTTTCTTCTTGAAGGACCTCTCATCATGCTTGTAAATCATTTTTTTGCTTAATGATGAACAAGTATACATTTTTTTTCTTTGATTAAATTATTTATAATTGAAACTGATTTTCAGGCCATCTATGCATGGACTCACCTTTTGTAAGTCTGTTGACAATTTCAGCCCATCATGCTAGACAACAGAGACACTAAAAGCAACAAACAAAAGTGCACACAAAAATCTACATGGTATATACAAAGACCAAAAGGCTGACAAAGAGGAAAGAAAGAAAAAACAACTCTCTCACCCTTTTTTTCTTTTTCTTTTTTTTATCAGAACTCTCTCACCCTATTTAGAGCTCAATCAATAAGCGAAGTCTACCATGGACATTAAATCTCCTGTATATGCTCTATTCTACTACAAAATAATCATATAAATGAAGAATTGTTTGACTGCTTGATCCACCCATTTTGTTTTTTTTTTTTCCATGTGATCCAAAAGCACAAAGGATCAGCTTTCCAAACTTTCTTCCTAACAAAGGACCCATGCCAAAAAATATGGTATCTCTTCTAAAGGGTGCGAGAATCACATGCTTCATATATCCACATCAAATTATTTTTAAACAGAGAATCAAATGCATCACTCACTTTTACCCAAATTGATTTTTTAAAACTGAACTTGCCTCAAATCACATCTAAATCCACCTCACATGCTCCATATACTCTTGACTTGCCTCTTATCGGATAAGAGGTATCATAAGAAATAGTAGATCGTACAACCTTCATTCCCGCATTGCTTCTTCCACATAATGAAACTACAATGTAGTCCTCATCCTTAGCCATGATGAAGAAGCATGGAGAAAGAAGGTTACATATATCAAGCCTCTAGAACTCTAGAAATAACTAAATAGAAAAGAGAAGTGAGCTATAAAGATGCACCACTAGATCCATCTAATCACCTCTAACCAAAACCCATTTTCGCTAAGGCCAGTAGTAAAAATCCTCAATTGACATGATCATAAGTCTTCTTGATATTCAACTTAGAGATGTTGCTCTTTAGCCTTAAATCCAAAACCTTATTTTCTATAAGGATTGCATTCAAAATTTGTCTACCCTCCACAAACAAACATGGGTGAGAAGAAATCAGTCTTACCACCACTTATGATCAAAACTAAATCTCTGCTTTAGTTTCCTTTGACGGAAGGAATCCTCTTCTTTCCTTTGTACTTTTTTCTTTTCTTTTAATTTATCTTTTTCGTTTTTTATTAAAAAAAATACAAAAAAAAAAAAATATATATATATATATATATATATATATATATATATATATATATGTAAAAAACATAAAAAGATACTTTTACCACAGCAGTATATGCTTCATAAACTAAATAATTTGCATTTTTCTTAGTAGAATATAGTCAATGGCCCCATTAGTTTGACTTATTGAGGTATTTGAGAAGATTATTGAGCTCCCTTTTGCCAAGTGTTTAGCATTTCCTCACTATTGTAATAATTTCTCCTAAACAAGAGATAGTAATTAATAATGAACTTGAATTGATTAGGAGTTGGAGGAGGTGGAGATATTTCTTGAAGCCCTTCATAATAAAAAGTTTCCCCCAACCAAGAAGATAAGCTCCTTTAAAATAGGCCAAAGTTGAGCATTTCTCTGTGAGCTCTGGTATAGGATGCTGCACCAGTTACCTCCTGTTACCTTTCCTTTTTGGGCTATTTGGAACGCTGTTGTCACCACTAAGGTGGGTTTTTTGGTTGGGAAGCTTCTTGGAGCAAGTTGTTAACGTTGGATCAGCTTAAACATAGGGGAAAAAGCACTTGCCAATAGATGCTTTTTATGTGAAGAAGAAGAGAGACAGTGGAGCATCGTTTAGTGCACTGTCATTGGGCTAGGATGCTTTGGGAGCATTTTTTTTTTTGCCATTGCTGGTGCAAGTTGGGCCTTTCCCTATACTGTCCTCCAGACTGTTCTCTCTTGGGAAGGTGCTTTAGTGGGTAAAAACGCAATAGAGTTTGGGAGGCACCTCCTCTATGTCTTTTTTGGTCAATTTGGCAGGAAAGGAACAGGGTTGCTATTGACAATGAAGTCTTTTCTGCTCACAGGATGAAGAAGCATACCTTTAGAAGCAATTTATGGTCGTGGGCAAACATGTATAGTATGGATAAAACAATTCTTTGCTCGATTTTTTTTACTTGACTAGGTTGTAGGTGAGAGGTTGTTAGGTGTTTAGTGGGCTGGTGGGTGTTTTTTGTCACTCTATTTTTGTTCTTGTTCCTGTTTCCTTCCTGGCTCCTCTCTAGTATACCTCCAGTATACTTTCTGGTAGCCTGTAGGTCCCTAGTTTTTGTGATTAATATACTTCTTGTTCTTTACTTATAACAAAATAAAATACATAAAAAGAACTTGAATTTCCTTCCTTGAATCCCCTTCATAATTTTGACCATCAAACTTCTGTCAACAGGCCTAAAATCAGACTTCTGCCAAAACTCTACTTTTCAATCAACCTGGCTTCAAAATAATTTTAAGAGAATGCATCTTAACTTTAGAATCTCTTAAATCATACATCCTATTTCATTCGTTAGAAACCCACATGAAAAATTTTTGGCCACAAAACCTACCCAAAAACACATGAACCCATTTAGGACTCATAAATTTGCCCCTCATTTGACCAGTATGTTTCTATTGGATACCCTTTGGACAGCATAGTCCTAGGATTTATGACAATCGATACATCTAAACTAGCGGTCATCTCTTGCAGATTGAGAATGTTTATCCTTTCAAGACCATTTAAGACTATCCCTTTCCTCATGTCTTACCATCTACAGCTGTTGATCATCCAGTATCAATAGCACCACCTGCTTCATTTTACAGATCAACTTATTCTCATTTGTCCAATGCTATCCACATTTTTATTGCTTATACTACTTCTTCACCATCACATGGTGCTTATATTTCTCCAATCCTTTAAATACCTGAACATGAAAAACTCTCAAATGTTTGGACACTCCATAATGTGATGTTTACAACTGCCTAGATCAAGGTCCTAGAATAGAACACAATTGGGTTGCAACTCACCTTCCTCTCAGAAAAAAAGTGATCAAGTCTAATCAACTACTTAAATTTATGGTATAGATTTTGTGGTACTGCTGGAATTGCTCAATGGTTAAAGCTCTAAATCAAAGTAAATCCATCAATATCAATTACACTTATTCTCCTATTGTCAATATTTTCACTATTTGAGACTTGAGATTTTCCATTTCATAGCTGAATAAAAGACTATTCATAAGAGTACCTTAAAAAAAGAGGGTGCAGCACTAGCGCATGGAAAGTATATGAAGAAAAACAAAGAAGATATAATAGGCATAAACCATGCTCTTACCCCTGTTTATGTTGTCAATAAAAGCAAGAAAAGACCATTTCTTAAGCTCCAAAGTGTCAGAAAAACAAAGATTTGAGAAAAGATTTCTCTACTTGAAAATGAGATGCTCCTAACCTTCAACAATCAGGTGAGTCGGCTCTTTCCAGATAACATTTGACACCATTGAACGAAGGAACTCTCCTTCACATTTAATTCAAATCAATAATGAGGCAATCCTAAATTAGCATCACTACATACATGTTTGTGACAGCCATGGCATGGTTATTAAAGGCGTGCCTCAGGCGTGCTTAAAGCCTAGGTGCCACCACTCTTGGCGGCAGCGTCTCGCCTCGAGCATTTTCAAGTTTTTTTTCCTTATTCTTCTTCTTCTCCATTTTCTCCACTATCAGGCTACACAGAGAAGGGCTTTTTTTCCTATAACAAAGACCAAAACGTCGTTTTGGTCTTATAATTTTTTTTTTCTTTTTAAACAGACCAAAACGACGTCGTTTTGAGTTGTACCTTGAGTATAAAAGAAAAAGCCTTTAGTGCACCAAAACGCCATTTTGGACCCATAAGGACCAAAACGACATTGTTTTGGCCCCAAATGCCTGATTTTCAAGATTTCAGCCCCTCGAGCCCCATTTCTGTCATGTTTCAACTCCAAAAAAAAGCCATAACCCTCTCAACTACTGTATAATCCATATAGAAGAGGAGAAGAAGCAAAATAATCAACTAAAATAGCCAAGAAATTGTGAGAAAGTCATGTAAAAATAAGAAAAAAGCATCATAAAAATCATAAAATATAACTTGACATATGGTGCGTCTCACTCAAAAAAGCTTGTTTCTCAAGTGCGTCTTGCAGCCTCAAGGCCCCAAGAAGCTTTTGCGCCTCAAATAACTATGGGTGGAGGAGTAGCAATTTGCAGCATTATTTTCTCTAATCTTCTCATGTATTATAGGTTGAGGTGAGATCTTATCATATACTAAATTAATCAAAAATTTGAAACACCTAGACTAATGAATCCATGATGATCATGCCAGGAGAAACACTCGTTCTCACTCGACCCAACATTGTTTATGCTGTCCTATCTGTACGTCAGTTTTTCGGTTTTAGTCTTGCAAACTTCAATTAGACGATATTTACTTGATTTTGTTCTCTCTGCCTCCTAGTATCATTCCCTGGATGGAATATTTCGATTCCAATAGTGAAATTGGATCTGAATGCAGTGAACGTTGGAAATCCCTGTATGGTTATCCTATTTCCTAGAAGAAGTCAAGAATAGTCCATGATTTATTGCTCTTTTGCAAAACCCAATATAGGCGTATGCCTTCCGCCATGTATGAAATAAATTAACTCAAAAATCCATTGCTTCGTCATCACTCTGAAAATGTTTTCTCTTTATCAATAATTGTCAAAAGCAACTACACCCTCACAGCCTCACTTGTAAATTCCTGCCAAATATGATATAAATTTTTCACAGAAGGTCCTAGATTGAAAAAAGAAAAGAAAAAAACAAAGAACAAAGAGCAAAGTTCCACGATAAATATTAGGAAGAATCAGGAATTCCAAAGAAAATGGAGGGGAATGGCAAAATCCATTTGCCAGAGTAAAGTGTTGTAGTTGGGAGAAGGAATAGAGAGAGAAAAATGACGGGAGTAGAAATAGTTCTGGAAGAAAACCTGACAAGGTTCCACGAATTGGGGGTGCTGCTGCGTTTTGCGTCGACAGAAAAGTTGGCTCTTGAGAGGGAGTTTCGTGGCAGCCTTGTAGAGGTTGTGGAAATGGGATGAGAAGACCTCCAAAGGTTGAGGTTGAGGTTGAAGCAGAGGGCAGATGAAGAAGCTTCTCTCACTGTTATTACCATTATCTAATCCCCACCTTTACCTCACTATCGACCTTGCTATCGACCTCTGCTTCCCTTATCTGAAATTTCTAAGTTCTGGACCTGGCTGTTATACCAGCACCGTTGTGAAGAAAACGCAAATACCAGAGCTGCTCTGCAGGTGTGACCGCTTATTGAGTTCATTCCTTTTTATCGTTATCCTATTTTATAAAATTTTAGTAATAATGCATTTCTCCATTTGAGTTCATTCCTTTTTATCGTTATCCTATTTTATAAAGTCTACACCCCCATTAAAGAGATGGGGTGTAAAAATGAGTTGTGTGTGATATGGGGTATATAGATAAATTATTAGGGTGTAAATAGAATTTCTCTTTTTTTCGTAGACTTTAAAATGTTGAAAGTTGAAACTAATCCATTACATCATCCAAAATAGGAAAAGTAAGTATTTTTTTTATCATTTCATCGTTATCTATTCTTCCAAATCAAATATTTATTTAATTTTACTTTTTAGTTAAAAATTAATTTTATCAAAATTTAGATAAAATTTATTTTTATAAATAATATATAAATTTAATATTTATAATGCCATATTAAAATATGTATATTTTTTATTATTTATTAAAAGTATTGTTGTACCTAGTAATCTTCAAAAGGCAGGGCCGGGCGCTCTGCGATGAACTAGCGTCGAGCAGAAGCGAAGCAGTTAATGGACGGGTCGGGCATGAACTAAATTCAGCCTTCTTTCGATTAGTGGCCCGAATCATGGGCTTTAGGCATGAGAAAAACCGGCAGGAGGCGTCTAGCGTTAAAAGCGGCTGGCAAACCTGCACATGGGTTTTTATTTAAATTGTATTGAGTTCTGCAATAAAGTAGACTTAAAAACAATTCAAAATAAAAAATACATCGTTTAAAATTTTATTAATCGAATATAATTACGTTTAAAAATGTATGAAAAGTTCATCTATTCTGAAATAAGTATATCGCGACTAGGTTGGCCTAACTGTTGTCGATCGTTGTACTTTATTGTGAAAATAAAATACAATATACATTTAGATAAAATATTTTAATCATTATTTTAAATTTGACGGAAACTATCTTTGATCCATTCGTAATAACGATATTTTGGACTCTGTATGACTATTTAGTTCGGCTTCTCGAGCGTGATACTCGTGCGATCTCTTGTCAGCTAAGCTCGATCTTTTAAACATACTACGCCGATTGGCAGGGGTGACAAATTACATCTCTTTTGCTAACCATACTTCCACCTGCTTGGCTAAGCGTTTTTCGATCTTTGTCTTCTATGACGCGGTTAATACGTCGCGATGCAATAATAGATAACACCGAATTATTTAATTTGTTGTTTTTAGTAGATGCAAAATATCAAAATCTTCATTATCTTGAATGGAATTGTTTCTGTTGAGATATACATCTTATATCTGTTGTATTATTTGGAAGCTAGTTGTGCCTTTTATAACTTAAACATTACAAAGAACTTTATAAAAGATGGAAGGCTTGTCGTGGATGATGATTTTATCGAATAATATTATCATGTTGTATTTTATTTTTATAAATATTATATAAAATATATAATAAAATTTCGCCATTTAATTTCTTAATTTTATTTGATCTTACATTTGTAAATATGTGACCGTTCATCTAAAGCATCAAATTTTAATATAGGGTCCACAATTAAACCAATATAATAAATTAAAGTATTTCTCCCCAATATTTTTAATTTTTTCTATCATTTACCCAAAAGTGTATCATTAAAAATTTCATAACTTAAATAATTTTGAATTACCATATAAATACTAGTTATTTGCATAATGACAGATGTGAAGTTGGATGTCTGGCCTACAAAAAATATTTGTTAGTATCGAAAAATTTAGTCACCGTGAAGATGCGTAATGTGTCGATCATAATCGTTTAATCTGTCAGCGTCTGTCGTTATTATTATTCTTTAGATAATTGCATTTACGTATAATTGCTTTACTTTTTTTATATTTTGTAATATTTTGTAAAAAGCTTATAAGTAGAATTTACATCTGGCGGTATGTCTAAACATATTTTTTCTTTTCATATTTGCAATTTTGCAACAATAAAAAAATAATTCATGTTTTGCTTGGGAACAATTAATATTATATGCAATGTCTCTAATTTTCTAATGTCTTTATCGACTTGTTTTAATGTCTTTTACAATCAAATTTAAAATGTAATGCTTGTAACTGACGTACGTGAAATAATTTGCATGTGATCATCGTTTATTTTGCCAAAATCTTTTAATCTTTGTATTGCTACATTATTATTTGAAGCATTTATCTAATGTTATTGTAAATATTTTATCATGAATAAATCTATAATTTCATCATTTATGAGTTGATATATTTGTACCATTATGTGGAGTATTTATTGTTTTAAATGGCACATTTAACATCCATTCACTATCTATATAATGACGATGTCATTAAAGCACCATCATTAAAGATGTCGAATATCGGATGTTAAACAAATTTTCCTTGAAATTTGCAAAATATTGTTTTAAAATTTAGATTACGATTTGAAGTACATAATATCTACTTTTAACGATATTCCAGGACCAACCTTTGAATTATTAATCAATGTTTGAATTGTTTACGAATAATCACTGGCCTATCATATTAAAAATATTGCTCAAATTTCCACATAGAATTCAACCATCTATATTTAATACATGTGCATCTAATATAAGAAAATGTGTTTAAATTTCCACATTCATCTTTACCTAATTGCATATAATTTCTAATATCTACATTATTCTTAATTTTACATTGTTCATTGTGTCTTTTTAAATGACTTGTGCCCGAATTTGATCCACCACTAAGAAGTTTGCTACAAATTTTACATTTTGCTTTTTATTTCTTTTTTACATTTTCAAAATTATTTATATTCTAATGTACCTATATTGAAATCATAAGCTTAAGCTTAATGATGCACATGGACTAGAAGAAGATGCACATGCACTATCCATATTAAAAATTATTAATAAAATATATAATAAAAAATAAATAATGAATCAAAATAAATGAAACAAATAAGAAAAGTCAGGAGAAATATTACTCCAATTGGAAGATCGGGGTTCAAATTCTTTAAATCGAACTATTTGAGTCACCAATGCTTGATTGCACCACCAATAATACCATGTAATATGAAGAACAATTGAAGAAAAATAAAGTATTAAAGAATATGAGAGCAACCAGAAAAAGAAGCTTAATTTGAGAGAAAGATGAAAATAAGAGACCTATACAGAGATTTATGAGAAAAACAGAAAAAAAAAAAAATAAAATAGCAGGAGCAACGGTCATGTGGACCGCTGTAAGGGGATGGGAGGAGGGAGGACAACCACAAGACCCGGCGAGGCAAACCGGGGAGGGCAGAGGGGGCTGGGGTGGCCTGGGAGGAGGACGAGTAAAGGGAGGGGCTCTGCCAGGGGCCCGTCGGGCCCGCCACTCTAGGCCCGTCGGGCCCTTCACTCTGGGCCAATCAGCTCACATTCTGGCCTATCCGACCTGCCATCCTTTGGGCCGGCCCTAGCCTATCTCGCCTCACAGTCTGGGCTCAAAGATAAAGTTCGTGGGTCGGGCCACGCCTAAAAATTGCATCCCAGTTTACCGTCTGGCGGATCACATCGGTTATAGCGTCCGCCCGAATGGGCCATGGCTAACTTGATCGTCTGCCCGCCTACCGCCAACGGGCCCTACCACTGAGATGCCTAGTTATACCCTCGCATTTTTCAGCTATATTTTCCCTCAATTCTTTTAAAAAAGTTTGAGTTCTACCCTAATTTTTTTAATATACCTTAGTTTCAAGATAGTAATTTATCTATATTAGGACTGGGACTCTAGGACCTCCTCTCCTTTTACCCTTTGTATGTTTGAGTTGTCGGTTTGTGAATCTAACCATATGTTTTCTTTTGATGGTAAAATTTATTTATTTTTATTTGAAATTTTGGTTTTTGAAAAGATTTTCGATTAATTTATTATTTTGGTTTTACTTTTAAAGTGAAAAATAAAATAAAAGTAACAACAAAAAATAAAACTCTAATGTGAATGTTGAGAATGAAAAGTAAGAGAAAGCCCAAGTGTATGTATGAAGCTCGCCTCTCAAGGCTAAGTATCTATTAATTAAGTTAAACAAATATAGTAAATAACAATTGATTAATTAATCTATATATAACAGCACATCTAGCATCGAAAATAAGCATACTTAAAAGTCAGGGGAATGAGAGGTATAGTAGCAATGAATTGAGAGTGCCATCATTTAAATATAAGATTAATGAGATAATGAATATGAGATCATCACTTATAAATCAAGAATCAAATTATAAATCTTGCACTCCAATCTTTGTCAAAATGATATCATAGGTGTTGGGTCATTCACCAAAACTCAAATCTGTTCAAGAAATAATTTCATAAAATTTCATTTTATTGAAATTATAGAACTAATCAAGTTAATTTGAATCAAGAAAATCATTTAAAAAAATGTTTTGAAATCAAATGAAAGAAGCTTATCAAACGAAAAATGATTGCAAGAGATTTTTGAAAGTGAATATTCACTAAATTGGGAGGCGGGAACAAATTTTAAAGTTGAGATTTTGGAGTCGATTTAAAAAAGATATGGATAGAGTAGAAATAAGATCCAGATGGCAAAAACACACACACAAGGAAGCATTTAATAGAGTGGTTAAAAAAAATTCCCTTTTACAACTTAAGTTTAGGGTTCAAGTTATGGTGATGAATAGACTTAAGGTCAAGGTTAGCTCAAAGTTTCAAATCACACACATGCCAATCTCTAAATTTGGAGCCTAAATCAAACACTAATCTAGGTTGAAGCATAGCTTGAAATTAGGCTAGAGCACAACCCAAAACCCAAAACCCAAAATTGTTGGAGTATGTCCCTAAAAAAATGATACATTTTATTTGCTGATTATTAATATAAATATGAGAAATTTCTTCAATATTAATTTTTGCATGCTTTAGATACTTTATAGATATTGAAAACCCTTGATTATTTTAATGTGGCTTTAAATATTGTATATAAGTGTTATATATAAGAGGATAATATTTAAAGTAAAATAATCTAAATCTATCTATAATTAAAAATTAAAGTTGAGATCTTTAATTTAAGATTACTAAAGATCTGCTCATTATATTATGAATAAACGATCTTATCTCGACAAGGATGAGATTATTCAATGAAAGTTCTATTTATGATTCGATTATATAGGACTGGAGCATGATTAATTATGAATCTCTATTAAATTTCATTATGATAAAGAGCATTCAATATTAATCAATGATGGTCATATATTGATTGATCTTAATTCTAAGTATTTAATAGACTCCTATTTATTATATTATATTATATTTTTTGACATTATGAGTAATGACACAAATACATAGTGTCAAATTCTTGGCATATTGGAAATATAATAATATTAATAGCTGAGAATATTATTATATAAGAAGAAATATATTCCTTCTTTAAGAAGTTAGATGAACGATTTGTTAGATAAGTGCCTCAAAGGTAAACTATTGTTAAGATCATATGTCACTGTACATATTATTTACTATGAAAGGCCTCTTCATTAATTTGATATCATGCTAAATTAATAGATTTAATTGAATTAATGAAATCCATGATACATAACATATCATGAAGGAAATCATGATAGATCATGACAATAAGATTCCTTACTCAAGTGTGTAATTATGTTAGTGTCTAAATTATCCCTAGTTATAGGATCAATTGAATCAAAACATTGTTATTATCCAACAGATTAGGCATTATTATCATGTACCTTGATTGGATCAAGTAGTGAATCTTATAAAATGTGACTGCGAGTTTATCGTAGTTACAGGGATGCAATAAGAGAATAAATATACCAGACCACATGAGACAATCATATATATTTCATTTAAATGTAGATGATTGGTTCATCATATTAATGTATGATCTTGTAATTATGTGCTAAGGATATCTTGATGTTGATTCTGCATTTTGACCTTTCAATCCATGTTGCTCTTAAAGGTTCCTGCTCAGACACATTTGGTATACTGTATGTCATAATGAGTAGTCAACAAAGGATTTGATGAAAGCATGACTAAGGAATGGAGTGTGGACCCGTTTGAAATCCTACTAGGCCCTATGACACGAGCCAAGGCTAAGAGATTCAAAGAAGCCCTTAAAGTTTTAATCCGAGATGCCTGTTAAATATTATAATAAGTGTTATGGGTACTATAGTCATTTCTTGTAATTACTTACTTCTTAAGGGTAGATTATTTTTGTTACTTTAATAGTTTTAGGTTTTATCTCTTAGTCTATATATACATCTTTTCTTTGTATTGTAGTCGTAAGCTCATCAATGTAAAAAACCTAGCTTCTCTTTTCATAACTCATCCATTTGTTCATATGAATTTCTTTGTCATATCAATATTAAATATTATGTTTATCATGGGTATCAGAGCCTCCCATCAATTTATTCTATCCATAGCTTTCACAGTTGGTCAGGTTCTGAGCGGAGCTCCAAAAAAAAAAAAATTTTTTTTTTATGGTATCGCTATTGTTCCGATTCTGATTTGGCTCGGGTTCCTGAAAGATGCTCATACAAATGATTTCTACTTCATCTTGACTGCTCTGATTTCAACTTCGTCATTATTATTTTTGCCGATTTTATTAGAATGCAGGCAGAGACATTTTTCTTCAACAATTAGTGTGCAATTGTCAGAAAAATTATACATATCGAGTTATGTGATGAAAATTTTTTTTGAAAAGGCAAGAAATTACGGGTTATGTTTCCATACCTAAACCTAGGGATGAGAAAGCGTAAAATTATATGAAATTGGTAGATGTTTCGTAGAACTGATAATCGCGATCATCACTGACACACTCCAGAGCACACAATAGGAAATGTAATCACAAATTTGAAACCGCTAAGGAAGTTTCGGGGATTATTGGCAGTTATATGCCACAATCTAATTTTTTGCAAAAACAAAGATTACTGAAATTGATATTCGTGCTTTACAACAAAATATATGAGTGTGCGTACTATAGAGTGCTATGACAGATTTATGGGACCAAATTAGCACTACCGTAATCCGCAGAAGTTGGGCGCTTTTGCCCCATATTACGTAAGAGAAGAGCAAACATTGGTTCAATTAGCGGCTCTTCGTGATGATTTCGGGAGGCACTTCGTGGGACTATTCTCGCGACGCAATCCGCCGCTTCGTTGATTCAAAGAGTTATGAACCGTTAGCCGAGGAGATACTTTCGCAAGCCCACACAGTAAAAAGATACTCCTATATCGACCTCACTCTCTGCTTTTGCGTCCCTCACAGTGCCTATCGGGGTAAGATTTCCGGGCTTAGATCACATACTACGACCGGCTCAAGACGAATGTCGCTTAGCAAAAGGGTCATTGAAATCACAAAGGTCTCATATTGCTTGAACAGAGGTAAATCACAAAGAGCCTACCCGCCAAAGCAGCTTCTCAACAACGACACCTTTATACATCCACCATCACAAGAAAGATCAGCAACGCGGGTCCTCAGACGCCTAATCCTAATGTTGCCATGGCTACTCCATCATTGCATCCATCTATGTCATTAGCTTCAAAGTCTTTGCAAAGACAACCGCATTTCGCTACGCCTCGTATCCCTCTCCTATAGTTTGTTTCACCCCTTTACTGTACATTTCCACTTTATGGGTCTTAGATTCGCGCTTCACATCATATGTCACCCGATTTGTCATCATTTGTTTCTTTATCTCATTATTCATCTCGTGTTTAGTGATTGGATCGGCTATACTATACTTCAAGAAGTCATGGGTCTATTGTTACACCATGTTTCGCTCCATTCCTTCGATGTCTATTTATTCCTAAACTTACTACAGTTCGTTTGCGAATAACTTAATCGGATATTTAGTCTTTTTTCTTTCTTCCGCTTGTTACGCAGACCAATCCTGTCGATCGGGGGACCTACGTAGAAAGGGAGACTATATGTTTGATGAGCTTAAAGTACCGTGATGTCGTGCGTTCTTCGTTTCTAGTGCTGATTTGTCTTCCTTTCTCGCTTGAGTGATTCTTCGTCTGCTTTATTTGTGGCATTCTCGCCTGGTCGTTTCGCATCTCGCTTACAGCTTCTAGCTTCTATGAGCCTTAGGTGAAACCTTGTAATATTTCAGATTGTCAGGGTTGCAAATTGCCAAATTTTCGTTTTGCCTTTTAATAAAAGTACTTCTGCTTTCTCGCTCCATTTGATCTGCTCATTCCACATGTATGGGGTCCTTCTCCTATTACCAATAAAAGGAGGATCACGCTATTATGTTTCCTATCGATGATTGCACTCGCTGGTTTATCTTATGAAACGCTCTGATTTTCTAAGTATATTCAATGATTTTCGATTCTCATTAAAACACAAAGATTCTCCTGTTATCAAGTGTTTGAGAGGATTTAGTGAGAGTATATTTACGCTTTTTACCATTTACTTTGCTTTAGACGTGACAATTCATCAAACTTCAGACCGATACTCCTGAACATATATCGTGATTTTTCACTATGTTGTATTTCTTGAACATATATCGTATTTTCATTCCCGCTTAGTGTCATAAACATGACTAAGTCCGATCTTATCTCGTATTGATCCTTTTGTCACATGATGCTAATGTTCCCGTTGATGTTCCCGCCCGCCTCCTACTCTTTCTCGATCATAATTCGCAGAGTTCCAAACTACTATTTCATCAGACATCGGGTACTTTAGCTCCCGACATGCCTATAGCTTCCTCTCCTTCGTACTACCAATCATCTTCTCTCGAGACTACGCCCCTGCTTCTCCCGTTACCCTACTGCAACCGTAAGTCCACTCAACAACCCGATTTTATTTATTCTTGTTACTCTAGTTCTTTGCCTTTTTTAAATTCTCTGGCCCATCGCTCCGAGCCTTTGTCCATAAAGAGGCGCCATTGATCCGCATCAAAGATGCTGCAGAAGTTGAGAACTCACCGCCTACACGTATTAATATTACTTGGGATTTGCACTCTACCGTAAACGCGCTATTGGTTCTCGCTGGGTCTATAAAATTAAGACTCAACTGATGGATCTGGGTTGAAAGGTATAAAGCTCGATTGCTGCTAAGGGATATTCATAGTAATATGGTATGGATTATGAGGATACTTTTTGCTCCTCACAGAAATATCAGTCAGACTCTTTTTTTATTGCGGGCCAGTTTGTCAGCTATTGCATATTACTCAAATGGATGTTAAAAATACCTTTTATACCGGAGATCTTCAAGAAGAAAGCCCATATCTTCCTCCTGGGTTTTTCATCAGCCTCGTGAAGTTTCGTGCTTCGTGCCTTTATGGTCTCAAACAAGCCCTCGAGCCTGGTTTGAAAAGTTTTCTAACGTTATTAATTTCACTTGGTTTTCGCCCAGCAATCATGATTCCCGCATTATTTGTTGATGTACCCCACGTCGATTCTCGCTTTCTTTATATGTTGACGAGATGATTATTATCGTGATGATGTCGATGGTATTCTAATGTTAAAGCATGCAGTTGACTCGTTGTTTTGCAATGAAGGATTGGGGCTCACCCACATTGGGACTAGTTGCATCTTCTCCGAATATCTTCTTCTCAATCTAAGTACATCTCTCGATATATTTGAGCGGTCTCAGACACCGAGCACCTGATCACTGATGTTCTATCGAGATTAATGCTCGCACTCGCTCGATGGTTCTCCTTTGCCGATCCCGCTTATATCGCATCATGTTGGTAGTTTGGTTTATCTTACCATTACTGGCCCGACATCGCATATGCCGCTCATATAGTTAGTCACTTGTTACTTCACCTACTATACCATCATCAGCTGTCAGATTGAGGTATCTCGAGGTACCCATTTTCTTAGTCTTTACTTTCTTCTACTCTATCCTCGAGTCGCATGCTTATTCCGATGTCGATCATTAAGATCCTACGGACGCAACCGACTAATGGTTTTTGTATTTTTGGGGATTCTCTATCAGTGGAAGAGCAAGAAACAAGATGTTATCTCTAGATCTTCCACAGAGGCAGAGTATCGTGCCATGGCTTCTACTACCTGTGAGATAGTTTGGTTACGATGGTTGCTTGTGGATATGGGTGTTTTTCTTCATCAACCTACTCCATTATATTGTGATAATAAGAGTGCTATCCAAATCGCTTCGCACTGCTTTCCACGAGCCACTCTCAAGCATATTGAGATTCGATTGTCATGTCATTCGACATCATTTTCTGAGCGGCACATTACCTTCTGCTCCTTCTTCTATGCAAAATTTTTGCCGACTTGCTTACAAAATCACACTCCCTTCCTCGCTGCTTATTCAGTGTAAACTCGACGCTTATCAAGCAAAGAAGATCGTGAGTCTGAGGGGGATGTTAAATATTATAATAAGTGCTGCGGGTACTATACCATTTCTCTGAATTCACTTTTACTTTTAAGTGGTAGACTAGTTTCCTTTTAATAGCTTTACAGCTTTTAGGCTCTTGATTTCAGTCTATATATACATCTTTTTTCTTTGTATCAGAATGTGTTTCATCAATGTAAAAAACCTAGCTTCTCTTTTCATAACTCATCCATTTGTTCATATGAATTCTTGTTTTGTCCATCAATATTAAATATTATGTTTATCAATGCCCACGTGGAAGAAGCTCTCGTGTTCAACTCCAAAAAGGAAACAAAGATGGTCCACATCATCAAATTAAATCTAGACTTGGACCAAAAGCCAAGGCGTTTTTGACTTATTGATTTGTTGCTATTTTGGAGTTAATTTGCTTCATATTTAGTGTTGATTTGCTGCTGATTTGCTCATGATTTGTTGTTATTTTGGAGTTTATTTGATGCTGATTTGTTCCTAATTTGTTGTTGATTTGTTCATGATTTGCTGTTGATTTATTCCAGATTGTGGTTGATTTGATTCTTAATCCTTATCCTAGAATTATCTAGTTTTCTTTTTTTTTTTTGCTTCTCCTCATGGACATTTTTAGTGTGTTACTTTAAGAAAAGGTATGTTAGTTTCCTTTCTTGTTTTTGACCAAATATTTACTTTCCTTGTGGCCGAATATTTAGTTTCTATTATTCATATTTTTGAGCCTATTTATAGGCTTGTTATCCCTACATTCTTAAGTCTATGCATTAATAAAATTGAGAGTTTCAATCTCTCTTTGGTTCTTTAAAGAACTCCTTGAACTTATCGATTATTCTGTGGCGTTCATCAAGACTTATCAATCAAATCTCCCTCATTGATTGTGGCGTCCTCACATATACCAAGGTTCTTACTTCCATATAAGCAGATTGAGGTCGTCATCGAAGTTGACATATCACGGTTCTTCCAGCTAAGGTCGATCACGAGGTCTCCTGAAGTTGACGGGGTTCGTATCATTTGGTATCGGAAGCGTCGGGTTATTTTACGGTTTCTTATATCTTTTATGTTTTAACTCTTTTTAATACGAACGATTTAGTCACCACTTTCATCAGTTGTGAAATTTAGTTCAGCGATTTTAATCACAACCTAATATATCTACTCCATCCCAAGTCCAATTTTCTTCATTATTGATTGGATATAACTTTTCATTGTTTCCTTTTTTGAACCGTCCATTTTGGGTTATAAAAATTAAAAAAAAAAAAAAAAAGAGAGAAAAGGGGAAAGGATAGGTCGAGAAAAAAAATCCTGACCCCGAGAAAAAAAATCTATAAGTTTATCATTATTCTAGTTGCTGGAATGTAACACCCCGAAATATACCCTAGCAGTTTTCGGACATGTTATGGTGTAATAAAAGCTAAATTGAATTTTTGAAAAATAAAACGAGAGACCTGGAATTAGTACTAAAATCAAGGGTAAAGTGGTAATTCACCACTTGAGGACTAAATGTCATAATATAAGAAGAGCATATATCGAGGAATTAAGAAATTAATGTGTAAATAGAAGAAGAAGAAGGATTTAGAATGCAAATAAAGATAAACTTAAAAGCAAAGAATAGTAAAATTCTTTGGAATGTGTTTCGGAAGAAACTGAAAATTCTCTAAATATCGGATGGCGAACGGACTTCTGTAGTTAAATTCGTGTAATCTAGTGGCCCGAGAAAAGTTCCGAAAAGTTTCGTCTAATTCCAAGACAATCGGGGCATTTTACGATTTGGGTGATAAATTACTTGATGACTTGAGGGACGAGATTTTTAAAAATCTCGGAAGTCGAGGAAATGACTTAGGCTAAGTTCATTTAAATAAGTGAACTAAAAGGAAATAAAAAATTTTGGGGCAAAACATTGAATGAAATAATATAAGCTATGAATCCAAATAATAATAATAAATAATAATAATAATAAAATAAGAATAAAAAAAAAGAAAAAAAAAGTTGGTCTCAGACAGAGACGGTGAGGGAGAGCGTAAGAGAGAGAATATATAATTTTATTTTTTTTTCTTTCTTCTTTTCTCTTTTTGATACACAGAGTTTCGATCGTCGGAATTCGTCGAGCCAAGAACGAAAGTTCATCTACTTTCGGCGAGGGGCTACACGTGGTACGAAACCGCGGGATTTGTGACGATTGAGTAAGAGTTCGAAAATCCTAAGTTTGATTACTTTCTTGATTTACGGCGTTAAAGTGGTGAATTGGTGGGACTGAAGACAAAGTTGATCCATCGCGAACTACGTGTGGGTACCAAGAATTTTGGAGTTCGTCAAACTACGAGGTGAATTTTCCATACTTGGAATAAAAAGCCATGTAATGGCATAGGTTGTTTCGAGGCCGGAATAGGCCGTGTGATTTAGTCCCAAGATTTTGGGGGCGAATATTGAAATTTCGGAATGGATTTGGCTGATTAGGACATGTGAAAAGGATATAAATTAGATAAATAATAAGAATATATGAATATGATATGATATGAATGATGAATAATATGAATATAGGAATATATGAAATGAATATATGATAGAACTACATAAGATTAGGAAATATACGATTAGACAACATATGCTAGAAATGCACAAATGATAGGAAAATAGTTACATGTATGTTAAAGAATTATGAATATGGTAAATTGAAGTTAAAAGATATATGAAAAATCACGAATCTGAAATATGGTTGTAAATGTGCATATGATTACCCAGGAATAACAATAATTATTCGGGATATGAGATATGTACCTGAACATAAAATACACATGGATTGTGCCTTAGAACCTAGTAGAGGGATAGATAGGCGTGTTTATAGGATATAGTTCTTTGCGACATACGGTTCTGAGATATCGAGGCTAGTTTGGGTCGATGACATAGATCCGTTTGGATCGTGCGGCCCGTTTGGGTCATCTGAGATAGAGATCATTGTCTCGTACAGTAATAGTACCTTTGGGTACATACAGATAGAGATCTTGTCACAATGCAGTGATAGTACCTCTGGGATTTACCTCTGATTATTTCCGTATCAGCTTCTAAGGTATTTGTAGACATGAAACCACAAAAAGAAAATGACAAGTATATGCAAATGAAATGTATAGAATATATGACATGATATGAGAAGCATAGCCTTGCTATGCGATGATAGTATCTGATTACAAGAACAAGAAGTAAGTACAAGATGACGTTATATGAAAATATGACGATTATATAGAGAATTACATAATACGTAGAGAAGTATATAGAAAAGGACAAAGAATTGTATATGACGGTATATGGAAAGTATAAAGTACAGTACATGAAAAGTATATGAACAAGTACAGTATATGAAAGAGAAAAGTATATGACCAGTATACAAGTATAAGAAATAAAGTGTCAATGACACGAAATGTATACGACAGATAATATGAAAAACATAGTATATGAAAAGCATAGGAAAATATAGTATATGAAAAGTACAAGATGAAAATATAGGGAATGACAAACATGATGAGATTCCTCTAGAATGCATGGGTGAATGTGGTATAGTCGGAGTGAAAACTCAAATGTAAAATTATATGACAATATAAGATCGTATGAAGAATATATGATAAAACAATATGTAAGAAATGAATAGCATAGCATGGGCGTGTAGCCACTACATGAAAGGGAGACATGATATAGGTGCAAGGGATAGAAATGATATATGTAATAGTACATAGAATGTAATAGTGTGGCAGAAAGATGAAAGACTGAAGCAGGTGAAAAGAATAGATGAAAGCATACAAAAGTGTAGTATGTAGTATAGAATGTAGATAAAGTATAGAGACCCAGTATAAGATAGGTTATGTAAGTATTTGAGATATGAAAGTATATGATACATGCAAATATCTGAACATGAAAGTATAGGAAACTTACAAGAACATGATACAAATAATATGAAATAGATGAGTATACGATATAAACAAAATGATAAGAAATGCGCGAAGTATATGTGATAGATGAGAATGATATGATATATGCACATGTTTTTGAACCATGAAGGCATTAGACAAGATGATGAGTGTTAGAAGCCATAAGTATATGATGCGTATGAGTATAGAATGTATTCGATTAAATACGACGATCAATGTTGTTGGTAGATCCCGTGTATGTTTTTCCCACTGAGCGTAAAGCAGCACGAGTTTTGTCAGGTGGAGTGCGAAGCGAAGACAAGGATGAAGGACGAGAACATCCCACATCAGTGACCTGAAGCCATCTCGAGATAGGTGCTCACCGCCTTTGTTCCACGATCTTTGATTTATATGTGTAGTTTTTGTAATAATTGAAATTGTAATGGTAGTAAAGGGACTCTAGTATATGTGTCAGATAATTAATGCCACTATGATTATGTAGAATAATATATGTAAAAAGAATTTTTGTTATTATAAAGAAATTGTGCATATGAATGAGAAAAGCGGGGGACAGTGTCAACTACGAAGAAAAGGTTAAAAGAGTCCTAGTCACGGTGTGACACCTCGTACCCCGGACACCCCGTGGTCTTGGGGTTGGGGCGTCACATGGAAATCAAGTCTTCACCATAGTATACAAAAAAAAGTCGGTAACAAACTGAGAAATTTTTGGTGTCCTTTTTTTTTTTGTTGCTTTAAGTAAAGCTTGATATTGGTTAACGCCACCAACCTGCCCTTTGATAGGTTTTTGATTGAATTTTGCAGAAAAATCTAATTTATTTGATTAGTTCCAAAAGAACTAGAAGAGAACTTATGAGTGGAAAAAGGTAAGAGTGGTCAGATTATTAGAGTGAGAAAAATCCAAATATATTGTATGAAAACATGAGTGAACCGAGTGAATGATTCTTTGAGTGAAAACATGTGAGGAAGTGATTTGTGAGGTCCTACTTTTTTTTTTTTCTTTAACCTCGTTTTTGCAGCACTATGTCAAACAACAACGCATCTAAAGGTGTGGTAGGAGGAGTTGACATGAAGTTCATTATGAAAGCCTTAACTAGCGAAGTACATAGAATATTTGAAATTTGGTGGAACAATTCCATGAGAGAGATTGGAGTAAAGCAGGCACAGGGAAACCACACACGGGCGTGGGAGGTTGCGAAAGAGGGTGCGGGTAGAAGAAGAAGAGTGTGACGGAGGAGATTTTGAGGATGAGAATGATCATGATTCGATTTCTAGTGATAGGAGGTATGTGGGGAGACATAGAGAAGCTAGGAATCGGGAAGATAATAAATTGGGAAACATTAAGATGAAGATTCCATCTTTCCAAGGAAAGAATGACCCTGAGGCATATCTTGAGTGGGAGAGGAAGGTAGAGTTGGTTTGTGATTGTCACAATTATTCCAAAAATAAGAAGGTGAAGCTTGCTATCATAAAGTTATTAGATTATGCCATAGTGTGGTGGGAACAACTAGTGTTGAGTAAGAGACGAAATAAGGAGCCATTAGTGGAAACATGGGAAGAGATGAAGAGGGTGATGCGGAAGAGATTTGTTTCGACTTACTACTATCGGGAATTGTACAACAAGTTGCAAAAATTGAGGCAAGGTAACCTTAGTGTGGAGGAGTATTATAAGGAGATGGAGGTTGCAATGGCTAGAGCGAATATTGAAGAAGATCGAGAGGCTACCATGGCGAGGTTTAATGGAGTTTAAGCCGGAGATTTAAAATGTGGTGGAATTGCAACATTAAGTGGAGTTGGAGGATATGGTGCATATGGCCATCAAGATTGAGAATCCAAGTCAAGAGGAGGCGGTGGCAACACCGTTCTACACCTCGTCGAGTTCATCTACTTGAAATCGAATCCAATGGAGGAAGAAGCCACCAACACGAGCATAAAACGAGAACTAAACAGAACAACCAAAATCAAAAGTCGTCAGATTCTTTCTTTTCACCCAATCGATAATATGTTGTCGCAAGTGGGATCGTATAATGTGATTGACAGATCGGGTGGAGTGAGTAGATAGATAAACAATAGGTTCAGTTATGATTCTGTGTGACTATCGGGATATGCGAGTGTTGATGAAGTCGTGTCAAGAATGTGGGTGCGGGCCAGATTTGGTGCTCTGGCGATAGATCGTAGATGTATTTCCTTACCGGTATCACATCCAATAAGATATATGATCATTGTGATTCTACCCATGTCCATCATAATATATAGTGAATGTGTAAGTAAGTATCCTCGACCTTATAAATTGCAATGGTTGAATGATAGTGGGGAGGTAAGGGTGAATAAACAAGTGTTAGTCTCTTTTAGCATTGGGAAATACGAAGATGAATTTTTTTGTGATGTAGTTCCAATGCAAGCCGGGCACTTGTTATTAGGAAGACCATGGCAATTTGATAGGAAAGTTAAGCATGATGGCTTGACTAATAAGCACTCATTTGTGCACAACCAATGGACCATCAATCTTGTTCCTTTGAAACCAAATCAAGTTTATGAAGATCAAGTGAGGTTGCAAAAAGAGAGTGAACAAAAGAAAAAGAGTGAAAAAGAGAGTGAACAAAAGAAAAAGTGTGAAAAAGATAGTGACAAAAGGCAAGTGACCGAAAATTTAAGAGAAAATGAGAGAAAATGTAATGCCCTAAAAATACCCTAACAGTTTTAACATGTTCAAGGTGCAAAGTAAATTATATTATATTTTACAGTAGCCAAATAAATTTGGTAAAAATATCAAATGAGGACCTAAGGGTCATAAATGTGTAATGTAAGTGCCAAAGTATAAATGAAATAAAATGAAGTGGAAATGAAATTGAAATAAAGCTTTAAAGTGAGAAAAATGGGGTGGTGTGTGAGCAAGGCTTAGTGAAGGAATTTGATTAAAATACCAAATATTGGTCTTTGAGAGACATTTCTCTCATTCTCTCAATCTGCTCATCTCTCCCCTTCTCTCGCACAAATTTCTCTCTCTCAAACTCTCACCGATCGCACCTTCCACTTTGAGAAACCGAAAATCACTTGGATTTCCCTCATTCTTCAAGCCGTTTTGTTTCCAGTCGAAACCCTAGACTAGTCTCGCCTAAGCTGAGAAATCGAAGGACGATCCGTGATGAGGAGTTGCGACTAAGTCAAGAAGAAAACTAGGGTTTTCTCTCCTTCTTGTAAGGTAAGTGTAAATCCAGCCTAGATCTATGGAAAAGCTAGTGTATTGGGGGTGAAAGCAGCCACTATTTGGAAACCTCACAGAATGGTGTGATTTTCTCATTTGTTCTTCCTACTTCTCTTCTTAGTTCAGTTTTGTGTTTGATTTGTCAAAACTGAAATGTTGAGATGAAATATGATTATGTGTTTTTGTTTTGAACCTCAAACAAACTGATTTGAGTTTTTAGTAGTTGTTTTCAAGTGGATTAAACATGAACAAGAGGAAAAGAAAACGAAAAAGCAGGAAATTTTCGTAGGGGTTGCGACCCTTGTGAAATTTTGTAGAGCCTTGCTTCTGAATTAGAGACCAAACTTCAATCGGCCATAACTTTTTTGTTCAAACTCTGATTCGCGTGTTCTTAAACTCTACGGAAACTTCTTTGAGTCTAAAATATAACCATATGCCATTGAATGACAATTGGTTTTCACATCTTTGCTAAAAATTTTATTGTAACACCAAGTGTACTAATTGCTTGGTTGTATTGATGTTTAAGTTGAGTTTTTCTTTTCCCGAATCCCCCTAAGTGTAAGTGAACCGTGTGGGCATCCCATAACCCACAAATAGGATTAAAAATGAGGCATAACAATGCCTAAAACAAATGTTAAGGATTTTCTAAGGAGGAGGAATTAGGAAAAAAGAAAGAAAGAATGTATGGAAAAGAGGAGTTGGGTAGAAAGTAAACCCAAATAGAACTCCTAGAATACCCGACTAATAATATGATTGTTAATTGTATTGGAATAGGGACTGACGAGGAGGAAAGCTCGAATTGATCAAGATTAGGGGATTGGAATCAAAAGTCTGACAAGCTTTTGGTTTGTTACTCTACTTCTCTCTCTACTCTAATTCAAAGTGTTTGAATGATTACAAAATGATTTGAATTCTTTGAAATGATTTATAAAAGCATATTGATTTATTTTAATTAATTTGAGGTAATTGATTGTGAAATGATTTTCATATGAAAAAATTGCATAGTGTGAAAATGAATTGTTTGTATAAATATACATACTATCTTTGTATTTTTTCTATTAATGATTTGAGGCATGCCCTTAATAGAATGTTAACCGATAAATTCGAGTTGAGATAGATTAGTATACAAATAAGGAATTCGAATTAAGCGATGCTGCGAGCGAATGTGATGATGTGTCACGCCGGTCAGTAGCCCGGCGGACAATATTGATAGTGTTCCACGAATTGATTTTAATAACCGATCCAACGACTCGGGGGCATGTTGTGTTATAAAACAAAATGTTTTTTTATTGGTGCCTCCAGCCCAGTGGGACCGTGCCGGTGATTCCATTATCCTGTGCACCAAAAGCATATGTTAAATTCGTTTAAGGGAAAAATGATAAGAATATTTGTGAAATGCATGATTTGTGTTTTGAATGATTTATTGCATATGAAAGTGCATATTTGGAATGATCAATGAACCGTAAATGAATGTATATGAAATGAATATATGTATTGTATTTGCGTGATCATTAAAAAAAAGATTCGAAGCATGATTTAGAAGAATTGCATGATTTGACTTAAAGCTGAAATAGAAGTCTTATATAAAACCACTAAGCATGAAAGTAAAGCATGCGTTACTTTATCATCGTCTGCGGTATTGAGTGAATAGTTACAAAGACGTAGACGACAGTGAATCAAAGTCATCGTCAAAGTCACACGAAGGATAAGTAAAGCTTCATCACATGCATACATGAAATTATTCGACTCATTTTGTACAAACACTATTATGAAAATTGAACTCACGATTATGTTTTATGCATCTTATGGATATTGAAAACGGCTAATAATGCCGCATTGTATAAAAGTGGGAAATGGACCAATGGGCATGAAATGCCACATCGAATGAAAAAAGAGTTTTGTGATCAAATGATGGGCCCCCTTTATGTTAAAGTGGTATTTACGTATATATATATTCATTCAGTATTTGAAATGTGTTTGGAAAAGTAATTGTATTTGGATTATTCGAAATGATTCAAAAAAAAAAAAATAAAGAAAAAATAAAAGAAAAGGGTGAGGACCGCGTCCCCGGGTCCAGGTTCAACCTCTAGGTCAAGTCAGGTACGGAGGTGCGGGCCGTCGTAGAAAAACCAATTTCTATACAAGGGCAAGTGAGGTTAAAAGATCATTGTTCTTAAACAAGCCTTTACTTTTGTACAAAGAGGCACTTTTTAATACTAACCAACTTGATACTTCTTTGCCTAGTTCTATTGTCTCTCTTTTGCAGGAATTTGAAGATGTCTTTCTCGAGGAAATTCTGAAAGGGTTACCTCCTATCCTAGGGATCGAACATCAAATTGATTTTTTCCCTGGTGCTACCATTCTGAACCGACTTGCTTATAGAAGTAATCCCGAGGAGACAAAGGAACTCCAAAAGCAAGTTGGTGAATTGATGGAAAAGGGATATGTAAGGGAAAGCTTGAGTACATGAGCCGTTCCGATGATTTTGGGTCCTAAGAAGATTGGGACATGGAGGATGTGTGTTGATTGTTGAGCCATCAATAACATAATAGTAAAGTATCGTCATCCCATTCCTCGGTTAGATGATATGTTTGATGAGTTGCATGGTTCTTGTATCTTTTCCAAAATTGATTTGAAAAGTGGATACCATCAAATTAGAATGAAAGAAGGTGATGAATGGAAAACTGCTTTCAAAACAAAATATGGTTTATATGAGTGATTAGTTATGCCTTTCAGATTAACTAATGCACCTAGCACTTTCATGAGACTAATGAACCATGTTTTACGTGCTTTCATTGAAAAATTTGTGGTTATCTATTTTGATGATATCCTCATTTATAGCAAGAACTTAGATGATCACTTTATTCATTTAAAATATGTTTTGGATGTGCTTCGAAAAGAAAGATTGTTTGCTAACCTTAAGAAGTGCACATTTTGCACCAATAAGCTTGTGTTTCTTGGTTTTGTTGTTAGTGCACGAGGGATACAGGTTGATGAAAAGAAGGTTCAAGCGATTCAAGAATGGCCAATTCCAACAAGTGAGAGTAAAGTTCGAAGTTTTCATGGACTTGCTAGTTTTTACCAGGGGTTTGTGAAAGACTTAAGTAGCATAGCGCATGAATGGCAAAGTCATCAAGAAGGATGTTTGGAACAATGGGGTGAAGAGCAGAGAAAAACATTCCAATTGATCAAAAGAAAAATAACTCATGCTCCATTACTCCACTTTACCTAACTTTGCAAAACTTTTGAGTTAGATGTGATGTAGTTTAGGTATTGGCTCAGGTTCTTATGCAAGAAGGGCGACCATTGCATATTTTAGCGAAAAGCTAAATTAGGCGACTACGAAATACCTATGACAAAGAGTTGTATGCATTGGTTCGGGCCTTGGAAACTTGGCAACATTATCTTTGGCCCAAGGAATTTGTGATTCACACCGACCACGAGTCATTGAAGCATTTGAAGGGCCAAAACAAGTTGAATAAGAGACATGCCCAATGGATGGAGTTCGAGGAAACTTTTCTATATGTCATCCGCTACAAACAAGTTAAGAAAAACATCGTTGTCGATGCACTTTCACAGAGGTATGTCCTAATCTCTACTCTTGATGCTAAATTGCTTGGTTTTGAACACATTAAAAAATTATATCCTCTGGACCAAAATTTTAGTGAAGAATATGCTTGTTGTGAAAAAGCAGTTGATGATAACTTCTTTAGACATGAGGGGTTCTTGTTTCGGGAAAATAGGTTGTGCATTCCTAATTGTTCCATTCGGGATTTATTAGTGAGGGAGTCTCATGGTAGAGGATTGATGGGACATTTTGGGGTAGCTTGAGCTTTAGGGGTTTGCGAGAACACTTTTATTGGCCCACATGAAGCGGATGTTGAGAGGATTTGTGGGAGGTGTGCCTTACACATTTAAGGCAGCTAAATCTTGAGTGCAGCCATGGCTTTTACACCACTTCTATTCTACAATTGAACCTTGGGTGATCTTTCAATGAACTTTGTGTTAGGTTTGCCTAGGACTAGACGTGGTAGGGATTCTATTTTTGTGGTTGTGGATAGGTTTTCAAAGATGGCACATTTTATCCCATGTTACAAAACGGATGATACGTCTCATGTCACCAATATGTTCTTTAGGGAGGTTTTGAGATTGCATGGTATGCCTAGGACAATTATTTCGGATAGAGATGCAAAATTCTTGAGTTACTTTTGGAAGGCCTTGTTGTGTAAGTTAGGAACAAAGTTATTGTTTTCTACTACTTGTCATCCACAAACCGATGGTCAGACCAAGGTAGTGAACATAACCTTGTCTACTTTGTTGAGGACTATCATTAGAAAGAACATTAAAACCTGGGAAGATTGTTTGCCACATGTTGAGTTTGCTTATAATCGTACTATACATTATGCCACTAAATTTTCTCCTTTTGAGATTGTATATGGTTTTAATCCGTTAACCCCTTTGGATTTATCTCCTTTACCTATGTTTGAGCATGTTAATCTAGATGGCAAAAAGAAAGCAGATTTTGTTAAGCAGATTCATTAGAAGACAAGACTCAACACTGAGCGAAGGACTGAATAATATGCCAAACAAGCCAACAAAGGGCGCCGCCACTTTGTCTTTGAACTTGAAGATTGGGTTTGGGTGCACATGCGCAAGGAAAGATTTCTTGTACAAAGGAGATTCAAGTTGCTCCCTAGGGGCGATGGTCATTTTCAAGTCCTCGAGCGCATCAATGACAATGCCTACAAGCTAGATTTGCCCGATGAGTATATTGTAAGTGCTACTTTTAATGTCACTGACTTAAGTTCTTTTGATGCAGGTGACGATTTGAGGACAAATCCTTTCCAAGAGGAGGGGAATGATGGAAGCATGGCTAAGGAAGGGCGTGTGAACCCGCTTGAAATCCCACTTGGGCTACTATGACCTGTGAGGCTAAGAAGATTCAAAAGCCTTAATGTTTTAATCAAGAGATGTGCCACGATGGAAGAAACTCGCGTGTTCAACTCCAAAAAGGAAACAAAGATGGTCCACGTCATCAAACTAAATCCAGACTTGGACCAAGAGCCAAGGCTTTTTTGACTTGTTAATTTACTGCCATTTTGGAGCTGATTTGTTACAGATTTGGTGATGATTTGTTCCTGATTTGTTGCTAATTTGCTGCTATTTTGGAGCTTATTTGGTGCTGATTTGTTCATGATTTGCTGCTATTTTAGAGCTTATTTGGTGCTGATTTATTCCTGATTTGTTGTTGATTTATTCCAGATTGTGGCTAATTTGATTCCCAATCCTTATCCTAGAATTATCTAGTTTCCTATTTTTTTCTTCTCTTCATGGAAATTTTTAGTTTGTTACTTTAGGAAAAAGTATGTTAGTTTCCTTTCTTGTTTTTGGCCAAATATTTACTTTCCTTGTGGCCGAATATTTAGTTTCTATTCTTCATATTTTTGGGCCTATTTATAGGCTTGTTATCCCTACATTCTTAAGTTCATGCATTAATAAAATTGAGAGTTTCAATTTCTCTTTGGTTTTTTAAAGAACTCCTTGAACTTAGCGGTTATTCAGTGGTGTTCATCAAGACTAATCAATCAGAACTCCATCACCGATTGTGGCGTCCTCACATATACCAAGGTTCTTGATTCCATATAAGCAACGGGTCAAGGTCATCCATCCAAGCCAACACTAGAGCGGTTTTTCCGAGCTAATTCTATCACAGGTCTTCTCACAAGTTGACGGGGTTCGTATCAAGATTAACCACTCCTAATAGAGGGATGGTATACCTATGGCCTCTTATCAGAATCATTGCTCGGAAATCTTTGGCTAGAGTAAAATTCTATGAGGAGTGTCTTCAAGTGCATAATGGATGAGTAATGAATCTAGGGACAAGATCAAATATCACTTGGGCTAGATGTGGCATAGCCAATCTAGTGGGAGCTACAAATTGTCCATTCTTTGAACCAAGTGGGGTATAGATTGGTGAAAGGACGAATTGCACGGTATTTGTCTATGGAAGGGTATGTAGTCAGACCACTGACTCTCTTATTAATTGGGGGTCATGATGTGTTTCTAGATGCCGCTCATGATTTACTCGATTTAATAGTTGAATCAAGTGGCCAACATAACCGGAACCTAATGGGTCATACACATAGAAGTGTGTGGAGCTGATATGAAATGGATTTAGATGTGATCCAAATGTGAGTGAGTTTATTCTTGAGAATGGAATGTCACGGGATTAGTAGAATCTAGGGTTCGAAGGCCCCCACTTAAAGAGATAACAGGCTTGGGCTTGTTCCCCGGCTTAGGGCCTTGAAGGAACATGCCATAACATATAGGGATGCGTGTAGCCTATCATCACTTATGGTGAGGGGTATTTTGGTCATTTCATAAGTTAAGGTTTTCCTATAAAAGCAACATTATGGAAAACCCTAAGATATAGATGTGGTGGTTGTGAGAACACACCAAGCCAAAAAAAATTGTTCTCTTAGTTTTGAAGAAGTGTTCTAGAGATTTTGAGAGACTCGGGTTTCAGCTCTCTCTTCGGATCAGGACTTGGCTAGCACCGGGACCTCTTCCGAGACCATGCCCTTGAAGGTTGTCGGCTTTGCTCTTCGTGTGGATACTGTTAGAGATGAACCTAGGACTTGATTCGATTCGGTCCAAAGTTGCTCTGACCACTAGATCAGTTTTGGAACCGACACAAGGTAATCCTACACCCTTCATTTTGTTATAGAACCGATTTTGATGCTACATGGGTCTTAGGATGGGTTTTTGTTGGGACTTTTTTTATTTTCCACTACCTAATGCATGTGATGCTACCCACAAAACCCTTTAGTGGTATCAGAGCACACTTGTGTGCATCAAAATCAGTTTATTGTTGACAATTTTATGTTTTTGGTACCCATGTTTTCAAAAGCTTCAAAATGAGATTTTTGGTTTGAAAAGTGTAGATCTAGTGTTGTTCTTCATGTATATGGTCATGAGATGATCTAGGATGGTTTATATGAAGAAGGAACAACTTGGAAGTGATCAAAAGTCCCAAAGATGGGATTTTTATGATTTTCCCTTCGTTGGAAAACCAAGCAACGTTGTGACATTGGCGCCTAATGTCGCGACGTTATTCATCCGAACACAGAAAACGTCGCGATGTCTTGATGTAGTGACATGACATGACAAGACATGATGTGAGTGATGTGACGTTCGATTTGAACCCTCCCAATGTCGTGGTGTTCCAACATCGTGACTTGAGGACTAGCAGTAGAGTTTTGATCCCAACATCTTAACGTTGACACATCGTGACGTTAAGTGTTGATGGTACCTTGCTTATTTCCATTCCCTTAAGCTTTTGCACTAGTTTCGAACACGCTACTTTAATATGTTTGAAATAGAAATGTGCGAGTTAAAACTGAACCGTTCAACTTTAACAATTTCTAGAATCATGTATTTCAAAGACCATGTTGAAATTACCTATGAGAGAACTTTGGACAAAATGTCCTTTTGGAAAATTTTCGGTTCAAGGAGTTGAATCAGATTATGGTTCAAGAAGTTGAACCAATAGGAGGTTATTAAAAATAAATCGGGCTTATGATTCAAGAGTTGAATCAGGTTAATAATTCAAGGGTTGAATAGGGTTCATGATTCAAGTTGTTGGATCGGTATTGTTCAAGTGATGAACAAATGGATATAGGACAATTTTAGTTCAAGTGTTGAATTGAGGGTATAGTTCAAATGTTGAACAAAATAATATGTATCATTTTTTTTTATTTCAAGTGTTGAAAAACCTTTTAATGTGCTTTTGAAACCATGGGGTGCCATTATCATTAACTTTCAATGAATTGCATTAGAGAATGCATGTTTAAGGTGTATGTTAGCATGATGGATGATTATGGACTTTGCCGAATGATGATTGAGCATAATGCATATGATTATTATTTCTTTTTGGGTAAATAGGGACTGCATGTCCCTGTCTCTCTCTAATCTCTCTATGTACCCTTCTCATCTAAATCCCCCTTAAATGTAACTTGAGGTTCTTCTTATTAAATTTATGTAATTAGATTACATAGGATTAAGACAAGTTGATGAAGATGAAAAAGGAGAAAGAAGTGTGAAGAAGGTACCAATAAAGAAGACCTTGAAGATTGTAGATTTAATTTATTGAAAGGGTTGTAATAATCATGCATATCCCTAGGTTGGACCTAGTAAATTCCATTATGGCTCATGGAATTGATTTTAGAATGTCCATAATCATGCCATATAGTTAGAATAACTATCCTTGTAATTTCATGAGATGAATGGATAAAGCAAGCTAATGAAATGATGGGACTTATTTAAAGAAAACACCTCAATTATTAATATCAAGGCTAACGTCTTCCACTAATATGGTGTGAACGAGAGTTCTTTTAGAGGATGCGGTTGTTAGGTAAACCCAAGCCTTCCTTTATAGGGACATGTTCTATCCGCCGTCATCTCCATTTCCACGATTGAGTGGGATGGCGCCCGTAGACTCATTAGCTTGTTGGGAAAACCCAAGGTTTATGTTGGATAGAGACGCAGTTGGGTAAGTATACACAATATGTACACATATCATGAGTTGATAGCCCAGTGATAGCACTTGTAACACCCCGAAATATGCCCTAGCAGTTTTCGGGCTTGTAACACCCCGAAAGCTAAATGGAAATTTTCGAAAATAAAACGAGAGACCCGGAATTAATAATAAAGCCAAGGGTAAGGTGCTTTTTACATGAGTTTATAAAAGGCATAAAACAATAAGTTTATATGCAAATATGAAATTTGAGAAAAGATGGAATAGAAATTAGAAAGAGTGGAAGGACCTAAATGCAAAAATGAGAAAAGAGTTTTAAAATGCCAAGGCCCAACATGGCCTTAACAAAAATTAGATAGAAGCGGTGGTCTCTCATTTTTTTGAGAGACAGTAAAGAAGAGAGGAGAAAGGGAGGGAGAAGAAGAAAGAGGAAGAGGAAGAGAAGAAGAAGAGAAGAGAAGGAGAAAGGAAGAGAAAAAGGTATGGAGACTGAATTCTTGTATGAATTTCATGCAATTGCATAGTTAGTAACTTAGCCCAATTTGGGTTTGATAAGTTTTCATCCCGACATAAGTTCTTGAAAGTAGGGTTGGTAAAACCACTAAATGGTCTGAAAAAAACTGGAATCCTCCCTTTGATGTTGGATTCATGGTTTAATTGCATGTAATGAGTTGGGTTTAGAACAAACCTTAATAACCTTTATATTGGTTTGTGTATGGGTTATGACCCATTATAAATTTGTTTTAGGAGAATTCGCGATGGGTTTTGGTTGATGAAAGATGATTTGAGTAAATAAACACAAGATGAATATGGAGTGATTTTTTGATATGTATATGGAGTATTGAGTTGATTTGGGTGTCAACATATGGAAAAATGGAAAAAAACACACATTACAGGTAAATTTCATTTGTACCGATGCAGACGAATGATGCAGTCACCAAATAAGTGCTACATTTTTATTGTTTTGACCGGTGTTAGATATTTTAATATAACTTGCTCATTTCATAAGTTTGAGTGGTCAAGTTTTGGTTAAACTAGAATTCAGGAGAACCAAACATCATGAAATAATTTTCCCTGGTGGGATTCTATGGCCCGAAAATTTACTCAAAGTGGTATGTTCGGCAGGAATTCTGGTTATGTTTTTGAACATAGAGTAGTCAGATTGTTTAGAACATAACCGAGTTTCGGTGCTCCGATTTGGGTGATTCAGTTGAAGAACCCTTAGCACCTTAACAAAGTAGTACAAAGAACCAATGTCAAATATCGAAGTTAAGATCCTAAAAAATGATAAAGACAATTTCTTTATTCTTCTTCTTCTGCCAGTGTACAAATGGGCGATTTTCTTCACCGACTTACCTTACACCTTCTTCGTTAGGACTCCATTATGGGTATTCTTGGACTCTATGGAAATCTCATTGAGTCTAGAATCACAACCATATGCTATTTAATGGCATTTGGTGCCACGTCTTGTGCGAATTTAATTGTTGTACCAAGTGTAACAATCGCTTAGTTAAAGTTGAACCAGGAATACATGGTAGAAAGGATGTAGATATGAACAAGAAATGCAATATGTATGGATGTGTTCATGAAACATGAATATGATATGGAAAATGAAAGCAGGCGAAACATGAATACTGAACATGAAAGGCAATATGTCATGAACACATAATGTGGTTAAGTTATATAGATTATTATCACATATAACCAGAAAAAGATAACAAATGATAGGAAATACATGAATGAACAAGTGGTAGCCAATTAAAAAGGCTATGAATAGATAAAAACCTAGTAGATCTACATAAATGATATGAAGACATAATGTGATTATGATCGGTTATGAGTTCTATTTATATATATATATATATATATATATATATATATATATATATATATATATATATATATATATATATATATATATATCGATTTGAATTATTGTTATTCGAAATGTTTGTTATGCGATTATGATCGGTTATGAGTTCTAATTGTGAAACATATATATGTATATATATATTGATTTGAATTATTGTTATTCAAAATGTTTGTCAAATTTATGCATGTGTGCGAGTATTTGAACTATAAGTGAAATTACTGCATAAAAGTAAATTGATTTGAAATGTATTATTGAATGACCAACATGATGAGATTCACTATTTGGTCGTCATGAAGGTAATCGTAAATATTGAATGTGGAAATCACATTTTTATGAATGACCCGACATGTGGGATTCACATTGAACAATCATGAGGTAGTAATTGCGGGCGTGAGATCACATTGCTCTTGAATGACAAAGCGGGGCCGAGGATTCACCAACTGAATCTGTCGTGAATGTCGACTTCTATAGCCATATGTGAGATGGTAATATTGAATGTGAGATCACATTGCTACTAAATGACAAATAGGACAGGATTCACCAACTGAATCTCTCGTGAATGTCAACTTCTGTAGCCATATGTGAGATGGTGATATTAAATGTGAAACCACATCGCTACTGAATGACAAATAGGACAGGATTCACCAACTGAATCTGTCATGAATGTTGACTTCTATAGCTATATGTGAAATCACAAACCGAAAAGTGAAAAAATGACATTAAAAATTGTATTTGTTTAAGTATCTTTTACATTACACAGACATTGTATAAAGACATTATTTTGTAAATGTATTTTGTTAAATGTAAATGTTATGCGTCTCTTAAACTTGTAAATGTTTATGGGATTGCCCAAATTAAAGTGCTTCCGCGTAATTAAAAAGTCTAAAATCGAATAACACAAACAACATGTTTTGGGAAGATAATTGAAAATGTCGGAGTAAAAGCCGGACTCTAGGCTTGGATGTACTGCTTAGGGTTGAGTCGGGTTCGGGTCGCGACACTTTGGAAAACTAAATTATTAATGACAAAATGTTTTGAGAAGATAGTGAAAATATCGGAGTAAATAGGCTTGGATCCACCAACCCGAGTGTGTGAGAGTTCGGTCGTATTACTGAAAACGAAAATTTAATAAACGATAACTAAAAGAGATTAAGCGGTGTATGGAGTCTAATTTGACCGTATGTATTTGATATGACTTTGATATGTTACGATTTGCCATCGCAGATGTATAAGTTTGCTTTGAATATGATCGACATGTCATACATGTGTAAGAAGATATAATTGAAGAGCATGGAGCATGACACATGGAAGTGATACGGCCAGAGTGATAATGATATGGAATCTGAAAAGATGAAACCATGTAATATGATGATATGAGTTAGAAGTCACATACGAATAGGCACCGTTATATGCATAAGGAAAAGTAAATGTAAAAGGTGTGACGATTATTGTTATTGGTGGATTCTTTGTTTTATATGTTCCCATGGCGTAAAGCAGCGGGTGTTCAATCAGGTGTGAGTGCTGAAGATGAGATAAAGAAGACATGACATTCCACACTAGCAGTATGGGCCATCTCAGAGATAGGTGCTCACCAGCACTGTTTTCTGCGATCTCTGATCTTTGTATTAGACATATATATGTATAAGTGTTTGTATAAGTAAATGGGACTTAATATATGTGTATAGATTTTGATGGACACCACTCCGGTGGTAGTTCTTTTGTGTATGGTGTTTTTGTTATTACGAAATTGTTGTATACCCACCGGGTACAAGTTCAACTTTGAGAAAAAAAAAAAGCAGTGCTCGATTATATAGTCGCTCCACAGGACTTGGTTGGATCATGTCGAGTTGGATCGAGAATCGAGGCATGACAACACTGGATTTAATAGTTGCATCGGATTGCATGTTGGAATCATTATTGATCCAAGATGGCTTGTTGGGTAAACCCAAGGTCACTCAAAGTGATATTGGATTCCTGAAATGCGTACGATTGCAATTGGTATGGACAAGACACCCACCTTTTAACCCAAGATAGCTTATTGGGTAACCCAAGGTGATTCTCGATGATATTGGATATCGACCCACTAGGAGAACCTCCATATAGATTCTCTCAGATCAATAGTGAGGGCCATGGATTCGTAATAAAATAGTGGGAGCCATAATGCGTAATTATCAAGCCATAATAATCATGCATTTTAAGTACAATCTAACATAATCTTTTTTTCATCTAAGTTGTGAGAATTGTAACACGTCGACCATCGTGAACTTGCGATCCATATTAGATGCCAACAAATTGATAGGGACTAATTTCATGGACTGGCTAAGGAACTTGAGAATTGTTCTCAAGGCAAAAAAGATAGCTTATGTCCTTGATGCCCTACTCCCAGAATCAGCATCTGTTGAAGACCAGATTACATATCAAAAGCACACAGTATGATTGCTGCATGTATCATGCTTGCATCAATGTCACCAGAGCTTCAGAAACAACATGAGGCTATGATAGAATATGACATAGTCGCCCACGAATCTAAGGAGTTTTTCATGAGCATCTTGAATCAAAGAAAGGTTTGATAAAATGCTTTTAGCTCTAAATAGAATGTAGATGGGACATCTCCGGGTATAGTATCTGCGAGAAAATGAATGGGTACATAGTAAGGTTGGAGAAGTTAGGTTTTGGCATGGATAATGAATTAAGTATAGACTTGATTCTGGATGGTTTACCCGATAGTTTTGCATAGTTTATGCTTAACCATAGGATGAACGATAAAGAGTTCTCCATTCCTAGGTTAATCAACCTGCTTAAAACAATTGAACCCACCTTAAAGAATGAAGGTAAAACTGTGATGCTTGTGAATTCTTCTAGTTCTAAGAACAAGAAAAAGAGAAAAATCACTAAGCAAAAGGGAGGGGTGGCCAAGAAAAAGGTTAAGGAGTGTGACACCCCAAAACCCGGGGGTCCTTCGACCAATCGTCAACCTGCGGAATACTCGTGTATATCAGTTAATTCGATACCACACCATTGTGTTCCTTGACCACTTTGAGTCCAATTTACCCATGTTTCTTTTTTTGAAACATGCAAGGGTATATATACATTAAAATAGTTCACACGTTTTAAGTACAATTCTTTTACACCAAAAATACATGTCAAGCTAGTTCGCTCAACGGATTTTACAAAATGAATTATAAAAGCCATATGTCGGCTTTTCATACTACTGCGGCCTCAAATGAGCGCTGTCCACCAGTATCTGCCTTGTACCTGAAATATTTTTCCCATAAAGGGTAAGCCACACCCAGTGGAGAAAATTCCTACAGAGGCTACTCCTCACTTAAGTACACATGCAATGGTCATGTTCACAATTCACACTCACATCCCAAGTAGACAACATGCAATCTCTACTATGGAATCTTAGATGTCATGCCATGAAATGAGATGAGACTCAATCATGTACCATGCTCCGAGTCATTACTAACTCCATTACTCAATGTGATCTTTGGTGATGTCTGCTCTATTAAATCTACCACACACCATGATGTCTGCTATGTGATAAAAACCGTTATTGATGAATAGCATCCAATGATCACTAAACGTTATTTGTTCTTGGAAATCAAAACTGGATGTCATATTTGAACGACCGCTTTACAGTTTCATGTGTGTCATTGCGGGCGTGAATTTTCGGGGTCTCACCGCAGTTTCGACGCCCTACACCTCACTGCTTTCACCGTTGGATACATATGTATAACAAAAAATACAGGGCTTTCACCCGAGGGGGTAATCATCCCTGCTTGCTATTACCTGACACATGTTTTCACTTTCCATATGCATCATAGACTTGTCGACTTTCTGCCCAATAGTATCAACAGCCCACCATCAAATACTAAACGCAGTGTTGATCCATACCATGCACTCACACCCATGTCATGCGATGTTCCCATGCACAATGCAATGCGATGCGCCATTGCATGTCTATACCATGCCACATATACGATGAATGCTATAGGGACAATTTAATTCACGCATTTCACTATGCATCATGGATAATTATATCAACATGCATATAATTTCCAAAACAAGCACACATCCCAATGTCATTACATTAATACACATATCAACATTTCATCAAACAAGCATGTCATTCCATGCAATCAATACACTTGGTGCTATAATCAAAATTTCAGCAATGATGTGAGCACCAAATGTCAACCACTGGCATCTGGCTAGATTTTAGACTCAAAGAGTTTTTCACAGAGTCTAAGTACATGCTAATTAGAGTTCGGACGAGAAAGATATGGTCGTTCAAAGTTGAAGTGTAACGGAGGCCACGCTATTGCTCCAATCCCATGCAATAATGTGCCTGAGGGTTGCAAGAGCCACACAATTGCGTGGCTTCCATGCTACATCGTGCAGAGGCATTTTGGTAGTTCTCGCACACAATGTTTCAACCCAAATTCATCTCGGAAGAAGCCCTTTAAATCGGCTACAAACTTGTCCCATGCCATAAACATCGCACAACACGAACCCAAAATCAACCCAAAATAATAGCCCAAAGGATAGAAATAAACCAAAATAGGAAGAATCCTTACCTCTTGGAGCATAGCCCTCATTGAATTTACAGACTTTACTTCTTGGTCCGACAATTTTCGACCATCGGAACGTCGACGAACTGAAAAAGAACACGCAAATTTCCTTTTATTCTTCTCTCCCTTCCTATATCTCTCTTTTCTTTTCTTCTATTTCTTTCCTTTCTCTCCTTTTCCTCTTTCCTTCTCGTTTCCTTTTCTGTTCTTCCTTCCTTCTATGAACACATCTCCCATTTATACATGATTCTCCATTTGCATCCATTTTAACACATGGCTTGCCATGTGTCCTACATGCACTTATCTCAATTTGCATGCATTTTAACACATGGCTTGCCATGTGTCCTACATGCACTTGTCATTACGACCCAAATTCTCATGCCATGTGTCACTCGACACCCATTGCCACGAAAAACGTGAAATTTTGACTATCTTGTAATTCAACGATTCGCTCGGGTAACTAGATTTCACAAGACGAATCCAATGGTAAGGTCAGTTTCGTCATCCATTGTTTAGAAAATTTTTAGGTTTTCAACCTGTACGATATTGACAAATCATTGTTTTGTCATTTTAAAGAAAAATTCAATATTTTCTGGGTTTTACAAGGAGACATCCTCAAAGGGTACATGCTTCCATTGTGGCAAAAAAGGTCATTGGAAGAGGATTTGCAATGCCTACTTGGAGTCAAGGATGAAGGCTGCATGTGATGCACCAACATCATCAGGTATTTATGTCATCGAAATTAATACTGTTTCCCATGGAAACCTTTGGGTATTGGATATCGGTTGTGGCTCACACATAGGTATGATATGCAGGGGCCTTAGGGACAATAGGAAGCTCACAAAGGGAGAGTCTGACCTTCGACTTGGTAATGGCGCAATAGTTAGGGTTTTTGCTATTGGGACTTATGTTTTAGACCTCCCTAGTGGATTTTTTTTTTTAAATTTGGACAATTGCTTTTGTGTACCAGCTTTGACGAAGAACATCATTTCTATTTTGTATTTAATGAAGAAAGGATTTCATTTAAATTTTAGTAACAATGGTTGTTACATTATGTTAAATGATGTTTTTTATGCTGGTGGTACTTTGAGCAATGGGATTTACATATTAGATGTGTCGAATCCAATCCTGAATGTTAATGACAATAAAAGACAAAAGAGATAATTTGAAATCATCAGTTTTATGGCATTGTTGTCTTGGCCATATAAGTGAGAGGCGCATGACTAAGTTATACAAATGTGGAAGCTTAGGGTCATTTGATTATGAATCATTTGACACATGAATTCATGCCAAAAGTAGCGCACGACCAAATTACTCCTTAAAGGAAATGGTGTGAACGAGCAAATGCACTATTGCACTAATACACCGATGTATGTGGTCCTATGCCTATGCATGCCAAAGGTGGTTTTGTTTACTTCATAACCTTGATCGATGATTATTCACGATTGGGGTACTTATATCTCATGAGGTATAAGTATGAGGCCTTTGAAAGGTTCAAAGAATTCAGAAATGAGGTAGAGAAACAACTTGGGAGAAGTATGAGTACTTAAGCCAAGGGTTTATGGATTATCTTAAGGACAATGGGATTTTGTCCCAATGGACTCCACCTTACACTCCACAACACAATGGTGTGGCTAAGAAATGGAACCGAACCTTGTTAGACATGGTAAGGTCTATGATAGGCAAGACAGATCTATCTAAATCCTTCTGGGGTTATCCACTTGAGACTACTGTTTATATCTTACTCCATATGAGATATGGACTGATAAGAAGCCCATTTTTTTCACATGAAAGTATGAGGTTGTCCTACTTATGTGCGGACAATATCAGATAAGCTTGAAGCTAAGTTGGATAAGTGTCTATTTGTAGGATATCCTAAGGAAACAATACGATATCAATTCTACAACACTTTGGAACAAAGGTTGTTTGTTTCAAAGCATGCGGTCTTTTTAGAGAAAGAGTTTCTTCTAAGAGAAGACAATGGGAGCAAAGTTGAGCTTAGTGAAGTTCAAGATGCTTTAACAGACCCGTCTCATATGACTGAACCTGAAGCTGTAATTCATGATGATGAATTAACAGCTGACTCTTCTAAAACACAAGTGCTTCGTAGGATAAGTAGGATATGTTCTGGTTCTAGAGAGATGATTGCTCATTAAAGTGAAATCAAATGTGTATGACTTATTGCTCATAGAACATGATAATAACTACCTACAAAAAGAATCTCAATAGTCACCAATCAATGGCTCATAGACACAGTTTTACATGGATTCCATGTATACAAACCAAGTATGACTCAGTCGATCCACTTAAAGGGATAAAACCTATAGTGTGTGATTCAAAGATGTATAAAGGTGTGGCACCCCTCGAGACGTGGTTCTGTTCCAATTAGCGGATTTGAACCAAACCCAGGACGCCCGACCGCTTCCATTTATCAACAAGTATTTCATTAACATAAGCTGTCGCTCTCAAAATTTTGCTATGATTTACCCTAGTAAGCCCATAAACATTTACAAATTCAATAGGCCCATAACATTTACATTTGATATGCAATTCCCTTACAAAATATTCATTTAACCAAAAGTGGCATTTTATCCCGTTTACAACATAATATCCAAAATCATAGCATTTACAATGAAGGCATTCCATGCCTTTTCAAAATAATTTACAAAATAGATGTTCAGAGTTCAAATTGTTTTTACAAAATATCAATGTTAAAAAAAAATGGAGTGAATGATGCTAGAGACATTCACCCTTCATGACTCGACGCCTCGATCTTGCCTTCTCGTCCCCGCTCACCTCCCAAGACCGCGCACGATAAACACGCCACATTTTCATGCTTAGCGGTCTCTCATGCAGCACAATCATTCTCCTTCTGCTTCACTTGAGTCAAATTATGAAGTTTTACTAAACAAACTTTCAAACTATTTGATGATCAATGTCAATACAATACATATACATATTTCATATTCAATCTCATTTTATGGTCTGGTTGATCTTCCCAAATATACACTTTCATATGTTATAAACCATTTATAACCAAATCATGCATTTCACAATGCTTCTTTTCATTTCAATTTAAAATCATGCTTTTCACTCCAATATGTTTAAATAATCTTCAAATCACCATATGCTCTAAATTATTTAACCTATAAAAAAAAGTTTTTGGTATATGGTGATATCAAATCATCGCACGGGGTCTCATTGGCTATAAAAGGTTGTGAGTAAAACGCTTTTATAACACGTCGGCCTTGCTGGGCTACTGACTGGTTATTAAAAATCAATTAGTGAACACTACCGATATTGTCCCGTTGGGCTGCTGATCGGAGTGACACATCAATACATTTGTTCACAGTACTGCTAATTTGACCCTTATTGGTATACCAATCTATCCTTTGTGCGAATTTAACAGTTAACATTCTATTAAGGGTGTTCAAATTCTTTATATCAAAATACAGTACAACATGTACATTTGTACAAACTGTTCATTTTCAATAATCATGCAATTTTCATATGCAAAATTCTGCACAATCATTTGCTTTCCAATCACTAAAACAATCAATATGCTTTTCTTATACATTTAGAACAAACATTTCAAATATTGAAATGAGAATAAGAGAAGATAGAACAAACCAATCTATCTCTTTCTTTTTGCCTTGTCGTCAATCTTGATCCTAGGTTAGGTGATCCTCATCGGCCCTTAGCAAATCACACACATCACATTTTTAGTGAACTAGCACTAATCACACTTCGCTTCCCTCGGCGGCGAGGTACGGTATGTTTTTCACTTAGTTTCATTCTTATTTGAACCCCTATTGATAATTTATTAGGGTTCTCAAACTATCGGCGTAGCACTGCATGCACCACAACAGAAAGACCCTGCTTCGCTACTTCACAGAGCTGTCATGCTATGCAGCGTAGCCACGTCAGAGCATAGCCGAGGCTTTCTCTGCCCTTCTCACTGTCAGGCGAGCAGCCCTCACAGGCTTAGCTACGCCATTGCAAGAGATGCCCTTCTGCGCGAAGGTCCGGGAGCTTGCTCAGATTTTCTCTTTTTTTTCTTTGCATTTTCCTCCAAAATCCTCAAAATCAAAACAAATCATGGGAAAGATCTCAATAACATCTTAATACCTTCCTAAACCAATCCATGATAAAAAACTCCATGGATGGGATTAGGTTTTCTAATCCAAACATCATTTAAAGAGAAATCTAGGTTTGCCTCTACTCTTTAAATCCTTTTGAATCTTCTCTCTTTCTTCACCAAGATGCTTGGATCATTTAGAAGCAAATGAACGGAAAAAATCACCAAAATCACTTCTTCTTGCCAAACCCTAGCTTCCTCCTCTCACTTGCCTCCAAAAACGTTTTTGCACAATGGCTTTCCAAGACCAAATGTGGTCTTAAGTCACTCATTTCTCCTAAGGCCATGTTTGGCCCACAAAAATCCATTTTTAGACTTAAGTTCTCCTAAATGCTATCTTGCCCATATATTTTCTCTATTTGCATTTACATTCTCCATATTCACTCTTAGACCTTTATTCTTTATCACAAATGACCCTTAGGTCCTCATTTTACCAATTTCCAAATTTGCCCTTTTTCACTCGGGTTTATTTCCGGGTTCAATCAATTTCTTATTTTAACATATAATATTTAATCATATGCTCACATTTTCACTTCACATTTCACATTTAACAATTTATCAGTTTTCCCAAAAATACCCAAGTTTGGCTCAATTTATACCCGGAATATATAATAAAAATTATTATAAAAATTCTAGGGTATTTTTAGGGCGTCACAGAAGGTAATGTGATTACTTATAAAGCTAGGCTTGTGGCTAAGGGTTATCATAAAAAACAAGGCCATGCTTAAGTCCATAAGAATACTCCTAGCCATTGTTGCTCTATGATTATGAGATATGGAAAATGGATGTGCAAACGGCTTTCCTTAATGGAAACCTTACCGAGGAGGTGTATATGACATAAGCTGAAGGCTTCATATTTGGAAATGGTAGTAAAGTATGCAACCTTTAGAGATCCATTTATGGATTGAAGTAAGTGTCTAGGAGTTGGAATATCCAATTTGATAAGACAATCAAAGAGTTTGGTTTCTCACAAAATCTGGATGAGCTTTATGTAAATAAGAAGATAAGTGGGAGTGCAGTCGTATTCCTAGTATTGTATGTGGATGACATATCATAGAAATGACGTTCCCGCCTCTACAATCCACAAAATTTGGTTATCTAAGAATTTCTCCATGAAAGACCTTGGAGAAGCAACATACATATTGGGGATAAAGATCTACAGAGATAGATCCAACAGGTTGCTTGTTCTTTCGCATTCAACATACATAGACAAGATGCTAAAAAAGCTTAGCATGGAGCAATCCAAGAGAGGATACGTCCCCATGGTTAATGGGATTACCCTCTCGAAGTCCATATGTCAGAAGACACAAGATGAGAGGACACACATGAATATGACACCATATGCTTCGGCTATAGGATCAATCATGTATGCTATGTTATGTACTAGACCCGACGTATCATATGCTCCCAATGCCAGCAAATACCAATCGCACTGGTATGGGTCAATAGGTATTTAAGAATATCCTTAAGTACTCGAGAAGGACTAAGGATGTATTATTGATTTATGGACATGGGGATCTTATTGTTAATGGGTATATCGATGTCAACTTCCAATCTGATAGAGATGACTCCAAATCTTAGTTAAGTTACATGTTCACATTGAATGGTGGTGCAGTCAGTTGGTAGAGTTCCAAACAAGAAACGACTATGGATTCTACAATTGAATCAAAGTACATTGCAACTTTTGAAGCAGCTAAAGAAGTGTTTTGATAAAGAAGTTCATTATTGAACTAGGTGTGGTACCTAGCATTGTTCATCGATACTTTTGTGTTGTGATAACAATGGAGTCATAAAGACAAGAAAGAAACTTATAATGCCAACAAAGGTCCAAACACGTATCAGAGATAACATTTGATAAGAGAGATCAAATAGCGTGAATGATGCAAAGATAGAGAAAATAATTACGATCGAATATAGGTGATCCTTGACTAAGCTTTCACTTCCTTAAAAGAAGTATGATGAATCCCATGCTCTCGCTCATGGTATGAGATACAGTGCGTATCGTTTTAGCACAGTAGGGAGTTTGTTAAAGAAGTACTCTAAAGGCAATCGCCATTAGCACTTATTGTACACACTACATATTATTTAATATGAAAGGCTTCTTCAATAATTTGATATTGATACGTTAAATTGATATAGATCTTTAATAGAATTAATGAAGTCCATGATACATAGCATAGCATGAAGGAAATCATGATGGGATCATGATAATAAGATTCCTATCATGTGCAATTATGTTAGTGTTCAATGGTCTAGGTCTGTGATCAACAAGACCTGAAGACATGATTTGAACAGACTAGCACATATCATACTCCTCGTCGATCAAGTAGTAGATATTAAAATCAGATCATGAGTTGATTAGAGTCGGTAGCGTATGTTTGCTAAGAGTAGCCAAGTACATCGGACCGTCATGAGACAATCATATGGATTATTAATTTAAATGTGATGATTGTCTCATCATGACAATGGGTAAGTATCTCGTGACTTGAGTCGCCAACGATATCCGATGCCGATTTCATACTTTGACCTCAATCCACATTACCTCTGCAGGTCTCTCTTGGATGATGATCGGTATAGTTTGAGGTGTTTAGCTGTAATTGAGTAGGCCAACAAAGATCTACACTAATTTCTAATAGAGGAAGGGTATACCTATGGCCTCTTGTCGGAATCATTACTTAGAAATCTCTGGCCATAGTAGAAATGCTATGAGGAGTGTCTTCAAGTGCATAATGGATGAGTAATGAATCCAAGGACAAGATCAAATATCACTTAGGCTAGATGTGGGATAGCCAGTCTAGTGGGAGCTACACATTGTCCAAGTTCTGAATCGAGTGGGGTATAGATTGGTGAAAGGATGAATTGCACGATATTTGCTTATGGAAGGGTATGTAGTAGACCACTGAATCTCCGGTCAATTGGGTTCATGATGTGTTGCTAGAAGCAGCTCATGACTTGCTCGATTCAATAGTTTAATCAAGTGACCAACATAATTGGAACCTAATGGGTCACACACATAGAAGTGTGTGGAGCTGATATGAAATGGATTTGGATGTGATCCAAATGTGAGGGAGTTTATTCTTGAGAATGGAATGTCATGGGATTAGTAGAATCCTGGGTTCGAAAGCCCTCACTTAAAGAGATAACAGGCTTAGGCTTGTTCCTAGGCTTAAGGCCTCGAAGGAACACACCATAACGCATAGGGATGTGTGTAGCCTCTCATCACTTATGGTGAGGGGTATTTTGGTCATTTAATTAGTTAGGTTTTCCTATGTGCCAAACATTATGGAAAGCCTTAAGATATAGATGTGGTGGTCAGGAGAACACAATTCAAACAAGTTTTGTTCTTCGCTTAAGAAGTGTTCTGCAGATTTTGAGAGACTCTATTTCAACTCCTTGATCAAAGATCTGGCTAGCACCGCACCTTTTATGAGACCGCCTCGAGGCAAGGTTGTCAACTCGCTTCATGTGGATACCGTTAGAGGCGAACCTAGGACTTGGTTCGCTTTGGTCTAAAGTTGCCCTGACCACTAGATCGGTTTTGGAATCGACACAAGGTAATCCTACCTTTTGTTATAAAACCAGTTTTGATGCTACAAGGGGTCCTAGGATGGGTTTTTGTTGGGATTTTTTTTATGTTTTCCGCTGCCTAATGCATGTGATGTTGCCCACGAAACCCTTCACGATTTTCATAAGTATTGATTCAGAACTTGAATAATAAGAGCGCTCAATTTATGGTTAGACCATGAATATATTATTGATTATAGAACCAATGACACTTACGGAGAAAGATATAATTGAAGATGTTAACGGAAAAACCTAGCTTTAATTATGAATTGTTTATGGAGGATTGATCAATATGTAGTGACTACATCAATGAACAATTCAATTCCTTTGAATGTAATTTAATTTAAAAATTTTACGAGTGTAATTTAAAAATTTTAGTGGAGTAATTTTTGGAAGTAATAATTTTGATTTTTAATTAAGGTGTTAATTTTATGTCAAAATTATTTGAGCTTAAAATTATAATGTCCATGGTTCCTCTCAGTGGCTCCATTAATTTATAAGAACAATGTTTCGGGTTGAAATAATTTATTTAGAATTGTTAATTGTAAATTAAATTCACACAACTTTTATGTACATAATAATATAGTATGGTAAATACCACACTATATATTTTATTTAATAATAATAATAAAATTAAGAGATAATTGACAGGAATAATCCATAGTTTGATTGGCCTTCTTTAATTAGTCTCATATATTGATTAGCTAGGAATAATCCTAGGTTTAGGGGGGTCTCATATTTTATTGGTCCTAAGGCATGGGTGACCAGCTAAAGGAAGTTAAAATAATCCTACATGGCCACTGTCTCTTCTCTCTTACCACAAGTCAATATCTAATTGGCCCCCAAAATTTTTTATTTTATAAAAGAATATCCCCACCCCTTCTCTCTCTTCTCTTTCCTCCTTCACCTCCACCTCGCACCTTTAACCCACCGATCGACCATATTTGTGTTGATTAAAAAACAAGGTATTTTTCAACAAGTGGAAGCAGTAGCTCCCGACTTTGTGCTTGGTTTAGAAAATGTAACTCATAAGTGGGGCTCCTAGGATCAACATGTATGGTTACATCTTTGTTATGGGTGGTAAATAGACATGAATGCAGGCATGCTCAAAAGTCTGGCTAGAAGAAACGATAATTGGGTCAACCATTAAAGACCCAGAAATTGAACACAAAAACTCATAGGGTTGTACCTTGGATTGGTGTTTAGACCCATTGGAAGAAGAAGAAGACCTGTAAAACACCCTCCACCTATTCTTCCCACTCTCAGCTCCCATCCCATCTCCTCACAGCCTTCCTTGATGTAGGAGCTTCTATAACAAACATTGGGAATTCGATCTTCATCATATAAAATTTGGATTCGGAAGGTTTTGAAACCTTGGAGACTCCAAATATATTTCCAAATCCAAGTATTTTGAGTCTTGTCACTATTTTGGTTTGGAGTTGTTTTATTATAGAAATCTTTGTTCTCCAAGTCCAAGTAGTAGTTTAGTTATTTAATTTAGAAAGTTTATTTTCCTAGTCAAAGTAAGAGTTGCTATTTCCTTTTAGAAAGATTTGATTTTTAGGAGTTCCTTTATTTCAATTAGAAAGCCTTGTTTTCCAAGTCAAAGCAGGAGTTTCTTGATTTTGAATTTTATAGAAACATGGCTCATATACCCTCTCTTAATGCAGATTTTGACACCGCCTTCAAGCTTTAATAATATTTTCTTATTTCTTTTAAGAGTTCACTTTTGCTCTCTTGTCTCCCAGGCGATTCCCTGGGAGCATGGTGCCTGCTGTTTTGGTCCAGGTGGTTTCTCATGGTGAAGCATATATCTTTTCTCTGAATTCTGCTATGGATTCCTGAGTAGCTTAGCTCAGGGCTTCATCTCAGATTCCTCGAGAGTGGCGGCTGCACCCATCCCCATAACCCCACTGATCTCACAATCTTCTTCAAACTTTCGTATCTAATTCCTCCAAACCACGATTTATACCATGAATGGCTGAACTCGCCTTGAACCCACTTGGCCCAATGACAGTTAGAGCCAAGAGGATCAAAGCGCTTCAAAGATTTTAATTTGTAATGCCTAAGTAAGAAGTCACGGTTCAACTCCAAAGAAGAAACAAAGATGGTACACGCTATCAAAACCCAAATTAACAGATGCATGCCGTTGACTTGATCCGCCATTGGCGGCCGATATTTGTCATTGATTGTAGTGTGTTGATTTGTCCCCATTCGTTGCAATTCGGTAGTCAGATGATCGCTCATTTGATTACCTTCCGCCCTTGTTCCTGAACATTTAGTTTCTCTGATGCTTTAGGGGTATAGAGTAGGTTTAGAAGATGTTAGTTTCCTTTCTTGTTTTGTTGAATATTTGCTTTCCTTTGTGGCCAAATTTTGTTTTGTTCTTCATACTTTTTGGGTGTGTTATCCATGTTTTCTTGAGTTTATGATTTATAAAATTGAGAGTTAAAATTTCTCTTTAGTTCTTGAAAGAACTTTGAACTCATTCGTTATCTCATGTTCATCAAGACTTCTTCTTATCAATCGGATTCCATCATCGATTGTATGCTCTTCTTATACTACATGTTCCTCATTTCATCAAAGCAACTGTCAAGGTCAACTCCATTCCATGCCTAAGACTGGAGCGGTTCTTCCGAGACACTGACGGTCTCACCAAGCAGGTCTTCATATCATTTGTTATCAAAGCAACAAGTTCTTTTTTTTAGTTTGCCTATCTTTTACTATTTTTTGTCCGAACTCAACATAGTCACCACTTTCATCTGTTCAACCTAAAGTCCACCCCACCCCAGTTCCATTCTCAACCTATTTTCTACTCCATCCTAAGTCCGATTTTCCACATTCTTGATATGATATAATTTTTTTTGCCTTCCTTTATATTGAATCGTACATCCTAAATTACAAAATAAAAGGGAGAAAAAAAAAAAGAAAGGGATCCGGTAGGCAAAAAAAAAAAGAGTTTGGAAACTGAAATGTTTTTTCCCTATAAGTTTTTCATCATTCTAGTTGTTGGAAATCAAGTCACTACCAACTTGTCCTTTGATAGGTTTTCTACATAATTTGCAAAAAAACAGATTTGATTGATTAGTTCCAAAAGAACCGAAAGAGAGATTATGAGTGGAAAAAGGCAAGAGTGGTAAGAACATTAGAGTGAGCAAAAGCCAAATAAATTTTGTGTGAAAACGCGGGTGAACTGAGTGAATCATTCTTTGAGTGAAACGTGTGAGGGAGTTATTTGTGAGGTTCTATTTTTTTTTTTTCTAACCTCATTTTGCAGCAATATGTCAAATAATGGTGCATCCAAAGGTGTGACAAGGGGAATTGACATGAAGTTCATTATGGAGGCCTTAACTATCGAAGTAAAGAGGATGTTTAGGGCTGAGTTGGAATAATTCCATGAGAGGGTAGAGCAAAGCTTGGAGCAGCCACGAAACCCTCCAACAGTGTAAAACCTGGGAAAATTTGAACTTTTCCTAAAAAGGGGCCAAAAATGGTAAATTGCCACTACAGTACAGGTTCGAAGCTTGGAAATTCTCTACATCTCAGATGATGAAACGAACCTTACCGTTGGATTCATCTAGTAAAATCTAGTTACCAAGAGGAATTTTGTTAAATTCCGACATAGTTGGATTTTTCATGATTTTCGGGGCAAAAAAGTGGGTGACACATGGCATGATGCCTGCATTCCATGTGGGTGACTCATGGCATGATTCATACATGACATGTGGGTGACACATGGCATGATGCATGCATGCCATGTGGAGGTGTCCAACTTATAAAAAGGGTATTGGTGGAGAGAGAAGAAAGGAAGAGAGAACAAGGGAGAGGAAGGAAGATCTGACAACTTCTTCCTTTGATTTCCGGCGTTCCGATAGTTTTTCGGGCCGAGAGTTAAAGTCCATCTACTCGACGAGGGCTAAACTCCAAGAGGTAGGGATTCTTCCTATTTTGATTTATTTTCACCCTAAGGGGACTGGTTTTCGGTACTGATTTTGGGACTGAAATTATGGACTGAGGTTCAAGAATGTTCGCGGTCGCAGGTTTTGATGCATGGCCTGGCATGATGCTATTATGTTTTGTAATCTGGAATTGGACAGTCTTGGGGTTGATCTAGTTTGTCCTATGCCCGGGTGGTGGCATGTTTGTGTGGCTTATGATGACTATATGTGTGGACTGCTTTATGGGCATCTCTTATACCACAATTGGGCGTGAGAACCAAGTTGTCTTTATTTGCTTTTGATTGACTTGCTTGGTGATTATTGTTGATTGAATGTTGATATATGAACTCTAATATATTGACATTGAGATGAACTGTTTGGAAATTATATGCTTATGATATAATTGTCCATGATACATTGTCCATATGGCATGCATTATATATGTGATAGGAAAATGACTTGCAATGGCATGATGCATTATATATGCACTGAGGCATCACATTCATGGGTGTAAGTGCATGGTGTCATCACACACCATCCTTGGTGGTTGATGAGTGAGCTCGATACGTTGAACGAAGTTCAGCGGAGTTTCGTTGTTCATAGAGTATGAAATGGTGCTATTGATTCGTATCCCGTAGGGTATTCTAAGTCAACAAAATTTATAACCTAATACCTCATACTACTCGCAAAGATGCCACTGGCAAGATAAATGCTCTGCGATCATCCACAAGCGACGTATTTCAGAAACGAATTTAAAATAAAGCTCATATTAGTGATTTCATTTTGATATTTTGGTCATGATAAAATTAGGGGGATTTAGGTGATTACAATCTAAAATAAAAACTTATCAAAACATGACAACAAATCCCTTTGGAGTGTCAGTCACTAGGTTTCAGTTCCTTATGCAGCGAGGGGGTTTTTTCTGTGTCTTTTCCTCGCATTAGTGGAGTGATAAATATATAGTTATCTCCGAACCTGCTCGATTTAGCTATAATAACCGACCCTAAATAAATATCCTTGAAAATGGTATTTACTTCCCATTAATGGTCCTTTACGTTAAAGAATACCACTGACCACCTTCCAAAGGTCCATAAATGATAAATCCGACTTAACATCACTCGGATCTAGCGATAAGTATCCAATGAGCCCCAGTGAGCTTACTAAATACTAACCATTCAAGGTGATTCAAAGGACCAGAACCTAGGCTCAAGGAAATAAAACGCTTCACCTTTAAATCGGCTCTCTCCCAATAACCCATAGATGATAACTAATGAAATGTCAATGGTCGAAGCACAAACATCCAATCAACCCTAAAATATCAATACCTGATCATCTGGCGTAACACGGGGCGGATTAAAACAATGTTTGAAAAGAAACCAAATAATGTAGGAAAATAATCCATATTATCAGGTGGAAAACACCTTGTTAAAACGTGAAAACCCCACCTTTCAACTTAACCTTTCACCTAGCTCTGCCATCTAAGGAAACGAAGGTTTTAGCCGCCTTCCTATTCTCGAGGTTTTTCGCCGCCGAGGAAGGAAGAGAAAACGAGAAAACCAGGAAGCTTATGCTCTAAGCTTTACTAGATATCGAACATAATGTCTACAAAGCCCTGCGAGGTGTCACACCACAAACCCATTACAAATTACCAAAAGATACAAATGAAATACCACTTTACAGGAGAAAGGGAAAAACACAAAACTCAAAAAGTCAGCATGTTCAAGAAATTTTCAGAGGGAATTTCGCAGTCGTAGGTCCCTGCAAAATTCTCCCAGGCTGCGAACTTCGCAAGGGTTCGCAACCCTGCAAAATTCGTGGTTGCGAAAATTCAACCCTCGTTGAAAATTCCGCAACCCTCGCGACTTGACAAGGGCTTCAGACCGCATGTTTCGTTTCTCGCCTCTCTATGCTTTCAACTTTGAACCCGCAACCTGATTCTTTCATGCCTTGACTTGAATCCCCATCTAAGATATAAAGTCCCTAAAACAACCAAACTTGCTACAAAATTTGATTAGAGTATCATGAGGTCCTAACATGCCAACTCAAGACCAGCCATTTACTACATCAAAAGTTCCTCAAAACATAGAGGTTTAAGGTATAAAACAACACTTTGCAGTAATTATAACACACTATCCTCGTGGTCAGATGAGTGGGCTCGATACATAATCCTAAGTTCGCAGAGTTCCACTATTCAAGCAGAGCATAAACTGTGGCCTGCAAGAGCAACCAGTGATGTATACCCAAGTGAAAGCCCTTCGATTCGTTATACATATGTGTCCACCTGCAAAGCCCGGAAAGTGTAGGGCGTGTGAAGGCTACGTAGACCCCAAAATTCGCCACCATAAAGACATGTTTTTAATAAATGATCCGAAGTGAAACATCCAATAAGTTTTTATTTCTAAAAACTTGATTTTGTTTCAAAGTGATCATTGGATGAAATTCATCGACGATGGATGCTATCAACATTGAGTTATGCATCGTGTGTGACAGAGCTAGATGACTCCTGATTTTTCATGCATCAAGAGTCTCATCTACTTACAAGATTATTATGCAAGATTCCATTGTAACTGCACTATTATTATATTGGAATGTTGATATATATATATGTGAATGTGTGTCCAAGAATATTGTATGTGCATTTATAGGTAATAGCCTTCATAGAGTCTCTATCAAGGTGGCTCATCCTTATGGGAAAACATTTCAAGTGTAGTAAGTAAGACATTTCGTATGTATACACAAATTCAGGACACTCACGCCCAAGGACTATTACTCACCTCGCAAGGTTCAAAACTGTTGATCATAGTCAGGTATAATCAAATTTATGAAACCATTACTAGAAGACAAGAAATTAATCCCCGACAACGGCGCCAAAAACTTGATAAAACCAAATATAACTTGTATGCTCATAAGAAGAATAATTTTTTCATTGAACTCAATTAAAGATTTAATTTGGCCAAAAAAATAGAAAGTGCAATAAGGTCAGCGCTAAGTAATAAAGTGGACCTATGTCTGAGCATCGTTCACGAGATTGAGTTAATCTTAACTCAACCACTCTAACTACTCAAGTTTTACACTATCTGAACGTCCATTTCAGAGAAAATTTAGTAACCTAATAAGAATTTTAATAACTGGAATCCTACATTTAAAATAAAGTAAAATTTTAAATTCTAAATAAAAACTGGACTGAACCAGATTATTGTTGGAAGTAGACATTGGAATTTCACTGCTGTGAAATTATCAATTCCTACATCATAATTCCAATTTAATTTATCCCGAAGTTCAATCGACTCATTAAGAGGTAAAGGTAGTATACTTGGATTCTCTCTAACTTATACTTTCACTAAGTAGAGATTCATGTTCATTTCTGAACCATGATTCTAATCAATTACTTGTAATTAGAATTTGTCTATAAGATCTGGATATTTTTCTTTTCCAATATTTCATACCCATTTTATAATCGCAGACATTTCGCTTTCCCAAGACAGGCACCAAGTATTTCTACAAAATGAAAGATGTTCCCATCCTAAGATTTGAAACGACGCTCTTCTGATTAGATCTCAGCAACACGATCAAGATCATTCTCAGACATTACAGATCTCGATTAAATTGATATATCATACCAACCCTTCTCAAACTCGAGTAAATTGAGGATTTATCTAAGTAACTCTTCGTAGTTTATTAGTTCTTCTTCAATATTAGTCTAACATACCTCCTGGCACTAATCCATGCTCTGTGAATTTCCATCTCGTGTCACTCGCAGGGCCTCTACTCAGGAGCGATAATGAAGTTCTTCACGGTATACACTAAGATCGGGGAAATACCAATTTCACAACAACAATTCATCCAAATAAATTCAAAACCTCAACTCAGAAATTTTCTCTCATTGTGCGTAAAAGACCGTAACTAACACTGATCTTTCCCAGCAGAAGTCAGGTTCTCGAAACCGAATTATGGGAGATACACTCAAATACTGACTGAAAATTCACTGTAATTGGCAATCAATCAAGAAATGAGTCTGCAGCTTATCTGAGTTCATCAATTCAAAACAATAATTGTAAATTAATGTCAGGATTTAAATTCAACTTCAAAACTTCTGAACAATTTACTGTTTTAGATCCAGGAAATAAATTAAGCAGTCCTACACTAAATCTAATCTACAAAGAAAAGAAAAATAAGAAAAAGAAAAGAAAAAATATAATATAAAGAGAGTCCTACTCTCCCCAAAGTACAAAGTTCATCCGACGCCGACCGACTCGCACGTCTGTAGTCATTTGTATCGCATAGAGCTCCCAAAGCTCAGCCCCAAATCGAGGCTATGTGTGAATCCCTAAAAATTATGGCCCAAATTTGCCTTCTCTCCTCACAACCTGGTTGTTTCAACACATTTTATGACTTTCATAGGTGTCTGTCAGAGGTATAAATACTATCGTGACTCAGCGATCTTGGTGCTCCTTCTGCTTCCACTCACGACAATGTATTTTGTTGTGACAATCTTCTTTCTTTCAAAGATGATACCTGCCGCCACATTAATTTCCTTTCGTCAATATTTTGTGCATTCCTCAAACAAGCTATGTCAGCAAGATTGATAATCATGTCGCAACACAATGTCAAGGCACCTTCATGTTGGTGTCGTGGACCTGCTTCATGCGTCGCCACAACATCCCCGCGAGGTTGCGTCGCAGAACACCGTCTATATTATCCGCATATCCTGTCACACCCGTAAAATCTTCTACGCAGGATTGCTGCCACCGGTTCTCGCTGTTCGGTTCCTGGCTGCTGCGACATGACTTCTTGCGTGGCCACAATTTCTATCATCCCGACCAATTTTCATGATGCGACAAGACTCTTTGTGTTCACTTTACTCTGCTCTATCGCGCAACCCGCTTATTATGCTCCAAATGTAACTTTTCAGACGTGTCAAACCTTTATCATGACCTAGAAAGCTCCACGCGAATTTATTTCTGCTCACTATTGATGTGTTGCCACATTGTAAGATCCATGTCGCGATTACAGACTTATCTCTCGCCTTGGAAGTATGTTGCAACGCCGGGTTCCTTTGTCAAGAATCGTTAACTGTCGTATCATTATTCATCGTGATGATAAATTTACTTTATATGACCAACTTCTTCTTTCAATGCTCTTTGTCTCAACCAGCTCTCTATGTCGCAAGAATTAGTGTTATGATGTGTTAAGTCATTGCAGTAGATTCTACTTCCTATTATTAGATTCTCGTTTCTTTATGATCTTTCATTATGTTGCAACATAACCGATCTTTGTCTCACTCGGCTTTCCCATTTCCGTCGCGATATGTCAGTTTTGTCAGCGACATAGCTCATCCGCCAAATTTTAGATTCAGGGAGCGTAATAGAAAATATTGCTGCATACTTTTCTAGCCATTTGCTTAGATGTTTGTCGTGACACATCGAACTTTGTCGCGACAGAGACTACTTAAATATATTTTTCTCTTCTTTCTTACCGGGAAATCCTTTTTTCGAATTAGACTGTGAAAAACACAGTTTGTAAAATATTCCATGAGAATCGGCATTAAAAGAACTTTAAAAATACTAAAAAATAAGCCAGAAAAATGGATTAAAAATAGATGAATACTCATCAAATTCCCCCAAACTTAAAGTTTTGCTTGTCCCTAAGCAAAGAAAAGAAGATTTTGTTTGTCCTCAAACAATTTAGCTTTGTTTTTGAGGACATTTCTTCGCTTTGCACGCACTTGGGAAAATAAAATCGCAAATCCTGAATTGAACTAGTCAACAGCTCAATTTCGTTTAGTTTTTAGTTCAAACTTTAGAAAAAATTTCAATTATTGTCACAAACAAACTAATGAATTTTGAAATGTAAACAATTCATTCAATTAATTCTGATCTCTATGTGTGTGATGGTTTTCTTTCCTTCTTGCAGGATTACCTCTAATCTTCTCGACTCACAGCAGTGACTAAGCAATTTCTTTAGCTTCAAAGTCCCATATTCTTGTTTTTCATTAGTCTCCACAAATGTAGGCAAGCACCACCTATAAGATCAATTAGGTTCCTTTAGGCTTATATAGAGTCTGCTTCGTAACTTGGTAGATAAGTGGAGAATTGAGGCTAAAATTTACCTGTATTCCGCTTCTTCAAGTAAAAGGTGGTATCTTTGCCCCTATCCATTATTTTCTTCTACTAATGTCCAAAAATATTCCCTGCAAACTTGCTCTGATGAACATATCGATATTCTCAAATAAGATCTTTAATTGTGAGAAGTCCCATTTTAAGCTTTTCGCCTCTGTCAAAACTCTTTAGGATTAGTGCAATGTCTCGTCTTCTAGGCTTGCTCACTCTTAGAGAACTTTGGGTTGGCTAGCCCTATACCAGCTTTGTGATTAGGGTACTAGGTGTTGAAACACCCCTAAGAACTTAATTGTTTAAGAGAGGAAGGTCACAAGACAAAGCTTAATCTCATTTGACAATTTACAATTTTGACTTCTTCTTTGCATTCTTTTTTATTTCTTCATTTGTTCTTTTTTATTTTATTTTTATCCTTCATTCTTGTTTCCTTTCAAATCAACATAACATTCCCCCAAACTTGTCCTTTTATGTGTTTTGAAGTTCCTATCTTGAAACTGGCAACAAGAGTTCTTTAACAGGATAAGAATAAAGGAAGGGGCTTGCATTTTATTGTCAGTTAAAACGGTTAAACTAGACAATTTTTCTCTCAAATCTAGAATTATATATATATTATGTACATTAGGTAGGTCGAAGGTCTAAACTTCAAAAGATGGCCTATATTACTTCCTGTTAGTGGTATTGCCTAGGATTTCACCTTGACTAATAATCTAACAAGTTCTAGGACCTTGGTTTTGTTTGACTGTGACTGAACCCAGAAGATGTCCCTAATTCTTCACAATTTGTTAAGGAACATTTTGACCATGTGCATTGTTTTTCAGGACTTTCAATGACCTTATTGTTTATACAACAGTTTCAAAAGTCTTATTTGTGCTGTCTATTTAATACATCTTCCTAGATCTGAACCTTAAACTTCATTCTAGCTTACACATGCAACTTCCTATTCCAATTCATTGAGGCCTACCACAATTTCAATTATACTTATTGTTGAATTATTCAATAGTTGTTATGCCAATTCAAAACATAATTTTATCATGCAAACAAACCAGGAATGACATCAACAACTTAATTCACTCAACCCAATGTATCCAGACAATTCACCATCGTTGATCAACTCATTTTTCACATCAGATTCATTCATTTATTCAAAATAAAAATATAATCTAATAATTAATTAACACCAGACAAAAAGAATTGCCGTAAATCATTCAAAATCGTTGTTGATCTTTTATTAAGAGGAATGGTTATACTCTTGGTTTGGAGAGCAAAGAGGCTACAGGTTCATCTCCTCGCGCTTGTAGGATTAAATTTTTAAAGTTATATAGCTCATACAGCTAGCTAAAGACGAGGAGGAAACTGGGTATTAAGATGTTTGGTTTCCTCTTTCTCCGGGAGGTTCTTCAAGCAGGCAATGGATCATTGGTATATTCCACTGAGTGACTAACTGATTCCTCATTTCTCATACCTATGTGGATTCAGTGGTTCCTTTTCCAAGTTCATGAGCAGGTGCATGTTCACTAAATTTGAATTTACCTGATCTAGACTGTCATTCCACAATTTCTGTCTGTAATTGTTGTCCATCTCTAGCTCCTTGTCCCTTTTCTCCATAAGCTTACCAAATTCCTTGAACCGTTCCTTGTAGAGATACTTGAACCCTCCGCCTTCACAAAGATACTACCTTCCATCTTTCTTCTTTTTCTAAAAGGTCGCACATCTTCATCCATTTTTAAGAAAACCATTGTAGAAGGAATTTATCTTCGAATCTAGCCCTTACATTAATGCTCGTTCTCTCCTCTCCATTTCTTCCTTCCACTCTTCATCCCTCTGCTTGAGTAATTATTCCCATCTTTGCTCTCTTCTTTTGAATTCATCTTCTAGAAATTCTTCTCCTCGATCCTCTCACAATGCCTCCCACCTTTCTCTCTCTCTTCCACTTTTTCTTTATCACACCAGCATGTTCATAATCTCTCGCATTTCCTTCATCAGCATTTGAAACCTTATTGCTGGTTCACAGAAAAAATTTTCCCCTTACATCAGAGTGAGAATTAATCACTAGACTCCATTCGGGCGCATTTCGCCCTGGGGATGGCGCCGTCCCTTAACCGGATTTGTTCCATCCCTACCGGTTCATCTTCTTCTTCTCGGGGCCTCCACGCTTCCATAATTTTCATCTCTTTCATTTTTCTGCTCTCGGGGCCTCGCGATCACTTTTTTGTTAATGTCAGCGAGAAACCCAGGATAGGCTTCCTTGCCCATATCCTTCATCACCTAGAACACGAGTCCTGTGATAGTTGGCCGGATTGGGGATTAGTCCTCAATCTCGTGGAAGGTTTTGATAGCCGCTTTCAATAATTTTCCCACTCAAACTTGTATCCTTCTCAAGTAGGCATAAGAGAATGGCTTATTCTCCCCTTATCGTGCTCATGCTTAGTCGGCATAATAACATAAGTGATAAAATAAACCACTGACTTCTTTTATTGTGTGATCCTCATGGATGGATTCATGAGGGTTTTTTCTTAGTCGGTTCCATTTCCCCTTTTCCTCCCGTCGCAAATCTACAATCTTGTCAAGTAGATCAGTTCTTTTAAGCAATTTTTTGAACTTAGATCCATTCTTAGGATCTTTGATTTGCAGAACCTCATCGATCCTTTCTAATAATCATGGACCATACCCTCCTGATGACTGAGTCCTCCTCATATCTATCACTGAATAGGAACTCCCCGATCATCAAGAACTGTGTGGTTTGTGCTTACAACAAACTCCAACCCATTTTTCGATTATCTCAAAGAAATCTGAGATGAATGTAATCGAACTCCTTTTTCCAAACCCTTTGTCGCCGCATTCTTTCCCTGCAAGGAGCAGCATCATCCAATGAAATCTTTTGTCTTCGCTTTAAATTGTTTTACTTATTTTTTCAAATTCTTTTATGCTTTTTTTCCTTTCTGGAAAGGTGGTTTTATACCTTCCAGACTTCCCTTCTGCTATGCTATCACAGTCTTAGTCCAGGTCTCCGTATGAACCTCTTTTCACCGTACCGTACTCTTCCATTATCTCATTGAGATTTAGGACTAGGTTATGGGGTTTTTCCATTGATGACGGTTCAGTTTAGCTATCTCAAGCCTGGTTTGAGAAGTCAAGAGAGGAAGGTGGGATCTTTGTATAGAGTATGAGTGATTAATAGAGCTTAATGGGGAAGGTGTCTTTCTTCGCCTTGGGAGAACTTCAGCTTATGAACAATAAATGAATGTTTCTGTATCATTTAATATCTAATGATTAGGTCACAACAATATCTTTTCGAATTTACCTCAGGAATTTATTTTTGTGATCCCTAAAAAATGAAAATGAAAAATTTCACCCCATTCTTAACCCATGTCACGACACACTTTAGATTTGTCGCAACAATGACTGTCTTCACAGTAGAGGGACTTTATCATAAGGCGTCACTGGACCTGAATAAACAGTCCATAGGTTACAATTCGGTCGCGATATGCTCAAGGTGGTCACGACACTCATTTCTCAGTTAGTAACTTACTTTAAAATTTTGTCGCAATAGGAAAACAAGGTCATCACACTATGATTCTAGTGAGTTTTGTGAAGCACCGAACTTTAATGTCATGAATTGAATTTTCTTATGAATTTTTCTTAATCAATCAATCCCCTTGCTGCGATAACCCTTTTTCCCTCACTTATAGTAAATAGTGTTATGATTACGCATTTTATTGTCGCGACCAAGAATTTATCTCAAATTTAACTTAAACCGCTTCAATTCAAATAATCACCCAATAACTCAATAAAATTTTCAATTCAAGCATCAGGAAGACATATTTAGCAAATGTAAAAATCATCAATTCAATCTTAAACAACTATCTCATTAAAAACACATCAATCTTAGTATCTCTCCAAGCAATTGCAGCAAACTCCCAAAACGCCACATATGTATTATTATTACAAATAAGTTTAGGGAATGAGAAATACTCACCCTTGTAGGTATTTTCTGCACAATTCAGTTTGAGGTAGTGTGCTTTACAATAATATCCGATTCTAGTTCATTCTTCTTGTCCAAAAAAAGAATTTTTTTAGCAAATGATCAAGCTTCCTAAAAAAAAAACTTCTAACCAAATCAAAATTTAATAATCCAAAATCACAAAAAAAAAAAAAAATCAACATCAATCTAAGCAAATAAGAAAATAAAATCACTGGGTCAGCTTCCCAAGAAGTCAGTTTCGCTTAATGTCCTTAGCTAGACACAGGCTGTAGAGTGTCTTCATTTCAGTAATTTTCTTTTCTCTTTTCAAAATCTGGATCTACCTCTTGTATGCTTTCTCCAAGATAATGCTTTAATCTCTAATCATTTACTTTGAATTCGCTTTCCGCATTCAACCTTCGTGTTAACGTCTCTAGTAAAATTATTAACACTCGTATACGACCACTCCATTTTGATTTCGCTCTCGAAAGAGCTGAACTCCTGAGTTATAAAAGGAACTTGTTCTCCTGCCTTTAACTCCCTCCTTAGAATTTTCTGATCATGCCACCTCTCGTCTTTTCCTCAGATTCGTACGCTATGTTTCTAATTTCAATTCCTTCCAATTTATCTATCTGAGTAGTCTCTTTTCCTTAGCAGCTTGAAAACCACAGCTTCAATTTCTCGATATCTACATAGCCTCAGATTCCACCTCAAAGGGAGATGACAAGGTTTTCCTTCCTCAAGATAATTTGTACGGGATTTAACAGTTTTGTAAGGTAGCTTCTATAAGCCCATGTTGCATCATCTAGTTTGGTGGACTTAGTCTTTTTTTTGGCTTGTGATTCACTCAAGTTTTCCTTAATTTTCTTTATCTCCTATTGAAATTTCAAAATTGTCCATTTGATCGAGGGTGATAGTTTAACCCATTAAGTGTTTGATTCTATATTTTTCAAGGAGTTTTGCGTAAACTTTATTTGCAAAAATGGCTTCCTCATCATTGATAATTGTTCTAGCCCAAACTTTCTCATTCCTGAGATAAACCCAAACTCAGACATATTAGCATCATATATGGGATAAGTCGCTTCCACCTATTCGATATTACAATCCACAATTTAGAGAATGTATAGATCGCTAAATGATGATGGAAAAGGTCCCATAAAGTCTATTCCTTACAGAAAAAAATCTACAATTCACTAGAATTCTTTACAAAGGGCATTTCATTTCTTCACTATGTTGCCCATTCTCTGGTCAACACATCACAATGTTTTACCCATTCAAATGCCAATAGAGACACAAATCCGATTGAGAATTTTCTGTCATTCTCTTATTCCAAAGTATCCCATATGGTGATGTACTTACATTTTTCCGTATAATACCACCTCACTCTATTTCTCTGACACATCTCCTTATGATCATGTCCATTCCTATACAATAGCCGCCATGCCATATATAATCGCACCGTAGCTCTCAATTTCTCTTTGGTCGGGTATCGACCACATTTTATAATTCCACAAGCTAAGTAATTGACAATATCAAGATATTCGTGTGGTGTTCAGCATCGACATCATCAATAGCTACCATGCACCTGGCTACCTTCTTCCGCCTCTAACAATTCTTCCAAATCAGACAAGGATCTCGTTATCACATCACTACCCTCTATCTCATGATTTCAAGATCAAATTCTCAGAGTGCATAACCCATCCGATCACTTGCCTCGCATCCTTCTTTCGCTTAATAGATATTTAATTGCATGACCAAACAGTGTATAATAATACGCAATCTGAATATATAAGTTATGAATTTTTCACGTTAGTATCACCATTGCAGCATCTCCTTCGTGGTCGAAAGTAGTTTCTTCAGGCCTCATACTGAAAGTTTTTACAAATATATATATATGGCCTTGAATATCTTGTCGCCTTCCATCTCACAAGGTTCCCCATTTCGTGTACACCATTACTCACATCACACATAATTTCAAACTCATTGTTCGGGCCCTATGTCAATATACTGTGAGCTGAGCATTAATCATCATTTCTCAACAGCTGTGATGATTCATCAAATCACTTATCTTTTTCCATCAGCCTCTGCATAATGGTCTAGAGATCTTTGAAAAATCTTTAATGAATCTTCTGTAAAATCCAAAGATGTCCAAGGAAGCTTTTGGCCTTCACTGTCAGAAGACATGAGAGTTTTATAACAACAATCTTTTCATTGGTCTTATCATAATCCAAGAATAAATTCGTGGCTCAAGACAATACCTTCAGCTTACAGAAATGACATTTTTCCCAGCTTAGTTAGATTCGTCTGCACCTTGAAGGCACTGCTTCTAAGTTTTTCTAAACAATCTTCAAAACTCAGATCCATACCGAGAAATCATCCACAATATCACAACCTCTTCCACCAACTTAGAAAATATAAACATCATACATCTTTGAAAGGTGGCGTGAGTATCACATAACTTGTTAGCATCCCTTCTAAAGGCAAAGATAAGGACATGTAAACGTTGATTTCTCCCGATCCTCCTGGTTATTTAACCCAAGTTATAACCGTATCCATCAAGAAAATGCGAATGTGGAGTGCCTTCATAACTCCGTCCAACATTTGGTTAATGAAAGGTAGAGGATAATGGTCCTTTATGGTAGCAGTGTTTAGTTTCCTGTAGTCTATACACACTTTCCATCTCGTTACAATTCTTGTAGGAATCAATTCATTCTTTTCATTTATGATCATAGTGAATCCCCTTTTCTTTGGATCCACATGTAATCAATACCAATTTAAGGACTGCCTAAAATTGCATATAAGGAAGCCCGGGATTAGCCATTTTAAGACTTCTTCGACTACTTCTATTTCATTAATGGATTCAGCTCTTTTCTTTGATGATCTATGGTCTGGTCATTCTCCTCCAACAAGATTCAGGTATGCGCACTAAAGGACTGATTCCTTTCAAATCTTCTATAGACCAAGCTATTGCTTCCTTATATTTTCTGAGATTCTCCAGTAGTTTTTGCTCTTGCAGCTTAATTAATCTAGTTGAAATGATAATTGGCTTTTCCTTTTCTGGTTGTAAGAAGGCAGATTTTAAATGTTTAGGTAATTCCATTAGTATTAAACCTTTTGAACTTTTGTTTCTTCGCTGCACTTTTTGTATAACCTCTTTGGATCTTTTGCCCTGGATTCTCCTCTGCATTGAATCTTGAATCTTTGGGTTTGAGTGGGGATTCGAAATTCAACTTCAAGATGTAAGTACAAATTCATCTATTCTCATTCATTGATTAGAAAATTACAATCGGTGGTCGATTTAGAAGGCTATGAATTTTCTGTTTCTCTGGATTCTGTCGACGCTACGGAGTTAAGTTTGTTTTAGACTATCATTGAGATTGGTGCAATGCTTCATCTCCAGCCACGAGTCGGTTCTCTGCTTTTCACATGTTCGTGATGCTCTGTTTAACTGAAGGTCTTCCTAATAGTGTGGACTTGTTTGTCTTCCTCCATCATTTATGGCTCACGAGTCACTTTGGAAAGACAAATTTTTCCACCTTGATCGGCACATGTTCAAGGATGTCACCAGGTGAATAATCATCTTGTTTTCCATATGGGGTGTGTTTTGTGGAGTAAGCTCCCAGGCCCAGTCTAACAGCAATAGGCAAGGGCATGAGTTGATTCTGGCTCCGAGAATCACACGATTAACACACCGTATCGGCGTTACGATCATCTGCGAGGTATGGTGAAGTTGCTTGGATCTTGCCTTTTTTTCTGATGTAGACTTCCTAAATTCTTGCATTGCGGGTTGCATTTAGGCTCACCATCCACCCACTCGGTAAACTTTCTCTTTTGCTCATGAGATGTTTGTGAATTTGCATAATGCTGGCATTTGAGTCAATACGCTGAGAAGGAATGTTGATCTCTATCTTCTTAAACATGTTTAGAATTTAGAGAACTTCTCTCTAGATTGCCTTCTCTGACCTTTGAGGAATGGAACTAGAGGATTATAGCTTTCGGCTCCTTCTAGCCCATTTCGCCAGTGCTACTTTAGGATGCGGGTTCTACGGCTTCTCCTTCTTTGTAGCTTTTGAACTGTTCTACTCATGTTCTTCTCCAATCTCAGCTTGTTTCTCTTCCTCGGTACTCTTCCTTTATACTCTCCTTTCATCTAACTCCTTGCCACTTCTCAGAGTCATTGCCATACAGTCCTTTGGATTCTTTAAGTATCATGAAATGAATCCTTAGGCTCTTTGCATAGCCAGGCGGTTACTTGTCACATCTCGATTCTTCAAAGAAGCATTGGTGTTTGCCTGAAATACTGTTATGTTTGCTTGGAAATTTTCAAGGTCGAGGAAAACTTTTTTCTCATTACAAATTCAAAATCCTTTTGTTATATCGACATAAGAAATTAAGCATTTGATCTTCCAAAGAGGATGGAATCACCGACCTTGATATTTTTGCTCTGCACTTTCCCTTTCTTTGCTCTTGGCCCATTGGCGATCTTTGAAACCCAGAGGTGAGAATAAACTGATGGTGGTTTTGTTCATATATGGTTCCCTTTGTGGCACTCCACCGCAAAAAGCTTTCATGGTTTCTTAGTGTTGTTTGTATTGTGTAGGCGGAGTTGAGGTTGGGCTTAAAGTATAACTCTTGTTTGCATTTAGTCTTTGTGCCTCCTCGACACAGTAGGGCTCTTCCTCATACCCCTCAGCACTATTTCTCATTCCTTCTCTCACTGCTCCAGCTCATGTAAAGTGTGAATCCTCCTCTCATTGGTACTTAGCTTGTTCATAATTGCATCAAGCTTGGCTTCTATGGTTGTAGTTCTATCCAATCAAATCAGACCATTTCCCTCATCTGCTTTGCTACTCACTGAAGATTCGAGTTGAATCTTGTAGTTGCATTTGGCAAGGTCTTCTATAACTTGCCTTGCCTCCTCTGCACTTCTTCTTTTAAAACCTCCACAGCAGGATGCATCAATTATACCCTTGGAGGTATAATTCATGGCATGGTAGAAAATGTCCATCTGAGTTGTCAGATCTATTCCATGCATTGGGCACCTCTTCAGCAATCTTGAACCTCTCCCATGCAGTGTAGAGACTCTCATCCTCCCCTTTCTTGAACACAATGATTTTTCTTCTTTTCTCAACAGTGAGAGATGGAGGGAAAAATCTGCTCATGAATGCCTCCACCAGTTCCTCCTAAGTATTCACTGATCCCATTGGCAGTGAGTCAAACCATGTGGTTGCCACGTCTCTCAATGAAAATGGGAAGAGTTGAAGCTTGATCACATCTGGTCTTACTCCATTCAGTTTCACAGTGTTTGCCATCCTCATAAATCTCCCCAGGTGCTCATTTGGATCTTATGAAGGAATTGGCGGTTCTGGTATTCTTGAACCATTATGTCAGATAGCTTCGGCTGAAATTGTTTGCTTCAATAGGGGTTGTCTCATAAGCGAGTATTCTTCTTGGATGATGGAGAAACCAATTCCTCCATTGTGTTAAGCCTCTATGGTCTCTGCTTCTTCTTCTTCTAGAATAGTCTACAATCTTTCTATTTGATTAGCCCGTACTTCTATCTTCAACCTTCCATTAGCTTTTCTCGATTTTAGGCTTCTTTTCGATTTGTATCTAGAGGCAGGTTACTTTTGATTTTTATGTGGGTAATACCTTCCCTAAAATTGAAACACTTGAATCAAATAGAGTCACTAGTAACAAAAATTATATATCTATTAAGCTTCCAAAAGATGCGGTAGCTTATTAAACCCACTTCTTTGTTAAAAATCGTTTTGTTGATTTATGAAATTTTTGTAAAACGAAAAATGTCAAATTAACATTTTCTCTTTTATTAAATCTATTGAATTTCAAAAGAAAAATCTAATACAAAGAGTCCTCGGCTCACAGGAGTACTCGAAGTTTAATCGTCTTGTGTTGCATCGCTTTTCATGATCGTTTCTATTTATAGAGCCCTAAAATTTTGGGCCCTAAAATTGAGGCTATGTGTGTATCCCTAAAAATTATGGCCCAGATTTGCCTTCTCTGTCGCGACTTAGAAGTTGTTTCGGATTAGAGTTTTGTGACTTTGTTGCAGGTCTTTGTTCTGAAGTATACGGTTAATACATTTTGACTTGAAGAGATCTTGTGGCTCGCTAGCATGATTACGACATCGTATTTTTGTTGCAAATGATGCTTCTTTTTCGACATGAAATCTTTATCGTGACATAATTTCCTTTAATCGAGCAACTATTTGTGCATTCCTCAAATAGTTATGTCGCAGCGGTGATAATCATGTCACAGCTTATAGTTCGGTCGACACCTTGAGTTGGTGTCACGACCCGAGTTTTCGTATGCGCGGCGGCATCTGTTTAGGTTATGTTGCAACACTGTCTTGTATTATCTGCATTTTGTTGCAACCCAGAAAGTCTGTCGCGATAGAGGATTTTTTCCACTGAGCTTGACTTCTTGTTGCAGCTTTGTTATGATGTTGCGACATGACTTCTTGGTGTTGTTAATAATTTCTGTTGTGATTCAGTTTTCATGTCGCGATAAGACTCTTCTGTGTTTAGCTTACTCGTTTTGTCACGACCCAGTTTGTTCTGTCGCGATAGAACTTCTTTGCATTATGTTAAAACCTTTGTCGTGACCTGGAAAAGTTTGTCGCGACCTCGTTTATCTCTATTCAGCTTATTTATGTTTTGCGACATTAAGATCCATGTCGCGACATAGACTTATCTCCTCAGCTTGAAGTAGGTTGCAACGTTGTGGTTCTCTTCCGTTTGCGACCGAGCCGGGTTCAACCAGTGGCGTCATTTGTTGTGACATAAATTTTCTTGTCGTGGTGAACTTCTTCTTTGTCCTTTGCTCTCATACGTCTCAACCGGCTCTTCCATGTTGCAAGAATCGATGTCAAAATAGAATTAGGTCTGTCATAACATAGGTCTGCCTTCGATCTTTCATTGTATGCAACATAGCACGATCATTGTCTCAACTGGCTTCTTCCCATTTCCTGTCACGACATGCTGTCTTTTGTTGCGACATAGCCCATCTGCCAAATTTTAGATCATGTGTTGCGACACAGTTCTTTAGCCATTTTCTTAGATGTTTGTCGCGACACACTAAACTCTGTCGCGACAGAGACTGCTGCAATTGTTATTTTTCTCTTATTTCTTCCTGGAAATCTCTCATTTTTGAATTAAATCCTGTAAAACACAAAGTTTGTAAATATTCCATAATTTGGATTTAAAATAGCTCTAAAAATACTAAAAACAAGCTAGAAAAATGGATTAAAAATAGATGAGTTTAAGACTCATCAGCAGTCTATCTTTGTGGATGACTCTCATTCAGACAGAGGTTAAGAAAGTGACACATTAGTGGTGTGGATCTTTTGTACTTTGGAAGAACTGGTTTATATCTTTTAATGTATGTAATAGAGTTATTAATTAAACTCATAGTAATATGTTTGAAAAATAACATAAATTTTTTATTGAATGTGTCAAAACGGATCCTGATGAATGGGATTGGATAGTGTGGTATCGAGACACACGATATCCACAGGTAATTTTGACCCTCGCTTCACTGCATGGTGTCAGAGCATAGGTATGTGATTACCTAAGACTTGATAAATGGATCCTAATTAAGGGGATTAGACAGCATGGGTACCAGGATATATGCTATCCATGGATATTTCTATAAGTTGACAGTTGGTCAACGGACCCCCGAGTTTTTGGGGTGTCATAAACAGGGCGTAGTAGGGAGAGGCTTCCAAGAATAGGGGTGCAAGTAGAAGAAAAAAAGTATGAAGGGGATAGTTTTGAGAATGAGATTGATACGAACCACGCCAACTTGTGATGAGACCCGTGATCAAATTATTCTAGGAATAACTGCTCTAGTCTTCAGCTTGGATGGATGACCTTGACCCGTTGCTTATAGCGAAGTAGGAACCTTGGTATAGGAGGACATCATAATCGGTGATGGAGATCTAATTGATAAGTCTTTGATGAATGTCACAGAATAACCAATAAGTTCGAAGAGTTCTTTCAAGAACTGATTAGTACTCAAAATTGCCATTTTGACCATTTGTTTATTTTGGAGTTTTAGCACTTTGTGTACTAATCGGCGTAATTAACCCGATTTGTACATTAAGGTCCCTACTATTCTACTGATGGCATTTTGTGGCTAATTTTGTAGTTTTTGCAAGCTGTTTATCTTAAAATTGTTGAGTCAATCAAGCGAAGAATTCGATTCGAACTCGACATTACAGATCAAAAACCCGAAAGGAAAGAAGAAGCGAGAAAATGCAAGGAGATGGAGTCCTTTGTAGAATTTGCGAGGATCTGGCTAACGAAACTCTGCCACTTATTCACCCCACGTACCTTTGTTGAGAGTTTCCAACACGAGTTCACTGCCCGTTTGACTCTTTCACTTTTTGTTCTCTTTTTGGTTTTCTTCCTACTTTTTCCTTGTAATAGTGTTTGGATTTGTAGTTTTTGGTAATTTGTAAAGGGGCTTTGGCCATAAAAGCCCCAGACAAGCACTGTATGAAGGATCTCAACTTTTATGCTCATTAATAAATTTGGCGGGAAGATTTCAGTTCTCCCGCTCTTTTCCATTTTCTCTCACTTTCTCCCATTTTATCTCATTTTCTAGGCAGCGAACACCTGGGGATAATGACTCGGAGGATGAGCGGCTAAAACCCTTTCCTCCTTTAAGGGTGGAAGAATTTGTTGGGTGGGATCTTAAGGCTCTTGGGAGGGTTTCATGTTTCTGCCTTGGTACTCAACGCGGTTTGTGTTTCCTTTGAACTAAAGGTTTAGATCCCCTAGATTCACCTTGAATGACTTGTATTTGGTAATCTTTTAGGGTTCAGTGGATGATTATTGCTAGATCCTTTACAAGGATTCATTAGTTACCACTATGTGTCATTGTAGGTGGTCGGGAGTATTTTTCACTATCGGAGACCAACAGTGCTCGGTGGTACCATTTTCCAAAGGATAATTATTAAGGGTTAGGTTTTATAGCTAAATGAAGATCCGGTTTGGAAGATGACTATAGGTCATCCTCCCCAAAGCGAGGAAAGGACCCTGGAAACCCTTAATTGCCTTAGGAATCCAACCCCAGTGACCTAACACTTCAAGGGGTTCTATTTTACATTTTTATTTATTTTATTTTATGTTTGCAACCTACCAAACCTCACTATTTTTATGAAATCCTTAAATCCAAAGTGAAATTCACCATTTTAAATCACTAAAAATAATTTTGTACGAAGAAAACCCATCCCTGAGTTTGACCCTAGAGCCGCTATACTGTAGTAGCTAGGCTACAACAGTAGAAGGTTTAGGTTTATAAATTTTGTTGGTTCGGAGCTGCCTAGCTACACGTTTACGTGCGAATCAAATGGCGCCGTTGTCGGGGATGGTGCCTAAGTGCATTTGACGAGCTGTGGAACACTTGTGATCCTCATCACAAGTTCTGGTGAATTTTGCTTTATCATCCTTTTTGGTATTTTTATAGTCAGTTTTTTTAGTTTCACTTCATTGTTAAAAAAAAAAAAAAAAAAAAGAGAAGAAGGATTGTTTCTCTGTTGTCTTGTGCTTGCCCTGTTCTTGCTGCAGGTGTGCAATTTCCAGTGGGCTTGGATTGTGATCAAATGGAGCACTTAGAGGGAGAGCAACACTGTCAGTACCCAATGGAGAGGAAACCTAATTCATATAGGTCCATGAGGGACTATATAAATCCTCCATGGGTGAGTGCACCCTCCTACATGGTTCCTTTAGCTACTACACCATATGGCAATACTTATAACCCTAGTTGGGGGAATCACCCAAATTCCTCATGGGAATAAAGACCTCCACAGTATACACCTCTTGCTCCTCCATATTATACTTGACTCTCGAGCCACCACTGACCGCCCATAGTTATCCTCGATCAGGTTAGACAGCGATGCGAGGCTTGATAAAATTGGTGGATACTCATAGAGAATGGGCGTGAGCGTCCGGAGCCAATCGAGAAAATTGACACAGTTGAGAGCTCTTTGGACAAGAGAATTGATGGACTTCAAAGCGAAATTGATCAAAAATTTGACAACCTACAAAAATCAATTTCAAGGCTCACCAGTCAGCAACATGTTCATAAAGAGGAAGTGAGTCCAGAAGAAGAGTGCCTGATTGACACCATAGTGGAGGAGCAATGTAAGCGAAACCGAAATGAAGCAATCTACATTGTTAGCGGGAGGCGGAGTTGAAAGGAAGCGGGGAAGAGCCCCAGCTTATCAGCTAATCCATAAATTTGGATCCAGCGCCTGTGCTCTATATGACCCAGCAGCCATGGTCATCACGCCTACACTTGCACCACATGCAACACTTGGAAACACCTGCGTGAGCCATCCATCTCACTTTGCCTAATATGCAGTGTTTAGGAAGTTAGTGGCCTGTTGGGACCTTCACCACCGCGTGAAGACATTAGCGTTGCTCACCTTTGTATGGCACAGTGGATGGTTTGGGTGCTGGTTCAGGTTTGGATCATCTGGACCTTAGCATTTCTACAAGCTCACGGTTCAATAGCCTCCAACGAGGCTAGAGCTGGTTTGGGGGAAAACTCGATCTCCTTTTTCTTTGGTATATTTTTGTTTTATTTTATTTTGTTTTATTCTATTTTGATTTACTTAATTTTTCTTTTTAGATTTCCTCTAATTTTAATTTAATACTTGTTTTTAGCTCATTCTTAATTTTCCTACATCTTTGTTTAATTTTTCCTGGCTTATTTTTGCAGGTTGTTGGTTAGTTTTACGCACGAAGCCAAAATCGGAAAATTCGCGGCCTAGAAAGTCGCCTACAGGAAGAAGTGCCCATTGTTGAGCCTTTGTTCATTAGTTTATCTTTTATGATATATATATATATATATATATATATATATATATATATATATATATATATATATATATATATATATATATATATATATATATATATACTATAATTATGATTATTTAATCTTATATATTTATTAAAAAAAATTGTTTTTGAAAATATTTTTTTATAAAAAAAAAAAAAAAATTCGCAACTTGCGAATTTTCGCAACCTCCTCTAATTTCGCAGGCCAATTTTGTTTGATGAGATGATATGTTTGATGAGTTGCATAGTTCTTGTATCTATTCCAAAATTGATTTAAAAAGTGGATACCATCGAATTAGAATGAAAGAAGGTGATGAATGGAAAACTGCTTTCAAAACAAAATATGGTTTATATGAGTGGTTAGTTATGCCTTTTGGGTTATCTAATGCACATAGAATTTTCATGAGATTAATGAACCATGTTTTTAGTGCTTTTAGTTGGAAATTTGTGGTTGTCTATTTTGATGATATCCTCATTTATAGTGAGAACTCAAATGATCATTTGATTCATTTAAAATATGTTTTTGATGTGCTTTGATAAGAAAGATTGTTTGCTAACCTGAAATAGGCTTGTGTTTCTTGGTTTTGTTGTTAGTGCACAAGGAATACATGTTGATGAAGAGAAGGTTCATGCGATTTAAGAATGGCCATGTCCAACAAGTGTAAGTAAAGTTTGAAGTTTTCATGGACTTGCTAGTTTTTTTCGACAGTTTGTGAAGGATGTTAGTAGCATAGCCGCACTGATAACTGAAGTCATTAAGAAGGTTGTTGGGTTTAAGTGGGGTGAAGAGCAAGGAAGAGCATTCCAATTGATCAAGGAAAAATGATCTCCTTCTCTTTTACTTGGTTTACCTAACTTTCAAAAACTTTTGAGGTTGAATATGATGCTTTAGGTTTGGGTATTGTCACAGTTGTTATGCAAGAAGGACGACCCATTGCACATTTTAGAGAAAAGCTAAGTAGGGTAGCCCTGAAATACCCTACTTATGGACAAAGAGTTGTATTCCTAATGAACCTTGGATTGATATTTTCAATGGACTTTGTGTTAGATATGCCTAGGACTAGACGTGGTTGAGATTCTATTTTTGTGGTTGTGCATAGGGCTTCAAAGATGGCTCATTTTATCCCATTCCACAAAAAGTATGATGCATCTCATGTCCTGATATGTTCTTTAGGGAGGTTATGAGATTGCATGGTATGCCTAGGACAATTATTTCGGATAGGGATGCTAAATTCTTGAGTTGCTTTTAGAAGACCTTGTGGTGTAATTTAGGAACCAAGCTATTGTTTTCTACTACTTGTAATCCACAAACTGAGGTAGTGAATTGAACTTTGTCTAATTTGTTGAGAGCTATCATTAAAAATAACATTAAAACATGGGAAGACTGTTTGCCCACATATTTGAGTTTAATATAATCGTACTATACATGCACTAATTTTTAGCCTTTTGAGATTGTATGGTTTTAATCCATTCTTGGATTTTATCACCTTTTCTGTTTGAGCATGTTAATCTAGATGGAAAAAAGAAAGCCAAATTTGTTAAGCATATTCATTAGAAGGCAAGAATGAACATCGAGGGAAGGATAGAGCAATATGCCAAAAGGGCGTCGTCAAGTTTTCTTTGAACCCGGAGATTGGGTTGGATACACATGCATAAAGAAAGATTCCCTGCACAAAGGTGTTCCAAGTTGCTCCCTAGGGGCGATGGTCCTTTTCAAGTGCTCGAGTGCATAAATGACAATGCCTACATGATAGATTTGTCCTATGAGTATAACGTAAGTGCTACCTTTAATGTCATTGTCTTGAGTCCTTTTGATGTAAGTGATGATTTGAGAACAAATCAGCACCAGAGGAGAGGAATGATGGAGCATGGCTAAGGAATGAGTCTGGACCGGCAGAAATCCCACTTGGCCCAATGACGAGTTAAAAGCTAAGAGATTCAAAGAAGCTCTTGACGTTTTAATTCGAGATGCCCAAGTGGAAGAAGCTCACGTGTTCAACTCCAAAGAAGAAACAAAGATGGTCGATGTCATCAAAGTAAACGCGAAATTGGACCACGAGCTAGGGCGTTTGTTGACTTGATCCTTGGGCTGATTTGGATCTGATTTTTTTTTTTTTCTGATTTGTTGTTGATTTGCTGCTGATTTGAAGCTGATTTCTTGCCTATTTGATTTCCAAGTCTTTTCCTAAATTATTTAGTGTCCTTTGCTTGTGGACATTTAGGGTGTGAGTAGTTTAGGAAGGTAAGTTAGTTTCCTTTTTGGTTTTGGCTGAATATTTACTTTCTTTTGTGGCCAAAATTTATTTTTCTCTTCATACTTTTGGGCCTATTTATATTCGTGTTAATGTTTTCTTGAGTTTACGATTTATAAAATTGAGAGTTAAAATATCTCTTTAGTTCTTGAAAGAACTCTTTGAACTTATTGGTTATTCCGTGACGTTCATCTAGATTTATCAATTTGACCTCCATCACCGATTGTAACGTCCTCCTATACCAAGGTTCCTGCTTCATTATAAGCAAAGGGTCAAGGTCATCCATCTAAGCCGAAGACTAGAGTAGTTCTTCTGAGTTTAATTTGATCATGTCATCACAAGTTGGCGTGATTCGTATCACATAAACCCAAAAATTTCCAAATTTGGTTCCATACTTCTAAAACCTTTTTATATACTTTGTTTCAACCTAGAAACCCTAAAAAACCATCATCCCTAACGTTAGACAAACCCCAAATTCATGCACAGCCCTAGCCTACCTTAGAAAAACCTAAAAATCGCAAAGTAGCTCAAAATAAAGTTATTTTGCATCAAATCAAACCCGAAACTTTCCAAACATAAAATCCTTCATCCTAAACCTTATTTCCATCATATATCAACCTAAAAAAACTCTAGAACCTTTGAGATCAAATTTGTCCCTTACCCTTTAAAGTTACATCATATACCCCTAAACTACCACTAACCCATTCCTAACTTACCCAAACCATTAGATCATCCATCACGGTCCCGTCCTTGCATCAAAGTGGTATCAGAGCTCATGGTTTGATGGTTGATCATAAACTAAAAGGTGTGCTTGGTGCTAGAGACAAGATTTCTAGTCACGATTTAAGTTGTTCACTAGCCATGGAGAAACAACATAGTGGGAACCACATAAGAACTTTCACTCTCTAGAACAAGCCCTCGGTCAAGCAAATCATCAACTTGTGTTTTAAGCTCTTCATGCTCCTTAGGGCTCATTATAGATGTAACACTCCAAAAATACTCTAGAATTTTTATAATAATTTTATTATATATATACCGGGTATGAATTGAGTCAAACTTGGGTTTTTCCGGGAAATTTGATAAATTGATAAATTATAAAATGTAAATTGAAAGTGTGAGCATATGATTGAATATTATATGCTAAATTGAGAAAGTGATTGAACCCGGAAATAACCCAAGTGAAAAGGGCAAATGTGCAAATTTGTACAATGGCGGACCTAAGGTCAATTGTTATAAGAATAAATGGGTTAAAAGGCCCGAGCAAGACTTATATGAGAATAAAAAATTGAAGACAGGAGAAAATGAAATGATAATAGGGTGGAAGGCGAACCTTGACCTTACACTTAAGTGGGGATTAAGTTAAGAGTGATCTTTGGAGCTCATTTTATGAGCAAACCCGTTTTAGAGAGAAGGAGAGGAGAAAAGGGGGAGAAAGGCTACGGTTTGCAAGAAGGAGTGGTTTTGGTTGGGTTTGCTTCTCATTTCTTCCTCATAAGGGATCAAGCAACCTACAAGAGGAGATTTTAAGAGATAAGGTAAGAAAAATCAAACCCTAACTTCCTCTTTTATGATCTTGATTTTGGGAGAAAAATCCTAACGTAAGAGAAAAGGGTTTTCATTGATTCTAAACCACCTTTGGAGTTGTTTTGGGTGGATTCCATGGTGGATTTTTTATATGGGATGAATTAGAGGAGGTTTATTGAAGAAAAATGGGTGAAAATGCCAAAATTTGACATTTCTGGTCAAAAATCACGTATTGGTACAGGTACCAAAAAGTTGTACCGGTACCCATGATGTAGTGGTAGTGGTGCAGGTACCACTCAAGCAATCTGGAGTACCTATTGACGATGGGGTGATCAGGTACCGGTCGAGTGTCACCAGGTACCATTGCTTCTAACCTTGTTTTGCATATTTTTGCACGTTAAGCTTTGTATTAGTATCTGGGTGTTTAGGGACCCAGAAGCGATTAATGGGGGTTGAATAAGAATGAGACTAAGTGAAGAAAGCGTCTTAGTGCCTTAAGCCTCGGCGATATTCGTTTAGTATGATTATTTGTTTAACCACTAAGAGTGAAGAATTTGTATTTGACTAGGTGCGGGTGAAGATGACAACCTAACCTAGGACTGGTATCGAAAGAGAAAAGAAATCGATAATTGGTTTGTTCTCTATTCGTTCTTTATTGTTTGTTTGTTCTATGTTCTACAATTTCTGCAATCAGGTTATTTCTTTGTGACTCAATTTCCATTCAAGTTCTGTTATAAATATATATATATATATATATATCAATTTGAATTATTAGTATTCAAAATGTTTGTCCAAATATCATGAGTCATTATGTTTTAACCATAGGTAATTTTACATGAAAGTAAATTGATTTGAAATATATTAGTGAATGACCAACATGGATTCTCAATTGAACAGTGTGAGGAGTGCCGTATTTGTTCCATGCAGTCACATTTGATGCTGAATGACAAACAAGGGCCAGGATTCACCAATGAATCTTATCGTGAATCGTAAACTATAGCCATATGTGAGATGGTAATAGTGAATGTGAAATTACATTGCTACTGAATGACAAACATGATAGGGTTCTTAAGCTTTGAATGTTGTGAATCTTGAGCTTCTGTAATACATATGTGAGATGATAATATTGAATGTGAAACAACATTGCTACTGAATGACAAATAGGACATGATTCTGGCCCGAGATGCATGCGTGAATGTTGACTGCCTTGTATATGGCAAATCCTGGCAGTAGCGAAAAAAATGATTCGAGAAGAGTATTTGAACAAGTATCTTTTACATTACACAGACATTGTATAAAGGCATTATTTTGACAAACGCATGATTTGTATTGAACTGAAATGTAATAGAGAACTGTATAGAACTACTAAGCATGAAAATGCTTAGCTTAATCAATGCGCAGGTACCGAGTGATAGACAGTGTTTGAAAGCGGACCCAAGGTCAAGGAGCTCAGAGTCATCCAGAAGATTCACGAAGTATGCTCCGTTACATGCATCCTCACCATTTTGAAAATGACATTGTTTTGTAAACAAAAGGAGTTCAACTATGAAATTATTTTTGTACTTATATCCGATTATGATTTTGGACATTTTGTTGGAAACGGCATAAAATGCCATTTTTTGTTAAATGCATATTTTGTAAAGGGTACGTGATTTATAACGTTGTAAGGCTCGCCCTGAAGTAAATCGCTTTCTCAAAGAGTTGGCAGAAAACACTTCTAGAAATGAAATGTAATTGTTAAATGGATTTGATTAATAATAAGCCGACCGGGTGTCCTCGGGTTTGGTTAGGTCATGGTAGATTCGAGTAGGAACAATTCGCTACAATAGAGGCTAGCTTATTAGTAAAAACCAAACCTGGTATGAGGTCTATTTGATGTGGAATGTCCCCCATAGGTGGAAAACCATGTGGTATTTCCTTCTCACTTTCTATTTCTTGAACAACAACCAAATCTATCACATCATAACCAAATTGGATTTCTAACTCAGATTTTGACTGTAGTGAACTCTTATATTCTTGGACATGGTTAGATTTGTTTACTTGTTCAACATCTTCTTCCTTAGTCTCATATTACTCAATTGTGGCAACCACTTTTTGGTTAGGACATTCAAAAGCAATATGCCCCAATCCTTGGCACTTATAACACCTTTTTGGAGTTGATTCTTGATGTGTTTTATACACTTCACTCTTTACTTGAGGTTTTAGGATAGATTTAGCATCACTAGGATTCTTAGAAGTTGAATCCTCGACAAACCCTTCTTTAGCCAAACTCTTAGATGTAGTAGAATTTCCATACACTTTTTGAGCCCCAACCTTCAAAGCAAGTTTCATCACATCTTGAAGACTATGATATGGTTGCAAGAAAATAACTCTAGCAATATCATATCTGAAACTAGTAATATCATGGGCTATGCATATTTCCTCGGCCTTTTGCAAGTCTCCCTTGATAATCAAGTTTACAAACGTAGCCGAATACTCCTTCACACTCAAATCTTGTTGCTTAAAATTTTGAAATTTGAGATAGATGTCTTGGTGATAGATAGTGTGAAGGTACCTCATTTTCAGCTATTTCTTAATCTTTTCCCAACTTTCAATCTTCTTTTTAGCATCTATTTCACATTCTCTCTTCAAGTTTTTCCACCAAATGAAAGCATTCTTGCAAATCTTGATAGCCACCAACTTCACTTTTTCACTCTCAGGGGGGTTATAATACCCAAAGACATGCTCCACCATATTAAGCCAATCCAAAAATTCACCAGCATCCATTCTTCTCTCAAATTCTGGAATGTTAAATTTTTGATTGAATCTTAAGCCTTCATCATAGTTACCATGCCACTCCTTGTACTCATCATTCCGATAGTAGCCATCATACCTCCCATGGTAATCATAGTATCGTGCATACATACCTTTAGCCTTCTTGTGCTCAAAGAAACATTGAAGTTGACTAGGTTACAAAGTCTCTTCATAAAAATAATATGTTTCCTTCTTGATCTTGTATTTGCCTATGTCTTGCATCAAGTTTTCCATAGACATAGGATCCTCATAAAGCCTCAAACGTTGTTGTAGATGCTGAGCAAGAATCTCAAGATTAATAATATGCTTTTCCTTTGCGGTTTGCAAACAACTCGAACAATGATTATAACTCTTGTATTTAGCAAGAAGATAGCCTTTTGTCTTGTGATCAACCATCAAACCATAAGCTCTGATAACACTTTGATGCAAGGACAGGACCGTGATGGATGATCTAAAGGTTTAGGTAAGCTAGGGATGAGTTTGTGGTAGTTTAGGGGTATAGGATGTAACTTTGAAGGGTAAGGGATAGTTTTGGTTCCAAAGTTTATAGGGCTTATTTGGGGTTTATATATAATGGAATTAATGTTTATAATGAAGGATTTTAGGTTTGGAAAGGTACGATTTTTGTTTGATGCAAAACAACCTTGCTAGTGCTAGTTTGCAGTTTTCGGGTTTTTCTAAGGTAGGCTAGAGCTATTGTAACACCTAGTGTTTATGGAAGGAACAAAAAAGCTAAGAATTACCTTGTGAGTTAAATTTAAACATGTTTAAGAGTTAAAACTAGCTTAAGGTAAGTTGTGCTTGATTGTGTAAAATTTGGTTAGAGTTAATTATGATAAACTAGTACCTAAACGAAATAACAGTTTTGGCTGATTTATGAATAAGAAAACTTCAAGAACCATGTGGCAAGTTGTCTAGTTCAAATACTAAACAATAGGAGGACCAAATTGCAATAATGGGGAAAAGAAGATAGGTGGCAACCCTCAAGCATGCCACCTTAAAGTTGCCACCTCAAGCTTGTTAAATAAGGTTACATAAGGGTGGTTAGGGCTAGGGTTTAGCCCATTTTTTGCACCTTTTTTAGTTTAGAGAGAGAAAGGGAGAAGAGATCTTGGAAAAGAAGAAGAAGGTATGTGATCTTGGTTGTTTTTTATGCCTAATGCATCTAATGGAAAATCTTGGTTTAAATGAAATAAAAGGTTAGTTTAAGTTGTCTTTAATTAAGTCTAATCATAGAATAAAGCTAATAGATTCCAAATTATTTGGTTTAAGATGGTTATATGAAGAGAAATCATTAAAGTTGGATATGGAGATTATTGAGTTTGAAAATTGGTTTAGTGATTATGAGACTAATTGAGGTTATGTTCTTAAAACTAATCAAGGGGTTGAGTTTAATTATACCATTGGAATGGAGTTAAACTAGTTCTAACTATGGGAAAATCTACATGAATGAAAGTTAAAGAATTGGGAAATTAGGTGTAATGCCCTAAAAATACCCTAACAGTTTTATAACATGTTTAGGGTGTAAAATAAATTAAAATATATTTTTTCAGCGTTTAAATGGCTTAAAACGAAAAATGATACAAAGCCGAAAATTTTACAGGAACCAAATAAATTTGGTAAAAATGTCAAATGAGGACCTAAGGGTCATAAATGAATAATGTAAGTGCCAAAGTATAAATGAAATGAAATAAATTTAAAATGAAGGTGAAATAAAGCTTTAAAGTGAGAAAAATGAGAAAAATGGGAATTAGTGTGTAGCCAAACAAGGCTTAGTTAAGGATTCGGATTAAAAGACCAAATATTGGTCTTTGAGAGACATTTCTCTCACTCCTCTCATTCTCTCATCTCAACCCTGTCTCACGCACGAACTCCTCTCTCAAACCCTCATCTCCCGAAAATCAGTGGAATCATCTTATTCTTCCAGCCTTTCATCTCTTGTCTAAACCCTAACTGATTTGCGCCTCTCGCTGACCAACGTAAGTCGATCATGGTGAAGCGTTTCGGTAGGTCGGCAGAAAAGCTGGGTTTTTCGTCCTTCTTGTAACATAGTGTAACTCTGGTCGAGATGCATGGAAAAGCTAGAGTATTGGGGTAGAAATCAACCTAACTAGAAACCACAGAATGGCCGTGATATTTCCTATTTTTTCTTGGGTGTTTGTCTTGGGATAAATTCGGAGAAGATAAAGCCTAAGTTAAGATCAAGATTGAAAGGAAAAGAGACCAGAGCCGACTCTTTTTTGTTTGTTCTTCTTACTTCTCTCCTCATTTTAAGTTTTATGTTGTACCAAAAACAAATCTGCATTGTTCTATATGAACATGAATGTGTGCTCTGTTTGGAACCAAAAATTTGATGTTTTGAGTGGTGTAAAGTGATTTTGAATGCATCATCAAGGAAATTGCATGTGTGCTCTATTAAGAACCGCAAATGGAATGATTTAGTGTTGGCTAACCTTTTTCAAGAGGATTAAACATGAAAAAAGAGGAAAAGAAAACAAAAACAGAGAATGTAGGAAATTTTCGCAAACCTGCGAAAAAAATTTCGGAGGGCCCTGCATCTGAATTGATACCAAACTTCAATCAGCCATAACTTTTTCGTCCAAACTCCGATTCACGCGTTTTTAGACTCTACGGAAACCTCTTTGAGTCTACAATCTAACCATATGCTATTGAATGGAAATTGGTTATCACATATTTGCTAAAAACTCTATTGTAGCACCAAGTGTACTAATTGCTTAGTTGTGTTGATGTTTAAGTTGAGTTTTTTTTTTCCCGAATCCCCACTAAGTGTAAGTGAACCATGTGGGCGTACCATAGCCCACAAATAGGATTGAAAATGAGGCATAACAATGCCTAAAACAAATGTTAAGGATTTTCTAAGGGGGAGGAATTAGGGAAAAAGAAAGAAAGAATGTATGGAAAAAGGTAGTCGGGTAGAAAGTAAATCTAAATGTAACTCCTGTAACACTTTAATTAATAATATGATTGCTAATTGTATTGGAATAGGGGTTGATGAGGAGGAAAGCTCGAATTGATTGAGATTCCGAGGATTGGAATCAAAGTGCCACAAGCTATTTTGTTTGTTCTTCGACTCTCTCTTTTGTTTCTATTTTAGAGTTTATTCTCCACTTCTCTCTCTCTAATTCCAAAGTGTTTGAATGATTATGAAATGATTTGAATTGCTGAAATGATTTATAAGAAAAAGCATATTGATTTGTTTTAATTGATTTCAGGTACTTGATCGAAATGATTTGCATATGAAAATTGCATGAGTATTGAAAATGAATCAAGCCAGAGCAAATGCACATACTATAACAGATTTTGCTATAAATGATTTGAACGCCCTTAATAGAATGTTAACCATTAAATTTGAGTTGAGGATAAATTGGTATACAAATAAGGGTCAAATTAGCACTACTACGAACGAACGTGATGATGTATCACTCTGATTCGTAGCCCAGCGGGATAGTATCGATAGTGTTCACGAATTGATTTTTAATAACCGGCCAGCTCAAAGTGAGACCAGACCGTGCTATAAACAAAATGCGTTTTTATACCACCAGAACCCAAAGGGGACCATGTCAGATTCCGTTATCCTCGTGCACCGAAAGATAGGTTAAATTGCGATACAAATTGAAATGATAAAAAAATTGTGAAATGCATGATTTGTGTTTTTAATGATTTATTGCATATGAAGTGCATATTTGGAATGATCAATAAACTATAAATGAATGTATATGAAATGAATATATGTATTGTATTGCATTGATCATTCAAAAAGGTTAAAAAGCATTGTTTATAAAAATTGCATGATTTGTATTAAACTGAAATGGAAGAGAGAACTATATAGAACCACTAAGCATGAAAATGCTTAGAGCTTTGTTTTATCATCGCGTAGGTACTGAGAGAACAGGTACAAAGGAAAGGGCCACTAAGATTCAAAGTCATCATCAAAGCAACATGGAGGATAAGTAATTCTCCGTGATATGCATACATGAATTTGATTTGACTATTTTTGTATTGAAACTATAATTCGAAAAGTGACTATGATTTTGTTTTTGTAAATTTTTTTGATATTTAAAACAACTAATAATGTCGTATTGTATAAAGGTGGGAAATGGACCAAATGGGCATAATGCCATATCGAATGAAAGAAAAAAAATGCATTTGTGAATAAATGATAGGCCCCTTTTAAGTTAAAATGATGTTAACGATATATGTTCATAAGGTTAATTATCCTTTTACAAAATGAGCATTTGAAATGTGTCTTAACGAAATTGCACTGGATTTGAATGGAATTAAAGCACAAGTAAAGACGTAGCTACTCTGCATTGAAAACATATTTATATTTGTATTGGTGTTTGAATATATTGTAAAAGTAAAAGTACTGGTAGCGCAAAAGGCGTTACAATTATTTTGGTATAAGAGCCTAGGTTTAGGCTATTCTACAAAATGATTTTGAAATTGTTTATGACATACATTGCATTTGTATAGAAAGGATGACGAGACTCACAGTCCCGGATCTTGCCGGTCCTGATAGGTAAGCATGGATAGTTCGGGACCCATGGGGTCGGTGACTCGAGAGTTGCCCAGCGGGTGCCTTGCTGTTGTTAAAGGTGGGAAAGCGTCCCATGCTCCACATGAGTTAAGTGAGCAGGTCAAGCAATAGGAGTCTGTATGGATATCCTCATGAGATGGCTTGACTTTGCAGGAGCCTTTGCCAGCTGTAGTTGTTTATAAAGTCGACCATAGAGAGAATGGCAAAATGTCGACTACCCATGGATTTTCTTGGAAAGAAAAGATGATGACCTTTGCACGGAACATTGGCTTGAAGAGCTGAAGAATGTATTAAATGCATTGCACACTAAAGGAGAGGAATTAGGTGTGCATTACCTCTTTTTCTGAGGATAGAAACACGGTAGTAGGTTTTACGTGACTAGGATCGCACCAGGAGAGTATTTACATGGGAGTTCTTCTGGCGGAATTTAGGGAAACAATATGTGGGTTGCTTGTCTATCTGAGCGGTGCAGGTGAGGTTCATAATTTGAAACAAAGGCGGATAGTTTTGGCCAGGTATTAGAGAGAATTCACCGGTTAGCAAGTATATAGAGATACTAGTAGTGAGGAAGAGAAATGCCACAGTTTGAAGATGGCTAATGGCCATATTCGGGCCCATACGAGGATTTTACCATGATGGCTTTTCTAGAATTGTGACATGTCTCCCTGCATCTTCGAAAGGTAAAGAAAGAAGAGTATGAAAGAAAGAAAGAAGATAGGAATTAAGAAAAACCCTAGGCAGTCAAGTTCTGCTCCAGCACTAAAGTAAGAAATTGAGGGACCCACGGGGTTCTAGTCGACCTACAACTGGGTTAGCTCGGGTTACGGTGGTAAGACTATTCTCGGAACCATCAGTGCTAGTGCACTAGGGTTCTTGAGAGGACCAGCTCCTCCTTAATGCACACATTGTAGGAGAAACATAAGGAGAGTGTTGGGATTGTGAGTGCTTGTTTTGGTATGTGGATCCAGTAGGCACAAAGTGAGAGATTGTCCTAGAGTTCGTTTCTTTCTGACACCCGGTTAAGTCTGATTTAAGTGAGTACAAAAGAACCGCCGAGACAACAAAGGTGTTGCATCAAGTGCAAAGGACAAAGCGGCTTCAAACTATGGGTAGACGGGGATGCTCGTGCTCCGGCCGGGCATATCTGATGAAGGTAGTGGAAGAAAGATGCACGGACAGTAGTTGGTAATTTCTATATCTTTGAGACTGTACATACATTGATAGATCCAGGTTCAACCCCTCTTATATTATACTACCATTTCCAATTTTGGGTAGTTGACCAAAGAAGTAAAACCCTGAGTATAACATTTTGGTAACCACAAATCCACTTGGAAGCATAAATGTCATTATGGAGTAGAGTTTATAAGTGTATGAGGAATATGAGAAGTATGAATTTCCGGGACATTTAGTTAGATTGTCATTTTAGACTTTGATGTGATGTGGGGATGGATTGGGTTATCCACGGCGCAAGTGGTAGTTGATTATAGAATGAAGTGGCCTTGGGACATCTCAGTGGCGAGAATTGGCTTTTATCGGCGGAAGGGATTGAACCTCTCTAATGTGATATTTGCAGCTCTGCTGAAACGTCGTTCGAAAGGGATTATGAAGCCTACTTAGGCGTGTCTTGATAAGATATAGGTGGAGCCTATTTTATCAGACAGCCCTACAGTTAGTGATTTGTTGGAAAGTTTTTGGAAAGGTGAAAGAGCAAGAGATAAGAAGGCATAAACTCACAATTCAAGGGAATCCACTTAAGAGATAAAAGACAAGAGATATGCCAGCCACCTAAGGGATCAAGGGTTAGAAACGACAAACACTACTCAAAGTCCATCTAGGGATAAGAGACAAGAGATAACTCTTAAAGAGAAATCTGAAAATATTATTAAACTTGAGTTGATTCTCAAAGACTACATTAGAAATTATATAATTTATACTTTTTCTAAATCAAATAAAACTCCTACTTTGACTTGGAAAAGACTCTAATTTAAATGCAACTCTAAGCAGATTGTAGCTCCTTACTTATTAGGAAAACAAACTTAAGTCAAATATAAGCAACTACTACTTTCAATCTATCCCATCAACTCTCAATAGCCTTTACTTAGTTGATTGTGATCTTCATCCCAACGACATTCAATCAATCATTTCATGAGTGATTGTAATTATATTTATACCTTGAACCTGGACTGTAGAATGAGTCTGAAGGTATCCTTTGAGGTTAGGTTAATGCATGTGACCTTGTCATAATCTCTTGGGTGGATTCGCCAATTGGCAGTCTGTTTATGGCTTTTATCTCTTGGTGGATTCCTTGAGTTGTGATGTAAGTACCTTTCTTTCTAGTACCCTCTACTCTTCTATGCCTTTCCACCAGCAAAGAATTTCAGCCTTAACTTACCAAACTTGAGCTGGTTCATGCCTTCTAAGGCCTTTTCCAAACCTTTGTTTTCTATAGATATCATAAATACCATCACTAACATAGAAATGATTCCCTACATAGCCTTAGCCTACCTTAGAAAAACTGAAGAAGGCATAGAGCTAGCTCAAAATGAAAACCGTTTTGTAAGATCAGGCCAGCCTTCCAAGGCATTGATCTCTTAGAACTAAGCCTTGAATTTCCATCATATATAAACTCCAAATAATCCCTAAAACCTTTGGAGACAAACATCCCTTCTCCTTTTAAGTTACCTACCCCTTAAACTACATAGGCCATCCTAACACCCAAACTATTAGATCATCCATCACAGTCCCGTCCTTGCATCAAAGTGGTATTAGAGCTCATGGTTTGAGTTATAATTATGGTTTGAGTTGTTCCCAAACTTCAAAGCAAAAGCATATTGCTAATCTTGAGACTTTTGCTCAACATCTATAGCAACGTATGAGGCTTTATGAAGATTATAATTCTTTGGAGAACTTAATGGAAGGTATAGGCAAGTACAAGATCAAGGAGGAAAATTATGATTTTTATGAAGAGACTTTGCAGTCTAGTCAACTTGAAGGTTTGTTAGAGCACAAGAAAGCTAAAGGTATGTATGCACGATACTACATTAGGGAATACTGAAGTGGCCACACTCAAGGATAGTGGAAGTACTATAAGGCGTGAGTAACTATGATGAAACTTAAGATTCAATCCATTAACATTTCAAAAATTGTTGGAAGATGGATGCTGATGATTTTAGGATTGGCAATTTAAATAGACATGTCTTTGAGTATTATGACCCCCTTAGGCGTGAAAAGTGAAGTTGGTGGCTATCAGGATATGCAGAATCCTTCATTTAATTTGGAAAAACTTGAGAGAATACAACATAGAGGATGAGTAGAAGAGTTGAAAATTGGTAAAGGTGAAAGGCTAAAAGGAGGTACCTTTCCTTCTTCTCATCAAGACATCTATCTAATTTCGAATTTTAAGCCTTAAGTTTGAGTGTGGAGGAATATTCAGCTAAGTTTGTGATGTAGGAGCTTCTACAACATACATTGGGAATTTGATCTTAGCTATGGAAAATTCAAATTCGGGAGGATGTGAAACCTTAGATACACCAAATATATTTCTAAATCCAAGTATTTTAAGTCTTGTTAGTATTTTGATTTGGAGTTGTTTTATTTTAGAAAGATTCATTCTCTACAAATCTCAAAGTATTGGTTGCTTTGTTAATTTAAGTTTGTTTTCCTAGTCAAAGTAGGGTTTCTATTTCTTTTAGGATTCTTTATTTAAATGAAAATATCTTGTTTCAAGTCAGGTGTAGGGTTTTTTTGTTGGATTTAGAAGTATGGACCTCATATACTAATATATAGTAATTTGACAATGAGTTCAAGTTTAATAATATTTTTCAAATTTCTCTTTTTCAAGAGTTCTCTTGTTCTCTTATCTTAGGTGGATTCACACTTGTGTATGGGGATTAGATTGCTTCTTGTCATCAGGCTGGTGGATCCTTGGGCGGTGAAGCATATCTTTTGTTCTCTAATCTCTTGGGTGGATTCCTTTGGTGGAGGTGGCAAGCTACTGTATCTCTTGAATTCTTGGGTTAGATGTACCTATCTATTCTATTACCTCTACTCATCATCTTCTCTTTCCTTTTCCATAGTAGGTTTTCAGCCTTAACCAAAGATTTCCATATCTAGTTTCCATAGCCACAAAATAGCACCAAATGCTTTGTTTCCAACTAGAGCCATACAAACCATCTTTTTAAACCTTAGAGCCCAAATTCGTACATAGCCTAGCCACCACCTTGAAAAACTCGAAAATCACCAAACTAGCTCTAAACAGACTCTTTATAAACAGCTCAGAACCTTTCAAACTAAAATGTATTTCTAAACCTTTATTCCATCATATATAAACTCCAAATAAGCCCTATAACCTTTGTACCAGACCTATCTCTTACTTATCAAAGTTCTACCCTATAGCCCTAACTTAACTAAACCCCCTAGATCATCCAACACGGTCTAGGGTATGATTTTTATGATTTTTATGAAGAGACTTGGCAGCCTATTCAACTTCAAGGTTTCTTAGAATATAAGAAGGCTAAAGGTATGTATGCATGAGACTATGATTATCATGGGAGGTATGATTGCTACTATCAGAATGAAGATGGTAACTCTAATGAAGGCTTAAGATTCAATCCAAAACTTAATATGGTGGAGAATTCTATAATTGAAAATGAGGTACCTTCCCACAAACTATCATCAATTCATCTATCTCAAATTTAAGAATTTTAAGCAACAAGATTTGAGTTCAACATCAGATAGAACTTATACTTGGTTTGGTTTTTCCTAATAATCTAGCCTCTATAATGAGCCCTTAAGAGCATGAAGAACTTAAAACACAAGTTGATGATTTGTTAGATAGAGGGCTTGTTCAAGAGAGTAAAAGTTCTTATGTGGTTCCTACTATGTTGGCTCATGAAAAACATGGATCTTGGAGAATGTGTTTTGATTGCCAAGCTTTCAACAACTTGTTGATTAATGAGGAAGTAAGATTCAACATAAGGCAAAGAGCGGAGCGATATGAAAAACAAGCAAATGAAGGTTATCAAAGGCTAATATTTGATCCAGGAGGATGAATTCAATTACACATGATAAAAGAGAGGTGTTCCAAGTTGCGTAGAAGAATAGATGGTCTTTCCATTATTAAGAATATCATAAAGAATGCTTACAAGTTGGAATTGCCCAATGAAAACAATATCTTGCCTAAATTCAATTAAGGACTTGAGGCCTTATCATGTTGAAGATGATACGAACCACGCCAACTTGTGATGAGACCCATGATCAAATTAATCTCGGAAGAACCGCTCTAGTATTTGGCTTGGAGGGATGACCTCGACTTGTTGCTTATTGCGAAGTAGGAACCTTTGTATAAGAGGATGCCACAATCAGTGATGGAGATCCGATTGATAAGTGTTTGATGAATGCCATGGAATAACCGATAAGTTCGAAGAGGTCTTTCAGGAACCAAAGAGAAATTTAACTCTTAATTTTTATTAAAATGTAATATGAAGAAAACGAGGATATGCTATAAATACATTTAAAATATGAAAGACAAACAAAATTCATTACAAAAGAAAGTAAATATTCGATTGACCGAGAAAGAAACTACTTATACTATCCCTAAATTCTCACACATAAGCGTCAAGGAGAAACTATATAATTTAGGATAAGACAAAGGTAATTAAAATAAACGGTAAATCAATATTACAGAAAATTAGGACGAATCGGTAGCAAATCAGCTCCAATTAGCGTAGGTGGCTCGAAATAAGCGACCAAATCAGCAAGTCAAAGAGCCGCCTTTTCTCTTTGTCAAAATCTGGATTTACTTAGATGATGTGGACCATCTTTGTTACCTATTTTGAGTTGAACATGTGAGCTTCTTCCACTTGGGCATCTCGAATTATAACATTAAGGGCTTCTTTGAATTTCTTGGCTCTGGCATGTGTCGCATGTCTCAGATTAAGTGGGATTTCATGAGTTCCTCCATTCCTTAGCCATGCCTTCATCATTTCCCTTATCTTGAAAATGATTTGTCCTCAAATGCATCCTACATCAAAGGACTCAAGTCCAGTGACATTAAAAGTGGCACTTAAATTATACTCACAGGACAAATCAAGCATAGTCATTGTCTGCTGATATCTTTCTGAGGACTTAGAAAATGTCTGCATCCTCAGAAACAACAGGAATGCCTTTATCTGCGAAATCTTTCTTCTTGCATATACCAGACAATCTTTGGGTTCAAACAAAACTTGACAATGTCCTTTGTTGGCTTGTTTAGCATATTGCTCCGTTCTTCGCTCAATGTTGAGTCTTGCCTTCTCATGAATCTGTTTAACAAATTCGGCTTTCTTTTTGCCATCTAGATTAACATGCTCAGACATAGGTAAAGGAGATAAATTCAAAGGGGTTAGTGGATTCAAACCATATACAATCTCAAAAGGCAAAAATTTAGTGGCAAAATGTATAGTATGATTATAAGAAAACTCAACATGTGGCAAACAATCTTCCCATGTTTTAATATTCTTTTTAATGATAGCTCTCAACAAAGTAGACAAGAAAGTCTATTCCTTTCTCATCGGTCTAACATGGTTGCTTGGATAACAAGTAGTAGAAAACAATAGCTTGGTTTCCTAGCACACACAAAGTCTTACGAAGCCAACAAGTTTAGCATCTCTATAAGACAATTTGTTCTGGGCATACGATGCAGTCACCCCACAGCCTCCTAAAGGAGCCAGTTAGCGACATAGGACACATCATCCGTTTTGTAACATAGGATAAAATAGACCATCTTTGAAAACCTATCCACAGCCCACGAAGATGAGATCCTTACACGTCTAGTCACAAGCGAGGACTAACTTTAGCGATCCATTGAAATGTCGACTGGGTTCACTGAGATAGAGTAGATTATAGTACCATGGGTTGTACTTGAGATTTAGCTTGCTTATCTGTGATACACCTCCCATAAGTTCTCATCTCTTCATGTGGGGCTAATAAAAGAAATGTTATTGCAAAGCCCACAAGTCTTGGCTGCCTTAAATTTGTCCATCAGTCTCAGCATGAACTCTATCGCTAATGGAAGTCAGAGGAATGGTAGGATTGCATGGCCTTATTTCCCAGAGCAAAGACCTCTCATACCTAAGAACTTGTCACTTGACTTCCTTTTCACATGGCATGTCTTCATTGGAGATTCTTGGTCAAGGATCTGATTCTTTAATGTTTTTAAAACCGAAATTTAGCATAAAGGTAGAAGTTCGGACAGTACCTCCAAGTGGAGTAGTTTGCTTGATGTTTTCCTTACCTTGTTTATGACGGATGACATGTGATCTTTCTAGAACTCCATCCATCGTAGATGTCTCTTATTCAACATGTGTAGCTAAATGCTTGACGACTTGTGGTGAAGTGGTTACAAATTCCTTAGGCCAAGATAATGTTACAACTTTCCAAGTTTCAAGATTACGAACGATGCATACAGCTCTTGTCATAAATGAATATTTGGGGTTCCCAGCGTGGTCTAAACTGTATATTTTTAATCCATTTTCTAGCATATTTTTTAGCGATTTGGACATATTTTATTGCCCAGGTGTAATTATATTCATCACTTTGTGTTTTGCGAGGTTTAATTTAGAGAAAAGGAGATTATTCATTGAAAGAAAAAAGTAGGCAAATCGGCATTCTTTGTTGTGACACGTATTTGTATTGACTACTTGACCAGGAATTTCAAGTGACCCCGGAAGAACTATGCTTCGCGGCGGCCAGGCGTATGTAAGTAACAAAATCCATCTTTTGAACTCAAGGACAAAATAGAATCTCTATCGCAGCAAAGAGTTTCACAGCCGTGACATTACGAAGAAGAATGTAAAGAAGACTATCATAGCACTATGCTTCTTCGCAGCAGCAATCACCGCGCAAATGGAAAGGAACTTTTATTTGCTGATAATCCTAACTCTTGCAACATAAAAGTAGCAGAATTAGCATATGGAACTTTGTATGCGACAAAAAGACAAGCTCTCGCGATAGAAATGCATGAGATATAACACCCATTATTGTAGTATTTAACATTAAATCAGTTCAACATGGGACCGGCCCGAGAAGCATTATTGCTCGCGACAAAGAAAATCTATCGTGACACATAACATTGAGTTCACAGCAAAGACAACGGAACTACGCCAGCGACAAGGAGGAAGTTGAAAAGAGCAATACAAGAGGAAGGGTGACAAAGAAATTCATGTTGCTACATAATGAAGAATTGGAGGCAGAATCTTTGTCGCAACAAAGAAGTTTTCTATCGCGACAATAAAAGCTACAGAGTGTTAGAATTATGTCGCGACAGAAATTGAAAGAGAACGGAGATTAGCCAAGTCAATGTTTGTCGCAACAAAGATTTCTATGTCGCAACAAACAACTCAGCTAGCGATAAGGACCAAAGAAGAAAATTCTGTCGTGATAAAAGAAAAACTCTAGCGCGACAAAGTTGTTAAGTGATTAGTACCCAAATAGTGCTATTTTGAGCCCTAGTTATTGTAGGTTTTAAGCATTTTTTTTGTACTAATCAACTTAAATAACCCAATTGATACATTGGGGTCCCGACTTTGCTACGGATCATTTTGTAGCTATTTTTAGTAGTTTAGCGGGGCCAAATACACCTCTTTATCTTCAATCAGGTCAAAACCACAAGATGGGCAGGCGAATTCGAAGATGCGCGATCGAATCATAGTAGATTTGGAGCAAAAATGCAAAAAAAGAAGAATTTGAGAATTTTGCGGGGGTTGCGAAAATTCGCAACTCTGTTCAACGAATTCTGAAATTGCTCTTTGCTCCACTTTTCTTATTGGCCTTTTGACCCGCTTTTTGTTTGGCTTTGTACAACTTTGCCCATAATATAATTTTAGTTTCCTTTATACATTTTTGTAATTTCCTTATCACGAGCACCTATATAAGCTTTCAGTCTTGCCTTATCATCCAAATCAACTTTTAGTCCGTCATTGAATCGATAAAATAGGGCATGGCTTCCCTCTCCTTAATTTGATTGCTGTGATTTTCTCTCCCTCTCCTTCACATTTTCTTGGTAGCCGACACCCCTTGATGATGACAAATCAAGGGATGTTCGTAAACAAATCATCCTTGAAGGGAAGGCCCTTTGGGTGTTAGTTTTGAAATGAATTTGCATGTTCTCATGCTTTTCATGTATGCATTTATAGGTATTTGTATTTGCTTCTCACACTTGATTAAATCTCTTAGGCATCCTCTCCCTAACGTGTATTTGCAAGCTTTTTTGGGTTTAGTAGTACTTATCACTAGATCCACTAATGCCCGATTAGTTGTCTCCTATTGAATTCTTTGAAAGGTAGGTTTACGGAGGTGTGTTCTCATCGTTAGGGACATTTATGCTCATTGAATGCCATTTTTCAAGAGGGAAAACTTTTTAGGGTTTTAGGTTTTAAAAGTATTTAAATGAGATCCAGGTTCGAAATGACTATGTGTCATCCCAATGAGGAAAGGGCCAGGATATATTGGCACTTAGGACCCTAGTGATGGCGATCTTCAACGAGGTTCTCCTTTTATTTCAATTTGTTTCCCGAGTTTCTAACCATTTACACCTTTGTTTACACAAATCCTAAAATCAAAGTAAACACCATTTCAATCCATGTAACTCTTCTCTACGTAGAAGAAAACCCATCCGTGTTAGACCTTAGACATTTTATCTTCTTGATAGCTTTGCCTTTCTGGCGGAGGAACCCTAGGATACAAATTTTGTTGATTCCGATACACCTACTTAGCTCGCCACGAATCATTAAGGAACCAAGAAATCCTGTCGTGAGATAGAAATCTCTGTCGCGATAGAGTAGATAAATTGAAGAGAAAAATGCTTGTCTCGACAAAGAAAATTATGTCTCAACAATTTCCAGAGGCAGAAGTGTATAAAGAGCTGGGTGCAACAAATTTTGTGTCGCGACACAAGACATTCCTGTCTTGACCAAGAACAAGATTACTACATCGTGCTGACTGCGACATTATCAAGTTTGTTGTGATAGAATCGGCTCAGTAGTCGCGAAGAAAGCGCGTACTCAGATGAAGCCGTTGACAAAGACCAAAGACTCTATTGCGGCCGAGAACTTTCTATATCGCGGCTTGTAGCTCTCGAGAATCTTACGAATCAACTGGATCGTCGGATCATACTTATCATGACAACTTTGCAAAGCAGATAGCTAAAGGAAGTAGGGAGTCTCTACCTACTTTCTCCGATGCTGAAGTTAGATCCTTTCTTTCTCTCCAAAAATCGGGATATTTCGGTCTAAAGTCCTTACCTTATTTTCTGAAGTGACCTCATTTTATTAGAGAGGAAGGGGATCCGCTTTACGTGGAAAGTGGGTAATTTCCTCCCAAATCGGAAGGGGAAGGTGGCGCATATCTCGTATGCGGAGACTAGGTCTTCCTTTTAAAGGGAGGATCAGAGGGAGAAGGTGGCACATATATCGTGCGTGGAGACTAGTTCTTCCTTTTAAGTGGGCATATTTCCCGAATACAGGACCCTGGGAATGCTTTTCCGCATTGAATTCATGGCAAGGCATGGAAGGGCGCATGCTCTCTCCGGGGGAGTCTATTCGCCAGCAGTTGTTAAATAAAACCTCTTCGGGATATGGCATCCGGGGAATGTCAACCCCTTCCCAGCTAGGAGAGGATATCTGGATCCGGGCTCCTAAGTTGGCTCCTAAGTTTGGCTTGCAGGCCGGGCTAGATGGGCTATCCCAATTGTAGCCTTTAGTTGTACTGAGCTGTGGCGACTGGAACCTTTGTGCCAAAACCAGTGGCACCCATAGTACCCCACACCCTCTGGGGAGGCGGCGTCCCGATTGGAAAAGAACATGTGACCCGTCATATCATGGGAGCGTTAGGCGATCAATGTGGTATGTTTCGATCTGCAGATTTTCTAACTTTTGCTTGGATGTACATTAGATGTCAAGTGTCGTTTGAGAAGACCACGAGGGTGATGTTGCTATAAAAATTTGGAGGATGAGTTCGTTGTACCACCGGTTATCCTTGTTTCTCCAGCAAAGAAGGATAATTGAACGTTGTCGAGAATCAGATTTGGTGGATTGCTACATGAAGGATGATTGTGTTCGACCATTTGAGCGTGCTTTCCAAGTGTGAATGGAGACCCAGATTGCATGGATTTGGCGGTCGAGATAGATTATCTATGTGCAGTTGGCCTTAGGTGGATTAAAAACTAGAATGGAATCCCTCTACATCCAAAGGACACCACCTTAAATCGGTAGGGCTTTTCAATTTCATCTCCCCCTTCTTGAGCCCCCTTTCCATCTTTCCTTCTTTCCCTTTTTTTTTCGTGCAGCAGTTTTGCCTCTTTTGCCGTCTTTCTCTTCGACTCCACGCTCTCTGTATTCTTTGGCCCGACTCGGTGTTGATTCGGACGAACTGTAGCCACTTCAATGTGATTGCTTAGTTGTTACTTAGCAAGGATATAGATGTAATGATGAATGCGTTGCACAGTCGATAAAATCGTACTTTTACATTTATGTACTTTGTTCTACCTCGATGTCCTTGTACTTTACTTTCTATCTCGAGGCGCCGCAGGCTAATCCATTATGCCATCAGGCTGGGGATATCCGGTGACTTTAGTTAATGGAGCAGACGTTGTTCAGGGGCCCAACAGGTTGAGATAACAAGAGGGCCCACTAATCAGGCCCATATACCTGTTGTACTTTGGAGTTGGGCGTGCCGGAATGAAGCGATAGTGGAGTGATGGGTTAGTGTAGCATTTAATTACTTTCGTAGGCCTAGGAGTTGGTATGTAAAGGAGTCATCATTGGGCTTTTCTTTTCCCCATTCTTATCATCCTCGGGTTGTTCTTTCACGATTCGAGAAACCTTCTACATATACCTTTACATGACAAGTGTTTATTTTTGAATCAGTCTTTATTGTCGTTTGTTAGTTTCCATTTTCCCAATTAATCCTCTTTCTCCCTTGTAAGTGTGTTGTGCTACCTCTAGGCCTTTATCAGTCCAGCTGAGTTTTGGTATGAGTGGAGTCTAGAGCATTAGGCTTGGATGGTTTGCCTAGGTTTGGTGATTTTCCTTTTTACTGGTTGATGGGGCTTGGGATTTGTCTCAATCTCTTCCTCTTATCTGTTTGTAGAGTGGCAAGAGGTGAGGAAGAAACTTCCACCGATCGAGGCGGTCGCGGAGGCTGAGGGCCGCAGTCGTGCGGTCTGCAAGCCATATCGTCTAAATCCACTGACAGCTGGAAGAATTGAGGAACTACTTCTCCAGGATCCCAATGACATTGGCTTGAGAGTTAATGGATGTGGGATGAGTCCACTGCAGGTGGGAACACAATGCGATTATTTTTTACTGAGAGCAGCTTCGGTCGGACTTCATTTTCCGATTGCCCGCCCTTGATACAAAGCAGGTTTTTCATTTTACGGCGTCGCGCGACCGCATTCATCAACATAATTCGAGTTCTTGGATAGTGATCTCACGAGACTTCTTATACCATCTGGCCTTTCCTTTGATGGGTTTGTTTTACCACCTATTCCTTCTACTTCATTCTTGGCCGAGGGCCGGATGTCTATGTTGATCCTGGATTCCCGGTTGCAATTCATGAATGGACTCCCCAATTCCCCTAAAACAGAGGCAAAGGGAGTTATTCTAGTGAGGGGGCCTTGGGATGAGACTCACTAGGCTCTCCCAGCCTACCGTTTGATATTAACCGCTCCTTGATCTTTCCAGTGTGTGTAGGAACCTTGAGGAAGTGGGGCGAGTTTAGATACACATGTCTTTAAAGCGCGATTGTAACAGTTCATAAGTGGGGAAAGAAGTGGGAGGCTTGATTAGTACGGTGGGTAGAGAAGGCGAGCCTCAGGAAGATTAAATGGTATTGGAGGTTTTGACAGACATGTTCTGGGGTTCTTCTCATTAAAGAACCTTGCGATGTGAGGCCAGACCTCCCTACGGTCTTAGATTATCCCATATGCGCTACCCCTTAGAAGTTATGGATGAAGACACTTAGATTACCTCGATCTTGCTAAGTTTACCATGGTGTCATATTAACTGCGGGACCTGGGATCCGACGTCAGGCCTTTGTTTGTCGCAAGTGAGCCTCTACCGGCCAGAGTTCTAGCTTAGCCTCCCACCCAGGACCGGTCGGAATGAAGGGGTATCCGCTGGCGAGGCTTCTATGAAAGGGGTGGATTACCCACAGGAGGTGTTGCAAATTGGAAGAGAAGGGGACAGAGTAGGGTGAAAGTACTCAGATTCAATGGAAGATTTTATACCTTAGGTTCGTCCTGAACCCAGCAGGCCTTCTGCTTTAGAAAAGGAAGAAGAGGAAGAAGAGGAAGAAGAGATGACGGGGTTACTTGATTGTTATGCCGCCAAGAAGCAAAAATGGTAGGAGGATGCCGAGAGGGAGGTTGATCGGGCTAAAGGATCAAACGGCTCCCCACGGATGGGGGTTCGGAGATGCAGGCAATCGTGATTCCGGGCTCTCCTGAGATGGGATCTAATGACTACTTGGGTCCGGAGGACATCGCCCATGGAGGGCCAAGGGAGAGTACTCCGATTCCGCTTGTACTACAGGTGGTCTGCCCCCTGACTAGCTAGAAAGCCGCTTGGGCAATGCTAAGCTTGTGCTACCAAGGCCCAAGGGCCAATTCTAGAGAGAAGCAATCACGATTGGATCTTTGTTAGGCTCTTATCCTCCCCCTCGCGTACTGCTTGGGTGGAGTAATGATGCACCGGGCTGACGACATCAAGCTCATCCCCTCCACATTGGAAACCTTTCAATCGGGCGAATCTACATCCGATCTATTACAGACGATTTGTACCAGGAACACACTACGATCTGTAACAATCAAAATTTGGGAGCACGGGTGAAGAGTATTTCATGGTGGTTCCTAACAGATATTATAAGAGGATGTCGACGGATAGTCGAGGATATGGGATCACGGTCGCAGTAAATAATTTCGTCTAGTCGGCAAAGCTGGTAAAGTAATTCTTAAAAAATAAAAAGCTCTGAAACCATAGTTTTGCCGTCTTACTTAATCTGAGTTCTTTCTGAAATTAATCAACGCCATTCGGAACTATGTCCCTCAGAAATACGTGAGTTAAGTGATCCATTGGGGATCTGGAGGGGGGCTTGGTTGTATGTTAAGTTAGGACTTTCTGCACAGGAGAGCTTGGATGCCTCTTTAAAGGAGGTTCAATTGAGGCATGGCCCAGGGTGGGGCAAAGGAAGCCGCGAATAGGGGCGGCTCGGGGCGGAGGGCGGAGAGGGATCTTGTCTGAAAGTGTTGTGGCGCGGTTGGAAGTCAGAGTGGCGGACAGTGCCGGCGTAGGTGGGTCAGGCTGTCCCCGGTCAGTCGCCACTGACTCGAGGATGGTGGCTAGTTAAAGGTCGGTCGAGACTTGACTCGGCTCGACAAACCCCTTGCGCGTGGGAGGCCTATTAGACGGAAGAGAGAATAGTTGCACTAGCCCCGATGAAGCGGCCCATCGCCTTATGGAGAATTGGGGCCATGAAAGGGACTGCGGCACCCCGGGTGAAGGTTAGTGGAGAAGTCGACGTGGAGCGAATTTGATGCAAGCGGTGATGTGATTTTCGGCTATGACTCACATTTGCTTGTGCTTTTAGCATGATATACGATGGAACAGGCCCATGATTCTGGCAAGGGATTCAGACACATCGCGCCTTTGCCTTTAGAATTTTGTGAATCTCGATGCCGGGCTCCTTTCGTTTGTTCATTTCTTGGAGCCGTGGTATTGGGAGAGAGTTGCCAGTCAAGTATTTCCCGGCTGCTAAGGAAGGAGTAGATATTCCGCCCGGGCCCATCGACTAGATTGGATAAAGTGAGTTGTTGTAGAGGGCTAGAAATTTGAAATTTAATAGTTAGCTGCGTCAGGCGTACTCTCTTTGCTAGACATTTTATTCCCCGTTTTTGTAACTTGAAGTTTTGAGAGGCATTTTATCTTCTGCTTTTTGGAAAAAATAATTTTTTTTGGTTTAGCCCAGTAGATTTATAGTAATTATCCGGTGGATGTTGAGATTATCTCATTCTAAGTGTCTTGCACGGGATCTTATCTTGAGAGTTGTGCTATTATCAAAGATTTGCTTCTTTGAATTAGATAACACTTACCTATAATGGGCGGATAGAGGCTTCTGAGTGCCATACGGGCTTTGACTGTCAGGTTAGATGTTACTTAAGCGAAGTAGGCGAGTCATTTTGCACCACCCGGACTTTAATTTGACAAGGTAGATGTTATCTAACTGGGGTCGGATAGGTCATTTTTTGCGCCACCCGGACTTTAATTTGACCAGTTAGATGTTATCTAACTGGGCCGGATAGGTCATTTCCTACGCCATCCGGACTTTAATTTGACCAGTTAGATGTTATCGAACCGGACCGGATAGGTCATTTTTTGCGCCATCCAGACTTTAATTTGACCAGTTAGATGTTATCTAACCAGGCCGGATAGGTCATTTTTTGCGCCATCCGGACTTTAATTTGACAAGTTAGATGTTATCTAACTAAGCCGGGCAAGTCATTTTCTACGGCACCCGGACTTTAATTTAACCTTGCAAGAGGAGAAAAATAGACGACATGTACGCTGTATATTGAATAATTCTTTATTGATAATACCTCTTAAGATATGCTTAGCGTTCACATTCTGGAAATCTGAGGGTCCCACGTCAAGTTTATCCTAATCGTATGATCGAGATTAGTAAGCCGCGTGTATCCGCAAGATATGGTCCTTCCTAGTTGGGTTGGAACTTTCCTGCATTCAGATCAGCTGTATTCTCAAATTCTTAGGACCGGATTCCCTAGTTGGAACGTTCGAGGCTTGACCCTTTTATTGTAAGAATTTTCTAACCGGCGCTGGTAGGATGCTATGCAGATTGCCGCTGACTCTCGCAATTCATTGAGTGTGTCTAGATCCTTGACCATTAAATCTATATTCCCCTACTCAGGGATGTCTGTTCTAATGGTAGGCCTGCTAATTTTCCTGGGGATTATAGCTTCCATCCTGTAAGTAATTTCAAATGGGGATATACCGGTGGGTTTGCGAGCGATGGATTACTAATAAGCCAATTACACGGGAGTTCATCTACCCATTTTCAGCCTAAGCTGAATCCAGCAGCTTCTTGAGCTGGTTGATGAGGGTTTTGTTTGGGGCTTCGCGGGACTATTGCTACTGCGGATCTAGTGGGGAATTAGATTTCAGATTTTTATCTTGATTCTGACGGAAGTTTTGATAGACTCGGGCAGCCAGTTGTGGTGGGGCTGGATTGTCGGATTCGTGGATTTGAGGATGCGAGGCAGAAACATACATTATTCTTCCAAATAAACTAAGTGACATCCCTATCTTTGATTAGGAGAATGCTTGACCTGATCCATTTCACTGAAAATAGTCGTGTGGCTTGATAATAACTTCTTTTGAGGGTTTGAGGCGGTCGGTAGTGAATCCGACTATAGATCCCCCATTAGGCAGGCTAAGGAGAACAAATAGAGATCAAATCCACCTTGCTTGTAATTTCGAGGATGGGAACGAGATCGTTGTGACCAGTCACACTTTCTAGTATAATTGGAGGCATCAGCTCTCATGGTTGGCCAATAATATCCTTGAGTGTGGGCTCGATGGGCCAAAGTTCTGCTGCCTAAATGATTTCCACATATTCCTTCATGTAGCTCCGCTAACACATATTGGCTATGTTCGGGCGTCAGGCATTTCAAATACGGGCCACCTAAGGATCGTTTGAATAGTTGCCCATTGACCAAGGAAAATCTAGCTGACTGGACTTGAAGTTTATGGGCCTTGTCCCTTTCATTTGGGATTTTTCCTATGCTTAAATATAGTATAATGGGGTCCATCCATGAAGGGAGGTCCTTGTCCACCTGGTTTATTTGTGGGGATACAGCGAGTAAATTGTTTGAGAGTAGATAGGCGAAGTATAGTTTAGTGATTGGTAAAGGCATTTGAGGAAGTCAGAAGAAGGCGTACGCCTTTTCATTAAAGCCTCTGGGAATATGTTCCAGCTTCCATGCCGAAAAATTGTTCAAGCGTTGTTTCACCCAGGGATTTATTGCCATTGCAGGGTCTAAAGTTAATTCTTCGTTCACCACGACCAATAATTGCTGGAATCACTTTGGATCGGGGTTGCCGATCAGACGGGCGGGTTGCTAGTTAGTCGACTAGGATGGCTAATAATTTGACTTCGTTGTTAGGAGCCTTGAACGAAATTTGGATTGCACATTGATCTGTCTGGATGGGATTTTAATTGTAAACCAAACGCACATGCTTAGGTTTGTCTGGATGCCCCTTCAATGTGAGAGTCCACCAATCAAGGTATGGGCGTGTTTCCAGTGGGGAGTTAAAACAGTGAAGTCGACCAAACACCTGTCCCTTTTTTGAGAGTCTTGGCTTGTATTAGATGCCATACTCGCTTAGTTCGATAGCCCAGCGAGCCATTCTTCCCGATAAGTCAAGCTTATGTATGGTGCTCCGAAGAGGGAAGTCGGTTAATACAACAATGGGATGTGCCTAGAAGTAGAGGCAGAGTTTCTTGGCTGCTATATGAAGGGCTAAGGCGGCCTGCTCAAGGTGACTATACCTGGTTTTTGCATCGGCTAAGGATATGCTGACGAAGAATACAAGCCTTTGTTTCCGTCTTAGATTTCTCTTTGAAGAGCAGTGGCACTCCTCACACATTTACGAGGCCAGACGAGTAGACGAAGAGAAGTCTTGTTGGTAACCGGGACTTGCAGTGGGGGTTCGGCTAAATATTGCTTGATTTGAATGAAAGCCCCATCAAATTCTTCATTCCATTCGGCTCGACTAGCTCCCCTTAGGGTTGCAAAAAATGGCTTTAAAGCGGTCAGTGAGCCAAAAATAAACGTCAGGCAATTTAATGACCGTCGATCGTTAATGCCACTTTTCTAGAGCTGGTAGGAGACTCTAGAATGGCTTTAAGTTGGGAGAAGTTGGCCTCAATCCCCCTTTAGTCATCATGAATCCCGAGGCAAATGTGGCTGACCTAAATGCGCATTTCGAGTTAGGTTTCATGCCATAGGTCACGAAGAATTCGAATGCATTGCGAATCACGTGACATGATCCAATTGCTCCTTAGATTTTTATGACCTTATCATCTATGTATGCTTCCATAGTTTTCCTAAGCGGTGAATTCATGCCCACCGAGTGAGTGTATCGAGATTAACCTCAGAGTGCCTTCTCGAAATCCTACGTGCATGGGGCTACTACAGTATAGTAGCTCTAAATTCGAACACGGGATGGGTTTCTTGTATGGTTCTGGTGAGGCCAAAATGGTGAATTTGGTTTGGATTTTTAGAATTGGTGATAAAAGCAGGGGTTTAATGGTGAAATAAAATAAAGCGAGGTAAAATAAGAAAATAATAAAGAGATCTCCTTGAAGTATCGAGGATCTGGGCTTAGGATCCTACGGCAGGCGAGGTTTCAGGTTCATTTCTGCGTTAGGAGGATGACCTATAGTCATTTCCCGAACCAGATCTTCATTGGCTATAAAGCCTAACCCAAAATAATTATCTTATAGAAAATGGCATTCAGCGTTTTAATGTTCTCGGTCGATTCAAAAGCGAGTCTCCTTGGCATCACATTACAATAGGTAATAAATGGTAACTATTGAACATCACAAGATCCGATAATAAGCATCAAATGAGCACTAAAAGATTGCAATGCGGCCATTCAACATGAATCAGAGGATCTAAACCTAGTGTTAAAGGAGAACACAAACGACGGTGAGTACACACGTGAAAAACGAGGAGAATCCTCATCCACGCCTCGAGGATCTAACACCGATAGCCTTCGTCTTCAAGGAGGAAGGGGTTTTAGCTAGCTCATCCTCAGGGTTATCATCTCGGAGGTGTTTTAGCTTCGCAAAAATGCAATGAGAAAGTGGAGAGAAAATGAAAAGAAGCTGAAAGAGAAAATTTGAGCTTTTGCGAAAACTTCTTCTGCAGTGATTGATTGAATTCACGGGGCTTGAATAGAGGCTATATACGCTGAACCAGGGGAAATTACAAAGAAACCAAAATCAAAAGCTATTCAAGGATAATTTGGAAGAAGCAAAAAATTGTAGCAAACACATCAAGCGTCAGCGGTGAAATAATTATCTTGGATAATGTTTCTGTGAGGATGCAAATTCATAACTGAAATTTATCTTTGTAACCTTTTCTTCTATTTTCTACTTCCTCTTTCCTTAGAAACCCGTTTGATATGAGTTCATTGTGGATTTTAGGTAGCGGATAGGCTCGACAATTTTGGCATAAAATAGCTTTGCAAAGGAAACTACAAAATTAACACAAATAAGATGTGTTCAGTATAATAGGGACCTTAACATGCCAATTGGGTTAATTAGAATGATTAGTACATAAAAAGCATTCAAAACCTATAATAAATAGGGTTCAAAATAGCACTTATTGGGTACTAATCACACCCCCCAACCTACACATTGCTAGTCCCTTGCAGAAAGAAAAGAAAGAAGAGAGCATACAAGCTTGATAACAAAATGATGTTCAAAATAGTTATATTTCAAAAGGTTGTGAATGATGTGTACACAACCCTCAGTAAGGAATCCTTTGAAACCCTTACTTGATAACTATCTCGAGAGAATGAATGCCATAAAAATTGAGTATCAAAAGAGCTCCTTCTTAATTGAATCAACGAGAGACTTCCCACGACACCTAAGTATTTGTTTGATGATTCTCAACAATAAAGCCCATGACTGCCTCCCCAATAAGCTCACGCCTCCACCTAGGACACTAACCAGCCTAAATAGATCCAGGGACCTACTCTTATTCACAACTCTTTTTGTATTTGTAGGGTGCAATCTTGAGGAATTAGCCTCACCAAGGCCATGCTCGCGGGGATTCACCAGATGACTCCAACCAACTAAGGTTTAGGGCATCAAGTGGGGATCTTTCAACCACTAACTCCTAAGGTTTCACAGGACTTGAATGATTTGAGAATCCAGCACCTACAACTAAGCTAAGCTCCACCCATCCACCCATGTAGCGAACATTAAGTCTCGGTGGCTCCCAACTTGATTAGTTTAGGGCACCAAGCTTTAAAAGCTTTCGCCGTAGACCCCTCAGACCGTGCTCGAGTTTCAAGGCAAAGCATTGCGGCTTTTCTAATTTATTTTTCTTTTTCTTTTCTTTTTCTTTTTGTTTTGGAAGACTTCATTGGCCTTCACTCATGGGAACCTTAACCTGTATAAGTGGTCAGCCTGAAGCTAAAGTGAGTTTTAAATAAAAAAAAAAGGTATGCGAACTTTCGACTATTGACGAAAATTAGCGTACACTATGTGGTTAGCTAAAGGTGGATGAAAAGGTTGAATACTGGGAACTCAGCTAACCATTTACTTAATCATGCATGGAACTATTCTAGCATTGATGGTATCATCGATGTTTGACTTTTCCAACTTAGAGATAGGCGAATCAAAAAGAGTTGGGCTAAAATTGGTTGCAAAAGTATAGCAAAATGGAATTGTATGATATATATATAATGGTGCATTTCACAAAATTTATTTTTCAAAATGAAACCAACAAGCCATTAACATACAAAAATGGGCTTTCTTTGAGAAAATTAAGTACAAACAAAGCTAAGAAATCGTGATGCTATAGACATCACTTCCAACACTAACTCTCCCTCCCCCAGCCAAGTATGCCATTGTCGCATAGTGGGGTGTAGATTGGAAAGTTAATTGGAGGGATGTGGTACCTCCTCGTCGATGCGTGATGAAGAATGCGTCCTCTTTGGATGAAATTTGAGAGTCTTCTTGGAGTGGGCGATCTTCCTTCGCGGTTGCCGATTACATCCAAAGGGATGCGGTAGTGGTGGAGGAGGTGATCTGTAGGGAGGGTAGTGGAGGCTGACGGGGCCTTAAGGAGAAATTTGGGGAGGCCCGTGTGACTCTGGGTTTGCATGAGGATGCAATTACGTGCTAGGATGGTGTTGAGTGAGCCATGCGACCTCGGTCTTAGTCATCCTCTACTTGAGGGTGGCATGGGAGGTACACCAAATCAGAGTCCCACGGTGGTGGAGATGTGCGGTTGCCTCTACGATGGTCGGGAAAATCCTGTAGTGGAATGTGTGTACCTGCGGGTGGTGCGAGGGTGCTCGGCCGGCTATGCGAGATGAGCGGTGGGCATGGAGTAGGGGCTCTACAAGGGATAGAGGGCAGCGGGTAGGAGGTACTAGGTTGTAGTAGGTGGGTTGGAGGCGTCTCACCGAGGCCCCGAAGGAGATGGAAGCCGGAGGCTCTCGGTGCCCTCACGACTACGACCAGTCCTCGGAGTGGAATTTCGACAGCCGGTGGTCCTGTCCCAGTCGGGCGAATGAAGGCCTGAGGCATGGCGCCCTTAGTCGGCTTGATGGGTGGCCCTCGCGGCCCAGACGGCGCTCGATCGGGGCTCGTCCGGGCCGATCATGCTCTGGGAACCTAGCCGCAGTGCGGAAATAGAAGAGGCGTGGACTCATTTCGGGCGGAACTCAGGCCAGTGGACCACATCCTCGAAGTGGAATAATTTGTCATGATGTCGTCATTGTTGAACCAGGGTATACTGAAATATGATATAAGGCCTCCAAAATAGCTCCTCTCCTCTGGACGATGTGCTAGAGCGGGAATAGATTAGACCGCAATATGTGGTCTATCAATAACATGTGCTGTGGGAGTTGCCTCCTGAACAATATAGTCCCAGCAGTAGCGTCCATGGAAAGAAGTCGGACCATCTCCCTGGTCGAGGGATGGGGCCACTGTCACTGTCTGTTGCGTTAGGCGAGGATGCCGGCGGATGGAAGCGGCCCCTTGATGTTGGAGGCGAAGTATCACTGGCCTACAAGTCGTGTGGAAAATCTGAGGCTTGATTGGAGTTGGCCTCTCGCCTAGGCGTCATCGTGTGATAAAACTGATCGATGACTGCAGGATAAAATAACGTGACGTCATGAAGCGACTCGGTGGTATCTACACACTTGGAGCATGAGTCTGAGCTCGTCGTCGTGAATCTTTGAGAGATCGTAGTAAACCTCCCCGTGCAAATCTCTCTCACTTGCCGATCGGTATTCCTGCCGGATAGGTGTGATGGAAGTAAGTCAGCGATAATGGATGTGAGATAGGTCAAGGGGCTTGACAATGCCACGATAAGGTGTTGAGGCGGCGCGGGTCTCAAAGTGGGCCCGACTCCCACAGGCTGAAGTCCGGGCCCTCTTGGGCCAGTGGGGCCCTCTCCGGAATCTAACTAGGATGCGATGGACGGGCGAGTGGGGCCCCACACGACAGGTATGATATCCTGCGGCGGGGGCGCGGAGGAGGGCCTGGCGTGCCGTGTGCGCCACGCGGGCCGGTATTTAGGGGCCGGGGAAGGCGGCGGCGGCGGGGCTGCTAGGGCCTGCGTGACGACAGGCGGGGCTGGGGTTACGGAGAGGCGGTGGTGGTGGCTGAGGCTGGCAGGGACAGCGTGAGGCCTGGCCCAGGACCAGGAGGGCGTCACGGTGAGTGAAATTTGGGTCCGGTGGTGGAGATGCCCCTCACGGAATTTAAGAGTCTTGGCGGGAGGGAGTCCAGGCGCACCGTGACGGAAGATAGGCCCACGAGTCTTTGCCATTGTTGGGCTTGGAGGATATCAAATTTGAGAGGAGAGGGAGTTTGAGGCTAGGAAGGTGAAAGGTGATATGAAATGAAGGAGAAAAGGGGTTTATATAGGAGGGTAGGTGAGAAGACATGTGGACAATTAATGGCCTTCTGGCTGACCATAAATTGGATGGTTAAAAATTATAGAAATTTATTGCGGGAGGCGTAAACAGAGAGTTGGAGATGACAGGGGAAGATGAGCAGTGTTGTGTGTGAATCCTTGAGTTACGAGAATTTCGCAGCACAGGAGATCTCAGAGCAAATTTGGTTCCCCCAAGCACTGGAACACCTACAACAACACAAGACCAAAATTTAAAATTTAAAATTGAAAAATTTTCTCTTGAAAATTTTGAAAATTTAAGGATATTAAGGAAAATCCTAATTTAAAATTTGAAATAATGTCTGCATGAAAATTCCATCAAAATTGGAGTAGTTTCCAAGTTCCTGCAGGAACCACTCCCTGTTGTACACCCAAGAGATTTCATGGAGGGTCTAGGAGGAGAAGCTCCCTCCATGCTTGTAAGTGGTGTCATGAGTTGAGTTAAACCTGCTCCTTTGTTTTCGCATCCCATACTTTGGTAAGCTAATTAGGATGGCGATCTAGAGATTCTTCATTAACTGCTTCTTTGTTCTTTGTTCTTTGTTAATTCTTCTTGCAGTTCTTGTGCACTGTATTTTCCCACGTTTGCACCACTCAGGCATACTTCATCCCAGATGCCTCCCTCGTCCCTATTGCGACTTATGCTTGTTGCTTTCAGTGAAAATGTTGAGCTCGAGTCATGCAGAAGTGAAATTTGCATGACTCCATTCGTGATTGATTATGGCATTAGATGTGGCCAAAATGGCCTCCCAAAGTATGGACACTTAGTTCTTGCGGTGCCCTACACTTGCTTGGCTGCATATCAAGAACCCCTGAAATCCCTTGCCGGATAGTAAGAATTTGTCTACCTTCACCAAGTTGTCCTCAACTTCTTCCCTTTGGTAGCACTCAGCATTCGTCAGCTAAGGATAGGGTAAATGTGTAGGCTTGACTCCCCCAGGCCTTGCCTTGTACCCGAGGCTATGGCGGTAGGTTGAAGGCGTCAGCTCGGATCCGGTGGTGCTTTGTCATGCGGATCCACTCCAGTGATTGAGATAGTGGGGGATCCTGGATCTTTGTATTTCACTAAGGTTTTGAACTAGATGATGGAGCTGACTTGTTCAGTTAGGAAGGCCTTCTTATCAATGCCCAACCCTTTCTTGACTGTGCACAGGTCCTTTAGAAATTTAGCATAGTTTGGCACCTGTTTGATCATGTCAAGCAGTGGAATGTTCACTTCTACACCTTGTAGTACTTCGGGATGCTGCCTTGGAACCTTCTTTTTGCTTCTCAGTGCTTAGGGAAATGGAGGAGGCATGCTTTTCTTCATCAGATCACTATTAATGAATGTGATTTGGCTCATCTCTTTCTCCCTTTTCTGTGGGTTTGAGCCTTTGGTTGTAATTTCATTACCACTCCTCAAAGTGATAATGGCCTTAACTTCATCCATCTTTGGTGCAGGCTCACTGGCATAGCTTAGTTCATGCACTCCCTAAGTTGGGTAGTGCAGGGAAGGGAATCTCTTGGCTCCGTAGGCTCAGCTGTGATTCAGTCCGATCTTGTGATGGATAGTTTGAGGGTATCAATTTTACGATTGAGGCTATTGTGGAGGCCATCAGTTCTTTTAACTCATGGGCTTTCTACATTTCTATTCTTTGATTCATCGAGCATTAATAGCTTTACTGCTCCTTTTCCTGAGGAATTCCCTTTTGCTCAGATTCATATGCTTTGTTTATCTTGGGAAGATGATGGTGACATTCTTCAGTTAGAGGTGGACCCATCACATTGCTCTTTCACGTGCACCTGGAGACGTATGCGGAAGTTTAGGCTTCCAGAAGATGTTGAGGTGGTTCTTCCAGTTGGGATTGTAGGTGTTGCATGTGGGCATCGGTGGTATTACTTTGGTCCACAAAACATTTTGCATGTTCGACCATGAATCCATATGAGGTAGAAATTGGACCAGTACTCTCCTTGGTGACGGTGGATTGGCAGTTGAAACATGGTTAATTAGAACATAGATGCTTCGATCTTGCTCGACCTCATCTCTTTGATTTCTCATTTCAAGTTCTTCCATCATACAGCCGGTGAAATGACTTAGCCTTTAGTTCTACTTCCTCCCGTTGAATACATACTCATTAGTTTTATTGGTGGCCTATGTCTATCAATTTCCTTGGGATTTGGTTCATCCTAAGCTTTGGAGGTTTCGACCTGTATAGTTAGGGAAGTCCATGGCTTCATCCCGGATTCTTCTTGAGGGAAGTCTCCTCCGCACATAGTCTCAGAAGTTGTTTCCTTGAAGGGACATTCCATCGTGAAGTGGTTTACAAGCATCCAATTATCAAAGCCATGGTGTGAGGCATGCATTTGAGTGGTTTCAGATACCTTTCCATCACTAATAAATTTTTTTCTTTGTCATGGGCTGCAAGGTGTAAGGTTGCCTCTTCAGGTGTTGGTCACATGGAGCCTTTGAAGAACTTCTTCAAAGTGCACTGCGATACGCGATTCTGATGGTTCTTGCTTTACCTTAGTGAATTAAAGCCAAATTTTGGCTTTGTCTTTGAGGGTCAATGGAAATTCAATTTCAGCAAATCCATATCGATTTCACCTTCTTTGAAAGTCGTGCAAACTTCCTCGAAATCCCGGATGTGTGTGTATGGATTTTCGTTTTCCATACCATGAAAAGTCGGGAGCAGGGGAACTAGATAAGGCCTTACTGCCAGTTCCTCTGCAGGGGGTATAATGCATGAGGGAGCACTCACCCTTGGTGAGTGTATGTGATCCCTCATTGACCTGTAGGCATTGGGCTCCCTTTGAACCCCCCTGTTGGCTCTGCTATTCTTTAGGTGGGGGCTCCATCTGGTTGCTGTGAAAAATGATTTCGCACCCTTGTTCAAGGTGACTATACCTGGTTTTTGCATCGGCTAAGGATATGCTGACGAAGAATACAGGCCTTTGCTTCCCGTCTTCATTCTCTTTGAACAATGTGGCACTCACTGCTATTTTTGAGACGGCCAAGTAGACGAAGAGAGTCTCGTCGGTGTCGGGACTTGCGAGAATTATGGGTTCGGCTAAATATTGCTTGATTTGAATGAAAGCCCGATCAAATTCTTCATTCCATCCTTCTCGACTAGCTCTCCTTAGGGTTTCAAAAAATGGCTTTAAGCGGTCCGTGAATCGGGAAATAAACCGTCCCAAGGCAGCTAATCCACCCGTCAGTCGTTGTACCTCTTTTCTAGAGCTCAGGGCCGGAGACTCTAAAATGGCTTTAAGTTGGGAGGGGTTGGCCTCAATTCCCCTCTGAGTCATCATGAATCCCAGGAACCGACCAGAACTGACCCTGAATATGCATTTCGAGGGATTGAGTTTCATGCCATAGGTCCTGAAGAGGTCAAATACCTGTTGCAAATGCACAGCATGATCCCGCTGCTCCTTGGATTTTATCAGCATATCATCTATGTATACTTCCATAGTTTTCCTAAGCAGTGGCCCAATTCATGCTTTTGATGGGTGTGTCAGAATCAACAAAGGTATATCACCTAAATCCTCTTGTCATGAGCTACTCTGTTATAGTAGCTGAGTGGAACACAGGGATGGGTTTTCTTCGTACACATGATTTACAGTGAAGGCCAAAAATGGTGAATTTGGTTTGGATTTTAGGATGGTGATAAAAACAGGGGGGTTTTAATGGTGAAATCTGGAAATAAACAGAGGTAAAATAAGAAAAATAATAAAAAGTCATGATGTCTGATACTAACATAGAATCTAACATTAGAATTTCAGTTATTCTCATAATTAGTAGTAGTGCAATCCTTTCAATGATTTCCCTTTATATAAAACTGTAATATTACTCTTGAATAAATACGTGTTAACAACACAATCAAAAACTATTAATTCTGCTCTGTTCTTTAATGAGTAATAAATGGTAACTAATGAACATCCACAGATCTAGTAATAAGCATCAAATGAACCTTTAAAATTGCAATCTCTTACGACCATTCAACATGAATGAGAGGATCAAACCTAATTGTTAAAGGAGAACACAAGCGGCGGTGAGTACTGCGTGAAAAACGGGGGAATCTCGTCTTTGCCTCGGGATCCTGCACCGGTAGCCTTCGTCTTCCAAGGAGAAGGGGGTTTTTAACGCTCGTCCTTCGAGTTGTCATCCTCGGAGGGTGTTTGGTTGCCAGAAATGCGAAAATGAGGAAAGTGGAGAAAATGAAAGGCGAGAGGAAGCGAAGCCTGGCACGAGCTGTGCGAAGTGATTGATTGATTCTGAGAGGGCTTGGCGAGGCTTATATACACTTTTTCAGGCAGGAATTACAAAGAAACCAAAGCCCCAAAGCTATTATAAGGACAAATTTGGAAGAAGCAAAAAGAATTGTAACAAAAACATCAAGCGTCAAGCGGTGAGCGATATCTTGGATGGGCAGTGCTCATGAGGATGCAGAATTCGCAACATCTTTGCTGAAATTCTCTTTGTGTACTTTCTTCTATTTTCTCTTCTCTTTCCTTAAACCACGTGTACGTCTTGATTTCAACACAGAATTTTTCTTGGATCAACTCAACATTTTGGCATAAATAGCTTGCAAAAACTACAAAATTAACCACAAAATCGTCAGTAGTATAATAGGGACCTTAACATACCAATTAGGTTAATTAGAATGATTAGTACATAAAAGCATTCAAAACCAATAATAAATAGGAGTTCAAAATAGCACTTTGGAGGCATAATCAGTGGTAAAACATCTTGATTTTAATCTAGATGGGGTATTTACATTCTTAACTTGAATGGCATTATGTTGTAGCGAGATAGCCTGGGGGGTGATGAAGGCGTTTTCTCTACCCATCGGGCGGGGAACATGAGGATCAGATGGTAGAGGAGAATCGTCTAAGAATGATAACATACCATGTCCGATCGATGCGTCAACAATTTGATCAATGCGGGGCAAAGGGAAGCTATCTTTAGGACATGCGTCGTTAAGATCCGTGTAGTCTACACATACCCGCCATTTTGCTCCTTTCTTTATGACTACCACCACATTAACCGACCAATTCGGGTGTTCCTTCTCGTCGAAACTTGCGCTAAAGGTTATCTACCTCGCTTGGATGATCGGTAAGCGTCTGGCGGTGGAGCGCGTACTCTGTCGAGTAGATGCGGCGGATGGGAGAGCGTTGACTTGTGGGAGGCGTTCACGCGGGGCTTATCCTGTCGTATCGAATGGACCAGTAATTTCACGCGCTGATGTAGCGCTAGTAATTCTTACGACCCGACCCGCTTTCTTCTTGATCGGAGGAACTAACGCCGTGCACATGCGGGCGACATGAGCATGGATTGCGGAGGATCTATAACCAATTTGCTCCTTATCTTACGAGTATGGCTCGGGCGGAAGGCACAATTGCTATGACCAGGCGTGAGTTTGCGTGGTAATTTATCTGTGGCCTTTACCCTTTTCACGCCCTTGAATTGTGCGCGTGCTGCGCGTGCGGTAATTGGCTACCTTGAAGTGCTTTGCGGATCATTAAGATAGCGATAGTTTGGTGGTAGGTTGAAGTTGCTTTCATGAGTATGTGAGTTCGGCTACGAAACGTATAGGCACAAATCTTCGACTATTGTAGAAATGGCACTGCTTTGAGTTCTTGGTCCTACCTTTACGAAAGATCAATATCACCTTTATTAGTGTGGTGGATCCATTTAGTCGGATAAGACTCTGCCGGTAGGCTAAGGATGATTGAGTGGGGCGCGGCCCCAAGCCCAGATCCGTTGGCAACCCGTCCAGCTCACGGGAATGCACGTGGATGTCGAGGTAACCCCGACACCACTCATAGAAATGGGTAGAGTCACCATTTATGCAGGGGCTCTACCCAATTCTAAAACCTATCTAACAATTTACAATGACCACACGGGGTCCACATCTTGAGTATTAAAATAATGGCCGCCCAGGCTTTGCACATTGCTCTCACAAAATGCATCAACTAACTACAATAGTTCAAGAGTTAATAAATTACACTCTTTACCAAACATATATTAAAATGTACAATTCTAATACATGTTATACAAAATGACAATGCCAAAGCCACAACCAGCTTCTTCCCTAGCCTTGACCTCTAGTAGGCGCCATCCCCTCCACCATACACTCACTTTGTACACAAATAGTGATCCCTCGATAGGGTAGAGCAAAGCCCGATAGTGATAATTTCCTATATAAGGTTACTCCGCTAAATTGCACATGTCATAGCCAAACAATTACATCCAAGCAATTACATGAACCTACTCAGATATCTACATGAATGATCCATGTCAGGAGTCCTCACGGCTCCACTCACATATGCCTAGAGTCAGATGCGGAGGTAAAATATCAGGATTTCAAAACAAAGCTTTTTGTTCTGAAAGAGAGCTCACTCTGAGAGATTGGTAAGATATTGGACTACCCTCAGTGAGATTTCTTTGGATGCGGCTTCAAGCAGTCATGGTCCTCGAAAGAAGAGAGCATAAAGTGATGCAATTTGGGCTGTCCTAGGCAATTCTTAGAAGATAATCTTCCGTGAAATTCCTTTCCTAGTGCATTTTCATTTTTCTTTCAATTTCATGTCATGCACTCACTCCTAATATTCCTAGTGCCCAGTGCATATGGAATGCATGATACCAATCCCTAATAAACTCATGCTAATATATAAAACATGTATACTAACATAATTAATCACCAAATCATATTATACGGAATTCACAACCAATAACACAAAATTAGCCCATGGGCTAATTAACAAACCACAAGCAATTCATTTTGAATCCTTTCGACATCATAAAAAATCACACGAAAATCGTATCTATATTCATGTGAACCTTGATTGAAACCCTCCCAGGTTGGCAACATTCCTGACCCTAACTAATGAGGATTTTCTCCACTCAGTTCAAATGTTTTGAGACCGAAAACACGGCTAATCCAAGCATCAGAACATCCCCAACCATTTACATGGCTCTTAGCCAAAGAATAACTCGAGTAGGAGAAGATCCCTACCTCTTGGAGTTGTCGGAACTCCTCCAAATCGGTGTTCACGCGTAGCCCTCGCCGCATAGATCGACTTTGCTTCTTGCTTTATCGAGAATCGACGGTCCGAACGACCGCAAATCTAGAGAGAAGGAACCTGTCTCTAAATAAAACAATCCCATCTCCAGTTTATTAAATCAGAATATTTATTCACGTTATTCTATTATTCACCAAAAGTTCAAATAAATCCTTCGTGACTTTGATATATATTAAATCTAAGCCATTCATCTCAAATCTTCTCTCTAATCATACAGCATGTGTCACATGAGTACATGCTTAATGGTGGCTTTTGTCATCATGTCTTTCACAGTAGTTTACGGTGCAGATTGCCCTCAGCGTAGAGTCGATTTGTCTGAACCGTGAGGTCGACGTGGTAACTAAATTTCATTGAGGCGATTCCAATGGTGATCCGATCTTGTCATCAAGGATCTAGAAAAGGAAATTTTGGATTTCTAAAATGACCATTTACCCTTTTCGGAAAATTCATGATTTTCTAGTAATACCTGAGGACTTTCATGCATAGGAAGCTGGGAGGTGTAACAACTTAGCCGCGTTGCCCGGATTAGCAAGGACCCTATGCACATCAAAACTGTTAATACATAAGGTGAATATAAACTTTCTATCTTGTGGGGAGTGATGGCTGGAGTCGGGTTCTGGGGAGGAAAGGATGGGGCCATCAATCGGATGAACCAATGCTTTTGCTCTCTGAGGTAATGTGTTACTTTGGCTCGACTAAGGCTGCGCGAGCATTTTCCGTCTTTGCTTCCGCCCAGGTGATCTGTGTTGGGCCTCCCCAGGTACAAAGTTAAGCTGTTAGGTCGGGGCTTTGGCGTAAGCTCGGTGGCAGCAATGGCTTTATCGTGGGGGTAGATTCGGTTCAGCGGGCGCTCCGGAATAGACATACAAAGTGCCTTGCCTAGATTAATCCTACCACCGGGAACTTTTAGGCCTTTGACTAATGATTTGTTTGTGTGTGTGGTCTCTGTGATGAGTCACGCCTCAACAGGCTGGATTGCGCTGTTCTGAATTTGCCCACATGGGTGGGAATGAGCAAACTCAGGGTGATCACGGATGAGGGACGACCGGTCGTAGGAGAATCATTAAGAGGAATTAAATTGGGAGGATCCAGCACTATTTGTCGGTACATTCTTGGTAGCTTTTGTGCCTTTGCGGCCTTTTTGTTGGTGGCTCTTTGTGGTAGCTTTGCCGCTCTGAGCGGTTATCATTACTATTTGTGAGGCGGCCTGGATATTGTCCTCCAGAGTGGAGTATTTGTCTGCCCATCGATACAGTTCTTCCATGGTTGCAGTGGATCGAGAAGGATGGAAGAAGGAGTAGTCGATGGCTTGTTGGCAGGAAGTTACAGCAAGAGTACGCATCATACTATACGTGTATCAATTTGTTGGACGGCTTTTAAATCGGTAAAGTCCCTAATGGATTCGTCTTCTAGAAAGATGGGTTGGGCGAGCTGATGTTTCCTTTCTGACGGAGCACAAAAATCTTAGAGACAAAGCGACCCCTGTAGTTAATAGAATGAGTTTAAGAGATCATACGGAAGCTTATGGGACCGGGCGAACCAGTCTTCGAAATTTGTTTGAAATACCTTACACAAAAGTTGATCGTTCCCGACGTTAAGGATCATTTCCTGGTTAAAGTGCAACATATGATCTAATGCTCCAGATCGAGAGGGTAGTCGTACATAGCAAACAACCAGGAATGAAAATCGTGAGAAGTTTCAGTAATCAAAATGCTAACTGAGGGAAGTCGGGTATATGCGTGCGGTCCTAAATGCGAGAGGGATAAAATATTGCATTCGGGCGGGAGGCACCTGTATGGGTACCGCGCGGTAGAAGCGGGGGGTATACCCCAGGTGAAACTGGGCTGCTGCCGGGGGGTCGACTCCGGGTGGGCACATCCTGGCCTCTCTTGGCGTCCGGCCCGTCGTACTGTGTGCCACAGTTGGAATGCAAGGTAGTCTCTTTCTGGACTAGGCTTCCGCATTGCTCCGGGGTGGAGAGTAACAGAGGGGTGGGAGCTACACAGGGCTGCTTCGTCAGTCATCAGCCGGTGGATCGTGCCTGGGTCGGGGTAGGGCCGGCTCTTTGCCACTTATTTAATACAGGTTGGGGGTACATGTTGGGGGGCTTCTTGTAGGTTCTCGGCCTGGTTGGTCTCTAGACGGATCCGCAAGTGTTCGTTCTCTTGTTGTAAGCAGTTCGCATGCTCACGTAATTCGGCCATACATGCGCTGCTCCTCTTCGCCGCTTTCCATCTCACGGCGTCAGCGGAGAAACTGATCCTCGGCGGGTTGTAGTTGGCTTGGGTTGCTAGACATGGTAGCAAATTAGATGGTCGGTCTGGGATGAGCGGAACTACGGAACCGGCGAGGGAGATCCTTGGGAGCGGATGAACCCAGGCTCTCGCGTATCGCCTCTGAGATTTCCTGCTAGGCGTTTCCCACAGATGGAGCCAATTATAGTCTCCACAATCTTTTGAGTCACTGGATCGCCGGATCATACACTTGTCTATGACAACCTGCAAAACAGACAACTAAGAAAGAGGTGGGGGAGGGTCTCCGCCCTCGCCTCTCCGATGCTGAAGTTAGATCCTTTCTTTCTCTCCAAAAATCGGGATATTTCGGTCTGGAGTCCTTACCTTATTTTCTGAAGTGACCTCCTTTTATCAGAGAAGAAGGTGATCCTCTTTACGTGGAAAGTGGGTAATTTCCTCCCCCAGTCGGAAGGGAAGGTGGTAGCATATCATATCTCGCATGCGGAGACTAGTTCTTCCTTTTAAAAAGGGGATCGGAGGAGGAAAGGTAGCATATATATCGCGCGTGGGGACTAGATTCTTCCCTTTTAAGTGGGCATATTTCCCGAATACAGGACCCCGAGAACGCTTGTCCCATTGAATTCACAGCAAGGCATGGAAGGGCGCATGCTCTCTCCGGTTCAGCACTTGTTTAATAAAACCTCTCCGGGATATGGCATCGGGGAATGTCAACCCCTTCCCGGCTAGGAGAGGATATCATGATCCGGGCTCCTAAGTTTGGCTTGCATCTATTTATTGAGTTATGTTTGGTTGTCTTTGAACTGGCGATGGGAGGCTAGACGAAGCCAGCACCCACAACAATGAGGCAACCAATTTGAGCCATAAATTTGGGGATCCAAAACACAGTTTAAAAGTGCGACCCAACATTGGAAAGTCTATAAATAGACACATCTAGGGCACCGTGCGCAGCTTCGACGATTCTAAGACTACTAGGTAGTTTTTAGTTAGTTTTCTTTTGATTTTCTAGAGTTGGGTAATGAATTGATGTGCAGCTTTAAGTTGGAATTTCTTGTAAAATTTTCTCTGTCATTACTGTTTTGAATAAAATGGAATTTGAAAATTTTATGGAGTTCATTTATTTTAATTTGTTTACACTTTTAGTGAATTTTCCTAATCAGTTAGTCACTGATATGAGTGAACCAGTTTTGAAAGGTTGAGCTCCCTTTGAGAATGGGTCGATGGTGATTGTTATTTTTCTGCACAAAGTGGAAGAACACCGTAGTTATAATTTTTGAATTTATTTGATTGGTATTATTTTTTAACCTAGTTGTTCCAAGTACTAGTACCATGTACCCAAATAAAGTATTGTATCTCTCTCGATTTGGAGGCCCTGCGACACGAGATGGAGAATCTAGCCGGTTCTTTGTGGGTATGGTAGACTAATACTTTGGAACTAATGAACTCTGAAAGATTACTCAGATAAATCACTAACTTACTCATGGTTTGAGGATAGTTTGATGAAGTATCGGTTTAATCGCTCAGAGGTTTCTCATCTTTTTGAAGAAAGGATTTTGATCCCATGTTAGAATAGATCTAATCAAGGTGATGGAGAGTTTCATTAGCATTGAAGGATGAGGTGCCATCTAAATTGGAGAAGGCTTGCAATATCATCTGTGGGGGCGAATTCTTCAATCCCTAAGATGCAGGTGTAATCTTGAAAGGAAAAATACCCAAATCTTAGAAAGAGGATTATATCTTACAAGTAACTGATTGGATCCATGGGTCAGAAATGAACATGAATCTCTAATTAGTGAAATGTATGGTTAAGGGAGAAATCCAAACCATACCATAATGCATCTTTGACAAATTTAGCTTTCCAACACTTAAACTAGATATGATTCAAATTGTCGAGAAATTGACGAATTATTCATTAGTCTATTTCCGGTGTTATCGCTTAGTGAACTCTCAATTCCATTCTTATTAATATTTTTATGTATACTGGTAAGAGTACTTTAGTATTATTTTATTCGTTCTCTAATCATCTTAATATTAGAGTTCAAATAGTAAGGATCTTGAGTAGTTGGGGTAGTTGGTTTTGTGATTCCTCATCAATCATCGTGGGAATGATATCAGGACTTAATAAAAATCCACTTTTATTACTTGTCACGATCACATTGCACTTAGTGAATTTAGACCAATCAAATTTTATGAATCAGGATTTACAAAATGACAAGCACATATTTTCATCAAAATCAAGCAACAAGTTTTGAGTACCTTGCTTGGACTTTATTTAGTCTTGGCAGTGCTGCTAGTGCCAGAATTTGAATCTATATATCAGAGAAAAAAAAGTCAACAAGTTTTTGGCGCCGTTACCGGAGACTTTATTCAGTCTTCGGTAGCAGTGCTAATTACTTGTCAAATTTGGTCTATATATATTTACAGAAAAAAGGTTAACAAGTTTTTGACGCCGTTACCGGGGATTTTATTTAGTCTTTGGCAGCAGTGCTAATTACTTGGCAGATTTGGTCTATATATATACACAGAAAAAAGGTTAACAAGTTTTTAGCGTCGTTGCCGGGAATAGATTAATGAATTTAAAGATCATTATTCTAACCAAAGAGAGAATTTCTAATTTGGACATTTTTCTTTATTTTATCATAGATAAATGAAAAACAAAAAAAAATAGTTTTAACTGCAGTAGCTTAATAACCTACTGAAAATATTTTTATGAGCCAAAAATGTCATAGTTGTTTCCCACATATTTCATTTTATCTCAGTGTGTTTCTATTTCAGGAAGACAGTAAATTACCGACAAACTGACCAGTCTCACGCCTTGAATCGAAGTAGAGAACAAGGAATCTGAGAAGATTACAAGTCTGAGAATCTAAAAAAGTATAGCAAGATTCAAAGAGAAAGGCGCAGCCTATTCCAGGAAAAGCTGAAGCGGAAAGACCACAAGGCAGATGACTATGGAGACTTTAGAGGCCTTCTATTCAAGTTGAATGTTCTATTGTGAGAATGGCTACCATAGAGTAACAATTTTGAGTGAAGCCACCCTTCCCCAGTCACTGGTACAGCAACACCGGTTCTTTTGAGTCATCATTTGAAGACCCCATTGAGCATATGGGGAGAGATTTATAGGGATGGCCAATCTGATCCAAGTTAAATGGTGAGACCCGGAAGTGGTCGGGGCTGCCAGCTCTCCACTTTTCAACTGAGAGATGTAGTAGCAACTTGGTTTAGTCATTGCTTGTTGGATCGGGTGGAAAATTGGGAAGGGTGGTGGGAGGCCTATATGGCGATTGCCCCCGATACGACTTACGAAAGAGGAGAATTATAGTCTTGGCCAGAGGAGGATGAGAAGTCTCTCTGACCACATTGGAAGAGATCTGAGAGACTACTCAAAGATTACTTATGCATGGAAGGATGAATCGACCAGCAGGATGGATATATTCTACCACGTTCCATGAATTATGCCTCAATGGTATAATGGATACGGCTTTGTTGTGGGGCTTTCAAAGTGCAAGGAGGTAAGATGCCATTTGGTTGAAGACCTTGCCAAATGCAGCTTCTAAGCTCCGTCCCGAAGCTTAGGGGAGCGACAACATCTTGAAGGGGAGTAGTGTAATTGAGCTTAATCGAATGATTGCCATTGAAGCAAAGTTGGATGCATTAATGAGCAAGCTTGGAAATACTGAGAGAAGAATGTAAACTACACTTGAAGTGGGGGTAGTGGATGAAGGAGAATACCAACGCCTCTTTGAAACTACACTCCATTAATCGTTTCAGGCAAACATAATGTGTTTGAGGCCCGATACAATGCCTCTTTGAAGAGTCTTGGGACTCGAGTAGAATGTGGCCCTAGCCATGGAGAATCAGCCCAAGGATGCATTCCCAAGTGACATAAGGAGGAATTTGAAGGATTAAATGGCTGTGATTTAGAATAGTAGGAGTGAATTGGAGGAAATTTAAATGAAGTTATGTTTCACTTCAGTTTGAGGTATCGTGAATCAACAAAATTTATACCTAATACCTCCTACTGCCGTAGCATTGCTACTGCAATATAGTGGCTCTAGGATCATTCACAGGGATGGGTTTTCTTCGTGTAAATGACTGACAGTAAGTCTCAAATTGGTGAATTCATTTTGGATTTTGGGGTTTGATAAAAACAGTGGGGTTATTGGGAAGAGACAAAGTCAAGGTTAAAGGTACGGGACAGTGAGCCGGTGACAAGAAACTTTTGCGAGGAGGAGTAATTTAGCAGAGGCTCTGTTTGGCATGGCTGCTGCGAAATTTCCACGAGCTACTGCATCTCTCTGTTGTGCTTCTAGTTCTGCCTTTTTCTGCTCTGATTCCAATTGATTTCTTCATGCTTGATGATTAGTACCCAAAAAGTGCTATTTTGAGCCCTATTCAAGATAGGTTTTGAGTGCTTTTTGCGCACTAATCATATCAATTAAGCCAATTGATGTGTGCAAGTCCACTTAGTTTCACTAATTCCATTTTAAAGTTGTTTGGATAGTTTGCTTAGGTTTTGAGAACTTCAATCGGCCAAGCTTAGCTTCTTATTGAGGTGTTGATTGCGAGAATCCTTGATGATTTCCAGAAGTAGAGGTGATGAAATATCAGGGTCGTGAAAATTGAAGGCAGAGTGATGAATAAGAAGTGCGAGGAGAGGATGGTCAGGCAAAGCGGGAAGCGGGAGCAATCCCGAGTTTTCTCTATGATTGCGAAGATTTGTAATCATAAGCGAGAGCCGCAATCTAAGCGAAATTAGAGATTTCTTCTATGAGCTAGTGAAATTTAAGCTAGCTAAGCGAAATTACGCCTATGAAACTTTCCAATTTAAGCTATCTCTAAAAATTTCGCTAGGCTAAGTGAAGAATTTCAGTAAACTAATGATTTACGCTATTCTGCGAAGATATCCTTAATTAAATAATGAATTTCCCATTTTCGTATCTACGTGAAGACTACATTGGGCTAGAATTTAACTAGCATGTGAGATTTTGCTATGTCTTCAGATTTCCTGCATAGCGAAATCTCGGCCCTGTGTTTTTTGGTATAGTTGATCCTGACGATCTTGGTTTGATGTAGTACCATTTTGACCATATATATAATTTCATATTTTAGGTAATTTTTGTATTTTTCACACTTTGGGTTGGACTATATAAACCCACGCTCTTTGTAACCTAAGCAACTTTTCATTTTAATCTGGAGTTTTCCAGCGACTTTCATTTAGGAGTTCTACACTCTCTTCTCTCTCCTCTTTCTCATTTTCTCGGGTACGCCGGCAACACCCTTTAGGATAACAACTCAAGGGATAAGCCAAGCCTCATACTTTGAAGAGAGGGTCGCTAGCTTGGTTTTGGGGTTACTGCAGGTTGTCCTCATGCTTGAATGTTGTGTACAACATTTATGGTTCCCACTCTTTCAAACTAGGGTTTAATGTCATTTAATGTCTTCCCTTTGGTCAATACTTGTCATGCTTTAGGTTCGCATTCTTAATATGTGATGGACCACATTTTGATGTCATTTACGAGCCACGGAAACTATGTTGAATGCTGTGGTTTCAACCGAATGGGACCTTGAATGTTTAGTACTGGGTTGACTCAAATAGAGTGGTTTCTAGGGTTATTAGGGTTTATAGCTAAACAAAGATCCGGGCTTTTGGCTCTGAATATGTAGGGTCATTTGCCCTAATGCGAGGAAAGAACCTGAGACACCGTAATACCCCCCATGTTGTCAAGCTAGTGACCAAGCCTTCAAGGTTACCACTTCACACTTTCATTTAAGCCACATGGGCCAACCAAAGGAATTAACCAACCTCCCCTGCTTTTTAACAAAACCAAAATCCAAACTAAAGCTTCCTCACCAATTTTCAAACACTAATGCAAATCATTCAGATAAACCCCATCCTCGTGGTTCTAAATTTCTAGATCGCTTATATCAGCAAAGAGTTTGACTACGCAGAGAAGGAACTTAGGAAACAAATATTGTTGATTCCACTCACCCTATCGTGGCACGAATCAAATGGCGCCGTTGCCGGGGATGGTGCCAAACTACGCATGATGAGTTGATGTGTACTTGTAATCCACATTACAAGTGTTGGTGACCTTTCAGTCCTTTTTGAATTAAGTGTGCGAACCCAAAGCCTTTCACTTGATGCCATCGCACTGCTTTTGTTTCTCGCACGTTCTTGCTTTAATTAACACTCGACTTTAGCAAGCTTGGTTTGTGTCTTGCTGTCTCATTTTGTAAAAATGTGTTTATAAAGATCGGCTGTAGGGATATTTGTGTAGATCAGAAAGAGTGAAAACTAAATCAAAATTATACTGTGAATCACAGGCACAAGTGACTAAATGGATCCTCACTCCAGAACAAAGAAAGTCAACAAACACCTCCCATGAATCAAACTGGCATATGCATCAGATGAGGGAACACATACACCCTCCTAGAGCATGCCCCTCTCAGCATCATACCTCCCACTGAGGGATGGGCAAGGAGACCCTACCTAGTGCTCCCCGTCCTTATGCGATTTCATGGTATGGAGAATGAAAACCACTATTCACACATGCTACGGATTTTGAGGAGGTATGCACAACTTTATGGAGGGTATAACTGACATGGATTTGCCTGCCTTGAAATATCACCGACACTCAAGATGCCAAATATGGCTCAATTCACCAGCCTGAATGATCTAATTGGGCCGATCTTCAAACCGAATTTTTGAAGAAATTCTTTAGTGCAACTAAGACCAACGCTTGAAGAGCAGGACTGGAGAACTCATTCGCTGGAGACAACGAGAAATTCTACCAATGCCGGGAGAGATTCATGTGGAAACCATCGTCATTCACATCATGGTCACACTGATGTTAGTGAACTACTTATAATGGTATGTCCTCTGCCATGAAGCAATTGCTGTGAAACCATGTGGAGGTGATTTTGAGTAAAAATTCAGACAGTTACGACTTGAAGTTATGTATTGAAACTTCAAGGTCAAGATGAAATAAACTCCTAGAGGTGGAGAAAATGAGGCCTCAAGACACCAAAGTGGGAGGAATTTGCACTTTCGCAGGACATGGAAATGAAAGCAAAAATCTCGAATTCTAGCTAGGAAGGTGGAGGAGCTAGAAGGAAAGAGGCTCCATGAAGTGCAGCAAGGGATCTAAAACACAGACAAACTTCAACCCATTCATCACTTATCAACCCATCATCCAGAGAACATCATCCAACCGCCCTATCAGCCAAGATTTGATGTCGTGAATATGCAAATGCTATAGGTCAATACAAGCCACAACCCAATGCCCCATATGGTATACCTACAATTCAATCACCTGGAAAATCAATTAACCTCTCCGGAAACCTAATCCCGCCATGTGCTCTCAAAAAGCAAACAGTCACAGTTCCCTCATCTCAACGCAAACCACCATCGTCCACTTCTCCACTGGAACAAGCCACCCTGAATTTATATAAGGTGTAGCAATTTTGTGGAAGAGCAAAAGGGGATCAATGCACAATCAGTACGTAGAATCGAATACTATAGAAAATACACTAACAAAAGAATACGGCTCGAGCAATCTAAATCAAAATTGACAACCACAGAGATCAAATCACAAAGATCAACAATATTCTGAGTAGGAAAGAGGTACTGCCCTCCTAAACATTGCCAACCAAAAGGGTCCATGAGGTAGTTCATCCAAAGCAATCGGCTTTGGATAAAGTGAAGGCCATAATCACCGGGAGGAGCGGAAGGAAGTAGAGCAAACTACCCATGACTCCACGAAGAGACACAAAGAAAAAGAAGCCGAGCCCGAGAGGTAGGCCACGTTGAAGACCTGGGTTGAAGAGAAGCATGCCCTCCATTTCCCAAGCACTACGAGGTATGAAAAACCCAAACCAAGTCAAACTGAGCGGCGTGCCACGAAGGCAAACATTCCATCAGCTTCGACATGATTGTATGTCCCAACTTATGCAAAGTTCTCAAGGACTCATGCACAACCAAGAAGGGATTAAGCATGAGAAGAAAGCCTCTTCCAACCAGCAAGTCGTGCTATATCCAAAAAGAACCCAATAAATATAAGGATCCAGATCCCCCACAGTTCTCAAATAATATCGGGAGGGACTTGCATAGATAAGGCATTGCCTCGATTGGGGGCCAAACTCCGCTGCCATACCTGTATGCTGGGGGCTAGGTTTATGAGAGTTAAAACCTACCAACATCACTTTGTCATCAGCTTCTGATAGATCGCTGAAAATTCCTAAGTAAATAGTTGAGGATGTGTTGAAACATGTAGACAAATTCCTACTACCCAAGAGGACTTTGTAGTGCTTCGATACCTAGCCAATTGCAAGTGGCCCAATCATGTGCCGATTATCTTGTGAAGACCATTTTTGGCCACCACGTAGAATTATCAATTCGTCGAATGGAGTCATGCAACTCACATTTGGCAACATGACATCGGAGCTCAACATTTTCACTGGAGCCAAGCACAAAACTAAATGGAGGGTGATGAGAAGAAGAAATGAAGTCCGTTTTTGCTGGTCATAATGCAGTAGCCAAAGATCCATAAATTGGTAAGAATTACAACTAAGATGAAACAGCTTGTTTGGGAGCGCGCACACGTCCATGTGTATAATTGTCACCCAAAATCACCCAACAGAAGAAAATCACAAGGACCAAGCACAGGTTATCGCAACACAGCCACTCGCCGGGTTAAGAGCTCCCTCCTCCTTAACTCCCACAGAATGGAGTTTATATAAACATCATCATCAAATTTGTCCAAATCAAAGTCGTCAAAATTTTATTTGCAATTGATTAATTTCGGTCGTTTATTTTTAGTAACTTCCTTTTAGTAGTTTCCCGATTTAGTTTTCCTTTTTAGTAGCCTTAGTTAATTTTTATTTCTATTTTTAGATTTCAAAAATAATAATTAATTTTTGATTTTTGTCCATACCAGCCTAAATCAAATTTTTGTTTCTTTAATTGTTTTTATTTGTGGTGTCGACGTGTGATCACGCCATTATAGGCATTTAAATTGCCCAGAGAGTCGTTCTCACTGGTCATGTTTTTATAAAGAACATGTGAGGACTTCCAAATCTACTTCCATCCTTTCCCCCGTTCTCGCGCCCCGCACTGCCACTCCGCCTGATCGAGCGCGCCACCCGCCCCGGTCCAAAGGCTATCCCCACACATGGTCTCAGGCCACCACCGCCTTCACTGTGAGTCACACCACTCTGACATCACAAGACGCGTGTCTGATCCATTCCCAGCCGCCGCCTCCAAAGGCCTTGTCTCCTTAGTCACCACCGCAACTGCCCCGGATCGGCTCGGTCAGGCTCGTGGTATAGCCGAGCCCCTGTCCAGCCTCAGGGGTGTGCACTGCAGACTGCCCCCCACCGAGCCCCGCCCGCCTTTGTGTCACATTCCTGATAGCGATGGGAATGTGGCTCAGGTGGTCCCGCCCCAGCCCAAGTCGATCTCCCAACACTTAGGAGATGAGGGTCCGCACACTACCGAGGCCGCCTGCCCCTTTTTCAGCTTTACCGCAGCCAGAGCAACGCAGAGGTCCTAGCAGTTAGCCCCTGAGAACCTTGTGGGTTCAGAGGTACCGCATGAGACGCGGACCCCTGCCTCCCTAGTGGCTCGAGAAGATTCGTGAGGGCCCCGCCTCCAAGCTGCCCTTACATCAGTCCACGGAGTCCTCATCATCTAGCCCCACCCGCCGCCTTCCACACTAGCAAGAGAAGACCATCACCTCACTATCGTCACGCGAAAATCGGGCGACCATTGTTTGTCGGGACCCCGATTCCGGGAACGCCTGCCCACGCCGTAGATTTACGGAGTCAGATACGACCGCCGGCTACGATCGTCGACCCTGTCAGTGGACTCTATGCGACCGATCGCATTACCCCCGGGCCGCCGCTCATGACACCGCGGCAGCTCGACACCCTGCAGGGTTTCCGCCCTACCACTCCATGACTTCCCGGGGAGCGCTAAGTCCGCTGAGTCTGACATTTGCTATTGATGATCGATCGGGAGGCTCCGGAACTGGCGATATATTAGTCGATTAGGCCCGCCAAATACAGCAAGCCAATTTCGAGGGTATCGAGATCGTCTCAAATTTGACGTAGGGAGATGGTCCGTGATTCTCGCCTCGTGACACTACAAACGTAACCTCAGACTCTTCCTGAGGCGCCTCTCACCTCGATGCTTCTCATTGATCACCCGTCCGACTTCAGCCCTCTTCCCACTACAAAGATCACGTACGGGTGAGGGGAGCCATACTGAGGCCTCGCACCGATCTCGCAGGGATTCCCCGGTTCAGCCCCTCTCAGCCGGGTGATGACCTCCCGCTACATTTTGAAGATAAGGTCCACCGTAAGGGCCCTATCGAAAGCAGAGTCTAATACCCTTGTTGATGCCATTTGATCATCGAGCTGTGTCCGGAGTATCGGGCTTCCAGGAGCCCCGTGACGAGAGTGAGGATCGTATGCAGACGAGAGGAGGATCGATGCCCTCGTGTCCCCGTCCCATGGAGAGAGCCATGGTGATTCCATTTTTCTCCTCCAGCCAGCCAGGACTAGAGGGAGGTACCTGGATGAGGAGGCGAGGACTCCCAGAGAAGAGATGATCTCCGTCTCCCGAGTGGGATGGAGGAGCCCGGCCGATGACCTCCATTTCCTCCACTGCTCACTACGTACCCGACACCCGCCCATCATATACAAGCCAAAGATTCTCCCAGTGAGCACGTTCACGTCGCTCGAGGAGTCAGAAATTGCTATGGATGCCGGTCTCTGTCATTGGCCACCATACGTACTGACGACCAGATCGACTAGAGCCGAGACCACTTAGCATCATATCATGCCCTCAGACATGAGTCACCCTGCCTCCGCATGCTCTCGCCCCTTCCGCATGAGCCGAACACCGACAAAGAGTCTCCTGTACATGCTGGCCACGCTGTACAGCCTCGATCCACCACCACCGCGAGTGAGGTATCACACTCATCTCTAAACTTTCCTACCTCTACACATGTCTACCTTGGCCGGGAGGAAAAGTTAGAGTTCTGAGTGTCTCTATCATGTTTTACGCTTTTTCGCTTTTATCAATCGCTCTACTTCATTTTGTACAGATTCATGTATTAGCCAATAGTAGTGCGATATTTTGTTATGTTTAGCTATTTTACATGTATTAGCCATTTTGGTTATATCAAAAGCTTTTATAGCATTATTTACGCTTATTACACTTTTGCAAATCACTGCGGTTCTCATTTTTGCGGTATCTTCGCCTCTTTATTTTGAAAAAAAAAAAATCGAAGCCCTGTTTGTTACCTTAATGTTAGGATAATTCTATGCATGATTTAGTTTTTGGTCAATTGCGATTTCAGCATATTCAACCTTGAACATTCCCCCTTTAGCTAATTCACACACTGCACGCCAGATTGTACCAATAGGTTGAGAAGCTATACACCTCTTTTCACTTTGCAAAGTCGGCCTTAGACTTGTTGACAACCCATAATAGTTTGTTACCCATAATTGTACATCAACAAAGCCTTCCCAAAAAGGAAAAGAAAAATCAAAAAGAAAGAAAAGAAGAAAAGAAGAATGCTTTGACACTTTGCTCTGAAACCTCGAACATCTGGCCCGAGGGGTAAATGGCGAAGTTTTCCTAAAGCCCTAAGGCCCTAAACCTTCAATCGTCTGAGTCACCGACTTAGTTCGTTATACGGGTGGATGCAGAGCTTAGCGGTTATAGGTGCTTAATTCTCGAAATCATTCAAGTCCCGGTGAAGCCTACGTGAGTTTGTGGTCAAGGATCTTTTCGCCAGATGCCCTAAACCTTAATCGTCAGAGTCACCTGGTGGACCCTCACATAATTCACTTCAAGTCGAGTTGGGTATCGCACCCTACAATTTAGTCAAATAAAGAAATAAGAGGTAGCTAATCCTATTTATATTATTTAAATTTACGGCACGGCAAGATATAGTTTGGGAGGGAATAACTTTGCAATTTATCGTCTAAACTCGGGTTACCTTAGAACAATTCAGATTTCGTGGAAATTGCTGATTTCTGAAATCGCATCGTTTCAAAACTTATTCTTATATGGTTCGCCCTCTCATGCCTGCTTTTCGCTACAAGGTGTAAATTATTCTGCTAAAGGTAAAGCTAATCCTGCATATTAGTTAATTTTTGACCTAAATACACTTTTTTGTAGTGCTACATCCCATTTTTATTTCAACATCAAGTATGACTAGCAATGTGTCTGTCAGGTGTGATTAGCACCAAAAAGTGCTATTGAGTCCCATTCAAGATAGGTTTTGAGTGCTTTTGCGCACTAATCATATCAATTGCCCAATCGACAAGGCGCAGTCCACCTAGTTTCACTAATTCCATTTCAGATTGTTTCGATAGTTTTAGGTTTTGAGAACTTCAATCAGCAAGCTTCATTTATCGGGTGTTGATTGCAAGAATCCTCGATGATTTCACCGAGCCGAGGCGATGAAATGTCAAGATTCAGTGAAGAATCAAGGCAAAAGTGATGAATAAGAAGTGCGTATTTTTAAAGGAAAAAAACAGAAGCAGAGCAATCCAGATGCTGGCCATGATCGCGAAAAATTCTCGCAGAATCATAGCTAAAATTTCGCAATCCTAGCGAACGGGAATTTTCGTCAGGCTACGAAATTTCGCAAATAGCAAAATTCCCATCGTGCCTAGCGAAATTTCCTTCCACTCAAGATTCACAAAAATTTCATTAGACTAGCTTAAATTTTGTTACCATGAATTGACTCTGATTTAAATTTCATTCGCTATCTCTATAGAATTTTTGCTAGCATAGCCAAATTTTTCGCTATGCCAGCTTAAAATTTCGTGATAACAAATCTCACTCTTGTGTTTTTAGTATACTTGGATCCTAAATCCACCACGCTGATGTAATACTATTGACCCTTGCGTAATTTCTCATATTTTAGGTATTTTTTTGTATTTTCACACTTTGGGTCGACTATATAAACCCCCACCTCTTGTAAACCCAAAGCAAATTTTCATTTTTATACAGTTTTCCCACAGCTTTCATTTTAGGGTTCTATTTGCCTCTCTTTCTCCTCTCTTTTCTTTCTATTTTCTACCGCCAAACACTTTTGATGACAACTCAAGGGATGCTTCGCTAAGCCTCATAAATTTTTGAAGAGGAGGGTTGCTAGCTTGGTTTTGGGGTTGCTGCAGGTTGTCCTCATGCTTTGAATGTTACAGGTACAACATTTATGGTTCCCAGTTTTCCAAACTAGGGTTTAACATTTAATGTCTTTCCTTTCAACTACTTGTCATGCTTTGTGGTTCAAGGCATTCTTAATGCAGGATGCACTGATATTCTTTAGATGTCATTTACTAAGCCATGGGAATGAGGTTAAATGCTGTGGTTTCAAAACTGAATGGGACTTCAATGTTTAGTACTGGTCGACTAAATAGAGTGGTTTCTGTGGTTAGGTTTTATACCAAACAAAGATCCCGGCTTGGCTTGACTATAGGTCATTTCGCCTCTAATGCGCAGGAAAGAACCCGAGGACACCGTAATACCCCCATGTTGTCAAGCTAGTGACCTAAGCCTTCAAGGTTACCATATTTCACACTCATTTAAGCCATTACGCCAACCAAGCACAACTCAACCCTCCCTGCTTTTAACAAAAATCCAAAATCCAAACTAAAGCCTCACCAATTTTCAAACACTAATGCAATCATTCGCGGATGAAAACCCATCCTGTTCGACTTGATCGCTTATATCAAGAAGAGTTGACTACTAAGTAGTAGAAGGAACTTAGGAAACAAATATTGTTGATTCCGCTCACCCTACCGTGGCACGAATCACTTGAGCTAAACCCCTATCTATGGTATAAATAGCCTGTAAAAACAACAAAACTTGCCATAACATTTTATTAGTAGCATTGCAAGGTCCTTAACATGCCAACTGGGTTAATTAGGTTGATTATTACATAAAAAGTGCTCAAAACATGTAGTAATAAGGGTGTAAAATAGCACTTTTTGGGTAGTAATCACTCCCCCCAACCCACACATTGCTAATCCCTTAGCAATGGAAGAAGAAGAAAGAAAATAATGGCAAGATGAGCTATAAATATACCTACAAAAAAAAAATGGTTTTCAAAATCATTGAAGTGATAAAACCCAACTTGCAGCGCAAGTTATCAAAGCCCTATCCAATGACCATCTCAAGAAGAGTGTGTGCTATGCAAAATCAAGTATCAAAACAGTGTCAATTCCTAGAGAACCAACCAAACACCTTCCACAAAAGCCTAAGTGTTAACTTGATTAGTTTTCATAAGTAATATGTCAAACTGTCCTCTCCCCCCAACTAAGCTTTTGTTTATACCTAGCAGCCTAACAATAAATCAGGACCCAACTTTATTCTATAACTTCCTCTTGTTTTGTGTAGGGGTGCAATGCTGAGGGTAATGAACTCACAAGTGTTCATGTAATGAGGGTCCACCGATGACTCCCAATCAATTAAGGTTTAGGGCATCAAGTGATAAGGATATCTCAACGTAAAAATTCAATTGCCCTGTATAAACTTTTAGGGAAATACGAAATATAAAAAGGAATGAGAATTACCAATGATGTGGATCACAAGTTCAACACCTTCACCACACTAAGCACTATCCTCACCTGTCACTTTGATTCGTGCCACAGTAGGTGTACTCGAATCAACAATATTTTTATCCTAAAACTCACTGGGCGCAGCGTGCCATCGCAAAGATAAATGGCTCTAGGTCAACCAGATGGGTTTTCAGAAATGATTTACGCTGATTTAGTCCCATGTTCCAACTGATCTATGTCTAACATCACATCTAACCAACTGTCGCTCCCTCTGTCTCTGCCACTAGCCAGTTCTACAGCAACGTAAACGCCCTGATCCTTTTCCCTCGCATCGGAGGATGACATATAGTCATTTCTCGAACCGGATCTTTGTTTAGCTATAAAAACTGAACCCTAAAAGTTTTTCTCCTAAGATACAACATTTATGGACCATTAATGTTTCAAGGCAGTGAAAACGGGTCCTTTAACCTAACCTGCAGAGGCAAATAAATGGAAACTAAGTGAGCATCAGGGGATCTAGCAATAAGTATCCACTGAGCCCTTAAAGCTTGCCAAGTACTAACCAATCAGGGTACATCACAAGGATTTAAACCTAAAGTGAGATACGTATATTACAAATGGTATTGTATGCCCGCGCAGTAACCGAGGATGCTTGTTTTACCTCAAGAACCTTGACCTAGAGACCCTCCTCTTCTGCTGGACGAGGAGGCTTAGCTGCTGAGCTGTCATCCTTAAAGGGTGTTTGGCAGGTGAGAAAATGCAAGAAAGGGAGAGAAAATGAGGGAAAATCACCAAGGCGGGAGAGCTAAAAGCTTTGGCGCCAATTTTACTAGATCGGATAGTGATCGAATGATTTTACGTGAGCTGACGAGGCTTATATACTTCTCAGAGTCAAGGAAATTACAAAAAAGTATGAAAACAACAAAATTACATTGAGGACAATTTAGAAAAAATCACAAAAAGCAAATAAAAGTTATCAAATGTTAAACAAGGCAAATAAATTTACTAACTTACGTAATTCGTGTGTCATAAGTCGCAATATCGCAAAATCTCTCGCATCGCTTCTCCCTCTCCTTCGCTTAGCCCAATCGCTTCGGGTTTGTACATGCAATTCTTCGAGTCTGGCCTCAGTTCTTCTCAGATTTTTGAGTCGACTCAATGATACCAATGGTGTAATTGGCTTATTAAACTATAAAAATAACCACAAAATATGATCGCATACAGACCTTAGTGTGTCAATCAGGTTATTTATTGATTAGCACACAAAGTGTTCAAAACTCCGCAATAAATGGTGGCTCAAAATAGCACTATTCGGGGCACTAAATACTCCCCAACCCACACATTGCTAGTCCCTTAGTAATTAATAAAAAAGAAGGAAAGAGTGTGCAAGTTATACTCGCACAAAAGGAAACTGTGATTCTCAAAAGTATATGGATAAGTAATGCCCTACCTCAGGAATCACCAAGACCCTGCGCAACAACCATCTCGAGAGAAAGAATGCCATACAGAATCAAGTTTAATAAGAGTATTCAACCTATGAGCCGACCAAATCCCACCAATAGCTATGTTTATGTGGATCATTTTTACACAATCCGCTAAGCCGCTTCTCCCCCAACTAAGCTTATTTCCAAGCACCTAGAACATTGACCAACCTAAATAATCCGCCCCAATCTTATTTCATATTTCTTTTTGTATTGTAGGGTGCAATGCTGACGAATCGACCACACCAAAGTCCATGTAACGGGGTCCACCGAGACTCCCAAATCAACTAAGGCCATAGGCATCAAGTCATAAGGATCTTTCAACCACTAACTTTCGTGTTTCACCTCGACTCCTCGAATGACTTCAAACTCCAAATGACCTACACTGCTAAACCTCACCCATTCACCCATGTAGCGAGTAATTGGCCTGGCTCTCAAACTCGCCTGGTTTTGTGGCACCTAGTTTAAAGATTCTTCGCCGTATACCCTAGGGACCGTGCACTCCGTTTCAAGGCGGCGTCATGGCTTTTCTATTCTTTTTATTTTTCTTTTTCCTTTTCCTTTTCTTTTTCTTTTTAGAAGACATCACTGGGCCTTCTTCAGTCCTCAAATCTATTACGTAATAACGAAACTAGGGTAGGTTTTGCGAAGTAAGGGAGCTATGCAGTTTCTCAGCCTATTTGAAGAAAACTGATGTGCATTGTGTGTGGTTAGCTAAAGGTGGAAGAAGAAGGCTGAACACCATGAGACTTTAACTGATCATCTACTTAATCATGCATGGAACTAATCTACATCAATGGCATTGGGCGGTGTGTCAATTTTCCAATCATAGCTGGGGAAACCTAAAAAAAAATAAGGGCAAAATGGCTGCAATTTGAATTAAGAAAATGAGTCAGATGGTATGTATAGAAATGTATGTCACTATGTGTTCAACTTTTCTTTTAAAAAAAAACAAACAGCCTTCACAAAGGAGCAAAAAGCAAGCCACTAAACATACAAAATGGGCTTTGCTTATACAAACAGTGGACTCAAAAGTGTAAAAAAAAAATGATATCAAAAGTGAAAAAGTCACTTCCTTTGCTAACTCTCCCCCCAACCAAATGTGACATTGTCCACAATGGGGTCCGGATTGGAAAGTTAGAGAAGGAAGTGCTACCTCCTCAGTCAATAGCCGGTGAAGAGTCGTCCTCATCTCGACTCGGCCGAGGTGTCACGGTGAGTGGTCGTTGCTCACAAGTAGCCATAGCACATCATGGAGTCCAGGGGTCACTGTGGAGGGTAATCGGGTCCACCCGGAGAGGAGCGGAGCTACGGGGCAAACACATATGGGGAAATCAGCTGCGCAGGCCCTGTGACTCGACCCGCATGGAGGCGGCCCGACCAGGCGAGTACGCACCGGGGTCTAAGCCACAGTACCTCGTGAGTCATCCTCATGGGGAATGACGGGCGGGGCCGCAAATGATTCTGATGTGGAGGAGAATGCGGATCGCATCCATGACATTTAAAGTCCTGCGGAAATAGCGATATACCGCAAAGGCACGGAAAGTGTTGGCCCAAAGAACATCCGTAGGGCAGGCCAAGTGAGGGCTTCGAGGTGAAGAGGAAGTGTGAGCGGTGGGTAAAGGAGTAGGAACGGCGAGGAACTCCGATGCTCTCGCAAGATGCACTGAGGCACTGTTCTCTACAGAAGGTCTGGCCACGGCCGGGCCTCGTCTGGATCCGGAGGCAGGAGGCGATAGGAATGGGGCATAATCTGCCATCGATTAACTGTAAGGATGGCCTCATAATCACTACGGCGCTCTAGCCTGGTCTCAACAGGGAAGCCGATGTGCTCTAACACCTGGCATAGGAGTCTCAAGAACAGAGGTGTGACTCGCCTTGGTCGCAAGCTTGCGATGAACCTCGATCTCAAAGGAACAAGGCTGTCAGCATGCTCTGGCCGGCTGGAACCAGAATTCTGGAGATGCAGAGATAGCCTCTAGAACGGTCTTCCACAGAGACTATGTGTCGGAGGGAAAAGATTAGACCACAAAGATGTGGTCTATCAGTATATTGCGCGGCTAAGCCGCCTCCCCGAACAAGATGGTCTCATATCGTGTCCTCGGCCAGACGAACCATCTCCATAGTCGAGGGATAGGGCCACTGCCTATAATCAGCCGAGTTGGTAAGGACCACCGGTAGATGGAAAGCAGCTGCTATATCCGAAGCTTGAAGTATCCCTGGGCGGCCATCTATGGAGAAGTGAATGGTTGTCGAATTGGGCTCTCACCTGGAGGTCATCGTGTCATAAAACTCGATGACCACTCGAGGGTAGTAAAACTGACGCAGGGGTCATGAATGGCTCCAGGAGCCTCTCGCACGGAGCATCAAATCTCGAGCCCGGCCCGCAAGGGCTCCGGGAGATCATAATGAAACTCGTCGTAGATTTCCTCCCACGCAATCAAGATTCCCCGAATGGTACTTCAGAAAGGAAGAGTGGCCGTCACGATGGGAAGTCGATAAGTCTAGACGAGGGTCTCAAAGCAGGCCCTAATGGGTCGCAAGGGACTATGGCCCCGAGTTCGGAGCTGAGGACTCTCCCGCCCGAGGTCCGTGCTCTTCGATGGTGGGGCTCCAGATGGCTCAGATGTGGCGAGAGGGTGGGAATGGGGCCAACTCGAGTGTGGTATCTCCTGTGGCAAGGGGTAGCACACTGTGGGACGTGGAGGCAGGAGCAAAGAGAGGAGGAGCTCACAGCCAGCATCGGCTCGGAGTGCCAGCAGCGCCTAGGGCTACTGGTGAGCGCCATAGTGGTCGGAACAACAACATGCAGGCCTGGATTGAAGCCGACTGTGGAGGGGGGAGGAGCGCCCACCCAGCCCGAAAGTGTCCTCCCATGCCTTCAACATACGGGCAAGATGAGAAGGAGAGGAGGTGAAGGGGGGGACTTCAAACTAGAAAGGGAGATTTGAAATTGAAAGGATAACAAGGATTACATGCAGGGTGGCCATTAAATGTCCGGCTTAAAAAAATCAGAAAATTAATGGTGGGTGAACGAAAAAGGTCGCAGCTGAAGATGAAAATGTATCAGGAGATGAACGAGTGCGAATTCCACAGTTGCGAAAAATTCGCAACCCGGAAACTCTAAGCAACAAAATAGCTCCCGCCACGCAATGCTTGCAAAACAGAACCAAAATCATGAGAAGGCATACTTATAAGTGAGAAAATTTGCAAAAGAAAATATGCCAAGAACAAGGGGATCGAGAAAATCATAAAAAGAACTACAAGAATAAAGCAATAAAATTCTAACAAAAATTTTAGTGACTTCTGAGATACTGCAAAGTCACTCCCCCGCCGCGCTTAAAATCATTCCTGAGGGTCAAGGAGGGATCTCCTCGTCACGAGTGTTGCACCGCATATGGCTTAAATTTCCGTCCATCGACCTCAACACCCTATCGTCTTCGGAATCGAATAGGTCTACCGATCCACTGAGATAGACCTCCTGCAGGAATGGCCTAGTCCATCTTGAGCTTAAGCCGCTCGTAAAGAGGTGGAGTTCGAGTCACAGAGCAACACTCGTCTCCTTGTTTGAAATGTTTGCGAGCTATTAGTTGATCACGCCACTTCTTCAAACCCATTCAATTTTTGTTGAAGTAGGCATCATTCCTCAATTCTTCCAACTCGTTGATATCGAGGAGCCTTTTAAGACCAACTTTGCCCATATCTAGGTTCAGTATATTCACTGCCCACCATGCCTTATACTCAATTTCCACAGGCAGGTGACATGCTTTTCCATATACTGTGCGTATTAAGGAGACATGCCTGTGATGGTCTTTTGCAGCTATTCAGATGCCCACAAAGAGTCCATCGCCTTAAGAGACCAATCCTTTCTAAGCAGTTCACCACTTCACGTATTGTCTGATTTCCCCGTTGGCTAGCTCAACCCGCCACCGGTCCGAGCGTGGTATGGGGTGGCTACTTTACGCCGACACCATACTTAGTGAGGAGGCTCAAAAAGGTTTGCTGCAAATGCTGTAACCTCCATCACTCACTATGGCTTGGGACCCCAACCGAGAGCATGTTCTCTTTTAAGAATTTCAGCACACCCCGTGGTCTGTCGTCTACAAGACCGCTTTCAACCCACTTTGACACATAGTCAACTCTAACCAAAATGTAGAGGTATCCAAAGGAGGAAGGGAATGGTCCCATGAAATCGATGCCCCATACGTCGAAAAGGTCAACTACCAAAATCGAGTTTAAAGGCATCATGTGACGACGAGAAATTTTCCCCAACCTGGTATCTGTCGTGATTCTCGCATTACGGTACGCGCATCCTCGAAAAGAGAGGGCCAATGAAACCCGTATCACAAAGACCTTCCTGCAGCTTCGGGAAGCAAATGGCCTCCACATGCATTCTCACATAAAGGATGAGTATTCCCCGCTGCTCGCTCAGCACACACCTTCGACATTATTTGATCAAAGATAGTATTTGTAAAAGAAGGGTTCTTCCTAATAATGTAGTGAATTTTCGGGTAAAGAAGAATTTGCCTTGCTTTCCAACTGCTGGTAGCCTCTGCCAAGTAATTCTGCGATGTGGGCATACCAGTAGTGTCTTCTCAACCAGAGCAGGACTCCTGGGGAACTCATCATTGATCGAGGGTCAGCGAGGTTGTGTGCATCATTAATATCGAGGTGTCAAGAACATTTTCCACACCATTTTTATCCCCTCGATCCGCAGTTGAACTCTTAAATAGAGAACTCCATTTGATGCTTCCAGCCTTAGAATTTTAGTTTGGTGAGTAGGTACTAAGGCTGAACATCCGTGAATATGATTATGTTCCGAATCTCGACAAAATAAGCTCAAAACTTATCTAAGGCATAGACCACCGCCAAGAAAGCCTTTCCGTGGTCACCTCAAGGCCTCATTCAATGTCTTGTTTACTAATAGACCACATAAGGCTTTCCTCCTTCCCTTTGCCCGAGTATCGGCTCCAATGGCGAGATCGCTTGCATCGCACATCACCTCGAAAGGTAATTGCTGAGGGCCCTACTACCGGGTGCAAAGGGTTAGATAGGCATTGAGTTCTAAAAGCTCGCGCTCCTCGCATCCCAATGAATTTGGCATCCTTTTCCAGTAGTTTGTAAAGAGGATTGGCAATTTTTGAGAAGTCCATGATGAACCTCCTATAGAAGCCTGCATGCCCTAAGACCGCCTTACGTTTTTAATACTCATGAGGGCACTGAAATCAAGTCACCCGCCTCACAACTTCGATCCCTTTTTTTGAAATAATATGCCCCAGCACAATTCCTTGGTTAACCATAAAATGGAATTTTTCCCAATTCAATACCAAGTTTTATATGCACCGTAGACAGCTTAGGTTGATCGTATCAAAGCTCCTCCATGCATCGTAATGTCATCCATGTAAACCCTCCATAATGCGCTCTACCAAATCAACAAGAAGATAATGGCATTACATCGCTGAAATGTGGTAGGGCATTACATGCCAAAGGGCATTCTATATGCATATAAAGCAAATGGGCATGTGAAGGTGGTCTTTTCCCGGTCTTCTACAACAATTTCAATTTGAAAATATCCCACAGCCATCCAAGAAGCAAAGATAGCCAGACCAGAATCCTCAAGAAGCCGATCCATGAAGGTAGAGGGAAGGAGGATCCTTCCTTGTCACTTCATTTAATGTTCTATAATCAATACATACCAACCCGTGGTAAGCATGGGTGGCATTTGCTCTCCTTTCATTATGCATAGTTGTTACCCCCGATTTAGTAATAACTTCAATGGACTCACCAAAGTTATTTGATATGGGGTAGATGATACCAACCCGTAATGCCTTTAGGACTTCACTCAACCACTCCCTCGCATGGATTCGCTTTCTGTGGCACCTTTATCAATTTGCCTCCTCCAAGCAGATGTGACGGGGTGCAAACTTCACTAATACCTCTGCATCAAGAATCTTCCACCCTGGCCCGCTTGTTTCCCCCGAGGATGTGCACAGATACTTTCCCATGAAGTGCTGCAGGAGGAAATGATAACCGGGCATTGCTTCGCTTCTAAATAGGCATATTCTTAATTCCATTGCTAAAGGTTTAAGCCCAGCTTAGGTTCACTGCCCTCTCAATTATCAAAGGTAGAATTTCTTGCTTTTTTCTCCAGTGCCCCACACAAGTTTCATGTCCCAGGCTTCCTGATGCTCTTCTGAACACTTAGCTAATTCTTCAGTCAGCACATCCTGCATCCTCTGCTGGTCAGCCTGTTCCTCAAGGATTGTGTCAATGATGCAAACTTCTTCTAGGCCATCTTCCACTGGTTGCATGTGCTTTTTACTCAAGTGGAAGACGCCAAACGGCAGGTCATGTTTCCGGAAGGTGAGTCAGATATACCACCATTTCGGTAGTTGATAATCGCATTGAGGTACAAGAATGGTCTCCTAAGATGATAGGCACATAGTCGCTCCCCGTCAGCTTATTCGATATCAAGCACCACAAAATTCCATCGGATGGCAGAATTGCCCACTTGGATGAGAACATCTTCCACTGCTTTTGGTATCTTGATGGATCTTATTCGCAGAGACAATGTGATGGAGGTATTTAGTTCTCCCAACCCAAGCTGCTTGTAAATCGAATAGGGGAGGAGATTTACACTTGCACCCAGGTCTAATAGTGCTTTTTCCACACAAGTGCCTCTAATATTAACCGAGATGGTAGGACAACCCGGATCTTTATACTTCATTGGAGTCTTACACTGGATGATAGCACTGACTTGTTCAGTCAGGAATGCCTTGTCAACATTCAACCCTTTTTTCACTGTACACAAGTCCTTCAAAAATTTGGCATATGTGGGGACTTGTTTGATCATATCAAGGTGAGGATGTCGACTTTACTTGCCTCAACACTTGTAGCATCTCAAACTGACGATAGCTTTTTCATCCTTCAGTGCTTAAGGAAAAGCCATGGGGGTGTGCTATTTTCACTCGCAATCTCCCCGTCACCACCCCTTCCGGTTAGCCTCTCTTAAATTCTCCCCTGCCTTGTTCCACTACTTCGTGCCGGTCGTTTGAGCTCTTTTACCACTTCTCAATGTGATAATTCTCGACCTCATCCATCCCGAATTCGTCGCAAATCCTGGGATTTGATTGTGTATGAGAGGGAAATTTCCCTTTTTCCTGCACCTGTTGTTGGTTGGTTAGTCGTGATATAGAATACTGCAGGTTGTCATATTTTTGGGAAATTTCAGCTTGCAGGCGTCATGCTTTTAGGAAATTTCTGAGTGCAGGTTGTTCATTTTCTTGTTGAGTGTGCTTTCCACTGTGTTAATTCTTTGATTAGCCTGGGCATTTACTGCCTTTTGTTCTTCCACAAAGTTGCCCACCACCTTGCTCAAGTTCATAATAGCTTGTTCAACCGTAGATGAGGATGGCGATGGCTAGGTTAGATTTAGATCCATGCCATTGCCAGTGCAAGAGAGGCAATACATGGAGGGAGGCTTGCCTGTGAGAGCCTGGGTGGTTCCCTCCAAACAAGTTGTAGGTATTATCAGATAGTGGTTGTGGCCAGGGCTTGTATTGGCCTACAACATCGCTTTTTCAGCCACAAAGTCCTCACCTGGCTGAACACTCGGGCAATGCTCTCCTCGTGCTCAGCCGGACTGACAAATAAGCATGGTCAAGCTAGGCATGTATGCCTTAGTCACTGCTCATACCTCATGCTGATTTCTCATTTCAAGCTCTTCCAACCTCCTAACCAAGGTAGACAGCTTTGCTTTCATCTCCATGTCCTCTGAGAGTAAGTACATGCCTCCCCTTTGATTTGTTGGTGGCCTCATTGCTCGCTCCTCGGGATTATGCTCGTCCTGCTTTGTAGTTTCAGCCACATAATCGAGAAATCCATGGCTCATCCGATTTCATCAAGAAACTTCTCCACACATGGTTTCTAAGCCGCTTCATGTATGTGGGACAATCCATCATAGAAATGGGTTTACTAGCATCCAAAGTCAAAACCATGGTGAGGGCATGCACTAATGGTCTCCATATATCTCTCCTAGAACTGGTAAAACTTCTCATTATCATAGGCTGCAAATGTATAAATTTGCCTCTTCAAGTTATTGGTCCTATGGCAAAAATCAAGAACTTCTTCCTAAAACTCGCCGCAGCTTCCGCCTCTTCGCCCGATGGTTCTCGCCCGAGAATTGTCAAATCTCGTCTCGGGTCTTTTAGGTTAAGGAAGGCTTTCAACTTCAACAATTCCATATCAATTTCACCTCCCGGTCGTGCAACCCCTCAAAATCCTGATGTGTGTGTATGGATTCTCATTTCCATGCCATGAAAAGTTGGGAGCAAGGGCACCAAATAAGGCCTGACAACTACATCCTCTGTAGGAGGCACGATGCATGAGGGTGCACCTGTCCCGGGTGGGTGTATACGGTCCCTCATCGACTCAGAGGGCACGGTTTTCAGACTCCCATCGACTTTGTTGCCCTCGTGGAGGTTCCATCCGTCAGGTAAACTCACTTCACACCCCCGGCTCTTGTTGGAGCACCGGGTTCTCTCTAACCCATCTCGCAAAGAAATTCCTATCCCGATGGTATAAATTCCCAAGAACTCAACACAACACACAACAAGAAACAAAAAAAGCTACCAAAAAGGGTTAAGGTCAAGTTAAAATTAAAACAAAAGAAAATCGATATGCACAACATAAAATTCAATCGCCTAAAGAAGAACCTGCAGGGAAATAATGGTAAAATAAAAAAGGAATGAGAATTCACCAATACTTGTGATGTGGATTACAAGTTCAACAGCTTCTCACTCACACTAGGGCACCATCCCCGGCAACGGCATCAAGTTGATTCGTGCCACAGTAGGTGTACTGGAATCAACAATATTTATATTCTAAAACTTCTACTGTCGTAGAAAAGCTACTGCAGTATAGTGGCTCTAGGGTTGAACTCAGGGATGGGTTTTCTTCGTGCAAAATGATTTACGTTGATTGAAAATGGTGTTTTCACTCGACTTAGGTTTTCGTAAAAAAATGCTGAGCCGATGGTTTGAAAACTAGAAATGCAAATGAAATAAAGTGTAAAAGAACTCCCCTGTCTCTGGGCCACTAGGCTCGGGGTCTCAAGGCACGAATGTCCTCTGATCCTTCTCGTCAGGGGAGAATGACCTATAGTCATTTCCCGAACAGGATCTTTGTTTAGCTATAAAAACTGAACCCTAAAAGTTTTTCTCCTAAGATACAACATTTATGGACCATTAATGTTTCAAGGCAGTAAAAACTAGTCCTTAGACCTAACCTGCAGAGGCAAATAAATGGCAACTAAGTGAGCATCAGGGGATCTAGCAATAAGTATCCACTGAGCCCTTAAAGCTTGTTGGTACTAACCAATCAGGGTACATCATAAGGATTTAAACCTAAAGTGAGATGCAGAGACATAAATGGTAATAAATGCCTGCGTTGGCAACTGGAGGACAGTGTTTTACCTCAAGAACCTTGACCCAATGACCCTCCTCTTCAAGGATGAGGGAGGTTTAGCCAAGCATCCCTTGAGTTGTCATCCTCAAGGTGTGTTTGGCAGGTGAGAAAATGCAAGAAAGTGAGAGAAAAATGAGGGAAAATCACCAAGGCGGGAGAGCTGAAAGCTTTGGTGCTAATTTTATTGATTGATAGTGATTGACTGATTTTATAGAGCTTGACTAAGGCTTATATACTGCTCAGAGTCAAGGAAATTACAACAAAATATGAAACAACAAAATTACATTGAGGACATTTTGGGAAAATCAAAAGTAGTCAAAATCGGGTCAAACAAAGAACAAGGCAAGTCGCTGAATTTTCGTAATCATGAAATTCTGCAGGTTGCGAAAAGTCTCAACACTGCAAAATCTCTACATTGCTCCCCTCTCCTTCTGTTTTTAGCTCCAATTACCCTCTAACTTGTACATGCAGCTTCGAGTTCGGCTTGGGTTCTTCGTATTTGAGTCGACTCAATGATAATGGTGTAATTGACTTGCTAAACTACAAAAAAATAACCACAAAATATGATCAAGAGTATAAATGGGACCTAGTGTCAATCAAGATGGTTGATTAGTACACAAAAAGTTCTCAAAACCTGCAATAAACAAGGCTCAAAATAGCACTATTTGGGCACTAATCATTGTGGAGAGGAGGAACCACCTGAAATAAGAAACAAAAGAGAGGAAAAGTGTAAAACCAAAATATTAATAGTGCAAAATGTGATCATGTTACAGTAATGGAAATCAAAAAGAGGTGATATAAGCCTAAAGAGGCCTTATTCACCCCATTTGGGCTTCAAATGATCAAGTTGGAAGAAGAAAAGAAAGGTTAAAAGAGACCAATTTGAGCATTTTGAAAATTATGCTTTCATCATAATTTCAAAAGTGTTATTTCTAGCAATATTTATATTCTACACTCTCTAAGATTTCCAACGATACCAAGATCACCCAAAACGGATTTCGGATGAAAAAGTTATGGCCAAAAGAATATAAGAGTGCAGAATTTCGCAGCTGCGAAAATTCGCAAGCTGCTAAATTTCACAAGCCTACGAATTTTCATTTTGTATAGATTTTTGGAGGGAAGCTTTCAGCAGTTCCCGCTCTTTCTCATTTTCTCTTATTTTCCCGCACTTTCTCTCATTTTCTCACTAGCCAAACAGCCACTGAGGATGGCAACTTAGAGGATGAGCGGCTAGAAACCGTTCCTCCTTTAAGTAGAAGGCCACTGGGTGAGGGATCCTGAGGCAAGCTGAGGGGTTCCATGTTTTTCACGTAGGTATCCACTGCCATTACTATTCTCCTTTTTCAACTTTAGGTTTTGATCCCTTCGAGTCACCTTGAATGGTTATTACTTGGTAAGCTTTTTGGTCTCATTGGATGCTTAATGTTAGATCCAGTGATGTTCATTAGTTATCATTTATGAGCCATTGAAAGGTGAGTCAAGAAGACTTTGTTTTAACGATTGAGAGTATTAATGGCCAGTGAATGTCATTTTCAAAGATATCTAATGAGGGGTAGTTTTTATAGCTAAATGAAGATCTGGTTTGACAGATGACTATAGGTCATCCTCCCCAACGCGAGGAAATGACCCCAAGAAACCCTCAGTTGCCCTAGGAACCTAAGCCCAGTGACCTAATTCTTCAAGGAATTCTCTTTTACATTTTAACTTATTTTGTTTTCAATTTTCATCCATCACAATTGATTCGTTTTGGCCAAGTAGGTGTTCAGAATCAACAAAATTTATAACCTAGATTCCATTTCACCGACGTAGCAAAGTACTGGCAAAGATAGTGGCTCTAGGTTGAACACAGGATGGGCTCTTTTCAGAGAAAGAGTTATATGGCATTTGGAAAATGGTGTTTTCTCGCTGGATTCAAAGGGTCTGTGGGAAACAAGTGTGGGTGTAAATGGCTGAAAACTGAAATAACTAAAGTAAAAAGTTGAGAGAGAAACCTTTGAAGTCTCTAAAGAATCGGGCTTAGGTTCTAGGTTAACCAACATGTACTCGGGTCTTTATCCTCGCATTTGGGAGCATGAAATATAGTCATTTCCCGAACCGGATCTTCATTTAGCTTTAAAACCTAAACCCTAAGAGTTTTCCTTTTGAAAGATGATTAGGCATAAATGTCCCTAGCAGTGAAAACACATTTCAAAAACACTACCCTACGATAACTACAGGAGGATAACTAATCGGGCCCCAGTGGATCTAGCGAAAGTAATTCACCGAACCCAAAAGCTTGCCAAATACACATTAAAGAGAGCATGCTTAAGAGATTTTAACCTATGGTGAGAAAGCTAGGGCAATAAATACCCTTAAACACAAACATGAAGAGCATGAGAACATGTAGCGGTTTCAAAACAACACCCATCGGGCCTCCCCTTCAAGGACATCAGGGGTATTGAAGGCATCCTTGATTTGTCATCATCGCGGGTGTTTGCTACCAAGAAAGGCCAAGAGCTAAGTGGAGAAGAAGAGAAAATCACCAACAGAGGAGGAAGCTTCGTGTCTCGACTGATTGATTAGTGACCAAAAAAGTTGATTTTAGACATAAGCATTAATGAGCTATATAGGTGTCTGCAAAAGGAAATTACAAAAGTGTGTTAAAGAACCAAAATTACATAAGGGCAAATCTCAGATAAACCACCAACAAGCCGGATAAAAGCAAATGTAAAGGCACAGTGATAGCATTTGGCAGGTTAAAATTGGCAACCTCATAATTGTGTGAGGTTGCAAAATTCATAACTGAGAAATTTTGCAGTCACAAACTTTGCAACCTCGCAAATTTCCAGGCTCATTTCTTTCAGCATATGCTCCAAATTTCTCCGGTTTGATCGTCACGGCTCAATTTGCCTGATCATCGTGTGTTTGAATCGAAATGAGGAATTATGGAGGCATTTGACCAAGAAACTACTAAAATAGCTACAAAAATGTGATCAAGAGGCAGCCGATCCCACGTAGCAATTGAGTTATTAGCCGATTAGTACACAAAAAGCGCATAAACCCGGCTTATAAACAAGGCTCATTATCGCACTATTTCGGGTACTAATACTCCCCATCGAGACATCACAGTCCCTTGAAGAATGATAAAGAAGGGAAGACTTCGCAGATATGTTTTTGCAAAAATAGAATGCCTGTTCAAAAAGTATGTGCAAGTAATGCTCAACTTACAAAGCTTGACAAATTAGACTGTGATAAAGACCATTGAGAACAAATGCCATATTAGATCAAGTTTCAAGAATTATTCCAAGGAAATCACCTTAAATTTTTTCAATTCTCAAATTCTAAGTGTTTTGGTTACCGCTTGCACCAATAAGTCATGGTTAACCAACCAAACTATCGCTAATACCTTAGATTGTCACCAATCTAACATTCAGCTCCACACTTATTTCATATTCTCCAATCAGATTGCAGGGTGCACGTCGAAAACCCGACTTCACCAAAGTTCGTGTAACTGGATTCACCGACATCCCAACCAACTAAAGGTTTAGGGCATCGTCAGCGATTAACCACAAACTCCACGTTTCACCCCGACTTCGAATGATTTTTAAAATCCAGCACCTACAACCTCGCTAACCCATCTATCCACCCATGGAAGTGCTAACAAAGCTCAAGTGACTCCCAACCGCCGGTTTAGTGGCACCAGTTTAGTAGCTTACACTGATATGCCCCCTGACCGTGCTCGGAGCCAAGGCAAAGCGCCGCGACTTTACTTGTCTCTTTTTTCTTTGCTTGTCTTTTTCTTTTTCGAAGACACATCAGCCTTCATTCTGGGGAACTCTAACTCACATGGTCACAACTAAGCCAAGGTCAGATTTGCAAAGTAAGGGAGAATGTAGCTTACCATTGATGAAAACTAATGTGAACTATGTGTGGCTAGAGAATGGTGGAAGACAGGGGGTAATTACCAGTGGTCTTTAACTCGACCAAACTCAATCAGCATGGAACCATTCTAAAGATTTGGTATTATACAAGCTCAACTTTTCAACTTATCAGAAAGGCAAAATCACAAATATGGTCAAAATGAGATGCAAAAGTATAGAAAATAGATTTGTATTATATATCATGGTGAATTTACAAAATTCTTCGACTTTTGGGTAAAAATGAAGTAAAACAAGAAGCTCTTCATAAACAAAATGGCTTACTGGGTATGTATACTGCTAGGAACAAAAACCAGTATGAACATCATCAACACTAATCGGTCCCTAAGAACGGAACGAGAAAGTTAGTGGGAAGTGGTACCTCCTCGCCTGGTGGACGGAGAAGGATCATCCTCAAATTCATGGGCCGAGGTGTCGCCAGAATGGATGATGGCTTCGCAAAGAATAGCCTAACACATCCAAGGAAGCCGCAGTATGGGCCGAAGGCAGAGGAGTCGATTCTCACTCGTGGTGGATAGCCGAGGCCTCGAAAGGTGGGGCCTGTGGAGAGATGTTAGAAGGCCCCAAGTGGTTTCAGAATCGCATGATGCCGGGCCTCGATCTCGTGCTACATCAGCCTTGGTGCGGGTCATCCTCTCAGCAAGTGTGGCCTGGTGGAAGGCCGCAAATGAAGCCGGCTGCGGGCCGAATGTGCGACCGCCTTACGAGAGCCGTGAAGTCCCTGGCCAGAGGGTAATGCACCGCGGCTGGGGAGGTGCTCGGCCCCGCTATATCGCACCGAACAGCCGGGTACTGGTCCTCGACATCCGTGGAGAGGTAGAGGGCATCGGAGACCGCGATCGCTTCGAGCCACCGGAGCGCTGGCTGGTGGAGCTGAAGAGATCGGAGGGATACCGGTGAAACCTGGCCGAGGCTCCCCAAGCAGGCTCGGGCCTATGGGGACAAGTCCCCTCGAGGACTATCATCACCGGCCTGCCCGTCCCGATCCCCGAGGAAGATGGAGCTCGAGGCTCGGGCCCGCCATCGACCACCGTAAGGGTGGCCTCCAACAAATGCAAGGACGCCCAAACGAGGCCCGACTAAACCCTGGTTGACATGTCAAGCACCCGACATAATAAGCCGAGGAACAAGAGGCAAGGACTCATCGGGGGCGTGACTTTATGTGGACTCGCCCTAAATGGAATAATGAGGTCATAATCGCCTCCGTCTAGCCGAACCGCATCCTCCGAGCCGCGACATAATACTCCAAGATAGCTCCTCTCCTCTCAGACAATATGTCAGAAGTGGAAACATATTGCACTTCAAACGGGTCTATAAGAAGCACATCATGAAGGTGCCGCCAATATCGACCACAAGAGCGCCCATAGAGAGAAGTCAACCATCTCCCCGGTCGAGGGACGGGGCCACCGCCTATAACCTACGCATTAGACAGACCAATCGTAAATGGAGAGTGGGCCGGCGATATGAGGCCCTGGCACTTCGCCTCGCCGGAGAAAAATGAAGAGCAAATAGCCGCCTTCGCCTGATGTCATAGTATGATGTAACTCGACTTAAGACCCGAGATAATAGGTATCGACGCGCATCATGAATGGCTCCGCATGGTATCGGCCAGACAGGAGCATGGAGGTAAGACCCGAAATTACAATTTTTGAAAAGGGTAAAATCAGAATTTTGGCCGTAACCACTTATTTTTCTGTATCTTGGATTTATGAAATTGATTTACCGTTGAAATTGTCTCACGAATTCACAAGACGTCGAATTTCACAAATTCAGACAAAATGAGTTGGCATGTTTTTCGAGGCATCGCGTTTCGGGTGCCGTAAAATGATATTTAATGTGACAAAAATCACATATAACATGTACTCATGTGCCATAAGTGGCATGAGTAGAGAAATGATGGAAATGGACGATCGAGATAGTGCTGAGTGTCGAAATTGGGAAAAGAAGGGACATAAATGTCATTTTTTGGAATGTTAATGATAATAAAACAAAATAGCCAATAGTGCATCATCTTCTCCATTAATTTGAAGACCAAAACGTGGGGAGGAAGGCTATGGAGTTTAGGTAGGAGAGAGAATGCGACCTCTCTAGATTATCTAGCAATCCGACCGTCGAAATTCTTCTAGGCAAGAAGGAAAGTCAGACCACGCGATTTAGGGGCAACGCCGTGGTATTCTGATGCATGAGTTTCGACAAACTCCGTGGAGGTAGGGGTTTCTTCCTACTGGGTTTACTAATTTCATAAGTGTATTTACTGATAATTGAAGCCGATGAGGCCGCGAGGTTGCTTTGACGGCTCCAAAGCTTCGAACCGAGGTGGAAAATTCTGTAGTTCCATGTGACGTCCGCGGACCGCCCACGGCTGCTTTGGGGTTGCTAGTTTGCATTTATGTGTTAATGCATGCTTTGATGGTATAAGGCCGAGAATGGCTTGAAATTCGAAGTCACAAAGTGAACTCATGATTTGATGAGTGGATTCGAATGTGAACCCGAGGGTTTTGTTTTCTTATTCATATGAATAAAGGACATCGAAACATATTTCAGGTGAAATGCGGTTTGGCCGGCAATTCGCTGAATTGTCGTGTTTGATCATTAGCCCACGCATTAACACCTGTGTAATGGAATGAAATCGTGATAACATAAGCCAGGTGATTTAAATTATGTGAATATATGGATGATTATATATTTACATGTGTTATATGATCACCGGGACCAGATTTACGCATTCTATACAGACCGGCATCCTAGAATCCATAGGAATGAGTGCATGAGGGGTTCTGAGAGAATGATTTTTGAGGGTTGGACTAATAAATAGAATTATCGAGTGTGTCCATTATAATATCGTGAGGGTAGTCCATATATAAAAATATCAATCGGCCGAGTCTACCAATTGATATATCTCCTCCTTGAGGGTAGTCCACTAAATATAACATCGAGTCGGTCCACTACTTATATCTGAGGGTAGTCCACAACAATAACAAACATCTTCTTGTTTAGAAAATAATGTTTTCTATGGCACGGCTTAGGCAAAGGGTGAGAGAGTTCTGAGGACTTCCTGGGTATGAGTTGATAAGTTAGACATTCAAGTAGGGATCATGCATTCGCTTGAACGTGTGTTTACTTGGGAGCATCGTGATATGTACTTGGGGTAGAGTATTCACTTAAAGTGATTCCACTACCGAGCATTAGCTCACCCTATCGAGGAACACGATATTTTCTCAGTACTGTGAGCACACGAGGAGACGGCTTTCATCCTAGAGGCCGAGAAGCTTGTGAAGAAAGCCGTCAGGGCTTTGATGATTTTAACATGTATTGTAACTCTATAAGTTTGATATATGTTGTGATAAGAGTAATTTATAACTCTTGTAACTATGGTAAATAGTCGTATATTGGATGAGTATCGTTTATGGGCCCAAGAGGCCGTGCTTTATTCATATATGTATCATGTGATTGATGTTGGGACGAGTGATGTATTTGGTAGAGCTCCACAGTACAAAGGAGACTACGCACGATTTTAGTGAGAGATGTCGGGTCTTGGAGCATTCCACAGTACTCTAGCGGGTTGACGGTAGTCAAGCGGCCGCGGGTTTAGGGGCGTCGCATGGAGTCTCGGGCCAGGTCGCATCAAATCTTGGGAGATCTTAATTACACCTCGTAAATCTCTATCCCTGCAGCTAACATTCCCAGGGATGGGGTTGCAGGGGAAGTAAGGTTGCTGATAATGGACCAGGAATGAGTGCGGGGCTCGTGATACCGATAAGGTGGAGGGTTGGCGCCACTGGATCTCGATTGATTAGTACGAAAAGTGCTATTTTGAGTCCTATTCAAGATGGGTTTAAGTGCTTTTCTGCGTACTAATCATGAATAAGCCAATTGACATGTGCAGGTCCATAGTACCAACGATTCGTTGAGTTTGTTTTGGTAATTTTGCGGGTTTACTAGCCTCGTTTTGCAAGCGAAAAGCGCGAAGGCAATTTCAAGTTTGGTGTCGTATTGGTGTTGAATGTTGAGAATTCTCGGTCAGTTTCATCAAGCGAAATGAAGAAATGTCAGTGGGCTGATGAAATGGAAGATACGGGGCCCGATGAAGGATGCAGAGTTTTCTCTATGCATTCTGTGAAAATTTCGCAGAGTTGCGAAATTCCATGTAATTCGCAATCCCTGCGAAAATTTTGCCATAGTTACCAGCTATGCTAAGCGAAAATTAGTATCATAGAAAATTTGCTATCATAGCGAAAGTTACTGTGCATAGCGAAAATTTGAATTTTCGCTATGCCTTGTATTTTCGCTATGATAGCGAAATTTTCTCTATGATAGCGAAATTCACTGCATAGCGAAATCTCTCCCCCTGTGTTTTGGTTCCAAACGACCTCGTTTTGTATAATTCCCATTTTGTCCCTATTGTAATCATATGTTTTAGGTATTTTTGGTATTTCACACATTTTGGATGGCTATATAAGCCACGTATAGCTTTTGTAACCCTAACTTTTGATCGAGCTTTCGACCTTGGCTTTGTTTGGAGTTCTGATTTCTCTCTCTTCTCTTCTTTCTCTCATTTTTGCTTGGGCGCAAACACACCCTTGAGGATACCCATTTCGAAGGATGCTTGGCTAAGTCTGAAAGCCTTGAAGGAGGGTTGCTAGCTTGGTTATTGGTGGTTGGCGGTGTCCTCATGTTTAAATGGAGCGAGCTATGTTTATTCCAAACTTCCCCGAATACGGTTTAATCTTATTTAATGTGTTTTTAGTCAATACTTGTCATGCTTTAGGGTTCAATGCATTCTTAATGGTAGATGCACTGACATTCTTTAGATGTCATTTACGAGCCATTGAAATGAGGTTAAATGCTATGTTTTCAAACTATTGGAACATTAAATGCTCGATGTTGTTTAACTTCGAATAAGTGTTTTAAGGTTAGTTTTAAGCTAAACAAAGATCTAGGTTTTAGTTATGACTATATGTCATTTGCCTAATGCGAGAAGCGGCGAGGACACCTTAATAACCCCATTTTATCAAGCTAGTGACCCAAGTCTTGAGAGTCACCATTTCACACTTTAATTTAAATGTTTCAGTTACCAGGTGAACAACTTGATCTCCTCTGTTTTTACCCAAATCAAAATCAAATGAAAGCCTCACCAAATTTTGAATCATGATACGAATCATTTGTGGATGAAAACCCATCCCCGTGTTGACCTAGACCGCTATCACTGCGGTAAGCTTAGCTACTTGTGATGAAGAACAGGAAACAAATTTTATTGATTAGAATCACCTAATTAACGCGAAGATCAAATGAGCGCTAGATTAGGGGATGGTGCCAAACTACGAATGATGAGTTGATATGAACTTGTAATCCACATTACAAGTGTTGGTGACCTTTTAATCCTTTTTGAATTTCGTTTGTTAGAATTGCAAGTTTTCTTTACTTAGCAGTCACTGCACTGTTTTATTTTTTTTTTACAGTCAGTTTTTGTTTTAGCTAACACTGATCCTTTTTGGCAAGCTTTGTTTGTGTTCTTTGCGTTGTGTCTCATTTTGTGTAACAGGTGTTTATGCATCACTGGGATAGAGATAGTTCAGGTAGACTGCAAAGAATCAATACACCAGTTGAGCAAGGCTGTGAAATCAATGTACACAGTGATCAAATGGATCCTACACGAGGGCAGTAGTCGGTAAAGGTACTTTGACTAGGAAAACAAAGTCTTCTAAACTGAATAAAGCAACTCCTAAATTAGAAACATGACTCCAAATCAAACTAGAATTTAGAAATTATAATAAAAATCAATAATCGACTTATTCAAATTCTTCTTCAACCCTTGATCACGTCCTTAACTCCTTTTGTAACGCCCCAAAACTCGGGGGTCCGTTGACCAATCGTCAGCCTATGGAAAACTCGTAGATATCGGGTAACCTGATACCACACTATTATGTCCCATTTATCGGGATCCAAAATTTTAACAAAAATCAGACATAGCCTCCTTTGTACGGGGAGCTCTATCCAAAATCCAATCTATACAAAATATAGCAACATGGCCCATCCGAGACCTAATATAATACAATGACCTCACCGAGTCCACTCATGAGTAAAAAAAAAGACCACATAGGGTCCATTTATCCATATTCATTTAAAACATACAAAATCATATTTAAAAGCGATTCAGGTTGTTAACACACCCACAAATATTACACATTCGACGATTGTTCCAAAATATTTTACAAAATGGTAACAAGGCCACATGTTGGCCTTCTTGAGTATGGCCTCGAATAGGCGCCGTCCATGTGTCTACATCACACTTTGAAATGTTTCCATCTCGAATTGAGCCAGCAAGTAAAAATCGCTTCCTACAGAATACTCCCGCTAAGTGCACATGCAATGGTCATGTTCCTGATTCACACATTCCAAACGAGAGTTATGCAATCCTAGGTTGGAATTCTACATGCCATGAGATGAGATGAGACTCAACCATGTACCATGCCCTAAGTCCTCACCGACTCCCATCACACTCGAGTCCTTACCGACTCTTATCACACAATGTCAAAGCCCATGCATGATAAAATCCATCATTTTTGGATTACATCCAATGATCATTTTACAAAACAATTTCATTTGTTTTCAAACCAAAATATTTTTGAATGTTATACCTCAATGATCATTTATATTCAAAACCATGTGCCTTCTTGTGGGTAGCGAATTTCAAAGGTCTCACCACAGGCTTCGCAAGCCTTCCTACACTTTCACGGGCTTTCATTGTTTGACACATATGTATAACCACAAATAACGAGGCTTTCACCTAATGGGGTATCTATCCCTACTTGCTATTACCTGACACATATTTTCATTTTCATGTATACAACTGTGCGACCCTGTTGGACGTTGTCCCATCTTACCGAGCCTACCCAATCAAACACCAAACGCAGTGTTGATTATAACCATGCACTTACACCCATTTCAATGTGATGTCCCCTGCATATGCAATGCAATGCGCCATTGAATGTTATATCATACCACATGCATAATGAATGCCACATGGACAATGCTAGAAAGCTGTACTTCACAATATGGACAATTATATCAATCGGCATAAATTTCCCAAATGATCACACATTTCATGTCAACATATTTACTGCATATATCAAAAACATCAACAGAGTCATCACCAATCAAAATGATGACATACTTTATCCTCTGGGCCAAATTGTCACATAACATGTCCACAAATGGCCTACAATCAAGCCATGCAATGGCCTTATCCATACAAACTCATCACATGTCAATACATTTAGGACACACCTCGACCTCGATCGATTACCACGATAATACCAACGATCCTTAAGACCGGTTGTGGCATAGAGATGCCACAAAACATTCCACATAACAAGCCATAATAGACCAGAATAGTTCGAACTTGGATTGAAAAATAGTCCCCTTGCCAGTCCTAAAATCTTGACCACGAACCATTAAAACGGCCTAATTTGTAACAATCTGAAATGGACCATAACTTGAGGCATGCAGGTCGATTTGGGGTGATTCAAGCATACATCAAGTTTATAGATGCATATATAATTTCAATGGAGACATAGTCTAAATTCCTATTTTCCCAGCGAATCAATCCCAAAATATGGATGGTGTATGGAATTGAAAGCAGGCGACTGTGGCAATCGAAAAATGGATCATAACTTTCGAGTTATAAAGGTCGATTTGGGTGATTAGCTCCACAACATCAATTTCTCCTTATCATCTACAATTTCCTTAAAAGGACACTAGTCCAATTCCCCACTGCTGTGAAAATCGGTCCCAAAATCTGGACGGTATGTAGGAATTCAAAGCGGGACAACGTGGTAGTTCCAGAAAATGAACAATAACTTGAGTTATAGAGGTCCAATTTGGGTGATTCAAAAGCCTAACCTTAAGTTTACAATTGTAGCTACGATTTCCAAGAAAAACACTAGTCCAAATTTGTGACACCTCAAATCCCGGGGGTTCTTTTTTTTTTTTTTTTTTTTTTTTGGTAACCTTCAACAAGCTATATAATAGCCTCATTCACGCATATTCACGTGTCACTCAATTATTAAGCAATGACACATAACAGTCCTTCTCATTCAAGATTCTAGTAATTAGTGCACTTATCAATTTTTCAGAAATTATGTGAGCACCAAATGCCATCCACAAGCATATGGTTAGATTCTAGACTCAAAGGAGCTTTCATAAAGTCTAGAGCAGCAAGCAGACGGTTGAGGAAGTTATGGTCATCGAAGTTGGCGGCTTCCACGCAGGCAACAAGCGGCGTGAAGAGCGAAGCGGTACCCTCTTTGTCTTTCGTCTCTTTCGAACACAATATGAGCTCTATTGAGCCATGTATGGATGGATTCTAGACTCAAAGGGCTTTCCATAGAGTCTAAGAAAGCGCAAAACGGACTTCGGACAAGAAAGTTATGGTCATCCGAAGTTGCCTGGCGACTCATTCCTGCTAAGCTTGGCCGGAGAGCCCGACCAAAGTCGGCTCGGCCTCTGCGGCTCATCCTGCTGAGCTCGGCCGGAAGAGCTCAACTCTACCACAAAGTCGGCGCTCAGCTCTGCGCAGAGGTCAGCTCATCCGGGAGAGCTCAGCTCGGCCGAGAGAGGTCAGCAACCTGCGTGGAGATCGGCACAAATGCGGAGGCTAAACACGCGAGAGTCGGTTCGACGGATGAAACGACCATAGCTCATCCTCCTCAGTTCTGCTCTGGGAGGTAAAAAGACCCTCTTGGGCTATAGAGGTCCGATTTGGGTGATTCGAAAGCCTACATCAAGCTTACTGATGGGGCTACAATATACCAGAAGGAAAAAAGGCTAAATTCCCTTTACTTCCCAACAAAAATCAATCTTAAAGTTCGGCTAATACATAAGATCGAAACAGAGCGACCTCCTATGGTTGACTATGACAAACATCCTCTCAAAGGCAAGACACGTATACAAATTGTATTAAACATATAATCTGAGTTTAATTACAATTTATTTATATCATAAGTACAAAATTTTGACAACAGTTCAGTTTTAAACAAAAACTGGGTTTTCTACCCATAAATTTTACAAAAGATCACGATAGGCCATCTTAGATCTTCCTCTCAACTAAGACCTCACGAAGTGCCTTCTCTTGATGTACCTCCAATACCTGAAAATATTTTTCCCACAACGGGGTGAGCTATGCCCAGTAGAGAAAATCTCCTACAAGGGCTACTCCCCACCTAAGTGTACATGCAATGGCATAATCCACAAAATCATTCACACTCATTCATATAAAATATGCATATCTACATGTAGATATACATGTAAATACCAGTCTCATTGTTTCTACCGTACATGCAATCTGCCATATATGAAAACTAGTTTCAAAACAAAAGCTTTTTGTTTTTTATATCAAAATATTTTGCACACTTGGACAACCCTCCGAATAGTAAACCACTAAACAACCTCCAGTGAACCCGGCGAGACCCGTCTCAGGAACTCCTTGTTAGACTGACCCTCAGAGTAGAGTTCATTGGACAAACCTCGATATAATTTATTGGACCCTCACAGAAATAATTTATTGGACAACCCCTCGAATATCCATTTTATTCATGCACTCACACACAGATTCACGATGACCCGTGCACATTACAATGATAATATCCTTTGCATAATATTGCATGTTACATGCATGATGGGAAGCTACGTCATGACACTCATAATACATGCTTTACACCAAGCATCACGTTAATATATAACAAGATGCATATATATTAACATCATTTTCTCACACAATGCATGTTATTCCAAACAATGATAACACCTAAAAATTAGTTTCAATCTCTAATCTCGAGAGAACAACATATGCGACTCACAGCGAAATCATCTACTGGATCCCAAACTACGGTATCCTGATCGGTTCGAAGGCTGCCGGTTAAAACTACTTAGACCCGAAGCGGTCCCAACCAACAATAATTTCTATCAAAATTATTCTTTAAGCTAGCCACTACTCTTGACTAAAAGCTGTCAAAAGTAACTTAGTTTCATGAAATAAACAAAGACTAACCAGAGTAGGAGAGAACCCTTACCTCTCGAAGTGCAGATCCGTTCACTGTTGCAACTCCTCTGTTTGTTAATCAGAGAACTGTTGGTTCTCTTTCCTTTCCGTTGTCTTTCTTCTTTCTTTTCTTTTTCTTTTCTCTTTTCTTCTCCTCTTTTCTTTTTCCCTTTTTCTCTCCTCTTTCCCACCGAACAAATTGCTTTAGGTGGAGAATACTTATCTAGGTGTAGAACACACCTCTTGCTCTTTCCTCGCGTACATAGCATCCCACATGTCATTCATGCCCCTTTCCGCCTATCCTCTCATGCAAGATAGAGTGTGACATTTGAGAACTCACCTAAGTGCCAAGTGTCCTCTCGGAGCACTTACATGGCATGCATTTCATGCCACATGTCACCCTCTCATTTGTCTGTTTGTCTCGAAATACGTGCAATTCCGACTTTCTTGGAATTCGACGAAATTTGACTATGTACCTAGATTTCGCGAGACGAACTCAACGGTATGACCCGCGTCGTCATCCGAGATCTAGAGAAATTCTCAGGTTTGCAACCCGTGTCTATCATTTTACTTTATCCGGGGTCTCACATTCTTCCCCCCTTAAAAGAATTTCGTCCCGAAAGTCACACACACATATACATACAATCACGTAGATATGCTTGATCATTTAAATGCCAAATGACTAAACCACGTACCTCCGTCCTCAAAGAGGGAAAGGATATGCAAATACGCGTGTGTCCTCACGTTCATGTTACTCCTCCACCCTTTATGTTGCCACAACACTTTCATTAGCCTCACAGTCTTGCATGTAAAACACCGCTCTCATTTATCCATAATACGCAGTCCTCCTCGAAGGTCCATCTGCATCGATAACAAGCTGCATGATCACTACATGAAAATTTGGATGCGAGTGTACTACGAGCATAGAGACATGGAATACCTCATGGACACACGATAAGCTTCGGCGGTAATGCTAATCGATATGCAGCGTCCTCGCCCTCTCGAGTACCTCGAAGGACCCGATAAACAGCGTGGATTTCCCCGATCTGGCGAATCGACCATTCCTCTTTTAGGCATCACCTTTAAGAAGACATGATCATCCGCCTCAAAATCTAGAGGTCGTCACCGCTTATCGGCGTAACTCTTCTGTCGGCTCTGAGACGTGAGAAGGCGTTTCTGTATCAGACCCACTTTCTCAGTGGTGTCTCGAATCAAGTCAGGACCCATGGTGGAGCTCTCTCCCACCTCTGTCCAACAAATCGGAGATCGACATGGCCTCCCATATAAGGCCTCGTAGGGTGCCATCTGTATGCTTGCCTGATAACTGTTGTTGTAAGTGAATTCTACCAAGGGAAAATGTTCTTCCCAGCTGCCCTTGAAATCCCAGGACACACATGCTCATGACATGTCCTCACAAACGTATAGTCCTGCGAGTTAAATGCACGGTGGGGTGATGCGGAATCCAACAAAATTTATATTCCTAAGTTCACTCCCTGCCGTAGTCAAGCTCTCACTGCCACAGTATAGTGAGTCTAGGGTGAACACAGGATGTGTTTCTTAAGTACAAATGATTTAAGTGAAGTCAAAAAATGGTGAATTAAATTTGGATTTTAAAGGTTTTGTGAAGCAGTGGAGTGTGGTTGGTTGCAAGCGAAAATAAATAAAATAAAATGTAAAATAGAACTCCTTGAAGTTTTGGGCCTTGGTTTAGGGTTTTTAAGGCAACTAACATGTCCTCGGGTCTTTCCTGCGTGAGGAACATGACATATAGTCATTTCAATAGGATCTTCATATGACATTAAAACCTAAACCCCAAATCATTTCTTCTAATATATAGCATTTATTTACCCATAATGTTTCAAAAGCGGTTAAAACCCATCAGATCCTTTGCGAGGAGCTCATAAATGGCGACTAAATGAGCATCAGTGGATCTAGCGATAAGCATCGCGAGACCTTGAAAGCTTGATCTTGGCCTCGGGGTACATCACGGTGATTCAAACCTAAAGTGAGATAAAAATAGTAAAGAGAACAAATGCTTGCGTGAAAAACATGAGGACCAGTGTTTTACCTTCAAACATTCACGGTGGCCTCCTCTTCCAAGAGGGAAGAGGTCTAGCCAAACATCCTCGAGTTGTCATCCTCGGAGGTGTTTGTGTAGAAAAATAAGAGAAAGAGGAGAGAGAAGAGCAAAATGAAAAATTTGCGGCGTATATGTGAAAAGATTAAAGTTAGGGTTACAAAAATCTATAAGTTGGCTTATAGCCAACTGGTGTGTGAAATACCAAAAATACCAAAATATAAGATTACAGTGGGAGACTGATATGGTAATTAATCAAAAAACGAGGTGGGTTTTGATCAAAAACATCAAAAACACGAGGCGGGAATTTAGCTATGCATAGTGATTTTAAGTATATAGCGAAAAATGCAAAAACAGAAAACAATTTAAGCTAGGAGCATTAATTTTAAGCTAGCTAGAGAATTTATTTAGCTTAGCGGTTGTGCATAAGCCCGGAATTTTATTTTAAGCTATGCACAGTGGCTTTCGCTATGATAGCGAAAAAGCATGCATAGCGAAGTCCGCATTCTACATCTGCGTTCAGCGCTCATTTGCATTCTGCAACTTTCTTTGCTATTTTTCTTAAATTTTCTTCTGCTTTGAAATTCTTCATTCATGGCTTGTTGAAATTGATATGAGACCATATGAAATTGATGGAAATCAACTTGGAGCTTTAAGTTACTTGTTAAGTTGAGCCACGAAATTTGGCTCAATTCATAAAACTACAAAACGACCTCGGAATGCGATTAGAAATGCAGCGGGACCCAAACATGTCAATTGGGTTAATTATAACAATTAGTACGCCTAAGTGTGCTCCAAAACCTATTAAAAATAGAGTTCAAAATAGCGCATTTTGGGCGCTATCCACACCCCCAGCAGGCACATTGCTAGTCCTTAGCAATGCAAGAAGAAAAATGAAGGAACTGGCTGAAAGCAATAACAAACTAACGTTCACAAAAATGGTATTCCAAAAAGGTTGTGAATGAGTAATGCCTAACCCTAAGTAAGAATAATCAATGTCGTGTCCAATAACTATCATGAGAGAATGAATGCCATACAAAATTGAGTATCAAAAGAGTTTCCATCTTATTGAATCAACCAGAAACTTCCACCAAAACCTAAGTGTTTATTTGATTAGCTCTCAACAATAAAGCTATCATTTGCCTCTCCTTTTTATTTAACTACTACCACGACCTAGCATGCTAACCAACCTAAATAGATCAAGGGACCCACCTCTTATTCCACAATTCTTTGTTTGTAGGGTTAAATGCGAGGAATCGACCTCCTGCAAGAGTCCATGTAGCGAGGGATCTACCGATGACTCCGACCAATTTAGGTTTAGGGCGCCAAGCCGAAAAAGGTCCAGTTGACCCATGAACTCTTCGGGTTTCACCCCGGACTTGAATGATTTGAGACTCCAAACGCCTACAACTTGCTAAACTCCACCCATCCACTAGTGTTGTAGCAAGGAAATATCACACTAGTTGTTTTTTAAACATGTTTAGGAATTATTTGTAAGCATAATTAAAATTTTAAGTAAATTTAATTCAAAAATATGGAAAAGTTAGAAACAGAAAATTTTATACAACTAAAGACAAATCGTAAATTGTCCAAAAGAGGGTATTAAAAGACGGGTTAATATAATGAGGCCAAAGTATAAATAATAAGACTTGTAATGTAATTAAAGGAGATTAGGCTTATAAGCTAATTAATTAAAACTTTTATTATAAATAGTTGTAGGAGACCAAAAATGCATTAATTTGGTCTCCAAACAAGAAGTCACTGGGAAGGAGAGGAAAAAGGAAGGAGAAGAAGAGAAAGAAGAAGAAGAGGAAGGAGGAAGAGCAAGCAAAGGTATGGAAATGAATTTAAGTCTGGATGCTTGACTTTGGTATGAATTTGTGTGTATGGATTATGGATTGCTAAGGTTTCATTTGGCCATTAATTTGGTTCCTTTTCCTGAGGTTTTGTTAAGCAAACAATTTAACTCTAGATTTAAGGGAAGTTTGGTTGAAAAGCCCTAGATGATAAGGAGTAGATATGGAATCCTTCACAATTCCAAGGTTTTGTAGAATTGGGTGAATTTTGGTATGAATCCTAGGATTCTTTTGCAAATTAAAGGTATTTGTGGAGTTGTTGGGAGGGATTCCATGTTAGTTTTTGATGAAGGTGCATTAAGGTGATCTATGGATCAGTGCATGAAAAAGGGAGAAAATACCCATTCTGAGCAATTTCGGGTGAAGTCTTAGGGTACACTTGAAGGCTTAATACCAGTACACTTTCGGTTCTGGTCATTTTGGCCAAAGTGTCTGGTACACATTAAATTGTACCGGTACACCTGTTCCCCCTTTCTGTTCGACAGTTTAAGTATTTTAGCCATAACTTGCTCATTTATTATCCGATTTGAGTGATTCAAGTGGCCAATTAAAATATACTTCAAGGAAAACCAAACATAATCAAATAGGTACCTCCAAATTCTAACTCTAGACAGCCCAAAAATTCACTCAAAGTAGAATTTATGTACGACATTCTGCATGATTTAGTCATGAAGTAGAGTCAGAGTTGTTTGGACGTGGCTTGAGTTTCGATTGCTCCGAATTGGGTGATTCAGTTGGAATGAACCGCCCAGCACCTTAGATTTAAATGAGTACAAAGAGATAGTGCCAAATATGAAGTTAAGACCCCGGAAAAGTGAGTATTTCAACTGTCCCTCGGGTAAAATCGGTAAAATGACCAGTTGGCATGAAAATGCCATAACTTTAGTTTGGATGATTCGATTGGATCGATTCCAATTCCTGGGTAAAGTAGAATCATAGAAGAATAAGAATACATGAATAAGACATGATTATACATGCATCTTACTTTACCAGTATATGAAATACGATATCGAGAACACGTAATATGGCTAAGAATGCTTACATTATAAAATAGTAAATTCTGAATTCATATAATTATAAAATGCCTAAGACCACGGTTATTAAATGACAGAACTCTCTTATGGGTGCCGGCACAGTGGTACTTCGATGCTCTGCGATTGGTGCGACGGCTCGATAGTGCCGGCACATTAGTACTTGATTACTCTACGATTAATCGCGGCGGCTCTACGGTCGTGCCGACACGTAGTAGCCGGTACTTCGATTCGTCTGACGGCACTTCACGTGGTGCTTTGTGGCATTAATCTTTAGTGCTACTCGCGTAGATGCGGCGACATTCTCGATCGTGCGCCCGGCACATTAGTACGCCGGTACTCTCCCGGTTAGTCTCGGCGACACTCTGTCGATGCTTTGGCACTCTGCGGTATTACGACGCCCGATGCGTAAAGTATCTTCGGATACTCATTGTGATAGCTAATCTTACTCATTCATTATTACTGGTCTAGAGTATTCCCATGGTATATGATAATCTTTGAATAATGAATAAGAGGACATGAAGGTGTATCGTTGGTTATGAATACCTCTGGGTATTTAAAATAGTATCACTCATAACTCAGGGAGACTGAATAAATATAAGTCCTATAATACAGTATAAATTCAGTAGTACCTATGGATACTTTCGTACAATGAACTTGTGTAGTACCTACGGGTGCTTTTATATAAAGAGCTCAACATAAGTAATTACTTATAAAATCCATGAGATGAATGCATGTGTAATTTACGATGTCAGTTATTATTATATGCTTATTATAGCGTATTTTTGTGCATATTATATATGTTTCCTATTTAAGAGTAAAGGCTTATACGGGTTTTTAATCAGGTGTAGTACGGAGAAGGCGTCCGAGAACTTCCGCATTCTTCAGGGCCAACACACGAGTAGGGGTTCATCACTGTAGGTTCCGCACTGTGATCAGTAATTGTAAATGTATAGTTTTTGAATGTAATGGGACCTTCGATCTGTATATGTGTGACACTGTAAACACCACTACGGTGGTAGTTTTATTTTGGACTTTTGTATATGATATGTTGATATATTATAAGACTTGGATATACCAATGTCTAATTATGCAGGTAAAGAGTCCCAGTATATGTTCTCGCGTCCCGGAACCCGGTTCGGATCCGTTAATCGGGTCGGGCCGGGAATCGGGGCGTGACACGTGTAGCGAACACTAAGTCGGTGACTCCCAACCAGTGAAGGTTTAGGGCACTGGGCTTTAAAGGCTTTCGCCATATACCCCTCGGACCGTGCTCGGGTTTCAAGGCAAAGCATTACAATTTTTATTCTTTTTCTTTTTGCTTTTTCTTTTTCTTTTCTTTTTCTTTTTTTTTCGAAGACGCATTGGCCTTCTTTCCACAGGGGTCCTTAACTTTATTGAGGCGGTCGATGAAACTAAGTGAGTTATGCAAAGTAAAGGGGTTGCACAGGTTTTCAGCCTATCAATTATGAAACCTAATATTGCCATTGTGTGGTTAGCTAAAGGTGGAAGAAAAGGTTGAAACGGCAAGAATTCAACTAATCATTCACTCGTAAGCATGGAACTTAATGCATTAATAGGGTGGACGAGGTTTCAATTTTCAAACATAGGCTAGGCAAACACCGCAAGGGTACGGTTTGCAAAGCGGGTCCAAATTTTTGAAAAAGTAAGCTGTATAGTATAACAGCTTTATAGAAAGGGGACCCAGCAAGCCACTGAACATCACAAAATGGGCTTTCACAAAATATTACAAAAGAATAAATACAAAAGCCACTTCCTTTGATAACTCTCCCCCCAACCCAAACATCTCGGTGTCCAAAATGCGGTTCGGATTGGAAAATTAAAGAAGGAAGTGTAACCTCCTTGATGAGATGTGATCATTTCTGGATAGGAGACCTCGCAAGCTTTCCATCGACACCTTATTCACTCCGTTTGGAATTCAAATAAACAAGTTAGGAGAAGAAAAGAGAGGAAAAAAGTGACTAGTTGGAGCATTTTTAAAATTACACTTTCATAATAATCTCAAAAATGTTCTTTCTGGCCATATTTAGATTCTACTGACTCTACAAAACCAGCGGTACCAAGAACACCTAAAGCGGAGTTCGGATGAAAAAGTTATGGACGAGAAATAAAATTTGGAGGCAAAAGTGGGGCATGTGAATTTTTATTTGTGCTTAAAAGTATTTAAGCTTGTAATTTCGCTGTGAACCTAGAATTTTTTTTGATTTTTCGATTTTTTAAATAAAATAAAATAATTAATAAATAAAAATAAAAACTAATAAAAATAAAAACAAAAACTTTTTTTTTAAAGAGACAAAATTTATATATATATATATATATATATATATATATATATATATATATATATATATATATATATATACTTATATATATATCTCTACTATATAATAAAATTAAAAATAAAAAAATAGAATTTTTTTAAGAAATAAAAATAATATATAAAAGAAAAAAGCGGCGTTTTTTAATATATATAAAATAAAAAATAAAATAAAATAAAATAAAATGGAAATACTATGCGCTATTTTGTCTGGTAGTGGAAGTCACTATTCCTAACCCATCCATTTCGCTAGCTAGCGAAAATTTTGATCAAATTTTCGCTATCTTGAAAGAATCCCCTATCATTTCGCTAGAATTGAGAAATTTATTATAGTTACAAGAATTACCTGTTGCACTATAACTGTGATTTTGTCAATGCTTGAAAAATTTAGCGCAAAAATTAATCTGAAAATTTAAGAAAAAATTGCATAAGAGTAAATTAATCTAAAAACATAAATTAACTAAAAATTAGAAAATCTAAAAGAAAAATTAAAGAAATCAAAATAAAATACGAATAAAATAAAACAAAACAGACTAAATTAAAACAAAGTGGGGAGCTTAGAAATGCCGAGGTTTGGACGCTCCAAATCCGAGCAAACACGATAACCAACGTGTCATGCGATATGGCGTTGCTTGTGTCTTTGATGTAGTGGAGTCTTGTACGGTGGCCACTAATTTCCTAATGTTTTTGCGAGCCTGGCGGTGATGGGGTGGCCTTGGTGGTGGGTGCTTGAGGGGTGAGATTGTCTTTGTGGTGTGGTGTGTTGTTAGCGGAACATACCTTTGGAGATGGCGGTGGGCTATTGGTGGCTTAAGGTAATGGGCTTTGGGGGCTCTTCCCTTGCTTCCTTTCCATTACTTTCCTCGCTCAACAAGGAAGAATTTCTTAGTTTTTCCATAGCCCATATATACCTAATTGTGGGGGCATCCCTACAGGTTCTCTCGGGAGGAGCTTCTGCGATTCAACAATTCCTCCACAGGCTGCGAGTTGAGCACTCACCCAAAATTGCCAGTCGAGCACTCGTCTACGGATTTTCTTCCTTATGATCAAACTGTTAGGCAAGCTTTAGAAGTGGAGCAATGAGCTGTAAACTTGCTGAACCAACAGCACAGAGCTTAGTAATTTTTATTCGGGGTTGCACGGTATGGATTTTGGCTCCAATTGGGCATTACATTCCTTTTGTTCTACCACGGCATCACCCACCGGTTTGGTAGTGCAGAATTGCTTGTCAATTGGGGAGATTGGCTGTGGTGGTTGAGGCTGAGACCAAGAGGCATATTGTGGATGTGGAGGAGGTGCATAAGTTGGGGTAACACTGTAGGAGGGTGTACCCATCCATTGGTCTCTATATTCCCTTACAGACATGTATGCTCTAGGGTTTCTTTCCACCAAATATTCACTATATTGTTCTTCCCCTAGGTGTTCCATTTGATCACAGTCAATTTTTCCACTTAACCTTAAATGAATTGCTTGCCTTAATAATAATTTTCAATCCCACATGCTTGTTCTCCTGCGACATAATATGGCTGCAACAGTCCCTCACAAACCTTTGTTTTTTTTTTTATGAAATGAAAAGCGACGAGTAAAGATAAAGAAATTCACCAAGACATGATAGGATCACAAGAGTGTTCCACATCTCGTCGAATGCACTAAGGCTGCATCCCGACAGGCGCCACATTTGATTCGTGCCACGGTAGGGTGATGCGGAATCAACAAAATTTATATTCCTAAGTTCCTCCTACTGCCGTAGTCAAGCTACTGCAGTATAGTGGTGAATTAAATGATTTAAGTGAAGTCAAAAATGGTGAATTAAATTTGGATTTTAAGGTTTTGTGAAAACAGTGGGTGTGGTTGGTTGCAAACTGAAAATAAATAAAATAAAATGTAAAATAGAACTCCTTGAAGTTTTAGGCCACTGGTTTAGGGTTTTTAAGGCAACTAACATGTCCTCGGGTCTTTTTCCTCGCATTGGGGAGCACCAGGCATATAGTCATTTCCCGAGCAGGATCTTCATATGACATTAAAACCTAAACCTACAAAATCATTTCTTCAATATATAGCATTTGTTACCTTTAATGTTTCAAAGCAGTTAAAACTTCATCTTTGGATCTAACACAAAGGGAGCTCATAAATGACGACTAAATGGGCATCAGTGGATCTAACGATAACATCCTTTGAACGCTTGAAAGCTTGCCAAGTACTTGTACTCAGAGTACATCACAGTGGTCAGGCTAAAAAGTGAGATACAGAAATAGTAAAAGAGAACAAATGCTTGCGTGAAAAACATGAGGACAGTGTTTTTACCTTGAAACCTTATTCACCCAGTGGCCTCCTCTTCAAGAGGAAGAGGTCTAGCAAACATCCTGAGTTGTCATCCTCGGAGGAGATTATTTAGTGCTTAGAAAATAAGAAAAGAGGAGAGAAGAGCCAAAATGAAAAGGCTCTTGGCGTATGTGAAGATTAAAGTTAGGGTTCTGAAAATGTAAGTTGGCTTATATAGCCAACCCAATTGTGTGAAATACCAAAAATACCAAAAACCTAAAATTCTAATGGACAATATGGTAATTAATCAAAAGCAGTCGTTTTGAATCAAAAACATCAAAAACACAAGAATGGGGGCTGTTAGCCATGGTGATTTTGTATATAGCGAAAACTGCAAGAAATAACGAAAACCAAAAATTTAAGCTGGAGCGGTAATTTCGCTAAGCTAGAGAATTTACGCTAGCTTAGTGAAAAGGAATGCATAAGCGAAATTTTTATTTTCGCATGCACGATATTCGCTATGATAGCGAGCGTATAAGCGAAATTCACTTTGTTCTCGTCTGCGAATTCTTTGCTCCTTTGCATCACATGACCTGCTTTGCTTCTTTATTTTTCTTCAATTTTCTTCTGCTTTGAAATTCTTCCTCACGGCTTCTTGAAATTGATATGAGACCATATGAAATTGATGGGAAATCAACTTGGAGCTTTAGTTATGATTGGATTGACACGAAATTTGGCCTCGATTCTGCGAAACTCTAACGACTCAGGAATGCAGTGAAATGCATTAGGGACCCGAACATGTCAATTGGGTTAATTATAACAATTAGTACATAAAATGTGCTCAAAACCTATTAAAAATAGAGTTCAAAATAGCACATTTTGGGCACTAATCATCCTCTCTAGCGGCCAATGCAATGCGTGGATGAAGCGAGTGCTCATCGTCATTGTCCCATGGCCTTACGGAAACTCTTCCAAAAGTGTAAGTGAACACAGGATCTGTCGATACGATGGATACTAGTACCCCATGTAACCTAACAATCTCGTATATCTGACTGTGAGAATTCCTCGGTGTAAGGTCATCCACACGACTAGGAAATGTCTTAGACTTGTGAGCCGGTCCACTTATGACCCACACCGCATCATGTCTCACGCGATGTTCATGGTAAGTGAGTCATAAAGTCCAATAAGTGACATACTCCACTTCCAATCTACTACCTCGATGGGCTGGTAGCTGATAGGCCTTTGGTGCTCGGCCTTTGCTGACGTAGTGAGACAGGTGAACTGAAATCTGACGATGTCTCTTCATCCCGCTCCTAATAATGCGGAGCGAGAGATCTGATGCATCTTCGTTGCCACTGGATGCACTACGAGAACAAAATGATGGAACTCCACGAGAATCTCCTCTCTCGACTCCTATCCAAGCGGGGAACCATGGCAGTCCCGCTTATTGCCAAAGGCGCCATCAGTGTGGATAATGACCTTAAGTCGCCACCTAACCGTACTTTGTCCTTGATGGATTTCACCTCTATCATCATGTCCACGGACTCGATCACCTTGCTCGGTAGGAAGGCGCAATATGGCTGTAACACCCAGGCACAGCTGATTTATCTTGTTGTATTGTTGTCTGAAGTCTGTGAGCATCCGCCACTCTGAGGCTATCTTGATATCGTGACTTCCGGTGAGTGCATCAGTACTTTCCATTTGCCTTACAGGGATGGTAAGTACCGAGTGAAGTCATAATCCTCTAGAGACTCCATCCATCTGCGTTGCTCATGTGAGATCATTGTGTGAATATACTTCGGACTTTTGTGGTCTAAGTGCACCTCGAACTCGTCGCCGTATAAGTAGTGGCACCAAATCTTCAAGGCGAAGACAATGGGCGCTAACTCCATGTCATGTGTAGGGTAATTTTGCTCGTGATTCTTCAACTGTCAAGAACCATAAGCCACTACCCTCCCAGACTGCATCAAAACACATCCCGGTCGAGTCCTTTGGAAACGAGTACGCGAGTACTCACGATACGCTCGGGACTACCAGAATAGGAGCTGAAGTAAGCCTCCATTTCAATTCCCGGAATGCCCTCTCACACGAGTCATTCCACTCAAACTTAACCTCCTTAGGGTCGACTTAGTCATAAGTCTTGCTAAGCGGGAGAAATCCCTCCCAGTGAACCTCGCCGTAATATCAGTGATCAGCTGCGTATCTCGAAGGCCGGGCTTGGCCTCTCCCAACTCATAATATCTTCAACCTTCTCAGGGTCTATTGACACACCTGAAGCCGACATGACGTGTCCTAGAAATCTCACCTCCGTAAGCCAAAATTCACACTTGCTGAATTTGGCATCACAGTGATGGTCTCGCCAGGGTGAGGAGATGGAGCCTCAGTGATCCTCATGATCTTCCTCTGTCTCGGAGTAGATCAAGATATCGTCCATGAAAAATACCACAAACCGATCTAAGTAGGGGTGGAAGACCGCATCTCGTGAGATCCATGAATCTTGCTAGTGCATTAAATCCAATCAAGAAGGAGCATCAGCTGTGAACTCGAAATGCCCATTACCGTTAATTATTTGTCTTGGGATATCTGTCTCACCAACTCGGTGATGGTACGGTGCGAAGATCTATCTTAGAATTGCAGCCCCTCTCGTGATCAAACCGATCATCAATCCTCGGTAGGGATACGATTCTTGATCGTCACCACGTTGACTATCTATAGTCGATACCTGGTCGAAGGGTCTTATCCTTTTTCTTATGAAAACAGACCGGAGAGCCCGTGGTGAAGTTCTCTGAGTCTAATGAAACCCTTAATCGATAATCCACAATATCACGGACCTTGAGTTCTTGCAGCTCAAATTTGGCGCCATCCTATGCGAGTCATAGAAATGAACTAGCGTGCGGGGGTGTAGCTCAATGACAAAGTCTACATCCCTCTGGGGAGGTAATCCCGGTAACTCGTCTGGAAAAACATCCTCAAACTCACATACCACCTGAGGTAGACTCAAACCATGTCCTGCCTCGTCCTTTAAGGTAAGGCTTACTAGCCAACCTATTAACTGTCCGTGCTATCTAGAGTCATACACGGCCCGAGGTAAAGCATCATGCTTATCCCCCTGAAATTTAATACGAACACCGTCACGTGTGTGGCGGTAACCTACGATCTGTCCAGTGATGACCGATTGTGCGTCGACCAATCCATGCCAAGAATGACATCAAAGTCTGATATGTCCATCACCCGAAGATCCATCGTGAGTAGAATCCCAGAGATCTCTAACTCACAATTCCGATATATCTGATCAATCCTCACCCTAACTCCTAGGGGAGAACTCACATGCAGCGGCTTTTTCAAGGATTCAACCTTTAAGCCCAAAACATTCACACAAGATGCAGCAATAAAAGAATGAGATGCACCAGAATCAAACAATACTCTTGCCCATAGGCGCGAGAGTAGAAACATACCCTGTATAACTGACGGATCTGTGGGCTCCATATGTGGTGTAACGATGTAAACACACCCCTAGGTCCCCGAAGTCCCGGCCTGTGGTCCCTACCCTCGACCTCGACCCATGCTCACGGCCTCACGGCTCATCGTAAGGCTCGCCGTGCTTGTGTCGCACCACAGGATTTGATATCTATTCCTGGCCCATGCTAGGAGTAAGAAGGAACATACGTATGCGAGTGTGTTCCACATTTTGATAATTGGGACGGGTGTCCATGATGTACAGGATCCTTGCCTCTATGGGCGATCTCGTCTCATATGTCGGGTTGATGCATGTCGTCAGCATGTCATCGGTCTGACTAGCTGCCACCCCGATACGGCTTTGTACACAGAAAGCTACGGCCTGTCACGAAGACCCTCGTGGGACGAAGTCCTTTGTAACTTTCGACTAAAGAAGAAGGTGACCCTCGTTCCATATCACCGGCGCGGTATCTCGATACTCGGGCATCATCTATCTCTCTCTCTCTATGGCCAAAAGTTGTCGACCATGATCCATATCTTCTGGGAGAGTCCCACGATCTTGCTCGGGATGGACAACTTCAAGCCATCCTCGAACTTTCTCACGCCAGCGCATAGGGCCACATAATCATCCCAAAGCAGCGCTAACTCTATTAACTTAGCCCGCATTTTCGATCTTGTCATAGTCCCAGTTTCAACTCAAGGAACTCTCGGGCTTTAGCCTTAAACATAGAATGTAGGAAAAACTTGCCCATGAAAGAGCTCTCTAAACTCCTCCCGTATCATTGCCTCAATTTCTTGAAGGCTTTAACCTATCCCTTTTACCGGGACTCTTCCTTAGCTTAAATGTAGCTAGCCTCCAAAACTCCATAGCCTCCAAAACTCTCTCAACCTATCGGAACCAATGAGTCACTTCGCCAGTCCCCCTCCTCCCACTAATCTTGGAGGATGATGTGCCATAAACCTCCCAGGGGTTGATGTCCTCCTTGTCCCCAATGCATCGGCACTGTGCAATGTAGCGTAGTGCGGCACCCGCGGCCCTACGCCAAAGGCTCTTGATGAGCGAGTGGGTGAATGCCTGCATTAGGCGACCACATCATCCCCTTCCTTGACTTGTCTACATATATCAAATGAATTTATTTATTTATTTATTTTCGAACCCTAGGTTAACTTCTCACCACAGTGTTCAATACTTCTTATATACTATTCATGACACTTATAATTCACATAATATATCATGCAACAATTCATCAAATGCTAATGGATGCATGTTAAACTATGCCCATTTGCCAAGTTAATTGTACTTTAAATTTTCCTGATACTTAATTGCTAATGTTAGTATCAAGCATTCAACACTAGATATTTATAAACCTAGGCTCTAAAACCAAAGATTTGTGACACTAGTCGGTGTTGCTTTTTTTCACCAGTGACTTGGCTCATCGCTTCTCTAATAGCCTCATTCCGCGCATATTCACGTGTCCTCCAATTATTAAGCAATGACGCATAACGATCCTTCTCATTCAAGATTCTGGTAATTAGTGCACTTAGTCCAATGATTAATTTTGAAGCTTATGTGAGCACCAAATTCATCAAAGAATGGTTATATTCTAGACTGAATAGCTTTCCATATAGTCGAAACGGCGCAAGCGGACTTGGACGAGGAATATGGTCATCAGTTGGCGCTTCACATGACGACAAGCCCAGCGTCTGGAACCGACGGTACCTGCGTCTTTCATCTCTTTCGAACACAAAATGAGCTCAGATTACCATATTAATCCATATGAATGGTCACGGGCTCAAGGGTTTTCCATAGTGTCCTAGAAACGTGCCGAAGCGGACTTGGACGAGAAAGGTTATGGTCATCAGTTGGCACGGTAGAGCTCATTCTTGAGCTGAGCCGGAAAACTTTTCGGCTCTACACAAGAGGATCGAAGCTCATGCGAGAGGCTCGGCTGCGCCTAAAGAGGTCAGCTCAGCTCTGACTAAAGAGGTCAGCTCAGCTCTGCGCAAGAGGTCAGCTAAGCTCTGCGCAAGAGGTCAGCTCATGCAGGAGAGCTAAGCTGCGCGAAAGAAGGTCGATTCGACGAGATGGAGGTTGTGCGCGGCTCATCCCTCTCGGACCCCTTCAGTAAAGAGGTATAACACGGGTTGTAAGAGGTAGTTTGTGGGTGATTCGAAAGCCTACATCAAGCTTACTGATGGGGCTACAATATACTAGAAGGAAAAAGGGCTAAATTCCATTTACTTCCCAATAAAAATCAATCTTAAAGTTCGGCTAATACATAGGATCAAAATAGAGCGTCTTCCTATGGTTCAGACGCAACCAAACATCCTCTCAAGGCAAGACACAGCCCTTACCAAATTGTATTAAACATATAATCTGAGTTTAATTACAATTTATTTATATCACAAGTACAAAATTTTGACAACAGTTCAGTTTTAAACAAAACTGGGTTTTCTACCCAGAAATTTTACAAAGATCACGATAGAGCCATCTTAGATCTTCCACCTCTCAGCTAAGACCTCTGAAATTGCTTCTATGATACCTCAATACTTGAAAATATTTTCCCACAGCAGGGTGAGCTATACTCAATGAAAATCTCTACAAGGGCTCTCCCCCTAAGTTCATTACAATGGCATAATCTGCAAAATCATTCACACTCATTCATATAAAATATGCATATCTCTATATGAATGTCTATGTCATGCCCAGTCCTCACTGACTCTCTCATACATGCAATCTACCATGTATGAAAACTAGTTTCAAAACAAAAGCTTTTTGTTTTTTATATCAAAATATTTTGCACACTTGGACAACCCTCCGAATATAGTAAACCCTTTGGACAGCCTCAAGTATCGAACCATTGGACCATCTCACGAGAACTCCTTGTTGGACAACCCTCGGAGTATTAGAGTTCATTAGACCGAACTACTCAGATATAATTTATTGAACAACCTAAAGTAATTTATTGAACCACAACCTCAGAATATCCATTTTATGCATGTACTCACAGATTCACGCGATGACCCCGTGCACATACAATGATAATGTCACTGCATAATATTTCATGTTACATGCATGATGGGAACTACATGCAACACTCATAATACATGCTTCATGATTCGTCTTAAATTCAGGTAGGTGTTCGGAATCAACAAAATTTATAACCTAAGTTCTACTACGATGTAGCAAAGCTCTTTGCTTGTTATAGTGGCTCTAGGGTCAAACACAGAGATGGGTTTTCTTCTTGAGAGAGGATTCTGATTAATAGTGAAAATAATGTTTTCTCCTTGGATTAACAGGGTGTGTGGAGAACCGTGTGTGTGAATGGTTGAGATAACTGAAGTAAAAATTAAAAGAGCATTCCTTGAAGTCTTGGGCCACTGAGTTTAATGTTCTAAGTTAACCAACATGTCTTCGGGTCTATATCCTCGCATTTGGCATCGTAAAATTTAGTCACTTCCCGAACCGGGTCTTCTTTTAGCTCACAAGCCTAAGCCACATAGCCTATCTTGTTGAGGATAGCATCTTATTGAGCAAAAATGTCCCTGGCCCAGTGAAAACACACCTCAAAAACCCTACCCCGATAACTAATAGGGAAACAACTAGCTGAGCCTCAATGGATCTAATGAAAGTATCCATTGAACCCAAGAAACTTGCCAAATACACATTAAAGGGAGCATGCTTAAGAGGTTTTAACCTCAGTGAAATGCAGGGGCACAAATACCCTAAAATGCAAACATGAAAAACATGAAACATGCAGCTAAACCTAAAAACAACACCCAGTGGCCTTCCCCTTCAAGGATCGGGGGAAGTGTAAACATCCCTTGATTTGTCATCATCGAGGGTGTTTGGCAGCAAAAATGAAAGAAAGTGAAGGGAAGAAGAAAATCATAGCATTGGGAGGAAGCTTAAGTTCTTCTGATTGATTGGGCTGATTTATGATTTAAGTGCTCTTACAGCATAGTTGAGCTTATATAGGCTCAGTAAAGATGAAATTACAAAATTGTGCTAAAGAAACAAAATTACAAAAGAGACGAGCTTGTATTAAACCCTTAGGATCAAAAAGCGAGGGTGGAGTCACGGGTGAGAGGTGCTGACGACCCTCACGAAAATTCGCGGGGGTGAGAAAATTCGCGGCCTGCGAAAGTGCGAGGTACGAAAGTCGCACCTGCGATTTTGCACCTGCGAAAAGTGCACCTAAAAATTTGCGAGTTACCAAATTTGCAACCCCAGATTCCTTGAATTGATTGGCTAATCTTGATAGGATTTGCTCCAAAATTCCTCTGAGTTAATCATGAATCTTCAAATTCAGCTTAGGCTCGATGTGTTCAAGTCAAATTGAGGAATTGTGAGACAACTTGACCTGCAAAACTACCCAAACATCTACAAAATGTAATTAGTAGCAAAACCGGGGCCTCATGCAACAATTGGGTTATTGAAGTTGATTAGTACACAAAAAGTACATAAAACCTATGATAAACAAGGCTCAATATTGCACTATTTGAGTACTAATCACTCCCCCCAACCGAGATATTGCTAGTCCCTTAGCAATGATAACAAGAAGGTAGATCAAGCAGAAAATGTTTTTGCCAAAATGTCTACATGCCTTAAAAAAAAATGGTATATGCAATTCATGCCTAATCTTGATTATGATGAATTGGGACTCACAATATAAGAACCATGATGGGACAACCAAATGCCATACAGGAATAAGTTCGGTCTGACATCAATTCAAAGGGAATCAAACTGAATCTCCACCAAACTCTAAGTGTTTTGAATTATGGGTTTAAACGATAAGCACATGAAACTACCTCCCAAACCCAGCTGTACTTGAGAAGCCTTAGACAAGCAGACCAACCTAAATAGATTCAGTTCCTCACTTATTTCATACCTTTAATGTATTGTAGGGTGCAATGCTGAAAAATCGACTTCACCAAAGTCCGTGTAGCGGGGATCTACCGATGACTCCCAACCAATTAAGGTTTAGGGCATCAAGCCGGATCGGCGACCGCAGGCTACGGGCTTCACCGGACTTCGAATGACTTCGAGAATCCAGCACCTACAACTCGCTAAGCTCCACCTATTCACCGTCACTTGCGAACACTAAGCCGATGACCCAACCAATCAAGGGTTTAGAGACTTAGGGCTTTAAGGTCTTTGCCATATACCCCTCGGACCATGTTAGGTTTCAAGGCAAGCGTCAAACGTTCATAACCTCACTTACTCTTTTCTTTTTCTTTTGGAAGACACATTGGCCTTCATACATAAGGAACTCTAATCTATTAAGAGTCGTCAACTAAGCTAAGCTGGCTTTGTAAAGTTAAAGGAGAAAGCAGTTTCTTAGCCCCTTGAAGAAAAATAATGTGAATTGTGTGTGGTTAGAGACTGGTGGAAGACAGGGGAAACTAACCAGGGGCATTAACTGACCAAAAATTCTTCATGCATGGAACCATTCTTGCATTTGATATTATACAGTGTTTCAATCCTTCAATTCACAGGAAAGGCACAATCACAACTATATGGTCAAAATGAGATGCAAAAGTATAGAAAATAGATTTGTATTATGTATATCAAGGTGAATTTACAAAATTTTCGACTTTTGCAAACATAAACGCAATGACCTTCATATAACACAAAAGGGCTTTGTTGGACGCAAGTATAAGTGAAACTAACATTAAAAGTATAAACATCACTTCCACCACTAGCGTCCAACAACGAAATGAGGGAAGTTGGCGGAAGTGGCCCTCATCGGTGGTTGGAGAAGGCTCAGGTCTTAGCTGGGCGGGGGTGAGCTCTTGGCGTGGAGAAGTGGCTGATCTTTCTTTGCGGGCTAATGCATCAGCTGCGGGGCGGCGGTGGAGATGCCCGAGGCTGATACGGGGCTGGCGAAGGAATTTGAAGCGGTCTGTGTCCCGGGGAGGCCAGTGTCTGTCAGTATGATCTTGGCCTGGATCTGGGCTATAGAAGTCTCGGTGCGGGTCATCCTCTCTACCGAGGCTGTGAAGGCGCAAGAGGGCCGTAGTGGTGTAGCGGACCGTCTTATAGAACCGGAAGTCCACACAGCGAGAAGGTAATATCTTGTGGAGGCACGTGCGGAGGTGCTCGGCCTTGCCAGTATCGAGACCGAACCCGTGGGCATGGAGCACAAATCTGTGGATAGGGGGCCGTGGGACTGTGAGATCTTGAAGTGGGCTCTGGAGGAGAGGTGGTGGGCAGAGGAATTTGGAGGTGATACCGTTGAAGCTAGGTGGGGGCCTCCCGGCATGCTTTGGTATAGGATAAGTCAGAGCGAGGACTATCATCGTCGTAGTCCTCGTCGACCCCGGGAGGAGGAGGTGGAAAGCACGAGGCTGGCCCACCATCGCTCCAACGGTGGGACGGATCTCACGGTACGTGACGCTCTATCTGAGGCTCTTAAAGACCCGTATGCTCCAAGCACACGACATAAAGACGAGGGAAATAGCATAGAGCGGGAGACTCATTTCGGAGCCCCGGACTCCGTGGTGGACCTTATCCTCAAAATGGAATAATGAGGTGCACTAAATCCGACTCTGTAGAATTTGAACCAATATCCTCACGAAGTGCGATACAGCGCACCTCTAAGATAGCCCCTCTCCTCTGTATTGTATGCTGAAGTGAAACGCCCAGACCTCGGGCGTGGTGTATCAGAAGCATCTGTTGTGGAGGTGGGCGCTGTCTGTCTGAATCCACCCAGTAGCATCCATCGAGAGGAGTCGGACCATCTCCCTAGGCGAAGGATGGGGCTGTTCTGATAAAGCGGCAGTGGCGAGACCAGGCGGATGGAGGCTGCTATGATATCGGAAATTTCCGAAGTATCACTGGCTGCGATCGATGAAATGAAAAGCGATCGGGTTAGCCTCTGCAGCCGGGATGTCATCGTGTGATAGAACTCGGTGACTGACGAGATGAAAATAATCTTGACAGGCACCATAAATGGCTCCAAATGGTATCGCTGTATGAGAAGCATGGAATCCTCGGGCCGGGTCGCGGCAAGGCGGAGATCATAGTACAACTCCCGTGATAATCTGTCCACTGCAGCTAACATTCCACGGTATAAGGGTGCGAGGAAATCGAGGCAGCGGAGATGAAGTGGACCCAGGGACCAGTGCAGATTTCAGACAACACCACAATAGGGCCCTCTTGGCCGATAGAGACCCTCGGGCTGGTCTAGGAGTGCAAAGGAGGCGGTGGTGTAAGGCTCGACTTCGAGTATGGTATCATACGGGTAGGGGCCCGCAGAGGAGGGACTCCCTCAGCATCCTGGCGACGGGGGTAGCGGTGGGGCGCACGGCATGGGCCTGGGGCCGGGGCGCCTGCTGCTTGGTGTCGAAGAGACCGACAATGAGAGGGATGGAGCCCGGCCGGCTGCTCGTCGGCAGCGGGGACCTGTGGCTGGCCAGGGGGAGAGAGTGGCGGTGGGGAGGCGAGACACATAGCGCACCCGAGGCCTAAAAGTGTGGGCTCATCTCGTCTTTGCCATCTCCGAATCCTGAAAAAGAGCAGCTAGAGAGAAAGAGCTTAAATTTTCTGAAACTGGAAGGAAGAGTTGTAAGACGAAAATGATATGGAACCAGGTTTATAAAGGGGATTAGGGGTAGGTGGGAAGATGAGGGCATTAATGGCACCCATGAGCCCGATATTTTGGATATTTCAGATTAGAGGAATTAATTTGGGTGCGCAAACGGAGGATTGCGAAACAACGAGGTTACGGGGGAAAGGAGGAGAAGATGAATAGCCACCTACGAAAATTCGCATCCTACCTTTGAGATTCCTTGAGTTCTGCTTGAGACACAAATTTTGAAACTTCTCAGTTAAAATTTGATTCTCCCAGGAGCGCCTGCAACAAAACAAGATAAAAAATTATAAGAAATTAAGCTAGAAAAATAAGAACACTTACAAACTTTGGCAATTAAAGGGGTGTAATGATGAGCCTAAACTAGGGGTGAAATAAGTATGAAGGCATATGATCTAAAGAAAGCGCTAAGGAATTTAGGTGGTTTTCAAGTTCTTCTTTGGAACCACTCTACGAAATCTTGATAAGAGACTTGAGGGGATCGGGGCTCTCCTTGGACATGATGAGAGACGGCGATTAAATTAATATTCCTTGTTATTAGGCATTATCTTCATAGTGATTAACTGGATGCTGAAGTTAAGGAGGTGGCCGATATCAGTGGTGCTATTATCTTGCTGTGGTTCTCATTAATTCTTTATAGTTCTTGATTGTTGGCTCTCCTTCGCATTGCCCTTTCGGCGGACTTCTTAGAACTACGCTCCTTGTCCTCAGTGGCTTATCCAGCCATAGGATGAAAAATGTTGAGCTCCATAGACATGTTGCCAAGGGTATTTGCATTACCCCATTTCGGAAATTTGATTATGTGTTGATATAATGTGCCTCTAAGTGCAATTGAGCCTTTGGTGAGACTCTCACCTTGTGGTTCACGTATCAAGACACTTGGAAAATCATGGATAATAAAAATTATCAGCTTTACCAAAGATATCCTCCACTATCCCTTTGTTGCACCTAGTGATCTTGAGATAGGGTGATGTTAGTAGGCAAGCTCCCAGACTAGCGCGCCATTGTATAAAGCGTGAGTTAACTGCAGCTCCCTAGATCCGGTAATGCACTTGTCTACTCTGAGTCCCTCAATGTTGAGGCCCGATATGGTGCAGAGGGATAAGATCTTTGTATTTCAACAAGGTTTTGCCTTTGGATGATAGAGTGACACTCAGTCAGGAAGGCCTTAACATGTGCAATCCTTTTTGACGATTACCTGAGTCAGCCCAGAATTTACTTGCGTTGGAACTGTTTAATCATATCAAGCAACGGGATGTTCACCTTGACACGCCTCGGCACCTCAAGTTCTTTGCCTTAAGAGCCTTCTTTTGCCTCTCGATTACTTGGGAAATGGGGGCATACTTGCTTTCATCAGGTCTTCTTTGATGATCCATCTTGGGGCTCACACTTTCTGTTCTCTGGTTTTTCTGGGCTGGACTTTGGCTACTCGATTTCCTTACCACGCCTTAAAGTGATGTGGCTTGGACTTCGTGTTTTGGTGCCAGACCCTAGTTGAGGAAATTTGGATCATGCGTCCTCTAGGTTAGGCGAGTGTACGGGATGGAAACCTCCCTTTCTCTGCACTTCTTTGCTAGTTATTCAGTTGTGATGGAAGTGCATGGTATCAATTTACGATTTGGAAGCTTTAGCCAAACCCTTCAATCCTTTTGTCAATGGAACTTTCCACTCGTTCTATTCTTTGGTTTATCACGAGGCATTGATAGTTTCACAGCCTCCCACTAGTTTCTACCACTTTGCTCGAATTCATGATGGCTTGCTCCCACGGGTGGAAGAGTTAATAGAACATTCTTCTTCTTTGCGAGAAGGGGGATCCGTCTTTATTCTTTGAGATATACTGAGGCATATACGAGAGGGGTTTAGGCTGGCAAGGCTTTGGGTGGATTCTTCCCAGGTTGGGATTATAAGTATTACCATCGGGCATCGTTTAGTGTCGGCATGACACTTGCGCTTTCAACCATTAAATCCCTTCTGGGAAGGGTGGACAATGTTTGACAGAAGCCCAGTGGGTCTTAATTCAAAGCATGGTTGGCTAAGGCACTTTTGGTTACCTCGACCCTTTGCTCGTACCTCTTAATTGGTTTCTACTCCGGTTCTTCCGTGCTTATGTTTAGGGTGGAATGGCTGCTTTTAGTTCCACTTCCTCATCGGTCACGGAAATGCCTCCTAATTTCTTTGTTGGTTTCATCCTTTCTATCTCATAAGTTGACTCATCCATCCTTTGGGTTTCGTACGTGGTTCAAAATTCATGGCTTCATGGGTTACCTCTGTGAGTCCCTGCATGGTTTCGGGGAATTTGTTTCATGGAGAGAGGGTTATCCATCGTAGAAGTGGTTCCACCGGCATCCATATCAAAGCCATGATGAGGGCATGCACTGATGGTCTCAAGATACCTTTCCCAGCACTGATAAAATCTCTCACTGTCATGAGCTGCAAAGGTATAGATCTTCCCTGCTGGGTTGTTAGTTTATAATTGTGAAGAACTTCTTGATGCACGCAGCCGCGGGTTCCCCGATGGTCCCTTGGCCTTAGTGAGTTAAGCCAAATCTTGGCTTTATCTTTGAGTGTTAAAGGGAAAGCCTTCAGCTTGAGCAAGTCCATGTCGAATGCACCTTCCTTGAATGTGGTCTGAGCCTCACGAAATCCCGAATATGCATGTATGGATTTCGTTTCCATACCATGAAGGTCGGGGCTTGGGGGCGCAAATAGGGTCTCACTGCCACATCCTCTACAGGGGGTATTATGCATGATGGTGCACTCACCCTTGAAGGATGGATGTGATCCCTCATTGATCTATATGCATTGGGTTCCCATTGAACTGTTAGCTACATTGTGTTCCTTAGGTGAGATACCCATTTTGATTGGGGATGTGAGCTAACTTCTAGCCTTACTATTCAAACACCTAGCCTCTCAATCACTGGTGTTTTGTCCCCCTTTGCATAAGCGCTATGATCACACCAAAGCAAGAAACCAACAAAACGATTGCTCTGAGTTGTGGTTAGATGAAATCAAAACAATATTAATTGTCTGCACAGGGGAGTCTTCAAACTCCCAGTTGTGAAAATTTTCAAATTCCTGCGGTGAAGGCGCAATTAGGAAGGAAAATTGAATAAAATAAAAAAGAAATGAATATACCAATACTTGTGATGTGAATCACAAGTCCACTGCTTTCTCTTTCACTAGGGCTCCATCCCCGGCAACGGCGCCAATTGATTCGTCTTAAATTCAGGTAGGTGTTCGGAATCAACAAAATTTATAACCTAGGATTCCTACTACTAATGTAGCAAAGCTACTGCAGTATAGTGGCTCTAGGGTCGAACACAGGGATGGGTTTTCTTCGTGAGAGAGAGGTTACAGTGTGTTGAAAATAATGTTTTCTCCTTGAGTTCTTTTTCAGGGTGTATTGGAGAAGCGTGTGTGTGAATGGTTGAGATAAACCAGTAAGAATTAAAGAGCAATCCTTAAGTCTTGGGGCCCCAGGTTTAATGTTCTAAGTTAACCAACATGTCTTCGAGGTCTATATCTCGCATTTGGGAGCGTAACATTTAGTCACTTCAGGCAGGATCTTCTTTTAGCTCTAAAACCTAAACCTAATAGCTATCTTGTTGAGGATAGCATCACTTGTGAAACGAAATGTCTAGCCGTGAAAACACACCTCAAAAACCCCTACCCACGATAACTAACAGGAAACAACTAAGCGAGCCTCAATGGATCCTAATGAGAAATTATCCATTGAACGAAACTTTGCCAAATACACTATTCGAGGAGCATGCTTAAGAGGTTTTAACCTCAGTGAAATGCAGGGGCACAAATACCCTAAAATGCAAACATGAAAAACATGAAACATGCAGCTAAACCTAAAAACAACACCCAGTGGCCTTCCTTCAGAGATCGGGAGATTAGTTAAGCATCCCTTGTTGTCATCATGAGGGGTGTTTAGCAGCCAAGAAAATGAAAAGTGAAGCAGAAGAAGAAAATCACCACGGCGGGGAGAGGCCGTTCTTACGATTGATTGAATGATTTGTGATTTGATGTCTTTCTTACAAGCATGGTTGAGCTTATATAGGCTCAGTAAAGATGAAATTACAAATTGTGCTAAAGAAACAAAAAAATTCTGAAAGAGCGAATAAATTAAGGTACCCCAGTGCTATTTTGAACCATATTTATTATAGGTTTTGAGTGCTTTGTGTTTAATCGTATGTTAACAATTTACATATTAAGGTCCCTATTATTCTAATGATCACATTTTGCAGCGATTTTGCGGAGTTTTGGAGCTAATCATGCGAGCATTGTTGGTCGATCGAGCACGAAAATTCTAGTCAAGCTCAACATCATAGATCGGAGACTAGGAGGAAGAAGAGAAAATAAAAGAAAAGTGAAGGCTGCGCGGGATCGCGGGATCGCGAGGATGCAAGAGCAGTGGCCAATGGAACGGTAGGCCTTGGAGAAACCTGGACTTTTAAGTAGGCTAGCGAAAATTCACTTTGTTGATACGCGAAATTTCCTCGTTCGGCTATCTCTGTAATTTAAGCTAGCTATGAGTCCCATTGATAAAGCGAAATTTCTCGATTTCGTATCTATATCTAATAATTCGCTAGGCTAAGCGAAAATTTAAGCCTAACTAAGCGAGATTTATTCTGATGAGGCTATTCTGCCTCGCCAGAAACCTCCTGCCTTGTCATCTTTGTGTAATTAATGCTAACCGACTTCATTTTGGTGTATTACTTACTTGTCCCTTGTATTAGCCAAAATGTTAGGCTTTCTTGTATTTTCACACATTTGGGTTGGCTATATAAGCCACCTTATAAGTTTGTAACCCTAACTTTAATTTTCTCAGTACATACACGCAGCTTTCATTTTCTTTCCAGTTTTCTCTCTTCTCTCTCCTCTTTCTCTCCCTTTCTTGGTTGCCAAACACCCTCCAAGGATGACAACTTGGAGGATGGCGCTTCAAAACCACTTCCTTCTTGAGTAAAAAGGCTCAGCTGAGGGTGAATCTTAAAATTTCTTACAGTGGTTCCCACCTTTCACGCGAGGTTTTGTGTTTGGTTCTAAATTTTTCAACTCTAGGTTTAAAAGCTTTTGATTTACTTTCCTTGGCAATACTTGGCAAGCTTTTTAGGAGTTTAGTGTATTCTTAGCTTTAGATACACTAATATCCATTAGTTGCCATTCTGAGCCCTTGTAAGGTGAGTTAGGGTTAGGTTTTCACTTGCATGTGCATCCACTTTTGATCAATACTTCAGTAATCTTTTAAGTTCGGTGGATGCCCAATATGAATCCATGAAGTTGATTAGTTGCCCTTTACGAATCATTGTAGGATGAGTTAAGATATATTTTCCTTGTAGGAACCATAAGTATTAATAAATGCTTTCTATCAAAGGAAATTATGAGGTTTAGTTTTTAAAAGTTAAATGAAGATCAGGTTCGGAGATGACTATATCATGTTGATTATTGTGTGTATCATCCCAATATGAGAAATGAACTCGGGGACCTCTCCGTTAGCCTAGGACCCTAAACCCAATGGCCCAATGCTTCAAGGAGTTCTATTTACACTATTTGTTATTTTCAGTTTGCAACCAACCACCCCTGTTTTTAACGAACCCCAAAATCGAAATTTAATTCACCGATTTGATTTCACTCAAATCATTTGTCTGAAGAAAACCCATCCTGTGTTGGAGCCCTGAACGCTATCTTTGCGATGGCTTGGCTACGACAGTAGGAGAAATATAGGATACAAATTTTGTTGATTAAAGCTCACCTGCAGGTAGCGCAGATCAAATGGGCCGTTCTGCAGGGATGGTGCCTTAGTCGCAGTGAGGAAATTTGTGAGACACTTGTGATCCTGCATCACAAGTTTTGGTGAATTTCTTTTTATATTTCATTGTCATTTTTATTTTCATTTCATAGTAAAAAAAAACGAGTGTTCTTGGGATCGTTTACGTATTTGTTTTGTGTGGCCTTATTTCTCGCGCAAGATTGCATTCCCGATTAGTGCAGATTGAGAGAAAATGGAACCCCCATATGGCTTGTCTGATGGGAGGGTAACCTAGAGCTTACATGACAATGAGGACTATACAGGAACCTTGCATGTAAAATCGACAACCCTTGAGGGAGAAATCAAATCGAGCTGGAGTCCCATGAGGGACTATAAAGACCCGATGGATGAGTCTTTTTGTCTATAGTGTTCCCTCGCTTATCCACCTCCTCCATCCACAATATGCTTCTTTGTCCTCAGTACTCGACCATCACGGTAATCTCTAATTGAAGTAAGCAATTCCTGGAACCTTACTAAGCCCGAACAGGTGATGCTTTGTGAGTGGTGAAACAAAGGTGATACTTGATTGGTGAAAAAATCCATCGCAGGAAATTCACTGGACCAAAGATTAGATGGGCTGAACATTGATTTTGAGCATAAATGGGACAACCTGCAAGATTCCATTGAAGACTGGTGGTCGACAACAATGTCCACCGGAGGAGAGTTGTCAAAGTGACATAATGAGCGGAGGAGGCGATTCTTGAACAACGACCACGGGGGCTTATAGAGGATTTTATTGAGATTATCGAGAGGATTGTTTGAATCCTCGGATATGTGTGATGTTGTTTTCAAGGAAGACGAAGAAATCATTTTCTTGTTGTTGAGGAGGCGATAAGCAAAGTAGTGGAAATTGCCCAAAGAATGTCATTCAACCAAATCCCTGGAATTTGGACACCACTTTACGCCCTTTGCCCGAACTTGCAAATACCACTGCATTAGCCGCGGTGACCAGTATATATTCTACCTTCACACACCGCGATACTTGCTGCGACAAACTGAAACTCATGACTCGAAAGCTAAGTCGACCTTTGTCGGCCATTGCAAAAATTCAAAAAAGCTAGTGGCCATTGCTTTCAGTTTTTGCCACTACATCAAAAAGTAAGCGGTTGCTCACATCGCATGCACGGTGGATGGATTTCGGGTGTAGGTTCGGATTTGGAGCATCGAACCTTAGCGTTTCGCTCCCCACTTTTGTTTTAATTTTTCTTGTTTATTTTATTTTAACTCGCATTTTATTTGGATTTCTAGAATTTTCTTTATAGATTTTTCTTTAATTTTAGTTAATTTATGTTTTAAATTAATTTTGCTTTCTACAATTTTTCCTAATTTTTCTTGCATTAATTTTCTTTGTTTTGTGCGAATTTTGGCTTTAGTTGAAAATCGTTAGCGTGACGAGAAGTTTTATGATTATAAGCGAAAATTTATAGTCAGCGAAATGCGAAAATTTAAGCATATATCTAGATTTTCTACATTCAGCTAATGAGGAATTTCGCTAACAAGCGAAAATCCTGTGAGTAGCGAAAATGAAGATTTTAAGCTAGAAAAAAGTGCATTTAGCTAGCTTGAAATCTGCAGTTTATAAGCGAAACAAACGGTGCCTCTACTACGGAATGAAATAGTGCAAGATATTCTTTGTTTTATTTTATTTTATTTTATATTTTATATTTTTTTATATAAATATATATATATATATATATATATATATATATCAAAACGTTGTTTTTTTATATATATATTATTTTTATTTGAAAAATATTTTATTTATTTTATATATATTATTTAAAAAAAAAATAAAAAATTTGGTCTAAAAATTGAAAAATTCGTTTTTTAATATAAAAAAATTTTGAAAAAATTGTTTTATTTTATTTTTATTGTTTTATTATTTTATTTTTTATTTTAATTATTAAATATTTTATTTGATTTTTCAAAAAATAAAAATAAAAAAATAAATTCGCTATTAGACATAGCGAAATTTTCGCAAACATAGCGAAATGCCTAATTTTCGCTAGCTAGCGAAATTTCGCTAGTTAGCGAAAATTTTTCGCTATGCCCCACAGTTTTGACCTCCAATTTTGTTTCGCTCATAACTTTTTCATCCGAACTCCGTTTTAAGCGTTCTTGGTACCGTTGGAAAGCTTAGAGAGTGTAGAATCCAAATATTGCCAGAAAGAACATTTTTAAGATTTTTATGAATGTGTAATTTTCAAAATGCTCCAACTGGTCACTTTTTTTCCTCTCTTTTCTTCTCCTAGCATTTAGTGAAACCCGAAGCGGGTGAATAAAGATTAATCGATGGAGAAACTGTGAAGTCTCTATCGTGATGATGCATGCGTGTGAGGAGGTATGGCTTCCGCCTGCAATTTTTCCATTCAGGGCCCCATTTCGGACAGAGATGTTTGGGTTGGGGGGGAAGGTTAGTAAAGGAAGTGGATTTGTATTTATGTTTTGTTATCCACTTTGTTCAAGCCCATTTTGTGATGTTTAGTGGCTTGTTGGGTTCCCTTTCTATAATTTATTATACCTAAACGACTTACTTTTCAAATGCGGACCCATTTTGTAATCAAAATTTTTTGTGGTTTTACTTTGCTTTGTGGTTTGAAAAATTGAAGCTTTGTCCAATTCTATTGATGTTAGATTGGTTCCATGCTTAGTTAGGTGAATGATTAGTTGAATTCTTGTGATTTCGACCTTTTTCTTCCACCTTTAGCTAACCACACACCACAAAGCACATTAGATTTCATTGATAGGCGGGAAAGAGCTGCGCGGCCTCTTTAACATAAACCTGCACCTAAGTTTTCATTCAACTTGCCTTTAATGGATTGGGACCCACGTGGAAAAGAAAAGAAGAAAAGAAAAAGAAACAAAAGAAAAAAGAAAAGAAAAGAAAAAGAATAAAAATTGCAACGCTTTGCCTTGAAACTGAGGCACGGTCCGAGGGGGTATATGTAGAAAGCCTTTAAAGCCCGGTGCCCTAAACCTTCACTGGTTGGGAGTCGCCGACTTTGTGTTCGCTACATGGGTGGATGGGTGGAGTTTAGCAAGTTGTAGGTGCTGGAGTCTCGAAATCATTCGAAGTCCGGGGTGAAATCTGAAGAGTTTGTGGTCGAAAGATCCTTATGACTTAGTGCCCTAAGCCTTAATTGGTTGGGAGTCATCGGTAGATCCCTGTTACATGGACTTTGGTAGAATTGATTATGACGACTTTGCACCTCCTGGCCCATAAAAAATTGTGGAATATGGCGGTTCCTAATCTATTTAGGTTGGTTAGCATGCTAGGTCGTGGTAATATGGACAGAGTGCAATTTGTCAGTTTATTGTTGAGAGCTAATCAAATAAACACTTAGATTTTGGTGGAAGTTTCAGGTTGAGTCATCAAGAAGGAAGCTCTTTTAATACTCAATTTTGTATGGCATTCATTCTCTCGAGATGGTTATTGGGCTTGGCTTTGATGATTCTTACTTAGGGTTAGGCATTACTTCTTCACAACCTTTTTGAACTGCAACCTTTTTGTAATATTATTTTGTTATCTTTTTGTATGCTCTTTCTTTCTTTCCTTCATTGCTAAGGACCTAGCAATGTGAGTTGAGGGTGTGATTAGTGCCCAAAAGTGCTATTTTGAAGACCCTATTTATTATAGGTTTTGAGTGCTTTTTGTGTACTAATCATTAGTAATTAATGATTACATATTAAGTTCCACTGTGTCCCTAATGATCACATTTTGTGGCAAATTTTGCAGTTTTTGCGAGCTAATCATGTCAACATTGTTGAGTCATCAACCTGAAAAATTAAGTCAAACTCAACATCATAGATCGAGACTAGGAGGAAAGAGAAGAGAAGAAAATAAAGAAAGATGAGAAGAATTCTTGAGAGATGCGGGATGCGGGATCTGCGAAACGATGGCGATGGAACAGTAGCCCTGAGGACTTACTGGACTTGCTATTAGGCTAGCGAAAATTATATTGACAAAGAAATTTCTCAATTTAGCTATCTCTCTTATAATAAATTGCTAGGCTAGCGAAATTCGCTAATAAGCGAAATTTTATTTGCCTAGTGAAATTGATACGCATAGCGAAACCTCTGCCTTGTCATCTTTGTGTAATTAATGCCAACCGGCTGTTTGGTGTATTACTTACTTGTCCACTTGTATTAGCCAAAATGTTAGGCTTTCTTGTATTTTCACACATTTGGTTTATTTCCATATAGCCGCATATATAAGTTTGTAACCCTAACTTTAATTTTCTCGAGTACATGCGGCTTTCATTTCTTTCCGGTTTTTCTCTCTTCTCTCTCCTCTTTCTCTCCACTTTCTTGGTTTCCAGACACCCTCCCAGGATGACAAACTTGGAGGATGAAGCGACTCTAAAACCACTTCACTTCTTGAAGTAGAGAGGAATTGGCACGGGGCGAGATCTTAAAATTATTTGGTGATTCCTGCACTTTTCACGTACTTAGTTTTGTCATTTTGGTTCCCTAAATTTTCAGCTCTGGGTTTAAAGCTTTTGATTTACTTTCCTTGGCTGTGCTTGTGACTTTTAGGGTTTAGTGTATTCTTAACGATCATAACTATCCAGTAGTTGCCATTCTGACCAGAGGTAGGTTAAGGGGTTGAGTTTTCTTCACATGTATCCACTTTTGATCAATACTTAGTAATCTTTTAGGGTTCAGCGGATGCTTATTATTAGATCCACTTGAGATTGCATTAGTTGCCACTTTCTGAATCATTGTAGGATGAGTTAAGATATATTTTCCCTTTGTAGGAACCATAAATGTTAAATAAATGCTTTCTATCGAGAAATTATGAAGGTTTAGTTTTAAAAGTTAGAAAGTAGAAGTCAGATTCGGGAGATGACTATATGTCTCATCCTCCCCAACGCGAGAAATGAACGGGACCTCTCGGTTAACTGGGACTAAACCCGGTGGCTCCCAGTAGTGAGGAGTTCTATTTACCTTTGTTTCATTTATTTTTCGGTTTTTCAACCAACCACACTTGATTTTTTAGCAAACCCCAAAATCAATTTAATTCACCTGATTTTGAATTCTCCAATCACATTTGTCTGAAAGCCATCCTGTGTTCGACCACAGACATCACTGCGGTAGCATTTCTGGCGGTGGGGAGAATATAGGATATAAATTTTGTTGATTAGCTCACCTGCAGATTGTACGAATCGGCAAACTTATGTCGCTCCACCGAGATCAAGCGAGGGTGAGTCACGGGTGAGAGGTCGCCTTAACCCTGCTGCGAAAATTAGCAAAGACCTTCAAGCGAAGCAGAGCTAATTGCACCTGTAGGAAATTTGCGGGTTGAAATTGCAACCACTGCAGATTTCGCTAGATTGATCCTTCAATCTTCAATAAGTTTGCTCTGAAATTCCTCTGAGTTAATCATGAATCTTCAAATTCATCTCAGGCTCGATGTGTTCAAGTCAAATTGAGGAATTGTGAGACACTTGACTTGCAAAACTACCCAAACAGCTACAAAATGTAATTAGTAGCAAGCAGGGACCTCGTACAACATTGGGTTATTGAAGTTGATTAGTACACAAAAAGTACATAAAACCTATGATAAACAAGGCTCAATATTGCACTATTTGAGTACTAATCACTTCACACCAAGCATCACGTTAATATATAACAAGCATGCATATATATTAACATCATTTTCTCACATAATCTGCATGTTATCCAAACAGCAGCCAACACCTGGCCGGATTTCAATCTCGATCTCGAGAGAGCGACATATCTGACTCACAACCAAAATCATCCTCTTTCCGGATCCCAAACTCACGATATCTGATCGGTTCGGAAGCTGCGAGTTAAAACTGTAGACGAAGCCGGTCCAAACCAACTGATAATTTCATCGAAATTATTCTTTAAACCGACCCATTTACTCGGGCCTAAGCTGTCATAGCCATTTCCTTGGCTCTTAAACAAGATAACGAGTAGGAGAGGGGGCCCTACCTCTCGGAAGTGCGAGATCAGTTCAACAACGCTCCTACTGTTTGTTAACCCAGGAGGAAATGCTGGATTCTCTTTCCTTTACGTTGTCTTTTCTTGCTTTCTTTTAACTTTCTTTTTATAACTTCTTCTCCTCTTTTTTTTCCTTTTTCTCTCCTCTTTCCCCCCTAAACAAATTGCTTTAGATTTGAATATAAGAGTGTAGAACACCTCTTCTTTCTCTCCCTCATGACACATAGCATCCCACATATCGACTCATGCCCACTTTCCACCCACTATGCTCTCATGCGAGATAGAAGTGTAGTGACATTTGGCTTCATGAAGTGCGAGTGTACTCTCCTCGAGTGCCATATGGCATGCACATTTCATACTGCGTGTCACCCTCTCATTTAATACATTTGTCCTCCGGAAATATAACACAATTGAAACTTTCTTTGAATTCGACGAGGGTGACTATGTACCTAGATTTATAAGGCGAACTCAGCAGTATGACCGCGTCGTCATCAGAGATCTGAGAAATTCGGGTTTGCAACCATGTCTATCATTTTACTTTGTCAGGGTCTCACAAATTCCTTTTTCTATAGCAGAAAATCATTTAAAATTAAATATCATATAGGATTAAAACGGGCACCTATTCCCGATCCCAAAGAACAACAACCCCTTAGAGGCGTAAACAAACAAGCATTATGAATGGAAAATAAACCAAAGTAGGAAGAATCCCTACCTCTTGGAGCGTAGAAGAAACTATAGGAAGTCTCGTGGACACTTCCTAAACCCAAAACCTTTGATTTCCTAAACTCCTCGCTTGAATCCTCGGTGAAATCCTGTATTTTCCGTATCAAAGCGTAGCCCTTGTCGAGTAGATGAACTTTTGTTCTTGGCTTGATGAATTCCGACCGACGGATCTCCGTGAATTGAGGAAAGAAGGTTGGATTTCTCTTTTCCTCTCCTCTTTCTCTCTCACAGTAAGAACAACAGTAAATAAGGCTCTTTATAAGATTTGAATTTTCTAACTTATCCTTAAGTTTAAAGACAGAATTGCGATACAAGCTTGTCGCTACAGCAATTACAGGTCCATTTATGCCTTGAAACAATATATTTCGTCCCGATTGAAGTTCAAATTATTTTAAAATGAACTTTACTTAAATTGTTTGTCAACTTTCAAGATTTTCTTAAAATAAAACAACGAAGTTCCACAGAACTAAAATATAAAGTATTGAAAATACTCTTAATATATAATTTAACAAATTCAGTTTGAATAATAGTTTATAAGACGAAATAATGATGAGATCAGTTTGTAAACCATGAATCTAGAAAAATGCCCTTTGCAACTTTCACTTCATATAGCGATATTGCAGTTTTTTGCCATTTTTAAAGAAAAATTGAATTGCCTGGTTTGCGATATTCACATAAGAATGCAATCCCCGAAATTCACACATACAATCACATGCACATGCAACGGTAATTTTGTATCAATGACTAAAAACATACCCATACGCCTCGAGCGAAGGAGGATAATTATTTGAGGAATAAGTGTGTGGCTCCCATATTAGCTTCTTCCATATAAGTATTTGCCATAACACCTTTACTAGCCTCACAGTCTTGCCTCGGAAAACTTGATCCAGCTATCCATAATACACATCGGTCCCTCCTTAAAGGTCCCATTAGCATCAACAGCAATGTAACACCCCAAAATATACCCTAGCAGTTTTCGACATGTTTAGGGTATTTTGTAAGCATAATTTGAATGTTCCATGAGTTAAATGCGAAACATGGAGAAGCGAGAGACTTACGGAAAATTATGCAAAACTTAAGGACAAAGTGTAATTGACTCCAAAAGGGGCTAAAGGCATGGATTAAGAAAGATTTGAGGCCAAAACAACAAACAAAGAAACTTGAAATACAAATGGTTAAGATTTGGAGGACCTTTACCAAATAATGAAACTTAACCCAAAAATGGGTTTGGAGGGCAAACATGGCCTTAGAAAACAGTAGTTAAAGGCCAAATTGGTCTCCAGGATGGGAGGAATAAGAAAGCATGTGGAGGGAGAGGAGAAGGGGAGGAGGAAGAAGAAGAAGAGGAGGAAGAGGAGGTAAGCAAAGTATGGAACTACTAAACCTTGAAGTATGGAACTTTGGTTTGTGTATGGATCTTTGGTTTGTTTGGTTATTATCATCCCAGCCAGGTTGTTTTAGGATGAAATCTAACCAAAGATATATTAAAAATTAGGGTTGTTAAACTCTAAATAGCCTGAATAGTTGTAGAATCTCTGATTGGATTCATGGTTAATTATTAAGTAAATGAGTTGGGGTTTAGGTAAACCTAATTGTATTCATGTTTTTGGTGAGGTCATAACCCATATTAGAAGGAGTTTTGGAAAGGAAATTCCATGAAAGAAGAATTTACGAAGAAAAGATATCTAATTGAAAGATGAATTGTGTAGAAAGAGTTTACAAGGTGAATTTGAAATGGTCTTTTGAGGTGTATGGGTATAGAGTTGATTGGGGTTGAAACATATGGAAAAATGTGAGGAAAACACACATTTTAGGGGCATTTGAATTGACTTGTACCGGTGCTGACTTCTATACGGTACGCTGGGTTCTTGTCATTTTGGCCAAAGTGTACCGGTACACTGTTTTGCTCTTGTTCGGTTTTGACCGGTTTTGTTATTTTGGCCATAACTTGCTCTGTTTCTCTTATCGTTGGTGATTCAAGTGGCTATGTAAAATGGGCTTTAGAGAACCAAACTTAAAAAATAGGCATCACCAAATTATGATCCTAAGTGGCCTAAAAATTCACTCAAAGTGGGGCCGTAATAAACCAAATTCTGGTTCGACTTTGAACATAGGAACCCTTAGCACGGGTTGTTTCGGGTTGTTTCGGACTGTGGCAAGGTTTGATTGCTCGAATTGGGTGATTCAGTTGGAATAGAACCCTTAGCACATATCTTTAAAATAATACAATGAAATAGAGTCAAAAAAGAAACATGAGTTAAGATCCCAGAAAATTAGTAATACAGACTGTTCACAAAATTATGTCCCAGATGTAGACTAGTTGGCATGAAAATACATAACACTAGTTTGGATGATCAAGTTAGTTGATTCCACTTCCCTAAGTAAAGTAGATTCATAGAGGAATAAGAATATATGAATGAGGTGTGATTCCACATACATCATACTTCACAAGAATATGAAGTGCCATATGTAATAGGCATGAAACAAGGAAAATATAGAAAATGAAAAATGTAAAGATGTGTTCATGAAACATGAAAATGATTATGGAAAATGAAAATGAAAACGAATTGAAACATGATTGTGAACATGAGAGGCAATATGTCATGAACACATAATGTGGTTAAGTGATATATGATTATTATCACATATAACGAAAATGATAACAATGATAGGAGTATACATGAATGAGTATACATGAATGAATATGAATGAGTGTATCAAGATAGGTATACGTGAATAAGTATACGTAAATGAATTTATGAATGAGTATACATGAATGAGCTATATGAATGAATATGTAGATGAGTGTATGAATGGTATCACGTGGAATAAGTCTCACATTAAATGAATTTATGAATGAGTATACGTGAATAAGTATATGTAAATGAATTTATGAATGAGTATACATGAATGAGTATACATGAATGAATATGTGAATGAGTGTATGAATGAGTATACGTAAATGAATTTATGAATGAGTATACGTGAATAAGTATACGTAAATGAATTTATGAATGAGTATACGTGAATAAGTATACGTAAATGAATTTATGAATGAGTATACATGAATGAATATGTGAATGAGTGTACGAATGAGTATACGTGAATAAGTATACGTAAATGAATTTATGAATAAGTATATATGAATGAGTATATATGAATGAGTATACATGAATGAGTATACGTGAATAAGTATATGAATGAGTATACGTGAATGAGCATAAGAATGAGTATATATAAATGATCACATGAATGAGTATGTGATTGAGTATATCTTTGAAAGATATCTGAAAAATGCGAATATGGAAATGTCGAAATGCTGATATTCGGCTGAATGAGCGTGAATAATAATAAAGACGGGATTCATTAAACGGAATCCGTCGTAAATGTGAGTGAATGATAGAAGAATGAATCGCACGGCGGGATGCACAGAAGCGGCATCCGTCATGAAACACCAGTATCGATGTCCCACTTGGCGGGATGCATAATCGGCATCAAATCGCGTTAAGCGTGTGGCATTGAAGAAATGTCACTTGGCCGGGATTCACCAAAGCGGATCCCGTCATGATGGCGTATGACATTTAATTGATACCCGCGATAATCGGGATGCGCAAAGCGGCATCCGGCGTGAGCGACTTATCCGGCGTGATGGGAGACCGAATGAGTGATACCACGTGGCCGAGTGCTTCAAAAGCGGCATCGGCTTGATGGGAGACCGAATAATTGATACCACGTGTCGGGGTGCACCAAACAGCATCCGGCATGATGGGAGACCAAATAAGTAATACCACATGTCGAGGTGCACCAAACGACATCCGTCATAATGGGAGACCGAATAAGTAATACCACATGTCGGGGTGCACCAAACAGCATCTGTCATGATGGGAGACCGAATAAGTAATACCACATGTCGGGGTGCACCAAACAGCATCGTCATGATGGGGGCTGGAGTGTAAAATGTGTAGGCATTACGAATGATAATAAAGTGGGATTCATTAAAGCGGAATCCGTCGATAATGAATTAATTAGTCAGTGAAATAACCAACAATGACGAGTGTAAATGGGATTTTTATGTGTTTGCTTAAATCTCATAAATTGAATTGTGAATTGGATTATTGCATTGAAAATGCATGTTGTGATACTATAAATGATGTGTAAAAATGAAAGCATGCGAAAATTAATAGCATGAGTTTATGTGGATAAAATGGCATTATTTAGTAAATGCATGTTATTAAGTGTGAATGTTATGGGTCTTTTGGTTGTAAATGGTCGTGGGATTGCCGAAATGAAGTACTTTCGATTAATTAAAAAATATGCGAAATAGAATAACATAGCAGCATGTTTTGGAAAGATAATTGAAAATGTCGGGTAAACGGGCTCCATCTTGGATCCATGCTTGAGTCAAGTCGGGATTCGGGTCGCGACACTTTTGAAAATAAAAATTTAATAAAATGAAACAAATGTTTTGATTGAAAACGTCGGAGTAAACCGGGCTCTAGCTTGGATCCGCTAACCGGGTCAAGTCGGGGATTCGGGTCACGACACTTTTGAAAATAAAAATTTTATGAAATGAAACAAATGTTTTGATTGAAAACATCGGAGTAAACCGGGCTCTAGCTTGGATCCGCCAACCGGGTCAAGTCGGGGATTCGGGTCGTGACACTTTTGAAAATGAAAATTTAATAAAACGATAACTAAAGGAATTAAACGGGCATCGAACATGAAATGTAATTGCAACAAGTTTAATTAAGGGCTTGACCGATAGTAAAAAGTCTAATATGTATTGGTATTCGATGCAGTTTATTACTGTATGTATCTAATATGACTTGATAGTTCGAAGTTGCCATTGTATATGTATAAGTTTGTTTGAATATTATATGATATACCACTTTATATAGAAGATAAAATTAAAACTTGTAAAGACATGACCTGAGGAGATAGTGATATGGAATGCGAAAGGATAAAATCTACATGTATAATGCTGATGTAGGTTAAGTCCGCATAGAATAGACCGTTATATGGATAGCGATAGCAAGCGTAAAAGATAGTGGCGGCGATTATTATTTATTGGTCGTTCTTGTCTATATGTTCCCCATGACGTAAAGCCTTGCGGGTGTTCAATCCGTGTAGATGCGAAGAGGAGATAAGAGGACGGGACATTTCCACACCCGGTATGCGGGCCGTCTCGAGGGAACGAGGTGCTCCTGACCTTTGTTAAGATCTCGATGTTGTATTAGATATGTATATGTATGTGTATTTAACGAATGGGACTTGCATTATATAATGCATAAATTTTAATATATCACGCTCCGGGTGGTAGTTCATTTTGTAAATGTAAATGATTGTTGGTTATAGAAAAATATTGTTTGTAAAATAAAAAAATAAAAAATAAAGTCCCGAGTATATGGTTGCGGCCCAGCTTAGAGTTCGGGATCATGTCAGATTCGGATAGGGATCGGGCGTGATCAAACAAGCTCCTCAATCCTTATGGGTCCCGAATTTGAAGTGTGCTTCCTGGGTATGGAACTATGGAGCAGCCGTAGACTTTTAGATAAGCAGCGTGGCTCAATCGGTAAGCAATTGTGCCAACCCTCTTGAGTACCTTGAAGGGCCCAATATACCTCGACGATAGCTTTCCCCACTTACCAAACCTGACCACTCCTCTCTTAGGTATCACCTTCAAGAGGACATGATCTCCGCCTCGGAACTGCAGGGTCACCAGTACGTCGGCTATGCTCTTACTTGGCTGCGGGTCGTGAGAAGACGCTTTCGTATCAAGTCCACCTTCTCGGAGGTGTCTCTAACTAAATCCAAACCCGTGGAGGGTCCTTCCCCCACCTCCGTCCAACAAACCAAAGATTGACATGGCCTCCCATATAATGAATGCCTCATAGAGACCTTATCGTTATGCTCGCTGTAACTCTTGTTGTAAGAAATGAAATTCCACTAGAGCAAATGCTCTTCATTTCTGTAAAATCTAGGACACATGTCCTCTAAAGTCTGGATGGTCCTCATTGACTGACCATCCGTCTAAGGATGAAAAGCAGTGCTCAAACACCAAACGCAGTGTTGATTATAACCTGCACTCACACCCATTTCATTGCGATGTCCCTTTGCATATGCAATGCAATGCGCCATTTCATGTTATATCATGCCACGTGCATAATGAATGCTACTTGGACAATGCAAAAACCATACACTTCACCGTGTACCATGGACAATTATATCAATCAGCATAAAATTTCCAAACAATCACACATTTCATGTCAACATATTTGCACACACATATATCAACATCAACAAGTCATCACCAATCAAGCAATGACATACTTTATCCTCTAGGCTAAATTGTCACATAACATGTCCACAAATAGCCTATAAACAAGTCATGCAATGGCCTTATCCATACATAGACTCATCACATGTCAATACATTATGACACACATATTGACCTCCAATTAATTACCACCAAGCGTGTCACTCAAGCTCAAGCAATGGCAACTTGATCCTCAAGACCAGTTGTGGCATAGAGATTCCCACAAAACATTCCACACAACAAGCCAAAATAACATAATAGTTCGAACTCAGTTCCGAAAGTAGTCCCCTAACAGTCCCAAAATTTGGACACAAACCATTAAATAGCCTAAGCTATAATAGTCCTGGGAAATGGACCATAACTTGAGTTGTACAGGTCTAATTTGGGTGATTCAAAAGCCTACATCAAGTTTACAGATGCAGATATAATTTTCATGGAGAACACTGGTCCAAATTTCCTATTTTTTCCTAACCGAAAATCGGTCCCAAAATTTGGACATTGTATGAGGTCAAAATAGGGCAGCCTGTGGCAGTCTCGGAAAATGAACCATACTCGAGTTATAGAGGTCCAATTTATGTGATTCAAAAGCCTAACATCAAGTTCTCAGATACATCTACAATTTCCATGAAGGACACTATTCCAATTCCCCCTTTTTCCAGATCGAAAATCAGTCCCAAAATCTGGATAGTATGTAGGGTCAAAACAGGGCAACCTGTGGTAGTCCCGAAAAATGGACCATAACTTGAGTTATATAGGTCCAATTTGGGTGATTCAAAAGCCTAACCTTAAGTTCACAATTGCAATTATAATTTCCAAGAAGAACACTAGTCCAAATTCCCTCTTTTTCTAATCGAAAATCAGCCCCAAAATCTAGACATCAAATTGGGTCAAAATAGGGCACTATTCCCACATCCCCAAAATTTTTCCAAACAACCCCTTAGGGCATAAAACACAACCAAACAGCCCTTAGAGTGGAAAATAAACAAAAGTAGGAAGAATCCCTACCTCTTGGAGCGTAGAAGAAACTCTAGGAAGTCCGTGGATACTTCCTAAACCCAAAACCTTTATTTCCACGAAGACTCCTCAGTGGATCCTCGATGAAATCCGTGTTTTTTGGTATCACGCATAGCCGCCGTCAAGTAGATGACTTTGGATTTCTTGGCTCGTGAATTCAAGACTTATAGACTCAGAGTGGATCAGGAAGAGGTTGGATTTATCTAGATCTCTCTCTTTCTCTCATTGTAATAACTGCTTGTGGGAAATGAACACCTTCTCTCTCAGGTGACACTAACTTATCATAGTTTAAAGATAAAGCCAACGTCGCGCCACGATGTCGCCAGCAGTACGGATCAGTTTACGCCTGAAACAATTTATTTCGTCTCGATTTAAGTTCAATTTTTTTTAAATGAACTTTACTTAAATTATTTCTCAACTTTAGAGATATTCTTAAAAATCCCGGTTTTGGGGTTCACCAGGCACCCTTACTCCCCGAAAATCGTGAAAATCTGACTGTCTCGGAATTTAACAAAAATTGTCTGGGTAACTAGATTTTTCGAGACAAATCCAATGGTGAGGTTCGTTTCATCATCCGAGATCTATAAATTCCAATTTTTCAACTTGCACTATAACGACAATTTACCGTTTTGCCATTTTTTTTGGAAAAAATCAAATTTACCCGGGTTTTACACCTTTCAAGTCTTAATTGAAGTCCAAAGATGTCATTTTTTATGATCCTAAATCTTTGCAACATTCTGAATCTGAATCTTCTATAATGAAGGGCGAATTCCCAATGTTTGTTGAAGAAGCTCCTATATCAATCCCCTATAGTTAGGAAAAAAAATACTTACCCTCAATTCTTCACCATGGTAAGGCCTCAAGTCCTTAACATTAAATGTATGTATGATATAATAGTCATCAGGCAACTCTAACTTGTAAGCATTCTCTTCAATTTTCTCAATGATCTTGAAAGGACAATCTACTATTAACTTGAGCCTTCCAAATTTCCAAGCCAAAAATCTATCCTTGTTAAGATATACCCAGACCAAGTCTCCTACTTCAAACTCAAGTAGCTTTTCGTGCTTAATTTCTTGTTCCACATACTTCGCATATTTCTTCTTAGTCTTCAAGCCCTCATATAGCTTCTTGATTCCATTGACTCTAACCTTAGGATCCTTGACCATCTCGAGTTCAACTACCTTAACTTGCATGGAAGTCAATAAAGCATATTTTCTACTCAAGGCTTCCACACCTTCCTCTAGAACTAGCTTGATTTCTTGTGGGATTTCCTTCTCACTTTTGGTTTCTTCAACAACACCCAAAGCCATAACATATGAACCAACATTGATCTCCTTGTCTAACTCAGATTTTGAAAATAATGAACTCGTCTCCTCCTTTTCTTGCACATTGTTAGATTCAACCACTTGTTTAACATATCCTTTCTCAGCTTCATCTTCCTCAACTAGAGCAACTACTTCCTTATGTTTAGATTCATCTTCCTCTGCTTCATCTTCCTTAACTAGGTCAACCACTTTTTAATTAGGACATTTAGAAATAATATACCCCAATCCTTGGCACTTAAAACACATCTTTGACTTAGAAGTCGATTCTAGAATCACTTCACTCTTTACTTGAGGAGAGGGAGTAGTTTTAGTACCACTAGGATTCCAAGTAGAACCCTCAACAAACCCTTCTTTAGCCACACTCTTAGTTTTAGTAGAATTTTCAGACTTCTTTTGAGCCCCAACCTTTAGAGCAAGTTTCATCACATCTTGAAGACTATGATATGGTTGAAAAAAATAACTCTAGCAATATCATATCTCAATCCAGGTATGTAGCGAGCTATGCATATTTCCTCGGCCCCTTACAATTCTCCCTTGATAATCAAGTTTACAAACTTAGCTGAATACTCCTCCACACCCAAATCTTATTACTTAAAATTCTGAATTTCAAGATAAATGTCTAGATGATAGTTAGTGGGAAGGTACCTTATTTTTAGCTCTTTCTTCTTTTTTTCTACTCTTTCTTCATCTTTTCCCAAGTTTTACTCTTCTTTTTACCATCTCTTTCACGTTGTCTCTTCAAGTTTTTCGACTTAATGAAATCATTCTTGCACATCTTCACAGCCACCAACTTCACTTTTTCTCGCTCAAGGGGGTCATAATACTCAAAAGCATGCTCCACTATATTAAGCCAACCCAAGAATTCATTTGTCACACCCTAATTTGTTTTCTCAATTATTGAACTTATATTGTACACCAAGTAAGGAAACCATTGTTGTGTTTAGGTGTTATCGCATGTCATCGATAGGAATGAGAACCTATGATAAACAAGTATATAATCACATTTATAAACTTATGAGAACCTTTTAAACATTATATTAAACAAAAAGTAGTCTTTTAGTATCCAACCCAAGGCCACCATCTTGGTGCCTCCACAACCCCAAGTCCCACTATGGATAGCCCATATTAACAAGGGTACAAAATGGGAGTTAATTATAGCTACCTCTCAAAATGACTATCATACAAGGCATAGGCCTTGAAAAAACCTCAAAAATAGCAAACAACATCCAATCTATAACATGCAAAAGCTAGCTCAGCCACCCTTGTCACACCTCTCCTACATCTAAAATGTTGTTAGGAATAGGGTAAGAAACTTTATGGTCATACTATGCATATCCAATTAACATGAATTAAATATAAGATAGGATGCATGATCAGCATGCTTAAACATTTAGTGAATATGCAATAATAATTTATATGCATGCATATTGCAAGGAGCTTCATCTCTGTTTCTCTCAAGTTTTCCCTCATATGATAAACTGTCATATCTGTGCCATCAGAGATATTATTCATCAATGCTCCAAATAATACTTGTACATCAATTAATTTTTGGGACTCATACCCAAGGGCAACCAACCGTGTGTCTTTAGGGACTACAACCCAAGGGCAAGACCAACCTCGTGTCTTTAGGAACTACAACTTAAGGGCAAGACCAACCTCGTGCCTTTAGGGACTACAACCTAGGGCCAGTACCAACCCCATACTACGCCCATACTAGGGTGTCTTCCTTGAGGGATTTAAGGACTTTCACTCAAGGACCCACGATCCCACATAAATAAGTAACATGTGATGATCTACATATATGAAAATATTACCCGATTGCAATTCTATTTTATCATATCCATTGTCAACCAATCTTGTAAACTGACCACATCATAGCCCATTACCATCATAGAATTCATGAGTCTCCCACCAATAATTCCATCTCATTATAGTGTTCAAATCACTCACACCAGGGCAATAAGGGAAAAAAATATGGTGCATTTTTCCTAGATACATATCAAGCATAGAGATTGCAACATATATTTCATGCAAAGCCAACATAGATAAGCACTAGAATGGTATAAAATCCCTTACCTTACTTTGTTTCAGTCCTTGAAATTTCTCTATGTAGAGAATCCCTTAGCTAAATCAAGGAAATGAAACAGAACAATCTAATTTAGATTCATTTACACAAAATCACATAATTAAAGTCAAAAGATATTGTTGCTACTACAACCCTAATTTCCCAATTCTTTAACTTTCATTCATGTAGACAAAACCATAGTTAGAACTTGTTTAACCCCTTTCCAAGTGGTACAATTATTTTCTTCAATTAGCTAACTAAATAACCACTTTAATTCCACTTAAACTTAACCCATTGATTAGTTTTAAGAACATAACCTCAATTAGTCTCCTAATCCCTAAAACAATTTCAAAACTCAACAATCTCCATAACCCATTTTGCTGATTTCTCTTCATATAACCAGCTTAACCAAATAATCTGGAATCTGTTAGCTTTATTCTATGATTGGACTTAATTAAAGACAACTTTTAATTTCATTTAAACCAAGAGTTATCATTAAATAGCATCAACTAATCCTTAGGCATAAAAAACAACCAAGATCCACATACGCTAGCATCTTCTCTGCAGTCTACTCCTCTCTCTACAGAATGCAAAGGTGCAAAGATGGGATGAGAACCGGTAACAACCCTTTATAACATTATTAGCAAGCGGGGTGGCAACTTTGTGGTGGCATGCTTGAGGGCTGCCACCTATCTTCTTTTCCCCATTTTTGCAATTTGGTCCTCCTATTGTTTAGTATTTGAACTTAACAACTTGCCACATGGTTCTTGAAGTTTTCTTATTCATAAATCAGCCCAAGATGTTATTATATTTACTTACTGGTTTATCTTAAGTAATTATAACCAAATTTCACACAATTAAGCACAACTTACCTTAACCTAGATTTAACTCTTAAACACATTTAAATTTAAACTCACAAGGTAATTCTTAGGTTTTTGTTCATTCCATTAGCACTAGGTATTACATCCCCTCTCCCTACCAAAAATTCCGTCCTCGAAATTTAAGGAACAAACCTGTAAACAGTTTCGCGTACTTCTCCTTCATTTTTGATTCCAACTCCCATGTAGCCTCTTTAACCCTATGGTGATCCCATAAAACTATCACTAGACGAATGATCTTGGTCCTCAACACTTGCTCTTTGGTATCTAAAGCTTCCATTGGTCTTTCTTCATATGTCACAATTTCTTGAAAACTCAAATCACTCCAATCCAGTGCGTGTAAGGTATCAGGCTCATACTTCGCAACATGGATACATTGAAGACATCATGTATAGTTGATAGTTATGGTGGTAAAGCTAATCAATATGCAACTTCTCCAATTCATTGAAAGATTTCAAAGAGCCCAACATATCTTAGAGGAACCTTCCCCTTCTTACCAAATCAAAATACGCCCTTGCGAGGTGAGACACACAGAAACACATGGTCCCTACTTGAAATTCTAGGGGACTTCTGCTTTGGTCAGCATAACTTTTTTTTCTACTTTGGGCTGCTAACAATTTCTCATGAATTATTTACACTTTAATAGTAGTTTCTTGCACCAATTCCGGCCCAGTCAAACTAGCCTCACAAGATTCCATTCAACACATAGGTGATCTACAAGGTCTCCCGTAGAGTGCCCATATGGTGCCATCCCGATACTGCTTTGGTAACTATTATTGTAAGAAAAATCAATAAAAGGTAAATTTTCTGCCCAATTGATGGAGGCATGGCTAAGGAATAGAATGTGAACCCGCTTGAAAAGCCACCTGGCCCAATGACACGAGCTAAAGCTAAGCGATTCAAATAAGCCCTTAACATTTTAATTCGAGATGCCCAAGTGGAAGAAGCTCACGTGTTCAACTCCAAAGAAGAAACAAAGATGGTCCACGTCATCAAAGTAAACCTAGAATTGGACCAAGAGCTAGGACGTTTGTTGAGTTGATCCTTAGGCTGATTTGAAGCTGATTTGGTGCTGATTTAAGCCTGATTTGCTGCTAATTTGGAGCTAATTTGTTGCCTATTTGATCACCAAGTCTTGTTCTAAATTATCTAGTTTCCTTTCCTTGTGGACGTTTAGGGTGTGAGTAGTTTAGGAAAATAAGTTAGTTTCCTTTCTTATTTTGGCCAAATATTTACTTTCCTTTGTGGCCGAATTTTGATTTTTTATTCATACTTTTTGGGTCTATTTATAGGTGTGTTATCCCAGTTTTCTTCATTTTATGATTTATAAAATTGAGAGTTAAAAATTCTCTTTAGTTCTTGAAAGAACTCTTTGAAATTATCAATTATTTCGTGATGTTCATCAAGACTTATAAATTAGATTTCCATCACTGATTGTGGTGTCCTCATATACCAAGGTTCCTACTTAAGCTGTCGTAATGATAGGTCAGATGTCATCTGGCGAGGGCCAGAGGTTCTTCGAGATTGAATTTGATCACGAGAGTCTCATCCGCGAGTTAGGCGTGGTTAAAATTGTCCGCAACTTCCTCTAAAATCTATCACACATGTTCGTAGTGATGGCGGCATGGGTAAGGAATGTCGTGCGGACCCGCTTGAAATCCCACTTGGCTTGATAACACAAGCTAAAGCCAAGAGATTCAAAGAAGCCCTTAATGTTTTAATTCGAGATGCCCAAGTGAAAGAAGCTCACGTGTTCAACTCCCAAGAGGAAATAAAGATGGTCCACGTTATCAAAGTAAATAAGGATTTGGACCAAGAGCCAAAGCATTTTTGACTTGTTGATTTGTTGCTATTTTGGAGCTTATTTGATGTTGATTTGTTCCTGATTTGGTGCTGATTTGGTCCTAATTTGGTCCTGATTTGCTGCTTACTTGATTACCAAGTCTTGTCCTAAATTATCTATTTTTCTTTCCTTGTGGATGTTTAAGGTGTGAGTAGTTTAGGAATATAAGTTAGTTTCCTTTCTTGTGTTGGCCAAATATTTACTTTCCTTTGTGGCCGAGTTTTGTTTTGTTCTTCATATTTTTGGGCCTATTTATAGGCATGTTATCCCTATTTTCTTCAGATTACGTTTTAATAAAAGTTGAAAGTTAAATTTCTCTTTGGTTCTTGAAAGAACTCTTCGAACTTATTAGTTATTCTGTGGCGTTCATCAAAAAATTATCAATCGGATCTCCATCAACGATTGTGGCTCCCTCTTATACCAAGGTTCCTACTTCTCTATAAACCCAGCAGATTAGGGTCATCCATCGGCGAAGACTAAGCGATTCTTAGGGATTAATTTGATCTGGGTCTCATCACAAGTTTGCGTGGTTAAAATGTCAAATTTGAAATTATGTCAGGAGAGCAAGTTTTATTTTCTTTCTTGCCTATATTTTCAATTTTTCAATCCATGGAGTCTACTCTTACATTGCCACCTAAATTATGTTCCACCCTCCATTCCATTCATAACCTATTTTCTACTCCATCTCAAGTCCGAATTTCTTCATTCTTGATATGATATAATTACTGCCTTCCCTTATATTGAACTGTACACCCAAAGTTACAAAAAAAAAAAAAAAAAAAAAAAAAAAAAATCTAGTTGCTAGAAATAAAGTCACCATAATAGTATAAAAAAAAATTGATAAAACTAAAATTTTACCTTTTTTGAAGTATGACCTAACCCATATTGCTTTAATGAAACTTGACTTTTAGTTAACGCCACCAACCCATCCTTTGATTGGTTTTCGATTGAAATTTGCGGGAAAAAAAATATGATTTGTTTAATTAGTTCCATAAGAATTGAAAGGGAAATTATGAGTGGAAAAAGGCAAGAGTGATAAGAACATTAGAGTGAGAAAAAGCCAAATAAATTGTGTGAAAACACAAGTGAACTGAGTGAATCATTATTTGAGTGAAAACATATGAGGGAGTGATTTATGAGGTCCAATTTTTTTTCTAACCTTTGCACAATATGTCAAACAACAGCGCATCCGAAAGGTGTATTGGCCGAGAGAAGGCCTAAGCATAGAGTTCATTATGGAGGCCTTAACTAGTAGTAAAGAGGATGTTTTGGGGCTGAGTTAGAACAGTCCATGAGAGGTAGAGCAAAGCTTGGGCAACAAAACCAGCCTACAACAAGGCGTAGAGAGGAGAGGCTTCAAGAAAAGTGTCTGGGTAGAAGAAGAGTATGAAGGGGATGGTTTTGAAGATGAGATTGATCATGATTTTGTTGTTAGTGGTAGGAGGTATGAGGAAAGACTTAGAGAAGCTAGGAATCGAGAAGATAATAATTTGGATAGCATTAAGATGAGGATTTTATCGTTCCAAGGAAAGAATTACCTCGAGGCATATCTTGAATGGGAGAGAAAGATGGAGATGGTTTTTTATTGTCGTAATTATTCCAAAAATAAGAACGTGAAGCTTGCTGTCATAGTATTTTCGGATTATGCCATAGTGTGGTGGGACCAACTAGTGATGAATAAGAGAAGGAATAGGGAGCCAGTAGTGGAGACATAGGAAGAGATGAAGAGTGTGATGCGGAAGCGATTTATCCTGACATACTACTATCGAGAGTTGTACAACAAGTTGAAAAACCTGAGGCAAGGCAACCATAGTGTTGAGGAGTATTCTAAGGAGATGGAGGTTGCCATGGTTAAAGAAAATATTGAAGAAGACCAAAAGGCTACAATGGCGAGGTTTCTAGTGGGTTGAAACAAGGAGATTAAAAATGTGGTGGAATTACAGCATTATGTGGAGTTGGAGGACATGGTGCATATGGCTATTAAGATTGAGAATCAAGTCAAGAGGAGAAACGTGGCAACACAGTATTACGTAAATATTCAGTTCATCCATAGGTAAATCAATGGAGGAATGAAGAGCTAAAGAGAGAGCAGTAAATTTGATTCTTTCACTACTCGGAATCATGATATTAAGTGTTTTAAATGCCAAGGCGTGGGTCATATAGGAAGCCAATGGCTGAACAAAAGAGTTATGGTGATGCGAGGCAATGGTGAGATTTAAACGGACAATGAATTGAATTATGATTTTTCTCTCGCTTAGAGGATGTTGATGAGTCTGTTACCTAAGGAAGGAAGTTGGTGGAAATGAGGAGCTTTTAAGTGTGTACAAACCAAGGAAGGTTAAGAGATCTGTGAGATAACATTTTCACACTAGGTGCCACATCCAAAAGAAGGTATATGGTGGCGATCATTGATGGTGGGTTGCACTAATGTCTCTATACCCTGAGCACGAATTTGGAGAAATGGGGTACATGATAAATCAAGCATCCAGGCCTTATAAATTGCAATGGTTGAATGATGGTGTGGAGGTAAGGGTGAATAAACAATTGTTAATTTCTTTTCGCATTAGAAAATACGACGATGAAGTTTTGTGTGATGTAGTTTTGATGCAAGCTGGACACTTGTTATTAGGAAGACCATAGCAATTTGATAGGAAAATTAAGCATGACGGCTTCACCAACAGGTACTCATTCTTACACAACCAACGGACGATCACTCTTGTTCTTTAACCCCAGGACGAGTTTATAGAAGATCAAATGTGTTTCAAAGAGAAATTGAACAAAGTAAAAATAGTGAAAAGAGAAATTCGAACAAAGAAAAATAATGAAAAAGATGGTAGAGCGAAAGAAAGAGATTTAATGAAGTCAGTTGAAAATTTTCAGAAAAAGATAGAGGGCCAAGAAAAATGAAGAGAAAAAGGGGCGCAATTGAATGAGGGGAGAAAAATAGAAACCAATTTCTAAGCACAAAGTAAGTAGGATTATGAGCATTGTTCTAAAACAAGCTCATGATTGTACTTTTGTACAAAGAGGCACTTTTTAACACTAACCAACTTGACACTTCTTTTCCTATTTCAATTGTCTCTCTTTTGCAGGAATTTGAGGACATATTTTACGAGGAAATTCCAAAGGGATTACCTCCTATCCAAGGGATCAAACATCAAATTGATTTACACCTGGCAGTCTTTACCATTCCCAAGAGCCACTTATAGAATAGTCGAGAAACGAAGGAACTCCGAAAACCGTCCCGGTGAATTGATGGAAAAGGGATACGTGAGGGAAAGCATGAGTCCATGCGTCGTATAGTGATTTTGGTTCCTAAGAAGGATGGGACGTGTAGGATGTATGTTGATTGCCAAGCCATCAATAACATAACAGTAAAGTATCATCATCCCATTCCTCGGTTAGATGATATGTTTGAGTTGCATGGATTTTGCTTTGTATCTTTTCAAAATTGATTTGAAAAGTGGGTACCATCAAATTAGAAGGCCGAAAGAAGGTGATGAATGAAAATATTTCAAAACAAATATGGTTTATATGAGTGGTTATTTATTCCTTTTGTGTTATCTAATGCACCTAGAACTTTCATGAGGTTAATGGACCATGTTTTGCGTGCTTTCATTGGAAAATTTGTGGTTGTCTAGTTTGATGATATTCTTATTTATAACAAGAACTTAGATGATCATTTGATTAATTTAAAATCTGTTTTGGATGTGCTTTGAAAAGAATGATTGTTTGCTAACCTTAAGAAGTGCACATTTTGCATCAGTAGGCTTGTGTTTTTTGGTTTTGTTGTTAGTGCACAAAGAATACATGTTGATGAAGAGAAGGTTCGAGCGATTCAAGACTGGCCAAGTTCGACAAGTGTAAGTAAATGATGCAAGGTCACCGCAGACCAACGCCACTTGCAACAAGATATTATCTCGGATCGTTCTATGATCAAGTTCGAAGGGGAAAAATAAAGATGTCATAATCAATTATGGAATGATTGATTGATAAGTCGATGGGATAAAGATGCCACAATCAACTATGGAAGGATTGATTGATAAGTGGGTTGGATAGAGGCATGCAATCAACTATGTAAGGTTGGTGATAAATTCAGGCGGGTGAAGACGCCACGATCAAGAAACATGGAATGGGTGATTGATAAGTCGATGGATAAGAAAACTGCAATCAACTATGGAAAGGTTGGGTTGATAAGTAAATGGAATAGAAGATGCCACAATTAAGCTATGGAAGGGGGTTGATTGATAAATTAAATCAGGATAAGGCATACGAAAAATCCGATAAGTTCAAAAGTTCTTTGGATAACCAAAGAGGAGAAGACTCATAATTTTTAATTTACATTCTTTGTATAATTACATTATAAACATGCCTTTATATAGGCTACAAACTAGAAAGGAAATAGAAACAAAATATCTACTGCAATCTTTAACCTAAATCACACCTAAAACAAGAAAAACAAACAAATCTAAACAAAAATAAACTAAGCAAAATAAATAAAACGTCCCAAATATGTCTAGATTCTTCTAGTATTTGAATTAGCATATTGAGTGCATCCTTGATCTTCTTTCATTCTGCTCTCAAAACTTGCCTTTTTGGAACTTTAACTTTAAGCTAAATCTAGAGTGCAACCCCATGGATTTTTACACACCACTTCATATTCCTAGTGAACCTAGGGTTGATATTTCAATGGACTTTGTGTTAGGTCTACCTAGGACTAGACGTAGTAGTGATTCTATCTTTGTGGTTGTGGATAGGTTTTCAAAGATGGCTCATTTTATCCCATGTCACAAAACGGATGATGCATCTCATGTCGTTGATCTGTTCTTTGGGGAAGTTGCGAGATTGCATGGTATGCCTAGGATAATTGTTTCGGATAGAGATGCTAACTTCTTGAGTTACTTCTAGAAGACTTTAGGGTGTAATTCATGAACCAAGCTATTGTTTTCTATTACTTTTCATCCACAAACCGATGGCCAGACCAAGGTAGTGAATAGAACTTTTTCTACTTTGTTGAGAGTTATCTTTAAAAATAACATTAAAACATGGGAAGACTGGTTGCCACATGTTGAGTTTTCTTATAATCGTGCTTTACATTCTACCACTAAATTTTGGCCTTTTGATATTGTTTATAGTTTTAATCCACTAGCCCCTTTGGATTTATCTCCTTTACCTATGTCTGAGCATGTTAATCTAGATTGAAAAAATAAAGCCAAATTTGTTAAGTAGATTCATGAGAAGACAAGACTCAACATCGAGCGAAGGACGGAGCAATATGCCAAACAAGCTAACAAGGGTATCATCAAGTTGTTTTTGAACCCGGAGATTGGGTTTGGGTGCACATGCGTGAAGGAAGATTTCCCACATAAAGGCATTCCAAGTTTCTTCCTAAGGGTGATGGCCTTTTTCAAGTCCTTGAGCGCATCAATGACAATGCCTACAAGCGAGATTTTCTCGATGAGTATAATGTAAGTGCGACTTTTAATGTCACTAAGTTGAGTCCTTTTGATGTAGGTGACGATTAGAGGACAAATCCTTTTCAAGATGAGGGGAATGATGGAGGCATGGCTAGGGAATGGAGTGCAGACCAGCTAGAAATCCCTCTTGGCCCGATGACACGAGCTAGAGCCAAGAAATTCAAAGAAGCCCTTAATGTTTTAATTCGAGATGCCCGAGTGGAAGAATCTCATGTGTTCAACTCCAAAGAGGAAACAAAGATGTTCCACATTATCAAAGTAAATCCGGATTTAGACCCGAGCGGCGTTTTGACTTGTTGATTTGGCTGTATTTTACCCAGAGTTGATTTAGTGCCAGTTTATTCTGATTTGGTGATAGATTTATTCTTGGTTGGAGCTAATTTGTTGTTGATTTTGTCTTGATTTGTTGCTTATTTGATTACCTAGTCTTGTCCTAAATTATCTAGTTTCCTTTCCTTGTGGACGTTTAGGGTGTGAGTAGTTTAGGAATATAAGTTAGTTTCTTTTTTTGTGTTGGACAAATATTTACTTTCCTTTGTGGCCGAATTTTGTTTTGTTCTTCATAGTTTTAATAAAAATTGAGATTTAAATTTCTCTTTGGCTCTTGAAATAACTCTTCGAACTTATAAGTTATTCCGTGGTGTTCATTAAAGACTTATCAATCGGATCTCTATAACTAATTGTGGTGTCCTCCTATACCAAGGTTCCTGCTTTGCTATAAGCAACAAGTCAAGGTCATCCATCCAACTAGAAGACTAGAGTGGTTCTTCCAAGATTAATTTGATCACGGGTCTCATCATAAGTTAGCTTGGTTCGAATCACGCAACATATCTTCCAATTTGAATCCTTATCTCAGGTGTCCATGTTTTGTGGATGAAAGCTAGCTCAACCTTAATTTTGTTCTGGGGCCTTACATGGGACTACCAAGGTATGATGTAAACCGAGGATCTCGATCAGAGACAATAGAGATTGGTACCCCATTTAACCTCACAATTTCCTTCACATACAATTTAATTAATGTAAGAACTAGATCAATCACTCTCATAGCCAAAAAATGTGTTGATTTTGTTAATTTTTCCACTATCACCCAAATACTATCCTGACCTTGTGGAGTCCTTGGCAAACCTGTCACAAAGTCTATGGTCACATGGTCCCACTTCCATTTTCCTATAAGTAATGGTTGTAATAACCTTGCTGGTCTTTAGTGTTCCATTTTTACTTGTTGATAAGACACTTGGAGATGAATTGAGCTATATCTCACTTCATACCATGCCACCAGTATTGTCATTTCAAGGTGTACTGTGAATTGAGAATGATAGGCCTCCCTCACTACCTCTTCCTTTATCTTTGAATTATTAGGAACACAAAGCCTATTCTTGAAATAAATGCCACCATTAAAGCGAATACTCCACCCTTTTATTTTCTTGCTTGTGGTAATTAGAGAGTGTATGCCCTCTATTTTCTCATTTTCTCCTTAAGCCTTGGAAACTTTATTTAACATTGTTGGCTAGGCTACCAAGTTACAAAAGCATGCCTTGGGGTCATATACATCAAAACAAGGATTGAACTCACCACTATAATAATACATTTTCCACTCATAAACCATCAGCAGGATAGTACACATCTGTGTTTTTAACTAAGTGGATCCAGGCTCTTAGAATTTACTTTCCAGATGATATTTGCAATGTAAAGGATTAAAGTCACCGAGAATGTCTCCGTCCACCTTGGCACTTGCGCACATTCCAACCTTTTGGGAGAAAATGTATTTCAAACTTTTGTGATCTGAAAACACCTCAAAGTTCTCACCATATAAATAGTGTCACCACAACTTCAAAGCAAAGACCACAATTTCTAGTTCAAGATCATGTGTAGGATAGTTTTGCTCACGGTTCTTCAATTTCCTAGAAGCATAGGCAACCACTCTTCCTCTTTGCATCAAAACACATCCTAAGCCATTTCTTGAAGCATCATAATAAATCATATATTTTTCCCTACTCACTGGAGCAATTAGCACATGTGTTGTTGTTAATCTTCTTTTTAGTTCTGAAAAGATTCTTCACACTTGTCATTCAGATCAAAGCTCACTCCCTTACGTGTCAATCTAGTCATTGGGCATGCAATTCGAGAAAAGTTTTCAATAAATCTTTGATAGTAACCAACTAATCCAAGAAAACTATGTACTTTAAAAACACTTTTGGGTCGTTCTAACTTCGTCACTGCTTCCACTTTTGTTGGATCCACTGAGATACCCTCTTAAGAAACCATGTGTCCCAAAAACTGAATTTCTTGCAACTAGAAATCATATTTCTCCAACTTGGCATGACCTATTTTCTCTAAGTGTTTGCAATGCCATATGCAAATGATGCTCATGCTCTTCTTGACTTTTAGAATATATTAGAATATCGTCCACAAATACCACCACAAATTGATCTAGGTAAGGCCGATAAATTCGATGCATCATATCCATGAATTTGGTTGGAGCATTAGTTAATCCAAACGGCATGACAACGAACTCATAATGTTCATACCTTGTGCGAAATGCTGTCTTTTGAATATCTAATTTCTCGAATCTTCAATTGATGATAACTAGATCTCAAATCAAGTTTCAAAAAATAGCAAGCCCCACATAATTGATCAAGCAATTCATCAATCCGAGGAAGTGGATTTTTTTTTCATTGCAATCTATTCATTTTCCAATAATCCACACATAACTGTAATGATCCATCCTTCTTTTTCATAAACAATACAAAGCATGGTGATGTATAGCCAAGATAAGACTCCCTTTACACAATTCTTGTAACTGAATTTTCAATTCTTTAAGATTCGAGTAAACCGTCTATATGTCGGAACTCTTTGAAATGGGATTTGTACCCGGATACACTTCTATAGAAAAATCCATCTCTTTATGGGGAGGTAAGTGTTTCAATTCTTCAAGAAAAACATCCGCAAATTCACAAACCTTCGGAATACGATATATATAACTATCTTCTTTTTTATCCTCACCTTGCATATTAAAGAAAAAGCATTGCCCACAGTCTTTCTTGAACCACCTATTATCCAAGCCTTGAATTGGTTGAGTAAGGGTAAGCCTTCAATCCCCATAGAAGCTCAAATGCAAACCACTATGGATTTGAAATGTGACCTTCTTCAAATAACAATCTAGCACAACACGATGTTAAACCAACGATCCATTCAGCGATAGCATCAAAAATAGACATCAGTTAGACTAGGTCATTTGCTTAACCCCATGACCCTCAATATAAAGTACACAAACACAGTAAACTCCCACTTATAATGGCTTGCATGCGTTCATCTACTACCATATGCTAAGCATATCTAGATAATTGAGTAAACTTAGATGCATATTCAGTTATTGTCATGTTCTTTTGAAGCAAGTGTACAAATTTATCTCTTTTCTGTCTTCTAATTGCCTCTAGAAATAGTTAGCTAAAAGCAACTCCTCAAATTGTATCCATTTCATTTGAGCCACATCATGAGTACTCTTGATCATATCCCACCAACTATACCTTCGTATCGACATAAAAGAAGTTAAGGGAAACTCACATTCTTGGGAACTGTTACATCCAATATTTTCCATATTTCTTTCAACTAATTCTCAACTCAAGAAAATTAAGACCACCTCAAAAGATTGGAGGAACTAGTGCTTTAAAATCCCAAATTAAGATCACATTCTGATTCTCTAAATTGGCTCTTGGAGATGACATAAACTACCATTCGATCCATTATCTTGAATTAGTGAAAGGGGTCTAGCTGTTGTCGATCTAGTTGGAAAATGTTTCCTTGCTCTATACATTTTGTCTTCCAAAAGTAGATAAAGATTAGTTTATCGCTATGTTATGGAATAAGAACCATCATTGATTCAAAATGCTCTTAAACAACCATTTAGAATAATCATGTAACATGCAATACAATTGAAGTAATTACATGACCCATTAGAACATAATGACATTTTCACAAGGAAGGAATTCAAACAAGAATCATAGTACAAAATTTCAATTTAATATATGATGCAGGAGCTTCTATAACAAACATTGAGAATTCAATCAATGCTTTGAGTTGGAATTGCGGAGTGACAGCTATATGCCTTACATTCAATGCTCGAGTTTAAGGCCTTATCATAGTGAAGACTTGAGAGAAGCGAGTCTTTTTCCTGACTATGGGGATTGATCTTTAGAACTACAACAAACAATGCGAATTCGATCTTCATTATGGAAAATTCGAATTCAGGAGGTTTTGAAACCTTGGAGACACCAAATATATTTCAATATGCAAGTATTCTGAGTCTTGTTACTATTTTGATTTGGAGTTGTTTTATTTTGATTTGAATCTTGTTCTATAAGTCCAAGTAGTAGTTGCTTTATTTAATTTAGAAAACTTGTTTTCTAGTAGGGTTATTTATTTCTTTTCTGAGTTGCTTTATTAAATTAGAAAGTCTTTGTTTTCGAGTCAAGTGAGTTTATTTATTGGATTTGAAGTGTAAGGTATATAACATACCATCTAATGTAAGTCTTTTGAGACTTGATTCAAGTTTAATAATATTTTTGATTTCTCTTTTTGTTAGAGTTCTCTTTTTGTTACTTATCTCTTGGGTGGATTCCTTGATATGAGTTTGTTACTTCTTATCCACTGGCGGATTCATAGGTGGTATTATATCTCTTATTCTCACAAAAATCCCTCTTGGGGTGGATTTCAGCCAGTGGTGAGTTCGCGAACTGTTATATCTTGGTGGATTCCTTGAGTTGTGAGTAGAGTACCTATCATACATTAACTCTGTCATCTCGTCATCTTATATTTCGCCTTTCCATAACCAAATCTTAGTTTCATGCTTCTAGAGCACTTTTCCAAGCCCTTTGTTTCACCCTAGAGCCCTAAGAAACCATCTTCCCTAATTTTAGAAACCCCAAATTCATGCATAGCTCTAGCCTACCTTAAAACCTAAAAGCATAAACTAACTCAAAACAAGGTTGTTTTATATCAAATCAGAAACTAGACATTTCCCGAGCCTAAAATGCTTCATTCTAAACCTTAATTCCATCATAAATAAACCTCAAATAAGCCCTATAACATTTAGAACCAGACCTATCCCTTACATTTTAAAGTAACATCCTACACCCCAAACTACCACAAAACCATCCTTAACTTACCCAAACCATTATATCATCCATCACGGTCCCATCCTTACATCAAAGTGGTATCAAAGCTCATGGTTTGATGGATGATCAGAATCTAAGAGGTGTTCTTGGTTCTAACTACAAAAGTTATAATTATGGTTCAAGTTGTTCGCAAACTCCAAAGCAAAAGCATATTGCTGATCTTGAGACCCTTGCTCAACATCTACAACAATATTTAAGGCTTTATGAAAATCATAATTCTATGGAGAACTTAATGGAAGGTAATAGGAAAGTACAAGATAAAGGAGGAAAAATATAATTTTTATGAATAGACTTTGCAGCCTAGTCAACTTCAAGGTTTCTTGAGCACAAGAAAGCTAAGAGTATGTATACCTGGCTTGTGATTATCATAGGAGAATATGATGGCTATACTCGAGTGTAGTTACTATGAAAGGCATGGTAACTATGATGATGGGTTAATGTAAATCAAAACTTAGCATTTAAAATTTGATGGAAGAATGGATCTTTGGTGAATTTTTGTATTGGCTTAATATGGTGGAGCATGTCTTTTAGATGATATGACCCTTGAGCATAAAAGGTGAAGTTGGTATAACTATCGAGATGTGTGAGATCTTTGATACCAAACTTTCCTGCAATTTTTTCTCAATTTATTGAACTTATTTGTGTTTAGGTATTGCAAGCGTGCCATCGATAGGAATGAGAACACTGTGATAAACACGTATAAAATCACATTCATAAACTTATGAGTACCTTGTAAACATTATATTACCACAAGTAGTCTTTTATCATGAGCCTGGCCACCATCTTGGTGCACTCCACAAACCAGCCCATATGGATGGCCCATACTAACAAGTCTGAAAATTGGATTTTAATTACAAACTTCCTCTCAAGGAAATGATTATCATACAAGGCCATGACCTAAAATGATCTCGAGAGCGAGCATCATGCAAAACTAGCTCGGCGACCCATGTCACACAGCTCCACTGCATGAAATATTTGGGAGAGATAAATTGAGTTCACAACTCAATAGGAAACTTTATGGTCATACTATGCATATCTAGTTAATATGAATTAAATATAAGACAGGATGCATGATCAACATGCTTAAACATTTAGTGAATATGTAATAACAATTGATATGCATGCATATTGCAAGAAGCTTCATTACTATTTCTCTCAAGTTTTCCCTCATAAGATAAACTGTCATATCTATGCCATCGGAGATATTATTCATCGATGCTCCAAATAATACTTGTGCATTCTGTGAAGTATGTGGAACAAGCAATTAAGCATGGAAAGCTACTTGAGTTTGAAGTTGGAGACTTCGTCTAGGTTCATCTTAACAAGGATATATTTCTAGCTTGGAAATTTGGAAGGCTCAAGTCAATGGTAGATTGTCCTTTCAAGGTCAATGAGAAAAATGAAGAGAATGCTTTCAAGTTGGAGTTTCCCAATGACTATGATATGTCACATACATTCAATGTCAAGAACTTGAGGCACCACCGTAGTGAAGACTTTTAGAGAATGAGTTTTTCCTGACTGTGGAGATTGATGCAAGAGTTTCTTGTGAACATTGAAATTCTATCGGAATATGATTATCATCGGAGGTATGATTGCTACTACTGGAATGAAAATTACTATGAGAGGCATGGTAGTTATGATGAAGGCTTAGATTGATCTGAAAACTTAACATTAGGATTTGATGGAAGGCGTCTTTGATGGGTGTAGTTGGCTTAATATGGTGGGAGCATGTCTTTAAGTATTATGACCCCCACGAGCGTGAGAAAATTGAGTTGAGTGGCTATCGGGGTAATAACGAGGAAATGGCTGTATGGTGGGAAAACATGAAGAGACATGTAGAGAGATGGTAAAAGAATGTTGAAACTTAGGGAAAGGAGTGAAATTTAAAAGGAGAATTACCTTCCCACTAGCGTCATCAGGAACTCTATATAAATTTCATAAACAAGATTTGAGTATGGAGGAGTATTGAAAGCTAAGTTTATATTGGATTATGAGGGAGACTTACGAGAAGGCCGAGGAAATATGCTAGCCCACTACGTATTAGTTTGAGATCGATGTGCTAAGGTTATTTTTTGCAACCATATCATAGTCTTCAAGATGTGATGAAACTTGCTTTGAGAGAAAGGTTGAGGCTCAAAGAAGTATGGAAATTCTCTTTCTGACTAAGAGTGTGGCTAAGAAGAGGGTTGTTAAGGAGTTCTAGCTGCTTGGAATCCTATTAGTACTGTAACTACGCCACTCCTCAAGTAAAAGAGTGATGAGGATGAGTCGACTAAGTCAAAGATGTGTTTAGAAGTGCAAAGTTAAGGGCATTTTTGTTCTGTGTCTAAATCGAAGAAGTGGTTTAAACCTGGTCGAAGGAAGATGGAAGCGGGGAGGAGAAGATGTTAAAGGGAGGTAGTTTGAGGGATCAGAACATGGCGAGGGAAGTGGTTGCCGTAGTTGAGGAAGATGAGGCTGAAAGGAGAAGTTAAAGAGGTAGTTGAATATAATAATGTGCAAGAAGAGGAGGAGAAGAGTTCATTGTTTTCAAAATCTAATTTAGAGAAGGAAATCAAAGTTGATTCATATGTGATGGCTTTGTGTGTTGTTGAAAAAACCAAAAGTGAGAAGGAAATCCCACAAGAAATCAAGCCAATTTTAGAGAAGATGCGAAAGACTTGAGTAGTATGTGAACTCACATGCAGATTCTGATGGATTGAACTCAAGATTGATCAAGGATCCACAAGGTTAAGTCCACGCTGGAATCAAGAAGCTACATGAGGGCTTGAAGATTGAAGAAATATGCCAAGTATCTGGAACAAGCAATTAAGCATGGAAAGTTACGCAAGTTTAAAGTAAGAGACTTGGTCTGGGTTCATCTTAACAAGGATAGATTTTTGGCTTGGAAATTTGGAAGGCTCAAGTCAATGTTAGATTGTCCTTTCAAGGTCAATGAGAAAATTGAAGAGAATTCTTACAGAGGTGGAGTTGCCCAGGTAGTATGATATCTCAGCCATTCAATGTCAAGGACTTGAGGCCTTACCATGGTGAAGACTTGAGGGCAAGTCTTTTTTCCCAACTATGGGGGATTGATGTAGAAGCTTCCTTAACAAACAAAATGACATTTGCCCTTCGTTATAGAAGATTCAAATTTAGAAGGTTGCAAAGCTTTAAGATCATCAAAATGACATCTTTGGACTTCAATTAGGACTTGAAAGTTAAGGACATGATTAAGGCTTGAAGAAGAGTTTGAATAAGTCAATTTTTGGTTTTTATTATACTTTCTAAATTCTAGTTTGCTTTGGAGTCATGTTTCTAATTTAAGAGTTGCTTTATTCAATTTAGAAAATTTTGTTTTCCTAGTCAAAATAGGAGTTGCTTTATTCAATTTAGAAAGTTTTGTTTTCCTGGTTAAAGTAGGAGTTGCTTTATTCAATTTAGAAAGTATGGGGCCTATATATGCCCCCCTAATGTAGTCTTTTCATTATCACTTCAAGTTTAATAATATTTTCAGATTTCCATTTTAAGAGTTCTCTCTTGTTCTTTTATCTCTTAGGTGGATTCCCATAAGTGGCAAGTTCATGGCTTCTTATCCCTAGGTGGATTCCTTGGGTGACGAAGTAAGTATCTATCCTTGTACAACCTCAACTCATCCCATTATCTTTTTTTGTTTAACTTTCCATAACCATTTTAACCTCAATCCAAAACTTTCCAAATCTAGTTCCATACCTCTAAAACCTTTTCAAAAACCTTGTTCACCTTAGAAACCATAAATATCATCATCCCTAACCTTAGAGAAACCCCAAATTTGTATATAGCCCTAGCCTACCTTAGAAAAACCTAAAAACCACAAACTAGCTCAAAACAAGGTTGTTTGCATCAAATCAAACCCGAACCTTTCCAAACCTAAAATCCTTTATTCTAAACCTTAATTCCATAACTAAACCTCAAATAAGCCCTATAACCTATGGAACTAGACATGTTCCTTACCCTTTAAAGTTACATCTACATGCCTCGAAAACTACATGAGCCATCTCTAACTTTTCAATGTAACACCCGAAATATACCTAGTCGTTTTCAGCATTGTTTAGGGTATTTTGTAAGCATAAATTGGTACTAAAATTTAAATGCGAAATATAAATTGAGAAACCGGAAATTGTATACAAAACATAAGAATGAAAGAAGTAATTTATGTCGAAAGGGGCGCCACAAAATTCCCCATAAGTTGGCCAAGATTAGAGATCAAAGTGGAAATAGCAAGTTGTAGTGGAAATAAGAGAAATTAGGAGAATTTAAAGGCAAATAAAATAAACTTTAATTATAAAAGGGAGGAGACGAAATAGCTCATTTTTGGTCTCCCGAACTAAAAGCATACGGGGAAGGGAGAGCGGAAAAAGGAGGGAGCAAGTAGGTATGGAATTTGAGTATGGAATTGTATGGAAATTCTAAGGTTTTGTATGGATTCTAGTAAGATTTTGTATAAAAACTACTTGGGAATGGATTGCTAGGGTTTTCTTTGGATATTAGTTTTGTTTCCTTTTCTAGGGTTTTGTTAGGAAAACTTTGCATCCACAACTCAGATTTGCTTGGGAAGTTAGTTGAAAATCCCTAGTTGATATCAATTAGATATGGAATCCTTCATAATTGTATGGTTTTGTAAAGTTTGGTGAACTTTGGTGTGAATCCTTGGATTCTTTGGCTAATTAAAAGTGTTTGTGGAGTTGTTTGGAGGGATTACATGTTAGTTTTTGATGAATGATGGAATATAAGAGAATTATGGAAGAAAGGTGAATGAAAAAACCCCAGAATTACGCCATTTAGAATGAGAATCGCGACTTAATGCCGGTGCGAGCATGGGTGATGCAGGGTACCCGCTGATGCGAGAGGCAAATGAATGCAGGTACCATCAAGTGATGCATTACCATCATTTCGGTTAGTACTGATACGACAGTGTCGCCGGTACCAGCAGTTCTACTTGACCTTGGTTTTTGGTATTTTCATAGTTAAGCTATAATTATATCACAGGAATTGTAGATAAAGGAAGAAATTAAGTGAAAAATGTCTTAGTACCTGCCGCCTCGTGGCGAAAGATTAGATGTGGAACGAGCTTAGAAATATATGCTATAATAAAATTTAGAGTTTCGAATACGTATAATCGTAGGAATCTGCAGGCCAGAGATGTTAAATGGGCAGCATACGATCTACATGGGCGAGGCGCGTTTTGATTAGTACTCGTTACTCTGATTAGTGCTACGGCACTCTTGTTCGGTGCTTGACACTCTTTGCTTTATCTTCTGACACTTGATAATGTCTGATATCTTCCGAATTACTTATTAATGTTATATCTTACTAGATTTATTATTCTTGAAGAATACAGAGTATTCTCATAGTTATATGATAATACTGAATGAGAATACGAGTAAACAAAATTATCGTTGATCTGTAAATGCACCACGAAATTACTTGAATAGAATAAGCTCTGTAACTCTACGGAGATACGAGCTTGAGGCATAAGGATTGCTATAAGTACAGAGTATGAGTCATATGGGAGATCCATAAGTCTATTAGAAGCATAAGTAATTGTATAAGTTCCTTATGCATGAATCACATACAGGTGAGTATTTGTTATTGTTATACGCTTACTATAGCGTGTGTAGCCATATTACCTATGTTTTTCGGCCTAAGGCGTAAAAACCTTGCAGCGGGTTTTCAATCGGGTGTAGGTACGAGGAAGAAGGAAGGCGGTGATCTTAAACGTGCATTGGGGCGGCCTGCAGTAGGTTCATCAGCATGGAGTTTGCACTGCGATCCGATGAAATGCTTAAATGTATAGTTTTTGTACATGTAAATGGGACTCGGGTATATGCATGTATTGGCTGTAAGCACCACTTCGATGAGTAGTTTTGTTGTATTTTTGTATCGATATGTTGATACGGTTATAGAACTTGGACACACCAGCGTCGATAAAGCGGGGTGAGAGTCTGCGTCCGTTATATAGTCTGTTGCCAGAACAGTTCGGATCGACGATGGGTGAAATTTAGAATCGAGTGTAACACCCGTATTGAATCATCCATCGGTGCTGTGCGATGAGGACCGACCCGTACTACCATCTTTGGAATTAATAACATGATTTAAGGACTTTCATGACGACCCGTAGTCCCACCGCCAAACAAGTAACATGTGATGATCTGCATTTCTATAAATATTATCCAATAGCAATTCTGTTTTATCATTGTTATCCATTGTCAACCAATCTTGTAAACTGACCATCATAGCGTTTCCATAATGAAGTCATGGAGTCTCCATTTGAGAATTCCATCTCATTTATGGTGCTCGAATCACTCACACTAGGGTAATAAAGGGCAGGAAATAACAGTGCATTTTTCCTAGATACATGTGTGAGGTCACAACATATGTTTCATCAAGCCCGACATAGATAAGCTTGTGTGAGTATGGAGTTTCACACACCTCGCTTTGTTGTGTGAGTTCTCCATGTAGAGTGTAACGCCGAAAATATACTAGTCGTTTTCGACATGTTTAGAATTTTATGCAGTATAATTTGAATTTTTTAAGTAATTTTAAATACAAACATGAAGTCGAAAACTACAGATTTGTCTAAGAATGCAAGGAGTAAAAATGTAATTGAAAAGGGGCATAGAATCATAAGATGAAGAGGTATGGGTTAAAATAAATTATTGCCATAGCGGTTTACTTGAAAAGAGAATAACGAAGAATAAAAATGAAGGCAATAAAACTTAACTAAAAAATGGGTTTTAGGAAACGAACATGGCCTAAGAAGGAGATGTTGGATTTAAGACCAAATTTTAGTCTCGATTTGGAGGAAGCGTAGAGAGAAGAGAAGAGGGAAGAGGAAAGAGAAGAAGGGGAAGGAAGAGAAGAAGAAGAAGAGAGAAGTAAGAAAGGAAGATCAAAAGGTATGGAACTATAATGAATTTTGTATGGAAAAGTTTTGTATGAATTTCCATGCGGTTATGGATGGTTAGTAGCACTTTGAACTAGGGTTTGTTGGTTTGTCTAACGAAGATTACTTGAGTAGGGTTGGTAAAACCACTAAATGATGCAGATGAGTACTAAGAAATCCTCCTTTGAGGTTGGATTCATGGTTAATTAGAATCAATTGAGTTAGGGTTTAGAATAAATACAACTGAAATCTTTAATGTTTGGACCATGTATGGGTTATGTGACCCGTAATGAAGTGGTTTTGGGATGATGGTCTTGAAGGTTTTTTTGAAAGAAAACAGTATTGAAGATGATTTGAATTAGAATGAATTACAAGATGAATATGGAGTGGTTTTGATGTGTATGCGATTATTGGAGTTGATTTGGATGGCAGACGGGAAAAACGGGTGAAGAAACCACCCCAACATGTACAATTTTTAGGAAGGGTAGTAAGTGTAAACAGACCGATGCCGTGCCGATTGCTTTGTTTTTGACGGTGTTAAATATTTTCGCCCATAACGGTCATTTCTGATCGATTTGAGTGATTCAAATTGCTAGTTAAACTAGACGTCAAGGAAGGGCAAACAAATCAGGAAGCACATGGTTACTGTGACTCGTAGTATTTGAAAATTCACTCAAAGTGAAATTTATGTTCATTGGGTGCAGTTCGGTTTTTAACATAGTAGTCGGTTGTTTAGGACATAACGATTTCGATTATCCGATTTGGGTGATTCCAGTTGAGAGAAGAACCTTTAGCACTTAGTTAAAGGAGTACAGACCAGTGTCAAATGAGTTAAGACTCCCAAAAAATGACAAATGACAGTGGTTGTTCTTCTTTGCTTGCGAGTGCAAGTAATTTGGAGATTTTCTTCCACGACTGCAACTTGTAACTCCTTAGTTGGGACTCATTATGGTGTCTTGGACTCTATGGAAAGCTCATTGAGTCTAGAATCTAACCATATGCCATTTAATGGCATTTGGTGCTCACATATTGTCTGAAAATTGAATTGTTGTACCAAGCGTACTAATCGCTTGGTTAAAGTTAACTGGAATACATGGTCAGAAAGGATGTAGATTTGATATGTAAATGAGCATAGATAAGAAAAGTACCTACGGGTATCAAAGGAAGAGTCTCTGTTCTATACTCCTACGGGAGATAGGATAGTCTGATAAAGTACAAGTATAGAAATGTATAGGTATATGTCATAAGATATGATAGTCTGATAAAGTACATGAAGATATAAGTTAATAAGATATAAGATGTTACAAGTAGATGACATCATATGAATGTGAGATTATATGATATGAATAGATGATAGACATACCTAAATGAATAGATGGAACATGCTCGGAACACATGATAGAAATGCATAAATGCTAAGAACGATAGAGATAAGTAAAAGATGACAAAGCACAAGAATGAGTAACTGTACACGAATGATAGGTATATATGAAAGGCAATATGTTATGAACACATAATGTGGCTAAGAATGCCTTAATTATTCTGTACGAATAAAAATAGATTATATATGATTATTATCACATATAATTGTAAAACTGTCTAAGACCAGTTATTGAATGACATGGAACCTCTGTTACGTGGGCAGGCACGTATAGTACTTCAATACTCTCTGATTAGTGCGACGACACTCTCTGACCGTGCTTCGGCACATTAGTACTTCGGTACTCTCTGATTAGTGCAACGGCACTCTCTGGTCGCTTCGACTGGGCGAAAGAGAGGCATCTCAAGATAAGACAGATCAGACCTTCGGTACTTATCAGGTTATGTCCTACTCATTCCATATTACTAGTCTAGGCAATCCAACAGTTATATGATAATACTCTGAATAAAGAATAAGAGTAAAGATCTGAATGTACCTACGGGTACCTCTGTATATGTTATGTAGTACCTACGGGTACTTCCGTAATACAAGTATATGCTCTGTAATACAAGTATAAGATCTGAAATGCAAGTACATGCTCTGTAATACAAGTATAAGATCCGTAAGACAAGTATATGCTCTGTAATACAAGTATAAGATAAGAAGTACCTCTGTATAAGTATAAGTTATGTGGTACCTACGGGTACCTCTGTATCTGATTAATTTTTGTAGTACCTACGAGTACCTACGAGTACCCGTATAAGTCTCATAAGGATAAACCCGTAGGTAAATTTGCGGTACCCCCGTATGAGTATAAGTTAGTAGTACCTACGGGTATTTTTAATTAAATATAAGTTTGATATAAGCACAAGTATGTGTCTTTTGGGACATTTGAACAAGAAGTACTTATAAGTACTTTCGTATAAGAATAAGTTCCGCAATACCAGTATACGTTCCGTAATATCTCTGTAGTACCTACGGGTACCTCCAAACAAGTGTAATCTCCGTAGTACAAGTATAAGCCCTATGGTATATAAGCCAGAAAGTACCTACAGGGTACCTCTTTATAAGCATAAGCTCTGTAACTCCTATAGGAGATCTGAACAAGTATAAGAGAGATAGAAATATGAGTATGTGGATAAGTACCTCTGTCTAAGTATATGTATAAGTTCAGTGCCATATACGAGGAATCTGAATAAGTATGTGTCCTATGGGAGATAAGTATATGTATACGCTCAGTACCGCATACGAGGAAATCTATATAAGTATGTGGTCCTAATGAGATAAGACGCATGTGTCCTAAGGAGATAAGTATAAATATGTGCCCTATAGGAGATAAGTATGGGGGTCATGTGTCCCACGGAGATCAGAATAAAAACAAGTCTCGCCATAAGTGGATCCGAGTAAGTATAAGTTCGCATCGCATACGAGAGATCCGAATAAGCATAAGTTTGTTACAAGGATAAATTATGTATAACTGTTATATGAATTCCCCAAGATTCTAAGATCCGGTTATTGTTATATGTTTATTACGGTTCAAGATAAATGCATGTGTACCAAGATAGTTATAAGATATGTTTCCACTAAGCCGCAAAGCTTAGCACGAAGCTTAATCGCTGTAGGTAAAGGAGGACATCTCACATCTTCCGCAGATGTTGGCCAGGGCCAAGACACTAGTAGGGTTCATCACAAAAGATGTCCTGCGCTCTAATTTGTAAATGTAAAAGTAAAGTTTTGTATATGTAAATGGGACTCGCATGTGTATAGATTTTGATGGACACCACTCCCAAGTGGTAGCTTCTTTGTATATGTAAATGATTTTGTTATTGGCGTAAATTACTTGTATACTAACAGGTACAAGTTCGGGCCTTGAGGAAAAAAAAACAGCAAAGAGTCCCAAGATAAGGAGTCTGTCTCGCACCCGATTCCTGCTCGATCCGCCATTCGGGTCGGGCCGGGAATCGGGGTGTGACATAGAGAATCCCATAGCTAAAATCAAGGAACTGAAATAGAACAATCTAATTTACATTCAATTACACAAAATCACATAATTAAAGTCAAGATACGGTATATTAACCTTAAATCATTTGGTTCTTACAACCCTAATTTCCCAATTCTTTAACTTTCATTCATGTAGACTTCCTCATAGTTAGAACTTGTTTAACCCCCTTCCAAGTGGTACAATTATTTTCTTCAATTAGCTAACTAAATAACCACTTTAATTCCACTCAAACTTAACCCATTGATTCGTTTTAAGAACATAACCTCAATTAGTCTCCTAATCACTAAAATAGTTTCCAAACTCAACAATCTCCATAACCTACTTTACTAATTTCTCTTCATATAACCAGCTTAAACCAAATAATCTAGTATATATTAGCTTTATTCTATGATTAGACTTAATTAAAGACAACTTAAACTATCTTTTTATTTCATTTAAGCCAAGATTTATCATTAAATAGCATCAACTAATCATTAGGCTAAAAAACAGCTAAGATCACATACCTTCTTCTTCTTCTCCAAGATCCCTTCTCCCATCTTCTTCTTATTAATAGCTAAGATCACATACCTTCTTCTTCTTCTCCAAGATCCCTTCTCCCTCTCTCTCTCAAACTTCTCTCTATAGACTAAAAAAAAGTGCAGAGAATGGGTTAAGAACCAGACCTAACAACCCTTTATAACCTTATTAGCAAGCTTGAGGTGGCAACTTTGATGTGGCATGCTTGAGGGTTGTGATGCAAGGACGGGACCGTGATGGATGATCTAATGGTTTGGGTAAGTTAGGGATAGGTTTGTGATAGTTTAGAGGTATAGGATCTAACTAAAAAGCATAAGGGACAAGTATGGTTCCAAAGGTTTTAGGGATTATTTGGAGTTTATATATGATGGAATTAAGGTTTAGAATGTAATGATTTTTGCCTGAAGCTGCCTGTGTTTGATTTTGATGCAAAACGATCTTCTTGAGCCAATATGGCTTTCAGGTTTTTCTAAGGTAGGTCAGGGCTATGTACGAATTTGAGGCTTCTCTAAGGTCCTAGGTGATGGTATTTATGGTTTTGTGGTGAAACAAAGTATTTGGAAATTTTTTAAAGTATGGAATTAGATTTAGAAATTTTTTGGTTTAGGTTGAAAATTTGGTTACAGAAAGGTGAAAGAGAAGAGTAAAGGTTATAGAGGGATAGGAACTTACTTCACAACTCAAGGAATCCACCAAGAGATAAGAAGCCACGAACTCGTCAATCAAGGGAATCCACCTAAGAGATAAGAGAAGAAGATATATACTTCGCCACCCAAGGAACCTTGTCGCGCCCCTAAGCCTGACCTGACGGTGAACCAGATCCGGAGACACGGACCGAATGAAATCATTTGTCAAAACACATTTCATATAAACATACATATATATGAATATATGATATCGTTACTAATACAGTCATTAGTATGAGAAATATACATCATATCATTTTAAGATGTCTCATATCTATTCTTTAGTACAACATATTGATACAAAATGGCATTCCATGCTTTCCAAAACATTTACAAAATATTACTAGAGTTCACCCCCTTGCTATCCATGAAGACTTAAACATCTTTGATTTCCACAAAAATAATCACATGATATCATGAAATTAAGTGGTATGCATGAAATTGCAGCATCTTCAGATACTCGAATTATATGACGGGTGACTTTATGCTTCGCGCCTCGGGCCTTGCTTACTCATCTACACAAAGACTGCGGTGTGAGAAATCAACACGCTAAGAATTTTCATGCTTAGTAGTTCTTTACGTTTCTATTCTCATGTCAAACAATCAACACAACATATATATGTACATATAAATAATATTCGACTATAGGCATACATTACTCATCACAACTACATTCAGCATATTTTTTCAAACAACATTTCAGCATACTGCTCATGTGATCAATGCAATATTTATATATATAACATTTTATACTAGTTTAACATTCATTCATTTTATCTCGCATATAAAAACACGATAATTCACATCTTTCATGTTCGCATATACTAGTATTTTCGTCACAACACACCACACGTTTATTAATACCTTTGCTCCTTAAAACGAATCTAACCAAAATTTTCTGCAAGTGAGGATAACGAATCACCGATACCTGCCTCGCTGGTTGTTGGTCGATTAACACTTTTAATAACTCAAGATCGTCCCGCTAAGTTACTTGACCGGTTATTTACATTACATTTTTGTGCTGCACTACTAATAACACCGGGCTCCGTCGACTACTGATTCAGATGTCACTATAAACATATCATCTCGTAGCATCGCACATTTATCCTTATTAATATACCAATCTATCCCTAACTTGAATATGATGGCTAACATTCTCTTAAGGGCATTAATAACTAGTCATAGTAAAACTTGCTAGATTATATTCACAAGAATTCCACGATAACGCAAGTTTACAACCAAAATGTCTACTTTACCACTATGTTAACTATCCGATTAACCCATTTTAAAAACCAATTTATTCCAAGTCAATAATTATGCACACAAAAGTTACACATAATCTCATAGAAACACTATCTCGCATTTGGCCATAATCCAATCACTTTTTCTTTATTTTAACTCACTTAACACGTGAGTTTTACGCACTATTTCAATTACACCAAACCTTTAAAAGATTTGGAAACATAATTTAAACACATACATGCAGTAAGTTTGCATCAAAACCGAACCATACACACTAATACACATTTGACTACACATGATTCATGCATTAACATACGTTGCCTTCCCTTTTTCACGTTAATCCACTTGAGATCAATTAACCAACACCCAAACCAATTTATTTATGGTTCAAACCATAAGCACACATGCAGATTTTATATCAACACTTCAGGTTTGATGAAAAAATAAACACAACACCGAAACAATAAGAGAAATGTGAAGAACAAACCAAAAGAGTTGTCGACTCTTGTCTCCTATTCTTTGAATCCCGATTTTTGCTCAGGTTTTATCATCACCAGCCCCTAATCCATCATAAATATGTCACAATCAGAGAACAAACAAAGAAAAACCAGTCATGCATGTTAGGGTTTCTAGTTAGGGTTGATTTCTACCCAATATACTTTCACTTGAAAAAATTTTTGGGAACAAATAAGCCATATTTTACCCAAACTTCCTTCAAAAAAATAATAGCTCTATGAGTCTATTTTCATTAAAAATTGGAATCATCTCATTTGGACCATTACAACTTAACTTATGGCCAAAACACAAAAAATGTACCAAAACAAAGGATAACCTAGCAGCTTACCCGTATTTTCACTTTAGTCTCAAAAACAAGGGACATAGGGTCAAGTTTGCTTCTTGGTACCTTCTATACTTTTGCAGGTTTACCTCTTAGGGTTCTTTCCCAACTGGAATAACTCAATTTGGATGACTAATGGCCAAGTTATGGCCAAAACCAAAACATGACACAACCTAGAAATTTCCTGCTTTCTGGGGACTGCTTTTGGTCCATCCTAAACACCAACATAGCTTCTCTTTCTGGATTGCTTTAGGTCTCTATTTTTTTTAGACATTTTCAGCCATGATTCTTATGCACCATCTCAAATTGGAATCATTCAATTTGGAGTTTAAGAGGCCAAGTTATGGCCAAAACAAAAACATGGGTTTTAGAAGAAAAAAAACTTTGATAGCAATTCCCTTCAAAACCTATACATCTCTTTTTACACTTCTTGGTCTTTGAGACCTCACAAGCCAAACAAAAACAATCCAAAGAAATACAACTCCAATTTAAGAACAAATTACCCAAAGATAGAAGAGTTAGGTTCTCCCCAAGAACTAAAACAAAAATGAATTAGGCCTCCTAACAATCAAAAGAGAGAATCCATACCTTGCTTTCTTCTTAAAACCTTCCAATCACTTCCTTTTTCTTCTCTTTTCTTGCAAAACTTTGAACAAATGGAGAAAAATCACCAACAAAAGCTATTCTTAAGAACCCATAACCCTAGCTCTCTCCCTTTTCCAAAACGTGAAAAATACTCATTCTAAGACCAATTTTTTGTCTTATCCTCTCATCCATTACAAAGCCTTGTTTGACTATCTCATTTTGGCTTTCTTTTCTTATTTTTGTATTTTAGTCCTTCTACTTATTCTAATTACACTTCACTTATCAATATTTCTACTGCCTAAAGTCCAAAACATAATGCATGAATATTAGAAAAAGAAAAAAAAATAATAATGGCATAAAATACTATAAAGTAAAATAATAAAACAAGAAGACTATTTTTGGGACGTTACAACTCCTCCCCAGGAATAAGAAGCAACGAACTCGCCACTCAAAGGAATTCACTCAAAATATAAGAGAACAAGAGAACAAGAGAGAACTCTTAAAAAGAGAAATCTAAAAATATTATTAAACTTGAACCGGTTGTCAAAAGACTACATTAAGGGGGTATATATAGGCCTGATACTTACTTTCTAAATCCAATAAAGAAACTCATACTTTGACTTGAAAAACAATGACTTTTTAATTTAAATAAAGCAACTCCTAAAAAGAAATGAAAACTCTTACTTTGACTAGGAAACAATTATAAAATTTCAATAGCACCAATACTTTGGATTATTAACAAATATTTCTAAATAAACAATCCAAATCAAGAATAAGACGCTGTAATACTGATTTAAACAGTTAGTGTCTCTAAGGTTTCACAAATTTCTATAGAATTTGAAGTTTTCATAATTAAGATCGAATTCCTAATGTATGTTGTAGAAGCTCTTGCATCAAGCTGCCACCTATCTTCTTTTCCCCATTTTTTGCAATTTGGTCCTCCTATTGTTTAGTATTTTGAACTTGACAACTTGCCAACATGGTTCTTGAAGTTTTCTTATTCATAAATCAACCCAAGATGTTATTACATTTAGTTACTAGTTTATCATAAGTAATTCTAACCAAATTTCACACAATGAAGCACAAGCTAGATTTAACTCTTAAACATTTAAATTTAACTCACAAGATAATTCTTAGCATTTTGTTCATTCCATTAGCACTAGGTGTTACACAAAACATGCCTTGTAACCAACAACTCTCCTTCCACCGGAAAGTCCAAATCAACGTCACTTATCAAGTGGTGGCATTGGCTCCTCCCCCTCTTCACTATCAGTCATGATTTCTCCTCCACGCATCACCATGGTTCTCTTGCTTGGAAAGTGGGTAGAAATATGACCTAGGCCATGACACTTAAAACATTTAATATCTAGATTACACTATTAGGTCTCGAGTCTACCTTTGCTAACTACAATAGCGTCCTCTTTCTTCTTTGTTGCTTCAACCTTGGGTTTGGAAGTGTACACATCATCCTTTCTCCAATTTGACTTCCATGAAGATGAACTTTGCCCAAAGTTTGTATTTGATCGACCGCCCTTCCTTTACAATTGACTTTCCACCTTGAATGCCCTGTGCAACAAGTCCTCCATCTCCACATAATGCTGAAACTCTACAATGTTGGCGATGCCATGATTTAATCCATTTAGAAATCTCACCATGGTGGCTCCACGATCCTCCTCAACATTTGCCCAAATCATTGCAATCTCCATCTCCTTGTAGTATTCATCTACACTCTTTAATCCTTGAATGAGACCCTGCAAGTTATTATGCAAATCACGATAATAATGGTTAGGGATAAATCAATGCCCCAAGAATACATCAAGATGAAATAAAGTAATAAAATAAAGTAAAACTTTCAATGTGCTATCAACATACGAAAAGCACAAAGAGAAGGTAACCACCACTCAATTAATCAATTGCCAAACTTTCCTCAATTTAGGTTCAAGCTTAACCCACTAAAATCCCCTAGTGGAGTCGTCATTTTATAGGCACCGCATTTTGGCTATGATGCATTTATTACTAAAAAGAGAGACTCATTTTTGTATTTTTGAAAAACCATTTAGAAAACGGTTTGGAGTCGCTACTTATTTTTTGTTTATTTTTTTTAAGAGGGAAAACAAAATAAGAAATAAAAACCTTAGTCTGACTCATTTTTTTAGAAAACACAAGTCTACGAAACCGAGTCCGAATTCGAAGGTCGTTTTACTTACTGAGAAGGCACGATAGTGAGCCATAACACTCCTTTAAGCTCCTAAAGTCAAGTCTCTACTAATCAAATTATGGAAACTGTGGCAATCAATTGATTAACTAATATACCAAGAATTATCTCTCATAATTAATACACAAGCATACGTCAAGCCATGAACAAATAAATAAATAAATAAATAAATAAAATAAACAAATAAAAGTTAAAGGGGAAATAGTATGTACCTTGACAGCGAATCAAAAGTGTTATCAATAGGAGACAATGTTAGTGCAATAACAAATATGAAAATATTCATAATCAAATTAGGAAATCAAATTGTACATCAAGTGCCAAATTATTTAATGAGTATATGGGATATTGGGCTCCCACCAAGGCTCATTTATCTATTACACAAATTAACTCTACAAGACTCCATTTTTATTGGAGTTATAGAATTAATCATGTGATTATAATTTTTAAAAACTATTTTGAAAATTAAATGTTGATTTAGAACATTTGGAAATTGATTTTTTTTAAGAATTAAGAATTTGAAATTTGAAATTTGGGACTTTAATTTTGGAAACTAAAAACTTGGGTTTTGCATATTAAAATTTGAAAATCAGTTATTTGAATTTAGAAAATTAGGATTTAAACTTTTAGAAATTGAGAATTTTGAATTTGAGTTTGGAAATTTGTGGATTTAAAGGAATTGAGAATTTGAAATTGAAATTTTAAATAAAGATACTTAAATTCTGAAAATTGGGATTTGAATTTTAGAAATTAAGGTTTTGAAGTTTGGAAATTAGAAATTGAGAATTTTGAAAAAAAAATGAATTTTGTAAGAAATTGATAATTTGAAAAAGAATTGAGGAAAATGAAAATATGAGATTTTATGAAATTAAGATTGAAAGAATGAAATTGAGAAAATGAAGATAAATATAAATTTAAAATTTGTAAAGTAATTTTGGAATTTGAAAATTTATTTTTAAAGGTATTGAAATTGATAATATAGTTAAAAAGAGTAAGAGCAAGTCACAAATTAGTGGTTAGTAAAGTGGCTAAGGGCGTTATTTACAACATGGATTTGATATATTATTTTTGAAAGTGTGTGTCCTAAGTGAGGTGAGGGTGACATGGCAATGGGCCAAATGGGTTAAGTCTAAACAAATGGGCTATAGGCCTAAGCAGATGGGTTGGATATGATGAGTTGACCAATAGGTAGGTAGGTTGGACTTGATGGGCTCGACCTAAGGTGGATGGGTTGGACCTGATAAATTGGGTATAAGAAAATGGGATGGACTTTATCAACTGGGCTTAATAAACTAATGAGTTTGGTTTGTGGATCTCTAATGGACTAGGTTAAAGGGCCTAGTGTGTTTTAGTTAAGGGTTTGATTAAGGAAGTCTTAGGGGATTATTGGGCTTGGGCTTAATTAAGGTGTTCATGGGCTTATGTAGAGGGATAGGCTTGAGTTCCATTAGAGTAGAGGGATAAACTAATAAAAGTAGTATAATAATAATGATAATGATAAAAAAAAGATAAATAAAAAAAAGGAAGGAAATATAATATAAAGACAAATAACAAAAGAATAAAATAAAAGAAAATCAATACTCTACTGCTAATGGTCTTTTACAGGCACGCATGGATTCTTTTCTTTGGGTTATGGATATGAAACTTCTCGACTTAGGAAATCAACGGTATAAGCTCATTTGCGAGAACATGAATGGATCTCATCAACTATTTACACAACTATTAATGCATGAATCGAAATAAAAGAAATATATGTATATAAATAAAAAAGCCATAAACTTTATCTACACTGGTAAAAAACTTTCTTGAAACAAGTATTATTTTTTTATAATATTAGAATTTTACTTCACAGTAAAATTATTTATTCTTCCTTCGTGAAGTTCATAAACTTTTTTTTTTTTTTTACTTCTATTAACCTTGTATTACATCGTTATAATATTATGTATGTATTAGGATTTGAGTTCGTAACATCTCATAAACTCATATCATTAATTACTTGAGTTAGACTTCAAGGGTCATTTAAACTCATCCCCTTAATCACTTGAGTAAGACTTCAAGGGCTCGTGATGTTTTAAACTTTATTAGTATAGGGTTGATTACATAAATAGTGTCTCAACAATGTCAACATTTCCATTTTTTATATTTTTACATCTCAACTTTATTTTAGTTTAATTATCTAAACTTTTTATTTTTTCTATTATGTCGTATCAACTTTATTTTTGTACAATTAAGTGTCTAAACTTTTTTATTTTTTCTATTTTGATGTCTCAACTTTTATTTTGTTAAATCAAGAGTCTAAACTTTTTAATTTTTTCTATTTTAATGATTCAACTTTATTTTTGTTTAATCAAATATTTAAACTTTTAATTTTTATTCAATACAGTATTTCTTGACCAATAAAAACTTATTAAGATATTTTGAATTAGGAAAAATTGAATTTAAATGATATTCAACATCATATAAACTAATGAAATTATTTAAATGACATTTAAGAAGGTGAAATGACTATATTATTCTTTCCACATTAAGAGTTTTACTATTTTTTTCGTCACAACAAAAAAGAAATTGATAAAATTGGTTACTATAGAATTGAGATAAAATAAAAATAAAAAAAATCTTAAAAAGAAAATATAACAATTTATAAAAACTTTTAATTATCTTCTATTATTTTTACTTGTTTTCTAAGTATTATATGAATATATATATATATATATAAATAGAATATTATAGTGATATTAAAATTATTTTAAAAATAATTAAAATATGTAATTTTATCCACATAACAATGTTTAATCAATTTCTTTGATACAGTAACGAATAAATAACAAAAACTCTAATTGGAAAGGATAATATTATCTTTCTATTCCACTCATCTCCATAAATTGAGAAATCAAAATAGAAAAAATAAAAAAGTTTAGATATTTGATTAAAAAAAATAAAGTTAACACACCAAAATAGAAAAAATCAAAAAGTTTAAATACATAATTGAACAAAAATAAAATTGATACACCAAAATAGAAAAAATACAAAAATTTAGTTAATTAAACAAAAATAAAATTTAGACATCAAAATAGAAAAAATGAAAAAATTGAACTTATTACTATATAATCACATAGTTAAGCCAAAAACATACATATTGTTGTCAAAGCAACTCACGTGTAAGGCACGTGACACTCCATTAGTATATATAAGTTTTGTAAATTTGCATCCATCAATAAATTTTTTCTATGTATAAAATATATATATTTTTATATTTCTTACAAAATTTTTTAGTTTTTATCAATGTCCATTCATCCTACTTTTGTCAAAATTTTAAATACCCTCTCATAAAATAAATATCTTTTATCCTTCCATAAAATCCAATCACTAATATTTCTATAAAAACTAAACATACATATTTTTTTTACCCTTCGTTTCGTAGACACCTAACTATATATATATATATTCGATCAGTCATTGCATCAACACCTAACAATATACATTCGATTAACTTTTGACTTATATTCCCAAGTTCAACACGCTTGAATCTATTCTATAATATAAATCATGAGCCAAATCACCTAAATCCCACCAAATAAGAATAGTTTTTGGATTACTTTTGCAATAAAGTAGGTACATTTCTGAGATGAAGCTATTTTTGTGAGATGAACTAACTTCCTAAACCTAGAAACAAAACTAACAGCCCGGGGATGATGGAATGTACAACCAAGTGAGACCTTGTTAGTTAATGTCATGGAGAGTCAAAAGGGTTTCTTAATGGATGGTCTTTATTTTTGTCCAACAGATAGCTTAAAATAGTGATTTAGAGAGAGAGAGAAAGAAAGGAAAAGGTTTTCCTTATTGTCACTCCATTATTGTTCTGAAGAGATTACAATTCTCTCTCTCTCTCTCTCTCTGAACTAAGACTGTCTTATCTCTCTTGCTAGAGAGAGGGGATTAGAGAGAGAGAGAGGAGAGATGTCAAGAAGGAGGGGGGTATATGGAGAAAAGAAGGAGACGGTGGCAGTGGCAATAGATAAAGACAAAGGGAGTCAATATGCTCTTAAATGGGCTATTGAGCAGATTCTGAGCAAGGGCCAATCTGTAACGCTCCTTCATGTCAAACAAAATGCGTCTTCCATTCCCACCCCATGTAAACTCCTCTTTTCTCCCTCTCCCTCTCCCTCTCCTTCATTCCTCATCTTCTCTCACGATACGCTTTATGTTTCTTCATCTTCTTTTTACCTTTGGACTTTTGTTTTCAAGAAAATTAATGCCATTACATTGGAAAATCACTAAACAAAACTGTTTTTGTTATGAAAAATAAGGAAAACACAGAGACCAATTTTGGTTCCTGATTTTTGTTCTATAAAACATCAAGAACACAGAAAACACTAAATTCAGAAAAAAAAAAAAAAAAACACCAAAATGGTGCTCTATGTTTTCAGAAACTGTTCAAAAAAACAAGAACCAAACAGGCCCTAAATTATTCAGATAGGAAAAGATGGAGCATACTTTTCAATCAAGAAGAAACATTAATGAACAATCTAATCAATAGCACGAGTGTTTCACATTCTGCATTTCTTCCACAATGACCCCCCTCTTGGCTAAACTAAGAAAAAACCAAAAGGAAATAGAATTGAAATACATTTTTACTGACCAATTAGAATAGCCTCCCAGGACCTATCATCGCCTCAGAACTCAGAAGCTCCAATATACATACATTATTAGAACTTCTGAATAAATAAGAGTGAAAGAGATCTTATGAATATTGAAGATTTTCTTGTAAAAGATGTAAAATAGTTATTGAGAATTCTATAAAAACATTTCACAATTGATCCACCAAAGAATCAAATTTAATTTAAAAGATCTAAAGGTAGGGATTTTATCGTTAGGTAATGTTGCTCCGGTACCCGACCAAAGGGCCGCCACTGTCAATCTGTCATTACCAATTAAAAAAAAAAAAACGGAGGGAGTTCTCATCCTTCATTTATTTATTTATTTATTTTTACCTGTTTTCATGAATGCAGTGGGGAGCCATGTCGCTATTTCGGATGTCAGTGAAGATGTTGCAAGAGCTTACAAGCAGCAACTTGATAATCAAGCCAGGGAGCTGTTTCTTCCATTCCGGTGCTTCTGTACACGCAAGGATGTGAGTTCTGCAGTTCTATGCCTTCCATTCTTGTTTTCCTGTTAACAATGAGACAATAGATACCATTATAACAAAACAACACATCAGCCTTCAATTCATTCACTACCTATCTAGCCTATCATATAAACCTGGCAGTGAACCGCATAACCCTCAAAGAATCCAAGAAAGAAACCCATGTTTCATTCTAACTTGTGGTTTGTTCTGGTTCTTTGCAATAGATTCAATGTGACGAAGTCATACTAGAAGATACAGATATCGCAAAAGCAATAATCGACTTTGTTACGGCCAACTCAATTGAGATTTTGGTTGTTGGTGCAGCATCAAGTGGTGGAATAATCAGGTAAGGCTATCTGTTGCCTAGATTTATCAGCATTACACACAAAAAACCAAATTTATCATGCAGCATATATTGTGCACTTAATTTAGATGCTGCAGAATTCAAAACAATAAGCATAAGAGCTTCTTCAAAGAATATGTACACCACAGGATTTCTAAGACATGGGTAAATGTCATTCAAATCTCAACCCCGAATGAAATGGATATCAAAACTGAAATCTAAGCCTTGGATAACCTGCTCTGCAGAAATCTCAAAGATAACAGACACACAAATATTCAGTTAACAGGATGTTTTTTTATTTTTGGCCCAATAAAAAGTACACCCAGTCAAAGGCACTATTTTGAAAGGAAAACTACAGCTGCACACAAAATTTAATTTGGATGCCTGAATCTTTTTGGTCTCCAAACAATAGAAAGAAGTAAAAATGTAACGTAGGCAAAGACAGAGTCATCTGGGTCATTCCAACAGTTTGCAAGCACAGTGAGGTATTAAAACTAGCAACAGCTTCCTGACTAGCATTGAGTTAGTGCAGCCATGCATGAGTCAAAAGTAATTCCAACTTTGTTTTAATGCCATAACCTTCCATCACAGAAAATTCAACAAGACCACAGATGTTCCAAGCAGTGTTTCAAAAGCAGCTCCAGACTTTTGCTCTGTGTATGTCATCTCCAAAGGAAAGATCACATCAGTGAGACCTGCCACACGTCCTGCACCAAATCCCTCTCCTCCCCTGATTGAATCTCCTCTCAGTCAAAACCATGGCAGCCCTACTTCTGATCCAACTGAAGCACATCTTAAACATACTCATAGCACAAGAGGTCAGATATTGTAATTCTATATATTAAGTTCTTTTCCTACTTGAATCGCCTTCTCTAACTACTTATCTTGTATCCTATTGCAGCTTCTGACAGGTCGTCATTTGGACTCTGCAACTTGAGCGACATTGGAATCAAGTAAGTTTCAATATCTTTACCTCATCCTGTATTTATACTGAGGACCATTAACCAAGCCCAGGAAGACTATATTGATACTGAGGACCATTAACCATTCAAAAAGAGAAGACATACACTCATCAATAACATCCAAACTAAAGAAGGTTATTTCATTGTTTTTTTTACAAAAGTTCTATCAAAGGTTTTCATTTACTATGACTGTTTTCTTGTCCTAGTTGTACCTTCAAGGTTCTTCTAGTGACTAAGTTATTTATCATTATTTGTTGCAACACATTCAGTTAGTTTACTAGTAACAACTGATCATTAGAATAAATAACATCACTTCTGAAGAAGTAATGTTTTATGCTCCCAGCTCCCTATAGCCAGAGTGTCAGTCCTTTGGGAGGGAACCAAGTTGGTTCTGAGATCTTTAACTGGATACTGTTATATGTTAGCTGCTAATTGCTTTATAACTGCTATCACAAGAATATCAAAATGTATAGAGTTTGTAATGGTTTGAAACCACCCCAGTACCTAGTTATGAGAGAACTGACCTGATAACTTGTGGAACAGATCACCCTTCACTCGGGGTAAAGCCTCTTATGGGGAGCTCTCAGTGACAGAAACTGATATATCATTTGTAAGCTCAGGAAGGCCAAGCACAGACCACAGTTTCCCCTTTTTGCATGACAATCTGGATGGTGGAATGAACCCTCGGCTTTCAAACGGCTCAGAGATGAATATTCGGCTTTCAAATGGCTCAGATATGAACCATAGACTTTCAAACAGCTCTGACCCGAACATGAACATTTGGCTATCAAATGTCTCAGAATTGGACTACAGAAGCTTAGCATCATCAGGAGGCAGGTCATCTGAGCTGAACTATTCATTTGAACATTCATCATCCTCCAATGAAAGTGCAAGATTGTCAGGGGCATCACAAATCATGGTATGGACTAATCTCTGAAAAGAGCACAGTTATGCATAAACACCCAACAATCAACACAGACTTAGCATTCTTCCAGTCATAAACTTCATTATTACAAACATGATATGATATTATAATCAAAACCTTCATATCTTTTGGAAAACACATCCCGCATGTGCTGGGAGCTAGTGAGGATAGTTTCATGCTGTTGGAAATTTTCCAAAATCCTGAGGATATTTTCACAGGAATATTAGATTCATCCACCATGGCCAAGGACAGTTTAATACTGTCAAAACTTTTCCTAAGTCCAGAGGACTTTGTCACAGGAATGTTAGAATCATCCATCCACTGGAATCCATGAAGATATTCATATAGGTTGGTATCTAATGAGACAAGTAAAGATCACATGCACATGCCTACACAATTGAAGAGTAACACTTAAATGTTGCAATAATCACAGGAACATGTGGAAGCTGAGATGATGAGGCTCAAGCTTGAGCTCAAGCAAACAATGGACATGTACAGTTCAGCTTGCAAGGAAGCACTCTCAGCAAAACAGAAGGTACCATGCAAGCTTTAAATTTCTGATCGCGGTATTAGCATCAATTCTCAGTTAAACTACAATAAAAAAACAGGTTTTTCCATAACTGAAACAATTGAGGATAGAAATTCCGAAATGCCAATACATCCTCCAAAAGAAATATAAAAAATTCAAATCTTTATTCCAAGAATATGGAACTCCCTGCATAAGTTGTAATTAAAATCCATGACAGGCACAGGAACTCCATCGCTGGAAAATGGAAGAAGAACAGAGATTAGGAGAGGCAAGGCTAGCTGAGGAAGCTGCATTAGCACTTGCAGAGAGAGAGAAAGCAAAGACTAAGGCAGCCCTTGAGGCAGCTGAAGCATCCCAGAGAATTGCTGAACTTGAAGCACAAAAGCGAATTAATGCAGAAATGACAGCAATAAGAGAGGCAGAGGAAAGAAAGAAGATGTTGGATACTCTGACACACAGTGATCTCAGGTACAGGAAATACACCATTGAGGAGATCGAAGCAGCAACTGAGTTATTTTCAGAGTCTCGGAAGATTGGAGAAGGAGGCTATGGGCCTGTATACAAGTCTTGTTTGGATCATACACCAGTTGCAATAAAGGTTCTTCGTCCAGATGCAGCTCAAGGAAGGTCACAGTTTCAGCAAGAGGTTTGGGACTTACAAGCACCAACCTCATATTAAAAACTCACTAAAATAATCTCACCAAAAGAACTCCCAAAATTCAACAATGTATTTAAGTTATGCATAGCAAATCAAACCTAGCTAGTGAGCAGAGTAAGAAATCCAGCCTGGATTTTGGCCTTCATTATTGAAGCCTTTCAGGCTTCAAACTGAGGTTTTAGTAGATTCAGCCCCTAGCTCTCCTTAGATTAATCTTCACATGTTTATTAACAGAAGAAGTCCACTTCTATTCCATTAGTTCAGGTATTTTTTGTGGGAACACTTCAACATCCACACTTTCTGAACTAATATCATGCAATACGGATACATGTTTTCTTGTTTCTTTGGATTTACTTTCATAAATGCAGGTTGAAGTACTAAGCTGCATAAGGCATCCCAATATGGTTCTCCTCCTTGGGGCCTGTCCAGAGTATGGTTGCCTAGTCTATGAGTATATGGCTAATGGGAGCTTAGAGGACCGTCTCTTCCGGAGAGGGAACACCCCAGTTCTTCCATGGCAACTAAGATTCCGGATCGCAGCAGAGATAGGCACAGGTCTTCTTTTTCTCCACCAAACCAAGCCAGAACCATTAGTGCATCGTGACCTAAAACCAGGCAACATTTTGCTTGACCGTAACTTTGTCAGCAAGATCAGTGATGTTGGCTTGGCCAGGCTTGTCCCTCCATCCGTGGCCAACAGTGTAACTCAGTATCGCATGACATCAACAGCTGGGACTTTCTGTTACATTGACCCAGAGTATCAGCAAACTGGCATGCTAGGAACAAAATCAGACATTTACTCACTCGGGATTATGCTTCTACAAATAATTACTGCCAAACCCCCAATGGCTTTGACTCATTGTGTGGAACGGGCTATTGAGAAGGGGGCTTTTGCAGATGTGCTAGACCCTGCTGTTCCTGATTGGCCAGTCGAAGAGGCCTTGAACTTTGCCAAATTAGCTCTTGGATGTGCAGAGCTGAGACGGAGAGACAGGCCTGATCTTGGGAATGTTGTCTTACCTGAGCTAAACAGATTGCGAATGCTAGCAGAAGAAAACATGCCCAGCATAATGTTAGGCAGCACTACAGTAGCCTCCCCAATAAAAAGCAATGCTTCAACAGTTCAGGTGAGCCGACAATATGCAGTTGCATTTGTTTTTGTTTATCTGTTTGAATGATTGTATGTGAGAAGATTCTGAAAAATTCACAACAGAATTTGTTGTAACTGTTTCTAGAAAATACTAAAAAGAGGAAAAATGTTTCAAATAATTGATTTTCTTTAGACAGACCAAATGGTGAACATCTAATCAATATTAGGTCCAGAAGATGAAAATATAGGTAAGCGATGATTATGTTTAATTTGTTTGCGATAACTTATTGCAGGAAGTGATGAGTAACCCTCAGACAACACTATCTGGATATATTAGTTCAACAGACCTTTCAAGTGATTCGTCTATGACAGAAAGAACGTAAAGTAAGACGCAGAAAAGATGTCTTATATTTATGAGGTCAAGGCACACTGATGTTGTGGGAAGCTCATTTACTTCCTTTTCTTTTCTCGGAACAGGTAACAAAGGACAGTGGGATTTGCTCAGATTGGTACAGGAAGGAAAGGCAAGGACTCAATTAGGTTTTTATAGCACAGGAGTTCAATTGTCCATCTGAACTTGTCAGCATTGTCAAGAGCACAATTTCTATAAGAGGAAGATAACTGAATTCCATTCTATAAACTTTCTAAAAGTGGTATTGTCTTGACAAGCCCAAGCTCATCTCTCTAGCTGGGTAAATGATACGAGAAGTTCAAATTTTGGTAAACTAAAAGAAGGAAAATTTATTGGTGTTTTCTGCTGTTTGTTGCTGAGAAAAAAACTCGAAGGCTTTTGTTACGTAGAAACAAGAATGCATTTGTTAACATGGTAATGGCAAGGGGGAAAAAAGTGCTACTGGTAGTGGCTAATGATGGGATTAGAATGGTGGTGGAAATGGCATTGAAGGAGGTGGTCATTGTGATAGTGGCCATGAAATCTTATGATTGTTGGTTGTAGAGGCAACAGTGATAAAGAGGCTGTGGCAATGACACTGGTCATGTAAATATTCAGTTAGGCGATACAACACCGGTGGTGGTGGTGGTGGTGGTGGGTGATAGGTGGTAGGTTGCAGTGACAGCAATGGTGTATTGGTAATTAAGCATTGTCTCTATGGATTTTTTTTAAATTAGGGTATAGAGTGTAAACAAAGCAACATGAGTGGAGAGAAAAAAAAGATTTTAAAGACCTAATCATGCTGAACACTATAATATCCCTATTTCTGATTTCAAGAATATAATAAACAACAATAATAATAATTGTAATAGTATTGTAGAATTAGAAACTAGTTGGAAAAAGGAAACATGTATTTATGTAAAGTTAGGAAACTTCATATTCTTTCCTTTTTTATTTTGGATTGTCTTGTATATAATTAGATTGTTTGTAATCAATGAAATACAAAATTTTTCCTTCAATTAACTCTGATTACATGGTATCAGAGCATAGGGTTCAGATTTGAGCCAATACAAAGAAGAAATTCTAGGGCATCTCGGAATACATAGCAGGGCTGCATGTTGGTGTTTTGAAACACGCTTCAAGGGAGTGTGGGGTGACACCACCAAGACAGGAAGGTGCACTGGGCACTGACGACCCATACCACCAAGTCCGGTGGCCAGAAAGTGCGTGTGTGAGCCACTTACATCATTGCAAGAAACTATCTTGTTCCCCACGCGTCGGCATGTGGGGGTACCTTCGGTGACGCACCTCCTATACTGGACTCACCGCATGCTGTCAAGCCTCCCTGGACCACTTTTGTTCCTCGTCGTCGTTGAAAAATGCTCTTTTGCCTCTTTTTGTCTCCGGCAACCCTAGTTTTCTAGGGTTTTCTCCTTTTTTCCTTGATTTCTTTAAGATTCAGTGTCATGAAGAGGTGATTTAAGGTTTTGGGAGCCAAAAATCCATTAAGGTGTGGTGTTTTTTGTGGAAAGGTGGTCCTTTTTCTTGCAAGATCCTATTTTTCTGGTATTTTTCGGGTTTTCAAAGACTTGTTTGAGTTAGATCTGCTTCTATGACTAACAAGAAACCCTTAAGAGGAGTTGTGTATCATTATTTCCATAATCTAGGGCATGTATGCCGGAATTGTAGGAAGTTGTACAATAAAAATCGAAGATTTCAGTATGCTCATCATCATAAATCACTTAAGTTTGCATCACACTTATCATTCTGTTTCGTCGAGTCGAATCAATAAGCATGCTTTATTTCTTTCTTATCGCCCAGGTTATTGACTGCAGACCACCAACCACATGTGGATGAATTCCAATTTATTTCCTACATTTCAGTCTCACCCTACTACCTCTACTGTTACCCAAATGTGTCAACATCTTGTGTCCTTAGGTCAGGGACAATTCATTTGATTCCTCTAATCACTTTAACCTTTGTTATGAGTTTACCACAATTCTCTTTAATTTAATTTCCATGAGTAAACTCAATTGTACACTTAATTGCAGTATCTCATTCTTTCCTGATTATTGTTTGATTCAGGATCTTTCGATGAAGCGGATTATTGGTAGGGATGCAAATCTGGGGGTCTCTACATCCTTGAAACAGAGGTGCCAAAGTCTGTTGCTTGTTCTGGAGTTATTACCCCATTTGAATTACATTGTCTCTTGGGTCATCCATCTCTCTCTAGGTTGAAGAAGCTATATCCTTAGTTTTCTAGTCTATCCTCATCGAACTGTGAGTCGTGTCAATATGCTAAACTTCATCGTGTGCATTTGAATCCTAGAGTCAATAAATGAGCTTCCACTACTTTTGAGTTAGTTCATCGTGTTGTTTAGGATCCTTGTTTAGTTATGTCTCTCACTAGATTTAAGTATTTCGTTACTTTTGTTGACGATTTCTCTTGTGTCACTTGGCTTTATCTAATGAAAAGTCATTCTGGCTCTAGTCCAACACCAGTTGCTTCGTCATCAGATCCAATCTAGAATAATGATCTTCCGATTGCTCTCCGTAAAGGTAAACGTTAGTGTGCTCACCCAATCTCTTCGTTTGTTTCCTATAGCCATTTTTCGTCATCATCTTGTTCCTTTATTACATCTCTTGATTCTATCTCTATTCCTAACATCGTCCATGAGACTTTATCTCACCCTAATTTCCTTAGTGCTATGGTGGATGAAATGAAGGCTTTAGATGACAATGGTACATGAGACTTGGTGCCTTTACCTATTGAAAAGAAGGCTATTGGTTGTCATTAGGTGTTTGCAGTAAAGTTTAATCCTGACGGGTCTGTTGCTAGATTGAAGACTCGTCTTGTTGCTAAGGGCTATGCTCAGACTTAAGACGTTGATTATTTTGATATTTTTCGCTTGTAGCTAAGCTGACATTTGTTCGTCTGTTTATTACTCTTGTTGCTTCTTATGATTGGGACTTGCATCAGCTTGATATAAGGAATGCTTTTCTACATAGAGATCCTCAAGAAGAAGTTTACATGGAACACCTTCGGGGTTTATTGCTCAGGGGGAGATAGGGAAGGTGTGTCATCTTCGGAAATGTGAATCTCTATATGGTTTAAAATAAATGAGTCCTTGGTAGTGGTGCAGTGATTAGGTCGGGCGGGTTGAGACATTTGGCATGCGAGAAGGAAATGGTAACAACTCTGACTTCTATAAAAATTCCAATTCTGGTATTATTCTACAAGTAGTGTATGTGGATGATATTGTCATCGCTAAGAGTGACTCAAAAGGTATATTATCTCTTAAATCCTTTTTTCACAATCAGTTTCACACAAAGGATTTAGGAATGTTGAAGTATTTCTTAGGTGTTGAAGTAATGATAAGTAAGCAGGGAATTTTGTTATCTCAATGAAAATATGTACTTGATATGTTATTTGAGATAGGGAAATTGGGCGCCTGGGCGCCAAACCATGTAGTACTCCTATGGCTCCTAATATACAACTCACTAAAGAAGGAGAACTATTTGAAGACCCTGAGAGATACAAAAGGCTAGTTGGGAAATTGAATTATCTTACAGTAACTTGCAGTATATGTCATCTCTCACAGTCATTCATTGGGCAGCTGTAGAGCATATCTTATGCTACTTGAAAGAAGCTCCTAAACGTGGAGTATTGTATAAAAAGCATGAACATACTAGAATTGAGTGCTTTTCAGAAGCTGAATGGGTAGAATCTAAGGAAGATAAGAGATCCATCTCAGGATATTGTGCCTTTGTTGGAGGAAATCTAATCTCATGGAAGAGTAAGAAGCAAAGTATTGTTTCATGGTTTAGTGTGGAGTCAGAGTATTGAGCCATGGCATAGTCTATATGCGAGATCATGTGGATACGTCAATTATTGATGGAAGTGGACATCGAACCTTCAATACCAACGAACCTTTGGTGTGATAACCAAAGAGCTGCGCCTTGCATGCTTGTTTAACGGGTATTTAAGCCCAGGCAGTAGCGTATTGAGATAGATTGTCGTGTTGTCGTGAGAGATCAGGAATTGGGATTGATCTCTATATGAGATAAAAAGAATGGAGAACAATTAGAAGATATTTTCATAAAACCTTTGAGTGGGGATCGAGTTAGTTAACTTTGTAACAAGTCGGGCATGATCAACATCTATGCTCCAACTTGAGAGGGAATGTTATAATATTGTAGAATTAGAAACTAGTTGGAAAAAGGAAACATGTATTCATGTAAAGTTAGAAAACTTCATATTCTTTCCTTTTTTATTTTGGATTGTCTTGTATATAATTAGGTTGTTTGGGATCAATGAAATACACAAATTTTCCTTCAATTAACTCTAATTACAATAATAATATGAATATATTATATAAAAAAAGGAAGTAACAAATTTAAAACATGGAAGTTAAAACAAAATGTAAATCATGTTCAGGTAGGTTTAGAAAAAATAAAATAAAATAAAATAAAAGATCTCTAGAATTTGGAGAAAATAGAGGGAAACCTTATCATCATAGATGAAGAGAGAACAATCAAATGATTAAGTTGTACAGAGAATTCTGAGGTAAAATATTCAATTTCTTATTCTATTTGGATTTGCTTTTCTATGAAAAAATGTTGATGATAAGATATTATCTAAGTTATATTTGAGAGAGAGAAAGAGAACGAAGAAAATTTTGTCGTTTATTTAATAAAAGGTTCAAGAAGTACAAAAAAATTATTAGTACAGTGGATGGTCCTTGATTTGATTTAACCCTAAATGAAAACAAATCCAAGTGTTTGTGAACGTTTTAATTATCATTAAGAAGAAACTATATAATATAATTCTACGAAAAGAAAAGCAAATGAAAAATTTAGAAAAAAAAAAAGCCAAAAAAATAAACACTATAGAAGGTTTTAGCCAAAGCAAAAAATTTACAGATTCGAGAAGGTTCTGAGGGAAAAAAATATAGAGATAAATAAATATGTTTAGTTGCTTATTAAAAGGGTATGGTGCAGAATAAATATTCAATGTCAATAAGAATGTAAATATAAATATAGATAAATATGTTCAATTTAGTTGTTTAGTAAAAGAATGCACAGCAGACCAAATATAAAGTTTGAATAAAATTTTTGATAATAAATAAGAAATGATATATGTAGTATACCGTACAAAAATAATAATAAATTAATTAAGATAATTGAAATAAAAATACAAATAGGTGTTGATTTCGTCCTAGGAATAAGGTATAAGGAAAAAAAGAATATTTTTTGAATTAAATTTAATTACATGAATAAATTAATAGCATTAGGAACAAAAAATGTCAGATAGCTGATTTTGGAAAAGCTTATTATGAAAATGAAAAACTTACCAAATGGAGTATCTTTTTGCCTGTATAGCTTGATGATCTTGAATGAAGGATTCTATTCAACTTTAACCCCCAACATGACGGTGTCAGCTTGTGTATCTTAACCATGTTCGAGTACTTCTGATGCAAGGACAGGACCATGATGGATGATCTAGGGGTATAGGACGAGTTTGTGGTAGTTTAGGAGTATAGGATGTAACTTTAAAGGGTAAGGGACAGGTCTGGTTCCAAAGGAAATAAGGCTTATTTAAGGCTTATTTATAAGGGAATTAAGGTTTAAAATGAAGAATTTTAGGATTGGAAAGGTTCAGGTTTGACTTCATACAAAACAACCTTGTTTTGAGCTAGTTCGCGGTTTTCGGGTTTTTCGAAGGTAGGCTAGGGCTATGCACAAATTTGGGGTTTTTCTAAGGTTATTGAACATGGTATTTATGGTTTCTAGGTTAAACAAAGTATTTGGAAAGAGTTTTAAGATATGGAACAAGAATTAGAAAGTTTTGGGCTGTGGTTGGAGAATTGGATTTGGAAAGTTAAAAGAAGATGATGGGATGAGTTGAGGTTGTAGGAGGGTAGAACATGTCTTGAGAATCCACCTAGGGATAAAAAGCCACAGAACTTGTCCTCCGGGAGGTCCACCTGAGATAAGAGGAAGCAAAGAGAATGGCACCACGGGAGAATCCATCAAGGAAAAGAAACACTTGAACTTCGACACTTAAGGGATACCCAAGAGATAAGAGAACAAGAGAAAACTCTTAAAAAGATAAATATGAAAATATTATTAAACTTGAATTGATAACCAAAAGACTACATTAGGAGGGGTATATATAGCCCCATACTTTCTAATTTAAATAAAGCAACACCTAAAAGCAAATATTTCTAAAAGGAAATAGCAACTCTTACTTTGACTAGGAAAACAAACTTTCTAAATTAAATAAAGAACTACTACTTGGACTTGGAGAACAAATCTTTCTATAATAAAACAACTCCAAATCAAAATAATAACAAGACTCACAATACTTGGATTTAGAAATAGATTTGGCGTCTCCAAGGTTTCACAACCTCCCGAATACGAATTTTTCATAAAGAAGATAGAATTTTCAATGTTTGTTGTGGAAGCTCTTGCATCAATCCCCCATAGTTGGGAAAAAAAGACTTGCCCTCAAGTCTTCACCTTGATAAGACTTCAAATCCTTGACATTGGATGTAGGAAAAATATAAGAGTTGTCTGGCAGCTCCAAGTTGTAAGCATTCTCTCCAATCTTCTCAATAATGTTGAAAGAAACATCTACCATCGACTTGAGCCTTCCAAATTTCCAAGCCAGAAATCTATCCGTGTTAATATGAACCCAAACCACATCTTCTACTTCAAACTCAAGTAGCTTTTTGTGCTTATTTGTTTGTTCCACACACTACACATATTTTTCTCCCTAGTCTTCAAGCGATGTAGCATCTTGATTCCTTTGACTCTAACTTTAGGATCCTTAACCATCTCGAATCCAACTACCTTAACTAGCATGGAAGTCAACAAAGCATGTTTTCTACTCAAGGCATCCGCAACTTCCTCTAGAATCGACTTCACTTCTTGTGGGATTTCCTTCTCACTTTCTATTTCTTCAACAACAACCAAAGCCATAATATCTAAACTAGCTTAATTTCCTTCTCCAACTAGAATTTGACAACAAAGATCTCTTCACCTGAAGTTTGGTTTCTAAAGCAATTATTGGTTTCATAGGTGCCAAGATAATTTTATAGCCATCCTTGTGGAATGTGTAGGTGTTTTTGAAACCATCATAAATTACCTTCAGATCATATTGCCATGGTCTTCCGAGCAACAAGTGACAAACATCCATTGGAACAATATCACACCATATCTCATGCTCATAATGCTTTCCAATTGTAAATGAGACAAGGCATCTATGTTTTACCTTGATATCACTTCCCCTTGAAGCCAACAAAGATTATAAGGTTTTGGATATGAGACCATATTTAAATCCAATTTTTGCACCATCTCCATGGAAACACAATTCTCAAAGTGACCACTATCAATAATCACTTAGCAAACTTTGCCCTTAGATGTGCACCTTGTGAGAAAAACATTGGATCACAACCAATCTTCTTCACTTACAACTGCTCCAACTTTAAGGCTCCTTTGAGCAACTCTAGAAGTCCCATGGTTAGGCATAGTAAGCTCTTCTTCATATTCTTGCACATGGTTAGATTCAACTCCCTCTTCAACATTTTCTTCCTTCGCTTCATCTTCCTCAACTAGGGTCACCACTTTCCGGTTAGGACACTTAGAAGCAATATGGCCGAACCCTTGGCACTTATAACATCTCTTTGACTTAGAAGTTGACTCTTGTTGCAACTTATGTACTTCACTTTTTACTTGAGGTTTGGGGGTAGTTTTAGCATCATTCAGATTCCTAGAAGTCGAATCCTCAACAAACCCTTCTTTAGCCACACTCCTAGTTGTTGTAGAACTTCTATACTTGTTTAGAGCCTCAACTTTAAAAGCAAGTTTTATCACATCTTGAAAAGCGTTATATGGCTGCATATAAATAATTCTAGCAATATCAAATCTCATACCAGCAAGGTAGCGGGCTATGGATTGTTCCTCAGCCTCCCTTAAGTCTCCCTTGATCATCAAGTTTTCAAATTCAGCTGAATACTCCGACACACTCAAATCTCGTTAACTTAAAGTTCTAAATTTTGAGGTAGATGTCTTGGCGATAGTTAAAGGTACTTCCTTTTTAGTTCTTTCTTCATCTTTTCCCAAGTTTGAATCTTCTTTTTACTATCTCTTTCAAGTTGTCTCTTCAAGTTTTCCCTCCAAAAAGAAGCATTCTTGTGTATCTTGATAGCCACCAACTTCACCCTTTTGTGCTCAAGGGGGTCATAATACTCAAAGACACGTTCCAGTATTAGAATTGATCATGAGTCGTCAGCGTCGTTTTCCTTGAGTGCGGAATATCAAGTCTTGGAGTGAATCTTGGAGCCCTTCATCATAATTATTACACCTCTGTGTGTCACCATCATTAGTGCTTGATATCTTCATAATCATAGTCTTGATGAGTATATAAAATCTTTGCATTCTGGCCTTATGTTTTACTTAGTTTTTTATTAATATGTTTTTTTATGTTAAATAAGTGTCATAATGCTCTATTCTCTAAATGTTCATATTTATGATTAAGTCATCCATTTGGCGGGCTTGTCGTTTTGAGCGAACCTGAAAAATGGAAAATTGGCAAACAACACAACATGCAGCGACTCGCGTATTTTGACATTTTGGATATAAGGATGGGCTCGAATTTATAGCGACTGCAGTTGGTCCTAGACTGGAGCTTTGCCGAGTTCGAGCGTGCAGGTGGGTTGGAGGCAGAGAAGATATGATGATGCGTATAGTTGGGCTTCCAGAAGGAGGTGACTTAGGCGGCAAGGCCGCGCATAATTGGCCGCCAACCGCTGGTGCATGCGAGAAGGCACAAATGGCAATGACCACTCCAATTCGCGCGTCTCGGGATCTACACAGTGTGCGATCACACGCGCAATTGTGTGCGGAGAACGGCGGGGGCCTCTGAGCCACCTGATTGCGCGGATTTCACAGCTGTGCATGGACACCGATAAGAAGCCCTAATTTTGCCCATTTTGGGGCCCAATTGGAAGAGATGTGACGAAGGGTATAAAAGGAGCTTTGAGATTCGGAAGGAGGGGGACTAGAGACAGAGAGATATAGAGATAGGCATGGAGACACCTTAGGGCTCTCGGAAGGAGAGCCTAGGGTTTGAAGACGGCTTGCAAGCTGCTGCAAGAGATTGAGGAGACGACGCCAACCATCATTCTACCCTAGTTTTCTCTTCCCTTTTCTTCGTTTTTCCTTTTAGAATGTTTTAGATTGGTTTCTAAGGTTTTGATGTAACCTTGCTTTCTGATTATGGGATTGTTTTAAGTTTGTGTTTGAATTGTGGGGTTTAACAGTCTGTAGATATCATCTGCGTTAATTCCATGCTTGTGCTTGATCAACATGGCAGCTGCCCAGGAGTGGGGTTTGGATGAGAGATGAGAAACCCTAAGGACATGAATAAGATTTCGTATGTCGATCGTAGGGAGTAGAATCTTGTGGTTTTATATGTGGCATTGGTGGGCATAATGCATCCTAGAGTTCAAAGGTTTGGCGGAGATGCAATATGACTTGCTCTTGGGATAGGGTGTGGTGCTGAGAGGGGTGTTTACCATGGTCAACTTTGTCATTAATAAAAGACAAGAAAACCATTAAATGATTTTACAGAAACATCCTTGATCTTCAAATTGTGAGAAATCGAAACTCTTAAGTTCTTTATAAATTTTGTACTTTTTAGTTCCATTAAATCATATGACAATTTTTAGTCATCCAGAGATAAGTAAGACTGAATTCAAATTGGTACTTAATAGGTATGTTCTCTTGGGAGCGATAACTCACTCACTGCTTTGTCTTGCGCGTCGTGCATTTGCGCGATGGCGATTTAATTCACACACACGTGGCCCCTGTCAGGATTTTGGCGTGTTGCCGGGAATGGCGATGTATTCTTGATATTGATTCAAATAGTTTTGACTCATTTTGGATACTAGGTAATTTGTTTTTTGAGTTTTTATTTTTTTATTATTTTACTTTGATTTTATTTTATTTTTCTTGTTTTTGTGTCTTGCGAGCTTGAATAACGATGGATGCTATCGACCCGATGTCCCAGCTCGTCTACCTCTATCTAAGCACCGTGGGATAACTTGATATGGCCGTCTGACAGCCATGGAACTTCGTATGCATGGAGCAAGTTCGATGAGGGGCCTTCAATACTTGTTCCTGTGTTCGGGAAGGAAACCTGGCTTACCTCTCATGGAAATCAAATTTCAATGTTCTGACCTGCAGTAAGTCGAAACTTGAAGAAGCGGAAGAATTGGCGAAAGCGGAAGTGACGACGAAACTGAGAAGAGGATGCATCTTCGGGGGACATTGGCCTGATTTTTGATAATCTCTGCATGCCCCGAATCATGGATGAGACAAGAGTAATCTTTCATAGCCAAGCAACACAAATTAAGAACCAAGCGACTCGACTTAGAAATTTAGAGCTATGACTGGAAGTAGAATATTGGTGCTCTTAGAAAAGGACTAACATGTGATGCACTTTATTCCTCTTGAGGTGAACCAGGAAGGCGAAGAGTTAGAGCATTATGAGCTTTCACCTTGAGTATTGCCAATGAAGTGGAGGCGACATAGAGAAGGGTGGATGCGAAAGCCACACGTGATTGTTGAGGAAGAGAAAGAGTCAACTTCTGCGGGCAGAAAGAAAAGAAAAGGAGTTGAGCAATTAAAGATGTTTGTTTGGGAAGATCGTGGATGGACTGTCAAGGAATGGGAGCCATCTTAGAGGTGGAGGACATCGGATGAACAATAGTTGACATCCCGAGGGAAGAAAGCTCCTAGGTCCCTTCGGTACATGTGTAGGTACTGACACTACGCTGCTTACTTATTTCACGGCACAAATTCACTTCTTGGGACGGTGGAGTTGGATCATTATCCATCCATGGTTGGTTAGTCTGGCTGGACTCTAAGCAGGCGACTTCGCGGAAGGTAACTTGATATTAGTAATGTTTTCTTTTCCTTCATTTTACTATCTTATTTAGTTATAATTTGATTTTGAAAAAAGTCTCCTGCTTTGATCTTGTTTCCCTCCTTGTTTATGATTTCGAGGTTTTGCAATGCTTATGAACTACCTCACTCCTTCCGGCGCGAGCACCACGGCTCCACCTCCGGCACCTCTGACCATAGGAGCCATTTCCACCTGCTTTCGGGGGAAGTACCACTCTTCTATTTTACGAGTTCATATCTTATTAGGGGTAGTGTTCAAACCAAGTTTAGGGGTGATGTGGGATGAGGAATTATATTATTACACTTGCTTTGGTTATGTGTTTTGGAGGATGTTTGTTCATCGGGATGATGATATAGTTGATCATATGTGACATGATTATTTTGAGGAATTGTGGCACCTAGTAAGAATGAACAATTCTTTCATAGATGCTTATGCATTTAATTGATCTAGGACTTGAGGTGAACACTAGTTGTTGGGTTGTTATTTGCATGTGTTTTTCTTCTTTCTTTTGTTTGTTTTGTGTCATATGTGATGTTTGATACCTTGTTGGCTAGTAGAGGAGTCATTTAGTTTATTTATTCGGACAGAGCTAAAGTGTGAGGTGTGGACCCTTAGGTTTTTTAAATGATGCGGAATTGTGTGCTTGCTTGGTATGGGTAGCAGGCTGAGTCACCTCCCTTGTGCTTGAAGCTATTTCTCCATAAGTCTATCACACACACACTTTTGGTCTCCCGTGTATACCTTGAGTCTGATTTTGCCTTGGTCCCGGCTAACCTTCGGGATTCTAACCACTAAGTGATGGGACACCTAACGAAAGAGAGGATTGCCAAGTGAGCCCCATCCAAAGAGAAAATGCAAAAAACAATAGAAAAGTGAAAAGAAAAAAAAAAAGGATAGAAAAATGTCGAAAATAGGTGCAGCGAATAAGAATACAAGTGAGATCATCTAATGAGATCTGAGACGCGGTCAGGAGCCTTTCAAAGCCCTAATGCCTTAGCCAGCTGGTCGGAGCCATTGACTTCATTGCCGCTACATGTAGGACCGGAAAGGTGGATCATATAACAACGAGGCTATAGCAGGGCCCTTAACCTGACTGAGTGGGGAGTCATCAATGGATCCCTGCTAAAGGAACACTCATCTAAAACTTCTTGGCACTGGTTCTCTATTATTTTTAGGTATTTAAGTAATTTTTAGATATTTTTGTGTGAATAAAAATGTTGTGTTCCTATCCTTTCTTAGTTAGCTTCTTCGACTAAGGTGAGTTAAACAGTTTAGGAATTGCTAGGACAGCTATACTCGGCTCATATTATAACTCACAATTAGATTCCTTGGGAAAAGTCATTGAGGATTTGAGGGTTGATTCTCTTTGCTCACCATGCTTTGCTTCGTCGCGTTCTTTAGTTTTGAGTTTAGAATCTAAGTGCAGTTAGAAAATGATAATATTTACTTTAAATTGTGTTCATGGCAGTCTTCCATTTGGTATCATGTTATCACACCTATCTCATTGTTTGTTAGTCCGCGTCATTTTTAATTTTTGTTTTGTTTTGAGTCAGTTTTTTGCTTGGGAACAAGCAAGAATTTAAGTTTGAGGGTGTGACGAGTATATAAGATACTCATTACAACCCTATGTTTTACTTAGTTTTTAGTAATGTTTTTATGTTAAATAAGTGTAATAATGCTCTAAATGTTCATATTTATGATTAGGTCATCCATTTGGCAGGCTTTTGCAAATTTGGAGTGAAGACACATGAAAGATGAAAAATGAGTTGGCTCTTCACTGCAACGTAACTGCAACATTCGTATTCGACGTTTATGGTTATAGGGTGACTCGAATTGTAGCAAGTTGTATGTGGTGTACAGACTCGAGGCGCTCCTTGGGTTCGAGGTGATATGCTGGGCCAGGTTGACGAGAAGGGTATGGTCGTGCGAGTTGGAACTTGAAGGTGAGTTTACGGCCCGACAAGGGCCGCAAATTCATGAGCCCACACAATTGTGTGCCCGAGAGGCACAAAATGGCAGCCCAGCCATGCAATTGCGTGGCTCCCACGCTATTGCGTGTGGGATCCACACAATTGAGCCCGATCACGTGATTGCATGCGAAAGGCAACGGGAGCATCTATAGGCCATGCGATTGCGCACCAATGCTATTATTAGTGGACAGATAAACCTGAATTTTCCCATTTTGGGGCCAATTGGAAGAGAGGTGTGAAGGGTATAAATGAGCTTGAGATTCGGAAGGAGGGGGACGAGCAGGAGGAATAGAGATAGGCATGGAGACACCTTGGGCTCTCGGGAGAGAGCCTAGGGTTTTGAGAACGCTTCATGACCCCTCTTTAACGAGAGATCGAGGAGACGACGAATTTTGCCCTAGTTTTCTCTTCCCTTTTCTTTGTTTCTCCTTGCTCTTTTCCTTTTGAATGTTTTTAGTTTTGGTTTCTAGGTTTGATGTACTATTGCTACGGACCATGGATTAATTCAAGAGTTTAATTATTTAATTCGGTTTCTTTTCTATTATTGAATGTCTTATCTTCATTCTAATTTCATGCTTATACTTAATCAGCATAGGCATGCTTGAAAGTTTTGAGATCGAGATGATAAGCCCCAGGGACATGAATGTAAGATTTCGTATAATCAATCATAGAGTAGAATCACTATGAACTTATATGTAGCGTGAGGGTAGGCACTAATAATGCATCCTCGAGTTCTAGGGTTTGGCGAAATGCAACTATGACTGCTCTTGGGATAGAGTGTCAGTGCTGGGGATATTGACATTTACACAAGATTAACCTATCATCGATAAAGGCTCTGAAACATTAAATGATTTTTGCAAAAACATCCTTCGGATGTAGCTAGTGAAATCGAGAACCTGGGATTTTTTTTTTTTATAAAAATTTGTACTTTTTAGTTTAATTAAATCACAAAACAATTTTGGAGTCATTTGAATAGGGTGATAGGAGACACAAATTAGAATTGGTACTTATGGGCTCTTTCCTCGTGGGAGCGATAACTCACTCACTACTTTTATTACTTGTACCGCAGCGCGTGCACTTGCCTGATGGCGAATTTAATTCACACACCTTTTGCGGCTCATCGAGTCCTCTTGCATGCTTGTCTTTAGCCTTCTTGCACTCTAAGATATTTCAAAGTTGCCTAGGTCACACAGTTTCTTCTTCTTCATCACCATGTTCCCCCGCAATCTTGTTTTTGCCAACTAAGTCCTCCATTAGGATCTCTATGAAATCTCAAGCGGTTTTGTAGACACTGAACAAGAATTTCAAGATTGGCAATACGTTTTTGCCTTAGGCTTTGCGAACCACTTGGATCATGACTAGAACTCTTGCCTTCATTATCAAGAACGCCTTTAGCTTACGATCAACCATCAAACCATAAGCTCCGATACCACTTTGATGCTTGTATGGGACCGTGATGGATGATCTAGGGGTATAAAAAGGGTTTGTGGTAGTTCAAGGGTATAGGATGTAACTTTAAAGGGTAAGGGACAAGTCTGGTTTCCAAAGGATATAAGGCTTATTTGAGGCTTATTTATGATGGAATTAAGGTTTAGAATGAAGGATTTTAGGTTTGGAAAGGTTCAGATTTGATTTGATGCAAAACAACCTTGTTTTGAGCTAGTTTGTGGTTTTCGGGTTTTTCAAAGGTAGGCTAGGGTTGTGCACGAATTTGGAGTTTCTCTAAGGTTATTGAAGATGGTATTTATGGTTTCTAGGTTAAACAAAGTATTTGGAAAGGGTTTTGAGGTATGGAACAAGAATTGGAAAGTTTTGGGTGTGGTTGGAGAATTGGATTTGGAAAGTTAAAAGAAAATAATGGGATAGGTTGAGGTTGTAGGAGGATGGAATGTTGTTTATCGCCACCCAGTAAGATCCACACAGGGATAAAATCCACGAACGCTAGTCTGTAAGGAATCCACCCGAGAGATAAGAGGAAACGAGAGATATCTTACATGCTGGTGCCCTGAGGATAAGAAACCCTTGAACCTTTACGACACTCAAGAGAGCCCACTCAAGATATAAGAGAACATGATAGAACTATTAAAAAGAGATATTAAAATATTATTAAACTTGAATTGATAATCAAAAGACTACATTATGAATATAGCCCCATAATGAAAATCGAATTCCCAATGCTTGTTGTAGAAGCTCCTGCATCAATTTCTCCCCTGAAAATGGATAGTTAGCTAAGATGAGATATCATCTTGGCATTGAATTTGGTTTTAAGTGACATCTTTCAAGATAGATATACAATATTAGGCATTTACCAAAGTATTCTCCAGAACAGCACCCTGGTGATCCCATCTCATGTCATAAGCCTAAGTAGAAGCTGCAGACTATATGAGACTCAAACATAAGTAGGTAACCACAGAAGTATTAAATCTTTCCTACCAGATATTAGGTAGAGAAAACCTTCATCCGCCATTCTCAATAATTCCAAAAGATTTGGTTACTCCGATATTTCTTCTTGAGATATTTTTCAATTAGCTTCTTGTAAGTCCATCTACCATTCCTCCTCGACTCCAAAAATGTCTCCGAGCTTGAGTGGAAATCTCCTTTCCCCAAAGCTTCAAACACGAAATGATCTGTTGACACTAGAGGAGAATCATCCACATTCATTTTTTTCAAAGCAAAATCCAAATTCTTTCCTAGTCTTCTGTCCAAGTATGCATCAACAACACAGCCGTATGTCACAAGGTCTGCAACGACCTTTTCATGTTGCATATGCTCAAGGCTCAGATGGAGGTCCCAGAATAAAGACATCCTAGAAAAAGCCAGAGCCCGGATGTTAAATGTAGTAAGGTCAGGAGAGAAACCAGTCTCCACCATTCCCAGAAATTCTCTTTGCAAGCTTTTCATTTTAAAATTGGCAGCATAGGATAGCAGAAGAAGATTCCACAGAAGATTTCCCAAATTTTTCCTACCAAGACCAACATCCCTTAGAAAATGACCCAATCTATAATATTTCTTTTCCTTAATGTATGCGAATGACATTGCCCTAATGCCTTCTTCCTCTATGAGAATTCTAGACTTTTTAAGGCGGCCATAAGCAGCTTCCATTTCCATCAAAGAACCAAAAATGCTATAATATCTAATAAATGCATTTCCTGTAGGAGAGTCCACCGGGAAACCCCTTGAAACCATTTGCTTTAATGTATTTTCCATCATTTCAAGCTGTCCACCCTTTCCAAAGCAAGAGATAGCCAATGAGTAAAGTTCATGCATAAAGTTGCAATTCCTTGAACTTAGCTGATTCAAAATTCTGGTAACTTCATCAAAATGTCTCATCTTACCATAGACATCAAACAGTTTCGAAACTATTTGAATATTAGGCACATAAGAACTATTTATAATTTCATCCCATAAAGCCTGTGCTTTAGGAAACAAACCATTATCTGCATAACACAGCATTAGAGCAGACAATGTGGATAAATTAGGAAGAAAACCTTCAGATTTCATCTCAAATAAGAGTTCCTGAGCTACATGAGGCAACCTTTTATTGCTTAATGCTTGTATCAAAGGAGTATAATCCACACAAATATCTTTGCTATCAACACTTCTTCCCTGCTTCCAATGCCAGAATAACTGTTATAAGCATAACAGAAGCATGGAAGTTAATAGAGACAGTGTAAATTGAGACAAACCTACAATTACAGATAGATATAGACATGAACATGTATTTTCCATTAGAAACTCAAGCACCACAACAAACCCAATGTCTAAATAGTTCATTCCATAAGTCAAGAAACACAATCAAGTCAGTACACTGCTGCAACTAATCCTTAAATAACAAATTTGAAAAATCTGATAAATAAGAGATTATAGAAATATAAATGCTATCTGAAGAACATAGTTCTCCATCCCCACCACAATCCATCCTCCTCAATCAAGTTCATCAGTATACGCTAAGGAGAAATTTAAATAAACTGATAAATATGAAATTGCTGACATGAAAATGCTTTCTCAAGAGAATATTTAATAAATTAAGGAGCGCCTTTCAATTTGACATTAACGTACCCCACCAAAAAATCTGAATAGTTTGTTCTACATGTCAAGAAATACTTCATTGAATTTTATACATTAGTGCAGCATGCATATAGGGCACAATTTTAAATAGTTAATGAGGACAAAATTGTGGAAAAGACTTTACAATTTGAAGATATTTTATAAACTAAGGTCCCAATCTTCAGTTGCCATTTCTTTCCCCACAAGTCACTTAAAAACTTCTGTCCACCTGAATACACAATTAAACCCCCCTGAGAAATTTATTTGGATGGGAACTTGAAACCTTCGTCCCCACCCAAAAACTCTTGTCTACTTTCATGATGACCCAATGGCTCTCTGCCCCAGCCCTATCCAGGATTCACCCAGCGTGAGAGAGAAGCAAACAACAAAGGAGGACGCGGGGACAGGTAGATGTTGGGATTCACCGCCTGGTGGCAAACCTAGGCAGTGAATTAAGTTATTTTTCAAAAAATTTGGCAGTGGGGGAAGGAAAAAGGGTATATATATTGTGGTATTTTTCTTTGTTGGGGATTTTTTTTTTTCTCTGGAAAAGGGCTGGTTTAGGAGAGACGGGGGAACTCTCGAAATTCCTTCCAATTCATGTAACATAGAATTTCTTCGGGATGAGTCGACTATACCATGAATCTGATGCGGTATTTCTTTTAGTCATTTTGAATTTGGTTTACCTGTTCTGGCCCCCTTCTCTTCTTCCTCGGGAAGGTTCATACTTGATGTGGTATCGAACGCTTGCCCATAGAGACTAAAGGCATTTTACATTGCTCTTGTTCTTTGGAAAAATCAAAAAACAGGTTGGATGAAATTGAGAGTCGAATGGCCTCATTGCGATCGAAGTTGAACCACATAGGATCTCAAATAGAAGTGTGAACCGTCTGGATGTGGATCGACTGAATAACACCATGGATCGATGGCCTCATTACTTTCTCTGGTTTGTCATCATGAAGCAGGAGCATTAAAATCAATGTCTTCGGTCCCTGCCCTGGTGAAATCTACCATGAAGGAAATTTTTCCAGAGTTCGCAACATCAGGGAGTGGTAAGGGCAAGGTGGAAGAGGAAGAAGGAACCTAGGGTGACGGACACACAGTTGAGGGACACCCCTCACGTGGAAAGCAGGTTGCAATTTTGACGACAACAACCTGATGTTTAGCTCTTTCGAGGCGGAGAGATATTTACGAAATCAATAAACTCAGTCAGCTAAGAAACTTCGTAACATTTATAGATAATGCTAAAGGGTGTGAAGCATTGGCTTGGTAGTATTACGAGGATGGGAGATGGGGATTTCATGGGTGGTCGGATTTTCGCAAACTGCTGCTCAAAAGATTTCGAACCTCACAAGAAGGAACCCTTTTGGATCAATTATTTGCCCTATGCCAATCCTCCTTAGTCCGTGATTTTCGCCGACGTTTCAAAGTATTGTCGGCCTCGTTAAGAGGATTAAGATCGATAAGAAGCGCCTTGTGAATGGTCTCTAGAGGACATTAGAAATTTGTGAACCTCAAATTCTGAGCTGTTGATGGGCCTATATGAATGATGCGGTAGCCTAACCGAGATAGAAGATAAAAACACGGCTGACCCTAAGGCCCGGCCCGATCTGGACTATCTCGCCCCTGAACAAGCCCTCATACATTGGTTTATTCTCACTTGGAACATCCATACTTGACACACAATAAGACCCACGATGCAAGGGATTCCTCACATCGAAGAATTTTGCCTTAGCTAGGCGCTCCAAGACAACAAAGAACCCCTGACCCCTTTAGGCATATGTGTGGAGGCCAGAAATGTATGAAAGACAAGGGATTATGCTTCTCTGTGACAATTTGAGCCTAGCCACCGCTGCAAGAGGAGGGAACTCTAGGTACTTTGGGTGATGGATGAGGAGATTGAGGAGGATGGGGAAAAGGATCCAGAACCATCCTTCCTAGCTAGCGAGCCCATGAACTGAGGCGGCTCCTGTAGTTGTCTCTCATCCTTGCAGGCTTGTCGACACCCACTCCTTCCCAGAGTGCGAAGGAAAATCGGAGATTGAGATGTGGTGGTGCTCATCGATTCTGAAGCCTTGCACAACTTTCTGGCGACGATGTTGGTGGAGGAATTAGGTCTTTGACGGCGACTACGGTACAGGTGGTGCCCAGGCACGAGGGACGGAAGTGGGGCTATGAGGTGTGCCGACATGTAAAGTCACGTCTTGCAAATTTGGAAATTTTGGCTGATTTTTTTTCTATTCCATTGGGAAGCTTTGAGGTCATTTTGGGATATCAATGGTTAGCCACCTTGGGAGAATCATACATGAACTGGGGAGCTATGACGATGAGATTTAATCTGGGAAATATAAGAGTGTGGCTTCTGAGGATACCATCGTTGTACAAGCAAATCTCATTAGCAGAGATCCATGGTGCGGACCATCTCAGAGGGGCTTGAAGGCATCATACAGACTTTGGGCAGTATACTGTCACGAATGAGGATGGGGACATATGGTTGGGGGCCCATGACAGCACCTAACGATGGCGGCTGAGGAAATTCTTTGGGGAAATTTTAGACTGTATTTGCAACTCTAATGGGGTTCCTCGATCAGGAGCATGATCATGCCATTGTTCTTGAGGGAGGGTGGGGGGGACTTCACTATCCCGAGGAGGAACCACATCGTGTACCCTCGGACATGAAGGAATGGATTGGCTTGATTAGTTACGAGAAATGCTAGCGACATGGATCATCTGACCAAGCACCTGACCCCTTCTCATTGATTCTACTAGTGAAGAAGAAGGATGGTAGCTAGAGGTTCTGTGTGGATTACCAGGCCCTTAATCAGGCCACTGTTCCCGAAAAGTTCCCCATTCCCATAATTGAGGAACTTTTTGATGAACTACATGGGGCCACTGTCTTCATCAAAATTGATTTAAAGTCTAGGTATCATCAAATCCAAGTGAGGGTTGAGGATATCCCGAACACAGCTTTCTGGTCACTATGAGTTTTTGGTTATGCCCTTTGGCTTAAACAACGCTCGTTTCAATCACTCATGAAAGACGTGTTTCAGAATTTCCTCAAAAAATTGTTGTTGGTATTCTTCGACAACATACTCATCTACAACACCTCCATGGAGATGCATACTAAACATTTGCAGCTTGTATTTTCCACACTTTGTTCCCAATAACTATTCGCTAACATCAAGAAGTGTGTTTTCGGGTAAAACAAGATTGACTACCTTGGCCATGTTATTGATGCTCAAGACATCTCTGCTGATCCCTCCAAATTCAAGCTATGGTGGAGTGGTCGGCCCCTTTAAACCTCAGGGGTTTAAGTAGTTTAAGGGTTTAGGCTATTATGGAGATTTGTGGAAACTACGGTTTAAGCTTGGCGCTTACTGCCAGTTGAAAAAAAGGCGCTTTCAACGGGTGGAAGCGGGCCTCACCTTTGCAAAAAATTAAGAGGGTCATGACTAGTCTACCAGTTCTAGCCTTACCAGACTTTTCCCAAGAATTCGTGATTGAAACCGATGCATCCAGTCTTGGATTAGGAGCGGTATTGATGCAGCAGGGCAAACCCGATTACTTTCTGACCAGAAGCTCCTACCGAATCTGATGCATAAGGCGTGAACTCATGGCTATTGTCTTTGCTATTAAACAATGGAGGTCATACATCCTTGGTAAGCACTTTGTGGTAAAAACTAATGAGCGGAGTCTTCGTTTTTTATTAGAACAACGAGTGGTTGAATCAGAATACCATAAATGGTTGCTGAAGCTTATGCCATATAACTTCTCCATAAAGTACAAGTCGAAGACGTACTAACTCAGCTGCAGTTCATATCTGGGGTCTACAACGACCACCTTGTCATGTTGACAACCTCCACCATCTAGGATTTTGAAGAACTCAAAGAGATGGTAGTTGTTGACCCCTATTTGGCCAATATCTTGTAGGCTATACAACAGTCCTACCTAAGATTCTTGCTTGAGGGAGGCCACCTCCATTATAATGGAAGGTTAGTTATTCCAACTGAATAACCTTATGTGTAAGCTGCTACAAGAATTTCACAATAGTGCAGTGGGAGCTCATGCGGGTATCAAACAAACCTACACTTGTTTAACTGCAGAATTCTTTTGGAAGGGGATGAAAAAAATGGTACAGCAGTATGTAAAGGCTTGTGCGATCTGTCAAAGGAATAAGCATCATACTTCCACCCCTATGGGACTTTTACAACCTCTACCAATTCCTAATCAGGTATGGGATGACATTACTATGGATTTTATAGAGGGAATGCCTAAATCCAAGGGGTACAATGCCATTTTGGTGGTGGACAGATTGACCAAATATGCCCACTTTGTAGCATTGAAACATCCCTTCACAATTGTGAATATTGCCAAAAATTTTATTCAAGAAGTGGTTCGCTTGCATGGCATTCCTCGGTCCATTGTATCCAACTGTGACCCAATTTTGCTGTGGAGTTTGTTTTGGAGAAATTGTACATTTACAAGAGTTTGAACCGCCAAAGCTCAGCTACCACTCTGGCTCAAAGACCAGTCTAATGAGGGAGCTGGAGGCGCGCCTCGTTGCTTTATAAGACAAACCTTCAAAGCTGAACAGTTTAGTTGACACTGAACAGATCTGGTACACAATACAACGTTCCACTCAGCTGCTGGAATGACACCTTTTCGGGCTCTTAATGGTCACCACGTGCCACCTTTGGTCTGCTATGAGCGAGGTTCAACTGTTAGCGCAAAGGTTGGGAATCAATTGGTGGCTTGGGATGCAATTCTGTTAGAACTTAAACACCATTTACACAAAGCTCAAGTCAGAATGCAGCATTCAGCCAATGCCCACCATCGAGATTTCAGTTTCAACATTGGAGACTTTGTTTTTGTGAAACTCAAGCCCTACCGACAACAAACACTATGCACCAAGTACAATGAAAAACTTGCTCTACGTTATTTTGGACCATTTGAGGTGTTGCGACGCATTGGTTTGGTCGCCTATCAACTTAAGTTGTCCCCAGCTACCAAAATCCATGATGTTTTTCATGTCTCCCAACTCAAATATGCTATGGGTAAGCATGAGATTTACTCATCCATTACCCACCACTTCACCGCAAAACTAGAGTTATTGGTGGAACCATGGGAAATTAGAGGGGTTCGTTCAACTATGGGACAAGGGAAGGCAAGAACAGAAGTGCTCATCTACTGGAAAACCTACCATCTTTTGAGGATTCTTGGGAACCTTTTGAGACAATTCAACACCAATTTCCCAGCTTTAACCTTAAGGACAAGGTTAGACTTTGGGTGGCAAGTAATGTTAAGCCCCCTATCCAAGTTACCTATATGAGAAGAAAGAAGCAAACGACAAAAAGAGGGCAACATATTAGGTAGATGGTTGGTTATGCCTAGTTGGCACCCTATGCAAGTAGTTAGTTATTTTTCAGAATTTCTGGTAGTGGGGGGAGGAAAAAGGGTATATATATATTTTTTTTGATAGGTCAAGAGAAATATCATTGATGAAAAAACATATACAGGGAGTATACAAAAGAGGCTCAAGAGGCCAAGGAGAGAAAGAGCAACCAACCCCAAAAAAACAAAAGATAGCTCCTAAGCATAGCCATAGAAATTGAAAAGACAGTCTAAATAATGGCCTCTGCATTTGGAATACAACCAGCCCAGAGTAAAGAGAGGCGGATGGTGAGTGTTTTAGTCTGAGGGTTGAGAAAGCGGCATCTTCAAAGACAACTCTATTTCTTTCTTTCCAAATGGACCATAAGAGAATTAACAAGGCTGCCCTCCACAGAGATTTGGCTTTTTTCCTAACAGGAAAGTGCAACCAGCTTTGAAGGAGATCTTTGACCAAGGAGGAACCCAACTTGCACAGCCGAGAAAAAGATCGTCCACTTGCTAGAATTGGTGAGCGATTGAATCGAGCTATGTTCCCTCTTCTTCCTTTGCCTGAGAAGAAAGGACACTTGCTAGCTAAGTGGAAACCTCTCTTCTTCAAGCCACAACGGATGCGGGACTTTGCCATGACCTCCCAGGCTGGCAAAATGAGTCTTGGGGGTGGGAGGGGTTCAGAGATTTTCGTATGTGGGTGTTTGCCTAAGAGGAGCCTTCTTCAACAGTTAGAAAGTGTCTTTTGCAGTGAACACCTACGGAGGGCATTTTCCCTTCCAAATAAGGACCATCTTGAACACAGGTGGCGATCTCTGTGGTTGGCGATAAAGTCTGATTGTCTCCCGACTCCCGATCATTGAAGGCGCTCAAACTTTGGGTCAGAGCCCTTGATATCCAAAAAGCACCCAAATGTTTGAAATGATAGCCTCTTTTGAAGAAGCAATATTGTAAAGAGCGGGGAAGGCTTCACTTAAAGGCAAACACCCACACAGTGTGTTTACAATTTGATCCTTTGCCATTCAGGACCATCTCACGGTTTGCTTCAACTACAGCTTGTTTCTTTAGAAATGGCTTTCAAAGTGAGCTACCTTCCTCTAGGGAAGTGTGTACTAGCCCTGCCTCACATACCATACTTTTGTGCTAATGCCGGACTTTCAGGTTGAACTCTCTCCTCCACGGCGAACCTCAAACCCGGCACCACGACAAGATTTTATTAAAAAGAAAAGTCCGGGTTCCTTCGAAGCTAAACACCTTGCTGTGCCCTTTGCATTCACTTAATTCTCGATTGACCAAATGAATTTTCCTTGTTTCAGAGCCACCCCACACATGGGAGAATCCATACTGGTTTTTCTCAGGACTATCTTGACACCATAGGCGGCAGAATAGGGAGAGGAGGTAGATGGGTAGGTTGGAAAGTGTGCTTTTGATAAGCGTGAGCCTTCCTCCTTTAGAGATGTATTGTCTCTTCCAGGCAGTGAGTCTCCTTCTGAATCTCTCTTCTATCCCTTCCCATATCCTCACCGAATTTTGTCGGTGCCAGCGAGGAAGACCAAGATTAAGTTGAGGGTGGGGTTCACGACTTTACACCTAAGCAGGCTAGTTGCTCAATGTTCTCCATCACCCACTAGGAGGATAGCACTCTTATCAAGATTTACTTTAAGCCGAAGCGCTTGATGTCTGACGGGGATCAAGCTAGATAAACCATTTGATCCTCGAGTCCTTGTAAAGGGCCCAAGATTGTCGTCTGCCAGACAACGGTGGGAAGCTTGATCCTTTGCCTCGCCATTCCTTCCCTTTTAAAGGTGCAACCTATAAACCCACGAAACAGCCTGGTAATTAGGAGGGAAGGCTTTGTGCATACCTAAGACAAATAAATAAGGGGATAGGGGTCCCTTTGCATAAACTCTCATCTTGCTTTCAAGAAGCCAATCGAGCTACCATTTATGAGCAGGAAAGAAGCGGTGGATATGCACACATTTGTATCCACTCAATCCATTTGCACCCTAAACCCCATCTCCTTTACGGAATTTGAAATAAGTGCTTTGTTTATCATGAGCCTTTTCTATGTCTAGTTTACATAGTACACCCCTTTCCTTTCCCTTTACCATTGAGTCAATCACTTCATTAGCTATTAAAGAAGCATCTAGTATTTGTCTGCCTTCCACAAAAGCATTTTGGGCTTTATTTACGAACCGGTTCATCACCTTCTTGATTATTTTTGCACTTTGATGACTTGTATATAGACTACCCAGTAATGGGTCTAAAATCCTTTGGAGTCTTCCGCTCCTTCCCTTTTTGGGTCTTAATAACTATGAAGAAGGTGAGTTCAAACTTTTTACAAACTTTTGCGTGTCAGAATCATAGCCGCCATGACCGTTCACTTTATTATATTCATTGACTGAAGCATTAGCTTTAAACCCCATCGGACTATGAGCTTTCTCCTGTTCAATATAGGGATTTACTGTTCTTCTTGAGAAAGGCAATTCCAAGCTCCTGGCTTCCTCTCATCTAACATGAAAGTCCAGGACCACCTGAGCTTTAACTACCTGTTCTACAGTTGATAAACAAGACTTGGAAAGCATTGAGCCGATGCGTACTTCAAAGTCTGGAGCCAACCAGTTTACGAGGGCCCAGTGAGTTTTTGAACTAACAATGTCATTGGCCTTCTAGATGGTAGAGCATTTTTGTGGAAAACCTGTCATTTCTATCTCTGCTCTTTTACCCAGCACATTTACTCTGATTTTGTCTCCCATGTTCCTCCCGGTATGCCATTTTATAGACACACACAAATCTCATCGACACACAACTAATTCAAAAATTGGGTTAAGGATCTTTAGGGCTCTAGAGCATCCTCATTGTACCAAATTCTGAGCTGTATTATTTTTCATCTTTCACCCTTCCAAAAGGCTTTCATGTCAAACTCCTTGGCAAGCTTGGGAGCCTTCAACTTTTAATATCACATGGCTATTGGAGCCTCTAAGAGCAGATTCATATACTCAACAATCCGATCTTTAAAGCCATCAACCTTAAACCACATGTTTTCAAATCGAAAAGGTGTAGAACCTCTATCAGCGCTTCCCCCCTCCAACCAACAAAATAGGGAAGTGATCTAAAAGTGGTTTTGGCAAGATAGTCTTAGCGACATTCCCAAAATGAACTTCCCAATCATCCGAAACTAAGAATCTATCCAGTCTGGCCATTATTTGATTTCCGACCCCCAACCCAGGTATAACAACCTCCTTTAAGGGGTAAATCCTTTAAATCTAAGTCTTTGATAACTTGAGTGAATCTTCTCATAGCTCTTGTTCGTCTTCCTTCCCCATTCATTTCCCTTCGAAACCTTAAAACATTGAAACGCCCTGTGCACCGTGTCTGAATTCCACACCCTCTTATAAATTTCAGATCCTCCCAAAGATCTTCCCTAAGTTCGCTTTTATGGGCCCATAGATATCAATGAATATCCAGAAAAAACCATCCCTGCAATTTCTGAATTTGCATGACAAGGTGTGACTGCTTTCTTCATGGCCAACCAACTAAACCACTGTAGTGTCCCACATAATCACAATCTCGCCCAAGGCACCCTTAGAGCAAGAAGCAACCCAATCCACAAACCTACTAGGAGCTAAACAACAAATCAGCCTTCTCGAACAAGATTTCCACTTTGTCTCCTAGAGACAGACGACATCCACTTTATGAGTTTTTAGGAAAACCTTGATCAATTTTCTTTTAGCAAAATCATTTGTCCCCCTAACATTCCAAGATAGAAGTTTTATCTTCATTACCAACCAACATAAAGCCCCTTGCCCTTTTGCTAGACTCCCCTCTAATGCTTTTTTCTTTCACATTCCATTGCAACTTTTTGAGTTCCCTATCAAATTTTGTTGGAATGTGAGTCCCTTTGCCTTTTTTATTATTTCTCCTTTCACATATACTATTCATCAAGTTAAAAATCTCCTCTTCATGGCCTTTCACCAAAAAACCCAAGAAATTGCTGAAAATTTAAAGACAACTATCCTCCCAAGAACCCACTTCTTGATCCTCCTCCTCATCATCTCTTCCTCCTAAGGAGATGGGGACTTCTTCTAGCCCCATCTCTGCATCTTGATCAAAAGCATTAGAATTGCTAACATCATTTCTTTCAAACATGTCCGGTGAAGGGTCTTCCTCCTCGATGCTTCTACCCTCTACGACACTAGTCGTCCCCACCTCAGGAAAACCCCCCTGGCCAAAAAACCTCTTTGGGAAAGAGGCCTGCCAGAGGAGAGGGTGAGATCATGATCAACGCACTGTGCCTGCTAGCTTTTTCCAACTCAGCAATCCCACTTCATCATCTATTTTGTTTTTCTAAGATCCATGCTTCTGAGATCTGTATGGTGTCTGGTTTGAATTTTTCAAGAAATTCAACACCTCAATAGCTCCTCCTGAGCACAGTAGTCTGCTTTGCCCTAACTTAGAGACCAAGTTGCAATTATTCTGAAGTGTAGGATGAGGAGTAAAAGAGCTTAAGCTACATCCCTTTAACAAGCCCATAGAAACACTATGTCTTCTTTCTGGGCCAGGCCTGGAGAACAAATTAAGGCCTATTGTATTATTACCTAGTTGTATCCTAGCCCTAAAAACATTCTGGTTCAGCCCGCGGGTTAGGGCTAAAAGACTTAGGCCCCAGCCCTTTAAGGAGCCTTCAGAGGCATTTAAAATTCCCTTAGAAACTAGCCTTGGGCTGTTTATACTTGATTATGGTGAATTTGTAACCCTAGGTCTTTCTTGCTAGATTCTTTATTCTTTAACTTAGATTCTTGATTTGCCTAGGCCCAACCCTTATAGAATTCCTGCTTCCAAATGAAGGCTCCACTTCGAGGGGGTCTCGATCCTTTTGCTGCAGGTTATGGCCACCTGTTGCAGGAGGTCTTTTCTTCTCTACTTGCAGGGCCATGTCAAGCGGCGCCCTTTTGCTTTCATGATTGCTTGCACCTAATCCCACTCACGCGCTTCCTAGCACATAGCTTCCCCTCATCTTCTTCCCCCAATTCTGCACAGACCTCTTCGTTCTTGTGTCTTGATGGGAAGACCTCCACGACCCAAGGAGCAATCTCCCACCAAATCTGCAACTCAAAACTTCTCGATCCTGCTAGGATGTTAATTGACATCGTTCTGTCCTTGTACTTCACTTTTATTAGAATTCTTGCCCAAAGCGACTTCACCCTTAGGGTTGTATCCTTATCGCATGCCAAATACCGCCCACAACTATCGTCAATCATCCTAAAGATCTCACACGTCCAGAGGTTTAGGGGAAGGCCAAGCACCCTGATCCAAGCTTCTTTGGCCTGATCTTTCCTCCTCACGCAACCGATGTTTGGATTCCACCATTCTAGTTGCAGGAAATCTCCCCTAAAGCTCCTCCTTCCATTTTCAAGAACCCATTTAGCCTCATCCGACATTCAAGGAGTCAAACTCCAATAACATAAGATCCTAGTTTCAAAAAGAAAATAAAACATTCTCCTTCAATCTCCATGCCACCTTTGCCCAAGCTTCCAGCTCTTGTAATGAAGGAGAGGGGTTTGGTTGAGTTTTCCAACTTCCCACAAGACAGAATTTTAGAGACCCAATCACTCACGTCCACCTAAGCTGAGGCTTGTGTCCTGCCTCCATTCTTTGTTACCTCCACAAAAGAGGCTCCGTGAGAGAATCCTTCCTTGTGGAATTCCGCACCCCATTGGGCCTTTGTCTCCCGATGAGGCTTTGGCAACTCTGAGCAACCCTGTAAACCCAAAGCACGCAATTTTTCTATTAACAGGTACCATCCATTGATCAAGCCTTTTCCTTCAGGAAAGAAAAGCTTGTGCCTTTTCCCATCCACATCCGAGACCGAACACATAAGGTATCTTCCTACAACATTCTCCCTACGCTCTAGTCTGTAAAATCTACCATTCTCCTTCTAGTCAAACACTCTTCTCGATTGGAAAAAGGGTATATATTGTGGTAAGTCCTTGTTGGGATTTTTTTCTCGAAAAGGGTCAAGCTAGAGAGACAGTGGGGAACTTCGAAATTCCTTCCACCATGTATCAAAGAATTTTGAAATAAGGAAGGTTATATTTCATTGATTTACATAGTTTGAAATATACAAGTTAGTATGTTGAGTACTAAATTAGGAATAACTACTAATTTCTAGAATACAAGAGTTGACTACACCAAACAGAAGACTGATCCCTATAAATCAGCAAATGATTGTTGCTGATTTATTTTTCATTTATTGTCAAATTATTCACCTTTCCAAATATTCTCTTTTCCAATAGAGTCAATACCATATGAATACAGTGCAGTATTTCTTTGAGTCATTTTGAGAATTTGGTTTACCTATTCTGCTACTTCTCTTCTTCCTCAGGAGGTTCATAACACTCTCTCTCTCAAGAACTTATTTATCTGGAATGAACCTGGATAAAACCTTCCTTTCCTATTGGACTCACCCAAAACTCTTGTATACACTATAGGAAAATTAATCCACTCATTTGTTGACATATGTAATAAAATACCATTCATAAAATGACATGCATCCCAAGCAGCAAAATAAACATTTGTCTTGTGTCACAAAATTTGACAAATAAAACATTGTCATGTACCATTAAGTCCTTTAGACTAAATAGTCAATTGATAATTAGTTAACTAACTAATAACTAATATACAATTATATTATAACAAATTTTGGACAATTAGAAGAACACATAATTATCATAATAAGCATAAATATCCCAAAAATATTAAGGGATGATAATAGTGAGGTTAAAAACAAGTTCAATAGTTGTCTTTCCAATCCCTATCAATATAGGGGTTTCCTAATTTTACTTATACCAAAAAAAAAAAGTAAACATAAAGAAAAAAAAAACAACTTAGCAGAAAGAGGAGCTTCCTTATCTTTCAAAAAACATTTCGAAGGATTTAAAGAGAGCTCAATGTCAAGGTACTCCAAGACTCCACAAATTTCCTCAAACTCTTCAAAGTTCTTCAAGATTTCAAGCTCAATTTGAAAGATTTTTTTATGACCAAGCTTGAAGATTCAACGCTCCTCCATCTTTAATCCAAAACTATGCACTAAAGTGCTTTGCTGGAACCATGGAAGTTTTAGTCTTTTGTTAATTAAAATCAATTGATATAACAGAGATTGCATCAATCTCCCCGAATTAATAAAATTTCGATTTTCCTTTTCCAAAATTTCCATTTGTGAGAAATTTATGCATAAATTGAGCCAAATCACCAAAAACTTAAATCCACCTCAGCCATGCCCCCGAGGCTCCCTCCCTCTCTTGAGAACTTGTTTATTTGGGCACAAACTTGCTTATAATTTTTAAGATTTAAGTAAAACAAAATCTTCTAATAAAAATGTGATTATTTATCTAGTAGGAAGAATGACTTTTTTTTTTTTTTCAATTTTCTTCCGTTAGCTCAATTTGCAAGTAAGTATAATCTATCATGTTTAAGAACTCAAGATCAGAGGCACACAAATAACCTCTCTTCTACATTACAGTCTCAAAACCTCATAATCTCAATTTCACAGATGAAAAAAAATTTCAAGAAACGAACACGGAGGAATTAATTACACGAGTGTGTATGTGTGTACCTTGCGAGCTAATGCCCTATTTGGGGAGTAGTTCTGATGGAGAGAAACCCTAAAACGCTGGGTTTTGTGGCTCCCGTTGGAGCAGAGAGGGGTGATGAGAAGGAGAGCTTCCATATGTTCAATTGGTCCGTGAAGGGATGAGGGGAGAAGGGTGGTTTACGGTTTACCCTCAATTGTTCCCGGATGGGGCTGAACGTGGGCTACACTGTTTGGCGTAGGCTTGAATCTGAATCGTAATGGCTATCAAATTGGGCCAGGTTGTTCTGTGGAAGCCCAAGGAAAGTACAGTACGGACTAGCAAATTTTGGGGTCTATCTAATCTAAGGCACGAGGTTATGTTTGGTTCGAAAAAACATTGAGATTAAAAGTAGAAGAAAATAAAAAATAAAGGATAAAGTTAAATCCTAAATATTATTTTTATTTGCTAATTCAAACCAATTTTATATATTTTAATTTATCAATATAAATATTAATTAATTTAAGAATATGTGAGTCTTCAAATAATTTTATTTATATTTAATTTCTTTAAAGAAAACTATTTTTTTTAGTTTTTTTTCTTTATTTAGTATTTTTTTGGAACCAAATACAACCCAAACAGGAAAATCTGTGAGAAACATAGACATTTGGCTCACTGAACATTAACATATATTAATATCTATAAGAAGTAATTTTGCACGAGTTTGCTTTTTCCTCTCTGAGTCAAACATCATTTAATTTGTAGGGAGTAGTTGTTATGGATCAGAATATCAATAAACACGGTATATAGATATTTGAATTTTAATAACAATGTAAATATCATGATATTTATAAAAATGGTAAATCAAAATTATATAAAATTTATGGAAGTTTTTAGAAAATTTTTAAAAGATATAGAAATAAGCAAAATACACATGTTAAAGTTATTGAGATAGTGTAATTGACACAGATATCAGTCAAAGAGAAAAATATCGGTAAAACATGAATATATTGGTAGATTTGGTACTTGAATTTTGAGGATAAAACTTTATGAAGATATGAAATTTTGAAGTGCACACTTAGAATCAAGAGAAGAAATAATTGATTTCATTCAATCATAATAATTCATATAGAGATTACATTACAATAGTATTTTAATATCAAAATGAAGATCGATGTGGCTCAAGTGTAAATTAGATGAAGGGATCTCATCTTATTGAAAACAATATTCATACCAAGATAATGAGCCTGAGACACTGATTGTGAAGTTCAAACATGTCACGATTAATTTCTCGACTCTACCTACAACCTTCCATGGTAAACTCAGTATTTCACATACGCTTCATTCGGAATCTTTTCGTATTCATAATGAATGCAGAGCAACATTTGCATAAAATGAGAAAAGTTAATCATTCCATATTCTTTATCAATGGAACTTGAAGGATTCGAGGAAGGCTAACCACAACTCAATGAATAAGGAGGATGAATGTTGGTTTCATTTGATGAATCGATGAATTGAGCTCCAAAACTCTGGACTCAAAACTAGTTGAAAACGAATCCTCATTGTCTGGTTTCATCCTTCGTTGTCTTTCTCTATGTGGCTTTTCAATGGCTCCAATACTCTGGACCTAAAACTAGTCGCAAACGAATCCTCATTGTCTGGTTTCATTCTTCGTTGTCTTTCTCTATGTGGCTTTTCAATGGCTCTAATACTAGAACCAACTCTCTTAGAGTCCTAGTTTTCATCTTGTGTATAATATGTGAAATTGTCTTCACCAGTGAATGGGCTCAATGAACATTAATTTGTCCAGGATCACTACTATAATTAATCCCCTCTTCTCTTGAACCATCATAACCTGAAGTATAAGTACTAGGAACACTAGGTCTATTACTACGTTTAACACTTGTGGAATCAACAGAGGGTCAAGAAGTTACAGCAGGCTGAGAGGCTTCTCTATGCTAAACTGAGTCTCTCGTGTGTTGGCTAAAATTTTCATTATGAACTTCTTCAGATAAAACTCTTTCAACATCAACATCTGCTTCTCGAACATGTGCAATAATTTGTGGATCATAATTTCCATTTTCATCATATAAATAAAGAGATCTAACCCCTTGAAATAATTGACTATCCTCTTCTTCATCAACCTCAGTTGAAATGTCAAGTAAATCAAAGTTTTTTTTTTTTTTTTTTTTGCAACTTTATCGGTCTTTGCCTTCATGTCACATATCTTCAGTTTTATGCTATAATAATAAAAAAATAAAAACTATTGAAATGTGGGATAAGAAAATGTGGTCCAATTTCTCTCACACACCGAAGATGACACAATTTGTAAGAGAGCCTTAATGGCCAACTTCCTTAGTGTAAGAGTGTGATTTCCATACTTAAACCATCATTCAACTACAATAAAAAAAAATATAAATACTTGTGTTCGAAATATATAATAATATGGTTATGAAATTTATTTTTAATAAAAATTAACACTCTCTTGGAACCAAATTTTGACCTTAAGCAATTGTTGCTCGGTTAATGAATACTTTTTTTTTTTTTTTTTTGCATATTGAAAGAGTATAAGCTATGAATTCAATAATTCAAAATTAACCAAAAAAAAAATCAATTAATTTGAATTATAACCTTATTAATTTACCTGATTTCCAAATTGACTAAGGCCTTCCATAATAGGATCTAATTTTGCAAAAACATCATGAATCGCTTAAAGTAGATCAAGGCACTATCAACTCCATGTATATATTGAAATCTTGGATTGAGAAAGTATGCTACAATAGTTAAATAGAATTAGTATGTGATCAAGGAAACATAATATTATTAAATGTTAATATGAAAAGGATATTACTTAATTATCTACTGCATGAATATGATGTTTAAGGGTTATATTTCAAAGATCTGCGATGATTTGTAACACCCATCTTTATCATTTAACTTCCTTTAATTCTCCTTCATCACTCGAATCATCTCATAGATCAATGACATTGTTGAAACAACTTTAGAATCAATGATGCTAATAACTGTGTATAGTGTCTCATATACTGACATTAGTGTTGCTGCCTTCTCCTAATATGTATGGTTAAACATGATTTTTTTAACCTCTTGGCCAACAGTTGTATGACTTAATTTGTGTTGTGCACGTTCATTACTAATAAAGACTTTCTTCAAATGCACCATCTTTTTTAGAAAACTATCAAGGGCAATATAATTTATTGCAAATCTTATTGCTCTAGGGGCACTATGTCTCCACCACACGCCTTTTGCATTTGCATAAGCAACCAACTATGGTTGTAAATGAAGTTGGTTATCTTTCGGGCCTTTGTAATCAAATCATAAACAGTAATCCTCTTACCAATGTCTTCAAAAATCAAGTCAATGTAGTGTGCTGCACATGGAGACCAATATAAATTGTATTTCGTCATTAGCAATAATATAAACCATATTGCTCTAGGGGCACTATGTCTCCACCACACGCCTTTTGCATTTGCGCAAGCAACCAATTGTGGTTATAAATGAAGATAGTTATCTTTTGAGCCTTCATAATCAAATTAGAAACACTAGCCCTCTTACCAATGTCTTCAAACATCAAGTCAATGTAGTGTGTTGCACATGGAGACCAATATAAATTTAGTTTCTTCATTAGCAACTTTTATGCCTCAACAAATGTTGATCAATTGTTTGTATTTATTTTGTACCACTTTTTTCTTGACCACGTCCTTCAATAAATGATATATGTATTTGTTATCTTTTATGTTATCTCGTGCATCAAAAGACTTTAGGAAAATTGTGTTTCCTATTAAATACACAATAAAATTAATTATGCTTAATTTTGTGGGCCCGGTCCATCCATCGCACACAATCATATATCCATAAGTCTGCATTTTCTCATTTTTTTTATGAAGGGAAACTACAAAGCATAAGCTTAGAAAGGCGATTGGATAAAAACCTGTAGTAACTGATAATAGCTCAAAAGAAGACATTTTCCATGTTAAAGTTGTTTTCTTAAAACTCTTTTGATGCTAACTTATCATAATTACTAGGCTTTGTGAGTTGTGAGGTCCCAAACCTCTTACTAATGCTTTTCTTGAGTACTAATATGCTTTCAAGACCTTTTTAGGGACTTTTACGACTCTTGGATCACATGAGGACAAGCAATGAGGACATGTTGGGGTCTTGAGTCCAAGTTTCAAAGCTCTAACTTGAGATTTGATCGAGATGAGGCCTTAGAAGCACAATTGGACGAAGAGACAAAGGTAAAATGCACCAACTGGAAGATTTCGCCCCCTATACAGGAAAGGAGTGAAATTTTGCTCTCTCTATATAGGGGGAGAACATGTAATTCAAGAGAGGAAGCTATTGGAGCATTTCACTCCCACTATAGCAAGGGAGCAAAAAATTTTCTCCCTCTCCTATAGGGAGTGAACATGTTAAAATTCCAAATTTTCCTCCAATTTCTTTCCTTTTTATTCCCACTTGTTTCTAATTGGAATATCTTCAATTGGGAACTCTTATAACTTAACCTTGTTGGCCCCGGAACATTGTTGGGCCTCGATCTTATGTCATATCAGAATAGCACAGCGAAAAAAGTACAAACTTTGATCAAGAAACCAGTCAAAGGGTCACATGGTTCATAAAAAATGAAAACCATGCCATAGAAAGGAACGAAACCTTTTACCTTTGGTGAATGACGCCTCCTTTGGAGAAGATGTGTAGCAAACCAAAGCGAACCAAGTCTAGGTTTACCTCTAATAGTGACCCACATGAAGAAGGTTGAAGAAGACCTCCAAGGGATGGCTTGAATCAAGGTTTGGTGCTAGCCAAATGATGAGAATCAAAGCACAAAGGATTCACTTCAAATGCCGATTGGGCGAATCACAAGAGTAAGGGCAAAAAAGCTTCAATAGCTTTCAATGGGCTTGTGAATGAGTTTATTTGGGGTTAACCCATCTTTTAAAGAAGATCCCTATAACACCCCGAAATATAACCTAGTCATTTTCATCATGTTTAGGGTATTTTGTCGGTATAATTTGAATTTTTTGCAATTATTATTTTGCTAAGTGAGAAAATTTTGAAACCTGAAATTTGTACAAGATACAAGGGTAAATTTATAATTTATCAAAACGGGACATAAAAAGTCATATGACAAGAATATTATAGGCTAAAGTGGAAATAAGAATAACTTGATTTGCAAATAGAGGAGAGATGGAGGACCAAAGTGTAATAAAAGATAAGTAAGGTCAAATAGGGATAAGACTAAGTTGGTCTCTCATTTTGGGAGAGTAAAAAAAAAAAAAAAAACGTGAAGAAGAATAGAGGAGAAGAGAAGAAGAAGAAGAAGAGGAAAGGTATGGATGACTATGATTTTGTATTGGAAACTAATTGAGTATAGATAAGTATGAAATACTATGGATAAGTATGGAATACTATGGTTTTGTATGGATATTAGTTTGTTCCATTTCTAGGGTTTAGTTAGGAATTCATCTTAACCCTAGATTTCTTGAAAGTTAGGTTGGTAAAACCCTAGTTTGTATAAGATGAGTATGGAACCCTCCCTTTGAGTATGGATTCTTGGTTCATGATGTATGGATACATGTTTGAGTGTTAGGAAGTTAACTTAACTTACAAGTATTTGAGTTTGCGTTTGGAAAACCCTAATTAATCTCTATGTTTGGTTTTGGTTGGTTTAGAACACACTTAGGAGATGTTTTTCTAGAAAGTATATGAATATTCTTTTGTTTTTGGTTAGATTTCTAGAAAAAGGGATGCAATCAGCAAAATCAAGTTTGAGGTCCTACGTCGCGGCGTAGGGATCCCACGTAGCAGCGTAGGTCCACGCCAAAGTGTGGCACGTCCACGCCATGGAGTGGCTAAGAGGAGGTTTGATAGTTTTCTGGGCATCGCCGCAACAGAGCAGAGCTACGCCTAATGAAGGTCTACAGACAAGGTAGTAGTGCTACGCCACGACGTAGCTACTGTTCACAGCATGTAGATTTTTTAGTTTTGTTTTGTTTTGCTATTCCGTTATTCCGAGGACTTGTCTATTTGACTAATGAGGACCCTATAAGTGTATGAAAAGGTCCATTCATGTTTGTAAGGTAAAGGAAAAATTAGACTGTACCTCGCCGTCGAGGCGAAGCTTCGTTGGCAAACTTAATGCCTCCTATGATTAGATAGTAAGTTCCTGAACACATATAATTGTAGGACTGCTTAAGATCGATATTGAATGACACGATACCTCGTTGTTACGTATGCACGATAGTACTGGGTACTTCTAATTAGTGTGACAACACTCTCTCGACCGCGTTTCAAAGATTACTCTAGTACTCGGTACTCTGACTAGTTCTTCGGTACTCTTTGATTAGTGCGACGACATTCTCACAATGCTCGACACTCGCGTTGCGGCTACGACACCTCGCATTATACCGTACCTTCGGTAAATTTATCAGGTTGCGGTCCCCACGCATTTTTATTACTGCCCAGTAGTCAAACAATTATATGATAAGAGTTTGAATGTACTTACGGGTACCTCTGTACAAGTTCTGCTCTGAATGTACCTACGGGAGATCTGAACAAGTATAAGTCTACTATAAGTACAAGTATGTGTATAAGTTTGTTATATGAATTCATGAAATTTTTTGATATCTGCTACTGTATATCTGTTATTGTTATATGCTTACTGTAAGTGAATATCAATGCATGTGTACATGTATAAGTCATATGTTTCCCACTAAGCGTTAAGCTTAGCACATGTTTTAATCCGTGTAGGTACAGAGGAGGACGTCCACGATTTTCCACATACTGTTGGGCCAACAAACTAAGAGGGAGTACATCACGCAGGCTCAAGGCCGATTATGTAAAATGTAAATGTACAAGCCAGATATGTATATGTAAAATGGGACTCGTGGATCGTATGTATTGACAATCGTAAACACTACTTCAGAACGCGCCCCAAATCCCGGTGTCTCGTTGACAACCACAACTCAAGGGAATACCCGTGGTTCATATTACGAGACCCATAAGGATAAAATGGCCACTTGGGCCATACATCAATACTCACCAAAATACATCAACTATATAACAATAGTTTAAGAGTTAATAAATCACTCTTAATTTAAACATATATTAAAAGTTAGGGTTTCTAATACATGTTATACAAAAGTGTCTACCAAAGCCACAAGTCGGGCTTTCTCTTTCTCAATGCGGCCTCTGTTGAGCATCCTCCCGTACACCCCCGCACCGAAATATCGATCCTCGACAGGTGAGCAATGCCCAGTAGTGATAATTTCCTACATGGGTTACTCCCCACCTAAGTGCACATGTCATGGCAACAATCACACTCAAGCAAATACATGATCCTACTTGAATGTCTACATGCCTAATCCCATGTCTCGAGTCCTCACCGACTCCCTCACACATGCCTAAGCCAATGCGAGCAAAATACGCTTTCAAACAAAAGCTTTTGTTCTAAAACTTTTACTAATGAAGTTTCAGAAGATACTGACAACCCTCCTATGAATTACAGTAATTCTCCTCGAAACAAATTCACGTCCGCTCCCAGATGAAATGTCGACAATCCTCCAAGGCAATTCTTCTCGAAAATCTTCCTTGAAATTCCTTTCGCCAAATTGATTTTCACTTTTCTTTCATTTCGTGTCATGCACTTACACCTATCGCTGCTCTAGGGTGCCTCTGCATGCTTAACGATTACGCCATTTCCAAAATATCCATGCTAATATATTTTACATGTATATATTAACAACATTAATTCACACAATTCACATTATTCAATTCACAATCAATAACACCAAAATTACCTCACATGGGCTAATTAACCAATCAAGCAATTCATTTTGAATCACCCAAATCACACAACCAATCACGTGAACAGTGAAACCCTCGGGTTGGCACTGTTCATGGCCACACAAGTTGGGATTTTTTCACTCGGTTCAAAGATTTTGAGACGATAACACGACCTTCTAAGCCTCAACAAATCCCCATCCATAAAAATGGCTCTTAGCCAAAGAATAAACCAAGTAGGAAAAGATCCCTACCTCTTGGAGTTGTTGGAACTCCACAAAATCGGTGCCCACGTGTAGCCCTTGCTACGTAGAACAACTTTGCTTCTTGCTCGACGAGAACCGACGGTCCGAACGCCGGGAAATCTAGAGAGAAGTCACTCTTTCTCTCTCTAAAAACTGGTTTGGCCACTCATTGCACGATTTGTTCTTCAAATTGGAGAAGAAGACTATTTCTTTTTGTCTTGTTCACTTAAACTTTCTAAAAATTCCATCCTTGTCCCTTAGTTTGGATTTTTGACACATGGCTTAATCTAAGACATTCATCTCCATCATCTCACTAATCATACAACATGTGTCACATGGGTACTTGTAGTAGGTGACTTTTTCACATCACATGTCTTCTCACAGTCGCTTTACTCAAGACTGACACTTTGTGCCTCGAAAACGTGCGGAAATTCGACCGTCTCGAAATTACGAAATTGATGTGGTAGCTAGATTTCACGAGACGATTCCAATCTGAAGTCTGTTTTCATTACATGATCTAGAAAATTTGTGGTTTTGACCGAAATTACTATTTTACCATTTTTTCAGAAAATTAAATTTTCTCGGGTTTTACAACTATGGTGGTAGTTTATTTTGTATCTTTGTATATGATATTTTTATTCCGTTATAAGACTTGGGCCCACCAATGTCGGAAAAAGCAAGTAAAGAGTTCTAGTATAGTCTCGCGCCCCCCTTCATCCGCCTAGGCGGGGTCATCAGTGTGACATCCCAAGAAGTCTTTTAAGGAATTGGAATATTACAAGGAAGTTCAAAAATTAAAATAACCTCAAATCTGACTATTGATGGAAATAATCCCAATGATTTTGGCAATTAAAAGGACCAGAAAATCAAGAAAATTCATACTCTGTTGTTATATAATTCATTGCACAATCAAAGACTTATTTTGAGAAAGTTTAAACATTACAGGATTATGATCGAGACTTATAATTATACAGAGTCATTAGTTGTCCAATTAGTTTGTTATGGTAAAAAATCAAGGTTAGGTGTACAATAGGGAAAAGAATAAATTATCTTCATGTTGCTATTTTCTTTTTAAAAATATTTGCTTTTAGGAATTGCTTTATTTAAATTAGAAAGTCTTGTTGTCCAATTTATAATAGAAGTTAACGCTATTTTGAATTTAAATTTGAATATATATATCTTTAATTGTAGTCTTTGAATACAATTGATGAATAGTATTTTGTGAGGTTTTCTTCACTTTATGGACAACTATTGAACTTTAGAAGCCTATGGGTTAATTCATATTTCAGTGTTCAAACGACTAAAATGAATTCTTATAATCAGGGGGCGAGGTTACTTTCCTTTGTATTAGAGCTTTGTTTTTATAACAAGGGGACAGAGACTCAACATCTTTGCTTACGGTTCTTGATTCAATATAGTTAAGGGGGCGAAGCTATTGTTTTAGACTATGTTTGATCCTTGGAGTAATTAGCAACAATTGGTGGATCTTGAAGCAACAAGCAGTGGGGTTTGCATCATTTTGGTATAAGAGCTTCGATTTTCAAACATCGATTCGGTATCTATCTTAATTCTTGTTATTTGACATTTCATTGAGTGCAAGAAAAAAATAACATAAAATAAAAGGAAAAAAAAAGAATCATAAAAAAAAAAAGAAAAAAAGAAAGAACAAGATAGTGTATTCTTCATTTTCAGTTTTTGTCCCCTTTGTAATATTTTGAGCATTGTTTGGATTCCTATTTGGGTTGATCTTTGATCTAGCTTTGTTAGTTCAAATAAGAACAAAAAAAGTGAAGTTTAAGAGTGGAAAAAGGCAAGAGTGATTTTCATTATCAAAAAAGCTAAATATTGAGTGAAAAAAAAAAGTGTGAGTGCAACACATGAGGGAGTGTTGTGAGGTTTCTTTTTTTTTTTTTTAATTTTTTCCTTTAATTTGATCATGTCTTCAAGTAATGATTTTGCAAATAGGAAGGTGGGGCAAGACCAATTCTTTATACTATAGGCCATGCAACAACACATAGCAAGATTGGAGGTTCGAATGAATGACATACGAGATCGGATTAAACAAAATGAAGAGGTGTTGAGATGAGTACTTCCTCAAACTCAAAGACAAGAGAGGAGTGTTCCAGTAGCCTTGAATCATGAAGAGCTTAAAAATGAAATGAAAGATGAAGAAGAACATCCAATTAAAGGAGAGGCGTTGGTGATAAGACGTGTTTTGAGTGCCCAAGGGAAAAAGGATGTCGTTGAGAAATAACATGGGAACGTTTTCCATATTTGTTGCCATGTTAATAATAAGGTTTGTAGTTTACTTAGTGATGGTGAGGGTTGTACTAATGTTGCTAGTGCTTTGTTAGTTGACAAGCTACAATTACCAACACTTAAACACCCTAAGCCATATAAGGTACAATGGTTGAATGATTGGGGAAGTGAAAGTGCAAAAGCAAGTGCTTGTGTCATTTTCAATTGGGAAGTATTATGATGAAGTTCTTTGTGATGTTGTCCCTATGCATGCTTCGCACATCTTATTGGGCATGCCTTGGCAATCTGATAGGAGAGGCAACCATGACGATTTCAAGAACCATTTCAATTTCATGAAGGACAAGAAGCTTGTAACACTTGTACCATTGACACTAAAATAGGTGTATGAAGATCAAGTGCGGTTAAAGAAAGAGTGTGATTCAAAAAATAATGAGAAAGAAAAACAAAGAAAATAAAAAGAGGAAAAAAACAAGAGGAAAAATAAATTGAGAGAAGGAAAGAGAGTGAGAAAAGAAAAATGAGTGAAAGAAAAAAAGATCTAAAAGTGAACAACGAAGAAGGAGAGGCAACAAAAAAAGATCAGGAAGTGAACAAAGAAAAATGAAGGGAAACAAAAACAAAAGAAAGCTTCTATACAAAAAAGAGTGAGATCAAGAGTGCCTTTTATACTAATAAGACTATGTTTGTACAAAAGTACAAAGAGTCGCTTGTGAACTTTAACGATCTTGATTCTTCTTTGCCTAGTGTTCTTTCTTCTTTGTTACAGGAGTTTGACAATGTATTCCTCGAGGATGATCATAGTGGTTTGCCACCTGAGGAGACAAAGGAGCTTCAATACCAAGTGGAGGAATTAATTAGTCTGTGTTGTACATGTATTACTTGAACCCAAAAAGGATGGATCGTGGAGAATGAGTATTTATTTTTAGACCATTAACAACATTATAATTAAGATTCGAGGACGAATCTTTTCGAGGAAAGGGGAAATGATGAGAATTAAAGCACAAAGGATTCGCTTCAAATGCTGATTAGGCTAATCACAAGAGCAAGGGCAAAAAAGCTTAAAGAGCTTTCAATGGGCTTATGAAGGAGTTTATTTGGGCCAACCCATCTTTTAAAGAAGAGCCCAAGTCAAATCAAGTCTTTGAAGGAATTGGAGCCAACAAGGAAGTTCAAAAGTCCAAAAATATCATCATGGCTATTGATGGAAATAATCCACATGATTTTTGCAATTAAAAGGACCAGAAAATCAAGAAAATTCATGCTCTATATTGTGTCCATAATTCATGCACAATCAAAGACTTATTTTGTAAAGATTTAGCATTGCAAGTTGTATGATCAAACTTGTAAATTCTTCATTAGTTGTCCAATTAGTTTATTATGGTCAAAATATCAAGGTTAGGTGTCCAATAGGGAAAATAATAAATTATCTTCATGTTGTTATTTTCTTTTTAGAAATATTTTCTTTGAGGAGTTGCTTTATTTAATTTGAAAGTCTTGTTTTCCAAGTCAGAGTAGGAGTTGTTTTATTTGATTTAGAAAGTTTGAGGCCTATATATATCCTCCTTATTGTAGTCTTTAGGAAGACAATTGATGAATAAAAATTCTTATGTGAGGTTTTCTTCACTTTATGGTTCTTGTGAGAACTTTCGAGCCAATCAAGGTTAATTCCTTATAGTGTTCAAACTTACGGCTCTTGGTTCTACTATAATCAAGGGTACGGGGTTACTTTTCTTTGTTCTTACGACTTTTGGTTCTATAATCAAGGGGACGGAGATGCAACATCTTTGCTTACAGTTCTTGATTTAATATAGTCAAGGGGATGGGGCTACTATTCTATATCGTGTTTGAAGATCCTTGGAGTAATGCACAACAATTGGTGGATCTCGAAGCAACAAGCTACGGGTTTCACATCACCAAAGCCTTGATTCTCAGAGAGGAATTAGTTGAGAGAAAGCAAACTAGAGAGAAATGTTTTCTCTCTAGCACATTGTGGTATGTTTGATGGCTAGGGTTTGATATTCAACTTTTATATTAGCCCTTTTCACATCAAAATAACCAAGATACCCCTCATTAAAGGGGTGGTCGGCCATGTGCAAATCATGCACATAGCCCGTTTTCTCTCTCTTTCTATTTGGATACAATCCAAAATGTTTCCTTTCAACTTGGATCCAATTCAAGACCAAATTACTTATTCTACACTTCTTCTAAGTGTGTGACCTATTAGGTTTCCGGTATGTTGGTCACTCAAATTAACCATTAATCTTGAGCAAATCATGAGTGGTATCTAGCAACACATCATGACCTCCAATTGACTGGAAGAGTCAATGGTTTGACTACAACCTTTCCATAGACAATATATTGTGCAATGTTATCATTTCACTCCATACTATACCCTACTTGGTTCAGAGCATGGACTATGCATCGACTGTTGCTAGAATGGCTATGCCACACCTAGCCCAAGCGTATTTTCCTTGTCTTTGAGATCCTTTACTCATAAAGCATGCCATTGAAGACTCTCTTCATGACATATTTAGCCAAAGATTCCAAGTAATGATCTCTAAAAGAGGCCTAAGGAATCTCTTCCTTCTATAAGGAGTGGTGAATCCTCCATTGGCTACTTGATTACCTTCGAATACCTTAAGCTACACCCAATCATCATCCTACGAGCAACCTCTTTAAGGCAACAAGGATCAAAGTCAAAGTATAGAATCAATACCCAAGATATCCTTAAGCACATCAAGTCTAAGGATACTTGCACCATTGCTATGATAAGACTATCATTGATGTTTGAATAGATAATCCATATGATTGTCTCATAGCAGGTCTCTGATGTACTTGACAACTCTTAGCAAGCATCTACATGTCTACTCTAATCATCACGATGATCACAGTTTATGAGACTAACTGCTTGTTTAAATCAAGGAGTACAACATGTGCTAGCTTGTCCAGATCAATAATGTCCAATCTTGTTGATCCTATGACTAGGGATAGTTTAGATACTACATAATTACACATGATAGGGATCTCACTATCATGATCACATCATGATTTTCTTTATGCTATGTAATGTATCATGAACTTCATTAATTGATTTAAGATCTCTATCAATTCATAGTATGAATATTAGATTAATGAAGATGTGTTTATTATAAATGAATATAAGTCATATAATAAGTTCTAAATGTGATTTCCTTTAGAGCACTTATCTAACAAACATGTGTAAAACATCCCTTATATATTGGATGATTAATCAAAGACATAATTTACTTCATAGATTTTGATTATTCTTAGAATTGGAATAAAATTAGTTTTCTTTCAATTCTCTTTTCTCTTTACTTTTTGCACGAATTTTGTTTTGATTAATTCATTCATGGATGCCATTTCACAAGCCATGAGTAAGTGGTCATCTTAGTTCCTCGTTTTGGGGGGATTCAACCTCCCACATGATGATCCAATATGGGGAGTTGTACTGAACTCCAAGGAAGATGTGAAACTAGTGCAAGCGTCATTTAGGAAATGGAGGTTACGTCTTGGGTAATCTCTAGGGGTTGATGGTGACACTCAACTCATTAGATACCCTTGGACATATTCGTCAAAGGAGTTTCTCATCATTTTGCAACACTACCCTTCTTGATACTTGGCAAGTCTAACATGTATATTGGATTGTTGTTGAGAAGATCCTTTCTCTAATATGCACGATTGAGATTGTCTCTTTATCAGATTGTGAAAGAGCCAAGGTGAAAGCCAATCCAACAATCAAACCAGGAAACACAAGTTTTCCTTCTCCTAGAATTTGAACTTCATTACATATCTAAATTAGAGGACTATCTTAGTCCCCCCCCTATGATCAGCATGTGTGTGTATGTGTGCTTGGTGAAACCAAGACCCAAGACTTCTCTCTTAATCTGATTCATAATCAAACAATCAATCAAACTCTCAAAATTACAATCTTTACATATAAAAGAAACCTTTTTTCACAAACAAGAAAACCAAACTTCATAACCAAGTAGAAAATCCATCCCGGAGGACGACCTTAAAACCACTATACTTACAAGTAGCCCTAGCTACATGCAGGTAGGATTTAGGAAAATAATATAAATTTTGTGATCTCCAAACCTAAACCATAAGTGAAAAATTAGTAATCTAAAAAGGTAATATCTGTAACATCTTTAGGGAAGTTTGACAACCAAATTCTTGAATCTATAATACCAATACCTTTCTTGGTGAGACAATCTGCAATTCTATTCATTTCTCTATAGACATGGTGACAGCTATAAATATGTAGATTCCAGATAATGCCTTAAATATCTTCCACACAACTCTAATAGAACAAGGACAATGACTTCATCTTATTAAAAACAATCACACGGCTTTAGTCACCAATATCTGCTTAAACCATTGTTCTTACAGCTAAAATATCATCTCTAAGTCCCATACATTCTGAAATAATTATTGAAGTATTTCTTAAGTGCCTACAAGTAGCCATCTTTATAATACCATTAGAATCTCTAATGAGCTACCCTGAAGAGCTCTTACTCTCTACCTTAGAACCATCAAAATTCAACTTGAACCTACCATTAATAAGGGGAATCCAATGAATCCATTTTTTAACCAATTGGAAGACATTTTGTCCTTCATTCTATAGATAAGGATAAACCAAATACTTTTAAAGATTTTGGAATATTAAGGTGGCTTTCTCAATAACGAGAAAGGGTTTTGGTTGAACCTTCTTGAAAACAACTTGGTTTCTATGTGTCCATACATTCCACATGATTATGTTAATCTTTTCCATAAGATGATTAAACAATTTGCAATTAATTTTATAGTTTTTATAAACCATTTCTAACCAAGAAAGGAAATCACCCTCATATAAGGGAGGTGTGGAACAATTATATTTAATACGATTCCAAATACCTAAAATAAATGGACACTTCTTAAAAACATGATCGATATTTTCAATGTTTAGTTGCACAAAAGAAATTTATTAGGAATTTTTAATCTTCTAGCATATATAAATTCACAAGTAGGAAGGGCATTTCTAATAACAAGCCAAAGAAAAAATTTTATTTTTGGAAGAAGTTTTAATTTCCAAATCAAATTTAAGAACTTGGATCTAGGATTTGTCAACGGCTTTCTCAATGCCCACATTATTGATTTAAGAGCAAATATCTCATCCTGAGAAAAACCCTAGAAAACCATATCCTCTATTAGGGAGGATGGGATTATAATTTTTTTAATGTCTCCTGCAACTTAGAGTGAATGAGAAAGAAGTAATAGAGTTGAGATTCCCCTCCTTGTTGTCCTAGTCTATATATTCATGAACTTTTGCATCCCAATTTATATTATGTAAATTATTTTTGTCAAAGAAAGAAACTAAGGGGGGTCATGTAGACCCAATGATCTGTCCAGAAGCAAATTTTTCTATCATTTTAAACCAGCTCCTATATATTTTCTATGATTTATAATTTCTTTCCAAACAATGGAATCTCCTAATTTTTTAGATTCTAAAGAAATTGTAATCTTAAATATATATATCTCTCATGATTCTCTCCCAAAAGCTACCATTATCTGTAAAGATTCTTCATCCTAGCTTTGTGATTGAAGCTTTATTAACATCTTCATTTCTCTTAAATTTTAGTCCTCAAGGTCTACAAACCTCATCTCAGGCTACCAAAGGAAATCCTTTGACTTCCTTCAACCCTATATTTGGAGCCCCATAAGAAATTTCTATTCATTTTATCAAGATCATCATTATTTCTTTTTGTAAGTTTAAAACAAATAACATGTAGAGTGGAGCTTGTCAAATTGGCTTTAATCGAAACTATTTTACCAACTCTTGAGAGGAATTGTGCTATCAAAGATGTCAACTTCTTTTGAGACTTAAGAACCACTTTAGAAAAAGAGTTTCTTTTTATCTTAGCTTGGACTAAAAGGTAACCAAGATATTTGCTAATGGCATTAGAAATAGGAATGCTAAGAGTTTCTCCTAACCTCCTGGTGTGAACCCTCGTATGCTTTCGTGGTTGTGAGATCCGCCCAACGATGAGGATTATCCCTAGGACCTTCAAACATGACTGAAAATGACCTCGTCCCTTTGACTATATTGAATCAAGAGCCGTAAGTGTAGTGTAGCATCCCCGTCCTCTTGGTTATAGGCAACTAAAAGCCATAAAAACAAAGTAAAAGAACCAAAGAACCTCGTCCCCTTGACTATGGAAGAATCAAGAGCCATAGGTTTGGCAATTACTGCGATTAACCTTGATTTGCCTAAAAGTTCCTCACAAGAACCGAAAGAGAAGAAAAACCTCATAAAGAGTATTGAATTCATTCAAGTTGTTTTTGAAAGCTTACATCAAAGGCCCTTATATAGAGTTTGAGATAGCCTAAGGACTAAGAAAGAAAGGAAAAACTTGCTGAAAATTTCAGCATTGACAATCCAACTTACCTAAATGAAATTGGAAAATTACCAAACCAACATGGAGGTAGTTATCCTTATCCTTATTCGAAACCTACCCTTGATATTCTTAACCATAAAAGAGAGATTTAGCTTGATAAAAACCATAAAAGAGACCAAATTGATAGTTGATGATTTGCCCCATAATGGATAGCTATCAAGCCTTGACCAAAAAGATGAATTCTTCAAAAAATAAGCCTTTGATTGAGCATAATTGATGAAGCACGAATTTCCTTACTTCTTTTGTCCCTTTTAATTACCAAATTTGTGTGGATGATCACCATCAATACCCTTGATGATATTTATGATCTTTTGAACTTCTTTGTTTGCTCTAATTCCTCTAAAGGCTTGACTTGACCCGAACTCTTCTTGTAATGTTGGGTTGGCTCAAAAGACCTTCTTCATGAGCCCATTTAGTGCCTCTTGAAACTTCTTGGCCCTTGCTCTTGTAATAGGCCTAATCGACATCTGGAGTGGTTTTTCTGCACTTTGAGCCTAGCCTATGCTCTCATCACCTCCTTTTTGTAACCCCTTGCATATTGTTAGAAATTTTTACTATAGATTTGTGAAAATTCACAAATTAACTAGAAAATGCACAAAACTTTGGTAAAATTCTATTAATGTTATTACAAGAATTTCAGGATGCTTTCACAAAAATGATACAATCATCTGCAAACATAAGAAAAGGTATTTTGAGTCAATTTCAATAAGTAGGAATGCCTAGATGGTTTTTAGGATTCTCGGCTTGTTTCACTAATTCCTAACCTAGAAACTCAAAGTAACAAATAAAACTATACGATGATAAAAGGTCACCTTGCCTAATACCTTTGGAAGGCATAATTTTCCTTCTATGCTACTGTTTATCAAAATGGAGTGGGACACTGATGAGCTTAAAAGTCATCTATTTTTAGTCCATTTTTCTGCTTAATTTTCATATCAAAAGAGACAATTACTTTGCAGAAATATGAAGAAACTCACCCATTTGTTATTAGCAGGTAGAATGGAAGAAGAAGAAGTAAAGAGGAAAATGTAGAAATAAGTGGAATAAAAGTGTAAATAATCGCGTAGCAGTAAATGAAAAGAACTCGGCCTTGGTCATTGATGCGCTTGTGGGTCTGCATACCCGGGCTCAAGTCGTGACATCGTGGAAGGAAGGAATTTGATACCGGCCGCGCAGAAACACGTTTCAGGCACCAAGGAGGAGCGTAAATTAAAGGGAATGATGTCGCGACAGAAAAAACCGAGGTCGCGACATCAAACAACCGCGTACTACGTAGCATTAAGTGATGTCGCGACATGAAAACCGAGGTCGACATCATGACAACCTGAAGGGTGCAGAGACTGGAGCCCATGTCGCGATAACAACATCCCGATGTCGCCATATCGAAACAAACTATCAAGACCGCAGCGACTAGAATGGATGTCGCGATTAGCGCCATGAAGTCGCCAGACATCGCCAACATCAACTCGAAACCCGCAAAGTAGCGTGGTGTCGCGGATAAATACGAACGCCGCCTCATAGGACGGTAACTTTGTCAATGTCGCTGAAGAAGGAGTCTCGATGTCGCTACTAAGAGAATCGTAGACGAATCGAGCAAGAATTCAGCCTCGGCTACTTCCGACATCCACAAAGAAAGTTATATTGGGATTTAGGCCCAACTGAAACCTTATAAATACGCAGCCTACCCGTAATAGTAGCGCTCCGAGGCGCATCAAAGCGAGAGATCTGGTAAATTTGTGCTTCACTTTTATTTTCTTTTTCTTTTCTTTTCTTTTATTTTCTTTCTTTCTTTTCTTTCTTTATTTTGTGAGCGTATGTTTGTCTCAGATTTTTTTCGCTTTTATTATTTTCTCGTGGATCTGAATGTTATCGTTTTATCAAGCCGGTGCACTTAATTTCTTTTCAAATTACTACCCGAATGCATCGAAGTCCGCATAAATTTCGGGATCTAATATTTCCCCGACCAGCTATTCGAATAAGGATGTCGTTTCGTGTGATTCAAAGAATTGAGGAACTCACTTCCATCTAGTAAACTGTAGTCGACTGATCTTTCCGTAGTAATTTGCAAAAGATCTTGTTCATTTCTGCTTACGAATTTACTTCGCATTATGGGTTTATTGATGTCTTGGATCCGAATATCGCCATACTATACCCGTTAAGAATCAGGTCATTACCTTGATTTCAAGGAGGTCCTCCTCGAGTGACACAGTGGAAGACAATCCCGGGAGTACGGTACACTTTTCGCGTATACTAACTCGCTATTAAAGGATCCTTTCGCGCTTTGTAAGTCTTTCACTTAGATAAATCCTCTTCTCACTTGAAATCAAGAACTAGTTGAACGACTTATCTATTTAAACAAGCGTAGATTTCACCTCAATTCGATAGTGAGGCCAATCCCGTGTTAGCCGAGGATCTAATCAAGGAGGTGGTCATCTATTTTTAATTTCGAGGAAGAGTAATTGAAGTTGTATATCCTCGCTGACCGAAGTAACTGGGAGCTAAGGTGTACACCCATAAACGGGTATGAAGTATTGCAAAAGAAAAATATCCAGCTTAAGGAAGTTCTTGTTAAAAGTAGTTATCTCTGCTCCCCTATAATTCGAGAATCGTGGAAGAAGCGGAGATAACGAAATGCGAGGGAGAGATCCAAACGCACTACAATTGCCTCTGGACAGATTTTGAAATCCCGAGATAATCAAGAAATTAATTCAAAGATGAATCCACAGAATTGATCGCTCACTATAACTGCTCTCTTTGATGTGTCTTCCAAGGATAACTGTTCAGTATTCATTTCTTTTTGTAGGAATTTATTTTCCTTCATTTGTTTTATTTCGCCTTATTTCAATGTTCATTTCTCCGTGAACTAGTTAATTTCCACCTTTCATCGGGCAAATCTTATATCAATTTATGGTCCAAATAGTGTTAATTTTCGAGTAGTCGTGGTAGTTGATGAAAATTCTTGAGATCTCTCGTGGGATCGATATCCGACTTAAATCCATTTTATTACTTGCCGAATTCGTGCACTTCGCAGTAATTTCACCAAAACTAATAAATTAAATCGCTCTACTCTAAGAGATTTTCGTTATGATGGAAGGACAACAAGTTGACGCAATGTTGCCTCGATTAGTTAATATTCCTTTGGTAATAGTGTCATAAATTTGTTTATGTATTTTGGTCATAACAAGTTTTATGGCGATTTTGCTGGGGATTAGATAGTAGTCCTTCAGTGATAACGTTATAATCTTGCATGCATAACTAATGCATAAATGTGAAAACAATGTGTTTTGGTTCGGTTAACAAGTTTTATGGCGCTGTTGCCGGGGACTAGACAATAGTCGTTGGTAATAACGTCGTAAATTTGTATGTGTTCTTTGGTCTGGTTAACAAGTTTTATGGCGCCGTTGCCGGGGATCGAAAGGTTTTAGTAATCAATATTCAGACAAAAGAAGTAAATACTAATTTGGACATTTTTAAAAGAAAAGAACAAAAATAGGCGCTTCGCAGTTGACTTTAGCCACCGACCTTTTAACAACCAAATTGAAAATATTTGTTGACCGTGATTAATCTCGTTAATGTTAGTATGTTTATTTTCAGAAAACAAAAGTTTAAATGCATAGGAAATGTAATACTATCCGATTCCAAAGAGATATTAATTAGGAGAAACACTTCCTGCTTAAGGAAGATAAAGAAGGCGTGAACTCCACCATGGCGTATGAAAGACAAGAAATTGTAATGACGAGCATAGAGAAAATAAGACCTCCAATCACAGACAATGGAAGACTTCTCGAGACCAATTATTCAGATGAATATCAAGGACGTGACAACCCGCAAACAGGGGCTAATAATTTGAACTGTGTGCACTAATCACAATGGTTCAAGAAGATCGCTTTACCGGGTCATCCCACTGAGGACCCAAACGAACATCTAGGAAGATTTCTCAGGATGGCTAATACAAGAAGTTAAATGGGGTTAGGACTAAGTCATTAAACCCGCATCTGCTCCCCATTCTCTCTTAAGGGATACAAAGGCCTACATGGTAATGAAGTACCATATGGGTCCTGTTGATTAGCTTGGGAGGAGCTGGCAGAGGCCTACTTATGTAGATTCTTTCCACCGTCACCACCTCCGAGAAGGAGAGAGATCACAGCTGCTCCAACGCGGAGAAGACATTTCTAGAAAGTCTCTACGTGGCTTGGGAAAGATCCAAGCTGTCACGAAAAGACGCCCACGTACGGGATAGACTTGAAGACTCAAATGGACATTGTATATCATGCCTTAAATGATATATCAAAAGGAATCATTGATGCTTCATGCTGCGGAGCATTCAAACGTAGTGCTACCGAGGAGGCAAGGATCTCACGGGGAGGACCTCGGCTAAATTACTGCAATATGAAAACTCCTTCTGAGTTTTCAAGAGGAAACAACAGAGGAAAGGGGATTCTGGAGCTGAGCAAGATGACAGCCATGGAGGCCAAGTTGGACGCCATTATGCATCGAATGGACAAGCAAGAAAAGAAGACATACACTGCCCACGAGATAGGAGCAGTCGAAAGAGAATTATTGAAGGGAAGTGCTGAGAGAGCAGCAGATGAACAATTTACGATGTCGAGAGGTTGGCATTCGGGGTGAGCCAAGAAACTACCATTTCAAACCCAATACTAACCTACCAACACATTATCATCCGGATTGAGGAACCATGAGAACTTCCTATATGGGCGTGAGGGTCACAAGGCCCAAGGCAAGTACGTAACCCCCACTGTGGTTATCAATGCCTACTAAGATTTCATCAGCTGTTAGTTGTTAAGGAAAATGAACACAGAACGAATACCAAGGTCTTATGAGGGCTCATCTTTCAAGAATGTATGCTGTAGTTCATGGGGGATAATAAGAAATTGTTGAACCTCCATGAACAGAAGTTCGCAGAATTGGGAGCAACTGCTTGCAATTTTCAAGTTTTCCATAACACTACCAATGCTACCTTAAAAACCTCGGAGACTGGTGCAGACAGTCACTCTAACTCCCCGTTGCAGCCGTGAAGAAAGATGCCTCTCCCCAAGCGACACCAAGAAAATCCTAAAGACTGCATGGTCAGGCAAAATGAGGAGGAAGGAGTTATTAGAGATGATGAAAGAAAAAATGACAACACCCAGGAAAAAGATGTTCTTAAAAGGGTTAAGAACTGGAGAAAAGCAAGGAAAGAGTAAAATCTAAGGACATCCGTTGGCTCTGCACTGCGCGTGCCTTTCCCACGTAAATGGATCGTGAGAAATAAAAATAGAAGAGCAATTTGCTAAGTTTTGAAAACCTTCAGGCTAGAAATCAAGATGCCTCATCAAGTAGTGACTCGTATGCCACTCTACGCAAAATTCCTTAAAGACATTCTGAGCAAGAAGAGAAAGATCGTAGGAAGAAGGGATTGCGGAATTTTTCACCGCTACTATGCTTTACGAAAAAAAGGAATTGCTTAAAAGATGAAAGATCCAGTGGAGTTTGCCACCCTTGCATAATAGAAGGAGTTGAAATCCGCAAGCCTCTATGACTCAGAGCTAGTATCAACTTGATGCCTCTTTCTCAAGGCTGCCAAACAATTAAGTTTGGGGAGTTATCCCACCACCATTACCTTCAAAATGGAAGACAGATCGATGGTAAACCGGAAGGAGTCTTGAAGATGTGGGCCGTCATCGTTTGGGAAATTTGTCTTTCCAAAGGATTTCATCATTCTAGACATGGAGGAAGACTCACAAGTACCCCTTCTATTGGGAAGACCATTCTTAGCTACTGGAGCTGCTCTGATCGATATGCAAAAAGGAGTTCTCACCTTGAGGGTTGGAGAAGAAGCTGCTGCTTTCAACTTGATCCAGGGCATACAGAATATAGACATAGACAGAGAAAATTTCAATGTAGTTGATGAAGTCTATAACCTCAACCCTGATGTTCAAAATGATTGTAATGATCAAATTTTTATCAATGAAAAAGAGATGAATTTCCAGTATATCGAAGATGATTACTCTGATTATTCATACAACGGTTTTCATTCTATAGAAACGGTGATGAGCATGACGCAGAAGAGATGAACAAGAGGAAGTAACGAAAAAGAAAAATTCAACAAGAAACCAGCTGGAAGAAGGGCTTCGTGGTTGGAAAGAACTCGCCAAGTCATTTGAAGTATGTTTACTTAGAACCACCCCGTAGAAAACCGCTGATTGATTATCTACGCTGGCGAGGTGATGAGGAACAACAATTCACTGCGAATCTTGAAGAAACATAAGAGTCTATAACTTGGTCCATTGAAGAATTGAAGGGTATCAGTCCATATTTGCATGCGCCCAAAATTACTGTTTGGAAGAAACCAGGCCAATGTAGAACATCAGGAGGCCCGAATCCGTAATGAAGGAAGTAGTCAAGAAAGAGGTACTCAAATTGCTAAATGCTGGTTTCATCTATGCAATCTCAGATAGTCCTTGGGTGAGTCCAGTCCATGTGGTTCCAAAGAAGGGTGGATTTACTGTGATCCGCAATGAGAAAAATGAATTGATTCCAACAAGAACAGTGACAGGATGGAGGGTATGTATTGATTACAGGAAGTTGAATCGGCAACGAGAAAAGATGTTTCCTTGCCTTTCATTGATCGGATGTTGGACGGAGGTTAGCGGGACACCCTCACTTTTGTTTTTCGGATGGGTACTCGAGGATACGATCAGATGCTTAATTGCACTGAGGACGAGAAGACCCACATTCACATGCCCCCTATGGGTACCTTTCCTTGAGGAAGGATGCCATTTGGGCTGTAATGCTCGGCTCATTCCAGGTGTATGATGTCTATATTCTGATTTGGATTGGAAAGTGATGGAAATTTTCATGGATGACTTCCTTTGTGTATGGATCGACTTTGATCGATGTTAAACAATGCGGAAGCGATTACTTCAAGATGCGAGACAAGCGGTTAGCATTGAATTGGGAAAATGCCATTTATGGTGACGGAAGAATTGTTCTTGGGCATAAGAATTTATACGAGGACTGAAGTAGACCCGATCAAGGTATCCCATTATCAAAACTCTTGCACAACCTACCCGCGATCAAAAAGGGTAAGAAGCTTCTTGGGGCATGTTGGATTTTACAGGAGATTCATCAAAGACTTTTCAAAAATAGCTAGACCACTATGCAGATTACTGGAAAAAGATACGAGGTTCAATTTTGATGACTCCTGCAAGGATGCTTTTGAAGAAATCAAAATCAGATTGGTACAAGCACCTATAATGGTTGCACCAGAATGGGATCAGGGATTTGAAATAATGTGTGATGCTAGTGATTTTGCCATGGGAGCTGTGTTGGGGCAAAGAAAAGAAAAAAATATTCAGGGCCATATACTATGCTAGTAAAACCTTCAATGAAGCACAAGAGAACTACTCAACAACTGAAAAGGAGATGCTAGCTATAGTATTTGCTTGTGAAAAATTTAGGCAATACATTTTAGGATCCCATGTGGTGATTCACACTGATCATGCTGCAATCAAATACTTGATGTCAAAAGGGAAGCTGGCTTGAATTGATAAGGTGGGTCAACAACACATTGCGGGGAGTTTGATTTGGAAATCAAGGATAAAGAGAGTGACAATGTGATAGCTGATCACTTGTCAAAGTGAAAAACCTTTGAAGCGGAGGAAAGGTAATATGGAGAATTTCCCAGATGAGCAACTGTTTAAGGTTTCCTGTCAACTTCCATGGTATGCAGACATTGTGAACTATTTAGCTTGTGGAGTAGTTCCTTCGGAATTCACTTCCCAACAGAAGAGGAAACTCGAGGCGGCGGCGGAATTATTATATTTGGGATGATCCACTTTTATTTAAAAGTGCCGATATGATAATAGAAAATGTGTGCCCGAAAATGAACAAAGGAAAAGTGCGGATGAATGCCATGCATACCTTATAGGACACTTTTCGGGAGAAAGAGCTTGACTCATAAAATACTCCAATCTGGATTTTATTATTGCAGCACCGGAGATTGTCTTGAATGGGTCAAGTTATGTGACAGATGCGGAAGATTGGAAATATCGTGAATGAAATAAATGCCCCTAAGAGTATGGTGGTGCAATTATTTGATGTATGGGGATGGATTTTATGGGACCATTCCCACCATCATTTGGGGAATCTGTACATCACGCTGCTTGATTGATTCACGTTTCAAATGGGTGGAGGCAGTGGCTTGTTCTAGAAATGATGCTATCACAGGTTATGAGCTTCTTGCGAAAAGAATATTTTTGAGCTGATTTGGAACTTTTGAGGACTATCATCAGTGAGTGATGGAAGCCATTTTACAAACAAGATATTTGCAAAACTCATGAGCAAGTATGGGATCAAACATGTAATGAGTCTGCGTATCATCCCCAGACCAATGGACAAGCGAGAAATTTCCACGGGATTAAAGAATACTTGAAAGCGGTGAGTCGAAGCAGGGAAGAGTTGGTCTTCCAAACTTGATGATGCCTTTGTGGGCTACGGGGCTTGCGCCTAAGACTCCCATTGGAATGTCCCATACGGAAATTGTATTCGGAAAACCATGTCACCTACCTCTGGAATTAGAATACAAGGCAATGTGGGCCATCGAAGTTGAACCGATTTCAAAGCTATGAGGAGAGAGATTACTTCCTGGTATACGAGATTGGAAGAGCGAAATGAAGCCTATGATAATGCTACCATCTATAAGGATAAGACAAAGAAATGGCATGATCAAGGATCCTGGGGAAGGAGTTCGAGGACGGGGAAAAAGTTCTCTTGTTTATTCTAGGCGAAGTTGTTTCGGGAAGTTAAAATCGAATGGGGTGGACCATACACGGTGGTGTCAAGCAATACATTTGGGCTTGATGACATTAAGAGGCGAATCTTTGGAGAAGAATTCAGAGTAAATGGACAAAGACTTAAGCACTATTTAAGCGAGAGAGGGAAGGAATGAAAGAGCTTCAGCAGGATCTCTAAAAGAAGAAGGAACACAACAAACAAGTCCGAAATTTAGGACTCAGCGAAGCGGTGATGGGACGACCATAGGAATCTGAATTTCTAATTTTCTGTAGTTTTAGTTAGAATTCGTGTTGGATTTATTAGCAATTAATACAGGGACTTGTTTTAGTTTGATGTAATCAAATTACATGTGTGCAGTTCGTGAGCAAAAAAATAAAAATAAAAATAAAAAAAAATAAAAAATACAAAGGAAGGAGGGAAGCCCGATTCTTTGGATAACTTCAGACTCATGGAGAATCTGGGGGAAAAAGGGAAGCATTTTTCTCCCTATATAAGTGCAGTAGAAAGTGAATTTAGTATATGTATGGTCTTGTGTGAAATTGATTCATGTGATGTTGAAGAGTTTAAGAGTATCTAAGGAATGAAAGACTCTATGAACATTGAGCTTTAAAGAGTGAAGTGTGACAAGAGAACTTCCTTTAAAAAAGAAGTTGTCGCGACATCATAACACATAGAGGACATATATGCTTTCAACCAAGGGATGGCTTATCCCAACAAGGGTTGAGAAGGTCGCGAAAAATTAACTTGATGTCGCGACAAATTAGGAAATGTTACTTGACTGAAGTTTTTTCAAGGGTTTGCTAATGTCTTGTTTTAGGTGGCACATTAAAGAGTGCCAGTGAAATAAATGATAATCATTAGAGCTCATAAACTTTGATTGAATTGCAACGGTTGGAGTACTTTCCCAATTTTCACTCTCCATTCGAACAAGTTCAGTTCTCTCACATACGATTTTAAACCCCTGAATACCCTAGGTCCCAAAATCTTCAGAAATTTTCCTTCTTCTCAAATGGCCAAACCATCAAACCTTGACCCTAACCAAGAAGAATTCATGGAGAAAAACGTGCAATCGAAGGGAATCGGCAGGAAGACGAATGAAAGAACTACGCGAAGCATCGGAGGACCAGCAGTTCTGAGGAAAGCATTAGAAAAGGGCAAGAAAAAGTAAGCGAAGAAAATCGAAGATTTTGTGTCGACTATAAGCGGAGAAACACTATCTTGGGAAAGGGGTTTGTAGCAGAAAGACGATTCAAAAACCCTATCGCCCCTTTCAAGGAAATAATAAAGAAAAGAGGTTGGGAAACCCTCTGCGCACATCAAAGAGCAGGGTATGCAGCAGTAGTAAGGGAGTTCTACTCAAATTTGGTAGGGAGAAGGACAATGCGTATGCGTCGAGGAGTGTAAGATTGCCATATGGAGCCTGGGAGCCATTAACCAAGTTTATGAAATGGCGGGACCTGGCATGGGTCAAAATTAGCTCTGAAAACCAGTTTGAAGAAGATGACGAAGAAAAACTCCCACAGACGGGGCTCAAGCGAGAGCGGGAGAAAGGAGGACCAAAACCACGAGCAGGGAAGCCTCGCTGAGGAGGCTAAGGTATGGTTCTATTTCCCCAGCCTGTTTTGGTTCCCGACAGAACCACCCGAGCACGAGTGAGGGGAACGGGGAGAGGCGGTCATGCTATACGCCTGATACAGAGGATATAAGATCAATATAGGGACAATAATAGAAAATTCGATAATGAGGTACCACGAAGGAAACAAAAGAGGAGTGATCCCTCACCCAGTAACAGTTACAATCTTGTGTTTGAAGGCTGGAGTGAGAGGGGATTGGGAAGCAGAAGAAGTTCATTGACATCACCACTCTTGATGACGAGGAGTGAGTAAAGGACGAACCCGGAGAAGAAAAGAGTGCTTGGTTAAAAGCGGGAGAGAAGTTCCAAGCTACGAGAAGAAGAAGTGAACCACTGAGCTCCTCAGGATGTTAATAATTTCTGTTCTGCAGACAACTGCGGGGCGGGATGAAAGAAACCCGATGGAATTTCTCTTCCCCTTTGCGAGTTCTCATCCCATGCAAGGTAGAACATTCAAAGAAGAAAGGGAGAAAGTTCTAGGGAACACAGAGAACCTGAGCAATCATGGAAATACTTCTCTCCATACAAAACAAGATGGAGGCAAGGGAAAAGTGGAGGTTGCAGCAAGAGTTCGGGGAGGAAGTCTATGAAAAGAACTAAAAAAAAGAGATCAAAAATGGGAAGAGAACTACGAGAAGAGAAGAAAGGTTTGAAGGGCGAGTTGCAAGGAACGAGATGGGGAAGCAAAGGCGAAAAGGAAGGAGAAACGGATGAAGGAGGTACTCGGCAAGGAGAAAACCGAGAAAGGAAATGGAAACAAGGGATAAAGACACATTAAAGAAGGCTGAAGTTGATCACGAGGCATTCTACAGCAATCAAGTTAACGAGACAATCGACTCTTGCAGAGATCTTGAAGGAAAGGGATGCAACGGGAAAAGCGAACAAAGGAGAACATCGATAGTTTAGAGATTTCTTTACATGTCCCTGGTAGATTTTGAGACAAAGATGGAAGGGAGAGACAAGGTGTTAGATGGAAGGCTTGATGCATTCGGGAGGAAGATGTGGCTAGAGAATCTGGACTTGATCAACAACAACTTTGTCAAATTCTTGGGGTCATGATAGAAATGGAGAAAACATGAACACACTTGGAATGGGAGCCCAGGGATGGCCCGAACAAAAAGGTGGATCTCTCAAATGAATTGGCACGGGAAGCGGAATGGAGCAAAGAGAAAGCCAAGGGACAGAGGAGAATAGAAGTAAAGATTCCAGAATTCAGCCCACAATTAGACACTCTTGACTTGGATCCTCCAGACATCTATACTCGCAAACAGAAAAGAAAAAAATAGACCTATCCATTCAAGTTTCAATCACTCCTTTCTATACTGTAGTTCTAAGCCGTTGCAATTGAATCAGAAATAAAATGAGAAACTTGAATTGAATTTTTGTGTGCGTGCTATTTTGAATTTGTTGATTCAATATTTTGTTGCTGGAAAAAGCATGATTAGGACATTAAAGTAGAAATTAGTTCCAGAATAAAAACTGCTGAGATGGAATGAGCTGAATTGAAAGAAGCAGTTAGATTAGGAATGAGCTGAAATGCAGAATAAGGACAAAATGAATACAGTTTAATTGAAACAGTGCAAGTACTTATATCTATTGATAAGTCCGGAATTGAGGAAAGTAATACAAAGAGGAATAAAACACATTTGAAGGTTTGTAAAGACATGAACAATCAGTCAAGGAACCTGTTGAATAACAATTAATTTAAATACTCACAAACAAAAAAATGAGTCAAGGTACTCCCTATGGTTAGTCACAACTGTTCAAACCAAATTCTAGAATTTATTAGATTATTGGTTGAGGCGAAATCCTAGGTGTCTGGTGACAAGAGATGATCTGAGCCATTCTTGGATAGTTTGAGCCATCTTAGCCATCCTTACTTATATGCTGATGCATATACCTTAGTTCAGAGAATTGAACCAACAAACATTTTCAAAAATAACCAATACAAACCCCGACCATTCTAAGAAATCAATCCTCCGAGTAAAGAACCTATGATTACCCGGGGAGTCCAAGGAGGAAGTAAGAAATGAAGTTTTGGGGAGTATATATTATTTTGAACTCAAAAAAAAAAAGGAATGAAAGAAAAAGACAAAGAGCAGAAAATGCAATAGAAAAGAACGCCTATAGGGATAAGTTTTATCTTGTGGCCTAACTCTCTTGAACAATTAAGTTCTTAGGGGTGTTTCAACACCTAGTACCCTAATGCCATACGGTATAGGGCTACTAACCCAAAGTTAAGCTAAAGTGTTAGAAATCTGAAAGTTAAAACATTGCACTATCCTTAAGTAGTGACAAACAAAGGAAAAATTCCCAGTGAAATTACAGAAGTGAAAAATAGAGGGCATACAGGTTAAATTGAAGAGATCAAAGAGATGTCCCCCAAACATGAAGCTTAGGGGGAGTTTGTGCAGAGAAACTATAAGAAAGAGGCGGAAAGAGAGAGGAAAAAGAGATTAGGGAGTAATCTTAACCTAAAAATTCCTTCCATCTACCCATTACTAAGCCTAACAATATAAGCCCAAAAAGACACGATTGATCTTGAAAATTTGAAATCACCTACATTAGTGGAGATCAATATGAAAAACAAACTTATGGAATTTGGAAATATGGAAACAATCAAAACGGTGAAGGACTTTAGGGAGTTAATTGACTCAGTATGAAAATGAGAAGGGAAAAGAATCTATTATTCAACAGGATCTAATGAGTATGTTGTTTGTAAAACAATTTCAACAGTTTAGTTTGTATGCTTTATGAAAAGTAAAAACTAACCTTGAGCTAGACTTGAAAAATTTAGATATACGAGAGAAAATGATCTGCGTACATTGTATTTCAATTAAATTGAATACCACTGCAGAAAAAAAAAGAAAGAAATAATAATAATAAAAAAAAAATTGATTGAATAATACTTCTAAAACAAAACAGAAAAATGTCCTTTTTGTTTGAGGACAAACAAATCTTTCTTTTTCTTTGCTTGAATGAGCAAAATTTTAAGTTGGGGAGTTTGATGAGCTTAAAGTCATCCCATTTTAGTCCATTTTTGCATAGTTTTCATATCAAAAGAGCGATTACTTTGCGAAATATGAAGAAACTCACCCATTGTTATTAGCGGTAGAATGGAAGAAAGAAGAAAAGCGGGTAGAAAATGCGAGAAATAAAGTGGAATAAAAGTGGTCGGTGGCGGAAGCGAAATGAAAAGAAGCTGGTGAGTCATTGATGCGGTTATTGGAGTACGCCTGGATCAGGTTAATCGTATTTATCCCGGGAAGTGAAGGGAATTTGATGCTGGCGCGGCGGGGAAACCGCAGGTCGACGGCGAAGGAGGCGAAATTAAAGGAATGATGTCGCTGACGAGAAAAGCGAGTCGCGACATCAAAAACTAACAGTCTGATCTGGCATTAAGTGATGTCGCGACATGGCGAAATTCAGCGACATCGCGACTAACCGATGGAAGGGTGCGGAGACTTGGGCCCCCATGTCGAGCAACATCGATGTCGCGACATCGGCTGGCTCATTGAAGGCTATGGACTAGAATGGATGTCGGCGACAAGGCCATGGAAGTCGCGACATCGCGGCGATCAATGAAACACGCAAAGCATAAGCGTGGTGTCGTGACAACATGAACGACCAGTTCATAGGATGCAGAACTTTAAGTCAATGTCGCGACATGAGTTGATGTCGCGACAAGAGAGGCGAGGCCTGTTGGAGCGATAACTTGGGCTGGCTACTCTGCAAATCCCGGCCCGGAGTTATATTGGGATTAGGGCTGGTAGGAAAGCCCTATAAATCTTTGTGACTACCGAATAGTAAGCTGGTCGGAGCGCATCAAAGGAGAGATCTGGGTAGCCTAGGCTTCACTTTTCTTTTCTTTTCTTTTCTTTTCTTTTATTTTCTTTCTTTCTTTTCTTTTCTTTATTTTAGAGCGAGATCTATCATATTTCTTCGTTTTATTATTTTACGTGGATCTGAATGTTATCGTTTTTGCGGCGAATCACGAGAATTTAATTTCTTTTCAAATTACTACACGGAATGCATCGAAGTCGGACAAATTCTGGGATTGATTATTTCGAGTTTAGTCTGGTCCTTCTTTTTGATCGAGAAGGATCTTTGCATTTCGTGTGATTGATGGTGAGGAACCGGCTTCCATCTAGTAAGCGTTAGTCAAATTGATCTTTCCTGTAGTAATTTGCAGCATCTTGTTCATTTCGGTTTACGAATTTACTTCAGATTATGGGTTTATTGATTTTGGATCTGAATATCAGTTTATACTATACCCGTTAAGAATTGTGTCATTACTCTGATTTCAAGGAGGTCCTCTGAGTGACACAGGGAAGACAATCCTGGGAGTAATGTACATTTCTTTGAAGGTATACTAACCTGCTATTAGGGATCGCTGCGCTTGTAAGTTCACTTAGATAATCCCTCTTCTCACTTGAAATCAAGAAACGAGTTGAACGACTTATTTATTTAAACAAGCGAGAGATTTCCACCTCAATTCGGATAGTGAGGCCAATCCCGTGTTAGCTGAGATCTAATCAAGGAAAGGTTGATCTATTTTAATTTTGAGGAAGAGTAATTTGGAAGTTGTATATCCTTGCTTGACCGATAACTTGGGAGCTAAGGTGTACAGTCCATAAAATGGGTATGAAGTATTGCAAAAGAAAAATATCCAGCTTAAGGAAGTTCTTGTTAAAAGTAGTTATCTCGTTCCCTGTAATTCGAGAGAATCAGGAAGAAGGAGATAACGAAATGTGGAGCGTGGAGAGATCCAGCTGCACTACAATTGCCTTGGACAGATTTTGAAACTTGAGATAATCAAGAAATTAATTCGATGTAACTACGGGAGTGATCGTTCACTATAAATTTGTTTCTCTTGATGTGTCTTCCTATGATATTGTTCATATTCATTTCTTTTGTAGAATTTATTTTCCGCACCATTTGTTTTCTTTCAGTTTATTTGAATGTTCATTTTTCTGTGAACTAGTTAATTTCCCAGCTTTCATGCTGGGCACCCATATCAATTTATGGTCCAAATAGTATTAATTTTCGAGTAGTCAGGGTAGTTGATGAAAAATTCTTGAGATCTCTGTGGGATCGATATCTGGACTTAAATCCATTTTATTACTTGCCGACCTGTGCACTTGCAGAATTTCAGACCAAAACCAATAAATTAAATCGTTCTACTCTAAGAGATTTTTGGTTATGATAGTATGATGTCAACAAGTTGATGACAATGTTGCCTGGGATTAGTTAATATTCAGCTGGTAATGAGTGTCATAAATTTGTTTAACCATTTTAGTCACAACAAGTTTTATGGCGATTTCTTTGGGGATTAGATATAGTCCTTGGTGATAACGTTATAATCTTGCATGCATAACTAATGTCATAAATGTGAAAACAATGTGTTTGGTTCGGTTAACAAGTTTTATGGCGCCGTTGCCGGGGATTAGACAATAGTCCTTGGTAATAACGTCGTAAATTTGTATGTGTTCTTTGGTCTGGTTAACAGACACCGTGGATATGCATTTCATAATCCAACTAATCCATTTGGGATGAAATTTGAATTTAGAAAGAACTACTTTAATGAAGTCTCATTCAAATCTATCGTGTGCTTTTTCCATATCAAGCTTGGCTACCATGTAACCAAACTTGCCTTTTTTTTTTCTTTTTAAAAGAGTGCATAATCTCATGGGCTAAAAGAATATTATCGTTAATAAGTCTACTTGGATCAAATACTTCTTGGAGAGGAGAAACAATTTTTGTTGAGCAAAGCTTTTACTCTATTCCCTGGAATTTTGGTTATTATTTTATAACACACATCGCCGGAATAGGCCTATAAGTATTTAAGGCTTTTGAGTTATCTATTTTAGGAATCAATGTTTGTCTGTTTACACTAAACCACTCAATTTTAATGCCTCTAATGGAGTCTTATAGTTCCCCTATAGTGGACCAAAATCGAAGCTAATTTTTTGAAAAGTAGAAAGTGGTTTTTATGTTCTTGAAATTATAAAATCGGTTTAATATAAGACATTAAAAGTGCACATGTTATACAAGTAATAAAAATTTGGATGTAAGTCCAGATATCATTCCCTCAAAGATTGACAAGAATTTTAAAATCAACTACCTAACTACTCCAAGATCTGCTTATTTACCTCCATGTAAATGTTTGAAAACTAAATTAAAAAAAGATAAGATAATACTTATATTATATTTATCTAATTAAAAGAAAATTTGAATTGAAACTAACAGAATAAATTGAATGAATGGTTCTGCTGAAATGATTGCGATATGAAAGCTAGCGTGGAACAGTCAATTTCTGCATTATAACCCATTAATTCTCTCAATCTTGATTTTGGATCTGGTTGCGGTACTGTGTGTACAACTTGGATTTCTCACGTTCACTAATTAGAGGTCCTTGCTTCTTTTAAAGACATGGATTTAATTAGTTACTTGTATTTAGAACACTCTTTATAAGATTTTGGTATTTTTCTTTTTCAATACTTCATACCCATTTCTTAAGACTGTAGATTTCTTGCATCTCAAGTCTAGGTCATTGCAAAACCTCTACAAAATGGTTGATGACTCATCCTTTAGATCTGATGGATTTTTCTCTTTCCATGATTAGATCTCAGCTAACACAGGATCGAAGATCTCCCATGAGATTAGGTGAAAATCAGTGGAGTTTAGACCGATAAAAAATCCCCTCTTATTCAAGCGTGAGTGAAATGGAAATTTATCTAAGTGAACTCTCAAAGCTCATTAGTTCATCAATGGTAGTCTAGCATACCCACAATTGAATGTTCAAAGCTCTTAGGAATCTCCATCTGTGTCCTCGAAGAGATTCGTCGAGCATGACAGTGTAGAAAGGATACTCGATACTACTATTGGGAACAAAATCAATTTAAGAGAACAACATCAATCGAATAAATCCCCAAATTCAGGTACTTTTCTTTAATATATGCAGAAAAGACTGTAACTAACAACAAATCCAAATTAGTGGAAGTTGTGTTCATCCAAATTGCATCACAACGACAATGGAGCATTGATCAAATACACCAGCAGTAGTCGCAATTATCTGATAAGAAACAAATTCCAGAATTGGTCTAGATTCCAATAATTTCAGGCAGTAATTGGAGAAGAAAATGAAAGATTAAATCCAGCTTCAACATTCCGAACATATTACTGGTTTAGATCCAGAAAAGAAAAGAACAGAAGAAAAGAAAAGAAAAGAAAAGAAAAGAAAAGAAAAATCTACTCTAAAATTATGCAATTGAGTCTTCTTCAATCCCCCAAAGATCTGGGTTCCGGAAGAGCCTCTCTTCCTGACGCAGAATACCTATTTATACATTTCCAACAATTGGGCCTGATTCGAAGGCTTCAAATGGATTTCCCCAAATTGGATGGCCCAGCTCACTGCTCAGGTCGCGACCTCGATTCTTTGTCGTGACTTTCTTTTGTCTTGTTTTTGCAATCTTGAGTCTCGACCTGATATTCTTTGTTACGACATTGTTCTTTGCGGTTTCTTAGTTTGTAGTCCACGACGCTTGATTCCTTGTCGCGACTACCGCACCTCTTCTATTTTGTCATTTGTGTGCGACGAAATCACGTTGTGGCTGCTTATCATGTTGCGCGAGAATCATCGTAATTGCGGTCGCGACTGGAATTGCTTCTTCATGACCACGTTTAGTTACCATTAGTGATGACTTTTCTTGCGACCATATTTTCATGTCTCCAGGTAGTTGTGTCGTGACTACAATCTCATGTCGCGACCTGACTGTCTTTCCTTTTACTGAATTTCGTGTCGCGATAACCTTTTCATGTCGCGACACCATTTCTGTTGTAAGCCAATTTGATCCTTGGTCACAACCTCCCTTTTATGTTGCGACATCATATCTTATTTGCTGCCCTCATATGGTGCGACTCGATTCTTGTCTGTTTTACTTCTTGTCGCGACATGGCAGAGTTGGTGCTCTGATGTAGTTTCTTTTCTTTACGCAATTTTGTCGTGACCTCAGCATGTCACGTTCTTTCTCTTCAATCTTGTCATGACCTCATTTTGAGTCACAAAGTTTCCACTCAGATTGACTTCTTTTAAATTCGCGGTAGTGGTGACCACTTCTTACCTTGTTCTTGTTGATTTGCTTGAAACTTAGATCACAACCTTGTTTAACTATTTGGCTCATTTTAATGTCGCGACGCAGAAATCCATGTCGCGACCCGCCATTTAATTGCCTTGACTTATATTTTTGTCTCAACATCAATTTTACGATTAGAGACCTTGTCGGCCTAGTCCGACCATCGTTTTCATAAATGCGCGACCTTAATTATCTGTTCGCGACGAGTTCATCTTCTTTTAGTGTAGCGACCTCGATTCTCTATCGCGGCGTCGTTTGTGCGATCTTAAATTTTCTCTCGTGATCATAGGATGTCGTGACACACTTGAAGCCTTTGTCTTACAGAATTGTAGCAACATTATCACTCAGGTCGTGACTTAAAAACTGTTGAACTGATGAATTCCTTATCGCGACCTCAACTGTATGTCGTGACCTAGCTGCTTGGCCATTGATCTCATTTTCTTCTGGATTTTTGCTGGAATTGTAGCTTCTTCTATATAAATCTGCAAAATATAAATTTGGTAAAATCTCCATATTTCTGCATAAAAATAAGTAATTACATTGTAACACTAATAAGAAAAATGGATTAAAAATCAATGAGTTTTTGACTTATCAAATTCCCCCAAACTTAAAATTTTGCTTGATACAATGAAAAGATTTGTTTATATCAACAATTGAACTTTATTTTAAGGACATTTTTAATTCTAACTACAATCTTTTTTGATTCCACCAATAGACTTGAAATAAGTAGGTTGCAATATTATTTCCAAACTTGGTTATAACTAAGAAAAGGAATGGTTTCAACTTCTATCCTGAAATAAACTGATGAATCTGGTGTGTTGGTCGCTCTTTCCTTTTCTCCTTGTTAGATTAGTTAATCTTAAGGATTCTTTTGAAAGATTAGTCAAAGTCCACGATTGTTTTTCATATTGATCTCCGCTAATGCGAGCAAATTCGACCTTGAAGATGATGAGGTCTTTACGGCCTTATTAGGCTTGATGGTGGGTAGACAATTGGAAAATTTAAGTTTATAATTACTTGATTCCATATTCACTTCTGCTCAATACCCTTCCTCATTCATCCCTTTCTTTCCTACTAATGTGAACTTTAATAATACCCCAAAACTTGGCTTCTGTGCATCCTCTTGAATTTTGTGGCCTCTTTGATTGCCACTTTCATGTTTATTAGCCCAACTCCTTTTTCTGGAATTCTTTTTGTTCTTCTTCTCTGGTCAAAGTTTTAGGAATAGTGCAATGTTTTGTCTTCTTAGGCTTTCTATCCCTCTTAGAGAACATTGGGTTAGCAACTCCCATACTAGTTGGCATTAGGGTACTAGGTGTTGAAACACCCCTACGAACTTAATTGTTCGAGAGATAGGCCACCAATTAAAGTCTCCCTTTTAATTGACTTCTTTTTCTCCTCTCAATCTTTCAATTGATTTTGTCTAATACTTCCATACATTCTGTAAGTATATTCCCCAATCTTGTTCCCTTATGCATTAAACACTTGTGCAGCCGAGTAATTTAGGGGTTCTTTGTTGTAGGATTAGTTTTAGGGAGGGATTTCAGGTTTCTAATTGTTGTTATTTGAAGAAGTTAGGCATATTTGGCTCAAAGCTTGGAACTAGTGTGTTTGCATCTGCATATAATGAGGGTGGATAGTTCAAACTTCAAAGGGAACCTCTATCCTTTCTTACCGAGTTGTTGCCTAGGATTACGCCTTGACGATAATCTAACATGTTCTAGGACCTTGGCACCCTTAGTGAATGCAGAAGATGTCTCGATCTTTTCATTTTTAAGGACTTCTTTGGACGATGTGTGATGTTTTTCTAGGATTTATGCGATCGACTATTTACCTGGATTGAGTCGTATGCTCTTTAGTGTTTACCTTTCCCTGGTCACGTAATTTTAACTTGATTTAAACTAAAGCGCAACTTCTTACTTCGGTTCAATGAAGCTACTCTCATTTCTCTCACGGTATTGTTTGGATTTAATCGGTGTTTATTTACGCCATTTACCTTTAAAAGCTTGAATCTGATAACCATTCCTTCCGGACACACTAAGCATGGCATAAGCAACTTGATACCTTTCGGATCATTCTACCCAAACAATTCACATTTTCTCAAACTTATTCAACAACCAGGTCCCAATTAAGCAATTCAACAATATATATGTTCTTATTGCAATATTATTAAAAGCAACAAACCAAGTCATCAATTAGCAGAACAATTCAGAAGACACTTTCAATGAACTTTTCTGAGCTTCTATTAATGATGATAAAGGAGTATAATGGGAAAAAGAAAAGTGAAGTTGTGCCGCTCTTTGCCCTGCTTATAAGATTTAGAGAACATGATGTTGGGGCTCCTAATTCAAAGCTTACTTGAACAAGGAGAAAATTTTGAGAAGGTCATGTTTGGTCTTTTCTTTTCAGAGGGTGTGGGCTCTTCCTTGTGATTGGATACTAGGTCATTTTTGAACTCTACCAGAGTGATCAAATGATATTGATTTTGACCCACCTTATTCACTGTGCTCTCTAACTCAGAAATACAACCTAGCATATTTGACAAATTATTGTTGAGTAAATCTAAGCTCTCATGCTAGATTTTTCTTTTGTACACATCATTGTCTTCCAACTCCTTGTCTCTTTCCTTCATTAACCTCCCAAACTCCTTGAATTGCTCTTTATAAAGGTATTTGAAGGCTTCTATCTTTTTCAGCATATTACCTTCCATTTCAGCTTCTCTTTTTCTCAGAATGGTGAGCACTTCTTCATCTCTTATGAACTGATTGTTGTAGAAGGCTTCCAAATCGGCCTTCATCTTTTCTCCAAATTCTTTCTCCCTCTTTTTCATCTCTTCTTTCCATTCTTCTCTTGGTCTCATATTCTGCTCCAATAATTGTTCTTTTATCCTGAATTCAGCTTATAAGAACTCTTCTCTGATTTGATGATGTTTTTCCCATTTATCTTCCTTTTCCTCCATCTCTTTCTTCATTGCTATTAACATTTCTAAGATCTCATCCTTCTCTGCGCGTTCATACGGGCTCTCATTTGGCCTCGAGTAAATTCTCTCTTAAATTAGGACTGAATGGCTCAATGACAAATTACGAACTACAATTCCTCTTAACCTACCCAGAGGCCCTTTCTAGGAAAATTTCAATCTCCCTATCGTCATTCTCTTCTGCAGGGTCTATTTCTATCTTTATAATTCTTTTTTGCTTCTTGTTCCTTGGCCCTTTTGTTACACCGGTCAAGGTTAGAGGAGATACCTTAGGGCATGTTTCTTTTTCCTACCATGGTCCCTTCACTCCAACAAGGATGCACAATCTGGTAATGGTTGCTGGGTGAGGAATGAGCCTTCTCTTGTTGGCTCAGGTGGTACCCTCTAATAGAGCCTTAAATCAGACTTCCCACGTTCATTTTATAGCCCTTCAAAAGGGCATATAAAATTATGGCCTATTGTTCTCTGACTGAGCAAAGATGCTTAGTTAGAAGTATGACTGAGGCTATGAAGTAGAACCAAACCTTTTCCTTTTCGGTGAGGGATCCTCTATTGATAGCATGGTGGGGGTTCTTCTTCGTTGCCTTCCCTTCCCACAACAGTTGATAAATTTGAGCGTGATGTGTAAAAACTAGATCTTAGCTTTTGTGTGGCAAGTGCACGATACGTATCAGTAATGCAGTGTACCTAGAGTACGGATATGTCGATCAACGAGGGTCGTTGATTCTTTTGAAGTGGTCTTATAATATTATCTGGACTTGAAACTCACGATTTCTATCTACTTAACATATGTGATTAAAAATAAAGCTAAAATTAACTTGTGGAATTACTACGCTTGTAAGAATAGGTTGTCTCCCTGCACTTGGATTATTATCTAGAGGAGTTAATATTGGTCTTCAATGATTTTCAGATGATGGGTGATCTACGTGCCTGCAGTCTACCCTTTCTCAAGGTATATCCGCCTATCTTTCCAGTAGGGTTGGGTGCATCTCTACCTCGACCCAATACTCCGAAACGCCTAAATTTTCAAACCCTACTTGCCACTCTCAGAATCAAGATATCTCTATTTATCGATTTAACCGAGGGTCACTCTATTCAGATCCCCGGGAGTCCTTATCTCTCGATCTCAGATACCCAGCAAGATCATGTCAATTTTGGCTAGACATCACCATGAATATGAACCACAGATATAAAGACGATCGATGGAAATCATAAATAAACAGAATAAAATACGTTTTAGCATTAATCCATTCAATTGTGACAGGGTTCAACAAAACCCTAGAAACCGATCTAGAACATAGTAGAACTGAATATACGCATCATTCTATAAATCATCAGTTGTTTATGAGAAAAGAAAAATACAAAAACAATGTCTTTTCTAATGATTCGAGTCGCTGCTCTGTTTTCTGCGCTCTAGTCCATAAGTTCTTCGATGCCTCCAAATTAGGTCTCCATTGCTTTTTATGATTCTAAGGCAGAAATTGCGATGACGTCGCGACATTGCGACGTCGAGATGTTTGAACTGTCAGCGACGTGGCGTCAGCGACATTGAAGCGTCAGCGCGAAGTTGGCGTCGCGGCGTTGAAGGCATCGCGCGGCGGACGAAGCGTCAGCGGCGTTGGCGTCGCTGACGTTGGCGTCGTGGCGGTTCGTCCTTGTTGACTTTTCTCTGGCTGACTAAGCGTCGCTGGCGTTGGGCGTCCTGATTTTGAGCATCGCGGCGTTGGCACGTGCGGACGTTACTTCGATTTACTCTCTTGCTTATTCTTTTAAGCTCCAACTTACTAAAAAACCACCTCTTACTTTGCAATTCACAAAACTCCGAAATGCCATATTGGGCTATAATGCGCTTATTTAAATGTAAAATCAACTAAAAACATAAAGCGGACGAGGGTATAATATGAGTGTTTTAGGCACTCATCACCAGTAGTTAGCAAGTCTATAATTTTCCCATGAATTGGGTTTTCAACCAACTTCTTAAATTTCGACCCAGCCATCTGCTTGTTCCATAAAGCTTGAGCCTCTGCAGAGATAAAATCTTTGTCACCCTCTGTTTCTATTCCTTCAGTAGGACTTAATTCTCCCTGTCTCCTTGCTGTTCTTCTTTCCTCAACTGGTTTTTCTACTTCAGGTTAGGCTTTAGGTTCTGCATTTTCGACTGTCTCAGGTTGAGGTTCCAGGTGAACCTCTTCCTCCTCATGAGCATATTCATTCATTATCTCATTGATCATCTCATTAAGATTTGAAACAGGATTCTGGTTTTCTGCCACGAGTGAGAATGTTGGAGTTGAGCTTTTTAGGAAACTGTATTAGGGTTTTGGTATTCTAAGAAAAGAAGAGAATGATCAGTTGGGTGAGGATACGACTGGATTGAAGTTTTGGAATGAAATTGGCTATTCAGTTTCAGCCTTTATGATGGATGGGCTCAATGTTATCATTGTCTTATGGAATGTCGCGACATTAATGCCTAGGTCTGGCAGCCTAATTGCTAACCATCTTCCCATTTAAAGTTCACGACGCCCTAAATCGGAAGGTTAAAACCCTAAATTTATTGGGATTTAGACAATTACGGTCCACGACTTACTTAGTGCATCATGGCCCCAGAAATATGGTCTTGACAATAAATTTGATGTCACGACATGCCTTTCTCTTTCTTTAGTCATTCTTGGTCACGACCTAATTTCTAATGTCGCGACATCGTGTCTTACATCACTTATTCATATTCACACCTGCTGTTGCGACCTAAAAATAAATGTCGCGACCTTAGTTTGTTCTTGACAATAAGGCTTGTGTTATGACATGAAATTTTCTTAGTTCTTATGTAAGCAGTTTAGAAGCTCGTCGCGACCTCGATGTAAAACCGGTAATTTCGTTTGAATTTTTCGGATAAAGAGGAGCAAAGCATTGAATTTGCGAAATGGTACGGAGAAAAATTCTGATTTTCGTCCCGGATAACGTAAGCGGATTGCACCGTTGGAATCGTCTCGTGAAAATTAGCTACCCAGTCAAATTTCGTTGAATTCCGAGATAGTTGGAATTTCACGTATTTCGAGGAAACGCGTGTCGGGCGACACATGGCAAGCCATGTGGATGACACATGGCAAGCCATGTGGATGACACATGGCGAACCATGTGTGTGACACATGGCAAGCCATGTGTGTGACACATGGCAAGCCATGTGTGTGACACATGGCATGCCATGTGTCAACATGCATGGCTCTTTGCCATGCCTATATAAGGGGCTCACATGGGCTGTTGGTAGAAGCAAGGGAGAGCTGAATCAATCCATGGGAGGCGACGAAGAGAGGAAAGGGAGGGAAGGAGAAGGGGAGGAGGAAAGGAAAAGAAAGGGAGGAAAGGAAAGGAGGAAGGGAGGAAGGAAAAGGAGAAAGGAAAGAAAGAAAAAGGAAGAAGAAAGGGGGAAGAGAGGAAAAAGAAAGGAAGAGGAAGGAGTGTTCCGTAGTAGGCAGCCTGGACCAGCGAGAACTTCGGGCTAGCATTTCTGAGGTAGGTTTCCTCCTGCCCGGTTGACTGCCTTTAGGGCGTATAATGGCCTACGGGTTTCGTCCGGTTTTCAGGGACGAATTTGTATGTTAGTGTGGTTTGTTTGTTTCAGGACTCGGATGTCCAAGGCAGGCTCTTGTGTTGGATGGCAAAATCCGAGCCCGAGGAGGAATAGCGAAACGGGGGTGTGCTTTAAATTTCCACCTGCACTGATGCTGGCTTCAACTTTGGACGGCCATAACTTTCTCGTCCGAACTCCGATTTGCGCGTTCTTGGACTCTACGGAAAGCTCGTTAAGTCTAGAATTTAATAACATAAAGTTCTCAGCCAAAATGTAGGCTGAACATTGGGCTGGGTCACGGACAGTTGAGGAATGGTCAGTTACAGTTTCGAACTACATTTTGAACTAGGTTTGTAATCAATCGCTTGGGTTCACATATGGCGCGAGTAGGGAATTGCGTTTTGGATGTTTATTGTGGTATTTACAAAAGCTGGACTTTACGGACTAAGTCGGATTATTTCAAGCCAAGCATGTGGGTATGGCGGGAATGACTAATGTGTACTATTGTATGAATTCAATGACATGCTGAAAATGTGAAATTATGTAATATATGTGTGATAAAGATGGAAATAATTATATGCATTGGGGTACATGTAGTGACATCTTATGTCTCGGCGGGGGAATATGAATTATGGCATTACTTGCCTAAGTAATGGTTGGGTGTTTTAATACATGCTTGGGCCGATGTGACAGCGTGAATGAAGCGTGAATGATAGAAAAGATGTAGTGCATACTTATGTGATGTCTTGATTTGAAAATGTGGAATATTAACATGACTGCATGTTATGTTAAATATAACAATCTTATTGCATTAGTTTACGAGTGTTCATAGCACTTTGGGGTGTCGGTGTGAGAATGTCGTGCAGGAGTCTTCGTACATTGGTCATGGGTTTTGAGTGCGATGCTTCTGAGTGCATTGCATTTGTGGTGTGCGGTAACACACATTACATAAGAGTGTGTACATGGTGCGATTTGACAACTGCGTTTGGTGTTTGAATCATGTGGGCTTGAATGGGACGAGTCCATTTGAGTTCAACGATTAAGCAAAATGGAAAATGAAATGTCAGACTAACAAGTGGGGATGGAGAATGCCCCCTCCCGGGTGAAAAGCACGAAAACACGGTTAGACGGTATCCCTTTGGCGGTGGCCGCTCGGAGGGTGTAAGAGACCCGTGAGACCACAGAAAGGATTACATTTGCCCAGACGTAGAAGCGATTAAATCGTATATAGCAGGCTACGGGTTGGGAGATGGGAGTCGGGGCCGGCTTCGGTATTGATTTTCCGGTGCGCGTGGGTGGTGGGTGAGGTTGACCCGGTACATGGGTCATGTAGAGTGTCGATCTCATACGGCATGGTTTTTTCCCATGATAGCTGCTTATGTATCACCGCGGATTGGTTGTTGGTTTGACTATGAAATGATCATTTGCATGTGCACCTGGGTGGGGGAGTAGCCCCTTGGGGTTATCTGCGGGCGTTAGCTCACCCAGATCATTAGGACCCCCCTTTTGATCTGGAGGCAATTAAAGGGCAGTAGGCGGTGGCGCTCTGGGCCGGATAATGAAGTGGGCCGGATTGTGGCCTTGATTGCCTTATTTTGTGTATATATTATAACGACCTGGTTTGTATGTTTGTATTAGGAGTGATGCCAATAACTCTTAGATCTATAGAAATGTATGGTCTTGTAACCGTAGCCAGGCCAGTATGGATGATGGGCCCTATTGGGTCATTTACTCATGTATGGGTCTCATGATATGGGGCGCTGGGATTTTTCCTTGGAGTTGGCGGTGGTCAACGGGACCCCCGGGTTTTGGGGTGTCACATCAAAAGTCTGTTGTGACCTAGAAAATCTCCAAGTCTCTATAAACCATGTTTTATTCCTGTTTTCCTACAACTTCTAGTGTCCTTTGATTGACTCAATTCACTCCAAGAACACTTGTAAAAAGGTGTATAACATTCAAGAAACCTAATTCAAACAAGAACAGTTCATCATTCAAATGTTCAACAAAGCAACTCATCATAGCATAAGATTGATATTGGTGTAATCAAATTCCCCGAACTTCAAACGGCCATTCTTTAAAATAAATATTAATCGGAGGCATAATACTTCCCACGTGGCGCTTGTGTGCATTATGACGATGAAGTTCGGACTCCATTTTGTTTATACCCTTCTTTGTCTGTAAAAATACCAAAAATCTTAAAAACCAGGAGTAGCATTTCAAACATTTAGTGGTATAAAACATAAAAATAAACTATTGTATGGGTTTGCCTCCCCTGAAGCTACCCGAGTTTGAGTCCTTTGTTGGACTTCTTGCTATCATTCTCTCTTGTCTCGACAAGTGCTTTAACCGGTACTTGAATCCAACCTTCAATTATTTTTTCCTCAATTAATGCTAATCTTTGACCATTCACTTTGAATTCTTCTCCAGTATTAGTTTTCAATGTCACTGCTCCAAAGGTTGTACTTGCCACTACTGTATACGGACCACTCCATTTTAATCTCAGTTTTCCAGGAAACAGTTTCAGTTTGGAATTGAATAACATGACCTTATCTCCTGCTTTAAATTCCCTCCTCAAAATCTTTTGATCATGCCATTTCTTCGTCTTATCCTTGTAAATCCTGGCATTATCATAAGTTTTATTTCTCAACTTTTCCAATTCATTCAGTTGGAGCAATCTTTCTTTCTTAGCAACCTTAAAATCAAAATTCAATTTCTTGATGGCCCACATTGCTTTGTATTCCAATTCAAGAGGGAGGTGACAGGGTTTACCAAAGACAATTCTGTATGGGGGCATTCCAATGGGAGTTTATGTCTTGATTATAAGCCCATAATGCATCATCAAGCTTTAGAGACAATATATTATGCTGATGCTACAGTCTTTTCAAAAATTTTCTTGATGTCTATGGTACAACACATTGTTTTGAGGATTATAAGCTAGACTCATTATGTGTTTGATTCTATACCTACCCATGAGTTTCTCAAACACCTTGTTTGCAAAATGGCTCCCTCCATCACTTATGATAGTTCTAAGTGCCCCAAATCTACTCAAAATATTTCTTTGTAAGAATTCCACAATTGTATTAGCATCATTTTTAGGACAAGTTGTTGCTTCCACCCATTTGGATACATAGTCCACAGCTAGGGGTATGTACAGATTCCCATGTGAAGATGGAAATGGTACCATCAATTCTATTCCCCATACATCAAAAAGCTGCACCACCAATATACCTTGCATAGGCATTTCATGTCTTGTGCCAATACTTCCCATTCTCTGACATTGATCACAAAGTTTCACCCATTCAAAACAGTCTTTGAATATGGTAGGCGATAGAACCACGATTGGAGGTACATGGCGGTTTTGTCTCTGAATGTCCTTCATATGATGCATGACACTCATATAAGATCTTGCCTTGTTCACTTTTGCTTTACCTCACGATTATCATATGTCGGCTCCTCTTTTGAATAACGGTGGATCATCCCATATATAAACTCTTCCTTCGATCCTTGCTTCTTTCTCTTGTGGTAGTTGAATTCTAGTGGCTGCTCATAAGCTAGAAAATTGACACAATGTCGACATACCGGGTGATTGGAATGTGGCCCAGAATAACTGCTCATCTGGAAAATTTTCTACTAATTATGTTCCCTCTTCTTTTACAGTAGTCTTTTCAATTCTTGACAAGTGATCAACTATCACATTATCACAACCCTTCCTATCCTTGATCTCCATATCAAATTCCTGTAGTAACAATACCCATATGATCAATCTTGGCTTAGCTTCTTTCTTTGCCATCAAATATTTAATTGCAGCATGATTTGTATGGATGACATGGGATCCTAATATATAGGGCCTGAATTTTTCACATGCAAATATGACATCACTTTCGATGGTTAATTAGTTCTCTTGAGCTTCATTGAAGGTTTTTTTGGCATAGTATATGGTATTCATTTTGTCAATTTTCTGTCTTAGTATAGCTCCCATTGCATAATCACTAGCATCACATATAATCTTGAATCCCTTATTCCAATCTGGTTTGGCCATGATGGGAGCTTAGTATCTGGATCGTCTCTTAAGTGGATTGGCCGGGAACCTCATCAAAATTAACCTTGGCATCCTTTTCCAATAATCTACACAATGGTTTTGCAATTTTTGAGAAGTCTTTGATAAATCTTCTATAGAAACCAGCATGTCCCAAGAAACTTCTTATTCCCTTGACTGTTGTAGGTGGTAAAAGAGTCTTTATGATGGAAACTTTTGCTTGGTCCACTTCCAGCCCGGTTGCAGAAATTTTGTGCCCAAGGACAATGCCTTATGTTACCATAAAATGGCATTTTTCCCAATTCAAAGCTAAATTCTTGTCTTGGCACCTGTGAAGTACTGTCTCCAAAATTTTCAGGCATTGTTCAAAACTGGATCCATAAACTATGAAGTTGTCCATGAATATCTCCATAACCTCCGCTGCTAAATCTGAGAACATAAACATCATGCATCTTTGAAATGTGGTAGGAGCATTGCATAATCTAAATGGCATTCTTCTAAAATCAAAAGTACCATAAGGGCATGTGAAAGTGGTTTTCTCCTGGTCCTCAGGTGCAATAGCAATTTGGTTATATCCAGAATATCCATCAAGAAAATAGAAGTTAGGGTGTCTTGTTAATCTGTCCAACATCTGATCAATGAAAGGTAGGGGAAAATGATATTTCTTGTTTATAGTATTCAAATTTCTGTAATCTATACACACCCTCCATCCTGTCACAGTTCTTGTAGAATTAGGTTAATTTCGCTCATTTGATCATGATAGATCACCTTCTTAGGAACCACATGAATTGGGCTCACCTAAGAGCTATCTGATATCACATAAATGAAGCCTGCATTTAACCATTTCAGCACTTCCTTCCTTACATCTTTCATTACTGGATTTAGTCTCCTTTGGTGTTCAATTGAAGTCTTTGCATTATCTTATAGCAGAATTTTGTGCATGCAAATAGAAGGTGATGCCCTTGGATCTTGATTGACTGACAATTTGCTTCCTTTCGCTCTTAGAATTTTTTAACGTCTCCGTTCTTGTTCTTAGTCAATCGTGTTAGATATAATCATTGGTTTTGCCTTTTCTGGTTCTAAGAAAGCATATTTAAGATGACTAGGCAATTCTTTCAATAATAACCCTTCTGTACTTGTTTCTTGCTCAGTTGTTTTCTTTTCCTTGCTACATAAATTTTCTGTACTGTTTTCATTCAAACTCAAGACTATTTCTGTATATTGCAAACTGGAATGCATCAATTCATAATCAACACTCTTAAGATATTGGAAATTCATCTCATTTTCATTGATAGAATGCTGAATGTTACAATCGAGTTCGATTTAGACTCTTCGGACTAAAGTTTTCTCTGTCCTCTGATTTTCTTTACTTCAAGCGTGGTATGTCAAAATTTTTAGGGTTGAAGTGCTTCCCTTTTATTTCCCACTCTCAAGGTCAGCTCACCTTTCTTGACATCAATTAGAGCAACTCCAGTTGCTAAGAAAGGTCTTCCTAACAACAGAGGAACTTGTGTGTCTTCTTCTATTTTCATGACAACAAAATCAACAGGGAAACTGAATTTCCCTACCTTAACCAGCACATCCTCAAGGACTCCTTACAGTTTGTGCCATTAAATATATCGACCATTTGCGTGCAATTCTTGTTGGAGTGATTTGAGCTTCGACCTTTGTACTACTGATAAGGGCATCAAGTTGATGCTGGCACCTGAGTCACATAAAGATTTCTTAAATTCATATTTCCCAATTGTGTAGGGAATGGTAAAGCGCAGGGTCTTTGTCTTAAATTTGGTAGGCTCTTTTGAATAGCATCTTGCATGTTGCGGAGTTAAGACCACCTCCTTCGTAATGATTTTCTTCTTTTTGCTCGGTATATGGGAATTTTGCATAGTTTGGCATTTGAGTGATAGCATCTACAAAAGGAATGTTAATTTCTATCTTCTTGAAAATCTCCAAGAATTTAGAAAATTGTTCCTCTTTTTTTGCCTTCTGAAGTCTTTATTGGAAAGGAACTGCAGGTGTGTAGGCTTGAACCTTCTCTTTATGCTTTTGTTCACAGTTTTCCCCACGCTGCTCATTTTGCACTTTATTCTCAGTGTATGAAGTCAACTTTGAACTGCTATTTCTATTCTTTCTCTAGTTTCTTCCTTTTCTTCTTACTCAGTCTTTTCTGCTCTGGTGTTGCTCAATTCTTACCTTTCGGTTGGTGCCATACGATCCCTTGGATTCTTTAGAGTGTCACTAAGGGAAAGCATCACTTGTTTTATTTTACGCAAGAGTTGAGCCGGTTGCCCAACACAATGTTTCAAGTTCTTAGGTGAAGCATTAGTATTTGCTTGAAAGTTTGTGTGTTGGATTTAAAACCATGCTCAGTGCCTTCTTCTATAAAGTTCATGACACTGCATTACTGTTGTTGCATTTAACTCTCAGGTGACCTCTTTTTACCTATATATTCATTTATGTTCTCTCCTTGCTGTTGCTGCTGCTGGAACCTTGGTGGATTATATCCTTGCTTAAACCCTGCCCCTGTCTTAGGCCTTGTGATGCTCCTATACCTTATGAGAAGTTCTCATGGACCCTTAGTGCTGGTGTGTAGTGTGTAAGCAAGTTGGGGTTAGCTTGAAATGGTAGCTTCTCTGTTCATTCAAATAATTGGCCTCCTCAACTTGATAGGGATCCTCATCAATTGGTCCCTCAGCACTTCTTCTGGTTCCATCTCTAGATACTGCTCCAATTCATGAGCATAGTGCATTCTCTTCTCTTGATTCCCTAACTTGTGCCTTATTGCATCAAGTTTTGCTTCCGTAGCAGTCATTTTATTGAGCTCAATGACTCCCGCCTCCCCTTTGTTACATTTGTTGCTCCTGAAGATTCGAGATGGAGCTTCCATGTTGCATTTGGGCCAGGTCTTATCGGTACTTTGCTTCCTCTGCACTTCTTCTCTTAAATGCCCCATAGCAGGCTGCATCTATGATACCCTTAGAGTTATCATTCAGGGAGTGGTAGACAATATCCATTTGGGTCATGCATAGGGCACCTCTTCAACAGCCTTTGCTGGACGGGTATATAACTTTTATCCTCCCCCCTCTTTATTTGAATACAATGATCTTCATGCTTTCTTTACATTTGTAAGTTATAGGGGAAAAAATTTTCCTAGGTAAGCCTCCACCAACTCTTTTTTTTTTTTTTTTTTTTTTTTGGATAAGTAAGAATTTATTTAAGGGCAGCAACAACAACATGTGTGCAACTCTTTATGTATTCGCGAACCGTATATGGCAATGATTCATACCATGTGGCTGCAATATCTCTTAAGGAAAAGGGAAAGAGATGTAGTTTGATTACCTCTGGTCTCACACCGTTTAGTTTTACTGTGTTGGCCATCCTGAGGAATCTGCCCATGTGCTCCTTAGGATCTTGATAGGGTGGCACCTTAAATTGATTACGTTTGCACCATGGTGATCGGTCTTGGTTTAGCTCAAAATTGTACCTATAACGGGTTGTCTAGCTGTTGAATATTCTTCTTGGATAAGCTGATCTCTAGAAGTCCTCCATTGTATCTTCTGTAGGAGGCCTTTCACTGTTTCTTGTTATTTGTCGACCCATTCTTTCTTCTGCCATAATTATTGTTTCTGCACTTTTGACCTTTCTTAAATTCCTCAATGCTCTTTCCAATTCAGTATCTAAGGGAAGCATATCTAATTTTGGCTTCCTGTGCATGAAATAACTTCCTGAAATGGAAACATATTGAGATCAATTGGAAACAGTTGTATTGAAAATCATATATCCTTTAAGCTCTCGAAAAGTTTAGTAGCTTATACAGCCATTGCTATCAAAATTGTTTTTGTGAATTTCTTTTATAAAATAAAAAAAATGTCCAAATTAGCATTTCTCTCTTTTGTCAGAATATTGATTTATTCAAATTCTTTCAATCGCCGGTAATGGCACCATAAAACTTGTTTGTCTGTTTATGTATAGACTAAACCACTCAATTTTAATGCCTCTAATGGAGTCTTACACTTCACTAATTAGATGTCCCTGCTTCTGAGTTATCTATTTTAGGAATCAATGTTTGTCTGTTTATGTATAGACTAAACCACTAAATTTTAATGCCTCTAATGGAGTCTTACAATTCCCCTATAGTGGACCAAAATTGGAGCTAATTGTTTGAAAGGTAGAAAGTGGTTTTATGTTCGTGAAATTATAAAGTGAGTTTAGTCTAAGACCTTTGCAAGTGCTACGGATCACTCTGGTAAGTAAAATTTTGGATGTAAGTCAGGATATCATTCTCTCGGAGATTGTGAATTTTAAAATCCAACTACCTAACTACTAAAGATTCACACTATTTGCACCTCCATGTAAATGTTTGAAAACTAGAATTAAAGATAAGATAATACTTATACTATATTTATCTAATTAAAAGAAAATTTCAATTGAAACTAACAAAATAAACTGGACTGAATCAGTTCTCCGCTAGAAATGGACATTGATATGGCTTGTTTGGGCAGTCAATTTCTACATTATAACCGGTGATTCTCTCAATCGATTTTAGATCTGGATTTGCCAAAGATGCCTAGTAATGCAGCTTGGATTTCTCCACATTTCACTAATTAGAGGGCCCTGCTTCTTTCAAAGACATGGATATAATTAGTTACTTGTATTCAGAACACTCGTTATAAGATCTAGGTATTTTTCTTTTTCAATACTTTATACCCATTTCTTAAGACTATAGATTTCTTGCATCCCAAGTCTGGGTCATTGCAAAACCTCTACAAAATGGTTGATGACTCATGCACATTCAGTGGGTTTTTCTCTTTCCATGATTAGATCTCGGCTAATATGATTGAGTCCTTTCCGTCAGTTAAGTTGGAAATCTCTAATGATTTAAATTGATAAATAATCCTCTTAAACTTCAATTGTGAGTGAAATGGAAATTTATCTAAGTGAACTCTGCAGGCTACATTGGTCGTCAAACTGGTAGTCCTAGCATACCCACAAATTCGATGTTAAGCTCTCGAGAATCTCCATCATGTCCTCAAAGGGCCTTCACAATCGAACATTGAAATAGTCCTTGAAAGGATACTCGATACTACTATTGGGAACAATCAATTTAAGAACAACATCAATCAAATAAATCCCCAAATTCAGGTACTTTTCTTTAATATATGCAGAAAAGACTGTAACTAACAACAAATCCAAATTAGTGGAAGTTGTGTTCATCGAATTGAATCCTAGCGACAATGGAGCGTGTCGAATACAGGCGAGTAGTATGAATTATACGATAGAAAAGCGAATTCGAGTGGTCTAGATTCTATTAATTCCAGGCGATGGTGGTGAAGAAAATGAAAGATTAAATCGGCTTGACATTAGAGCGGATTCTTGGTTTTTAGATCGAGAAAAGAAAGAACAAGAAAGGAAAAAGAAAAGAAAAGAAAAGAAAAGAAAAGAAAAATATACTCTAAAATTATACAATTGAGTCTTCTTCAATCCCCCAAAGATCTAGGTTTCGGAAGAGCCTCTCTTCGTGACGCAGAATACCTATTGAACAATAGTGGGGCTTGATTTGAAGGCTTCAAATCGTTCCCCAAATTGGATGGCCCGGCTGCTTCTTTCGAGATCCACGACCTCGATTCTCTGTTGCGACTTTCTTTTGTCTTGTTTTTGCAATCTTGAGTCGCGACCTGATATTCTCTATTACAACATTGTTCTTTGCAGTTTTCTTCCGTTAGTGGTTGCGACATGAATTCCTTGTAGACTACACACTCTCTTTGTTTTTCATGTGTGTCGCGACTTGCATATCTTGTTGTCTGCTTTTACTTACCATGTTTCACGAGAATCATCATGTTCGCGATCGTGGCTGGAATTGCCGTTATGACCGATTGGTTCGTGTGAATAACATTGAATATCTTTTCGCTCTCGGATGGTATGTTGGCCTCGATCTCTCGTGGTTTTGACCGCGCGCTCTTTATTGGATATCTGGTGACGCCATTGCAACGCAAGACCGTTGATCAGCGGTCGCGACCTCCGCTGTTGCAACATCATCGTCTTATTAACGCCTCGTGGTGAACGATTGCTGATGCATTTATTTTCTTGTTCTGTTGCTGAAAATTAGGTTGTAACGAGGTAGTTTCTTTTCTTCTGCGCAATTCTGGCGAGCCTCAAAAGCGTAATCACGGCCAGTTCTATCTTCCAATCTTGTCGCAACCTCATTTTTTAGTCACAAATGTTTCGCTCAATTGGCTTCTTTTACGGTGTGACTGAAAGTGTCATAAGCGAGTGGTGGTTGCCTCTTACCTTATTCTTATCGCAGTTGCTCAAAACTTAGTCATAACATTTTTAAACTGTTCAACTCATTTTAATTTCGTGACATGAAATCCATGTCGCGACCTCGGCGAATTGCCTTGACTTATATTTTTTATTAAGCTGTATCAATTTTACGATTAGAGACCTTGTCGATTTGGTTGTGTGTCATTCTCGTCGCGACCTTAATTATCTGTTGCGACCTAAGTTGTCTTCTTTCAGTGTCGTGACCTCGACTCTTTGTCGCGACGTCGTTTGTATCTTAAATTTTTCTCTCTCATGACTGATCACAAAGGATGTCATGACACACTTGAAGCCTTTGTCTTATAGAAATGTTGCAACATTATCACTCAGGTCATGACTTAAGCGAAGTGGGCGGTGAATTCCTTGTCGACCTCGGTGTATGTCGCGACCTAGGCGCTGGCCATTGATCTCATTTCTTTGGATTTTGCTGGAATTGCTTCTTCTATATGTCTGCAAAATATAAATTTAAGTAAAATCTCGTATTTACGCGCAAAATAGTAATGACATTGTAACGTCGAAGAAACGGATTAAATCAATGAGTTTTTTACTCGTGATAACACACATCATTTATTTGGAATAGGCCTATAAGGATTTGAGGCTTCCGGGTTATCTATTTTAGGAATCAATGTGATAAAAGTCCTATTTATCTCTTTGAGCAAAGTCCATTGTAGAAAAAAACCCTAACCATTTCATGGAAAGATTTTCCCACTATCTTCCAGTATCTTTGATAGAAGCTAGCTTGGAGTCCATCTGGCCTAGGGGCTTTCAGACTATTAATATGTGAAAGATATGTAAGAAGTTCTTCCTCTATTATATCCTTAATCAATTCCTTGTTTTCATTTTCAAAGATATAGAGACTAAAGGAATAAAAAAATTATGGAATCATCCTCGGATTATCAGACTTAAATCTTTTAGAGTAATCATTGATGAATACTCTTGCATTATCATCATGATTATCAGTCATAGCGATTGAATTGCCCAAAGTGCTATTGCTGGGCCCTATTTATTGTGGGTTTAACACTTTTTTGTGTACTAATAAAGCAGATAACCGTTGCACATTAAGGTCCGGTTATTCTAATGATCGCATTTGTAAGCTAATTTTGTAGTTTTGCAGCCTTTGCCGCAAAATTTGTTGAGGTCGATCCAAGCCACGAAGAATTCAAGTCGGGCTTCGGCATTGCGGATCAAAAATCGGAAGGAAGAAGAGCGAGAAGAGGCTAGGAAAATGAAGCGATGCGGAAGATTTTGGGTGGGCGAATATTTAAAGCTTGAGAAGTGCACTCCACTGTGCCCATTTGTTCATCCACCTTTTGACATTTGACTTTTTGTCACTTTTTGTTTTGTCTCAAGTTTTATTCATGTAGTGCTTGTTTTGATCTTTTGGTAATTTTGTACTAGATATTGTCTATAAAAGACCCCAGGCGTGACATTGTAAAGGGATCTCCTTCATTAATAAAGTTTCTTTTTGGCGGGAAGCTTTCAGCTCTCCGCCTCTTTTCCTTTTCTCTCACTTTCTCCCATTTTCTCTCATTTTCTGGGCAACCAAACACCCTCCGAGGATGACAACTCGGAGGATGATTGGCTATAAACCCTTCCTCTTTGAAGGAGAAGGCCAAGCTGCGCAGGATCCAAAGCAACCGGAGGTTCCATGTTTTTCATGTGTATCCACCGCTGCCACTAAGCCCCTTTAATTTTGTGCTTTTGACCCCTTTGAGTCCCTTGGAATTGTTATTACTGCAAGCTTTTTGAGTCATTGGATGCTTAATGCTAGATCCATTGATGTTTGTTAGTTATCATTTGCGATCCATCAGAAGTGTGAGTTAAGGTGATCAGGTTTTAACGATCGAGAGCCTAATGCCAATGGATATTTAAAGAGATTTAATGAGGGTCGCTTATAGCTAAATGAAGATCCGGCTCGAAAATGACTATAGGTCATCCTCCTAACGCGAGGAAAGGACATTGAAACCCCTCGCCAGTTCTAGGAATCCAACCCTGACTCCAATACTCAAGGAGTTCTATTTTACATTTTTTAACTTATTTCATTTTCTCCGTTTTCTAATCTACTAAACCTAATTGCTATGAAAACCCAAATCCAAATTGAAATTCACCATTTTGGCCTTAATTGCAAATCATTTCAGCGAAGAAAACTCCATCCCGCAAGCCAATCGTAGAGTTAATTATACCGCAGTAGCAGCACAAGCAGGCGAGGAATTAGGTTTATAAATATTGTTGATTTCGGACCATCCACTACGACATGAATCAAATGGTGCTGTTGCCGGGGATGGTGGCTAAGTGCAAATGATGACCCGATGAACATTTGTGATCCTCATCAAGCAAGATCCGTGAATCATTTCATTTTTTCGCTACTTATAATTTTGTTTCGCTTATTTTTATTTTTAGCTAAACTCAACCTTTAGGTAGGATTGTTTCTGTTTGTTTCGTGTCCGACCGTTTCACAGAGGGAGAACATGTCTCCAGCTGGGTAAGGAATCCCAAAGGTAGGTTTATCAAAGCTCATGTTCTACAAGAGTCCAATTCGAATTGAATATTAGTTTTAACTAAATGGAACACCTGTAGGAGAGCAAATACCTGGGCCAAGACTCAAAGGGAGAGAAATCCTAATGCATATGGGGTCCATGAGGATCATATAACCCTCCACTCGATGAGTGTGTTCTCATGCATGGTGCCTCCAAACAACCGAATCCATATGGAAATGCTTACAACCCTAGTCGAGGAACCACCTAAAACCTCTCACGGGGACCAGTAACCTATACAATATGCACCTCCTATTAATCCACAAGAGATGCTTCTTCATCTTAGCCTCAACCACCATAGTCAACCTCTCTAGTTGAACACATCATTCTGAACCTTACTAAGCTGGTGGGTGACTTTACTGAGAGCGTAATATTATCTAATGCCCAATTAAGTCAAAGAATCTATACCGTGAGAGCTCAACTATAATTAGATAGGCCTTTAAAGTGACCTTGATCAGAAGATTGACATCATACAATATTCCATTTCAAGGCTCACCAATCAGCATGTTCATCAAGAGGAAAAGAGTCCAAAGGAAGAGTATCTAAGTGACACCATGGTGGAGGGGCAGTGTCAACAACAGCTATTATTTGAATCCTCATATCGCAAGGTTGCCTCATTCTAAAGAAAGAAGTAATCTCCCCAATGCTAACTGAGGAGGGCAAAGGGAAAGTACAGGGAAGAGCGCCAAAAGCTTATCCTTCAACCTATTCCCATAAATTGGATTCCAGTGCCATCGCTTAAGCCACCAAAAGCCCACTCACAAAGAACACCCCTCCGACCTAGTAATTCTCGCTTCACTCAGAGCACATTCAACACCTAAACACTATCGCAAAGGCCATCCCATCTACCTGGGCCGCCCCGGCAAAACCTCACAAGAAATTAGCTGGCCATTGTCTGCACCCGCTGGTGCCATTACATCAAAAGACTTTGGCAAATGCCATACCGTATGGCACGTTGGATGGTCTCAAAGGGGTTCGCATGTGAAGCACCTAGAGCTCGCATTTCTACAACTCCACTGGGGCCAACAGCCCAAAGGCTTCGAGGAACCGGTTTTTTTTTTTCGGGGGGGTGGGTCCGCTTCCTCCTTTTTTTTCCTATTTTATTTTATTTTATTTCGATTTATTTAGTTTGGTTTCTTAGATTTCCACTTTAATTTAATCTTTTTGCTTCTACTATTTTTCATTTTTCTCGTATTTTTAAATTTTTTCGGTGTTTATTTTTGTAGTTTATGTCAAAATTTTGAAGCAGAGGAGATGCTAGAGCCAAAGGAAAAGCCAAGAATTCAGAACTGCTACCGCGAATTTTCACAAACTGTTGCACTCTATTTTGTTTCGCCCCATAATTTTTCATCCGACTACGATGTTCTGCATCTGAAAGCTTAGAGAGTGTAGAATCTAAATATATCTAGAAAGAACACTTTTGAAATTTTTATAAAGGCGAAATTTTAAAAATTATCCAACTGATCACTTTTTTTTCTCTCTTTTCTTCTTCCAACTTGTTCATTTAAAGCCCGATCGGATTGAATAAGGTCTCGAGTGGAAAGCTTGCAAGTCTCTATCAACAGCGGGAATTTTATCTCATCAAGGAGTAATAAAGCTATTCTCTAACTTTCCAATTCGAGCCCCATTGCGGACAATGTGACATTTGGTTAGGGGGAGAGTTAGCGAAGGAAGTGGCTTTTACATGTATGCTTTTGTTATCATTTTGAGCAATCCCATTTTGTGTTGTTTAGTGGCTTGCTATTTGTCTTGTTTGTGAAGCTATTAGTTGTTTTTGAAAAATTTGAAAAAGATAGCCATTTATTTTTTATATACATACTTATCTGACTTACACTTCTGGTTTTTGGTACTTTGATTTTTTTTTTTTTTTTTTTTTTTTTGTGTTTTACCTAGCCCGCAGTGTGAAAAATTGAAACTTTGTCCAATGTTATTGTTGTTAGATTTAGGTTCAAAAATACTGAAAGGTGGTGGGATGATCGGTAGAATTCTTGTTGCTTTCGACCTTTTCTTCACTCTATTTAGTACACACTATGCATATAAGGTTTAAACTGATGGTGAGAAAAAGCCCTTTGGCACCTCACTACAATATCTTTACTTGGCTTTATCCTAGTTTCAGAACACTCACATTGTTGGGTTAAGGACCCCGAGGCTTGTGAGTCTTCGAAATAAAAAGAAGAAAAAGAAAAACAAAAGAAAAAGAAAAAGAAAATTGCATTTTTTTTATATGAAACCGGCCGTTAGAGGGTATATGTGAAAGTCTTTAAAAAGCACAGTTGCCACAAGCCCGACTGGTTGGGCCACCGACTTAGTGCTCGCTACATGGGTGGATAGGGAGGTCTAGCAAGTTATGGAGTCTTTGGAGTCTCAGTCATCTGGTCGGGGTGAAACATGAAGAGTTTGTGGTTGAAAAATCCTTATGATAAACGATGCCCACTGGCGCGGAGTGGTTGGGAGTCATTGGTAGATCCAGATTACATGAGGAGCTTTGGTGGCGGATTCCTCGGCATTGCATCCACGCAACACGAAAGAATTGTGGAGCAGGCGGGATTACGATGCATTTGGTTTGATTTGGTGTACTGGGTTGGGGCGGTAGCTTGGTTAGGGGTGCGGTTTGGCGGTTTATTGTTGAAAACTAATCCTTATTACTTAGATTTTGGTGGAAACCTAGTTTTGATTCTCTAGAGAAGGAAACTCTTTTGATACTGAATTTTGTATGGCATCCACTCTCTCGTGATGGTTATTGGGCAGGGTTTCAGTGATTCTCATTGAGGGTTAGGTATTACTCATCCACATACTTTATGAAATACCATTTTTGATAACATAATTTTGTTTGCTCTTTCTTTCTTTCTTTCATTGCTAAGGGACTAGCAATGTGTCGGTTAGAGGAGTGATTTGAGGTACCCAAAAGTGCTATTTTGAATTATTTGTTATACAGGTTTGAGCGCCTTTTATTGTATAATTAATTGAATTAACAGATTTGCACATTAAGATCACGACTATTCTTGATCGCATTTATGGCTAATTTTGTAGTTTTTGCAAGCTATTTATGCTAAATTGTTGGTGATCCAAGCATGAAGAATTCGAGTTAGCTAAACATTGTAGATTAGAAATCGAAGGAAAAAGAAAAATAGAATGAGAAAATGAAGCAATCTGAGAAGATTTTGGGCGGGGAGGTGAGAATATTTCGCGGAGTTGTGAATATTTCTCGACTACGAAAATTTCACATGGGTACCAGAATTTGCGCGCCTATGAAATTTTTGTAGAGTCAGAGAATTGCCTTCCTACACTTGCTTGTTCATCTTGCGCTGACATTTGATTTTTTTTTGTCACTTTTGTTTTTGTCTCCCCAGGGTTGCCCCATTGTAATAGTGCTTATTTTGATCTTTTGCATTAATTTGTATTGGGTATTGTACATAAAAGACTACTAAGAGTGACAACGCTTGTAAGGGATCTCCTTCATTAATAAAGTTTCTTTTTGGCGGGAAGCTTTCAGCTCTCCGCCTCTTTTTCCCTCTCTCACTTTCTCCATTCTCTCATTTTAAGGCATTGAGCACCCTCAGGGATGACAATTCGAAGGATGAGTGGCTAGAAATCCTTCCTCCTTGAAGGAGAAGGCTGTTGGGTGCAAGATCTGAAGGCAACTGGAGGTTCCATGTTTTTCACTCAGGTATCCATTGCGAGTCCAGCACATTATACCGCCCTTTTGTAGCTTTAGGTTTTGATCCTTTTGAGTCACGCCGAATTTGTTGGCCGCAGTAAGCTTTTAGGCTTAATGGATCTTAATGTTAGATCCATTTGATGTTTTGTTGATTATCATTTATGATCCATTGTAAGGTAAGTCGAATTGACTTGTGTTTACTTGACCAGGAAACTTGATGGCCAATGGATGCCATTTTTAAAGAGATTTAATGAGGGTCAGTTTTTATAGCTAAATGAAGATCCGGTTCGGGAAATGACTATAGGTCATCCTCCCCAACGCGAGGAAAGGACATTGGAAACCCTTAGTTTCCCTAGGAATCCAACCCCAGTGACCTAATACTTCAAGGAGTTCTATTTTACATTTTTTTACTTATTTCATTTTCAGTTTCCACCATTAAAACCCATTATTTTTATGGAAACCCCAAATCCAGGGTGAAATTACCATTTTGGCCCATGTAATTGCAAATCATTTTGTGGGAAGAAAGAAGAAAACCCATCCACTGCGCGTTCAACCCACTGAAACACTATATTTGCGGGTAGCTTTCCTTTACGATGTGAAGGAATTAGGTTTATAAATATTGTTTGTTAGGACCACTCTTTGCGACGCCGAATCAATAACCCTTCAGAATCTCTAATTTTCCATATTATATTTTTCCTCATTCTATTAAGAGTCACATTTTGAAAAAACAATTATTTTTTCCTTCTAATTGTGTCCAAGTTTGTCTTGATTTTTTTAGCCAACTTGATTTCCTCTAACTTCAACACCAGGTTAAGCTTACGGGACAAATCAATTTTCTTCCTTTGAAGAGAAGTATTGTGTGGATTTTCTATTAGGGAACTTTGAACCAATTCAATCTCTTTTGCAGTTTGTCTTATGTTATCTTTTAAATTCCCAACTTTTTGTTTATTTCACGTTTTAAAGATTTGCCTAAAACATTGAATTTTTTCACTAGTTGAAAGGCATTAGAGTCTACAAAAAGAGTACTCTAAGCTTCTCTAACAACATCACTAAAACCAGGAACATGGAACTAAAATTCTTCACACCTAAAAGGTTTAATTTTAATCTCAAATTTTCTTTTATCGAGGTGCAAGACAATGGATCCATGATCAGACCCAATAATGGGAAGATTTTCAACTCTAGCATCCTTAAAAGAATAGACCCATTGTTCATTTATAAGAACCTTACCTAACTTTTCAAATATGGAAGAGGAATCACCTCTCTTATTAAACCAAGTAAAAGGTAAGCCAAATGATTCCAACTCAAGCAGGTAACAACTATCAATAAATTCAACAAAGTCATGCATTCTAGATGTGTTTCCAAGACTCCCCATTATTTTCTCATAGGGGTGTAAGATTTCATTAAAATCATCAACAATAGCCTAAGATCCACTAATAGAATCTTTGATATTTTGTAAAATATCCCATTTTTTTTGTTTGAAACGTTTAGGATATCCATATAATAAAGTAATAAAACAATTAATGTTATGATTTGGAACATACACCATGTAATGAAACATCATATCATTGTTCAAAATAATATTCAAAGTTAATACATTGGATTTCCAACATAACCATAAACCACCTGACAATCCTATAGGATCTACAAAGTCATAACAATCATAATGAAGTTTAGGCAAAATAATCATGGATATATTAGCACAAACTTTGGTTTCAGAAAGGAACAAAATGTCAAGAGCTATCTTTTTTTTGAAAGCTTCCTAACCAGCCCCTCTAACATTCCAAGCTATAACTTTCATGGAATAGGTTCAACTAGGTCATGGACACCTTTCCTAACTTCTTCCATTTTCTTATTCCCTTGCTTATTGATCAATTCCTTCTCCTTACCAAAATTGTCAGTTTTCTTACCTTTCAAAAAGCCTCATTCGGTAAAAACTTGAGCCAAATTAAAGTAACAATTTCCAAGGTTACAACCAGACTTTGAACTCAAAGATCTAATCCTCCTTTTTGGTTGGACTTAAGTCTAAGAATTTGTCTTTCTAATTAAAGAATCCTTCTCCACAATTAAAACAAAATTGTCAATAACTCCTTTAAAATATGGGAGTTTTTTTTTCAATAATGTTATTAGTCTTTTCCTCCATTTTCAAACTTATGACAAGGAGGGCTACAACCAAAATAGTTTTTTATAAACCACCCCCCATTATCAATTCTGGCTGATTTAGCCCAACAGATAGCCCACAAAAACTATGTATAATACCAATCCTTTACCATATTTTCTCTTATCCTATTGAACCCCAAAAACATATCCGAAAAATATATAATAAAAAATTGATCAACTTGAACTAGCTTTAGGAATAAGATTTTTCCTAAAAAATGACCTAGTTTTTTCTAACTCAACTTTGAATCTTGCAAAGACTCAATTCCCACCTCTTTAGGTAGTTGAGTTTAGGAGCTCTAATCTAGATTTTCACCCCTCCCTCCATCTCCAAGCTTGGAAAATCAGGCACTGGCATGATACCTGCACACAAAGAAAATAAAATTGGAAAATTAATTTCCATATCTCAAGTTTCCTTGGTTTCAAAACCTTAGAGGTATTGAGAACCCTAACAAAAATTCATCAGAACCACAGGTTACCCATCCCATAGAAAAGCGAGAAAGGATTATTTAAAAAATAAAGATTAGGAACCCCTTTTCCAATCGAGATCACTTTGTTCTTATCTCCAACCCTAACTAGAGTCACCTTTTTAAGAGCATTTGAGATTTTCCCTTTCCCTGCTTGTAGAGAGATGAGGAGAAAAAGTTTGGATCTCCCTTCAAATCGACCTAAACCGTGTTGCCACTCTTATCGAAGACATCCTCAATGTTACTCTCTCTCTCTCTCTCCCTATTTTGCTATTGAAAAACCTAACGACCATTTTCTCTCTCTAGAGTTAAAGAGAGACGCTCCATTTCTAATTTTCAAAAATCATTGTTTCTTTTTCTCCCTTTGAATGACATAAGCTTCCATGTCTTTATACTCCATATCCAAGTACTTGTGTTTGATTTCATATTGAGATGGTGGTTCCATGCTCACACCTACAATCCATATATAATGGAAGGAAGTAAGCTTATTGTTTGCAATAATAATTTATTAGGCAAAGAGTGCATGTGCCCTGTAGGGTTTTAGCAAAGGTTAACTCATATCGGCACTTTTGAAGCGAAGCGAAACCACGGCGTTAATGATTGTAGCTCAAAGTACACTTATAATTCCCTATTTTATCATGTCAACTAATAGATGTTATTATGTATGTTAGTTGCTAATGTGGCTTCCACGTTAACAAGGGCACAAGATTTTCAAGCTGAATCCACCCAATGTATCACAATTCAAATTGAGGTGAGGCACTAAATTTACTCTGGGTGCACGTCGGCATGGCAGTCGGTGTGTTAAAAATTACTTGCTCCCGATCAGCCCCATTGTGTGTGTTCCGTTGCCGTCACTATTGAAGTACTATTCCACCATCTAGCAACACAATCCTTGTCTAAAATTCCCTTTTGATTTGGGTCTTTACACCCGCAGCAAATTTGGGAAGAAAAAAGTTGATCTTATCGATGTCTGGGTGATGCAAGTTGGTGTCTTTTCGAAATTACTCATTGAAATACAATTTTTTTTTTTTTGTCTTTGTTAATTGGTATTTGGAATTTGTATTGGTGGGGGCTTGCCCAGCGATCGGCTTGGGGAGTGCTCTAATGGTTCACCTACCGCAGAAAGTAAATCTCTCTTTGCCATGTCATGTCAGGTACTTGAATCTCTGATGTAATGAATGTCGAATGGCTGAAGGTAGCAAGTCTATGGCCCAGATTTGTGATGGTGACTCATTTACGAGAAGTACTTGGAGAATTTTCTTGAGTTCAGATGGTTGAGTGTCAGAGGAAAGGTTGGCTGTGTTGTGAAGTGTGTGGGTGCAGTTTGATATGGACAGACATGGAGTGCTGTTGGCGAAATGCAAATGGTGCAGGGTTAATTTTGAAGTGCTACTTGATATTGTTGAAAGTGAAAGTGCAATGTTGTTGCAAGTGCAAGTGTAAACTTGTATTGGAAGTGTATTTGGTTTGTTTTGATACCAAGTTGTATGAATTGCATGCCAAGTTATTTACTTTCCTTTTAGTTTATTTATTTTTATTTACTTTCCTCAGTTTATTTTTATTTAGGTTTGTTTCCTCTTTTAGTTTTAGGTGTGATTTAGGTCAAATATTATAGTAGACATTTTATTTATATTTCTTTTGATACGAACCCTCTAGACGACTAGCCCTAGGAAACCTTGAATTCAATGGAAGATAGTCGCTCCTAACGCCAAGAATAGATTTTAGAGATCTGATTAGAACCAAAAGGAAACTAAGTCCTTAAAACCCTAATCTTGAGACACCATAAGGTTGATCACTCCCTTGATAAGTCAGATTTCCATGCATTCAATCAAGAACAAAAGGAAATAAAGCAAAAGCTTTCTAAATAAACTTTCATTAAACATAAACTGTCTTTTTTTTCCAAATGGTGATTGTCTTTTATAGTTAAAACACGCTAAAGCCACACAAAAACCCTAAGCAATTTATTGAATTAGAGAATGAATAAGGCTAAATAATCATTAAAGAACAATTAAAAAAGGGAACCATATTAACTAAAGGCCCGTAATTAAATAACATGCGAGAGAAAGACCACTGATACCTAGGGTAATCTTATGACTTTTATCCCGACTTCTAGAAAACCTTAAGCTCTTGAGGGATGAAGTTTCCTATATATATATATATATATATATATATATATATATATATATATATATACTGCTCTTATATATATATATTTACTTTTATTTTAAATTTTCTTTGAATTGGAGTAATTGATCGATCTGAATCATGGAGCTTAGATTAATGTTTATTTTGGTACTAATTATGTGCGAATTTTGTTGTGGAAATATTACGAATTCATTTAATTTCAGTTTTGATTACAACTTCAATGAATTTTTATGATCAACTAGTCATTGTGATTTATGATCCATATTTGAAAGGCTAAGCTTCCTTTGATAAGGAATTTGATGTTTTGAATATCAATTTGTAGCAATTTACAAAAGTTGTGGAAAACTAGGTAGATGTCGGAAGAATTGATAATGTTAGGTTTATTGAGTTGCATTAGGAATACTGATGGTCTATACACAGAATGAAATTTGTGTCTTGTTTTTGATTTTGGATCCCTTCCCAGTGACCGCAGAGATGGACTACTTGAGAGCAAAGAGAAGTCACATGAGGGTATATTTAATTGATATTTAATGGACTAATGTACTATTGTAATTTGATGCTTCCACGATAAATTTGTTTACGATTGCCGACCAGGGGCCCGTTGAGATATCATATTTGACCTTAGGTTCATCGATTTGGCGAGCATAATCTTGATCACGTGTTAGCTTATATTCTAATAAAGAAGAAAGAGCATTCTAATGAATTGTGGATTGAGGTATCAATTATATTGGGAAAGGCTTGTATTATCCTTTCTATAGGAACAAGCGATTCACAGTCTTCGAATGGTTGGCCAAATGCTGGAGAAACGATAAATATGAAAGGGTCACATCGAAAGTAGCTACTTAAACCCATTGACTGGCAGGAATATGTGAATTTGATTAGTGAAATACGTAGTGTCGGGAGGTTCCCAAGAAGTATACAATTATTTTCTTGGACAAGTCTAGATTTCAAATGTAATTAGCTTGTTTTTAACTTTATTGCAAATTGATGATTAGAGCTTAAAATTTGGTTCATTTAGCGGGGATTTGTTTCATTAAGTGGAGAATCTTTTGATTCATTTATTTTTAATTTCTTTTAAAATGGAGAAAACTAAACAAAAAGGATTTTGCTTATAGTTTATCTAGTTAGTTTACAAATTTTATCAAAATAATTGTTCAAATAGTGACTATCTTAAGTAGTAGGGGTAGTTGATATTTAGATTTTCAATCAATCCTTGTAGGAATGATATCTAGACTTTAAATCCACTTTATTACTTGTATGACCCGTGCACTTGTAGTGATTTAGACCAAGATAAATTTTAAATTGCAGATTATTTTATACTCAATAGAAAACAATATTTACAAATGTAGTCAAACAAGTTTTTGGGAAAACTGCTGGAGATTGAAGAGTTTTTATAATGATATCAGAAAATAGTTAGGTTTTGATATATGTAAAAATCAAGTCAATCAAGTTTTTGGCACCATTTCCGGGGAGGATTGAAATAAGTCTAAAGATCAATATTCTTTCCAAAAAGAGAATTGCTAGTTTGGACATTTGTCTTTTATCTTTTATAAAAAAAAATTTTAAAATTTACAAAAATAGTTTTAACTAGAGTAGCTTATTCAACTACTTATTTTTATGGAGCTAATCATGATATATATAAAGTATCTACTGATATCACTTTGATTTCAATCTATCATTATTTCAGGCACTACATATACATGCACAAAAGACTAGAAGCGAGGCTGACACAAGCTGGACACTAAGTTGGAGAGGACAAGAAGCACAGAAAAAGTGAGAGTGGCTGACTGATAGCTATGCGAAACAAAGAGGGACGATCGACATGCTGCTTTGAAACGATAAGCGAAGAAGACCTCAAAGACAAAGGATAATGGAAGATTTATGGAGGCCAATCATTAATGAATACTCAGTTGTAAGGCAACCACCCATTCAAGCCAATAATTTTGAGTTGAAGCTTTGCTCTGATCACCATGGTACAACAACATCAATTTACAGGGCATCCTAGTGAGGATCCCAATGAGCACCTAGGAAGATTTCTGAGCATGGAAAATACAGTTAAACTGAATGGGGTCAATCCAGACATCTTCAAGCTGCGATTATTCCACCTGCACTCGTGAGCGATGTGACCGGTTGATTTGAGTGATACCCGTATGGATCGATTGACAATTAGGAAGAGCTGGTTGAGCTTTTATGGAGAGATTTTTCCCACCAACCCCCACATTCGAGAGAAGAAGAAAGATAATAGCTTTCAAGCAATGAGAAGAGGAAAGCTTCTACAATTCTTGGGAGAGGTACAAGAAATTGCTAAAGAGATGCCCAATGCATGACATTAACTAGATCACCCAAATGGACATTTTCACATATCTTTGATAGAATTTACTCTTGAGAGGGAATCATAGATATGAAGCTGGCACATTGGAGCATTTAAGGCGAAGAGTGCTAAAGGAACTAACGACTTATTAAGGATTTGGCGAGAGCAACTACAAACCTCAGGGACTTCGAGAAGCGTTAGGAAATTTGAAGGTATGCTAGAGCTTAATGGGATGAAGCGTAGTGGCTTGAGTTGGATGCATTGATGAGTAAAATGAGCTGAGAAGAAAGAGAATGTGAAAGCCACGCCAGGTACTTGACGACCGGAGGCCAGAACTGGACAGGGGGGACACGATCCTCCCTTTTTTGAATCATTTCAAGTAATCGAATCTGATTAATTTCCAAACATTTCAAATACTCAAATGAAAATATATATTTGTAAATACCACTTTAACATAAGGGGGCTTTATCATTTGATCACAAAACTTTTTCGATTCGATGTGGCATTTCATCTTAGATTTGGTCCATTTCCACCTTTGCTAATCTGCGGCATTATTAAGCTATTTTCATGTCAAATAATTACAAAGTATAATCGAGTTGATTTTTATAACCAATGTTTTGTACAAAATGGTGAGAATAATTTTCATGTATGCATGTGTGACTTTACTTATCCTAAGTGTGGGCTTTTGTGATGACTACACGATTCAACACAAGTCTACGTCTTCTGTACTTTGTTCACTAACGGTACTCTTGTGATAGCTCTTAGCTATGTATTTTCATGTTTAGTGGTTCTACTCTGAGTTCTCTATTATTGGGTTCAAATTAGAATCATTGCCATTTTTGCAAACCTTTTTGGATCTTTTGAATGATCAATGCAAGAAATACAGCCATATATTCATTTCATATATACATTCATTTACGGTTCATTGATCATTTCCAAATATGCACTTTTCTTATGCAATAAATCATTCAAAACACAAATCATGCATTTGCAAATATTCTTATCATTTGCCCTCAAGCGAAATTAACCTATGTTTCGTACGCCGGATGAAGGATCACGAGGCACGGAATCGGGCGTTACAGCTCTCCTTCGCAAGAATTTGTCCTCGAAATTACCTTCATTGAACAGTTGAGGGTATTGTTGCCGCATACCTTCTTCGCTTTCCCACATGGCTTCCTCGGTCTTGTGGTTTCTCATGATAGTTTTACCCGATGGGTTTGCTTTTTTACGCAACTCTTTGCTTTTCACTTCGAGCGAAGATCCTCTGTGTGTTTCCGCCGCATCGCGTAAATCGGAATGATCTAAAAACAGATGATGCCAGAGGAGCTGCAGCAGATAGGTCGACACATGCCTCCTCGACGCATTGACATGAAAACATTATGAATCTTTTCCCGAATCTAGAGGTAAAAGCTAATGCGCCTTTTCTTACTTGGACCGCTTTCTCTATCACCTTATGGCCCGATGAACCTAGAGCTCCAGCTTGCCCTTTTCCCCGAATCTTATTGCAGCAAAGTGGGCTAGTTTCAAAAACACTTTTTCCCAGATCTCATATTGAATATCCTTTCTTCTCATGTCGGCGTAGGATTTTTGTCTATCCGTGGCCACTTTCAATCTTTCTCTAATCATTTTCACTTTTTCCTCAGTTTCTTGAATCAAATTAGGGCCAATTATCTTCTTCTCGCTTAACTCGGTCAAACACAATGGTGTTTTTCATTTTCTTCCGTAGAGAGCCTCATAAGGCACCATTCCCGATACTCGTAGGAGCTATTTGTTGTACCGCAAAGATTCAACTAGGGTAATCTATCTAACTACCTAATTGTCGATAACACGACTTCTTAGCATATCTTCCAACACTTGGATCACTTTTTCCGATTGTCCATACGTCTGCGGGTGGAACGCTGTGCTGAAATTCAGTCGAGTGCCCAAAGTCACTTGCAACTTTCCCTAAAATCTTGAGGTAAACCTCGGATCTCTATTTGAAATGATCGATATTGGAATCCCATGTAACCGAACTATTTCCCTTATGTAAAGCTCTGTCAGCTTGTCAAGTGAATAGTCGATTCTCACTGGTAGGAAGTGAGTTGACTTAGTCAATCGGCCTACCACGACCCCAACTGAGTCATGCTTTCTTCCTGTCACTGGTAACCCAACCACAAAATCCATTGTGATTCGGTACCATTTTTACTTGGTTATTTTAATGAGGGAACAATAATCCGAGAAGAACTTAATGTTACTGCCTCCTTTTGACATACACTTGGTCACAAATTACGATACATCTCTTTTCATTAGAACCACTTGAGTATGAAGTCTTTAAATCTGATACATTTTGTGTATCGGGATGCATATGAATCCTTTGTGTGCCTCTCTTTAAGTATGAGATTTCTTCAATTCATCATCATTGGAGTACCGCAAACTTCAATCTTTATAGTACGAGAACTCCATGCTCTTTCAGCTGTAAACTTAATTTCTTCCCAGCTATTTTGATTTTACAATTGCGGTAAATTTCTCATCATTCTTTTGTGCCTACAGCACTTTCGATTTAACAGAATCAGTTTGCTATCAATTACGCCACCATTGCCGCAATTAGTCGACAATGACAAATGAGCGTCCGTGCTTTCAAGTGTTCACGGTGACTTTCTACTCAAAGCGTCTGCCACTACATTAGATTTTCCAGGGTGATAATCAATAACACAATCATAATCCTTGATCAATTCCATTCATCTATGTTGTCTCAGGTTAAGCTCTCGTTGCGATGGAAAATAATAAGACTTTTGTGATCGGTGTAAATGAAAACACTTCTCTAATAAAAGTGAAGGTGTCTCCGTATTTTCAATACCACCAAACACAATGGCGACCAATTCAAATCATGCGTAGGGTAATTCTTTTCATGCGGCTTCAATTGCCTTGAAGCATAAGCTACCACTTTACCCTCTTGCATAAGGACACATCCAAGTCCATTTAATGAAGCATCACTAAAAATCACATATTCTTTACCATAGGTCGGCTAAGTAAGAACCGGTGCCTCGGTTAAGAATGCTTGCAACTTTTCAAAACTAGCTTGACAATTTTCTCTTCACTCAAATCTCACATTTTTTTTAGAGCAATCTTATCATCAGGGTCCCAGTCATTGAAAACCCTTACTTGAACATACGTAGTAACCTGCAATCCCGAAACTACGCACCAGAGTGACATTTCTTGGTGGTTTCCATTGATATCACCTCATCTTCTTTGGATCCCACTTTCAATTCCTTCTTCTGATATAATGTGTCCAAGAAAGGACACTTCTTTAAACCAAAATTCACATTTGCTCAGTTTTGCATATAATTGTTCTTTTCTCAAGGTTTCTAGCACTACTCGAAGGTGTGTATCATGATCTACCCGATCCTTTGAACACACAAGGATGTCATCTATAAACACCACGATAAACTGATCTACATACGGTCAGAAAACATGATTCATTAAGTCCGTACGAAGCCGCTTGGTGCATTTGTCAACCGCGGCATTATAAGGAACTTCGTAATGTCGGTACCTAAATTCTAGCATTAGGTATTAATACGCGTCGCATCCTTAATCAGTAACTAATGATACCTAGATCATGAGTCAATCTTTGAAAAGACACTTGCACCTTTCAACTAGTCAGTGAGTCATCTATCTTGATAGCGGATATTTGTTCTTCATTTGGCCATCTTGTAGTTGCCTATGATTTAACACACAACTAAGTGTACCCATCTTTCTTCTTAACAAAAAACCTTGGAGCTCCCGTGAGGTAGTAAACTCGGACGAATAAATCCCTTCTTTAACTCTTTGGCCCGGAAAGCTTCAATTCTTGCCCAACTCGCGCTAAAGCCATTCTATCCGGTGTATTGGATGCCCGAACTAGCACGAAACGGCGTCAATTGCGAGACTCGATCTCTCTCTACGTAGGCAATCAGGTAATTCGCCGGGGCTGTCAGGATAATCACAACCTGTAAAGGGATGTACGATAAACTAAACTCACTTTTTTTCGTATCCCTATATCATATGCGCCCAGTAGGCTTCTGCGCCTTTCGAACCGGCGTTCTAGCGGTAGTGGCGGATATCACCATTAGAGGTGGTTCGACCTTTCGTGATAAAAAAGTCCTTCCTATTACTTTCGGTGTCCTTGAGTCACTCTCTTCATTCTGATCAACACCACTTGGTGTGAAACAAGCAATCCAAATGATATCACATCAGGCTCTGAAATGAAAACTGATCAAATCTCTACGGAAACTCATACTCTCGTGATACGATGGACGTCTTTGTAAGCTCTATTCACAATGACACTATGCTCAAGTGGATTTGTCGCAAAATGTCCATACTCGGTTTTACTCTTGGGTAAACTACCCCGAAACTTAGAATGGTAGTACGAAATATAAAGTGGGTTGAACTGAATCTATCAATGCATGTAATATAGTCTCAAAAGATATAAAGGGAGTACCAGCCCCATCACATCTAGTGCATCTTTCTCTTCCATTTGCCTTCATTGCGCCCATGCCTTGGCTGAAACGACATCATGTCTACCCATGTCTGTGTCTCTTGTCTTACGGTGCACTCGGTGATGCAACACTCTTTGTATCACTTGTTCTTTATTAAATAACTGCTGGCGTACCCCCGATCGGGAGTCTTTATTGAGCGAGCGACTCTCGAGACGATCTTTTACTTTGTGCTCATTGGATCCACATACCAAACAAGCACTTGTCAATCTCCAACACTCTCCTTTATGTTTCCTCCCACAATGTGTATAATAAGGAGGAGTTGGTCCTCTTGAAGAACCTCCTAGTGCACTAGCAATTGATGGTGACTGTAGAATAGTCTTACTACCAGTAGCCTGAGTTGATCCTTAAGTTGTAAGATGATTAGAACCCTGTGGTCCTCTGAATTTCTTACTCTAGTGTTAATAAGAACTTGACTGTCCAGGGTTTTTCTTACCCTGTTGATTAGTGCCCAAAAAGTGCTATTTTGAACCCTATATTAGATAGGTTTTGAGTGCTTTGCGCTAATCTGTATTATGTGGTGAAGTGTTCAAGTCTTCTTAGTATCACTAATGCGGATTTAGAGGTTATTTGTGGTTGTTTTGCGGGTTTTGCATCACTTTGGGGACAATGTCGAGACATATGATGAATCATGAAGATTGACCTCAATTGCCGATACATCAAACAGGCAAAAATCAAAAGAAAGAATGAAGGCAAAGTGATGGAAATCAATGCGAAGGAAACGGAGTAAGGCAAGCGGTCTTAGTAAACAATCCAGGAATTTCGCTAAGATTAGAAAATTTATTTGGGATGCGAAAATTTATGACATAAGCGAAAATTTCGCAATCTTAAGCGAAATTGTGAATTTAACTAGACAAAATTTTAAATATGCACTATTCTATAGCGATTTCACGTTTCGCTACTCACGAGAATTTCGCTAAGCTAGCGAAATTTCGCCTATGTAGTGCGACTTATGAAATTTGTTTCGCTATCTCTTGGTGATTTTATTACCTAGCGAAATTGATATGCTGTAGTGAAATTCTTGCCTTGTCATACTTTTGTAATTAATGCAAGCCAGGCTTCAATTTTACAGTGCTTACTCTCTTGTCCTTAAATTAGCCAAAATGTTAGGCTTTATGGTATTTTCCCTTACATTAGATTGCCTATAAAGCCCCCTCCATTTTGTAAGCACAGACTGACTTTTAATCTTTCAATACGACTTTTTATTTTCTTTCAGGTTTTCTCTCTTCTCTCTCCTCTCTCCCTTTCTTGGTTGCCAAACACCCTCCAAGGATGACAACTTGGAGGATGAGTGGCTAAAACCACTTCCTTCTTGAAGTAAAAGGCTGCTTGGGGTGAGATCTTAAAATTTCTTGGTGGTTCCCCATTTGTTTTTCAACGTGGGGTTTTATATTTTGGTTCCCAAATTTTCTAACTTTAGGTTTAAAGCTTTTTTGATGTAATTTACCTTTGCGATACTTGGCAAGCTTTTAGGGTTTAGTGTATTCTTAGCTTTTAGATACACTAATGTCCATTAGTTGCCATTTACGAGCCCGAGGTAGGTTAAGGGGCTAGGTTTTCCTTCTTGAGTGCATCACTTTGATCAATGCTTGGTAATCTTTTAGGGTTGATGGATTCTTATTTTTAGATCCATTGAGACTCATTAGTTACCCCTTCTACAGTGTGTAGGATGAGTCAAGAGATTTTCCTTGTCTAGGAACAAATGTTAAATAAATGCTTTCTATTAAAAGGAAAATTATTAGGGTTAGGTTTTAAAGCCAAATGAAGATCCGGTTCGGGAGATGACTATATGTCATCCTCCCAGCCCGAGAAATTAAATTAACACAGGGACCTCAGTTAACCTAGGATCTTAAACTCCCGGTGGCCCGATGCTTGAGGAGTTGATTTTACATTTTATTTTACTTTCAGTTTGCGACCAACCCACCCCACTTGTTTTTACCCCACCTTGATCAGGCAAATTCACCGAGTTTTGTTTTTCACTCAAATCATTTGTCTGAGAAGAAAACCCGTCCATGATGACCACTGAACCAGCGCATCTTTGCGGTAGCTTGACTAGTAGGAGGAGGCTTAGGTATATAAATTTTTTTGATTCATTTCATTTCTTGTGGCGCGAATCTTCAAATGGGCGCCGGATTGCCGGGGATGGTGCTAGTGCGAGTGACGGTGTGGAACACTTGTGATCACGTCACATGAGAATCTTGATGAACTCCTTTTATCATTTCTGATCATTTTCTTAGTTTTATTCCTTTGTTAAAAAAAAAAAAAAAAAAAAGAATCAACTGCCCGGGATCGTTTTACGTGTTGTTTTTGTGTATTTATTTCAGAAGCTGCGGGATTAGAAACTTTCCGGTGGTTTGAATTGAGAGAAAATGGAATCCCCATATGGAGGCCCGATACGGTCGGGAGGTAACCACTAGAGGCTTACATGACAATGAAGGACTATAGGAACCTTCGTGGCGTGCGTGTGTGACTGTGAGAGAAATCTAGCGGCCCAGTATAGATTACATGAGGGAATAGAGACCCGATGGATGAGTGCACTGTTTATATGTGTTTCCTCGGCTTATATACCTCCTGCTTCTCCTCATTTTACCTCAACTCCTCAGCCACGGCAACCACCACCCTTATCCACTTGTTGAGCGAGCCATCTGAATTTGGCTTGAACAAGTGGACAATTTCATAGGAAGCGGGTAGTATCCGGGCGTCGGCTTGAGACAGTTGAGAGCTCCATGAACAAGGAATTGGATGGGTTCCAAAGTGAAATTGATCAAAAATTGGACATCCTGCAGGAATCCATCTCAGCTCACGTCGGTTTGTTAGTCAGGAGGGAGAATACGGAGGGAAGGTGCGGCCCGACACTGCTTGTGGGTAACAGTCTCGGTGCGGCTCAGGGGACTTGAAAGGAGACCAGCGGGAAGATCACCGAGGAACTACGAGGTGCCCCATGATTATGTGTGGGAATTATGGGCCGTGGAAAAGGAAGAAACCTCCCGTGCGGCGAGGAGGGTAATGGAAGGAAGAAATGGAAGAGCCCCATCGGTTCACTGCAGAGACGCAGCCCAAAAACAACCCCTTTGCTTTAGTACCCTCGGCTGACCCAGTGTACATACGCCCACTGCGGCAAAATCAAAACCCAGCGGCTTTGTTCCCAAGGTAAGTCTGACCCATCACTTTGCATGCCATGCGAGAACTTCAGAAGATTAAGTGGCCTGTATAAGTTTGCTGCTTACATCAAGGCCGCAACGTTGCTATCTGACATGGCATAGTGGTTGGTTCGGGTCTTGGGTTCGGATTTAAGACACATCTGAACCTCGGCATTTCTAAGCTCAGTCGATTTCGGCGGCCTCTTGGGATATGCGCGGCAGCGGTACTAAACGACCAGATCCAGCCATTATACACCACCACGGCGGTGAGGTAGTTGGGTTTGCATATGTTTTGTATAGTTACCGGCTTTATCTGTTGCCCTCGCGAATTTTGATTAGGATTTATGTATTAGCGCGTAGCGGTGATACTTTTGTATGTTAGCTTTGTATTCATGTATTAGCCATTTTGGTATCATCAACTATTAGATCTATATATGTCTGATTTTGCATACCATTTTGTGCCTTTACCGTATATATTTGTTTTTAACTGATTGAGCGATTGAATTCTTGATTAGACCCCGGTGAATTGCCTTTGTTGGAGAATAGAATCCTTTGTTGTCACTTTTTATGTTAGAACAAATTCCATGCATGAGTCGATTTTGGTCGGTTGAGTTCCGGCATGCTCAACTTGAAAAAATTTCTCCTGTATGCTAATTCACTGCGCACACAGTTATCAATAAAATTTGTGAAATTGTATACTGCTTTAAACTGCATAGTAGGCCTTGGGTATGTTGCGACCTAGGATAGGTTTGTGTTGCCCGCGTTGAAGATGTTGTCTTCAAAAAAAAAAAAAAATGAAAGAAAAGAAAAATAAAGTCGTGAAGCCTTTCCTTGAAACAGAACCACCGATCCGGCAGGGTATATAGCGAAAGCACTTTGAGGCTTAGATGCCACTAGCCTTAATTGGTTGGGAGTCATCGATTTAGTGTTAGATTACGTAGATGGATAGGTAGAGTGGCGAATTGTGATTGCTTGATTTTCGAAGTCATACGGAGTCCGGGGTGAAGCCTTTAGAGTTAGCGGTCAGTGATCCTTTTGGCTTGATGCCCTAAACCTTAATTGGGTGGGAGTCATAGGTGGACCAGATTGCGGACTTTGGTGAAGTCGAATTTAAGCATTGCACCTTCTGATGTAGTTGAATAAAGAAAGAAGAGTGTAACTAGCCCTATCTGGGTTGTTCAACGGCTTAAGGCCATCGGTGCTAGGTTGGGGGGAGACAATTTTGCAATTTATTGACTTAATCGAGATTTACATAAAGAACCATTAGACTTGAGTGGAAATTGAGAGTTGAGAATCATGGATCGATATTGACCTAAAATTGTTCTTGTATGGTTTGGATTTCTTTCATGTCGGGTTTCAAACTTGGTTTTGATTTTTAGTTTAAGGTAATGTTTTATATGTACACAAACCCATAAACTTTTTGAAAATCACTATGCATCTCCTTTTGTTTTTGCATTGCTAAGGGACTAACAGCGTTTCGGTTGGGGGGTGTGATTAGTGCTTGAGTGCTATTTTTGAATACTATATTAGATAGGTTTGAGTGCTTTTCTTGACGCTAATCATGTCATTATCTTCGAATTAGTGTTCAAGTCTTCTTAGTATCCTTGTCTTGGGTTTAGAGTTATTTGTGGTTGTTTTGCGGGTTTTGCGTGCTTTTGGGATTCGATATCGAGACATATGAGTGAATCATGAAGATTGAACTCAATTGTCGGCCATCAAGCCGGACCAATCAAAGAAGAATGAAAGGCAAAGTGATGGAAATCAATCAGGAAGAGGAAGCGTAAACGAAACGGTCTGTCGACAATCGAGAATTTCGCTAAGATTTGCGAGAATTTCATTTGGGATTGCGAGAACTCGCAACCTTGGCGAAAATTTGGCAATCTTAGCGGAAGTGTGGTGCGCTAGACCCCGAGATTTTCGCTATGCACTATTCCTAGCGAAATTTCACGTTTTATTACTCACGAGGAATTTTCGCTAAGCTAGCGAAATTTATTGCTCTATGAAATTCACTTGAGAAACTCTAGCGAAATTTCTGTTTTAAACTATCTCTTTGGTGATTTCGCTACCTAGCGAATTGATATCACCTTAGTGAAATTCAGCGCCTTGTCATACTTTTATTCAATTAATGCAAGCGGAGCTTCCAATTTTTGGTGTATTACTCTCTTGTCCCTTAAATTAGCCAAAATGTTAGGCTTTATATGGTATTTTTCATACATTGGGTGGCCTATATAAGCCCCTGCATTTTGTAACGAGTGACTTTTAATCTTTCAATAAATGCAGCGACTTTTTATTTTCTTTGGTTTTCTCTTCTCTCTCCTCTTTCTCTCCCTTTCTTGGTTTGCGAGCACCCTCGAGTTAATGACTTGAGGATGGTGGCTAAAACCATTCCTTCTTGAAGTAAAGGAGCTGCTTCAGGGGGTGAGATCTTAAGAATTTCTTTGGTGGTTCCCATTTTTCATAGCGATGAGTTTTATATTTAGTTCCCGATTTTAACTTTAGGTTTAAAGCTTTTGATGTAATTTCTTTGGCCAATACTTGGCAAGCTTTTTAGGGTTTAGTGTATTCTTGGCTTTAGATGCACTAATATCCATTAGTTGCCATTCTACGAGCCAGAGGTAGGTTAAGGGCTAGGTTTTTCACTTTGCCAGTGCATCCTTTGATCGATACTTGGTAATCTTTTAGGGTTGGAGTGGATTCTTGTTTTAAGATCCATTGAGACTCATTAGTTACCCTTTACCGAATTATTGTAGGATGAGTCGAATGGTAGATTTTCAGCATCGGGAACCATAAATGTTAAATAAATGCTTTCTATCGAAAGGGAAAATTATTAGGGGTTTAGGTTTTAATGCGAATGAAAGTCGGTTCGGAGATGACTATATGTCATCCTCCCGGCGAGAAATTAACACAGGGACTCCGAGTTAACTAGGATCTTAAGCTTCAGTGGCCCAAATGCTTGAGGAGTTCGATTTTTTACATTTTTATTTTATTTACTTTCGGTTTGCAGCTTGACCACCCACTTGTTTTTTACCCTGCCTTAAAAATCCAGGAACCAAATTCACCAGTTTTGTTTTCACTCGGAATCATTTTATGCGAAGAAAACCCATGCTGTGTTCGAATACTGAACCCTTTATCTTTGGTAGCTTGATAATGTCGGAGAGGCTTAGGTATATAAATTTTTTTGATTATTTCGGCTCTTGTGGCCACGAAATCAAATGGCGTGGGTCTTGGGGATAATGTTGCCTTAGTGCGAAATGTGATGTGGAACACTTGTGATCCTCATCACAGAGATCTTGGTGAATCCTAACTATCATTTTACGGAGTCATATTTTTCTTAGTTTATTTCCTTTGTTAAAAAAAAAAAAAAAAAAAAAGTCTTTGCGGGATCGTTTTAAGTATTTGTTTTTTGTGTGGCCGTATTTCAGCTGCGGGATTGCATTTTCCGATGGTTTGAATTGAGAAAGAAATGGAATCCCCATATGCAAAAGCGATACGATCGGGAGGGTAACCACCAGAGCTTACATGACAATGAGGGTATAAGGAACCTTCCATGGCGATGTGACACAGTAGAAGAAATCTAAGCCCATATATAGGTCTATGAGGGAAATCTGAGACCAATGGATGAGTGCACCTGTCTACAATGTTCCTCGACTTATATACCTCCATAGCTTCTCCTCATTTTACCTCAACTCCTCGGCCCAGCGACAAGCCACCACCCCTTATCCTGTTGAGCGAGCCATCTGAATTTGACGAGCAAGTGGACAATTTCATAGAGGAATGGTAGTGACATCGAGGCCAATCAGCGGGGCAGGTTGAGCTCCGTGAGCGAGGTGGATGGGTTCCCGAAGTGAAATTGATCAAAAATTCGGCATCCTGCGAGAATCCATCTCAAAGCTCACGTCCGGTTGTTCATCGAGGAGGAGAATGCGGAGGGAGAGTGCTGGCCCGACACTATTGTGGGTAAATGATTCAGTGCATTTCAGGGAGGACTTGAAGAGGAACCCCCGACCAGAAGATCCTCGGGAACTACGGGGTGCCCACCCGATTATGTGTAGAATATGGGCCATGGAAAAGGAAGGAAAACCCTCCCAATGTCTTTATTGAGGGAGGGTAATGGAGAGGAAAGAGAAATGGAAGAGCCCCGTGGAGTTCACTACGAAGCCCTTTGCCGACCCCAGCAAGCCCTTTTGCACAAAGCGTACCTGGGCGACCGGTATATCGCACACTGCGGCAAAATCAAAACCCGGCGGCACTGTTCCCGAGAATTGATCGACCCATCCTTTGCGTACCGTACGAGAACTTGAAAATTGTTGGCCTCATGCATAAGTTTGCCACTACATGAAACATGACATTTATACGACATGGCATAGTGGTTGGTTCGGTGCGGTTCGGATTTAGACATCAGAACGCAGGCGACTCAAGCTCAGGCGTCGGTTCGGCCCGGCCTCTTGGATATCTGCGGCGCGGCTACGGCCGACTTCGAGATCCAGCCGTATACACCACCACGGCCCGGTGAAGTGGTTGGGTTTTTCTTTATGTTTTTGTATAGTTGCCGGCTTTATCAGCGCCTCTTAATTTTGATTAGGATTTATGTATTAGCCATGTAGGCGTGATATTTGCATCGCAGCTTTGTGTTCATGTGTTAATGCATTTTGGCTATGTCAGCTATTCGATCTTATATATATCAGTTTTACGCCATGTTTTGTGCCTTTACCATGTATATTTGTTTTTCTTTTCAATTGAACCCGGTGAATTGCTTCAAATTAGACCAATTGAATTGCCTTTGTTGGAATAGAATCCTTTGTTTGTCACCTTTATGTTAGAACAAATTCCATGCATGAGTCGATTTTGGTCGATTGAGTTCAGCATGCTTTCGACTTGAAAATTTCTCCCTTATGCTAATTCACACGCGCACAGGATTGTATGTCATTTGTGAAATTGTATACTGCTTTCGCTTTGCATAGCTAGGCCTTTGCCTTAGGTATGTTGGCAGCCTAGGATAGGTTTGTGTTGCGCATTTGAAGACCCGATGTTGTCTTCCCCGAAAAAAAAAAAAAAAAAAAGAAAAAAAAAAAAAAAAGGAAAAAGAAAAATAAAGTCGTGAAGCCTTGCCTTGAAACCCGAACATGGTCCGTGGGGTATATGGCGAAAGCCTTTGAAGTCCGGGTGCCACTAAGCCTTGAAGATTGGTTGAAAGAGTCATCGATTTAGTGTTACCGTTACATGTGGGTGGATAGTGAAGTCACAACGGTGTAGGTGCTTGATTTTGAGTAAATGCAGTCGGGGTGAAGCCTTTAGGTTAGCGGTCGGTGATCCTTTTGGCTTGATGCTTTAAACCTTAATTGGTTGGAGTCATCGGTGGACCTAGTTACGGACTTTGGTGAGAGTGAATTTTTAAGCATTGCACCTTACAATGTGGTTGAATAAAGAAGAAGAGTGTGTAGCCGCATCACAGGTTGTTCGACAACTTAAAGGCCATGTCGATTGCTAGGTTGGGAGAAACGATTTTTAATTTATTGACTTAATGCAGTTCACGTAAAGAACCATTAGACTTAGGTGGAAATTCAAGTTGAGAATCATGGATCCAATATTGACCTAAAATTGTTCTTGTATGGTTTTGGTTCTTTCATGTCGGTTTTCAAACTTGGTGTAAATTTTTCAGTTTAAGGTAATGTTTATATGTACATAAACCACGTAAACTTTTGAAAATCACTACATGCATCTCCTTTTTTGTTTTGCATTCTTCAGGGATAGCAACGTTTCGGTTGGGGGGTGTGATTGGTGCCCCCGAGTTGCTATTTTGAACCCATATTAGATAGGTTTTGAGTGCTTTTGCTGCTGCGCTAATCATGTCATTATGCCAATTGAAGTGTTCGAGTCTTCTTAGTATCCTTAATCTTAGTTTGGGGTTGTTGTGTGGTTGCTTTGCGGGTTTTTGTGCTGGGAGTTCAATATCGAGGACATATGATGGTCATGAAGATTGAACTCGAATTGTCGACCATCGAGAAACGGACCCGAATCAAAGAAGAATGAAGGCAAAGTGATGGAAATCAATGCGAGAAGAAGAGGAGCCGGTAAGCCAGCGGTCTGAATCGGCCCGATCCCGAAATTTCGCTAAGTTACGAATTTATTTGGGGTCGCGAAAATTCGCTTGACCTTAGCGAAAATTTCGCCAATCTTAGCGAGTGTGGTGCTAAGCTAGACCCAAAAATTTTCGCTATGCACTATTCCTAGCCCGGGGAATTTCACGTTTTTAAGCTACTCCTGAGAATTTATTAGCTAGCGAAATTTTGGCTAAGTAAGCGAAATTGCCCAGAAGCCTAAGCGAAATTTCACTGTTTAAACTATCTCTTGGTGATTTCGCTACCTAGCGAAATTGATATGCCTTAGTGAAATTCACTGCCTTGTCATACTTTTTGTAATTAATGCAAACAGGCTTCAATTTGGTGTATTACTCTTGTCCTTAAATTAGCCAAAATGTTGAGCTTTATGGTATTTTCATATACATTGGGTGGCCCCATATAAGCCCCCTCCATTTTTGTAACGAGAGGCGACTTTTAATCTTTCAATGCGTACGCGACTTTATTTTCTTTTTAGGTTTTTCTCTCTTCTCTCTCCTCTTTCTCTCCTTTCTTGGTTTGCAGACACCCTCGAGGATGACTGACTTGGAGGATGAGTGGCCCAAAACCACTTCCTTCTTGAGTAAAGGCTGGCTGAGGTGAGATCTTAAAATTTTTTGGTGGTTCCTTTGTTTTTCACGCGACGGGTTTTTATATTTTGGTTGATTTTTCTAACTTTAGGTTTAAAGCTTTTTGATGTAATTTCTTTGGCCCGATACTTGGCGGCAAGCTTTGGGGTTTAGTGTATTCTTGGCTTTAGATACACTAATATCCGTGAATTGCCATTCTGAGTGCGAGGTAGGTTAAGGGAATTTGGGTTTTCCTTCTTGAAGTGCATCCACTTTGATCAATGCTTGGTAATCTTTTAGGGTTCGGTGGATTCTTATTTTTAGATCCATTGAGACTCATTAGTTACCCTTTACGGGTGTGTGTAGGATGAGTCGAGATAGATTTTCCTTTGTCGGGGAACCATAAATGTTAAATAAATGCTTTCTATCAGGGAAAATTATTAGGGTTCCCAGGTTTTAATGCGAATGAAGATCGGTTCGGGAGATGACTATATGTCATCCTCCCCGATGAAGAAATTGGCTTTGGGGACCTCTCGGTTAACTGGGATCTTAAACTTCGGTGGCCAATGCTTGAGGAGTTCGATTTTACATTTTTATTTTATTTTACTTTTTCGGTTGCAACCAACCGCCCCCAACTGTTTTCCCAGCATAAAATCCCGAACCAAATTCACGAGTTTTGTTTTCACTCCGTCATTTTATGCGAAGAAAACCCATCACGTGTTGACCTTTGGAACCCTTTATCTTTGCGATGTGACTACGGCGATAGGAACAGGTATATAATTTTGTTGATTCATTTCGACCTTTCTTGTAGCGCAGTCAAAATGGCGAATTCTTAGGGGATGGTGCCTTAGTGCAAGTGACGAGCTGTGGAACACTTGTGATCCTCATCACAAGTCTTGGTAGGCTTTCACTTTTATGCGTTTCTGATCATATTTTCTTAGTTTTATTTCAGCATTAAAAAAAAAAAAAAAAAAAAAAAAGTCTTTGCGGGATAGTTTACCACGTGTTGTTTTTTGTGTGGCCTATTTCAGCTACTTGAGGATTGCATTTTCCGATGGTTTTGAATTGAGAGAAAATGGAATCCCATATGGAAACGATACGGTCGGGAGGGTAACCCCAGAGCTTACGTGACAATGAGGACTATGGAACCTTCCATGGCGTGGCGGCGACGTAGAGAGAAATCTAAGCCCGTATGATCACATGAGGGAATATAGAGAGACCAATGGATGGTGCACTGTCTATAATGTTCCCTCGACTTATATACCTCTGCTTCTCCTCATTTTACCTCGACTCCTCGAAGCCCGCAATGACCTGCCCTTATCCCCTGTTGAGCGAAACCATCACGAATTTGTAGCGAAACAAGTGGACAATTTCATAGAGGCGAGGTAGTGATGTCGGGCAATCAGCGGGAGCGGGTTGAGAGCTCCATGAGCGAGGAATTGGATGGGTTCAAAAGTGGAAATTGATCAAAAATTGGACATCTGCGGGAATCCATCTCAAAGCTCACGATAAGTTTGTTCATGAGAGGAGGAGAATGCACGGAGGAAGAGTGTGGCCGACACTATTGTGGGTAAGCAGGTCTGATTGCAGCTCCGAGGAGGACTTGAGAAGCCAGGCGTGAGAAGATCCTCTGAGGAACTACGAGGGTGCCCCACCGATTATGTGTAGAATATGGGCCCGTGGAAAAAGGAAGGAAAAGCCTCCCAATCTTGGCGAGGAGGGTAATGGAGAGGAAGAAATGGAAGAAGTACGTCGGTTATTCTGAATGAAATTTGCCCCGACCAAAACAACCTTTGCTAGTACCCTCTCGGTGACAGTGTACATCTTTGCCCTTTCTTGTGAATCAAAACCCGGCTTTTGTTCCCACGAGTAAGTCGACCGTACTTCACGTACCATCGCGAGAACTTGAAGATTAGTAGCCTCTGTACATAAGTTTGCCACTACATGTCGAAACGCAATGGTACACTTTATCGACGCTGGCATGATGGTTGGTTCGGTGCGGGATTGGTTGGAGCATCCGAACCTCGGCATTTAAACTCCGTCGGTTCAATGACCTCTTAGGATATCTTTGGCGCGGCCTACGGCGGGAGATCAGCGGCGTATACCTGCCACAGCAGTGAGGTGGTTAGGTTTCTTTTTATGTTTTCGTATAGTTACCAGCTTTATCAGCTGCCTACTAATTTTGATTAGGATTTATGTGTTAGCCATAGTAGGCAGTGATACTTTTGTATGCTTAGCTTTGTATTCATGTATTAGCCATTTTGGCTATATCAAAAGCTATTCAGTCTATATATATACAGATTTTTGCATATCATGTTTTGTGCCTTTACCATGTATATTTGTTTTTCTTTTCAATTGAGCGATTGAATTGCTTGAATTAGACCGATTGAATTGCACTTTTGTTGGAGAATAGAATCCTTTGTTTGTCCACCTTTATGTTAGAGCAGGAATTCCATGCATGAGGTCAATTTTGGTGAGTTGAGTTCTGACATTCTTTCGACTTGAAAATTTCTCCCTTATACTAAATCACTACTTTGCACGCAGTTGTGTCGATATTTGTGAAATTATACTGCTTTTCGGCTTTTGCATAATGACCTTAGGTATGTTGGCAACCTAGGATAGGTTTGTGTTGCCGCATTTGAAGGCCCGATGTTGTCTTGAAAAAAAAAAAAAAAAAAAAAAAAGAAAAGAAGAAAATATAAAGTCGGTAGACCTTGCCTTGAAACTAGAACATAGTCCAGGTGGGAATTTATATAGCGAAAGCCTTTGGCTTAGATGCCCTAAGCCTTAGTGGTTTTGGGAGTCGTCGATTTAGTGTTCGTTACATGGGTGGATGAGTGAGTCCCCAGCTTGGTGTAGGTGCTTGATTTTGAGAGAGTCATGCGGGGTCGGGGTGAAACCTTTAGAGTTAGCGGTCGGTGATCCTTTTGGCTTGATGCCTAAACTGTAATTGGTTGGGAGTCTCGGTGGACCCAGTTACCGCGGACTTTGGTGAAGTCGAGATTTTAGCCGTTGCACCCTGATATGGTTGGACTGAAAGAAGAGTGTAACTGGCCCCATCTGGGTTGTTCCCGGTGACTTAAGGCCATGTCGTGAGTGCTAGGTTGGGAGGAGACAATTTTTTGCAGATTTTATTGACAATACGGTTACATAAAGAACCATTAGACTTAGGTGGAAATTCAAGTTGAGATCATATTGGATCCAATGCCGACTCAAGGTGTTCTTGTATGGTTTGGTTCTTTCATGTCGGTTTCAAACTTGGTCAATCGATTTTTCGGTTTAAGGTAATGTTTATATGTCACGTAAACCCGTAAACTTTTTTGAAAATCACTACGTACATCTCCTTTTGTTTTTGCATTGCTAAGGGACTAGCAACGTTTCGGTTGGGGGTGTGATTAGTTCCCCGAAAGTGCTGGTATTTTACGAACCATGTTAGATAGGTTTTGAGTGCTTTTCTTGTGGCCAATCATGTCGTTTATACGATTAAAAGTGTTGAGTCTTCTTAGTATCACTAATCTTAGTTTAGAGTTATTGTGTGGATTTACATTTTTGCGAGGTGTACTGCGTACTTTGGGAGTTCAATATCGAGACATATGATGAATCATGAAGATTGAACTCAATTGTCGACCATCGAAACGAGACCCGAAAAATCAAAAGAAAGAATGAAGGCAAAGTGATGGGAAATCAATGCGAGAAGAAGAGGAGCCGGTAGGCAAGCCGGTGCAAATCGGCAATCCCGAATTTCGCTAAGTTGCGAAAATTTATGTGTAGCGAAAATTCCCGCAACTGTAGCGAAAATTTCGCAATCTTGTGAAAATTGTGAATTTTCGCTAGACCCCAAATTTTGCTATGTATTCTAGCGAAATTTCAGGTTTGCCAGCTACTCACGGGAATTAAGCTAAACTAGCGAGGAATTTAGTAATATGAAATTTCAAAGCCCTAGCGAAATTTCTATTTTAAGCTATCTCTTGGTGATTTAAGCTACCCTAGCGAGAATTTTTACATTACCTAAGCGAGGTACACACTGCTACCTAAGCCGAAATTGATATCTGTATGAAATTCCTTTGCCTTGTCATACTTTTGTAATTAATGCAATGAGCTTCAATTTTGGTGTATTACTCTCTTGTCCCTTAAATTAGCCAAAATATTGGAAACTATCGGTATTTTCATACATTGGGTGGCCTATATAAGCCCCTCCATTTTTGTAACAGACGACTTTAATCTTTTCAAATAATCTGCGGCTTTTTATTTTCTTTCGGTTTTCTATAATACTCTCTCCCTCTTTCCTCTCCCTTTCTTGGTTTGCCAAACACTCAAGGATGACAACTTGGAGGATGGTGAAAACTAAAACCTACCACTCCTTCTTGAGTAAAAGGCCTCTTTGGGGGTGAGATCTTAAAATTTCTTTGGTGGTTCCCATGTTTTTCCACCTTGACCGGGTTTTATATTTTGGTTCCAGATTTTCCCAACTTTAGGTTTAAAGCTTTTTTGATGTAATTTCTTTGTACAATACTTGGCAAGCTTTTAGGGTTTAGTGTATTCTTGGCTTTGAATGCACTAATATCCATTGAATTATATTTACGAGCCATGAGGTAGGTTAAGGGGCTAGGTTTTCAGCTACTTGAAGTCTGCATCCAGCACGATCAATGCTTGGTAATCTTTTGAGGGTTCGGTGGTTCTTGTTTTTAGATCCATTGAGACTCATTAGTTCTGCTTCACACGAATTATTGTAGGATGGAGTCAAGATAGATTTTCAGCGTGCGGGAACCATAAATGTTAAATAAATGCTTTCTATCAAGGAAAGATTATTAGGGTTTAGGTTTTAATGCCAAATGAAGAGATCCGGTTCGGGAGATGACTATATGTCATCCTCCCCAGCGAAGGAAATTAACCGGGGACCTCTCGAGTTAACCTAGGATCTTAAACTGGTGGCCCGATGCTTGAGGGTATTTTATTTTATTTTACTTTCGGTTTGCAACCAACCACCTTGTTTTTTACCCCACCTTAAAATCCAGGCAAGGAATTCACCGGTTTTGTTTTCACTTTCAGATCCATTTGTATAGAAGAAAACCCGTCCCGTGTTCGGCCCTGGAGCATTTATCACTACGATGAAACGACTACGGCCGGTAGGAGAGACAGGTATATAAATTTTGTTGATTCATCTCAGCCTACTGTGGCACGAATCACCTGTCTTCTTTCTTTTCGGTCATACTCTGCTTTCTTTACTCTTTCAACATTTAGAGCACATGTCACAATTATAGAAAAGTCATCATGGAAAAATCCTACAACATGGGCTCGAATATGGTCATTGAGGCCATCCTTTGAACTTAGACATTTATCTTCCACCGATCCAGCAGCATCTCGAGAGCATACTTGCTCCCGATGGTGTGTAGCGACCCACAGGCACGACGACAGATTAGTGAATCAGCGAAAGCAGGGCGCCGGGTGAAGCCATTAATCAAATCCATTTATCAAATACATTTCATAAGTGCAAGCATTTTCATTCTCAAATCTTTGCGAGAGCGATTTCAATTGGGACAAGCATAAACATTTACGACAACAAAATACATTTACAATGAAGGCATTCCATGCCTTTTCAAAATGATTTATAAAATAGATGTTCAGAGTTCAAATTGTTTTTACAAAATATCAATGTTAAAAAACAATGGAGTGAATGCATATGTCGAAGTATACTCTTCAATTCTTTCTTTATGACTCGACACTCCACGATCTTGGAATTAAAGCTTTCAATCATCAATCACTGGAATACTGGCATTGATAAAAACAATGCGCTAGCATTTTCTAAGTGCTTAGTGGTTCTATCACAAATTCTCCATTTCCATTTCAGTTTAATGCAAATCATGCATTTATCAAAATAATGCCTTTATACAATGTCTAGTGTAATGCAAAAGATGCTTATACAAATACACTTTTGAATATCATTTTTAAGCACTAGGTTGCGATTTCACATATGACTATAGAGTCGACATTCTGCAGTTAGTTGGTGAATCACATACTGATTGTCATTCGATAATGATTTTCACATTGATAGTAAAATCTCACATATGACTATAGGAAGTCAGCATTCGAGACAGTTGAGTTGGTGAATCGCGCGCATTTGTTATTGATAGTAATGTGATTTCCATTCAACTATTACAATCTCACATATGTATAGAAGTCGACATTCACGGCAGATTGATTGGTGAATCACCGCTCACATTTGTCATTGATAGCAATGTGATTTAAGCTTTAACAAATGCAGTTCTGCCGTGATGGTCGAGTTAGTGAATCCATCATGTTAGTCATTCAATAATACATTTCAAATCCAATTTACTCACATGCAATAATTTCACTTATAGTTCAAATACATGTGCATATCACGAGATATTTGTGACATTTTCAAATAATTCAAATCAGCATATATAGTTTGAAATGGGAATTGAGTCACTTGAGGAACAAACCCGATTTATAGATCCCTTTCTCTTTCGATACCGATCTAGGTAGGGTTATCGTCTTCACCCTCACGTCGAATACAATTTCTCGACTCTTGAGTGGTTGAACAACAATTAATCGTACTTAAGCTTTTCTTGCAGGCGCGAAGTCTTGTACATTTTTAAACTAGTTTTATCGCTTGTTGAACCCTCATTAGTCATTTATTAGGGTTCTTAAACTATCAGTGCATGAATACGAGACTTTCGAAAACAAAATAAAAATTTTGGCCGGGTGAGGCAGTGGCCGGCCGTCTTAGAAGCACTTCACCTCGGCAATGCGAGCTGCGCCTTAGCGAACAGGGAGGCCTTTTGGCCCATCGGCTTGTGCGACAGGGTGCTGCCGATGTGGCGAAGGGGCCCGTTTTGCTCAGATTCCCATTTTCCTTCTTTTTGCGATTTTTCTCAAAAAAATCCTCGAAGCGAACTAAAATAATAAGGATTCACTCAAAGACACATCGAAATACCAACTTTAAACCCCGACCATGAAGCTGAAAACCCATGGATGGATTAGGGTTTTTCTAACCCAAATATCATTTAGAGAAATCTAAGGTTTAGTTCTTACCCTTAAATCCCTTTGAACTCTTTGCCCTAGCTTCTTCCTTCTTCCTTCTTGCAAGATCTTGCACCAAAGAGCAAGCCCCACACAAATCTCTTGATCTTCAAACACAAAACCCTAGCTTTTCCTTTCTTAAGCTCTCCCACACATTTTTGCTCAAATGAGCATTCTAAGACCAGTATGGTCTAATATTACTTATGTCTCCTAAGGCCATGTTTGGCACTTCAATAAATTCCATTTCTCATTTTTGGCATTTTAACTCTTCATTTCACTTTCATTTATCATTTAATTCACTTGGCATTTAAGCTCATTCTCATTAGACCTTTAGGTCCTCATTTACAAATTTCCAAATTTGTGCTTTTCCACTTGGGTTTATTTCCAAGTTCAATCAATTTCTCATTTTAGCATATACTATTTAATCATATGCTCACATGTTCATTTCACTTTTCACAATTGATCAATTTATCAATTTTCCTGGAAAAACCCAAGTTTGGCTCAATTTATACCCGAAATATATAATAAAATTATTATAAAAATTCTAGGGTATTTTTGGGGAGTTACAGGGTGAATTCTCTTTGATACTCAGTCACACTCATCTATCTTTATTTCAAATTATGAAACTATCGTCCATATTGCTCAGATAAATACGACCCACATATTGTTTCTTGAATTCCACCAGGAAGAACTCCCATGTAACACTCTCCGGTGGTGCAGTCCTAGTCATGGAAACCCACCACTGATAAGCTTCATCCTGTAGAAGTGAGGTCGCACACTCTAAATTCTCCTCTAGTGTGCATTTGTCATGACATTCTTTCAGTTCTTTCAGACCAATTTTTTTTGCCATGTGAAACCCATGTCTTTGAGAACCATGGGTGATATTTTCCATTCTCTCTATAGGTGGCCATTTGAGGAACTCTTATGTATTGATTACAAAGCTCTTTGCGTGCTGAGCATATGATGGAGGATATCCATAGCACTTCCTACTTCTTGACCTTGCTCATGAATCGATGGAGCATGGGACGCTTGCCCACCTTCCACACTAGCGGGCCAGTTGGGCGACTTCCCGAGTCACCTCTAACCCTATGGGGTCTTGAAACATCCATGTTTACTATTAAAGGCCAGACAGATCACTTGTCAAGTCACGTCATCCTTAATATGCAATCACGATGCATGTCACCAAACAATTTCAAAAATCATTTTGTAGAATCGCCTAAACCTAGGCTTTGATACCACTAAAAATGTGGCCGGCTGTGTCAAATTTTGACCAGGCACAGGCGAACCCGGACACGAGACGGGTAAAACATAATCGAGTTCGATTTTCATAATAGTGTTTGTCTGAGTAGGTGAATAATTTCATGTATGCATGTGACGGAGCTTTACTTATCCTCTGTGTGACTTTGACGATGACTCTGATTCACTGCGATCTACGTCTTCGTACTTGTTCACTCAGTACCTACGCGATGATAAAAACAACGCGCTATGCATTTTCATGCTTAGTGGTTCTATACAGTTCTCTATTCCATTTCAATTTAAGTCAAATCAAGCAATTTTTCTCAACCATGCTTTTGGATCTTTTTGAATAATCAATGCAAATATAATACATATATTCATTTCATATACATTCATTTATAGTTCATTGACCATTCCAAATATGCACTTTCATATGCAATAAATCATTCAAAAAACAAATCATGCATTTCACAAATATTCTTATCATTTTGCCCTTAAACGAATTTAATCTATGCTTTCGGTGCATAGGATAATGGAATCACTGGCACGGTCCCGCTGGGCTGTAGGCCAATATAAAAACATTTTGTTTTATAACCACGGTCTGAGTCCCTCTCACGAATTTCTTGTTGGTTATTAAAAATCAATTCGTGAACACTCTTGGAGATATTGTCTCTCCTTCGGGCTATGGATCGGGTGACACATCGTACGTTCGTTCGCGATCTTGCTAATTTGACCCTTATTGGTATACCAATCTATCCTCCTTTCGAATTTAACGGTTAACATTCTATTAAGGCGTTTAAATCATTCATAGCAAAATACGATTATAGAGTATGTACATTTACTTACAAGCATTCATTTCAATACTCATGTGATTTTCATATTCAAATCATTTCACAATTATTTGCCTCGAATCAATTACAAAACAAATCAATATGCTTTTTTTTTCTTATAAATCATTCGAAATTCAAATCATTTTGTTATAATTCAAACACTTTGGAATTAGAGAGAGAAGTAGAACAAACCAAAAAGATTGTCGTCCTTCGATTCATGTCCTCGGAATCTCGACCTCAACTCGGGCTTTTCTCCTCGTTAGCCCCTAATCCATCATAAATGAAAATCATATATTAGTTGGGTATTTTTAGTTTTCTATTTAGGTCTTATTTCTACCCGACTCCCTTCCGGTACATCGTTCCTTTCATTTTTCCCCATTTCCTAATCCTTAGACATTCTTATCATTCTTTTTAGATATTGATATGCCTCATTTTGATGAATTTTCTGGGTTCAATAGAGTCCAAATTTTGATACACTTATTTCAGGGAGATTTGTTTTCCTAGAAGTCTTTACCCAGAAATTTGAATTACTCAATTTGGATGAGTGATGACCAAGTTATGGCCTAAATACCGAAATTTCTCTAAACATAATATCAAAAGTAAAACAAATTGACCAGAAATAGAACCTCACTTTGACGAATTTCTGGGTCTAATGGGGTCCAAATTTGAATATACTTATTTCATGAAGATTTGTTCTACTAGAAGTTTAGTTTATCCAAAAATTTTAATCACTCAATTTGGATGAGTGATGGCCAAGTCATAGGCAAAAACAAAAACATTTGACAACATCTCCCCTAAAAACCCAACATTTCCTTTATACAAAAATTCTTCATTTGAGGACCACGACCAATCAAACAACTTAGATCAACCAATAAAAATACTTTTATTCAAATTTGGGGTTTTCCCTAACCCAAACACAAGAAAATGGGGGTTAGGGTTTGGTTTATTTACCTCAAATCTCTTTCAATCTTCTTCTTTCTTCTTCTTTTTCTTTTTGATCACCTAAATCCTTGATCTTATGGAGGAAAATCACCAAGTTCTTTTCTTCTTCCTCAACCGTAGTGTGCCCTAGCTCTCCTCTCCCCATTGCCTTAAATGTGGGTTATGGCATTCAAAGACCAAAAATTTGTCTTTTGTCCATTACATGACTAAGGCCATGTTTGGCTACACACTAATTCATCATTTCTCATTTTTCTCACTTTAAAGCTTCATTTCACTTTCATTTCCACTTCATTTCATTTCGTTTATACTTTGGCACTTACATTACTCATTTATGACCCTTAGGTCCTCATTTGACATTTTTACCAAATTTATTTAGCTCTTGTAAAATTTTCAGGTTTTTATCATTTTTTTGTTTTTAGTCATTTAAACTTTGGAAAAATATAATTTATTTTATTTTACACCCTGAACATGTTATAAAACTGTTAGGGTATTTTCAGAGAGTTACAAAGAAGTCATGCAGCAAATGCAGTGGGAATAGAGGAAAGAGGTGAGTATAAATGCATAGCTGATGAGGGACTTGCTCATGGGGGTCCGTATCAGATGGAGAAGGCTAAGTTTATGAGTGGCAACAACAGCTACAATTTAAAGCCCAACAACAACCTTCCTACCCACTACACACCTACATTGAGAAACCATGAGAATTTTTCCTATGGAAGTGGAGTGCAGCATGGGCCAAGACCAGTATAGAACTCTTAACGACTATTGCTCCTGAGGTTTCAATTACTTGATATGAGCGACGAAGCTGAGAACCAGGCCAAAGAGGTCGAGTCTTTTAAAGATAAATGTGCAAGCTTCATGGGAGAGAACAAAGGTTGTTGATCATTCATGAATGAAAGTTTCTTTGTTGCGACATTCGAACAAACAAAAATGTGTTTAGACGGCCTGATGCATCTTTGAAAAATCCCCGGAGACCAGGTAGAATGGTGGCCTTATCTATGCAAACTCGGTCAGGGATTCTGTAAAACCCGTGAAAAATGGCAAAACAGTAATTTATCGGGTGATCGAAGGAAGAGCACGTGATTTTTGGAATCTCGGATGGCGAAATGGATTTTGCAGTTAGGGTGTCTCGCGAAATCTAGCTACCCGGTCAATTTAAGTTGGATTTGAATGTTAAGGAGTCTCACGTATTTAAGTGGTGTTGGGTGACACATGGCGAGCCATGTGGGCCATGTGTCACAATGCATGGCAAAGGCCTATGCATGTAGGACACATGGAAAGTCATGTGTGTGACACATAGCATGCCATGTGTAAACATGCATGGCACATTTGAAGGCTATATATGGAGCTGTTCATACAGCTTGGTGAGGGGCAAGAAGGAAGAGAAAAGGAAAGAATAAAAAAGATGAAAAATGAGGAAGAAAGAAAAGGAAGAGAGGGAAAGGAAAGAGGAAAAGGAAGAAGTGTCGTGCAGTGAGCACACCCGGATATCAAACAACCCGGAATTGTGCTACAAGAGGTAGGTTTCCTCCTACTTTGGTTATTTTAATCCTAGGGGCCATGTATTGGCCTAACGGTTTCACCCTATTTCAGGGAAAATTTAAGATGTGTGTGGTTTGGTTGTTGTTGTGTGTGATCCAGACCGCTTTCACGGGGTTCGGGACTATCGAGGCCCAGTTTCTTGTGTTCAGGAGACCAGGAAAAATCTGACGGAATGCCAAGCGAGGTGTGCCCAAATTTCCGCACACCATTGTGAGTCGGCCGCGTCAACTTCAGACGGCCACAACTTTCTCGTCCGAACTCCAATTCGAGCTTTCTTGGACTCTACGAAAATATCGTTAAGTGTATAATTTAATAAGATGAAGTGCTCAGCCAAATCGTGGGCTAAACATTGGGAATTTGGGTCGTAGACGGTAATTGTCCATTACGATTTGAAACTTCTACTTTGAGCTAGGTTTGCACTCGAAATGCTTGAAGTTTGCATATGGCCTGAGTAGGGGATTGCATGTTGGATGTTTTGTGTGGTATTGATAAAAGCTAGACTTTCTGGACTAAGTCCATATTATTTCCGAGGCCAAGCATGGCCGAATTTATGGCCGGGAATGACTAATGTGTGTTATTGCTATAAATTGAATAACATGCTGAATGTGTGAAATTATGTGATATATTTGTCAGATAAAATGGAAATAATTATATGTATTAAATATAATTTATCCATGACACTTGACATGTAGTGTAATAGATATGTTGCATGTGACACTTAGCGTACATGAAGGCATGAAATGCAATGCGGTATTATGCCTGAGACATCCGCGTCGAGTCGGGTGTAGTGCATGGTTGCGGTCGACCTTAGCGTGTTTGGTGTTCGACCATGGTAAATCAACCTTTGTGTTTGGTGTTCGATGGTGGGAAGCAGTGATTTTGGACTACATCGATGGAAGTCTCACGGGTGCCTTTCAATTGTTTTGAATAACCGGTTTATCAAGATTGTCGATGACAAGACGGGCCGGATACTCGGGGATTCCGGGTGGTCCTTTGATGGAGTTCCTTTGTATAGTCCTAGGGAAGATACGGTGGAGCTCCACTTTAAGGAGGGAAGTAAACACATGCATTAGTTTAATATCCCAATTATATATAAGAGTCCCACCACATATATAAATAAGGACCCATAAAAGTTCAATACGAATATTAGAGCATTCTAAGAGTGTTTGTGACTTTAGGGTTACAAATGAAATACATAAGTCCAATAATATAAAGGCAGATAGATATGATAGAATCTTTGCGGGTTCTTGCGAGCGAGTGAGCGTAGAAGGTAGGCGCGAGTAGATCTTCTGGCTAATGCGGACCTAGGTGATGAGTGCTTAAAACACTCAGATTATACTCGCGTCAGTCGTGCATTTTCATGTTGATTTGGCATTATTTATATAATTTTAGTGTTAGATTCCTTATTTAGTTTTTGTTTTGGAATACAGGCATGATGGCGAAAGAACAATTCACGGAAGCCATTTTTGGAGAAATGAGGGCGTACGAAGTCAACGCCGCGTCGCGGCGTCTCCGCGTCGCGACGTCACCCAAATTCGCGGCGTGGGGGTCCAGCGAATCACGGAAGTCAACCCGGTCACCGCGTGGCGGCGTCCTGCGTCAGCGGCGTCACCCACCATCGCGGCGGTCGGCTCAAAAATACGTATCTCATCATTAAATGCGAGGGGGCTGAGTTTTGGGGTATCGAAGAGCGTGCTGACCAGAGATACGGGTGGAGAACGCAGCACGGACTTCAAGGATCTCCTTGGATTTTTGTATTGGTTTTTCCTTATTGTTTTGATTATTTTTGGATCACATGAGGATGTTCTTCGTATTACATATTTTATTTCTTTCCTTCATGATGTTCTAAACTTATTTCTAGGGTTACATCAAACTTTTATCTGGCTTGATGGATTAGAGTTTAACCTTTCATGTTAATTAATTGTTGTTAATTTATCATCTACTCTATGCTGCATGTTAATTATATGATAATATCGGCGATAACATACTTGCGAAGATCAAGTTCGAGAGATGAGGGTATTCGAGGATCTGGGTAGGAAGTAGCCTTTAGCGATTCGGGTAATAGAATGTCCAGGACTGAAAGGTGGTATCTAGGGTAGAACATATAAGCATTTCGAATCTGAGTCGAGATAGAGATACTCGATTCTATTTGCGAGATAGGCGAATATACCTCGAGAGAGAGGATATCTCGTAGAGCAAGATCACCCCTCGCCATTGATATGTTATAAACAATTAGAATAGCAACTTTAGAAGAATAATCCATCGAATGTAGCGGGGAGATTTAACCTAAATATTATCAATTCACCAAAACCAGTAGCTTAGTTACGGTTAAATTGCTTAAATTCTCTCTTAGAATCATTTATTCGAGATATTGTCAAAAGCGAGTCTACATGTGATTCATCACTCCTGTGGATCGATACTCGTACACTAGTACACTATATTACTTGGGGCTACGCGTACACTTGCGCACTTAGGCATTCATTTTATACACCGCGTTTTCGGCCTACCAAGTTTTTGGCGCCGTTGCCGGGGAAAGGCTTAAATTGATATAGAGTAGTAAGCATATAGATAATATTACGGAATTTTTCTTTATTTTTTGTTATTTTTACAAGTGCTTGGTAATTGGGTTTGTTAGTTGGTGTGTTATTGCGTGGGGTTCGGTGAGTACATCACGGCGACCAAAGCGAGATTAATCAACACTTGTGTGATCGGGCAGAAGACTTACGCAGTTGCGTAGGAACGAGAGACGAGCAGTAGAACTCCAATAGTCATGGAAAACAACGAGAGAGCAGATTTTGGCGTGGAACAGCACGAACCCGCAGAGAAGTCGAACTAGAAATCAAGCGCCTAGGCCATTCATACGTAGGACGTCCGTACATGCTATTAGATGAGTTCGTTTCTACCTCAACGATTGTTCGAACGGCAATCGAACGACATGATTCAGCGAAACAATTTTGAATTGGAAGTCGATCACGATACAAATACTTGAACATATTGTTCCATGGACTACCCGTGAGAGCAGGAACATGCATTTGACTAGCACCTCGAAGTTTTGCGATACCATCAAAATGCTTGAAGTCCTTGAAGAAGCCCTAAGATTGCGGTTATTCCCACTTTCACTTTCGAGAGGATAGAGCCAAGCATTGGCTAACTAGTCGACCACGGATCCATTACTACATGGAAAGAATTGTAGTGCAAAGTTTAGGCCAAGTTCTTTCACGTAGTGCACAACGTGCGAGATCAATATGTTCGGTCGATTAGAGGAGGAACTGGCGGAAGCATGGGGCTGAGTTTCCATGAATTGTGCGGAAGTGTCCTCTGTCAGCTAACGGATGGATCTGAGTTCACTTTTACAGTAAAGTCACAAATCTGACCGAACGATGATAAAATGCCTCGGTGGAGGATGGGTGATGAAGAAACCACAGACGGGCGTATGAGATATTGGAAGATCTTTGCAACCAACACTGTCAGGTGGCCTAGAGAAGGCTATCGGTAAACACGGTGGGTGTACGCAGTTGATGATCCTCGACAATCACGGTAAATCCATGGCTCGGTGACTAAACGGCTAAATAGGCGACGGGGAGCGGTATATGCTATACGGACCACTCCATGGGAGTTGTGGTCCCGTGGAGAGACTGACATAGTAGTGTAGAATGTCGGTCGAGGAAGCCCTACGGTGGGCAAGCCCGGTCGTGTCGAGATTTAATCGAGAATCAATCCGCAATGTGAGGACGTATGGGGTAGCAACTACCGGAGAATCAAAATCAGGCGAGGGTGGCGTACTAGTGAGTCAGGCAGTCGGAACAATCAAGGGTATGGATGGAGGAACAATCGAGAACAATATGCCATCAAAGCCCAGAGCTAATGAACCACCCCACGAAAGAAGAGAGTTTGGATTTAGAAGCGACTCGCTTGCAGATGTTAACTTAGCATTCGCGTTTATGAATGGGAACTAAGGCAGACCATGACATGAGCAGCAATTGAACAATCAAGCGGCACAGTTGAAATTTGGAGGTTCAAATGGGGCAAATGGCCAATCTGTTGGCGGCTTGTAGGGATCATTGCTGACAATTACGAGGTAAACCACACAGGAGAGGAAAAAATGCTGCAAAGTTTATCACTCACAGGAGTGGAGGAAAGAGTTGGAAATCCCAGCGCCACTAGCGGCAAGGGTGGAAGTAGGAGCAAGACAAAGCGCCCAAAAGGACCGGATGCAACATGGTAACTTGAATACGATAGCGGTCGAGATAATAAAGTCGGGGAAGGAACAGAAGCAGGGCAAAAAACGGATGAACTGTCATACCCGATTAGTATCCTCGAGGTTGAAGAAAGATTAAGTTAGGAGAGGTTTGCAAGTTTCTTGACATCTTGAAGCGCATGATAACATACCATTTTGGAAGCATTCAGAATATGCCAAGTTATGCTGATATTTATGAAAAAATCCTTGTAAGTAAGAAGAATTAGTATGGGACCATTGCCTTGGCGAGAATCTGCGGTGCCATCTTGAAAAGCTGAAACTTGGATGCGCCAAATTTGCTATCTTAGTTCTTCACAAGGAAGCCAAGATTATCTGGAAAAGCTGTGTGACTTAGAGACTGATAAACTTGATCACGGGTGTCGATGTTTAAAAGGCTAAAGGTGGGAGGAAACTAGAAATCGACCACAATCGATGCTGACTTGCGGATGGAGTCTATGACACCTAGTATAGTCGAAAATATGCTAGTAAAAGTTGGTAAGTTCGTCACTCCAGTAGGACTTTGTCATTCTAAGACATGGAGGAGGACTGACTCGGTCCCCCATCATACTTGAGTAGACCTTTCCTAGCCACGGAAAGCTCAAATTAATGTACGAAGGTGAACTCAAACTAAGAGTCAAGGAGACGAGATCACTTTCCATGTCTTCAAGCCCACGAAACACCGGATAATGATCCAAATGAAGAGATCTCGAGGAAATTCAATACGGAGATTTCGCGAGCGTGAGAAAAATTCCCGGGGACAAGCGGCTTGTGCACGACAAGACGAGGGCAAGGGCATGTACGGAAGAGTATTTCATCCACCTTGAGCATTGGGAATTGAGCATTATCGGGATGCGCATCGCATTTTCTTAGTTTATCCTAAGTGTCTTGCACATGGAGATTCAGGGTAGTCGAGCTAACGACATTAAACATAGCGCTTCTTGGGAGGCAACCCAAGTTTTCAAAAACTTTGTTTTTAAGTTTTTAGTTCTATTGTGTTTTAAATAATTTTGATTTCTAAACTTTTAATCATGATCGGGTTTGCTTGTTGGTTTAATTTGGGGAAGCTAGGAAGTGTAGGTTCGAGGCTTGCAGAATGTTCAAGTCCGCAAGGAAAGTACAAGTGGAGAGTTCTCGAAAAATTGAGGTTGGTATATAAATTATCTTGGGAGACCTTCTGCACGTCGCGGCCGTGAGATTTCACGTCGCGTCGGCGCGAGCTCACATCACGTGATCGCGACGTGTGAGTTCAATCGCGACGTCAAATTTACCTCTGTCACGCGTCGCGGCGTGGATTTTCCGTCAGCGACGTCGGTTTAACTGCTCCTCTGTCGCGTCGCGGCGTGAATCTCACGTCGCGGCGTCATTTTGACATGCTCTGCGCCGCGTCGGCGTTTGCCGCGCGCGTCAGCGGCGTCGCCCGATCAAAACCTGCACGTCGCGTTAGCGTGGCCCATGCGTCGCGGCGTGGCCCGGTTAAACCAAGAATGGAGGCCATTTTTGGCCTTTCACGCACCACCTCCTCCACGAAACCTATTGTGCGCGCTGGGAGCTACCGCTCGGCCAGATAAGAGATCTTTCTCTTTGCTGCGCCGACCACTTTGTAAGTCACCCGCGTGGTAGGTTTGGACATAGTGGCTTCTCCACCCTTTGTGTAATAGATTCTAGCTTGGGTATATTAGTCGTTTAAGGGTTTCTTTATGTGTTTTTATTAGCTGGGGTCTTTAGAGGTCTTTCGGGTTAACTAGATTCATTAGGGTTTTGAGTCGGCTTTTAGGTCTTGATTGAGTCTTTAGGTAGTGTTTAGTTAATTTCTTTTTTGTCGTGCATATTAGGTGTTTGTTATTTGGTTTAACTTAGGATGTCGGCAAGCCGGCGAAAGTTGCATAGCGGTCGGGCGGCGGGCCCCCAGGCTCTGCACATTCGATACCTCGCGTTTTGTAAGCGCGGATCTGTGGTCCGGTTTTAGCATAATTTCTGGCAGGTCATACCGTTAGGAGAAGGGTTTCACCACCCGGCAGTTTTTTATGTATCGAGGCGGGGTTGGCGTGCCTTGTGCAACCCTCGCCCATTGCCGTGGCGTGGTTCGAGATTCTGCGCCCGACCTCGCCCCTCCCACGTCCTCGAAAGGTCGAGTGGGGTGTATTGTCGACTTATTGTGGTCGATCGATAGCTACTATGGCCTCGAGCATATCCCATAGGGCCTTTGATCGACTCGCGAGCACCGCGACTACCATGAGGTCGTAAAGTGTTGACCAGGTCGAGGTGAGTGGCGAATCAATACGCGCGCATGAGCCTGCCGGTAAATTTGAGCGGCGTTTGGCACACATTCCTAGGTGTGGCATCACTTTTATCACTTGGCGTCTTATCACGAAGCGGCGAATGTGAGGTATTGCCGGCGCTCCTTGCTGGCTTCTGGCTATCTTCACAGGGATATACCATTTGGCGTTAGGCGGAGGTTATTGAGATGCCATCCTCCATAGCGGAATGCGAAAAATGAACTGGGGCACCCTTTTACGATATTTGGCTTGTGCGAGCAAAGCTAGGGTGCCTGACAACGATAATTTGGCCGCCCCCCGATTAAGACCATATCGGTCAGCGGGACACACACAGTGTCCGCTGACACGAGGGTTTATGACTCGGGCCATGAGCCCCTCGGGCGGGCGAGCTTCAGTTATCGGGCTCGCTATGGATTCTGGGTGACACCCGGGGAGGACGTGCCGATCCTCGTCTCGACCTCCTCCCACCTCCACCCGGCGGCCTCGGGCGGTAGTCCTCCCTAGTCCTTCCCCGATATTGAGGACCGGTGCTCTCCTCATTTGGCGTTTGAGCGCGATGCAGGATGAGACCCGGGAACATCGAGTCCTCGTTACTCGGGACATGGGCGGCTAGCGTCTTGACATGCGCGCCTGATTACGGCTTGTCGGGCCATCATTCTCTGGCAATGACGAGGCTATGCGAGGCCCGGCTGGCGCGGCTCACAGCTTTCCACCCGTCCACCGCCCGTAGCCCGCGCGGTGATCTGGGGAGTCCTTACCCTCTATGTTTTTATTTTACCGATTAGGGACCTTTGGATCTTTTGTTCAAGGGGGAGTATTTTGTTCGGATACCATGTTTTGTTTATCATTTTGCTTTATTTGCGTTGTTTTAGTTTTAGTAGTTTATAGTATTGTTTAGTTGTTCGCATTTTGGGTTGTGTTTTGTTTTTAGTATTGCATGCGAGTTGTAGGTAGTGTAAGTATTTGTTTGAGTTATTGGCCATCATATTTGCTTATGTTGGTGAGTCGGTTGTTAGTTGTTTGTTTGTTTTAGGATATTCATGCATAATGTAGTAATTGCATTCGGTTGTGCCATGTTGAAAATTGAGGATCGAATTTTAGATTGGAATTCACTATAGATTTGTTCAGATGCATACATTTATTTTGATGCTCGGTAATTGGGTGTGAATAAGTGAAAAAAGGCTAGTGAACCAATCGGGTAGTCGAGAAACCAATTCTCAAAAAACTCTATCCACTCACCAGGTGGCGATCGGAGTAATGCATAAGTCAGAACCAAGCTACTAAAGTCGACTGACTAGGGGTCGAACCATTTGAGTGATGGGACACCTAAACAAGAGGATTGCCATCGAGCCCCGACGAAAAGAAAAATACAAAAACATGAGAAAAAGAAAAAGAAAAGAAATAAAAATAGGCATATGCATAAGAATAGCGGGATCATCGATCGAATCAGAGACACGGTGCGAGGGGGCTATCAAAACCTAATGCCACGACAGTAGCGTAGAAGTCAGTGACTTCAGCTGCCAGATTACATAAGGACGAAGATGGATCGTTCACGCAACCCTAGGGCCATCGAGTTTGGTTGAGTGTTCGAATTGAAGTTTGAAGGAACTTAATGCACAGTATATAGCTTATTTATTTGAAGTCACCAATGGATCCATTCTGGAATTCCTGGCTAAAACTTCTTGGCACTAAGGTCTTCTTCCATTTGTTTTGGTACATAGGAAATTCTAGATATGTAGACATGAATAATTTAGATTCACATCCTTGTCACAGTTGATTCTTCTAATAGGTGGGTTGAACTTAAGTTTAGAGTGTCGGAACTTCGAGGCATATTAAGGTCACACGTAGGCCACGTAGGGTTTTAGGAACTGGCCGTTGAACACTATGGGAGTGGATGCACTAGTCGAGTTTCACATACCTCGATCGAAGTCACTTAGAAGTCAAATATCTTACGTATGCCTTCATTGGAACATGTCGAGCAAGCCGATTGGGTATGTGAATCGATCCCAGTGATCCCTTTGTTTTTAGGCTATGGCGTCACATCTTAGTGTGAGATTGCTAGTGTGGGTGTGTGTCTGTTTAAGTCGGTTCTTGAGGAGCAACAAAGAAATTAGGATGAAATTGTGATGAGTGCTTAAAACACTTTCAGTTATACTGCGTCATTAAGTGCATTTTCATGTTGATTTGGCATTATTTATATAATTTTAGTGTTAGATTCCTTATTTAGTTTTTGTTTTGGAATACAGGCATGATGAGGCGAAAAGAACAGTTTAAGGAAGCCATTTTGGAAAATGAGGAGCATGCAAGGAAGTCAACTACGCCGCGTCACGGCGTCTCCCGCGTCGCTGACGTCGCAAGTCACGTGAAGTCAGCAAATGCAGAAGTCAACGGTCACTCGTCGCGGCGTCACCGCGTCGGCGGCGTCGATAAAATGCGCATCTCATCATTAAATGCGGGGGCTCGGGATTTTGGGGTATCGAGAAGAAAGTGCGACGGAGATACGAGGTGGAGACACGCAACCACGGACTTCAAGGATCTCCTTGGATTTTTGTATTGGTTTTTTCCTTATTGTTTTGATTATTTTTTGGATCACATGAGGATGTTCTTCATATTACATATTTTATTTCTTTCCTTCATGATGTTCTAAACTTATTTCTAGGGTTACATCAAACCTGTCACAAGCAAATGGATTAGAGTTTAACCTTTCATGTTAATTAATTGTTGTTAATTTATCGCATCTACTCTATGCACGCATGTTAATTATATGATAATATCGGCCAATATTAACATACTTACCTTGAAGATCAGATTCGAGATGAGGGTATTCGGGGATCACGAATTAGAGTAGCCTTTAATGGGTTCGAGATTAATAGAGATATTCGGGACTGAAGGTGGGTAATCTAGAAATTTAGGAGCAATTTCGCATTTCGGAATCTTAGGAGTCGAGATAGAGATATACTCGATTCTATTTGCGAGATAGTAGATATACCTCGAGGAGAGGATATCTCGTAGGCAAGATCACCTCGCCATTGATGTTATAAGCAATTAGAATAACAGCATCTTTAGAAGAATAATCCATCGAATGTGTAGGGAGATTTAACCACAAAACCATACGATATCAATTCACAAAACCAATAGCTTGAATTCTGATTAGTACTTAAATTCTCTCTTAGAATCATTTATTCAGATATTGTCTAAAAAGCAGAATCTCTGTAGTCAATTCATCTTTCCCTGTGGATCGATACTCGTACACTAGTACACTATATTACTTGGGGCTACGCGTACACTTGCGCACTTAGGCATTCATTTTATACACCGCGTTTTCGGCCTACCACTAGGGAACGAATTTAAAACAATAAAACGTGAGATAATAAATCTCAGTGAGTGGCATAATTTATAAGGAAAATAAAGTCTTTAATTTCGAAAATTCCTTATTTCAAGACCTCACATACATTCTTTTGCAAAGTTCCCACAGTTTAAAATCATTTCCACAAAACCCGACTTATACCAAATCAACAATATGAAATCCATGCTCAAAATTTAGCAGAAATTATAACTTTGAATCTGTTCTAACATACCATTGAGCATAAAATTATATAACCTCATATCGTAAGAAAAATAATCGGGAAAATACAACAACCATAAAGATTTAAAAGCTACAGGACACTCGAAAAACCAACAATGTCTGCGTACCATATACACTTCACAAACCGGTGGATTTCCCCGTCGCGACCCAATAAATGGTTGTACTTACCACAGAACCCGACAATGTCACTAGAGTACCATATATCCTTTATGACCAGTACTATATACTCATCATAAAGCAGTACCATATACTCATCATAAACCATGCCATGTCTCATCATAAAATGTACCATACTCATCATATCTTAGTCATAGTATACCCGTCATAAGCCCAGTACCATATGCCATCTTATCTTAGTACCATATACCCATCATATACCGTACCATATACCCATCATATCACAGGTACCATATACTCATCTGTCCGTGTCATGTATCATATCTTGTGCCATATACCCATCATAAACCGTGGGATACCCACCTCACGACCCTTAACCTCGAAAGGTGTCGTGGTAATAATAATAATGATGAACCGTCGGTGACGACCTCACGGCCGTGGAAATAACATATAACCGTTGGGTAAACCCAACCTCACGACACCGTGGCAAACCCAGAATACCAAACCGTCGGGTAAACTCGACCTCACGGTCGTGGAAATAATGTATAACCGTTGGATGAATCCAACCTCATGACACCGTGGCAACTAATAAATCGTCGGATAAACCGACCTCACGGTCGTGGAAATGATATATATAACCATTGGATGAACCAACCTCACGACACCGTGGCAACCAATAAACAGTCGGGTAAACCGACCTCACGGTCGTGGAAATAATGTATAACCGTTGGATGAATCCAACCTCACGACACCGTGGAAAACCTATTTCACTATAATATGAATCTTGAATCAATGCTGCAGTACTATATGGTACATCAACCTATAACAACCAACACGGTATTCTTACTCACATATACTTTTCCAACGATGTTGTATTATAATATAACAACCAACACAGTATCCTTACTCACATATACTTATCCAACGATACTGTATTATAATATAACAACCAACACAGTATCCTTACTCACATATACTTTTCCAATGGTACTGTATTATAATATAACACCAACCACAGTATCATACTCACAAGTACTCAAAATCTCTTTCTTAAAACAATAGAGTTTTCAAAGTGGTTTAAAACCTCAATCCACGTACTTGGCTTATATTTAAAAATACCACCGGACTCATCCGAGGAACTCGATAAAACTTCCAAGTATTTAAAGCGTTGACAAAATTCACATGAAATGATAACTTGTTTATATAAAGGCGATACCTTTCATTTATGCACAATAATGAAATCCGTCAAATAAGTTATATATGTAATAATTAACCACAAATATATCATAATAATACCCAAAGCATTTTAAAAACATATAAACCACTCCCTTGAGCCTTTCAGTCTTGTCCTTGCGAGATCGTCTCGACTAGGCGTATTGCTGTAATATAAATAAAATACCACTTAGGCTCCAATAATTGAACCAACGACATTGGGATATCCCTAAGGCCTTAGAATAACTTTTAGAACTATGAGACCATCCAAATTGAACTTTCAAACAGACTGATTGCCACAAATTATGCCCTATAGGCGGATACTAAATTGGGGCTTTTCACCGAGAACTAATTTCGAAAATTGAGCGATCGATAATTCCTAAATCAATTTCACTAATACAACTTCAATTTTGCCAAATTTGACCAATTGGTACTCTATTTGATCCCAGGCATCTCGGTAATTACGAAACAACCTAAAAATGAAAACTAACCAAGCGGCGTCAAAATTTACAAACCACATATCAATGGAAAGCCCGAGAGACCGGGAACTCATCAGTACCATTACCTTGGTCAACGATTCATGGTGGCGGAGAAAATTCGATCAATAGTCAGCCCGACTTTGTTGACAACTTTCAAACGGTGAGGAATGCGCAAGGGACCACGGAAATGAGTTCAAGGGTTCAAGAAATAAGTGGAAAAGGAGCTATGGGCTGCTGAGGCGGCTGAATGGCCAGGAAAAGTGGGAAAACTCCGGTGACCCGATTGGCCGCCAGCCAAGCCCCGCCGTTTAGATCGGGCTGCTTAGGTGGCGGCTCATACTGAAATTTCACCGGCTTGGTCGTCCGGGTGGGCGCCTCCTGGCCGGCGCGTGCTTGTGGTGGCCGGTGGTGCCTCTTTTGTTCAATCTCCTTTGCTCGCAAATATTGGCGTGACCCAGGCTTCGGGTCCTGGTTGAAACTACTACAGGGGTTTGGAGTTCAAAATGGTGTTTGAAATTTGGGAGTTTCATTTAGCATCAAAGTTATGTTTATATAGTCCCTAGGGTTAGTTTTCGGGTAAAACTTTGAAGGCGGCGGACAGTTAAAAAACACCTTTGTTGTTTGAAATTACGGGGTTATAACTTTTTAATCGTAAGTCGGTTTGGACCGTTCGACCAGTCTATGAACTCGTATCGACGAGGCCTACGAAATGGTGTCTTAGTAAACCCAAAACTATTCATCCTTGAAAAAGTCAACTTTGGTCCACATATTAAGTGTTGGTCAAACCTAGTCAAACTTAGTCAAACTTGGTCAAATGTGTTTCAACTCGTATTATTTGGTGCGGGTCATTACATCAAATGTTTTTGAATAAAACGTTTATCGGAGATTGTCCACTGTTTTTGAATAAAACAGTTTATCGGAGATTGTCCAATGTTTTTGAATAAAACATTTATCGAAGATTGTCCACTATTTTTGAATAAAACAATTTATCGGAGATTGTCCAATTTTGAATAAAACGTTTATTAGAGACTATCCACTTTTTTTGAATAAAACAATTTATCAGAGATTGTCCAATGCTTTTGAAATAAAGCGAGTTATCGAAGACTGTCCACTGTTTTTTAATAAAACAGTTTATCGAAGATTGTCCAATGTTTTTTAATAAAAGCGTTTGCTCGAGAAGGCTAATCCCTTTGTTTTGAATAAATAGTTTATCAGAGATTGTCCGATGATTTTTAAATAAAGCGGGTTGCGAATTGTGCGCTGTACTAATAAAGCGAAAATGTTGTATAGTGTCGGCGTCCTATGGTGAGAACTTAAATCAGTGGCCTGAAATGCATAACCATGATCTTGGGTAAGGAAATAAGTAGGAGAATTGGGATTATCGATATTAGAATTACAAAACAAAAGTTTTGTTTGGAAAAAGGAGTTAGGGCGGGATGCCCATGCGGTTTCACACTTGGCATATCGGGTGTGAGGAGTCACTTGAGGGACTCAAGATTTGAGTCATGAGGGGCATATTGCATTCATGACATGTAGACATTCAGGTACAGCAGAGTATAGGTACTTGAATGCGTGTGATTGTATGTATTGGCAATACATGTTTCTCTTAGGTAGGGAGTAGCATTAGTAAGAGATATATCTTTGCTCACCCCATCGTGGGACCACCCTTTCAGGTACACAAGAAGACGACACTCCTTCAAGGTCGTGAGTATGAAGAAGGCCGGGTTGTGGCCTTGAGAAGTATTTTTGTAAAATATATTAGACAATATAGTTTTTAATAAATGTTGGCATGTAAAAGTGTAAAAGAGTTGTACATCAAACTCTTGTAAAATATTATTAAAATTTGTATATTTGTAAGAAAAATATACAAAAAGGCGACCACAAATATTCCACGGGTTGACGAGTTGTCAACTGGACCCTCGGATTTTGGAGGGTCACAACATGGTATCTAAGTATACGCACCCCTGGGTTTTTGGGGCGTTACAGATTCTTTCCCTAGTGACACCAAGAAGAACCCAAAAGACTGTATGGAAATTATTCTCAGGAATGGCAGAGAACTACAGAAAAGAAAAGAATAATAGAAAAAGATGACTAAGAAAGAAAAGCAAGTAGAAACTGAAGAAGAAACCAAGCTGGACAGTTCAAAAATGATTGAAGAGAAAAGAAAATTAAAAGTGTAGCAAGAGCAGCCAGTTGAAGAGGGTGACTTGAAAAAGAAAGAGAAGGTGCAAGCCTATAAGCCTTCTATTCCATTTTTTCAGAGGCTGCAGAAAGCAAAGATGGAAGAACAATTCTCTAAATTCTTGAATATGTTCAAGAAGATAGAGATAAATATCCCTTTTGCTGAGGCATTGACTCAAATGCCTCATTATGCTAAGTTCATGAAGGATATACTAAGCAAGAAGAGGAAATTTTCTAAAGAAAGAGTGGTCAGCCTGACAACAACCTACAGTGCAGTGATTCAGAAGAGTTTACCACTAAAGATGCAAGATCTAGGTAGTTTCACCATTCCTTGCACTATAGGGAACTATGAATTGGGAAAAGCATTGTGTGACTCAAGAGCAAGCATCGATCTAATGCCATTATCAGTAGTGAAAAGACTCAGTTTGGGGGAGCTTAGTCCAACAACTATGACTCTATAGATGGCTGATAGATCCTTGGCTCAATCTGAAGGTGTGCTTGAAGATGTACTTATCAAGGTGGGAAAATTTATTTTCCCTGTGGACTTTGTGGTAATTGACATAAGGGAGAACTCACTCTAAGGGTGGGAGATGAAGCAATACACTTCAATCTGAATTAGAGTTTGAAATGGCCTGAATTTGATAATGTTGATTGTAAGACTGTAGAAACAATAGTTACCATCAGTTTTGAACTAAAATATGATTGTAAGATTATGAGTTCAATGAATGAAAATGAGATGAATTTCCAGTATCTTGAGGATCTTGATTTTGAATTTCCGAATTCCAATTTTGAATTTAAAGAAAAAGTACTCAATCTAAATGAAGGTAATGCAGAAAATTCAAGTAGTTGTGAAGGGAAGAAATAAGAAGTAGAAACAAGCTCTAAGGGGTTAATTCTGAAATAATTGCCCAAACTTTTGAAGTATGCCTTTTTAGAAGCCGAAAAATCAAAACCAGTGATCATATCATCTGACTTGATAGAGCATAAAAAACGAAGAAAGCTACTTTGAAGATTCTCGAAAGTATAAGAAGCAATAAGCAAATTGATAGAAGACTTGAAAGGAATCAATCCTTCTATTTGCATGAAAAAATCCTCTTAGAGGAAAATGCAAAAACATCATTAGAAGACAAGAGAAGACTGAATCCAATGATGAAAGAAGTTTCCAGAAAAGAAGTACTAAAATGGCTGAATGTAGAATTCATCTATGCAATAGGGTGAGCCCAGTTCATGTGGTTCCCAAGAAGGGTGGATTCACTGTCATCAGAAATGAGAAAAATGAATTGATTCTAACAAGAACTATGATAGGATTGAGGGTATGCATTGACTACATAAAATTTAATACTGCTACCATAAAGGATCAGTATCCTTTACCTTTCATTGATCAAATGTTGGATAGGTTAGCAGGACACCCCCATTTATGTTTTCTTGATGGATTTTCTGGATACAACCAAATTGTCATAGCCCCTAAGGACTAGGAGAAGACTACCTTTACATGTCCTTATGACACCTTTGCTTTTAAAAGGATGTCATTTGGATTGTGTAATGCTCCTGCCACCTTTCAAAGGTGTATGATGTCTATCGTTTCTGATTTGGTGGAAGAGGGCATGGAGATCTTCATGGATGACTTCTCAGTATATGGGTCTAGTTTTGAGAATTGCCTAAAGAATTTAGAGACTATACTTCAGAGATGCCAAGACAAAAACTTAGCTCTAAATTGGGAAAATTTCCACTTTATGGTAAATGAAGGCATTGTCTTAGGGTAAAAAATTTATGCATCTAGACTTGAAGTTGACCAAACTAAAGTTTTTGTTATTGAAACTCTAATGCCACCTACCACAGTTAAAGGGATTATAAGTTTTTTTGGACATGCTTGATTTTATAGAAGGTTTTTAAAAGACTTCTAAAAAATATCAAGGCCATTATGCAAACTAATTGAAAATGAAGCAAAATTTGAATTTGATGAAAAGTGTAAATGTGCATTTGTATCAAGGCCAAATTGATCAGAGCTCCTATCATGGCAACACTAGACTAGAACAAAGAATTTGAGATAATGTGTGATGCTAGTGATTTTGCAATGGGAGCTATGTTGGGACAAAGAACAGACAAGACCTTCAGAGCTATATATTATGCTAGCAAGACATTTAATGAAGCACAAGAGAATTATTCAACCATTGAAAAAGAAATGCTTGCAATGGTCTTTTCTTGTGAGAAGTTTAGGCCATATATATTGGGTCTCATGTCATAATGTACACTGATCATGCACAATCAAATACCTGATGGCAAAGAAAGATGCAAAGCCAAGACTAATCAGATAGGTTTTATTTCTATAGGAATTTGATTTGGAGATCAAAGACATGAAAGGAAAAAGATAATGTGATAGTTGATCACTTATCAAGACTAGAAAAGCCTATTGAAGATGAAAGAGTGATTGAGATAGAAGAAAATTTCCTTGATGAGCAGCTTTTCCAGGTATTAGTTCAAGTACCATGGTATCGCGATAATGACTTCTGCTTGTGGAATTATGCCACGGAAATTTAGCGCTACCAGCGAAGAAAGTTGAGAACTAATGCTAGGTTTTATATATGGGATAACCCATTGCTTTTCAGAAGAGAAGCAGATAAGATCATTAGAAGATGTGTACTAGAGGCAGAAGAAACTGGAATTTTGGATAAATGCCATGCATCACCATAAGGAGGACACTTTGCAAGAGACAGAACAACCTAGAAAATTTTCCAGGCAGGTTTTTAATGGCCGACTCTATTTAGAGACTATTTTGAATGGGTTAAACATTGTGACATATGTCAGAGAATATGCAACATCAACAGAAGAAATGAGATGCCTCTATAAGGAATCATGGTGGTGTAGATTTTTTATGTATAGGGGATACACTTCATGGGGTCTTTCCCACCTTCATTTGGAAATCTATAGATTCTCCTAGCTATGGATTATGTATCCAAATGGGTGGAAGCCATACCTTGCCCCATAAATGATGCTAACATAGTTGTAAGGTTTTTTCAAAGAAATATTTTGACTAGATTTGGAGCCCTTATAACTATATAAGTGATGAGGGAAGTCATTTTGAAAACAAGCTGTTTGCAAGACTAATGAGCAAATATAGAGCCAGACATGTTATGGGATTAGCTTATCACCCTCAATCAAATAGGCAAGCTGAAATATTCAATAGAGAAATCAAAACCATACTAGAGAAAACAGTAAATGCAAGCAAAAAAGACTGGTCAACAAAGCTAAATCATGCATTGTGGGCATACAAAACTGCTTATAAATATCCTATTTGAATGTCCCATACAGAATTATATTTGGTAAGCAATGTCATCTACCTCTAGAGCTTGAACATAAAGCAATGTGGGCAATCAAAAAGCTGAACTTTGATTTCCAAACTGTAAAAGAAAAGAGACTCCTCCAATTGAATGAATTATAAGAGCTTAAAAATGAAGCCTATGACAACGCAAGAATCTACAAAGATAAGACCAAGAAATGGCATGACCAAAGGATATTGAGGAGAGAATTCAAGATAGGAGAATCAGTCCTCTTGTATAACTCAAGGCTCATATTATTTCCAGGAAAGCTCAAATCAAGGTGGGGTGGTCCTTACACAGTTATTGAAGTTACACCTTTTGGAGTAGTTACATTGAAATCAAATGCAGGAATGAGTTTAAGGTTAATGGCTAAAGATTGAAGCATTATTTGGGAGGCGGTTTGAATGAAGAGTAGTCCCAGATTTGAAGAAAATGAAAGAATTGTTGAAAAGAGAACACATTGCAGTAATGTGTTAAAGACATAAAGTGAAGCTTCTTGGGAGGCAACGAGCATTTTTATTTCCATTTATAATTTGATTTTTTTTTAAAATTTTGTGTGTTTGAATTTTTAGTTTGAATTTTTGAAATTTTTATACGAGTTATTTTACTATTTTTCAGGTCATGAAAGCTAATCATAAAGTGGGGTTATTGTAAAGAAGCAGCTGGAATGCAAAGAATAAGTTTTGGGGAGTTCATATTGAAGAAGAAAAGCTTGCTCAATAATCTTGTGAGAAAATTCTTATTTAGTTTCCATGATATTTTAAATAGTTTTCGGGTAGATAGCTGATATATATATATAGAACTGAGAAATTGTGCTAGATTGATCATGTTTGAATTGAGACGCTCTGTAGCTGTTAAACTTGTAGTCACAAGTATGATTTGATTGGTTTGAATAATTGCATACTGTTTTGTGTGTTAATTGGTTAAAAATGGTAACTTGGCATTTTGGATGAAAAAACGTATTTTGTAGCAACATGATTTTTCTTTATCACGACAAAGATCACTCTTGTTTGACTCAGTTAAAGGAAAATATGTCGTGACATAGTGTTTGTTATCACAACAATGTAGTTTGAAACTTACAAGTAATTTGTTGCGACATAGATAATCTTTTGTCGCAACAAACATTTGGAACCCTAGGGATATCATTTAGTGGCAACATAAAATTTATTGTCGCGATAATTTTTAATATAAGACATAGAAAGTTATGTCATGACAATAAAATTTTGTATCACAACATAAATTTTAGGTTTTGAAGCTTATTGAATGTCACAACATAAAAGATTGTCGCGACATGGGTTTTACACACAAAGTGCATTAAATTGTCGCGACATAAATTTCTATGTCGCAACAATGCAGGTTTGTAATTCATAATATTGTGTGGTGACATAAATATTTTATGTTGTAACATAATTGTTGAACATTTAAGCTACAACTTTGTTGCGACAAAGAAAATCTATGTCGCAACATTTAGCAAATTTTGATTCATAACTGTATAATAAGACCTTATGTTAGGACATAAATTTTAGGACTATATGTTTATTTAATGTCGCAACAAGGGAATTATTTGTCGCAACATTAATTGGGCCTATAAATAAAGAACCTCGAACGTTAAAAAAATTCCAAATTTGAAAAGCCCATTTCCTTCCGAAGCCATCAAACTCTTCATCTACCTCTACCAAATCTTTCCCTTACCTTCTTCGAAACCCTAAATCCAAACAAGCTCCTGCAATGTCTAAACTACAGAGTTTGATTCCTAACCTAAATGAGATTTTGGAGGAATACGTTGAAAATGAGGAAGAAGCGACTCTTGAGGTTTAGATTATTATTATGCAAGAAGAAAGGGAAGAAACTAAGCAACCATATGAAGCGAGAAAAGAAACTAAGCAACCAATTGAGGAAAGTAGGAAGAGGAAGAGAAATACAAAAGATGCTGAAACAGAGCAAGAGGAAGAAGAAGATAAAGAAGATGAATTGATCTCAAACGATGTGTACGTGGTCATAAAAGATACATTGCAGCAAAAGAATTTCATTGGTAAGAGAGGTTTCAATAAACTCATATCATCATTTAGAGAGGTGATTGAAAAAAAGGGATGGAATTTGTTTTGCGAGCATAAACCAGCTAGTTTTGCTATATTTGTTCGAGATTTTTACGCAAACTTGGTAGGAAAGAAAGAGAAGACCTGTTATGTTAGAGGCAAATGGATATCGTTCGACAGAGGAGCTATAAACAAGACTTACAACCTCAAGGAGCTGAAGGATGAATCAAAATTCAAAAAGCTACAAAAAAAACCAGAATTCCAGAAGATAGTGGAGTTGCTAACTGATAGGAAGGGTGAATGGAGTTCAACCAAGAAAAACCTTATGAATCCATTGTAAGAGGGTCACTTACAGAACAAGCGAAGGTGTGGTTTTACTTCATAGGATCAGTCCTACTCCCTTCAAAACACTTGAGCATAGTTCGTTAGGAAGAAGAAATACACTTGTATGCATTGTTGAAGGGGTACAAGATTAATGTGGGTAAAATCATCGAAAACTTTATCCTGAACTACTACCGAAGTAAATACAGAGGTTTGATGCCACACCTAGCAACAATCACTAGGCTTTGCATACTATGAGGGGTGAAAGGAACCTAGGAAGAAGAAGAATGGCATCCTAAAACTTCCCCTCTAACATTAATTAGAATAACCAGAGCTCTATCAAACAAGGGTAAGAAAAAGTTGCAAGAGGTTGAAGAAGAAGAAGAAAGAAGAGTAGAAAATCCTAAACAGGCTATAGTATTGAGCATTGACAGAAGAAGAGAAAAAAGGCAGAAAACCCTAATCCCCAGATGGAATTTATCTTTAGATGTGAGAGAGTACAATCAAGAGCCAACTGGAAGCTCGGGGCAACAAAGCAGCAATTCAGACATCATGGACAAGTTGAAAAAAATGGAGTAGGGGATGCAAGAAAGAGACCAACAACTAAAACTCCATTTGCAATTGAGAGATGAGTACATGGATAATGAGTTGAAATGAAGAGATCAAAATTTGGAAGATGCTCTAAAGCAAAGAGATGAAGAATGGAAGAAGGAAATAGAGGAAAGGAATGCAATGTGGAGAGAAGAGCTAAGAGTCAGAGATGAAATTTTATGGGAAGAATTAGGGAAGTGCGAACACAATTTATGCACAATGCTAGCAGCTAGAGATGGTAGCATGAAAAAAGCTTTGGAGGCAAGAGATGTAGGATGGTTAAACAATTTGCAACATTGCAAGGATAGCTTGAGGCTCGGCTCTTCGAAGCGATAAAACGGTGTACATTGGAATCAATAGGGAAGAGGTAGCGCGAGCTAGTAAAGAGTAATGCAGACTTCTTAGATTGGGACATGAAGACAGTGTCAGGCAAGAAGAAAGCCAGCACTTGAGCATCCAAATTTCTAATTGTACCTAAGGATGTGACCAGAGACACCTTACATTACCTTTACTAACCTGAGAAACCTAAAAGGAAATATAAAGAGTGTAGTAAAAAGGCAAAGTCTCCAGGAAAATTTCCAAATGAACAAAGAAAAATTGAACCCCTCTTATTTGTTTGTATGATCGAAAAAAGTCTTGTAATCATCTCATGAGTTCAATGAAGTGTCTTACTACGTCTTGTTTGAAAATTTGAGCAATATGAATAATGAGTATTGAGAGTTTTCTTGCTTGGTTGAATTGGTATAATGAGTATGATTGCTGATGATGAAATGAAAGGTTAATTAAAATGAGTTTTTTTAAGTTATACAAAAGCACATTAGCATGTTTAGAAACCAAACAAGAAATTGGTAAATGAAATTGGGGTAGGATGAGCTTAACTGAAAAATAGAAGTTGTCATTTACTTAATAAATAAGTTGAACTTCAAGACTCATGAAGATTTAAACAAATGATTAAACAAAATAAAACTCTTAATTCTATTTTTGTAAACAGTTTAGTTATTATGAACCCTGAAAACATGCATATGGTCAAAAGTACCTTTAAAACTAATTGTGCTTAGATTAGGGAAATCTTCTGAGATCATTCACAAGTTTAGTCTCCCTAAAAGTCCTAGAACTTGTTAGATTATTATTCAAGGCGAAATCCTAGGCAACACAACTAACAGGAGATGTGATATAGGCCATTTTTGGAAGTTTGAACCTTTCAAAGCTTGCCCATGTAATATGCTTATGCATACACCCTAGTTCCTTATTTGAGCACAATTCCCGATCTCGTAAATCAACGAGAAAATGAAAAAGCCTAAATCCCTTCTTAAATCTAATCTTGTAGAAAATGCCACATGGTTGCCCAGTGCGGAGTATAAGTGCAAAAGAAGTAGACAAGGAGCAAGTTTGGGGGAGTAAGAATATAGTAATGTGAATAAGGATAGATTATAAAGGTGGAAAATCATTGAGATGGAGAAAAAGAAAAGAAATGAACAAAAGAAGTTGTGGAAATATCAAGAAGCAAGGTAGAATGAGTTTTGTCTTCTTAAGCAATTAAGTTCTTAGGGGTGTTTCAACACCTATTACCCTAATGCCAACTGGTATGGGAGTTGCTAACCCAGCTCTCTAAGGGTGGTAAAAAGCTTAAAAGGGCAAAACATTGCACCATTCCAATAAACCTTGAAGTAAAAAGTAAAATGAAAAATCTCCAGTTTGAAGAATTGTATTTGAATTGTGAAGGTGTTCAAAAGAATTACCACAATAGAGAGTATGCAAAATGAAGCACCAAACCAAGTTTGGGGGTATTTGAAAGTTGATAATAGTAGAAAGTGGAAGGATGAAGAGTGAAGGCAAAGATATTGAGTTGTATGTGCAATTTGGGTAAACTTGAACCTAAAATATCCATTTATCCACCCAAGTGCCCAAGCCACACATTACAAGCCTAAAAGACCTAAATGATCTTAAAGGTTGTATCTACCTACATTAGTGGAGAATAATATGACCAACAAACCTATGAGACTTCAGAAAAATCAGGGAGAAGTTCATTATCTGAATAGTATCTCAAAAGATTAACTAATTTGCCAAATTGAAAAAGAGGGATGACCATCACACACTCACTTATCCAAGGTAATGAGTAAATTGTTTACATTACATGAATTATTTGTTTATTTAGTGAAATTAATTGAAAATCTTCTTCATGCTTGATTTGAAACTTGTTCAAATATGATATCACAACTATCCTGTATTTAGACTGATTTGTGGATACTAAGGAAAAAGATGTCCAGTGCAAAATAGAAAAATGTCTTTAAAAATAAAAGCTGAATTGTTTGAGGACAAACAAAATTTTATTTTCTTTGTTTATGGACAAACAAAACTTTAAGTTTAGGGGAGTTTGATGAGTCTAAAACTCATCCACTTTTGAGCTAATTTTTCATGCATATTTGAGAGTTTAAGGTCTAATTCAATGATGAATTATGGAATCTTTACCCAGATTTATATTTTACAGGGTTTTAATGCAAAAGAAGCGAAAAAAGTGGAAAAAGCAACAAAAATGGGTAAAGCAGGAAAATGGAAAATATCGCGACATAATTTTACAATGTCAAGGCAATTGGTAGAAGTTTATCACAACAAGCAGAACTATGTCGCAACAAAGATAAAACAGAGTGTAAGAAAACAATTGAAAGATTGTCACGACATTTCACAATTCTGTCGCGATATGATATAAGAAGTACAAGAAAAATGTTGCAACACAGAAATGAATGTCACAACACAATGGAAGTTTGAAAGCAGATGTATTGTCGCAACATTTGATTACTCTGTCACGACATTACATAAGAAGAGCTCCTGAAGAAGCATCAGAATTATTTCGTGACATGGAAAGAAATATCGCAACAAAACTGAGGATGGAAAGGCCAGAAGAATGTCATGAAATTTATTATTCTGTTGTGACAAAGAATAGGGCAAATGGCAAAAAAACTTTGTCACGACATTTAAAACTTTGTCTTAACAAATGAAGAGAGAAATCAATGAAGAAACACTGAAACAATGTCGTGACATAGAAACTGATTGTTGCGACATAGAGAATTGCAGAAGGAAGAAATTTTGTTGCGACACAAGCAAACTTACTCGCAACAGAAGCTAGCAAATAATGAAGGAAAGTCATGATTGAGCCTGTCACAACAAAGATCTAATGTTGTGACAAACATTTCAGAGAATGAAACGATCAAAGCATGAAATATGTCTCGACATTTCAAAATTATGTTGCGACATACAGTTAAGAGGATAACACTACAAGGTATGGAAATTATGTCGCGACATTTCAAAACCTGTCCGCAGCAATGGTCAAAGATTGAATATAAAGTGGAATGTTGCGACAAACTCCACAGCGGGATGAAGACTGAAAGCGAGACATAATCACGACATTCATAAACTTTATCGCGACAAACTTGATCTAAGGCAGGCATTGAAGAAATGATAGAAATGTTATGACAAAGCTTCTGAATGAAAGCACGAAGGCAACGCCAAGTGAAGGCTGCCGATGTCGTGACAGACAGAGCAATGTCGCGACAAAGACGCACCGGTAGGCTTGCATGGAAATCCGCAAATTCACCCTTAAATTCTGGCCCAGCATTTCAGGGCCTATAAATAGAAAGAGCCTAGGGTAATGTGTGCATCTTTTAACTCAACTTCCAGAAAACCTTGAGCTCTTGAAGAGGACTGAAGTTTCCTGTATATATATATATAATTTTTTTTTTTTTTTACTTTTATTTTATTTTTCTTTGAATGAGAATAATTGATCTAATGTGAATCATGGAACTCAAATGAATGTTTATTTAGTTTTCAATTTTTTCTTAATTTTAGTGAAATTTGGAAATATTATGGAATTCATTTGATTTCAGTTTTGATTGCAACTTTGATGAATTTGTTTGATCAACTAGTCATTGTGATTTGTGATCGGGACTTGAAAGGCTAAGCTTCCTCTAATAAGGAATTTGATGTTTTGAATATCAATTTGTAGCAATTTACTGAAGTTATGGGTATGAAAACAAGGGTAGATCTAATTGATAATGTTCGTTTATTGAGTTGTTCTAAATACCAATGGTTTATACCTAGAAGGAGTTGTGTCTTTGTTTTGATTTCTAGGATCCCTCTGAGTGACACAGAGATGGACTACCTGAGAGCAAAGAGCAGTCACCTGAGGGTATATTTCATTAATATTTAATGAACTAATGTACTCTAAGTGTAATTTTGATGCTTCACAATAATTGTTTCTATCTATGTTATGACAATTTGCTGAGATATTATATTTCACCCTTAGAGGTTTCATCTCAATTTGGCTGAATAATCTTGATCTCGTGTTAGCTTAGATTCTAATCAAGGAGAAAGAGCATTCTAATAAATTGTGGATTGAGTTATCAATTGAATTAGGAAAGGCTTGCATTATCTGTCTGTAGAGACCAACAATTCAGATCTCAAAAAATGGTTGTGAAATCTTTGGAAAGGAAAAACAAGTGAACCTGAAGTGTGATAGGGCGAAATCGTGATGTGTAAATTGTATAAACTAAGTAAAGTGCCTATGTGCGCAAGTGCGCACGTCGTGTCAAGTAATACAGTGTACCTAAGTACGGATATCGATCCACAGGGAGAAGTATGATGAATACTGGAACTGACTCTACGATATTATCTGGACTTAGACTTTTAATGAATTTCTAATTAATGTAGAAAACTAAAACTAAATCTAAATAACTTGTAAAATTTATTTTATGAAAACTAGGGTTTTGCCTCCCCCTAACACATTTGATGGATTTTAGAGAGATTATTCATTACGGTCTATTAATGAATTCTCGCTGATGGGGTGATCGTGCCTATAAGGTATCCTCTCTCGATGTATATCCGCCTATCTGTTGTAGTAAGGTTGGGCGCATATACGCCCCGAACCACGGACTCGGCAGCAAATGCTTAAACCTTAATACGCCACACTCAGAGCGGGATATCTACATTGTAGAACTAGGCGTGCACTCAACATCTACTCTATCTGGATCCTTGCTCTATCAATCTAGAATACCGAGTAAGATCGTTTGGTGAGACATTACCATGAAAATAAACCAGAAGACAAACGGAAATCATTATAACTTATGAATAAATGAGCAAAATAGAATTAAACCTTAATCCATTTAATTGTAGCGGGGTTAAAAAAACCACAGAAATAAATCTAGAACATAATAGAAGTTATTACAAACATTGTTCTATAAATCATTGATAGTTTGAGGAAAATCTGAAGACCACGAGTTTCATGATCTCACAGGTGCTCCTTCTTCGTGTTAAAACCTGCCGTCTATATTAGCTCAATGCACAAGAATTGGATCTCCTTCTTTTATAATTCTGTTTGTAGGAATGTCGCGCAGGAACATCGAGAAGACATCGAGACGTTGAGCTGCTCTTTGGCTTTGACTTTTGTTGACCAAAAGCCTCGACGTTGGTGCTAGGTCTTCACTTCTTCTTCTTCACATCTCTACAAAGCTTCAGAAAATCACCATATTCACTGTAATACCACAAAGCCAAAAAATGAGATATAGAGGCGATAATGCGCAGTAATATATAAAATAGAAATAAAGCGAAGTAAAGGCCTTGGGTATGACATGGTATTTGGACACGCATCACCCCAAACTTAGCTTCTTGCTTGTCCCAGGAGCAGAAACATATTCTAAACCCGGTTACCTGAAAATAACATACTAAAACTTCGACACGAGTGTGATGCACATATTTACCCAAAGGAAGGATCAAAATGAATAGAACTCACAAACCTTTCCCTTTGTCTCACAGGGTCGGAGGATCCTTAAGGTTGTTGTTTCGAAAGAATTCGGGTTGAGCAAGCGATTTAGTTGACAAGTGATTCAACCTCCTAGGTTGTCAATGGCTTTTCCCAAGAAGTCTATGTGCATTTGATGCATGATCTCTAACATATAACTAGATTCTAGTACCAACAAACTTGAATTCAACTTGCTTATTTAGGAGAGTCTAACTACGGAAGGATAAGAACGCACCCTTTTTATTCATACTAACCTACCTACTCTGTAAGAAGAAATCTTGCGGGTGCCGTAAGTTTTAGTTGAGTGTTCCTGTAGCGGTATTCGTTGGTGACTCCCTACCAGTTGGTCAAGGGCACCAGGCATTCAGTTCCCCTCGAACTTCACCCATGTGGGGAACTTCCATCCTCTGTCCCATGTAATGGGCAGTGAAGTCAATGGCTCACAACCAATTGGCTCAGGGCATTAGGCTTTGAAAAGCCCCTCAGACTGTGACAGGAATTCCGATTAGAAGATCCCACTTATGTTATTTACACTTTTTTTTTATCTTGCTCTTTTCTTCTTCTCTTTTTTTTTTTTTTTTTTTAATTGGGGCTCGATGGCAAACCTCTTTTTCTAAGGTGTCCCATCACTTAGGTGTTTAGAAACCCTCGAGGTTCATTGAACGTTAGTAAGCCAAGTCCGAAGCCTAGGCATACCCTGGAGATCACATGTGTATGAGTGTGGTAGACTAATCGAGAATTGGTTTCTTGAACACTAAGGAGGTGACTCACTATGTCACCCCTACCTATCCAAACATGTAATTCTTGAGCATGTAACAACCTAAGGATCCTTTCTTGTGACTTGCACTGTGTTTTTTCGAAAATATTTGAAGAAGTCAAAAGGATCCTTGATTAGAAATCATGGCATCACTCACACATATTGCCTAACACAACCCTAAAACATGAAACAAAACTAAGACATACTAACACACGTAAACCGTAACGAAAACTGTAAAAATACGAACATAAACATAAACAAAATAGACAAACATATCCTAGACAATTAAACCACATGATACCAAACCGATCACCCACATGATGCCAAACCGATCACCCACACCCCCTAAATAAAAATGGATAATGTCCTCAATGTTAAGAAAATAGAAGAAGGGTGTTAGAAACTCCTTTGTCGATCCAAGGGATCATTGAGGTGGCGGTGGTGACATATGGAAAGCAAAAAGTTGTGCTAGCTGCTGTTGGATGGCCTCTTGATTGCGTAGGAGAACTGCCTGGTTGTGCAGAATAATATCCATATATGCCCGGAGCACGTCCACGTCCTGGCGGATTGAGACTTGATGCTCTTGGGTCTTATCCCAAAAGGCATCAAATCTAGTCATGAGCTCATGGACTTGGTCCTCTAACATGGGAGTGGGACTAGGAGGAGGCTCCTAGTAGAAAGGGGGTGGTGGTGGTGGAGGGGGAACGGTGGAGGTTGTCCGACCTCCCCCGGGGCATCGTCTCGTATCCCAAATCGAGTTTGGTATGCCATAAGCTCTTCCTCGTTCGAGGGTTCATTGCCCGAGTCATAAACCTCTTCAGATCGTGTGTAACACCCCGAAATATACCCTAGTCATTTTCCATATGTTTAAGGTATTTTGTAGGTATAAATTAAATTTTAAATGGTCATCACGAAAAAATGGAAATTTAAACAAGTGTACAAGACTTAAGGACAAATTGTAATTTGTCCAAAGAGGCATAAAAGACATGAGGTGAAGTAAGATTAGAGGCGAAATGGAAATAACATAAACATTAATGCAAATAAGAGAATGAGGGAGGACGAAATGAGTAAGGCAAGTTTAACTATAAAAAGGGGAGGGAGACCAAAAATAACTCATTTTTGGTCTCCAAATAAGAGGACATACGGGAAGAAGAAGAAGAAGAGGAAGAAGGAGGAGCAAAGCAAAGGTATGGAATTTGAGTATGGAAGCATTAGTATGGAAATTCTAAAGTCTTGTATGAATTCTAGTATGATTTTGTACAAAAATTACTTGGGTATGGATTGCTAGGGTTTTCTTTGGAGATTAGTTTTGTTCCCTTTTCTAGGGTTTTGTTAGAATACATCCCCTTTCTAGATTTAAGGGAAGTTGGGTTGAAAATCCCTAGTTGATATCAATTAGATATGGAATCCTTCATAAGTGTATGGTTTTGTAAAGTTTGGTGAACTTTGGTATGAATCTTTGGATTCTTTGGCTAATTAAAAGTGTTTGTGGAGTTTTTTGGAGGGATTTCATGTTAGTTTTTGATGAAGGATGGAATAGAAGAGAATTATGGAAGAAAAGTAAAGGAAAAAGGGTGAATGCATATTCTGAATGAGTCGCACCACAGTACTTGACCTGGCTTGAGTGTCTTTTGGTACCAACGTCTACGTGTAAGCGGTACGGTACCACCCGGCGGTATCGGTACCACCCCTCAGTTTGATCTTGAGTACCAGAGCAATTAATCTTCGGTACCAGGTTCCTGCGGCCTAAGTTTAGTATTTTTACATGGTTAAAGCTATGATTCGCATGCGGAATTATGGAATGGGAAAAAATTAAGTGAAAAGTCTTAGTACCCTGCGTCGCCTCACAATAAAGCGAGTTCAATGGGAGTAGTTCATGCCCTGATAATAGACATGAAGTTTCGAGATACATATATTCGTAGGAATGCACAAAGACCGGTGATTAATGACCACGACGCCACATCACGGCGTGGGCGGAGCCGTCTCGATTAGTGCCGGTACTCTGCTGGTGCTATAGCACTTGTTGTTATGTGGGTAGGCACGATGCATTTAAATCTTGGTACTCACGATTAGATCTTCTGACGCATCTGTTCAGTGCTTAAACACTCACGCTGTGCTACGGCGCCGATCTGCACTGTAGTACCTTCTGATACTTATTGTGATGTGTCTTACTCATTTCTTATTACTGGTCTAGGTATTCCCATAGTTATATGATAATAACCTTTTGAATATGAATAAGGTAAACAAGTAATGTATCGTTCGATCTGTGATACCTACGAGGTACTTCACGAGATAAGAATAAACTCTCTGTAACTCTACGGGAGATGGAACAAGCATAAAAGTTTATAATTACAAGTATAGATTATATGGGAGATCCGAATAAGCATAAGACTATTATAGGCATAAGAAATTATATAAGTTCATTATATGAATGCATGAACATTTTGATATCTGTAATTATTATATGCTCACTATAAATGTGTATATGCATATTACCTATGTTTCCCACTAAGCGTAAAGCTTAGCACGGGTTTTTCAATCCGTGTAGATGGAGAAAGAAAGAGCGGTGATCTTCCAGCGTCTTGGGCTGGCTACAGTATGGGATTGTACCATCACTTGGGATTCTGCGCTCTAATCGATAAATCATAAATGTATAGTTTTGAATGTAAATGGGACTCGATCTTTGTATATGTGACATTATGAAACACCCTTCACGGTGGTAGTTTTATTTTGGACTTTTGTATATGATATGTTGATCTGATTATAAGACTTGGACATACCATCGTCGATCGCGAGTAAAGTCCAGTTTATAGTCTCACACCGGACTGAAGGTCGGGATCTCCAAGTCGGGTCGGGCCAAAGTCGGGCGTGACATCGTGGCACACTAAACTATCCTTGTTAAGCGGATCTGGCACTTTTATAGAAATTATCCATGCCTCGTTGTCCTCCCAGAGTTTTGAGCCCTTTGCATAATCAAAATGAGAATGGGTGTCGTAGATTCATCTTAGCATCTCTGTTATAGAGGATCGTGTCCTCTATAACCTGACCTACGTTGAAAGGAATCTCCTGAAGGATGGCAAAGTTAAGCAAGGCTCGCTTGACCGTCACCTTGCAAACATTAGTGATCGGTATGAGGCGCGAGGTAATGAAATGGTGCCATACCTTTGGGATATAGGTTAGGTGTTTTGCCTTGAAATGCACAACGTGCCCTTCATTGTCGGTTCCACTCCGTACCATTTGTCGATTACCCTGGGATGTCGAGGGGTAGTTAGGGCCTACCAGAGTCTCTATCAGTACCTGGAATCCATAAACCAATTGTAGCACTCATTGATGGACTTCGCGTAGAAGTCGACCTAAACCCCACGCACCCTAACCTTTTTATGCATGTGGGAGGCTAGATTGGCGTAGAACTCTCGAACTACCATAGTTGTAGTCGATCTAGGGGGTTGGCACAATGCTCTCCACCCCTTGTTTGCAATGGTTTGGTAGAAAAAATCCTCAGGGTGGTGAAAGCCTTTCTCCTTAATGAATGAGTGATTAGCCAAGATGAGCCCGAATCGCTCGACCTCGGTCATGTTAACAAATTTGGACCTCTCAAAATCCTCTTAGGACTCCTCTACTTTACGGCTTCTTTTCGGGGCTAGCTTTTGTCTTTTCGAAGACATGCTAGGACTTAGGTGGCTTAGATGGGAATTGGTGACCTAGGTTTTCTAAACAATCCTAAACGAGCATCTAGACTCCCAATGTGCTCAATTCAATCCTTGGTCTCTAAACAGTGTGAAAATTCCCACTTAGTCAATTTGTCAAACACTTGGTGGGCAGTAGTGGGCACAGCGGTCTTCTAACCCAAATGGTTGGTCTGATTGCATCTAATCTTTCTTATATTCTTGAACTCTTAGAATGGATCCAACAGAGGCAAAGATATTTGGTGATCTACCTTGAATCACCAGGGGTAAGGAAATATGGCCGTTAGCGCAGAGTTTGGAAGAATAGTGGATGAACCCTAGATATTGTGGATCTAAGGTGGTTCTTATGTTTTTGGAGGAATCGAAAAAGTGCCAGGCGAGATTAGAAGAGGGTTTGAGGATCCCAGTCTGCGCAAGAACCCCGGGAAGAGGTTAGGGTTTGTACGAGAATCGGGGTTGAAAATGAAATCAATATGTTCTTGCAAGATCATAAACCTGACGGCGTCGTGGCGTTCGGGCTAAGCGTATGGCGTTCGAGTCACTTAAGCCAGCGTCCGCGACATTGGGGCCAACATCGTGGCGTTCGAGAAACTCCAAAATGTGTGACCTGCGCCGCGTGCATTCTGAGAGTTTTGCTTTTTTTTTTTTTAATTCTTTCAACGTCGCGACATTGCAACGTCACGATGTTGGAGTCCAACATCACGACGTTATAGAGAGGGTCAATTTCAATTTTTTACAAAATTTTCAAAGTTTGAGGAAACTCCTTGGATGAAGCTCCAAGCCTTAAACTCTGGAATGAGTTCTCAGACTGGCTCTGCATACCCTTCCTCCCGGATCTAAAAACAAACAAACAAACAAACATTTTCAATTGGGCTATATGTGCTCTAAGAAAAATGTGGGTTTTAAGAGAAAGAAACATAAAAACATGCAAAACCAAAAACACTCAAAACTACACTACGGAAAGAAAAACATCAAAAGGCTTGGGTTGCCTCCCACCCAAGTAGCGCTTTGTTTAATGTCGTTAGCTCGACTTCCTGCATCTCGATATTGGTTCGGAAAAACTAGAATCTTTGACACATCTCCATAGTGCTGGCTCTGCTGCTCATGGTGGATGAAATATCTTGGCTTCCATGCCCTTAACCCTCTTGGTGTCTTTACGTACGGCGATGGGCTTATCCGGAAGTTTCTGAAATTAAGCCTTACAAGATCTCCTTGTGGTGCAATTAAGGATATCTTCATTTAGGATCATCATATGGATGCTTCATAGAAATTTGGAACACATGGAAAGTGACCTCATCTCCTTGGACTCTCAAATTTAAACCCTTTCTTGCACATTGATTTGAGCCTTTCAGTGGCTAAGAAGGGTCTCACGATGTAATTAGGGCATGTCTTCTTTCATATCCCGAGATGGCTGAAGTCTATTTGGAAAATGAATTTACCCACTTTTAGTAGGACATTTTCAATTATACCCCAAGGGTGTTGGTAGGACCTGTCATCCAGTTGCAAACTGATTATAGTCGATTTTCGTTCCCCCAACCTCAACCTTTTAAACATTGAGAGTGGCATCAAGTTGATGCTTGCTCCTAAATCGCAAAGGCTTTGCAAAAAAAAAAAAAAAAAAAAAAAAAAAAAGATACCCGAGTTTCCTATAAAGAATGGTATAGCAAAGCTACCCGGATCTTAAAGTTTTGGGGAAAGCTTCTTTTGTAGGATTGCACTACATTCCTTAGTTAAGGCAATGGTCCCACATTCCTCCAACTTCTTCTTACTTGCCAAGATCTTTTTCATGAACTTTAGGTAACTTGGCATGTTCTCCATTGCATCCATAAAGGGTATATTGATATGTAGTTTCTTGAAGATATCAAGAAACTTTGCGAGTTGCTTCTCTAACTTACCCTTCTTCAAACGCTAGGGATACGGAATTGGTATGGCGGGTTCATCTACTCTTGCCTGTTTCTCGGTCTATTTCCTTACTTTATTATCATCGGCCCGATCGTATCTCGGGGCGCTCCCACTTGAGATCGATCTTTGGTGGCTTGATCTTCATCTTTAATTTTTCGCTTCTCTTCTGCTGGCGATGGATTTGCTCAGATATTTCCAACTCTCCCACTCCTTAGGTAGGCGCCTTTATAGTATCCTTCCCCTCTCCTCTTAGGTTTACCTCTGAATTGCTTGGTAAAGAACCCTATTGCCTTTCTATCAACAAACTAGCCATTTGGCCCATTTGGACCTCTTAGTTTTTCAGTTGCGCCGCCTGATTGTTCAACTAGGTGACCTATTTCTACATATTCGCCTTTGTCTCATTCATAAAGGCGGTATGGGAAGTAAGCATTTGAGCAAGGGCTTGTTCCAAGTCCACTTTTTTTCTTTTTTTTTTTCTGATGGCGGTTCACTCACTCGAGGTGGTGGCATGTTGTTCTAATTGTTCCTCCATCCATGATTCTGGTTGCCCTGGTTATTACGCCACCCTTGGCCCTAATTCTAATTATGATAACTGTTGCTCCCATACTAACCCTACTGTTGTGGCTAATTAAACCTTGACACATATTAAGCATGCTCTATTGTTTGCTGTCCTGAATGACATTCTATACTACTGTGTTGTCCTCTACAGAATTCGCATAACTCCCATGGGCTGGTCTAAACAACATTTATGGTACCTTGTTGTCTTTATAGCTGTTTAGTGAGCTGTGCGACATGATTAACCAAATTGATAAGGAATTCATTATCTGCAACTCCCACAGCCTTTCCCGGTGTAAGCCTATCCCTGGGCCACTGATTGCTATTTGTAGCCGTATCCTCCAGGATTTCATATGCTTGGTCCGTAGTTTTCTTCATTAGTGCACCCCCTATTGAGGCATCTATAACTATTCTAGTCGCATCACTCAAACGGTTATAAAAGGTGTGGAATTGCATCCATCTGGTCAGCTTGTGGTGTGGACACCTCCTTAACAATTCATAAAATCTCTCCCATGCTTCAGCTAAGTTCTCTTCCTCCAGTTATCAAAAAGTATTGATCTCTTGCACCAGTTATGCAATCGTCGAAGGCGGGAAGAACTTTGTCAGGAACTTTTGCACCAAGTCGTTCCATGAGGTAATGGAGATTCGATATTTATTTCGTCGACCGGTGTTTTAGCTATATCACCTGGTAGAGTGAAACAATCTCATTCTAAAGCAGCTAATACGTCGCATTGTATGATGCGTGTCACACGTACTTCGAGAAGAGTTTGTTAGATGCATGTTAGGATTCTCCCTTGGCGGTCAGGTAAGAACGGAGGGAGATGTTAAAGCATCTCTGAGGTTACTTTCTTAAGCTCGAAGTTGTTTGCCTAAATAGGTGGTCTTCGAATAGCAGACTAAAAAACCGTAGGCGATAAGACGAACTCTTCTAGAACCATAAACAGATTATCTGGCTATATAAACAGCCTGGGCATATAATTCCTACCATTATTTCCATTCTGATACTCTTGCGGCTCGTTTTTCTCTTGGCCCTTATTGCTCTTCATTGTTCTACATGATTGCTAAACCCCTTTCATGTGCTTTTCTTTATTCACTGCATAATCGGTTAAGGTTCTTTCTGGTTTAGGATCGAACGGAAGTAATTCAACTTGACCCCGTCTTCGCATACACTCACAGTAACCTTCACTGTAATCACACTCACAAACACAAAGACCAAATTACAAGCACTTGTATAAACAAAATAAAATGAAAAAAAAATTCCAGAGTAATATCTAATTGCACTATTGTCAATATCAACACGAAACTTCTCCCCAGCAACGGCGCCAAAAACTTGATAGGACGAAAGTGTGATGTGTAAATTGTATAAACTAGGTAAAGCGCCTATGTGCGCCAGTGCGCGCGTCGTATCAAGTAATACAGTGAACCTAAGTACGGATATCGATCCACAAGGAGAAATATGTTAAATACTGGAATTGGCTCTACGACATTATCTAGACTTAGACTTTTAATGAATTTCTAATTAATGTAGAGAACTAAAACTAAATCTAAATAACTTGTAAAGTACTTTTATAAGCGTAGGGTTTTTTTTTATCACACCACATTTGATGGATTTTTACCTAGAGGAATTATTCATTCAGTCTATTAATGAATTCTCGCTGACGGGGTGATCGTGCCTACGAGATATCCTCTCTCGAGGTATATCCGCCTATCTCTCCAGTAGGGTTGGGCACATCTCTACCCCGACCCTCGACTCTGAAACGCTTAAATGCTTAAACCTTAATCGCCACACTCGGAACCGGGATATCTCTATTCGCCGATTGACCATGTGTCGCTCTACTCATATCCCTGGGAGTCCTTATCTCTCGATCTCGAATACCAGCAGATCGTGTCAATGTTAGCCAGACATTACCATGAAAATAAACCACAAACACATAGCAAGTTGATATAACTCATGAATAAACTGAACAAAATAGAATTAAACCCCAATCCATGCAACTATAGTAGGTTCAACAAAACCCTAGAAATAAATCTAGAACATAATGAAATTTATTATAAATATTGTTCTATAAATCATTGATAGTTTGAGAAGAGATATACAAAGACCGCGAGTTTTACGATCTCGGGTTAGAAGCACGCCGTATTCCGCTCCTCGTTAAATGCGTCTTTCGATGCCTCAAAATTGGATCTCCCGTGCTTTTTATAATTATGCTGCAAGAATCGCGGGAACATCATGACGTCGCAACGTCGCGATGTTGAGATGCTCTTTGGCTTTGACTTTTGTTGACCAAACGTCGCGACGTTAGTGCTAGGTCTTCACTTCTTCTTCTTCACATCTCCACAAAGCTTCGAAAACCGCCACATATTCTACTGCTAATGCACAAAAGACCCAAAAATCATATATAAGGCAATAATGCACTTATTAATATATAAAATATAACTAAAACGAAGTAAAGACGCGAGTATGACATGAGTGTTTTGGACACTCATCAGGTCACATCAAAAGTAGATACTTAAACCCATTGACTTAGCTTAGGAATATGGTAATTTTATTAGTGAAATGTGTAGTGTCAGGAGGTTTCCAAGGCTATACTATTCTTTTCTTGGACAAGTCTAGATTTCAAACCCATAATTAACTTGTTTTTTAACCTATTGCAAATTGATGATTAGAGCATTGGTTCATTTCTCAAGGCTGTTTCAAATTGTAATTGTGATCTCTTATTGTTTATTTTTAATTTCTTTTAAAAATGGGAGCTTCAAAAAAATATTTTGCTTATAGTTTATTCAGTCAGTTTACAATTCTATCAAAACAAATGTTCAAATAGTGACTATTTTGAGTAGTAGGGGTAGTTGATATTTAGATTTTCAATCAATCCTTGTGGGAATGATATCTGGACTTTAAATCCACTTTATTACTTATTTGACCTGTGCATTTGCAATGATTTAAACCAAAATCAATTTTAAATTACAGATTATTTTATACTCGATGAAACGTGTTTCTGAATGTAGTCAAACAAGTTTTAGCAAAAGCTAACTGGAGATTGAAGAGTTTTGATAGTGATATCAGAAAACAGTCAGGTTTTGGTCTATGTAAAAATCAAGTCAATCAATAGTCATAAAAGCAATATAGCACAAATTGAGTATTGCTTAAAAAAGATGTGTTACAACTTTTAATTCAATGAAATATGTTTCATTCAACATATTCTTATGGTATCCAAAATAAATATCTAAAATATACATAGCTATATATTCCAAAAAGTTTCACATCCAAATCAGGTATCCAAAATGCATAACCAACAACTTTATAAAATCACATATCATTTACCTCCATATGAAGTTTATGACTTCCTCTTTTCAAATCTACTATGTTATCCCTCTTAACAACCAGCTACCTTGTGGCTATGCAATCTCTCCCTATCCACTGCATACCAAGTGGTGCGAAAGGCATGTTGGATATGTTAAGAGGTCCACCATCACCTCTAACATATATTCTTCTGTTTCCACCTAAGGAATATGGTTTTCTTGTAGTTGTTTATAATCTCATGTGAGCTTTTTTTATAATGGAAAATCTTGTCGTTAGCTCAGGTTGAGACATGCTTCTTTCATTAATTGTAGTAGATGTTGTATCACTCTGCATTTATTGTAGTACAATTGTATTAGAGTGTAGAGTGTTGTAACATATAAAAATTATAATTAAGTTGTGCAACTGTGGACACTGCATTTTAGCAATGATACGTTTCCAACTAAAAAGGCAAGACACGTTTTTGTATCTTTCAAAAACATTTTTGAAAACGGTTTGGAGTTGCCACTTATTTTATTTTATTTTAAGGGAAAACAAAATAAGAAAGAATACCCTAAATGTGACTCATAATATGGAAAAGCAGGCTTGAGAAAAATTGAGTCTAGGTCCGAGAGTTAAGTTACTTATCAAGAAGGTACAGTGACAAGCCATAGCACCCCTCTAAGCCCCTAAAGTTTGGGTCTCTAATAATAAAGTTAAGGCTAATATGACAACTAATGAATCAATCTAAGGATACTAAGAAATAAGCAACAATTATAACACTAAATGTAGCGAACCCCGAGCCTGGCCCGACCCGGTTGGTAGATTCAAACCAAAACTAGGGGATTCCCTGCCGAAGCCATTAATCAAATCCATTTATCAAATACATTTCATTATATAAGCGTTTTCGTTCTCAAATCTTTGCGGAAGCAATTTCAATTTGGGGCAAGCCCATAAACATTTACAAATTCAATGCAATTCCTTTACAAAATATGTATTTAACCAAAAATGGAATTTTATGCTGTTTATAACATAATATCCAAAAAATCATATTCAAATGCAGGTACAAAAATAATTTCGAAGTTGAACTCCTTTTGTTTACAAAACAATGTCATGCTCAAAATGGTGAGGATGCATATGACGGAGCATACTCTGTGAACTTTCTGAATGACTCTGAGCTCCTTGACCTTGGGTACACTTTCAATCACTACCTATCACTCGGTACCTTCGCATTGATAAAACAATACGCTAAGCATTTTCATGCTTATTGGTTCTATACAATTCTCTATTCCATTTCAGTTCAATATGAATCATGCATTTATCAAAATAATGCCTTTATACAATGTCTATGCGTAATGTAAAAGATACTTATACAAATACACTTTTTAATATCATTTTTCGTTTTTCGGTTTGCGATTTCACATACTATAGGATCAACATTCACGACAGATTCAGTTAGTGAATCCTATCCTATTTGTCATTCAGTAGCAATGTGATTTCACACTCAATATTACAATCTCACATATGACTATAGAAATTGAGCATTCACCTTGATTCTATTGGTGAATCTGTCTTGTTGTCGTCCCGATGGTAATGTGATTTCACATTGAACAAATACGATTACCTTCATGATGAATTCAGTTGGTGAATCCCGTCACGTTGTCATTCAATAATACATTTCAAATCAATTTACTCACATGCACTAAATTCACTTATAGTTCAAATACATGCGCACATGCAGATATTTGACAAATATTTTGAATACTAATAATTCAAATCAATGTATATATATGTTTCAAAAATGGAACTTGAAATAGGAATTGAGTCACAAAGAACAAACCAATTTATGGTCTGTGCTCCTTGATACCGGAGTCTAGGTCGAGTTATCGTCTTCTACCACCTAGTCAAATACAAATTCTACTCAAAATATAAGTGATTTGGACAGTGTCGTCTTAAGCAATATTCTTTGAGGCGAAGCGAGGTACGGTACGTTTTCTCTCTCGTATACTCTTATATGAACCCCCATTAAACCTTTATTAGGGTCCCTAAACAATTAGTGTATGAATACAAGACTTAACAGTGCATAGTATGCAAAAACAGGGTTGCTGGAAGCATCGGTGCCATACCACTTTGATCGGTATCGGTACCAGTCCCCTTTTGTCAATGGGTACCGGTACCACTTTGATTGGTACCAGTACCACTTCTCCTCTACACAATAGGTACCGGTACCAACTTTTGGTACCAATACCACTCGCGGGTTCTGCCCAGAAAATGGCAGATTTCGCCATTTTTCTTCAATATACCTCCCCAAATCCTTCCTACATCAAAACCCACCATGAAATCCACCCAAAACAACTCCAAAAGTGGTTTAGCACCAATAAAAACCCCTTTTCCCAAGTTAGGGCTCTTCCCAAAATCAAAATCACAAAAGGGTGAAGTTAGGGTTTGTGTTCATACCTTGAATCTCTTAAAATCTTCTCTTGTAGGTTGCTTGATCTTGAAGCAAGAAGTTGGGAAGGAAATCCACTATAGCAGTGCTACTGGCCCTAGCTTTCCTCTCTTTCTCTCCCAAAACGGGATTGCTCCAGTAGGCTCATGGGCAGCACGAGTCTTTAAATCCCATTGATGTAGGCCATGTTTGGCCTACTTTTAAATTAATTCTCCCTTTTTTCCTCCTTTTTGAGTCTTTAGAAGTTTATTTCTTAAAGTCTTGTTTTGAAACATAAAACCATTTTTGGGTTAAGTTCTCCCAATTTACTATATAGCCCACATTTCATTTTATTTGTAATTTAAATACAATATTCTGTTGACAATATAAACTATTTACAATTTATACTTGGGTACTAATTTTCAAATTTCCAAAATTGCCCTTTTACACAGGTTGAATTCAGGATTCGAGCAATTCTCATTTAGCATATAATATTTGCATTTGGATTTAGTCATATATTAGTTTAAATCAATATTAAATTTTAACAATTCGGAAAATACCCAAGTTGGCTCAATTTATACCCGGAATATATAATAATTTTTTTATTATAAAAATTCTAGGGTATTTTTGGCGCGTTACATTAAAACACATTAAACGTATAATAAATGAGAAAAAAAAATATAGATCAAAGTCAAATGAGGTAAGAGTGTGTAACTTGGTGACGAATAAAAAAGATTATCAATAGAAAATAGGATTAGTGCAATAACAAATATAAAAACCTTCATGATTAAATTAAAAAAAGGGGTTATAAACCAAGTGTCAAATTATTTGTTGAAATGATACATGAGATGTTAGGCCCCCCACCAAGGCCCATTTATTTCACACGCGAGTCAACTCCATATGGTTTCATTTTATTGAAATTATAGAGTAGACCGTTCTTTTGAGTACCAATCGGGTTGAAATAGAAATTTGACTTTAGGAACCGGCAGTTTGAATCTTTAATTCTAAAATTTTTAAATATATAAAATGAATAAATTTTGGATTTTTGAAATTAAGAAAAATATTTTTGTTTTTTTATAAATTAAAGAAAAATAATCTTTAGCCTTTTGAAGATTAAGAAAATATTTTTGATATGATTTTTTAGAAATAAAAGAAAATTATTTTGGAATTTTTGAAATTAAGAAAAATGATTTTTGTAAAAATTAAGGAAAATAATTTTTGAAATTTTGAAGTTAAAGAAAACGACTTTAAAAAAATTTTAGGAAATAAAGAAAGTATTATTTTATCTAGAAAAACATAAATAATAGGGTGAAAGTTTAAACAATAATAATAATATTTATTTGAAAGTTAGTATTAAAGAAACTTATAATGCCAAGTATTCATTCTTCATGAAGTCTCGGAATAAAATAGAGAAAAGGATATCAAGAGCTTATAAACCATACCTGAATCCTCCTTTTTTTTTTGTCTCCTATTTTGTCTCAATCTCCTTTTTGTCACCTCATCATGGCTTCTTCTCCAAGCCCAAAAGCCTAATCCTTCAATCATCCTCCCTCTAAGTGTCTCCCTTTCTGGTCCTTCCAAAATAAACCCAAATCAAATCAAATCAAGAAAATCAAATAACGTAAAATCAAATATAATAGGGTAAAATAAAATAAAAGATAAAATTGAACATAGCCCAAATTTGAGGTTTACAAATATGCCCATCTTCGATAGAGTTTATGAGTATAGTGAGCAAGCATGATGAAATGAAACGAATGCATGAAAAGTAAGTGAAGTGAGGTGAACTCTATTGAAGAATAAAGGACACCCCAAAAGTGTCCACGATGAAGGCGACCTCGCTCGAAACGAGGCGACCTAAGAGGCTCTAAAAAATCTAGAAGCAAACAACAAAAGAAAAAAAATCTAAGATGCCACTAAAGTTATAACACAAGTCCAAACCTTCCTAAATGGCCTCCAAAGGTGGTCAGGGAACCGGTGTCGAAGTCAAGTGATAGCTGGACCACCAAATAGAGACAAACAAATATACCTAAAGGGAGATCGACACTCACCACATGAAGGCACTAAAGACTGAGACAAGACAACTACATAAAATTCAGGTAAGTTCACCTCGAGAGGGAACTGATAAGGTGTCTGACTGGCTCCGGATAGGTTATGTAAATAATATAAAACGTAGGCCCGCACGTGCAAGTATACGCGTTGATTTTACATAATATAGTGGCTGGTCAAGTGTCGTTCCCATAAGAAGAAGTGTGTTGAATACTGGAATCGGCTCTAGAATATTATCTGGATCTCAAACTCGGGGACTGCTAGTATAACGAAAATTTGATCCTAAATGGTTATTAATTCAATTAATGAGGACTAGGGTTTGCCCATCCCCCCTCCCCCTCCCTCCTTGCCACATTGATGGATTATAATATATATAAAATTTGTTATTCAATATATTAGCAGTTCACCTTTGCGGGAGTTGATCGTGCCCTCGAGATCTCCTCTCTCGAGGTATATTCGCCCATCTCACTAGTAGGCTTTGTGCATCTCACACGTCAACCCTTAACTGCAGGCGGCTTGAATGATTAAACCTATTGCACACTTGGAACCGGGAGATCTCTACTCTCAGATTGGCCAAGTGTCACTCTACCTGGATGCCCAGGAACCTTTATCTCTCGATCTCAAATTCCCAGCATAAGCATGTTGATGTTGGCTAAACACCACCATGTAGATAATTAACAAAAAATTGAGCAAGTCACTATAAGATCCATTAATATAATGAATAAAACGAATGTAATAATCAATCCATATGAATGTGGCAAGGTTAAAACAAAACCCTAGAAAGAAAACTAGAACATCATATTGTTCTTTACAATCATGGAGTTGTTAATCATTAGGTGTTCGAGAAAGAAAGAAAATAAAAATACTAGAGTGCATAAGATCTCTCGATCCACGCCTGTGTTGTCTTTCCCGTTCTCCCCTCTCTTTTTTGTCATTCCTTTTTTTTATATCTAAAATCTCGTTGATTGAGTCCCAGCGATGTCGCGATGTTGGAACGTCGCGACATTGGCTGATGAAGGGCTACATGTCATACGACCTCAACGTCACGACGTGAGAGCGTCGTGAAGCGTTGGAGAAGCGTCTGACGTTAAGTGGTCCCTCGATATCCTTCTTCACATCTCCCACCGCGGCCTCGGATATAGGCGATAAACACACTTATTACTAGATGAAATTAACGGCATTGATAAAATCGGGTATATGATGAGTGTTTTGGGAATCATCACTGAGCTTAGATCCCAAGCGAAACAACTCATAGCGCGTCACACGAAAGTGTGCTTTGGCCTTCGACATGAGTGTGATATACACGACACTAACAAGGCGAGTCAAAATGAACCAAACTTGCAATTCGAGCCTTTATCTTCTAAAATCAAGGGATCCTTAAAGTTGTGCAACTTTCTAAGGAACTTGGCTAGAGCGAGTCGAGTTAACCAAGCGACTCGACCTAAGTTTTCAATGACCTTTCCTCGGAAGTCTATGTGTAATTGTTTCATGATCTCCACTTATATATCTAGTTTATTTGACTTGAGATCATCAGCCATTTTGAAGGCTCTAACCACAGAAGGATAAGAACACACCTTTTATTTACATACTCGCATGAAGAACACTAGTGCCTATAAGTTTTAGCTGAGTGTACCTGTAGCGGGGATTCATTGGTGACTCCCCACCAGTTGGTTAAGGGCACTGGGCATTTAGTTCCCATCGAACTTCACCCTGAACACTCAACTAAACCTAAAGGCCCTAGAATGTGGAAAGGGTCCATCCTTTGTCCCATGTAGTGGGCAATGAAGTCAAAGGCTCCCAACCAATTGGCTCAGGGCATTAGGCTTTAATAGGCCCCTCGGACTGTGCCTGGGATTCCGATTGGACAATCCCACTTATTCTATTCACACATATCTTTTTGATCTTTTTCTTATTCTTTTCTTTTTTTTTTCTTTTTTTTTCTATTTAGGGTTCGATGACAATCCTCTTTTTCAAATGTGTCCCATCACTTGGGTGTTTAGAAACCCTCAAGGCTCGTGGAATTCTTGTGAGTAAAGTCCGGAGCCTTGGTATACACTGGAGATCACATGTTTGTGTATGTGATAAACTACATGGGAAATGGCTTCTTGAAACACATAGGGGGTGACTAAACGAAGTCACCAACCTTTCTAGCACACTATTCCAGATCGTGGAACAACCTAAGGGTCCCTTTTCATTCTCTGCTCGATCTTTTTGAAAAATTTTGACTCAAATTAACCTCCCATTAGCGAGCGTGACATCTACTCACACACAATACCTAAAACACGCCTAAAACATGTAATGCTGCGAAAACAACCTAAACCACGTGAACATGTAAGCTAGGAATATAGACGAAACACGACATATAAAAACTAAAACAACCTAAACACAGAGACAAACTAAAACAAAAGACACATAAATAAACTCAAACATACCCGATCGCCTACACCCCCAAAACAAAAGCGGACAGTGTCCTCAATGCCAACAAAAGAGAAAGTGAGGGTTGATGAAAATCAAAGCACAAAGGATCCGTAATGCCAGAGCATTTACAACATACATTGGAAATTCAATCTTAATTATGGAAAATTCAGATTTGGGAGGCTGTGAAACCTTGGAGACACATAATATATTTCTATTTCCAAGTGTTTTGAGTTTATTACTATTTTGATTCCTTCATGGATATTTTTAGTGTGTAGTAGTTTCCTTTCTTGTTTTTGGCCAAATATTTACTTTCCTTGTGGCCGAATATTTAGTTTCTATTCTTCATATTTTTGGCCTATTTAAAGGCTTGTTATCTATATTCTTCCAAGTTTTAAGCATTGATAAAATTGAGTTTGATTTCTCTTTGGTTCTTTAAAGACTCCTTGAACTTTCTCGGTTATTCCGTGGCGTTCATCAAGACTTATCAATCGGATCTCATCACCGATTGTAGGCGTCCCTCCACATATACCAAGGTTCTTGCTTCCATATAAGCAACGGGTCAAGGTCATCCATCCAAGCCGACATTAGAGCGGTTCTTTCGAGCTAATTCGATCACGGGTCTCCTCACAAGTTGACGGGGTTCGTATCAAGGGTGGAGGGAACACCTCTAGTGATCACTCGGATCACTATGGTGGTGGTGAAGGTGGCATGTGAAAGGCGGGGAGCTGGGCAAGCTACTCTTGGATGGACTGCTGGTTGCTCATAACGGTCGCCTGATTGCGCATTACTGTTTTCATGTCAGCCCTAAGTGCGTCCATGTCCTAGCTGATTGAGACCTGGTGTTCCTGGGTCTCGTCCCAATACGAATCAAATTGGGCGATCGGGTCATGTACCTGGTCCTCCAGTGTAGTGGAAGAACTGACCAAGTCCTCCTCTTAGGATGGTGGTGGTGGTAGGGGTTGGGTGGATGACTGTCCGGCCTCTCCCTAGGCACCTGTTGGGAACCCAAACCTAGACTGGTATGCCCTAAGCTCATCCTCATCTAAAGGCTCATTGCCCGAATTGTACACCTCTTTTGGTCTTGGTACACCCAGTTTGTCTTTCTTAACCACTATCGCCTTGATCGGGTGTATCCAAGCCTCATTGTCCTCTAAGGGAACCCGGCTTGCTTGCATAGACCGTAGATAAGGAAGGGGTGCCCGAGATTCATCTTCACATCTTTCTTATAGAGGATTGCATCCTCTATAACCTTGCTGACATCAAATGGGATGTCCTGGATAATGGCATAGTTGAGCAGGGCCCTCTTAGCCGTCACTTCACACACATTGGTCGTCGAGATGAGAAACAATGTGATGAAGTGATGCCACACCTTAGGAATGTAGGCCAGGTGTTTGGCTTTGAAGTGCACTGCATTCCCTTCATTATTCAATTTCCACTCGCCCTGCATATTGGTCAACATCCTAAGGACTTCGGGATAGTTGTGGTTCTCATGAAGCCTATCATAGGCTTCGGAGTAAACCGGCTTAAGGTTAAAGTACCGATTGATAGACTTCGCACTAAAGTCTACCAAAACCCCGCGCACTTAGACCCTTTTCAGTACGTGGGAGGCTAGATTGGCATAGAACTCTCGTACCACCATTGTGGCAGCTGGTCTCAGGGGTTGGCAAAGCGCCCTCCATCCCTTATTCGCAATGGTTTTACGAAAGAAATCATCGGGGTGGTGAAACCCCTTCTCCTTAGTGAAGGACCGTTTCTTCGAGATTAGGTCTAATTTCTCGACCACACTCGCATTGACAAATTCTAAAGTGAAATTACGTAATCATAAGCGAGCTCTTCACTTGCTTTCGGCTTCTTTTATTTGAGCTTAGTTTTATGCTTTTTTCTCGACGACCCAGGCACTTGATAAAGTCGGGTTTGGATGGCCGTCTGGGCTTTAATCCTGTATACTTGGCCTTCTAGGCCTCTGACACCTATTGTGATGCAGCTCAAGGCCCAGAGAGTACCCAATACGTACTCAAATCTCACTTAGGCCAAAACTCAAACACCTAGTATGCACTACGTGAGACAGAGTTCTTGGCTCTATCCTGTGGCTTATGTAATCACCAACCACTCATAGGATCCCTTCTCTAACACAAGCAACCCAAAAATAACAATACAAATCAAGTCTAGACCTAAACTTACCCGAAAACCAGACCATATGAAGAATATCCAAATGAAGGTGGGCACTAAGGTTTTCGGAACTAAGAACGTGCTTAAGGATTTGAGAAATGCTAAGATCAATTGGTACGAGGTTGGATGGGAGTTGGCTGGGGCACCTGTAAAAAATCATAGAGAACAAGTTAAGGTTCGTGCTGTGTGAAGTGAGAATATGAACGTTCGTGTTCATAAAAGAAAAGCGAGACGAGCGTCGCAACATTTAGGTGACGTCCGCGACCTTGAGCCCGACATGCGATGTTGAGCAAAACATCACTCGTTACAGGATCGAGGCTTCCCGGCGGCTGCATGGCGTTCAGTGTACAAATTTTAATGTCACGATGTTGAGTATCAACGTCGCGATGTTCCCAAGAGCAACTAAATACTAAGTTTCCAGCGTCACGACGTTGGTTTCAGAGAGCTGATATTTCACTTTTCCTCAAAGTCACAAAGTTGCAACGTCACGACGTTACAGAGAGGGTAACTTAACATTTTGATTAAAACATTTTTAAGTGAAGGAGCACTCTCTTATTGAGGTTCCAATCCTTGTCCAACCCCGGAGTAAATTTCTCGAGCTATCTCTACGCGCGCAGATCCGGAGCCTAAAAACCTGACTAACACCGTAAGTTCTGAGTCTCGAGAAAATTTCCATCTCTAAAATAAACAAACATACGCAAAACTACACTAATGAATGAAAAACTTGAAAATGCTTGGGTTGCCTCCCAAGTAGCGCTTTGTTTAATGTCGTTAGCTCGACTTCCCTGAATCTCAATGTCGGTCTTCAAAAGAGACTAGAAATGCTAACAAAACTCCATAGTGATCTAATGCATTGCTCAGGGCAGATGGAATATCTTGTCTTCACCCTTAACTCTCTTGGTTTCTTTCTATGTCGTAATGAGCTTATCCTTGCAGTTTACCACGTCGCTCTGCATAATCTCCTTAGGGTGACATTCCTGGATATCGTCATTGGGTTCATCATCCGGATGTTTCGTAGCTTGGAATAGATGGAACATGACCTCATCTCCTTAAACTCTCAATTTAAGCTCACCCTCTTGCACGTTATTTGAGCTTTTCCCATAGCTAAGAAGGGTCTACCAAGTATTATGGGACCTTATCATCTTCTTCCATGTCTAAGATGACAAAGTATGCTAAGAAGAGGAACTTATCCACTTTCACTAGGACATTTTCAATTACACCCCGTGGGTGTTGGTAGGACATGTCCGTGATTGCAAACTTGGTATTAAATCGGCTTTTAGCTACTCCCGACTTCAACATTTTAAACATTGAGGCGACATCAAGTTGAGAAACACTCCCCAATCTGAGCTTTGCCGGATGCAGGTTTCCTACTCGAATAGTATAACAAAACTGCCCGGATCTTGAAGTTTAGGTGGGAGCTTCTTTTGAAGGATTGTGCTACACTCCTCAGTTAGAGCAATGGTCTCATACTCACCTAATTTCTTCTTATTTTCCAAGATCTTTTTCACGAACTTCACGTAACTTGGCATGTTCTCAAGTGTATCCATAAAGGGTATATTGATATGCAATTCCTTGAAGATATCGAGAAACTTTGCGAACTGCTTCTCTAACTTACCCTTCTTTAGTCTTTGAGGATAAGGGATAAGTGGGGTTGGATCTCTTACCACTGGCTTATCCCCTTTCACTACCTCTAGGTGCTTCCCACTAGAACTACGTAGTTGGGGTTGATCCCCATCTCTTTGCTCTGTATCTACCTCTGTTTCCAACTGGTCTAACATTTTGTTTCTTTTACTATCATTGGTGGGGGTCCTGGCGTAGCTACTTCCCTTCCACTTCTCAAAGTTATTGCTTTGCAGTATTCCTTCCCTTCACCTCTCGGGTTTATCTCTGAATTTCTTGGCAAAGAACCTTGTTGCCTCTCAATCAACAGAAGCCATTTGGCCCATTTACACCTTCAGGTTTCTCAATTATGCTGCCTAGTTATTCAATTGGGTTGACTGATTATACATATTTTCCTTTGTTTCATTCATAAAGGCTATATGGGAAGTAAGCATTTGAGCTAGGGCTTCTTCCAGATCTACCTTTTTCTCTACTGGCCATTTACTCACTTAGGGTGGTGGCATGCTATTCTAATTGTTCCTCTATCCATAGTTCTAATTATTCTAATTATTTCTCTAGCCTTGGTTTTGGTTTTGATTCTGATAGGCATTACCCCCATACTAACCCTATTGTTGAGACTAATTAAATCTCTACACATACTATGCCTGCTCTATTGTAATCGGGCCTGATTGGCATTCTGTAGTACTATGTTGTCCTCCACATGATTCACATATCTCCCAAGGATTAACTTGAATAGCATTCTGACACCTTCTTTGCCTTTATGCTTGTTGGTGAGTTGTGTATGATTTACCAAATTGCGCTCGGGACCTGCAATATCTACACCCCTCCTTGCCTTCCTCGGTATCATTTGTCCTTGGGCCACTGGTTACTATTAGTAGCCATATCCTCTAGGATGCCATACGCTTGATCTGTAGTCTTCTTCATCAGCACGCCCCCTGCTAAGGCATATTTAACTGTTCTGATAGAATCACTCAGACCGTTGTAAAAGGTATGGACTTGCATCCATTTCGTCAACCTAAGATGTGGACACCCCCTTAAAAATTCATGAAATCTCCTGTGCTTTTGAGTTCTTCTCTAATTTGGTTTCCAAACGTGTTAACTTGCACTAACTGTGTAATATTTGAGGGCGAAAAACTCGTGAGAATTTCAGACCAAATCATACCATGAGGTAATGAAATCTAGTGGTTAGTCATTAACCAGTTGTTTAGCCTTCTCTATCACCCAGCGCTGAGAGCGAACAATCTCACCTAAGGGCTTCTTCGCATACTCCATTGTATTTGGCCGCGTCGCATAATTTCAATGAAGTTCACAAATGCACATCGATTCTCACTGCGCACTACAACTAAATGCTTCAAGACTGTAGTGGTTATCGCTTTCTTAACTCGAAGTTGTTTGTTTGAATATGTAGTCTTCATATGACCGACAATCGTAGCGTGTAAAGCAACCTCTAGCAACATAAACAAATCATCTAGTCAGATAACGCCAGGCATAATTCCTATCATTATTCAAATTATGTCCTCAGGCTTGTTTTTTCGCCCTGATCTTCGCCTCTTTCCTCGACTGCATGACTCCGCTATATTTCTTCGTACGCTCAGGTTTTTCTCCGTGGTAATTATTTAAGGTTCTCCGCTCGATCGAACGTATAGTTCACTTCACCCCATCTTTGCATACACACACATTAACCTTTACTACAATCACACGCACAAACACAAAGACCAAATTACAAGCACTTATGTAAACAGAATAAAATGAAGAGAATTCCAAAGTAATATCTAACTGTGCTATTGTCAATATCAAAACGAAAATTTCTCCCTAAGAATCCGCCAAAACTCGACGCTTTGATAGGTTATGTAAATAATATAAAACATAGTTCAAGACGCTGTAAGCATACACAAGTTTACTGAATATAGTGGCTATCAAGTGTCGTTCCTATGCTGCAAGGTGTTGAACACTGAACTCCGCCTAGAATATTATCTGATCTTAAACCGAGGAATTACTACTAATATAACGACACCTGATCCTAAATGAGTTTGTTAATTCAATTAACATACTAGGCCTGGCTCCTCACGTATTCAATGGATTTATAATCTATGTAAATTTGTTATTCAAGATATTAACTGATTCATTAATCGGCAGTCGATCGTGCCTACGAGATATCCTCTCGAGGTATATTCTCCCATCTCACTAAGTAGGTTTATCGTGACTTCTACATCAACCCTTAACTCCAAGACGCTTGAATGATTAAACCCTAATCGCCACACTTGGAACCGGAAGATCTCTACTCTCTTATTGACCAAGTGTCACTCTACCTTGATCCTCAGGAACCTTTATCTCTCAATCTCAAATTCTCGGCATAAGCATGTTGATGTTAGCCAAACACCACCATGTAGATAATTAACAGAAAATAGAGCAAGTCACTATAAGATCCATTAATATACTGAATCAAACGAATGTAATAATCAATCCTTATGAATGTAGCAAGAGTAAAACAAAACCCTAGAAAGGAAACTAGAACATCATATTGTTCTTTATAATCATGGAGTTGTTAATCATTAGGTGTTTGAGAAAGAAAGAAAATACAAATATTGGAGTGCACACGATCTCTCGATCCACGCCTTTGTTGTCTTCCCCATTCTCCCCTCTCGTTTTTGTCATTCCTTTTTGTTATATCTAAAATCTCGTTGATTGAGTCCCGGCGACGTCGCAACTTCGCGATGTTGGCTGATGAAGAGTTGCATGTCATACGACCTCAACATCACGACGTTGGGGCTAGTTCCTCCAATATCCTTCTTCACATCTGCTCACAGCCTCCAGATGCTGCCTTTTTTCACCTGAAATGCACGAGAAACCGAGTATCGGATATAAGGCGATAAACGCACTTATTACTAGATGAAATGAACCGAAAATGTGATAAAATGCGAGTATATAATGAGTGTTTTGGGAACTCATTAGTGTTTGTCTATAGAGAGTACTTTAAATGACACTACTAACATGGATGAAGAGGGCAAACGCAATCAAGGTTCAGCATGGATCAAAGACTCATAGAGGGAAAACAAAGGAAAAAAAAAAGCTTTAAGCTGAGAGCTCATGGCTCAACAAAGCTCAAGGCCTAAAAAGGAAAGAACGATAAAAGTGAGCTCTTGGCTCAAAAAGGAAATATAGTAGCTCAGAAATCGACAAGGCTTAGGGCCTAAAAAAAAGACAAAGCAAAAAAAAGAAAAGAGCTTCGGGCTCGAAAAGGAAATAAAATAGCTCAAGGCTGAGAGCTCATAGCTCAACAAGGCTTGAGCCTAAAAAAAGTAAAAGGCGAGCTCCAAGCTCGGAAAGGAAATAAAACAACTCAGGGTGAGATAAGGCTTAAGGCCTAAAAAGGAAAAAGTGAGAAAAATGAGCTCCGAGATCGAAAAGGAAATAAAACAGCTTAGGGTTGAGAGCTCAAGGCCTAAAAAAAAAGAAAAAGCAAGCTCCAAGCTCGAAAAGGAAATAAAATAGCTCAGGGCTAAGAGCCCAAAACTCGACAAGGCTCAGGACCTAAAAAGGAAAAAGCGAGAAAAGCGAACTCTGGGATCGAAAAGGAAATAAAACATATCAAAGATGAGAGCTTAGGGCTCAACAAGGCTCAGGGCTTAGAAAAGGAAAAAGCGAGCTTCGGACTCAAAAAGGAGATAAAACAGCCTAGGGCTGAGATCTCATGGCTCAGGGACTAAAAAGGAGAAAGCGAGCTCTGGGCTCGAAAATGAAATAAAACAACTCAGGGCTAAGAGCTCATGGCTCAACAAGGCTCAAGGCCTAAAAAAGGAAAAAGCGAGCTTTGAGCTTAAAATGGAAATAAAACAGTTCAGGGTTGATAGCTCAAGAAGGCTCAACAATGCTTAAGGCTTAAAAAAAGGAAAAAGTGAACTCCGAGCTCGAAAAGGAAATAAATAGCTTAGAGCTAAGAGCTTAAGGCTCGACAAGGCTTAGGGCCTAAAAAGGAAAAAGTGAGAAAAGTTGGCTCTAGGCTCGAAAAATGAAATAAAGCAGCTCAGGGTTGAGACCTTAGGGCTCAACAAGGCTTAGGGCCTAGAAAAGGAAAAAGCATGGTTCGAGTTCAAAAAGGAAATAAAACAGCTTAGGACTGAGAGCTCAAGGCTCGGCAAGTTTCAAGGCCTAAAAAGGAAAAAGTGCGAAAAGCTAGATTCGAACTCAAAAAGGAAATAAAACAGCTCAAGGCTTGACAAGGCTCAAGGCCTAAAAAGGGAAAAGTGAGCTACGAGCTCGAAAAGGAAATAAAACAGGTCAATGCTGAGAGCTCAGGGCTTAACAAGGCTCAGGGTCTAAAAAGGAAAAAGCGAGAAAAGTGAGCTCTAGGCTCGAAAAGGAAATAAAATAACTTAGGGCTCAATAAGGCTCGAGACCTACAAAAGAAAAAAAAAACGAGAAAAGCGTAAAGCAACGCAGATGGGATACGCTCCAATATGCAAATAAAAAAGGTCAATAACTCAATGTGATGACAATAGAGCCTACTAATTATCTAGCAACATCAATTGCGGGGGTATGCCCCTAGTATACAATGGTGACTAAACAGAAAGATTGCGTGTTCGAAATCATCGATACTCTAAAGTATGCTCATCGATCATGTAATGAAAGTGCAAATCTAACCTCAAGGCTGCCACATAAGACCATGCATCAAGGCATGCTAACCGAATATAACTTACCAACAATTAAATTCATAGTAACCAACACTCAATATGCTAACTGCCCAAAATGGAGACATCATCACAAGTGAGTCAATATAATATGTTAGGCTTTGCCATCATGGAAGGTGTTGAACCTAAAGACCCATAAGGGTGAAGGCTCGATTGTAAAACTCAAAGACTAAACCACATCCTTCTCTTATCAAAGGAGAAAATCATAAATCATGGTGAAATTGGTAGGTCAAAGAAGATGAAGGATAGGTAGATATCCAAGATTGATTAGATATGTCGAAAATACTAAATCTCAAGTGACATCAAATCCACAATGCATCAAAATCCTCCATCAAATGGTCATTTACTACGTCGATGAACCAAAACAATGAGGTGGCTACGCCTCAATAACAAATAAAACAAATGCATCTCTGATAAGTGTGCTCTTAGAAGTGACTATACTCCAATATAAGAATGTCTCAAGATCCATCATCCAAAGAAAACAGGGTTATGCCCCAGTATAGATCATCTCAAAGATTCGCCAACAACATGATAGGTATGCCCCAATATCGAGTGCATGCATATCTAATAAAAATGACCTCCAAAGTAGCCATGTCCCAATGTAAGAATGTCTCATAATCCATCAATCAAAATAGGGACAACCCCCAAGTATATGATCATCAAAGCTCCTCATTTATCATGCTCCAAAATATCTCCAACCAACCACTAATATCGCCCATGTGTAAGCTAGCAAACATAATGTGTGGCATCATTGCCTCGGGGTGGTTTTACGACTCAAACCGTAATGTAGGCTCGGGTAATAGGGTAAAAGAAATAAAGGGAAACTAGGCTCAAAATCCCAATGAGAAAAATATCAACAAACCCCTCGTGCATGTAACGCAATGTATAGAAACCTCATGAGTCAGGAACCTGAGCACGTCATGTGAGAACACTAAATAGTGGGTAGTGAAGTATCACATGTCAATAGGATGAGTAGAAACGATATGTGAATGATAAAGATACTCTCAAGGGCGAAGTAAGGTAGGAAGGGGAAGGAACTCGGACATGGTCAAATCTATAAAGGTAATGAAATGGAGGTTAGCAAGAAAAAGTATAGAGGTGGGAGTGGGTGATAGTCGTCTCACATCATAGCATGAAGAGAAATCACATCTGAAATGGATGGTGTGATGGATAGACAATGATCCAAATATCCTAAAAAAAGGTCACAAATCTCTCTCAAATGTCACGCAATCTAACTCAGAAGAGAGCTCACATATGAACTCTCACCATCATATATTCTCAATGTAGCTAGGTGTCATGTCCATACATGTGCTCTAGGAAGAATGATACAATGGAATATATTATAAAAAAAATTCTTTTTTTTTTCTTTTCTTTTTTCCTTTTTTCTTTTTTTTTTTTCTTTTTTTTTCTTTTTTTCTTTTTTTCCTTTTTTTCTTTTTTTTTTCTTTTTTCTTTTTTTTTTTTTTTTTTTTTTTCTTTTACATATACTCGAATCAACAATGTTTGATATATAATATACAACCACATGAATGAAATCACCTCATGCACTAATGTAGCCACGAATCCTCATGCATTAATATAGCCACGAATCCTCATTGACAAGATTATCTCTCACAGCCAAGATATATGGATCACTGCCCAAGGGATGAAATGAAGGAAATATGTGTCTGCCCTCCATACAAAAAACTTGTAGAAGACCACCACTCAAGGGAAAGCAAAAGCAATGTCGTAAGTGAAATGACATGGGAAAGAAAAAGGGGTAGGAGACTAATGGTGACATGTGATATGAGCGAGTAATGATGATGTCAAAATGGGAAGATCCTGGTAGTGAAGAATGAAATGAATCACAATATGTCTATTAGGTTCAAAGCTTATGAGATCTCTAATCAAAGCATCCATACATCAGAGAGCCCCCAACTCGATGTAAAGATAAATAAGGTGATGAAAGAAAAGGTTATAACATCCATGTGAGGCTCAATGGGCTAGCAATGGATAACTCTATATGTGTATGGGATAAGATAAAAGGCTCATGAAACGATGGTCACACATCCTTTGACCACAACATCATACATCATGCTCTTAAGATTACATATAGCCAACAATAAAGATCAGCACTCACCCAATGTAGCAATGTCAAACCCTCTAAAATCATGTGAAAGCTCATGCAATATTATGCTCTATAAAACCTCTCAAACCATCTCAATCATAGTATATAATAACACTCATCAAACGCTAATCGCTTCTCACATGAGTTTACTCAAACCAACCCCCATAACCAAATCAAGCTCCATAAATCATATGTAAGTGCCTAGACTGAATATTGTGTAACAACTCATCTCCTCATCTCAGCCATAGAATGATCAATGATCTCACTGCGTACTGAACACTCTCTCTCATCATGTCACACCATAAGATGCAATACTCTCCTCAAATCTAGTCATCTCAAACTCTACCTGGTAAAGTCAAGGAACTGGTATAAAAGACTAAGGTATATATGGGGGGAAATGAATGAGAATGTAGTGGTGCTCAAGAATGACAATATAAAGCTCATGATAGTAGGTCATCGAGTCTAAAAAAGCTAAGGCAAGAATACAAGTGCGAATGAGATGCTACTCCTGTAACACCCCGAAATACACCCTAGTCATTTTTAAACATAAGTAGGGTATATTATAAGTATATTTTGAAATTTAAAATTATTATTTTACAGTGATAGGTAAAAATTTATAAACTCGGAAATGTAGCCAGAAGATAAGGGCAAATTTGGAATTTCAGGAAATAAGGACCTAAGGGTCAAATGAAAATGAGCTTAAATGCTAAAGTGATTTAAATGTTAAGTGGTATGTTAAATGGGAGTGATAGGAGACTTAAATGCCAAAAATGAGAAATGAGAATAAGTGTAGAAACCCAAACATGGCCTTACACTTAAATGGGGCTAGAAATAATCAAATTTTTAATTCAGAAAAGCTCATTCTTGACAACTCTTAGGAGAGAAGAGAGAAAAGGGAGGCAGGAGCCAGCCTGAAGAAGATCAAGTTTTACTGTTTCTTCCCACTTTCTTGCTCCTTTGTGATCAAGCAACTTAGAAGTGAAGATTTGAAGAGGCTAAGGTAAGAAAACAAAAAACCCTAACTCCTTTTTGATTTTGATTGGGGAAAAGTCCCCAACTTAAAAAATGGTTTTAACATCCAAACTATTGGAGTACGGTAGGATTCCATGGTGGATTATGAGATACACTGAGTTTGGATGGAAGATTTGAATTTCAGGTGAGAAATGGCAACTGGCTGCAGGAACCACTACTGGTACCGGCATTTTAAAGTAACGTACCCATTTGACAGAGGCGTGAATGCCACGATCAAAGTGGTACCGGCACCAATGCTTCCCAACACTTCAATTTTTGCACCGGGCATTGTTATACCCACCTCATACCGATAGTATAGAACCAGATCCAAAGCATGATAAAATGTACACCTATGTGCCAAGTAACGCGCTATCATAACATAAAGGGTACCTTGGTACAAACATTCATCCACCGTGATAGCGTGCGCTGATTTACCACCAATTATAATATTTGAACTTAAATCAATTATTATCTAATTCAATATATGTGGATTAAAGAGTTAATGATCTTTAGAAATCATTTCTGTTTGTAAAGACTAAGGATTTGTCTCCCCCTGCCACCTTTGATGGATTATTATCTAAAGGAGTTGCTATTCAGTCTATTAATGATTTCTTGATGACGGGGTGATCGTGCCTATGAGATATCCTCTCAATAAGATATCCATTCACAAGAGGGTTGCATCTCACTCACCATCTTTCTTCAAACCTAAATACCTGAACCCCACTCCACTCTAACGGATATCTCTCTACACCGGGACGAACCGAGGGTCACCAATTCAGATCCCCTGAGTCCCATCTTCTGTCTCAGATATCTTAAAGATCATGTCAATGTTGGTCAGACATCACCATGAATATAAACCACAAATATAGAGACGATCGATGCAAATCATAAATAAACTGAAAAATATAAGTTTAAGCATTAATCCATTCAATTTAGACAAGGTTCAACAAAACCCAGAAACAGATCTAGAACATGTTGGAATTGACTGTACCCATAATTCTATAAATCATCAACAGTTTATCAGAAAAGAAAAATGCAAATTGACAGTCTTCTCCAATGATTCTAGTCACTGCTGCCTCGTTTTATGTGCTCTCCTCCGTCCGTTCTTCGATACCTTAAAATTAGGTCTCCTTTGCTTTTTATGATTCCCGGAAGCGTAAATTGCGATGACGTCGCTGGTTGGAGACGCTTGTTGACTTTTTTCTTCGGGGCTGACAAAACGTCACTACATTGCAATCCATGACGCTAGCGCTGCCGCTTTCTTTCTCCTTCTTCTTTTCGCTCCAAAATGATCCCGAAACCACCTGCTTCACCTGTAATGCACATAAGATCTGTGAATCAATATCAAGAGAATACCCTATTTAAATATAAAATCGACTAAAAAACGTAGAACGGACGCAGTATGACATGAGTGTTTTAGGCACTCATCACACGCCCAAACTTAGCTTGCTTGTCCCCAAGCAAGAAACCGACTCTACACCCGACACACAACAACTTACCATCTAACACTCAATGCCATGATTGTGATGCACATGTTGCTGAAAGAATGATCAAAATGGATCGACTCACAACCCTTGCCTTTTGATTCAAATTTCAGAGGGTCCATAAGGTCATTCGACTTTCGAAAGAATTCAGTTGAACACGGTTCAGTTGACCAATGACTCAAACTCTTGAGTTTTCAATAGCCTTTCCCAAAAAGCCTATGTGCAATTGATACATGATTCCTAGCATATAGCTCGATTCCAACACCCCCAAACTTGAGTTCAACTCACCTATTTGGAAGAATCTAACTACGAAAGGATAAGAACGCACCCCCTTTTTATTTAACAGTCCTACATACTCATGAAAGAAAAACCAAAGGTTCGTGAAGTTGAAATTGACTCCCTCACCGCTTGGTTAAGGGCACTGTGCACTCCGCCTCCCCTAAACTTCACCTCTAACACCTCAACTAAACCTGTATGGGCCCTAAGTGGTAGATCTCCCATGTAACGGGTAGTGAAGTCAATGGCTCATGGCCAGTTGGCTCAGGGCATTAGGCTTTGAAAAGCCCCTAGGACTGTGCCTGGGATTCCGATTATAAGCTCCCACTTATTCTATTCATAATTTTTTTTTTTTTTTAAATTGGGGCTCGATGGCAATCCTCTTTTTCTAAGGTGTCCCATCACTTTGGTATTTAAAAACCCCCAAGGTTCATTGAACCTTAATAAGCAGGGCTCGAAGTCTAGACATATCCTAGAAATCATTTGTAGTGTGGGGCGCAAGAATTAGTTGGGAGAATTGGTTTCAATACCCCGAGGTGATTCTACTCGCCTTCTCCTACCTATCCAACATGAAATTTTGTTAATTCAACACCCTACATATCCTTTCTTGATTATGCTGAGTTTTTCCAATAAGATTCAAAGTGGTTAAAAGTGATCCTCAATTAGCATTCATGGCATCACGCACACACTACCTAAAACTAAAACAAATTAAAACCGGGAACCCCCAATAAACAAAAACAGATTAAATCATCTACTGAGGGACAAATAACAGACGACGCTAAGATAAACACCAAACAGACCCTAAACAAGACACATATAACTAGGCATAAGAAGCAACATAATGGAAAAGAAAACGTAAGAATAACCTAGAACACACTAAAACACAAAACACAAACTAACCCAAACATATAGCAAACCAACACAAATACAACCCGATCACCCCCCCATACAAATGTGGACAGTGTCTTCAATGTCGAGAAAAGAACGAGAGAGGTAGGAACTCTCCTGGTGGATCGCTTTGACTTCACCGGAGGGTGGCAAGGAGGTGGCTGTGAGTTACGAGGAGTCGCACTAGCCGTCCCGGATGGACCGCTGACAAGCAGAGATGGTCGCTCATTGCCAAGGCACGGAGCATGTCGACGTTAGAGGGCCTCCATGATCTCCGGGCTGGAGGAGGACTCTGTTTTGGGTTCCATCCTGGGAGGCTCGAACGAAGTCGAGGTCGAACACCGTCCTCCAGATATGGGAAGGACCGGTAGGATCGTCCCTGGGATGGCAAAGGGGCGGTGGCGATGGTGGGAGGTCTCACCCAAGATCACCGGGCCCAATGCAAGCCCAAACTTAGGGACTGACATCTCAAGCTCATCCCTCGCTGAGGGTTCGCTTGCCCAGTCGTGAAACCCTTTTCAGTATGGGACACCGCTTGTCCTTCTCGACGTATATAGCCTGACGGGGTGTATCCATGCCTCGTCGCCTTCAGTAGACCACGGTCTTTCGCATGGGCCAAAAATAAGGAATTGGTGTCCTAAATTCATCTTGGCATCTTTGTTATAGAGGATCGCATCCTCTCTAACCTGACCTACATCGAAGGGGATGTTCTGAAGGATGGCGAAATTGAGCAAAGATCGCTTGGCCGTCACCTCGCAAACATTGGTAGTTGGTAAGAGTCGTGAGGTAATGAAGTGGTGCCAAACTTTTGGTATATAAGCTAAGTGTTTGGCCTTGAAATTTATAGCATGCCCCTCACTGTTCAGTTTCCACTCCCCTTTCCCATTTGTCAATACCCTAAGGACTTCTGTCCACGGGCTCCAAATTGTAGAATTCATTTATAGACTTCGCATAGAAGTCAACCCAATTCCCACGCACCCTAACCTTTTTATTCATGTGGGAGGCGAGATTAGCGAGAAATTTAATTACCATATGGTAACCGGTGTAGAGGGTTGGCAATGTCTCTCCTCCCCTGTTTGCAATTGTCTTCTATTTAAAGAAACTTCAAGGTGGTGAAACCCTTCTCCCAATAAACGACTGTTGGAGATGAGGCTCGAACTCTCTGCTGTAACTCTCATTAACAAACTTGTCATGGACAAATCGTTGCATGGCCTCACCGCCCGACCTCTTTGCAACATATCTACCGCTTATTCGACATTGGTGTGTATGGTGGGCCGATGAAGCAAAGTTTGTTTTACTCTATGTAGTCTCGAGACCTCTAACACCCAAGTGATGCAAGCAAACAATTAGCTCACTTGGTAAGCCACCAAAGCTCACTAGGGCAAATTGCCTAATTCATGGCAATTATTGAGATGAACTTTAGACGCTACTCCTAAGACTGCTTATGCTCTTAAACAAATTCCCTAGGTGCCTTCCTAGACCTAACGAAACCCAAAGAGTAACAATCGGCTCACTCGAGAATGGCTTTGAGCCTCCCGACCTGCATTAACAAACCCGATTAGGCACCAAGAAATAGAGCAATGGGGATCGAGGCATTAAAGATGGTCTTAGGCTAGTGGCGGTCCTTCTGTGGTCAGAGGACAAGCTTATAGATAGTGGCCTGAACTATGCAAAACTGAGTATCCGAAAGCTCCAACTTGTGGTTCGCGCAAGCACAGGAGGAGTTATGTTCATAAACAAAAAGGGCCACCAACGCCACAACGCTTCGAGGGTTTATTTGTTAACGTCATGCTGGCTGCTGAGACCAACATCGACGCTCCGTATGCGATCGCAACGTCATGGGACGCGCCGGGGGAGACCATACGCTAACGTCAAGTGCGGAAATCCAACGCTTCGCAACGCTTCTAGAGAGCGTGCCGCGTGGACGCCGCGACGTTGAGGTTAACGTCACGACGTTACAAAGAGGGGTCCAAAACAGGGATAACCAACGTGGTGACGGGGAGATCCAACGTCACGACGTGACAAAGGCTTGATTTTCAGGGTCCCTTCAACGTCGCGACGTGACAGAGAGGGCAAAATTACAAATTTTCATAAAGTTGCTAAGTGTGAGAAAGCCCCCTTGAATGAAGTTCCTCACCTTCTGCTCTTGAATGAGCGCTAATACCTATCCTCCACTGCTGTTATCTCGAAATGTCCCAAATGCATAATCAAAAGAAAATCTCCATTATGAAAGAGAGACGTAAAAATAATATGCCAAAACTAAAAACACTCAAAACTATTCTACAAAAAAGAAGGATATCGCGCATTTTGGTTGCTCCCAAGTAGTTCTTTGTTTACTGCGATCAACTTATTTTACATCTCGCCAATAATCCTGCTGTCTCCGACTGCCGCACTCCGCAAGACTACTTCCGGTACGCTAGCTTTAGCGGTTTGCTTATTCGCATTTATCCGCCCGAAATATGGCTTCAACCATGTTGTGTTAACTTTGAATGTTCCTTTCTCAAGGTGCATAATTTCCATGTGGAAACCTAGGTCACAAAAAGAAATGGTCTCTAATTAACGACTTTAATTTTCCCGAAAAAGTTTGAGTCGGGAATTGAATAAGAGGATCTGACCCGCCTTTGAACTCTTCCTTATGATACGCTTCATTATGCCAAAGCTTTAGTCTTTCCTATTTGAGCATTCTCGTACACCCCATTATGAAATTCATCCACCACTGTTGTAGCATCCGCTCTCCTACACTTTACTTTCCATTTTCAAAGAGATTCTGAGTTGCCCAAGAAGTCGCGGACATCAAAGTTCCCTGTCGTGACCACATTTCAGGTCGCAACAAAAATCTTTATGTTGCGACCAGAATAATCCAAAACTCAATAAAATAAACCTTTCATTTTAGGTATTCTAGCATTAAAAATAGGATTCATTGAACATCATTAATTAAGAGGCTCAAAAATTTAATGTCGCAACCCCCAAAGCGCAATCATGACATTGAGCCCAACGTTTGTTCCATTCAAAACTCCATTAAACTGCAATTCATCCCAACCTTTCCACTTCTACATCCATCTTTTTGAATCTTGAAACCCTAGAACCAGAGAGCAAAGCAATACCCTCGTAAATCTTCACTCATGGCAACAAATCAAGACGACGTTGCAAATCTTAATAGACTGATCGACGAAATCATGGGTGAAATGCTCGAGGCAAAGTGGAAGAGATACGCATCGAACTCAACCTCGAAGAAATAAATGTTGAAAGGAAACCGGGCCAGGAGTGACGTGAGAAAGCAACCTGAGAAAGAAGCAACAGAAGAAGAAAAGGACTTCGTTTCAAAAGAATATCAAGAATTGTGGAACAAGGTGATGTTTGACAAGGAATTTGTGTGCGAAAGAGGTTTTGGCAAACTAATTTCCCCATTTTTGGAAGTAATAGAGAAAAGAGGTTGGGGATTCTTTTGCAAGCACAAAGCGCCAAGATTTTCAAATTTCATGTGGAATTCTATGCAAATATGGTGGGAATGAAGATGATTCAATTTATGTTAGAGGTGTTTAAAAGTTCTTTGGGGATGGGGAATAAAGAAATTTAAATTGAGAGATTTTAAGAAGTGGGTCAAGTATAAGAAGCTGGTGGAAACCCAAACTATGAAAAGATATTGAATCTGCTGATCTAAAGAGAAGCGGAATGGGAGGTGATGAAGAAGAACCCCCACCATGCCATCAAAAGGGGAGTTTCTTACTAAAGAAGCAAAGGTTTGTTTACTCATATGTCTGCACAATGCTCATCAACACCTTGCTCGCCGGGAGAACGTGAAGCCATCCTTTGTATGCCTTTTTGAAGGATATAAAATGAATATAGGCATTCTAATCAAGAATCCATCGAGATACCTACCATATAATAAAAGAGGACTGATCTTTCACCCTACCACTATTACTAGATTCTTGTCTCAAGGGTGAAGGGAACAGGAGGAAGTTAAGAGAAATGTCCCTGCTTCTCTAACCCCGACGTGAGTGACAAAGGGACCTAAAGCAGGCAAAGGAAGTGATGGTAGTGGACGCAAAGAAACAGAAAGGTGAGACAAATGCAGTGAAATGATAGAAGAGAAATAGGAGAAAAGCAACAAAGATCTTTCCGAAGTGTAAGAAGAAGAACCTTCAAGGTAAGCCCAACTCCATCCTTCATTTCCGTAAGTGTCAGAACGCGCCGCTGCATGATCCAAAAGCGTAGAAGGAAATACTGAATCATGGAATGTTCAGAAAGCAATGAAAAGGGAGACAAGAGAGAGAATCGAATGGAAAAGGCAACAAATCAAAGAAGAATATGGAAGTCAAATAAAGAAAGAATGACATGGGAAGAAACTGGAGGATCGCAGAAGAACACAAGGAGGAACTAAAGAAACAAGAAGAAAAGATGATGGAAAGAATAAAGATGCATGGGGCAAGTTTTCATAATAATCACCTAAAGGATGCCAACTGTTGAACATACTCAAGAAGAAAGAGGCGAAATGGAGAATAAATATTAAGGAAGATTGATGGGTTCAAGCATTTATACAAGGAACTGTTCAAGTAGTTCGAGAGATTAATGAAAGAAAGAGATCAACAAGCTGGGAAGACAATGATGAGTATAGAAGAAAACTCAACAGACATGGACTTCTGGATCAATCGTAACTTGTCCAAACTCGCTAGAATGTATTTCCGAGGTGGGAAGGAATCAAGTTAATCGTGGGGAAAGAGGCAAGACACACTATTCATGCAGTGCAACTAAACAATGAAATATTTGCAAAAGGCAAAGAAATTCCCTCGCAACAGAGACAAACATTCAAATGAAATTTCTAAGTTTGATCCTCTTCAAAGATGGGCCGCTTTGATGTGCATCCTCCAACATTATACCTAAAAAGGCCTAAAAGAAGAAAGTGGAAATTAAAACTTTTTCTTAGCATGTTATCAATCTATACATTTTCTAAAATTTAATAGAAATCCATTTTGTTCATCCCAAATGCTCTGTGTTTTATTGAATTTTCTCATTTTATAGTTACTCTTTCACAGTTGATCAAGCCTTTTGTCAATGAAAATTTTTGATTGTGAATAATTAGATGTTTATTGATGGATGAACATGACTTGAGAAATTTTGTGTTTGTGTCATTTCCTGTTTAGCTTGAAAAGAATAAGTGCCTTGTCTGTGCAAGAATCAAATAAACAATTCAATTCTTTCCCAAGAACAAAAACGCAGGAAAAATAAGGGCGTATATTAGTAAACTGGAAATTAGAGTTGCGTACTCGCATGTTTAACCAATAGATTGCAAAATTGGAAAATGGTTATTGTCAATAACAAATAACTTGCTGAAAGAGTGTAAATAAACAAGGAATATACAAGTCTTGAAGAAATAATACACTTGGTCAACAAACTCAAGTGAAAGTTTGAGAGAATTAGGCCATTTTCTGGAAATTCAGATTAAGAGTCTATAGTCCAGAACTTGTTAGGATTATTGCTGATTGAGGCTAAATCTTAGGTAAAAACAACCAACAAGAAGTGATTGAGGGCCATCCTGCGCTTGAGCTTTTCCAAGCTCACCTCAATATATGCTAAAGCATATCCTCTAGTTCCTTCGATTTGAGCCAAACGAGCCTTATTTCTTCAATAAACAGCAATCTAAACCTAAATTCCTTCTTGTAATAATCTTGCAACAAGAGCTCTAATTATCCGGGGCTTCCAAGAGACAAAGTCTATCAGAAGGAAGAAACAGCTTGGGGAAAAATATTTCCAAATGTTACAAGGTATGAGGTGAAGCAAAGAAGGTAAATTAATGAGGCGGAATAAGTTTTACTTTGTGGCCTATTTCCTTGAACAATTAAGTCGTAGGGGTGTTTTTAACACCTAGTACCCTAATACCAACTGTATGGGAGCTTGCCAGCTCCAAAGTTCTAAGAGTAATAAAGCCTAAGAAGACAAAACATCAGACCATTCTCAACCTAGGAAAAATGTATAAAAGAGTTCTAGAACAAGGAACTGCCCGAATAAAGTGCATATGGAAATTAAAAATTTATAAAAGAATTCAAAAAGATGAATCGTACAAGATCGAGGAGAATCACAAATACAAAGAAGCAACAAGGTGAAAGTTGAAGGCAACAAGTAATAAAGAAAAGGTGGAACCGGGTGATTTGAAACTTAAATTTTCTCAATATTCACCCACTACCTAAGCCCAACATTACAAGCCCGAAAGACCATTGATCTTGGAAGGTTGAATTACCTACATTAGTGGAGATCAATATGAAAACAAGCCTATGGGACTTTGACAAACGTATTCGCTGAAACCCATAAGATTTACTAAATTCAACATGAAGATGAAAAGGATTGAAGACCAGACACACACATTTAACAAGACTTGTTGAATAAATTGTTTAAATACATTTTATTTCATCAAGAAATTTATGATAGAAGGTACTCATTTTTATTCTTAAATTTGAATCAAATTTAAAATGATGTGCTTCAGATCTTTTATTTCAAGTTAGAAGGTGGAATAAGAAAGACTGTGGTTTGAATTAGAAAAATGTCCTTAAAAATTTTAAGCTTATTTGTTTGAGGACAAACAATTCTTTCTTTTCTTTGCTTGGGGAGAAGCAAAATCTTAAGTTTGGGGGAATTTGATGAGTCCAAAAACTCATTAGATTTTTAATCCACTTCTCAAGCACATTAAGGAAGATAAATGTTGATTTGTATGCAGAATGGGATTTTACTCATAAATTTAATTTGCAGAAAATACAACATAAGCTAAAATCTCAAAGAAACTAAGAGACCAAATTTACAAGCAAAATGAAGTCAAAGAATCACCTGAGTCGCTATTGCAGTTTAGTTTTCGCCTATTTCAAGTCACGACATCACCAAAATCAATTTTGGGAAGAAATAAAGACCTGTAGCAAGCTAAGCTGACTTAAAGATTAAGCTTATGTACTAACGAGAACGCAAGGCAACAAATGAAAGAGGTCGCGACACCACACTGATGTCACGACACCACTGGAATAGATAATCGAGGTCGCGACTTCGCCCGCTGCCGCGATGTGGATCCACCAATAGAGCCATAAAGGAAGTCTCTACAAAGAAAACGAAGTTGCAACTAGTTTTAAATGAAAGGCCCAATTTGAGGTCGCGGCATACTATTGAGGTCGCGACATAAAACAGAACTGAGTCTCAACAAAATCAAGTCAGTGAACCATATTAAGAGAGTCAAGAACGTAAAGGGAGGCCTAAACCTCGCCAAACCGCCCTTGCCAAAAAACCGGCTGGCAATTCCATTTATTAATCAAGGACCACAAACGATGTCAATTTACCACTCATTCGTGCCCGACTGAAGAAGAGCCGGTAGAAGAAATCATGACCAAACGGCGTCATTTATCACCTACGAGGTCGCGACATCACCATGAGGTCGACCGGGAATATAAAGTTGAAAGAAGGAAATTGCTGGCAACAAGAACTGAGGTTATGACTTAAGAAAAGAAATAGACATCAGGCGAGGCCGCGACATCACCTCGAGGTTCGCGACAATTGAAACCTCGAAGGCAGAAGACCACCAACACAATCGCGACTTAAAAGAAAGTCACGCACTGGCCGCCATTAAACAAAATCGCGGGTCGCAAACCTAAAACGCTAAGGTCGCAATCAAACCGATGAAGAGAAGGATAAACGATGTCGCGACATGAAACCGCGGGTCGCCATATCAACTTCGAGAAACACCGGCGCAAACAAGGTCGCGACTATAAACGATGTCACGACATGAAACCGTGGTCGCGACATCAACTCTTGAGAAACACTGAGCAAACAAGGTCATGGACATTTAACGATGTTGCTGCGACCATTAATCCAAGTAAAGAAGAAGGAACTGCTGTACAAGCAACGAGGTCGCAACTAAACAAGAGCAAACAAGGGAAATCCATGTCGCTACATCAACTTGAGGTCGCGACATAGACGCTGAGTTGCCATTTGGGAATTCCACTGCTTTTTGGGTGATCGCCCACCCTTTTGACAAGATAAATGTATTGGGCAGCTAGAACAGTAAGAGCTTCCGCCTTCACTACCCAGAAAAAGCGAAAGGGGAGAGAACTCGCTGTAGTTTAGAGTAGATTTTTATTTCTTTTCTTATTTTTAGCTTATTTTTTTCCGATTTGAACTGCGAACCTGCAGAGATTGCTGAGCTGAAATTTTATTTATGTTATTTTTCTTAGAATTACTGCCTTAAAATTTATGAAATCTAAACAAATTCTCAATTCATTTCTTCTCGCTTTATTGCAATTACAAGTATGCACGTGATCGGTGCCCATTTCTTAATTCATTGCAAGAATTTGAGCACAGTTTCATCGATTTGGATTTAAGATTTAGTTGGCAATTTTTCCGCACAAATATGGGAGAACTAATTTGCCCGGTTTATCATTTGGTGTCGCTTTTGAATTGATAAGTTCCTCTAATAAGTGAATTCAATACCGCTTGAGGGAATCTATCTTGCTCACATTTCCAGGATGCCCTCTCAAGGTGATTAATGTAGACTGGGAGATTCCCGAGAGCTGAGAAATCTTTCTGGTATTAGCTCGACTACCATCGATGAACCATTAGCTCGAGAGTTCATTTCGATAAATCCCATTCGCCATAATTGGAAGCTTGAGGAGTATTAACAACATAAGTAATCAGAGAGTTCGGGCCTAATCTAGTGCAAGTTCTAACCCCGTGTTAGCCGAGATCTAATCAATGGAAAGGGATGAACCATAGATCTCGATAATGTTTAACAATTAAAGTGGTAGAAACTTTGCGAAAACTCGAGAAGGAAATGCAAAAGGTCTCATTGTCAACAAGAAATGGTAAGTATTGAGAAAGAAAACACCCGTATTTTGGTAAGAGGATTAATACAAGAATGGGTTTGACTGCTTTCGAGAGAAGGCAAGGGTATCCAACCTGCGAATATGGAGAAATCCAATTCCAACATTTAGGAAATTGACAAAACTTATCCATACACGAACCGAGCAATGTACTTAGTGCCGGAATTGACTGCTTTCATTGTATTTCATCGATAGCTGCTCTCACAGAAATTGATTCAACAATCTTTAGTTACAATTTGTTTTTATTCATTTACTTTGGTTTCATTTAGTTCAACAAGAGTCAATAGTCTAGATCTTTTATTTTTCTAGATAAAACCTTCATTGTGAGTTTTGAGTCCTAATAGCATATAATTTTTAATACTTGGGGTAGCGTTGATCTTTAATTGTACCAATTCCTAACATGGGAATGATACCGACTTACATTCATGCATTTTTTACTATTACGGGCGACCTGCACTCAAAGGTTATAGACTAAACCTCGGTTTTTAAATCATGAACCTTCTGAAAGAAATATTTTATCAAGCAAATTTATCCAAAGTGACATGGATGCAAGAGAAATGTAAGGCTCTTACAACTATGTGAATTTGAGGGGTTTTTAGTCTATATAGAAAGAGGCAAACATCCACTGTAAGAAGGATATACAAGTGACTGAATGAGGGGGGAAATGGGCCTATAAAATCCATCCCCCACAAATCAAATAGCTCAACCTCTAGGATTGTGCTCATGGATGGTTCATCCTTCTTAGAATGCTCCCCACTTTGGTAGCATTATCGTAAGTAGATACAAACAAAGTAGCATCCTCAATAATTCCAGCTAGTAGAAACCCCGATTGAAGTACCTTGTTGTTGTCTCTGGCCTCCGAAATTCCCCCCACATGGCAAGGTGTGGCAATGATTCAGAATACTACCCATTTCATCTTTTGGTACACATCGCCTTATCACGTGATCCGCACAATGCTTATATAGAATAGGTTCTTCCCAATAGTAGTGTTTCAACTGTGCAAAGAACCTCTTCTTATGTTGGTAGCTAAACTCTGGAGGGATCACTTTGGCCACTAAGTAGTTCACATAGTCGGCGAACCATGGAGTCGGCTTTGTGTCTTCAATTTCTAAGAGCCGTCATCCGGAACATCATTAACTTGTAATCTCATCTTCAGTTCTTCTAACCTTGAAAGATGGTCTGCAACTAGGTTCTCTATTCCTTCATTTTATCTCTAGGTCACTCTGCACAGAGTACCCACCGTATTAATTCCTTGCCTGCTGGGCCCTTTTAGTCATTATTAGGTACTTTATGGCTAAGTGGTCAAGTAGCACTATTACCTTATTACAATCAAATAGGGCCTAAATTTATCAAATAAGAAACAATGGCCAGAAAAGTCTCCTTTTCTCTGTAGAGAATTCATTTAGGCATCATTCAAAGTCTAGCTAGCATAGTAGATAACCTTAAATATCCTTTCTCTTTTTTGTCCCAACACTACTCCGATTGCATAGTCACTGGCGTCGCACATTAGTTCAAACTAAGGTCCTAACTGCAGCACACATAGGTCGATACCACACTCATCTTTCAAAACTAAGAATGCTTGCACACACTGCCCATCAAAATCAAATGGTGTCCCTTAAACCAACAAACTAGACAAGGGCTTTTTACATCCAAGAAAATCTTTATAGAACCACTAGAACCCGGCTGTCTAGAGCTTTATGTCTCACTGATGATTAGTGAGGTAGTTTATTGTTCGATTTTTGCTCTGTCTACCTCTATTCCTCTTGCGAAAATCCGGTGCCCAAGTACTATGCCCTCTTGTACCATAAAATGGCACTTCTCCCAATTAAGCACAAGATTGGTTTCCTCACATCTAATCACACGATCTCAAGTTTTCCAAACAATTGTCAAAGGAGTTCCCTAATACTGAAAAGTTGTCCATGAACACCTCAATTGTCTTTTCAACCATATTAGAGAATATGGCCATCATACAGCGCTGGAATGTGTCTGGTGTGTTGCATAGCCCGAAAGGCATCTCGCTGACGTTTAATGTACCAGATAATACGTGAATGTCTCTTCTCTCATCCCCTAGGCTATAGCGCATTTGATTGTACCCTAATACCCATCCAAGAAGTAGTATCTGTCTCTACCACCATCCAACTACACCATCCAGAAATGGTAGTGGGAAATGGTCTTTGCAGGTAACCTTATTCAATTTTCTGTAGTCGATGCAAATCCTCCAACCTGTGACTGTTCTAGAAGGCAGCAATGTATTCTTCTCTCAGTTTTTAATACCAAGTGTTCCCCTTTAGGCACTACTTAAAATTTAACTCACCCATGCACTGTCAAAAATAAGATATATAACCCAAAGATCCAACCACTTAGTACTTCCCTTATGGACTACTTCTTTCATGGCCTGATCTTTCCCCCCTCTATGCTCTCCAATCAAGGCTTATGACCATCTTCTAACAGAATTCGATGCATGCACATAGAGGGGCTTAATCCCCCTTAAATCACTTAGACCAAACTGCTGTAGATTCCCAGATCCCGAGTACTCTCAATAGCTTATCTTCTTCTGTTGTAGTCAGGGACGCTGAAATGATTACTTGTAAGGTGGAGGCATTCCCAAGATAAGCATACCTCAAATGGCTAGGTAATGGCTTTTGCTCTATCTTAGGTGGTTGTTCAAAGGACGGCACTGACGTTTGAGTAGTTTTCACCTAGAGGTTCATAGTATTTCCTTGTATTAGGTTCGAAGGAGTCCATCCATTTCACATACTTTTCGGCCTCTTCTCCCAATTTTTATAAATCACTCTATACCAGGCTAGCCTCCAAAGGGTTAACAAGACCACTTTGGCTAAACACTATAGCCTCCACGGTTTCTGTCATGAAGCATGTATCACTCTCGGCTGGGTGTCTCACAACCTCAAACACATTGAACTTGACCTCATCATCCCAAGACTCACTCAACTCTCTCCACATCAATCATCGCCTACCGCTCATGAAATGGTCTACCCAATAATTTGGGTATTTCTTTATCTTCCTCCATATCTAGCACGATGAAATCTGTTGGGAAGATGAACTTGTCTACCTTACTTAACGCCTTTCTATCAACATCCTGATACTTTGAGCGACCTATCCACAACATAACGAAAGCATTGAAGCCAATTTCCAATCCAGTCGTCAACATGGATAAGGGCATGAGACTAATACTGGCTCCCAAGTCACACAAGGCTCTGTCAAAGATGGAATTCCTGATAGTACACGGGATAGTAAAACTGCCTGGGTCTTTTAGCTTTTGTGGAAGCTTCCTCTAAAGGATGGCACTACATTCCCAGCATCCAATCGTCTCAAAGTCCGACGCCTTCTCTTTCTTGACAATATATCCTTCATAAATTTGGAAAATAATTGCATTTGTTCTAACGATTAACAAACGAAATGTTGATGCGCTTTCTTGAACACTTCCATACAAAATTTACGAATCGTTTGTCCAGCCATTTTTTTAGGCGTTGAGGGTATAGAATTGGAAAGAGGTCTCGCCGTGGCCGGTTGATCCAAATTTCGCTTTCTTCTCCCCCACATACTTTTGCTCTGGGGCGCCTCCTTCTGCCTTGTCATTCTCGATTGGTCCGACGACCTCGCCCACCTCTCCTATCACCGGCTGCCTCAGATACTAATTCTACCACTCTCAAGGTGACGCCTTACATGCTCACACCTTCGTCTCTGTGCCCTGCCTTGAAGCTGGCAAGGAACCTTTGTCGCCTCAATCAAGATATTGGGCCATTGGCCCATTTATACCTCTAAGTTTCTTAGTTGCGCTGCTTGATTGTTTAGTTGAGTGGCCTGATGATGCATATTCGCCTTTGACTCATCCATGAAAGTGGTATGAGAGGTAAGCATTTGAGCTAGGGCATGTTCCAAGTCCACTTTTTTCTCGGAGGGTGGTTTGCTCACTCGGGGGTGGTGGCATGTTGTTCTGATTGCTTCGCTATCCATAACTCTGATTGCCCTGATTATTCTAATTATTACGCCACCCTCGCCTTGATTCCTCGTCTCCGATAGTTGTTGCTCTCCATATCGACCGCATGGGCCGACAAACCGACATATCAAGCATGCTCTACCGCTTATGTCCCGACCGACATCTCCGCATTATTACGCCATCCTCCAGCGACTTGCATAACCCCATGGCTAGTCTCGAATGGCATTAGCGTATCTCTTTCTCGTCTACCGCCATTTAGTAAGCTTCGCACTACATAAGTAACCAGATCAGCGAACCTCATTATCCGCGTCGCCACGTACTTCTTCACTAGTAATCCTATCCTCAGCCACTTATTAGTGTTAGTAGCAATGTCCTCCAGCATTTCATATGCTTAGTCTATAGTCTTTATTAGCGCACCTCCTTTATCGAGGCATCAACTGATCGTTTCGCCAAATCCTCAAACCATTATAGAAAGTATGGATCAGATCCATTCAGTCAACTCGCGGTGGTGGCACTCCCCACACCACCATGAATTTATCCCATGCTTCGCCAAGTTCTCTCCCAGAAGAAACCAATGGTTAATCTTCGTTAATCGGGGCCAGCACTTTCGCAGTGGGAAGAACTTTGTCGTGAATTCGCATCAGACTGCTCCATGAAGTAATGGAACTGCGGGCTAACTTGTCAACCGTGTTTAGCCTATCACCTAGTGAGCGAACAATCTCGCCTTAATGCCTCTTCGCCATTCTGTATTATACTTGACCTGTCACATACCGCAATGAAGTTAATAAGTGCATATTACCGATTCTCACTGGCAATCCGTGAACAGATGTTCAAGCATCTAAGGTTACTAACTTCACCAAGTTGTTTAACAATGCAGGTCTTCGAGCCGCTCAGAACAACCGTAGAGGCGGTAAGCGCGAACTCTTCTAGCAACATAACCAATCATCTGGTCAGAGAACGGTTCGGGCGCTTGATTCCTACCATTATTCCCATTTTGACCCCCTTGCGGCTCATTTTGCTCTTGGCCATGATCTTGCTCTACATTGTTCTTCATGATTGCTAGATTTCTATGTTGTGCTTCTTGTTCCTCACGAAACTAAGGTTCTTCCTCGCTCAAGATCAAACATCAGTTCAACTTACCCCTGGCTTTCGCATACACTCACGATAACCTTAACTACAATCACACACAAAACGCAAAGACCAAATTACAAGCACTTGTATAAGAAAAATAAAATAAAAAGAAAAAATTCCAGAGTAATATCTAATTACACTCTTGTCAATATCAACACTAAAACTTGTCCCCGCAACGGCGCCAAAAACTTGATAGGCCGAAAGCTTGATGTGTAAAATGTGTACGCCTATATGAGCAAGTGCACGTGTCGTATCAAGTAATATAGTGTAACTTGGTACGAATATCGATCCACGGGGAGAAGTGCATTGATTACTGAAATTGGCCTTTTATAATATTATCTGAACTTAAACTCTGAATGGTTATCTAACTAACATATGTGATTAAAACTAAGCTAAATTAACTTGTGAAATTACTTTGTTAGAAGACTAGGATTGTCTCCCTTACTACCTTTTGATGGATTATTATCTAGAGGGGAGTTACTATTCAGCCTATTAATGATTTCGATGATGAGGTGATCGTGTCACGATATCCTTTTCAAGGTATAACCCGCCTGTTCTGGCTAATAGATTGCGTATCTCCGCCCGACTCAATACCCAAATGCTTTAAATGTTTGAACCCTAATCGCCACTTTCTAATCGGATATTCTATTTAACGACAACTAAGGGTCGCCATACATCCCCGGGAGTCTTATCTTCTCGATCTCGGATACCCAAGATGATTTCATGTCCATAAATACAAACATCACCATGAATATAACCACAAATATAGAGACGACGATGCAAATCATAAATAAACTGGTAAAATATAGTTTGGGCATTAATCCATTCACTTAGACAAGGCCCAACAAACCCTAGAAATGTATCTAGAAACATGTTTGAATTGGACTACACCTATACTCCTATAAATCATCAACAGCTTTATCGTAAAGAAAATACAAACGATTATTTCCTAATGATCTCCAGCCATCAAGTACCTCGCTGTGTGTTTCCTTCTCGTATCGCTTCGATACCAAAATTAGGTCTCTCGCTTTTGCGATTTCCGAGGGGCAAGAAACGACGATGACGCGATGCTGCGACGCCTGAGCAGTTGAGATTTGTCGCTTAGTTTTTCCTTCTTTCTCGCTCCAAATGATCTCGAAACCACCTCGCTTCACCTAATGCAATATAAGATCCGTAAATCGACATCGCCATAATGCACTTATTTAAATATAAAATTGGACTAAAAACGTAGAACGGACACGGGTATGACATGAGTGTTTTAGGCACTTATCAGGAACCCTAATAAATAACTAACGAGGGTTCAAATAAGAATGAAACTAAGTGAAAAATGCACCATACCTCGCCGCCCTATGAGAGCCACTTCGCCAGCGAAGGTTTGATACAGCAACCCAACGCCCTTATGATAAAATATTGTTCCCGAACACATATATCTGTAGGGACTACCTAAGACCAAGTATTGAATGAGGCGTCACCCCATCAATGAGCGCACACGCATAGTACTTCATTTCCGACGAAAAGACGAATACCGACAATGCTTCCAAGACTCCTTGTGCTATGGCACTCAAGATCAGACCACCTTCATACTTATTGTGTCGTGTCCTACTCATTTCTTACATCGGTCTAGTAGTTAAATGCTTATATGATAAGAGTCTAAATAACGAACAAGAGTAAATTAATGTATAGCATTCTGCTCTGAATGTACCAACGGGTACCTCCGATGTATGTTTTCCCATAGTACCTACTGCACTGCATAAGTCTAAGCTCTCAGAGTACCTACTGGGTACCTCCATATAAGTATATAAGCCTCAGAATCACACCCGAGATCCGAACAAGTATAAGTCCGCTTATAAAGTACAAGTATATGTATAAGTTTATTATATGAATTCATGAAAATTTGATATTTGCTAATGTGATATCTGCTTCTCGTTATATACTTGTCAGAAAAGAGTATTAATGCATGTATACGATAAGTCATATGTTTTCTACTAAGCGCTGTTTAGCACAAGCCTTAACTGCAGGTAGGTACAGAGGAGGACATCCGTGATCTTCCACATACTGCTGGGCCAACAAACTTGTAGGGGTCCATCACCTGTAGATTTTGCGCTCTGATTATGTAAATGTAAATGTTTGTATATGTATATGTAAATGGGACTCATGACCAGGTGGCTGGATCAGAACACCACTACGGTGGTAGTTTTATTTTGTATCTTTGTATATGATATTTTGATTCAGTTATAAGACTTGGGCTTACCAATGTCTGAAAAAGCAAGTAAAGAGTCCCAGTATAGTTTTGCACCCCTTCATCCGCCAAGGCGGGGGTCGTGGGTGTGACAACTCCTATCCAAGTGGAATGAGTCTCAATCTCTAACTCCTCAAGTCAAGTCTCAAATCTAAGGTCAATAAGCTCAAAACCCTCCATGTTGGGTTTGGCCCAAGTGATCATGACATCAAAGTGAAGGTGTCTTAAGTCAACACCATAACAAAACACACACTAAGGGATCCTATGGTGGCAATCATAATCCGGATGTAAGATAGGAACCCTAGAGTCGTGAAGGATTCCACTATAAAATGGTCACAAATATGAATATAAAAACACTATCATGAGATCAATACTCCATCCATAGTCGTGAGTCCTTGATTCAACCTTCAATTCAAGCCCCATGACGAAAAAAAGATAAGGTGATCAAGGCGAGTCGGAAAAAATGTATGAATATAAAAACATGCCTTTCACCTTTCATATGGAAATAATAAGCCTCAAATTGAAAATTGAATCAAGTACCTAATAAGGAACGTATTAAGCTCATGATAGGTATGTGGTGCAAGAGAAGTGATCAATGAGCATACCCAAGCTATCAAGCAGTGAGTGATGATGAACTAAGTGTAAGTGTCCACCCAAGAAAATAAGACTCGTGGAAAGCCCCATATGAAGGCCCCAAACACACTATGACATGAGGAACCTTGGTCAAAGTAAAGCCAAGGAGGTCCAATCCAATAAAACTCGAACCAATCTCTGAACACTCAAGAGGATACCAAAGGGAGAAAACCATACCTAATTGCAACTAAAGTGGCCCTAAAGGCTCTCAGATGCACCCACATGTAGAAAAATGAATCCTAAAAAAGATCTACATTCACCTATAAGGTCAAAGTGGCTCTAAAATAATAAAAAATGTTCGGCTTTTGAAGGGGTCCCTAGTAAAAGCAATCGTACTCTTCGACAGTACACAACCTCTTACACGCCTCCGAAGAGACAAGCTGCTTCCATGCAAGGTGGTCATCACCTTCACACATGCATTACCTCAACATCCCAAGGGGGTTTCCTATGGTGATGACTCTCACTACTCTTAGACAAACAACTAAGTGTACTGTGAATGTGTGGATGCATCCGAAAAACCTAATAAATCTAGGCACAAAGAGAGCACATTGGTCACATAAGTATCCTGAAATCTAGCTCTAGGCTATACAAGTCTTCAAAGATTGGACTCTAATCAGCATCACTATGTCGACCACCTCCAAAATGCTCCCAAACATAGATGTAGCCCATCACTAGACCTTACTCCTAATCACCAGCTTGGTCGAAGAGCACACAAGGAGTAACAAGTCTCCTATTCAAACACACAATCAAGGGAAACTAAGTCGATTGAGACTAGTGAGTTGGAGATAACGGGGATATATGTGTGTCCCACATAAACAAGCAAGAGAAAGGGTAGTCACGCAACAACCAGTCATACAAAGCACAAGCATATCATCCAAATCTACACACAATCTAAGCAAGGATACAAGATGAATATATAACAGTTCCCAAACGATCCCCACTGATTGACCAATAAAATACCATATTTGCTTCACCTCGTGTTCAAGCTTGACCCTCTAAAACGACCCCCAACGGAGTCGCCATTTTGTGGACACTATATTTTGGCTATGATACGTTTCCCACTAAAAAGGAAAGACTCGTTTTTGTATTTTTTTTTTTTAAAAAAAAAAATACCATTTTTGAAGACAATTTGGAGTCGTCACTTATTTTATTTTTTTAAGGGAGAACAAAATAAGAAAGAAAACCCTAAATGTGACTCCTAATATTGAAAAGCGGGTCTGAGAAAAACAGAGTTTAGGTCCGAGGGATCAGGTTACTTATCGAGAAGGTATGTGACAAGCCGTAGCACACCTCTAAGCCCCTGTTTGAGTCTCTAATAATCAAGTTAAGGCTAATATGACAACTAATGAATCAATCTAAGGATATTGAGAAATAAGCAACAATTATAACACTAAAACATATTGAACGTATAATAAATGAGAAAAAAAATATCAAAGTCAAATGAGGTAAGAGTGTGTACCTTGGTGGCGAATCGAAAAGATTATTAATAGAAAACAAGATTAGTGCAATAACAAATATATAAACATTCATGATTAAATTAAAAAACGGATTATAAACCAAGTGCCAAATTATTTGTTGAAAGGATACAGGAGATGTCGGGACTTCACCAAAGTTCTCATTTATTTCAAGATGTGATAATGATCTAATACAACTCCATTTTATTAGAATTATAGAGAAAACCGTGTTTTTAGAATTTTAAAAATCAAGTTGAAAATATAATTTTTGAAAATAGAAATTTGACTTTAGGAACTTAGAGAAATCTTTGAATTCTAAAGAATTTTTTAAACATATAAAATAAATAAAATTTTGAATTTTGAAATCCAGTAAAGAATATATTTTGTTTTTTATAAACTAAAGAAAAATATTTTTTGGCCTTTTGAAGATTAAAGAAAAAGATTTTTTATTTGATTTTTTTAGAAATTAAAGAAAATGATTTTGGAATTTTTGAAATTAAGGAAAAATATTTTTTGTAAAAATTAAGGGAAATTATTTTTGAAAATTTGAAGTTAAAGAAAATGACTTTAAAAAAAATTCGGAAATAAAGAAAGTATTATTTTATCTAGAAAAACATAAATAAGAAGAAAGAACAATAATAATAATATTTATTTGAAATTTAGTAGCAAACAAATTGAAATTGATAAAAGAAGATGTTAGAAATATTATTTAATACTGGAAAAAATTTAAAACCAAAAGAGATGTAGACTAGGGGGTTTAAGGTATTTACTTATTGGACATGGGTTTAATTCCTCATGTTACATTTAAGATTTTATTTTTGAAGGTGTGTCATAAGTGATGCATGCGGTCCTAAATGAAGTCATGGCGATAATGACAATGGTTCATGATTGGGTTGAATAGGTAATAGTTAATTATGGTTAGACGTCAGTAACCAGTGGTTGAATCTAATGTGAGATGATTGATCTAATGGTTGACCAAAGGGTACGAAGCTTAAACCCACTCCGCCGACTCAGCACGGGTAATGACCAAACGAAGCAAAATGCGTAGAAAATGGCACATTTATAGGGTCAGCCTAAGTAGATAAGGCTAATATAATAAGTTGAACCTAAGTGAGTTTGGTAATGTTCCACATAATGTTTGGCCCAAGAGTGAAACAACATACGTTTCGCCTTAAGTAAGATGTGTTGGATCTAAGAAAGTTGATAGGTTGATCATAATGTGTTAAGGTTAAGGAAGTGGACTTAGCTTAAGATAAAGGAATTAGGTCTAAGGAAATGGGTTGAGTCTAAAATTGATGGGTTGGATCTAAGAAAATTGATAGATGGATTATAATGGGTTGAATCTAAATTAATAAATGCATATAATAAAGGCCCAAAATGCACACAAAAATATATAAGAAAAATAAATAAATGCAAGCATAAAAAATATTGATCAGACAAATAATGAATGAATAAAAAGTCTGACATAAAAGTCCAACCGTAATGAATAACAAAAAAAAAAGTCTAACTGTAATGAATAATAAAAAATTAGAATGAATAAAAAGTCAACATAAAAGTCTCACTGTAATGAATAATTAAAAAAATTCTAATCGTAATGAATAGTAAAAAAAATTAGTAAATAAAAAAGAGTGTGAATATAAAAGTCTTACTGTTTAAATAAAAAAAATATTGATAAACACGGATGGAGATCAAAAACGAAGATTATAATGCTAAGGATTCATTCTTCGTGAAGTCTCGGAATAGAATAGACAAAAAGATATCAAGAGGTTACCAATCATACCTAAATCCTTTTTTCTTTTTTTTTTATAACCCAAAAATTTTACAGGAGGTAAATAAATTTGGTAAAAATGTCTAATGAGGACCTAAGGATCATAAATGAGGAGTGTAAATATTAAAATGAGAATGAAATGAAATGAAGTGAAAATGAAAATGAAATGAAGAGTTAAAATGAGAAAAAAGAGATAAGGCACATTTAATGAGCTAGACAAACAAGGCCTTATGAAAACTTAAGGTATAAGACCAAATTTGGTCTTAAAATGGGGCATTCCATACTTTTAGAGAAAAAGAAAGAGAGTGAGAGAGAGAGCTAGGGCTTGCTGAGAGAAGAGGGGAATGTGGCTTTCTCCATGTAATCACAAGGGAGGGTCGATCAAGAAGAAAGAGCAAGAAGAATGAAGAATCAAGGTTTGGTTAAGGTAAGAAAACTAAAACCCTAACCCCTTTTCTACTTGTGTTTCAAGCTAACAAAACTCCAAATGCAGATAAAGCGTTTAAAAGGTTGTAACTCGTTGTCAGACGGGGTAAGATTTATATTAAACAAGAAAATTATCACTTCTATATCACCGACACCCGCGCCATGCAGAACGCACACCGCGCAGTCGCTTCAGCGAGGCCCTTTCGCCCAGCGAACCCGAGGCCGACTTCCAATTGTTCTTATCGTTTAGGTGATGGCGGCGAACCTCCCTCCGCCAGGGCATACATGTAAGTCATGTTTGGGTTCTTCTCTTCCACTAAATCTAACCATCATCTATTGGACTAATGAGGATCCTAATAAGTGAATGAAAGAGTTTTTATAAGTATACAAGTTATATGAAAAATGTTTCGTACCTTGACAATCAAGTTGTTAGGCAAACATTGTTTCTTGCCTCATTGTTAATGTGCATCGATAATAATGTCTGGGCTGGTTTATAAATTAGAAAACGAAAATAACAACGCACTCCATGAGTCGTAGAAAGTAAACTTAAATAGAACTTCTAGAATACTCCAATTAATAATATGATTGTTAATTGTATTGAATAGGGGTTGACGAGGAGGATACTCGAATTGATCAAGATATTCGGCTTATTTGAATCAAAGTGCAAATGCTTTTTGGTTTGCTTCTCGACTCTCTTTGTTCCATTTTCGAGCTCGTTTCATTCACTCTTCATTTCAAGTCTTACGATCATTATTCCATTATTGAAATAAACTACATATTGAAGTGTTTTAATTGATTTGAGGCAAATAATTGTGAAACGATTTGCATACAAAAAAATAGCATTAGTATTGGAAAATGAATTATTTGTATAAAGATGTATATTCTACATTGTATTTTGCTATGAATGATTTGAATGTCCTTAATAAAATGTTAATCTTTAAATTTTGAGTTAAAGATAATGCAGATAATTAATAAGGTCAAATGAAAGAGTAACAAGATCAAAACGTAATGACACACTCATCCAGAAATTTCACGAGACGTAAGATTCAGAAGGTTTCATTAAATTCGATTTAATAACTAAATAAGAATTTAATCCAGATCAGTGACATATGTTATAAAACTTTTTTTTATACCGACTGGCAGCCAAAGAAGACTCGCTGATTCACATTCTCTAGCAACTAAAGCATATAAGTTAAATTAAATAAGGAAAATGATAAGAAAATTTTGATATGCATGAATTGTGTTTTTAATGATTTATTGTATAAAAGCGCATATTTTGAATGATCAATAAACTGTATATGAATGTTTACGAATAATATATTGTGACGTATTGCATCGGGAGCAATTCAAAAAGGTTAAAAAGCATTGTTTAGAAGAAAAAAATTAAACAGATTCAATAAACTAAAACTAAGAGTAGAATCACGTAACCATTAAACATTTAAAACGCTAAATACAAGAGCTTTACGACGAACAGTACCGAGAATAGGTAATGGAAGATACACTATGAGATTCGTAGCCATCGCCAAATCTACACGGGGCGAAAAGAGTTCGTCACATTTATTGCTACGACTGATTGACTATTTTTTTTTTTATTTGAAACCATAATTCAAAAAAGTGAATTTGATTTTATTTGTAAATTCTAAGATTGAAACGACTTATAATACCACATAATACAGCGCAAATTCATCAAATGCAGTACGTATTCACCATTACATATTTAATGGAAAATGTGTATTGAGTAAAATGAGAGCCCCATTTTAATTGAATTAGTATATAAATATATATTACTACAAAGAATGTGTTGAGAAATTGCAATATGATTTGAATGGTATCTAAAACAGAAGAAGATGAAAGCACAGAATGAAACCATTTAATATGGTTGTAATTGATATTGTGGATATCGTAAAAGAAAAGCACTCATGGTGCAACGGACGCCATGATGGCTTCCATTGTTCAAACTTCTTTCACCTCACGGTAGGCTTTCTGAAGCTCCCAAAAGCCTAACTTTTCAGCCCTTCTTCATGTCTTCTTATCCTTCAAAACAAACTCAAATCAAATCAAGAAAATCAAAAAAGGTAAAACTAAATGAAATAGGGTAAAATAAAAGATAAAATTGAACCTAAGCCAAATTTGCGGTCTATAACCACTTATACAAAATGTTATTGAACCAGTTTCTTGATCAAACAACAAACCAACATCTGTAGGTTGACTTAAACTGCCTTTGGCACTCTTGGTTTATGGCCTTCTTGCAAGTTTCCTTGTATTTGCACGAACTTCCAATTTTATTGGCCTTTACCTATGATATGGTTGCCTGGAAAAGTATCTTGAAAAAGGTGTTGGTGCTTGTGCATATGCTGGTGGTGGTGCATAAGATGGTGGTGTTGGGGCTTGTGCAGCTGGTACTAGTGCTAGTGTTGGTATTGGTGCTGGTTCGAAGCTCTAGTCAACCTTCTAATTCTTTAATTCTTCTGATGTAACACAAAAACACACGTAGCAACAAATTATGTTAGAGTACAAGTAAGAAACAACAAAATTGCATAAATCAGTTAGTATTATGGACTAGCCTTTGTACAAGTATTTTTTTTCGTTATTTTGTATTGAACGTCCTTCTTTATTTTATTATTAGAAATACAAATATAAGAATAAATTTTTTTTGAACTTCTTCACATTAACAAAGAGAAGCAAACAGAAGTCTTCAAAATTGACTCTAACATAGTACCATTACTACTCCCATTGGGGGACATCACTCCTTAAAAGCAATAAATGTTTTGCTCCTTTTCTGCAATACATTTGGTTGTACACCTTAATTAAAAGACCAGGTACCTACCATAAAATTATGAAGAAGAGTATAATTGAGGCCCCATTCTTTACTAAAAGTATAGAAAGCATATCTTTACCAATTAATTCAAAGTATTGACCGTAACACCCATTTTTTGAGTAAATAAACCAAATAACTGCATCAATTGTATGGTTTGGGACCCTCCATATTCAATGGTCCTCAACGTCCCCTAACCATCTTATGCTCTTAATACTTATAAACATTCTCTCTTAAAAAAAGAAAAGAAAAACCCATTTGCTAAGAACTCTTAGACATTGATTGATACATTACGGCCATGCGACGTCTTTGGTTTAATTTTCATGGAAATGGGGAAGAAAATCAAAATCACTAAGCTATTTTTACACGATATTTCAAATTCATTTTATTTATTGTAACTATTTCATCTTGATGATTTAATAAATGGAAACAAAGTTTTGAGATCCATCCCAAATAGTAAAGGTGAAATTAGTGCTACAAGAGGTTTCAAGCTCGAATACATATGCGAATAAAGTATTACTAATAAAAAAAGTGAATAACAATAAAAAAAAATGATAATTTCAAAATAAATAAACTTTTAAAAATTTTTAATTATATTTAATAATGTTTTTAGATTTTTATATTACAAAATCATATTGTAACATGGAAGGACAAATAGACATGTAAATTAAGTAGAAAGTTACTTAGATGAAAACGAACATACAAATTATGGAGACTTCTCGGGAAACCAAGTTTTGAAATTATGATAAACAATCAATTCTTCTCAAAGTCTATGATATTATACTAATTAAGTAAAAGTAGAACAATTATATAATAATTGAACAATTTTTTCATTAAAATATCTCATTATGAATTCAATGCCTAATTGCAAGACTTTAAATTTTTTATTATTAAAATAATAGGAAGATCATAAGAGGAGGAGATATATGCATACTGTATGGGACAAAATATATTAAATGTATGAGAGCTAGACTTTTATAAAATACCAAGGAATCGAGTCAACTAAAAAATCCAAAAAAAGAGTGGCCCTCAATTAATTAATTGGGTGGGTGATGAGTGCAGGAGTGGTTCACATTTAAAGCCCACCCTATCCAAACAAAATAAGAAAAATTGGTATTAAAATCTTAAATTTTAATGACTTTTATATTTAATTCATGTACAAAAAATTTGTTTTTTAAATATAATAATTTTTATGAAATTTGTTTTTATATCCCAATTTTTATTTTAATTATAATTCTATCATTAAAACGATGTCATTTTACTGTATCATATAGGCATTATTGAGATATAAAAGTAAAATTTTATGATTTAAATACAAAAATATTGAAAGTTGGGGATTTTAATATTATTTTTTCCAACAAAATATATATAAATATGTAAATGGAATTATTCTTAATATTTATTCTATGATTTCTTTCAGTGGCCCCTCATGTCCCACTATTAAAATCAGTCTTTATGAATGCAGACTTTGATGTTTTTGTATTGTTTGTTTATTTATATTCCACATATGGGATTCTTTTGAGGTACATTTTTTTAGATGCGTTTCAACACTTGTAGAATCTACTTCAAATCTATTGTTCTAATGCTTTCAAAATTGTACTTAAACCCAAGAACACAACCCATCTACTTTGTTTTTAAGAGAATTTTTTTTTATAATTATAATTATGATACGTTTGAAAGTAATTTTCAAAGTATTAAGTAAAATATATCATAAGTGTGTATATTTTAGCATTAAGGATGCATTTGGAAAAGCTAATTTATAGCTTATTTTAGTTTATCTTCTTGCATAAATATTTTTGATAAAAATTATAAGTATTTGAAAAAACTTATAGAAATAACTTATGACCCTCTTAAACTCATTTTAGCTTATTTTAATAAGTTTCATAGAGAAACTTATCAAAAAAAGCTTAAAAAAACTTATACGTAAACCTAAAAACCGATTGTCTATGAAAAAACTATCCTTTTAACAAATTATGTAAAAAAAAATCTGAAAAAAAAATAGAAAAGAAATTCCGAAAAAAATTATGTAAAAATAGAAAGCAAATTCCAAAAAATTATGTAAAAATAGGAAATAAAATAAAATAAAAATTCCAAAAATTTATGTAAAAATAGGTATAATTTTTTAAAAAATGTATGTAAAAAATAGGAAAACAAATCTATTGAAATAGGAAGAATGATATTGATGATGATTTTCTTGATTTAAAATTTGATGTAGATCCATGGGTGTTTATTTTGTTTTGGAACTTATAATTTTTGTGATGATAAGAAGCACTAAGGATGTTTGTTATTTTGTTTTTTAAATGTTTGTAGTGATGGGAAGCACCAGTAATATTTGATTTTTTTTACTTTATTGTATTTTATTATTAGATAAAAACTATAAGGCGTATTTAGTAAAATATATAATTTTTATTTATATTTGGTAGAGTGCGCATCAAAAAGCATGCGACTTAAGTGAGTCTTACGCTTCAAGGCCCCAAGAGGCTTTTGCGTCTCAGTGCGCTTTAAACAACTATGAGTTCATGGTACATCATGTTCTAATTTATAGAAAGCGTCCCAAAGATTTTAATGAAGAAAAAACCTATAATATTTTAGTTTTTTATAATCTCTTTGATGCATATGAAACAAAAGTGAAAATAAGATAATGATTCATTAACTATTTTTTATACTAGATATTACATTTGAATGATAAATGTTTTTAGTATATAGTGAATCTTTACTTTATTTTAAATTTTTTATCATGGTTTCATGATATATATATATATATATATATATATATATAATATTAATTTTACAGTTTTTTAATTTTTTTAAAATTAGGACAAATGATTATTTATTCAAACACTTCAATTTTATAAGTTCTTATGATGGTATTTTCAGTAATTTCAACCATTATAAGTGCTTGTTGATTAGTGCCCAAATAGTGCTGTTTTAAGCCCTGTTTATTACAAGTTTTGAGCACTTTTTGTGTGCTAATCAACTTAAATAACCTAATTGATACACTAAGGTCCCGGCTATACTATTGATCATATTTTGTGGATATTTTTGTAGTTTGCATACCAATTACACCATATTCTTCGTAGCCGATTCCATCTGATGAACCGAGAGCCGAACTTAGTTGCATGTGCAAATGAAGGCAGTGGGCTAAAATGCGGGAGGGAGAGAGAGCGCGAGGAATTTTGCGGTGTTGCGAAATTTTCGCAACTCTTGAATTTAAGTAGGTTGCAAATTTTAAATGAGTTCTTGATTTATGGCCTCTTGAAAATTTGCAACCTGCCTTGTTTCTTGTGTTAGTTGCTTTTTCTTTGTATTTTATGGCTTTGTACCAAAATGCCCATAATGTAATTTTGTTCTTTCTACTTTTATGTAATATCCTTGACTCTGGCAGCTATATAAGCTGGTCGACTCATGTAACCAGTTTTGTTTTGGTCTATCAATAAGTGGCGCCAGCTTTCGGCTCATACAATGCGATTTTCTTTCACTTTCTCTCCCTTTCTACGCATTTTTACTGTACTCTTAAAACACTTTAGGATGATGGCTGAGATCTTGGCTAAACCTCCCTCATCCTTGAAGAGGGCCCTTGGGTTAAGGGTTTGAGGTAATACATTGTCCCTGTTACCCAGCCTTGAGCATCTATTATCATTTATGTTTACGCATCTCACCGCGTGGGGTTTGAATCCTGTGATGTACTGCACAGTGGCTAGTAGCGGCAAGCTTGGGCTCGGTGGATGCTTGTTGATGAATCGCGTGCTCGGTCAGATTGCCATTTATTGGCTCACGTAGGTTAGATCCGTGGATGGTTCCTACTTCCTTTGAAACATTAATGGGTAATAAATATTGTATACTATGAAGGAAACTTTTGAGGTTATTCGATTTTATGGCGAGCCTAGATCCCGGCTGGAAATGGCTATAGGTCATCCTCTGACGTGAGAAAAAAAAACCCGGTTATTCTGATTACCTTAGAACCTAAACCCGAGTGATGAAACTTCCAAGGTTCTTTTACACTTTATTTCTCTATAGTTCACGTTTTACAAACCATCGACCTCCTTGTTTTACCAAAACCCCAAATCCAAGTGGAAACACCAATTTCAATCATTTGTATTTTTTTTTCATTTGGCATGAAGAAAGAACACATCCACTGATTGAGCCTTAGGCCTTTATGCTACAGTGGCTTTGCTGTGATGCCAGAATCTGGGATACAAATATTGTTGATTCCGATACGCCTACTGTGGCATGAATCAAATGGCGTCGTTGTCGGGGATGGTGCCTTAGTGCAAGTGATGAATTGCGGAACTTGTGATTCTCATCACAAGTATTGGTGAATCCCAAACACTTTTTGATTTTACTTTTTATTTCCTAGCCAGGTTCCTTTGCTAGGTTGATTAATTACACTATCCATACTCAAATTTCTTGTTTATTCTTTTTAGCTAACAATAATTTCTAGGCGCCTGTTTTTGTTTTTTTTTGTTGTCTTGTGCTATTTTCATGGACTTGCTTTGTCTGGGATAAGAACATGACGGTCAGAGAGAACTGGTGTCCCACGAGGCTTGGGGTTGTGAAATGAGGCCTAAACGAACGGATGGAGCCTCACGAGGGCAACAAAGTCAGGGGGATACCCGAGGAAACCCCCAAATCTACATGTTAATGAGGGACCATATACACCCACCAAGGGTGAGTGCACCCTCATGCATTGTACCTCCTGCAGAAGATGTAGTCGTCAGGCCTTATTTGGTACCCCTATTCCCAACCTTCCGTGCACAACTTTTGTGGAGGGTGCAATCGATATGGATATGCTAAAGCTGAAGGCGTTTCCCTTGATCCTTAAAGACAAAGCCAAAATTTGGCTTAATTCTCTAAGGCGAAACCATCCGAGTAGGCGGAAGCATGTGAGTTTTGAAAAAGTTCTTGATGCACCTGGGATGACAATTTGAAGAGCGAATTTATGCATTTGCGACCATGATAATGAGAAGTTCTACCAATCTTTGGGAGAGAGATATGGAGACCATCGGTGCATGCCACATGGCTTTGATACATGGATGTTGGTCAACCACTTCACGATGGAATGTCTTTTGCCATGAAGCGGTGTGGAGACCATGTGTGGGGACTTCTGAATCCGGATGAAGCCATGGAATGTCTTACGCCGCGAAGCAATTGTGGAGACCGACTGAAACCTCGAAGCTTGGGATGAGGCCAAATCTGAAGACAGACCAGGATAGAGCCCACCACCAAATCAAAGGGAGGCATATACTCACTCGAAGGACATGGAGACTAAAGGAAAATTTTGTCACCTTGACTAGGAGGTTGGAAAGAGCTTGAAATGAGAATCAGCATGAGTCTGAGTAGTGGGCGAGAGGCATCTATGCCTAACTGACCATGCTTCATCGATCAACGAGCACAGGAGAGCATTACTTGAAGTGTTCCTTGATATAGGGACTTTGTGGGTGGAACAAGCCATGCGAGTGGGCCAATACAAACACAATACAACCCATACAACAATACCTATAGCCCCAACTGGAGGAACCACCCAAACCTCTCCTGAGCCAAGCCCTCCTCCATGGCCTCCTTCTTTGCCTGCCAGCGGCATGGATCTCGGCTTGACCCGGCCACCACCATCTTCATTTCCGGTTGAAACAGTATTATGAACTTGGGCAAGGTGGTGGGTAACTGTGGAGGAGCAAAAGGCAGTGAATGCCATGCAATCAAAGAATTGACATAGGTGGAAAGCACATAAATAAGAAAATGGAAGCAATCTACACTCGAAATTTCTCAGCATGACAACTTGCAAGTTGTTCCCAATATGATAGCTGCGATTATTCAATCTCAGAGACTATCCAACCGACAGGTGCGGGGAAAAATTCCTCGGACACAACCAAGTCGAGGGGTTGCATGAGTGAGCTCTTCCGGTGGTAGGGTCTAGGATGGATGAAATTAAGGCAATCATCATTGAAGTGGTAAAGAGCTCGACTTGACCCTGACACGAAGTAGTAAAACAAGGCCGAGAGTGTGGCGGAGCCGAGGAGGAGGTGGTGATCAAGCGGCTGCGAAAAATAACACATAACTTTTCTCGAGCACTAAAAGCTAAAAGAAGGTGTGTCCCGATTTGAAATGTTAGAAGTCTTGAGACGAGGCGTCGACATCCCCTGCTTGACATGATCAAACAAGTCCGCTATGCAAAATTTTTTTGAAGGACGTATGCAGTGAAAGAAGGATGAATGTTGACAAGAAGGCGCTCTGACTAAACGACTGGTCGCATCATCAATACAAGACTCCGCACTTTGAAGTATAAAGATCAAGGTTGTCTAACCATCTCGGTTAATATTGGGAGGCACTTGTGTAGAAAGAAACGACTCCTTTGGAGCACAGGTGTAGTACATGAATCTCCTCCCTTATCGATGTACAAACGGCTCGGGTGGGAGAACTAAGCCCACCTCCATCACATTGTCTCTTGCGAGATAGATCCATCAAAGATACAAAGGAATGATGGAAGATGTTCTCATCAGTGGACAAATTCTGCTATCCGGTGGAGTTTTGTAGTACTTGTCTGAGGCAATTTGCCTTGAGGGCCAGCTATGTGTGCCTATCATCCTAGGAGACCATTCTTGGCCACCTCCGTCGTTATCAATTGCTTAGAAATGGTGTTATCTGCGACTCACTTTTGAAACTGACCACCACTGGGAACTTCGGCTTATCTTCCACTTGAAGCGCAAGCTGGTGAAGTGGCCCCGAGAAGCAGTTTGCATCATTTACACAATCACGGAGGAACAGGCGACGACCAAAGGATGCGGGATTTGGCGGCCGAAGCTGGTGAGTGTTCGAAGAGGCGACAAAAGCCCCGAGACATGAAACTTGTGCGGCGGGGCGATGGAGAAAAAAAGCGAAGTGCCTTTGATGGTGAGGAAGGGCAGTGAACCCCGGAGAATTGGAGCTCGAGCCTTTGCCTATGGGTTGAAATATGCTATTTGGAAGGTAGGACGGTGTCGATTGTCATTTCTGCATCACCTTCATTCGCACCTCCCACGGGAAAGCGTCTGCGCATCTGAGGAGAATAAGCAAGCCACAGGGTGGAAGATTCTTGATTTGAAGGTATTAGCGAAGTTTGCACCATCATCTACCTGGGGAGGCAAAGTCGGTAAAGCGACCCTGAAGCGAACCCACATATGCGAAGTGGTTAAATTTGATCTTACAAGGATTCTTTGCGAGTTGGTATCATCTACCCATGCTCCGGATAACTTTGGGTGAGTCTGTAACGCCTCGAAAATACCTAGATTTTATAATAACTTTTATTATATATTGGATATAGAATTGAGTCAAGGCGGTGTTTTTAAGGAAGTGGTAAATTGACAAGTTATGAAATGATAAATTTAGTGAGCAGGAATTGTGTATGAGAACAAGGAATACAATTGTATTAACAAATAGGACATGAATATGAAAATCATTAAGTGTAGAGATGAGCCCACCAAATACAAATAAATAATTCTGATTGCAAAATTAAAGAGATGAGGAAATTAATTGCAAATTAATGAAAAGTTGATATTATAATAATGGGAAAACGAAAAGCCAAAATCATATTTTGGTCTCCCAAGCTAGGGGTTCACGTAGGAAGAAGGAGAGAGCCAAGAGAAGGAAGAGGAAGAGAAGGAAGAGAAGGAGGAGGAGGAGAAGAAGATCCAAGGTATGTCTTGGCCCAGGATCAAGTGTATTTTGGATCCACAGGGAACTTTGGTATGGAAATTAGATGCTCCTTTGGTTTTAGGTTGTGTGCCAAGATCCACACAAACCTTTGAATTTTAGGGTTATGGGAAGTAAAACCCCAGTGGTGAAAAATAACCATGGAATCATCACATTTATGTGGTTTATAAAAAGAATTGGTGGACCTTAGGTAGTGTTCTTGGATTTTCACCTGGGTTTGTGTTTGAGGTTCCAAAGCACCAATTCAAATGTTATGGAGTTGTTTGGATGGTTTCCATGATGTTTCTTGAGGTGTTATGAATTATAGAAGTTGTATGGGTAATTGGCATCAAAAGGTAGGAGGAAAAATAACAAAAATTTGGGCAAATTTCGGAAGGTAATACCGAATGCATGAGCATTAGTGTTCCAGTACATAAGCGATGGTGTGCCCGGTACGCACGTGCCTTTCCGGTTTTGACCCGGTTTTCGTATTTTAGTCATAACTTGCTCATTTCTTATCCGATTTTAGTGATTCAAATGGCTACGTAAAATAGACTTCAAGGAGAACCAAACTTAAAGAATAGGCATCGCCAAATTCTGATCCTAAGTGGCCTAAAATTCCTCAAAGGAGTAGAGCGTGTGCAAGCGGAATTCTGGTTCCAGCTTTGAACATAGAAGTAATCTGGGTTGTTTAGGATAACCAGGTTCGGTGCTCGGTGGGTGATTCAGTTGGAATAGAACCCTTAGCACCTTAGCTTTAAATGAGTACAAAGAACTAGAGCCAAACATGAAGTTAAGACCCCGGAAAAATGAGCAATACAAACTGTCCCCAATGTAATCGGTAAATTGATTAGTTGGCATGAAAATGCCATAACTGAATTAGAATAATCCGATTGAAATGATTCCAATTCTAAGTAAAAGTAGACTCATAGAGGAATAGAATGAGTCTAAGTCAAGAAAGCATGCGTACTCCTTAGCCTCAGCAAGCCGCTTTGCCTCGGCGATATTCGTTTAATATGATTGTTGCTTAATCACTAGAGTGAATAAATTGCATTTGACTAGGTGCGGGTGAAGCCGACAACGACCTAGGATTGATATCGAAAAGGAAACGGAATCGATAATTGGTTTGTTCTTTGACTCTATCCTTGATTCAAGTATTTTGGTAGTTACCAATTAATTATGAATGAGTACATGAGTCAGTACATGAATGAGTATGTGATATAATACGAAAAGGGAATATGAAATGTGATAGTGAAAACGAATGAAAAATGAATGATAAAGCGGGATGCACCAAAGCGGCGTGCGTCATAAGAGCACCAGGGAGTATCAATGTCCCTTGGCGGGATGCCGCTAATCAGCATCCGTCATGATGGCGATATGGCATTGAAGAAATGTCAGCAGCGGATCGTAATCGGCATCCGTCATGATGGCGTATGACATTTAATTGATACCACGTGTGGGATGCCATGACATCGGCATGATGGGAGACCGAGATAAATTACCCGCGTGTGGGATGCACCAAAAGCGACATCGGCATGATGGGGAGACCGAAGATAAGTGACCTGCGTGTGGGATGCAAGCGACATCGGCATGATGGGGTAAATTGCCAAAATGTATAAACACATTGCGAATGATAATAAGGCCGGGATTCATCAAGCGGAATCCGCCCGAAGTAGTGGTCGAATAGTCAAGGTGAAATAGCCAACATTGGCCGAGTGCAATGAGATATTTTTATGTATATGCTTGAATCTCATGGGAAATAGTTTGTACGTTGAAAGCATGGTATATGTTGATATATTGGAAATAGTTTAATGATAAATTCTTGCCCGGGGATTAAAATTGAATGTGGAATAGAGCGTATAGAACCACTAAGCATGAAAATGCTTGGCGTGCAGTTTTAACTATGCGCGGTATCGAGTAAAAAGCGAAAGAGAAGAGAGCGAATGCGTGCGGCGCGGGGAGTCATAGAAAGAATGCAGTATGAAGTGTATGCTCGATGAATTTTGCATATCATCTTTTGAACAAGTGGTGTTTTGTAAACAAAAGGGATAAACCACAGAGCTTGATTTTTGTGTATCATCTTGAAAGGCATAGAATGCTTTTCTTTATAAATGTATTTGTTAATGTTTGTGGGCTACCCGAATTAGTGAGTAGTAAATGGTATGGGCTTGCCATTGAAGCTCGCTTCCACAACTAAATGAATTAATAACATGTTTTGATAGATAAATGAAAGCGTCGGAGTAAGCCCAGACTCGGTTCGGATCCGCCATTCAGGTCGGGCCGGGGATTCGAGTCGCGACATTTTTAAAAAAGAAAATTTAATAACACAAAAAAATAAAATAAAATAAAATAAATAAAACGGCGTCTCGAGTGTCGGTTCGGACTACTTCGTCGGTCGGATCGGGCTGAGTCGTCACAAGTCGGCTAGTGGTGCTGAAATCGAGGTAACCCACGATGCATAATGGAGATGCCCACACCTTACGGGTTGGAGGGTATGTATTGATTATAGAAGGCTAAATGAGGTGACCAGGAAGGATCACTTCCCTCTACCCTTCATGGATCAGCTTCTAGAGAGGATTTCTAGTCAACCTTTCAACTGTTTCCTGGATGGCTATTTAGGATACTTTCAAATAGAAATTGCTATAGAAGACAAGGAAAAGACCACCTTCACATGCCCATTTGGCGTAAAATGCCCTTTGGCCTATGTAATGCCCACATACATTTAGCGTTGCATGCTTTCGGTATTTTCAGTGATTTGGTAGAGCGCATTATGTAGGTTTACATGGATGACATTACAGTCTACGAGGGGAGCTTTGAAGAATGCCTAATCAACCTAGAAACTGTCCTGCACAGGTGTATAGAGAAAAACCTGGTTTTGAACTAGGAGAAATGCCATTTTATGGTCATCCAGGGAATAGTACTGGGGCATATTATTTCAGAAAAAGGGATCAAAGTTGATAAGGCAAAAATCGACTTGATTTCCAAACTGCCCTCCCCTACAAATATCAGGCGCCAAAATGATTATTGGGGCATGCGAAGCCTACAGAGGAAGGGTTCATCATGGACTTCTCAAAAATTGCCAAGCCTCTTGCCTGGCTAACTGGAAAGATGCCATTGTTGGGATGTAGGCTGCCAAAAGAACTTTGAGAAGCTTAAGCCTGTTGACCCTTTACCCGATAGTGAGAGCCCCTAGCTGAAGTACTGCCAGTGATGTGTGATGCAGCGATAATGTGACCATTGAGCAGTTCTCGAGAAAAGGGAAGGAGGAAAGCTTTATGTGGTCTATTAGCACAAACAAGACCTTTGAATGAGACATAGAGAAGAAATTACCTGACCGAGAAAGGAGCTGGCGAGTGGTCTATGTAGAAAAATTTCGAGGCTTTGGTTGGGTCGAGACATAATAGTATTCACGGATCAAACAAATAGCCCAGAAATACTGCTCACCAAACAAAATGTAGGCTAGGCTTATCGGGTGGGTTCTCTGTTACCAAGAGTTTAACACCGTCGAGAGTTAAAATTGTGGAAAAATGTTGTTGATCACTATCGAGATTACCAATCGCGCACAACACTCACAACCCTCCAGATCAATGATGAGTTCTGCACAGTCCTTGCTCCTTGTTGGAGAGGCACCACTGAGTATGCTCATTGCAAATTACTTGGCTCTGAGGAGCTACTAGCGATTGGAAAGCGAATAAAGAAGTGCTTCTTTGCGAAAATTCCTCCCCCAATATTGGGAGGAACCATTCTTGTCTGAAATGCATGCGACAGATAATAAATTGTGTGCTGAAGTAGAGCAACTTGAGGAATCCTCGATCCAACATACATGAGAATGCCTGTCTGAGCCACTTTGCATCGGAAGCGCTAGGAAGGTGCTCCAGTCTGGATTTCATTGGCCCTCTCTTTTCAAGGATGCCCATACCATGTGCAAGGAATGCGACAAATGCCAAAGGTTGGGGAAGATTTCTTTCCATCACATGATGCCTTTAAACCCGATTTTGGTAGTTGACCTTTTCGATGTATGGGGGATCGATTTCATGGGACCATTCCCTTCCTCCCTTGGATACCTCTACATTTTGGTGGGAGTTAACTATGTGTCGGTGGGTTAGGCTTGATTCCTTGCGATGACGAACCCTGGTGATCTTGAATTCTTGAAGGAGAATATATTCTCTAGATTTGGGGTCCCCAGTGCCCGTAATTAGTGATGGAGGTTCGCGACCATATGGAAGCCTTTTGAGAGCCTCCTCAACAAGTATGGTGTGAGCCTCAATGCCACCCACCACCCCTCGAACCGGTGGCCAGGTTGAACTAGCCAACAGAGAGATCAAGATAATACTAATGAAAGTGGTGAATTCTAACCGAAAGATTGGCCTCTCAAAATTTTGCTAGACTCTCTCTTTGGGCATACGGAATGACCTCTGAGACCATTACGGGCATGTCTCCTTATCGCACGGTTTATGTGAAACACGCCACTGTAATGAAATTGATACAAGGCATGGTGAAGTGATAAAAAAAATTGAACTGGACATGGGCGGGTGGTCTCAAAGGCTCCTCCAATATCAACATTTGGCTTGAGAAATGATGCCTACCTCCTTTCAAAAATTGCAAAGATAAAAATGAAGAGGTGTAGCGATCGGTGATAGCCATAAACATTCAAAAAGGGGACAGTATTTGCTCTGCGACTCCAGGCTCCAACTCTTTCGAGCTGACTTAAATCAAGATGGTGACATTCCACTATCAAGAAGTTTTCCTCGATGGTTCGATGGGCACTGCTCAATGCTAAAGACAATCCAGTGTTCGGTCGATGGCGAAGGTTGAAGCCATATCGCGTATGACACTCGGCGGAGCCGAGGAGAAAATCCTCCTTGACCCTCCGCCCGAAACCTCGGCCACACATTTGGGGTGACCTGCGGTATCTCGGAAGTCACTAGAGTTAATTAGCAATTTTGTAATCTTTTTGTGTCCCTTGTTGTTTGGTTTTTTTTCCTTTTGCAAATTTTCTCTTTTAAGCTTGTCTTTTTTTTTTTTTTTTTTTTTGCAGGTGTTGCAGTGGGTTGGGAGAGTAGTTTTTGAGCACATTTCCCGGGTTGCGAGCGTTTCTCAACTTTGTGGAATTTAAGTGGGGTTACACTATTCATCTCCCTCACTTTCATCTTCCTCCTATGACCTTTCGGTTCCTATGACCTTCACTAAGTTTTGCATTTCTTTTTTAGCCGGCCATTTAATAGGCACTTAATGACATTAATTGAGCAAGACCTTTCACTTACCCCCTTACCTCTATTTAAACCTCCACCTTCCCCTTTTCATTTCAAATCTCCATTTCCCGTTTGAAATTCCCCTCTCCACCTCCTCTCCTCCTCTTGCCCAACCATGGTGAACCGCAGTGGACATGCTTCCGGCCTAGGGTGTTCCTCCTCCACCTGTCCTTGGCACTCCTGCAGCTACTGACTGTCACGCCGCGCCTCACGCCACTGTTGTCGTCGCGGCAACCTCAGCCGCGGTTGTTGTTACTCCGACGACTCAATTTGCTCGTATTACCTTGTTCGCCACTACTACCACGAGCGGGTTCTGTTGTGAAACCATATTACGATGCCCTTGCGAGTACACACTTCGGGTTAGCCTCATCCCGCCGAATCACATCCCGAGGCCGGCCGTAAGGCCTGCGAATCCGAGAGCCGGGACCGCGGCTGGGGAGTCCTTGGTCGGAGCTTGGGGCCCGCGTCACCACCCCATCGGGGCATTGTTGGGTTCCTAAATGCGGACTTTGTCCCACACCTATCAGCCAGGCAACCATATTTCCTCTGACCCATTCAGGGATGCGATTACGATGAGAAGGATCTACATGCGAGAGGTTGCATTATAGTCTCGTTTTCCCGGGCCGGAGCTCAGGGCTGCGATGTTTGATGCGAAGTACGCCGCAGTCGTTCGCGACACCTCGTCAGGTTTTTCTGCCCTCGGGTGGTCATGAGTTTACCCGCAGATGACATCGGTAGCGAAGCCTAACGAAGCAAACTCTTCATTTCTCCGTGGCCATGAAGCGAGAGATACCAGGCTGGCATCGCGGCGCGTGTCTGTGGTGGTCACTGCTTGACTCGGCAGCTTGTAAGCGGTGGCCCGCGTCCACCGGCGGGGTGATCCATTTTCTCTCGGGGACACTACCGCAGAGGCGATTACGGTAAGAAGAAGCGGCTCCATGCGCGCATGCGTCTTGGAATCACGTTACGCGGTCTAATCTTTTCCGCTCCGACATATAGTCGAGGAGAGCCATCTTGGAAGACCCCATACCGCATAAGAGGCTTTTAGTTCAGCCGCCGGGCTTATTATGACATCCTTGTTCCGCCGGTGAGTCCATATGAAGTTACCACGAAATTTGAGTCCCGCGCCTCTATTATTCTCGAGACTCTTGTGCAGTCTTTAGAGCATAATGCTTCGAACCTAGATTGGAGCGTCGTCAAAAGTGCCGAGCCCGAGTCACTCCCCAGTTGATGGTGGCACACTATGCCCACGTTCCTATCATTCTTGCCTCGGACCAGTAGGGCCAGGCCCGGCCTAAATCATTACACGAGGACCAGCCCCCTGCGATAGAGCACATTGAGGCGCAGAGCTCCGACCTCATAACTCAAACATCTGCCCTCCGGCTCGGTTACCGCTACTCACGTGCCCACCTCGCCCTGCATTTTCCTTGCCACTTTAACCCATTCGAGATATTCTTTGGGCGAGCACGTCCCGACCTCGATGGTCATCTGCTCTCCACGAGACTTTTGACCATCATGGATGCGATCCACACATTCTCCGCGCCGCCGGCATCATTGCGGCGCCCAGCAAACCCTGGCGGATGGACGGCCGCGAGGCTACTGGCTCATGCCCGGCGCCTCTTGGCACATAATCAAGCCATCCTCATGCAGATCAAGAGTCACCTGGGTCTCCCTGCAATCTCCCCGTATGTACCTACTCAAGCCTTTTCCGCTCTTACTCGAGCGAGGACGGCCCCTCCTGCCGGCCCTACAGGACCCCACGGATATGCTGGCGGCTGCCCGGCCCGGTTGTAACCACTCAATGGGAGCACCTCGGCCGTCTAAGATGGGGCGCCTCTTCATAAACTCTTGAATGAGGGAGTAACACTTCCTCCTTGCCTTTCAATCCACACCCCGTGCGTCGATGGTACGCAGTTAGGGGAGAGTTAGTGAAGGAAGTGGTTTCTTATGCGTGAATGTCGGTTTGTTTTACACTTTTGAATCCTCTTTGCATGTGTAAGCAAAGCCCATTTTGTATGTTTAGTGGCTTGCTTTGCTTCTTTTTGAAAGGCCCATTTTGAAAAAGGCATTTTGAAAAAACTAAAAAAATTTAATGATACACCTTTGTTATACATATCGAGAGAGTTCGGTTCTTAACTTCAGTTGCAACATTTTGCCCATTTTTTTGTGGTTTATACCCACATTTTATTGCTGAGTTGAAGTGAAACAACTTGATGCCATTGATAGTAGATTAGTTCCATGCATGTGATTAAGTGGTTGGTCGGTTATTTACGATATTCAATCTTTTTCTTCCACCTTTAGCTAGCCACACATTGTGCACATCGATTTTGTATGGCAGAAACTACTGCTCCTTATCGTGCAAACTGCCTAGTTTTAGGTTGACCACTGTAAGGATTATGGTTCCCTTTAGAGATAGAAAGACGTGTGTCTTCCAAAATAAAAGAAAGAGAAAAAAGAAAAAAGAAAAGAAAAAAGAAAAGAAAGAAAAGAAAGAGAAAAAGCCAGGCTGGAAACCGAGAACCTTGCGGTTGATGAGGGGTTTTAAAGGCGAGATCTTTAAAGCTTGGTGCCCTAAGCCTTAGTTGGTTGGGAGCCACAGACTTAGTGCTCGCTACATGGGTGGATGGGTGAGGTTTAGCGAGTCGTAGGTGCTGGAATTTCGAATTCATTCGAAGTCCGGAGTGAAACCCGAGGAGTTAGTGGTCGAGAGATCCTCATGACTTGATGCCCTAAGCCTTGGTTGGTTGGGAGTCATTGGTGGACCCCCGTTACACAGACTTTGGTGAGGTCGATTTCACTCGGCGTTGCATCTCTGATACAAAAGAAATATGACAAGCAGTGGAACCCGGATTTATTTAGGTTGGTCGAGGTGCTAGGACTTGGCGATAACGGTTGGGGGAGAAGCGGAGTTTAACAGTTATCGTTGAAAACTGATCACATAAACACTTAGATTTCGGTGGAAGTTTCAGGTCGATTCCCTTAGGATAGATACTCTTTTGAAACTTTGTCCTGTATGGCATTTATTATCCCAAGTTGTTTTTTTTTTGTGCAGGGTCTCAATCATTCACACTGAGGGGAGGGCATTACTCATCCATACACTTTTTGAAAATACCATCCACTTTTGCATTAGCATAACTTATCTGCTCTTCCTTCTTTTTGTCATTGCTAAGGGCTAGCAATGTGTCGATTGGGGGGAGTGATTAGTGCTCAAATAGTCTTTGTTTTTAAGTACGTTTATTGGGGTTTGAGCACTTTTGTGTCTTCAATCAGCTTAAATAACTTGATTGATACACTAAGGTCCCGGCTATACTATTGATCATATTTGTGGATATTTTTGTAGTTTTGCATACCAGATTACACCATATTCTTCATGTAGATTCAAATTGATGAACGGAGTCGAGCCCAGAAGTGCATGCAAATCGAGCAATTGGGTAAAAATGCGGGGAGGAGAGAAGAAGCGGCGGGGAATTTTTGCGATTCTGAAATTTTCATAACCTGCTGAATTTCGTAACACATACATTTGTTAATGTTGGCCCTTTTTAGGCGTATTTTGTAGCTTTGTACCAAAATTCCCTTAATGTAATTTTTGTTCTTTCATACTTTTATGTAATTTCCTTGACTCTGAGCACTATATAAGCTCAGTCAAGCTCATGTAACAGTTTTTTAGTCTATCAATAAAAATTGGCATGACTTTAAGCTTTCCACTTTGTCACGATTTTCTTTCACTTTCTTTCCTTTCTACGCCCATTTTCTCACCTACCAAACACCCTTTGAGGATGACAACTCAAGGATGCTTGGCCTAAGCCTCCTAGATCCTTGAAGAGGAGGGCGGCTAGGTGGGGTTTGAGGTAATACATTGTCCCCCATTCCATGAGCATCTATTATCATTTATGTTTACGCATCTCTCACATGTGGGTTTGAATCCACGTGATGTACCTAAGTGGCTAGTACTTGGCAAACTTCGAGGCTCGATGGATACTTATTCTTGGAATCGCAGTACAGATCAGTTACAGTGTTAGCTCTGGGATGGATCTGACCGGATGGGATCTCTTTACGCTGGGCATTAATGGGCAGTAAATCAACATCACTAGGAATGAAACTTTTAAGGTTCGAGTTTTATGGCCAGACTAGATCAAACAGAGAGAAATGACTATGAGTCATCCACTCCCAGTATGAGAAAAAAGACAAGGACATTACATTTACGCAGAACCCTAAGCCGGGTGGTCAGAAACCTTCGGAGTTCTTTTACCACTTATTTCTCTCTGGGTCTGATTTCTGACCATCAGCCCTCCTTGTTTTTACCAAACCCCCAAATCCAAGAAATTAAAACACCAATTTCAATCAGCGTGACTCATTTAGCATGAAAACCCATCCACAGTTCAACTTAGGCCACTATATTGATAGCTTTGCTCACGGTGGTGGAACCTAGGATACAAATTTTCTTGAGATTAGGTACACCTATTGTGGCATGAATCACTTGTGTAGTAGTGCATCCAAATACCTTAAAATAATGCATAAGTGCTTTTTAAAATATGCATCCAAACACAAATAGTTTATTAAATTTTATACTTATGACATAAGCTCTCATCTAATAAGCTTTTATAAAATAAGTGTTTAATTAAGCTGCTTATCCAAATAGGGCTTAAGAATATTTTTATGGGTGTTTAGATCAGTTTGTACGTACCTCGATTAATCCCTGAAATTAATAACATATAGATTTAAATTGATGGTCATTAGGGAGCAAACTCAAGTTTGGATCAACTTAATAATCCCCTCGGGATTTTTTTTGTATTAAGAATACTAGAATAAAATAAGTCTATCTGCATTGACCCTTGAGATATGGCTCAAGTGGTAAAGGGGTGGGAATGAGTTAGAAAATATTCAAGTTCGAATCCTTGTAAAAAAAAGTCCCTTTGCATTTAATTGGAATAAACAAAAATTAAATGAAATGTTGATTTGTGACTCGAATTTGGTTTTGGGCTTATATTTGATTAAAAGGCCCACGATACAGCTTTTGTGAAAAGAAAAAGTTGTAAAAAAAAAAAAGGATATGTTATGGTAGTAGATGAGTTGGGATGATAAACCTATCTCCGTAGCCCACAATTGATCCCACAAGGAGGTGTGGGGGTTTGGTCCCGTGGTATGAACCTTTTTGCTCGATTATTTTCGTAATATCAACATTTTTAGGGTTTATTCTTTATTTTATTGTACTTTCTAATTTTTTAGATATATAGTGAAACTTTCTTCTCTACTCGTAGTTTTTTCCCGTAAGGGTTTTCACATAAATCTTATGTTTTTCTTTGGTTTCATATTTCATTGTTGTGTCATTAATTTTAACATGAAAAGTAACATATTTTTCATTTTCTATCCATTAGAAAAACCCTTTTAAGGGATGTTGTCTTATGGACCCCACCGAAGAGCCCCTTTTAGCTTCTTTGAGGGAGTGTTTGTTTGGTTTTTTATTTAATGTTAGAATATAATTTTATTTAGCTAAATGCTTAATAAGACTTAATATTATTAAGTATTAAATCATTTGTTTTTTAATATTGTATTTCTATTAAGTATTAAGTTGTTTGTTTTTTATATATTTAAAATTAAAAAAATCAATATCTTAAATATATTAAGAAAAATAATTTAGGTCAATATTTGTTTGTGTAATGATGATATAAATTTATTATTAGAAATATTTGGTTTTTTTCAAAGATTAGAAATATTTTGTTAAAAGACCTCAAATAACTAAAAATTTGTAAAATTATTCATTTCTATGTTTTTCTTGAAGAATGACTTGTAATGGACAAAAATGTCATTTTTCATTTCATGTGTTTACATATATCTTTGGGGAAAAAAAGAGTTATTTTTACAAGAAAATAATAAGGGTATTTTTCTCAAAATAAGGCAAAAAATTAATGAATGATTAAATTTCCAAAAAATAGTTTTTAGAAGGTTTTTTAATCAAATCACTCTTGTTATTATAAAATGACTTCATCAAAGTAATATTACTTTGAAATGAGGTCATTTCTTATGATGAAATAAAAAATATTTGTATGATATATGTATAATATATTTACAAAAAAAATAAAATGATAAAATTATTATGATAAATAGTTTATTACTATCATTCTTATAAAATAATTATTTTATTTATTTATCTTATATAACTAATATAAAATGTATAAAATTAATAATTTAAAAAATAATAGATGATTAAACCAAAATTAAAAATATTTCCATGTTTTTAAAATACTTTTAAATATTTTGTGTAAATTTTAAAATATTTTGGTACACATTCTAAAAAAAATTTAAAATTTTTTATTTTTCTATCATACAAAAATTTCAAAATTCATAATAGTTATAAAAAAATACATACTAAAAGTCTTTTTTTAAGAGAAATAATTTCATTAATTCTAATTAACAATACATTGATAAAAACATATAATCAAAATCGCTAAAAACCACAAAGGATGAAACAACATTCAAGTAAATAACATAATGAAATGACTCAAAGCCTATACATTTGATAGTTTAGTCTACACATTTGATATTACTATTATAACTATAATACATTTTACTCTAGTTTTATAACATATTGATGACTATTGATTTGATTTCTTGTCTTTGATCGTATATACTTTACTCGTTCAAATCTCTCAAACAAAAATAAACACCGCATCACAACGACGAAAAACAAAAGATCGTACTGAGACGACACAACCATCCGCCGCACTAAGACAACAACAACCACACGCGCACAAAGGCAACAATAATCATATGCGCACCAAGGCGACGACAATAATACTCGCACCAAGGCGATGACTAAATCATGAAAAAAAAAACATATAAAAACCTAGATTTGTGTGGAATAAACTGACTTATTGAAAAAGAAAGATGTGGGAAAGATGTGAACTCCGCTAACTCTCAGGAGGAGACCCGTGATCTAATTCGCTTTGAAGAATCGCTGTGGTTTGGCGATGAATGACCCCAACCCGTCATATAGGAAGCAAAACTTTGTATAAGAGGACGCTACAATCAGTGATGGAGTATGCGACGATAAGCTTCGACGAACGCCACTAATAATCATATTCAAAGAGTCAGAAATTTAAACTCTCAATTTTATTAATTCATAAACTGAAGAAAGGAGTGATAACACGCCTATAAATAGACCCAAAAATATGAAGAATAAACAAAGATTCGGCCACTAAGGAAACTAAATATTCGGCCAAACATGAGAAAGGAACTATAATGGTGACAAGACGGTAATAAAATCACGCAATTGAACAAATCGAGCAATCAGTGGACAATTTAGCAAAGAAATCGAAGAACAATTTTGCATCAAATTAGCAACAAATCAGTAGCAAATCAGGAACAAATCAGCTCCAAAATAGTAGCAAATCAGCAACAAATCATAAACAAATCATCACTAAATCAACATCAAATCAACACCAAATATGCAGCAAATCAGCTCCAAAGAAATAGTAGCAAATCAACGAGTCAAACGCCTTGGGTCTTGGTCCAAATCTAGATTTACTTTGATGACGTGGACCATCTTTGTTTCCTCTTTGGAGTTGAACATGTGAGCACCTTCCACTTGGACATCTTGAAATAAAATATTAAGGGCTTCTTTGAATCTCTTAGCCCTGGCTCGTGTCATCGGGCCAAGTGGGATTTCAAGTGGGTTTGCACTCCATTCCTTAGCCATGCCTGCATCATTCTCCTCCTCTTGAAAGGGATTTGTCCTTAAATCGTCACCTACATCAAAAAGACTCAAGTTGATGACATTAAAAGTAGCACTTACTATAATTACTCCAAATCTAGCTGAGAATCTGGTCATCGATGCTTCGAGGACTTGAAAACGAACATCGCCCCTATGGAGCAGCTTGGACCGCCTTTGTGTGGGAAATATTTTCTTGCGCATGTGCACCCAAACTCAATCTCTAGGTTCAAAGACAACTTGGCGACGCCTCGTTGGTTTGTTCGCATATCGTCTCTCTTTCGACGCTGAAGGCCTCAGCTTTCATGAATCTGCTTAACAAATTTGGCTTTCTTTTTACCATCTAGATTAACATGCTTAGACATAGGTAAAGAAGATAAATCCAAAGGGATTAATGGATTAAAACCATATACAATCTCAAAAGGAAAAAATTTAGTGGCATAATGTATAGTATGATTATAAGCAAACTCAACATGTGGCAAACAGTCTTCCCATGTTTTAATATTCTTTTTAATGCTAACCCTCAAACAAAGTAGAGAAGGCCTGGTCTAATAATTGTCCGACGATCGATTTGTATTTATATAGTAGAAAACAATAACTTGATTCCTAACTTACACCACAAGGTCTTCCAAAGTAACTCAAGAATTTGCATCTTTATCCAAACAACGGTCTCTAAAGATACCAAGTGCACCTCAACCTCCTTAAAGAACATATCAACGACATGAGACGCATCATCGGTTTTGTGACATGGGATAAAATGAGTCATCTTTGAAAACCTATCCATAACCACAAAAATAGAACTCACACTTCCAGTCCTAGCAACGCACCACAAAGTCCATTGAAATATCAACCCAAGGTTCACTAGGAATAGGAAGTGGTGTGTAAAAGCCATGGGGTTGCACTCAAGATTTAGGTTTCCTACATGTGATACACGTCCCACAAAATCTCTCAACATCCCGCCTATGTGTGAGGCCAATAAAGTGTTCTGTAAAACTCTGAAGTCTTGGCTAACCCAAAATGTCTCATCAATCCTTCACCATAAGACTCCCTCATTAATAAATCCCGAATGGAACAATTAGGACTGCACACCCTATTTTCCCTAAACAAGAATCCCTCATGTCTAAAGAACTGCCATGTCGCTTTCACAAGAAGGATGTTCTTCACTAAAATCTTGGCCCAAATGATAATCTCTTATGTCGTAATTAGCACTACAGTAGATGACATTTGAAAGCACCAATGATGCTTAGTAATTTGTTGTGTGAGACAGTATTCGATTAACTCACCACCCATATTCATTCAATCCTAGTTATTATCACGTGTTAGGTAATCGCAAACTGACAAAGATATGCCAATGTTTCTAAGGCCGAAAGCAATGCATACAACTCTTTGTCATAAGTAGGGTATTTCAGGGCTGCCCTACTTGGCATTTCACTAAAATATGCAATGGGTCATCCTTCTTGCATAAGAACTAGGCTAATACCTAAACCTAAAGCATCACATTCAACCTCAAAAGTTTTTGCAAAGTTAGGTAAAGCAAGTAAAGGAGCATGAGTTAGTTTTTCTTTGATCAATTGGAATGCTTTTTCTTGCTCTTCATCCCACTTAAACCCAACAACCTTCTTAATGACTTCGGTTATCAGTGCGGCTATGCTACTAAAGTCCTTCACAAACCGCCAGTAAAAACTAGCAAGCCCATGAAAACTTAGAACTTGACTTACACTTGTCGGACTTAGCTAGTCTTTAATCACTCAAACCTTCTCTTCATCAACCTCTATTCCTTGTGAACTAACAACAAAACCAAGAAAAACAAGCATGTCTATGCAACAAAATTTTACAAGAAACAATCTTTCTTTTCGAAGCACATCCAAAACAATTTTTTAAATGAATCAAATGATCATCTAAGTTCTTGCTATAAATGAGGATATCATCCAAATAGACAACCACAATTTTCCAATGAAAGTACGCAAAACATGGTTCATTAGTCTCATGAAGGTGCTAGGTGCATTAGTTAACCCGAAAGGCATAACTAATCACACATATAAACCATATTTTGTTTTGAAAGCAATTTTCCATTCATCACCTTCTTACATTCTAATTTGCTAGTATCCACTTTTCAAATCAATTTTGGAAAAAATACAAGAACCATGCAACTCATCAAACATATCATCTAGTAGAGGAATGGGATGACGATACTTTACTATTATTGTGGACCCTACCCGATCCATGGGCCGGCACAACTCGTTTGTAAATGAAAAGAAAAAGTGGGTTGATTTTCGAATTTTAGAAAATCCGTCCCCGAGGAGGACAGTTTTTCTTTGGAGTCGCCACTTACTTTTTGTTGTTATTTTATAAAGGGGAAAACCAAGTAAGAACAAAATAACCCCCACTGGATCAATATTGAAAAAGCAACAGGAAAACTAGATTGGTCCTGGTCGATTACCCATCTGAAGGTACCTCATACGAGAAGACCCTCTAAAGCCTTAACCTCGGGTCTCTACTAGTGAATTGGGTATGTGGGAGCATATGGGTCACAAATCAGATAGTCTCCTAGGCTAAACATACAACTTGGATCAAACCAACCTAATTGATATCTAGCATGCTTAAAAACACTCAACCAAAAGGGTAAATGGCGCATACCTGTGGTCCCTAGCCAAGCGCTGCAAGGGAAAGTTAGTCGCACATTTTGAGCATACAATAATCTCTCAAAATTAGATATCAAAAGCAAAGGAAGCCAAGAGAAACCATACATGGTATCTCAACCACTCATTGATGCTACCACTCTTGTGCAACCATATATATTCATCCCGAAGAAACGGGCTCAACAAAACACTAGATTATTAGTGCTTAACCCTTAGACCCGCATAGATCCTGATTCTTAAGAATCCAAAATTGAACCACATTAACCTGAATTAAACCCCATTTCAGACCCTAACACATAGCTCTACACTGATCTGAAGCGAATGGGCCGGACTCACAAAGGTCACGAGCTTCAATTAAACTGAAATCGAACGACCCTTACAAAACCCAAAAACCCGGGTCGATCCAGCTCCCAACCTGGGCCGATCCGGCTGAGAACACCGAAAATTTAGAACATTCCTTAGCAGAGTAAGGAAACCAAAAATACAAAAAGTGTGTACACCTCGACAATCGAATGACTAAGAACCGACACAAACAAAACAGTACCTAAACTTCCATTCGAAAATCAAACCCAATGAACTGGTCGATCCTGCTTCCCAACTAGTTCACCTTGGCTAAGAGGCTTCTCAAATTTTTTTAGAACCTTCCTCATAGAGTCAGGAATCCAACAAAATAAACAAAGTACAACCGACTGACAATCGAATCGACACAAACGATGCTAAAGACCTAAATCAAGAAACTGAAGAATTGATTTCGAGGAACTTACTGATCTGGTTTCAACCAATCTATCCTCGTCATAGAGGCTTTCAAAATTTTTCAAAATCCTTCTCAAAGATTCAAGAACTAAAAAAACAAACGCGGTGCCAAACTAAACTCCAAATGCCTAAGAACCGACAAACGGTGCCAAAGACTCCAAATGTTCAGCAAATCGATTTCCGTTGAACCGATCGATCCGTTTCCCAACCGCTCACCGGTTGAGAGAGGCTCTCAAAAATTGTCAGAACCTTCCTCAAAGAGTCAGGAATCCAACAAAACAAACGAAGTATAAATCCGACTCCGAATGACTAAGAACCGACACAAACGGTGCCTAGTGACCTAACACGAGTCCGCAAACAACATAGTCAAAGAAAAGCAAAAAAGAAATGGGAGAAACATACAAATTTCGTACCTGTAAGATTCACGGATATTCCCCCCTTTTTCTTCTTTCTTTCCGCTTCCAAAACCTGGTACCCACTCCTTCAATCCGTCGAAACTCCTCTTCAAAACAAAAGAGACCACGCCCCTCCGGATTTAGATAAACTCTAATTTCCTCATTTTCTCCCTTTTTTCTCTCTTCTTCCTCCCTTCCCTTTTTTCTCTCTTCTTCCTCCCTTCCCTTTTTGATCACCTCTCCACGTTTTTTCTTCTATTTCTATCTCCCTTTCTCTCTGAGCCCACTCCATTTTGCACACCTCTCGCCCTGTGAACTCTTCAGCTCCGAACTTCTTTGATGGCCACATTGTTTCCTTTGCTTAACCACCAAGTATTCTAAGCTGACCCAAGGGGCTGTAAGCAACCCATAACATGGTCCAAACTGATCCAACCCATGCCTAGGACTGATCTCGCCTATGGGCCCAACGGTACAGGATTTGGCTCCAAAATCACAAAAATTAGCGCCCACGCAAGCTAGCCCGATGCACCGGCTGTACAGTTCCCAACTGGTCGATCCAATTGAGAAAAAATCTGAAATTTTGAGAGAATATTCCTTGAAGAATAAGGAGTCCATGAAAAAAACGGTGCTTGATTCCAAGTTCAGGTGAGGGAGATATGACCAAAACAAGCCTTAGTGTTCGACCAACCTCATTTAGTAATGAACTCAATTGAAATCAACTGAAATAAGGATCCCGCTTTCCAACCTGGTCTGATCGTTACTGGGCACTTAAAAAATTTGTGATACTTCCTCAATGAGTATGAATCCAAAAAGAAACGGCACTAATTCTCGAAGGTTCGGGATGAGGGAGATATGATCGAAACAAACCTAAGTGCTCCGAATTCAACCTACTCCAATAAACTCCGATTGAGCCAAACCCTTGGGGGGCCCACTTGCTTCCTATGGCACGATGCCAATAACTGACACTCCGATGACACCCCGAAGTGAACTACGTATGCACTCAAAGGACCACATACCAACCCACCTGAGGCTTGAGACCTAACACTAAGCTCAAAGGGCCCCTAATCTGCTATATGAGAACGATGGGTAGTGTGACACCCATAGGATAAATGCAAGTGTTGAGTGACAAAATTGAGGGTCTACAATTATGTTATTGATGGCTCGACAATCAACACACATCCTCCATGTCCCATCCTTCTTAAGAACCAAAATCATCGAAACGGCGCATGGACTCATGGTTTCCCTCACATATCCCTTTTCCATCAATTCACCAACTTGCTTTTGGAGTTCCTTTGTCTCCTCGTGATTACTTCTATAAGTGGGTCAGTTCTTAATGGTAGCACTTGGCATGAAGTCATTTTGATATTCAATCCCTTGGATAGGAGGTAACCCTTTTGGAATTTCCTCGGGAAAGACATCTTCAAATTCTTACAAAAGAAAGACAATTGAACTAAGCAAAGAAGTGTCAAGTTGGTTAGTGTTAAAAAGTGCCTCTTTGTACAAAAGTACAATCATAGGCTTGTTTAAGAACAATGCTCTCTTAAACTCACTTGTCTTTGCATAGAAATTGGTTTTTCTCTCTATTTTTCTCCCATCATTCAATTTTGTCCTCTTTTTTTCTCTCTCATTTTCTCTTAAAATTTTCAGTCACTTTCTTTTTGTCACTCTTTTTATTTTGTTCACTCTTTTTTTCACTCTTTTTCTTTTGGTCACTATCTTTTTCACTCTTTTTCTTTTGTTCACTCTCTTTTTGCAACCTCACTTAATCTTCATAAACCTGACTTGGTATCAAAGGAACAAGAGTGACTGTCCGTTGGTTGTGCATGAACGAGTACTTATTGGTGAAGTCGTCATGCTTAACTTTCCTGTCAAATTTCTAAGGTCTTCCTAATAACAAGTGTGCAGCTTGCATCAGAACTACATCACACAAAACTTCATCTTCATACTTTCCAATGCTAAAAGAGATTAACACTTGTTTATTCACCCTTACCTCCCCACTATCATTCAACCATTGCAATTTATAAGGTCGAGGATGCTTACTTGTTGGCATCCCTAGTTTCTCCACCAGGGTTGTGCTAGCAACATTAGTGCAACTGTCCTCATTAATTATCACACTACATACCTTGTTTTGGACCTAACACCTAGTATGAAAAATGTTCTCTCGTTGCACCTCATCATCTCCCTTAGCTTGCACACTTAAGGCCCTCCTTGCCACCATTAGTTCTCCTTGGACAACGTACTCCTTATCCTCGGCATCCTCTAAGGATGGCATAGAATCACAATTCGACTCATTGTCCGTTTCAATCTCACCATTGTCCCGCATCACTATAACTGTTATGTTCAAACATTGGCTTACTATGTCACGCCCCCGACCCCCACCTAAGCGAACGAAAGGGACACGCGAGACTGTACCGGGACTCTTTACCTACAGTTTTTAGACATTGGTGGGCCTAAGTCTTATAACAAAATCAGAATATCATATACAAGATACAAAATAAAACTACCACCGTAGTGGTGTTTACAATGTCATTACATACAGTCCTAAGTCCCATTTACATATACATATACAAAACTGTACATTTACATAATCAGAGCGCATAACCTACTGTGATGAACCCCTACTAGTGTGCTGGCCCAACTGTATGCGGAAGATCGCGAACGTTCTCTTCTGTACCTACACGAATTGAAAACCCGTGCTTAGCTTTACACTTAGTGGGAAACATATGACTTATACATATACACATGCATTAATATTCTAGTACAATAAGCATATAACAGTAACAGATGTATAGTAACAGATATTAGAATTTATCATGAATTCATATAATAAACTTATATGCCTACTTGTACTTATAACAGACTTATACTTATTCAGGTCTCCCGTAGGACATATACTTGTACTTATAGCAAAATTATGCTTGTTTATATCTCCCGTAGGAGTTATAGAGCTTATACTTATACTCATACTTTTAGCAGACTTATACTTGTACAGAGGTAACCTTAGGTACTACAGAGCTTAACTTATACAGAGGTACCCGTAGGTACTATTGAGCATAACGATATACATTTCTTTACTCTTATTCGTCATTCAGATTCTTATCATATAACTGTTGGATTACCTAGACCAGTCATAAGAAATGAGTAGGACACAACACAATAGCAATTCAAGGTACCGTGCATGCCACCGAGGTGTCAGAAAGACAAAGCAAGAGTGCCGGCGACTCAATCGAACGCGCTTACCCAATGCATCAAAAGTATCGCGAAGACTAGCAGAGTGTCGGGCTAATCGATCGTAACGTGTCCGCTTCACGCACAGAAGGTCGTAGCACCAGCAAGAGTGCCAAAGCAACGATCGTAACGCGGTCTCGCCCACGTAACAAAAAGTGTCGAAAGTAATTCAGCAAGAGTACCGGGCACCGACGAACGCGGTCCGCTCATGTACGTATGTTGTAGCACTAGCAGAGTGCCAAAGCACCGATCGAACGCGGTTCGCCCCACGAAATGTATGCGTCGCAGCAACAGCGCGGCGTTGAAGCACTCGATCGTAGACGTGTCTACCCACGTCGTAACAGAAGTGTCGTGTCATTTAATACCTGGTCTTAGGCATTCCTACAATTATATGTATTTAGGAACTTACTATCTCATCATAGGGGCATTAAGTTTGCCCACCGGTGAGGTACGGTGCATTTTTTACTTAGTTTCATTCTTATTTAGATCCTCGTTAATCATTTATTAGGGTTCCTATACCCTCGGTGTTCAAATTTGAGCTTAACAATGTAAGAATACCATAAATCGTATTAGGAGTAAGGTACTCTAAGACCACTGACCGGGACAACGTACCAAACTCATGGTGAGTGGTATCTACATCACTTTATCATGGTACCGGTGACCATTTGGTTCTGCATAAGTAGACGGCATCTTCCCCGTTGCACGAGATCAAGATTCCACTTCGCCTGCAAATGGCGATTTTTCCATCTTGATTCCAACTTTTCTTCCTTAAACCTCTTCCATTCCATTCTACATCAAAATCTACCATGGAATCCCTCCAAAACAACTCCACAAACACTTATAATGGTGGTTTAGAATTTCTCATAACCAAACCCTAGACAAAAATTCCAAGAATCCAAGGATTCATACCAAAGTTCACAAATCTTTACAAAACCATAGAAATAGGAAGGATTCCATATCCATTTGATACAAACTAGGGTTTTTCAACCCAACTTCCAACAAATCTAGGGTTAGGATCAATTCCTAACCAAACCTTATAAATGGAACAACCTATCATCCATAGAAAACCCTAGCAATCCATACCCAAGTAATTTCCATACAAGTTCCATACTAGAATCCATACCTTTCTTGGCTCCTCCTTCTTCTTCCTCTTCTTCTTCTTCTTCTTCTTCTTCTTCTTCTTCTTCTTCTTCTCTTGTCCTTCACGTTTTGCTCTCCCTTGCTAGGCCAAAAATGAGATATTTTTGGTCCCCTCTCCTTTTTATAGTTAATTTTTATTTGCCTTTTAGTCCTCCAACTCTTTATTATTTACAAATCAAGTTATGTTATTTCCATTTTAACCTATACTTTATCTTACGACTTCTATAAACCCATTTTGACAAATTATAAATTTGTCCTTGTGTCTTGTACAATTTCTGGGTTTTTCAATTTCCATGTTTCGCATTTTAATTACGAAAATTTCAAATTATACCTACAAATAATTCCTAAACACATTAAAACGACTGCGTGATATTTCAAAGGTTACATACTATACGACCCCCGCCGCAGAAAAACACTTAACATCACGACTGATAGTGAAGAACCCAGTTTACCTTGATTTCTCGGGTTGTCACCCTCGTTTGTTTTGTTTGGCTTTGGCGCTAGTGGCCTCTTCCTTCCTCCATTGATTCGATTTCCAAGTGGATGAACTCGGACTAGGTGCATAACATGTGCTGCTACTGCCCCTCCTCTTGATTTGATTCTCAATCTTGATAGCCATATGCACCATATTCTCCAACTCCACATAATGTTGCAATTCCACCACATTCTAAATCTCCTGGTTTAAAGCCGCTAAAAACCTCTCCATTGTAGCCTCTCGATCTTCTTCAATATTTGCTCTAGCCATTGCAACCTCCATAGCCTTATAATACTTCTCCACACTACAGTTGTCTTGCCTCAAGTTTTGCAACTTGTTGCATAACTCCCGGTAGTAGTAAGTTGGGACAAATCTTTTCCGCATCACCCTCTTCATCTCTTCCCATGTTTCCACCGTTGGCTCCCTATTCTTTCTCTTATTCAACACTAGTTAGTCCCACTACTATGGCATAATCCGAGAACTCCATGATAAGAAACTTCACCTCCTTATTTTCAGAATAATTGTGACAATAAAAAACAATCTTCACCTTTCTCTCCCACTCAAGATATACCCAGCACATTCTTTCCACGATGAAATCTCATCTTAATACTACCCAAATTATCTTCCCTGCCTCAAATTTCTCTAAGTCTCCCCTCACACCTTTTGTCACTAACAATCGAATCATGATCAATCTCATCCTCAAAACCATCCCCTTCATACTCTTCTCTACCCACACCCCTCTTCTTGGCAACCTCTCCCTTCTACGCCTTGTTGGAGGGTTTCGTGAATGCTCAAAGCTTTGTTCTACTCTCTCATGGAATTGTTTCAATTCAGCCCTAAACATCATCTTTACTTCACTAGTATAATAAACTTCATGTCAATTCTTCCCTTCACACCTTCGGATGTGCCGTTATTTGACATATTGCTACAAAAAACAAGGTTAGAAAAAAAAAATAGGACCTCACAAATCACTCCCTCACGTGTTTTCACTCAAAAAATGATTCACTCGGTTAACTCGTGTTTTCACACAATTTATTTGGCTTTTTCTCACTCTAATATTCTTACCACTCTTGCCTTTTTCCACTCATAATCTCTCTTTCGGTTCTTTTGTAACTAATCAACAAATCAGATTTTTTTTTCCACAAAATTCAATCAAAACCAATTAAAGGACAGGTTGGTGGTGTTATCCAAGTTTAAGCCTTACTTAAAGCAACAAATTTAGGGTCACTAACAAAGACACAAAATTTTCATTTCAATTATCGACTTTTTTTATTTTGATACTATGTAATTTATTTCCAAAGAACTAGAATGATGATAAACTTAGAATCTTTTCTGGCTTCCACTTTTTTTTTTTTTTTTTTTTTTTTTTTTTTTGTCGACCGGATCCCTTTCTTTTTCTTTCCTCTTTTTTTTGTAACTTAGGATGGACGGTTCAATAAAAAGGAAGACAATATCCCATCAAGAATGAAGAAAATTGAACTTGGGATGGACTAGAGAATAGGTTGTGAATGAAATTGGGGGTTGAAAGGAATTTAGAAGGAACGGATGAAAGTGGTGACTAAGTTGGGTTCGGACAAAGGAAAAATGTAAAAGATAAGCAAACCATAAAAAATAAAACATGTTGCTCTGATACCAAATGATACAAACCTCACAATCCCAAGTGAAATAGAGACCAAAGGATCGAATTAAATTTCACATTGCTCTAGTGTTCAAATTTTGATGGATGACTCCCGACCGCGATAGTAAGCAAAAGAACCTCAGATAGATGACTTTACAATCTGGATTAAATCCGATCGATAAGCTTTCATTTAACATGTAAATAACCGGAGCAGCTTTAAAGAGTTCTTTCAAGAACCAAAAAGAAATTTAAACTCTCAATTTTATTAATTCGTAAATTGAATAAAGTAGGGATAACAACCTATAAATAGGCCCAAAAATATGAAGAATAAACAAAGATTCGACCACTAAGGAAACTAAATTTTCGGCCAAACACGAGAAAGGAAACTAGATAATTCTAGGACAAGACTTGGTAATAAAAATTAGTCGCAAATCTGAAACAAATCAATAGCAAATCAAGGACAATTTAGAAGCAAATCAGGAACAAATCAACACCAAATTAGTAGCAAATAAGGAACAAATCAACACCAAATCAACTCGAAAATAGCAACAAATCAACAGTAAATCATGAACAAATCAGCACCAAATCAGGTACAAAATAGCAGCAAATTAGGAACAAATCATCAGCAAATCAACACCAAATCTACAACAAATCAAATCCAAAAAAATAACAGCAAATCAACTAGTCAAACACCTTGGGTCTTGGTCCAAATCCGTATTTACTTTGATGATGTGGACTATCTTTGTTTCCTCTTTGTTTTAATGAATCTTTTGTTTTAAAATATATTGAGAAAGTTGCGTTTGAGAAAAAAAAATTGGAGTTTTGAGAAAAGAAAGCAAAAAAAAAGAAGTAAATAAATAAATAAACAATCCAACAAAAAGATGAAAGAAAAAAACTCAAAAAAGGGACGTTGAAAATTTGGAGGGTCAACTAAATATTTTGGGAGACTTGAGTGTCAAAACCATAATTATGCAAATCTCTGGAATCGACCTCCGAATAAAGACAAAGTGAAAAATGCTGTGGCGGGGCCCACGTGACAATCATTGATGGGTGACTTCTGGAAACGCGATTTTCAAAGGCCTATTTTCCTCCCCTACTATGTGTACTAATAAGAAATCGCCACGTGGTACGATATTTCGTAGATACCGTATTAGATCCGCCACTCATGTCTGAGAAACCAGCACGTGAACTTCAGTGACTCCACTCCATGCACGTGACCCTACCTGCTTTTCTTTTGATATTTTTCTTTAGTGGAAAAACTCGAGTCTAGCACAGTCCTGTCAGAGAACCGAATTTCATTCTGTGTTGCAAAAAAAAAAACAAATGAAATTCTTTAATATTGATGTTGTCACCTTTTTCAATTAAGGATGTACATGTCCAATCTTTTAAAAATCATTATATTCACTAAACAGAAAAAGTTGTTGATAATATATCGAAACCAAATTACAAATGTCATTGGCTGAGATATAGATTTAATGGGGGCACTTGACCCCATACATAATAAGTTTTTTTTTATACATCAACGTTATGTGCATATTGAAAATCATATTCATCAACCTTTTATCATTAAGTTACAATTCTTATTTATTAATCATTATCTAACTTATACAATTTAAACATATCCCTATTAAAAACAAATCATGACTCCACCTTTTATTGATGGTTCGATAACTAGATTGATCGATTCGATCCGATTTTAAAAAACAATATCTCTATCTATTTAGTGAAATTTAAAAGATTAAATTATTACATTAAATAATCACCCAATATTTATATAAGCAACTAGGCTAAGGAATTTATGCATGGTATTTCATGTTTGGCTATACTAATTGGTATCTTAATCTTTTTCTATTTTTTTATAAGCCCATCATTTGTAATTCCTCTAATCATCTATACTTTCACTCAATAAATATATATATATATATACATATATAAAATTATTTTTAAAGATTGTAATAGAAAAGTTAGGCAAGGCACCGAATCACTACCTTGCGGCATGTCGGGGAATTGTTTTCTCAAATTCACTATTAATCGTGTATTGCACTATTTGGAGAACCAAAAAAAGAAAAGAAATAATTAATGCTCTATTTGATTTCAAAAGGAGTGTTCTTTGTGTTGTCAAGTGCTTCTGTTTTTGCCTTGTGTTTCCACCTCCATACAACTCACCTCATACCTTGAAAGTTGCTCTTATCAATACATTTCCATTGAAACATATCTTTACGAGGATTTCCATCATTTCTATTTTTTTTTTTTTGGTAAACATTGAGTTCTTGTGCAAAAAAGCTGGATTTCAATGTCAATATTCTATCATGCAAATTGTAAAATATTAATCTAGAGACATCATTATGAAGGAATGTTTTAGATGTTGCCATATATGACATAAAAAGTGAAAATGATGAAAATAATTTTAAATATACAAAATAATTTTTTAATTTTGTATAAAGTACAAAACAAAAAAAAAAATATTTATATTTGCTCTTTCAAATCAACCAAAGAAATTCAAGTACAAAATAAAATAACTTTGCTAAGAGTTTTTAATTTAACTAATGTTTTTTGTTTTTAAAAGAAAAAATATCCCTCGTAATTTATTTAAACAATTATATTTTATCAAAATGCAAAAAAATTATGTTGAGAATTATATAGAATAATCTTTAAAATCTATTACAATTTTAAAGGGTCATTCAATTGGTCCTACGTTGGTTTTTCTCTAAAATCTATCACATACATCATATTCCTCATAAAATATGATGTATGTAATATATAATATATAATATTAGTAGCCCATATATTATATAATATATATAATATATTAGTTTTAAGCGATATGATTACAAAAAAATTAAGGTTAACTATAGTTTGCCATATAGGTTTAGGGTAAATATGATTCGATTAATCAAATCATATTCACTCATACCTATAAATTAATCAGAAGTATATGCTCCAACATGATTATAAAATATATTTAAACAGAATTGGGGGTGGTCAGTCCAGAGAATTGACGGAACCTCAAAAGGATCACAATGAAGGCAAGCATAGGTGGGTGGGTCCAATGCCACAACATTGGAAAATAAATAAATAAATAAACAAATCATACTTTACAATAATTGGTTGGGTAAAAGTATATCTATATATATATATATATATATATATATTATCAATTTATTAGTTATAAGAGTGTCGTGAAAAAGTAACATAAGATTGTTTCTACTATTCAAATTGAAATCACATCACAAAAATATAAAATTTTAAGAGACAAGAAATATAAGTTTGACTATCACAAATTATTAATTTTAAATTATAATAATTATAATGAATATATGGGGGTCCACACATAATCAATTAGTATTAGGCAATGGTACTATGAAAAGTTATAAAATTAAAATTACTCCCATCTCTCATTTTCCTTTATCAAGCCCACTATCGTATTATTAAATCATTAATTTACTTTAAATATTTAAGTATTTTTTTTTGTTTTTGTGAAATGTTTCTTCTTTTTAATAATCAAATTATTGTTATTAATCAATATATCGAAATGTATTAAGATAGGCATTTGATGGAATAATATTTGTACAAAGAATTCACACATATTCAAAAAAATTATTTTACCAAATTTATCTTAAATATATTTTTTGCATACGAGAATAAGTAAAGCAGTATAGCTATAGCTTAGAAAGAAATAAATGAGAATTTAAGACATACTTCTTATGAAATTTTGACAAAAGTCAAAAAAAAAATATATATATATATATATATATTTTAATACACTCTAGTTTCAAGTGAATTTGAAGTTTTTCCTTATTTATGTTTATTTTAACGATGAATGTTCTATTATTCGAGTTAGGTACGATAAACTTGTGACTAAATATTTTAAATAAATAAATAATTTCAGTTTTTACCAAAAAATTCTGTGCGTTTCTTATTTCATGTTTTAGTCGTGCATATAAAATTGTATATATTTTAAGTAAATTAAAATTTATTTTCTTTGCATTTCACACAATGAGATCCATATATGAGAAAACAATTTTGGTTAGTTTGTTTTTTTAGGTTCTATTTCATTCTGCAAAAGTATTTGCAAAAAAGTTAAAAAGTTAAAGAAGTTAGAAGAAATTTATTTTCTTCTACTTGGTTATCCTATGAAAATTAGTAAAGGAAATAAAATATAGATAAAATTAATAACAAATTCACATATTTTTAAATTTAGTGAAATAAACTTGAAATAACATGAATAAATTTATTTTTTGATTTGAAATCTATTTTTTATTTTTTTAAAAATTTATCTTTATTTTTTATTTTCGTATTTTTCCTAAAATCTTTGAAACAAACATAACTTTAATATTTTTAAGAACAAACATATTTTTGATTAAAAAAAAAGAACAAAAATATTTTTGAAATATATTTTGACATATATTCACTTGATATTTCTATTTTCATAGAAACTCCAACTTATTCCTTCTTTGCCCCAATCATAACCAATAAACCACCCCTCATTGGCCATATTTTAAAATTATTAGCTTTTTTATTTTTTATGAAAAAATATATTGATTTTTAGACACATAATAATGAAATTTATTCATATATTTTGCAAGGAAGCATCGGAAATTTTGGCGATTTACCGGCGATTTCGGTTGTCGATTGGAGTGGAAAAAAATCCATGGAAAAATCGTTTTGAAAGAATTTCGGCAAAAAATGTCCTTAAGATTTTTCGGAAAAATTGGAAAAATTATTGTTTAAATCGATTTTCGACGTCACAGAGGGCGGAGGAGCGCGTCTGGAAGCGATTTTAAATCGATTTACCCCGTGATAAATTGAAAAAATCGCGATTTATCGAGTTTTTAAGCGCTTTTGGCACTGGTTGTCCACTGGTTTTGATCCAAATTAGGATTTCATCGCGCTTTTTTGAATAATCCAGGCTATTTTGTGATCAACGGCTGATTTTAAATCTGAAGCTTAGTCTAGCGGTCTAGAATGATTTCTGCCGGATATATGATGATCCAACGGTCCAGATTTGAACCAAAATCAAATCAACGGTTGAAATAATCATGACGGTTTTTGACAATCCAATGGCTATTTTGACTCAAAAATTACATAAATACACACCAAATCATACACTTTCATTACAAACTCATCCATCCACATCAACACTCATTTCACTCTCAAATAATTTTTTTATTTGTTCTTTATCTAATTATTTTGAAGATCATTAGAATTAGATGTATTTCTTTGTTCATTAATTTTTTTTTATGCATATTTGGTTAGTTTATTTTTGTGTTGAAGTAGTTTATAATCTATAATTTTATATTATAGTTTTATTTTAGTTTATAATTTTTTAATATAATTTTTAATTAATTAATTATATTATTTATTTAGAACTTAGTTATTTGATATATAATTTTCCAAACTTAGTTATTTACTATAATAGAATGACTAGTTATATAATGTTTGAAGTATTTTGATACTATAATCTATATTTTATATTACTCTTTATAATTTGATATTATAATTTTAGCTAATTAATTATATTTATTTATTTAGAACTTAGTTGATATATAATTTTTCAAACTTAGTTATTTACTATAATAGAATGGCTAATTATATAATGTTTGAAGTATTTGATACTATAATCTATATTTTTATATTATAGTTTATAATTTGATAATATAATTTTGAATTAATTAATTATATTATTTATTTAGAACTTAGTTATTTGATATATAATTTTTCAAACTTAGTTATTTACTATAATAGAATGGCTAATTATATAATGTTTGAAGTATATTTTGATACTATAATCTATATTTTTATATTATAGTTTATAATTTGATAATATAGTTTTAGTTAATTAATTATATTATTTATTTAGAACTTAGATTATTTGATATATAATTTTCAAACTTAGTTGTTTTACTATAATAGAATGGGCTGAATTATATATAATGTTTAGTATTTTGATACATAATCTATATTTTATATTATAGTTTATTTTAGTTTTATAATTTGATAATATAATGTTTAGTTAATTAATTATATTATTTATTTAGAACTTAGTTATTTTGTTTAGTCAACATATTTATGCGTAGAAAACATTTCGAAGTTACAATCGATATTGTTGCAACTTTTACCGTATCTTTAGTATGAATATTGTCTTGAGAATGGAGTCGCCGTCAAATAATGTAATGGATATGTACAGGTCTTCTTACATTTTAGTTTTAAATGGTATTGTGACAATTTACCGATAAATTATAATGAATATATAAATGTGACAAGTGTATATTCTTATTTATACTTTTTATAGTTAATGATATTCCAATGAATTTAAGTATTTTTGTTAATTTTTCATTCTGGAAATATTTTGTCGAAATCATCATGAATCCTCGATGTTCAGATATTCAGTAAAAATCAAATCTTAGATATATCAGTAAATCTGGAGTATTTTATTCGCTGTATTTTACTAACTAGCTTTGAATTTTTTTTGACAGCTAACTAGCTTTGAATTTAATTTTTAGCACTTATATTCAAATTATTTTTATTGAAAAATATTTAATCTTTGGATTAAAAAATAGTGTTGTGATTGTATATTTCATGATATTATTATATATATAAAATTATTTTCGGAAAGATCTTGTATCCAATAGTTGTTAGTAAAATATATGAATTAGTTTTTAGGGTAAATTAGTATTAAAATTATGAACTTTCATTTCTTTTAGTATTTAAATTATCAACAAAAAGTTTGCTTTTAAATATAACAACTTTCATGAATTTTGTTTTTATATTCGAATCAGGCATAATCTTATCGATTTGTGAGACGGAAGCGGCGTGACGATCTTGAAGTCTGATTAAAATGAAAGTGATATATATGAAGTCGTGAAAGTTCGCATATTTAAAAAACAATTTTTGTTTATGATTTAAATCTGTCCGTAAAAATTTAGAATTTTAATATTAATTTTCCAAGATTTTTACTAACAACTATGTGATACAAGATCTTTATGAAAGTAGTTATATATATATATATATATATATATATATATATATATATAATATCATCAAATATACAATCACAACACTTTTTTTTAATCCAAAGATTAAATTTTTTCCTTAAAAATAATTTGAATAAAAGTGCTCAAAATTAAATTGAAAGCTCATCATTTTATTCATAATGAACCGAGATCAGTTATTACTTATTAGTTGCTTTATAAGAAGTAAAATAATCATTCATTCTTTTTTGTTACGTATGATTCATAATAATACCCCTCTTAAATGTGAGAGTTTAGTCATTAAAACTTGACTCAAATGGTAAAATGCTAGAATAAATATACGAGATAATTATGATCAAATTCTTATAAATATAAAATAGATTGAATCATTGTAAGAACACAATATTACAAGGTAATAGGCAAAAATTAATGGAAGTTTTTTTTTTTTGACATCAAATTAATGGAAGTTAAAAAGGTGAGTAAAATTTTATTGGAAAAGATATTAATTTTGAATTTGTAGTTAGATTAGGTAAAATTGTGATTATTTAGGGGGTAAAATGGTAAAACATATAATAAATAAATTGAAAAAAAAAGAAAAGAAGAAACTGTTTGTATTCTCTTCTCCTGAAGCCACTGGTTCCGGAGAATTAGAGATGAAAGGTGGTCTTCTTCCATAAGCCATCTTTCTCTCTCTATAAAGCACAATTCTCTCCCTAGAAACTTCTCTCTCTGTCTGTATATCTTAAATCCTCTCTGAGTATAGAGAATCTTTTACTTGCTTCTACAGCACTCTCTGTAAATCTAATGTCACTTCCTTTCCTTTAACGTGAACTCCTCTCAACTTTCACGGGAAAATTCGTCAACCGGAGCAAGACCCAAGTCAATATTTTCCCGGAAAATGGAGAGTTTCTCGGGAAAAGGGAGGCTGGCCATCAATCTCTCTCTTTTCACGAACTCATTTGATCCAAAAGCTCAAGTTCTGAGCCTTGATTCCAAGGTTTCGTCGACGGCGAAGTCGCCGAGAAATTTTGAAGGAGGCGTTGTTGGGCTCGGAATAGTTGCTGCCCTGAACGATTTGGGGAACTCCCATGGATCCTTGTCCAGTAAGCCTTGCAGAGCTTCAATTTTGGCGGCTACATCCCCAAGATCAAACCCAATTCCCATTGCGAACAGAACTAAACATGGGCCCAAGATTGAAAAAAATCCACCCAGTTCAGAGATGGTGGAGGTGGAGGTGGAGATGGAGATGTCCGAGAGCTACACATGCGTGATTTCTCATTGCGGCAACAATTTGATCAAGAAACGCGTCTACTTCGATGATAAGCTTAATGGGGTTGTTGATAATGTCACCACTGATGTCTCTATTTCCACTGCTGCTGCTGCCGCCGCTTATTGGGTGGCGCCTTCGTTTAAGGCTGCGGATTTTTTGAGTTCTTGCTATCTTTGCCAGAAGAAGCTTCATGGGCTGGATATTTTCATGTACAGGTAATAGGCATGATGGTCTTTAGTCCTTCATGCGTGAATTCGATTTCTGCTGATGATTTTCAATTTGGGTAGTCTCTTTATTTTGAGTTCTTGCTTTTTCCTCTCTTGGGTCATTGAAATTTTGGTTGACTTGGCTGATAAATTTAGAATCTTCATCTATGGTTTGATTGCTTTGTCATGTTCATAATTCTGCTTCAGATAGTCTCTTATAAGATTTAATCAAAATTGAAGTCATATTCTTTGAGATCCAATAATAGTCGAATGATCTTAGGCCTCAGCAGTTTTCATTTTGTTCAGAAACCAGAGCATATCTTTTTGTTATTGATCAGAAATGCAGTGGCTAAAAAACAGAAGCCCTTTTTCTCCATATTAATTTAGTTGTGGGGAAGCTTGAACAAAAATTATGTTCCCAATGGTCTATTAAATTCCTTCTGTAAAAATCCGGGTCAGAGATTCTTTTATGCTTCTTCCATAATATACTGTAGCTCAAAGGTTGTCCGCATATTCATTGCTTGCCTAGAATATGTGAGGCATCTTGCCTATTCCAGAATTCGGGAAGTATGCTACTTCCATGTTTGCAACTTAGATGGTGTGTGTGCTCTCTTCCTAAGGTTCATGTGAAACAACTTGTCCAAATGATCCGTGCAAATTCCGACATATCTAGTTTACAATGAAGAAAATGGATGACGAAAAAACAAAAAATTGTTTCTTCTGAAATTGAACATCTTTGGAGAAATGTGAAATTGAGAAAATGATTTCTGATCTATCTGTTTCATTTGGGACATGATATGCATCCTTATTTAATACTATTGATGCCTTCTTTGCTTTATTTCTTTTGTTTTTTCAAAAAGTATTGTGCTGGGTATCTGAACTCTAAATTATTCTTAAAGATTTGTTCTTGAAAGCACAAACATATCCAAGCAACCTCTTAGCTTTTCCTGGACATGGGTCATGCTTCACAATATCTTAAGAGCTAAAACATCATCTCATATTTTAATGGTGCCAAGCTGTTTTTGCCCAAGTTTCAGACTAAGCAAAACAAATGCATGGTATCTAGTATTGATTCAAAACTAGAGTTCCAAAACGTATGTTTTCATGTTTAGAAATGAAAATTAGATCTGATCATCATTAGCATTAATCAGAAGCATGCGCCTTTCTTCTCGGTTGATCAGCACGCCAGCTGTTTCCTTAATGAACACTTTCAAGTTACATATCTATTTTCAGTCAGTTGTTTCAAATTTACTCAAACTGAGGATTAGGCTTCTTTATTTCCCTTATATTATTAAACTTAATTTTATAAATATCCAGGCTAACGATGGATTCCTAAATGCTTCATTCAGTATCCAAGATGGCTAAAGAAAGTTAAAGAAATTTTTGAACAGCAAAGCAAACCATGGAATATATATATATATATTTCTTGTGTCTTGCAAGCAACAACATGGAGCATCAGTGTCTTGTCATATTATATATTTGGCTTTTATATGAATTCTCTAAAGTTGGGAATCACATTCTAGTCTTAGCAAGGTTTTTTAATTAATTTTGTTTTTCTCCTTTTTGTTAAGGAACTTAATTTCCATTATGCTGGGTCATGCATGGAATTCTTTTTGGCTGACAGTATAATTTCTTTCAGAATGGGTTACTGTTCAGCTCTTTAGCAAACCTCAGGGACAACTTTAAAGACCTTGCTTGGTTGTAGCTTATCTGCATGTGTTCTTGTCAAAGAGTAATATTGATAGGGAAATATCAATAGTTGTTGTCTGGTTCTGGGTGTGTGTGGTTTTGATTTCTTTGGCATGTACTTTCCTGTTCACTATATATTTGCTCCGAGCACGGAGGAGCAGATGGATATTTCTTTCTGCTTTTAACCCGGAGGGGTAGCCCAATCTGTCTAATCCTGAGATCAGTTGAGGTGTACTCAAGGTGGCCTAACACTTATGATATATATATATTCACAGAAATTCATAGAAAAGAATTGTGTTTAAGGTATAATAGTACCCCATTACTATCTTAATAAACCGTAAGTACTATCTTGATACTGTTCATTATGGTAATACCTAGGACATTATGGTAGTACTTATAGTATATTAGCATAGTACCTAGATACGACAATATCTGAAATATATTTATTTTTTATGAAATCGTACTGAACCATGTATTTTTTGCATTGTTTTTTACCTTCTTTACAATTATTCCTAAATTAAACACATGTTTCTCAAAAAAAAAAAAAAAAAATTTGCTTGTGGTTCTTTTTCTTCTTAATTGTGGCAAAGAGAAATTATTGAGGCATATATAGCTGATAGATCATAAAAGAGTAAAGGGGGTGTTGGTTTTGCAGAGGAGAAAAGGCATTTTGCAGTGCTGAATGCAGGAGCAATCAGATGGTGAACGATGAATACAAAGAGAAATGCGGGTCGGAAGCTATGAAATCCTTGGATTATTCGGTATCTCCCTGCTCCGGTCCTATGCTGTTTTTTGCTGGCGTTGCTGCTGCCTAAAAACCATTCCTCTAATACCTCTATAAATAAATAAAGGAAAATAAATAAGAAAAAGGGAATTAGAAGGAAGAGTAGGAATAAGCATGAGAAGAAGTAGGAGATGATTGTAGTAGATTCCGAGAGTTTAAAAGAAGTGTTATTTGAATTTGAACCCGAGGGAGAGACTTATCAAGATTTTCATATATACAACATTAATATTAATATTATTATTATTATTATTATTATTATATTGTTGTTGTTGTTGTTGTTATTGTTATTTTTTTTTGTTCAAATTAATAATAATATCTTAGTGTTTATATAAGCTTCATTTGTTTACTTCCCCATCCTCTATCCTACTTCATTCGCTTATATATATATATATTGAAAATTATATTTGTGAGTTAAGACCTCATTCTAACACCGTTTATGGCAGTGTTTGAATGTTATTCAAGAATGTGATATAAAAGATGAATAAATTAACATAAAAGATCAACCACATCACACACAGAGATGTTTACGCGGTTTGGTCATGCTTACATCCACGGGGTTATGCCAAGATGTAAGGATTTCTATTATTTATGAATAGGTTACAATTAGTTTTACATGGGAGGGATCTCCCCTTAACCCAAGACCCTTCTTTCACCTATTCACTCCTCATTGGAATTTAGAACAACCCCTTATTCGCCTTATCTCAACATCTAGCAAATTACTCTTACACATTCATTAATAAGATATAAAAGAAATCCTCTCACAAGTGAGAGGCTTTTAACGTGAAATGCCTTAGAGAGTATCTGCACTCAGCTGCCTTAAAGAGTATCTGCACTCCGCACCCTTCAACACGCCTACTTTGATATGCAGTTCGTGCTTCCTAGTTGTGTTGAATTCATCTCTATGGTAGTTCCATGCATCCCTTTAATATGCTTCATAAAACTTGGGTTTTGAGACTATAGATAATATAGGATATTTATTTGATTCAAAATTCTAATATTGTCCATTTTCTACCATTAATTAGACGCTATTCTTGTGGCAATAGGAGTCTTGTCCACCAAGAAATCCTCTTCAGGGAAGAGTCTTTCTTGAACTCAAACTCTAGTTAGAATAACTTAATATCACTCACAAAAAGACTTCATTTGTAGCCTTTAGGAGCCTTTTGGTCTTTAGATAATTCCTTCTTTATTTTAACTTTATCTCCATGGAATTTAAGCTTCAAAGGAGTCAAAATCCAATTGGAATCCTACTATTGTTGTCAAACCCTATGATATTTTTTTCCAATAAATACTCGATATATATGGAGATCAAAGATGGTTGAGCTTCAAGTAAATTTATACAATATACGATTGTAAGAGAAAACCTATTATACACAAGATACATCCATAGATAAACCTCATAACATTAATTATACAAAAGGTACTCAAATTCTTGTGAAAACAACTTGTGCTTTGGTCTTTCACACACTTTACACATTCTAAATCCTTGGACTCTAAGGATGCTTCATACCAATTAAAGTGACATATTACATTGTTTCTCAAAAGTATGAACTAAAGACAAAGCCTTTCAAGGAAATCTCTTCCTCAGCCTGAAGCTCGACACTAGCTCCAATAAAAGTCCTCTTACCATCCCAGGGTTTGAGAAAGAATGAGTGAGTTCCACCTTCCCAGTAGAAAAATTTATAACCATTCTATGCATACCCTTAATGCTTCAATTAAACATATAACAATATGCATGATAAACATTTGCAACCATAAACAAAGTATGAAATAATATCAAATATGCATGCACATTGCAAACAACTTCATCTTTGCTCTATTCAAACTTTCCCCCACATTATAAACTGTCATATCTGTGCCAATGGAGATATCACTCCGCTAGTGTTAAATAATACTTGTACGTATACGGTGGGACTCCACACCATCTGTAGGAACTTCAGCCTAAAGGCAAACCAACCGTGTCTTTAGGGACTATCACCTAGGGGTAGGACCAACCCCAAACCTCCATACCAGGGTGCCTTCCTCAAGGGCTTTAGGGACTTTCACTCAAGGACCCATGGCCCCACATAAATAGGTAACATATGCTAATTTGCACACCTCGAAATATTATCTAGTACCAACTATGTCCTATCATAATGTGCTATTGTCAAGCCAATAACCATATCATAAACCATATGCATCATAGAAAAACCATAATTCTTTTGAAAAGAATCCCATCTTATTACAACATTCAAACCAATCATACCAAGGCAATAAAAGCAATAGGATATAGTGAAATATTTTCCTAGGTTCATGCCAAGCATAAAGATTGCAACAAATGTTTCATGCAAAGCGAGCCAAGAATGCACAAGAATGGTATAAAATTCCCTACCTTTCACCGAAGTCTCCTTTGAAATTCTTCTACGTTGACAACTCTTATTAAGTACAAGGAACTGAAATAAAAGAATGTAACTTAGGTCATGACTCTTCCTTCTTAGCTCATATTATCAATTTAATGTTGTTAATTTAAAACCCAAAATTTTCTAACCTTACCTATTGCCTTTCAAATCAATTTTAAGTTATGTATTAACTACTTTATTTTCCCCTAATCTCCATCTATTAGAAATTAAGAGTATACCCAAACTTAATTCAACTATTTTTCAACTATTTTTTCAACTATAGAAACTATTTTTCACCAAAGTCCCCTATATTTCTTTCAACTATTTTTCAACTAAAGCAACCTGTTACAAGCAACAAAACCTTCTTTATAAAGAGAACTTAACTCAGATTACTTGCAAACCTAATTAACTTAAAATACTAAATACATAAAAATGTGATTAACACTAATTAACTCATTTTATAAACCAAATTTACCATTAACATTCATCACCAACTCATTAGAAACCCAAACTAGCAAAAATCACTACTTCTTCCTCATAGAAATCTTCACTTTCTCTCTCTACAGTCTCTCTAAACTCCTAGATTTGATATAGAAAATGGCTAAACATGAACACTAATACTAACTAAATCATTTTTAAGACAATTAATAGCTCCTTAGAAATCCAGAACAAACAAAAATAACTAACCTTTTGTTCTTCACATTAAGCCCTAACTTCCCTTTCTTTAAATTTCCTCCCTCTAAGCCCCAAATCTGCAACCAAGAAATGGTTGAGAAAGAGCACTACCAGCCTTTAAATACCTCCCCTTATTGCAACATGATCTGGCATGCTTAGAAGGTGCCACCTAACCACACACTTAATCATTTTTCCCATTAGTTATTCTTTTGCTACCTATTTGTGTTTTGTGATTGCCAACTAGTCCCTTTAGTTCTCTTAACTATAATTATTTCCCAAAATACTAATTTCAAATGTTTAAGCCAACATTATTAATGCATAGTAAAGCACAAGTTGCCTTAAACCAATTTAAACTTCTACTTAAACTTATTCAGGTAAACTAAAATAAAAAAAATATTATGATAGTCATATTTACTTATTTTGTTAGTGCTAGGGTATTACGATCGTTCAAGTGTTGTCTCATAGGCCTCGAGGCGATGTCAAGCAACCCCCAATCCTTTGTTTGATCTTCAAAGAAACTTGGTACTGAGGTTTGCAAACTTAGGTACCAGCGACCAGATGTGTCTTGACTGACAATCTCCCCCTTTGGCCTTTCTTTGACCAAAAAAACTTCAAGAATAGAACACGAGGATGCAAGATCTAGAACAGACACACTAGTGGTATTTGTGGGTGGCTTTATTAAGTTCATTGATTTGGGACTTAGAACATGTACCTTGTAGTACATTAACTGGGCCAAAATTCTAAAAATTGAAACATCCATTTAGCATCATATCTATTCTCCTTCTATTCGTCTACTCCCCCTTTTTGTGCTAAAGAATTGCTAAAGATCATGCTTAAGGAGAATTTGACATGTGTAGGGACTCAGTGTCGCCATTAGGAGATGGAGTAAAGGCCGATTGGGATCTTTGAGGTCCTTCTTCTTTGGACTTAGCAGGGGTGTGTGGTTAGGCAGTAGGGGTGTTGATGGACCTCGAGCCCGATCGGATTGACTAAAAATAGGTCGATGGGTGGAAGCATGAGCAGATGCAGATTGCAGCTTTTTGTGTGGAATTGATGTGGATATCGTGTTCATACCCTTTGAAGCCGGACGTGAGTAGTTTCTATGGGTGGCTCACTCGCTAGCATTTGCCAGACCCCCTTTGGGGTGTCGGTAGCCCTGCTTCCAGTAGCCTCTCTCTTTCTTTGCAGGAGGCACCTGAAGCTTAAGTACCACTCCACACTCTTGTGTGGAATTGATGTGGGATTGTATCATTCCCTACCCCTTGAGAAATTGAACGTCCGCGGACGACATTCACTATGGGTGGCTCACACTCTAGTTAGCATTCACTCTGGACCCACCTTTGGGGCACCAGGTAGCCCTCTTCCAAGTAGCCCTCTCCTGCTACATACCGACTCTCAATGAAAGCACCAAATGAGAGCGGAAGAACAAAGGTCAGGCATCCTCGAATTGCATGGCCTTTGTTCTTCACTATCATTGTTCAGTACGACCGGATACGGCCCTGAAAGAGCCGGTCGATGGGTGGGAGGAAGCACTCTGGCTTAAGTACCACTCCACACTCTTGTGTGGAACCAATGTGGGATTGTATCATTCCATACGCCTTGAGAAACCGGATGTCAGCGGACGACATTCACTTTGGGTGGCTCACACTCTAGCTAGCATTCACCCTGGACCCACCTTTGGGCCATCGGGTAGCCGCACCCAGGTGTAACCCGGGTAGCCCTTGTTGGTGGACGAAAAGATATATCTAAATTGGCATCATTACCAAAGGACTGTTATGCAATCCCCATCAATAATGCCATGAAACTTGTTTGTTATATTTCCTTTAATTATACTTTAAAATTGGCTTTAAGATTAGATAAATTCTTTCATTTGATCCAAGATCCTGTAAGTACAGGTCGAACAAGTACACAAATGATTTTAAACAGATATCGATCCCACAGAGATCTCAAGAATTATCAACTAACTACCCTCACTAATCAAATTTCACACTATTCGACTTTAAAACTAAGAATCAAAATCAACTTGTAAGCCTTGGGTATACAAGTTTAAAATATGTGAATGAATAACAAATAAAACTAAAATTTAAAAGAATAAAGAATAAAGAATAGTGTAATGAAAATAACCGGATCGAACCATTATCTTTTAAAGGAAACATTGAATACACTACCATCGTGGGAAAATCAATTTCAGAGTACTTTATAACTTTGCTTCATGAACCATAGATTTTAACGGGCCCAGAATATGGTAGTGCAAATTAGATCTCTCCAACCCACCGCTTCATCATCTAATTTTCTGATTCTTCGAAGACAGGAATTAGATAACTACTTTTAACTGCTGCCTCTGCTCGGGATATTTCTTTTTCAATACTTAATAACTGGCAGATCATGACTATAAACTATAGCCCTGCGACATGGGTATAGCATGGGGTTTACTCTCATCAAGCCTCTCCTCTAAATTAGAATAGTTCATCATTTCTCGATTAGATCTCAATGCACACGGATTGTAATCATCAATTAATCGAGGTGAAATCTCCGCTCGTTTAATTGAGATAATTCATTCAACTCATTCTGATTTTAAGTGAGACGAGATTTGAAGTAAAATAAACTCATGCAAGCTCATTAGGATTCCATAATATTGTGTTAATATACCCTTGAGAATTGTTCATCACTCTCGTGGATCGCTTCTCTCGTGGCCACTCAAGAGGGCCTGGAAATCAGAGTTTGAAATAATGCTACAAAATTATAAGAGATCGATATTGGAATCCAATTACGTAAAACTCATAACCGTAAAGCGATTTTCAAGCCGAAAAGTTCAATAGCACCTGAATCTCACCCCTGCAGAAAGATAAATTCCTCCTAAATAAATGTAGTCATTTCAATGGGAGCCGGGTTTCTAAATTATTGAATTACATTAATCGCAGTTGGTTATCCGATAAAAATAACCACCGTAATAATGAAACCGAGGTCCAAATCGCGTAATCATTCGAATCAAACAAATCCGTATAGTAATTTGAATGAAAATGAATTCTCAGGATCCAATTAGGATTTAACAAGCTAATCGCTCGGGATCCACGTAAATAAAAATAAAAATCTACTCTAATGCCCAACGACAAATGAAACAAAACCAAAAACAAAAATAAGAAAAGAAGAAAATAATGTAACGAATAGGCTACCCGCATCTTCGCTCAGGCCGCCAAGAGCTACCTTCTTCAATAGCACCGCTGTATTTAGGGCTTCAAGTCAATTCCTAACTTCATGCAATCCTCCATTGTGGATTTCAAAATAACTGCCTATCATTTGTCCATACGCCGCGACGATTTGCTCCTCATAAGTGACTTCGACGATGTCGCAACCTCCTTCACACTCAACCGCTCGCTTTATCGAGTCGCCTGATGTCGCTGATTTCCAATCATACGTCTAATTTCATCTTCCGTGCAGATTGTGGATCTTCTGAGGTCGCCACTCAATCATACGTCATACTTGCTTCCTCGCTCATTCCAGAGCGTGTTTTTATCCGGGTCAGACTACTTTAACACCCTCACAGATCCATGTCGCGACGCACAAACACGCCGCCACCTTCTTCCTCAGAACTCGTTGTCACAGGAGCAAATTTGAATGACGCTCGCGTAATTTCCATCTTTCGCCTTGTGTTTTGAGGTCGTGAAGTTTTACCATTGCTGTGGACTGTCTTCGCGATCTCGCGCGATGTCGCGACAACGAAATGATGTCGCGAATCATTCTTCAGAGTCGATGTCGCAGGCTGGTCAGACGTCGCGACTCATAATCCCTTGCAACCCGGATAGCGACTTACCAGCGACGCCGACTTCACCTTTATCCTCTGAATCGATGTCGCGACCACTGTAAGATGACGTCGCGACACTCGATCTCAAGCAGGTTCGATGTCTCTTTCTCGCTCTAACCGCCGCGACTTCTATGTTCAAATTTCTTGAAAATCTTTTTGTGCATCTTCTAATCGTTGTCACGAATTTCCATGTCCACCGCCATCTTTCAAGATTTAACCTCAAAGTGGTCATGATGATCCCGCCCCGCTTCATCAATTCCCGGTCGTCCGATTTGGAGTCGAGTAGAGGCATACCTTGATGTTATTTTCTATTATCGCATACGCTACATCAAGTCCTTTCTTTCTCAAAATTAGTCATAATTTTTACTTGATATAAGGCTGTTCTTGCGGGCTTTAGTCAGCCCCATCGCTAGACCTCCTACGGTGGTATCACGACGCCATTTATCTCCTTCGTCAGTGTCACATCGCTTAATGATGTCGCTGACAAATCAATTCATTCGACCGCTTCTTTATTCTCGACCAAGTCATGGTTTTTGTTCTCAACTTTTTCGCAGTCACCGACTCACCTTATTCACTCGCATTTCTTCAAAGCCAAATTTGTTGAGGTCGACTTGAAATTGGCCGGAAACCGCACTTCCCGCTGCAACTCACTCCTCAATTTAAATTCTGTCAGCCGATTTCTTAAGATTTTGCTAAAATTTGATTTTCTCTATTTTCCGCAACCCAATCTGATTCAATTATTAGTTTTCGTAAACAATTCATCATTATTTTCATTATAAACCTAGAAAATGCATTAAAAATCTCATGAGTTTCGGACTCATCAAATTTCCAAACTTAAAATTTGGTTTGCCCTAAGCAAAGAAAAGAAGAAATTGTTTGTCCTCAAACAAATAAGCTTAGAAAATTTTTAAGGACATTTTTCTTGATTTATTCCATTATCCTTTCTCATTCCACTTTATGATCTTGGAATTAAGAGATATCATTTATTAGTTTCAAATTTCACTTTTATGCAAGAATAAGGTCTCAAAGGTGATTAATATGTAAATTTTGGAGAAATTAATGTGTATTAAATGTTTATTTAATAAGTTTTGTTCTGTGTGTGTGTGCAGTGTCATCTCTCAATCCTTTCACTTCATGTTGAACTTAGTTGGATCTTCCTGAAGTTTCTCTTGTGATTGTTTATCAAAGTCCTACATGCTCTGTTTCATATCGATCTCCATTACTGAGTAAATTCAACCCTCTCAAAACTGTAATGAGGTCTTCTGCCTGTAAATGTCATCTAGGTAATCGTGGCAGATAATGGAAAATTTTAGCTGTAAATCACCCGCTTCCATCTCATCTCTACATTTGTTGCCTCCCAACTTTCTTCCCTTTTTCTCTCTTTGTTCCTTTCCATTTTCTTTAACTTTCACCGATCTTCTCTTTGAATTTTTTTTGCTTTAGAATCCACTTTCATATGTGTCCTGATTCAAAAGTGCATTCCTCTTTGCTCTTTAACTCTTTGCCTTTATCATGACTGGAATACAGTGCAATGTTTATTTTCTTAGGCTTCTGGGCCATTACTCCAGAGAACTTTCGCCAGCAACCCGCTACCAAATAATATAAAAGAAAATAAAAACAATTCCTCATGAGCTTAATCTGTCAAGGAAATAAATACAAGACAAAACTTATTCCTTATTTACTCAGCTTCAGCTTTTACTTTCAACCCCTTATTACAAAACTGGAATATTATCCCTAAACTCAGTTTCTCTCTTCCTTTATACTAAACTTTTCTCAGAACTGTAAACCTGATAATTGGGGTTTTACTCCAGTTTATTGGTAAAGGAAAGGAATTTCCATTTTCAATTGTCGTTTGCTGGAAGAACCAAGGCTTATTTGGCTCAAATCGTGAAATCAGAGAAGGCGCTTGCTATTACTCAGTGGTGGTCATAAAAAGGCCTGTCGCCAAGGATGGCCTCATCATTTCTGTCGTTACACCTAAGATTTCACTAATCAATAATCAAACAAGTTCTGTGGATCAGACCAAACTCGACCCTCTAAGATGTCTCCACCCCTTCTCTCAAAGTTTACAAGTTTTGTTGACCACAATGTGTATTATTTCTTCAAGACTTGTACTTATTCATCAGATATTTACACATTATTTTAAGTAAGTATTTTGTCATCAACAAACGCCAATTTTCCATTTTGCAACTAAATCGACCTAAATGTAATGTGAAATGTTCCTAATTCCAGCTTTTATCTGGCGCCCTGATTTTAACACTTATTTGTGTTCAAATTTATCTCCTAGCCAAACTACTTCTTAATCTAGTTCCGGGTATTATGACATTTCAACATTTTCATTCTCGAACTAACTAATGTTATTTCCCAACAAGTCAAGTAAAAAGTAAAACATGCTTGACATCCACAGAAACAAATATTTCTTTTCACAATTTTTCTTGCTTTATTAATGATGTAATGCACAACAGCTGAGAAAACAATCGTGAAGAGGGGAAAAGAAAGATCAATGATCAACGGGTAAGGTTTATTTTTCTTTTTCGAGGAGCATCAACACAAGTCGGGGGTCGATCCAAAGTAGGCCAAATCGAGAGAACTTTTAGGGAATTTATCAGGCGTCTCTTCTTCTTGATACTCTCTCTCCATCCGATTCATGACCAACTCTACTGAGTTCGTAACCTTCTTCGTTTCGTGCTGTCTCATGGCTCGTCTCCTAATGTGTCTATCGTTTTCCATCTCGGCCATGATTTCTAAAATTCGAGACACATAACAAGTCCAAATTTTCTAGTCATGGGGATTTTCTCTCCACATTTTTATTTTCTCCCAAATTTTTATCTCCTTTCTTCTATTTTCTCTCAAAGTCCTCGAAAGTAAAGCACTTATATAGGAACTTAATCTTTCGACTGCCTTTAGTCTTTTGCTTTTCAAGACCGTGATCCCTCGTTTTATGAGTTCGAGAGTCGAGAATCGCGATCATAAATTAGATTGTTAATGATTCATATTAGCTTTAATCTCTCTTCAGATCTTGATCTCTCTTTCCCATTTCCTTTAAATTTCTCTTCAGTCTGCCAGGATCTTTTCTATCTCAAGCCTTTCTGCCATCACTTTCCCATTGTCACTCTTTCTTTTCATCCCAGCCTTCATGTACTTCTTCTCTGTCTCATCTCTTTCTTCCCAATTTTGATCCCTTCTCTTCAATTCTTTTCATAAACTCTCTCCACTACTGGAGGTTCCATTTCTCTTTCTTTCTTCCACAGCTCTTCCGATCTGAACTGAGTACTTCAAGAGATAGATTACTCGCCCGGGCTCCTCGAGCTCTCCAAATGTTCTCTAAACTACTGCCTTCGGGGAGAGCCAGCAAGGAGAGAAATCTATGGGCTGTATCTTCTCGTCTATATCTTCAAACAGTAAAAATATCCTCTTCGATGTGCTTCAGATTTTTCTCTTCTCTCATTCTACATCGTAAAAGTGTCTTCTTCCTGTGTTGCATTTTCATTTTCATCTTTTGAATCAGTTTCTTACTATGACCCTTTTCTTTGACTCTGCCTCGCACCTTCAATGAGTATGAGTGGTGGACACTTTAGGTACTCTTCTTCTTTCTTCTCCCATGTTCCTTCACACTCAAATTCTAATACATAACCTTGATATTTACTTGAAGTAGGGATTAAACCCTTTATTACCTTCATGATATTCTCACAGAATTTTTCAATAACTATTCCAAGATCAATCTCAGACATCCCTTCGCATGGCACAGAGAAGGATTAAGCTCTGCTCATCAAAACTGTCAGGTAGGACCCGTAATAGAGACAAGAAATGTAACTACACCTTTCGCTCTCTCTCACAAATCTCCTCACGTAGTCTTGCCTCCCTTTCCTTTCTTCCATCACTTTTACCATAATTTTCTCTAAAGTTTCTCATGCTGAGGAGGCTATATCATCGCTCTCAATTTTGATCATTTTTCCACTCCTTCCATCCCATACATCCCATTAATAGTCTCATCTGTAAGGCACCCAGACTTCCGACATAAAACACTCTCTTTCCTCCCAAACTGTGACTGAGTAAAATTCTTCACGACCGCTTACATAAATCTACTTTGATGTTTGCGCACTCTCCCACCCTCAAGAGATTTAACAATTCCTCGAATGAGATGAGTCAAGAAACCCTTCTCCTACAAATCCTTTCCAAAGATATTTTTCCATTTTAGAAAGCTTCTTCAGACGAACTCGCCTTCCTCTCTTTCATTGCTTCTTCCTTTCTCTCCTCTTTCCTCTCCTGTCGCTTGTAACCGGTTGAATTCCGTTGTCTGACTTACTGCTTCTCCCCTGTGGTTCCATGAACTTCTCCTTCTGCCTGAGTATACCTCCAAGGATTTCGCCAAATTTGGGATGAGAGTCAAGGTTCACCATTTAGAGAAATCGGTCTTGGGGAAGAGTTCCATTTAGGGTTTCCAGAATGAAAAACCGAGAATATGCGAAGACTGAAAAGAAGCCAGGCCTTGCTTCAAGGAAGGAGATGGTAGCGGAGGGAAGTTTCTAATAGCTGCAATTCAATTATTAGCTCTTTATGACTTCATTTATTCACATGCCGCGACTTTAAATTCAAAGCCGTGATCAGGTGTCGTCATTAAATGCCAGGCACAATTAAAACCGCCGCAACAGACATTGCCTCTGTTTGTAATTCTTATCTGTTTGTCGCGATACATAAGTAAACTGGTGGAGAGGACAAGTATCATCCCAGGCTTACATCGTGCATTTTATGAAATAACTGAGTCATTTCGCACCCTCACCAATTTTCAAGGAATGTCTTTGTGTGACCAGAGTCTCGTCGCGACTTCAATCGATGTCGCTTATTATTTACTTTGGTCATGACCGTCCCCCTGTTCTTCCTTCCAAGATCGACTAAGTCACACTCCCAACTTCGTCACGCGAAGCATCAATTCCTTCTCGCTTTTAGACTTAGTCCCGTGACTCACCCAAATTTCCATGATCGGTCACTTTTCACTTATTAATTTGTACATTCTTAGTATCCATTTGATCTATCTTCACACAAAGACCAAAAAATGATTCTAATTCTAATTTTGGCTTAATCTATGTGTAGAAAAATTACTTCCCTTTTTCGAAGCTCGCTTCGTTCATGAAGTGCCGCAAAGAACTGAGTTTGTTTTTCTCTTCCTTCCTTGCATCGCATACACTCGTAACATTTCTGGGAAGATTCAATTAAAATAAAAAATTAATCTCGAGTACTAACTAATTATAAGAATCTAAAGAAAGCAAAATCAAGGTGAATTATAAAAAATCAAAGTCTAAAACGTAAACTAAAATCTCTATGGGAGGCCTCCCATCACCGTCGGGCTGAGTCCTTAAATTTGACTCACTGCTTGATTCTTTCTCTCTGAACGAACCAAATTGAGCTCTTCCTTTCTTCCCTCCCCGCTTGATAATGCTCGGGCTTTGTCCATTGACTTTGGGCACCCTTCCCCATGATCATTTTTAATGTGCCACTGCCTCTAAATGTGCTCGACACTACCGTGTATGGTCCACTCCATTCGGATTTTAACTTCCCGAAATAACTTCAATCTGAGTTAAAAAGAAGAACTCCGTTCTCCCGTCAACTCTTTCTTAATCCTCCACTATGCCATTTCGTTGGCCTCAGGTATTCTAGCATCACGAGTCATTTCTCGCTCTTCCAAGCCATTCAATGAGCAAACTTCTTCTCAGGCAGCTAAAATCAAAGCTCGCCTTCTTGATGGCCTACATAGCTTCAGATTCCGCTTTAAGAGGTAGATGACATAGGCTCACAAAGACAATTTCAGATATGGTGACATTCCACCTGAGCTCAATGCAAATTCCGTAGCCCAGCGCGCCATCAAGTCAAAGACCAATCCTTCCGTCAACTACAAGCCTTTCCGCATTCCTTTAATCTCCCCTGAAATCTCCGCCCCACATCAACCGGGACATGTTAGACTCTTATATGCTCGATCCCCATACCGCCATGAGTTTTGCAACATTTTGGCTCAGTAAATGGCTTCCCCATCACTAATGATAGTTCGGGTGTTCCAAATCAAGCCAAAATATTCTTTTGTAAGAAACTCACAATCGTATTAGCATCATTCCTCGACAAGCCATCGTTTCTACCCATTTGAAATATAATCCACTCAGAGATATGCTGTGTTTCCAAAATGATGGTGGGAATGTGGTCCTATAAAATCTATTCTTACATCAAAATTTGCACTCACCATTACGCTTAGGGCATTTCATTTCTACTCGCTTGATATTTCCAATCTTGGCATCTATCATACAATTTGACCTATTCAACATTAATCTCCTAAGATACAGGCTAATAAAATCCAGACTGAGTATCTTCAGAGTCGTTTCTTTCTCCGCAAAAATGCTCTATATGGCGATGTAATGCATTCATTCAAGATTTTACATTGTTTCACTGCACATCTTCAAGTAATCATGCCGACTCTTTAATATCAGCGGCTGTCCAAATGTGAGTACTCGCTACAAATTCCGAGCTTCTTTCATGGTAGCTGAATTCGAGGAACTACCTGTTGCTTGTAATCTACAACATCAAAGATACCATAAGTCGAAATGACAATCTAAATAAAATTGCCCCATTCGGGAAGTTCTCAAGCACTCACTCCTCCCTTTTCCTCGTTTACATTCTTTCTACTCCGACAAGTGATCAAATAGCATCACATTGTCACACCTCTTTTTATCTTTAATTTCAGATCAAACTCTAAGTGAAAGAGCAAAGACCCACCTTTATCGCCTCGCTAGCTTCCCTTGATATCGATATTCGATGGTCGATGGTTTGTGTGAACTATACCACGGGATCCCAAAATGTATGGTGGCTCGACTTCATTAAGCAAACACTATGGCTGGGGATTCCTTTTCAAAATATATGGGACATAGTTTTCATGGCTTCACTGGTTATTCCATAGATATAAAGATATGGCTCAATATTTTCTTTCTTTCGCCTAATACAAATTCCCCCATTGCGAAACCACCGGCATCACACATTATTTCGAACTCGATCCCATTCAAAAAATGGCGATAGGGGTGCTTCAAACTTAATCTCGATCTTGATTTCTTTTCAAAGGTCAGCCGCAGAACTAATAAAATTAAACTTCATGGTCCTTCCGTGAATCGTGACAAAGGGTCTGGTTATTTTTGTAGAAGTCTTTACGAATCTCTCCTATAATCCAAGAGCGCCCCCAAGAAACTCCTTATCCCCTTTACTGGCTGCGGAGGTGCAAGGGTTTTGATAATGGAAAATCTTTATCAACCACTCGCAACTGGAAGTAGTGAAATTTATGACCAAGAACAATACCTTATGTTATCATATGAAATGGCATTTTCCCAATTTAAGGCCGTTTGGTCTCGCATTCGGTATATCGTTTTCCGTGTTGTTCGCATATCGTCAAATCGACCTATAATCGAAGTCATCCATAAAAATTTCCATGACTTCTCAATTAAATATGAGAGCCATTACATCATACATCACTGAAGCAGAGGCATCGTAATGTTCAAAATGGCATCCTTCCAAGGCAAAGGTACCATAGGGGCATGAATGTGGTCTTTTCAAGGTCCTCAGCACTCAGATCTGCTGTGTTCCTCCTCGACACCATTCCAAGAAACAAACGAGGGTGTCCCGCTAATATGTCCAATATCCGATCAACATGTGGGGCAAAAAGGAAATGATCTTTCCGTTGCCGTGTTCGCTCTTCCCGTAATCACAATGCATACTCTCCATCTCACACCGTTTCGCTGAATTAATTCATTTCTTTCTTATCATGGATCGCGCAAATCCACCCTTCTTCGAACCACAATGGACTGGCAACCCAAGGACTGTCCAACAGGATAGATAAAACCAACATTTCAACCATTCGAGCACCTCCCTTCCCCGATTACTCTTTCTCTACATCGGGATTCAGCCTTCGATGTTCAACAAATGGGCTTCGCATTTTCTTCCAACAGATTTCTCAGGCATGCATATCGATGGACTGAGTACCTTTTAACTCTTCAATACTGCCATGTGACTTTATGACTTAAAATTTCCAGCAACCTCCGCTCCTTGAAGATCACCGAGTTTCATATATAGTAAATACATCGTTTACTTTGCATCTCCAGTAAGTATACTTTAAAATGACTTGGCAACTCCTTAAAAATTAGCATTCTTCTTCACTGGTTGATAAAATTCCCTTTTCTTCATTTTACTTTTTTCATCCCATTTTGTTCAAGACTCATCACTTTTCTGAGAATAACCTGATGTAAGTGGTAAAATCTAAATCAAAACCTTCAAGATAATGAAATTCATCTCTTTTCAATGATTGAAAAGTCATACATCATAGTAAAATCAAAGTCATGACATATACATCTTCTAATACTTGATATCTTCCTTTCTATGTCTAAATTCCTCAAACTTCCGATTAAATTGAAATCTCGATGCCTCTTCCTCCAACTCCTGAGAGTGAGAATTTCTCTCCATATCGATTATTGTCTGAAGAAATAGGAAAATGGCCTTCCAAGAAGAGAGGGACTCAAAGAATCTTCCTCCATATCCAAAGATATGAAGTAAACAGAAATAAAGTTTCCCACCTTGCACAAAGACATCTTCTATGATTCCCTTCAAGTTTTGCTGGTCTCATCCGCCATTCGAGGGTAACAAGAGTAGAGTAAGCTCCCCCAACTGATCCTCTGCAACAAAATAGGCATTAAATCAGAGCATCGGGCATTATGAGCTCACACAGAGAGCTTTCCTCAAAACTCAAACTCTCCAATGGTGCAAGGAATGGTGAAGCTCCCTGGACTTTTATCTTTTCTCTGTAAGCCCTCTCGGTCACAAAGATCAAGCAAGTTGCAACGCCAAGTCTACAATTCTTCTTCAAGAATTTTCCGCTTCGGTGATAGTCTTTCAGTTCTTTTCAGATAGCGGTATCCGAGTCACCACTTCGGTGGGAAAGGAGACACTGATCTCCACAATTTTTCTTGAAAGGTTCTCAAAACCTTGCAAACCTGCTCCTCTATCTGATTTCTCTTCGCAGCCTGTGGAAATGGGACTGGCAGCATTATTGTTCCGGGTTTTCTTCGTCTTCTTTTCCTAATACAAGCCTGCTCTTCTTTCTTTCCTTCTCCAAGAAACAAAAGATTGTCCCGCCTTCATTGCTTTCATCTTTTCCCCGCCTTTCCACCAAGTCTTCCACTTCGAGCCGCATGCCCATGTAGTCTTCTGATTCTTCTTCGTGGTCACCGGAAAGGCATCTTTTCATCCGTTTTCAGTTTAAATATCATTTGAGATTTGTACTGTGTTCGAGGAGGCATTAAGTGGGTCTTCAAAATTCAGAATTGCATTCGAGGCTTCCACTCGCAAACTTGTTCAGCTGAGGTTTAACAAATTTCATTGGCCCCCATGAATCGCAGCATTTGATCTTCAAATGGTCAGAGCCCTCCTCCAAATTCTCGTACTCGCTGCCATTTTCACCTCCTTACGCCAGAACCTCTTGGTGGTTGGTCGATATCCTTGCCGAGGATTCAGCCCACGCCTCACCTCGCGAGGCCCTCCACCATATGAAAATTCTCATGGTTCCTGCTAGGGATGATAGTGTGGCCGGCAGTGCTAGGGATTTGGCTTGAAGTGATAACTCTCCGGGCCTCCCTGGGCACTTAACCTCCTCGCAAGATCATAAAACAGCTTCAAAGACCAAGACTCCTCCAGTTAATAGTTCCTCTAGGATCATCCCATTTCATGAGCGGTGCATCTTCCTCTCATGGTCTATCTACGCATTGATGGCATCTAACTTTGCCTCCATGGTCGCCATCTCGCCACCTCCATGACTCCTCTTCCTCCTCGCTAATTACTCTTGAAAACTCCGATGGAGCTTTCATATCAGATTTCGCTGTGTCCTCAATCGGACCCTCGCCTTCAAGACTTACGTTTGAATGCTCCACAAAGATGAAGCATCAATAATGTCTTAGATGTATCATTCAAGGCATGATACACTATGTCCATCCGGTCTTCTGCCCATTCCATGCATCACTTTTCGCAACCTTTCAATCTCTCCCATGCTACATAAAGGCTCCTCATCTCCCCTCATTGAAACACAATTATCTCTCTCCTTCTCTCCGAGGCGAGTGACGTGGGAAGAATTCACCCAAGCAGTTTCCACAAGCTCCTCCTAAGCATCATCGTAATCCATACGGTATGAGATTCATACCATGTGGTCAGCCGTATCTCCTTAGAGAAAAATGGGAATAAATGCAATTTATTATTCCTCCCGGTCCACCCCATCTAACTTCATCAGAGCCATCCCGAGAACCTTCCAGCTTTCCATTGGTCTTCTGTGGATGACCAAGAACCTGCTAATCACGAACCATCAGAATCAAGTGCCGTCAGCTTCAAAATTATTCAGATCAACTGTAGTCAGTTCGATCAGCAGAAAGTATTCATCTCTTGACACAGTCTCCAAAAGTCCTCCATCAGATTGATCGGGAGGCCTCTCCGTCGCCGTCATTCCCGCCTCTAAGCCCTCATTTCTCTATCCGCTATAGCCGAGTTTTCGCCCTCTTTCGCTTTTCTCTCAAGCTTCCAGTGTTCTCTAGTTCGCATCTCGCCGGAATCACTCTCGCACTCTGCTTCCTATGCACAAAGTTTTTCCGAAATCAAACATACTACATTAATAGATTAGTCAAGCTAACAAATATTTTCAATATGGCTTCATAAAGGTTAGTGGCTAAAAAACAACCATCATTAAAACTATTTTTTTCTTTTTCTTTTAAAATGCCCAAATTAGATTTCTTTCGTCCACATTGATCTACTAAATTCTTTCGATCCCTAATGGCGCCCATAAACTCATTATGGACCAAAAGATATATAAAAATTTACGACATCATTACCAAAAAGGACTTATTGTCTAATCCCTTTAATAATGCCATGAAACTGTTTGTTATATTTCCCAATTATACTCCTTAAAATCTAGCTTCCTAAGATTAGATAAATTTCTTTCGCTTTGATCTGGAAGATCCCCTATGCACAGTCGAACAAGTAATAAAATGTATTTGCGTCCAGAGCATCGATCCCACAGAGATCTCAAGAATTACTAACTATCCACTCGACTAATCAAATTTCAATTATTCGACTTTAAAACTAAGAATTGAAAATCGTACCAAGCCTTAAAATATACAAGCTTAAAAATATGTGAATGAATAACAAATAAACTCAGAATTTAAAAGAATAAAGAATAAAGAATAGTAATGAAATAACCTGATCAATCCATTATCTTTAAAGGAAACATTGAATACACTACTATTGTGAAAATCAATTCTGGCAGAGTACTTTATAACTTCGCTTCATGAACCACGCATTTTAAATCACCCAGTGGAATATGGTAGTGCAAATAGATCTCTCCAAACTCCACTGCTCATCATTCAATTTCCGATTCTTCAAGACAGGAATTAGATAACTACTTTTAATTGCGGTTGCCTTGTTCTGATATTTTTCTTTTCAAATACTTAATACTCGTGAACGTGACTATAAACCATAAACAAGATACGGGTATGTGCATAGGCTTTACTCTTTACTCGGTTTCTCCTCCTAAAATTTGAATAGTTCATCATTTCCTCGATTAGATCTCACCAACACTTCGGGATTAGAATCACTGCCTCTAATCGAGGTGAAATTTCATTGTTTAATTGGATAATTCATTCAACTCATTCTTGATTTCAAGTGAGATCAGGATTTATCCCAAATAAACTCACAAAGCTCATCCAATATTAGGTTAATATACCCTTGAGAAATTGTTCATCACTCTCAGGATTGCCTTCTCTGTGTCACTCAGAGGGCCTCCTGGAAATCAGAGTATGAAACAATGCTACAGCTGGTATAAGACACTGATATTGGAATCAATTACAGAAAACTCATAACCGTAGCTGCATTTTCGTCGAAGTTCAATAGCACTGAATTTATTCTGTAGAAAGATAAATTCTAACAATAGAGTTTGCTCAATGGAAGCTGGTTTCCTAAATTACTGAATTACACACTGCAATGGTTATCTGATAAAAAATAACCACTGTAATAATGAAACTGGAGGTCCGAATTCTGCACTGTTTGAAACTCAAACAACCGTGATAGTAAACACCTAAGAAATGAAATGAATTCCGCATTCGCCGCTTTAACAAGCTAATCGTTCGTATCCGTAAATAAAATAAAATATACTCTAATGCCCAACGACAAAAAAATGAAACAAAACTAAAAACAAAAAATAAGAAAAGAAGAAAATAACAAAATGAGCTCCAGCTACCCGCATCTTCGCTCGTGTCGCCAAGAGCCGCCTTCTTCAATAAAGCAGCTCCGGCAGATTTATAGAGCTCTAAAAGTCGGGCCTCTAACTCATGCACCTATTCGTGGGATTTCAAAATAATCGTCGGCATCGCTTGTTCATGTCGCGATCTATTTGCTCGTCGCGACCGACTTGATATCGCAACCTTTCACGTCGCGACTTCACCGCTCGCTTATCGAAATGCCTGATGTCGCCACTTCATCTTCTCGCATCGCGGATCTTCAGGTCGCACTTCAATCACACGCCACTTCGCTTTTCCGCTCTTCCGCAGCGTGTTTTATCCGGTCAGACTTGCCCTTAACACCCCCTCAGATTCGATGTCGCAACCGCTAAATGACGCCGCGACCTTTCCCTTTGTAATCGCGGTCGCGACAAATTTGAACGACGCCGCGACTTCATCTTTCGCTCAGAAGCTCTTTGAGGTCGTGGAAGTTTTACTATCATTGCGGATCGCCTTTAGCATCTCGTACGATGTCGCGATAGCTAAATGATGTCGCGACCTCCATTCTTGTGGGAGCCGATGTCGCTACCGGGCCGTAAGACGCGCGACCATAATCCTGCGAATCTTGATTTAGCCAGAATTTCACTAAAGGACGCCGCTACTTCACTCTTTACTTCAACCGGCGTCGCTACTCATCAAAGGACGCCGCGACATCTTCGATTCGTTCGATGTCTCACCGCTCTAACTGCCGCGACTTCTATGTTCGCCAATTTCTTTGAAAATCTTTGTCGTGATCTTCTAATCGCTGTCACTACCCCATGTCCACCGGCCAGCCTTTCAGCTTATAACAGAATCCCTAAAGTGGTGTCGCGACATCCCGTTTTCGCTTTCTTCATCAATTCCCCGGTCGTCTGGATGGAGTCGGCGTTGTGTCCTCGATGTTATTTTCATTAACGGGCCAAGGTCGCGACATCAAGTCCTCCTTTCTTTCAAAAAATTAGTCGCGTAATTTCCCTTTACTCGAGAAGCGTCGGCTCTCGCGGGCTCTCAGAGGCCGCCCTCGTCACAACACCTCATGGTGGTATCACGACGTCATTTTATCCCCTGGGTTTCGTGTCATGACGTCGCAATGATGTCGCGACAAATGAAATCCTTCATTCGACGCTTCTTTTATTCTCACTGCTCATATTTCTCATTCCAACTTCCTTCCGAAGTGTCACGACTCACTTATTCACTCTTCAGCTTCTTCCTTCAAAGCCAATACCGCCGAGGTCGTGACTTGAAATCACGAAACTGCACTTCCTCGTCGCACTTTAGTTCCGTAATTAAATTCGTCGCAGCGTCGATTTCTTTATGATTTTGCTAAAATTTGATTTTCTCGTATTTTCCCGCAAATCTAATTTGATTCAATTATCGCCGCAAAACAATCTTACTGCTTGCCTCTCATTATAAATTTAAAAAATGTATTAAAAATCTTAAGTGAGTTTTGACCCATCACCCTTCCCCCTGCGATCGACCTCAAATGAAAGACCAATGATAGACCTCGCCTCCACCTGAACCCAACTCCATTGTGACCGCCTTGATAAAGCTGGAGAACCTCTCAAGCTTAAGTACCACTTCACACTCTTGTGTGGAACTGATGTAGGATCGTATCATTCCATACCCCTTGAGAAACTGGACGTTCGCGGACGACAATCACTTTAGGTGGCTCACACTCTAGCTAGCATTCACTCTAGATCCGCCTTTGGGGCATTGGGTAGCCCTCTTCTAGGTAACCCTTTCCTAGGTAGCCATCTTCCACTACGTATCGACTCTTAATGAAAGCACCAATGATAAGGCCTCAAGCCCAATCCAAAATACCGGCCTGATAGGTGGGAGAACCTCTAAAGCTTAAGTACCACTCCACACTCTTATGTGAAACCGATGTGAGATCGTATCGTCCTTGGATTCTTTCGAATAGGGGTGGCAGTAGGCACGAGAACATCGTCTGAATTACCCTTTGAAGCAACAACATCATCTTCTTCAATGATTTGGTGGATGAGGTTAGGGAATTCAAAGGTATGTAGTTCATTTTGGAAATCAGAAACATGTTTCCTAGACTGTACAATCCAAAGTTGATTTTGTGGAAGTTGTTCCTGCTTACTGAAGTGCTGGATTTCTTCTTCTTGTCGATCAACGAACTTCTGAAATAGGTTGGCGCTCTTTGGCGGAGGTGTAGACGGCTTTTGGGGTGAGAACTGAAATTCTGGTTCATATTCTACGGGAACGACCTTGGAATTTTCAAATTTCTTGCCTGAATCCATATCCTGAAGATGATGACCCTTGAACAGCTTGGAGTGGATCTGTAATTCATCAGGTGGGGGACCAAAAATGTCTCTTTGTCCAGGTTTTCAATTGGCCAGCAGTTAGAGTAGAGACCAGAATTGATACCTCCGGTACTTCAAGATCTTTAGATGGATCTTGACACTCCCAGAACTGATTGATCACTTTTGGGGAGAATTCGAACTCAAATCCTTGAACCATAGTTTTACCAAAATTTGATGTAGCAGGATCCCCAATATCTTTGGAAAGATTTGCATAAAACTTCATGATAATCGGTGTACCAAACGAACCTAATTTGTGCATAGTTTCAAGCAGGTTCACTTCCCCTAAAAGCTCTATAATTTTTTATTCAGTAAAATCCGTGGCATGTAATGTCCTCTTAGCAACAACAACTTTCCGTCAGACCATAACTTTGCATGAGCGTATTAAGATTCAAAATATGGTGTGCCTACTGGGCCTCTAAACATTGTTCGAAACACTCTTCTTTGAACCGGCAGGTCTTCATTTTCAAGTACTATAGGAAAACAGAGGAACGAGCATAATCGCCCAGGCAATCAATAGACTAAAGACTTGAGCGTCAAAAGAGTTCCAGGAAGAATTGATGGACTTGGTCTAAGTTGCCTTAGGTTTCTTTGGCTTAAGTGAAGGGATTCGACAGAGCAACGCCCACTTTGGGAGCCCTGCTGTGTGTTTCGTATAAAGGATTCCAGCTAAATGAGCGCAAGAGGTTAGTTTTACAAAGCAAATGTCTCTACCTCTATTTGAATCCAATAGTCTTCTTCACCACCAAAGGTCTCAGACCAATTTTTTCCAAAATCTGATGACGGAAAACGAGCGGTCTATTCGATTGGATCCTTGTAAGGCACAAGTTCCATTGATGGAGCGGCTATAAGGGGTTCAATCTCAATGGGGTCTGCTGTCGATGCCCCCCTTGTCTAATTAGGGTTTTGAGACCTAGCACCTTGGGTTCAAACCCTTCTCCTTTTTGAACCACCAAACCTTGTCATCACCAAGGATGAAAATATCGGTTTCGACGGATATATCGGTACTTGGATTTTACGGATATATCGGAGATATATCGTTGAATATTTTTCCATGAGTATCGATATATCAGAAATCAACAAAAATACTTTGAAATTCATGGAAATACTTTATAAAAATGTAAAAATAACACTAATAATCAAATATACACATTGAGATTACATTGTAATCGATGTGGCTCAATTGCAACATTTGATGAAGGAATCATATCTTGGTGAAGACAATACTCATACTAGGACATGGTGTTCCGATAATATTGATTATAAGATCGAACATGTCATGCAAAAATGTCTTGACTTGTACCCACAACCTTTCCATGGATAGGAAATTCAGGGTTCATCCACATGTTCTTTTGAAATCCGTGTTGCATTTGATATGGAATGTGGAATGACATTTGTTCAGCATGAGGATAATTTATCATTCCATATTCTTCATCAATGGAAGCCGAAGGATTTGAGGAAGGCTGACCATAACTCATTGTGTTAGGAGGAAAATGTCACGCTTATTAGACGAATCACCGTATTGAGTGCCAATGCTCATGCACTCAAAACTAAAGGTGCAATGAACCATTGTGGTGTGCCATCCTTCGCTAGTCGAATTCTATATGGCTTTCCAATGGCTCCAATACCTGGACCCGCTTTCCTAGACCCGTGGTCTTCATCTTGTGTAGCATGTGTGAAATCATCTTCACCAGTGAATGGACTCAATGGATATTGACTTATTTGTCGATCTACAATATCCCTACTATCATTTCCAGTATCACTATCATCATTTCCAGTATCACTACCATCATTGGTCCCCTCTCCTCTTGAGCCATCATAACCTGTAGTAAAAGTACCGACAAAACTAGGTCTACTACTATGTTTAGCACTTGAATCAAATGAGGGTCGAGAAGTAACAGTGGACTGAAATGAGTCTTTCATGTCTTGACTGAAATTTTCATTATGAACTTCTTCAGATAAAACACTCATTGAATATCAACACCAACTTCTCAATTATGCAGCACTGCGGATCAGATTCCATCTTCATCATCCAAATGGAGAGGTCTAACCCATTGGAATAATTGATTATGCTCTTCTTCACCAAACTCGGCTGAAATGTCGAGTAAATCAAGGTAATTCTTTTCAACAACTTTATCGGTCTTTGCTTGTAACACCTGGTATATTAATATATGTTTTGTTATATTCAGGTAAGGATTTTTGGGGAGCAAATGCAACTTATGCCCTATGATATTTTAAATTGTGATTAAGATTAGCCATCTTAATGGTTGGTTTAATTAGAGGATTAGCAAAGTGTGTTAGATTGCATTTATGGCATGTGGGTCAATTATGCAATTAGGTAAGTTTAGTGTTTTGTTAGGGTTCAGTCATATGTCTTGAAGGACCACTTTGAAAAAACTTGTTAATGGAGAGGGATCTGCAATATCCTTGCAGAGCTATGTGGCATCATGAGGGCATGACACCTCATATATGCGTGATAGGAGCTCTTGACACATGGCAAGTGCATGAGAAGAGCTTGCCATGTGCCAAGGCAAACCACCCCTCTTGTTTTGGATGCTAGACCAACTTGCTAGGAAGTGGAAAATTTGGAATTTTAGGTAGAGAGAGAGCTCTAGAGAGAAGCCAGAGAGAAGGAGGAGAAAAGGCTTGAAGGAAAGCTTGGTTTTTGGTGGAAAAAGTTCACTAAGGTATGTAAACATGATCTTTGAGGCCTTAGTTGTATTTCTATCGGACTTTGGTTATATTCTAGGGTTTTGTTGGGATTTCATCCTAACCCTAGATTTGATGAAAGGTGAGTTTGGTGTTACCCTAAATTGTAAAAGACCGGTTTTGTGAAGATGGCATGTGTGTGTGTGTCCGCGGAGGTGCTGGTCCAGCTTTCCCTTGACCCCATGACAGCAGCTTTGGCCAAGGTTGGCCTAAAAGAACTCCGGAACTGATGATTCCAGTTGAGAGAAGCCCAAGACCCAACCCTTCGAATGTCAAGAAGTAAATTCAAGAACTAAACCCTACTATAAGACCCTTGAATTTGAGGTTGAGTCAGGGTACAGATTTCCTGTCCTCTATTCTGAGCAAAGTTCCTGCTTCGGGAGTCATAAGTCAAAGAGTATTGATCCAATGGAGGATTCAAAATCCTTCCTCAAAGTAGCCACATAGGGGAAGTAACTTCATGAAGAGCATGGCCAAATTATGGCTCATTTGAACCCATACTTTCTGTCAAAGTGCAAGTGGGGTGAAGAGAGGGCACAGATTCTGTCCTTAGAAATAGTCCGGGGAATGAGTGTAAAAACCATAACTCTTGATTTTGAGGTCCGAATGACCTGATTTAAGAGGCTGTGGAAAGCTAAGAGATAGGGGAACTTTTGGTTAGAAGACCACAGTGAACAAAAAATATGTATGGCTGGTAAAAAAATTATAGTTGAGAAAAAAAAAAGGAGGGGTCTTGAGATAGGCTGAAAAAGGGTACAAGTGTTGTGTGTGCTGTTTGTGTTACCCTAATAATGGGTGTTAAATGTTGATCTTAGTAAGTGTAAAAGAGAGTGCACTTGGAGGATTAAGGTTTATGTTGGAGGTATAAGAATCTGTGTGATTTGAGTGGTGAAGTAGTATTGACCACCTGGGTAATTTTATGTAACCTGATTGTTTCCGAGGCTAAGAAATCTCATGACTTGAAGTTAATTGCAGATCCCTGAGTAGCCGTGGTTTTGAATTCCTTGGGAGACTTGTGATTCTTGAATCCAAGGAAGGTGGGATCTTATAACCTTCTCCCGTTTGTACCGTGGTTTGATGTTGTGGGAATTCGTACTATCTGCTTTGACTGTGTGATTTTCTAGTGATATATAAATGTATATTTTATATATATGGAAATCTTTGAATTAATCGGGTATATGATGTTTTTAAATATCCATGTGGTTGAATGCTTTGTGAAATTGTTTTAAAGCATGACATGGGTATGAGATCGTGATCGTGAGAGTCCGAATTGATGTAGTGGATACACGGATGATGATCAGTCCCCGGGTTGTAGTCCCAAAGGTCAGTAGTTATACGATGTGGGCATATCCCTGGGTGGTAAGTCCCAGCAATTTGTCGTTGTTCTGGGATGATCGGCTAGTCCCTGGGTGAAAGCCCAAAAGAGTCACCGATGAGGGGTTGAGATGGTGGTAGTATTGCATTCATGTGTTTCCATCATCAACCTATTATTTGTAAAATGCTCATGTTTTGAGATATTTTGAATTATGTATAAATTGGAAATGTTTTTAAGGAGTATGGCTTGTTATGGGATTCACATCGAAGTCAGTTTAACTCACCTTCATTATTTCCCCTCCACCTTAGATGCAAGTAACAGACCTGGCCGCGTGATGGCGAAAGTTGGACCTGCAGGGTTTTTGAGGATTGGAAGTTTGTATGCCAACCTTAGCTTGTTGGTGGTTGAGCATACATTTTGATGAATATTTAGTGTTATGTGGATATTCACACTGTATATTTGGACAGTTGGTATCTTTTGTGGATCATCAGATATTCGCTCAGGTGGCCACTCAGTTCAATCCTCAGGTAAAAGTTATTTTGATCAAGTGTAAGTGTATAGTTTTGGGTGCATTGAGGAATTAACTCTGTACCGATATGTGTGTATGTTTGGAGACATGGAGTAGTGTTTTATTTACGTTTCCAAGTGATTACTCCAAGTGGAGTTTAGACTCAAGTTGTGAAAAAAAAATCGGGTGGTAAAATAGTAACATAAATCACACCGGTGGAATTCGGGGTGTGACATTGCTTGCATATCACGTATCTTTAGTTTCATGTTATAGTAACAAAAAACTAATTGTTGGAGCCTAGGGTAAGCAAGCCGATTTCTTTGTTTTGTATGTATTAGAGCAAATGTGTTCCAATTTCTCTCACGCTGAAGAAGATGCAGTTTGAGAAAGAACCTTAATGATCAAATTCCTCAATGTGGGAGAGTGGTTTCCAACATAAACCACAATTCAGCTGCAATAAAAATAAGTAACATTCAAAATCTAATAATAACATGATAATAGACTTTGCTTTTAAAGTTTTAATGAGAAATAACACCAACCAGGAACCATTAAATCTCTTGAGGCTATTACTGCTCTATCACCGAATCCTCTTTTCGCATCTCGAAACATTATAAGCTATGAATTGAAAATGTACTTGTCAAATCAATATAAGTGTGTAAGTGTAACCAAATAAATTGAATCAATTAATTAGAATTGTAACCTATTGATGTACCTCATTTCCAAAATCACCAAGGGCTGCAGTAGTAGAAGATAATCTTGCAAATACTTCGTGAATGTACTGAGTAACTCAAAGGTCACTACTAACTCTAGGTCTATATTGAAATCTTGGATTCAAATAATATGCTACAAAAGTGATTTAGAATTAGTATGTGATAAAAGGAAGCTAATATACATTAAATGTGATTATGATATTGCTTAGTTACCTGCTGCATGAAAAGGATGTTTAAAGGTTCTATCCCAACGATCTGCGATGATTATTTTGACTCAATCTTTGGCATTGAGTTGATGTAAATTTTGCTTCAATACCCGAATCAACTCATACACAAATGGCATTGTTGGGATGACTTCGGAATCAATAATGCGAATAATTGTATATAGTGCCTCATAGATTGACACTAGCTTAGAGACCTTCTCCCAATATGTATGATCAAACATGAGCAATTCAACCTCATGTCCAATGGTCGATCGACTAAGCTTGTGAGAAGCCTATTCATTACTAATAAAGATCTTCTTGAAATCAGCCATCTTTTTAGAAGACTTTCTAGGGCGATGTAATTTGTCGCAAATCTTGTCACCCTCGGATGCAAAATATCTCCACCATAGACCTTTCTCATTTTCGCAAGCAAGCAACCATGATTGTAGATGAAGTTGGTGATTTTGCCTCATTGGTAATCAATTCCGAAATCCGTGAGCTCTTACCAATGTCTTCAAACATCGAGTCAAGGCAAGAAGCTGCGATGGAGTCCAATATAAATTGTACTTTTCATTAGCAACTTTCCGCCTTCACAAATAATCGATCCATTGTCTATAACAATTTGTACAACATTTGCTTCACCAACTTCCTTGATCACGTCCTTTAACAAACCATAAATGTATTTGTTGTCTTTTATCTTGTCGGATGCATCAACGAACTAGAGGAATATTGTTCCTTTCGAATATACCATGAAATTAATGATGCTTAATTTCGTGGGGCCGGTCCATCCATTACACATAATTGTGCATCCATAAGTTTTCCATTTCTCCCTTTGGATGTTCACATAATCTTCCATGTCTTTATACTCCATAGCCAAGTATTTATTTTTGATTTCATATGGAGATGGTGGCTTTTTTCCCATGCCTACAAGTAGAATTAATGGAATTAATTATCTAGTTTTCAATTATAATATAAGATAATAATTTATTAGAAATTGAAAAGTGATTGTCACATACCAGCTTGTTGTGCACCAATAATCATGTTCTTGAAGTGGTGAGAGTTTTCTTTGTGAGGCGCAACACTCTCATATATGAAGACTTTACTGATTAGTCGGCCCATCGTTTCTTTGATTGCACTACCTTTGAAAAGATTTTTAACGTTCTTTTGTCTTACTGTCGAAGATTTGTATAATGACGGAGCAAGAGGTGGTGATGGATCCGATTGTCTCACACTTTGAGATCTTTGCATGCGCCCTTTGTTGATTATTCATTAGTTTGCCATATCAGAAGGCTCAATTGCTACAATATCTTAATTAAAATTGGAAGTAAATTCGCTTATTTTATAAAATTAATTTGAGTTAAAGATTTACCATTTTCTTTGCCTATCAGGAATCCTTTCTCTTAGTCGGTTCCATTCAAGAGTTTTTAATGCATGACATGTCAGTTTCAAATGCTCTTCATCAGTATCATGTCACCGGTCACATATATATATATCCTCCTTTTCTTCCTCCTCATCCTCATCATCATCAATGAGATGTCTATCGCATCCCCCGATTGTGCATCATAGTTCAGCGCGAATTTCTTCTATATATGTGACGCCCCAAAGGTCCGTTGACAACCCGTCAACCCGCGGAATACTCGTGGATGTCGGGTAACCCAATACCACTCAAGAAAATTGGGCATAGTCTCCTTTGTACGGGGAGCTTTACTGAAGGTACAAAACCTGTCCCAACAATTCACAATGACCACACAGGGTCCACATGCGAGTAAAATAATGGCCACTTGGGCCTCTGCATCAATACTCACAAAATGCATCAATATATACAATAGTTCAAGAGTTAATAAATTACTCTTAATTCAACATATATTAAAATGTACAATTTCTAATACATGTTATACAAAAATCTCTACCAAAGCCACAACCCGGCTTTCTTCTAAATGCGGCCTCTAGTGAGCGCCGGTCCCTCCCGTACACCCTCAGACCAAATAGTGATCTCCCTCGACAAAGGTGAGCAAAACCTAGTGTAGAGATAATTTCCTTACATGGGTTACTCCTCACCTAAGTGCACATGTCATGGAAAAACACTCATTAGTAACATGCTGAATCTACTCGAATGTTTACATGACCAATCCCATGTCCCGTCCTCACTAACTCACATATACATAAGCCGGTCGCGAGTAAATATCCGCTTTTCAAACAAAAGCTGTTCTCGAAACTCACTACCGAATTTCTGGTGAACACATCGGGACTACCCTCCGAGGTGAATTGTTGGATATTTCTTCGAAATACTATGGGTCCGGCCTCCGGTGATGACCCCTCACTGACAACTCTCCAAGGCATGTTCTTCTGAAAATTTTTCTCGCCGAAATTCCTTTCACAAACATTTTTCGCTTTTTCTCATTTCATGTCATGCACTCACTCCTAATATTTCCTAGAATTCTGCCAGTATATGGAATGCATGATGTCAATCCCAAAACATTCATGCTAATGTATTCACATGCATATATTAACATAATTAAATCAAGAAGCAACTGCGTTATGCAAATTCACCATCAATAACACCAAAATTAGCTCACATGGGCTAATTAACAAACACAAGCAATTCATTTTGAATCACTTAACATCATAAAAATTACACCAAAAATCACGTCACTATTCACATGAACAGTGAAACCCTCGGTTGGCATTGTTCACGGCCATTCAATTTGGGATTTTCTCTATTCGGTTCAAAGGTTTTGAGACCGAATTTACGGCTAAATCAAGTCTCAGACTATCCCTAATCATTCACATGGCACTTAGCTAAAGAATAACGCGAGTAGGAAAAGATCCCTACCTCTTGGAGTTGTCGGAACTCCACCAAATCTGTGTCCACGCGTAGCCCTTGTCGTGTAGATCGACTTTGCTTCTTGCTCCGTCGAGAATCGACGGTCTGATCGGCCGAAAATCTAGAGAGAAGGCACACACTTTCTTTCTAGAAATCACAATCCAAGCTCACTGCACCTTCTGCCGTTTTTGGTCTCAAATGAAGAAGATGAACACTGTTCATCTTTCGTCTTATTATCATTAAACATCTCAAAAATTCCACTTAAACATCTCAAAGATGAACACTCTTCTTGATTTTTGACACTTGGCACTATCTAGGCCATTCATTCCTATCATCTCTAATTCGCAACATTTGTCACAAAGAAAGACATGTAATGTGACTTTGTCACATCACGCCTCTCAAACTCCGCTTTACTAGCACCCGACACCCGGTGCCTCGAAAAACGTGGAAATTCCGATTGTCTCTTAATTCGACAAAATTCGACGTGGTAGCCAGATTTCGCGAGATGATTCCAATGGTGAAGTCCGTTTTGTCATCCAAGATCTAAAATTTCGCTTGACCGAAATTACCGTTACTTACTCTTCTCGTAAAAATTCAGATTTCGGGTTTTACAATATATGTCGCTTCGCTTTAATTTTTCTGGTCCAAAATTTGCCTCATTTCTTGTTTCACTTCCAAAGGCACATTTGGGCACTTTTTGTATTAGAGTGGGGATCCGAATGTGATAGATGAAATTTAAAGTGAGTGATTCCAATTCTCACTTATCACCAAACCACGCACCGCATACTGCATAAATTTATATTCCCTCCATACGCGCAATATTTCCATGCTGGATCTTGGCCTCCAATATTACTTCCACTATCCATCGTATTAAATTGAATATATATAAACTATATTATTATACAATTCAAAATGAATTTATTTTCATATAAAACTACAGATTTATAATATATATACACAATATTAACTAATATATAACTTAATTTAAAATAATAACTAACATGAAAGGTTAATTGATTTATTAATATATTATTACTAAATTAAACTAATCTAAAATATGAAAGCTTCGCATAAAACTATAAATTTATAATATGCATACATAATATTAACTAATATATAACTTCATTTCAAATATTAACATGAAAAGTTAATTAATTAATATATTATTACTAAATTAACTAATTTAGTAATATATATGATGTTTACTTTAAACTAATATATATTTCTATTTTATTAAATTTATAATCTAATATGAAATTATAAAATAAAACTAATATATAGTTATTTTAAAGAATGCATTACTATTAAATTTATTATACTATATAAAACTATAGTATTATTTAATAATATATTATATATGATATTTATCTTAAACTAATATATATGTAAGACCCGAGAAAATTCCAATTTTCTGAAAAAAGATAAAATCGTAATTTTGGTCAAAACCCGAAATTTTTCTAGATCTCGGATGATGAAACGGATTTCACCGTTGAATCGCCTCTCGCAGAAATCTAAATACTACGCCGATCACGAATTCCGAGACAATAATTTGCATGCTTTATGGCATCGATTCCGTGCCGTAAAACGAAATGTGATGTGACAAAAGTCACCTATAACATGTACTCATGTGACACATATTGTATGAGTAGAGAGAGGATGGAAATGGACGGCCGAGATAATGCCAAATGTCGAAAATCCAAGCTTAGGGACATGATTGGTATTATTTGATTTGTAAATGATAATAAGGACAAAAGAGTGTATAGTGGTCATCTTCTTCCTTCAAACAAGAGACCAAAACGTGAAAAGGGAGAAAAGGGGATGCAGAGAGTTAGGTTTTGATATTTTAGTGAGAGAGTGAGTGACTTCTCTCTAAGATCCCAGCGATCGGACCGTTGGATTTCTTCGGGCCAAGAAGGCAAAGCGATTCTACGCAGCGAGGGCTTCGCGTGAGTACCGGTTTTAAGGGAGTTTCGACTGAACCCTCAAGAGGGTTTTATCCTACTTGTTTTACTTTCGACAGGCGTTTTGGCATGCTTTGGGCTGATTTGATCGGAGTGGTCGTTTGATTGGTCCCAAAACTTGGAACCGAAATGTAAAAATTTTTAGGGCCGTGTGGGCGCTCGTGATGTTGTGTGGACTCGTTGGGAGCTCGATCATACTTATTCCATAAATTATGTCAGGTGCATGAGGCCTGAATGGCCATGAAATTCAAGCTCACAAAGTGGAACCGAGAGCTGATGAGGCTGTCCGTGGACAACCCACTGCTTTATTTCGGGACCGTTAAAATGCCCTGCTCAGGCAAATTAGACCAAAATAATCCATGCGTTGTGTGCATGAATCAGGTGGAAATCGTGGTTAGCTCAAGTGAGTTAACTTTGATGTTATTGATTAAAATAGAGTAACATGTTGTTGTGATTTAATTTATGTCAATATATGCATGATGATGTATTGACATGCGTTGTATAATCAGGTTTGAATTATAACGATTTATTACAGACCTGCAGAATCTAAATTAAATGCGGTGTGCATGACATGAACAATTGAAAGAAAATGAACATGGCTGCGAAAGGAATTTCAATCATGATTTTCCGTGAGAATTTGGTGTCGGGAGATGGTCCTACAATTACACGTCTGAGGAGCCCATGTATTGTTTTGGAAGGTTCTCCAACACATTCTCGCCTGAGGTAGTCCCATATTTTTAACCGAAATTCCTGTGAGTGTATTTTCAAGAACGACAAGTTTTGTTTTGAAATGATATTTTTCTCATGCATGGCTTAGGTAAGTGTGAGGGAGCCTGAGGACTCAGGACATGGGAATGGACATTTAGACATTCAAGTAGGACTACCGAATTTACTTGAGTGTGTGTTTACACTGGGAGCATTGCATATGCACTTAGGTGGGGAGTAAACTCTAGGGTGATTCCACTACCGGGCGATACAGCTCACCCCGTCGAGAGAATATTATTTTAGGTACTGTGGAGCTGCCCCGAGGAGACGGCTCATCTTAGAGGCCGATTTAGAAGAAAGCTCCGTCGTGGCTTTGATAGTTATTATGTATGACATGTATTAAAATTTTAAAATTTTAATATGGTGTCTGTATGGAGAGTAGTGTGTTAACTCTCGAACCATGTGAGATATACATTCGTTGAATATTTATTTGTGAGTATTGATGCAGCCCAAGTGGCCGTTATTTTAATTTTCGCTGGGACCCCGTGTGGTCGTTGTGTATGGTTGGGACAAAGTTATGTACTTCGTGCAGCCCCCGTACAAAGGAGACTCCCTCGCCCGATTCTCGTGAGTGCGGTTCGTTACCCGACATTCACGAGTATTCCGCAGTCGACGGTTGTCAACGGACCCTGCTGGGGGCTCACAATATATTTCTATTTTATTAAATTTATAATCTAATATGAAATTATAAAATAAAACTAATATATAGTTATTTTAAAGAAGGCATTCCTATTAAATTTATTATACTATGTAAAACTATAGTATTATTTAATAATATACTATATATGATATTTACCTTAAACTAATATATATTTCTATTTTACTAAATTTACAATCTAATATAAAATTATAAAATAAAACTAATATATAGTTATTTTAAAGAATACATTACTATTAAATTTATTATACTATATAAAACTATAGTATTATTTAATAATATATTATATATGATATTTACCTTAAACTAATATATATATATTTCTATTTTATTAAATTTATAATCTAATATGAAATTATAAAATAAAACTAATATATAGTTATTTTAAAGAAGGCATTCCTATTAAATTTATTATACTATATAAAACTATAGTATTATTTAATAATATACTATATATGATATTTGCCTTAAACTAATATATATTTCTATTTTATTAAATTTATAATCTAATATGAAATTATAAAATAAAACTAATATATAGTTATTTTAAAGAATGCACATTATTAAATTTATTATACTATATAAAAACTAGAGTATTATTTAATAATATACCATATATGATATTTACTTTAAACTAATATATATTTTCTATTTATTAAATTTATAATCTAATATGAAATTATAAAATAAAACTAATATATAGTTATTTTAGAGAAGACATTACTATTAAATTTATTATACTATATAAAACTATAGTATTATTTAATAATATACTATATATGATATTTACCTTAAAATAATATATATTTTTATTTTATTAAATTTATAATCTAATATGAAATTATAATATGTTCAATATATAGTTATTTTAAAGAAGGTATTACTATTAAATTTATTATACTATATTAATCTATAGTATTATTTAATAATATACTATATATGATATTTTACCTTAAAACTAATATAAAATTAGTATTTGTTAAATTTATAATCTTTAATATGAAATTATAAACAAAGCTAATATATAGTTAACATAAATACAAACATAAATGTAAAACTATTAAGTACAGAAAACATATATACAATAATGACAATTTAAAAGTAAATTACCCTTAAATACATACCTTTAATTAACCCTTTGTTGAAATTTGAAACTTTGAAACCTTAAACACCAAGATTTCCACCTTGAGATATAAATGAAAGAAATTTTTGAGTGAAATGAAGATTGGATATGAGTATAGAGAATTTGTGATAAAATGGAATGATTTTAGAGGTATTTATAGATTTTTTTGGAGTCAAACAAGCCATTGGATGGTCAAAATATATTTGTAATTTAATTCTAACCATTGGATTTAATTTTGATGAAAATCCGCCTGTTAGGTCTTCTTTAAACCTTTGGGATCAATCCATAACCGTTGGATCAAGTTAAGATATCAAATCTGGCCGTTGGATAAAAAATTTGACCGTTGGATAGCATTTTAAATTCGGGTGAAATCTGGACCGTTGGATCATCTGCAGGATGATCTCAGCCCCATGTTTAAGCCGCCGATATATCAGCGATAATTTGAATAAAAAATTTTCCACCTGTGCGTGTGTCTCACAACCGAAATATCCATTGAAATATAAGTCTAATACCGATATATCGGCGATATATAGCCAATATTACTGATTTTTCCCTCAAACGAATGTCGATTATCGATAACATGTCGTTTATCACCGATATTCGATATATTGGCTATATATCAACCGATATATCAAATATTTTTATCCTTGGTCATCACCATGGTCGAGTTTTAGGAGGAATTGAGAGAAAGCTGAAAGATGAGATTTTTAGGGCTTTTTCAGAGAGAGACACTGAAGGCTTCATGCCCTAGGAGGGATATGCTTTTCTTTTTAAATAGGCCTAGTTAATGTTGAACGGTCACTAGAAAGTGAAAAAAAAATGCCCCCATTAAAAGTGGGCCGTTAGACCACCCTAAGAGACATGCCGCTTTAATACCCCTTTTTGGAGTTGTTGCCACTTGCCGAGGTATACGCAACTGTCAAAATCGTTTATGACACTGAACTTTCATATTTTCCTCCATTTTTGAAATTTTTTGGACCTCCATTTCCTTTTTTTTTTTAATTTCTTTGAAACATATTAGAGAATACATAGTCCCAAGGTGTTTTGAGTGTCTCAAATCTGGATGTATCTAAACCTTTGGTTAATGTCTACCAATTGAGTCTTAGTGGATTTGTGCCTCAAGTTAATGATTTTGTCTTCAACAAGGCTCCTGATAAAATGATGTTGAATCTCTATGTACTTTGTACTTGAGTGTTGTATTGGATTCTTCGTAATGTTGATTACTTTGAGATTCTCACAATAGAGGGCTAGAACTCCCTTTGAGATGTCGTTGTCCTTGAGCATGTTGTTCATCTAAATCAATTGTTTGCACCCACTTCCAGCTACCATAAACTCCGCCTCTACTGTAGAGATTGATATATTGTTCTATTTTCAGTTGAACCATGACACTAGGTTGTTCCTAAAGAAGAAAAAACCTCAAGAAGTGCTCTTCCCGTCCTTAGTGTCACCAACCCAATTAGCATTACAGTATCCTACCAAGCTTGCTATTGTGTCATGCGTGTACTAAAGGCCAAGTTCAACTGTCCCACTCACATACTTGATGATTTTCTTGACTGCAAGTTTATGACTTTCCTTAGGATTTGCCTGGTACCTTCACAAATCCCTACACTGTAGCATAAGTCCGGTCGACTGGAAATAAGGTATAGTAGACTTATCATGCTGCGGTAGAGGGTTTTGATCAACAGAAATCCCTCATTCATTGTTGATTATTTCATGAGTCCTAATAGGAGTTCTCATATGCTTGGTTGAATCCAGTTCGAACTTTATGACTAGATTTTTCACTTACTTTGCATGAGATAGAAAGGTACTTGAGCTTATTTGCTTTACCTGAAGTCCCAAAAAGTATGTTAGCTCCCCTATCATGCTCATTTTGAATTCAGTGGTCATATGTTCAATGAATCATTCGACCATCTGTTGGGACGTTCGACCAAAAACTATGTCATCCACGTATATTTGGACCACAATTGTTGGGTTTTAAAGGGATGCATATCATGCAAGGCATAACGGAATATAAAATTTTTACAAAAAAACCCCACCATGGATCATCTTGAATCATCAAAGTCGAATAACTAAGCATTTCATAGGGTGTTTGAGAAAGGTCGTACCTTTTGGTCCTTGCTTCCTTCTTGAAGAAGATCCAACGAGGGTAGTCTCTTAGAGTGTAGATCCGCAACACACCAAGCGTTCCAAGAATATGAACACCTCTAATGATGATCCACACCAAGGTTGGAGAAGAAAACCTTAAAGGAGATGGCTAAGGATTTGATCTACGTTGCTAGCCAAAATCAAACCTTTTAAGAGAAGGCTAGAGGAGAAGGGAGACAATGTTTTCACTCTTCTTCAAAGTGTGAATGATGGTTTCCTTTTAGGGTCCAGATGTGTGGCTTAAATATAAGCCAAACACATGGAGGAAAGTGCCCCCCACAAAGAGGGAGGGGTGGGTGGTTTGCATGCATGCATCCTTATGAATATAGTGTTCACCCTCATGGGCTTTAGGCCTAAGAATGAGCCTAACGACCCATGTGGTCATCCAAATGAGCCCGAGATTCTTGTAATCCCTATTTGGTCTAATCCCTAAGCATTCTTATTCGATTAAGATCTTATCCAAATTACTTTGTCTCAGCTTGGATCCCATCCAAGACCATTTTATTCCTTCGCACCTTCCTTAATTGTGCAATCTAATAGGTTTCTCGATTATGTTGGCCACTTGAATCAAATCCCATTTGAGGAAGTCTTGTTTTTATCTAGCAACACACATTAAGACCTCACCGCAATCTGAAGAGTTGGGCTCACCGATGGGCCTCCCAACTACTTTAGTTATATAAATCCAAATTCCGGTTCAGGTAAGTGCACGCTTCGAAGCCATGCAGCCCCAGTGATCATATTATCGTCCCATAAGGAGTTCGGGGCTCCCAACTACTAAACTCATTTACCCTAATATTATTTAGATCTATCGACTTAAGTCTATAATTTCTCTAAGTAATTGACTAAATACTAGCTAAGATGTATTTTTTAGCATTTAATTAAATATCTAAGGTTTTGACTTCACCTAATTATGGTTGATGGATATTTAGAAAATTGTAACTCAGTTATATCACTTGCATTTATTGATGGCGAGTTGATCTTTTATATGCATCAATCTCTCTCGAGCATTGAGCACCTATCCTAATAGCGGGTTGTATTGCATCTCTGCCTTAAACCCTAAGACCATAGAATGCATTAAGGGTAAACCCTTGTTACCACGTATAAAATCATGGTACCTCTACTCTCTGATTGATTATACGATACCTTACTCATGTCCCTAGGGTTTATCATCTCTCAATCTCAAAACCCTCGCTCGAGCATACCTATATTGATCAAGTACAAGTATGAATTTCATATAGAGATAAGACATTCAATAAGTGCAAGAAGTAAAACTAATGAGTCTTAAACTCATATATTTTTAATCCATTTTTCTGGCTTACTTTTAGTATATTCAGATTTGTTTTAATGACAAATTATGGATTATTCACCAACTTTGTATTTCGCAGGTTTTAATTCAAAAAGGAGAAAAATCTAGCAAGAAAGAAGAGAAAAGGAGCAATTGCAGTAGTCTATGTCGCGACAGAGTTTTGTGTGTTACGACAAACGTCCAAGCAAATGGCTAAGGAAAAATGTCACTCGGTATTTTTTTACGTCGCAACCTGGTGAATATAGAAGAGAAGGCATGTCGCGACAAAAAGCGACATGTGACGGAGCATGAAGCATTAACGAGTCGGTACGAGACAAAGAGAATAATGTTGCGGCAAGGTTTCTTATCTTGGATGTCAAAACCGGGAGAGAGCACGTCACTGACATCAATAGCTCGTATCCGCGACAGAAAGCAATAGAAGGTAGAGATCTACGTTTGCTTGAAATAAATATCACTATCAGCGACACTAATTGTGCAACTTGGAAAATCTGGCTAGACAACGTATGAAGAAGTTATGTCGCGAAAAAAGAGTGATGATGTCCGCGACACCTAGAAGATAAGGTCTCGATCTGACGAGGAAGGAAACAAAGTCGCAACAAGAGATGCTGACTTAGTAAACTGACCCAATTTCAACACGAGTTTAATGTTGTGACATACTACAAGATGAAGATAAGTTTTGATGTCGCGACAAAGATATTAAGGGTGGCGACCGCGAGAGAAACAAGGCCCGGCGAGCTTCCATATCGCGACAAAGATTCCCGGCCTGAGGAAGAGAAGTTTTGTCGCGACATAACAAAACTGGGTCGTGACACAAAGATGAGCTTAAGGAAAAAAGTCTCGTCACGACATAACAACTTGGTCGCGATAGAAGACATCTATTACACCAATAGACTATGTCGCAACATAAAAATGAAGCTGCAATAAGAAATCAGGTTAGATGAGCGAAGACTTCGTCGCAACGGGCTTTCTGGTCGCGATAGGAATGTTGGCCAATCTGAAATAACGTTGCAATAAGAACCACTTGAAATCTTCGTTGCGACATTAAGCGGGCCGTGAGCACAAGAATTGAAGAAAGTACCGCAGAAACAATGTGCGCAGCACAATTGTCGATGTCGCGACATAAATGTTCAGGTAACCATACGCGAGGTGTGTCTGACATAGAATGGATAGGGAATGTGGAACCTTAGGGAGACAAGTGTTAAAGAGCCAAAAGCAAGGCATCGTCGCTGACGGGGAGAAACTTTATTAAGCGAAAGGGATAAACTCAAGCGAAGAAACAAAAAGCGTGTCCTGACGAGTGCATCTTTGCGACAAAGAGTACCTTGGGGTAAAACTGTCGGCAAATACTTGCAGGTCGCGACGAAGAATCTTGATACGGGCGAAATTTTGGAAATCCACAATGTAGCCTCGAATTTAGGGCCCAAACTTCTAGAGCTCTATAAATAGAAATATTTGAGGAAATCGAGGCAGTCAATCGGCGTAAAACCAGCGAAATCTAGGGAGCTGAGGACTCTTTTGTATTATAGTTTTATTTTCTTTTCTTTTTATTTTCTTATAATTTTCTTCGTCGATTAGAATTATTGTAGGATTTCAATTTTTTTACGGGACTTGAAGCGATTAGTTGTTGAAGTTCGGTTGAGCGAATTGTTGAAAATCAATTGATTCTTGTTTAGAATAATGAAGTCGAGAGAAAAGGCTGGAATTTATTTCTTTCATTTGATTACGAGTTGCATTGAAAGAATTACCACGTCGATGTTCGGTGTTTCTTCATGATTCGGTTTTCTGGGAGGCAAACTACATAGGAAAAGATTTGATGTTAGTTATGGTCTTTCTGCGTGCCAAGGAAGATTTGCTTGGATTGAAATTTGAATTTATTTGAATGGTGTTCATGAAAGTAAGTGTTCTAATATTAGTAACTTATACTAATTAAGGGCTGCCGTCTAGCTCGTTTCAGGGCTCCCGAGTGACAGGGTTGGAGATTCTGAGCATGGGATGCATTACTTGGGATGCTAGGCGTTATTGAAGAACTAATGAGCTCTAAAAGCTTACTTAGATAAATAATCAATTTACTCATGGTTTAAGAATTAGTTGAAGGATCTATCAATTTAATCAATTAGAGATTTTTCCTTGGTCTTGAGGAATGATCTTAATCCTGTGTTAGCTTAGATCTAATCAAGGAAAGAAAGAACTCTTTAAAATCTCAAGGATGAGACATCATTCATCTTGTAGAGATCTGGTAAATGGCCCTGTCTTAGGAAAAAAGAAATCTGCAGTCATAAGAAATGGGTATGAAGTATTGAAAAAGAAAAATACCCATATCTTACAAAGAAAATATGATTACAAGTAATTGGTTGGGCGTGTTTCGAAATGAACATGACTCTCTAATCGATTGAAATGTATGGTTAAGGGATAAATCAAGCTATACCTCTTGTGCCTCTTGACCTGTTTCAAGTTCCAATTCATGAAGAATAGAATTAGATTATGTTGCGGGAATTGATAATTTCATAGCCGGTGAAATCCGTGTCTACTTCCAGCCAATAATGCGGTTTCATGTGGTTTAGGGTCTGGGAGTACAAATTTCCCTTTTATTATTGATGTGAAAATTTGCTTGATGGAGTATGATTAGGTTCTTGAAAATTACATGACATGGTAGTTGAACTTGAGTAGTTAGGGTAGTTGAACTTTAAATTCTTTTGATCTATAATGGGACCGGACTTATAGTTGACTTTTGTACTAATACGATTTGTGCACTTGCAGCATTTTGACTAAACTAAATCTTCAATGAATTAACTTACAAATCATTTTTATTTTGAGCATACATATTCTATCTTGGTCAACAGTTTTGATGACTAGGGTTAACATAGTCATTTGGTAATAGTGCGAAATTGATCTATATATCTGAAAAATTGGTCAACAAGTTTTTCTTGTGGATTAACAGGGTATCGAAGGAATTTAAAAATCAATATTCTGACAAAAGAGAAATACTATTTTGGACATTTTTCTTTGTTGTACAAAAATTTTAGAAAAACAATAAAAACATTTTTAACAGCAGTGGCTAAATAAGCCACTAATATTTTTGGAAGCTTAAACAAATATATAATTTTTGATATCACTGACTCCATTTGTTTTTAGTGTGTTTCTACTTGCAGGAAGAATTTAATGCATAGAGAAGAGAGAAAACTGAATCTAGCGCCTCACGGACATTGAGAAATTGAAGAACCATAGAATGCGAGAAGAATCACCGGTGCGAGAATCTAGAGAAATATGGCAAACCAAGAAAGGTGCGATTTATTCGAGAAGAAGAAGAAGTAGAGAAACCTCAAAGGCCTAACACTATGGAGGAATTTTGGAGGCCTATTATACAAGAGGAGTACTTAGCTGTGAGACAACCCCCCATTGAAGCAAACAATTTTGAGTTGAAGCCAGCTTTGATTACTATGTTGCAACAACATCAGTTCACAGGCCACCCTTTTGAAAGATCCCAGTAGGCTTTGAGGAGATTCACGAGGATGAAAAGCATAGTCAGCTGGTGGGGTGAGACCATGTAATCAGCTTCAACTCTTCCCATTTTAAACAGGGATGGGCAGGATACCGCCGAGGGTTCCAGGGTGGTCACTAGTGAGTTCCATTGTGCAATCACGGGAATGCAAAGGGACCCCACCTAAAGGAAATAACTGCATGCGGTACCACGACCAACTGATCTGAAAAACCCACGACACGACAGCCTCAAATGTAGGTCATAACCTAACAAGCATATGAGGACCATATGGGTTTAATACTATATCGAGCATTCTAAGAGTATTTGCGGTAGGGTCCTGAATAAAGAAATAAATAGGTCCAACAAATCAAAGACAAATGGATGGGGTAGAGTACTGCGAAGGCTGTCGCGAAAAGCGGTGTTAGTCTGGCGAGGTAGGTCCTACAATGCCGGGACTAAGGAAACAGATTTAAAACAATAACGTGAAAATAAATCTCGAGTGAGTGGCATAATTTATATAGGAAAATAGTGTTTTTATTTTTCGAATTTTCTTCTCTCCCGATCCACTCTTTTGTAATGTTCCTCGTTCCAGTAAACATTTCACAAAACCCGACTTTGCCAAAGCCCGACAATGAAAGTCATGCTCAAATTTGCTTGGAACATCATTTTCAAGAACCTTAAAACACCGAGATATGTTTCTAACATGCAATTGAACATAAATATATGTAACCATCATGTCGTAAAGATAACCATGAAAATACCATAACCAAAAATATTGAAATGCTTATGCTGTCTGAGATCAAACAATGTCTTGTGCGGTACCCATCATAAGCAGTGGGACACCCACCTCACGATCCCCTGACATAAATGGTTGTGCCTACGAAATAACAATATGCCATACACCATGTACGCCATCTAAACCATCGGGGTAAGCCCGACCTCACAATGGAGTGAATAATATATAACCGTTGGATGAAACCCGACCTCACGACAGAGTGGCAATCACGTGCGCTATAATATAAATCTTGAATCCTGGCCAGTCGGGTAAGCGAGCCTCACGACCATGGAATAACATGTAGTTGGATGAAACCAACCTCACGGCTGCAGGTGGCAACTAATAAGCTTACGTCGGGTGGCCGACCTCACGGTCGTGGAAATGATATATAACCGTTGGATGAATCAACCTCACGTGCAGGTAACGTCGGTACTATAGCTATAAATAAGACGATCTCGGTACAATATGGTACATCACCTTATAACCTCAACCTGATGTCCTTACTCGTGTACTTTTCTTTCCAACGTCACCGTATCTTAAGTTAAGAATTTGTAATTTACTTTCCACCCGACTCAATCAACTACATTGGTCTTTAGTTCATCAATTCAAGCTGAAATTTGAATACCTCCAAGGACCATATTCATAACAATTTTTAACGCATATATTTCAAATCCATTTCATAAAACAATAATTTCTCAAGGGGTTTAAACACTCAATCCCGTACCCAATGTCAAATACCACGAGACTCATCCACGAACTTCGGTACAACTTCCAAACGATTAAAATGTTGACAAAAAATTCATGAATGATAACTTGTTTTATATAGGGAGCCGATAATCACATTTGTATGCAACCAACCCATTTGATCAAAAACGATATATGTAAAATATTTAATCCACAATATATATATCAACATAATACCCCCAAATCATTTAAAAACATATAAATCACTCCTGAACTATAAGCCTTTAGGTCTGCTCCCCACCGGGGATCGTCTCCCGACCGGCGTGGGAATTAACTGTAAATATCAAATGAAACACCATAGGCTCTAATAACTGAACCAACAACATTGGGATTGCCCGGGGAGCCTTGATGGCACTAGAACTGTGAGCCATCTATATTGGCTACGACGGGAGTCGTTACATGATCTGTGCATGAGCCAGATCTCTGAAATTGGACTTTTCACACAGGCTAATTTCAGTGAACCATCGATAATTCTAAAGCATCCCGATTTCACTAATCTAACTTCAATTTTTTCCAAAATTTGACCCAATTGGTACTCTATTTAGGTCAGCTCTCGGTAGTACCAAACAACTAAAAATGGAAAACTAACCAAACGGCGTCCAAAGTGCAAACCATATATAAGTAAGGCTTGAGAGACAGGAACTCATCAGTACCATTACCTTGGTCCCAACAGGTAGCTATAGGTGGCGGCTTCGATCGGCCAGGTCGAGCGACTTTGTTTCGTCGTAACCAAGCGTTGAGAATGCGCAAAGGGACCACGGAAATGAGTTCAGGGGGTCCAAAAATGGTGGAAAGGAGCTATGGGATTGCCTGAAGTGGCCGGAAATGGCCGAAAAAGTCAAGAACAGTCCGGTGACCAAGATGGCTGCCGCCGTCGCTTCTCCGGCCCGATCCGAGGCGGCGCGTCGGCTGGCCAGAGTGAAGCTAGGCGGCCGGCGTACGGGTGTCCCAGCTTCCTCCCTTGGCAGCGCGTGTTTTGGTGGTTGGCCGGAGGTGCCTCCTCTGGTCCAATCTTCCACGACAGCGCAAATGGCTCGCGACCAGCTTGTGTTCCGGTTTGGAGAGCTTTCCTAGGGTTTGGGCTGAAAGTGAGTGTTTGGGAGCTAGGGTTTCCTTTGACACTTGCAAGCTATGTATATATGGGGCTTAGGGTGGCTTTTCGGAGTAAAACACGAAGACAACTTGGACCTTTGCTAAAAAAGCAATTTACTGGTTTTGAACTGGGGACGTAGCTTTTTATCGAAGTAAAGTCGGATTTTGAGTTGACCAGATCTATGAACTCGTATCGACGAGGACCTCTGAAGATGGTGTCTTAGTCAACCCAAAATTATTCATCCTTGAAAAGTCAACTTTGGTCCACATACTAAGTGTTGGTCAAGCACCTGGTCAAAAAATCACGGTGTTTTGAGGTCCGCATCTTATTTCCTAATAGTATTGAGATCAATCCAAAAGATCTCACATCAACTACATTGAGAGGCATTGATGAATTGCAAGGAAACAAGAAAGTGTAGGACAAAGCGTGCCTGGAAACCGGTTTAATGAAGAATAACTCAAATTAGAGGAGCAAACAAAGAGAATTACTGGAAATGAAGACACTTGGCAGCCTGAGTCCAGCTAAGGACATTAAACTGAGTAGCTTTTTGGGAGGCAACCCAAGCTGGAATTTTTAAATATTAAGTTTTAAATGGTTTAATTGATTCAGTAGAATTTTATGTATTTGAAGTTTTAGTTAATCTGTTAGTAGTTTTATGTTAGTGTTGTTGATTTTCAGGACAATGAAGCAAAAATTCAATGAGGCAGTTTCATGCTTGAATTGAAAAGTTTGGCTTGATTTGAATAAGTGTTCACTCTTATGTTCAATTGGTAATAGTGGTTAATAGAATTTCTTTGAATGTTTTTATGAAAGAAAGAGAAAAGGTAAAAGTCGAAAACTTTGATCAATGTCTTAACAACACTGCGTGTTGTGACACATAGTGGAAGAGCAAATTGAAAAGGAAGTTTATGTATGACATGAATTCTCGATATTTGCGACATAAATTCTGTAAAGGAAATATTGCAACATATTTTTTTGTGTCGCGACACAATTGAACGACTTTGTCTCTAAAACTATGTCGTGATAACTATTTTTGATTGTCGCGACAGAGCATTAATTGTAAAACAAATCCTGAGACATGTTGTGCATGACATTAAATGTGAGGCGAATCGACCGATTGGCTTATAAATAAATATTTTTTGAAAACTAAAGAGCCACCTTTCTCATAAACTCTTAACCTTCTCAACTTCTTATTCAAATTTCCACATTCTCATTCTTTGAAACCCTAGAGCTTCGAAGCCCAGACCCTACCATGTCTGATTCTACCACCTTGATTCCCGTCCTCAACGAACTCATGGATGAGTACATTGAGTTAGAAAATGAAATAGAACAAGGTTCTCAAGAAGCAACTGTGCAAGTTGAGGACAGGCAAGATGAAAATGAAAAGCAATAGTTGAAGGGAGAAGAATCAAGAAAAAGAAAAGGGGCGTGAAGCGGGAAGCGAGAAACGGATGAAAGAAGAAGCGAAAGAACTTTATTTTAGAAAAAGCAACAGCTTTAATGGAAGGAAGTTTAAAAGACAGAGGCTTCATTGCCGAAAGAGGATTAAAAAAGGTCATCTCTCCTTTTGCTGAAATGTTAGAAAAGAGAGGATGACAGTTACTGGGTGAACATAGAGAACCTGGTTATGCATCTTTGGTGAAAAAATTCTTTGCGAATATGGTAGAAAAAGAAGGAAAAAGAGTATATGTCAGAGGTCAGTGGGTAGAGTTCAGCAGAGAGGAGATAAATAGATTGTTTAATCTGAGGGTGCAAAAGGATGGTTCTAAGTTCAAGAAACAACTCAAGGAACCAAAACACAAAAAAATAGTAGACCTACTCACGGCTGGAAAAGGAAAATGGAAAGGGACAAAGAAAACCCCTTTTAAATCCATTGCCAAAGGGGACTCGACTGAAGAAGCCAAGGTATGTTTCTACTTTATTAGTTCTATCCTTATGCCTTCTAAGTGTCTAAGCACAGTGAGAAGAGAGGAAGTAATCCTCCTCTACGCATTGCTGAAGGGTTACAAGATAAATGTGGGAAAAAATATCGAAAAGTCTATCTTGGGTTACTCTGAAAGCAAATGTAGGGGAATAATTCACACCTAGACACAATAACCAGATTATGTATCCAAGGGGGAGTTGACGAAGAATGGGGGATCGAGAGGATTACCCCGAGCCTCCCCCTCGACCTTAAGCGGGTATAACTAAGGACGAAAAACGAGAGAAAGAGCTGGCAACGAGAAGAAGAAAAAAAGGGAATGAAGGGTGCACTGAGCTAGAATAGTGGGAAAAACCAATGTCCATTACAACAAGAAGCTCAGAGGAGTCAAAGTCAATTATGGAGTGCACCCCCAGAGTTGAGACAAACCCATCATGAACAAGCTGAAAGTTTAGGGTAGAAGTGCAATCATACAGAATTGATAGAATTGCGGATGTCTATGCAGCAGGAAATAAAGGAAAGAGATAATCAGCTAAAGACACAACTTCATCTCAGGGATGAGTATTTTGATGTAGAACTCAGAAGAAGGGACCAGAATTTAGAGGATGCACTGAAAAAAAGGGATGAAGAGTGGAAGATAGAAATAGAGAAAAGGGACACAGAGTGGAGAACAATCTTGAGAGATAGAGACAAGAAATGCCTTGAGAGCGACATGGACTCAAGAGATACTGCTTGCATGAACATTCCTACAGGACCTTGCAAGCAGAATTTTTGCATGATGAGCATATGAGATAAAAAATAACGGGACCTTACGGAATCTCTGGCTATGGGGCGGCGGGAGGCTGCAGAGGGGCTTGTGCGAGATCTGGGGCTGAGCTGATGACGGTGTCCGAGCGAGAAGAAGATACCCTGCCACAAATACGAGTTCTCGGAGCGTGGGCCCTACACTATGGTCCCCCGAGGGGTGTTACGGACCACCTACCCTATACTAACTCATATTCAATTGGATCGAGCCGCCTGCGCACCATGTGCGAAACAGAAAAATGAAAATCATAGTGCCGACAGAAAGGAACTCACCCCAATAGAGGAGGTGGAAGAATATCTAAGAATGGAATCAGCCAAGGAGAGGGCTGCAAGGAATAAAAAAATGAACAATACCCTACCTTTCACACCTCCTCATCCTTTTTGTACTCAAAGCCATTCCTCTGAATAAAATAAAGATTTGTGCAAAATTTTGTGTTCATTTTTGATTGGTGTGTTTTAATTAATTGTCTTTGCTTTAATGTTTGTCATCTACTTGGTTGAATAAAGAAGAAATCAATTTTCTGGATCAAATAGTTTATTTTCTGCAACATGTTTGGGTGAAATGACTTGAGAACAATTGTGGTAGTGTTGTATTATTGTGAGCTAAATGCATAATCAAAATGAACTTCTTTACTTGATTAAAATAACACAACATCAAAAATTCACATCCAAACAACCACTGATAGATGCATTGTGGTAGGCTAATCCCCAATTGGAAAAGGAAGTTGCAGTTTAGCAAGAATGAAGTTGAATGATCAGATTTAGGAAGATGTACTCAATAGGAAACACAAATAAGAATTTTGAGACCTTTGTGTAAACATTAAGGTCAGTAAAAATCCTTAAAAACAATGCACATGGTCAAAATGAGTCCTTAACAAATTGAGAAAAATTAGGGACATTTTCTAGGTTTATTCACAGTCAAACAGTCCAAGGTCCTAGAACTTGTTAGATTATTAGTCAAGGCGAAATTCTAGGCAATACCACTAACAAGAAGTGATATAGGCCATCCTTGGAAGATTGACCCTTTCAAGCTGCCCACCATGGCATATGCCTGGCGAAGCACTACAGTTAGAATTGAGATTGCCTAATTTCTTCATCAACCAGCAATTAGGAACCTAAAATCCTTCCTTTATTCTAATCCTATAGTAAAAATCCTTATTGCCTGGGATTTGTGAAAGTGAACTTCAAAATTGCAGAAAGGACAAGATTGGGGAATATTATTTTGCTTTGAAGGGAAACACAAGAATGAAGACGAAGAAAGAGTAAGAACAATGAAGGAAAGAAAAGAAATACAAAGAAGAAGTCAAAGATTGTAATATTTTGAATCATTTCTGGTTTCGTGGCCTTCCCTCGAACACCACCATAGGGTGTTTCAACACCTAGCACCCTAATGCCAACTAGTATGGGGAGCCTCAACCCAAAGTTCTCTAGAGTGGTAGAAAGCCTAAAAGACAAACATTGCACTATTCCTAAAAATGTTCTGCAAGTGTAAAGAAAAGAAAAAGGGCTTTCTATCTAAAGGAATCTCGTCCGACTTGATTAGAAATGACAATGGTAAACAAAATTGGCCAAGATGAGAGTATGTGATAGACATCAAGACCAAGTCTGGGGAAAATTTTCCTGGCATCAAGAGAAAAGAAGGGATGAAGGATGAGACAAAGATGCAAAAGGAATGTTAGAATCGGGTAATTTTTTAGCTTAAATTCTCCACCATCCACCAATAACTCCAAGCTAAACTTTACAAGCCTAAAAGACCTAATTGATCTTCAAGGCCAGCATTACTGCCACAGCGAGACTAATATGAAAACAAGCATAATGGACTAAATGATATACGTAACTATACACCTTCGAAGATTAAGACTTAGGCCAAGGAGAAAGGGAAAGAAGACCATCACACACCAAAGATCAAGATGAATCGGATCGAATTGTTTACATTTAGAAATCATTAGTTTTGTCATAGGTGATAGTAATCAAAATTTTCCTAAGTCTGAATTGAGTAAACTAAAATTTGAAACCAAATTTAACTAACTAGTTTCACTCTAGAGGTCAGACAAAAGGATTGTAGTGTAAAGTAGAAAAATGTCCCTAAAAATAAAGTTGAATTATTTGAGGACAAACAAAATTTTCTTTTCTTTTATTGGGGATAAGCAAAACTTTAAGTTTGGGGGAATTTGATGAGTCTTAAATTTATCTATTTTTAATCCATTTTTTTGGCTATTTTGCATATTCTATATGTTTTAACGCCAAATTATGGATTATTCAATTAATCCTTGAGTTTCAGTTTTAATTCAAAAGGAAAAATCCAGCAAGAGAAGAGAAAAGAGCAATCAGATCGCCTATGTCAAGGCAGAGTTTTGTTTGTCGTGACAAACGTCCAAGCGAATGGTTAAGGAAAAATGTCACGACAATATTTCTACTGTCGCAACACAAAGGAGTGAATATAGAAGAAGAGCTATGTCGAGACAAAAGATAGCTTGTCAAGACAAAACATGAGAAGAAAGTAACAAGAGTTAGCTGAGACAAAGAGAGATAATGTTGCGACAAGGTTTCTTATGCTAGATGTCAAAACTAGGAGGAACCTCGTCGCGATACACCCGGCCACACCGTAAACAAATAGAAGGCGTAATCTTCGGTCGCACATAAAATATCCCGGGCGCGACACCGATTATTGCTAACTTGGAAAAATCCCGCGAGACATCAGATGAAGAAGTTATGCTCGATGGCATGAATGTCGCCACACTAGAAGACAAGGTCTCCGTCTCCGACAGAGAAACAAAGTCGCGACGCGCGATGCCGACTAGCGAACCCGGGACCGACAACATACGAAGCTAATGCCAAAATATACTACAAGCTAAATAGTGGCTTTGATGTCGCGGCGATATTAAGGTCGGCACATAGAAATAAGTCAACACAGAGAATCAAGGCCATGATGTACTCCCCATGTCGCACAAAGATTCCAACATTAAGGAGTAGAAGTTTCATTACGAACATAATGTAATCGGGTCGCACACAAAGATGAGCTTTATGTAAAAAAGTCTTGTCAATGACATAAAACTTGGTCGCTACGTAAGACATCTACTACCCTACGACTATGTCGCAACATAAAAATGAAGTCGCAATAAGAAATCGTGTTATAGACAAGACTTATCGCGCGACACTTTCCCGTCGCAATAGGAATGCCGATACAAGAAACGCCGCGTAACAAGAACCAATAGAAATGTTGTCGCAACATTAAAACTCGGGCCGCGATACAAACAAGAAGTCGCGACGTAAAACAATGTCGCGAATAACTGGTTCAATGTCGCAACATAAATGTTTCGTGAATCATGGCATGAGAGTGCAACGGCGTGAATGGACGTAATCCACGATCTTGCAGACAAAGTGTTAAAGAGTCAGCAGCAGATCCACGAGATAGAGGAAACTTTGTCGCTACGTATCAAACACGTATCAAGAAAACAAAAGCTGTCCGGCAGACGCTTATCGGCACAGAGAATTGCAACGAAGAATTAAACCTATCGCCGACACCACTTAAATGCGATCGAACGTAATCCGGCCTAATTTTATCCACAATGTAATACTGAATTTAAGGCCCAAACTTCAGGTCTCTATAAATAGAAAACATTTGAGAGTGAGCTGCGATCCCAACCAATGACCCATCATAATCCAACCAAGTCCTGATACTAAAATCACCAAAACTACACTTTACAAAGCGATTTAATTGGCAAGCCCACAAAACATTTGTTTTTAACAAAATACATTTACAATGAAGGTATTCAAGTTTTTCTAAATGATTTACAAAATAGATGTTCAGAGTTCAAATTGGTTTTACATAATACTAATATCCAAAGAAAACATGAAAAATATCGTACATGTTCTGAGCATACTCAAATTTCTTCTTTATGACTCGACGCCTCGATCTCGGGTCCGGCCGATCACTATCTATCACCGGTACCGCAAGATTGGTAAAATAATACGCTAAGCATTTTCATGCTTAGCGGTTCTATACAACCATTCCTCGCCCCAAATCTTAAATCAATTCATGTAATTTAATAATTCGTAACTTTCAATCTTTGGATGACTTTAATATAAATACAATACATATACTTTGTTATATATATACACAAATTATAGTTCATCGACATCCTATAAATACATTTTCATACCACAGAGCTTAAATCTCAAATTGACCAATTATGCTCACAAACAATTCATATGCAAATCATCCAGCCTCCAAATTCAATCTAGGCTAGTGCGTGATCAATTCAAGAGTGCGAATCAATTCAAGCAGTAAATCAATTCAGTTGTTAATCAATCTCAGTTATGCCCAACCCACTTAACCTATGTCTTCAATATGCGGTGACGGGAGTCGTCGAAGATCATTCAAATTTCACACAGTTTCAGATTACATGGTTTTATAACACAAAGACGGTCCCGCCGGGTTGTCGACCTGCTATAAACAATCAAATAAGTCAACACTACCGATACGTCCTAATCGCTGCCGGATCGGAGTGACATCAATAGTTCGCAAGATCGCTTATTTGACCCTATCAGTATACCAATCTATCCCACGCGAAATAAACTGCTAATGACTTTAAGGGCGTTCAAATCCTTTATAGCAAAAATATAGTACAATATGCACGCTTGTAAGGTCAAATGAGCTTTCACACCCCGTACTTTATATGCAAACATTTCACATCACTTTTCTCAAATCAATTCAATATGCTTTTAGAACAAACATGCAAAACTGGAAACAGCAAAGGAGCTCAGAACAAACATTCTCAAATTTTAAACAAAATATGAGTAAGTAGAACAAACCCCAAAATCTTTACTTTGATTCCAATCCCAATCTCAATTCATTGCTTTCCTCTCGCCGCATTCCTATTCCAAAACCATTAAACAATATTATTCGTGGCGTACTAGTTTTGGTTAGATTGATTAGTAGATTAATATGGATTTCAAATTCAACAAGTTATATATAGATGAATTCTGACTCAATGGGCCTATAGAGTCCGCAACACCAATCGGAGTTCAAACGAAGGGAGATATGACCTTCCGGTTGAGGTCGCAGTCGGCCTTGACGAGCCGACCGGATCGACGATGCAATCAAGTGACGAGCGACCTAACACCGGGTCTGACATCTAATATCTTCTGCAAGCATATGGTGATGAGGATTCTTCACTACGCTTTCCGTAGAGTCCAAGAACACTCGAATCGAGTTTAGACGAAGAAGTTATGACCTTCCGGTTAGGTCGCGCGCAATGGGCCTTGCACGAGCTGATTCAATCGATTGAGTCAGACCGCGACGTGAGCTCGCCTAACACCCTCGGCCCGACATCTAATATCTTCTCGCCAGGCATGTGGATGGATTCTGACTCAATGGGCTTTCCATAGAGTCCAAGAACACTTTAAATCGGAGTTCAGATGAAGAAGCTATGACCTTCCAAAGTTGAGGTCGCGCGCAATACCTTTGACGAGCCGACTCCGAATCGACGAAGGTAATCGGCGACGAGCTGCACCGAAGTGACGAGCTAGTTCAACACCTTGGTCTGACATCTAATATCTTCCTCAGGCATATGGATGGATTCTTTGACCCAATGGCTTCCATAGAGTCCAAGAACACTCGAATCGAGTTCGACGAAGAAGTTATGACCTGCTGGTGTCACGCGCAAATACCACAGCCGACCGGATCGACGTAGCTGCACTGAAGGCGACGAGCTCAGCTCATATAGGACGAGCTGAGCTTCTTCAGAAGAGCTAAGCTTCACATGACGCACTGAGCTCGCATGACGAAGGCTTCTTCGTGACGAGGTCCAACACCTCTATTTGACGACCCCATGGGCTGACCTCACCCATTTGATCTGTCGAGTAAAAAGACCATAATCCTTGTCTACAAGGGTCCCGACCGAGAAACTGAAAAGCCTAACATCAAGTTCACGGACGTGGCTATACTTTTTAGGAAGGACTTCATCAAATTCCCTTATTTGATACCAAAAACTCCCTTCTATTGGTCCGGCTGGTTAATCTAATTGGCAGAACTGACCCACCAGATCGAGCTGGCCGACCTGGTAAAAGGACTATAACTTAGTCTATAGAGGTCCAAATTGAGAGATCCAGCGTCTAAAATCAAGTTCATTGATGTGGCTACAACTTATTAGAAGGACCTGTTCTACCGATTCTTTATTTCTACCCAAAATTCAGCTCTAAGGTCCGCTAATGCGCACTTATCACAATGTGGCAAATTTAGGTAGAAAATGACCAAAGCAGGGAAGACCCACTCTCGAGTTGTCGTAAACTCCTCCGATTCCAGTCTCTACTTGTAGCTCTTGTCACTAGGAAGGACTTTCCCTCTTGCTTCACCTGAGACCTATGGTCTATCACAAAAATCTAGAGGAGAAGGTAGAGCCTCTCTCTCAACTCCTTTCTCTTGCTTTTCCCTTTCTATGGATCACCCTAATCGTACTTTTAAACAAGAGGCTTCCTCCTTTCCTACATGCCATGTCCTTTCCTGATTTTTTCTTCTTTTTCTTTATTCTATTTTATTTCATTTTTTTGTTATTTAGGTCCCTCCATTTCTCTATTATTCTTCATTTAAGTCTCCTATTTTCGCTAGTATATATAAACTTATTTACAATTGACCCTTTAGTCCCCATTTTACAATTTCCATATTTTATCTTTTTCACTTGGGTTTATTTCTAGAATCAATAATCATTTAATCAATATTCATCTAAAAATTTCCAGAAAAATACCCAAGTTGGCTCAATTATACCCGGAATATATAATAATTTTTATTATAAAAATTCTAGGGTATTTTTGGGGCGTTACAGAGGCAGTTAGTCGACGTAAAACCAACGAAATCTGGGGAGCTGAGGACTCTTTTGTATTATAATTTTCTTTTATTTTCTTTTCATTTTCTTATAATTTTCTTCGTTGATTAGAATTAGTGTAGGATTTCAATTTGTTTACTAGACTTGAAACAATGGATTGTTCAGAAGTTTCGAAGTTGAGCCAAATTGTTGAAAATCAATTCCGATTACTGTTTGAATCTAATGAAGTCCAAAGAAAAGATGGAATTTATTTCTTTCAGTTGATTATAGTTGCATTGGAAATTTCCTGATCAATATTTCAGTGTTTACCGCGATTCAGTTTTATGGGAAACCCAACTTATGTTGGGAAAGATATGATGTTAAGGTGGTCTTTCCTATGTACTTAGAAAGAGATTTCTTGGATTGAGAATTTCGAATTTATTTGAATGGTGTTGTTCATGAAGTAAAGTGTTCCCAATATTAATAACTTATGCCCAATTAAGGACTATTGTCTAGCTCTGATTTCCAGGAGGCCCTCTGAGTGACACAGGGTTGGAAATTCCTGAGAGAATGGATGCATTACTTAGGGGTATGCTAGACTATTATTGAAGAACTAATGAGCTCTAAAAAGATTACTTAGATAAATCATCAATTTACTCATGGTTTGAGAATTAGTTGAAGGATCTATCAATTTAATCAATTAGAGATTTCTCCTTAGTATTGAGGAATGATCTTGATCCTGTGTTAGCTTAGATCTAATTAAGGAAAGAGAGAACTCTTTAAAATCTCAAGGATGAGACATCATTCATCTTATAGAGATCTGGCAAATGGCCCTATCTTGGGAAGCAAGAAAATGCAGTCATAAGAAATGGGTATGAAGTATTGGAAAAGAAAAATATCTAGATCTTATAGAGAAAATATGATTACAAGTAATTGGTTAGATACATGTTTCAGAAATGAACATGACTCTCTATTCAGTGAAATGTATGGTTAAGGGAGAAATCCAAACTATACTACTGTGCCTCTTGACATTTTCAGATTCTAATTCATGAAAGAATAGAATTAGATTATGTTGCAGGAATTGATAATTTTACAGCAGTGAAATCCCAGTGTCTACTTCCAGTAATAATCTAGTTCATGTCCAGTTTAGGTCTAGGATTTTAAATTTCCTTTTATTATAGATGTAGAAATTTAAACAGTAGAATTATAGTTAGGTTAACAAAAAATTATATGACATGGCAATTCGGGGCCAGTGTGGAACTCTTGAGTAGTTAGGTAGTTGAACTTTAAATTTGATCACTGTGGGAATGATATCTGACTATGAGTCCGCTTATTACTTTAAATGACCTTGTGCACTGGTAACATTTGAACAAACTTAAATCTTTCAATGAATTCACTGACAAATCATTTTTATTATAAGCATACATGTTTTATCTTGGTCAACAAGTTTTTGGTGCCTTTACTGGGGATTAGCATATAGTCCTTTGGTAATAGTGGCAAAAATTTGATCCATATATACGAAAATTGGTCAACAAAAACTGAATATAAAAATTAATGAAAATCCATCAATTCGAGATTAGGGTTACATAAAAACCCTAGCCTAAAGAGTTAATTTATAATCAATAAATAATACATCATGTTTTGAGGATCCATATAGATTATAATAAGAAAAATAGGAAAAGAGTAAATCAAACAAAGGAACTCTGATTTGATTCAGTTCTTCGTCTTCTCTTCTCTTCGCGTTCGTACGTCGTCCTTCCTTGATCTCATATGTGATTTTTGCTTTTATTCTAAAATTTTTTACAAACATCTCTAGGTGACGTCGTGACGTTGGATGGTGAAGACTGGTCAAAAGTCGCTGGACCTCAACGTCGCGACGTTGGAGTTAGATTCTACATTCCTCCATCTTTAAGTCTCCACTTGTCTCCAACTGCACCATTTTATTTGAAAGACCAAAGATAAAGCCAAATATTAGATATGAAGCAAAAACGCCACCTATTTAGGTGCAAACTAGATCTTAAACACTCTAAAATACGGGGATATAATGAGTGTTTTGGACACTCATCAACTATGAATCTTTTCATATGCAATATATTGTGCAGCGCTATTCTTTCACTCAATACTAAACCCGACTTGGTTTAGATCATGGAAATCAGCTCCCACTAGATTGAATATGCCACACCTAGCCGAAGTGTGTTTTCTTGTCTTTGAGATCCATTACTCAAATAGCATGCCACTGAAGAGTATCTTCATGACATATTCACTTTGGCCAGAGATTCCGAGTAATGATCTCTGTAAGAGGCCTAGGGTATACCCTCTTTCTATTGGGAGTGGTGAATCCTCTATTAGCTACTCAATTACCTTCGAATACCTTAAGCTATACCCAATCCTCATCCTATAATCAACCTCTTAGAGGAAACAAAGATCAAAGTCAAAGTATAGAATCAGTACCCAAGATATCATTAAGCACCTCAAGTTTAAGGATACTTACACCATTGCTATGATGAGACAATCATTGATGATAGAATAGATAATCCATGTGATTGTCTCATGGCGGGTCTCCAATGTACTTGACTACTCTTAGCAAGCATCCACATGTCTACTTTAATCATCATGATGATTACAGTTTATGAGACTAATTGCTTGATCAAATCAAGGAGTATAACATGTACTAGTCTGTCCAGATCAAGATTGTCTAATCTTGCTGATCTTATGACTAGGGATTGTTTAGATACTAACATAATTACACATAATAGGAATCTCACTATCATGATCACCATCACGATTTCCTTATGCTATGTAGTATATCACGAACTTCATTAATTTGGTTTAAGATCGCTATCAATTCATATATATAAAATGAACATCAAAGAAATAAAGATATGTTTATTATAAATGAATATAAATTGTATAATAAGTGTTAAAGGTGATTGCCTTTAGAGAATTTCTCTAATAACAATCACCTTTAATTGACATCCCTTGATGAAAAGAATATGATATGCTCCCTCTTTAGTATATCCCTTTTTGATGAGGTACTCCTTTAACCTCTCATACCATGCTCTTGGTGCTTGCTTTAACTCATATAGTGTCTTCTTCAGTATGTACACATGATTAGGATCTTGAGGATCTTCAAATTCCTTAGGTTGTGCAACATAGACTTCCTCATTCAAATAGCCATTCAAAAATGCACTATTTACATCCATTTGGTATAGTTTGAACTTGAGAGTGCATGCAAAATCCATTAACAGGCATATTGAATCCAGATGAGCTATTGGTGCAAAGGTTTCTTCAAAGTTCAGTCCTTCGACTTGGGTAACCAACCTGGCCTTGTTCCTTGAGAAGTTCCCTTGCTCACTAGTCTTGTTTTTTGAAGATTCACTTTGTCCCAATGATGTTGACATTCTCAGGTTTAGGTACTAAATCCCATACTTCATTTTGACTGAATTGAGCCAATTCTTCTTGCATTGCATTGACCCAAAACTCATCCTTTAGTGCTTCTTTGACATTTTTGAGCTTAATTAGTGAGGTGTTACATGTAAGGCCAATCATCTCTCTATAGTTGACCTTAGGGTTCTTGCATGTTTGAACCTTCTCTTCAAGATCACCAATAATGTCAGTTGCAGGGTGATTTTTCTACACTTTCCTAGAGGGCACTCTAGGATTATTGTTCGTAACTTCATTAGGCTTTTTTCATTCATTAGATGGTTCGTATGATTTGAGTTTTAGTGCTTCGTTCCATAGGTAGTCTAAACATCTGCAAAGACAGGGTGCTTTCATTCTAGAGGGCATCTGAACGTCCTCAGAGATGGGATGATTGTTTGTGTATTCTAGGACCTGAGTGTCATTTGGGATGCTTGGATTTTAACTAACTCCTTCATTTGATTGACTGTGTGAAGAGCCAATGGTCAGTTCTTTTGTTTAAAGGGAAATAGGCCGAGGCAAGTGATCATCCATCTTTACATTGATGGACTCCAAAACAGCTTTAGCTCTTTTGTTGAATACCATGTAGGCTCCACTTTTGGAGGAGTAGCTTATAAACACACCTTCATTGCTTTTTTCATCAAACTTTCCTTATGGTTCCCTATCACGAGATGCAAAGGCGACTATCAAATTCGCATAGTGCTCGCCGTACCGTCTAATGCGCTACCAATACTTTTACTTTTACGATATATTCAAACACCAATACAAATACAAATTCATTTTCAACACTTAGAGCTCTAGTGCTAACAAAAGCTGATACTATTCAAATCCAATTGCAATTTCATTTAAGACACATTTCAAATGCTCATTTTGTAAAATGATAATTGGACCTCGCAACATGAAGTATACGTAACATCATTTTAACTTAGTAAATCCATCATTTGGTTCCCACAATGAATTCCTTTTTTTCTTTAATTTGATATAGCATTATATGCCCATTTGGTCCATTTCCCACCTTGATACAATATGGCATTATTAGCAGTTTTCAATATAAAAAACATTTACAAAAACAAAATCAGAGTTCACTTTTCGAATTATAGTTTCAATAAAAAAAAATAGTCAAATCAAATTCATGTATGCATATGACGGAACTTTACTTATCCTTCGTATGACTTTGACGATGACTCTGAATCTTAACGGCCCTTGTCTTTGTACTGTTCTCTTGGTACCTGTGTGATGATAAAACAACGCGCTAAGCATTTTCATGCTTAGTGGTTCTATATAGTTCTCTCTTCCATTTCAGTTTAATACAAATCATGCAATTTTTCTAAACAATGCTTTTAACCTTTTTGAATGATCAATGCAATACAATACATATATTCATTTCATATACATTCATTTATAGTTTATTGATCATTCCAATATGCACTTCTCATATGCAATAAATAATCTAAAACACAAATCATGACATTTCACAATTTTCTTTATCATTTCAATTTGCTCTTAAACCATTTAACTTATGCTTTCGATGCAATGTGATAACTGAAATACCGCACGGTCCTACTGCCACAGCTGTATAAAAACATGTTGTTTTATAACACAATACGGTTCCGATTACCGTCAGACTAGTTATTAAAATCAATTTGTAAATACTCACTATATTGTCTCGCTGAGCTACTTGACGGAGTGACACATCATTATGTTCTGTCATAGTGATCAAGGCTGATTCACACCCTTATTGGTATACCACCTATCCTCAACTCAAATTTAATGGTTATCATTCTGGCTTAAGCGGGCGTCTTCCAAATCATTCATAGAAAAATACAGTATAGTATGTACATTTATACAAACACCCATTTTCACACTCATGCACTCTTTTTCATATGCAAATCATTTCACAATCAATTGCCTCAAATCAATTAAAACAAATCAATATGCTTTTTCTTATAAATCATTTCAGTAATTCAAATCATTTTGTAATCATTCAAACATTGTGGAATTAAAGAGAAAGAAGTTGAGAACAAACCAAAAAACTTGTTGCACTTTGATTCCAATCCCCACCCCTGGAACACCAGTTTTCTCTCGCCAACCCTCATCCAATACAATTAACAATCATATTATTATTAGTCGGGTATTCTAGGAGTTCTATTTAGGATTTACTTTCTACCGTGACTCTCATATTTTCCATACATTCTTTCTCTTTTTCCCTAATTCCTCCTCCTTATAAAATCCTTAACATTTGTTTTAGGCATTGTTATGCCTCATTTTTAATCCTATTTGTGGGCTATGGGACGCCCACACGGTTCACTTACACTTAGGGGGATTCAGGAAAAAAAAAACTCAACTTAAACATCAACACAACCAAGCAATTAGTACACTTGGTTCTACAATCAAATTTTTATCAAATATGTGAGAAAAAATTGCCATCAAATGGCACATAGTTAGATTCTAGACTCAAATAGCTTTCTGTAGAGTCTAAGAACGCATGAACGGGCACGACAGTATGGTTATACTGATTGAAGTTTTGGTATCAAAACGGTGCTGCACTAATGTAAAATTTCAAGAGGGTTGTGTGTACCTTTCGCAGGTTTGCGAAAATTCCTCGCAGATTCACCGCTGCTTTCTTCCTCTCTTTTCATGTTTAATCCACTCTGAAAACAATTAATAAACACTCAAATAAGTTCGTTTGAGGTTCAAACAAAACACATAAACATTTTTCATTTCAACATTTCAGTTTTGACAAATCAAACACAAAACTGGACTAAGAGGAGACGTAGGAAGAACAACGAGAAAATCAGTCGGCCATTCTAGGGTTTCTAGTTAGGGTTGATTTCTACCCCAATACACTAGCTTTTCCATAGATCTAGGTTGGATTTACACTTACCTTATAAGAAGGAGCGAAAACCCTAGTTTTCTTCTTGACCTAGCCGCAACTCCTCACCACGGATCGTCCTTCAATTTCTCAGCTTAGGCGAGATTAGTCTAGGGTTTAGATTGGAGACAAAACAGCTTGAAGAATGAGGGAAATCCAAGTGATTTTTGGTTCCTCAAAGTGGAAGGTGCGATCGGTGAGAGTTTGAGAGATAGAGATTTTTGTGCGAGAGAGAGAGATGAGCAGATTGAGAGAATGAGGGAATGAGAGAAATGTCTCTCAAAGACCAATATTTGGTCTTTTAATCAAAATCTTTCACTAAGCCTTGTTTGGCTACACACACTAATTCCCATTTTTCTCATTTTTCTCGCTTTAAAGCTTCATTCCAATTTCATTTTCACTTATTTTCATTTCATTTATACCTTGGCATTTACATTACTCATTTATGACCCTTAGGTCCTCATTTGACATTTTTACCAAATTCATTTGGCTCATGTTAAATTTTTGGGTTTTTATCATTTTTCATTTTTAGCCATTTAAACTCTGGAAAAATATAATTTAATTTATTTTACACTCTGAACATGTTATAAAACTGTTAACGTATTTCCAGGGCTTTACACTAGGTTTCTTACATTTCCAGATCTCATAGGGAGTCATGTAAGTACCTAGATGAAGGTAAACATGATTCACGATATAGCAGGCTGTGTTCACAACTTTAGCCCAATACTTGATTGGCACATTCCTAGCTTTGAGCATGATCCTAGCCATCTCTTGAAGGGTCCTGTTCTTTTTTTCCACTACCTTAATCTGTTGAGGAGTTTTTGGTGCTGAAAACTCATGTTGAATGCCATGTTGACCACAAAAGTCCCTAAATTCTGAATTGGCGAAGTCCTTACCAAGATCTCTCCTAATCTTGGTGAGCTTTTATAGGTGGTGGTGTTCTTCCTTTGAGAGTTTCAACCATAGTTCTTCAAAAACACTAACTTATCTTTGAGGAATCTGGTCCTTAAGAATTTGGAGTAGTCATCAATGCACACATATGTGTACCTCTTTCCTCCCATGCTTTCCACCTGCATAGGACCCATGAGGTCCATGAGGACAAGCTCCAATACTTTGGTCGTAGAAGTATGTTGGGACACTTTTGGAGATGCTCTTGATTTTTTCCCCAATTGGCACGGGTTGCAAATTTTTTCAGGTACTACCCTTAGCTTAAGGATTCCACGGCTTGCCTTGGTTGTAACAGTATCCATGAGGCTGTAGTAACTGATGTGCCCAAGTCTTCGGTGCCAAAGTTCAATGTCGTTCACCAAAGTGTTCAGACAAGTGTTATAATGGGCTAGCAGGTAGCAATTATATGAGGACATATTTCCCTATATCATACAAGAATTGTCCAGATTAATGACAGCACACATATCCCCTGTGAATTTCATAAAGAGATTTTAGTCTCATAGTTGGCTAATGCTGATAAAATTAGCCTTTAAAACCCTTCAACCAGCAGGACATCTCTTAATCTGGGTATTCTAGGAATATTTAATGATCTAAAGCACAAGATTCTTCCTTTCACACCATCTCCAAAGGTTATGCAACCCATATTTGATGGTTGTATTTCAGTCAAGAAGTGCTTGTTCTAGTCATGTGCCTCGTTGCTGCTATCAAAGTACCACCTTTGTTCAACTTCAGCCTTTAGTGAGGTGAAAACTATAAAGCTGTTGGTCTTTCCTTTCTCTACCCATTTTTTCTTAATTATGGGGTATTTTCCCATTAGTCTCCTCTATCAATTGGTTTTATAATCCCTGCAATATCGCTTGATGTGTCCCATATCTCTGCAGTAGTAGCATCGGATGCCCCTTGGTTTCATTTTGTTTATACTAGGTGAGGCCGTTTATGAGGCGGTCTTAACGCCCTTCTTGGAATGAGGGGAAGCCCATGTTTCTATCCTTGCAACAACTTTAGTTATAGAGGATTCGTTCATGTACCCCAAGCCTTCATGTCCTTTGGTCAAATTAGCCATACTGAGGATCTGATATAGGGATGTAGTGCCCTAATTCATATTTTCACATTTTTCTTGAGTTGCTCCAATTCAAATTGTGCTTCTTAGAAAATTGACAACGCTTTCTAGAGATCAACAACTCCTTTATGAAGTCTTCCTTTTTCTTTGTTGAGTTGGGAGACTAATCTATGCAGAGATTTGTTAGTCCTCACTGCATCCATCTAGGTCTCATACATGAGTTTATAAGACATTGTTAGCTCTTCATTAGATATTTCATTCTCTTCTTCATCACTACCATAGAGAGTCTGAACATCCTGAGGAATTGGAGCAAGGACTGGGTGAGTCTAAACATTTTTTGGGACTTCTTCTGAAACTTCCTGCTTTTGACCTCATGTTGCTATGTTTTTCAAGAGGGTGATGAGTGCAATTGGTTCACTGATGTGGTCTTTCCCTTCCTTGCTTCCTTCGTGGATTACTTGCAAAATGTCCTAAGCTTCCTTTGTTGATTTAGCATTTGTGATGAGCCTAAACTACTTGGAATCCACACCACATTGGATATCATTGGGAGCCATCCAATTGCTAGTTTCTCATTTGTCTTCTGCACTAGTTCATTATGACTTAGTCTTGACCACATTTTTTCCATCGTCATCTATCTTAGTTGGAGGACACCATCCTGTCAATACTGATCTCTAGGCTTTCATATCAAGATATTTAATGAAGACAACCATCTAAACTTTCCGAGGAACAACCCATAGCCCGCTACCTTGCTAGTATGAGATTTGATCTTACTAGAATTATTTTTATGCAGCCATATAACACTTTTCAAGATGTGATAAAGCGTAGTTTGAAGGTTGAGGCTCTAAACAAGTATGGAAATTCTACTACAACTAAAAGTGTGGCTAAAGAAGGGTTTTCCAAGGGTTTGACTTCTTGGAATCCTAATGGTGGTAACACTACTTTCACCCCTCAAATAAAGAGTGAAGTGCATAAGCCACAACAAGAATTGACTTCTAAGTCAGAGAGGTGTTTTAAGTGCCTAGGATTGTGGCATATTGCTTTCGGATGTCCTAAACGAAAAGTGGTTGCCCTAATTGAGGAATATAAGGCCAAGGAAGAAGATGTTGAAGAAGTAGTCAAATCTAACCATGTCCAAGAAGATGAGGAGAAGAGTTTGCCTTTGTCAAAATTTGAGTTGGATGTTGAAGTACCCGAATCTAACCATGTCCAAGAAGATGAGAAGAGTTTATTACTATCAAAATCTGGGTTGGAAACCAAAGATAGTTTGGATGTGATGGCTTTGGTTGAAGAAATTGAAAGTGAGAAGGAAATCCTAAAAGAAGTGAAATCGATTCTAGAGGAATGTGTTAATGTAATGCCTGAGGAAATACCACATGAGTTGCCACCCATGAGGGATATTCAACATCAAATAGACCTCATACCAAGTTCGGTTTTGCTCAACAACCTAGCCTATAGAATGAGTCCTAAGGAGCATGAAGCGCTTAAAAGGCAAGTTGATGATATGCTTGACAAAGGGCTTATTCGAGAAAGTAAAATTCCTTGTGTGGTTCCTACCTTATTGGCACCTAATAAAGATGGATCTTGGATCTTGGAGAATGTGTGTTGATTGCCAACCTATTAACAACCTTTTTGTTCATTAGGATGTAAGGTTCGACATTAGGCAAAAAATTGAGCAATATAAAAAATAAGTAAATGAAGGCATCACAGGCTTATTTTCTACCTTAGTGGTTGAATTTGGTTACACATGAGAAACGAGAGGTTCTTTGATGCAGAGGTGTTCCAAGTTATGCGCAAGAGTAGACAACCCCTTCAAGATTATTGAGAAGATTGGAGAGAATGCTTACAAGTTAGAGTTACTTGATGACTATGGTATCTCACCTACGTTCAATGTCAAGGATTTGAGGCCTTATTATAGTGAAGACTTGAGGGTATGTCTTTTTTCCCAGCGATATGGGATTGATGTAGGAGCTTCTTCAACAAACATTGGGAATTCACCCTTCATTATGGAAAATTCTGATTGATGGGGTTGCGAAACCTTGGGATCATTAAAATGGATCTTTTAGACCTCAGTTAGGCCTTGAAATGAGCTATGGACATGATAAAATCTCGAGAGAGAGTTTAACTAAGCCAATATTTTGATTTTTATGTAATTTCTAAGCCCGAATTTGAGTTGGAGTCTTATTAGTTGGTAGAAGATTTGTTTTAAGTTTCTTAGTCAAAGTAGGAGTTGTTTTATTTAAATTCCAACAAGATGTTTTATTAGAATTATGAGTCTTATTTCAATTAGAATTCTTATACTTTAATTATGAGAGTCCTATAGGAAAATAAGGGGCCTATATATACCGCCCAATGTACTCTTTTAATTCATTCAAAGTTTAATAATATTTTCAAATTTCTCTTTTTAAGAGTTATTTCTTGTTCTCTTATCTCTTGGGTGGATTCCCTTGACTGGTGAGTTCGTGGCTTCTTATCGCCTGGTAGATTTCTAGGATGGCAAAGTAACTTCCTATTCTTCTACTCCTACCAATTCCATCATCTTAACCTTAACTTATACATAACCTTTTTTTCAACATTCAATCCAACTCATTCCAAATATGGTTCCATACTATTAATATCATCCTAAACACTTTATCTTATCCTAAAATTCCTAAAACTCACCTTCCCAAACCTATAGAAACCCTAAATTCATGCTAGCCTTGATTATCTTAGAAAAACCCGTAAGGTGCAAACTACCTCAAAACAAGATTGTTTTGCATCAAATCAAACTTTCCAAACCTAAAATCCTTAATTCTTAATCTTAATTCTATCAAATATAAACCCTAAATTGGCCCTATGACCTTTGAAACTAGACCTAGCCCTTACCCACCAAAGTTATACTCTTACCTAAACCCCTTAGAAATCACAGTCCATCCTCCCCTTGATTCAAATGCATTTTGTAATTTTCCATACAAGATTTTTTAAATATTAAATTATCATATAAGTTATTATTAAAAAGATACATCCAAAAATTTAAAATAAAGTAGTTAAAATAACAAAGTTTAATATGTTAATAATATATTATAATAATAATTATTGTCAAAACCTCTTTGCTACAAAAGCAAAGATTTGACTCCATGTTAAAGCCAAAATATTGAATTTTGTATATCATTGAAAAATCTAAATTATTAAGCTAGTTATTTTAAAAGGTTAAATAAAGATTTTGGGGTCAGTCGGGCCAACTTGGACAAAACCCACATGGGTTAAGGGCCAAAATCGGTCGAGCCAATTTGGCCTAGTTTTATTCGGACCATAAATTTTACAACCCAGCCTTCCTAAAAATTGGGCCAAAGTGGGCTCACCCACTGGGCTCAACCTATATTGCCAACTCTAATCATAATGCCCATACTAGAACCTTTAGAAAAAAAATAACAATCAATGACATTTTGGTCACAATATTATTGAGCAAATAAAAAGAGATCTCGTGCTATTCCTATGAAGGGAATTATGCTTTAGGGGTAGTTGGGCCCCATATTCATAAAAAGGCCATCAAACCACCAAAATTCAGCATGACTATATATTTTGTGACAAAAATGGCCATAACCCCAACCCCTACCCACCACATCGGGCCTTCTCCAACCACTTAGTTTTTCTTTTCTTTTTTATTTTTCATGGGAAATGCCCTTCATTTTCCATCTTATTTAAAATTTTATGATTTTTAATATTTTATTTTTAATTAATTTTATAAGATAATATCTTATTTTCACTTATTTTGAAAATCTACTTAATTAAAAAGTTTATTTTTTAAAATTTATTTATTCATTATTTTTTATTTATTAGGTTTTTGTGTTGTGCAATAAATATATTAATGTAAATTAACTTGTTAATTAATCTATTAGTTAATTGTTAAAACCCCTATACTACAAAAGCAGAGATTTGACTCTATATTAAAAGCCAAAATATTGAATTTTGTATATCATTGAAATATCTCAATTACTAAGCTAATTATTTTTAAAAATTTAAAGATTTCGAACAAATCGGGCAAACCCGGATCAAACCCATATGGGTTACGGACCAATCGGGAAAACCTGGATCAAACCCATATGGGTTACGGGCCAAATTGGCTTGACCAATTTGGCCTAATTTTATTCGAGCCATAAATTTTACAACCCATCCCTCCAAAAAACTGGGCCAAAGTGGGCTCACCCACCAGACTCAACCCATTTTGCTAGCTCTAATAAATATGGCCATACTAGAACCTTTAGAACAACAATAACAATCAATGACATTTTGGTCACAATATTATTGAGCAATTAAAAAGAGATCTTGTGCTATTCCTATGAGGGGAATTATGCTTTAGGGGTAGCTGGGCCCCATATTCATAAAAAGCCCATCAAACCACCAAAATTCAGCATGACTATATATTTTGTGACAAAAATGCCCATAACCCCAACCCCCATCCACCACACCGGGCCTTCCCCAACCACTTGGTGTAGCGACCCCTGAGCTTGGCCCGACCCGGTTGGCGGATCCAAACCGAAACCCGGGGACGCTCGTCCGAAGCCATTAATCAAATCCATTTATCAAATCCATTTAATTAATATAAGAGTTTTCATTCTCAAATCTTTGTGGAAGTGATTTCAATTTGGGGCAAGCCCATAAACATTTACAAATTCAATGCAATTCCTTTACAAAATATGCATTGAACCAAAAATGGCATTTTATGCCGTTCACAACATAATATCCAAAATCATATTCAGATATAGGTACAAAATAATTTTAGAGTTGAACTCCTTTTGTTTACAAAACAATGTCTTGCTAAAAAATGGTGAGGATGCATGTGACGGAGCATACTACATGAATTTTCTGAATGACTTTGAGCTCCTTGACCTTGGGTCCGCTTTCAATCATTGTCTATCACTCGGTACCAACGCATTGATAAAAAAATACATTAAGCATTTTCATGCTTAGTGGTTCTATACAGTTCTCTATTCCATTTCAGTTTAATACAAATCATGCATTTATCAAAATAATGCCTTTAGTCTACGTGTAATGTAAAAGATACTTATACAAATACACTTTTTAATATCATTCTTCGCTTTTCGGTTTGCGATTTCACATATGACTATAGAGTCAACATTCACGAAAGATTCAGTTAGTGAATCCCTGTCCTGTTGGTCATTCAGTAGCAATGTGATTTCACATTCAATATTACAATCTCACATACGACTATAGAAGTCGACATTCACGACAGATTCAGTTGGTGAATCCTATCTTGTTTGTCATTTAGTAGCAATGTGATTTTGCATTGAACAAATACGGTTACCTTCATGACGAATTCAGTTAGTGAATCCCGTAATGTTGGTCATTCAATAATACATTTCAAATCAATTTACTCTCACGCAGTAAATTCACTTATAGTTCAAATACACATGCACATGCAGATATTTGACAAACATTTCGAATACTAATAATTCAAATCAATATATATGTACATTTCACAAATAGAACTTGAAATGGAAATTTAGTCATAGAGAACAAAACAGATCAATTTATCGATTCCTTGTCTCTTTCGATACCAGTCCTAGGTCAGGTTGTTGTCTTCACTTGCACCTAGTCAAATACAATTTCTCCACTCTTAGTGGTTGAACAATTAATCGTACTAAACGAATATCGCTGAGGCGAAGCTTCACTGCGAGATACGATACGTTTTTCATTTAGTTTTATCCTTACTTGAATCCCTATTAATCATTTGTTCGGGTCCTTAAACTATTGGTGTATGAATACGAAGTGTTCGGAACAAAAATCCAAAGTCTATCTCGTTGTGAACAGTAGCTACGCCGCGGCGTAGCACTGCTACGTTGCGACGTAGGCCTTTTCCACGACATAGCTTTGCTACGCCGTGGTGTACCCGAGGGGTGACATTTTGACCCCTCGGCCTCACTACGGCGAGGCATCCCATGCTGCGGCGTAGGTTGACGCTGCGGCATGGGTTCCCTACGCTACGGCGTAGAAGCCCGATGTGCCCAGATTTTTCAGTTTGCTCTTGTGTGATTTTTCTCCAAAAATCCTCAAAAACCCAAAACAAATAATGGTAATCACTCCCAATAACATCCTAATATCATCCTAAACCAACCATGAGCAAAACCCATGGATGGATTAGAGTGTTTTTTTAACCCAAACATCATTTAAAGAAATCTAGGGTTTGGTTCTTACCTTAAATCCCTTTGAATATTCTTCACCCAAGATGCTTGATCACTTAGAAGTAAGGAATGGGGATGATCTCCCACCAACACCTTGATTTCTCCTCAACCCTAGCTCTTCTCTCTCTCTCTCTTATCTCCAAAACGTTTTTGCTCAAATGAGCATTCTAAGACCAAATGTGGTTTAATATCACTTACCCTTCTCAAGGCCATGTTTGGCACATCAAAAACCCATTTTTGGATTTAAGTTGCCTTAATTTACCTTTATAGCAATAGTTATATCACTTATCATTTATTTCACATTAGCATTTAAGCTTATCATTTGACCCTTAGATCTTTATTTTACAAATTTTTAAATTTGCCCTTTTTTACTTGGGTTTATTTCCGAATTCAATCAATTTCTCATTTTAGCATATAATATTTAATCATATGTCACATATTCATTTCACTTTTCACACTTATCGTTTTCCTAAACCTAGTTTAATTTCAATTTATAAATTTAATATGGCATAAAATTATTATAAATTTAGTAGATATTAAAGTACACTTGGGTTTTTCTTTTGTTTTTTATTTTTCGTGGGAAATGCCCTCAATTTTCCATCTTATTTAAAATTTTATGATTTTTAATATTTTATTTTTAATTAATTTTATAAGATAATATCTTATTTTCACTTATTTTGAAAATCTACTTAATTAAAAAGTTTATTTTTTTTAAATTTAGTTATTCATTATTTTTTTATTTATTAGGTTTTTGTGTTGTGTAATAAATATATTAAAGTTAATTAACTTGTTAATTAATTGTTAAAACCCTTATGCTATAGAAGCAAAGATTTGACTCCATGTTAAAAGCCAAAATATTGAATCTTGCATATCATTGAAAAATCTCAATTATTAAGTTAGTTATTTTAAAAAATTAAATAAAGATTTCGAACGAATCGGGCAAACCCCGAATCAAACCCATATGGTTTACGGGTCAAAATTGGTTGAGCCAATTTGATATACGTTTTATTCGAGCCTTAAATTTTATAACCCAACTCCATAATCATCAAAGGAAAGTTCACCATCTGCTCTAACCAAGAGTTTACTGGGGCCTAACTAGAATGCTCATATTAATTTGAACAACAATAAACAACTAATGACATTTTGGTCATAATATTATTGAGCAATTATAAAAAAGATCTTGTGCTATTCCTATGAGGGGAATTATGCTTTAGGGGTAGTTGGGCCCCATATTCATAAAAAGCCCATAAAACCACCAAAAATAAGCATGACTATATATTTTGTGACAAAATGCCCATAACCCCAATCCCCACCCACCACACTGGGCCTTCCCCAGCCACTTTGTTTTTCTTTGTTTCTTTACTTAATGGAAATGTGCCTCTCCATTTTCCATTCATTTTAAAATTTATGATTTTTAATATTTTTATTTTAATTTAATTTTTATAAGATAACATCTTATTTTCACTTATTTTGAAAATCTGCTTAATTAAAAGTTTATTTTTTGGAATTCATTATCATTATTTTTTTATTTATTAGTTTTGTGTTATGTAATAAATAATATATTAAAGTAAATAAACTTGTAATAAATAAACATACAATCAATAGTAAATAAATAAACAAATAAATACTAATATTTTAAATAATATTAATATATATATATATATATATATATATATATATATATATATATATATATATATATATATATATATATATATATATATATATATATATATATATATATATATATATATATTCATATTAATAATAAATTTTATTTAAAATATTTATAATTTTCATATTAAAATTTTATTTTTTATATTTTTATATTTTAAATTTTCCTAAACCTAAAATTAAAAAAAAAAAACTATCCACAAGTTAAATTATTTTTTAAATGAAAGTAAAAAGTAATATAAAAATATTAAATATTTAACAAAAAAATTAATAATAATCATTTTAGTATTTAATTTAAAGGTATAATACAAAGGTGTTAACCCATAATTTTAAAATTAAAAATATTTTGTCAATCCAATATCTTGCAACTAATTCATTTTGATAAAAAATATCGTGAATATAAAAGGATGACCCTAAACCCTTCAGAAAAAAAAAATGATGTAAGAATGTCCTAAGTTGGTGAATTAGCTTACAACATAGGAAATAAATTTCAGATAAAAATTTTAAAATCCTATAAGAAATGGAAGCTTGTACACTCATTGTAGAGTTAATACATTTGCCTCTACAGTTAGTGTAAATTAGGGTTGGCAATAGGGCGGGTCAGGTTGGAAATGGGGCGGGTTTGGGACGAGGCACCCCTATCCCATTCCCGTCCCATGATATATGTTTATATCCCATGATGCAAGGACAGGACCGTGATGGATGATTTAATGGCTTGGGTACGTTAGAGATGGGTTTGTGGTATTTTAGGGGTATAGGATGTAACTTTGAAGGGTAAGGGATAGATCTAGTGCCAAAGGTTATAAGGCTAGTTCAGGGTTTATATATGATGGAATTAAGGTTTAGAATGAAAGATTTTAGATTTGAAAAGTTCGGGTTTGTTTTGATGCAAAACAACCTTGTTTTGAGTTAATTTGAGGTTTTTAGGTTTTTCTAAGGTAGAATAGGGCTATGGACGAATTTGGGTTTCTTCAATGTTAGGGTGAATGGTTTTTATTGTTTCTAGAGTGAAACAAAGTATTTAAAACGCTTTTAAGTATGAACCAGACAAGTTTCGATTAAGGTTGAAAAATGGGTAATGGAAAGTTAAACAAAAAAAGATGATTGGATGAGTTAAGGTTGTAGAAGGATAGACACTTACTTCACAACTCAAGGAATCCACAAAGAGATAAGAAGGCACGAACTTGTCACTCAAGGGAATCCACCCAAGAGATAAGAGAACAAGATATATACTTTTTTTTTTTTTTTTTTTTTTTTTGGATAACTTCAAGGGGGTGATCGGGTCCACTTACATCCTGCACCCCTTGGGGCCCCGAAGAACCGACCGTAAGCCCCAAGATACTCGAATTCCTGTCCCTGAGACTCGAACCCGACCACCCGCCGACAAGATATATACTTCGCCACCCAAAGAATCCACCAAGGGATAAGAAGCAACAAACTCACCTCTTAAGGGAATCCACATAAGAAATAAGAGAACGAGAGAGAACTCTTAAAAAGAGAAATTTGCAAATATTATCAAACTTCTAATTGATTTTCAAAAACTACATGAAGGGGGATATATATAGGTCCCACACTTTCTAAATCAAACAAAGCAACTCCTACTTTGACTTGGAAAACAAGACTTTCTAATGTAAATAAAGCAACTCCTAAAAGAAAATCTTTCTAAAAAGAAATAACATCTCCTATTTGACTAGCAAAACAAACTTTCTAAATTAAATAAAGCAACGACTACTTTGACTCGGAGAACAAATCTTTATAAAATAAAACAACTCCAAATCAAAATAGAAACAAGACTCAAATTGGAAATAGAAATATATTTGGTGTCTCCAAGGTTTCACCACTCATGAATATGAATTTTCCATAATTAAGATTGAATTCCCAAGGTTTGTTGTAGAAGTTCTTGCATCAACCCCCATAGTTGGGAAAAAGGACTTGCCCTCAAGTCTTCACCATGATAAGGCCTCAAATCTTTTACATTGAATACAGGTAAGGTATCATAGTCATTGAGCAACTTTAGCTTGTGTTATGCTTCCACCTTGTTAATAATCCTAAAGGCCATGTGCTCTGCGTGCAAACTTGAACGCCTTACGAGAAACTTCTTGCTCATGTAACCCAATCCAACCTCTAGGCCTTTAATACTAGTCACGATACCCTTCATTTGCTTGATCTTCATTGCTTCTACCTTCGCCCCAATCAACCTTACTTTCTCATGAACTAAAAGTTTGTTAAAAGGTTGGAAATCAACACCATTCTCTAAGATCCATCCTATGAAACCCGAAAAAAATCGAATTTTTCTGAAAAAGGGAAAAATGGTAATTTGCCACTATAGTACAGGTTGAAAACCTAGAAACTTTCTAGATCTTGGATGATGAAACAGATTACATTGTTGAATTTTTCTTACGAAATCTAGTTACCCAGAAAAATTTTGTTGAATTTCAAGACAATGACGTTTTTCGTAGTGATATGTGTGTGTCTAGTGATTCTTTAGGGACGGAGATTTTGATCAAAATCTCGGAAGTTAGGAAATAACTTTGAGCAAGTTCATGGAATATGATTTAACCTGAACCCAGATAAGTTCGAATTCCTTCGGCCAAAATCGTACCTGGAGCGTGTGGACATGTCGCAAGTAACGCGGCCAAACTTAAACTTAAACAAAAAAAAAAAGGGGAAACTAGGGCGGAAAATCACATTTTCTGCTGCTATGTACTCATGAGAGAGAGAGAAGAGAGAAAGAGGAGAGCCAAGAGCTTCATTCCAAGATCTATGAAGTTCCATCGGTCGAAGTTTGTCGGGCTAAGAACGAAAGTTCATCACGTCGACGAGGACTATGCGTGGGTACCAAAAAAGCGGGATTTTGTCGAGGATCCAAGTAAGGAGTTCAAGAAATCAAAGGTTTTGGTTTTAAGAAGTGTCCACAAGGCTTCCTAGGGATTCTTCTATGCTCCAAGAGGTAGGGAATTCTTCCTACTTGGGTTTATTTTCCATTTTTTGGTTGGGAATGGTCGGATGTTTGAGTTCTTGTCGGGTGTCCTTCGCCTAGGCGAACTGTGCTTCCTCCCAGGTGAGTAGCCATGGAGCCCCAGAATAAAGGGGTCTCGCCTCAGGCTTAAGGCGAAGGGGCCTGCCTGTGTGAAGTGTATGTGCGCAGCGAGCCCTCGGGGACAAAATTGTGGGGGTTTCTAGGAAAACCACTTCGCCTAGGGGAAGGTAGGCTACGCCTACGCGACTATGACTATTTGAGGCTTGTGTTCATGGCCTGTTTGGGGTCGGTTTCATGGCCCGGTTTATGATTGTTTGTGGCTTGCTTTGGGACCATTATATGACTTGTTTGAGAGTGTCATTGCTTGACTACGAGTGACATGCTTAGATGTCAGTATGTGTGTTCTAATGTATTGACATGTGATGTGTATGTATGTGCAAATGGCCATTACATGGCTTGATTGTGTGTGTGTCATTTCTTGAACATAGAATGACATATTGTATGTGGATGTTGATATATGCGTGCATGATATATTGACATGAGCGAAATGTTGTATGGAAGTCATATGCGTGTGACGTGGATCGTCTACTTACACTGCAAGTGGTGGGATTGAGTGTCGGCCCATGTAGACCCATTATACATGTGGCATGATATAACATGAAATGGCGCATTGCATTTCATATGCATGGGGACATCGCATTGAATGAGTGTGAGTGCATGTTGATGAATCAACACTGCATTCGTGTCTGATCATGCCTGGACTATGGGACGGTCCAACAGAGTTGCACGGTTGAATAAAGTGGTAAAGAAAACTTGTGTCGGGTAATATCAAGTAGGGATAGACACCCTCTCAAGTGAAAGACCTGTTAATTGTGGTTAGACATAATTCCAGCTGTGAAAGACCGTAAAAGTTTCTAAAAAGTGGCTCGCAAGGTGATACTAAAAATTACAATTCCACAAAAAGACACGAAGCCTTAAATATAAAAATGATCATTGAGTTGTAACATTAAAAAAACTTTTGGTTTGAAAACAAATGAATTTGTTTTGTAAAATGATAATTGGATGTAATCTAGAAATGATGGATTTTATCACGCATGAGCCTCGACATTATGTGATAGGAGTCGGTAATGACTCGGGTGTGATGAGAGTCGGTAAGGACTCGAGGCATGGTACATGATTGAGTCTCATCTCATTTCATGGCATCACATGTTGGATTCCATAGTAGAAATGACATGTTTTTACTTGGAATGTGAATATGTGGAACATGACTATTGCATGTGCACTTAGGTAGGGAGTAGCCCTTGTAAGAAATATTCTCTATTAGGCGTGGCTCACCCTTTATGGGAAAGCATTTCAGGTGCAGGGTGTACACCGATGGACAACGCTCATCCGAGGTTGTAATTATGAAGAAAGCCAACATGTGGCCTTGATAAATCCTTTTTGTAAAATTGTGGAACAATGTGTTTTCGATATGTAATAATGTAAGAGGGTCGTGATTAAACTCTTATGGACCGTTTTAAATGTAATACTTGCATATTTTTAACTCAAATACAGATGAATGGATCCCGGTAAATGGGACATATCGAGTCACTCGGTATCCACAGGTATTTGATACTAGTTTGGTATCAAAGCTTAGGAAAATAAATTACACCTAAAACAATCTTTAACTACTGCAATCTTTAACCTAAATCACACCTAAAACAAGAAAATGAAACAAATCTAAATAAAAATAAACTAAGAAAAATAAATAAAAAATAAAAAAACTAACAGGAAAGTAAATAACTTGGCATGCAAGCCATACAATTTGATCTAGAAAACATCCCAACTATGTCTCGATTCTTCTAGAACTTAAATTAGCATATTGAGTGTATCCTTGATCTTCTTTCATTATGATCTCAAAACCTGCCTTTTTAGAACTTTAACTGCAACCTTAGAAGTCATGCCTTGACTTTGCATTAGCCCCCTTATGTCTTGGAAGACACATTGGTCTCGAGTGTCCATAGGCGATCAGAGAGGTCAGCCTCCAACACATTAGACAATTCGGTGATAAAATCCGTCATAACCTGGCCGTTGATGGCTGATCTCGAGATGTAAATAACATTGAACTCGCTCATTACAATAGCCAATTTCAGAAGCTTGCCTAAGGCGTTAGTATAGCTTTGATCAAGTAGTTGGAGAACACATTTATTGTGTGGGTTTGGCAGTACGAAGGCTTAGCTTTTTTACGATGACTCTTAGAGCCTAGGCTATTCGCTTGAAATCCATGTGGGAGGACTCGACATCGGACAACACCTTGCTCACGAAGTAGACTGGTTTCTACCCCTTGTCCTTGTTTACTTTAACTAGGGTTGCACTCAAAGTTATGGTTGAGGCTACAAGGTAAATGAAGAGCTCTTCCCCTTCTTTGGGTTGGGATAGGACCGAAGGAAAGGGGAGGTACTCCTTAATGAACTGGAAGGTCTTGTTGCACTTGGCATTCCACTCACCCGAGGAGGCACCTTTTAGTACTTTAAAAAATGGTCAGAGGTGGTTTGAAGACCTTGAAATAAACCTATTCAGCTTTGCTAACTTTCTTGTTAGGGCATGTATATGCTTCCTTGTCTTGGGACACTTCATATGCATAATGGCTTGGGCCTGGTTAGGAGATATTTCAATTCCATGTTTTCTTATGAGGAAACCTAAGAACTTCCTCGATTCTACCCTGAAGGCACATTTATCAGGGTTCAGTCCTAGCCGGTGCTTCCTCATCAAGTTGAAGGCTTCTCTTAGGTGTGTAAGGTGGCTGGATCGAGAATTTGATTTCACTAGAATGTCATCTATGTATACTTCCATAGTGTTTCCTAGTAGGGGCTCAAACATTTAGGACATCATGCGCTGATATGTAGCCCTCGCATTTTTAAGGCCAAATGGCGTAGTACACACTTGTCAGGGATATAAAGGTTATCATTATTGAATCGCGGGGGTGGGGTGTGAATTTATTGCTCTAGCCGACTATTTGGTCAATTATAGGCAATAGGAATGTGCCTTTGGGGCAAGCATCGTTGAGGTCGGAGTAATCCACACAAACTCACCACTTCTCGTTCTTTTTGGGGACCACCACAACATTGGCTAGCCATTCAGGGTATTGAACTTCTTGGATGAATCCTACTAAGAGAAACATATTGACTTCTTGTTTTATTACATCACAACGTTAGAGGTGGAAGCGCCGTAGCTTTTTCCGCATTGGTTTATGTCTAGGTTGCACGTTTAGGTGGTGTTACACCATGTTGGGAGAGATGTCGGTCATGTTGTGGTGGGATTAAGTGAATATATCATAATTTTTTTGTAGGAAGGGCAAGAACCCCTCAACCTTTAGTTGAGAGAGAGAAGATCTGAGACTAACTTACTCAGGTCGGTCCGATCGGACATGGGGTAGGATTTCAGATGCTTCACTATTCTAGTGGCATCTTACTTGGTTAAGTGGGCTTTGAGTTGTCGTTGTTATTTGGTGGGTTGGTTAGCCTATGGGGATTCTATGGTGAAGCGGGCCCTAGTGGCTTTTTGGTCCGCTCGAATGTCTACCTATCCTTTGGGGGGGGAGAGATTTCAAAAAATCGAATGTTTAGTAAGAGGATGGATGAACTTTCATGGAGTGGATCTAAGTACGACCCAATATTGCGTTGAAGGAGGAAGGCTCATCTATTATTGTGAATGAAACGAGCATTGTAACATGCCTTACCATGGCGAGCAACACGACCTCGCTAAGGGAGGTGGTTTGTGTGCTGTTAAAGCCCAACATAATTTTGCTTGGATTTTGGAGAATGCTGAGCTGATACCTTAGTTGGATCACCGTTGGGAGATAAAGCAGATCGGTTGCACTGCCATAGTCAATTAAGATTCGCTGCATCAAGTGACCTTAGATCTTCCTAGTCACCAGAGCATCGTCATGTGGTGTGGAGAGCTTCCTCAAAGGGCATTAAGAGAATGTTATGGTTCCATTGATGGGCCGAAAGCTGCTGGGGAAAAATTGTAATGAATTCCTGCCTCCAAGGAGCCCGAAGGTTGCTAACCCCTCTTGTGGAGCTGCGGGGCCGTCAAGAATTGTGTCAATTACAAGGCAAGAATTCGTTGGAGTAATGTCTCGAGGTGCATGTGGGTTGGTGGGTCTAAGCTCGACCATGTATTGCTTGAGGTGTCCCCTTCGGACCATCGATTCAAGTCGCTTCTGCAATTAGTAACATTGATCGGTCAGATGTCCGTGCTTTTTTTGGTAATAGTAGAATTGGGACCTTTCCCTTCAATTTGGGTTGCCTTTTTAAGGGTTCGACCAGGTAAAAGTCTCCATGGACTACATGAGTGAGAGGAGCTGGGTTGCGGTCAACGTGAACCGGGGAGGCTCTTCACTTTCGGCATCCTTGTGATGTCACTGGTGTGACTTCTTCCTCGATTGGACTTAGGATCTAGTTATTTGTTGGTCACGAGACTCGTATTTTTCTCTTATCTCGTTTGTCTCACCCCTTTTATTCATGTTCTTGACTGTTACTCCCTAGGTTGCTTGTGGAGGAAATAGTTCTTTTGATCCTTGTGAGTGTGTCATCCTCTAACAAGGCATATTGGTTGCCTATCTGGAATAGCCCGTTGACTGTTGTCGGGGGATGAAGTGAAAGTGAGTCGAATAATTTAGTGTTGGGCGGCTAACTTGTTTGATTACTTGCATCACTGTATTCATGCATACAAAATCGAGCCATAGGATGGCTACCTCGAAGTACTTCATGAAATCTCTTATTGATTCAGATCGTCCCATCCTTATGTGGAACAGGTTGGCCACGCTCTGCTTTCTTTTGATGGAACTCTTATATTAGGTGACAAATTTATTAGACAGAGTATAGAAAGAAGTTATCGAGTTAGATGGGAGTCGGTGGAACCAGGATAGAGCTGGTCCAGACAAACTAGATGGGAATACCTTGAATAGGAGGGTGTCGTTGCCTCTTTAAAGAGTCTTGTTTTAGCGGAAATGCATCAGATGGTCAAACGTGTCTCCTAGCCCATCATACATTTGGAACTTGGGTAGCACAAAATGTGGAAGGGCGTCCTGGTGGAGGATGGTGGGGATGAATGGTGAGGTTGATATATTGTTCAATATACGCATGGTCAGATCCTAGTTCACGGGTAGAGAAAGGGTTCGGTCTACATTGGTTTGCCCTATATCACCCTGAGTGGTCTTGCTTCACAAGTGGCGACGTATTGGGAGTTTATTAGTGGAGGTTGATCTATTGGGGCTACTTTCCCTTGGCCTAGAGTGAAGGGGAAGCAGGGATCTTGAGCTCGGGATAACGTGGAATTTTGGCGCTCGAGTGGTTATTGCCACTGCATAAAGGGCAACATTTTCTTCTCCTAAGGCATCTTGGTCGTTAGGAAGGATGCTAGCTATTGTTAATGGGACTCTTATTAGTCCTTGAGTAGCTGATCCAGTAGCAACAATCGTTCCTCTAGCATGTAGGACGGTCTGACTTCCCCCATCATGTTCTTTTGGATGGTGGTGGAGGAATTGCTATTTTTAGTTGAGCAACTGAGAGGTTGGTGTGGAATAAGAGTTCCCATAAACGTCGCCAATGGAAACGAATGACGTCTCAAATAGATTTGTATTTCTCTCAAATTTCAGAAAGAAAATTGCATGCCTAATACGACTACAAGCGGGGCATTTTATATTACTAAAGTCTGCTACATGTTGCCTTATGATCCTCCATGGTAGTGGGCCACGTGGAGGCAATGTGCGTAGTGGATAGTGGGAGAATGGAGCTTGGGCGATCTAAATGGAGGTGGTCGTAGCTGGTAGTTTCTGTGGGAGACCGAGTCTTAGTCCACACATTTGATCAAGGTTGGATGCTACCTGCCATTTTCAAGGAGTGATATGCTCGGGGTGGTGTGAGCGAGCTGAGGCTCGGATCGGATTGACCTTAGTGCTAGGTGTGGTGATTCCCTGAGGTGCTAGGTTTGGTGAAGGATTCAATGTGCTGGGTTAAGATTTACCTAAGATAGGCTCCAGGCCTAGTGTGTGTTGGCCCTGAAAGAGCTCAATTGGGCTTTAGGGTATCCTATACCAATATAAACATTTGCATTGAGGATTTTCAATCAATCAATGCATATTTTGTTTTCTGAAATTTCATAATAAAGAGGAGTTCTTTTCTTTGGTTCTTCATTGAACTTGTCTAAACTTATCAAGGATTGTTCACCCGTGTGGCATTCTTAACACTTAGGTTTCTTGTCTCTTTGTATTCAAGAGTTCTAGTGGATTAGCCGATCTAATTTTAGCTTTCCGGGGGTGTTTGTACCTTTGATTGTGGGTTCATAGGATCTAATTCCTTGTGGGTTTGCACCATCATGGTATCAAAGCTTCAATTGTAAAATCAGGTTTCTATCTTTCATCACTTTGTGTTGCTACTTCATTTTCTTGGTTTGCTTCCTTCCATCTCTCATCTTTATCTATAAATCAAAATTTTGTTTGCTTTCTTTTATATCTTCATTTTTCCCATCTCCATATATTTGTTTGTTTTCCTCCATCTCTTCATCCTTCTCATCATCATATTTAGTTTGTTTGAATTAGATATCTTCTCATCGGTTTTGAAAAAAAGAAGAAGAAAAGAAAGAAAAAAAAAGAGAAAAGAATTCTTCAAAAGAAAAAGAAAAGAAAAAGAGAGAGATGAGGAAAAACAAGTACAACAAAAGAAAAAGAAAAAGAAAAAAAAAGGTTGTTTGACTAATTATAAGTGTATTTGATCTTGAAACTTTTGAAAAACTAGGAAGATTGTTTGGCTTTCACCGAGTTTGCATATAATAGGAGCGTTTAGTCATCTACTAAATATTCTACTTTTGAGATTGTTTATGGTTTTAACCCACTAACTCCTTTGGATTTAATACCAATTCCTATTGATGAAAGAGTTATTCTTGATGGAAAAAAGAAAGCTAAAATGGTGAAATAGCTTCATGAGTGTGTTAGACAGGAAATTGGAAAGAAAAATAAGCAATATGCATCCAAAGCTAATAAAGGTAGAAGGCATGTTATTCTAACTAGGTGATTAGGTGTGGGTACATATGAGAAAATAGAGGTTTTTGGTTGAAAGAGAGTCTAAATTGGCATCTGGAGGTGATGGTCCATTTCAAGTACTTGAGAGAATTAATGACAATACGTACAAGATAGATATTCTTAGTGAGTATAACATTAGTGCTACATTCAATGTTTTTTATCTCTCCCCTTTTGATGTAGGTAATGATTCGAGAACGAATCCTTTTGAGGAGGGAGGGGATGATATGACTCATCAAGTGGAGAAAGTTGTTTCAAGTGCTTTAAGTGATCCATTGCAGATTCCAAGCGGTCCTATTACAAGGGCATGGACTAGAAGTTTTAAAGAAGCTTTGAATGGACTTATCAAAGTTATTTGAGCCAAACAAATGGGCTAAGAATCTACAATTGTCAAGAAGGATTTGTCCATGAATTAAGTAGCTCTTGAAGGCTTTTGGGCTAAAGAAATTGCAATTCAATAGCTTAGGCTTATGTCCATACATGGGAGGGTTTGTTTGGGCTTAAAATTGGTTATTTTAGGTTGTACATGTTGGTTTATAGGTCATCAAGGGGGTTGAACAAATTTAGCTTGTTTTGAAAGTTTGGTTAGCTTGTATTCCAATTTTGATATTTACATTTTTCTAGAAGTCTTTAATTTAATATTTTTCCAAGGTGCTTGTTTCATAGGCTAATTAAATTAGTCTATATAAACCTTTGTATCCAAAATTTCCAATCAATTAATGCATATTTTGTTTTCAGAATTGAGAGGAGTCCTTCTCTTTGGTTCTTCATTGAACTTGTCTAAACTTATAAAGGATTGATTACTCTTGTGGTGTTCTTAACACTTAGGGTTCTTGTCTCTTTGTATTTAAGAGTTATAGTGGATCAATCGATATGATTTTAAACTATGCAAGGGTGTTTGTACCTTTGACTATGGGTTCATAGATCTAATTCCTTGTGGGTTCGCACCACATTCTAAGACATGTTGAAAATCACCACTTAAGAGAAAGCAAAGACAGTGTCATACGTGAAATGACATGTGAAGGAAAGTGATAGGATACATGTGATTTGAGTAGGAGTGATGATGAAGTTAAAAAGAAAAGATCACGATAATGAAGAATGAAACGGGTCATAAAATGTTTGTCAAGTCCAGAGCTCATAAAATCTCTAATCAAAGCATGCATAGATCATAGGGTCCTAATCCAGTGTAAAAGAAAAGGCTATAACATTCATGTGAGGCTCAAAGGGTTAGAAATGGGTAACTCTATATATGTAATGGATAAGGTAAATAGGCTCATGAAATGATGGCCACTCCCATCCTTTTACCATAACATCATACATCATGCTCTCAAGATTACACATAGTCAATAATAAAGATCGACATCTATCCAATGTAGCAATGTGAAATCCTCCAAAACCATGTGAAAACCCATGCCATATGCTCTATAAGAACTGCTCCTATGTCAATCACGAACATAGCCACAATAATCTCATCACATGAGCAAACAACTCTCTCAATACAAACCACTCATCAACAACCCATTTAAACCAACCCCCATAACCAAATCAAACTCCTCAAGTCATATGTAAGTGCCAAACATATATGCCCATCTCAATCATAGAATGATCGGTGATCCCGTTAAGTAGCCAGTCCGTCCTCTCATCATAAGTCACCTCTCATAAGAATCAAAACTCTCTACAGATCCGGCCATCTCAAACTCTACCTAGTCATATTAAGGAAGGGATGTACAAAGCTAGAATATATGGAGGGAAAGATGTATAACAATTTAAAGGTGTGGAGGAGTCGCTGTATAAGACTCATAATGGATAGGTCATCGAGTCCAAAAAGGTCAAAGTGAGAATACATGTGTGCATAAGATGCTACTCTAATCAAAAGGTAGAATGTATCTCAGTCTCCAATTCCCAAGTCAAGTCTCAATGCTAACTTAATAGTCTTAAATCCCTCCATGATGGGTCGGGCCTAAGTGATCATGCTTGCAAGTGAAGAAGTCTCAAGTCAATGCCATAATATAGTACATGATAAATGATCCTATAATGACAATCAAAATCGGAATGTAGTAGTAAGACTCTATGTAGCGACCAGAGGCTCGGTCGACTAGATGGCGGAGTCAGGCAAAGAGCAAGGCGCCAGTTTATTTCTTTATTCTCCGTGTTATTAAATTTTCGTTTTTCAAAAATGTTCTGACTGAATCCTGACGAGCCGAATGGCGGATTCGAACGGCTTGGTTTACTCAGAGCTTTTCATTTATCTTATCAAAACATTTTATTATGTCATTTCGTTACGGAAGCAGTTTCAGTTTTAGGCAAGCCCATAGTCATTTACAATTTCAATACAATTCGGTAGGCCCATAAACATTTAACAAAATACATTTACAAAGAAGGCATTCATGCCTTTTCAGAATGATATACAAAAATCAAGGTTCAAAGTTTAACCCTTTTTGTCCACAAAATACCACTTGCTCGAAAGGAATGATATGCAAATGACGGGGTATATACTTATACGCCGTACTTTCTTTATGACTCTACGCTTCACGATCTTGTCTTCCTTCCTGTCTACTCGAAACCTGCGCATAGATAAAAACTATAAGCTAAGCATTTTCATGCTTAGTGGTTCTATACAATTCTATTTCAATATTCAATTTAACTCGACATGCATTTAACATTAAACCATGCCTATTATATCAACATATACTCATGCTATTCATTTTCGCATGCTTTCGATTTCAAATCATTTAATATATCTGACATGCATCTTGATACAACAATTCAATTTATGAGATTTAAACGCCCATACATAAGAATCCCATTTACACTTTCGTCCAATGTTGGTTCTTTCACCTTGACTATTCAATTTACATTTTAATGATTAAGTTTGATGAATCCGGCTCTTATTATCATTGATAATGTGCTTACGTTTAACAATTTTGGTCACCCTATCATGGCGGATGTTGTTTAGTGCACCCAGCATGTGGTATCAATTATTCGGTCTCCCATCATAGCCGGATGCCGTTTGGTGCACCCGACATGGTATCAATTGTCGGTCTTCCATCATGATGGATTTGATTTGGTACACCCGACATGTGGTATCAATTAAATGTCATACGCCCGTCATGACGGATCTGGAATTGTGCATCCGCCGAAGTGGGGCATTAAAGGCCGGTGGGGAGTACTTAGCCATTGTGGATGCGATTTGTGCATCCCGTCAGGCGGTTCATTCGATATATCAATCAATTCACATTTATGACGAATTCCATTTAATGAATCCCGTCTTTATCATCATTCACATTCATTCGGTTTTCAAATATCACATTTCAATTCCATATTCACTTTCGTATTATCCTTTTCAAGGAATATGCTCAATCATGTACTTATTTCATATATACTCATTTGCGTACTTTCGTTTCATATACTCATTCATGTACTCATTTCATAGTTGCTTGATGAAACTACGGGAATACTTGAAATAAGAATAAATCAGAACAAATTGAAGAAATTTGTCGAATCAGCTATGTGATCTTGGTCCTAGGTTAGGTGATCATCACCCGTCCCTAGTCAATAATAACATTCACGCCACTCTTAGTGGATAAACAATTGTTAAACAATTTTAGTGAGTTACAAATTTATTTTTGTTAACAGTCTTGGGTTAGCTTCGCCTAGGCAGCGAGGTACGGTACGTTTTTCACTTAGTTCTATCCCTTTTTGAACCCGAACATTCATTTCCTAGGGTCTAAACAGTCGGTGCTCTGATCCCGGGACTTAACGATTGCAAATATGTCAAAATAGAATTTCTTTGGAAGTAATTAGTACAGTGCCGCTGACCGGTGCCAGTACCGTTGCCCACTACATCTGATGCTCAGTACCTCAGCCGTCTTGAGTCTGCCTCTGATTTTTGCGAAAAGTCTTGGGATTTTGCATTTCTACTCATTTTTCATCCACCAATCTTCTCCAATTCATCCCATATCAAAAATCTACCATGGAATCCACTCAAAACAACTCCAAAAGTGGTTTAGAATCAATGAAAACCCTTTTCTCTCAAGTGTTTCAAATCAAATCAAATGTGAGGGTTAGTTTGTTGCTCTACCTAATATGTTCACCATATTAACATTCTGAACTGATGGGAACAGTCATTAGACTTTGATCTCTGAGCCCCAACACTTCTTCTACCTCTGCCTTCCATAAGGTTTGCTCTGAATGACTAGAATCACATTTTGATCTTATAAACCCAAGTGTAAGGCCTTGTTTGGCCTACACACGTTTTATCATTTCTCTTTTTTTTTTTTATCTTTTTGGTCTTAAATCATTTATTCTCTTTAAGCCATGTTTTGCTCAAAACCCATTATTTCATTTAGGTCTCCTATTCTTTCACTTTGGCCATTCATTTATCATAATTTTACCTGAACATTATTACTTATAACAATTGACCATAGGTCCCCATTTTACAAATTTCTACATTTGCCCTTTTTCACTTGGGTTATTTCCGGGTTCGATCAATTTTCTCATTTTAGCATATAATATTAAATCATATACTCACATTTCAATTTATATATCACAATTTGTCAATTTATCAATTTTCCCAGAAAAACCCAAGTTTGGCTCATTTCATACCCGGAATATATAATAAAAATTATTATAAAAATTCCAAGGTATTTTTGGGGCGTTACACTCTAAATTCATAAAGGAGTTCAATATAAGATGGATAGATATGTGAATAGAGAATTCACATCAATGATATAGGATGAAAGAGGTGTACTAGATAACACTATCATGAGATCAATACACTAACTATAGTTGTGAGTCCTTGATTTAATTTTCAATCTGATCCCCATAAAGTGAAAATGATAAGGTGATCAAGGTGAATATCTCAAAAAAATGTACGAATATGAAAACATGTCATTCACCTTTCTATATGAAAAGTAATGGGCATCAGATTGAAAATTAAGTCAAGTATCAAATGAAGAGTGTATTAGGCTCATGATAGGTACGAGGTGTAAAATATAAGTGATTGATTAGCTATCCCAAGGTATCAAGTAGTAAGTGAAAATAGACGTATGTGCCAACTCAAGAAAACATAACTAATGAAAGCCCTATGGTGAAGGCCCACTAAACTCAATAAGTGAAAGGAAGGAAACTTGACATAACAAGACAAAGGAGGATCCATTTGACACTCAAATCTCGAACCAATCTCCGAACATGATAGAGGATACCAAAGGGAGAATCTGAACTCTACTGTGCCTAAAGCAACTCTAAAGGCTCTAAGATGGACCCATGTGTAGGATAAGGGTACCTAATAAGTGATGGATTGGTGCGAATGCACAAGAAATCGAATATATGATCCCGCAGCCAAAGTAATAAACAACCCCGAAAAGATAAAATTAGATTTGGGTGATCCACTAGAACCCTTGAATACAAAGAAATAAGAACCTTAAGTGTTAAGAACGCCACATGGGTAATCAATCCATGATAAGTTTACAAAAAGTTCAATGAAGAACCAAGGACAAGAACTCCTCTCAATTCTGAAATTCAGAAGATCAACATATTCCATTTAAATTCTTTGTTACAATGATTTATATAGACTGATTTAACTAGCCTAGGGAACAAATAATGAGTCTTAAACTCATCTATTTTTAATCCATTTTTTTGGTATGTTTTTAACAATTTTAGCTTTATTTGTATGCCAAATTATGGAATATTCACCAACTTTATGTTTTGCAAGTGCTATTTGAAAAAAAAAGAGAAAACAAGCAGAAATGAAGCAAAAAGATGGAAAATGTAGCAATTTGTGTTGCGACATAATTTTTGTTTGTCACGACACAAAACTCAAGCAGGTTAAAGGAACTATGTCGTAGCCAGCAACTAAATGTCGCAACAAAGTTCAGACAGAGCTCAATGGTAAAAGAGAAATGTATGTCGCAACAAAGTTTTTCTGTCACGACATTATTGAAGAAAGTTGTGAAGAAAACTGTGCAACAATCCGTTGCACTATCGCGACATAAAGGGCTAACGATTAATAGATTAACTCTGTCACGACAAAAGACAACTCTGTCGCAATAGAAAATGATAAGAATACAACACAGGTCAGCTGAGACAAGTGTTTTTATGTTGCTACAAAGTTTTTAGCACCAAGCCAACTCAAAGGGAAATTTCTGCTGCAATAAAGAAAATCCTGGAGCGACATAACATTCAGAATTCACAACCAAGAGCAACAAAATCTCTGTCGCAACAAAGATTATTTATGTCACGACAAACAAAACATGAAGGAGGTGAATTCTCTGTCATGACAAGAAGTTGAAGAGCAACACAAGAAGATTGGCGACAAAGAAATTCTTGTTGCGACATAATTAAGAGTTGATGGCAAAAACCTGTGTCGCGACAAAGAAGTTTTCTGTCGCGACAATAAAAGCTATGGAATGATAAAATTCTGTCGCGACAAAGAAAAATTAGGTCACGATAGAAATTGTAGAAGAATTGAGAATGGACAAGGAAATTGTGTCACAACATATAATTCTAGGACGTGACAAACAGTTCAGTAAGAGACAAGAATCAGGAAAGAAAAGTCTGTCACGACCAAGGAGTTTCTTGTCGCGACAGAAATTGCTAAGAATTCAAAGAAATCCTATCACGACAGAGAAAACGCTATCGCGACGGTGTTAATAGGCTGAAAAGTAAATGTTTGTCGAGATAAGGAAAATTCTGTCACGATAAACTCCAAAAGGACAAGGACAAGGACCTGAGAAGTTGGGTGCAAACAGGTTTAGTGTCACGACACAAGGCATTCCTGTTGCGATAAGAACAAGACTACTAAAATAAATTTATGTCGCGGCATCATCAAAGTATGTCACAACACAATCCAAGAACAAGCCCAGAGAATAGGTCGCGACAAAAAAACAAGAAGCTACGACAGAGGCAACGATAAAGACTAAAAGTTTTATCGCGATACAACTTTCTATGTCGCGACAAAGAGACCAATTTGGGCCAGAATTTTGGGGATCCACAATGCAATTAATGAAGTGAGGCCCAACATTGGAAAGCCTATAAATACACACTTCTACGGCAATGTGCGCAGCTTTTGGCAGCTCCAGGATTTTTAAGTGGTTAAAGACTCTTGCATATTTTTATTTTTATTTTTTTTCTTTTATTTTCCATTTTAGTAGATTTAGCTTAGTATAGTTTTATTTATTTAGTTTTCCTTTAATTTTATGGATTTGGGTATTGTACTAAAGTAGAGCTTCGAGCTGGTATTTCTTTATAAATTCTTTTTTTTCATTTATCAAGCGATTTAAATGGATGTCGGAGTTTCCGGAGTTAATTTATTTCGCCGCGATGATTTCATTGACTTTTCCCCGACCGCTTAGTCACCGATATGAGTAAAACCAGCTTTGAAAAGTTGAGCTCATTGAAATGGGTCATTGATGATAGTCATTTTGTCGCATATGTGGACGAAGCTTTAATTAGAATTCTTGAATTTGTTTGATCGGGTATTGTTTATAAATTTATTAATTCTCGCATCTAAGACGGAACTCCAATGCAAGGTATTGTATCTCACTTTGATTTCCAAGAGGCCCTCTGAGTGACACAGAGATGAAAAATTATGAGAGTGTAGAGTAGTTCATTGTGCAAGGGTAGACTACTATGAAACTAATAACTTTGAAGAATTATCAGATAGACCATCAAACCCATTTATAAGCTTATGGCTGCTGAATGAAGTATCTATTTAATCACTTAGAGGTCTCTTCTCTTTCTGCTGAATTGATTTTGATCCCTTGTTAGTTGAGATCCAATCAAAGAGATGGAAATTTTCATCAGAAGTGTAGGATAAGGTGTAAATCAAATTGGAGAAGGCTTGCAATATCCTGTCTATAGGGGCAAGAATTCTTTAGTCCTAAGATCTGAGTATGGAGTATTGAAAAAGGAAAAATACTTAAATTTTAAAAAGAGGTTACTAGACATAAGTAATCGATGAATCATGTCTCGAAATGAATGTGAACCTTAATCGCTGAAAAGTATGGTTGGAGGGAGAACTAAACTGTACTACTCAGATCTTTAACAAAATAAGTTTTCCAATTTATCGTTGAGCTTTGAATCGCAAAGAATGCAGAAAGTGATTATTACTAATTGATCCATTTCTAGTTTGTCTCACTCAGTGAATTCTCATCCCCTAATTTTATTAAACTTTATTTTTGAATATAAAGGATTAAGCCCGACTATATTTACCCTCTATCATTATAACAAAGGAGTTCAAATAGTGATCTTGAGTATTTGGGTAGTTAATTAACGATTTATCATCTTTCCTCTTGGGAACGATATCTGAACTTAAATATCCACTTTCATTACTTGTACGACCTGTGCACTTGCAGTGATCGAGACCACACACACAAATTTTAAATGAATAATTTTTATAACAAAGAACAATTTCATATTTTCATGCATATGAAAAATGGTCTCTTTCAGGATTTTGGCATGATGCAGGATTAGGTAGTCCTTTGGTAGTAGTGTCATAAATTTGTGTATATCATTTGGCCTCAACAAGTTTTTGGCGCCGTTGCCGGGGATTAGGTAAAAGTCCTTTGGTAGTAATGTCATAAATTTGTATATATATGGATTTGGTCAACAAGTTTTTAGCGATGTTGGCCGGGGATAGAAATGATAAATTTGAAGATCAATATTCTAACCAAAAACGGATTTACTAATTTGGACATTTTTCTTTTTGATATTATTTTTCAAAAAATCACAAAAGCGATTTAATGGTAATGTTGAAGAACCCCTCTTGACATGTTTCTATGAGCTTATTGGATATAAGCGTTTCCCACATAATTCATTTGAAGATCTTAAGCGTGTTTCTATTTGAAGATTTGAAATGCATAGAAAACGAAAGCAGGTTTGATGCGCTTGATTACCGTGCCACGGTAGGGTGATCAGTCAACGAATTTGTATCCGAGAAATTTCCTCCTATACGCCGTAGTCAAGCTCTTGCGAGTATAGCGGATAAGGTCGAACACAGGGATGGGTTTTCGTCTTACAAATGACTTGTATCATGATTCAAAATGGTGAGGCTTTAATTTGGATTTTCGGATTTGCATTAAAAAGTGTGGTTGTTGTTGTCACTAAGCTAACTGAGAGCAGTTTAAAATAAGATGTAAAAAGAAGACCTTGAAGTTTTGGGTCACTAGTTTGGTATGATGGGGTTGTAGGGAATTGTCCTCGGGTTATTTCCTCGCATTAGGGAGGAGAAAATGCCATATAGTCATTTCCAAAACCGGATCTTTGTTTAACTTTAAAAACAGCACTTAGTAACATTCCTATTTGAACCATAGCATTCACGAGCATTTTAATCATTTTAACGATTGAAAATAAAGCATTTAACCTACTTTCAGTGGCTCATAAATGACATCTAATGGATGTCGTGTATCTCTACGTAAGAATACTTGAACCACGAAGCATGCCAAGTATTGACAAAAGAAAATACATTAAATAGCATTTAAACCTAGTTTGGAAAGTTTGAAACACAAATACGCGTACACCTTCATGAAAGCAGAGAGGAACACGCAAACCCACATCAACCAACCTATCAACCCTCCTCTTGAGTTTTGAAGCAACGAACATCCTTTGAGTTGTCATCCTCGAGGGTGTGTTTAGCGACTAGAAAATGAAAGATGAGAGAGAAGAGAGAAAAGCAGGAACCAAAACGAGGGGCGTAAGTAAGCTGCGTGAAATCAATAGCTAGGATTCTGAAATGTTCATAACATGGCTTATATGGCCCCTGAGCATGCGAAAATACCAAACTGACCTAACTAATAGGATTACATTGAGGGAAAAAGAGGAATTAATCAAAATGGAGTCGTTTGGATCACAAAAAACGGGATCACGAGAATTTTTAAATATGCACGGTAATTTTAAATTATGATAGTGAAAATTTGTTATGATAGCGAAATTTCGCTATCATAGAGAAAATTCAGCTATAGCAAAAATTGAAATTTTCGCTATGATAGCGAAAATTCGCTATGATAGCGAAAATTCTCTATGATAGCGAAATTTCGCTATCATAGCGAAAATTCTCTATCATAGCGAAAATTTCGCTATGATTGCGAAAATTTCGCTATGCTGCGAATTTTTGCTATGCTGCGAAAATTGCCCGATCTTCTACTCTTTGCTTCTGCATCCTCCCGGCCTGCATTATGCATCTTCCAGCTTGTTATTTCTTCATCCCAAGCTCGATGAAATCGACGAGAATTCATATGAACTCGGCATAAATTAGCACAATTTTGAAGCCAAACGATGTGATGGTAAGGTTCTGAGAGCTTGCAAGAGTACGAAGAACAACCTCGAAACAAAATCGTTAGTACTAATCGGACACGCACATGTCAATCGGCAGTGTATGATTGAATGCGCAAAAGCACTCAAAACCTATCTTAAATAGGACTGAAAACAGCACTTTTGGGTACCCCAATCAAGCCTCCCCAGACTTTGAGAATTGAAGAACACTCACGAATGAGGAAGATCACGATTGCGAGAATCCCGGAAGTATGGCAAATCAAAGAAGAGAAAGATTACAGTACATTAGGAAGAAGAAAGTAAGAGGGAAATCGAGGCTTTAATACTATGGAGGACTTTTGGAGGCTATTATCGAAGGAGTACTGCTTGATGCAGACAACTGCGAAGCCAACGATTTGCGAGTTGAAGCCAACATTGATTACCATGGTACAATAACACCAGTTCACTGGTCATCCCTCTGAAGATCCCAATGAGCATATGGGGGGATTCATGAGGATGTGACCTAATCAAAGCTGAATGAGGTGGGACGAAATAATCAAGTTGCGACTCTTCCTCTTTTCGAGAGATGTGTGACAACATGGTTTGAGTCATTGCAGGTGGGATCGGTGAACGCAGGAAGAGTTGGTGGGGCTATATGAAGCGATTTTTTCCTCCGGCTTTGCTTGTCGAGAGAAGAGGAGATAATTGTCTTCAAAGCGGGAAAGAGAGTCTCTTCAACGCATGGGGAAAGATTTAAAGAATATTAAAAGATGTCTATGCATGGAATCGTCGACCACTCGGATGGATATATTCTATCATGCCGTAATTATGCCTCGGGTATAATTGATGCTTCAACTGTGCGGCTTTTAAGAGAAGAAGTGCGGAGGCGAGGCAGGCGATTGAAGACACGCCAAATGCGACTCTGAGAGGCTCCATTTGAAGGCGAGGAGCGATGCTTGGCCCGAGGGAAGTGGTTTAATTAAATTTGAGTATGACGCCATAGAAGCAAAATGGATCTGATGATGAACAAACTAGGAATCAATGAGAAGAATGCATACTTTGCCACGTGAAGTGGGAGCGATGAGAAGGAACTAGAAGCGATGCTGAGGACCGGTTGAAGAAGAGCCCTACCAAGTTGAGGAGACCAAGTATATAAGTGAGCAAAGAAGTTATCACTTCAAGTCGAACCCCAACTTGCATACACAGTATACACCAGCACTAAGGAACCATGAAAACTTTTCATATGGTGGAGAAGCATAGCAGGGCCCCAGACCTTGAAAGAATTACCATCAGGATTATGCTAAACCCAAGTTCAAGAACAGTAGCAACAGAGGGATAATAGAGGAGAATATCAGGGCAGAAAAAGGACTCAATCATTTGAAGATCAGATGTTAAATTTCATGGGGGAAAACAAAAGGCTGCTAAATATATATGAACATAAGTTTGCTGAGTTAGCAGCATTCCAAGCAAACACGACCGTGTTTCAGGCCAACACCAATCCCTCTTTGAAGAATTTGGAGAATTAGATAGGGCAGCTGGCTTTGAATATGTAGAATCAATCCAAGGGTTTAGTTTCAAGGGACACAAGGAAGGATCCAAGGGAATGTGTGGTAGTACTCCTAAGAAGTGGTAGAAAACTAGGTGAGAGAAGAGTTGAAAAGAAGGACATTGAGGAAGAGAAGTCTACTGATTTTGGAGAAGAGTTTAAGTAGCACAATTTAGAAACTACAGAGGAAGAGAAAACAACAAGGATGCAGCTAGAGCAGTAAGTGGAAAAAGAAAATCTAGGGAAAAAGGAAGAGGTTAAGGCTTATGAACCTCAAGTTCCATTCCTTCAAAGGCTGTAGAAGGCAAGGCTTGAAGAGCAATTCTCCAGATTCTTAGACGTGTTTAAGAAGATAGAGACCAACATTTCTTTCTTAGAAGCATTAACTCAATTGCCTCTTTATGCAAAATTTATGAAGGAGATATTGAGCAGAAAAAGAAAAATTGCTGAAGAAGGAATAGTGAGCTTAATGACGACACACGGTGCAGTAGTTCGAGAATTCTTTACAAGAAAAGATCTGCGAGGATCTGGCGACTTCACTATACCACGCAAAATTGGGCATGCTGATGTGGGAAAGCATTGTGTGATTTTGGAGCTAGCATCAACTTGATGCCTTTGTTTGTTGCTAAAAGACTAAGTATGGGGGAACTTACTCCCACAACCATGACCTTGCAAATGGTTGATAGAACACTAGTCCATCCTGAGGGCATCTTAGAAGATGTGCTACTCAAAGTGAAAAAATTCATTTTCCGATTGGACTTTGTAGTCATTGATATAGGAAAATGAATAAATCCACTTCTTTGTTAGGAAGACCTTTCTTGCTGTGAGAGGCGGCTTTGATTGATGTGAAGACAGGAGAATTAACTCTCAGGGTTGGAAATGAGGTAGTTCATTTCAATCTCAATCACAATTTGAAACATCTTGAACTAAGTAATGATGATTGTGAGATTGTAGAAATAAAAATTCCCATAAGTTCTGAACTGATCAATGAATGTATTTTTCAGAATTCAATGAATGAGAATGAGATGAATTCCCAGTATCTTGAGCATCTTGAAGTAGAATTTCTGGACTCCAATGTTAAATTGAAAAAGGTAGTACTCAATGTTGAAGAAAATAATACAGAAAAATCCAGTAGTTATGAAAAGGAAGATGATGAAGTAAAAGCAAAGTTGAAGGGTTTATTCTAAAGAATTACTTGGACATTTAGTATGCTTTCTTGTACCAAAAAAGGAAGACCGGTCATTATTACGAATTTGGTTGAATGAGCTTGAAGAACCTGGCTTCAGAGATTCTTAGAAAATATAAGGAAGTAATAGCTTGGTCCATAGAAGATCTGAAAGGAATCAACCCTTCTATCTGTATGCACAAAATCCTGTTAGAGGAGAATGCTAAAACCTCTATAGAACATCAGAGAAGGCTGAATCCAACAATGAAAGAAGTATTAAGGAAAGAAGTTTTGAAATGGTTAAATGCAGGTTTCATATATGCTATCTCAGACAGTCCTTGGGTGAGCCCAGTTCATGTGGTTCCAAAGAAGGGAAGATTCACTGTGATCAGAAATGAGAAGAATGAATTAATTTCTATAATAATTGTGACAGGATGGAGAGTGTGTATAGATTACAGAAAACTAAACACTGCTACCAAAAAGGATCATTATCCTCTACAAATCATTGACTAAATGTTGGATAGGTTAGTAGGACACTTCCATTACTGTTTTCTTAACGGATTCTGGTTATAGCCAGATTGCAATAGCCCTAGAGGATCAGGAGAAAACTATATTTACATGTCCTTATGGCACCTTTGCTTTTAGAAGGATGCCTTTTGGATTATGTAATGCTCCTGCCACCTTTCAAAGATGTATAATGTCTATGTTTTCTGATTTGGTGGAAGAGGCTATGGAAATCTTTATGGATGACTTCTCGATTATATGGATCCAGTTTGAGCATTGTGTGGAAAATTTGAAACGATGCTTGAAGGTGTCAGAGACAAAGAGATCTAGCTAAAGATTGGGAGAATTCCATTTATGGTAATAGAAGGTATTGTCTTAGGACCTGCAAAGATTTCTCTTCTTTGGATTCGAGTAGACCATGCAAAAGTTCTTTGTTATACAAACTCTCATGCCACTACATGATCAGGGGATAAAGCTTCCTTGAGACATATTGGTTTTACGAAGATTCATAAAGACTTCGAATCTCGGACCATTATGTAGACTCACGAAAAAATGCAGTGATTTTGATGAATCATGCAGATTTGCATTTGAAGAAATAAAATCTAGATTAGTGATAGCTCCCATCATGTTGACACCTGACTGGAACAATGATTTTGAAATTATGTGTGATGCTAGTGATTATGCAATGGGAGTTGTATTGGAATGAAAGAATTGAAAAAATAGTCGAGGCCATTATCTTATCACGTGAATAATAAATGACATAAGAGAGCTTCTTTCACCATAAAGGAGATATTGACAATGGTATTTTCTTGTGAAAAAATTAGGCCTTACATATTGGGGTCTCATGTCATAATACACATTGATCATCTGCGATTAGATATCACAATGGCAAAGGAAGCGAGCAAGGCGGTCGGATGGTATTGCGCTACGAATTTGATCTTAAGATCAAAGACAAAAAGGGTAGTGATAATGTGATAGCAGATCACTTGTCTATATTAGAAATGACTGCTGAAAATGAAAAAGGAACTGAAATAGCAAAAATTTTCCTTGATGAGCAACTTTTTTTGTTGTTAGTTCAAACCTTGGTATCGCGATATTGTGATTACTTGAAAGCTTGTGGAGTTGTACTTTTTGGTGCTTCTGTGAGAGAGAAAATTGAGGGCGATTGTAGATTCTATATTTGGGATGACCCGATTTATAGAAGAGGCATATATGATCATAAGGAGATGTGTTCGGAAGCGAGCGAGGTGGTATTATGGAGAAATGTCGTACATCACCATATGGAGAAGACACTTTGCGGGAACCAACTGACCTGAAAATTCTCTGATCGGAGTTTTATTGGCCTACCCTATTCAAAGACTGTTTTGAGTGGGTAAAACATTGTAATAATTGTCAGAGAATGGGCAACATAAGCAGAAGAAATGAAATGACCCTATAAGGAATTCTAGTGGAGCAGATTTTTGATTTTTGGGGAATAGACTTCATGGGACCTTTTCCATCATCATTTGGTAACATAAACATTCTCCTAGTTGTGAATTATGTATTCAAATGGGTGGAAGCATCAGCTTGTCCCATAAATGATGCCAGCACAGTGGTGGGATTTATACAAAGAAATATTTTGAGTAGATTTGGAGCACCCAGAACAATCATCAGTGATGAGGGAAGCCATTTTGCAAATAAAATTTTTGAGAAACTCATGAGTAGATATAGAATCAGACATGTGATGGGTTTGGCCTATCACCCTCAGTCAAATGGGCAAGCAGAAATTTCCAACAGGGAAATAAAGAAAATTCTAGAGAAAACAGTAAATATAAGCAAGAAGGACTCGTCTATAAAGTTAGATGATGCATTGTGGGCTTATAGAACTGCTTACAAAATTCCCATTGGAATGTCCCCATACAGAATTGTATTTGGAAAAACTTGTCATCTCCCTTTGGAACTGGAATACAAAGCTATGTGGGCCATCTAGAAGTTGAATTGTGATTTTCAAGCTGCCAAGGAAAAGAGACTACTCGAATAGATAGGCTAGAAGAGTTGAGAAATGAAGCTTATAGTAATGCGGAATTCCTGTGAAAGAAAAAACCAAGAGGTGGCATGATCAAAAGATTCTAAGGAGGGAATTCAAGGTTGGAGAACAAGTCCTCTTATACAACTCCAGGCTCAAGCTATTTCCAAATAAATTGAAGTCAAGATGGAGTGGTCTTTACATAGTGGTAACAAGTACACCCTTTGGAGCAGTAACACTAAAAGATGAATTTGGAAGTGAATTTAAAGTAAATGGTAAGAGGTTGAAGCACTATCTTGGAGGAAGCATAAATGGAGTATATCCAAATTGTGAAAAATGGAAGAGTTTTATTTGAAATGAAGACGTGCGTAGCAAGTGTAAATTTGGGGCATTAAAGCGAAGCGGCTTCTTGGGAGGATAGCATAAGCGAGAATTTTCATTTTAATAGTTTGATTTATGTTGGTTACTTTTATGAGTTTGAAGTTTTAATTTTAATTTTTGTTAGAAAATTTTATTTTGAAGTTTAATAGACAACTAAATTTTTTCTTAATAAGGAAGATCAACTGGAAAGAGATATTATTGGCAAGCACACTTTCTCAACCAAAATGTGCAGAAAATAACTACAAGGGGGAGTATTTCTAAGCACACATATATATATTTTTTTGGTAATGCACAGTTGACGTTTGGGGGAATTTGATGATTTTTAGAGCATAAATTGTTAGACAAATTTCTTTAGTCAATTGCTTGAATACCTTGTTGAAAATCTAGATGAGCGATATTGAATGAAGAAAGAGATTTGTTGTTTATACTTGAATGGAGATTGTTTAAAGAAATATTTGTTTTCACAAGTATGAACTAAGTGGAAGACTTTATTGCATAATGTCATTGGGTTGAAGGGTTGAAAACAAGAAAATATGCAAAGAATTTGGGTAAAACAAAATCTTGTCGCGACTGAAATTGTTATGTCGTGACACTGGTTGAAATTTTGGTGCTAAAATAGATAAACAAGAAAAAGTTTATCGCAACACATTTTCTCTATGTCACAACAAACAGCAAACTTGGGCCTAAAAAAACAAGTCGCGAAAAAATTTCTGTATGTCGCGACATAAGTCAATTGGAGCATTGATAAAATTGTGTCGCGACAGTTTTTGGCTTGGTCGCGACAAAGAATTGCCCTAGTCCAAACTTAAGTGCAAAATTTATGTCATGACATCACTTCTTTATGTCGCAACACCAATTTGAAAAGGGCACACTTTAGGTCAAAAATATGTCACTACAATTAAGGAAACACAACAATTCTTGGCTTATAAATAGAAAAGTTCAAAGATTGAAGAGTCATCTGCCTCATAACCTTCAAACCATTCAATCTCTCTCACCGATTCTCTCTTATTCATTCGAAACCCTAGATCCTTAAACCTATCTCTCCTAAAGTTTGAGCCCCAAAACTTGGTTCCAAACCTCAACGAAATCATGGAAGAGTATGATGAGTTGCAGAATGAAACAGTTCAAGCCACTCAAGTAGTAACAGGGCAAGGTGAAGAAAGAGCTGAGGTAAATGACGATCTTGAGTGATTACAGGACGAATCTAGGAAGAGGGAAAGAGGAAATGAAGAAGCAGAGAGCATTGAGCTAGTTAGGTATTTGGGTCTCTAACATAAGCTTATATCGTTTGGAGAAATGACTACATCTGAGAGACTTCGTAGGGAGAGAGAGTTTTAAAAATGGGTTTCCTCCATTCAAAATAGTCGAAAAAGAAAGGGATGACATATGTTTTGTGAGCATAAAGCTCCTGGATTTGTGGATGTGGTAAAAGAGTTCTACGCCAACATGGTGGGGATGAAAGATAAGGCTGTCTACGTAAGAGGGAAATGGATATCCTTTGGAAGAGAATTGATTAACCAGACGTACAATCTTTAGGAAAGAAAGAATGGGTTAAAATTCAAGAGACTAGTGGAAACACCTAACTATTAGACTATTGTAGACCTATTAACTTATGGCAAAGGGAAGTGGAATGCCACCAGGAAGAACCCACACGAGTCCATCCCCAGAGGAGCATTGACTGAACCAACAAAGGTGTGGTTTTATTTTTTTATGTTCAGTCATGCTACCTTCCAAACATTTATGCATAGTTAGGGAGAAGGAGGCAGTATTATTATATGCCATTCTCAAGGGCTATAAATTCAGTGTGGGAAAGATAATAGAAAACTCAATTATGAGTTATTACAGAGGAAGTTATAAAGGGCTAATCCCTCAACCAACATTGATTTCAAGACTTTGCATCTTGGAGGGTGTCGAGGCGAAGCAGAAAGGAGAACTACCACTAAAAAATCGCCACGACGTGTCAGAGTACAGAGTCCTAAAAATAGAAACAGGGGAAGACAGGTGGAAGCTATAAGGGAAGAAGAAGAACCAGTGGAAATACAGTAGCCCTAGCCTAAATATGAAGCACCAGAACTCCCATAAGGGTAGAGAAGTGTGAGCCCAATATTGACTTTCTCCCTTGAGGTGAGGTGGCTGACCGGAGCGGGGTGGCTGAGCCCTAAGTAGCAGTGCTAACCTTGCTACAGACCATGAGGCAAGAAATGGAAGAGAGAGGGACAAGCGGCTGAGCTCCTGACTACAACTGAGGATGATCTGTGGAGAAGTTTGAGTTGAAAAGGAGGACGAGAAACTTGGAAGGAGCCTTAGCGGAGGGATGAAGAATGGAAAGTATGGAGATGGAACAAAGGGAACAAGAGCTAAGTGTAGAACTGAAGGCAAGAGAAGATGTCTTATTCTTTCAGCAGCTAAAAAGAGAAAGTGAGCTATTCAAGATCATGAAGGAAAGGGAGGATGCTATGGAAAAGAACATGCTGTAGAGGGCAGATGCCTTTGGGTATTTGTACAAGGAACATCATAAGGAAATCAAAGATTTTATTGAAAAAAGGGATAAGGAATTAGAGGGCACCCTTAACTTTAGGAAGAAGTGCTGGACTGAAAGCTTAGACATGATCAACAAGAACTTGATCAAAATGTACTCTGCCCAAGGTGAGTTTGAGGGAACCCTGAATTCTATTGGGAAGAGACAAGTGAAAATGATCGAGCAATAGCCACCAACTATGGAGTGATGTGGTGAAGACGAAGTGGAAGTGGCTAACTCAAGACGACTACAAGTCCAAATGCCTGAGTTCTCACTTTATGCAACTGGGTATAAGTTAGATCCAGTTAACCTACCATCCTCCCATAGGCATGAAAGAAAAAGAAAATAGCACAACTGCTCTTCCATCTCTTCTCCCTATACCTAATGTCCATCCTTGAAACATTTAATGAAATATAAATTGTACATTTTTGTGCAGAAATGTGTGTGCACCCAGTTTGAAGAATATTCTGTGTATTTGTGTATATGTTCTTTCCTTCTTTATGTTCACTTTTGAATAAATGGGAATTGATGAAGTTTTGATAAATAGCTTAATTGAAATAATTGAGAAAACAGTTACCTGGATCAAGTTGTCAAATTGCTGCAACATGTTTGGTTGATTAGAACCGATTAAAGAATGACAATGTAGTTGTGTTGAACTGTTTAAGCTGAATGCATGATTTAAATGAACATTTTGATTGGTGAAGTAGTACAACAACTAAATCTGAAAACCAAATAAAAATATGATAGATGCATTGGGGTAGGATGAAATGAATGGAAATGGAAAGTAGTAAGGTTATGAATAAATGTGTTGAACTTCAAGATTCAGGAAGGCTTTAATAAATTGATGGAACAGATAAGAACTATGATTCTATTTGTGTAAATAATTTGGTTACAAAATCCTGATAAACCTTACACTTGGTCAACAATAACTCTGAAAAAAATTATGCTAAGACTAGGAACATCTTATGGGATCCATCACAATAAGCTCTTCAATGTCCTAGAACTTGTTGATTATTAGTCAAGGCGAAATCTTAGGCAATACCACTAACAAAAAATGATTTAGGCCATCCTTGGAAGTTTGAGCCTTTCAAAGCCTACCCTGTTATGTGCATATGCATATACACTAGTTCCTTATTTGAGCCTATAGTCAATCTCATCAAAAACCAGCAAATAAGAAGCCAAATTCCTCCCTTACACATAATCCTATAGTAAAGAACCCTTATTTGCCCGTATACCATCGTGGATTAAAGTGATGACTGGCGACGTAAGAGGACAAGTTTGGAGGAATATTATTTCAAGTTGTAGAAAATGATGAAAAAGGTTGAGAAAAACAGTTCAAAGAAATAAGAAAAGGATTGTGAAAAGGAAGGAGGAATGAGTTTGGTCTTGTAGCCTTCCTCCCTAGAACAATTAAGTCCTTAGGGGTGTTCAACACCTAATATCATAATGCCAACTGGTATGGGAGTTATTGACCCAAAGTTCACTGGTATAGAGTTAAAAGACAAAACATCGACACCCACCAAACTCGAGAAAATGAAAATGAAAATCTTTTGGAATAAGGAAGAGAAGTTATCTTTTGTGTGTGGAAAGGAAAGGAGGAAAAGGCACCATAATGAAAATATGCAAGAAGATGCAAAACTTGATGAGCATAAGTTGGAAACTTACAATCAAGAGAAATCAAGGATGCATCAAGAAGGCAAGAGTGAAAGTTGTCAGTGAAGTCTGGGTTAAATTGAGCCTAAAATGTCTAATTATATACCTCATTACCCAAGCCACACATTACAAGCCTAAAAGACCTATTTGATTATGAAGGTGGTGTTATGCCTACATTAGTGGATGTTAATATGATAAACATGCATATGAGACTTTAAAAATGAAAAAAAGTATGCCAATTGAGTATTATCCCAGAAGATTAACTGATATGCCAAAGAAAAAGAGTAAAGACCAGCACACACACAAAAATCAGGATTGAATGATTAAATTGCTACACACTATGAATTATTGGTTGGTTCAATGAACTTAATTGAAAATCTTCCTGATTCTAGATTGAAAACATGTTTAGAAGTAATTCTACAACTGACTTATGTCACTTGCCCAATTGAGCTTTAAACAGAAAAATGTCCTTAAAAATAAAAAGCTAAATTGTTTGAGGACAAATAAAATTTCTTTTCTTTGCTTGGGGACAAGAAAAACTTTAAGTTTGGGGGAATTTGATGAGTCTTAAACTCATCTATTTTTAACCCATTTTTCTAGCATGTTTTTAAAATTTTTAGCTCTAGTTGTATGCCAAATTATGGAATATTCACCAACTTTATGTTTTGTAGGTGCTATTTGAAAAAAGAGAGAAAACAAGCAGAAAAGAAGCAAAAAGGTGGTTTATGCAACAGTCTCTGTCGCGACATAATTTTTGCTTGTCACGACACAAAACTCAAGCATGCTAAAGGAACTATGTCGTAGCCAGCAACTAAATGTCGCAACAAAGTTCAGACAGAGGTTAATGGCAAAAGAAAAATTTATGTCGCGACATTATTGAAGAAATGTGTGAAGAAAACTATCACGACAATCCGTTGCTTTGTCGTGACATAAAGGGCTGACGATTAATAAATTAACTCAGTCACAACAAAAGACAGCTTTGTTGCGACAGAAAATGATAAGAATACAACACAAGTCAGTTAAGACAAGTGTTTTTATGTTGCGACAAAGTTTTCAGCACCAAGCCAGCTCAAAGGGAAATTTCTGTCACAATAAAGAAAATCTTTTCACGACATAACATTCAGAATTCACAACCAAGAGCAACAAAATCTTTGTCACAACAAAGATTATTTATGTCATGACAAACAAAACATGAAGGAGGTGAATTCCTTGTCACGACAAGAAGCTGAAGAGCAACACAAGAAGAATGGCGACAAAGAAATTCTTGTTGCGACATAATTAAGAGTTGAAGGAAAAACTTGTGTCACGACAAAGAAGTTTTATGTCACTACAATAAAAGCTATGAAATGAAAAAATTATGTCGTGACAGAGAAAATTTTGGTCACGATAGAAATTGTAGAAGAACTGAGAATGGCCAAGGAAATTGTGTCACAACATATAAATTCTATGTCGCGACAAAAAGTTTAGAAAGCGATAAGAATCAAGAAAGAAAAGTCTGTCGTGACTAAGGAGTTTCATGTCGTGAAAAAAATTGCTAAGGATTTAAAGAAATCATATCGCGACAAAGAAAACTCTGTCGTGACAGAGTTGATAGGCTGAAGAGAAAATGTTTGTTGCGACAAGGAAAATTATGTCGTGACAAACTCTAGAAGGACAAGGACAAGAGAAGCTGGGAGCAAACAGGTTTAGTGTCACGACACAAGGCATTCCTGTCATGACAAGAACAAGACTACTGAAATAAATTTATGTCGCAACATCATCAAAGTATGTCGCAACACAATCCAAGAATGTGTCATGATAAAACAGCTACTCTACGTAGGCAAATGATAAGATCGAAGTTTGTCGCGACAACTTTCTATGTCGCGGACAAAGTGACCAATTTGGGCCAGACAGATTCCACACTGAATTAATGAAGTGAGGCTCAACATTGAAAGCCTATAAATACACACTTCTATGACAATGTGCCCGCCAAGTGTGCCTAAGATTTGAAGTGTCAAGACTCTGCATAATTTTATTTTTATTTTTTCTTATTTTCCATTTTAGTAGATTTAGCTTAGTATAGTTTTATTTTGTTAGTTTTCCTTTAATTTTTTGGATTTGGGTATTGTATCATAAACTGAGCTGGTATTTCCTTTTTATAAAATTTTTCATTTATCGTTTGGATGAATGATGCTTCAAAGTTTCTGGAGTTCATTTATTTCAGTTCGTTTATGATTTAGGTGAATTTTCCTTATCAGTTAGTCACTGATATTAGTAAACCAGTTTTGAAAAGTTGAGCTCACTGGAAATGGGTCATTGAAGATAGTCATTTTGCTGTATAAGGTGGAAGAAAGCTTTAATTAGAATTCTTGAATTTATTTGATTGGTATTGTTTATAAATTTGATTGGTTTCCGCATTTGGTATCGCGGTACCCAATGCAAAGTACTGTATCTCACTCTGATTTCCAAGAGGCCCTCTGAGTGACATAGAGATGGAAAATCCTTAGAGTGTAGAGCAATTCCTTGTGGGTATGGTATACTAATACTATGGAACTAATGAACTTTGAAGGACTACTCAGATAGATCATCAACTTACTTATAAGTTGAGGAAAGTTGAATGAAGTATCTGTTTAATCACTCAGAGGTCTCTCATATTTATGTTGAATTGATTCTGATCCCGTGTTAACTGAGATCTAATCAAGGAGATGAAAATTTTCACCGGCGGTAGACGAGGCGCCAATCAAATCGAGGAAGGCTTGCACATCCTCGTCTATGAGGGTAAGAATTTTTAGTCCTAAGATCTGAGTATGGAGATGGAAAAGGAAAATACTTAAATCTTAGAGCAGGTTACATATTACAACGGTCAGAATCATGTCTCGTAAATGAATATGAACGCTTAATCGTTGAAAAGTACGTCGAGGGAGAATCCAAACTATACTACCTTGCATCTTTGACAAACTCAGTTTTTCAATTTATGGTTGAGCTTTGAATCGAAAAGAATGTAGAAAGTGATTATTACTAATTGATCCATTTCTAGTTTGTCTCACTCAGTGAATTCTCATCCCCAAATTTTATTAAACTTTATTTTTGAATATAGAGGATTTAAGCTTGGGACTATATTTTTAGTCCTTTTATCATCATAACAATGGAGTTTAAATAGTAATGATCTTGAGTAGTTGGGGTAGTTAGTCTTTTGATTTATCATCTTTCCTCAGGAATCAATATCTGACTTAACATCCACTTTTATTACTTGTACAACCTGTGCACTTGCAGTGATCGAGACCACACGCACAAATTTTAAATGAGTCATTTTAAAAACAAAGAACAATTTCATATTTTCATACATATGAAAAATGGTCTCAACAAGTTTTTGGCGCCGTTGCCGGGGATTAGGTAATAGTCCTTTGGTAATAGTGTTATAAATTTATATATAGTCCTTTGGTAATAGTCCAAGTGAAAAAGAGTAAATTCGGAAATTTGTAAAATGAGGACCTAAGGGTCAAGAATAGAATAAGCTTAAATGCAAAAGTGAATTCAATGATAAATGAAAGCTAAATGAAGACCAACAAGGAGAAAAATGAGAAATGGAATTTGTGTGTAAGCCAAACATGGCCTTACACTTAAATAGGTAAATAAGACCAAATGTGGTCTTAGAATGCTCATTTTGAGCACAAACTATATTTGAGAGCAAAGAGAGAGAGAGAAGGCTAGGGTTTTGGGAAATAGTTGAAGATTTGTGTAAATCTCTCCATGTTTGTTCAAGATCTTGCAAGAAGGAAAAAGAAAAAGGGTTAAGGCTTCAAGTGCAAAGGGATTTGAGGTAAGAACCAAACCCTAGATTTCTTTAAATGATAAGCCTTCCGTTAGAAACCCTAATCCATACATGGGTTTTGCTCATGGTTGGTTTAAGATGATATTAGAATGCCTTTGGGAGTGATTTCTAGAGTTTCATTCGGATTTGGAGTGATTATTAGAGAAAAATGGCAAAAAGGGAAAACTGTAAAATCAAGAACAGTTCCCTTACGTCGCAGTCAGTAGGGAACCCACGCCGGCGCAAGAGATACTGCCGGTGCAAAAATGGCACCCCTCGAGTACGCTACAATGTAGCTTTTCTATGCCGCGGCAGCTACTCGCTCACGCGAGAAAAATTTCGGATTTTGTTCCAGTCCCGCATCTCGCACAATCGATAGCTTCATGACCCTAATGGGCATGATTAATGGAAGTTCAAATAAGGATAAAACTAAATGAAAAACGTATCATACCTCGCCGCCTCGGTGAAGCGAGTTCATTTTTGGGCAGACTTAGTGTCTTAACCCAAAACTGTTAACAAAGATTAATTAACATTCACTAAAAATGAATAATAATTGTTTATCCACTAAGAGTGTCGTAATTGTTATTGACTAGGGACGGGTGAGGATCACCTAACCTAGGATCGAGATCGAAGGAAAGGAAACGAGGGCCGACGGCTTCAGTTTGTTCACTGACCCTCTATCCTTATTTCAAGTGTTTTGGTAGTATACCAAATAAATCTGAAATGAGTATATCTTTGAAATGATATTACGAAAGTGCATATGGATTTGAAAATGTGATCTTTGAAATGTCTGACAATTAATTGCATGTGAGTGATTAATTGAGTTGCAAACAAATTGGTCAATTCTTAACATCTTGAATTGAATTGATATACCGAACAACCAACATGGCGGGATTCACCAACTGAATCCGTCATGAAGGCAACCCGAAATTGTCCAATGTCCCACTTGGCGGGATGCACCAATCGGCATACGTCATGATGGTGTATGGCATTGAAGAAATGTCCCACTTGGCGGGATGCACCAATCGGCATCCATCTTGATGGCGTATGGCATTTATAAGTGACCACATGGTGGGGTGCACCAATCGACATCAATCATGATGGGAGAGCAAAATCGTTAAATGTGTAAGCACATTACCGAATGACAAAAAGGATGAGATTCACCGATGGAATCCGTCATGAATGTGAATTGTATAAACAAAGTGAAATAACAAACTTTGATGAGTGTAAATGGGATTTGTAAACTGAATATATCCTTGGGAGTATATTTTTGAATCTCATGATTTGATTTAAGTAAATTGGTTGCATGTGAAAATGCATATGATCAATGATTTGTAAAGTGAAAGCATGTGAAAATAAATAAGCATGAGTATGGTTTGATATAAAAAGGCATGGTTTTATGATAAATGCATGTCATGTTAAACTGAAAATTGGAATATAACTATATAGAACCACTAAGCATAAAAATGCTTGGCATGTAGTTTTTATCTATGCGCAGGTTTCAAGTTAACAGGAAAGAAGACAAGATCAAGAAGCGCAGAGTCATAGAGAAAGTTGTGGCGTATAAGTATATACCCCGTCATATGCATATCATATCTTTTGAACATGTGATATTTTGTGAATAAAAGAGTTAAACTTTGAACCGTTGTTTTTGTATATCATTTTGTAAAGGCATGATATGCCCTTTTGTAAACGAATTGTATAAGAGTAAATGTTTATAGGCCTACTGTTTGAAAATGCTTAAGTGTAATTGAAAACTCTAAAAGGAAATGACATAAATAAAACATTTTGATAAGATAAAGGAAAACGGTCCGAGTAAACCAGGCTCTTGTTCGGATCCGCCCTTTGGATTGGGCCGGGGATTCGAGTCGCTACACTTTTACAAAAAAAAAAAAAAAAAAAAAAAAAAAAAGGAAAACAAACTAACAAACGTAAAAGTAAACAAAAGGAACGAGCATCCCCGAACCGGCCTGCATCAACCAATTGGCCTGGATCGAGCTGTGGGTGCTACACGGATCGAATCACCCGCCAGAAGACGAGAGACGCCCGGCGATTAAATAGATACTTCATTCAACCTTCCTCAACTTATAAGTAAGTTGATGATCTATCTGAGTAATCCTTCAAAGTTCATTAGTTCCATAGTATTAGTCTACCATACACATAAGGAATTGTTCTACACTCTTAGGATTCTCCATCTCCATGTCACTCAGAGGGCCTCCCGGAAATCAAAATGAGACACAGTACTTTGCATTGGGTACACGGTACTAGTATTGAGAACAAGTAAATTTATAAACGATACCAATCAAATAAATTCAAGAATTCTATTTAAAGCTTTCTTCCACCTTATGCAGCAAAATGACTATCATAAATGACCCATTTTCAGTGAGCTCAACTTTTCAAAACTGGATTACTTATATTAGTGACTAACTGATCAGGAAAATTCACTGAAATTATAAACGAACTGAAATAAATGAACTCCATAAACTTTCCAGCATCCATTTAAATCAAACAGTAAATGAAAAGAAGAATTTATTAAGAAATACCAGCCCAAAGCTACACTTCAGTACAATACCCAAATCCAAAAAATTAAAGGAAAACTAACAAAATAAAACTATACTAAGCTAAATCTACTAAAATGGAAAATAAAAGAAAAAAATAAAAATAAAAATGTGCAAGAGTATTCAACCACCCAGAAATCCTAGAGCTGCCAAAAGCTGCGCACATTGCCATAGAAGTGTGTATTTATAGGCTTTCCAATGTTAGGCCTCACTTCATTAATTGCATTTTGGATCCCCAAAATTCTGGCCCAAATTGGTCTCTTTATCGCGCATAGAAACTTGTATCGCAAATGCACTTTTCATCTTTTCTCGCCGCCTATTAAAATCTCTATTTTTCTATCGCCACTGCTCTTCTAGGCTTGTTCTCGATTTGCCATGACATACTTTTATGATGTCGCGACATAAATTTATTTAAAGTGTTTGCCTTTATCAAGGACAGAATGCCTTGCGGTCGTGACACCAAACCTATTTGCACCCAACTTCTCATGTCCTTTTCCTTCTGGAGTTTGTCGCGACATAATTTTCCTTATCGCAACAAACATTTACTTTTCAGCTTGTCAACTCGCTGATAGGATTTCTAACTTAGCACTTTTTACGACAGTTCCTCGGGTCACAAATGTGACTTTTCTTTCCTGATTCTTATCGCTTGCTAAACTGTTTGTCACGACATAGAATTATATGTTGCGACACAATTTCCTTGGCCATTCTTAGTTCTTCTACAATTTATGTCGCAACCTAATTTTTCTCTGTCGCGACAGAATTTTATCATTGCATAGCTTTTATTGTCGCGATAGAAAACTTCTTTGTCGCGACACAAGTTTTTGCCTTCAACTCTTAATTATGTCGCAACTAGAATTTCTTTGTCGCCATTCTTCTTGTGTTGCTCTTCAGCTTCTTGTCGCGACAGGGAATTCACCTCCTTCATGTTTTGTTTGTCACGATATAAATAATCTTTGTCGTGACAGAGATTTTGTTGCTCTTGGTTGTGAATTTTGAGTGTTATGTTGCGACAGGATTTTCTTTATTGCGATAGAAATTTCCCTTTGAGCTGGCTTGGTGCTGAAAACTTTGTCGCAACATAAAAACACTTGTCTCTACTGACTTGTGTTGTATTCTTAGCATTTTCTGTCGCGACAGAGCTGTTTTTTGTCGCAAATGCAGTTAACTGCTAATTATCAAAATTCTTCATGTCGTATTGTACAGTTAAATTGATTGTCGCGACAGTTTTCTTCCCACCTTTCTTCAATAATGTTGCAACATAAAATCTCTTTGTCGTGACATAAATTTCTCTTTTGCCATTGAGCTCTATCTGAACTTTATTGCGACATTTAGTTGTTGGCTATGACATAGTTCTTTTGGCCTACTTGAGTTTTGTGTCGCGACAAACAAAAATTATGTCGCCGCCCACTGTAATACGCCAATCAAATACATACAAAGATAAATAATACTATATACACAAACCGGTTGCATTTTCCACATTTTTGCTTCTTTTCTGCTTGTTTTCTTTTTTTTTTTTTCAAATGGCACCTGCAAAACATAAATTTGGTGAATATTCCATAATTTGGCATACAAATAAAGCTAAAATTGTTAAAAACATGTCAGAAAAATTGATTAAAAATAGATGAGTTTAAGACTCATCAAATTCCCCCAAACTTAAAGTTTTGCTTGTCCTTAAGCAACGAAAAGAAATTTTGTTTGCCCTCAAACAATTCAGTCTTTTATTTTTAAGACATTTTTCCGTTTAAAGTTCACTGTACAGTGACATAAGTCACGGTAGAGTTATTTCTTAAACATGCTTCCATTCAACTTGGGTGAAGATTTTTCCAATTAAGTCTCACTAAAACCAATCAATAATTCATAGTGTAACAATTTAATCATTAAACTCGATTTTGTAAAAGACCTGTAGTACCCAATTTCTAAAAAGCGGCAAAATTGTACTTTGGTAAAATCCGAAATTTTTCTAGATCTTGATGATGAAACAGATTTCACCGTTGAATCGCTCGCGAAATCTAGCTACCACGTCGACTTTGTCACTCCGAGATACCGAATTCAGATAGTGCTGGAAAGACCGAGCACGGCGCCGTGAAAACAAAATGCGATGTGACAAAAGCCGTCTGATACATGTAATTAAGGTGACACATGTTGTATGAGTAGTGATACGGAAATGGTCGGCCGAGATAGTGATGGGGTGTCAAAATCCAAGATTTTAGGGACATGGATGACATTTTTGAAAGTTAAATGATAATAAGACAAAAAGATGAATAGTGATCATCTTCCTCCTTCAAAAAGGAGACCAAAAACGTGCAGGGGAGAACGGATTCACAGAGGCTAGGTTTTTGAGGTTTTTAGTGAGAGAGGGAGTGACTTCTCTCTAAGATCCCGGGCGATCGAACCGTCGGATTTCTTCGGAGCAAGAAGGAAAGTTGCTTTACGCGACGAGGACTACGCTTGGGCACTGGTTTTAGGGAGTTTTGAAAAACTCCGTGAGGTAGGGGTTTTATCCTACTTGAGTTATACTTGTTGGTATGTTTTGTTAATGATTCGCCTGGATTTGAGGCCGCGAGGGGTAGTTTGACTGGCCCCAAACTCGGGACCGAATTGTTGGGATTTTGGAGTTTCTGCTCTCGGGATGAAATTCACTCGACCGCTTGGGCTGCTTGTGTTTGGTAGATTTATGCATTAAATCATGTTTTGTGTGTATGAGGCCGGAAATGGCCATGGATTTCGGGTTCACAAAGTGAACCATATGACTGGGTGATTGGTCGTGAATAGTAACCCGAGGGTTTCACTGTTCATGTGAATAGTGTTCACGAAATATTTTGTGAGAAAATGTGTTTGGTTGAGTAATTCAAATTGAATTGCTCATGTTTGTTAATTAGCCCATGTGAGCTAATTTTTGGTGTAATGGATTGAGAATTAATACAACATGTTGTGTTTTATTTTATGTCAATATATGCATGATGATGTATTTGCATGTGTTATATAAATTGTGTTGAAATGGCATAATGCATTTCATATGCACCGGGGTAACCTAGAAATTAGGTGTGTGTGCATGGCATGAAAGAAAATAAAAAACGAACATTGGCCATGGGAAGCGATTTCACGCGACGATTTTCCCGAGAATGGTAAGCCGGGAGATGGTCCTACACTACACGCCTGGAGGGAGCCCATGTATTGTTTTGGAAGGTCTCTCTAACACATTCGCCTGAGGGTAGTCCTATTTTTACCGAATTCCGTAGTGTATTTTCGAACAACAAGTTTTGTTTTGAAAATAATGTTTTCTCATAAGATACTGAAGTGGAGGGTTTCAGGACTGACATGGGTTGGTCATTTAAACATTCAAGTAGATCACAAATTTACTGAGCGTTATGGTTTACATTGGATCATTGCATATGCACTTAGGAGTAACCCATTTAGGGTGATTCACTACTGGTGATAGCTCACCCTCGTCGAGGGAATATCATTTCGTACAGGAGCTCGAGGAGACGGTATTCAATAGAGGTCGCATTTTGAAGAAAGTCGGTCAGGATTTTGATGTTTCGATATATGTATTAGGAATTATAAATTTTAATATGTATTTGTATTAAGAGTAATGTATAACTCTCAACCAGGCGTAATATAATCAGTTGAATGTATTTAGATATATTTGCTTATGTGCCCAAGAGCTATTTTTACTGTATGTCTCGAGATACAAGACGTATAGATTTTCCGCTGCCGACGGAAGTCAATCTGACACCCCAAAGCCTGGGGCGCTACATTTTGTGTGTGTGTGCCGGTCTTTACTCTTTTTCTTTGCGATCGCTTAATCTTCGGGATAATACCTACCAAGACTCTCTTTCATTTTTAAAGTCTCATATGCTTGTTTATCATATTAATCTTCACTAATGTAGGCATAAAACCACCTTCAGAATCAAATAGGTCTTTTAGGCTTGTAATGTGTGGCTTGGGTAATGAGGTAGATAATTAGACATTTTAGGCTCAATTTAACCTGCACTCCACCGACACCTACACTCTACTCTTCGATGCATCTCGATTTCCTCTTGATTGTAAGTTTCCCAACCTTCCCATCAGTTTTTGCATCTTTCTCGCATATTTTTCATTTCCAGGGTGCCTTTTTCTCCTTCCTTTCACACACGTAAGATAACTTCTTCCTTATTCCGTAGTTTTTCACTTTTCATTTTCTCCAAGTTCGGGTGAATGGTGCAATGTTTTTTCTTTTAAGCTTTCTACCACCCTTAGTGAACTTTGGTCAATAACTCCCATTCCACTGCATTGGGTGGTATTAGCCGTTGAACACCCTTAAGGTGACTTAATTGTTCCAGTGGAGGAAGGCGAACAAGACCAAACTCATCTGCCTCTGATCTTTACTTTTCACAGCCTTATTTCATAACTCTCTTCATCTTTTCTTATCTCACCGCACTTTTCTTTTCTCATCCCTTTTATCCTTCTACAACTTGAATACACATCCCAAACTTGTCCTTTTCGTTATCGCTTAATTTAATTCTGTAACTGGGCAAATATGGTTCTTATGTAGGATCATGTGTAAGGAAGGAATTAGCTTATTATTTGCTGGCAGATGATGACATTGGTTATAGGCTCAAATAAGGAACTATTGTATATGCATATGCACATAGCAGGGTAGGCTTTGAAATGCTCAACTTCCCAAGGACGGCTCTAACTGTTTTTGTTAGGTATATTATCATAGGGATTTCGTTTCTTGACTAATAATCCAACAAGTTCCTGTGGACATTGAATAACTTACTGTGATGGATCCTAGAAGATGTTCCTAGTCTTATGATAATTTATTTCAGAGTTATCATGGACTATGTGTGTGGCTTATCAGATTTTGGAACCAAATTGTTTACACAAACAGAATCATAGGTCTTATCTGTTCCATCAATTTATTAAAGCCTTCCTGGATCTTGAAGTTCAACACATTTATTCATAACGTTACTACTTTCCATTTCCATTCATTCCATCCTACCCCAATGCATCTATCAGATTTTTATTTGGTTTCAGATTTTGTTTGCCATCTCCGTTTACCGGGCCAAAATGTTCATCTAAATCATGCATCTAGCTCAAATCAGCTTCAACACAACTACACAGCCATTCTTAACTGGCCTAATCAACCAAACATGTTATGTTAATTTGACAACTCGATCCCGTAATCGGTTTCTCAATTATTTCATTTAAGTTATTTATCACAAATAAAAGATTTCTAGTTATTAAACATGAAGGAACATAAAACAAAAAAGAAAAATCAAACAAAAGTGAACACAAATCTTGCAAAAATTTTCTATTATTGAATTTGTCAAGGATTTGGTATTGGTTACATAGAGGAAAAAGATATGGAAGAGCAGGATAATTTTCATTTTTTACTCCTTGGTAGCTTCCATTATTAAGTATTCTTCAACCTCCTCCACTAGGGTTAGTTCTTTCTTCTTTGTTACACCAGGGGCTTTATTAGCTGGTTCCTTATAGGGTTTAAAAGGTCCTTCTTTAGCTGGATTTGGGTTTAAGAAAGGTAGTATTAGATTTGTTTCTAATGGAGGGACTATTGTGTATGGCACACAATCTGGGATCCTAATTTATGGCAATGACACTTTCTTTTTGTTTGAGACTATTTTCATAGCCCAGTCCAAATTTTTTGCATTGCTTTCTGTTAGTTGTCTCAAATCTAAGGGTGCATTCAAGATGGGGCTTGGGCTTCCTTGAAGCTCTTGTTGCCTTTGGGATGAACTCTCCCATTGTGCTGGCTAGTGGCACCTTTCAGACCCCCTTTCTCCTCCCATCTCTTTCTTTTTCCCCCTTCCTCTGTTCTTTGGACCATTCGTCACTCATGTCAATGTCAAAGGGGATGCCCAGGGGTATGTTTCTTCTTTTTCCCATTCTACCTCAACTCCCCCTAAAAGGCATAGGCTAGTTATAGTGGCTAGGTGTGGAATCAATCCCCTTTAATTACTTCCGCAGTAGCTCAAAATGGATTTTTCAATTATTTTCCCCACATTTATTTTGTACCCCTTAAGCAATGCATAGAGGAGGATTACTTCATCTCTTCTCATTGTGTTGAGATGCTTTAATGGTAGAAGGATAGAACTGGTGAAATAGAACCATACCTTAGTCTCTTCAGTTAAGTCTCCTATAGAAATGGATTTGTATAGGGTTTTCTTTGTTCCCTTCTACTTTCCTTTTCCGTCGTCGCCAGGTCACTACCTTCCTAAGATCCGGTTCCTTGGGTAGTTTGTCGAATCCTTGAGCGATCCTTCTGCACCTTCAAGTTGAACAACATATTTATCATTTCTTTGCTGAAGTCTATCCAATGTCCTCTAACATAAACTTTCTTTCCTTCTTCTTCTACAATATTAGCAAAGAATTCCTTCACCTTACAAGATTCACCCAGTTCCTTCAGGCTAAACCCAATGCTCGCTATTCTCCTTCTCACATTTCAATGAAAAATGAGACAAGCTCAAACCTCTTTCAAGAATGAAACCTCTTTTCTCCGATTTCATTAGCGCAACCGGCTTGTCTCGAGATAAAGTTGCTTTTTCACCGCTTTGTTTCCGCCGCCTCTTTCCTTTCGATTCTTCCTCTATCTGGCTCAAACATCTCCGCTTACCTCGCTCCTTTCTTCATCTTGCTTTGTTACTGCTTGAGTGGCTTGAACCGTCTCATTCTCCCACTCAACATACTCTTCCATGATTTTGTTGAGGTTTGGAACCAGGTTGGTGGGCTCAGACATCGTGAGAGATCGATTAGGGTTTTGGAGCTCTAGGGTTTTTAGAAGGCAAGATGAGAGAGATTTGAGTATGGAAGCTAAGAGGGTTGATGGTTTATGAGAAAGGTGCCCTTCGCCAAAAGTCTATTTATAATCCAACCGGTTTTGTTGTGTCTTCATTAAATGTCACACAACAATTGCCTAGGGTTCGTCTATTTACCACGATGTCACATGCATATAAATAATTTGCCGCGATAGAATTTTGCAATAAATTGGAAACTGGGCCAGTTAAATGTCACGAAATTGAGAAGAATGTTGCAACATTCTTTTCAGTGCATCTTCTGAGTTTATGTCGCGAAATAAACTTGCCTTTTCAAATCGAGTCCAAAATTGATCATGTCGCGACACAGAGAAAGTATGTTGCAACATTCAACTAAAATCTTCTAGAATTGCATCTTATCCAGTTTTCACTCAAGACACATTTAAAGTAAGATGTATTCACTCATACCCAACTGAACATACTTGTGCAAACTCATTTAATCAACCAAGAACCTCAATGCAAGTATGAACAACAAAATTTCATTTCTTTATTCATAAAATACCCACAAAGATGTTGTTCAGAATATCTAAAAATTTTTGAAACCAACAAAGCTACTATTCATTGTCTGCCTTAAAATAAAATCACATTCCCCCAAACTTCAATTATGCATTATCATTAAAAACAAATTGAGGGAAATAGAAATACTCCCCCTTGTAGCTATTTTCTGCATTTTTTAGTTTGAGACAGTGTGCTTCCTAATAAAATTCCTCTTCAATATAGCTTCATTGTCTTGAAAAATCAACAACCACTAAAAATAAAACTTTTGACATAATTAAAACTAGAAAATTCAAACTCACAAAATCTAATAAACACTCAAAGTTAAAACTAAATATTTCGCTTGGGTTGCCTCCCAAGAAGTTGCTCAGTTTACTGTCTTTAGCTAGACATTGCTGATAATTTATTGATTTTCAGCATCTCCTTGTATGCTCCTCTAATATGAGCAGTTCTTCCTCAATCTTTTTCTAATGCCTCTTCTTTCCTCTACATCTTCATTTCTTGCAATTCATTGTCTCCTCTCAATGAAGTAGGTATAAAATCTTTGGATTTGCTCCAGACTATCGAATCGTGATTCTCGATTGGTTTTGGTATGAGCTAATCAGCCTCTAATCGAAGTTTCCAAGTTTCTCATTGAAGCATTAGTATTTTTTTGAAACACAATAGTGTTTTCTAGGAAATTTTGAAGTTCAGAAAATCTCTTCTCATGCGTATTCAAAATTATATTGTTTTTTTGATGTACGCAAGATTCTGATCTTCAAATGATTGAGTCCCGACCCCCGATATTCTCCTCTTATTGTCCTCCGGGTCGTTGTCGTTTCGGGAACTCCTGGTCAAATAAAAGCCCATTGTAATTTTGCTCCAGGTCTGGGGCCTCTACTTCATGCTCCTCCACCCATATGAAAAGTTTTCATGGTTCCTAGAGTCGGTGTATAAAGGTGTAGGAGTCAGGGGTTCGCCTTGAAGTGATAACTTCTTTGCTCACTCATATACTTGGTCTCCTCAACTTGGAATGGATTTTCTTCAAATGGTCCCTCAGTAATGCCTCTAATTCCTTCTTTTATTGCTCCCACTTCATGTGCAGTATGCATTCTCCTTTCATTGCTTCCCAGTTTGTTCATCACTACATCTAGCTTTCGTTTCCATGGGCACCATACCTGGCTCGCATCAATCAAACCACTTCCTCGGCCACGCATCTACCTTTCCTTCTATGGCCGCTATTCTATCGCTCAATAAGACCATTTCCTTTCATCCTGGCTGCCAAGCCCTTGAAGCTTTAGGATGGAGCCTGTAGTTGCATTTTGGCAAGGTCTTCAATCGCTTGCCTCTGGCCTCCTCTACACTTCTTCTTAAAAGCTCCATTAGCCAGGATGCATCACCATACCTCGAGGCATAATTCATGGCATGATAGAATATATCCATCTGAGTGGTCAGATCTATTCCATGCATAGGACATCTTTTTAATAGTCTTTTAAATCTTTCCCATGCGTTGAAGAGACTCTCATCTTCCTCCTGCTTAAAGACAATTATTTCTCCTTTTCTGTTAGCAATTAAAGCTGGAGGAAAAAATCTGCTCGTATAGGCCTCCACAAACTCTTCCCAAGTGTTCACTGATCCCACTGGCAATGACTCAAACCATGTTGCTGCGACATCTCTTAGTGAAAAGGGGAAGAGTTGCATCTTGATTACCCATTCAGTTTGATTGTGTTGGCCATTTTCATGAATCTCCCCATATGCTCATTGGGATCTTTAGAGGGATGACTAGTGAACTGCGTTGCCGTACTACATGGTAATCACGCCGGGCTTCAAGACAAATTGTCGGGGTTTCTATGGTAGTTTGTCCATCAGAAAGTACTCATCTTGGATAATAGGCCTCCAAAAGTCCTCCATAGTATTAGGCTTCTGATTTCTCTCTACTTCTTCTTCTTCTTCTTCTTTTGGAATAGCCTACAATCTTTCTCTTTAATTTTCCATTCTTCTGGATTCTACAATCGTGATCTTCCTCAGATTCTGTAGTGTTCTTTCAATTTCAGTGTCTAGAGGCACCATATCTGCTTCTGGTTTTCTATGCATTAAAAATCTTCCTGAAATAGAAACACACTAAGATCAAATGAATTTTATGGGAAAGAAGAACACAATATGGGAAACATGTCGCAGCTTCTTCAAATAGCACGCATTAAAACCGTTTTTGTGATTTTCTGAAAAATAATATCAAAAAGAAAAATGTCCAAATTAGTAAATCCCTTTGGTTAGATATTGATCTTCAAATTTATCATTTCTATCCTACTAATCCGCGCCTAAAAACTTTGTCGAGACCAAATGATATATACAAATTTATGACACTACTGCCAAAGGACTATTACCTAATCCTCGATAACTGCGTTTAAATCTATTTTCGACCAAATCGTATATATACAAATTTATGACATTCATTACTAAAGGACTATTACCTAACTCTATCGCTAAAACTTGTTGAGACCAAATGATATATACAAATTTATGACACTACTACCAAAGGACTATTACCTAATCCTCGGCCAAAGGCGCCAAAAATTTGTTGACCAAATTTGTATATATTTGAGCCTATAGCCAATCTCATCATCAACATACACTTTGGAAAAACAACAAATTAAAGAGTTCTAGAGCAATGTAAAGAAAAAACTTGGAAAACAAGCTAATCAAACTTGGAAAACAAGCCAAATTCGTTCAACCCACTTTATGGCTTTTAAAACAACTTGTGCAACCCACAAAACCATTTTTAAGCCCAAACAAACCCTCCCAAGTATGGACCTAAGCCCAAGCCACTTAATTTGCAATGTCTTTAGCCTAAAAGCCTTGCATAACTACTTGAATCATGGACAAATACTTCTTGACAACTGTAGACTCTTGGCCCATTTGTTCGGCCTAAATGTCTTGGATAAGCCCATTCAAAGCTTCTTTAAACCTTTTGGCCCGTGCCCTTGTGATAGGTCCAATTAGAATATGAAATGGATCACTTAAAGCTCTTGAAACGACTTGCTCCACTTGATGAGTCAGATGAGTCGCATCACCCTCTCTCCCCTCAAAAGGATTCGTCCTTGAATCTTGACGTTAAGAAAGAAGAACTAAGAAACTAAGAACAAAAGTTTGAAGATGAGATACACTTATGATTAGACAACCCTTTTTTTTTTGTTTTCTTTTTCTTCTACTGTACTGTTTTTCTTTTTTCTTTTTTGAAGAATTCTTTTCTTTTCTTTTCTTTTTTTATCTTTTTTTATCTTTTTTTTTTATCTTTTTTTATCTTTTTTTTTTATCTTTTTTATCTTTTTCTTTGAATCGGATGAAAAGATTTCTTATTCAAGAAAATTGAATATGGTGGCGAGAAAGATGAAGAGATGGAAGAAAACAAACAAAAATATAGAGAAGGGAACAATGGAGATAGAAAAGAAAGAAAATAGACTATGGATTTAACGACAAGGATGAGATATGGAAGTATGCAAACCAAGGAAAGGAAGTAGAAACACAAAGTGAAAAGATGAAAACCTGATTTTAGGATTGATGCTCTAATACCACAATGGTGCGAACCCACAAGCAATTGAATCTCGTGAACCCACAGTCGTCAAAGGTGTAAACAACCTCGAAAAGCTAAAATCAGATTTGGGTGATCCACTAGAACCCTTGAATACAAAGACACAAGAACCCTAAGTTTTAAGAGCGCCACATAGGTAATCAATCAATGATAAGTTTACAAAAAGTTCAATGAAGAACCAAGGACAAGAACTCCTCTCAATTCTGAAAATTCAAAAGATTAACATATCCATCGATTCCATTTAAAATTTTGGTTACAATTATTTATATAGACTGATTTAACTAGCCTAGGGAACAAACACTTTGGAAAAACAACAAATTAAAGAATTATAGAGAAATGTAAAGACAAAACTTGGAAAACAAGCTAATCAAACTTGGAAAACAAGCCAAATTCGTTTAGCCCACTTGATGGCTTTTAAAACAACATGTATAACCCAAAAAACCATTTTTAAGCCTAAGCAAATCCTCCCAAGTATGGACCTAAGCCCAAGCCACTTAATTTGCAATGTCTTTAGCCCAAAAGCCTTGCACAACTACTTGAATCATGGAAAAATACTTCTTGACAACTGTAGACTCTTGGCCCATATGTTTGGCCCAAATATCTTGGATAAGCCCATTTAAAGCTTCTTTAAACCTTTTGGCCCGTGCCCTTGTGATAGGTCCAATTAGAATCTAAAATGGATCACTTGAAGCACTTGAAACAACTTGCTCCACTTGATGAGTCACATCATGGATGACCTCAACCCGTTGCTTAGAGCGAAGCAAGAACCTTGGTATAAGAGGATGCCACAATTGGTGATAAGGATCCGATTGATAAGTCTTGGTTTAAATCCACATAAATAACTAATAAGTTCGAAAAATTCTTTCAAGAACCAAAGAGAAATTTAACTCTCAATTTTTATAAATCGTAATCTTAAGGATTCAGGGATAAAACATTGATAAATAGGCCAAAAAACTATAAGAACAAAACAAAATTCGACCACAAAGGAAAGCAAAAATTCATCTAACACAAGAAAGGAAGGTAACTTAGTTTCCTAAACTATGCCACCCTAAACATCCACAGCGAAAGGAAACTAGATAATTTAGGACAAGACTTGGTAATCAAGGCATAAAATTAGCGACAAATCAACAACAAATCAGCCCAAGGATCAAGTAAAAAAAATCCCCCAGCTCTTGGTCCAATTCTTGATTTACATTGATGACGTGGACCATCTTTGTTTCTTCTTTGGAGTTGAACACGTAAGCTTCTTCCACATGGGCATCTCAAATTAAAACATGAAGGGCTTCTTTGAATCTCTTAGCTCTAGCTTGTGTCATCAATCCAAGTGAGATTTCAAGAGGATCCATACTCCATTCCCTAGCCATCCCTCCATCATTCCCCTTATCTTGAAAAGGATTTGATATGAACCACGCTAACTTGTGAAGAGACCTGTGATCAAATTAATCTCTGAACAACCGCTCTAGTCTTCAGCTTGGATAGATGACCTTGACTTGTTGCTTATAGGAAAGCATAAACCTTGGTATAGGAGGACGCCACAATCGGTGATGGAGATCCGATTGATAAGTCTTGATGAACGCCACAGAATAACCAATAAGTTCAAAGCGTTCTTTCAAGAAATAAAGAGAAATTTTAACTCTTAATTTTATAAATCGTAAACTCTAGAAAACAAGGATAACATGCCTATAAATAGGCCTAAAAAGTATGAAGAACAAAAATAAATTCGGCCACAAAGGAAAGTAAATGTTCGGCCAAAACAAGAAAGGAAACTAATTTATCTTCCTAAACTACTCACACCCTAAACATCCACAAGGAAAGGAAACTAGATAATTTAGGACAAGACTTGGTAATCAAATAGGCATCAAATCAGCTCTAAATAAGCCCTAGGATCAAGTCAACAAACTCCCTAGCTCTAAGTCCAATTCTGGGTTTACTTTGATGACGTGGACCATCTTTGTTTCTTCTTTGTAGTTAAACATGTTAGCTTCTTCCGCTTGGGCATCTTGAATTAAAACGTTAGCTTCTTTGAATCTCTTAGCTCTAGCTCATGTCATTGGGCCAAGTAGGATTTCAAGCATGTACGCACTCCATTCCTTAGCCATGCCTCCATTAGGATTTGTCCTCAAATCGTCACCTACATCAAAAGGACTTAAGTTAGTGACATTAAATGTAGCACTTACTCTATACTCATCGGGAAAATCTAGCTTGAAGGCATTGTCATTGATGTACTCGAGGACTTGAAAAGGGCCATCGCCCCCTAGAAAGCAACTTAGAACGCCTTTATGTGGGAAATCTTTCTTTTCATAAGTGCTTCCAAACCCAATCTTTAGGTATAAAGACAACTTGACGATGCCCTTTGTTGGCTTGTTTGACATATTGCCCCGTCCTTCCCTCGATGTTGAGTTTTGCCTTCTCATGAATCTGCTTAACAAATTCGGCTTTCTTTTTTCCATCTAAATCAACATGCTCAGGCATAGGTAAAGGAGATAAATCCAAAGGGGTTACTGGATTAAACCATACACAATCTCAAAAGGCTTAAAATTTAAGCAGAATGTATAGTATGATTATAAGCAAATCCTCAACATGTGGCAAACAATCTTCTACGCTTTAATGTTCTTTATCGATAATTTCATCAAAGTAGACAAAGTCTTATTCACTACCCTCGCCTGATCTCCATCTACACAGAAAATAATAGCTTGGTACCTAACATACACCGCAAGGTCTTCCAAAAGCAACTCAAGAATTTAGCATCTTTATCTGAAACAATTGTCCCAAGCATACCATGCAATCTCACAACCTCCCTAAAGAACAGATCCACAACATGAGAAACATCATCTGTTTTATGGCATGGGATAAAATGAGCCATCTTTAAAAATCGATACACAGCAACAAAAATAGAATCCCTACCACGTCTAGTCCTAGGTAGGCCTTACACAAAGTCCATTGAAATATCAACCCAAGGGTCACTAGGAATAGGAAGTGGTGTGTAAAAGCAATGAGGTTGCACTCGGGATTTAGCTTGCCTACATGTGATATAGCTCCCACAAATTCTCTCAACATCCTTCTTCATGTGAGGCCAATAAAAGTGTTCTTGCAAGACCCCTAAAGTCTTAGCTACCCCAAAATGTCCCATCAATCCTCCACCATGAGACTCCCTCACTAAGAAATCCTGAATGGAACAATTAGGGATTCACAATTTATTTTCCCAAAACAAGAAATCACCATGTCTAAAGAACTCATTATGGCCGCCTCTTCAACAACAAGAGTTCTACTAAAATCTGTCTAAAGGGTACAATTCTTTAATGTGTTCAAAACTACAATTTAGCATCAAGATTAGATCGTGACATACCTCCATGAAAGCATTAAGCAATGATGTTTTCCTCACTTGCTTAGAAGTGATGACATATGGAAACGTTTCTATGAACTCCATCCATCATGCATGTCTCTTATTCAACTTTTGTTGACCTTCAAATGCTTCAACGACTCATAGTCGGTGTGAATCATAAATTCCTTAGGCCAAAATAATGTTCCAATTTTCCAAGGCCCGAACCAATGCATACAACTATTTAGCATAGGTAGGGTATTTCAGGGTTGCCCCACTTAGCTTTTCTCTAAAATAGGCAATGGGTCGTCCTTCTTACATAAGAACTAAGCTAACACCTAAACCTGAAGCATCACATTCAACCTCAAAAGTTTTTGCAAATTAGGTAAAGCAAGTAAAGGAGCATGAGTTAGTTTTTCCTCGATCAATTTGAATGCTTTTTATTGCTCTTCTCCCCACTTAAACCCAACATTCTTCTTGATGACTATGATTATCGGTGTGGCTATGATACTAAAGTCATTCACAAACCACTAGTAAAAACTAGGAAGTCCATGAAAACTTTAAACTTTACTTACACTTGTTGGACTTGGCCATTCTTGAATCGCACAAACCTTATCTTTATCAACCCGTATTTCTTGTGCACAAACAACAAAACCAAGAAACGCAAGCCCATCGGTGCAAAATGTACACTTCTTAAGGTTAGAAAACAATCTTTCTTTTCGAAGCACATCCAAAACAAATTTTAAAAGAATCAAATGATCATCTAAGTTCTTGCTATAAATGATGATATCATCAAAATAGACAACAACAAATTTTCCAATGAAAGCATGCAAAATGTGGTTCATTAATCTCATGAAAGTACTAGGTGCATTAGTTAACCCAAAAGGCATAACTAACCACTGATATAAACCATATTTTGTTTTGAACGTAGTTTTCCATTCATCACCTTCTTTCATTCTAATTTAATGATATCCACTTTTCAAATAAAATTTGGAAAATATACAAGAACCATACAACTCATCAAACATATAATCTAACCGAGGGATGGGATAATGATACTTTACTGTTATGTTGTTGATGGCTCGACAATCAACACACATCCTTCATGACCCATCCTTATTAGGAACCAAAATCACTGGAACGACACATGGACTCATGCTTTCCCTCATGTAACCCTTTTCTATCAATTCACTGTAAGTAATAGTGCTCTAGGCCTATCGTATGGACATGGTATTTTGACTATTTATGAGAATTAATTATTATGATGATTTGCATGTTTATTATATATAATGTCCTTGAATAATATTATTAATTATTCTAAATATCCCTTTAATCGGTTATTGTTAAGGAATAACAATGAATTAAGATTAGTATAAGTTTGATTGGATATTCATGGGATGAATATGTGTAAGGAGATAAGAAATCAAATTTATATCTATTTGTTGAGAACAAATATCGACGTAATTCGGCTTCCTGAGATTAATACATGGATCAAAGTCATAAATTAATCTCTAATAGTTGTGTCATTAAATTTCGACCGAGAGGCGATAGCTTCAACATAAGGAATATTATGTTTTGATATATAATCAAACATTGTCTTTAATCTAGATGACTATAAAGGTTATACTTGAACATAATAAGAATTATGTAGTGAGATATGAACGATTAAATGGAATTTGTCCCTCTTATTATAAGAGAGATATCTGGGTTCCCCGACAATCGAGATCGAAATGCATATCAGGCTCAAATGAATTGATGGAGATCACCGTCACTTGTTTAGTCGCCTAATCAAACAGTAATCAAAGATAGAACGATATAAGGTTGACTTTGTAAAACCCCAATTGGAGCCTGAGCTGAAATTTTTCGAAAATTGGGCCTAAAATACGAAAATGTCCGGAATTTTTGTGGGGTAAGGAAGATATTGTCCTCAAGTATGATGTCTGTGATGATGGTTGGGAAGATGCTCCGAAAGTCATATCCGGGGTATCTAGCCTATGTAGTTGAGGTGAGAGAGGATGATGTGAGACTGGAAGACATTCCGCAGTCGTGAGAATCGGATGTGTTTCCAGATGATCAGATTACCCCAGATAGAGAGATTGATTTTTAGATCGAGTTAGCCCCTGGGACAGAACCGATTTCGAGAGCGCCCCTACGTGACGGCCCCCGTTGCACTGGAAAGAACTTAAGGTGCAAGATGGAAGAAATGGTCAACAAGTGGGTTCGGTCAGATCGAGCACGCCTCCTCGGGAGCACCGCTGAAGAAGAAAGACGGAAGATGTGATTGCGTATTGATTACGAGAGTTGAATAAGGTAACAATACGTAATCGTGATCCGCTTCTCAGGATCGATGATCTCTGATCGCTACAGGAGCCAAGGTATTCTCCAAGATTGATTCCGAGGTCAAAGTTATCATCGCCTGAGAATTCATGATGAGGATGTTTCAAGACAAAGATTCGCATCAAGGTACTGCATTTTGAGTTTCCTAATATGCCATTTGACTTACGAATGCCCTGCAACAAACTTTATGGATATCATGAATGTAGATTTTTAGTTCACTTAGATCAACTTGTTATCGTGCTTCGACGTATATACCTGACTTTATTCTCGGCAGTTGGAGAAGAACATGCAGCACTTGAGGATAGTTCCCGCAAACATCATGAACATCTGCTATATGCCAAACTCCGCAAGTGTCAGGGCTTTGGCTCGACAGTTGTCGCCTTTGGGACACATAGTTTCTCGCAGAGGTGGTCCTGGATCCGTTGCAGGTCAAAGCAGACAAATTGGAAACCTCCTACGAGTGTTACGTAGATAAGGAGCTTTCCGGGGTTTGGCAGGTATTACCGTAAGTCTCGGCTGAGAGGGATTTTCGAAGATAGACGCGACCTTGACTAGACCGACAAGGAAAGAGGAACCGCTTTTTATGGTCGAGGTCATCGGGCAGAGTTTCGATGAACTCGAAGCTGAGATTGACCTCAAACCCAAGATTTCACTTCCATCGTGCTGTGATGGCTTTCAGCTGTGGCTGATGCTCTCTAGGCAAGGCCTAGGTTGTGTGTTAATGCACGACAGTGTGATTGCATATGCTTCTAGGTAATTTGAAGAAGCATGAATGTAATTATCTCACATATCGCACTGAAGCCATAGCAAATTGTAGTATTTGCTTCATGGACATGTGAGGCATTACTTATATGGAGGCCTGTGAGGATTTTACGATCATAAGAGCTTGTAGTATCTGCTTACGCAGATGAATCACATGAGACAGAGGAGATGGATTGAATCGATCAAGGATTATGAATGTACCATCGAATATCATCCCGGAAAGGCGAACGTGGTACAGATGCCTCAAGAGGGAGACCCATGAGTTCCCTATCGCACTCGAGGGCCGTGCATCTTCCTCACTCATAGAATCGAGGTCCTCGGGTGTGGGACTAGAACCGATGCATTCAAGAGTACCGTTAGCCATTATTTCTCATGTACGTCCCGGGTATTTGACAGACGTGATTAGACATAAATCTTCAGACCAGATCCATGACAGTGAAGTCGAGGAAGTAAGAGTCCGGGCAACGAGGATTTTGTCATCGAGAGGATGGGTACCGCGGGTCATGGGACGAGGTTGTGTGTACCATGAGATGTGAGGAGAGAGATTATGGAGGAAGCCCATTCCTCCACTTATGCTATGCATCCGAGAAGCACAAAGATGTATCATACCCTAAAGGAACACTACTGGTGGAAGGGTATGAAAAGGGATATTGCAGAGTTCGTCTCTAGATGTCTTACATGTCCGCAGGTGAAAGTCGAACATCGTAAGCCTCGTGAGGACTATTACTACTACTCCCGATCCCTCGCTTGAAATGAGAATCACTATGAATTTCAGGGTAGACTTCCACGTCGTCGGAGTGCCGATACGATATAAGATCAGGGACGTGCATCGATCGAAATCAGCCCATTTCCTACCTATCGTGAATAGTGATTCATTGGATAAGCCGCCCAATTATACGTTAGAGAGATTATCGATTGCATGGTACGCCGCTTCCATTGTTTCACAGAGATCCCGTGTTTACTCCTCACTGGCCAGTCTGCCATGCACGCCTCGCACTGGGGATCGCATTTCAAGACGACTCATCCACGCCGTACGATGGCCCATCCGAGAGACTATACGCACTTTAGAGGATATGCTTAGGCATGTGTTGGTGGAGCTAGAGGGAGTCGACACCCATCTACCCCGATGGAGTTCGATACAATAACAAATTTATCGACTTCAGTGATTTAGCAGGCCCTTGAGGAGGCTCTTTACTGAGGGAAATGTCAACCTGCCATTGGGATTGTAGGTGGAAAGGAAATTAGTAGGTCCGGAGATTGTCCAAGTGACTTGTGATAAGGTCAAGGTTATAAGGGATAGACTGAAAATTGCACAAAACCGATAGAAAAGTTATGCGGACAATCACCGTAGGGACCTAGAGTTCGAGGTAGGGGATATGGTATTTTTGAGGATTTCCCCATGGAAAGGCGTACTAAGATTTGGGAAACGTGGAAAGCTGTGTCCACGGTATATTGGGCCATACAGGATTGTTGAAAGGATCGAGAGGTGGCATATCGACAGAGTTGCCACCTGACTCCGACCGCATTCACGATGTTTTCCATGTTTCTATGTCTTCAAGTACATACAGACCCTTCACATGTATCGACAGAGCAACCAAGGAAATATAGGAGAATTTGACATACCGAAGAGTGAAACTAAGTGCATCCTCTAATCAGGCCGAGAGCAAGTTCTCGCGCAACAAGACTATTTCCGCCGGTGAAGGCATTGTGCAGGAGTCATACAAAGCAGAGTAAGCCAGCACAGGAGCATGAGGAGCGTATTTAAGAGGCATTACCCCATCTCTTTCGATAGTAATTTAATGTTTTAATTTCGAGGATCGAAATTTTTTATATGAGGTGATTGTAAACCCCAACCTTATCAATGTTATAATGGTAGCGTCATGAACCGATTAGAAGTCCAATGATAGAAGCGAGGGTAGATTAGAATTTAGAACGCCCTGATGCCATTCATATAAAGTGAAAATTTTTGAAAATTTTCACTTGATGCCTTAATGAATAGTAAATTCTTCTTATTATATCCTAGATGAAGGGGTTTGCAGAGGACTTTAAGAAATTTGCCTTATGACTTTGACTCCGATATTTAGAAGAGAATTGAGATTTATGAATAGTGATTTCTGGACTGGAATTTGGAGCTCATACGAAATTTTTCTAAATCAAGCCGAAAATACGAAAAATGTCCGAATTAATCATGAGTCTAACTGGTCCAGTTCGGGAGTGGGAAGCAGAGTCCGTTTGGATAGTTTCAGCATCCGAACGTAACTGAAAAAAATAAAACGCTTATTGTCCTGGATTCGATTTTAATGATTTTAAATTCGATTTCCTGGATTTCAGAGTCCGAATCACCGTGAAGGATTTACTTAGAATATTTCATGGTCAATTTGAAGTTTAGACTCCACTCATAGAATATTTTCACGCGCACTCCAGATAGTGCCAAGATAGTGCTTAAACCGAGTAAAATATGATATATGGTATATTTTCGTGAGAGCCAATCAAAACCTTTCTTAATGGCTAAGTTATGATTTAAATAATTGATTAGTAGATTTGTGACTCATAAGAATGGACCAATGACAAGGTGACATGTAAGTCACTTCAGATCAACCAATGAGATTTGATGGGCTTAAGTAATTTGGCAATGTGAGGATCAAAATGTAAATTCAAGAAGCCGAGTTTGCTCAAAAGAGGAGAGCTCGGCCATGAGAGGAAAAAGTAGAAGAAAGAGAGAAAAGAAAGGAAAGAAAAGAGGGGCCAAGGGAAAAAAACGTGAGGCAAGGTGGAGCAATGTGGGATGTGATTTTCTTCTCCCTTTCCCTGCTTTCCAAGTGAGATAAGTGAATCAAGGAAGTAAAGCCAAGGAAAACAAGAAAACAAGTAAGTTTCATTGGTGGAAAGTTGATTTTATGTTTTTCTTGCCTAATGCCTTGATTTTCTTGGAATGGATATGAGATTAGGTATTTAAGGTTGAATCATGATGATTTTGATATGTTGAGAAAGAAATGGATTAGGTTAGGTTTGAAAATAAAGTGAGTGATGTTTAGGTTTGATAGTGCATTTTGTATGACAATATGTTGAAATTGGTTAGGGATTAGTGAAATTGAGGTATAAGGCATTAGATTGGAGTGATTAGAATGAAGAAAATGGAAGAACAAAATTGAATATGGCTTGGGCATATTTCGGCCAAAAAGGGAAATGAGAGGGGTCAAGGGTAGTTTGGTAATTTCCATGTGTTTTAGGTGAATATTAACTCTAGAAATGCATTGAATTGGTTAGAAAAGAAAATGATTTGAATCGAGGGCATTGTTGTCATTTTGTAAAGAAATGGTATTTTGGTCATTTCACTGTGATTTATGTGGTTAAATGGGGATTAAAGGAATGATGTGGTCGGGTGAAAACAGAATGTGTATGGTGGATTTAAAACAGTTATGGCTAATGTGTAGTCAGATTTTTCAAAAGGTGAAAAGGACTATCAGACAGAAACTGAATTTGACGAAGCAAGCTGGGATTGGAGCTTGAACGGCAGTGTAAAAATGATGTTTTGAAAATTGAGTTTTAAAAGGACCGATTTTTAATGTTAAAATGAAAGTTTCATGTAAATGCTTATATATGTATATTAATAAGAATGTAGCAAATGTTATATGTTATTAGTATATATATATGTTTATCTTGCTTAAATATATGTATTTATATTAAATTATATATGTATGCATATGTTAAGGCATTATGGAAGTTTAAAACTGTGTAAAAAAATGCATATGTATATTTGCGTATATATGTGTTTCTTTAATGACAAAGAAATGATTTAAATTTATAAATGTATTTCAATAAATGTTTTACTGATGGTTACACTAACCTAACCCTATATGATCACAGGATCGATATCGCCTGAGGTACCTTAAGCCGTATATGATTTAGAGGGAATAGTTATAGGGTTACTACAGAGGGAGGGAAATAGATTTAGTGTAATATCCTTACACGTGATAAGGTGTTATGACTGAACTCCTATGCAAGCGTGAGTTTCTCCGCTAGCCGTAGTGGCTATGACTGATTTGAGACCGACCACCGCCGCATTCGAAACTGCTTCTTGCGGTGTTTACCCCCTGGGTTCCATTAGAAAGAAAGTTTAAGGTATAAATTGATTTTTAATTGTATAAGTATTTATTACTTTGATATATACCGAAATGTCAGCCTTAATGAAATGTACACTCACCGGGTTCTTAAATTTCACTCTTCTTTCCGTGATGCTTCAAAAAACATTTTCGCATTCGAGACAAAGGCCAGAAAGTACCCTCCCGAAGTACGAGTCGAGCCATCGAGGAGACGACGCCTGGATCGCATTGTATATATATTTCCTGTGATATCAGATATGTTGAATATTTTGTCATGTATATATGTATATATGTATATATGTATATATTTTGAAAAGGAACTACGTGGGCTTTGATCCTCAATGGACGAGGTACGTAGGCGGTCGGCTTAAGTCCGGCTCAAGCCCAATCTTTTTATCAAACTGTGCATGGAATTGAAGAAGTTCTAATGTTTGATGATTTAAGTGAATAAATGTATATGTGTATATATTGTGCTTGATTGAAGCGTGGACGAGTCCTAAAACTAAGTTGAGAATTGAAAGATTAGAAGTGTTTTTAAATGTTTCATTGTGTTTCAGAATTCTAAAAGCCCAAAAATGCATTTAAAACTCGTCGATTTTTCCTCTTCAAAATCTAAGTGTTTGAAAAAGAAAGATAAGAAAAAATTTACCACTTCGCTTCCGCATTATTTTCTAAAGATATGTTAAGGATTTTAAAGGGGTCGCTCCATGGATTTTATTTGATTGTTTTGAGGAAAAGTTTCTATATCCATTGAAGTGCCAGGAGGTCCCCTCGGGTTCATGAGGTTAATCCGGGTCGGGATCCTTCAGACTTTGTCCATGCCTTATATTATATCAAGATATCATGAGACAAAAGGATTATGTCATTAGCTATATTAATGTTGTCTCGGATCATGAGCTTTTCATTTAACTTGGGTAGTCATAATGTCTTGCTAGAGGCCACTTATGACTTGTAGGATTCAAAATGTGATTTAGGTCTACTACCAATGTTTAATGAACCTATAGGGTCGCACATTAAGAACGACAATAACGGGGTTATGGTTTTTCACTTTCATATAGTAATTTAAAATGATGAGATTATTTTAATTACAAATAACAATTAGTTACATTTAAATTCGAATTTAATTTTTGAGAAATTTAAATTCGTGATTTAAATTATAACAAATAATTAATTTATAGTATTTTCTTATTGATAAGGAAATAATCAGAAAGGGTTTTTTTTTTTTTTAAAAAGAGTTTTAAATATATAATAATATAAATTCGCTTCCTTATTCGATAAGGATTTGAATTTAAATTGTTATTATTAAAATAGTTTTTTAAATATATAATAATATAATTAAGCTTTCTTATCTCGGGATAAGGATTTTGAATTTAAAATTGTTATTATTTAAAAAGTTTTAAAATAAGTATAATATAAATAAATTCGTTTCTTTATCTTATAAGATTTGAATTTAAATTGTTATTTAAAAGAGTTTTAAATATATAATATAAATTGCTTTCCTTATTCGATAAGGATTTGAATTTAAATTGTTATTATTTAAAAGAGTTTTAAATATATAATAATATAAAATTCGTTTTTGATTTAAAAAACCCTAGCAGACTTATATAGATATATATATATATATATGTGAGACATATATATTTTTTGTAGTAGTCGTCTTTTACTCTAAGAACAACCAAAACAGAGAGAATTTAATTCTCAAGCTTTGAGAAGATTTAACTCGAACTAGCATTCAACAAGATCGCTTCATTATTTGTTCGTGTGTGGATACTGTAGGGTGGTCGCGTAAAGGCAAAGACCTTTGAAGATCCGACAAACTAAGATGCTGTACTTTGAAGGCTTGACGAATCGATCTACAAGAGGTAAGTTTCGTTTACCCTTCCTTCGGTTTTTATGAAACGCATGTGATCCTTGGTGGGTTAAGGGATAAAAATTATAAATTCCACTGCATTTATGTTCCAACCAGATTGGATATTCTGCCCGTAACCCAACATTCACCAACTTGCTTTTGGATTTTTTTTGCCTCCTCTGGATTACTCCTATAAGCAGGTCGATTTGGAATGGAAGCACCAGGCACAAAATCTATTTGATGTTCGATCCCTCGGAGGAGGTAATCCCTTTAGGATTTCCTCGGGAAAGACATCCTCAAATTCCTGCAAAAGAGAGACAATTGAACTAGGCAAAAAAGTGTCAAGTTGGTTAGTGTTAAAAAGTGCCTCTTTGTACAAAAGTACAATCATAGGCTTGTTTAAGAACAATGTAAAAACCTCACTTGCCTTTGCATAGAAATTGGTTTTTCTCTCTATTTTTCTCCCATCATTCAATTTTGCCCTCTTTTTTTCTCTCTCATTTTTCTCCTAAATTTTCAATCAATTTCTTTTTGTCACTCTCTTTCTTTTCCTCACTCCCCTTTTACTAATTTTCTTTTGTTCACTCTCTTTTTCACTTTTTTTCTTTTGTTCACTATCTTTTGGCAACCTCACTTGATCTTCATAAACTTGACACGGTGTTAAAGGAACAAGAGTGATTGTCCTTTGGTTGTGCACGAATGAGTACTTGTTGGTCAAGCCCTCATGCTTAACTTTACTGTCATATTGCCATGTGTTTGCCTGTGTTTATATAGACTAAAACGTTCAAATTAACATAGTTACAAGAGCCTTACAATTCTCTTGCATCTTTGTCTACTTGGAATTACTTGGATATAACTAATAAAATTACTTTATATTGCTTAATTTGAAATGGTTTTAATCTAAGACACCGCAAGTGCAATGTGATCATACAAAGTATAAAATGATAAGTCCTTTCGTGATATCATTCCTACGTAGATTGACAAGTGAATTTGGAATCAACTACCCTAACTACTTAAGGTCCACTATTTGAACTCCAAGTGATAGTGATGGTTTGAAGATAATAGTCCTAGAAGATACATAGGAATGTAAAAGGAAATTAAATGTTACAATCAACAAAAAAAAAAAGAACAAACACCGGATCAATCGCTTCCATGAGAAAATGAACACTATCAAGGAGGTAATCGTGAAATGCCCAATTCCCGCATTAATATGCACAGTCTATTCCGTTGTCGATGTGGATTTGTCCAAGATGCCTTACAATGCACCGATTTCTCCATATTCATCGCTGCAGGCCCTCGCTTTTCAAAGACAAGGATCAAACCAACTACTTGTATTTTTGACCTTCTTTGCAAGATCTCGGTATTTTGTTTCTAAATACTTCTATTACTCCATTTCGGTGATCGCAGATTTCGGCTTTCCTTTGTAGGGTTATCGCAAAACTTCTTACAACTCAATTGATGACTCATCCTTTAAATCTAATGGTTCTTCCTTCCTTGATTAGATTTCGCTAACACAGGTTAGAACTTCCCTTACATTAAGGTGAAGTCTCTGATTATTTACATTGATAAATGTTCCCTCCAAAGATCACTATGAGTGAAGAGGGAATTTATCGAGGTGAACTGTGAGCTTGCAAACGTCCACTAATGGTAGTCTATCATACCCACAAGTGAAATGTTCCCAACTCTCAGGAATCTCCATCTCTATGTCACGCAGAGGACCTCCTGGAAATCATAGCAGGAAACAATCCTTGAAATGGTATTATATGCTACCATTGGGAACTGGTCGATTCAATAACAACATCAATCAAATAAATTCCAATCCAAGTATTTCTCTCTAAATGATGCAGAAAAGATTGTAACTAATTCAGAATCCAATCTAGTGCAATCATGTTTAAATAATTTCAGATTACAATCAACAATGGATCATTGATCAAGTACACCCACGGTAATTGTAATAAACTGAAAAGAACGAATTCCATAAATTTGTCCAAACTCCATTAATTTCAAGCAAGAATTTGTGAAGAGAAAATCGTAAATTAAATCCAAATCTTCATCGCTTTCTATAAAGGTCACCGGTTCGTATCCAAAAGAAATAAAAAAATAAAAAAAAAATATTCTAAAAATATGAGTCCTTCTCCTCTTCCCGCTTCGTATTGAAGACGGGAGTCGTTTACTAAAACTTATAAGGTTATTTATAACTGCCCAAATTGGGCCCCGATTCCAAGCTCCAGGTGGATTTCCTAAAAGAAAGGCCCAGTTTGCTGTTTTCAAGTCACGACCTCAAGATGGAGTTGCGACCTAAATTCTCTCATTTGCACTTGTTCAATTGCGACTTGACATCTTCAGTTGTGACTACATTCCTTGCAGCTGCCTTGATTAGTGGTCGCGACCTCAAAGTGGAGTTGCAACCTGACTCTTTTTGCCTTCTGCTACATTCTGCGTCGCGACCTCTATTTCAGGTCGCGACCATATTTCTGTGGCCATGTCTTTAGTTCTAGGTCATGACTTCTTTTTATGGTTGCGACTTCTTTGTTTGAGCTTTTGTCCTCATACATGTTGCTCATCACGACGTCTATAACAGGTTGCGACTATGTAATTTCTCTTATCACAGCTTTTTCGATCGCGACCTTAAAAGCACGTCGCGACCTTGAATTCTTTACATTTAGTCTCAACCTCAACGTTTTGTCATAACAGGTCCTTCTTAGTTTTGTCGGCGTTCCCGGCCGCAACCTTAGGAAGCATGTGTGACTTTGTTACCTTGCTGACCCTTTGTCTTTGTCTCAGTTACATATACTTAGTCGCGACACCGATTATCTCGATGGCGACCTTCTATCCTCATTATTACCGAATTTTTAGTCTTGACCGGAAAACTGGGTCGCGACCTCCATTGATATTCCTTGCCTTCCTTCTGGTCGCAACCCTTATTTTTTTAGTTGCAATCATTTTCCTTGCTTCAGCCTCTATTTCAGGTCGCGACCACAAAATGGTGTCACGACCTTATGGTCGCCTTTTCCTCGGTAGGTTTTATCCTAGTCGCGACCATCGATTGGTCGCCACTCGAGCCGAGTTTTGCAATTAAGAACTAGTTGCAACCACAGTTTTCCTGATGAGACCTCATCTATGGCTTGATCAACGTCGCGACCTCAAGTTTATATGTTACACCGCGAATCTTTACTTGACGCTGCCACTCGACAGGCACACACCCCAGATTCTTCCCAATGTTCCTTTGTCTCAAAGAACTCTTCCTTTGTTGCAACGTCTATTGCTGGGTGCTTTGATATTTCTGGTCGCAACCTCACTTTCCTATTATGACTTGGCTTGATGCAGCCTTCCATTTATCCCTCAAGACTCGTCTTGGTGGTGTCGCGGACTGAAATAACCGAACCCGAAGAGTTCCTTATCAGCGACTTCAATTCCCGCTGCGACTCACCCCCGCTATCACTGCTTTCTTCCGGGTTCTCGCGGGCTTTTAATTCAAATTGTAATTCCGCAAAATTAAATTATAAAATATCCATGTTTCTCGCAGATATTAATCGCATTCATTGTGGCTTATAATTAGAAAATGGATTAAAATCCAATGAGTTTTTTACTCATCACCATGGTCTTCCTCATAACAAGTGTCCAGCTTGCATCGAAACTACATCACACAAAACTTCATCGTCGTATTTTCCAATGCGAAAATAAATTAACATTTGTTTATTCACCCTTACCTCCCCACTATCATTCAACCATTGCAATTTATAAGGTCGAAGATGCTTACATGTTTGTAGCCCTAGTTTCTCCACCGGGGTAGTGCTAGCGACATTAGTGCAACTCCCACCATCAATGATCACACTACATACCTTGTTTTGGATGTGGCACCTAGTTTGAAAAATGTTCTCTCATTGCACCTCGTCATCTTCCTTGGCTTGCACACTTAAAGCCTCTCCTTGCCACCAACAAATCTCCTTGGGGCAACATGCTCCTCATTATCGTCATCCTCTAAGGATGGCATAGAATCATAATTCGATTCATTGTCCGTTTCAATCTCACCATTGTCTCACATCATCATAACTCTTTTGTTAAGACATTGGCTTGCTATGACCCCGGCCTTGGCATTTATAACACTTAATGTCACGATTCCGAGTAATGGAAGAATCAAATTTACCTTGATTTCCCTGGTTGGTCACCTCTTGTTTTTGCTCCGATTTGGGCTTGCCATTGGGTTTCTTATCTTCCTTCCTCCATTTATTCGACTCCCAAGTGGATGAACTTGGACTAGGTGCAAAACGTGTGTTGCTACTTGATAAGTCTAAAATTCATCTAGTTTTAAGTCCATTTTTCATGCATAATTGAGATCTTAATGCCTATTTTAATGCAAAATTATGGAATCTTTACCAAAATTATTGTTTGCAGGAAAGAAGATCAAAAGGAGGAAAAAGAGAAAGAAAATCAACTGAAAAGACAAAGGCAGGAAGAATAATTATTGCAACATCTATACAATTGTCACGACAAAATAGAAGGCAAATGGTAGAAGAATTGTCGCAACATTCTAAATTTTGTTGTAACAGAAACTGAGAAGAACTCTTGAGGAATACTTGAAATTTGTCACGACAATCTAAAATTTGTTGTAACAATTAGTCAAAAGGGAGCAGCAACATAACAGTGAGAAATTGTCACAACAACTTCAATTTTGTCGCGACAATTAATTAGGGGTTAATAGCGCACATGAAGAAGACATTGTCGCGGCAACACCACAACAAAGCTAAAGACAAATAAGGTTGTAATTTTCTCGTGACATTTTAACAATTGTCACGACAACTTATCTAGTGGGCTTGCATTGAAGTCCACAAATCTGCCTAGAATTTCAGCCTAGAAACCATTAGCTTATAAATAGAAAGAGGTAGGGCGTAGAAAAAAATAGAGGATCACGAGACGAATACGAAGATAGAGAGAGGAAGATACAAAGTGAGTAAAGGAAGCTTTGTACATAATTTTTATTTATTTTTTATTTTTTATTTTGAATTAGAGTAGTAGATCTGAGCTAGGATATTGAGATTTGATCTTTGAATATCAAGCTCCATTACTGTTTAAACTTGAGGAGAAGTTGAATACATTGTTTGAATTCTTCTTTCTTCATTTTCTTGATTACACTTTCAATGAATTTGTTTAAGCGGCTAATTAGATTGATATATGTGTAATTCAGTGATGGAAGGCTAAGCTCCCTCTAGGAAGGGATTGGTGATATGATTGCTAAGTTTGCATAATCTTAATGTAAGTTATGGGTTGAAGACTGACTTTATCTAATGGGTAATATTCTCTAAGTGAGTTGTTCTAAGTATCAGTTTAGTATACCCATAAGAGCTGCTTTGAGACCTGTTTTCTAGGACACCTTCTAGTGACAACAGAAGAAAATTCCTAAGATTGAAGAATAGTAGCTGAAGGGTATGTTAAATTGATACTCTTAGAACTAATATACTTTAAATATCACTTTGATAAATCATAGGCTTTGTTCTAACCTCTGACTTCAACGTTCCTTTCTTAGTGATAGCAAAAGTGTGTTCTCAAGGCATAAGGATAACCTGATGGAATATCCATTTAATATTTGAAGGTTTCATCTCAATTTTGTGGAATAATTTTGTTCCTGTCTTGGAAGAAATTATTTTGGTTGAAATTGTAGATTGAGGTACCAATTATATTGGAGAAGGCTTGCTTATCCCTGTCTATGGGGATAAGTTGACTTTAGTCCTAAGAATTGGTTGAATAGTACTGGTTTAGAAATGCAACCAAGTCTTAGAGGGAATTTTATCCTACAAGTAGCCGTTTAGACACAACATGTCCTGGTTTAGGCTAATGGCTGCCTAAATTGTGAAATGTATAGTGGTTTAAGGTTTTTCAAGACTATACTATCATACCCTCTAACAAATCTAGGATTCAAACCATAATTTTGATGTTTTTGAACAAACTGCAAGCTAACATCCATATTAACTACCCCATTTCCAATGTTATACTCATTATCAGGGAAACTTCTAATTTTTTTTAGTTTTAAACCTTCTGGTAATTGAAGAAAAGAATTCAAAAATACTGTTATGTTATTTTGTTATTTAGGTTTCAATCTGGCGAAGTTTAAATAGTGATCTTGGTAGTGAGTACTTGTTTATGGTGCTTTCATGATCCCTGTGGGTACTATATCTAGACTTTAAAATCCACTTTATTACTTGTTGACCTGTGCACTTGAAGTAAGAGAAACCAAATTGAATTTTAAATAGTAAAGTGTAAGAAAAGAACAACCAACAATAGGTCACAACACAAGTTTTTTAAGGACTGTTGTTGGGGACTCTAAATAAGTCTCAGGTAGCAATGTATCAAGACTTTGTTCCAAACAACAATTTGGTATAACATTCATTCTCGACATCACTACTACCCCTCCTCTTGACTTGATTCTCAATCTTGATAGCCATATGCACCATGTCCTCCAACTCCACATAATGTCGTAATTCCACCACATTTTGAATCTCTCGGTTTAAACCTGCTAGAAACCTCGCCATTGTAGCCTCTCGATATATTTCAATATTTGTTTTAACCATGGCAACCTCCATCTCTTTATAATACTCCTCCACACTATGGTTGTCTTGCCTTAGGTTTGCAACATGTTGTACAACTCTCAATAGTAGTAAGTTGGGACAAATCACTTCCGCATCACACTCTTCATCTCTTCCCATGTCTCCGCCGCCAACTCCCTATTCCTTCTCTTATTCAACACTAGTTGGTCCCACCACACTATGACATAATCCAAGAAATCTATGGCAGCAAGCTTCACCTTCTTATTTTCGGAATATTTATGACAATAAAAAACCAACTCCACCTTTCTCTCCCACTTAAGATATGCCTTGAGGTTATTATTTCCTTGGAACAATGGAATCTTCATCTTAATGCTACCAAAATTATTATCTTCCCTATTCCTAGCTTCTCTAAATCTTCCCCCATACCTCCTACCAATAACAACCGAATCACGATCAATCTCATACTCAAAACCATCCCCTTCATACTCTTATTCTTCTAACCGCACCCCTTTTCTTAGAACCTTCTCCCTTCTATGTCTTGCTAGAGGGTTTTGTGGCTACTCCAAGCTTTGCTATACCCTCTCATGGAATTGCTCCAACTCATCCCTAAGCATTCTCTTTACTTCGCTAGTTAAGGCCTCCATAATGACCTTCGTGTCAATTCCTCTTGTCACACCTTCGGATGTGCCATTGTTGGACATATTGCTGCAAAAAACAAGGTTAGAAGAAAAAATAAGACCTCACAAATCACTCCCTCATGTGTTTTCGCTCAAAGAATGATTCACTTAGCTCACTTGTGTTTTCACACAAAATTTATTTGGACATATTGCCTTTTTCCACTCACAATCTCTCTTTCGGTTCTTTAATCAAACAAATCAATTTTTTTCGCAAAAAATTCAATCGAAAACCTATCAAAGGAAAGGTTGGTGGACAAAGGAAAGCCTTACTAAAGCAATAAAGGTTAGGGTCACTAACAAAAAGTCACCAAAATTCTCAGTTTTTGCTTCTTTTTTTTTTTTTGACTATGGTGGTGACTTGATTTCCAACAACTAGGATGTTGATGAAGCATAGATAACAACTCAGCCTCTAGACCTTTTTTTTTGTTTTTTTGCCTACCGAATCCTTTTCCTTTCTTTTCAATTTTTATTTTCTCATTTTTTTTATAACTTGGGATGTACGGTTCTGATATGAACCACGCTAACTTGTGATGAGACCCTGATCAAATTAATTTCGAAAGAACCGCTTTAGTCTTCGGCTTGGATGGATGGCCTCGACCCGTTGCTTATAGAAAAGCAAGAACCTTTGTATAAGAGGACGCCACAATCGGTGATGGAGAACCGATTGATAAGTCTTTGATGAACGCCACAGAATAAAAGATAAGTTCGAAAAGTTCTTTCAAGAACCAATGAGAAACTTAACTCTTAATTTTATAAATCGTAATGTAAAGAATTAAGGGATAACATGCTTATAAATAAGCCCAAAAAAATATGAAGAACAAAACAAAATTCGACCACCACGGAAGGCAAATATTTGGCCAAAACTAGAAAAGAAGGTAACTTATTTTTTTTAAACTACGCACACCCCAAATATTCACAGGAAATGAAACTAGATAATTTAGGACAAGACTTGGTAAGCAAGCCACAAAATAAAAAACAAATCAACAACAAATCAGCAGTAAATCAGGAGCATATCAGCAACAAATAAGCAGCAAATTAGGAGCAAATCAGCAACAAAGACCAAGTCAAAAACACCCTAGCTCTTGGTCCAATTCCGGATTGACTTTAATGACATGGACCATCTTGGTTTCTTCTTTGGAGTTGAACATGTGAGCTTCTTCTATTTGGGCATCTTGGATTAAAATATTAAGGGCTTATTTGAATCTCTTAGCTCTAGCTCGTGTCATGGGGAAGTGGGATTTCAAGCAGATCCGCAGTCTATTCCCTAGCCATGCCTCCATCATTCCCCTTCTCTTAAAAAGGATTTGTCCTCAAGTTGTCACCTACATCAAAAGGATTCAAGTTAGTGACATTAAAAGTAGCACTTCCATTATAATCACTGGGCAAATCTAGCTTGTAGGCATTGTCATTGATGCGCCTGAGTACCTGAAAAGGACCATCACCCCTAGGAACCAACTTGGAATGCCTTTGTGTGAGAAATCTTTCTTTGCGCATGAGCACCCAAACCCATTCTCCGGGTCCAAAGACAACTTCACGACTCCCTTTGTTAGTGTTGCAAACCGTAAGCGCACATGTTGTACAAGTAATATAGTGGACTAAAAAGTCCAGCTATCGATTCCACATGGAAGGTGTGGTTTTAGTAAGGATTAAGTACCTCGACTACTAAAGTCGTTCACTATTTAAGCAATTCAATGATCTTGTGAGAAATTGTAAAAATACTAAAAACAAAACAAAACAAAATCAAATCGCTTTGTGAAAACTGGAGCAATTGACTAAAAATGGGAGAAAACTACTTAAGGAGGAACTAGGGTAGGTTATCTTCATTGATGTTTAATGGTTCATCTATATGAGGCGTGGCTTCGTGAATTATGACTTGAATTGGTTCGAGGACTGGGTACAAGGATTCCACTTTCATGTTCATCCTTGTATTTTCTTGCACTATCCACCTATTCATAGTTACGTCCATCTAGGTCGATAGAGTGATACTTTTCAAAAACATTTTTCCTCAAGAGCTTTATTGGTATAGTTACGTCCTTGCAATCCTCACTTAATACATTTGGTGTCCCCTCTTAGTGAAATCCGCTTAGTACTAGACCTTTCTAATTCCCTAAGCCTCTTTAACTAGGTTAATTTTAAATCCCGATTAATTTATTCACACCTTAAGAGAAATAGTACCAGATTTGAGGGCGTAATCCAAGCATCACCAAGGATACCCTAGTAAAAGGATCGAAGATTAGATTCTCAACATGTATCAATTAACCAAAACCTTACTATTCAAAGTACTAGCACCAAATAAAAGAAATCTAGCATAAAACATCCAACCAAACTAAAGGTTAGATAAATCAAACACCAAATATGATAACCAATCTTATGAATGTTTAACATATCATTTCCGCTATCAAAACCCACAAATTCATATCAATGACAAATATAAAGCTGTAGGAATTGAAGAAGGAGAAGAGATAGAAATACAAAACAATGTTTAAGCTGTAAATATCTTATTCGTGCCACAGTAGGGTGATCCGGATTCAACAAAATTTATATCCTAAGTTCCTCCTACTACCGTAGTCAAGCTACTGCAGTATAGTGGTCTAGGGTCGAACACAGGGATGGGTTTTCTTTGTACAAATGAGTTGCAGTGGAGTTCAAAATGGTGAATTTCACTTTGGATTTAAGGAATTTGGTAAAAACAGTGGGAGATAATGGTTGGTAAACTAAAATTTAAAAAAAATAAAATGTAAATAAGTCTGTGAAGTATCGGGTTCTTTGGATTCGGGTTTTAAAGTTCCTTTGAGGGTCAGGGTTCATTCCCTCGCGTTGGGAAAATGACTATAATTAATTTTCGACCGGATCTTCTATTTAACTTTTAAAAACTAAACCACATGATTTTCCTTTTGGCTTGACATTTATTGAGCCTTAATGTTCCCAGAAAATGAAAACGTGCCTCCCCGATCTACCTCATAGTGACAAATAGGAAGCAACTAATGAATCTCAGTGGATCTAGCAATAAGCATCCAGACCTAAAAGATTGCTAAATGCGATCAATGAGGCATATCAAATGAGTTCAACCTAGAGTGAAATAGGAACATAAATGCCAATAAAAACTTTGCGTTAAAAGCGAGGGAACCGTTAGTTACCTCAAACCACACAGCCGGCAACCCTCCTCTTGAGGAGAAAGCTGATCCTAGCTAACCATCCTGAGTTTGTCATCCTCGGAGATGTGTTTGGAAGCTAGAAAAGGAGGAAAATGAGAGGAAAATGGAAGCGGAAAAGCGGACGGCTTTTGCCTAAAATTTTATTGGTTAACCCGCACTTGATTGCTTGGCTTGGGGATTTTGTAATAACCCCTTTACCTATAATACAAAAATAACCTCCCAAATATTCTTGTCGGGCAAAAAGGAAGAAAAACAAAAGGGCGAAGCAAAACAAGCGGGCAGCGAAATTTAGGCGAGAAACGGTCACGTGAGGATGGAATAGTGGTAGTGGGATGCAATTTCGCAATGCTTCATTTTTCTTGCATTTTATGCTCTTCTTTCATACGGTCTACGATGCACTTGTCTTTGAGTTTGACTCAATTCTTCGTGCTTGGATCTACTCGGCAATTTCGGTATAGATAGTTTGCAAAAGCTGTAAAATTTATACAAAAATCGTCAGTGAATAATAGAGACAACAATGTGTAAATCGGGTTAATTAGAATGATTAGTATACAACACTCAAAACCTATAGTAAATAGGGTTCAAAATAGCACTTTTTGGGCCTTAATCACCCCCTAACCTACACATTGCTAGTCCACTTAGCAATGAAAGAAAGAAGAAAGAAGAGCATACTACGATAACAAAATAGTAACACAAAAATTATATTTCAAAAGGTTTGTGAATGAGTAATGCCTAACCTAAGTAAGTCATCAAGCCGTGTCCAATAACTATCATGAGAGAATGAATGCCATACAAAATTGAGTATCAAAGAGCCTTTATCTCGGTGAATCAACTGAAACTTCCACAAAATCTAAGTGTTGTTTGATCATTTCTCAACAATAAAAAATTGCCAAGCGCACTCTCCCAACTTAGCTACTACCAGAGCCTAGCATGCTAACCAACCTAAATAGATCGGGACCCACCTCTCTTATTCCGATTCTTTTTTGCTGTAAGTTGCAATCTTCGAGAGTCGACCCTCACCAAAGTCCATAGCAGGGGATCTGGAATTAGATCCCAACCAATTAAGGCTTAGGGCGCAAGTCATAAGGATCTTTCGACCACAAACTCTTCAGGTTTCACGGACTTGAATGGTTCGAGACTCCAACACCTACAACTTGCTAAACTCTACCCGTCCACCCATGCTGCTGAGTACTAAGTCGGTGACTCTGACCAGTGAAGGTTTAGAGACCTTAGGAGCTTTAAGGCTTCGCCATATACCCCTCGGACCGTGCTCGGGTTTCAAGGCAAAGCATTGCAATATTTATTCTTTTTCTTTCTTTTTTTTTTTCTTTTTTTCTTTTTTTTTTTTTCGAGCGTGGCCTTCTTTTCCACATGGGTCATAACCACAATAAAGGCGTCGAATGAAACTGGGGTAGGTTATCTGAAAGTAAAGGAGGTTGCACGGAGTTTTTAGTACTATCATTTGAAACCTAATGTGCTGGTGTGTGGTTAGCTAAAGATTGGAAGAAAAGGTCGAAATCAAAAATTCGACTAATCATTCACTCGACTAGGCATGGAATCAATCGACATCAATAGAGGGTGAATGATTTCAATTTTCCAAACTATGGGCTAGGCATAACACCTGAATTTTTGGTTGCAAAATGGGTCCAAATTTTGAAAAAATGTAAGTCGTATGGTATAACAACTTTATAAGAGGAACCAATGAGCGAATATCACAAAATGGGCTTGCACAAAAATAGTACAAAGAATAAATACAAAAGCCACTTCCTTAAGTACTTTCTCCCCCGACCGAGCATCTCGGTGTCCGAAATGGGGCTCGGATTGGAAATTTAGGGGAGGAAGTGTTACCTCCTTGATGAGATGTGATCATTTCTGGATAGGAGACTTCGCAAGCTTTCCATCGACACCTTATTCACTCTGTTTGGGCTTCAAATAAACAAGTTAGGAGAAGAAAAGAGAGGAAAAAAGTGACCAGTTAGACATTTTAAAATTACACCTTCATAATAATTTCAAAAATGTTCTTTCTGGCCATATTTGGATTCTACACTCTCTAAACTTTCCAACGGTACCAAAAACGCTCGAATGAAAAAGTTATAAGCGAAACAAAATTGGAGGTCAAAAGTGGGGCCCATAGCGAAAATTTTTATTTATAAATAAAAATATAATAAAATAAAACTAAAACAAATTTACATATATATATATATATATATATATATATATATATAAATATAAAAAAATAAATTTTTATTTTTATTTTTAAATAGAAATATATATATATAAAAAAAACAAACGTTTTTTTTACCTACATTCTTGTGTTTTGTTTTGTACGCGTGACTCGATTTTTCGCTAGCTTAGTACAGAATTTAAGCTATGCTGGCAGAAAATTTCATTCACTATCATATGAAAATTCATTTCGCTAGACCAATTTTAGCTATAGTTAAGGCTACATCTATCTGCTTGCCATTTCTTCATTCAAAACCTTAAAATTTTCCACTTAAGCGCAAAAGTGTATAAGAAAAAATAAGAAAAATTGGAAAAGCAAAAATTAATCTAGAAAAACAGAAAATTAACTAAAAATTGCGAAAACCTAAAGAAGAAAAATTAATGAAATCCAGCACTTGAAATACGATGCGATAAAGCCAAAACAGAAAAATTAAAACAAAAAGTGGGGAGACTGCTCCCCAAACCCTCCCTTAGGCCTTTGGAGGCTCTTTGGAGCGGCGGAGCTTAGAAATGTCGGGTTCGGAGTGCTCCAATAGTCAATGGCTACGAACCAATGCATTTGTGCCATGCGATATGGTGGGTTGCTTGTCTTGATGTAAGTGTCAAATGTTTGAGCCACTAACTTCCTAAAATTTTGTACAAGCGGTCGATGGGTGGCATGAGCTTTGGGAAGCAGTCTTTGCGGGATTTGGAGTTTCTTTATAACTGCGGAGTGTGGAGCAATATGTACACTTGCGATGGGTTATAGGTAACTGGGCATTGGCGTAGGTGTTTTGGGCATGGGTTGTCTTCGCGGGGAAGGGGCGGGATCTTCTCACGTGGCGGAGTGGGGCATTTTTGTTTGGGTTGTGGACTTTTGGGGCTCCTTCTATTTCTTCCTTTCCCTTGCCCTTCTACAGTTATCAAGGCAATGATCTGATTCTTCTTTTTCAGAATTTGAAAAGAAAGCTAAACACCAATGTTTGAGGATTCGGATAGCCATGACAACTTCTACAAGAATGCTCTATCATCTTCTTGTAGTTCTTTGTTAAGATGCTTCTCTACCATGTGGTGTCATTTAGGCACTCTTCCCTCTTGACTCTCTTCCGCACGATCAATTTCTTGACAGCTTTGAAATTAATTATTACGGGCTGTGAGTGTGACCCATTTCACTGAAACCCATCCCAATTTTGTTCGGGGTTCTCCATAGCATGGATTTTATTTCCGATTGGGCATTGAATTCTTTTTGTTCTACCACGGCATCCCACTAGTTTAGTAAGGTCCGAATGGCACAGCATGGAGAAATTAATTGTGGTGGTTGTGGTGGCTGAGGTTGAGAATTTATGCGTGGGGCACCATGTAGGAGGTGCGCTCATCCATTAGTCTCTCTATAGTCACTCATGGATCTAGGTGGGTTTGGATTTCTCTCTAAGGTTATTTACTTTGCGGGGAGGGTTCTGTGTCCCTCATTGACATGTGATCTAGGGTTTCTTTCCACTAAATATTCACTATATTGTTCTCCCTCTTCCCATTTGATCACGATCAGATTTTCCTTAACACATCTTGCGGGTGCTTGCGCCCGGAATTTTGATCCATTGAAAATGGATTCTAGCGACAAAGCGGGGGCAACCCAAAAAACGATCCTGCAACAACTTTTTTTTTTTGCCTTAGTGAAATGAACTAGCAAATAAAATGACGGTGAAACAATAAAGGAAAATTTCACGAGAACTTGTGATGAGATCACAAGTGTTCCACGGCTTCGTCAAATGCACTTAGAGCACCATCCCGACAGCAGCGCCATTTGATTCGTTACCCGCGATAGGGTGATCGGAATCAACAAAATTTATATCCTAAGTTCCCTCCTATTGCCGTAGTCAAGCTCTTTGCGATATAATTAGTCTAGAATTCGAACCTGGGGATGGAGTTTTCTTTGTACAAATGAGTTGCAGTGGAGTTCAAAATGGTGAATTCCTTTTTGGATTTAATTTGGTAAAAATAGTGGGGAGATAATGGTTGGTAAACTAAAATTTAAAAAAATAAAATGTAAAGAAGTCTCGCCCGAGTATCGGGTTCTTGGATTCGGGTTTTAAAGTTCACTGAGGGGTCCCCGGGTTCATTTCCTCGCGTTGGGGAAAATGACATATAGTCATTTCCTGAACCGGATCTTCATTTAGCTTTTAAAAAACTAAACCCTATGATTTTCCCTTTTGAAAAAGCGACATTTGTGAGCCTTAATGTTCCCGGAAAATGAAACGTGCCTCCACAGATCTACCTCACGGTGACAAATAGGAAGCAACTAATGAATCTCGGTGGAATCTACTTGATAAGCATCCACTAAACCACTAAGATTGCTAAATACGGTCGATGAGCATATCAAATGAGTTCTAACCTAGAGTGAGAAATAGGAACATAAATACCAATAAAAACTTGCGTTAAAAATAGAGAACCGTTAGTTACCTCCAAACCTTAGCCAGCAACCCTCCTCTTCAAGGAGAAAAACGACCTAGCCAACCATCCACGAGGTTGTCATCCTCGGAGATGTGTTGGAAGCCGAGAAAAGGAGGAAAATGAGGGGAAAATGGAAGCGGAAAAAGCGGGCGAAAGCTTTGCCTAAAATTTTATTGGTTAACCCCACCCAGCAGTGCTTGGCCAGGGATTTTGTAGCCAACCCTTTTACCATATTACAAAATAACCTCCCAAATAATCACCTGTCGGGCAAAAAAGGAAGAAAAACAAAAGAGACCCAGCAAAACAAATGGCGCGAATTTAGAGGCGAGGCAGTCTTTGCTTGGGATGGAGAATAGTGGTAAGTGGGATCTGTTCGCAATGCTCCATTTTTCTTACATTATGCTCTTCTTTCTTCCCAGTCTCGATTGCAATCTTTTGAGTTTGACTCGAATTCTTCATTTGGATCTACTAAGCAATTTTCGGCATAGATAGCTTTAAAAGCGCAAAATTTGCCACAAAATCACATTCAGTAGAATAATAGGGACCTTAATGTGTAAATCGGGTTAATTAGAATGATTAGTATACAAAAAGCACTCAAAACCTATAGTAAATAGGGTTCAAAATAGCACTTTTTGGGCACTAATCAATATCTTCAATTCCAAACTCTAAGATGAAATCCACACTCCATAAGGTTGTGCTTCTCAACAATAATCAATTACAAACAAGGTTATTCACAAAACAAACCTAAATCTAATAAATCTAACTCTAGAAAATGGAACAAAGCTTCAAGAGGGAGAAACCCTAGAAAAAGCCTCCCTCTCTCAAATTTCGAAGCCTAGAATAGTATGAAAGTAGCCCTTAAATACACATTTAAAACAAACCCAATCTAGAGTTTTCTGGGCCAAAACATTGCATGGTCGCAACCATAAATGCTTAGTGATCGCGACCACACTACAAGTTGTAAAACAATTACTACAGGAACAAGAGTTGTGGTCGTGACCACATTGAGACTTTGTTGGAACAATTACTATAGGGGAAGCTGTGGTCGCGACCACACTGTAATCTTTACTGCACAGGTTCTTCATATTTTTTGCTATGTGGTCGCAACTACACGACTATGGTTGCGACCATGGGTTCTTCCATGCATAACTTCTTATATTCTTGCCCAAATTGATTTCTCTTCGTCTCATTTTCTTCGTTTCTACAAAATACACAAATATAGACATCAAAATGAGTAAGAAGGTTGCTAGGTTAGCATCAAAATCATGAATTATGCTATGTTTTGCACTACTAAAAACTAACCTAAAGCACACTTAACAAATTCCCCCAAACTTAGTATTTTGCTTGTTCTCAAACAAAGCAATAACATACTTCCCTTATTCACAACTAACAGGTATGTTGAGCATCATATTGAGATAATGCATGATATTTCGCCTCAGGGATCTAACCTTCATACAACACAAAGAAAACTTTAAGATAGCCTTTTTCAAAAATAATAGATTGACTATAAGTTGAACCTACCTAAACAAAAGTTATCAAGTGTGTGTGTGTAGTCTTCCCCTATCTGACCAATTCCATTTAAGATTGAATTAGGGAATTAGATGATTATGAGTGGAATGGGATCTCTCACTCACATGGTGAGTGTGTAAGACTCCATTGACTTGTTAAGCATATCACTTTCCACTAATGTAGGTAATTCACAACACTTAGGATCAACTCGGTCTTCAACAGCTTGTAGTGTATGACTTAGGTAAGGGTAGTTAAATAGGACATTTAGGCTTCAATTTACCCAAAACATACACATTTTCCTTTTCTTCACTTGTTCATCCTTTAGCATATTGCATTATTTTTTCAATTGAACCTCTTAAGCTTCCCCCCAAACTTAGCTTATTGCATATTTTTCATCTCAAAGCTCCCCCAAACTTGCATGATTTTCACCATCTTCACAAGAACACTAAGAGCTTTATTTTTCATGGATTCCAAGGCATGGAGTAGTGCAATATTCAACCCCTTTAAGCTTTCTACCTACCCCATGTAATGAGCTTTAGGTTAGCAGCTCCCAAACCAGTTGGCCTTAGGGTACTAGGTGTAGAACACCCTTCACCCTTAAGAACTTACTTGCCGAAGGTAGGAAGGCTACAAAGTCAAACAAACTCCTCTTTTATTTATTCTTTATTTTTCTTTCCTTTTCTACTTTTTTCTTTCTTTTTCTACCCCAAACCTTCCTTGATTTTCATTTAAAGCACATCCACTCCAACCATACTCCCAATTCACACTACATGTATCCAAGGCTCTTTGACTGAATGGTATTCAACAAAAAAGGTCAAGGGAATAATTCTTGAATTTTCGAGAAAGAAATGGCTAATATGGCTCAAATTGGGTGACCACGGATCAATGCATATAAGGGTTAGCTAGAAAGGCTCAACCAATCCAAGGATGGTCTATTTAATTTCCTAATTGTCGTGTTGCTTAGGATTTCGCCTCAAGTGATGAATAAAAACCAAATAAACGCTCAAAACAAAATCAAATTGCAACACATACTAAAAATAACTAAAAAAAAAAACAACTAAAGTACTAAATGGATAAAAATCCTTATTTTTGCTTAGGTTGCCTCCTAAGAAATTGCTCCATTTTTAGAGTCCAGCTAGACTCATTGGAGAAGTCTAAGAGCTTTGAATTGGCCCTCCATCATGGCCAATACCCTCTCTTCATCCTCATCGTGTGTAAGGATGAACTCCTCCACCTCCATAATAGGCGATACAAGCTCAATACCAACTCTTTGGTGGATAAAGAGTTGGCCTCAAATTTATATCCTTCAAGAGTGTCCTCTTGAAGGAGTGTAGGTGCAAGCTCTTCAAATAATGGAAGTGAGCTCTCTATCAGCATGCAAAAGTTCTTTTTTTCATCCATAAGTTGTATGCTTTGGTGGAGGTTGAACTTCACTTTTTCCTCACCAACAAGTAAGGTTATCTCCCCATATTCTACATCAATCCACGCTTGACTTGTGGCAATGGACAGTCTTCCTATATATGAGATTTGTTGGTCCTCTTCCATGCCCAAAGTCACAAAGTCAATAGGGAAATTGAACTTATCAATCCCAACCAAAACATTTTCAATTGTTATCCACTGTAAGACCCCAGAAAATTCTAATTTTCTGAAAAATGTCAAAATCGTAATTTCGGTAAAAATCCAAAATTTTTCTGCATCTTTGATGATGAAATGGACTCCACCAGCGTTGAATCGCCTCGCAAAATCTAGCTACCACGTCTAATTCGAGACGTTTAAAATTTGCACGCCGAGAACCGAGCACGGTGCCGTGTAAACAACATGTATGACAAAAGTCACCTTATAACATACCATGTGACACATGTTGCATGAGTAGAGAAATGATGGAACGGACGGCCGAGATCGTGCCACGTGTCGTACCCACAGTGGATACAAATGGAATTATGTAATTTGTTTAATAGACAAAATAACAACAATGTTGTTCTTCTCAAATTGAAAGGGGAAAACGTGCAAGGAGGAGATGAAAATTCACGCCAGTGAGCTTGAGATTTTGATTTTTAGTGGAGAGAGGGAGTGCCTTCTCTCTACATTCTCGGGAGACTGGATCGTCTGATTTCTTCTGCCAAGAAGTTAAAGTGGTTCTACGCTAGCTAGTGGCTTCACGCTGGCATCAGCTTTAAGGAGTTTCATCAAACCCGGTGAGGTAGGGTTTTATCCTACTTGTTTTACTTTGATTTAAGAGTTTTTTGTGATGTTTGTGTTGGTTTGAGTGCGTGAGGGAGTTGCAGCTGATCGCCCAAAACTTGGAACCGAAATGTGAAAATCTTTAGGCCGCCAGGATAAATCGGGTGATGGGTGTGGGACTGCCAGTACTCGAGTCATGATTTATGCACAAATCATGTTTTGATGTGTATGAAGCCTAATTATTATGAAATTCACTACCTGCGGGAACCGATGTCGATGATCGTCGTGGAACAAGAACCCTGAGGGTTTTACTGTTCACGTGAATAATGTTCATAAAATGAGTTTCGTGAATTATCGTGTTTATCGAAGTAATCCTCGTTAAATGGGACTGTAACGTATTTGTTAATTAGCTCATGTGAGATAATTTTTGGTAATTGATGCAGGATGTGCATGTAACATGTTATATGTGCTTTAATTATGTTAATATATATCATGTTTTATATTGGCATGTGTTGTATAAATTGTATTGAAATGGCATACCTATTTCACATGCACCGGTAACCTAGAAATTAGGTGCTGCAGTGATTCGCAGCCACGTGTGGTGAGCGGAATCCAACAAAATTTCATATTCCTAAGTTCCTCCTCTACTCCGCCGTAGTCGCTCTGTAGTATAGTGGTCTAGGTCGAACACGGATGGGTTTTCATCCTACCTAATGATTAGCATCGTTGTTTGAAAATGCAGAGGCTTTTGCTCGATTTTCTCGATTTTTTGTTAAAAACAATGGGGGTTGTATGTTCACTGACTAACTGTAAAGGTTTAAAGTGAAGTGTGAATGGTAAATCTCTTGAAGTTCTGGGCCCTACTAGCTTGATAACATGGGGCTATTAATTAAAGTGTCCTCGTTATATTCCTCAAGATAGTGGCAAATGACATATAGTCAAAGCTAAAACCCGATCTTTGCTTAGCTATAAAACCCAACCCCTAGAACCACTCCTTATTTGAGTCAACCAAAGTACTAAGCATTTAAAAGTCCCATTCATTTGAAAACCCTAACCTTTAACCTCATTTCAATGGCTCGTAAGTATTACCTACGATGTCGCCAAGTATCTAACATTAAGAATGCACTAACCCCTAAAGCATGACAAGTATCGTAAATTTAAAAGGAAAGACATTAAATGGCATTAAACCCTAGATTGGAAAGTTTGGGAACCATAAATGCTGTACTTTTGTAACATTCAAAGCATGAGGACAACCCGCAACAACCCCAAAACCGCTAGCAACCTCCTCAAAAGCTATGAGGCTTAAGTTCGAGCATCCCTGAGTTGTCATCCTCAAGGGGGTGTTTCTGCACCCTGAGAAAATGAAAGAAAGAGTGAGCAGAGAAAGAAAGAGCAAATAGAACCCTAAATGAAAGCTTCGCGGAAAAACCGTATTAAATGAAAAGTTGCTTAGGGTCATAAGCCAGTAGGGCTTTATATACACAACCCAAAGTGTGAAAATACAAAAATGCCTAAAATATTGGCTTTCTACATAAGGGACCGTGGTAATATATCAAAACGTGGTCGTTTTGGGCATCAAGAATTTTAAAAACACAGGAAGCAAAGCACTTTCGCTATATGCAGGGGGATTTCGCTAGCATACGAAAATCGCAGCTCAGTTTAAATCCTCTCGGCTAGCTCAGCGAAATCCTCCACCCCGATATATCTCAATAAATACTCGCTAGGGCATCAGCAGCTCCCTCGCTAGGTTAGCAAATTTCGTCAGCCTAGCTTAAAATTCCTAATCTCGCTAGGATTGCGTAAATTCTTCGCATGATCAACACCTTCTGCACATCCCGTATGAAATTCGCAATCATAGCGAAAATTTTGGGATTGCTCCTGCCTCTGCTTTGCTCACTGCATCCCTCTCTCTTTGCTATCGGCAGACACTTTCTTCAAAATTCCACTTCACATTCTCATTTTTAATGGATGAAGATCGTGGAATCTTCAAGATTCGACACTCGCATCTTAACATCGTGATTTGAACTAAATGGCTGAGGCACAAGCAAAGACCGCGAAATTACCAACAAACCTTCGAAATGGCATCGCGGGTACTAAGTGACCTGCCACACGCCAATCGTTGCTTAATTTATGGTGATTAAGGCGCAAAGCACCCAAAACTCATTCACTGTGTGGTTCAAAATAGCACTGGGGGCACTAATCACACCTCCCAACCCATTTACGCTGTTAGTCCCTTAGCAATGTTAAACAAAAGGGTATGTATGCGCAAGCCAAAAGTATATGTGGTTCAAAAGTGTATGTACGTAAGTCTTACCTTTGGCATGAATAATTTACACCCCCGAGATGAAACCAACACGAGAGAACATAAGCTATACAAAAAACAAGTTTGCAGTGGCAATGCCACTTCAAGGAATTCATCCTCGACTTCACCTCAAAATCTAATCGTTTCCTAAGGTAACCAGCTTGAGCTAATAAATTGCAGCTATTCTCTCTCAACCTAGTTACACGCTGCCTTAAACCGTCGACCAACCTAAATAGACTACACACACTCTTATTTTCTTCCTTTCGATTGCTGGCGTGTGGTGCACGTGCTAAAAACCGACTTCACCAAAGTCCGTGTAACTGGGGGTCCACCGATGACCTCAACCACTAAGGCTTGGGCATCAAGCCAAAGGATCACTGACTAATAAATCCCCTCGCAGGGTGCTTCACCTCGACTCGAATGACCGAATTAAGCACCTGGCCAACACGCTTAAACTCTACCCATCCATCCGTGTAACTTAACACTAAGTCGATGACTCCCAACCAATCAAGGTTTAGGCATCGGGCTTTAAAGGCTTTCGCCAGGCAAATTCTGACTGCAGCCCGGTTTCAAGGCAAAGCGTCACGGCTTTTATTTTTCTTTTTCTTTCTTTTTCTTTTTCTTTTTTGCTTTTTCTTTTTCCTTCGGAAGACAACATTGATTCATATAAGGGTAGCACAAACCTCTTATGGGTTATCAACAGATTCAAGGCCTAGACTCTTGCAGTGAAAGGAAGAGTGAGACACTTCACGTACTTAATGGCACAACCTGTAAAAAGTGCAGACTACCAAGGGGAATGCACCAAGGTTGAATACGCCAAAATCTCTCACCGACCAAAAAACTAAATCATGCATGGAATTGTTCTAACATTAAGCCAACAAACAAGGTTTCACTTTTTCAATAAAAGCAATTCTACTGTTCAATTAAAGGCAATTCAATCATTCAATTGAGCAAAAAGCAGATACACAAAAAATAAAAAGACACAAAAAGTACTTTTTGCATGTATATAATAAATCAGAATAAGCATCGTAAAGCTTTGATATAACCAACATATAATACAAAGTGAAATATAGCTAACATGTTAGGAATATCATCGGCCTACTATTATTAATACATAAATCCCAAACAAAAATTTATGCGCTGATAATGCCGAAACCATGTACAAAAGCATGATGCAAGACACTCCTAATTCTTAAACTTTTCCTCCCAAGAAGAGCATGTGACATGTAATAGTGGGATAGGTTAGAGACAGAGTGTGACCACCTCAATCCGTGGTGGTGGAGGACCGGGTGCCGCCGTCGTCGTGCCAAAGATGCTAAGGAGGCCGCGGCCCGCCGCTGCTCGCTCATTCTATGGTCGAACATGCGAGTAATCGAGGTGACCTCATGATCTGCTGTGAGCATGGTATGACACCGCCCCAAAGTGGTCCTGCCGAGTCTCTTTTCTCGTGGTCCATCCCATGCCTCGGTAGAGGCTAACGAATGCATGTTGATCCATAACACTCCTCGCAGCTCCTCGTAATGGCTACGAACGCATTCGAGCGCCAGGTTGTATATGATGCGTCGGCAGTGTCGTGCAGTCGTGGCCGGTAGTGGAGTACGGCATTGAGGAGATATGAGTTCCGCACCGATTCTCTCCATCTCGACCTCGGGAGCATGATCATCTCCTCCCCTCCGGGAGTCCTCTCGGCTCTCGTCCCGGCACTCCTCCCGGTCCCGATGCCGGAGTGAGAAAAGAAACCCCAGATCACCATGGGCTCGCTCCATAGACGCATCTCGAGGGCATCCGATTTCTCCGCCTCAACTGTGGTTCTCTCGAAAACCTGCCCAGACCTGGCTCAAATCGTGGTATCGCCAGCGGGCATACTCTCGCCGAGCCAAAGCCCTTGCGTGAACTTATCTTCAAAATGTAGTAAGGCCATCACCAACTCGGGACCGAATCCGTAACCCTCCGGGAGATCTCGCACGTGAGCCCGAGCACGCCTCCCCACGCCGGACGAGCGCTGTAGCCGGAAGAGGCCGGTCCCGAGCGCATGATCAATAAGAAGATTCTAGCGGAGCCGCCGCCCTCGAAGAGTACTCCACGCCCCGCAGCAGTGCCCGAGCGCAGACAAACTTTAATTCATCTCTCTTGAGCCTGGCCGAGGCCAGCCCTCGATAACCTGCACGGCTCAGACTGGTCACAGCTCACGTCGCTGAAACAGTCTCACACCTGAGTACCCGTGCTTCATCATCAATATCGAATCTGGTGCCCACGACTCTACGCTCCCCAAAGATGTCATATGGCCCAGAACCCCAAGCATCACCGGATAGTAGAACCGGCCGTGGCGTCGCTAAACTGTAAGAGAGTAATGCTCAATCGCCTCATGGAATCCCCGAACCCGGATCACGGGCCGGCTGCTCTAGACGGTCATAGCCAAGACTCCCCCATGGAAATTCCTCGGCGTGAGTCCGACGGCCTCGAATCGGGTCCCAACGACAACCCGGCCGCCCGATCCGAGGCGATGACCGGCGGCGGAGGTCGCCTTCGCCGGGACGTGGCTGGGCGACACGAGGCCTGCAGGATGAGGACCCGGCCTCGATGTACGGCCCGGCTGAGGGCCTGCCCCTCCGTGATCTCCTCTCGAGACCTGAAGCGGGCTCGGGGTCCCATCCGTTCGATATCTCCCCGAACCCCCCGAGGCTCCTCGTGGACCTGCTTCTGGGATCTGCCCGCTCCCCGGCTAGGAGCGCCGAACCCGACTTCCGAGGCTCGAGGCGACCCACCTCCTAGTACTAACCATGACCTAGTATGTGCCGACACTTCCATGCGGGTAAAGGTGCACGTAAAACGCCTTCCAACTAGCTCGGGCCAAACATTTAGTAAGTACGCCTGTGCCGGGGAAAATTCCGCAAGGTGTCCCGGCATGGACACTCCGGCACATCGGGGGCAGCCGTAGGTGGGGCTCGAATGCACACAAATGATGACTGGGGCGGAACATCGCAGCGGGGAGCGCAAAGACCGACCAGGCACTACAACTCAGGAACGACATCGATCGTTTCGGCCGACAAGCAAGACACGGGGAGCCGTGGCACAACAGTGCAAATATGCCAGGTGGTAACGCGCCGCGCCTGGAGTGGCAAAGGCTCTGCTGGCGGTGGCGTGGCTGTGTGGCGCCAGACGGCGGTGTGCGCTGGCAGCGGGGCTCTGGCACGCGGGTTGGCAGAATAGCAGTGGGCGTGGCCGGTGGCGGCAGCCAAGGCTCAGTGCTGCTGTGTGGGAGGGAGAGCATTTAAGTGAATTTTGAAGCCTCTCCTTTCTTATAAGCCGCCAAAAACAATCGGGCCACTAGGTTAACATTTATAATACAATTCCTTTCACCTCAAGTAAAATAACATCACTAGAAGAAACAAAATTTTACTTAGCAAAACATAAAAACAAAAATAAAAATTACCTTATTATTTAACAAAAATCTAAAAATAAAATAAAATTGAATCAGGTTACTTAAAAAGGAAAGTCGCAAATCGGAAACTACTAAAAATAGTCCAAATGAAAATCGACCAATTTAAAGCAAAACCACTCTCGCTGCATTTGCTCATTTGACACCAAATCAGCCCAAAGCCACTTAAAATATTCACTGAGCTCAAGGAGATGAGCGAGTTCCTTCACCCTAGCTGGCCCAGGCACGCTTCGATGTTTGTCCATGCTTGATTTCCTGTCACTGCAGTGATTCAGTCGATCAATTGTTCTCGCAGCTGGTGACTAAAGCATTCAATCCCGGCACCGCTGTTTTTGCTTCCTCCTTTAAACATGTTTTGGTAATTTATGCAATGCTTCTCTCAAGATGTCGACCAATCGGTGCGACTTCATCACTTCTTCCTTATCACCCCTCCACCTGCTCAGGCTTGCATTCAAGTGAAATATGTTGAGCTCTAATGGCGTTTCCAAATGTGAGTCGTATGAATCCATTTCGCAAGAATTGAATATAATTGCATCGCGCAATAAAAATGGTCTTCCCGATAATTGCACTTGATCGGGGCCCACTTGCACCGCTTCTAAGCACTACAGTGCTCCATCGGGTAGTAGAATTTGTCTACCTTACCACATCCTCAAATCATTCCCTTAGGGGACCTTCACCGATCATCAAACAAATCACAAAGTGATATTTTGTAGAGCCTAGCCTCTCCCAAACCCAATCAAGATACACTCCAGCATGCATAAAGAGGCTACACTAGCCCAAATCGAGCAAATGCCTCTATCTATGCAAGTCCCTCCACGTGTTGACCGAAATTGTGGGGATCCCGATCCTCGTATTCGACCGGGTCTCAAGCTGATTGCTTGGCACCATCCTGCCCCTGCTAGGAAGGCTTTTCAATGCCCAATCACTTTTGATCAGTACTGCAGATCCCAAAACCTCAGACAGGCGTGGGACTCTCGTTTGATGATGTCCGGGTGCGGTATGTCGACCTTCACCCGTCTTAGGACTTCCAGATGCCCGCCCCGCCGGGATGCCTTCTTTCTCTACTTCAGTGCCCGGGAAATGCAAGTGGCATCGCAAGGTTTAGGTTTGAGTCCTCACTCGACGATCACTCCTCAAGTCTCGCCTTCCTTTCCCTACACTTCCTCGTGGGGTCAAAGCTTCGACTGTCGCTCTATTTCCTCCACCGAGTGATTATAGCCTTTACCTCATCCATTCTAATCACTGATGAGCCACCTCACGCACCTCGATTTGGCGTTTGGGAAGGAACCCTTCCTCTCTCCCGCACTCCAGAATATTGTTGGATCTCGTGATCAACACGTGTGTCGTTTTATTTTCCATTGGCATCAGTTTCTCTCGAGCCCATCTATTCTTTTATTCAATACCTTTCTACGTTGTCAATCCTTTCAGGCTAATTCATTGTATTGATCCTTTGCTCCTCCACAAATTTCCCACCACCTTGCTCAAATTCAAGATGGCTTGTTCAACGTATAGCTAGGATGATGGCGGATGTGGAAAACAGATGAACCAAACTGTTGAGTTCGGGCACTGTGGGGTTGGGCTACATCCAAAGCAGGATCAGGGTTTCCAGTGAGAGGTGTTTAAAGTGATTTTTCCAATCGACTGTAAGTATTACCATACGGGTATCAGGGTTGTGGCTTATATCGACCCGCCACCATTATTCCGACATCAATCCTTCTCACCCAACATGGGCCAGCTTGACGATGTTCTCCAAGATTAACAAATGGTTGATAACCTGATGAACGGGTCGCCTGCGGTAGTGTTTTTCGGGCCACTCGGCCTCGGTACTTCATGGAGCCTCTTTTCCCTTCTAGCCCTCCACCTTCCTAGCTAGGCTGAGATTTTGCTTTCATTTCCATGTCCTCCGATAGTGTAAAATTCCTCCCCTCTTCGGTGTGTCAGGGCCTCGTTTTTCTCCACCTTTCTCTGTAAGTTTGGCTCATCCCATCCTCGAAGCTTTCAAATTTCCACATAACTCAAGAAATCCATAGCTTCATCTGATTTTTACTTAAAAAAATCACCTCCACACATGGTTTTTCTAGCAATTGCTTCATGGCGTGGGATATACCATTATAGAAATGATTCACTAACAGATTCAGCGTTTAAACCATGATTTGGACAAGCACCGATGGTATTGATGATCTTTCCCAACACGATAAAACTTCTCATTGTCAAAGGTCGAGTAGGTGTAGATCCGCTCTTCAAACCTGTTGGTCTTTGTGGCAATCGGGGTTAAATTTCTTTCTTCTCGTGTACCACCAAGATCGCCACTTCTAATTCCGTTTTCGCCCTCGCTGAATCGAGCCAAATTTGGTCATTCCCTTGAAAGTGTCGCGGGAAATGCTTCTCGCCTTGAGCAATCCATGCCTGTCATACCCTTAAAAGCTGTGCATACCCTCAAAAATCCCGTATGTGTGAATATGGATTTTCATTCTCCATGCTTCATGAAATAGGAAGTAGGGCACTGTGTGTGGTCTCACTGCAAGATCCTTCTCGCAGTGAGTATGATTTGTGAGGGCACCAACTCTGGGGAGGGTGTACGTGTTCGCATCGACCGTATGTCGCTGGGATTCATAGGTAATACACTTTGGCGTCTCCCCGTGTAGGATCCATTTCGTCATCAGGCACCGATTTCACAGCCTTGTTCACTGTGCACTCACTTTGCGCTTCACCTCGATGTCTCCCTTATCCTACCGCATAAACACTGTTACAAATAAAATGAGACACAACAAAGAATACAAACAAAGCTTGAAAAAGTGTCGGCAGTTGCTAAACAAAACTCACTGTAAGAAATTAAAATGCTGCAAAGAATCGGCCAAGTGAAGAAAACTTCATGCCTCGCACACTGATTCAAAAGGACCGAGTAAGTCACCAACACTGTACGGGATTAAGGCACAAATCAACTCTATTTCCATACGTAGTTTACACCATCCCCGGCAACGGCGCCTATTTGATTGCGCTTCACGATGGTGAGCGGAATCAACAAAATTTATATTGGTCTAGTGGTCTAACACGGACGGGTTTCTCATCCTTACCTAATGATTAGCATCATTGCTGGAAAATGGTGAGGCTTTTTGTTTGATTGCCGGATTTTTGTTAAAAATGCAAGGGGTTGTGTATGTTCACCGATTAATCGTAAAAGGTTTAAAGTGGAAGTGTGAAATGGTACTTTACGACTCAAGTCACTAGCTTGATAACATGGGGTTATTAAAGTGTCCTCTGCTATATCCGCATAGGGAAATGACATATAGTCAAAGCCAAAACCGGATTCTTTGTTTAGCTATAAACCTTAACCCTAGAACCACTCCTATTTGAGTCAACCCAAGTACTAAGCATTTAAAGTCCCATTCGCTTGAAACCCCAGCCTTAACCTCATTTCGCTACTGTAGGTGACATCTGCAGGCGAGATGTCGCTGCATCTAACATTAAGAATGTGTACCGAACCCTAAAAGCATGACAAGTATTGACCAAAGGAAAGACATTAAATGGCATGCACCCTAGATTGGAAAGTCAGGAACCATGCCAAATGTTGTACTGTAACATTCAAAGCATGAGGACAACCCCACAATCCCAAAAACTGCTAGCAACCTCTTCAAAGCTGCGAGGCTTGCTCGAGCATCCTCGAGTTGTCATCCTCGTGTGCTTGGCACCGAGAAAATGAAAGAAGAGGAGAGAGAAAGAGAGCAAATAGAACCCTCTAAATGTGTTTTCGAAAACTCAGATAATGAAAAGTTACTAGTGGTTACAAGTTTGTAGGGGTTTATATAAGACAACCCAAAGTGTGAAAATACAAAAAGTGCCTAAAATATTGGCTAAGGGACAAGGTGGTAATATATCAAAACGTGGTCGTTTGGCATTAAGAATTCCAAAAACACAGGCAGCAATTGTTATGGGGATTTCGCTTAGGTTTTCATTAGTTTAGTTTGGTCCCTCGCTAGCTCCAGGCCGAAATCCCTCGCCAGCCCACGAAATCCCACAGAGACACGAAACTGGAGAAATCCCGCTATCGAACCGCACGCTAGCTGGCCGAAATCTCGCCAGCCCAGCTAACAGAGATAGCCGAAATTGAAAATCTCCTCGCAGGCGTCAGCACTGGCTACTAGCCGAAATCGCCACAGCCAATGCCCTTGCCAGCCTAGCTAAAATTCTAATTTCGTGCCAGCGATCGCGAAATTTTCGCATGATCAGCAACTTTCGCATCCCGCGTGAATGCAAATCATAGCGAAAAATCCTCGGGACTGCCCCCGCCCCCCTCTACTTGCTCACCGCATCCCTTTGGCCACGCATCCCACTTTCCTTCAAAATTCCAATTTCACATTCCCTCATTTTTAATGGATGAAGACATCGAATCTTCTCGCATTCGACACGATCTTAACACGATTTGAATCCAAAATGGTCGAGGTATCGCAAAGACCGCAAATTCACCGTAAAAACAAACCTCGAAATGGCATCGGGCAGGCCTGCGGACCCACACACGTTTCACCGATTTCACCGATATGATTAGCGCGCAAAGCACCCAAAACCTATCTTAAATGTGGTTCAAAATAGCACTTTTTGGGCACTAATCGCAGTATGACATGAATTTTCTCGAAAAACGAACATGATTATAAAGGAATTCTCACAGATGATTTTTTCTGGAGAATGAGGTGTTGGGGTGATCTAACACGCTTCATTTCTGATGAGGACCATGATTGCCGGAGTTCTCCAACACATTCGCCGGAGGTAGTCCCATATTTTTACCTGACAAGTTCTAGAGTGTATTTTTTGAGAACAATTAGTTTTGTTTTGAAATGATGTTTTACTCCATACATGGCTTAGGCAAGTGTGAGGAGCTCAAGTGAGGACCTCGTGACATGGGTCAAGTCATTAGACATTCAAGTAGATCGCTACTACTTACTGAAAGCGTGTGCTTAAATTGATCTTTGCGTATGCATTTAGGTGGGACCTTACTTAGGTGATTCCACCACCGGGCGATAGCTCACCGTCGAGGAATAAAACAATATTTCTCAGTACAAAGAGCGTTCAAGAAGACTCGCCTCATTTTAGAGGCCGATTTCAAGAAAGCCGGGTCAGGCTTTCATAAGCCAGATAATATGTGCTGAATTGTAGATTTTAATATTTGTATTAAGAGTAATGAAATAAACTCTTGGACTATGCTGGAATATAGTTGGGTATATGTTTGATGAGTGTTGATGCAAGGGCCCATGTTGCCATCTTTACTCAGGTATGGGTCTCGTGATACGAGACATATAGATTTTCGCGGGTTGACGGGTAGTCAACGGACCCCCATGTTTTGGGGCGTCACATCCACGGATGTTGCTCTTCAACTTAACATTGACTAAAACCCCTCAAATTAACATAGCTACAAGAGCCTTACAATTCCCTTATACCCATGTCTTTTCCACTTCTCGATAAGTTTGTTTTTTGCTAAAATAAATTTCTCTTCTTAATGTTCAGATTAAAATAAGTGGGTTCATCCTTATGGCACCGCAGTCGCACGTGTCATACATAAGGTAACTGGACAAGTCCGTGCATCATTCCCAATGCAGATTGATAGCGACCACAGTCAACCACCCGACTACTAAAATTCATACCATTCGACTCAAAACTCATAATGAATGTTTTATCAAAATGACAAAAATCGAAATCCTAAATCCATGAAATATGTTCAATTAAACTAAAAACAAAATGAATAACTAAAAAATAAATTGTATCTAAAAGAATGGATTGAATCGCTTTACCTGAGAGAAACAAACCATCAATGAAACATAATGGAAACCACTGACCTTAATCCAAATTGCTACTCTATTCTATGTATGGATCCTCGACTTTGTCCAAGAATTCCCACTATTGGGAATCGATTCTTCCCACACCGATTTAATATCCTTGCTTCTCTGGAAGACAAGATCAAACCAATCCACCCGTATTCCAATACTCTGCAAAGATCCATTTTTCTTCAATACTTCAGCCAACCCATCGCTGATCAAAAGACCTCAAGCTTTACCTTTCCCAAAGATTCTCTACAAAACTTCTTACTACTTGATTAGTGGCTCACCTCCGCATCTGGTTTAGTTCTCTCTCCCTGACTCTCCAACTGGCTAACACGGATTGAATCCTTACCCTTAGATTGAGGTGAACTCCCCGATCATTTATATTGTTAACCCCTCCAACTTCAATTATGAGCTTAATGGGGACGATCAAAATTCCAACTTTAGTCAGTCGCCAATGGTAGCTGAAACACAATCTGGGTGAAAAGAATGCTCTCAACTCCCCTCGTAACTGCCTCTGTTACCCAAAAGGGTCCTCGATATCGAGCAAGATACATTCCCTCAACGTATTAGGTACTACCTATCGTGGAACTTCGATTGACTAAAACTCGACATCGACAGCAAAATTCTACCACAAATCACTTATTTTTCCATAATTGTGCAGAAAGACTGTAATCAAATGTAAACAACATGCGAGATGCGCTCCGATTATCGCATCATGAAATGTAGAGTGCCGTCGACGACTAATTAATCGTAATTGCAATAAATCTGAAAATAAATGAATTTCCGAAATTTGTCCGCATTCATAAATTTCGTGCAAGAATACTAAGAAAAAATAACTAAATCAACAATCCAGTTTACCAAGCTCGCACGCTTCGCAGATTCAAAACTTAGAAAATAAAACTAAAAATAAAAATCTACTCTAAAATATATGACTGAAGCTCCTCTTCTTTTCCCCTTGTCAGTATTGAAGAAAGAGAAAACTACTTTTACTATTCGAAAGCTACTCCATTTATATTGTATAAAAACTTAATTCCAGTCATCCCCAAAAAATGCTCCGTGTGGAACCAAAGAAAATCCCAAACACTGCTCTATGTCAAGGACCTCAAGTTGATGTCGGCGACATGGAATACCCTCATTTTCTGGCTCATTATCAACGTGTCTTCTTCCTTTATGTTGCAACCAGTTTGTCTTACAAAATCCCCCCCGACGTCGCGCATCAAGTGATGTCGCGACATCTTTGTTCGCGTTCCTTATGTCGATGTCGCCACCCCCGCAGCATGCTCACGACATTACAGTCTCTTATTCTTCCCGTGCTTTATGTTACACATCAATTTCTCGTGTCACACCACTTTCGTTGCTCAAGAAGACTTCATGTTGTGACCTTTGATTATCGCACTGCTTATGTTTTTTCTTGTCTTCATAATTTTCAATTTTTATGTTCCTAATCTCTTTCTTTGTTTTTCCTCTTTCTCCTGTATGTTCTCACATGTCTGCTCCAGAACGTCTATAACCGATTTCTTTCTTCCAACTATTTTCCTGTGTCGTGACATCACAAAAGTGATGTCGGGCTAATCTCTTTCTTCTCGTTCTCAGCTCCTCTTGCTGCCATGGCACCGAACAGAGTGGTTGTGACATCATTTTTCTGCTCAAGACCCGCCTCTCGTTTTCATGTCGCGACTCTCACTTGACTTTAATTCAAAAAACTAGTCATGATTGCTTACTTGCGAAGACCCCTCTCGCGTTCATATCGCATCCATGTCGCGATCTTCGAAAGTTATGTCGCGACATCATTTATCTTCGAGTCGCGACATTGAAATGATGCGTGACATGAATTTCTTCATTTTATCGCGCTTCCTACCCGACCAATGCCTTTCTTGTCGTGAACTCCTTCTTCTGCTCACTACTACTGTTCATGTTTCTAGTTTCAGCCAAACATTGATGGTACTGATTCTGGAACTGGGAGTTTGAAAAACCCACTCCCATCACGACTAAATCCCGCTAGACCTCAATTCCGGCATAGTCGATTTCTTCTTATTTTGCTGCACCCTGAATTTCGTCGTATTTTCCCCTCGCAAATTTGAATTCGAGCCACTATCACTTTTTCGCGACACCAACATTATTTTCATATTAAACCCGTAAAGCCTGGATTAAAAATCTACTGTGAGTTTTTTTTTTGACTCATCAATTCCCAAATTTAAAATTTTAGCTTATTCACAAAGCAAGAAGAGAAAGAATCAAGCTATCCCTCAAACAAATAAGCTTAGAAAAATTTTTTTAAGGACATTTTTCTGATTTATACCACGCCTTCTTGTTCCACCTTCCTATCTCGGAATTAAGAGACTAATATTATTTTAAATTTCGCTCTCGACAAGAACAAGGTATGGTATACTTTTATCACAAATTCTCTTTGACATAAATCACTGTGGTTTGGGAACAGCTGGCTTCAATAAGACTTGTTCTCAGGTGTGTGCGTGTCATCAATCCTTTCTACCATGCTGAATTTAGTTAATCTTCTGGGGGTTTTCTTAGACTGTTTGTCAAAGTCCCATATGCTTGTTTTTCATATTGATCTCTCCACCAATGGTAAACCAACCTTCAAAATCACTGGCTCCTTCGTGCTTGTAAATGTCGGGCTAGGTACTGGGTAGATATCGAAAATTTAAGCTGTAAATCACCCAGCTTCATTTTGTCTCTACATTGTTGCCTCCAACTTTCGTTCCTTTTTTCTTCTTTGTTCTTATTCTCCTCAATTTTAGCTCGATTCATCTTTAATTCCTTTTTATGAAATTCCAATTTCCATATGTGCTTAATTCGTGCATTGTTTCGAATCCGCTTATTTTTCTAAGACCATTAGTAATGTTTTCTAAGCCCTCTTAGGCTTTCTATTACTCTTAGAAATTTGGGCTGGGGCAACTCCATGCCGCTGGTATTAGTGGTGCAGTTAAAACACCCTACTAGCTAATTGTTCAAGTGGAAAACAGCCTCAAGACAAAATCCTCATTCCTTATTTCAATTCACGCCGCTCTTTACTTCTTCCTTCAACTCCTTCATTTGTAAAATTTGGAAACATGTTAGAGGAAAGGAGCATATATTATTATTATTTTTTGGATAAACTTTTTTTTGAACCGGAACCGGATACCTGTGCCTCGATCGTTGTGTTTATTGCAAGGAAGGAATCTCCCTGGCCACTGTCGCTTTATCAAGAAATAACAAGGCCTGGCTCAGCTCTAACTCAAGGAACCAGAACATGCTCACATTATTCGAGGGTAGGTTTCAGAAAAGCCTGGTCGGCGATGGCCCTATCGCCTCTCTTTCACGGGTCGCCTTCACTCAGGATTTTGCCCTCAATCAACAATAACTCAAATGCTCCTAGCATCATGGGACTCTAAATCTCGACCTTTAAGATGTTCCTGTTAATCCCCCGTCAAAAGTTTCACATAAGTTTTGTCGACCTAAGTGCATATTTCTTCAAGACTCAGATTTATTTTTTATCACTGTTTACTTACATTATTTTAACCAGCATTACTTTGCTCCATCAAGAAACCACTTTCCACTTGCAAACTAAATTGAATTTAAACAAAACAGTCAATACTCCTAATTTCTAGTTTTCATTATTTATGCCTTATTTTCCCAAATTTCTCGTTTCGAGAAAATGAACAAATTTCAATATTTTGATTCAAACGTAAATGTTAAAAATTTTAATAAGTAGAAACAAAATCTCGTAGATCATGAACATCAATCAAGTAACATCTATTTATCTCACAATCCACTTCCATTCAACAAGGGAGTGAAACCATCTAACAAGCAAAAAGACTACTTTTTTGCAGCTTCAAGAATCAATCAAACAAGAGTATCACCAGATGAACTAATCATCTTATCAAATTCTGGGAATGTATATATGTATAACATGCTAAAACCTTTCAATTTCCCTTTCTTCTCTTTGTATGCCCTTTAGGTACTATGCTTCTGAGGGTTCACACTAAACCTAAGCCATCGGGTCAACCTGGGGTGAATTTATTTCACTTTCGCTCTCTCTAAAAAGGTGGTATCACCTTCGCTTCTGGCGCATGTTTTCATTATTTAGTTGTATCACCTAACACAATGAGCATGTCTTCTGCTCCTTCCCCACCTTGACGGGCTGTTCCCACTTCCTCGTGAGATACATTCAAGCGCTCTTCGACAAATTCCCCGCCGAGCCAAGTCCATATACTTTCCAAACCGATGTTTTCCTTTCTATACTCATCATCATCTTCCAAACGCCGATCTCTTTTCTTTTTCATTATCTTCTCAAACTCTTTTGAACAATTCCTTATATATGTGTTCGAACCCATCAATCTTTTCTTGCATGCGCTTTTCCCTTTTCTTTCTCTCTTTCTTCTCCTCTCATGATATTTGCAGCTACCCAAAGATCTCTTTGAACCCGATTATCAGGTTTCACATGCAAAAGGTCTCCTGTATGTTCCTCGCTCTTCATCATTTTCTCTTTCTTTGCCTTTTCAATCCTTTCTTCTTATTCCCTCCAATTTTCTTCCCATATTTGTTCCTTCCCTTGTTGTGCCTCCACAAATTCTTTCTCTGACCCTTGTTGCCTTTTCCCATTGTGCCCCTTTCCCTCCTTCCTTTTTTTTCATTGCTTTTATCTCCATTATTTCAAGATATTTCCTTTCTTCTTCCTGGATGTGCTTCGTCGACTCCCTGCATCCTGCTCGTATTTCCCGTGAGGACAGGGATATGTTAGGCTCATCCCAGAGGTTCCTCCTTCTGCTTCCCAGCGATCTGCCTGGCACCTCTTCCACTTCTCTACTCGGTCATGATCCAGCTCCCGCCCCTGCTCCCAAGATTCAATTGACCTGCTCACTTCCTTTCTTGCTTCCTTCCTTCGTCCCTCATCCCGCAAGGGTTGTATGAGGGACCGAGACATCTTTCTTTCTTCCCTCCAGCCTTCCTCTTCCACCCCTACTCCCGGAAAACAACAGCTCCAATAGTGGCAGTGAGGAATCGGGTCCCTTTATCGTATATGATGGTACCCTTGATTGATTCTTCACTAGTAATACCCCATGCTTATTTCAGATCCTTTCAAAGACATACACCAGATAGCTTCCTCGTTTCCACTCGTGCAAAAGGTGTTCCTGCAGGTACGCCCACAAACATATGTTAAACCAAACCTTGTTCTTTCTGCGGAGAGCTCCCCTCTTTTGATGCGGCATGATGGGGACTTTTCTTTCACACTTCCCCCACTTTCCTCTTCTCCTCCAAATAATAAACCACTATTTTATAATTTAAAGCCTATCAGTTTCTGGTATTTCACCATGCTTGTAATCTCTGCTTAAACACTTACTTCAGCAGCTTATCTGCCGATGGGCACCTAAACACCTCTCACGAAACAAAGCCTATCCCTTCTATTCCCACCATGCGTTGCAGGCCAGAATTCCCTTCTGTGGGATGAGTCTCAAAAATCCCTGGTGTTATGGTTCTGTAAAAGAACTCCCCAACCTCTTTTTTTATTACTTCCAGAAAATGCAAATCACTTACCAAACCCCTTTTCGCAAACAAATTCTTTATCAAACATCACCTTGTTCCATAATTCCTTGGTATTTCTTGTGAAATGAAGTCCCTTGTTTCCTTCTCGTTATTCCTCTCGTTAGGTTGCTCCTCCTCTCGTCGCCCTTCAACATTTACTTTCTTCCCAGTTGATTTTCCTCCGACCGAACTTCTGACCGCTTCAACACGAACTTCAAACATACCGGCCGATCACTTAGAGCTGGTATCGTTGACCGGTCCGGTTTGCCACCATGATTTGACAGTCGTAAATTTCGGTCAACCCGGTTCTGGTCAAAATTCCGTGTCTGATTTTGAATCGGTGTCGTGTTTGTGAACCCAGCTTTAACAAATTTGAATTTGACAGATGGCTGGCTGCATCGTCATGACGTCAGTGGGTCACACATAAATATTGGGTCACTTCAACTCCAATGACTATCAAATGACTTTTTATTTATTTGCAGGGTTTAATGATTCTTCCAAAAATGCAGTGGTTTAAAAATCGATTTCTTATTGACTTTGGACAAATTTAGGTCGCAACTCAAAATTTCATGCTCGGATTCAAAATTTAGTCATGAGAGGGAAAATATTTTTGCAACATAAAAATGCTCCTTTCCTCCTTTATTTTTATTTTTCACATCTCAAAGTATTCTGCCGTACTTTTATTTAATATTGCGGACTCAAAACATAAACACTAACGCCACAAAGACTAATCAGATCACTCCATTCAAAACAACTACACCCTCAACCCATTCAGATCATGCAAAAATTCAAATAATAACTTCATTATGCATCACATTCAACAACATCAAAAGTCAAGAGGTACCTCAACTTTCAATCATGTTATATCAAAAACAAAATTTAAAATTTCCAAACTCGCAGCAAGAAGAACTCGCCGTCTTCTTATGTCGATTAAAGTTTGATTACGTGATGCTCTCCATTTCCTTTTGCACAATCTCATCATTCCGTAAAATTAGAAATTATTTAACTATTATTCATCCTCCATTACGAATACAATTACAAAGAATCTAGTAAAAATTTAAAACATCGAAATCGTGAAAATGCAAACAAGAAAAAATTAAACAAGAAACTCTGTGGATCGCCTCTCCACAAAGTTGCTCCATTTTGCCCGATGGACCTTCGGGCCGCCATCGTTTCGTTCTTCATCTTTCTTTCATTTAGAATTAAGGGTTTATCTTCCTCACTTGCTCCTTTTTCCATGATAATGCTTTAATCTCTCGACCATTAACCCGAACTCCTCATGATCGCCGCCTCTAAGTGTCAACGCCCAAATTAGTGCTTGGATACCAATCGTAAATGGTCCACTCCATTTGGATTTCGCCTTCCTCGGAAGAGTCTTAATCCGGGAGCCGAATAAACAAGATCCGATCTCCTCGCCCTTGAATTCCCTCCCTCAAAAATTGGCCGATCATGCCATTTTTTTGTTTTATCTCAGTGTATTCTTGCACTAACATAAAGCTGTATTCCTCAACTTCCCTTCCAATTCATTTAACTGAGTAGCCTATCGTCCTTAAAGGTGCTTTAAAATCAGCAATTAAGCTTCTGATGGCCCACATAGCTTGTATTCTACTCAAGAGGTAGGTGACAAGGTTTTCCAAAGACAAGTCTCAGATGGGATATTCCACGGGAGTTTTAAAAGGGTACTCCTGTATGCCCATAGTGCATCATCAAGCTTCAAAGATCTCATCTTCTTTTCCCCCCGCTAGAACTTGCAGTTTTTCTGCAATTTCTTTATTCCTCCCTCAGCAATTTCCTCACTGGCCTATTTCGTTTATAGGATGATAAGCCAAACTCATAATGTTTGATACCATATGCTCATGAGTTTGTCAAACACCTTATTTGCAAAAATGGCTTCCTCCATCACCAATTATAGTTCTGTGGGTGTCCCAAACTCCGCTGAGAATATGCTTTTCAGGAAAAACCCTTACGAATCGTATCGCATCATTCTCGGGACATGTCGGCCGGCTTTACCCATTTCGATACATAACTACGGGCCAGAGTATGTATATATTTCCAAATGAAACCCGGAAAAGGCCCCATAAAAATCCATTCCCCCACACATCACTCAAAACGTATCCCACTGACATCCACCTTAAGCATTTCGCTGCCTTTGTCGATGTTTCCCATTCTTACATTGGTCACACAATCTCTTTACCCATTCAAAACAATCCTTAAAATTGTAGCCGCAGAATCCCTGACCGGAGAATTTTACGGGTTGTTTTTATCTCCTCGCAGCAAGTCCTCCATAAGCAGGATGGCATGACATTCTTTTTAAAAAATCTTGCTTTGCTCACCTTCCTCGGTACACACTTCCTTATAATCAATCAGCTCTCTTTTAAACAATAATGGGTCATCCCTATAGTACCCGTCTGTCGCTCCCAGCTTTTTTTCTCTGCCAGCCGACTCCTGCGGGCATACTCCACAAGCAAGAAATTCACAATATTTGCCCAAAGGCTATCGGGTGATTTTGAGTACAGCTCTAAATAAATAACTACTCATTCGAAAATTTTTCTCTTCGCTATTCCTCTTCCCTTCTTCGCACGCTGGTTTTCCTACCAACAAGGATCACCATCACATTGTCACTACCCTTCTTGTCTTTACTTTTAAATCAAATTCCCCGGCAATAATAGTACCCACCTTATCAGTCTTGGCTTTGCTTCTTTCTTTGCCATTAGATATTAATTGGCCGGCATGATCGCATAGCACCAACATGGGACTTCAAAATGCACATTCGACTTCACATAGAAACACTATCATTAGCATCTCCTTTTCACAGCAGTAATTTTCTCAGGCTGCTAGTGTTTTCATAGCATAGTCAAGCCACGCCCGATTCCCTGGCCCGACCCGATCATGAACCGAACCGGTTTCGGTGCGAAACCACATAATCGGGACTTCTTATTTAAGCTGTAGCTGAACTTATATCTGTGGTGTACAAATGATTTTAGTAACCAACAATCATTTACATTTACAAAATGAACTACCACCGGAATGGTATCCATTAAAATTTATACATATTTACATTTCAAGGTCCCATTTCGATACATCACATACCCATACATATCTAATACAACAAACATCGAGATTATGAATGTAGCTTGGCCGGTGAGCACCTATTCTCGAGACGTCTCGCATCGGCCAGGTGTGGAATGCCCGGCCCTCTTTATCTCCTCTTTCAAGCACTACACTTATTATTGAACACCCGTGCTAAGCTTACGCTTTAGTGGAACATACAGACAAGTAAACGACCAATAACACAACTGCCGTCACTATATTTTTACATTTACTAATACTTATGCATACAATCTTAAGTCTAATCTTATGTGACTTCTCTAACTCATATCATATTATACATGTAGATTTTATCCTTTTCGCATTCCATATCTTTTCTGTTCATATTACTTCCCTCGCGGTCATGTATTTTACGTTGTAACTCATCACTTCATACGTGTTCAAATCAAACTAATACCAATACATATTGGACTCTTATCGTTATCACGTCTGGGCTTATTAATCAAATCTCCCTTAGAAATTACATTTCATGATCCGATGCCTCGTTAAATCCTTTTTTGTTTTCTGCTTATTATATTTTCATTTTCAAAGTGTCGCGACCAACTCGACTTCCTGACCCACATGATCCAAGCCGGAGCCCTGCTTACTCCTACATTTTCAATCAAACATTTTGTTTCATTTTATTAAATTTTTGTTTTTAAAATTGTCACAATCTCGAATCCTCGACTGAATCCGATCATGATCCAAGCCGAGTCCGATGCATCCTAGACATTTTCGAATTATCTTTCCAAAAACATGTTGTTATGTTATCTCTTATCGTATCTTTTAATTAAGCTTAGCACTTTTGGCAATCCCATGACCATTTACAATTTCTTAAGAGACCTATAATCTTTCACACTTAATAACATGCATTTACAAAATAATGCCATGTTATCCACACATAAACTCATGCTATTAATTTTCGCATGCTTTCAATATAATCATTTTTTAATATATCATGTCATGCATTTCCATGCAACAATTCATTTCACAACCAAATTTATGAGATTTAAACATACACATAAAAATCCCATTATACCGCTGTCAAGTGGTTATTTCACTCGACTATTTAATTCACATTTCTGACAGATTCCGTTTAATGAATCCCACCCCTTGTCATCATTCCCAGAATGCTCACACATTTTGTGTACTGGGTCTCCCCATCATGACGGATGCCGCTTTGGTGCACCCCGATTAATGCGGTAATACTTATTCGGTTCTTCCATCATGACGGATGCCTGTTGGTGCATTCCTACGACGTGGGAAACAATTATTCGGGTTCTCCCATCATGATCGATGTCAAGTATATCCCGACACGCAGTATCACTTTATTCTGCTTCTCCCATCATGACGATGTCGCTTGCGCATCCCTAACGCGGGTATCGCTTTCCGGAGTCGCGTTTCCTCCCATCACGACACGATCGCTTGGCAACTCCTTCTCACGTATTACGTTATTCTGCTTCTTTCCCATCACACGGATGCCGCTTGGTGCATCCCGACATCGTGGGTATCAATATTCTGCTCTCCCATCATGACGCGTGCCGCTTGGTGCATCCCGACATGTGTACTACTTAAATGGTCATACGCCATCAAGACTCGATCCGGGGCCAGAATCCCGCCTGCTGACATTTTTCAATGTCATACGCCATCATGACGGATGCCGACAGCATCCCGCCGCGGGACATCGAGTACTTCCCTCGGGAAAGTTTTCGCGGATCTGATGCCGGCTTTTGGTGCATCCTTTCGCCGCGATTCATTCTTCATATCGTCTGATCATTACTACGACCTTATCTCGCACGAAAACCCTTCCGCCTTTATTATTATTCACTGCTCATTCAAGTTAACATCGCCATTCGATTATATTCACTAGATATTCTTTCAAAGATATACCAATCACATACTCATTCATGTGTGGGATCATTTATATATAATCATCCTACGCTCATTCACGTATACTATTAATACACTCATTTACATATCTATTCATGTATACTCATTCATGTATACCTCATTCATACCATTTACGTATACTATTCCACTTTGGTACTCATTCATACACTCATTCACATATTCATTCATGTATATTCACTCTCATAAATTCATTTACGTATACTTATTCACGTATACCCATTCATACACTACACCCACATATCTCATCCATGTGGTACCATTCATGTATACCATTCATAAATCTTTATTTACGTATACTTATTCACGTATACTATTCATACACTCCATCACACATATCTATTCATGTATACTCATTCATGTATACTTCGCCCATAAATTCATTTACGCATACTTATTCATCACGTATAACTATTCATACACTCATTCACACATATTCACTTCCATGTATATTCATTCATAAATTCATTTACGTATACTTATTCACGTGCATACTCCTTCATACACTCATTCACATTATTCATTCATGTATACTCATTCATGTATACTCATTCATAAATTCATTTACGTACCTTATTCGCCGCATACCTCATTCATACACTTCCTATCTCACATATCTATCTCATGTATATTCATTCATACCATTTACGTATACTTCCTATTCACGTATCACCCTATCATTGTTATCATTTTCTCGGCTATATGTGATAATAATCATATATCACTCAAACCACATTAAGTGTGTTCATGACTTCATTGTCTTTCATGTTCACGTTCATGTTTCATTTCAGCTTTTCATTTTCATTTTCCATAATCATTTTCATGTTTCATGAACACCTCTTATACATTTTTCATTTTCTACATTTTCCTTTGTTTCCATGCCTATTACATATGGCACTATTATTCTTTTGTGAAGTATGATGTCACTTGGAATCACAAATCTCATTCATATATTCTTATTCCTCTATGAATCTATTTCTTTACTTAGAATTGAATCAATCCAACGATCATCCAAAATGTTATGGCATTTTCATGCCAAACTAGCTCTGTCTTCAATCTTATCACACCAGTTCCAGTTACTAATTTTTCTGGGGTTCTAACTATACATTTGACAAAGGTCTTTGTATCACTTAAAGCTAAGGTGCTAAGGGTTCTATTCCATTGAATCACCCACCCGAGCACCGGTCCTCGTTACGGTCCGAAACAACCCGGACTACTCTATGTTCAAAGCAAACCAGAATTTGGCTTGCAGTCATGGCCCCACTTTGAGTGAATTTTAGGCAACTTAGGATCAGAATTTTGCGATGCCTATTCTTTTGTAAGTGCTTTGTTCCTTGAAGTCTTTAGCCAGCCACTTGAATCACTCAAATTGATAAGAAATGAGTGTTATGGCTAAAAATACCAAAATGGTCGAAACTGGGAACAGAGTAGCGGCTGTGGGCCGGTGGTAACCCCAAGTTCTACCCAGAACTTCGCCAAAAATGACTGTATCCGAGTTCTACCGGTAGAAACTCAAGTCGGTAGTCTTCAGAATGCCCGTAATGTGTGTTTTTCTCTCACATTTTTCCACTTTTGATCCCCAATCACTTCTACACTTCAAACACACATCCAAACAATTCCAAATTCACCTCGGGAATCCTTCTACTCAATTCTCTTCATTTCTTATCTTCTTCAAAACCTTTCCATGAATTTCTTATCCCCAAATTATTCCAACATGGGTTAAGACCCATCTTCAAACCAACCATGATGATTACTAGGTTTATTCTTAAAACCCTAACTCTCAATTAAGCTTTCAAATAACCATGAATTCAACCCAAAAGAGAGATTCTATGATTATCTGCACCATATGGGGTTTTACCAACCATATTAAGAATCCAAGGCTCGATACAAGCTCTGTCAAAACCCTAGATTTAGAGACAAGAGATTAACCATATCAAGCCTTAAATTCCATGTGATCCCTACAAAATCCATACTCAAAGTAGTTTTATTACCTGAGCTTCGCTTGGTTGCTTCTTCCTCTTCTCTCTTCCCTTTCTTTCTCTCCTTCTCTTTCTCTCTCCCCTCTCTCTCTCTGCTTGCTTTTCTTCTCCTTCAAAAAAAATCTATATCTACTTTGGTCTTTTAATCCCATATTTGCCAAGGCCATGTCAGCCAAAGACAAGAAACCCATTTTTTGTTTTTTAAGTTTCCTTATTTGCACCTTAAGCCCTTCCATTCATTCCACTTCTATTCCAACTTTCTCTAATTGCCTCACATCCCAAAAAAACTTTTTCTATATTTACATTTCATTTTTTAAACATTTCATATATAACCTCTATCTTTCACTTTTATGACCATCAGCCCTGCGGTAATGACCACTTTACCCTTGTCTTTTCTTAATTCTCGTTCTAAGCTTCTCAAATTTTATTTTTCGAAAATTATATTTAGCTTATAATATAAATTCTGCACAAGTCCCGAAACTTGCTAGGGTATATTATGTTAAGTAATAATAAGTAGGATGGCCTCAACACTTTTCATCTTTTCTGGCCCCAATATGCAGCCCCATTGCAAAAATCACCGGCACGCACATGATTTCAAATTCTGCTCCAACTGGTTTTGCCATGACGAGCTTCAACTAGTTCGATTTGATTTCTTCAAATGCTTTCTCTCAAGTGTGATTCATCAAAAAAGAATTTAGTATCTTTTCAAAGAATTCAAATAGTGGTCTAGCAATTTTTGAGAAATCTCTCGATAAATATTTATAAAATCCAAGATGTCCTAAGAAACTCCCATTCCTTTGACTGTAAGTGGTGGCATTAGGTTCTTTATACCTGAAACCTGCCCTGTCTACTTCAAGCCCCGCGCGTAAATCATGTGCCCCAAGAAAATTCCTTCAGAATCATGAAAATGGTATTTTTCCAATTCCAGCAAAGATTTCTCGCCCAGACCTTGAAGTAATGCCCCCAGTTATATCGTTCAAACCGGATCCATGCACACTGCATATAACCATCCATGAAGATCTCCATAACTCTTTCCCGGCCGCCAGATCTGTAAAAAATATAAATACCCCCCCCCTATGCATTTGAAAGCACTAGAGCATTACACAAAACCAGTGTCGGTATTCTCCTAAAAGCAAAAGTACCAAATGGGCATGTAAAAGTGGTTTTCTCCCTATCTTCAAAGAATAGCAATTTGTTATATCCGTAGTATCCATCAACAAAACAAATGAGGGTGTCTTCCGCCAACTCCATCCTCAAAGACTGATCACGTGAAAGGCGGGGAAAACATCCCTTTTCTCTCGGGTCAGCAGCTGTTCACCCTTCTCGTAGTCACACACACCCTCCATCCCGTCACAGCTTCGGTAGGAATCGCTCCATTCTTTTCACTCGACATGTTGAATCCACCTTCTTGGGAACCACATGTACTGGCTACCCGTAAGAACTATTCGTATATAGTATATATAAAACTCGTGATGTTAACCATTTCGTAACTTCTTTTCGACAATAACTTTCATAACCTGGGGAAACAGGTTCTCCTTGATGCTCCACATGTTTTGTAGACACTTTCCTGTTAATATTTTTTTGTGCATACAAAATGGAGGACTGATACCCTTCAGATCTTCAATTGACTGGGCAATTTTCTCAGATTTTCAAAATCACTGAAGATCCTTTTCTATTTTCTCGCCTTCTCGGGGCCTCTCAATGCAAAAAATGGACATGATAACCTGTTTTCTTTCTGTTCTAAACTCATATTTTAAATGACTGGCAATTCTTTTCAATGTTAGCCCTTCTCTAGCTTCCCGCTTCGAAGCCACTGCTTCTGGTCGGGCATTTCATTCGACCAAGCCATTATACTCGAGACTCACTGTTAAACAAATTTCAGCGCGTGAACTCATAATCAAAGCTTCAAGGTACGAAAACACCCTAATTCTCATTGATAAAGTGTTGAATGATACAATTAGAATTCAAATCACTCATTGAGAAAGTTATTATGTATATGTTTACGCCATACAATCGTTCGCTCTATATTAGGATGTTCAAGGCTCCTATTAATATTGCACAATCGCTTCATCCCCAACTCTAAGTGTCGGGTCACTCAGATCGCCAATCATATGTACCTCCCCGTTGTTAAGAAAGGCTCATTCCTTCTCCCAGCAACAAAAAGAACTCAGTATCTTCCTCCACCATGATAAACAAAACCACTAGAAAATTAATTTCCCAACCTCGACAGCACATCTTCGAGAATGCCTCCGGTCGCGCCATCGATCACCCATCCGGCAATGTAATTGTCAGGCCGTTGCCCTCCCAAACTTAGTCTCCGCACTTCACCGATGAGAGGCATCAAATTTATACTCGCGCTAGAATCACATAAAAGTTAACTATATTTCCTACGGATGCAGTGGGAATGCAGAACCGCTGCTGTCTTTCATCTGGCTGAGCTCGCTGATAATGGCAATCGCAAGTGCCATCAAGAATCACACCTCCTCGCCTATCTTTTCTCTTTCTTACTCGCATTCCTTCCTTCTATGAAATTTTGCATAAAAGAGGCATTGCTGATCACCCTCGCAAATGGGATGATTGTATTTCTATTTTCTTGAAAAATATCCATAGTTTCTAAAATCGTTTCTTTCTTTTCTCGACTTCAAAGTCTTTGTGGAATGGTACCCGGCAGTGTATACGCCGGTACTCCTTCCTTCTTTTTCCTCGGTCATTACTCCTTTCACTGCTCAATCAAGTATTCTTCTTCTTTCTTTCTGCCTGCTGTTGCCTCAAATCCTTCCCACTTCTTAACCGAATCGCCATGCGCCTTGGTTCTTCTCAAGCATGTCACTGTGGAATGCAACAATTCTGCTCGATTGGGCATTATTCATGGCCAGTTGCTCACTTGTGCCCCAATTTTTCGCTGAGGCACTAGCATTTTCCTAAACACGTGAGCACGCACTCGAGAGCTTCCAAGTCGATAAGTAGTTTCGTTCTCAGCGGAATTGTAATAGCCTCTTATTATCCCCATGAACTGCAACATTTGCCCTTTCAAATGGTCAGGGTTCTCCTCTCGACACCGATATTCATTTCGCCTCACCTCCTGATGCCGCCGGCCGAACCTCGGGTGGTCGGCCGATATCCTTGTCGGGTGATGCTCGTCTCCGGCCTCGGGTCGTGTACGCCCCCCTCCACCATGGGCAGGCTGTAGCCCCGCCGGTTCCGGTCGATCAGTGTGTGGGCAAAGCCAGTGATTTGGCTGAAATGATAACTTCTTTGCTCGTTCACGTATTTCAACCTCCTCTCAGCACCACATAAGAATTCTCGCTGGGCACGCCACACTCTTTCCTCACAGCCTTCTTCCATCGCTCCTATTTTTCATGAGCGCGTGCATCTTTCCTTTCTCTCTCGTTGTCCATCCTACGTATTACAGGCATCCAATCCTTTCGCTCCATGGTCGTCATCTCGCTTCAAACATGACCCCTTTTCCTCTTCCTCGGCTACTTCCTCTGAAAACCCCCATGGAGCTGGTATTACATTTTTGCTAAGTCTTCTATCGATCTCTCGCCTTTAGCACTTTTTTCGCTTGAATGCTCCAGCAAAGATGAAGTATCAATACGTCCCTTGGATGTATCATTTAAAGCATGATACACTATGTCCATCCGTCTCAAATCTATTCCATGCATCGGCACCTCTTCGGCCAGAACCTCTGAATCTTCGCTACATATGGGCTCTCATCTTCCCCTCACAATACATATTATCTCTCTTCGTCTTCTCGGCTTTCGAGAGACTGTAAAGACCGGCCTGGGCATGTTTCAACAACTCCCTCCCAAGTATCAACCGAACCATATGGTAATGATTCATACCATGTGGTCGTTATATTCTCGTAAAGAAATGGAAAGAGATGCAACTTTATCACCTCTAGTCTTCACACCATTATAAGCTTTTACTCTATATTAGCCATCCTTCGAGAAATCTTCCGTGTGTCTGTTCATTCTCGGGGTCTTCTAGATACCGCAAGTAAACCTGATGCCATTCGAAATCATTGTACTAAGGCCGGCTTTAATTCAAAAATTATTTTCCACGGTAGGTCATTCCCGATTGGGTGCACAGCCTCTTCGACAATAGGCCTCCGTAATCCTCCAACAGGTCTTTCTTTTCTTAATGGGGCCTTCGTCGCCGGTCCTGCTCCTCTCGGTTTCACCATGTCTCTAATCTAACATAGCTGGGCGTGCGTTTTCCGCTCTTTTGTTCCTTTAAGCTCCCGAGTGTTCTTCCAATTCATGTCCGGCTGAATCGTCAAAATCCTCGCTTTCCTATGCATTAAAGGTTTTCCCCAGAATCAAAAAACGACACCCCGTATTAATGTGTGATTAGTCAAACTAAACAAATATTTTCAACACGGTTTGTTAAAAATTAAGGATTCGCGTAGCCACCGGCTTGAAAGCTATTTTTGTTCTTTTCTTAAAAATGTCAAAATTAAGTATTTCCTTCTTTCTCGTCGTAATATTGATTCACTTAATTTCTTTCAATCCCTAAGCAGAATCTGCAAGTTGATAAAAACTTGCTCCCGCTTTTCAATATAGGATTAAACCCCCAAATTAACATACTACGTAAGCCTTTACACTCCCCTTATACCACAAAAGTCACTTTCTTGATAAGTTTGCTTTGTTAAAAATAAATTTCTTCTTAATGCTCAGGATTAAAAATAAGGTTCAAGATATGGCACCTGCAAGTGCATAGGTCAAGGTACAAGTAGTAAATCTGAATAAGTCCAAAAGTATCATTCCCACGTATTGATAGCGACCATGTGTCAACTACCCCGACTACTAAAAATTTCACATTATTTGCATCAAAACTCATAATGAATGTTTGATCAAAAATTACAAAATCGAAATCCTAAACTATTGAATATGTTCAAATTAACCAAACAAAAATGAATAACTAAAAATAAATCGTATCTAAAAGAATGGATTGAATCGCCATCGTATATAAACGAAAAACCATCAATGAAAATACAATGGAACAAATTCCAAAGACTAAACTGCTACTCCTCGTTTCTATGTATGGATCCGAATTTTGTCCAAGAATTCCTAATTATTGTAATTGATTTCTCCACATCGATTTAATATCCTTAGCTTTTCGAAGACAAGATCAAACCAACTACATGTATTCCACACTATATTCTTGCAAGATCTGGGTATTTTCTTTCAATACTTCACACCCATTTCCAGCCGACAAATGCAACTTTGCTTTACCTTCTCAGGATTCTCGCAAAACTTCTACTACTTAATTAGTGGCTCTCCTCAACCTCCGCATCTACGGGTTTATTCCTTTCCCTTTGCTGATCGCATCTAAGCCACCCGGGATGTGAACTTCACCTGGGATTGAGGTGAACTCCCCGATCATTTAAGGTTGCAATTTACACCCTCCAACTTCACTTATGAGTTTAATCAGGATTTATCAAATGAACTCGTGAGCTCGCCGTTAGTCATTAATGGTACCGAACATACCGTGCGTGGTGCACGTTTCTCGAACTCAGAATCTCCATCTCGCGGTGTCACTGATATCTCGATGCTATCGAGCAAGATACATTCCTCAACGGTATTAGTACTCACCATCAAACCTGGTCGGTTCAAAATGACATTCTATTAAGTAAAAATTGAACCCAAATTAATTCTTTCATTGCCGCAGAAAGACCGGTGAACTAAATGTAAATCAAATATAGTTGAAATGCGCTCTCGACATCGCGATTATAATCAAGAAAATGGAGCGCCGATCACGCACCGACCACCGTAATTGCAATGTAACCTTAAAGAAATGAATTCCGCAAATTGTCTGGGATTTCATACCTCTGTGCAAGACATCAAGAAAAATAACAAAAATCAACAATCCAGCCTACTCAAGTTTACACAGTCACAGATTCAAAACTTAAAATAAAACAAAAATAAAAATCTACTTAAAAATATACACAGTTCCTCTTCTTTCCCTCACAGTATTAAAGAAAGAGAAAACTACTTTACTATTCGAAAGCCATCTTATTTATATCAGGAGGAAAACTTAATTCGGGCCTAATCCCCAAAAATGTTCAGTGGAAATCCAAAGAAAAAGCCTGCTTATGTCGCGACCTCGTGCCGATGTCGCGACATGGAATTCTTGACGGCTCATGATCGCCGCGACTCCTTTCCTTTTCTCGCTGCTAACTCGCCTTATCCTTTATTAAAACTCCCGATCACGTGCCCACTGAAGATTAGCTTACGTCACAATATCTTTTTATGTTCGTTCCTTTGATGTCGCGACCCGCTGTTATGTCACACATCGCCTTCTATTCTTCCGGGCGTGGTCAAGGATGATCACTTTGTAGTTGCACCACTTTGTCGCTTGTAAGAAGACTCATGTCGCGACCTTGATTTCTGGTCGCACTCGTTTTGGTGTTTTCTTTGTCTTCTCATGTACTTTCAGCTCATGTCGCTGACCATGGTGACATTTTGTCGCGAATTCTTTGTTTTCCTTTCTTTTCTCCAGTGTGCTCCACACACGGGCCCACTGCTGTAAATCATTTCTTTCTTTCCAACTATTCGTGTCGCGACATCAAAGCCCTTTGATGTCGCGACTCTTTTTCTTCTATCTCTGTGCTCCTTCTTAAGGTTGCGACCCGAACGAGCTGGCTGCGACATCATTTTTCTCTTGTCAAGACTTCAGTCCGCTTTCATGTCGACTTCAATTTGACTTCAATTAAAAACTAGTCGCGACTTCGCTTACTTCATACACCCTCTGCGGCTTCATGCATAGATCCCGTCGCGATTCCCGTATTATGTCGCGACATCATTAATCTTCCTTGGTGTCGCCATTGAAATGATAAGTCGCGACATGAATTTCGGCTGATCGCTTCCTTAAATCTCGACAACTGCCTTTCTTTGTCGCAAATTCCTCCTTCTTCAAGTCACCTAATTCACTTGTTCACTGCTTTTAGTTTCTTCTTCTTCAAAGCCAAATTCATTGATGTCAGGATTCCTGGAATTGCCGAAACTCGAACTTCCTATTTGACTTAAATTCCCGCTCAGATCTCAATTCTACTCGCATGTCGATTTCTTCTTATTTCTGCTAAAATTTTGAATTTATGCCGCATTTTCCCCTCGCAAATTGAATTCAGCCACTTATCACTTCTCTTTCTCGCGTATTACCCAACATTATTTTCATATTAAACTCAGAAAAATGGATTAAAAATCTAATGAGTTTTTGACTCATCAATAGCTCTTTGTTCGCCTTTTTCTAAATACACTAAAACCCCTCAAATTAACATAGCTACAAGAGCCTTACAATTCTATTATACCCATGTCACTTTGGATAAGTTTGCTTGCTAAAATAAATTTCTCTTAATGTTCGGGATTAAAATATGGTTCAATTCATGGCACTCTGTAAGTGCACAGGCTATCATGCAAGTAGTAAATCTCTAATAAGTCCGTGCATCATTCCCACGTAGATTGGATAGCAAATTACGTCAACTACCCCAACTACTAAAATTTCATACTATTCGACTCCTCAAACTCATAACTAATGTTTTATCAAAAACGACAAAATTAAAATCCTATACTATTGAATATGTTCTCAAATTAAACTAAACAAAAATGAATGACTAAAAAAAAAAAAAAATTGCATATAAAAATGGATTGAATTAGTTTACCGAGGAGAAACTTTAAACCATCAATGAAATACAATGGAACAAACAGTACTCCAGCATTAAATCCGCTTGCTCGTTTCATGTACGATCCCGAATTTTGTCCAAGATTTCTAATTATTGAATTGATTTCTCCGTTAATCGACACATCCTTGCTTCTCTCGAAGACAGATCAAACCGCCTACCAGTTCCACATTTTCGCAAGTCTCCAAGGGTTTTTCTTTTCTCAATACTTCACACCATTTGACAGTTGTAACTTTGCTTTACCTTCTCGTGATTCTCAAAAGAAAATTCTACTACTTAATTAGTGGCTCAACCTTCTCGTATCTATGGGTTTATCCCTTTCCCCTTGATCGTATCTAAGCTAACACGTGGATTGAACTTACCTAGATTGAGGTGAACTCTCTCGATCATTTATATTGTTAAATACACCCTCCGACTTCACCATGAGCGACCGGGGATTTATCAAAATGAACTCGTGAGCTCGGCCAGCTCGTCAAGGGTAGTCGAACATACCGTAAAAGAATGCTCTCAACTCGTGAATTCGTCTCTCGTGTCACCAGGGCATCCTCGGGATATCGAGCAAGATACATTCTCAACCGGTGACAGTACCACCATCGGGAACTTATCTAATCAAAACGACAATCGATTAAGTAAAAATCGAACCCAAATTAATTCTCCTCCATAAATGTGTGAAAGATCAGAATCCAAATGTAACAATCCAACTGAAGCCGCTGGCCTCGACATCGCATTGCAAATCAAGGAAATGGAGTGCCGATCTCAAGACGACCACCGATCAACAATAAATCGAAAAAGAGATGAATTCCGCAAATTGGTCAGACGCCATACTTCGCAGTAATACCGAAGAAAAATAATGTAATCCAACAATCCAAATTTCTACTGCCTTCCCTCGCACGCCCTCGGCAGATTCAAAACCAGAAAATAAAACTAAAAATAAATAAATAAAAAATCTACTCTTGTAACAGATAAGACCGGAAGTTCTCTCTTTTTCCCCTCACGTAGTGAAGAAGGAGAAAACTACTTTACTATTCGAAAGCTATCGATTTATACTATTAAAAAAAAAGAATCGACCGAATCCCCAAAAATGCCTGTGTGGAAATCCAAAGAAAATCTCAAATATCAATGCCATGTCGCGACCTCAAGTTGATGTCGCCATGGAATTCTTCTTGATGGCTTATGATCACCGCGACCTCTTCCTTCGTTGCAAACCGCTTGTCTTGCAAAATCCCCCGACGCTGGTCGCGACATCGGGGCCGATGTCGCGACATCTTTGTCTCGCTGTTCCTTCACGCTGATGTCGCTGACCCGTGCTGTTACGTCGCGACATTATTGTCTTCTTTATTCTTCCAAACACTGTGTCACACATCGCTTAGGTCACACTCCATTTCTTCTTCCAACTATTTTCCAGTCGCGAGACATCAAAGGATGTGTCCGACCTCCTTTTCTCTTTCCTGTCACCTCTTCTTAAGGTTGGCGACTCCCAACAGTGGTTGCCACATCATTTTTCTTGTTAAGACTCAATTCCTCGCTTTTCACGTCGCACCGTGATAGCATGTCGCGACTTCAAATTGACCCTTTAATTGAAAAACTGTTGCGACTTCTTTTTACTTGCAAGACCTCTCACTGTGTTTCATAGAACAGATCCTTGTCGCGACCTCTCGTAGTTATGTCGCGACATCATTTATTCTTACGTCGCGATTATCGGGGATGTCGCCAAGATGAATTTCTTCATTCGATCAAGTTTCCTTTAATCTCGACCACGCTCTTCTTTGTCGCAACCTCCTTCTTCAAGTCACCACTTCACCCTTGTTCACGTGCTTTCATTCTTTCTTCATAGCCAATCTCTTAGGTCATGTCCGACTTGAATTGCCGGAAACTCCGAACTTCCCCGTCGCCGACTCAAATTCCCGCCAGGACCTCACTCGCTCGTAGCCGATTTCTTCTATTTTTGCTAAAATTTGAAAGCTACGTATTTTCCGCAAATTGAACAGTCAATTATCACTTTTCGCGATAATTCAACATTATTTTCATATTAAACTCGAAAAATGGATTAAAAATCTAATATTGGGACTCATCACCCGCTTCAAACTTAAAAATTCTTGCTTTTCTGTCCCTACAAAGAAGAAAGAATTGTTTGTCCTCAAACAATTAAGCTTAGAAATCTCCTTTAAGGACATTTTTTCTGGATTCGTACTCACGTCTTTCCCATTCCACCTTTTGAACTGAACTAAGAGATAACAACATATTTTTAAATTCCCGCTTTAACAAGAACAAGGCATGGTATACTTCTTATCACAAAAATTTCTTTGATAAACTAAATGTTTAAACAATTTATTATTTAACAAGTCTTTGTTCTCAGGTGTGTGTGCGTGTCATCAACTTTTCATCTTCATGCTGAATTTTAAGCACCTTCTTATTTTTCTTTAGACTGCTTTGTCAAAGTCCCATATGCTTGTTTTTCATATCGATCTCCACTAATGGTGTAAATTCAACCCTTCAAACTGGGTCGTGTCCTTCAAAGCCAGTAATGTCATTTAGGTACTGGTAGATAATGGAAAAATTTTAAGTTGTAAATCACCCAGCTCATTTTGTTCCCCTACATTGTCGCTCAATCCAAATCTCTTTTTCTTTCTTTGTTCTTTTCTCGATTCTCTCAATCTTAAATGATTCATCTTTTTGGAATTCTTTTTTAAGTGGAATTTCACTTCCATATGTACTTGATTCAAAGTGCATTCTTTTGTTCTTGAACTCTTTTGCTTTTTATTTCTTAAGATTTCGAAATTAGTGCAATGTTTTTTACCCTGTGCTTTCTCACACTTAGAGAACTTTGGGCTAGCAAACTCCCATACCGCAGTATTAGGTGCTAGGTGTTAAAACACCCCTACGTAGCTTAATTGTCAAGGAAATAGCCCAAGACAAAACTTATTCCCTTATTTCTTCACTAACTCGCTTATTTCTTCAACTCCTTCATATCAAAATTTGGAAATATTGTTCCCCCCAAACTTGTTTCTTTTCTTTTATACTAAACTTTTCGAACTGAAACCTGATACTGGGCTCTTTATCGTGTGTTTATTGTACAAGGGAATTTCGGTTTTCGCCTGTCGCTTATCAAGAAATAAGGGCTTATTTGGCTCAAATCAAGGAACTAGAGAATATGTTAACATATTTCGAGGGTAAGCTAAAAGCTCAAGCCTTAAGGATGGCTCTATCATTTATTGGGATGTCTTCTCACCTAGATTTCGCCTCAATCAGTAATCAAACAAGTTCTAGGACTATGGACTCTAAATTCCTGAATCTCCCGGTGAAGATGTTCCTAATTCACATCAAAGCTCTACATAAGTTTCTTGCTGGACCCAAGTGTATTATTTCTTCTCAAGACTCAGAGTTTATTATAATGCTTACTTTACATTATTTTTAAACTTCAAGTATTTTGTTCCACGCAATAACCAATTCTTCCGATTTTGCAAACTAAACTCCAATTTAAACAAAACAAGAATACTCTAATTTCCGCGACTTATTCGTGCCTCTCGATTTCTTACTACCCCTGCTTCGAGAAAGAACATACTATTTATTTGATTCCTAAAACGTAAAATAAACAAACACGTGTTCATCACCCGATATCATTAACATCAATCAAGTAACATCTATTTATCCACAATCCAATTATTCAACACCGAGAAACCATCTAACAAGCAAAAAGAATATGCTTTGTGCAAATGAGAAATCAATCAAACAAGGGACAATTAGGCATGAACTGAATCGCTTCATTAAATTTTGGGAATGTATATGTATAACATGCTAAAACCTTCACTTTCTTAGGTGCCCTTTTAGGTACTATGTTTGAGGGTTCACATCAAAACTGCTTCACCGGGGTCAAACCCTAGGAATTTTTATTTCTCAAAATTTCGCCCCTCTTAAAGGTGTGGGAGACCTTTCGGGCTCTTACGAAAGCCATTATTTAGTCAGGATCGCACCTAATGAGCATGTTCCTGCCTCCCACTTGATCAATGCTCCTTCCACTTCGTGAATAGAGACATCCATAGCTTGGATAAAATTTAATTCATTAAGTCCATACTTTCCAACCATATGTTTTCCTTTCTATACTCATCATCATTTTCCACCAAGCACCCTTTCTTTCATTATCTTCTCAAACTCTTGAACGCTTCCTTATATATATGTTGAACCCATCGATTTTTAGCATGTTATTTTCCATTTCTTCCTTCTTCTTCATGATGTTCAACCTCCAAAGAGATTCCCTTGAACTCGATTATTGTAGAAAGCTTCTGTACGCATCGTCAGATTCTCGCCTATCATTCTTCTTCTTGACTTTTCAACTCTTCTTGTGTTCTTCTCTCTACTCATCTCTTCCCATATTTGTTCTTCCTTCGTCAGAGTAGCCTCCACGGATTTTTCTCTCGATCCTTTCGTTGTCGCTCCCATTTTAGTTCTCTTTCCTCCATTTTTTCATTGCTTTTCAACATTTCAATATTCTCACATTTCTTTCTATGCCCTGGGAGGCGCCCCCGCCTCGAACCAGCACCTGTTCCCCGCATCTCCGCAACACAAAAGACATCGGGCTTGTCCCGAGAGGTTCTCCTTCGCTTCTCCCGAAGGATGCCTGCCCTCTCAGCACCCTTCCACATCTCTCTTCATCGCTCCTGCATCTAGCCCCTACTCAAGCGCATCTATCACTTTCTCACTTCTTTTTGCTTTCTTCCTTTTGGCCCCTTGTCACCCCCGTAAGGGAGCCGAGGAGGGACCGAGATTATCTTCTTCCTCCCAAATCTTCCCTTCTTCAATCCCTACCCTGAAACAGTCTCAGTATCAAGTGGGCGTGGCGAGAATCGGGCCCTCTTTACTGCTATGATGGCACCCTTGATCGATTCTTAGCATTCCCATGTTTATTTTTGTATCCTTTGAAAGGCGCTGACTAAGGATAGCTTCCTGTTCGGCTATGCTAAAGATTAATACGTGGGGCCTTTATCCTGAACATATAAAATAAAACCAAACCTTTGCCTCTTCTGTGAGAGCTCCCCTTTTGATGGCATGATGGGGATTCTTCTTCGTCACTTCCCACTTTCCTTCTTCTCCAGTCAACAGGTTCACTATTTTTCTATAATTTGGGCTCTCCAACAATTTCTTGTATTTCGACCCATGCTTGTAATCTCTCAGTTTAAACACTTCATTGTCTTCTATCAAGTGAAGGGCACCCAGACACCTCACCGAAAACGAGGGTGTCATCCTTCATTCCTATATATTTGCATAAAATTCCTTGGAAGAGCTGAAAACCACAGTTGCTTTTGTGTTCGCAAAAAGAACTCCCCAACCTCTTTTGTTATTACTTCGGAAAATGGGGAAATTATTTTGCCAAAACCTCTTTCGCAAACAAATTCTTTATCAAACATCACCTTGTTCCACAATTCCTTGGCTTCTTATGAAATGAAGTCCTTGTCTTCTTCTGTTATTCCTCTGTCAGGTTGCTCCTCTCCTGCATGCAGTTCCCTTTTCAACATTTACTTCTTCCTTGATTTATTTTCGTGGAACTTCTTCTTGCCTCAACATTGTCTGCATAAATTTCGTCGATCAATTTTGTTGAGATTGTTGACTTCTTCTTAGTTTCTTCGCCATGATTGAAGGTTTTACGGGAATTGCTGAACTCCTGGTTCTAGGGTTTCAAAAAATTCAAAAAGATGGATCGCAGGCGGAAAAGGTTGGGTTTGTTCGCCGATTTCTTGAAAATTTGAATTGGAATAAACGGCGGGTTTAATGTCATGGCCGGTGCGCAGAATCAAAGACGTGCTATTAGACCACCTTCATCCGATGATTGTCAGTGACTTTTATTTATTTTTATTTTTTTAACTGCTGGACGCCTAAAATTAGAGGTATTACTCTTCTCAGGCTTGTTCTGGTCACGACTTCAAAATTTCATGTCGTGACCTAAAAATTTAGGTCATGACAGGGAAAAATGTGTTGCAACAAAAAAATGTTCTTTCCCTCCTTTATTTCTGTTGTGACCTTAATTTCATTATTTTTACTTTCTTTTCCACTTTTTATTCTTCACATCCAGCACTCTTGTTTGCCACTTTTGAATTAATGTTGCGACCGAAACATAAACACTCCGATTTTCAACCAATTTCAATGTATTCACTTCATTCAAAAACAAGCTACACAACTCAACTCATCGTATCATGCAAAAAGTCGCGACTTCCATTATGCATCACATTCAACAATTAAGCATCAAAACAAGATAAAAAAATTCCCCCAAACATTCAATCATGCTATATCAAAGACAAATTTAAAAATTCAAATCAAGAAGAAGAAGAAGAACTGCCCCTTTTTTGTCTCTTAAGCTGATTGAAGTTTGATTGCAGATGCTCTCCCTTTTTTTTTTTTTTTTTGCACAATCTTCATTGTCCTTGTAAAATTAGAAATTATTTAACTATTATTCAATCACTAATGAATACAATTACAGAATCTATTAAAAATTTTTAAACACGGCGTAAATGAAACAAGAAAAATTTAAAACAAACAATTAATGGATTAGCCTTCCTGGTTGCTCCATTTTTAGTCTTTAGGCCCGGACTTTTTACGCTACCGTTGACGTTTCTTCAATTTTCTTCATTCAGAACTAAGGGTTTATCTTCCAATTGATTTTTCCCAAGATAATGCTTTAATCTCTTACCATTAACTTTGAACTCCTCATGATTGCTGGTTCTAAGTGTCACTGCCCCAAATTGTGTGCTTGATACCACTGTAAATGGTCATCCATTTGGTTGACTCTGAAGAAAGTGCGTCGGAGATTGAATAACAAGACCTGATCTCCTGCGCCCAATTCCTCCTCAAAATTAGTTGATCATGCCATTTTTTTGTTTTATCGCCTTAGATTCTGGCGCCTATCATAGGCTTCATTCCTCAACTCTTCAATTCATTTAGCTGAGTAACTATCTTCCTTAAGCGACTTTAAAATCAAGAATTAAGCTTCATGATGGCTTGCTTAGCTTTGTATTCTAGCTCAAGAAGAGAGGTAGGTGACAAGGTTTCCAAGTACAAGTGCGTATGGGGGACATTCCGAATGGGGTTTAAAACGTTTACGTATGCCCATAGTGCATCGTCAAAGAAATTTCTGAACCGATCTCTCTGCTGAGACTTTATGGTCTTTCGAATTTTCTTTGTTTCCCTTGTTGAAATTTTCGACGCCCACATTTGTTTTGAGGATGATAAGCGAGCTCATAATGTGTTTGATGCCATATCACGCTCATGAGTTTGTCGAACACCTTGTTCAACACAAAATGGCTTCCTCATCGCGCCTAATTATAGTTCACGGGTGTCCCGAAATCTGCGAGAATATTTCTTTGTAAAAAACCCACAAGCGTATTGGCATCATTCTTTGGACATCTTTGCGCCCTTGTTTGATACATAATCCACGAAATTTAGGAGCCATGTATATATTTCATGGCGGAAAAGGCCCCATAAAATCCATATCCCATACATCAAGCAATTGCTGCACCACGGGGATACCTTGCAGGGGGCATCTGGTACCTTTTTGTGATGTTCCCATTCTTTGGCATTGATCACACAACTTTACCCATTCAAAACAATCCTTAAAAATCGTAGGCCAGTAAAATCCTGACTGGAGGATTTTATGGGTTGTTTTATCTCCTGCAAAGTGTCCTCCATAAGGTGATGCATGACATTCTTTTAAAATTTTGCTTTGCTCACCTTGGTACACTACCAACATATTACGAATCGAGCTCCTCTTTTAAGCGATAATGGGTCGTCGGATCTTAGTACCCTCTTTGAATCGAGTCCTTAACTTTTCTCTACGTTGGTAATTTGAATTACGAGTGGCATAATTCCTGGTAAGAAATCCACCGACATGCGGGGTGATTGAATTGACTAATTTGCGAAATCTTGCTAATGGAAAAATTATTATTCGCGTCTTCCTTCTTTACGTATGTTGGTTTCTATTACCCGCCCGACAGTAGTCTTCTCCGCATTATCCACTTCATGTATCTTTGTTAACATTCTTTTAATAATAGTATTCCACTGAATCAATCTTGGCACTTTGTTCTTTCTTTGCCGTACGAATATTTAATTCACTGCATGATGATCATTATATAAGTAAATGGACCCAGAAATACCATGGCTGGAATTTTCTTACAGACTCAATTACTTGGCATCTCCTTTTGATGGACCAGAATAGTTTCTTGCCAGCACAAATTCAGTTTTGCTAACACCAGTGATCGACGTTTCCAGACCGCACACCATCTTCTATCCCGATATAAAACCATGCCAAATCGTGGCATACTTTGTGATTTCCATTCTGTTCAATAAGTTTTTATACCAGAGTGAACCAAATAGCATGTGGTTGATTCTTCTGATAACTGGAGGATTAATAAAATAGACATTATCTTTCATTGAGATGGTTAGTATAATATTTTTTGAGATCTGGTGATGAAATCTTATAAATCAATATCCTCAGTTACCATTATTGTTGTTGGGTGCGTTGGGTTCCTTATAATTAGGCATTTTTTGGTCCTGTTATAGAGATCTTTTAGAACAATTTAACCGTAACCACCATTGGCATTTTCCCAATTGAACAGATTCTTATGCCTTTTTCTTTAAATCATCCCAGTTATAGGCATTGACCAGAAAAGTGGATCCTTACATAAAAATCATCTCACTTTGAGAAGATCTCTGTTTCTTACAGGATGAGAAAATATCACATGACCACATACTGGAAGATATAGACATTCCACTAATGAAATAGCATTCTCTAAAGCAATCTTAAAGCCAGACATGCAAAGTGGTTTTCTCTTTAATCCCCAGGGATCTGAATAACAGATTGGTTGTGTTTATATCCAGAGTATCTGGACTCAAAAATGAGAATGCTCATGGACTATCAGTGATAATGAAGGCGGGAAGTGAATCTTATTGGTTCGATATTAAGGTACCTGCATGATAGTACACCTCATCACATCCTGGGTTCTGGCAGAATCAGTTCATTCCTTTTCCATTTAAGATTCGGTGAATCCCACTGTTCTTGGGGACACAAAACTATTCTTTGGAAGCTTTGTGAAACTACCGAATCTCAACATATATAACCACCGTTCTTGTTTGACTGCTTTTGACAACTTCTTTCATCATTTGTTGGGTTCAGTGACCTCTTTGGTATAATACAGAGATTTTGCATTATCTTTTCAGGCGAATATTTTATTATACAAATGGGGGGCCATCTGCCAGATCTTAGTGGAAGCGATAATGACATTATGACACTCTCAAATTATGACAGACTCCATTTCTTTGGACCCAGGTGATCACGAGTAATCTGTTCAGCTGGATCTCTTCTGTTACAGTTCTAAAATATTATCTTTAATGATGGGCAAAATTCTTTCAATCTTAGCCCCTCTTTTTCGTTTCTACTCATGGGATTTCTTGTTTAAAACTAACTTTATTCGTCTTGTTTTCATTTATGCTAGAATGGCTTTTAGCGTGGCAGTTTGGAAAGCGGGCTTGGTAACCAGGGCTCTCAAGATCTTTGAAATTTAATCTCCATTTTAATTGATAGTTTTTTGGACGATTTCGTCAGAATTCAATTAATCATTGAAAACTATTGTTCCCACATCATAATTGTGCCTCTTATTGGATGTTCCAGACTCTATTAATATTAAAATATAGTATTTGTTGACTCTAGTAATGAGTTCTGATTTGTACTATGTAAATCAATCAAAGTAAATCTGTTGTTCAAGAAAAGATAGCCTTCCCGAAATAACAAGACTTCAGTGATTTTAATCTTTATCGTCGACTTGATAACAAAATCCCTTGGGAAGAATCGTTTCGACTTGGACAGTATTAGAAGTATCTGGTTGTGTGATGGATCTGTAGTATCTGCAGATATCAATTAAATTGTGGGATAAACCTCTCTTGTGACTTGAATCTGCACTCGATGAGGAACATCAGTTTACCTGCAGAATCGTAAAAACTGTTGAATTCATATTCCACATGAACAGGGGACTCAGTGCGGCGTTTTGAGGGATAACAAATCTTTGGAACCACCGCGGATATTAGCGTTTTTACGACCGCGGTCAGTTAACTTCATAATATCCTCAGTATCTTTCTTTCCCTTTCGATATCCGTGGAAGTTTTGCATAGAAACGTTTGGCTGAATCACTGTGAGTCTGGATCTTCTTCATTTTTATTAATATCAAAGATTTAGAAAGCGTTCTTCTCTTCATGACTTAAGATCTATGGAATATTCAGGATGCATATCTATTTGACCTCTTCTTCTTTTACGGATCATTACTTCTTTAAGTGAAACAATACATTCTTCCATATTCTTTCACTTTTAAGTTAATGTTCTGCCTGAATCTCTATAACCTTTATCTTTTTTAATTCTGCTCAGATATTCCATGTTGTGGATCTGCCGGTCTTTTTGAGGTTCTTTAGGTAACCACTGGAATCTTGCCTTACCAGATTGACCTACTTGTGTCTCTAAATTTTTCAGTGAGGCACTAGCATTCTTCTGAAACATGTGAGTATCAGACTTGAAAGCTTCCAAGTCAGATAGTTTCTGTTCATGGAATTGTAATAGCCTCTTGTTATCCCCCATGAACTGCAGCATTTGTTCTTCAAATGGTTGGGTTCTCCTCTGACCCTGATATTCATTTCTGCCCTCACCTCCTTGATGCTGCTGCTGGAACCTTGGTGGCTGCTGATATCCTTGTTGAGGATGTTGTCCCTGCCTTGGGCCGTGTAGTGCCCCTCCACCATATGAGAAATTCTCATGGTTCCTCAGTGCTAGATTGTAGTGTGTGGGCAGGTTAGGATTTGGCTTGAAATGATAACTTCTTTGCTCGTTCACGTACTTAACCTCCTCAGCACCATAAGAATCTTCTTCTGTTGGCACGTCAACACTTCTTCTCATAAGTTCTCTTTCCACTGCTCCTATTTCATGAGCAGTGTGCATCTTTCTCTCTTGTTTGTCCATCCTATGCATTATGGCATCTAACTTTGCTTCCATGGCTGTCATCTTGCTCAGCTCCATGACCCCTTTTCCTTTGCTGCTTCCTCTTGAAAACTCAGATGGAGCTTTCATATTGCATTTTGCTAAATCTTCTATCAGACCCTCTGCCTCAGCACTTTCTTTTGAATGCTCCACAGCATGAAGCATCGATAATGCCCTTGGATGTATCATTTAAAGCATGATACACTATGTCCATCTGGGTCTTCAAATCTATTCCATGCATTGGGCACCTCTTCAGCAACCTCTGGAATCTTTCCCAAGCTACATATAGGCTCTCATCTTCCCCCTGTTGGAATACTATTATCTCTTCGTCTCCAAAAGCGAGATGGGGGGAAAGAATCCGTCCAAGTATTTCACCAACTCCCTCCTTAAGTATCAACTGAACCATATGGTGGCAGCCGATTCATACCATGTGGTCGCTTATATCTCCCTAAAGAAAATAGGAAGCAGATGCACTTTATCAATTCCTGGGCCTCACACCATTCAACTGAATCAGATGAGTCATCCTTCCGAAATCTTCCAGGTTCATTCGGGTCTCTGGCGGATGACCCGCAGAACCGATGTCAGCGAACCATCGAATTAAGGTCAGCTTTAATTCAAAATTATTTGCTTCCACAGCAGTCGTCCCGATTGCGTAATATTCTTCCTAAATAATAAATAGCCCAAAATCCCCTCCATTATAAACCAGAATGGGGCCTCTCCCGGCCGTCCTGCTCCTTTGTCTGGGCGTGCCCTCTATCCGCCATATTATGCCTCTCCAGCTTCTTTTGTCTTTCTTAAGCTCCCGAGCTGTGCTCTCTCCACTGTCCATTGAACTAGGCCGAACTCGGTTTCCTATGCATTAAAGGTTTTCCCGTAATCAAAACACACCTGCATTTAATAAGATTTAGTCAAACTAAAGAAAATATTCAACATGGCTTGTTAAAAAATTAGTGGCCGTATGATCACCGTCAGAAAACTAATTTTGTTCTTTTCTTAAAATGTCCAAATTAGTATTTCCTCTATCTGCCGAATATTGATCTAAATAATTCTTTCTTGAATCCACGCCATAAAAACTTGTTCGCTTCTTTTCTATATGTACTAAACTCAAATTACCATAGCTACAAGAGCCTTACAATTCTCTTTTATACCCATGTCACTGATGTTTTGTTTGCTAAAATAAATTTCTTAATACCAGGATTAAAATAAGGGTTCGGCCATGGCACTAGCGCATTGTGTCATACAAGTAGTAAATTTGAATGTACATTCCGTATATCTCTTACAGAGATTGATAGCGCACTCATTGTGTCAACTAACAACTACTAAAATTTCATACTATTTGGACTCAAAACTCATAATGAATGTTTTATCAAAACGAAACAAATTAAAAATCCTATACTATTGAATATGTTTAAATTAAACTAAAACAAAAATGAATGACTAAAAATAAATTGCATATAAAAAAATGGATTGAATGAGTTTAATGAGAGAAATGAAAACCATTAATGAAATAGAATGGAACAAATTAATTACAAAGATCTAAATCCGCTTCGCTTCTAAGGATGGATCCTCGAATTTCTTTGTCCAAGATTTCTTAATTATTGAATTGGATTTCTCCATTTTCAATCGATTTAATATCCTTTTGCTTCTCTCGAAGACAACAAGATCAAACCAAGCACTGTATTCCATTCTCTCGCAAAGATCCGGTATTTTTCTTTTCAATACTTCACACCCATTTCTCGCTGACAAGCAGAACTTTTGCTTTTTACCTTTCTCGTGATTCTCAGAAATTTCTACCAAATTAGTGGCTCAACCCGCATTCATTGGTTTATCCCTTCCTCGATCGATCTTGGCCAACACGGATCGAACTACCTGGGGATTGCGTGGAACTCTCTCGATCATTTATATCATAAATACACCCCTCCCCAATTTCAATTATGAGCCTAATGGGGATTATCAAATGAACACTCAGAGCTCAACAGTTCGTCAATGGTAGTTGAACATACCCAGAAAAGAATGCTCTCAACTCTCAGAATCCATTCGTGTCACCAAAGGGCATCCCTGATATCCGAAAGTGATACATTCCCTCAACTAGTATTAGGTACTACCATGGAACTATCTAATCAAAACGACACCTCATTAAGTAAAATCGAACCCAAATTAATTCTCCATAAATGTGCTGAAAGATCAGAACTAAATGTAAATCAAATCCAAACAGCCGCGTCTGACATCGTGATTGCGAATCAAGAAATGGATTGTCGATCTCGCACGACCACTGTAATTGCAATAAATCTGAAAAGAGATGAATTCCAGAAATTTTTCTAGATTTCATAAATTTTAAAAAGCAAGAATATCAAAGAAAACAATGTAACTAACAATCCAAATTTCTACTAGTCTCTATGATGTTTGGTATATTCAAAACAAGAAATAAAACTAAAAATAAAAATAAAAATCTACTCTAAAATATACACCGAGTTCCGCTTCTTTTCCCTTTGGCTGGTAGTGAAGAATGAAAACTACTTTACTATTCGAAGCTATCTATTTATAATCGTGAAAAATAAAGAACTGGTCTAATCCCCAAAATGCCCGTGGAAATCCAAAGAAAAGCCCAACACTGTTCTATGTCGTGACTCTGCTGATGTCGCGGGACATGGAATCTCTTGATGGCTCGCGATCAGTCGCGACCTCCTTCCTTTTCTGTTGCAAACCAGTTTGTCTCTGCGAAACCTCGACGTTGGTCGCGACATCGAAGGACATGTTTGACATCTTTGTCTCGTGTTCCTTCAATGTCGATGTTGACCTCAAGAGCGCGCCGCGACATTATTGTCTTCTTATTCTTCCAACTGTGTTTTACATCATTTTAGGTTGCGTACTAATTTCTTTCTTTCCAAACTATTTCCAGTCGCGACATCAAAGTGATGTCACACCTCCTTTCTTCCCGCTCAACTCTCTCTTAAGGTTGCGACCAACGAAAGTGGTCATGGCATCATTTTTCTCATAAGACTTCAATTCCCGCTTACACGCGACTGTGATAGCATGTCGCGACTTCAATTTGACCCTTTAATTAAAAAAACTAGTTGTTAATTTTTTTACTTGCGAAGACCTCTTGTGGCTTCAGAGACAGATCCTTTTGTCGCGACTCGTAGTTATGTCGCGACATCATTTATCTCTTACGCACGACATCGAAATGATGTCGAGACATGAATCTTCATTTGACCTGTTTCTAATCTCGACTCACGCCTTCTTTGTCGCAACTCCTTTCTTCAAGTCACTAATTTCAATTTGTTCACGCTTCTTCGCTTTATTCTTCAAAACTAAATTTGTTGATACAAAGCATTTGAATTGCCGAAACTCGAACTTCCGTCATACTTAAATTCCCGCCAGACCTCACCCCGTCAGAGGCTGGATTTCTTCTTATTTTTGCTAAATTGAGCTTCTCACAGCCTTCCTAGCAAATTGAATTTGAGTCAATTATCACTTTTCTGCGGACAATTCAACATTATTTTCACATTAAACTCAGAAAAATGGATTAAAAATCTAATGAGTTTTTGGACTCATCACTCTTCCTCATTAGCAAGTTCATTCTTTTTCACCTCAACTAATGTCAGGTCTTGGATTTCCTCCTCAAAAATCAAAGGCACAAAGTTACATTCTCTTATGTCCTCATCCTTTATGTCGCTTAGGAGTGACTTGAATATTGCTCCTCTAATGCATGGGCTAGTTGCTCAATTGGATATTCTAAGTTTGTCACATGAACTTCTTCATTGGTGACTTTATCTTTCATTTGGCTTCCTGTTTCTGTCCTTTATCCATTTAATAAGGAATAAAATTCAGTTTCTTCATCATGTTGTTGGATTTGTTCTTGATAATTGCAACTCGAGCCTCCTCGACTTTGAGTACTTGACTTTAATAGAGGAAACTCATATGTCCCCGAATCAAAATGATAGTAGCTCTAAGATAATGTCGTGGTGTTGGAAAGTAATGACCCCTATTGTAGTTGAGAGATAAAGAGGTGCTCTTTGAGTTTGTTGGTCAACGAAGTTTGAGATAGCTAATCTTTTTTCTCAAGTGCAATAGATACTATCTACTCGATTCATTGTTCATTTATGCTAAGCACCTAAAAGAAAAATACAAAATAAAAGAAAAAAATGATATACGAAATTCAAATAAGAGTTGAATTAAAATAGGAAAAGAAAATTTATGCTCAAATTCATAAACTTCTTTGCCAAATATCAATCCAAACACCAAATCGCATCTTCCCCAACAACAAGGCCTAAAAACTTGTTGTTAGTTTGGCATATCACCAAACTCACATCTCCGACAACGCACAAAAACTTGTTTGTGAACCGTAAGTGAACGGGTCGTACAAGTAATACAGTAGACTAGAGAGTCCAAATATCTATCTTATAAGAAAGGTGTGATTTTAGTGAGGATTAAGTACCGCTGCTACTAAAGTTGACCACTATTTAAGCGACTCAATGATTTGAGTTGAAATTGTTAAAAGTAATAAAACAAAACTAAACAAAAACAAAGTGATTTACGAAAACTGGAGTAATTGAATAAAACTGGGAGAAAATGACTTAGAGAGAACTAGTTTGCTGAATCTTTCATTGATGTCTAAGATCTTATCTAGATATGTCTGGTTTTAATGAATTATAACTTGAATTGGTCCAAGATATTTGATAAAGGATCCTGTTTTCAGTTCTCTTGTATTTTCTACACTATCCACCTATTCACAAGCACACCATCTAGGTTATATGCAACACTTTCAAAGCAATTTTTCCTCATACTTAATATCATAGTTACGTCTCATAACCTACTATACATTTAGTGTCTCCCTTATAGTGAAATCCACTTAGTACTGCATCTTCTAATTCCCTAAGCTTTTAATTGAAGAATTTAAACCTGATTAATTGATTCTTAAGACCTTACATAAATAGAACCCAAATTTAGATAATCAAGCGCCACCAAGATACCTAGTAAAGACTAGCATTAGGGATTATCAAATATGTACTGAACCAAACCTACTATTCAAAGTATTAACAACTTAAATAAAAACAAATCTAGCATAAACATCCAAACCAAACTAAAGGTTAGATAAATCAAACACCAAATATGATAACTTTGAACCCTATGAAATGCTTAAATTCTGTCATTTTTGAAGTATCAAAAACCCAATAAATTCATTATTGAATTTAATAAACATAAAATTCTGGTAATGAATCAGGCTAGGCTGGAGAAGAGATAGAAATACAAAACATAGTTAAAGTCAGAATGTCTTCTAATCCCAAGCTACATAGTCAAACCATTAATCAGAAACCTGAGAAAATTTTGAACTTTTCTCAAAATTGGTCAAAAAATAGTAAATCACTAAATGGTTCAGGAAGCTCTAAAAATTTTTCAGATGATCGACACTAATGACTTCACCTACAGTTTTCTACGAAATCTAGTAACCTAGAAAATTTTATCGAATTTCGAGACAGTTGGATTTTTTTCACGATTTTCGGGGTCATGGGTGTCAAGTGACCTGCGACGAGACTGATGAGAATATCTAGAGTTAGAAATAACTCAGCTTAAGTTCATTTAAAATAAATCGAACTTTGAACCGAGACGAAATTAAATTGTTTCGGCAGAAACGAACTCTGTATTTATATCATAAAGAATAATAATAAGGTCCACTTAAGGAGTTAGAACAAAAGAAGTAAAATGGGGATGAGGGCAAAGGAAAGCCCATTTTTCTGCAGAAGCATACCTTATGAGAGCGAGAGAGGAGAAGAGAGAGAGAGAGTGAAGCTCTACTTCCTACGATCTAATGGTCTACACGCTTTTCGTCGCCAAGAACCAAAGTCCATCTGGCGCAAAGAGAGATACATGTGGGTACTAAAACAGTGGCGGCTAAAGATTCAAGCTAAGAGTCTCTGAGATCATGGGTTTCTGGGTCTCCGAGATCACTAATCTTATTCGCTACAAAGTAGGGATTCTTTCTACTTTGGTTTATTTTCCATTGCAGGGGATGTTTGATTGAGTTTTAATGCCCTATGGGTTTGCTTCAATACTTTACCCGAATGGGCTGTTTGGTAAAATGTATGGAATAGTGCCCCATTGACTTCTATATGATCCAAATAAATGAATTTATATAGAAAGTAGATGAATTTGGACTAGTATCATTAAGGAAATTGTAGCTCTATCTGATAACTTGATGTTAGGCTTTTTAATGACCCAAATTATGTAAAACCCGGGAAAAAAATTTCAATTTTCTGAAAGGGTAATGGTACTTCGCTTGAAAACTCAAAATTTTCTAGATTCTGGACACTAAACAGACTCGCGCCATTGAATCTCGCTTCTCGAATCTGAGCTTACCCGTAAAAGTTTCGCCGACCATGAGAAAAAGCATAATATTTTAATGATTTTCTTCGTGATAGTCAGTCATGACTTCGTGACAGATTTTTATGAAAATGTCGGAAGTCAGGAAATGGCTTAGACTAAGTTCATTTAAAATAAAGTGAACTGAAAAGAAATAAATTGTTTCGAGGCAAAAACGGACCCGAATGAAGCAATATAAATCATGTATCCAAAATATTAATAATAATAATAATAATAAAAAGGATAAAAACAAAAAAAGAAAGAAAAAGAAAAGTCAAACTGCGTGGGAGAGAAGAGAGCATCAGGAAAGGATTTTATTTTTTATTTTTCTTCTCTTCGCTTCTTTCTCAGATTTACGGAAATCGGACCGTAGGTTTTCGTCGAAGCAGAAGGCAAAGTTGATCCACGAAGCGAGGGCTACGCGTGGGTACCAAAATCTTGGAGTTTCGTCAAACTCCACGAGGTAGGGATCTTTTCCTACTTGGTTTATTCTTTGGCTAAGAGCCATGTTTATGGTTAGAGATATTCTGAGGCTTGATTTAAATTTGGTCTCTAAAACCTTGAACCGAGGAGAAAATCCCACTTGGTGGCCATGAATTAGTAACCCGAGGTTTCAAATTGCTCATGTGAATAGTAACGTGATTTTCGTGTGGAAAATATTTGTGGCGATTCAAAATGAATTGTTTGTGGTTTTGCTAATTAGCCCATGTGAGCTAATTTCAGCATGATGGAAATTGAAATACCATGATTGTCATGGAGTAAATTATGTTAATATACGCACGTGAATTGTATTAAATACAAATTATTCGAATTAATAATGCATTCCATATGCACTGGGGCATCTAGAACATTAGGTATGAGGTATGATACAATGAAACAAAATGAAAAATGTTTGTGAAAGGAATTTGACTAAGATTTTCCAAAGAATTGCCTCGAGAGTTGTCCACCTAAGCTCATCTCTGAGCGAATCTACGACTGCTTTGAGAAATATCCAATTCATTTCTGAGGGTAGTCCAATGTATTACCGAAATCCTCTAGTGTGTTTGAAGAACAAATATCTTGTTTTGAAAATTGATTATTTTACTCGTGACTGGTTTAGGCATACGAGTGGTCGATGAGGACTCTGACATGGGCTCGGGCATGTAGACATTTAAGTAGGGATATACATGATTCACTTTGAATTTTTGTCATTTGTTCGGATGTCATTACATGTGCACTTAGCGGAGTAGTCTTGTAGGAGATTATCACCATCGACTTTGCTCACCCCGTCTGGACCCCCTTTCGTGCATGTCAGTGTAGGCGCTGACCTCAGCATTCTTCGACTGCACATATAAAGAAAGCCTGATTCAGGGGCTTTGATATATATTTTAAATATATATGGGTTGTATTTACTGGGTATAAGAGTGATGTAATTTCTAAACCTTATGGACTATGTTTTATAGTCATGTGCTTATATGTTTGAGTATGGATAAATGGGCCCTCTACGTGGCCATTTTTTAATGTATGTGGACCTCTGTAAAGCACTTGTATAATATCAGCCAATGCCATGTGACTCAGCTGTGCTAGCCACAGAGCTCCCCAAAGAAGCGAGATTATGCCCGATTTTCGTTGAACCACAACCCTAAAAGGGGACACGATGGTGTGGTGTCGGGTTACCCGACATTCACGAGTATTCCACAGGTTGACAGGTTGTCAACGGACACCCCGGTTTTGGGGCGTCACAAATTAGCACTCTATAACCCAAGTTCTGGTCCGTTTTCCGGGACTACCATAGACTACCCTGTTTTGGCCGAACCTACTATCCGGATTTTTGGGATTTATTTTCGGTTAGGAAAAAGTGAGCATTTGGACTCATATCCTTCAAGGAATTTGTAGCTCTATATGAGAACTTGATGTTAGGATTTTGAATTAAAAAAATTGAACCTCTATAGCTCAAGTTATGGTCCATTTAATTTATGGAATTGTCACAGCTTAGGCTGTTAACTGTTTATATCAGGGTTTTGGGACTGATTTTCGGTTGGGAAAAGAGGTAATTTGGACTAGGTCCTGCATGAAAAATGTAGCTGAAATTGTGAAATTGAGGTTAGGCTTTTTAATTACCCAAATTGGACCTTTATAGCTCAAGTTATGGTCCATTTAATTTTCGGAATTATCGCAGCTTAGGCAAGATTGTTTGTGTCCAGGTTTTGGAACTGATTTTCGATTGGGAAAAAGAGGGAACTTAGACGAGTATCCTTCATGAAAATTCTAGCTGAATTTGTGAACTTGAGGTCAGAATTTGAATTAATTAAATCAATCTCTATATTCAATTTGATGCTCCATTTCATTGGAATTGTCACAGCCAGCCGTTGATTGTTTGTGTCCAGATTTTGGGACAGATTTCCGATTGGGAAAAATAGGGAATTTGGACTAGTGTTCTCCATGGAAATTATATCTACATCTCTGAACTTGATGTAGGCTTTTGAATCACCCAAATTGGACCTGTATAGCTCAAGTTATGGTCCATTTCCCGGGACTGCTACAACTTAGGTTGTTTAATGGTTTATACCAGATTGGATTTAGGAACTAAATTCTTGAACCGAGTTCGGAACTATTCTGTGGTCTATTATGGCTTGTTATGTGGAATGTTTTGTGGGCATCTATATGCCACAAATAGTCTTGAGGATCAATTTATGCCGTTTCTGTTTCAGGCAAGCTTGGTAGCATTGGACAGAAATGCTAACATATGTGTTTTGTGATCGGCCCGCCAGAGATCAATCGACCTGTGAGGCTTCGAACCCGACCTAGGGACGTGGGTCTCAATTTCTTTTTTTTTTTCTTTTTGAATCATTTCGAATAATCCAAAGATAATTACTTTTCTAAACACATTTCGAATACTGAATGAAAATATATATACGTAAATACCACTTTACAATAAAGGGGACAAAACTCTTTTTCATTCGATATGGCATTTCATGCCCACTTTGTCCATTTCTCACCTTTATACAATGTGACATTATTAGCCATTTTCAATAACCAAATATTTACAAAACAAAATCAGAGTTCAATTTTCATAATAGTGTTCGTACAAAATGAGTCGAATAGTTTCATGTATGCATGTGATGGAGCTTTACTTATCCTCCGTGTGACTTTGACGATGACTCGATTCATCAGGGTTCACGCCATAGCACCTATTCTCTCAGACTTTCGTGACGATGATAAAACAACGCACTCAAATACTTTCTCATGCTTAGTGGTTCTATATAGTTCTCTCTTCCATTTCAGTTTAATACAACTCATGCAATTTTTCTAAACAATGCTTTTTAACCTTTTTGAATTATCAATGAAATATAATACATATATTCATTTCATATAAATTCATTTGCAGTTTATTGATCATTCCAAATATACACTTTCATATGCAATAAATAATTCAAAACACAAATCATGCATTTCCTATACCCTCTTATCCTTTCAATTTTCCTTAAAACTAATTTAACCTATGCTTTAATAGGATAATGGAATCATCGACACAAGCCCGTCACTATAGCCGTATAAAAATATTTTGTTAAATAACAATACGTATGGTCCCACCGGGCCGCGACCAGTTATTAAAACACCATGAACACTATCAATACCGTCCCACCGCTACGGACGAGTGGACACATCATTTTACATCTGCTCGTAGCACGCTAATTCGACCCTTACAAACCAATCTATCCTCAACTTAATTCTAATGGTTAAAGATTCTATTGGGCGGCATTCAAATCATTCATAAAAGATACAATATAGTATACATTTATACAAACAATTCATTTTCAATACTATGCAATTTTTCATATGCAAATCATATTGGCTAACTCAATCGCTTCAAATCAATTAAAAACAAATCAATATGTTTTTCTTATAAATCATTTCAAGAATTCAAATCATTTTGTAATCATTCAAACACTTTAAATTAAGAAGAGAAGTGAGAACAAACCAAAGATTATCATCCTTTGATTCCATCCTCTAATCTCATTTCAACTCTGGCTTTCTCCTCGTTAGCCCCTAATCCATCACAAAATGGCACCATATATTACCGTATTCATGGTTCTTTCGGGAGGTCTTATTTCTATCCAACTCCCTTATGATACATTTTTCCTTTCATTTTTCCCTATTTCCTCATCCTTAGACATTCTTATCATTCTTTTTAGGCATCGATATGCCTCATTTTGACGAATTTTTTTGGGTTCAATGGAATCCAAATTTGGATACACATATTTCAGGAAGATTTGTTCTCCTAGAAGTCTAGTTTAACCACTCACCACTCAATTCCTCGTATGAGTGATGGCCAAGCAGGGCCTAAATAATCAAACTCAAGCCTCCAAACACTCAACCGTATTTAAACCTAATTGCATCGACACAAAAAAAATGTAGAGCCTCACTTAATCGAATTTTCTTCCGGGTTCATGGGGTCCAAATTTTGATACACTTATTTCAGGAGATTGCTTCCTAGAAGTCTAGTTTACCCAAAATGTAAATCACTCAATTCAAATGAGTGATGGCTAAGCATGCCTAAATATAGAAAACTGGTTCTAAACACCAAAACTGTATCGTAATCCTAAATGTAATCAATTCGAAAAACAGAGCTTCACTTCACAAATTTTGGGTCCAACGGGTCCAAATTGATACACTTATTTGTGGAGGCCTGTTTTCCTAGAAGTTTATTTACCTTAAATTTGAATCACTAAATCTGTGATGAGCATGGTGTTCTAGCAAAAACAAAAATATGGGTTTTGGGAAATTTTGACAGCATCTCTCCTAAAAATTCTTTATTTGAGGACCACAACCAATAAAACAACCAAAAATAACTTAGAGCAACCAATAAAAACACTTTTATTCAAATTTGAGGTTTTCCCCAACCCAAACACAAGAAAATAAAGGGTTTGACTTCTGATTTATCCTCAAATCTTCTTTTCTAACTTTCTTCTTTCTTTTGATTACCTAAACTTGGATCCTATGGAGGAAAATCACAAAGTTCTTCTCTTCCCCAACCGCAGCGCCTTCCAACTCTCTCCCCTTTGCCTAAAATGTGGGCGAGACATTCAAAGACCAAAAATTGGTCTTTTTTGGTCCATTACATGACTAAGGCCATGTTTAGCTACACACTAATTCATCATTTCTATTTTTTCGTTTTAAAGGTTCATATATATTTCACTTTCATTTCCTCTTCATTTCATCTCATTTATACTTGGCACTTACATTACTCTATTTACACCCAGTCCTCATTTAACATTTTACCTAAATTTATTTGGCTCCCCGTGAAATTTCCGGGCTTTATCATTTTCGCTTTTAGCTATTTAAACTCCAAGAAAAAAATATAATATAATTTATTTTACATCCCGAATATTATAAACTCGTGAAGTTTTACTGGGCGCATAACTTCTCCTCCTTAAAAGAATTTCGTCCTCAAAATTACTTTCATTGAACAGTTACGTATTGTTGTCGCATTGCTTCTTCACTTTCCCACATGGCTTCCTCGGTCTTGTGGTTTCTCCAAAGCACTTTTACTAATGGGATTCGCTTTTTCCATAACTCTTTCACTTCTCAAGCCAAGATCTCTACTGGCTCTTTTTCATACGTCCCGGTCTAAGCTCAATCGTCTTCGAAGAGACTACATGCGATGGGTCTTACCTGTACCTCCTCAACATTGACACATGGAAAACATTATGAATTTTTTCCAACTTTGGAGGTAAAGCTAATTTGTATGCCTCTGGACCCACTTTCTATATCACCTCATATGGCCCAATGAACCTAGGGCTCAACTTTCCATTTTCCCCAAATCTCATTACCTTCTTCTAAGGAAATACTTTCAAAAACACTTTTTTGTCGATCTCATATCGAATATCCTTTCTTCTCATGTTGGCATAGGATTTTTTGTCTATCCGTGGCCACTTTCAATCTTTCTCTAATCATTTTCACTTTTTCCTTGGTTTCTGGAATCAAATCGGGGCCAATTATCTTCTTCTCACTTAACTCAGTCCAATACAATGGTGTTTTGCATTTTCCTTCCTGTAGGAGCCTCTATGTCGCCATTCCAATACTCTACTGTATACCTCAGTTGTACACAAATTCAACTAGAGGAATGTGTCTATCCCAACTACTCCCTCACTGGCCATCACACAACTCTTTAGCATATCTTTCAACACTGATCACTCTTCCCATCAGGTTATGATGGATCTCAAATGAGTGCCCAAACCACCTTCAAACTTTCCCCAAAATCTCAAGGAAACTTAGATCCCATTTTAGAAACACTGATATTGAACTGATGTAACCAAAACTATATCCCTTATGTAAAAGCTCACAAATTGTCATGAAATATCGCTCGTCGTAGGAAGTGAGTTGTCTATGTAACACCCCAGATATTAATATATGTTTTGTTATATTCATATATGATTTTATAAATGTAATGATGTCTATGATATTTTAAATTGTGATTAAGATTAGAATCTTAATTTGTCAGGTTTAATTAGAGGATTAGCAAAGTGTGTTAAATTGCATTTTTATGGCATGTGGGTCAATTATAATAGTGGTTTATGGTTTTGTTAGGATTTGTACTAAGTATGTCTTGAAGGACCACTTTAAAAACTTAATAGTGAGAGGGAGTGCGGAAAATCTGGCGTGCCAGGAGCTTATGTGGCATCAAGGAGGGCACATGACACCTCATATGCAAGGTAGGAGCTCTGACAGAGCAGCTGGGATGAGAAGAACTCGCATGTGCCAAGCAAACCAATTTCGTTTTGATGCTAGACCAATCCTAAGGAAGTGGAAAATTTCGAATTTTAGAAAGTGAGAGAGAGTTCTAGAGAGAAGCGCTAGAGAGAAGGAGGAGAAAAGGCTTGAAGGAAAGCCTGGTTTCAGGAAAGTTCACTAAGGTATGTAAACATGATCTTGAGGCCTTGGGCTATTGTATTTCTATTTGACTCAAGTTATATTCTGTGGTTTCGGGATTTCATCCTAACCCTAGATTTGATGCTTAGGAAAATGAGTTTGAGAACCCAATCATAGTATAAAAGGACCGGTTGTGTAGATGGCATGTGTGGTGTGTGTGTGTGGGTCCAAGGAGGTGTCACCCAAATTTTCCTAATCTCCCATGACAAGAAATGTGCCACCATAAGTTTGCCTAAAGAACTCCGAATCGGATGTGATTCCATTGGAGAAGAAGCCCAAGACTCAGTCTCCCTTCGAATGTCTAGGAAGCAACCAAGAACTAAACCCTACCATAAGACCCTTGAATATGTGAGGTGTTGAGTTTGTTGGGATTTTGTCCTCTGTCTCCCGAGCAAGCCTCGTTGAGTTATATTGATCCAAATGGAGTGATTCAAAATCATTCTTAAAGTAGACACATGTGGGAGTAACTTCATGAAGAAAGTATGGGCCAAATTATACTCATTTTTTCCCATACTTTAGTCAAAGTAAGGGTGAAGAGAGGGTACGATTCTGTCCCTAGAAAACACTTGAGGTTCAGAGTGAAACCATAACTCTCATTCCTTTGAGGTCCCTAATTGACTCGGGATTGGCAGGCCATGGAAGCCAGAGATAGAACTGGTCAGAAGACCACAATGAACAAAAGGTGCAAAACACAGGCAAACAGTAGTTGAGAAAAGGGTCGGGACAAATAAACAAAAAAGAGGTACAAGTGTCAGGTGTGTCAAGCCAGGTTACTCCTAATAAGGGGTGTTAAACAAGACTTTAGTGTTATAAAAGAGAGGCACTTTAGATCAAGGTTTATGTTTGAGTGATAAGAATCCGTGTGAGCCGAGTGGTGATAAAAAGCAATGCACCACTCAGTAATTTTGAGTGGGAAGTAGTTTCATTGTAAAGAGGCTAAGGAATCTTATGACTTGTTATTTGCGCATCCTTTGAGTAGCTCTGCCTTTGACTTCCTGGGAGACATGCAGATTTTGAATCCAAGGAAGGCAGGGATCTTATAAACTTTTCTTGCTTCAGACTATCATGAATGTTGAATTTCAGACCATTCCTGCGGCTTCTGACTGCGGGTGGTGATTTCTTGCATGATATAGAAATCATATTGTATATATAAAATCTTGAATTAATTGTACATGTTGGTTTTTTCAATATCCATGGTTGAATGCTTTGTGAAATTTGTTTTAGTTAATGACATAAGATGAGGACTCAAAAGAGAGTCCTGATTGATGTAGTGGGTCACCTGACGATGACTGGCATCCCATTGTAGTCCTTAAAGGCCCGCGTATATGTCAAACAGATGTATATATCCCCGGTGGTACAAGTCCCACCAATTATTTGTTCCGGGATGATCTACTAGTCCTTGCGAAAGCCCAAAAGAGTCAACATGAGGGGTCGAGATGGTGGGCATCGCATCGATGTGTTTCCATCATCAACCTATTATTTGCAAAATGCTCAGTGTTTTGAGATATTGAATTATAAGTAACGAAATGTTTTATGACATGGTTTGTCATGATCCACTACTGTTGTCGAATCCCACCCCCATTTCCCCCCTCCACCTTAGATGCAAAGACGAGACCCGGTCAGAGATATTGACACAAGCTGGTCCTAGGTTTTGAGGATCTGATTTGTATGCCAACCTTAGCTTGTTAGTGAGTCAGAGCATGCTACATTTTGATATATATTTAGTGTTATGTGGATATTCCACACCTGGGATATTTGGACATTTTGAGAATCTTCATGGATCATCAGATATCGCCTAAGGACACTGGTCTGAACCTGTAAATGTTATTGACGCGTGGCAGATAGTTTTGGGCACAATCGAGGAATTAACTCCAAAGCCCGATGTGTATGTTTGAGACCGAGTAGTGTTTCATTTACGTTTCGCGATTCTCACTCATTTTGAGTTCTGAATCAGGTCAGGAAAAATCTAGCAGAAAATAGTGAACATAAATCACACCCTATGATCCACAGGCGATGAACTAGTCAATCTGGCCACTCATGACCCAAACTCCAAGCTTCCCACATTATTGGTAACCCCGACCACAAAATCCATCATGGATCTCTGGCCCCATTTCCACTGGGTATTTTAATGTCGTATTAACCCGAAGGAACTTGATGTTCGCCTTCACTTTTTTGACACACACAATATACTTCGGGTCACACCATACATCTTCATTCTCGACCCACTCAAGATGAAGTCTCCAACCCGATATATTGTGGCAACGATGCATAGCAAAAGATCAATTGTGTGCCTCTCTTTAAGTATGGATTTCTTCAATTCTATCATCATCAAGTACACAAAACCCGACTCTTTATATAATGATAAGTAATCCATCCTTCAATGTGAACTCGCCTTCTTTCCCACTCTATTCTGATTTATCATCAAAAATTTTCATCATTCTGGTGCCTCTTAACACTTAATCTTGAATCACCGAAAATCCACTCTTGCCAATTGACTCTTACCACTATTTCGTAACCCGGCTGCCCGATATCGATCAAATGATGAAATGCCTCGGCTGCCAGACGACTTTCACTCAAAGCATCTGCTAGTACATTAGCCTTCTCGTGATGATAATCGATCACACAATCATAATCCTCTGATCGTCCTGATCCATCTACGCTGTCCCTCAAGCTGCTCTCATGCACAACACTTCTAAGACTCTTTGATCATGTAGATTAAACATTTTTCTCCACAAAGATAGTGTCTCACATCTTCTCAATGCAAGACAATTGGCGCCAATCTCAAACTCACATGCATGTATTCATGCGTCTAAATCGCCTCACATGTTTCACCACTTTACCCTCAGATACGACACATCAAGTCCATTTTAATGAAGCATCACTAAAAATCACGTATTCTTGTACTCGCTGGTTATTGAGTATGAATCTGCCTCTGCGAATGTCCAACTTTCTAAACGATTCTCGCACAGACATCTTTTTCACTCCACTCTAAATCTCTATATCTTCGGAGCAATCTTGTCATCATCTGAGCGCTATCGAAACCCCAACGAACCTTCTGTAGTAACCTGCCAATCCTAGGAAACTACGCACTTCCATGACATTTCTTGGTGGTTTCCATTTAATAATAACCTCTATATTATTTGGATCCACTCGAAATCCTTCTTCTGATACAATGCGTCTAAGAAAGGACACTTCTCAACCAATTTTCACATTTGCTCAGTTTTGCATATAACTGTTCCTTCTCAAGGTTTTTAGCACTACCCGAAGGTATGTATCATGATCTTCACGATCCTTTGAATACAAGATGTCATCTATATCGTCACGACAAATGATCTACACGGCCGAAAACACAGATTCATTAAGTCCATGAAAGCCGCCGGTGCATTAGTCAACCCAAACGGCATTATAAGGAACTCATAATGTCCATATCGCGTTCTAAATGTCGTCTTATGCACATCCGCATCCTTAATCCTCTATTGATGATACCTAGATCGTAGCTCAATATTCGAAAAGACACTTGCACCTTTCAACTTGTCAAACAAGTCATCTATCTTGGGTAAGAGATATTTGTTCTTTACTATCATCTTATTCAGTTGCCTATAGTCAACACACAACCTAAGTGTACCATCTTTCTTCTTTACAAAGAGCACTAGCATTCCCATGGTGATACACTCAAACGAATAAATCCTTTCTCTAACAATTCTTGCAACTGAAGCTTCAATTATTTTAACTCCACCGGAGCCATTCTATACGGTGTAATGGATGCCGGAGTGGCACCTAGAACGCCACCTGTAAACCCAATCCTTCCATGGAGGCAATCCCTAGAATTCCTTCGGAAAGTCACATCCGATAGCCTACAAATCAGAGGGGTGTCTAATAAGCTAGGCTCCACCTTTTTCATATCAATCACATACGCCAAATAAGCTTCACACCCCTTAAACCATTTGCTAAGTGCTTGCCATATCACATTAGAGAGGTGGCTCTGACCTCTTGCCGACAGCCATCTTCCTTGCCACTTCCTGGGTCCTATATCATCTTCTTCCATTCTACAATCAACTACCACACTTTGTGCCTGACAAACTAACTTATCCCAATATCACATCAAACTCTCTAAATGACAATCGATCAAATCTCCCAAAACTCATATTCTCACTCACAAGTAATCTTAGAAACTCTATTCACAATGACACTATGCCTATGATTCACATCACTGAAATGTTCATACTTGCCATTTCTTCAAAGAACTACCCAAACCTCTTAACTGGTAGTTAAAATATAAGTATAGGCTTGAACTCTGGATCTATCAATGCATAAAAACAATAGTCTCAAAGATATGGGGAATCTGCCTAACCATCACATCCGGCATCTTTCTTCCACTACCTTCATTGCATATAAGCCAGCTGTGAGCACAGCATCCTGGCTCCACTCCATACCGTGTCGCTTGTCTCTGGCACCAAAGGATGCAACACTCTATCGCTTATACTACTAAACCCATCTCTAGTCCGGCCGGGCCGCGAACGAACAAGCTCTAGTGGACAATCTTTTCGGGCCAGGCTCACTGGATCCACATACCAAACAAGCACCAATCAATTTCTAAGACTCTCTTTGAGGTTCCACACCGGTGCAATAAGGAGGAACTTTGGTCCCTCAAGAACCCCTCCAGCACTCAGCAACCTGACGGTGCAAGTACCTGTGAGCTTCAAGTTTATCCTTTGAGCTGTGAGGTTATCTAGAACCCAGTGGTCCCCCGAATTCTACTCTAATGCCGAGCAAGAACTTTGATTGTCTGTATTTTTCTTACATTGTCTTCTTTTTTTTCTTTCATACTCTTATTTCTTTACTCTTTCAACATTTTGAGAACATGTCACAATTTTGTAAAAGTCATCAGTGGAAAATCTCTGACATGGGCCTCGGCTTATGGGCCATTGAGGCGATTCTAACTCGCAACATTTCTCTTCCCCATTACTAGCATCTCGAGCACTTGCTTAACCGGGTGAATTCTCTCTGATACTCAGTAACACTCATCTGTCTTTGTTTCAAATTATGAAACTCTCGTCTCATGTTGCTTAAATAAATATGACCAGAGATTCAGCCCCGACCCGCCGTAGTTAACTCCCATGGGCCACTTGGGCAGGCTCAACCTAGTCATGAGGTAAACCCACCAATGATAAGCTTCATCCCGAGGGCGGAGGTCGTGATGACTCCCAAATTCCTCCTCTGTTCAATCTCGGGGCTGCCACAACATTCTTTCTTCCATGGAAGGCTCATCATCTTCTTCCTTTTTTTCAAGGAACCATGGGTCGATATTTTTCCATTCTCTAGTCGATCAACAGAAACAAACTTAGTCGGTTAGTTGGTGCATCTTGTGTGTCCGAGCTATCTGTTGAGGACATCCACAATATTCCGCCTGTTTCGACCTTATCACTGAATCGGATGAGCATGGGACGTTTTGCCCACCTTCATTGATTAGGTAGTGATTATTCGGGGCGACTTCCCCTGTCATCCTCCTGACTTTGATGGGTCCCCAGAATCCATCCAAGGCTAGTCTTATTTTAAGACCGGACAAGATCCATCAGATCCAGTTTCATCCTTTTATATGCAAATGCAATACATGTCATAAACAATTTCAAAAAATCATTTCAGAATCGCCAAAATCCTAAGCTCCTTGGACATCACTAGCAATGCCATGACAACCCAGGCCGCCGTAATTCTAATCTCGACTAATTCCTGAGGCCGAATCCAATCAGACATCCTTACTTAATCATTTCAATTAATCCAAGAACAGCTTTTCTGTCATTATTTCGAATACTCATGAAAAATATATATATGTAAACCCACTTTAACATAAAGTGGGGCCCATCATTTGATCCGCAAAACTCTTTTTCATCTCGATATGACATTTCTCGTCCGTTGCTTTCCAATTTTTTATACAACATACAGCATTATTAGCCGCTTTGTTAATAACCAAATATTTACAAAAGAAAATCAAAGTTCAATTTTCATAATAGTGTTTATACAAAATGAGTCGAATAATTTTATGTATGCATGTGACAAGGTGCCTTTCTTATTTCTATCCTCTCGTGGTGACTTTAACGATGACTGACCACCGCGTACCTACGTCCTCGTACCTATTCTCTCGGTACCTTCGCGATGATAAAAAAAAACGCGCTAAGCATTTTCATGCTTAGTGGTTCTATATAGTTATCTCTTTCATTTCAATTTAATACCACTCATGCAATTTTTCTAAACAATGCTTTTTAACCTTTTTGAACTATCAATGCAATATAATACATATATTCATTTCATATAAATTCATTTACAATTTATTGATCATTCCAAATATGCACTTTCATATGCAATAACTTATTCAAACACAAATTATGCATTTTGCCAATTTTCAATGGCCTCAATTCTCCTTAAACGAATTTAACTCTATGCTTTCTACGATAGATAATGTGTAATCACTTCCATCGATCCCGTCAAGGCGTGGCCCAGATAAATGATTTTGCTTTATAACACGCACGGCCCCGCTGGGTCACGACCAAGTATTAAAACAATTGCGGAACACTGTTTCCACATCGGCTCCACTTCTGGGCTACTTTGACTGAGTTATACATTATTTTCCACTCAGAAGATATAAGTCAATACTTTGACCCTTATTGGTATACCACTCATCCTCAACTCGAATTTAACGATTAATATCTAGTATGGGCTGCTCAAATTTGTCTTATAGCAGAAATACGCATAAGATATAATATTCTATACAAACACCATTTTCAATACTCACATCCACATGCAAATCATTATTTCAATAATCATCCCAACCAATATACTTTTCTTTATAAACCATTACAAATTAATTCAAACTCATTTTGTAATCTCATTAAAAACTTTTGGAATTCCTTAAAGAGGAGAAGTGGGGAACAAAACCAAAAGATCGTTGTCCTTCGATTCTGGTCTCCGAAATTCGACCTCAACCCTCAGCTTTTCTCCCCTCGTTAGCCCCTAATCCACTCCAAAATGACAATCATATATTAGTTGGGTATCTCTGATAGTTTCTATTTAGGTTTATTTGAATTCCACTCCTTCCCAGATATTGTCCATTTTCCCATTTCCCTCAATCCTTGTTATTCCTATCATTATTTTTAGGCATCGATATGCCTCATTTTGATGAATTTTATGGGTTCAATGGGGTCCAAATTTGGATACACTTATCTCGAGGATATTTGTTCTCCTAGAAGTCTAGTTTACCCATAAATTTGAATTACTCAATTCGGATGAGTGATGCACAAGAATAGCCCAAACACTCAGAACCCCAAACAATTAAAATCAGATCGTATCCAAATGTAATCGACCCAAAAACAGTAGCCTCACTACAAATTTTCCTGCTCAATGCACCAAATTTGGATACACTATTTTACAGATTTGTTCCTCCCAGAAGTCTAGTTTACCTAGAAATATGAACAATCACCAAATTCGAACATGATAGCTAAACAACAGTCAGGGTTTTGGGGTACCTCACAAAGATCTCCCGAAAAACCCAATATTTCTTTTCAGTCCAAAAATTCTCATTCGAGCAAACTAAAAATAACTTAGAAACTAATAAAAAATACTTTTATTCAAATTTGGGGTTTTTCCCAACCTAAACATATTATGGAAAATGTGATTAGGTTTCAGTCACCATTCCTTCAATCTTTCTCACCTTCTTCTTTCTCATTCACCTGTAACCCTTGATCCATGGAGGAAAATCACCAGTTCTTCTCTCTTCCTCAATCAAGAGCAAGGCTCCTAGCCTCTCCTGTCAAAATGTGGGTTATGGGCATTCAAAGACCAAAAATTGGTTATCTTTGTCCATTACATGACTAAGGCCATAAGCTCACACTTAATTCATCATTTATTTTTTTTTTCTCATTTTAAAGCTTCATTTCATCTCATCTTATTTTATTACACTTATGATACTCATTTATGATCTAGAAGTCCTATTTGACATTTTTTACAGCAATTTATTTGGTCTAAATGAAAATTTTCTGTTTATCATTTTTCGCTTTTAGTCATTTTAAACTCTAAAATAATATAATTTAATTATTTTGCACCCTGAATTATGTTATAAACCAGGTATTTTTATGCTATATGTTTAATGTATTGACATGTGATGAATTGTGTAGACATGGCCATTACATGGAATTGGTACAGGCTATTTTGTGGACATGTTATGTCATAATTTTTAGTCTAGACATAAAAAGTGCCATTGTCAATTTAAGTAAAACACTTGATTATGATATCGATTCCATGCGATATGGGATATATCGATTACAGAATAAATTTTTGGTGAGATTATATCTGTGTGTTTTGATATATTGTCCATGATATTGAAATTTATGATTAAATTGTTTATATAATATCTAATTATATGTGGTATAATTATAGTATGCAATGCAAGTATCTGATATGGGACCAAATTGTATATGCAAATTTATGATACTACCAAACAAAGGACTATTACCTAATCCCATACAAATAATGTTAGCAACTTATGGAGACCATTTTTCATATGTATAAAAAAATGGAATCGTTTTCTTGTAAGAAGATGACTCGCTTAAAATTGTGGTTCAGGATTACAAAAGTGTACAAGTCGCATAAGAATAAAAGTGGATATTTAAAGTCCATATATCATTCCCACAAGGAGCATGATAAATCAAAAGACTAATTACCCAACCACTCAAGATCATTACTATTCGACTCCACTATTACAATAAGAGGACTTAAATGTATTCCTAGACTGAAATCTTAAATATACAAACGTAAAGTTTAATAAAAGTGGGAATTAGGATTCACTGAGTGAGACAAAACTAGATCTGGATCAGTTAATAATAATCAATTTCTGCATCATTTCAATTTTTAGCTCAACCATTAATTGGAAAACTGAGTTTGTCAAAGATGCAAGGTAGTATGGTTTGGATTTCTCCCTTAACAATACTTTTCACTGATTAAAGGTTCATATTCATTTCGGCATATGATTCTAATCAGTTACTGTGTAATATATAACCCTTTCTAAGTGAATCAAGTATTGTGGATCCCAATAATGGGCCTCACTTCACTAATTGCATTGTGGATCCCTAAAATTCTTGCCCAAATTGGTCTCTTTGTCGTGACATAGAAAGTTCTGTCGCGACATAACCTCCAATCTTTGTCACTTCCTCCATCGTAGCTTTTCGTTTTTCTATCGCGACCTTTTCTCTAGGCTTGTTCTTGATTTGTGTTGCGACATACTTTGTTGATGTCATGACAAAAGAACTAGGGTATATGCTTATGCATATCATAGGGGTAGGCTTTGAAATGCTCAAACTTCCAAGGATGGCCTAAATCATTTCCTGTTAGTGGTATTGCCTAGATTTCAATTCTCACTAATAGTCTAATGTTCTAGGACATCGAGAGTTTATCTCCTAATGTATCCTATAAGATATTCCTAATCTTGGCACAATTCTTTCCAGAGTTACTATTGACCATGTGCAAAGTTATCAGGATTTTATGACCAAACTATTTACCACAATTAGAATTATGAGTTTTATCTGTTCCATCAATTTAGTAAAACCTTCCTTATTCTTAAATTCAAAGATATTTATCTGTATAATCTTACAACTTTCTATTTCCATTTATTTCATCCTACCCCAATGCATCTATCAATGTTTTGTTTGGCTTGAGATTGTTGTTGTGTTGTTTTAATCAATTCAAGAAGTGAAATTTGATCATGAAACAAAGAAAATTAAGCAGAAAATAACCACTGCAAAATCAAAAACAAATGAACAATTTCCACTAAAGAATTCTTTTATTTTATCGACTATTTCCATTGATCGGACATCGAAAGTACATAGAGGATAAGGAGATGGAACAGTAGAGTGAACTATTTTCTATTCCTTGCATGCCTATGGGAAGAGGGTAGGTTGACTGGGTCTAGTTTATATCTAGCTGTAGAATGAGAGAATTCAGGGATTTGGACTTGTGGTTGTCTTGATTTGCTGCCTTCTCCACCTTTGTTCAGTACAGACCACTCCATGGTTAGGGCTAGCTACTTGATCATATCATTTTGTCTCTACCTAATAGAATTCAGGGTTCCCTCAAACTCACCCTGGGCAGAGTACATCTTAACTGGGGTTTTGCTGATCATGTCCTGCTTTATAACCAAGACTTCTCCCCAGAATCTGCTGTTCCCAATTCGTCGATTCAGGCTACAAGAGGCTCACAAAATCAACAAAATGTATATACCTGTTTCTACTTACCGTCGTAGTCACTACCAAAGATAGTGGTCTAGTATTTAACACGGGATGGCCATCCAAATGGTTTGCATCAAATACCAAGGTAAGGCTTATTCGACTCTTTTGGAATTGTAGTTTTTAAAACAAAGAATGGCTTGAAAATCGAAAATTGTAAAACTGAAATTTAAGTGTGAAAAAGTTAACTTAAGATTTAGGTTACTAACTTGCAAGTTAGTGGCAAACAAGGTCCCTGTTTTATCCTCGTTGCTATGACATGCAACATATAGTCCATGGCATAACCGGATCTATATTTAACTAGCAAACCCTCACCCATGAAACAACTCCTATTTGAGTCAATATTGTGTAGCATGCAGCTATGGCCCCTTTTAGTTTAAAACCCTAACATTTAATATCATCTCGTAGGCCTTGAAGACCTATCTAAAGAATCACAAATTCTAAAGCATGGAAAGTATTGGCCAACCAATAACATTAAGTGCTATTCAACCTCACTTTGAAACCCAATACTAAATATCATTCTAGAGGCTCAGAAGACTATCTAAAGAATCATACAGCATCTAACACTCAGTATGCACTCAATCCTAAAGCAATGGAGTATCGCTTATCAATGACATTCAATGTTACTAACCATTTTGAGAAGAAAAGGGCCATAAATACATCACATGTAGCTTTAGTACAAGAGGACAAATACTATATGCCCCACCACTCAAGCTAGCTTCCTTCCTCTTCAGTTAAAGGAGGCTAAATGCAAGATCTCGAGTTGTCATCCTCAAGAGGTGTGTTTGGCAAATGCCGGAAAGGAGAGAAAGAGGAGAGGAAGAGAGAAAAGAAATAAAACAAAACCTAAAATAAAAGACTTTATTTACAAAAATAAAAAACTTACAAAAATATCTTCTCCACATTGTTGTTTCCAAATGTTACTTAGGCTATAAACAAGAGGGCTTATATAGCCTCCTCAAGGTATGAAAATACCAAAAACCTAGGAATTGGCTAAGTTAGAGGATAATAGAGTAATACACCAAGCTCGGGGAGGCTATTTGGCATTACCACAAAACATGACGTAGGCATCAAATTCGCTTAGGTCGAGGAACTAATTAGCGAAATCAATGTGTCTAATAAAACAAGAAATTTCATATGGTGGGCAATTTCACATAGCTTAAATTTCGCTAAGCTTAGCGAAATTATTGTGAGAAGCTTAAATCAATTATTTTCGCTAAGGAACAACATAGCGAAATTTGGAGTGGTCTAGCTTAGTTCTGGTGTTTTTCAAGTTATGTTTATAAATTTTCGCTAAGGTTGCACTGAATCCCAGCTTAAAATTTTCGGCAATCCCCCAAATGAAAAATCCCCCGCATTGTTGATTCTTCATCGCATTGCCTCCGTCTTCAACTCCGCATTGAATTTTCTTCATTTTGCTTTGGTTTTCATTGAATCTTGGGCTGGTTGATGGTCGAGACTTGAATTCCAACTCATGATTCATCATTTGATTCAGATTGAACTCCAAGAGTGTGCAAAAAGCTCACAAAACAACCAAAATACCCTCTAAATGGCATAAGTGTTACTAAGAAGACTAGAACACTTCAATTGGTATAAATGACATGATTAATGCGCAAAAAGCACTCAAAACCTATCTAATATAGGGTTCAAAATTGCACTTTTTGGGCATTAATCACTTGTCCTTTTTTTCGATCAGAGCTTTGATCTCCTTCTGATGTTCTTTGTACAATACCCAAAGGCATCTACCTTCTGCAGCATGTTCTTCTCCATAGCCTCCTCCCTTTCCTTCATGATTTTGAATAACTCATTTTCTCTTTTTAGCTGTTCAAAGATAAAGACATCTTCTCTTAACTTTAATTCTTCACTGAGCTCTTGTTCCCTTTGATCCCATCTACTTCTCCATTCTTCATCCCTCTGTTTTAGAGCCACTTATAAGTTCTGGTCCCTTTTTCTCAACTCAACCTCTATATACTCATCTCTGAGTTGCAATTGGAGCTTCAGCTGGTTGTCCCTCTCTTCCACTCCTTACTTCATGGCATTAAGCATTTCAAGGACTGCAGAGTTATTCCTTAAAGGTTCAGAGCCTTCAGCATACTCTTGGTGGACTGGTCTCACTGTGTGGATAAGGGTAGTAATCGGGCCTGTGACTTCTCCAGCCTTGTGTCGCTCAAGAGTTTCACCTTCAAATGTAGTTGCCGGCAGCTTCCGCTGGTTCTACTCTGAATGCCTTCTACTCTACTTTGTCTCTGCTTTTTAGGCTCCCCGTGATTCCAGCCAGTGTCAAGGGAGTTGTTTTGTGAGTAGTTTTCTTCTTCTCTTTCCCAAATTTCAGACACCACCCAAATGCCACTTCGATATAAGCCTTGGGTGTGGATTAATCCCTTGTATCCTCCTCCTCAGAGTAGCCTCAGATTGCCTTTCAATCAACTTACCTGCATTAAATTTATATCCTCAGAGGATGGCATGTGAGCAAAACTGCCTCTTCTCCCCGATTGTGCATAAATGTTCGAGTGGCAGAACGACCGAACTTAAGAAATAAACCAAACCTTTGCTTGCTCGCCAATGCCCCCCCGGTAATGACCCATGCGGTTCTTCCCGGTGACCCACTTCCTTTGCCATCCACAATAGATCCACGATCTTCTGGAAGTTAGGTTCCTCAACCAGTCTTTTGAATTTAGACCCATCCTTCATCTCCTTAAGATTGAATGTTTGATTTATCTGCTCTCTGCTGAAGGATACCCATCTCCCTCTAACATAAACTGCCTTGTCCTTAGTTCCCTACTCATGTTGGGCCAGAGAACTCTTTAACTACATCTACGAACCCGGGAGCCTTATGCTCGCAGAAAAGATGCCATCCTTTGCTTTCTATAAGCTCTTGGAAGGGGGAAATCCATTTGCTGAAGCCTCTCTCCCCGATGAAGTCTCTATGTTGTAGCTTGTCTCTCCAAGAAATATATGCCATGTAAGAGACCCAGTCACTAGCCTTTTGTTCACTATTTTCTGCTTCTTCATTTCCTCTTTTCCTCTTCCTAGACTCTTCCACTGTCTACTCAAGTTCATCGTTGACATCAACTCTCTCCTTAACTTGCTCAACCATTGTCTGAGTGGTTTATACTATATGATCTTCCAACTCTGTATATTCTTCCATGATTTCATTTAGGTTTGGAATCAGGGTTATGGGCTTAGACATCGTGAAAAATTGGTTTAGAAGTTTAGGGTTTCGAACGAGTGAGAGAATAGGTGAGGGAGGCTGAAAAGTTTGATTATGATGAGATAGATGACTCTTCAGTCTTCGAACATTTCTATTTATAAGCCAAGAATTGTGGCGCTTCTTTAATTGTCGCGACAAATTTTTGACCTACAATTATGCCCCTTTTTAAATCTATGTCGCGACATAGAAAATCAATATCATGACATAAATTTTTCATTTGATTCCTAAATTTGGGCACATTATGTCACAATAAAGATAAAATCTTTTCACATATAAATTTAAGGTTCATGTTGGGTTGCTTAATATGACATGTGGTGGAAAATATGTTGCAAACACAACCCTTTGCCAGCCTCCATTTCGTGAAGATACTGACCTTGCCGACATAAGACTCCATATGTCGCGATACAACAACCAATGTAGCTACACTCCGCTCAATTAGGTGTCATGACATAACTTATTTTGGTCGCGTACAAGGTCTCGCTTCGCCTTAAGATTTTTCATATAATTTCATATACTTTAACCATTCAACCCACTCAATCATATCATTCAATAAATCCTTCCCTTAGATCATACTCTAGGGAAAACACATATTAAACATCAAAGAGCCTCAATTCAAGTATGAACAAATCTCTTTCTAACATCAACTTCATTCATCAAAATATTCAACAAGCCATTCCGTAATTGGCATCAAATTCCCCTAAACTTCAGATATGCATTATCATTAAAAACAAGTTGATGGAATTAGAAATACTCCCCCTTGTAATTATTCACTGCATAATTCGGTTTAAGATATTATGCTGTTTAATGACCTCCAATTCCAATTCCAATTCCTTTTTCCTGTTCCAAAAATAATTCAGCAGATTATCAAATTACCTGAATATACTTCTAACAATTTAAAACTAAAACCTTAGATTTATAAAAGTAATCATCAATAATCAAATCCATTCAAAATTAACTTCGTCGGGTTGCCTCCTGGCTGAGCGCTCGCTTAATGTCTAAGCCGCATAATTTCTCGTGAATTATCTTCTTTTCAGTAGAACTCTTTTTCCTTTTTGAAATCTGGATCTACTTCATTTATGCTTCCTCCAAGGTAGTTCTTTAGTCTCTGACCATTTACTTTGAATTCATTTCCAAATTCATCTTTCAAAGGTCACCATTCCAAAGGTGTATCATTATCATTAATGGTGGGTGGACCACTCCACCTTGATTTCAATTTCCCTAGAAATAGCCTAAGCTTGGAGTTGTATAAAAGAACTTGTTCTCCTTCCTTGAATTCTCTCCTTAGGATCTTTTGATCATGCCACATCTTAGTTTTTTCTTTGTAAATTCCGCATCAGTTACACCTTTGGCCCTCGCCTTTTCTAGTTCATTCATTCGAGTAGTCTCTTTCCTTTGTAGCCTAAAGTCACACCAGCTTCTCGATGGCCCACATAGCTTTCTGTATTCCACCTCTAAGGGGAGATGACAAGGTTTTCCAAATACTATTCTCGTATGTGAGACAATCCAATGGAGTTTTCAGAAGGTGATCATAAGCCTACAATGCATCATCTAGCTTTATGTACTCCGGCCTTTTCGCCAGATAACTATTTTCTCCAGAATTTTCTTTATCTCCCTATTGGAAATTTCAGCATGCCCATTTGATTGAGGGTGATAAGCCAATCCCATCATATGTTTGATTTCATATCTGCTCATGAGTTTTGTAAAAACTTTATTTGCAAAATGGCTTCCCTCATCACTGATGATGGTTCTGGGTGCTCCAAATATTCTCAAAAGATTTCTTTATATAAATTCTACCACTGTTATGGCACCATTTTTGGGACAATTATTGCTTCCACCCATTTGGATACATAATCCATAGCTAGGAGAATATATATATCACCAAATGATGGAGGAAAGGGTCCCATGAAGTCTATTTCCCAAACATCATAAATCTGCACCACCAATATTCCTTGTAGGGGCATCTCATTTCTTCTGCTTATGTTACCTATTCTCTGATAGCATCACAATGTTTTATCCATTCAAAACAATCTTTGAATAGAGTAGCCAATGGTAAACCCGATTGAGAATTTCAGGTTGTCTTGTCTCCTGCAAAGTGTCCTCCATATGGTGATGCATGACATTTCTCCACAATACCACCTTGTTCTGTTTCTGGTACAAATCTCCTTATGATCATATCTGCTCCACTTCTATACAATAGTGCGGCTTCATCCCGCATATAAAACTGCACCGCCCGCTCACGTAGCTAATCTGTGGCATCACTCCACAAGCTAAATAATCGACAATATCAATATAAAGGTGGTGTTCAACCGATAAATAAAAATAGCCGCCATCGTGAAATTTTCTGCTATTTCATTTCTTTTTTCTTTCCTAGTATTCATTTCCAATCTAGATAAGTGATTCGTCACATATCATTACTACTAATTCTTCTCTATCTTTGATCTCAAGATCAAATTTCCCGTAGCAGCACACGATCCGATGCCTGGCTTTGTACCTTTCTTTTGCCATTAGATATTTAATTGTAACATGATTAGTGTGTATTATAACATAGGATCCCTATATATAAGGCCTAAATTTCTCACAAGCAAACACCATTGCTAGCATCTCATTTTCTGTAGTGGAGTAGTTCTCTTGTGCTTCATTAAAGGTTTTGCCTGCATAGTATATGGCCTTGAATATCTTTTCAGTTCTTTGTCCCAATATAGCTCCCATTTCATAATCACTGGCATCACACATAATCTCAAAATCATTGTTCCAGTCAGGTGTTAACATGATGGGAGATGTCACTAATATGGATTTAATCCCCTCAAATGTAGATCGACATGATTCATCAAAATCAAACTGTAATCTTTTTCCGCAAATAGCCACACAATGGTCTGTAGGATGCCAAGAAGTCCTTTATGAATCTTCTGTAAAAACTAGCATGTCCAAGAAAACTTCTTATCCCCTTGACAGTTGTAGGTGGCCTGAGAGTTTTTATAACAACAACTTTTGCTTGGTCTACTTCCAATCCAGCAGCATAAATCTTATGTCCCATGACAATACCTTCTGTTACCATAAAATGGAATTTCTCCTAATTCAATGCTAGATTTATGTCTTGACACCTCTGAAGTACTTTTTCTAAATTTTTCAAACCATGCTCAAAACTGGATCCATATACTGTGAAGTCATCCATAAAGATCTCCATAGCCTCTTCCACCAAATCAGAAAACATAGACATCATACATCTTTGAAAGGTGGCAGGAGCATTACATAGTTCAAAAAGGCATCCTTAAAGGCAGAAGGTGCCATAAAAACATGTAAATGAAGCTCACCCCCAGTATTTCAGAATCCTATTGTAACCAGACATCCATCAAGAAACAAGAATGGAGGTCCTACTAACCTCATTCCAAGATTTGATCAACAGAAAGCAGAGGCAATGATCCTTTCCCCGGTAGCAAAGAGTTCACTGTAGTCTATACACACTCTCCATCCTCGTCACAGCCTGTGAGGGATTCAATTCATTCTTCATTTCTATCATAGTGAATCCTCCATTCTTTGGAACTACATGAACTCGGGCTCACCCAAGGGCCGCCTCGAGATTGCATAGATGAAGGCTTCCATATTTACCATTTCCAATACTTCTTTTCTCGACTAACTTCCTTCATTAATGATTCAAATTTTCTTTTGATGTTCTATAGAGGTTTTAGCATTCTCCTCCACGTAATCTTGCATGCAGATATGATCGATTCTTTCAGATCTTCTATGGACCAAGCTATTGCTTCCTTATATTTTCTGAGAGTTTCTAGCAGTTTGTGTTCTTCAAGTTCAGTTAGTCCATCTGCAATGATGACTGGTTTTCCTTTTTCTGGTTGCAAAAAGGCATATTTCAAATGTTCATGTAATTCCTTGAGAATTAATCCTTCTGAACTTATGTTCTTTTCAACACCTTCTTCTTCATAACTGCTAGATTTTTCTACATTATTTTCTTCAACACTGAAAAGTGCTGCCTTATTCAATTTAACATTAGGGTCCAGAAATTCAATTTCAAGATGCTCAAAATACTGAAAATTCTTCTCATTCTCATTCATTGAATTTTGGAAATTACAATATTTCATCATTTCAGAACAGTTTAGGATTTTCATTTCTACCATCTCACATTAGCATCACTTAGTTTAGGCTATTTCAAACTGTGATTGAGATTGAATTGCACTGCTTCCTCTCCAACCCTGAGAGTTAATTCTCCTTTCTTCACATCAATCAAAGTTGCTCCTGTTGCTAGGAAAGGTCTGCCTAATGGAACTTGTTTGTCTTCTTTTATGTCAATGACTATAAAGTCTATCACAGGAAATGAATTCTCCCACCTTTGACTAACACATCTTCTCTAAAAATTTCCTTAGGATGGGCTATCAAGTTCCATTCCATTTGCAAGGTCACATTGTGGGAGTAATCTCCCCAAAACTTAGTCTTTTGCTACCGACAGCGTATCAAGTCGATGCCGGGCTCCATTAATCACATACGCCCATACTGAAGATGCCCAATTTCAAGGTATAGTGAAGTCATCTGATCCCGCATTCTCCGTATAGAATTTTGAATTACTCCATTGCATGTTGTTGTCAAGCTCACTATTCCTTCTTCATCAATCTTTCTTTTTCTACTCATTATCTCCTTTATAAATTTTGTATAAAGAGGCATTTGAGTCAATGCTTCGAGAGTGGATGTCGATCTCTCATCTCTTAAACGTTGCTTAAGAACTGAGAGGAATTTCTTCAAGCCTTGCCTTCTACAGCCTTTGATGGAATGGAACTTGAGGTTCATAAGCCTTAACCTCTTCCCTTTTCCCTGGATTTTCCTTTTCCACATTTTTCTCTGGCTACATCTTTACTACTTCCTCTTCTTATGTAATCTTTAGGCTATGCTACTTAAAGTGTTCCCCAATGTTTGCGTATTATTCTTCCTTAGTGTTTCTTTTCCTTTCTTCTTTCTTCCAATTCCCTACCACTTCTTAGAGCTACTGCCATACAATCCCTTGAATTCTTCCTTGTATCACTTGGAAAAGAATCCTTGGACCGATTCTGCATAGTTAGTAAGTAAGTCGCCTATATTCACCTCTAGATTTTTCTAAAGAATCATTCAGGTCAGCTTGAAATACGCCAGGTTTGCCCGAATGCCGCTATCTCGAAACTTATATCTATGTATGTTCAGCAACCTCTTGTTTTCCTCTATGAACTATACATCTCATCTCAAAAGATCGAGTCCTTTTCTCTCGAATCCCTCGATATTCTCCCCTCTATTATCCCTATGTCGATGCTGTGCTTTTGCCAAGCAGGAACCTAAGCCGAGCATAAGCCCGATGGTAATTTTGCTCAGTTCAGTGGCCCCGTCAGTACCTCCGCCTACATGAAAGGCTCTCTATGGTTCTCGCTGGTGTATAAATGTGCTGGGCAGTCGGGCTGGGGCTTAAAGGCGTAGCCGATTTGTACTGCAGTGTGCCCCTCAACCTGATAGACCTTCTTCAACCCGGGTCCTCGAAGATCAAGCCATTCCTTCTTTTACTTCTCCCACTTCATGTGCAATATGCATTCTTTTCTCATTGTTCCCCAGTTTGTTCATAACTGCATCCAATTTTGCTTCTATGGCTGTCATTCTGTCAAGTCCAACAACACCACTTCCCTCAAACATCACATTCCTAAAGCTTTAGATATCATCTGCAAGGTCTTCAATCGCCTGCCTTGCCTTTTATCTCAGATTTCTTCTTTTAAAAGCTCCACAGCAGGATGCATCAATTATACCCTTGGAGGCATAATTCATAGCATGATAGAATATATCCATCTGAGTGGTCAGATATATTCCATGCATAGGACATCTTTTCAGCAATCTCTTTAATCTCTCCCATGCATTGTAAAGACTCTCATCTTCTCCCCGTCAAAACAAACTATTTCTCCTCTCTCAACAGCTAGAGTCAGAGGAAAAAATATGCCCATATATGCCCACTAACTCTTCCTAAGGTTCACTCGATCCCACTCGCAATGAATCAAACCATGTTGCTTCCTACATCTCAATGAAAAGGGAAGAGTCAAGAAATTTCGATCACATCCGTCTCACCCCATTTAGCTTAACTGTGTTAAGCACCTCATGAATCTCCTATATGCCTACTGGATCTTCTCGTGAGGGGTGACTGTGGAACCCAGTGCTACTAAACCATAATAATCAATGTTGGCTTCAGCTTAAAATTGTTGGCTTCAATGGGAGGTCAGTTCTACGCCAGTACCCTCTCACTAATAGGCCTCCAAAATTCTATAGTGTTAGGCCTCGAGGTCCCTTTGTTTCTTCTTCTTCCGGAATAGTCCGTAATCCTGTGTCCTTGATGTGCCATATTTCAGACATACACTCGGTGATCCTTCCTCACCAGAGTGTTCTCTATTCTCGTTGTCTGTGAGGTAGCAGATTCGCTCTATGCATTTAAAATCTTCCTGAAATAGAGACACAATAAGATCAAATGAATCTAGTGGGAAACAATTATCTGCATTATGCTAATAGAAAATTTCAATAGCTTCTTTAGCTACTGCTTTTAAAATTGTTTTTGTGATTTTCTAAAAAAAATATTATCAAAAAGAAAAATGTCCAAATTAGTAAATACCTTTTTGGTTAGAATATTGATCTTTAAAAGTATCATCTATCCTCGGCAACGGCGCCAAAAATTTGATAGGACCAAATTGTATATGCAAATTTATGATACTACTACCAAAGGACTATTACCTAATCCCAAGCAACAATGCCATAAACTTGTTGAGACCATTTTTCATATGTATAAAAAATGGAATTGTTTTCTCTTATAAGATGACTCATTTAAAATTCAGGTTTACAGGTCTCACCACCGCATGTAATGTGTCGTACAAGTAATAAAAGTGGATATTTAAAGTCTAGATATTATTCCCACATGGACAAATGATAAATCAAAAGACTAATTAACTCAACTACTCAAGATCATTACTATTTGGACTCCACTATTATGATAATAAGAGGACTTAAATGTATTCCTAGACTGAAATCTTAAATATACAAGCTTAAAGTTTAATAAAAGTGGGAATTAGGATTCATTGAGTGAGATACAACTGGATCTGGATCAGTTAATAATAATCAATTTCTACATCATTTCAATTTTTAGCTCAGCCATCAATTGGATAACTGAGTTTGTCAAAGATGCAAGGTAGTATGGCTCGATTTCTCCCTTTAACAATACTTTTCTAAATGATTAAAGGTTCATATTCATTTCCGACACATTCTAATTAGTTAATTGTAATATATAACCCTCTTTCTAAGAATCAAGTATTTTTTTTCCCTTTTCAGTACTTCATACTCAGATCTTAGGACTAAAGAATTCTCGGGCTCCCATAAATGTGGTGGATCTCAAGCCTTCTCCAATTTGATTGACATCTCATCCACTGATGCAAATCTCCATTTCTTGATTAGATCTCAATAACACGGATCGTAATCACTAATCGAAGAGGAGAAACCGATTAGACAGACATTTATAAATCCTATCTCAACTTATAAGTAAGTTGGTGATCTATCTGAGTAATCCTTCAAAGTTCATTAGTTCCATAGTATTAGTCTACCATACCCACAAGGAACTGTTCTACACTCTCAGGATTCTCCATCTCTGTGTCACTAAGAGGGCCTCCTGGAAATCAGAATGAGACACGATACTTTGCATTGGGTACAAAGTACTAGTACTGAGAACAAGTAAATTATAAACAATACCAATCAAATAAATTTAAGAATTCTAATTAAAGCTTCTTCCTCCTTCTGCAGCAAAATGACTATCATCAAAGACCCATTTCCAGTGAGCTCAACTTCTCAAAACTGGTTTACTCATATCAGTGAATAACTGATTAGGAAAATTCACTGAAATTATAAACAAATTGAAATAAATGAACTCTAGAAACCTTCCAACATCGATTTAAATCAAACAGTTAATGAAAAGAAGAATTTATAAAGAAACACTAGCTCGGGGTCGCATCCAAGATAACACCCAAATCCGTAAAAATTAAAGGAAAACTAACAAAATAAGCTATACTAAGCTAAATCTACTAAAATGGAAAAAAAAAATGTACAAGAGTCTTCAACCACCCAGAAATCCTGGAGCTGCCGAAAGCTGCACACATTGCCCTAGAAGCATGTATTTATAGGCTTTCCAATGTTGGGCCTCACTTCATTAATTGCATTGTGGATCCCCAAAATTCTTGCCTAAATTGGTCTCTTTGTCGCGACATAACCTCCAATCTTTGTCGCTTCCTCTGTCGTAGCTCGTTTTTTTATCGTGCCTTTTCTCCGGGCTTGTTCTTGATTTATGTTGTGAAGTACTTTTTTGATGTCATGACATAAATTTCTTTCAGCAGTCTTGTTATTGTCGCGACAGAAATGCCTTGTGTCACGACATCAAACCTTTTTGCACCCAGCTTCTCATGGTCTTGTCCTTTTGGAGTCTATTGCGACATAATTTTCCTTGTTGCAACAAACAATTGTTTTTCACCAGTAACTTTGTCGACAAAGCTGCTCTATGTCGCGATGCACTTTCTTCTCGTGCTCTACTACGAGTTGTTTGTCGCGACATAGAATTATATGTTGCGACACAATTGCCTTGGCCATTCTCAAGTCTTCTTTAATCTCTGTCACGACCTACTTTTCTCTTGTCGCGACAGAATTTTATCATTCCTTCACTTTTATTGTCGCGACATAAAACTTCTTTGTTACGACACAGGTTTTGCCTGCAACTCTTGATTATGTCGCAACAAGAAGTTTCTTTGTTTCCATTCATCTTGTGTTGCTCTTCAGCATCTTGTCGCGACATGGAATTCACTTCCTTCATGTTTTGTTTGTCGCGATAGAACTAATCTTTCATTGCATCAGGTTACCCTCGTCAGAATTTGACTATTATGTTGTGGCATGATTTCCTTGAGTTAGCTTGATGATGGAAACTTTGTCGCAACATAAAAACCTTTGTCTTAGCTGACTTGTTTTGCCTTTCTAATATTTTATGTCGCTATAGAATGATCTCTTATCGCGACAGAGTTCATCCATTAGTCTTCAGCTTTTATGTTGTGACATAAAAAATAATGTTACGACACAATTCCTTCACCATTGACCTTAAGTAAGTCACGATAGATTTCCCAGTGGTTGTCGGATAAATTTTCTTCAAAATATTCTCTGCCTCGTCACGCATTTAAAACTTTACGATCGCGACCTAGAAAGCTCTTTTTAGCCTTGAGTTTTGACCAATCTTTGCTGCGATATAGATTCATTGCCGCGACACAGTTCCTTCGCTCGCCAAATTGCGGTCGCGGACATATAAATGTCAGGTCACGCACAATGCATCGTTGTTTTGTCCTCTTTTGCTTCTTTTCTGTCGGGATTCTCTCATTTTTCAATAATTGTTTGCAAAACACAAAGTTGATGAATATTCCACATTTCGCATAAAATAGACTTAAAACCGCAAAAACATGCCAAAAAATGGATTAAAAATAGATGAGTTTTACACTCATCAGCATTGCATTGCATTTATGCACGGGAACATCGCATGACATGGGTGTGAGTGCATGGTTATAATCAATACTATGTTTGGTGTTTGATGGTGGGCTCGGCATGGTGGGATAATGTCTAATAGAGTCGCACAGTTAAAATGGAAGCGGAAAATGAAAATATGTGTCGGGTATTAGCAAGTAAGGATAGACACCCCCTCGGGTGAAAGCCCCATTAGTTTTGGTTATACATATGTGTCGAACACTGAAAGCCCGTGCTTGCGAAGCCTGCGATGAGACCCCAAAAATTCGCTACCCATAAAAAGACACATGATTTTGAATAGAAATGATCATTGAGGTGTAACATCCAAAAAGAAACTTTTGGTTTGAAAAACAAATGAAATTTTTTTTGTAAAATGATCATTGGATGTAATCCAAGAATGATGAATTTTATTACACATGGGTTTCAAGATTGTGTATGGAGTCGCATTGAGACTCTGCTTGATGGAGTTGGTATGACTTTCCGTACATGGGACATGGTCACGTGATCTCATCTGGCGGTATGGAATTTCATTCTGTGTTTACATAATCTTTATCGAATGTGTTTTTTTTTTTCAGGATACGACCATTGCATGTGCACTTAGGTGTATGCTCTAGGAGTTTACTCTCTATCATATCACACTCGCCGTGGGACCCTTTCGTGATGTGAGGTGCAGGGGAGACGATGCCCACTCGAGGTCATTATCATAAGAAAGCCAGGTTTAGCGCTTGGTTCTACTTTGTAAAAAAATTTTTAGAACAAACTGCTTTTGATATATGTTTTTGTAAAGAGTATTGTAATTAAACCTTAAAGACTATGGTATTATAGCTCAGCATTATGTTTGAGTATGGATAAATGGACCTTATGTGGTCATTTTTACTCGTAGATGGACCCGGAGAGGTCATGCTATGATATTTGGCCCCAAATGGGCCATGCAATTATCTGTTGTACATGTTGTATTTTTTGGTAGAGCTCCTTGTACATAGGAGACTCTATCCCCCTTTTTTTTTAAATTATGGGTCTCAGTAAAGGGGACATAATAGTGTGGTATCGGGTTACTCGACATTTACAAGTTTTCCGCGAGTTGACAGTTGGTCAACAAACCCCTAGGTTTTGGGGCGTCACACACACTCCATAAGGTCGTGCTTCAACGCAATAATCAATTACAAACCAGGTTATTCACAAAACAAACCAAAATCTAAAAAATCTAACCCTAGAAAAATGGAATGTGTCAAGAGGGAGAAACTCCAAGAAAGCAGCCTCTCATCTCAAAGTTCAAGTCTGTGACAAGATGAAAGTAACCCTTAGTCATTTGTTGAAAATGGCTAAAAATGTCTAATCTAGAAAGTTTTCGAGTTAAACGTCATGGTTGCGACTCATGATGCCTTGTGGTCACCACATCGCGTTGTAAACATTTGCTGCAAGAATGGGGCTGTGGTCGCACCACACCGAGACTTTGTCAAATAGTTGTTATAGTGGAGCCTTACAATATCGAGTGTCTATAAGACATTCTTCTATAGTCACGATCGCGGGTCGTGACCACACTCCAACTCGCAAAGATGCCCTTCATCTTTCTATGGTCACGAATTACATGACTATGGTCGTGACCATGGGTTCTTCCATATATAACTTCTTCTATTCTTGCCCAAATTACTTGCTTTTTGTCTCGTTTTTTTCGTTTCTACAAAATACACAAATATAGGGGGTTAGACATGAAAATGAGTAAGAAGGTTGCTAGGTTATCATCAAAATCATGAATTATGTTATGTTTTTCACTACTAAAAACTAACTTAAAGCACATCTAACAATTGGCTTGTTTGGCATACTACTCCGTCCTTCACTCGATGTTGAGTCTTGTCTCTCATGAATCTACTTAACAAATTCGCCTATGTTTTTTCCATCTAAATTATCATGCTTAGACATAGGTAAAGGAGATAATTCCAATGGAATAAAACAATACACAATCTCAAAAGGCGAAAATTTAGTGTCATAATGTATAGTACGATTATAAGCAAACTCAACATGTGGCAAACAGTCTTCCCATGTTTTAATGTACTTTTTAATGATAGATGTCATCAAAGTAGACAAAGTTCCATTCAATACTTCAATTTGACCATCGATTTGTGGATGACAAGTATTAGAAAACAATAACTTGGTTCCTAACTTACACCATAAGGTCTTCCAAAAGTAACTCAAGAATTTAGCATCTCTATCCGAAACAATTATCCTAGGCATACCATGAAATCTCACAACCTCCCTAAAGAACATATCCACAACATGAAAAGCATCATCCATTTTGTGGCATGGGATAAAATGATCCATCTTTGAAAACTTATCCACAACCACAAAAATAGAATCCTTACCACGTCTAGTCCTAGGCAGACCTGACACAAAATTCATTGAAATATCAACCTAAGGTTAATTGGGAATGGGAAGTGGTGTGTAAAAGCCATAGGGTTGCACTCGGGATTTAGCTTACCTATATGTGATACACCTCCCACAAATTCACTCAACATGCCACTTCATGTGAGCCCAATAAAAGTTTTCTTGCAAAACCCCTAAAGTCTTGGCTACCCTAAAATGCCTTATGAATCCTCCACCATGAGAGTCCCTCACTAACAAATCCCAAATGGAACAATTAGGAATACACAACTTATTTTCCCTAAACAAGAACCCATCATGCCTAAAGAACTTGTCATGGGCTGCCCTTTCACAACAAGCATATTCTTCACCAAAATCTTGGTCCAAAGGATACAATTATTGAATGTGTTCAAAACCAAGCAATTTAGCATCAAAAGTAAAGATTAGGACATACCTTCGTGAAAGTGCATCAGCAACGATGTTTTCCTTACCTTATTTGTAGCGAATGACATATGGAAATGTTTCTATGAACTCTATCCATCGTGTTTGTCTTGTATTCAACTTGTGTTGACCCTTCAAATGCTTCAACGACTTGTGGACGGTGTGAATCACAAATTCCTTAGGCCAAAGATAATGTTGCCAAGTTTCCAAGGCTCGAACTAATACATACAACTCTTTGTCATAAGTAAGGTATTTCGGGGCTATCCCACTTATCTTTTCGCTAAAATATGCAATGGGTCGTCCTTCTTGCATAAGAACTGCTCTAATACCTAAACTTGAAGCATCACATTCCACCTGAAAATGTTTTTGCAAAATTAGGTAAAGCAAGTAAAGGAGCATGAGTTAGTTTCCCCTTAATCAGATGTAATAATTTTTCTTGATATTCTCCTCACTTAAACCCAACATTCTTCTCGATGACTTCGATTATCTGCACGACTATGCTACTAAAGTCTTTCACAAATCGCTAGTAAAAACTAGCAAGTCCATGAAAACTTTGAACTTTACTTAAAGTTGTCGGACTTGGCCAGTCTTGGATCGCATGAACCTTCTCTTCATCAACCTATATTCCTTGTGCATTAACAAAAAAACCAAGAAACATAAGCCTATCGGTGCAAAATGTGCACTTCTTAAGGTTAACAAACAATCTTTCTTTTTGAAGCACATCCAAAACAGATTTTAAATGAATCAAATGATCATCTAAGTTCTTGTTATAAATGAGGATATCATCAAAATAGAAACTGCAATTTCTGAATTGAGTTAATACAAGTGGTTCATTAATTCATGAAAGTGCTAGCATTAGTTAACCCAAAGTCATAACTAACCACCATATAAACCATATTTTGTTTTAAATGTAGTTTTCCATTCATTACCTTCTCTTCATTCTAATTTATAATTCCATTTTTCAAACTTCACTTAAAAAAGATACAAGAACTTTATGCAATTCACCATCAAACATATCATCTAATCGGGAATGGGATGACGACATTGTCATATGTTATCGAAGTACTGAAATCAACACACATCCTCCACGTCCCATCCTTCAGAGAACCAATTATCATCAGAATGGCGCACACTCATGCTTTCCCTCATGTATCCCTTTCATCAATCACAAAACTTGTTTTTAGGTCTTTCGGTCTCCTGTACATTCCATGTTGTCGATTTGGAATGGCAAGATTAAAAGTATAAAATCAATTTGATGTTCGATCCCTTAGATAGGAGGTAATCCCTTTGGAATTTCCTCGAGAAAGACATCCTCAAATTCTTGTAAAAGAGAGATAATTGAACCAGGCAAAGAAGTGCCAAGTTGGTTAGTGTTAAAAAGTGGCCTCAGCAAAGTACACCCATGAGTCGCTTAAGAACAATGACTTCTTAACCTACTAGCTTCTTTCATAGAAATCGTTTTCTCATATTTTCTCCTATAATTTAATTTTGCTCTCTTTTTTTCTCTCTCATTTTTCTTGGTTTCTCTCTCCTTTTCTTTTCAATTTTCAATGAATTTCTTTTTGTCATTCTCTTTCTTTTACTCACTCTCTTTTTCACTCTTTTTCTTTAGTTCACTCTCTTTTTCACTCTTTTTATTTTGTTTACTCTTTTTTTGCAACCTCCTTTTATCTTCATAAACCTGACTTGGTGTCAAAGGAACAAGATTGATTGTCTTTTGTTGTGCACAAATGAGTACTTGTTAGTGAAGCCATCATGTCTAACTTTCTCATTGGAACAGCAAGGCCTTCCTAATAAATATGTCCAAACTTCTTAATGAACCCAACATCAAAACAGTACTTCATCTCAGATTTAACGCGAAAAGAAATTAACACTTGTTTATTCACCCTTATCTCCCCATTATCATTCAACCATTGCAATTTACAAGGTCAAGGATGCTTACTTGTTGGCATCCCTAGTTTCTCCACCAAGGTTGCGCTAACAACAATAGTGCAATTGCCACCATCAATGATCTCACTACATACCTTGTTTTGGACATGGCACCTAGTGTGAAAAATGTTCTCCTATTACACCTCGTTATATTCCTTAGCTTGCACAATTAAAGCCCTCATTGCCACAAACAATTCTCCTTAGGATCACAGACTTTCATCATCTGATCTCTAAGGATGGCATAGAATCATGAATTTGATTCATTGTTCGCTTCACTTCACCATCGCTCACATCACCATAATCCTCTTTGTTTGACATTAGCTTGCTCTGTATTAATTCCTCACCTTGACATTAAAACAATTTAATTCAGTTGACTCCAGTAGAATTAATCAGATTTATCTTGATTTCCTTTATTGGTCACCTCTTATTTTTGTTATGTTTTGGGCTTGGCATTTGGTTGCTTCTCTTCTGATGCAAGGACAGAACCATGATGGATGATCTAAAGATTTAGGTAAGTTAGGGATGGGTTTGTGGTAGTTTAAGAGTATAGGATGTAACTTTGAAGGGTAAGGGACATGTTTGGTTCCAAATGCTATAGGGCTTATTTGGGGTTTATTTATGATGGAAATGAGGTTTATAATGAAGGATTTCAGGTTTGGAAAGGTTCGGGTTTAGTTTGATGCAAAACATCCTTATTTAGTGCTAGTTTGCGATTTTCAGGGTTTTCTAAGGTATGCTAGAGTTGTGCATGAATTTGGGGTTTCTCTAAGGTTAAGGATGATGGTTTGTATGGTTTATAAGGTGAAACAAAGTATATGGAAATATTTAAAGTGATACAAAGATTTGGGAAAGTTTTGGGTTGAGGTTGAAAAAATGGTTATGGAAAGGTGAAAGAGAAGATGATGAGATGAGTAAAGGTTATAGAAAGATAGATACTTACTTTGCCACTCAAGGAATATACCAAGAGATAAGAAGCCACGAGCTCACCACTTAAGGGAATCCACCTAAGAGATAAAAGAACAAGAGATATACTTTTCCACCTAAGGAATCCACAAAGGGATAAGAAGCAATGAACTTGCTTTTCAAGGGAATCCACCCAAGAGATAAGAGAATAAGAGAGAACTCTTAAAAAAAGAAATCTGAAAATATTATTAAACTTGAATTGATTTTCAAAAGACTACATTTGGGGCATATATATAGGCCCCATACTTTCCAAATCAAATAAAGATACTCCAACTTTGACTTGGAAAATAAAGACTTTCTAATTTAAATAAAGCAACTCCTAAAATGAAATACCAACTCTTACTTTGACTAGTAAAACAAACTTTCTAAATTAAATAAAGAAACTACTACTTTGACTTGGAGAACAAATCTTTCTAAAATAAAACAACTCCAAATCAAAATCATAACAAGACTCAAAATACTTGGATTTAAAATCATATTTGGTGTCTCTAAGGTTTCAAAGCCTCCTTAATTTGAATTTTCCATAATTAAGATCAAATTCCCAATGTATGTTTTAGAAGCTCCCGCATCAATCCCCCATAGTTAGGAAAAAATACTTACACTCAAGTCTTCACCATGATAAGGCCTCAAATCTTTTACATTGAATATAGGTGAGGTATTATAGTCATCGAGCAACTTCAATGTGTAAGCAGTCTCTCCAATCTTGTTAATAATCCTTGAAAGGCCGCGTGCTCTTACATGCAACTTGGAACGCCTTTGGATAAGAAACCTCTCTTTGCTCACGTGTAACCAAATCCAACCTCCAAGGTTGAATTTGGCCTTTGATAACCTTCACTTGCTTGATCTTCATATTGTTTAATTCTTTTCCATATGTCGAACCTTACTTCCTCATGAACAACAAGGTTGTTGATAGGTTGACAATGAACACACATTCTCCAGGATCCATCCTTATTAGGTTCCAATAGGGTAGGAACCACACAAGGAATTTTACTTTCTCGAATAAGCCCTTTGTCAAGCAAATCATCAACTTGCCTTTGGCTCTTCTATCCTCCTTAGACTGCTCTATAGCCGGGTTGTTGAGCAAAATCAAACTTGGTATGAGGTCTATTTGATGTGCAATATCCCCTATAAGTGGCAAAACATGTGGTATTTCCTTAAGCACTACACCAACACATGCCTCTAGAATCGGTTTCACTTCTTATGAGATTTCCTTCTCACTTTCTATTTCTTGAACAACAACCAAATCTATCACATCATAACCAACTTTGATTTCCATCTTTAACTTGGATTCCGATGACAATGAACTATTCTCCTCATCTTTTTGCATATGGTTGGATTCAATTACATCTTCAACATCTTCTTCCTTGGCCTCATCATCGTCAACTAGGTCAACCACTTTTCGATTGGGAAATTCATAAGTAATATGCCCCAATCCCTAGCACTTAAAACACATCTTTGACTTAAAAATTTATTCTTGTTGAACTTCATTCTTTAGTTGAGGAGTGGGGGTAGTTTTAGTACAACTAGGATTCCTTGAAGAAGAACCCTCAACAAAACCTTCTTTAGCCACACTGTTAGCTGTAGTAGAATTTCTGTACTTTTTTTAACCCCAACCTTCAAAGCAAGTTTCATCATATCTTGAAGACTATGATATGGTTGCAAAAAAATAACTCTAGCAATATCATATCTCAAACTAGCAATGTAGTGGGCTATGCATATTTCCTTGGCCTCTTGCAAGTCTCCCTTGATAATAAAGTTTACAAACTTAGCCGAATACTCCTCCACACTAAATCTCCTCCATAATCAAGTTTACAAACTAGCAATGTAGTGGCCTATGCATATTTCCTCGACCTCTTGCAAGTCTCCCTTGACAATCAAGTTTACAAACTTAGCCAAATACTCCTCCACACTCAAATATTATTGCTTAAAATTCTAAAATTTGAGATAGATGTCTTGATGATAGTTAGTGGGAAGGTACCTCATTTTTAGCTCTTTCTTCATCTTTTCCCAAGTTTCAATCTTCTTTTTACCATCTCTTTCACGTTGTCTCTTCATGTTTTGCCACCAAATGGAAGCATTCTTGCACATCTTGATAGCCACCAACTCTACTTTTCACGCTCAAGAGGGTCAGCACATCAAAGACATGTCACCATATTAATAACCCAAAATTCATCAAGATCTATTCTTCCATCAAATTCGAACGTTAAGTTTTGAATTGAATCTAAGCCTTATCATAGTTAATATGCTCTATAGTAATCTTCTTAATTCTAGTAGTAGAAATCATACTCCTATGATAATCATAGTCCTACTACATGCCTTTTAGCCTTCTCAAAATAAAGAAACGCTAGTTAATCTAGGTGCACAATTTCTTAACCATGTCATCTGTCTTTCATTATTTTCTATCTCTACACCATCCATGAAGGTCTTCATAGTCGCAGGATCTTCATAAATCCTCAAACAATGTTGTAGACATTGAACAAGAGTCTCAAGATCATCAATACGTTTTTGTTTTGGGCTTTATAATCACAGAACCAAGGATCGTAAATCTTCCAACACCAAGAATGCCTTTTAGCTTATGATCGGTCATCATACCATGAGCTATGATACCACTTTGATGCAAGAACGTGAATGTGATGGATGATCTAAAGGTTTAGGTAAGTTAGGGATGGGTCTATGGTAGTTTAGGAGTATAGATGTAACTTTAGCGGTAAGGATGTGCTCGTTCCAAAGGTTATAGGCTTATTCAGTTTAGAAACATGGAATTAAGGTTTATAAATTTAAGGATTTTAGGCTTCTGAAAGGATTACTTGGTTTGATGCAAACAACTTGTTTAGTGCTAGTCTACGTTTTGGGGCTTTGAAGTAAAGAAAGGTACCAGAATTCGTATTTATGTAAGGATGATGGTTTGTATGGTTTCTAGGGTGAAACAAAGTATATGAAAAGGTTTTAGAAGTGTGGAACAAGATTTGGAAAGTTTTGGGTTGAGATTGAAATTTTGGTTACGGAAAAGTGAAAGAGAAGATGAGATGAGTAGAGGATATAGAAGGATAGATACTTCGTCACTCAAGGAATCCACCAAGAGATAAGAAGCCATGAACTCACCACTCAAGGGAATCCACATAAGAGATATACGTCGCCACCTTAGGAATCCACCAAGGGATAAGAAGCAATGAACTCGCTACTCAAGGGGAATCCACCCAAGATAGAACTCTTAAAAAGAGAAATCTGAAAATATTATTAAACTTGAATTGATTATCAAAAGACTACATTAAGGGGGTATATATAGGCCCCATACTTTCTAAATGAAATAAAGAAACACCTACTTTGATTTGGAAAACAAAGACTTTCTAATTTAAATAAAGCAACTCCTAAAAAGAAAATACGAACTCCTAGTTTGACTAGTAAAACAAAATTTCTAAATTAAATGAAGAAACTACTACTTTGACTTGGAGAACAAATATTTCTAAAATGAAACAACTCTAAACCAAAGTAGCAACAAGACTCAAAATACTTGGATTTAGAAACATATTTGTTGTCTCCAAGGTTTCACAGCCTCCTCAATTTGAATTTTCCAAATTAAGATCAAATTCCCAATGTATGTTGTAGAAGCTCCTGCATCATCTTCCTTCCTCTAATGTTTCGACTTCCAAGTGGATGACTAGGACTAGGTGTAGAACATGTGTTGCAACTGCCCTTTCTCTTGACTTGATTCTCATTCTTGATAGCCATATGCACCATGTCCTCTAACTCCACATAATGTTGTAATTCCACCACATTTGGAATCTCTCGGTTTAAACCCGCCAAAAACCTTGCCATTGTAGCCTCTCAGTCTTCTTCGATATTCGCTCAAACCATGGCAACCTCCATCTCCTTATAATACTCCTCCACACTACTGTTACCTTGCCTCAGGTTTGCAACTTATTGTACAACTTTTGGTAATAGTAAGTAAGGACAAATTGCTTCCGCATCACACTTTTCATCTCTTCCCATGTCTCCACTACTGGCTCCCTATTCATTCTCTTACTTAACACTAGTTGGTCCCACCACACTATGGCATAATCCGAGAACTCTATGGCGGCAAGCTTCACCTTCTTATTTTTGGAATAATTATGACAATAAAAAACCAACTCCACCTTTCTCTCCCACTTAAGATATGCCTCAGGTTCATTCTTTCCTTGGAATGATGGAATCTTCATTTTAATGCTACCCAAATTATTATCTTCCCTATTCCTAGCTTCTCTAAGTCTTCCCATAACTCCTACCACTAACAACCGAATCACGATTAATCTCATCTTCAAAACCATCCCCTTCATACTCTTCTTCTTCTAACCATACCCCTCTTCTTGGAAGCTTCTCTTCAATGTCTTGTTGGAGGGTTTTGTGGCTGCTCTAAGCTTTGCTCTACCATCTCATGGAATTGCTCCAACTCATCCCTAAACATTCTCTTTACTTCTCTAGTTAAGGCCTCCATAATGAACTTCGTGTCAATTCCTCCCATCACACCTTCGGACATGTCATTGTTGGACATATTGCTGCAAAAAACAAGGTTAGAAAAAAAAATAATAAGACCTCACAAATCACTCCCTCACTTGTTTTTACTCAAAGAATGATTCACTCAATTCACTCATGTTTTCACACAATTTATTTGGCTTTTACTCACTCTAATGTCTTTACCACTCTTGTCTTTTTCTTACCTACATTCTCTCTTGGTTCTTTTAATTAACTCAAACAAACTAATTTTTTTTCCCAAAAATTCAACCAAAAAATCCACTAAAGGAAAGGTTAGGACCAAGCTGCCTTACTAAAGAAACAAAGGTTAGGGTCACTAACAAAAAGGTAACCAAACTTCTAAGTTTTTCCTTTTTTTTTTTTTTTTACTATGGTGTTGATTTGATTTCCGGAAACTAGGATAATGATAAACTAATAGAAAAAAAAAATTTACTCAGTCTCTAGATTTTTTTTTTTTTTTTGCAGCTACTGTATCATTTTCCTTTCTTTCTTTTCTTTTTCTCTTCTTTTGTAACTTGGGATGTACGGTTCTGATATGAACCACGCCGACTTGTGATGAGCTTGTGATCAAATTAATCTCGGAAGAACCGCTCTAGTCTTCGGCTTGGATGGATGACCTAGACTTGTTGCTTATAGCAAAGCAAGAACCTTGGTATAAAAGGACATCATAATCGATGATGGAGATCCGATTGATAAGTCTTTGATGAACGCCATAGAATAACCGATAAGTTCAAAAAGTTATTTCAAAAACCAAAGAGAAATTTAACTCTCAATTTTATAAATCATAATGTAAAGAATTCAAGGATAACACGCCTATAAATAGGCCCAAAAAGGAAGGCAAATATTCGGCCAAAACTAGAATGGAAGGTAACTTATTTTCCTAAACTACGCACACCCTAAACATCCACAAGAAAATGAAACTATATAATTTAGGACAAGACTTCGTAAGAAAACCACAAAACCTACAAATAAACAAGAAGAATCAAGAGCTGAATCAGCAAGAAGACCAAGTAAAAAACAATCTCATCTCTTGTCCATTCCGATTTACTTGATACGGTACCACCTTCTTCTTGAGTCGAATACAAGAGCCTCACCGAGCAACTCGAAGTAAAACATTAAGGGCTTCTTTGAATTTCTTAGCTCTAGCTCGTATCATCAGGCCAAGTGGGATTTCAAGCGGATCCTCAATCCATTCCCTAGCCATGCCTCCATCATTCCCCCTCCTCTTGAAAAGGATTTGTCCTCAAATTGTCACCTACATCAAAAGGACTCAATTCAGTGACATTAAAATTAGCACTTACATTATAATCACCAGGCAAATCTAGCATGTAGGCATTTTCATTGATGCACTTGAGGACCTGAAAATGACCATCGCCCCTAGGAAGCAACTAAGAACATCTTTGTGCGGGAAATCTTTCTTTGCGCATGTGCACCCAACCCATTCTCCGGGTTCAAAGAGAACTTGACGACACCTTTTGTTGGCTTGTTTGACATATTGCTCCGTCCTTCGCTTTATGTTGAGTCTTACCTTCTCATGAATCTGTTTAACAAATTCGGATTTTTTTTCCATCTAAATTAACATGCTCAAACATAGTAAGAAGATAAATCCAATGGATTAAAACCATACAAAATCTCAAAAGGAAAAAATTTAGTGGCAGTAATGATACATAATTATAAGTAAACTCCAACACAGGCAAACAAATTTTCCCATGTTTTAATGTTCTTTTAATGATAGCTCTCAACAAGTAGACAAGTTCAATTCACTACCCCTAGCCCGACCATCGGGTTGTGGATGAAAAGTAGTTGAAAACAATAGCTTGGTCTAACTTACGCCACAGGGTCTTCCAAAAGTAACTCAAGAATTTAGCATCTCTATCTGACACCATTATCCTAGGCATACCATGCAATCTCACAACCTCCCTAAAGAACATATCCGCAAAATGAGAAGCATCATCCGTTTTGTGGCATGGGATAAAAGGAACCATCTTTGAAAGCCTATCCATAACCATAGAAATAGAATCCCTACACACCATCCAGCATCAACACAAAGTCCATTGAAATATCAACCCAAGGTTCACTAGGAATAGGAAGTGGTGTGTAAAAGCCATGGGGTTGCACCAGGGATTTAGCTTGCCTACATGTGATACATCTCCCACAAATTCTCTCAACATCCTGCTTTATGTGAGGCCAACAAAAGTGTTCTTGAAAAACCCCTTAAGTCTTGGCTACCCCAAAATGCCCTATCAATCCTTCACCATGAGACTCCCTCACTAACAAATCCCAAATGGAACAATTAGAAATGCACAACTTATTTTCCCAAAACAAGAACCCATCATGCCTATTGAACATGTCATGGGTTGCCTTTTCACAACAAGCGTATTCTTCACTAAAATCTTGGTCCAAATGATACAAATTTTTAATGTGTTCAAAACCAAGCAATTTAGCATCAAGAGTAAAGATTAGGACATACCTCCTGAAAATGCATCGCATAAAACATGCCTACCTTGTTTGTAGGATATATTATGGAAATGCTTATATGAACCCATCCATCGCGGCATGTCTCTTATTCAACTTGTTTTAACTCTTCAAATGCTTCAACGACCGTGGCGCTGTGGAATCACAAATTCCTTAGGCTGTACATAATGTTTCCAAAGCTTCAATGTCTGAACTAATGCATACAACTCTTTAGTCAAGGGTGAGGGTATTTACCCGACTTAGGTTTTCGCTAAAATATGCAATGGGTCGTCTTTCTTACATAATAACTGCGCCAATACCTAAACCTGAAGCAGCACATTCAACTTCAAAAGTTTTTCCAAAATTAGGTAAAGTGAGTAAAGGAGCATGAGTTAGTTTCACCTTAATCAGTTTGAATGCTTTTTCTTGCTCTTCTCCCTACTTAAATCCAAGATTCTTCTTGATGACTTCAGTTATCAGTGCGACTATACTATTAAAGTCCTTCACAAATCACAGATAAAAATTAACAAGTCTATGAAAAATTTCAACTTTACTTACACTTGTCGGACTTGACCAATCTTGGATAGAACGAACTTTCTTTTCATCAACCTGTATTCCTTGTGCACTAACAACAAAACCAAGAAACACAAGCCTATCAGTGCAAAATGTGCACTTCTTAAGGTTAGAAAACAATCTTTCTTTTCGAAGCTCATCCAAAACAGATTTTAAATGAATCAAATGATCATCTAAGTTCTTGCTGTAAATGAGGATATCATCAAAATAGACAACCACAAATTTTCTAATGAAATCACATAAAACGTGGTTCATTAATCTTATGAAAGTGCTAGGTGCATTAGTTAACTCGAAAGGCATAACTAACCACTCATATAAACCATATTTTGTTTTGAATGCAGATTTCCATTCATCACCTTCTTTCATTCTAATTTGATGGTATCCACTTTTCAAATCAATTTTGGAAAAGATACGAGAACCATGCAACTCATCAAACAAATCATCTAACCGAGGAATGGGATGACAATACTTTCCAATTATGTTATTGATGGCTCGACAATCAACACACATCCTCCATAATCATAAATCCTTCATGGGAACCAAAATCACGGAACCGGCGCATGGACTCATGCCCTCACCAGTGCTCACTTTTCCATCAATTCGACAACTTGCTTTTGAAGTTCCTTTGCTCTCGGATTATCCTACTCGAAATTCGATTTGGAATGGTAGTAGCACCATGTACAAAATTAATTTGATGTTCAATCCCTCGTATATGAGGTAATCCCTTTGGAATTTCCTCGGGAAAGACATCCTCAAATTCCTGCAAAAGAGAGACAATTGAACTAGGCAAAGAAGTGTCAAGTTTGTTAGTGTTAAAAAGTGCCTCTTTGTATAAAAGTACAATCATAGGTTTGTTTAAGTACAATACTCTCTTAACCTCACTTGCCTTTGCATAGAAATTGGTTTTCCTTTATATTTTTCTCTCATCATTGATGCAAGAGCTTCTACAGCATACATTGGGAATTCAATCTTAATTATGGAAAATTCATATTTGGGAAATTTGTGAGCAGAACACCAAATATGTTTCTAAATCCAAGTATTTAGGTCTTATTTTATTATTTTGGTTGGAGTTGTTTATTTTAGAAAGATTTGATTTCTCAAAGTCAAGTAGTAGCGTTCACTTTATGTAATTTAGAAAGTTTGTTTTCCTAGTAGGAGTTGCTATTTTTTTTTTAGGAGTTGCGTTATTTAAATTAGAAAGTCTTTGTTTTCCAAGTCAAAGTAGGAATTTCTATATTGGATTTAGAAAGTATGGGGCTATATATACCCCCCTAATGTAGTCTTTTGATAATCAATTCAAGTTTAATAATATTTTCAGATTTCTCTTTTTAAGAGTTCTCTTTTGTTATCTTATCTCTTGGGTGAATTCCCTTGAGTGGCAAGTTCGTTGCTTTTTATCCCTTGGTGGATTCCTTGGGTGGCGAAGTATATATCTTGTTCTCTATAATCTCTTAGGTAGATTCCCTAGAGTGGCGAGTTTGTGGCTTCTTATCTCTTGGTGGATTCCTTTAGTGGTGAAGTAAGTACCTATCATTCTATAACCTCTTGTAATGTCCTAATCTTGGTTCTTTATAACCCTAAAGAAAAAACTAAGTCATCCTAATTAAATTCAAATTACACAAAAGCGTGCTTAGGAAGTTACAACCTCATAATAGAAACATTAGGATTTTTTTTTTTAAAGCGTTAAGAGCTCAACCGACACTTGTATACACATTTTCTTTGTTCATAAACATGCCCCTTAATTTAGGAGTAACCATATATACATTGACATATACAATTCAAAAGTCTCCTAGAATACATATCATGGTCATGATGAGAGAGAGGAGAGGAGTTTCAGTAGACCTATCACTCATGAGCGTGCGATGTGACAAACACAACTTATGCTTCTTGACTTCGTGGAACCTAAAAAATATTGCACTTTAATGAGATGCTACTCAATGAGGGATATAAAGCATGATACCACGTCACACACATTCACATCATCATCATAAGCCCATTCATTTTATCAAGCCAAAGCACTTACATAACTCCTACATATTCATATACATTCATATCATCAAATGAGAGCACTTAATAATTCATAACATCAAACATAGGCACATTCATAGTTCATATGTATTCTTATATCACAAATGCTTGCATGTATCCGTTTCTTATCGGTTATGACCTAAACACATCAAGTATCGCCCGGGAACTTGTAAGCTTGTAAACATGATAGCATGGCATATAAGCTTGTGTTGCTAGCGGCGTATGCTTATATTTGACCCATTGGGTCATAGTAACTTAATAACTTGTATTTATGATTACTTGGACATGTCGGTCCTTAGCCTTATCCTCTTATCTTCCATGCATCATGGATCTTTCATATAACATGTACTTGTACATAATAACATTCATAGTTTATCACATAGCTTGTCAACCAAAACTTATATAGTTCATCAACACATTCTTGCACACTGTATTGCATAGTCCATACTCCAGGACATGAACATTGAATCACTTCATTACAAAAAACTCAAGTCATTCACATCCAAATGACAAACAGGAACACATGGTATCAAACATTCATATCCACTCACAAAAATGACGTCCAGTATCCTCCTTAATGTTCCACGTCAACTGCCTCTTATATAAACTGGTCTAAAACATATAATCATACATAAGTCATATATCATGCATAAACTTCAAAACTTCAGTATATGAGAACATATAACCTAGGTCGGCCTAACCCCTGTTTTACAGCAGGACCTTTGCTGACTCTTTTAGCTATAACTCTCAACATATATATCCAAAATACATGATTCTTTTTTTTTTTAGAAACTAGACTCATGCCTCTTTAACATATGTAAAAATAAGCCTCATATTCCATATATAAAATTCTTAGATTTTTCAAACTTTGCTGTTATCAGATCCCCTGTTGCAGAACAGCCTTTAAAAAACCACCATAACTCAAGATTGAGAATTGATCAAAGCCTAATATTTTCAAGCAAGAACTAGACATATAAAGTGGAACCCATATATCCAGAAATTAGGGCAAAATACCAAATACACACGAGAAACATGCTTTCAAATTTCACTGGCTAAACTGCCAAATCAGGACAGCATGGTAATCAGTGTTCAACAGATCATAACTTTCGAGATAAACACAACCAGTACCAAACCCTTTTACAGAAACCTAGAGAAGAGACATAACCTTGACAACTTTCCTTATTTACAACCTGTTCCAAAACAGAGCTTAAAGACCCGAAAATAGAGGTGCAAAACAGATCTGAAACAGAGTTTACCTAAAAGTCAGCTTGAATTCCGAAAATGATGGAGATTTTGCTCAAAACCAGTTTTTTCCTCTCTTCTATCACACTTGATCGGGAAACATAAAGGAAAAGCAGGGCTTCAAGACAACTCTAAAGCTTTTATTTTATTATTATTTTGACAAAATTTCAAATCATTCCTTCCACCTGGCTTGACTTAACACTTAACTCCCCTAACTTTCAATTTTGTCACTTTAACCCCTTAATCATGACAAATACATATATATTATATGCATGTATGTCTTTGTGCATGAATGCATGCATGAATAGTTATGCCTTTAGGATGGGTTATTACACCTCTACTCATCTTATCATCTTCTCTTTTTAACTTTCCAAATCCAATTCTCTAACCACAACCCAAAACTTTCCAAATCTGGTTCCATACTTCCAAAACCTTTCCATATACTTTGTTTCACCCTAGAAACTATAGAAACCATCATCCCTAACCTTAAAGAAACCCTAAAATCGTGCATAGCCCTAGCCTACCTTAGAAAAATCGAAAAACCAAAAACTAGCTCTAAACAAGGTTGTTTTGCATCAAACCAAAACCGAACCTTTCCAAACCTAAAATCCTTCATCCTAAACTTTTATTCCATCATATATAAACCCTAAATAAGCCCTAGAACCATTGTACCAGACCTATCCCTTACCCATCAAAGTTCTACCCCATAACCCTAACTTACCTAAACCCCCCTAAATCATCCATCACAGTCCCATCCTTGCATCAATCATTCAATTCTACCATCTTTTTTTCTCTCTCATTTTTCTCAGTTTCTCTCTCTTTTTCTCTTAAATTTTCAATCAATTTCTTTTTGTCACTCTTTTTCTTTTGCTCACTCTCTTTTTCACTCTTTTTCTTTTGTTCACTATCTTTTTCACTCTTTTTATTTTGTTCACTCTCTTTTTGCAACCTCACTTGATCTTCATAAACTTGACTTGGTGTCAAAGGAACAAGATTGGTTGTCCATTGGTTGTGCATGAATGAGTACTTGTTGGTGAAGCCGTCATGTCCAAATTTCATATCAAATTGCCATGGTCTTCCTAATAACAAGTGTCCAACTTGCATCGGAACTACATCACACAAAACTTCATCTTCATATTTTCCAATGTGAAAAGAAATCAACTCTTGTTTATTCACCCTTACTTCCCCACTATCATTCAACCATTTCAATTTATAAGGTCGAGGATGCTTACTTATTGGCATCCCTAGTTTCTCCACCAGGGTTGTTCTAGCAACATTAGTGCAACTGCTATCATCAATGATCACACTACATACCTTGTTTTAGATGTGACACCTAGTGTGAAAAATGTTTTCTTGTTACACCTCGTCATCTTCCTTAGCTTGCACACTTAAAGCCCTCCTTGCCACCAATAATTCTCCTTGGACAACGTACTCCACGTTATCGGCATCGTCCAAGGATGGCATATAATCATAATCTGATTCATTGTCTGTTCAATCTCACCATTGTCTCGCATCACCATAACTCTTTTGTTTGAGCATTGGCTTGTTATATGACCTCTGCCTTGGTATTTAAAACACTTAATATCACGATTCCGAGTAGTGGAAGAATCGAATTTACCCTGATTTCCTTAGCTGGTCACCTCTTGTTTTTGTTCCATTCTAGGCTTGCCATTGGGTTGCTTCTCTTCCTTCCTCCATTGATTTGACTTCCAAGTGGATGAACTTGGACTAGGTGTAGAACGTGTGTTGCTGCTGCTCTTCCTTTTGACTCGATTCTCAATCTTGATAGCCATATGCACCATGTCCTCCAACTCCACATAATGTTGTAATTCCACCACATTTTGAATCTCTCGGTTTAAACCCTCCATAAACCTCGCCATTGTAGCCTCTCGGTCTTCTTCAATATTCACTTAAGCCATGGCAACCTCTATCTCCTTATAATACTCCTCCACACTACAGTTGTCTTGCCTCAAGTTTGCAACTTGTTGTATAGCTCCTAATAGTAGTAAGTTTGGACAAATCGCTTCCGTATCACACTCTTCATCTCTTCCCATATCTCCACCACTGACTCCCTATTCCTTCTCTTATTCAACACTAATTTGTCCTACCACACTATAGAATTATCCGAGAACTCTATGGCAGCAAGCTTCACCTTCTTATTTTCGGAATAATTGTGACAATCAAAACCAACTCCGCCTTTCTCTCTCACTCAACATATGCCTCGAGGTCATTCTTTCCTTGGAACGATAGAATCTTCATCTTAATCCTACCCAAATTATTATCTTTCTGATTCCTAGCTTCTCTAAGTCTTCCCCCATACCTTCTATCACTAACAACCGAATCATGATCAATCTCATCCTCAAAATCATCCCCTTCAAACTCTTCTTCTTCTAATCGCACCCCTCTTATTGGAAGCTTCTTTCTTCTACGTCCTGCTGGAGGGTTTCGTGGCTACTCTAAGCTTTGCTCTTCCCTCTCATGGAATTGCTCCAACTCTACCCTAAACATTCTCTTTACTTTGCTAGTTAAGGCCTCCATAATGAACTTCATGTTAATTCCTCTTGTCACACCTTCAAATGCCCTGTTGTTTGACATATTGCTATAAAAAAAACAAGGTTAGAAAAAAAATAGGACCTTACAAATCTCTTTCTCACATCTTTTCACTCAAAAGATAATTCACTCAGGTCACTCGTGTTTTCACACAAAATTTATTTGGATTTTTCTCACTCTAATGTTCTTACCACTCTTACATTTTTCCACTCACAATCTCTCTTTCGGCTCTTTTTGAACTAATCAAACAAATTAAAAAAATTTCCACAAAATTCAATTTCAAATCTATCAAATGACAGGTTAGTGGGATTAACCAAAGTCAAGCCTTACTAAAGCAATAAAGGTCAGGGTAAAAAAAGGTCACCAAAAATTCTCAAAAAATTTTTTGACGATTTTTTTATACTATAGTGATTACTTGATTTTCTAGCAACTAGGATGATGATAAACTTATAGGAAAAAAAATATTTTGCTCAAATTATTATTATTATTTTTGCCTACTAGATCCTTTTCCTTTTTTTTTTTTTTTTTTGTAACTTGGGATGTATGGTTCAATATAAGGGAAGGCAGAAATTATATCAAATCAAGAATGAGGAAATTGGACTTTTAGGTGGAGCAGAAAATAGGTTGTGAATGGAATTGGGGGTGAAACTATATTTAGGTGGAACAGATGAAAGTGGTGACTAGATTGAGTTCAAGCAAATTGTAAAGATAGGTGCTGCATCATTATCTTATGCGGGAGATTTGCAGCCGACAAGGCCGCTTTGCATAGTATTCAGGTGTACTGATGCAGTATTTTCATTATCCCTAAGTTCACTATCGCTAAGATTGAGCAAGTATTCAAAGCAGCCTCGTGGTCTGAAAATGGGAAATGCCCAAATAAGGTGGTTGTGGTCGCTTTGTGTCCGTTTGTCTCCCAAAGGAGGAGGGTGGTTTGGCCTCGGCGTGTTAAAGATTCGAATGATGCAAAATATTATGAAACACATTTGGAATTTGTTTTATAGAAAGGACTCTTGTGGGTGGGCCCCGGTTCGAGATGGCATTTTGGCATAAGGAGTTTTTGAAAATCCCGGCAATTTGCTCCCGGGAGTTGGGTATAAACTACTTCGGCTTAAGACAGGATCAGACCTCCTTGCTAAACACAAGGTGCAATGGTGTTGGGACCTTTTATGGCATGATTGCTGAACTCGGCTGGTCCTCTCCTCCCTTGTTATGGTGAAAGGATCATATATGATTCTCGCTATTCATAGTAACGTCATGGTGGAGGTGTTGGCTGACGATGGTAGGTGGAACCTGGCCTATCGCTAACTCGCCAGACTCCAATTGCTATCAAGGATAGTCGCGGTTGATTATCGCCTTGATGTCTCTAGTGAGGATATTGTCTCTTCGACGCCGCTCTTCGGGTTTCTTCATAGTCACTCTGGTACCATTAGACCGAAATGCCGCTTGTAAACTGAAGACTCTACGATATGGTTCCCAAGCTATTAGGAGACATGCTTATTGTGTGGATGGCCATCCAGACGTGATTGGTTACTCTAGATAAGCTTCTCAAGTGGGGCCTTACCAACTCTAGGTCCTGTGTTTTTTGCCGGGTTAGCGTTGAAGATAGGGACCACTTGTTCTTCGGTTGCCATTTCACTGCTGGTATCTGGATGAGGATTTTAAGGTTGTGTGGGTATTCTATAATGCCGAGAAATTGGGAGAATGAATTTTTGTGGGTAACTGCTTCCAAGGGTAAATCTCTCCACTCTATTACTAAGAGGATTGCTTAAAAGCAATATCTACCACTCTATGGAGACAACGGAATAAAGAGAATTCATGAGAACATTTTGTTCCAGCTGATGCCATTTCCACCTCATTTGTATCATGTTAGACTCGTAATATCCGGTTTTAAGGTTGTTGACAATCTCACAACGGTAGCCGCTGTGTGAGATAGGGCCTTCCCGCCAGCAATCTCCTCGCAATTGTGGTTCGCTTCACCACCTGTGATTGGTGGTCCTCTCGGTTTGCCGGGACTTGTCTATTATTGGTCCTCGTTGCCTTTGCCCGGCCGTAAGGGTTATGGGTTTTATTTTCTTTTCGCCTGCTTGTGGGCTTATGTTTTGCAGTGCCTTGTGTTTGAGGGGTTGTTCGGCTGGGATGCCCTTTCCTCTAATTTAGGGGAGGAAAAGGTCCGCTTTTTTTTCTTTGGCTTGCGGGCCTTGTTCCTTGTAATTTCGTTGGTCATGCGCTTGCCCTTAGTAATAAATTTAATTATCCAAAGATACGCAAACAAGAAAATAAAACTTGTTGCTCTATTACCAAATGATACAAACCACGCCAACTTGTGTTGAGACCCGTGATCAAATTAATCTCGAAAGAACTGCTCTGGTTTTTTACTTGCATGGATGACCTCGACTTGTTGCTTATAGTGAAACAAGAACCTTGGTATAAGAGGACGTCACAATCGGTGATGGTGATCCGATTGATAAGTCTTTGATGAATGCCATGAAATAACCAATGAGTTTGAAAAGTTCTTTCAAGAACCAAAGAGAAATTTAACTCTCAATTTTATAAATCGTAATGTAAAGAATTTAGGGATAAAACGCCTATAAATAGGCCCAAAAAATATGAAGAACAAACCAAAATTCGGCCACAAAGGAAAGCAATATTCGGCAAAACAAGAAAGGAAGGTAACTTATTTTCCTACACTATGCCACCCTAAACATCCACAAGGAAAGTAAACTAGATAATTTAGGACAAGATTTGGTAATCAAGCCACAAATCAGCCAAAGGATGAAGTTAAGAAAAGCCCTAGCTCTTGGTCCAATTCTGGATTTACTTTGATGACGTGGACCATCTTTGTTTCTTCTTTGTAGTTGAACACGTGAGCTTCTTTCACTTAAGCATATTGAATTAAAACATTAAGGGTTTCTTTGAATCTCTTAGCTCTATCTCATGTCATCAGTCCAAGTGGGATTTCAAGCAGATCTGCACTCTATTCCCTAGCTATACCTCCATCAACCTCCAGGGTCAAGGTAGGCTCTAGAAAAAAGGAGGATCCATAAGATGGGTCCTAGTGGCAAAGCCTCTTATAGCTGGCCGACGTAATCTCACAACTCTCACTTACCCAAAGCGTGATCTAAGGTGCATAATGGGGTGCGGGTGCATAAAAAAAAAACCTTTCATTCTAAGCACAAAGAAAGCCTACTGGTCACACAAGTATCCTAAAATCTAGCTCTAGGTTATACAAGTCTTCAAAGATCGAGCTCCAATCAGTATTAATATATTGACTACCTCCAGAATGCTCCCAAACATAAATATTGTTCATTACTAGACCTTACTCCTAATCATTAGCTCAATCGAAGGGCAAGCAAGGAGCACCAAGTCTCCTACCAAACACATAACCAAAGATTCTAGGTTCGATCCCTAATGGAGTCGCCATTTTGTGGACCCTACATTTTAGCTATTATGCTTTTCCCAGTAAAAGGCAAGACTTGTTTTTATATTTTGAAAATGCCATTTTAAAACCGGTTTAAAGAAACCACTTATTTTTGTTTTATTTTAAAAAGGAAAACAAAATAATAAAGAAAATCTTAAACATGACTCTTTATAGGAAAAGCCAAGTTTGTGAAAAACCGAGTGTAGGTCCCAATGGGTACGGTGGCAAGTCGTAGGACCCCTTAAGCCTCTAAAATTGGGTCTCTACTAAAAAAAATTGAGGAAAATGCGACTTTTGAGTAATCAACTAATGGATACTAAGAACACACAACAATAATAATAAAAGAATACTTTCAAGCATATAATAAATATATAAATTGGTGAAGTCAAAGGGGAAGACGATGTACCTACAGTGAATCGAGAACGCTAACAATTAAAACTATGTTAGTTCAATAACATATATAGGATGTTTCGGAATCAAATTAGGAAATTTGTTATAAATCAAGTGTCAAATTATTTATCAAAGATATATATGGAATGTCGGGCCCAATCCAAACACATTTATTTGTTACATAAATTAACCCCACAAGATTCCATTTTATTGGAATTGTAAAATTAACCATGTGATTGGAATTTTTTTTAAACTAATTCGAAATTGAAAATTTGAAAATTGGAAGTTTGAAATTTAAAATTTTGAAATTAAGGATTTTTAGATTGGATTTGAAATTAAGAACTTGAAATTTGGAATTAGGACCTTAAATTTTAGAAACTGAGATTTTGGAAATTGAAAATTGAGGAACTTGGATTTTGAAATTAGAGCACTTGAATTTTGAAACTAATTGAGAACTTGTAATTTTGAAATTAGGAACTTGAAATTTTGAAATTGAGAATTCGTAATTTTGAAATTTGGAACTTGAAATTTTGAAAATGGAAACTAGGGACTCAAATTTTGAAATTGAGAATTTGTAAAATTGAAATTGGAAACTTGAAATTTTGAAATTAGAAATTGAGTACTTGAAATTTCAAATTAGGGCATTTGAATTTTGAAAATTGAAAAAGTAGAAATTTAGAACTTGAATTTTTGAAATTTGGGGATTGGAATAAATTAAGGGTGGATGATGTTTCATGGGTTAAGGAAAATAAATTGAATTATTAAACAATAACCATATATGACTAAAATTATTAACAACCAATCTAATTAAATAAATAAAAAATAATAATATGCTCACGAGAATAATAACACAATAATAATATATAAATTACTATAAATTAAATGACTAATTAAAGAAACCAATAAATTTAAAAGATATACAAAACAATTAATTAAACAATAAAATAACTATAAAAAATTAAAAAGAATTTCCAACTAAAAAAAAAGTTGGGGGAACTTACATAGTATATGGGCAGCTCCTTGGGTCGAATCGCCTCCCAAATCGAGTCAACCTCTAAAGCCAAGATCACCTCCCAAGATTGGGACCGCCAAACCTAAATTATTACAAAAAATTTCAACTAAAGTCCACTAGAGGTCTTCCCCAAATATTTTTAAAAATAAATAAATTTAACTAAGTCCACTTAGGATTTCCCACACTTTGGAGAGGAGCTCCATGGTTTTCTCTCTTAGCCCCTTTTACATGACCAAAAAAACTTTCAAATGAATTAGGGCCCCTCTCTTTTGAGGAGATGAGGCCCATATCGCTTTCTCCTCTCAATTATTAAAAAAAAAAAAATTTAACTAAAGCCAACTTGGGGGATTCTCCCGATTATTTTAAAATTTTAACTAAGGGTCACTACCCACTCTTTGGGGAAGACATATGGAATTACCTTATATCCTTAAGGAAGGGGATCCCCCTTCTATAGGAAGAGGAATGCCTCCCCTCCTATTCTTTTCCATCGTGGACACTCACTAAAGACCCTTTTCTCCATGATGAGATGAGGGTCTTCAATATGATAATTATTTTTATTTAAAAAACAATTTTCACGAAATTTTGATAAAAATTAAATTTTTATAAATAATATATCATTTTCACAATGATAATTTTTCTATGGTATTTTTATTTTTAAAAAAATACCTAATAAAGAAATAATTTTAATAATTTGATTTTTATCTTTTATAAGTTTATTAGAATTTTATACAAATAACATTTTAGGACTGGAATCTACTTAGAGAAAATAAGTTTACAAATATTATCAATTATATAATGGTTATTATATATATATATATATATATATATATATATATATATATATATATATATATATCATTTAAATAAATAAACTCGAATAATAAAATAATTATGAATTAAATATATTTAATTATCTATCAGAAGCTTTTTAAATCCTTAAAACAATCTGAGTTACAAACAAATCTTCAAATACTCAAAAGACAAATAAAGTCCTAAAATTTGAAAATTCTATAATGTCTCTTAGTCGACTTATTTACAAATTTACAATGAATGAGTTGTTTATGTATATTGAAATAATAATCCAATTATACATAAAAATGGAAAATTGATTCTTTATGAATAGTGAAACTATAATTTAACAAAATTTAGTAAATATGAATTTGAAATTTTATTTTATTTTTTCTCAATGTTTTAAAAACCGAATTATACCGATCAATTTGACCTTTTGGACCATGAACAAGCAACAATACTAGTCTGATTTAAAGATTAAAACAATTTTTCTTTGAACCGATTGTGAATAGGTCGAATTGGCGATTGAACCGATCAAATATATTTATTTTTATTTTTATTAATATATTAATTACTTATTTATTTATGGCGTTATCGGTTCAACCACAGTTCGATTTTCAGTTCAACTAGTAAATCATGAACTGGTAACTTTTTTCGATTAAGTTATCAATCTTGTTTTTAAAACATTGGTTTTTCTTGTTATATCTCCTCTCACTACTAGTTTATATTGTAAAGTATAAACAAAGTTTTTCTTAAATTATATATATATATATATATATATATATATATATATATATAGTTTTTATTGGAATAATAAAAATAAAAGTTAATTAACTAAGCTTCTCAATGTTTATAAAAGTCTGATTTTAAAATAAGCCAAAATTTTATTTTATTTTTAGATTTATTATTTCAAAAATATTATCACAATTATAAATAAAAATTATATTTTGAATTTTCTTATATTATCGACAAATCCATACTATTTCAAATAATCTAAAAAAATCTTCTTAATATTTAATTTTATAAATACCTACTTCATATGTTACTTATAGTTTCACAATACACTCTACCACATAGAAATGAGTCATTATTTTTTATCATCAACAACTAACTATTTATTTATTTATTTTCAATTAAAAAAAGGGTTTCTTTGTGTTGGGGCTTGTGGACATGTGAAGATTCGGAGCATGGCAAGAAAAAGGGAGAAAATGTGATGTTTCTTTGTGTTAGAAATATTCCGACTTATGTGGATTTCACTTCGATTAGTTAATGGTAAGTACATAAGTTTATGCTTATGCATGCCTTCTTTCAATATTTTAGCTAACAAATTCTTCATTATCTAAATTTAAGGATTCTCTATGGTTTAATTGCAAATTTATGAGTTTCCAAGTTCTGATATTAACTCCTAGATTTGTTTTTTCTTTTTTTTTTTTCTTTTTTCTGAATAGTGACATACTGACATCCCATCAATATCTATGTATTTTAACCTACACGCTTGACATTGTTATTGACATTCCTTTGTACTCCTTTATATTACATAATTTCATACTGCGGAGATATGGATCCCTTCTGGTTTTCCTTAAGTCATAGAGGTTTTTAAGTTGCGATGATGCTTAGTTTCTCATGTGTTTGAATCATGTCGAACTAGTGATTCATCTTTGGTGAACATAAATATGATTAATGCTTTTAGTTCTGGAAACATGCCCATATTTTCATTTCTTTTTTTCTTTCCACTTAGGATTAAAATCAATGGATATTAATGGACTAAAAAGTTACATTAGTTTAGTTTCTCTGAATTTTTTTAAAAAAAATTTCAATTCTTCATTTAGTATTAAATTTCTCCCCATTTCTAAAATACGGAAATAAGACTTAATAAATCAATATATGTTTGCATTCATCTTTCAATAAGGCTTTACATTTCTTTTAATGTTGAGAAAAACGTAATATTGAGGAAGATTACACATACCTTCACTTCCTTTCCCTCAATGATACTTATGTTGTTGTTACTATATTTATGTATTTTTAGGCTCAGAAACTCAAACGCCATCCCACTGCACCAAAGCTATTTCTATATATACACACAAAAAAAATGTGATGGGAAGAAATTTTATTGATAAGAAGTTCAAATTTGTCAACATAAGCTAATTAATTTGATTAATATGTGACTTTCTTGAACTTACCTTATTATGATATTCTGATTGTTTTAAATTTTTACCAGGATGCTCTTCAGGCTAAGAGAGAGGAGTTAATACAATTGAGTGAAACAATAGATGAAAATGAATTATTTTTCAATATTGTTGGTGGAAAATAAAAGAGTACAATTTATAGTCTTAGGTCCTAAGCTAGTGAATACTATTAGATTAATGTTGCTTCAACTTCAATTATGTTCCCTTCTCCTCAAAAAAATATAGACGAAATTCAAGACCTAAGGCAGAAAATTACTCAGCAAGAGGAGGTGATTAATGATCTGTGAATACTAACCAAACACTTATTACAATATGTTGATGAAATGTCAAGAGCTCAGCAACCACCCTTAGAGCCTACTCTGTAACGCTCCTTTTCTCGATAGGTGGTACGACACTTGTAATCCTAAGGTCACGTAGGTACACGAAGGGCTTCCTTAATTAGTTTAGTGTCATAATAGAATTTTTGAAAGTTATTTTTAAGGGTGAAATTGTAAAGTTTTCAAAGAATTGTGGCACTTTTGCAATTAAGGAAAGTGGAGGGGTGAAAGTACAAATTATGGAAAAAATTAGAAAATTTCAAAAATGGTAAAATGATAATAAATTGTCATAATGGTTCAGGGAAGCCTAAAAAATTATCTAGATCTCGGATCACAAAACGATCACGCTAAATTCGCTCCTGAAATTCCAATGACCTTAAAAAATTTCACGAATTCGAGACGCTTAGAATATTTTACGATTTTCTGGGTGATAAGTCGTCCGTGACTTCAGGGACGAGATTTTTATAAAAATCTAGAAAGTCGGGAAATTGCTTGAACTAAGTTCATTTATAATAAAGTGAACTGAAAAAAAATAAATTTTTTCGAGCATAAATGGATCTGAATAAGATAATATGAACCATTTATTCAAATAATAATAATAATAATAATAATAAATTAATAAAAGTCATAGGAGGGATGGACGAACATACTGAAGGGCAGGAGAGAGAATGAGATTTTTTTTAATTTTTTTTCTTCTCTTAACTTTTTTGTAAGATCTACGAAAATCGGATCGTAGATTTTCATTGGACCAGAAGGAAAAATTGGTCTACACGACGAGGGCTAGCAGAAGGAAAAATTGGTCTACATGACGAGGGCTAGGCGTGGGCACAAAAATCTTAGCGTTTCGTCAAACTCCAAGAGGTAGGAATTTCCTACGTTATTTTGTTCAGCGCTATATAACGGTTTCGAATTTTCTTGGTGTCAGAAATTTTAGTCCCAAATTTTTGAATTGAGTTTGTGGGAACTTTTAGAATTTTGGGGACTCTTTTCAACACCGGTTTGAATTTCTGGATCAAGTTTCTGGCGCCCGAGTCAAATTTCGTGGATTTTATTCGACAAATCTGCATAATTTTCAGAAATATTTTTGGGTGTTTTTAGACTCTATGGAAAGTCCCTTGAGTCTAGAATCTAACCATATGTCTGTCAATAGCATTTGGTACCTACATAATTTTTGAAAAAATTTAATTGTAGCACCAAGTGTGTGAATTGTGTGGTTGTGCCGACGTGTATAGTCTAATACATCGAAGCATAGGGTCGCTTTGAAAAAGTTGCTAAAACGAATAGTTTTTATGGGGCATTTCATGTTTAGTGGCATTTTGGTCAATTTCACTTCAATTATCGATGTCCTTATCGAATGTGACTAGCACGTAAAGTTTTGTTAGAATCGAAGTTCGTTTCGATATAGTCGCTTTGGAAGCCCTTTGAAGGGACCCAACCCGAGTTTCCTTTTCCTAACTCGAGGGATCTTCCCGGCACTCCTACGGATTAAAAAAAAAAACCTTTCATTTATTTTAAACCTTTTTAAAAGTGAATCCGTGAAGCGAACTCATTTATATAGTTACGTTTTCCATTAAAATATTATAAAACATGGTGGGACAAATTTTATTATTATTATTTTTTAACATTAAACCCTTATAGAAAATCGGACAAAGTTTCCTCTGTTTTTCGGACAAGTCCCAATTTACAACACCTGTAATAAAACAATTTAATTTACTCTACATCCAACAATAGGACATCAAGTCCACCACAACCAATTTCAAATCAAACTTTAAAATCATTTTCTGAACATTATAGATATATAAACAATCTTTTAAAACTTATATACATTACAAAATAAAGGTGCACAAGTAGTTATTTACAACAAAAACTATACATTTTCAAAAAGGTGGTCGTCACGTGAGGCGGAGTGTCACTAGCCCGGAGGATGCTCGAACTGCAAGTCAATCTCTGCCTTTGAAAACATTTTATAAAACATTTGGAAAAAGGGTGAACTAAAAGAACTCAATGAAAGTACAATTCATAAGAAAATAATGTTTCCAGATATAGTTCAAATACAATGTGTAAAACAATTGTATAGAGATTTCATTTCCATAAACATTTACTTTGCATTCTTTTCCTTTCTATTCAAATACAACGTGTAAAACACCAGAGGAGATCATTATAAACATTTACTTTGCATTCTTTTCCATATAGTTCAAATACAATGTGTAAAACAATTATATCAACATATCTTTTCAATATATATATTTTTTTTCTTTTTTTGAATCCGTCATATCTCATGGAACTCGCCTACCATTAACCACCGTTGGCCCATGAAAGAACCTATGAGGAAATAGTCTTACGATCACTGATGGCCCAAAAAGGAACCTCCTATAAATCGTGTCTTTCTTTTAAATACCATTGCACTATGAAATAAATCACATTATGCGTTGGTAACCTTTTCGTACTTTTCACGTGCATGGCAACTTGCATCACTCTTTCTTTCCTCTATAAAAAAAATCCTAACCCTTTCCATGTACTATGCACGCATAAAGTACTTTAGTCGACTTTCCTTTAAACTTTATCTTGTAACATAGGGTAACCATGGATTCAAACATTCATATAAACATGTATATATAAAATATACATTCATAAACATTTCTTTCATATGAAAACCATAAATCATGCTTTATAAAAATCTGCGGAAACCATAATCATTTCATATTTTATCAACATGCTTTATAAAATTATGGAAATCCATAATCGCTTCATTTTCAACATAATTTAAAGTCAAGAAAACTACATTTCTTTTTCATTTTGTAACATTTATAACATAGATATGAAAACATATACATTGGTAAACATTAATATATATAGATTTTCATAAACATTTACATTTTCCATCACCTTAGTTATTTAAGCCCTTTTTCCTCTTTTAAACAAAACTTTCCACCTCCACCCCTGTCCTTTATCACCTTCCTCCTACAAGTCACATTATCCATAAAATCCATTAACATCCATACCTTAATCATGTTCAACTATACTTTACTTTCCAGAAACCCTTAAGCATTTAATCACTTCCAATTGATTAAAATCACTTGAACTCAACCTCTTTTGTTCTCATGATTTTCTTATGCTAAATCATGGCAATTACTACCCCATATAATAGCCCACAACATGCCATGAAATGGTCATGTCAAAACCCGGATATTCACATCGACATAACCAAGCAACTTGCACACTTGGTGCAACCATAAATTTTCAGTCATGTTATGTTCATCCACTGTCCTCTACAGGAATATGGTTAGAATCTGACTAATGGGCTTCCATATCCAAGAACACCCAAACGGAGTTCTACGGTTATGTTATGATCTTACTTAAATTGAGGTCATGACTATTGTGTCCCCTGGGAATTAAGAAGCCGGGTGCACTTTGAATGAATTTCTAAGTCCCAAAGTGTCGAAATTTGGATATACCTATTTCAGGGAGATATGTTCTCCTATCAATCTAGTTTATCCGACAATTTGAATCACTCAATTCGGATGAGGGATGTCCATGTTATGGCAAAAATACATTCATGGGGTCTCACAACAGAACAGGGAAAACTGCCTAAACATAGCGCCACTTTGAATGCATTTTTGAGTCCAAATGGTTCGGAATTTGGATAGACCTATTTCAAGGAGAAATGTTCTCCTATTAGTCTAGTTTACTTAGCTATTTGAATCACTCACTTCGGATGAGGGATGACTAAGTTATGGCCAAAATACAGTCATGGGGTCGGAGAAAAAAAACTGGACAACATCTCCCTTGGACACACACATACCCTCTTAGGATGTAAATTAACCCCGAGCAGAGGAAAACTCCTACCTCAAATGGCATGATTTCACGGGACACCACCTTTTCGTGAAAACCCGAACCTTGGACCTTGGCAGAATCTTGTGATTCTAGTACCCCACGCGTAGCCCTCGTCGCGTAAATCAACTTTAATTCTCGGATTGCCGAGTTCCAACCAAAATGAAATCCCGTGAAGCTTGCTTTTCTCTCTCTCTCTCTCTTACAATTTGGTTGAGACCAAAATGACAAGGCTATAAGACCTGATATTTTATAGTGGACATCAGTGGGCCCACGTGTCTACCACGTGTCACACTTTCTTCGGGTTCCGCTGGCCCAAAACAATTTATTTCGCTCGGTTTCATCTATTTTATCTAAATGGAGTATTCTTAAATATTTGACATTTTTCGATTTTTCTAAAATCTGCGGATCCACTCGACGCCTGTCGCCGACCGTGAAAATCCAACTGCCTCGAATTCAAATCTAAATGCCGATCGGGTAACTAGATTTCGCGAGACGAATTCAATGGTAAAGTCCGTTTCGTACCCACGCGTAGCCCTCGTCGCGTAGATCAGCTTTAATTATCGGATTGCTGAGTTTCGACCAAAATGAAATCCCGTGAAGCTTGCTTCTCTCTCTCTCTCTTTCTCTCTCTTACAATTTGGCTAAGACCAAATGATGCCTTTCGCCATGTTGATCTCAAGAAGACAGGTGGACACGTGGCCCACATCGCGCCACGTGTCACACTTATTCGGTTTCGTTTTCGCTCCGAAACAATTTATTTCGTCTCGATTTCAGTTCTATTTTATCTTAAATGGACATTCTTTAAATATTTGACATTTTTTGGGATTTTTCTAAAAATCTCGTTTTCGAGATCCACTCGACGTCCGTCGCTTCGAATTTTGTGAAAATCCGACTGTCTCGGAATTCAACGAAATTCGACTGGGTAACTAGATTTTGCAAGACGAATTCAACGGTGAAGTCCGTTTCATCATCCAAGATCTAGAAAAATTTTAGATTTTTCCGTGGCAAATTACTGTTTTGCCATTTTTTAGAAAAATTGCATTTTCACCCCTTAACATAATTTCTTTTTAATATATTTCAGCTTCCTTAGACTCAATACATTATTATGAAATATTTTTTATTTTCTGTGGCTTGTTCGGTAATTACTATTCATTTGACTATTTCCAATAAATACTCTAATCATCGGAAACGAAATTTACTATTCATGGAAATCGTAAATTGGTCTTGCTAATTCAATTTCTCCTTATAAAAATTTCGGCCCTCAAACTTAAATATCATACCCGACTAAAACAGTGTGGATATCGAGTTTGCATCCGATCTTCACGCTCCCATATCGCTTTCCTTCTGGCCGTGATTCATCCACAGCACCTTCACTAAAGGAATCACTTTGTTCCGAAGAACATGATCCTTTCGATCAACAATCTAAACCGGTCTTTCTTCATAAGTCAAGTCTTCTTTCAATTCAAATCCAAGCTGATCTCTAACACATGTGAAGGATCTCGCTATATACTAAGCATAGAAACATGAAAAACATCATGTATTCGCCAATCTGTGTGGCAACCTCAACCGATACGCTACTCTCCCAATTCTTTCCACAATCTCATAAGGTCCCATATAGCGGGGACTTAACTTCCCTTTCTTTCCGAATCGCAACACCCCTTTCCAAGGTGATATCCTCATAAATACCTGATGCCCCACCTGAAATTCCAGATCTCTCATTCGGTTATCTACATAACATTTATGTCGATCTTGTGCTATCTTTTAATCTATCCCTAATAACTTTAACATTATCTATCGTGACCTGAACAATTTCTGGACCTAACAATTTTCTCTCACCTACCTCATCCCAACATAATGGAGTCCTACACTTCCTTCCATATAAGGCCTCGTAAGGCGCCATTTCAATGCTTGATTGATAACTATTATTGTAGGCAAACTCCATTAATGGTAGATATCTATCCCAACTTCCTTTAAACTCTAACACACAAGCCCTGAGCATATCTTCCAATGTCTGTATGGTTCTTTCAGATTGGCCATCCGTCTGAGGATGGAAAGCCGTACTAAAATGTAACCTAGTACCCAGAGATCTTTGTAAGCTAGGCCAAAATCGGGAAGTAAACCGTGGATCTTTATCTGATACTATCGATACCGGCATACCGTGAAGTCGCACAATCTCTTTTACATACAACTCGGCCAACTTCTCAATTGAGTCACTATTTTTCATAGGTAAGAAATGGGTAGATTTCGTCAATCTATCAACAATCACCCATATCGCGTCATAACCACTATGGCAAAGCGGCAGTCCTAACACAAAATCCATTGTGATTTTCTCCCATTTCCACTAAGGGATCGGAAGAGACTGTAAGAGCCCTACAGGTCTTTGATGCTCAACCTTGACTTGCTAACAAATGAGACATCTGGAGACAAACTCTGCAACATCTTTCTTCATACCCCTCCACCAATAGTGCTCCCTCAGTGGTGTGATACATTTTAGTGCTTCCTTACAGATCGTACATGCGTAAGAGTGAGCCTCTTCCATAATTTCTTTCTTTAATTCTTCCACATCTGGTACACATAATCTGTGACCCATGATCAATGCACCATCTGCTCGTATTGAAAATCCCTTAGCTGCCCAGACTCAACTTCCCTTTTCAACTTAATCACGGTCAGATCTTGAGTTTGTAGCTCCCTTATCCCGCCTTATCAAGACAGATGAACATGAAACAGCTGAAAAGTCCTGGAATATCGCTTCACCTCTTATTCACACTCCAAAGACCTCAATTCCACAAGTCAGGAGGTGATGAGAATTCCTGCTGATAGCGGAACCAGAGATTTCTTATCGAGAGCATCGCCTACCACATTAGCCTTCACTGATGGTACCTCAATAGTGCACTCATAACTCTTAATGAGCTTAACTCCATCTCCTCCCTGGGTCTCATATTTAACTCCTTCGTGTGAATAAATATTGCAGCCTCGTGATCCTGGTAAAATTTTGCATGGAACCCCATATAATGCCTCTGATATCCTCAGAGAGCAGCCACAACAAATGCACCCAAATTTGTGTCATGTGTCGAATAATTTTTTCTACAAGCCAATTGTCTCGAAACATATGCTATCACATTTTCATGTTGCATTAACACACACCCTAAGCCTTGCCTTGAAGCATCACAATACACTGTATATCCATCCTGCCCTAACGGAAGTGTAAGAACTGGGGCTGAGGTCAATTTCTGTTTTAGTTCATCGAAGCTTTGCTGACATGCCTCTAACCATACAAAATTTTCCTCTTTCTTTGTCAATTTAGTCAAAGGAGCCGCTAACTTTGAAAATCCCTCAACAAATTTCCTAAAGTACCCTGCCAAACCCAAAAAACTTCGTATCTCTGCCACATTCATAGGTGAAACCCCCTCCACTGAAATCACATGTCCTAGAAAAGCAACACTATCTAACCAGAACTAGCATTTACTGAATTTGGCATACAACTCCATTTTCCTCGTAATCAAAACAATCCTCAGATGCTTGTAAGACCCGAGAAATTCCACTTCCCTCTGAATAAGGGCAAAATCGCAATTTTGATTATAAAATTTTAATTACGGTTAAAAATCCAGAATTAACTCTAGATCTCGGATGGAATAAACAGACAAATGCTGAACTGCCTAAATCTAGTTAGCACGTAAATTTCGCACTTGGCTTGATAGCCTGGAGTCGGCATGTTTTTCGAGGCATCGCGGTTTGGGTGCCGTAAATCTATTTTCGATGCGACGAAAGGCACAAATAGCATGTACTCATGTACCATAAGTGATATGAGTAGAGAAATGATGAAAATGGACAGCCGAGATAGTGCCGAATATCAAATCTGAGAAAGAGGGACATGATGGGTATTATGGAATTTGATTTTTTAAATACTGTATTTTGACAAATTTTAAATAGTTCTCTTCCCCAATTTTTAAAGACCCAAAAAACGTGAAGAACCAGAATTCTTCTTGCAGTGGCCATTTTTGAGAGAAATGCTTTAGAGAGAGAAACTTCTCTCTAAAAATACGGCGAATCCGACCGTCGGCGGTCGACGGAGCAAGAAGGGAAAACGTTCTACGCGGAGCAGGCTACGCGTGGACCCCGGGTTTGCGAGTTTTTGACAACTCCAAGAGGTAGGATTTTCTCCCTACTTGCGTTTTATTCCCATTTTTAAGGGTTTTTTGATGTTTCGGTTGGTTTGAGGCCGTGAGGGGTTGTTGATCATCCCAAAACATGGACCGAATTGTTGAATTTTGGGATTTTCTTGACGGGCCGTAATCGCCTTAAAATCGCTGGGCTGTTTGGCCTTTAAATTCGAAATGTTGGGCAGCAAATCATGCTTTTGATGTAATAAATGCCGGAATGGGTTGTTGATCGATTCCAAACATGGACCTAATTGGGGAATTGTTTTAGATTTTTGGACAAATTATGATGCTGTGTGTGAACTGCTTGGGAGCTTGTGATCATAATTTATTCAATAAATTATGCTTTGTTGTTTATAGGACCGGAAATGGGTAAGAAATTCGGTTCCAAAAAGCGAAACCGAGGTTAGACAAGTGGGTTGCCTCAGATGTACCTTAATTGCTGGGTTTCCCGACCTAAAATACCCTGCTTGTGTGAAATGGCCATAAAGGTCCATGTGTTTTGACATTGAAATTGTGTGAATTGAATGGCTTGGTATGTGTAGGACTAATTTTGAGAGTTAAGATCAAAGCACTATTAGGTTAACGCTGAGAAAGCACAATGACACAAGTATATAGAATTAAATTGTGTTGTAAGCCATTGGTGATGATTATGATTTGCTCAAGTGAGCTAGATCGGGTGATGATTGAGGTGTGGAATTCATATGTGTGTAATTGTAGTTGATTGAAAATATGCATATTGACATATTGTGTAAATGATTTTTGAAAAATGGTATAATGCATTTTCATATGCACTGGTGTTCTTAGAATTAGGTGAGTTTATGACAAGGTATTTTTGTAAAACGGATATGGCTGCGAAAGGAATTTCACAGATGATATTCCTAGAATCGGGTCGAGATGGCCAACAGATCATTTCGGATGAGGACCATGACTGTTTCGGAAAGCTCACCAACCAATTCACCTCGGAGGGTAGTCCCATATTTGTACCGAATATTTCGGTAGTATATTTTCAAGAACAAAAGTTTGGTGTTGAAAATGATTTTCATACATGGCTTAGGCAAGTGTGAGTGAGTCGCGAGGACTCGTGACATAAGTAATCATGACATTCAAGTAGGATCATGTATTTACTTGAGTGTGTAAGCTTATTTTTGGAGCATTGCACTGCACTTAGGTGGTGAGTAGCCCACTTAGGGCGATTCTCCTACTGAGCTTTAGCTCACCCCATCGTAGGATCCCCCTTATTTCAGGTACAAGGAGCGCTCGAGAAGATGATCCATTTTGAAGAAGCCTGTTTGTGGCTTGATAGTTTTTGGACATAACATGTATTAGAATTGTAGATTTTAATATGTTTGTATAAAACAAAAAGTGTTATCAACTATTGAATTATTGGGAGATAATTGAAGAATAGTTATGATAATTGATTTTATGAGTATTGGTTTATGAGCCCAAGAGGCAATTTTACTCATGTTGGGATATATATTGCATATATTGGATTGTTTGGGACAGTTTATGCAGGTTTTGAAATTGGGTAGAGCTCCCCGTACAAAGGAGACTCTGCCCGATTTTCTAAAGTGGCATCGGGTAACCCGACATCCACTTGTATTCCGCGGTTGACGGGTAGTCAACGGACCCCCGGGTTTTGAGGCGTCACAGCTCCTCATGATCTTCCTTACTGCCTGAATAGATCAAAATGTCATCAATGAAATACTATAACAAACTGATCTAAATAAGGCTGAAAGATCCTATTCATAAGATCCATAAAAGTAGTTAGGGCATTAGTTAGTCCAAATGGCATGACTAAGAACTCGTAATGCCCATACCGTGTTCTAAAATTTGTCTTGGGAACATCCTCTAACCGGATATTTAATTGATGGTAACCTGACCTCATATCAATTTTCAAAATACCTCGCCTCCTCGTAATTGGATAAAAAGATCAATCCGTGGAAGCGGGTATTGATTTTGTATTGTCACTTTATTCAACTCTCTATAATCAATACACAATCTCAAACTTCCATCCTTTTTCTTCACAAACGTAATGTAGAGCTCCCTACACAAGTACTTACCCGACAAAGCCCTTACTCACAAGCTCTTCCATTTGTACTTTCAATTCTGTTAACTCTAAAGGAGCCATTCTGTAAGGTGCCTTAGAGATTGGTTTTGTCCCAAGGGCCAATTCAATCTGAAAATCAATCTCTCTATCTGGAGGTATACTTAGAAGATCCTCTGGAAATACATCCAGACATTCTCTGACTACCAATGTCTTCCAATCGACTATCACTATCCCTCACCTCAATGACATAAGCTAGGTACCCCTGATATGACTTCCAGAGCATCTTACTAGCCTTCATAGTTGTCATAATACTGTTAGGTAGTGTCTTCCGTAACCCATAGAACACAATCTCTGTCTCCCTTGGTCTGTAGAACCTAACCTCTTTTCTATAACAATCCACTATAGCATGATGTCTAGATAGCCAATCTATGCCTAAGATAACATCAAAGTCATGGATGTCTAATAATATCAAGTCTTCCAGAAACTCCTTGCCTCCAATAATCACCCTGCTATCCATATAAACACTCTTTGCTAGCCGTGAATCCCCTGTAGGAAGAGATACCACTATGTCAGTATAGTTTATGCTGGGACTCACATTAGCATTTGACATAAACCCCATAGAAATAAAAAAAATATGTGTAGCTCCAGGGTCTATAAGAATATGAGCATCATGGTCAAAGAGTGAAATCATACCTGTCATTAACATCAGAGCAAGACAAAGATCCCGTCGAGTAACCGCAAATACCCCGGCCCAGGTCATAGGCTCCGCCTAGAGGTCCTCCTCGTGGCCGACCTCTACCTGCAGTACACTAGGTCTACCGGAAGGAGTAGAATCCTACCGTGCCCTCCTCGATCATGACCTCTACCAATCGAAAATGGCCTTTGTAATCGTGCCACCGTAGTCGACCCACTACCGGGAGGGGCTAACCTGCGACATTCCTTCGCAAATGTCCTCACCGCCCACACCGTAACAAACATCGGTACTCCACGCATTCTACGAAACCTTCCACACTTATCGCGATTGCCGTCTTCGGGGATCAAGAAGGTTCCAATCGTAGTTGATCGAACTTTGACTGATTGTCGCTCTCGACTTGTCTTACCACCTTCCCATGGTGGTTTACCTCCTTTCTTTGACTTTTTAATGATCCACCCTCGGTCCAAGTAGATCCATCTCTCTCACACCTCGCGAACCCCCGCGTGAAATCTAAGGAGCTAATCCCAAACTCCTCTCTATCCTGATGGCAGCCTCAACCACCTGTCCATACTGAGTATGAGAGACTGACGCCAAAATTCTCTTGACCTCTTTTCTCAGGCCTACGACAAACCTCTTACTTTTCTGTCCCTCGTGGTCACCAAATAGAGGAACATGTCATACTAGTTCCGAGAACTTCTTTTCGTAATCTGTCATTGACATGGTCCCTTGCTCAAGCTTGAAAAAATACTCAATCTTTCTCGATCTTTATGTAATCGAGGGGTAGAATTTCTCTAGAAACTCCTCTTTAAATCGAGTCCAGACACCCCTTGGAAATCATCTTTATACTCGCTTCTCTTCCGCCAAGGCTCACCTCACAATAGAGTTGCATTACGTCACCATCTTCTCATCTGGAAAGATCTCAGAATATCAATGATGAAGACCCGAGAAATTTCACTTCTCGGAAAATGGCAAAATCGTAATTTCGACATAAAATTGTTAATTTCGTTGTAACCGTAATTTATTCTCTAGATCTCGGATGATGAAACCAATTTCACCATCGAATCATCTCGCGAAATATGTTTAGCACGCAAAATTTCGTCGACTCGCAGACGTCGAGTCGGCACGCTTCGGCGCGATCACGCTCCGGCCAGAAACGATTTTCGATTCGGACGAAGTCACATAATGCGACTACGCCATAAGCGAGATTTAATATTAAACGACGTAAACCCGACATCGGTGATAAACGCTAAACGCCAAAACTCGGTGCTATGACATAAATTACTTCAATTGATTTAAGTCACAAAAGGACAAAATAGAATAAGTGGACTTGTCTTCTTCATTGCCCAAGATGAAAATGCGAGGAAAATAGATCCAGGGGCTAATTTTTCTGTCTAGCGAGAGTCTTCCTTCTTCTGTAAATACGACGATCCGACCTGGTTTCAATCTTCAGACAAGAAGTGAGAACTCGTCTACGCAGGCTTCATGCGGCATCAGATTTGTGAGTTTTCTCAAATCAGAGGTGGGTTTCTCCTACTTGGGTTTTAATGCTATTTAAGTGTTCTACAAAATGCTTCCGTTTGCTTCGAGGCTCAATGACCGCTTTGATAAGTTCAAAAGGCTTGGAACCGAGATGTTGGATTAAACCCACGTGACAATCCGTGACTGCCCACGGCCGATCCGCTCCTAGTTTGTGCTTTTGATATGTATGAGGCCGGAATCACTGAAATACGGTTCACAAAGTGAACCGATAAATTGTGTTCCCGATAGGAAATAAGAATCTAGGGTTTTACTGCTCCTTTAAACAAAGGGTCACGAAAATATATTTCAGAAAATATGTGTTTCATCGATGGGATTAAATTAAATTGCTCGTGTTTGATCATTAGCCCAAGTGAGCTAATTTTTGATGTGGAAATGTGGAATTTATGAAGACATGATTGTGTGAATTGAATGTTTTATAAATATATGCATGTTTATATATTTACATGTGAATTAGACTGTATTGGAATTGCATACATGCATTCCATATGCAATCGGAAACATCCTAGACTATAGAGTTAAATAAGTATTTATATTTAGCCCAAAGTTAAAAAACTATTCTATAGTCTAAAATATTAATTATCGGAGGGTAGTCCAAAATAAAAAAATATCAATCGTCGGAGCGGCCCAATTGATATTCATCTGAGGGTAGTCCACAAACAAATAATATATCAATCGTCGAGCGCCCAATTGATATATATATTCACTCCGAGGGTTGTCCACAAACTAACAAAAACAATAATTCTCATACGAGGCTTAAAGTAGTGTGAGAGAGCCGCGAGGACTCTGATCCTGAGTTGGTCATGTAGACATTCAAGTAGGATCATGCATTTGCTTGAATGTATGTTTATTTTGGAACATTGCACTGCACTTAGGTGGAGAGTAGCCCACTTAGGGTGATTTCACTACGGAGCATTAGCTCACCCTGTCGAGCGATACTATTTTACAGGTATAGGGAGCGTGCGAGGAGACGGTTCGTCCTAGAGGCCGCTTTAGAAGAAAGTCGAATTGTGGCTTTGGCTTTGTTGATGTTACATGTATTAGAATTCGAGTATTTTAATATATGTTGTATAAGAGTAAAACATTTGAACTCTTAGAACTATTGGATATATAGTTGGTATGTTTTTACAGATATCATGAAGATGGGCCCAAGAGGTCAAATGCTTTTTATCCATATTTGTATCATTTTGATTATATTGACTCCGCTTGGGATGTGTTTCATGCGGTGATGTATTTGGGTAGAGCTTCCGCACAAAGGAGACTCCACTCGATTCGTATGGCGTTGCAACCCGATCCACTTGTATTCACGTTGATAGTAGTCAACGGACCCGGATTAGGCATCACGTAACACCTCATTACCCTCTAGCCATGACTATGCCTTTGTGATCCCTAATTCCGTCATAATTTCTGCCCCACTCTTGCCCTCTCAATGGACACCGTCGGCTCACTCTGGCCGATGAAATGCCGTGGGCTTAAACTGAGTCATCCGGGGTCAAGCTTATATTAACTCCCAGTGGCTCTAGAGGACGTGATGGTCCTGCCTGTGAAGGCTCTAAAGGAACAGAAGGTGGAATAGGAACATTAATAGATTCGTCTACATGTTCCTCAGCTAGAGCAGACATCTCTGCAGGAACTCTCCTCTTGGCTGGACGGCCTCGACGACGCATTTTCTGTAACATTTAAACATATCATATATTATAAAGTTCATATGACATTTAAATTATTAAAATAACTTGTGCACCTTTAAATAAAACATTAAATCATTTTAGGACGTGGAAAATTTTCAAACCACTAAAACATTTTCAAAACAAGGCTCTGATACCATGTTGAAGGGACCCAAACCAAGTTTCATTTTCCTAACTAGGGGGACCCTCCTGGCACTCCTACGGATTCGGAAAAAAAACCTTTCATTTCTTTTAAACCTTTTTAAAAGTGAATCCGTGGAGCGAACCCATTTATATAGTTACATTTTCCATTAAAATCTTATGAAACATGGTGGGACAATTTTTTTTTTTTAAACATTAAACCCTAATAGAAAATCGAGCAGACTTTTCTCTGTTTTTCGGACATGTCCCAATTTACAACACCTGTAATAAAACAATTTAATTTACTCCACATCCAACAATGGGACATCAAGTCCACCACAACCAATTTCAAATCAAACTTTAAAATCATTTTATGAACACTATAAATATATAAACAATCTTTTAAAACTTATATACATTACAAAATAAAGGTGCACTAGTAGTTATTTACAACAAAAGCTATACATTTTCAAAAAGGTGGTCGTCATGTGAGGCGGAGTGTCACTAGCCCGGAGGATGCTCGAACTGGCACATCAGTCTCTGCCCCTGAAAACATTTTATAAAACATTTGAAAAACGGGTGAGCTAAAAAGGAGCTCAGTGAGAGTACAATTCATAGGAAAATAATCTTTCCAGACATAATTCAAATACAATGTGTAAAACAATTGTATAGAGATCTTATTTCCATAAACATTTACTTTGCATTCTTTTCCTTTATATTCAAATACAACGTGTAAAACAATTGTATAGAGATTCATCATAAACATTTACTTTGCATTCTTTTCCATATAGTTCAAATACAATGTGTAAAACAATTGTATCAACATATCTTTTCAATATACTTTCTTTTCCTATTTTTTTGAATTCGTCATATCCAATGGAAGCCGCCTACCATCACTCACCATCGGGCCCATGAAAGAACCTTACGAGAACAAATTTTACGATCACCGACATACCAAAAAGGAACCTCCGATAAATGGTGCATTTCTTTTAAATACCATTGCACTATAGAATAAATCACATTATGCGTTGGTAACATTTTCGTACTTTTCACGTGCATGGCAATATGCATCACTCTTCCCTTCCCTCTATAAAAAAAATCCTAACTCTTTCCCATGTACCATGCACGTGTAAAGTACTTTAGTCGATTTTTCTTTATCTTTGTAACATAGGCAACCATGGATTCAACATTTTCATATAAACATGTATATATAAAATATACATTCATAAACATTTCCTTTCATATGGAAACCATAAATCATGCTTTATAAAACTATGAAAATCATAATCATTTCATATTTTCTCAACACATGCTTTATAAAACTATGGAAACCATAATCATTTCATATTTTCTCATCATAACTTAAAGTCAAGAAAACCACATTTATTTTTTCATTTGAACATTTATAACATAGATATGAAAACATATACATTGGTAGACATTAATATATATAGATTTTCATAAACATTTACATTTTCCATCACCTTGGTTATTTAAGCCCTTTTTCCTCCTTTAAACAAAACTTTCCACCTCCACCCTTTTCCTTTATCACCTTCCTCCTACAAGTCACATTATCCATAAAATCCATTAACATCCATACCTTAATCATGTTCAATTAAACCATTAACTATACTATACTTTCCAAAGAACCTCTTAAACATTTAATCACTTCCAATTGATTAAAATCACTTGAACTCAACCTCTTTTGTTCTCATGATTTTCTTATGCTAACTCATGGAAATTACTACCCCATACAATAGCCCACAGCATGCCATTAAATGGTCATGTCAAAACCCGGCTATTCACATCGACATAACCAAGCAACTTGCACACTTGGTGCAACCATAAATTTTTAGTCATGTTCTGTTCATCCACTATCCTCTACAGGAATATGGTTAGAATCCTGACTCAATGGGCTTTCCATAGAGTCCAAGAACACCCAAAACGGAGTTCGGACGAAGAAGTTATGACCTTCCGAAATTGGGGGCCATGACCATTAGTCCCCGAATTAGTGCCAAAAATTTTGAATGAATTTCTAAGCCCCAAAGTGTCGGAATTTGGATATACCTATTTCATGGAGATATGTTCTCCTATCAGTCTAGTTTAACCAGAAATTTGAATAACTCAATTCGAATGAGGGATGACCAAGTTATGGCCAAAGTATAGTCATGGGGTCTCAAAACAGAACAGGGGAAACTGCTTAAACATAGCTCCCCTTTGAATGCATTTTTGAGTCCAAATGGATCAAAAATTTGGATAGACCTATTTCAAGGAGAAATGTTCTCCTATAAGTCTAGTTTACTTAGAAATTTGAAACACTCAATTTAGATGAGTGATGGCCAAGTTATGGCCAAAATACGCTATGGGGTCGTTAAAAACCGACACCATCTCCTGTGACACACACATACCTCTTGGCTGTAATTAACCCGAGTAGAGAAAACCCTACCACAAATGACGGATTTCACGGACATCACCTTTTCGGCTTCTCGTGAAACCCAACCTTGACCTTGCGTGCATCTGTGATTTTGGTACCCACACATAGCCCTCATCGCGTAGATTGGCTTTAATTCTCGAACTGCCGAGTTCCGACCGATGAAATCCCGTGAATCAAAGACAGAAGCTTGCTTCTCTCTCACGCTCTCTCTCTCTCTCTCTCTCTCTCTCTCTCTACGATTTGGCTGAGACCAAAATGATAGCTTTTTGGCCATGTTGATCTTTTGGGCTATTTATAGTGTGGACAAGAGGCCCACGTCGCGCCACGTGTTACACTTCTTCGGTTCCGTTTTCACTCCGAAACAATTTATTTCGTCTCGGTTTCAGCTCCACTTATCTTAGATGAACATTCTTTAAATATTTGACATTTTTCAGGAATTTTCTAAAAATCTTCTTTCGGTCCACTAACGCCCGTCGTCGACTTTGTGAAAACTAATGTCTCGAATTCAACGAAATTTGACTGCAACTAGATTTCATGGAGATCAATTCAACAGTTGAAGTCCGCTTATTATCCGAGATCTAAGATTTTTCAAAGGACAAATCAATGCTTTGCCATTTTTAAAAATTGCATTTTCACCCTGAGAACATACCTCTCGCTTTTAATCTATTTCAAATTTTCTTTAGACTCAATATATTATTATGAACATTTTTTATTTTTGGGGCTTGTTTTTCGAAAATTACTATTCATTTGACTGTTTCCAATCAAATACCTAACTGATCGAAAACGAAATTTACTATTCATGAAAAAGCGTAAGTCTTACACCTTTGTATGTTCATAGTTAAGCGATGAGCCCGAGGACATTTTAAATGAATTGTAAGGATTGTGTAGGCGATTGGAGCATACGACGATAATCTAGCGTGCTTGATAAGAATTGAAAGAAATTAGTCGAGAAAAAAGTGAGTACTCGAAATCTTTTTTTGAAAACGAAAGTGTTTAATTTACCAGATTGTAAAGTGCTTTGAAAATATAATGTAATTAGTAAAACATTGTTTTTACCTCCCACTTATTACTCGTAGAAAGATTTCAATTCCCGGTACTTAAAAGCCCCATTTGGCACAGTTTAACCAAAACCCACACAAATGGCATCGCTCGGTTTTGGTCGGATGTATCTCGGACATGCCATAGCGGGGTTATGGGACATTATGACTAACTATATTGCCTGGTCTGCAATTGTCGGTTAGATATAGTTTATATTTATATAGTGAGTCGCCTTGCACATTCGAGTATATAGATAGTTAGCGCCACAATATGGTATGATGATGATGCAGGTACGTTCATGTCTAATGCATTTTGGTTCCAAGGTTCCATTATGTTTATGTAGATCCGCTTTGTTCACATCGGACCATATTAGACGAGTAGTGTTCTGGTTGTTCACTACCATGCCAGTCGGTGTTCCGGGCATCAATGCCTAGGTATTTCATAAACGGGCCACAAAGGTCAGGTACTTGATTTACAAGACAGCACTTTCATATTAACCACCATCGAAACAACAAATAGTTGTAATAGTTTTCAAAGAGCAGAAATAGTTTTCAAAATAGTTTTCTCAAAATGGCTTTCAAGAAATCAATTTTATCATAAACGCTTTACAACCATTTATGTATAGATTACATAGGAGTGTACATACAACAGTAAAGAACATTTAGAACTTATAGTACCACCGAGCCCGTTTGGATCATAGTTTCTATTTTTAAATACCTTTCCAAGTGCAAAGCCGGTTTGAAGACCTTCAGATCCTCACCTCGGGACGCTATGTTGTATTTATATATAAGATAATGTGTACGTAACAGTAAAAGTTAAATGTGACATTTTGTATATGTAAATATCTTTTGTAAAATATGCATGCATGGTTTTGAGAAAAACAGGTTTCGATGAATTTATGTTGGATTGATTCTTATCTTATATTTTGATGAGGACCAGAGGTCATTTATGGTTGTAGTTGGATTTTTTGGAAAATATTGGGAGTGCATTTTTTTTTTTAAATGTGTGATTCGATGTTTCACCACCGTGCACACCATTATGCCGCTTCGATTAAGTAAATCTAAAGTTGTGATTTTGATAGAAAAGTGAAAATTTTTATAACCCACGCTTTTCCAAAGACAACAATAGTTTTAATGGCTTATCTTTCATGAATCTCTGTCATCAAGCGAGCTTGGCCGGGAGGTTACTGGGTGGAGCCGCTCGACGCATTCTCAATAGGAAGGGGGTCTGTCATACTCGTTGACGCAGGAGATTCTAGTCAGATAGGAGTTGCTATTTTTTTTAGAAATATTTGCTTTTAGGAGTTGTTTTATTTAAATCATAAAGTTTTGTTTTTCAAGTCAAAGTAGCAGTTGCTTTATTTGATTTAGAAAATATGAGGTCTATATATACCCCCCTTAATATAGTCTTTGGATTCAAGTTTAATAATATTTTCAAATTTATATTTTTAAGAGCTCTCTCTTATTATTTTATCTCTTCGGGGGATTCCTTTGAGTGACGAGTTCATTGTTTCTTATCCCTTAATGGATTCCTTGAGTGACGAAGTATATCTCTTGTTCTCTTGTTTCTTGAATGGTGAGTTCGTGGCTTCGTATCTCTTGGTAGATTCCTTGAGTGGCGAAGTAGGTACCTATCCTTCTATAACCTCTACTCATTTCATCATCTTATCTTTTTAGCTTTCCAAATCCAATTCTCCAACCACAACCCAAAACTTTCCAAATCTTGTTACATGCTTCTAAAACCTTTCTATATACTTTGTTTCACCCTAGAAACATAAATATTATCATCCATAACCTTAGAGAAACTTCAAACTCGTGCATAGCCCTAGCCTACTTTAGAGAAACCCAAAAACTGTAAACTAACTCAAAATAAGGTTGTTTTGCATTAAATCAAACTTGAAACTTTCCAAACCTTAAATCATTCATTATAAACCTTAATTCCATCATAAATAAACCTCAGATAATCCTTATAACCTTTGCAACTAAACTTGTCTCTTACCTTTTAAAGTTACATCTTATACCCCTAAACTACCACAACCCATCCCTAACTTGCCTAAACTGTTAGATCATTCATCACTATCCCGTCCTCACATCAAAGAGGTATCAAAGCTCATGGTTTGATGGCTAATCATAAACTAAAAGGTGTGCTTGGTGCTAGAGACAAGTTCTAGTCATGATTGGAGTCGTTCACTAGCCATGGAGGAAAAACGTATTATTGATCTTGAGACTTTTGCCCAACATATACAACAACCTTTGATGCTTTATGAAGATTGTATGTCTGTGGAGAACATGGTGGAAGGTATAAGTAAATACAAAATAAATGAGAAAAAAAAATATGATTTTTATGAAGAGACTTTGCAGCCTAGTCAACTTGAATGTTTTTGGAGCACAAGAAAGCTAAAGATATGTATGCACGATACTATGATTAGGATGGGAGGTATGATGGCTACTACCAGGATGATGAGTACTATGAGATGCATGGTAACTATGAAGACGACTTAAAATTCAATCCAAAGCTTAACATTCCAAAATTTGATGAAATAATGGATGTTGATGAATTTTTGGATTGGCTTAATATGGTGGAGCATGTCTTTGGATATTATGAGCCCCCCTGAACGTGAGAAGGTTAAGTTGGTGGCTATCAAGATGTGTAAGAATGCTTACATTTGGTGGAAAAACTTGAAGAGACAACATGAAAAAAGATGCCAAAATGAACATTGAAACATGGGAAAAAATAAAGAAAGAACTAAAAAGGAGATACTTTCCCATTAACTATTGCCAAGACATCTACCTCAAAATTCAGAATTTTAAGCAACAAGATTTGAGTGTGGAGGAGTATTCAACTGAGTTTGAAAACTTGGTAATCAATGGAGACTTGGAAGAGTCCAAGGAACAAGTCATATCCTACTACCTTGTTGGTTTGAGGTTTGATATTGCTAGAGTTCTTTTTATGCAGCCATATAACACTCTTCATGATGTGATTAAATTGGCTTTGAAGGTTGAGGCTCTAAACAAGTATGGAAGTTCTATTATAACTAAGAGTGTGGCTAAAGAAAGGCTTGCCAAGGGTTCAACTTCTTGGAATCCTAATGGTAGTAAACTTACCCTCACAACTCAAGTAAAGAGTAAAGTGCATAAGCCACAACAAGAATGGACTCTTATTTAAAAGATATGTTTGAAGTGCCAAGGATTGGGCATATTGATTCTGAATATCCTAACCAAAAAGTGATTGCCCTAATTGAGGAAGATGAAGCCAGGGAAGAAGATGTTGAAGTAATTGAATCCAACCATGTGTAAAAAGATGAGAAAAATAGTTCATTATCTTCAAAATCTAAGCTAGAGAAGGAAATAAAAGACGGTTATGATGTGATAGATTTGGTTGTTAAAGAAATAGAAAGTGAGAGGGAAATCCCATAAGAAGTGAAATTGATTCTAGAGGAATGTGTTGATGTAGTGCCTGAGGAAATACCATATGGTTTGCCACCTATGGGGGATATTTCACATAAAATAGACCTCAAACCAAGTTCGATTTTGCTCAACAAACCAGCTTATAGAATGAGTCCTAAGGAGGTTGAAGAGCTTAAAAGGCAAGTTGATGATTTTCTTGAAAAGGGCTTATTCGAGAAAGTAAAATTCCTTGTGTGGTTCCTACCCTATTGGCACCTAATAAGGATGAATCTTGGAGAATGCGTGTTGATTGCTAACCTATTAACAACCTTTTTGTTCATGAGGAAGTTAGGTTCAACATTGAGCAAAGAATTGAGCAATATGAAAAACAAGTAAATGAATCACAAGCTTGTTTTTGACCCTAGGAGTTGGATTTGGTTTCTCATGCAAATGTGTTCCAAGTTGCATGCAAGAGCACGTGGCCCTTCAAGGATTTTTAACAAGATTGGAGAGAATGTTTACAGGTTGAAGTTTCTTGATGACAATGATACCTCACCTATATTCAATGTCACAAATTTGAAGAGTTATCATGGTGAAGACTTAAGGGCAAGTTTTTTTTTCTCATCTATGGGGGATTGATGTAGGAGCTTCTATAACAAACCTTCGAAATTCAATCCTAATTATGGAAAATTCATATTCGGGAGTTTGTGAAACCTTAGAGACACCAAATATATTTATATTTCCAGGTATTTTGAGTCTTGTTACTATTTTGATTTGGAGTTGTTTTATTTTATAAAGATTTGTTCTCCAAGTCAAAGTAGTAGTTGCTTTATTTAATTTAGAACATTTGTTTTGTTAATCAAATAGGAGTTGCTATTTCTTTTTAGAAATATTTGCTTTTAAGAGTTGCTTTATTTAAATTAGAGAGTCTTATTTTCCATGTCAAAGTAGGAGTTGTTTTATTTGATTTTGAAAGTATGGGGTCTATATACCACCCTTAATGTAGTCTTTGGATAATCAATTCAAGTTTAATAATATTTTCATATTTCTTTTAAGCCGCTTCTCTTTGTTCCTACTTTATCTCTTGGTAGACCCTTGAGCGTATGAAATTCTCATCGTCTTATCCCTTGTGGACTCCTCAAGGCGCAAGATATCTTGTTCCTAATCTCTTGGGTGACGGCAGTTCGTGGCCAGTTCGGTGGCTTCATTCTTTGGTGGATTCCTCGAGCAGCGAAGTGAAAGACTCATCCCTTCTATAACCTCTACTCATTTCATCATCTTCTCTTTTAACTCTTCCAAATCCACCCTCCAACCAATAACCCAAAAACCTTCAAACTAGCCATACTTCCAAAACTTTTCCATATACTTTGTTTCGCCCTAAAAACATAAATACTATCATCCATAACCTTAGAGAAACCCTAAATTCATGCATAACCTAGCCTTAGCCTACCTTAGAGAAAACCAAAAACCGCAAATTAGCTCAAAACAAAGTTTCTTTTTGCATCAAATCAAACCCGAACTTTTCTAAACCTAAAATCCTTATTCTAAACCTTAATTTCATCATAAATAAACCTCAAACAAGCTCTATAACCTTTGGAACCAGACTTATCCCTTATCTTTTAAAGTTACATCATATACCCCTAAACTACCATAAACCTATCCCTAAGTTACCCAAACCGTTAGATCATCCATCACGGTCCCGTCCTCACATCACTCGTCCTGATTCTAACCCTATTCATGATGTTGATGATACAGATGATGACGATGACAATACAATTCCAAAATATTATCTATTGTTGTTTGATGGTTTCATTTTATCAACTTATACTTTGTGAACATGTTTTGTGATTTTTTATTATTGTCACTTTTATAATTTGAATATTTTAGCATTTTGCATCATATATCAACGTACTTTTTTTTTTGTTGTAAATTTATTATGTTTTAATCAAGATTATAATTAAATTAAATTTATAAAAATATATATAATTATCGATAATTATCGATAATTACCTATAGATTACATAAATATTACCTACTAAATTGGCAAGTTAATTAGGCAGCCAACTTACATATAGATTAGCTACTAAATTTGCATAGAAATTTACCTACAAAATTACTGACAACAGAAACAATAGATAAGTCATTTTCCTAACAAAATATGGTATAAAAATTACCTACCATTTATAGACTAAAAGTTTGTAGGTAAAATTACCTACTATTTTATTATTTGTTGGTAATTTTTTTTACGGACAGAGATATGACATACAACTTTGTTCAATAAGAAGTCAGTAGATAAATGGAATTACCTACAAAATTTCAATTATTACCTACAAAAATGTTCCGTAGTGCCATTGACCCTCTTCCAAATCTTCTCCTTAACATAATCAAAGACAACAAATTTATTGCGGCCTATAATAGCCGGGAGGCCCATATATATCTCGGACATGTTAGTGAGTGGGATGCCCTGGACAAGGATAGTATAAAAATCAAATTTCAAACTTTCTAGGACATAATAAAGGGTTTATCAAAATTTACTTTTTACCCAAAAGCCTTCTCATATTGCAGCAAAAAAAAAAGCCATGCGCAATCCTTTAGGGGTCAATTATCACTCAGACGTACCTTTTCTTAAAATGTTTATAAATAATTTAAGCAATTTTATGATATTGATAAAAAATAAATATTTTTTGAAAGGAAAAATAATTTTATTGATTCAAACTTATAGTAGATCGATACATCCAAACTATAAATTGTTAAAAATCATAAAAGATGAAAAAATATCTAGGCTAATAATATAATAAATCGTCATAAAGCCTACAAATTTGCTAATATAGTGACTAGAATATCTAAGACTCCGATTCTTCAACATACTGACAACCATAATCTGATATATTTGACTAATCTAATCTGTTTTACCTGTCTGAATCATTCTTATACAAATAAAGCGTCCCAACAAGACGACAAAAAATACCACGTCATAACAAGCTGACGATAAACCAAAAGTCATAATAAGACGACGACAAATCAAATGTCGTAATAAAAAGGCAACAACACAAAAAACAATAAAATACCTAAAACTTTTTGGAGTAACCACTTTATTTAGACAAAAAAAAAAAGAAAAAAAAAAGAGGTATAGATGGGTGATTTTAAGCCAAAAATGATAAAAATTATTAATCCTTACTTAAGGAAAAAAGAGTGGCTAGAGAAAAAAGAAGAGAGATAGTGGAGAGAAAAGGAGGCTAGAGTTAACAAGATGGCTCTTGCATGGGTATTAGATGAGATTTTGCCCAAGCAATTTGTTATGCCATTGCTAGCAACTTTTTAGTCAGACTATTTATTATTTCGTATTGCATGTTTGACACCATCACAATAGTTAGTAAATTGTTCACCATGAAGGAATCAGGAAAGTGCAATGATAGAGAGATAAAGACAGAGAAGGTGCATCTATGGACAGATTGAGACACACAGAGAAGTCTGCCAGAATAACTAACCCACCAATAAAGAAGACAGTGGAATTTAACAATGCGAAATTATCATTTCAAGCTGTCACCATAACCAAATATATAAAAAAATAAAAATAGAAAAAGATTATATCAAGGCGCTTCCTAGATTTGAATATGAATGGCAGCAGTAGCTCCCAGTAAGCAGGATTAGGAGGATCATGATCCTATATAAGTGAAGAAAATTTATAAGGACCAAAGATGAGTCCTCACTTCCAATAGAGATAAAGGGAATGGAAAAGGGTTATGCAAATCAAAATGATCTCTCAAATTGAATATGAATGGTAACAGTAGCTTATTTCTGATAAATTTTAGATGAAAAAAAGAAACATATAGCCTAAACCGGACAACATAATGTTTTTATTGGGAAAGAAACAAAGATGGGGTTATTTGGCGAGAGATAGGGAATGGAAACAAAAAGGATATGCAAATGATTCATGGAGGAAAGATTTTACTCCACACCTCATTCCTTGTTTCATAATCACTGAACGTTCAATGCTTACCTCCTTTAGTTCTTTATTCTAAAATTTAGTATGAGAAAAATTATTGATGTGGAGAGGGAGGAAATACAAAGGGAGGATGCTAAAATTTCAAAACATTCAGAAAAATATAATGAATGTTGACTCAGAACATGAGTAGGAGACAACTACTATGGGCACCATAACCAAAGAGCTTTTGATATAAACAGAGGTAATACTAGTCCTCATAGATCATCCTCAGACAACACACTCAATTGATTAAAAGCGTTTTCCAGAATATAATCCCACTGAATTCTGAATCAGTTTCTAGTGAAAACAGAATGAGAGCCATCCTTTGCCTCAGAGCTATCAAAGAGATAGGTGAGAATACCCACAATCCCAAGAGAATAATAAGAAAAGGTTACCCCTCGAATGTAGGTAATTCACTTCAACTCTCGTTTAATCTTAAACTGTTGCGCTATTCATATAAATAAGTATAATGTATCATTTATTTACCTTTCTTTTAGATTCCACATTATTGAATCACACTCTCGTCGAGATGAATGCTACTTAGGAGTAAAACCCAATCGTTCACAACCCAATCTACTGCCAACAACAAAAATTGCAAAGAGAGATATCCTTATCTTTTCTTTCTTTTTTTTTTGTGAATCGCGAAAAATCAATACCTTCGTAAATGAAGAAAATATATATATAGGTTTCACAAAACCTTCACCTGGCGACCCACACATGACTAAGCTGACCTCATTGCGAAAATTCTGCACCAATATAAGCATGGTGTCTGATAACAGTAGATGGGCCGGCGAACTAGCTTAGCAAGCCTGATTTGTGAGTATCACACTATAATTCATGAATGACATAAGAGCTATAACCCTTATGTGAAATACTCGAGATTTAATCATTTTTAACCTAAGTGCACCCTAGACTTATCCCCCATTTTACGCCAACATCTTCTAACCTTTAAAGTGCATGTTAACCTAATTTTGTATTCATAAATTTGTCCCCACTTTTCCTCGTTTAATAAAGACATTGGCTAATAATAATACAAATATATATATCTTCCTATACTACTCAAAATTTGCAATTATAGTCGCCATTTATCTAGACAGTTCCATAGATCTAATCAATCCCAAGATAAAAATATGCCAAGACACAAAACACTGGTACAAAACGCCCAAATAATAGCAAAAAGAGATACATAATGAGGTCAAACTTAACTCCTTCGGACGCGAGATCAAATACTGGGACTTTACTCCGATTTTTTTTTTTAAAAGTCAATTCGTACTGTACGGCCCACATCTTTTATAATGTAATCCAAATATCATATACATATTAAAGAGCTACCATCGGAGTGGTGTCCATCAAAATCTAGACACATATAATCGAGTCCCATTTGCATAAATGATAAACTATACTTCTCTTTCATACATTTACAAATCGTAGCATCGAACCTACATAAACCCTGCTAAATGTTGGCTCACCAGATGCAGATGTTTGGTCGAAGTGTCTTCCTCGTAGACTCACACGGATTAGAACCCGTATGCTTTACGCTTTAGCGGAAACATTTCTTATACGTAAACACAAATAATAGATACGTAACAAGATATCAAAATCTTCTTATTTATATCACATATTTACACACATAAATGTTCTCAGAATAAAAATTAAGCTTTACATTCAGATCTCTCATCTACGCAAAAATCTAACTTATACTTCTAACAATCTTATACTCACTGTGAATTACACTTATATGGTTTTATCCGTCTGATCTACACTATAGCACTTATTCTTTATCCATTCTGATTCATACTTATGTGCAAATTTCTGATTCATACTTATAGCGCATTCTTATTCTTATTCAGATCTTATACATATCTGTATCTCCCAAAGGACATATACTTGAACCCTCTCGTTAGACCGATACTCTATCTCCCGTAGGATATATATTTATACTGAAACAGATCGCATGATATACTTATTTAGGTTCCCAAATGACATACATATCTAACTTATACTCGATACTCTTGTCTGGGCTTTATACTTATTTCTGATCTCCCATAGGAGTTAACGTAACTTATGCTTAAGGCTGCAGGTACTTAATCACGTATTGGTATTTATCTCATCTCGATCTCCCACAGAGCTACGTAATCCTATACTTTATCGTATTGAGCCATACACTTGTTCGAGGCACTCTAGGTACTACTTTAGAGATATTACTGAACGATAACGGTATTCTCGATACACATTATATTTCCTTGATCTATACGTATTATAACCCTTTTCATATACGTATTTCAAATCTTATACATGCACATATGAACTATACTTGTCTTACTAACTTATACTGGGTCTTACTTAATCCATAGTACTGGTATTTCTGAGCACATACTATATTTCTCGATCTTATACGTGTATTACGTAATCCTATACCGTATTTCAAATTACACATGTAATACTTAACTTATACTTGTCTTACGTGAATCTCTATAATGGTCTTACGGATCTTATTCTTATGCAAAGGCAGCATTCGAGGTACCGATGAGCTCCGAACAGACGATCATATCACATACAAGGCCTGATCGACTTCTACAGATACTTACATTGGCCTTCAGAGGTACAGATCACAGATTCATTATACGGAAGTAACCGTAGTTACGAGATCGGACTTATATACTTACTTCATTTAACTTGTACTTATTTTACCGATACGAGTACCCTTAGGTACTAATGACTTATACTTGTTTTTACCGATAATGGAGTACCCGGGAGGGCCACCGGACTTATACTTGTTTTACCGATACGGAGTACTTTAGGTACTACCGACTTATACTATTCGGATCTCCGTAGGAGTTACGCAGTTTCTTCTTGCGAACTTATACTTATATCGTACGATGTTCATTCCTAGACTCCCAGAGGGAGTTACAGAGCTTATTCTTATTCATAACTTATAGTTATAACATGCTTATTATCATTCGGGACTCCCGTAGGAGTTACAGCTTATTCTTATTCAGGACTTATACTTATAACAAAGCCATTATCATTCTCGACTCTTTAGGAGTTACAAGAGCTTAACAGATACGTGAGCACTGTAGGTACGACATAACTTAATTAGAGACAGGAGTACCCGTAGGCATCTTTCGGCTGCATCCTAAGGCATATGAGTACCCGTAGGTACTGGCAATCCTAATCGTATACTGTGAGTACCGTGAGGTACTATAGAACAAATACAGGGGTACCCGTAGGTACATTCAGACCTTTACCATATTCAATTCTTTGCCTTATTCAGTCTTATCATATAATTGTTGGATTGCTCAGACCAAGTAATACGAATGAGTAGGACATCGCACAATGGCACCAAGGTACAAGATAAGATCGAGAAAGACAGAAGACAAAGCAGAGTGCCGGCATCGACAGAGAGTGCCATCGCACTAATCGAGTATCATACTACCAGCTTAAGATGATTAGAGAGTGCCGTCGCACTAATCGTAGAGCACCGGCACTAATCAGAGCACCGATACTAAAACGTGCCCCGCCACGCAATGCAGGTGCCGCGTCATTCAATAACCGGGTCTTAGGCGCTTTTACAATTATATAAGTTCAATAACTTACTATCTTATAATAGGGCATTCTTAGCCACATTATATTTTTATGACATATTGCCATTTCATGTTCATGTTTCAATTCGTTTTCATGTTTCATAACCTATTTAGGTTTCATGCCTATTCCATGTGGCATTTCAGATACTTATACAGGAATACTGATGTATTCACACTTCAGTCACGTATTCGTCTCAACGCATCTTATTTTCTAGAAATTGAATCAATCCACCCGATCATCCAAACTCAAGTTATGACATTTTCATGGTTAAGGTGTTAAGGGTTCTTTTCCAACTGGAATCACCACCCGAGCAATCGGAACTCGTTACGTCCAACAACCCGTACTAATTTCTATGTTCAAACGGATGCAGGAATCGCTTGCATACGCCCACTTTGAGTGAATTTTTTGACCACTTAGAGCCAGAATTTGACGATACCTATTTCTTTAGGTTTGGTTCTCCTTGAAGTCTATTTTAATTGACCACTTGAATCACTTAAATCGGATAAGAAATGAGAAAGTTATGGCCAAAATACAAAAACTGGTCAGAATAGGAAAGGCAACAGTGGTGTAACGGGTATATCCCTAATGTGTACCCCACATTCAGCCTCGGGAGGCGTATCGCACACTCTTCAAGGTGTACCGGTGACATGACCAAATGTCCGTAATGTGCATTTTCTCCCATTTTCCATAGTTTTACACTCAACGACTCTATACCTCAAACACACATCTAAAACTATTTAATTCACTGAATTTCTTTTCTATTCAATTCCTTCAATACTTATCTTAGTTCAAAACCTATCATGAATTACTAAAACTATTCTAATATGGGTTATGACCCATACAAACTAAGCATCAAGATTTGTTAGGTTTGTTCTAAACCCTAACTCATTTCTCTTCCATTTAACCATGAATCCAACAACAAAAGCGGAGGATTCCATACTTATCTTGTTCGTGGGTTTAACCAACCCACTCTCAAGAAACCTAAGGTTAGGGATACTCCATCAAAACCTCTAGATTTAGAGACAAGATATTAACCGCACAGCCTTAAATTCCATGTGATCCATAAAAATCCATACTCAAAGTAGTTTCCATACCGCTTGATCTTGGCTCAACTTCTTCTCTTCACCCTTCCTCTTCCTCTTCTTTCTCCCTTCTTCTTCTCACGTGGTTCTCTTCCCAATTTGAGACCAAATTTGGTCTTTGAAGCCTATAAGCCTGCAAGGCCATGTTTGGCTCCTCAAATAAACCCATTGGGTTAAGTTTCATTATTTGATTTTAAGCCCATAACTCTCGCCATTTGTATTTCAATTCCTTTTATTGCATTTCTCGTCTCTGACCTTCTAGGAATTACACCGCAATTCCTACTTATATATACTTTGCCTCAATTTATTGTTAACTTATGACTTTTAAGCCCCTTTTTGGACAAATTACAATTTTGTCCTTAAGTTTTGTAACTTTCCGGGTCTCTCGTTTCCATGTTTCGCATTTAACTCATGAAACATTCAAATTAGGCTTACAAAATACCCTAAACATGTCGCAAACGACTAGGGTATAATTTGGGGTGTTACATCTCACACAGTGGAGAAGCACAAATTCATTCTTCCACTACCCTTTCGGTCGAAAAATCACACATGGTATGAATCATGTGTTATAGTGTTTACTATTTTATGATGTCTTACAAAACATTATACAGACCTAAGTTCAGTCGCTTCTAAGTGCCTAACCTAAATTCTCAAAATACTCTCATTTCAATAGGTGATTTTCGAGAACTCACATTTGGCTTTCACAGGTTATTTTGGACATTTATCAATCTAAATTGGTTGTTGAATGCATGGTTAACAACCTCATCTCATCTTTTAATGAGGCGACAATCCTAACATTTAAGTCTAATCTCTACTTGCTATTCGCTGCTAAGAGGCGATCAAGCCAGGTGGAGTGAGCCGACCCTTGACCTGTAACATCTTCTTCGTTGAACTTAAATATATCATAAATGATGTGTATATATGTCGATAAAAAAAAATTTAAGACTTTACTAATATTTGTAAAATAGTACAATATAAGTGCTCAACGATGTTTACCAATACTTATATTCTACGTAATCCAAGAGCATTCGCCATGAAAGATAAACATCTCTTGGAATTGGCTTCACGGATCAACTACCATTTGATGCGTAGAAATGTATTGTAATCGGCCACTTCTTGTTTAGCAAATGATGTCTCTAATGTAGTTGTTCTCGTATTAATGTGTTCGCTCCTACTATGGTATTCGGGGTTCTAGTAAAAGCAATTGTCGTTGATTGTCACAAGAATCGTGGATCTGCTCAACACAATTACCTCGACACCAAATTTCCAAAAATCTCCTTAACTAAACAGATTCTTGCATGGCCATTAAACATGCAATAAATTCATACTTTCCATTGTTGACAGTTATGTAGTTTGTTTACTACACCAAGATATGACACCTTTATTGGAGTAAGAAACATAACCGTATGGGATTTGCGTTTGATCAAGGTCTCTCTCCCAATCGACATTCGAGTATCCAATCAAACGCATCACCCTCGATAAACCAAGAAATAATCCATCGTGACTTTAGATATCCCGTAACTTTCGATGCCTCTTCCAATGCTCTCAGCCCAGATTAGATTAATATCGGCTAACAAGTCCAACAACAAAACATATGTCTGGATGTGTACACATCATAACATACATTAAACTCCCAACAGCACTAGCATATGGAACTCTTGATATTTCTTCACATTCTTGTGGATTTTTAGGACACATATTAAGATTCCTAAAGCCTTCGCTTTATTAATGTGAGTATCCACTGTGCTCAAGAACTACTTCATATGGAACGTTTCAAGAATCTTTTTGATATAATTCTTCTCGTGATAGAGCCAAAATTTTCTTTGAACGATCTCTTAATTTTTACTCCCAATATGTAATTTGTTTCACCCAAATTCAGATATCAAAATGTGTGACAACCATCTTTTAATGTCCATAAGATACTCCCTGTCACTTCCAAATTTATTAGTATGTCGCCAATAATATATAAAGATAGAATTGCAAATCCTGCTACTAGTCCTTTTAATATAAACATAAGTGTCCTCACAATCATTTTGAAATCATAAGTTAAAATTACCTTATGAAATCTGACAAACCATTGTCTCAATGATTGTTTAAGGCCATATATAAATCTTTGAAGCTTGCAAACTTTACGCTCTTGACCTTTGACAATGAAACCTACAAGTTGTTCCATATAGATTTCTTCATCTAGCTCTCCATTTAAGAAAGTTATTTTTACATCCATTTGATGCAATTCTAAATTTAAATTTGTCACTATAGCTAGAAGTAATCGAATAGAGGTAAACCGTACAACAGGTGAAAAAGTTTCTCAGAAATGACACTCTTTTCGTATAACCTTTTGCCACTAAACGAGCTTTATATCTATCAATAGAACCATCCGCCTTACGTTTTATCTTGAGAATCCATTTATTCCCAATAGCCTTTCCACCTGGTGGCAAATCAACCAAGCTCCAAACTTGATTTCCTTTCATGGATTCTATTTCTACTTCCAATGTAACCTTCCATTTTTCTTTTGTAGGACACTCAAGTGCCTCTTTGATGGTTTCAGGTTCATCATCTTTCGTAACAATGTGTCATTTTCACCTCTTGAAAACGCTACGGAGTTTTAGAACTAATGCTTCTTGCGACTGAGAATCATCATCGCTTCTACTAATCAAAATTGGCTCATTCGATCTCAAATCTCCCACTAATCGAGATGGTTGAAGTAAACTCTTTTGTGCTCTCACTCTGCTGAAATAGATTAGTTACTATAGAATGTCATCAAATTGATGACTTGTACTTCACATTTCCTTGTTCGTCTTATCTCATATAGATGATGACTTTTTATCAACATCATCCCACAGAAATTCATCTTCTTCAAGAAAGTGACATCTCATGACCCATCAAGAATTGGCCCATGGAATCCTCACCATAAATTATAAACCTTTTGAGTTTTCAGAGTATCGTATATAGATACATTTCTTTCCTCGTGATCCTAACTTGCCATATTTATGAGAAGTGTCATGGATATAAGCTGCAGATCCCCAAGGATGCAGCCAATTCAAATCAGGTTTTCTACCTGTCCAAAACGCATAAGGTGTTGAGGATATCGATTTTCTAGATACTCAGTTAAGTATATAGGCAACAGTCATCAGAGCGTCTCCCCAATATTGTATTGGGAGATTAGCCTATGACATCATTAACCTAAACATTTCAAGCAAGGTTCTATTTCTCCGTTTGGCAACACCATTTTGTTGCGGAGTTCTAGGAGTTGTTAGTTGTCTTAAAATGCCTTTGTCATTACACAGTTTCATAAATTGTTCAGATAGATATTCACGGCCTCGATCGGTCCTCAATGCTTTGATTTTTCTGTCTAATTGATTTTTCACCTCATTAATATATTGAATAAAACAATCTAATGCTTGAGACTTGAGTGAAATCAAATAGACATGACCATATCGAGTGAAATCATCTATGAATGTAATGAAATATAAGGCACCATGCCTTGCCCTTACATTCATCGCCCACGATACCTAATGGATGTTGCAAGGTCAACTTTACAACTTTACCAAATGGTTTTCTTGTGGCTTTTCCTTGGTGGCAATATTCACAAGTGATTACCAACTTTCGTGATCGGTCCTAATAAAACCGATTATCATGCAATTATTCATTCTATCTTGTCCTATATGCCCCACCTAGCATGCCATAGATCTCATTTAAAATCATCGTCATAGATCGAGTAAACAAGGAGAAACAACACCACTATAACATTCAACATATTTAGTGTTCAACACAATAAAACCATCCACAATATGTCCACAACCAAAATAAAATGCGATTATGAAAATGTCATCAGAAGCTTATAAATTCAAACAATAACCAAGTCTTAGAAGAGCGTATCGCAGACCAAGTTTCGCCGAATTTCAGAGAATGTAGTTCATCATATAGTGATCTGAAACTCAGCCCATCGCGTTTAACTCATCTACCCAGGTTGTCAATCACCGATCCACCCATCGACTTAAACCCCATAACCATCGATCTATCGATCGGTTCACGCATCACAGGATATCAAAGCATTTGAACACAGAGTTTTGCGGTGGCGAACGGTGGACAGATAACACTCGCTTAGCACCACTTGCGTACGATCACGCCACGTATATTTGACGACCTCACCACCGTCCCATCACCTATGAAGGCTAGAAACTTCCTTCCCCTTACTGTCCTTCAGCCTCATCAAACTTCCTCTGCCTTTGCTTTAAATTTTTGAAAATTTCTTTCTCTTAAAAACCAGAACATTTCTTGAATCGGATGCAAAGACATATGCTTAGCATCAGTTTAGCAACCTCTAGGCACTCATCCTCAAGTTCCAAATGACGCGCTATGTCAGCAAAAGTCTTAATGTTCTCATTATGAGTCATGTTTACCTTCATATGTTCCTAACTATGAGGGAGATACCGGATCACAGCTTGCACTTGCTACTCATCAGTTAAGGCATGCCCAACTGACTTCAATTCCATTATCATATCTAACATGTCTCTTAAATGTTGTTTCATTGATTTATTGGGGACCTTTTTGTAAGTGTCAAATTTGATAGTTAATTGTCTTAGTTTGGAGACAGTAGTCCCTCCAATTTTTTCCCTTAATGCTACCCACATAGCATGTGCAGTTTGGTACTGTTGGTATTCATAAACCAAGTCATCATTCATTGAACTAATTAAGATTCCTTGAGCAATGAAATCTTTCTTCTTCCAAGTATTATAGACAGTTAAATCACGTCTAAACTGAGCATTATTGTTATTACCCTCAACTGCTTGAGGTTCTTCCATTTCAGCATTAATGGTCTCGAGAACCTCTTGCTCTTCCAAAACATATTGAAATTTTTAAGATGCCATATATTATAATTGTCACCATTAAGTTTTTCAATCTTGTTGAGATCCGTTATGATGTTCTTGATGCCATACTCAAAATCACAAACTACAAGAAAGGACATAACAATTGGCATCACAATCTTATGCAATATATACACATCAGTTCTCAAGTCGAATTGAATTACTAAATACTATTAGTCATAGGTGCAAAGTTCACAATGTTCCTAATCAACACCTATATACCAATATTAAATCTTGCAACCTCCAATTCAACCATTTAGTTCATTTCTCATATCAATTAATCACTAATTATAACCATGTATAAATATTATAATATATACATGAAAGAACATATGACATATAAACATTATAAACAAGATAAGGTCATTACACAATGAAATAAATGAACATATTTATTAAAGTGAATTACCAAACAAAATGAACAAAAAAAAATTTAATGTTTAACGTTCTCTCCTAAGGATAGATTCAGCAATATTCTCCCTCTCAAGTACAATAGTGCTTAACTTCTTCAACCATGGCATTCCTTTTGCCTTGCCTCTAGAAGACTGAAGGTTAGGACTTTCAATTAAAATAGCGGATTTGGTCAAATTATGCCATGTATTTGCCTCTAAAAATAGATATACCAGAGTCTCATAATTGTTTCCTTCACCTGATTCACTAATGAGAAGGAGACTTCCTTTATAATTAAGAGGCAAAGTGTTGTATAGAGCATCATATTTACTTTCCTCATTTAATATATTTCCATTGAAAATGATCACTTGAATCATATTATTAACTGTCTTCACATGTTGGATAAGGGTGTGACCAGGTTGCATTCTATACTCGGCGAGATTGACTTGCAATAAATAAAGTCATAGCCTTTGACTTGCATTAAGTCTCCCTATAGGAGTTCTCTTCGTTATGGCATATTTCTTGCGGTGTGGAATCCGATAATGCCTAATATTGGACATCCTCTTTATTCGAGACATTTTCCTCTCTTTGAATTCAAAAAAAAATTCCAAGTCAAGCATTTATTAAATCTCTAGCCCTTTCTCTCTATTATTTTCTTAATTATACATAATGGTATGTAATAATTTAATCTAGAGTATTAGATACAGAAAATTAAAAAAATTGACACACCATGTGTGTAGAAAAAATATCTAGGCCATTTGTGCAAAAAAAAAAAAAAAAAAAAAACCTAGAGGCTATTTAGTGTAAAAACAAAATTCGCTTAAAATTCTTTTGCTTCCACACCTCAAAAACACTAGAAAATTTAAAAACGCGTAATTATTTGTGCGTAAAACAAATTATGCTAAAAAATTTTTTTGTTATGACACCAGAAAACACCAGCAAATTTAAAAAACAGTAGGCCATTTGTGTAGAAAACAAAATTCTGCTCAAAATTTTTTTTGTTCTGACACCAAAAAACACTAGAAAATTTAAAAAAACGACACGCCATTTATGCAAAAAAAAATTTCTGTTAAAAAAAAAACTGTTATGAATACTTCTTATGAATAACAAAGAAATTGACAAATAAATCTCTCGCATGGAATCATAAATGTTGCTCTGATACCAATGTTGCAGTCTATTCATATAAATAAGTATAACAGATCGATTTACTTACCTTCTTCTTTAGATTCCACAGCGACAATCACACTCTTGGTCGATGAATGTACTACTAGAGTAAACCCAATCGTTCACAACCCAATCTACTTCTTTCAACAACAAAACAAATTGCAGAAAGAGATATCCTTTTATCTTTTCTTTTTTTTTTGTTTTTTTTTTTTGTAATCAAGCAATGTAATAGTTAAAATATATATATATATATATATATATATATATATATATATATATATATATATATATATATATATATATATATATGTGGCTTTGGTCAAACTGCCAATGTGGGCGACCCACCACTCCTAAATATAAACATTCAAATATGATGGCTAAGAGACAAACATTTGAATTGTACAAAACACTACAAAATTTTATTCTAACATTGAATTACTATGGAAGTTTAAGAAGCTTATGGAAGTTTAACAATTACTCATTAATTCTCTATGCAATCAACTTATAATTTATAAGCTATTTGATGAAGAAGTCAAATTGATGATATCAATTTGAGAAAGATTAAGTTTATATATATGTTACTAATAGAAAAATAAATGGAGACATGATGGTAATCTTCATATATTCTATTTTAACAACTTCTGACGAGTAAATCCATGCATGCCTTGCTTCAAGTGTAAAGAAGCTCTGGCACCAGAATGACAAAGATACCAATAACGAAAAGGTTACCACGACACACCATAAAGTTTGCTAGAAGAATACTTTCAGTCTCAAGCATGAAATTTCATAAATGTGATAGCCAAATGGTAACAGAAGGTCATGTAACTGGCAGAAACTAGAGTTATAAAATGTAATAATTGATAAAGGCACATGCAACCATAAAAGCAAAAACCATGTTCCATAATTTCTTCTAAGTCATGATAGCTTGCATCTCATTCTCAACGAAAAAGAGCAAAACTTTATCTAGTTGAACTTCTAACTGAGAATGCCATTCCAGTCCGTAAAATTAATTAAGCTATGATAACTTAATTAAGCTATGATAACCTCAGTCTTAGCTTCAGCTACTGTTTCCTCAGCTGGCCTCTCCATCTTCACACCAACATCTTCGGAGTAGTCCCCATGAACCTACACAAATGCAATTCAAACAAACAAGTTCAAAAATTCGCCTAACATTAAATCAAATTGATTTATAACATAATCAGCCTGTGCCCTTGCTGGGACATGGGGCCATCAGGTTCCATGAATCCTCATGATGCTGCAAACTAGAATTTTCTATCAAAGTAGGGAGGGAAATGGGCTTTTCAGGGAAGAGTGCTCGATACAAACCTCCATAAACTTTTCAAGATCAAATTTAGGAGCTTTCAAGAGCTTGACTTTTCAAATGAAAACATTTTGTAATGGGTAGATGCCTGAAGTTGCCTTCTCAATCTCTCTACCGATCATCTCAGGGATGAACTTTCTCACCAATTCTTTCAGATCACATGATGAGGCTTGGGTTGTCATAATCTCCCTCATCTTGAGGCCGATCTGACATTAGAAAAAAAAAAAAAAACAGCAATCTTTTTATGCACCATTGCAAAGTCAAACAAGGAACTTTCCGAAAAATAATAAAGAAATTAAAAAAAAAAATCTTAAAAAAATGTAGTTTGAAAAATAACCCTAAATATAATGTAGTTTTCTGCACATCAGGAAGAGAGACTTTCAGTTTAAACTGATATAGCAAAGAACAATCACTTAGGGGTAAATTGCACTAATATGGTTTGAACTAATGAACTCTTTGGATCACTCTGGCATATCACTAGTGAAGATCTAACCTCTGATTTCAAGGTTCCCTCTTGGGTGACAGCATGAGTGTCTTCCTAAGGCATAAGATCCACCTACTGATCTAATAGCTTAATTCTAAGAGGTTACACCTAAATTGAGAAGAATAAACTCAATCCCGTGTTAGCTAAGATTCTAATCAAGGAGAGAGGAATTCTTGTCTATTTAATGGCTGAGGTACCAATTATATTAGAGAAGCACTGGCATAATCCTCGTTCATGGGGGCAAATAGTCCTAAGAGATGATGAACTATTGAGAAGGAAAACGATTTTGGAAGATGATCAGTCCCACAAGTAGCTTTTCGCACTCATTGTCTGTAGATAAAACGCAGATGTTAGAGAGTGAATGTGTGGTGTGATGAGAAACTATCACACTACCTCGCTTTCTTAGACAACTTCAAAGTTCATGTCCCATGCTCTATATTTTATTTGGAAACTTGCAAATTGATGGTCACAACACTAATTTCATTCCCAATGTTATTTTAGTTCAGTACACTCTCTAATTCATGTATTATTAAAATTTCCTTATCTTTTATTAAATTTCTTTTAGACAAATAATTTTCACATAATTTAGAGGTTCAAATAGTGATGATCTTGAGTAATGAGAGTAGTTGATCTTTAGATTTTCAAAAATCAATCCTCATGGGAATGATATTTAGACTTTTTTTTGTCCATTTTATTACTTATATGACCTATGCACTTGCAGTGATTTAGACCAAAACCAAATACTAATTGCAAATCCATACTTATAAAGCAAAATGCAGATTTTATACATTAAGTCAAACAAGTTCTTGGCATAACTACTGGGGATTGAATAATCTCTGGTGGTAGTGCTAAGAATAATGTGTTTTTGGTCTATGTTATAAATCAATTCAAACTAAGTTTATGACGTCGTTGTTGGGGATTGAAATGAAAGTAAAGTTTAAAGATCACTATTCTACCAAAGTTATAAATTGTTTGACATTTTCTTAACTTATTAAAATTTCAAAATAGTTTTTTAACTCATAAAGAGTTTAATTTAGCTACTAATCTTTTATGAAAGCATACCATAACATATTTATGTTATTTATTGATCTCACTTGATCTCTGTGACACCCCTATCCTCGGGGGGTCCTTGCTGAGACAATTTGTCAACTCGCTAATACTGCGGATGTTGAGTAACCCGACATCACCACACTGACGTGTCCCCTTTTCCGGACCCATGATTTAACTAACGGCGTAGTCTCATTTGCACTGTGAGCTCTACCCAAAATACAACCTGTATAATTACTACGGAAACATGGCCCAATATTGCCAACAACCACAATCGGGTCCACATAGAGAAAATGCCACTTATGGCCCATTTATCCATACTCAAACATATAAGCACATGACTATAAAACCATAGTCCAGAAGAGTTTAAATTACATCACTCTTATACAAATAAATACAACCCATATATATTTACAAAATATATATTAAAGCCACAATCTAGCTTTCTTCATATGTGCGGTCCCGAATGTGGGTCAACCGTCTGCGACCGACCAGACCTGAATGGTCTTACTACTGGGTGAGCAAAGCCCGTGAGCGAGCACCTCACAAGGGTTACTCCCATCGGCAAAGCACATGCAATGGTCGCATAATCAAACACACATCCCGCAAGACAACATACACATGTTCATTTGAATTACATGCTATGAATGAGACTCGACTACCATGCCCCATGTACCCAGCTTCCGCCATTACCCATCACTCAATATGCCATTGAGTAATATATCCCCGAGTCATCACCGACTGCCTCTTCACATGCATACGCCAACTGCGGATAACCGGCACGGTATTACCACGACTCGCGGTCAGCCTCACCGCTCCATTACAAAACGCAAGTGTCAATGGGCAACAAAATCCCCAAGTCATCTCACTCCTAACACACAACCCAAGTCTATGTGATAAACATGACCGTGTGTCTTTTCTGGGCAACATATCCTGATGATACCGTTGCGTCTCTTTACACCCATACGTAACTGGCGATATCGAGGTCTCTTTACACCCATACGCCTCGAGTTCTCACTGACTCCCTCAAACATGCATTTTGCCATGAATGAAAACCATTTCCAAACAAAGGTATTTGTTTTTAACCATGGACAACCCTCCGATGTATATCAATTAGGCAGACTCCGACGATTGATATTGTGTGGACAACCCTCCGATGTTGTAGTGGACACATTCCGATAAATAATATTGTTGGTCAACCCTCCGAAATGATTCTCTCAAGAAACCACCTCATGCACTCACCCACAGGTTCCAGGTGCCCTGCCACATGGAATGCACGAGCCATTTGCTTCCTTAACCCATGCGACTCATTTGGACGTTGTCCTATTAACGGAGCCCACTAACCAACACCATACGCAGTGTTGATCCACAATCGTGCACTCACGACACACCATCGAACACTTAACACAGTGTCGATCTCAACTATGCACTCACACCCAATGTTATGCGATGTTTTCGTGGTATATACAAAGAGTACTATGCTATCGCTTATTCATACCATGCTACATATATAAAGAGAACTATATGTGCATACATACTCATGCATATTTATCCATGCATCATTTGGACATTCATATTAAGGTTCATATGTCACACCCCGATTCCCGGTCCGACCCGACAGCATATCCGCCTTGAGTTCAAGCGCCGACTATACTGACTCTTTTTACTCCATTTTTTTTTTTATAATGTAATCAAAATATCATATACATATTTCAAAAGAACTTTACTAATCGGGAGTGGTGTCCATTAAAATCTATACACATATACGAGTCCCATTTACAAATACAAAATGTACTTTACATTTACAAATCGAGCTGAACCTACATGTGTTGAACTCCCTACTAGTGTGTCGCCAGTCTCCAAAGAAGATGTGTGGGAAGTTTCTGACGCCTCTTGTACCTGCTACGGATTAAAACTCGTGCTAAGCTTTACGCTAGTGGGAAGCATATCTTATAACTTATACCGATACACATGCATTTACATCGAATCATAATAAACATATAACATAAACAGATATCAAAATTTCATGAATTCATATAACACATTTACATACATAATTATCCTTGTAACAACTTATGCTTATTCAGATCTCTTGTATTCGGTACTGAACTTATACATATACTTAGACGAAGGTACTTATCCACATACTCATATTACTATCTCTCTTATACTATCTCCCGTAGGAGTTACAGAGCTTATGCTTATACAGAGGTACCCTTAGGTACTACAAGGTTTATACTTATACCATAGGGCTTATACTTATACTACGGAGATTACACTTGTTCGAGGAAAAATTGTGAGGTACCACAGAGATATTACGAACGTATAATCGGTATGGCGGAACTTATCCTATACGGAAGTACCCGCATACTACTAAACTTACACTGGTACTTTGTATCTTATACTTGTACTACAAAGCATATCCTGGTCTTACGGAACTTATACTTGTATTACTGAACTTATTCTTGTATTTCAGATCTTATACTTGTCTTACAGAGCATATACTTGTCTTACGAATTTTAAACTTGTGTTACAGAACTTATTCTTGGATTTCGAATCTTATACTTGTGTTACAGAACTTATTATTGTCTTTCAGATCTTATACTTGTATTACGGAACATGTACTTGTCTTACTGATCTTAAACTTGTGTTACAAAACTTATTCTTGTATTTCGGATCTTATACTTGTGTTATAGAACTTATTCTTGTCTTACGGATCTTATACTTGTGTTATAGAACTGATTCTTGTATTTCGGATCTTATTCTTGTGCGAAGGTACCCGTAGGTACAATAAGTCAGAACATATTAGAATCATCTTTAGACTTATACAATTTCTTTTGCTTATAATGATTTATGCTTGTTCCGGATTTTTCCGTAGGGACTCACTTATACTTATAGCAAATCCTTTAGGCTTGTTCATAGATCTCTTGGTAGGAGTTACAGGGCTTTATTCTTGCATTCTGATCTTATACTTTGTATTACGAAACTCATACTAGTATTTCTCGAACTTATTCTATAATGGAAGCAATTCAAGAAGTACTACTGCTCAACTCTCCCAAAAGACACATACTTCAGGTTTCTCAGACAAACTTATATTTATTTAGTAGTACCAGTAGGTATTACTAACTTATACTCATGCGGAGGTACCTGTAGGTACTACGGAGATTCATTATGTGGAGGTACCCGTAGGTACTACTGGGCTTTTACTTATATTACATAACTTATACTTATTTTACAGAACTTATACTTATATTACCGATACGGAAGTACCCGTAGGTACTAAGGCAGATTTTTCTTCAGACAAAGTACCCATAGGGTCTACTGCAATTGTATACAGAGGTACCGTAGGTACATTAAGATCTTACTATATTCATTCTTTTACTTATTCTTTTTATTCAGAGTCTTATCATATAACCGTTGATTGCTCATCAAGAATACAGTGATGAGTATGACACAAGACACAAGTGTACCAAAGTACAATACAAGATCGAGGTGCCAGAGCACAAGTGTGAGGCCGGGCACCGACAGAGAGTGCCGTTGCACTAATCAAAGAGTACAAAAGTAATAATCAGAGAGTACTGGCACACGTCGGCACGACCAGAGTGCCATCGCACTAATCGTGAGTACCGGTACCAACCGTGAGTACCGGCACCATACGCAGCTCGCCCACGTATCAGGTGCCGTCATTTCCACATTCCGAAGGTCTTGGGCAGCTTCTACAATTATATGATAATAATCATATATAATCTATTTTTATTTGGATGTAATAATTAGGTATTCTAGCGTTATGTATTCATGACATATCAGCTTTCATGTTCATGTTCACGCTTTCTGCTTGTTTTCATGCTTCATATCATATTCATGTTTCATGAACACATCTATACATATTGCATTTCCTATACTTTTCTTTGTTTCATGCCTATTACATATAGCATTTCATACTTAAAAATAGTATGATGATTATGGATTCACATATCATGCTGATGTATTCTTGTCCCCATGAATCCATTTCCTTTACTTAGAAATCGAATCATTTCAATTGAATCATCCAAAACTAAAAGTTATGGTATTTTCATGTCAAACTAGTCATTTTGCCCGCTTTACACTGACAGTTTGAATACTCCATTTTCCAGTGTCTTGACTCCATATTTGACACTAGTTCTTTGTACTCTTTTCAAGTTGAGGTGCTATGGGTTCTCCTCCAACTGGAATCACCCAAATCGAGCACCTAATCAAGTTATGTCCCAACAACCGGGACTACTCTATGGTAAAACTGCGTAAATTGCTTGAACATAGTCACCTTTGAGTGAATTGGGCCACATAGAATCGGTAATTTGAAGGTACTTCCAACCAAACTTGAATCACTCAACGGATAAGAAATGACCGTTACGGGCCAAAATACCTAATGTCGGGTCAAAACAGTAAAAACAAAGCACTTACGGTACTGGCATCATTCGCTCGCACCGCACCGCCTCGAAATTTACCCAGAATGTGTGTTTTTCTTCCATTTTTCCATATGTTGATACTCAAATCAACTCAATACCTATATACACATCAAAACCACTCAAATTCATCTTGAAATCTCTCTATTTTACTCAAATCATCTTTCAATACTTATCTTACCCAAAACCCATCATGAATTCCTCCAAATAAATTATAATGGGTCATAACCCACATAAACCAACTATAAAACTTAGTTAGGCTTGTTCTAAATCTAACTCAATACATGAAAATTAAACCATGAATCCAACCTCAAAGGAAAGATTCCATGTTTTTCTTAATTCATTTAGTATTTTACCAACCCTACTTCTTCAAGAAATCTATGGTTGGATGAAATCCTATCAAAACCCTAGTTTGAAAACCATAGACATCCCTACCATGGTCCAAATACACATGATCTCATACAAAATTCATGATTTCCAAACAAAAATCCAAAGATCCATACTCATAGTCATAGTTCCATACCTTAATTTGGCTTCTTCTTCTTCCCTTCTTCTCCACGGTTTTTCTCCCCCAAATTGAGACCAAATTTGGTCTTAAATCCAATTTTTGAGTTAAGGCCATGTTTGGCCAAGTCAAATAAAACCCATTTTGGGCTAAGCTCCTCAATTGCCTTTTAGTCCCTCCACTTTCTCTTATTTTTTGCAAATCAACTTATGTTATTTCCACTTCATTCTAATCTTATCAATCTGTGTCTTTTAGGCCCCTTTTACAAATTCACAATTTTTGTCCTTGCTATTGTACAATTTCCTAGCTAATTTCCATTTTTCGTGACACTTACGAAAATTCAATTTATGCCTGTGTACACTCCCCAAACATGTCGAAAACGACTAGGGTATATTTCGGGGCGTTACATCATACAAATTCCAAATCAAACATACCAATTCAAGCATACATGGACATCACAAGTTACTACCACCCGGGTAATGACACACATCGATCCCTATGCCTAGTGGTGACACAATTTGTCCACGACTATTAGCTCTCCAACGAGCTAATGCAATGGCCTCAATCATGTACACCTATGTGTCATTTATTTGTCGCCACAATTACACACTAACCACTTAATCATGTTATTCATTTTCTAGCACACACACAAATGACCCAAATCTCGACCCATATAAAAATGTGGCACTTTCGTCCTTCACCCGCTTCATCACCACCATTATCATGGATACCAAAACACACCACACAAAACCCGAAGACATCACCGGAGAAAACCAAATTCTCGAATACGCCTGGGACTGCCTGAAAATAGTCCTCCAAAATTCTCGTCTATGATCGTTCTTAAAACGCCTCGGTAAAATTCAGCCCGACCGTCCGAAAAATACCCCGAATTCAGCCTGCACTCGTCCAAAATAGTCCTTAAAATTTCTAAAATTCTACATTCAAATTCAAAATTTGAGACTGAATTCACTGCCTTTCACGGCCTTCTAAGCCAATTCCAAAACCACAAATAGCCTTTGTAATAGAAATAACACAAGTAGGAAAATTCCTACCTTGTGGAGTTTGACTAACTCCAAGATTTTGGTGTCCACGCCAGAGCTCTAGTCTTAGATCACCTTTGGCTTCACTCTACCTTAAACCCACGGTCCGATTATAGATCCAAAAAGAAACGAAAAAAAAGAAAAATTAAAAATAAACTCTCTCCCCAGATGCCTCTCTCTCTGTCCGAACCCAACGCCCTCCTCATTTTGACTTTTTTTTTAATTATTATTATTATTTTCTTTTTCCTTTTTCTTAATTTCTTAATTTCCTTTTATTGTATCATCAATCATGTGACTAATTGAGCCACATTGAAGTGCACCAAATAGCTCTTGCCATATGTCACTCTTTAAAAGCAGGCATCCGACAATCTCGAAAAACTTTCAATTCAGTGTGCGAATTTGACAAAATTTTCGCGGGTCACTAGATTTGTGAAACCGAATTTAGCAGCATGTCCAGTTTAGATCATCGATATCTAGAGAATTTCCGGTTTTCAACCAAAATTACCATTTTACCTTTTTTTTAGAAAAATTGAATTTTTCCCGGGTTTTACAATCTTAGTGTATTTCCAATTTATAATTTATACATACTGAGGAAAGCGGAAGCGGAACTACGCCATTAGACAACGGAGAGAACACTAAGAATCTGAAAAGAAATGAATTTGCTAAATCAACAGTCATGGTAGAGCAACAAGAAACACATCAAAACATCCCAGCTTTGGTAGTTAAGGGACCTCAGAGGAAAAGGATGATGGAAGAATTCTGGAAACCAGTCATCAAAGATGAATACTTTGCTGCGAGGCAGCCTACCATAGAGGCCAACAACTTTGAGTTGAAGCCAGCTCTTATCACAATGGTGCAGCAACATCAGTATACTAGTCATCCCAGTGAAGACCCCAATGAGCATATGGGTAGATTTCTGAGAATGGCCAACACAGTGAAACTAAATAGGGTAAGACCTGAAGTGATAAAGCTGCAGCTCTTTCCATTTTCACCAAGAGATGTGGCAGCAACTTGGTTTGAGTCATTACCTATTGGATCAGTGAACAACTGGGAGGGGTTGGTTGAGGCATACATGAGTAGATTTTTCCCTCTTGCTCTCACTTCAGAGAGGAGATGAGAGATTATTGTGTTCAAGCAAGGAGAAGATGAAAGCCTTTACAATTAAGCACGGGAAGGAATACAAGAAGTTGTAAAAAGATTTTAAATGCATGCATTGGTTGACTACATAGATGGGCATCTTTATCATGCCATGATTACCTCTAAGGGGATAATAGATGCTTCTTTGTGGAGCATTGAGAAGAGAGTCAAGGGGCCCGAGCCGGCTTATAGAGGACCTGGCTAAATGCAACTATAGAGCTCCATATGAGACTTCAGGGAGTAGCAACAAACTAAGAGAAGGTGGTGTAATATAGTTGAATAGGATGACTGCTATAGAGGCAAAGCTTGATGCATTGATGAACAAATTGGGAAACCAGGATAGAAAAATGCATTCAGCGCATGAAGTGGGAATAGTGGAAGGAAGTGAACAGAAGAGTATCACTGATGAGGGACTTGCTCATGAGGATCCCTATCAAGTAGAGGAGACTCAATTTGTGGGTTGAAATAGAAGTTACAATTTCAGGCCCAACACCAATCATCCAACCCACTACACACCGGCATTGAGGAACCATGAGAATTTCTCATATGGAGGTGGAGCACAACAAGGCCAAAGACTTGTGCAGAATTATCATCAGCAATATGCTCCATGGGTTCTAGGGACAACAGTAGCAAAGCAGTCAAAGAGTTGAGAATCAGGGCCAAAGAAGGTCCCAGTCTTTTGAGGAGCAGATGATGAGCTTCATGGGAGAGAACAAAAGATTGTTGAACATTCATAAACAAAATCTTGATGGGAATTTTGCGACATTGGAGTATTAAACCTGATTGTGTTTCGAGGCTAATATAAATGCATCTCTAAAATCTAGAGACCGCAAGTGGGGCGGTATTTTTGTAATCTGAGAATCAATCAAAGGATTCCTTCCCAAGTTATACCAAGAAGAATCCTAAGGACTATATGAAAGTAACTCCAAGGAGTAGCAGAGAGTTTGGAAACAAAAAAACAGATGAGAAGAGGAAGACTGGGGAAGAAAAGCAAGTAGAAGAAGAAGAAGAAGAAATCCAAGCTAGAGTAGTTGGAAAAATTTGAAAGAGCATAAAGAAAAGGTCACGGCAAGAACGGCCCGGTAAAGGAAGAACTACGAAGAAGAAGAGGTGTAAGCCTATATGCCCTCTGTTCCATTTCCTCAAAGGCAACAAAGAGCAAAGATGGAAGAACAAATTTCTAAATTCTTGGACATGTTTAAGAAGATAGAGATAAACATACCTTTTGTTGAGGCATTAGCACATATGCCTAATTATGTAAAGTTTTTGAAGGATATTCTGAGTAAGAAAAGGAGATTTTCTAAAGAATGAGTGGTGAGCTTGACAACTACCCAGAGTGCAGAATCTCGTAAGAGTTTACCATTGAAGATTTAGGATTCGCAATCTCACCATCCCCTACACCATAGGAATTTGAATTCGGGAAGGCTTTACGTGATTCAAAAGGCAAGCATCAACTCGATGCCTCTATCCTAGTTGAAGAGACTAAGTTCGGGGAGCTTTCATCTAACAACTATGACCCCGCGCATGGCGTAGATAGACTATGGCTCAAACTGTAGGGAGTCCTTGAAGATGTACACATCAAGGTGGGAAAATTCATTTTCCTTATGGACTTTGTAGTAATGGACATGGAAGAAGACACAAAAGTCCCATTGCTACTTGGGAGGCCTTTCCTAGCCACAGGAGATGCCTTGATAGATGTTAAGAAGGGAGAACTCACTCTTAGAGTGAGAGATGAAGCAATACATTTCAATATGTATTAAAGCCTGAAACAATCTAACTGTGACAATGCTAAAAGTATGATTGTAGAATAAGTTATTCCCATCAGTCATGAACTGATCAATGATTGTAAAAACCAGAATTCAATTAATGAGAATGAAATGAAATTCCAGTATATTGAAGCTCATGATTTTGAATATCTGAATTCTAGTTTTGAAATTAGAGAAACAGTACTCGGTCTAAAAGAAATAAGTGCAAAAAAGTCAAGAAGCAGTGAAGATAAGGAACAAGAAGTGGAAAAAAGTTATGAAGGGCTAATTCTTAAGGAATTACCAAAACATATGAAATATGCCTTCTTAGGAGCTGAAAGAGCACAACTTTTAATCATAGCAGCTGACTTGATAGAAGAAAATGAACAAAAACTGATCAAAATTCTCAAGAAATATAAAGAATCCATTGCTTGGTCAATAGAAGACTTGAAAGGGATAAGTCCTTCAATTTGCATGTATAAAATCCTCTTAGAGGAGAATGCAAAACAATCAATTGAACACTAGAGAAGACTAAACCCAGTGATGAAAGAAGTTGTCAGAAATGAGGTATTTAAATGCTGAATGCAGGATTTATCTATGAATCTCAAACAGCCCTTGGGTGAGCCTACGTGGATTCACAGTCATCAGAAATAAGAGAAATGAACTAATTCCAACAAGAACTGTGATAGGATGGAGGGTGTGCATTGATTATAGAAAACTGAACATAATAACCAGAAATGATCACTATCCTTTGCTCTTTATCGATCAAATGCTGGACAGGTTGGCTGGACACCCTTACTTCTATTTTCTTAATGGATATTCAGGATACAATCAAATTGCCATAGCCCTAGAGGACCAAGAGAAAACTACTTTTACATGTCCTTATTTCACCTTTACTTTTAGAAGGATGTCATTTGGATTATGTAATGCTCGAGCCACCTTCCAAAGGTGTATGTGTCCATGTTTTCATATTTAGTGGAGAAGGCTATGGATATTTTTATGAATGACTTCTCTGTATATGGATCCAGTTTTGAGAATTGCTTGAAAAATTTAGAGACTTTACTTCAGAGGTGCCAAGACAAGAATTTAGCTCTGAATTGGGAAAAATGTCATTTCATGGTAAAAGAAGGAATTGTCTTCGCATAAAATTTCAAGAATAAGTAGAAGTTGGACCAAGCTAAGGCTTCACTATAAAGCTTTAATGCCACCATGGCCAGTAAAAGTGATAAGTAGAAGTTTCCAGGACATACTGAAAAGGATGCCAAGTTTGACTTTGATGAATCATGTAGGTTTGCATTTGAAGAAATAAAATCTAGATTGGTTATAGCTCCCATCATGGCAACACCGGACTAGAACAAAGAGCTTGAATCATGTGTGATGCCGGTAACTATGCAATGGGAGCAGTTTTGGGACAAAGAATAGAGAAAAATTTCAGAGCAATATACTATGCTAGAAAAACCTTCAATGAGGCATAAGAGAATTACTCAACTACCGAAAAGGAGATGCTAGCAATGGTGTTTGCTTGTGAAAAATTTAGGTCATATATTTTGGGGTTCCAGGTCATCATACACACTGATCATGTAGTAATTAAGTATCTAAGGGAAAAGAAAGATGCTAACCCAAGACTAATCAGGTGGGTACTACTACTGCAAGAATTTGATTTAGAGATCAAGGACAAAAATGGGAGTGATATTATGATAGTTGATTACTTATCTAAATTAGAAAAGCTTACTATAGAAGAAAAAGGGACATAAATGAAGAAAATTTGTAACACCTGGTATATGTTTTGTTATATTCAAGTAAGGATTTTTGGGGAGCAAATGCAACTTATGCCCTATGATATTTTAAATTGTGATTAAGATTAGCCATCTTAATGGTTGGTTTAATTAGAGGATTAGCAAAGTGTGTTAGATTGCATTTTTATGTCATGTGGGTCAATTATGCAATTAGGTAAGTTTAGTGGTTTTGTTAGGGTTTGAAATTATATGTCTTGAAGGAATTACTTTGAAAAACTTGTTAGTGGAGAGGACTAAAGTGTAATATCCTTGTGAGCTATGTGGGCATCATGAGGGCATGACACTCATATATGCATGTTAGAGATCTTGACACATGGCAAGTGCATGAGAAGAGTTTCGCATGTGCCAAGCAAACCAATTCCTCTTGGTTTTGGATGCTAGGACCAACTTCTTGCTAGGAAGTGTAAAATTCTGGAAACTTAGAGCGAGAGAGAGTTCTAGAGGAGAAGCTAGAGAGAAGGAGGAGAAAAGGCTTGAATAAAGCTTGGTTGTGGAAAGCTCACTAAGGTATGTAAACATGATCATTGGGAGGGCCTTACTTATTTCTTATGGACTTTGGTTATATTCTTGGTTTTGTTTCTGGGATTACATCCTAACCCTAGATTTGATGAGTGTGTGTTTGGTGGAACCCAATCAAAGAAAGACCACTTAGGAAGATGTATATGTGTGTGTGTGTGTCCAAGTGAGGTGCTGTCCGGGCCTTTCCCTTGACTCCATGATGTTGTTTGGCCATAAGTTGGCCTAAAGAACTCCGAATTGATGATTCTAGCTGTGAGAAGGCTCAAGACCTGGCCCTTCGAATGTCTAGAAGCAACCAAGAACTAAACCCCACCATAAGGTCCTCGAATTTGAGGTTGAAAGCCAGACATGCATTTTGTCCCCTGTTCGAGTGCCCCATGCGAGAGTCATAAGTTCAGTTATATTGATCCAAATGGAGTGATTCAAATCCTTCTCAAAGTAGCCACATGTGGGCGTAATCATGAAGAGTATGGCCAAAATTACGGCTCATTTGTTCCCATAATTTCGTCAAAATAAGTGGGTGAAGGCTGAGGACACACATTCTCGTCTTGCAAAGAGGCCCCGGGAGGTCGAGTAAACCCATAACTCTTGGATTCGAGGTCCGAATGACCTGATTTAAGAGGCTGGAAAGATAAGAGATAGGGGAACTTTTTGTCAGAAGACCATAGTGAACAAAAACATAAAAATGGGCCGGTCAAATGGTAGTTAAGAAAAAAAAAAGAAAAAAAAAGGGGGTCTTAAGATAGGCTGAAGCAAGGTACAAGTGTTGTGTGTGCTGTTTGTCTTACCCTAATAAGGGGTGTTAAATGTTGATATTAGTAAGTGTAAAAGAGAGTGCTCTTGAAGGATCAAGGTTTATGTTGGTAGGTATAAGAATATGTGTGATTCGAGTGGTGAAGTAGTAATAAACCAATCGGGTAATTTTATGTAACTCTTGATTGTTCGAGGCTAAGAAATCTTATGACTTGTTAATCAAGTAGATCCTTCGGGAGTAGCCCCTTGCCACTCGAGACTCAGGATTAACCAAGGAAGGTAGGATCTCAGAACCTTCTCCGCTTATACCAGGCCTGACTAAATTTCACCATTCCATGCTTGAACTCGTGCGATTTTCTAATGATATATATAAATGTGTATATTTTTATATCTATGGAATTCTTTTGAATTATCCGTACATGATGTTTTTAAACATCCATAGCGGGTGGAATGCTTTGTGAAATTGTTTCAAAGCATGATAATGGGTATGGACTGTGTGAGAACCGGATTGATGTAGTGGACACCTGGACTATGACTAGTCCCCGGGTTGTAGTCCCGTAAAGGTCAGCAGATATACTGATGTGGGCATATCCCCCGAAAGTGGTAAGTCCCAAGAATTTTCGTTATACTGATGTGGGCATATCCCCGGGTAGTAAGTCCCATGAATTTGTCGCTGTTCTGTGGATGATCAAGAATCCCCGGGTGAAAGCCCAAAAGAGTCACTCTGATGAGGGTCGAGATGGTGGTAGTATTACATCCATTTGTTTCCCACATCAACCTAATAATTGAAATGTTCTATGTTTTGAGATGTGTTGAATTATTTGTATTGGAATGTTTTTATAAGTACGGCTTGTTATGAATCTCTACCACTGAAGTTGTCGAACTCACCCCATTATTCCCTCTCCACCTTAGATGCAAGTATGAGACCACTCGCATGACTTGAGAGTTTGACCTATGTGCCTTGAGGTCGGGAATTGTGGCGCCACCTAGCAGGCCGGGTGGTCGGGCACATTTTGTGGAACATCTAGTGTCAGGTGGAGGTTCACATCAGAGCATTTTGGATGTCTATATCGATTATGGGTCATTGTATATTTGGCTTGTGGCCATTAGTTTGGGACACTTTGTGGTGAATGTTTTGGGATTGTGTAAATATTATTTTGATCAAGTAAGTGTATAGTCTTGGGTGCATTGAGGACTTACCTCAAGACGCATATGTATATATGTTTTGAGACCTCGAGTCGTAGTTTTAATTACGCTTTCTAGCGATTACTCCAAGTGGAGTTTCTTGACTCGTGCCTTTGAGGAAACATGTGTTGATATATATGGTGTGTGGCTAGTGGTAGCCTTTATGCAAAGTGTTGGATTTTGAAAGAGTCCTATGTTAGGGACTCATGATGAAAAAAAAAAAAAAAAGGATGGTAAAATAACATAAATCACATCGTGGAAATCAGGGTGTGACAAAATTTCCCTGATGAGCAGCTTTTTCATGTATCAGTCCAATTACCCTGGTATGCTGATATTGTCAATTACTTAGCTTGTGGAATCATGCCACCAGATTTTAGTTACCAGCAAAAAATAAATCTGAGAACTGATGCCATAGTATACATATGGGATTACCCACCGTTGTTTAGAAGAAGGGCAGATTAGATCATTAGAAAATGTGTGCCAGAAGATGAGCAAGGTGGAATAATTGATAAATGTCATGCATCACCATATGGATGACACTTTGTAGGAGAAAGAATAGCCCATACAATTCTCCATTCAGGTTTTTACTAGCCTACTCTATTTAGAGACTGTGTTGAATGGGTTAAACATTGTGATAGATGTCAGAGAATGGGCAATATAAACAGAAGAAATGAAATGCCTCTGCAAGGGTTCTTGGTGGTGCAGATTTTTTATGTATGTGGGATAGATTTTATTGGACCTGTCCCACTCTCATTTGGAAATCAATACATTTTCCTAGCTGTGGGCTATGTAAGCAAGTGGTTGGAATGATGCCAACACTGTGGTGTGGTTTATGCAAAGAAATATCTTGAGCGGATTTGGAGCCCTAAGGACAATCATCAGTGATGAGGAAAGCCATTTTGCAAACAAGCTGTTTGCAAAACTCAGGAGTAGATATGGAATCAAACATGTTATGGGATTGGCTTACCACCCTCAATAGAATGGACAAGTAGATATATCCAACAGGGAGATAAAGAACATATTGGAAAAGACAAGAAGCACCAAAGTAGAAAGACTTGTCGCCTAAGCTAAATGGGTACAATCGTAGGCTTACAGACAAACTTATAAATCTCCTATTGAATGTCCCCATACAAGAGATGTATTATTTGGAAAGCCTTGCCATCTCCTCTGAGCTTCGAACATAAAGCTAAGGCCATCAAGAAATTGAACTGTGATTTCAAAGTTGCTAAAGAGAAGAGACTACTCCAAATGAATGGATTGGAAGAGCTGAGAAATGAAGCCTACGATAATGCCAGTATCTACAAAGATAAGACTAAAATATGGCATGATTAGAAAATTCTAAGGAAAGAGTTCAGAGTAGGAGAGCTAGTCCTATTATACACCCCAAAGCAAACTTTTTCCGTAAAACCGTTAAGGTGGGAGTGGTCCATACACAAGAGTCATAGTGAACTCCCTTTTGAAGTAGTAACATTGAAAACCAATTCTGGACAAGAATTTAAATTAATGGTCAAAGGCTTAAACATTACCTAGGAGGAAGACAAAATGAAGAACAGTCCTAGATTTGAAGAGATCTACAGAATTGCTTAAATGAGAACACACTACAACAATGTCTAGCTAAAGACATAAAAATAAACAGCTACTTAGGTGTGATTTTGTTCAATCCAGTGTGTTTTGAAGAGTTTAGAAGTAGAGTAGTGTTGCTAGAATTTTTGAATAGTTAAGTGTGTTTTTGCAATTTATTTAATTACAATCTATTGTATGTCAGGATAATGAAGTTGCAAGGATATATGAAGGTCATTTTTGAAGGATCTCCAACCAGATTGAGTTATGCAGAGTTAACTACAAAGGGGAGTCTACTTCCATTTCTTATTCTTTTGAAATGATGCATAACTAAGTTTGGGAGAGTATAATTTATCTGAGTTAGAAATTGCATAGTAGCTTCATTGTACCTTTGTTGAATAGCTATGTGAAAATTTATGCAATACCATTAATGCATAATGAATTGATTGAATTGAAAATTTGAGTGTTATAGTTCATGCTTTAATTGAGAATTTTTTAATTGTTATAGACTTATATTCACTAGCATGAACTGAAATTGCATAAATAAAATGGGGAAAGCAAGTAAAATTTATCTACTTGAATGAAGGGAACTCCTCAATGTTGCAACATCAACAATAATGTCGCAACACCGATTCCAACAATGTCGCGACACCTGTTCCAACAATGTCGCGACACCTGTTCCAACAATGTCCCCAATGTCGTGACATCGCATTTATATAAGAGCAACACCAAGACTAGCCTTGAAGAAATGTCTCGAAATCAAGTCAATGTCGCGACATTGCATTTTTAATGTCGCGACATCTAAGAGAAGCCAATTAGAAGATTTGAGCAATGTCGCGACATTACTACGACATCGTCGCAACATCAAGTCAATGTCACGACATTAGAACTACATTGTCGCGACATTGAACTGAGTTATTTAAACATTTTCTCCAATGTTGTGACATCAGAACTACAATGTTGTGACATTATAATTAGGGCAGCCCACCTATAAATGAAACACTTCTAGAAATTTTAATTCTCAAATTTTCGAACGCTAAACTTCCCAATCTCACAAAAAACTAAACCATGTCGAATCCTAACTCTCCAACCCTAGATAAGGTGATAGAGAATGTGGTGGAGGAAGTTTTGAGATAAAGGGCAGAGGAAGGGGGCCAAGAAACTGCTCTCGAGGGCGTGCCTGAGGAGATAGAGGTGGTGATTGAAGAAGGAGAGGCTAGGGCCTTCTGCTCCAACAAGGGAGTAGAAGCATTCCAGAAGCATCGAGCCAAGAAGGACTTTGTAGAGGAAAGAGGCTTCAAGCAGTTAGTGTCGCCATTTAAGGAAGAAATCTAGCGAAGGGACTGGGAGAAGGTGAGCTAGCATAGGGAGCCAGGGGTAAGGGCTCTCGTCAAAGAATTTTAAGCCAATATGGGTGAGCAGAAGAACTTGACATGCTATGTCAGGGGGGAGATGGATCCCTTTTGGGTAGAGGGCCATCTCCCAACTCCTAGAGCTGAGACCACATGGACAAACGGTCTGGGGCAATGGTAGAGAACCAAAACCATCCGCAATGCCTACATCAACATATGAGATTTGATAGAGGCGAAGTTCTCACTCCTTCAAAGAATGTCTCAACTGCGAGACAAGATTGTGCCATACTATTGTATGCACTGGTCAAGGGGTATAATCTGAATATGGGGAAGATAGTGAAACAGTCCATTCTAGACTACGTTGAGAAAAACTTCTGAAGGAACATCCCCTACCCTGCCTTGAACACTCTCCTGTGCATCAAGGGGGTTGTAACATTCAACGATACAAAGGAGAAATGCCCAAGATTCTCTCCTCTCACTCTCACTAGGGTCCTCAAAACTCCAACACAGTGTGAAAGGGTAGAGAGAGCAAGAAAGAAGAAGAAAGCAGCTACATAATTTCCAAGGAAGGAAACCCCTACAGCTGAGGAAGAGCAAGAAACTAAAAAAATATGGGGTTTTGAAGACTACCCAGAGCAACCAGTGCTCTCCTCTAGAGCTGAAGAAAAAGTACCTGCTTAGAATAGAGCATAAAGAAGGAAGAGAAGAGTACGTAGAAGAGCAAGAGAGTAGCAATTCTAAGCTGTTCTCTTTACTAATAGAGATGAAGAAAAGGGATGAGCAGCTCAAGGAAGAGCCGAGATGGAGATGTGAGAATCAGGCTGCAGAAAACAGAATAAGAGAAGAAAACTTAACATCACTTCTCCAACAAAGAAATGAGAAGTGGAAGGAAGAGTTGGCATAGAGGGAAAGATCATTGAGGGTTGAAAGAAAATGAGAGGGTGATTTGTGAACGATCGTTTCATGAGAGATCGAGCCGATCGCGATGGAGGTCGTGGAAAAAGAAATGGAACAACCCGCCTAGAAGGCGTAAGTTTTGGGTACTCTACAAGGAACACCGTGGCAACTGAAGGCCTTCTAAAAAAGAGGGATGAAAAGCTAGAGTCCACTCAACCATCGAAAAACTATGAACAAAGAGCATCGGACCACGAACCAAAACACGATGAAATGTAGACAAGCCTAGGTGAGCTCGAGTAGTCCTTGAATTCAATTGAGCAGAGGCAAAATAATCTCATCAAGCAGCACACTAGAACACAAGAATGGTACCTCTTTGACAAGGGTGGAAGTGGCTAAACTAGAAAACCAGAACTCTCCATCCCTGAATTCACACCCTTTAGTGCTGGCTACTAGTTCTAACCTATCAATCTTAAGCCCTCAAAATACCAAAGAAGAAAAAAATAGGCTCTATTCCCCTCTATCTCTCTCTCTATTTCTCTATCTCTCTATCTTCTCTGTATTGCTATCTCTATCTTGTACTCTATACAATGTAATTCTTCTCTTATAAATAAAAAGGCAATTTTTGAAATTTAAGTACATAATTTTCTTTTCTTTTCTTTTTGTTTTTTTTTTATTTTACAATATGAGAATTATAATAAATTAGATGCTTGAGTTTGTTTTTCTGAATAAATGAGAATTTAGTGTGTCGAATATAGAAGTGCCGTAGAATTGAAACTTTTTGGATGTTGTTGCATGATTTCTGAATGGATGTTTTGATTGCTTGTTTGAGGACTATGAAAATTTTGTTGAGATGTTGGTGTTATTTACCGACCAATCAACTTAATTGCTTAATCGAATGAACTGCAGTTGAACAATAACACAACAATCTGTTTTAAACCAAACAAAGCTAAAGTCTGAAATGCAAATGGGCTAAAAAATTAAGACTGGATTTTAAGTCAGTGATGTTATGATAAATAAGCCAAATTTTTAGATTACAAAGTACGAACTTGAAATCAAAACTAATAAGGCTCAAGTAATTTTAGTCAATTGAACAGATAGTTCAAAATGACTTAAATCTAACATATCGCCATACCTTAAAAACCATGAAGCCAGTTAGAAAACCAGACTTATCATCAGAATCTATAAAGAGTCCTAGAACTTGTTGCGTTATTATTCAAGGCGAAATCCTAGGCATCACAACCAGTAGAAAATGATTTAGGCCATCCTTGGATAGTTTTAGACTTTTAAAAGCCTACCCTTTGATATGTTATATGCATATACCTTAGTACCTATTTTGAGCCTAATGCTAGTTTCATCATCAAAACCACAAAGAATAGCCTTAAACCTTCCTTAAGTCTCACCTTATACTAAAGAACCCACTCACCTAAAACTGCATCGCTGCAAATGTAAATGATCAAGAGGATAAGTTTGGGGGAGTACAAATTTGAATTGAAATAAAATAGGAGAATTAAGAAAAAGTTGTACTAAAGGAGGTGCAAACAGAAAATTGAGAAGCTAAATAAGAATGACAGTTTTAAGTAGTGAGTTTTACCTTGTAGCCTACTGACCTTGAGCAATTAAGTCCTTAAGGGTGTTCTACACCTAATACCCTAATGTCAACTGGTATGGGAGTTATTGACCCAAAGCTTGTTACGAGGAAGTAGAAAGCTTAAAAGGTAAGACATTGCACCACTCCAAACCTGAAACAAAATGACAGAAAAGAGCTTTTGGAGCAGAATTGAAAATAGCAGTGGAAAAGCAAAAAAAAAAGCATAGAGGAGAAAATGCAGAAAAATGCACTAGAATAAGTTTGGTGTGCTTGAAAGGCTAGTTTAGCATAAAAAAATGATGAGCAATAAAGGCAAAATGTTGAGAAAATGTATGCAGTTTGAGTAAACTTGAGCCTAAAATGTCCAATTATCTACCCAAGTGCCTTAGCCATACATTACAAGCTCAAAAGACCTACTTCATTATGAGGGTTGTATTATGCCTACATTAGTGGAGAATAATATGACCAACAAGCCTATGAGACCTAAATCACTCTAAAAGATATCATTCTATATAGTAACTCTCATAAAGCTAACTAATCTGCAAATTAGTCATAAAGGGAAGACCAACACACACTCATAGAGTCAAGAACTGTATTTGTTTATTAACTATGAATTACATGTTGTATTGAATGGTCTAAATTGAAAATTTTTAGGATTTTGAAAATGAAGCTTAATTAGAATTGATGTCACAACTAAAATGATTTAATTGAAAAATGTCCCTAAAAATTGATTTTTATTGTTTGAAGACAAACAAATAGCGTTTTCTTTGCTTGAGGACAAAAAACACATTAAGTTTAGGGGAGCTTGATGAGTTTAAAAATTATCTATTTTTAAGCCCACTTTTCAAGTATATTTCAGGCTTAAAAGTACAGTTTAATGTAAAATTATGAAGCTTTCACCCAAATTTATGTTTTGTAGGAAATATGAAAATATGACCAAGATAAAAGGAGCGTAAATCAGCATTGTGCAAATAATGTCGCGACATCGTATTTCCAAGCAGTTGCGACATTATGTGGAGAAGGTCTTTACACTACTGCAATGTCGCGACATAGATGCGACACCAGTTGAATAAGGGAAGGTAAAAATATGCCAATGTCGCGACATCATCACGACATTGTTGCGACATCAAGTCAACGTCGTGATAGCACAACTCAATGTTGCAACATTAAAAGCAGCCTCAATAGCCAAACTACATCAGACATCCAATGTCACGACATTGCCACAACATGGCTCCGACATTGGCCGTAATAAGAAGAACTGAAATATTTAATGTCACAATGTCACAACTCAATGTTGCGACATCAGCAAGGATTTTCAAGTAGTATTATAAATTGACCAATGTCACGACATCACCATGACATAGTGGCGACATCAAAACAAGCCTCAACTAGACGTTGTAGCGACATCAAAGCAATGTCACGACATCATATCAAAGCAGCCTGAGGTGAAGTTTAACATTGTAACGCCCCGTCCTGAGAGGGTGTAAGGTATGTGTAACCGTAGGGTCGCATATATGCACCAAGGGCTTCCTTAATTATTTTAGTGCCATAATAGAATTTTTGAAATTTGTTTTTAAGGGTGAAATTGTAAAGTTTTAAAGAATCAGGGCATTTTTTCACTAAGGAAAGTGGAGGTGTGGAAAGTACAAATTATGGAATTTCAAAAGGATAATACACACACCGCCATAATGGTTCGTGAGAAGCCTAGAGTAAATCTCTAGATCTCTGATGACGAAACCCGACCAAGGCCGTTAAATCTGCCTCTCGCGAAATCTAGTGACCCAGAAACATTACGCGTAGGTACCAATATCTTAGCATTTTTTCAAACTTAAAGAGGTAGAAAATTTTCCTACTTGTGTTATTTCGAGCCTAAAAGCTATGTAATGGCTTGAAATTTTCTTAGAGGTCAGGAATTTCAAATCTCCCAAAATTTTTGACCTGGTTTAGGAATTTTAGGAATTCGGACTATTTTCGGACAAGACGTAGAGCCAAATTTCTGACCTGTCGACAAATTCAGTTGAAATTTCAGATCAGATCTGGAGGTTGGACAAATGAAATGTTTTCGAGTGTTTTTAGACTCTATGAAAGCCCTCGAGTCTAGAATCTGGCCATATGCCTCGAATGGCATTTGGCCCACATATTTTCCCCGAAAAATTTTAATCAGAGCAATCTCAAGTGCGACCATGTATTGTGCCGACTTGTGTGGTCTAATACATCTGAATAGCATAGTCGTTGAAAAAGTTGCTAAAACTGGGACAGTTTACGGGGCATTTCTGCGTGTAGGAGCATTTTGCTAATTTCATGCTATATTATCGATGTCCTATCGAATGTGAATAGCATGTAAAGTTTTGTTAGAATCGTCTGCTCGATAATCTTTGAAAGCCCGTAGGTGTTTTATGGTTAAAACATTGAAATGAGGCTTTTTCATATCATATGGCGTGTTATGGGACATTATGACTAACTATATTGCCTCTGCCTGCAGAATTGAGGGTTAGATATAGTATATATTTATATAGTGAGTTGCCCTCTGCACATTCGGGGTATATAGATAGTTAGCGCTCTGACATAGTACATGGTGATGAGGTGTTGGTTCCGAGGTTCCATCACCGGGCATTTTGGTTCCGAGGTTCCATTATGATTATAGAGATCCCGCCGTGTTCACCGGACCATATTACACGGGTAGTGTTCCAGAGGTCTTCGCCTACCAATGCCAGTTACGAGGTTCCGGGCATCACGCCTAGGGTATTTCGTAAATGGGCCACAAGGTTGGTACTTGATTTACAAAGATAACACTTTCGCATATTAACCACCACTGAATCAGCCAATAGCAAAATTGGCTTTAACAAAGATTTAATGGGCCACAAAGTGGTTGGTACTTGATTTACAAGATAACACTTTTGGGGATATTAACCACCACCTAAACAAGCCAGCCAGCTGGTAAATAGTTGCACGCTTCGTAAATGGTTTTCATAGCAAAACTCGCCTCATGTCATTTTACAACCATTTATACGATTTGAGATTTGAGTGCACATGCCAGACAACAAATATTTAGAACTTATAAGACTCACTAAGCCCGTTTTGCCCACAGCTTTCTCTGCTTAAATAATTTTTCAGCAAATGGGGTCGGAAGACCTTCAGATCCTCGCCTGTATTAATCGTGTTGTATATATATATATAAGATAAGGTGTAAAGTAAACGTAGTAAAAGTTAAAATGTGACATTTTGTATATGTAAATATCTTTTGTAAAATATGCATGCATGGTTTCGAAAACAAAGTTGCAATGAATTTTATGTCGGATTGATTCGTGATCTTATATTTTGATGAGGACCACAGCCTTATGGTTGTAGTTGATTTTGAAAATATTAGAGGTATAGGTGAATTTTGTATTTCGGGCTTGACCCTTGGAGTGCAAGCGGATTATCTTTGCTTAGGATTTTTCGTTAAATCTAAAGGTGATTTTGATAGAAAAATTGAAATTTTTATAACCACGTTTTCCAAGGCAGTTTCGATGGTTTTAGCGACAGCTTCATGGTAACTGTGCCAGTGACGAGCTTGGCTGGGGTTCGCGTGGGTTAACCGTGATTCCACTGTCGATAGGAAGGGTCACGTCGAGTTGGTATCATAGTAGTTTGGGTGATGGGTTCACTTTGTTTTCTGTAGCGTTTTCAGTATTATTTCCTATAGAATTGTTTTTATAATGATTTTCCTATTACAACCTATATTGTTTTGCTAAATCTTTGCATGCATCAAATATTGTGAGTATCCTTAAATCTTTAACCTTGAAATTCTGACGTTATACAGAGGTTGTAAAGGTTGACTGGGACTTGCCGCGAAGGCACCACCAAGAGAAATGTCGGTACACCCCTAGATCGGAAGATGCCTCGTGGAATTAGCCCGGCGGATCCATCGGTCGCGGACCGGGCAATACACGGCGATGGATCGGAGTTATGATTGTTATAGCGGCTATCGAGGGGCACGGGAGCCTCAGGAAGAGTGAGGGCATGATAGAATGTGCTCACAAAAATTAGGGCTAAGACTTATGATGAATGCCGGTAACCCGAAGCGTACTTATGGTTAGACAGGGTTAGTGAAATTTATCTGATGATGGGGTGTTCGAGATGAGCGGAAAGTCCTCTTTGAGGGTTCTTGATGGTAGCGGGACGAGGCGGTGGGAGGCCATTAGAGGAGACACCTACCGGGGTAAGCTGGGACCCGGTTCGTGAGGCATTTGCGGAGACAGTTTTGCAGAGTAGTTATCGGGATGCAAACAATAGAAATTCTTCGAGTTAAGTAGCGATCTGACAGTGTGAGAATATGAGCGGAGAGGTTTCGGAGCTCGTGAAGCCGTGCCTATGATGCGAAAATGGGGAACATAAATGTAAGCGATTCATGGCGGCGAGCGTGATTAAGTTCATCTGCTTTGGGCATCTCAAAATAACTTTGGAGGATTGGTTGAAGTTTGTGCGGAAGGTAGGGGGCGAGTTTCAATTCTAGCTTCGAGGGCGACGAGCCGGTAAGAGAGGTGCTCCCGGCACTAGTCAACTAGGCACCAGTCAGTCTAGTAGAAAGAAAGGAAAGAAATGGACCGGCGGTAGAGGCTCAGGACGAGGAGTAGCATCTAGTCAGGGATCCGTCCGGTCGCTAGAACCCCAGGAGTTGGTAGATCTTCATGATCATCTTTTCCATTGTGTCCTACATGTCAGAGGAGGCATCTCGGAGAGTGCAAGATGAACATGACATGATGTTTCCATTGCGGGCAGGAAGGTCACTTTATCTGAGACTATCCATAACTAGTAGTTGCAGAGACCTCTGAGATAGGCACAGTAGCATCTACCCCAGGCGCAAGCGTCTCGGTCAGTACGGTAGGGGGTGGTTCCGACGGAGGTGGCGATCTGACACGGTAGGGTCATGGTAGTGCGGGAGGTAGAGGTAATACCAGATTAGCGGTTAGAGTGGGACTTCGTGCTGGGACTCGGTGTTACAATCACACAGCCCGAGGAGCGGATGCATCGCCCGGGCAGTGATTCTGGTATTATTTCAATTTACGATCATGATGCATATGCATTAGTGGACATAGGAGCCACTCATTCATTTATTTTAGTACCATTCACTGAGAGGCACTAGATAGAGTTCCAGCCTATAGATGGTAGTATGGTGGTTTCCGTACCCAATGGAGATACTATGATATCCGAAAGGATAGTTCTAGGCAGCAGATTGGTGATTCAGAATAAGGATTTTCGAGTAAACTTGATAATGTTAGGTATCCATGATTTCGATATAGTCTTAGGTATGGGTAGTTATCCAGGGCCTTAGAGCCGCAACAGATTGTTATAAGAAGAAGTAAGATTAGTTCGACCCGGAGCGAGACGTGATATTTTAAGGGATCAGAAGTCGCCTAGTCTTATTAATGCCATGGCCGACTGAAATGCTTGGAAGGTACGGGAGTTATTTGGCATTTGTGGTGGATAAGAGACAAGATGGGACAGTGGAAGACATCCCCATAGTCAAAGAGTTTCGGATGTCTTTCAGGATGATATTTCGAGGTTTACCTCCAGGATAAACGATTAGGTTTGTTATTGAACTGATTCAGGGGATCGAGCGATATCGTTCCTCCATACATAATGGCGCTAGCATAGTTAAAAGAATTGAAGGCGCAATTAGAGGGTGATAAGCAAAGACTGTCCAGGCCTAATTACCTACCATGGGGAGCTCCGGTTCTCTTACGTAAGAAGATGGAAGCTTGCGGTGCTAGACTCTGAGACAATGAATCGGGTGACAATACGCAACCAGTATCCGCTTCCTCGCATAGATTAGCTATTTGACCAATTACATGGATCTCGGGTATATTCTAAGATTGAACTAAGGTCAGGCTACCATCAGTTGAGGGTTCGGGAGAATGATGTTTCTAAGACTACCTTCAGGACGAGATACGGTCACTACGAGTTCTTAATGATTCCATTCGAATTGACTAATGCCCCAGTTGTGTTCATGGATTTGATGAACAGGGTATTCAGTCCATATTTAGATAAGTTTGTGATCGTATTCATTGATGACATTCTAGTGTTGTGGGACCCCTTTCGGCCTCACCCAGGTTTTGGCGGATCTAATAAGTGCGGGATGCCACCAGTATCATAATCCTCCAAGGAAATCATATCTTTGCGGAAACGATTACAAAATTGGGCAAGCCCATAAACATTTACATTTACAATGAAGGCATCCAAGCCTTTTCAAAATGATTTACAAAAATAGATGTTCAGAGTTCAAATTGTTTTTACAAAATATCAATATCCAAAAGAAAACATGAAATGAATGCACATGTATCGGGCATACTTCGAAATTTCCTTGCTATGACTCAGCCCATTTGTGGCGCCCCCCGAATCGAGTGTCCGTTGACTACCCGTCAACCCGCGGAAAATCTATACGTCTTGTATCGCGAGGCCCATACCTAAGTAAAAATGGCCACTTGGGCCCATATACGGTATATCAATACCAACTGACTATACTCGATAGTTCAAAAAGTTGCCATTACTCTTAATACAAACACATATTAAAATTTACAATTCTAATACATATTATCCCCAAAACATCAAAGCCACAACCGGCTTTCTTAGCTCCCGATGCGAGAAGCTTCTATAAGCACCAGAACATTGGGAATTCAGCCTAATTATTGAAGCATTGGATTAGGGAGAGTCGAGACGCGTGGTCTATGTGAAAACTCTTTTTTTGGACCTCATTTGGGCCTTGTAAGGCAAAAAAACGTAGTCAGACTTGGACAAACCCTTGATGTGGAGCCGCCATATTGATTTTAGAAAGATTTGCCACAGGATCTTCTGGAGAATTTCTTTTATGATTCTGTTGTATTTCTTTTAGAAAGATTTTGCTCAATATTTTATTCATCCTTTTAGAAAAGATTTGCTCCAATATTTTATTCTATCCCTTTTACGGGAAGATTTAGCTATTTATTTTAGAAAGTTTTCTTTAGGAGTTGCTTTTGTAATTTAGAAGTTTCTTTTCTAGTTAAAGTAGAAGTTGCTTTATTTGATTTGGAAGTATGAGAATATACTAATGTGATCTTATTAAGACGGTTCAAGTTTAATAATATTTTTAGATTTACTCTTTTTTAGAGTTATCTCTTTGTTATATCTTATCTGCTTGGGTGGATTCGTAGGGGCGAGTTCGTGACTTCTCATACCTAGATGGATTCCTTGGTGGCAAAGTCTTTGTCCAGCTTGTAATCAATCAGTCCATAGTTGATTATTAGGCGCCTTCACTCAGATCATCTATCTTGTGTGTGGATTGTTTCATTAACTAGGTAAATTAACCGGTCTTGTGCAAACTCTACTCTATACGCCATCTCATCTTACTCTTTTAAACTTTCCATAACCAATTTTCAACCTCTACCCAAAACTTTCCATATCTAGTTTCCATACCTCTTTAAAAACATTCCTAAATACCATTTTCCCCTTATATACCACAAACACATTCCCCCCCAGCTTAGAAAATCTCATAAGCTTCGTCCATAACCTATTTTGGCCACTAGAAAACTACCCCGAACCCATATTTGACACAAAACTTCACAGATCATCCATCATGGTCCCAACCTTGCATCAAAGGTAGGTCGAGGAGCTCAAGGATTGATGGCTGATCATAAGCTAAAGTATTCTTGGTTACGGAGACAAGAGTCCTAATCATGGTTCAAGTGGTTCTCAATCCCCATTGCAAAAATAAATGCATTGCGATCTTGAATGCGTAGTTGACGTCTCTGAAGATGGTATCAGTAGTCATCCTATGGCGACAAAGACAGCCCTGCATGGAAGGTGAAGGTGATGAAAGTTTGACGAGGAAGCGTACGGCGTTGAAATTACTTAGTATGGCTTCAAAAACAGAGCATTCAAAGAGAATATGATTATGGAGGAAGGTATGAAGATAAATCTGCATGATGATGATTCTTATGAAACGTAATAATGATGAAAGTTCGATTCAATCCAAGAGGAAGTTTGATATTCAGAATTTAAAGGAAGAATGCATGTGATGACTTCTTGGATTGGCTTGATATGGGTGAAAGACGTGTCTTGAATATTGATCCGTGTGAGTGAAGTTGGTGTTTATCGAGATGCAGTAAATACTTCGTTTTGGTGCAGAGAAAATTTAAAGAGAACAACGTCGGAGAGATGAGAAGAAGATTGAAACTTAAGGAGAAAGATGAAGAAAGAACCAAAAGTATCTTCCGCTACTTATGTGAATATCTTCACCAAAATTTAAAATTTAAACGAGGGGAAGAAAATAAGTGTGGAGGCGTATTAATTTGAGTTTGAAAAGTGAGAATCAGAAAGGAGACTTGCAAGAGGCGAGGAAGCGATCCGTATCCATTCTGTTGGTTTGAGGATTCCGAAATTTCTAAAATTGTTGTTAAACCCGCTATAACACTCTTGAATGTGACCCAGCTTTGCCTTAAAAGTTGAGGCTCTAAGCAGTATGAGTTTGCTGAGGAATCGGATTAAGAAGGATTTATTAAATTAAAGCTTCCAAAGGGTCCACAATCTTGCTAAAACCACTTTCCCTTAAACCTCAAGTAAGGTGAAGTGCGCAGGCCACGAGGCGAGTGCTACCTCTAGAGTCAGGCGGTGCTTTAAATGCCACCCAGTTTGGGCATATAGCTTGAATGTCCTAGCAGGCAGTGAAGTTGCCTAGTTACGAGAAGAAAATGGTAGAGGAAGAGAAATTAGAAGAGGGCGAGGTGAATCAGGCCATGAAATAAGGATGAGCTTACTATGCCACAGACCATGGGACTTTGTAGTTGTTCAAAGGAGTCTTACAAGATGAGCGGCGCTAGTGAGGAGGGGTGGTTATGGTCGATGTCTTTTTTTTCACCTGAGGTGCACGTCTGGGATAGAGGTTTGTTTGGTTGTGTGATAGTGGGAGCTTGAGGAATTGTATTTCCTTGGGAGATGGTGCAAAAGCAGTTTGAAGATGGATCCACATCAGGAAACCCTTTATAAACTTAGTTGGCTTGAGAGGGTAGTGATATCGAGGTAAAGCATAGGTGCCGCAGCCTCTTTTACAGTGGAAGAGCACTACCTGACGAGGTATGGTGTGATGTTGTTCAATGGATTATTTGTCACTTGCTACTTGGGTGGCTAAAGCAGCTTGTTAAATGCAGTCATTGCTTGATGAAAACGAGAACCTTACATTCCATGAGGATGGAGCGCAAGTGTCTTAGCAGTTGGGGCGACGGTGCTCCGACCTCCGAGCAGCCGAGGCGAGGAATTCTTTGTTGTCAAAATCGAGTTGGAGAAAGAAATGAGAGGAGCTGGTTCGGGGATGTGATGGCCTTGGTTGCTATTAGAGGCTTGAAAGTGAAGGAGATCCACAGAAGTAGAGACAGTCGGCGGAATTTGTTGATACTTAGTACTGAGGGAGATTCCACATGGGTTGCTATGAGAGAGATATTCAACATCGGAAATAGACCTGCATTTTTGAGGGTTTTTTTGTTTGCCCAATACTTAGGCACATAGGATGAGTCTAAAAAGAACATGAAGAAACATAAGACATGTTGATGAGTTGCTCGACAAAGGCTTGTCAGTAAGAGCCACGTGCGGTTTCTTTGCCATGCTATGTGAAAAGTACACGAAGGATGGATCTTTGAGGCAATGTGTGTTGATAGTAGGACGTCAAACAAGATTACTTGTGAATCTCGATTTCCATTCCCGAGGTCGATGATTTGCTGGATCGACTTTATGGTGCGTCCATCTTTTGAAGATTGATTTAGGATGGATACCATCAAATTTGTATGAGGGAAGGAGATGAATGGAAGACGACCTTTAAAACTCGAGGATGGACTTTACATAGTGGATGGTGATCTGCCATTTGGACGGGACTATCCACGATGCCCCTAGCACTTTGGCATGAGGTTATGAATCATATCCTTAAGCCATGGTAATTTTGTGGTGGTAACACTTTGATGATATTTTGATCCTCTATAGAGGTCGATGCGGGGCACTTGGGCATTTGAGGCAGTGTTCTCATTACAAGGGGAGCAACGATCCGACACATCCCAACTTGAAAAGTGTGACTTATCTTGAGCAAAATCATATTTCTTGGTTATGTGAAGTTCTTAAAGATGGAGATGAGATGGGCGAAGAATGAGGCGATTGCAGAATTGGCGGCTGACTCTGGCTGATCCGTGATGTGAGAAGTTTCATGGAAATTTGATCTCTCTTTTTATGGAGAGATTTTATTCTGCATGGTTAATACATAATGGCTCTGATGGCCGAATGCTTAAAGGAGACAAATTCAAGTGGACTAGTGTTCTTAGAAAGCTTGATTTAATTAAGAAATGGCGAAGCCCAGTAGCCAGTGCTTTACAAGCCCGTTGTGCTTTTCGAATCATAGGCACGCTAAATTCATCAACCGCAGAAGCCTGAAGTTGAATCGAAGACATGCGACGTAGATTGGAATTCTTCTGTGTCCTGACTTCACAATCAAGCATAAGCGGGTGTTCATAACGTTATTTGCGGATGCCTTGAGAGTAGGAGACATGCCTAGTGAGCTTCAAGCTACAGAGTCAGTAGTTGGATTCGATGTGTTGAAGGAACTATACGAGGAGGATGTTGATTTTTGGTGAAATCTGGAAGGTAATACTTGTTGACAATCTTTTCGAGGGTTTTGTAAGGATGAATGGTTTTCTCTTCAAAGAAAACACTCTATGCATCCGTCTTGTTCCTTGAATTAGTATTACGGATGAGTTGCATGGTGGAACATTAGGAAGACACTTTGGTGAAGCAAAAACCTTAGCTACAGTGAGAGCAAACTTCTTTTTTGGCTAAAATTGAGAAAGACGATGCCCCAGATTTGTCGGGAAGTGTGTTGTGTGCATGATGGTACAAAACTCATGGAAGCAATCTTGGAACTACTTATACACCATTACGATTCAAATATGCCGTGGGAGGAGGGAATGGCTTGGATTTTTGTTTTGGGATTACCTGGAACCTGAAAGAGCAATTAGGTCACGGTGGTCATTGACAGGGTTTTCGGAGTAAAGCTCGCTGTACCATCTTTTGACAAGTCTAATGATGCTTAAGCATCATTGTAAGAGCTTGCTTTAAAGGGTGTGAAATGCACATGGTATTCCACGAGAGACTATGGTTTGGGAGATCGAGTTTCTAAGGATTTCTTAATCACTTTTGGAGAACTTTGTGGAGGAAGCTTTGGGACTTCTTCTTGTTCGGTACCTCTTTATCACCACCCCCTCAGATGTGAGGTGACAGGGTTACTTTAATAGGAAGCTTGGAATTTTCTAAGGAGCTATGTGGGAAGGCATTGAAACAATGGGATTTGATTACACTGAGGTGGAGTTTGAAATGATGGGAGTCCATGCATAGAACTGTTGGGAAATGCCGTTTGAGGTGAATATGGACTACGGCGGTTGGACCCGTGGAGTTGGCACCACGTGGGCTAGTCGACAATTTAGTGGGAGATGTTGAAGTTAAGAGCCAAAGGGTCGAAGTTGCATGAAGTTCGGTTGAAGATTAAGAAGAAGAATGCGAATATGTGGAACCAAGCAAATAGGCCCATTTGCAAGTATGTTGGCAGGTTTGAGGTTGTGAAATGGTTTTGGAGTACACGCCCAGCGGGGATGGGTTTTTCCACGAAGAGTTTGGAAAGCTGTGACCAAGGGTGATGGCCTTTCAAGATTATAGAGAGAAAGGGGAATTGGAGAGAATGCCTACAGAGTTGCCAGGACAGATATAGGGAAATTTACACTCCCGTGTTGATATCCAAGACTTTAAGGTATCATGGTAGAAGACTTAAGGGAATGAGTCTTTCCCGGCTATGGGATTGATGAGAGCTTACATCATTACACCCAGAACATTTGAGATTGGTACAATTATTGAAGGGTGGATTAGGGGAGGTCAGACGCATTGAATACGTAAGCGAACTTTCCTTTTGGGACCTCGTTTGGGCACTTGGAAGGCAAAACAAGATGGTCGGACTTGAATGAGCCCACTGATGTGAGCAGCCATATTGATTTTAGAAAGATTTGCCATAGGATCTTCTGGAAGTTTTGTTTATGATTACATTTGTATTTCTTTCAGAAAGATTTTTCTCGATATTTGTGCATCCACTTTTAGAAAGATTTGCTCCAATATTTTATTCTATCCCTTTTAGGAAGATTTGCTTTATTTATTTTAGAAAGTTTCTTTTCCTAGTTAAAGTAGAAGTTGCTTTATTTGATTTGGAAAGTATGAGACTATATATACCCCCCCCTAATGTAGTCTTTTAAGAGCAGTTCAAGTTTAATAATATTTTCAGATTTCTCTTTTTAAGAAACTACCATGCATTGCTGCCTCTCTTGGGTGATTACGCCCAGGGGCAGTTCGTGGCTTCCACCAGCTAGGTGGATTCCTTGGTGGAAAAAGTCTTTTTTGTCACGCTGTCAAATCAACTCGTCCATAGTTGATTGGCATGGCGCCTTCACTCGGAATCTCATACTATCTTGTGTGGATGTTTCATTAACCGGTAGTAACCGCTCTTGTCTGAGCTTCACTCCGCCTTACCGCCGTCTCATCTTACCAACCTACCGGCTTTCCATAACCAATTTTTCAACCTCACCCAAAAACTTCCCTTGCTCTTGTTCCATACTGCTGGCTTATTCCACACAAATACCACATTTCCCCTTATACCCTGAACACACATTCCCTAACAGAAAATCTCATAAACTTCGTCCATAACTTGTTTGTACACAAGCTACCCGAGCCATTTTTGACTTACGAAACTTACAGATCATCCATCACGGTCCGGCGCTTTGCATAAATCAGCCTCCTAAGCGGTCGTGCTCTCGAAGCGCTCCTGTGCACGAAATAATATTCCACAGAAGCGGGAGTGAGTGACCCGCTTTCCCGATAATGGAATTACCTAAATGGGTTACTCCTTTGGTATATCGCGATATGATCAATTTTAAGCACTTGCTTTCAATGCATCACGTGATCTACTTGAATGTATACATGCCCATTCTCATGTCTCGAGTCCTCATAGGCTCTACGCACTTGCTAGCTTGTGTATGAAAATTCCATTTCAAAACAAAACTTGTTCTCGAAAATACCAACTCACCAGAGTTTCGGTAAAAATATGGGACTACCCTGAGGGCGAATGGCGTGTGGAGAACTTTTCGCTAATCGGCCTTTGCAGATTCGGTCCTACCCCAATGACGGATCAGGGCAAGTTGATTACGGGTGCGGATGTCTTGGGACTCTTTACCTATTTTTTTTTTTTTTTTTTTGCTGAACTTGTACCTGTGGGTATACAAACAATTTCTGTAATAACAAAAATCATTCCTCCTACAAAGAACTACCCTTGGGAGTGGTGTCCATCAAAATCTATACACATATACTAAGTCCCATTTAGCCTTCACAGAGAAATACTTGTACATGTGCATATCTAATACAAACATATTCGGGATCACGAAAGCAGTCTTGAAGAGCACATCTGAGACTGGCACGTCTGCTGGTGTCAAAGATGTCCTGTCATACTATGTACTCTCATCTTGGAGTACATACACGCGGATTGAACACCGTGCTAGAAGCTTTAAGCAATAGAGAACATATAAATGATAGCGACGATAACAATGTCGGAGTCTACGATCTTTTTACATTTACTTTCCTTATGCATTCGCAGAGTCTATTCGTATATGACTTCTAACAACTCATATCATATTGTACATGTGAGTTTTATCCTTTTAGGTTCCATATCCATTATCAGTAAGCCATTTAAACCAAATCCTTTGCAATTACATTTCATGATCGGGGGCGGCAGTTTAATTCTTGGTATCGTTTTATTAAATTTTCGTTTTTCAAAAGTGTATGACAGGAGTCTGACTAGGCCCCGATTCGGCGGATCTGAGCGGCTTGGGTTTACTGGGCATTTTCAATTATCTTCCCGAACATTTGTTTGGTTTATTCCATTTTAGACTTTAATTACCTTGGAGCTTACTTCATTTAAGGCAAGCCCATTAACATTTACATTTAACAAAATAATGCGCTTGTCTGATGTCTCACGCATAATGTATAAAATCTTATACCTAAATACATTTTTTTATATCTGTTATTTTTCGCTTTTTAGGTTTGCTTGATTTCACATGGCTATAGAGTACGACATTCACGGCGATTCGCGGTTCGGTGAATCATCCACGTTGTCGTCGGTAGCATGTGATCTCACACTCCGATATTGCGATCTCACATGGTTATAGAAGTCGACATTACGTAAGCGATTAAGTTTGGTGAATCTGTCTTTGTTTGTCGATGATAGCAATGTGATCTCACATTCAATATTTGCAATCTCACATATGACTATAGAAGTCAACATTCATGGCTTGGTCGAGTTGAAAGTGAGATACACAATGCGATTATCGTTGATACACAGCAATTAGCGATCTCACATTCCAATATTAACGATCTCACATATGGTATAGAAATTGACATTCATAGCCAGTTAGTTGGTTAATCTTTGTTGTCCTATTTTGTCATTAGTAGCAATGTGATTTCACATTCAATATTTATGATTACCTTCATGAGGTCGGTTGAGAAGTGAATCTGTCACCTTGTTTGGTAGATGCATTATACATTTCAAATCGGTTACTTTTACGCGATAATTTCACTTATAGTTCAAATACGCCACCCGCATTACTTCATGTTGACGAAAATTTTGAATATGATGATTCAGGTGATGCCTTATATATATTTCCGCAGTAGAACCATAGTAGATCATAATCACATTCTGCATCTTCCATATGTTTTGTGTAGATCTGCAGTCTTTATCTATTCATTGGCACGACGCCGGCTTGGGGTCCATTGACCTAAAAATGACTTCTGAAAACACAGTGTATTCTCATATCATGAGACCCGTCGTGGTGATAAGCCCGATAGGGCCCATCATCATACTGCGTCAAATACGGTTCTGAAGACCGTACATTTCTATAGATCTAAGAGTTATTACATCGCTCTGTCTAAAAACATATATTAAAGAGCTAGGTCGTTTCTAATATATACCTGAAAACAAGAATCAAAGGAGCCACTTGATCGGTAACCGTAATCGACCTCTAGGAGCGTAAATGCACGTACACATCACGGCCTGCGAAGGGGTCGGCGGGTGAGCTAACGCCCGGTAAGAGATAAATCCCCATAAGAAGTATTTCTACCCTAGGTCGTGCGAATGATCATTTCACGATCAAACCCCTGACCAATCGTGCATACATGTTATCATCATGGAAAAATCTACATGCATGTATGAGGGCGACCTTTACAGCCACGTAGCCCCAATGCAGATTGACGCAAGACCACCACTGTAGTGCCAATGGGAAAAATAGTCTTGGTCGATTGGGCTTTTTTCCCATCTCACAGCTGTCTATGATATTTGTTGATGGTTTTGTGTTGTCTTTTGAGCCGCCAGAGCTTCGGGAGGTCTCTCATAGCGAATTCTCTACACCCTCAGGCAGACGTTTTTCGGGCTTTCACCGTTGTGAATCACTTATTTGTCCCAACGAGTTTTGATTTTTCACGGGGGGCTATCCTATCCTACCGCTCGCCCGACACATTTATTTTCCATTTCGTTTAACACTAGCCAGAACTCAATTTGACCGTCCATTCCCGAGCCTTGGAGTTCAGCACCCAGGAATGCACGGTGCGAATCGGTACCATGTACACACTCTCATGTAATGTGGTGTTACCGCACACATGATGCAATGCGATTTGTGCCCACTTGCACTCAAACCCATGACGATGTGAAAACCTCTGCATGGACGTTCTACACTTTGCATTTACTATGTATGTCTTGCATGAATACTCATGTCTAATGCAACCATGTCTAATGCACACAACATTTCATATATTTAATATACATGCATCATGTTAATATTCCATATATTCAAATCAAGACATCACATAAGCATGCACTAACCGTGATTAGTTCCTTAAAATTCTGGTATGGCATTCATTCAAGTAATAACAGTTTTCAACTTTGATTTTCGCCTTAAACCTTAAAAACAAACAACATCCAAAAACATGCACAACTATTAGTTCCAGAAAATTCTGCATGTTAATATTCACAATTCTGCATGCTATTCATCACCACGCTTCCATGAAAAATTGTGATGTTAACATTCACAATTTTGAATTAATATTCACAATTCCGCATGCTATTCATCGCCACGCCTCCGTAGTACCCTGCATGTTAATCATGCATGAAAGCCCATAAAGTTCCCGCATGTTTTTCATATACAAAAAATACACCAAACTGAGTTTTTCTCAAGATAAAACCTAGGAACATTCTCGTGCATGTTAGTCATGCATACAAGGATACATCAAACTGAGTTTTCTTGATCTAAAAACCTAAAACATTCTGCATGAGCAATGCGTATGAAAGCCCATGTACCCATCATGTTTTTCATGCATACAATAATACACAAAACTGAGTTTTCTTCAGATAAAAACCTAGAACATTCTGCATGTTAGTCATGCATATAAGATACATCAAACTGAGCTTTGATCTAATAAATCAAAACATTCTCGCATCTTAGTCATGCATGAAAGTCTTAAAATTCTGTATGTTTTTCATGCATACAATACTACACCAAATTGAGTTTTCTTCAGATTTAAAACTAAGAACATTCTGCATGTCGGTCATGCATGAAAGGATACAAAACTGAGTTTTCTTTGATCTAAACACCCAAAACATTCTGCATGGAAGCCCAGAAAATTCTGCATGTTTTTCTTATTCATACAATACTTACACCAGATTGAATTTTCTCTTCAGTCTAAAACCTAGAACATTCCCATGTTATCATGAAAGGATACACAAAACTGAGTTTTCTTTGATCTAAAACACCCAAAACATTCCCGCATGGAAGCCTTAAAATTCTGCAAGTTTTTCATTCATACAATACTACACCGTATTTTCTCATTTAAAAACCTAGAACATTCTCGCATGCTGCAGTCATGCATGAAAGGATACACAAAACTGAAGTTTTCTTTTGATCTAAACACCCAAAACATTCTGCATGGAAGCCCAGAAATTCTGCATGTTTTTCATTCATAAAATAATACACCGATTGAGTTTTCTTCAGTCTAAAACCTAGAACATTCTGCATGTTGACACATGAAAGGATACACAAAAAACTGAGTTTTCGATCTAAAACACCCAAAACATTCTGCATGGAGGCCCAGAAATTTCTGCATGTTTTTCTTATTCCATAAAATAATACACTGCATTGAGTTTTCTTTCTGGGCCTAAAACTCAGAACATTCTGGGTATGTTGGTCATGCATGAAAGGATACACAAAACTGAGTTTTCTTTGATCTAAACACCCAAAACATTCCGCATGGAAGCCCAGAAATTTCTGCATGTTTTCTCATTCATAAAATAATACACCCAATCAAGCTACCCTAAAATCCAGAAAAACAGCATGTACAACATCACAAATTCAGTCTTCTGAATCCAGAAAATTTAGCAAGTACAACATCATGTTCAGTCTTAAAACCTAGAAAATCTGCATGACAACATCACAAATTCAGCATGTTATTCCTCCTTCCAAACAATCACATAGCAAACTCAACCAAATGCCATTTCCATGGCCCCAAACAAGGAAACAACCAGCAGAAAGATCCTCACCTCTCTTGAAGTGTAGGATCACCTGATCCACCCAAATTGAAACAATGGAGGAAAAAAAACTTCCTCCTCCTCTTTCTCCTTCTTTCTTTCTTCTGTTTTCTTTCTTCCTTTCTTTCTTTTCTTTCTTTCTTTCTCTCTTTCTTTCTTCTCTCTTCTCATGAATTGCTCGCCATCTCTCCTCAAACTACCAAGTTGGTTTTGACCAAAATTTTACCCAACATCCATTTGTTTGACACTCTGGTCAACTCAAGACTGCTGTTCCATGCCACAACCTCAACCACTTTCATGCTCATGCATGAGGGTGGCTTGACATTTGGCTCCCACTCAACCTATAACCTCAGGCATGACACTTGGCCCATCCATGTGCCAAGTGTCTCCCATGCAAGTGCCACATGGCACCCCATGATTGGCCCGTTCCGTCTCGAAATACGTGCAAAACCGATAGTCTCAGAATTCGACGCAGTTCGTTTGGTTCAACTAGATTTCGCGAGATGATTCTAACGGCGTGATCCGCTTCGGGCCATCCTGTCAGAAAGATCTGTGGTTTAAATCAGAGACTGCTCCTCGCAAGAATTACCAATTTGCTCATTTTCAAAAAAAAAAATTTTTTCCGGGTTTCACATTCAAAGCCTTCTTAATTGGCTATCACTTGTTCATTCATGTATTTCCTATCATTTGTTATCTTTTTTTTGGTTATATGTGATAATAATCATATATAACTTAACCACATTATGTGTTCATGACATATTGCCTTCATGTTCATGTTCATGTTTCAGTTCGTTTTCATTTTTCATATCATATTCATGTTTCATGAACACATCTATACATATTGCATTTCTTGTTCATATCTACATCCTTTCTTACCATGTATTCCAATTAACTTTAACCAAGCGATTAGTACACTTGGTACAACAATTCAATTTTTAGACAAGATGTGGGCACCAAATGCCATTAAATAGAATATGGTTAGATTCTAGACTCAATGAGCTTTCCATAGAGTCCAAGAATACCCATAATGGAGTCATAACGGCGAGTTATGCAAGTTGCAAGCCAGGGCAAAATCAAGAATTTGCAAAGACTCGCAGAAAGAGCAGCAGCAAACCCACCGTCCTTATCATTTTTTAGGATCTTAACTTCACATTTGACACTGGTTCTTGTATTCCAATCTATGGTGCTATGGCTCTCCAACTGAATCACCCAAATCGAGCACCGAAACTCGCCATGTCCTAAAAACAAATCCGACCACTCTAAGGATCAAACTCGAATCCGTAAATTGGCTTGGACATAGCCCCACTTTGAGTGAATTTTTGGGCCTCATAAAATCAGAATTTGAACCTACATATTTCAGGATGTTTTTTTCTCCTTGAAGTCTAGTTTAACCTGCAACTTGCATCACTCAAATCGGATAATAATTACCGAAGAAAGCCAAATACTAACACTGTCCCAAATAGAAGATTGGGCACGGCATTCACTGCTTGGTACCTAGACCACCCTCAAAATTATCCAGAAAGGTGGTTTTTCTCCCATTTTTCCATATTTTGCTACCCAACTCAACTCAATAATCTATATACACATCAAAACCACTCCATATTCATCTTGTAATCTCTTTTCTACTCAAATCATCTTTCAATATTTGTCTTTCTTAAAAAACCTTTCATGAAATTGTCTTAAACCACTTTACGGGTCATAACCCATACATGGTACAAACATAAAGATTAGTTAGGCTTGTTCTAACCCCAACTCCATTACTGAACTTAAAACCATGAATCCAACCTCAAAGGAGGATTCCACATTCTTCTTGTACCATTTAGGCCTACTAACCTTACCTTCAATAATTCTTAGGGTTAGGATGAAATCCTAACAAACCCTAGGTTTGAAAACCATAGAAATCCCTACCATGGTCCAAATACACATAATCCCATACAAAACATAATTTCCATACTTAATGCTAGAATCCATACAAGAATTCATTCTAGGTTATGTTTCTCTACAACCTACAACCCACAAACATGTATCCATACAAAACTATATAAAGTTCTATACCTTTTTTGCTCTTCCCTTTTCTCCTTCTTCTTTCTTCTTCTCTACCTCTTCTCTCTTTCTTCTCCCTTTCCTTTCTTTCTTTATTATTGGGTCTCTCAAAAATGAGAGACCCATTTAACCTTATCCATCTTTTTGAGTTAAGGCCATGTTTGGCCTTTGCATTTTTAACTTCTTTTTCTCATTTTTGCATTTAGGTCCTTTAACTCATTATTATTCTCAATCTAACTTATTAAATTTCTATTTTGGCATACACCCATGAGATTATTACCCTTAGGTCCTAAATTCGTAAATGACCAATTTACCCTTGTCTTTCCCATTTATGACCACTAGGTCCTCAAGTGGTAAATTACATATTTACCCTTGCTCTTTTGTCACTTCCTGCCTCTATCGCTTTTATTTCTCGAAAATTCCATTTAGCTTTTAATATACCTCAAACAAGTCCGAAAAACTGTTAGGTATATTTCGGTGTTACAAAATGGCCATGGTCCTCATCCGAATGATCCGTTGGACCGCCTCCCAACCCCATTCCCTCCGAAAATCATCCTCGTGAAATTCCTTTCGCAGACCATGTTCGCTTTTCGTAAATTTTCATGTCATGCATCTACACCTAATTTCTAGGTTACCTCTGCGTATTATGAAATACATTATGCCATTTCCAACAATAATCCAACCAATATATCAAATATGCATATATTATCAAATTTGCAATCACACCACATGTTATTCAAATTTGATCAACCAACTCCCAAATTTGCTCACTTGAGCTAATCACTATTCCATTTCCAATGGCCTACACCCATTATTATATTCTATATAATTATGGCATCATGTTAACACATCAAGCATTAACCTATTAATTTCTTCGATCAACCAACTCAAGCCATTCACTTCAAAAAATTTCATACACACAACATATGGACGTTTTTTGTCCAATTCACACCAACCCGGATCAAGTTTTAACAAATCTGAAAATGTAGCAAAGGCTGTCCCAGGCAAACCCACTCACTAAATTTCAAATTTCCACTTTGTGGAACCCAATTCCATGGCCATTTCCGGCCTCATACACACCAAAACACAATTTTTTGTATAAATCATGACCCAAGGTACCCAAACAGTCCATACACTGTCACGACTGTCTAAACGAGCCCTAAGAATTTTCACATTTCGGTTCCAAGTTTTTTGGACCGAACAAACGGCCCCTCACAGCCTCAATCGTACTCAACCATCACAAAACACTTAAACAAGAGGTAAAGCAAGTAGGATAAAACCCCTACCTCACGGAGTTTGTCAAAAACTCCCGAAACCGGTGCCCACGTAGTCCTCAATGCGTAGGAACCACTTGCTTCTCTGGCCGTAAGAAACTGACGATCCACCACCTGAGATCTTGTGAGAGAAGTCACTCCCTCTCTCAAAAAATCAAACCTACTCACGCATCAATTCTCCTTCTTCACGTTCTTTTAGCTCCTTACAAGAAGACCACTATTCCCTATTTTGTCTCATCTTCATTAACAATTTCCAAAATTCCACTTATATCCCTTCTCTTGATTTAATTCGTCCCACTGCATCATGCCATGGTTCACGGGCCCCACCGTGAGCTCAACTTGATCGAATCTCCGATGTTTGACACGTGGCACCCTCGTGTGCCACTCAAAATGCTACCACGCCCTACACGATGCTTCAAGCTTTAAAACGTAAGTAAATTTTGATTTGGTTCTAATTCGATGAAAAATCGAATGCGGTTATCTAGATTTCACGACGATTCCAACGATAAAATCCGTTTCATCATCCAAGATCTAGAAAAATTTAGGATTTTTATCGAAATTTCGATTTTGCCCTTTTTCGAGAAAATTCAATTTTCTCGGGGTTTCAAATTCTCCCCTCCTTAAAAAGAATTTCATCCCGAAATTCCACACACTTACGCATCCAACCACGTGCATTTGTAACCTCACCCATCTCCAAGACCGTGTCGGGTATGATGACTCGGCTAAGGTCCCAATTACTGACAACCCGATGGCTGTCAACTCATCCATGCCAAGAATGACATCAACACCCAATATGTCTACCACCCTAAGGTCCATCGTGAGTAGAACCACTGAGATCCCTGACTCACGATCTCGACACATCTGACCAACTCTCACCCTACATCCTAGGGAAGAATTTCCCATCACCTCTCTAAAGGCCTCAACCTCTAAGCCCAAACCTATCACACAAGATGCATTAATGAACATGATGATCCACTTAAACGCTACCTAGTCAACAAGTGCGAGAAAGAGAAACGCACTTACATATCCCTGACCGAATGCTTACCAGACCATGAGACCTCCCCGCCTCCCAGACAATCTCGCCTCATATGCCCAGTCGAAGGCCAATGGTAACAAGTCCTCCGCTCCACGTTGATCCGGAACTCTGGCTTAGTAACTCGTGGTCCACCGACCCACGCTCCGACCTGTACCCTACGGGCCCGAAGCCAGGAAGTACAGGTGCTCAGGCGGCACTCGACTGATACTCGTCCCTCCGACTCCATACTAGGTATGCAGAAACAAATTGTATCTGGCTCCCCGCCCTCACCGACTGGATCGCACTGTCCCTCTAAACTCCGGATCCCCGTCTCTAGTGGACAATCCCTCCTCATATGTTCGGCCGGGCCGCAATGGTAGCACACCATCCACTCAGATCTGATCGGGGCAACCCTAACTCATCTCACGATGATTAGACCGAGGTGTCCCATAACCCGGGATTCCGCCTCCGTGGACAATCCCGCCGAAGTGTCTAGCCGCTTCAGAAATAACACACGATCCATGCTTAATTCTTATGATCAATATCCGGTAGTCAAAACGCTTATATGATAAGACTCTCGAATAAAGAATAAGAGTAAATAGTTCGAATATGGTAAAGATTTGAATGTACCTAAGCAAGTACCTTGAATCAAGCTTTGTAAGACTCCACGTACTTCGACGTTAAAATCTCCGTAGTACCTACGCACTTTTGCACGAAAGTAAAATCCTCCGTAGTACCTACGGGTACTTCCGTATTGGTAATATAAGTATAAGTTCTGTAAAATAAGTATAAGTCCAATAGTACCTACGGGTACCTCCATATAATGAATTTGTGTAGAACCTACGGGTACCTCTGAACAAGTGTAAGTTCCGTAATACAAGTATAAGATCCGAAATACAAGAATAAGCTCTATAACACAAATATAAGATCCGTAAGACGAGTATAAGATCCGTAATACAAGTATAAGATCCGAAATACAAGAATAAGCTCTGTATCATAAGTATAAGTTCCATAAGACAAGTATATGCTTCGTAATACAAGTATAAGATCCAAAATACAAGAATAAGCTCTGTAATACAAGTATAATATCCGTAAGACAAGGATATGCTTCGTAGTACAAGTACAAGATCCGGGGCCACAAGAATAAGGTCCGTAATACAAGTATAATATCCGTAAGACAAGGATATGCTCCGTAGTACAAGTATAAGATACGAAGTACAAGTATAAGTTCTGTACTACCTATGGGTACCTTTACTATAACTCTTAAGAGAAATCTGGATAAGTATTAGTCTGACAGAAGTTCAAGTAGATGTCCTTTGGGGGATCTGAATACATATACGTCTGATACAAGTACAAGTATGTGTCTTTTGGTAGAGTTGAACAAGTAGTACTTACGGGTACTTCCGTATAAGAATAAAGTTCCGTAATACTTCGTAGTACCCACGGTACCTCCAAACAAGTGTAATCTCCGTAGTATAAGTATAGTCTCTATGGTATAAGTATAAGCTTGTAGTAACGGCGGTACCCTCCAGATAAGCATAAGCTCAGAATCCTACTGTTTCCACTCCCGAGTTCGACCAAAACCCTAGCTTAATGATTCAACCAAAACCTCGGGACGCCCGCTTAATTCTTTATTTTATATTTATTAAGTTTTTCAAAAGTAGCAGGGACTAATCCCCTAATTCGACCTCGAATGGTGGATCTAAACCTATCTCGGTTTACTCCGACATTTTCATTTATCTTATCAAAACATTTTATTATGTCATTTCAAGGCGAAGCTGCCAATTTCGGGGCAAGCCCATAATCATTTACAAATTCAATGCACCTAAGAGCTCCATAAACATTTAACAAAATACATTTACAAAGAAGGAATTCATGCCTTTTTCTCGAATGATATACAAAAAATCAAGATCTCGTAGTTTAACCCTTTGTTTACAAAATACCACTTGTTCAAAAGAAAATGATATGCAAATGACTCGTGGTATATACTTATACGCACTTTCTCTTTATGACTCAAGGCTTCCTTATTCGCCTACTTTTGCTTACATTCGATACTACAAGGCATAAATAAAACTATATGCTAAGCATTTTCATGATTAAAGGGTTTTATACAAGCCTCTATTTCAATATTCAATTTAACTTTGACATGCATTTAACATCAACCATGCTCTATTGTATTAACATATACTCATGTTATCTATTCCGCATGCTTTCATTTACAAATCATTTATCATATCACAACATGCATTTTCAATGCAATAATTCAATTCACAATTCAATTTATGAGGATTTAAGCATATACATAAAGCCCCTACACTCGCCAATGTTGGTTATTTCTAATTAATTATTCAATCTCACATTTCCTCAATTTCACTGACGACTAATTCACATTTCGACGGATTCCGTCATGAATCCCATCCTTATTATCATTCTGGCAATGTGCTTACACATTTAATACCCGGTTCCATCACGACGGATGTCGCTTCGACAAGACCCCGACACGCGTATCACTTAAATGCCATACATCATGATGGATGCCGACAGTAACTCTCCAAGTGGGACATTTCTTCAATGTCATACGCCATCATGAAGGATGCCAATTGGTGCATCCCGCCAAGTGACATCGATTACTGTGTGCCTTCTGATTCGATGCCGATTAAATAAGATCCCGCCAAAGCATTCATTCTAAGATATCAATTCAATTTACGATGTCAAGAATTGACTGATTCGTTCACAATTCAATTTATCATTCATATGCACTCGGTTTTCAAATATCACATTTCAATTCCATATTCACTTTCGAATTATCTTTTCAAAGATATACTCAATCTATGTACTCATTTCATATACTCATTCACATACTCATTTCATATACTCATTCATGTACTCATTTCATATACTCATTCAGGTACTCATTTCATATACTCATTCACGTACTCATTTCATATACTCATTCACGTACTCATTTCATATACTCATTCATGTACTCATTTCATGTACTCATTTCATATACTCATTCATGTACTCATTTCATATACTCATTCATGTACTCATTTCATATACTCATTCATGTACTCATTTCATATTTACTTGGTAAACTACAAAAATACTTGAAATAAGAATAGAGTCGTGAGAACTAACTCAAAAAGCTTGCACTTTGATTCCAATCCTCTAATCTCAATCTCGGGGCCGCTTTTCTCCTCTAGAGCCCCTAATTCCAAAACCATTAAAGAACAATATTATTCGGCAAGGCAAGGGGTTTTCGTTGGGGATTCAGATTTTTGAGTTTAATTTATGTTTACTTTCAACAAGATATATATATATATATATATATATAGATAGCTGGATTCTTGACTCAATGGGATTTATCAGTCTAAGAACACCCAAAACGGAGTTCGCATCGAAGGAGTTATGACCTTCCTCGAAGTCAGAGGTCATACGAGTCACACCCCACCGAGCCGACCTAAACCGACATGGACTCGACCGACAACCTCGGCCCGACACCTTGGTCTGATCTCTTTCTATCCTCCTGTGTATATGAATGAATTCTGACTCAACGGGCTTTCTCCATGTGAGTCCAAGAACACCAAACGTAGTCTGACGTAAGGAGTTATGACCTTCCGGTTGGAGGTCATACTGGATACAAACCCCGCCAACTTGTGAGTGAGATTCGTGATCGAATTAGCTCTAAGAACCGTTTAACGCCGACTGACGGATGATTCTAATCTGCTGTTTATATGGAAGCAAGAACCTTGCATATGTGGAGGACGCCCACAATCTGTGATGGAGATCCGATTGATAAGTCTTGATGAGAACGCCCACGAATAACCGATAAGTTCAAGAAGTTCTTAAAGAACCAAAGAGAAATTGAAACCTCACCTTATAAATGCTTCAAACTTGGAAGAATACAAGGATAACAAGCCTTTAAATAGCCAAAAAAATATGAAGAATAGTCCAAATATTCCTACACAAGGAAAGTAACATTTGGCCAAAAACAAGAAAGGAAACCAACATACTTTTTTCCTAAACTACTACACACTAAAAAATATCCATGAAGGAGAAAAAAGAAATTATATACTTAGACAAGGTTGCATTAGAATTAGCAAAGAAATCCGAACAACCAAAGAAATCTAGAACAAATCATCTCCAAATCTACAAGAAATCAGTTCCAAAATAGCAAAGAACTGTACGTAAATCATCACCAACTACAAACCTTTCTAAAAAAGAAATAGCAACTCCTATTTAAATAGAAAAACAGACTTTCTAAATTAAATAAAGCAACTCCTACTTTGAATTGGAAAACAAATCTTTCTAAAATAAACCAACTCCAAATCAAAATAGTAATAAAACTCAAAACACTTGGAAATAGAAATATATTAGGTGTTTCCAAGGTTTCACAGCCTTCCAAATCTGAATGTTCCAAAATTAAGATTGAATTCCCAATGTATTATGTAAATTCTCTAGCATCACGGATCCTTTGTTATTTGATTTTCATCATACGTAGTCACACCCAGCCGAGCTAACCTGAACTGACTAAGCTGACCTGACCTCGGTAAACTCGATTTGATACCTTGGTCTAACACCTGATATCCTCCTCAGGCAAATGAATGAATTCTTGACTCAATGGGCTTTCCATAGAGTCCAAGAACACCCAAAACAGAGTTTGGACAAAGGAGCAGACCTCCGGTCAAGGTCATACTTAGTCACACCCACCCGAGCCGACCAATCCACCGAGAGATGACCTGACCTTGGTAAACTCGGTCTGACACCTTGGTCTGACATCTGCTATTCTCAGGCATATGAATGAATTCTTGACTCAATGGTCTTTCCATAGAGTCCAAGAACACCCGAAACGGAGTTCGAACGAAGGAGTTATGATCTTCCGGTCGAGTCACACGAGTCACACCCAAATGCCAGCCGAATTAATCGGCTCGAGTTCGAAATGAATCTTCCGGCCGAGCCGACCTCCGTCGAGCTGAGCCTCCAGTAGTTGACCTCTAGCAGCTGACCTCATGTTAACCTCCGATAACCCCACAAGCTGACCTCTACAAGTCGACCCCACAGCCGACCTCCGACCTCTACATGATGACCCCACTCGCAACCTTCCTCGTTGACCCCTACAGGCTGACCTCGCAGGGGTGCTGATCATAACTTGGTCTACAGAGGTCTGAATTGAGAAATTCAAAATCCTAACATCAATTTCATTGATGTGGCTACAATTTACCAGAAGGACTCACTTCCAAATTCCCTTTATTTCTTACCCAAAAATCAGTTCTAAGGTCCGGCTAATGTGCACTACCACAATGTGGCAGCTTCCCATGGTTCAAATACCACCAAACATTCCCCTTAGGGCAGACAACCACCACACAATCCTTAGGGTAGAAAATAACCAAACTAGGAGAAGACCTACCTCTCGGAGTTTTTCGAAACTCCCCAACTCCAGTTTCTATGCGAAGCCCTTGTCGTGAGGATAAACTCTTCCTCTTTCTCCGCCTATAATTGCCGGTCCAATCACCGAGAAATCTAGAGAGAAGTGAGAGCTTCTCACTCTAAAATCTCCCCCCTTTTCTCCATCTTTCCCTTTTTCTTCGGGATCACCCTTAATCGTATTTTAAAAGGAGGAAACTTCTTCCCTCTTTCCTAAATGTCACATGCCCTTTCCTTGATTTTTTTTCTTCTTTTTTCTTTATTTCTTTATTTAGTCCTTCATTTCTATTACTCTTCATTTAAGTCTCCTATTATTTTCCCCTTGCTCATTTATTTCTCCTAATTTCACTTAGACATCTAAACTTATTTACAATTGACCTTAGGTCCCCATTTTACAATTTTCATATTTTCTTTTCACTTAGGTTTATTTCGTATTCAATAAATTTCATTTGCATATAATCATTTAACAATATTCACTAATAATTCTAAAAAAAAAATACCCAAGTCAGTTCAATTATACCCTAAAATATAATAATTTTTATTATAAAAATTCTGGTATTTTTAAAGTGACACCACAGAGATCTCACTGAATAAAGTATAAGATAGATAGAATTATGAGTATGTAGATACGTACCTCCGTCTAAGTATATGTATAAGTTCAGTACCGTATACGAGGAATTTGAATAAGTATGTGTCCTACGGGAGATAAGTATAAGTATGTGACCTATGGGAGATCGGAATAAGAATAAGTCTGCCATAAGTGTAAGATCTGAGTAAGTATAAGTTGCTCTAAGTATAAGTTCGCATCAGAGATTTGTAGATCCAACAAGCATAAGTTTGTTACAAGGATAATTATATATGTAAATCTGATATATGAATTCTTGAAGATTCTGAGATATGTTATTGTTATATGATTATTATGATTCAAAGATAAAATGCATGTGTACCAAGATAAGTTATAAGATTACAAATCTCACTAAGCGTAAAGCCAGCACTGGTTTTTAATCCGTGTAGGTACAAAAGAGGAGGGCATCCGCGATCTCCGTGATCCAAATGCCTACAGCCAACACACTAGTGGTTCATCATAATAGGTCTCGCTCGAATATGTACTGAAATGTAAAGTTTTGTTTTTGTATATGTATAAGTAAATGGGGCCCAGGACAGTATGTGTGTATTGACAATGTAAACACCACTACGGTGGTAGTTTTATTTTGGTATCTTTAGATATATGAGATTTTGATTCAGTTATATAAAAATAAAATAAAATAAAAATAAAAACAGGTCAAGAGTCCCAGTATATAGTCTCGCCCTGACCGGCTCAAACCTCGCCATTCAGTCGACCTGAATCTAAAGTGATTGTGGTCACAATGGGGAATAATATAGAATCATGCTCCCGTGCCTTTATACAAATCGTATGATCCGCTTACGTTGTTAGAAGAGTTCGTGATACTGAAACTATAATTTGTTCAATTACTATCCAAAGACCACCCATTCATGCAACAACTCTGCTTCGAAATCAATGACCATGCATGCTTCGTAACACTATGTTCCACTATCACTTAAATGAGAACCAATACAGACCGACTCAACTTCATCGAAGTATGTGACACTTACCTCAAGTATTACTAGGGTGATCAAGAGGCGCTCAGACTGAGATTGTTTCTGCTCTCTCTAGGTGATAGAGCCAAACACTGGTTGACAAGTCAGCCACCAGACTCCATTACTTCTTGGAATGACTTAGTGCAAAAGTTCCTGACAAAGTTCTTCCCGCCTGCAAAAATTGCACAGCTAGTGCAAGAGATCAATACTTTTAGACAACTGGAGGGAGAGAACTCGGGTCGAAGCACGGAGATTCCATGAACCTGCTATGAGGTGTCCACACCACGTGCCAACCAGATGGATGCAAGTCCATACTTCATAACTAAAGATGAGGGATTTAATTGTGACAAAGCAGATAGATGCTCACAGGGGGTGCATTAATGAAGAAAACTATTGCACTAAGACCACCCCGAGCGAAATGAATCCACCCAAGAAAAGTGGACTTTTGAACAAGTCACAATGCTTAATTCTCTCTCATACCGCTTTTATGAATAAGAGAAAGGCGAATATGAAAAATCGAGCCACTTAGTTAAACAATCAAGCAGCATAGTTGAGAAACCTGGAGGTGCTAATGGGGCAAATGGCTAATATACTTACCGAGAGGCAACAAGGCTCCTTACCAAGAATTCAGAGAAAAACCCTAGGGGCGATGGTAGGGAATATGTTAAGGCTGTCACATTAAGAAGGTAGAGATAGCTACACTAAAGTACCACCAATCGTGTAAAGAGATAAATAACCGAGGTAAGGGAACAAGCCAACCAGAAAATCAGAGGCTAGGGGAGCAACCCTAAGAGGAGAAGCCAGTAGAGACACCAGATGGGAAGAAAGAAACAGAACAAGAGCTTTACACCCCTATAAGATAGGAACTCCGATCTGAGAGCTCCTACGTGATTCGTGGGAGCCGCCTTAACCTCATGCCCCTATCCATTTTCAACGATTTGCTTAGGTGAAGCTGGGATCACAAATAAATACAATCAGAATCAAGGAGGATCATTGAAACATCCCTGGGAGTGACAGAGGATGTGCTAGTAAAGTGATAAGTTTATCTTCCTAGCCGACTTCATAAGCAGCTGGGACGGAGGAAGAAAGATATTAATCTATACACTATGCACCATTTCTAGAAACTGGGGCCAGTGGATATGATTGATAATGTAAGGAGAGTTGAAACTAAGAGCGTAGGATGATGAAGTCGATTTAGCATATTTAATGCTGCTTAGGCATCTAGCTGAGAGTGATGCATGCTTCATGATAGAGGCAAGAGGCCATGCTGCTCAGCCATAAAGTGGTTCGACCGACCTTTCAAGGCTAGCCTCAGGCAGAGTGCCATGAAGAGCTAAGTGAAGAGGTCGAAGAGTATGTGAAGTGGATGGATTCTTTCCAACCAAACAGGAGGAAGTATTATGAGCCGTTAGGAGAGAACACCTAGGACTTCGTCATCAAACGACCACCGCAGTCGGGAGCAAAGCCACTCCTACCACTGGAGGTATGCATACCCAAAGGGGAATCCCCCAACCCTACCAATATCATATCAGCATCTCCGACAGAGAGGCGGGAGTTAAGAGAAACTTTTGAGAGTGCTTCGAGATCACAAGAACGCTATTGGGTGGTCTCTAGCTGATTTAAAGGGGATCCGCCCCTCCATGTGTATGCACCTAATCCTATTGGGGGATGGGCACAAACCATTAGTAGAAGCTCAAAGGAGACTAAACCCAACAATGAAGGAGGTGGTAAGAAAGGAGGTGGTAAGAAAAGAGGTGTTGAAGTGGTTGGATGCAAGAGTGATCTACCCTATCTTTGCTAGTTCATGGATAAGCCTTAGTGCGGAGTGGCTCACAAGGATACTTCCGACCGAGCACAATGCACCGCTACCTTCTCAACAGCTGTGGTGGAGGATCTTGCAGACAGACTAACAAAGCCAAATAAGGCAACTATAAAAGATCATTTCCCACTTCCATTCTGGAATCACGCTTGATAAGTCAAGTGTGGCAATGAAAGACATCGCTTGCACGTATCTCAAGTTATAATCAGATCACTATATCACCTTGAGTGACCAAAGAGAAAACAACATCCACGCGTTCAGATGGTACCTTTGCTTTAGCACGCCCTTTCGCCATGAACACACCGGCACGCTTTCAAGACTACATGATGACCATATTCTCAGACATGGTCGAGAGAACTATTAAAGTATTCATGGATGATTTCTCTATGCTAGGGAAATATTTTGACAATTGCCTGGAGAACCTGAGACAGGCACTGATCAGATGTGAGGAAACCAACCTTATACTGAATTAGGAGAAGCATCACTTCACATAATAAGGCATTGTATTTGGGCCACCTGATAATAAAACAGAATCGAGGCAGCCAAGGTTGGTACCCAACAGAAAACCTACAAACTCCCATCTTCAAAGTGGAAAGGACTAAGGAGCTGTAGCCACCAAAGTTTCTACAAGAGATTCATAAAGGATTTCTCCAAAATAGCTAAGCCTCTGTCAAATCTGCTTGTTCAAGGAGCAGCCTTCGAGTTTGATGATCAGTGCCTCCAAGCGTTCTTGTTTCTCAAACAAAAGTTGGTGTCAGCACCTATCATAGAAGCGCCAGACTAGAATCTCCCTTTTGAACTCATGTGTGATGCGAGTGATCACGTTAACTGCAAGCAGCAGTTAAAAGGGACATAATCCTAAGTTATCTACATAGCCTGACGTTGAATGATGTGCAATTTAATTATGCAACAACTGAAAAAGAACTTCTAGCTATTGTGTTTGCGTTTGATAAGTTCAAGCCGTACTTAATTGGTAACAGGGTCATAGTGCACACCAACCATTCATCCATAAAGTACCTGATGACCAAGAAGGACGCTAAACCGAGACTGATACGGTGGGTGTTACTACTCCAAGAGTTCGACTTGGAAATTAAAGATAAGAAAGGAACTAAAAATCTAGTAGTCAACCACCTTTCAAGATTGGAGGGGCCAAGTAAAGAAATTTAGATCAATGATGATTTCCCTGATGAACAACTCTTAGCAGTTGAAGACAAAAAGCCAATACCGTGGTTTGCGGATTTGGTGAATTACTTGGTAGCAAAAGTGCTTCCTCGAGCACTGGAGAAGGACCCAAGTTCATTCAAAGAAATTGTCTCTCCTCCCAAAGAAAACAATGGAATGCTCCCTAGGGCAAACCAGTTCGTCAACGCATTGAAGATGGTCAGCTCGGTGGTGGGGTCTGGTGTTGGTGGAGGGGGGTCCACGCATTTTCGGCCTCCCCAAGATGGGATCTCTCAGTCCTGGGTTCCCAAAAAGGGAACCAAAGTCAAACCGCACGACCATGACGTGTTCTCCCAAACCGAACACGCGGGTGTGGTTGCACCTGCGGCGCCCCTGAGGGGGACTCCGGCTGGGCTCCATTGAAGGCATCAAGGTTCCTCAGTGTCGCTGAAGCCATCATCTGAGCGAACGCAGGGCACCACCGGGCCTGAACGGAGCCGCTCCCCGCCGACGAGCCCAGACCGTATGGCGCCGCCCCTACAGCCTCGTAACTGGAACCATCTGAAAGGCATTTAACGCCAAATTCTCGTGGGCGCCTTTGGCTGGGTCAGCATCGGAGTGAACGCCAGCAAGACAAAGCTTGGCTCAGCCCCGACGAGCTCAGATCTGAATGGCGCTGCCCCGGCGAACTCAATTCCAGCCACTGGATCTCACCCGAAGTCCTCCCCTGGTCTTGGCAATTCTCCTGGCAAGCAGGACGAGCATGCGAGGAAGGGGTCGGGCCCGGCGGAAAATGGGTATGTTCACTGTAGCACTGATTTTCCGGCTGCCATTGATATGGAGATGACTGATGATCCTCCAAGAAAGTCTCGAAAGTTTCGTCTCTACGCCTCGCGGAAAAACAGGGGTCCGCTGGTATTTACGAGCCAGACATGTCAAGGTAAACTTGTTGCCAAGCCTCCTAAGAGAGGAAGAATGAGGGTATCGATACGTGGGAAGCGGGGTGTTTAGTAGGCACTCGACAAGCTTAATTCCGCTCTCGCGATCTCTGGTTCAACGTAATTTCTTGGCAAAGAGGAGATGCCTAAATATCAACAACCGAGAATGGTTTATTCTTCTTCGCATTCGTGGACCTGAGGCGCGGACTGGTTAGTGGATACCGGACCATGGCACTTGTATGTGGAGACCGCTCATATTACGTGCACGGAAGCCCGAACGGATACTTCGCCTAACGCCCAATTATCATCTATGTTCAATTCGGGGTCGTTCTATAACATTCCTCCTCGAATACCGGGACGAGCACGTGTCTCTCGGGCACATTGCAAGCACTAGAACCCGCCACACCTTGATCCTCTCACCGAAACCAAACAAAACCGTCTTTTGCTAGAATTTGTATGCAGGTCGGGGTCGACTGCGGAGTTCCCTAAATCGTGCCCCCGATAGGTACGGCGCTATTCTACCATAAGGATCGACATCCTCGCTCCCCAACGTTGTTCAATGCAAGCTATTTGGTCATAACCCGGTTAAAATTGTCAAGCTAAGAAGAGACCGAAAGAAGAGCATGACTTGCCAATTCCCCGGGAATAAAGAAGTGTCGCAGGCGGTAAATGGGAAGGGAATTGATGAAGAAGGGGAAGGGATTGAAGATAGTACTGAACGCATGCAATGGCCGAAGCCCATCATTTCGTGAATCCATTCCCGTAACGCATGAAGAAGCCGGTTTTGGCTTGACGTGAGCGGATGCGAGCAAGGCTATTGAGGTTGACGCCCCTCTCAAGCTGCATGGCAACACCTTTGCTTGTCTAGCGCAAAGCGAGGTAGAGGATCCCACGAGGAAGAGGTTCGCCGCCTCGCCCCATCGCAAACACCGATCTTCTGATACCTCCCATTATTGACACTTTCGTGCACATAAAAGGGTCATGAGCCGGATTTCACGCCCCTCGTGCCTCTCTCAAGGAAGAAGCTCAAGAAATCAAGAACGGCCCGCTAATTAAGCAGGATCCAGGATAGGGGACACATCTTCCCATGGTTAAGTTCGCCTTGGAACATAAGTGGGCTTGAACGACCCTCAAGCAAAGAGAAGTGCCTCTTTGTAAAGTCTCCATGCCTGATTTTATTCGTCTCGAAACTCAGCGCGAGCACCTAACAGGATGCACTTTTAGCTCACTCTTTCCGGTGGTGGAGGCTTTTCCATAACTATGAGCATGCTCAGCCTTGTGAACTGATTTGTGGAAACCCCGAGAAGGTCAAGATTGATATTATTCACTCCACGGACCAAGCCATGCTTCGCCACACATCGTGGCCGAAAGCAACATCTCCTCCTCGTTACTCCAAGCACGCCAAACAACTACACGACGTAAGAGTGCTCGCGCCATCTCTATGGTGTGAGCCCTTGTCACAAAATCCTCGGATGATTATGGGCGATTTCAATACCACCAGATGAAGTAGCCGGAAGGTCCGGCAACATCAAGTGAATGACACGCTTAAGGAATGACTTCCACGAGTGCCCTCGTTTCTCCTTGAGCTTATGGTCGTTCCTTTCGCTGGGGCCTTTATTCACTTGATGAACTGGCCAAGCCGGTGTTAACTCATAGCTAGGAAGTTAGACAGATGCCTTCAAAATGAAAGTGCAAACTCGATATATTCCCAATGCATCTACTGGGGTTCTCCCCGGGTTATCCGATCATCGCTCTCGTTACTGGCCCAAGGAAAATCCGGCCCCGACCCAGAAACTAATCCTCTCAAATTCTTTAATTTCGGGCTGATCATCCCGATCATCGGGTTTGTAAAGGAAGCGTGGAGTTATGAAGTCTTCAGATCCTACGTTCGTGACCGACCGCGTTTAAAAGTGTGAAGGCCACCCTAAAAGCCTCAATTTCGATCTTTAGTGGTTTGCATGAGCGCCAGGGCGGCTGTATTGTGCACTTTGCTGTGCTCCACCGCCGTGCTTAATAAATTCTAATCCCAGGCGTCAGGGAAATGGCAGAGCTATTTAAAGAATTATCATGACTTAGCCGCTGTCGGCGCGAGGGTTTCTTGAAGCAAAATCTAGAGTTCAATGGCTTAAACTTGGGATCGTAACACTAGCTTCTTCCACAAGGTCAGCCAAAGCTCGTAATGCTAGTAGTGCTTTAAAGGTTATTACTATGGCGAATGGATGCAGAACTGAAGACCCGGTTGCCATCAGGCAGGAAGCTGTAAGACACTTCCAAGGTATTTTATGTTCTGATGAACCCTCAGCTAACCACTCCGAGTATTTAAATAGCTTGGATGGCTTCAGGTGGTCACCTCAGCATATGGATACACTGAATAAAACAATTTCCCATGAGGAGATTAAGGAAGCCATTTTTTCCATTGATGATTCCAGCTCCCGGCCCCGGCGGTTTTTCCCCACGCTTTTTTCAAGGCGACTGGGGCATTATCGAAGTGATGTTTACAGAAATGTGAGTTCCTTTTTGAATCTGAAGTATAAGCCAAGGATTAATTTGCATAAACTTATAGCTTATGCCTAAGGTTCCTAACTCGGTTCTATGCACGACATGTGCCTATTTCTCGTCGCACCATCTATAAGTGCATCTCAAGATCATTGTCGCAGAGTTAAACAAAGGTATCCCGTATATTATCACTGCAATCGCTATAGACAAGGCCTGAGCATTGCCGACAATGTGTCCTTATCACCCAAGACCTTATGTTAAACTACCATCGTGATATGGGTCCCTCCTGTGTGTGCGATGAAGGCCGACATCAACATGAAGGCATACGACACGCTTAGGTGGACTCAGATTCGAGTATTCTCTCCTCGTATGGGTACCCTTCTCACCTTTTGAAATGTATTATGGCATGCATCACTACCCCGGCCCTTCTCTATTTCAGAATGGTGAGCCAAGTGGTTTTTTGTTAGCAAGCTGGGTTACGCGTGGGGACCCATTATCACCTTTTATTCATCCTCGTAATGGAGGCCTTTTCTAGGATCCTACCGTGGCAACCACAAAGTAAGTGGGTTTCGCTTCACCTGTACGCAAGGAAACTAACTTAACTCACTTATGCTTTATGTGATGATATGCGTTTTTATTTTCTCGTGGGACGCGAGATTCCAGTTGTTCAGGTCTCATGGAAGAATTGTATGGTGTTTGCGAGCTTCCTTCGGGCTTGGGCGAACAAATTAAAAAGTGCCATTTTCCTAAATTCTGAGTTTCTACGGTTGGGGTAATGACTTGTTGAGCGCCACTGTGGTTCATCAATGTGTTTCCTATGAGATATTTGAGTCCTCCGATTTACAAGGCTCACTACTCTGATCGTACGCCTTATCCAAAGAATTTACGCTGTAATCTCGCCCTCGACTGAAGAACTCTATCTTATGCCGGCGATTACGCTTGATTGCTTCGCCTTATACAAGATACAATTGTACTCGGTGCACTCGTTTATTATTCCCAAGTATACTATATCTAAGATTGAGCGCTATTGCTGCCTTCTATGGTCCGGAAATTCCGGAGCGCTGGCTTCTGCCAAGATCACCGGGGAGTCAATGTCTTCCAAAGGAGGAGGGCGCTTGGGTCCCGACGTATTAAAGACTTGGAATGATTCAAAATGTTATGAAGATATCCGAATCTCGTTTTGCCAAGAAGGACTCCTACGGGTAGCGTGGGTGAAAGTGAGGTTTTATCTCACAAGGCAGGGGAGTCTCCGGGAATGCAAGGTCCCGCTAAGTTTGCTTCATGGAGGCTGGCGGAAAATCCTTCTCAACTTGTAGAGAGGATCAGGCCCCTTATAAAGCACAAGGTGGGTGACTCGAGCGGCGACCTTTTATGGTATGATTTAACTTACTGTCCTCTCCTTCCTATTGGTGCGGCGAAAGCGGATTCAGATGACTCGCAATTCATCAGAATGAGTAATGGTTATTGATGAGGGGGTGGAACTGCCTATCGCTCAATCTCGTGGACCTATCGCTATCAAGAACAGTTGTGCCAATTACCATATCGGATGCCTTTAGAGAGGATACTATCTCTTGGACCCCAGATCCTTCAGGGGTTTTCACTGTAAGCTCTGCTTGGAACCACTTTAGGCCAAAGAAGCCGTTTGTTAATTGGCACTATTCGATCTGGTTTCCCCAAGCCATCAGGAGGCATGCTTTCTCATTGTCCGGTCAATGCTCGTAATCAGACATTGGTTACCCAGGAAGCTTCTCAAGTGGGTCTCACGAAATTCTATATCTGTGTATTTTGTCGTACTAATGTTAGATGTGAACCATCTTATTCTTCAGCTTGCTATTTCACAGCTGGTATTTCAAGTGTAGGATTCTATGGTCATGGGGTCTCTAACTCCGAGGTATTGGGAGAACGAACCTTTATGGGTAATTGCCATCAAGGGAAATCCTCACCCTATTAAGGAAGATCGCATGGGTGCTATTATATACCACTCAGGGGTCAATTCCGAATAGAAGAATTCAAGAGAACAACTATGCTCCACCGATACTATTTCCCATTTGTGATGATGCTAGACTCGTATTTCCGTATTCGTAAGGTTGTTGATAGTCCCGCAAATGTATCAATGTGTGAGATGGTCCTTCCTCATTAATATTTTTTATCTCATGGTAGGTTGGTTGCTTGATTTGTGGGATTTGTCAGCCTTGCTGTCTCTGCCCGTCGGCTCGCTTGTTTCGCCCTGACAGGGGCTTGTTTTTGTCGGGCTTTGTGTCAGTTCGGGCCAAGGCCTGCTCCTATATTTAGGGAGGTGCCAGCCCTGCTTTTCTTGCCCGCTCATGGCCTCAGCCCTTGCTTGTATTTCCTCAGCTGGCGCTTGCCCCTTTGGTAATAAATTTTAATTATCCAAAAAAAAAAAAAAAAAAAGAGATTTCTTTCTACTACGCCTAAAGCACTACCAATTGAGGAACTCCATCCCGTATAAGCACTATCGACCTAAATGATAAGAAAATGTGTCCCATAAGAGGAAATAGAAAGTATTCTGGCTCATTGCCATGCACTAGCCTGTGGGGGACACTTTGGGGGAAATAGGACAGCTGCAAAGGTTCTTCAATCGGGATTCCATTGGCCTACCTTATTCAAGGATGCACACCACTTTATGTCTACTTGTGAAAAATGCCAAAGAATGGGAAGCATATCAAAACGGGATGAACCGCCTTTGCAACCTATTTTAAAGGTAGAGTTGTTTGATATATGAGGAATGGATTTCATGGGTCCTTTTCCTTCATCTTTCAACAACCTATGCATCCTCTTGGCTGTAGATTACGAAATGGGTGGAGGCCATACCTACCCGAACTAATGATGCCAAAGTGGTAGCAAACTTTATCAGCAGTCATATTTTCACCCGGTTCAGAACTCCAAGGACATTGATCACAGATGGGCGAACACACTTCTACAACAAACTCATTAACAACGTGTTGAAGAAATATGGTGTCCGACATCGAACTGCACTTGCATACCACCTACAGACTAATGGCCAAGTAGAAGTGTTGAATAGAGAAATCAAGTCTATCTTAGAGAAAACAAATAATAAATTTCAAGAAAGATTGGGCTTAAAAGATGATGATGCACTCGAGCCTATAGAACAACATTCAAGACACCATTGAATGCCTCTACCATTCGCTAGTGTTCGGGAAAGCGTGTCACTCACGATAGAATCGGAGCATAAAGTACACCGGCAACTAGGCAACAACATGGATAAGTAGTACGGCTTCGACGAGAAACGCATGTTGCGTACTCAATGTGAATTGTAAAGAGTTCTGAATGATGCATACGAACACAAAAATATATAAGGAAATAATAAAAAGCCTAGCATAATAACATTATCTCAAGGAAAGAGTTTGAGGCGTCAATGGGTCCTCTCTTTGCTTTTAATCTCGACTCAAACTTTCCTAGGGAAATTAAAGCCACTTAGTCGGACCATTTACTCTGACTTAGGTTTTCCACATGGAGGAGCAGTTAAATTATGCACCTAGGAGAAAGGAACCTTAGCCAACACACAAACAAGTGGAAGCCATACTTTGGGGTGAGTTTCATAAAGTAGCAAGTAGCCATTCCTCTTGTATCACACCCGTAAATAGTGTCGAGGAGTCATGCAAATTCCGAGATCTGGGAATATTGAGATTCAGGGTTGTCGAGCTAACGATATTAAACAAAGCGCTACTTGGGAGGCAACCCAAGCTTTTTGATATTTTTTCTTTTGGGAGCGTAGTTTAGAGTGTTTTTAGTTTTTAGCATGTTTTCCTATTTCTTTCAGTAATCGAAATTTTCTTTTGTTTCCTTTTTTTTCAGGACTTGAAATAGCAATGGCAGTTGAGAGCTAGACCGAGAAGCTCATTCTGGGAGTTCGACAGGGTTGGAACTTCGTTCAGGGGGTTTTTCTCTTACTTAGAAAGTTTTCCAATTTTTTTTTAATTTGACCCTCTCTTTCACATCGCGACGTTGGATCGTAACATCGCGACATTGAAAGAAGCCAAAATCCCAAGCCTCTGTCACGTCACGACGTTGGATCCCAACATCGCGACTTTGGAAGAGCTCATTTTGTACCCTTCTCTGTAATGCCGTGACGTTAGCCTCAATGTCGCGACGTCAGATTTAAACACGCTCGGGAACATCGCGAAGTTGGATTTCAATGTCGCGACGTTAGCATAAGGGACTCTCTAGAACATCGCGATGTTGGATCCCAACGTCACGACGTTGACACTTCCACATTCTGGAACGTCACGACGTTGGTATTATACTCTTGGGAATATCGCGACATTGGACCAGAACGTCGCGACGTTTACCCTGTTTTTATGAACATAAAGTGTCATTCTCGTCTTCTTCGTATTACCTGGAAAAGTCCTAGAGCACCCCCGTTTTTGTAGAGCCTAGAAAACCCAGCAAAGCTTGTCCCAACTAGTTCTAGGATACCCCCATAAGCCCTACTACCATCCCTAGAGCCACCATTCACCAGTGGCAACCTTCGTTTGAAGCCCTATTCCCAGTCTGGTTGGGGGTACATAAAGGCTTAAATTCACTTTGTAGGGAGCAGTTTTTGTTCTTTGAGCATTGTCTAGGGTTCATGAAGGCACCTTAGGAGTGGTTAGGGATAATGGCAATCCTAGGTTAGAGTCACATAGCCCATCTCCAAAGTGCACACTAGGTGCTCGACCATTTGCCTAAGAGAGTTGTTGGGCAGCCTCACTTAGGCAAGTTAATCCCACTGCATCACATGTTTGTTAGGAGGTCTATAGGCCAAGGAGAGGTGAGAAAAACTTTGGCCATTAGCTCATCCCAAGTCTATAAGTGCCCAATGTCGAGTAAGAGGAAAAAGATGACCGCAAAGAGAGGTCGGGCAAGTGAAGAGCCTGTGCATACTTACGATCATGACAAATTTGTCAATGAAAGCGCAGCCGAGAAGTTTGGCCTCATCTCCAAAAAATAGGTCTTTTATTAAGGAGAAGGGTTTTCACCAACCCGATGACTTCTTTCGCAAGACGATTGCGAACAAAGGGTGGAGGGCACTGTGCCAACCCCCTACACTAGCTGCCACTATGGTAGTTCGAGAATTCTACGCCAATCTAGCATCCAACATGAATAAAAAGATTAGGGTGCATAGGGTTTGGGTCGACTTCTATGCAAAGTGCATAAACGAATTCTATAATTTGGAGCCCGTGGACTCTGAGGCGTTTGATAGCCTCTATGTGGCCCCGAACTACCCTGAGATCCTTAGGGTATTGAAAACTGGGCAGGGGGAGTGGAAACTGAACAGTGAGGGACATGCTATACATTTAAAGGCCAAACACCAAGCCTATATCCCGGGCGGTATGGCACACCTCATCACCTCCCGTACCATACCTCCTCCTCAACTACCAATGCTCGGGAGGCGGCGCTGCCAGCCTCGCCTCAATCTTGGCCATCCTTCAAGACATCTTTCACTGTAAAGTCGTTATAGAGGATGCGATCCTCTATAACAAAGATTCCAAGATGAATCTAGGGCACCCATTCCTCATTTTTGGCCTATGCAAAAGGGTCGGGGTACCTCTAGAGGACAACAAGGCATGGATACACCCCATAAAGGCTATATCTGTCAAGAAGGACAAGCCCGCGGCCCCGCCGAAGAGGTGTTTACGACTGCAATGAACCCCTCGCATAAGGGATGAGCTTTAGAGAGTATCGCCCCAGACTGGGGGTCCCCCGTGAGGGCACCCGGTGGAGAGTAATGAGTAGTCCCACCCAACCCCCACTACCACAACCATCTCCTCGAGGAGAGGACTCCTGGCACGCCCTTCCACTATCTTGCACACTGCCGCAGGACCCTCACCGCCCCGCTTCGATGCATACTAAGATAAGACCCAGGAGCACCAGGTCCTCATTAGCTAGGATATGGAGGCCCTCTACGCCGACATCTGCACCGTCATGCATAACTAGAGACCATCCTCCGCAATCAACAAATCCCCTCTCCAGGATCACCCGCCCACTCCTCGCTTCACCCGCCCCCCCACCACCGCCTCGCAATGATCCGGCAATCATCAGGAAGTTCACTACACCCTCTCTCGTTTCTTTCATTAACATCGAGGACACCGTCCACACTTGCCTGGGTGAGGATCTGGCCGGGGTTTGTGTCGTTTTTGCGGCTTATGCTCTGCTTTCTCGCTTTAGTGTCTATTTCATTCTTATTTATGTGTTCCTTTTTAGGCTCTTTGGTGTTTATGCCCCTGGTGCCCTTAACTAATCGGTGGGAGTCACCAACTAATCCCCGCTATACGAACACTCCAACATAAACTTACGGGCACCGGTATTTCTTTCAGTGAGTAGAGGGTTAGCTTGAATAAAAAGGGTGCGTTCTATCCTTCCGTAGCTAGACTCTCCCAAATAGGTAAGCTTGACCCAAGCTCGGGGGTACCGAAACCGAGTTATATGTTAGGAGATCATGTATCAAAATGCAGCCATAGACTCGTTTAGGAAAGGCTATTGAAAACTTAGAGGTCGAAATACTCATTAACCCAATCCATGTTCAACTAAATTCTTTCAAAGCCTAACAACCCATTTGGATCCTCCGAAATTTGTAAAAGGGCAGATTTAAGTAGCCTGGCCCATTCTGATCCTTCCTTTTGGCAACACTCATGTCATACTAATTAGTACCAAAAAAAGTGCTATTTTGAACCCTATTTATTGTAGGTTTTGAGCACTTTTTGTGTACTAATCAACCGAATTAACCCTATTTGCACATTAAGGTCCCGGCTATTCTACTGATCGCATTTTGTGGCTAATTTTGTAGTTTTTGCAAGTTATTTATGTCAAATTTGTTGAGTCGTTTCAAGCACAAAGAATTCGAGTCGAACTCAGCATTGCAGATCAAAAATCAGAAGGAAAGAAGAGTAGAGCACTTCATAGAAGGTAAAATTCTCGCACTACTAAGCGGTAAATTTTCACATTCAAAGTAAAATGCTTCCCAGATTTTCCCTTTTTGACCCATTTGACTTCCCTTTTGTGATATTTTTCCCAATTTACCCTCCTCTCATGTATGGGTATTTGAGATGTTTTTGTAATTTTGCCTATTATGAGCACTATATAAGCTCCTATAAGTTCTCACAGACCTTTGAATTTAACAAAAAATTTTGGGTACAAGCCTTGGAGCAAACCCCGCCTTTTTCCTTTCTCTCACTTTCTCCCTTTCCCCTTCCTCACTCTCTAGTAAAATGCAAACACCCTCCGAGGATGACAACTCTAGACGAGCGCCAGGAACCCCTTCCCTCCTCAAGTAGAGGGTCAACGGCAAAATGAGGAGTTCCACATTTTCACGCAGGTACTCACTATCATTTGTGTTCTCCTTTTAACTCTAAGTTTAAATCCCTGCGATTCATGTTCCTTACTTGGTAATCTTTTAGTGCTCACTTGATGGTTATTACTAGATCTCGTGATGTTCATTAGTTACCATTTATTACCCATTGTAATGTGAGTTAAGGAAACTTGTTTACACTGACTGAGAACATTAATGGCCAGTGAATGCCATTTTCAAAGAGATTTAATAAGGGTTAGTTTTTATAGCTACATGAAGATCTGGTTCAAGAGATGACGGCAGTCACCCTCCTAACGTGGAAGAAAGGACCTTGGAAATCCTCATTTACTCCTAAAAGACTTAAACCTCAAAGTGACTCCAACGCCTGAGTTCTCCCCTTTCTTTTACATTTTAATTTATTTTACTGTTAGTTTCACAATCAAAACCCACTTTTTTCATCAAACCTTAAAATCCAAAACAAATTCACCAATTTTGGCCTTAACTGCAACTCATTTACAATGGTTAAAAACATATCCCCGTGTTCAACCCTAGAATCACTATATCGCAAAGAGCTGGGCGCTACCGCCAGTAGAGGAATCTCAGTTATAAATTTTATTGATTCCGGCACACCTACTTGCGACACGAATCAAATGGCACCGTTGCCGGGGATGGTGCCTAAGTGCAAGTGATGAATTGTTGAACTTGTGATCCACATCACAAGTGTTGGTGAATTTTAACCTTGCTTTTTAATGCTATTTCCCTAGCGCCATCACAGTTTATCTAATTTTTATACTAACAATATACAATTTCTCTTTTATTTCTAGCCACATTAACCGTAGCCTCGCTTTGTTTTTGTTTCGTCGTGGTCTTATGTTGTTTTGGCAGGATTTTATACCCATCAATAGGAACACAAGAGGGTATATATTAGAAAGGAGCAAAGGTCTACAAGAACAAGGCCGTGAAGTGAGCATACGTAGTCGATGGAGCTCCACTGAGAGGAACAGCGAAAAGCCACCGTGGGGTTCACATTAAATCCCAATGTATATAGACTGTAATGAGGGATCATATACATCCTCCAAGGGTGCAATTCCTCCTCGCACAGGCTCCTAGAGGACATAATTATCAAGCCCTACCTTGTGTCCCTGCTCCCCACTTTCCATGGAATGGAGAGTGAAAATCCATACTCACACATCTAGGAGTTCGAGGAAGTATGCAATACCTTCAAAGAGGACATCTCCAATGTGGACCTGATGAGGCTGAAGTTCTTCCCTCTGACTCTGAAGGATAAGGCTAAGATTTGGCTCAACTCCCTAAGGCCGAGGACCATCAGGAATTCAGCAGACATGCAGGCTGAATTTTTAAAGAAATTCTTCAGAACCCATAAAACCAATACTTTGAAGAGGTAAATTTACACCTTTGCAGCCTAAGAAAATGAGAAATCTCTACCGTTGTCAGGAAAGGTACCTAGAGACCATCAATGTCATTCACCATGGCCTTGATACTGGATGCCGGTTAATCACTTATAATGGAATGTCCCCGCTGGCGAAGCAAACTTGTTAGAAACTATGTGCCAAGGGGGACTTCATGAGTAAAAATCCGTATAGCCATGGACTTTGAATTATGCGGGCCGAGACATCTAAGGCATGGATGAACCCAACCTCAAGGAAGCAGAAGTGGGTGAGGCCCCGCAACCAAATCAAAGGGAGGCATGTACCTTTTCACTCCTGCAGGGTAGTCAATGGAGTATGAAGGCAAAGCTGTCTACTCCTGCACATGATGGAAGAGCTCGAAATGACATAGCAAATACAGGAGAAATCAACATGAGGCCGGCAAAGACTCGAGAGGCTCCCGTACATCCAAATTTCGCTTCATTTTCCAATCCACTGATCACTAAGGAGAGTATCACTAACCGCTCCCTTCAAAATAGGGATTCAATGGCTGAGCATGCCAATGTTGTGGGCCAATACAAGCCATCAACCAATTCCTAATACAACAACACATATAATCCCAATTGGAGGAACCATCCTAACCTCTCCTGGAAGCCAAACCCTCCAGCATATGTTTCCCCTACTATACAACAATAGCAACAATGTGGCTCCTCATCTCAACCACAACCACCACCATCCTCATCTCCAGTTTAGCAACCTATTTTAAATCTGAGCAAGGTGGTAGGAAATTTTGTGGAGGAGCAAAAGACCATCAATGTGCAAATAACTCAAAAAATCAACACTGGTGGGAGAAAGGCACTTCACGGCGTATCGGATGGGCTCCAAAATGAACTAGCTCAGAAAATAGACAACCTGCAATATTCCATCACAAGCACTCTACCAATCGCAAATAAAAAGTGTGAAAAAGGAAATTTCCCTTCCGCATACACCCAATCCTAGGGGGAGCCATGAGATAGCCTCTACGAGTGAACCTACCCTTAGAATGGATGAAGTAAAGGCCATTATCACTTTGAGAAGTGGTAAAAAAGTTGAGTAGCTAGTGCCTAAACCTGTTGAGGAGACCAAAGAAGAAAAGGAAATGGAGCCATAATAGATAATTATAAAAGAAGATTCCATGAAGAAGAGTATGCCTCCTCCATTTCCTTAAGCATTAAAAGGTAAGAAAAAGGCCTCCAATTAAACTGATATTTTAGGGAGGTGTAAGGTGGGAAGCGTCAACATCCCCGTTTGATACATGATTAAACAGTCCCAAACATATGCTAAATTTTTAAAGGACCCGCACAAGTGAAGAAAGTTAAATGTCGAGACAAGAAGGCCATCTTTACGCAATTAGCTTCTGTCACTTGGCCCAAAGTTGTGGGCACTCTTGTAAAGTACAAAGATCCAGTTACCCTACCATCCTCTGTATTACTCCGAGGCACTCAGTGTGGATAATCATTGGATTTGGGGGTTTAGGGAATTAAAGCCTACCACCATCACCCTTATATCTTGGCCGATAGATCCGTGAAAATACCCAAAGGCATAGTTGAAGATATTTTGGTGAAAGTGGATAATGCTTCTTTATCATCCTGCAGAGGACTTCTACCGTCCCGACATGCAGGATTCGTACAAAGTAATTAATCATGTACCTATCATACTTTGAAGGCCAGTTTTGGCCACATCAAATGCCATTATCAATTGTCTAATGGGGTCATGCAACCCACATTTGTTAAATACGACATCGAGCTTAACATCTTCCACCTAAGAAGCAAGCACAAATCAATAGAAGAGCAAGAGCCATGCTGAAGTCTGGCCCCAAGCCCAAAAAGGTGGAAACATTGCCTGGCTAAAATTGCGTGGAGGAATTGACGAAGAACAATGAAGCAAGCCCAATGGAGAGAACTTAATGCCTTAGTCACTACTCCAAGACTATTGATCTCAAGACCATCATAAGCGTATATTTAAAACAAAGTGTTATAAACTGCTGTAACTCACCTCACAGCCAGACATGGAGGGACTCTCCTTGATCCACCATGAACCTTAAAGGGTTACCCGAAAGTAGGAGTGGTTTCTACAGTAACTTAGAAGCCACTCCAATTCTTGTTACTTTAGTTTGTTGTACTTTAAGTTTAATTTGTAGTTTTTATATAATTTTCTTAATTTTGTATTTGGTTTTCGTGTAATTTTTCTCATTAATTGTATTTTGGTTTGTATGAAAGCATAAATCCCCTCTCCTCCTCTCCATCTCTTCCCTAATCCAAGCATGGCCGTGGACTTGTCGAGGGCATAGCCTAGCCCTGGGTGTGCCCCTTCCTCTCCACCCCCCCGCAGCCGGCGTAGCCTCCTCCCACCGCAGCCCGCCGTGATCCCCGCCCCGCCCTGCTCCTACCGGTCGCGCACCCTGGCTGTGAGGTATAATACACGAGCTAGGCCCCACTCCGCCATCTCGCCCATCCGCGGCCCATCCTGTAGGGTCCGACCCTGACTCCAGGCAAGTCATCTAGTTTGAGGCCGCAGGAGCTCCACTCCCCACCCCTCGTCCGTGGTCCAGCCGATGACTCCATCCCCGGTGATCCGTCCCGCCCATTATTCTGGATCTCTTCTTCTATTGCGCCCATTATAGGCAATCTCGATCAATATTAGGAAGTGCACTAATAGACATATTATGATTCTTCCAACTCACGATCTCGAGCCTCGTAGATTCTACGAGACTCAAGAGTGGTAATGGTACTCCCCTGAGCCTTTACGACCCCTCGCCCCTGCTCCCACCCCCGGTGGTCATCGAAGCTCTACTCATACCATGACATCCGTGAGGGTACCCCACCCACCGTTTCTCCATTTCGATTGATGGCCGCAAGGGACACTCTTGCCACCGATATCGTAGCCACATACCATTTCTCGCCGCCCCTGCACCTAACTTTACCGACTACAAAGTGGCCCCACCCCCTTGCCTAGGAGTATGGTCTCGTGATATTATCCGCAGACGTAATAATAGGTGCCATGTTGCTCTGCTTCCATTGTGGCTGACATGGTATTTTGACTATTTATGAGAATTCTATTATTATGGATGATTTCATGTTTATTATATATAATTGAATAATATTATATTAATTATTCTAAATGTCCCTAATCGCTATTGTTATGGGAATAACAATGAATTAAGATCAGCATAAAGTTCGATTGATATTCATGGATGAATATGTGCATGAGATACAAATCAAATTTATAATTCATTCGTTGAGAACAAATATCGATGTGACTGCCTCGAGATTAATACAGCTGATCAAAGTCATAAAGTTAATCTCTAATAGCTGTGTCATTAAACTTTGACCTCGAGATCACTATAGTTCCCAACATAAGGAATATCAGTGGTTTTGATATAATCAAACGCTGTTCTTTAATCTGATGACTATAAAGGTTATACTTCTGAACATAATAAGAATTATGTAAAGGAGATATGAGCGTATTAAGATGGAATTTGTCCCTCTTATTATAAGAGAGATATCTCTGGGTCCCCCGACAATTGAGATCGAGAAATGTATGCTGGTCGTGCTCAAATGAATTGATGGAGACTGTAATGTCATTTGTTTAGTCGCCTAATCGGGTTCTCGAAAGTAATCAAAGATAGAACGATATAAGGTCGACTTTAACCATGCCTTATATCTCTATCAAGATATCATGAGACAAAAGGATTGCGTCATTAGCTATATTAAGGTTGTCTCTTGATCATGAGCGCCTTTCATTTAACTCGGGGTAGTCGCTACTGTCTTGTTAGAGGCCACTTTATGACTCAGAGGGATCAAAATGTGATTTGTGCCTACTACCAATGTTAATCGAACCCATAGTGGCTGCAATACATTAAGAACAAATAATAATCTGGCATATGGTTTTTCACTGTAGTAATTTAAAATGATGAGATTTATTTTAAATTGCTAAATAACAATTAGTCATATTTAAATTCGAATTTAATTTTGAGAAAGTTTAATTGCATTTAAATTATAACAAATAATTAATTTATATTTCTTCACGATAAGGAAATAATCAGAAAGGGTTTTTGAATAAAAGAGTTTTAAATATATAATAATATAAATTGCTCCTTATCTCGATAAGGATTTGACTTAAATTGTTATTATTTAAAAGAGTTTTAAATATATACAATATAAATAAATTCAGTTTCTTATCTCGATAAGGATTTGAATTTAAATTGTTATTATTTAAAAGAGTTTTAAAGCTATATAATAATATAAATTCAAGCTTCTTATCTCGATAAGGATTTGAATTTAAATTGTTATTATTTAAAAGAGTTTTAAATATATAATAAAAAATTCGCTTTTGAAAACAAACCCTAGCAGACTTATATGTATATATATATGCGAGATATATATATTTTTGTAAAGTGGCCGGCTTTTTACCTAAGAATAACCAAACGTAGAGACCCTAATTTCGCTTCTTTGAGAAGACCTAACCTAAACTAGCATTCAACAAGATCGCTCATTATTTCGTCTCGTGTGTGGATACTCAGAGGCGGTCGCTGTGAGCGCAACACCTCAGAAGATCCGAATAAACCAAGACGTAGACTTCAAGGCTTGACGAATCGATCCACAAGAGGTGCAGCTCTGCTTACTCCTTCCTTCTGGGCTTTCTTTATGAAACGTGATGTGATCCCCTGTGGGTTATGGATGTAATTTTAAATTGGCCATGCGCTTATGTTCCAAATCGCATTGGATATTCCCGCCCAGAACCCAACAAGAGGTCTGCAACTCTTCCGAGGCAACTCCTCCGAGCATGCCCTTATCGACCATATACTGTGGTCCAACATCTTCCCACTCTAGCATAATGTGCAACGAAGAGGAGCTATTCTGGAGGCTCTATACCGCATTTCTAAGGGTTATCTGTCTCAAATTCTCGTCGAGCCTTCATGACATCCTTGTTCCACTCTCAGGACAAGGTCTCACCGCATCCCGATCCGAGCCGAGTCCACACCCCCTCCCTGGCTCCAAGGCTACTGCGCCACAGTGTTGTAGAGCATTTTAGGTTTTCTCCTCATTAGCCCCTATTGGAGTGTCGCCGAGATTGCAAGGACACTCTTACTATCGGGATAGTGACTGCGATCTTACCCCGTGGCTTAAGACTTTACTTCAAGACATATTTGCGGACATAATAATTGACCATCTTGTAAAGGATGGCGTAGGAGCCCTAAATCGTCATCAACAGCCCGAATCACCGCTCATTCCCTACATCACCAGCAGAGAGAGATCCTCCGCACCTCTGCACCCTGTCTTGCCGACGGACTCTAGGGGTACATCGCTCCACCACCGTAGCATATCCTTAAAATCCACTCAGATTTGCAAATTTCCATTATGGATGCAGTTTGCACCTCTCAAAACTAAGTCAACATCAAGCCATGCTGCTCCATAGCTTTAGCCGAGGATGACATACGTAGAGGCCGCATCGCCGTACCTCACCCCTCCTTGCTCTCGTACAAAACCACGCCATCCTCAGGCATGCGTCACCCGAGCCCGCTCCATCTCCATCGCACCCGCTCTAGCTCCTTTTAGCAGCAAAGAGATTCTCCTCTATTTCTTCAATACCCTCGCCCGCCCATGCAGAGGATGACATACCACCAGCCGCTCAAGATATGGAGGTAGCACTCCTTCTCTAAATTTAATCCGAGCCTATCGATGACAATGTGACATTTAGCTATGTGAGAGTTAGCGAAGGAAGTGACTTTTACATTTATGTTTTGTTACTATTTTAAGCAAGTTTTTTTTGTGAAGATTAATGACTTGTTGTTTAGTTTCTGATTGTGTAGTTGTTTGTTTTGGTTGTGAAGTCAAGTAGTCGCTTTCTGTAAAAGAAGAAAATAGCCATATATCTTTTATACATACCATACAAATTCTCACTCCTACAGCCTAAAATTACACCAGAATTCCTGGTCATAGCTTGAAAAAATTGAAACATTGTCCAATGTTGTTGATGTTACTGGTTCCATGCTTAATTAAGTAGATTATCACACTCCTAATGATTTCAACCTCTTTTCTTCCACTCTAACCTAACTACACACTCGTGCACCTAAGGTTCTCAAAAGGCTAAAAACCGCCTAACCTCCTAAATCTTGCAAAAGCCTATCCTAGTCCCATTTACTACCTCACAGGTTGGAGGACCGCTGTGAAAATAAAAACGAGTCTTCCAAAATAAAAAGCAGAAAAAAGAAAAGAGTTAAGAAAATCACTATGTCTACTAAAACCCGAAAGCACCTGGCCCGAGGTATATGGCGAAAGTCTTTAAAGCCCGGCAGGCCCTAAACCAACCAAGGTCGGGAGTCACCGACTTAGTAGGTGCTGAAGTCCTCAAGTCATTCGAAGTCCGGGGTGAAACTCGAAGAGCTCAGGTTGAAAATTCCTTATGACTTGATTCCTGCTTCCAATTAGTCAGGAGTCACCTGCGGATCTCCAAGCATACGGACTTTGGTGAAGTCGATTCCTTAGCGTTGCACCCTACAACACAAAAAGAATTTTGGAATAAGTGCAGGTCCTGATCTATTTAGGTCAGTTAGTGTACTAGGTCAGCGTAGCTTTGTCGGGTTAGTACTTTAGCAAACTATCGCTGAAAACTAACACATAAACACTTAGATTTTGGGTGGAAATTTAGGTTGATTCCTCTAGAGTAAGGAAACTTTGTTATCGAATTTGTATGGAATTCACTTTCGTGATGGTTATCATGTGGTTCTAATGATTCTCACATTAAGGGTTAGGCATTACTTCCCACCCACATACTTTTCAAAATAACATTTTCGAGAACATTATTTTGTTATTACCTTTGCTCTGCCTTTCTCTTTCTTCTTTCTAATACTAAGGGACTAGCAATGTCCTCATTGGGAGTGATTAGCACCCAAAAGTGCTATTTTCAAACCCCATTTATTATAGGTCAGAGCACTTTTTAGTGTGTACTATCGATTTGCACATTATGTCCCAAATTATTCTACTAATGCATTCAGGCTAATTTTGTAGTTTTTGCAAGTTATTTATGCCAAATTTGTTGAGTCGATCCAAGCACAAAGAATTCGAGTCAAACTAAGCATTACAAATCAAAAATCAAAAGGAAAGAAGAGCAGAAAAAGCAAGAAGAGTAGAGCAATTTTGCAAAAGGGTGCGAAAATTTCTCACCACTATGCGAAATTTCGCACCAGTGCAAAAATGCTTCTGCATTTTCCCTTTTTGACCCATTTGACTTCCCTTTTTTGATATTTTTCCCAATTTACCCTTCATGTATAATGGGTATTTGAGATGTTTTGTAATTTTGCCTATTATGAGCACTATATAAGCTCAGATAAGTTATTGTACAGGATCTTTTTTGCATTTAATAACATTTTTGGCACTAAGCTTGAGCAGCTCCCACCTCTTTTCCTTTTCTCTCACTTTCTCCCCTTTCCTCTCACTTTCTAGGCAGCCAAACACCCTCCAAGGATGACAACTCGGAGGATGAGCGGCTAGAACCCCTTCCTCCTTAAAGTAGAGGGTCACTGGGCATAGGATCTAGGGCAAAATGAGGAGTTCCATGTTTTTCACGCAGGTACTCACTACCATTTGTGTTCTCCTTTAACTCCCAGTTAAAACTCCTCTCGATTCATGCTTGAATGGTCGCATTTGCAATCTTGAAGGCTCAATTGACGCCATTACTAGATCTCATGGATGTCCATTAGTTACCATTTATTACCCATTGTAATGTGAGTCAAGGGAGACTTGTCGTTCCCGATCGAGGAAATACTAATGGCCAATGAATGCCATTTCAGAGAGATTTAATAAGGGTTAGTTTTTATAGCTACATGAAGATCCGGTTCGGGAGATGACTATAGGTCACCCTCCCCAACGCGAGGAAAGGACCCTGGAAATCCTCATTTACCCTAGAGACTTAACCCCAATGACCCAACGCCTGGGTAACGTAGTTCTCTTTACATTTTAATTTATTTTACTATTAATTTCTAATCAAACCCACTGCTTTCATCAAACCTTAAAATCCAAAAACAAATTCACCACCTCACTCCTTTAATCGTAACTCATTTACACCGAAGAAAACCTTAATCCCTCGTGGTTCGACCTAGAACCGTTATACTGCAATAGCTATGCTACGGCAGTAGGAGGATTTTAGGTTATAAATTTTGTTGATTCCTGCACACCTACTTGCAACAAGAATCACATACCCGCGTCCTTACTATTTTTTAGCTCTATTTTATATCTTAATAAGTGCATTATTGTCTCGATATATCTAATTCGATCTCAGGTGCACTGCAAGTGAATGGGTGGTCTTTGCGTAAGCTTTGGAACTACAAAGAAGAAGAATTGAAAACTAGCAAAGAACGCCGCGACGCTAGTCAACAAAAGAAAAATCAAGGGAGCGACCTAACGCCGCAACGCTCCCACGACCGCCTTCCAAAATTATAAAAAGCACTGGAGGCCTAATTCTCGGGGATTATCAAGAACGCGGATGTGAGTGCGGGAAACGAAGCAACAACAACCCGAGATATCGAAAAGACTCTGGTTTTGTATTCCTTTCTCAAACTTATTCATGATTTATAAAACCATGCCTGTATTTAATTCGGAGATGTTCTAGGGTTTTATTGAACCTTGTTTCAGTTGTATGGATTAAGGCTTAAATCTTATATTATTCAGTTTATTCATGATTTATATCGATTATTCTAGTTCTATGGTTTATTTTCATGGTGATGTTTGGCCAACATTGGCATGATTTTGCTAAGTATCCGAGATCGAGAGATAAGGACTCCCAGGGATATGAGTAGAGCAACCCTTGGTCAATCAAGGAATAGAGATATCTCGATTCTGAGAGTGGCAATTAGGGTTTGAGCATTTAAGCGTTTCGAAGTATAGGGTCAGGGTAGAGATGCACCCAACCCTACTGGCGAGATAGGCGAATATACCTCGAGAGAGGATATCTCGTAGGCATGATCACCTCATCATCGATAAATCGTGAATAGACTGAATAGTAATTCCTCTAGATAAACATCCATCAAATGAGGCAGAGGGAGGCAAAACCCTAGTTTTCTCAAAAAGTTATTTCACAAGGTAATTAGACTTAGTTTTAATTTGATACAATAGGTAGATATTCATTAAGAGTTTAAGTCCAGATTCATAGGGCCAATTTCGTGAGTCACCGCCACTTCTCCCCTCGTGGATCGATAACATCCGTACTCAGTACATCAGAGTAACTTGATACGACAAGCAGGTACTTCCCGTGCACACAAAATTTACCCGACTCGATACAAATCACACATCACGCTTTCAACCTATCAGTCCTTGATCTTCTTTTCTTCTGCTCTCAAAACCTGCCCTTTTTAAACTTTAACTACAGCCTTAGAAGCCATGCCTTGACTTTGCATCATTTTCCTCCTCTTGAAAAAAAAAAAACAAGATTTGTCCCCAAATCTTTATTGACCTAAAATGGATTCTTTTCTTTTCTTTTTCTTTTTTTTTTTTAATTTTTTTTATTTTCATGAAAAATAGAACTTTAAAAGATAAGCAAACCTAATGAGAATAGCTCCATTACCAATTTGATGCAAGGTCGTCCCGAACTGATGTGGCCTGTAACATGATACTCACTCGGATCGTTCTATAATCGGGTTTAAAGGGGAAAAGTGAAGATGCTACAATCAATTATGAAATGATTGATTGATAAGCTGGTGAGATGAATACGCCACAATCAACTATGGAAGGGTTGATTGATAAGTCGAGGGGATAAAGACACCCCAATCAACTGTGGAAGGGTTGATTGATAAGTTGATAAAAATAATTATGATAAGTTGGAAGATTTTACAATCAATTATGAAATGATTGATTGATAAGTTGGTGAGATGAAGACTCTCCAATCAACTATGGAAGGGTTGATTCATAAGTCGATGGGATAAAGACACCCCAATTAACTATGGAAGGGTTGATTGATAAGTCAGGGATAGTGAAGACGCCATAATCATATACGGAATGATTGATTGATAAGTTGATGGAATGAAGATCAACTATGGAAAGGTTGATTGATAAGTCGATGGAATGAAGACGTCATTATCAACTATGGAAGGGTTGATTGATAATTCGATAGGATGAACGCCATGGAAAAATTCGATAAGTTCAAAAGTTCTTTGGAGAACCAAAGAGGAGAAGACTCTCACAATATTTAATTTATATTCTTTTGTTTTATTACATTATAAACATGCCTTTAGATAGGCTACAAACTAAAAAGGAAATAAAAATAAAGTATCCATTGTAATTTTTAACCTAAAACTAGAAAATGAATAAAAATAAACTAAGAAAATTAAATAAAAATAAAAAAACTAAAAGAAAAATAAATAACTTGGCATGCAAGTCATACAATCTTATCTAGAAAACATCTCAATTACGTCTTGATTCTTCTGGAACTCGAATTAGCATATTGAGTGCCTCCTTGGTCTTCCTTCCTTCTGCTCTCAAAACCTACCTTTTTGGAACTTTAACTACAACCTTAGCAGTCATGCCTTGACTTTGCATCAAAGTCTAAACGCTTGAAATCTAAAAAAAACAAATGTGAAGTCTAAATGCCTAAAATCCATGAGGGAAAATATGGCACAGTGTGCCAAGTCCTTGAACTCTGAACAATCTGTTATGAAATCCTCATTTAGTATAAATATATGTAAAAGGCCGAATGATATATGCATGACTCTATGTATCTTAAGAACACTGCTACCAATGTAAAGGGGATCCCCTAATCAAATAAGAACCACCAAGTAACTGTGAACGAATGACGAACATCTCATCAACGAAATAGGTGATATGCCCCATAATGGAAAGTAGGAAATCAAATCAAGTAGATATCCAAAGAAATTGTAGCTAATCAGCCCTAGGCTCAAAAGTCAAACCATCCATATCATCATAAAGAATATGAGCATGTCTATCTATCATGAAGGTCGAAGGAAAACTAAAAAATGTCCAATGCGACCAAAGTGAGCAACTCCTATAATTGGCTCAAAAATCTCAACTAGAAAACTGTGGAATATGGCTCTAAAATCCACTAGAAATCCAGAAATGGAAATATGAGTATCCTATATCAACTCTGAAAAAGGGTGAGAAATGTCTGTCAAATCGCATGACCTAACAAAGATCAACTAGATAAATAATGTTGAAGCAAAATGTCATAATGAAGCACATCCTCAACAAAAGGAAGACATCTACACATCATTAGAGACCATATAATCTCAACAAATGGGGAAATATGCTCCAAGATGACATATGTCTAAAATGACATAATAAGGCTCTTCCTCTCAATGAAAACTGTGTACACAAACCAACCACCTCTAGATGGTCCTAATAACTAAGGGGTATGCCCTAGCATGACATTCAACGTAAACATGATGAAGTCCAAAAATGTCATAATAAGGCTCATATCCTCGATAAGAACAGTATGCACAAACCAACCACCTCTAGATGGTCCTAATAACTAAGGGGTATGCCCTAGCATGACATTCAACGTAAACATGATGAAGTCCAAAAATGTCATAATAAGGCTCATATCCTCGATAAGAACAGTATGCACAAACCAACCACCTCTAAAATGACATGATGAAGTCCAAAAATGCCATAACAAGGCTCATCCTCTAGATAAAGATTGTCGGCACAAATAAACAAACTCTATACGATCCCTACATATAAGGGATATGCCCAAGTATGACATATATGTCATCCAATGGAAACATAATAAAACCCCAAAATATCAAAATACGGCTCAACATCTTGGCAAGAATCTGTCTACACAAACCAACAACTCCAAATGATCCCAAAAGATAGGGACTATGCCCTAGTATGGCATATAATGCTCTATAGTGTCGAGAAATATGTAAATACCCATGTGTCCCCATCAGTAAAGAGAGTGATCCTCGGATCATCTAGAACCATAATTAGAAACAAATCCGAACACTAGTGAGGCATCTCCTAGAAAAAGCAGCATGATAATGTCCAGATATCAACCAAGTAGCTCAGATACCTATCCAAACAGAGCTTGTTAAAGAAAACATCAAATCCTATGGCCTTAGGGTGGTCTCAAGACACGGACCGTAATGCAGGCTTAGGGTGATAAAGTAAAAGAAATGAAGGGACACCATGCTTAAATACCTAATAATCAAACTCATACCCTCGTGTACAAGATGATGCATGAAAAAAAAAATCTCATGAGCAATAGACTCAAAAGGTAACCAACAAAAACACTAATGAAGGAAATAAATGAATGGGAAAGGGCTAAGCTAGCAATAAATCACAAAAAAGGTATGAAGAATGGAATACAAAAGTGGATCAAGGGTTAGGACAAAGGAGGCAATATACTTAAAAAGGTAGGGAGAAACAAAATGAGCAATGATCAACCCAAATCAATACATTAAAGGGGAAGTCATATCACTAAGGATGGAGTGATAGCTAGGACAATGATCAAAATATCCTAGTAAGAAGGCCACTCGAACACTCACCCCTCTCATAGAAGTATCAATAGTGATTCAAGAAGTAAGGGATCTCAATAAAACTCTTACATGAACTCATAGAACTCATCGAACACTAGATCCAAGTATCAATAGTGAACTCATAGAACTCAAATGAACACTCACACATCAAACAGTCACCCCTCTCGCAAAAGTATCAATAGTGATTCTAGATGTAAGGGATCTCATCGAACTCTCACATGAACTCTCAACACTCAAAATACATAACAAGGGGGAGCTAAGGAATAAAATCCCCCATAAAAATCTCACATATATCCCCAATAACAAATACACCCAACAAACGTCACTTGAAAGTCGATATATGCACCTAGTGAGGGAAGATACTACACATAAATATGTTACAACACCTATTTTCTTTTCTATTCTTCTCTTTTTTTTTCTTTTCTTTTCTTTTCTTTTCTTTTTTTTCTTTTTTTTTAAATGAATATATATTTGATCATTAGCAAATCAAGCCTCAATGAGAAGCATAGAGAATGAATACACTATTGATGAGTGTAAAACTCATCTATGTTTTGAGTTCATTTCACAAGCTATGTTGAGCATTTTATATCCATATTCATGTAAAACTCATAAAATTTCCTCTAAACTTTATTTTTTAGGATTCTTGATGAAAATCAAGTGATTTGGCAAGAAATGAGCAATATATTTCGAAAAGAAAAGTCAACTGTGTGTTCTACAAAGGCCATCTGAAGATGAATTTTTAAATGGATGGAAATATCAAATGGTTCAAATTCTACATGGTTGCATTCTTTTCATTCAAATAGATTTCCAACAAGTCTTCTCTCATACGCCCCAAACTGAAGTTCAAACGGTTAGTTATTGCTCGATGTTGGGAGAAGAAAACTAGTTGCTATAGAAAAATGTCGCGGATAAAGCAAAAATGTCAATGATAAAGCCCAATAAAAAGCTAGAATGCTGATGTCGCGACTCAAAATGTTGATGTCGCTACTCAAAATGCTGATGTCACAACTCAAAATTGCTAATGTTGCAACATAGCAAAAAAAATGCCACGACAAAGCAAAAAAATGTCGCGACAGAGCTAGCAACAAGGCCAGAGGGTTGATGTCGTGACTCAAAATGCTGGATGTCGCTACTCCAAAAACGCCTCGACATGTCACTCGACTCAAATGTTGAAAACTGTGAAAAAGCCCGAAAATTGATATTTTGGCCTGTTTTCAAGCCCATTTTCACCCGAGGACTATAAATACAAATTTTTTATATTTTTAGGTAGCTAAAAACGAGGAGGAGAGAGAAAATCTCTCATGAGGGTTTCTCTCTCTAAAAACCTACCCATTTTTTTAGTTTAGCTTAGGGCCTGACTTTTTAGTAGATCCTTTGTATAGCCTTTATTATTACATTTCATTTGTTTTGAAGAGATTCTCGGCGTTGTACTTAGATTCATTTATTTACTATTGAGACGAAGATTGAAGCTCAAATCTAGATTTTTCTCTCACTCCTTGTCTCTTGATTTCTTTCTTCATTTTTTCTACTGTTTCGACTCATGATGATTGGAATCCAGTATTGGAACATTAAACACGCTCTAGGGGTGGGGATTAATTGTTGAACATTCAGATTTGCAAATTTTTAGTTTATTTTGTGGGTTTGAAGACAGATTTTTTATAATTGGTATTGTTCATATAATGAGTTATTCTTAATATTAGTAGTCAGGCCTTAAAATGGGGTCAGATCTTGCTTCGATTTCCGTATGAATTCCTCCTTGAAAGTGACATAGAGATGGAGATTCCCAGAGCATGGAGTGTACTAATATAATGGAATCCAATGAAATCTAAAAGATTACTTCGATAGATCACTAATTTACCTACAAGGTAGAATAATCGATGTGAGGATGTATCAATTTAGCATTGTAGTTTCTCCAGTCCGAAGGAAAGGATCTTTGATCCCCGTGTTCGCAAAGATCTAATCAAGGAGATATAAATTTTTATTAGATTTGAAGGACGAGATACCAATTAGATTGGAGAAGGCTTGCATAATCTTGCCTATAGAGGCAAGAATTCTTCAGTCCTAAGATTTGGGTGTAAAGTACTGATGAGTCTTAAACTCATCTATTTTTAATCCATTTTTTCTGGCTTATTTTTAGTATATTCAAATCTGTTTTAATGCCAAATTATGGATTGTCTAAGCAAACTTTATGTTTTGCGTTTTAATTCAAAAAAGGAGAAAATACAAGAAAGAAGAGAAAAGAGCAATTACGTGCTAGCTCATGTCGCGATGTAGTTTTATGTGTTTACATACATCCAAGCTAACGTACAAGAATCTCCTCGTCGTGACATAAAAATATCCTCACGCGATAATCGACACGTAACTCTGGAAAATCCTTGAGTAATAATCGTATGAAGAAGTTATGTCACGATAAAGTCGAATGTCGCTATTAATTAAAAGACAAGGTCTCTCGATCCTCGACAGAAATCAAGTCGCGGACAAGTGATGTCGATTTACCAACCGTCCGATTGCAAATACAAGAGTTTACCGTTGCGAAGCATACTGCTGCCAAGAGAGGCCTTTGATGTCGCGACAGATATTAAGGTCGACACGTAAAATGTCAACACGTAGGAAACAAGGTCGCTACGCGTACTTTCCATATCGCGACAAAGATTCCAACACAAGGAAGAGAAGTTTTGTCGTGACATAACATAATTAGATCGCGACATAAAGAAGAGCTGAAGGCAAAAAGTCTTGTCGCGACATAAAAACTTGATCGCGAAAAAAGACATCTACTACACCAATAGATTATGTCGCAACATAAAAATGAAGCTGCAACAAGAAATCAGGTTAAGAGGAGACAAGACTCTGTCGCGACAGAAATGCTGACAATACAATAAACAATGTTGCAACAAGAACCAACAAAAATACTGTCGAGACATAAAAACTAGATCGCGACACAAAGTGAAGAAGCTACACAAAAATAATGTCGCAACACAGTTGTCAATGTCGCAACATAAATGTTCCAGTAACCATACATGAGAGTGTCGCGACATAGAATGGACAGAACGACAGACCTTGCAGGACAAAGTGTTAAAGAGCCTAAGAAAGATTCGGTTTCGATGCAGGAAACTGCTCGCAATAGGAATAAACATGTCGAAGAAACAAAGTGTGTCACTTAAGATAATGTTGTATGCCGCACAGAACTACAACAAAGAATTAAAACTCTGTCGCAACAAAGCTTTCAGGTCTCGACCAAGAATGCAATCTAGGCTAGAATTTTGGGGATCCACAATGTAACATCGAATTTACGGCCCAAACTTCTAGGGCTCTATAAATAGAAACATTTGAGGAAAGCAAGGCAGTCAGTCGATGGAAAACCATTGAAATCTGGGGAGCTGAGGACTCTTTTGTATTTTTTTTTTCTTTTCTTCGTCGATTAGAATTAGTATAGGATTTCAATTTGTTTACTGAACTTGAAACAGTGGATTGTTCAGAAGTTTCAAAGTTGAGCTAAATTTTTTAAAATCAATTTCGATTATTGTTTGAATCTAATGAAGTCTAGAGAAAAGATGGAATTTATTTCTTTCAGTTGATTACAGTTTCATTGGAAATTTCCTTATCAGTATTTCAGTGTTTACTGCGATTCAGTTTTTTGGAAACCCAACTTCTGCTGGGAAAGATCTAATGTTAGTTATGGTCTTTCCTACATACCTAGAAAGAGAATTCTTGGATTGTGAATTTTGAATTTATTTGAATGGTGTTGTTCATGAAGTAAAGTATTCCCAATATTAGTAACTTATACCTAATTAAGGACTATTGTCTAGCTCTGATTTCCAGGAGGCCCTCTGAGTGACTTAGAGTTGGAGATTCCTAAGAGCATGGATGCATTACTTAGGGGTATGCTAGACTATTATTGAAGGAGTGTAGGCTCTAAAAATATTACTTAGATAAATCATCAATTTACTCATGGTTTTGTGATTAGTTGAAGGATCTATCAATTTAATCAATTCAGACTATATTGGTGAGATGATCTTGATCTGTGTTGGCTTAGATATAATTAAGGAAAGAGACTCTTTAAGATCTCAAGGATGAGATCATTCATCTTATGAGATCTAAGTATTTTTATCTTGGGAAAGCGAAATCTGCAGTCATAAGAAATGGGTATGAAGTATTGGAAAAGAAAAATACCCAAATCTTACAGAGAAATAAGTAATTGGTTAGATACATGTTTCAGAAATGAACATGACTCTCTAATCAGTGAAATGTATGGTTAAGGGAGAAATCCAAACTATACTACCTTGCCTCTTGACATTTTCAGATTCCAATTCATGAAAGAATGGAATTACATTATGTTACGAGGTGATAATTTCCGCAATGTGAAATTCCAGTGTCTACTTCCAACAATAATCTGGTTCATGTCCAGTTTAGGTCTAGGATTTTAAATTTCCCTTTTATTATAGATGTAGAAATTTAAACAGTAGAATTATAGTTAGGTTACTGAAAATTATATGGCATGGTAGTTCAAATAGTGTGGAACTTGAGTAGTTAGGGTAGTTGAACTTTAAATTCTTTTATCTATGTGGGAATGATATCCGGACTTATAGGTCCACTTTTATTACTTGTACGACTTGTGCACTTGCAGCATTTTGACCAACCTAAATCTTCAATGAATTCACTGAAAAATCATTTTTCTTATGAGCATACATGTTATATCTTAGTCAACAAGTTTTTGATGCCTTTACTGGGGATTAGCTTATAGTCATTTGGTAATAGTAGCAGAAATTTGATCTATATATACGAAAATTGGTCAACAAGTTTTTGGCGCCGTTGTCGGGGAACGAAGGAATTTAAAAATATCAATATTCTAACAAAAGAGAGAAATGCTAATTTGGACATTTTTCTTTGTTTTTATAAGTAATTTGAGAAAAACAATAAAAAGCGATTTAATGCTTGATATTTGAATAAGCCCGCGATATTTTAAGCCCTAAACGGATATATAATTTTTGATATCAACGCTCCATTTGATCTCAGCGTGTTTCTACTTTCAAGAAAGATTTAAATGCATAGAAGACCGAGCGGATATGCTTCCTCCCGGACAACGAAATTGAAAGAACCTTTGTAGAATGCAGAAGAGTTACTAGTCACGAGAATCTAGAAAAATGGCAAACCAGAGAAAGATTACGGAGTTATTCAGAGGAAGAAGAAGAAGTATTAGAGACCTCAAAGGCCTAACATTATGGAGGAATTTTGGAGCTTAATTATACAAGAAGGAGTGATACTTTCAGTGAGACAACCTCCCATTGAAGCAAACATTTTGAGCTGAAACCAGCTTTGATTACTATGGTGCAGCAGCATCAGTTCATAGGCCACCCTTCTCAAGATCCCAGTGAGCACCTAGGGAGATTCATGAGGATGGTAAACACAATCAAGTTGAATGGGGTGAGACCATATGTAATCAAGCTTCAACTCTTCCCATTTTCATTGAAACATTACGGCCAACTTTGGTTTGACTCGTACCCGGTGGGATCGATGAACACTTAGGAAGAAGCGGTGGGCATACATGGGTAAGATTTTTCCCTCCGGCTCTCAGCTGTTGAGAGAATAGGAGAGAAATCGTAAACCGCCCACTGAAGTCCCTAAATTCTCGGCGACGGGCCACAGTGCCGACCTCGACCCACACCGTGGCCCATCGACGACTACGAAGTGGTAGCGCCCTTTGTAGCGCCCTGCGATATATATTGTCTTTCCTGGTTCATGGTGGGGTAAGAAGAAACAAACTGCTCTGTGTATGTCCCATTGATGACTGGGACTAAGGTGTCCTATAACTTTGGGATTCCTGTCTCTAAGGATAATCCTGCCTCGGGTGTCTAGGTTAATGGCAATGGAAACATGTCCCCTACCCTGTCTGGCTTAGAGCCCCAAGGTGTCTCCCACTTTGGAATGATCGTCCTTAGCCTTGGCCTTGGCGTACACGATAGTGCTGACCCTATCACGAAACCACTAAGGGTAAGTCGCTGTACCCAACTCTTGTTTAGAAGAAGGTTCGTTCTCCTTCCTCTTATCCTTAACACCCGCATCTCGGATGTTCCGTGCGTCATCCACTTCCCTTTCAAGGCCATAGTTGTCCTGACCATCAAGTCCATATCTTGTAAGAGAAGTTCCACAATTTTACCCTAGATGGATAGTTTGATCCATCCTCAGGCTCTACTTGCCCAGCGTGTCAGGTAACACATAGTCATAAATTAAATGATGGTCGAAAACTTAGCCCACGTATTAGGCTTTCTTGTCATCATTCCTTGTCATCAATTCAAGAACTCTAAGCTTTTGCATGTCGAGCAAATGCTTGGAAAACTTACTCATGAAGAGCTCTCGGACTTTCTTCCCGTGTACGTTGCCTCTGAAGTCCCTCGGCTTTGGCCAAATCTTTTCATATTTGGGATTCACCCTCTAACTAAAATGCGGCTAACTTTATCTTCGGTAGCATGGAGATGATCTCCATAGCCTCGACATCTTTTCATACTAGAACGATGATCAGCTATCATCGGATCCCCTCCTCCCCTTAAGGTCGGAGGATGATGTAACGCCCTAAAAATAACCTAGCAATTTTATAACATGTTTAGGGTATAAAATAATTTAAATTGTATTTTTCTGAAATTTATATTGTTAAAGAACAAAAAAATGATAAAACCCAGAAATTATAAAAGAATTAAGGTTAAATTGGTAAAATGTCAAAATGAGGACCTAAGGGTCATAAATGAGAAGTGTATGTGCCAAAATGGAAGAAGAATAATAAGTTGAATAGAAAATGAAAGAAAAGAAGGATTAAAATGCAAAAAATGAGAAATGAGGAAATAATGTGCTAGCCAAACAAGGCCTAGTGAAGGTTTTGAGTTAAGACCAAAAATTGGTCTTTGAATAGCATTTCTCATTTGGGCATATCTTCACATTGAGAACTAAGGCATGGTTGAGAGAGTGAAAGAGGAGACCAATTTGGCTTTGTGCTCTCCAAGGATTTGAGCCAAACAAAGAAGAAAGAAGAAGAAGGAAGTGAAAAGAAAGAGATTAAAGGTATGAAACTAACCCTAACCCCCTTTAATGTTGTGTTTGGGTTTGATGAAAACCCCAAATCGGAATAGTAGTTTTTTAAATGGTTGTAGATCAGTTTTGGGGTTGTTTTGGGTTAGGTTTCAAAGTGCTTTTGGGTTAGGATTGGTTTTGAGGAATTTTTGTATAAAGGAAATGTTAAGGTTTTAGGGGAGATGTTGTCAAAATTTTTCAAAACCCTTTTTTTTTTTTTTTGCCATAACTTGGTCATCACTCATCCAAATTGAGTGATACAAATTTTTGGGTTAACTAGATTTCTAGGAGAACAAATATTCTTGAAATAAGTGTATTCAAGTTGGACCATTGGACCGAAATTACCGTCGAAGTGAGGCTGTTTTGAGCCAGTGCGGTTTTGTTTTGAAAATAGTAGATTAGGTGTTTTAAACATATCTTGAGTTTCAATCCTCTGAATTGGATTATTCCAATTTATTAATAAAATAGATTTATAGGGGAACAATGGACTTAAAGGAAGTTGGGTAAAATGTGGCTCATTTGTTCCCAGAAAATTTTACTTGAAGGAAGTTGGGTAAAATGTGGCTCATTTGTTCCCAAAAAATTTTACTTGAAGGAAGTTGGGTAGAAAACAACCCTAACTAGAAACCTAAATAAGCCAACTAATATTGTTCTCTAATTGTGATGGATTAGGGGTTGGTGACGAGGAAGCCTGAGCCAAGAATGGGATTCTGAGGATAGGAATCGAGGAGCGACAACATTTTTGGGTTTGTTCTCCATACCTCTCTTCTTATTTCAAGTTTTGTGATCGTTGGTTGAAATTATTTTCAAGAAAACTGCATATGTGATTTGTTTTAAGCAATTTTGGAAAATTGATTTTAAATGCATTGCCATAAAAATTACATGAGCATCAAAATGTATTATTTAGGTGGGATTGGTTGCCTTGGGGCTGATGGTTTGGCTCATTGGGTTCTCGTTGTTGGTACTGTCCCGAGAGTTTCCAGCAGCTATTTGAAGATGGATCTGCGGTTGTTTGTCCATGTTAGTGTTATGGTGGTTGTGCGGGTTGTTCATCCACTGTTTCTCTTGGGTCTTTAGTTACTGTGCGGGTTGTGGGCGGGTTGTTGTGTGGTTTTCACGTGCACGGGGTGTGGAGCAGGTTATACGTGGTTGGTATCTTTATTTGGCATGTAAGTTTGCCACATGCGTGGGTATGGATTTAGTGATTACTGTTTAGGTGATGCCTTCTCCTATGTTTCAAGGGAGGTGTTGTCAGTTTATCGTGTTCTCACGAGTGGCCTTTTGGCTTTGTGTATTGCCTTTTCTAGTTTTTGAGGAGTGTTGTCAGTTGTTCGGGTTTACGGGACCCCAGGCCTTGTATTATCATTAGTTGTTGTTGGGCTTTTTGCCCTTTGGAAATAAATTCTTATCAAGAAATGTATTATTTAGGTATATAAATGTATATACAATATTGTAAATTACTATGGTGATTTTAATGCTCTTAATATAATATTATCGAGTCATATTCAAGTTAAGGATAGATTTATTATACCAATAAGGGTCAAATAGTAGTGCGTGAGCGAAATGAAATATAGTGGCATACGATCAAGTAATGACCAGACGATTATCGGTAGTGTACACACAATGATTTTTAAATAACCAGTCAGCAGCCTAGTGGGACCATATTGTGTTATAAAATGTTTTTTTACCGGTCTGCAGCCCAGTGGGACCATGCGAGTGATTCCATTATCCTAAGCACCGAAAGAAATGGTTAAATTCGTTTAAGGGAAAAATTATAAGTAAATGTGTGAAATGTATGATTTGAGTTTCGAATGAAATATTGTATATGAAATTGTATACTTTGAAGTGATCAAATGATTTGCAAATGAAAGTATGTGAAATAAGCACATATATATAATGTATATTGCATGGACTATTGAAATTGTGCCCAAAACATTGTTTCAAAAAAGTTGCATATTTGTGTTTAATTGAAATTAAGAGAGAATTACATAGAACCACTAAGCATGAAAATGTTTAGCGTGTTGTTTTTATCATCGCGTAGGTACCGAGTGACTAAGAACAAGAGCAAATACCTCAGAGTTCAGAATCATCGTCAAATCGTGCGGAGTATAAGTAATCGCTTCGTCTCATGCATACATTTCATCCCATGACATTATTTAATCCTTTTTGTAATGAAACAAAAAATGTATAAGTTTTCATGGGAAGAACATATTTGGTTTATTTGTGGAGATGAACTCTGATAATGTTTTGTATATGATAATGTTGAAAGGGCATACATGTCATATTGAATGAAAGTGTTAATTGAAAAAACGGTAGACCCTCTTTAACCGAAATGATTATGCGACATTTATTTCTGATGACCGAAAATGTATATGGTAAAATGGTCGCGATCCCCGGATCTGGATTGACCTCAATAGGGTTAGTGCGGGCGCGATATGATGTACCTTGAACCTTTAGAGGTTACTTAAACCCATGGCCCGGCTGTTGCAATGCTTTTTACAATGGTAGCGTATTTGCCTTTCGCTGTGCAATAGTAGCAGTCGTAGCACCAATAGCCTCCATGAAGGCTTGTTAGTCAAAGGCCGATGGTAGTGGGTTGTTTCTCGACCACAGCCTCTTGCATCCTTATCGACTTCTCTTCCTCGACTTGCCATCACATTAGTAATGAATAGAAAATTGGGATTCCTTTTCTAGTCACAACTAGTAATGCATAGAGACGTCACATCTGATTGATACATTTATTCATTTGAACCCACCCCAATGTTATGTTATCTAACCCTAGTGTTCATCTTTTCCTATATACATTTTACCATGTATATAATTCACATAACACACAATCATGTAGCATATTGACCATAAAACATGAAATGCACCATAAATGCAATGATTTATACCCATGCCCGCCAAGCCTTAGGTGTTTGTATTCCTAAGCTCTGATACCAAGCTGTGACGCCCCAAAATTCGAGGATCCGTTGACCAACTGTCAACACACGGAAATACCCATAGATATTGTGTGTCTCGATACCACACTATTCAATCCCATCTACCTGGATCCTTTTATTTACATTCAATGAACATTTTATGTTATTTTCAAAACATATTTTTGTGAGTTTAATTACAACCTCATGCAAACGTATATTACAAACTTATTTGTCCAATACTTTTATAAAAAGTTTACAAAGCCCGCAAATCGGGCTTTTCTTCTGATTTTGACTCCTAATAGAGAGTTGTCGGCCGGGTTAATGCGCTCTCTTTTTGAAATGTTATCCCATATAAGATGAGTGCGCTCGATGAAACCATAGAGAGCTCACACTAAGAGCATGCAATGGCACTTGCATTCACATCAACCATTCCATACAGATTATGCAATTCTATCATGGAATTCTATATGTCATGCCATGAAATAATATGAGACTCAATCATGTACCATGCTCCGAGTCATTACCGACTCCATTACTCAGTGTGATGCCAAAGAGTAATAAATTTGAGTCAATCACGGACTCCTATCACACACCACAATGCCCAAGAGTGATAAAACCTTCATTGATTAATCGCATCCAATGATCATTTCAAACAAAATTTTATTTTGTTTATAAACCAAAACCTATTGGATGTCATATTCTAATGACTACTTTCTTTTACAAATCATGTGTCTTTTGTGGATAGCAAATTTTCTGAGTCTCACCGCAAGCTTAGCACACCTTCCTACACTTTCACGGACTTTCATCGTTAGACACATATGTATAACCAAAAATACCAGGTCTTTCACCTAAAGGGGTATCTATCTTTGCTTGCTATTACCCGACACATATTGTCATGCTCTACTAATAGTGGAACTCCATTGAACTTCGTTCAACGTATCGAGACCACTCATCAACCACCAAGGATGGTGTGTGATGGCACCATGCACTTACACCCATGAAATGCGATGTTTCAGTGCATATGCAATGCATTATACCATTTCATATCAATTCCATGTCTCATATGTAATGAATTCCATATGGACAATTCCAACATACAATTTATCATGTATCATGGATAATTATGTCATATGCATATAATTTCCATACATTTCATCCAATTGCTAACATATTAAAACATATATATCAGCAAGAACAATCAAGCATGTTATCACAAAATCAAGCAATAACACTTTAAAACAATCCACAATTTCAAACCTCACAAGTCGACCATAACGAGACCACAGCAGGCACAGTGGTCCCAAAACAACGTGAACTAGTCGATTGAGCCACATTTGGTCATTTACAGAGACCACAGCAGTCACGCAAAAATGGAGTATGAAATGTAATCAATTTAAAAATCAGGAACATAACGAATCAACGGCTAGCGTGTATCTCTGGAAATTGACCATAACTTGGGCTATAGAGGTACAATTTGGGTGATTCAAAAGTCTACATTAAAGTTCCACGATGTAGCTACCATTAAAGGACCCCGTCCCAGTCCTTAGTTTCTCACTGAAAATCGGTCTTAAAATCCCAGGCCGATTAATGTAAGATCAAAATAGGGCGACATTCCCGTATTTCAAAATTCGACCAAACAACCCCTTAGAGGTGGCAAAGACCATGACCCGCTAGCCCTTATGGTGGTCCCTAACTCTTAGTGTGGCCCTCGTGAATATCTGAACTTTACTTGGTCGAAGACGATTCAGAGTAGTGGCTCTGATTTACGATGGTCAGCCCAGATTTTCGATGGTCGAACGCCGATTTCCTTTTCCCCCTCTTTCTCTCTCCCTTTATTCTTTTTCTCTCTCTTTTTTTCTTCTCTTTTTTTTTTTTTCCTTCCTTTCCTTTTTGTTGCTCTCCTCCTCTATGAACTGATTTCCCTCCTTTTTATGAACCTCTGTGGCGTGCGTAATGATTGTGCTTTCCATGTATCACACATGAATTTGACTTTGCATACCTTATGACACATGGCTTTCCATGTATCACACATGCATTTGCCTTTGCATGCCTTATTGCACATGGTTTGCCATGTGTCACCGGCTGCAGTGCCTCTAGCATTGAAATTATAAGCTGTCTCGAATTTAACAAAATTCGGCAGGTAAGCTAGATTTCCGCGAGATGAATTCAGCAGTGAGGTGCGTTTAGTCATTCAAGATCTAGAAAAAATTATAGGTTTCAACCTATATTATATGATGATTCATAGTGTTTGCCCCTTTTGGAAAAGTTGGAATTTACGGGTTTTACATTTTTCGATTGTAGCGGAAACAAGAGGACCTAGCGGTCATTAAGAAGTGCTCTAAATGTAATCACCCTTAGCACTTATTGTACGCATTACATATTTTTTAATATGTAAGGATTCTTCATTAATTTTATATTCATATGTTGAATTGATATAGATCTTTAATCGAATTAATGAAGTGTGTGATACATAACATAGCATGAAGGAAATCATGATGGGATCGCTGATAATAGATTCTATATGAGTGTGTTACTATCTAAATTATCCCTAGTCATAGGACCAATGAGACTGGACATTGTTGATCCGGATAGACTAGCACATGTCATACTCCTTGATTAGATCAAGCAGCGAATCTTATAAGCTGTAATTATGAGATGATTAGAGTTGACATGTGGATGTTGCTATAGACCGGACCCCCTTCTGGTGACGAAATCTGCGAAGCAACTCGGTAACCTCCCGATAAGCTCGCTCATTGACAAGTTACCATGAAGTAGCGTAAGCTGTGACATGTTTGGAAAACATAGGTTATAAATTTTTTTTTCCTTTCTCAAAATCACACCTTTAAATTTAACGAAAATCAGTGACATAACTGCGCACGGTGGTCAAGCCAAGTAAAAAATCACACGTATATAAAAAATACTCCCGATATTTTTCCAAAATCTGACTACAATCATAAAGGACCTCTGGGTCCTCATCAAAATAAAATAGATCAGATCAAATATAAATTTGCTCATGACCTGTTTTTCCAAACCATGCATGCATATTTTACAAAGATATTTACATATACAAAATGTCACATTTTAAGTTTTACTAGTTTTAATTTACACCTTATCTTATATATAATCACAACACATCGTCTAAGACAGAGGATCCTGGAAAGATCTTTTGGCTTCAACACACCACACACGAAAAATTATTTAAATGAAAAGCGTAGGCAAGCGGGCTCGGTAAGTCTTATAAGTTCTAAATCTTTATATCGCTGTTTGCCTCCGATATAAAATCTGTGCGAAATGGTTGTAAAGCTGTTTTATGAAGCGAGTTTTGCTATGAAAACCATTTAGCGCCATTTACTAATACTGAAGCGTGCGAAAACTATTTACCAGCTGTGAAAGCGTGCGACCAAATATTCTATTTGCTGAAAAGCGTGTTTCGAGTGGTGGTTAATATCTGAAAGTCTTTATCTTGTAAATCAAGCACCAACCGTGACCCATTCTGAAATACCTAGACGTGATGCCTGGAACCCCGGACACAGCAGCGGTAGTGAACCTCGGAACCTTTGCAGCTAAGATGGTAAGTGAACACGACCAGGGATCTATACTCTTATAATGGAACCTCGGAACCAAAATGCTCTGGTGGGGAACCTTGGAACTTGACACCTCATCGTATGTCTTAGTCGTGTGGCCAACTATATACCTCGAATGTCTGCGGAGGGCGACTCCTTCCATATGTGAATCCCAACCCCGATTGCAGGCCGAGCCCGATATAGTTAGTCATATCATAGCCTGGCCATGCACAATCAGAAATACATCGGCCCAGGAAGCGAATTTGTGCCATCTAGGGGGTTTTGTAAACCCAGGGCCAAAGCTTGTTTCTTAAATAAATCAAACTTTTAAGATATATGGTGGGAGTAATAAAAATGCTTTACTTGCTCATCATATTTTCAAGCACTTCTGAGCTTGTAATTTAAACACTTTCATTTTAGAAAATGATTTTGAGTACTCACCTTTTTCTAAACTAATTTCTTTCAATTCTTGTAAGGACTCCTAGATTCTCATTAGGATGCTCAAATGCTTCTGTGATTCATTGAGTCGTGCCCTCGGTTGCGGTTTAACCTTACATAAAACATGCGCGGGGCTTTCAAAGATACTATATCGAGCAGACCGATTCTAACAAAACTTTACGTGCTAGTCCTCATTAGATATGGACATCGATAATATGATGTGAAATTGACCAAAATGTCCCATACACATTAAATGCCCCATAAAAACTATACATTTATGACTTTTGACTTAAGGACTTTCCATATAGTCTAAAATGCGAAACATTTTTGAAAGTGCAGCCAGGCTTGTCCAGGCTATACTCCTGAAATTTCAATCAAAACTGTCCATAAACAGTCCCAAAATTCAGCCCCAAATTCAGCCACATTTGTCCAAGACACAGTCCCAAAGAATCTAAAAATTTCTAAACTCGATTACAAAAATTTTGGGACTAAAGTTTATGACCTTTTACGGTCTCTAAGAAAATTTCAAGCCATTATATAGCCTTTAGGCGAAATACTTAGTAAACCAGAATTTTCTGCCTTTTGAAGTTTAGCAAAGGCTAAGATATTTGGTACTGTGCGTAGCTACTGTTGCGTATACAATTTCTTCTTCAAACGAATGTCTACGGTGGAATTCATAAATGCGAGAAAAACGAAGAAAATAAAACTAAAAAATCGTCTCCCATCTCTCTCTGCAATGGACTCTTAATGCACAGACGTCCAGTTTCAAACTTATCATTTTGATTTTCCTTTTTTTTTTTTTATTATTATTATTCTTTTTTAATTATTATTCTTATATTTGATCATGTTTCTGTTGCTCAATTCAAGTCTATTTCTATCGAAAAATTTTATTTGTCCTCATTGAATATTATTTAAATATTTGTCATTTTTTGAGATTTTCTAAAATCAGTTTTAAGTTTCACTACAAACTAAGTAAGCAGAAATTCGTAAAATATTCAGATTTGTCTCGGAATTTATGTCGAAGCTTTCTGGGTTACTAGATTTCGCGAGGCGAACTTAACGGCATCGTCGTTAGATCATCAGAATGCAGAAAATTTTGAAACTCCCACGAAACTATTTGTAATTTATTATTATTATTTTACTATTTAAACTTCCATTAATTATACTGCCCCTCCACTTTCCTTAATTGTAAAGTGCCACAATTCTTTGAAAACTTTATAATTTCACCTTAAAACAACTTTCAAAAATTCTATTATGTACTTAAAATAATTAAAGAAGCATGGTGCACATACGGTTACACATAAGAGTACACCCTCTCGGGATGGGGGTGTTACAAATCACCTCCCTCATAAGAGACATTTTAGGTCCCTCGAATGAACAATAACATAAAGAGGATACCTTAATCTGAAAACAAATGAGGATATTGACTGCGCATCTGAGCCTCTGACTCCCATGTAGCCTCTTTAATTCCATGATTCCCCCATAAAACTTTGACTAACGGAATGACCTTATTCCTCAAAGGAAATACACTTCGATCTACTATCTGTTAATTTGCTCCTTATAGGTCAAATTATCCTTTAGTTCTCTTGGTGATCTTTGAGTACATGGGAGGGATGCAGGATATTGCTTCTTGAAACATGGATCATGAAACACATTATGAACATGAACAACTGCACGAGAGGAGAATACAATCTGTCTCTGGTCACTCAGCGATAATCTCATGTGACCGCATATGCTATGCGGGCTCGTGACTTTCGCGTCTTCCAAATCGAGGACACCTTTCAAGGGGAAACTTTTGAGGGAAGACCACATCGCCCACCTTAAGCTGTGAACTCCTCGTTGTGTCGCGCTAACACTACATATCTGCCATCTTGATGCGTCTCGGACAATCTGGGATCTTATCTAAGGTGTCTGCCCTAAATCGGGCCTATCGGTTTCCTCTCTCTCCTACTTCATCCCGGTATACGGGAGTCACGACACTTAGGCCATCTGATGCTTCAAATGCAGTCATGCTATCTTGGATTGATAGCGTTGTTGTAGAGGCGAACTCCATCAGAGATAAATGCGTATCCCAGCTTCCCTTAAACTCTATCACGCATGCTCTAAGCATATCTCTAGTGTCTGAATAGTTCTCTCTGACTGACCATCAGTCTGAGGATGGAAAGCTGTGCTAAAGTGCAATCGAGTCCCAGCGCATCTATGCGCACAGACACCAAAATCGGATGTGAATGCAGGGGTCTCGATGCGAGATATCGATGGGAACACCATGTAATCTAACTATCTCCTCCACATATAATTGGGCCAACTTGTCCGATGGGTCATCATTGCTAGCCCCGGAAGAAAATCACGATTTGTGTACATCCTTATCACCCATATGGCATCATGTTGTCTGAGTTCTCGGAAGCACGTTAACAAAATCCATAATAATCTTATCCCACTTCCTCCAGAGGGAATCGAAGAGTACATGTCTTCACTGTGTGACCAGGTGCTACGCCTTCTTCACTGGCGACAACGGGTTAGGCATGCGGATCTGAAATGCGCAATTTCCTTTTTCATGCCCTTACTTTGCTCTCTCGGGTATGATACATCTTAATTTTTTACTGCTCGAGTGCATGGCATATCTTGAAGGTGAGCCCTCTTCAGGTTTCCCTTTTTAGTTCACCTATTCAGATTTTACATTGGAGCTCCCTCTAACTATTACGCCATCGTCTCGATGCGGAACTACGGTTTCCTACCACGCTCGATATCTGCGCCGAGCAATCATCTACGAGCACCGCCGACCTTCTTGATCGATCCACGAGAAGAGGGCGAACATAAAATGATGTCGATAGTGTCCTGTATCGACTACACAAGCCGAACTCCAGATCTCAACTCTATCAACAATGGGAGATATACCATCTGAATAAGCATAGGAACCTCCAGTTTTCTGACAAAACCTCTGGCCACCACATTGGCCTTCCGGATGGTACTCTATCGTGCAATCATAATCCTTAATCAACTCCAACCGTGCTGCCTTAAGTTAAGCTCTTTCTGAGTAAAGAATATATTGCGAGCTGCCCCATGATCGGTGAATATCAAAGAACACCCATTATGAATGTCTCCCGGATCTTTGGCGAGAAAACCCGCTAGCGCTAGTTCAAATCTGTGGGTGAATGGATTGCACTCTTGCTTCTTTAATAATGGGAAGCATAGCTATCCGCACTCTACCATCACACATCAAAACACACCTAACCCTTGTTTGGAGGCATCACTATATACCACATAACCGTCCTTTTAGATGGTGCTATCTGTAGACTATCGTCAATCTCTGTCTCAGCTCTCAAAACTATCTTTGGCCAATTCTCGACCCTTTCAATTTACGATCCTTTTCAATAGATTGGTCAACGGGGTTGCTATCTTCAAAATCATCGACAAATTTCTTATATCTTACCCAATCCAAGAAGCTATGGACTTGAAACATTCGTGGGCGACTTCAATTCACTATAACCGATCTTCGGATCCCACCTATTTACGAAATGACATGACCCAAGAAAGCTACCTGTCTAACCAAAGCGGCACTTACTAAACTTAGCGATATGGCCGGCGGCTCTCTAAGAAGGCTGTCTTGTCGGAGATGCTACGCATGTTCTCAAAAACCACTAGTCCTGCTTTAAGAATCATCATAAATGAATACGATCCTGAAACTTATCATCTGGTGACACCATTCATCAAATCCATGAGCCTTGAGTGGGGCATTAGTCAATCGAATGGCATCCTTAGGAACTCATAGTGACCGTATCTCGTTTGAAGAAGCGGAGTCTTAGAAACATCATTCTCTCGGACCCTCGTTGATGGTAGCGACCTTAGGTCGATCTTAGAATATACGAGATCCATGCAATTGGTCAAATAAGCTCATCTATACGAGGAGCGGATCTTAGTTGCGTATTGTCTTTGGTCGGTATCTATAGTCCTATACACAACCGTAAGCTTCCATCTTTTCTTCTTCTGGCGGAGCTCCCACGGTGAGTCTTGGGTCGGATGAAGCCTTAGTAGCAATTCCTCCCGATTATTGCCTTAATTCTTTCAGCTTCTGTTGGCGCCGATACGTATGGAGGAATGGATATCGGCTCGGTCCACAGAACTAGTTCAATAACGAACTCAATTTCTATAGAGATGCTTTGAAAATATCATGGAAAGACATGCGAGAACTCTTTTTGGTATGGGGATGTCTTCCGACCCGTATCTCTTTGTCTCCTATCCTACAAAATGCTGATAACCTGGCAACCTTTTTGAAGCATTTTCGAGGCGGTCATGGCATTAATGAGACTAGGGCAATCTCTCTTCTGATTCCCCAAATATCTACTTTTGTTTCCTACGGCCAGAACCCGATCTTGCACTTCTTTCTTATAGTAATCTAAGGTGGCTACATGCACGGATAACTTGATCCGTACCAGTGCTCAAAATCATGGATACCTAACACTATCAGTCTATTTGGAAAATCACTTATTACGGATCACCATTCAATCTATTTTTACACGGAACTATCCTTTCGGATGTCATAGTATCCCCATTGGGCCTTTTGGAAACCACCATGATATATCATTTGGGACTCTTTATACGGGTGCCTCTCATTGAATGAATGCTTGAAATAAATGAATGAGTGGCTCTGGGTCCACTAATACATATGCATCATGATCGTATTGAAATCATACCGGTAATCCTTTGTCTGGTGATGCATATCTACCTCTATTTGTGTATTTGTAAATGCGGAGCTGGTGAGTACCACTGCGGATACGGTCGTCCAGTCTTGCCTTTGCCTCTACGCCCCTACAGCGACCTCTACCGGGTGTTGTGCGCCACCTGCACTTTGAACCACCCCCAGTGGCGGGATGGCCGGGTACTGGGGTAGATACTCTTGTACCTACCTCGGAGGTCTACGCTACTAGCGTAGACGATCTCGGATAAAGTGACCTTAACATGATGGAAACATCCTGTATATATTCATCCGCACTCTAGAGTCTCTCGACATGTAGGGCCTGATAGGAAAGATGATCCTGAAGATCTACCTCACAGGACTCTTTGTTGATCGAAGGCAGTCATGGCTAGATGTTGCTCCTGGAGTGAGCTTCACTGTAGTCCGGCTGCTCACTTTCTTTCTCTTAGGCCGGCGGTTGCTGGGTGACTAGTGCTAGGAACCTCTCTTACTAAGCCTTCCCCAGTTGGCAGAGCGTCACTTTCTACCTTTAGTGCCTTCTTAAACTTTTCATAAAATTCTTGCTTTACTTTAAAAGTTTCTAAAAACTTTTTCATAAACTATTTGCTTGCTTTTCTTTCTTATTCCTGATAAACACGGGAAACTGTATCTCGTGCCGGTGGAAGAACCTCATTGTCCCACGTCACCTTTTTCCGACAATTATGGTGGAAAGACCTCATGTCTACATCACCATATAATAGCTAGAACACCCCAACCCTATCTAACCATAAGTACCACGCCTGCAGATTCGCCGGTACCATCATATTTATTTGTTTAAACTGATTCTATCTGTGCCCTGCAACTCTTACGAAGACTCCCGGGTGTCGATGGGTAAATTTATTGTAACAATCTATATAACTTTGATCCATCATCCAAAGGTACCGCCCTTGGAATTCTGCGGCCCTCGATGGTTCCTAAAGACTGATTCATTGAAGCATCTTTCGATCTAAAGGTGTGCTCGACATATCTCTCTGGTGGTGCCTCCGGTGCGGAAGTCCTAGATCGACCTCTATGACCTCGTCCAGACATAATGCTGTGAACTTCAAGATTAAAAGATTCAGTGACACTTTTCAATATTTGATGCATGCAAGGATTTAGCAAAACAATATAGGTTGCAATAGGAAATCATTATTATAAAAACAATTCTATAGGAAATAATGTGGAAGCGCGCAGCAGAGAGACTATCGCCTAAAGCGCCTCGATACCCAGCAGCGAGACCCCCACCTTCTAGTAACGAGGAGAAATCGCCGGCAACTCCCGGTAACCTCCAGCCAGCTCGCTCGCCCGACAAGACCACCATAGCTAACCGTAAAAGCTGTTGGCTTGTATTTGGAAAACATGGGTTATAAATTTTTCACTTTTCTATCAAAAATCACCTTTAGATTTAAAATGAAGCGACACTTATTTACACAAATGAAGTCAAATAATCTAAAAATCTACCTGTATAAAAAAAAAAATACTCTAATATACCAAAATCAACTACAAATACATAAAGGACCTGCGGTCTCATCGAAATATAAGATAACGATCGATCGAATATAAAGTTTATCATGACTGTTTTTCTCAAAACCATGCATACATATTTTACAAAGAATATTTTTATGTAAAATGTCACATTTTAAGTTTTACTAATAGTTTTTTAATTTACACCTTATCTTATATATAATCACAACACATCGTCACAAGGCAGGAGGATCTGGAAAGATCTTTCGGCTTCAACACACACTTTTTGAAAAATTATTTTAAAAGCATGGCGTAAGGCCCGAACCCAGAACCGGTGGAGTCTTATAAGTTCCTAAATCTTCAGCTATGCAAGCTGTTTGTACCTCCCAATATGAAAATCACATTTTGAAATGGTTGACAAAGCTGTTTATGAGAAAGCGATTTTGCTGAAAACCATTTAAGCCATTCTTACAAAAGCATTTTATAGCTGTGAAAGCGATACGAAAACTATTTACTGGCTGGCAGCTGATCAAAAACTATTTACAGCTGCTTTGGCTGTTTAGGTGTTGTTAATATCTGAAAGTGCTATCTTGTAAATCCATTTTAACCAGCATGGCCCATTTACAGAAATACCCTAGGCGTGATGCCTGGACACCAGACACGGCATGTTAGTGAACCTCGGAACAACTACCCAGGCTAAGATGGTCCCGTGAACACGGCGGGATCTATATAGCATAATGGAACCTCGGAACCAACATGCTCGGTGGGGAACCTTGGAATAACACCTCATCGCTATGTACTAAGTGTGGCACAGCTAACTATATACCTCGAATGTGCGGAGGCTGACTCACATATATATTCTAGATCCTAACCCCCGTGCAGGCCGAGCGTATAGTTCGTCATAATATCCCATAACCTAGCCATACTGTCAAAATACATCGGCGAAACTAAATTTGTGCCATCTAGGGGTTTTGCTAAACCGGGCCAAAACTGTTTCTTAAATACGATGAAATCGAACTTTTCTGCTGAGTATAACAATTGGGAGGTAATAAAAATGCTTTATAAATCTATATTTTCAAAAGCACTTTACAAACTTGTAATTTACACTTTCATTTTAGAAAATGATTTTGAGTGCTCACCTTTTCTCGACTAATTTCTTTCAATTCTTGTCAGGACTCTAGATTCGTCGGATGCTCAAATCGCCTACACAATTCATTCCATTCACCTTGAAAATGCCCCTCAGGTTGCGTTTTAACCATGTTTATCTGCGAGCTTTCAAAGTTACTATATCGAGCGAACCGATTCTAACAAGGCTTTACGTGCTAGTCCCATTCGATATGGACATCGATATGATGTGAAGTGTGAAATGTCCATACACATTAAATGCCCCACATAAAACTATATGTTTGTAACTTTTGACTTAAGGGACTTTCCATATAGTGCAAAATACACGGCTATTTTGAATTACAATCAGACTTAATAAGACTATACTCCTGAAATTTCAATCAAAACTGTCCATAAACAGTCCCAAAATTCAGCCCCAAAATTCAGCCCTGACTGTCCGAACACAGTCCCAAAAAGTCCTAAAAATTTCTAAACTCGGTCTAAAAATTGTGGGACTAAAGTTTACGACCTTTTACGGTCTCTAAGAAAATTTCAAGCCATTATATAGACTTTAGGCTTGAAATAATACAAGTAGGCAAATTTTCTACCTTTTAAAGTTTAACAAAAGGCTAAGATATTGGTACCTATGCGTAGCTCTCTTCGCGTATACCAATTTTGCCTTAAACTCCCGTGAATGTCTACGGTCGATTTAAAATAATAGGAAAAAAACAGAAACCAAAACTAAAATAGTAAGTCCCACTCTCTCTCTCTCTATGGACGCTCTGTCTGGCGGACGTCCGTTTCCAACTTTATCATTTTGATTTTCCTTTTTTTTTTTATTATTATTATTATTCTTTTTCTTTAATTATTATTCTTATTTAGATCGATAATTTCTATTTATCAATTCGAGTCTATTTCTATCGAAAAATTTTATTTATCCTCATTGAATATTATTTAAATATTTGTCATTTTTGAGATTTTCTAAAATCCGTTTCGAGGTTTCACTCTAAACTATTAAACAGAAGTCGTAAAATATTAGACGTCTGAATTTATCGAAACTTTCTGATTGCACTAAATTAGCGAAAGACGAACAGCAAACACGTTCAGTTTAAGCCATCGAGATCTAGAGAATTTTCGAAACTTCCCTGAACTATTTTGACAATTTATTATTATTATTTTACTATTTAAACTTCCATTAATTATACTTTCACCTCCACTTTCCTTAATTGTAAAAGTGCCACAATTCTTTGAAAACTTTATAATTTCACCCTTAAAACAACTTTCAAAAATTCTATTATGGCACTAAAATAATTAAGGAAGCCCTTGGTGCACATACGGTTACACATACCGTACACCCTCTCAGGTGGAGATATTACATCTTCTGAGTAGCTATGAGACCTGCCATGAAGACGATCTATATAGATTATCTATTTAAATGTGTAGATGATCATCACAGCAATAGTCTGAATGTAGACTTGAGGTGCTCAAGGATATCTTGGATGTTAATTTACAATACTTGACCTCGTCCATGTTGCCTCTTAGAATTCGGCTCTTTGGATGATAGTCGGGTATAGCTCAAGGTGTTTGAAAGGTAATTGGTAACAAACAAAAGGGATTCACCACTCCCAATAGAATTGAGTATACTGTGGCCTCTTGTCGGGATCATTACTAAGAGGATCGGCCATGCAGTGATACTATGAAGAGTGTCTTCCGATGCATAACTAATGAGTAATGAGTCCGGCGACAAGTTCTAATATCACTTGGGCTAGATGTGGCATAGCCAGTCTAATGGGAGCTACACTTTGTCCATACTCTGAACCGAGTGGGGTATATATTGGTGAAAGGATGAATTGCGCAGTATTTGTCTATGGAAGAGTTCGAAGTCAGACCACTGACTCTCCGGTCAATTGGGGGTTATGATGGATGCCGCTCATGACTTGTTTGATTCAATGGATTTGGAATCAAGTAGCCAGCGCATAGTCACACCCTTGCAGAAAAAGAATGTGATATGAAAGCAGTTTGGATGTGATCCAAATATGAGGAGATCATTCTTGAGAATGGAATGTAGGATAAGTAGAATCCGGGTTGAAAACCATCACTAAGAGAGATAGCAAGCTTAGGATTGTTCTTCGGCTTAAGGCCCGTGAAGGAACACGCCATAGCGCATAGGGATGCGTGTAGTCTATCATTCCTTAGAATGAGGGATACTTTAGACATTTCATAAGCTAAGGTTTTCCTATAAAAGGACCTTTATGGCAAACCCTAACTAAGACCAAGCCATTTTGTTCACTTCTCTCTTGAAAAGTGTTCAAGAGAGTTTGAGAGGGTGTTCTTTAAGAACTCTTCTTTGTGAAATTGAGTTTTGGCTCCCTCTTCGGATCGAGACTTGGCTAGCACCGGGACTTCTTCCGAGACCGTGGCCTTGGAGGTTGTCGGCTCCACTCTTCGTGTGGATACCATTAAAGGCAAACCTAGGACTTGATTTGCTTTGGTCTTCGCTACCCTGACCAGTAGATCGGTTTTTGAAATCGACACAAGGTAATCCCATACCCAGCCTTCTCTGGTTTTGAACCGGGTGATGCCCAGAGAGGATCGCTTGGGAGGAGGTTTTGATGAGATTTTTGTTTTAGGTTGCTTGCTTTTGGCATGAGATGCCACCCTCAAAATCATGCAAGCGGTTGATATAGAGTTTGTAGACTGAAGCTTCTATCTTACAGGCGTATCCATGAGCCATGAAATTCAATAACACGCATTAATCGCATTTGTAATGTTGGATGCCTGAACTCTTTATGATATTCACAATACTTAGATTTGTCTCTTCAATTTGGGTCACCCCTCTGTGGACTCGGCCATTCGAACCCCTCTAGTGATTGGATGATTGAGAGCAGTTGAGAATGTGTTAACATGAATCGGGTATTGTCCATGCTGCTATCCTGCCTTAGATTTTCACTAACACGTTCGCTTGTCCTCCAATATTCACTTTGGTAAATGGTTTGTCTCGGCTTTTGTGATTCACATTTGCTTCATTTATCCTGGCCCTCACGGCCTCTTTTCCCCCTACTACTACTATTATGCTTCAATCCATATGTGGAGGCCACCCTCCACTTGGTTGCGGTGAACATGTCATCCTCGAAGCACTTGGCATGCCCGAACTACCTGATAATGCTTTCTCTGATCAACAGTGGGTGAAGCTGGCAGTAGAAGAAGCCCGATGTTGTGACAAATGGTTTTACTTTACTACCAGCTAGTGGTGCTCGGTGCTTCTTGCCCGAATAGAGGATTGCTCCAAAACGCTTATTAAATCTCTAATTAACTCGGATCGTCCTATCCGCACGTGGAATAGGTTGTTGATGCTATGTTTCCTTCTAACTAAACACATGTATTGAGTTACAAATTTCTCAGATAAACTACGAAAGGATGTTACCATGTTAGGTGGGAGATGATGGAACTAGGATAAGGTTGGCCCGATGAAGCGGAATGAAACACACCTTACGGAAGGCATGAATTCTTAGATTTAATGTCACTGATCAGCACAAATTATCAGGTGATCAAAGGTCTCTGAAACATCATACATCGAAATTTTAGTGACCTGTCATCTGTTTGAACATCTGAATCATAAAATAGAAACAAAGCAGGCGATACTATTCAATGCTCATAGGGGCGAGGTCTGGCTTCTTTGTTGAGAGAGAAGCTTGTTTGTACAATCCCTGTCGTCAGTAGTTTGGTTTCGGAGAAGTTGTTGTGTTTTGTTATATTCAAGTAAGGATTTTTGGGGAGCAAATGCAACTTATGCCCTATGATATTTTAAATTGTGATTAGATGCCATCTGTGATTTAGTTATTAGAGGATTAGCAAAAGTGTCTGTTAGATTGCATTTTTATGGCATGTGGTCGATTATGCTATTAGGTAAAGTTTATTGTTTTTTATTAGGGTTTGAAATTAAGTATGTCTTGAAGGACCACTTTGAAAAACTTGTTAGTGGAGAGGGACTAAAGTGTAATATCCTTGTGAGCTATGTGGCATCTTGAGCATGTTTCCTCATATGCATGATAGGAGATCTTGACATATGGCAGAAGTGCATGAGAAGAGCTTGCCATGTGCCAAACAAACCAGGCTATCTTCAGTTTTGGATGCTGAATGCTTTTCTTGCTAGGAAGTGGAAAATTCTGAAATTTAGAAAGTGAGAGAGAGTTCTGAAGCTAGAGAGAAGGAGAAAAGGCTTGAGAAAGCTTGGTTTTAGAAAAAGTTCACTTTAAGGTATATATAAACACTAGTCTTTGAGGCCTTAGTTGTATTTCTTATGGACTTTGGTTGTATTCTTTAGGTTTTGTTGGGATTACATCCCTAATAACCCTAGATTTGATAAGAAAGGTATTGTTTGGTGGAACCTAAATTGTAAAATACCGGTTTTGAAGATGGCATATGTGTGTGTGTGTGTCCAAGGGGAGTCATCCGGCTTTCCCCCTTGACCCCATGGCCGATGTTTTGGCCATAAGTTGGCCTAAGACTCCAAACTGGATGATTGAGTTGGAGGAAAGCTAAATTCGCCCTTGGAATGTCTAGAAGCAACCAGGGCAACCTACCATAGTATGAATTTGAGGAGGTTGAAAGTCGAATCTGATTCTGTCCCACGATTACGGAGGCGGTTCACATTTTTTGAGTCATAAGTTGGAGTTATATTGATCCAGGATGGAGTGATTCAAATCCTTCTCAAAGTAACCACATAGGGCGTAACTTCATGAAGAAATTATGGCCAAAATTATGTTCATTTGTTCCCATAATTTCACGTCGAGTAAGGGTGAAGTAGGAACCATGATTACGTCCCTAGGAAATAGTCTCGGGGGAGGTCAGTGTGAAACCATAACTCTTGATTCCGAGGTCAGATGACCTGATTTAAGAGGCTGTGGAAAGATAGAGATAGAGACTTTTGGTGAAGACCATAGTGAACAAAAACATGTATGGCTAGTCAAAATGGTAGTTAAGAAAAAAAAGAAAAAAGAAGGGTCTTGAGATAGAAATTTGAAACAAGGTCTGAAGTGTTGTGTGTGCTGTTGTGTTACCCTAATAAGGGAGGTGTTAAATGTTGATATTAGTAAGTGTAAAGAGTGCTCTTGAAGGATCGAGTTTATGTTGGTAAGGTATAAGAATATGTGTGATTGTAAGTGGTGAAGTAGTAATAAACCAATTGGGTAATTTTATGTAACGGATTGTTTGAGGCTAAAGAAATCTTATGACTTGTTAATTCTGCGAGATCCTTTTGGAGTAGCCTCGGTTTTTGACTTCCTTGGGAGACTTGCATGGATTTTGAATCAAGGAATGTGGGGATCTTGTAACCTTCTCCTACTTATACCATGGTTTGTGAGTGCATGCCATTCCCATGCTTGATGTGTGATTTTAATGATATATAAATGTGTATATTTTTATATCTATGGAATTCTTTAGATTAAGCTGGTACATGATGTTTTTAAATATCCATGTGGGTGAATGCTTTGTGAAATTGTTTTTAAAAGCATGACATGGGTATGGGGCTAATGTGAGGAAGTCGGATTGATGTAGTGGACACGGGACTATGACTAGTCCACAGGTTGTAGTCTGAGAAGGAGTCCACGGATATACGGGATGTGGGCATATCCACAGGTGGTAAGTCGACCAATTTGTCGTTATACGGGATGTGGGCATATCTGGTGATTTAGTCCCGACAATTTGTCATTGTTCGGGATGATCGGCTAGTCCACTGGTGGCCCAAAAGGAGTCAGCGGTGGTCGGATGGTGGTAATGTGCATCCATTTGTTTCCACATCGCCTATTAATTGAAAAATATCATGTTTTGAGATGTGTTGATTGTTGTATTTTGAAATGTTTTTATAAACATGGCTTGTTATGGGATTCACTATTGAGTTGTGGGAACTCACCCCATTAATCCCTCCACCTTGAGATGCGGTACGAGACCGACTACATGGCAGAGAGTTTGACTACAGGGTTTAGGAGGTTGGGGGTGTGCGTCGACCTTAGCATCTTGGTGGTTGGGCATACATTTACGAGGAACATCTAGTGTTGTGTGGAGGTTCCTGCTTGTATACTTTGGGCCGAGTTCATATCGATCATGGGTCATTGTATATTTGGCTTGTGGTCATTAGTTTGGGACACTTTGCAGTTTACTGGGACCTAATATCATCATTATTTTGATCAAGTGTAAGTGTATAGTCTTGGGTGCATTGAGGACTTACCTCGGTACGGGATATGTATATATATGTTTTGAGACACAGGTTGAGTTTAATTAAGTTTCCTGGCGATTACTCCAGAGTGGAGTTTAGACTCGAGTTGTGAAAAAAAATCGAGATTGGTAAAATAATGCCTGAAATCACACAGATTGTTTGGTCGGGGTGTGACAAGTTGGTATCAGGCAAAGGATGGAAATCCTTGGGAGATTAAAGGGAAAATTCAATAGTACCAAGTTCCCTAGGCACACTTTAAGCTATGATGATGAGAGCTTTGTTTTATAGTGCTGGTTATCATATTGGGTGATGATATGATTTTTCATACATGGCATGGTATAAGGCTTCCTAGCAGCGACAACTAGTGAAGGGTATTTTATGATAACATGTTTACCTGAGATTATGTGATAACATGTTGGTGTGATTACAAGCATGATATAATGAGTTTAGATATTATAATGCTTGTATGGATTTTGCCATAGTATTGGCTAGTGTGTAGTAATTCTTACTCTTATGTACAATTCATGAATCGGAGTAAAACGATTAGATTCGATAGCGGTAAAAGATTACATAACTATAATAAATTGATGTTGAGAACCTAGAGTTATTATTGGTTCTTGTACCATGACAGCCGTGATAAGTGATTGTCTATTTTCTTATATATAGACAATGAATAGAGAAAAAGAAAGAATTAGACGTGAGGTCGAGACGGCTGTGAGATCCTCTTTACGATTCGAAGGATGGGTTTGGAGAGAGCGTGGCGTTACCTCAGAAGGGTCATTCGGCGAGGAGAGAGATGGACGTGCGGTTGATCAAGGATTTCAAGGCACTTATTCCCCCAGTGTTTTGAGGTGGTGTCAATTTCCTTGAGGTTGAGCATTGGCTAAAGGAAGTGAAGAAGATTACGGATCTTGGGGAAGTCACGGGAAGCGGAGAGTTTCTCTAAGCGTCCTTTATGTTGAGGGCGGGGGCGGCGGTTGGTGGGATATGGTTAAGAACACACCCATGATGTGCCACACATGGGGTGGACTCCGGTTAGAGTTGCGCCCAGCGATGCTCACCGGGCCATGAGGAGACGAGAGAGATGGAGTTTGTGCACTGCGACGGTATGGCGTAGCCAGTATGCCTCCCGGTTTACTGTTGTCGGGGTATGCCGCGGTATGTGGTGGCATAGCGAGCAAATGAGGCCGAGCAGTTTGGGAGGTTTGAAATTTGAACATTCGGACTCAGTGGCTCGCCATGCCCGCACCTACGAGTGAGTGGTGGCACAGAGCCACGGTGTGAGAGGAAGCGACGAAGTACGAAGGAAAGAAATAAGAATTCCGGGTTTTTGCTGTGACTTGGTCAAGGGGATAAGAGGAGCTAAGCGCCCAGGATGAGCCGGTCCACGGATTGCCCATGCAACGAGGGCAAGCCGGTGGGAATACGATTAGGAGACGTAAGTACTGGATCATGTTATGAGGTGGTGCGATAGGACGCGGGAAGTGGTGCCTAAGTTACGACGGCGGAACACCCGGCCTCCTCAAGGTAGTTTCAACGACGTCAACCGATGTGTTCAGAGGAAAATGACAGCCTCCAAGGGGAGATTCCAAGAAAGGGGCGCATGCACTTAGGGCCGAGGGTCTCGGAAAGGAGTCTTGTTGTGACGACCTCGAGGATCCAGGCCTAATGTGCTAGTGGAAGGTATGGTTTTGTGTTATGGCACTTGGGCACATGTGTTTGATTCGGTGCATCCGCGTTCATTTATATCTACTTCTTTTACTTCCATTTGGACTTGAGATTTTCCTCTCTTGTCCTTTGTTTGTTGAGACACTATGGGTGGCATGATGAAACCCAGGTAAGGGATGCGGTGGTTATGTGTTGAATGTTGGGGGGATCTGAAGTCGTGATTGACTTAGTACTCCTACATATAAGCGTGTTTGGCAGTGATTGTAGAATGGATTGGTTGGCCCCACATCATGCGATCACTGAAGCCCATTTGAAGAAGGTGACCTTCAGTTGGTTGTGGGTCACGTGTCAGCTTATGCGGATTTAGAAGTGAAAGTCGGACTCGATCGTTGATAGAAGATGGAGAAAAGTGGATGAGAAAGAATGGGGCCGGCCCACTTCCTTTTTACTATGCTGGGGGAGAGTAAAAGGAAGGTAGAATAGTTGTATCCACAAATTAATATTTGCGATGTATTTCGATGAGTTGCGAGTTACCTCCCGTAGAATGGAATTCTCCATCGATTGTATCTGATCTGATCTCTTCAATAGCTCCATTTAGGATGGCTCCGATTGAGCTTAAGGAGTTGACCTGCAATTTGCGAGAATTGCGGTAAAGGTTCATCCCGGTAAGTACCTCGCCTTGAGGGTGCTCCGGTATTGTTCGTGAAAAAGAAAAGGCGGAGCAGCTACGATTATGTGTGGATTAGAGATTCAATAAATTAGCGGTGAAGAACAAGTACCCACTTCCTCGGATTGAGATTTGTTTGATCGATTGAAGCGGGAACTTCTTACTATCAGAAAGATTGATCTAAGATCTGGGTATCATCAGTTGAGAGTGCGGGACTGGATATCCGGCCCGCACCGCCTGAGGTATGGACACTTGAGTTTGTTCTGTCTGCACTGGATTGACCTTAATGCTCGGTACTTTATGGATATGATGAATGCAGGATATCGTCGATATCTGGATCGGTTGTGGTAGTGTTTGTGGGCGACATCCTGATATATTCAATTCGTGAACATGGTATTTTAGTTAGCTAAGTCTTTAGAAGATCAGTTGTATGCGAACTAGAGAAGTGTGATTTCTTGTTACAAAAATCCGGTTCTAAGACACGTCGGTGTCTAAGGAAGGTATTTGTTGAATCGACAAGGTCGTCGTGATGAGGTGGGAGCGGCCAAGAGTGTCTTTGAGATCACGCGGCTTCCTTGGATTGGGGCGATTAATGCAGGTCGATTTATTGAGAACTTCTCCGAGGTTGCATGTCGATAGCTAGGCCGACCTTGCTGAGAGTGAGCTTTGTGGAATGACAAGTGTGAGGATTCTTTCCGGGAGTGAAAAAGAGATTGACTACGGCGCGGTGTGATTACTCCGGTGGTGGGGAAAAGTACGGTTTTACGTGATGCCTCGAGGGTTGGCTTAGGGTGTGTACTTATCTGAGTGAAGTGGTTGCCTATGCCTCTAGGCAGTGAAAACATGAAGAGGAATTACCCCACGCATGATTTGGGGAAGCTATTTGCCGGTAGTGTTTGCCCTAAAGTTTAGGCGCTACTTGTATGGTGAAAGTTTGGAAGTGTTCTCTAACCCACACCAAAGAGTTTGAAATGCTCTCTTCAGTAAGAAGAGATTTGAATACAGGAGAAGGTGGATGGAACATGAAGACTTTGACTTTTCTTTGCAATACCACCGGGAATTAAAATATTAAAATGTGGTCGTACGTGCCTTGAGTAGAAAATCAGGAGCATCGCTGGGTTTGATGAAGCATAGTGGAAGATGTATGATTACATGTTGAGAGTTCCACCCATGCTTTGATGGGGGGATGAGCCTAAGGCATGTTTTTACTCGTTGGTAGCTCAACCAGCGGTTTTCTAAAGTCATCAAGGCTCGAAGGGAGTGATAAGCTTGAGGCTGCGGCTGCCAGTAATGTTGATGATGCACGGTGATGTTGTGCAAATGGAGAATCTATTTCCTCAGCCAGTTGTTTGTCTTGGGATGATGCCGCGGTGAGAAAGGTAGTGAGGGGAAGCTCATCACTCTCGGTTCCTGTTGTACATCTGGTGAGACAAAAGATGTACCGACTTGAGGCGCCCGATTTTGGTGGCATGGGATGAGAGGCGTGGCGAGTTTCGTCTCGAGTGTTTAACGTGCGACAAGTGAAAGTTGAGCACCGAGACCCGGCGAGCTATTGCGGCCGTACCGGTCGCATAATGGAAATTCGGGATCATGTGACCGATGGACCGTATTTGGTTTGCCCAAGACTCACAGGTAAGATGTTTGGGTGGTTGTTGACGATTGCCTCAAATGTTGTTCTTAGCAATAAGGACCATGACTCATTCTTACTTTGAGGCAAGTTGTGTGAGGGGAAGTTGTGAGTTGCATGGTGTACCTCTCTCCATTGTGTCGGATAGGGACTGGGGTTTTTCATCACAGATCACCAGCACATGGTCTTTGCAGCTTTGGGACGGGTTGGATTGATGGCGTTTCACCCTCGGTGTGAGGCCCGATAAGAGAGTGATTGATTCACGGAAGATGTATGCTTAGAGCATGTGTGGAGCTTCAGAAGAGTTCGGATGGACCAACTACCTCACGAATTGAGGTTAACGTATATCAATAGTTTCAGACGATGTTGGGATGGCACCGTATGAAGCTCTTTATGGAGGCCATGTGAATCGCACATGTCTTCGGGTGAATCGGGAGAGGCTACTTTGATTGGTCCCGGAGTTGGTGCGAGGAAACGACGGAAGATAAGGGTGATCAGTGATGGGCTCTTGGCGGCCTGAGCGACGGAGAAAAGTTATGCGACCACGGGAGGAGACCCTTGCCGGGTTTCGGGGTTGGGATATGTGTTTTAGAGTGTCGCCTCGCGGATCTTGGTTTTGTGATAAAGGAAGCGGCTAGGTACATTGGTCAGGATTTGAGATTCTCTGAGAGTTGGAGGTAACACAGTTAGCTCTTCCGCCGGGTTGTTGCAGGATATGATCATATTGAACTTTCTGTTCGGAAGTATGACTGGGATCTTTGCCTGCTCACTAGATTATGGCGAGAAGTGGTGCAGAAGGAGTATGAAATATGAAGACGACGGCGAGATTACAGTGCGAGGAAGCCGTGTTGCGGAAAAAAATTATTTCCTAGTGAAAGTGTTGCCAGGAACACCATGGAGTGGAAGAAGCTACATGGGAACTAGAAGCAGATGTGAAGAAGAAGTATCAGGAACTCTTCACAGGTTAGTACGGTTTAATTTCGGGGACGAAATTACTGTAAGGGGGAGGGAATGTAACACCTGGTATATGTTTTGTTATATTCAAGTAAGGATTTTTGGGGAGCAAATGCAACTTATGCCCTATGATATTTTAAATTGTGATTAAGATTAGCCATCTTAATGGTTGGTTTAATTAGAGGATTAGCAAAGTGTGTTAGATTGCATTTTTATGGCATGTGGGTGATCTATGCTATTAGGTAAGTTTAGTGGTTTGTTAGGGTTTGAAATCGTATGTCTTGAAGGTTACCCCGAAAAACTTTATTGTGGAGAAGAGTTAAGTGCATAATCTTATGACTATGTGTGTCTGTGGGCATATTTCGTATATGCATGGTAGGAGATCTTGACATATGGCAAGTGCATGAGAAAGAGCTTGCCATGTGCCGAAACAAACCAATTCCTCTTGGTTTTTTGGATGTAGACCAACTTCTTGCTGGGAAATTGGAAAATTCTGGAAATTTAGAAAGATGAGAGAGAGTTCTAGAGAGAAGCTAGAGAGAAGGAGGAGAAAAGGCTTGAAGGAAAGCTTGGTTTTTGGTGGAAAAAGTTCACTAAGGTATGTAAACATGATCTTTAAGGCCTTAGTTGTATTTCTTATGGACTTTGGTTATATTCTTGGGATTTAACCAGTTACATCCTAACCTGAATTTGATGGGTGTGTTTTTTATATATTTTAGTGGGGTTCACCTCATATATTTTAGACTGATTCATATCGATCATGGGTCATTGTATATTTAGGCTTGTGACCATTAGTTTGCAGGACACTGTAGAAAGTTTTGGGATTTTGTGTAAATATTATTTTGATCAAGTGTAAGTATGATGTGGGTGCATTGAGGACTTACCTCGGTACAGTCATGTATATATATGTTTTGAGACACAGGGTTGCCTGGTTTTAAAGTATTGTTTCTGAGCGATTACTCAAGTGGAGTTTAGACTGAGATTGTGAAAAAAAAAATCGAGTGGTAAAATAGCATGCCAATCTAGTGAATAGGGAGGTGTGTGAGGTGGCATTCTCTTCCCTTAATGTCACTGCTACTGCAGTTTCTGGAGGTGTATCTATTATTTTACCATCTTTTTTTTTCACAACTTGAGTCTCATATAGAGACTCTTCAAATCAACACCTTTGCACAAAGGCTCTATAGCCCTACACACCATATATCAAACTTCTGTTCTTCCAAAACACAGGTCCAAAACTCCATGATGTGCTGAAACATAATTAAAACTCAACTCATATATCTCAAAACATATATACATATCACTCTTGAGGTAGAATCCTCAATCTTGGTATACACTTACACTTGATCAAATATGTTACACAAATCTGAAACTTTCTAAAAGTGGCTCCCAAACTAATGACCACAAACCAAATATACAATGACCCATGATCGATATAAACTGTCCAAAATATACAGTGTGAACCTCCACACAACACTAGATGTTCCCTCAAAATCATATGCTGACCACCCCGGCATGCTAAGGGTGACGCCGCCGATTCCTGACCTCCCGAAACCACCTTGAGTCAAATATTGATTCATCACAATTTGGTCTCGTACTGCATCTAAGGTGGAGGAATAATGGGGTGATTCAAACATCTTCATTAGTAGATCCCATAACAAGCCATGCTTATAAAAACATTTCAAAATACAAATAATTCTTATCTCAAAACATAAGCATTTTCAATTAATAGGTTGATGTGGAAACAAATGGATGCAATACTACCACCATCGACTCATTGGTGACTCTTTTGGAGGCTTTCACCCGGGGGGACGATCATCCCAGGTGACAAATTGCTGCGAGGATATGCCCACATCCCGTATAGCGACAAATTGCTGGGACTTACCACCCGGATATTATCTGCTATCTCATGACCTTTACGGGACTACAACCCGGTAGTCATAGTCCGTGTCACTCATCAATCCGGACTCTCACACAGTCCCATACCCATGTCATGCTTTAAAACAATTTCACAACATTCATCCACATGGATATTTAAAAACATCATGTACGATTAATTCAAAGAATTCCCATAGATATAAAAAATATACATTTATATATGCTCATTAGAAAATCACCTGATTGACATGGAATAGTGCGAGAATTTGACAAACCATGAGTATACTTGAGAGAAGGAACACAAGATCCCCTACCTTCATGGATTCAAAATCACAAATCTCCCAAGGAAGTCAAAACCGAGGCCTAAGATCTGCAATTAACAAGTCATAAGATTTCTTAGCCTCGGAAACAATCGGGTTACATAATTACAATTGGTTCATTTCTGCTTCACCACTCGAATCACATATTCTTATACCTACAAACATAAACCTTCGATCCTTCAAAGGCCTCTACACTACTTTAATATCAGCATTTAACACCCCATAATAGAATTGCCTGAGCCAGCACACCTGGCCTTGTACCTTGTTTAGCCTATCTCAAGACCCCCTTTCTTTTCTTAACTACCATTTGACCACTTCACTTACACGTTTTTGTTCACTATGGTCTTCTGACCAAGAAGTTCTCTCCTATCTCTTAGCTTTCCATAGCCTCTTAAATCCAGGTCATTGGACTCGGAGATCAAGGATTATGGTTTTACACTCTGACCTCCCGAGACCATTTCCTAGGGACAGAATACATGTCACTTACTTACCTCTTTTGACGAAATTATAGGAACAAATGAGCCTGTTTTGGCCACACTTTCTTCATGAAGTTACGCCCTATGTGGCTACTTTGAGAGGGATTTTGAATCACTCCATTTGGATCAATATAACTCAACTTATGACTTCAACGAGCTTGCTCCCGAGACATGGGACAGAATCTGCTATCGACTTTCAGCCTCAAATTCAAGGGTCTTATGGTAGGATTTAGTTCTTGGTTGCTTGAACATTCGAGTCTAGGTCTTGGGCTTCTTCTCGACTAGAATCATCAGTTCAGGGTTCTTTGGGCCAACTTGGCCAAAACACTGTCATGGGGTCAGGGAAAGAGTGGACAGCACCTCCCTTGGACACACACACACACATGCCATCTTCACAAAGCGGTCTTTTGTTTAGGGTTCCACCAAACACACCTTTCATCAAATCTAGGGTTGGATGTGGTAACAAAACCTAGATCTCAACAAAAATCCATAAAGCCTGGCCCCAAAGCCCTCAGATCATGTTTACATACCTTAGTGAACTTTTCCACCAATAAAACTCCTTCAGCCTTTTCTCCTCCCTTCTCTCTAGCTTCTCTCTGACTCTCTCACACTTTCTATTCCATTTTCCACTTCCTGGCAAAAGTTGGTCTAGCATCCAAAACCGAGAAATTGGTTGCTTAGCATCAGTAAACTCTTCTATACCATATATATAAGATCTAATGCATATATGAGGTGTCATGCCCTCATGATGCCACATAGCTCTAAGGGGATATTACAATTTAGTCCCTCTCCACTAACTCTGGTTTTCAAAGTGGTCATGACCCTTTATACTTAATTACGAATACTAAGCAAACCACTAAACTTACCTAATTGCATAATTGACCCACATGCCACATAAAAATGCAATCTAACATACTATAATCTCTAAATTAATAATATTGATCAATAATCTTAATCACAATTTAAAATATCATAGGGCATAAGTTGCATTTGCTTCCCAAAAATCCTTACTTTAATATAACAAAACATATACCAGGTGTTACACTTAAGGTGGCGTTGGTTTCCAAGAAAGAAGTGAGTTTTTGCTGATGGTACTCCTAGTGGTCTTTCAACATTTGTTCCAGCAACAACAATCTCTACTCCATTGATGGTGCAAAACTGGAAGGAGCGATCTCACCCATCGAGATACTCCTATAGAATGCTAACGGACGTCTAGAAATATTCGAGAGATGTGTGGGAGTGAAGTTCCCACAAATGGTGCCAATGGAAAATACTAAATAGTTCCCAAAGAATTTATATTTCTCTCTAATTGTTCTCTCAAAAATCCCTTAGTATCCTCATTACACATCTATCAATTAATACTACTCAGGGATGCCACATGGCTTGTTACAACTGGTTCATATTAACAAACGTGATATTCGTCGTGGTGGAGTAGTGCGTAGTGGGAGATCATTTCAAAAGGCTTCACGATCGCCCACATGTACCCTCCCTTACGTTCAGGTACGACTTATTATGGGGCTTCAAATCAAGATAGGTATACAAGACAAAAAAAATGAAAAAAGAAAAGTAGGGAGATATAAATCAAGATCGATGGTTAAAGATTACAAGTAACAAATTGGCTTCAAATCGATGATTTCATCATCAAAGAATCCAGTCTTTCATGACCGAAGCAAACACATCGACATAAGATATCAATTTTATCATAGATTGTGTTTTGAAGATAGATATGCAATTAAATTTTGTGAATCTCTATATTAAATTACAAATATTTTTACTAAGTCTCTCATATTTTAAGATTTTATTGGATTGAGCATACTACTTGGAGTCACAAATCAAGTTATTAAAAAGTTTCTTTTTGTAGGAGTGATACAAGAGCTTCTACAACAAACATTGGGAATTCAATCCTCATTATGGAAAATTTGGATTCGGAAGGTTATGAAATCTTGGAGACACCAAATCTATTTTAAATCCAAGTACAATGAGTCTTGTTACTATTTTAATTTCGAGTTGTTTCATTATAGAAAGATTTGTTCTCCAAGTCCAATTAGTAGTTTCTTTATTTAATTTAGAAAGTTTGTTTTCCTAATCAAAGTAAGAGTTGCTATTTCCTTTAAGAAAGATTTATTTTTAGAAGTTGTTTTATTTAATTTAGAAAGTCTTGTTTTCCAAGTCAAAGTAGGAGTTTCTTTATTTGATTTAGAAAGTATGTGGTTATATATACCCCCTAATGTAGTCTTTTGATTAATCAGTTCAAGTTTAATAATATTTTCAAATTTCTCTTTTTAAAAGTTCTCTCTTGTTCTCTTATCTCTTTAATGGATTCTCTTGAGTGGCGAGTTCGTTGCTTCTTATCCATAGGTGAATTCCTTGGGAGACAAAGTATATATATTGTTCTCTAATTTATTTAGCAGATTCCCTTTAGTGGTGAGTTTGTGACTTCTTTTTTCTTGGTGGATTCCTTAAGTGATGAAGTAAGTACCTATCCTTATATAAATTCTACTCATCTTATCATCTTCTCTTTTCAAAATTTCATAACCAATTTTTCAACCTTAACCCAAAACATTCTAAATCTGGTTCCATCCTTCAAAACCCTTTCCAAATACCTTATTTCGTCCTAGAAACCATAAAAACCATTATCCCCAACCTTAGAGAAACCTCAAATTTGTGCATATCCCTAGCCCACCTTAGAAAAACCTGAAAACCGCAAACTAGCTTAAAACAAGGTTGTTTTGCATCAAACCAAACCCAAACATTTCCAAACCTAAAATCCTTCATTCTAATCCTTAATTCCACCATATATAAACCCTAAAATAGCCCTATAACCTCTAAGACCAAACTTATCCCTTACCCATCAAAGTTCTACCCCATAACCCTAACTTACCTAAACCGTTATATCATCCATCATGGTCTCATCCTTGCATCAAAGTTGTATGACTTGCATGTCAAGTATTTACTTTCCTTTTAGTTTATTTATTTTCCTTAGTTTATTTTTATTTAGGTTTGTTTCCTTTTTTTGGTTTATGTGTGATTTAGGTCGAATATTGTAGTAGATATTTTATTTATATTTCTTTTCTAGTTTGTAGCCTATATAAAGGCATGTTTACAATGTAATAAAATATAAGAATATGAATTCAAAATTGTGAGAGTCTTCTTCTCTTTGGTTCTCCAAAGAACCCTTGAACTTATCGGATTTTTCCGTGACATTCATCCTATCAACTTATCAATCAACCCTTTCATAGTTGATGCGACGTCTTCATTCCATCGACTTATTAATCAACGTTTCCATAATTGATTATGGCGTCTTCATTCCATCAACTTATCAATCAACCCTTCCATAGTTGATTGTGGTGTTTCCATCCCATCGACTTACCAATCAACCCTTCCATAGTTGATTGTAGCGTTTTCATCCCAACTTATCTATAAATCATTCCATAATTGATTGTGGTGTTTTCATTTTTCCCTTTCAAACCTAATCATAGAACAATCCGAGAGAATATCCTGTTACAAGTCACGTCAGTTCGAGACGACCTTGCATCAAGGAGGTATGATTTTATTTAATTTCAGTCATTATAAATTGAAGATTACGTAATAATATTGTGAAAATAGAAAAGAATGTGAGAATTGGTGGCGTGCATTGTAAATGGGCCAAACTCAATATCCTCTAAAAATGATACAGATACAACATGAATGCAAGTTGGAAGTGAATGTGGATGAGTATGTGGAATCAACAGTAAGGCCATACTTGATGGATGTGATCTACTGTTGGTCAGCAGAGGTAGATTAATGAGGTGATATATAGTGAGAGAGTATGTGGTATATATATATAGTTATAGATACACATTACATTTATTCTCACCACTGTTCGAATTAAATCTCTTTAGGAAGGAAGGGAAATATTCTGGATGGCATCTCTCTCTCTCTCATATTATTTTGGGTGGTTAACAAAACTTCACCTGTTGAAAAATATTATTTACTTGTATGTTTCAAATAAAGTTTCGCCTGTTCAATAAAAGATTTGTGATTCGACAGGTTTGATGTTTAAGTTTTCATTTTCTGGATTTGGAGGTGGACGAACCTGCTTATTCTATGAGTTTTTCTAGCTATCCTAGTTTGAGTGGTTGAAAATGGTCTTGTTACTAGGATTCCTTGATTGTTTTTAATTAGAGTTTTCATTTTTCTTCCCTTTCTTTCCTTCTTCATAGTTAGTCATGCATTCAGTTATTTTCCTTTTGTTTCTTGCCCAGGGTGCAACTTTTGCAGAGGTTATACAAATGACTGATATCTTTGAGGGTAGTATCATTAGAAGTGCTAGAAGGCTTGACGAGTTTTTAAACCAGGTATGTTGATCGAGTCTTCAGAAGTTCCATTCTCTTCTCCTTGTGAATGATGTCAGTGTATTACGATCATCTTTTGACGATTGTTCTTGCCTCGAAGCAAAAAAAGAAAAAGAAAAGTGAGCAATCCTTACCAAATCCTGGGTTATGAGTACCAGAATTGTCACAGTAGAAATGCATTCCCAGCAAGCTATAATGTGTAGAAACTAGTGCTTAAATTTAAAACAGAAATGAATAATAACAATAACGAAAAACTTGAAATGCATATTAGAATGGATAGGAAGTCGCAATTTCTTCAGACAGCTCACTGTAACATTAGGTCTATGCTGCGTTGCAGAATGCCAGTATTTCTCTTTTACCGACTCTGTTTAATTCTCCCTTGAGCACAGGATATCTTGAGCAGCTTCTTACCTATGTTTCTTGATGGACTGAACTAAAACACAGAGCTTCTGATTGTGATAGCTTGTGCACTAATCCAATTTTCTGGAATTTTGTTTTCCTTGGCCTTGCTCAGTTGCGAGCTGCTGCTAATGCTGTGGGAGAAGTAAATCTGGAGAGCAAGTTTGCAGCTGCCAGTGAAAGCCTTCGCCGGGGTATTATGTTTGCGAATTCCCTATATCTATAAGATTGTCCTTCCAGGGCTTTTTGTGGTCTAGAGGCGGATGCAGTCAGTCCTCCAGGGCAGTGGGAAGTGCTGAGTTGCCATCTGAGATACCATGGTGAAATAGTTCCATTTTCCTTTTTGTCTTTTCAAATGGCATTGAGTTTCCCTTTTTACAGCATTGTTGTTGTTGTAGATTTTCTTGTTTGGCCCATTTTACCCACATTGTGATGTGATGTGATTGTATACATACATACATTTGCACATACATACAAAAATGGTAGGAAACGGGTGAATAGAAATAAATACATGAGGTAACAGAGAAATTTGTAAGTTAATAGTTGATTTGGATTTTGCTGTTAATAGTAACAGTTCATTTGTTTGTCTCATATTGATGATGAATGAATGAATTAGTTGTGGGAGTGAGAGTGACCCTCACCTCCGTGCATGGGGTCTCAAGCTAAGGAACTCAGAAGTAGTAGTTTCTCCTTTGGTTCGTGGAAGTTCCAAGCATCCGGACATTTTGCTTTTAAAAGGTTTATAAAAACAGAGTTCACTGAAAGAATGGCACTCATCCTTTACACAAAGTGAAATTAGTAGAACAAACATTCGTGACTTGTAGTAGAGACAAATTGAGAAAAATGAAAAAAGGGGGGGGTGGGGGTTGGGGTTGAAAAAGGTATTATTAACTAAACAAAGAAACATAAATCCATAGTCCATAGTAGAGAGAGAGTCTGTCGTCTTCCAGTGAATCATGGGGGGGTGATTGGTGTTAAAGCGACTGTAGAATGGTTGGCTATGTGGAGGCTAAACTGGCCTCCTTTCTGGGAGACATCAATCTTCTCCACCCCCAGTGGAGGCGTCATCTCAAAGTTGATAACCAATTTAGCGATGATTAGTCCTAGTATTGGGAGGGCGAGTATAATACCAGGACAACTCCTCCTGCCCACCCCAAATGGCATGAAGCGAAAATCGACCTTCCCACCACCTACAACGGCGCCCGTGGCGGACTCCTCTTCCAGGAACCGCTCCGGCCGGAACTCCTCTGGATTCTTCCACCATTCGGGGTTGTTGGCCAGCCACCACGCATTCACCACTACCTTGGATTCTTTGGGGATGGTATAACCGCCTAGCTTGGCTTCTTCAAGGTTCATATGGGGTACTAGCAGGGGAATTGGTGTGTGTAATCTGAGAGTCTCCTTTACTGTGGCCTGCAGGTATGGAAGTCGGTGGAGGTTGGATTCTGTCACTGCCTCCCCCTGAAGGATTGTTCTGATTTCTTCCCGAATCTTGAATTGGACTTGTGGGTGGTTAACCAGCTCAGCGTCGCCTCCATCAGACCAAGAGTTGTCTCTGTTACTGCAGCATTTATGTTCTAACAATGCCACAGTACATTTTGTCACTGAATTTCTCCTTTTTAGCAGGCATCGCATACGATCAATGGCACACCTCATGATCTTCTGCTGCTGCTGCTTCTCTCCATTACCACGCATTATTTCCCTATACCATCCACCCCCAGTCAATGTCAATAAAAAGGAACAAAATTAATCCTAAATGTATTAGAGTTTTTAATAGTGACCCGAGGTAGGTTCTTCGGATCTCTATAAATAAATTTATTTATAGTAGTCACAAATGCTCCCAATCTTGTTGTATTTTTTAAATTTATGAAATAATTTACGTGTACGTAGTAGTAGTAGTAGTAGTAGTAGTAGTAGTAGTAGTAGTAGTAGTAGTAGTAGTAGTACCTTCTTTTCTCGACAAAGTAATTGTTGAAAAATGCAAGTCTCCTGGTCTGCAGCTCCCTGCACTTGTTCAAATAACCCCTCAAGAAGGGCCTGAGCAACGGAATGAAGTCTCCATAGTTATAATCAAAACTCTGAGCCAATAAGCTGGCCTCAGATTAAACCGGGTTGCCTGAATGAACAGAGGGTCCTCCTGAGACTCGAACTTACAATCAAACATCATCCTGTACATGATATTGTACAGCATCAGCTGCAGTCGCCTCCACAATGTGAATATTCCGTCTTCCGCTCTCCTTCTTCCTCAAATCATCAACCACAAGCTCCATTTCCTCCTCCCACATTTCACTGTACTGCTGCCACATGATGTTGGTGAAGAACGGAAAGCAATCATAATCCGCCGCATTTTTCATGATCACGCCGTAGACAGTAGACACCATGTCCCTGCCATTGCCGAGTAAAATCTCGAAACCACGTTCCGCGGCCGGAGGATCGGAACTCCACCTTGTGGCAATGGCACCTGGCTGACAGCTCAGAGGATCAGACACTACTATCCGATTTTTGAGCCGAGTTTTGGAGGAGGCAGGCCATGCTTCTGTGCCATGGAGGCCAGTAGCTTGTGATTCAGGTCATTCCCGACTTGCAACCAGTTTCCGAATATCGGTATGGCGAACGGCCCGGGAGGGAGGGAGGCGGAGCGCCTGGAAAATGAATAGAAAAAGTAAAGAATTAGAGGAACTAAAGGGAGGAACCACCGAGCTATATGAGGAGAAATGGACAAGTAGGAGGCCAACAACTTTGTAGATGAGAGGAGAATGACTGTGAGAAGAGTGAAAAATAAGGGCTTATTCCGAGGATGAGCCATCTTTTTCTTCTTCTTTCTTTTTCTTCCCCTTCTTTTGCGTGTATATATGGAATCTATATGGATTGAGTACAGAGGAGGATATGGAGTTATATATATATATATACTCCGAGGAGTGGCAGCAACTCGTGGGGGATTGGGGGAGTTGGTGGGGGGGATGCAATGGTTTTTGAGAAAAATCAATGGGCTATCTTGGAATCAAGGTAGGAGAATGGATTAATCCCTTGTTGAAGTCAAAGAAATGGGGTAGTTGGTTGGTGGAGTGCCTCCACCTTAGACCATCTCCTTGATTTTTTCTCATTCAATAATAATAACAAATATTTCAAAAACCAAACAAAACTTTGTTTTTACTCTCAAATAGTTGAGGACAATACTTTGCATATATGAAAAGCATCTTTAAATTATACCACATACATATTAATTCTTATACGAAGGAAAATAATAATAGAGCATGTATTATTATGACTATACTTCATATATTGATCACAAGAAGTGGCTCTCTGACACACTATGGCAAGTCTTTGTTTACATCAACATAATAAATAGAGTCAGCATGTGGATATAAATATAATCACATTTCTTTGACTTAATCAATTTCTTGTATTTTTATATATGCTTTAGAATAAAATTTAAAAATGCTCAAACCATGGGTATAACCAATGTAATCTGAAACCAGTTGTTAAATTAGAAACATTAATTGATCTAGTTGATTAGTAGCGTGGATGGTCAAATCTTGATGTTAGCATGAAATCTTAAAATTAGAAATAATTATAAATTTTGAAATTATAAATAAATAACATTTACCATGGTAAAGATAAAATATAAAAATATTAATATTTTGATTTTTGAAATAAAAATTTAAAATAATATTCAATTGTCAAGTGAACTATAAATACAATGGAATCAAATTTTATTTATATGCTAAATTATTCAAAATAACAAATCAGGCTTATGTAAAGCTTTTGGACAAGTGGAAGAGAAAGTAGGTAGTTAAGAAAAATTGAATAGTTTTCCAAAAGGGAACATCAAACAGAAATCTTGAAAAATGGCAGAGTTTTGGGACTCAAAAATGGTGGATCAGCCTAGAAGTCTCCAGCGGGTAGGGGTTGGGAGGCGGCCGATCAAGTTAGGCCGCCCGACGGTCGGGCCGAACACATAAGCATGAGCGATCGATGGTGGCCGGTCGAATTTAATTTTTGGGCCGCGTATTACGGACTTTATCTTTGGATGGGCTGACGGACCCGGTGTGGCCGGGCCAGGCGGGAAATTGTGTGGCGGAAGGACGAATACTTAAGCCGCCAGGCCTGATGCAGCGAGCAGAAAGGCTACCACAGTGGCGAACTCTTGATCTCCCCACCTACCAGGGCCCCCTCTTGCCTCCACTTTCCTCTCTTCCCCTTCCCCTCCCCACGCTGACGGTCGTGCATGATGGTGGCTCTCCTGACCTCCACACACATACAGCGGTCATGGCGTTTATACACCCTCTTTTGTTTTGTTTTTTTCACTTTTTTTCTCTATAAATACTCCACAAATTCTCTTAATTTTTCATCAACTATCTCTTAATTTTCATGCTCTCTCAAATTCCTTCCATTTCTCAATTTGCTCTCATATTCTTTAATGCGCCTTCATTTTTCTTGATTGTTCTTATATTACATGATATTATTGGTGGGTACCAAATCAAGCATTGGTGACTCGATAGTTGATTTTAAAGAATTTCGTGATCTTCCAATTGAGTAATATTTCTCACCTCTATTTTTCTTATTTGTTACATTTATTTTGATTCATTATTTTATTTTTTAGTATAATATTTTATTAATAATTTTAATATGGATGATGCATGCCATCATTAAACCAAAAAACTTAGTTTCAAATATATAGAATTTTTGATAGAGAATAGAAATAATTTTAGAAGGAAATAATAAAGGAAATAAAAGCAAATGTACATAAAATTTGCAAACTATAGTAATTGAATCAAATTCGAAATGTGAAATCATTTAAAAGACACAATGAACAATGTAAAGAAATAAGCATAAATGTAGATATTAGAATTATATACAATTAAGTAAGATGAATGTGAAATTTAAACACATTTCTTATGATGAGTACGCTTGTAAGTAAGAATGATTGATTACATAATAAGAAGTGAACAACCTTTTAATATATTTGGAAGCGTGATTATTGAAACAATTCAAACACATTGGTGTCCCTCAATTCAAAGGTTCTTGATAAAATACGTAAAAGAGATATTATGAAAAAATTTCAAACGAAAGAAAAATTTAAAACAATATTTTACCATTTTGAAGGAAAAATTATTTAACATCGATATTTAGACATCTTTAATGCATAGAGGCTTTTTATGTATTCTTTCGTTATATAAATAGTGAATGGATGTTAAATAAAAAAGTAAAATTTCATTTAAAACAATAAATACTCCACATAATGTAAAAATATAGCAACTTTGTACTAAATAGTAAATTATAGATTTAGAGTATTCATGATAAAATATTTTAATAACATTAGATAGTAAGCTGAAACTATTGATATAACAATGCAAAAGAGATTAAAAAGATTTTGTAAATAAGCGATGATCATGCAAGAATTATTTCCGTCGTTTATTTATGCACATATTTTAAATTTGATTGTAAAGATAGATTAAAACAAGCTGATAGCACATTAGAAAAAATTAGAGACATTGCATACCATAATATTAATTGTTCCCCGAAGCAAAACATGAATTATTTTTATTATTTGCAAGTACAAATATGAAAAGAAAAATACTAATTAGACATACCAACTAAGGTAAATTCTACTTATAAGCTTTACAAAATATTACAAAATATAAAAAGTAGTACAATTATCTGAAATGCAATTATCTAATAATATGTGGTAGATATTTGATGTATTAAATAAATTATGATTGGCACATTACGGACCTTCTACAAGATATTTTTGAAATTTTTGATACTTCAACAAATATTTTTTGTATAGTCATGTATTATCCAACTACATCAGGTCATTATACAAAATATTCAGTATTTATATGTTTTCAGGAATTATTTAGTTATGAAATTTTTTGTGAGCTACAGTTTTTGACAGTGAAAATTCAAAAGAACATTGGGAGAGGAAATATTTTTAGTTTATTATATTGATTTTTAATTTATGGACCTAGTTAGTTGATTACTTTGAGACAGATAGTTTGGACATTTGATGAGGATCATTAAAGTGGAAGTCAAATGAGTATAAATTAATTATTAAGATTATTTTGCTCTGTATTTGCAAGAAAGAAGTATGTTAACTCATCATTAGTTTAACAAGATGTCATCAGTTCAGACGAAGCTATGTATCTTTTGTAGAGCCTTTGAGTGTTGAGTGGAGAAGAATGCTGGCAGAGCAGTTACCTCAGGGCTGTAGTGGGCTGGATTACTGGGGAGGATGGGTGCCTAAGGTGTAGAAACAACAGATTCCATTGAGAGAATCAAGCGAAAGTTTTGAGTGCATTTTTAGATGGTGGAAAAACAACAAATTAAATACAGTGTTATCTATTGTACACGTGATGTATTAACGAGTAATACCTTAAGTCTGATCGCATCGGAAGGCTCACTTTTAGTGCTTGAGTGGAAAGTGGTTATAAAAGAGATATAATTTGTCTGCAAACCAATGACGGTAGTATGTTTAAAGATTGGAGTTTAGCCCGGACAAGAGATTATGATCATGTTAGAAAATTTGAGTGTTAGGCGTCGGAAGAACTTAAAAATATCAAGACATGAATGGATCAAATATAGATTCCCATCACCAAAAAATAATGATTAAAATATTTTGTGGGAAATATCTGTGTATTTTTATTTTTATGATTTAGAAAAGTACAAATGATTATTGGAAATAGTAGAATTTTGACCTAGTTGGGATGTGTATTTTGTAGTGATATAATTTTAAATACGTTCTAAATGTAATTATATTTGATTAATAAATTTTAAATGATGTATTTTTATTTTTGAATTGTTTTAAACTTACTTTTATTTAACTTTTGAATACAATTTAAATAAAACCTACATGGAGGGTTGAGCTTTTAGGCGGGCTTTTAAGTGGGCTTTTAGATGGGCTTCTAGGCGGGCCTATAAACGGGCTTTTAGGCGGGCTTCTAAAGCAGATACAGGCCTGCGGGTGGGCCTCTGGTGGAGGCTTAATTGGAAGCACGGCGAGCCTAAAGCCCATGATTCGGAGCAGCCAATAGGATGGCGGGCTACAGGAGAATGAGCCCGTAGCGGCTCCGCCCACTAGCGGGCTTAGGTCGAGCTTGGGCCTCTGGGCTTGAGCGGGCTAAAGCCATCAGTGGCCAAGACCCAAGCGGGCCTCGGGCCTTTTGGAGATCACTAGATCCGCCTAGGGCTGTAACCGAGCCAAGCTACTCGCGAGCTGCTCGGCGTTCGGCTCATTAGAAGCTCGCTCGAACTCGTTTATTAAGTTAAGCGGCTAGAGGCGAACATCATTTGAGGCTCGTAAGTTAAATGAAGTAGAGGCCCGGGCACACCCTCAAACTCGGGTACGAGGTCGGCTCGTAAGCAATTTCGTGGAATAGGCGCTCGTGAGCAAGCTCGTTAACCAGGCTCGTGAGCAGACATGAACCAAGCTCGTGAATAGGCTCGAAGTAAACATGGAGGAAGCGATGCACAGTAAATTTTCCTCTGAATGAACATGATGAATATTTTAACTCTTGAACTTCAATAAGTTAATTGAACTTTTATTGTCTTATCTTTTTAATTTAGTTGTATGTTGGCTATTTTAGATGAACATTTTCTTTAATTCCCGAACATCATTTTGAGGCTCATAAGTTAAATGAGTCGAGCCCGAGCACCCTCAAACTCAACTCGTCAGCTCATAAATAGGCTCGTGAACAGGCTCATGAATAGGCTCGTAAGTAAGCTCGTTAACGAGGCTCGTGAACAAGCTCGTTAAGCAGGGCTCGTGAGCCGTGGGAACAGGCTCAAACAAGTTAAGCGGCCAGGGCGGAGGCACGCCCTCAGGCTCGGCTCGTTGGCTCGTTAACGGCTCGTGGGCAAACTCGGGCCTACTCGCTAAAACCGAGGCCCGGGCCGGGGCCTGCCCTGGCCACTCGGCTCGACTAGAAACCAGTTACACCCCTAGTCATCCGCCCCGCCGCCATGCTCTTTTATTAATTAAAAATGTGGGGCCCACTACATGATATTTGTTTGACGAACTATGAGGGGCCTTCTTTGTTTGTTTCATGCTAGGAATAAAAAATAATAATAACAATAATAAAAAGACACCCAGTCCGGTCGGCCTCCGGTTCTGATCGATCATTTCACCGGTTCAAAGGTGGTTAAGAGGTAAGAGGGTTCAAAAAGTTGAACCGGAGGCACATGATTGGTTGATGATTAAATTGGTCCAAGTTCAAATCACATTGCTTTCGTGGAAGAGTGATTGTGCAACTTAAAAAAATATTAAAGTCCTTAGGGAGGTAGAAGCTACCAACTTTGACACAAACACTTTTTTGGTATCCATACTCATTCACGAATCAAAATACAAGGTAGTTGTAAAGAATGTTTTAAAAATTGAAATCGCGATTGAATTGACAAAGTTACTATTTCACAGTCAAATATATTAATTTGGTCCCATTGTGATCATATTGAATCGGAATCAAATTGAAAAGATCATCAATCGATGATATGATCGATCAAATAAGTTAATCTAAACTTTTTTGATAACTAAACACTTAAATTATAATGAAGTAAAATATTTTCACAATGACTCAAATCCGATACTTCTTCTTTTCCTATGTTCTGCCTTTTTTAAACATAGAATGTTATGTCACATAAGCTAAATATAATAGCTAAATATAATAGACAATTTTATCTTATTTTTAAAACATTGGTTGTAAAGGAGTTTTCAAACAATTTGGTTCCAACTGGAGATTGACATGGTATACTTAACTTTATTTTTGTAGAATTAAGTGTCTAAACTTTTTTATTTTTTCTATTTTTGTGTACCAACTTTCTTTTTGTTCAATTAAGTGTATAAACTCTTTTATTTTTCTATTTTGGTGTCTCAACTTTATTTTTGTTCAATTGAGTATCTAAACTTTTGTATTTTTTCTATTTTAATGTCTCAACTTTATTTTTGTTCAATCAAGTGTTTAAATTTTTAATTTTTATTTAATCAAGTGTTTCATGACCAATAGAAACTTATTATAATATTTGAATTCCAAAAAATTTAATTCAAATGACATTCCATGAAAGGACCCAACCCGGGGTTTCTTTTTCCTAACTCGAGGGACCCTCCTGGCACTCCTACAAATTTGAAAAAAAAAACCTTTCATTTCTTTTAAACCTTTTTAAAAATGAATCTGTGGAGCGAACTCATTTATATAGTTACGTTTTCCATTAAAATATTATGAAACATGGTGGGACAATTTTTTTTTTCCTTTTTCTTTTTAAACATTAAACCCTTTATAGAAAATCGGGCAGAGTTTCCTCTGTTTTTCGGACATGTCCCAATTTATAACACCTGTAATAAAACAATTTAATTTAGATTATCTAGATCTCATAATAGAAAACTTAGAAAAACAAATTAATATTTCAAACTCATTTAAACTCAAGTGCAATTATAAAAAAGAGTATTATACACATAATATACATTCAGAAAATTTAGAAAATTCATATAAAACTCTTAACACATTAGTAGTGTAATCAATTTCTCATAATTTCAAAACTTTCAATCCATAATATGTAAGATAAAGCATGTAGAAAACAAAGTAGAAAAAATTGGAAAAACATTGATTATATCAAATTACTAGACTTGGTAAAGAAAATGAGAACACTAGTACACAAATCGTACTAGAAGAATCTAACAATAAAATTATTAATCAATTAGAAAAACTTATAGAAATAAGTAAAGGACATACGGATATATTAAAAGAATTAAATAGGCTAGCATATGAATAACCTATTAAAGATCAAACATATCTCCCAAATACTAGAAGAGAAGCTAAAAAAATTTCATAATATACGAAAGTGCAATTTAGGAAAACCTGTTAGTAAAACATATTTAACTTTAGTAAAACAAAATAATATAATAATATTATTATTATTAAATATAAGTCAGAAACTTTGTAAAATCTACGATAAACCTAGTAGTTAAAAAACACAAGACATAGAAAAGGAATAAATAACCTAGAAATAGGAAAACCCAAGAAATCAATAACTATACCTAGAACTTATAACTTTGGAACAAGTAAAGACAAACAATGAATAGCAGAAGATCATTTTCTGGAATTTCTAGAACAATATCTGAAGTAGGAGAAACAAGTAGTAATAATGATAGATTACTTAGGCAGTGATAAATATGGAGCAGAAATAGTGAAATCATAGATCGAGAAATAGAATATGAAAATTTAGACTAATAGGTTTAAAAATAATGCAGAACCGAAGTGATATATAACAAGAAGATATTTGAAAGAAGAAATAAATTTATAAATGTATCGAGAGAAGAGAAGAAATCTAATGCTTAGGAGATGATACAATCACCTTGAATTATTAGGAAAGGTATAGTAGACAAATTAAGAAAAGATTATAGCTTTTGTCATTTTAGGATTAATAACTATGGCAATTAAATGCTTAAGAAGGGAAAGAGTTTGGAACAAAAACATTGTTACATATATATGATGATAGTTGAATGAGATATGGGAAAAGCAATGATAACAAGTCTGAAATAGATATGAATAATAACCATAAGTATAGTATATTGTATGCTAGATTTTATAGTGAGCCTTAAGACTTACAACAAGATACTAAAATAGGAATTAAAACAAAGGATAGACAACAAGTAAAGGTAGTAATCTAGTAATTAATATAGGATTTATTGGAAGATGTACAAATTATGTAGATAATAAAGTAAAAATAAAAGTAGAAGATGTGGTAAATCTCTTAACCACTAAAGGAGTAGGAATGGTTAAACCAAAGGCATTAAGTACAGAAAATTTAGCAGGTTTAGAATGGGATTTAGAAGATTTTGCTAAGAAAATAGAAACAGTTATACCAAAATCCTCCTTAGTATACCAAAATACTTTACGAAAAACTAGTATAAGATTCATAGATTATAAAAAGAATGATATACAAGAAAATGAAGAGTACCAATAAGAATTAACAGAAATAAAAATAGACTCTGTAACTTTAGAAGGAAAAGATTGCAATAAAAGAATACTTTATGAAGCGAGGCAGATATGTGAGGAGAAGAAGATTTATTATAAATAGAGACATTAGCTTTAAGAAAAGGAGAAATAAAAGAAGAAGAAAGATTAATCTATGATAATATAGGGAACATTGTAGTCATAGAATTAATAGAAGATGACAATGAAACCATAGATCGGATAATGATTTGAAATGATGGATGATGAAGTAAGTCACTGCCTTCTCCTACCATTTACGGAATTGACCTATGGGAATAAGGCAAGATAGAGGAGGAAATTTACCTAGACCACAAGTATATTATGAGAACAAACCTAAGCCAAATCAATCCTATGATGAATCCATAGATTACAGACCTAAAGGAAGACCTTACTCAATAGAAAAACCCTATAAGTTCAAGGACAAGCTTTAAGACAAATATTGAATATAGCAGCTCATGATCCACAATTATGGAATAGTGTAATAGATGTATGGAAGTATCCAGTAGTAGTAGAAGTTTGGAAAAATATACCCTAAGAAACAAATCTTGAAACCATGTATAAATATTTAGAAACTTTTTTAGGAGAAAGTACTAGGGCATTATGGGAATCTTACAAGACAAGTTTTAGAGAAAATTACAATGGTATGTAGAAGTTAGGATCATCCTATAATTTTGTAAACCAAATTGGTAGTCTAATTACGAGGAGAAGATCGACTCGGAATCTTACCATTCAATAGAAGCATTATTACATCTAGAACAAATGGATAAAAAGACTAGAAATATATAAAGAATTACATCCAATCATACTACCATTTTTGTGCTATTTCGAAATCGTTCAACCGAAGTTAGGAGAAAATTTGTTTAGAAAACTTCGGGAACCTTAGGAAGAGAGAAGTGAAACCTCATGGAGGAATTAAAAAGTCCAACAAGATATGAGATGATAGAAAAACCAGGAACCTTGAAATTTGGACCCATAGGATAATCATATAATGAAAATATTTAAAAGAAAATACGTGAAATACAAACCCAGACAACTTAAGAAAAGTCAGTCTGATTCTATAAAAATATATTCACACCACAAGAAACATAATATGGAATGGAAGAAAATAGAAAAGCAAAAAGAAATATAAACCATATAAAATATAATAAAAGATATTTCTTGAAAAGATCTACTAGAGAAAACCTTATTTAGATCTAGGACATGTTAAGAATACGATCGAAGAATATATAGAAACTTAAGTGTTATATGTGAAGAACCCGGACCATTTAAGTACAAATTGTCTAGAAAGAAAAAACCTATATAATACTAGAGGAGTAATGCTTTTAGAATGTACAAATGAAGAATTAGTAAGAAATAGATGAAGAAATATTTGCAAGGCTTGATATATAGTATAATTAGTATCACATGAGAAGAAAAACAAAACTACAAGTTGATTAAGCGAATTTATCAAATTAGAATTTCCAAATACAAAATTTATGGATACCAACATGTGAACATAAATGGAAAAAGAATAGAAGACTGATAGTATTGAATAATTTTTCAAATGTAAATGGTTTCTAGATAGATTACATAGAGCAAATGCCAAGTGTTACCCAGAAGGATGCATAATATGTATAGAAGAATACTTGACACTAACTAAATCTTGCAAGAAATGAAACGATCAAAATGATCATCAAGAAATTGTAGAAATACTCTCTTCATAGATGAAAAGATAAAAAAGAATAGAACAAATAATTTTAATAAAGAAGGATATAATGATTTAGTAACGAAATTTGAAAAATATATAGGAAAAGAAAAATTGGGAGAAATCTCGAGGAAGAATTTATGGATGAAGAAAACTCTATTAATAATCCACCCTATGAGAAATATGTAATAAATTAGGAGAAATAAAAAGCACCTCAAATAGAATGCACAATTATGATAGAAGATTTTTAATAAAAACATATGCATTAATAGATACAGTTGTACTCATGTATTATAAGATGAGAAAATAATACCAAGATTTTATAACCTTAAGCAGCGAGGAAAACCTATGATAACACAGTAAGCAAAGTTTTAATAGGTATACCAACCATCTAAGTACTACAGCCAAAATATCATTTATGACAAACTGTTACTCTAGTCCAAAATACTCTTACCATTAAAAGAAACTTGGATAGAAATATTTTAAATCTTAGACATCAAGATTATATTTTGACTAATCATTTCTATTAAGATAATGGACAAACTTAATTTTTTAATAAAAGATTTTTTTTTACCTTATCAAAACATTGCATGATAAGCCCATTACAAAGAAATGCGGGGAATTATAAGTCTAGAAAGAATTAGATAAACAAATAAAATATTCCGAAGCTAAGCTATTGGCAAAGATTGTGAGTGCGAAAAGAAGGACAATGCATTACCATATAGGCTTATAATACAAGAAGATTTTGAAGAAGAAGAATACGTGATGTGTATTTATGAAATTAGTCCATATTAATAATAATATAAATTACTTTATGATAAATATAAGAAGAACAAATACAAAGCTTAATTGATAGGTTAGAAAAACTAGAATATAGAAAAATATTTTAAATATTGGAAAAGATAAGTTGAATGTATATTAAAAATAAAAACCCAGTTATAAAATAAAAGCGCAAGATAGAAGCAACTGAAAAAGATAAAGAAGATTATAAGACACATATTAATGATTTACTAAAACTAGGTGTAATACGTCGATTAGATTCACCTCATAGGTCAGCAGCCTTCTTAGTGAATAAACATAGTGAACAAAAAAGAGGAAAAAGTAGGATGGTAATTAACTACAAAAGATTAAACGATAACACAGAAGATGATGGATATGATATACCAACAAAAGAATATTTATTAGGAAAAATAAAAGATTGTACTATATTTAGCAAATTTGATTGTAAATCAGGTTTTTGGCAAGTTAAGATGCACCCAGACAGTATACCTTGGACAACCTTTTCCTATCCAGAAGGGCATTTTTAATGGCTTGTAATGTCATTTGGTTTAAAAAACGCACTCTCAGTATTTCAAAGAAGATGGATAATATTTTTAGAGATAATGACTCATTCGTGTGATGCGCATAGATATACTAGTTTTAGCAAAAATAAAAAACAACATATAGGACATCTCCAAATAGTATTAAAAAAGTTTGAAGAACATGGTATTATAATAAGCAAAAGTAAAATACAATTATTTCAACAGACCATAGAATTTTTAGGGGTAATAATAGGAGATGGTAAAATATTATTACAACCACATATTTAAAAAAAAATTCTAACTTTTCCAGATAAAATAGAAGAAACAAAAGAATTACAGAAATTTCTAGGATTATTAAACTATGCCAGACCTTTCATAAAAAATTTAAGTAGGATTGCAAGCCCTTTATTTAGTACAGTAGGAAGTAAAGGACAAAAATATTTTAATCAAGAAGATATTAAGTTAGTAAAATCTCTTAAAGAAATAGTTACAAAATTACCACCATTAGATCTACCATTAATAAATGATTAATTAATAATTGAAACATACGAATGTAGCCTAGGATGGGGGACAGTATTATTAGCAAAACCCCATAAATATTCAGCCAAAAATACAGAAAAAATTTGTAGGTATAGTAGTGGAAAATACAAAGAAAAGGGTAATATAAGTAGCATAGATGCAGAAGTATCAGTTATAACATATGCTATAGATAGCTTTAGAATATTAATAATTTCTAAAAAATAAATTACTATCAGATTAGACTGTGAGGCAATAGTAAAGTTTTATAAATTAAACAATGAAAAAAGATCTTCACAAAGAAGGTGGTTAAATTTTACAGAAAGAATAATTAATATAGGGATAAAAATAGAAATTGAACATATTAAAGGAAAAGATAATAGTCTAGCAGATTCATTAAGTAGACTAATAAATTAATTTTATATCCACGGATGAACGAGCGAGATCCTTTTGGATCATTCCGGCTTATTCCCGATAAAGATCGAGAAAAGGTATTAACCTTGAGAGAATTCTCTTCGGTATATCGAAGTAATATAACCTTTAATTTATTACCTCATATAGGGCTAGATGAAGAACATAAATGTGTTATAGATAACCTTTGGATTAGTTTCAGTCAGATTTTTAATCACCAGACCAATAAGAATTTAGATATAAAATATTTCATTACTTGTTTAAATTGTTTATCAGAATATTTAAATTGTTTAAATAGTAATGTTAATTTCAGTTACTATGTCATTTACCAAGGTCATAAAACAGGTATTTTTAAAACATGGGAAGAAGTCCTTCCTTATATATCAAACCATCGAGACCATTTTCAAAGTTTATAACTTCTAACCGGTTTTAGATCAATGCAAAACAAACTTAGGAAGTAATTATTTTATTAGTCCATTAGTAAAACAAATTTTAAATCATCATGACCAACCTTATTTAAAACCAGTAGAACCATGCAGTAGCTAGACAATAACCCTAGATTTAACACATGATTTTCCTCCCCTTTTTCCTCCACTTCAAAATCAAGATCACTTACTTAGAGAAGAACTAGAAATTCTAAAGGAGAAAAATACGATGGAGTCGAACAAGATTATCTAATCATTAAGAAATTATATGAAGAAAAAATAGAAAATGAAATAGACATAAAATTAGAAAATACAGCTTGAGAAAGAAAAAAAAATTCAAGATAGAACACACAAATAATTTTGAACACATTAATAAATTCTCAGCTTTAGAAAATCACCACAGCGACATTAAGATGAACCAGTCCTTAGAACAGTTCAGAAATTTATTGGAGCCTAGTTCATTGGGCCAAATTAATGAACCTAGTCTAGCTCAAACGGCAGCTGATAAAGACACATCAAACCCGTTTATGGTGAGAAGTACTTTTTTTTTTTCCAAAAGCACATTAGTCAACTAACACAACAAGTAGCTGAGATTCTCAAAAAGGACATATATAAAGATGCAGAAAGCCCAAGATCTAGCCCAAGATCCATTGAAGGACTAAGTAGAGAAGACAAGAATGTATGATACGATTTTTGATATTTTGATGTAAGTGGAACATAAAGAGATATAAGTGGAAGAAAAAAGATGTAAGTGGAACATAAAAGAAGAGTGGAAGATAGGAAATCAAAAAGACAAAGACTTGATATGGGTGGAAGACAAAGAAGAAGAAGATAACAAAGCATGAAGAAAAATAATTGCCTCCCAACGAGATTTGACATAAAGTAGAAAGGACAAAAGCCAGAAAAAGAATAAAAGACAGAAGTCAACTGTGAAAGATACTTTTAGATTAACAACTATTATTTTTCTTTTTAAATCATTTTCTGATAAGATTCTCTTAGAAGGGACAAATGCGACCGTCCATGTGTCGTAATCTTATCAGAAAACCCATCATATCGAATCCTTGTCCACTTATTCTGTAAAGAAAAAGTTTGAAGGGTGCAGTTTGTGATGAGACCTGACTCTTGCAGGAATCGAGATTCTTTAAACCTAACCTTATCCCTTTACCTCTTGTTTTCTCTATAAATAGAGAACTTCTCTATGTATTTGAGATATAGCTCTCCCGAGTCCTCAACTCCTGAGCTCTCTCTCTCTCTCTCTCTCTCTCTCCTCAAACTCCTCTTGTGATATATCCCAAAGCTTTCAGCATAAGCTTTCATAAAAGCTTTCAGCTCAAGCTTTATTCCACTTATAAAAATGTGTGTTTCTCTTTCAATGAAATTTGTTTAATATTTCCATCTACTGTAATTTATTTACATGTTTAAGTCTTAATTTGTTTTAAAAACCTTAAGGGACATCCCGAAAGGGGTTTCTCCCGAAATCTTATGGCCTTAAAAAAAGAAAAAAAATAATTTGTAGTACCAAATAATTTCTTTTTTATTAATGAACTTTCCTTATATGTATGATCATGGTCGCCCGTATCTTTGATATTTTTCTATTTGTCCATTTGTCTAAATTGACTATTTAGGACTATTTCTAAGCATTAAGGGAATGCATGAGTATACTAACAAGATGTTTAATTAGTCAAAAGATTTTGTAAATTATTGTAAAAAAAGAAAAAAAAAAAAAAAAGCCATTAGAAAGTAAGGAAAATCCTAAGTAGGACTTAAAATAGGTTTATAATTTTTATGAAGGAAGGTTTATAAAAAAATAAAAATATAAAAAATAAAATCATAATATGCAAATGTTAAATATCATAAATAAAAAATTATCATGAAAATTAAATAACATAAAATAATATATATATATATATAATTTCATCACAAAAACAATGAAAACATGCATATAAATGTCTTTAATAAGGGAAAATGTGAGTTTGTTATAGTGTACAATGTGATAGCACTAATTCTAAAAAGCAAATATACTAAGCGTATAAGAGACAATGTTTAAAAGCTAGGACCGAGGGCCAAGGGTCGGCAGTCGGAAGCCGTCGGCCAGCCCTGGCCGTCCAGATTCAATCAAAACCGGTTTTGCATTGAACCGGCCTTGGTGTGCCCGAACCGTGGTCGGACGATGAACGGATGAAGCCGACGGTTCTCGTGAGCCGTAGGTTCGATGCCACAATTTTTTTTTCAAGTTAAAAAGACATCGTTTTGATGTTTTTACATCGAAACTACGATCGTTTTGCTTAGGATTAGAAAGCTTGTAGGGTTAAAAGGCTTGTAACTAAAAAAAAATTCAATTAAATAATACGGGGTCTTGGATTTGAATATGAGAAGAGAAGTTACAAGGAACCACTCTTCTTATGCTATGAATTTGTGATTATTTTAGATATTAACAAAATTATATATTACTACTAATTAAGTATATATTTATATAAATAGTTTATTCCATTTTAATATGTTTTTCATATATCAACATTATACATTTTTAAAATAAATTTTAAATATTTTATTTATATAAAAAAGTAATAAATAATATCTTCATAATATGTAATTATATATTTTAAAATAAATAATATATTTATTACGTCAGGAGTTCGACCAGTTCGACCACGCAAGTCCGACCCGATGAACCGTGAACCGGTAACTTTTCCGGTTCAGTCACCGGTCCGGTTTTTAAAACATTGATAAGGAGTGTACAACCTTACATTTGTCATAGGATTTAAATATTTTCTTATCCAAAATATATTATTTTGTCATATGTGATACACCAACCTATATATGCATCGGTGGATACCATATTTACCTCACAAGTACATGTTTATGCCATAAACTTTTACAATTAAAAAATATATTGATGGAATATCATGGATGGTTGAGATTAGGGGTGGGCATGGTTCGGTTAACCGAACCATGATACAAAATAAAAACCGATCGTCAGTTTTTGGTTTTTTATTTATATAAACCAAAAACCTAACCATTAATATGGTTAACCAAATCTTCAGTTAACCATTTATTCGATTAACCATATATCGGTTTTTTGGTAAACCATAATTTAAAAATAAATTTGCAATTCCATAATCATTTATTAAAGTTCAAATTATAATAATTATTATAAATACAATAAAAAATGCAAAGAAAAAAAATGAATACAATCTATTCATTTGCAATCTCATGACACTTGTGCATTTATAATATATCCACTAATAATATATAAAAAACATGAGATTAGATAATTTAATCACGATTTTATAATCAACCACATGTTTTAACAATTTCAATAGAAAAATAAACAAATCCAAAGAAATCACAACCTATATACTTTGGTTTGGAGGAAAACAGTAAAAGCAACAGACAAAAGTGGGAAAAGCCATAACTCACACAAGTAGGAAAACCTATTATATATATATATATATATATATATATATATATATATATATATATATATATATATATATATATATATTTGGTTGGTTGACCGAAACCACGGTTTTTATATTTTGTAAACCAAAACCGAGATTTGTGTAAAACAAAAACCAAAACCGAACAACTCGGTTTGATTAACCTATTTTTCGGTTCGGTTTTAATTTGGTTTTTCGATCGGTTCGATTTTTTAGGTTTTTTTGTCCACCCCTAGTTGAAATGAATATGTGTATAGTCACATTTCTTTGACTAAGGTGCCTTTTATTTTTTGGTTTTTTTTTCAAAGCTAAATACATTTCAGTATTCAGTTAGTTAGTTTTTTTTTTTTTTTTTAACTTTTTCATGATTTATTATTGAATTTTTTAATTTTTTTTTTTATTGAATAGAAAAAGCCAAAATATTTGGTTTTTTTTTTTGACTTTTCTTAATGTTTTTTCTTTTAAGAAAAAACCTAAATATTATAATATAAGAAAATCATATTTTCTATAATCCAATGGAAACTCTCACAATTGATTTCATGCTAATTAAATAAAAACATATATATTTTTAATTTTTATTTAACAATTTATTGTTTCAAAATTTAGATAAAAATTAAAAGATTGATTTTTCTTAAAAAAAAGGAGTAATTGTAACACCTCAAATTTCGGACCAAGGGCGTTATTATTTATTCACATACAGGGCTCTAAAACCCCACATATAAATGACACATTCAAAATTTCTGCTCATGAATCTTGCTTGTCTTGAATATACTCATAAGAAAAATTAAACTAATTTCGTAATATCGAAATCTCATAATGACATAAAACTTTCCAAAGTATAACAAAATGTCATTAAACAAACATCTTTGAACAAGATAAATTTTCTACAACTAAGTGTATCAAAATGTAACATTCTAGCAAAATAAAATCCTTCAAATGAAAGTGATAGGGTTTGAAAAATGGGCTCGTAGGCCCACTCGCCTAACCCAAAGGAGAGGCATGCCCAGTGAAACACCCAAGCCCAAAGGAGAGGCACGCTGATAAAAACGCCCAAACCCCGCGGCACGGCGAGCCAGCCAGGTCTCTCGCCGAAAGTGGGTCATGGATAATTTGGAAGGCCCACATCATGCAAATCAGACTAAATCTCGCCAATAAGGGGAGTAGGATAATCTGATAACATCTTATCACGCCAAATCTCGACTAAATCTCATCAGCAAGGAAAATAGGATAATTCACAGCAAACAGCTTATCCTACAGATCAAACCGGATCTCACCAATAAGGAAGAAGGATAATTCTCAATAAACTACTTCTTCAATATCCCTTATTAAATCCGATATCGATAAAGGCAGAAAATATCTCATCCAATGAGAAAGAATCCTTACTACCCTCCAATTGGGAATTACATATACTATAAATACCAGGCCACCCCATCGGTGAAAGGTGCAGCGAGACTTCTGTGACACATTAATACTACAGCGGTTGATCCTCTCATAAGAAGAAGCGGCTTAGGCATCGGGCTTGGTCATGGCGGAAGCCCTGCCGACCCCCTCACATCACTTGTTTTGTAGGGTGCGAGTTCGAGCCGGCGGCGGGCGGTAGTTCTCGTCGGCCGGCAATGACACGCTCAGGCTGGTCGGTGGTTGAAAAAAGGCATCATCAATTGGCGCCGTCTGTGGGAACGACAATTCCCTTACAAATAAAGACTGATCTCTCAGTTACTTATGGTATCAACCCGAAACACAAGTAGAATGCGCTAATCCACGATGCGAGGACAGCCGAGGCGGCGCGGGCGTGAACCTCCGGCGCGTTAGAAACGATCTGGCTAACACGGATGAGGTGGGCGCTCATGCACCTCACTAACTCTGCGCGTGGGAGAGTTAGAGAGCAACTTGCAGGGCAGTCTAGCGCCCACGGGAGCGTGACGGACTCGGGAAGGTCATAACATCACCCCTCGTGAAGAGGCGACCTGATCTCGGCACTCCAGGAGTCTTTGAAACGAAGCCGAGTCTGGCGGGGCCAGGGGCACGGACCATACTTAGCCCCGGAGGGAGGGACAACGAGGGCTGACACTTTCGAGGGCATGTCGGGAGCCGAGGAACTCACGCCGTCCTCGGCAAGGGACGGAGGGCGTCATGGGAGAGCGAGAGGGTTGAGAGCCTCCGAGCGGGAACTTAGCGCGTAAAGGAAGTTGTAAGGGGGCGAGCTCGTCTTATGGAGCGCGCCCAGTGCGTGGTGATCACCCAGTTCGCGGCGGGGTGCTTCACTTCCCTCTTCGAATGGCAAAGTTGATGCCCTGGCAGTGAAGCGTGATGGTGCCCGAAGATCCCGTCGATCATCTCGACACTTCTGAGAATCAAATGGGTACGTAGGTATCGGGATACGTGCGTCTGTTTCATTTATCACATTTAAAGGCCCGACCTTGGCACAGTTTAACGAACTTCCACCTCATCAATCTCCTCGTCGGAGTTGTCATTGCTGATTCGTCTCCCACTTCATTGGAGCAGAACATGCACGAGAAAGCAAGTTATCATATCGCTGACCATCGAAGTAGGCTCGCAGAGGCGAGGTCACATGTTCGAGGAGGTTGGCCCAGCTGAGGTCTACGGTAGACGTGCGGCGAAAGTTCGCGATCCGCCTTCATTGCCCGGGCTAGGCGTGCGGTCTAAGATTTGATGTTTTCCATCTCAAAACCCTCCAGCGAGCATGCCATTTGAGATGCTCGCTAAGCGAAGAGTACGTGTGGTGAAGAAGCCCTGTATCCGAAAGGAAGCTCCTCGACCCGTAAAGAGAAAAGCGGGCCCGATGAGACGAGGACGGAGCGAAGACAAAATGACGAGGGAAGGTCTCCAAGAAAGATGAGAATGGTCACGAAGAGGCGTGGAAGCCTTAAAGACCGCCTAGGTCACCACCGGCGAGCGGCGACGACGTATTCACCTCGGTTTACCCCTCGGCGACCGCGATGTCGCGGGTCTTGCGAAGTGCAAAGCGAGCGAGTTCTGGGTGGCCATCCGGATGAAGTCGGACCAGCCCGCAGATAACACCGGTGAGTTGCCAGGGATTACGGGCATCATACGGATGATTGCATCTGACTGAGAAAGAAATAGACTACTTAATTCGGCGTGGGTATCTCCGGCGCTTCATGTGCTATAGGTGGGCTAGTCGAGGCGCTCAGGCTGTGACCACCGCCACCACCTCGGTAGACATTTCGGCCTGACAACCTTTAGGAAATCCATGTGATCTCGGGAGGATTTGCGGGAGGGAGAATCCCGGCTCGGCGGGAAGGCCCATCTGCGCGACGCGGTCGGAGGGTAATGGAAGTACAAGGCGTGTCCAAAGCGCCTCGGCTCGACACATCATAATGATACCGGTTTCGGACCCTGGGGGATGCCGGCACCCCCATGACGGCCTTTGGTATCCCCCAGTGGTTGTGACGACAAAGCGGTCCATTGGGTCTGATCGACGGGAGCCCTAACGACTCAGTTTGATGAGCTCAAATTTACTCTACTCGGGCCATGCGTGTGGGCCTTGGCGGCCGGGGCCCGTGACCGATTTGAAGGCTCGACTGCTGCGCGGGCCCGTGCGACGAAGTCGGTTCGGCTGTTTGTCGATGATAGGCCTCGGCCCGGGGGCCCGGCGGCTCGGTTTGACGAGGCTCGACTGCTCTGCTGACCGTGCGGCCCGAGTCGGTTCGGATCGGGCTATTCGGCCTAATAGGTCTTGGCGCCACGGGCCCGACATCTCGGTTGAAAAGCAACTACTCTGCTCGGGCCATGCGACTGAAAATTCGATTTAGCTCTGGGGCTGTTGTGATGAGCCTCGTGGCGGGAGCCCGGCCGGCTCGGTTGGCGAGCTCAGCTACTCTACCGAGGCCATGCGGCCACAAGGTCGATTGATGGGCTCTTATTGTAGGCCTCGGCGCCCCTAGGAGCCCGTTTCGGTTTGAAGAGCTCAACTACTCCACCCGAGCCATGCGACGAGGAGTCGGTTGACTCGGTATTGACGATAGGCCTCAGCGCCCGGGAGCCCAGCAGCTCAGTTTGATGAGCTCAACTACTCTACTCAGGCCATGCGGCCCGAGTCGGTCGGCAGACTGTCGGCCCGGTAGGCCTCGGCGCTGGGCTCGGCGACTCCGGTTGACGAGCTCGGCTACTGCACTCGGGCCGTACGGCCGGGAGTCGATTGGCTGTTGTCGGCCAGTAAACTCGGCGCCCGAGAGCCAGCTGATTTGGCTTCGGCTACTCTACCGAGCCATGCGGCCGGAGTCGGTTCAACTCAGCTATTGACCCGGTAGGCCTCGGCGCCGGGGCAGCAACTTCGGTTGCGGCGAGCTTAACTACTCTACTGGTATGCGGCCCGAAGTCGATTCGGCTGGGCTAATGCAATAGAGCCTCGGCGCCCGAGAAACCCAGCGGCTTCGATTTAAAGAAACTCATGCACCAGCTCGAAGCCATGCGGCCAGGGGGTGAATTCGGCTCGGGCTATTCGGCCAATGAAGCCTCAGCGCTGAAACCCACGGCTCGGCGAAGGCTCGACTACTCCACCCAGGCCATGCAGCCCAAGAGTCAGTTCAGCTCAATCTATTCAGCCCAATAGGCCTCAGCGCCCAGAGCTCGATGGCACCGGTTTGAAGAACTCGGCTACTGCGGCTCGGGCCATGCGGCTGAGTCGGATTCGGCTGTTGTTGTAATGAATTTTCGGCGCCCGGGGGCCCGCATTGGCTTCGGCAGAAGGCTCAGCTTCTCCACCGGGCCATGCGGCCCGAGTCGGTTCGGCAAGCTATTCGGCCCGATAGGCCTCGGCCCGAGAGCCCGGGAACTCGGTTGGCCCGAGCTGGCCCCCTTTCTGCTTAGGCCTGTGTGGCCCGAGTCGATTCATTTCGGGCTATTCGGCCCTTAAAAGGCCTCGGCGCGGGGCCCGGCCCGGCTTAGTTTGAAAGCTCAATGCGATTAGTGCCCTGAAGTGCTATTTTGAACCACATTTTTTAATAGGTTTTGAGCGCTTTGTGTACTAGTGTTATAATTAACCCTGATTGACATGTTCGAGTCCTATTGCACAGTTACATTACGCATTTATTTTTGTAGTTTTGTAGAATTGGAAAGCCAAATCGTCGTGTCAATCCAATCATAACAAAGTCGGGTTAGATTTCCATCAATTTTCATATGGTTTTCTAACAATTTTAGCAAGCTAGGGAATGAAGAATATCAAGAGTAATGGAATAGTGCGGCGTGAATAGTAGCCGACGGGAGCAATGGAGCAGTAGCCAACATTGATGGCGGTGCAAAATTTACGCTGGTGGAAAATTCGCCATGCGAATTTTTCGCTGTATGAAAATTTCATATCTGGCAATTCTCTTATCACTCTTTTTGTGTCTGAAAGCAGCCCCGTTTTTGTTAATTTCATTTCTACCCTCACTGTAATTATGCTATGTAGGATAGATTGGTATTTGCACCTTTTTGTAAGGCTATATAAGCCATTTTATGAACAATTTGTAACCTAACTTTAATTCGAAGCATATTCCAGTACGGGCCCCTATTTTTGGCCCTCATTTTCTCTCTTCTCTCTCTCCTCTTTCTCTCACTTTCTAGGCAACCAAACACACCCTTTGAGGATGACAACTCAAAGGATGTTTGGCTAAAGCCTCTAAACCTTGAAGAAAGAGGGTTGCTAGGCAAGGAAGTAAGGTTTGCATTTGTTCCACATTTTTCAGTGGAGTTTTGACATTTTGGTTCCCAAATTTACAACTCTAGGTTTAAAGCTCTTTGATGTACTTTCTTTGGCCAATACTTGTAAGCTTTTTAGGGTTAGTGTATTCTTAGCTTTAAGATACACTAATATCCATTATTAGTTGCTATTCACGAGCCCTTTGAGTAGGTTAAGGGGTTATATATTTTCCTTTGTAGATGCATCCTCATTGATCAATACTTGGTTATCTTTTAGGGTTCGGTGGATGCTTATTATTAGATCGCGAGATTCATTAGTTGCCCTTCTGAATCATTGTAGGATGGGTCAAGGTGATAGATTTCAGCATGGAACCATAAATGCTAAATAAATGATTTCTATCAAAAGGAAAATTATTAGGGTTTAGTTTTAAAAAGCTAAATGAAGATCGGGATCGGGAGTGTATAGGTCATCCTCCCGGCCTTAAGAAATGAGCAGGGACCTCTTTGTAGCCACATCAACCCAACCTATTGTGACACTTCAAGGATTTCTTTTACACTTTATTTTAGTTTATTTCGTTTTATTTTCAGTTTCCACAACATCAACTCACACACTTTTACACCAAAATCCTAAAATCAAAACAAAATTCACCATTTTGAGCCCTCACCTTAAATCATTTGAGTACGAAGAAAACCCATCCATGTGTTGATGCTAGAAGCGCATTATGCTACTTGATGGTGCAGCTACGTGGTAGGAAATATTAGGTTATAAATTTGTTGATTCATAACATACTATGGCCGCAAATCAGCTATTTCAGTGTCTGGCACAGGAGTCGATTCAGCTCGAGGCTATTGTGATAAGCCTCGGCGCAGGGAGCCCGGCGATTCGGTTTGAAGAGCTCAACTACTCGGCTCGAGGCCATGTAGCCCGAAGTCGGTTCGGCTCGGGCATCCGACCCGTGGAGCCTGCTGGCTCATTTTGAAGAGCTCGGCCTTGACTCGGGCCAATACGGCCAGGGGCCCCTTCGGCTGGGCAGCTTCCGGTCGGGCTATCACGACCCGAAGTTGATTCGGTTCATGCAGAACATCACGAAATGCATAAGTAGAGGCAAAAGTTGTGAGTAAATGAATATTCGATAAGGAAGGCTACGTCGTCTGGGTCTGAGCCCGGCAAAAAAAAAAAATAATAATAATAATAATAAGGCGACGACAGGCAAGCAAAGATATGCGTGGGAGATCAAACATCAGAGGAAAGAGCAGAGGGTGAAGAAGGGGAGTGGGCCTCAGCGGGGGTATCCGGTTCTCCAGAATAGTCTGCGAAGAGGGACTCCTCTGCCTCCTTGTTGCTAGGGATGTCGAAGTTGAAGTCCAGGCCTGGATAGACATTAGTAGCCTTCCTTTTAAAGGCAAGCCACCCAGAAGCCCATTTAGTACAGGCCTTGTCCCTCAATCTCCCTATAACTTCGTCCCTCTGAGCGACCAGAGTTACTTGTTGATGAAGGTCCCCACACAGCCCACGACACTCTTCAGTCAGGCGTTTCGTAGAGCTTATAGCCTCGGAAGCCTCGCGACGAGCTCCGTCTAGCAGCGCTGTCTTATCGCGTAGCTCATCTCTAGCACGCTGCCTTGGCTCTTCTTTAGACCCCATTTCGGCTGCGGGGGCGTAAGCTTCATCCCGCCGTCGAAGCTCGGTAGGCGGGCTGCGGCCGTCCTGAACCTGGCAAGTCATTTTATCTGACTTGTAGCTCATCCGAACCTCCGGCTCGACTTGGTAGCTCTTAAGATGTTTCTAGCCTCATCTTCTCTACCCTCGGCTGAACCGCGCCCGGCGTGAGTGCCGTCGGACTTAAGCTTCCTTTACTCCTCGGTCGCCTCTGCACCGGTCATGGCTTAACCGCTCGAAATGAGGAAGCCACCCTCGCCTTGTAAACTCGGCGGCTTTGGCATGGCAACCGTTTGGGTGGCCTTTTTGGCTAACCCTTCCAAATGGTAGCCACGCCCATCCAGCGCGGTCGGTACTGACACAAGATCGAAACCTTGACTCGAGGTTGAAATGAGACACGACCAGATATGGGAACTACGAGGCGACCCCACTGGAGGATAGAGCCAAAAGCTTCATCAACGAAGCGGCGGCGCGTAACAACGGCGTGTGAGTCGCCATCTCCGTCGCCCCTGAGCCCTTCCTATTCAACCTTCCGCCGAGGAAGGTGACTTAACACTCGCGCTGGATTCCCAAACAATGATGGGCGTGACCTCCAATCCGGGCCACTCAATGCTTTCCCCGAGGAGCCTTTGCCTTTGCGTACAGAGCCGCAGAGCGGGGTTGCAACTCAAAGCTTTAGGGACTCCTCACCGAAGGCGACAACACCGCCTCCTGGATTCAGCGTGGTAGAAGGGGAAGAGGAAGACGCCCTAATTTCGGAACTGCCCTGCCGACGGCCTTCTCAACTGAGTCCAACGTGCCTATTTTCACGCCTCCGACCCAGACAAATGGTCAACTGTCAAGCTCTCCTTGCGGGCTCATAATAATACCCGATGGAGAGATTTTCAAGGAAGGAGGTACTGGCCCAGCAAATAGAGCGTGCACTTTGAGCTCGAGGGGCTAGGAATATCCGACCTGATCAGCTCCGCGTAGGGGCGCGAGGAGCACTCAGCCAACTCCTAAACTATGACGTTATCTTCGGGGCTGAGATCGGGTCGAGCACCTGAGAGGCACGCGAACAATGCAGAATTAGAGATACCCTCCCAATGAATCACGGCACTAATCAAAACAAATGACATCAACGATTCTCGGGTAGTCCGCCAACCAACGCCAGTCATCTCGTCAGTGGGTCATACTCCCAATTACGCATCACGACGAAGAAGTAACGCTCCTTCCAGCCTATGGGCGACATGGAAGATCGGAAATTACCGAGGAGCGCCAGACACCGAAAAATAGAGGAAGCCCTCGGCGGCTTCCTTCGTAAGGAAAAGACCAAGGAACAGCTACACTGGGAACACCGAGATCCCTATCCCTAAAGAAAACCAAGTTAATAACCCAACCACATAATACCCCACGAATTGGGCGAGAATTGAGAAGGGACAAACGCGAAGTAATAAACCCCTGCAAAGGCAGGGCGGAAGCTTAAGACCGCCAAGGCCACTGAAAAGTTACACACCATCTTAGGTAATCGGCAAACCATGCAAGAGTCAAAACGCCGGGGACCGTGACCCGACACCAAAAGGAGGCCCATAAATCCCCAGCAAAAGGGCCCACACAAGGGTCCGACTTTGCTAGGTCCCACCGCCAGAGCATTCTGCATAGCGGACCTCAAATACTCCGATCCCCCGGGGTACTTGATCTCGTTTATTCTCCCCTTACCCTTGTTCAAAGGAAAAGGGGGCTCTGCACCCAGAAGGTTAACTCGGCCGATCCACTGAGGCGCGCCAAATCCGCCTGAACTAACAACAACCGAGGAGTCACCTCCAATGCTTAAAGAAGAAGAGTGACCCGGACCCATGGAAGACAATGGGCAATAAAGACAAAAACTCACCAATCCCAGTGCCCTAGCGCCTCGTTGTATTGATAAAAAAGACACCTAATAGAGAAAGATGCTGTCCCAGGAATAGAACGAAAGAAGCTATCTCAAACAAAACACCAGAAAAGGGCTCTACACAAAAGGTTCAGACATAATATTAAGGGAAAAGGAAATCTAAACTCACCAAAAGGCAAAGAAAAGCTTCAGAATCAAGGGAAAACAAGGCTAACAGTTAGAGGATGACGGCGGAAGAAACAAAAAGAAACTAAAGGAAGTAGAAGAAATGAGTGCAAAAACTGAAGGGTCGTCATTATCACAAGACATACGACGGCGACAAAGCCCTAACTAACCTAGCCCCGAGCATACGTGTGGAAATCGCACTCGATATGAAAAACGTTACAGCCCTTGCCCACGCATATCGAACACAAGGGCTGAGGGACAACTGATAGGGTTTGAAAAATGGGCTCGCAGGCCCACTCGCCAAGCCCAAAGGAGAGGCATGCCCAGTGAAACACCCAAGCCCAGCGAGGCACGCCTGAAACGCCTGCCTCGCACCACCTCAAGACTTAAAGCCTAGTCCTCTCGCCTCCTGAAGGCTTGGCCATGGATAATTTGTAAGGCCCACATCCTGCAAATCAGACTAAATCTCACCAATAAGTGAAGTAGGATAACCCCACAATATCTTATCCTCAGAATCTCCAACTAAATCTCATCGCTAAGGAAATAGGATAATTCCACAAAGAACAGCCTTATCCTACGCATCAAACCGGATCTCACCAATAAGGAAGAAGGATAAATCTCAATAAACTACTCCTTCAATATCCCTTATTAAAACCGATATCGATAAAGGCAGAAAATATCTCATCCAATGAGAAAGAATCCTTACTACCCTCCAATTGGGAATAACATATACTATAAATACCAGGCCACCCCATCTATGAGTTGCAATGCCAGACTTCAGGCAACACATTCGCCCTCTACAAGCCTGATCCTCTCTCATACGAAAAGAACCGATTTAGGCATCGAGCTTTGGCTTACCGCTAAGCCCTCATGACCCCTCTGGGCTACTCTGTTTTTGGTAGGGAGCAAGATTCGTAGCCACAACGACCGCCTAATCCAGCTTCGCCCGTACCCAATGACCCTAACACGCTCTAGCCCAGTCCGGTTGAAAAAAAGGCATCATCAGAAAGTTTGCAAACATTTAATCCCAGAACATTTAAAGTAGTCCAACCATCCTAAGTCTCAAACAACAATTCAAAATAGTTCTCAACTTTCATCCATGCCTAACCCTAAAATCACTCATTGCTAATGTCTAGGGTATCTGAAAATGATCTATAATAAGGAATGAGCTAAAAACCTAGTAAAGAATGTGAATACAATTTCATAGATTAAATATTTTAAATTTACAAATTTGGAGATATAAAATATTTTTTTCCTTATAAATCTCATAAAATCCTTGAGTACAAATAAATAAGATAAAAATATATTTCAAACCGATGTTTATCATATTTTATGTTTCTTAAACAATTCTATATCATAATCAATTCCACAAATATTTTAAAATACATATTCATGGTTCTAAAAATTTGTTTCAAATAGAATGTCAATTATTCTAATCCGTTGAATAGGGTTATTTCAAAACGCTTATGCTCTTGGTTCTTAAACATATTTGTTTAAAATAGAATGTCAACTATTCTAACCCGTTGGTAAAGACTATTCCAAAATACTTACACTCTTTATTCTCAAAACATATTTGTTTAAAATAGAATATCAACTATTCTAACCCGTTAACGAGAGACATTTCAAAAAGCTTATGCACTTGGTTCTCAAAACATATTTGTTTTAAATAGAATGTCAACTATTATAACCTGTTGACAAAGGCTATTTCAAAACGTTTATATTTTAGGTTCTCAAAACATATTTGTTTTAAATCCTTCAAATGAAAGTTTGCAAACATTTAATCCCAGAGCATTAAAGTAGTCCAATAATCCTAAGTCTCAAACAACAACTTAAAATAGTTCTCACCTTTCATCCATGTCTAACCCCAAAATCACTCATCAATAAGGTCTAGGGTATATGAAAATGACCTATAATAAGGAATGAGCTAAAAGCCCAATAACCAATATCAATGAATTTTCATGGATCAAATATTTTAAATTTACAAATTTGGAGATATAAAATATTTTTCTTTTCCTTATAAATCTTATAAAATCCTTGAATACAAATAAATAACATATAAATATATTTTAAACCGATGTTCATCATATTTTATATTTCTTAAACAATTTCATATCATTATCAAATCCACAAATATTTTAAAACACATATTCATGTTTCTAAAAATTTATTTCAAATAGAATGTCAAATAATCTAACTAGTTGAATAAAGCCATTTCAAAATGCTTATGCTCTTGGTTCTCAAAACATATTTGTTTAAAATAGAATGTCAACTATTCTAACCCGTTGACAAAGGTCATTCCAAAATACTTACACTCTTTATTCTCAAAACATATTTGTTTCAAATAGAATGTCAACTATTATAACCCGTTGATAAAGGTCATATTTGTCAATTACTATAACCCATCGACGGAGGTCATATTTGTCAAGTTTATACCCATTGATCGGGACCATATTTGTCAATTATTATAACTCATTGACTGAAGTCATATTTGTCAAGTTTATACCCATTGACAGGGATCATATTTATCAAGTTTATACCCATTAACTAAAGTCGTATTTGTCAAGTTGATACCCATTGGCTGAGGCCGTATTTGTCAAGTTTATACCCATTGACTATGGCCATATTTGTCAACTATTATAACCCATTGATCAGAGCCATATTTGTCAACTATTATAACCCGTTGATGAGGCCATATAAACCAAAGTCAAATATTTCCTTCATATTTCCAATTTCATAAAAATGCAAAATTATATCTCCATAACTTTCAATCTTTATCATAAATATTTTCAACTCCATTTTTCGTAAATATAATAGCAAGATATTTTTTTATATAGGAAAAGCTGCATTAATATTCCTTACTTGATATTTCAAGATATTAGCAAAACCAAAAAGCTTTAAAAGAGTTACAAATCACCTGAATAATATGAACAATATTCTATTAGATAAAAATAATATTTTTTTTGCACTCATAGGTTTTATATCTCCTATTTTTCTTTTCTAGAAATCCAAAATATTTAAACCTAAAATCTCAAAGGCTTTTTAGCTTGAGAATTTCAAATAAATTATGGCATTTTCCCAAAAGCCTTAACATCATCAATTTTCCAAATCTATCACCTTTAAATTCTAAAATTAGGATTTTACCATAAAACATGATTTTTGGTTGAAATCCCCAAATCTCTTATGAACAAATGGTTTTTTGTAACTTGTAGGAAATCCTTTAGGGTTTCAAATTTAAATCTTGGTAGTCAAAGAATCACCAAAACACATCAAATACTCTTTCCTAAACAATTTTCACAATACTTTGTATTTATTACATTTCTAGAGTTTTATATTTGAAAGTTTAGGATACCCTAAGTTTTCAAATCTAAGATTCAAAGAGTGAGAAATTACCCAAAATATATCAAACATCAAACCCAAACCAAGTTTCTTGCTTTTATGCATTTCAATCATTTATAGAGTTTCAAATCTAAAGCTTTAGAAAGCCCTAAGCTTTCAAATCTAGACTTTTAAAAACCCTAACTACCAAAAATCAAAAGGGAAAAGAAATACTTACTTGAGATTGAAGTTCATGAGACTTGAAATATTTCCCATTTTGAAACTTTAGCTCATATTTCTCTCTCTAGAAAAAATGAAATGAAGAATGGGTCATATGAGTTGGAGAATCATTTTTACTGTGACAGCTCTACATTCGCTTTTGCAGTGCCCTCTTTATCTTTAAAATTACACTTAGCTTAATTATCTTTAAAAATTACAAAATGTTTCTTCTCTTAGTTTTTTATTTTGGAAAATTAGGGTACATGTAGAATTACTTAATCCCACAAACAATTGGCTAGAAACAAAAGTTCTATTTAACATTGCTAAAAAAAAAAAAAAAAAGCCACCTCAATCAATTCTTGTTTTTATATAAATGCTTTAGAATAAAATTTAATTATGCTTAAACCGTGGGTATAACCGATATAATCAAAATCTAATCGTTAAATCAGAAAAATTATGTGATTAAGTTTAGTGGTAAAATCGAATCTCAAATGTGATGTTAGTGTTGTTTTTTTAAAAAAAAAAAAAAAATCAATCAAATAAACATTGGAAGCATAATACAAGATCGGGATAGTACGCCAAAAAAAATTTACCAGCACTATAAACTATATTAATTAAATATTTTCTAATTAATCAAGGATGAGTAGTAACCTAAAATATTCTGATGGATGAATGAGAAAACATTTTCAATTTCCAAGTCTTCAATTCGACGCTAAAGAATTAAATAGATTATGTGTGTGGGCACAAAAATATCGAGTGAGAAGACGAGGGCGTCTTTGCGGGGGTGGTCCAACTCTTGGCTATCCTCATCAAAGAAGGTGATAACACCATCTATCTTTCTCGCACTATTGGAGGTAAATGTGTACTGAAACCCGGCAACTAGTCCATGGGGCATGGATTCCTAAGGCATCACCGTTTTGGCTTGTTTCTTCGATGCCAGAATCATATTGATTACGGGACAGGGGCTATGGATGAGATTCTTCGTTGCTTCCTCCTTTGTAGGGTGCCATGTTCGCGCTAATCGTACAAACTGCTTGATATTCCCAGCTCTAACCATCGATTCCAGCAAGGAGCGAAGGTTTCTGCATTTTTTGGTGAGGTGGCCATGTTCTTTATGATAATCGCAAAATTTTGCTCTTTCATCTGCCGATTTTCTCAATGGTGATGGCCACTCAAAACCTTCCTCCTTCCGAGCTTGCGGCGGGACCTGGGAGAGCAGGAGTGTGAACCTCATTTCTGTTATGTTCCCCCTAGTCCCCTTTATTGAGGATCGCATCACGCATTCCTCCAATCGGGGGAAGTCTGGTTACTCTTCTGAGTCAGTTGCCAATCTTAAGGGGCACGTTGGGGGGCGCTTTCATTGACGACCACGGGAAGCTGTAGCTAGATTGTCTTCGTATGTTGAGTATTTGTTGGACCATTGGAAGAGTTCGTTGATTGATGTCGGGGGCATCAAAGAGATGGAGCTGAAAAAATGCGAGCTTGGCTTTAATGTCTTTTTCATGGCCTGCATTAGCAAGTCCATGATTATCGCATCCAGTTGGTGGACTATCCCTCCAAAACGTCTTATGAAGTCACGTAGGGGTTCCCCCCTCTCCATCTTGGTTTGGAATAAATCTACTGCACTTTGTTTCTGCTTGATGGAGCATAGATAACGGGTGGCAAACGTTTTTGATAGTTCATGAAACGAGGATACAAATCCCAGGGGGGAGGCAGTGGAATCGAGACAAGGCGGGAATTTTCGAAATTGATAGGAATACCCGCATAGTAGCGAACCGTTCCACACGAAGTGTCATAACGTCGAAAGGGCATGGTGATAAACGAGGTCACCATTGTAGCGCCTCCATAATTGTCAACAAGTATCATTTTTTTCTGTTTACTATGAACTTATAAAAGCTTTTAAGGCTTGTTCATTCATATAATATTAAGCATTTAACTTGTACTATAATGCAATAGCGGATTACAAGAAATATAAATAAGAACAATATATGGAAGTGTTTGCGTTGACAAATATTTACTGTGTTTACAAAGCAAATACATATACAAAATAGACCATAGAGGCTTTTAGTGGGCACCTAGTATTGTGTTGACCTTTGTTGCTAATGCGGATTGTTCGGGCTTCTAGTTCCTTCTTTTGTACCTAAACGAATGAAACACCCGTACTAAGCTTATAACTTAGTGGGAATAAATACATATAGACGACCTCTAATCAAAGTCATCACACTTTAAACAACTGCATATAACTTTAACATTAATTTACATATACACATGCTTATTCATGTTTTGAACATATCATTTATAGATATGCTTCTACATATATCATACTTATTCGTCTTATCATGTTTCATTCCATATCATCTTTCATTTACGTTTTTGTTCTTGTACTTATCACTGTTTATGTATCATCACATAGCAATACTATGTTTCTCATATCATGTCATGCCATTTACATATTTTTGTCATTTATCTTATGTTGCAAATACCTTAGAAGTGGATACAGGAAAGAATTGTATGTCTTAGAGAAGGTATTATCCTTTGTATGAGACCGTGATGCTCTATACGTATGACCCGAACGGGGCGTATAATGATCTAACGGGATCTATGTCATCGGCTAATAGAGCGCGATTAGTGCCCAAAAGTGCTATTTGAACCCCATTTAAGATAGGTTTTGAGTGCTTTGCGCACTAATCACTGCTAGTGCGGGTCCACTTAGTACCACTGATTCCATTTCGAGTTTGTTTTTGTTAATTTTGTAGGTTTTGCGAGCCTCAACCAATAATATCAAGTTTGATGTCGAGTGGGTGCTGAATGCTGAGGATTCTCGGTGATTTCAACAAAAATGAAGAAATGTGAAGTGGAATTGATGAAAAGAAGATGCGTGGCAAGCGAGGGCGGCAGGCAAACCCGGGAATTTCGCTATGGATTGCGAAAATTTGCAACCATAGCGAAAAATAGCGAAATTTTATTATGCACAAAGGCCATGCTAGCGAGAAATTTCGTATCATAACGGCCCAAGTATCATAGAAAAATTAACGTGCATAGCGAAAGGGTGAATTTAAATTATGCGTTTTTCGGCTATGATAGTAATTTGTATCATAAAGCGGGAATTTTAGTATGATGCGAGTCGCTACATAAGCGAAATTGTTGCCCACGTGTTTTGATGTTTTTTGATTCCAAGCGACCACGTTTTGATTAATTCTCATTTTAAATACTGTGTTATATCATATTTTAGGCATTTTTGTTATTTCACACATTGGGTTGGCTATATAAGCTCCCCTACAACTTTGTAACCCTAACTTTCATTTTTAAGCTTTCCGCGAGCTTTTAGTTTTAGGTTATATTTTGCTTTCTTATACTCTCTCTTTCTCTCATTTTCTTAGCTGCCAAACACACCCCTTGAGGATGACAACTCAAGGGATGCTTGGTTAAGCCTCAAAGCCTTGAAGAGGAGGGTTGCTAGCTTGGTTTTTGGTGGTTTGGCAGTGTCCTCATGCCTTTAATGATACAAGTACTGCATTTATGGTTCCAAGTACCAAACTGGGTTTAATGCTATTTTAATGTCTTTCACACAGTGATACTTGTCATGCTTTAGGGTTAGTGCATTCTTAATGGTAGATGCAGCGACATTCTTTAGATGTCATTTGAGCCATTGAAATGAGGTTAAATGCTAGGTTTTCAAACTGATTGGAACATTGAATGCTCAATATTTGATTGGACTCAAATAGGAGTGTTTTTAGGGTTAGGTTTTATAGTCAAACGAAGATCCGGTTTTGGCTTTGACTATATGTCATTTTGCCTATCTTGAGAGATATAACCCGAGGACATATGCTGCAGCTCTATCAAAGCTAGTGACCTTGAAGCCTTCCAAGGTCACCATTTCACACTTCACACTTTAAGCATTTCAGGTCAAACAGTGAACAACCAATCTCCCCTGTTTTCACCCAAGTCCAAAAATCCAAATAAAAATTATACCATTTTCAAACATGATCGCGAATCGTGGTGGGATGAAAACCCATCCGTGTTCGACCCTAGACCGCTATCTTTGGAGTAGCTTGACTACGGCCGGTGGGAAGGCGTATAGGAAAGCAAAATGTTGTTGATTCGGATCATTTTTCTGAGTGTACGATCGAATGAGCGTGGGTTGCCGGGGATGGTGCGAACTTCTGGATGTGATATAGTTGGAAATATGTTATCCACATTACAAGTGTTGGTATTCGATCCTTTTGAATTTCATTTGTTTGAGCTGCCGAGTTTTACGCGATTCTTGCCTTCGTCTTTGTTTCTTACAGTTAGTTTTTAAGTAGCTAACACTGACCCTTTTTGGAAAGCTTCATTTGTGTTCTTTGTTGTGTCCAATTTTGTGCTACAGGTGTTTGTAGCTTAGGATAGAGGATATTAGGTAGATTACGTCGGTACCGGTTGAGCAAAATTTGTGAGGAAATGTCGGTGTACCGCCGGTGATCAAAATGGATCCTCTGCACGAGGAGCGACCAAAGTCAGCAATGGCCATATGAATCCCGGCAACATATGGATGTGAGGACACCTGCACCCTCTAGAGTTAGTCCCTCATGCATCCTTCACCTCCTGTGAGGATGTAGCCGGTGAGACCTACCCAGTACTGCTTTACATTTCATGGTATGGAGAATGGCTTATATTCACACATACGGAGATTTTGAGGAAGTATGCATAACTTTGGAGAATTATAACCCGATATGGAATTGTTAAGTTGAAGGCATTCTCGTTAACCCTCAAGGACAAAGCCAAAATATGGCTTTCCACTGAGGCGAAGCGATTGAGTAGATCTTGGCTAGTGCAAGAAATTTTCGTACAACGAGACCAACAGTTTGAAGAGACAGATCTACACTTACTCAGCCTATGACAATGAGAAGTTTTATCAGTGTTGGGAAAGGTTCATGGAGACCATCAATGCATGTCCACACCATGGTTTTGATACATGGATGTTAGTGAATCATTTTTATGATGGTATGTCCCCTGCCATGAAGCGGCTTAAACCATGTGTGGAGGTGATTTTCTAAGCAAAATCGGATAAACCATGGATTTCTTGAATTATGTGGCTGAAACTTCCAAGGCTTGGGATGAACGAATCAGGAAGGCGAGAAAGAATGAAGCCATCGACCCACCAAAAGGGGAGGCATTTATGCACTTTCGAAAGATATGGAGATGAAAGCAAAGATATCAACCTTAACTTCGGGAAGGTGGAAGAGCTACAGAAGGAGCAGGAGCTCCATGAAGTGCGGGCGTGGCGAAAATGCACACGAGGCTAACCCATGCATCAATTATTGACCCACTATCCACCGGGAGAACACTATCCGAATACTCCCTCAGTGAAGGATTTGATGTCAGCGCATGCTAATGTCGTGAGCCCGATACAAACCACGGCTAATGCTTGTACGATGTGCGTGCAATTCCAGATTGGAAGAATCTTTGCTCTCACGGAAACCTAATCCCCGCCTATGTGCTGGTGCCAAACAACGATTTGGTTCCTCATCTCAATACGACCACCACCATCTTCTTCCCACATGGAACAAGCTATATTGAATTTGAGCAAGATTGTGGTAGGCATTTGTGGAAGAACAAAAGGGGATCAGCGATCTGATTAACAAGGGTGATCACGTAGAAAGTACATTGAACAAAGAATAGATGGGCTTGAGAGCAACCTTAATCAGAAAATTGATAATACAGTATTCAATCACAAAAAGATCCATGACTTCTTTGGAGTACGAGGAGAGGAAGGTTCCTTCCCAAGGCATTGCCAAATCGAAAGGAGTCCATGAGGTAAGGTTCATCCCGGCAACTCGAGGATGGATGAAGTGGCTATCACTTTGAAGAGTGGAAGAGATAGAAACAACTTGATTTTATATTTGGCGAAGAAACATGCAAGGAAAGGGAGACTGCGTCAGAGAGGGTAATAATCGGTGAAGACTCGTGAAAAACATGCCCACACTCCATTTCCTGACACTAAGAGGCAGAAAAAATCCCAAACCAAGCTGAAATTTGGGGGTGCTAAAAGACAGAGGTAGTAAATATTCAACTATGACATGATTAGCGAGGTCCCGACCTATGCAAAGTTCTTGAAGGACGTGCACCGGTCGAAAGGGTAAGGCATTGAAAAGCCTTCTGGCGAGCAAGTCGTGCCATAATCGAGAGCAAGACGGTGAAATACAAGGATCAGGATCCCCCACAATTTCGGTCAACGTGGTGGGACTTGCATAGGCACAGCTTCTTGTTGTTAGATTTGAGGGCGGTGTAAACCTGCGCCATACTCGTGTATAAGCGATTAGGTTTAGGGAGCTTAAGCCTACTAACATCACTTGTCATTGGCTGATCGATCAGTGGCCTAAAGAATAGTTGAGGATGTGTTGGTGAAGGTGGACAAATTCTACTACCCGGTGGACTTTGTGGTGGCGATCTTAGAGCGATAGCAAGTGGGCTGATCATGTGCGGTATCACGGGAAGACCATTTTTGGCCGCTGCGATGCGATAATCAATTGCGAGAAATGGAGTCATGCGGCGCCGCATTTGGCAACATGACATTGGGCTCAATATTTTTCGCGACCAGCGAAGCCTGGCTAGTGGAAGATGTGACCAAGGAGCGTGAAGTCGCACCGGTTGGTGAAAATGCGAGGAAACCAAAAGCCCCTGAGTGCAAGCGGGGTGGTAAACCAGATGAAGCCGGTTGAGGTTGTCTGCATCGATCACCCTGTGAGCCATTGGTCCAGCCCAAAATCACCCGGTGAAGAAAGTCAACAAGAAGAACTGCGGCCTGAGGAAACGCTACTTGAGGGCAGGCTCACTCATATTGACCCTCCATGAGTGAATCAGTAGAACTGAGCTGGTTTGGTGTCCACTGAAACCAAATTTGCAGCGCTCAAGACCGCGATTTTGCTTAGAATTGTTCAATTTTCATATTACTATTTTTAGTAACTTCCGTTTAGTAACTTTCCTTTTAGTAGTCTAATTTCAATTTTATTTTATTTTTATTCTTAGTTTTATTTTTAAATTTTTATTTTTATTTTTGATTTGATTTTTGTTGTTAATTTAAGTCAATTTACCTAAATCTCTATCTGCAGATGGAATCCGGCAAGAATTTCGCTAAAGCAGCGAAATTGGACATCGATGGCTTTTGGGTTTCTAGAGACCCTTCATGGTACTGGCCCGGTTATAAAAGGGGAGGGGGACCGATCATGTCTTCATTCGACTAACCCACCTCAGAGCCTCTCTGGCCGTGCGACACCGTTAGTCGTGCCACGCCTCCGCACCGACCTGGCTCGCGTGCTCGTGCCTTACTGACCTAAGCGGAGTCTTTGTGCCTTTGCTCTCGCCCCGAGACACGGCGGGTCCATTGCCACGTCTCCGGTCTTGCCGCTCTGCCCAGCGCGGACCGCGATTCTTGGGAGCCTTGGACCCGGCCTTTTCGTCTTGGCGACAGGCCCTCCCTAGCGGGTGCCACACCGCTGGCTGCTCTGCCCCTGCTGGAGTACTCATAGACCACGGGTGGTCCATACCAGGGTGGTTCTCGTTATGGGCCCCGGGGTCGGTCGTACTCCCGAGTTGGAGGACCCCGAACACTTCGGGCCGCCGTGCCCACATTCTCCGGACTTGCCTACGAGTTGAAGCGGCCTACATTGGCCCGGTGCCATTCGAAGGCCTCGAGGGTTGGGAGGTATCGGGCGAGGATGGACCGGGCCGCTTCCTGTGCCTTAGAGGCGGCAGGGCCGGCCCTCAGCGGGCCGAACATCGAGGCGGGGGGAGTCTCTGGGTCGCAACCGGGCGTCACCTCCACGGCGATGAGGGCTCATCACCCGGCTGTGACCTCGAGGATTAGGCGTCCCATGTTCCTGTGTTAGATTAGAGCGATGGTTGAGGACTTCCACGGGGAGCCATTTTACAATGTGCCAGTGTTGACCGCCCGACCAGCGGTTGGGGGAGACTCCATGAGGTACGATCGCATAATACTCCTGCTACCGACACGCAGTTCTATTATCCCGGGTGGTGCTTCGGTTCTACCACTCCCATGACTTCCGGGGAGTCGCCGTCAGTTAGACTTCCGATTCACCATTGATGGCGCCGGGGGGAGGTACTTCCGTGGCGATGGACATTTATTTTACTTTGGGCATGCGCGATGGCGGCCAATTACGGAGGATATCGGGATTGGCCATAGCCATCCTGAGAGGAGATGGTCCCATTTGTCTCGCTAGAATGCGGACCGTACTCTTACGCGGCAGCCGCCTCGGTCTTCTTGTGGACCACACCTTTCCGGACGACTTGTTCAGTTGCGGCATTACCAGCGCGAGGAGCCATACTTTCGAGGTACATCTGGGATCTCGAGGATTATGGTTGATCCCTCTTTGGTAGTTATGACTTCCTGTTGCATTTTGAGATGAGTCCACCAGAAAGGGGCTCGGCGGGTTTACCATTGTTGATGCCGCGATGCGAGGCCGGTCTGGAGCATTTGGGATTCGGGCGCGTATGGAGGCGGCATCATTTTCGAGTCTGTCTTCGGGCGATCTCTTTATATCTTGATCTCTTTTGTCCTCGCCCGGCCGAGACCAGGAGGAGGTAGCCGAATGATGTACCCGGAAGGACCCTTGAGGAGGATCACTGTTTACGAGGTAGAAGTGAGGTGGAGAGAGCTTCGACTCCGGCCATCTCCTCCACCTCCGCTCCTTTGCCCGACCTGGCGACGCCGACCCTTCCTGGCCTGGCGGTCTCGAACATATTCATATCAGTTCTAAGGAGCTTCTTGTTTGTTGTGGATCTTGTTTCGCTCATTCACTACAGTGAGATCGTTGGACCGGCGGATGGCCCGGCTAGAAATATAGAGCGATCACGCCATGCTTCTTTGGATCATGAGCCACGTGGTCTCCTTTGAGCCTACCTGAGACTGCAGGGACCAGTCCGCAGCGGCCTCCTTGGACGCTGCGGCAGCGATGGCGGCAGGATCACGGCACATCCGCCGCCACGAGAGTGAGGTGGTCGCTCCTACCGGCTTTCTGTCTGCAGGTGAGGCATGTTTATACTTTGGTTGGGAGGAAAAGTTGGGATTAGGGGCTGTCTTCTATCATGTTTTTGTCTTGTTTTGAAAGCACATGCTGCCTACTCTGTATAAGGTGTATGGATTCATGTATTGCTTGATAGTAGGCGGTGATACTTTGTTATAATTAGCTATATTAAGCATGTATTAGCCATTTTGGTTATATCAAAAGCTTTATAGCATTATTTACAGTTTATTACACTTTTGCAAATCATTTTTTGTGCATACATTTTTGTGTTTCCACTCTTGCCTTGAGTTGAAAAATTGAAGCCCTATGTGTTACCATGATGCTAGAACAGTTCCATGCATGATTAAGTTTTGGTACGTCACGAAGTTTCGATGTATTCAGCACAGCGCATCCCCGCTTTAGCTAATTCTACCGGTGCACACAGATTGTACCAATAGGTTGAGAAGCTATATACCTCTTTCCGGTTGGCAAAGCCCCGACCTTGGAAATCTGATGGCGACTCTTAATAGGTTTGTGTTACCGTGAATGAAGAGGTAATGTAGTCTTCGAATGAAAAAAGAAAGAAAAATCAAAAGAAAAAAGAAAAAGAAAGAAAAGAGAATAAAAGTGCGTGAGCTTTGCCTTGAGGAAACCCGAACACGGTCAGGGGTATATGGCAGCTTTAAAGCAGTGCCTCGCCTTAGTGGTTGAGAGTCATTGACTTAGTGTTCGCTACGGGTGGATAGGTAGAGTTTAGCGAGTTTTAGGTGCTTAATTGCCAGTCTGTCGAAGTCGGGGTGAAGCTTTGTAGAGTTTGTGGTCGATCGATCCTTTTGACGATGCCACTAGCTTTAATTGGTTAGAGTCATCGGTGGACCCCGGGTTACATGGAATTTGATGAAGTCGAGTTTTTAGCATTGCACCACACAATGTAATCAAAGAAAGAAATAAAAGTGTAGGCTGGTCTATTTAGGTTGGTCGACGGTTGCAAAGGCCCGTGGCGATAGCTAGGTGGGGGGAGGAAATAGCTTTGCATCTTATTGGCTCAAATTGGTTACCTTAGGAACAATTAGATTTTGGTGGAAGTTCGGGTTGACTTCCTTGGAACCGATGTTGCCCTAAAACTTGTTCTCATATGGCATTTGTTCTCTTATGACGGTTTTTTAGTTCGAGTCTTAGAATTGTTCATATAAGGGTAGAAAGCTTATCGTACACACTCTTTGAACAATACCCGCTTTTTTGTAAAAACACTGACATGCATACCTTTATTGTTTAAGGTATTGCTAGGGACTAACAACGTGTCGGGTTCGAGGGTGTGATTAGTGCCCAAAAAGTGCTATTTTTGAACCACATTAGATAGGTTTTGAAGCGAGTGCTTTGCGCTAATCATATGGTGTGACCAGTGACATGTGCGAGGTCTGCCAAGTACCAATGATTACATTTCGAGTTTGTTTTTGTTAATTTCGCAGTTTTTGCGAGCCTCCAACCAATAATATCAAGTTTGATGTCAGTGGGTCTTTAAATCTTTGAGATTCACGATGATTTCATCAGCAATGAAGAAATGTGGTGAATTGATGAAAGAATCTCATTGGCAAAGCGAGAGGGAAACGACGGGGAGGCAAACCAAGAATTTCGTATGCATTGCGAAAATTCCGCAGGATTGCGAAAATTGCATAACCATAGAAAATTTAAGCAATCTAGCGAAGTGCCAGCTATCACCTGCTTTAAGCTAGGCTGACGAAATTTCGTATCATAGCGAGAATGCGTGCATAGCGAAAATTTGGGCCGCTATGCTGTTTTTAGCTATGATGGCAAAATTCACTACATGAGTGAAATTGTTGCTTTAATGTTTTTGATGTTTTTTGATTCAACGACCACGTTTTGATTAATTACCATTTTGTCCCTATTGTAATCTCTATTTTAGGCATTTTTGTCATTCACGTGGGGTTGGCTATATAAGCTCACACAACTTTGTAACCCCTAACTTTCAATTTTATGCAAGCTTTCATGAAAAACTTGGTTTTGGATTTATATTTTGCTCTCTTCTCTCTCCTCTTTCTCTCATTTTCTTGGGCGCGAAACACACCCCCTTGAGGATGACAACTCAGGGATGTAGCTAAGCCTGAAGCCTTGAAGGAGGGTTGCTTGCTTGGTTTTGGTGGTTTGGTAGTGTGAGCCCGAAAATCAATTTTTTCTCAAAAGATTAAATCGTAATTTCGGTAAAAATCAGGAATTTTCTAGATCTCGGATGACAAAGCGAACTTAAGGTTGAAATCGATACCAGCGGTTGCTTGACAGCGTCCCGAATTTGAGTCGGGTGAAGGTGGTCGAGGATTTCACGTTTTTCGAGGCGTGGGGTGTCGGATGACACATGACAAGGTTAGGGGATGTCACATGGCACCCCCGAGAGGTGGCCACTCATTTTGTGGCTTGAGGAAGGCGGGAGGAAGGCGTGGAGGAAGAGGAAAAAGAGATGCGAGAAGGTTTGTTACCAGCGTTTTTAGAGAGTGTCTCGCCTGCGGGTTGTAGGCGATCAGCCGTCCAGATTCCCTTCGAGACAAGAGGGGAAGTGTTCTACACAGAGAGGACAACACGTGGACTCCAAGTTTTGGGAGTTTCTTCAAGCTCGCTGGTGAGGACATCCTACTTGTTTTTACGAGCTTTTATTTAAGTGTTTTGTGATGTTTGAGTTGAGGGCGTGAGGGCCGTTTGATCGGTCCAAATCTTGGAGGCAGAAGTGTGAAATTTTGGATATTTTTGGTCAGTCGGATCGGTTAGGGGCGATTTGGCTATTGTATCTGGTATAATAAATTGTGTGTTTTGGTGGCGAGAGCCGGAAATGGGTATGGAATTCGGTTCCACCAAGAGGAACCGATGTAGGAGGAGTGGGCTGCCCGTGGACAGCCCACATGCTCTGTTTTTGGGACTGTTAAAAAAATAGTCCCGGGTTTGTGTGAAATGGACTAAAAATGTCCATAGGTTGTGTGCTTGAATTGTTGAAATGAATGGCTTGTTATGTGAGGAAATAGTTAGGTTAAGACATGAATTTAATGTGTTAACACCATGACACAATTATATGGAATAAAATTGTGTTGTAAGCCATTGGAGATGATATTATGAATTGCTTTCGAGTGAGGTCCGTGTTAAAATTAGTGGTTGATGTGTTGGAGCCACATGTGTATGACAGCAGGTGAATTACAAATATGCATATTGACATATTGTGTAAATGGTTTGGAAAATGGCATAATGCATTTTCATACATGAGTAACTTCAGAAAATAGGTGAGTGCATGACATGAAAAAATTGAAAAGAAAAAACCGAATTTTGAAAAGAATTTCTGAGAGGATGATATTCAGGAGAATTGGGTTGGGAGATGGGCCAGCAATCATTCGGATGAGGACCATGACTGTTTCGGAAAGCTCACCAACCAATTAGCCTCGGAGGGTAGTCTATATTTTTACCCGGCAGCCGGTAGTATATCTTCAAAGAACAATAACAAGTTTTGTTTTGCAAATGATTATTTTCTCATACATAGGCTTGGAAGCCAAGTGTGAGTGGAGTCGGTGAGGACTCGGCTGACATGGGGTGATCATGTAGACATTCAAGGCTGGATCACGTATTTACTTGAGTGTGCGTTTACTTTGGAGCATTGCATATGCACTTGGGTGGAGTAACCCATTGGGGTGATTCCTGCGAGCATTAACTCACCATTCGAGGATTATATTTTTCGGGTATAGGGAGCTGAGCCCCGGCTCATTTAGAGGCGATTTTGAAGAAAGCCGGTTTGTGGCTGATGGTTTTGGACATAACATGTATTAGAATTGTAGATTTTAATATATGTTTGTATAAAGATGTAATCAACTATTGTGAATTATTGGGAGATAATTGGAGAATAGTTGTGATCTTTGTTTTTTATGAGTATTGGTTTATGAGCTGAGGCATTTTTACTGGAGTATGAGTCTCGCGATCACGAAGACATATAAATTCCGCGGGTTGTGGGTAGTCAAGGGACACCCGGGTTTGGGGGCGTCCTGAGGGCCGTGTCCTCGTACTTTAATGATACAGGTACTGCATTTATGGTTCCAAATTTTCCAAACTAGGGTTTAATGCTATTTAATGTCTTTCCTTTGGTCAATACTTGTCATGCTTTAGGGTTCAGTGCATTCTTAATGGTGGATGCACTGACATTCTTTGGAAATGTCATTCTGAGCCATTGATGAGGTTAAATACTAGGTTTCAGCGGTGGAACATTGAATGCTCAGTATTTGATTGGACTCAAATAGGAGTGTTTTTGAGGTTAGGTTTATAGTCGAAGCGAAGATCCGGTTTGGCTTGACTATATGTCATTACAGCACTAATGCGAGGATATAACCGAGGACATCTTAATAACACCATTCTATCAAGCTAGTGACCCAAGCCTTCAAGGTCACCATTTCACACTTCACTTTAAGCCATTTCAGTCAAACAGTGAACAACCAATCTCCCCTGTTTTCACCCAAGTCCAAAAATCCAAATAAAAGTCTCACCATTTTCAAACATGATGCGAATCATTCGTGGGATGAAAACCCATCCCCGTGTTCGACCCTAGACCGCTATACTGCAGTAGCTTGACTACGGCAGTAGAAGGAATATAGGAAACAAATTTTGTTGATTCCGGATCACCCTACCGTGGCACGAATCAGGCCTTGATATTTGTAAATTGTATGTTGTAGCAACTATATCACAGCATGCCTATCTATCGACTACCGATTAAATGCGCGAAGTGTCGGTTTATTATGTTTCCTTAACAATCTTTCAGGTATTAGAAAATGATATCTCATATACATGAATAACTATTGATATCATGTATACTTATGAGATATTCATTATCAAATAATCTCTTATAAACATTTAACTGTACTTTTTCATATAACAAAATATTTATATAACCTTTATACAATTTCAATTTCCATAACTAATTATGTCTGAACAATTCAAGGTAGTTCCCAAGTCCATTTTCGACTACAATTTTGACCTTATAAACGGGATTGTTAGAGAAAGTGACATTCTAACACAATATACCCCTATGTCTTAAGTTTCTTCTGGTTAAAAAATTATGTCATTTGGAATTTTAATTTGGGAAATATGGTCTAAACATTACGAAGCTTGCTCCTAAGCATTTCGAGAACAAAATGCAGATTGTGTCCTATATTTGAAAATTTTCTAGGAACATTAGAGACATAAGTTGGTCATACTTTCTTCATGAAAGTTGTTCTCCTAGATTTCTAGTTTGTACAAAAATTTGAATCATCTCATTTGGATGAGTATAACTCAAGTTATGATTTAAACAACCAGAATTACTCCAGTTTAGGGGCGTTACGACGATTTCGAGGACAAATTGTTCACTTAAGCAGCCCGAATTTTCTAGGTCCAAATTTGGATATACTTATTTCAGGAAGATTTGTTCTTCTAGAAGTATAGTTTACTTAGAAATTTGAATCACTCAATTTGGATGAGTGAAACTCAACTTATGAAGCCTAAATGTAAAGCTGTTCCCAAAAGCCCCTAGCGTATCATAAATGAACGAGAATTGACCAGAGCCTCACTTTGGCCAATTTACGGATCAATGAGATCCAAATTTAGGACACACACTTATTTCAGGAGATTCTAGATGTCTAGTTCCCAGAAATTTGAATCACTCAATTTGGATGAGCGATGACTAAGTTATGGCAAAAACAAAAACATGGGTTTAAAAAAAAACGGACAACATCTCCCCTAAAACCCAACATTTTCTCTATAAAAAATTATCCTCCATTGAGGACCATAACCAAACCAAACAACCATTCCAAACAAGGATTCTACACAAAAAGAGGTATTCCAAACCCCCAAAGTATCCATACAAAATCCTAACAAGTTCCATACACAAATTCATACCAAAGTTCCTTACATATCCATACAAAAGTTCCAAACATTCCATACCTGATTTCTTCTTTTCCTTGAATTTCTCTTCTTTTCCTTGAACTTCTCTTCTTTCCATCTTTGCCTCTTCTTCTTCCTCTCTTCTTCTCTTCTCTCTTTCTCTCTTCTCCTCTTCACCGATTTTGCCCTATCATTTTAGACCAAAAATGAGATATTTTCCTTTGCGACCCGACCATCTTTGGCACCTCTGATTTACTAATTTTCATTTTTGCATTTTGGTCCTTCATTTCATTTTATTCTCAATTTAACTTATCAAAATCCTACTTTGGCATATCATTTTCTTGTATTATGACCCTTGGGTCCCAAATTGGTAAATTACTAATTTACCCTTAACTCTTGTATTAATTTTGGATTTTTCTTATTTTATTTTTAACATTATTTTATTCCAAAAAAATATACATTTATTTTTATTATACCCCAAACAGGTTATAAAACTGTTAAGGTATAATTTGGGGTGTTATACCCGCCCTGTCGAACATTTGGAACTTTAGCATGTGAACCCTTGGGGTGGCTCTTGCTTTAAAATTGGCTGAGAAAATGAGGAAGACGCCATATCGTTCAGGACTTGCAAGGTTAGGTTGCGAGGAAACAACTGCCTTTGATACAAACCACGCCAACTTATGATAAGACCCGTGATCAAATTAATCTTGGAAGAATTGCACTAGTCTTCGGCTTGGATGGATGACCTCGACCCGTTGCTTATAGCGAAGTAAGAGCCTTGGTATAGGAGGACGCCACAATCGGTGATGAGGATCCGATTGATAAGTCTTGGTTGAACGCCACGGAATAACCGATAAGTTCGAAGAATTCTTTCAAGAACCAAAGAGAAATTTAACTCTCAAATTTATAAAAATGTAAGCTGTAGAATCCAGGGATAACACGCCTAAAAATAGGCCCATAAAATATGAAGACAAAACAAAATTCGGACACAAAGGAAAGTAAATATTTGACTAAAAACTAGAAAGGAAATAACAAATTTTCCTAAACTAACGCATACCCTTAACATCCACAAAGAAAAAAAAAACTAGATAATTTAGGACAAGACTTGGTAATAAAATCAGCAGCAAATTAGGAACAAATCAACACCAAATTAGCAGCTAATCAAGAACAAATCAGCAGCTAATAAGGAACAAATAAGCACCAAATCATCAAGTAAAAAACGCCCCGACTCTTGGTCAAATTCCGGATTTACTTTGATGACGTGGACCATCTTTGTTTCCTCTTTGGAGTTGAACACATGAGCTTCTTCCACTTGGGCATCTCGAATTAAAACATTAAAGGCTTCTTTTAATCTCTTATCTCTAACTCTTTTCATCGAGCCAAGTGGGATTTCCAATAGATTTGCAGTCCATTCCTTAGCCATGCATCTATCATTCCCCTCAAGTAAAGGATTTGTCCTCAAATCGTTACCTACATCAAAAGGTCTCAAGTCAGTGACATTAAAAGTAGCATTTACATTATACTCACCGGGAAAATCTAGCTTATAGGTATTGTCATTGATGCACTCGAGGACTTGAAAAGGACCATCGCCCCTAGGAAGCAACTTGAAATGCCTTTGTGCGAGTTCTTTGCACATGAGCAGCCAAACCCAATCTCCGGGTTCAAAGACAATTTGACGACACCCTTTGTTGGCTTATTTGGCATATTGCTCCGTCATTCATTCAATGTTGAGTCTTGCATTTTCATGAATCTGCTTAACAAATTTGGCTTTTTTTTTCCATCTAAATTAACATGCTCATACATAGGTAACATAGATACATCCAAAGTGGTTAATGGATTAAAACCATACACAAGCTCAAAAGGCAAAAATTTAGTGGCATAATTTATAGTACGATTATAAGCAAACTTAACATGTGGCAAACAGTCTTCCCATGTGTTAATGTTCTTTTTAATGATAGCTCTAGTAGACAAAGTTCTATCTATTCACTACCTCGGTCTGACCATTGGCTTGTGGATGACAAGTAGTGGAAAACAATATCTTGGTTCCTAACTTACACCACAAGGTTTTCCAAAACTAACTTAAGAATTTAGCATCCCTATTCCAAACAATTGTCTTAGGCATACCATGTAATCTCACAACCTCCCTAAATAACTGTAACACCTGGTATATGTTTTGTTATATTCAAGTAAGGATTTTTGGGGAGCAAATGCAACTTATGCCCTATGATATTTTAAATTGTGATTAAGATTAGCAATCTTAATGGTTGGTTTAATTAGAGAGATTAGCAAAGTGTGTTAGATTGCATTTTTATGGCGTGTGGGTCAATTATGCAATTAGGTAAGTTTAGTGGTTTTGTTAGGGTTTAGAGTAAGTATGTCTTGAAGGACCACTTTGAAAAACTTGTTAGTGGAGAGGCTAAAGTGCAATATCCTTGTGAGCTATGTGGCATCATGAGGGCATGACACCTCAGGCTTATGCAAGGTAGGAGCTCTTGACAAAAGTGCATGAGAAGAGCTTGCCATGTGTAAACAAACCAATTCCTCTTGGTTTGGATGCTAGACCAACTATTTAGGAAGTCAGTTGAAGTATGGAATTTTAGGTAGTGAGAGAGTTCTGAAGCTAGAAGGAGGAGAAAAGGCTTGAGCTTGGTTTTTGGTGGAAAAGTTCACTAAGGTATGTAAACATGATCTTTGAGGCCTTAGTTGTATTTCTTAGGACTTTGGTTATATTCTTGGTTTTGTTGGGATTACATCCTAACCTAGATTTGATGAAGGTGTGTTTGGTGGAACCCTAAATTGTAAAAGACCCCGATTGGAGTGCATGTGTGTGTGTGTGTCGAGGGAGGTGCTGTCAGCTTTCCCGCCGACCCCATGACAGTGTTTTGGCCATAAGTTAGCCTAAGAACTCCGAACTGGATGATTCCGGATTGGAGAAGAAACCCAAGACCTATACCTTCAGATAATCGAAACAACCAGAACAAAAACCTACCATAAAACCCTTGCATTTGAGGTTGAAAGTCAGGTACAGATTCTGTCCCCTGTTCTGGAGGCGGAGTTCTGTTTTTGAATATAAGTTGATTATATTGATCCAAATGGAGTGATTCAAAATCCTTCTTAAAGTAGATACATAGGGAGTAACCATGAAGAAAGTAGGGCCAAGTATGGCTCATTGTTCCCATAATTTCTTCAAAGGGTGAAAGAGAGGGCACGTATTCTATCCCTAGGAAATGAGTCTCGAGGAGGTCATATTGTAAGAAGCATAACTCTTGATTTTGAGTCGAATGACCTGATTTAAGAGGCTGTTGAAATCTAGAAGATAGTGGAACTTTTGGTCAGAAGACCACAATGAACAAAAAGCATGTATGGCTGGTCAAAAATTGTAGTTGAAGAAAAAAAAAAAGGGGTCTTGAGATAGGCTGAAAAAAGAAAAGGGGTACAAGTGTTGTGTGCTGTTTGTGTTACCTAATAGGGGTGTTAAAATGTTGATAGTATTTGTAAGTGTAAAGAAGTGCTTTCTTGAAGGATCAAGGTTTATGTTGGTAGGTATATGGGAATATGTGTGATTCAGTGGTGAAGTAGTAATAAACCAATTGGGTAATTTTATGTAACCCGGATTGTTTGAGGCTAAGAAATCTTATGACTTGTTAATTGCAGATCCTTTGGAGTAGCCTCGGTTTTGACTTCCTTGGGAGACTTGTGGATTTTTGAATCCAAGGAATGTAGGGGATCTTGTAACCTTCTCCTGCTTATACCATGGTTTGACGAAATTCTGTACCATTCCATGCTTGAACTGTGTGATTTTCTAATGATATATAAATGTGTATATTTTTTATATCTATGGAATTCTTTGAATTAAGCGGTACATGATGTTTTTAAATATCCATGTGGATGAATGCTTTGTGAAATTGTTTAAAGCATGACATGGGTATGGGGCTGTGTGAAGTCGGATTGATGTAGTGGACACGGGACTATGACTAGTCCACGGATTGTAGTCCCGGAAGGTCACGAGATATACGGGATGTGGGCATATCCACGGGTGGTGGTAAGTCCCAGCAATTTGTCGTTATACGGGATGGGCATATCCTTGGTAGTAAGTCCCCAGCAATTTAATCGGTTCGTTAGGGATGATCGGCCCAGTCCACGGGTGAAAGCAGAGTCAGCGATGAGGGGTCGAGATGGTGGTAATGTGCATCCATTTGTTCCACATCAACCTATTAATTGAAAATCTCATGTTTTGAGATGTGTTGAATTATTTGTATTTTGAAATGTTTTTATAAGCATGGCTTGTTAGCCAGAGTTCACTCTTAAGTTGTCGAACTCACCCCATTATTCCCTCCACCTTAGATGCGGTACGAGACCCATTTGCATGACTTGAGGATTTGGAAGCTTTGCGAGGTTTTGGAGTTGGGAAGTGTCTGCGTCGACCTTAGCATGCTGGTGGTCGGGCATTTTGAGGAACATCTAGTGTTGTGTGGAGGTTCTACATATATTTTGGCCCGATTCATATCGTCAAATGGGTCATTGTATATTTGGCTTATGATTGGTTGGGACACTTTTGTAGAAAGTTTTACAGGTTTTGTGTAAAATATTATTTTGATCAAGTGTAAGTGTATAGTCTTGGGTGCATTGAGAACTTACCTCGATCTGAGATATGTATATATATGTTTTGAGACACGAGTTGAGTTTAATTACGTTTCTAGCGATTACTCAAGTGGAGTTTTGGACTCGGGTTTTGAAGAAATACGAGGTTGATATATATGGTGTGTGAAATTTGTGATGCCACTTTTATGCAAAGTGTTGGATTTTGAAAGAGTCACATGTTGAGACTCAGGATTGTGAAAAAAAAAAAAAAGATGGTAAAATAACATAAATCACACCGTGGAAATCAGGGTGTGACAAGAACATATCTGCAACATGAGAAACATCATCTGTTTTGTGGCATGGGATAAAATTAGCCATCTTTGAAAACCTATACAACCACAAAAATAGAATACCTACCACGTCTAGTCCTAGGCAAACCTAACATAAAGTCCATTGAAATGTCAACCTAAGGTTCACTAGGAATAGGAAGTGTGTAAAGGCCATGGGGTTGCACTTGGGATTTAGCTTGCCTACATGTGATACACCTCCCACAAATTCTCTCAACATCTCGGTTCATGTGAGGCCAATAAAAGTGTTCTTGCAAAACCCCTAAAGTCTTGGCTATCCCAAAATGTCCCATCAATCCTCCATCATGAGACTCACTCACTAAAAAATCCCGAATGGAACAATTAGGAATGCACAACTTAATTTCTCGAAACAAGAACCCATCATGCCTAAAGAACTTGTCATGGGCTACCTTTTCACAACAAGCATATTCTTCACTAAAATCTTGATCCAAAGGATACGGTTCTTTAATGTGTTCAAAACCAAGCAATTTAGCATCAAGAGTAGAGATTATGACATACCTCCGTCAAAGTGCATTGGCAACGATGTTTTCCTTACCTTGTTTGTAGTAGATAACATATGGAAACATTTCTACGAACTCCATCCATCGTGCATGTCTCTTATTCAACTTGTGTTACCCCTTCAAATGCTTCAATGACTCGTGGTCGATGTGAATCACAAATTCCTTAGGTCAAAGATAATGTTGCCAAGTTTCCAAGGTCCGAACCAATGCATACAACTCTTTGTTATAAGTAGGGTATTCTTTTCGCTAAAATATGCAATGGGTCGTCCTTCTTGCATAAGAACTACGTCAATATCTAAACCTAAAGCATCACATTCAACTCAAAAGTTTTTGCAAAGTTAGGTAAAGCAAGTAAAGGGGCATGAGTTAGTTTTTCCTTCATCAATTGGAATGCTTTTTCTTGCTCTTCTCCCCACTTAAACCCAACATTTTTCTTGATGACTTCAGTTATTGGTTTGGCTATGCTACTAAAGTCCTCCACAAACCGCAGGTAGAAACTAACAAGTCCATGAAAACTTTGAACTTTACTTACACTTATCGGAATTGGCCATTCTTGAATCATACGAACCTTCTCTTCATCAACCTGTATTCCTTGTGCACTAACAACAAAACTAAGAAACACAAGCCTATCAGTGCAAAATGTTCACTTCTTAAGGTTAGCAAACAATCTATCTTTTCGAAGCACATCCAAAACATATTTTAAATGAATCAAATGATCATCTAAGTTTTTTCTATAGACGAGGATATCATCAAAATAGACAACCACAAATTTTCCAATGAAAGCACGTAAAACGTGGTTCATTAATCTCATGAAAGTGATAGGTGCATTAGTTAACCCGAAAGACATAACTAACCACTCACTTGCAAAGCCATATTTTGTTTTTGAAACGAGTTTTTCCAATTCATCACCTTCTTTCATTCTAATTTGATGGTATCCACTTTTCAAATCAATTTTGGAAAAGATACAAGGATCATGCAACTCATTAAACATATCATCTAACCGATGAATAGGATGATGGTACTTTATTGTTATGGTATTGATGGCTTGACAATCAACACACGTCATCCACGTCCCATCCTTCTTAGGAAACAAAATCACCGGAACGATGCATGAACTCATGCTTTCCCTCACGTATCCCTTTTCCATCAATTCACCAACTTGCTTTTGGAGTTCCTTTGTCTCCTCATGATTAATCCTATAAGCGGGTCGATTTGGAATGGTAGCACTGTGAAACCCCGAGAAAATCCAATTTTCTCAAAAAGGGCAAAATCGTAAATTCTGTAAAAATCCGAAATTTTTCTAGATCTCGGATGACAAAACGGATTTCACCATTGGAATCGTCTCGTGAAATCTAGCTACCACGTCGAATTTCGTCGAATTCCAAGACTGTTGGAATTTGCACGTTTTTTGGCCCCGTAAATATCAGTGTGAGTAAAACAACATGTGATGTGACAAAGTCACCTATAACATGTACTCATGTGACACATGTTGCATGAGAGTAGAAGATGATGAAATGGTGGCAGAGATAGTGCCAAGTGTCAAAAATCCAAGACGAGGACTTATGGATGATATTATTTGAATTCTTAATGAATAAGACAAAAACTTGCATAGTATTGTCTTCTTCAATTTGAGACCAAAACGTGGGGAAGAACCAAAAATCGACTGGCTGGTTTGAGTTTTAGTGAGAGTGGGAGTGGCTTCTCTCTAGGATTCCGGCCGATCGGACCATCAGTTCTCGACGGAGCAAGAAGGAAAGTCGCTACTGGCGGCGAGGATTCTGGCGTGAACCGTTTGGTGGAGTTCCGATAACTCAGAGGTAGGGTTTCTTTTCCTATTTGCGTTAATCTTTGGCTGAAGCCATGTAAATGGTTAGGAATGTTTGAGGCTTGTTTAGCCGTAAATTCGGTCTGAAGCTTTGAGCAGAGTGAAGAAAATTCTATTTATTGTGGCGGAGTGAGCATTAGTTACCAAGTTTCCACTTGTTCACATGAATAGTGACATGAATATTTTTGTGTGAATTTTTATGATGTTGAGTGATTCGAAATGAATTGCTTGTGTTTGTTAATTAGCCCATGTGAGCTAATTTTGGTGTAATTGATTGTGAATTTGCATAACATGCTTTATGTGATTTAATTATGTTAATATATATGCATGTGAATATATTAGCATGAATGTGTTGGAATTGGCATCATGGTTTCTATATGCCATGAGGCGACTGAAATATTAGGTGAGAGTGCATGACATGTAAATTGAAAGAAAGCGAACATGGTTGCGAAAGGAATTTCAATGGATGATTCCAGGAGGAGGAATTGTGTTGGGAGATGGTCAAATCAATTACACGTCGAGGAGCCCGTGAATTGTTTAGGAAGGTTTCTCCGACATTCGCCTCGGAGGGTGAATCTGAGCACTAGAAATTCGGTAGTGTGTTTTCGAGAACAACAAGTTTTGTTTTGAAAACTGTGATTTTACTCGCATTCGGCTTAGGCCATTGTCATTAAGGTGTAAGAACATCACAGCTTGGTATAAGAGCCTAGGTTTATAAATACCTAGAGCTTAGTGTTGATAAGTTAGGTATACGATTACCTAGGGCTTGAGGGATTTGGGTTAAGGCCAGAGTTAACATCATCACTTGGGGTGGTTCGATGTAGAGTTAGGTATGTGATTACCTAGGATGAAGGATCCCGACCCGGATTAACCTCATGAACCCGAGGGGACCTCCCGGCACTCCAACGAATATAGAAACTTTTCCTCAAAACAATCAATTAAAATCGTAGGCCGACCGCTACACAATCCTTAACATATCTTTAGAAAATGTGCGGAAGTGAAGTGAGTAAGTTTTATTCTTTTCTTTTTTTCAAACACTTAGATTTTTCAGAAAACAGGCGAGTTTCCTGTTTGTCGGACTTTCAATTTACAAAACTGTAACATTAGCTTTGCTTCTAAACTTCAAATTTTCCATTTCCATATTAGGACTCCTCGTGTCGCGCGGCCAATCAGGCTCCTGATAGACATACGTATACATTTATTTGCTTCAAATCATCAGAAACATTCAACCTTCTTCTATTCCATGCATTTTTATCAAAGGTGGGCTTGGCTAGAGATGGGCGATCTCTAGGACCCTCGTCATTTGAGGATACATATATACATGACAAATATTCAACATATACAATATGCAAAATATATATACAATCTTGATCACATACGTCGTCTCCTCGATGGCTCGACTCGCTGCGCGAGGGGATGCCTGCGGCCTTTTGTCTCGGTTCGAAAATGGTTTGAAGTATCACGAAAAGAATGAGCTAAAGGAGCTCAGTGAGTGTACATTTTCCTTCAGATAACATTTTCAGTATATATCAAAGTAATAAATACTTATACAATTAAAAATCAATTTATGCCTTAAACTTTCTTTCTTTCTTTATTTCTTTCTTTCTAATGGAACCCAGGAGATAAACACACCGAACAGTTTCCGGGTACTGATTAGTGCCCAAAAAGTGCTATTTTGAACCCTATTTAAAATAGGTTTTGAGTGCTTTTTGCGCACTAATCATATGAATTGAGCCAATTGTCATGTGCATGTCCACTTAGTGCTACTAATTTGGTTTTGAGATTGTTTGGGTAGTTTGCGGGTCTTGGGAACTTCGGTCCCGGCAAGCCTAAGCGTCGTATTGGTGTGAATGCGAGGAGTGCAATTGATTTCATCAGCCCAAAATATGAAGAAATATCAAGTAGAAATGACGAAAAATGGCGAAGTGGATGGCGGGCGACGGGGAATTTTGGCTATGATTGCGAAAAATTTGGCTAAGATTGCGAAAATTCGCAATCTTAGCGGCATTCATATGCACAAAACACTAAGCTAAACTAGCGAGAATTTAGCTAACTTAGCGAAAATACTGATCATAAGAATTTCAATTTAAGCTATTTCTTTGCATTTTTAAGCTATATAAGCGAAATTTTAGCTATACTCTTGAAATTCAACATTCATAAAGAAATGGGCGCCTGTGTTTTTGATGTTTTTTGATTCCAAAGCGACCACGTTTTGATTATTTACCATTTTGTCCCTATTGTAATTACATATTTTAGGTATTTTGGTATTTCACACATCTTGTATGACTATATATAAACCAACCTTGGCTGTAACCTAACTTTCAATCTTCGGTACTGCAGTAGGCTTTTGTTTCGGTTCTCTCTTCTCTCTCCTCTCTCTCATTTTCTCGGCTACCAAATTCCTCACGGGATGACAACTCGAGAGGATGTTTGGCTGGGCTGCTCACTCCTTGAAGAGAGGAGGGCCGTTGGAGTGAATGTCTTAAGGTAAAAACATTGTCCTCATGTTTTTCACGCAACATTTATTCCACTACGTTTACTACGTATCTCACGTTTTAGGTTTGAATCCAGCGTGATGTACCACTGGTGGCGATGCACAGCAAGCTCAGGTCGAGTGGATGCTTCTTGTTAGATCAACGATGCCCATTTAGTTGTCATTTATATGAGCTCTGCGGGTTGGGCCTCGATGATGGTTTAAGCGTTTTGAAACATTGGGGGTAACAAATGCTATACATTAGAAGAAATAATTTTAGGGTATAGGTTTTAATGCCAAATGAAAGGCCGGTTCGAAATGACTATATGTCATCCTCTAGCGAGGAAAAGACCGAGGACATGTTGAATGCCTTAGAACCGTTGGCCCAATGCTTCAAGGAGTTCTATTTTATTTATTTTATTTATTTTCAGTTTGCAACCAACCGCTGTTTTTTACCCAAACCTTAAAAATCCAAATTTAATTCACCAATTTTGACTTCCTCCGTCATTTTGCGAACCCATCCAGGTGTTCGAGGCCTAGGCAGCTATCTTTAGGTAGCTTGACTACGGCAGTGGGAGAGGCTCAGGATATAAATTTTGTTGATTGGGATCACCCTCTTGTGGCATGAATCAAATGGCGCCAGATTCTTAGGGGATGGTGCCTAAGTGCATTTGTATTTGTGAACACTTGTGATCCTCATCACAAGTTTTTGGTGAATTTCTTTATATTTCATTGTCATTTTTTTTTTCATTTCATAATTAAAAAAAAAAAAAAAAAAAAAAAACAGCGCTGCAGGATTGTTGTTGGTGCTTGTCCTATCTTGTTGCAGGAGTTCATGTTCCAGTGGGATAGAGTTCTCAATCAAGGTTGAATTTGAACCTGATGGGCAGGGGCGTATGGTCGGCTTATGTGGCGGGGGTAACCACAGTTCATATATATCCGTGAGGACTACATAAACCCGGTCATGGCAAAGTCGGCGGCTTTGTGGAAAGACAGTGAATATAGGTCCATGAGGGACTATAGAAACCAATGGATGAGTTCACCATATGGTAGTGCTTACAACCATATTTGGGGGAATCACACCAATTACTCATGGGAACCAAGACCTCCACAATATGCTCCTCCTGAACCTCCATTTTATGCCTCGACCCCTCAGTCACCTCAGCCACCACAGTCAATCCCTCCATTTGAACAAGCCATTTTGGACCTTACCCGGATAGTGGATGACTTTGTGGAAGAGAATAAGGAGATTAATGCCCATTCGAATCAAAAAATTGTCGGGGAAGACAATTTGAACGAAAAATAGATGGGCTGAAAAATGACTATGAGCATAAATGGGACAACACAGGTCCAGAAGACCTAATCAATCACCCATTGTCCACCGAGAGGAAGGTACAAAAAGTGACACCATAAGCGAGCAGTGTCGCAGCGACCACGAGAGAACTTATAGAGGATTTTTATTGAATTATCACGAAGGATTGTTTGAATCCTCGAGATCGTGTCTTTGTTGTTTTCCAAAGGAGAAGAAAAGAAGAAATCTTTCCCTTTATAAGTGAGGAGGCGGTGGGAAACAAGCGGAGTGGAAGAGCCCACGAAAGAATAATCCTTGACCAATTCCCTTGGCCCAGACAGCTGCCAACGCGAGCCATTAAATGCCTTGCTAGTAGCCCCTCCAGCCGACGAGTATTATGTATTCTACCTTCACTGCAACAAATCCACAACACCATCTCAAGGCCACTCCATCACTTGCCCATCTTGAGAAAAACTGAGAGATTAGTGGCCATTGTCTGAGGAATTTTGCCACTACCTCCAAACAAGATGGCAAATTTGCACATACCAGCATGTAGTGGTTGGTTCGGGTCTTTGGTTGGATTTAGACACACAGTTATAGCATTCCCATAAGCTCCACCGGTTTCTTTAATTTAATTGCTTAGTCTTGTTTAAGTTCTATTTTGTTAAAAAAAATTTGTGGTAATCAATTGGAGTGGCTTGTTTTCTTTGTGGTAGATGCGACGGCATCGACCACTTCCGCAGGCAACACCTCGGCTGCCCGGTGGGATGATCATACTCACACACCAGCGATTGAGGAGGTACCACTCCATCCTCTAGCTTTCTCATTCCCATTCAAGGATATTTGGTGTTAGAAATAATGTTCATATTTTTTAATTTAGTTTTATTGGTTCCGCATGCCTTGCAGAGCCCAAATTTGTTTGTTAAAATTGAGGCTTTTGTGTGTGCCTATATTTTTGTGTTTCTACTCTTGCCTTTAGTTGAGAAAAATTGAAGCCACGTATGTTACCTTAATGTTAAGTGCAATTCCATGCATGATTTAGGTTTTGGTCAATTGAAGTTCCATCATAGTCAGCAGGCATTCCCGCTTCAGCTAATTCACCTGCTTGCACACAGTTGTGCTGATAGGTTGAAAGCACATACCTCTTTCCACTTTGCAAAAGCTAGGCCTTAAATTGATGGCGACCCATAATAGGTTTGTGTTACCCATGTATGAAGACAATGTAGTCTTCCTAAATGAAAAAGAAAAGAAAAAAGCAAAAAGAATAAAAAAAAAAGAAAGAAAAAAAAGATGAATAAAAGCGTGTTGTGCCTTGAAGCAGGAACACGGTGGGGGTGTATGGCGAAAGCCTTTAAAGCCCGATGCCTAAATATAATTGGTTGGGGTCATCGACTTAGTGTTCGCGCAGATGGACAGGTGGTTTGCGGTTGTAGGTGCTTAATTCTCAGAAGTCATTCGAAGTCAGGGGCAGCTTGTAGAGTTGTGGTCAGTTGATCCTTTGAAGCGAGCCACTAAGCCTTAGTGGTTCGGAGTCATCGGTGGACTTGGATTACCTAGAACTTTGTGAAGTCGAGTTTAACGTACACCCTACAATACAATCAAAGAAAAGAAATAAAAGTCATGGCCCGGTCTTTTGTTGGGTTGGTCGATAGTTTAAGGCCATGGCTATAGCTAGGTTGGGGGGAGGGAATAGCTTTGCAACTTATTGGCTCAAACTGGTTACCTTAGGAACAATTAGATTTTGGTGGAAGTTTAGGTTGACTTCCTTGGAACCTATGTTGTCCTAAACTTGTTCTTATATGGCAATTGTTCTCTCATGACGATTTTCGTACGAGGTCTAAATTGTTCTTACTAAAGGTAAAGATTATTTGTACACACACTTTTTGAACAATATACACTTTTTGTAAAAGCACAACATGCATACCTTTTTTTTTGTTTTTAGCATTGCTAAGGGACTAGCAACGTGTCGGTTGGGGGGTGTGATTAGTGCCCAAAAAGTTCTATTTTGAACCCTATTTAAAAGAGGTTTTGATTGCTTTTTGCGCACTAATCATATGAATTGAGCCAATTGTCATGTGCATGTCCACTTAGTGCTACTAATTTGGTTTCGAGATTGTTTTGGGTAGTTTTGCAAGTCTTGGGAACTTCAGTCAGCAAACCTGGCGTCGTATTGGTGCTGAATGCGAGAATTCTTGGTGATTTCATCAACTCAAAATGAAGAAATATCAAGTGGAAATGACGAAAAATGAAGCTGAAGTGGATGGCGGCGACGGGAATTTTGGTATGATTGCGGTAGTAAGATTGCGAAATTTCGCAATCATGGCGAAAGACTCGCAATCTTAGCGGCAAATTAAGCTATGCACAAATTTTAACTAAGCTAGCGAAATTTCGGTAACAAAGTGCGTTCATAGTGAAATTTTCCAATTTCGTATTTCTTGCATTAAGCTATATGGCGAAATTTTTAAACTATATAATGTATCCTTCATAATGGCTGCCTGTGTTTTGTGTTTTGATTCAAACGACCACGTTTTGATTATTTACCATTTGTCCTATTGTATTACATATTTAGGTATTTTGGTATTTCACACATCTTGAATGACTATATAAGCCAACTTATGGCTTTTGTAACCTAACTTTCAATCTTTGTTTACGGCTGACTTTGTTCAAATTTTCTCTCTTCTCTCTCACTCTTTCTCTCATTTTCTCGAGCTACCAAACACTCCTCCCCGAGGATGACAACTCGAGAGGATGTTTGAAACTAGGCCTCTTTCCTCCTTGAAGAGGAGGGCCATTAGGTGAATGTCTTAAGGTAAAAGCTCTTGTCTCTCATGTTTTCACGCAAGCATTTATTCCCTTTTGTTTACGTATCTCACGTTTTAGGTTTGAATCCAGCGTGATGTGCCACTGAGTGCGTGCACGGCAAGCTTTCAAGTTCGGTGGATACTTCTTGTTGAATCGCGTGCCCATTTAGTTGTCATTTATGAGCTCTATGAGTTAGATCAGTGATGGTTTTGCTTGTTTGAAACATTAAGGGTAACAAATGCTATACATTAAGAGAAATAATTTTAAAGTATAGGTTTAATGCCAAATGAAAAGCGGGTTAGGAAGCGACTATATAATATCCTCCCAGAGGAAAAAGACCAGAGGACATGTTGAATGCCTTAGAACCTAAACCGGTGGCCCCGATGCTTCAGGAGTTCTATTTTACATTTTATTTTATTTATTTTAGGTTTGCAACCAATACCCCCTTGTTTTTGAGCCTTAAAAATCAAATTTAATTCACCAATTTTGACTTCCTCAAATCATTTTACGAAGAAAAGCCCATCCGTGTTCGACCCTAGACCGCTATCTTTGCGGTAGCTTGACTACGGCGGTAGGAGGAACAGGATATAAGTATTTTGTTGATTCCGGATCACCTAACGTGGCATGAATCGGAATAGCGGCGGTGAGGATAGTCTCATTCAGTCATAACCACTCTGTTGTGGAGAAACTCACACTTTGCATAGGGTTCCAGTCATAGCACTTTATCACGTGTAAGGATATTACTCTAAGCACCTATTTCCCTCCCTCAATTAGTAACCTATAACTTTACCCTCTAAATCCTTACACGCTTAAAGTACCTCGACCGATATCAGTCATAACAGTCATATAGGGTTAGAGTAACCATCAATAAAACCTTTCTTCAAAATACATTTCTAAATCTATTTAAACACTTTACTTTATTATTTATACATTTATGCATTCTTTACACATTTTTAAACTTCCATAATGCCTTAACACATGCATACATATATAATCTAATATAAATATATAGATATTGATGCAAGATAAAACATTTCCATATGCCTTAACATTTATATATACATTTCTATTAAACTTTTTAGTTTAACAATAAAACCATTCACTTTTAAAACTCAATTGTCAAAATATCATTTTTACACTCACCGTTCACCGCTCAATCCCACTTGCTTCGATCAAATTCCGTTTCCGTCGATAATCCTTTTCCACCTTTTCAGAAAAACCACAACTAACCATTAACCATAACTTCCATTTAACCCACCATACACATTCATTTTCACCCAACCACATCACATTCATATAAAGCCAAATTAACAATTTACCCTTGAGCACTAAAAAAAACCTAACAAAAAAACCACTCATTTTAGCAACCTTTTTCCAACAATACTCTACGGACACCCCAAAAAAGTTATTGAAACGGTCTTGAATTATGAAAATCTCTAGATCAGTCCTTTATATATCCAATGACATCTCTTTAAATTTCAATTTAAAATTCCTTCTCTAAGACCCTCAACCACATAACACAAGTTACAACATGTTTTTGATGCCATTTTGGTTAACTCACTGAATCACCTACTGTTATCCTTGATTTCTGGGATCTTAACTCCATAAATTGGAAATGGTTTCTTCACTCATTTAAATCTATGGTTATAAAGTTTCTTCCCAATTGGAATCACCAATTTGGATCACCAAAACTCAAGTTATTGTATTTTACATCTAGATGACTCAATTTGGCAGAACCCAAGTCTGCACATAGCTCCATATAAAAATTTCTGGGCACTGGGGGTCACAATTTGCATGCACTTCCCTTCAACTAACTTATTCCCATAAGTCTATTTTGCCCAGAGTACTGAATCACCCAATTTGGATGAGTGAAACTCCACTTATGCCTTACTATACCCAAAGTAGAGCATAATCAGTGAGCTACACGAATTCACCTTTCAGTCCGTATTTGGGAGCCTTAGAGCTACAATTTGCTCTTGGTCCCTTCTATACATTTGTAGCCCCTATGCTATGGTTCTTTGCAATTGGAATCAATTCATTTGTGATTCTAACTTAATCTATAGCCAAAACAAAGTAGGGTTTTACAAAAAATTTTGTGACAATTCCTTTAAAAACCCAACATTCTCAACCAATCCTCATAACCGTAATACCTCAATAATCAACATGAAAGTCATTCAAAACCACTCCATAACACTTGTATTGGTGGTTTGGAACTCCATACAACAAAACCCTAGGTAAAAATCTTATGAATTCAACCAAAGATCCACCAATTCTTCTAAAACCCATATAAATATGATGATTCCATGTTTATTTTACACCAATTGGGGTTTTATCCACAAAACCTCAACAATCAAGGGTTTGTGTGATCTATCAACCAAAACCTAGGTTTGGAACAAACCAATCTCATAGAAAAACCTAACAATCACACGATAACCACTAGACATCCAAAGACACTTGATTCCATAAAAAAACATACCTTTGTTCTTCTCCTTCTTCTCCTTCATCTTCTTCCTCATCTTCCTCTCTTCTTCTCCTTTTCTCCTCACTTGGTGAAGCTCTAGTTTGAGAGACCAAAAATGAAATGTTAAGTTTGTCTCATCTCCTACTTAGTCTCAACTTTCCTTTAATTAACATTTGGTCCCCCATCTCTTTAATATTGCACTTTAACTTTTGTTTTTACTATTATGGCCCATCTCTACTTTGATTTTGACTTTCATATCTATGGCAATTACAATTTAGTCCTCAAATACTTTGATATTGCAAATCAACTTATTTTATTTTCATTTTGGAATGCTATCTTCTCAAATTATGCCCTTTATATCCTTTTTGGAATTTACATCTTTACCCTTCTTTTAGTACCACAATTCCGGTTCCATAAATTATCATTGCATATTTTCATCCTTAATAACAACTCCCAAAAATATTACAATGGCACTTGGTCTTATACCCCTACAGGTTACATGTCTTTGTTGATTCGTGCCATAGTGAGGTGACTAAATCAACAAAATTTATATACACCTAAGTTCCTACTACTGCCGTAGTCAGAAAGCTCTTTGCAGTATAGTGGTCCTAGGGTGTCGGTACAGGGGGATGGGTTTCATCCTAAAAATGGTTTGCATCGTGCGAGAAAGGTAGGCTTTCTATTTGGACTCTTTGGAATTGTGTTTCAAAAACAGTGGGAATGGTTTGAAAACTGAAAATTGTAAAAACTGAAATTTAAGTGTGAAAAAGTTAACTTTGAAGATTTAGGTTACTAACTTGGCAAGTTAGGGCAAACAAGTGTCCTCGGGTTTTATCCTCGCGTTATGACATGCAACATATAGTCCGGCATAGCAGGATGCATATTTAACTAGCAAACCTCACCCGTAAAAAAAAAAAAAAGAACATCTCTATTTGAGTCAATACGGGTAGCATCGCAGTTATGGCCCCTTTTAGTTAAAACCTAACATTTAATAATATCATCTCGGAGGCTCGTAAAGACCATCCTAAAGAAATCACAGTCCTAAAGCATGGAAAGTATTGGCCAAATCAATAGCATTAAGTGCTGTCCAACCTTCGCTGATACAACATTTAAACATCATTAAGAACCGTAAAAGACCATCTAAGAATCCTGGTGCATCAACACTAGGTATCTGCGAATCCTAAAGCATGAAGTATTGGCCAGATCAAATGACATTCAATGTTACTTAACCATATTTTGAGAAGAAAGGGCCATAAATACACTACATGTAGCTTTAGTACTGAGGACAACATGCGTGCCCGCCACCAAGCTTCTTCCTTATACTTCAAGAAAGGAGGCTTGGCCAAGCATCTCTTGAGTTGTCATCCTCCAAAGAGGTGTGTTTGGCAGCCGGAAAGGAGAGAGAAAGAGGAGAGAGAAGAGAGAAAAGAAAATAAAAACAAAACCTAAAAATAAAAGACTTTATTCCTGAAAATAAAACTTCTGAAAATATCTTCTCCTGGTGTTGCTCTCCAAATGTTACTTAGGTTACAAAACAAGAGGCTTATATAGGCCTCCTCAGGTATGAAAATACCAAAAACCTAGGGAATAGCTGGATAGAGGATAATAGAGTAATACACCAAGTTTGGAGGCGGTTTGGCATTAGTACAAAACATGACGAGGCATCAAATTTATTTGAAGCTGAATTTCGCTAATTAGCGAAATCAACGGTCTAAGCAGCAAGAGCTAAGCTAGGGTGGGCAATTTCGCTAGCTGGCGAAATTTCGCTAAACTGCGGTGTTGTGAATGAAATCGAATTATTTTCGCTAAGGAGCGATTGCTAGCGAGAATTTGGAGTGGTCTACAGAAATTTGGTGTTTTAAGCTGGGTTGCGAGAAATTTTTAAGCTAAGGTTGCGAAATTTTCGCGATCTAGAAAGATTTTAACTCTAGCGAAAATCCTGCATTGTTGATTCTTCAACTGCATTGCCTCTGATATTTCAAATGCATTGAATTTTCTTCATTTTGCTTTGGTTTCTCATGAATCTTGGGGGTGGTTGATGGTGAGACTTGAATTCCAACTTCATGATTCATCATTTGATTCGAATTGAACTCAAGAGTGTGCAAAAGCCTGAAAACAACCAAAAATACCCTCTAATGGCATAAGTGTTACTAAAGACTAGAACACTTCAGTGGTATAAATGACATGATTAATCTTGTAAGCACTCAAAACCTATCTAATATAGGGTTGAAATTACTTTGGGCATTAATCACACCCCTAATCAACGTTGCTAGTCCCTTAGCAATGCAAAAAAAAGAAAAAGGAGATGCATGTGGTGATTTGCAAAAAGGTTATGATTCAAAAAGGGTTTATATACATATAAACAATACCTTAAAGCTGAGAATTGAAATCAAAGTTGTAAGCAGATATGGAAAGAATCAAAACCATAAAAAAAAGAACAATTCTAGGTCAATATTGGATCCATAATTCTCAACGAATTTCCACCTATGTCTAATGATTCTTTATGTAACTGATTAAACTAATAAAGCGCAAGAGTACTTTTCTCCTAACCTAGTGACATGGCTACCAAGGTTGTTGAACACTAACTAGATAGGGCTGGTTACACTCTTCTTTCTTTATTCACCTACATCGTGGTCTTGATAGCAAAATCCTGACTGCCAAAGTCCGTGCGCGAGGGTCCACCGATGACTCCCAACCAGGTAAGGTTTAGGGCATCAACCAAAGGATCACATGACCACTAACTCTAAAGGCTTGCCGGGACTCGAATGACGAATTAAGCACCCACAGTGTTAATTTCACCTATCCACCCATGTAACGAACACATAATCGATGACTCCCAGTCGATTAAGGCTTAGGGCATCGGGTTTCAAAGGCTTTCGCCATACACCCCTCGGACCGTGCTCGGGTTTCAAGACAAAGCTTCATGACTTTTATTATTCTTTTTCTTCTTTTCTTTTTCTTGTTTTTTTTTTTTTCTTTTTGCTTTTTCTTTTCTTTTCCTTTTTGGAAGACAACATTGGTCTTCAACGTAGGTAACACAAACCTATCCTAGGTTGCCCGACATACCTAGGGCCGGCTTTAGCGAAGAAGGCACACAATTTCCGCGACTTTATTGGAACAATCTGGAGTGCAGTGTGTGAATTAGCATACAGGGGGAAATTTCAAGTTGAGCATGCTGGAACTGTAACTGACCAAAAATTGTCTCAAGCATGGAATTTGTCCTAGCATATAGGCGATAAAAAGTGATTCAATTTCTCAACATGAAGCAATTCAATTGTCCGGTGTAATAATTCAATTGTTGATTGAAAAGAAAACACATTTAAACATAGTGGAGCCTGAAAACATGATAATGCAAAAAAAGCGTATATATATAAGCGAGACCAACAGGTATAGCCAAAGTGGCTAATACATGAATAAAGCTAAACCTGAAACTATCTATTGCCTACTATGGCTAATACATAAATCTGAAATTGGTAGGCGGTTGATAAAAGGCGGTAAATAAACAAAAATCAAAGAAACCCTAACCACCTCATTTCTTTGTGGTGGTGGTGGTGTGGGCACAGTTCTTCTTCTTTGCGAGAACATCCAATGAAGGCTGCATCGGTGGTGGGCTCCTCTCTCTAGGCAGGATCACGAGGAAGACCGGATGGGTCATCTGAGTCGACATAGAATGGCGGCTGAATGACCTCGATCTGAGAGCGGCTGGGTAAACTGCAAGTGAAGGATGGCATCAACCACACGACTATCTCTCTCGAGCTAACATGGATGTACTCCGTTAGACCAGTGTCTTCGAATAGGAAGGCTTGGAGTATCTGCTTTGCGAGTGGCGATGCGATATGTGGAGGAGATGGAGGTGAGCGATCGGCCTTAGGAGTCCTGCGTATCGGGCTCGAGGGCGGGTATATCATCTACATGGTGGTCCTCAGCCTCCTGACCCGGTACCTCCTCCTGGTCATGTGGTCGTATATGGAAAGAGACGGGCATAATCATCACCACGTCTGCCGACACTACATGTAGGCATCTAGCTGCAAATCTCGCTTTGGGCTCCTGGGAATCCCATCTGCTCGAGAACATAGCAGAGGAGTCTCGGCATCAGTAGTGGGATGCTCTCCGCTCGGGCCAGGTCCTTCCGATGGACCTTCTCCTCAAGCCCACCTTGAGGAAGCCATCACCCGGCTGGAGAGTGGGCAAAATCGAGTCCAGGTAAAGTTATAGCACTCGAAGATGGCTCACATATCTGCACATAATCTTTGCCGAGAGGAGCAATGCAGGTACGTAACAAGTGGTCAATGTCAGCGGCATCACAGTGACTATCTGTGAAATCTTGGACCGGCGGTGATGTCTGCGGCCGGTCTTTCGGACCATCTCCACTGTGAGGCGGGTGGGCTGGCTCTGTAACCACACACCTCGAGTTCTTGTGGCCGGTATGCGCAATCCCAATCTTCAGCGATATATCGGCTGGTGCGAGTATTTTGCAGGCGATCGTCTATCTTGGCGAATCTCCTGATGGACGTCTGTCTCCCTGGATGTCATGGAGTGGTAGAACTGCAGTACCACTCTCGGGTAATAAGCTGCGAGTCATAAAGGGTAGAAGTGAATACTCCTCGATCAATCTCATAGACTCCGTGTCACGGGGTTAACCTTGTGCGGGACGTCATAGAATGACTCACGATGGCTCTGGGTGGTCGTATATTCCGAGATGGGGTGCCCTCTGGCTGAGTGGCCTCCGAATCCTCGATGCGCGGCAATTTGAGTGATAGTCGCCTCGGCGTTTGGAGAAATGCCCAAAGATGGGTAGAGAAGATGATGACTCACACAGGCACGATGTGCGGGCCCGCTTGGAGGCCGGAGCCACTCTAACTCTCCCTCCCGTGTGGTACGGGCGTGGGGCTGGGGTCCCATCGAGAATACGATGCGTCTAAATCCACGAGGCTCCTCAGATCACGCCTCTGGGACCCGGTAATGAATACGAGGCGGGGCCGGGGCGGGCCTGCTCTCTCGGGCGTGCTAAATCTCACCCGAGGCCGAACGCGGGACCCACCCCGAGTACGAACCATATCTAATATCAAAATAAAATGCAGAAAAGGGCTCGACTCCTTGAAAATATAAGCTGTGCACTAATATGCGGGCGAAGATCACCCAAAGGCTGCGGGGTACTGCGAAGTAATCAAAGCGACCCGGGGCTCGCGGCTGCTGCGTGGGCCACTGAGCGTGCGATGACTGTTAGATGATCCAGATCTTTGGGGCGGGGCACCTCTGGCCCGAGCCGCTGGTATGCGGCAGCGATGGCTCGGCTGTGGGCTCAGCGGCTGCTCGGGCGAGGCTCGGTCGGGCGAGGCAACGGCTCAGGCGACGGGCCGGACGGGGCTCGTGCACGGTGGAGGATGCTCACTGTGAAGGCTCGGTAAAAGGAGTGCGAGTGGCTGGGGCTCGAAACTCTGAGCTTGGGAGTGCCGAGACACTTTGCGGTCACCGTAGCCGATGGTCGGCGGCTCGGAACTGACGGCGGCGCGTGCGATCGGCGGCGGCGGATTGGGACTCGGGGCCAGCGGAGCTCAGGGCACGGCTGGGAGGGGGAGAATGTGAAGTGGCATTCTAAACCAACCCCTCCAGGTTTATATAAGCATTCAACGGCGTGAAGGATGTCTATGATGCACTTTATTTTTAATGAATTTAGCTCACACCAGGTACACCGCTTAACGATTCAAATTTTCGGGATTAAATGAAAATTAATATATTATTAAAAGTAAATTAAAATTAAAAGTTAGGAAATAGAATATATCTAGTATTTAATATAAGATAATATAAACTACTTACCAACTTGCTAAAAATGGAAAGCTGCTAAATTAAGAAACATACTAAAAATAGCTAAAAATGGAAATTGACTAAATAACAAAAACAAAAATTGTTGAACTGCAATTTGGCTTTTGAGAACACCCAAACCGAGTTCAATTGCAAAATTACTCAAGGAGGGGTCAAGGAGGATGTCTCCTCGACCTACATGATTGCACAGGCGAATCCATTGTGTTGGGTGACGGTGTTGATCGCGGTCCTCGGTGGCCATTTGTTGAATTGACGGTGGTTTGCGGTGGGTGTGATGGCAAGACGATATATTTTCATTTTCTTGATGATCACTCCTCGCGCTTCTTGGATACTTTGTTTTCTATGCGATCAGTGAAACGCTTGATTTTCAATTTCTAGCAACTCATGTTTGTTGTTCAAATGAAAGATGTTCAGCATGTTACCAAAAGTTAAGTGCATGACTCCATTCGACCAATTTATTATTGCATTAGCGGAGTGTAGAAATGGTCTTCTAAGATGATTGGTACATGGTTGGGTTCTTAACAGTGTGGTTCGGTGTCAGTACCCTGAGATCTTGGGTGAAGTATTGTCTATCTTCACTAAGACATCCTCAACTATCCTTAGGGTTTTTCAGCGATCTATCGACCCGATGAGAGTGTGATGTTGGTAGGTTTAAGTTCCTAGACCTAGCTGCTTGTGTATCTTGAATACGGCATTAGGTTCTGCTTGGCTCTAAATCAAGCAATGACGATATGCAATTCCCACCAATATTATTTGAGAAATTGTGGAGATCGGGATCTTTGTATTTATTGGTGCTTTGAATATGCTGCTTGACATGTTCGGTGAGAAATGCTTTCTTCTCGATGCCTAATCCCACTTCTTGATTGTGCAAAGATCTTTCAAAAATTTTGCATAAGCGGGGACTTGTTGGTCTCGATAAAGGTATGTTAACACTACTTGCCTTAAAACCTCAAGAATTTGCTTCTTTTTTTCCTCTAAGTGCTTGTGGAAATGGAGGTGGGTATGCGGTATTTCATTGAATCTCACTCTGGGAGAATATGCTCAGGTTGCAATTCTTCTCCCTGCCTAGATTCTTCAACAGGTTTTGGCATCGGCTGATCAACCTCTTTTCCACTTCTAAGGGTTATTATGGCCTTAACCTCATCCATTCCCGAATTGTTGGATAATCCTATCTCATGAATTCCTTTAGGATTTGGAACTGTTTGTGAAGGGAACCTCCCTCTTTCTTGTACCTCCAGCAACTTGTTAATCTTGGTGATTGAATCTTATTAGGTTATCAATTTTTGGTTGGGAATTGCTCTCAAGCCCATCTATTCTCTTATTCGAGTGTACTCTGAGTATCAATTCTTTGTGCCCGATTCTTGCATTAATTCCTTTGTTCCTCAACGAAGTTGCCCATACACTTACTCAAAATTCAATATGGCTTGCTCTTGGAGAAGAGGATGGTGGTTGTTGTGGCGTGAGAAACCAAGCGAGGCTTGGCACCCCGGGGGAGTACATATGCGAGGGGTTGGGTCTCATACAGATGAGTTCCTCAGTGGAGTGTAGGTATTACCATATGGAGCATTAGTTAATTTGTGGCTTGAATTGTCCTACGATGTTGCACATTCGACATCAAATCCTTCTTTGCGGGGAGCCATAGGACACGGTTACGTTGGGTGTGCGGGTTGAAAGAGTGGTGCAAGGATTGGGCGAGCGAGTTTTCGATCCGCATGCACCACTGGGCTGTTTGCCTTGACTCCTCTACCTTCCCCAGGGTGGAAATCTAGCTCTCATTTCTATTTCTTCAGACGGTGCGCCACATCCCACCCCTTTAGTTGGCCCGGTGGTGATCTATCCAATTCTCTAGGGTTAAGCTCTTTCGACCCTTAGAAGTTTTAAATACGTAATTTAAAAAAATCCATGGCCTCATCGGGATGTTTACTTAAGCCTATGGTTTCCAAGAGCCTCATGGCGAGGAGACATACCACCATAGGGTGGTTCACCCGACATCCAGTGTCAAACCCGTGATGTGGGCATGCAACGATGGTTTCCATAAATCTTTCCCAAACAAGGCCGTCTCTCACCATCTGTTTTGCAAAAGTGTAGATTTGTCTTTTCAGTGTGATCTTGTGAGTGCTGAAAAAACTTCTTCGAGTGCACTTTGCAGCTCGGCCCAATTTCTAATGGTTCTGAGCCTCAATGAGTTGAGCCATATCTTGTGCTGTCCTTTAGAGTCAATGGAAATACCTTTAGCCAATGAATCCATGTCCATCATACCTTCCTTAAAGGTAATGCGAGACCTCTTCAAATCCTAATATGAGTGTATGGATTTTCATTTTCCATACCATGATATGTGGGGTAGGAGTACCCAAATATGTGGCCTGTAGCATCTTCGACAGAGGAATGATACGAGATGAACAACTCTAGGAGGGTGGATGTGATCCCTCATGGTTCTATAGGCATTTGGATTCATGGGGGTTCCTGGTTGGCTCTGTTGTTCCTCAGGTATAGGATCCATGGTATCAGTTGGTACACTAACCTCACTAGCTAGGTCAAGTTGTGTACTAATCCTATTCAGTCTACCTGATGTGTCTCTATCCCACTGTTGCATAAACACCTGTTACAAAATTGTAGAGACAACAAAGAGCAACAAACAACTTGCAAAAAGATTAAAATTAACTAACAACAATAAAACTGACTGAATGAAAAACTGAAACTGAATCAAAAACTGAAACAGTGCAGTTACTGCTAATTGCTAAAAACTGGCAGTTCACACTTAGCGAAGTTGCAAGAGTAAAAGGTTACCTCACTTGTGATGTGGATCCATAGTACTCTTCAACTTACCATTTGTAGTTTGGCACCATCCGACAACGGCGCCATTTTGATTCATGCCACGGTGAAGCAGGCTAAAATCGACAAAATTTATATACACCTAAGTTCCTACTACTTTGCGTGGTCAAGCTACTGCGGTATAGTGGTCTAGGGTCGAGGCTGCGGGGATGGTTTTCATCTAAAAATGGTTTGCATCGATGCTTGAAAGGTAAGGCTTTTCTATTGGACTCTTTGGAATTGTGTTTCAAAAAGCCGATTGGGAATGGTTTGGCGAAAATTGTAAGCAGAAATTTGAGTGTGAAAAAGTTAACTTTGAAGATTTGGGTTACTAACTTGGCAAGTTGAGGCGAAAACAACGAAGTGTCTCGGGTTTTATCCTCGCGTTATGACATGCAACATATAGTCCATGGCATAGCAGGATCTATGGCCCAACTAGCAAGCCTCACCCATGAAGCATCTCCCATTTGAGTCATCTGGGCCAGCATGCGGTTATGGCCCACTTTTAGTTTAAAGCCTACAACATTTAATATCATCTCGAGGCTCGTAAAGGCCCTTCCCAAAGAATCACAGTCCTAAGCATGGAAAGTATTGGCCAATCAATAACATTAAAGTGCTATTCAACCCTCACTTTGAAGCCCCTAACATTTAAACATCATTCTAGAGGCTCGTAAAGACCATCTAAAAAATCCACCAGTGCATCTAACACTAGGTATGCACGAATCTATATGGAAGTATTGAGCGAGATCAAATGACATTCAATGTTACTTAACCATATTTTTTGAGAAAGAAAGACCTCATGCACTACATGTAGCTTTTGAAACTACAAGAGGACAACATGCATACCTTATACCAAACTAGCTTCCTTCCTCTTCAAAAGGAGGCAGCAAGCATCTCTTGAGTTGTCATCCTCAGGGTGTGTTTGGCAATGGAAAGGGAGAGAAAGAGGAGAGAGAAGAGAGAAAAGAAAATAAAAACAAAACCTAAAATAAAAGACTTTATTTACAAAAATAAAAACTTACAAAAATATCTTCTCCACAGATTGTTGCTCTCCAAATGTTACTTAGGTTACAAAACAAGAGGGGCTTATATAGGCCTCCTCAAGGTATGAAAATACCAAAAAACCTAGGGAATTGGCTAAGTTAGAGGATAATAGAGTAATACACCAAGTTTGGAGGCGGTTTGGCATTAGTACAAAACAGCAATGGGCATCAAATTTAGCTAGGAGCGAGAATTTCGCTAATTAAGCCGAAATGCGGTCTAAACAAGAAAGTATAGCTAAGGGTGGGCAATTTAAACAGCTAGCTGGTAGCTAGCTAGCAGTGGCCATGAAGGCGAAATCCAATTATTTTTAAGCTGGAACCGGTCTTCAGTGAGAATTTGGGTGGTCTAGCGAAATTTGGTGTTTTAAGCTGGGTTGCGAGAATTTTCGCTAAGGTTGCGAAATTTTCGCGATCTAGCGAAAGAATTACCCCAAGCAACTCTAGCGAAAATCCCTTTGCATTGTTGATTCTTCCTTGCGTGCCTCTGTGTTTTCTTCATTTTGCTTTGGTTTTCTCATTGAATCTTGGCAGTTGATGGTGAGACTTGAATTCCAACTTCATGATTCATCATTTGATTAAATTGAGCTCCAGAGTGTGCAAAAGCCTACAAAACAACCAAAAATACCCTCTAAATGGCAAGTGTTACTAAAGCTAGAACCTTCAATTTATAAATGACATGATTAATGCGCAAAAAGCACTCAAAACCTATCTAATATAGGGTTCAAAATTGCACTTTTTGGGCATTAATCAACTGTACACTCTCTCGGGATGGGGCGTTACATAGGAAGTCACGGGACAGGATTAGAACACTGCATGCATGGTGTTTTATGTGTGACTGATGTATATAAAATGAATGAGGTGTGATCATGTGATTAATTGATGAATTGTTGTGTGAATGATGTTTATAACATGGAGTGTTATGTGCTTAGTGATTAGCACACATAGATATTATTGGGGAAAATCTTTTGGGTTTTTACGGTGTGTAAAAAGCGGAAAAAGAAAATAAATAAAATAAATTTTTATAAATTTATTTGGTTTATTGGAAAATAAAATAAAATTTTTGGGTGTTCCAGAAAATATGTGTGAAACTGGAGAAAAAAATTAAAAAAAAAAAAACTTTAATAAGTTTATTTGATGTATTGGGAAATGAGAAAAAAAATATGTATATGTATTTTGGGTGATTTTCCAGTAGCTGGAAAGAAATAAAAAAAAAAGTGTAAAAAACGAAAAAAAAAAATGGTGCAGAAATTTGTTGGGTTCTTTGCCAAGCTGTGTCTGTCTGATGAGGTGTATCGTGACCACGGCCGATTAGAAAGGCGTTTAATTAGGTACGGGTGAAGGTCACGATAAAGTTGGTTGTATCGTGACATGAGAAGGTTGGTGGTTGAGGAATTTGTGTCGCAATACACTGGGGTGTATCGTGACGGGCGGAGGTTGGAAGGGCTGGCTGCTGGGGATTTTGTATTGCAATACACCATAGTGTATTGTGACCAGGAGGGGCTTGAGATAAGGCTTTGTATCGCGAGGCAGGCCACGACACGGCCATGCTAGGCACGCGGCAGGGCCTGCGACACGGCCGGCCGGCCACGTTTCTGAGGTGCCACTACGCATGCGTCTTGCGACACAGACACCCGAGTTGGCGCCTTATTTGGCAAAATACGTGCGCAATTGCACCAACCAGATTTTTACTTTCAGTACAACGTTTACGAGTCACTATTTGGATCTTGTTGGAAGTGAACAACGTTCCGCAAGATTTTGAAAAAAAAAATTTGTAAAAATGAAATTTTCAAAAATAAAATTTTGTTGATAAAAAATGATCTAATATATGGAATTAGTTGTCTTGCATTGCCTGTGAATGCATGGACTTAGTATATAGAATATATTCGGTGTGTGAATAGTGTCTCGGGGCTGTATTTACACCCTTTGAGATACGTCATTAATGTTGCATGTTTTTGATTGCGTGATTTTATGTTTCAAATTGCGTGGAAGGACATATACACAGTATGATGTATATGGGAGTATAGTGCGCGTTGTTAGCGTGAAATTATATGCATGGTGTGTCGATATGGGAAAATGGTGAATGCTAAGTTTAGGAACTATGACATTAGGGATTTGGATAATGAAATGAACAGGAAAGCTTAGAATTTTATTGAAATAAATGAAATGAGTGGTTGGAAGTTAGTGCCACTTAGGAAATGAACGGGTCAGTTCATGATTGTCAAGTCTATTAGTAATTGGCATGTACATTGCTAGTTAGACTGAAATGAAAATTAAATGAATCTTGTTGTCATTGGACATATGTAGATGGCAAGTCGGAATTGTGAGACGTGGGAGTAGATCACGAGGTGCTGATCGGGCACCATTTGTTTCGGATGCGGGCCTTTGCGAGAGGCCATAGGTTAAACCTTGCCATCTGAGACGAAGTGCGGTGAGAGTGAAGAAGGGTCGAGTAACCTTCAGGGTTTTCAGGGACATCATCCTCCGACATGCATAGGAGGAGGGGACTCGATGGTCAGGACAGCCTTGACCAGTGAAAGAGAAGGAGATGACATGCGAGGCATCCAGGATATGGGTGTTGGTACTAGAGGAAGGAAGATCCATCTTCTTCAACCGGAAAGAACGAGAAGACCTGTTTCCCAGTTATCCGGGGAAGGGGCCAAGGTTATCGGGACGAGCGGATGGGACATTGTCGGGCGGGGGGCGAAGATGCGTTATTCTGCCGGCGGCACGGACGCACCGGCGGGATTGCCACGGAGGCGAGAATCCCAAAGTTATGGGACCTCAGTCCCAATCATCGGTGAAGGCGAGTTAGGGTTGCCCGGTCGAGATGGGCGGATGGTGTGCTACCATTGCCGGCGGCGGTATATGAGAAGGATTGCCTTAAGGGGCGGGGATCTAGGGTTTTGAGGCTGACCTGATCCGGTCAGAAGTGAGACGGGAGGGAGCTGGTGTTCCTCCACCCCCTAGCATGGGTCAGGGGAACCAGTATCAGTTCGAGTGCCTTGCACCCGGCTGATGACTAGCGGGCGGATCACACCAGACACAGGCGAGAGCGTGAGTCGAGGTTGAGCCTGGGTGCGAGGTCGAGAGTTCTGGTCGGGTTGGGCGGATGACGTGTTACCATTGCCTTGACACGGGCATATGAAGCAGATTGTCTGGGAGCGAAGCCTCTCATAGTGCGGAGGCTGAGCATGCGGAATCAGTAGGGTACGTCAGAGTCACGTTTATACACACATTGTTTTCCCTAATGCATCTTGTATGACAAATTTGGACTTAGAGGTTGAGGCCTTTAGAGAGGCCATGTGTGGATGTTCTTCCTTAGGATGTGGGTGAGTTGTGATAGGTGGGGATTGCGAAGTTAGAGATCTCTAAGATTACCATATGGTGGGCCCCGAGGGGCGGGATCATGAGTCGAGTGTGGGTGCCACTTGGTGACATCGCGTCGAGTCGGGTGTGAGATTTTTGGTATGGCGGTGGAGTACCCCCTTTCTTGTGAGTGTGGGTTGAGTTTCTTTGGAGACTACGTCGCGATGAAGACTCCATAGTTCGAATCCCGAGGAAATGAAGAGAAAGTGTGTTGGGCAAAGCAGAAGGGAGATGTGTTAATCCCCTAGGTGGCACCAGAGTTAGGGTGAAGGAGACTCGCGGTGGTATCCTAAAGGTCTTGTGTGGGTGAAGGAGACCTGTGGTAGTATCCGAAAGGTTACATTGTAGGTGAAAGACGGGTGGTAGTATCCAGAAAGGTCTGTGTGGTGTATGAGACCGGGGAGAGATCAATTTACGTATTGGGTGTAAGAGACTGGGGAGATATCTGAGGTACGTGTGGGTGTAAGGGCCAGGTGGAGAGATCTCGAATTTCGATTATTGGGTGTAAGGGACCGGGAGATATCCCAAATTTCGGTGTGTGTGTAAGGGCAGAGGAGCTATCCGGAATTTACGTGAAGATTGAGACACAGGGGAGATCTTGAATACGTGTGGGTGTAGTAGGGCAGGGAGCTATCCTGGAATTTTCGTGTGGGTGTAGAGACACAGGGAGAGATCCCAGAATTTGTGTGGGTGTAAGAGACCGAGGGGAGGTATCCGGGTACGTGGGGAGCCATCCCAAATTTGCACGTGTGTAATAAGGGCCGGGGGCTATCCGGAGCTATGTGTGGGTGTAGGGCCGTGGAGTTATGCGGGAATTTACGTATTGGATATAAGGAGAGGCTCGCAGTGTAGGCCGAAAAGTTCTATTTCCCGAGAGATGAAAACACATTGTCATGGTTATCACGTAGACTTAGAGTTGAGTGATAGGAGTCGGGAGTGACTCGAGATGAAAACACGGTCAAGTTATCACGTAGACTTAGAGTTGAGTGATAGGAGTCGAGAGTGACTTGATATTTGGATACCCCATTGGAAATTGAATTGGGTGTTGGTGAGCCGGCAAGGGCTCGGTATATGGATGTCATTCATGACATGGATTAGGTTGATGGTCCATTGGATTTTCAGTGATTGTGACTTTGGGAAGGCCAGCGTTTACCAGCTTGGGGGTTGTGTGGAGTTATCTTTGTGGCTGGATTATGTACGGTGTTAGAGGACATCTTCCGCGATGCGTCTGGATCCGCAGTGCGTGAAGAGCATTTGCCCTTAGTGGAACCGCTAATATGGCAGTATGAGGCGAGTATCACGGGATGAGCACCTCCGCGAGAGGCTTTGTATGGGGCCATGCGGGTTCGCCGATCACATATTGGACGAGGAGTGGGAGAAGTTCCATGCGGTCGATCGATTAGGAGCACCGCACCAGAAGATTTTGACTTGATACGCGACAGTCTGCTTCTCGACCGACACGGGAAAACCCTGCGGGTCTGACGTGGGCATGGGGATTGAGGTTGACGATCGGCGCTGCGCGGTCATGCCTAAGAAGTGGTCGGGTTCGACCCGGCTTTTGGGGGGTGTCACTCGTTGAGATAATGAGACCACTGGGGCTGCGAGAGGGTGGCGTTAAGCGTGCAGGTTGAAGCTCCGACATGTCGGTGTCCACGGTATTTCCGCGTCTCCATGCTGGTATCACTCCCGGGATTTAGCTCGTAATGTGACGGTTGAGGGGAGAGATTGAAGTTGGCGCCACGGATACAGGACTTCGCGGAGGACCGGTGTGCATTTTGTGAATGGCCGGTCGGGATCAGGTTTTGCGACGCAAAGACCGTGGTGTGAGGGTGTTATGGCAACTGCAGAGTGGGTGGAGGAATCATGGGAGCATGAGGATTTTGATACGAGCGCCTATCACTTTGTTTTGTTTGGGAATGAAGAGTGTTTAGTCGTTTAGTACTTAAATGACTTGGATTTGCATGCATATGGGACAGTAAAAGTATAGAACATTACATCAATGAATGGTTGTAGATTGTCGAATTTAGTTGAAATTAATTTAGGAGAATGTGAAACACAGAAAATCAATTTTCTCAAGGGCAAATCGTAAGTGGGTAAAAATCATGATTTTTCTAGATCTCATCGGGATGATGGCAGGACTGCAGAAGATTCAGAATAGATCTCGTGAAATCTATTTACCCGCGTCAGATTTAGTCGAATTTCGGGCAGAGCAAATTTGTGTAAGTTTTCGGGATGAAGCGGCGTATGGAATGGCATTAAAATGACTGTGAGATGACAAAGGTCCACACATAACATGCTCAATCATGTTGACACATATGTTGCATGAGTAGAGATGATGTGGAAATGGACAGTCGAGATAGTGCCAAGTGTCAAAAATCCAAGACTTGAGGACATGGATGGTATTATTTGAATTCTTAATGAATAGAGGGCTGAAACTTTTGCATAGTGTTGTCTTCTTCAATTGAGACCAAAACATGCAGGGAAGAACCAAAAAATGTCGGCGATAGCTTGGTGGTTTTGAGTTTTAGTGAGAGGGAGTGGCTTCTCTAGGATTTGATCGATCGGTGAAACCGATTCGGCGAGAAGGTGCTCTACTGGCGAGTCTGGCGTGGGCATCAATTTGGTGGAATTAGCTCAACTCCGAGGGTGAGGATCTTCACGCCCACACGCAATCTTTAACTAAACCATGGTTAGGAATGTTCTAGGCTTGTTTAAGTGGTCGGTCTCAAAAGCTTTGAGCCAGAGTGGAGAAAAATTCTCATTGTGTGGCCGTGAGCAGTAACCCAAGGGTTTCACTTGTTCACACGCCAGACAATGGCATTGAATATTTTGTATTAATTTTATGATGTTGGTGATTCAAAATGAATTTAACTTGTGTTTGTTAATGCTTGTAATGAGCTGAAGCTGAATTGTAGTGTTGATGTAATTTGCATAACTTTTATGCTTTATGTGATTTAATACATGTTAATATATATATGCATGTGTGAACCTCTATTAACATAGAATGTGTTAAAAGAACCGAAGATTATCAATTCCAGCATCGTTGGGGCGACCCCAGAATGGGTGAGAGTGCATAACATGAAATTGAAAGAAAGCAGGCATGGTTGCGAGGAATTTCAATGGATGTTTTTGGGAGAGGCCGTGTTGGAGATGATCCCACGATAATTACACGTCGGGAGGAGCCCATGAATTGTTGGGGGGTTCTCCAACACGATGCCTCGGAAGGGGTAAGTCGATACTTTCTGCAGAAATTCGGTGGTGTGTTTTTCGAGCGACAAGTTTTGTTTTGAAAACTGTGATTTTACTCGCATTCGACTTAGGCATATGTGAGGGGAGTCGGTGAAGGACGAGACATGGGTTAGTTATGTGAAGCGTTCGAGTAGGTTCATGAGGAGCGAAGGTGTGATTGTTTGCCATGCATGCAACAGGTGGGGAATTAACCAGTATGAAGTAATATCTTATTGATTCTCACCATGTCGAGGCCATATTATTCGAGATGCGAGGGAGCGATCGGGAGAGGCGGCACTCATTAGGGCCATTTGAGAAGAAAGTGTCGGTTGTGGCTTTGGTATCTTGGTTGTATAACATGTATTAGAATGTTGGTTGATATATCATTGAAATAAAGTGATTTATTAACTCTCGAACTATGGTATATAGTTGGTGTATGTTGATGAGTGTTGTTGTAGCATGGGCGATGGCGGCACACTCATGTATATGTCTTATGATGTTGTTTGGGACGGGTTACGCATTTGGGTAAGCTCCACATTTTCAAAGGAGACTGCCCGATTTTCGTTAGTGGGGATGGGATACCCAGAGCATTCATATTCAGGGGTTGACGGGTTCAACGGACCGGCGTGTGCGTTGCATGTCTCAGGTGCTTTGGTACCATGGTGACTTCTCATCAGCGACCTGCGGCCCCCGTGTCTCAAGCCGCTGATGACCCGAGGTATTTGTATCGCGACTAGCCACCCGTCTTGGGTATCGCGTCTAATTTGTGTTGTGTGTTCACGACCGGCGACCCTCTCCCTTACGTTGTATGGTGAGCACGCCCACAGCCCGTTTGCCAGGCTTGTCCACCACAAAACTAGTGACTTCTGAATTCTGCAGCCCCTCTTTCTACGTCACGTCTGAGTGTCTCAAACTTACATAGCCCACTTGAAATTTGGCACGATACGTCTGATTGAAATTGTGTGACACGCTCGATAAGCGCATGCGGTGCTATCATCACGATCTGATTCCATTAATATCTCGTGACCTGGTCTAATTAGTAATATCCAGGTTGCGAAACAGTACTTTCATTCATGCTATTGGAAAACAAACTACCCAAAAAAAAATGTTATTATTTTTATTTTCATTTTCTAGTAAACCCAATAAATTTATTAAAATTTATTTTATTCATTTTTCTTCCAGTTTTACACACTGTAAAACCTTAGAAAAATTTCTTCACATCATATTATTTTTTTCTCGTTAAGCTCTTGGAAAACCACCGAAATTTTATTTTCGATAAACGGCAGATTAAGTTGACAACGAATCAACCAACGGAATACTCATGAATGTTGAATTTAACCGGGCCCCCTCACGAATCGGGGCGAGTCTCCCTTTGTACGGGAGCTCTGCAATCGTTTTTGTCCCAAACAACATCATAAGACATATACATGAGTAAAAGCGGCCACTTGGCCCCATACAACAATACTCATCAACATACACCAACTATATACCATAGTTCAAGAGTTAATAAATCACTCTTATTTCAACATATATTGAATTTACAACATTCTAATACATGTTATACAACTAAGATACCATAGCCACAACCCGGCTTTCTTCTCAAACGGCCTATAATGAGTGCCGCCTTTCCGATTGCTCAGCACAAAATCAATTTGATGTTTGATTCCTCGGATAGGAGGTAATCCCTTTGGAATTTCCTCGAGAAAGACATCCTCAAATTCCTACAAAAGGGATACAATAGAACTAGGTTAAGAAGTGTCCAGTTGGTTAGTGTTAAAAAGTGCCTCTTTGTACAAAAGTACAATCATAGGCTTGTTTAAGATCAATGCTCTTTTAACCTTACTTGCCTTTGCATAGAAATTGGTTTTTCTCTCTATTTTTCTTTCAACATTCAATTCTACCCTCTTTTTTTCTCTCTCATTTTCTCTTAAATTTTCAATCAATTTCTTTTTGTCAATCTCTTTCTTTTTCTCACTATCTTTTTCACTTTTTTCTTTTGTTCACTTTATTTTCCTCTTTCTTTGTTCCATCTACCTAATCTAACAATCTTCTCATTGAAGAAGCAAGAGTGTTTGTCATTGGTTGTGCCGCGAATGAGTGCGTTGTGATAAACATCATGCAAGCTACCTTCAAAAATTTCCATGGTCTTTCTAATAACAAGTGTCCATGGCTCCATCTTCAGCTTCATCGTCGTATTTTCCAATGTGAAAAGATGTTTATTCATTCTTACCTCCCCACTATAATTCAATCATTGCAATTTATAAGGCGATGCTTACTTGTTGGCAACCCTAGTTTCTCCACCAAGGTTGTGCTAGCGACATTAGTGCAACTCCCACCATCAATGATCACATTACATACCTTTTTTTGGACATGACACCTAGTGTGAAAAATGTTATCCCGTTGCACCTCATCATCTTCCTTGGCTTACACACTTAAAGCCCTCTTTGCCATCAACAATTCTCCTTGGGCAACGTACTCCTCATCATCAACATCCTCTAAGGATGTCATAGAATCACAATTCAGTTCATTATCCGTTTCAATCTCACCATTGTCTAGCATCACCATAACTCTTTTGTTCAGACATTGGCTTGCTATATGACCCCTGCCTTGGAATTTAAAACACTTAATATGAAAATTCGGAGTAGTGAAATAATCAGATTTACCTTGATTTCCTTGGTTGGTCTCCTCTTGTTTTTGTTTCGTTTTGGGCTTAGCGTTGGGTTGCTTCTCTTCCTTCCTCCATTGATTCGACTTCCAAGTTGATGAACTTTAACTAGGTGAAGAACGTATGTTGATACTGCCCTTCCTCTTGACTTGGTTCTCAATCTTGATAGCCATGTGCACCATGTCCTCCAACTCCACATATTGTTGTAATTCCATCACATTTTTAACCTCCTGGTTTAAACCCGCAAGAAACCTTGCCTTTGTAGCCTCTCAGTCTTCTTGATATTAGCTCGGCTCATTGCAACATATCGCAGAAAATACTCACTCCACACTATGGGCGAGATGTCTTGCCTCGGGTTTTCAACTTGTTGTACGGTGGTAGTAGTAAGTTGGGACAAATCACTTCCGCATCACATTCTTCATCTCTTCCCATGTCTCTACCGTTGACTCCCTATTCATTCTCTTATTCAACACTAGTTGGTCCCATCACACTATGGCATAATTGGATAAATCTATGACAACAAGCTTCACCTTCTTATTTTCAGAATAATTGTGACAATTAAAAACCAACTCCACCTTTCTCCCCCACTCAAGATATGCCTCGGGGTCATTCTTTCCTTAGAATGATGAAATCTTCATTTTAATGTTACCCAAATTATTATCTTCCAGATTCCTAGCTTCTCTAAGTCTTCCCCTATACCTCCTACCACTAACAACAGAGTTATGATCAATCTCATCCTCAAAACCATCCCCTTCATACTCTTCTTCTTCTATCCGCACCCCTCTTCTTGGAAGTTTCTCTCTTCTACGCCTTGTTGGAGGGTTTCATAGCTGCTTCAAGCTTTACTCTACCCTCTCATGAAATTGTTCTAACTTAGCCCTAATGTAACGCCCTAAAAATACCCTAACAGTTTCAGAACATGTTTAGGGTATGAAAAAAAGTAAATGAAAATTTTCTAGAATTTAAATCCTAAGAATGAAAAAAATATACAACTCAAAAATTTTACAGGAGTCAAATAAATTTGGTAAAAATGTCAAATGGGGACCTAAGGGTCATAAATGAAAAGATATGGTAAAGAAATATAAAAATGAAGTGAAATGAAATGAAAATGAAAGTGAAATAGAAGTGTTAAAATGGAAAGAAATAAGAAAAGTGGTTGTAAAAGGAAAGTCAAACAATGCCTTAATTTTTTAATGAGATTAAAGACCAAAATATGGTCTATGGAATGCCATTTGGGCATTCACGTTTTTTTTTTAGAGGAGAAAAGCTAGGGCTCCATCCGATTGGGTGTGAAAGGGAGGAGAAGATTTGTGATTTTGCTCCATAAAAACTGGAGACTAAGGATCAAAGAACAAGAAGAAAGCTTGGTGGTGGAGAATAAGGATATAAAGGTAAGAAAAACTAAACCCTAACCCCTTTTCTTAAGTTTGAGTTGATGAAAACCCCAACCTTTGGGTTAAAGGTGTTTGTATTGGTTGTAGTTGAGTTGTGAGCTTGTTTCGTCGAAGCCTCAAGAAAGATTGCTGGTTTGCAAGGCTGGTTCGATTGATTTTCGAGGAATGTTTGTAAAGGGAAATGTTTGGTTTTCAAAGGAAATGTCGCTTTTGAATTTGTCAAAACCCTTGTTCTTGTTTTTGCTATAGGTTAAGTTATAATCATCCAAATGAAGTGATTATAATTGGTAAAGAACCATAAGAGATAGGGCTACAAATTTTTTTTTTGGATAATTAAGAATTTATTACCAAAAGGGCGATGCCCAACCAAAGAATACAAAGGGCTACAAATTTATAGAAGGGATCAGGAGAAAATTGTAGCACTAAAGCTCTCGAATATGGGCTTAAAGGTGAGTTCGGGTAGCTCACGGGTATGCCCTGTTTTGGGTGTAGTTGTGGTGTTTTGGCCATAAAATGAGTTTCACTTATCCAAATTGAGTGATTCAAAATTATGGGTAAACTAGAATTCTAGGGGAATAATTTACTTGAAGGAATTGTATGTAATTGTAATCCCAAAGTGCCCAGAAATCTGTCAAAGTGGAACTATATGCAGATTTTGTTTTTCAAAATAGAGTAGTCTAGATGTAAAATGCAATAACTTGAGTTTGAGTGATCCAAATTAGATGATTCCAATTGGAGAAGAAACCTTAGAACCATAGCTTCAAACGAGTGAAGGGAACATTACCAATTTATAGATTTAAGACACAAAAAATCGAAAAAAAACAGTGGGTGATCCAGTGAGCTGGGCATATCGACTAGTTTGGCATCAAAATGCCATGGCGAGTTTGGAGTGATCAAATTGGATGATTCAATTGGAGAAGAGAATTTAGAAACAGCTTCAAGTGGTGAAGGAACCATTACCAATTTATGGAGTTAAGACCCCAAAAATTGAAAAAAACAATGGGTGATCCGGTGTTTGAGCATATTAATGGTTGACATTAAAATGTATAACCGTAACTTGAGTTGGGTGATCGAGTGGATGATTGGTGGAGGAGAAGGCTTCCCTTAGAACCATAGCTTCAAATGAGTGAAGGAACCATTACCAATTTATGGACTAGACCCACGAAATCGAAAAAAACAGTGGGTGATCCAATGAAATTTGGTATATCGACTAATTTGGCATTGAAATGCATAACTTGAGTTAGAGTTATCCAAAATGAGATGATTCAATTCCTACTAAAAATAGAACTCCTGAATAACCAACTAATATATTTATTTTCATTGTATTTAGATAGGGCTGGCAGGGAGGAGAGATCCGCATTGAAGTTCGAGACCGAAGATTGGAATCAAAGCAACGATTTTTGGTTTGTTCTCAAATTCTCTCTTTATTTCTAAAATATTTGAATAATTATGAAATAATTTGAATTTTGGAAATGATTAACAAGAAAGTGAAATGATTTGTTTTAAGTGATTTGAGACAATTGCTTGTGAAACAAATTTGCATAAGAAAATTGTATGAATGTGAAAATGTATAATTTGCATACAAATGTATACATATACTATTGTAAATTGTATTGAATGATTTTAATGCCCTTAAAAGAATGTTAACCGTTAGAATTCGAGTTAAGGATAAATTGATATACTAATAAGAGTCGAACAAACGCACTATTATGACATCTGCGTCAGTAGCCCGGTGGGACGATGTCGGTGTAGTGTGTACACCTTAGAGTACATATTTTTTTATATATATCCCAGGCTGCGGCCTAGCGGGAGGCCAGCAAACACCTGACTCGCCTGAGGTGTCAAACGAGGGGGTGTCATTTTTTATAAACTTATAACGCTTTAAGCTTGTTTATTCATATTAAACATTTAACTTGTACTATATTTTGTAGACGGATTACAAAATATATACAAATATATATGGAAGTGTTCAACATTTACAATATTTACATTATTTACAAAAACAAAACATATACAAAATATACCAAAAGGTCTTTAGTAGACTTATAGTAGTGTGTTGGCCTTGGTTGTTGATGTGGAGTATCAGGACTTCGTTCGCTTCTCCTGTCTGAGCACGGATGAAATTGCAGGTGCAAGCTTATAAGCAGGTAGGAATTAATACATATGGATGACCTCTAATAGGGTCATCAAACTTCTATACATGCATACACACATCTAACATATCATATCATTTAAACATGCTTATACATATTTCATATTTACTTATCATACCATGTTTCATTTCTTATCATTTACACTTTGCTTCATGTTCTTATCACAATATACTTATCATCGCATAGATCTTGTACTTCCTTATCATATCATATCATTTCTTATGTCATATTCAAGTCATTTGTTTTATGTTTCATGCATGCATAAGCAAAGTTGATAAAAGGGAAGCCTAAGGGCAGAAGACAACGTACTCGTTTATGCGAACGTTAGTCTATAAAGGGAATAAAAAACCTTCATTGCTCGTTAATGCGGGAACAATGACCATCTATAAGGGATCGAAGGCGCTGTTATCATTGTATGAGACAATGACCATCTAAGAGGGCCCAGAAGAAGTTGTAATGACCAGAAGCGGACGGCCAGTCGGTATCACTACAGACTTGTTTTCCTATTAGGCATGCCCGTCTATCCTACCGGGGTTCTAAGTAGACAATCCATGTGTATTTTATGTTCAGTACATATCTCATATTCCTGAATAATTATTATCATCCGGTAATCATATGCGATATTTACAATCATTTATTCGTATATTTTCATTTTTCATATTTCAGTATATGCATGAATAAATATGGTTACCATGTACGCTTATGAGCTATTTACTATAATTCCAATTTCATCAAGTTATATATGGATGAATTCTAGACTCAAAGGGCTTTGCATAGAGTCCAAGAACATCCGAAACGGAGTTTGGACGAAGAAATTATGACCGTCTGAAGTTGAAGGCTTCCTATGAACAGTGACTACGAGCATAACCAGTAGGGCCTATTGCTTTTCATGATTTCTAAACCTAATATGAGTTCCAATTTCATCAAGCTATATTTGTATGGATTATGGAGTCAAAGGGCTTTCCATAGAGTCTAAGAACATCCGAAACGAAGTTCGGACGAAGAAATTATGACCGTCCGAAGTTGGAGAAATTTTGACATCATCTCCCCTAAAACCCCAATATTTCCTTAATACAAATATTCCTCAATTGAGGATTACAATCAACCAACCCAAGTCCAAAACACAACCAATATACCAAGTAGGGTTATTTTAGACCCAAATTCATCAAAAGTGGGTTTATGGTTTGATTTTTTTCCATACCAAAATCCAAAAGTCCAATAATCCATACCAAATCATAGTTTCCATACTCGCAACAAGTATTCATACTCTTTAACCCTCAGACCCTAGCTCAAGGAGGAAATCCATACCCAAAACCATAACAATCCATACAAAATCCATACAAAACTTAGTAAGTTCCATACAAAATTATAGCAAACTAGTGTACAAAAATCCATACCTTTCTTGGTTTATTCTTCCTCTTCCTCTTCTTCTTCCCTCTCTCTTCCTCTACCCGTATGAGCTCTCCAAAAAATGAGAGACTACTTGAGATATTTTGCCTTTTGATTTTTAATTTTCCTTTTATTACACTTTGGTCCTCCATTTTCTTTCTATTGCTCAGCTTGTATTTCTTTCTGCGATAGCCTTTCATCTTCTTTCATTTACATTTCCACTTAACTCATTATTATACTTTGGCATATAAACTTATAGTGTTATGACCATTGTGTCCCGTATTAACAATTTACCAATTTACCCTTGTATATTGTACAAATTCCAGGTTTCGAATTTTCTCACTTTGCAAAATAATAATTGCGAAAAATTTAAAATGCACTTATAATATACCCTAAGCATGTTTAAAAACGACTAGGGTGTATTTTAAGGTGTTACAATTCTCCCCCCCTTAAAATAAATTTCGTCCTCGAAATGACATGAACTGAAAAGTTGAGGGTACTGTACCCTCATTGTTGATTCTTCTTTCTCAAATCCATAACATTTGGTATACATAATCTGTTCTGGAAATACAAACTTCCAACTTCTTTCACTGAAAACTCGGTCTCGTCACCATCTCTAACCATCTGTAACTTTTTTTGTTGTTCTTCATCATTTTTCTGTGCATCTATAATCATTTGCTTTTTAACGTGTTGCGCTTCTAGTTGAGCTAACATAGCTCCATCATCTGCTAGTCTCCAATCACTGTATTGTAGTGACATTGCTACCACTGTCTTTCGGTTTAAAGCATTAGCTGCTACATTAGCCTTTCCGGGGTGGTAGTCTATGATGCAGTCATAATCCTTGAATAACTCTAACCACCTCCGTTGTCTCAAATTTAACTCTTTCTATGTTAGCAAGTACTTGAGACTCTTATGATCGGTGTAAATTCTACACTTTTCCCCATATAAGTAATTAATCGCCATATTTTCAGCGAACACTGCAATTGCTAACTCAAATCATGGTGAGATGGTTTGTTGAGCGGTTTCAAGCTGTCTCGGAAGCATAAGCCATCCCTTTCCGTCTTGCGTCATCACATCCCAAACCAATGCTTGAGCATCACTATACAAGGTATACTCTTTTTCAGTAGGCTACATCAATCTTGGTGCTTCAACCCGGTATCCCACTCTTGTTCAAAACTATTCTAACATTTGTCTTTCGACTCAAACTTTATTCATTTTGAAGTAACTTGGTGAAGCGGAGAAGCTATGATAGAAAAAGCCTCTCCTAAATCTTCTATAATAACACATAGGCCACGAGAAACTTATCACCTCGGTTACATTTCGAGGTGGTTTCCCAATTGATGGCCTCGATCTTTGTAGGTTGACTCTTATACCCTCTGTTGACATAATGGCTCTGAAAGGAAACTTCAGCACAGCCAAAAATCATATTTCTTTGAGCTTGGCATATAACTTCTTTTCTCTTAAAGCGTGCGTAGGACGATTTTCGAATGTTGTTCATGTTCTTGTACGTATGAATACACCAGGATGTCATCAATAAAGACCACTACAAACTTATCCACATAGGGTCGGAATACCCTATTCATTAAATCCATGAATGTTGTCGGTGCATTAGTCAACCCAAATGGCATTACCAAAAACTCATAATGGCCATATCGGGTTCATCTCAGTCTTGACACATCTACTTCCTTTACTCTCATTTGATAATATCCAGATCACAGGTTGATCTTTGAAAAGACACTCGCTCCTTTCAACTGATAAAAAAGATCTTCAATTCTCAACAATGGATACTTGTTTTTCACTATCACCTTTTTGATCTGCCGATAATCGATGCACATCCGCAGAGTGCCATATTTATTTTTCACAAAAAAAAACAAGTGCACCCTAAGGCGAAACACTGGGTCGTACAAACCCTTTATCTAAAAGCTCTTATAGTTGAACCTTTAACTCCTTCAACTCTGCTGGAGCCATCCTGTAAGGTGCCCTAGACACAGGGGCTGTTCTTGGCACAATTTCTATGGATAAGTCCACCTCCCTCTCAAGGGAAATACCTAGTAACTCTTTAGGGAATACATCTGGAAATTCCCTTACTACTGGAATCTTTTCCACATCAACTTGACCTCTCTTGGAGTCAAGTATCAAGGCTAAAAATGCCTCATATCCTTTTATTATAAATCTCCTCACCTGTATGGCTGAGATCACATTAGACATTATGCTGGATCTAATGCCCTGTATTATCACCTCAGGCTGATAAAAACATCTTAACACTACTGTCTTTTGTCCATAATCAAAGATGGCTCGGTGTTTAGTCAACCAATCTATTCCCAGAATCAAGTCAAACTCTCGGAATGGTAAGGTTATCAAATCAACAAGAAACTCTCTTACTTGTATAACAATGGGGCAATTTCTGTATACGCTATTCACACTAACGTTGTGCCCTAACGGACTAGTCACATGCATGTCATATGCTAATTTCTCCATCACTGGTACTTTGTCAAATACATACTCTATGCACACATATGAATGAGTAGATCCAGGATCAATCAATGCATGCATCTCAATATCATATAAAGAAAATATACCAGCTATAACCTCAGGATCATCCTGATCCTCACGAGCCTTTATAGCATATGCTCGTCCTGGTGATGTAGGCATAGGACGATCCACTGTCTCTAAAACTATGCCTCCTCATCCTCTATACTAAGATGGGCCACTACGACCCCTACCTCAATCGCGAGTAGAAAGTGGTGTTGCAGATCTTCCTCTGCCACTTCCTTGTTGACTTCTATTATCCCCTGACTCTCGGGGACACTGTGCTATCAAATGCTCAAGGCTTCCACACTGGAAACACCCTCCTGTCAATAACTTGCAAACACCCGAATGCAGTCTATGACAATGAGTGCACTTTGGGATTTCTCCCTGTCCAACTGAAGCACCTCTACTCGCATTAGATACTTCTGTACCTCCTTGTCTTCTACCTCTTGTAGTCGAAACCTGTATGGACTCGGCTTGAACATCTCTAGCTCTTTTACCAGAAGAGGAGGAGGCTCTTTTTGAGAACTTCTTCTTTTGAGACTTTTCTTTGCTGTTGGTTTCTAGTCTCTCCATTTTCATTGCAGCTTGGACCAACAGATAAAAGTTCACTTGTTGAAGAGAAGTCACAGGTGCTAGATATCTTTTTATGGACTCATTTAGTCCATCCTCAAACTGCCTACACCGAAATGTCTCGGTGAGGACTGATTCAGGTGCGTACTTACTAAGATGGCTGAATTCTTTCTCATATTCCACCACTTATAAGTTTCTTTGCTTTAGATTCAGGAACTGCTTCCACTTGGTCTCCCTGTACATATCAGATACATATTTGGCCCTGAACTCTTGGACAAAGAATTCCCATGTCATGGGATTTGGAATCCCTGGACTTTTGAGCGTTAGTTTCTACCAATCATATGCCTCACCCTGCAATAGTGAGATTGCACATGATGCTCTCTGATCGGGAGGGCATCTAACCTCTTCTAATACCCTTTCTAGCTTTTCTAGCAGGTCGGCTTTATTGAAACTCTTCCATGCTCGACAGGAATTCCCTGCCTCCATGTCTTCTTCTTTGTGTCTATTGGAGCTTTAGGGTGATCCGATCTATCAATACTCTAGCTATGTTACGCGATATTCTTATGGCTTAGTGGAGGCTCATTAGGTACATTACTTTCTGAAGGCTTAGAAACTGATAACTCTTGTTACCTTGGGTTAACACTCTCAACAACTTCTTCAGCTGGATTTGGAGGATGATCCATCTATACAAAAAATAAGGATATCCACATCAGTCAACACATTACTAAACACATGTTTTTCTATCATATGCTTTATTCCAGAGCTGCCTAAACCAAGACTTTTCCAGAAATACCTAAACCTAGGCTCACGTGCCACTGGCAGCGCCCCCAGCTCGGCACACGGTGTCAGTGAGGTGTCATTTTTTTATAAACTTATAACCTTTAAGCTTGTTCATTCATATAATGTTAAACATTTAACTTATCTTGTGTGCAACAGCGGATTACAAAATATACAAGCTCCATGTGGAAGTGTTCAGCATTTACAAAAATTTACATTATTTACAAAAACAAAACATATACAAAAATAGACGAAAGGGTCTTTGTTAGACACCCCAGTAGTGTGTTAGCCTTGGTTGTGCTTGATGTGGGTGTCAGGACTTCTCGTTTCAGCTTCTCTTGCTTTGCTACGGATGAAACACCCGATGCTAAGCTTATAGCTTAGTGGGGTGATACATGGATGACCTCTAATAGGTCATCACACTTCTATACACATGCATACACATCTAACATCATATCATTTAAACATGCTTACTTTTATTTCATATTTACTTATCATACCATGTTTCATTTCTTATCATTTTACACTTTGCTTGTTCATGTCACAATATACTTGTCATCGCATAGCGGTGCTATGCTTCTCTTATCATATCATATCATTTCATATGTCATATTCAAGTCATTTGTTTTATGTTTTATGCCTACATAAACCTTAGAAGTGGATAAAGGAAACTATAAGGGCCCAATGTTTGTACTCCTTTGTATAAAACGGTGATGCAGGAGCCAATGGCTGTTATCATTGTGCGAGACAATGGCCATCTATAAGGGCCCGAAGGCGTTATCATTGTATGAGACAATGGCCATCTATAAGGGCCCGAAGGCGCTGTACTCCTTTGTATGAAGCAATTAATTACATAAGGAGCGAAGCGTTGTTATCATTAATGCGAAGACAATGACCATCTATCGGGGCCGGCGTTGTAATGACTAACAGCCAGCGATCGGTGTATGCTGCAGACTTGTTTTTCCCTAATAGAGCATGTCCATCTATCCCTCTACTAGGTTCTAAGCAGACAGAAATCCATGTGCATTTATATTCGGTACATATCATATTCAGTAATTATTGTCAGACGGTAATCATATGCGATATTTACAATCATTTACTTTCGTATCTTTGCATTTTCATATTTCATTAGCAGCCATGAATAACTATGGTTACCATGTATGCTTATGAGCTATTTACTATCATTCCAATTTCATCAAGCTATATATGGATGGATTCTAGACTCAAAGGGATTTCCATAGAGTCCAAGAACATCCGAAACAGAGTTTGAATGAAGAAATTATGACCGTTTGAAGTTGAAGGCTTCCTATGAACGGTGACTCTGAGAATAACTAAACGGGACCTGCATTTTTCATGATTTTGGACTAATATGAGTTTAATTTCATCAAAACTATATATGTATGGATTCTGGACTCAAGGGCTTTCCATAGAGTCAGAACATCGAAGCGGAGTTAGGACGAAGAAATTATAGCGTAGAAGTTGGAGAAATTTTGACATCATCTCCCCTAAAACCCCAATATTTCTTTAATACAAATATTCCTCAATTGAGGATTACGATCAACCAACCCAAGTCCAAAACACAACCAATATACCAAGTAGGGTTATTTTGGGCCAAATTCATGAAATGGGTTTATAGTTTGATTTTTTCCTTCTGAAGTCCAAAAGTCCAATAATCCATACAAAACTTACTAAGTTCCATACAAAATTATAGCATCTATACTAGTGTACAAAAATCCATACCTTTCTTGGCTTATTCTTCCTCTTCCTCTTATTCTTCTCTTCTCTTCTTCTTCCCCCTCTCTTCCTCTACCCGTATGAGCTCTCCCAAAAATGAGAGACCACTTGAGATATTTTGCCTATTGATTTTTAATTTTCCTTTTATTACACTTTGGTCCTCCATCTTCTTTCTATTTGCTCCACAACTTATGCTATTTCTACAATAGCCTTTCATTTTCTTTCATTTACATTTCCACTTAACTCATTATTATACTTTGGCATATAAACTTATAATGTTATGACCATTGTGTCCCGTCTTAACAAATTACCAATTTACCTTTATATCTTGTACAAATTCCGGGTTTCGAATTTTCTCACTTAGCAAAATAATAATTGCGAAAAATTTAAAATGCATTTATAATATACCCTAATCATGTTTTAAAACGACTAGGGTGTATTTCGGGGTGTTACAAGGAGTGTGCAGGTGATTTGTTATCCTTTGCACAGAGTATAGGTTAAATTCGATAAGGGCAAAATGATAATGAGATTGAAAAGTGCACGATTTATGCTTTGAATGATTTTTTTTTCCTTTCTGCCTATGAAAATGAATAGCTTGAGATGACCAATGAATTGTAATTTATTTATTGAATAATTATATAGATACGTATTATACTGCATTGGTCATTGAAAATTGTACAAAAGCATTGTTTTATAAATATTGCATGTTTGGATTTAAATGAAGTAGAGAGAAATAGGCGTATAGAACCACTAAGCATGAAAATTCTTAGCCGTGTTGTTTTTATCAACGCCAGTGCCAAGTGAATAGGTACAAGAGTGAGGCGCACAAGCAGGGAGCCAAGTCAAGCCATTCGGAGGAGAAGTAAAAGTCTATGACACGCATGCATGAAATTGAATTGACTCTTTTTGTATTAAGTATCTTGTGAAAGTTAAACTCTGATTCTATTTTGTAAATGTTTTTGCTATTGAAAACTCTGATAAATTTTGTAAATGGGATGGTACAAATGTGGAGTTATCCCCAAAATGATGGGCCTTTTCGCGAAATGTTTAGTTTCCGCAAAATGTTTAATGTATATTTTACATATACCTAATGAGTATATGAAATATTAGCAGTATTGAAAATGTATTCACATTTGTAGTGAATTTTTATTATTTAGTTGGAAATGAAAGTGAGACCCCTTTGTTATATAAAGTTCGGATCCACCAATAGGGTCGAGTAGGGTACGGGGCGCGATCGGGATCTTACACTTAAGTGGTATCAGAGCCATGGTTTAGGAAGTTCTGCAAATGATTTTTGAATAGTGGAATTTTTTTTCTCGAAATCTAGACATTTTTTATTTTTATTTTTTGCATAATGGATTCTTTTCCTTTCTTTTTTTTTTTTTTTGTGTAACTTGGGATGTACGGTTCAATATAAGGGAAGGTAGGAACTATATTAGATCATGAATGTGGAAAATAAAACTTGGGAGGGAGTACAGAATAGGTTGTGAATGGAATTGGGGATGGAATAGAATTTAAGTGGAAAGGGTGAAAGTGGTGACTAGGTTTAGTTTGGACAGAATTGTAAAAGATAGGCCAACCAAAAAATAGAACCTATTGCTTTGATACCGAATGATACAAACCACGCTAACTTGTAATGAGACTCGTGATCAAATTAATCTCAGAAGAACCGCTCTAGTCTTTGGCTTAGATGGATGACCTTGACTCGTTGCTTATAGCGAAACAAGAACCTTGGTATAGGAGGATGCCACTGTAACGCCCCAAAAATACCCTAGAATTTTTATAATAATTTTATTATATATTCCGGGTGTGCATTGAGTCAAACTTGGGTTTTTCTGGGAAATTTGATAAATTGATAAATTGTAAAATGTAAATTGAAAGTGTTAGCATATGATTGAATATTATATGCTAAAATGAGAAATTGATTTAACCCGGAAATAAACCCAAGTGAAAAAGGGCAAATATGGGAATTTGTAAAATGAGGACCTAAGGGTCAAATGATAGCTTAAATGCTAATGTGAAATAAATGATAAATGATAAGGAAAGTGAAATAAAGAGTTAGAATGCCAAAAATGGAAAATTGGATTTATTGGGTGGCCAAACAAGGGCTTATGAGGAATAAGTGATTTAAGACCAAAAAGATAGAAAATGAGAAATGATAATAAGTGTGTAGGCCAAACAAGGCCTTACACTTAAGTGGGTTTAAAAGACCAAAAGTGGTCTTTGGATGCTCATTGGAGCGCATCACATTTTTAAGGGAGAAAGGAAGGAGAAAAGGGAGAAAATCTAGGGTTTGCAAGGAGGAGTGGCTTTGGTTGGCTTTGCTTCCCATTTCTTGCTCCTATGAGACCAAGCAACATACAAGAAGAGATTTGAAGAGGTAAGGTAAGAAAAATCAAAACCCTAACCTCATTCTTTTTTATTTGGATTTGGGTGAAAAGCCCTAAATTGAGGAAAATGGATTTTTATTGATTCTAAACTACATTTGGAGTTGTTTTGGGTGGATTCCAAGGTGGATTTTTGATTTGGGACGAATTGGAGAAGGTTTGTTGAAGAAAAATGTGTGAAAATGCCAAAAATCCAGCATTTCTGGGCAAAAACCCTTAGGTGGTACGGTCTCGAAAGAGTGAAAATGCCAGGTACCATGATGTAGTGGGCCGTGGTACCCGGTGCCGCCCAAACTAGTACCAGTACGAGGCGAGAGAAGAGGGGCTGAAATCATAGATGCAGTCAAAGTGGTCTTTGGTACCACTACTTCGAGCAGCCACAATTTTTTGCATATTTTGCACGTTAAAGTCCCGTATTCATACACGATTGTTTAAGGACCTAAGAAGCGATTAATGGGGTTGAATAAGAATGAGACTAAATGAAAAGCCACCAGTACCTGCATTAAGCCTGATATTCGTTTAGTATGATTATTTGCTTAACCACTAAGAGTGAAGAATTTGTATTTGACTAGGTGCGGGTGAAGACGATAACCTGACCTAAGACTAGTATCGAAAGAGAAAAGGAATCGATAATTGGTTTGTTCTCTAATTGTTCTTTATTCTCTGGTTTGTTCTCTATTTGTGAAATATACATATATATCGATTTGAATTATTAGTATTTGAAATGTTTGTCAAATATCTGCATGTATGCGTGTATTTGAACTATATGTGCATTTATTGCATAAAAGTAAATTGAATTGCAATGTAATGATGGACTGGCCCGACATGGCGGGATTCCTGGCCCGAATCCGTCATGAAGATGCTGCGTAATTGTTAAGTGTGAGAAATCATTGCTCTTGAATGTAAGCGGGGCCGAGTTCTATGAATGCATCGTGAATGTCGACTTCTATAACCATATGTGAAATGGTAATGTGAATGTGAAACCACATTGCTACTTGAATGACAAACAAGGCGAGATTCACCAAGCCCAGATGTCGTGAATATCCTTCTATAGCCATATGTGAGATGGTAATATTGAATGTGAAGCCACATTGCTACTGGATGACAAACATGACAGGATTCACCAACTAAATCTGTCGTGAATGTTGATTCTATAGCTATATGTGAAATCACAAACCGAAAAGTGAAAAATGGTATTAAAAAGTGTATTTGTATAAGTATCTTTTACATTACACAAACATTGTATAAAGACATTATTTTGATAAATACATGATTTATATTGAACTAAAATGGAATAGAGAACTGTATAGAACCACTAAGCGTGATGCTAGCGTATTGTTATGTCGATGCGTAGGTGGGAGTGATGAAGCGGTGAAGCAAGACCCAGTCGAGGAGCTCGAGTCATAGAGGAAGAATTGCGGTATGTAGTCTTATGCATTCACTTCATTTCTTTGAACATTGATATTTTGTAAAAAACAATTTGAACCGAACCACATTTTGTAAATACATTTGTTAAATGTAAATGTTATGGGTCTTTTGAATTTTTAAATGTTTATGGGCTTGCCAAATGAAGATGTAAATGTAATTAAAGTCTAAAATGGAAAAACACAAACAAATGTTTTTGAAGATGGTGAAAATGTCAGATAAACTTAGACTCAGGGTTTGATCCTTGACACAGGTGAGTCGAGGATTCGAGTGGCGACACTTTGAAAGTAAAATTTAATAAAGCGATAAATAAAAGAATTAAGCGGGCGTTCTGGGTCATGAAATGTAATTGCTAAAGGGATTTGATTAATGGCCCCAGTTTGGCGTCCCACAGGGGTTTGGTTGGATCATGGCCAGTGCAGTCGGGCTACGAGGAATTCGCTCTGACCCTGTCGGTGATGATCCGATTGATAAGTCTTCGTTTGAGCATACAGAATAACCCATAAATTCGAAGAATTCTTTCAAGAACAAAGAAGTTGCTCTCCAATTTTATAAAACGAAAGTTGCGGGATCTAAGGGATATACCTTTATAAATAGTGAAAAGTATGAAGACAAAACAAAATTTGGCCACAAAGGAAAACAAATATTCGACGAAAAACTAGAAAGGAAAGTAACTGATTTTCCTAAATTAACGCACACCCTTAACATCCATAAGGAAAGGAAACTAGATAATTTAGGATAAGACTCGATAATCAAATCAACAGAAAATTAGGAACAAATCGGCCTGTCAGAGACAAATAATCACCAAATCGATCAAATTAACTGACAAATCAACTTAACAATGCGACATTCATTAAGTAAAAAATTCATAGCTCATGGTCCAATTTCGGATTTACTTGGATGACGTGGACCATCTTTGTTTCCTCTTTGGAGTTGAACAAGTGAGTTTCTTCCACTGGAGCATCTTGAATTAAAACATTAAGGGCTTCTTTGAATCTTTTAGCTCTAACTCGTGTCATCAATCCAAGTGGGATTTCCAACGGATATGCACTCCATTCCCTAGCCATGCCTCCATCAACCTTCTTGCAAAAGGGTGGGGCTTGTGTCTGTCTCAGCTAGTTGCCTCAAATTATCCGCTGGAGTTGGAGTCGTCTGAGTGTGCACCACATTTCCTTGTCTTTTTCCCGATTCTTGAGATTGCCTCCTCGATCCACCAAGCCAACACCCTTGCTTGGTGCTAATATTTAGCTCAACAACGAATATGATGTTGTATTCTTGATGCAGATTTGACCTCCAACTATTTTGCGGCACACACAGTGCTCTTCATGCATTGCTCTACCGCAACAATCCTTACGTGCATATGCTCTACTTCTAACCTAAGAAGCACGGACACGGATACGGCCATGGAGATACGACACGGCGGGACACGGGGACACGACAAATTTCAAAAAACCAGGATACGGATACGGCAAGGACACGGCATAATAAGATAAAATAAATATAATTATTCTTACAAATATTGTCCTTAAAATGCAATTTAGATAAATAAAAAACAATTGCTTAAACAAACATTGTTCTTACAAATATTAAAAAACAAACATAAGTAATACTAAAACTAAAGACTAGCATTACCTTCTGAATCAAATAAAATGGCTTCCAGTTTAGGTTCTACCATGAAAGATTCGCAATCTCAAAAGAATTCGGCATTCTCTATATCCATTGAGTCAAAACCATCTCCTCCAATGTCCCACATTTTAGATTCACCTTCATTATAGTTTGGAGATCTCCTTGACAGAAGTCGAAGATTGTTATGGACATAAACTAAGTCCTCAGCTCTTTGGGGTGTCAACTTGTTTCTCTTCATGGAGTGAATGAAATTATATGTGCTCCAATTTCTTTCACAACATAAGGATGAACAAGGTTGTCCTAGCAATTTCAATGCTATAGATTGAAGCGTTAGTGCGAAAGTTCCATGAACGATCAACCATTTAATAGGACTATTCGTAGCACCACATCATTGGTAGATAGCTCTTTAGAAAAATCTTCCGAGATCGGCGAAGTAGCATACTCTTCATTTTACTACTCCTTTCAACTTCACTTGAAAAATATCTCTCAAAACATTTTTTTCTATCTCTTACTGCATATCTCGATGTGGTGGAACACGATCATGAGACTCATCAAACCATTGTTGACTATAATACCTAAGTTGAGTTACTTGACATAATTTATAAAAAGTTAAATTTCATAGAATATCATTTATATTAGAATTATCAAATCCTACAATTTAAACTCTTAAGATTACCTTGGATTTAAGGGTGGCTAAGGAATGTAAAGGTGTGTGGCTTTGGTATCTTTTAAGATTCCATTCACAATAATAAAAACCTACATAGTATAATTAAAATGATTGTATAAATTCAAATATAGTGCTTTCAATCAAAGCTGAAATATTTAACTAATGAATCTTAATTATACCTTGAATTTACCTATAATAAACTTTTATGCTCTTTCTTATAAATGGACTATTCACTTTTCGATCCTTCGAATCCACTACTCATATGATATTGTGAAAGCGAGGTTTGTCGGTGTCGACTAATCGAAGCATCTCATATACATGGGAGAATTTGTAAAGGCGAGGATATAATCCACATCCATCAAAAATTCATTTAGGATTTTATCCTTTACTTCTTTAGCTTTCACTACATCATCTTCTTTATACATCTCCCATTCTTCACTTATCACTAATTGCTCCAAGCCTCTTTTTATTGTCTTAAATCATTTTAAGCATAACAATAGTTGAAGCAAAGCGTGTCGACCCTTTTGAAAGTAACTTCAACTTGCAATGATTATTATACATTGACAATCTCATTTGCATGATTCATGAAATTCTTGATGAAAGAGGCATCACTTGAAACCAGAGATCAACCACATTGTTCCATCACATCATCATATCTTGCAGGTGTGTTGATGGTGCACATATGTTCTTCAAAGCAAGATTGAAATTATGAACCACACCTGAGTCCAAAGATATCTTGAAACTTTGCTTCCTGATGTGTCTGGCACGCTGCGAATCTGACATTATCAATTATAACTTGAACTACTTTTGAGGACCAATCTCTTGTATAGTGTTAATCAACAAATCAGCTATAAAGTCTTGTCCTTCGTCTCCCCTTCATAGTTTATTGCTTTCAAAAACATTGGCCCACTTTTTGAAACTGCCATGATGTTAATAAGTAGTCTTCTTTAAGCATCTCACCATCCATCACAGCAAATGCTCACTCCTTTTGACAAGACCCGACCCGGATACCCTCCTAGGGTTCTCCAGGTGGTCCCGCCTAGTGAAGTCCCACTATACAATCCATAGGGAATACACAATGGAACCCCACCGAAGAAAGAAGTAAACACATGCAGTACCACACTACCTCAATTATATAGAAAAATCCACGGCTTGACCCAAATCCATGACCGACCTATTTTAATGTAGGTCATAACCTGAAACATACATAATAAGGACTCATATGAGTTCAATACTAATATCCCGAGCATTCAGAGTATTTGCGAATTTAGGGGTACAAATAAAGATAAAATGGAGTCCAAATAAACCCAGACAATTAGGTGAGATAAAATCACGCATTTGTAGCGAAGGCGGTGTTGAATGCAGCGCGAGTGGAGAGCCATCTGTTTGCACGGACCTAGGGAACAGATTTAAAACAAACAATAAACGTGAGATAATAAATCTCAGTGAGTGGCATAATTATAAGGAAAATAATGTTTTTATTTTCGAACATTTCTTCTCTCAAGACCTCACGTCCACTCTTTTGTAAGGTTCCCAGTTTAGAAAAATTTCCGCAAAACCAAACTTTACCCAGTCAAAATATGAAATTCATGCTCGAGGGTACTTAGCGTGATTTTTAAGAAAATTATAACTTTGAATTGTTCTAACCTAAAAATTGAGCATAAAAATATGTATAGTCGTCATGTCGTAAAAATAATCATGAAAGTACCATAACCATAAATGTTGAAGTAGGTATACATAATCGAGAAACCCGACAATGTCTCAAGTACCATATACCCATCATAAATCGTTGGGTAAACCCGACCTCACGACACCGTGGCAACTTATAAACCTTCGGTTAAACCCGACCATCACGTGGAAACTAATAAACCTTCGGGTAAAACCTCGACCATCACGTGACAACTAATAAACCTTAGATGGGAAATAGGCCGTCACGTGACAACTAATAAACCTTAGGGTAATCCCGACATCAAATGAGTGGAAGTATATATATAATCGTTTCCTTACTCCCATGCTTCCCTTTCAACGTCTTTGTATTAAAATCATTTCACAAAATCTCAAAAATCTCTTTCTTAAAACAATAAGTTTTCAAAGTGGTTTAAAACCTCAATCCATGTACCCAACATATTTAAATACCACAGACTCATCCATGAACTCAATAAAACTTCCAAATATTTAAAATGTTGACAAAATTCACATGAAATGATAACTTGTTTATATGAAAATAGATCATTCTATTTATGCATAACCAACCATTCAATCAAATGATATATTTATTAAATAATTAACCATAATTATATACGATATAATACCCTGAAACATTTAAAACATATAAACCACTCATAGGAATCCTGAGGCGCTCGATCCTGCTCCCTGCATGATCGTCTCAGGCTCGGCGTGAGTGCACAGTAATATAAATAAAACACCACTTAGGCTCGATAACCCCAGACAACTGACATTGGGATGCCACGAAGGCCTTAAGAATAACTTTTAGAACTATGAAACCATCTAAATTGGATAAATGAGTCTAATTACAGAACCTATAGACCCGATTTTCGAAATTGGGAGACTTTCGTAGAGCTAATTTCCTGAGGTGAGCGATCAGTAAATTCATAAAAACATCGATTTCACTAATCCATGCCCCGATTTTTTCCAAACTTGACCAATTGGTACTCAATTTCAGTCCCACCTTCTGAGTAATTACCCTAAATGACCCAAAAATGGAAAACTAACCAGCGTCCAAATTCACCGACACATATCGATGACCCGAGACCAGGAACACATCAGTACCTTCACCTTATCAGTCGAGGTTGCTGTGGTGGTAGGAAAACTTCGATCAATGATCGGCCAACTTTGTTTTTTGTCGTATCTTTCAAACGGTGAGGAATGCGCAAAAAAGGGACCACGGGAATGAGTTGGTCCAAAATGGTGGGAGAGAGGTATGGGTCGGCCTGGAATGGCCGAGAAAACACCAAAATCCGACCAGTGGCGGCCGCCTGAGCCAGCTGCTAGGCTTCGTCGGGCAGCGTCCGTGACGGCCGGCGGAAATTTTACCAGTGTGGTCATCTGGTCGTCCTCCTCCTCCTTGGCCGGTGTGTGTACAGTGGTGGTGGCCGGAATCGGCTCCCACGGTTGAAACCCGATCGGCCTAAAAATGGGTCAAAACGACCTAGTTCGGGTTTTCGGGTTTTTCTCTCCAGTTTTGGGGCTCAAAATGAGAGTGTTGGGGCTAGGGTTATATTTGGCACGCAAAACTATGTTTATATAGGGCTAGAATTTAAACTTTTCGGGTAAAACGAGAGGCAGGCGTGGACAATGTTAAAAATCTTTGCTTTGTTTGAACTCTGGGGGTCATAACTTTTTATCGCTGATTTTTTGATGTTCAACCCGCTTCCATGAACTCAGACGACGAGGCCTGCGAAATGGTGTCTTAGTTAACCTAAAATTATTCATCCTTGAAAAAGTCAACTTGGCCCCACCTACTAATGGTTGGTCAAACTTAGTCAAACTTGGTTAAACGTGTTAAAACTTGTATCATTTGGTACGGGTCGTTACAACCTACCCCCTTTAAAGAAAAAATTTCATCCACGAAATTGCACTTTACTATGGAAGAGATGAGGTACTGTCTCGCATCCGTCCTCCCGCTCAAGTCGCTCTCGAACAGGTGGTTTCTCCAAAGGACCTTCACTATGATACTGCTCGCTGCGAAGCTCCTTCTCTTCTACCCGGGACCAGACGCTTCTCCACATAGGATAAGTCATCACTCAGCTCAATCTCCGGTGTCTTCAATACATGTGAGGGATCTGAGATATACCTACGTAGCGTGGAGATGTGGAAAACATTATGGACTCGAGAAAGCTCCTCTCGCAAGTCTAATCTATAAGCCACTGGACCTATCCTCTCAACAATCTCAAAAGGTCCAATGTAGCGAGGACTTAGCTTCCCTCGCTTCCTGAAGCGTACCACGCCCTTCCAAGGAGAGAGCTTCAAGAATACTCGATCTTCAACCTCAAACTCAAGATCCTTTCTACGCTTGTCCGCATAAATTTTTCGCTCTATCCCGAGTCGCTCTAACCCGCACGTATAACATTAACTCCACTCCATCACGTCAGTTGCATACAACCAGACCTAGTAATTTCCTATCGCTGCCTCTATTCCAACATAATGGAGTGCGAGACAGCCCCATACAATGCCTCATAAGGTGACATCTCAATGCCAGTGATAGCCGCTGTTATGTTTAACTCGCCAAAGGTAGATATTCATTCCAACGTCCTTTCAATTGCAAGACGCATGACCTCAACATATCTCTAAGGTCCTGGTCCTCTCAGACGGCTCCATCTGCCTAAGGGTGAAAAGCTGCATCAAATTCAACTTGACACCTAGTTCCTTCATCAATCTCTTCCCAAAACCTCGAAGTGAATCGTGATCTCTAATGCAGATGATCGACACGACCGTACACTCCGAAATATACCCTAGCAGTTTTCTGACTTCTGCTTGTGGTATATTAAAAGTTAAATGTGAATTTTCTGGAAATAAAATAAGAGACCCTAATTAATAATGGAGCTAAGGTAAATTAGTCATTTACCATTTAAGGATTTAATTGTCATAAAATGAAAAGATGGATGCCAAAATAGAAATTTAATAAGTTATGGGATTCAAGACAATTAGAGAAAAGATAGAATATAACACAAAGAACAAAGGGCGAAGTGCAAAATGGGAAAAGAAGCCAAAATGGGTTTTTTTATTGTTGGCCAAACATGGCCTTAACAAACCCATGGATAAGACCAAACATTTGGTCTCATTTTGAGAGAGAGAACCGTAGAGAGAAGGAGGAAAAGAGAGAAGAAGAGGAAGAGGAAGAAGAAGAAGAGAAGAAAAGAAGGAGGAATCAAGATCAATGGTATGGAACCTGAATTTATGTATGGATTCTATGAGATTATGTATAAATTTCCATGCTTTGATGGTTATAATCTTGCCCAAATCTAGGGTTTTGATAGGGTTTCATCTTAACCCAAAAATGATGGCAAGTAAGGTGGGTAAAACCCCATATGGCACAATAAGCTCATGAAATCCTCTCTTTGAGGATGAATTCACTGTTAATCGGTAAATAAATCAATTGTGGTTTAGAATAAACTCTAACAAATCCTGAGTTTGATTTGTGTATGAGTTATAACCCATACTGGAATGGGTCAGCAATTCATGATAGGTCTTTAATCAAGATAAGTATTGAAGGAAGAATTAAATAGAAAGAGATTCCAAGTGAATTGAAATGGTTTTGATGCGTTTAAGCACAGAGTTGAATTGGGTAAAGTATGGAAATGCAGAAAACACACATTCTGCACTTTTCTAAGGACATGTACCTACACCTTGAACACACTTACATGTTAGGTTCAATATTTTTAATAATCATGCACCGGCACATGTTAGACATGTACCGGTACACTGCTTTTGTTTTCCGCTTTGACCGCTTGTATTTCTTGGGCCATAACTCTGCTTATTTCTTATCCGAATGGAGTGATTCAAGTGGCTTAATTAAAAATAGACTTCAAGGAAAACCATCCATATAGAAATAGACATCATCAAATTATGACTCTAAGTGGCCCAAAATCCACTCGAAGTGGACCATGTGCAAACCAAATTCGGGGTTTGTTCAACATAGAGAAGTCCCAAGAGCCTGACTTATCTCGAGTTCCAGATCTAATCATGATTCCATTTGAATAGAACCTCAGCACCTTAGCTTAAATGAGTATATATGATATAAAGCTCAAAATATGAAGTTGGGAGACCCCGGAAAATGAGTAATTACAAACTGTCCCTAGAAAATCAGAATAACTAGTCAGCATAAAATGCCATAACTTTATTTTGATGATCCGATTGATTGATTCCAATTCCTAAGTAAAATAGATTCATGAGGAATAAGAATATAGGAATAAGGTGTGATTTCATGTACATCATACTACAAGTATATGAAGTGCCATATGAATTAGGCATGAAACAAGGAAAACATAGAAAATGCAATATATATGTATGTGTTCATGAACATGAAAATGACATGAATATAGATTATATGATATGATATACTTAAATGAATAGATAGAACATGCTGAGAACAAATGATAGGAATACGTAAAAGATATAAGTATATGATAGACATGCCGAAAGGAATAAGATGAAAACATGCTATAAATATATGATGAAAAGACATAAACGATGCTAACTATAGAGATAAGCAAAGATGACAAAGATGTGAATGCAGAACATGTACATAAATGATAGGTACATATATGAAATGAATGAGCAAGCCTACATGACAGGAATATAGAAAGTACAAGAATAGCTAAAACATGATAGAAAGAAATGTATAAATGATATAAAGAGATATGAAATATGTATTATATAGATATATGAGAACCTTAATGTGAAACTACAGATATGAGAAACCAATACAGAGAGTAATGGAGAGATATATGCATACAATTATGATAACAATAGTTATTCATGCTTATGAGATATATACTTAAAATGTAATGCCCGATCACCGCTGTAACCCAGTAGAAAGGGGACAGATAGCATGCCTATGTGGGAAGATACACGTGGCAAAGATATTCATGTACGTATTATCGAGGCCCCGTTGTCGATGATATAGATCCCGTTTGGGATCGTGGCCTCGCAAGGTCACCACACACACCGGGAATCATCGTCTCGCATGCTGATAGTACCTTCGGTACACATAGTATCGTAAATCAATGCCTCGCACAAAGGATGGCGACCTTCTGCACAATATACGTAAATCACCGGTCTTCGCACAAAGGATAAGACCTTCAGTACACATAGTTATTTCCCATATCCTTCTCAAGGTATTCGCAGTATTACGAAAACTAACAGAAATGATATGTATAAAATATATGACATGTATGAGAAGCATAGTACTGCTATGGCGAAAGTACAGACAATTACAAGAACAAGAAGTATAGTATAACTTGATATCAAAATAAGTATATAACACAAGAAAAGTACAAAAAGTATACAAAAGCACAAAGTATAGGATAGATATATTAAGAATGTGCCAAAAAATATGAAGATGTGAATGTGACAGATACCAGATATGAAAAGTACAAGATGAACGCATATAACAGGAAAGTATATGATAGTATAAGTATGAAAGTGAAGAATGCAATAAATCATAGAACCGAAAGATGAAAAAGACATGTACTCAGAGATAATGATAAGTATAGGGAATAGAAAAAAGTTCGACATGCACAGAATATAAAATGATAAGGAAATTAAGTTATAGCACATGTTTAGATATATATATAATGCATATGTATAAGCTTGGTGACAAATAGCTATCAGGTCGGTCTGATGCTTATGTTCCCACTAAGCGTAAAGCTTAGCAATGTGCTCAACTGCGGTAGGTACAAGAGAAGAGGAAAGCAGAGTAATTTAGCTGATCCACATCAAATTCGAGGTCAACACATCAATAGTCCATTGGAAGATTTTTGGTATAATGTATAAGTCTTTTTGTTTCTTTTTGAAACAATGTAAATAAGTCAACACTATTAAATATGTACATATATAAGTAATCAGATAAGTAATGGGACTCCGTGATATGTATAATCCAGGATACACCACTCCTGGCGGGTAGTTCTTGTATATGTACAAATGATTTTTGTTATTACTGAAATTGTTTGTGCACCAATAGGTACAGGTACAGCTCTAAGAAAGAACAGGTCAATGAGAGTCCCAATATATAGTATAGATAGTATCACGCATTCCTCGCTCGATCCGCTAACCCAAGCTCTTGACCGATCCTATGCGACACCGACACCCCCATGCAAACTCACTACATGGTTCATAAAGAGTTCCGCTAGCTTCCGAGGAGAAAACTTCTCACGAATAGGTAGGAAAATGCGCGGATTCTGGTGAGTCGATCAACTACTACCCAAATGTCGCTATGTCTCCTCGAACCCGGAGGAGCTCGAATACAAAACTATCAATGCGCCTCCCATTTCCATTCGAATGGGTAAGGGCTGTAAGTCCGTAAGGCTTTTGTCTCTCCGCTTCACTCAAGGATGTGATGAAACACCTGGGGATACATACTCGACAACTTCTCTTTTCATCCCCGACCACCCAATAATATTCTTCGCAAGTGTACCCTGAGACACGGGTGCATAAAGACAAGGTAACTATGGGCTTCTCCAATATTTTCCTTTTAACTCTTCATTTGTCGGAACACAAAGCCTAGAACAAATCACCGCCCACTGCCTCTAATAGCAAAATCCGATTGTTCCCCTTCTCGATTTTCTTTCTCATGTCATCAAATAGGATCTTCTTAGTCGCGCCTCGAGAATTCGACCTACAAGTATCGCAATGAGCTGAAACCAGCAAAGTGCTCAAGCATGCATCCTCAACTCAACACCCAACTCGGCAGAATCCCCGACCATCAATGGAAGTCAGATATCCGCATATAAGCCAAAGAGCCTCAGACTTCTCGCTTCAAGGCATCCGCCACTACATTTCCGCTTCTTACCCGGATGGTAGTCGATAAGGCAACTGATAATCCTTGGTAATTCCATCCACCTCCTTTGCCTTAAGTTTAGCTCCTTCTGGGTAAACAAATATTTAAGGCTCTTATGGTCGGTAAATATCTGGCAAGTCGCCCCGTACAAGTAATGCCTCCAAGTCTTCAATGCGAAAATTACCGCAGCAAGTTCCAAGTCATGGGTAGGATAATTCAGCTCGTGTTTCTTCAACTGTCTGGAAGCATACGCCACAACTTTTATGTCGCATCAACACGCAACCTGTAATCTCGTGTGAAGCATCACGTAAACCTCGAACCCCTCGCGCCCCTCTAGTGTTGTCAAAACAGAGCCGACGCTAACTTTTCCTTCGTTGCTCGGGAAGCTTCCTCACACCTATCAGTCCAATTAAACTTAACTCCTTTCCTAGTCAACAATGCGCTGGTCCTGCCATTCAAAACCCTATGAATCACGGTAATACCCCGCCATCTTAGGAACTCCACACTTCGTCACCGTAGTTGGTCAGCCTCACCTACACGCTTCTACTTCGAGAATCCACAAATGCCATCAACAGTAAACCACATGTCCGAGAAATCCCACCCTACCAACCAAGACTCACATTCGGCCTAACTCGCATACAACCTGCCGCCTAAAGTCTCGCAACATTGAATCCAAATGTCTCTCATGCTCCAAATCTCGTCGAGCACACCGCTATCGCCGATGAAGACAATGACAAAACCGACGGCATGGATCAAGACCCTGGCTCATCGAATCCATGAAAGCCGCCAGCATCAGAGTCCGGAAGACATCACTAGGAAACTCATAATGCCCATATCTCGGGGCCCAAAAATCTTCTCTCAGACATTCAGCCAAGATAAACCATGGGATCCGTGGAGCCATCAAAACCCACCTCTCCAAGTCTACGAGTCTGATCAACAGTAACACTAGTAAACCCACTCCTCTCGAGTGATCGGAGCCGCGCCGACAAGATTCTCCCCTGCGCGCATGCACATAAACTTTCAATCAAGCCTCGATGGGACCTACGTCTACCTCTGTGTGCCATCAGGAAGAAGAACTATTTCCAAGAATAAATGAAACAGAATCAATTTCAAGGATAAGGTTAGGAAGGTATACAAAACACTGGATGAGTTGCACAGCAATGTACAACCCCAAGGAATTTAGAAACCTAGAGCTCTGATACCAAGCTGACAAGACCCGACCCGGATACCAGGGTTCTCCAGGTGGTCCCGCCTAGTGAAGTCCCACTGTACAATCCATAGGGAATACACAATGGAACCCCACCTAAGAAAGAAGTAAACACATGCAGTACCACAATACCTCAATTATATAGAAAAATCCACGACAGCTTAAATCCACGACCGACCTATTTTAATGTAGGTCATAACCACAAACATACATAATAAGGACTCATATGAGTTCAATACTAATATCAAAGCATTCTAAGAGTATTTGAGAATTTAAGGTACAAATAAAAGATAAATGGTACCAATAAAACCGTACAAGAGGGTGAGATAGCACTCGTGAACCCAGAAGAAGAGCTGTTAATCTCATACGGCGCAGTCTCTACGAATCGTCTCGACCTAGGGAATGTATTTAAACAAACACAAACGTGGAGATAATACCTCATGGAGTGGCATAATTTATAAGGAAAATAATGTTTTATTTTCAACATTTCTTCTCTCAAGACCTCACGCCCACTCTTTGTAGCGCTCCCGTTTAGAAAATTTCACAAAACCCAACTTACCCAAGTCCAACAATATGAAATTCATGCTCAAAAATTTAACTGACGCGGATTTTTAAGAAAATATACCAATTTGCTCACAACCAAAAATCGGAAAGCATAAAGTATGTATACCATCATGTCGTAAAATAATCATGAAAGTACCATAACCATAAATATTGAAGTGGGTATACCTTAATCAGAAACCAACAATGTACCGCATCATATACCCATCATAAACCGTCGGGTAAACCCGACCTCACGACACCGTGGCAACCACGAACCTTCTAAGAACCCCGAACATCACGTGGCAACTAATAAACCTTCTGCAACCAATCATCACGGCAAATCACAAACTTTCGCAAACCATCATCACGGTACCATTAAACCTTTCCGCAACCCACCATCACGTGGCAACTAATAAACCTTCGTAATCTCGACATCACGTGTCGTGGAAATAATATATACCAAGCTTCCTACTTACATGTACCTTTCCAACGATAATCGTATTATAATCATTTCACAAAAATCCTCAAAATCTCTTTCTTAAAACAATAAGTTTTCAAAGTGGTTTAAAACTCAATCCACTGCACTCAACATATTTAAATACCACGGGACTATCCACGAACTCGTGAAACTTCCAAATATTTAAAACGCTGACAAAATTAACATGAAATTATAACTTGTTTATATGAAACGCATCATTATATTTATGGTAACCAACCATTCGATCAAATGATATATTTATTAAATAATTAACCATAATTATATACCAATATACCTCAAAAATATTTAAAACATATAAACCACTCAACGAAAGTACGCACGCTACCGCTTCTCCCAGGATCGCCTCCTACTTCGCCATGGAGTGCCCTAAGGAAAATAAAACACCACCTTAGGGTCTAACACCGAACCAACACTGGATGCCTCCGAAGGCCTGTATCAACTTTAACCATGAACCATCTAAATTCCGACCACTGTGTCCACCACACGCAGCCCCATGCACTTGTGACTAAAAATTGGGGCTTTTTACCCTAGCTAATTTCCTGAAATTGAAACTGTCCAATAATTCATAAAAACATCCAATTTCACTAATCCATCTCTTCAATTTTTCCAAACTTGACCACCGTACTCAATTTCGGGCCTCACCTTCGTAATTACCCGAAATGACCAAAAAATGGAAAACTAACCAAACAACGCCCAAAATCTCACTGTAAACCACATATCAATGGAAAGTCCAACAGGCTCAGAACACATCGCTATCTTCACCTGTCCAAAGGTTGTCGTGGTGGGCCTAAAACTCGATCCAACAATACCAACTTTGTTTTTGTCGTATCTTCAAACTAAGTGAGGAATCTCGCAAAAAGGGACCACGGAATGAGTTCAGAGGGGTCTTCAAAATGGGTGGATAGAGGTATGGGTCGCGCCCGAATGGCCGGTGAACACCAAAATCCGGCCGACCAGCATCACGCCAAATACCGATCCCGGCGCATCCACGCGGGTCGCTCCGAAATTTACCAGCTGTGGTCGCCTGGTAGTCCTCCCTCCCTCCCTGGTCGGGCGCTGCGTATTGCGGTGGTGGCTTGAATCGCTCCCACGGTACGAAACGAATCACGGCCTAAAAATGGGTGGCTTGGCCCGGTTAGTTCGGGTTTTTCTCTCCTAGTTTTAGGGCTCAAAAATGAGTGTGTTGGGGCTAGGGTTATGTTGGCCACACGCCAAAACTATGTTTATATAAGGGCATAAAGGTGCTTTGGGTAAACTCTTGAAGTGACGAACCTTTGTTAAAAATCTTTGGCTACATTTGAACTCTCTGAGAGGTCATAACTTTTTTATATGGTAGTTTTGATCATTCAGCCGTCTATGGCTAATATCGACGGGGGCTGCGAGGAATGGTGTCTTAGTCGGCAAAAATTATTCATCCTTGAAAAAGTCAACTTGGCCCCACCTACTAATGGTTGGTCAAACTTAGTCAAACTTGGTTAAACGTGTTAAAACTTGTATCATTTGGTACGGGTCGTTACACCTTTCTCATTCCAAGTCTTCTTGATTGGTTCCAATAAATTCTCAATATTACTCTTCTCCTTCTGCAATAATGTAGTTCTTAATGCATTATAGCTTGGTGGGACATACTTGCTTGGAAGTTGACTTGCGAGCACCTAAGGCGGGCATAATAGGTTCTGTGAAATTGAAAATGACCCCGGGTGTAAAACATCTAGCTATCTCCTTTGTCATTTTCCACGTGCACCACGTGAATCTTATTACCGATTGATCACGATAGGCCATTTGCCATTTTTGGATCAATAGCACTAACCTTAACACTAGAAGAATTCTCAAAATTAGATTTTGTAGCGACGATGTGAGTAAAGGAGCTTTGCTTGAGATTATATTGTTTACAGTACTAATTGACCTATCTGTCACCTTCGCATCTCGGCTAAATTTTCATTTGTTACTTTAATTATAGATGCAACCTGAGCCACTGTTACCTTGAGTGAGCAGCTCTATAATATGACCCTTTGTATATTTGTCTACAAAAGTGCATTAAAAGCAACATTCCTCCCCCTTTACCTGGTGGCTTCTGTGTGACCGAACCTCCATAATGGAGCATTGTCATCTTGATTGATACGTTGATCACTTGAAGGCTCAAATTACTACTCATTGTATAGTCTGGCATCATAAAAAAAAATAATAATCATGCATTTAATTAATCTAGAATTGTTCGCGATCAATATAATTTTTTATCCATCCCATAAGCCTAATTGAATTAGGCTAATTCATAAAATTTATATTTGCATTCATTGAAATTCAAATAAATTATAAAACAATCTAATCTAATTCATAAATACTTTTTCCTTAATAAAGTGTAAAAGCAGTAAATGCATAAGCAATTAGACAAAAATTGAAAAATAAATAAAATAAATAAAATAAATAAATTGCATTGGCAATAAATTTCAACTTCAACTTCATTCATTTTATCAACTTTCGAAGCTTCCTATTTTGTTTGAAATCTCAAAAATGTATAAAAATCGTGATATGATGTAAGCACAAAGTAGTCGAAAGCGTTTTGTACCAAATGAAACTATTTAAGGCCTTTTTCTATTACAGATCTTACTAATAAACATTTAAGCCTTTTTGTTTTAAAATGGTTGGCTTTTTATTTAAAGTATTTAAAAGTGTGTTGGGCCTTTTCTTTAAAAGTCATAGTTGGGCCTTTTATTAGGAAGAATCGAGGAAAAAAAAACATTGAAAATGAATGGAAAGCGAAAACCGGGGGATGGGCAAGTTGGTGCGAGATTAGGGAGTTCGGAGGGACGGCGTCCCGGTCGCCCAGGCTATGGCCAGCCGAAATGGCGGGGAGCTCCTCCGGGCTCCCGGTTCCTGGGCTGTGACCCCTCGGTCCCTCGCCTCGCACCGCTTTCCATTCGGAATGCGAAATTTTTATATAAAGTCGAACCCTCCCCACCTCTCTTCCCATTCGAGGGGCTATGGCTGTGGCCGCGACATTGCGAGCTTACGCCCGATATGTGGATCTGGTACTCTCATACCCTGCTAAGGTATGCAACCCCTCCGGCTCCCCTTCTCTTTTATTCTTCCTCTATACTTTTTTTGTTTCTTCTTTAATCTTATTAGCTAATCCTAATTTCCAGTATTTTCAATTTATTTTCCACCATTTTTGGGTGATGAGATGAGACTATTCCCTTTGGGTGATGACCGATGAGTTCCTAAAGAATTCTTTTTGTGTTTTCATGAATCATGAGAAAAAAAAATGCAATCTGGTGAAAAAAAAAAACCCAAATTGATCGATCGATTCGATCAGTATGCGAAAAAGAAAAAGAACTTGCGGTTGCATAATTTGTACTGGGTGTTGCCGTTGTCGGCGTGTCGTCTTTCCGGCGTCGTCGATCGTCACTCTCGCTTCGGTCGAAGTCGACAATCTAATTTCCTTCGTGTGGTTTTGTGTATTTGACTCATTGAGGAAGGAACAGTCGAATTGAGACTTTTTATGCGCGAGAGAAGAGGAAAAAAGCGTAAAATCGCTCTTAGTGTCAGTCGTGTCTGCTTAGTGTCCCGTAGTGTCTCATTTTGTGTTTGAGTCGTATCCACGAATCGCTTTTGGCTTCTTTGTTTGAGTGGCGATCGTGCGTCGGCGTGTCGAGCGATATCACGGCAATATGCAGTCGCGTGTCGGTGTGTCGATGTCCGTTTTGGACGTTCATGAAATAGCCGTATGTCTTGGAGAACTACAGTTGTGTTTTCCGCCATGCCGTTATCTCTCCCCTACTTTTTTTTTTTTTTTTGGAAAAACGCTTATCATCTTGTGATTGTTTTCCACATACCAATGAAGATTAATGGCCCAACGGGAATAACCGCTAGTCAGAAAGCCTTTAGACTTCATAATCTCTATCAATTCCTACCTTATGGTTTAGGTTTGATCCCTTTTTATAGAGTTTTTTGTGAGTGTCACGTGTCGTCACATGATTCGACGACGAGTGGACTTTTTTAGTTCATCGTTGTTCTGACAGTTGGGCCTACTGATCCCATATGTTGGGTGGCCAGGAAGCACTCCTCGGGTACTCGCCATTCGTTTTGGTGTCAGGCGGTTTAGATGGTTTTTCAATGGGCGCCCTTTGGTTATACGTCGTGTCGGGTGGCTATGGTGGGTGGTTTTGATGATGCCATTTGTCAAGCGGTTGTGGTTGCCTGGTAGGTTTGAAATGCTCCGTTACGCTATTTTTCGAGAACATGTTGTACTATTGCCCATAGTTTGTAGCATCATTGTTTCCTGTTTCTATTTTATCTAGGATGTTCTTTTGTGGGACAGTTAGGGATGACAATTTTCTCCGATATCCGATCCGAATGGAGGGCATGGAGGGACATTGTAGACCTAATTAAATATTTGAGTAATCGGGTTCGAAGATTTTTGGATTTGGGGATGGGGACGAGTTTAAGTATATCCTATCCATTCCTGACTCGAATACTCGATTAAATATATAAATATAATATATATTTATTTATATTAAAAAGCCCTAAAGGTAAAAACAACTATTTTATTGTATAATGTTTGATTATGCTTACATTTTTATTAGTTTCCTGAAAACACATTACAATAATTTTATTACTATTAAAGGACATTATTTTTAATTTTCATGATTTTCTAAAACAATTCATTCCATAAATCGAAACAAGGTAATTGGGTAAGGTTTGGGTAATCGATCCTCCAATGGATATGGGAATGGGGAGAAAAAATCTAAATCTAATGAGGATGGGGATAAAACTAATAAATAGAGATAGGGGATGAAAAATCTAAAATCCTACCCAAATCCAACCTATTTCAATTCTTAGGGACAATAGTTTTATCCAAGATGACGTACAACACGAGGGATGTTTTCCTTTCTTGTAGGGAATTATGGGGTTTATTTTGTCTTATTTGTGTTATGCTCTATACGTTTCTCCATCTTGGCTTCTGATTCTTCCCGACGAAGCATAGATAGCACGTACGTGGCAAACGTTTCCGACAGTTGATGGATACGAGGAAACCGATGTTGAGAGGGGAAGTGGTGAAGGCGGTGGAACCAAGACAAATAAAATTGTCATTTCCACACTAGAGCGTCATAACCTCATAACCTGTGTTGGAAGTGCTTCAAACGAGTCATCCGCCCGTTGAACATTTGGAACTTTGGCATGGGGTGGCTAAAATTGGCTGAGAAAACGAGGAAGACGCCATATCGTTTTAGACTTGCAATGTTGTTGGAAACAAACGCGGGATTGCCGCCTCCGTCCCCTCTGCTGCTGCTGCTACCGGTGCAATGTTGGTTTAGCAACTCTAACTCTAACTCTAACTCTGTTGTATCATGTGGATTCATTCTCATTGGCACTATTACAACTTCTTTCTTTCCTCAAGGTGTCTCATTCTTCTGCGTTGGCACAGCCTGTTTGCGTTTTCCACCATCCAACCATAAGATCCCATTTCCCCTACTACCATTCAATCATAAAACTCCAATTGCTCTACCATCTCTTTCACCCTAGGCAACTCCCTAATTGACTTACATCGCAAGTCTCAATTGTTATATACCATGGTGTCTCAATTTTTCCATTTTTTCTTTTTTGGCATTTCAATTTTATTTTTGTTTAATTAAATGTGTAAACTTTTTGATTTTTTTTTGGTGTGCAGCTCTATTTTTGTTGTCCAGTGTAAAACTTATTTTCATTTTTTGTTCAATCAAGTGTGAAATTTTTAATTTTTGGCCACAGTGTCTCGAGCTTTATTTTTTGTTCGATAAAGTGTTAAACTTTTAATTTTGTTCAATAAAGTGTTTTAAGACCTTGTCGAACACATTAGGATGAATAAACAAAAATTGCATCAAATAACAATTCTTAATATATAAATATATTGAAGTACTTAAATGACTTTAATAAGAGATAAGAAATAAACAATATTATCCTTTTAATATTAGGGTTTTTATTTATATGTTTGTTACAGTACAAAAGAAATTGATTAAATTGGTTGCTACGGATAAATTTTATTATAAATACTTTTAATATCTAATGTTTTATTTTTAATTATTCATATATAATTTGTTCATAATGGCAAGCAAAATAATAATAATAGAAGATAATCATAAGTTTTTATTTTAAATTTTAAAATTTTCTTTCTTAAGAAAACTTTTCATTTTTATCTCAATTCTATTAGTCAATTTTATAAAAAAAAATTATTGTAACAAATGGATGGGAAAACCCAAAATGATGATATTGTTATTTCACATCGTTAAAAGTCATTTAAGTAATTTTATTCTTTTATATGACGTGGAATGTAAGACCCTGAATTTACAGTTTTCATGAATAGTAAATTTCGTTTTCGATCGGGTTAATAATATTAGTGAAGCTTGGTCGAATGAATAATCAGTAAGCAAGTATAGAAAATAAAATGTTCATAATAATGTATTGAGTTTAAAGAGAAGTTGAAATAGATTAAAAGCAGAAATTATGTTTAGGGGTGAAAATCTGATTTTACGAAGGAATGACAGTAATTTGTAAAAAATGCAAAAATTTTCTGAATCTGGATGATGACAGTTTAGCGGGTGGTCGTTTACCGAGGAAATGCAGTTGCGTCAATTTCGTTGAATTGAGATAGTCGATTTTACCGTGAAGTCGGCGATGAATATCAGTCGCCGCGGTACAGAAAATCACGAAAAAATATATCAAATATTTAAGAATGTCCATTTAAGATTGATGGAGGAACTGAAAGCGGGTGAAATAAATTGTTTAAACGAAAAGCAGGCAGAAGAAGTGGCGACCGCGTGCGCGGCCGTCAGACACGTGTCCACGTATAAATAGCGAAAGATCAAGCTTATGGCCAAGGCGTTATTTTGGTCTCGACCAATAGTAAGAGAGAAAGACAATCTTATAACCCGATTACTTGGGATTTGGTGAGACCGGATAGATTAGGTCGGGAGTGGCGATGCGGCATTTCGCGGCGTAGTGCGGGGTCGCAGGTCGCCCAAGGTCCAGGTTTTGGGTTTGGAAGCCAGAAAATGTGGTGTCGTGTCCTTTATGAGTTTTGAGATAGGGATTTTCACAGGTTAATTTATGTCCCCAAGGCATGTGTCTGAGGAGATCTTTGTCGATTTTTTTCAGGCCATGATTGTATTTGGCCATAACTTGGCCATCACTCATCTGATTGGTGATTCAAATTTACGGATAAACTAGTGATGAACATATAGCGAAATAGGTCTGTCCAGAATTAGGCAGTTAATTTCGAAATATTCAGTGGGCGTTTATGTTCAGGAAGTTTTTCTATTCTATTTTTAAGACTATATGACTGTATTTTGACCATAAGTTGACCATGCTTATTAGATAAGTGATTTAAATTGCCTGGTGCAACCCAGAATGATGGAGAACATAACCTCCCTTGAATAAATTCCGATCCAAATTCGACCCATTTGGACTCAAAAATTCATTCAAATGGGAGCTATGTTGAGACTGATGCAGTTTACGTTTTGGTAGGAGTAGTCCCAGTTGTTTAGGATATATCTTGAGTTTCGGTGATCCGATTTGGGTGATTTCAGTTGGAGAAGAACCCTAAGAACCGTATCTCAAAATGAATACAAAGAACAAGTATCAAATTATGGATTAAGACCCCTGAAATCAGGTATCCATGATGATTTCGATTAATGATGATAAATTGACCCGGGTTTTTGAATGAAAAGGCCATAGCTTCTTCATCCGAACTCCGTTTTGGGTGTTCTTAGACTCTATGGAAAGCTCATTGAGTCAAGATTATATCCATATTCCTTTAGAGTACAGGGGATGATCAGAACATGACTGAAAATTTATGTTTTGCACCAAGTGTGCAGGTTGCTTCGTTATGTCGATGTGAATAGCTGGGTTTTGACATGACCATTTCATGGCATGTTGTGGGCTGTGTATGGGGTAGTAATTTCCATGAGCTAGCATAAGAAAATCATGAGAACAAAAGTTGAGTTCAATTGATTTTAATCGTGGAAGTGATTAGAATTCTTAAGGGTTCTTTGGAAGTATAGTATAGTTAATGGTTTTAATTGAACATGATTAAGAGTATGGATGTTAATGGTTTTATGGATAATGTGGCTTTGTGGGAAGGTGATAAGGGCGAGGGGTGGAGGTGGAAAGTTTGTTTAAAAGGAGGAAAAAGAGCTTAAATAAATAAGGTGAGGAAAATAAATGTTTGCATGAATATATATATATATATATATATATATATTAATGTTTCTCATGTATATGTTTTAAATATCTATGTTATAATTATTCGAATGAAAAAAAGAAATGTGGTTTCTTGACTTTAAATTATGTTGAGAAAGAAAATATGAAATGATTATGTTTTCTGGTTTCAGAAGTATGATTTATGGTTTATATGAAATGAAATGTTTATGAATGTATATTTTATATACATATTTTATATGAAAATGTTTGAATCCATGAGATTTTTATAATTTACCAAAGATAAAAGTTTAAAGGAAAATTAGGCTAAAATTACTTTACGGCGTGCATGGTACATGGGGAAAGGGTTAGGATTTTTTTTTATGAGAGGGAAGGGAAAAGTGATGCATAATATTGCCATGCACGTGAAAAGAAATCTGAAAAAAGAAGTTTAAAGCCCAGCGTAATGTGATTTATTCCATAGTGCAATGGTATTTAAAGACACGATTATCGAGAGGTTCCTTTTGGGTCGCGGTGATCGTAAAATTTGTTTCCTACGTAGGATTTCTTTTTCATGAGCTAACGGTGGTTAACAGTATAGCCGCGATTTCTCGAGAGGTTCCCTTTTAGGCCATCGGTGATCGTAAATTTGTTTCCTCGGAGGAGTTCTTTTCGTGGGCCAAACGGTGAAGTTAACGTTATCACGGGTTAAGTGGATATAATGATTCATAAAGAGAAAGAAAGTATATTGAAAAGATATGTTGATACAATTGTTTTACACATTGTATTTGATCTATATGAAAAAGAAAGTAAAGTAAAGTAAATGTTCATTGAAAGGATATGTTTATACAATTGTTTTACACATTATCTTTGGCTTTATATGGAAAAGAGAAGTAAAGTAAATGTTTATAGAAATGAGATCTATCTGATTGTTTCTGCGTTGTATTTGAACGAAGAAAGCAATGATAAATGTTTGTGAAATGAGATTTCATGATTGTTTTACATTGTGTTTTAGAAATATCACTCATGACTGTATTTTCTATACGCTGTCGCTCTCGTGAGGCTCCCTTTAGCTTACCATTTTTTCCAAATGTTTTATAAGGCTCATTTTGACCGAGAGGCCCGAGCATACCGATTCGAACAATCCCTCAGACTGATGACACTCGCCCCTCCGCGTGGCGACCACCTTTTGAAAATGTATAGTTTTTGTTGTAATAACTACTTGTGTACGCTTTATTTTTATGTGTATATAGGTTTTAAAATGGCCAAAGATTTGAAATTGGTTGTGGTGAGCTTGATGTCGGGTGTTGGATGTGGAGTAAATTAAATTGTTTTATTACAGTGTTATAAATTGGGACATGTCGAAAACGAAGAAAGCTACTTACTCGATTTTCTATAAGGGTTTAATGTTTAAAAAGAAAAAAGAAAAAAAAAAATTTGTCCCACCATGTTTCATAAGATTTTAATGGAAAACGTAACTATATAAATGAGTTCGCTCCACATATTCATTTTTAAAAATGTTTAAAAGAAATGAAATGTTTTTTTTTTTCAAATTTGTAGGAGTGCAGGGAGGGTCCCTCGAGTTAGGAAAAAGAAACCCCGGGTTGGGTCCTTTCATGGAATGTCATTTGAATTCAATTTTTTGGAATTCAAACATTATAATAAGTTTCTATTGGTCATGAAACACTTGATTAAATAAAAATTAAAAATTTAAACACTTGATTGAACAAAAATAAGGTTGAGGCATAAATGAAAAAAATACAAAAGTTTAGTGCTGGGTGAACAAAAAATAAAAGTTGAGACATCCAAAATAGAAAAATAAAAGAGTTTATATACTTAATTGAACAAAAAGAAAGTTGGTACACAAAAATAGAAAAAATAAAAAAGTTTAGACATGTCAATCTCCAGTTGGAACCAAATTGTTTGAAAACTCCTTTACAACCAATGTTTTAAAAATAAGATAAAATTATACATTATATTTGTTTGCATGCGACGTAACGTTATGTTTAAAAAAGGCGGAAACATAAAGGAAAGGAAGAAGTATCGGGATTTGGTCATTTGTGAAAATATTTTGTAGTTATCATTCAAGTGTTGGTTATCAAAAAGTTTAGATTAACTTGTTGATCGATCATATCGTCGATTGATGATGCTGATTGATTAGATTCAGTAGTGGTCACCAAATGGGACCAAATTAATATATTTGACTGTGAAATAGTAAGCTTTTGTCAATTCAATCGCGATTTCGAATTTTAAAACATTCTTCCACAACTACCTTATCATTTTTGATTCGTGAATGAGTATGGATACCAAAAAGTGTTTATTATTAAAGATTGGTAACTTCTACCTCTAAGGACTTTAATATTTTTTTAAGTTGCACAATCACTCTTCCACGAAAGCAATGTGATTTGAACGGACCAATTTAATCATCAACCAATCATGTGCCTCCGGTTCAACTTTTTGAACCCTCTTACCTCTTAACCACCTTTGAACCGGTGAAATGATCGATCAGAACCGGCGGCCGACCGGACTGGGTGTCTTTTTATTATTGTTATTATTATTTTTTATTCCTAGCATGAAACAAACAAAGAAGGCCCCTCATAGTTCGTCAAACAAATATCATGTAGTGGGCCCACATTTTTAATTAATAAAAGAGCATGGCGGCGGGGCGGATCCACCATTTTTGAACTCAAAACTCTCACATTTTTCAGTACTTGTTTGATGTTCCCTTTTGGAAAACTATTCAATTTTTCTTAACTACCCCCACTTTTCTCTTCCACCTTGTCCAAAAGCTTTACAAGCTCGATTTGTTATTTTGAATAATTTAGCATATAAATAAAATTTGATTCCATTGTATTTATAGTTCACTTGACAATTGAATATTATTTTAAATTTTTATTTCAAAAATCAAAATATTAATATTTTATATTTATCTTTACCATGATGCAAGTATTATTTATAATTTCAAAATTTATAATTATTTCTAATTTTAAGATTTCATGCTAACATCAAGATTTGACCATCCACGCTACTAATCAACTAGATCAATTAATGTTTCTAATTTAACAACTGGTTTCAGATTACATTGGTTATACCCATGGTTTGAGCATTTTTAAATTTTATTCTAAAGCATATATAAAGTACAAGGGTGATTAAGTCGAAAGTAACTGATTATATTTATATCCACATGCTGACTCTATTTATTATGTTGATGTAAACAAAGACTTGCCATAGTGTGTCAGAGAGCCACTTCTTGTGATCAATATATGAAGTATAGTCATAATAATACATGCTCTATTATTATTTTCCTTCGTATAAGAATTAATATGTATGTGGTATAATTTAAAGATGCTTTCATATAATACAAAGTATTGTCCCTCAACTATTTAGGGGAGTAAAAACAAAGTTTTGTTTGGTTTTTGAAATATTTGTTATTATTATTGAATGAGAAAAAATCAAGGAGATGGTCTAAAGGTGGGAGGCGCTCACCAACCAACTACCCAACTCAACGACAAAGCGAGTTAATCCATTCTATGAGTTCAGATAGCCCATTGATTTTCTCAGCCATTAGAAATCCCCCGCAGCTTGTCCCCTGATTATGCCCTCCTCAGGTATATATATATAATATATCTCTCCTGTACTCAATCCATATAGATTCCATATATACACATAAAGAAGGGAAAGAAAAAAGAAAGAAGAAAAGAAAGAAAAAAGATGGCTCATCCTCAGACCAATATATTTTCACTCTTCTCACAGTCATTCTCCTCTCATCTGCAAAGTTGTTGGCCTCCTGCTGATAAGCTCTCATATAGTGGGGATACCTAGATTCTCATTCCCACCTTTTTCTATTCATTTTCCAAGCGCTCCGCCTCCCTCCCTCCCGGGCCGTTCGCCATACCGATATTCGGAAACTGGTTGCAAGTCGGGAATGACCTGAATCACAAGCTACTGGCCTCCATGGCACAGAAGTATGGTTCCGTCTTCCTCCTAAAACTCGGCTCAAAAAATTTGACAGTAGTGTCTGATCCTGAGCTGGCCAGCCAGGTGCTGCACACACAAGGTGTGGAGTTCGGATCCCGGCCGCGGAACGTGGTTTTCGACATTTTTACCGGCAATGGGCAGGACATGGTGTTCACCGTCTACGGCGATCACTGGCGGAAAATGCGGCGGATTATGACGCTTCCGTTCTTCACCAACAAGGTGGTGCAGCAGTACAGTGAAATGTGGGAGGAGGAAATGGAGCTTGTGGTTGATGATTTGAGGAAGAAGGAGAGTGTGAAGACGGAAGGCCTGGTTATCAGGAGGCGACTGCAGCTGATGCTGTACAATATCATGTACAGGATGATGTTTGATTGTAAGTTCGAGTCTCAGGAGGACCCTCTGTTCATTCAGGCAACCCGGTTTAATTCCGAAAGAAGCCGGTTGGCTCAGAGTTTTGATTATAACTATGGAGACTTCATTCCGTTGCTCAGGCCCTTCTTGAGGGGTTATTTGAACAAGTGCAGGGAGCTGCAGACCAGGAGACTTGCATTTTTCAACAATTACTTTGTCGAGAAAAGAAGGTACTACTACTACTACTACTACTACTACGTACACGTAAATTATTTCATAAATTTAAAAAATACAACAAGATTGGGAGCATTTGTGACTACTATAAATAAATTTATTTATAGAGATCCGAAGAACCTACCTCGGGTCACTATTAAAAACTCTAATACATTTAGGATTAATTTTGTTTCTTTTTATTGACATTGACTGGGGGTGGATGGTATAGGGAAATAATGCGTGGTAATGGAGAGAAGCAGCAGCAGCAGAAGATCATGAGGTGTGCCATTGATCACATAATAGATGCTCAACAAAAGGGAGAAATCAGTGAAGAAAACGTACTGTACATTGTTGAGAACATAAACGTTGCAGCAATAGAGACAACTCTTTGGTCCATGGAGTGGGCGATCGCTGAGCTGGTTAACCACCCACAAGTCCAATTCAAGATTCGGGAAGAAATCAGAACAATCCTTCAGGGGGAGGCAGTGACAGAATCCAACCTCATAAACTTCCATATAGACCACAATCAGAGACTCTCAGATTACACACACCAATTCCCCTGCTAGTACCCCATATGAACCTTGAAGAAGCCAAGCTAGGCAGTTGTACATCTAAAATCCAAGGTAGTGGTGTTGAATGCAGTAGTGGCTGGCCAGCATTTGTTCAAGGAAAGAGAATCCAGAGGAGTTCAGCGGAGCGGTTCCTGGAAGAGAGGAGGAGTCCGCCCACCAGGCGCCGTTAGCAAGATGGTGGAAGGTCGATTTTGACTTCATGCCATTTGGGGTGGGCAGGAGGAACATATAGTATTATACTCGCCCTCCCAATACTAGGACTAATCATCGCTAAATTGGTTATCAACTTTGAGATGACGCCTCCACTGGGGGTGGAGAAGATTGATGTCTCCCAGAAAGGAGGCCAGTTTAGCCTCCACATAGCCAACCATTCTACAGTCGCTTTAACACCAATCACCCCCCCATGATTCACTGGAAGACGACAGACTCTCTCTCTACTATGGACTATGGATTTATGTTTCTTTGTTTAGTTAATAATACCTTTTTCAACCCCAACCCCCACCCCCCCCTTTTTTCATTTTCTCAATTTGTCTCTACTACAAGTCACGAATGTTTGTTCTACTAATTTCACTTTGTGTAAAGGATGAGTGCCATTCTTTCAGTGAACTCTGTTTTTATAAACCTTTTAAAAAGCAAAATGTCGGATGCTTAAGGAACTTCCACGAGACAAAAGGAGAAACTACTACTTCTGAGTTCCCTTAGCAGAGACCCCATGCACGGAGGTGAGGGTCCACTCTCACTCCCACAACTAATTCATTCAAATTTCATCATCCAATATGAACAAATAAATGAACTGTTACTATTAGTAGCAAAATCCAAATCAACTATTAACTTACAAATTTCTCTATTACTCATGTATTTATTTCTATTCACCGTTTCCTACCATTTTTGTATGTATGTGCAAGTAATACAATATATAATAATATGCAATCACATCACATCACAATGTAGATGAAATGAATGACCAAACAAGAAAATCTACAACAACAACAATGCTGTAAAAAGGGAAACTCAATGCCATTTGAAAAGACAAAAAGGAAAATGGAACTATTTCCATGGTATCTCAGATGGCAACTCAAGCTTCCCACTGCCCTGGAGGACGATGCATCCGCCTCTAGACCACAAAAAGCCCTGGAAGGACAATCTCTTATAAGATATGAGGGGAATTCATAAACATAATACCCCGGCGAAGACTTTCACTGGCCGAGAAACTTGCTCTCAGATTTACTTCTCCCACAACATTAACTTGGCAGCTACGCTGAGCAAGGCCAAGGAAAACAAAATTCCAGAAAATTGGATTAGTGCACAAGCTATCACAATCAGAAGCTCTGTGTTTTAGTTCAGTCCATCAAGAAACATAGGTAAGAAGCTGCTCAAGATATCCTGTGCTCAAGGGAGAATTAAACAGAGTCGGTAAAAGAGAAATACTGGCATTCTGCAACGCAGCATAGACCTAATGTTACAGTGAGCTGTCTGAAGAAATTGCGACTTCCTATCCATTCTAATATGCATTTCAAGTTTTTCGTTATTGTTATTATTCATTTCTGTTTTAAATTTAAGCACTAGTTTCTACACATTATAGCTTGCTGGGAATGCATTTCTACTGTGACAATTCTGGTACTCATAACCCAGGATTTGGTAAGTTATACTTTTCTTTTCTTTTTGCTTGAGGCAAGAACAATGCGATCAAAAAAAGATGATCGTAATACACTGACCATCTGTTCACAAGGAGAAGAGAATGGAACTGCAAGTGAATCCAACATATGGTTTAAACTCAAGTCAAGAAGCCTTCAGCACTTCCTAGATACTAAAGATAATGGTCATTTGGCATAACCTCTGCAGATTGCACCTAAGGCAAGAAACAAAGGAAAATAATAAACTGAATGCATGACTAACTATGAAGAAGGGAAAGAAAGGGAGGAAGAAAAATGAAAACTCTAATTAAAAACAATCAAGGAATCCTAGTAACAAGACCATTTTCAACCACTCAAACTAGGATAGCTAGAAAAACTCATAGAATAAGCAGGTTCGTCCACCTCCAAATCCAGAAAATGAAAACTTTAAACATCAAACCTGTCAAATCACAAAATCTTATTGAACAGGCGAAACTTTGTTGAAACCTTCAAATAAAATAATATTTTCAAAACAGGTGAAGTTTTGTTAACCACCCAAAATAATATGAGAGAGAGAGAGATGCCATCTAGAATATTTCCCTTCCTTCCTAAAGAGATTTAATTCGAACATTAGTGGGGAATAAATATATGTGTATATATATAAATATATATATATATATATATATATATTGGATACCTACCTTCCCCATTAACAATGAATCCACATCCATCAGAAGTATATGGCCTTACTGTTGATTCCACATACTCATCCACATTCACTTCCAACTTGCATTCATGTTGTATCTGTATCATTTTTAGAGGAAATTGCTCTTAACTGTTCTTCATGGCTAAATAAAAAAATAATGAGATAGAAAATTAATTTAGTAGATAATACACCTCTGCTATTCTTCTTGCACTATCTTGCAGTTGTTGTAATGGTTTAGCAAGTTCTGTCCTCAAATGTATCTGCTCGGTTGATTTGTCTCCTGGAATGAAACAACTTGCAGACGCTACTGGTAATGATCAAGTCATTAGATATTACCTGATCAAGACCATCAGATCCTGATACAGTACAGATACCAGATATATCATATCTGTATATGAGAGCTCATTTCACAATGGCGTGATCCAGCAAATCTTGGACCAATTACTGAGAACCATTTAATGGCTCCAAGAAACCATTTAATGCCTTCATAACATGCACGATTAATAGGTAGAAGTTGAAAGAGGAAGGAAGGCTATTTGTGGAATAAGTTAAAAAGGCAAAAGGAGGTCATCGGGGGAGCACTAACATAACAAGAGGAAGTAGTCTGAGTCATTTCTAGTGTGAAAAACAGTGGCTTACACCAAAGAGAGAGAACTTGTCATCTCCCTTTAACGCTGCTAACAGATAAGAATTAGGTAAGAGGAATTAAAAATTTACCATTGAACATCAGTTCAGTAACAAGGAGTTCATCTCCAGTGTCTATCAAGCAGGCAGCTCGTCCCTTCAACTGGACAACACCATTAGCATCAATATGGCCAAGCTTTTTCAAAACCCGTGAACGGTTTTTAAGTTCATCACGAAACTTTTGAAGCTGCAAAATCGATTAAAAATTAATAAAATCATAGAATATGCAAAATGATGCCAAAGCAATTCCTATAATACATTGTTTGGCTGAAAACCAGTATTAGCAGAGTTGCATCTTTAGAAATAGAGTCCCAACTACTAGTAAAACACGTCAGTGTACTCGCTGTTATTTTATTTTATTTTTGTGTACACTCTATATGATGCATTATTCTCTTCATTTTAGTGAATAGAAAAGAGGATATAGTCCAGATAAAGACATCAATACCAAATTCTGCATGTTTAATGCTAGAAGGGAAGTTTTTTGCACCTCCAAGAGCACGCAAGTAACTAAACATACATCGAGTGAAAACTACAGTCCAAGATTAATAGAGAATGTAAACATGAAAGAACACAAGGATTTTGATGGATGAATCTCTCGAGCCTTTTGTTGTACCAATGTCTATATTCCGTTCTAGGAAGAAGGTAATGATCTTCCGGTATGTACATATTAAAGGCATAATATTCATATTAAACCCAAATCCTAAGATGCTTGAGCTTTTAGGAGAATTGGTCATTTAACATGGTATCAAAGTCTGTTTGGTAGGAGGTCCTGAATTCGAGCCACCTCTTTGCAATTTATTCCCCATTTGTTGATTTGAAAGTCCATGAAAGACTCTATTTGGTTTATTTGACTCTCCCCGTGTGGATATGGGGTTGCACATGAGGAAGGGTGTTAAAGGCATGATATTCATATTTGTAGAAACAAAGAGGAGAAGAGTTAAAGGAATGCATTCCTTGTATTTTCCATTGATTCATCATACATATATATTCAAAAAGGTTAGACTATACATTAGGTAAGTCAATCTACTCTTCCTAATTGGTTACAACCCTACAAGTAAAGTATCCTAATGGGATACAATCCTATATGTCTTTAGTATGATACGTGTCTCTTGCTCACTCGAGTTGGAGTAGATGTGCTTAGTTTTGACTTGTTGTGGAAGTATTCTTGATCCCACTTGGGCCATGCGTGAGAGATGTCCTTTAGCTGTTCTTTGGTCTTCACGTATCTGTAGAGAGTAAAAGCCCAGGAGTTATATTTTCCTCATGAGAAATGGAAATTTATCTCTATGTGTTTAGTTCGTTTATGGAAAACAAAGATTAAAGAAACAATATAGAAAGATAACAGTTTGTGCAGAGCTTTATGGGTGAGTTTTATCCTGGACTTGCAAAGTTGATGAAGCCAGCGTAATCATACGGTTTGTGTCATCACTCTATATTCAGACTCCGCACTAGATCGAGAGACAACACTCTATTTCTTACTCTTTCATGAGATTAAATTCCCTCCAACAAACACACAGTAACCCAAAGTGGACCTCTTGTTCTCCTTAGATCCACCCACTTGTCGGCATCACGTAGAACACTCGAGTCCATTGTGCCGTTCGCGTATAAAATGCCCGCGTCTGAGGCTCCTTTCCGTAACGCAAAATGCGTTTCTATAGGCGCCCGATGATCCAGCGGTTGGAGAAGACGTATGTTGACACAACATTCGCAATTATCTGATATCAAGCGTGTTATTGTAAGGTAGTTCGGCTTCACGTGGCGTGTATATTTGCCGGATTAACTGACGATTAAATGTATACCAAAGTAAAGTCGCGAGTTTTGTACCATAGAATAACGCGCCAGCTTTCTTTGCAAATTTTCTGTTTGAATGATAGATCCCGACACGTATATTTCCTTTAAGATAAGAAGATTCACGTTTGCTCCTCATGGCAAACAGTAAAGTATTTTAGCATTCTTAAGTCCTTTGTATGAAATTGGCCATGAAGAAAGGACTTGAGTGAAAATATCATGTATCATTCATACGATGTGGCAAATATCAATAACATGCATGTTGAGTGTGCTGGTTGGCTATTATGCAGTGCAAAAACATGGCGTATTCATGATTTGAGGCTAACTTAGCATCCTTAACTTATTTCATGCACCCTAACCCTTCTCTTTGTGTATTTTGTAGAAATGAAGAGAACAAAGACCAAAATCAAGAAACAATTTTGGCAGTTGGAAGAGTTATAAAGGAAGAGGTGTAGTGCAGCGACCGCCCAGGCGACAACGATTTTATAGTCCGCGACCGCGGATCAAACAAGAAGAAGACTGTACAGCAAAGTTTCAACATGGTCGCGACCACAAAACACTATCTTCAGCAAACTTTAGTGTGGTAGCGACCACAGCCCCCTATAGAAACTGAGATTTTTCACATTCAGTGGTGGTCGCGACCATAGATTTTTCCTGCAGCAACTGTAAGTCACCAATTTCTGTGTGGTTGCAACCACATGATGATTAAGGCCAAAGAACTTTCCATTTTTGATCTTGTTTTGGCCCATTTTCCAATGTGTATATTTAAGTACCACTTTAAGACAATATTTAGGTTCAAACTTTGAGAGAGGGAGGCTCCTCTTCTAGGGTTTTTCTCTCTTGAAGCTTAGTTCCATTCCTAGGGTTAAATTTCATATATTTCCTAGATTGAGAGTTGTTTTGTGAAGAACTTGGGTTGTAATTGATTATTGTCGAGAAGCACGACTTTGTGGAGTGTATATTTCGACTTGGATGTTGGATTTGAAGACATCAACTTAATCTCTGTTTTGTATTTCCATCTCTAATCCTTCTTCAATTTCTACAGTTTTATGTTTGTTGATAACATGAATTTGTGGGTTTTGATAGCTAAAATGATAGGACAAACATTTCATAGGATTGGTTATCAAATTTGATGTTAGATTTGTCTAATCTTTAGTTGGTTGGTTGATTTATACTTGATTTGTTGTGTATGGTGTTAGATCGTTGGAAGTTTAAGGTTTTGGTTAATTAATTTGTGCTAAGAATCAGGTTTCTGATCTCCTTACTAGGGTATCCTTGGTGACACTTGGATTACTCCCTAAAATCTGAACCCGATTCTCCTAAGGTGTGAATCAATTACTTGGGATTTGAATTAACCTAGCTAAAGAGGCTTAGGGAATTAGGAAGGCCTAGTACTAAGCGGATTTCACTAGGAGGGGACACCAAACACATTAAACAAGGATTGCAAGGGCGTGGTGTGACTAATCAGACTTGATGCGATAACTCTACATTGCGAGCGTAGCTATGACCAATGAACTCACGAGGAAAATTACCTTTGAAAAGTATTGCTTGCATCGAACTAGAAGAGCGTAAACTGTGAATAGTGAATAGTGCGAAATAAAGAACATGAAAGTGGGATCCTTATCTGTATCCTCGAGCAATTTAAGTTGCATGAATTCGGTCGACAGGGCCTTATCACAAATGAATCCTTAGACATCAATGATGATAACCAACCCTAGTTCCTCTATAAGTCCTTCTTTCATTGTTTTTAGTCAATTGCTCCAGTTTTCATAAAGCATTCTCTGTTTTTATTTAGTTTTGTTTTCATTGTTTTGATAATTTCACACCAACTCACTTGGGCACTTAGATAGTGAATTAAGCAAGTAGTCGGGGTACTCAATCCCCCCTTAAAACATAAACATCCCCATGAGAACAATCTTGGTTCGCAATTGAAAACTATCTTATTATGGGCGTGCATTTGTGAGTTAGTTAACCACTTTGCTTGAACGCATTACGGGACCTAACAAATTCTTTGGCGTTGTGCGACAACCTAATAATACTGCTTATTTCCCAGCGATAATTGCTTGAATTTGCGTGAGGCAAAGTGATCGGATTAAATCTTATACATGCAAAATTTATAATCATTATGAATTCTGTCATCGTGAATCTGTTTTGCCATTATAATGATTTTGAGAAAAGACGAAACTCACGATCTCCCCACGAGCAAACCCGATCAGGTTATCATATAAACTTTTCAAAGATCCCCATGAAGAAATGCATTTTAATATCAGTTGGTAGGAGTCCGGTGGTGGGTGGTTTACTAGAATATAAACAGTCGAATAAAAGTCAAACTTAACTTGCAGGAGAAAATTATCAGAATAATCACCCCATAGGTCTAGGCATATCAGCACTGCTGACAGAATGGGCTTTCAAGCCAGGAGCAATTTTCCATCGGATTAACCTTCCACGATAAACACCCCGAGGCAACCGATGGCTTTCTTGGCCCGGTAAACATACAAGTCAAGTACCATTGGCGGTCAAGCGTACTCTCTCTATCATGCATGGCCTACGCTAACAGGGTGAAGCTAAAACGAGAAACAACCGTTGGCAACGAAATAGAGTACAATGATGCAATAAAATAGCAAGAATGTGATGAAAAATGGTTATAAGAACAAAAAGAGGAAATTGGATGAGCACAATGACACCTTCTGGACAAACGTGGAAGATCATCATTGATAAGCTGTGTCGGATGTTGGAAGCGGTACAGAGGGCTCTCGAGACTAGGGGTGTTGGCGCAGATGTGAGACACGAGTGATGGGAGGCTTTGTCGAAAAGGGAGGGAATAAAGCCCCGGGAGTTGGCGGGGCAAGGAGATAAGCGGGCACACATGTCATATCCCATTCAGATTGTGGAGGCGAGTGGAAAAGAATCGTTCTCGAGATAAGTGACATCAATGAGAAACCACATACTGGAGACTGGAGACAAATAACACCTATTCACTAGACATGATGTGGGAAAATATGCTTCAATGACTTAGGGATCAGAGTTTAAACACATGTGGATAACATTGAACAACAATTGCACCCAGACCAGGGAGTAATGGGGCTTAGATTTATAGGCAAGAGGGTTGCAGGGCGTCAGTTCAGACAAGGCGTACGATTAATCGAACAGTGTGACATTGGCACAAAATGCCCAGAGCATTATTTATTTAAGCAAATAGAGCAGAAGCGTTTAGGAAGATGTCTGTTTTCTTAACAAACTAATTCTGAGATGTCGGCCAAATATCGATCAGGATGTCATTAAGGCGAGATATTGAAATTGTTCTAACAAATCCATGAAATTGAGTGTGAATTTGACCGCAGGCACGGTGATCTTTTGGAGTGGTTTCCATTAAATATAACAAGTTGTTTGCGAATAATCGCCGACAAAAGTAACAAAATAATTTGGTGGGGACGTAGCGGACATAGACACTGAACGTTGGATAAGGTAACTCGAGAATGGAGCACTAGCTTATTGACTCTAGGACGAGAACTAAAACGATGATGTTTCGTAAATTGACAAGACCATAATCCAAGGGCGACCAAGCTGAAAAACTAGGGGACCCATGATTTCTTGAGCTGAGGGAAGAGGGATGGCTGTCTGCGATAGTGCCAGTAGTTGGCCAGTAGCGCAAAAGCCCCGAGCCCAGCGAGTCTCGGTCGCGGTGGGATCGAGAATGTGAGACCACCAGACTCATGTCCTCTACCCGATATCTGGCAAATGTAAGATCTTGGAAGAGACAAAAATCAGGAAAGAATGAGACAACACTTAAGGGCTCAAGTTAGTTTGCTCACAAATACCAAATTAAAAGAAGAATCAGGTAAACTCAAGATAGATGATAGGGGAATATATGGAGTGGGAAAAATGGTGCATGAACCAAAAAAACAAGACTATGATCCATCTACCAAAGTGACAGTGGAAGTTCAAGGTTGTGACTGAAAGGTAGAAAATAGGCTAGAATTACATGTCATATGATATGTGGTTCCATAATCAATGACCCATTTGGAGGACGAAGAAGAGACAAGGCATGTGTTTGGGTTACCTGACTTAGCAATAGTTGTAACCAAAGTAAATGGAGACTTATTGATTCTTGAGTAGTGGAGCGCGGCATTGTCTGCGGCGGGCGGCGATCAAATGCATATGTTATATGGCGGGAGAATCACTTGGTCGGTTCATGGCTTCTTAGTCTGTCATCATGTCAGACCCCTCCTAATATTCTGAAATAGCAACATGCTCTGAGCTAGGCCTCTGTTATTTGCCTCCTGGGGCCACTATTTCTTCATGGCTATCTTGATACGTGTTCCTTGACAAGAACATTGCTCATCTGAAGCGGATGGAAAGGCGGCGAGGATATCTCGGTGTGAGCCTCCCTCGCGAGACTTTTCTTGGAAAGATGAAATTTCAAGAAATTTGGATAGAATCTCGCTGAACGAGATCATCTGAAAGGGGCGATAGGAAGCCGTCACTTTGCCATCTTTTCTGTTAAACTTAATGGAGCCTTAACATTTGGATTCAATTCATCATGTCTTTCTATAGTCCATGAAAAATTCCATAAGAGACCGATCTTGTTTCTCGGAGCGATAAAAGGCTCTACACATTAAATATGCGAGAAATATTTCCCTTGCCAAAATACACAAATTCCAAATAATCTATTACTGTCAATCGAATTACGAATTTGGAGGAAAAGATGGGCATCTTCCTCCAGCCATCATTCCTTCGAATCATCAGTAAGAGGTCCTTAACATGAAATCTGAGTCTGATCCCATCTAAATACTCTTAGTAGAAGGGTTATTTACTCCAATCCAGTAATTAGGACAGTCAATTTGTCCGCCGTGATTTTAGACGTGTGGGATAAACGAAACTCAAAAAGCAGGCTTCTATTATTCAAATCACTCATTAGGAAGCCATGGAGAGTAGATCAGGGCCAAAGAGTACCTCCAAAAGTCAGAAACTCAAAAAATCATGCAGAAACCCTAGGTAAAGAGGTTGTAAGACACAGAAAACACCAAAAGTAATAAATCCAGGTACCAAATAGAGAAACAAAGTGGATAGGAGGATTTGTAGGTCTTTGGGCCGATACGAGACGGTCCCGTGCGCGATGCATGGATCTAGCACAGGCTTATTGTGGCGGCGTGTAGGCTTCACGGTGTTTTTCGTACCGGATTTTTCTAGTAGACTTGTCGATGACCGGCAAAGCTTCTTTGGTTGGTGGTGAGATCCCACTCTCCCTCAAAATAGGTGTTTGAAAGAACACCTCCCGGCCTCTCTTGAGCACTCAGAAAATGCCTTCTTGACAGTCTGAAGCCTCTAATTTGGGCCACAGGCTTTGTGCCATATGTAGAAACAAAGAAAAGAGTTGGAGGAATGAATTCTTTGTGTTTTTCCATTACGTTCATCATACATATATATCTGAGAAGGTTGAGAAGTATGCATTAGTAGTGATCTGCTCTTCTAATTGGTTACAACCTATAAGTAAAAGTATCCTAATGAGATACGATCCTATATGTAAGTATGATACATACCATAACAATGGTGGACGAAATCCTAAAAGTGAGAAGGGGTGGGACCAGATGACGGAGTAGATACGTCATGGGCGGTTTGGTTGTCGGGGTATATTGATATGTGGGACTGTGTGATACTTTTCCTCCAATTGTGAGTGCTATGTTGCTTGCTTAACCTATGGCTCTTTATGTGCTCATGGCCTTACAGGTTAGTATCAAAGGAATGCAATTCTTAAAGTAGTGATCTCTGGATGAACCAACGACTAGTTTTGTTAACCGAGGAGTCTGGCTTGGTATCTGACTACACTTGGTTCATATATTGTTTTGAAGCAGGTCTCCTCGAGGTTTAGTTTGGCCAGATTTATTCGATGGTTGGAGTTTGGCATGATTTAGACCTGACATACCACTCGTTTTTTATCATCATAGCTCTACAGGATATTTACTTGATTGTTTATGTGGATGACATTGTCATTCTGAGAGCCGTGTGAGATGGTATTCAAAAACTTAAAGCAAGCGCTCTTCCAACCACTTTGGGAAGAAAGACTTAGGGAAACTAGTACTTTCTGGGCTTGAGTAGCTCGATCTAGTGCAGTGTGGACATTTTCTCGGAGAGGAGTATCTTATGAAATATGTTAAAAGACAATAGTATGTTGAAATTTGTAAAGCACATAGACATTACTATGGATCCAAATGTCAAACTTGTACCAAGACAAGGAGAGACTCCACGAGATCCAAGGAGATATCGACGACTTGAAAGTAAACTGAACTATCTCACTATCACTCGTCCTGACATTTCGTTTCCTATGATCGTAGTTAGTCAGTTCCTACAATCACCTTGTGATGGCCACTGAGATGTTGCCCTCTATTAAGTCAAAGGAACACCAAATCAAAGGGTGTTGTATAAGAACAAAGGTCATGCCCAGATTGTTGGCTATAGTCACACAAGCTGAGACGGGCTCATGATATGGGCGTTCTACGTTAGGGTATTGTGTGTTGGGTGAACCAGCACTTTTTTTATCAATAAAGAAAATATTATATATAACCGCAGATCAAATGTGCAGTGCGTGAGCGAAAGGAGCCAAAACAACAAAGAATACTGAATATCCTACCTACTCCCCCATCGAGTAGGGGAAGTCTAGAGCGGCATGTGAGTTAGCATCACTATCTGGTGTATGTCCACAGGTGGATACAAGTTAGCTTTAATCCTTTGGGAGAAATATCAGCATCGTTCTCGAACTTGACTATTCCTAACGCCCCGAGAGGATTCCAGCGAGCCCGCAAGGGGCTGCTAACCAGAATTTTTGCGTTTCTTGCCCACGGCCCGGCTCCTTGCCGAAACTAAAGTGTGAAGGACCGAATCGCGGGAAGACCAGCTAATCCAGGCAATTGGCAAGAATCCCATGACATTTTGTGCATTTAATGAATCGATAAGTGGTCTATGGTCTCCTCATCCTCTTCACACATAACGCATCTATTCATAAGAGTCAAACCTCGGCGTTTGAGTTAATCCATCGTGAGCATTTTACCCCAAGAAGCTTCCCAAGCAAAGACTCTAATTTTTGGGGGCACAATTGGATTCCACACCAAGCGGTATGGGAACTCCACAGCAGGGGAAGTATCGAAACTTTTATATATAATCCTTAGTAAACACATTTCTTTGGCATTCTTCATGACATCTCTCCCGTAGTAGAAAATTTTGATCATCGAGAGTTTTAGGAATCTTACCAGTCTCCTTGACTCCCAATCATTAAGTGGTCTTATGAAAGTTGGGAACAACAATCCAGCCCCCTCTCCCTAGTGCCACGAATATGTGACCTTGGCACTCTTTGTTTCACCAAACCGGACTAAGAGAGAGGGGAAACTAGAACTCAAAGACTCCTCACTGCACCAAACATCATTCCAGAAGTTGATCCTCCTACCATCCCCAAGGACAAAGACTACGTTCTAAATAAAGCCGAACCACTCTTTTCTGATTTCCTTCCATAAGCTAGTCCCATAACCACCTTTGAGGTCATAGCCAGCCTCCAACATATTCACCATATTTGCAGCAGATAACCTTTCTCCAAAGAGCATTTCCATAGTTAATAAACCCTTGACTCCATTTTCGCGGGACATAATATTCATCTTGGAAGAACTTTTTAATCCCTTTATCTTCTCTTATGCGAGCTTCTTGTGGCCCATCTCACCAAGAGATTTTCTTGTCGGTCGTTCCTGAAAAGCGCCTTTGGATCCTTTCCAGAAATCTAGTCTTGGCGCTTTACGAGGGGCATTCGAAAGAGAAAGATAATAAGATTGGGGGGCGGAGGATGTGGATGAGCGTTATCGGAGCCATATAGAGATGTCTTTGAACCTTCCGAGGAAGCCCGGGACTCTTCACGAGACCTCTCTTAATCGAGTCAGGCAGAGGATTCTTAAGCAGCACCTAGGGGGAAGAGCTGGGGTATATGATGTAGGAAAGGGCGATTTTCATCCCGACTCCACCACCCAGCGTTGATCCGCGAGTCCGATTAGGATGTTTGACTGTTTAGTTAATTTTCCATTGACATGGCTTGAACTACATCAGTCAGCTCATGAAGCTTTTGGTGGTCAGCGTGGAAACTGCGGAAGAGGGATGCGTGTGGTCGACATAGAAAGATGGAAATAGATAGATTCTCCCCTCTCAGTTGCAATCCTATTTACTTGACCGGATAATTTCCTTTCAGCGGCACGATTTGCTCCAGACAACTAAGGGGCTTCCATTAGATATGAAAATTGGGGTGAGAGGGGTCGCTACTCGCGGGACCCATAGAACTTGAACCGGTGAGGACCGTTTATGAGGACCAGAAAGAAACCATGGAGATGCACCATTTATCGGCTCGTACTTGAGCTTGAACCCCATCTGCCCGCTGACACAGAGCGGGAAATCCCAGTGATCTATCATTGGCTTTTCTATATCTAACACACACCCAATCCTTTCTTTCCTTCTCATGGTTGAATCCACGATCTAGATTAGCCTGTGTCGAATAGCGTCAGGAATTTGGCGCCCCTACAACATTTGGGACCCAGAAATCACCTTGTCCATGACCTTCTTAGAATCCACATTGGCCTAACACTTTGGACGGAATTTTATAAAAGGCCTCACTAGGCTAATTGGCGCCAATCCTTAAAGTCTTCACAGTCTATTTCTTGAGTATTAAAACGAAATGTCGCATTTGAATTCTTTACAAATCGACATGCTCATGGAACTCTGAAAAAGCCTAAAACCTCATTCTTCTGAAGTCCCATTCAAAGCAAGCGATGGGGAAACCATCGGGGCCAGGAGCCTTGTCATTATTGAGCCTAGAGATAGCTGTCCAAATTTCATTCTCTTAGAAGGTTTCCTCAACTGGCGGCAAGTCGGACCGATCCGGTGAAGACTAAATCGGGAGGGCTCCAGGGGTGGTGAAGTCAGCAGATTTTGGAAGGCATTTACTAGACCATCCTTGATATCTACCTCCTTGACTAACTTTCTACCGTTGATGCTTATGTTGTTTAAGCAATTTCTTCGCCTATAAGCGTTAGCCATCCTGTGAAAGAAGTCGGTGTTCTTGTCCCCTTTCTTCAGCCATGTCTCTCACGGACTTCGTGGCCAAATCCTCTTCCATAAAGGGCCCAGGTTTCGTCATTTCGAGCTGGCGAAGTTGCCGACTTCCTCGAGGTGAGCCTTTCATTCTCGATCATCCTAGAAAGATACCATCGTAAGAGCATCCTCCTTGATGATCTAAGTTTTTCCCCGAAACCTCTCTATTCGAGCCTTTAAAAATACCTTCCCGGGGCCTTTAATTTTCTTGAGAGGATGGCGAAGGGCGAAGTAAGTGGAGACTTTGCCACCACCCTTTCAAGATCTCTTTGAAACCCTCAAATCTTAACCACATCAACTTTCCAGCGGAGGATGGTCCCATTCGACCCCTTCAGCATCCTTGAATGGGAGTATTGAAGACTAACTGGAGGCATCTACGATTAACCTTATTGCGATCTCAGTGGTGGTGACTAAAATCTGTCTAAGCGGGACATTGAGCTGTGTTCCACCCTACAAATCTCAAGGCCTCCCAGGCAGAAAGATCTCTCGACTCCGGATCATTCGGGCGTCGGAAAACCTTCTCTGGATTAGAATCTAAATCTTTCATTTGGAAAAAGAATCGTTAAAATCACCTCCCGACACACCATGGAACATCCGACCTTGCCGCCAGTCAGCTCTTCGAGTTCTCTGAGGTCTATTTCAGCAGGATCCGCCACTCAAGGGACCCATTCGAACCGTTTCGGCCATTCATGAACGATACGGAGAAACATCCCACCATAGAGTCCATCAGGCTAATTCGACTATTATCCCAAGCGGAAAGAATACCCCGTGGAACCATCGCGCGTCCGGCCTTTCGATTCAATCCGCACTGAGCTGCGCGCAAAGCGGGAATTTATCTCTCTGGACCTTGGTCTCCTGTAAACAAACCGAGTCATACTGTCTTCTAAGAAAGTTCTTGATCACTTTCCTTTTATCAGGGTCATTGACCCCTCTAACGTTCCAAGATATGATTTTAATCTTCATTTTAACTTTAATAATAGGTTCCCCCTATCCCTTCCCCCTCCATTGTTTATCTTATTCCCCATTATAAGTGCAGTGCTCTTGGAGTCTTCTTAATTCACAACTGCTTTTTTTTTTTGATACTATCGAATTACCCTTTCACTTGCCAATTTTTCTACTTGAGGGCCACTAAATTTCGCAGTAAATTCCAAATTTCCTTTTCAAACCCTTTGTAAGGATTCTGAATGCCTTGAGATTTATGCGCTGCTTTCCCGATTCTCATATGTCCGGGTTGTCTCATGGTAGTACCTCGCCTCTCTTTGACCATCTTCACCCAGACTCCCTCCCTGGGTGTTAATGCTCCGGCGCTCCGCCCGATTTCACTTGCCATCGGTGCCACCACCACTAAAGTGGGTTTCCCAGAATCCATATCCTTTGGCGGGAGCATGCCCCCAGGGGCCAAAAAGCCACTGGTGGCAAAGGACCGAGCCCAAAGCCAGAGAAAGGGAATGGGAGGGAGGCCCCGAGGCATATAAGAGTTATCATCGTACTTTTTGTTTATTGTGGTCGCAGCCATGTTTTTTGAGAGCTAAGGTCATCGCCGAACTCTTCATCATCCGGGATTATATGGCTTTTTTTTCCTTTTTGTTCGGTCATTTTTAATCTTGGATTAGCCTTTTGCGACAGGTGGGTATCCATGAACCGCGAGCCACGTCTCATTGACCCGTTTCACTGGGCTTTAGATCCATTATGATGCGGGCAGGAAGGCCCGTGAAGGGACCTGTTAAAGAAAATAAGGCTTGGGGTTCCCCCGATGGGCGGGGAGCGAACCCGCACCTGGCCCCATTCGCCTCGCCGCTCGAAACCAATCGGATCCGAGTCCACAAAGCCGCCTCTCCCCAACCCGAGGCAGAGCTAACGCACCTCCTATGGAGGGGATTTGTCCCTGCTGCCAGGAAGCAGATGACCATCTTTCTTGTCCTTCACCTTTGGTCTCACCTGCTCCCAGTGCATGTGTAGCCTTCCCCTTCTGCATCAGCGATGATCACGATCATTATCCTGAGCAGTGCAGTCCACGATAAGCTTCCCTCCACTTTGGAGCTTTAAACCACTGAATTGTTTTCTTGCGGAAATGGTCTTGGCCGACAAGAGTTGTAACCAGCATCTTCTCCCAGCGTAAGCATCGTCTTCTTCCGCCAGCACCGGGTCTCTGATAGCCGGGATTCATTCGTATCCGCTTCCATGTGAGGACTTTGTTTCATACTTTTTGTCACGGCTATCAACGATGTCTTGGTGAAGCTTCTCCTCTCTCTGCTCCAGTTCCAGCTTGTATTTTTCCGCTGCCTCTATGATTGTGACAGATCAAACTCTTGACAGCCCTTCATCGTACTTGATCGCCGGCACCTGAGATTCACCACAGCTGTGGTTCGCCGTCCCCTTCATCTTACCAGTATCCACCTTACGCTTTGCCCATCTATTGTCTTTAGCATTCCAGACCTCATCTGTTTCCCACTTTTACTGATCTGCCATGGGCATAGGCCCTTATTATCTGTAGTAATATCTCTTAAATATAGGCCTTTTGCTCTCCTCATCTATCTCTCTATCCCTCGGCTTTTGAATTTCACTCCATTTTTATCCTTCCTTGGAACTCGAACCAACCTCGACCATGGGCAAACCACTGTGGCTTCGATTTTAAAAGGCGTTTGACCCATCTACATTAGCTATAGAAGTATGCCTCGATCTGCCAACCCAGCTCCGTGTCGAAACACATTAATACTTCTCTGAAATCTTCCTAAATTGGGATTCATAGAACTCCATGTGCTCTGCTATTATGAGAGTATACCCCCGCTACTATTGGTTGAATCTCCCACCAAATTTAGAGTTCGTAACTTCTTGTTCCCGCCAGCAAATTGACCGACAAGGGCTTTCCGGTGCTGTTCTTTTTTTTTAACCAGGATCCTTGCCCATTGGAGGTCCTTTTTGAAGGTTGTTTCTTCATCCAAAGCAACAAAACCTCCCACAATTATCCCACCTTTTTAGGGGATTTCTCAATCCCACCAGATCGAGAAGTAGACCACTCTAATCCGATTTTGTTTCTTGGCCCTTCCTTCACGGCATCCTGTTAGCAGTCGGCCATTCTATACAACATTCCACCCTAGTCCTCCTTCAATTTTCTCCATAACTTGAGTTGCCTCTTCTGTGGGTCAAATCCAAAAAAATAAATTATGGTTTTGGAGCGATTTGAAAAGAGATGCATCTTTTAGCCTCGAGCCCTTTTGGCTGACTTCCATCTTTGTCACTGCTCGGGTCTCTTACTGGTAGTGTTTCCAACTTCCACCACTCCATGTTTTGCGACGGATCCTTTTAGAATCTGCTCACTTATGTCCCGGTGGGTGTATCTACTCTGATCTGCTCATAACATAATTTCCCTTGGGGAGAGTTTAAATAAGACTTAGCCCTCCTTGTGTGTTTTTGCCTTTCGAGACAGGCTGCGGGCTGGTTTCCTTTTTCTCTTTTGTCCTTCTCATATCCCGTGGCTTTTAAGGCTTCCTCTAACAACGTCCACCCATTTATCAGGCCATTTCCTTGAAAACGATGAGTGAAATTTGTAGTCTAGATGCAGCATGCCAGGGATGAAGCGTCCGTAGTCATTATCTTTTAACTCAGCGCCTTCTTCCATTCTCCCTCCATCCTCGAGACCTTCATAGTTTTTAATACACTTCCCTTTCTCGGTCGAGACCCTTAGGTAGGTGCGCCTATTCTCTCCCGAAGCAAATCCGTGAGCTCAATCCCTTCACCTTTACATGACCACGAACCTTCGACCAACACCACAGCCTTTATCTCGAAAGATTTAAGGTCGATGAAACCATCTTTGTTCATCTCGACCATCTCTCGTTCATGGTATCCACAGGCGTGGCTTTGAGTAGGATCATTGTTTGTTCTGTATGAAGTGCTCTGCATTGCCTGAAAGCCTCCCTAAACTGCGCCCGATAATTATATCTTATAGACAACAACTTCAAACCACTCCCGAGTTAGGACCTGCTTTGGAATAACAATCATCTGAGGTAAAGCAAAAGTCTGCTTGAATCTAGTGTTGACCAGGGAGTAGTGAGGAATTTGTGGCCTTAGCAGCATGTGAACTCTTATGGCCAAGCATCTCCCTCGAAACTAAGGTGGATCAGATTATATGAAGCTTATATGTGATAATCAGCTAGTCTTATTTAAAATGCTTAAACCTTCATGAAGTTGACATAGTGGATTACTACTTTATTATAAGAGATTGCATCGGGGATGCCCAAGACTCACCCAGTTTGTCCTTTAATGACCCGACAAGCGAGATATCTTCACTAAATTATGTAGAGGTCTGGGATAGTATATATGAGACAAGATTGGTGCATTTGAACTATATGCTCTACCTTGAAGGGAAGTGTTAAGAATTAATTTCCTAATTCATTTAGGAATCTTTTCCTTCTTTCCTTTTTGCTTTAGTCTCCTAATTAGTCATTAACTTTGTTTCCTTTATTTGCTCTAACACTTGTGTATAGATATGTATGTTCCCTCACTTTGTTAATTAATGAAAATTAGAGAATTTCTTTCTCTTCACAGATAGCAAGTGTGTTTTCCAGTCTATATTTAAAACATATGTCAAATTGAGATAAGAAAGGAACAGCAGGCAAGAAAAATACCTGGGAATCACGCATTTTTGACTTAAGCTGTTGAATTTCATGATTCACCTCCGCTTTCCTCTGGAAACTTTTGATCTGATGCTCATCCTGGGACTACACAAGTGTTAGAAGAAAGTAATATTTAGGCAAACCACTTAAAGACGCAGCAGCTTTGCAAGATATCTTATGGAACTAGTAGGACTTTTTGCCACCTTCACAAATTCAAAAGAAACAAAAAATGAGAGCCAACACTGGCATAATATTGCAAACCTTGTGCAGTGGATGAGCAAATAATTTTCTCTCAAGTTCCTCAATTTGATTGACCAACTCAACAAATTCAGGATCTTCAATACCCATGTCCTGCCAAAAAGAAGAAATACTGAGCTTCGATATAAGTAGCAACTTTAATCAATTACTTCACAAAATAAATATGATACATCCTCAGCTTCATCTTCCTAATATCAAATTTAAAGACCAACTTCGGAGAATGATTCCTCCGAGAAAATATTTAGTGAGATGAATGAGATATAGAAAATTGACAAAGCATTGAATATAAAACTGAAAGCAACAAAGAATTATTATAAGGGGGTAGATTGTGATGATGATAAGGGAATGATAGCATTTTATGTACAGGTCAAGCCTGGGAGGTTTTAAAAGAATGCACAGAAGCAATAGATAATAATGTTCTGGAAATGGTGAATTTGAGACTGCATATTAAGCCAAACTAACATAGTTATTATACACTTAGGCAAATGAGATGCCTCAGTTGGATCATATTGAAATATATATATATATATATATATATATATATAAAAATCAAGCACAAAATGAACTATGCAGATAGCATTGCAAAAAAAACCCTGGCACAAACACAAATAGTATTTAATAAACCAATCACCACCTCAGAAACAAGTGCTGAACAGGGCCCAATGATACAACACAGTGAGATATGACATAATTGGTTAACATGGCCCATTACCAAAGGATTATAATGAGAAGGAATGAATTAATCTACCAGTTGAAATTAGACATGACCCATCACCATTAAATTAATCTTCCATAAAACAATTTTTTGATAAGTGAAAACTTCCATAAAATAATGCAAGTTAATAAATACCTTGACTGGATTAAGCTTTGGAAGACCTTGAGGGAAGCGAGTTCCCAGCTCCTGGACTGCAAGCAGTATGCTTTGCCTTGCTTCCAGTGGCCGGAGATCAGGAGGTACAGATATTCTTAGTTTGCTAAGAGCAGAAATCAGGGGCAATTGAACAGGGACCTAAAGCAGATAATGTGAATCTTGGCCTCACCAGAAAAAGCCAATTTAAGCATCGTCATCAAACAGTTGTTTTGCACAAATTTGAACTCACCACATGCATTTCACCCTTTTCCCCTGGGTGAGGAGGGCGTGGTTTTGGACGTGAACCATTCTCAGCTGAACTGGGTGAACAATGAAGCAGGGTATCAACTATATAGCCACCACCACGTGAAGAAGACAAGGCTGAAAACAATGAGCCTCCTGCTGGGGCCTTTTTCACAACATTAACCACCACTCCCCAACCCCAATCTGTCCCACCTTCCCTTATCTTAACCTGCAAAATAATTGGAAGACCTTGAGTAAGGTTTCTCTTCTTTTTCTTTTTCCACCTTTTGAAGACAGCAAGTACTCTTCAATATTTCACCACTACAAAAGCAATGTATCAAAAGATCAAGTAATTATTAATTTTTTTATACGTAAATTTTTTTTTTTTTTTTGTTCACATTAGGACTTGAACCTAGAACCTCCCTTAACCCCCCATCCCTTCACTTTATCACTTGAACCAGGCCTCAAGGGCAGATCAAGTAATTATTGATTGACATACTGATACAGGCAAAAAGTGTAACATAAACCAAATAACATAACTAAATGACACATCAGTCTTACTCAGAAATACACCAGTATGGTTTAAACATAAACTGATGTTTGAAAACCAGAATTGACCAGCAGTTGGATCGTCAACAAGACACCATTCCATTCTGATTCTCTCTTTTGCTCATTAACCTATTGAAGTGGAGAAGAACCAATTGAACCATGGTCCAACCATCAACCCACATGAACCAGCAACTCAAATCCTACAAGTTTGAGCTTTGGAGGATTGGTCATTTCTGACCCTGGTTGTTAGGAGTCCTTTAGTTGAGTCACCTCTTTGATTCATTCCCCATTTGTTGATTTGAAAGTCCATGAAGGACTCTGTTTGGTTTATTTGACTCTCCACCGCAGAAGTATAGGTTGCGTGAGGAGGATGTTAAAACATAATTGCGATTTGCAGTCTACAACTTGAACTTATAGGAGAGTTGGTTGTTTAATACAACAGAACAAATCAACACCATGTTTGGCGAGGCCTAAAGAGTATGCCACGAGGGCCTTCATAACAAGGATCAAAGGCGAAGGGCCTGAAGCCTGACATATATAGTTTTAGGGGCGTGTCTAGGCTCAAGGCACAACCACTCCCTAGTTATTGCGCCTCGCCTTCCAAAACATGCGCCTTACTGAAGACGCACCTCTTATAGACTATAACTTCTTTTAAAAACACTTTTATTCTTGAAATTTCTAATTATATATTGAAATTTATATAATTTCACTACTTTTTTCAATTAATTTTTCTTTAAATATTAAGAATCTTTAATTTTTTATTAATATAATCATATTTTGAATCATATTTTATAAATTGTTGTGCATCTAAGGTCACATTTCACTCCACAAAAGCATGCACCTTGTGCCTCAAGGCTCCAAGATGAATTTGCGTCTTCGTGCACCTTGCGCCTTTTAAAACTATGAACATACCATTAGACCACATCATAGCCCTCAAGATATAAGATATCAATGTGAGATGGGATGTTCCAAAAAATTCATATGCAGCAATCGTGACTTGAACTCTATGGATGCCTATGTGAACAAAGAGTAGTGCAAGTGGATTTTGTTAAAAACTATTTTGCACTTAGTTATTTATATGTAGGTTTTGTTAAATTATAAATACACACGACATAATCCTGTTTTTCTTTTCTATTGTCCCATAGTTATCTTAAATAAACTCCTACAAAGGGTCCAGAAGTTTTTCTCAAGACTTCAAGGAAAGGTGGTGGGAAGGAATGAAGAGAACAGGCTGCAGTGGTTGGATCCCATGAAGGGAAAGTTTCTAGTCAAACGACTCAAACCCCTCTACTCCTTTATGAGGCAAGAAAGAGTAGTTACTTTTCCCTTGTTAAAGATTAGTTTCCTAATCCATTTAGGAATCTTTTTTTTCTTTCCTTTTCTATTTAGTCTCCTAATAAAACTCTAACTTTATTTCCTTTATTTGATCTAACACTTACACTATAAATATGTATGTTCTCTCATTTCTTTAATTAATGAAAATCAAAAACTTATTTTCCTCTTAACATGGTATCAGAGCCAGGTTCCGATCCTGTGAACTATGGGTTATGGGCCCACGTTGCTTCCGCTGCGCCGAAAAAGTCGCAACCACTAGAAGGGTTGTCGGAATTGAAAACACAACAAAAACTTAACTTGAACCTTCCATGGCTCTGATACTAGAAGGAAAAGATTCCTAAATAGATCAGAAAACTAATCCTTAACAATTGTTAAGAGAAAAATAATTCTTTGATTTTCATTAATTAACGAAGTGAGAGAACATACATATTTATACTCTAAATGTTAGAGCAAATAAAGGAAACAAAGTTAGAGTTTGATTAAAAGACTATTAGAGTGTGATTAGGAAACTAAAGAGAAAGGGAAAGAAGGAAAAGATTCCTAAATGGATTAGAAAACTAATCCTTAACATCCCTCAAAGGCTATTCGGAACCCATGCTCCGCACCAAAGTTTTTTAGCTTTCATAGAGAAAGGTTTGACATTGGATCAACAATAAAGAGGGGAATGGCACCTAACCAAAGAAAGTTCTTTTTGCTTGGGAAGTTTCATAGGGAAAAATTTTGGCACTGGATCAACTGCAAAGAGGAGAATGGTACCTAGTAAACAATGTTTTCTTTGTATGAGAAAGAAGAGACTATAACCACATTCTCTTTCATTATACTCAAGCTCAAGACTTATGGAGTACAATATTCTCCTTGTTTTGGGTACAGTGAGTGATGCTTCAATCGGCAAAAGAAACTTTGTTATGGTGGCATGATTCCTCTGTGGGTAAAAAGAGGAAAAAGGATGAAGCATTACCGACTATGTAATTTTTAAGGGATGATCTTTTGGAAACAAAGAGATGTATATTTATTCACTCATTTTCTCCTTTGCTTGTCATCATTTGTTGTGGGTGAGGGTATGCATTAATAGAGATTCTCTAACTACACTAATTTTTATAGATTGGTTAAGGTTAGGCTTTATGGTGCATTTGTTTCTTGTTTTTTTTTTTTTGGATCAGTAGAAAGGGAGCATATCATTAAACAAGAAGAAGCATACAAGAAAGAGAGTCTAGTAGACTACCCGTATACAAAGGCCTGGGGCTTGAGGGGCTATGCAAAGCATGACCCGACTGATTATGGGAATCGAGAATTCTTCTGAGAGTAGTCCATTGGAAATCAAACTAGCCAAAAATTAACAAAAATCACAAGGGAAGGAAAGATTTCGTTCCCGATCGAAGAAGAAGGACATCACATCTTCGAGAAAGGCAGCATTTCTCTCCTTCAAATGGCGAAAAGAAGACCTGAGGCTTGCACGCCTGAGAATTTTCTCATATTTCTTAAAGGGTGAGTTCGGTCGGGGATCGGATCATTCACATTTGAAAATGGCAGACCAGGCCCCTCAGTAATAAAAAGAGGCGATCCAAGGCCCCCTGGATAATAGGGTAATGGATGAGTAGGTGCTCAAGCATTTCTTCAGCCTCACCACAAAAAGGACACTTACTTGCAAGGGAGTAACCTCTTTTTTTAAGCTGCTCCATAGCCAAAATCTTTCCCTAGCATACTTCCCATCTAAAAAACCCTAATTTTGAGGAAACATAAGAGTTCCAAAGCATCTTGAGAGGCATACTCTATCAACTCCTTCCATCTAGTTGATCATAGCTAGATTTGGCTGTAAAAACACCATCCTTGGTCGCCTTCCATACCAATTTATCTCTTTTCAATGGGCAAGCTTTTTTATTTGGCCAACAATAACCTATTGGCATTGACCAACATAATTAAAATGAACCTATAGATAACAAGCTCACTTTGGTTATACTATTTAATATCAATGGATTACTTTTTGTTGAATAGAAAAAGGCAAATAGTTTGGTTTTTCTGTGACTAACGAACACCACCTTAGTACGGCTATAAATTTACACAAAGAGATCATGCTTGACAAATTTATCCAAGATTGCTGCATAGCCACACTTCAAGTCTCCCGAAAAAGTGTTTGTTCCAAAACCTTGTGCAGATCTAAGAATTCAAGCCAATACTAGTTGAACTTCTTCCATCTTCTCTTTGTTTGTCTATGACATAGACCTCAAATTGCACATTTCAAAGAAGAACGGAAGTGCACTCCATGCATATCTCGGTTCCTATCATGGAAAAATTTCACCATGGACCGCATGAAATTTAACTTCATGAGCGTTGTTGTGGGATGACGCCATGGAAAAAGGTCATTAATGAGGAGATGGAGGCAGCAAACAAAACAAACATGAGAAGTTGTTGATCTTCCAAGAAGAAAAAGACCAAGCGGGTATCAATAGGTATTTACAATTAAATATAAAATTGATAAGTCATTAGAGAGCTAAGACATAGGGTGGGTAGCTAAGAGCTATGCTCAAACCTACAGGGTGGATCATCAAAAAACTTTTTACCCATATGGCAAAAGTGAATATCTTGTGTGTTTTATTATCTTTAGCAACTAACCTTGATTGTTGTTAGAACCTGCATGTGAGTGAATCTTTTGCTCAGTGTTAGAAGAGGAGATATCGTGGATGTTCCCTTTGAGTTTTAGCGAATAAACTATAAAAGTTAAATTCAAGATGGGGTATAATCAAAGTTACTTATCAAAAAAATGATTAAAGTTAAGGAGAATGTTGAAGATTTGATTCCTATAATTAAGGAAGACTGATTCGATTCCTATAATTGAGGAAGACTGATTTGTGTTCAACTTAAATAAAATAACTAAGTGGAGATGGATATTAAGTTGATTTCATGTTCTGTTCTAAGGTGTGGTATTTATGATTCTCAGTCCTCAAATGTGACCTTATGCAAGTGTTTTAAACATAGAAAAATTAATAAAGTTCAACTCTTTCTCTTTCACAAAAATCTTCATGGTATCAAAGCCTCGGCTCTTTACCAGTCCCCAGTCATGCATTATAAAATGGTAATCTTTTTACTATTGCTCTTTCATGTAAAACATCAAATCCATTTTGTTAATGGATTATTGATTTGGGGCCACTGATCACATGAATAGCTCGTCACAATTATTCTCATCTTACGATTATGTGACAATAAAAAGTTAGTGCTAACGAATCATCCTCAGTGATAGTGGCATGGGTCATTATTATCCCTCCTATAACACTCCACCAAATCCTTCATGTTCCAAACTTGTATTTAGTTTTTGTCATAGTAAATTAATTAGTAATCATGAGTCTTAGACTAATTTTTCTCATCTTTCTGTGAGTTTCAAGAACTAACCATAGGGAGGATGATTGGATGTGGGCGACTTTACTTCCTTGAAAACGGATCAAGTATGACAAGGCGACTCGAATACATATAACGATTTTTATCTCACATTACTAGTAATAAAGCGGATTATGTTGCGGCACTTTAGACTAGGCCATCCTAATTTTTATTATTTGAGATATTTATTGCCAAGACTTGTTTAAGAATAAGGATCCATCTTTCTTTCAATGTGAAATCTGCGAATTAGCTAAACATCATCGATCTATGTATTCTATACAACCTTATCAACCCTCAAAACCTTTTGCTGTACACAGTGATGATGTGTAAGGGACCCATTCGACTAAAGTGCGGAAAAAAAAGTTTGTTAAATTCATTGACGCACAAGGGTTTGTTGGGCGTATTTACTAAAAGAGAAATCAAAGGATGAAAGTGTTTTTCAAAATATTTACACCATGGTTTTGACCTAATTTCAAGAAAAAATTAAAATTATTCAAAGTCACAATGGAAAAAATTACTTTAATAAAATTTTGGAAAAATTTTTTCTTGAAAAATGGATTGTGCATCAGCCGTGTGAGATCTTTCCCTCGACAAAAAATGGGATAGCTAAAAAAGAAAAAATAAGCATCTTTGATGGTGAACGTACTTTTTCAAAATGTTCTCAAATATCTGTGGAGGTTCAGAAACTGTATTTTAAGCTGCTACATATCTCATAAACATAATACCCTCGAGGGAATTTTGAATTTTTTCAAACTCCTCACGAATTTTTAGGAACACTTTACCATATTAGGCTAACATTTGAAATTGCATTAAAAGTTTTTGGATGCATTGCCTTTGTTCATAATCATGAACATGGTCGGGGTAAGTTAGATCTTTGAGCAAGAAAATGTATTTTTGTTGGATATGCACCCACTCAAAAGGGGTATAAGTATTTTGATCCTATTTCTAGAAAAATGTTTATAACCATGGATGTAAGATTTTTTGAAGACAAACCCTTGTTTGAAAATCATCTTTACGAGGGGACCCGACGTGTAGAAGATGATATTTTTTGTATTGCAGATCAAAATTTTGCTAATAAAGGCACTGATTTTACGTATTTTTTAGAGGAATCTTCAATTTCCATTAACCAAAAGGAAACTTTCCAAAATAACATTCCAGAAAAATCAAAATGTCTCTATCCAATTTACCAATAAAAAAGAGTTTGAAACATCTGAAAATAATGATCAAGCATTAGCAAAATAAATAAATATTGAGAATTACAATTGTTTGGATTCCTTGGCTTTAGTGCCCTATAATAGAGTCCAATTCTCCAAGTGCAAGAGATAGGAACGTGGCTGGAAAAACATGAAGCCTATGTGGAAAATTGTTGAGTGAGGAAAAGTTCTCATATATTACAACCAAGGAATGCCGGGAACCTAGGACATATCTACGATGTGTGATCTTCGGAGTAAAAAAATCTTTCTAATCAAAATTGATGATTTGGATCTTTCTGTTACTTCCCAAAAGGGAATGCATTCATATACCAAATACCCACGTATCTATGTAATATGTATGTTGGTATACTTACTTTCAAAAGCCTTTTTTACTTCACAACTTTCTTGCAAGAATTGAAAGGAATGTATAGGAAGCATTACGAGTTCCAAAGTGAGAAAGGTATCAAAGGCTCTTGAGAAGAATCAAACTTGGGAAGTAATGGACTTGCCAAAAGGGAAGAAGACAGTAGGGTGCAAATGGCTCTTCACCGGGAAGTAATGGACTTGCAAAGGAAGAAAGAACTGATAGGGCTCGTAACCTCTTGCATCAAATACCATTCAATGGTTTATTCTAGAACGATACAACAGTTGGTGACTGGTTTATAAAACCCTTTGGCATTATTCTCCGAAACTTTTGCTTGGTGGCAACTAACACTATCAATTGCTTCTCTCATGATCAAACGCCAGTTGATCAGGTCAAACAACAATGTAAGTCACCTTTTGAATGATGACGATCTATTACAGGAAAGTATACGTGGACTCCGCGAATTTGAAGTTTGATTGGTTTTGGTGAAATCTTTATATTATTCGACGTCTCACAGGGCTTTGTTTGAAGAAATTTTACTAGGTTGGTCAAAGATCATTATCTGACTCAGTGATCTGTATTTGTTCAACCTTACTGAGGGAGAATGCGGTGCATTTGTGTCATGGATGGTATCAAATCCTCTGAGAGATGACTTAGTGAGATGGAAAGTTGAAGAAGGAGTCACCTTTATAATTTTGGGATCAAATTTAAGGGACCTACGATATTTTCTGGGATGGAGTGGCTCTAGTCAAGGAAGGGTTCATTACTTATTGATATAGAAATATCTTGCCTTGGACATGAGCAAAGGATGAGTAAGATAGGCTAATGCCAAAAATGAACTCCTTTTTATCTGCTCTAGATATCTCATCAAGCTGAGTGGCGACTTATTACTTAGCTCGAGCTGCATCATATGATATAGCATCTCAATGTGATGTTATGAATGATTGTCCGCCTCTCATATGGCGCGTGATGAGTATTTCGGATTGGTGCCAAAAGTATCGAAAGGGTTGTTCTTTAAAAAGGGAGATTGGAATATTAGTAGGCTGATACAGATTGACAGATGATCTGATGTCGATGAGGAATTGACCGGTTATCAGCATTCTTGTGGGGGCGAGCTTAAGTGTGGAAGCAACGAGTCTTGTAGCGTAGTAAGCCTGAGGTGATGCTCAGGCTATGGCTCATGGGTGTATGTGAAATGTTAGCAACAAAAACAAGTTTTAGTTCTGAGCTAAAAATGACCTATTGGAAATTCTAATAAAAACTTTGTATGATAACAAAGTGCAATTAACATGACTTTGATCATCTGAACATGATCAGACTCAGTGTGTAGAGATTGACCGCACTTGCTGAGGGCACAAAGGAGAAAGTGTGGCGTACCGCCCGTTCCTTCAAGCTCAACGGTCGTTGGCGTTACCGAGATCTCTTACAGGATTCAGTTTTGAGCTTCTTCACGAGCAAAGTTGGGCTTCATGTGAATATATTCGCACCAACCGGGAGGTGTTGAAAGTTGATTCCTATAATTGGGGAAGAATGGTTGTGTTTAGCCAAAATGAATAACTGATTAGGAGATAGGATAATAGTTGATTCATCTTATTCTTACATTTCCTAAAGTCATATTGATGAGCTATGGTCCTAAAGTCCTATAAATATCAGCGCATCTGATGTTTTATAACACATACTTGTACAAGTGTTTTCTAAAGTTCAGCTCTTTCTGCTCTCATAATCCTCAGGAGACACTTGCTGCCTCGCACATAATATTAAAGACTTACAAATTTTAAATTGGCCATAATAAACAACAACATAATAAATATTGAAATATTGATCAATGAAGACCAACTTTGAAAGCTAGCTTCGTAGTGGAATCAAAAGCAATTTGGGGAAGGCACAAATTGCTTTACAGAATCAAAAGTGACACATTGAAAAAGATCTTGTATCAAATGCAAAATTATAAGTTGATCTTTATAAAATGCAAAATGTGGCGTACGCTAGTTGATGGACCAATTAGGAGTGACTTGGGTTTGTTCCATATAAAATTGTTAAAAAAGCAGATGGGGATAATGTTGAACTTAGAAAGGAATAATAAAAAGTTAAGTTGTAAAATGATATCTAAGCACAAAATCGATCTTGCCTATATCTATAAGTGTATTAAGCTTAACCACAAAATCAAGGAAATATAACTAAGCGGATTCGCAAAGGCTGCACTATTTTAAAGCGATGCATTACCCCAAGGAAAGTAATTTGAAAAAATACTAAAAGTTGAAGCATCAAAATCTAAAATTAGAGCAGGAACACATCATGAATAGTCAAGCACAAAAGTATACTTTGTCAGAGGAAACTTGTGACTTAAACAAAGGATGATAAGTCAAGATTATGTCTTGGAAGTTTGATCTAAAACGACGGCAATAGATTTGTGATAACATGGCTAAAATCATTCTTGAAGATGGTAGAATCAGTAGCAAAGCAACAGAATTTTACTGATAAGTCCATTGCATAGACATTACCCTCTCTTTGATTCAACATGATCCAGTCATTATGGATGAAGTATATTGCCTTTTTTTGTTATGAGAGGAATTCAACATTAGAAAAGGGCTAAGCCAAGAGCAACCACAAAAGGAATGCGGGGTCTATCTGTGAAGATTATATTGATGTTCTTTCATGTATTCTCCCGACCAAAAGATAGATTTGAACATATCTGATTGGTTTGTAACAGTTGGAATGCGATAACATCACTAACCAGCAAGGTGTTTGATAATATCAGTTTTTATGGATCTTGAAAGATCAAGCTGTACAATTATAAATTCAAAATGGAAGTAGTTTCTGTTCAGAATACGACAACGCCCAGTTTATACCAGGTATTATTCACAGAATGATAGAATGAATGAAGTTTCCAAAGTTAGTTAATCCATACAATATATAAAGGTTGCACCAAGGACTCATCAAATGATGAATTTATCGATTTTTTTATTGATAAGCGATGCCGGGATATCTTCAGCAGAGGAAGTCTGAGGTCCCGGTGAGTGTACGAGACCTCTCCCGGAGGTGTAGGGAATGGAACCGACCTAGCCTCCCGAATGGCGGGGAATACCATATATATCTCTAACAAAGAGTACTCCCTCAATAGTGAACCAAAGCTAGCCCCATGAGAGAGAGAATTTAGAAAACGGGACTTCGTCCCGGAGTCACAGACGTTTGCTTGCTTCTTGCTAGGTATTTTAAGTGAAGCGTTTTCTATCTTCATTTGCATATCAGAGAAGGCAAAAACTTTATGAGATTTGAAAGAAAAACAATTTAAGATTTGGAATTATATTTAAAAGATTAACATGAGCGTACAAAAGAATAAATACAAACAGTCCACAAATATTAAAACATGAATCTCAGTAAAGGTAATAAAAACAATATACGTTGCTGATATATTAACCCCACTTATTAAAGGAAAAAAATGCCTCATGTGTTAGAAACATGCCCACATTAGTAATGCCAACATGCTAACATGTTAATGTAACAGGACTTTTGCCCCTAGTAGAGTAAAATCTTTACCTGGTGTATGCTTTGTAAATTAAATATGGCCCACGATTAGGCAAAATTATCTGAATCAAGGCCAGGAGCTCTATTGTTGACAAGAAATGTCATGTTGCATTCAGGCAAGACGTTCTGTTTAATTATTGAGAGTCATTCACATTAACATGAACATGTTGTTACTGTTTGTAGTGTGAAACTCTAGCGAAAAACTGGGATGCGGCCGCTGTCTTAATAGTGGAGATTATAATCACCTAAGTGTGCGATGACCTGGAGATGTCGCTGTTTGAGGTTTTTAACTCTTACATTCTTACTGATGCTTCATCTTACTCTTCTCAATCCCAACCGATTATAACATTTTGCCAGCATGGACTGAATTTTTGAGAGCTTAATGTTATTTCGAGTGCCCCAAAGAACATTCAAGTTTAAGTTAGAAAAGATAATATTATATTAGTAAAAAAATTTATACAAAAATAGGGACATGTATAAACATTTAGTTAATAGAAATAAATATATGAAATACAGTTCATTTTACAGTGACGAAAATTAGAAATATTTATATAGTTTGGATTAGTATAGGCATGAGATCACTTCAGATGTTAGGTGCAAACATAGTTTAGACAGTTTCAGGCCAATAAGGCATTGAAGAAAAGGGAAAAATGATAAAGTGATGCATTGAGAGAGCAATGTATGTTGAGGGTTCAAACTTGTGAGTCACCTTGGATCAAAGTGAGGAAGGTTGGGGTGGGGAAGAATGAGTAATGGGGTGTTTGGAAAATTTTAAATTTTTAAAGTGTTTCTAGGCACCTCTCTAGTGTTCTCTCTAAAAATAACTGATGCTTTTGAGTCTTAAAGTACTTTTTAAAATATTATAACCACATTTTTATTAAACACTTAAAAGCATTTTTTGAGACTAATGACCTTTTAAAAGAATTTATTGCTTTCAAGCTGGGCTATTAGATCTTACAAGAAACTAATGAAATGTATTGAGTTTGACATGAGTGCCACTTGGATGAAAGGTGGGAAGTTAGGTGAGAAGGAGTGAAATGTGTGAGTGTTTTACAAGGAAAGTTTTGGATTTTTGGGTGTTTTAAAACTTTTTCTAGGTGTTTCTCTGAAAATCTTCTAAGTGTTTTTGAGTCTGAAGTGCTTTTAAATCATTTTGTTGTACCTATTTTTTCATATTAAAACCATGAAACATTTTTCAAGGCTGAAACCTTCTAAAAATTGTGCTGGCTGGAGACCTTAGACATGGCCAGTGGAGTTCAATGACCAGTTCTCATCCTTTGATATGCGGGAAGGAAGAATATCAGGCCAAACTCAGATGCCTGTCAGTTTTTCAAATGTTTAGCCCATAGTTGGATGCATGGTCTTGCTGTGATGTTCAGGCGGCTTGAACTCTGAAAACCAGAAGAGTGGTACCTTGATCTGAGATGGAAAGAGCACATTTAAGGGATGTGAAGTGGGAAGGACATATTAATTATCTGAATTTATATGATTAAAGCAAGAATCTGTTGTTGTGCCAGTTTAATGCTGTTGGAGATCTCTAGCAAAAATGGGTTTGATGTTTAGGAAGCAGAGATCGTCTAAAAACCCAGGATCATTATTTATATCAGTTTGTGAGCATGATACCAACACTGTACTAGTGTTTAGATTACACACATTCTCACGGCTCACAGATTTTGCCATGGTTAGGGTGAGATGTTGTTTTGGTGGGTTGTTTTTAAGTTGTTTATTACTTTGGTTCCTTTTGTACCGCGTCCATTATGATTGCTTTTGTTTTCTATAAGTTTACACTTTTTGTCAGTCAAAAAAAAATATTATTATCGCAAGAGCAAGACCACTCTCGGAAGCATCAAGCATTCTAACACTTAGCCATTACAACTTTCGAACTTTTTACCTATATGGGTAAAGCTAAAATTTGAAATCTGGATAATCATCTTCAAAAAGAAGTGCTGGGTTAAATCAGAAGTGGATTAATGAAACCTTCTCCATATCCCTTTTCAATTAATTGGAATGATTATGATTCATATCAGCTGATAAAATTATTCACGACCATTAAGTTTAAATTAGTGTCACTCCGACCCTAAAAGTATATTAACGGTGACACCCAAACCATATCATAAGTGTGTTCATCCTCCCTCTGAGAAAAGAAATAAGTTGATTATGACATGAAATAACTTCCACCATTTTCTTGTCCTTCAAAAATCTGTGACAGCTAAATAAATTCTGACTGAGGCTATTTAAAATGTAATAAATCCAAATCATAAATAAGTCAGTTAAAGTTCATTCATATCAAGGGACTTCTAATAGTTGATGAAGAAGATGTGAGAAGTATATAGTTGGTTTCAAATAAAATGATGTAAGAAAACTACTTATTATAGGAGAGATCAGATCAATAAATCTTTAACCAATAAATGTTTATATAAGCTGAATCCACGGGCGTCATCACCTTGCAGCCTGCTCTTCCACTCAGGATCTTCAAAACATTTATTAATAATAAAAAAATGGGAGGGGTCGGAGAAAATGTCAATATATACGATAAGTCAGGAAGGTTGTCACTAAATCATCTCACAGACCTTACTGTTTGACCAATGAAGCGATGGCTATCACCCATCCACTTATATGGCTGAAACAACAGTTTTTGCAGGCATCGCATTAACCATGGCAAGCTGTATGTTCAATTTTAAGGAACAGTTAAAAAGTCTGGTCTATATGAACGTATCTGTCCAAGACTAGATAACAACGAAACAAATCTGATATTAGATTAAAGGAAAAACTGGTGTTTAGAATATCTTACAGTTTCTGTGGCTAGAGCATACAAGGATTCTTGGAAAAACCGGCTGTGATTCACTGATTAACCGGAGAGACAGTGGAGTAATTTTGACAGTGCACCAACACGTGGATGACAGGCTCGGCTCAGCGGGCGAACAGTTTCCTTTCTTAACTTTACTCGTTTATTAGTGAGCCATTACTGGAAGGCACATTCAGCCCGCATCCATCGCTACTGCATTGGGATGAAATCAGATGTGGACTGGGCGCAGGCGGCGTGCGCTCTATCTTCCTGAAGCTGAATGTTGTTTTCCGCGGTTGAGAAACCGTTTCTGAATCATCTAAAATTGAAAAACTTTTGAAATCAGTGCCCAAAAGGAGATACTGAATATGATTGATTATACCATGCTTGGGATAATGGAAGGTCAGAGGACAGTGTTCAGTCAAGTTGAATGGCTGCTAACAATAGGGCGACGAAGGAGAAGGTACAGGCTGCTGTGACCTGGTGGCCATAGAATCTTATGGAACTGGGATCAGGGCTGGACAGCAGGATTTTATGTTGTGTTAACTTCAGACTCTTGAGCCATACATCAGATTTTATAAAGGGTTTCTGAGACAAGCAACATCTTTGAGTTTTCTTATTATATGAATTGCGACAAAGGACATGGACTTTCAGTGTCAAACTCAAAGCCATCCTCAATAGTCATAATCATTGACCCAGTGGAGTGTTGTTGCATTAGTGAGCAGTTTTGCATCTTTTTATAGTTTTGTTTCTTATAACAAGGGGTGGGTGCATATCTTCTTACCTTTATATCTTAGGACTCTACTACCTTTAAAAAGCCTGTAGCATACTTTGACTCTTACTTATAGAAATAATAAATGCATCTTTAATAAACATTGACCAATAGAGACAGAAAATTATGATTGAACAATAACAAAGAAAAATGCATGGTGATTCCCACCTTTACGATTTTAAATATGTCAGAACCCCCAGAAGCATTACCACCTTTAGCAATTCGACCACTAGTTTTGGAATTTGCACTCTTACTTCCAACACCCTGCTTCTGCTTAGGAAGCTATCATGCAGCTTCATAGGTATCTTCCCTGAACTGCTCATTCCTGTGGCAACCGAATGAAGTCTGATCTCACCATAAAAACTATAATGCTTTGCAGAGTGTTGTTAGAAATCTGTGTACACCACATGACATGGCTGTCTGTGCAAATTACAAATCCACTCAGCAAATTCTGTGGCATTTGACATTGTGGCAGAGAGAAAAACCATTTTGATAGCAGGAGGAAGGAAAATTATACTCTCTTCCCAAACTACCCCTCTCTCACGGTCCTTCATATAATGAATTTCATCAAAAATGACCCATGCAACTTCCTTCAAAACCTCAGAACCCCTATATAGCATCCCTCTCAAAATCTCTGTCGTCATGACCAAGCAACTTGCATTAGGCGAGAGCGTGACATCACCTGTCATTAACCCCATCAGAGGAATTTACAGCTTAAAGCTCTCTAGTATGCAGTTATAATGCCTTCAAGGTGATGTTAAAATACAACCAACTGCTTGTCCCTAAATACCGCAGCCGATTGTATTCATTCTAAGCAGTCTTGCCTGCCAGAAGTATGGGCGAGCCAGAGCTGGTTGTTCAGTTCTGATAAACAATGGACACACTTGCTGGAATGGGTCGAGAGTGAAGGGATAGGTCTTTGCCATTTTTCCAGAGTAGATAGGATTTGAGAGGGTTCCATGAACAGATTTGTCCTTGCTTGAAGTGTATCCGGCCGGAACAGCTGCCTCATGTACACAAGTGCGTGTCAAATTGCGCCGCTTCGAGGCAGATTCTTCTTGCTGCGGCGTCTGTTTGACCTCCGAAATTTCTTCAGGTAGCTTACGTTTCCCCAGAGTCGGATTTGCCCCATGTCGAAACTTCCGAGCTGCTTTCTTCAGATGCAAGAGCGATCTCTCCAGCGCTCTGGAATCCGAGACCTTAAACGAGCCCGGCAAACGAACCGAGCAAAATAGTGGAATGAGCATGAAATGTACTTTATCGACCTCAGATCCAATGCACCAAGGCTAATACCACTTCGTAAAACCCCATATTTTCAGCTAAAGTCAAATATATAATCCTCAAGCGTAAAAGAATATGCATATTGCGCAACCAAGCGATCCGATTTCGATTTACTCACTAATTTGGCTGTTGAGAAAATGTGTGGTAGGACTCAAATAAAATCTTCGAATCCATAGTTCTATCTGGAGACCAGAGACAAGACAAGAGAATGATTGAAGACATACATTCTCAGTTTTCTGCAAGGCAAAAGAATGCAGTGAGTGGATCTTTATTCGTGAAGGATTCTTGCCGGAGGAGCTGGACATTCATGGTGGGATTTGAAAGTAGGGCTTACCTGTCTCACAGTGGGAAGAAGAGTACTTCACCTGCCCTCAGCACTTGCCATTTTGAATTTCTTAAAGTTAAAAACCCTCCCTTTGAATTTTTGTATATTAACGACTTTACCAATGGGATGCCTAATATATCAAATATATTTTCTATCTTCTCTTAATACACAAAGGAGGTGATTCTAATAACATTTGGTTATTATAATTATCGTGATTAGACGAACCTATAAAGAAGATTGAAATAATTATATATTTTCTTTCTACGTCTGATGAATATAAAAATGTTTTTTTAAATTGATTTTAAAATTTCAAAACCGAATAAATTACCATTCAATCTGAGACGATAATAATAAATATTTATTTTCTAATTTTTTATAAATACCTGAATCATCAGACTATTCAATGGGCCCAGAGTTTGTTGTTACCCCAGGTTAAATTCACATAAATGACTCAAGCCACTTACGATATTAAAACCAGGGTGAACTATCTACATGGATAAATCTTAAAGCCCATCGAAAAACCAGAATTAATCATTATGATTTCATTGTAGCGACCATCTGAATGTCAAGTCCTCCGACGGTCCATCTACCGCGCCATGGCATGTGTTATAAGGATGGCCACAAATGAAATAACATAATAAAGATTTATAATTTCAAAAATATTATTATCCAGAAAGATAATCGTTGATAAAAACGTATTTTATCTTTATTTCTCAAAAATATTTGATGAGAAGAGCATATTTGAATTCTAAAACAATACGCAGGTGGGGCAAAAGCGCAGGGTGTTGAGAAGATCCCATGCGGAATTGGAGGTAGGCAATCCAGTTATGTGCAACTCTACTTGTTTTCCACTATCATATTTTCTTTGACTTAATATGAAAGAGTGCTCAGGTCCATATCGGATCGATATTTTTTGTAGGTTTATATTGCGCCGCTAATGGCCTAGAGGTCAGATGATAAAGGTAACAACAATTGGCGTTATATGTGAAGACCACGAACATAAGGAATCTCCAGCCACAGGCTACAAGGGCTTAACCCCAGTGGTTGTCAATGGCATATCATAAGGCTACAGCCATCCCAGTTCACATTTGATTCATCCGAAACAATTGCAATGTCAAGTAACTTGGTGAACCAATCGCCAGAAAATCAATTCCTTCATTGGCGTCAGGACATGGAGATAAAGCAAGATAAATAAGCAAGAAATATGAAGGAGTTGCAAAGTTATGTTGAACGCTTACAGAGTGAGAATGACTAGTTGCGAACTCAGATCGGAGAAAGCTGTGATCTTGGAAGAGGTATTATCAATAAAGTTTTTTTTAAAGCATTCTTTTTCAATCTTTGCAATAACTCACTTTCGAAATCAAATGTGGTTGATATCTATTACTGGCACTTTCTGCAAAAGGCATTTGTAGGCTCTTGCTCGCGCGTATAAAAATCAGTATATTGATATCTACGGCACTTTCAAAATGGTGTGTCTTACCACATTGGCATACAAAGTGATATCATTTGATATCTTGCGAAGCACTTTCAAAAATGCGGACCTTCATGACTCATAGCCTACTAGCACTCCATAAAGGATTGAGATACCGGATGAAGCCTCCCTCTGCTCTCAAAGACGGATCATTGAAATACCACCTTTATTAATAAAGGCGAATGCTTGTTCGATATCTAGCCAGCATTTAGGAAACTAAATTGGCTCTTGGCACCACCTTAACATTCACAAGAAATCCAGGATGTCATTTGTCTATCCTGTTTGCACTTTCAAAATCACAGGGTATGTAAGCTCTTGCCTACTACTTTCTAAAGAAATCCATATATAAATATCTGTTTGCACCAAAAATGAGACTTGTAAGCAGCTCCAATAACTCTTTCTAAAGGCATGAACTTATACAGCTTTGCTATCACTCAAAAAGCGGAGACCAAAACTCTCTAGCTTCTTTAAGCTTATTCTTAAAATATACTTTTCAGCTCTAAGACTATTGGCACTTTCAAATACGAGCTGTAAACCAGACCTAAGCTTTCCAGAAAACAGACATGAAATAAATGCGCTGCACCCCTCAAAGGCAGTTTTGCTCAGAGTCTCATGGCACTTTCAAAATGTCAAACTTTTAGCTATAAAGCTAATACTTCAAATCTTCAGACTTTTAGCTATAAGCCTATATTAGTCATTTCTTAAGGTCTGACTGCATGAAATCTAAAGCTCAGTGTACCCGAAGAAAACTGACATGGTTGAAAACTGTGGCATAAAAAGTAGACTTGAGCTTCTAAAACATATTAGCTCCTTTCTTAGATGAGCTTATGTGTTTCTAAAATGCACTATAGCCCTTTCTTAAAGTATCTGTGGCTCTCTCTTTGTGCTTTTTCTAAACCCATGTTGTAGCTCTAGCTGCTTGCCCCAGTACGGACTTGTATCAGCTCCTAGGCTGCTTGACCCTTCTTAAGGTTGCCACTTGCCTTCAGCCTATGCACTTTCCTAAAGAGGCTGAGCTTGACTCCCCCAAGCTTGACCCAGCCCTTTTTAAAGGTGGGACTTGCAAAAACTCTAAAGCACATAACCTTTCTAAAGCCCGGACTTGCTTGACTTTAAGCTGCTTGCTTGCTTTCAAAGACCAGGACTTAAACACAAGCTCTTGACACTTTCAAAATGTCAAACTTATGACTCTAAGCCTACTGGCCCTTTCTTAAGGCCAAACTTGTGGCTCTAAGCCTTGTGACTTGCCACAAATGCACGGACATGGCTGCAAGCCTAACACTTTCAAAAGGCGAAGCTTAGCTTTAAGTGTAACCCTTTTAAAAGGGCAGTTTGTGGCTCGAGCTCGGCACTTTCAAAATAGTGCAAACTTGTGGCTCCTAAGCCCTATCGACACTAAAGGCCCGGACTTCTAACTCTAAGCTGGCCACTCTTAGGGGCCCCGAACTTGTCAGCTTTAGCTAGTCTGCTTTCAAAGGCCGGACTTGCAGCTCTAAGCTGTTGGCACTTTTCAAAATGTTAGACTTACAGCCACTTTCTTAAGGAAGAGCCCGAACTTATAGCCCATGCAGCACGTGACACTTTTAAAGTCAAACTTGAAAACAAGCTTGACACTTTCAGGAAATGCCCGGACTTTTTGACTCTGAAAGTATAAAGCAGGAAAATTCAAATTTTATGAAAATAGGTAAAGCGGTAATTTAATTAAAATCCGAAATTTTGTAGATCTCGGTTCGTGAAAGCGAACTTCACGTTGTGTAATGCAGAAATCTAGTTACCATTAAGATTGTTGGTCAAAGGTCAGAGATTTCATATTTTGAGAGCCTTTGAGTGTCGGTCGCCATGGTTGAGAGACATATGATGTGACAGGGAGTCCACTACCATGTACTCATGTGTGACACATTGTTGCGCCAGATTAGTGGGGATGGAAATGGATAATTACAAAGATTGTGCGAAGTATCAAAATGATGAAAAAATCGGACATTATGAGAATTATTAAAATTGTTAATGAGGTAAGGACAAAGGCAATAGTGTCGCATATTCAGAATTAAGAATAGCGAAGGAATCAGTGGTGCGGTTTGTAAATCTAGAGAGAGAAGTGCGACTTCTTTCTAGATTCTGATCGTCAGGCTGTCGGTTCGTAGACAGAAACGAGTAGTCTGTGGCGAGGAGCTCTAGCGTGGACCATGATTTTTGGGTGCGAAAACTCAAGAGGTAAGGATCTTTTCTCTTAGCATGATGTCTTTGTTCAAGGGCCAGCTGTTTATGGTTAAGGGATATTATGAGGGCTTGATTTGAAGTCGTAGAATTCGATCTCGAAACTTTGAAGGCAAGTGGAAAAATCCCAAATTTGGTAGGGGCGTGAGCGGTGCAATGAGGGTATCCTTATTCACATGAATAGTGACAATTTTCTTGGTGTGAAAATGTGTGTTATCAAGTGATTCAAGAAAGCAGCTTGCTTAGCATGTTTGCCTAATTATGTGATGTGAGCTAATTTTGGTGTTATTGATGTGAATTTAATACTTTGTGATTTGTTTGAATAATTATATTAATATACCATGCATGTAGATATATTAATGAATGTTTGCGATTGGCATCATGCATTCATATGCAACGCACAGGGCACCTAGAATATTAGAATTGAGTGCATGACATGAAATTGAAAAGAAAAAGCGAAAATGTTTTGTAAAAATGAATTTCAAGGAAGATTTTAAGGAATTATCTTGGAGAGTTGTCAATGAATCCAACGGATGAGGACCATGAAGCTGACTGGAGAAATATCGACGATCGCCTCGGAGGAGTAGTCGATGTATTTACCAAGAGGAATTCGGTAGTAGGTTTGAGAACAAAGGCTTTTTGTTTTGAAAGCGGATATTCCCACTCGCATTCGGCTTAGGCGTATGTGAGGGGCCAGTAAGGACTTCGGGGACAGGATTAGTAATGTAGGCGTTCAGTGGTTCGTGTAGAATTGCTTGGATGTGATTGTTTGACATGGCATGTACTGCACTTGGGTGGGAGGTAACTCTAGCGCGGAAATTATCCTCTTTGGTTTCTCACCACTATAGAGGGATCGCTAATACAGTCTGGGGGGTGTCTGAGAGGACGGCGCTCCCACTAGGCGTTTGAAAAAGTCGGGTTGTGGCTTTAGCATTATCATTTTTATAACTTGCATGTATTGAAATTATAAGTTTTGATATATGTTTACAGTAAGGAAATGAACATTAACTCTTGAACTAGTGTATATAGTTGATGTATTTTTTGTGTGTGGAGCCATTAATGCTGGGACCCAGTGACCATTATTTTACTCGCGCCAACCAGACCTTGTGAGTCATTCTCAGTATTTAGGATAGGTTGTATTTAGGTAGAAATACGTCTAGAAAGACTCTGCCCGATTTCATAGTGGTGTCGGGATTCTGAAGCGTGCGAAAGTGTCCCCATGGTAGCGGGTTGTCAGCGGTGCGGGATTTAGGCGTCACTAAACACTAGCCCTTTCAAAGATCGGACACCTTGGCGACCCGGCCCTCTTGACACTTTCAAAAACACTTCTTGTGGCTCTAAACCTGGCGCTTTTCAATCTGAGATTCCTAGCTCTAGAATCCGGCTGACCCTTTCTTAAGGCAAAACTTATGGCTCTGAGCTTGCTGGCACTTTCTAAAGGCCAGACTTATGGCTTTAAGTCTGCCGACCCTTTCTTAAGGCCAGACTTGTGGCTCTAGAAACTGCTGACACTTTAAAGACCGGATGTTGTGTACTAAACACTGTACATGCCTAAAGCTGTGATGGCTCCTTAGCTGTTGGTAGAGCCTAAACATCGTATTTTGCACCATTGGCCGTGCCGACAAAGAGTCCTGCATTGAGGAGTTCAGTGGTCGATAATTGGTAGGCGACATCTATTATGATCGGCTCTTTGCACGATGCGCGGCAAAATTGGCAGCAAGACTAGACATGTCGTGCTCACACTCTTCAGTTGGCTCTTCTAAGTAATGAGGCGGGAGACGATCCCACTCTAAGTCTCATGTGTTGGAAGGGTTTGGACTTACCCATTCCTGGCTTCGGCCCGGCATCGGGCTTGATCCAGGCTGCCTCCGCTTCTTCCCTTATTTCTCTTTTTCCTCTCGCGCTGGGGAGCGACTCGGGGCTTGTTGGCGGACATGTTGGCATAGTATTTTCCTGAAGCTGGCTTTCAGCCCGGGGGAAAGGCATTATGAGTCCTTAGTCTTCAAATTCACTGCTCAGTGGGCCCGAGGAAGCGACTTTGCCCAGGCGTGTAATTTCAGGCCACTATAGTATTAAAGCCCAATCAGAGGCCTATCTGATGAGAATCAAAGCACAAGAGGATGTGAAGCGAGGGCTTACAGAAGGTTATTAAATTCAATCTTAATTATGGAAAGTTCAGATTAAAGATTTGTGAAACAGAGCATGAATATATTTCTATTTCAAGTGTTTTGAGTTTATTACTATTTTGATTTGGAGTTGTTTTATTTAAAAAGATTTATTCTCTGAAGTCAAAGTAGGATTGCTATTTAATTTAGAAAGTGTGTGTTTTGCTAGGAAAATACAGAATTTCTATTTCTTTTTAAAAAAGATTTGTAACGAATTTTAGTGTTAGTTTCTTATATTTGGGTGATTTGTTCTGATTCTTTGCTATTTTGGAGGAGGGCCCGATTTCATTCTGATTCTTTCTTTATTTGGAATTGATTTGTTCTGATTCTTCTTGTTGGAATGATGGTTGTTCCCTGATTCTTGCTATTTTGGAGATGATTTGTTCACGATTCACTGCTATTTTGGAGAGATGATTTGATGATTCTTTGATTTGCTGCTATTTTGGAGAGGCGTTTGTTTCATGATTTGCTCTTTGATTTATTTATCACCAAGTCTTGTCTAAAAGTTATCAGTTTCCTTTTTTTGTTTTATTGTCTTTACTTTCCTTATGGCTGAATGTTGGGGTTCTATTCTTCACATTGTTTTGACATTAAAGACTTTATTATCTGCTGTATTCTTCGAGTTTGAAGCATTTATAAAATTAGAGTTTCAATTTTCTCTTTGGTTCAACTAAGAACTCCTTGAACTTATCGGATTAGCTGGTAAGAATTCCATCAGACTTATCAATCGGGATCTCATCGATTGTGAAGTATCACATATACGGAGTTCTTGCTTCCACTGCCAACAGCGGTCTGGTCATCCATCCAATGACATTCGGTTCTTAGAGCGTTGATCAGATCCTCTCCTCATGAGTTAATGGGTTCGTATCGACTTGAGTATACGAACCTTGAGGTTCACATTTTTACGGTTTGCCTATCTTTTTATTATTATTTTTTTTTGTCGAGACCATCTTAGTCACATTTCCATCCATACCTTCTAAATTAGTTTCAACCCCAATTTCATTCACAACCTATTATCTACTCCATCCAAGATCCGATTTTCAACCATTCTTGATGGAAGTTATAATTTTTATTATTTTTTTTTTTAACTTTGGTGGGCGGTGGGTAAAGAAACAATAAAAAAACAATGGTGATGGAATCCGATTGATAAGTGTGATGAAGCCAGTAACGGAATAGCGTTAAGTTGAGAGTTAACAAGGCAAGAGAAATTGAAACTCTCAATTTTATAAATTAACTTCAAACTTTAGAATCTGGGGATAACTAAAGCCTTTAAATAGAACAAACAATGTGAAGAGGCGAGAAACTAAATAATGGCCATAAAGGAAAGTAAATATTTGGCTTTAAAAACAAAAAAAAGGACTAGATAACTTTTAGGACAAGACTTGGTGATAACAAATCAGCAGCAAATCATGAACAAATCGACTCTCAAAATAAGCGACGGATCGGGAACCGTCATCATCCATCTCCAAAATAGCAAACAAATCGGAACAAATCCTTCCAAAATAGCAGCAAATCGGGAACAAATGTCTCTCAAAATAGCGGCAAATCAGAACAAATCACTCTCTCCAAAATAGCGACAAATCTAGGGAACAAATCGACTCAAAATGGCAGCCAAATCTCAGAGACAAATCATCTCTCAAAATAGCGACCAAATCGGGAACAAATCCAGCTCGAAATAGCAGGCAAATAACGCAAATTTGAAACAAATCTTTTTAAAAAGAAATAAAAACTCCTATTTTCCTAGCAAAACACACTTTCTAAATTAAATAAGCGACTTCTCTGTATTAAAATTCTTATTTGACTTTTGTACATCATATGTTTTTCATTGCAAATGTGAAGATAGGAATCACTTGTTTTTGGGTGCCATTTCACTTTCTTGACATTTGATTGAGATTCTAAGATTTATGTGGAAATTCAGGTACGCGAAGTTGGGAGGAATGAACTCTTATAGGTATGTGCTTCCTAGAAATCATTTGTTCTATTACGAGAGAGGATTCTTTGTGGGGTGCTACCATTATCATTTATGGAGGCATCGGAATAGTAGAATTCAAGGCATCTATTCTCCTGGCGACACCATTTTTCATCTCATCTGACGTGTTAGATTGAGAATCTCTAGTTTCCAGTGGTGGATGCAATCCTGTGAGCACAGTATATGTGAGAGATGGTCCTTCACTTCATATCTTTGAAGTGCTTGATGGTTCTCATGGATTTGATTGATAGGTTTTTTGTTGGTTGGGTCCTTGCCGCTCTTTTGAATTTTGAACACACTTTACCCGAAATTTGTAGAAATTTGGGCTTTGGGGTGTAGTGTCTCCTTAAGTTCAATGAGTGAGTTTGGTTCTTTTGTTTTGTTGTTTGTTGGATTGTTGCTGGTTGTTTTGGCATGGCCTTCTCATTGTTTTTAGGGAGGTTAATCAGTTTCCTTCTCTTTTGGGCTTTGGGCTCGTGTATTCTTTGTTGTGTGATGCCTTTTTGGTAATAAGCGCATTATCAAAAAAAAAAAAAAACTCTACTTTGACTTGGAGAATAAATCTTTTAAAATAAAACAACTCCAAATCAAAATATTAATAAAACTCAAAACACTTGGAAATAGAAATATCATTAATGTCTCCAGTTTCATCCTCCCGAATCTAGGCTTTCCACTTGGTAGATTGAATTCCTAATGAATCTTCTAGAAGCTCCTGCCTCACGGATCCTTTGTGCTTTGATTCTCATCACTATCTAGACGGGAGAGTCTTAAAGCCTATTTGAGAAAGTCAGGATGTCTTGTTAAAGACTCTCTTCATGGCGGTTTGTCTAGGATTTCAAGTCCCCTAGCCGGCCATCATACCTCATATGACATGTTTGTTATGGATAATACAAAAGAGATTTATCCACGGATTTCCTAGTTTTCAAATCCCTTATTTCTTGAAAAGATTATCATTGATAAGGAAAAACATATTTTATCTCTTATTTCTCAGAAGGATGATCCTTGATAAAGAAAAACATATTTTATTCCTAAAACAAGAATGAAGATTTGGGAACCAAGTTCTATAAATTGGGAAGATCCCCCACGGGGTGGAGGTAGGCAATCTCAACTGTGCACTCCCTTCTTCTTTCTTTCCATATTTTTGCTGACTTAATCATCGGAGAAGTGTTAAGATTTAATACGGAAATCAACACACAATATTCCAAATCATTGAATTCAAACTCATCTCTGATAATAAAATAATAATAATAAAAAAAATATATAGATTACATACGATTTGAAGAACCACATGACCATGAAATTTTTCCTTGAGTTTATAGATCTTAAATCGCGCCCGATCTCTCTTATTCTCCTTATCAAACTTTGTTCAAGATTGTTTTATATAATTGATGGAAGAGTGCCTTAACACAGCGTGTGAAGGGTTTCTATATATAACTTATTGATAGGAGGAAGAGGGCCAAGAATACGTTCAAAAACCGTTCAGCGATGCAATTAAGATAATTGTTCTTATAATAAATTATATTGGCTATAATTTACCCTCCATCAAGGATAAATATCTTCATATATAGTTTAAAAGATATTAGTATTCTTTTAATTGGCTAAATATATAGGTTAGTGGGCCACCCACTTAATTTTTATGTAGAAATAACATTTCTCACTTAGCTACTAAATGCGATTATAGAAAACTATCAATGATCACGATTCTAAATAAACTTATTGTCTACGTCAAATCATATATACCGCATAATCTTTGAGATCAGTTAACAGATCATAAATCAGTCATAGAGTCCGCATGACTATAATGTCATGTTTCTTCATACACCACATCAATAACCCTTAACCCAATCCATAAACTGCCAAATAGCTGTAATTTGTCTTGTGGGACAATTCTTATTTATCAAACGATAAAATGTATCATAATTAGAAACAGAATAAACGAAAAACAATTTTAATGCATGAATTATCAATTCTTATAACTACCATTATTTATCATATATTATGGATTACTCAAAGGCCATCTCATAACATGTTCTAGATATGCCTTTGGGTAATCCTTTAGTTAATGGATTAAGCAACCATCGTGTAATTACATAATATTTCAATTAAACACTTATTGTTTACGGACTCTTTCTTTAACAACTAAATACTTTAATTCTGTGTGTTTTTCGATCCACTAGAAATTTGCCATTCTTAAGAAAGCAATTTATGGTGTTATCACAATATATTCTCAAAGGTTTAGCAATAGAGTCGACAACACCAAGCCACGAGACAAAATTCCATGACCCATAAAAAGGATGACTTGGAAACTCAAAACAAGCAACAAACTTGGCCTCCATCGTAGGATGAAGCAATAGTGATTGTTTTTATAACCCATGAGATTGCTTTACATTTGATAGCATAAAAGAAACCAAAATCTGAGTTGACTTTAGGCTACTAAGGATAAACACCATAATCAAATCTGAAGATGGCAGAGCAGCTACAATTGTTGGATCTTTTATATATACAGGCACTATAATAATATTTTGTCCCTTTTTAGTACCTGCAGCGGCCTTCTTTGCGGCTTTCCGGTGTTTCAATCACCATTATCACTTTGGTATCTTCCTAACCTTTTCTAACAAAGCTGATATAAGTTAACTTGCATGTTTTGGCGTATCAAAGCTCTCAGTGGAAGTAACAAGAATTTTCTTGTTTGCTCCCTTTCCATTATTGTTATTCACTTTTGCTTCTTCATTTCCTTAATTTGTCACCTTTAAATGGAATTTTATGCAGATGAACATAGTGCATATTAAATCTCTCTGAACGAATTAAATATATCCTTTATGAGATAGAGCTAGCACTCCTCGAGATTCGATCCCTAAGAGATCTCGATGCCAATCTTTATAGTTTACTCACCCATACTCCAAACCATATGAAAGTTTTCACACAGAGATATTCCTTGGATTTCACCCTAATAAGCCCCGAGATCAACACTGCAAGCAAAAGCCATCATCCACACTGATATCGAAATATAAACTTTCCCACTAACTTTCGGATATATAAATTGATCAACACGTGACTTCTCTTTAAATCTTAAATATATAATGGTATGATTAAACAATATACATTATACGGAAACTTGTTTAAGACAGCATGTAAATGGATTTCTTTAATTTGCAAACTAGGTGTTCATTTCCTTTCTTTACGAACCCTTCGGGTTGTTTCATGCAAGATATCTTCATCAAATTCCCATTTAAGAATGTGTTTCCACATCCATTTGATGTACTCTAAAATCAAAATAGACACAAATACATTATGATTTAAGCGAATCTTTGCCGAAGTATCTTTGCTTAATGATACTTCCTTTTGAGTGAAACTTTTGGCCACAAGTCTAGCGCCAAATAGATTCGATATTGCCTTTAGCGTCGTGCTTTGTCTTAAAGACCCATTTACGACCCGGCGGGTTTTACAACTATTAAACGAATTTGTTGAGATCCCGAACACGTTATAGGCCATAGATTTATTTCTTATTTCTATATAGCTTCAATGTTTACTAGAATCATGCTTTCCATGGCATGAATGGAAATCGGATCTTCTATATCTGATATCAAAATCAGATTCCACGTAAATACACCACATAATGTATCTGTAATGGCAGGTTTCACTTCTATTCAGGATCTATAAAGATTGCCGTTGTGGTGGCTCTCTGTTATTTTGATAACAATATTTTACCACATTGGTAATGAACCATCTCTATTGTATTTGCTCATTTCCTCAACCCCAGCAGCTGATTGAAGGGACAGTAATTTCTTGAGGAGTAAAAGAGTGGTGCAGGACCATCCTCTTATCTCTTCAACATCTACCTTTCTTGGTTCATTCACTCCCACTAATTTCGCCATTCTCTAGAATACAGCATTAGGTTTCAACTATTCTCTTACCTGTGGTTTGAGACCGATAAAATTTGTACCATTCTGATTTTGGATAGCCAGTGAAATGTCGGATAGTTCTTGAATCAGTTTTCTCATGTGGGTTATGGATTCTTGCCTCCACTAGACAATCCCATATATGTATATGTCTCAGAAGCTAGGTTTCCCTCTCTTTTAGTCCGTAACTCGAGAAAGGAGTTTTGGGCTGCCTTACTAGGAACTCTGTTTGGATTTATGTATAGCATTCGCGGTTTTTAAGGTTTCACCCACAATGAATAGGTCTGGAAGAGTAACTCACATCCTTATAACCATTTCCGATACAATGCGATTCGCCTTTCAGCAACACCATTTCACATTTGTGATTATTACCGGGCATTAATGTCTTGAGCATGAATCTACTTGCTTTTTCAAGATTTAAAGCGAAGGACCCGAGGATTTTGTCACAGTTCATCCATATCTGCCATAATATTCACATATAGTCTGATCTCACAAGTTTTAATCTTTTTATGTTGTATATAGGCCTGGTATGGGCAATATGCAGGGTATCGCTGGAACTTCAAGCGCATTCAGATAAACACAACATAACGAGATCAGATCGTTGTAAAGGTGATCAAAATCATTTCTCTCTGTAGGCAACTGGACACGGTGGATTAAAAACTAATATACCATATGGGTGTTATTCAAGAATATTCACTTCACTTGTGTTTTTCTTATATCTTTGATTTTTCCTTTTATTTGTCCACATGTGAAATCAGTGATCAGATTTTGTAAAAATTCACTTCTTCATATTTCTGATTCTTTCACTAGAAATATTTAATCTGTGCCTTTAAGATTGAAAGAATTTAATTAAATCAAACATGTTTTGAATAATATGTTTGAATGGGACCATGTCTCGAAACGTACAATTCATGATTCAAGGAAATTTTATATAAATCATCACATAAGATACTAGAATAACATACGCGAATTTAACATTAAACTTAATTGTCCAGGCTGAATAAAGCGAATATCACAGTACAGCATCTAATTTGAATGAGAAACTGAATTCTAGAGATAAAAGGTACATAAAGTTTGTTTAAAAGATCCATTTGATGACCCGTCTCTAATAGTAGCGATAAAATTTGTATTTATCACTCAACCTTGAGGCGGTTTCCCATATAGAGGAACTTTTCACTTTCCTTTGTGGTTTTGTAAGTTAGCCAGGAACCACTTGCGTTAAATTAGTCACATGAGTTGTGGCTCCGGAATCAATCCACCAAGTATTTGAGGAACTTTACGCTGGATTCATAACGCTAAAGAAAGATTTATACCCTCTACCAGACCTTGAAGCCTTGCGGCAATCTGATCCTTCTTCATGCACCGCCTCTTACTTACAGTATGACTTCACGTAGATTTTCCATCATGACTCTGCTCTTCCCAGATCCACTTTTCATCGGTGAAGTTCTTTAATTTTAATTTTCTTTTCTTCATGACTCTTGAGTTACAACAAGAGCAAGATTATATCCTTTGCCATGTAAAAATCTCACTTCCTCTTGTAGTATGCATTCTTGGTGAGCTCATTAAAGATTCATGATCCACCAATAAATATTATAGTTGATTTTGTGGATGAACAGCATGTTAGTGAGTTAGACCATTTAATACCAGAAGAAGGGACTCATCATTTCCCCATACTAATATTAAAACTTTGCGTACTTTTCAGTCATGTTTAAAATATGTTGCTGAATACCTTTCTGACCATCATATTTCATGAGTGGTGAAGTTCAGCCATCTGTCAATCCATCTGAGGACTTATCAGTGGTGGAAAGTGATCCTCGTGATTCCAGAGGATTCACAGGCTAAACTCGGTTTGAGGAAAGTCTTGATATTGTACGCGCGTAGTCATTCTCATAAACATCAACCCCACTGATCTGTTGGATACACTTCAAACTTTTAGATTAGCCAACTTGCTCGGGTATATGTGTAGCTTGGGAGATTATCAAATTATTCAAAGCCATCATCAAAGATTCAATAAGCGCCAGTGAAATTAGACCCACTTTCATGCCATTAGGAAAAGTTAGATAAATGCGATTCAATTCCGGATCACAGAGTGTAATAGAAATTGGGAAGTGCCTAAAATAGAACAATGCTCACAGTAAGACTCACATTATAAAATAAATGGCAATGAACCATTGTTGATAATAATTAAATTCTTAGGTAGATTTTAACATATAGATATTCACTTGGAGGAGAAGCTAACCTTTATATTTTATTATTTATATATTTATACAGGTAACCATTTTACCTTTCTAAACAGCACAAATCGACATTATTAATAATTAACGAGGAGATTGACTCTCCTTTAGTTAAGTCATTTCTACTAATTATAAAGATAATTATTAAAATTTTATAAAATTCTCCTTTATTCATTTTATACAATTTAATAAATACAAGACTCATAATTTAAGTTATGGCAGCTATCTAAATCAGTTAACTTTACATTTTATCAGAATTTGCATTAATTTGGATAAAAAAATAAGTGATAATGACAATCAGCTGCAGTATGGCAAACGACCTTGGACTTGCAGTAATTGTCTACAAACGCGCCTAAAAGCGCGTAATGATTACTTTAGAAAACATGCCGGGTGGCCTTAAACCAGCGCCCCTCGACAGGTGATCAGTTACAAGGAAAAATAAAAATAAAATCGCTCATCTAACGTTGGGGCGTTTCTTTGTATTATTTATTTTTTAGTAGAGACGAGATTAATCGAAATTAAATCTCGAAATTTAATCTTTAAAACAATGATTAAGATATTTAAAATTAATCGCTCACGATACGGGTATTTCGTTGTATGCAATCCTTACACAATATTCGAGTCCTGTTGAATTAAGCTCATCTAGATAATAATAAAAAGAAATATGAATTATCTGTTTGAAGAACACCATAAGAGAATTTCAGCCGTTTATAGATGTAATCCTTGATATCTTCTTCTCCTTAACTCAAACTTTGTTTTACCTCAGTGTTCACGTAATTGGAAAAGTGCCTTGCCCTTATGAAAGGTTTCTATAATTTATTGATGGAGAAGGGCGAAAATACAGGTGTCAGCGGATTTCAGCGTCTTAGATTAGAATAAATGACCTACATAATAAAATTCTGTTTATTATCGATAAAATTATTCTTATAATAAATTATATTTTATTATAATTTACCCACTCGTCAGAGATGCAAATATTTTGTAAAGTTAAGATATTGGGTATTCTTTTAATTATTAAATCACCTCTCACACTTTGAGTTAGTGGGTCAAGCCAATTTTAATCATGGAAAATAACAAAGCGGTGGGGCCACCTTATTGGATCACCCTTTTCTGCAGTTTACATTATCATTGATACGGGATTAGATGATCAGAGTAACGCTTTTTCTATTTTTTGGGTTTAGACTGGAATTCTCAAGGTACAATAGATTATAAGTTTTCCTTTATGATGAATTTTTTAAACATGTGTGTGTTTAAAGATTGAAAAGCTCCTTGCCGATTTTCTGTTCGTCTTAGTTGTTTGATGTTCATGATAAATGAGCATTAAGGGTTTTGATGATATTCAAATATAAATTTTCTTCAATATCTTTTTATTTGTTTATATATTTCATTTTCGTAATTATTTATTGAATAATAAGAAGTATTTTATTTATTTGATTTTTAACCAGATAATTATTTTTTATAATGCTGTCTTGAATTTATTTGCATAAAGTTCTGAAAGATTGTAATTTTTTATAACATCAAATATATTGCTATTTATAACTTTAATATTAAAATTTTAAAATCCACATTTCTTTCAGCACTTTTTTCCCTTTACTCTTTCTTACCGTAAGGAGGGTGATTTTTTATATTTTTGAGGTACCGTCTACACAAACTGAAGCTAGTGTGGACTAGCTAACTGTTGGGTTGCGGGCCAAAAAGCAGCTAGGGAGTTTAGAAAGCTGTTGAGGACCAAAGCCCAGTTAGAGGCAAATAAACATATTATATTGAAATTACAGTTTTATTAACCAATATAGTTTGTGGATTAAAAACAGATGGCACCAAAAGTGCAAAAAGATTCAATTTACAAATTCAATAATATTAGACCAAAAATAAAATAGACCAAATATATAATAATAATTCAATATATAATGGATTGATCTAACAATATAATAAAATAACAAATTTAAATAAATAATAATGCTTTAAGAACAACTTTGTTTCTTGAAAAAATATAAAAATAATAAAAAATAATATCAAAAATAACTAAAGTATCAAATGAAATCTAGTATGCCTCTAATCTTTATATTTCATCTTCATTATATCAATAATGGAATGTGGTTCATTAAAAGATCTTACATCTTAGTAGGTATTAAGTTATCATACTATTAATTGGTTTAGATTTATTAACAATATAATTTAATTTATCTTAAAAATATAAAATATTTTCCAAAATGCATCTCTCTAAATGGTATAATAATAGAAGCCTTCTATTTTATTTAGAAAGTATTTACTAAAAGATATAATCATATTAGAAAGAAATTACATTTACCTAATTTTGTATTAAATTACTTTAAAAATAATAATTACTTTAAAAATAATATTGTTTAGTGTTAATATTAGTTAATATGTAATAAAATTATTTAAAATATATTGGTATTTTGTGGTTATTAAATTTAATTAATTTATAAACTAGACAACTTCATTTTATCAAAAACATATATGATTGAATAAAATTTGAAGGATAAATAAAAAAGAAATTAAAATATTTAAAATAGGATTAAGGAGATAAACAAAAGAGATCCAATATAAACTTATAATTTATTTAATTCAAATGCATTCAGTAAATTTTCATACTATATTTTTTTAAATATTAAATTATCATATAAATTATATTAAAAAGATACATTTAGAAATTGAAAATAAAATAGTTAAAACAACAAAGTTTAATATATTAATCATATATTATAATAATTATTATATTTAAAACCTCTATGCTACAAAAGAGATAACCAAAATATTAAATTTTATAGATGAATCGTTGAAAATTTCAATTACTAAGCTAGTTACTTAAAAAAATTAAATAAAAATTTGCAAGACCTGTTAATCTGTTAAACCCACATGGGCCACTGTATTAAAATGGGCTCACCAAATTCGATCCGACATTTTATTCAGCTAAATTTTATAACTCAACTCTCCAAAAATTCGGCAGCTGTATCGCTCATCGGGCTCAACCCATATTGTCGCCACCAGAGCCAGGAACGAAATGCATCCAACCTGCATTTATGCGGTGTTAGTCCATACAGGTCTCACAAAACAAATTGGGCAAATCTAAGTTCATTTCTATTCATTAGCTTTCAACCACCCAACCTAGGGTTGTGTAAAAATAAATCTTATTAAAAATTTATTATTCCTTCAAATAAAAATAAATAATATATAAATATAGAATAATAATTAATATATAAAATAATGAGTCTAAATACATAATAATATTAAACAAACTTAAATAAATAATAATACTATAACATTGTTATATCCAAAGTACTAAACCAAGTAACTAAATAGTACCAAAACAATAAAGGAACAACTAAATAACTTATGAAAAAAATTTTCAAAGTATCAAATGAAATCTCAGATGCCTTCAATCTTCATCGTCGTCCTCATTATATACAATAATAATATGTGACTCTACATTAAAAATATGTACATTCTTGATGTTGGTTGAATCATCATCATCTATTAATTAAATTTTTAGAATGTTAACAATATAAATTTCATTTATATCAGGAATAAAAATATTTTTTTCCAAAAATTCATTTCAATCGTATAATAATGAAATATCCTATTTGTTTTTAAAATTCATCTTGCTAGAAGATATAATCATATTTTGAAAGAAATAAGTATACAATTTTTGTTAATTATTTTAAAAATAAAAATATTTTGTTATTAACACTAGTTTAAGTAATACAATTATTTAAAATATACTGATAATTTAGTTACTAATTTTAATTTAATTTATAAACCATTAAAATTTCATTCTTATAAAAAACATATATGATTAAAAAAAATGGATAAATACAAAAAAAATGAAATTATAAATATTTAAAATATGATTAATGAGATAAATGAAAATATATTCAATATTAAAACGACAATTTATTTAATTCAAATGTATTCCGTAATTTTCCATATAAGGTTTTTTAAATTTAAATTATCATATAAATTATATTAAAAATTTACATTTAAAAATTGAAAATAAAATAGTTAAAAAATGTTTATATATTAATCATTTATTATAATAATAATAAGGTTTTTAAATCCCTATGCTACAAAAGCAGATTCGACCATGTTAAAAGCCAAATATCGACTTATAAATGAATATTTTAAAACTTCAATACTAAGTTAGTTACTTAAAAATCAAATGCATTTTTGTGTGACGCCTTATCCTCAAACCATGATTCACTCACAACCTCACATGATGATTGAATCACGGTCACCCGACATTTTTCACGAAAATCTGTAGTCTCATTTGTACGAAGAGCTTCTACCCAAATACACAGTACCGCAGATAGATCCTCAGTCTTAAATAGTCCATACAATATAATCCCAAATATTATAAACGACCACTGGGGTCTATAAACAATACTCATCACAATATACCAACTATGAATCCAACTATATCCAATAGTTCTAAGAGTTAGTAAATTACTCTTATACAACATATATCAAAATTAGAGAATTATAATACATGTGGAAAAATCATCAAAGCCACACCCGGCTTTCTTCTAATCCTCGGCCTTTAGGACGAGCCGTCCCCTCGCACGCTCCCTGTACCTGTAAAACAATATCCCTCGACAGGGTGAGCTAATGCTCAGTAGTGGAATCGCCCTAAGTGGGCTACTTCACCTAAGTGCGCAGCGGTAATGTTCAAAATAAACACACATTAAAGCAAATGCATGATCCTACTTGAATGTCTACATGACCAACTCAAACTCAGTCGACTCTCACACACTCGCCGCTTCCTCGTATGAGAATTATTGTTCTCATAGTCTGTGGATAACCCTCCGATGATTGGTATATCAATCAACATCTGACATTGATATATTATTTGTTTGTGGATCAATTCTCCGATGAATATCAATTGGCCGTCCGACGATTGATATTTTTAGTCTGGACTACCCTATAATTAATATTTTTAGACAACCTTCGAACCGCTTTCTTGGGACTTATCTCATGCACCTACCCCATAGTCCTATAGTGGTGTTCAAAGGTATATGGAATGCATGTATGCCAATTCCAGCCACGATCTACATGTAAATATATAAACATGCATATATTTACAAAACAATCAATCCACACAATCATGTCATGTAAATTCTCATATCATACATAAAAATTAGCTCACTTGGGTTAATGATCAAACACAAGCAATTTAATTAATCATCTATCAAAGACATATTTTCACAAAAATATATTTTTAAACATCATGTTTAACAGCGAAACCCCGCTACTATTCCCTAAAAATCATTAAATTTATCTGGCTCACTTTCAGGAACCCTGTTTCACTGGCCATTTCCTACTATCCAATCAATACATGATTAACACCAAACACACCATTATTCAACATCAATGTGGAACGGCTACTACCGCCTCCATTTTGTTTTCTAAAATTTGTATCACCCGTCCCGTTTGAGACGATCAACGTGCCTCACGCCTCATTCTACTCAAACATTCGAAACATCTAAAATGAGAATAAAACTCAAGAAGAAATTTACCTCTCGGTTGAGGAAACTCCCTAACCGTACCCACAAGCCTTCTCCGGCTGTGAGCAAATTCTTTCCTCCTTGTCCCGGCGACCACACGTCTGATCGCTACAGATACTCAGAGAGCAGCGCCTCTCTAAATTTCTTCAAACGGCACTCCATCGCAGAATCATCACTGTAAATTTGTTCTCAAATTAATGCTTGTTTGATTTAATGAAGAAGAACACTGTAGCTTGTTGTACTTAATTCATTTAATCCATTTAATTAATTGCCCTCTTTCCGCCGCTTTGACATTCCTAAGATCATCTCGGTCGTCCTTCTCACCATTTATCTACTCAAGTTCACTTATGGCATATTGAATACTTGTTATATGTGACTTCGGGCCAGATCGAAATCGCAGGCACTCGAACACGATGCTCAAAACGTACAACTCCGATTGTCTCGTAATATTACGAAATTTTACGTATAACTAGATTTTTCGAGATTCCATTCCAACTGTGAACTGCTTCTATCCAAGATCTTATATAAATATTATTTTTTAGTCGAAATAACAATTTTGTAAAAAAATTACGATTTTGCCATTTTTCCAAAATTTGGAATTTCTGCCCATTTTAAGCATTCAGCACCGAGCAAACCCTGACAAAATCCACATAAATATAGGTCAGCAATGTCGCACTAATTTGACCCGATTTTATTCGGACCTTAAATTTTACAACCAACCCTTAAAAAAGTCGGGCTAAAGTGGGCTTGCCCATCAGGCTCAACTCATATTATTAGCTATATCTACACCTCTTTCCATCGTTTCTTCTTCAATAAAGTGGTTATTCTACATAGTTTTTTTTTTTTTTTTGGATAATTAAGAATTTATTACCAAAGGGGCAACGCCCAACCAAAGAATACAAAGATCCGAGGCCCGAGGCCACAACTGTGCAAAGAAAAACTGACAAAGACTCTCCCCAATAGAGGAGCGTACCTAACAAATACAAAGCCACCAGCTCAGTTAATGCTTCACACAATCCGGTACAAAAACAAAACAAGAACCCGCCCACAACCCGCAAGAAGGCTCCCAATAATCACATATCAAGCACGCAACCTACCAGAGATAAAATATTTATGTGGAAGGACCATCTTCACATTGATCTGCTTAAGTGTGACTATCAACAAATCTTTCTCTCGGGAGGACCGCAATAAGTCTAACATCATCACAAATGAGGCGAAAGATAGTATCAGCTGGAGCATAGTTGTTCTCATGAATTCTACCATTTCGATGACCCCATAAGTGGTAGATAGTAGCACCCCATGCAATCTTCCTTGTAACGTGTGGTTGCGTGCTTGTAGTCGTGATTTAGTTGTTCTCACGAATTCTACATAGTTTTCATTTGTTTGTTTTCGTGATTTAGTCGTCATTTTGGTGTGACGTGTGGTTGTAGTCGTCTTGGTATGACATTTGGTTGTCATCATTTTTGTACAACATTTGGTTGTCATCATCTTGGTACGACATTTGGTTGTCGTTGTCTTAGTGAGACATTTATTTGTATGAGATATTCAAATGAGCAAAGTATATTCAATCAGTCAATTATCCAAAAAAAAAAAATCAGCGGCAAAAAATCAAATTAATGGTCATCAACATGCTAGAAAATTGGAGTCATAATGTAAGACTCGAGAAAATTCTAATTTCTGGAAAAATGGCAAAATCGTAATTTCGGTAAAAATCCGAAATTTTTCTAGATACCATGACGCAAATGCATTTCATCGCTTGAGAATCGCCTGCCAACCACCCAGCTAACACGTCGACTTTCATTAATCTGAGAGGTCGGAATTTGCACGTTTTTCAACGCACCGAGTATCGGTGTCGTGAAATCCATGTGATATGAGATAAAAGTCACTCATAAATACGATCATGCAGATATATGCCGCATGAAAGAAATGATGGAAATGGACGGCCTAGATAGTGCCAAGTGTCAAAAAAATCTAGAAGAAGGGACATAATGGGCATTATTTGAAAGTTTAATGGAAAAAGACAAATGTGAATAGTTGTCTTCTCCAAACAAATTAAAAGAACCAAAATTAAAGAGTGACCGAGAGATGCAAAGGACTTAGAGATTTAGATCTTTTTGTAGAGAGAGCACCTCTCTCTAAGATTCCAAGCCATCTAACGCTGGATTTCTTCTGAGCAAGAAGGAGGTGCGTTTCACGCGGGCGAGGACTACGCGTGGGCACCGGTTTTCTGTAGGAGTTTCTCGATTAAACTCCGTGATGTAGGAGTTTGACCTACTTGCTTTAACACCTCTTGTTTAAGTGCTTTGTTGATGATTCTATGGGTTTGAGGCCTTGAATGATTCATGACTGGTCCCAAAACTCAGATCCAAGGTGAAAATTATGGAGCCCATTTGGACATCCTAAGACATTCACGACCGTTTGGGGGTCAAGTAGTGCATAATTTGGAAAGTATAAATTGTACTAGGTGTGTATGAGGCCTCAACATTTATGATTTCAGTTCCGCTGTAGTGGAACCAGGATTGGTCGTGAACAAGAACTGAAAAGCTTCCTAATCTGCTCACGTGAATAGTGTTCAATAAACATTTTGTATAAATAGTTTGGTCGAGTAATTTAAATTAAATTACTGATTTGTTAATTAGCCCATGTGAGCTAATTCTTTGTCTCACTGGATTGACACCATATAACATGTTGTTGTGATTTAAATTATGTAAATATATGCATGATGATATTTGCATATGCTATATGAATTGTATTGAATGACATAATGCATTTCATATGTAATCTGGTAACCTAGAAATTAGTGTGTGTATTACATGAAATTTCAAAACGAACATGGTTGTGGGTGAATTTCACAGGATGATTTTCCGTAGAATGGTGTTGGGAGATGGTCCTACAATTACACGCCGAGGAGCCCATATTGTTTTAAAGGTTCTCCAACACATTCAAGCTGAGGGTAGTCCTTATTTACCGAAGTCGGTAGTATTTTCAACAACAAGTTTTGTTTTGAAAATGATGTTTTCTCATGCATGATTTAGGCAAGTGTGAGGGAGTAGATGAGAACTCGGGACATGGGTTGATCATTTAGACATTCAAGTAGGATCACAGATTTACTTGAGTGTGTGTTTACATCGATCAGAGATACCCACTTTAGTAGAACCATATAGGTGACTTACCATTACATTAGCTCACCCCCGGCTGAGGAATATTATTTGTGCACAGGAACGCCTGAGGAGACGCCCCATAGAGGTCGCTTTCTCAAGAAAAGCCTGTCAGGGCTTTGGTATTGATTTTGTATAACATGTATTAGAATTGTACTTAATATATGTTATAAGAGTAATTTATTAACTCTTGAAACTATTGTATATAGTTGTATGCCAGACAGAGTATGGGATGCAGGGCCCAAGTGGCCGTTATTTTACTCACGTTTAGACCTTGTGAGGTCGTTGTGTATGGTCGGGACATAAAGAGGTACTTCAAGGTAGCTTCCTGCACAAAGGAGACTCGCCCGATTTTGTGGAATAAGTATCTGCGTCACCCGACATTCAAGAGTATTCCGCGTGCTGATAAAAGTTGTCAACTAGACTCTGTTTTCTTGATGTCAACACATAAGTATTCTAGTCACAATAGTAATATTAAATGTTTAGACTCACCTATTAAATGTATAAATTTTAAAACGATTCATTATGCTATTAACCTAGAATCATGTTTCATCATTTATGTATTTTTAGCAATTTTTATTATATGTTTTTATCGATATATTGCTTGTTCGAATCAATAAAATTATTTATCTCTTCAAAAAAAAAAAAAAATGGTAGATTACAATTTTAAATTTTTTATTCGATTTTTAAACCGAACCATATCCAATCATTTTAAATTACTTTAATCGATTATTATCTACATCAAACCGATTTTATATTTCAAATTACCGGTTTTTGTCTTAATAAATTAAAATCAAGCATAATAAGTTTGGTTACATTTTTATATTAAAAATCGAACCGAATAAACTGTGCACATCTCTAGATGGTAATAGGCACGCAAATCATAAAATTAATTAATTAATAAATAATATCTAGATAAAATTTTAAAATAATTTTTAGAGAGTTTGTTTTTGTTGGTTTAAAATAAAAAGAAAATATAATGAAATAAAATAAAATAAAATAAAATCTATAAAAACAATCTTTTTAGTGGAAGGAGATTAAGAATAAGAAAACATATAAAGTCGATTAAACGAAACCATAATAATCTATCAAAGTAGCTTTTATACCATTTGTAGGAAATTCTGACCGTTAGATATTTGAATTAGCATTACAACTAACCTTATAGCTAACACAGTTTACTATTCTATTCTATTCTATAACACCATTATAACAAATCTTCCAGTGTCATATTCTTTAAATTTTGTTTTTTTTTAAATCAAAAAAACTTTCATTAAGAAGAATATTCTTTAAAGAAGAATATGCTAAACAAACTTCCTCATTACAATTAGGAGAAAGTGCAGGATAAAGAGGACAAGGAAGAACATAAGACTCTCTAACGAAAACATGAGCAGCCTTATTGGCTTGTCTTTTGGCAAAGCAAATAGAGAATTGAAACCCCTGTTGGCAAAGAAAACAACAATCTTGAATGGCAATACCAAATTCCGAGTCATCGGGTTCTGAAGAATAAAACGCATCAACAATGGTCTTGGGATCAAGCTCAAAGACAATCGAAGACAAACACAACCTTAGGACCTAACTCTTAGCTTCACGTAACCCATACACTTCCGCTTGTTGGGTTACGGGCAGAATATCCAATATGATTGGAACATAAATGCAGCGGAATTTAAAATTTTTTATCCCTTAACCTACCACATGTTTATGTAAAACCGAAGGAAGGGTAAACTAAATCCTTATACTCTGTAGATCGATTCGTCAGTTCTCAAAGTTCAGTGTGGTTCTGTTTATTCTGGATTCTAAGTAGTCGCTTCTTTTAAGTTTTACCACCCTCTACAGTATCCACACATCAACAAATAATGAACGATCTTGTTGAATGCTGGGCCTGTGCCCTCGGGCTTCTCAAACTGAATTAGGTCTCTCTCGTTTTTTTGGTTGTTCTTAGAGTAAAAGACGACCACCACTAAAATATATATGTCTCTCACACACACACACACACACACACACACACACACACACACACACACACACACACACATATATATATATATATATATATATATATAGATAAGTCCGTTAGGTTTTAGTCAAAACTAATTTTATTATTATATATTTAAAACTCTTTTAAATAATAACACGAATTAAATTTCATCGATAGAAACCAATTTATATTATTATATATTAAAAACTTTAAATAATAACAATTTAATTCAAATCCTTATCTATAAGAAAACTTAATTTATATTATATTATCGTATATTTAAAACTCTTAAATAATAACAATTTAAACTCAAAACTCATCGCATAAGGAAACCAATTTATAATTATATATTTAAAACTCTTTAAAAACCCTTTGCTATATATTATTTCCTTATCCAATAAGAAATATAACAAATTAATATTGTTATATTTAAATCAACATCTAAAACTTTTCTCAAAATTAAATTCGAATTTAAATAACAACTAATTGTTATTTGTAATTTAAAATAATCTTATCATTTTAAATTACTATAGAGAGTGAAAAACCATAACCTGCTATTAATCGCTTCTTGAAATGTACGACCTGATAAAGTTCAATTAACATTAAGGTGAGGGCTCTAAATCATTATTTTGATTCTACAAGTCATAAGTGGCCTTCTAGTAAGACATTATGACTACCCAAGTTAATGAAAAGCTCACGATCCGAGACAACCTTTTTCTAATGACGAATCTTTGTCTCATGATATCTTGATAGAATATAAGGCATGGACAAAGTCAACCTTATATCGTTTCATATTTGATTACTGAACCACTAGATCGATCAAACAATGATATTGATCTTCCAATTAATTCATTTGACATGCCATGCATTTCTCAATTAATTGTTTGTAGACCTGCAGATATCTCTTATAATATAGGATACCTATCTAACGCTTCATATCTCACTATATATTTTATTATAGCCATATAAATCTCTTTATAGTCATCCTATTAAAGACAACATTTGATTATATCAAAAACACAATATTCCTTGGTGTTGGAGAATTATATTATAATCTCGTCAAAGGATTTAATGACACAAACTATTAGAGATGAACTTTATGACTGATCCATGTATTAATCTCTATGATGTCTGTCCATTTATTTGATTTCTCAACAACAGATATAAATTCTTGATTTTGTATCTCTCACACACATGGTTCATCCCCATGAATATTTAATCAAATCTTTATACTATCTTAATTCATTGTTATTCCTATAAATAATAAACTATTAGTATATTTAAAAATAATTAATAATATTATTCAAGGACATTATATATAATAAACATGCAAATAATCATAATAATAAATTTTCATAAATAGTCAAAATACCATGTCCATGGCCAGGCCTAGAGCACTACTACTATTAATTTCACTGCTGCAGGCCCATTCATCAATGTATCTTAATAATTTCAGAACCTTAGATGATTTATTCGTCGCTTTGCTTCAGAGGCTTAATAACGGATCAAGAACACACTCCATCTTCGCTGAACTTCAAGATATCTTAACGTCACCTCTCTCAATGATTTAATGAGATGATAACGTCATGAATGTGTTTCGACTCATCTAGGTTCCTCGCTGTTAATAGCACCCATTATTGTTCCTAATAAACATCAACAGATTATAATGTTGAAGAACCACTCTGGGTGTCATAATGAACTTGATCCAACCGTTTTCGTTTGATCATACAAATGTATTCACTTCAGCCAGAATTAGCAATGGGCTATTTGCTTGAACTTTTCCAAATAACTGCACCACCATTTAAACAAACACATATCCCGATCGCTTTTATCGAAATCATCTTTGTCGATCGAAGCTTGCATCTGTAATCATTTACAAACCGTATCATCTCTTCCAACTCATACACCAAGAAAGTTATTACCTTGCACTTCTCAAATACTTAAGAATGTTCTTATTAAATAGTCTAAAGACTCAACGGACCACTGTATTCCATCGTTATGCTTAAAGCATAAGATACATCCGTTCCAGTAATGACGCATATATGATAGATCCATACAGTGATGGTGAATCTTCTCGATCCGCTTCATGCCACTGGTGTTGCATTGAGATTTGCTAAGAGTAACATGAGACATGGGCAAGTCCTCTCTTGAATCTGTATACTGAACCGTTTCTCAGTACTTGTCTATAAGCACTTTGACTTGCACCAAACGCCTCTGGGATCTTACTCCCTATAAATCTTTATCCCTAGATATAAAGAAATGGGCTAAATTCATCGAGAAACACTTCCCTTAATCAAGACTTACATTCTGCATGTATATTATCATTCCCAATGAGTAAATGTCATCACTGATATACACTTAAAATACAATTATGTCTAATTAATTTTCTTATAAACACAAATCCAAACCTTTTGAATTGACTCATAAAACTAAGATTCTAACTTCCGAGAGGCTCGTTTCAAACTATAAATGGATCTTTTGAAGCTTGGTGTTACTTTACTGCACTTTAGGTTGTACAAAACCCTGTCATGTATACATCCTCAAGTGTTTCCATTAAGAAACTAGCTTTAACATCCATTCACAAATCTCATAATCACATATGCAAGGAAGGCACAAGAATTCGATAGACTTAAGACACATGGTGAAAAGCCACCTAGTCTACACCATGAGTTTGTTGAAACCTTTGCAACCAGCCTTCTTGTAAGTATGCACTTTTGCCATCCATGTCATTTTTTAAACCATTTGCACCCAATGGTCTTTTGTACTCTTCGGGTGGGTCAATCAAGGTCCATACCGATTATCATACATGGATTGAATTTCGCATCATGGCCTCAACCATTTTAGAGTCCGATCCAACATAGCTCTTGATAGGTAGTGGTTCATTTTGATCCACTAACAATACATCATGGTTATCAGTCACAAGAACTCTATATTCTGCCTTATGAAGTATCCTATCGATTCACAAATTTTGTGTTATAGAGGTGTCAACAACAGTTTGGTTGACTAGAGTATCCAGCATGTAGCTCAATGTTATCTTGTTCTCGAATCCTTCGACCTGTAAATCTACCCCACGGTTCCTTTAGAAATAAATTCCCTTTCGTAAAGACACCATTCCTACAACAAACACTCCTTGTTCTCTTATGGATTGTAAAAGTAGTATCCCTTAGTCTCTTTGATACTCCTACAAAATTACATTTATCCATTATTCATAAATTTTTATTTTAAAATCCTGGATTGTTTTAAGATATTTCAACCCCAAATCTAAGAGCACAAACTGGCCTTTTACCACCAACATCTCATATGGTGTCTTTTCAACCGCTTGATGAAACTGGATTAGCAGAACGCAGCCTGCTTTCAAGTGCATAAATCTCAAAAGGTAAATGGAAGATCTCGTTGATCACTTATAGATCGAACCATATCTAATAAAGTTCGATTCCTCCTCTCGACAATACCATTCCATTGTGGTGTTCTGTGGGGAGTTAATCGTGAAATGATTCCACAAGTTTTAAGATGGTCAAATTCTTCAAGCTCAAATATTCCCACTCATTAGATCAAAGTGCCTGATTGTCTTGCCAAGTTGGTTTTGTACTATTTTGAAAAGATTTGAACATTTCAAATGATTCAGATGATGTCCTACCCAGACATAACCATATCCACAAGTCATCGCGAATGTAATGGCATTTGTAACTCCTCTAGCATATGTGAACTTAATGGTCCACATACATCCGGGTGTATGAGATCCAATAATCCATTGGGTCTTTTTTTTTTTTTTTTTTTTTTTTTTTTTTGACAACCAAGGGGTGACCTGCCGCTACGATCCCTATAATCCCTTGGGCCCCTGAGAACCCATCTGCAAGCCTCCCATTTACGGGAATTCTGTCCCCGGAGGCTCGAACTGGACCCCGCTTTTTGTGAGGTGGCCCCAGCCAACCATTAAGCTCTTCGTGAGGGATCATTGGCCCTTTCAATCGTGTCCAAAGAAGGGATCCTTATTGGTTCAACAATTAACAGACAAGATTCACATGTATCATATGATTCACAAAATCACAATCTGAGCGAATTAACCTGATGCTGGCTTTGGTGATGTTTCAGGTTTATATTACGCCGCGCCACACATAAAGATAGGCTAATTGTGTCCATTGAATTTAAACTTCTTATAGTTATGCTATAGATTAGACTGTCAGCTTGAAGGCCCCATAAGACAAAAGATCCCGTAAATAAATGCAGATAGAATATGTCTTTATGAAAATTGATAATTATTATCTTAATAATAAAAGGAAACGGGATGTACTGCATAGAATTGTTGGATTCTTAATTATTATGATATCAGCTGACCCATGACATGGATGGCAAACCTCTCTCTAACTTCTTCTAGATGACTCAAGTTTACGTTTTGGTATCGACGCGTGGATGACAAAATCTATGCTGGTCTGTGTTACTGGGGTTGACCATACATGGTCGCCATTCCCAAAAGTAGATCCACGCAAGGCTCCTAAAAGGATTCCACACGGAACCGCTTGACTCAAAGGTTTCCCGCCGAATAGTGGTGAGGCTTACCGAAGGCATGATCAGCCTGGAGGTCGCCAATACCAATCGACGGCCCTAATAGCGGTGGACGTTAACGCCGCATTCTGGCGTGTGCACCATCAACGGCACGGTCGTCGGCAGGTCGATGTATCATTCCTGTGATCCGCTGGTTTTGCCCGAGCTCAAACCGTGTCTTCCAGCCTCTAGAGATCACCCGGCTTCCATCGGTCATACGTCGCTACTCAACGCCCGCACCTCCAGGCAAGTGCTACGAGCCGTGGGAAGAGGAGCCGCATCTGGCTGTGGACGGCTCTACTAGAAATGTGGGTATGAATGCCACCTTCCAGACTGGCCGACCAACACTAGTAAACAACTCCGATGCTCCGGCTGCTGAAATTCATGAAGAATTTGTTTTCAATGCCCAGGAAAACAGGTGGTCCAAGACAGCCTTCTATAGGCCATAGCGATGGAAGCTTAGGCCAAACCCTCCGTGGAGGCGGTAGAATGAAGGCATTGATATGTGGAAGGGTTGTTGTTTGTTGGACACTGATAACGTCGCCGTTCTTCGGTACGCTTCTCTAGTTAACGGTGCTACAGGCAGCGAGACGCCACATATCCACGCATCAGAATGGATTATATTTCTTTAGATTCGTGACCCGGAGGCTCGGATTGCCATGGACCATGGTATTTTTGCGTGTGAGACCATTCATTTTACTTGCATGGAAGCCGTGCATGGAATGACACTAATCCAATACCAATTATTCCAATATGGGTCAGTTCTATTCCATTGGAATATTGGACTAGCACAAGTCTTGGGCACATTGCTAGTACTGTTGGTATCCCGCTCCATCTTGATTCACTCACCGAGAGCCAGACAAAATTATCCTTTGCTAGGATATGTGTAGAGGTGGGGCTGATCGAATTTCCCAAATCAGACATCGACAGTAATGGCAACACTTACCATGATTGAATATCCGGCCCACAATGTCGCTCCAATGCAAGCCGACGGCCACACCTGGGAAACTGGCCAAGTTAAGAAGGGTCCAAACAGTATGAATACCACCACAAATCCGGGGAATGAGACTGGGATTGAGTTGTTGGCTGTTGAGAAGAAGGATATGCAGGATACAGGGGTAAGGAAGTGGGTAACAGGGGATACCAATGATAGTGTTGTTAATAGCAGTGTAGAAGACATGGATGAAATCATACTATTACGTATGCTGAAGAGGTAACTAGGGAGGATAATGATATTGTCAATCAACCTAAGTTACATGGTAATACCTTTGAATGTCTAGCGCAAAGTGAGGAAGAGGAGACAACAAAATCCATAGAGTCCTCCAGGTCTGATCCTAACAATAATTAATTTAAAAAAATCCAACCTTGCTATTATGATCCAAATGGTAAGGGGTATGTAAGGCTCTAATACAAATTTCAGATCATGGAACATAAGGGGCTTAAATGATCCCCTAGTTAAAAAGAGTTCGCCTGCTTGTAGTCCCAAGCTCGATTTTGTGTGTATTTTGAAACTCTAAAAGGAGCCTCCCAACAAGGCGACATAATTTTCACAACTATATTGGCTGGAGAATGTTTCATAATTATGATCATGGCCTGCTTGGTAGAATTTGGATTTGTGGAAACCCTGATAAGGTTAGTATTGATGTTATCCATTCTACGGACTGTAATACTTGCGTCATGTTACTCATTTCAAAGATAAACTTTCATTTTGGTGTTCGCCGTATATGTTTCAATAATGAGCATTGATAGCTGGTGTCGTGGGCGCCATCTTCAATGGTGTGAACCAAAGAGCCAAACCATGGTTGGTGTATTAGGTGATTTCAACACCACCATTTGTCAATGAGAAATCCGGGGCAATATGGTGGTTCTGGGATACGCCATGAATGATTTCCCATGAGTGTCTATTCAACTCCGGAACTCGGGCGGATGTCCTTTCTCAAATCATATTTACTTGGATGAACCGGCAAGAGGGGGTAAATTTCATAGCTAGGAAGTTGGATCGTTGTCTCCAAAATGAATATTGCTTGGATATGTTTTTTTTTTGGATAATTAAGAATTTATTTCCAAAAGGCAGAAAGCCACAACCAAAGAATACACGAGCCCAAGGCCCAAGGGAACAAACTGACAAAGACTCTCCCTAAAAACATAGGGGGAGCACGCCTCAAAACAACAACAAAAGAGAATCCAAACCAAGCTCACACCACATTCCGCAGCAACCAAAACTACAACCCAAATTTACAATGCGTAAAGCAACCAGACCACAAAGACCGACCCCAACCGTAACGTAATCCATCAATCACCTGCATAATCTACCATGCGGTCACAATATTATGGAAAAGACCATCTCTCACACATTGCCCGCTCACTCAGATTGTCCGCGAACTTTTTGAAACTAGAATTCTGGAACGAACGTCATTACGTATAAGATGAAAATAGCATCGTAGGAGAAAAGATACCTCATAACTCTACTATTCCGTTGTCTCCACAAATGATATATGGTTGCACCTCTACCTAACTTGAACATTCCCACATAACCTTAATATCCTCAACCAAATACCAAAGAGAGAATTGGCAAATTAAGAACAAATGATTCCCGTTTCAACATTAGAACGACGTATCACACATGATATGGAGTCAATAAAACCCCATTTCCGAGCAAATATTCGCGGTAGCCAACCTGCCCCGCACTGCCATTGCCAACAAAGCATGTCCCGATTGCTTCTGGATATGTTTCCAATGCTTAATGTAAGTCCAAGACCCTCGGGTTATCTCGATCATTGCCCGTCGGTTAATGTAAATTGAATATTGTGCCTGCTTCGAGCCGCAGAAAAACTTCCCCTTTAAATTTTTTAATTTCTGGGCTGAACACCCTGCATTCATGGAGATTGTGAAGGAAGCGTGGATTAGTGATGTGTTTGGAACTCCCATGTACAGATTGACACAGAAACTGAAAAGAGTTGATGCAAGGTTGGGACCGTGATGGATGATCCAGAAGTTTAGGTAGCCAAAACAGGTCGTGTGTTGGTCAAAATAGGTTATGGATGAATTTTGCATTTCTAAGTTAAGAAAAGAATTTATGGTATATATGGAAAAGGTATTTTAGAAGGTTTTGGTAGTATGGAAACAAGATTTGGAAAGTTTTGGGTTGAGGTTGAAAATATGATTATGGAAAGTTTAGAAAAGATGAGATGGTGATGGAAAGTAGAGCTCAGACAAGAGGAGCACATCGGTTAATGAAACGATCCACACAAGAGGTTATGAGTGAAGGCGCCACAATCAACTATGGATCTGTTGATTAAGTCAGACAAAGATTCTCGCCACCAAGGAATCCACTCTAGGCATGAGAAGCTACCTAACTCGTCCCCAAGGGAATCCACCCAAGAGATAAGAGACCAAGAGAGAACTCTATAAGAGAAACTGGTAAATATTATTAAGCTTGAATTGATTTGGTCAAAAGACTACATTATGGGTATATATATAGCCTCACTTTCTAAATCCAAAAAGCAACTTCTACTTTAACTAAGAATTCTTTAACATAAAGAAAACCTTTCACTGCAATCTAGGAAAGAAATTTTCAAAATTACAAAAGCAACTCCTAAAAGAAAACTTTCTAAAATAAACAAAGAAATCTTCCTAAATAAATAAAGCAAACTTAAAATAAATAAAGCAAATCTTCACAAATAAATAAAGCAAACTTTTCTAAAATTAATATGGCAGCCCACATCGTGGTTTGTCCAAGTCTGACCACGTTTTTTTTTTGCCTTCCAAGGCCCAAACGAGGTCCAAAAAGGAGTTACGTATTCAATGCGTCTTGACCTCCCCTAATCCAATTTTTCAATAATTAGCTGAATTCAATGTTCGGGTGTGTTTATAGAAGCTCAGCATCAATCCCCATAAGCCGGGAAAAAGACTTGCCTCAAGTTCTTCACCGTGATAAGCCCTCAAAGTCCTTAACATCAACACTGAGAAATTTCATATCTGTCTGGCAACCGCAACTTGCAGCATTCTTCTCCAATTTTCTATAATCTGTGCGGGCCATCTACCCTTGTCGAGCTTTCCAAACTTTCCCGGTAGAAACCTATCCTCGCATGGCACCTAAACCAATTCGCCAACCTCAAACTCAACATACTTGCGACGTCTATCTGGCTTGTTCCACATATTCGCATTCTTCTTCTCAATCTGCCTAACTTCTTCATGCAACTTCGATCTCTTGCTCTAACTTCAAAGAGCTCCACTACAAATTGCTGAATAGCTCCGATGGGGTGCTGATTCCATGGGTTCAACTGGCCAGAGGTCCATAGACTACCAAATGGGCTTTTCCCAAATCATGGCACCTTATAATGTAGGCAAACTCAATTTCCTGCAGAATCAAATCCCATCGCTTCACGTTCTTCCACATAGCTCCTTAGCAAATTCCTGCCTATTAGTAACTGCTTTGACCATCAGTTTGAGGGTGATAAGAGCTAAATAAAGAAGTCCCAAGCCTGTTAATGCAGTTCTCCAAAAGTGATCAAGAAACTAGAGTCTCGATCCGAAACCAGTCTTGGAACACCATGTAGACGCACAATCTCTTTGAAGGGCTGTCGGCAACATGCGACATCATTAGACTTGTTGCATGGTACAAAGTGAGCCATCTTTGAAACCACACCCATCACTAATCGAATCTTTGTTTTTCAGGTTCTAGGTAATCCCAAAAACAAAATCCAAGCTTACCTCCTCCCATGGCATATTCGAATTGGCAATGGTATATAGTCCCGCATTGTTTCCATGAGTTTTAGCCATCATGCACACAACACACTTCTTAATCTAGCACGTCTTTCTAGCTTAGGCCAAAAGAAGTTTGCCTTCACTAGGCTAAGGTTTTGCTTCACCAAAGTGTCCTCCTAATGTTCCACCATGCAACCATCTAGAATACTCAATCTCAAGGAACAAGACGGATGCATAAAGCCTTTGAAGAGAAAAAACCGTCCATCCTTACAAAAATCCTTGAAAGGCTTGGTTTACAAGATACCTTCCATATTTCACCAAAATCGCATCCTCAGATAGTTCTTTTCCAACACATCGAATCCAACTACTGACTCTGCATGGAAGTCATCAGGCATGTCTCCTACTCAAGGCATCTGGAACAACGCTATGAACACCCGCTTTATGCTTGATTGTGAAGTTGTACGCTTGTAAGAATTCCACCCATGTCGCATGTCTTCGATTCAACTTGTGCTGGTGGTTGATGAATTTTAGTGCTTCATGATCTGAGAAAAGCACAAATGGCTTGTAAAGCAAGTATTGACTCCAATGAAATAAAGCTCCATAGAGAGCATAAAACTCCTCGTCATAGGTGGAGTACTTCCTTTGCCTTCATTTAACTTCTCACTAAAGAAAGCAATGGGTCTTCTCCTTCGACTAAGGACAGCACCAATCCCAACTTGAGATGCATCACACTCTACTCAAGACTTTTGTTGAAATCAGTAAAACCAAACACTGTGGCTTCGCCATTTTCTTCTTAATCAACTGCTTTCTTCTAGCAACACTAGTCCACTTGAATTTGTCACTTTTACATCTGGGCCATAGGAGCCATTATGTAGCTAAATCCACGAATAAATTCCTATAAAAAGAGACTAGCCCATGAAAACTGGCCATCATGGATCGAGCTGAGTCACACCTGTACGCCTATCTTGCTTCTTTGGCCCATCTCAATTTCCATCTTTAGTAACCATAACCAAGAAATATGATTCTGTCTGCGATAGAAGTCACACTTCTTCAAGTTGACAAATAATCGTTGCTCTTAGGATAGAGAACAATCTGCTCAAATGTCTAAGTGCTCCATCGACCCTTTATAGATCAAAATATCATCAAAGTATACCACCACAAAAATTTCCAATGCATGGCTTAAGGATATGATTCATAAACCTCTTATAAAAAGTGCTAGGGGCATTGGATAGTCCAAATGGCATCACCATCCACTCATAGTCCATCTCGAGTTTTAAAGGCCGTTTCATTCATCTTCCTTTCTCATACGAATTTGATGGGTATCCACTCCTCAAATCAATTTAAAAGATGGACGCACCATAAAGTTGATCCAAAGAAATCATCGAGTCTTGGAATGGGAAATCGATATTCAATAGTAATCTTGTTGACTATCCTACTATCAACACACATCCTCCAAGATCCATCCTTCTTTGGTACTAGCAGTAGCAGAACCGCATAAGTGGCTCTTACTCGAATAAGCCCTTGTTGAGCAACTCATCAACTTGTCTTGTAAGCTCTTCATGTTCTTAGGACTCATCCCATGTGCCGCTTTATCGGCAAAATTAACCCGTACGAGGTCTGCCTCATGTTGAATATCTCTCATAGCAAACCCATGAATCTCCCCAGTAATTACATCAACAAATTCTCGCTTAATTGGCTCTTACTTCTTTGGGATCTCCTTCCTCACTTCGCTTCAATAGCAACTAAGGCCATCAAGATCTGAACTGCATCTGATTTCTTTCTCCAACTCTGATTTTGACAACAAAGAATTTTGCTTCGCTGGCTCGGAGAGGTCGGAGCAATTGCCTGCTTCACTAAGCAGACAATTTCGTGGCCATCCTCGCTTAATGTGTAAGTGTTCTGAAGCCATCATAAAATGACCTTCCTATCATATTGCCATGGCCTCCCAAGTAGCAAGTGACAAACATCCATCGAACAACATCACACCATACCTTGTCCCGTAGTGCTTTCCAATTGTAAAAGAGACAAGGCACCTATGCTTTACCTCGATATCACTACCCTGAAGCCACTTAAGTTTATAGGGTTTCCGATGTGGATCCATCTTCAACCGCTTTTGCACCATCTCCAAGGAAACACAATTCGAAGCTCCCACTATCAATAATAACTAAACAAACCCCGTCTCTAGATGTGCACTGGTGGTGAAAGACATCGGACCGCAACCACCCCTTCCTCACTCAGCAGCTGCCCCTGACCTTAAGACTTTCTTTGAACAACTAAGGAAGTCCCATGGTCAGGCATAGTAAGCCCATCCTTATCTTCATGGTCGATTCACTACTTCTTCGACGTCTTCTTCCTCGCCATATTCTTCAACTAGGGCAACCACTCGCTTCTGCTAGGACATTCAGAAGCTATATGCCCAAATCCGTGGCATTTAAAGTAATGCTTTGACTTAGAGGTAGACTCTTGTTGTGGCTTGTGCACTTCACCTTTTACTTGAGGTTTAAGGGTGGTTTTAGCACTACTAGGACCCCTTGAAGCTCGAATTTTTGATAAATCCTTCTTAATCCGATTTAGTAAACCCATACTTGTTTAGAGCCTCAACTTTAAGGGGCAAGCTTTATCACATCTGCCAAGAGCACATATGGCTGCACTGAACATGAGAAACAACTCCTCAAACCAAAGAAGGTAGCGGCTATGGACTGCCTCCTCACCTCGCAGTCTCCTTGATCATCAAATTTTCAAACTCACCAATACTCTTCCACACGATTCGCGCTTCAAATTCTGAATTCGAGGAAGATATCTGCGATAGTGGAAGGAAGATACCTTTTAGTTCTTCTTCATCTTTTCAAGTTTCACCTTTCTTCTTGTCATCTCTTCCGACGCCTCTTTAAATTTTCTCCCACCAAAAGAAGCATTTCATGATCTCGATAGCCACCAATCTCACTCTTGCTTCTGGGATCATAATATTCAAAGACACGCTCGACGGTATTAAGCCAATCCAAGAAGTCATCGCGATGCATTCTTCCTTCAAATTCTAATATCAAACTTTGGATTGAATCGAATCCATCATTATTACGCGCTTCTCATAAGAATCATCATCGCGGTATCGATCTTCATACCTTCCTCCATAATCATATTCTCGACGTTTGTTCTAGGCTTCGCTACCAAGTAATCTTTCGACCTACAGGGCGTTACGCTTCCTCGTCAAAACCATCACCTTCACCTTCCATGAAGGTCTTGTCGCCATAGGATCATCATCGAGCAAAGACCGCTTGTAGACGCCAACCATAAATTCAAGATCAAGAATGTTGCGAATGGGGATCGAGAACCACTTGAACCATGATTAGGACTCTTGTCTCCAACCAACATCACTTTAGCTTATGATCACCCATCAATCTCGAGCCCGATACCACTTTCGATGCAAGGTTGGGACCGTGATGGGATGATCCAGTGCTTAGTAAGTCAAAATATGGCTCGGGTAGTTTTCAATAAATAGGTTATGGACGAATTTTAGAGATTTTCTGCAAGAAAAGGAATTTATGGTATATAAGGGAAAGGGGTATTTTAGGAAGGTTTTGGTAGTATGGAACAAGATTTGGAAAGTTTTGGGTTGAGGTTGAAAATATGATTATGGAAAGTTTAGAGAAAAGACGACGCGATGGAGTAGTTTGCACAAGAGTGGTTATTTCAATGTTAATGAACGACCACAAGATAGTTGATGGCGAAGGCGCCACAATCAACTATGGACGCGGTTGATTGATAAGCTGACAAAGACTTCGCCACCAGAATCCACCTAGGTACGAGAAGCCACGAACCTCATCCCCAAGGGAATCCACCCAAGAGATAAGAGAACAAGAGAGAACTCTTATAAGAGAAATCTGAAAATATTATTAAGCTTGAATTGATTGTCAAAAGACTACATTATGGGTGTATATATAGCCTCATACTTTCTAAATCAAAAAGCAATCTCTACTTTAACTAAGAAAAGAAACTTTCTAAAATTACAAAGAAAACCTTCTACTTTAATTAGAAAAAGAAATTTAAATTACAAAAAAGCAACTCCTAAAAGAAACTTTCTAAAATAAACAAAGCAAATCTTCCTAAAAATAAATAAAGAAACTTTCTAAAATAACAAAGAATCTTCGTAAAATAAATAAAGCAAACTTTCTAAAATTAATACGGGCATACCCACATCGTGGGCTCATTCAAGTCCGACCACTGCTTTTTACATCTTCCAAGGCCCAAATGAGGTCCAAAAAAAGAGTTTTCACATGTATTCAATGCCTTGACCTCCCCAATCCAATCTTCAATAATTAGGCTGAATTCCCAATGTCTTATAGATGATAGAAGTTCTCATCAAGAGTGAAGGCGTTCTTAAGGCCGAATTTTCACTCATTTGGTAAATCATGAACTGTTGTGATGCTGTGGAGACATTGAACAGCTCCAACCTGTGGTGTCAACAATCCTCCATCCCGCGCCGATGGATAATGAGTTGAAGTGTTTAAAGATATCAACATTTAGCATATGCCGAGTGGTGGATTCTTAAAATGTAAATCCGCAGTTCAATGCTCAACTGAGATCGTAATACAGTTTTTTCCATAAAGCCACAAAGTTCTAATGCTCTAATGCGATCAAAGTCATAACATCTGGGAATGGATGCAGAATTGATGATCCGGAGGCCATCAAAGAGGAAGCTGTAGGTTATTTCAAAAATGTATTATGCTCTGATGGTCCATCTTATGTCCATGAATATATGGATAATGGTGTGTTAGTGTCCAACACGCAAAGACTGATCGCAGCAAAGGTGAAATAACTCATGAGGAGATCAAGAAGGCCATGTTCTCTATAGATGATTACAAAGCCCCGGGCCCTGATGGCTTCTCTTCCTTTTTTTTCAAGACAGCGTGGAATATAATTGGGAGTGATGTTATTGATGCAGTGATTTCTTTCTTCAATTCTGGTAGTCTACTTCGGGAGATTAATTACACAGTTATTGCTTTGGTGCCCAAGGTCCCTAATCCTGAGTCTATGAACGATTATAGGCCAATTTCCTGTTGTAACACCGTATATGTTTTATTATCAAGATTATTGGTCATAAAGTGATTAAACAATCATCCTCGAGATTATGTCTCGCCAGCTTTTTGTGCAAGGTCGTAGTATTGTCGATAATATCCTTATCACCCAAGAGCTTATGATCAACTATCATCGTAACAGTGGGCCTCCTAGGTGTGCTCTAAAAGTTGATATCAAGAAGGCATATGATACAATTAATGAGTCAGATATTTGGGTATTTTATCCGCACGGAACCCCATTTTCATGGATTGTATTAAGGAGGCATCACTACCCCTTCCCTCCTCGTGACGGTAAATGGTGGTTAAAGGGTTTTTTGAAGCAAACGCGGTTAAGGCGGTGGGGACCTTTATCTCCACTATTATTCATCATTGCCATGGAGGCCCCATCTAGATCCCCACGCCGCTGCCCATAGGCGTGAGCATCGGGCCACCCTAAATGCGAGGAAATCATCTTAACTCATTTAAGCTTTGCGGATGATATTTTCCTCTTTGCTGGAGGGACGAAATCTAGTGTCCAAGTTATGATTGACGAGTTAAAAAGGTTTGAGGATTTTCGCTACAAGAACAAGCGTAAGACGCCATGTTCATTGTCATAAATGATGATATCAAGATCGATTTATTGAACACCACAAAGCCTACCTGGGTAGGAGTTTCCCATGAAATATCTTGGAGTTCACGATATCAACTAAAGCTCTATCAAATGAACGCCGTACCATCGGATAAAATTCCTGGCGTAATCTCAGCCTTGACAAGCAGCATGCTATCATATGCGCAGTCGCTGATTGGTTCAGTTTTGTATAGTATCCAAACGTATTGGTGCAGTCTGTTTATTATCCCGAAATACACGATATCTAAGATTGAACAAGCCTTCAACAGTTTCCTTTGGGCGGGGAAACTTGGGAATTCACATCGAGCTAAGATCAGCTGGGAATTTGTATGTCTTCCAAAGGAGGAGGTGGTCGATCGTTGGCCGTATCAAAGATCTCGAATGATGCAAATGTACGAAACACATTTGGAATCGCTTTTATAGGAAGGGTCACTTTGGGTGGTATGGGTGCGGAGGATGTGGTATATGAGACGCTGGGAGCCCCAAAGCAAAATCCCTTCGATTTGCTCGTGGAGTTGGCGTAAACTGCTTCAGCTGAGAGACAGGATCAGGCCCTTCATTAAGCACAGGGTGTACAATGGCATGGGGACTTTTTTATGGCATGACTTTTGGTACCCAGTTGGTCCTCTCCTTCCTTACTATGGAGATCGAATCATATATGACTCAGCTATTCATAATAACGCTCGTGTAGCTGAGGTTATTGATGATGGTAGTGAATCACATTGTTAACTCAAATTTGATCTTATCGCTTATCAAGAGTGGAGCAGCTAATTATCGCCTTGATGACTTCAGAGGATATTATTTCGTATACTTGTTTTCGTCTGGGACCACTACACCCGGGCCTTGGAATCACTTTAGACCAAAGTTAGCTTCGCTGTCAAATCGACATTATACGATATGGTTTCCTAAGCTATCGAGACATGCATTATTGTTCGATGGCTATTCAGATAGATTAAGTTACGCAAGACAAACTTCTCAGGTGGGGTATGACCAACGCGATATCATGTGTATTCTGCCGGGCTAATGTTGAAGACAGGAATCACTTGTTCTTCGGTTGCCAATTCACTGCTGGTATTTGGTTGAGGATTTTAAGGTTATGTGGGAACTCCAGAATGCCGAGGTATTGGGAAAATGAATGCTTATGGGTAATTGCTACCAAGGGGAAGACGTTTTGCTCTATTACTAAGAGGATTGCGTGGGGTGCTACCATTTATCACTTGTGGAGACAGCGGAATTGTAGAGTTCATGAGAACATTTTTTCTACCGCTGATACCATCTTTTAGCTCATATGGTCGATGCTGACTAAGAATTTCCAGCTTTAAGGTGGATAATCCGAGAATATCAATGTGTGAGAGACGGTCCTTCCTCTTAATATTCTTGGCCATGGTGGATTGTCTGGTGATTGATGGTACTTTTAGTCAATAAATAATCATGGTCTTGGTTGTCTTAGCCCGGGCTGTGGGCTGGGTTTTGGGTTTTGGGAGTGTTCTCTTTGCCCATGTTGTGGGTTGGTATTTTGGTTATTGTGCTTGGTAGTCCTTGGTTGTTGTTGGTTGTTTCGGGCTGATTGATGCAAGGTTGGGACCGTGATGGATGATCTAGAAGTTTTGGTAAGTCAAAATATTGGTTCAGTAGTTTCTGGCACAAATTGTTATGGTCGAAGCTTATGAGATTTTCTAAGTTAGAATGTATTTGTGATATATAAGGGAAAAAGGGTATTTAGGAATGTTTTAGTAGTATGGAACAAAATATGGAAAGCCAAGAGGTTGAAAATTGCTTATGGAAAGTTTAGAGAGAAGATGATGGGCGAGAAAGTAGATTTTGCACAAGTGTGGTTACTACCGGGTTAACGAAATCTCCATCCACGCTTAGATATATGATGGAGCAGCTTCACAATCAACTATGAATGGGTTGATTGATAAGCCGGACAAAGACTTCACCACCAAGGAATCCACCTAGGTAATGAGAAGCCACGAACTCGTCCCAAGTGGGAATCCACTCAAGAGATAAGAGAACAAGAGAGAACTCTAAAAGAGAATCTAAAATATTATTAACCCTTGAACTCGATTGTCAAAAGACTACATTAGGGGCATATAAATCCTATATTTCTAAATCAAAAGCAACTTCTACTTTAATAGAAAGAAACTTTCTAAATTACAAAGAACAACTTCTACTTAATCATGGAAAAGAAACTCTAAATTACAAAAAGCAACTCCTAAAAGAAAACTTTCTAAAATAAATAAAGCAAACTTTCTAAAAATAAATAAACCAAATCTTCCTAAAATAAAGCAAACTTTCTAAAATAAATAAAACCAAATCTTCCTAAAATAAATAAAGCAAACTTTCTAAAATTAATATGGCTCCACATCAGGGGTTTGTCCAAGTCTGACCACGTTTTTTGCCTTCCAAGGCCCAAATGAGGTCCAAAAAGGAGTTTCACATGTATCCAACAAGGCCTTTGACCTCCCAATCCACCTCTTCAATAATTGGGGTAATGAATTCCAATGTCTTGCAGTGTTTATAGAAGCTCCTCGCATCAACTTCCCATACCGAAAAAGACTTGCCCTCAAGTCTTCACCGTGATGGGCCCAAGTCCTTGGACATTGAACATTGGAGAAATTTCATATCTGCCCGCAACCGTAATCCTGTGGTAAGAGCCTCTCCTAATTTTCTTATAATCTTGAAAGGGCCATCTACCCTCGTTCAGCTTCCAAACTTTCCTCCCTGGAAACCCATCCTCGCGAAGGTACCCAAACCACCCGCCACCTCAAACCCAACATACTGCGACGTCTATTTGCTGGTTCACATATTTGGCATTCTTCTTCTCAATCTTCGCCGTAACTTCTTCATGCAACTTCTGATCTCTTTGGCTCTAACTCAAAGATTCTTTACCACAAATTGTTTAATAGCCTGACGGTTAATTCCATGGGTCCAATCATTGTAGTCCATAGACTACCTCAAATGGGCTTTTCCCAACAGTTCTATGCATGGACCTATTGTGTGCAAACTCAATTTGGGGTAGAATCAAACTCCCATTGTTTAACGTTTTCTCACATAGCCTCCTTAGCAAATTTCCCAAGCTTCTATTAGTACTGCTCGACCATCAGTTTGAGGGTGATAAGAGGTACTAAATAAAGAAGAAGTCCCCGCTCTCCACAGTTCTCCAAAGTGACTAAGAAACTTAGAGTCTCTATCCAAACCATAGTCTTGGGAATACCATGACGCACAATCTCTTTGAAGTACAAGCTCAAGAACACGCGAAGCATCATTGGGATTATCATGGCACAAAGTGAGCCATCTTTGAAACTCACAATCCATCACCGTAATCGACCTTGCTTCCTTTGTGTTCTAGGTAATCCCAAACAAATCCAAGCTAACCTCCTCCCATATATATTTGGAATTGGCAATGGTGTATATAGTCCCGCATTGCTTCATGAGTTTTAGCCATCATACAACAATACTTCTTGACAAATCTAGCACGTCTTTCTCTTAGCGGAGCCAAAAGAAGTTTGCTTCACCAGAGCTAAGGTTTTGCTTCACCAAAGTGTCCTCCTAATGTTCCACCATGCAACTCATCCAAAATACTCAATCTCAAGGAACAAGACGGGATGGCGAGTGTTCCCTAAAGAGAAACGTCCATCCTTACAAAAATCTCAAAGGCTTTTTCGGCGCATACCTTCCGCATTTCACCAAAATCAGCATCCTCCTCATAGTTCTTCAACACATCGAATCCAACTACTTGGACTGCATGGAAGTCACTAGGGCATGTCTCCTACTCAAGGCATCCGCAACAACGCTATGAACACCCGCTTTATGCTTGATCGTGAAGTTGCACGCTTGTAAGAATTCCACCCATGTCGCATGCTCCCGATTCAACTTGTGCTGGTGCTGATGAATTTTAGTGCTTCATGATCTGGAGAAAAGCACAAATGGCTTGTAAAGTATTGACTAATGAAATAAAGCTCTATAGATAGCATAAACTCCTCATTAAGTAGGTGAGTACTTCCTTTTGTTTCATTTAACTTCACTAAAGAAAGCGATGGTCTTCCTTCTTGACTAAGGACAAAGACCAATCCCAACTTGAGATGCATCACACTCTACTTCAAGACTTTGTTGAAATCGTGCAAAACCAAACATGGGGTCACATTTTCTAATCAACTCAAGCTTTCTTCTGAACACTAGTCCACTTGAATTTGTCTCCTTAAGCATTCGCCATATGAGCCATTATGTGAGCTAAATCCACGAATAAATCTCCTATAAAAGAGACTAGCCCATGAAAACTCTCACATCATGGACTGAGCTAGGAGTTGGCCAATTCAGAATCGCTCTATCTGCTTCTGGCCCATCTCAATTCCATCTTTAGTAACCACATAACCAAGAAATATGATTCTCACGCATAGAAGTCACACTTCTTCAAGTTGACAAATAATCGTTGCTCCCTTAGATAGAGAACAATTGCCTCAAATGCTCCAAGTGCTCCATCGAATTTTTGCCATAGATCAAAATATCATCAAAGTATACCACCACAAAATTTCCAATGCATGGCTTAAGGATATGATTCATAAACCTCATAAAAGTGCTAGCATTGATACCCAAATGGCATTACCATCCACTCATAGAGCCCATCTCGAGTTTTAAAGGCCGTCATTCATCTCCTTCCCTCATACTAATTTGATGGTATCCACCTCAAATCAATTCAAAAGATGGACGCACCATAAAGTCGATCCAAAGAAATCATCGAGTCTTGGAATGTGGGAAATCGATATTCAATAGTAATCTTGTTGATCGTCCTACCATCAACACACATCCTCCAAGATCCATCCTTTTGCAATTAATGTGGCAGAACCGCACAAGGGCTCTTTACTCTCGAATAAGCCCTTTGTCGAGCAACTCATCAACTTGTCTTGTAAGCTCTTTCATGTTCTTTAGACTCATCCTATAGGTCATTTATCAAAACAGAATCCTGGTACTTGTGTCTATTTGATGTTGAATATCTCTCATATGGGGCAACCCATGGAATCTCCTCAGTACTACATCAACAAATTCCGCTGCACTGGCTCTACTTTGGGATCTCCTTCACTTTCTGGCTTTCTTCAATAGCGCAAATCCAAGGCCATCACATCTCGAACCAGCTCCGATTTCTTTCTCCAACCTGCGGATTTTGACAACAAAGAATTTTGCTCACGGGTTTGGAGGTCGGAGCAATTCGTTCTGTTTCAACTGCTAAGACAATTTCAGGCCATCCTCGCGAATGTGTGCGTTCTCGCCATCATAAATTACCTTCCTATCATATTGCCATGGCCTCCCAAGTAGCAAGTGACAAACATCCATTGGAACAACATCACACCATACCCGCCCGGTAGTGCTTTCCAAATTGTAGTGAGACAAGGCACCTATGCTGAATTTTTGATATCACTACCCTCTGGTCACCGTTTATGTGGTTTCGATGTGGATCCATCTTCAAATCTTTTGCACCATCTCCAAGGAAACACAATTCAAGCTCCCACTTATCAATAATAACCAAACAAACCCCGGTCCCAGATGTGCACTTTGTGAAAGACATCGACCGCAACCAATTCTCCTCACTAGCAACGCCCTATCTTAAGACTCCTTTGAACAACTAAGGAAGTCCCACATGGCTCGCATAGTAAGTTCATCCTTATCTTCATGGTCGATTCAATTGCCTCTTTCGACATCTTCTTCCTCATCTTCATATTCTTCAATTAGGGCAACCACTCGCTTCTAGTTAGACATTCTAAGCTATATGCCCAACCGTGGCATTTAAAGCACTCCGCTCTTTGACTTGCAGGTAGACTCGTGGCTTGTGCACTTCACCTTTACTTGAGGTTTGCGGTGGTTTTAGCACTACTAGACCTCTTGAAGCCGAATTTTGATAAATCCTTCTTTAATCCGATTTGTAGTAAAACCTACACTCTGTTTCTGTAGCCCTAACTTTTAAGTGCAAGCTTTATCACATCTCAAGAGTATTATATGGTCGCAATTGAATGGGGCTTAGAAATTTCAACCTCAAACCAAAGAAGGTAGCGGGCTATGGATCGTTTCTCACCCTCTTGCAAGTCTCCTTCGATCATCAAATTTTCAAACTCACCCGAATACTTCCACAAGATTCCTCGTCAGTTAGCCTAATTTGAGGAAGACATTCAAGATATGGGAAGGAAGATACTTTGTTCTTTCTTCTTTCCAAGTTTCAATCTTCTTCTGTCACCTTCACGTTTCTTTAATTCTTCTCTCATCAAAGAAGCATTCTTGCATTCCATAGCCACCAACTTCACCTTTGTTTTCTGGGGACATAATATTCAAAGACACGTTCGATCGCATTAAGCCAATTCAAGAAGTCATCAGGATGCATTCTTCCCTCAAATTCCAAAATATCAAACTTTGGATTGAATCGGAACTTTCATCATTATTACGTTTCATAGTAATCATCATCATGTATCGATCTTCATACCTTCCTCCATAATCATATTCTCAATGCTTGTTCCAGTTTCGCGCTCAAGTAATCCCGAACTTGGCTAGGCGGCACAATTCCCTCGTCAAAACTTTCATCACCTTCACCTTCCATGAAGGTCTTTGTTGCCATAGGATCATCATTGATAGCCATATGCTTTTGTAGATGTTTGAACCACGATTCAAGATCAAGAATGCTGCCATAAATGGGATTGAGAACCATTTGAATTTCATGATTAGGACTCTTGTCTCCTCGAACCAAGAATACTTTAGTTTATGATCAGCCATCAATCTGAGTTTCTGATACTTGATGGTATGTTGACTTGGTATGATGCGATCTAGAAGTTTTGGTGTTGTAACAGGCTCGTAGCTTAAGGTTAAAAATAAAAGTTATGGTTTGTTTATGAGATTTTCTGTTGTGAATGTGTATTTCTGTGATATATATGGAAAAGGTATTTAGGAATGTTTTTAGTAGTATGGAACAAAAATATGGAAATGGGGTAGAGGTTGAAAAATTGCTATGGAAAGTTTAGAGAGAAGATGAGATGCGAGGAAAGTAGATTTTGTACAAGTGTGGTTACTTAATGTTAAATAAACGATCCACGCTAGATATATGATGGAGTGAAGGCGCCATAATCAACTATGAATGGTTGATTGATAAGTCGACAAAGACTTCACCACCAAGGAATCCACCTGCATTTGTGTCACGAACTCGTCTCAAGTGAATCCACCCAAGAGATAAGAGAACAAGAGAGAACTCTAAAAGAGAAATCAAAATATTAAACTTGAACCGACACAAAGACTACATTAGGGGTATATAGCCCCATACTTCCTTCTAAATCAAAAAAGCAACTTCTACTTTAACTAGGAAAAGAAACTTTCTAAATTACAAAGAACAACTTCTACTTTAACTAGAAAAGAAACTTCTAAATTATAAAAAGTAACTCCTAAAAGAAAACTTTCTAAAAATAACAAAGCAAACTTTCTAAAATAAATAAACCAAATCTTCCTAAAAATAAATAAAGCAAACTTTTCTAAAATAAATAAACCACCCTTAAATAATAAACAAATCTTTCTAAAATTAATATGCAGCAGCTCCACATCGTGGCTCATTCCAAGTCCGACCACGTTTTTGCCTTCCACAGCCCAAATGAGTCCACAAAAGGAGTTTTCACATGTATTCAGCCGCGCCTGACCTCCTCAATCCAATTCTTCAATAATTAGGGTCGACCCCAATGTTCTATGGTAATATAAGCTCCCATCATCATGCCCTTTCCCTATAATTTTAGGAGTGTGTCGGTCCGTTTTCTTTGCTTGGGCCTTGGGCTCGTGTATTTTGGTTTGTGGTGCTTCGGGCCTTGGTAATAAATTCTTCATTATCCAAAAAAAAAACCATCATTATCCAAACAAGAATAATATTCCTACACATCAGAACATAATAGCAATTGTCCAAAACTAACAAAAGCTCCAACACCGTGGCAAAGTAAGTTCATAACTTCCTACAGCCAAAGCAACAACTTTTGCTCCATTGCTACTGCAGATTGATGAAATTGCTATGATCGTGATGCCAGAAGATTTGATAAAATGATACCACCTCATCGGCTCAGGAGGGGAGACTCCGCATCTAGCCACGGGCTATCAAGCTAGTAGCTGGTTGATGGATGATCTGACCAAGAAGCTATATGGAAGCAAGAACCTTGGCATATATACTTCTACACCAACCCGGCGAAAGGTTGATTGATAAGTCGATAGGATATACCAAGGTTCTTGCTTCCATATAAGCAACGGGTCAAGGTCATCCATCCAAGCCAATGCTAGAGCAGTTCTTCCGATCTAATTAGATCACGGGTCTCCTCACAAGTTGATGGGGTTCGTATCATTTTTTGTAAATGCTCTAGCATCACGGATCCTTTGTGCTTTGATTTTCACTACAGATCAACTTCATCTTTCTTTCGGGCCACACCTACTCAGAGCCCCCGCATTTTGGTGCCAATGGGATCTACATCCAAAGATCTAACACTCAAACTAGAAGGAGAAAATTAATCAGATAATATACTTAAGAACTATTAGTTTCACCGCCTTTCTTCTTCTTCTTGCATCCTCTAAATACAAATTGCGCTCTTCTAATGACCGTGTTCATTGCAAAGAAACAAATACCTCCTCGGGGCTTTAGCCTCGTCTGTGCTCGGGTTTGGCCGAGCATTGACTTCTTTGCCCTTGCCCTTGCCCTTCTTGAAGCCCCTTTCCCTTTGAACCATCGTAACATGGCCAGCTTGGATTTAATATTCGTCACTGCTACATCAGAGGCCAGAGATGTATTTGTCCATTTCATTCATGTTAGTTCATGACAAATTGGCCATAACTATCAGGAAGTGAATTCAGGATCAAATCAGTTGCCAACTCTTGGCTCAATATAGCACAAACGAGAATGGATTATATTTTTTTAGATTCAGGGACCCGGAGGCTCGGGATTGGGTTATGGATTCTGGACCATGGCATCTTGCAGGGAGACCTTTCATATTACGTGCATGGAAGCCAGGTATGGATATGCTTGACATTCAACTATCCACTATTCCAATTTGGGTCAAGTTCTACAATATTCTCACACCGGGATAAGCACATGTCTTGGGTAATACTGTAAAGTACTGTTGGTATCCCGCTCCCCCTTGATTCACTCACCGAGAACCAGACAAAGTTATCCTTTGCTAGGATATGTGTAAATCTGTGCTCCTGGATAGGGGTAATGGCAAATATTCTACGATAAGTGATGCAGGAGCTTCTATAAACACACCAAACATTGGGAATTCAGCCCTAATTATTGAAGAATTGGATTGGGGAGGTCAAGACGCATTGAATACATGTGAAAACTCCTTACTCCCATTCAGCCTTAAAAGGCAAAAATGTGGTCATATTTCGACAAACCCCGACGTGGGAGTTTGCTTTATTTATTTTAGAAGTTTGCTTTATTTATTTTAAAAGTTTCCGCTTTTATTTATTTTTAAAGTTTGCTTAAGAGTCATGATGTGAATTTCTAGAAGTTTTTCCTAATTAAAGTAGGAGTTTTTATTTGATTTATATGCGCTGCATACACCCCCATAATGTAGTCTTTTGAAAATCACCAAGTTTAATAATATTTTCATTTCTCTTTAAGAGCTCCCTTTGTTCTCTTATCTCTGGGTGGATTCCCTTGGGGACGCAGTTCGTGGCTTCTCATACCTAGGTGGATTCCTTGGTGGCGGTGTCTTTGTCCTACTTTTATCAACTCAACTCATTCATAGTGGATCAGGCGCCTACTCCATCATCGATCTGTGTGGATCAAGCTTCATTAAACCGGCAACCACCTTTGTGCAAACTCTACTCTCCTCACCATCTCATCTTTCTTTAAACTTTCCATGTGCTAAATTTTCAACCTCAACCCAAAACTCTCCAAATCTTGTTCCATACTACTAAAACCTTCCTAAACACTCCCTTTTCCCCTTATATACCATAAATTCACCTTCTTACTCTAGAAAATCTCCAAAATTCGTCCATAACCTATTTTGGCCTTAAGAAAACTACCCCAAACCCATATTTAACTTATCTAAACTTCCGGATCATCCATCATGGTCCCAACCTTGCATCAAATGCATCGAGCTCATGATCGATGGTCGATCATAACCAAACTGGGTGCTTGATGCTAGAGACAAGATTCTAGATACGCTTTGAGTCGCTCATCAGCCAAGGAGGAAAAATATGCTTTTTATGAAGAGCTTTGCAAACTAGTCAATCCTGGAAGGTTTGGGCACAGAAAGTTAAAGGTATGTATGTACGAGACTATGATTATCATGGTATGATTGCTACTACCGTAATGAAGATTACTATAAGAGGCATGGTAACTATGATGAAGGCTTTAGATTCAATCCAAAAATTTAACATTCCACTGGCGGAAGGATGGATCTCGATGAATTTTTTACTGGCGATTATATGGAGCATGTTCTTGAGTATTATGACTTCGAACGTGAAAAAGTGAAGTTGGTGGCTACAAAGATGTGCAAGAATGCTTCTATTTGTGGAAACATGAAGAGACAAATTCGAAAGAGATGGTAAAAGAAGATCTAAACTCGGGGAAAGATGAAGAAAGAATTAAAAAGGAAGTACCTTCCCTTTAACTACTCAAGACATCTACCTCAAAATTCAGAACTTTGGGCAACAAGATTTTGAAAAGCGGAGGAGTATTCGCCAAGTTTGTAAACTTGATTATCAAAGGAGACTTGCAAGAGGCCGAGAATATGCATAGCCCACCACTACATTGTCAGGTTTGAGATCCGGTATTGCTAGAGCTATTTTTTTTGCAACCATAATAGTCTTCAAGATGTGATGAAACTTGCTTTGAAGGTTGGGACTAAAAAAAGTATGGAACTCTACTACAACCAAGAGTGTGGCTAATTTAGCTGTTTGAGGTTCTAATTGAATCCTAGTGGTAGTGAAAACTACCACACTAAGTAAAGAGTGAAGCCACCACAAGAATTGGCTTCAAGTCAAAGACGTGTTTTTAATGCCAAGGGTTGGGGTATAATATCTGGAATGTCCTAACTAAAAAGCGCTTTTGCCTTAATTGAGGAAGATGAAGCTAAGGAAGAAGATGTTGAACAAGTGATCGAATCTGACCATGTCCACAAAGCACATGAGAATAAATCATCGTTGTCAAAACTGTTGGATGTCAAAGACTTAGCCTAATCTAACCATATCCAAGAAGATGAGAAGAGTTCATCATCACAAATTTTGATTATGGAAATCAAAGATGTTTCAGATGTGACGACTTTGGTTGTTGAAGAAACCGAAAGTGAAAAGGAATTCCTCACTAGAAGCAAAATGATTATAGAATTTGTTGATGTAATGCCCGAAGAAATACTCACAGCTTTCCACCTACGAGGGTATTCAACATCAAATAGACCTCATACCGGCTTGGTTTTTCCTAATAAGCTAGTCATGAAGAGCCCTATGAGCATGAAGAGTTTAAAGTTTATGATTTTCTTGACAAAGGGCTTGTTCAAGAGAGCGAAAGTTCTTATGTGGTTCTCACTACGCTGGTGCATGAAAAGATGGATCTTGGAGTATGTGTTTTGATTGCCAAGCTAACAACATTTTTATTCATGAGGAAGCAAGATTCAACAAAGGGCAAAGAGGAACAACATGAAAGACAAGCATATGAAGGTTATCAAAGGTCGGGTATTTGATCCAGAGGATGATTTCAAGCATAAATGATAAAAAGAGAGGTGTTCCAAGTCATAAGTAATAAGAATAGATATTTTTCCAAAGACATAAGTAAGATCATGTTAATGCTTACAAGGTTAAATTACCCTGGATCAATATCTTGCCTACGCTCATGTTATGATTTGAGGCTCCACATGGTGAAGACTTGAGGACAAGTCTTTTTTCCAACTATGTGGGTTTGATGCAGAGCTTCTATAAACACCAAACATCGAATTCAGCCCTAATTATTGAAGAATTGATTGGGAGGTCAAGACGCATCACATGCGAAACTCCTTTGGATCTCATTTGGGCCTTGGAAGGCAAAAACATGGTCATACTCTGACAAACCCTCTGATGGAGTCGCATATTTATTTTAGAAAGTTTGCTTTATTTATTTTAGGAAATTTGCTTTATTTATTTTAGAAAGTTTGCTTTATTTATTTTAGAAAGTTTGCTTTATTTATTTTAGAAAGTTTGCTTTTAAGAGTTGCTTTATGTAATTTAGAAAGTTTCTTTTCCTAATTAAAGTAGGAGTTTCTTTATTTGATTTATAAAGTAAGGGGCTATATATACCCTCTACACAAGTCTTTTGAAAATCATTCAAGTTTAATAATACTATAGATTTCTTTAAGAGTTATCTCTTGTTCTCTTATCTCTAGATTCCCTGGGGACGAGTTCGTGGTCTCCTATACCCAGGGTGGATTCCTTGGTGGCTGAGTTCGTCCCGCTTTATCAATCAACTCGCTCCATAAGTGATTGTGCGCCACTCCATCATCGATCTTGTGTGGATCGTTTCATTAAACCGGTAAGTAACCACTCTTGTGCAAACTCTACTCTCCTCACCATCTAATCTTTTCTTTAAACTTTCCATAAGCAAATTTTCAACCTCAACCCAAAACTTTCCAAATCTTGTTCCATACTACTAAACCATAAATACCCCTTTTCCCTTATATACCATAAATTCACCTTTTCTAACTTCTAGAAAATCTCTCCAAAATTCGTCCATAACCTATTTGCCAAAGAAAACTACTCCCAAACCAATATTTTGACTTACCTAAACTGGATCATCCATCACACCCCAACTTTTTTTTTTTTTTACAATTAAGAATTTATTACCAAAGGGCAACTTCAACCAAAGAATAATAAAGAACGAGGCCCGAGGCCACAACCAGTAAAGAAAACGGAGAAGACTTCCCTAATATGATGCAACAACAACAACACAGACACCACCAACAAAGACATGCTCACAATCCCAAAAATAACACAAGAACCCGCCACAACCCAAGGCAACAAGGTCCCAACAATCACAAATCAAGCATCCAACCTACTGTGAGATAAAATACTAATAGTGGAAGGACCATCTCGCACATTGATCTGCTTGCAGACTATCAACAACCTTTCTCGAGACCCGTAAATACGAAGTCTAACATCATCACAATGAGGTGAAAATAGTATCACTGGAGCATAGTTGTTCTCATGAATTCTACTATTCATGACCCCACAAATGGTGAGACACCCCACGCAATCTTCTCAGAATAGAACTCAAGGACTTTCCCTTGCTGGCAATTACCCATAAGAGTTCGTTTCCTCCCAATTCCTGAGTTCTAGGATAGTAAGACAGGATCAGCGATACGATTCTGTTGATGCGAAAGGTTGGGACCGCGATCACGGTCCCAACCTTGCATCAATAAGGATCGAATATCCTACCTACAATGCCGCTTGAATGAATGCAAGCGATCGGCCATAACTGCAAATTGTCAAGTTAGACTATCTCTGCACTATCCAAATTTACAAAAGTATCCAAAGCCAAAATTTGGCTCCCAAAAGTTACTTTTTAAGATTTGGCTAAATTTTTGGCTAAGCAACTCCAGCAGTGAGCATCTAAAATTCCATCTATCCTAAATCTATTCCAATTTTACCCTTTCTCTTCTTTAATAATTACATCATGTACCCTTCATTCATTTATATCACTCCATACACTATAAAATTGATTTAAAAGATAAATAACATTTAATTAAAATTTAAAATAAATATAAAGATACAATTAAAAATAAAAATGGTCATAAATATTTAATTAAATCAATAAAAATAAATATAAATATTGATAATAAATAATTTCAATACATGTGTTTCATGAGTTTCCTCATAAACAGGGGAGCGGGGTCTAGGGTCGCTTTGCGGTATAATCATCCACTTATCACAGTATTTAAGCACCTCCCAAACATCATAACCATTCGACTCTAACTCGCCGAACATATTCATAGCTTGCATACGCCTGAAGAAAATAAAATTAGATAAAAATAAAATTATGGTTTAAATAATTGTTATACAAAATTATAACAATAGATAACTCCACTGGCCGGGTGATGTTCGCCCACTTGCGGTCTATTTATGATCTCATATGTAGTATCCCACGCCATTTTAGTGGCCACAATAATGTCGGATTTTATCCCATCGGTTTTGTACACATAAAGTCCGCGTAGGGTCAACCCAACATTGGTCTCCAAAATCCGCCATCACTCGATCCCAAACTTGACATTGGTTGCCCAATACCGATCACCTGATCTTGCCATGGTCACCAAGATAATGTGCGCGCCACGTCTTCCTCAGTTAAGAAAGCTTTGCCCCGCCTAGCCCGTATTGGAGGAGATGCCATTTTCTGCCTACAAAATCAAAATTAAATTAAATATTGGTATGCTAAGGTGGAAAAGAAATTCACAAAAAAATAATTAGAATTGAAAATTCACATCAATTTTATTTATGGTTTAATAATTTTATAATAATTAGAAGTTAATGAAAAATATTTGTAGGCTAATAAAATAAATTAATTCATATAAAAAGATTTTATTCTAAATTATGCACAAAAATATGATTTATGGTTTTTTGTATTTATTAATAATATTTTATTTATAATATTATTTTTGAAAATAATTAGAAGTTAATTAAATATTTTAGAGCTAATAAAATAAATTAATTCTATATAAAGTAAAAATGTTATTTTTAATTCGTATTTTAAAGTATTTAAAAAAATATTTAAAATAGCATATCGCCTTGGATTTTTCATTTCATTTTAAATAAAACCATTGCTTGTTGGGGTGGGGGAGGGGGATGATCAAGGCGGTGGGGTGGGGTGGAGTGATCATAGGGAAGCTATGGGGTGGGAAGGGATCTACAGGGAAGTGGAAGGGAAGGGATCCGAGCTGGGGGGACCTGTGGGAAGGATCGTGGGAAGGAAGGGATTCGAGCGGGAACCGCAGGTGCAGTGGGTGGGGAACTGCACGGAGTGGGATCAAGGCATGGCATGGATGGGGAAGGGGAGATCGGCACGGAGGGGGGATCTCGTAGCGGCAGGGGGTGATCGGCTACTGGGAAGGAAAGACACGCCACTGGGCATGGCATACGCCCGAAATGATTCAAGAGGTCACCCGCAGCCAGATACGCCGCGACCTGACCTGGGATCTACGAGTAATCCATCACCACAGTCACCCGCTTTCCCTTCTTCTTCTTCGCCGCTTCACTCGAATCCGGCAGTAGTTATCGGGTTTTTTGCTATTTATAAATAAATTTGTATCCGCGGGGAGCTCAAATGCATTTCCGTCGTTGCTCAATGATTTTCGCTTTCGAGATTTCTTCTGCCAGGGTTCAATTTTTCGAGCTGCTTTTTGCTTCCAACGGCTAGAATTCGAGGGTATCAATGAGTTTTCACACATTTGGCTGATAACAGTGATCAGCCATATTCCATTGATTTTGGCTGATCACTGTATATCCTCCAAATTTCGCTCCGTACTTTCGTCACCGGCCGGGAGCCGGGTTTTTGTCAAACAACCAAAACGGCTTTGGCTCCCATTTTAGCTCACCGCCGTGGATGCCTGGGCATGGTCCAAGCAGTAAGAATGTCACCACAAATCCTGGGAATGAGGTTGGGTTTGAGATGTTGGCTGTTGAGAAGAAGGATATGCAGGATACGGGGGAAAGGAAGAAGTTAACAGGTGATACCATTGTTATTACAGATGACAGTGTTGTTAATAGCAATGTAGAAGACAGGGATGCAATCAAACCTACTGTAATGTATGCTAATGAGGTAATTAAGCTGGCTAATGATGTTGTCAATCAACCTAAGTTACATGGTAATACCTTCGAATGTCTAGCGCAAAGTGAGGAAGAGGAGACAACAAAATCCATAGTGTCCTCCAGGTCTGATCCTAATAATACTTTTGAATTTTCTGATACTTCTCCCTGCTCGACATCGCTCACATATAAAGAGAGTTGACGAAATGGATCATGCCAACACCAACTTGTGAGTTAAGTCAAGAAATTAAAAACGAATCTTCTATTAAGCAGATCCAGCCGTAAGGTGTGCACATCTTCCCAATGGTTAAATTCGCTTCATGGAACATAAGGGGTTTAAATGATCCCCTTAAGCAAAAAGAAGTTCGTTCGTTTGTAGAGTCCCAAGCTCTTGATTTTGTGTGTATTTTGGAAACTTGGGTGCGAGCTTCTAATAAGGACATAATTTTCACATCTATACTTCCGGGATGGAGACTGTTTCATAACTATGATCATGCCCTGCTTGGTAGAATTTGGATTTGTGGAAACCCTGATAAGGTTAGCATTGATATTATCCATTCTATGGACCAGGCAATACTATGTCACGTTACTGCTCTCAAGGACAAATATTCATTTTGGTGTTCTACGATACAAGCTTCAATAATCATATTTGATAGAAGGGTGTTGTATGCTGCTTACAATGGTGTGATCCCGTGGTAGGCCAAAATCCATGGTTGGTAATAGGTGACTTCAACACCACCAGGTTTGTCAATGAGAAATCTGGGGGTAATATGGTTCAGAATACGTCCATGAATGATTTCCATGAGTGTATGTTCAACCTTGAACTGGCGGATGTTCCTTTCTTGGGGCCTATCTTTACGTGGATGAACCGGCAAGAGGGGGTAAATTTCATAGTTAGGAAGTTGGATCGTTGTCTCCAAAATGAATATTGCTTGGATATGTTTCCCAATGCATTAACGTAGAAGTCCAAAGATCCCGGTTATCTCGATCATTGTCCTCTCGTTACCGCTTGAATATTAAAGCGGCTCTTAGCGCAAAAACTTCCCCTTTAAATTTTTTAACTTCTGGTCGACCAACTGCTCCTCGAGATAGCATAGAAGCCGTTAGTGATGTTTGGAACCTATGTACACGACTGTAAACCTAAAAGAGTGAAGGCTTCCCTTAAGACGCTTAATTTCCACTCATTTGGTAAGCTGCATGAATGTGTTGTGGGTGCCAGGGAGACATTGAACCAGGCCCAATCTGCTTTACTGAACAATCCTTCTGATCCCATGCTGATGGATAATGAGAGGAAGTGTTTAAAGACGTACCATGATCTAGCCTATGCAGAGGAGGGATTCTTAAAACAAAAATCTGGAGTTCAATGGCTCAAACTTGGAGATCAGAATACGAGTTTCTTCCACAAAGCCGTCAAAGCACGGAATGCTCGGAATGCGATAAAAGTCATAACCTCGGGCCATCAAAGAGAAGCAGTAGGCTAATTAAAAAATGTATTATGCTCTGATGGTCCATCTTATGTCCATGAATATTTGGATAACGTAGATGGTTTTGTCTGGACTACACAGCATCTGGACATGTTGAAATGTGGAATAACTCATGAGGAGATCAAGAAGGCCATGTTCTCTATAGATGATTACAAAGCAGCGTGGAGTATAATTGGGAGTGATGTAGTTGATGCAGTGATTTCATTCTTCAAATCTGGTAGTCTACTTCGGGAGATTAATTGCATACTATCGCTTATGCCTGCTGTCCCTAACTCGAGTCTATGAACGATTATAGGCCAATTTCTTGTTGTAACACCATATATAAGTGCATAGCGAAGATTATTGCCATGTAGGATTAAATGTGTTGCATCCCCTTCGAGATTATAAGCCCTTCACAATCAGCTTTTGTACAAGGTCGGAGTATTGCCGATAATATCCTTATTACCCAAGAGCTTGGCATCAACTATCATCGCGATAGCGCCTTCCTAGGTGTGTCGGTAAAAGTTGACATTAAGAAGGCATGCGACATAATTAGTTGGAGTTGTATTCAAGTATTTTATCCGCATGGGAACCCCTACGTTTATGATGAAATGTATTACATAAGGCATCACACCCCCATCTTTCTCTCAGATTCGTAAATGGTGAGCTAGCCGGGCTTTTTGCAAGCAAGCGTGAGTTAAGGCAAGGGGACCCCTTATCTCCATTATTATTCATCATTGCTATGGAGGCACTTTCTAGATCCTTATCAGTGGCTGCCCATAGCTAGGAGTATCAGTTTCACCCTAAATGTGAGGAAATCAACCTAACTCATTTAAGCTTCGCGGATGATATTTTTCTTTGTCGGGTGGGATCTAAACTAAAGTGTCCAAGTTATCACGGACTTAGTTAAACAGTTTGGAGGGAATTTTCAATAAGTAAGTGAACAAATAGAAGAGCGCCATTTTTATTGCCGGGGTAAATGATGATGTTAAGACTGATTTATCAACACCACAGTTTCGCTTGGGAGTTTTCCTACAAATACCTGAGTCCCATCGACCAATCCAGCTATCCTAATCGTGGATCGCTAGTCGCTCCTCGATAAAATTCTCGACGTAATCCGCCTCGGGACAAGCAGGCGTTATCTTATGCGGGCAGGCTGCACCGATTGTTTCGGGGCTTTATATAGTATCCGCATGGCCACTGGTGCAACCGTTTATTATCCCTAAATACACTATCTCTAAGATCGAAAGCAAACCTTCGCGCTTCCTTGGTCTCGAAAACTAGGAATTCTCATCGGTGCCAAGATCACTTGGGAGTCCGTGTCTTCAAGGAGGAGGGTGGTTTGGGTCCGCGCCATCAGATTCGAATGACAAGCATTGTTATGAAACACATTCGAATCGCTTTATGAAGGACTCATTATGGGTGGCATGGGTGCGAGGATGACCGAGACGCGGAGCCCGTGGGTGTGCTAAAATCCTTCGACGAGCTCGTGGAGTTGGCGAAACTGCCAAATGTAGAGACGTGATCAGGTCTTCATAAAACACGTGGTGTAACGCACGGACATTTTTGCGGCATGATTTCTCGGAACCCGGTTGGTCCTCTCCTTCCTTACTATGGAGATCGAATCATATATGATTCAGCTATTCATAATAACGCTCGTGTAGCTGAGGTTATTGATGATGGTAGGTGGAATTGGCCTATTGTGAACTCAGCTGACCTTATTGCTATCAAGAATATGATGAGAATCAAAGCACAAAGGATCCGTGATGCAAGAGCTTCTAGAAGATTCATTAGGAATTCAATCTTAATTATGGTACCCAGATTCTGGGAGGTCGTGGAAACCTTTGAGACGCGAATATATTTATGTTTCCGTTTTGAGTTTTATTACTATTTTGATTTGGAGTCGGCTTTTATTTTAGAAAGATTTATTCTCCAAGTCAAAGTAGAAGCGTTTTATTTAATTTAGAAAGTGTGTTTTGGTTAGGAAAAAATAGGAATTTCTATTTCTTTTAGAAAAGATTCGCTTCAGACGGTGTTAATTTGTCGCTGATTTGGTGATGATTTGTTCCTCGATTTGTCGCATTTCTGAGCTAACTTGTTCCTGATTTGCAGTCATTTGTTCCCGACGGTCGCTATTTTCGAGCCGATTTGTTCCCGACGGTCATTATTTTGGAGAGTCGATTTGTCTCGATTTGCTGCTGATTTTTATTACCAAGTCTTGTCCTAAAAGTTATCTAGTTTCCTTTTTCATCCATGGATGTTTTTAGTATGTAGTGGTTTAGGAAAAAGTATGTTAGTTTCCTTTCTAATTTTTAGCAAAATATTTAGTTTCTTTTCTTTGTATTTTTGGGCCTATTTAAAGGCTTGTTATCCCTACATTCTAGACATTACGTATTAATAAAAAAATCAGAGTTTATCTTTCTCTTTTGTCTCTTCAAGAACTTTTGAACTTAATATCTGATTTTTCCTACACAAGCTCATCCTATCGACTTATCAATCAACCTTTCATAGTTGATCAGGGCGCCTTCTTATTCCATAGACTTATCAATCTGATTCTCCATCACCGATTGTGGCGCCCTTCATATACTGTTCTTGCTTCCTTATAAGCAATGGGTCGCGGTCATCCATCCAAGCCGAATACTAGGGCGGTTCTTCCGAGCTAATTCGATCACGGGTCTCCTCACAAGTTGACGGGGTTCGTATCATTTGGTATCAGAGCAACAGGTTCTATTTTTCTGGTTTGCCTATCTTTATTTTTATTATTTTTTTCTTTGTCCGACCCATCTTAGTCACCGCTTTCATCCATACCTTCTAAATTCCGTTCAATCCCCAATTTCATTCATAATCTATTATCTACTCCATCCCAAGTCTGATTTTCTTCATTCTGATCGTGGATATAATTTTTTATTGCTTTTTTTATTCAATCGTCCATCTCAAAGTTAAAAAAAAAAAAATAAAAAAACTTATAAGTTTATCATCATTCTAGTTTCTATAACTAATCCCCGCCATAAGATAAAAATAAATAAGTAAAGCTTGATCTTGGTTAATGCCACTAACCTCACATTTTCTTTGATAGTTTTTTTTATTGAATTTTATGAAAATCTGATTAGTTTGATTAGTTCCAAATAACTATAAGAGAAATTCGAGTGAAAAAAGGCAAGAGTGGTCGATTATTAGAGTGATAAAGCCAAATATATTGTGTGAACACGAGCGAATCCGAGTGAATCATTCTTCGAGTGAAACCCGTGAGCGAGTGATTTGTGAGGTCCTACTTTTTTTCTAACCTTGTTTTTGGCAAAGACTATGTTTACAACAACGCATCCAAGGTGTCGGGAGGCGTTGACATGAAATTCATTATGCATGCCTTAACTAGCAAAGTACAGAGAATGTTTAGGGCCGAATTGGAACAATTCCATGAGAGGGTGGAGCAAAAGCTTCGAAAGACCCACGAAACCTCTTCCACAAAGGCGTAGAAAGCGAGGCCGCTGCCAGAGGGGCGGCAGACGTAAGAAGAGTATGATTGAGAGACTTTGAAGATGAGAATGGTTATGATTCGTGTTAGTAACAGGAGGTATGGGGGAGCAGCAGAGAAGCTTAGAACCTAAAGATAATAATTCGAGAAACATTAAATGAAGATTCCATCTTTCCAAGGAAAGAATGACCTATGCATATCTTGAGGAGAGGGAAGGTGGGATATTTTTGATTGTCACGCGATTATTCAAAATAAGAAGGTGAAACTTGGTCGCCATAGGGTTCTTTATCATGTCAGCCAGGACCAATTAGTTTTTAATATGAAACTAATAGGAGCCAAGAAGGAAACATGGAAAGAGATGAAGAGGGTGATGCGAAGAGATTTGTTTCAACTACTACTACTGAGTTGTACAAATGTTGCAAAACCTGAGGGGTAAGGTAATCGTAGTGTAAAGGAGCATTATAAGGAGATGGAGGTTGCAATGGCTAGGAGCAAATATTGAAGAAGATCGAGAGGCTACAATGGCGCAGGTTTCGGTAGGTTTAAACAGCAGACCTAAAAGGTGGTGGAATTGCAACATTACGTAGGAGTTGGAGAACATGGTGGATATGGCTATCAAGACGAGAATCAAGTCAAGAGGAGGGACAAGACAACACGTCTGAACTCAGCCCAATTTCATCCACTTGAAGTTGAATCAATGGGGGAAGGAAGCCACCCAATGCAAAGCCTAAAATAGAACAAGAACAAGAGGTGACCAAACAAGGAAATCAATACCATGAATTAGATTGTGACTCTAGGCCATCCTTGGAGGATGCCAATTATGAGGAATACGCTGCCCAAGAAGAATTGTTGGTTGCAAGGAGGGCTTTAAGTGTGCAAGCCAAGGAAAAGGACGAGGTGCAACGGGAGAGAATTTTTCACACTAGTTGCCATGTCCAAAACAAGAAGTTTGAAGATGTCTTTCCGGAGGAAATTCAAAGGTTTACTCCTCTATCCGAGGGATCGAACATCAAAGTGATTTTGAATCGTGCTACCATTCTCGAATCAACGCTTTATGTGCGCATCCCGAGGAGAAAAAGGAACCCAAAAGCAAGTTGGTGAATTGATGGAAAAGGGATATGCCAAAGAGAGCTTGAGTCCATGCGCTGCCCATTGATTTTGAAGTCTCTGCCAGCATGGATCATGAGGATTTGTATTTATTGCCATGTCATCCACAATATTATGGTTAAGATTCGAGGACGACCTTTTCGAGGAAGGGGGAATGATGAGAACTCAAAGCACAAAGGATCCGTGATGCAAGAGCTTTAGAAGATTCATTAGGAATTCAATCCAATTATGGAAAATTCATTCTGGGAGTGGTCATGGAAACCCCTGAGACGCTAATATATTTATGTTTCCAAGTGTTTTGAGTTTTATTACTATTTTGATTTGGAGTTGTTTTATTTTATATATTTTATTTCAAGTCAAAGTAGAAGTTGCTTTATTTAATTTAGAAAGTAATACAGAAAATAGGAATTTCTATTTCTTTTTGTAAAAGATTCGTCAGACGGTGTTAATTTGTCACACTGGGTGGATGATTTGTTCCTGATTCACGCTTATTCTTGAGCTAAATCCTGTTCCCCCGATCTGCGCTGATTTGTTCCTGATTTGCTGCTATTTTGGAGCTGATTTGTTCCTGATTTGATGCTATTTTGGAGAGCTGATTTGTTCCCCGATTTGTCGCCGATTTTGGCTACCAAGTCTGGCCCTCTAAAAGTTATCTAGTTTCCTTTTTCATCCAATGGATGTTTTTAGTATGTGCTGTTTAGAAAAAGTATGTTAGTTTTCTTCTAATTTTTAGCAAAATATTTTAGTTTCTTTTATTTGTATTTTTGGGCCTATTTAAAGGTTTGTTATCCTGGTGATTCTAGACATATACATTACAGATAATAAAAAACTAGTAGTTTAATTTTCTCTGGTCTCAAGAACCTTTAACTATCTGATTTTTCCCATAGTCATCCTGATCGACTTATCAATCAACCTTTTCATACTGATCGCAACGCTTCATTCCATGCACTTTATCAACGATTCCATCAACGATTGTGGCGTCCTCATATACCGCTGTTCTTGCTTCCTCATAAGCAATGGGTCGCAATATCCATCCAAGCCGAATACTAGGGCGTGTTCTTCCAGCTAATCTGGTCACGCGTCTCCTACGTCGACCTTATCAGATCGTAATAGTTGTGTCAATTATCGCCTTGATGACTCTAGAGAGGATATTATCTCGTGGACACTAGCTCCTTCTGGAGAATTCACTGTTAACTCAGCTTGGAACCATTTTAGACCGAAGATACCGGTGGTCAACTGGCATTATACGATATGGTTTCCCCAAGCTATCAGGAGACATGCATTTTGTTTGGATGGCCATCCAGGATAGATTGGTTACGCAAGACAAATCTCTGCTGGGTCTCGACTAACTTCTATATCCTGCGGTATTTGACGATTAATGCTGAAGACAGAATCACTTGTTCTTCATGCCAATTCACTGCTGGTATTTGGTTGAGGATTTTAAGGTTATGTGGGAACTCCAGAATGCCGAGGAATTGGGAGAATGAATTCTTGTGGGTAATTGCTACCAAGGGGAAGACTTTTTGCTCTATTACTAAGAGGATTGCGTGGGGTGCTACCATTTATCACTTGTGGAGACAACGGAATTGTAGAGTTCATGAGAACATCTTTTCTCCCGCTGAGGCCATTTTTCATCTCATATGTAATGATGTTAGACTAAGAATTTCCAGTTTTCAGATGGTTGTGGATAATCCTGAGAACAGATCAATGTGTGAGAGATGGTCCTTCCCTCTTAATATTCTTGGCCGTGGTGGATCGTCTTGGTGATTGATGGTACTTGTAGCTAGCTGGGGGCTGGTCTCTGTTGGGCCTTGGTTGCCTTTGCCCGGGTTGTGGGCTGGGTATTGGGTATTGGGGTGTGTTCTCTTTGCCCGGGTTGTGGGTGTGAGTTTTGGTTGTTATGTCCTTGGTTGTTGTTGGTTGTTTCGGGCTGATGCCCTTTCCCTATAATTTTAGGGGAGGTGCTGTCCGATTTTCTTTCATGGGCCTTGAGCACGTGGCATTTATTTGGTTTTATGGGGGGGCGGCCGCTTTGGAAATAAATTCTTAATTATCCAAAAAAAAAAAAAAATATAGCCTTTCATTTTTAGAACATGAGCACTAACTGAAGCACCCTCGGCCATCTTGCAAGAATGCATCGCCTTGGTAGTCTCATACCTTTCTTGCCTTGCTTGTTGCTGGAACATTTCCTTAAGATTGAAGATCATATCATAAGCTTCCATATATATATATATATATATATATATATATATATATATATATATTTTTTTTTTGATAACCAAGGGGTGAGCTTCCATATTTTCGGATCCTTCGAAGTTCGAACTCATGGTAGCTAGCATCAAGCATACAACATCAATAGAATCATTATGATTAAGCTATAACAGCATTCTTGCACAGCTCTAGGAACATTATCAATTTGGTTCTTGAGAGAGAGGTTCATCTGGACATAAGCTGTTTCTTGTTTGAGAACAATTCTCAAATTTCAAAACTATTCAAGGAAGTTAGTCCTAGTAAGTTTTTCCTTCTCAAGAAGGACTGATCGCAGTGACATAGTAAATTGTTGTTGTTATTGTTGTATCTAATGAATGCAAAGTTCGATAAGTATTTTGATTATGAAAGATTCTCACTAAATTAACAACCCTCAAGAATAATCCCATATTATTCTAGTGAGCTAAGATCCATATTTTACTCAACTTTAAGTCGGCTTTGGCATGACCTTAAATTAGGATTATTTAGGTAGGTAACTCTTACAATTACATCTCATGCAACTCTTAGATATTTATGGGATTTTGACATCATATGTCGACATGTTTTAAATCCCATCTAATGCTAAATAGGCCCAAAAGCTGTTTTGATAACTTAATAAAGTTAAACCATTTTTAAACATATGGGTAGCACCATTACTCATCTTGTCTCACTAATGTAACTAATGTACTTCTACTTTGGTAAAGACACATTAAAAGGTGATAAAAGGTTTTGACAAGTGTTTAAATATGGATGGCATATTAACTTTAAATTTTATGTGAGGGATCTTAATTTATTTTAATTTTCAATTAATAGATCTCATCATACATCTAGTATCACATACTCATGTAACATCATACATAGCATCTCATACATGCATATAATAAGCATGTGCAATTATGGCCTTAATCTAGATTGATCTCCATGGCCAATATGAAGATCAGAGTCATCCTAGGTAGTAATAAGCAGCTCCATGATGTCGATTTGACCATCAACTTGCATAGACACACCCTCCTCCGTCATCATGGTTGGATTGCATTACTTCAAATGGCTTGCATTGTCTCTTGTTTATTAACAATTAAATAAATGCACTAATAGTAAAAATAAAAATTACAATAAAACAGCGGCATACAAGGCATATTTAATAATTACAACCCTTGTAAAAACAATAATAATAACACCGCCAATCACATTGGTAAAGGCCCTCCTGTACCATGTGAGAAACAACACAACATGCAAAATATATCATATTATCTTATGGCATAAACAATTTATTAAAAGAAATAAATTATAATAGGCGCGTGTTTAAAATCAATTAAATTATGGCGCTCGGTACATTCTGGTTAGCTCAGCCAGGTTGGAATGGGGTCAGGGCGCCCTAGCGGAATCGAGGCGGCGCCACTGAAAAATTTCTTTTCTTTTCGAAACATTGGAGTTTCGTCTCAAAGTCTAATTTTTATTGATTTCATCAATGAATTTTGAATAAACGAAAATAATAAAATCACATTCATGGCATATTATGTAATCTCATTTCACATAGGGCTTATTTTATTTGCAAACAATCATTAATAAATCAAAATTTGATATATATGAATTCCAAATCTATTAATCTGGATTAAGACAAACCGAGAATCATATAACATGCTGTGTGCTAATGACAATATCCCATTGGATTCTTAATCAACGTGCGAATCCTTTTAGGTTCAGTTCAATCATTAATACTTAACAAAACCTATTAACTATGTAGTTCGCACAAACCATAATATCACATATATTCAAAAAAGCGCCGTCATTTGCGAGGAATCGCCTTTATGAGATACATGCGATCAAACCTTAATTATGATTTTTATGAAAACACAAGTGGCTCACGATACCCTTTGTGCGTTATAAGCGAATATCATCCAGTTAGACATAATGCGGCGAATTTAAAATTTTTATCCATAACCCCACCAAGGATCAAATCGTTTCGTAAAACGAAGAAGGAGTCGCAAACTTACCTCTCTTTATGATCGATTAAAATCAAGCGCCCCAAAGTCAGTCACGTTTATTCGGATCTTCAAAGTGTGCCTTTAAAAGCGACCGCCTCTACAAGTATCCACACACGAACAAATAATGAGGCAGTCTTGTTGAATCTTTAGTTGAGTTGTCTTCTCAAAGCAAATTACAAGATTCTCTCTGTTTTTGAGTTATTCTAGAGTAAAAGATGACCACCACTAAAGATAACATCAACAAAAATATATATATATATATAAGTCTCGTTAGGGTTTTAGTCAAAACGATTTATTATTATATATTTAAAACTCTTTTAAATAATAACAATTTAAATTCAAATCCTTAATGATAAGGAAACGACTTTATTTATATTATTATATATTTAAAACTCTTTTAATATTAATAATTTAAAATTCAACCTTATCAAATAAGGAACGAATTTATATTATATTATTATATATTTAAAACTCTTTCAAATAATAAAAATTTAAATTCAAATCCTTATCAGATAAGGAAACGAATTTATATTATTATATATTTAAAACTCTTTTAAAAAACCCTTTACATATTTATCCAAAAAAAAAAAAACCCTTTACATATTATTTCCTTATCCAATAAGAAAATATAACAAATTAATTATTTGTTATAACTTAAATCACGAATTTGAACTTTCTCAAAATTAAATTCGAATTTAAATAACAACTATCATATTTGTAATTTAAAATAATCTTATCATTTAAATTACTACAGAGAGTGAAAACCATAACCAAGTATTATTTGTTCTAATGTACGCACTTATAGGTCTCCACTAACATTGGCAGTAGGCATATATCACATTTTGATCCTACAAGTCATAAGTGGCCTCTACCAAGACATTATGACTACCCAAGTTAAATGAAAAGCTCATGATCCGAGACAACCTTAATATAGCTAATGACATAATCCTTTTTTTTTTTTTTGGATAATTAAGAATTTATTACCAAAAGGGCAAAGCCCCAAAACCAACCAAGAAATTACAAGGAACAAGGCCCACAAGCCAAAAGAAAAAAACGGACAACACCTCCCCTAAAATTAGAGGAAAGGGCATCAGCCCGAACAACCCCTCAAACACAAAGAGGCATTCAACTAAAACATAAGCCCACAAACCGGCGTAAAAGAGAAAATAAACCTATAACCCCGCCCCACGCCGGCAAAGGCAACCAAGGACCACACAGACAAGTCCCCAGCAAACCGAGAGGACCACCAATCACAAAATGCAGACGAACCAATTGCCAAGGAGATTGCCGGAAGGCTCCACCTTCACATACAAAGACTCGTTAGCCGGATTTGTCAACAACCTCAAAACCGACATTCCCGAAAGGCCCAACATCAATTACAAATGAGCAGGAAAGCATCGCCGGGAACAAAATGCTCATGAATTCTACTATTCCGTTGTTCCATAAGTGGTAGATAGTAGCCCCAAGCAATCCTCTTAGTAATAGAGGAGAGATTTACCCTGGAAGCAAGCACTCACAAAATTCATTCTCCCAATTTCTCGGCATTCTAGAATACCCACACAACCTTAAAATCCTCATCCAGATACTAGCAGTGAAATGACAACCGAAGAACAAGTGGTCCCTATCTTCAACGCTAACCCGGCAAAAAACACAGGACCTAGAGTTGGTAAGGCCCCACTCAGGTAAAGGCTCTGGCCTTAGAGCAACCAACCTGTCCTGAATGCCAGCCAATCACACGTCCAGGTCAACAATGCAAACGGATTCTCCGCCTGCACACTTGGCCTTGGCTCGCCGTCTGCCCAGGCTTAGTCATGGTTGTGTGGTCATTTGGTTTCTAAGCAGGATACGACGGTATTGCTTCGAGGTCGTTGGTCCGTCTCAATTTGGAGTCTTTGTTTCATCTCCACGGGAAGTGGTCGAGGTGTTTGGTTTTATTGTCCACCTTGGTCGCTCAGGTCTCTGCCGCGGGCTGGGTTTTGCTGTCTCTCCTCGCTCTGGTTTTGTTGTTCCTCCCTTGCTCAGTTTGGACCGGTGTTATTTGGTCTACTTGTTTGTTGGCCTATATGTTGGGTCCGTGTTTGGTGTTCATCCTCCATTCGATGTGGGCTTGTTTCTATTTGGCTATTGCCCCGCTTATGGTGTTTTTTGTTCGGGCTGATGCCCCTTTTCCTATGTTTATAGGGAAGGTGCTGTCCGCTTGAAATGCCTTCTCGTAGCCTTTGGCACGGTATTCTTGGTTGGTTGTGGGGCATTGCCCTTTTGGAAATAAATTCTTAATTATCCAAAAAAAACCAATCTGTCCTGGATGGCCATCCACACAATAAAAGCATGTCTCCTAATAGCTTGGGGGAACCATATTGTAGAGTGCCAATCAAGCTGATAATCAACACAACTATCCTTGATAGCAATAAGGTCTGCTGAGTTAGCGATAGGCCAGTTCCACCTACCATCATCAATAACCTCCGCCACATGAGCATTACTATGAATAGCATAATCATATATGATCCTTTCACCATAACAAGGAAGGAGAGGACCAACCGGATTCCAGCAATCATGCCATAAAAAGGTCCCAACACCATTGCACACCTTGTGTTTTATGAGAGGTCTGATCCTATCCCTTAACTGAAGTAGTTTACGCCAACTCCAGGAGCAAATTGCAGGGATTTTTACACACCAAAAACTCCCTTGTCTTAAGTACCATCTCCGAACCCAAGCCACCCACAAAGAGTCCTTTCTATAAAACAAATTCCAAATGTGTTTCATAATATTTGCATCGTTCGAATCTTTAACAAGTCAAGACCAACCAATTTCCTTTGGGAGACAAACGGACATCCAACTGACCAGACATTGGCATTTCCTATTTTTCCGCACTAATACGTAAACTCGCGAATACTTGCTCAATCTTAGCGATAGTGAACTTAGGGATAATGAAAATACTCGCACCAAGACACCAATACTGGTGCAAAACTCGATGCAATCACCGGGAATTCCTCGCATAAGATAATGATCTCATTGGCCAAGTCCGGATTTTGGGCCATGATTACCAAGGAGCTACTGGCAAATACAATGGGAAAGTCTAGTAGAAATCAATGGGACTCCAAGATATTTTATAGGAAAACCTCCCCAAACCAAGCCCGAATGTTCAAGAATCATTCTTAACATCATCATTAACCCCAGCAAGGAACATGGCGCTCTTCTGAACGTTCACTTGAAGCCCAGAAAAATTTTCAAAACTGTTAAGCTCGTCCATGATAATTTGGATACTGGACTGTGTCCCACCAGCAAAAACAAAAATATCATCTGCAAAGCATAAGTGAGTTAGGTTAATTTCCTTACATTTAGGATGAAACTGAAAACCTTGCCTATGGGCTGCCAGTGATAAGGATCTAGAGAAAGCTTCCATAATGAGGATGAACAATAAAGGGGATAAGGGGTCCCCTTGCCGAAGCCCCCGCTTGCTAAAGAAAGAACCCTGCGCTACCACCATTCACTTCGCCACAGAAGGATGGGAGGCATGGCGCCCTAATACATCTCATAAGGTAAGCTAGAGTACCCATTCTTGACAGGACTTCAAAGATGCAGCTCCAACTAATTGTGTCATAGGCCTTCTTGACGTCAACTTTGAGTGCACACCTAGGAGGACCATTGTCTCGATGGTAATTGATCATAATCTTCGTGATAAGGATATTGTCCGCAATGTTCCGCCTTACCAAAGGTGATCGAGAATGGCTTATAATCTCGTGTAAGCACTGCTTTTAACCGCAACAATGATTCGAGATGCACTTTTAAATGGTATCAGAATGTAAACAGGCCTATAATCGTGCATGTAACTGTGGTTAGGGACCTGGAACCAAAGCCAAAATTGTGCCGTTTATCTCTAAGCATACAACTGTGAGTTGAAAAGAAACCACAAAGCCACAAACATCCTCCCAATAATACCCACGCCGCTCAAGAATAGAGCAAAACCATCGTGGCTCCCAAGCCAGAATCAGCAATAGAGAACATGGACTTTTTTTTTTTTTTTTTTTTTATGTCCTAGGGGTGATCGGTCCGCTTACGAATCCCCATAATCCCCTAGGGGCCCCGGAGAACCGACCGGGTAAGCCTCCCAAAAGAAATCGTGGAATTCTGTCCCCCGAGGCTCTGAATCCCGACCTCCGCCTTTTGTGAGGCAGGGCCAAAGGCCAACCGAGCTCCCTGTGAGGGATAGAACATGGACTTCTTGATCTCCTCAAGGGTTATCTCACTATTTAAAATGTCCAGATGCTGCGGGGACCACAAGAAACCCTCTAGGTTATCTAAATATCCAGATACTGCCTGGGGACCCCGAAGACATAACACGTTCCGGGAAGTGGGCTACAACTCCCGCTTGATGGCCTCCTGACCATCCCGCTCACCCATTGTAGCCAAAGTAATACTTTTATCGACCTCAGATTCGAGCTTTGATCGCTTATGGAAGAAACCCGGTGTTCCTGCCCCAAGTTTGCCACCGAACTCCTGGATTGCCAGAACTCCTCCCACGTGCCAGCTCATGGTATGACTTTTAAACAATTCTTCATTTTACCACCGTAAGGGGGTCACTTGATTGTTGAGCAAAGCAGATCGTGCTTGGTTGAGACTTTTGGCATCCACAACCCGGCTTCACGTTGTACTACCAAAAGAAATGAAGTCAAAAGACTTGGGGATCTACCTTCACTCTTTCGTGATTGTGAATCACCATACATGGGTGTACCACACTTCATTTGCCAAGCTTCCCTAATTAAATCAAGGAAAGCTTCGTGGTTAGCCCAAAATTAAAAAAATTTCAAAGGGTAGTGTTTCCCGTGACCGTGGTCCAAATTCTTAACATTTTTCGATAATTGCCGCTTATTACCAAAAAGCGCACTTCACACAACCAATTCCACTAACTGGGCCGCGACAACTGGCTATGATCCGATAAACCAGATGGAGGACTTCCGTCATCGTGTATTGGGAAACATATCCAAACAAAGATTCATTTTGGAGGCAATGTCTAGCTTCCAGCTATAAAATTCACCCTTCTCGATTGAACCATCCACGTAAAAATGGGCCCCAAGAAAGGAACATCCGCCAGTTCGAGATTGAACAAACACTCGTGAAAATCATTCATGGCCGTGTCATTCATCAAGTTACCTCCCAACTTCTCACTGACAAACTTGGTGTGCAGTCATCAATATTTAACTGATTTTAATCACCTGGCATCTGCACCACAAAGATGGCTACAGATCTTGCTAATGGTTGAGTCTGCGTATAAACATTTGCCACCAAAAGTGAATAAGCATCTTATATTTGTAACGGATATATATGGCTCGTCCATAGAATGTTCATAGTTATGGAAGAGCTCAAACGGAATATTGAAAATTTGGTCTGCTTATGATCAAGACCCGAGTTTCCAAAACACAAACAAAATCCAATGCATGGGACTCACAAGTGAACACTTTTGCTTAAGGGTCTGCTCAATCCCCTTATATTCCAAGCTATTAATTTAACCATTGGGAAGAAGTGTAGACCCCCTTACCACTAGATCCTGCTTAGAAGCTAGGTTCCGTTTTTTCATTTGCTTGATCTTCTTAGACGGAATCGGTGTGAATCTAAATTTCATCAACTCTTTGATATGCTCGAACGTGTCCAATAGAGAGTGTATTCATAGCACCGCTAAGCAGTTAGATCAGATCTCGACATAGCTAAAGACTTTGGCCGGTTCGTAGTACAATCCTCCTCACGTTGAGCTAGACATCCAAAGGTATTTCCAGGTAACTGGTTGACAGCCTCAGCAGCCAAATTCATTACTTCTCGCAGAGAAATCTATGGAAATTATCAGACCCTACAAATTTATATCAACACTATCAAAAAGTAACATCACTCGTTAGCTCCACTGTTCCCCTTTGCTAAAACCATCCCCGTATACCCGAGGATCCTTCCCGGCTAACAACTGCGACCTCTTCCCAACCCTGCTAACCTTACCAGATTTATGGAGACAACTTTACTACTTTGACTCTTAGCATGCACTCTTTTCCAATTTACGCCAAACCGCTTGCAGTAGGAGCAATATCAGGTTTCTGCTGGATACCAATGCTTATCTTACAGGTCACATTACTCATATCCAGGAGTACGACTTAGAAAATTCACATCTCGACCCCCACCTCTAAGGCATGCTATCCTAGCAAAAGATAACTTTGACTGATTCTCGGTGAGGGAATCAAGATGGAGCCTGGATTGCCACCAAAGACTAGCAATGTATCCAAGGCTTATTTGTCCAATGATCAACAGAATATTATAGAATCCTCAATTCAAATTGGGATAGTGGTGAGTTTCGATATTGAGCATATCCATACCCCGGGCCGCTACGCACGACATGAAGGTCTCCCCGCAAGATTCCATGGATCGGATTCCATAACCCAATCCCGAAAGCATCCGGTCCCTCAATCTAAAGAAATATAATCCATTCTCAGTCGTGGATATATCAGGCATCTCCTTCTCGTCTCGGCAAGCCATAACCAAAGAGCGCACCAATCGAATGGGAGACGCGATCCGTAAATTCGCCCAACCAACACCCTCCATATCAATGCCTTCCGCCACCGCCTCCACCGGAGGTTTGACAACAAGCTTCCCATCGGTTCTACACGGCTTGGAGAACAAAAGCGGGCCACTTGTTTTTGCAGGTATTGAGAACAGAGTCTTCCAGGATTTCAATGGAGAGGACTCTCCTTGCCTGATCCCAAAATTTCCACCCAAATCACTTACCCGGTACCCTTTGAATCACTGTCGTGGCTTGTACGGATCGAGCTTCATACCCATTCACACCCGTACTCAACACCTTTGTAACTGACTCCAGATCACGATCCACCTGCTTATCCGATGATATACACCAGGCCTCCCACCATGGGGATGGAAGGCTCCCATCGAGCTCCTTTGCCGCATCGACCCGGCTCGTGAGGTCGTGGAGCATTATCTTGCAGATCCGGGGGAGGGAGCACTTAGTGACGGAAGAGGGTCACGTTGGAGCCTTCAACACCGCAGACTCCATTGGAAACGCTACATCCTTGATATCGGCTACGCATCCGGATCTGGCGTGCACGCTCCGACAAGGACTCACCACCGTGGCTGGGCTTTCAGAAAATCGCCTTTCAGGAACTAATGAAATGGGTATCCCTTGTAATATCCACACCGTGTGTCAACTTTGGGAAGGCGTGCCCGCGCGGTGGTCAACCCCCCCACCACCTTCCCCCCACCATCTCGTTTCTCATCCCCGTGGAATCAATGCAAAGACGGCAAGTAGGTCATCGCCAAAGAGCAACATTAAGAGCAACTTTTCGACATAATCCTTTTGTCTCATGATATCTTGATAGAATATAAGGCATGGACAAAGTCAACCTTATATCGTTCTATCTTTGATTACTCGAAACCCAATTAGACTGACTAAACAAATGACATTGATCTCCATCAATTCATTTGAGCACCCGCCATGCATTTCTAGCCCCTCAATTGTCGAGGGACCCAGAGATATCTCTCTTATGGCCAAGAGGGACAAATTCCATCTTAATCGCTCATATCTCACTACATAATTTTTATTATGTTCAAGTATAACCTTATAGTCATCCGACAAAGACAACGTTTGATTATATCAAAACACAATATTCCTTATGTTGAGAACTATAACGATCTCAGGTCAAAGGATTTAATGACACAACTATTAGAGATTAACTTATGACTTTACTTATCCAAAAAAAAAATTAACTTATGACTTTGATCCATGTATTAATCTCAAGACGGGTCCGTCCAATATTTGTCCTCAACAAATAGATATAAACTGATTCTATTCACACACATTCAACTGCATGAATTATTAATCAACTTATACTTGAATTTTAATCATTGCTATTCCCATAATAATAACCGATTAGGGACATTTAGAATAATTAATAATATTATTCAAGGACATTATATATAATAAACATGCAACTATCGTAATAATACCTCATAAATACTAAAATACCATGTCCATACAATAGCTCTTAGAGCACCATTACTAATAACTTCCCACTCTAAGCTTAGGCCCATTCATCAATGTATCTAATACCTATGAACCTAGCATGACGATCATGCTTTTGCTTGTGGTAGAGGCTTAGTCAGAACGGACGCACATTAATATCTGGCTTGAATCCCGCATATCTTAACGCTACCTCTCATCGATTTAACAGAGATGATAACGCCTAAGAATGTGTTTGGATCGATGTGATCTAGGTTCCTTTCAGGCAATAGCACCATTATTGTCAACAAATATCAATGTGATTTTTTTTGATAATTAACACTACCAGGATTTTAAATGCCAGGAACCACTTCAAGGTCGTAAGAATGAACTTTGATTCAAATCGCTTCCCTTTGCCGTGATCATTACGCCGCAATGTATTCGCCTCGCTGTAGAATCAGCAATGTGTTGCTTTGCTTTGAACTTTCCAAATTAATCGCACCACCATTTAAACAAACACATGATCCCGACCAAGATCTGGAAATCATCTTCTACGATCGAAGCCGGTATGTGTAACCATTTACAACCAGATCATCTTCCAATTCGCCATACACCAAGAACATATCTTTAGACCTTCTCAAATACTTAAGAATGTTCTTGACAACCGGCCCGTACCGACTCCCACCGGATCCGACCGGGTATTCACTGCTACGCTTAAAGCATAAGATAACCGGGTTCAAGGCACAACATGGCATACAAGATAGATCCTATCGCCGAGGCATAAGAATCTTACTCATCCGTTTCCTCGCTCATCTTTAGTGTTAGACACCGAGATTTGCTAAGAGTAATACCATGAGATACGGGCAAGTATCCTCTCTTGGAATCTCGTGATACCGAACTGCTTCACATTTCTATCTATGTAAGCACTTTGACTTAGACTAATCAGCCTCTTAGATCTATCTCTATAGATCTTTTCCTAGATATAGGCAACTTTCGCCTAAGTCTTTTCATTGAGAAATACTTCCCTAACCAAGACTTGACATTCTGCAAGGTAGGGATATCATTCCCAATGAGTAAAATGTCATCAACATATAAGACCAAAAATACAATTGCGCTCCCACTAATTTTCTTATAGAAAAAGATGGCAAAAAGAAGATTCAAACTTGGGGAAAGATGAAGAAAGAACTAAAAAGGATTACTCTCTAGGGCAGCCATGGAATGCTCTCTTGGGCAGACCCATTAGTCAACGCATTGAAGATGGAATGCTCGGTGGTGGGGTCCGGTGATGTTGGAGGGGGGTCCACCCATGTTCAAATTTTCCCAAAGGGGGCACCTCATCTTTGGGCTCCAAAACAGAGGGACCACCACTTAACCGTGCCGCCATGGCGATCTCTCAACCGAGCACATCTCGATCTTCCAAGGGAGTCACCTACGACCCATCGCAAGAAATTAAGCCACCTCAGCATCGAAGAGGTCAATAACTAACGCACGCCACCCCAACCGTCCGGGACAGAAGCGTTGTTCGCTCGACGAGCTCAGATTCGACCCGCTCTTCTCCGACGAGCTCAACTACCGGAGCCCAATTCAAGTCACTCCTCCGGGTCTTAGCGTGTCGTTACCTTCATCCAGAAGCAAGATGAGCATGTGGGAAGGACGATTTAAGGGCAGTTTGGCCTAAATGGGTATGTTGTCCATCAGAACTCCGAGATTTTCCGCTACCATTAATCTCTGAGATTTCTAATGATCCTCCAAAGAAGATCCCGGAAAAGTTGACGGGTTTTGTTGCTGTCGGGTCCTTGGTCACTTTGGGGCTCGGGTCACTTTGCCCGGGCCGTAATGGCTCAGTGTGTGTCTCTTCCGTTGTGGAAGTGAGTTTGGTTCTTTTGCTGCTGTCATTGGTTGTCAGTTCAAGCTTGTTTCTCTGGGCCGCGCCTTCTCCTTTACTTTAGGGAGGTTCGTCTGCTGCCTATCTGGCCGCCGTGTATTCTTCTGATTGGTAGGTTTGCTTTTTGAAATAAACGCTAATTATCCAAAAAAAAAAAAAAAAAAAAAAAAAAAAAAAAAAGATCCCCGGGAGGTGTCCGGTCTCTATGCCTGTGAAAACAGTGACTGCGCTCTATATGCCGTGATTATGCTGATGGTAAGCTTGTTGCCAACCTCCTGGAGGCTGTGAATGAGGGAATTCGGACATGGGAAGGGATGTTTGGTAGGACACCGATAAGCGCCTCCCGTTCCTTGCAGCTCTAGCTAATGTGACTGGGGCAAGAGGGAGATGCCCCGAAATATCTACACCGAATGGTTTATTCATCTTCAGCCCAGTGGACCCAGAGGCACGGATCGGGTTATGGATGTCAATTCATGGCATCTTGTATGTGAGACCGCTCATATTAATGCGGCATGGAAGCCCTGAGACGGATATGCCTCAACATTCAGCTTATCATCTATCCAATCCGGGTCAGTTCTATAACATACCTGAATACCGACAAGCACGTGTTCGGGGCACATCAGAAGCACTATTGAACTCCGCCGCACCTTGATCCACTCACCGAGAACCAAACAAAATTATCTTTTGCTAGAATTCTTGTATTGCAGGCTGGGGTTGATTGTGAATTCCCCTAAATCGTGTCTCCTGACGTGGGTAATGGCAATATTCTACAATAAGGACTAATATCCTCGCCTCAACGTCGCTCGACCCCGGATCGCATACCGAGCGCTTATCGGGAAGGAAGATGATGAAGTCGGGTGAAGGGCTGAAGATAGCAAATTGAAAACCCACTGCGCGCAGCCACCTTACCGTAGCGCATGCAAGAGACCAAAATTCCACTTGTTCGTAATCCAATTTCCCCAGAATTCATGCAAAGCCGGGAATTAGGTTGGACGTAGAGGACATTAGTGTGGCTATTGAGGTTGACGTCCCACCTGGGTTGCAGTTGGTAACACCTTGCATGTCTACGCAAAGCGAGGAAGAGGGTCCTAATATGGAAGTAGGTCCCGCTTAATCCATCCTCACGCTAACACTGATTTTTCTGATACCTCCCCCATTATCGACTTTCGTGCACATAAAAAGGGCTGATGAGTCGGACTTCACGCCCGTGCCTCTTTCCGTGAAGAAGCCATAAGAAATTGAAGAAATCTGAGCTCCTGGCCAATTCGCAGGATCCAATGATGTGGGGACCCACATCTTCCCAATGGTTAAGTTCGCCTCGAAACATAAGGGGCTCGAACGAATTTCAAGCAAAGAGGAAGTGCTGTTTTTGCAAAGTTCCATGATCTTGATTTTAATTGTCTCAGAAACCTGGTTCTGGCGCCTAACAGATGCACTTTCAGCTCTCTTTTCCCGGATGGGAGACTTCCATAACTATGAGCATGCTCCGCTTGGTAGAACTCGGATCATGGAAACCCGAGAAGGCTTCAAAGATTTGATATTATTCACTCCATTTGACTCAAGCTTATGTTTGCCACACACCAGTGCTGAAAAGCAACATCTCCTTGGTTCCCTGCAGTTGCACGCCTAACAAACTACATGGATGTAAGAGTGCCCGGCGCCATCTCTATGGTGAGCCCTGGTCGCCAAAACCTCGGGATGATTATGGGCGACTTCAATACCACCAGTTTAGTATGAAGGTCCTGTGGGGCAAAGATATGGTCTAGACACTACATGAATGAATTCCACGAGTGCCTGCTTCCTCGAGCTTCATGATGTTCCTTTCGTGGGGCCTTTATTCACTGATGAACCACACTGTGTTAACTCTCATAGCTAGGAAGTTAGATGGTATGCCTTCCAAAATGAATGCATTGATATGTTCCCCAACGCGTCACCAAGTTCTCCACCCCTGTTATTCGATCATTGCCCTCCTGCCAATGCTTTTAAGGTAAATCCGATTCCTGGCCTGCAAAGCTTATCCCATTCAACAAATTCTTAATTTCTACCGATCATCCGACTTTTTTTTGATAATTAAGAATTTATTACCAAAGGGGCAATTTCCAACCAAAGAATACACGAACTAAGGCCCCAGGCCACAACCAGCAAAAGAAAACTCACAAAGACTCTCCCCTATAAATATAGGAACAAGTAACACCTAACAACACAAAGCCACCAACAAAGACAGCTCCTCCACAATCCGAGCAAAAGAGTCAACACAAGAACCCGCCGACAACCCAAGGCAACAAGGCCCCAATAATGCCAAATCAAGATCCAACCTACTGTGAGATAAAATATTAATAGGAAGGACCATCTCTCACATATTGATTCGCTTGCGTGATCATCAACAACCTTCTCTAAAGACCGTAAATGCCAAGCCCCACATCATCACAAATGAGGTGGCACAGTATCACCGAGCATAGTCGTTTCATGAATTTACTATTCCGATGACCCCACAAGTATAGTAGCAACTCACAACCTTTCCTGTAATGTAGCCGGCTGACTCTCCTCATATAATTACCCACAAGAATCTGCTTCTCCCAATTCCTGAGTTCTGTAGACCCCGCACAACCATAGGAACTCTCAAATACCACCGTGAAATGGCAACCAAGAATAAGTGGTTCCCTGCCTTCAACATTAAGACGACAAAATACACAAGATATGTGAAATGTGAGACTTACCTTCGAGAAGCTTATCCTAGGTAACCAATTTGTTTCCAGACGCACAAATTCGTGACAGTCGAAAGCATGTCTCTCGATGGCTCTGGGGAAACCAAATCGAATAAAGGCTAAATTAACAACCAAGATCTTCGGGTTCAAAGTGGTTCCAGCAAGAGTTTACAAAGGAAAACCCTGTATGATCTAGAGTCCAAGAGATAATATCCCTCCTAGAGGCATCGATATGGTAATCGCACAACTCGTTCTTGAGAGCAATAAGGTCACCTCGACCATTCTGTAGGCCAATTCCACCCCCTTCATCAATAACTACGCCGACTGAAAGGCATAATGAATCGCAGAGTCATACAAGATCCGCCTCACCATCAGTGGGAAGGAGAGGACCAACCTGTCTCGTAATCATGCCATAAAAGGTCACACCTGGCTACCCACCTTGTGCTTTATGAGGGGTCCTAATCCTCCTCTAAGTTGAAGGATTTTCCGCTAACTCCAGAACAACTCGTGGACTCGCATTCCGCAGGCCCCGTTGCATAAAACCGCACCCACGCCACCCATAAGGAGTCCTTCAGAGAACAGATTCCGCATGCTTCATAACATTTGAATTATTCAGTCTTTAACACGTCTGAGGCTAAACCGCCTCCTCCTTCGAAGACACACCCATTCCCACTCGATCTTAGCACGACGAGCGCCTCTAATTTTAATTACAAGAAGCTATCAATGACTGTCAGATCTTAGATATAGTATACTTGGGGATAATAAACAGGCTGCACCAATACAATTGTATAATGTATAAGACCGAAGCAATCAGTCAGAATCACAAGATAAGATAAAGATTTGTCGTCTAAGACTCGACTCGTCAGAATTTTCGAATAAGAGGCATACAATCATCGTGAGTGAGCCTTGTAGAAATCAGAGGGACTCCCAAATATCTCATAGGAAACCCGCCTGCATCGAACCCCCGTGGCTTTCAACAAGCCAGCCCTGAATTTCTACCAACTCCCGCTAGGAAACGCACTCTTTCTCGCTTGTTCACTAAGCTCCCGAGAAGCGCGAAACCCCGCTTAATTGGCCCATGAAGACCAACACTGGAATGCGCCCCACCGTAAAAACAAAAACATATCATCTGCAAAATATAAGTGAGTTAAAGGATTTCCTGCATCCGGGGGGTGAAACTGAAACTTGCCTCATCGGGGCGCCACAAACGAAGGATCCGAAAAGGCCCATCAGGATGAATAAAAAAAGATGATACGGGTCCTTGCCTTAACCCGCGCTTGCTAGCAAAAAACCCCGCAAGCTCACCATTTATCGAAATAGAGAAGGATGGGGTAGTGATGCAAGCCATAATACATTTCGATGAGTGTGGGTTCCCATGGCTGTGAGAGGATACTCGGGCGATACAACCCCAACTAACTGTGTAGTATGCCTTCATGATGTCAACCTTTAGCGCGCACCTGGGAGGACCAATATCACGATGGTAGTTTAACATAAGGTCTTGGGTGATAAGGACATTGCTCAAGTAATGTTCACCCCTTGAACAAAAGCCACTGTGGATGGGTCATAATGTCCTGGGAGGGTTAATCTGCTTAATTCTCGCAAGAATGATCTTCTGAGATGCACTTATAGATGGTGTCAGAACAAGAAATAGGCCTATAATCGCGTGTATTGTGAACCAGGATCGGGCACCAAAGCTATAATTGTACAATTAATCTCAAGCATACTTCCGTATCCGTAAAGAAGGAACTCACACTGCGCAAACGTCACTCCCAATAATACCCCAAGCCACCTTGAAAAAACGCGAGGAAAACCCATCAGCCGGAGCTTTGGAATCATCACTGAAAAATGGCTTCCCTTTGATCTCCCTACGGAAATTGCTTATTCACCGTGATCCATATGTCAAATCACCCAAGCCATCCAATCTATCTAAATACTTTCAAACGGCTAACCGTGGGTTTATCAACATAAAATACTCGAAGTGCCTTACGCCTTTCCTCGCTTGATGGCAACCGGCCTTCGCCCGCGCCCATTTGCCATAGTAATAACCTGCAGCACTCCGAGCATTACTTAGCTTTGACAAATTTTCAGGAAGAAGCAGTGTCTTGGCCCCCGAGTTTAAGCCATCGAATCCTAGATTTCCGCTTCAAGAAACTCTCCTTAGCAGCCGCCAAGTCATGATAATTCTGCCAACTCTTCTCATTTTCCCCAAGATGGATTAGAGGGACCGTTGGGTTACAACAGATCGGGCCCGGCAGCGCTCTCGCGCCACAAATGAGCTCATGCAACCTACCAAAGGATCTGAATCAAGGCCAAGATGGTCTTACACTTTTCAAATTATGTCACCGAATAATGGAGGTTCGAAAACTTCATTACTCCACGCTTCCTTTACAAGCCCAATGAAGTCTCGGACATCACCTCAGAATTAAAGAATTTGAACGATAAGCTTCTTAATCCTAAACTCATTTGAATGGGATAAGCTTTGCAGGACGAAATCGGATTTACCTTGTGGACGTGCCAGAGAGGCAATAATCGAATAACCGAGTGGAAGGCAGTGAGCATTTGGGGAACATATCAATTGCATTCATTTTGGGATACCATCGCTCCAGGACTATGAAGTTAACACCAGCAACCAGTTAAATAAGTGAATAAAGGCCCCACAGAACATCCATAGCTGAGAATGTTTCGTGAGTCATTCATGGCCGTGTCATTCAAGCATGTTGCCAGGACCTTTCCTTTGCTAAATCTACAGGTAGTATTGAAATTAAGCCCATAATCATCCGAGGGTTTTGACACGACAAGGGCTCATATTTCCCGGTGGCGCGAGCACTCTTATCAGTGTAGTTGTTAGGGGCGTGCTGGGAGACGAGGAGATGTTGCTTTTCGGCGGATGATGTGGCAAGCATGGCAGGTCCGTGGATGGGAATATTATCAATCAGCGACCTTCGGGGTTTCCTGAATCAGTTCTACCAGACGGGCATGCTGCGTAGTTATGGAAGAGTCTCCACCGGGAAAAGAAGTGAAAATTACGTCTGTTAGGTGCACTTTTGAGTTTCCACGAGACAAATAAAATCCGTCATGGAACTGCAAAGAACGCACTTCTCTTTGCTCAGAAGTCGTTCAAGCCTTATGTTCGAGGCGAACTTAACCATTGGGAAGATGTGGAGTCCCCCCTATCATTGGATCCTGCTTGAATTAAGCTAGGAGCTCAGGTTTCTTGATTTCTTAAGCTTCTTCTGGAAAGAACTTTGGTAAATCCGGCTCATCAACCCTTTTTATGTGTGCTGAAATTAATCGATAATGGGGAGGTATCCACGAAGAGAAGCGGTCTGGACCACGATGCAACGGATCGAAGAAGCGGTTTAGTTTTTTCCGATTGATGGTGGTCAATCCCCAGACCACGAAGTCTGAGATCTGGAGTTCTTGCGCGAGGGTAGAGGTGCCGTAGTGCGTGGTAACAGGGAGGTGGGTTCCAAACGAGGCTACGATGTCGTTGTTAGAGCACATACGAGAGTCAGTCGCGATCGAAGCTCTTGTGTGGCTCCAAATGTGTTCGAGCCAGTTGAGGGGCTCTACTCTTAACTCGAGATCTGGCGATGCTCGGCGGCGTGTGGACTCAGTCCAATCGGATCTAAGGATGAAGGGCTCTTTGGAATCTTCCAACATCGGCTATGGGGATGCGGATGGTTTCCCATTAGTACATTTAACGTGGCATCCATTTCGTGAATATTTAGATCGGTCGGTGGTGTCCCTCGGCCAGTTCAGTGAACAGGAAATTCAAAAAGTGGAACTATCAGGCTGGATCTTGGCATTTGGTGTTCCTCTGAATTTGCTTGGAATGGGACGGTCGATGTTTGCGGCTGAAGTGCTACGGGTGATGGCCGTCACGGATCCCCCGATCGCGTCGCTGTGTCTTGGTAAATGGGTATGAGATTGGATCCTCTGGTGATCCATTCGAGGAGTGGAAAGCGATGGACGATTCCCGGAAGAAGGTTCAACGTCGGTGTCAGCGGCAGGCTACGAGGAAGGCGATGCCGACGGGAAAGGCGCGTCTCGCGGTTTGGACTTGAATACGGTTGCCAAGTTTCAGTTCAAATTTGACCATTGTTTGCCGCCCGGTCGGTATCGAAGATGAAAGAGGTTTCGAATTGCGTGTTCGGAAACGTCTTCGGACATTAGTTGCTGCCGTGGGCACGATATGCAGTTTTACATCGAGATCCTCTCTGGATCGTTCTCTGGTTCATTGTTTGGGCTGGATTTTTGGGTTGATGACAATCCGGTGAAATGGAATCTTGATATGCAGATATCCCAAGCACTCCGTTCGGGTGCGCTTTTACATTGCCCGGTGTGTGGGCATGGTTTTTTCCTTGGTTGGGACGTGACTGGCGGGGATGATCCGTAGTTGCCTATTCCCGCCGGGTTCTTCCCTTATGGTTCGTCAATTTCGGTGGACTGTGTTATCTGATATGGTTGTCAGTATTCGACATATTTGGATGTCGGGTTGTGCGTCCCTGTTTTCTCATGGGTCTTCTTGGTTGCCTGTGCCCGGGTTGTGGGCGGGTTTTTATGTGGTCTTCCTATGCCCGGGGTGTGGGCTTGAGTTACCTATGGTTGTCCTTTGCCCGGGGTGTGGGCTTGGCTTTCTTTGGTTGGTTGTTTGTTATTTTGAATGTAGGGTTGGTTTGTTGTTGATGGTGTTGTAGTAGGTGGCTTGCCCTTCCTTCTTGGGGGTAGGCTTTCGTTTTTCTCTACGGTTTTCCCTAGCTTGGTGGGCGTATCCTGGCGGCTTGGGTTTTGGTGTCTTTGTTGTTTAATTTATTGCCCACTCTGAATTTTAGGGAGTCTTCTGTCAGATTTCAGTTTCTTGGGGCCTCGGGGCTCCTTGTATTGTCATTGGTTGTTGTTGGGCTTTTGCCATTTTTGGAAATAAATTCTTACCTATCCAAAAAAAAAAAAATGGGGGAGGTATCCGAAAAATCAGTGTTAGCAGCAGGGATGGACAACGGACCTACTTCCATATTAGGACCCTGCTTTCCATAAGCTGCGTAGACATGCAAAGGTGTACCATACACAACAGGTGGGGCGTCGAACATCGAATAGCCGCACTATTATCTCCTACGTCAACCTAATTAGGCTTGCATGCGTTGCGGGAGATGGGATACGAACAAGTGGAATTTATTTGGCTGACATGATGTCTGCAGTAGGAATGGCTTTCTTGCCCACAATGGAGTTTCAGGCTGTATCTTCAACCTTCACCAACTGTCATCTTCCTTCCCGATAGCGCCTGGTAACTGCGGTCCTAGAGGTCGGAGGCAGTGAGGGCCAAGGATATTGATCCTTATTGGCCAGAATAGCGCCATTACCTGTCCGGGAGCCGCGATTGGGGAATTCACGATCAACTGACCTCTATACAAATTCCTAGCGAAGATAATTTGTTTGGAGAGCCGAGAGTGGATCAGGTGCGGCGAGTTCAATAGTGCTTGCAATGTGCTACAAGACACGTGCTTGTCGATGTTCGAGGAATTATGTTATAGGGCACGACCCAGTTGGGATAGATGATAACTGAATGTTGAGCATGTCCATTCCAGGCTTCCATGCACGTAATATGAACGGTCTCCTGCTAAGTGCCATGGTCCGATCCATAACCCGATCCGTGCCTCAGGGTCTGAATCCCGAGATGAATAAGCCATTCTCGGTTGTAGATATTTCGGGCATCTCCCTCTTGCCCAGTGCATTAACTTCAGAGGGCGCACCACTAAGGGAGCGGGAGGCGGCACTATCTGAAATTGTCTGCAGTATCACTTCCCACGTAGCCGATGCTGCCTCGTTCACGCATGGATTTGACGACTGTTAGCACCACCATCGGCATAATGCGGCATATAGAGTACACTGGCGGTCCGCTTTGTTTCACGGGCATAGGGGGCCGGATATTGGATCTTGCGGGAGGATCATTCGCAATCGGACGTGGTGGCCTGGAGGAATCTGGGTTCCGATTGAACATACCCATTTCGTGACGGCCCGAAAATCGTCCTTCCCGCATGCTCATGCGCTACGGATGAAGGTAACGACCTGCTAAGACCAAGGAGTGACCCGGGTGGAAGCTCCACCGATGGTTGGAAACTCTTCGGAGCGGGCCGGGTTCGAATCTGACATGTCGGGGCGAAACCTTGCCGCCGTCGGGGCAGTTGGTGGCGTCGTTAGTTATTGACCTCTTGGCGCTGAGGTAGCAGTTCTTTATGATAGGTCGTGGGTGTCCCTTGGAAGATCGCGGCGCCGATCACCTTCAATTTGAAGATCTCGCCGCGCCGCCTGATTCTGTGTTGGTCCCCCTGTTTGGAGCAGGCCCGAGAGTGCCTCGGCCCCCAGGATGCGAACATGGGTGGACCCCTCCACCGGCACGGACCCCACCACCAGAGCATTCCATCTTCAATCGCGTTGGCTAGTGGGTACACTTGAAGGCATTCCATGGCTGCCCGAGGATCATCCGGACTTCATTGGAGCATAAAAGGAAGCGTGGAGTAATGAAGTTTCGGTACTCCGTATTGAGACGACCCATGGTGAAGGGTGGAGGCCGTGTAAAAGCCTTCAATTTTCGATCCCGCTAGTAAGGTTGCATGATGTATTTGTGGCGGCCAGAGAGGCACTTAGCCGCTGCTGAGGAGAGTTTCTTGAAGCAAAAATCTAGAGTTCAGTGGCTTAAACTCGGGGACCAGAACACTAGCTTCTTCCACAAAGTTGTCAAAGCTCGTAATGCTCGGAGTGCTTTAAGTTGATGATACCTTATGGCAAATGCATTGCGAGCCCCGAAGACCAGTTGCCATGACGAGTATGGGCATGAGGTATTTTATGTTACGATGAACCACGGGTTAGCCGTTCCGAGTATTTAGATGGATTGGATGGCTTTAGGTGGTCCCCACAGCATATGGATACGCTGAATAAAGCAATTTCCCATGAGGAGATCAAGGAAGCCATTTTTTCCATTGATGATTCCAGCTCCTGGCCTAGATAGGTTTCCTAGCGTTGCAGGCAGGTGGCTTGGGGTATTGTGGGAGTAGCGTTTCGGTAGCCAAGTTCCTTCTTTGAATAGGTATGTGAATTAATTAATACAATTATAACTTTGGTGCCTAAGTTAATCTGAATATACGATTATAGGCCTATTTCTTGTTGCAACACCATCTATAAGTGCATCTCGAAGATCATTGCTGCGAGAATTAAACAGTGTCTCCCAGACATTATCAGCCCATCACAATCAGCTTTTGTTCAAGGTCGAACATTGCTAGGCAATATCATATCACCATGACCTTATGTTAAACTACCATCGTGATATTAGTGTTTTTCTTGGATAATGCGGCAAAGGACGACATCATGAGGCATATGTGATTAGTTGGGGTTGTATCTGTGTGGTATCCTCTCTGTATGGAACCCCTACTCATCTATTGAAATGTATTATGGCCCATCACTTCCCATCCTTCTCTATTTCGATAAATGGTGAGCTTACGGGGTTTTTTGCTAGCAAGCGTGGGTTAGACAAGGGGACTAAGTATCATCTTTTATTCATCCTCATGATGGAGGCCTTTTCGGATCCTTGGGCTGTGGCGCCAATAGACAAAGGTTTGATTTCACCGGATACAAGGAAATCAACAACTCACTTATGTTTCACGGATTAGTATCTGTTTTTTGTTTTTACGGTGGGACGCGTTCCGGTGTTGGTCTTCATGGACGAATTAGCGAGGTTTGCGTGCTTCTCGGGCTTCAAGTGAACAAGGAAAAGTGCCATTTTTCCTGGCCGGGTTTCTGGAGTTAGGAATGACTTGTTGGGCCACGGGGGTTCGATGCGGGCGGTTTCTATGAGATATTTAGGAGTCCCTCGGTTTCATCTGAGGACTGAATATCTTAACGGTGATTGTACTGTTATTCAAAATTACGGCCAGAATTCAGTCTTGGACAAGCAAATCTTTATCTTATGCCGGCAGATTACAGCTGATTGCTTCGGTCTTATACAGTATACAATTGTATTGGTGCAGCCTGTTTATTATCCCCAAGTATACTATACTCTAGATTGGCGGTCGTTGTTAACTTCTTGTAGTGGAAATTCGGGAGCTCGTCGTGCTAAGATCAAGTGGGAATCAGTGTCTTCAAGGAGAGAAGCGGATTAGGCCTTTCAGACGTGTTAAAGACTGAATGATTCAAATGTTATGAAGCATGTCGGAATGCGTTCTCTGAAGGACTCCTTATGGGTGGCGTGGAGTGTGCGGAGGTTTTATGCGGCGGGAGACCTCACGGAATGCAAAGGTCCCCACGAGTTGTTCCTGGAGTTGGTGGAAAATCCTTCAACTTAGAGAGAGGATCAGACCCCTCATAAAGCACAAGGTGGGTGACGGGGCGGCGACCTTTTTATGGCATGATTTATGGAACCCGATTGGTCCTCTCCTTCCCTATTATGGTGAACGGATCTTGTATGACTCTGCAATTCATTCTTATAGCATTCAGTTATTTGTAGTTATTGATGAAGAAAGTTCTATGGTTGTGCGGGGTCTTTAGAACACCGAGGTGGGAGAAGCAGATTCTTGTGGGTAATTGCCAACAAGGAAAGTCCTTGACTGTCCTGAGGACACGTGGGGTGCTACTATCACCATTGTGTGAGGTCATCGAATAGTAGAATTCATGAGAACAACTGCACTCCCGGCTGAATGCTATTTTTCACCTCATTTGTGATGATGTTAGACTCCGTATTCTGGTCCTCTAGAAAGGTTGTTTATAGTCATAAGCGGATCAATGTGTGATAGATGGTCACTTCCCACTATTAATATTTTATCTCACGGGGGTTGGATGTGATTTGTGATTGTTGGGGCCTTGTTGCCTTGCACAGGTTGTGGCGGGTTCTTGTGTTGTTTCATTTTTGGATTGTGGGCTTGTGTCTTTGTTGGTGGCTTTTGTGTTGTTGAATTTACTGTTCTATGTTATATAGGGAGAGTCTTGTGGTTTCTTGGTTGGTGTGGCCTCGGGCTCAGTTCATTATTCTTTGGTTGGCGTACCTTTGGGTGACAAATTCTTAATTATTCAAAAAAAAAAAAAAAAAAATTTTTCTTATAAACACAAGGCTCATCTTTATTTTTGACAAATCAAACCCTTTGGCGAGTTCATCCAGCTTGAAGATTCCCGAGCTCGAGGGCTGCTTGAACCGCCGTGGATGTTTGGAAGCTTACATGCTGAAATTCTTGGTTGTGCAAGGCCCTCGGAAGTCATGTACATCCTCAAATGGATTTCAAGTAGAGCGTGGTTTTAACAATCAGTTTGTGAATCTAATAATCATGGTATGCGGCGGTAGCGTGGATGGAGACTTAAAGCGTAGCTCTGAGGTGAAAAAGTTTCAGATCTTTATAGTCTGTATATAGTTCATTTAGAGGCTTCTTCAACTAGCCTTGGCTGTAAGAGTATGCACTTTATGCATCCATGTAAGTTTTCTTTAAAAACCCATTGCTTTTAATGGTCTTTGTACCTTCAGGTGGGTCAATCCAAGGTCCATCTTTGCAGTTATCATACATGTGGATTAATTTCAGATTCATGGCCTCTAACCATTTCTCAGAGTGGATCCAACATGGCTTCTTGATAATTAGTGGGTTCATTTGATCCACTAACAACCACATCATTCTCCAGTCTGAAATCCATATCTCTCGGGCTCATGACGTATCTATCAGATCTCATTAAATTTTTGTGCTATAGGAGGTGTGTCAGTAGGTTGTTGACTATGAGTATCCACGATGGTTCAATGTTATCTTGTGGTTCTCGAACTTCTTCGAGTTGTACCTTACTCCCACTGGTTCCTTTAGAAATAAATTCCCTTTCTAAAAAGACACCATTGCGAGCAACAAACACTAACACTCTATGGGATTGTAAAACTGGGCCTTTACAGTCATCTCATATAGTGTCTTTTAACCCTTTGGATGAACGATTTAGTGTAAGCAAACCCATTTCAAGTGCATAACCCCGAGATTAAATAGAGGATAATTGGACTCATCATGGTGAACCATATCTAATAAAGTTAGGTTCACTCCTCTAGGACACCATTCCATTGTAGTGTTCCGGGGAGTTAATTGTGAAATGATTCCACAAGTTCTAAGATGGTCACATCAAATTCTTTAGCTCAAATATTAACCTTTCTCGGATCATCAGGTGCCTTAATTATCTTACCAAGACTGGTTTTGTACTTCATTTTGAAAGATTTGAACATTTCAAATGATTGATTTATGTCTCATCAAGTAGACATAACCATATCTGTGACCATCGGTAAATGTAATGAAGTACTTGTAACCTCCTCCTGGCATCTGAACTTAATGGTCCCGGTATCACCGATAACAGGATCTGATATAATTCATTGAGACGTGGTAGCTCCGTGTCCATTAAGGATGTATCTTGATAGACAAGGTTCTGTAACATCATATGATTCAAAATCAAATGAATTCAAAAAGTCCCGACTTGATGGAGTTTTGAGGTCGTTCTCATTTATATGGCGAGCGACAATGCCAAAAATGGTTGAATTTAAATCATTGGACTTAAATTTCTTAGTAGTTATGTTATGAACATGAAATTTATTTGGATTTTTGAAGGTTCATAACGCCAAGACCATCCGTAAATAGGCATTTGCATAGAACATGTCTTTATGAAAATGGAGCAATTATTATTCTTAATAATAAAGAAAAACCATAATTATCCAAACAAGAAACTGAAATAATATTCCTACATATTGGCAGGAACATAATAGCAATTGTCAAACTAACAGACCCATGGTTCAAAATAAGTTCATAACCGAATTGGCAGGTTGGCGGAAAATCCTTCAACTGAGAGACAAGATCAGACCCCTCATAAAACACAAGGTGGGTAACGGTGCTGGGACCTTTTTATGGCATGATTTCTGGAACTCGGTTGGTCCTCTCCTTCCTTACTATGGTGAGAGGATCTTTTACGATTCTGCAATTTATTGTAACGCTCGTGTAGCTGAAGTTATTGTTGAAGGTGGGTGGAATTGGCCTAGCGCTAATTCAGGTGACCTTATTGCTATCAAGAACAGTTGTGCTGATTATCATCTTGACGTCTCTAGAGAGGATGTTATTTCTTGGACTCAGCTCCTTGAAATTCTCGGCCAGCTGCTAGAACCACTTTAGGCAAGAAAGAGTAGGTTGATAGCAGCACTTTTAAGTTGTTTCAAGCTATCGGGAGACATGCTTTTATTGTTTGGTTGGCCATTAAGACGATTAGTTATAACGAATAAGACATCTGAGTGAAGGTCTTACCAACTGTGTGTCTTGTGCAATAAGCTAGTAACGAGACGAGGAACCATAGTATCAAGAAAGGACATTATTGGTTGTGAGATTCAGGTGGTATTGTTGGTTGAGGATTTTAAGGTTGTGGACACTCTAGATGAATGCAGAAGTGGGAGAACAAGAAATCTGTAGTAGTAACAAGGGAAAGTCATACCGCTCCATTACTGAAGGTGCGTGGGGTGCTACTATACCCTTGTGGGGTCGGCGGAATAGTAGAATTCAAGGAACGGCTTTGAATATGTTGATGTCGAAGGTTGTTGATAGTCACAGCAGGATCAATATGAGGAATGGTCTTTCCCGAACAATATTTTATCTCACGGTGGTTAATTTGACTTGTGTTGTTGTGTCCTTTATTTGCCTTTGCATTTGTGGCGGTATATTCTGAGTTGTTTCTTTTTGCCGGAGTGACTATATTTCTCTGGATGGTTAGTGTTAATTAAGGTACATTTGCCTTTCCTATATTTATAGGGGAGTGATCTGAACGGTCGACAATGAGAAGACTAAGCGTGGTGGATATTTCGGAAGCAGCGCTGAACCATCGGCTTGGATGGATGACCTTGGGCAATTCTTATGGAAGGTGAAGATATGGCTCAATGTGAGGAGGCGCCACAATCGGTGATGGAGATCAGATTGATAAGTCTTGATGAACGCCGGAATACTTGAGTAAGTTGAGGTTCTTTAAGAACCAAATAGAAATTGAAACTCTCGATTTTATAGTGTCTTCAAACTTAGAAGAATACAAGGATAACAAGCCTTTAAATAGGCAAAAAATATGAAAAATTAAAAACTAAATATTCAGATGAGGAAAGTAAATATTGGCCAAAAACAAGAAAGGAAACTAACATACTTTTTCCTAAACTCACACACACTAAAAATATCATAAAGGAAAAAAAGGGAAACTATATAATTTTAGGACAAGGCTTGGTAATAGAATTAGCGGCAAATCTAGAACAATCAGCCCGGCTTCGGAGATAGGATGCGAAATTGATGACCGGAGGCCATCAAAGGAAGCTTTGGTTTTTTTCAGAAAGTATTATCTTTCACGATGGTCCTTCTTTTGACCAGAATACATGGTTCAAATATTGGAGGTTCTTGTGTTGTAACCTGGACATTTAAAGGGTGAAATTGCCCATGAGGAGATCAAAAGGCCATGTTCTCTATTGATGAAGAACTGGACTGTGGATGGTTTCTCATCCCTTTTTTTCAAAGGCTGCGTGATATCCATTGGGAGTGATGTTGTTGAGCGGTGACTTCTTTCTTCCGTCTGGTAAGGCTCTATTGGAGATTAATTGATTATTGCTTTGATTACTTGGTCCCCTAATCGAGACTATGAATATTCATAGACCCGATCTCTTGTTGCTTAACACCATGTATAAATGCATTTTTCGAAGATTATAGCGAGGTTTAAACAATGCATCACTGGTATAATAAGTCCTTCTCGGTCGACTTTTGTGCAGGTCGGATGTCGATAATATCCTTATCACCAGACTGTTGGATGAATGACAAAACAGTGAGCCTCGATTGCCTCCCAAAGTTCAATTTAAAGGCATTTGACACAATTAAATTTGGGCTGTATTTTGGGTGCTCATGGATGATATGTGGATTAATATTATTGATCTGTATTAAGGAATGCATCTCTACCCTAATTCTTTAATATGAATGCAGTGGGACTGGATTGTTTATGATAAGCCTTGAGGAGGTGAGAACAAAGATCCTCTTTCTCAGCTTTTATTTATCATTGCTATGAAATTTTCTGGGGTCATTATCGTGTTTGCCTGACCGATTTTGATTCCGTATCTGGGATGTTCTTATATCAACTTTGCGGATGATATTTTCCTCTTTACGGAGGACGAAATCCGATTAATCTGATTATGATGGCGAGAGTTAAACAAAAGTTTGAAAGCGATTTCTGGATAAAATAAACAACGGATACCATTTTCATGGCGGAGGGCGTGGCGCAAGAATGGTTAACCGTTTATATGGATCGTTGGGGACCCATAAATATCTGAGTCCCTCACGATCTCGAGCTAGACTTACCATTACGTAAGTAAGCACGGATAAAATTGCAGGCGAGAATTCATTCGTGGACCAACAATGGATATCATATGCGGGAAAGTGCGGCGATTGGTTGTTTTTGTATAGTATTGATATTAGTGCGGCCTTTGTTTATAATTCGAAATTCACAATTGCTAAGATTGAGCAAGCTTTCAAAAGCTTCCTTTGGTCGGAAAAATTGGGCGTTCATCGGCGAATCGGTTGGGAGTCGGTTTGTCTTCGAAGGAGGAGGGTGGTTTGGGCATGCGTGTCGTATCAAGATTGAATGATGCAAATGTTATAGAAACCTTTATCTGGAATATTTTTTTATAGTAAGGACTGCTGTGGGTATAGGTCGGAGAAGGTATATGAGAAGCGGGGCACATTGGTGTGCGAAAATCATCGGTTTGCTCTTGGAGATGGCGAAAATTGCTTCAGATGCGAAGATAGGGATGAGATTCCCTTCATCAGGCTAGGTTGTTTAATAGTGGGACATATGTCTTTAACTCTGTTGGGTTGAATATACATTTTTTTGGATAGTGGGGAATTGTGCCAAAGGCAAAGCCTAACCAACCAAATTCTGAGCAAGCTGGCCAAGAAAACGGACAGCACCTCCCTAAAATAGAGGGAAAGGGCATCGGCCAGAACAACCCCTCAAAACTGCAAGAGGCACCTGACAGAAACGAAGCCTAGCGGGCAAAAGGTAAAAAACCCCAAGGCCCATTGCAGCCAGGACAACAACAAAGGACAGGATATTGAGAAACACCTCAGAGGATACCAATCACAAACCTAAATGGAGATGAACCACAATTGCCAAGGATATTAAGCGGGAAGGCCCACCTCTCATAAGCTACATTTAGAAGGATTATCGACAACCTTAAGATACGGATATTAGTTCTTCTCAAACTCTAGTAGAGGTGGAAAATGGCATCGGCGGGAACAAAAAATGTTCTCATAGATTCTACTATTCCGTTGTCTCCATAAGTGGTAGGTGTAAGCACCCCATGCAATCCTCTTAGTAATAGAGAGGATAGATTTACCCTTGGACGCAGTTACCCATAAAAATTCATTCTCCCAATTTCTCGGCATTCTAGAAGTCCCACATAACCTTAAAATCCTCATCCAGATACCAGCAGTGAAGTGGCAACCGAAGAACAAGTGGTCTCTATCTTCACCACTGACCCGGCAAAAAACACAGGAACTAGAGTTTGTAAGTCCCATGAGAAGCTTATCTAGAGTAACCAATCATCTTGGATGGCCATCCCACCTGATAAAGCATGTCTCCCCAATGGCTTGGGGAACGGTCGTAGAGTGCCGGTTACAGACTTTTCGGATGTGAAATTGCCATGTGAGCTAGCAGAGAAAATCCCGAGAAAAGCGGGCATCAGGAGGCGCTATCCTCACTAGAGACATCAAGGTGATAATCAACACAACTATCCTTGTGTAATAAGGTCTGGTGAATTAGCGTGGAAGCGGGTTCAATCTACCTTCATCAGTAACCTCAGCCACATGAGCGTTTCTATGAATAAGCAGTCGTATATGATTCTTTCACCATATGAGGAAGGAGAGGACGGCCAAGTTCAACAATCATGCCATAAAAAGGTCCCGACACCATTGCACACCTTGTGTTTTAGGAGATTAAGTCATCCACTTAGCTGGATCAATTGCCGACTCCGAGGCGCTTCTTTGGGACTTTTGCACACCAAAAACTCCCTTGTCTTAGTACCATCTCAGGGCCGGGCCACCACAATGAGTCTTTTCTATAAAACAAATTCGGATGTGTTTCATAATGTTGCATCGTTCAGATCTTTGTCTGTAGTAGACGAGTATATATTCCCTCCCTCGCTAGGAAATAATGGGACCTGTTGACCTTTACTTATTTGGTTAAAACCCATTTACCGGACCACAAAAGCTGGCGAATAATTGCTCTCAATTTTAGCAATAGTGAACTTGGGAATAATGAAAATCTTTGCTGTTTACCTGAATGCTATGCGAGAGGCGATACGTCATTTGCAATCTCAATAAGATAATGATCTCTTTGGTCAATTGGATTACGGCCATAATTTTATCAGGTTATTTGACAGTCACAATGGGAAAGTCTATTAGAAATCAAGGATACGAGATGCTTCATAGGAAACCTTCCCAGGGACAGTGACAATTAAATCATTCTTAACATCATCATTGCAAACCAAAGGAACATGGCACTCTTTTGAACGTTCACTTGAAGCCACGAAAAGTTTTTCAAAGCTAAGCACATCCATGATGGTTGGATCTTGGACGAGTCCAACACGGCAAAAATAAATATATCATCTGCAAAGCATAAATGTGTTAGGTTAACTTCCTTACATTTGGGATGAAACTGAAAATCTTGCATATGGGCTGCCAGTGATAAGGATCTGGAGAAAGCTTCCATAATGAGGATGAACAATAAAGGGGATAAGGGGTCCCCTTGCCGAAGCCCCCGATTGCTAGCAAAGAAACCCGCCCCCGACTCTCCATTCGGCCACGAGGGAGAAGATGGGAGGTGATCTGACTCTAATACATCTCATAGGTGAATTGGGTACCCATTCTTGGCGAGGACTTCAAGATGCGATTCCAACTAATTGTGTGGGGCCTTCTTAGTTAACTTGATGGCACATGGGTGGATTGTCGATGATAGTTGATCATAATCTGTAGGTGATAAGGATATTATGCAATGCTACGACCTTGTTCATGGCCCGGATGACTATAATCTCGAGAGCATGTTGTTTAACCTGCCACAATGATCTTAGTATGCATATAGATAGTATTACCTTGAGGAAATAGGCCTATAATCATGCATGGAAACAGGGTTAGGGACCTTTGGAACCAATGCTAAAATTGTGCAATTTATCTCTCTAAGCATACATCCAGATTTAAAAAAAGAAACCACAGCTTCACAAACATCCCTCCCAATGATACTCCACGCTGCCTTGAAGAATAGAGCAGAAAAACCATCGGGCCGGGAGCTAGGTCGTGATAGAGCGGAGACATGGACTTCTTGATCTCCTCGAGGGTTTATCTCACTATTTAAAATGTCCAAATGTTGGGGACCCATGGACCCTCTCTAAGGTGTCTCGATATCCGGCATGGTCACTTGGGGACCTCATCCTAAAGCACATTCCCGAGTGAACTCTGTTTGAATATTGACATGTGATGGCCTCGGATCATCGTCACCACTTTGTATAACATGATAATAATGTTATCAATTTGTGATGAACTTTGTGACTTTGTGGGAAGATGTTCTGGTCTCCAAGTTTAAGCCACTGAACTCTGGATTTCTGTTTCATGAACCCCTCCTCAGCACAGGCTAGATCATGGTAAGTCTTTAAACAATTCTTCTCATTTACCACCAGGAGGGGGTCAGTCGGATTGTTTAGCAAAGCAGATTGGGCATGGTTGAGGGCAGCATCCACAACTTGATCACGGTTGCAAAAATTATGGAAAGTTAAGAAAGACTCAGAGCGACTACCTCTTGATTTGCGCATCGGCTTGTATATGGATGTATATATATATATTTTGCAGCTTAACTACTAATTCAGACGTTGGTCAATGTCAATTTAGGGGATGTCAGTTCCTATGCCGGTCTAGCCTAGCATTTAAGTGGTAACAGAGGGCTATGGTCAGATAGACCGGGATGGAGGGACCGAGTCATCGCATTGAAACATATCCATCCCGACATTCATTTTGGAGGCAGCGGTCTAGCTTCCTAGCTATAAAATTTTCCCCCTCTCGACGGTTCATCCACGTAAATGGAGCCCCGAAAGGGATATCGCGATTCAAAGATTGAACAAACACTCGTGAAAATCATTCATGGAGATGTCATTCATCATATTGCCTCAAACTTCTCGTGACAAACTGGTGGTGAAATCACCAATTATCAGCAAGTTTTGGCCCACGAGGGTTCACACACCACGAAGGTGGCGCCACGACATTCTTATCGATGTAATTATTCGAGGCATAAGCGGTGGCGCCCCAAAAGAATATAGTTACCACTGGAGAAGCGAGTAAGTGACATGAACTGGTCCATAGAATGGATAACATCGATGCTAACCTTCAAGGTTTCCACCGGATCAAATTCGACCAAGCATAGCATGTGTTGATTATGGAAGAGCTTCGACCAGAGATAGAGAGTTGAAAATTAATCCTTGTTATGAGCTCTTTTGGGGTTTCAAGCTCCTAAACAAATCCAATGCATGGGACTCCTGAGTGAACGCACTTCTTTTTTGCCAAGAAGTTCATTCGGTCCCATATATTCAAAGCGGCAATTTAACCATTAGGAAAGTGTGAACCCCTCACCCTTTGGTTCTGCTTAGAAGCAGGTTCCGTTTTCATTTGCTTGATCTTCTTCTTAGGCAGGAGGACTGGCGTGAAATCCCGACTCATCCACTCTTTTAATATGTGCTTGAATGTGTCGAGAATAGGAGAGTGTCGAGTACTCGGTCTTTAGTGCTTTAGGATGGAGACACGGACATAGTTAAAACCTTCTTTGGATGCAGGTTAATCTTTGACTCACGTTGAGCTAGACATCCCGAATGTATTTCAGTATGGCCCAGTTTGACATCTCGGCAGCCAGCTTCATTACTTCCTCCAGTATGGAAAGCGGTGGAATTTGTGCGCCCCTACGATGCATGGCAAAGAACTTCTCCAGGGTCTGACATCACGAGTTGGCAGCTCCTATTGTGCCTTACTAGAACCATCCCAGTTACACGAGGATCCTTCACAGCCCGATAACAAGACCTCTTCCCCAACCACAACCCGGGGATTTATGGAGCGGCATAATTTGACTCTTAGCATTAATTTATTTAATTTATGGGCAAGCCGTTCCTGATAGGAGCGTTGTGAACACAGGATATTAATCATATTTTAGTGTGTTAACCATTACCCGTATCGGATGACTTAGAGAAAATCACGAACTGACCCCCACCTCTGCATATTCACAACAAAGAATAACTTTAGTGATTCTCGGTGAGGGAATCGAGATGAAGCCAGTTTCAAACGGCCACCTACTTGATGACTCAAGGCTTGTATTTGTCAATATTCAAGAGGAATATTATAGAATTTGACCCAAATTGGGATAATTGTTGGATGATCATCTATATGTATATCCATGTTTTCCATCTGATATGAAGGTCTCACTGCGAATTCCATGGACGATTCCATGACCCGATCGAGCATAAGGTCCACTGAACCTAAAAGAGTATAGGCCATTCTCGATCGTGGATATATCGGCATCTCCTTCTTGCCCCACGGTTTGTCAGGCAAGGCGCACCACGGAAGAGACGCTTTGTCAAGTACTGACGAAACACCTCCCACATATCAATGCCTTATGCAGTATCAATGGGTTGACAAACTGGATTCCCAATGGTTCTGTTTGCGGCAGGAAACGAGGCGGGCCCCTCCACATTTTAGGAATGGAGAGCGAGGGTCTTCCATGACTCCAACGGAGAGGATCCTTACTGTTTCAAATTTTCACCCAAATCACTCCACGGATAACCTCACGAACCACTATAGTGGATCTGTTATACCAGACTTGAAGCTTCATGCCCATTTTACATCGTACCCAACCGTAGCGGCTCGGATCTCGATTCACACCTTTTACGGCGTGCCTTACCACCATGGGGGTGGAAGGGCATCGATCCTAGCGTAATACGCGAGATCGGCACGGTTTGGAGGTCGAGGGGCATTATCTTGCGGATTTGGGAGGGTACCAATGACGGCGGGCCGCTGTTGGAGCCTTCAACACCCAGTCTGATTTGGTTTGCTACATCGAACGTTGATGCGGCAATGTCTTAGGATCTCAGATATGTCACGCCTGGGAACAGCTACCTCTCCAGTGGCGGCCGGTTTGTAAACCACGTTCCTTCGTAAACGAGTCTGGTGGGTATCCTTAGAAATATTGCGTGCGTCAACTTTTGGAATGCGAGGCCCAAAATGTGGTGGCCCAGCGACTTAGGTCCACAGCCATCTCGTTTGTCATCCTGATGAATCAATGTGGAAACGACCAGGCGAGTCATCGCCAAGGAGCAACATTCGCCAAACACATCAGGGGTTTGTCCAAGTATTTCCATTTCTTCTACCACATTATGGAGACCGTATCATATATGATTCAGCTATCCATAATAATGCTCGTGTAGCTGAGGTTATTGATGGTGGTAGGTGGAATTGGCCAATTGCAAACTCTGAGATCTTATCGCTATCAAGAGATAGTTGTTCCAACTATAGCTGGATGACTCTATAGAGGATTTTATCTAGTGGACAATTGCCTTAAGAATTCATTTTTATGAACTCGGCATTGATGTTAGACGAAAGAAAGCCGGTGGTGTGGCACATCTACAGTTTCAATTTGTCGGGAGACATGCATTCGTCGTTTGGTTGGCCATTCGGGATAGATTGGTTATGCAAGACAAGCTTCTCGGGTGGGGGCATGACCGACTCTGTGTTAATGTTTTGGATTAATGTGGAAGAGCGAGGAACCACTTGTTTTAGTTACGGGATATTTCTTAGTATCGGTTGAGGTTTGGGTTATGTGGGAACTGAACTCAGGTGGAATGAGTTCTTATGGTGGTGCTGCAAGGAAATCCTTTGTTCTATCGCGAAAGTTGCTTGGGGATAATTTATCCTTGTGGAGGCAGTAGTGATAGAATTTATGAAAATATTTATTTTCAGTGATGCTATTCATCATTTGTAACTGATGTAAGAGTGAGAATCTCAAGTTTCGGAAGGTGGTGGATAATCAGGTGAAACATGAGCTAGTGTGAGAGATGGTCCTTCCAGTTAAAACAATATCTTTGACATTGTGGTGTTTCATTTGGTTGATTGATGGTTTTCGTTCTTTGGTTTGGAGTCCTTATCTGCGTTGGGCACGGGGTGTCTTAGCCGGGTTGTAGGCTGGGCTTTGGGGGTTTAGTCACTCTACCCGGGATAATGGGTGGGTGTCATTTGTTTTAGTTTGCTCATGGTTGTTTGTTGGTTGTTTGAGAACATTGCCTTTCATACATTTTTAGGGGAGGTTGCAGTAAGTTTTACGCCAAATTTTGGGCCTTTGGTCGGAGTGTGTTCTTTAGTTGTGGACTTTGCCTTTTGGAAATAAATGAACTACTTATCAAAAAAAAAAATCAGCGGCAAATCTAGGAATGATCATCTCGAATCTATAGCAAATGGCTCCCGAAATAGCGGTAGTCAGTATGAATCATGCATGAATGCGGAAGCAAACTATTTCTGAAAAAGAAATAGCAACTCCTATTAAACTAGAAAAGCAGGACTTTCCTAGAATTAAATAGAAACTAGCTCCTGCTTTGACTTGGAGAACAAATCTTTACAAAATAAACCATTTCGAAGAATCAAAATAGTAGATGAACTAAAACACTTGGAAATAGAAATATATTAGGTGTTTCCAAGGTTTCCTGACCTCAAATCTGGGTGCTTCCAAATTAGATTGAATTCCCAATCATGTGTTGTAAATGCTCTCAGCATCCACGGATCCTTGATGTTTTGATTTTCATCATTCCCACTTTCCTCGAAAAGATTCGTCCGAATCTTAACTATAATGTTGTTGATAGCATAATAAATACATATCCTCCGGTCCATCCTTTTGGGATCCAAGTAATACATGTATTGATGTGGATCTATAAACACACACACGAGCAGTAGAGATTCGGCCGCAGTATTGAAGGAATTAGGATTAGGGAGGGTAGAAACTATGGCTCAAGATACATGTGAAAGCTCCTTTTGGACCTCATTTGGGCCTTGGAAGGCAAAAAACGTGAAGTGGAGACTTGGACAAACCCACGATAATGGAGGCTATATATGATTTTAGAAAGATTTCTTTATGAGATTTGCTCAATTTTTATTTTATCCCTTTTAGGAAGATTTGCTTTATTAATTTTAGAAAGTTTGCTTTATTTATTTTAGGAAGATTTGCTTTATTTATTTTAGGAAGATTTGCTTTATTTATTTAGAAAAGTTTCTTTTAAGGTTACTTTTTGTAATTTAAGTTTCTTTTCCATGGACTAGAGACAGAAGTTGTTTTTGTAATTTGAAAGTTTGCTTTCTAGTTAAAGTAAGTTGCTTTTGATTTAGAAAGTGTGGATATATACCTAATGATTCTGTGTGACAAATCAGTTCAAAGTTTAACAATATTTTGATTTCTCTTTAAGAGTTCTCTCTTGTTCTCTTATCTCTTGGGTGGATTCCCTTGAGGGACGAGTTCGTGACTTCTCGTACCTAGGTGGATTCCTTGGTGGCGGGGAGATCTTTGTCCAAATATCAATCAACGATCATTGATGATTAATGGTAGCCTTCACTTCATCATCCATCTTGTGTGGATCGTTTCATTAAATGGGTGAAGTAACCACTCATGTCTGAACTCTGTTCCCATCGCCTGTCGTCTTTTATACAAACTTTCCATACTTGTATTTTGACTCGACTGAGCTTTCCAAATCTTGTTCCATGCTATAAAACCTTCACAAAATGCCTTTCCACATATGCCATAAATTCATATTTTCTTAACTTAGAAAAATCTCCAAAATTCGTCCATAACCTATTTTGGCCCAGCTTACGAACCCATGTACGGCCTAAACTTGGATCATCCATCACGGTCCCAACCTTGCATCATGTATAACACATGGACTAATAAATTCCTCCACTTGGCTTTGAAGCTCTTTTGTCTCCTCGGGTGTGGAAATTACCGAGTCATCTCAGGGGATTACATACTTGTACTCTGTAACAAGGAAGAAACAATACTAGGCAGAGGATCAAGATCGTTAGTCTCCAAAAGCGTCTTTGTACAAAGTACAAACATAGGCTTTAGAATAAAAAACACTCTTTAGTTCACTATCTTTTGTATAGAAGCTTTCTTCTTTTGTTTCCCACTTAGTGTTCATCGTTCCTTCCCCAGTCTTTTTTTGTTTTCTCTCCCCTTTTTAGTTGTTCACTTTGAATCCTTTTTCCTTTCGCTCTCTTTTCTTTTCTCACTCTCTTTCCTTCTATCACTTTCCTTTTCCTCTTGTTTTTCTTCCTCTATTTCTTTTCTTTCTTTTTCTTTCTCATTCTTTTTGGAATCATGGTCTTGATTTCCTTGTCTGGTCACCTCTTGTTCTTGGTCTATTTTGGGCTTGGCATTGGGTGGCTTATCTTCCTTTTTTTTTTTTGGATAAGTAAGCATTTATTTCCAAAAGGCAAAGCCCCACAACCAAAGAATGCAGGCAAGGCCCAAAATTCTGAAGACGGACGAGAACCTCACAAAGCGGGGAAGGCGCAGCCAAGAGCAAAACAACGGGGCAATGAGAACAAAGCAGACACCCACCCACATCTGGGTGAGTCACCGCACCCCCGATACCCGACCCACAACTTGGGGCGCTAGACACAGGCTAACCCACGAGAAAAGGACTGAGCAATGACGAGCCATCCAATCCGACCACGAAATTTTGATGTCAGAATATTAAGAAAGAAGGACCATCTCTCACACATAGCTCTTATTCCTTTGGATTATCCACCACCTTACGGAAACTTGAGATTCACCAAACCCGACATCATTACAAATGAGATGGAAAATAGCATCAGCTGGAGAATATATGAATCTCATAAGAATCTACTATTAGATTTATAGTGATGATGATATTTCGCATCGATCCTTTTTAGTGATAGAACAAAAGGATTTCCCTTTAAGTAGCAATTACCCATAGGAACTCATTCTCCCAATTCCATTGGAGTTACAGAATTCCCACATAACAACAAAATTCTCAACGAATACATTTGTGAATTGTGACCAAAAGCAAGTGATTCACAGTGAACATTAATTAGAGACAAGGATATAGAGTGATCATTCCAGACTTGTCTTACTAATAATCTCTGAATAATAACCATATGACTGAAGTATGTGTCTGATGGCTTGAGTAAACCAAGTCGTATGGTGCCGGTTGTTGCGACTTCTTTGATGCAAAATTTGTTCCAGGCCCGAGTTCAGTGAATTCCCAGGACAGGTGTCCACGAGATAAAATCCTCTCTAGTGTCATCAAGGCTATAGTTGGCACAACTATTCTTGATAGCAATAAGATCGGCAGATTCATGATTGGCCAATTCATCTACCATCATCAATAACCTCAAGCTACCACGAGCATTATTATGAATAATGTTTGAATCATGTATGTCTGATCTCCATAATGGAAGAAGAAGAGATGGCAGGGTTCCATGAATCATGCCATAAAGTCCCTTACCATTGTGTATTAAGCTATGGAAGGTGATCACATCTCTGGTGAGCGATTTTAGCGGCTCATGAAGCGAGAATGAGGGAGGTTTTGACACACCACCACGGGCTCAGCTTCTCATATACCTTCTATGCCCCGTGCGGGCCCATGGGAGTCCTTCCTATAAAATAGATTCAAATCTGTTTCCTGCTTATTGCATCGTTGAATCTTTGATCTGACATGCCGACCGCCTCCTCCTTGAGGAAGACAAAGCCCAGAGCTCCAGTCGATCTTGATAGATGGAATTGATTTTTCGGATGAGAAACTTTGAAGCTTGTTCAATCTTAGCAATTGTGAATTTCGGTATAATAAGCAAATTTGTACATCTGCTTTGTATATAAAAGCAGAGACAATGGGTTTTGACCTTCCGTATGATGGCATACCTTTTGTCGGGAATGTATCACGCCGAGAATTTTATCAGGTTGTGGGGTTGACAATCGGTTGGGTCTAAGGTTAGATCGAGGAGGACTCCAAGATATTTCATGGAAAACTCCCCCAAAGCGAATCTTTGTGGTGTTCAATAAATCGGGATCTTAATATCGCCCGACACCTGAGCCGAATGGTACTCTGTCCTGCTTTGTTTGCTGCAGCCCGGAAAAATGCTCAAGCTTTACCAACTAAGCCATCATAACCTTACCTTGGACACCTCCTCCGAAAAAGAGGAAAATATCATCATGGCTTAAGTGATTGTTGTTCGCAATTAGGATGATTAAACTCCCCATTATGGGCATGCTGATAATGACCTAGAAAGGGCCTCCATAGCAATGACTAAATCACTTGGAGAAGTGGATCCGTTGCCTCACAGCGCTTGCTAATAAAAAGCCCGCTAGCTCACCATTAGCAAATACGGAAAGTGTAGGTGGAATGTGCATTCATAATACATTCCATCGAGAAATGCACGGGTGTTCCCATCTTGTCTAAAATACCCAAAATACAACTCCGACTAATTGTGTCCTTATGCCTTCTTAATGTCCAACTTTTTAAGAGCACACCTAGAGGCCTTGTTTGATGATAGTTGACCATTGGCTCTTGGGTGATAAGGATATTATCGAAGGCCAATATAGGCCTTGCTGGCAGTGATTGAGAAAAGGGACACCATTATATCGGGGATGCGTTGTTTAAACTGGCTATAAATCTTTGGGACAATTTATACATGGTATTACAAGCAAAGGACAGTCATGCAAATGATTTCCATGAGTCTCGAGTTAGGGATAGCCCGAGCACTAAAGCAATAAGTGCAATTAATTGCAGAAGAAGCCTGCAGTTGGGAAAAGAGAAAGAGTCAGCACTTCAGCTCATCCAACTAAATGAGACCATTGCCTTGAAAAGGAAAAAGGGATGAGAGCCATGGGGCCAGGCTTTGTTTTCATCAATGAGAACATAGCCTTTTTATCTCCTCATGAGTAATTTCTGTTTAGATATCTTGATCTTTGCGTAGACCATGTGAACCTGACATTATCCGTATTCTTAATTGATAGAAGGACCATGAGTAAGTTCTTGAAAGAGCCAACTGACTTCCTCTTTGATGGTCTCGGGTTCTGTGAATTCTTTGCATCCATTCTGGAAGTTATGAATTATACTTTGGGCATTAGAGCTTTGGCCGACTTTATGGAAAAACCTCGTATTACGATCTCAGTTTGAGCCCTTTGCATTTCACAGTTGCATTTCAAGAATCCCTCTCTGCATAGGCTAGATCATGGTATCTCTTTAAATACTTCCTCATTCCTGACAAGTGATGAATGCGTTGATTGGTCTTGACTTTGGGCAGTTTAATTCTCAGCAGCTTCCCGCCTTCGTTGTAACTTACAATGGTATGAAATTAAACAATTTTACTCAAGGGACGCTTTTACTCTTTTCATTTTCTCGTCCAATGTGTGGACTGCCATTACATCGATACTTCCCTTCACCGTCTCAAGAAAAGCGGGTGGTCAGCCCAAAATTAAAAAATTTAAAGGATTTTTGTACTCAAGAACGGATAATATTCAAACTTATTGTGACCGAGGTGACTGAATCAGAATGTTTTCAAGTGTGAACTTTCCGTGCTAATGCATTGGGAAATATATCCAATAACATTCATTTAAGAAGACAGTCGATACAGCTGTAAATTTTCCCCTCTTCTTGGGAGTTCATCACGTAAATATTGGCCCCATGAAGGAGCGTCAATTTAATTCCAGTTGAGCAGGACACTCATGAAATCCATCATTGCCAAATCTTGAGCCATGTTACCCCCGGACTTCTCGATGAATAAATCTGGTGGTGTTGAAATCCGCAGGAAATAACGAACCATAGTTTTGGCTGCCGGGTTCACCGTTGAAGATGACGCCACATTGCTCTGTTCCATTGGTTATTGAGCATATCCCGGCCGAGCACAAAATGAAGATTGTATGATGGCGAGTAACACTGACAAAGTGCACGGTCCGTTGGATGGACCAGTCAATGCTCACCTTATGCGGGTTCGCGAATGAGTCTCCCAGTAGGGCATGATCGTAATTATGAAACAATTTCCAACCCGGAAGTATAGATGTGAAAATTCTGTCCTTGTTATGCGCACGCACCCGAGTTTCCAGAATACACAATAAATCAAGAGTTTGGGACTCTATGCTTGACAACTTCTTTTACTTAAGGATCATTCAAGACACCATGTTCCATGAAGCAATTTAGCCATTGGGAAAATTGTGCATACCCCAACCCTTTGGGTGCTGCTTAGAAACAAGACTCCGCTTTTTTAATTTCTTGAGCTTCTTCCTAGAAGTTGGCAGGCGTGAAGTCGTCTTGGGGAGTATGTAAACACCTGTTTGTAGGGTCAGCCCCTAATTATTGAAGAAATTGGATTGGATCAAGGCGCATGTAATTTATGTAAAAACTCCTTTTGGTTACTCATTTGAGTATGGAAGGCAAAAAACATTAGTGAACTTGGAATGACCCGATGTGGGGCGCATGTTATTTTGAAAGTTGCTTTATTTATTTTTAAGTTTGGCATTTATTTAGAAAGTTTGTTTTGTTATTTTAGGAAGATTTGCTTTGTTATTTTAGGGTTGTTTTCTTTTAGGAGTTGCTTTGTAATTTAGAAAGTTTCTTTTCTAGTTAAAAGTAGAAGTTTTTTTTGTAATTTAGAAGTTTCTTTTCTGATTAAAGTAGAAGTTGCTTTTTTGATTTAGAAAGTATGGGGCTATATATACCCCTAATGTAGTCTTTTGAGATGGAGTTCAAGTTTAATAATATTTTCGGATTTCTCTTTTTTAGAGTTCTTTTGTTCTCTTATCTCTTGGGGATTCCTTAGGGCGAGGTTAAGTGGCTTCTCATACCTTGGTTGGATGTGGTGCGAAGTCTTTGTCCAGACATAAATCAACAGTGTTATAGTTGGTGTGGCCTCTTAGATCCATCTTGTGTGGATCGTTTCATTAAGTAGGTAAGTAACCACTCTTGTCTGAAAACTACCACTTTCCATCACCATCTCATCTTTTCTCTAAACTTTCCCATAACCATATTTTCAACCTCCCAACCCCAGAAACTTTCCAAATCTTGTTTCCATACTACCAAACCTTCCTAAAATACCCCCCTTTCCCTTATATACCATAAATTCACCTTTCTTAACTTAGAAAATCTCAAAGTCGTCAGTTCGCCCAGTGTGAAGTCTTTGTCAGGCTTATCAATCCTTGGATTTCATAGTTGATTGTGGGCGCTCCTCCCATCATCTATCTTGTGTGGATCTTTTCGATAACCCAATAAGTAACTACTCTTATTGCAAACTCTACTCTCCCTCACTGTCTCATATTTTCTCTAAAATTTCCATAACCAAATTTTCAACCTCTGACCTAAACTTTTCCGTCTTGTTCCATACTACTAAAACCTTCCTAAATACCTTTTCCTTATATACCATAAATTCCACCTTTCTTAACTTAGAAAATCTCAAAAATTCGTCCATAACCTGTTTGGCCAGAAAGCTACCCCAAGCCCATATTTGACTTACCTAAACACACGGATCATCCATGGTCGACCTTGCATCAAAGTGGTATCGAGCTCATGGATTGATGGTGATCGCCTCACGAAAAACTAAACGGTGTGCTTGATGCTAAGAACGATCTCTAGATCTCTGAGTTTAAATGATTCATTTTCTAGCCAAGGGAGGAAAAATATGAGTTTTTATGAGAAGAGCTTTTGCGGCTAGTCAACTTGAGCGTTTCTTGGGGCGCAAGAAAGCTAAAGGTATGTATGTACGAGACTATGAGGATTATCATGGGAGGAGTATGATTGCTACTACCCGAGAATGAAGATTACTATAAGAGCATAGTAACTTCTGTTGAAGGCTTTAGATTCAATCCCAGAATTTAACATTCCGAGGAATTCGATGGAAGGATGGATCACGATGGTGCTGGGTTGTGACTAATATCAGTGGAGCATGTCTTTGAGTATGATTCCCCAAGACGAAAAAGTGAAGTTGGTGGCTACAAGATGTTTGAAATGCTTCTATTTGGTGGAAAAACAGCAGAAGAGACAGCGTGAAGGGATGGTAAAAGAAGGATTTAGAACTTGCAGGGGAGAAGAGATGAAGAAAGAACTAAAATTACCTTCCTTTAACTCACGCAGACATCTACCTCCCGAAATTCGGAACTTTAAGCAGCGAAGTTTGAGGTGTGGAGGAGTATTCGGCTAAGTTTGTAAACTTGATTGGCAAAGGAGACTTGCAAGAGGCCGAGGAAATATCGTAGCCCACCCTTTACATTACTGGATTTGAGATCTAGTATTGCTAGAGTTATTTTTGCAACCATATAATAGTCTTCAGATGTGATGAAACTTTACTTTGAAAGTTGGGACTAAAAAAAGTCTCGGAAACTCTGCTGACTGGTGAGGTGTGGCTAATGAAGGGTTTGTTGAGGTTCAATTCTTGGATCTGGTGGTAGGAAAACTGTGCCAGCTCAGTAAAGAGTGAAGCACTGAGAATTGGCTTCTAAGTCGGACATTTTTAAGTGCAAGGTTTGAGACATATTGATTCTGAGATGTCCTAACCACTTGGGCCCACCTTAGTGAGAGATTAGAGCGAGAGAAGATGTTGAACAAGTGATCGAATCTAACCATGTCCAAGAAGACAATGAGAACAAATCACTGCTGTCAAAATATAAGTTGGATGTTGAAGAAGTAGTCGAATCTAACCATATCCAAGAAGATAGGAAAGGATTCCTCTGAGTCAAATTTTGATTTAGAAATCAAAAGATGTTTCGGGAATGCGGCGACTTTGGTTGTTGAAAGTAGAAAGTGAAAAGGAATTCTCACGAGGAAGCAAAATCGATTATAGAATTTGTTGATGTAATGCACGAAGAAATACCCTGCGGTTTCACCTATGAGGGTATTCAACATCAGGTAGACCTCATCAGGGTTTGGTTTCCTAATAAGCTGGCACATGAGGATTAAAGACATGGAAAAGTTTAACCTGTTAAAGTTGATGATAATTTTCTTGACAAAGAGCTTATTCAAAGAGTGATATCTTCGTTCTATATGTTTAATTACATCGAAAAAAGATGGATCTTGGGTATGTTTGATTGCCAAGCTTTGATAACATTTTTATTCATGAGGAAGGTGCTCAGACAGTGAACAATATGAAGAACAGTATATAAGAGTTATCGGGTGTTGGATGGATGGATGGATATTATGATAAATAGAGACAATCATCGAAAAAAAAGAGGTGTTGATTATTTTGGACAGATGATTCTTCCAAGATTATTAAGAGATCATGAATCTTACAAGGTTAAATTGTCCAGGTGTTGCAATATCTTGCCTACATTCAAGGTTAAGGATTTGAGCCTTATCTGGTGAAGACACAGAGATGATCTTGCTACCTTCTGAGTTTGATCTTTGGGAGCATGCGTAAACACCCTGAGCATTGGGGGTACGTACAGTGGATTGGTTAGGGAGGTGAGCATTGAATACATGTAAAACTCTTTGGACGTCATTGGGCACTTGGAGGCAAAAAACGTGGAGAGTCGGACTTGGACAAACCACAGTGTGGGTACATATTATTTATTTTAGAAAGTTTGCTTTATTTATTTTAAGAAAGTTTCTTTTATTTATTTTAGAGAAGTTTGCTTTATTTATTTTAGGAAGATTTGCTTTATTTATTTTAGAAAGTTTTCTTTTAGGGTTGCTTTATAATTTAAAGTTCAACATCCTAGTTAAAGTACAGGATTTTTGTGGATGGTTTATTTCTAGTTAAAGTAGGAAGTTGCTTTTGATTTAGAAAGTATGGGGCTATATACCCCCTGTGTAATCTTTGAAAATCAGTTCAAGGTTAATAATATTGAATTTCTGTTTAGAAGTTCTTTTATTCTCTTATCTCTTGGGTGGATTCCCTTGGGAATGAGTTCGTGGCTTCTCATACCTTGGTGGATTCCTTGGTGTGAAGTCTTTGCAATAGAACCTATCGTCAGCTAGTTAAAGTAGTTGATTGGCGCACTTCCTCCATCATCTATCTTGTGTGGATCTTTTCAGTAACCTAATAAGTAACTACTCTAACCTTAAACTCTACTTTCATCACCATCTCATATTTTCTCTAAAATTTCCATAACCAATTTTCAGCCTCCAACCCAAAACTTTCCAAATCTTGTTATTCTATTAAACATTCCTAAATACCCCTTTTCCTTATATATTGTGTATTCTTCATTGTTGAATCTCAAATTCGTCCATAACCTATTTGGCCCGAAAACTTACGAGCCCGTATTTTGACTTACCTAAACACGGATCATCATCGGTCAAACCTTGCATCAAATCAGATAATCAAATATGTATATTCATTGAACGATATCAAAGGAATAGGAAGAATCAGAAAAATCCTTAAGTATCAGCTATGGATTTAATTGTCTCCTCTTCCTCGGAGGAATTTGTCTTTAGACATGCGAAGGCATTACCATATAACTTAGGTTTGTTAATGATGTCATTAGCCAACTACTTACCTCATCGACATTAAGTAGTGAATGTTAACCTCCATTCATCTCTACCTTGTTTTTAACACCATTTGTCATCTGTTTAAATCCTTTGGTATCCCAGGACATCTTATTAATGTATGTGTCTTCAATCATTGGTACATCAGCCTTCTCATGCTGAAACATTCCAGGTTGTGTTTCCTGGACCTCTTAACTTAGCGAGTTGGCTAGACTATGTCAAAGCTTGCATTGAGCGGCATTGTGGAGTCCACGGGATGTTAATCCTTATATTAGAATGTTGCCGCCCCTGTCCCAGTATAGATTTAGGGAGATTACAATCAACTGACCTGCGAATTCTAGCAAGGATCTTGTTTGGTTCAGTGGGATGATATCAAGATGGACAGGATACACGCAGTGCTAATATGTACCCAAGACAAGTGTTTGTCCAATATTCCAAAGGTATATTGTAGAATTTTACCCAAATTGGAATAGTGGAAAGTTGAATGTCCAACATATCCATACCTGGCCTCCATGCACGTAATATGAATGAGTATAATTTAGATATTTTTAGTCAAGAATCAACTGTGTTAATCCGAAACCTCTGAGTTCTTCCGAATCTAAAGAAAAAATAATCCATTTAGGTTGTGGACATGTGAACAATCCTTCTTGCCATAACTATTAACGAAGAATCTATACGAGGAAATGGGAATTAGTTTATCAGAAATTGTCAACAAAACCTTTCCCACATATCGTACCTTTGTTCTGTTGCCTCATAGGAAGTTTTTCAATAACTGTGATTATAACGATGTATGGTTTTAAGAAGCTATAATTATTATTGTTTTCTCAGGCGAAAAGGTTCTTCCATAGGTGTATTGGATTGATCTTGTCAATCACCACCCTTTGGACTCCTCATGATCAGCTGTCATTACATTAGCTGCACCCAGCTCTTTATTCCAGACCGCTGTCTCATCAGCCGAAGCCACCATTACGGCCCGGTATTACCCTGACCACCATTTGACCATAGTCAGCCTCAACCTGACCCAGGTGTCCCTTCTCATACCCATAACCATCGAACCATCCCACGAGCCGGTCTTTGTGACGCTAATATTGCTGTTGGATATTGACGTCTGTAGTGACGATGGAAGCGCGGTATTTCTGATGTCGGATCGGCGGAGTTTGAGCTCGGGGAAGCCAAGCGCCACCCGAATCAAGCGTTGGCGGTGGACGGATGGACCGGGCGATGTCGGGAATCGGCAATCAGTGATGGTGGGCCAGGTGGTAGAGGCGACCTGGGTCTCACTCAGAGATGTCTTCCCTATTCTATCTCACGCCCGTTCGAGATACCTCATAAGAAAGGGGTGCTTCCTTGTGGGTATCTTTTTTAGGAACCCATAACTGCGAATCTCCTTTTTGGGATGGCCTACCACTTGTGGTCAACCCCTCCTTGCTCAGGCCCACCTTGAGAATTTGTCCCATTCACGGATAGATTGAGCGACAGTAAACTTCTCTAGAGGCATTTGGATATGTTGTATTAACGTCCTACGGGATTATCTTCAGCCTCCATTGATTCAACTTCCAAGTGGATGAAATTGGACTGGGTTCAGACGTGTGTTGAGTGCATGTTCTGACTCTCATGTTGACACTTTTTGATTCTCGATCTTGATAGCCATATACATATTCTCAGTTCTGGGTGATGTGATTCACTTTACCTTTAGATATGCCTCGGGTCATTCTTTTGACAGTGGATCATGTGACTCAGGATGGCCTCTTCTGATTCCTGGCTATGTGTTTGTCTCATTATGATATATTGTTATTGTTTTCAGATCATGTATTCTCATCTTCTCAAGTCTCCTCAGTCATACTCTTGACCATCACAGTGCCTCTTCTTGTACTCATTCGTGTTGTGGGAGTTGTGGAGTGCTTGAGGCTTTTTTTTTTTGGATGAGTGGGATGTTTCCAAAAAGACGATGGGCAGTGTCTGATCTGAGAAGCCCGAGGCCACTAGAAAAGCGAAAAACGGACAGCACCTCCCGGCCTAAGACCTTAGGAAGGGCAGCAGATGACAGATCTTTTGATGGCAATGACAGACTAATCTGACCAGGCCACACGGCGAGGCCCCGAATGGGGCACGAATGGCAGCCCACATCAGACCCCTGAGGCCACCTCCATCAAAACACCCCTGTGCCTCCTTTGGGACCGGGACCCCAAAGCCTCAGTAGCAGGCCACTCAGAGGAAACTGACCAGTACCCAGTGAGCTGAAGCAGCCCCATAGACAAATCCACACAGGCCTGTGACCTGGGACTGATGAGCAAGAGACATGTTACTGGGACGGAAAGAGATAAACACCCCGACTGCTTGGGTCATAGGTCAATGGGTCGGCCACATTGGCCTGGGATGAGAAGAAAGGAAAAAGGACAAATCCTTGGATCAGTGGGATTATCGTCATCTGCAGCAACCACGAGACTCTAAGTGGGCTGACGCGACAGTGTGAAAAATGGCCTCTGCGGGTAGGCGTTTTCATGGATTCTGCTGTTCTGCGTTGTAATGTCGCCAAGTGAATATGGCCGACATGTGTGATGCGGATCGATGAACGGTTGAATGAACGTACTTGGTTCCAATTGCCCACAGGTTCATTCTCCAGTTCCTCGGCATTCTAGCGGGTTCACGAAACAACCTTAAGATCCTCATCGAATCTACGCGGTGGATCAGCGATCGTTCTGGGCGGATAATATCTTCAGTGACTAGCGGCGAATACATGACATATGAAGTTAATGTTTATTGCGACGATGTTCCATTGTAATGTTGTGGCACTTAAAGACAAAGGATGGTGGAAGGATTTGTCTTGGGTATCAATCTATCATGGATGATAACAAACTATAAAGCATGTCTCTAATAACGGGGAACCACACCTTTTAATTGTACCCGATTTACTACCAAATTCTTATTCATCTGGTTCCAAGTGAGCTAACGATAAAAACCGGGAGGGAACTCAGTGTCGAAACAATATCTACTCTCTAGAATCATCAATAGAGATGGATAGTGTAATGAACTGATAATAAATATCTGTTATTACCTTGAATCACGTTGTTCAGAACATAGTCTTTGCAAAAACAAGGTTAGAGAGAAAAAAAAAAGTAGGACCTCGTCTGCTCGCTCACGGGTTTTCCTCGAAGAGAATGATTCCTCGGTTATTTCGTGTTTCACACAATATGTTGGCTTTCTCATACTAGTGACCTTCTGCCTTTTCCCTTTCAGAATTTCTCTTATAGTTCTTTTAGGCCCAATCAGGCTCATCAGTTTTCTTTTTTTCATAAAATCCAATTAAACCTATAAAGAAGAATTGAGTTGGTAGAATCAACAACAATTATCAGATCATGTGTTTATAAGACTTTTATGCATATAAAATAAGGACACTAAAGTTCTGGGTTTCACAGACACATTTGTTTATATTCTGTTAGGGACTTGATTTCTGTGGAATAGTGTTCTGTGTAAAAAAATTTATGCTTTTTTCCAACCCTTTTATTCTAGACTTTTTTTTTAAGCAAGTTCTTTTCTTTACTTTCTTTTTTTTAGCTTGGGATGGATGGTTCACTAAAAAAAAAAACAATAGAATATATCCGATCAAGAATGAAGAAAATCGGACTTGGGATGAAATAGATATAGGTTGTGAATGAAATTGGGGTTGAGCAGATTTAGAAGAATTTATGGATGACGGTGACTAAGATGGTTGGACAAAGAAAAAAAAAAAAAAGATGACCTCAGTGAATGGGACGTTTCTGACATCATTACCGTGATACGAATGAGTCGACTTGTGGGGGCCATTGATCGAATTAGCTGGACACTCGATCTTGAAGTGATGGATGACCATGACAATTGGTGTATGGAAGCAAGAACTGGCAGTATATGTGAGGGCGCCTGATCGGTGATGGAAGTCCGATTGATAAGTCTTGATGAACGCCACGGAATAACCGTAGTTCAGGAGTTCTTTAAAGACAGAAAGAATTAAATCTGTTTGTGTATAGTCATGACTTGAAGGGCCACAAGGATAACAAGCCCCAAATGAGGCCAAAAAAAATATGAAGAATAGAAACTAAATATTCGGCTAAAGAAAGAATGAATATTGTTAAGACATGGAAGGAAACTAACATACTTTTCTAAAACTTCTACACTAAAAATATCCAAGAAGGAGAAAAAAGGAAACTATAATTTTAGGACAGACAATTAATGAGTGTGACCGTCTAGAACAAATCAACAAATCTAGAACAAATCATCTCCAAATCTACAGTAAATCAGCTCCAAAATAGCAGCAAATCCGCTGCAAATCATCATAAATAAATAGAACCTTTTTTTTTTGGATAATTAAGAATTTATTACCAAAGTAGCCAGACTGGAAGAATACAAAGCAAAGGCGGAGTACATGGGGAAAAGAAAAACGGACGACACCTCCTATAAATATAAGGCAGACATGACAGGAACAACACAAAACCCCAACAAAAAACAAGCCCACAATCCGAGCGAAAGAAAGCAATGGAAATGACAGGCGATAGCAGACCCCAACAGTCTGATAAGTGACAACCTACCATGAGATAAAATATTATTAGAGAGGACCGTCTCACACATTGATCTGTTTGGGACTATCCAACAACCTTACGGATACCCGAATCTGAGAGTCTAACATCATCACAAATGAAGACCTTTTCAAAAAAAAGCATGACTCTGTTTAACTAGAAAACGGACTTTCTAAATTAAATAAGCAACTCCTACTTTGACTTGGAGAGACAAATCTTTCTAAAATAAACCAACTCCCAAGTAAAACTAGTAATAAAACTCAAACACTTGGGACAAGGGAAATATATTAGGTGTTTCAAGGTTTCATGACCTCCCAATCTGGTTTTCAAGAATTAGATTGAATTCCCAATGTATGTTGTAAATGCTCTAGCATCACGGATCCTTTGTGCTTTGATTTTCATCAGGGAGGTGTTGTCTGTTTTTCCTTTGCCTAGTGTGCCTTGTTTGTGGCTATGGTCCTTGGTTTATTGTATTCTTTGGTTGGGCTAAATGCGCCGTGAATAAATTAACAATTATCGATAACTCCTAGAACCAGCGACAAAATTATGTATCAGTTGCTTACTAGTAGATCAGCCGTCCTTCTTCAGTTGTCTAGTCCTTTTGAGCCCTTGAAGAACTAGTCTCACCAGTCTTCTTCTTCTTCTTCTTTAGATCCTCTAAATACAGCTTGCAATTTCTCTTCCAATGACCAGGTTCATTGCAAAAGAAACAAACACCCTCCTTTGGGACTTTAGCCTTGGGTTCAGGTTTGGGTTTGGGTTGAGCAATGGACTTTCCTTTGCCCTTGCCCTTGCACTTGCCCTTGCCCTTGCCCTTGCCCTTGTTCTTGAAGCCCTTTCCCTTTTGAACCATCAGAACATGGCCAGGCTTGGATTTAATAATGCAGCAGCGGTTTTAAGCATCGTGTGCGACTCGAGATAGATTTGTCCATTTCATTCATGTTATAGTTCATAATAAGACGGCCTCTTCATCGGGAAGTGGTCGGATCAAATCGATTCGACTCTTGATCATTAAAATCCAAGCCTATCAAGGTGCTCAATATAGCCTTTAATTTTGAGAACATGGTACTAACTAAAAGCACCCTTAGCCATCTTACAAGAATGCGGTACCTTAGTAGTCTCATACCTTTCTTACTTGCTTGACTATTGGAACATTTCCTTAAGATTGAAGATCATCATTAAGCTTCCAGTATTTTCGGATATCAGCCGAGTTGAACTCATAGTAGCTAGCATCAAGCGTACAACATCAATAGAGTCATTATGATTAGCGCTTCTCATAAGCATTCTTTTGACTCTAGGAACATTTTCCAGTTGGTTCTTCGGGAGAGGGTTCATCAGGACATAAGCTTCATTTCTTGTTTGAGAACAATTCTCAAATTTGAAACCGGAGTCAAGAAGTTAGTCCCGATAGTTTATCCTTCTCAGGGCGATCGCGATGACATAGTAGAATTGTTGTTATTGTTGGCCATCTACAATGAATGCAAAGTTCGATAAGTATTTTGATTTTGAAAGATTCTCACTAAATTAGCAACCCTCGAGAATAATCCATATTATTAATCTAGTGAGCTAAGATCCATATTTACTCAACTTTAATCCGACTTTGGCATGACACTTAAAATTAAGTTATTTAGGTAGGTAACTCTTACCAATTACATCTCATGCAACTCTTAGATATTTATGGGATTTTGACATCATATGTCCCGGCATGTTTAAATCCCATCTAATGCCAATAGGCCAAAAATCGTTTTGATAACCTAATAAAGTTAAAAAAAAAAGGAGTGCGGGGTAAAGGTTCCATCCAGAATAGAGAATTACCTACTTGGGTTATCCAGATGTTTGACAAAAGAAAGACGAACGCTACGGGTTAATGTGGTGTGGAAGTTCAGATAAAATGTGGTGAAGAACAAGTACCCACTTGGATTGATTTGTTTGATAAGTTGAGCGAGGCTTGTTATTTCTCGAAGATTGATCTAGATCTGGGTATCATCGGTTATCGAAATCTGGGACTATTGTACATTGTGTGCCCAGCCTGGGATATGCCGGGTTTCGCTGGGTATGGACACTTCGAGTTTGTTGTCATGCCTTTTGGATTGACTAATGCTCCAGCTGCCTTTATGAATATGATGAATAGGATATATCATCCGTATCTGGATTAGTTTGTGGTAGTGTTCGTGGATGACATCCTGATATATTCCAAGTGTCGAGATGAACATGAGCGACATTTGGGTTGGCCTCACAGTGCGAGAGAGAATCGGTTGTATTCCAAACTAAGTGTGATTTCTTGTTACAAGAAATCCGGTTCACATAATCTAAGGAAGGTATTTCATTGGATCCGGCAAAGGTTGAGGTGAATGATGAATTAGAACAACCCAAGTATCTTGTGAGATATCGGCTTTCTTGGATTGGTGATTTATTATCGCGATTTTTTTTTGGATAATTAATTACCGGGTTATTGAGACTTCTCGGGATTGCATGTCAACATGGATGAACTAACGACAAAGGTGAGGCTTTATTTGGAATGACAAGTGTGAGTCTTTCGGGGCTGAAAAGGGTGTTCTGGCCGCCGGTGTTGATTACTCGGTGGGATAGGGGAAAAGTACGGTTTTTACGTGATGCCTCAAGGGTTGGCTTAGGGGTGTACTTATGCAAAAGGTAGAGTGGTTGCCTATGCCTCTGACAGTTAGAAGAAACAATGAAGTTCTGCCACAGTGTGGACAACTGGACTTCTTTGCGGTAGTGTTTGCCCTAAAGTTATGGCGACACTACTTGTATGGTGAAAGTTTGGAAGTGTTCTTTGACCACAAGTGTTTGAAGTATATATTTACGCAGAGAGATTTGAATGCTAGGCAGAGAAGGTGGATGGAGACACTTGAAGACTTTGACTTTTCTTTGCAATACCATCCGGGTAAAGCAAATGTGGTAGCTAATGCCTTGAGTAGAAAATCAAGGAGCATCCTTTCGGGTTTGATGGCTTATGAGTGGAAGATGTATGATTACATCAGCGAGTTCCACCTGTGTTTTGATGGGGATATTACCTAAGGCGCCTGTTTTTATGTTGGTAGCTCGATACTTGAGTTTACTACCAAGTCATCGAGGCTCGAGAGGAGTGATAAGAAGCTTGAGGGAGCCTGCGCTACGCAAGTAGTAGCTAGTGATACACCTAAAGGTGGAGCATTCATGCAAATGGAGGAATCTGTTTCCTCAACAAATTGTTTGTAATAGGATGATGCACGATTGAGAGAGGAGGTGATGAGGAAGCTCACCGCTCTCGGTTCACGAGTACATCTGGTGAGACCAGATGTACCATGACTTGAGGCGCGATTTTGGTGTGGAATGAAGAGAGGCGTGGCGAGTTTAGTCTCCAGAAAGTGTTTGGCGATGCCAACAAGTGAAAGTTGAGCACTAGAGACCCGGCGAGTACATTGCGCCCGTTACTAGTCGCGGAGATGGAAATGGGATCATGTGACGATGGACCGTGGTGGTTTTGCCCAGAGACTCACGGGGTAAAGATGGTGTTTGGGTGGTTGTTGACCGGTTATTCATCTGGCCTGTTTCTTAGCAATAAGGACCCTTGACTCTATTCTTACTTTGAGTAGTTGTATGTAAGGGAGATTGTGAGGTTGCATGGTGTACCTCTCTCCATTGTGTCGGATAGGGACTCGGGTTTACGTCCGATTACGGCGGTCATTGTAAAGCTTTGGGAGCAGAGTGAGATTGAGTCTGACATTTCACCCTGGTGGCCCGGCAATGCGAGGAGAGTGATTGATTCTAGAAGATATGCTTAGGCATGTGTGTTAGACTTCAGTTGGATGGAACATTGCCTCGATTGGAGTTTGCGTATAATACTTGATTTCAGACGTGTGGGATGGCACCATATGAAGCTCTTTATGGAAGGCCATGTAGACCTTGTGGCTGGGTAGATCGGGAGAGCTTCACCAGGTGTGGTCTGAAGGATGGTCACGAGACGACGGAGAAGATTAGGGTGATCCATAGCGAGGCTCTTAGCGGCCTGGAGCGATGAAAGTTATGCGACCATGAGAGGAGACCCTTAGAGTTTCGGGTTGGGGACCATGTGTGTTTTGATGTCACCTGCGCAAAGGGAGTATTGATTTTGCATTAAAAGGACATTTCGTTTGATGGTCCGTTTGAGATTCTCCGAAAGTTGATGAAAAGTGTTATGGGACACTCTCGTAGGTGGAAGAAGCTATTGAGACTAGAAAAGATGTAAAGAAAAGTATCGAACTCCTCTGAGGTTAATACGGAGTTTAATTTAAGGGGCCCGAAATTCTGTGTAGGAGAATGCAACACTGGTATATCAATCCAGTGAACAGAGCTATGTGTGAGAGATGGTCCTTCCCTCTTAATATCCTTGGCCTTGGTGTTTCACTTGGATTTGATTGATAGTTTTATTCTTGAATTGGGTCTGGTCTCTATTAGGCTTAGTTGCCTTTACGAGGCGACAGAACAGGCTTTGGGGTGTGGTGTCTCTTCCGGGATTATGGGATATGTTTGGTTTTTGTTTTGTTGTGTCATAGTTGTTGTTAGTTTGTTTCGAACTCTTTGCCTTCTCCTTAGTTTTAGGAGGAGTTATCTTAGTTTTTTCTTTTCTTTGGGCCTTGGGCTCGTGTATTCTTTGGTTGTGGGAAGCTTGCATTTAAATCGCAACAAATTATCAAATATATATATATATATATGTTTTGTTATATTCGAGGCAAGGATTTTTGAGGCAAATGCAACCATTCTATGATATTTTAAATTGTGATTAAAGATTAGCCATCTTAATGGTAGTTGGTGGATAGCAAAGTGTAATTGGTTCAGTTTGGCATGTGGGTCGGTGTAATTAGGTAAGTTTAATTAGTTTGTTGAGGTTTGAAATTAAGTATGTCTTGAAGGACCACTTTGAAAAACTTGTTGAGTGAAGAGGGACTAAAGTGTGATATCACTTGTGAAGCTATTTGGCATCGTGAGGCGTGACACCTCATATATCTGAAGATAGGAGCTCTTTCACATAGCAAGTGCATGAGAGGCTTGCCATGTGCGAAACAGACCAATTCCTCTTGGTTTTGGATGCTAGACCAACTTCTTGCTAGGAAGTGGAAAGTGGAATTTTAGGTAGTGATAGAGTTACAGAGAGAGTAGAGAAGGAGGAGAAAGAGGCAGAGGCTTGGTTTTGGTGGAAAAAAGTTCACTAAGGTATATAAACATGATCTTTGAGGCCTTAGTTGTATTTACATTGGACTTTGGTTATATTCTATGGTTTGTTGAAGTTTCATCTAACCACCAGATTTGATGAAAGGTGAGTTTGGTGGAACCACTAGAGTGTAAAAGACCGGTTTGTGAAGATGGAATGTGTGTGTGTGTGTCCAAGGGAGTGCTGTCGGCTTTCCCTTGATCCCATGACATCTTTCCCTTCATTGAGATCCATCCTTCATCAGATGCGGAATGTTAAATTGGGATTGAATCTAAAGCCGCCGTCATAGTTACCATTGCCTCTTTATGGTAATCTTCGTGCAGTGGTAGCAATCCTTACCTCCTATGATAATCATAGTCTCGTACATATACCTTTAGCTTTCTTGTGCGCGAGAGCCTTCAGTTGACTAGTGCAAAGCTCTTCATAAAAATCATATTTTTCATCCTTGAATTTGAGTGAACTGACTCAGCCAGGTATATAGAGATCTTGTCTGGCATCAAGCACACCGTTCGAGTTTATGATCGGCCATCGATCCATGAGAGCTCGATACCACTTTTGATGCAAGGTCAGACCGTGATGGATGATCCCAAGTTTATAGGCACCAAAATATGGGTTTGGGTAGTTTTCTTAAGTCAAAATAGGTTATTATGGATGAATTTTGGATTTTCTAAGTTAAGAAAGGTAAATTTATGGTATATAAGGGGAAAGGGTATTTAGGAAGGTTTTAGTAGCGGAAATGATTTGGAAACAGGCTGAGGTTGAAAATTTGGTTATGGAAAGATTAGAGAAAAGATGAGATGGTTAGAGAGTAGAGTTTTTTTTTATTTTGGATAATTAAAGAATTTATTACCAAAAAGGGCAAAGGCCAAACAAACAATTGGGGAGAACACACTAAGCCAAAAGGTTACTGGGAGTGAGACAACAAATCCGACAACACCTCCTCAAAATATAGTAGGAAAGGGGCATCACCCAACAACCAGCAAAACCAAAACCCCAGTACAGGTGTAACAAAGCACAAGAACCCAGTAAAAACCCAACCAACATAACTCAAGCCCACAACCCGGGCACAGGAAAACCAAATAAAAACATGCACCAAGAAGACCCATGAGAAAACAGGGACGCACAGGATAGACAAACCATAACCCCCCCCACAGCCCGGGCAAAGGTAACCGAGGGTACCAAAGAGACAAGCCCACAACCAGGGCACAAGCAACAAACCAACCAAGGGAACCACCTAAGTGAACTGTTGCTCCAACCCACATCAGTGTAGAAGAAGCAACATAGTATCAACAGAAATGCGCCTCAGGGAACACAAATAAAGTCCAATGCTACACCAGTGAGAATCAACGAGAACCCAATGAGCCAAAACCAAGCCGCCCTAACAACAACTGACAAGACTCGCTGGCAGCATCAACCAGACTGCGGCGCACATTAAAACCACAACACCGGTAACAAAGGACCAAACTGAGCCCAATACATGCTTCACGGGGACCCAGCCAACGAGACAATACCTCCCAGATTCATTGAAACTTCGAACGACCAGAGATCCGTAATTAGACCCTTGTGAAAGCAGCTTCCAAACACGCTGCTGGACGACTTCGCACACGACACCGATTGAGTAATGAAATCATCAATCAGCGAAAGAATCTCCCACCCGATCTCGACCAAATTCCAAACGCACCATAGACCCTATCGTCTGCGATCCAGATCTGATGAGAACCGGGATCTAGGACCCATGATTCGGGTAACGCAAAACCATTTAAGCAGGAGATCCATATCAAACGCTGAGTGAGAACATGCCCGATCTAACACACAGAGATCGTGATCATCGCAAAAATTGGAGATCCATCCCTACGCCGGCTGATCCACGCCTCGACAGACTTCACGTCCGATTGGTAAACAACGATGCTTTTTGCATCTCAGATCGCTGGTTTTTCCTACGGCATTAGGACATTTCCGATATTGAACATCGTAGAACGAGGCCCGTTAATGAACCTCTTTCTCTGGGAGCCGAACTGGATGGTCACTCGTAACTCGCTATTAAGTCCCCATGAATTTTCCGGGCCGAGAACTTGGCGAATCAAGAACAGCCGATAAATGCTCGATGGAACCTCTCAAAAGTCCCCAATGGCAAGACGATAGGCGTTTTTCCGATCGCCCTCTTCAGATCTACTAAAGCCTGAATAAGGCGGCGCAGATGATGGATCTGTCCACGGCTTCAAGAAAGAAGCATGATCGGCGACTTGAGATCGCAAACCCGCCTGGTTGTCGAATCCATAAACGGCGATCGCATCGAGCGGTACTGTGGACCCAAGAAACTGCCCTTTGAGCCCCGACTCACCTCCTTATTGGGAGGGGTTGTACCAGTGATGATGATTCCATTGTGCGGTAGGAGACACCCACCATTCCGGGGAAACCCATTTCGGGAGAGAAAGAGGAGACCCTCAATCTATTTCTCCAGAGAGAGTTTGCAAGGAGTGGTTACTATCGGGTTAATGAAACGATCCAATAAGATAGATGACGGAGTGAAGCAAATATAATAATCAACTATGGATTCGTTGATCGATGTTTGACAAAGACTTCACACCCAGAATCCAATCAGGTATGAGAAGCCATGAACTGGTCAAGGAATCCACCAAGAGATAAGAGAACAAGAGAGAACTCTTAAAAAGAGAATCTAGTATTATTAAACTTGAACTATTTCTCAAAAAGACTACATTAAGGTGGGGCTATTTTCTAAAATCAAATAAAGCAACTCTACTTTAATTAGGAAAGAAACTTTCTAAATTACAGCAACCTTAAAAGAACTAAAATAACAAAGTAAATCTTCCTAAATAATAAAGAAACTTTTCTAAAAATAAATAAAGCAAACTTAAAATATTAAATAAAGCAAATCTTCCTTAAAAGGATAAAACAAAATTCGGAGCAAATCTCATAGCAAATCTTTCAAATCATAGTAGCCCATCGTGGGTTTGTCCAAGTCCACATAGGCTCTCTCTGGTCGAATGAGGTCCAAAAAGGAGTTTTCACATAACACACGTGCCTGACTTCCCATCCAATTCTTCAATAATTAGGGCTGAATTCCCAATGCCTGTGGTGTTTATAGAAGCTCCGTGACTCAAACCCCTATGTTGAAAAAAGACTTGTCCTCAAGTTCTGTTCAAGATAAGGCCTCAAATCCTTAACCTTGAACGTAGGCAAGATATTGCACCACCTAGCAATTTAACCTTGTAAGACATTCTTTATGATCTTCTTAATAATCTTGAAGAACCATCTATTCTTGTGTACAACTTGAACACCTTTATCATAAACTGAATCCATACTCCTCCGATCAAATACCACTGCTGATAACCTTTCCATATGCTCGTCTTTCATTGTTCCGCCATTTTGCTATTGAATCTTGCTTCCTCATGAATAAAAATGTTGTCGAAAAGCTTGGCAATCAAAAAGACATACTCCAAGATCCATTTTATGCACCAACATAGTGGAACCACATAGAACCACTCTTTGAACAAGCCCTTTGTCAAGAAAATCATCAATCTCAGGTTAAACCTTCTTCTTATACTCCTGGTGGCTCTTCAGAGAGGCTAGCTTATTAGGAAACCAAACCTCGTATATGAGGTCTATTTGATGTTGAATAATTACCAGGTGGAAAAACCTATTTCTTCGTGCATTACATCAACAAATTCATAATCGATTTTGCTTCTAGTGAGAATTCCTTTCACTTTCGGTTTCTTCAACAACCAAAGTCACAAGATCTGAAACATCTTTGATTTCTAAATCAAAAATTCACGGTAGTGAATCCTTCTCCCATCTTCTTGATAGTGGTTAGATTCGACTACTTTCCACATCCAACTTGATTTGATAAAGAAGATTTATTCTGACGTCTCTCGACATGGTTAGATTCGATTACTTGTTCAACATCTTTTTCCTTAGCTTCATCTTCCTCAATTAAGGCAAACGCCGGTTAGGACATTTCAAAATCACTATGCCCCAACCCTTGGCACTTAAAACACATTCGACTTAGAATAATTCTCAGAGTGCTTCACTTTTTACTTCGAGTGTGGGTAGTTTTTCCACTAACATAGATCTGGGAATTAGAACTCCTCAACAAATCCTTCATTAGCCACACTCTTAGTTGTAGACAGAGTTTCCATACTTTTTTTATATCCCATCCTTCAAAGCAAGTTTCATCATTATCCCTGAAGACTATTATATGGTTGCAAAAATAACTCTAGCTCAAGTTGTTAGAGGTAAGCCGTCTGCTTTTGCTCAGCTGCCTGTGTTCATTGTTAGATTTACTGAAAAGCAAATTTTTGGTATACCTTAATAACCAAAAAAAAAAAAATAACTTTCTAAAGCAAGATTGATCTCTTCAAACCAAAGTAATGTAGTGGTGGGCTATGCATATTTCTACCAAGAAGTATCCTTTCTTGATAATCAAGTTTACAAACTTAGCTGAATACTCCTCCACATTCCAAATCTCGTTGTTGAAAAGTTCGAATTTTGAGGTAGATGTCTTCATGTAGTTAAAGGGAAGGTACTTCCTTGTAGTTCTTTCTTCATTCTTTCCCAAGTTCAATCTTCTTTTACCACTTTTCACGCTTGTCTCTCTTCATGTTTTTCCACCAATAGAAGCATTCTTGCAACATCTTTGTAGACACTATTAACTCATTTTTTTTTCACGCCTGTGAATCATAATAATACAAAGACATGCTCCATCATATGTCAATCCAAAAATTAGATCCATCCTTCCATCGAATCTCCCGGGGGAATGTTAAATTTTGATTGAATCTAAAGCCTTCATCATAGTTACCTGCGTTTCTATAGTAATCTTCATTCCGTAGTAGCAATCATACTTCCTACATGATAATCATAGTCTCTAGATACATACCTTAGCTTTCTTGTGCCCCAGAAACCTCTTCAAGTTGATTAGGCCAGCAAAGCTCTTCATAAAATCAGTTTTTCATCCAGTGAACGTACTCAAACCGTGATCTAAAGATCTTATTCAGCATCAAGCACACCGCTCGCTATGATCACCATCAATCCATGATCTCGATACCACTCTTTGATGCAAGGTCAGACCGTGATGGATGATCCGTAAGTTTAGGTAAGTCAAAATATGGGTTTGGGGGTGGCTTTTCGTCAAATAGGTTATAAGACGAATTTTGGAGATTTTCTGTTTTTTTTTTTTCGATAATTAAGAATTTATTACCAAAGGGGCAAATTCCAAACTAAAGAATACAATGAACTGAGGTCCGAGGCCACAACCAGGCAAAGAAAACGACAAAGACTCCCTATAACATAGAGCGTGCAACAGCCCAACAACACAAAGCCACTGGTTTATTAAGCTAAGCCCACAATCCGGGCAAAAGAACAACACAAGAACCCGCCACACCCCTGCAAGGCAACAAGGCCCCAGCTTCAACTCATAAATCAAGCATCCAACCTACTGTGAGATAAAAATACTAATAGGAAGGACCATCTCACACATTGATCTCGGCAGTTGTGACTATCAACAACCTCTGAGACCAGAACACGGAGTCTAACATCATCACAAATGAGGTGGAAAATAGTGATCAGCCGGAGCATAGTTATTCTCATGGAATTTGTTTGGCCCGATGACCCCAAATGGTAGATAGCACCCCACGCAATCTTCCTTGTAATAGAGTCAAGGACTTTCCCTTGTTGGCAATTACCCACAAGAGTTCGTTTTCCACCTCAGCTCTAGAGACCCCACACAACCATAGAATCCTCTCAAATAGTTCACCGTGAAATGGCAACCGAAGAATAAGTGGTTCTCGTCAACATTATAACACAAATACACAAGAAATAGAGTCGGTGAGACCCCACTTGAGAAGCTTATCCTGCAACTAATCAGTTTCGTATGACCAAATGCACGAGCATGCTCATGGCTCGGGAAACCAAATCGAATAAAATTAACAACCCAGATTCCTTGGCCTAAAGTGTTCCGTGCAGAGTTTACAGTGAAATCCTGCAAGGATCTAGAGTCCAAGAGATAATATCCCTCCCTAGAGGCACTATATGGTAATCAGTACAACCTGCTTTGATAGCAATAGCGTCACCAATTCAATGAGGCCAATTCCCACCCCTTCATCAATAACTACGCCTACTCGAGCTACTACAATGAAACTCTTTCGTGAGCCATATAAGATCCGCTCTCCATAATAGGTTAGATGACCAACCTGCTCCAAATCATACATAAAAAGGTCGCCACCACAATCTGCTGACTCAGAGCTTGTGGCGAGGGTCCGATCCTCTCTAAGTCAAGGATTTTTCCGCAACCTGTGAACAAACTCAGAGGGACCTTTGCATCCCGTGAGGCTCCTCGCCCCTACCTTTCTAAAAGTTAAGAAAGGTAAATTCTATGGGTATATAAGGGGCAGGCATTTAGGAAGGGCTTATAGTATGAACAAGATTTGGAAAGTTTTGGTCGAGGCTGAAAATTTGGTTATGGAAACAGAGAAAAGACAGAGATGGTTAGAGAGTAGAGTTTGCACAAGAGTGGTTACTTGACTGGTTAATAAAGATCCAAGATAGATGACTGGTTAAGCAGCGCCACAATCGAACTGCGGATCTGCCGATTGATAAGTCGGACAAAGACTTCACACCATGAATCCACCTAGGTATGAGAAGCCACGAACTGTCCCAAAGGAATCCAATTCCAAGAGATAAGAGAACAAGAGAATTCTAAAGAGAAACTGAAAATATTATTATTAAACTCAACTTATTTCTAAAAAAGACTACATTATGGGAAGTATATAGTTCCACTTTCTAATCAAATAAAGAAATCTCCTACTTTAATTAGGAAAAGAAACTTTCAAATTTCACAAAAGCACCCTAAAAAGAAAACTTTCTAATAAATAGCAACCTTCCTAAAATAAATGTGCCAAATTTTCTAAAATAAATAAAGCAAACTTTCTAAAATAAATAAAGCAAATTTCCCAAAGGATAAAACAAAATCTTGGAGTAACCATAGTAAATCTTTCTAAAATCAATATGGCGCCCACATCGGGTTTGTCCAAGTCTCGACCACGTTTTTTGCCTCAAGCAAAAGGAGTTTTCATCCCTAATGTGGAGCTCATTGGGCTCAGGGCCCCGCTCACAAAGGCTGGCTGAGAGGTCCCAGTTCGAGCCTCCCCAGCAGACACCCGGGGAATTCCCCAAATGGGAGGCTTCCTACCCGCCTGGCTCTCCAGTGGCCTCAAGGGATTATGGGGATGCGTGTTTTAATCGATCACCCCTTGGTTTAAAAAAAAAAAAAAAAAAGAGTTTTTACATGTGTTCAATGCGTCTTGACCTCCCCAATCCAATTCTTCAATAATTTGGGTTGAATTCCCAATGTTTGGTGTGTTTATAGAAGCTCCCGGTGATCAATGATCTACATTAGGTTCCAAAATTGAATATAGAATTATGGCATTACTTGCCTAAGTAATGGCTGAATTATTTCAATACATACGAATGATGTGTTGAGCATGAAACTCAAACCCTAATGGATGTAAAAGTGATTAGTGCATGCTTATGTGATGCTGCACCGATTTGAATATGTGAATATTAACATAATCGTATATGTTAAATATATGAAATGTTGCGTGCATTTAGAGTGTTCATAGCACACATAAGGTAATGGTGTAGAATGTCCATGTGCAGAGGTCTTGCAATACCCCTTGACTCGAAGTAAGAAATCGCAAATCTCAGCCGGCAAGAAGCTGGCTGAGAAAAAGGAAAAATACCTGTGATCTTGTGGTTGAACTGCAAAAATACGAGTAAATGCTTTGGGACTCTCGCCTTCAGAGAAATGTGGTCTCTGGAATTGTGAAATAAAAGGAGAAATCCAAACTGCAATAGTAGGCTTCTTTTTTTTTGGATAATTAAGAATTTATTACCAAAAAGACCAATGGCCAAACAAACAAACAGGAGCAATACACGGCCGTGCAAGGTCACTGTGAGAATGAGCACAAACCCGATCTCCCTCACAGTGGAGCCTCGGTTGGCCTTGGCCCCGCTCACAAAGGCGGGGAGGGTCCCGGTGTCTCGAGCCTCCCCCGGGGGGGGGACACCGGGAATCTCTGCAAACGGGGAGGCTTACCCTGGCCGGCCTCCCGGCCCCTAGGGGATTCATTAGATTTGCGAAGCGGACCGATCACCCCTAGGTCATCAAAAAAAAAAAAAAAAAAAAAAAAAAAGAATGATGACAAATCCAATGACTCCCTAAAAATATAGTGCGGCATCACCAATATTGTAACCACCAAAACCATACCCCCACAAATGAGTAAACTCAAGCATATCACCCAACCAAAGATACCAACCATAGATAACTCAAGCCCACACCCCGCATAGGAAGATTCATGGCAAACCCGCCTCACACCCGGGGCACATGCAACCATGACGTACAACCGCACATCCGATGAGAATCAAAGCACACAAAGGATCCGGGTGGATGCAAGAGCTTCTGTAAGATTCATTAGATTCAATCTACTAAGGAAAATTTATCCGAGTCGGAAACCCTTGAGACGCTAATATATTTATGTTTCCAAGTGTTTCGGAGTTTAATACTGGTTTGATTTGGAGTTGTTTGGCCTTAAGATTTTTTCTCCAAGTCAAAGTAGAAGTTGCTTTATTTAATTTAGAAAGTGTGTTTCATAGGAAAATAGGAGTTTCTATTTCTTTTAGAAAAAGATTTGCCGCTATTTTGGAGCCTACTGGGTTCTCGATTTGTCGCTTGCCTCAGATAGATGATTTGTTCATGATTCACGCTATTTTGGAGCTAATTTGCTCCTCAATTTGTCATATTTTGGAGAGAGCTTATTTGTTCCGATTTGCCGCACCTTATCACTAAGCCCTGTCCTAAAAGTTATCTAGTTTCTTTTTCTTTGTTCGCCAACTATTTACTTTCCTTGTGGCCGAATATTTAGCTTCTATTCTTCTGAAGTATTTTTCGCCTTATTTAAAGGCTTGTTATCCTTGTATTCTTCAAGTTTTAAGCATTTATAAATCGAGAGTTTCAATTCTCTTGGTTCTTTAAAGAACCTTGAATTACCTGCTATTCCGCGACGCTCATCAAGACTTATCAATCTGATTCCATCACCGATCAGGCGTCCCTCATATACCGTTGTCCCGCTTCCTTATAAGCAACCCGGTCGCTGGCCATCCATCCAAGCCGAATACTAGGGTCGTTTCTTCCGAGCTAATTCGACACGGTCTCCTCAAGTTGATTCGGTTCAGATTATTTTAAATGTGAGCAACATGTTCTATTTTCCTGCTCTGCCTTTATCTTTATTAATATTTTTATTTCTTTGTCCAAACCATCTAGCTCACCACTTTCATCCATACCTTCTTAAATTCCTGCTCAACTCTAAATTCTCATCTTTATAATCTATTATCTACCTATCCTGTAAGTCCGATTTTCATATTCTGATTTGGATATAATTTTTTTTTTATTGTTTCTTTTTTTTATTCAATCGCTCCATCTCAAAGTTACAAAAAAAAAAAAAAAAAAAAAAAAAACAGAAAAAGAACAAATGTAAAAGGAAAGTAAAGGAAAAGGATCCATTAAAAAAAAAAAAAAGCGTAAAAAGTTTATCATCATTCTAGTTTTTATAAATCCAACTCGCCATAAGATAAAAAATAAATAAGTGCCGGATTCGTTAATGCCACCAACCCGTCTCTTTCTTCTGGAGGTTTTTATTGAATTTTATGGAAAATCGATGGTTTGATTAGTCTCAAAAGAACTATAAGAGAAATTCCGAGTGGAAAAAGGCAAGAGGGTCGATTATTAGAGTGAGAAAGCCAAAATATATTGTGTGAAAACACGAGCGAACCCGAGTGTGTGAATCTCCAAGCTCCTTCGAAAGTGAAAACCCGTGAGCGAGTGATTTTGTAGAGAGGTAACCTACTTTTTTTCTAACCTTGCTTTTGGCAAAGACTATGTCGCATAACAACGGATTCAAGGTGTGGCTGAGGCGTTGACATGAAGTTCATTATGTGCCCCAACTAGCTAAGTACGTAGAATGTTTAGGGTCGAATTGGAACAATTCCATGAGAGGGTGGAGCAAAGCCTCCCTGGAAAGCACCCATCGAAACCCTCCCACAGTATGAAAGGAGAGGGCCGCCAAGAAGAGGGGCGGCAGACAAAAGAAGAGTATGACGGAGGAGACTTTTGAAGACGAATTATTATAATTCTGTTAGTAACAGGAGGTAATGGGGAGACATAGAGAAGATAGGAATAGGAAGATAATAATTGGGAACATTAAGATGAAGATTCCATCTTTCCAAGGAAAGAATGATCCCCGAGGCATATCTGAGCGGAGAGGAAGGTAGAGTTGGTTTTTGATCGTCACCGTTATTCCGAAAATAAGCAGCGTGAAGTCATTGCTGATGTAGAGTTCTCGGGATTATGCCATAGTGTGGTGGACCAACTAGCGCTTGAATAAGAGACTTTAATAGGGAGCCATCGGTGGAAACATGGAAGAGATGAAGAGGGTGATGAAGAGATTTTGTCCCGACTTACTACTACCGAGAATCACAACAAGTTGCAAAACCCAGGCAAGGTAATCGAAGTGTGGAGGAGCATTATAAGGAGACGGAGGCTGTAAAACGGCCGAGCCAATATTGAAGAAGATCGAGAGGCTACCATGGCGAGAAAGCCAAAGCAGGTTTAACCTGAGATTCAAAATGTGGTGGAATTGCAACATTATGTGGAGTTGGAGGATATGGTGCATGGCCACTAAGATTGAGAATCAAGTCAAGAGGAGGGGCAAAGAGGCAACACACGCTTCTATACCTAATCCAAGTTCATCTACTTGGAAATCAAATCAATGGAGGTAAGGAAGAGGAGTCACCCAACGCCTGCCATAAACGTAATCCTAAAACAAGAGGAACAACCAAGGAAATCATCAAGGTAAACCATTCTTTCACTACTCTAATCGTGATATTATGTGTTTTAAATGCCAGGCGGGGGTCATATAGCAAACTGATAATAGAACAAAGAAGTCATGGTGATGGGACAATGGTGAGATTGAAGCATTGATGAGTTGGATTGTGATTCTATGCCATCTAGAGGATGTTGATGAGAGTACCGTCGGGAGAACTAATGGTGGCGGGAGGGCCTTAAGTGCAAGCTAAGGAAGATGTGAGATGCAAGCGGGATAACATTTTCACACTAGGTGCCACGTCCAAAACAAGGTATGTAGTGTGATCGTTGATGGGGAAGTTACTAATGTCATTAGCACCAGCCATGGTGGGAGAAGCTAGGAATGCAAACAAGTAAGCATCCTCGACCTTATAAGTTGCAATGGATTTGAATGATGAGTGGGGAGAGTAAGGGTGAAATAAACGAGTGTTAGTCTCTTTTAGCATTGGGAAATCACTGAAGATGAAGTTTTGTGTGGCGTAGTTCCATGCAGAAAATAGGGCACTTATTAGGAAGACCATGGCAGATTTGTTGGAAAGTTAAGCATGGCTGGCTTCACCAATAAGTACTCGTTAGGTACCTGACCAACGGGCTGGTTACTCTTGTTCCTTTGACACGAGTCAAGTTTATGAGATCAAGTGAGGTTGCCAAAGGAAGTGAACAAAAAAAAAGAGTGAAAGAGTGAACAAAAGAAAAGTGTAGAAAAAGGAGAGTGAACAAAGAAAAAGTGAAAATGAGAGTGAACAAAATAAAAACTGTGAAAAAGAGAGTGAGCAAAAGAAGGAGAGTGACAAAAAGCAAGTGACTGAAATTTAAGAAAAGGAAAAACCAATTTCTATGCAAGGGCAAGTGAGGTTAAAGAAGGCATTGTTCTTAAACAAGCCTATGATTGTACTTTGTACCACGAGAGGCACTTTTAATACTAACCAACTTGACACTTCTTGGCTTTAGTTCTATTATCTCTTTTTGTGAAGTTTGAAGATGTCTTTAGAAAGGTTTACCTATCCAGGAAGGATCGAACATCAAATTGATTTTGTGCCTAGTGCTACCATTCTGAATCGACCCGCTTATAGGCGTAATCCCGAGGAGACAAAGGAACTCCAAAAGCAAGTTGGTGAATTGATGGAGTATTGTTGGTTTCTCATCCTTATTTTTCAAGAAAGCTTGGAGTATTGTTGGTAGTGATGTTGTTGAAGCAGTGGAATCCTTTTAGGTCGGGTTGTATCGCCCGGGAGAGTGTTGCACTATTATTGCTTTACAGTGCAGGAGTCCCAAACCAGAATCTATGCATGATTATAGGCCAATATCCTGTTTGTAATACTATATCTAGTGCATTTCGAATTATTATTAAAGTTAAGCAGTGTCTCCCAGAGATTATAAATCAGAAGCCTGATCTGCTTTGTTCAAGGTGGAATTATTAAGACAATGTTCTCATCACCCGAGGAACTTATGTGCAATTATCATGAAATAGCGGTCGGCGGATGTACTAAAAATTGACATAAAGAGGCTGTGACTCGATGGGTTGGGTTGCATTATTGATGATACGTCGGAATGGGTACTCTGCTAACTTTAAAATGTATATGGAAGTGTGCCTCAACGCTGCTGCGGATGGCGCGATGGTGAACTTGCGGGTTTCTTTGCTGCGCCGTGTGGATTAAGGCGGGGATCCCTTATCCCCTTTGCTTTTCATCGTGCGATGGAAGCCTTCTCTGATCTTTATCGGAAGTGGGCCCAAGGGGCAAGGATTTGCGGATGACATTTTTTTATTTGCTAGTGGAACGTCTTCGATTATCCAAATTATTATGGGCCGAGTTGTACAGAAGTTTAGAAATTCTCCGGCTCCCAGTGAACAAGCAGGAAAATCTTATCTTCCTTGCGGGGGTTAATGGTTGATGTAATGAAATTTTGAACATTCTTTGGATTTTCTTTGGGACTTACCTTTGAAATACCTTGGAGTTCCACTCCTTGGCTTCAAGACTTTCTCATTGTGACATCGGTAGCTCCTTGATGGCGCTAGCGAGGATCCACGAGGTGTGGTAGTATCGCTGGGTAGATTCGCATTTGTTATCTTCGAGTGTTATATAACATTCAAAGTATGCACAGTGCGGTATGTTCATCATTCAAGAAATGCCTTTATTGATAAATTGAGCAAATTTTGTGACTTTACGTGATGCAGTAAAGTAGAGAATGCTCGCGTGCAAGATTGAGTAGTCATGTCTTCCAAAGGAAGAGGGCGGTTTAGTGCTGTAGCGTCGAGTTAAAGATTTAAATGATGCTAGTGTTATGAAACACATTTGGAATCTGTTTATAGGAAGGATTCTTCCCATGGGTGGCAGGTTCAAAGGTTTTATACGGGACGAGAGGAGTTTGTGGTGTGCTAAGATACCTTCGAAATGCTCACGGAGTTGGAGAAAATTCTTGACTCGGAGACGAGTCGGATACTTCATAAGACCTGGGTGTGTAATGGTGTTGGGACTTTTCTTATGGCATGATTGGGACGATTGGCCTCTCCTATCTTGTTATGGAGAAACGGATTATTTATGATTCTATTGTTCATGGGAGCAGCTCATATGCGAGGTTATAGTTGGTGGTAGGGTGAGGCTGGCTTTGTGCAGGTCGGCGGACCTTATTGCTATCAAGAATAGGCTGCGGGACTATCTGATGATTCTAAGAGAGGATATTGTTTTCTTGGACACTAGCCACTCCCGGGGTTTTCTTTATTATACCGACATGGAACAGGTTAGACCCGAGTCACGGTGAAGTAAGCCCATGAGGTCGATTGTGGTTCCCCAAAAGCTATTCGAAGGCATGCTTTATAGTTTGGTTGGTCATCCATGATAGATTGAATACCCAAGACAAGCTCCTCAAATGGGGCCTTATCAACTCTATGTCATGTTTATTCTGCCGGGCTGATGTTGAAGACAGGAACCATTTGTTCTTCGGCTGCCAATTCACCGTGGGTATATGGATGAGGATCTTAAGGTTGTGCGGGAATTCTAGAATCTTGAAATTTGGGAGAATAGTGTGTGGATAGTGGAACCAAAAATTGAAACTCATCTCTATTACAAAGAGGATTGCGTGGGGGCTACTATATCACTTATGGAGACAACGTAGCGATAATGCATGAAAATGTCTATACTTCGCCCAGAGGCTATTTTTTTCACATTGTTTGTAATGAGGTCGGACTTAGAATCTCGGGGTTACGAAGGTTGATGATAATCACGCAAAGCGGATCTTGAGTGCGAGAGATGGTCTTTTCCTCTTTTTCTATCACAGGCCATAGTGGTGAGACTTATGACCTTGCTGGTTGGGTGTGCGATTCTCTTCGCCGGGGTGTGGGCGTGGTGTTCTTGTTCTTACTGTCCCGGAGTTGTGGCACAGTGGTTTGTTTATTAAGGTACACTTTGGCTCGGTTGGCATGTTTGTTCTTGAGTGTTTTTTATTATGTAGCTGTGCAGGATGTGGGCTTGGTTGTTGGTGGTACACATTTGGGGTTGCGCTTAATGGTTGTGGGTTGTATTGGTTTGGTTTCTTTGTTTGTCGGGTGATTTTGTCTCGGGTGCATTAAGCCACTCACATGGTTTTTTAGGGAGGTCTTGTCAGTTTTCGATGATTTTAGTTCCCATAAAGGATGGTGGTTGTGTTATGTCATGCCATCCACAATATTATGGTTAAGATTCGAAGACCCAGATCTTTCCGAGGAGGAATGATGAGAATCAAAGCACAAAGAGTCCGTGATCTGAAGCTTAGAAGATTCATTTGGGATTCAATCTTAATTAAGGAAAATTCGAGATCAGGAGGCTGTGAGAAACCTTGGAGGCCATAGAATATATTTATGTTTTTTGATGTTTTTTGAGTTTAATACTATTTTTGATTTGGATTGTTTTATTTTGAAGATTTTCTCCAAGTCAGTGAAGTTGCTATTTAATTTAAAGTGTGTTTTGCTAGGAAAATAGGAGTTTCTATTTCTTTTTAGAAAAAAGATTCTTTCCCGCTGGCTGGTGATTGTTCTGATTTGGCTGTATTTTGGAGAGATGATTTGTTCATGATTCTTTCTTTATTTGGAGCTAATTTGTTCACGATTCTTTGCTATTTGGAGAAATTTGATTTGTTCCCGATTCTTTGCTAATTTTTTATCACCAAATCTTGTCTAAAGTTATCTAGTTTCCTTTTTCTTGTTTTTAGCCCAACTATTTTTCACTTGTGGCCGAATATTTAGTTTCTATTCTTCATATTTTTATTTGTTTAAAAAGGCTTGTTATCCTTGTATTCTTGAGTTTTAGCATTTATAAAATTGAGAGTTTCAATTCTCTTTGGTTCTTTAAAGAAACTCCTTGAACTTATCGGTTGATAGTGGGTTCTGTCAGACATCAAATGGATCTATCAAGATTGTGTCCTCATACCACCAAGTTTACTTTTAACATACAACAGGTGTAGTCATCCATCGGCGATACTAAAATTTGTTCTTGAGCAACTAATTGATCACGGGTCTCTCACAAGTTGTGGGGTTATTATCAACATCCATATCATGGTGCCGGATAACCATGTCGGGATAACATGAGTCCACGCGAAGGTGGCGAGCCATAAGGGAAGAACCCGGCGGTAATAAGCGGCTGCGGGCCGGCTCGAGCGGTCGGCCGGCGAGAAAAACCGCGCCTAAGCCGGGCAATGGCGCACGAGCGGGTGCGGGATATCTGCATATCAGTTCCATTTCATCGGATTGTCATCAACACAAAAATCATTGAGCAATGGGCGAGAGAGCGATCGAGAGGATCTGATGTGGCTGTCGTGCCTGACGGCAATGATAATCGAAGGCGTTTCGAACGTACGCAATCGTAAACTACCGTTGACTGTAGTCCATCCTGAAATAGCGATCCGCCCAGATCTGGATTTAGTGGTAGCCCGGCACCCGGAAACCTCCATACATTGACCCCTTAGTCGGCGGCCGGCGTCGATCTGAAACGGATCAGGGACCCACGTGATTTGGTATCTCTCCGCTGGTCCCGAGACATAAGCGAGACCCATGGGCCAACCGTCGGTGTTGGATCGATATCCCGTATGGCCGACATCAAGATCTAGCGACAGGAAAATTGGTATTTCAAAGCTTGAGTGGGTGTTACTGCGCCGATTGATGGCGTCGGATGCGACATAAACCCTCGAGATCAGAACTGGCCGAGTAACATGTGACCGCCGCACCACCATTCTCAAAACCAATGCGGGCCGCAGCCGCGGGATCCACGGTCGGATCGGAAATCAGTCGCCGGCGACTTGGGGCGTACCCGTCTCGGATCGAGCCGGATCACGAGATCGTGGCACAACATGCGGTCGGAGGAAACCAAACGGCGTTAGAAGCCTCGTTGATGGAGACTTCAGCATTACCGTTCTTCGAAACACGATACGGTACATTTTTGGGATGATCTGGACCGGCGATGTCCACTCCATGACCACGATGAGGAATGAGATGTAACACCTGGTATATGTTTTGTTATATTCAAGTAAGGATTTTTGGGGAGCAAATGCAATTTATGCCCTATGATATTTTAAATTGTGATTAAGATTAGCCATCTTAATGGTTGGTTTAATTAGAGGATTAACCAAAGTGTGTTAGATTGCATTTTTACTGGCATGTGGGTCGATATGCAATTAGGTAAGTTTAGTCTAGTTTTGTTAGGGTTTGTAATTAAGTATGTCTTGAAGGACACTTTGAAAGACTTGTTAGTGGAGAGGACTAAGTGTGCTCATCTTGTGAGCTATGTGGCATCATAAGAGGCCATGACACCTCCATATGCATGGTAGGAGATCTTGACACATGGCAAGAGTCATGAGGAAGAGCTTGCCATGGCCCGAGCAAACCAATTCCTCTTGGTTTTGGATGCTAGACCAACTTCTTGCTAGGAAGTGGAAAGTGCAGGAAATTTAGAAGTGAGAGAGTTCACAGAGAGAGAAGCTAGAGAGAAGGTGATCTGAACCAGTGAACTTGTGGGGAGACCGTGATTAGATTAGCTGAGGAAGAAGCTAGCCTAGTATTCGGCTTGGATGGATGGCCGCGACCGTTGCTTATAAGGAAGCAAGAACCTTGGTATGTGAGGATTATGATCAGTGATGGAGATCAGATTGGTAGTCCTATGGAATGAAGACGCCACAATCCCAGCTATGGAAGGTTGATTGATAAATTGATAGGATGAAACGCCACGGAAAAATCCGATAAGTTGAAGTTCTTGAGAAGACGAGAAAGATAAACTCGATTTTATTAATGCGTAATGTGTGTAGAATGTAAAGGGATAACAGGAGGATGCTTGAAGAAGTACCGCGGGTGGCTCGTACGAAGAAAGGGTTTCGAAGCAAAAGTCAGAGTCGATGGCTCAGTGGGAGATCAGGGTGCTTCTTCCATAAAGTAGTCAAAGCCGGGAACTCTAAGAACTCTATCAATTCCATTACGTTGGAGAATGGATGCAAAATTGATGACCCGAGTACAATCAGACAGGAGTTTGTTAAGCATTTCCAATCAATATTGGGAAGTAACATCTGAAGCGTGACAACGGAGTCCTCTTGGGCGGTTTGGTGTGGTCTTCTTAACATGCTGGATACTCTTAATAGCGAGTTACCGCAGGGAGAATCGAGATCCATGTTCTCTATCGTGACGCCAAAGGCCCGACCCCAGATGGGTTCTCTTCCACTTTTTTCAGGGCACGGGCATTGTTGGGGTGAAGTGCATGAGGCGGTTGAAGATTTTATTTCGGGTTGTTTGCTTGAGATCAAGCTGCCATCATTGCCTTGGTTCCAGTTCCTAACCCAGCTCGATGCGTGATTACGAGACCGTCTCATGTTGCCAATACTATGCAAGCCATCTCGAAGATTATTATGTGAAAATTAAGGGATGCCTTCCGGATATTATTAGCCACCTTTCGAGGCGGCTTTTTATGCGAGCGTAACATAGCTGACAACATCCTCCTCACTCAGGAATTGATGAAAAACTATCACTTAGATTCTGGGTTTCCAAGATGTGCTCTCAAAATTGATCTCAAGAAGGCCTATGACTTTATAAGTTGGGGTTACACCATGAGTATATTATCTGCCATGGGTACTCGTCCTACCCTTTTGAGTTGCATTAAGGCATGCATCACTACTCCTATGTTTTCTATAAGTGTCAATGGTGAGCTTACAGGGTTTTTTGCTAGCAAAAGAGGGGTTCGACAAGGGGACCCTTTATCATCCTTTTTGTTCCTAATTGTTATGGAAGCATTATCGAGATCCCTTTCTAAGGCGGTTCTCCAGCCTAGTTTTGAATTTCACCCGAAGTGCAAACAGATAAATCTCTCACACTTATGCTTTGCTGATGATTTATTTCTATTCGCGAAGAGTAATGTGAATGATGTACAAATTACAATGGATGGCTAGGATTCGAGGCTTTCTCCGGAATGCAAGTTAATAAGCAAAAAGAGTGTTGTGTTCTTAAGCGGGACCGATAACGGTCATTGCATTATATCCTTGACATGACGGGTTTTAATTTGGGTCGCCTATGAAATACTTGGGGGTGCCTTTCATCTCCTCGAGTTGTCTCAGCTGATTACCCGGCCTCTTCTTGAAAGGATTATGGCAAGGATCCAGTCGTGGACTAGTAATTCCCTATCCTTTGCGGGGAGACTCCAGCTTATATCTTCAGTTCTCTATAGCATTCAAGCATATTGGTGTACTATGTTCATCATCCCCAAATTCACATGTCTTAAGATCGACAGATTTTTAGCGGGTTTTACGTGGTCGGGGCGAAGGATGGTGCGGGTCTGAAGTAAAGTGGAAGTCTCTATGCCTCAGAAGGAGGAGGCGGGCTTGGATTGCGCCGTGTTAAGTTGGAACGATGCCTCTATAATGAAGCACATTTGGAATCTATTCTGAGGGCTACATTTGGGTTGCACGGGTTCGCGAGGTTATCTTGACGAGCCGGTATACGGATCGCCCGGGATTCCTCGCGATGTTCTTAGAGTTGGCGGAAGATTCTTCAGTTGAGGGATAGAGTGAGACCCTTTATCAAGCATCAAGTGTGTAACGGTGTCGGGACCTTTCTATGGCACGATTTTTGGAGACCCTTGGGCCCAATCCTTGCTCTCTCTTTGGGGAAAGGATTCTTTATGATTCGTAATTCATAAAAATCTGGGGATTCAGATCTGATAGTGCCCGGGTGGAATTGGCACATTGCGTCGGTGATCTTATAAGTAAAGGCGGTTAATGTTGGCTACCTTCTTGATACTGATAGAGGATGTTATCTCTTGGACACGATCGGCGTCAGGTGTTTTCTTTGTTAGTTACGCATGGAACTCCATTAGACCTCGCGAAGTAGCACAGTGCGGCGAAGCATGCCGCTGTGTGGTTCTCACATTCTATTAAAAGGAACTCCTTCATTTCTGGCTCATGCAGAATAGGACTTTCGACTTCAATTATTTGCTCGAATAGGCATCATCAACTACATGGCTTGTGTTTCTTGTCGACGAAATGTTGAAAATAGGAACCATTTATTCTTTGAATGCCAGGTTATATCCGGAATTTGGATGAGGGTTTTAAGACTGTGTGGTCAATACAGGGTACCAAGGAGGTGGGAGAACGAGCTCCTTTGGGTGATTAGTTGTAAGGGTAACTCCCTATGCTTTATCACTAAAAGGATTGCTTGGGGGGCTGCCATATATCACAATGGAGCAGGCGTAATGCGAGTTCGAAAACCAATTTATTTACGTTGATTCTATTTACGTCATTTGTAATGATGTCGAATCGGGATCCTGAGAAGCTTCAGGAATGTAGTTTGCCAACCCAAAGTAGACTAAGGGTTTTGTGCGAGAGATGGAGCTTTCTGTACTATCTTGAAGCCAGCTATAGATGATTGAACTTGTAAGTTGGCGGTTCCTTCCTTTGTGGTTTGCTTAGTGTTGTCGTGTGCAGTCGAGGATGTAGGATATTATTTCTTGTTTTGTCTGAGCTTATTAGCGGTCTTGTGCGGTGTTATTGTTTTTTTTTTTTTTTTTTGGATAATTTCGGTGTTATTGTTTGCTTCTTATGGTTGTTGGCTTGTGCAGTGCAGCTGAATTTGGTGTTTCTTGATTGAGATGTTGTTTATCAATTGGTTCTTTGTTGGTGTGGCCCCTTCCCTCGGTTTTAGGGGAGAGTCTTTGTTAGTTTTCGTTTTCTGGTGCCTTTTGGCTGCTTGTATTGTTTTTAGGTTGTTGTGGGGCTTTTCCCATTTGGTAATCAAGAGCAGTTGTGTCAATTATCATTTAGATGTCTCTAGAGAGGATATTGTTACATGGACTCTTGCTCCATCTGGGATCTTCACGGTTTAAATCACGCACTTTGGAACCAATTTAGATCGAAAATCTGGGTGGTCCTGTGGCGTACGATATAGTTTCCCCCAATGTCGGGGCAATACTTTATAGTTTGGTTGACCATTCAGGACAGATTAGTAACGCAAGACAAACTTCTCAAATGGGATCTTATTAACAATAAGTCATGTGTTTTAGTGCAAATGTTGAAGATAGGAATCACTTGTTTTTTTAGGTGCCATTTCAACTGCTGTATTTGGTTGAGAATTCTAAGGTTATGTAAATTCGAATCTCTGCCGTGAAGTTGGGAGAATGAATTCTTATGGGTATGTGTTCTAAAGGAAATCATTTTGTTCTATTACCAAGAGGATTGAGGTGCATACCATTTATCATTTATGGAGGCATCGAATAGTAGAATCTACGAACATCTATTCTCCGGCTGATGCTATTTTCATCTCATACATGAGTGTTCGGTTGAGAATCTCTAGTTTCAGTGGTGGACAATCCATTGAAACGAGCTATGTGTGAGAGATGGTCAGCTAAAACTGTATCTTTAAGACTTGGTAGTTCTCTTGGTTGGATTGATGGGTTTGTTGTTAGTTGGGTCCTAGTCTCTTTTGAGCCTGGTGCCTTTGCGAGTACGTAAATTTGTGACTTTAGGGTGTGGTGTCTCCTTAGGGTTGTGGAAGTGAGTTTGGTTCTTTTGTTTTGTTGTCTTTGGTTGTTGTTGGTTGTTTTGGGCTGTGGCTTTATCTTAGTTTTGGGAGGTTACGTCGGATTTTTACCATTGGGCCTTGAGCGTGTGACCTTTAGTTGTGTGGTTTGCTTTTTGGAAATAAGCAAAAACAACCACCAAGTATGGAAAAATCTGTGGTGGGGACCGGAGTTGGTGGGGGGTTGACCACACATGGTCGGCCTTCCCAAAAAGACCCACTAGTCAAGTTGGTGGTGGGGTCCGGTGATGGTGGAGGGGGGTCCACCCATGTTCAGCTTCCCAAAAGGGGGCATTCTCAGTCTTGGGCTCCAAAACGAGGACCAGCGATGAACCGTGCGACCGTGCGAAGATCTCTCGTCGAGCACTTGAACGCGATGCGCGAGGAGTCACCCGATCCTTTCTTTGCGGCTCGAAGCTACCTCGGCGAAGGGTCAAACGGAAGGAGTAAGTAGGCTTTGAAAGTCGCTGTGCAGATCTTGTGGGTACAGGAGCCCCTTTGGGTGTGGTTTTCTCTGAATGGGCGATTGGGGAGGGCGGCCGAGGGTGGACTTTAAGTGGAGGTGTGGATTACCAGTCGAGCTCAACGATGGAGCAGATCCAGCCGAGTCAAACATTGCGGGTCAATATCAGATTCATTCAGCGAATCGGGAGGTAAGTCTCGAGATACGGCATGGTTTGAGCTCAAACCATTTCGATCAGGTTACATGCCTTTGAAGATATCTGAGTCACGGTAGTTGAGCAACAGTGGCTCCTTCTGGCGTGGGAGCCGTGTGCGGGGTTAGGCTCGGTTGGTTATGGGTATGAAGGATCACTGGGCCGGGTTGAGGCGGTGTAATTGAATGGTGGCGGGAGTATTACCACGTCTGGAGGCGGATGAGTCGTGGTATGGAAGGTAAAGAACTAAGTGCAACCTGGCGTCGGTGGATCGAGGATTTCTGGTGTGAGTTTGGTTTGGGAGAAAGCGGCTCCATCGGTTGAATCCATGGAAGAACCTTTTTCGATTGCACGAAGCAGAGTAGTCCAGCTACGAGTTCTTTTCAAACCATAATACTAATGGGAAGCTTGTTGCTAAACCTGGCGGAGCGGTGAGCAAGGCATTGATATGTGGAAGGTTGTTTTGGTTGGACAATTACGGATAAACGTCTCCCATTTCTGTGGTGAGATCGGGTTGCGGGCTATGGGGCTGAAGAGATGCGAACATATCCAGCCCAGAAAATGGATTATTCTTCTTTAGATTAGGGGACAGGCTCGGGATTGGGTTATGGATTACCAGTCCATGGCATCTTCGTGGGAGACCATTCTCTTTGCGTGCATGGAGACCGGTATGGAGATGTTGGACGATCAACTTTCCTATTCCAATGCAGGTAAAATTCTACAATATACCTTTGGAATATTGAATGACACTGTCTTGGGCACATAAGCGAATCTTATTAGGTATGCAGCTCCATCTTGATCGCAGCTCACTGAGAACCGGACAAAATTATCCTTTGCTAGAATTTGTGTAGAGGTTAGGGTTGTTGTAAATTTCTAAATCTATACTTACGGGCCCAGGGGTAATGGCAATTATTCCTAATATAAGGATTGAATCCGTGGACCCCACAATCTTGCTCAGATCTGTGGTTTGGCCATAGTCTTATCAGCGCCAATTTAGAAAAGTCCGGGAAGTACCGTGCTAATCCACGGGAATGTTCAGGAGTTGAGAAAGGTGGCGATGTGAAGAGGATGTATGCGAGGATCGAAGTACTTGAAGTTGATGTGCGGGATGCGGTGAGATAACATATGACGGTGGTGTTAAAAGCGGTCTGAAGACGAGGGATGGAAGTGATCATCTTGCTCTGAATGTTGATGAGGGTAAGTAGGTTAGTTAATGACATTGTTAACAAACCTAAGTTACATGAAGTAATACTTTTGCTTGTCTAGCCTTGTCGAGGAAGAGAGGCAGTGACCCATAGTTGATACTTATGATTTTTAGTTCCTCTCCTGTGGATCGTTCAAAGGATAAAGAGAGAGTTGATAATTTGGACTTCACGCGTGCCAATCTCTGGAAGAAGCTCAAGAAATTAAAGAAGCGGAGTCATGTAGCGGGACCGATGGTACAGGCGTATGTACGACTTCCCAATGGTTAAATTTGCTTCATGGAACATAAGGGCTTGAATGACCCCTTAAGCAAGATTCGTTCGTTAATAGAGTCCCAAACTCTTGATTTTGCGTGTGATACAGGCTTCGAGATTAGCGTGCGCATAACAAAACCAAATTTTCAGCGCTATACTTAAGATTGATGACTTCATAATTATGATCTTGCACCTTACTTGGTAGAATTTGGATTTGTGGAAACCGGATAGGTGAGCGTGATGTCCATCCATTCAATGGACCGGGCAATACTTTGTCGGGTTACTCTTATCAAGGACAATATTTCATTTTGGTTTTCATTTGTATATGCTTGAATAACTACATGGAAAAGAGAGAGAAGAGTCTTTGTCGTCATCTTCAATGGTGTGTAGGCAGTGGTAGGCAAAAAATCCATGGTTCGTTATTGGTGATTTCAACACACAGTTTGTCAATGAGAAGTAAGGTAACATAGCCTCGAGGAGTGTTAGCAATGATGGATTTTTCATGATGTCATTCAACTGGAATTAGATGATGTCTCCTTCACGGGACCCATATTTACGTGGATGAGCCGGCAAGAGGGAGGAATTTCATAGGCAGGAATTTGGATCGGTATCTTCAAGGCTTAGATATTTAGCGGACGTATTTCCCGATGCATTAATGGAAGTTCAGCACCACTGGGTTATCGATCATTGCCTAAGTCACAAGTTTGAATATTAAGTAGGTTGGAGCACGGAAAAAATTCCCCTTTAAGTTTTTAATTTTTAGGTGACCACTACCTTTTCTTGAGATTGTGAAGGATGCTTGGGAATGGGAAGTGCTTGGTACTCCCATGTACAGATTGTCGCAGAAAATGAAAAGGGTAAAAGCGTCCCTTAGGGCGTTTAACTTTCATTCATATGGTAAGTTGCGGGAACGTGTTGTGGAAGCCAGGGAGAACTTGAACCGGGCCAATCTTTGTGCGAAGCAAGTCCATATGATCACTTCTTTAGTGGAAAATGAGAGAAGTCTTTAAAGAGATACCATGATCTGCTTTATGCGGAGGGCTTTTTAAAAGCGAAATCACAAGTCTGATGGCTCAAACTTGGAGATCGGAATGCGAGGGTTTTTCCGCAAAGCGTTCAGCTCGGAATGCTCGGGTGCGATAAAGTCATAACTTGGGAGATGGTTACGAGAATTGATGACCGGGAGGCCATCGAGGAAGGCGGTAGTTTCAGAATGTATTATGCTCTGAAATTCATGCTTTCTGACCCGAGAATATATGGACAAATGTTGGTGGAGTTCACTTGGTCTCTATGACTTTGGACATTTAAGATTGTTCTCATAGGGAATCCAAAGGCCATGTTCTCTATTGATGAAAACAAAGCCCAAGGCTGTGGTTTCATCCTTTTTCAAGGCTGGCAGTGATTACATTATTGGGAATTGATGTAGTGGAAGCGGTGACTTCTTTCTTGAATCATTGTTAGGCTTCTTCGGAAGTGCGCACAGTTATTGCTTTGGTGCCCAAGGTCCCTAATCCGAGACTATGAATGATTATAGACCAATCTCTTGTTGTAACACCATGTATAAATGCATTTCGAAGATTATTCTTTGCGAGTTTTAAAGCAATGCATCCCGATATTATAAGTCCTCTCGGTGTTTTTTGTGCAAGGTCGAGTATGCAGATAATATCCTTATCACCCAGATCTAATGGTCAGCTATCATCATTAGCAGTGGGCCTCCTGGGTGTGCTAAAAGTTGACATTAAGAAGGCATGTAACCTGATCATTTGATTTGTATCTTGGAGTATTTAAATCGACTTTTGGAACATACGATTGATGGATTGTATTAGGAATGCATCTCTACTCACATTCTGCCATCGGTAAATGGTGAGTTAGCGGGATTTTTGCTAGCTGTGAGGTGAGACAAGGGGATCACTTTACCGCTTTTATTTATCATTGCTATGGAGGCCCTTTCTAGGTCATTATCGGTACATTGCCCTTAGTGAGATTTTGGTTCCATCTAAATGCGGGAAATGGAAGCCTTACCCATCTAAAACTGCGGATGATATTTTCCTCTTTTACGGAGGGACAAAATCCGATTAATACAAAGTTATAATTAGGCCAGAGTTGGTAAAGTTTGAGCACTTTGGTTTCTGTGATAAATGACGGAAGAGTCTTAATTTCATGGCCCAGGGATAGCGATGACATTAGAATGATCTATTGAACACCACGCGAGGTTTCGGTTTGGGGAGGTTTCCTATGAGAGTATCTTGGAGTCCTCGATCTAATAGACTTTCCATTCATTGCAATCGTATTTCTTTGGATAAATTACAGACGAGAATTCATTCGTGGACAAGTAGGGCGTTATCATATGCGGGAAGGCTGCAGCTGATTGGTTCTGTTTTGTATAGTATTGACGATATTAGTGCGGCTATTTATATTCAGAAATTAACTATTGCTAAGGTCAAGACAAGCTTTAAAGCTTCCCTTTAGTCGGAAAAAATTTGGGAATGCTCATCAGGCCAAGATCGGTTGGAAGTCGGTTTGTCTTCCCGGAGGAGGGTGGTTTGGGCATGCGTCGTATCGAAGATTCGAATGATGGAAATGTTATGAAACACATTTGGAATCTTTTTATAAGTAAGGACTCCTTATGGAGTGCATGGGTGCGGAGAGGTATTTGAAGCGGGAGCTGTGGTGTGCTACAAATCCCTTGGTTTGCTCGTGGAAATTTGTAGTACTTGGTGAGAGAGATGAGATCGGGCCGTTCATCGAGCACGAGGTGCACAATGGTAAAGGGACTTTTTATGGCATGACTCATGGAACCGGTTGGCCCTCTTCCCACGTTATGGAGGCCAGTATCATATATGATTGTTTATTCATAATAATGCTCGTGTAGGCGGGGTTATTAGTGGTGGTAGGGTGGAATTGGCGATTGCAAACTCTGAGATCTTATCATTTATCGAGAATAGTTGTACCAAACTGCGGCCTTGATGACTCTGGGAGGATTTTATCACCCAGTGGACACTTGCTTCTTAGGGATTCACGCTGAACTCGGCTTGGAACAATTTTAGACCACAGCGGTGTCAAGCGCCTTGCTCACGATTTGGTTTCCTCAGCGATCGGGAGACATCACGTTCATGCGGTTAGTTGGCCGTTCGGGGATAGATTGGTTATGCGAGACAAAGCTACTCGGGTGGGCGTAGTGGGCTGCATATCATGTGTTTTCTGCCGGACTAATGTTGAAGACAGGAACCACTTGTTTTTTGGTTGCCGATTCACTGCTGGTATCTGGTTGAGAGTTTTAAGGCTATGTGGGAATGCTAGAACTCCGCGGAATTGGGAGAATGAGTTCTTATGGGTAATTGCTACCATGGGGTGCTACCATCTATCACTTGTGGAGACAGCGGAATAGTAGAATTTATGAAAATATTTTTATCCGGTGATCTGCATTTTCATCATCTCATTTGTAACGATGTCGGTGAGAATCTCAAGTTTCGGAAGGTGGTAGATAATCCGGAGTGGGTAGACTTATGTGAAGAGATGGTCTTTCCCTCTTAATATTCTTGACATTGGTGTTTCTTTTGGTTAATTGATGGTTTCGTTGCTGGTTGGGTCCTTTATCTGCGTTGGGCCTGGGGTGTCTTAGCCCGGGTTGTGGGCTGGGCTTTGGGGTTTGGTGGCTCTGCCCGGGTTGTGGGTGGGTGTCTGTTTGTTTTGTTTTGCTCTCCTTGGTTGTTGTTGGTTGTATTGGGCTGTTGCCTTTCCCTCAGTTTTTAGGGGAGGTTCTGTCCGTTTTTCTGGTTTTTTTGGGCCTTTGGTCCGTGTATTCTTTGGTTGTGCGGCGTTGCCTTTTGGAAATAAATGCTTACTTATCCAAAAAAAAAAAAAAAAAACCACCAAGTAGCCCCCAATCCGAAAACAGCCCGCATGGCGTGACAACCTGTAACAAACCACACGGCCACAACTTTAGTGAAAACAAAAAACAACACCGACCTCCTGGCGCGAAAACCAATTATATGCGGTCTTGTTTCACTTTTAGGTCATTCTAGATACAATTTTTAAATATTGGATCTTAGATATTTAAATCGTGTATTTAAAGTCACTTGTAGTGATTTATCATTCAATGAATGGCCCGAAAAATGATCTTGTTTTTGGATAAATGCGAAAAATGATCCATTGTTGATATTAAACCCGAATTAAGATGTTTATTACTTTGTACATAAACAATGTGTTCAAAATCGTGCTTACTTTTATATTTCTACCCATCGAGGATTCCTGCTATATTCGATAAAATTATTTGTTAAATAGCATAATGTTGGATAGGGAACTATCTTGGCGACTAAGCAGAGACCAAGTCTACAATTCGGGGTGGATCCACAAGGGCCTAGGATAGAAAGAGGGAAGGACCATCTCTTGCACCAAGTTACGGTGGCGAGTTATCATGACCATAAAACTTGAAGCGCCAAGTGCAGCATCATTACATATGAGGTCAAAAATAGCCTCTGCGGAAGAATAGACGTTTTCATGGATTCTGTTGTTGCGTTGTCTCCATAAGTGATATATAGTATCACCCCACGCAATCCTCTTAGTAATAGAGTTGAGAGATTTACCCTTGGTTCCTATTACCTGAGAATTCATTCTCTCCACGAGTTCCTCGACATTCTAGAGTTCAGCATGACCTTAAAATCCTCATCCAGATACCATCGGGTGAATTGGCAACGAAGAACATGGTTCCACATCTTGACATTTGCGACGGAATACACAGGACATAGAGTTGATAAGGCCCCATTTGAGAAGCTTGTCTTGAGTATCGATACATCGAGGATGACTGACGAACTATAAATGTGTGTCTCTAATGGCTTGGAAACCATCATAGAATAGTGCGATTTACACTACTGCATTCTTGAGTAAATTGGTTGAAATTTGTTGCTGATAAATACAGGAAGAGCTGAGTGTCAATATCACTCTCTAGAGTCATCAGGAGGATATTCACAGTAGCTATTCTTGATAACAATAAGGTCGGTGAATTTGCAATAGGCGGTTCCACCTACCACCGCGATAACCATTTAGTGCACGTAGGCGTTCACATGAATAGCGAGTCATAAATAATCAGTTCTCCAAATCAAGTACGAGGGCCAAGCGAGTTCAAATCATGCCATAGAATGTCCTAGCGTTGCACACCTTGTGTCTTATGAAGGAGTAGAGTTACGTCTGCGAGTTGAAGGATTTTCATGACTCAGGGGCTTGATTGAAGGGATCTTTGCACACCACGAGACTCCTTATCTCGGATAACCTCCCGAACCCATGCACCATAAAGAGTCCTTCCTATAGAAACCGATTCCAAATGTGTTTCATAACACTAAATCATTCGAGATCTTTTATACAGCCTTGAGACACAATCGCCCTCCTCCTTTGGAAGACATAAGTTCCATCTAACCTTAGCATGGCGAGCATTCCCCGATTTACGGACCATAGAAATTTGCTGAAGATTTGTCGAATTTTAGCAATAGTGTGCTGGAATGATGAACATCTTGCACTGGCTGTTTGGATGTTATATAGCCACTGAGATGCTGTTTCAATCTACATGAAGGATGCGATCTGCTTGTCCATGCACGGATCATTGAAAAGTTTATCGGGCGGTGACAATCCTGATGAGAGAGTCTTGTAGATATGGAGTGGAACACGGGTATTTCATTGTTGCTCCCCCAAGCAAAAGCTTGATGCGTTCGAAAATATCATTTTGACATCACCATTAACCCTTGCAGGAATATAACTCTTACGCTTTGTTTGTGGAGCGAGGATTCTCAAACTTGTTTAACTCGTCCATAATAACTTGGACACTGGAAGACGTCCAACCAGCAAATAAACAATATCATCCGCAAAGAAAACGTGAGTCAAGTTAACTTCTTCACATTTAGGATTGAAACCGATCTGCCCTTAGGCGGCCCACGAGATAAGAGGCACAGAGAGGCTTAGTACAATGATGAACAACAAAGGGGATAAGGGATCCCCTTGCCTTAATCTACGTTTTCTAGCAAAGAACCCTGCAAGCTCACCATTTACAGCTACAGAGAAAGAAGGAGTAGTGATGCATGCCTTTATACATCTCGGGGAAGGTAGCCGAGGGTACCGTGGACGAGAATATCTGATGATGCAACTCAAACCAATTGAGTCATAGGCCTTCTTGATGTCAATTTTAGTGCACACACAGGTTGTGGGTGATTACGATGATAATTGCACATAAGATCACGAATTGTCGGTTGGTTCCCCGAAATATCGGGAGGCATGCTTTCGTATGCAGTGTAAGTCTGAGCAGTTAGTTACCGGATAAACTTCTCAGTGGGGATCTGGCTCTATATCATGTGTTTTTGTCGTGCTAATGTTGAAGGCAGGCCGCGACTAGCCCAGTTTGCCATTTCACAGTTGGTATTTGGCAGAGGATTCTATGGTTGTGTGGATACGAACTAGAAATTGGAGAACGAATTCTTGTGGGTAATTGCCTTAACGAGGAAAGTCCTTGGCTACAATGCAAGGAAGATTAGTAGAGTGCTACTATCTACCGCCTTAGGTCATCAGAAATGGTAGAATTCGCAAAAACGACTATGCTCCAGTGATCTTATCTTCGCCTCATTTGTGATGATGTTAGACTTACGTATTTGGTCTGAGAAGGTTGTTGATAGTCTATGAAGCAGATCAATGTGTGAAGATGATCTTCCCTATAAATATTTTATCTCTGATGGTTGTTGTGCTTGATATGTGATTGTTGGGGCCTTGTTACCTTGCCCAGGGTTGTGGGCGGGTTCTTCATTTTGTTTTTTGTTGCCGGGATTGTGGGCTTGTGTCTTTGTTGGTGGCTTTGTGGTCGGGTTGTTTACTTTGCTCCTCTATTTTTAGGGGAGGTCTTTGTCCGTTTTTCTTTGCACAGTTTTGTGGCCTCGGGCCTCGGATCTTTGTATTCTTTGGTTGAAGTTGCTGTGCTCAATTATGAAATATCAAAAAAAAAAAAAAGATCCTGGGTAATGAGAACATTGTCGGCAATACTCGGGCTGTACAAAAACGGGAGGCCTTGACGGATAATAATCTGGGAGACCTTGTTCCAATCCTCGTAGCAATAATCTTCAGTATGCACTTGTATATAGTATTCTGACAGGATGCCTATAATCATACATGATTAGGGTTAGGGACCTTGGGCATAATGCGATAATAGTGCCATTAAATTCGAGAAAGCGAGACAACTTGCAGAGTTGAAAAAGGATTCCCTTTGCTTCAACTGCATCTTCTGACAATACTCCATGCTTTCTTGAAAAGTAATGGGATGAGAAACCATGCGGGCAGGGCTTTGGAGTCATTCATGAAATATGGCATTCGCGATTATCGAAAAAAAAAAAAAAATGGCATTCTTGATCTCTTTGTGGAGTTTATCCTCTTGTTTTAAGAGTCGGGTGTTGGCGGCGTGAAACCGATTGGTTACCCGGGATAAACTACAGTGGGGTCTCTGACTCACATATCTTGTGTATTTTGTCGTCTTGTGTTGAAGACGAACCACTTATTCTTCGGTTGCATCTCACGGTGGTATTTGGCGGAGGATTCTATGGTTGAAGCGGAATTAAGCTAGGAACTCAGGAATTGGGAGGAAGCGAATTCTTGTGGGTAATTGCCCAGCGAGGGAAAGGTCATGACTCCATTCTGAGGAAGATTGCGTGGGGTGCTCTTATCTACCACTTGTGGGGTCATTGAAATAGTAGAATTCATGAGAACAACTATGCTCCAACTGATACTATTTTTCACTTCATTTGTGATGATGTTAAGACCGTATTTACGGTCTTGAGGAAGGTTGTTGATAGTCACCATGACGGTCGTGTGTGAGGAGATGGTCCTTCCACTATTAATATTTTATCTCTGGTAGGTTGGATGTGATTTGTGATTGTTGGGGCCTTGTTTTTGCGGGTTATTGGCAGGTTCTTGTGTTTTGCCGGAATGTGGGGCATGTCTATTGGTGGCTTTATGTTGTTAGTACATTGCACATTCCTATATTATAGGGAGAGTCTTGTCGTTGCTGCTGCTGGTTGTGGCCTCGGGCCCCGAGTTCATTACTATTTCTTTGATTCAGGCGTTGCCACTTTAGTATAAATTAATTATCCAAAAAAAAAAAAAAAAAAAAGTCCGGTGTTGAGACCAGAGTGAGACCATACAGGTTATCTAAATAATGATTATGGTCAGTGGATGGACCATCAGAATACATTATATTTTGGAAGTGGGCGACAACTTCCTGTTTGATAGCCTCCGGGTCTTCAATTCTGCATCCATTCTCCAAAGTAATGACTTTTATAACATTCTGGGCATTCCTTGCTTTGATGGCTTTGTGAAAAAAACTAGTATTCTGATCTCCTAGTTTAAGCCACTGAATTCTAGATTTTTGCTTTAGGAACCCCTCCTTGGCACAAGCTAAGTCATGGAATGCCTTTAAGCATCTTCTGTTTTCTGGAAGGATATGTGGGTTCTTCAAACCGCGCTGGGTGAGCCTTGTTTAGGGTCTCCCCAGCGTCCTGGCGTATGGCTGCAAAGAGTGGAAGTTAAAGGCCTTAAGGGTAGCCTTCACTTTTTAGTTTGGTCGATCTATACACATGGGTGTCTTAGAATGCTCATCATCCCATCTTTTCACTTTTTTTTGGATAAGTACGCATCCTTTACTAGCTTCGAGGAAGCGGGATGGTCGGCCCAGTAAAAATTTGAAGGGTAAAGTTTGCTGCGCGGGATCGCCCCCAAAATTAAGGTAGTAACGAAGGGCGTCGTCGAGCGACCCCGGGATGAAGGACAGTCATCGCATTTAGAACACATCCAAACAACTCATTTTGGGAGACATCTATCCAACTTCCTTGCTGTAAATTAGCTCTCAAGCCAGTTCGCCATGCAAATATAGGCCCCGAGAATGGAATATCCGTGATTGAATTGAGTGGACACTCGTGAAAATCAGTCATGGCCGTGTCATACATCATGTTACCCCCAGTCTTTTCATTGACAAACCTGGTGGTGTTGAAATCGCCTAACACAAACCACGGATTATGGCTGACCATGGGCTCACACCAAAGAAGATGGCGCCAAAGCACTCTTCTGTCTAAGTAGTTATTCGAAGCATATATAGCCGAACACCAAAAGGAATAGTTGTCGCGAGGAACGTAGCGTGACCTGACGCGGCTTGGTCCATGGCATGGACAACAATCGCGACCTTCTTAGGATTCTGCTTGTATCAAATTCTACCGTGAGCATGATCATAGTTATGGGTGGTCTCGGCCGGAGTAGAGGGTGAAAATTACGTCATATAGAAGCTGCAGGTTTTAAACCTGCAGGAAATCGAGATCATGGGACACCCTGAAAGCAGACGCACTTCTTTTGGCAAGAGGTGGTTCAATCCCATATGTTCAATGGCAAATTTAACCATTGGAAATATGGATAGACCCCCCTACTACTGATGCCTGCTTAGAAGCTTGGTTTCGTTTTTTCAATTTCTTGAGCTTCTTTTAGATAATTAGTGGGGTGTAGTCCAGTAGTCAATTCTCTTTCATAATAAGGTATCATAAGCGTAGGTGAGTATCAGAAATCGGCACTAATGTTGGGATCGACTGGGCCTTGTCAGAATTCTTTGCTACCTCCTTGGGCGTTCTTATCACTTTGGCAAGACATTCGATATTACGCATTAACGGGATGGGCGGCCAACAGGTTGTTGTATCATTAACATACCGGTACATTATAGTGCGTTTTCTTTTGCACCCCTACACTTTAATCTTTGTCGACAACCTTTGTCGATGGCATCGATGATGAGGACGAGCACGGATACCCTTGAAGAGTTTCGGGATCGATCAATATGATAGAAGTGTATTTATCACGATATTTGAGGTGGTGGTTTGTGGTGAAGTGTATAGGCGGTGTTGTGTGCATCGGATAACCTGTAAATAAAGATCTCTGCTTATTTCGAATTTGTAGGAACTATTGCGTAGGTCATGCCGCGACACACATAATAACGACTCATATGAGTTGATGCGGAATCGGAGCATTCTAGGTGTTTGCAAATTTAGGGGTACAATGAAATACATAAGTTCAATAAAATAAAGGCGGATAGATAAGATGGAATCTTTGCGGTACATTTGCGAGAAGAGTGGTGTAGAAAGTGGCGAGGTGATCTACAGCTGCCTGAACTAGGAAGCAGTTAAAACAATAAAGCGTGAAATAATAAATCTGATGAGTGGCATAATTTATAAGGAAAATAATGTTTTATTTTGAAAATTCCTTTCTCAAGAGCCTCCACGTCCACTCTTTTTTTGCAAGGTTTCCTGTTTAAGCCCATTTCTGAAACCCGACTTATACCAAGTCATCAATATGAAATTCATGCTCAAAGTTTATAGAATTTATTATTAAGAAAATTATAACTTTGAATTTATTCCTGACATGAAAATTGGGCATAAAATATATAAACATCATGTCGTAAAAATAATCATGAAAACACAATAACCATAAATATTGAAAAGGTTATAGCTTACTCAGACACCAACAATGTATCATACCATATATCCATCATAAATCGTGGAATACCCCACCTCACGACCCTCAACCTCGAGAGGTGTCGTGGTAATAATAATGATAATAACCCGTCGGGTAAACCCGACCTCACGACCGTGGAAATAACATATCTTAGTTGTAGGTGAAACCAACCTCAACAGTAGCAAACCCGATTACCTTTGTAATATAAATCTTGAATCGAACCTCACAGGATATATATTGTCAATTTATAACCTTCTTTTTGTAGTATCCTTACTCACGTATACTTTTTCTAACGATCTTTGTATTATAAATTAAAATTTATAAATTTAATTTCAACAACTCAGTAAAATATATTGATGAATTTCAATTCATCAATTCATCTAGAAAATAGAAATATACAATGAAATATTCACCATAATAAATTTTAACTATAAGAACCCAACAATATTTAAGATTCTTAAAACCATAAAATCTAAAATCCATTTCTTAAATCAATAAATTTTCAAAGAGTGGTTTAAAACACCAATCCATGCCAAGATATTTAAATACCATAAATTTATCCATGAAGTAGCATTTAAATAGTTAAAATGTTGACAAAATTCACATGAGAAATGATAACTTGTTTATATAGAAGCAGATAGTTATATTTATGCATAACCTGACTTAACATTCGATCAAAATAATATATATATATATATATATATATATATATATATATATATATATATATATATATATATATATATATATATATATATATAACATAATTAACCACAATTATATATCATAAAATGCCCCACAAAGCATTTAGAACATGCTCAGCGAAAACTCACGAATTTACGGATGCTCCGATTCCCTCTTTCCCTGCGGGATCGTTTCCGGGCTGACATGGTACACATAATATAATAAAATATCATTTAGGCTCGATAACTAAACTGAAGACATTGGGATGCCCCAAGGTGGAATAATCTTTAGGCTTGTGAAACTATCTAAATTGGACTCAAGCGGGGTCCAGTGTCGATGTGCCTATGGGCAGATATCCCCAGGTGGGGCTTTGCAGAGGATAATTTTTGAAATTGAACCTCAATAAATCATAAAAAATATCATTTTCACGCTAAATCCGTCTTCAATTTTTACACTTTCGTTGACCACTTGGTGCTCAATTTAAGTCCAAACGCTTCTCATTAATTACCATAATGACGAAAAATGGAAATACTTAGAGCGGCGTCAAAATTTACAAACTTTATATCAGCGGGAAAGCCCGAGAGACCAGGAACACAGTAGTACCCTTACCTTGGTCCAAAGTTTACGTAGTGGCGAGGCTTCGATCCAACCATCATTGAAAGCTTGTTTTTCGTAGTATCTTTGAAAGCGGTGAGGAATACGAAGAAAGGACCCGCGATGAGTTCGGAGGTCAAAAATGGGAAAGGGGATATGGGTGGCTGATGGCCGAGGAAAATAGCAAAATCCGGTGACCCACCGTGGCGGCCACCACCGTGTTCGGCGCCTCAAGTAATCCCGAACTTGGCTGAAGAGGCGCGGTTAAAGTCGTCAAACTTTCTTCACTTCACCTTCACTTGAAGGTCTTTGTGCTCCATAGGATCATCATTGATAGCCATGCCTTTTGTAGGCGTTGAACCACATATTCAAGATCGGCAATGCGTTTTTGCGATGAGTTGAGAACTACTTGAACCATGATTAGGACTCTTGTCTCAGGAGCAGAGAATGCTCTTTAGCTTGGAAGTCGACCATCAATCCTTGAGCTCACGATGCCACTTTAGTGCAGAGTTGGGACAGTGATGGATGATCGAGTTCATTAAGTCAAAATATGGGTTTTGGGTAGTTTTCTAAGGCCAAAATAGGTTATGTACGAATTTTGGAGATTTTCTAAGTTAGGGACGGTGTATTTATGGTAATAAGGAGAAGAAAAGGTATTTTAGGAAGGTTTTAGAGATATGGAACAAGATTTGGAATGTTTTGGGATGAGGTTGAAAATTTGGTTATGGAAAGTTTAGAGAAAAGATGAGATGGTGAGGATAGTAGAGTTTGCACAAAGACTGGTCCACTAAGATAGATGATGGAGTGAAGCGCCCTGATCAACTATGGACGGGTTGATTGATAAGCGGGATAAGACCCGCCACGAGAATCCACCTAGGTATGAAGCCCACGAACTCGTCTCGAGGAATCCATGAGAGATAAGAGAGCAAGAGATCTCTTAAAAATGAAATCGAAAATATTGTAAACTTGACGTACAAAAGACTACATTAGGGGTATATATGGTTCATACTTTCTAAATCAAATATAGCAACTTCTACTTTAACTAGGAAAGAAACTTTATAAATTACATAAAAACTGACTCCTAAAGAAAACTTTCTAAAATAAATAAAAGCAAATCTTCCTAAAAGGATAGAATAAAATATTGGAGCAAATATTTCTAAAAAGAAATACAATAGAATCATAAAACAAATCCTCGAAGATCTTTGTGGCAAATCTTTCTAAAATCAATATGGTGGCTCCACATAAGGGTTTGTCGAAGTCGACCACGTTTTTGCCTTCGAGGCCCAAAATGAAAGTCCGAAGGAGTTTTCACATGTATTCAATGCGTCTTGACCTCCCCAATCCAATTCTTCAATAATTAGGGTTGAATTCCCAATGTTCAGTGCGTTTATAGAAGCTCCTGCATCAAGTTGGAACAACACTGTGGAGCCCAAGGGTATTCAATTCTTATCGTGGAATACTTGCCATTACCCATGTCCAGGAGAACAGACTTTGGGAATTCATAGTCGACGCCCACCTCTATGCATATCCTAGCAAAGGATAGCTTGGCTAGTTCGGTGAGTGCATGAATGATGGATTACAAAAACACTTGCAATATACCCGAGGCTGTGAGTATTATTCGAGGAGTATATTATAGAACTTAACGATTGGAATAGAGGTGAAATTTGAATATTGATGCATATCATGCCGCCATTTGCGAAGCACGTAAAATAAAAGGTCTCCCAGCAAGATGCCATGGTCCAGATTCCATAACCCAATCTCGGGCATCCATGTCCCTGAATCTAAAAAAATACAAACCATTCTCAGTGGTGGATATATCAGGCATATCCTTCTTGCCCCACAATTTCTTAACCAACGAATGCACCACCGGAAATGGAAGTTGCTTATCCAAGAATTGACCAACCAAACACCCCTTCCACATATCAATACCTTCCACCGCGCCTCGTGAGGAAGGTTTGACCCTGAGCTTTCCATCGGTTCTATGCGGCTGGAGAAGCTGCGACGGACCGGTGGTTTTAGCGGAGCGAAACGAGTGCTTCCATGATTTCACTGGAGTAGGTTCACCATTTCTATCCCCATTGCTTCCACCGAAACCATTTCCCCGACCTTCCTTGATACCCTTCTGGGATTTGGGGCCAAAACTGCGCTCCTCCCGGTGATCCCGGGATTATCATTTGTCTCGAATGCCCATTTCTGGTGCATTTAGGTTACTCCTGTAGATCCATCTTCATCGTATACCCGGCTGATCGTGCTTCCACGAAGATTCGTGGTCGACAGGCCTATTTCCCTTCAGCTCCTACGCTCGGATAACCAAAAACAAAGCATTGTACCTTTGTTCTACTGTAATCTGCATCGAGGGTGAGTGGCATTCCACTATTGCCCGCCGGATAGGATGTGTTCTCTCGGAGAAACGATTCGTGACGGTCATATTTAGTTGTCGCTGGTCGATTCGCCATCGAACCAAACGGAGATACTAGGGATGTTTTGGCATCAGAATCGGCGTCAACAGCGTCAGCATCAGAGACGGCGACTGCAACAGCGATCTTGGCACCGACGGACCTGGCACAAACGGCCTTCGAGGCCCGACACTCCTCCTTTTTGGGAAGGTCTGCACTAGCGACATGATACAGGGGGAGACACCAACCATCGACACTCTCCTTTTGGGTCAAAGAAGAAGGAACTCGTTTTCGACTAGGGCTACCCCGCGTGGTCAAAACCTCAAGGCCACCTGACCCCACCATAGTCAACCCTGAATATTCAATGCTAAGACGAATCCTGAACTGCCCTAGAGAGCATCCTGGAGAGCATGATGGTTCCTTGACTAGTAAAAATATAACCACAAACTAAGGTGTAGGGTAAGCTTTTTATAGTGACCGCCCCCACCGCTTTTGGCGGCCCCATACCCTAGAAAACCCTCCTTCGGCCTGGCCCTACGGGTTAGTATACACTGCTTGGCCCTACCACTTGAAAGGTTTTTTTGGGGAGGCACAGTTCCACTTACGCAGAGTGAGGCTCGAACTCGAGACCTCCCTCTGGAGATACCTTTGCCATTGCCACTAGGACAAGAGGGCGTTGGTGGGTAGGATGATTTCAACAACATTGAGAAGTTGTGATGTCAAGGATAACTAGCCTGAGATTCTAGATTCATTGAAGATTCTAGTAAATTACTGAGCTGATAAAGTTGATAATTCTAATTTGCATGAACATTTTAGTTTTAAGTATCCTTGAAAACATGCACATGGTCACAAATACCTTAAAAACTGATTGTGCTTAGGTTAGGAACATCTTATGAAATCCATCATACCTTTGAGTCTCCAAGGGTCATAGAACTTTGTTAGATTATTGGTCAAGGTGAAATCCTAGGCAACACAACCAACAGGAAATGATTTAGGCCATCCTTGGAAAGTTTGTGCCTTTCAAACTTACCTTTTTGATATGCATATGCATATACCCTAGTACCATGTTTTGAGCTTAAGGCCAAATTCGTCAAAGGCCAAATGAAGAACCTTAAAACCTTCCTTAAAATATGATCCTCCAGTAAAGAACCCTTATTTTTACTAAATTGCATTATGAGTGCATAAGAAGTGATAATGGGACAAGTTTGGGGGAGTATTAATTTAAAGAAAACTGAAGATAAGGGGTGGAAAAGGGATGATCAATTGAGATGAAGATGCACCAATAGATATGCACAACAAAAAAAAGTAAAAAAGCTGTATGAACTGCAAGAATATCAAGGGGGAACGTGTTTTGTCTTGTAGCCTTCCTCCCGTGAGCAATTAAGTTCTTAGGGGTGTTTAAACACCAAGTACCCTAATGCCAACTAGTATGAGAGTTACTAAACCAAAGCCCTTCAAGGGTGTAAGAGAGCTTAAGAAGACAAAACATTGCACCATTCCCAAAACCTTGAACATATATGAAAAGTGAAAAGCTTCTAGTTTAAGAAACTACATTCACAGCTTGAAAGAGGTTAGAAGAAATGCAAAAAGATGCACCAAACTACATTTTTTTTTTTTTTGGATAAGTAAGACTTATCACTGCAAGTGGCAGTATCTAAAACCAAGAACAATAAGAAGCCAAAGGCCATCGAGATAAACAAAAATGGACAACACTCCTAAAACATAGGAAGTGGGCATCACCGATTAATAAAACCACCTCAAATAAACAACACCAACTATAAGCAACAGCCCACAACCCGGGCAATGTGCCACACAAACTTTTAAAGAAACAAATGCAAAAAACGAGAGCTCATCTCATAACCCAGGAGCAGGAGCCGACACACTAACAGACAGCCCACATTCCAAGCTTAGGAAACCAACACTTCAAACGCCACAGGACTTCAATAAACCACAAGGAGACAATAATAAGAACACCTCACACACCTCGATTTCCACTTGTGATTTATGTTATTTTACCATTCTTTTATTTTCATCATGAGTCTCAACATGACTCTTTTCAAAATCCAACACTTGCATGTGCAAGGCCACTAAAATTCTACACACCATATATCAACCTCTGTCGGGCCGATGCCCTTCCTCTAATTTTAGGGAGGTGTCATTCGTTTTTTCTTTGGCCAGGCCTTGTTCCTCGTAATTTCTGGGTTGGTTGTGGGGCTTTGCCCTTGTAATAAATTCTTACACTGATCAAAATAATATTACACACAAAATCCCAAAACTTTCTACAAAGTGTCCCAAACTAATGTGGCCACAAGCCAAATATACAATGACCTATGATCGAGCATGAATTGTCCAAAATATGCCAGCGGTGAACCTCCACACAACACTAGATGTTCCCCAAAATGTATGCCCAACCACCAAAGATATAGCCGACGACAATTCCCCTAACCTCCAAAACCTCGTAAGTCAAACTCTCGTCATGCAATTGGGTCTCGTACCGTATCTAAGGTGAGGGAATGGGTGAGTTCGACAACCCAAGAGGAATCCCATAAAAAAAGCCATGTTTATAAAAAACATTTGTAATACAACAATTCAACACATCTCAAAATTATTAGCATTTTCAATTAATAGGTTGATGGAACAAATGGATGCAATACTACTAATTATCCTAATTTCATCCGTAGACACTTTTGGGTTTTCACCAGTGGGACTAGCCGATCATCCCGAACAACGACAAATTCATCGGGACTTACTACCTGCGGATATGCCCATCCTGTATAACGACAAATTGTTGGGACTTACCACCCATGGATATGCCCACATCCCCGTATATCCATGACTCCTTATGGACTACAAACCCAGTGGACTAGTCATAGTCTCAGGTCCACTACATCAATCCGCACTCACACGTCCATACCCATGTCATGCTTTAAAACAATTTCACAGCATTCACCCATGGATATTTGAAAACATCATGTACTGCCATTCAAGTAATTCCATGGGATATAAAAATATACACATTTATATATATCATTAGAAAAATCACACGCTCAAGCATGGAATGGAAAAATACATAATTTCGTCAAACCATGGTAGCTAAAAGAGAAGGTTACAAGATCTCCCCACTTTCCTTGGATTTAAAATCACAAGTCTCCTAAGCAAAGTTCAAACCAGGCTACCCAAAGGATTTGTACTAACAAGTCAAGATTTCTAGCCTCAAACAACTCAAGTTACATAAAATTACCCACCAATATTACTACTTCACCACTAGAATCACACATGTTCTTATACCTACCAACATAAACCTGGATCCTTCAAGAGCACTCTCTTTACACTTACTAATATCAACATTTAACACCCCTTATTAGGTAACACAAATAAAGACACAATAAATTTGTACCTTGTTTCAAATTTCTATCTCAAGACCCCCTTTTTTTTTCTTTTTTTTTTTTTTTTTCTTAACTACCATTTGACAAGCCATACATATAAGTGCAGTTCACATGGTCTTCCACCAAAAGTTTCCTATCTCTTAGCTTTCCATAGCCTCTTAAATCAGTCATTCGACCTCGAATCAAGAGTTATGGTTACAATCGACCTCCCGAGACTATTTCCTTCTAGGGACAGAACTGTCTCACTTCAATTCTTTACTTTGATGAAATAAATGGGAACAAATTGAGTCATATACTTTTAGCTATAATTTTCTTTCATGAAGTTACGCCCTATGTGTATACTTTGAGAAGGATTTTGAATCACCCATTTGATCAATATAACTCAACTTATGACTCAAAAACAAGAACTGCTCCGGCATCAGGATGTAACTGGCACTTCAATTTTCAACCTCAACTAAGGGTTTTATGGTAGGTTTAGGGCTAACTTATGGCCAAACACTGGCCATGGGGTCAAGGAAATGACAAAGACTCCTTGACACACACACACACATGCCATCTTCACAAACTCCGGTCTTTTTACAATTTAGGGGTTCCACCAAACACACCTTTCATCAAATCAAGGGTTAGGATGTAATCCCAACAAAACTCCAAGAATAGCAACTAAAGTCCATAAGAAATACAACTAAGGCCTCAAAGATCATGTTTACATACCTTAGTGAACTTTTTCCACCAAAACCAAGCTTCTTCCTTCAAGCTCTCTTTTCTCCTCCTTCTGTAGCTTCTCTCTAGAACTCTCTCTCACTTCTAAATTTCCGCACTTTCCACTTCCTAGCAAGAAGTTATCAAGATCCAAAACCAAGAGGAATTGGTTTGTTGGCACATGGCAAGCTCTTCTAATGCACTTCTAAGCCATGAAGTCAAGATTCTTACCATGCATGATATGAGGTGTCATGCCTTCATGATGCCACATAGCTCACAAGGATATTATACTTTTAGCCCCTCCTCCACTCGACAAGTTTTTCAAAGTGTCCTTCAAGATATACTACTTCAAAACCTAACAAAACTACTTAAACGCCAATTTAATTCAATAATGACCCACATGCCATAAAAATGCAATCTAACACACTTTACTAATCCTCTAATTAAACCAACCATTAAGATGGCTAATTCAATCACAATTTAAAATATCATAGCATAAGTTGCATTTGCTCTCAAAAATCCTTACTGAATATAACAAAACATAAATGTGTGTTACACACCTACTAAGGCCAAAGTCATGTTGTCTGTGCAATGTTTAAGGAAGCCACAAGAAGAACTAACACACACAAACCACATAGCCACAAATCTCAGACGCACACAACAACACGCACTACCACAACCCAAGGCAGGGACCAAATGAATAAACTAACATGCCACCATGAGGCTTTACCAAGGGCCTAGGATAGTAAGAGGAAAGACCATCTCTCGTGATATAGTTCTTGCTTAGGATTATCATCAACCTTCGTAAACTGGAGCATTTCAAGTCTAACATCATTACATATGAGGTGAAAGATAGTGTATCTCGCAGAGAATAGATAAGCCATGGATCATTGTTATATATTTCCACAAGTAGTAGCACTTCACGCAATCCTCTTAGTGATAGAGTCAAGGATTTACCCTTTAATCTAATTACCCAGTAAGAATTCATTCTCCCAGCTTCCTACGATAGGACTGACCCTGACAATTCTCCCCAGATTCCCTGAGATCCGCCTAGTGAATTCCCACTGTACAATCCCTAGGGAATATCCAATGGAACCCCACCTAAGAAAGAAAGTAAACACATGCATTACTATAATACCTCAAATATATAGAAAGATCTACAACAACTCAAATTCACAACCGACCTATCTTATTGTAGGTCATAACCACAAACATACATAATAAAGACTCACATGAGTTCAATACTAAGATCGAGTATTCTTAAGAGTTCCATCACATCAATCAACCACCATAGTTGATTGTGGTGCCTCTTAATTCGTCATCTATCTTATGGATCAAGCTTCATTAACCCTAGTAACTACTCAGGTAAACTCTACTTCTCACCATCTCATCTTTTCAAATCTCCATAACCAAAATTTCCAACCTCACCCCAAAACTTTCCAAATCTTGTTGCATACTAATAAAACTTTTCTCCTCAAATACCTTTCTATATACCATAATTAACATTTAACTTAGAAAATCTCCAAATTCGTCCATAACCTATTTGGGTCTCAAGAAAACTATCCTAGTCCCATATTTTGACTTTTGCTTAAACTTGATCATTCCATTTACGCCCTCAACCTATCAATGGGGACATGGAGTTGATAAGGCCCCATTCAGAAGCTTGTCTCTGGGTGTTCAATTTATCACACATGACCAATCCATTAGAATGTGTTCTTTCATAGCTTGGGGAAACCACATCAGATAGTGCCAAGCATAACCAAGATACTCCTGCCTAATATTCGGCCGAGCCAATAAAGAAATTCTTAACGTGCTAGTGTCCATGAAATAATGTCTCTAGAGCTCATCTAGAGAATATTCCCCTAACTATCTGATGGCGATAAGGTCAGCTGAATTAGCGATAGGCCAGTTCCACCTACCACCACATAACCTTCACATGAGTCTCCAGAATAGAAAGGACCATATAACCGCTCTCCAAAGCATGGTAGTGAGTGGGGCCAAACGCAGTTCCAAATCATGCGGCAAGAACAAAGACCATTACACACTTGTGTCTTATGAATGGTCTGATCCTTTCTCTCGAAATATGATTTTTCCGCTTAACTCAGGAGCAATTTAAAGCGGATCTTTGCACACCACAGACTTCGCTCTCGTATAAAACCTCCGCACTTAAAGCCAACTAAAGAGTCCTTCCTATAGCACATATTCCAAATGTGTTTCATAACACTAGCATCATTCGAATCTTTAAACTCATGACGCGTTGCACCCAATCCTCTCTCCTTGAAGACACATGGACTCCCATCTGGTCCTCAACTACTTAGGCCCCCATTTTACTGCACTACGTAAACTGATTAAAATTTGCCTGACCAGTAATAGTACTTTGGACTTTGGAATGATGAACATCTTGCACAGTACATTTGAATATTATACAACGAAGATATCAAGCGCAATCCCATAGGATGGCGATCTGCTTGTCCACGGATCACGGCTGGGAGTTTATCAAGCGGTTGACAATCCTGATGAGAAGAGTCTTGTAGAGATGAGTGGAACTCCTAGGTATTTCATGGTAAACTCCCAAACAGCCTTGATGTGTCGAATATCATTTTTGACATCAACATTAACCCCTACAGGGAATATAGCACTCTTCTGTTTGTTCACTTGGAGCCCAGAGAAGTTCTCAAACCTGTTTATCTCATCCATAATAACTTTCACATTGGAAGACATCCCACCAACAAATAAAAAAATATCATCCGCAAAGCATAAATTGGAGTGGAGTTAGTTCCTTCCTGTTTAAGATGAAACTCAAACTCTTGCCTTTGGACGGCCACAGATAAGGACCTAGAGAAGGCTTCCATTGCGATGATAAATAACATAGGGGATAAAGGGTCCCCTTGCCTTAACCCTCGTTTGCTCGCAAAGAACCCCGCAAGCTCACCATTTACGAATCTGACGAAGGAGTAGTGATGCGCTATACATCTTAGTAGGTGGCGGGGGTACCCATCTTGGAAAGGATATGATGATGCATCTCGACCCATAGTCACCCAGGCGCTGCTTGATGTCGATTTTTAGAGCACACACTGGAGTTGACCATTATCGATGGTGATCATAAGATCCTGGGTAATGAGGACATTGTCGGCAATACTCCGACCTTGATTTTGTGCTTTTCTCAGATCATGAAGCAATAAAATTCATCAACCACTTGCACAAGTTGAATAACCACTTAATAGGGCAGGATGCTCTGTAGGGCATCCTGCTTATCGTCTCCATTTTGAGTTCTTAGGGCCGTCAACTATGGTTGGGGCAAGCTTACGTGGGGGTTTGACCTCACGGTGCCTCCCATCTGAATTAGGGGTGTCCCCCTCTGTGTATGAGGTGTTGGCGACGAAGACGAAGATTTATTTTGTGATGGAGTTCGTGAAGGGTGGAGAGCTGTTCGCGAAGGTCGGTAGAGACGGTTCGGCGCGGTTCTCGGACACAATAGGTATTTCAACCGGTTTATATCCGTCGTCGGATATTATTGCCGTGAGGGTAGTGTTCAGGGATGCAGGCACAGGAGAACCTCTCGTCGGCAGGAATGGGTACTTGATGGTTTCGGTTTTCGGCCTCAGTGCCGGGAGGGATCAGATTCTCTTTGGGGTGGAGATTCCCCAAAAAGGGATCGTGTTGAGCAAGGGACGGGATCGTGTTGATGATCCTTTGAACAGGGGGGATCGGTGGAGCCTACCCAAAAAGGGCCCGCTTCGCGCATCGTTCGTTGATGCAGATTCCGTCGATGCTAATGTCGCGGAAAACAGCGGTCTGAGTTTGCCGTAGAGCGATGAAGACCCCCCCGAGGGATCGGCAGCCTCGAAACGCCGTTCTGAACCCGTCGATCTGGTTGTGGCGAAATGGCGATGGCGAGTGGTGGAATCTGGCCGGGTGGTTTGGAAGTGGTAAGAAGTCGTCGGTGTCGGTGGCCAATTTGGATGGGCCAGTGGCGTTCGAGGCGGCGGCGGGGTTTTCGGTGATGGCCCGCGACCAGAGCCGGTTTGGCTGTTGTTATGGTCGATACGACGTTTAGACGATGCGGATTCCCAAGTTTCGGATCGGTGTGGCCATTGGTGCCGGCCGGCGGTATGCCACGGCGAGGCTGGTCGCGATTAGACCAAGCTGTTCCACTAATCGTTTCCGCTAGTAAAGGGGATCTGGTTTTGCGTAGTTCGGGTATCGCCGACTTGTGTCCATTTTTAGGATTGGTTTTTCCCGCTGGGTTCTTCCTTTATGGTTCGTCAATTTCGGTGGATCTATGTTATCCTGATTTGTTTGTCCATGTTCGCGATATGGATGTGCAGGTTGTTCGTCCCTGTTTTCTTATGGGTCTTCTTGATTTTGTGCAGGTTGGGGTGGTTTTCTGTGCGGGGTGTTGGCAGGTTATACATGGTTGGTATCTTTGGTTGATATGCTTGGTTACCACATGCAGCCAGGGTATGGTTTTGGTGGATTCACATTTCGGGCTGATGCCCTTTTCCTATGTTTTTAGGGGAGGTGCTGTCCGTTTGTCGTGTTCTCTGGTTTGTCTCTCCTTTGCCCGAGGTGTGGGCTTGATTGTATTTGGTTGGTTTGTCTGTTGGCCTGTATGTGGGATATGGTTTTTGGTTTGTATCTCCTTTGCCCGGGGTGTGGGCTTGGTTTTATTTGGTTGGTTTGCCTATTGGCATCTGGTGGTTTTGTATCAGGCAGTTGCCCCTTTCCTATGTTTATAGGGGAGGTGCTGTCCGTGTGTTGTTTTCGCTGGTGGCCTTGGCCCTTGTATTCTTCTTGTTTGTTCGTGGGGCTTTGCCCTTTTGGAAATAAATTCTTAATTATCCAAAAAAAAAAAAAAATACTCCGACCTTGTACAAAAGCTGACTGTGATGGACTAATAATCCTCGCAACAATGATCTTCGTGATGCACTTGTATATAGTATTACAACAGGAGATTGGCCTATAATCATGCATAGATCCAGGGTTAGGGACCTTGGGCCTTGGAGTCTTGATAATAGTGCAATTAATTTCACGAAGCGAGACCGACCAGGGTTGAAAAAGTTCCACTGCTTCAACTACATCACTACCAACAATACTCTAGGCTTTCTTGAAAAATAGAGATGAGAAACTGATGCAGGAGCTTCTATAAACACACCGAACATTGGGAATTCAGCCCTAATTATTGAAGAATTGGATTGGGAGGTCAAGACGCATTGAATACATGTGAAAACTCCTTTTGGACCTCATTTGGGCCTTGAAGAGCGAAAAACGTGGTCGGACTTGGACAAACCACGATGTGGAGCCACCATATTGATTTTAGAAAGATTTGCCACAGGATCTTCTTGAGGATTTGTTTTATGATTCTGTTGTATTTCTTTTAGAAATATTTGCTCCAATATTTTATTCTATCTTTTTTAGGAAGATTCGCTTTATTTATTTTAGAAAGTTTGCTTTATTTATTTTAGAAAGTTTGCTTTATTTATTTTAGAAAGTTTTCTTTTAGGAGTTGCTTTTTGTAATTTAGAAAGTTTCTTTTCCTAGTTAAAGTAGAAGTTGCTTTTTGATTTAGAAAGTATGGGGCTATATATACCCCCCTAATGTAGTCTTTTGACCGTCGGTTCAAGTTTAATAATATTTTGATTTCTCTTTTTAAGAGTTCTCTCTTTACATTCTGCTTGCTCTGCTTTAGGTGGATTCCGCAGGGACGAGTTCGTGGCTTCTCATACCTAGGTGGATTCCTTGGTGGCGAAGTCTTTGTCCGGCTTATCAATCAACTCGTCCATAGTTGATTGTGGCGCCTTCACTCCATCATCTATCTTGTGTGGATCGTTTCATTAAACCGGTAAGTAACCACTCTTGTGCAAACTCTATTCTCCTCACCATTTCATCTTTTCTCTAAACTTTCCATGACCAAAATTTCAACCTCAACCCAAAACTTTCCAAATCTTGTTCCATACTACTAAAACCTTCCTAAATACCTTTTTTTTTCTCCTTATATACCATAAATACACCTTTCTTAACTTAGAAAATCTCCAAAATTCGTCCATAACCTATTTTGACCCAAGAAAACTACCCCCGAGCCCATATTTTGACTTACCTAAACTTACGGATCGCTCCATCACGGTCCCGACCTTGCGCCGAAGCCATCTGGGCCGGGGCTTTGGGTCATTCATAGAATATGGCATTCTTGATCTCTTCATGGGTTATCATCTTTGTTTTAAGTGTCCGAGGTGCTAAGGACCATGGCAAACCATCTAGGTTGCTCCCAGCTAATCATCATGGTCAGTAGATGGTCCATCAAAACACATTACATTTTGGAAGTGGGCGACGGCTTCCTGTTTGATAGCCTCGGGGTCTTCAATTCTGCACCCATTCGCCAAAGTAATTACTTTTATACCATTCCGAGGATTTCTTGCTTTGATGGCTTTGTGAAAGAAACTAGTGTTCTGGTCTCCTAGTTTAAGCCACTGAATTCTAGATTTTTGCTTCAAGAACCCCTCCTCGGCACAAGCTAAGTCATGGAAAGTCTTCAAACACCTCTTCTCATTATCCACAAGAAGGGGATCATTCGGATTGTTCAGTAATGCAGACTGGGCCTGGTTCAGGGTCTCCCTGGTGTCCACAACTCTCTCAAGCAACTTTGCAAAGGAGTGGAAGTTAAAGGCCTTAAGGATAGCCTTTACACTTTTAAATTTGCGGGTCAATCTATGCATGGGTGTGCCGTAAACATCACTTTCCACTTGCATCCTTTCTAAAGCTCAAGAAAGCGGGGTGCTCGACCAAAGTTAAAAAATTTGAAGGGTAAAATTCCTGCTGGCATGAGGATCGGCCTAAAATTAAGGCTTATGAGGAGGCGTGATCAGACGACAACCAGGGATGAAGGGCTTAGTCGGCGCATTGGGAACATCCGAAGCAGCTCATTTGGAGACGATGGTCCAACTTCCTAGCTATGAATCGCCTCAGCGGTTCATCGACGTATATATAGGCCCCAAGAATGGTATATCCGCTAATTCAAGGTTGAACATACATTCGTGAAGATCAGTCATGGCCGTGTCATACATCATGTTACCCCCAGTCTTTTCATTGACAAACCTGGTGGTGTTGAAATCGCCCAACACAAACTAAGGTTTTTGGCTCACCATGGGCTCACACCAGAGAAGATGGCGCCAAAGTACTCTTCTATCGATGTAGTTGTTCGAAGCATATATAGCTGAACACCAAAATGAATAGTTGTCCTTGAGGTACATTTAGGTGACAAAACTTTAACTTGGTCCATAGAATGGACAACATCAATGCTGACCTTCTCAGGGTTACTACATATCCAAATTCTACCTAGCAAGGCATGATCATAGTTATGAAATAGTCTCCAACCCGGAAGTAGAGAGTTGAAAATTCTTTCCTTATTAGAAGCACACTTTTGTGAGTTTCAAAATACAAACAAATCAAGAGCATGGGACATCACAAGCGAGCACTTCTTTTTGTAGGGGTCGTTCAATCATATGTTCCGGAGCGTGAATTTAACCATTGGAAGGTGTATAGACCCCTTACTACGGTGCACCTTAGAAACTTGGTTTCGTTTCTTCGCTTTCTTGAGCTTCTTTTTAGAATGTTGGAGCAGGGAGTGTAGTCCGACTAAATCTGAGATTCTCTCTCTTTATATGCTTGAATGTGTCAAATGTGGAGAGTCTCAGGAGAAATCGGCTTGATGTTGGGTTTGACACGGATGTATAGAATTCTTTGCTACCTCACTTGGGCATTCTTCCTCACTTTGAGCAAGACATTCGAAGGTATTACCTCGTAACTTGGGGTGGTCGACAACACTAGTAGTCACGCCATTAACCTCACCAGTACATGTTACGGTAAGTTTTGTTGCTCCCCAACAGTCTACAATAATGTCAACAACACTGTCAGTAGCATTAACAAGGGTAACACCATGCGAATCCTTCCTAGAGCTAGTCCCCGTATCCTGTGAATCCTTCCTTGCATCAGCCATAATAACCTCTTTCCCAGCCTCATTCACACCGTTCCCAGATTTTGTGGTGTTGTGCTTACTGTTTTGACCCTTCATAATATGGCAATGTACCAGGTTATGGCCAAATAAGCTTCTTAATTTAGAACGACCTTTGGAACCCATGGGTATTCAATTCTTATCGTGGAATACTTGCCATTACCCATGTCCAGAAGAGCAGACTTTGGGAATTTTCAGTCGACCCCCACCTCTATGCATATCCTAGCAAAGGATAACTTTGAATGGTTCTCGGAGAGTGAATCAAGATGGAGCGGATTACCTACAACACTTGCAATATACCCAAGGCTTGAGTTAGTCCAATATTCCAAAGGTATATTATAGAACTTAACCCAGATTGGAATAGAAGTGAGCTGAATGTTGAGCATATCCATGCCTAGCTGCCATGGTCCAGATTCCATAACCCAATCTCGGGCATCCGGGTCCCTGAATCTAAAATAATACAATTCATTCTCAGTCGTGGATATATCAGGCATCTCCTTCTTGCCCTGATTTGTCAGCAAAAGAGCACCAGGAATGGAAGTCGTTTATCGGTGTCTGACCAAGCACCCTACCCGCAATCAATACCTTCCACCATCGCCTCCGTAGGAGATTTGACCACAAGCTTCCCATCAGTTCTATGCAGCCTGGAGAACTGCAGCGGACCACTTGTTTTTGCGGCACTAGAGCGAGAGTCTTCATCGACATTTCCTTTAGTGACGACTCACCCTTTCTATCCCCATTATTTCCACCCAAACCATTTCCCCCGCCTCCTCGATACCACTGCCGTAGTTGGGAACAAGACTCTGCTCACATGGGTACCCTTTCCCAGCCTCAACCACCTCGGGAGCATCGGTCATCTCCAAAATACCAGCTGCCGGTAGATCTGGGTTACAGTGCGCCACATCTTGGCCAGAGTATCCTTTCTTCGATGGGGACATCCCGCTGCATAGGAAGTCATACCCATTTCCAGCCGTAACCATCCCCTGTAAATCAGTCTTCATCTCTCGATCGACGTGCTTCCGAAGATCTGATTAAACCGACAGCGACTTGCGCCATGGGCAAGTTGGCTTAACGGACAAACGCCATTATCAGATCGACCTTGGATTGAGCTCGGAGGAGCAATAACCTGCAGATCTAAGGAGGAGGCACCGAAATCGGCTATCGGGCCAATGTTGGTAACTGCTACACCGAAATCGGCGTGAACTGCTGCATCGTTGATGGCGTCGGCGGTAATGACGACCTCCGAAGCGCGAGCACCGGAGGAGGCCACACCACTATGGCCAGTCTGGAGGAACGATCCAATGTCGGGCGATTCAATGTGGGTATCCTTTTTGATGAGAATCAAAGCACAAAGGATCCGTGATGCAGGAGCTTCTAGAAGATTCATTAGGGATTTAATCTTAGTGGAAAATTGATTCGAGCTGTGAAACAGAGGCGCAGGAATATATTTAATTTCAAGTGTTTTAGAGTTTATTACTATTTTGATTTGGAGTTGTTTTATTTTAAAAGATTTATTCTCCAAGTCAAAGTAAGAAGTTAACTTTATTTAATTTAGAGAAGTGTGTTTGCTAGGAAAATAGGAGTTTATTTCTTTTGAAAAGATTTGTAGTTGGTGATTTGCTGCTGATTTGATGATGATTTGTTACGATTCTTTCTTATTTTGGGACTTGTTTGATTTGGTGTGGTTGTTCTTTGATTTCTTTGCTATTTTGGAGAAATTTGATTTGTTCTGATTCTTCTTTGCTTTTAATACCAAGTCTTGTCTAAAAAGTTATCTAGTTTCCTTTTTCTCCTCCATGGATGTTTTTAGTATGTAGTGGTTTAGGAAAAAGTATGTTAGTTTCCTTTCTAGTTTTCAGCAAAATATTTAGTTTCTTTTCTTTGTATTTTTGGGCCTATTTAAAGGCTTGTTAGCCACATTCTCTGATTACAGATTAATAAAAATTGAGTTTATCTTTCTCTTTGGTTCTCTCAAGAACTTTTGAACTTATCGGATTTTTCCGTGGCGTTCATCCTATCGACTTATCAATCAACCTTTCCATAGTTGATTGTGGCGTCTTCATTCCATAGACTTATCAATCGGATCTCCATCACCGATTGTGGCGTCCTCATATACTAAGGTTCTTGTTTCCTTATAAGCAACGGGTCGCGGTCATCCATTCAAGCCGAATACTAGGGCGGTTCTTCCGAGCTAATTCGATCACGGGTCTCCTCACAAGTTGACGGGGTTCGTATCACTTTTTAGGGGCCAAATAAGGGGAAACTCCTTTTTGGGAAGGGTGACCACGTGTGGTCAACCCTCCACCAACTTCAGACCCAACCACGGGTTGTGTCATCCACTTTGTGAGATCAATCTCTGAAGGCGACAGAGGTCATCTCTAGAGAGCATCCCCGATATTTTTTCTCCATGCAGGCCTTTTTGGAACTTTTTAAGAAGTGCACATTTTGCACAGATAAGCTTGTGTTTCTTGGTTTTGTTGTTAGTGCACGAGGGATACAAGTTGATCACAACTACATTTTTTTTTTTTTTTGGATAATTAAGAATTTATTACCAAAGGGGCAACGTAACCGAAATAAAATCAGGGGCAGAGGCCACAGCCAGGCAAAGAAAAAAAACGGACAGCACCTCCTGCCAAGTAGAGGAGCGAGACAACGGCCAGACAACCTGAAGCCACCAACAAAGACCTGATACCCACAATACGGGCAACAAAAAGCAAAAACAAGAACCCGCCCTGGCAAGACGAGAATGGCATAGCTGACAATCACATATCAAAGCATGCAGCCTCCGGAGATAAAATGTTATAGTGAAGGCTGTCCTACCATGCAGCGTTGATCTGTTTGCGGGACTATCGACAACCTTGGAGACCCGAATACGAAGTCCTAACATCATCACAAATGAAGAAGATAGTATCGCTGGAGCATAGTTGTTCTCATGAATTCTACCATTTCGATGACCCCATAAGTGGTAGATAGTAGCACCCCACGCAATCTTCCTTGTAATAGAGCTGAAGGACTTTCCCTTGTTGGCAATTACCCACAAGAATTCGTTCTCCCAATTCCTCGGAGTTCTAGAGACCCCACACAACCATAGAATCCTCTGCCAAATACCGAATTTGTAGAAATGGCAGCCGAAGAATAAGTGGTTCTGTCTTCAGCATTAGCCGCGACAAAACACCGCGATATAGAGATGGTGAATCCCCACTTGAAAACTTGTCTGAGTAACCAATACGTACATGCAGTCAGCGGACAATGGCTATGCCTCACATTAAGCGGGAACCAAATCGAAGAGTGCCAATTAACAATCGGCTTCTTTGGTCTAAAGTGGTTCGAGGCGGGAAACTACGATGAAAACCCAGACGGATCTAGGTAGAGATAATATCCTTAGAGGCATCGACATAGTAATTGGCACAAGCTGTTCTTGATAGCAATAAGGTCACTGGCAGATTAGCGATAGGCGATTCCACCTTCATCAATAACTCTGACCACGGCGTTACTATGAATTGCGAGGATCATACAAGGTCAGCTCACCATAATAGGGAAGGGAGGACCAATAGGGTTCGAGAAATCATGCCATAAAAAGTCGCCATGCAGTCACCCACCTTGTGCATTATGAGGGGTCTGATCCTCTCTCTAAGTTGGAGGATTTTCCATGACTCAGGACAACTTCGTAGGGACGCTGCATTCGGAGGCTCCTATTTGGAGATAAAACCTCGCACCACGCACCTGAGTCCTTCTTGAAGAAGTAGATTCGGACATGCTTCATAACATTTGAATCATTCGGGTCTTTAACTGCGTGCGAGCCTAAGCTAGCCCTCTCGCTGGAAGACACCTGATTCACTTGATCTTAGCACGACAGCGCTTAGGAATTTCCGAGACCATGAAGCCCTCTTGAATGGCCTCAATCTTAAAATAGTATACTTGGGGATAATAAACGAGGCTGCACCCGAGTACAATTGTATCTTGTATAAGACCCAGGAAACAATCAGGTATGTCTGACATAAGATAGAGATTTGCTTGTCAAAGAGTAGTGGCGCGATTAACTTTGAATAAAGGCATACAATCACCGTGGTGAGCCTTGTAGAAATCGGGAGGGACTCCCAAATATCTCATGGGGAAACCTCGGTGAACCATGTGGTGTTCAACGAATCATTCTAACTTCATCGGAGACTCACAGGCTAGGAAAATGGCACTTCTGCTTGTTCACATGAAGCGAAGCACATAAAACCTGTAATTCGTCCATGAAGACCTGAACATTGGACTGCGTCCCACCAGAAAACAAAAACATATCATCTGCAAAGCATAAGTGGGTTAGGTTGATTCCCTTGCATCTGGGGTGGCCGAAACCCCATATTATTGGCGGCCATAAGCTAAGAGATCTGGGCCTCCATTGCTAGGATGAATAAAAAAGATGATAATGGGTCCCCTTGCCTTAACCCGCGCTTGCTAGCAAAAAACCCCGCAAGCTCACCATTTATCGAAATAGAGAAGGATGGGGTAGTGATGCAAGCCATAATGCATTTCAAAAGGTGAGTAGGGGTTCCCATACAGGAGAGGATACTCGAGATACAGCCCGACTAAGCGTGTCGTATGCCTTCATGATGTCAACCTTTAGCGCACACACACAGGATGGCCAGATATCACGATGGTAGTTTAACATAAGGTCTTGGGTGATAAGGACATTGTCGGCAATGCTCCGACCTTGTACAAAAGCTGACTGTGATGGGCTGATAATGTCTGGGAGACACTGTTTAATTCTCGCAGCAATGATCTTCGAGATGCACTTATAGATGGTGTTGCAACAAGAGATAGGCCTATAATCGTGCATAGAGCCAGGGTTGGGAACCTTAGGCACCAAAGCAATAATTGTACAATTAATCTCGCGAAGCATACTTCCAGATTCAAAGAAGGAACTCACAGGCTGCCTTGAGACGTCCTCCCGGTAGCCAAAAGCCGCCTTGAAACCGCGAGGAGAACCCATCGGGGCGGGGGGCTTTGGAATCATCAATGGAGAAAAGTGGCTTCCTTGATCTCTTGATGGGAAATTGCTTTGTCGGCGTATCCATATGTTGGGGACCCTCTGAGCCTTCAATCTACCTACATACTGAGAGCGGCTATTAATGGGCTCATCGAACATAAAATACCTTGGAAGTGCCTTACGGCTTCTGCTTGATGTAGTAGGGTTTGATCCTGCGGTATTTGCCATAGTAATAACCTTTAAAGCACTTTCAGAGGCATTACGAGCTTTGTGACTTTGTGGAAGAATCTAGTGTTACGGTCTAGGTTAAGCCACTTTGAACTCTAGATTTTTGTGAGAACCCCTCCTCGCGACGGCTAAGTCATGATAATTCTTTAAGCATCTCTTCTCATTTTCCCCCAGCATGGGATTAGAGGGACTGTTAAGCACAGCAGATTGGGCCTGGCAAAGTGCCTCTCTGGCCGCCACAGCGCGCTCATGCAACCTACCAAAGGATCGGAAATTGAAAGCTTTAAGGATGGCCTTCACACTTTTCAATTTGCGGGTCAATCTGAACATGGGAGTACCGAAAACTTCATCACTCCACGCTTCCTTTACAAGCCCAATGAAGTCTGGATGATCAGCCCAGAAATTAAAGAATTTGAATGGGATAAGCTTTCTAGGTCCCGGAATCGGATTTACCGCTAAGGCGGTAACGAGGCAATGATCAGATAAGCAGGGAGAACTTAGTGAGCGCATTGGGGAACATATCCGAGAGCGCATTAATTTGAAGGCATCGTAACTTCCTAGCTATGAAGTTAACACGCAATGGTTCATCCAAGTGAATAATGGCCCCACCAGGCGGAACATCCGCCAAACTCGAGGGAAAGCAGGCTTTCGTGGAAGTCATTCATAGCCGTGTCATTTGTATGTTGCCTCGGGACCTTTCACGCTAAACTGGTGGTATTGAAGTCGCCATAATCAACCCAGGGGTTTTAGCTGCAAGGGCTCACTGCAAGTAAGAGATGGCGCCGAGCACTCTTACATCATTGTAGTTGTTAGGCGTACCTTTGCCGAGAACCAAAGGAAGATGTTGCTCTTGACACGGAGTAAAATGGCAAGCATAGCTTGGTCCATGGGTGAATAATATCAATGCGACCTTCTCGGGGTTTCCACGAATCCCGAGGTTCTACCTATGAGAAACATGCTCGTAGTTATGAAGTCTCCTGGGAAAAGAGGTTGAAAATTACATTCTAAGTAGAGCACTTACGATGTCTCAGAACAAATAAAATCAAGATCATGGAACTTTACAAAGGCACTTCTCTTTGAGGGTCGTTCAAGCCCCTTATGTTCAATGAACTTAACCATTGGGGAAGAGTGGAGTCCCCACATCATTGGATCTGCCGAGTGTAGAGACTCGTTCTTCAATTTCTTAAGCTTCTTCTGGACCCGGAGAGCACGGCGTGAAGTCCAGCTCATCAACCCTTTTTATGTGCCTGAAAGTGTCAATAATGGGGGAGGTATCCGAAAATTCAGTGTTAGCATTGGATAACGGGGACCTACTTCCACATTAGGACCCTCTTCCTCGCTTTGCGCTAGACATGCAAATGTGTTCCATGCAACTTAGTGGAATGATCAGCCTCGATAGCCACACTGGTGCCCCCTACGTCAGCTTGCCGAAGCCTGCATGCATTACAGGGAGGGGATTGGATTACGAACAAGTGGACTTTTAAATTTCTTGCATGCGCTTCTGATGAAACCAAGCCTGCACTAATGGTATTTCGAATTTGCTATCTTCAGCCCCTTCTGACTTTAACAACTTCCTTCCCCAGCCAGCCTCGTGCTACTGTTCCCGGGGAACCTTGCTCGATCTCTTCTTAACCGACAATTTACCGGGTTATGGCGGAGTAAACTGCATTTAAACTGACATTAAGGAGCCAGGGATTATTCGACCCTTGTAGAATAACTTCCATTACCCTGTCGGGAGCCTGATTTAGAATTCACAATCAGCTTGACCTCTATACAGATTCTAGCAAAGGTAAAATTTTGTTTGGTTCTCGATGGAGTGGATCGAGGTGCGGCGGGATACAGATAGTGCTATGATGTGCCCCGAGACACGTGTGCTTGTCGATTATTCGGAGGAATGTTATAGAGCGACCCAGTTAGGATGAATGATAACTAAATGTTGAGCATGTCCATTCCGGGCTTCCATGCCTGCATTAAGATGAGCGGTCTCACTAAGTGCCATGGTCCCGTTAATCATTACCTAGTCAGGTACTCCGGGTCCACAGTCGAAGAAGAATAAACCATTCTCGGTTGTAGATATTTCAGGCATCTCCCTCTTGCCCCATAGTGCGGTAACGAGAGCGCACCACGAGGCAGGAGGCGCTTATCGAAATTGTCTACCACATCCCTTCCACATGTCGATGCCCTCATTCCACGCCTCCTGGACGCGGCAACAAACACCATCCAGCATAATGCGTGTAGAGCGCAAGCGGACCACTGTTTTTTCCACGAGGGCACAGAGACCAAGCTTTTCAAGATTTGTAAGAGGATCAATAGCCATCTCGGATTAATGGTATCAGGAAAATTTGGGTTCTGATGCCATTTTTATACGCTGTCCGTGTGAATCGCCATTCCTCGAGTACTTTCGTCAGCTTCGCAGGGAAGCGCGAAACTTGCCAAGACCAGGAAAGATTTCGGGTGAGCTCGGTGGTTGGGCTAAAATCCGGGCGAATCCACATTGAGCGAACCGTCGGGCGGCCAGAGCTTTGTTTCGAGTTGATGGAGCTGGCGTTAGCTCCGATACATTCCAACCTTCGGAATCAACCAAACCTCAAATATTACAGTCTGGTTGTCATTTGAGCCTCAACACAGCAAAGTATCGGGTCTCATACCCGTATCGTAGGACCCCTCCTGATGATGGCTTTCTTGAAGAGAGCAGCCAGGTTTGAGCTCGAGGTAAAGCCGACAAGATGCGAAGTTTTCCCCGATTCGACCTTAGGACCAAAAATGGATCTGCGATTATCTACTTTGCGGATCTGCTCCTTCGTTGAGATCGTCGGTGGTAGTGATTTCTCCGTTGAACTCGCATCGGAAATTTTGAGTCCCACACCCTTTTGCCATTTCGCTCCGTTAGACTTGATATCTTTGTAATGGAGTCACGGAGGCCCCCTCAGAAGCAGCCATGCTGACCACACCCGCGTGCTTTCGGTTTGGAGAACATGCCATGGTCGTGCGAAGCAATGTTAGTTCCCTTTTTGGGAGGGCCCGAGCACGAGAGAAAACCCACCTTAGGGAGGCAGTGTACGTGGACCCCCTCCGCAAACCAGGACCCACCAGGGTTACCATCTCTTAATCGTTGACTTACACACTCCGTCGCTCCGGCCCATCGAGATGAGGCCTCTCCATGACCAAACTACATTTAGGGGTGCTTAAAGGGTATTTTGAGTAGAAAATAGAGAATGAGTAGTTTGAATGCAAAATGTTGAATGGTATGTGCAAATTGGGTAAACTTGAACCTTAAATGTCCAATTACATACCCACTACCAAAGCCATACATTTTTTTTTTTTTGGATATTAATTTATTTCCAAAGGCGCGAATTGACAAACTAAAAAATAGTACAAAGCCCGAGGCAACGGAGAATCTGGCCGGACTGACACCCCCCAAAAAACATAGGAGGCGGGGGCATCGGCCAGAAACAAAAACACGAGGAGAGTGGAACCACATCGAGATCAGCAATCCTCAAGACAAAACAAACCCAAAAGCAGGGGCAGCCAATAGCCCAGGCCGGAAAACCACAGCCCCATGTCAGGAATGAAGACATCTGAACAAACCCTCGCCCTGACCGGGCACGGGACCACAGGTGATTAGTCGATTATCACTTGATGTATGGAGATATGGTGTCCACACTCTCTTCTTTGGAGTTCATTGTGATAGCATGTTCCTTTTCTCGGTTTCTTGTGAGCCTTCTTTGACAGCGAGTGATCCGACTCATCAATTCTCTTTAGCAATAGCAGCGTTTCTAAGCAGGGAGAGAGAGTATGCGAGAAATGCAATGTGTTGGAAGGTCAAGCTTGGAAGAATCCAATGATCCTATTCCACTTAGAGTGGAGATAACATTAGGAATAGTGGTATCTGAAACAACGGCTATAGAATAATGTGACCTTGTATAATGTGTGGTAAACTAAATCCTCCTCTAATTCCAACGATGCTCTCTAGGGCATTCCAACGATGGAGGAGTTCGCGAATCGACCATGGAGGGAATTGAGAGGATGTGGGGTTTGTCCACACGGGTTCGTCACTTCCAAAAATGGGTATCCCATACCCAAAATGGGAAGGATGTTGATGGGGGTCTCCTCCCGTCCATAGTCAGTGATGCGGCTAATGTTGGATTCGAGATCTCCCCAAAAGTGGGTCGTTAAGCCGGATCATTGGATTCGGATACGTGGGCGGGATACCAAGCCAAACTAAGAATTGAAAGATCAGTTTGGGGTTCCCCTAGCCTCGCGAGTGAGTTAGTTGGTCCCGGTTCTCCCGGGTGTTTAGAGAGGACTACGTCTCTGAGTTTCGTCTTGCGAGTTCGGATCGGTCACGTGCATCGTCTTGGGTTTCAAGCACCCAAATCATGGGTCCTGATCACGGATATGCAATCGTTCTGACGCCCGTCTTAGGCGTCGGAGTCTATGGGTGAGATCTCGTGCCAGTGAATCGGCCCTCGAATGGGTCGAAGGAAATTATAAGCGGAACCGATTATTTGAGCATACCACAGCAGTTGAATAGTAAGTAGTATGCGTCTTCCCAGCCATGTTTGGTCATTTGTGGCGTGCCGAGAGATCCTGATGGGTCAGGGTTTCTCTTCTTGTCCGTTGGGTTATTTGCGTCGAGGGGATGTATCTCAGGTAGGAATAGTACAGCCTTGATCTACTGCAGTTAGGATCGGTGTCTATCTCTTGGAAATGGAATGTGTGGAATATTCGGGGTTCTTGGAACGGTTGTGTTGAGGATATTCCAGGACGATATCTTGGTTTGCATCTTTCAGTTTCTAAGCACCGTTGTTTGGTGTTTAGGAACCTGGAATGCACAAGTTTGGGCCTAGTATGTCTGCCGGTGGTGTTGGAAATTACTGTTAGGACCGATGGTATGGATCACGACTAGGAATAATCTGAACCGAGTCAACTTGTGGAGACCAGTGATCGAATTAGATCGAAGAAGCTGCTCTAGCATTGGCTTGGATGGATGACCTTGACGAGATTTGCTTATATGGAAGCAAGAACCTTAGCCCAGTATAGGTGAGGACGCCACAATCGGTGATGGAGATCGTGATAAGAGTCTTGATGAACGCCACGGAATAACCCGATAAGTTCAAGGGGTTCTTCAAAAGAGCGAGAAAGAAATTGAAACTCTCAAAAAATTTTTATAAATGCTTAAAACTTAGAAGAATACTGAGGGATAACAAGCCTTTAAATAGGCGAAAAATGAAGAATAGAAAACTAAATATTCTGGCCACAAGGAAAGTAAATATTTGGCCAAAAAGCAAGAAAGGAAACTAACATACTTTCTCAAACTACTACCTGCTAAAATATCATGAAGGAAAAGGAAACCCATATAGGAAATTTGGGACAGAGCAGTAATAAAATTAACGTAAATCTGAACAATCAAAACGAAGAAAGCAAATCTAAGAACAAATCATCTCCGATCTATGATAAATCAAACAAAATAGCGAACGATCATTTCTGATCATCTTAATCTGAAATGACCTTTTTCTAAAAGAATAGCAACTCTATTTAACTAGAAAAACGGACTTTCTAAATTAAATAAAGCAACTACTTTGACTTGGAGAACAAATCTTTCTAAATAAGCAACTCCAAATCAAAATAGCCAATAAACTCAAAACGGAAATAGAAATATTAGGTGTTTCCAAGGTTCTGACCTCCAATCCCGAATTTTCCAAAATTAAATTTGATTTAATGTATGTTGTAAATGCTCTAGCATCACGGATCCTTTGTGCTTTGATTTTCATCATTCCCCCTTTCCTCGAAAGGTGCGTCCCGAATCTGCCATAATGTTGTTGATGGCATGAAAATAAATACACATATCCTCCAGATCCACATCCTTTTTGGGATCAAGTAATACATGTATAACACATGACTAATAAATTCCTCACTTGGCTTTGAAGCTCTTTTGTCTCCTCGGGTAGCCGTCACGGGGGAGTCATCCTCGGGATTACATGCACTTGAACTCTGTAACAAGGAAGAAACAATACTAGGCAACGAAGTCTGGTCGTTAGTCTCCAAAAGCGTCTCTTTGTACAAGAAATCTGAGCATAGGCTTTAGAATAAAAAACACTCTTTAGTTCACTATCTTTTGTATATAAGCTTTCTTTTCTTTTTATTTCCCCTTCTTGTTCATCGTTCACTTCCTGATCTTTTTTTGTTTTCTCTCCTTTTTTGTTGTTCACTTTAAGATCTTTTTTCCTTTCACTCTCTTTTCTTTTCTCACTCTCTTTCCTTCTATCACTTTCCTTTTCCTCTTGTTTTCTTCCTACATTTCTTTTCTTCTTTTTCTTTCTCATTCTTTTGAATCATGGTCTTGATTTCCTTGTACGGTCACCTCTTGTTCTTGTTCTATTTTGGGGCTTGGCATTGGGTGGCTTATCTTCCTTCCTCCATTGATTCAAGCGCAAGTGGATGAAATTGGACTAGGTTGAACGTGTGTTGATACATCCCTCCTCTTGACTTGATTCTCGATCTTGATAGCCATATCCACCATATTCTCAACTCGTAATGTTGCAATTCCACCACCTTTTGAATGCTGTTTAAACACGCGAAACACAGCCATTGTAGCCTCTCGTCTTGATATTTGCTCTAGTCATTGCAACCTTCATCTCCTTATAATACTCCTTTACTCTGATTGCCTTGCCTTAGATTTTGCAACTTGTTGTACAACTCGATAGTAGTAAGTTGAAACAAATCTCTTTCGCATCACCTCTTCTGTCTCTCTTCCCATGTTTCCACAGCGGCTCCCTATTCGATCTCATATTAAAAACTAATTGGTCCCACAAATTGTTGCATAGTCGAGAACCCTATGGCGACAAGTTTCACGCTTCTTATTTTCGGAATAATCGTGACAATAAAACCAACTCCACCTTCCTCTCCCACTCCAAGATATGCCTGAGTCATTCTTTCCTTGGAAAGTTGGAATCTTCATTTAATGTTTCTCAATTATTATCTTCACGATTCTAGCTTCTCTGTCTCTCACACCCCATACCTCCACATTACTAACACCCGAATCATAACCATTCTCATCTTTAGAGTCTCCTCCGTCATACTCTTCTTAACACGTCTACCCTTTTCTTCTTGGCGGCCTTTCCCTTCTACAGCGTTGTGGGAGGGTTTCGGTAGGCTGCTTGAAGCTTTGCTCCACCCTCTCATGGAATTGTTCCAATTCAGCCTTAAATATCCTCTTTACTTCACTAGTTAAGGCCTCCATAATGAACTTCATATCGACTCCTCCGTCATACTTTCGGATGCGCTGTTGTTTGCCATATTGCTGTAAAAACAAGGTTAAAAAAGAAAATAATAAAATAGGACCTCACAAATCACTCCCTCACATGTTTGCACTCAAAGAATGATTCACTCGGTTCACTCGTGATTTCACACAATATATTTGGCTTTTTTTTTTCTCTCTAAATTTGACCACTCTTGCATTTTTTCCCTCAGAATTTCTCTTTTAGTTCTTTTGGAACTAATCAAACAAATCTGAATTTTTTTTTTCCGCAAAATCAATCAAACCCTACCAAAGGACAGGTTGGTGGCGTCAACAAATATTCAAGTCTTTTACTTAAGGCAACAAAATAGGGACACCAAAAATTTATCAGTTTTTTTCACCTACTTTTTTTGTTTTATATTATGGTGGGGACTTGATTTCCAACAACTGGAATGATAATATACTTAAAAAAATTTATCTTTTTTTTTTTTTTTTAAACCTTTTTTTTTTTCGGCTTCTAGACTTTTTCAACCGTTCTTTTCCTTTACTTACCCCTTTTTTTTTTTTTTTTTTTTTAAACTTTGGATGGACGGTTCACGGAAAAAAAAAAAAACAATAAATGATACGAACGTGTGTTTATAGGAAACAATAAAACCATGATACCAAAATGATACGAACCCCGTCAACTTGTGAGGAGACCCGTGATCGAATTAGCTCGGAAGAACCGCTCTAATGTCGGCTTGGATGGATGACCTTGACCCGTTGCTTATATGGAAGCAAGAACCTTGGTATAGGTGAGACTAGCCACAATCGGTGATGGAGATCCACGGTGATAAGTCTTGATGAGCATGTACGGAATAACCGATAAGTTCAAGGAGTTCTTCAAAACGAAGAGAAATTGAAACTCTCAATTTTATTAATGCTTAAAACTTGAAGAATACAAGGATAACAAGCCTTTAAATAGGCCAAAAAATATGAAGAATAGAAACTAAATATTCGGCCACAAGGAAAGTAAATATTTGGCCAAAAACAAGAAAGGAAACTAACATACTTTTTCTAAACTACTACACACTAAAAATATCCATGAAGGAGAACAAAAAGGAAACTATATAATTTTAGGACAAGGCTTGGTAATAGAATTAGCAGCAAATGCAAGACAAATCATCTCTCCAAAATAGCGACAAATCGGAACAAATCATCTCTCCAAAATAGCGATGTCAGGAACAAATCATCTCTCAAAATAGCAGCAAATCGGGGACAAATCGGCTCAAAATGGCGACAAATCGGGAACAAATCATCTCTCCAAAATAGCAGCAAATCGGGAACAAATGTAGCTCCAAAATAGCAGCAAACCAACACCAGAGTGACAAATCTTTTTAAAGAAATAGAAACTCCTATTTTCCTAGCAAAACACACTTTCTAAATTAAATGGCAACCTACTTTTGGCTTGGAGAATAAATCTTTTTAAAATAAAGCAATTTCCGGTAAATAGTAATAAAACTCAAAACACTTGGAAATAGAAATATATTCGGCGTCTCCAAGGTTTCACAGCCTCCCGAATCTGAACTTTCCATAATTAAGATTGAATTCCTAATGAATCTTCTAGAAGCTCCTGCCTCACGGATCCTTTGTGCTTTGATTCTCATCACAAACAAATCATTCATAAAGTGTTAACAACTTCAGTTCTTGATCCCTAATATGTGTGTGTTGGTCATTCTTCTGCATAACCCGATTTGTAAAATTCGAGGTAGTCTTATGGATATGTAAAATAATGATCTCCGCTAATTTGACTCGGGTCCCATAAGTCGCATTTTTTTTTTTTTTGGATAAGTAAGGAATTTATTTCCAAAGGCCAAGCCGACAAACAACAATACAGAAGCGAAGCCCCGGAAAGGCGAAAAGTGGAAGCGACACCCCCTTAAAAGGGCATCATCCAGAAAACCTTCCCGAAGGAAGGCCTAACCATTACATAATGGCCACACAGGACCCCACATACGGGCCAACAAGCAATATCAAAACCAAGCCACACCCAGGACAAGGAGGAGAAAAACAACCAGCCCACAACTTAGAGGCAAAGGCAACAAAGATCACAAATAACAAGCCATGGCCTGGGCACCAAACAAACCAAGAGAGCCAGGGAGTCCACACATCCACAATCTGGGCCTGAGCAATCGTTCAGCTGACGAACTCGACAAAGGAATCCCAAGGGAGATTACTCGAGAGGCAAAGCCATCCACTCAAGACCTTGAATCTCTCCACAACGAGGAGTGGAAGGCCGGAGCACGGGCCCGAGCAGGCGAATCAGCGAATAGAATCAAGCCCGCCATTGAAAATTTAGCAAGCCCAGACAATGGCTTCACCTGATAACCAGGGGAAAAATACAAGGCCCAGGCCACGGAGAAAAACAAAAAAAGCGACTGGCCAGCTCATAAATATAGGAAAGGGGCATCGGCCGGCTTCCTGAGCAAACAGTACTTATTTGTAAGCAAGCCCAAAATAAAACCAAGCCCCATCCAGAGCAAACCAAACCCGGACTCACATAATACGAGACGGTCAGGTCAAACCCGACAAATATAAGCAAGCCCACATCCGGGCAAAGGAAGAACCAATAAAAATTCCCTGCGCGGCAAGGCAATAAGGAAACCAAAGCAGACGAAGCCGCCATGGAACGGGGCTAAAAATACCACCCCAAGGAATAACCAAGGACCATAGCCCAGGTACACGCAATCAAACCATTTACCCATAGACATGAGCCACAGGAACACGACGAAGTCGTGATGAGAATCAAAGCACAAAGGGTCAGAGTGAGGCGGGCTTACAAGATTCATTAGATTTGATCTTAGTATGGAAGAGGATTCGGTCGGAAATTTGTGAAACCTTGGAGACCTTGGAATATATTTCTATTTCAAGTGTTTTGAGTTTTATTACTATTTTTGATTTGGGTTGTTTATTTTAAAAGATTTATTCTCAGTCAAAATGAAGTTGCTTTATTTAATTTAGAAATTGTGTTTTGCTAGGAAAATGGGATTTATTTCTTTTAAAAGATTTGCTTCAAATTTGGTGTTGGTTTTGCTGCTATTTTGGAGCTGATTTGTTCCTGATTTGCTGCTATTTTGGAGAGCTGATTTGTTCTACGATTTCTTCTTATTTGGAGCTGATTTGTTCTGATTTGCTGCTATTTTGGAGAGATGATTTGTTCCTGATTTGCTATTTTGGAGAGATGATTTGTTCCTGATTTGCTGCTATTTTGGAGAGATGATTTGTTCCAGATTTGCTGCTAATTCTATTACCAAGCCTTGTCCTAAAATTATATAGTTTCCTTTTTTTCTCCTTCATGGATATTTTTAGTGTGTAGTAGTTTAGGAAAAAGTATGTTAGTTTCCTTTCTTGTTTTTGGCCAAATATTTACTTTCCTTATGGTCGAATATTTAGTTTCTATTCTTCATATTTTTTTGGCCTATTTAAAGGCTTGTTATCCTTGTATTCTTCAGTTTTAAGACATTAATAAGGTGAGAGTTTCAATTTCTCTTTGGTTCTTTGAAGAACTCCTTGAACTTATCGGTTATTCCGTGGCGTTCATCAAGACTTATGGTGGATCTCCATCACGGTGTGGCGTCCTCACATGCAAGGTTCTTGCTTCCATATAAACAGCGGGTCAAGGTCATCCATCCAAGCCGACATTTAGGCGGTTCTTAGGAGTATGGTCGATCCAGTCTCCTCACAAGTTGGTGGGGTTCGTATCATTTGGTATCAGAGCAACAGGTTCTATTTTCTGGTTTGCCTATCTTTTATTAATATTATTTATTTCTTTATTAAACCATCTTAGTCACCCTTTCATCCATACCTTTTCCTAAATTCCGTTCAACCCCAATTTCATTCACAACCTATTATCTACTTCATTCCAAGTCTGATTTTCTTCATTCTTGATCGGATATAATTTTTTATTGTTTCTTTTTTTTAGTGAATTGTCCATCCCAAGTTAGAAAAAAAAAAAGAAAAAAAAAGGAAAGTAAAGGAAAAAGAATAGTTGAAAAAAAGGTCAAAAAGGTCGAAAAAATCCGGAAAAAAGTCGAAAAAAAAAAAAAAACCATAATTTTTTTAAGTATATTATAATTCTAGTTGTTGGAAATCAACTCCCCACCATAGTATAAAAAAAAAAAAGTCAAGAAACTTTGTGTCGTTTTACCGTGGAGGATGTGTATTTATTTTCATGCCATGAACAACATTATGGTTAAGATTCGAGGACGAATCTTTTCGAGGAAGGGGGGAATGATGAGAATCAAAGCACAAAGGATCCGTGAGGCAGGAGCTTCTAGAAGATTCATTAGGAATTCAATCTTAATTATGGAGAAGTTCAGATTCGAATTTTGTGAAACCTTGGAGGCATAGAATATATTTCTATTTCAAGTGTTTGAGTTTATTACTATTTTGATTTGGAGTTGTTTTATTTTAAAAAGATTTATTCTCCAAGTCAAAGTAGAAGTTGCTTTATTTAATTTAGAAAGTGTGTTTTGCTAGGAAAATAGGAGTTTCTATTTCTTTTTAGAAAAGATTTGCTTCAGATTTGGTGTTGATTTGCTGCTATTTTGGAGCTGATTTGTTCCTGATTTGCTGCTATTTTGGAGAGATGATTTGTTCCTGATTTGCTGCTATTTTGGAGAGCTGATTTGTTCCTGATTTGCTGCTATTTTGGAGAGATGATTTGTTCCAGATTTGCTGCTAATTCTATTACCAAGCCTTGTCCTAAAATTATATAGTTTCCTTTTTCTCCTTCATGGATATTTTTAGTGTGTAGTAGTTTAGGAAAAAGTATGTTAATTTCCTTTCTTGTTTGGCCAAATATTTACACTTTCCGCCCATATGGCCGAATATTTAGTTTCTATTCTTCATATTTTTTTGGCCTATTTAAAGGCTTGTTATCCTTGTATTCTTCAAGTTTTAAGCATTAATAAAATTGAGAGTTTCAATTTCTCTTTCGTTCTTTGAAAAACTCCTTGAACTTATCGGTTATTCCGTGGCGTTCATCAAGACTTATCAGTCGGATTTCCATCACCGATTGTGGCGTCCTCACCTATACCAAGGTTCTTGCTTCCATATAAGCAGGTCAGTCATCCATCAAGCCGACATTAGGCGGTTCTTAGGAGCTAATTAGTCATGAGATTCTCCTCACAAGTTGACGGGGTTCGTATCAGTTTGATTAGATGAAATTGATTGAAAATCTTTTTGGTTCCTGAATTAAAGATTAGATAGAATTCATATCACAACTGATTTTAAATGAATTGACTTGCTGATAAGGTTGAGAAGATGATTGGAAAGAAAAATGGTCTAACTATATTGCTTGGCGACAAGCAAAACTTTAAGTTTAGGGGAGTTTGATAAATCTGACACTCATATAGTTTTAAGCCCATTTTTCATGCATAATTAAGCGCTTAATGCTTATTTTAATACAAAGTTATGGAGTCTTCACTAAATTTGTTGTTTTGTAGGAATCAAGATCAAAGGAAGAAAAAATGGCAGGAAAAGTAGCTAAAAAGACCAAGGCAGATACAAGTTCAATGGGATAAAGAGAAGGAACCAAGAGGAAAAAAAATGGAGATGCTCACTAGGAGCAGACGGTTCGTCAGCGCAGCTGAAGATGGTGTGGTGGTGGGAGTGCAGTGTTGGTGGAGGGGGTCCCGCATTTCGGCCTCCCGGGCCAGGACCTCTCAGTCTTGCAGGTTTCCCAAAAAAAAGGAACCAATGTCAAAGCGCGACCATGGTGTTCTCCCCAGGCCGAGCACGCGATTTGTGGTTGAGATCGGTCACGAGAGCTCTCGGAGGGACTCAGGCGTCTCCATAGACCGAATCAAGTTCCTCAGGTACGTTGAAGCCATCGCCGGGTGTCGCAAGCCACGGCCAAACGAGGCAAGCTTAGCTCTGCCCGTGAGCAGTTAAATATGGCCTTTGCCCGGCGAGCGCTTCCAGATCAACCGTGGCTTCGAATCCGGCGAGTGGACCTCATCGGAAGCGTCTGACGCCAACCTCGAGCGGCTGACAGGAGTCAGCATTGGAGTGAAGCAGCGGCAAGACTAACAGCTCGGCCAGGCGAGCTCGAATCGGAATGGCGCCAGCGAACCAATTCGACCAACTAGATATCTTAGAAGTTCTCCCCAGTCTTAGCAATTCTCTCATGGCAAGCGGGGCGAGCGCGAGGAAAGGGGTCGAGACCGGCGGAAATAGGTATGTTCAGCTGTAGCCCGATTTTTCCATTTGTAGGTAATATGGATGATGATCCTCCAGTAAAGTCTTGGAAAAGCTTGGTCTCTATGCCTGTGAAAACAGGGAGTCCGTTGCAGTTCTATGAGCCGCATTATGCTGAAGGTAAGCTTGTTGCCAAGCCTCCGGTTGAGGCTGTGAATGAGGGCATCGACTTGTGGAAGGGGTGTTTAGTTGGGCAATTTCTGGACAAGCGACTCCCGTTCCCGGTGGTGCCCGATCTGCAGTTGCGAGACTTTGGGGCGAAGGGAATCTGGAAATATCAACAACTGAGAATGGTTTATTCTTCTTCAGATTCAAGGACCCAGAGGCGCGGGACTGGGTTATGGATAATGGACCATGGCATTTAGCTGGGAGACCGTTCATATTACGTGCATGGAAGCCTGGAATGGACATGCTCAACGTCCAATTATCATCTATACCAATTTGGGTCAGGTTCTATAACATTCCTCTGGAATACTGGACGAGCACGATGTCTTGGGCACATTGCAAGCCTTGTTGGGATCAGCTACACCTTGATCCTCACTTTGAAAACCAAACAAAAGCGTCTTTTGCTAGAATTTGTATAGAGGTTTAGGGTTGATTGTGGTCCTAAATCGGTGCTCTGGATAGGGGTAATGGCGGTTATTCTACCACCAGGATCGAATATCCTGGGCTCCTGATGTTGTGAATCACGAAGCTATTTGGTCATAACACATTTAAATTGTCAAGCTAAGAAAGAGGCCAAGCGGTGGCATGATCTCCACAATTCACGGGAGCGATGGCGGGAGGTGGTAAATGGGAAGGAATTGATGAAGGGGAAGGATTGAAGATAGCGGTACGGGGCATGCGGCGGCGAAAAGCCCACTATTTGAGAGTCCATTTCTCTTATGCTTGCCAGAAGAAATTTGGTTTTGGCGGGCGTAGTGGGCGATAGTAAGGCTATTATTGAGGTTGGCCCCTCTCAAGCTTCATGGCAGCACACGCTGGCTTGTCTAGGCGCAAGCGAGGTAGAGGATCCTAATGAGGAAGGGTTATTGCCCAGCCCCTCTATGACTTGATTTTGGTCCTCTCCCGGTATTAACACTTTCGGGGCACATAAAAGGGTTGATGAAGTGGATTTCACGCCTGTGCCTCTCTCAAGGAAGAAGCTCAAGAAATTGAAGAAACGGGCCGGCTGGTCGCGGGGATCAGGGATGGGGGACTCCATCTTCCCGATGGTTAAGTTCGCCTCTTGGAACATAAGGGGCTTGAGCGACCCACCAGCGAAAGTGCGTTCTTTTGTAAGGTTCCATGATCTTGATTTTATTTGTCTCTTGGAAACTCGGGTGCGAGCGCCTAACAGGGACAGAATTTTTAGCTCACTTTTTCCGGGGTGGAGGCTTTTCCATAACTATGAGCATGCACAGCTTGGACAAGCAAATCTCTATTCAAAGAATTACGGCCAGAATTCAGTCTTGGACAAGCAAATCTCTATTCAAGGTTCACTCACGGTCAACTTTCGATCTTTTAGTGGTTTGCATGAGCGAGTTGTGGCGGCCAGACAGGCACTTTGCCGAGGCCCGGTCCTCTTTGTGTACTTAGTCCCTCTAATCCCATGCTGGGGGAAAATGAGAGGATTTGCTTAAAGAATTATCATGACAGCGGATTCTTTGAAGAGGGTTTCTTGGAAGTAAATCTAAGTTCAATGGCTTAAACTCGGGGATCAGAACACTAGCTGCTTCCACAAGGCTGTCAAAGCTCGTAATGCTAGGAGTGCTTTAAAGGTTATTAATCTTTGAATGGTTGCGGGGCGAGGCCGATTGCCATCGGGGCGGAAAGTACATTAGACACTTCAAGGTATTTTATGTTAAATTGATCCCTCCTTTAACCACTCAAATTATTTAAGTATTTAAACAACTTGATGGCTTCAGATAATACCAAGATTCGATACACCGAATAAAACACTTCCCATGAGGAGATTAATGAGGCCATTTTTTCCATCGATGGATTCCAAGGCTCCCGTCCCGATGGTTTTTCCTCACGTTTCAAGGCTGTGGGGCATTATTGGAAGTGATGTCATGCAAATTCGTGAGTTCCTTTAGAATCAAGTATGCTTCACGAGATTAATCAGACAAGCTATAGCTTGTGCCTAAGGTTCCCAATCCCGGTTCTATGCACGACATGTGCCTATTTCTCGTCAGAACACCATCTATAAGTGCATCTCGAAGATCATTGTCGAGTTAAATAAAGGTATCCCAGATATTATCGCCTCGCACCGCTTGTACAAGGTCGGAGACGCCGACAATGTCCTTATCACCTAAGACCTTTATGTTAAACTACCATCGTGAGACGGGTCCCTCCTGTGTGTGCGATGAAGGTTGACATCATGAAGGCATACGTACACGCTAGGTGGGACTCGTATCTTGAGTATTCTCTCCCGTAAGGTACCTTCTCACCTTTGAATGTATTATGGCATGCATCACTACCCCGTCCTTCTCTATTTCGGTAAATGGTGAGCTTGCGGGGTTTTTTGCTAGCAAGCGGGGTTTTTATTCATCCTCGCAATGGAGGCCTTTTCCAGATCCTTAGCTGTGGCAACCAATAGGCAAGGGTTTCAGTTTCACCCCAGATGTAAGGAAAACAAATTAACTCACTTATGCTTTGCAGATGATATGTTTTTATTTTCTGGGGGACGAACTGTTCGTGTCTTTATGGAAGAATTGCTGTGTTTATGAGCTTCTGGACTTCAAGTGAACAAACAGAAAAGTGCCATTTTCCTAGCCGGAGTCTCTGATGAAGTTAGGTATGATTTGTTGAGCGCCAGACTGGGTTCAGTCTGGCCAAGTTTCCTATGAGATATTTGGGAGTCCCTTTGATTTCTAAGGCTCACCCACGGTGATCAGATGCCTCTTATCCAAACAATTACTACTGTAATCCACTTGACTAAAGAACTCTCATCTTATGCCTAAGAGGTTACGCTTGATCATTAGCTTCAGCCTTATACAAAGATACAATTGTACTGGTGCAGCCAGTTTATTATTCCCAAGTATACTATATCTAAGATTGAGCAGCTTATTGCCAGCCTCTCTATGGTCCTGAAATTCCGGAGCGCCGGTCGTGCTAAGATCAATCGAGTCATGTGTTCCGCCAAAGGAGAGGGCGGCTCAGGGCCTCGGTGACGTGTTAAAGACCTCGAATGATCCAAATGTTGCGAAGCATATATGGAACTGCTCTACAAGAAGGACTCCTTTATGGCAGCGTGGGTTTGAGGTTTTATCTCAAGGCAGGAAGTCTCTCGAACGCAAAGGTCCCTACGAAGTCGTTCATGGAGTCATGGAAAATCCTTCCAATCCAGGAGGATCAGACCCTCATAAAGCACAAGGTGGGTGACTGAGCTACGACTCTTATGGCATGATTTCGAACCCTAAGCAACTCTCTCCTTCCCTATTATGGCGAGCGGATCTTGAGCGACTCAGAATTCATCGTAATGCCTGAGTAGTCAGAGTTATTGATGAGGGTGGAACTCGTCTATCGCTAATTCAGGGACCTTATTGCTATCAAGAACGCTTGTGCTAATTACCATATCGATGCCTCTAGAGAGGATACTATTGTCCCCGTGACCCATCGGGTTTCTACCGTAAGCCTGCTTGAACCACTTTAGGCCAAAGAAGCCGCTTAATCGGGCACTATTCGACCGTTCCCCAAGCCATCAGAGGCATGTTTCATTGTCCGTTGGCTGCCTGTAATGAGATTATTACCTGTGATAAGCTTCTCAAGTGGGGCCTCACCACTCCTATATCTTGTGTATTTTATCGTGTTAATGTTGAAGAGATGTGAACCATCTATTCTTCGCCTGCTATTTCAATACCGGTATTCGCAGAGGATTCTATGGTTGTGTGGGGTATCTAGAACTCCGAGGTATTGGGAGAACGAGCTATTATGGGTAATTGCCATCAAGGGAAAGTCCTTCAGCTCTATTACACGGAAGATTGCATGGGGCGCTACTATATACCACCAGGTCATCGAATAGAAGAATCTAAGAGAACAACTATACCCAATTTGACACTATTTTTCATTTCATTTGTGATGATGTTAGACTCGGGGATTTCCTCGTATCTCGTAAGGTTGTTGATAGTCCCGCAAATGTGATCAATGTGTGAGATGGTCCTTCCCATTAATATTTTATCTCATATGGTAGGTTGGTTGCTTGATTTTTATGATTGTTGGGGCCTTGTTGCCTTGCCCAGTTGTGGTTCCGTTGCTTCTTTTGCCCTGATTGTGGGCTTGTTTTTGTTGGGGGTTTTGTGTTGTTCGCTGTTGGCCTGTCTTATATTTTAGGGAGGTGCCGTCCGTTTGCCCGTTCATGGCCCCGGGCCTCTTTGCTTTGTATTCTTCACGGCCATTTCCTTTGGTAATAAATTCTTAATTATCCAAAAAAAAAAAAGACCAAGGCAGGAGCAATAATTGTCACGACAAAACCACATTTGTCGCAACAAAACAGAAAGAAAATGGTAAAAAAAATTTCATGACATTCAAACATATGTCACAACAATCACTGAGAAAAATTTCAGAGGAAAAACTTGAAAATTGTCGCGACAATCTAAAAGTTGTTGCGACAATTTAGTCGAAGGACAACAGTGCACAACAACAAGAATTGTCGCGACATTACATGTGACACCCCAAACCCGGTCCGCTGACAACCCTAACCTCGCAATAGTCGCGGATGCTCAAGTTACCCACACCACCTGGCGAAAACCTGAAGAGTCCGCTTGCACGAGGAGCTCTAACCATGGTACATAACCTATCCCAACCATACACAATGACCACACAGGGTCCAAATGCAAGTAAAATAATAGCCACTTGGGCCCTTACATCAATACTCACAATATACACCAACTATATACAATAGTTTTAAGAGTTAATAAAATTACTCTTATACAACATATATTAAAAGTTTAAAACATTCTAATACATTTATACATAACAAAACTAAAGCCACAACCCGGCTTTCTTCTAAATCGGTGATGCAGGAGCTTCTATAAACACACCGAACATTGGGAATTCAGCCCTAATTATTGAAGAATTGGATTGGGGAGGTCAAGACGCATTGAATACATGTGAAAACTCCTTTTGACTCTCATTTGGGCCTGGAAGGCAAAAACGTGGTCGACTGACAAACCCCGATGTGGAGTCACTATATTAATTTTAGGAAAGTTTGCTTATTTATTTTACTAAGATTTGTTTCTATTTATTTTAGAAAGTTTGCTTTATTTATTTTAGAAGATTTGCTTTGTTTATTTTAGAAAGTTTGTTTATTTATTTTAGAAAGTTTTCTTTTAGGAATTCTTGTACTTGTGAAGTTTCTTTCCTAGTTAAAGTAGTTGCTTTCTTTGATTTAGAAAGTATGAGGCTATATATACCTCATAATGTAGTCTTTGAAAATCGCCTTCAAGTTTAATAATATTTTCAGATTTCTTTTTTAAGAGTTCTCGTCTCTATCTCTCATGGATTCCCTGGGACGAAGTTCGTGGCTTCTCATACCTAGGTGGATTCCTTGGTGGCGAGTCTTTGTCCTATTATCAATCAACCATTCATAGTTGATTGTGGCGCCTTCCACTCCATCATCCATCTGGTGTGGATCGCTTCATTAACTTTAGCAACCACTCTCAGGCAAACTCTACTATCTTCACCATCTCATCTTTTCTCCAAACTTTCCATAATTCAAATTTTCAACCTCAACCCAAAACTTTCCAAATCTTGTTCCATACTACTAAAACCTTCCTAAACACCTTCCCTTATATACCATAAATCGCCTTCTTAACTTAGAAAATCTCCAAAATTCGTCCATAACCTATTTTGACCCAAGAAAACTACCCCAAACCCATATTTTGACTTACCTAACTCGATCATCCATCACTGGCCCCAACCTTGCATCAAAGTGGCATCGCAGGCTCGCTGATTGATGGCCATCATAAGCCAAAGAGTATTCTTTGGTTCCGAGACAAGAGTCCTAATCATGGTTCAAGTAGTTCCTAATCCCCATTGCAAAAACGATTATCGATCTTGAACTGTAGTTCAACGTCTACAAAGCAAGATGGCTATCAATGATGATCCTATGGCGTAAAAGACCTCGTTAAGTGAAGGTGAAGGTGATGAAAGTTTCGACGAGGGAATTGTGCCGCCAGCTGCCCTGGATTACTGAGGCGCAAGAAGCCCAAAGACAAGCATTCAAGAGAATATGATTATGGAGGAAGGTATGAAGATCGACATACCGCTGGCGATGATTACGCATGAAACGTAGAATAATGATGAAAGTTCCGCATTCAATCCAAAGTTTGATATCTAATTCACAAAGAATGCATGTCGATGACTTCGATTGGCTTAATATCGTCGAACGTGTCTTGAATATTATGATCCCCGAAGCAAAAGGTGAAGTTGGTGGCTATCAAGATGCGCAAGAATGCTTCTTTTTGGTGGGAAAATTTAAAGAGGCAGCGTCAGAGAGATGACAAGAAGAAGATTGAAACAATGGGATTTGATTCTACCCCAAATTGAGTTTGCCTACAATAGGTCCATGCATAGAACTGTTGGGAAAAGCCCATTTGAGGTAGTCTATGGACTACAACCGATTGGACCCATGGAATTAAACTTCATCCGACTATTCAACAATTCTAGTGGATGCCGCCAGGAGCCAAAGAGATCAAGAAGTTGCATGAAGAAGTTCGCTTGAAGATTGAGAAGAAGAATGCCAAATATGTGGAACAAGCAAATAGACGTCGCAAGTATGTTGAGTTTGAGGTTGGCGAATTGGTTTGGGTACACCTTCACAAGGATAGGTTTCCACCAGGAAAGTTTGGAAAGCCTGGGTTGCGGGTAGATGGCCCTTTCCAAGATTATAGAGCAGGCTCAAGAGAATGCCTACAAGCTGCAAGGCTGCACGAATATGAAATTTCTCCAATGTTCAAAAGTTATGATTCTGAGGGCGCATATCATTTGAAGACTGAGGCAAGTCTTTTCCCAGCCTATGGGGGATGATGCAGAGTTTCATAAACACATCAACATTGGGGCTCCATCACTATTGAAGAATTGATTACATCGCGATCATGTGAAGACTCTTTGGACCCCACGGGGCCTTGGAAGGCAAAAACGTGGCTCGACTCCTGGACAAACCCCCGATGTGAGCCGCCATATTAATTTTAGAAAGTTTGTTTATTTATTTTACTAAGATTTGTTTTATTTATTTAGAAAGTTTCTGCTTTATTTATTTAGGAAGATTTGCTTGTTTATTTTAGAAAGTTTGTTTTATTTATTTTGTGAAAGTTTTCTTTAGGTTTAGACTTAGAAAGTTTTTTCTCCTAGTTAGAAGGCTTTTGATTTAGAAAGTATGAGGCTGAGTATATACTCCCCTTTGTGTCTTGAATGCTTAATAATATTGTGATTTTCTTTTAAGAGCCTTCGTTCCTTGATTCCTGTGATCTTGGGGAGCAGGCATACTTCCAGTGATTCTGAGGGCGAAATGATCCGGCTTTATCAATCAAATCCGGCCCAGTTGATTGTGGCGCCTACTCCATCATCTATCTGAAAATCGCTTCATTAACTCAAGTAACCACTCTGTGCAAACTCTACTATCTTCACCATCTCATCTTTCTCCAAACTTTCCATAACCAAATTTTCAACCTCAACCCAAAACTTTCCAAATCTTGCTCCATACTACTAAAACCTTCCTAAATAATTCTTTCCCTTATATACCATAAATTCGCCTTTCTTAACTTAGAAAATCTCCAAAATTCGTCCATAACCTATTTCGGGGCCTCAAGAAAACTACCCTAACCCATATTTTGGACTTTACCTAAACTTCTCGGATCATCCATCCTAAATACTTTTCCCTTATATACCATACCTCGCATTTCTAACTTAGAAACTCCAGCTCAACCCATTTTATTCAAGAAAACCACCCTAAACCCATATTTTGACTTACCTAAACTTCTGGATCATCCATCACGGTCCCAACCTTGCATCAATCGGCCTTTAAGATGAGCCGTCTCCTCGAACGCTCCCTGTACCTGAAAATAATATTCCCTCGACAGGGTAAGCTATCGCCCAATAGTGGAATCACCCTAAATCGGTTACTCGCCACCTAAGTGCATATGCAATGCTCCAATGTAAACACACACTCAAGTAAATTCGTGATCCTATGATGCAAGGTTGGGACCGTGATGGATGATCCAAAAGTTTAGGTAAGTCAAAATATGGGTTTGGGGTAGTTTTCTTGGGCCAAAATAGGTTATGGATGAATTTTGGAGATTTTCTAAGTTAAGAAAAGTGAATTTATGGTATATAAGGGAAAGGGGTATTTTAGGAAGGTTTTGGTAGTATGGAACAAGATTTGGAAAGTTTTGGGTTGAGGTTGAAAATATGGTTATGGAAAGTTTAGAGAAAAGATGACGGTGATGGAAAGTAGAGTTTGCACAAGAGTGGTTACTTAACGGCGAATGAAACGATCCACACAAGATGGATGATGAAGTGAAGGCGCCACTAATCAACTATGGATCGGGTTGATTGATAAGCCGGACAAAGACTTCGCCACCAAGTAATCCACCAAGGTATGAGAAGGCCACAAACTCGTCCTCAAGGAATCCACCCAAGAGATAAGAGAACAAGAGAACTCTTAAAAAGAGAAATCAAAATATTATTAAACTTGAACCGATTTTCAAAAGATCACATTAGGGGGTATATAATAGCCCCCATACTTTCTAAATCAAAAAGCAACTTCTACTTTAACTAGAAAAAGAAACTTTCTAAATTACAAAAACAACTCTACTTCTTTAACTAGAAAAGAAACTTTCTAAATTACAAAAGCAACTCCTAAAAGAAAACTTAAAATAAATAAAGCAAATCTTCCTAAAATAAATAAAGCAAACTTTCTAAAATAAATAGCAAACTTTCTAAGATAAATAAAGCAAACTTTCTAAAATAAATAGCAAACTTTCTAAAATAAATACGGCAAACACATCGTGGGTTTGTCCAAGTCTCCACCACGTTTTTTGCCTTCCAAGGCCTAAATGAGGTCCAAAAAAGGAGTTTTCACATGTATTCAATGCCTTGACCTCCCCAATCTAATTCTTCAATAATTAGTGCTAAATTCCCAATGTTTGAGTGTTGCAGATTTTCCATCAAACCCCCCTATAGTCAGGGAAAAGACTTGTCCTCGTCTTCACTCATGATAAGACCCCAAATCCTTAACCTTGAATGTAGGCAAGATATTGCAGTCATCGGACAATTTAACCTTGTAAGCATTCTTTATGATCTTCTTAATAATCTTGGAAGGACCATCTATTCTTGTGCACAACTTGGAACACCTCTCTTTTATCATGTGTTACCGAATCCATCCTCCTGATCAAATACCACCAAGATAACCTTCATATGCTTGTCTTCATATTGTTCCACTCTTTGCCCTTGTTGAATCTTGCTTCTCATGAATAAAATGTTGTTGAAAGCTTGGCAATCAAAACACATACTCCAAGATCCATCTTTTCTACGCACCAACATAGCTGGGAACCACATAGGAACTTTCACTCTCTTGAACAAGCTCTTGTCAAGAAAAATCATCAACTTGTGTTTTAAACTCTTCATGCCCTAGGGCTCTTCTATAGAGGCTAGCGCATTAGGAAAAACCAAACCTGGTATGAGGTCTATTTGATGTTGAATACCCCTTATAGGTGGAAAACCGTGTGGTATTTCTTCAGACATTACATCAACAAATTCTAGAATCGATTTTACTTATTACGAGAATTCCTTTTCACTTTCGGTTTCTTCAACAACCAAAGTCGTCACATCTGAAACATCTTTGATTTCCAAATCAAAATTTGACAATAGTGAACTCTTCTCCTCATCTTCTGGATATGGTTAGATTCACTACTTCTTCAACATCCAACTTATATTTGACAAAGAGTGATTTGTCTCTCACTGCCTTCCTGACATGTTTAGATTCGATCACTTGTTCAACATCTTCTTCCTGGCTTCATCTTCCTCATAATCGCTTGGTTAGACATTCGTAATCAATATGCCCCAACCCTTGCACTTAAACACGTCTTTGACTTAGAAGCCAATTCTTGTTGTGCTTCACTTTGCTTGGAGTGGGGTAGTTTTCGTATCACTAGGATTCCAAGAATTAGAACCTCAACAAACCCTTCATTAGCCACACTCTTAGTTGTAGTAGAGTTTGCTACTTTTTTTTTAGTCCCAACTTTCAAAGCAAGTTTCATCACATCTCAAGACTATTATGGTTGCAAAAATAACTCTAGCAATACTAGATCTCAAACCAAAGAATGTAGTGGTGGGCTATGCATATTTCCTACTTCTCTTGCAAGTCTCCTTTGATAATCAAGTTTACAAACTAGTCAATACTCCACACTCAAATCTCGTTGCTTAAAGTTCCGAATTTTCGAGGTGTATGTCTCAAGTAAAGAGTTAAAGGGAAGGTAATTTTTAGTTCTTTCTTCATCTTCCCAAGTTTGAATCTTCTTTACCATCTCTTCACGTTGTCTCTTCATGTTTTTCCACCAAAAAGAAGCATTCTACACATCTTGTAGCCACCAACTTCACTTTTTTTCACTGCCTGTAATCATTTATAATACTCAAGACATGCTCCACTGATATTAAGCCAATCCTGTGTAAATTCACGATCCATCCTTCCATCGAATTCTCGAATGTTAAATTTTGATCAATTCAAAGCCTTCATCATAGTTACCATGCCTCTTATAGTAATCTTCATTCTCGGTAGTAGCAATCATACCTCCCATGATAATCATAGTCTCGCATATTGCCTTTTAGCTTTCTTGTGCCCCAAGAAACGCTCGTTGACTAGGTCATAAAAGCTCTTCATAAAATCATATTTTTCCTCCTTGGCTAGTGAACGACTAAACCTTATCTAGAGATCTTGTCTCGCATCAAGCACACCGCTACTTTATGATCACCATCAATCCACGAGCCTCGATACCACTTTGATGCAAGGCTGGGACCGTGATGGATGATCCAAGTTTAGGTAAGTCAAAATATGGGTTTCGTAGTTTTCAAGCCAAAATAGGTTATGGACGAATTTTTGAGATTTTCTAAGTTAAGAAAGGTGAATTTATGGTATATAAGGGAAAGGGGTATTTTTGGAAGGTTTTGGTAGTATGGAACAAGATTTGGAAAGTTTTGGGTTGAGGTTGAAAATATGGTTATGGAAAGTTTAGAGAAAAGATGATGGTGATGGAAAGTAGAGTTTGTACAAGAGTGGTTGTTTTACCGCTTAATGAAACGATCCACACAAGATGGATGATGAAGTGGAAGGCGCACAAGAATCAACTATGACGGATGATTGATAAGCCGGACAAAGACTTCGCCACCAAGGAATCCACCAAGGTATGAGAAGCCACAAACTCGTCCCCAAGGGAATCCACCCAAGAGATAAGAGAACAAGAGAACTCTTAAAAAAGAGAAATCTGAAAATATTATTAAACTTGAACTGATTTTCAAAAGACTACATTAGGGGGGTATATATAAAGCAACTTTCTACTTCTACTTTAACTAGGAAAAGAAACTTTCTAAATTACAAAAAGCAACTCCTAAAAGAAAACTTTCTAAAATAAATAAAGCAAATCTTCCTAAAATAAATAAAGCAAACTTTCTAAAATAAATAAAGCAAACTTTCTAAGATAAATAAAGCAAACTTTCTAAAATAAATAAAGCAAACTTAAAATAAATATGGCAGCTCCACATCAGGGGTTTGTCCAAGTCTGACCACGTTGGGCCTTCCAAGGCCCAAATGAGGTCCAAAAAGGAGTTTCACATGTATTCCACGCGCTCTTGACTTCCTCTAATCCAATTCTAATTTAGTGCTGAATTCCCAATGTTTGGAGTGTTTATAGATGCTCCTGCATCATCCTACTTGAATGTCTAAATGCCCGTTCCCATGTCTCGAGTCCTCACCGACTCCCTCACACTTGCCTAAGCCATGTATGAGAAAAACATCATTTTCAAAACAAAACTTGTTGTTCTTGAAAATACACTACCGAATCTCGGTAAAAATATGGGACTACCCTCCGAGGCGAATGTGTTGGAGAACCTTCCAAACAATACATGGGCCCTCCGACGTGTAATTGTAGGACCATCTCCCAACACCATTCTCTGGAAAATCATCCATTGAAATTCCTTTCTAAACCATGTTCGTTTTTCTATTAATTTTTCATGTCATGCACACACACCTAATTTCTAGGTTACCCAGGTGCATATGAAATGCATTATGCCATTTCAACAATTTTCATACCAATATATCAATTATGCAATATCCTATAATTTGCTTTCATACACATGTCATTCATTTCTACATTCCATACACACCACACATGGACGCTGGTCCACTCAGCATCCGGACTGCTTTTGGCCAATTCCCAAAAGCATAACAGTGGGTTGTCCGTGGGCAGGCCACTCACCACATATCGGTTCCACTTTGTGGAATCGAATTCCATGGCCATTTCCGGCCTCATGCACACCACAACATAATTTATAGCATAAATTATACCACTAGCGACCCAAACAGTCTGTGGACTGTCACGGACTGTCCAAATGGGTTCCATAAATTTTTCACACTTCGGTCCCAAGTTTTGGGACCGATCAAACGGCATTTCAAGGCTTCAAACCAACCGAATAATCAACAACACACTTAAACAAAGTGTAACTCAAGTAGGAGATACATATACAGAGAGAGAGACAAATAGCTTTTTAAATATTTTTATTTTCTTTATTTTCTTCTTCAATTTTCATTTTTGAATTAGAGTAGTTGATTTGAGGTACAATATTGAGCTTTTATCTTTGAATATCATGCTCCATTACTGTCTGAACTTAAAGAAAGGCTCGAAGCATTGTTGGAAATCCTTTTCTTCTTGTTTGTGATTATATTTTCAATGAATTTGTTTAAATAGTCATTGTTATGTGTGATCCAGTTATGGAAGGCTAACCTCTCTTTAGGAAGGGATTGATGATTTGATTATCATGTTTATATTATCTTCATGTAAGTTGTGGATTTGAAGAATGAGTTTATCTGATTGGTATTATTCTTGTAATGAACTATTCTAAGCATTAGTGGAGTATACCCAAAAAGAGTTGTATCTGTGCTCTGTTTTCTAGGATGCCTTTGAGTGACATAGAAGGATGTTCCTAAGAGAAAAGAGCAGTAACTTGGGGGTATGCTAAATTGATACTCTTAGAACTAATGAATTGCAAATATTACTGTGATAAATCACAAGTGTTGTTCTAACCTCTGACTTTAAGGTTCCCTTCTTAGTGATAACAAAAGCGTGTTTTTTTTTGGAACAAAAGCGTGTTCCCGAGGCACAAGGACAACCTAGTGAATTTTCAGTTTAATATTTTAAGGTTTCATCTAATTTTGGTAGAAGAATCTTATTCTTATTATCTTGGAAGAGATTATTCTGATCGAAATGCAGATTGAGGTACAAATTATGATTGGAGAGGCTTGTATTACCCTATCTATGGGAGCAAGTTAGTTTCGTCCCTTAGAATTGGTTGATTTGTACTAATTTAGGAAAAAACAACTAAATCTTAGAGGGAATCAGATCCTAAAAGTAGCTGTTTAGACACATGCTGTCTTGGTTCAGGAACATGGTGGCCTAAATGGTGAAATGTATAGTGGTTAAAGGTATTTCAAGACTATATTTAATATGACCTTGGACAGATTCAGGATTCAAACCCATAACTATGTTGTTTTTGAACATTATGCAAACTGATGATCATACCACTGATTCCATTCCCAGTTTTTATTAAATCTCAGAGAAACCTTTAATTCATTTATATTTAAACATTCTTCAATTAAAGAAAAATGTACAAAAAAAAAAAAAAAAGAAAGTTTATTCAGTTTTATTAATTAGTTTACAATTGATGAAAATTGAAGTTCAAATAGTGATGTTCTTGAGTAGTTAGGGTACTTGATCTTAAAATTTTCTTATTGATTTGTGGGAACGATATCTGGACTTAAAAATCCATTTTATTACTTGTTGACTTGTGCACTTGCAGTAGAAATGACCAAATTGAATTATAATTAGTTAAAAAGTAAGAGCAAGAGTATCAACTCTGATTCATGTAACCAAGTTTTTGGGGCTATTTCCAGGGACAAAGGATAAAATTCTTTAATGTGTTCAAAACCAAGCAATTTAGCATCAAGAGTAGAGATTATGACATACCTCCGAGAAAGTGCATTAGCAACGATGTTTTCCTTACCTTGCTTGTAGCATATAACATATGAAAATGTTTCTACGAACTCCATCTATCGTGCATGTCTCTTATTCAACTTCCCTTCAAATGCTTCAACGACTTGTAGTCGGTGTGAATTACAAATTACTTAGGCCAAAGATAATGTTTCAAAGTTTCCAAGGCCCGAACTAATGCATACAACTCTTTGTCATAGGTAGGGTATTTCAGGGCTACCCTACTTAGCTTTTTGCTAAAATATGCAATGGGTCATCCTTCTCGCATAAGAATTGTGCAAATACCTAAACTTGAAGCATCACATTCAATCTCAAAAGTTTTTGCAAAGTTAAGTAAAGCTAGTAAAGGAGCATGAGTTAGTTTTTCCTTGATCAATTGGGGTGCTTTTTCTTGCTCTTCTCCCCACTTAAACCTAACATTCTTCTTGATGACTTCGGTTATTGGTGCGGCTATGCTACTAAAGTCGTTCACAAATCGCCGGTAAAAACTAGCAAGTCCATGAAGACTTCGAACTTTACTTCCACTTGTTGGACTTGGCCATTCTTGAATCGCACGAAACTTCTCTTCCTCAACATGTATTCCTTATGCAAAAAAAAAAAAAAAAAAAAAAAACAAAAAAAAACAAAACAAAACCAAGAAACACAAGCCTATCGGTGCAAAATGTGCACTTCTTAAGGTTAGCAAACAATCTTTCTTTTCGAAGCACATCTAAAACAGATTTTAAATGAACCAAATGATCATCTAAGTTCTTGCTATAAATAAGAATATCATCAAAATAGACAACCATAAATTTTCTAATGAAAGCACGTAATTTAATGAGTGGTTCATTAATCTCATCAACAACATATTTTGTTTTGAACACAATTTTCCATTCATCACCTTCTTTAATTCTAATTTGATGATATCCACTTTTCAAATCAATTTGGGAAAAGATACAAGAACCATGCAACTCATCAAACATATCATCTAACCGAGGAATGTGATGCAAGGTTGGGACCGTGATGGATGATCCAGAAGTTTAGGTAAGTCAAAATATGGGTTTGGGGTAGTTTTCTTGGGCCAAAATAGGTTATGGACGAATTTTGGAGATTTTCTAAGTTAAGAAAGGTTATTTTATGGTATATAAGGGAAATGGGTATTTTAGGAAGGTTTTGGTAATATGGAACAAGATTTGGAAAGCTAGGTTGAGGTTGAAAATATGGTTATGGAAAGTTTAGAGAAAAGATGAGATGGTGATGGAAAGTAGAGTTTGCACAAGAGTGGTTACTTACCGGTTTAATGAAACGATCCACACAAGATGGATGATGAAGTGAAGGCGCCACAATCAACTATGGACGGGTTGATTGATAAGCCGGACAAAGACTTCGCCACCAAGGAATCCACCAAGGTATGAGAAGCCACGAACTCGTCCCCAAGGGAATCCACCCAAGAGATAAGAGAACAAGAGAGAACTCTTAAAAGAGAAATCTGAAAATATTATTAAACTTGAACTGCTTCTCAAAAGACTACATTATGGGGGTATATATAGCCTCATACTTTCTAAATCAAAAAAGCAACTTCTACTTTAACTAGGAAAAGAAACTTTCTAAATTACAAAAAGCAACTCCTAAAAGAAAACTTTCTAAAATAATTAAAGCAAACTTTCTAAAATAAACAAAGCAAATCTTCCTAAAATAAATAAAGCAAACTTTTTAAAATAAATAAAGCAAATCTTAGTAAAAATAAATAAAGCAAACTTTCTAAAATTAATATGGCGTACTCCACATCGTGGGTTTGTCCTCAAGTCCGACCACGTTTGGGCTCAAGGCCCAAATGAGGTCCAAAAAGGAGTTTACATGTATTCACGCCTCGACCTCCCCAATCCAATTCTTCAATAATTAGGCCGAATTCCCAATGTTCGGTGTGTTTATAGAAGCTCCTGCATCAATCCCCCATAGCTGGGAAAAAAGACTTGCCCTCAAGTCTTCACCGTGATAAGCCCTCAAGTCCTTAACATTGAACATTGGAGAAATTTCATATTCGTCTGCAACTCGCAATCTCTGTAGGCATTCGTCCAATTTTCTATAATCTTGAAAGTGGCCATCTACTCCTTGGCTCGAGTTTCCAAACTTTCCCGGTGGAAACCTATCCTTGCGAAGATGTACCCAAACCAATTCGCCAACCTCAAACTCAACATACTTGCGACGTCTATTTGCTTGTTCCACATATTTGGCATTCTTCTTCCCCAATCTTCAAGCTTAACTTCTTCATGCAACTTGATCTCTTTGGCTCTAACTTCAAAGATTCCACTAAATTGTTGAATGGACGGGTGCTAATTCCATGGGTCCAACCCACAGTCCATAGACTACCCTAAATGGAAGCTTTTCCCCACGCTCTATGCATGGACCTATTGTGTGCAAACTCAATTTGGGGTAGAATCAAATCCCATCATTTCACGTTCTTCCCACATAGCTCCTTAGCAAATTCCTAAGCTTCTATTAGTAACTTTGCCAATTCACGCTTGAGGGATAAGAGGTACTAAACAAAGAAAGAAGTCCCCGCTTTTCCACAGAGTTCTCCAAAAGTGACTAAGAAACTTAGAGTCTCGATTTGAAACCATAGTCTTGGGAATACCATGTAGACGCACAATCTCTTTGAAGTACAAGTCGGCAACATGCGAAGCATCATTAGACTTGTTGCATGGTACAAAGAAGCCATCTTTGAAAACCTGTCAACAACCACCATAATCGAATCTTTGTTTCTTTGTGTTCTAGGTAATCCCAAAACAAAATCCAAGCTTACCTCCTCCCATGGCATATTCGAATCGCAATGGTGTATATAAATTCCGCATTGTTTCCATGAGTTTTAGCCATCATGCACACAACACACTTCTTGGACAAATCTAGTACGTCTTTCTAGCTTAGCCAAAAGAAGTTTGCCTTCACTAGAGCTAAGGTTTTTAAGCCACTAAAGTGTCTCCTAATGTTCCACCATGCAACTCATCTAGAATACTCAATCTCAAGGAACAAGACGGGATTGATAGAGGTTTCCTTTAAAGAGAAAAACCGTCCATCCTACAAAATCCTTGAAAGGCTTGTCGGCAAGATACCTTCCATATATTTCACCAAAATCAGCATCCTCCTCGTATAGTTCTTCAACACATCGAATCCAACTACTGACTCGCATGGAAGTCACTAGTGGCATGTCTCCACTAAGGCATCCAAGAACAACGTTATGAACACCCGCTTTATGCTTGATTGTGAAGTTGTACGCTTGTAAGAATTCCACCCATGTCGCATGTCTTCGATTCCTAACGAAGCCGGGTGGTTGATGAATTTTAGTGCTTCATGATCCGAGAAAAGCACAAACGGCTTCAGAAGTATTGACTCCAATGAAATAAAGCTCTATAGATAGCATAAAACTCCTTGTCATAGGTGAGTACTTCCTTTTGCTTCATTTAACTTCACTAAAGAAAGCAATGGGTCTTCCTTCTTGACTAAGGACAAAGACCCAATCCCAACTTGAGATGCATCACACTCTACTCGAAGACTTTGTTGAAATTAGGTAAACCAAACATGGGGTCAGCGCATTTCTTTCTTTCTCTAATCAACTCGCTTTCCTCGGCAACACTAGTCCACTTGAATTTGTCTCCCTTTAAGCATTCAGTTACAGGAGCCATTATAGAGCTAAATCCACGAATAAATCTCCTATAAAAAGAGACTAGCCCATGAAAACTTCTCACATCATGGATCGAGCTAGGAGTTGGCCAATTCATAATCGCCTCTATCTTGCTTCGGTCCATCTCAATTCCATCTTTAGTAACCACATAACCAAGAAATATGATTCTGTTGGCATAGAAGTCACACTTCTTCAAGTTGACAAATAATCGTTGCTCCCTTAGGATAGAGAACAATTGCCTCAAATGCTCCAAGTGCTCCATCGAATTTTTGCTATAGATCAAAATATCATCAAAGTATACCACCACAAAATTTCCAATGCATGGCTTAAGGATATGATTCATAAACTCCTATAAAGTGCTAGGCATTGATAGTCCAAATGGCATCACCATCCACTCATAGAGTCCATCTCGAAGCTTCAAAGGCCAGTTTTCCATATCCATCTCCTTCCCTCATACGAATTTGATGGTATCCACTCTCAAATCAATCTTCAAAAGATGGACGCACTATGCTGATCCAAGAAATCATCGAGTCTTGAATGAAATCGATATTCACAGTAATCTTGTCGACTGGGCCCTACTTATCAACACACATCCTCCAAGATCCATCCTTCTTCGTACTAGCGGCAGAACCGCACAAGTAGCTCTTACTCTTCGAATAAGCCCTTTGTCGAGCAACTCATCAACTTGTCTTGTAAGCCTTTCATGTTCTTTTAGACTCATCCTATAGGCCGGCTTTATTGGGGCAAAATGTAACCTCGGTACGAGGTCTATTTGATGTTGAATATCTCTCATGGGGCAAACTCCATGTGGAATCTCCTCGCGTGACTACATCAACAAATTCCGCCACTGGCTCTACTTTGGGATCTCCTTCACTTTCGGTTTCTTCAATAGCAACTAAGGCCATCACATCCAACCGTGATCCGATTTCTTTCTCCAACTCCGGATTTTGACAACAAAGAATTTTGCTCACGTTCGGGAGGTCGGAGCACCGCCGCTTCAACCTGCTAAGACACTACAGGGCCATCCTCACGGAATGTGTAAGTGTTCTTGAAGCCATCATAAATGACTTTCCTATCATATTGCCATGGCCTCCCAAGCAGCAAGTGACAAACATCCATTGGAACAACATCACACCATACCTCGTCCTAGTAGTGCTTTCCAATTGTAAAAGAGACAAGGCACCTATGCTTTACTGATATCACTACCCTCTCTTGAAGCCACTGTGGTTTATAGGGTTTCCCGGATGTGGATCCATCTTCAAATCAAGCTTTTGCACCATCTCCATGAAACACAATTCGGCTTTTCTCCCACTATCAATAATAATAACTAAACAAACCCCGGTCCTTAGATGTGCACTTTGTGTGAAAGACATCGATCGCAACCAATTCTCCTCACTCCAGTAGCCGCCTTATCTTAAGACTTCTTTGAACAACTAAGGAAGTCCCATGGCCTAGTACAGTAAGCTCATCCTCTATCTTCATGGTCGCATTCAATTACCTCTTCGATCGCCTTCTTCCTCACTTCATTCTTCAACTAGGGCAACCACTGCCTAAGGCTAGGGACATTCGTGGTTATATGCCCAAAACTGCAAGATTTGAAGCACCGCTCTTCTGACTTAGAGGTAGACTCTTGTCGCGGGCTTGTGCACTTCACCTTTTACTTGAGGTTTAAGGGCGGTTTAATTACTTTAGGACCCCCTGAAGTCGAATTCTGATAAATCCTTCTTTAATCCGATTTGTAGTAAAACCCCATACTTGTTTAGAGCCTCAACTTTTAAGGCAAGCTTTATCACATCTTGAAGAGTATTATATGGCTGCAATTGAACAGTTTTAGAAATTTCGAACCTCAAACCAGCAAGGTAGCTGGCTATGGATCATTCCTCACCTTCGCAAGTCTCCCTTTGATCATCAAATTTTCAAACTCGCCTGAATACTCCTCCATTACCGGTCTCACGTCTAAATTTGAATTTTGAGGAAGATATCTCACGATAAGTGAAGTGGGAAGATACTTCCCTTTTTTAGTTCTTTCTTCATCTTTTCCTGCTCTAATCTTCTTCTTGTCATCTCTCCCGACGCTCTTAAATTTTCCCACCAAAAGAAGCATTCTTGCGCATCTCGATAGCCACCAACTTCAATTTTGCTTCTGGGGGATCATAATATCTAAAGACAATGCTCGACGGTATTAAGCCAATCCAAGAAGTCATCAAGATGCATCTTCCTTCAAATCTCGAATATCAAACTTTGATCAACTGAACTTTCTCATCATTATTACGCTTCTCATAGTAATCATCATCATAGATCGATCTTCATACCTTCCTCCATAATCATATTCTCAATGCTTGTCTTTAGCTTCGCCTCAAGTAATCTCGAACTTGGCTAGGCGCGGTACAAGCCTCACAAAACTACCGCTTCACCTTCCATGAAGGTCTTTGTCGCCATAGATCATCATTGATAGCCATCCGCTTGCACGCCTCGAACCATAAATTCAAGATCGCAATGCGTTGCAATGGGATTGAGAACCACTTGAACCATGATTAGGACTCTTGTCTCCTAACCAAGAATACTCTTTAGCTTATGATCGCCCATCAATCCTCGAGCTCATACCACTTTGATGCAAGGCTGGGACCGTGATGGATGATCCGTTTAGGTAAGTCAAAATACGGGTTCGGGTAGTTTTCACAAAATAGGTTATGGACGAATTTTGAGATTTTCTAAGTTAAGAAAGGTTATTTATGGTATATAAGGGAAATGGGTATTTTAGGAAGTTGCTGGTAATATGGAACAAGATTTGGAAAGTTTTGGGTTGAGGTTGAAAATATGGTTATGGAAAGTTTAGAGAAAAGATGAGATGGGCGATGGAAAGCAGAGTTTGCACAAGAGGCTACTTAACGTTTAATGAAACGATCCACACAAGATGGATGATGAAGTGAAGGCGCCACAATCAACTATGACGGTTGATCGATGCCGCACAAAGACTGCCCACCAAGGAATCCACCTCAAGGTATGAGAAGCCACGAACTCGTCCTCAAGGGAATCCACCCAAGAGATAAGAGAACAAGAGAGAACTCTTAAAAGAGAAATCAAAATATTTATTAAACTTGAACTCCGCTTCTCAAAAGACTACATTATGGGGTATATATAGCCTTCATACTTAAATCAAAAAAGCAACTTTCTACTTTAACTAGGAAAAGAAACTTAAATTACAAAAGCAACTCCTAAAGAAAACTTTCTAAAATAATTAAAGCAAACTTTCTAAAATAAACAAAGCAAATCTTCCTAAAATAAATAAAGCAAACTTTCTAAAATAACAAAGCAAATCTTAGTAAAATAATAAAGCAAACTTTCTAAATAATATGGCAGCTCCACATCGTGGGTTTGTCCAAATCTGACTACGTTTTTTTGCCTTCCAAGGCCCAAATGAGGTCCAAAAGGAGTTTCACATGCATTCAATGCGCCTTGACCTCCCTCTAATCCAATTCTTCAATAATTAAAATGAATTCCCAATGTCTCTGTGTTTATAGAAGCTCTCGCATCAATCCCCATAGCTGGGAAAAAGACTTGCCCTCAAGTCTTCACCGCGATAAGCCCTCAAGTCCTTAACATCGAACATCGAGAAATTTCATATTCGTCCGCAACCGCACTTGTAGGCATTCCCATTCAATTTTCTATAATCTTGAAAGGGCTATCACCCTTGGCTTGAGCTTTCCAAACTTTCCTGGTGGAAACCTATCCTTGCGAAGATGTACCCAAACCAATTCGCCAACCTCAAACTCAACATACTTGCGACGTCTATTTGCTTGTTCCACATATTTGGCATTCTTCTTCTCAATCTTCGCTTAACTTCTTCATGTAACTTCTCGATCTCTTTGGCTCTGTCCTCAAAGATTCCACTAAATTGGCTGGAATAGCTCCATCGGGTGCTAATTCCATGGGTCCAATCGGTCAGAGTCCATAGACTACCTCAAATGGGCTTTCCCAACATCATGCATGGACCTATTGTAGGCAACCCACCTCGGGGGTAGAATCAAATCCCATCGTTTCACGTTCTTTTCCCACATGTTTCCTTAGCAAATTTCCCAAGCTTCTATTAGTAACTTCGCTTGACCATCACAGAGAAGGAAGAACTACCTGTTGCAGTGCTTTTTTTTTTTTCTTTCCTATTCTCTGCTTTTTGGCGGGAGAGAAAGTCAAAGAAAGCAAGAAGAAGCAGTGCACTAGCCAAACAAAGGAGGAAAGCTCATCAAATTTTCAAGGATGCTCTCTGTGTATGCACTGCTTGTCGTCTACGCATTGAATGCTCAGGGATGACTATCTCGGTGGTGGGGTCTGGTGTTGGTGGAGGGGGGTCCACGCGTGGTTTTTTTTTTTGGATAAGTAAGCATTTATTTCCAAAAGGCGAAGCCCCACAACCAAAGAAAACAAGAGCCCAAGGCCCAAAATTACGTAAAAAACTGATTTAACTCCCTAAAAATGCAGGGGAAGGCAATGCACCCAAAACAACCAACAATGTTCAAGGACAAAGAAAAACAAAAAATAGACACTCACCCACATCTCGGGTAGAGTCACCACACCCCAAAGCCCAGCCCACAACCCGGGCTAAGACACCCCAGGCCCAACACAGATAAGGACCCAACCAGCAACGAAACCATCAATCAACCACATGAAACACCAATGTCAAGAATATTAAGAGGGGAGGGACCATCTCTCACACATACCGCTTTAATCGGATTATCCACCACCTTCCGAAACTTGGTTCTCGTACTCGATCATTACAAATGAGATGAAAATAGGCTGGCCGGGTGGAGTAACAAATATTCTCATAAAATATTCTCAAAAAAAAAAAAAAAAAAAAGAAACACCAATGTCAAGAATATTAAGAGGGAAAGACCATCTCTCACAGATAGCTTCCACGCTGCACGGCCTCCCAAAAAGGGGTTTCTGCTAACTTACCCTAAAAAGGAACCACAGAATCGCATGACAATGGTGAGATTTCCGTGTCGAAAGACAAAGGGTGTGGCCGCCATCGCGCGCCGATCCGAAGGGTATCACCGGGCGACTCTATCAGCCAGCCTTAAGCCATCAGCGCCAGATGCCATCGCTGAACGAGCACCGACCCAGCTTTTGTCCCATTCTCGCATCCGATGGTTCCCGCTCGACGAGCTCAAATCCAGCCATTGGAGCTCACCCGAGGACATCCCTTGGTCTTGGCAGGTCTTTACCATCTTCTGGCAAGCAAGGCGAGCATGAGAGGAAGGGCGATTTACAGGGGTCAGGCTTGGCATGAAAAGGGTATGTTCACTATTACCCAGATCTTCCGGCTGCCACTAATTTGGAGATTGATCCTCCAGTAAAATCTTGGAAAAGTCTGGTCTCTATGCCTGTGAAAACAGGTGGTCCGTTGCAATTCTATATGCCATCAGGCCGATGGAAAGTCATCGCCAAACCTGCAGCCGAGGTGGTGGAATGAAGGCATTGACATGTGGAAGCGGTTGTTTGGTCATACTCTCGGATAAGCCGCCTCCTTTCCTCGTGGTGCGCTCTCTGGTTAACAAGCTATGGGGCAAGAGGGAGATGCCTGGCATATCTACAACCGAGAATGGTTTATTCTTCTTTAGATTCAGGGACTCGGAGGCTCGGGATTGGGTTATGGATGCTGTACCATGGCACCAAGCAGGGAGACCGTTCATATTACGTGCATGGAAGCCTGGAATGGACATGCTTAACATTCAGCTATCATTTATCCCACTGGGTCGCTCTATAACATTCCTTCCGAATGATGCCATTACGTCTCGGGGCATTATCAGAAGCACCGCTGTATCCCGCTGCACCTTGATCCACTCACCGAGAACCAGACAAGATTATCATTTGCTAGAATTTGTGTAGAGGTGGGGGTTGATTGTGAATTCCCTAAATCTGTGCTCCTGGACAGGGGTAATGGCAAATATTCTACGATAAGGATCGAATATCCTTGGGCTCGTCAATGCTGCTCTGAATGCAAGCTATTTGGCCATAACTTGGTAAATTGTCAAGTTAAGAAGGGTCTGAGCAGTGGAAAAATCTCCACAAATCCTGGGAACAGTAAACATAAGGCTGTTATTAGGAAGGATAATGATGATGCAGGGGAAGGATGAAGAAGGCAACCGATACCATTACTAGTCTGGGCCTTGATGCTTTGCTATCAATCCTACCTGTAAATTCCAAGTCGGGAAGGGGGAATTAGGTTGGATGTAGAGGAAATTAGATTGGCTAATGGAATTGACGATCCACCCAAGTTGCATGGTAACACCTTTGCTTGTCTAGCGCAAAGTGAGGAAGAGAGTCCTAGTGAGGAAGAAAGACCTTTGTCCGAACCTAATGCTAATACTGAGTTTTCGGATACTTCTCCCATTATTGACACATTCAGGCACATAAAAAGGGTTGATGAGCTGGACTTCACGCATGTGCCTCTTTCCAGGAAAAAGCTCAAGAAATTGAAGAAACGGAACCTTGCTAATATGCAGGATCCAGTGATGGGGGGACTCCACATCTTCCCAATGGTTAAATTCGCCTCATGGAACATAAGGGGCTTCGAATCGACCCTGCCAAGAGAAGTGCAGTTTTGTAAAGTCCCATGCTCTTGATTTTATTTGTCTTGTGGAAACTCGGGGTGGAGACTTTTTCATAACTATGAGCATGCTTTGCTTGGTAGAATTTGGATTTGTGGAAACCCTGAGAAGGTTAGCATTGCTATTTTTCATTCCACGACTCAGCCATGCTTCTACACGTTACTACGCCTCGAAGAGCAATTGCCTCATTTTGGGCTCTGCTCGATACGCCTCGAATAATTACATGGATAGAAGAGTGCTCTGGCGCCATCTCTTATGGTGCGAACCCTTGGTGGCCAAAACCCTTGGATGATTATGGGCGACTAATACCACCGTTTAACAAAGAAAGTCCGGTAATATGTCAATGACACGACCATGAATGATTCATGAGTGTCCGTTCTCCCTTGAGCTTGATGTTCCTTTCTTGGGGCCTATTCATTTGGATGAACCGCCAAGCTGGTTAACTTCAGCTAGGAAGTTAGACAAATGCCTTCAAAATGAGTGCAGCTTGGATATGTTCCCCTGGGTTATATGATCACGCCTCGTAACTAGCCTTACTACACTAACCGGCCCGAAAGCTTCTCCCATTCAAATTCTTTAACTTTTGGGCTGACCACCCCGATTTCATTGGGCTTGTAAAGGAGGCGTGGGGTAATGAAGCTTACGGAACACCCATGTTCAAGCTGACCCGCAAGCTGAAAAGGGTAAAGGCCATCCTTAAGGCTTTCAATTTCCGATCCTTTGGTAGGCTGCATGAGCGTGTTATAGAGGCCAAAGAGTCACTTAGGCAGGCCCAATCTGCTGTGCTAAACAGTCCTTCCAATCCCATGCTGGGGGAAAATGAGAAGAGATGCTTAAAGAATTATCATGACTTAGCCTTTTCTGAGGAGGGATTCCTGAAACAAAAATCTAGAGTTTAGTGGCTTAAACTCGGAGACCAGAATACAAGCTTCTTCCACAAAGCTGTCAAAGCTCGTAATGCCCGGAGTGCTATAAAGGTTATTATCTCCGCAAATGGTCAGGTAATCAAGACCTTGGCCGCATCACAGAAGCAACTGGTCATTTCCAAGGCATTTTATGTTCTAATGATCCCTCAGTTGTCCGTTCTGAGTATTTAGATAACCTAGATTGTTTCATTTGGTCTCCTCAGCATATGGATACGCTGAATAAAGTAATAACCCACGAGGAGATCAAGAAGGCCATATTTTCCATTGATGACTCCAAAGCCTCAGCCCCTATGGCCTTTACCACTTTTTTTCAAGGCGGCTGGAGTATTATTGGAGTGATCGCGCCCAGGCAAAGCAAAGGGGAGTTCTTTCTTTTGAATCGTAGTATGTCAGAGATTAATTGCACAATTATAGCTTTGGTGCCCAAGGTCCCCAACCCTGGTTCTATGCATGATTATAGAAATAATTTCTTGTTGTACATATATATGCATCTCGAATGTCATTGTCGCGAGAATTAAGCAAGGCATCCTGTAGGTTATCGTACTCTTCACAAATAAATTTTTTGTGCAAGGTCGGAGAATACGACAATGTCCTAATTACCCAAGACCTTATGTTAAACTAACATCGTGGAATCGGGTCCTCCTAGGTGTGCGCTTAAAGGTTGATACATCAAGAAGGCCTACGACACAATTAGTCATTGCACTACGAATATCCTTACTGCATCGGCACTCCTACCACCGTTGAGGTGTATTAAGGCGTGCATCACTACCCCCTCCTTCTCTATTTCTATAAATGGCAAGCTAGCGGGGTTTTTTGCTAGCAAGCGTGCTAAGGTGGGGACCCTTATCTCCTTTGTTCATCCGCAATGGAGGCCTTCTAGATCCTTAGCAAGCACGCTAATAGGACAAGAGTTCTGGCCACCCCAAATGCAAGGATATCAACCTAACTCACTTATGCTTTGCAGATGATATGTTTCTATTTTCTCAAATGACGTGATTCCAGTTGTACGCTGTACAAGTTAAAAGTGCCATTCCTAGCCTGGTCTCCGATGAAGTCAAGAATGTCTTGTTGAACACCACAGTTCTCGCCTCAAGGTGTTTCCTATGAGATATCTGGAGTCCCTTTGATTTCTACAGCTCACTCACTATGATTTGTCACACTTTCCAAAATTACGGCCACTGGCGCCTCGACGATAAGCCACTCTCCTATGTCAGATTACACCGATTGTTTCCGCTTTGTACGCATTCAACTCAGACCGTGCACTGCTCATAATCCCCAAGTATACTATATCTAAGATCGAGCAACTCTTCCGCCAGCTTTTATGGTCCGAAATTCGAGCCGTGCTAAGATCAAATGGGAATCAGTGTCTTCCAAAGGAGGAGGGTGGATTGGGTCTCAGGCGTGTTAAAGACCTAAATGATTCTAATGTTATTAAGCATATCTGGAATCCGCTTTATATAGCTGGACTCTTTTCAGGGGCGGTCAAAAGTGAGAGCAGGGTCGCGGCAAGGAGCCTCTAGAATGCAAAGGTTCCTACGAATTGTTCCTGGAGTTGGCGGAAAATCCTTCAGCTGAGAGAGAGGATCATACCCTTCATAAAGCACAAGGTGGGTAACGGGTGCGCGGACTTTTTATGGCATGACTGAACCCGCTGGTCCTCTCCTTCCTTACTATGGGCGAGCGGATATCAGATGATTCGTAATTCATTGTAACGCTCGAGTAGCTATAGTTATTGTTGAAAGGGGTGGAATCGCCCATCATATTCACAGGACTCCTTATTATTATCAAGAAGTCGCTTGTTCCACTATCATACTAACGTTTCTAGAGAGGATGTTATCTCTTGGACTCCAGCTCCTTCTGGGGAATTCACTGTTAGCTCTGCCTGGAACCTCTTTAGACCGAAGATGCCGGTTGTTAATTGGCACTATTCGATTTGGTTTCGCTTCATCAGATAGACATGCTTGCCGTTTGTCACAGACAGACATATCAATACCCAAGATAAGCTTCTCAAGTGGGTCTTACTCAACTCTATGTCTTGTGTTTTGGTCGAGCTAGTGTCAAGACAGAACCACTTATTCTTCTAGCTGCCAACTACGCCTAGTATTTGGATGAGGATTTAAAGTTGTGTGGGTACTCTAGAATGCCGAAATTGGGAGAACGACCTATATGGGTAATTGGCCAGGCGCTAAGGAAAGTCCTTCGCTCTATTACTAGGAAGATTGCGTGGGGTGCCACTATTTACCACTTCAGGGGGTCATCTGAAGGTGAGAAACCCCAAGAGAACAACTATGCTCCAAATTATACTATATTTCACCTCATATGTAATGATGTTAGACTCGCGAATATCCGTCTTCGAAGGTTGTCAATAGTCCCCAAATGTATCAATGTGAGAGATGGTCTTTCCTCATAATATTTTATCTCTCGGTGGGTTTGCCACTGACTGTGGTTCATTGAGCCCTTAGCTACCTTGCCCGGGTCAGGCGGTATCTAGTGTTGTTTCTATTTTGCCCGGATTGTGGGCTTGTGTTTTTGGTGGTTTTGTGTTGTTCGGGCTGATGCCTGTTCCTATATTTATATGGGAGGTGCGTAATTCGCTTTTCTGCTTTCTGCTGTGGCTACGGGCCTGGGTTTTGTATTTTGAGCCATGCTGTTCTTTAGTAATAATTTTGACTATCCAAAAAAAAAAAAAAACCACCAACGCCTAAAGAAGCAATTCTTTTTTTTGATAATTAAGAATTTATTTCCAAAAGGGCAAAGCCCCAGAAACAATCATACAAGAGCTGCCACCATAGAAAACGGAAATTGACAAAGACTCCCTAAAATTAGAGAGGGACATCTCATTCAACAAACACAACAAATGCAAACAGGTAAAACAACCAAATAACAACCCAGCCCACACCCCGGGCAAAGGAAGACAAACCAACACCAGGCCCCACATACAGGCCAAAATGCAAACCAACCAATCCAAGTCCACACCCCTGCAGCATGATTAAAACTAAACCCCGCCACAAATGAAAAAAGGGAAAATTTTTCTTTTCCTTTTCTTCAACAACCAAGGCTACCTGAGTGAAAAACCCACAACTGTACTGCACCAAAACCAAACTCAAAGGAACAACCAAGGCACAAACTCACAATCCGGCACAAGCAACCTAGTGTCAAGTAATGCGGACCTTCACTAGAATGCGAAACCGACATAAGTGCCACACGTCCGGTGTATCCCGAACATGGACACCACAGCCGGATACCTGAAACTCCAGACTAACTAAACACCGGCAGAAAGACCATTCCAAAATGGATAATGTTGACAAATTTGCCTTACAATCAACTTCCATCCCAGAAACTAACACCTAGAGCAAAACCTAAACGCCCACACCTGCCCATGGAACTCTCTAATTAGCGCCTTTAGACCTAAATCACCCAGACGATATTCCCGTATAACTAGGACCCCAAAGAGCAACCAAAGTCCGACTGACATCTCTCGACCACCCATCGCCATCCCTTCGGGCGCTGGATACCATCTGAGTCGCGCGCTTCCGTGGGAAACCCACTCAATGAACACCTTCAAACATATCCTGGATGGCCGATCGCACCACCATAGCAGCATCGAACCCCATCGGGCTGCCGTTTGGAAGGGCTTTACTAAACCAGAGTGCAACAAGTTCCGAGACCCACATTAAAACGAACCCGGCAGACGCCCTCTACTTGATCCAACCCAAATCGACCAAAGATCCTTCATCGGGCGCTTCTGCCTACTTCGAAATGAAAAACCGTGAACCGACCTATGATTTGGGTAAACACGAGATCCAGAAGATACTTATCAGGAACCGAACTAGCCTAGAAGCGCAAGCGTCGCGAGAATGTCTAAGAAACCCACACTCCATTTCCTTTCCGCCTATTACCGGATCTCGATACTAGCCTTAGACCCATTTTTGGTCGATCCGACGCTCAAACGTCGTTTACTAGCATGAAAGCCGGAGTTCGTCATTACGATGACCTAGTACCCACATGTGGCGTGCTCAAGCCATCTCTAACACCTAGATCTGGAACATGATGTTCCAAACCCAATAACTCCAAATCCTCACGAACCATGACTCTGATCCGCCATTTCCATCCGCTCAAACGGGATGCACACTCTTCTTCTCGAAGAAACATGTTTCCTTGAAGGGAAAACGGAAATCATATGTTCACAAGAAACGAAATCGGAAACCACAAGATGGTTAGCGACAGGAAACCCATCTCGGGAGAGAGAAGGAGAGACCCCTTCTCCCATCACAACTGTAGTCTTCTGACTACCCCATCCTTCTTTGTTGCTGTAAATGGTGAGCTAGCAATACAAGAAGCAAATTGAAAGAACTCCAGCCCACTGCAATGTCTAGAGAGGAGGTTTTTGATATGCACTGGTCACCTAGCTACAACGGAAGATATGCTCACTGCAGCGGGCGACTACTACAGCGCCCAACACCGCTCGCTATAGTGGGACGAGGAAAGCCCATGAGTGCTTGGATTAAGACATCATGTGCACCCTAGTCTCTGTAGTCCCTTATCTAAACATTTGATGACTTTGATTCCTATGGTTGTACCAACCGATACTATGTTCTAGTTTAATTTCTAGGGTTTTGATATAGCCTTGCTATGCTCTAATGGATTAAGTGTTAATTTTGTTTTCATTCAGTATATGCATTTATTTCATCTCGACTTACTCTATTTCTGCACCTTATTTACATGGTAGTGTTTGGCCAACAATGACATGTCTTTGCTGGGAGTCTGAGATTGAGAGATGATAACCCCTAGGGATATGAATAGAGCAACACTTGGTCAATCAGTGAATAGAGATATCTTGATTCAAAGTGTGGCATTTAGGGTTTAAACATTTAAGTGTTTCAAAGCCTAGGGTTGAGGTAGATATGTAATACACTCTACTGGTGAGATAGACAGATCTTTCTCGAGAGAGAGTACCTTGTAGGCATGATCAACCCACCAGCGTGAATCTATGAGTATACTGAATGAATAATCTATCTAGGTTGCAATCCAACGAGTGTGGTAGGTGAAGGCAAAACCCTAGTTATCATCAATTGATTTAGCAAACATCTTATGATTAGTTTATTCTTTCTGATTAATCGGGATTTATTACAATTTTAGGTCTACATAACATTTAAAGCGTCAATTCAGTAATCAACACACTTCTCCTTATGGGACGACACTTGACTAGCCATTATACTACATAAACTCGACGCGTATACTTGCGTGTAAGGGCCTACATTTTAATACCAATTTATAAACCTATTTGGCGCCCGTTAAGTTTTTGGCGTCGTTACCGGGGAGAAGTTTTTTTGGTGATATTGACAGTAACACACTTAGATATTACTTTTGATAAGATTTTATTTTATTTTATTTTTTATTCATGTTACATTAGTGCTTGTGAATTGGTCTTTGCTGCTGTTTGTTTGTGTGTTTTAGAAGGTTAATCTGCATGCATGCAAAGATAGGGTCAAGGCGAACTAGTTCCTTTTGATCTTGAGCCAAAGAGAACCGCAAATAAACTACACAGAGAGCAAAGAGAAGCACAAGCGAGACATCAAGCAGCCATGCAGAATCAGAAAGAGTAGGATCAAGGCCATGAGCAAAATGAGTCGCAAGGGGGACATAATGGTAATAATGATAGGAATAATGCCCCCAAACCGTTTATACAACCGAATGACCCTCATGTACTGCACTAAGAGTTTGCTCTACCTCCAACAGTTGTTCAGTCTGCTATAAGAAGACTGCCCATGAAAACTAACAATTTTGAGTTAAAAATAGTGATTCTTCATATGCTTCAAAACATTCAATTTCACGGGTTGGAAAGTGAGAACCTGAATACACATCTGACAAACTTCATAGAGGTATGTGATACGATCAAATACAATGGAATAATAGAAGAAGCTCTCAGACTGAGTTTGTTCCTAATGGAATGATTTGGTATAGAAGTTTCTAACCAAGTTCTTTCCCCTTTCAAAAATTGCACAACTAGTGTATGAGATTAACACCTTCAAGCAGATGGAAGGGGAGAATTTAGCTAAATCTTGGGAGAGGTTTCACGAATTGTTGAGGATGTAATCTTATAGGACATGGATACCACAGGTTAACTAGGTGGATGTACTTATCCAAAAAAAAAAAAAAAAAACTAGGTGGATGTAAGTGCATACATTCTATAATCGATTTGAGTGGTCTAACCCAAACAATTTAGCTGAGGGTGCGTTGATGAAGAAGACCACAGATCAAGCTTATGGAATCTTATAGGACATGGATACCAATAATAATCAATGGCTCAAGTACAAGAAAGTAGTAAGGAAGACCTTGGGAGGCCCGAATTTGGATATGTTTAACAACTTGGCCACCTAAGTCTCTTTGCTCACCAAACTGTGGCAAAAACAACAAGGGGGCAGTAAATGCTATTTAAATGAACCCTTGGGAGATATGTGATTTTTGCGGGGCACAACACAACAATATGGAATGTCAATTAGGACAAATGACTGTGGACAAGCACAATTTGTGTTGATGAGAATCAAAGCACAAAGGATCCGTGATGCAGGAGCTTCTAGAAGATTCATTAGGAATTCAATCTTAATTATGGAAAGTTCAGATTCGGGAGGCTGTGAAACCTTGGAGACGCCGAATATATTTCTATTTCCAAGTGTTTTGAGTTTTATTACTATTTTGATTTGGAGTTGTTTTTATTTTAAAAAGATTTATTCTCCAAGTCAAAGTAGAAGTTGCTTTATTTAATTTAGAAAGTGTGTTTTGGTTAGAAAATAGAGTTTCTATTTCTTTAGAAAAGATTTGCTTCGTATTTGGTGTGTTGATTTGCTGCTGAGTTGGTGATGATTTGTCTCGATTTGTCGCCATTTCGGAGCTGAGTTGTTCCTCGATTTGGTGCCGATTTGTTCCCGACGGTCGCATTTTGGAGCTGATGAGACCCCCGATTTGATGCTAGTTTGAGAGCCGATTTGTTCCCGATTTGTTGTCGATTTTATTACCAAGTCTTGTCCTAAAAGTTATCTAGTTTCTTTTCCTCCATGGATGTTTTAGTATGTAAGGGTTTAGGAAAAAAGTATGTTAGTTTTCTAGTTTTTTAAAATATTTAGTTTCTTTTCTTCGTATTCGGGGCCTATTTAAAGGCTTCTGTTATCCCTACATTCTACACATTACGTATTAATAAAAATCGAGTTTATCTTTCTTGGTTCTCTCAAGAATTTTGAACTTATCGATTTTTCCGTGACGCTCATCCTATCGACTTATCAATCAACCTTTCCATAGCTTGATTGTATGCCTCATTCCATAGACTTATCAATCGGATCTCCATCACCGATTGTGGCGCCCGATATACTGCTGTTCCCCGCTTCCTTATGCTAAATCTGCCGCATTATCCATCCAAGCGAATACTGGGGGCGGTTCTTCCGAGCTAATTCGATCACTGTCTCCCACAGTTGACTCCGGTTCGGGATTACTTTGGGTATATGATTAGAATCAAAGCACAAAGGATCCGTGATGCAGGAGCTTCTAGAAGATTCATTAAGAATTCAATCTTAATTATGGAAAGTTCGTGATTCAGATAATGGAAACCTGAGACGCCTCTAATATGTTTATTTCCAAGTGTTTGAAATATTACTAATTTAAAAGATTTATTCTCCATGTCAAAGTAGAAGTTGCTTATTTAATTTAGAAAGTGTGTTTTGCTAGGAAAATAGGAGCTTTACTCTTTTTAGAAAAGATTTGCTTCAGACGGCAGTTGATTTGTCGATTCGCGACGATTGCTCCTCGATTCTTAATGCTTATTGAGCCGTGCCAGTTCTCGATTTGGTGTCGATTTGTCTCGATTTGTCGCTATTTTGAGCCATTTGTTCTCGATTTGATGCTATTTCTAGAGAGCCAGATTTGTTCGTTCCATCGCCGATTTTATTGAATAAGTCTTGTCCTAAAGTTATCTAGCCTTTTTCTCCTCCATGGATGTTTTTAGTATGTATGGGTTTAGGAAAAAAAGTATGTTAGTTTCCTTTCTAGTTTTGGCAAAATATTTTAGTTTCTTTTCTTCGTATTTTGGGCCTATTTAAAGGCTTCTTGTTATCCCTACATTCTACACATGACACAAAAATCGAGTTTATTCTTTCTCTCTTTGGTTCTCTCAAGAACTTTTGAACTTATCGGATTTTTCTCCGTATGCTTCATCCTATCGACTTATCAATCAACCTTTCCATAAATGATCAGGCGCTTCATTCCATAGACTTATCAATCTGATTCCATCACTTCCGATTGTGGCGTCCTCATATACCAAGGTTCTTGCTTCCTTATAAGCAAATCTGTCATGGCCATCCATCCAGCCAATACTAGGCGTTCTTCCGAAAGCATCTGGATCACGGTCTCCCCACAAGTTGACGGGGTTCAGATTACCTTGGTATCGTAGCAACAGTTCTATTTTTCTGGTTTGCTTATCTTTTATTATTATTTATTTTATTTTTTTGTCCAAACCATCTTAGTCACCGCTTTCATCCATACCTTCTAAATTCCGTTCAATCCCCAATTTTAGTCACAACCTAATATCTACTCCATCCCAAGTCCGATTTTCTTCATTCTTGATCGGATATAATCTTTTTTTTTTTTTTTTCGTGGAACTGGCCCATCCCATGTTACAAAAAAAAAAAACAGAAAAAAAGTAAAGGAAAAGAAATCAAGAAAAAGAGTCTAGAAGCCCGAAAAAAAAAAAGGTCGAAAAAAAAAAAAAGCATAAATTTTTTTTTAAGTATATTATCATTCTAGTTGTTGGAAATCAAGTCCCTACCATAATATAAAACAAAAAAAGTCGGTGAAAAAAACTGTGAAATTTTTGGTGTCCCTATTTTGTCATTTCTTAAGTAAAAGACGAATATTTGTTGACGCCACCAACCTCGTCCTTTGGTAGGTTTGATTGATTTTAAGTGGAAAAAAATCAGATTTGTTTGATTAGTTCCAAAAGAACTAAAAGAGAAATTCTGAGGAAAAAAAAGGCAAGAGTGGTCAAATTTAGAGAAAAAGAAAAAAAAAAGCCTAATATATTGTGTGAAAACACAAGGGAATCATTCTTTGAGTACAAACATGTGAGAGAGTGATTTGTGAGGTCCTATTTTATTATTATTTTTTTTAACCTTGTTTTTACAGTAATATGGCAAAACAACAAATAAGATCCAAAGTATGACGGAGGAGTCGATATGAAGTTCATTATGGAGGCCTGAACTAGTAAGTAAAGAGGATATTTAGGGCAGAATTGGAACAATTCCATGAGAGGGTGGAGCAAAGCTTTCCCGAGCACACTAAACCCTCCTACAACAAGGTAGAAGGGAAAGGTCGCAAGAAGAGGGGCTGGTGACGAAGAAGAGTATGACGGAGGAGACTTTGGAAGATGAGGAATGGTTATGATTAGGTGTTAGTAACAGGAGGTATGGGGCATATAGAGAAGCAGGGAATCAGAAGATAACAATTTGAGAAACATTAAAATGAAGATTCCATCTTTCCAAGGAAAGAATGACCCAGGCATATCTCGGAGCGGGAGAGGAAGGTGGAGTTGGTTTGATTGTCACGATTATTCCGAAAATAAGAAGGTGAAACTTGTCAGCCATAGGGTTCTCGACTATGCAACAGCTTGGTGGACCAATTAGTTTTAATATGAGACTTAATTAGGGAGCCAATAAAGGGAAACATGGGAAGAGATGAAGAGGGTGATGCGAAAGAGATTTGTTTCAACTTACTACTATCGAGAGTTGTACAAGAAGTTCCAAAACCTGAGGCAAGGCAATCGTAGTGTAAAGGAGTATTATAAGGAGATGAAGGTTGCAATGACTAGAGCAAATATTGACTTTCCACTCAAGACAAACTCCTGAAATGGGGACTCATTAATTCTATCGCGTGTGTTTTTTGTCGAGCAAATGTTGAGGATAGAAACCATTTATTCTTTGATTGCCAAGTTACATCAGGAATCTGGATGAGGGTTCTTAGACTGTGCGGGCATTACAGGACTCCGAGGAGGTGGGATAACGAATTTCTTTGGGTTATTGGATGTAAGGGTAAATCCTTATGCTCTATCACCAAAAGGATTGCTTGGGGAGCCTCCATATTGATGAGAATCAAAGCACAAAGGATCCGTGATACAGGAGCTTCTAGAAGATTCATTAGGAATTCAATCTTAATTATGGAAAGTTCAGATTCGGGAGGCTGTGAAACCTTGGAGACGCCGAATATATTTATGTTTTATGCTTGGCGTTGGGTGACTCCTCTTCCTTCCTCCATTGATTTGATTTCCAAGTAGATGAACTTGGATTAGGTATAGAACGTGTGTTGCTACTACCCCTCCTCTTGACTTGATTCTCAATCTTGATACTATGCGCACTATATCCTCCAACTCCACATAATGTTGCAATTCCACCATTTGAATCTCCCGATGGAACCCGCTAGAAACCCCACCATGGTAGCCTCTCGATCTTCTTCAATATCGCTCCGCCATTGCAACTCCATCTCCTTATAATATTCCTCCACACTTCGGGTTACCTTGCCTCAGTTTTGCAACTTGTTGTGCACTTCAGTAGTAAGTCGGACAAATCTCTTCCGCATCACCCTCTCTCATCTCTTCCCATGTTTCCACCGATGGCTCCCTTATTCCGCTCTTTATTCAACACTAGTTGGTCCCACCACACTATGGCATAATCCGAACTCTATAACACAGTTTCACCTTCTATTTTCGAATAATGGTGACAATCAAAACCAATCCTACCTTCCTCTCCCCACTCAAGATATGCCTCGGGGTCATTCTTTCCTTGGAAAGATGGAACTTCATCTTAATGTTTCCCAAATTATTATCTTCCGATTCCTATCTTCTATGTCTCCTATATTCTCCCCGTTACTAACACCGACTCATAACCATTCTCGTCTTCAAAGTCCGTCTACACTCTCTTCTCGTCTACCCGCGCCCTCTTCATGGCCCTCCTCTCTACGCCGTGGGAGGGTTTCGTGGGTGCTCGAAGCTTCTCTCCACCCTCTCATGGAATTGTTCCAATTCAGCCCTAAACATTCTCCTCGCATTCTGAAGGCCTCGCATAATGCACTTCATGTCATTGCCTCCCGCCACACCTTCAGATGCGTTGTTGTTTGACATAGTGCTGCAAAAACAAGGTTAGAAAAAAAAGAAGTAGGACCTCACAAATCACTCACTCACGGGTTTTCACTCGAAGAACGATTCACTCAGTTCGCTCGTGTTTTCACACAATATATTTGGCTTTTTCTCACTTTAATAATCTGACCACTCTTGCCTTTTTCCACTTAGAATTTCTCTTCTAGTTCTTTTGGAACTAATCAAACAAATCAAATATTTTTCCGAAAATTCATTAGGATCCGTGATACAGGAGCTTCTAGAAGATTCATTAGGAATTCAATCTTAATTATGGAAAGTCTGTGATTCAGATAATGTGGAAACCTTGAGACGTCAATATATTTCCTCTCGTTTCCAAGTGTTTTGAATTTTATTACTATTTTGATTTGGAGTTGTTTTTTTTTTGAAAGATTTATTATTCTCCAAGTCAAAGTAGAAGTTGCTTTATTTAATTTAGAAAGTGTGTTTTGCTAGGAAAATAGGAGTTTCTATTTCTTTTTAGAAAAAAGATTTGCTTTAGATTTGGTGTTGATTTGTCGATTTGGTGATGATTTGTTCCCCGATTTGGTCGCTATTTTGGAGCTGATTTGTTCCCGACGGTCGCTATTTTGGAGAGATGATTTGTTCCTGATTTGCTGCTATTTTGGAGCTGATTTGTTCCTGATTTGCTGCTATTTTGGAGAGCTGATTTGTTCTTGATTTGCTGCTGATTTTTTATTACCAAGTCTTGTCCTAAAAGTTATCTAATTTCCTTTTTTTTGGCCAACATTTACTTTCCTTGTATTTAATATTTAGTTTCTATTCTTCATATTTTTTTCGCCTATTTAAAGGCTTGTTATCCTCAGACTTTCAAGTTTTAAGCATTTATATAAAATTGAGAGTTTCAATTTCTTCTGGGTTTCTTAAAGAACTCCTCAACTTATCTGCTATTCCGTATGCTCATCAAGACTTATCAATCTGGATCTCCATCACCGATTGTGGCGTCCTCACATACCAAGGTTCTTGCTTCTATATAAGGAACGAGTCGAGGTCATCCATCCAAGTTTTGTACATTAGAGCTGCTCTTCCGAGCTAATTGATCACTGGTCTCCTCACAAGATAACGTGGGTTCAGATTGCCATATAATACATTTGGACAACAGTAATGCTAGAATCCACCAAACCAATTTAATTCGGCTTGACTATATTTTCTCTCATTTGTGATGATGTCGTTTAGGATCTCAAGCTTCTTATAATGTATTTAATAAACTCAAATGGAATAGAGATTTGTGCGAGATGGAGCTTACCCCTTACTATATTGAGTTCACTGGTGCTTGAGTTGTGCTTGGGTGTCGTGGTTCTCGTCCCGCTACGTGATTTTCGGGCTTATTGCTTTGTTTTTCGGGGTTTGAGCTTGTATTTTTGTTTGCCCTTCTCGCTTGGTTGAGCGTTGTTGTATTAGCTTCTTTTGTGTTGTTTGCTTCTGCTCGGGTTGTGGGCTTTAGTTTCTTGATTGTGTTGTTGTTAATCGTGTAAGCTTCAAGCCAAGGGTCAAGGCTCCTTTCCCCTTGTTTTTGGGGAGGTGCTATTCATTGCTTTTTCTCCTGCCGCCTTCTACGTCTCGTTTCGGTTGTTTTTTGGTTTTTTGGTTCCGCCATTTTTGGTAATAAATTCTTAATTATCAAAAAAAAAAATTATTGAAGAAGATCGAGAGGCTACAATGGTGAGGTTTTTAGCTGGTTTAAACAGGCAGATTCAAAATGTGGTGGAATTGCAACATTACGTAGAGTTGGAGGATATGGTGCATATGGCTATCAAGATCGAGAATCAAGTCAAAAGGAGAGACAGTACCAACACACGTTCTGAACCTAATCCAATTGCATCCACTTAGAAGTAGAATCAATGGAGGAAGGAAGATAAGCCACCCAACGCCAAGCCCAAAATAGAACAAGAACAAGAGGTGACCGTAATAAAGGAAATCAAGACCATGAATCGATTAGACTCTAATATCCATGATAGGTGCCGATTATGAAAAATACGCTGCCCTAGAAGAATTGTTGGTTGCAAGGAGGGCTTTATCAATCAACCTATCGACTTATCAATCAACCTTTCCATAGTTGATCAGGGCGCTTCATTCCATGTATTTTATCAATCTGATCTCCATCACCGATTGTGGCGTCCCGACATACCAAGGTTCTTGGGCTTCCTTTATAAGCAACGGTCGCGGGTCATCCATCCAAGCCGAATACTAGGCTAGTTTCTTCCGAGCACTGATCACTTCCGGGTCTCCTAATAAATTGACTCGGGCTCAGATTATTTCGGGTATATGATGAGAATCAAAGCACAAAGGATCCGTGATGCAGGAGCTTCTAGAAGATTCAATAGGAATTCAATCTTAATTATGAAAGTCTTATCTCTGGAGGCTATGAAACCTGAGACGCCTTAATATATTTCTATTTCCAAGTGTTTTGAGTTTTATTACTATTTTGATTTGGAGTTGTTTTTATTTTAAAAAGATTTATTCTCCAAGTCAAAGTAGAAGTTGTTTTTTATAATTTAGAAAGTTTCTTTTCCTAGTTAAAGTAGAAGTTGCTTTTTTGATTTAGAAAGTATGGGGCTATATATACCCCCCTAATGTAGTCTTTTGAAAATCACCAAGTTTAATAATATTTTCGCATTTCTTTAATAGTTCTCTGCTCTCTTATCTCGTGATTCCCGGGGACGAGTTCGTGGCTTCTCATACCTAGGTGGATTCCTTGGTGGCGAGTCTTTGATCCACTTATCAATCAACCCGTCCATAGCTGATTGTGGCGCCTTCACTTCATCATCCATCTTGTGTGGATCAAGCCATTAAACCGGTAAGTAACCACTCTTGTGCAAACTCTACTTTCCATCACTATCCTTCATTCTTTTCTAAACTTCTATAACCATATTTTCAACCTCAACCCAAAACTTTCCAAATCTTGTTCCATACTACCAAAACCTTCCTAAAATACCCCTTCCCTTATATACCATAAATTCACCTTTCTTAACTTAGAAAATTCCAAAATTGGCCCATAACCTATTTCGCACAAGAAAACTACCCCAAACCCATATTTTGACTTACTTAAACTCGATCATCCATCACTATCCCAACTCGCATCAAAGTGGTATCAGAGCTCAAGGATTGATGGTCACTAAGCTAAAGAGTATTCTTGGTTCCGAGACAAGAGTCCTAATCATGGTTCAAGAAGTTCTCAATCCTCATTGCAAAACGCATTGCCGATCTTGAATCTGGTTCAACGCCTACAAAGCAAAGATGGCTATCAATGATGATCCTATGGCTTACAAAGGACCTTCATGGAAGGTATAATGTGCCGCCTAGCCGTTCGGAATTACTGAGACTCAAGAAGCCTAAAGACAAGCATTCAAGAGAATATGATTACGTGGAGGAAGGTATGAAGATCGACACCGTGATGATGATTACTTATGAGAAGCGCACGATGAAAGTTCCAAAGATTCAATCCAAAGTTTGATATTCCGTAATCTGAAGGAAGAATGCATGCTGATGACTTCTTTGATCGCTTAATACCGTCGAACGTGTCTTTGAATATTATGATCCCCGAAATACAAAGGTGAAATTGGTGGTTATCAAGATGCACAAGAATGTTTTTTGGTGGGAAATTTAAAGAGGCAACGTCAGAGAGATGACAAGAAGAAGATTGAAACTTGGGAAAAGATGAAGAAAGAACTAAAAAGGAAGTATCTTCCTTTCCACTATCGCCAAGATATCTTCCTCAAAATTCAGAATTCGCAAACAGACCCGACGCGGGAGGAATATCTACTTAAGTTTGTAAATTTGATTTATCAAAGGAGACTCGCAAGAGGCCGAGGAAATATGCATACCCCACCACTACATTGTTGGTTTGAGATCTATATTGCTAGAGTTATTTTTGCAACCATATCATAGTGTTCAAGATGTGATGAAACTTGCTTGAAGGTTGGGACTAAAAAAGTATGGAACCTTAATACAACCAAGATGTACACGAAGGGTTTGTTGAGGGTTCTAATTCTTGGAATCCTAGTGGTAGGAAAACTACCCACACTCAAGTAAAGAGTGAAGCACCACAAGAATTGGCTTCTAAGTCAAAGACGTGTTTTAAGTGCCAAGGGTTGGGGCATATTGATTCTGAATGTCCTAACCAAAAAAGCGATTGAATCTAATTCGAGGAAGATGAAGTTGCTGAAGAAGATGTCAACAAGTGATCGAATCTAACCATGTCCAAGAAGACGATGAGAACAAATCACTGCTGTTAAAATCTAAGTTGATGTTGAAATAAGTACTTAATCTAACCATATCCAAGAAGATGAGAAGAAGAGTTCACTACCGTCAAATTTTGATTTAAAAATCAAAGATGTTTCAGATGCGACGACTTTTGGTTGTTAAAGAAACCGAAAGTGAAAAGGAATTCTCACTAGAAGCAAAATCGATTATAGAATTTGTCAGATGTAATGCCCGGCAGTCACTCACACGGTTTTCCAACACCTATGAGGGTATTCAACATCAAATGTACCTCATACTGTGTTTGGTTTTTCCTAATAAGCTATCCTCTACGGCAGCCCTAAGGAGCATGAAGAGTTTAAAACACAAGTTGATAATTTTCGGTAAAGGGCTTGTTCAAGAGAGTGAAACTTCATGTGGTTCCTACTATGTTGGTGCATGAAAAGATGGATCTTCGAGTACTTGTTTTGGATTAAGCAAGCTTTCAACAACATTTTTATTCATGATACAAGATTCAACAAAGGGCAAAAGAGTGAACAATATGAAAGACAAGCATATGAAGGTTGACAACTACCGGTATTCGATCCGTGGAGGATGGATTCGGGGCCATACATAAAAGCAGAGGTGTTCCAAGTCGTGCACAAGAATAGATGGTTCTTCCAAGATTATTAAGAAGATCATAAAGAATGCTTACAAGGTTAAATTGTCCTAAGGATCGGCAATATCTTGCCTACATTCAAGGCCAAGGATTCGAGGTCTTATCATGGTGAAGATTCTGAGGATAAGTCTTTTCCCAACTATAGGGGTTTGATGCGTGAGCATCTCAGAACACAATTCAAACATTGGGAATTCACTCTAATTATTGAAGAATTGATTGGGGAGGTCACTGCGCCCATTGGAATACATGTGAAAATCTCCTTTTCGGGACTCTCATTCTAGCCTCGGAAGGCAAAAACGTGGTCGACTTGACAAACCCTCGATGTGGAGCCGCCATATTTATTTTAGAAAAGTTTGCTTTATTTATTTTAGAAAGTTTATTTTATTTATCTTAGAAAAGTTTGCTTTATTTATTTTAGAAAGTTTGCTTTATTTATTTTAGAAGATTTGCTTTATTTATTTTGTGAAAGTTTTCTTTAGGAGTTGTTTTTGTAATTTAGAAAGTTTCTTTCCCAGTTAAAGTAAGTCGCTTTTATAATTCTAGAAAGTTTCTTTCCTAGTTAAAGTAGAAGTGCTTTTGATTTAGGAAAGCATGGGGCTATATATACCCCTCTCAATGTAGTCTTTGAAAATCACTCAAGTTTAATAATATTTATTTCTCTTTTAAGAGTTCTCTCGTTTTCTTATCTCGGGTGGATTCTCTGGGGGGAGCAGTTCGTGGCTTCATACTCTAGGTGGACTCGGTGGCGAAGTCTTGTCCGGCTTATCAATCAACCCGTCCATAGTTGATTGTGGCGCCTTTCACTTCATCATCCATCTTGTGTGGATCAAGCTCACAAACCTAGGCAACCACTCTTGTGCAAACTCAACTTTCCATCACCATCTCATCTTTCTCTAAACTTTCCATAACCATATTTTCAACCTCGTCCCAAAACTTTCCAAATCTTGTTCCATACTACCAAAACCTTCCTAAAATACCCCTTTCCTTATATAATATAAATTATCTTCTATCTCAGAAATCTTCCAAATTACCATAACCTGTTAGCTCAGTTGAATTCAAACCCATACTCACTTACCTAAATCCCCGGATCATCCATCACGTCCCAACCTTGCATCGAATTTGATGTAATCGCTGAGATGGACTGCACAAAGACACGAGTCGCCATTATTGTGATCGTAAGAGGCTACTCGCCCCCGCATTACCCTATTATATTTTTTTCATGTTTCAGGGGGATAAGCATGATGCTTTACCCCAAGTAGTGTATGACTCTAAATGGCATGAGCAGTTGATGGTTTGGCTAGCAAGCCTTACCCCAAAGTGACGAGGCGAAACAAGAGTCGGGTTCACTCGCGTATACGGCGATGCAAGGTTGGGACCTTTATGGATGATCCGAAGTTTAGGTAAGTCAAAATATGGGTTTGGGGTAGTTTTCTTGGGTCAAAATAGGTTATGGACGAATTTTGGAGATTTTATAAGTTAAGAAAGGTGAATTTATGGTAAAAGGGGGTCATCTTAACGGCCAGAAATGCTCTCTAGGGCTGCCCTACGATGGAGGTTCACATGGATTACCAGGATGACTGCAGGGGCCGGTTGTCGCTGGTGTTGACCACACCGGCCTGGCCACTCAAGAACCGGTTTCCCATCCCCAAAATGGGTTGGTAGTTGATGGGGTTTCCCTCCCATCTAGATTTCGAGGAGCCATCGACGATACTGGTAGTCCCAAAAAGGGTTCAACTTGGGACTCGATCGCCGTCGCTGATGTCGCCGGACAATCCATTATTATCAATGCTGCAGATGCAGATGCCGTCATACGAGATGTCGCCGTTGATAATGTCAACGCTAAAGTACGACCCAAAATGGGTTTGTTTTGTGCCGGAAAAGGTTGGAGAGCCATTACCAAAAGCTCCACTGTTGGACTCTCCATAAAAGGTCCGGTTGTGTAACACCTGGTATATGTTTTGTTATATTCAATTAAGGATTTTTGGGGACCAAATGCAACTTATGCCCTATGATATTTTAAATTCTGATTAAGATTAGCCATCTTAATGGTTAGTTTAATTAGAGGATTATCAAAGTGTTAGATTGCATTTTTATGGCATGGGGTCAATTATGCAATTAGTAAGTTTAGTGGTTTTGTTAGGTTTGAACAAGAAGGCCCTCAAGGACCACTTTGAAAACTTTAAAGAGCGGAGAGGGACTAAAGTGTAATATCCTTGTGAGCTATGTGGCATCATGAGGGCATGACACCTCATATATGCATGGTAGGAGATCTTGACACATGGCAAGTACATGAGAAGAGCTTGCCATGTGCCAAGCCAACCAATTCCTCTTGGTTTTGGAAGCTAGACCAACTTCTTGCTAGGAAGTGGAAAATTCTGGAAATTTTGAAAGTGAGAGAGAGTTCTAGAGAGAAGTTAGACAGAAGGAGGAGAGAAGGCTTGAAGGAAAGCTTGGTTATTGGTGGAAAAAGTCTACTAAGGTATGTAAACATGATCTTGAGGCCTTAGTTGTATTTCTTAAGGACTTTGTATTATATTCTCGGGTTTTGTCAGATTACATCCTAACCTCTAGATTTGATGAAAGGTATGTTCGTGGAACTCCTAGAATTGTAAAATACTGTGCTTTTTGGCAGAACCACTCTATTCTCTCGGTTCCCATTTCACAAATTCGGTATTCGCAGAGGATTCTATGGTTTCAGGTCTCTAGAACCCGATGCACTGGGAGAACGAACTCTTGCGGGTAATTGCCAACAAGGAAAGTCCTTCACTTCTATTACAAGGAAGATTAAGTGGGGTGCTAATATCTACTCATTTGTGGGGTCATCGGAATAGCATCTATGAGAACAACTATGCTCCGCCTGATACTCATTTTCCACCTCATTTGTGATGATGTTAGGACTCCGTATTTCTCGGGTCTCCGTAAGGTTGTTGGATAGTCCCGCTAATGCATCAATGTGAGAGATGGTCCTTCCTATTAGTATTTTATCTCCTTGTAGGTTGGATGCTTGATTTGTGATTGTTGGGGCCTCCCTATTCGCTCGCTCCTAAGTGCCATGGTTCTTTCAGGTTGTTTCTTTTTCGGGCCGGATTGTGGGCTTGTGGGTCTTTGTTGGTGGCTTTGTGTTGTTCGGCTGTTGCCTCATTCTATATTTATAGGAGGTGTCGTCCGCTTTTTCTTGTCTGGTTGTGGCCTCTGCCTCCGCTCTTGTATTCTTTGTCAAGGCCCCCTTGGTAATAAATTCTTAATTATCCAAAAAAAAATACCCGCTTTGTGAAGATGGTATGTGTGTGCGTAGTAACCAAGCAGGTCATTCCAAATCTTTCCCTTGACCCCATGACGCTGTCATAAGTTGGTTTGCAAGAACTCCGAATCGATGATTCCAAATGAGAAGTTAAGCCAAAGACCTAGCCCTTCGAATGTCTAGAAGCAACCAAGAACTAAACCCTACCATAAGGCCCTTGAATTTGAGGTTGAAAGTCAAATATAGATTCATTCCCTAACCGAGCAGCCTCTGCTTTTGTCGTGACTACCGACAAGACACCTTAAGTTACAGCAGCGAACACCCAAATTCTCCTCAAGGTCGGGCCGACCAAGAAACCATCTCACGTGTTTCAGAGACAAAATTCTCCAAGGGGAGGAGATTCCTTGAAGGGAAGATTGCATCTACGCCAAGGGTCTGCAGCGCAGTCTTCACGTGGATCGCTTTCGATCCGTGAGCCTAATGTGCTAGTGGAAGGTATGGTTTTGTGTTATAAAGACTGGGGCACATAAAGGTTTGATTCAAAAGAATAATGCTCATTTATATCTACTTTGCTTCCCATTTTGACTTAAAGATTGCACCACTCTTCTTTGTCCTTGTTTGTTGAGACACCTATGGGTGGCATATGAAGCTAAGTGGGGATGCAAAGGGTTGTGTGTCGAATGTCAGCATACGAAGTCGTGATTGACTTAGTACTCCTACATATGGTAGTGTTTGATGTGATTGTGGGAATGGATTGGTTAGCCCCACATCATGCAGTCCTAGACTGTTTTTCGAAGAAGGTGACCTTTCAGATTGGTTGTGGGTCACGTGTCGCCTTCATATGGATTTAGGGGGCTGGTCAGACTTGATCGTTGATAGAGATGGAGAAAAAGTGGACGAAAGAATAATAGCACTTCCTTTTACTTCATGACGGGGGAGAGTAAAAGGAAGGTAGGGGTGGATTGTATCCCACAAGTGTGTGACTTTGCCGATGTATTTCCCGATGAGTTGCCAGGATTATTCCACAGAGAAGGAATTCTCCACGACAAGATCCCTGATCGATCCTATTTCAAAAAGCCCATTTAGATGGCTCCAAATGAGCTTATGAGCTGAACCTACAAATAAGTAAAGAATCAGAGGGTAAAGGGTTCATCCGACCGAGTACTGGCCAAGTTCCAAGATTTTGCGGAAAAGAGCACGGAGCGCTACGATTATGTGTGGATTACCTAAGTTAAATAGAGTAACTAAGTGAAGAACAAGTACCCACTTTCTGACGAGGATTTGTTTGATCAATGAATCCAGGCTTGTTACTTCTCGAAGATTGATCTAAGATCTGGGTATCATCAGTTGAGAGTATAGGACTTAGATATCCCGAAGACTGCTTTTCGAACGAGGTATGGACACTTCGAGTTTGTTGTCATGCCTTTTGGATTGACTAATGTCTACCGCTTTTATGGATATGAGAATAGGATATATCGACCGTATTCGATCAGGCTTTGTGGTAGTGTTTGTGGATCTTACATCCCGATATATTCCAAGGGCCTCCAGCCGAACATGAGCAAAGATTTGCACTGGCGCTATTGTGTACCGAGAGAGAATCAGTTGTATGCCAAACTTGAGAAGTGTGATTTCTTGTTACAAGAAATCCAGTTCCTAGGGCACATGGTGTCTAAGGAAAGTATTTCAAGGGATCCGGCAAAGGTCGAGGCCTTGATGAGGTGGGAGCGACCCAAGAGTATCTTTAAGATACGCAACTCCTTGGATTTGGCCGGGTTATTACCGATTTATCGAGAACTTTCTTCCAGATTGTATGTCCAATGACTCAGGACCGACATGCAAGTGGAGTGAGCTTGACTGGAATGACAAGTGTGAGGAGTCTTTCCAGAGCCGGTCAGATTGACTAAGGCTGCTGATTACTCCGTAAGGGAGCGGGAAAAGTACACTATTTCTGTGATGCCTCGGGTTGGCCTGGGTGTACTTATGCAAAAGGTAAAGTGGTTGCCTATGCCTCTAGGCACTGAAGAAACATAAGAGAATTACCCCACGCATGATTTAGAGCTGTCAAAGAGTGTTTGCTCCCAAAGTTATGGTTGCACTATTTTGTATGAGAAAGTTTGAAGTGTTCTCCACCACAAGAGTTTGAAGCATATATTTACGCAGAGTAGATTTGAATGCCGTGCGTGTAAGGTGGATGGAGAGACACTTAAAGATTCTGAATTTTTCAGCGCCACCCGGGTAAAGCAAATGTGGTCGCTGATGCCTTGAGTAGAAAATCATGAGCATCCTTTCTGCTCATGGCTTATGAGTGGAAGATGCATGATTACATCAGCGAAGTTCCACCGTTGCTTGACGGGGATGAGCCTAAGGCATGCTTTATACGCCGGGTAGCTCAACCACGCTTTTATAAGAGTCACGGAGGCTTGAGGGAGTGATAAGAAGCTTGAGGGCACACGCCGGCAAGGTACTGTGATGCACTGGCTGGGTGGACATTCATGCAATGGAGGAATCTATTTCCTCAACAGACAGCGAGCGGATGTGATACGAACCCCGTCAACTTGTGAGGAGACCCGTGATCGAATTAGCTCTAAGAACCGCCCTAGTATTCTGGCCAATGGATGACCATAATTCATGCTTATAAGGAAGCAAGAACCTTGGTATGAGTAATTTTACAACGTGATGGATCCACTGAGATGTTTTATAACGAAGAATGCCACAATCAACTATGGAAAGGTTGATTGATAAGTCGATAGATGAACGCCAATTAAAAATCCGATAAGTTCAAAAGTTCTTGAGAACCAAAGAGAAAGATAAACTTCGATTTTTATTAATCATTATGTGAAGAATGTAGGGATAAGCCTTTAAATAGGCTCCAAAACAATAATGAAAGAAACTAAATATTTACCAAAACTAGAAAGGAAACTAAACATACTTTCCCTAAACCACTACATACTAAAAAAACATCCATGGAGGAGAAAAAGGAAACTAGATAACTGGAGATAAGATTTTGGTAATAAAATCAGCAAAGAAATCAGAACAAATCAGCTCTCCAAAATAGCAGCAAATCAGGAACAAATCAGCACCAAATCAGGAACAAATTAGCTCCAAAATAGCAGCAAATCAGGAACAAATCATCACCAAATCCAAGAAAGAAATTAACACCAAATCAAGGTTTAATCTTTTCTAAAAAAGAAATAGAAACTCCTATTTTCCAGCAAAACACACTTTCTAAATTAAATAAAAGCAACTTCTACTTTGGACTTGGAGAATAAATCTTTCTAAAAAACAACCCAAATCAAAATAGTAATAAAATTCAAAACACTTGAAACAGTAAATATATTCCATGCCTGTTTCACAAATGCCTCCCGAATCTGAATTTTCCATAATTAAGATTGAATTCCTAATGAATCTTCTAGAAGCTCCTGCATCATGGATCCTTTGTGCTTTGATTCTCATCAGGATGATGCACAGTTGAGAGAGGGGGTGATGAGAGGGAAGCTCATCACTCTCGGTTCACGGTACATCCTGGTGAGACAAAGATGTACCACGACTTGAGGCGCCAATTTTGGTGGCATGGGATGAAGAGAGACGTAGCAAGTTTCGCTCTCTATGTTTGACGTGGCCAACAAGTGAAAGTTGAGCACCGTAGACCGCCAGGCTATTGCAAAGAAGTAATTAACGTATAATGGAATGGATCATGAGATCACTGGACTTTTGACCGGTTTGCCCGAGACTCACCAGTAAAGATGGTGTTCTGGGTGGTTGTTGACCGCTTGACTAAACTCACACAGTAGCAAACAAGGACCACCACTCTATTCTTACTTGAGCAAGTTGTATGTGAGGGTGATCAGACATATTGCATGGTGTACCTCCCTCCATTGTGTCAAATAGGGTTCGAGGCTTCACGTCCCAGATCGCAAACTCGCAAAGCTTCATGGAACTGAGTTGTTGTTGAGTACAAGATTTCACCCTCGCATCGACGCAATCCGAGAAGGATTCGCATTCCGGGAAGATATGCTTAGAGCATGTGTGTTAGACTTCCAGGGGAGTTGGATGGACCATTTGCCTCTGATTGATTTTGCGTATAATAATAGTTTCAAGAGCAGTATTGGGATGACACATCATTTGTAGTATTGCATCCATTTGTTTCCACATCAACCTATTAATTGAAAATGCTCATGTTTTGAGATGTGTTGAATTATTTGTATTTTGAAATGTTTTTATAAGCATGGCTTTTGTTATGGATTCACTACTCAGTACCCCCATTATTCCCTCACCTTAGATGCAGTACGAGACCCGGTTGCATGACTTGAGAGTTTGACTTGAGGGGTTTTGGAGGTTGGGGGGTGTCGCGTCCGGCCTTAGCATCTTTGGAGTGGTTGGGCATACATTTGAGGAACATCTAGTGTTGTGTGGAGGTTGGCCATTTGTATATTTTGAATGATCGTATCGATCATGGGTCATTGTATATTTGGCTTGTGGCTATTAGTTTGGGATTACTGGCAGAAAAGTTTTGGGATTTTTGTGTAATATTGTTTTGATCAGAAAGTGTAAGTAGATAGTCTTGGGTTCATTGAGGACTTACCTCGATACGGATATGTATATATATGTTTTGAGACACGAGTTGAGAGTTTTAGTACGTTTCTGGCGATTACTCCAAGTGGAGTTTTGGACTCAGGTTTTGAGGAAATACAGGTTGATATATATGGTGTTTAGGGCTAGGGGTAGCCCCTTTTATGCAAAGTGTTGGATTTTGAAAGAGTCCTATGTTAGGGACTCATGATAAAAAAAAAAAAAAAAAAAAGATGGTAAAATAACATAAATCCACCTTCCATTAGATAGGTGTGACATCTGTCAGTGGACTCCTAGGTAACCTCTACACCTATGAATACCAGTGCAAACTATATGATCACGGATATAAATTTCCCAGAGCACTAAATGAAGGAACACCTTAAAGGCTTCAACACCCAGAGCTATTCAGTTGTGATGAAATACCATGGGTAGTACTTATGAGGAAAGTCTTCCAGTGAAGCTCTATTACAAGGAGAAGATTGCGTGGTGCTACTATATACCACTTGTGGAGTCATCGAATAGAAAATTCAAGAGAACAACTATGCTCCAGTGACACTGATATTTTCGCCTCATTTGTGATGATGTTAGACTTCGTATTTAAGTGACGAGAAGGTTGTTGATGTGTAAGTCACAAGAAACGGATCAATGTGTGAGAGATGGTCCTTCCCCATTAATATTTTATCATGATGAGTTGGTTGCTTGATTTGTGATTGTTGGGGCCTTGTTGCCTTGCGAGGTTGTGTTTAGTTGTTTCCTTTCACCGGATTATGGGCTTGTTTTTGTTGGTGGCTTTGTGTTAATTCGGTGCATTTGCTGTTCCTATATTATAGGGAAGTGCGTAAGTTTTTCTTCTTCCGTTCTGGCCTCGGGCCTCTTTGCTTTGTATTCTTTGGCTGGGCGTTGCCCCTTTGGTAATAAATTCTTAATTATCCAAAAAAAAAAGTTGTGATGCTCTTATACCTTAATGACCATGGCCTAAGCCCAAGTCCCTCAAGCCCTAGGCACTCGTGTACCTATGCTCGAATGCAGGCTGTGAAACCCCAGCTTAGGGGTCCACAGATTGACTTCACCGAGTCGCTTACTTCGGAAGCTTTGTGTGTCTCATATCATGAGACCTATACATAGTAAAGTGACCCAATGGGCCCATCATCCATGTACTAGTCCATACGGTTACAAGACGTACATTTCTATAGTTACAGAGTTATTACATCCTCCTATTACAAAAAATATATTAAAACTAGGTCGTTCTAATATATACACAAAGCAAAGAATCAAGGCCACGGTCAGGCTAGCTTCATAATCCAGGCCTCTAAGGGCATCGATGCGCTATACCTAATGCATTACTGAAGGGGGTCCCACGGCGGGGTGAGCCTTCTGCGCCAGTAAGAGATAAATCTATGAAATTTATTTCCCGCTAGATTGCACATGCATGTTATCCTATCATGGAAAAATCTACATGCATGTATGAGACGACACTCTACATGCCCCAAGTATCGAGTCAACCTTCGACCCACCACCCAATGCAAGTGCCAATGGGAAATCGATAATGAGTCGATTAGGCTCCGTCTCTAGCAAGTGATCTATGTGATATTTATTTAATCGTTTCGTGTCTTTTGAATAATGAACTTTTGGGGGTCTCAGCTAGCGGGTCTCTTACACCCTCAGAGCATTTTCGGGCTTTCACCGGTGGATAGCATTTGTCTAAAGCGAGGTTTTCGGGCTTTTCACCTGAGGGGGTATCTATCCTGCGCTACGCCCAGGCATTTCATTTTTGCAATTTTTCGTTTAAAGATGTGGAACTTCAGTTGGACTTCGTCCAGATGCCCCAGCGATGAACCCGTCAACTTGTGAGGAGACCGAGTGATCCCGAATTAGATCGGAAGAAGCTGCTCTAGCATTGGCTTGGATGGATGACATGACCCCGTTCTTATATGGAAGCAAGTGTAGTATAGGTGAGGGCATGCAATCGGTGATGGAGATCGGAGTTGATAAAGTCTTGATGAACGCCACGGAATAACCGATAAGAAGTTCAAGGAGTTCTTCAAGAACCAAAGAGAAATTGAAACTCTCAATTTTATTAATGCTTAAAACTTGAAGAATACAAAGGATAACAAAGCCTTTAAATAGGCGAAAAAAATATGAAGAATAGAAACTAAATATTCGGCCCACTTTAGGAAAGTAAATGTTGTGAAGCGAGAAAGGAAACTAACATACTTTTTCCCTAAGCTACTACACACTAAAGTATCCATGAAGGAGAAAAAGGAAACTATTTTATTTTAGGACAAGGCTTGGTTATAGAATTAGCGGCAAATGCGGAACAAATCGGCGGCAAATCTAGAACAAATCATCTCCCAAATCTGTGTGGAATCGGCTCCAAAATAGCGACAAATCATTTTTTTCGTCATCACCAAATCTGAAGCAAACCTTTTCACAAAAAAGAAATGGCAACTCTGTTAACTAGAAAAGCAGGCTTTCTAAATTAAATAAAAGCAACTCCACACTTTGACTTGGAGAACAAATCTTTCTAAAATAAACCAACTCGAATCAAAATAGTAATAAAACTCAAAAACACTTGGAAATAGAAATATATTAGGTGTTTCCAAGGTTTCATAGCCTCCCAAATCTGAATTTTCCAAAATTAAGATTGAATTCCCAATGTATGTTGTAAATGCTCTAGCATCACGGATCCTTTGTGCTTTGATTTTCATCACAAGCCCACACGATTCAACACCAAACGTAGTGCCAAATCAGTACCATGTACACACTCTCATGTAATGTGGTGTTACCCCACACCAATGCAATGCAATTTGTGTCCGCGCCTCAAAGCGCATGACCAATGTATGAAGACCTCTACATGGACATTCTACACCGTACACTATGTGTGTGTTATGAACACTCATGTCTAATGCACACAACATTTCATATATTTAACATACATGCAGTCATGTTAATATTTTTTTTTTTTTTTTTGGATAATAAAGAATTTATTACCAAAGGGCAACGCCCAACCAAAGAATACAAAGAACGGAGGCCCGAGGCCACAACCAGGCAAAGAAAAAACGGACAGCACCTCCCCTATAAATATAGGAGCGGGCAACAGCCCGAACAACACAGAGCCACCAACAAAGACACAAGCCCACAATCCGGGCAAAAAAGAAACAACACAGAACCATACAACCGGGCAAGGCAACAGGCTGACAATCACAAATCAAGCATCCAACCTGCAGGAGATAAAAACTACTTGTAGGAAGGACCATCTCTCACACGATATTCATTTGCCGGACTAATCAGCAACATACACGAAGACATGCGAGAGATCTGTATCATCTAAATAATTGGCAGCAGTATCGGAACCGGAGCATGTTACTCATAATTATTAACGTGACTACAATGGTAGATAGTAGCACCCCACGCTGTCTTCACTGCTGTAGAAGGCTGAAGAACTACGACCCGGCAATTACCTGTCGTTCTCCCAATTACTCGAGGGTTAGAGACCCACACAGCCATAGAATCCTGCACTTAAATACCACATTTGTGAAATGGCAGCCGAAGAATAAGTGGTTCTACGTCTTCAACATTAACACACGACAAAATACACCAAGATATAAGGCGGTGAGACCCCGCACTTGAGGAAGCTTATCTGGGTAACCCGATTTGTTGCATGCGGTCGACCAGACCATTAAGAAAGCATGCCTCTGATGGCTTGAAACCAAATCGAATAGTGCCAATTAACAACCGGCATCTTTGGTCTAAAGTGGTTCCAAGCGGGGAAACTACGGTGAAAACGAGGAAGGATGCAGAGTCGAGATAATATCACTCCACTAGGGCATCGATATGGTAATTAGCACAAGCGTTCTTGGTAGCAATAATAAGGTCCCTGGATTAGCGATAGGCGAGTTCCACCCCTCATCAATAACTACGACTACTCGAGCATTACAATGGTGCGAGAGTCATACAAGATCCGCTCGCCATAATAAAGGGAAGAGAGGAATGAAGCAGGGTTCAATCATGCCATAAGAGGTGCAGCTCGTCACCCACCTTGTGCTTTATGAGGAGTGCGATCCTCTCTCCTAAGTTGAAGTTTTCCGCCAACTCCGGGAGCAACTTCATTAGGGACCTTTGCATTCAGAGGCTCCTGCATGAGATAAAACCTCCACCCACCACCCACAAGGAGTCCTTCTTGTAGAAACGATTCGGACATGCTTCATAGCGTTTGAATCATTCGGTCTTTAACACATCGAGGCCTAAAGCCCTCCTCCTTTGGAAGACACAGCGATTCCCATTTAATCTGCCTGACAGCGCTCAGGAATTTCAGACCATAGAAGCTCTTGAATGGCCCCTTTCAATCTTAGATATAGAATACTTAGGGATAATAAGCAGTGCACCGGTACAATTGTATCTTGTATAAGGCAGAAGAAATCGGTATGTCTGTAGGCATAAGATAGAGATTTTTTGGATAATTAAATTTATTACCAAAGGGCAGCATGACGAAAAGATAGAAAGCGAGGCCGAGGCCAAGAACGGGCAAAGAAAAACGGACAGCACCTCCCCTAAAATATAGGAGCAGGCAACAGCCCGAACAACACAAAACCCCCAACAAAAAACAAGCCCACAATCCGGGCAAAAAGAAACAACGGAACCACAACCCGGGCAAGGCAACAAGGCCCCAACAATCACCATCAGCTTAACCAACCTACCATGAGATAAAATATTAATGGGGAAGGACCATCTCTCACACACATTGATGCGTTTTGCGGGACTATCAACAACCTTCTGAATACCAGAAATACGAAGTCTAACATCATCACAAATGAGGCGAAAAATAGTGTCAGCTGGAGCATAGTTGTTCTCTTGAATTCTTCTATTCCGATGACCCCACAAGTGGTATATAGTAGCGCCCCATGCAATCTTCCTTGTAATAGAGCTGAAGGACTTTCCCTTGATGGCAATTACCCATAATAGCTCGTTCTCCCAATACCTCGGAGTTCTAGAGACCCCACACAACCATAGAATCCTCGCCAAATCTTCCGGTTGTGAAATGTAGCAGCGAAGAATAGATGGTTCTGTCTTGACATTAGCACGATAGGAAATACCGCAAGATATAGAATTGAGTGAGGCCCCCGCGAAGCTTATCTGGGTAACCAATGTGCGAGCGGCCAACGAACTGATGAAAGCATGCCTCTGATGGCTTGGGAGCAGATCGAATAGTGCCAATTAACAAAGCGGCTTCTTTGGCTTTAAGAGTGGTTCTGGCCAGGCTACGATGAAAACAGGAAGGATGCGGGGACAAGCATAAATGTATCCTCTCTAGAGCATCGATATAGTAATTGGCACAAGTGTTCTTGATAGCAATAAGGTCCCTACGAATTAGCGATAGGCAGTTCCACCCCTCATCAATAACTCTGACTACTTTCGAGCATTACAATGAATTGCAGAGTCATACAAGATCCACTCACCATAATAGGGAAGGAGTCATACAAGATCCACTCACCATAATAGGGAAGGAGAGGACCAACCGGGTTCCAGAAATCATGCCATAAGAAGGTCGCCGCTCCGTCACCCACCTTGTGCTTTATGAGGGGTCTGATCCTCTCTCTAAGTTGAAGGATTTTCCGCCAACTCCATGAATCTGCAACTTCGTGGGACGCTGCACGTTCGAGACTTCCACACCCATGAGATAAAACCTCCAAACCCACGCTACCCATAAGGAGTCCTTCTTGTAGAACAGATTCCATATATGCTTCATAACATTTGAATCATTCAGGTCTTTAACATGTCTGAGGCCCAAACCGCCCTCCTCCTTTGGCGGTTCTGCCCGACTCCCAATTGATCTTAGCACGACGAGCGCTCGGAATTTCCAGACCATAAGAAAATTTCAGCAATAAGCTCAATCTTAGATATAAGGCCCATACTTGGGAATAATAAACAGAATTTGCACCCGGTACAATTGTATGCGTATAAAAATTTGAAGCAATCCAATTTGTAACTGTAGGCATAAGATACTTAGAGAGTTGCTAGTCCAGGCCCCGGTCGACGTAATTCTTTGGATAAGGGCATACGGAGTCACCATGGGTGAGCCTTGTAGAAATCAAAGGGACTCCCAAATATCTCATGGGAAACTTGCCTAGAGGCGAGACCACTGTGGCGCTCAACCAGTCATACCCTAACTTCGCCAGAGACTCGGCTAGGAAAATGGCGCACACATTTGTTCGCAAGTAGCCAGAAAGCTTGCAAACTGCTTTAATTCTTCCATAAAGACTGAACCTTTAGTTAACGTCCTAGGAAAATAAAAACATATCATGCAAAGCATAAGTGAGTTAAGTTGTTTTCCTTATGCGGGGTGGCGAAACCACTGCCTATTGGTTGCCACGGTAGGATCACGGAAAGAGCCTCCATTGCGAGGATGAATAAAAAAGATGATAATGGGTCCCCCTGCTTCAACCCACGCTTGCTAGCGAAAAACCGCAACCTCACCATTCTGCAGAAATAGAGAGGACGGGGTAGTGATGCATCTGCAATACATTTTCAAAAGGTGAGAAGGTACCCATACGGGAGAGAATACTCAAGATACAATCCCGCTAAATGTGTCGTATGCCTTCATGATGTCAACCTTCGCCCTTTTTGGGAGGACCCATCTCCGCGATGGTAGTTTAACATAAGGTCTTGGGTGATAAGGACATTGTCGACAATGCTCCGACCTTGTACAAAAGCGGTAGCGAGGGCTGATAATATACGCGGGATACCTTGTTTAACTCTCAGCGACAATGATGATCTGAGATGCACTTATAGATCTTTGTTGCAACAAGAAATAGGCACATGTCGTGCATAGAACCGGGATTGGGAACCTTAGGCACCAAAGCTATAGCGTATATTAATCTCGCGAAGCATGCTTCGATTCAAGGAACTCACGGCTGCGCAAACATCACTTTTCCAATAATGCCACGAAACCGCGAAAAAACGTGAGGAAAAACCATCGGGGCCAGGAGCTTTGGAATCATCAATGGAAAAAAATGGCCTCATGTCTCCTCATGAAATTGTTTTGTCAGTGTATCCAAATCTTTGAGGGTGACCGCTGAAGCCATCCAAGTTGTTTAAATACTCGGAATTGGTTGGGAGAGGGATCAACGAACATAAAATACGCGGAAGTGTCTAACGGCTTCACGCGTGTGGCAGGGACGAGTTACGCAGCCATTCGCCATATTAATAACCTTTAAAGCACTCCTAGCATTACGAGCTTTTTTTTTGGATAATTAAGAATTTATTACCAAAAGGGCAAAGCCCCACAAACAAACACGAAGTACAAGCAGGGTTGCCAGAGAAACCGAAAAACGGACAGCACCTCCCCTATAAACATAGGAAAAGGGGCACCAGCCCGAAACAAAACAACATTTGCCAAAAGGCAAACCAACAAGCCCACACACCGGGCAGATGATAGCAAACCATACCAGACCCCACCAACAGGCCACCGAGCAACACTACCAATTAACACAGGCTCACACCCTGGCACAAAAGGGGAAACAAACCATAAACCCCGCCCACATCCCGAGCTCAGGCAACCAAGGAAACAACACAAGGAAAGTCACTCAACCCATATTCAGGTCACATCAAAGTACTAACTCATAGAATTGCTCTCACAGGAACACTAGAATTCTATCGATCCTTGATCGAGAAACTCAAAATACCCGTCCATTCCTTGTCACTTGAATTGACTAAACGAAAAGGGCAAATACTCAAGCACACTTTACTTGGATCAGAGCACCAATCGGAACTGTGGGAAATCCCCACCCCCAATGCCAGGGAATGACGTCTTCGGACGAACTCCATTCCGCAGTTCAAGTGAAGCGGTCGGTATTACCAAACTTTGCAGTCTGCCCGCTCCGGTGACGGCGGCCAGTGTGGCAAAGACCCTCGAATCCGTACTAAGCCCGGCGACAAGGCGACCAACTGCGCCACCACTTTGCACCAGGCCAATCTTGAGCTAACAACGCGGTTATTCGGAAGAAGCGAAGATCGATTCTGGAGCGACTGGGATATTCACCATCACGAATCGAGCCGGATCACGAGATCGGCGGACCAAAACATACGGTCGGCGCGCTAAGACCATCCGGCAACATCGACATTCCAAGCTTTTCCGGCAGCTGATCTAACTTTGGACCGTCCTTCAGTGATGTCCCTAGCACCGACGATTGCCGGAGTGACCTTATCTGCAACTGCAGTGTCGGCAATGAAGGATATATCCGCTTTTTCATATTCGTCGGAACTTTCGCATAGGCGATCCAATGACTATGATCCGCAGGATCACCACGCTCACACGACTTTCCGAGATCTCACAAGATACGTGATTTGCCCTTGATCGAGATAATCCTTGAAGCTTGGCTATATCGGCATCCCAAATGCCGACATTCCGCGGTACCATCGGCGATTGCCTTGAGCAACACTTGGAAATATACGCATCGTGGCTTGATATTGACCCCCTGGTCCGTGGCGTCCGCCCGGCGTGGCGAAGGGATCGGTACCTGATTTGGGTAACACTATGCGACACCACGGCTCACCTTGGATGCGAGCGTAGAACACCCTTGGACCCAGCGAAAATGGCCTTGTTTGTGTAGGAAGCGGAAATCAGATAAATTGAGTAAGGTGGATAGCGTCGGTAAAGAAGTTGCTCCCACGAGACATGGAAAAACCATGTTCATGAACCGAGGAATGCGAAACCCGCAGATGGTGGGCGACAGGAAACCCATCTCGGGAGAGAGACGGGGAGACCCCTTGACAGCCTTGTGGAAGAAGCTAGTGTTCTGATCCCCGAGTTTAAGCTATTGAACTCTAGATTTTTGCTTCAAGAAACCCTCCTCAGCAGCGGCTAAGTCATGATAATTCTTTAAGCAAATCCTCTCATTTTCCCCGGCATGGGATTAGAGGGAGCGTGGCCGCAGTGGTGGAGCTGGCAAAGTGCTGTCACGACCGCCACACTTCGCTCATGCAAACCACTAAAAGATCGAAAGTTGACCGTGAGTGAACCTTGAATAGAGATTTGCTTGTCAGGCCCGAATTACAGTAAGTAATTCTTTGAATAGAGATTTGCCTTGTCAATTTGAGCATGCTCCATAGTTATGGAAAAGCCTCCGCCCGGAAAAAAGTAGGCTAAAGTCGTCCTTTGATGAGGCGCTCGCACCGAGTTTCAGAGACAAATAAATCAAGATCATGGAACCTTACAAAAGGCAGCACTTCTCTTTGCTTGAGGGTCGTTCAAGCCTTATGTTCCAAAGAGGCGAGACATAGTGGGAAGATGTGGAGTCCCCCCTATCCCTGGATCCTGCGAATTAGCCGGGCTCCGTTTCTTCAATTTCTTGAGCTTCTTCCTTGAGAGAGGCACAGGCGTGAAATCCAGCTCATCAACCCTTTTTGTATTACTTTGAAAGTGTCAGCCAATGGAAATTGTCGAAAATCGTGTTTGCCGTGGGCGGGCAGCAAACCCTGCTTCCTCATTAGGATCTCTACCTCGCTTCTTGTTAGACAAGCAAGGTGTTGCCATGAAGCTTGAGGAGGGGCGTCAGCCTCAATAGCCTTGCTCTTTTGTCCCTACGTCAAGCCGAACCGGCTTCTTCATGCGTTACGGGAGAAATGGACTGGGGAAATAGTGGGCTTTTCGGTCGCATGCGTTACGGGAGGCGCTCGTAATGCTCAGTGGCGAAGTTATTGATGAGGGGAGTGGAAGCGGCCTATCGCTAATTCGGGGACCTTATTGCTATCGAAACCGATTGTACTTGAATTACCATATCGATGCCTCTAGAGAGGATGCCTCTCTTGGACCCCGAGGATCATACGGGGTTTGTTTTTCCAGCTGCAAGCTACGCTTGGAACCGCTTTAGGCGAGAAAGAGGCCGTTTGTTAGTGGCACTATTCGATCACGGTTTCCCAGAGCCATCGGGAGGCATGCTTTCATTGTGCAGTTGTGTCTGAAGCAATTGGTTACCCGGGAGAAAGCTTCTCAAGTGGGGTCTCACCGAGTTCTATATCTTGTGTATTTTTGTCGTGCTAATGTTGAAGAGCCGGGGAACCATCTATTCTTCGATTCTTGTTTCAGCGTCGGTATTTGGCGGAGGATTCTATCGGTTGTGTGGGGTCTCTAGAACTCTGGGTATTGGGAGAACGAACTCTTATGGGTAATTGCCAACAAGGAAAGTCCTTGACTCTATTACAAAGGAAGATTGTGGGGTGCTACTATATACCACTTGTGGGGTCATCGGAATAGAAGAATTCAAAGAACAACTATGCTTCCGGTGACACTATTTTCACCTTATTTGTGATGATGTTAGACCGTCATTTACGGTATTGAGAAGGTTGTTGATGGTCTGCAAGCAGAATCAATATTGTGAGAGATGGGCTTGTTGCCTTGCGGGTTGTGTTCAGTTGTTTCTTTTGCCGGATTGTGGGCTTATTTTTTGTTGGTGGCTTTGTGTGTTCTATTCATTTGTTACTTTACATTTCCCATATTTATAGGAGAGGTGCGTAGTTTTTCTTTGCCGTTCTGGTCTCGTTACCTCTTTGGTAATAAATTAATTATCGAAAAAAAAAATAGCGCCTCGTGCTTATATTCCCGGGGAATTGTGGAGACTATACCCTTTGTTCGGTCTCTTCAACGACCAATTTACCGGGTTATGGCCAAAATTGCTTGCATTCGAGCGACATTGAGGAGCTTGAGGATATTCGATCCTTATTGTAGAATAGCGCGTACCCGTCGAGAGCCGCAGTTGGGGAATTCACAATCAACCCCAACCTCTATACAAATTCTAGCAAAGGATAATTTTGTTTGGTTCTCGGTGGAGTGGATCGAGAGGTGCGTGAGTTCAGTAGTGCTATGATGTGCCCCGAGACAAGTGTAGCATCGATGTGGAAGGAATGTTATAGAACGACCAGTTGGGATAGATGATAGCGAATGTTGAGCATGTCCATTCCGGGCTTCCATGCACGTAATATGAGCGGTCTCCTGCTAGTGCCATGGTCCCGATCCATAGCAGTCAGTGCCTCGGGTCCCGAATCGAAGAAGAATAAACCATTCCTAAGTTGTAGATATTTCGAATCTCCCTCTTGCCCCCGAGTGCGGTAACCGGGCGCACCACCGGGAACGAGGAAGCGGCTTTTCCGAAAATTGTCCTACCAAACATCCCACTTCCACACATGTCGATGCCCTCATTCAGCCTCATGGGAGGTTTGGCAACATAAACACCATCAGCATAATCACGGCATAAAGCGCAACGGACCACTGTTTTCACGGGCACCAGAGACCAAGCTTTCCAAGATTTTCTTGGAGGATCATTAGCCATCTCAGTTAATGGTAGCGAGGAATGCGGGTTCACGATAAACATACCCATTTTCCATATGCACGACCCCTATGGCGTCGCCCTTCCTCGCATGCTCGTCCCGCTTGCCGGGAGAAGGTACCGACTTGCCAAGACCAAGGAAAGACTTCGGGTGAGCTCAATGCACAGGTGAGCTCGTCGAGCGAGCCATTCGGAAGCGAGCTCGTCGGGCGAGCCCGAAGCTGTTTTTCGGACCCAGTGGGCTGGCGTTCTCTCCGGCCACATTCGACCACGAGTCAACACTACGCCGGTATTACCCGGTCACCAGTTGTCCATAGCGAGCCTCAACACAACCAAAGTATCCCTTCTCATGCCCATGTCGGCCAGAACCCATCCACGATGTTCGGCTTTCTCGCTAAAGCCACTTGCGGAGATCTTAGATGGCCCTCCGCATGACTAATGCGATAGCCTTGGATGAGCTTGAGAAGAGGATCGGCGGGTTTGAGCTCGGGAGAAATAAGCGAGCAGAGATGCGAAGATGTACCTCTAGGTCGTAGCCGGACGAAAAATGGATCTGCGGTGTCAACACCGGCAGGATCTGCTCCTTCGTTGAGATCGTAGATGGTAGTGTTCTCCGATGAACTTCATGCCGGTGAGTCCGCGCCTTTTGCCCTTTGCGCTCCGATGATGGCTTCAGCGGCGCGAGGTACCTTGATCTGGCGTAATGGGTCGGCCGGGGCCCCTCCGAGGAAGCGCTAGCGCCCGATTGCAACCACACCACTGTGCTCGGTTTGGGAGAACATGCCATGGTCGTGCGGTTCAGCGTTGGTTCCCTTTTTGGGAGCCCAAGACTGAGAAATCCCACTTTGGGGAGGCCGAATATGCGTGGACCCCCCTCCACCAGCACCAGACCCCACCACCGAGGTGATCATCTTCAATGCGTTGACTTACCAGCTCCGATCGCTCCAGCCCACCACCAGCTCATGGGGAGAAATTTTTTTCACTCCTTGCAAGTCTCCTTTGATAATCAAGCTTACAAACTTAGCCGAATACTCCTCCACACTCAAATCTCGTTGCTTAAAGTTCTGTCATGTTAATATTCCACATATTCATATCTGTACATCACATAAGCATGCACTACATCTTTTTTATCATTCAGTTCATTCATGTCAACACATCATTCAAACATGTATTAAAATAATTCCAACCATTACTTAGGCAAGTAATGCCATAATTCATATTCCCAGGCTGAGACATAGTATGTCAGTCATACAACCTGCTACATGCCATGAAATGACCATGTTCAAGCACAACACATTACAACCCAATGTGTTTGAAACACCCAGTAGTAGCAATTAGTACACTTAGTACAACACTCAGTTTTTCGGCACAGATGTGAGCTCCTATTTCCAATGAATGGCTAATGGCTAGATTCTTGACTCCATGAGCTTGTCATAGAGTCCAAGAACACCCGAATCAGAGTTTGGACGGAAAAGTTATGACCTAAGGTATGCATTGTTCGGATGAGGATAGAGTTAGGATAGCTGGTTTTCTGCTATGGGGTAGTGCAAGGAAGTGGTGGGCGTATGAGAGGACTAGGAGACGTCACACTTGGAGCCTGATTCAAGGCGCTTTTCCTGTGAGTTTTCCCCTCGGCCTTTGTTGAGACTAAGAGGCTAGAGTTTGAGACGCTCACTCAGGGTAGCATGACAGTTTCTAAGTACGAGCGTAGGTTCAGAGAGCTATCGAATTTCTATCCCAATTTGATTGCGGATGAGGTCAGCAAGAAGAGGAGGTTTCTCGATGGATTGAGTGGCCCAGGTAAGCTTTAGGCCTCTCGGGTTCGATCATCCCACGTATCGGTCGATAGAGACGCTACTCTGGGGTGGAGAGACGGACCACGATGCGCCCGGGCCAGCGTCGATCATCGATGGATTGTCTTTGGGAGCCGTCGGGGATCATCCCCAGAAGGGTAGTTTTCGGCTCTAGATCTTGAGCGGCGAGAGGATCCGGTGAGACGGAGGCGTGAATTATAGCGGTAGCGGGTTTTAAGAAGGTGGACATACACATGGTTACGGACTTGTTCGGTGAGTAGTAGCAATAGCCATTTTAAGAATCTAAGTAGGGAGCGGTTTAGTTCGACTTGTGGCATTTGCGACAAGATTGATGGACCATGCAGGTGGGATAATGTATCGCTTTTAGTGTGGGCGAGCCAGGTTCGGGAGGGTGCCCTGTCGAGATCCGGTAAACTAAGTCTCGGGATCGGTGCTCAGTTCAGTGAGCTAGTGGGCTGGAGGGTTTGGATACACGAGCCGAGGGCAAACCTCGGGTGGTTCCTTTAGCCTGGAGACGGCGATCTGCACCGGCGGTTGGCGAGGGGCAGAGAGAACTGACCACCGCTGGGGCGAGTTTATGCTATGATGGCGGGGAGGCACGGTTTCACGCCGATGTTGTGGCGCAGAATGCATTCATATCTATTTTTGGTGACACGTGCGTGTACTCAGTGACCCGAGGGCTACACTCTTTTTATTTCACGTGAGTATGTTGCACGGTCGGGATGACTCGGTTCCTTTGGGATGGTTTGGGAGATTGCCACACCCACGTGAGAGTCTCTACGCCTGCTCGATGCTTTTAAGGGTAGCTTGTTTCATTGCGCCAAGTTATGGGAAGCGCATTCGAGTATTAATATCTCAAGGGTCGGATGTGATTCTGAATGAGACCCGCGAAAAGAAATTGCTAGGTCCTCGAGATTGTAGGCAAACGACAGCTGACAAGGTTAATGTTATAATGCGCCAGTTGAAAGCAATTTCAAGATGTGCAAAAAGAGCTATGCGGATGCCGTAGAAAGCGTGGGATCTCGAAGCTCATATTGAAGATCGCAGTATTCTTAAAAGCCTCTCTCTCGAAGGGCGGGCAGGCGCTGGGGGGGAAGCGAGGAAGCCAAGTCCTCGCTACATTGGACCTTTGAGATTGTTGAGAGGATAGGTCTAGTGCTTCATAGATTAGACTTTCCTAGGAGCTCGAGTCCATAATGTGTTCCACATCTCCATGCTACGCAAGCATATCTCGATCCCCACATGTGCATTGGAGACACTAGAGATCGAAATCGAGGGATGACTTGTCCTATGAGGAGCAAAACTCGCCAGACTCCTCGGGTGAAGAGAAGGAGCCGCAACAAGACAATATCCTTAGTGAAGGTCCTCAGAGATACCACCTACGAGGAGGCGCACTGAGCGAGAGGACCAAATGCGGAGCCAGTATCCTCATCTCTTCCATGACACAGGTACGAATTTCGTGGACGAATTTTTATTTAAGGGGGTAGGTCAGAACGACCGCAGCCAAATAATACAAGTTTTTAACACGCTTGACCAAGTCTTCAACACACTGCATGTGGGTCTAAGTTGACCTTTTCTAAGGATGAATAATTTTGTTGACTAAGACACCACCTCGTAGGCCCCCGCTCGATACGAGTTCATAGACGGGTCAACGTCAAACCGACTTGTGGATAAAAAGTTATGGCCCTAGGAGTTCTAAACAGCCAGCATTTTACTGTCAAAGGTCGTCTCGCTTACTTGAAAATGACCCTAGGCTCTATATAAACCTAGTTTTGCATGCCACAGAACCCCTAGCCCCAAAATGCAAACACTCATTTTCAGCTCCAAAACCCTGTAGAGAAATCTCTAAAAACCTCGTGGACCCCGAACCAGTCGTTGAACCATTTTTCTACCAAACTGTTTTGCCGCTGAGATGCTTCTCCGGCCATCACCATGCTACACTCCGCTACCAGGAGGAGCGCCACCACCGTATGACCATTGCAAAGGAAATACCGCCAACCGGCCACTCTGAAGCACCCTGATCGGGCCTGAACAAGGCCTACAGCCTCGCCACTGGGGTCGCAGATTTTGATGTTTTCCCGGCCATTCCGTGCCCACTCCATACCTCCTCCCATTTTTGGACCCTCCGAACTCATTCCCATGGTCCTTTCTTCTCGTATTCTCACCGCTTGAAACACACCTACTTAAAACAAGTTCGTCAATTTGATCGAAGTTTTCCCGCCACCACATCACCTCGACCAAGGTAAGGGCACATTGTCGTGTTCTAGTCTCTCGGCTTTCCGATGATATAACGTTTGTAAATTTTGGACGTCGTTTAGTTAGTTTTCCATTTTTGGGTCATTTAGGTATCAATACCGAAAAGTTTTCAATAAATCGGGCACCAACCGGTCAACTTTAGCAAAGTTGGAGACGACCTGAAATCGATATTTTTATGATTTATCGGGAGGGTTCACCGACCGTCGGCCCATAGGGGCACACTCGTATAATTGACCCGTCTCTGAGTCCAATTCTAGATAGTTTCATGTTCTGTAATTTATCCTAAGACATTTGTGGCGTCCCAATGTCTTCGTTTGTTGTTCTTGAGCCCTTTAAAAGGTATTTTTATTATACATGTGCACTCACTGAACTGGAGACGATCCTCTCAGCAGGGGAGCAGACTCTATATATGCGTAGTACGTGAGTGCTTTATATGCTTTAAATGTTGGGGTACATTATGATATAAATGGTGGTAAATTATTTTTATATATATATTATTTGATCGAATGGTTGGTTATACATAAATATAATTATCCTGCTTTTTTTTATATAAACAAGTTATCATTTCATGAATTTTGTCAACATTTTTAAATATTTGAAATTTTATCGAGTTCATGGATAAATTTGTATTTAAACATTTTGGTGTCGGATTGAGGTTTTAAACCACTTTGAAAATTTATTGATTTAAGAAATAGATTCTTGAGATTTCGTGTAATGATTATAATACAAAGATCGTCAGAAAGGTATATGCGAGTATGATACTCGTGTTGCTTGTTATAAGTTGATTTACCAACAAGCACTGCAGGTTCGATTCAGCATTTATATTGCCAAAGCAGTAATGGTTTGCCACTTGTCGTGAGGTCGGGTTTCATCCAACGCTATATATTATTCCACGCCGTGAGGTTGGGGTTTACCTGGTTTACACTGGCTCGCGACTGTCGTGAGGTTGGTTTCATCCAACGGTTATATATTATTTCCACAGCCGTGAGGTCGGGTTTACCCGACGGTTTACACAGGGTTTGCCACGATGTCGTGAGGTTGGTTTCATCCAACGGTTACATATTATTTCCATGCCGCAGGTCGGGTTTAACGCAAAGGTTTACATATTTTGCCACTGTCATGAAGTCGTCAACCCAACGGTTACATATTATTTCCACGGCCGTGAGGTCGGGTTTACCGACGGTTCATCATTATTATTATTACTATGACACCTTTCGAGGTTGAGGGTCGTGAGGTGGGGTAATCCACGGTTTATGATGGGATATGGTATGGTGCATTGTTGGTTTCTGTGAGTAAGTTTATAAACTTAGTTTCAATATTTATGAAGTTATCAGAGATTACGTGACTATTTTTACTATTATGATATATATATTATGCTCAATTTTACAAGTTGTGAATAGATTCTGTGCTTAAAATCTTCTTAATAATAATTTCGGTTAAATTTTTGAGCATGAATTTCATATTGTTGACTTGGTATAAGTTTGGGTTTTGTGAAATAGGTTTAAACGGGGAACCTTGCAAAAGAGTGGACGTGAGGTCTTGAGAAAAGGAATTTATGAAAATAAAAACATTATTCTCATTATGCCACTCACTGAGATTTATTATCTCACGTTTTATTGTTTTAAACTGCTTCCTAGGTCCAGTACCAGAGATTCACTCGCGCCTGCCTACATCACCTTTTCCGCGACAAACGCGTGATTCTATCTTATCTATCGCCTTTATTTTATTGACTTATGTATTTCATTTGTACCCCTAAATTGCAAACACTCTTAGAATGCTCGATCTTAGTATTGAACTCATATGAGCCTTTTATTATGTGTTTATGGTTATGACCTAATAAAATAGCTCCCACTGTGGATTCGAGCCTGTCAGAGATCCTTATGTACTCGAGGTATTATATTAATGCATGTGTCTACTTTCTTTCTTAAAGTGGGGTTCCATTGGATATTCCCTAGGGATTGTACAGTGGGACTTCACTAGGCGGGACCACTCGGGGAATCCTGGAAGGGTATCCGAGTCAGGTCCTTTCATTACACTTGATAGTTTTGGCGGTAAAGCTAGCCAATATGCAACTTCTCCAATTCGTTGAAGGATTTCAAAGGGCCCAACATATCTTGGGGCAAGCTTCCCCTTCTTACCAAATCGAAATACTCCCTTGCGAGGTGAGACATGCAAAAACACATAGTCCCCTACTTGAAATTCTAGGGGTCTTCTTTGGTCAGCATAACTGTTTTGTCTATTTTGTGTTGTTTTTTTTTTTTTTTGGATAATTAAGAATTTATTTCACAAAGGGCAAAGCCCCACAAACAACCAAGAAGAATACAAGAGGCCAAGGCCACCAAAGAGAGCGAAAACCGGACAACACCTCCCCTAAAAATAGGAGAGGGGCATCAGCCCGAAACAAACAAAAACAGATGCCAATAGGCAAACCAACCAAATATAACCAAGCCCACACCCCGGGCAAAGGAGAGACAATCCAAACCAGACCCCACAAACAGGCCAACAAGCAAACCCACCACATAAAACCAAACCAACAACCCGGGCAAAGGAGAACCAAACCATAACCCCGCCCAAAGCCGGGCAAAGGCAACCAAGGATACCAAATGAAAAAAGCCCACACCAGGGCACATGCACCAAACCAACCAAGGAAAAAACCTAAGGGAAACCACACAACCCACAACAGGACACAAGCAATCTAGCATTGACATAGAGAATGAGTCAGAACGGCAATGATCACGGATGCCACTCTTGGGAGAGTACATTGACTGACGGTGGTCCCCGAGAAAATCCACCACCGCCGTGAGCCCGGCAGCGGGCGCTCCATTTGACCTCAGTGACGAAAATCGACACGAAGCGGTCGATCGGCCTGCTGCATCCATAGCCCGAACATGGACAAACCTTATCGGGGATAACATAGATCCTTTTGAAATTGGTCGAGAGGAAGGCGCGGAAAACCGTTTCTAAAAATGGACAATGTCATTGATACGAACTACGCAAAATTGCCCAGCGCCCACCATCATCCTTACGAAGAGGAGGCGCAATCGGGCAGCAACTAAACCCGGCCTTGGAACCTCTCTTGAACCTCGCTCTTAGTAGCAGTCCCAAAGGCATAAAACCAATCCCCTTTTAGAGCGGACCTGAGTAGTGAACTTGGCGAGCACCTTTGGAAATTGAACTTCGAAACCGTATTTCTCGATTCGAGATGATTGTAACGATGGGTCATACCAGTTCCATGGACTTCCTATGATCATTTAGAAGGCACCATCGCGCCATCCTTCCACGGAGAATTACCGTCATCGACACCTTCCTGCTTATCGGGGATACTCTTGGCCGGATGACATTGTTGCCATGTGGATCTAGAAACCCGGAGTTGAGACCAGCGGCCCGAATACGACGGCGATGTAGGATGCATTTGATCACCACGCCGACCGCCGCCGTCTTGACGTCGCTGAACATCTATGTGCAAATGCAAGCTTGACCCCCACGCAGTGGCACAGGCCCCGGATCTCGAGATCCGGCCCCAAGCGAGGTGTCGGGATCATGAAAGAGCCTTTTCATTCGGTTCGCTGTTCGGGAATCTCTCGTGACAGGATCTGTGGCCGGAACCAGAAGGCGATGGAGTCACTCGATCCGGTAGATTTCTCCTGCCCGAGCACTCAAGTACCCTTGTAAAGGGTACATAATCCAATGAAGAAAGGTGGATATCCATTTACTACCATGGCCTATCACTGGGAGGATAACGCTGCCTTGACCTTAGATCTAATTAGTAAGCACGACATATTTGTTTCTTGAAGATCTGCACACGGAGCCTCATCTGACCACTTAGGGACACACGCACCATCGCCGGTCAAATTTGGCACTTTGCTCCCACTAGAGAAAAAATAATCCCTAGTAAAGGGAACGGAAACCACAAAATAAGGGTGGTTATCGACGGAAAACCCATTTCGGGGGAAAGAGAGGGAAACCCCTTCTCCCATGAACCTTCAAAGTATGTTTTTAGGATTTTTTTGGTTTAGTCTTTTAGATTTTTTTGGGGTTTCGTGTATAGGATTTTCGATTTTAGATTTTTTTGGGGTCTCATATTATCCATAAGTTTGTGGATGGAAAGTTGAACTCAACGTTAATTTTGTTCCCAAAGCTTTCTGTAAGGATTGCCAAAATTGAGATGTAAACCGAGGATCTCGATCTAAGACAATAGAGAGTGGTACCCCGTGTAACCTCACAATTTCCTTCACATACAATTTACTTAATGCAAGAACTGAATCAATCCCTCTTATAGCCAAAAAAAATGTGTCGGTTTTGTTAATCTGTCCACTATCACCCAAATAATATCCTTGCCTTATGGGGTCCTTGGCAAACCTGTCACAAAGTCCATGGTCCCACTTCCATTCTCCTATAGGTAATGGTTGTAACAACCCTACTAGTCTTTGGTATTTCACTTTTACTTGTTAATAGGTTAAACAATTGGAGATGAATTGAGCTACATCTAGCTTCATACCATGTCACCAGTATTGGCGTTTCAAATCATGGTACATTTTAGTCTCCCCAAGGTGTATTGTGAATCGAGAATGATGGCCCTCCCTCATTACTTTTTTTTTTTTTTTGGATATTTAAGCGTTTATTTCCAAAAAGCAAACCACACAACCATAGAATACACGAGCCCAAGGCCCAAATGAAAGAAAAAAAGACAGAACCTCCCCTAAAACTAAGGAGAAGGCCACAGCCCGAAACAACCAACAACAACCAAGGACAACAAAACAAAAGAACCAAACTCACTTCCACAACCCGGAAGGAGACACCACACCCCAAGCCCGGCCTACGGCCAGGGCAAGAACATAGGAGACTGAAAGGAACCGGGATTAACCCAACAACAAACCCATCAATCAACCAAGAGAACCATCAAGACCAAAGATATGAAGCGGGAAGGACCATCTCTCACACATAGCTCTGTTCATAGGATTGTCCACCACCTTCTGGAAACTAGAGATTCTCAACCGAACATCATTACAGATGAGATGAAAATGCCACATAAAACCTATTCATGAAATAAATGCCACAATTAGAGTTTATACTCGACCCTTCTGTGTCCTTGCCTACGATAATTAGAGAGTGTAGGCCCTCTGTCTTCTCCTATTCTCCTTGAGCCTCGATAACTTTGTTTAACATTATTGGTTGGGCTACCAAGTTACAAAAGCTTGCCTTGGAGTCATATACATTGAAACAAGGATTGAACTCACTGATATAATAATACATATTTCACTCATAAACCATGAACCCAGATAATACACATCGTGTTTTTCTACTAAGTGCATCAACTACTACATTGGCTTTTGCAGGATGATATTGCAATGTAGAGTTAAAGTCTTCAAGTGTAGATCCACATTCTTTTCCTTGCATTCAAATCCTTTGGGAGAAAATGTACTTCAAATTTTTGTGATCTAAAAACACCTAAAAGTTCTCACCATATAAATAATGTCGCCACAACTTTAAAGCAAAGATCACAGTTGCTAGTTCGAGATCATGTGTAGGATAGTTTTGCTTGTGATTCTTCAACTGCCTAGAAGAATAGACAACCACTCTTCCCCATTGCATCAAAATACATCCTAAGCCATTTCTTGAAGCATCATAATAAATCGTATACTTTTCCCCACTCACTAGAGTAATTAGCACAATTGTTGTTGTTAATCTTCTTTTCAGTTCCGGAAAAGATTCTTCACACTTGTCATTCTAATCAAAGGTCACTCCCTTACATGTCAATCTAGTCATTGGGCATGACATTCGAGAAAAGTGTTCAATAAATCTGCGATAGTAACCAACTAATCTAAAGAAACTACATACTTCAAAAACACTTTTGGGTTGTTCCCACTTCATCATCGCTTCCACTTTTGTTGGATCCACTGAGATACCCTCTTTAGAAACCATGTGTCCCAAAAACTAAATTTCTTGTAACCAGAAATCACATCTCTCCAACTTGGCATATAATTTATTTTCTCTAAGTGTTTGCAAATGATGTTCATGTTTTTTTTTTTTTTTGGATAATTAATGATGTTCATGTTCTTCTTGACTTTTAGAATATATTAGAATATCATCCACAAATACCACCACAAACTGATCTAGGTAAGGCAAATAAATTCGATTCATCATATCCATGAATATGGCTAGAACAAATGGCATGACAATGAATTCATAGTGTCCATACCTTGTATGAAATGTTGTCTTCTGAATATCTTATGAGATGGCTAATGATCCTCCAGTAAAGTCTTGGAAAAGCTTGGTCTCTATGCTGTCAAAGCTTGAAGTCGTTGGGTTCTATGAGCGCGTATCTTGAAGGTAAGCTTGTTGCCAAGCCTCACAGCAGAAGCGATGAATAGGGGGCATCGACATGTGGAAGAATAATTTGGTAGGGCAATTTACGGACAAGCGACTCCGTTCAGTGGTCACGATCTGCGGTTAGCGGACTTTGGGGCAAGAGGGAGATGCCGGAAATATCAACAACTGATAATGGTTTATTCTTCTTCAGATTCAGGGACCCGGAGGTGCGGGACTGGATTATGGATGCTGGACCATGGCACTTAGCAGGGAGACCGTTCATATTACGTGCATGGAAGCCTGGAATGGACATGCTCAACATTCAATTATCATCTATACCAATTTAGATTCGAGGTTCACATAACATTCCTCTGGAATCTTTGGACAAGCACGTGTCTTGGGCCACGTTGCAAGCACTATTGGAATCATTTACACCTTGGTCCTCTCACTGAAAACCAAACAAAATTGTCTTTTGCTAGAATTTGTATAGAGGTTGGGGTTGATTGTGAGTTCCCTAAATCTGTGCTCCTGGACAGGGGTAATGGCAGTTATTCTACAATAAGGATCGAATATCCTTGGGCTCCTCAAATCTTTCATTACGAATGCAAGCTATTTAGTCGTAACTTTGTTAAATTGTCAGTAGAAAGGCCGGCAGTGGCATGATCTCCACAATTCCTGGGAACAGTAAGCATGAGGCGGTTAACGGGAAGGGAATTGATGAAGTAGGGGAAGGATTGAAGATAGCAGCTGGAAGCTCCATTTGTGCAGTAGCCATTCCTCTTGTAGCATGCGGCCGGAGTACGGAAAGTCCAACGACTGAGGAATCCATCTCCCGCATAGCATGCAAAAATTTGGATCTAGTTTGGACGTAGTGGACGACCAGGCTATTGAGGTTAGCCCCTCTCCAAGGTGCATGGCAACACCTTTGTATACAGTATGGCGGGTAGAGATCCTAATGAGGAAGAGGGTCCGCTGCCCGCCCCTACTGCAAACACTGATTTCTCGGATACCTCTCCCATTATTGACACTTTTAGACACATAAAAAGGGTTGATGAGAATTGGACTACTTTTGTGCCTCTTTCGAGGAAGAAGCTCAAGGGGTGAAGAAAGCGGACGGCTATTTCGCGAGGATCCGAGGATTGGGGGACTCGCGTCTTCTGATGGTTAAGTTAAGCCTCTTGGAACATAAGGGGCTTGAACGACCCCCTCAAGCAAAGAGAAGTGCGTTCTTTTGTAAAGTTCCATGCTCTTGATTTTATTTGTCTCTTAGGCTTCGGGTCACGAGCACTGCGAGAACCCGGAATTTTTAGCTCAGCTTTTCGGGGTGGGCTTTTCGTAACTGAGCATGCTCGGCTTGGTAGAATCTGGATTTACACAATGGAAACCACGAAAGGTCGACGTGATATTATTCATTCCATGGACCAAGCTATACTTTGCCACATTACTGTGCTGGAAAGCAACATCTCCCTTTGGTTATCGGCAGTGTATGCCTCAAACAACTACATGGACAGAAGAGTGCTCTGGCGCCATCTCTTATGGTGTGAGCCCTTGGTTGGCCAAAATCCCTGGATGATTATGGGCGATTTCAATACCGCTGATTTAGCGGAGTGAAAGGTCAAGGGCAACACGGTGAATGACACGGCCATGAATGACTTCCACGAGTGCCTGTTCTCCCTTGAGCTTGCGGATGTTCCTTTCTTGGGGCCTTTATTCACTTGGATGAACCGTCAAGCGAGTGTTAACCTCATAGTTAGGAAGTTAGACAGATGCCTTCAAAATGAGAGCAGCTTGGATATATTCCCCAATGCATTCACGGAAGTTCTCCCCCCTGGGTTATCTGATCATTGCCCTTTGGTTACCAGTCTGAATGAAAATCGGTCCGGGGCGAAGCTCATCCGCTTTCAAAATTCTTTAATTTACGGTAGATCATCCGGAGCTTCATTGGGCTTGTAAAGGAAGCGTGGAGTTATGAAGTCGTCGGTACTCCCATGTTCAGACTGACCCGCAAGCTGAAAAGTGTGAAGGCCACCCTAAAAGCCTTCAATTTCCGATCTTTTAGTGGTTTGCATGAGCGCGTTGTGGCGACGACAGGCACTTTGCCGGGCCAATCTGTTGTAACACGGTCCTCTAATCCCACATCTTTGGGTGAAAATGAGAAGAGTTGCTTAAAAATTATCATGACTTAGCGTAGATTCTTGAGAGGGTTCTTGAAGCAAAAATCTAAGTTGATAGCTTAGCTCGGGGATGGAACACTAGCTTAACTCCACAAAAATTTGTCAGCTATTAATCTTTAGGGTCTTTAAAGGTTATTACTATGGCAAATGGTTGCATAACTGAAGACCCGGTTGCCATCAGGCAGGAAGCTGTTAGACACTTCCAAGGTATATTATGTTCTGATGAGCCCTCAGCTAACCGCTCCGAGTATTTAAATAGCTTGGATGGCTTCAGGTGGTCCCCTCAGCATATGGATACCTTTGAATAAAAGCGATTTCCATGGGAGATCAAGAGCCATTTTTCCATTGATGATTCAAGGCTCCTGGCCCCGATGGTTTCCTCCGTTTTCAAGGCGGCGTGGGGGGCATTGTGGAAGTGATGTTTGCGTATTTGTGGAGTTCCTTTTGAATCACAGGTATCGCCGAGATTAATTGTACAATTATAGCTTTGGTGCCTAAGGTTCCCAATCCTGGTTCTATGCACGATTATAGGCCTATTTCTTGTTGCAACACCATATAGAAGTGCATCTCGAAGATCATTCTTTGAGAGTTAAGCAGTGTATTCCGGACAATGTCTGACCCCTCGCGATGCCTTTTGTGTACAAGGTCGAGCATTGCAGGCAATGTCGCACTTATCACCCAAGACCTTATGTTAAACTACCATCGTGATAGTGGTCCTCCAGTGTGCGTTGAAGGTTGACATCATGAAGGCGCATACGACACGAGTTAGTTGGGATTTGTATCTTGAGTATTCTCTCTGTATGGGTACCCCCTACTCTGTGAAATGTATTATGGCTTGCATTACTACCCCGTCCTTCTCTATTTCGGTAAATGGTGAGCTTGCGGGGTTTTTTGCTAGCAAGCGTGGGTTAAGGCAGGGGGACCCTTAGCTGTGGCAACCAATAGCCAAGGGTTTCAGTTTCACCCCAGATGCAAGGAAATCAACTTGACTCACTTATGCTTTGCAGATGATATGTTTTTATTTTTAAGTTTGGAGCGCGAATCGGTGTTCGGTCTTCATGGGCGAATTAAAGCGAGGTTTGCGAGCTTCGGGGCTTCAAGTGAACAAACGAAAAGTGCCATTTTTCCTGGCCGGAATTCGATGAAGTTAGGTATGACTTGAGCATGAGTGCCGGTCTGGGCGGAGTTACCTATAGAGATATTTAAGTCCCTCGATTTCTAAGGCTCACTCACGGTGATTGTATGCCTCTTATTCAAGAATTACGGCCAGAGTGATCTTGGACTAGCAACTCTCTATCTTATCTTCCGGCGGAATTCAGTGGTGCTTCGGTCTTATCTGATTATACAAGGTATGCCAGTGCGGCTGTTTATTATCCCCAAGTATACTATATCCCAGATTGAGCGATCATTAAGCCGGCTTCTTATAGTGCAGGAAATTCGGGGCGCTCGTCGTGCTAAGATCAAGTGGTCGGTGTGTCTTCCAAGGAGGAGGCGGTTTGGGCTCGGGCGTGTTAAAGACTTGAATGATTCAAATGTTATGAGCATATCTTGAATCCGTTCTGAGACTCCTTATGGGTGGGCGTGGGTGCGGAGGGTTTTATCTGCGGCAGGGGAGCCTCTGGAATGCAAAGGTCCCTACGAGTTATTCTGCGGAACAAATCCTTCAGCAGAGAGAAGGATCAGGCCCTCATAAAGCCTGAGGTGGGTGACGGGGTGGCGACCTTTTTATGGCATGATTTAAGATTTAGGTTGGTCCTCTCCTTCCCTAATATGGTGAGCGGATCTTGGCAACGACTGCGCAATTCATTGTAATGCTCGAGTAGCTGCTAATTCATTGATGAGGGGGGGTGGAATTGGCCTACTGCTAATTCAGGGGACCTTATTGCTATCAAGAACAGTTGTGCCAAGTACCATATTGATGCCTCTAGAGAGGATACTATCTCTTGGACCCCAAATCCTTCTGGGGTTTTCACTGTAAGCTCTGCATGGAACCACTTTAGGCCAAAGGCCGATTTAGTGGCACTGTCGATCTGGTTTCCCCCAGAGCCATCGGGAGGCATGCTTTCATTATGCAGTTGGCCGTACAAAGCAGTTAGTTTACCCGGGGAGAAGCTTCTCAAGTGGGGTCTCATCAGTTCTATATCTTGTGTATTTAATACCGTTCTAATGTTGAAGAGACGGGAACCATCTATTCTTGAGTTGCCATTTCCACATTTGGTATTTGGCGAGAGGATTCTGATTTGTGTGGGGTCTCTAGAACTCAGGAATTGGGAGAGCGAATTCTTATGGGTAGTGCCAACGGGAAAGTCCTTGACTCTATTACAAGGAAGGTGCGTGAGTGCTACTATATACCACTTGCGGGGTCATGGAATAGAAGAATTCAAAGAGAACAAGCATGCTCGGTGACACTATTTTTAAGCCTCATTTGTGATGATGTTGGAGCTTCGTATTTACGGTATTCGAGAGGTTGTTGATAGTCCTGCAAGCGGTCGATGTGTGAGATGGTCCTTCCCTATTAATATTTTATCATGGTAGGTTAATTAAACGATTTGATTGTTGGGGCCTTGTTGCCTTGTCCGGGTTGTGTTTGCATTGTTTCTTTTTGCCCGGATTGTGGGCTTGTTTTTTGTTGGTGGCTTTGTGTTGTTCGGCCTGGAGCCTGTTCCTATATTTATAGGGTAGGTGCAGTCCGTTTTTTCTTTGTCTGTTTCTGGCCTCGGGCCTCTTTGCTTTGTATTCTTTGGTTGGGCGTTGCCCCTTTAGTAATAAATTCTTAATTATTTAAAAAAAAAAAAAAATTGCTGATAACCATATCTCAAATCAATTTTCAAAAAATAGCAAGCCCCACATAATTGATCAAACAACTCATCAATCTGAATTGGTAATCCACACATAACATTAACGATCCATCCTTCTTTTTCACAAACAATACAGGAGCACTCCAAGGTGATGTACTTGGCCAAATGAACCCTTTACCCTGCAATTCTTGCAACTGAATTTTCAATTCTTTAAGTTCAAGTGGAATCATCCTATATGGAGCTACTGAAATGGGATTTGTACCTAGATACACTTCTATAGAAAAATTCAACTCTCTATGGGGTGGTAAGTGTTTCAATTCTTCAAGAAAAACATCTGTAACTTCACAAACCTTCGGAATATAGTCATTTGTTCTTCGGCTGCCAATTCACTGCTGGTATTTGGTTGAGGATATTAAGGTTATGTGGGAATGTTAGACTGCCGCGGAGTTGGGAGAATGAATTCTTGTGGGTAAGTGCTACTAAAGGGAAGTCGTTTAGCGTATAGTTAAGAGGTGCGTGGGGTGCAGCCATTTATCCTTGTGGAACAACGGAATAGTAGAGTTTATGAGAACAAATCTTTATCTGCTGATGCTATTTTCATCTTATCTGCAATGACCGTTCGTTAAATTCTAGTTTCAAAAGTTGCGGACAATCCGGTGAAACGGGGCAATGTGGCAGGGGGTAAATTCTTTTCCATAGCATTCTTGACCATGGTAGATTATCTGGGTGATTGATGGATTACGATGCAGTTTGGGTAGGTCATTGGTGGTCTGGTTGCCTTTGCGGTGTGGGGTACGGGTTGTGGTTTGGTTGCTTTGCGGAATGTAGGTGTAGGCTTGGTTTTAGTTCTCATTTGTTGGTTGTTTTTGGTACATCGCTCCCATGTTTTAGGGAGGTCTTTGTCCGTTTTTCTTTTTTGTTCCTTGGGCGCATGAACAGTGTATTCTTTGGTTGTGGCTTTGCCTTTTGAAATAAATTCTTAATTATCCAAAAATATATATATATATATATATATACCATATATATATATATATATATATATATATATATATATATATATAGTCTATATTTATCTTCTTTTTATCCTCACCTTGCATATTAAAGAAAAGCATTGCCCACAGTTTTTCTTGAATCGCCTATTATCCAAGCCCTGAATTGGTTGAATAAGGGTAAGCCTTCAATCACCATAGAAGCTCAAATGCAAACCACTAGCGATTTGAAATTCGACTTTCTACAAATAACAATCTAGCACAGCACGATGTTGAGTCAACCAATCCATTCCTACAATAACATCAAAAGTAGAACTAGGTCCATTGTAACTTCATGACCCTCAATATAAAGGACACAAGCTTGGCATACCCACTTAGTTTCCACCTTACCACCCATGGAAGTCTCAATACATAATGAATTGTGAAGGGGAAAAGAATCTAAATTTAACGGTGAAGCAAATGATGCGGAAAAACAGGAATTTGAAGCTCCTTAATCAAATAAAACATGAGCCCATGTGCATATGATCATACCTTCAACTAGAGCATTCATCTTGACGAGCGCCAAATAGGAGTATAAACTGGTATGAAAATGTATGCCCGTTCGCACAAGTATACGCATCAGATTGTGTAATGTAAACATTTGTAGTCAATTATGACCCACAAGGAGAAGTGTGTTGATTATTGGTGCGCCTAAATATTATCTAGACCTAAAATTGTAATGAATCCCGATTAACATAAAGAAAAACTAATCCTAAGTTGTTTGCTAAACCAATTGATGAAAACTAGGGTTTTGCCTTTACCTACCACACTCGATGGATTTCAACCTAGATAGATTATTCATTCAGTATACTAATAGATTCATGTTGGCAGGTTGATCATGCCTATAAGATATTCTCTCTCAAGAAATATCTGCCTATCTCGCCAGTAAGGCATATTGCATCTCTACCTCAACCTTCGACTCCAAAACGCTTAAATATTTAAACCCTAAATGCCACACATGGAATCAAGATATCTCTATTCATTGATTAACCAAGTGTTGCTCTATTCATATCCCTAGGGGTGATCATCTCTCGATCTTAGACTCCTAGCAAAAACATGTCAATGCTGGCCAAACACTACCATGTAGATAAAGAGTAGAAATAGAGCAAGTCGAGATGAAATAATGCATATACTAAATGAAAAGAAAATTAACAATTAATCCATTTAAGTCGATACATCAAAACCTTAGAAATAAAACTAGAACATAGTATAAGTCGATACAACCATAGGAGTCAAAATCATTAAATGTTTAGAGATGGGAATAAAGAAACTAGGGTGCACACGTTGTCTCGATCCACGCACTCCACCGTCTCCTTTTGATCGTTAACCTCTGTGATCTCGTACCCTTATCTGCCGCCTCTCACCTTTCACCCCTCTCCTTTGTTATGTTTGAAGTCTTCTATTTATAACCTCTCTTAAAGTTCCACCCAGAATCACACGAAATGGGATGGGCTTTCCTCGTTCCACTGCAGCGAGCAGTGTCGCTCGCTGTAGCTGTCACCCGCTGTAGTGAGCACATCTTCCCCTATTGTGGGGTGACTAGTGCATGTCCAAAACCTCCTCTCTGGACATTGCAACAAGCTGTAGCGAGCCGGAGTTCCTTGATTTACTCATCTAGACGTTGCAGCAGGCTCCTATTTTGCTTCAACGAGTAGCTCGCCCGCCACAACGCTTAAATGTCCATTGTAGCAAGTATTATAGCAACAAACTTTCCTTCTTATACTCATAACATGCTTAAAAACAGTGAGGAAAGCTTCTAAATGAAAAGAGAAACATATGCAGATCATAGTATTTTGTAGCTCTCATCACTCCCCCTAACTTAGACTTTTGGTTGTCCTCAAGCAAAGAAAATACATGTGATGTTAGTCGTTTAGTCTTGTAGCCTGTGGCCTATTGTAAAGGTTGTTGTTTGTTGGGTTTCGGCCTTTTGGTAATAAATTCTTAATTATCCAAAAAAAAAAAAAACATGTGAGGAAATTACATCAGTTGGCTAGACAGGATGAGAGCTCAATTTTGCATATTGCAAGCAAAATTTATAGTACTACATCTGCCCCACCGCAATATTAAAATCAATTCACAAGTCGATCGCGTGGCACCCCGGTAAGCTCTCGGCGGTTTGGGCTTTTGGGGTGAAATATCCTTTGCTCATTTTTCTTTCTTCTTTATTTTCGTTTTCTTTTCTTTTCTCTTGATTTTCTTTTCTAGATTTTTTTTTCTTTTAGGGTTAGCATAGTGGATCTGAGATGAGATCTCGAGCTGAATTGTTTTTTTTTTTTTGGATAATTAACTCGAGCTGAATTTATTGTCTATCATGTTTCGGTTCTATCTTAATTTAAGTGGAGTCGAGATATTTTTCGAGATTTCAGTTATTTCAATTTGATTTCAATTTCAATGAATTTGTTTGTTCAATGAGTCATTGTTATTTGCAATCCAATTATGAAAGGTTGAGCTCCCTCTGGGAATGAATATGTTGTTTTGATTTTCGTTTGTAGATTTAAATATTGTTGTAGATATGAAAATTGGATTGATTTAATTGGTATTGCTTTGTTAATTGGTTCGGTTTTATATAGCATCCATCAGTATTGGTGCAGTTTGTTCATTATTCCAAAATATACTATTTATAAGATTGAGCAAACTTTCAGCAGGTTTTTGTGGGCTGTTATTGCGAAGCCATCAAGCCAAGATTAAATGGAGGCGCTTGCTCTCCAAGAGGAGGGAGGGGTCAGGTTGCAAGGCATTAAAGACTTGAATGATACGAATGTAATGAAACACATCCTGGAAACTTGTTTTATGTAAAAGGACTCAAGTATGGGTGGTACGCTGGAGGATGTATTTGAGACGAGGGAGTTTTTGGTGTGCGAAAACCCCTTTGATTTGCTCGTGAGTTGGCGAAAATTCTCGCAACAAAGACAAAACAGCCCTTCATAAAACACAAGGCTTGTAATTAAGGACTTTTTTGTGGCATGATTCGAATCCCAGTTGTCCACTCATCCCGCATTTCATGGAGATCGAATTGTATATGATTCAGCCATCCAAAGTAATGCCCAAGTAGCGGAGGTTATTGATGAGGGCAGGTGGAACTGGCCTATTGCGAACTCACACCTTATCGACATCAAGAATAGGTGTGTATAAATTACCATCTGACGCTACTAGAGAGGATAGCATTGCGGACCCGCCCTTCCGGGCTCCTACCGCGACCAAATGGAATCATTTTAGATCGAAATGCCGGTACACCGGCATCATTCGACATGGTTTTCAAGCTTATCAGAGACATGCTTTATTGCTTGGTTGGACTGCGTGACAGTCAAGTACACAAGACAAATCGCCAATTGTTTGACTAACTCATATCATGTGTATTCTCGTCGCTTCAAATGTTGAAGACAGAATCATTTGTTCTTCGGTCACAATTCTCCTACCGTATTTGGATGAGGATATTAAGAGATTATGTGGGAATATTAGGCAGCCATGAGTTGGGAGAATGAATTTTGGGGTTAGTGCTACTAAAGGAAGTTCCTTTAGCGCTATAGTTGGTGAGGATTGCGTGGGGTGCAATCCTTCTACCATTTGTGGAGACAACGGAATAGTAGAGTTTATGAGAATATCTTTTTCCTCACATGCTACTTTTCATCTTATCCGTAATGACGCTCGCTTAAGAATTTTATGTTTTCAAAAAGTTGCGACAACTAAAGGAATGTAGGCAATATGTGAGAGATGGCTCTTTCCACTTAATATTCTCGACTCATGGTAGATCAGTTCGCATCGATGGCTCGGGGTTGGGCCATTGTATCTCCTGCTTTTGCCCTGGGCCGTAATGGGTTGTGGTTTGGTTGCTTGGGTTCTAATGTGGGTGAGCTTGGTTTAGTTCCTATTTGGGGTTTCAGCCAGGTGGCTCAGGGGTCAGGATTAGTATGGCTCATTGCTGACGTGGTTTTGTTTCGGCCGATGTCCCCTCCTATGTTTTTAGGGAGGTACGTCCGTTTTTCGTTTTTTCTAGTAGCCCGTGGCTTCAGATTGTATTGATTGTTGTTGGCTTTGGCCTTTGGAAATAAATCTTACTTATCCAAAAAAAATGAGTCGCTCACCATCAATTCCTCAGAACTAAAAGGAGTCGTATCTATGTTTTGATTCCCAGGATCCCCTTGATTGACACAAGGATGGACGACTTGAGAGCAAAGAGCAATCACTTGGGGGTAAATTGCATTGATATCCATTGAACTAATGCACTCTAAAGATCACTTTGATACATTACTAGTGAAGTTCTAACCTCTGACTTCAAGGTTCCCTTTTGTGTGACAATGGAAGTTTGTTCCCGAGGCATAAGAACCATTTGTTGATATATTAGTTTAATGTTTAGAGGTCTCATCTCAATTTGGCATAATAATCTTGATCCCGTGTTAGCATAGATTCTAATCAAGGAGAGAGCATTCTAATGAATTGCTGACCGAGGTACCAATTTGATGCAGGAGCATCTATAAACACACCAAACATTGGGAATTCAGCCCTAATTATTGAAGAATTGGATTGGGGAGGTCAAGACGCATTGAATACATGTGAGAACTTTGACCTCATTCGGGCCTTGGAAGGCAAAAAACGTGGCCGACTTGGACAAACCCCCCGACGTGGAGCCGCCATATTGATTTTAGAAAGATTTACAGTGAGATTTTGCTCCAAGATTTTGTTTTATCCTTTTAGAAGATTTGTTTTATTTATTTTAAAAGTTTACTTTATTTATTTTGGGAAGTTTTGCTTTAAGAGCTAATTTTTGTAATTTAGAAAGTTCTTTTCCCAATTAAAGTAGGATTTTCTTATTTGATTTGTGCTAAGGGCCATATATACCCCCTATAATGTAGTCTTTTTGAAAATCAGCTCAAGTTTAATAATATTTTCATTTCTTTAAGAGTTTCTTGTTTCTCTTATCTCGTGATTCCCTGGGACGTAGTTCGTGGGCTTCTCATACCTAGGTGGATTCCTTGCATGGTCTTTGTCCGGCTTATCAATCAACCCATCCATAGTTGATTGTGGCGCCTTCACTCCATCATTCATCTTGTGTGGATCGTTTCATTAACTCCGTGCAACCACTCTTGTGCAAACTCTACTCTCCTCACCATCTCATCTTTTCTTTAAACTTTCCATAACCAAAATTCAACCTCAACCCAAAACTTTCCAAATCTTGTTCCATACTACTAAAACCTTCCTAAATACCCCTTCCGCTTATATACCATAAATTCACCTTTCTTTAACTTAGAAAATCTCCAAAATTTGTCCATAACCTATTTTGGCCCAAGAAAACTACCCCAAACCCATATTTTGACTTACCTAAACTTCTGGATCATCCATCACGGTCCCAACCTTGCATCACAATTGATTTGGAGAAGGTTTGTGTTATCCTGGTAAGCAGTTTCTAGTCCTAAGATATGGTTGTGAAGTACTGGTTTAGGAAAAACAGTCAGATCTTAAAGAGGATCAAGTCCTACACGTAGCTATTTAGACCCATTGACATGGTTTAGGAATATGGTAAGCTAAAGAGTGAAATGTGTAGTGTCATGAGGCACTCCAAGGCTACACTATCTTGCTCTTGGACAATTCCAGAATTCATGTCCTTGTATTTTCTTTGAGAACTTTGCAAATCGATAGTAATAATACTGATTTCATTCCAATAAATTCTATAATCCATGTATTTTAGATTTCTTTTTCATTACATAACATTATATAAAAATTCTTTCATTAAATTAATTTTAGAAAGTTCAATCTATTCTGAAAATTAGAGGTTCAAATAGTGATGATCTTGAATAGTAGGGGTAGTTGATCTTTAGATTTTCTAATCAATCCCTATGGGAATGATATCCGAACTTATATAGTCCACTTTATTACTTGTATGACTTATGCACTTGTAGTGATTTAGACCAACACCAATTTTAATTGCATCATTTTAAATAATAGCAAAAAACGATCTTTTTTTTTTTTTTTTGGATAATTTAAAAACGATCTTTACATACATAGGCAAACAAGTTTTTGGCATTGCTGTTGGGGATTGAATAGTCCTTGGTGACAGTGCTAGAAGTTTGGTCTATAGGAAATGGTCTTAACAAATGCCTATGAGCACTATTCTTCAAATTCAAAAGGAGTTCCTTGGCACTAGCAAATTTGATAAGGACTTAGCTATTTTGGAGAAGTCTTTGATGAATCTCCTATAGAACTCTGCATGCCTCAAAAAACTTCTTATCCCTTTCATTGAAGATGGGGGAGGTAGCTTCTCTATTGTTTCAATCTTTGCTTTATCTACCTCAATTCGTCTTGCAGAAATCCTGTGCCCAAGTACTATCCCTTTCATTGAAGTGCCACTTTTCCCAGTTTAATACTAGGTTGGTTTCTTTACATCTCACCAGTATTTTTCAAATTCTCGATACAGTTATCAAAAGATTTCCCCATAACTGAGAAGTCATCCATGAACACCTCAATGGTCTTTTCTACCATGTTTGAAAATATGGCCATCATGGATCTTTGAAATGTGTCATGTGCATTACATAACCCAAATGGCATCCACCTAAACACAAATGTACCATAGGGGAAAGTGGTTTTTTTTTTTTTTGGATAATTAAGAATTTATTACCAAAAGGGCAATGCCCCACAAACAATCACGAACTGATACAGCTATGTGGTTCCCAGAGAGAACCAAAACTGACAGCACCTCCCTATAAACATAGGAAAAGGGCATCACCCGACATAAAATCAACATTTGCCAACAGTAAACCAACAGCTCCACACACCGGCGCAGATAGCAACCAAACCAGACCCCACAAACAGGCCACCAAGAACTCTACCACTAAACAAGCACACACCCCGGCAAAAGGGAACAAACTATAAACCCCGCCCCACATCCCGCACAACCAAAGAAACAACACAAGGAAATTTCACAACTCCACATCAGTACAAACAAAGTAATAACCTTAAAATTGCTCCTCGAAAACACCAAAAGACTATCGATCCTTGATTGAAATCTCAAGTACCGCTCCATTCCTTGACAACGAATTGACCGTAACGTAGCGGCGTGGCCCTTGTAACTTCTTTCGCCAAACTCAAGCACGCTCACAATGTGTCCCTACACTAATCTGACCAGGAAATCCCAACTACCAATGTCGAGTGACATCTTCTGACGAACCCCATTCACAAATTGAAGCGAAACAGATCTCATTGTGGTAAACCTCATGCAGATATGTTCAGACTAAGTGATTCGCGACGAGGTACAAGCATAGACCATTGAACTTCACTAGCCTCGGCAGCTAGCATACACCTTGCACCACCACCGCTTCAACCCCAATTTGAGCTAACACGCGTAACCAATCGAAGGCGAGATCGCTATCGACGATCGACATACACCATCACCAAATCGACCTGGACCGAGATCTGGCATCAAAAACCATGCAAAATCTGGGCGTCACCGGTAGATTGTGTTAACTACCGGGAAACCATGGCATCTACGCGGAGACGCTGGTAACCCCGCCGTGACCCCATCAGAGATCGAGGACCTCCACCCACTCCCCAGCGGCAAGGCAGATAGTTTTCCGGGTCGCTCATCTCGCATCCAACAAGGCCCGAGTAATCGCACGCAGCCGTGATCTCGAAAGCTAACGGCACCCCGCCAAGCAAACCGCGACGACGGGCGAGAAATCGGTGGCGCCATCGAGCCGACGCCATTATCAATCGTACTCGCAACCGTGGATTGCTCGCGATTTCAGATCGACGGACCGGAAAACGCCTCTTAGCGGCCGCACGCCCGGCGGCGGGCAAACCCATTGCCAAGTTTTTGGTCCCACGAATGCAATCGGATCTACGAATCGAGACCCTAAAAGCCTCATAACGTCAAGACCTAGAGAAGCTCTCCAATGTCGCGAACGGGTCACCAAATAAGAACCCTTTTCAAGATCGAAACCCGTGGTCAAAATCAAGATCGGGACTTGCATTCTGTTAACGAACCACCGTCCCAAGATCCGCCTCAACCGCCAAAACTTCCCGAGAAAATGTAAAAAATTTCTCTCACAAAGAGAAACAAGTTCCTCGAAAGGGAAACAGAATCAAAGAAGGAATCCTCGAGACCAATCTCCCTTGCAAAGGGATCGGAGATCTCAAGGCTGTGACCGACGGGAAACCCATTTCGAGGGAGAGAGAGGGAAACCCCTGCACCCATCCTCAGAAAGTGGTTTTCTCTTAGTCTTATGGTGGCTATGGTAATCTAGTTGTAACCCGAATACCCTCTAGTCCCATGCTGGGGGAAAATGAGAAGAGTTGCTTAAAGAATTATCATGACTTAGCCGCTGCTGAGGAGAGTTTCTTGAAGTAAAATCTGAGTTCAAGTTTAAACTCTGGGACTAAAATTAGCTTCTTCCACAAAGTCACAAAGCCTCGTAATGCTCCTGAGCGCTTTAAAGGTTATTACTATGGCAAACGGCCGCAGAATCAAGACCCGTTGCCATCAAGGTGCAACAAGGCACTCCTAAGGTATTTTATGTTCCGATGAACCCACGCTAGCTGCTCCGAGTATTTAGATGGATTGATGGCTTCAGCGGTCCCCACGCATATGGATAATGAATAAAGCAATTTTATGGCATCTGTAGCTTCATTTTTTCCATTGATGATTCCAAAGCTCCTGGCCCCGATGGTTTTCCTCGCTTCTGCGGCTTGGTGTATTATTGAGAGTACGCTGTGCACTGTGAGTTCCTTGAATCAGCATAAGCCATGACACTGTACCATTATAGCTGTGCCTAAGGTTCCCAATCCCGGTTCTATGCACGATTATAGGCTCATTTCTCGCTGTAAACACCATCTATAAGTGCATTTCAAGATCATTGACGCGAATTATCAGTTGTCTCCAGACATTATCACCATCACAATAAATTTTTGTTCAAGGCCCGAGCATCACGACAATATCTCATCACCCATGACTCATGTTAAACTACCATCGTGATATTGGTCCTCCCAAGTGTGCGCCAAAGGTCGACATCATGAAGGGATACGACACGCTTAGTCGGGTTGTATCTTGAGAGTATCTCTCTCCCAGATGGGAACCCTTACTCATCTATTTGTAACAAGAGCATGGCTTGCATCACTACTCCCATCCTTCTCTATTTCGATAAATGGTGAGTTTATGGGTTTTTGCTAGCAAGCTGCCTCAGCTTTCACCTCGCATGCAAGGAAATCAACTAACTCACTTATGTTTTGCAGATGATATGTTTTGCCTTCACGACGCATTCCAAAGTTCAGTCTTCACACGAATTACAAGTTTGCGTGCTTCTGGCTTCATGAACAAGGTATGCTATTTTTCCTAGCATCGGAAGTTTCTCTTAGTTAGGAATAATCATGTTGAACGCCAATGGTTCAAACAAGTGTTTCTATGAGATATTTGGGAGTTCCTCTTCCGATTTCTCAAGGCTCACTCACTGGGTGATTGTATGCCTTCTATTCAGCACGCTTTAATTCGGGCCTCGACAAGCAAATCTTTTATCTTTATGCCGCAAGTAGATTACAAATGGGACGCTTCTGGCCTTTATACAAGATACAATTGTACTGTGCAAATTTGCTTATTATCCCCAAGTATACTATATCTAAGATCGAAAGCAACATTCAAGATTTTATGGTCCGAAATTCCGGAGCGCTTTGTCGTGCTAAGATCAAGTGGGAATCAATGTCTTCCAAAGGAGGAGGGCTAGCTAGGCCTCGTGACGCGGTTAAAGACCTCGAATGATTCAAATGTTATGAAGCATGTCTGGCATCTGTTCTACAAGAAGGACTCCTTATGGGTGGCGTGGGTGCGGAGGTTTTTTTTTTTGGATAAGTAAGAATTTATTTCCAAAAAAGGCCAAAGCCCAAAAACAATCAATACAATACAAGAAGCCATAGGCCACTAGAAAAAACACAAGGGAGCCTCTAGATCTTAGCACGACAGGGGTGGGTGCGTGGGTGCGGAGGTTTTATCTGCAGCAGGGGAGCCTCTGGAATGCAAAGGTCCCCACGAGTTGTTCCTGGAGTTGGCGGAAAATCCTTCAACTTAGAGAGGATCAAATTCCTCATAAAGCACAAGGTGGGTGATCGGCCACACCTTTATGGCATGATTTCTCGAACCCGCCGTCCTCTCCTTCCCTATTATGGTGAGCTGGACCTGTATGACTCCCCCGCAATTCATCAGAACGCCGAGTAGCTGTAGTTATTGATGAAGGGGGTGGAATCGGGCCTACCGGCTAATTCAGGACCTTATCGCTATCAAGAACAGCTTGTGCCACTACCATGTCACTGCCTCTAGGGAGGATATTATCTGACTCTAGATCCTTATGGAGTTTTCACTGTAAGCTCTGCCTGGAACCACTTTAGACCAAAGATGCCATGTTAATCGCACTATTCGACTTGGCTCTGCCATCATCAGAGGCATGCTTACCGTTCGTCGGCCGATGCAACATATTGGCTACCCAGATAAGCTTCAAGTGGGGTCTCACCAAATTTATATATCTTGTGTATTTTGTCGTGCTAATGTTGAAGACAGGAACCACTTATTCTTCGGCCGCCATTTACAACTGTATTCGTGTAGGATTCTATGGTTGTGGCGGGGGTCTTAGACCACTGAGGAATTGGGAGAACGACTCTGTGGGTAATTGCCAACAAGGAAAGTCCTTCAGCTCTATGAAGATTGCGGGGTGCTACCATTCACCACTTGTGGGGTCACTAATAGTAGAATTCATGAGAACATCTATGCTCCAAATTGGATACTATTTTTCACTCATTTGTGATGATAAAGATCAGATTCGGGTCTCCGTATAAGGTTGTTGATAGTCCTGCAAACAGATCAATGTGTGAGAGATGGTCCTTCCCTATATTGTGGGCTTGTGTCTTTGTTGGTGGCTTTGTGTTCGTCGTTGCCTGTTCCCATTTATAGGAGGTGTCGCCCGCTTTTCTTTGCCTGACAGGGCCTTGCCTCGCTCATTGTATTCTTTGGTTGGGAGTTGCCCCTTTGGTAATAAATTCTTAATTATCCAAAAAAAAAAAGAATAGTAGTACTCATGCCCTACCAGCCTATCCAACATCTGATCCATAAACTGAAGTGGTAAGTGATCTTTTTTTTTTTTTTTTTGGATAATTAAGCGTTTATTTCCAAAAAGCAAACACCACAACCAAAGAATACACGAGCCCAAGGCCCAAAAGAAAAGAAAATGGATGTGTAACCTCCCTGTAATAAGGGGCAGCCACAAAATTCGAAACAACAACAACAACCAAGGACAACAAACCAAAAAAACCAAGCTCACTTCCACAAGCCGGAAGGAGACAACACACCCCAAAGCCCAGCCCACAGCCCGGGCGAAGGCAACCAAGGCCCAAAAGAGACCAGGACCCAACCAACAACAAACCCATCAATCAACCAAGAGAACCATCAAGCACTGGGGATACGGGGTCGGCCACCATCTTCACACATACCGCTCACCGAATTGTCCACCACCTCTGAAACTTGAGATTTCAACCTAACATCATTACAGACGAGACGAAAATGGCGTCACGGAGAATAGATGTTCTCGTATTCTACTATTCCGATGCCTCCATAAATGATAAATGGTAGCACCTCACGCAATCCTCTCGTAATAGAAATGATTTCCTTTGTAGCACAAACCCATAAGAATTCATTCTCCAACTTCGCAAAAGATTGAATTTCCACATAACCTTAGTATTCTCAACCAAATACCAAGAAGTGAAATGCACTCCAAAAACAAGTGATTCTATTCAAGATTCCGTGACGCAAGAAAAACACATGAATTAGTGTTAGTTGTGCCCCATTCGAGAAGTCATCTCAAGGTGAACTAACTGGCCCCGAATCCAGAAGGATCTTTTCTGGTTGCCTTATTCAACTTCCGATAATCTATGCAAATTCTACATCCAGTCACTATTCTAGAAGGGATCAATGCGTTGCACTCAGTCTTGATTACTGTTGTTCCTCCTTTCTAAGGCACTACCTGTACGAGACTTACCCAAGAACTATCAGATATCGAGTAGATTACTTTCACATCTAACCACCTCAAGACTTCCTTTCTTACTACCTCTTTCATGGTTGGATTGAGTCTTCTTTATGCCTACACTGAGGGCTTGTGACCATCTTTCAGCAAAATCTAATTCATGCACATAGAGGGGCGAATCCCCTTCAAATATGCTAAGGACCATCCAATAACATTTTTGTGGTCTTGAAGGACTCTTAATATTGTCTCCCTTTCTATGTCCCTAAAGGTGTTAATCTCCTGCACCATTTGTGCAATTTTCGAAGAGGGAAAAATGGGAACAATGCTTAGCCTTGTCACTTAGTGAAAATGGGAACAATCTCAGTCTTTTTTTTTCATTTGTCCCTCCGTTATATTTGATCGTGTCACATACCTCTATGAAGTTTGTCTTATGTGTATTCGGTTTCTCACTTGCCAACCCGTGAAATTGAATGTTCTGGAGCATCTGAAGAGTCACTATTTTCAACTCAAAAGCGTTAGCTTGAATGGACGGCCTTCTTACAGTAGACTGAACAACTGTTGGCGGTAAAGCAAACTCCTCAAGCAACATATGTGGGTCATCTGGTTGTATAAATGGTCTGGGGATATTATTCCTACCATTATTACCATCGTGTCCCCCTTACGACTCATTCCGCTCATGGCCTTGATTCTGCTCATCCTAATTCTACATGGCTACTTGATATCTCACTTGTGCTTCTCATTGCTCTCTACGTAGTCTATTTGCGGTTCTCTCTGGCTCAGGATCGAAAGGAACTAGCTCACCATAATCCTGTCTTCGGATGCACGTAAGATTAGCCTCATGAAACACACAAACAAACAGCAGGAAAGACCAAGTCATAAGCACTAATGTAAAACGAATAAAAGAAAAAAAAAAGATCAAAAGTAATATTTAAGTGCGTTGTTGACAATATCAACACAAATACTTCTCCTTGGCAACGGCGCCAACAACTTGACGAGCACCAAATAGGTGTTTAAATTGGTATGAAAATGTATGCCCGTTACTTATCCAAAAAAAAAAATGTCTGCCCATTCATGCAAGTATACACATCGAGTTTATGTAGTATAATGGCTAGTCAAGTGTCGTCCCACAAGGAGAAGTGTGTTGATTATTGAATTAATGCCTTAAATATTATCTAGACCTAAAATTGTAATGAATCCCGATTAACATAAAGAAAACCTAATCCTAAGTTGTTTGCTAAACCAATTGATGAAAACTAGGGTTTTGCCTTCACCTACCACACTTGATAGATCAGATAAGATTATTCATTCAAAGATACTAATAGATTCACTTACTCCAAGTTGATCATGTAACACCTTGAAAATACCCTAACAGTTTTATAACATTTTCAAGGTGTAAAATAAATTAAATTATATATATATATTTTGGTTTAAATGGGTAAAACCTGAAAATTTTATAGGAGCCAAACAAATTTGGTAAAAATGTCAAATGAAGACCTAAGGGTCCTAAATGAGTAATGTAAGTGCCAAAGTATAAATGAAAGGAAATGAAATTGAAATGAAGCTTTAAATTGAGAAAAATGAGAAAAATGGGAATTAGTGTGTAGCCAAACAAGGCTTAGTTTTGTTCACTCTCTAAGAGGTAGGGCTTTGTTCACTCTCTTAATCCGCGAAGTATGCCTCTCGTATACCTTCTCATAAGACCTGTCGTCTTCGCATTGATTCGTAGGGATGGCAAACAAGGTGGTGGGGTCTGGAGTTGGTGGGGGGTTGACCACAAATGGGTGGCCTTCCCAAGAAGGAGAAGGGCACTTTTTGGATCCAAGAAAGGATACCCATGTTGATGCACTCCACAATGGAGCGATCTTCAATACTGGCCATAGTGGTGAGGCCCTGACCAGAGCGCGCACCTCGAGGGTAGTGGAAATCGCCTCTACCGCCGGTGACATCAACGATGTAGCAAATCAAGCCGATGCTGATGAAGCAGGATCCAACATCGGTCCGATAGCCGACTATATTGCATCCTCATCGATTCGGCGAATAATACTCTCGTAATGCATACCTGTGTCGATCTCGCTTAAGAGCCGCCAGATCCGAGGGTACTCCTTACCCTTGGTGGGTCGACATCAACATCTTCGGGAAAGCTTGTGGATCTAGAGCTTAAGACCGATACGCAAGAGGTGGGTAAGGTTGGAAATGGATTCAGCCAGCCGTGGGAACGGTGGTAATGGTATGACATCAATGCCCGACAGGTGGGGTCCGGCACGGTGGAGGGGGACCACCCATGTTCGCCTTCCCAGTGGGGCACCTCGCATCAGCTCCAAAAACAGGACCAACACAACCGCGCTACCATGGCGAGATCTCTGAACAGCACACGGCCAGCGATCTTCCAAGGGAGTCATCACGATCGCATCGCGCAAAGGTACCGTTACCTCAGCGCCGAAGAGGTCATCAACTTAACGCACACCAGCCCAACTCCGTCCGACGCCAGCAAGGTTTTGCCCCGACGAGTCCCGATCCGAACGGCTCAGCCCGACGAGCTCAACCAGCCGTGAGCCCACCGTCACTCCTCGTCTTATGTGTCGCTACCTTCATCCCATAAGATGAGCATGGGAAGATTTATTTATTTGGGCCAAGCTATCAAAATGGGCATGTCCATCAGAACTCCGCATTTTTCCGGCTACCATTAACCGAGATTGCTAATGATCCTCCGCAAGATCCCGAAAAGTCTCTGTCTCTGCCTCGTGGAAAACAAGGTGGACCGCTGCATTTCTATAAGCCGATTATGCCGGGAGTGAGGGAGTTGTTACAAACCTCCGGTGGAGGCGGGAATGAGGGCATCGGCTACGTGGAAGGGATGTTTGCAGGACACCGATAAGCCGCCTCCCGTCCCTGCAGCGCCTCTCGGGTTAACGCATCAGGGCAAGAGGGAGATGCCTCGAAATACTCACAATCGAGAATGGTTTATTCACTTCTTCGTATCTCGGGTGGACCCTGAGGCACCTGACTGGTTATGGATGCCGGACCATGGCACTCTAGCAGGGAGACCGCTCATATTACGTGCATGGAAGCTGGAGCCGACATGCTCAACATCCAGCTTATCATCTATCCCAACTGGTCGCTTTATAACATACCCTCCGAACATCGGACAAGCACGTGTTCAGGCACATCGCAGCACTATCGAATCCCGCCGCACCTGATCCACTCAATCGAGAACCATACAAGATTGTCTTTGCTAGAATTTGTATAGAGGCTAGTTGATTGTGAATTCCCAAATCAGGCCCTCGACAGGGTAATGGCAGTTATTCTACAATAAGGATCGAATATCCTTGGGCTCCCCAATGCTGTTTTGAATGCAAGCTATTTGGCCATAACCTGGTAAATTGTCAAGTTAAGAAGAGACCGAGCAGTGGTGTAATCTCCACAATTCCTGGGATCAGTAAGCACGAGGCAGTTATTGGGAAGGAAGATGATGAAGTTGGTGAAGGGTTGAAGATAAATAGAAACTCCATTTAGCAAAGAGCCACTCCCATCAGAAGCGCATGCAAGAAATTTAAAATTCCACTCTGTTCAGAATCCAATCCTCCCTAACGCATGCGTGTCGGAATTAGGCTGACGTGAGGACAAGGTGTGGCTATCGGTGTCGACGTCCCACTCGCTGCATGGTAACACCTTGCATGTCTAAATAAGCAGTTTATGGCAGGTCCTAATGTGGAAGTTGGTCCGGTGTCCATCCCTGTCATTAACACTCCATTTTTCTGGGATACCTCCCATTATTGACACTTCGTGCACATAAAAGGGTCGATGAGTCGGACTTCACGCCCAGGCTCCAGAAGAAGCTTAAGAAATCAAGAACTGAGCTCCTGCCATGCCAGGATCCAATGATAGGGGGACTCCATCTTCCCAATGGTTAAGTTCGCCTTGGAACATAAGGATCAATCACCCTCAAGCAAAGAGAAGTGCTTCTTGCAAAGTTCCATGATCTGATTTATTTGTCTCGTGGAAACTCGGGTGCGAGCACCTAACAGGGACAGAATTTTCAGCTCTCTTTTTCCGGGGTGGAAGCTCTTCCATAACTATGAGCATGCTCATTCGTAGAATCGATTCAGGAAACCCCGAGAAGGTCAAGATCGATATTATTCAATTCCACGGACCAAGCCATGCTTTGCCACACATCGCAATAAAAGCAACATCCTTTGCTCCCTAGCAGACTCTAACAACTACATGGATAGAAGAGTGCTCGCGCCATCTCTATGGTGTGAGCCCTTGGTCGCCAAACCTGATGATTATGGGCTTACTCAATACCAACGTTTAGCGCGTCAAAGGTCCGGGAAACATGTTGAATGGAGACGCCATGAATGACTTCCACGAGTGCCTCGTTTTCCCTTGAGCTTCTGCAGATGTTCCTTTCGTGGGGCCTTTGACCACTTGACGAACCGTCAAGCCGGTGTTGAACTTCATAGCTAGGAAGTTAGATGCATGCCTTCAAAATGAATGCAAATTGGATTTGTTCCCCAATGCGTTTCTCACGAAGTTCTCCCCTCGGTTATCTAATCACACCACACAAATCTTAAGGTAAACTGATTCCGGGGCCCGAAAGCTTATCCCATTCAAATTCACTTCTAGGCCGATCATCCGTGACTTCATCGGGCTTGTAAAGGAAGCGGGAGTAATGAGGTTTTCTGCATCACCATGTTCGTGATCGACCCGCGTTTAAAAAGTGTGAAGGCCATCCTTCTTCACTCTCCGATCCTTTCGTAGGTTGCAGAGCGCACAGGCGCGCAGCGCTTGCCAGCCCAACTGTGCTTACTACCCCTCTAGTCCTTACACGGGGAAAATGAGAAGAGCTGCTTAAAGAATTATCATGACTTAAATTACCGCCGAGGAGAGTTTCTCACAAAAATCTAGAGTTCAGTGGCTTAATCTCGGGGACTAGAACACTAGCTTCTTCCACAAAGCTATCAAAGCTCGTAATGCCTGAAAGTGCATTAAAGGTTATTACTACAAATGGTCGTTAACTCGAAGACCCGGCAGAAGTCAGAAGGCACTTCCAAGGTATTTTATGTTCTCATGAACCCGCAAGAATGCTCGAGTATTTGATGGATCGAAGGCTTCGTGTGGCCTCTAATAAAGATATGGGATATCACTGAATAAAGTACTTCATGAGGAGATCACAGCTTCATTTTTCCATTGATGATTCCAAGGCCCTCGGTCCCGGCGGTTTTTCTCAAGGTTAAGGTGGCTGAGCATTATTGGGAGTGACGTTATGCAGCCTGTGAGCCCTTCTTGAATTCGGGAAGTATGCTTCGCGAGATTAATTGTACAATTATAGCTTTGGTGCCTAAGGTTCCCAATCCTGGTTCTATGCACGATTATAGGCATATTTCTTGTTGCAACACTATCTATAAGTGCATCTCGAAGATCATTGCTGCGAGAATTAAACAGTGTCTCCCAGATATTATCAGCCCATCACAGTCAGCTTTTGTTCACCCAAGACCTTATGTTAAACTACCATCGTGATATTGGTCCTCCCAGGTGTGCGCTAAAGGTTGACATCATGAAGGCATACGACACAGTTAGTTGGGGTTGTATCTTGAGTATCCTCTCCCCGTATGGGAACCCCTACTCATCTTGAATGTATTATGGCTTCAGATCACTACCCCATCCTTCTCTATTCGATAAATGGTGGAGTTTGCGGTCTTTTGTTAGCAAGCCGGTTAAGGCAAGGAGGCCTTTCCATCCTTAGTCGTGGCCGCCAATAATATACTCTGGCCACCCCAAAAAGTAAAGGAATCCAACCTAACTCACTTATGTTTTGCAGATGATATGTTTTTGTTTTCTGGTGGGACGCATTCCAATGTTCAGGTATTCATGGACGAATTAAGCAGGTTTCATGCGCTTCCTGGGGCTTCATGAACAAGGCAGTATGCCATTTTCCTAGCTGAGTTTCGATTTAGAATGACTTCATTGAACGCCACGTGTCTCGCCTCCAAGGTGCTTCCGTGAGATACTGGGAGTCCCTCCATTTCTACAAGGCTCACTCACTATGATCGTATTCTTATTCAAAGAATTACAAATGCACCCGGGGCCTGACAAGCAAATCTTATCTTATGCCTAAGTAGACATAAATTGGACATCGGGCCTTATACGCATACAATTTGTAATCGGGCACTGCGACATCCCCAAGTATACTATATCTGGGTGACTGAGCAAATTATCCAAGAGCTTGTCCTGAAACTCCTGGCGCCGCCAGCAGATCATGGAATCAACAGCTGCAATAGAGAGGTCGCTGAGTGTTTCACTACAAGACCAATTGGTAATCAAATGTTATGCTACACCTGAATTTATCATACAAACACTCCACAGCGCGCGGCGCGAGGTTTATCCGCGGCGAGCCTTATCGCAACCTGATTGAATAACTTCGGATGTTACGAAACCTCACTTGAGAGATCGGTTCATACGGCAAAGCAACACACACCATTTATGCAATATTCTGAACCGTTGAACTTCCTTCCGGTTATGGCGAGCGATCTGTGGCGACTCAATCATTAAACAGCACGTTATCACAATGGTGTGAATCGTCACCGCTATTCAGTGATTCATTGTTAGTCCAAGAATGAGTTGTCATCGCCCTTATCCACGTTCTGGTGGATAGATATTATCTGGACCAGATCCTTCCGAACATCAAAGTCGCTCAACTGGTCTGGGTTCCGCTATCACAATATCGCACGATTCTGATTTGGCTTCCGCTACCCGTGTGATACGTTTCGCTGTTCGCTGGTCAGATGTAATGTGATTATTACCTGTAGATAAGCTTCTCAAGTGGGGTCTCACGCTCTATATCTTGTGTATTTTGTCTACATGTCAAGATGCGAATCCACTTATTCTTTCTGGCCGCTATTTCACAAATTCGGTATTTGGCAAGAGGATTCTAAGGTTGTGCTGGTCTCTAGAACTCCGAGGAATTGGGAGAACGACCTTGTAATCACAACAAGGTCTTCACTATTACAAGGAAGATTAAGCGGGGTGCTACTATCACCACTCTGTGGAGTCATCTAATAGTAGAATTCATGAGAACAACTATGCCCACCGATACTATTTTTCACCTCATTTGTGATGATGTTAGATCAGATCTCCGGGTCTCCGTATATTGTTGATAGTCCTCGCTAATGCATCAATGTGCGAGATGGTCCTTCCCTATTAATATTTTATCTCCCGGTAGGTCGATGCTTGACGATCGTTGGGCCTTGTCGCTTCCCTGCCAGAAGTGTTCTTGTGTTTCTTTTGCCCGGATTAAGCGGGCTTGTGTCTTTGTCATTGCGGCTTTATGTTGTTCAAGCAGGCTCCTGCTCCTATATTTATGGGAGGTGGCCGGGCCCCGTTTTTCTTTCTGCCTGGCCAGACTCGGCCTCGGCCAGGCTGGTCATGCCAGCCCTTGCAATAAATTCTTAATTATCCAAAAAAAAAAAAAAAAAAAACAAGGCTTAGTGAAGGATTTTGATTAAAATACCAAATATTAGTCTTTGAGAGACATTTCTCTCATTCCCTCATTCGCTCAATCTGCTCATCTCTCTCTTGCTCGCACAAATTTCTCTCTCTCAAACTCTCACCAATTGCACCTTCCACTTTGAGAAACTGAAAATCACTTGAATTTCACTCATCAAGTCATGGTCTCCGGCCTAAAACCCTAGATCGATCTTGCCAACAGAAATCGAAGGACGATCCGTGGTGAGGAGTTGCGGCGTAGGTTAAAAAGAAAACTAGGGTTTTCTCTCCTTCTTGTAAGTTAAGTGTAAATCAAGCCTAGATATATGGAAAAGCTAGTGTATTGGGGTAGAAATCAACCCTAACTGGAATGTTGATTTAAGTTAAGTGTAAATCAACCCTAAGTGTAAAGGACGCTCGTTTGTTCTTCCTTCGTCTCTTCTTAGTTCAGTTTTGTGTTGATTTTTCAAAACTGAAATGTTGATATGAAAATGTTTATGTGCTTTTGTTTTGAATCTCAAACGAATTTTTTTGAGTGTTTGGTAATTGTTTTCAAGTGGATTAAACATGAAAAAGAGGAAAGAAAATGATTTACAGTGAATGTAGGAAATTTTCACAAACCTGCGAAAATTTTCACAAACTTGCGAAAATTTTCGCAAGGGTTGCAAAATTTCGCAGAGCTTTGCTTATGAATTTGATACCAAACTTCAATCGGCCATAACTTTTTCGTCCAAACTCCAATTTGTGCGTTCTTGGACTCTACAGAAAGATATTTGAGTCTAGAATCTAACCATATTCATTGAATGGCAATTTGTTCTAACATATTTTCTAAAAAATTGATTGTAGCACCAAGTGTACTAATTGCTTAGTTATGTTGGTGTTTAACTTGTGATTGGTGATCCTTATGCCTGGTTAGGGGCTTGACTCGTTGAGTTTGGTCGCCTTGCCCAGGCCGTGGCTAAGCAGGGCTGCTTCTTCTCTGGTCCGGTCAGGCTTCAGGTTTTGCTGGTCCGTCTGGGTGGTTGTTGGTCTGTCTCTCGCGCATGCCCCTTCCTATATTTGGGAGGTGTCACCGTTTTTCCTCCGCCTTGTGGGCCTTGCTTGTATTCTTTGTTGTTTTGGTCTTTGGTAATAAAATCTAACATTATCCAAAAAAAAAAAGTCATTTCCTTCCCAAATCCCCTAAGTGTAAGGAACCGTGGGCGCCCCATACCCACAACAGATTAAAATAAGGCATAACAATTCTAAAACAAATTTTGCGATTTTCTAAGGAGGAGGAATTAGGGAAAAAATGATTCAGAGGAAAAGGGGAGTCTGCAGAAAGTAAAAACCTAAATAACTCCTAGATAAATTTAATTAATAATATGATTGTTTATTGTATTGGAATAGGGGCTGATGAGGGGGAAAGCCCGAATTGATCGAGATTCCAAGGATTGGAATAAAATGAAATAAGCTTTTTGGTTTGTTCTTCGACTCTCTCTTTTGTTTCCATTTTGGAGTTTATTCTCCATTCAATCTCTTCTTATTTCAAGTTTTACGATCATTGTTCTATTATTGAAATGATTTTCAATAAACTACATATTGAAGTGTTTTAATTGATTTGAGGCAATTAATTATGAAATGATTTGCATATGAAAAAATAGCATGAGTATTGAAAAATGAATTATTTGTATATAGATGTATATACTATATTGTATTTTACAATGAATGATTTGAAAGCCCTTAATAGAATGTTAACCATTAAACTCGAGTTAAGGATAGATTGGTATACCAATAAGGGTCAAATTAGCAGTATTGCGAATGAACTTAATGATCTGTCACTCCGATCCATAGCCCAACGGGACAGTATCGGTAGTGTTCACGAATTGATTTTTAATAACCAATCAGTAGCCCAGCGTGTGAAACTCGAGAAAAACGTATTTTTTTTTTTCTGAAAATGAGCGAATTGGTACCTTATTCCGACTTACGTACAAAAATCCTAGATCTTTCTGGGACTCCTGATGACGAAATGGATCACAATCGCTACCATAAATCTAGTTGAACCAAACAAACTGCGTCAAATTCCGAGACTGTCTGTTTTGCACGCATGCCCTTAGGATTGCATGAGTTGGGTGGGGGCCAAATGTCAAGCCACCCTCATGCATGAGCATGAAAGTGGTTGAAATTGTGGCATGGAGAACACTTGGTCTTGAGTTGACCAAGTGTCAAACAAATTGGTGTTAGGTGTGCTCCACCTAGGTCAAACCAACTTGGTAGTTTGAGAAGAGATTCCAAACAATTCGTAGACAAGAGGAGAAGAAAGAAAAGAGAGAAAGAAAGAAAGAAAAGAAAAAAAGAAAGGAAGAAAAGAAAACAAGAAGAAAGAAAGAAAGGAGAAAGGGAGGAGGAAGCTTTTCCTCCATTGTTTTTAGATTTGGGTGGATCAAGAACTGGTCCTACACACTTCAAGAGGTGAGGGATCTTTCCTCTTTTGTTATATCCTTGTTTGGGGCCATGGAAATGGCATTTGGTATTTGTTATTACTGAACAGAATGCCATGTGAATTTTTTGGAACTAATCTGGTTATTGCATGATATTGTATGTGCTATTTTTCCTGGTTTTAAGACTGAAAAATCTAGGTCAGCTTGTTATTACTTGAATGAATGCCATGCGTAATTTTTTGGAACTAACTGCTATTGCATGTTATTGTATAAAGGTTTTTCTCGGGTTTTAAGACCAGGTCAGTTTGTTATTACTTGAATGAATGCCATGCAGAATTTTGTAATTTAACTGCTATTGCATGTTATTGTATGTGCTATTTTTCTGGGTTTTAAGACTGAAAATCCAGGTTGGCTTGTTATTACTTGAATGAATGCCATGCAAAAAATTTTTGGGACTAATCCGGTTATTGCATATTATTGTATGGGTTGTTTCTCTGGGTTTTAAGATTGAAAATCCAAGTTGGCTTGTTATTACTTGAATGAATGCCATGCACTTTTTTAACTAATCAAGTATTGTATTATTGTATGTGTTGTTTTTCTGGGTTTTAAGACTGAAAATCCTGGTTGGCTTGTTATTACTTGAATGAATGCCATGCAGAATTTTTTTGGGACTAATCTGATTATTACATGTTATTGTATGTGCTGTTTTTATGGGTTTTAAGACTGAAAATCCAGGTTGGTGATACGAACCCCGTCAACTTGTGAGGAGACCCGTGATTGAATTAGCTCGGAAGAACCGCTCTAATGTCGGCTTGGATGGATGACCTTGACCCGTTGCTTATATGGAAGCAAGAACCTTGGTATATGTGAGGACGCCACAATCGGTGATGGAGATCCGATTGATAAGTCTTGATGAACGCCACGGAATAACCGATAAGTTCAAGGAGTTCTTTAAAGAACCAAAGAGAAATTGAAACTCTCAATTTTATAAATACTTAAAACTTGAAGAATATAGGGATAACAAGCCTTTAAATAGGCAAAAAATATGAAGAATAGAACTGGCCCGGCCACAAGGAAAGTAAATATTTGGCCAAAAACAAGAAAGGAAACTACTACAATAATCGAAATATCCATGAAGGAGAAAAAGGAAACTATTTAATTTTAAAACAAGGCTTGGTGATAGAATTAGCAGCAAATCTGGAACAAATCAGCAGCAAATCTAGAACAAATCATCTCCAAATCTACAGCAAATCAGCTCCAAAATAGCAGCAAATCAGGAACAAATCAACTCCAAAATAGCAGCAAATCAGGATCAAATCAGCTCCAAAATAGCAACAAATCCGCCGTAAATCCTCACCAAAACTGAAGCAAACCTTTTCTAAAAAAAGAAATAGCAACTCCTATTTAACTAGAAAAACAAACTTTCTAAATTAAATAAAACAACTTCTACTTTGACTTGGAGAACAAATCTTTCTAAAATAAAACCTAACTCCAAATCAAAAATATAATAAACTCAAAACACTTGAAATAAATATAATAGGGTGTCTCCAAGGTTTCATTGTAATCCAATCAATTTTCCATAATTAAGATTGAATCTCAATGTATGTTGTAACGCTCCGCATCACTGACATTCTTTGTGCTTTGATTTCATCATTCTTTTCTCTCTCGAAAAGATCTGGCTCCCGAATCTTAACCATAATGTTGTTGATGGCATGAAAATAAATACATATCCTCCATTACCCATCCTTGTCGATCAAGTAATACATGTATAACAGCGGACTAATAAATTCCTCCACTTTGCTTGAATCTCTTTTGTCTCCTGTGGCAAATCACCGTGTGGACATCCCTGGGATTACATACTTGAATTCGTGAATAAGGAAGAAACACATTAGGCAAACGAAGAATCAAGATCGTTAGTTCCAAAACGCCTTTGCAAAAGTACAAACATAGGCTTTTTAGAATAAAAACACTCTTAGCTCGCTATCTTTGTATAGAGTTTTCTTTCTTTTTGTTTCCCTTCTTGTTCATCATTCACTTCCCGACTTTTTTGTTTTCTCTCCTTTTTTGTTGTTCACTTTAAGATCTTTTTCTTTCACTCTCTTTTCTTTCTCACTCTCTTTCCTTCTCTCACTTTCTTTCCTCTTGTTTTTCTTCCTTACTTCTTTCTTTCTTTCTTCTCATTCTTTTTGAATCATGCTCTCGCTAAACCTCACTATCTTCATACACTTTGTTTCAAGTGCCGATGGTACAAGAGTTATAGTTTTGCCTCATGAAATCAAACGATTCGAACGTCATGGTTGCCTCTCTATTAAATTTCCAAGGCAGCTTGTTGGCAACCCCTAGTTTCTCCGCCCAAAGGTGGTGCTAGTGACAGTGCAACTCCCACCATCAAAGATCACACTACATACCTTGTTTTGGACATGGCACCTAGTGTGAAAAATGTTCTCCCGTTGCACCTCATCCTCTTCCTTGTTTTGCACACTTAAAGCCCTCCTTGCAACCAACAATTCTTCTAGGGCAGCGTATTCCTCATAATTGGCATCCTCCAAGGATGGCCTAGAGTCAGAATCTGATTCATGGTCTTGATTTCCCTATTCTATTTTGGGCTTGGCGTTAGGTGGCTTATCTTCCTTCCTCCATTGATTCGACTTCCAAGTGGATGAAATTGGATTAGGTTCAGAACATGTGTTGGTACTGTCCCTCCTTTTGACTTGATTCTTGATCTTGATAGCCATATGCACCATATCCTCCAACTCTACGTAATGTTGCAATTTCACCACATTTTGAATCTACCATTAAACTGCTGAAACTTCTGCATCATTAGTAGCCTCTCAATCTTGCTTGATATTTTTTTGATAATTAAGAATATATTACCAAAAGGTGGTGGACAATCCAGTGAACAGAGCTATGTGAAGATGGTCAGCCCTCTTAATATCTTTGGACTTGAGTGATTCTTGGATTTGATTGATGGTTGTTCTACGGTTGGGTCTGGTCTCTTTTGGGCCTTGGTTGCCTTTGCGGGGCGTAAGAGTTGGGCTTTGGAAGTGTGGTGTCTCCTTCGGGTTGTGGAAGTGTTTGGTTTGTTTTGTTGTCCTTGGTTGTTTATTTGGTTGTTTGAGTGTGGCCTTCTCCTTAGTTTTTTTTTTTTTTTGGATAGTAAAATTTGTTTAAAAAAAAGACGTGTAAAAATCAATGCAATACAAAACCCTGAGACTCTAGAAAAACGAAAACGGACTGTACCTCCCCTAGGAAACCATAGGAAGGCGTGACCCGAGACAAAATCACTGATAACGGCAAAAACCAAACCAATACAACCCACAAATCACGAAGCGCAACTGACCAGACCTTAAATAACCACAGGCCCATCCGAGACAGGCCACATAATAAAAAGCTTTCAGGAAACGACCCATTGCCAAAGGCGAGCCAAGCATTACAAGCAAGCCCTCGGGCCACAGCACAGGCTGAGCAGAACAAGAACACCACGCCCACCGGGCGAAGAGAATCGAGACACCCAAGTAGCAAGGTCATAAGTCTCGACCACTATGGCTAGGATAGAAAAAGAGGAAAAGACCATCTCTCGCACACGAGATGCATTTGCAGGGTTATCATCAACCAATACGCAGCCACGAGATTCCAAGTCGACCTCATTACAAACAATGTGAAAAATGGCACGTGCGGAGTATAGACATTTTCATGCGATATAATGACTACGTTGTCTCCATAAGTGATATATAAGTAAACTTACGCCAATCCTCTTTGTAATAGAGATGAGTGGTTACCCATGGTTCCAATTATCCACAATAATTCATTCTCCCAGTTCCTCGGCATTCTAGAATTCCCGCACAACCTTAAGATCCTCATCCATATACCCACGGTGAATTGGCGGTAGAAAAACGGAAATGGTTCAATCTTCAACATCGGCCGGCGAGAATAAACATGGCATAGAGTTGATAAGGCGTTTGAGGAGCTTGTCTTGGGTGTTGATCTATCATGGATGACCAACCGTATAAAAGCATGTCTTCTAATGGCGGGGAACCCTGCCTGGTGTGCGAGTTTACTACGCATTCTTGGTCTAATACGGTTCCGTCTTTGTCTTAACGGTAAGAATCTGGGAGAGGCTGGTGTCAACAATATCCTCTAGAATCATCAATAGGATAGTCCTGCGGCTATTCTTGATATGATAAGTCATTGAATTTTTAATAGGCCGAGTTCCACCTACCACCAACTACTAACCTGCGCTGCATGGCGTTCTATGAATAAGCGAATCATAAATAATCCGTTCTCCTGTAGTAAGGAGAGGGCCAATCGGGTTCAGAAATCATGCCATAAGAAAGTCCCAACACCATTACACACCTTGTGTCTTATGAAGGGTCGACTGCGTCTACGTGTGAAAAATTTTCCTCCAACTCCAGGAGTATTTCGAAGGTATCTTAGCACACCACAAACTCCTCTGTCTCAGATAAAACCTTTGAACCGCACCCATAAAGATCCTTCTATAAAGCAGTTCCAAATGTGTTTCATAACACTAGCATCATTTAAATCTTTAACTCGACCTTGAGACCCAAGCAGCCTCTCTTCAGCTGGAAGACATCTGATTCCCATCTAATCTTTGCAGCCGAGCATTCCGCTACGGACCACGAAGGCTGAAAATTTGCTCAATTTTATCAATAGTGTACTTTGGAATGATGAACTATCTTGCTGATACATTTGAATGTTATATAACTGCGAAGATAACAGTACAATCTACATGAGATAAAGATCTACTTGTCACGCACGGATCGGCTGGAGTTTATCGGAAGCGCGCGATCCTGATAGAAAGTCTTGAAGCTATGAGTGGAACTCCAAAGGTATTTAAAGTAGCTCCCAAAAAGAAAATCATTAATGTTCAAAATTTCATTTTGACATCACCATTAACCTACTTGAGGAAGATAGTATATACATTTGTTCACTTGGAGCTCGGAGAATTTCTCAAACTTGTACAACTTCGTCCATGTAATTTGGACACTGAAGGCGTTCACTAGCGGAAAATAAAAAAATGTCATCCATAAAACATACATGAGTCCAAGTTGATTTACGCACATTTTAGGATGGCTTCCAATCCTTGCCCTTGGGCGACCACGGATAAAGATCTGAGGCTTCCATTCTTGATGATGAAAAGCAAAGGGGATAAGAGCATCCAGATCGGCCCAAACACGAAGCCAAAGCCATTTTTAGATGCTAAACCCGAAAATGGTGCTCAGTGATCGGCCAAAACACGAGCCAAAATTTGGCGTGGGAATAATGTCGATAAAATTCTTGTAGTATATGGTACGATCCTTGCTCATCGGCTAAAAGCGCAACCCATTTCTACCCTCCAATATAGCAGTTTGGGAGCCAAATTGAAAAACACGTGAACCGTGAACGAAGACACACGACAATCAAGCGAAGCTGAAAATAATTTGTTCACGACAAAAATCGAGCCGTGAACCATTTTGGCTTCTCGACAAATGAAACAAAATTCTATAAATCACCAAAAAATGAAGCTTGATTTACGAGATCACGAGAAATCGCATCATGAACCAAGAAGGGAAGAATAGTGAGGAAGCCAACCCGACAACCAAGAGTCGAACTTTCCTTAGTCGTCATCGCCGTTCACCGTCATCAGGATTTACGCCCCCTCCGTGATCTCTTCCCCGAGTCGCGATCTCTTCTCCCCAGCCCCGCGTCGGCGATCTCTTCCCTCGTCGATCTCCCCTCCTAGTTGGCGATCTCTTCTCCCCCACCGTCCGTGGAGGTTCTCTTCCCTCTGACCTTCCACACCAGATCCTGGTTCTCTTCCCCACCCCACAGTTCTCTTCCCCCTTAAGCTCATTTTGGGTTTTTGGTTTTGAAATCAAAATAAAAAACCCATGTTATTTGAAAATGAAAAATAACAAAACTTTAAATCATATTTTTATAAATACTTTAAAATACAATTAAAAATAAATTTTTACTTTATATGAATTAATTTATTTTGTTAGCCTACAAGTAATTTTATTAACTTTTAATTATTTTCAAAAAATAATATTATAAATAAAATATTATTAATAAATAAAAAAAACCATAAATCATATTTTTTGTGAATAATTTAAAATACAAATTTAAAATAAAATGTTTACTTGATATGAATTAATTTATTTTATTAGCCTACAAATATTTTTCATTATTTTTTATAAGAACTACAAAAATTTTAAAATTTATTAATATTTGTAATCCCCAGTTCAACTATTGAAATTATTAATTCAAAATATTTATATTTATTTTTATTGAATTAATTAAATATTTATGGTCATTTTTATTTTTAATTGAATCTTTATATTTATTTTAAATTTTAATTAAATATTTAGTTATCTTTTTAAATCAATTTTATAGTGTATGAAGTGATATAAATGAATGAAGGGTACATGATGTAATTATTAAGGAAAGAAAGTGGAATTGGAATAGATTTGGGGATAGATGGAACTTTAGATGCTCTTCTTTGGAATGTTTTTAGCCAAGCTTTAGCGAATCTCAAAAAGTAGCCCATTTGGAGCCCGAAAAATGGAGGCACTAGATCTTTTTTGGCTAGCTATTTGGAGAAATGCTCTAAGGGATCCCCACAACGTAATCCACATTTGCTAGCAAAAACCCACAAGTTCACCATTTACGACTCTGAAGAAGGAGTAGTGATGCATCTTGACTATACATTTCGAGGAAAGTTAGCGGGTACCCCATTTGGACAGAATATCAATAATGCAACTCCAACCTATTGAGTCATAGGCCTTACGTATGTCGATTTTAATTGCCTCCCGGGCGGCCAGATTTATTCGATGATAATTGCACATAAGTTCTGGGTGATAATGCTGCACATCTCACCTTGAACAAAAGCAGATCAGGCCGGATTTATAATCTCCGGGAGACACCGTTTAATCCTCTTGTAGCACAATCTTTGAAATGCTTGTATATAGTATTACAATGTGATATTGGCCTATAATCATGCATAGATTCCGGCTTGGGACCTGGGCACCAAAGCAATAATAAGGCAATTAATTTAAGTATACAACCCAAATCGAAAAAGGATTCCATCAAGCTCAACAACATCACTACCAACAATACTCCAAGCTTTCTTGAAAATATGATGAGAACACCACCCTGGCTTTGGAATCGTTCATGTAGAAAAATAAATATCTTGATCTCTCTCATGGGTTATCCTAATCTTAAAGAGGCCAAGTAAGCTGATATACTCAAGTGAGACCATCCAAGTTATCAAGATAATGGATTATGGGTCATTGGGACGACTACTCGAATACGCACTTGTTGAAGGCTGCACCCGCTCTCATTGATAGCCTCCCGATCTTCTATACTCAAGACCACTCTGCAAAGTACCACCTTATAACATTCCCATTCCCTAGCTTGAAGTGGCTTTGTGAAAGAAGCTAGTATTCTCGACCCCAAGCTGGGCTTAATGATTTAGACTTTGTTTCTTAGGGAACTCCTCCTCAAAGATGTTCAAGTCATGAAACGCCTTCAAACACTCCTTCTCATTATCCACCAGGAAGGGGACCGACGGATTGTTTAACAACGCAGATCGCGGCTCGGGTTTAGGGACTCGCATCAACAACTGGGCCACGCAGCCAAAGAGTGGAAGTTAAAGTCGTGAGATACCTTCACACGCTTCGCTTATGTCAATCTATGTTACGGGTGCCACATCACTATTCCATGCATCCCTTACTAGCTCCAGGAAAGCAGATGGTCAGCCCAAAAATTAAAGAATTTGAAGGGGTATTATTTCATCGAGTCCCATTTAAGTTATGCTGAAAACTAAAATGCAGTTGATCGATACTCCCAGATGCAAGACTTCGCCATCGTTGGGGAAAAACATCCAAACAAGATTCATTTTTGAGACAACGGTCCAACTTCTTGCTTATAAAATTCCTCCCCTCCCCGACTGGGCTCATCCACATAAATATAGGCCCAAGAACGGGATATCCGCTAATTCAAGATTGTCGCACACCATGGGAAGATCGTCATGGCCGTGTCATACATCATATTACCCCCAGTCTTTTCACTGATAAATCTGGTGGTGTTGAAGTCCCCCAGCACAAACCAAGGATTTTGGCCAACCACTGCTCACACTCAGTTAGCATGGCGCCATAACACTCTTCCGTTCAATGAAGTATTCAAGCATATATAGCTGAACACCAAAAGGAATAGTTGTCCTTAAGAGCTGTAACGTGGCACAGCATAGCTTGGTCCATGGCATGGACAACATCAATGCTAACCTTCACGGGATTACCACATATCCAAATTCTACCAAGCAAGGCATGATCATAGTTATGAAAAAGTCTCCAACCTGGAAATAGAGAATTGAAAATTTCGGGTCTTATTCGGAGCTCACATCTAGTTTCTAAAGGATACACACAAAATCAAGTGATCATGGGACACCACAAATGAACCATCTCTTTTTGTTTGGCGGGAGTCGCTCAAACCCCTTATGTTCCAAGTCGCAGAATTTAATCATTGGAAATGGATGGACTCCCGCATCCGGCCGCCTTCGCTAGGAAAATTGGCATTGTTTTTTTTCACTTCTTGAGTTTCTTCTCTAGATAGTGTGCGGTGAGCAGTCCAGCTCATCAATTCTCTTTATATTCTTGAAAGTGTCAAAAGTGGGTGAAGATTTAGGAATCACTAACGTGACTCAGACCCGGATGCTTCCAAATTCTTAGCTACCCCATTTGACATACTTCTTCACTTTGAGCAAGATTCGGAAGTATTACTCCGCAATGGAGGTACATCATCACCCGCTTTTGTCTCTTCAATACCCATTAACGATGTTTTGTCAGACCTATTTTCAATCAATACCGCTGCCATTCTCTGCTGACATCAAAGACTGCAGATCACCGCCTGGATCCTTCCCAGCCTATCTCCCGTATCCGTGAAGCCTTCTTTCATCGCCCACACAACGCTTCCCGCCCCTCAATTCTATACTGCGGGTGCCCGATGCATCGTTTGCTTCTTTCATTACTGGGCAAAGGTGCTGACAGGGCTAAATAGTCGTAAATTTGGAACAACATCGGGGGTGTCCAGGTATTCAATTCTAATCGTGAGAGATCACTTCTACCCATGTCCTAATAGAATTGATTTTGGGAATTCACAACAACTCCTTACTTCTATGCATATCCTAGCAAAGATAGCTGATCGATTTTTCATGAGAGCATCAAGACGAGGATTTCAATGAAGACTTCAGAATATTATCCAAGACTTAGGTACCAATATTCCGCAGGAATATTATAGAATCAACCCAAATTGGAATAGATGTGAGCTGAATGTTGATCATATCCATGCCTGGTCGCCATGAGCGTAAAATAAAGGGTCTCCCCGGGCAGATGCCACTTCAGCCCGCATTCCATAACCCAATCCCGCCTCCGTGTGTCTCTGAATCTAAAAACATAAACCATTCTCTAAATGGGATATATCGTGCATCTCCTTCGCCCCACAATTTGTTTATTTAAAGACCATCACTGCAGAATGGAAGCCGCTTTGTCCAAGAATCGACCAACCAAACACCCTTCCATTATTATCTATTCCTTCCATGACCGCTCCCTCGTGGAGGTTTGACCACAAACTTCCCACCGTGACGCTTTGTTTACCCAAAAACTATGTAATCAAGAGTTTGAAGAGGCACCGAGAACAAAGTCTTCCAGTGATCACCGGGAACCATTCACCAATTCTGTCCCCAATGTTACCACCCGTAATTCATTTCCCAAGCCTTCCTAACATTCCCACCGAATTTAGGGCCACAAACACCCAAGTTTCATCCCCTAAGATGAACATTTGTCTCCATAAATCCAAAGACCCAGATACAACCGCTACCTCGTAGATCCATCTTCAAATTAAGTAATTAACCCGACAAAGGCCTTCCTCAAGATTCATCCACCAAAGATCGACCCACCGGCTTCACCACTTCCGCGCTCCACGCCAAGAATCCAAAACCAGAGACGGATTCTGCCTCGGCCGCACCGTGACGGATGAGCCAGATTTACCACCGTCTCACGGACGCGGACGGAGATTCCACTTTCGCGGAAGGCCAGATCATTGCCGCGGTCGACACGCCCATCGCTTCCAGCCGGAGATACCAAGGTGTTGGCGACATAGCCTGCGCCGACATCGTCGGCTTCATAGACGGCGTCTGCAACGACGGTCTTAGCAACGACGGATCTGGTACAAGCCCCTTCCAAAGCCGGCCATTTCTCCGTTTTGGGATGGTCTGAACCATCAACACGCTGCGGAATGGTATACCCCCATCCGCATTCTCCTGAGTCAGCGCCCGCGGGCCAAATCCGTAAGGCCCACTGACCCCACCATAGTCAAACCTGAATATTCAATGCCAAGCCTGAATCTGAACCTATACAATGGTTATTCCGAGAGCATCCTTCACGCAGCCTTCACCCAACCGCCCGCGAACTTCCTTCCTTGCTTTTGGGAGGTTCACCGCTTTTCTTTTTCTTGGCCTGCTCGTATTTCGGTCAGGGGTTTGCCTTTCAAATAAAGCTTAGCGATCCAAAAAAAAATTATTACCAAAGCGCAATCGCCTAAATCAAAGAACACAAGAAACCGAGGCCCACAGCACAACCAGTAAAGAAAAACGACAAGACCTCCCATATAACATGTGAATTGAGCAATGTACTCCCTAACAACACAAATCCACCAAGCCTCCACAACCCGGGCGAAAAAAAGAACACAAGATACCACCCACAAATGGCAAATAAGGCTCAACAATCACAAGTCAGAATAAACCACTGTGGAGATAAAATATTAAGGAGGGAAGGACCATCTCTCACACACTGACCGCTTGCGTGATCATCAACAACCTTCTCAAGACCGTATATAATAACAACATCGCCATATGAGGTACATCAGCCGAGTATTAGTCGTTTCTGAATTCTAATATTCCACATCTCACAGTGGTAAATGTGAGCACCCCACCGCAATCTTCCTAGTAATAGAGCAAAAGGACTTTCCTCACAAGAATTACTCCATAAGAATTCCGCTCACAATTCCCAAGATTTTGTGAGTACCCACAACCTTAAAATCCTCAACCAAATACCACCGTAAATTAAGTAATCAAGAATAAGTGGTTCCTGTCTTTCAATGGTTTCAATGAAGATAATACATGTGATAGAGTTTATGAGACCCCACTTGAGAAGTTTATCTTGGTAACTAACTCACCCAGACACAACCAGACAATAAAGCATGCTCTCCCATCGCTGGGAAACCAACGACAGTGCCACCTGTTACCGATCTTCAACTAAAGGTCCCAGCAGAGCAACAGCCGAATTCCTAAGAAGATCTGAGTCCATGAGATAACATCTCTCTCGTTCGATATGATAATTGGCAATAACCGTTTTGACGGCAATAAGGTCACCCGAATTAGCCGAGAAATAATTCCCACTTCTTCATCAATAACTTCGCCACGGACTACAATGAATCTTCGCGTAGCCATACAAGATCCGCCACCATAGTAAGGAAGGAGAGGACCAACCTAGTTCCGTAAATCATGCCATAAAAGGTCCCACCGTCACCCACCCCGCAGCTTTTATGAGGCCTAATCCTCTCTCGCCTGGAAGGATTTTCCGCCAACTCCACAGCCTGGTGGAACTTTGCATTCCAGGCTCCTTGCCGCAAATATAACCCTCCGCACCCATGCCACTCCACAAAGAGTCCTCAGAAATGTATTCTGATATGTTTCACAAACATTAGAATCATTCAGGTCTTTAACACGCCTGAGGCCCAAACCGCCCTCTTCCCTTGGAAGACACACTGACTCCCATTTGATCTTAGCACGACGAGCGCTCCCGGAATTTCCAGACAATATTTGCTATAGTCATTGCAACCTTCATCTCCTTATAATACTCCTTTACACTACGATTGCCTTGCCTCAGGTTTTGCAACTTGTCAGACAACCTTTGAGAGCAGTGTTGGAAACAAATCTCTTTCGCATCACCCTCTTCATCTCTTCCCATGTTTCCACAAATGGCCTTTATTTTGCCTCATTAAAAACTAATTTGTCCCACTAAACTGCTGTGTAGTAGTCCAGAACCCTATGGCAAAGAAGGGTTTCACCTTCTTATTTTCTAATAATTTGTGACAATCAAAACCAACTCCACCTTCTCTCCCACTCAAGATATGCCTCATTCATTCTTTCCTGGAAGATGGAATCTTCATTTTAATGTTTCTCAAATTATCTTCCTTATTCCTAGCTTCTCTATGCCCCATACACTCCTATCACCAACAACCGAATCATGATCATTCTCATCCTCAAAACCATTCCCGTCATATTCGTCTTCTTCTACACGCACCCCTCTTCTTGGTAGCCTCTCCCTTCTATGCCTTGTTGGAGGGTTTAGTGGCTGCTCGAAGCTTTGCTCCACCCTCTCATGGAATTGTTCCAATTCAACTTTAAATATCCTCTTTACTTCACTAGTTAAGGCCTCCATAATGAACTTCATATCGACTCCTCCTGTCATACTTTTGAATGCGTTGTTGTTTGACATATTGCTATAAAAACAAGGTTAAAAAAAGAAAATAATAAAATAGGACCTCACAAATCACTCCCTCACGTGTTTGCACTCAAAGAATGATTCACTCGGTTCACTCGTGTTTTCACAACTACATTCGGGCTTTTTTCTCTCTAAATCTGACCACTCTTGCCTTTTTTCCCTCAGAATTTCTCTTTTAGTTCTTTTGGAACTAATCAAACATATCTGATTTTTTTTTTCCCGCAAATCAATCAAACCCTACCAAAGGACAGGTCCTCTCCTCCCTCACTATGGAGAACGAATTGTATATGATTCTGCTATTGAGAATAACAGCCTTGCAGCCGGGTTATCGGGGATGGTAGGTGGAATCGCCTATTGCGAATTTCGTCGACCTTATCAAATCAAGAGCACTGTGTCAATTATCATATAGATGTTCCAGAGGATATTGCTACATTGGACACTTGCTCCATCCGGGTCTTCACTTCGCTTTTATTCTACTCCGGGAACCAATTTAGGATCGAAAACGTTTGGTCCACGGGCATTACACGATATGGTTTCCCAAGCTAATAGGAGACATGCTTTATAGTTTGGTCGACTCATTCAGACATATTAGTTACGCAAGACAAACTTCTAAATGGGGCTCGACTAAACACTAATTCATGTGTTTTTTGCTCTGGCAAATGTCAAGCATAGAATCACTTGTTTTTCGTCGCCATTTCATGGTATTTATTGAGAATTTAAGGTTATGTGGGAATTCCGTAATGCCGCGAAGTCGAGAATGAATTCTTATGGGTATGTGCTTCTAAGGAAATCATTTTGTTCTGACAATAAGAGGATTGCGTGGGGTGCTACCATCATTTATGGAGGCAACTGGATTAGTAGGAATCGCCAGAACATCTATTCTCCCGTCGATACTATTTTTCATCTCGCCTCGTAATGATGTCTTGGCTGAGAATCTCAAGTTTCCAAGAGGTGGTGGACAATCCGGAATGCAGCTATGTGTGAGAGATGGTCCTTCCCGCTTAATATTTTTATCTCTGATACTTCGCCGATTGACGGGTCTGCCGCTGTCGGGTCCTAGTCTCGGCCTCGTTGCCTCTCGGCTCCCGGGCCGTACCGGGCTCAGTGTGGTGTCTCCTCCGGCCAGGGAAGTGAGTTTGGTTTTTTTCGTTTGCCGTCCTTGGTTGTTGCTGGTTGTTTCGGCCGGGCCTTCTCCTTAGTTTTGTGGGAGGTTCTCATCTGCTTTTTCTTTCATTTTCGCCTGGGGCTCGTGTATTCTTGGTTGTGGGTTTGCTTTTGAAATAAACGCTAATTATCCAAAAAAAAAAAAAGGATGTGTCGGGTGATGTTAACAAATATTCAAGTCTTTACTTGGCAACAAAATAAGGACAACCAAAATTTCTCACTTTTTTTACCGACTTGCTTTATACTATGGTGGGGACTTCATTTCCAATACCGAATGATAAATATACTATGAGTGGGGCTTTTTTTTTTGGGACTAATCAAGTATTTGATGTTATCAGATGTGCTGTTTTTATGGGTTTTAAGACTGAAAATCCAGGTTGGTGATACGAACCCCGTCAACTTGTGAGGAGACCCGTGATCGAATTAGCTCGAAAGAACCGCTCTAATGTCGGCTTGGATGGATGACCCAACTGCTAAGGTGAACCTTGTATATGTGGAGGACGCCACAATCGGTGATGGAGATCCGATTTATAAGTCTGATGAACGCCACCGACAACCGAGCAGTTCAAAGGAGTTCGAGCAACCAAAGAGAATCAAACTCTCAATTTTATAAATGCTAAACTTCTGAAGAATATATAGTGATAACAAGCCTTTTTAAATAGGCCAGTGAAGAATAGAACTAAATATCTGCCACAAGGAAAGTAACATTTGGCCAAAAACAAGAAAGGAAACTACTACACACTAAAAATATCCATGAAGGAGAAAATGAAACTATTTGACTTAGGGATAAGGCTTGGTGGATAGAATTAGCAAAGAAATATGGAACAAATCAACAAAGAAATCTAACAAATCATCTCCAATTCCATAAAGAATCGCCTCCAAAATAGCAAAGAATCAAAGAACAAATGAACTCCAAAATAGCAAAGAATCAGATCAAATCGCCTCCAAAATAGCAACAAATCCGTCAGAATCCTTACCAAATCAAGCAAACCTTTTCTAAAAAAGAAATAGCAACTCCTATTTAACTAGAAATGCACTTTCTAAATTAAATAAAGCAACTTCTACTTTGACTTGGAGAACAAATCTTTTTAAAATAAAACCAACTCCAAAATCAAAATAGTAATAAACTCAAAATGTTCTCCCAATCCGAATTTTCCATAATTAAGATTGAATTCCAATGTATGTTGTAAATGCTCCGCATCACGATCCTTTTCAGGCTTGAATCTCAATCGGTTTGCCTATTAGTCCGTTTGTGGAGGTCCTGGGCTGATGATCGTGATCATTTGTGTTTGTTGTTGGGCCTTCTCTCCTTCTGGGGAAGGCTGGTCATCTATCGTGGTTTTAGATCTGACCAATGCCCCTTTCCTATGTTTGTGAGGCGCTGGTCCGATTCGTCGCTGCACTGCGGGTCTCTTGTAATGGCTCGGGCTTGGCCCTTTAATAAATTCTAACATCCACAAAAAAAAAAAAAAAAAAGAATGCTATGCGTGAATTTTTGGGTTTAGACCTAAGAAAAAATCAGTTTGGATGGCAATGTCTGTTAACAATACAAAAATTTTCTAGGTTTAACTCTTGCTGTTTAGTCGCATTTTTCCGGTCTCGAATTCGACATTCAGTATTCTCGACTCTATCACAAGCTCATAGAGTCAAGAATCTAGCCATTAGCCATTTAGTGGAAATAGGTGTCACATCCGTGTCGAAAAACCTGAGTGTTGTACCAAGTGTACTAATCGCTATCAATACGCAGTGTTTCAAACATTACCTGGGTCAGAATGTGTCAGGCTTCGAACATGGTCATTTACTTAGTATGTAGCAAGTAGTTGTATGACTGACATACTATGTCTCAACCTCGGGAATATGAATTATGGCATTACTTGCCTAAGTAATGGTCAATTATTCTAATACATGTCTGAATGACAGGCCGATACGAACGAATCTAACGATAGTAGTTATTTAGCGCACGCCATGATGTACGATTTGAATACGTGGTATTAACATGATGTTAAATATATAAAATGTTGTGCATTAGACATGAGTGTTCATAGCACACATAGTGTACTAGTAGAATGTCCATGCAGAGGTCTTCACATCGTTACTATTCGAGTGCAATGACATAAATCAGATTGCATTGGTGTGCTGAGAACACCACATTAAGTATGAGAGGTACATGGTATTGATTTTGGCACCGCTGTGTTGAATCATGGTCAGAATGGGACTAAGTCCAATCAGTTCCAATGCTAAACGAAAAATGAAAAATGAAATGTGTCTGGGCGTGAGCAAGTGATGATACTCCCTCAAGTAAAAAGCCCTAAAACCCGGTTAGACAACAGATCCAATCAAAGCCCCCAAAATGCTCTGAGGGTGTAGACTCGAGGTGAGACCTCGAAAAGTTATGTTGCCCAAAAAGACACGAAACGATTAAATAAATATCACATAGACGCTAAGTTGTGAGACGGGAGTTTAATCGGCTCAAGATAATTTCGGCACCAGATCGCGGCTGGGCCTGAGGTTGACCTGACTGGGGCATGTAGAGTGTTGTCTCATACATGCATTTAGATTTTTTTTTTTTTTTTTTTGATAATTAAGAATTTATTACCAAAGGGGCAACGCCCAACCAAAGAATACAATGAACGCCCGAGGCCACAACCAAACAAAGAAAATGCAGCAAAGACCTCCCTATATATATAGAACAGTACCACTCGAACAAAGCCACCAATAAAGACACAAGCCACATTCCGAAAAAGAAACAACACAAGAACCCGCCACAACCCGGCAAGGCAACAAGGCCCCAACAATCACAAATCAAGCATCCAACCTACCGTGAGATAAAATATTACTGTGGAATGACCATCTCACACATCGACCGTTTACAGGACTATCAACAACCTTTGAAGACCGTAAATACGGTCTAAACATCATCACAAATGAGGTGAAAAATAGTATCAGCTGGAGCATAGTCGTTTCATGAATTCTACTATTCAAGGACTTCTAATAAGTGGTAGATAGTAGCACCCCACGTTAATCTTCCTCAGAATTTGGAAATATGACTTTCCTTGTCGCAATTACCCACAAGGTTTCCTCCCAATTCCTTGAGTTCTAGATACCTCGCACAACCATAACTCTCCGCAAATACCACCCGAGATGGCAAATCGAAGAATAAGACTGGTTTTCAACACAAGACGACAAAATACACAAGATATAGAGTCGGGTGAGACCCCACTCGAGAAGCTTATCCCTGCAACCAACTGTTTCAGACGGCCAAACAGACAATGAAAGCATGCCTCCTGATGGCTTGGGGAAACCAATCGAGTGGTGCCAATTAACAACCTGCATCTTGCCCAAAGTGGTTCCAGCAGAGCTACGCTGAAAACCCCGTATGACTAGAGTCCAAGAGATAATATCCTCCCTGGAGGCATCGATATGGTAATTGGCACAACTGTTCTTGATAGCAATAAGGTCACCTGAATTAGCCAGAGCCACCTCCACCCCCTTCATCAATAACTACGCTCTACTCGAGCTGCAAAGAATTGCGTAGTCATACAATATCCGGCCACCATAATAGGGAAGGAGCGACCAACCGTTCCGTAAATCATGCCATAAATAGGTCGCGCCCATCACCCACCTTGTGCTTATGAGGGGTCTGATCTTTCAAGTCAAGGATTTTCCAACTCCAGAACAACTCGTGGGGACCTTTCGCATTCCAGAGGCCTCGGCCGCGTATAAAACCTCCGTACCCACGCCACTCCATGAGTCCTCTTGTGCAACACCTGCATATGCTTCATAACATTTGAATCATTCAGGTCTTTAACACGTCTTGAGGCCTAAACCGCCCTCCTCCTTGGAAGACACACAGATTCCCACTTGATCTTAGCACGACGAGCGCTCCCTAATTCTGCACCATAAGAAGCTACCGAATGATCAAGCCAATCTTAGATATAGTATACTTGGGGATGATAAACAGGCTGCACCAGTACAATTGTATACTATATAAGACCGAAGCAATCAGCTGTAATCTGCCTGCATAAGATAAAGATTTGCTTGTCCAAGACTGAATTCTGGCCGTAATTCTTTGAATAAGAGGCATACAATCACCGTGAGTGAGCCTTGTAGAAATCAGAGGGACTCCCAAATATCTCATAGGAAACCTGCCCAGACTGAACCCTGTGGCGTTCAACAAGTCATTCCTAACTTCATCAGAAACTCCGGCTAGGAAAATGGCACTTTTCTGCTTGTTCACTTGAAGCCCCGAGAAGCACGCAAACCTGCTTAATTCGTCCATGAAGACCTAAACACTGGATCAAACTCCTTGCCTATCATGCCACAACTAAGGATCTCGAAAGGGCTTCCATTATGTGATGAATAAAAAAGATGATAATGGAGTCTCTCTGGCTTTAACCTGCATTTTCAGCAAAACCCCGTTGTAAGCTCACCATTTATCGAAATAGAGAAGGATGGTAGCGATGCAAGCCATAATACATTTGCTAATAGATATAGGGTTCCCATACAGAGAGGATAACAAGATACAACCCCAACTAACTGCGGTTTATGCCTTCATGATGCTTAACCTTTGGGCCAAGACACTGGGAGGACCAATACCACGACGGGGTAGTTTAACATATGGTCTGGGTGATATGACATTGGCTCAAGTAATGTTCGACCTTGAACAAAAATGGGATCGTGATAATACTGGAGTAATGTCCGAGATGACTGCGAATTCCTCGCAAGAATGATCTTCGAGATGCACTATAAATGGTGTTGCAACAAGAAATATGCCTATAATCGCATAGAACTACAAGATTTAAACCAGCAACCATGCCAGTATTTGTTAATGACCAAGGCATACTTCCAGATTCAAAGAAGGAACTCACAGCTGCGCAAACGTCACTCCCAATAATACCCCCAAGCCACCTTGAGCACACGAGAAAACCTACCCGTGGCTAGGAGCTTGAATCATCAATGAAAAAATGGCCTTTGGATTTCCTACGGGAAATTGCTTTATCAGATCCATATGTCGGGACCACCGCCATCCAATCCATCTAAATACCGACGGCTTAACCGTGGGTTCATCGTAACATAAAATACCTTGAAGTGCCTTACACCCTTCGCTTGACGGAAAACCTGCCTTCGTCTCATAAACATTTGCCATGCAATAACCTTTTAAAGCACTCCGAGCACACGAGCTGGACAACTTTGTGGAAGAAGCTGTGCCCGGGGTCCCGAGCTGCCATTATCCTAGATTTTTGCTTCAAGAAACTCTCTCGCAAATGGCTTAAGCCATGATAATCTTTAAGCAACTCTCTTCTCATTTTCCCCAAGATGGGACTAGAGGGACTGCGAGCACAAAGAGATTTGGCCCGGCAAAGTGCCTCTCCGTCGCCACAAATACGCCATGCAACCTACCAAAGGATCGGAAACGGCGCTTTAAGGATGGCCTTCACACTTTTCACCATGGTCGGCCCACCATGGAGTACCGAAACTACATTACTCCACGCTCTTTACAAGCCCAATGATGTCCGATGATCAGCCCGTGAAATTAAAGAATTTGAATGGGATGTTTTCTTCCGGGCCCCTAATCTGGATTTACCTAAGACCTGCAACTGTGAGGGCAATGATCGATAACCTGCTGGGAGAACTCGAACGCATTGGGAACATATCCAAGTCGATTCATTTTGAAGGCATCCGTCAACTTCCTAGCTATGAAGTTAACACCGCTGACTGGTCATCCAAGTGAATAAAGGCCCCATTTAAAGGAACATCCGCAAGCTCAAGGAAAACGTGCACTCGTGGGAAGTCAGTCTGCGGCCGTGTCATTCAACACATAAAGTTGCCCCCTGACCTTTCACGCAAACCTCGCGGCATTGAAGTCCCCCATAATCATCCAAGGTTTTCGCCAACCAAGTGGCTCACACCATAAGAGATGGCGCCAGAGCACTCTTCTATCCATAGTTGTTAGAGGCGCATAATCGGCCGAGAACCAAAGGAGATGTTGCCAAGACAAGAATGTGGCAAAGCATAGCTCGGGTCCATGGAGGAATAATATCACGTCGACCTTCCGTGGTTTCCACAAATCCAGATTCTACCGCGCAGCATGCCCATAGTTACTGAAGAGTCTTCACCCGAAAAAGAGAGTCGAAAATCTCCGTTCCTCGTTAGGTGCCCGCACCCGAGTTTCCACGAGACAAATAAAATCAAGATCATGGACCTTTGCAAAAGAACGCACTTCTCTTTGCTTGAGGGGGTCGTTCAAACCCCTTATGTTCCAAGAGGCGAACTTAACCATTGGGAAGATGTGAGTCCCCTATGATCGATCCCGCGCATTAGCCGGCCCGTTTCTTCTAATTTCTGCTTCTTCTCGAAAGAGGCACAAAGGTGAAGTCCAAATTTCATCAACCCTTTATGTGCCCGAATGTCAATAACGGAGAAGCATCCAAAATCACAGCACAATAGATCGAATAGCCGGGTTCTTCCTCCACACCAGACTTCTCCTCCCCGCTTGCGCTGCATATGCAAAGGTGTTACCATGCAACTTGGGAGGGACGTCAACTTCACAGTAGCCAATCAACCCCCTCTCCATCATCAATATCCTCGCCATCATGAGGCCTTCATGTTTAATTGCTCTCGGATTTGTGGTGATTATTCCACAGCAATGACTCTTCTTAACTTGACAATTTCACAAAAAGTTAAGGCTAAACAATGGCATTCAGAATAAAGATTTAGAGCCAAGGATATTCGATTCTTTATTGTAGAATAATTACACATTCTTTCCGTGGAGCACGACATAGGGAATACACAGTCAACCCCAACCTCTATACAAATTCTAGCAAAAGATAATTTAGACTGTTCTCGAGCGATCAAGGTAATGATTCCAACTGGGTGTTTGCAATGTGCACAAGACAAGTGCTTGTCCAAAGATTCCGTAGGAATGTTATAACCTCGACCCAGACGGGATATGATAACCGAATGCTGAGTATGTCCATTCCAGCTCATGCACGCACATGAACGGCCCCCGCTAAGTGCCATGGTCCGAAGATCCATAACCCCCGAGCCCGGATCCCGAATATGAAGAAGAATAAACCATTCCTGCTGTAGAAATTCCCAGCATCTCCTCTCGCCCCAAAGCCTCAACTGCAGAGCGCACTAACGGAACGGAGGCGCTTGTCCGTGAACCGCCCTACCAAACATCCCTTCCACATGCTTCAATGCCTATTCACCGCTCCGGAGGTTTGGCAACAGTGCACATCGCCACATCGCGGCATGCGAACCCGCACCCACCGCTTTCACGTGCATAGAGAACAAACTTTTCCGTGATCTTACCGGAGGATCATTAGCAATCTCGCACTAATGGTAGCTGGAAAACTGCATGCGTGGACATACCCCGCCCCGCCAAGCCCGACCAGAACGCTCTTCCTCACATGCTCGCCTCCGCTGGTTTGATGAAGGTGACGCCGCCAAGACCGCGAGACTTCAGTGAGCTCCAATGGCCGGATTTGAGTTCACGGGGAAGACCAATGATTCGAGCTCGCTGGGCAGAGCTATGCTTTGGTTGCATTTGACAGCTTGGCTCGGGCGTTTGCCTTGTTGATGCCATCTTCGCCTCCCGAGGTAGCTTTAGCCGCCGCAATGGAGTCGCCGCGACTCTCGAGTATCACACGATGTGCTCGGAGCAAGGAGGTGTTGGTCCCCTTTAGGAGCCCACATCGAGAGAACCCACTTTGTCGGGTGGCCGATCTGGTAGACCCCACCAAGACCGATCCCCACCACATCTGGCCATACCCCATAACTGGCCGTGCCCTTCCCGCAGACGGATTTCTTTTCACGTCGCCGTAGATTTGAGGAGTGATGCAATCAGAATCGCGATCGGGCCGATGATGGTACCAGCGTCGGTGCTAGAAACGTCCTCCGGCGGATCGCTCCCAGATAGCCACCCCACCGGCTCTCAACCCTCGTAGGACATCTCCATATCTCGAGCCTGCGTGGAGTCCGTTTAATCCGAGAATGTCTCAAATTTTTGGGAAGGGCGACCATGTGTGGTCAACCCCCCCACCAACTTAGAGAGCATTTCGATTCCTGAAGCTATTTTTTTTTTTTTTTTTTTTTTTGCATTTAGATTTTTCCATGATAGGATAACATGTATGCACGGATTGGTTGTTGGTTTTGATTGTGGAAACGACATTTAAAAAGGCACTCTGTGCCGGGAAATAGCCCTTATAAGATTTATCTCTACTGGGCGTTATCTCACCCCGTCGTGGGACCCCCCTTTCAGGTACAGGATAGGTACAGGCAGACGATGTGACAAGACCCAACCCAGAAACCCTCTCAAGATTCCTCGGGGTGTCCCGCCTGAAGGAAGTTCCCACCCAACCTGCAGAATTCACTGGAACCCCAACTTTAAGAAATAAGAAACACCTACATTAATATAATAATTCATTACAGGTTTATCAGATTCAAATCGTTTCAAATCCACAAATCACCCACTTTAATTGAACTTTAAACACACATGGTAAGACTACATGAGTTCAATAATAAGGATCGAGTATCTAATAGTGTTTATGAATTTAAGGGCACAATGAAATTTTGTATAACCAATAAAAATGTGCGTATAGATAAGATAGAATACCGCAATCGCAAATGAGTGATGTAGAAGCCGGGCGCGAGGTAGGTCTCTACTTCTGACCGTCTGACTCTAGAGAACGGATTTAAAACAATAAAACGTAGATAATAAATCTGAGGCATAATTTATAAGGAAAATAATGTTTTTATTTTTTAAAAATTCCTTCAAGACTCACGCTCTTTGCATGTTCCCGTTTGGAATCATTTCACAAAACCCAAACTTATACTCCAAGTCACCATGAAATCTGTTCAAAAAATTTAACCGACACATTATCAAGAACCTTATGACTAATTATTCACAACATAAAATTGAGCATAAAATATATAACTATCATGTCGTGAAAATAATCATGAAAATACACAACCATGAATATTGAAATGGTTATACCTTACTCAAAACCAACAATGTAATCGTACTCAAATACCCATAGTAAACCGTCTGCAAACCCAACCTCACGACACCGTGGCAATCCATTAAACCTTCTAAACCCGACATCACGCCGCAAACAATATATAACCGCTGGATGGAACCAACCTACGATTAATCGTGGCAACTAATAAACATTCTGTGAACCCGGAGCATCACGTGGCAACTAATAAAACCTCGGGTAAACCCGACATCACGCGGGCAAATCTGGTCAATCTTCAACGATACCACATTATAATCATATTTCACAAAGTCAAATCCATTTCTTTAAACCACCTTCAAATGGTTTAAAAACCTCAATCCATGTACCAAATGTTTGAATTACAAATTTATCCATGAACTCAGTAAAATTTCCAAATATTTAAAATGTTGAAAAATCCACATGAAAAACATAACTTATTTATATAAAACAGATAATTATGGCTGACGATAACCAACCGTCGATCAAATAAGTTATATATATAATAATTAACCCTGTCGGTATATCATAATAATACTGCAAGCATTTAAAACATATAAACCACTCATGCATCACAGATGCTCCATCATGGCGATGGTGGCTCCAAGATCAGGTGCTGGAGCGAGCTGGGAGCCCATGAGCCGGTGGTATCGGAGCGACGGAGCCGGTGTCAACGCACAAGATGATCACCTCGCGGTGGGGTCCGTGGGCCGGTGGAGGGGGTCCACGCATATTCGGCCTCCCCAAAGTGGGATTTCTCAGTCTTGGGCTCCCAAAAAGGGAACCAACGCTGAACCGCACGACCATGGCATGTTCTCCCAAATCGAGTGACAGTGGGTGTAGTTGCACCGGCACGTTCCTGAGGGCCTTCACGACCCATTACAGCATCAAGGTACCTCAGCGCCACAAGCCATCATTCCGAGCGAAAATGGCAAAAGGCGGATCTGTACCGGCGAAGTTCATCGGAGAACACTACCACCGACGATTCAACGGCGTGAGATCCACTTGCTGACACCGCGCATCCGCTCCTTCGATCCGTTGCCGAATCGAGGTACATCTTCAAATCTGGTCGACGATTTCTCCCGGCTCAAACCCGGGCCTCGAACCGCTTCGATGCTCATCCAAGGCCGCCATTATCACGGAGGTCACGGCAGATCCTTCAAGAAGTACTACGAAGCGAGAGAAAGCCATCATCGGGTGGGATGGGTTCACTGGATATGGGGTATGCGAGAAGGATACTTTGTCAGTTGAGGCTCGCAGAAAACTCGTGACCGGTAATACCGGTAGTGTTGGATTCCCGGTGGCTGGAATGTGTCGATGAACGCCAGCCCATCGTCCGAACAAAGCTTGGCTCGCCCGACGAGCCTGGGCCTCAATGGTCGCCCGACGAGCCTTTACACCTCAAATGCATTGAGCTCACCCGGCTTGGCAAGTCGCAGACTTTCTCCGCAGTTGACGAGCATGCGAGGAAGTGGCGATTTGATGTGGGTCAGCATATGAAAATGGGTATGTTCATCAGAATCTTACTGGCTACCATTGAACCGAGATGGCCAATGATCCTCCAAGAAAATCTGAAAAGCTTGGTCTCTATGCCTGTGGAAAACAGGAGTCCGCTGCAGCCTTCTATAGCGCCAGATTATGTCACGGTAAGCTTGTTGCCAACCGGGAGGCTATGGAATGAGGCACGATACGTGAAGTATGCCTGCAGACAATTCTTCGGATAAGCAACTCCCCGCTCCCGTGGTGCTCTCTTCGTTAACACTAAAAGAGGGAGAGATGCCCAAATATCTACAAATCGAGAATGGTTTATTCATCTTCGTATTCAGGACCCTGAGGCACGGATCAAAGGCGGATGCTTCGACCATGGCACTTAAAGTGTGAGACTCGCTCATATTACGCATGGAAGCCTGGAATGGACATGCTCAAACATTCGCTTAACATCTATCATAATCCGGGTCAGTTCTATAACATTCCTCCGAATATCGGACAAGCACGCACCGTCATATCAAGTAGCGCACTATCGAACTCGCCGCACCTCGATCCACCTTCCACCGAGAACCAAACAAAATTATCCTTCACAGAAATTTGCATAAGAGAGGTTGGGGCCGATTGTGAATTCCCAAACTGCGGCTCTGATTGTGTATATCGGCAAGATTCTACAATAAGACCGAATATCCCTGGGTCCCCACGTCGCTCAATGCAAGCTATTTGGCCATAACCTGGTAAATTGCAAGCTAAGAAGAGACCGAACAGTCGTATAATCTCCACAATTCCTAGGAACAGTAAGCGCGAGGCGCTTATCGGAAGAAAAGTTGATGAAGTCAAGAAGGTCAAGATCAGTACCGAAACTGCATTGTAATAGCCATTCTACTCTGGGAGATGGCAAGAAATTTTAAAATTCCACTTGTTCGGGATCCAATCCTCCCAGAATGCTATTTAAGCCGGAATTAGGCTGATGTAGAGGACATTAGTGTGGCCATTGAGGGCGACGCCCCAATCAAGTTGCATGGTAACACCTTGCATGTCTACAAGAAAGCGAGAAGAGGGTCCTAATGTGGAAGTAGGTTTGTTGCCCCATCCCATCGCTAACACTGATTTTTCTCGGATACCTCCCATTATTGACACTTTCTGTGCACATGTGCGGGTTGATGAGCTGACTTCACGCCTTTGCCTCTTTCCAGAAGAAGCTTAAGAATCAAGAAACTGAGTTCCTGATATTTCAGATCCAATGGGATGGGGGACTCCCAGCATCTTCCCAATGGTTAAGTTCGCCTGAACATAAGGGGCTTGAACGATCCCTCAAGCAAAGAGAAGTCGTTTTTGCAAAGGTCCATGATCTTGATTTATTTGTCTCAGAAACTGCAAAAGTGGCACCCAATGTGACGTAATTTTCAAATTTCCTTCCGTGGAGACTCTTCCATAATCCATGAAAGCACGCCCGCTGGTAACCGGATTTGTGGAAACCTCGAGAAGGTCGCATTTATATTATCTACCCATGGACTAAGCCATGCTTGCCACACATCGTTCGAAAAGCAACATCCCTTTGGTTCTCGCAAAGGTACGCCCCTAACAACTACATGGATAGAAGAGTGCTCGCGCCCATCTCTTCGTGAGCCCTTGTAGGTAAAACCCTGATTGGATGATTATGGGCGACTTGATACCACCGGGTTTAACGGTGAAGGTCGAGGCGACATGTTGCGAATGACTTCCACGGTGCTGTTTTCCCTTGAGCTTGCGGATGTTTCGCCGTGGGGCCTTTATTCACTTGGATGAGCGAGTCAAAGTGGGTGCTTCATAGCTAGGAAGTTAGACAGATGCCTTCAAATGAATGCAGCTTGGATATATTCCCCAATGCTTTCACGGAAGTCATCCCCCCTGGGTTATCTGATCATTGCCCTCTGGTTACCAGTCTTAAGGTAAATACGATTCCGGGGCCCAGAAAGCTCATCCCATTCAAATCTTTAATTTCTGGGCTGATCATCCAGACTTCATTGGGCTTGTAAAGGAAGCGTGGAGTAATGAGTTTTCGGTACTCCCGTGTTGGGAGGCGGCCCCTTAGGCGAAAGTGTGAAGGCCATCCTTAAAGCCTTCAATTTCCGATCCTTTGGTAGGTTGCATGGCGCGTATGGCGACGGAGAGGCACTTTTCAGGCCCAATCTGCGTATGCCAGGTCCCTCTAATCCCCATCTTTGGGGAAAATGAAGAAGAGTTGCTTAAGAATTATCATGACTTAGCGGCTGGCGGAGTGTTTCTTGAAGCAAAATCTAGAGTTCGGTGGCTTAAACCGGGGACCGGAGACCTTAGCTTCTTCTGGGTTTGTCAAAGCTATTAATGCTCGGAGTGCTTTAAAGGTTATTACTATGGCAAATGGGCTGCGGGCGAAGACCGGTTGCCATCAAGCGAGGGAAAAGTTTGTAAAGGCACTTCCAAGGTATTTTATGTTTTGATGAACCTGACTAGCCGTTCAGAGTATTTAGATAGATTGGATGGCTTAATTGGACCCCACATCCTTATGGATCTGTTGAATCAAAGCAATTTCCATGGGAAGATCAAGAAACCATTTTCATTGATGATTCCAAAGCTCAGCCCCGATGGGTTTTTCCTCGAAAGCTTTTTTTTCAAGGCGGCTTGGGGTATTATTGGGAGTGGCGTTCTTGCTTGGTAGTGAGTTCCTTCTTTGAATCTAGAAATTGTGTGAGATTAGTGAAATTATAAGCTTTGGTGCTAGGTTCCCGATCTGTTCATGCCTGCGATTATAGGCCTATTTCTTGTTACCGCGCCATACATAGGTATCTCGAAGATCATTGCTTAAAAATTGCTTGATCATCTCCCAAACATTATCGACTAATCACGGTCGACTTTTGTACAGGTCGAGACATTGCCGACAATGTCATATCACCCAGACCTTATGTTAAGCTACCATCGTGTGTGTTGCTCGGGTGTGCGCTAAAGGTTGTCATCATGAAGAGGCATACGACACGATTAGTTGGAACTATCTTGAGTATCCTCTCACATTATGGGAACTTCACTCCTTTATTAAAATGTATTATGACGCATCACTACCCGTCATACTGCAGTTCGATAATGGTGGAGCTTGCGGGGTTTTTTGCTAGCAAGCGCGGGTTAAGGCAAGGGGACTGGTATCATCTTTTGTTCATCCTGCGTGGAGCCTTTCGGATCATGATTGTGGCGCGATAGACAAGGGTTCCAGTTTCACCGGATGCAGGAAATCGACTTAACTCACTTATGCTTTGCAGATGATATGTTTTTATTTTCTGGTGGGACGCATTCCAGTGTTCAAGTCTTCATGGACCAATTAAGCGAGGTTGCGTGCTTTCTCGGGGCTTAGTGAACAAGCGAAAGTGCCATTTCCTTACTTGGAGTTTGAAGTTAGGAATGACTTGTTGAGCGCCCGTGGGGATTCAAATCTGTGATTCTATGGGATCAACAGAGTCTCCCGGTTCTACAACGCTCACTCCCGGTGATTATACTCTTATTCAAGGAATTACGGCGGAAATTCGAGTCTTGGACAAGCAAATCTCTATCTTATCTTGGCGATTACGACTGATTTAGCGGTCACCGACCACAATTGTCTTGATGCAACTGTTTTATTATCCCAGTATACACTATATCTAAGATTGAGGCTTGGTCATTGGTAACTATATAGTGCAGAATTCGGGAGCATTTCGTCGTGCTAAGATCAAATGGGAATTAGTGTGTCTTCCAAAGGAGGAGGGCGGTTTAGGCCTCAGACGTGTTAAAGACCTGAATGATTCAAATGTTATGAAGCATGTCTGGAATCTGTTCTACAAGAAGGACTCCTTGTGGGTGGCGTGGGTGCGGAGGGTTTTGTCTGCGGCGAGGAGCCTCACGGAATGCAAAGGTCCACTACGAGTTGTTCCACCCAGGTTGGCGGAGAAGAGTATGACTAGAGAGGATCAGACCCCTCATAAAGCACAAGGTGGGTGACGGTGGCGACCTTTTTATGGCATGATTTACGGAACTGGTTGGTCCTCTCGCCCTATTATGTGTGGCGGATCTTGTGTATGACTCTGCAATTCATAGTAACGCCCGAGTGGCTGTAGTTATTGATGAAGGGGGGTGGAATTGGCCTATCATTAGTCGAGGTGACTATGTGTATCGAAACCGAGTTGTGCGGTCTCTCGATGCCTCTTAGGGAGGATATTATCTCTTGGACTCTAGATCCTTACGGGGTTCAGCATGCTTCTTGCTGGAACCATACCAGACCAAGATCTTAGGTTGTTAATTGGCACTGTCGATTTGGTTTCCCAAAGCCATCGAGGAGCGTGCTTTCTGGAGTACAATGCACAATTTGGCCATACCAGGCAGTTGTGGTTGCCCGGGATCAAGCTACCAGTGAGACCTCCACCGACTCTATTTCTTGTGTATTTTGTGTCGTGCTAATGTTGAAGACGGGAACCATGGCTATTAGTTGCCATTTCCACGGTGGTATTTGGCGAGAAGTTTATAGTTTGTGTGGGTCTCTAGAACTCAGGGGAGTGGAAACGAACTCTTGTGGGTAGTGCCAGGAAAGGATCCTTCGACTCTATCACAAGCAAGATTGCGTGGGGTTGCTACTATCTACCATTTGTGGGGTCATCAGAATATTAGAATTCATGAGAACAACTATCCCGGTGATACTATTTTCCACCTCATTGAGTGATGTTAGACTAAATATTAGGATCTCGAGAAGGTTGTTGATAAATCACCTTCTTTCATCAATGTGAGAGATGGATCCTTCACTATTAGCGGATAGGCCTTGATGTTTTTTGCCTTCCCCCACAGGGGTAATGGGCGGGTTCTGTGTTTCTTTTTTGCCGGTTATTGGGCTTGTGTCTTTTGTTGGGTGGCTTTGTGTTGTTCGAACATTTGCTTTGCTCCACATATTTATAGGGGGAGGTCTTTGTCAGTTTTTCTTGCTGGTTGTGGCCTCCAGGAGCCTCAGTTCTTTGTATTCTTTGGTTGGGCGTTGCCTTTGGTAATAAATTCTTAATTATCCAAAAAAAAGACTACGGTCTTTCAGTCTGCTCCACTGAGATGCCTCAGTTGACGTGAGTGCCTTTAATATAATAACAATTCCATTTAGGCTCTAGTAAGCAAAAAGACATTGTGGCGCCCCAAATATATAGGATAATTTTTAGAACTATGACTATCTAATTGGACTCGGTCCCATTCATACGATTCCTATAGACCGAGTATCAAAATTGGGGCTTTTCTACCCGTCAAATGGTACAAAATTTAACATTCAATATCACAAAATCTCCATTCCCCTTTAAAGCCTGGCTTGATTTTACTTTTGTTGACAGTGGTGTCCCAATTTCGATTTAAACCTTTACATTAGTACCTGATGACCTAAAAATGGAAAACTAACCCAAGCGAAGTCCAAAATTTTCAAACTTTATATAGTGGAAGCGAGACCGGGGGCACATCATTGCCACATGATTAAGGTTCTTGTGGTGGCAGAAAACTGATCCAACAGTCGGCTTGGAATTTGTTTCGTCGTATCTTTCAAACGGAGAGATACGAAAAGGATACGGGAATGAGTTTATAGGGTCAAAATGGGAGGAGGTATGGGTCGGCTTGAAATGGCGTGTCAAGCGACCAACCTTAAGCGACTCTGCCAGCGTTAAGCATATCCGGCGCGTCCGTGACAGGATTGGCCGTGAAATTTCACGGCGATGGTCGTCCGGTGGTGGCGCTCCTCCCTGGCCGGCGCGTGTAGCAAGGTGGTGGCAGGAAGCGTCTTGCACGGCCAAAACCCGTTTTGCCTAAAAATGGTTCAAAACGATCCAGTTCGGGGTCCACAGGTTTTAGAGAATTTCTCTAGGGTTTTGGAGCTCAAAATGAGTGTGTTGGGGCTAGGGTTCTGTACATGAAACTAGGTTTATATAGAGCCTAGTTTGTTTCGGTAAAACCCTAGGCCCGATTTGGACCTTTGCTAAATTTCTTTGTTGTTTGAACTCCCAGTGTCATAACTTTTTATCAGTAAGTCGATTTTAACGTTGATAGTCTATGAGACTCGTATCAAGCGGAGCCCCTAAATGTATCTTAGTCAACCCAAAATTCTTCATCCTTGAAAAAGTCAAGTTGGATTACATACTAATTTTGGTCAAACTTGGTCAAACTTGGTCAAACGTTTAAAAACTTTACTGTATTTAGTGCAGTGGTGCAGTTATGTAAGTGAGATTATGAATGACGGACTATGGACTTGATTCTTGTTTTGTGTATATATTGGAACTGACCTAGTTTTAATATATGTTTCATATGGAGTGATATGCTCTTAGATCCTATAAAATGTATGGTCTTATAAGCTTTTAGGTATGGGCGAGTATGGATGATGAGCCCCTATTGGGCCATTTTACTCCATGTATAAGGTCTCATGATATGAGACACACGAGGTTCATGGGTTGTATTGTTAGTCACGGGACCCCAGGTATTGGGGTGTCACCTGTGGAGGCCAAGGCACTATGTTAAAAAAACAAAATGTTTTATCTGGAAACTGCTGGCTAGCGGAATTTGTCTGTGGTGATTCCATTATCTTATGCACCGAAAGCATAGGTTAAATTTGTTTAAGGGTAAAATGATAAGAATACTTGTGAAATGCATGATTTGTGTTTTTAATGATTTATTGCATACGAAATGAATATAAGGGTGATCAGGTGATAGATCTCTTAGCGGCACGGGCGGGCGAGAGAAAAGTAATGCGACCACGGGATGGGTCTTAGAGTTTCGGGTTAGGGACCATGTGTTTTGAGAGTGTCCCTCGCAGGGAATATTCGTTTGGTAAAAAGGGCCTAGGTACAGTGGTGGTTGAGATTCTCAAAGAGTTGGAAGGTAGCTCCCCGATTAGGCTCTTCAGCCGTGAGTTGTTTGGGATACATGATGTATTCCACGTTTCATTGTTCTTGATATAGGCAGTGTTTGCTGTACTAGATTGCGAGCTAAATTTGCAAGAGAATATGAAATATGAAGAAGCGGCCAGGGAAATTCGATGAGGAACGCGTGTTGCGGAACAAATTATTTCCCAGTGAAGTGTTATGGGAACACATAGGTGGAAGAAGCTACATAGGAACAAACATCTAAGAAAAGTATGGAACTCTTCACGGGTTGAGTGCGGTTTAATTTCGAGACGAGTGCGTAAGAGGGATGGAATGTAACACACGGTATATGTTTTTGTTATATTCATGTAAGTTTGGGGGAGCAAATGCAACTTATGCCCTATGATATTTTTAATTGTGATTAGATTGTAAATCTTAATAGTTGGTTTAATTGAAGGATTAGCAAAGTGTGTTAGATTGCATTTTTATGGCATGTGGAGTGATTATGCAATTAGGTAAGTTTAATTAGTTTTGTTAGGGTTTGAAATTAAGTATGTCTTGAAGGACCACTTTGAAAAACTTGTTAGTGGAGAGGACTAAAGTGCAATATCCTTGTGAAGCTATGTACAATACTTGAGGGCATGACACCTGAACATGCAGGTAGGAGCTCTTGACACATAGCGAGTGCATGAGAAGAGCTTGCACGTGTGTAAGCAAACCAATTCCTCTTTGGTTTGGATGCTAGACTGACATCTTGCTAGGAAGTGGAAAATTATGAAATTTTAGGTAGTGAGAGAGAGTTACAGAGGAAGCTAGAGAGAAGGAGGAGAAAAGGCTTGGAAGGAAAGCTTGGTTTTTGGGTGGGGAAAAGTTCACTAAGGTGTATAAACATGATCTTTGAGGCCTTAGTTGTATTTCTTATGGACTTTGGTTATATTCTTGGGTTTTGTTGGGATTACATCCCACAACCACTAGATTTGATGAAAGGTGCGTTTGGTGGAACCCTAAATTGTAAGACGGTTTGTGAAAGATTGCATGTGTGTGTGTGTGTCCCGAGGAGGTGTTGTCCCGGCTTTCCCTTGACCCCATTGACGGTGTTTTGGCCATAAGTTGGCCTAAGAACTCAGCTGGATGATTCTAGTTGGAGAAGAAGCCCCGAACCTAGGCCTTCGAATGTCTAGAAGTAACAAAAGAACTAAAACCTACCATAAGACCCTTGAATTTGAGGTTGAAAGTCAGGTACAGATTACGTCTCCACAATTGGGCTTGAGTTTGATTTTTGAGTCATAAGTTGAGTTATATTAGTCAAATGGAGTGATTCAAATCCCTCTTAAAGTAGACACATGGAGTAACTTCATGAAGAAAGTAGGGCCAAATTATGGATCACTTGTTCCATAATTTCGTCAAGGGTGAAGAGAGGGCGACGGTCGTCCCTAGAAACAGATCTCGATCATATTGTAAAAACCATAACTCTTGATTTTGAGTCAGAATGACTGATTTGAGAGCACGTGGAAAGCTAAGAGATAGGGAACTTTGGTCGAGGCCATAATGAACAAAAAGCATGTATGGGCTAGTCTAAAATAGTAGTTGAAAAAAAAGGGTGCTGAGATAGGCTGAAAAAAAAGAAAGAGTCTGAAGTGTTGTGTCTTTGTTTGTGTTACCCAATAGGGGTGTTAAATGTTGATATTTGTAAGTGTAAAAGGGATTACTCTTGAAGGATCAAGGTTTATGTTGGTAGGTATATAAAGAATATGTGTGATTCGAGTGGTGAAGTAGTAATAAACCAATTGGTATTTATGTAACCGGTTGTTTGAGAGCTAGAAATCTTATGACTTGTTAATTGCAGATCCTTTGGAGTAGCCTCGGTTTTGACTTCCTTGGGAGACTTGTGGATTTTTGAATCCAAGGAAGGTAGGGGATCTTGTAACCTTCTCCTGCTTATACCATGGTTTGCTGAAATTCTGTACCATTCCATGCTTGAACTGTGTGATTTTTTTTTTTTTTTTTTGATAATTAAGAATTTATTACCAAAGAGGCGGCCTTCGAGCAAGAATACAAGAAACGAGGCCCGAGGCCACAGCCAGACAAAGAAAAAGCGGACAGCACCTCCCTATAAATGGAGCGGGCAGCAGCCGAACAACCTGAAGCCTGACAAAGACACAGAAGCCCACAATCAGGGCGAAAGAAAAACAGAACCGATCCACGACAGGAGCGAAGCTGACAAGGCTGACAATGCAATCAAGCATACATTCTACCGGGAGATAAAATACTAATAGGGAAGGACCATCTCACACATTGATCGTTTGCGCGGGACTATCAGCAACCTTACGGAGACCCGGAAATACAGTCCTAACAATAAATCACAAATGAGGTGAAAAATAGTATCAATTTGGAGCATAGTTGTTCTCATAGATTCCTACTATTCAGATGACCCCTGGAAATGGTAGATAGTAGCACCCCACACAGTACTTCTTGTAATAGAGGTGAAGGACTTTCCTTGTTGGCAGTACCCACGAGTTCGTTCTCCCCCGATTCCTCGGGTTCTAGGACCCCACCGCGACCATAGATCCTGCACGAATACCGGTTTGTGAAATAGCAGCGAAGAATAAGAAAGTGGTTCTGTCTTCAACATTAGCACGACAAAATACACAAGATATAAATTTGGTGAGACCCCACGCGAGAAGCTTATCTGGGTAACCAATACATTCTGCTCGGTCGGCAGACAATGAAAGCATGCCTCCTGATGGCTTAGGGAAACCAAATCGAATAGTGCCAATTAACAACCGGCATCTTTGGTCTAAAGTGGTTCCAGGCAGAGCTTACAGTGAAAACCCCAGAAGGATCTAGAGACGAGATAATATCCTCCCTAGAACTGTCGATATAGTGAATTAACTGCTTGTTCTTGATAGCAATAAGGTCACTGAATTAGCGATAGGCAAATTCACCACCGTCAATAACTCTACTCGGCGTTCTGATGAATTACGAGAGTCATACAAGATCCGCTCACCATAATAGGGAAGGAGAGGACCAATCGGGTTCCAGAAATCATGCCATAAAAAGGTCGCCTCACCGTCACCCACCTTGTGCTTTATGAAGTGCAGTCCTCTCTCTAAGTTGAAGGATTTCCCGCGCTCGGGAACAACTCGTAGGGACTTTGCATTCCCGGAGGCTCCCCTGCCAGCGAGATAGTATTGATTTTCTAATGATATATATAAATGTGTATATTTTTATATCTATGGAATTCTTTGAATTAAGCGGTACATGATGTTTTAAATATCCATGTGGATGAATGCTTTGTGAAATTGTTTTAAAGCATGACATGGGTATGGAGGCGTGTGAGAGTCAGAGATTGATGTAGTGGACACGGGACTATGACTAATCCACGGGTTTGTAGTCGGAAGGTCAGATATCGGGATGTGGGCATATCCACGGGTGGTAAGTCCTGACAATTTGTGTGGATTATACGGGATGTGGGCATACTGGGTAGTAAGTCGGCAATTTGTCGTTGTTCGGGATGTTGGTAAGTCCACTGGGTGAAAGCCAGAAAAGTCAGATGAGGGTGAGATGGTGGTAGTATTGCATCCATTTGTTGGGTTTGGCTTGAGGATTCCCTCTCAAAGGGTGGTCTGGTTTTGTTCTCTTCCGAGAGTGACAACTAGGCTGTTGCTATGTTCCCTGTGCTCAATCTTAATACGTGGTGATTGCACTCACTTTCAACGTGGTTCTTTGTGCGGACAGTGGGTTGTATGGTTCCCTTGGGTTGTTCCCTTGGTTGGTTGGTGCCGGTGCCCAGGATGTAGGCTTTTTTGTTATTTTTGGGTTGCCTTTGCCCGGGTTGTGGGCAGGGTTTGGTTTTTGTCTCTCCTTTGCCCGGGGTGTGGACTCGGGTTTCCTTGGTAGGTTTACCTATTATTTTGAGTGTGGGGGTGCGGTTTGATGTTGGTGGTTTTTATGGTGTGGTTGTTGCCTTCCTCCCTCCCAGGGGAAGGTTTGTTTAATTTGATGCCCCTCCTAGTTTTAGGGAGATGTCAGTTTCGGGTTGGGGGCCTTTGGCTTCTTGTATTGTCATTGGTTGTTTGTTGGGCTTTGCCCTGTTTGGAAATAAATTCTTACTTATCCAAAAAAAAAAGACCTTAAGGACACCGAGTGGCGAGGAAGTGACTTTTATCGGCGAGAGGTCGAACCACCTCTCTAATGTGATATCATGCGCTCTTGCTAGACGATGGTTCGAAGAGGTGTGAAGTCTACTTAGGCGTATGTGATAGATCCACGAAAAGGCGAGATCTATGACAGTGTGTTTTGAAGGAATTCTTAGGGTGTCTTCCATAGAAAGAGATTGAGTTTGCAATTGACGTTGTTTCGGGTGCCACACCGGCATTCATTACACCGTATAGAATGGCTCTAGTAGAGTTAAAAGAATTGAAGCTTCAGTTGCTAGAGTTGTTAGAGAAGGGATTTATTCATCCGAGTGTATCACCATGGGGAGCTCCAGTGCTCTTTATTAAGTGAACAAGCAGAAGAGTGCTATATTCCTTGTAGGGGTTAATAATGATGTCAAAAATGATATCTTGGACATTACTGGCTATTGTTTGGGGAGTTTACCTATGAAATACCTAGGAGTTCCACTCATCTCTACAAGACTCTCTCATTGTGATTGTCAGCCACTTCTTGATAAACTCTTGGCCAGGATCCAAGCGTGGAAAAGCAGATCACTATCCTATGCGGGTAGATTGCAGCTGATATCTTCAGTGTTGTATAATATTCAAATGTACTGGTGCAGTATGTTCATCATTCAATGCGCTGTACTAAGATCGAGCAGAATTTAAGTGAGTTTTCTATGGTCTGGTAAAATGGGGAATGCTCGTCGTGCTAAGGTTAGATGGGAGTCCGTGTGTCTTCCGAAGGAGGAGGGCGGATTGGGTCTACATCGTGTTAAAGATTCGAATGATGCTAGTGTTATGAAACACATTTGGAATCTGTGCTATAGGAAGGACTCTTTATGGGTAGCCTGGGTGCGGAGGCTTTATCTGAGACAGGGGAGTTTGTGGTGTGCAAAGACCCCTTCGAATTGCTCCTGGAGTTGGCGGAAAATCCTTCAGCTTAGAGACAGGATCAGACCCTTCATAAGACCTGAGGTGTGTAGCAGTCTTCCAGGACATTCTTATGGCATTATTTCTATTTTGGTTGGCCCCCTCACCCGATGCTGGGAGAGAGGCGGATTATATATGATTTTGCTATTCGTAGGAACGCTCATGTAGCAGAGGTTATTGGTGGTGGTAGGTGGAACTGGCCTATTGCTAATTCGGCTGACCTTATCGTTATCAAGAATAGTTGCGGGGAATATCCTCTTGATGACTCTAGAGAGGATATTATTTCATGGACACTGCTTATTCAGGGAATTTACTATTAGCTCGACTGGAACCATATTAGACCGGTATGCTAGGTTGTGGCGGCACTATCTGGTATGGTTTCCCCAGTGATAGAACACACATTTATAGTATGGTTGGTCATCCATGATAGATTGAATACCCAAGACAAGCTTCTCAAATGGGGCCTTATCAACACTATGTCATGTGTCTTCTGTCAGGCTAGTGTTGAAGATAGGAACCACATGTTCTTCGGCTGCCAATTCACTGCTGGAATTTGGATGAGGATTTTAAGGTTGTGTGAGACTCTAGAATGCTGAGGAACCGGGAGAATGAATTCTTGTGGAGTAATTGGAACCAAGGGTGAGTCATACGCTCACATCCTTTAAGAGGATTGCGTGGGTGCCACTATATATCACTTGTGGAGACAACGCAACAGTAGAATCCATGAAAACATCTATTCTCCCGCATATGCTATTTTTCACCTCATATGTAATGATGTTAGACTTAGAGTATCAGGTTTGCAGAAGGTTGATGATAATCTGCCAAAGCGAGTATGTGCCGAGATGGTCTTTCCCTCTTACTATCCTAGGCCCTTGTGGATCGGCCTCATGACTTGTGGCCTTTTAGTTGTTCCTTTGGTTACCTGCGCCCGGGTTGTGGGCCGTGATGTTGTTTGTGCATGTCCTAGGCTGTGGACTATGTGGTTTGGTGTGTGTTCGGTTCTTCCTTTTTGCTTAACTGCTTATTACTGGTTGTGGGCTTTGGCCTCGATTAAGTGTTAGCGGTTGTTGTCTGTGGTTTAGTGGGTCTGTGGTGTTTGAAGTTGATTGCCCCTAAGCAGTTGTGGGTAATCTGGTGGTGTGTCGTCTCCTGCTCCTGGGTTGTGAGATGAGCTTTCGTTTTTTTCTGATTGTTTTCTTTTGTTGTGTGGCTGTGCGGGTTGTGAAACATTGCTTATAGTTGGTGTTGTTTATCGGGTGGTTTTTCGGTGTTGGAGATGATGCCCTTCCCATGTTTTTAGGGGAGGTCTTGTCAGTTCGTTTTCTTCGTGGCCTTTGGCTTCTTGTATTGTTTTTGGTTTTTTGGGCTTTGCCCTTTTGGTAATAAATTCTTACTAATCCAAAAAAAAAAAAAAAAAAAGAAAGATGGTACACTTAGGTTGTGTGTATGCTATAGGCAATTGAATAAGATGATAGTGGAGAACAAATATCCTTTACCCAGGATAGATGATTTGTTTAACTAGTTGAAAGGTGCAAGTGTCTTTTTGAAGATTGACTTGCGATCTAGGTATCATCAATTAAGGATTAAGGATGTGGATGTGCATAAGACCGTGGTATAGACATTATGAGTTTCTTGTAATGCCGTTTGGGTTAACAAATGCATCGGCGACTTTCATGGACTTAATGAATCGTGTTTTCTTACCATATGTAGATCAATTTGTCGTGGTGTTTATAGATGACATCCTTGTTTATTCAAAGGATCGAGAAGATCATGATACACACCTTCGGGTAATGCTAGAAACCTTGAGAAAGGAACAGTTATATGCAAAACTAAGCAAATGCAATGGGAGAAGGGGTTTCCCTCTCTCTCCCCCGAAATGGGTTTCCCGTCGATACCCTCCTTGTGGTATCCGTTCCCTTTTCAAGGGAACATGGTTTTATAGTGCAGTGGCTCCTCGGGCTTCGCGTGGTCGGAGCAGCGTCAGGTCTGGGCGGGACACGATATGCTATCTCAGGCCGGCGGGTTCGGGGTTCGCGGATCGGAGGCCGGCTTAAGGCGAATATTGGCCCAGCCTAGATCTTGGCAATATCTCCGAAAATCGGATCTTTTGGGGTCGGATTCAGTAATTTAGTGTTCCCATGGTCGGCAGCAGGCAAGCGCTGGGTCTCATGGGTTGTTCATGGCGGGGTTTGAATCTTGGGTTCGGATCAAACGTGAAATTTGGGGGTAAGAGTGTAGTTAATGAGCTCTCCATTAGGCTCTATGCGAGTCCCACCGCAAGCTGATGAAGACCAACCCAGACGGCGAAGGCGTCAGGCGCTCTCAGCGAATCCTGCGGCGAGTCATTTGGGGGTGTGCCTAGGTCTCAGTCCCGGTCGGTGGCGACTGTGGCGGCCGGTTCTTCAGGTACCACGATAGCATGAAGGCGTCGGCGACGGTGTGTTCCAAGGTGGATGGTGTTCAGATGGTGCCGGTGAATGGGATGTTGGGGAAGTTCTTGGATTTTAGGTATGACCCATTGAATGCGTCGATCCTTCACGGTGTGGGATCGATCTTAAATCTAGGGTATTAAGGGCTCACAATGGAAAACTAGAAATTTGAGTGGCCATGACTTAGACAAGGAATATTGAGGCATTGTGACCCAGCGTGCGGCGATTCTAATGCGGGCGGTGCAGCGAATCGGGGGTAACGGTGAAAGGGTTAGGAAGGGAATTAATCGATATCGTGCTCAGGGTTTGTTTGAGCCTCGTTTGTTTTGAAGCCAGCGATTATATCCTGGCCATGGCGAAATTAGGTAATTATTGGAAGCCGGGCCGGTCTTCTTGGTCCGATTTGTGTGTGTTCAAGAAAGGGGATATGTGTTTGTGTTTGGGGACCAAAAGTTCTCTGGGGAGAGAGTTTAGGGGTGATTTTCCCCCACTTGGGTCACAAATTAAAGTATGACTATGGGTTACTGCTTTTTCTATCCAAGGTGGGATTGTCTGATCTAATGGTCAGTTTTGGCGCCCAGGAAAAGAGTTTATAGCGTGTGGGGTTCTTGTTGGTTTGGCGAGGGGTTCCCATTTGGGTGGGTTACGGTTTGTAAATGACAGTGTTGATGGCTTCCCTTTGCTCATCCCTTGCCGTGGTGTTTGCCACTTTCAATGTTAGGTTGCTTTTGCATTGGTGTGAGTTGTGTGGTTTCCTCGGGTTGTTCCCTTGGTTGGTTGATGCCTGTGCCCGAGATGTGGGCTTTTATCTTTTGTTACCTTGGGTGCCTTTGCCCGGGTTATGGGCGGGGTATGGTTTGTATCTCCTTTGCCCGGAATGTGGGTTTTGGTCTTTGGTTGTTTTGCCTGTTGGCCCTGAGTGTGGGGTCTGGTTTGTTGTTAGTGATATTTTGTGTTGTGGTTGCTGCATTCCCCTCCGTCTGGCGGGGAAGGCTTTCGCCTTCTCTTAGGTTCTCCATGGCTTCGGTGAGCATGTCCTGCTGGCTTGGGGTTTCAGGTGTTTTTGTTTGGGCTGATGTCCGTTCCTAGTTTTTAGGGGTGGTGCTGTCCGTTTTCGGTTTTTCTGGGGGCCTTAGGCTTCTTGTATTGTCATTGGTTGTTTGTTGGGCTTTTCCCTTTTTGGAAATAAATTCTTTTTTTTTTTTTTTTTTTTTTTTTGGATGAGTGGCGTTTGTTTCAAAGCAGGCCAGACCAAATGCACGAGGCACGAGGCCCAGTGAAACGGACAAAACTGCAAAGCGGGGAGGCCGCGGCCGACAAGCCGGCCAGGGATGACTCTTGAAAAACCAAACTCCTTCCCTGCCCGGAAGGAGACACCACGCCCCAAAGCCCGGCCGGCCGGGCAAAGGCAGCCCGAAACCTGAGACCCCGGGGATGACAATGACAAAGCCGCGTCAATCGGCCAAGAAGAACCATCAAGACAGATATTAAGCGGAAGGATATCTCTCCTTTGCCAGCTACATTCCTTTGGATTGTCCACCACCTTAAGGCTTGAGATTCCTCAACTAGGAACATCATTATAGACGAGATGAAAAAATAGCATATTGGGAGAATAGATGTTCTGTTATATTCTACTATTCGCGTTGCCTCCATAAATGATAAATGTTGCTTACCGCACAATCCTCTTGGTAATAGAACGAAATGATTTAAAGCTTTAGATTAAATAAAATTCTTCTTATCCACGAAAAAAACTAAGCAAATGTGAATTTTGGTTGAGAGAAGTGTGTACCAGGACTACATTATATGAAGAAGGAATTCAAGAGGATCCAAGAAGATAGAGGTGATTATTGAATGGAAATCACGCAGAAAGAAGGTTTCCTCTCTCTTTTGAAATGGGTCTCAGGTAAACTAACACACTTGTGGTTCCATTCCTTTTCGAGAGACATGGTTCTTAGGGGTTCGGCTTACTTGGGATATTCAGCGGAAGAAGGGGACTCCTCTATCTTTCCCAGAAATGGGTTTCGGTCATTATCTTTCACTTGTGGTTTTTTTTTTTTTGGATAGTTAGAATTTATTAAAGGGCGGTCTTGCAGCTTGAACAAAACAACTAGCAGGCTGAAAGAAAAGCGGACGGCCTTTCACTAAAACCGGAAAGGGCGTCGGCCGATCTGGGATCACGCACAAGGCAGAACAACACGCCCGCGTAACAGCCCCGACAGGGCACAAGCAATCCGACCAGCATATCGACCAGCGATAAACAAAAGCCCACAACCCGGGCACAGGGAAACCAAAATATAATCCATACTACTTAAGATGCATGAAACAAGTAACACTCAACACAAAACAAACCCCAAAAACAGGGTAATCAAGAATCGAACGAGAAATAAGACCACCCGAGCGATTAGCCAATATCCATAATATAGGGCGTTATGGTATCCACAACACCACTAGCATTAGCCGATTGCCATCTTGTTCCTTGAGCTTCTTCTTGGACAACGACAATGACAAATAGCCCATCCTGCGAGAATGGGAAACCATCCCCTAGATGGAGGAGACAGCGGCAACTGCTACACCAGAGGCACCCAACATCCGACCCCGCTTACAGGCCACCATGAAACACACCACCGACCACAGCTAGCCCACACCCGGTGAGAACCAAAGGGAATAGAAATTGAGACCCCAGCTTGAGCCAGACCAACGGCCTCAACAGCATTACACCAGTGGCATACCACCTCGTCAGCGCCCAATAGAGCCCAACAGATCCCACCATTTCAGCAGCTGAATTTAGACAGCACACATCTTTCTATCGGATAACAGAACCAACAAATCTGAAAATGCCTAACATATCCCACCACAAGAGGCTTACAAGACAGCACCTCCCAAACCCCCCAATAACCGGCCGGTCGCCAACCTCATGCCGATCTGGATCAGACAACCTCATGCCAGAAACCGGGCCTGTCGACATACCAGAACCAGCCACTGTAACGCCCAATGGTTGAGAAGTCTGCCCCGCAACCCCTTGGCCAGGCCAGGAAGTGTCAACGTCGCCCTTACCCATGCCCACATCTGGATCTGAAGCCCCCGCTACAAACCCCACCGTGAACAGCCCAAGAAACCCAGCCGTCAGCGTCGTTTCCGTGGGATTAACCACACCCTCGACTGAATCTAGGACGCGGGAACCCGACCCCAAGAGAACCGAAAATCGGAGATATGGGACCCAAGATCTAGACATCTCAAAATATCCCGCCTGATCCGGTTCAGCGGATCCAATGAACCCCAGAAAATGCTGGCCGGAAACTTGTCCCGCTCCATGCCTGGACGTGTCGCGACAGCCGCCGACCGTCACCGGCGCCTTAGTGCTATTGTGGAAACCCAACAGCAAGCCGTCGTTGTCTCCGTCAAGTGGATCTAGAGAACCAAGTTCAGATCCAGTCATCAGCAGCCCCGAGGACCCATACAAAGCAGTCGACTTCGTGTGAACGCCGGCCATCTTCATCGTCAGCATCGCCTTTTCGCCTCTGTGTGGACCCGATCTCAGACCACCATTGCCCGGATCTCGAAATACTGACTCCATTAGCTCCGATAAACCGAGATCCAAGACCCCTGATTTGGCCAATCTGATCCGGCTCACCTGAGCAAGAAACACCACTCCGGTGACGAACGGATCCTTCCTTGTTTTGATCCGAGTCAGTAGGATGCTCCCAGGAGCATGGCTTTTGGAGTTGATAACCCCAAGATCTAGGAATGTGGAGATCGGACTGACACCACATTCAGATGGATCCGGCCTTGAGCTCAATGGATCCGTACTCTGGACTCTATTGGCGACGACATCGAAATCCCCAAACTCAGCTGCAGCGATGATGGTCCCATTGGCGTCACCGGAAACCCGTTTCGAACCTGGGATGAAAGCTCCATTGTAGGAGACCCTTTTTAGGGGCAACGAAGGGATAACCCCTTTCCGAAGATTCTGACCTCGTGTGGACAAGATCTGAAAACCGTCAATAACAATATCCGGCAGACCCAAACCACCGGAAAAGTTTCCCTCACAAAGAGAAACATGCTCCCTTGTAAAGGGAACGGAAAATAAAAAGGAAAATGCAGGAAGGAGGGATGAGCCAGAAACCCCTTCTCGGGCTAGAGAGGGGGAAACCCCTTCCTCCATCTCTTTCTACTCCTTGTGGTTTCCGTTCCCTTTTCAAGGGAATATGGTTTTTCGGTGGTTTCTGGGGCTTACCGGCAGCTCTTCCACCCGGAGCAACTCATTAGCGGCAAAGAAGACGCCGCCAACAACTTGGTCAGAGGCCATTATACCATCAGGAAAGGAATTGTAGATCTGTGCCTTGACCGCATCAGAAAGCTTGTCGATAACCGCTCTGGCTTTCAAGGGTTTCTACTTTTCCACGCCGTCGGCGGCGGTACAGACTCCGGTCTCGGATCTTTGCTTAAGGAACAACTTTCTGTTGTTTACGGGATGAAATCGAAGCGGGGCTTCCCCAAGAACCCACTCGACGGCGTCGACAGATCGTCGTCCTTCCTGGCATTTATAGTCACCGATGCCTTAACACTCACGCGAGAACCCATCGATCGACCTCCATTGCCACCTTCAACCGGATCTTGAGAGCTAAACAAAGACCCAGTTATGATCAGTCCCGACGCTCCAGTCGTCGTCGTCGGCATCGTGAGAACACCGGGAGTTTTCGTCGTCGGCGATGACATGTTGCCTTCGTATGGACCCATGTTCAGACCACCTCTATAAAACCCGTGAAAATTTTAAATTTAAATTTTTCAGACAAAAGGGGGCAAAACAGTAATTCTGCTCGAAATAGTACAGAAAAGTTGGTATTTTAGATGCCGGGATGACAAGCGGATTGCTGTAGTTGGAATGCGATACCGTGTATTCTGTCGAATTTAAGTGAATTATGAGATAAATTGAATTCGCGTATTTAGGAAAGCGCGTGTCAGGCTGGCAGCATGAAGTAGTATGGATGACACATGGCAACCTGTGGTGACACATGGCGAAGTAAATGTGTGCATGAATGCAAAGCATGTGTGTGACCTGTGGCATGCCGTGTGTGCGACCTGCTGTGGCATCTTAAATGACCTGTCGACACATCTAAATAATTATGATGAAGGCTATAAATATGGGCATGAGTTCATTTAAATGCAGCGAAGCTCGGTCAGGTGGGAGCGACGAGGAGGAAGGAGGGAGGAAGGGAGGAAGGAGAGGAGAAAGGGAGGAAAGAGGAAGAGAAAGGAGAAAGGGGGAGGAGAAGGAGGAAAAGGAAAGAAGGAAAGAGGAGAAGAAAAAGGAGGAAAAGAGGAAAAAGAAAGAGGAAAAGGAAGGAGTGTTGCGTGGCTTGAGCAGGACAGTAAAAGAACCGAGCTGCGCTACAAGAGGTAGGTTTCCTCCTACTGCAGGTTGGGACCGGTTTGTTTGCGGGTGTGTGATGGTCGAGCCGGTTTACAAGGTTTCGGGACGTCAGAGGCCGAACTCTTGTGTTACAGGATGGCAAAATCAAGACAGAATGACAAACGGGGTGTGCCCAATTTCGCACACCCTTTGTGAATCGTACGTCAGCTTTGAATGACCATAACTTTCGATCGGCTTCGGGTCGTGCGTTCTTAATTTCCCTACGGAAAATTTCATTGGTATAGAATTTAATAAAATAAAGTTCTCGACCAAAATGTAAATTTGAACATTGGGGCTGGAGTCCGCGGATAGTTGAGGAATAGTCATTTTGTTTAGACTACGTTTTGAATGAGTTTGCCAATCAAAATACTTGGGATTGCATATGGCACGAAGCGAGGGAGTGTGTGTTTGGATGTTTTGTGGCTAGGGAATGACTAATATGTGTTATTACCATGAATTGATGACATCTTGAATATGAAATATGTGATAAAGATGGAAATAATTATATCGTTGGGTTGTATAGTGACATCTTATGTCTCGGCGAGAATATAGTTATGGCATTACTTGCCCTAAGTAATGGTTGGAATTATTTTAATACATGCTTGAATGATGTGTTGACATGAATAAAGCGAATGATGAAAAGATGTAGTGCATGCTTATGTGATGTATTGGTTGAATATGTGGAATATTAACATGGCTTGCATGTATATTAAATATATGAAATGTTGTGTGCATTAAACGTGAGTGTTAATCATGTGTACTTGTGGTGTATGGTGTAGAATGTCCATCATGAGGTCTTCATACATTGGTCATGGGTTTGAGTCGTCTTTGTGCATTGCACATTGGTATGTGGTAACACCACATTACATAAAAGATGTTCATGGTGCGATTTGGCCTGCGTTTGGTATTGGGTCGTGTGGGCTTGGGGTGGGAAGAAGTCGATTGAGTTCCACAGTGTTAAGCGAAATGGAAAATGAAATATGTCGGAAGTGGCAAGTGGGGATAGATACCCCTCGGTGAAATCCACGAAAACACAGTTTAAATGTATCGCGGTGAAAGCCCAAAAATGTCGGAGGGTGTAAGAGACGGTGAGACCGAAAAGTTCACGATGCCCAGGCAAGCGATTAAATCGTAAATATCATGGCTACGAGTTGTGAGATGGGAGTCGGGACTGACTTAGTATTGATTTCCCATTGGCACTTGCATTGGGTGGTGGGTCGGAGGTTGACCCGGTACTTGGGGCATGTAGAGTGTCGTCTCATACATGCATGTAGATTTTTCCATGATAGGACAACATGTATGCAGTTGGTTGTTGGTTTGGTAGCCAGTGATCATTTGCAGCATGCACTTAAGTGGAAATAGCCCTTGTAGGGCTGTCTCTCTTGGGCGTTCTTTCAGCCCTCGTGGGACCCTTTCGGTGGGACGGGTACAAACTGACGACGCTCCTTAGAGGCCAGGATTATGAAGCGGGCTGGACTGTGGCCTTGATTCTTGTTTTATGTATATATTAGAACGAAATAGTTTTAATATATGTTTTGTATTAAGAGTGATGTAATAACTCTTGGCCACCTGATAATGTTCTAACCATTCATGGGAGCAGGGGTTTCCCTCTCTCTTCCCCGAGAAGGGGTTCATGGCGCAAGCATCTTTCTTCATTTTTTTCTTTGATCTTCGTTCCCTTTGCTAAGGAACATGTCTTTATCTGTGAAAGGAATTTTTCTGGTGGTTTCAACCTGTCGGATAATGAAAGACTCCTTGTTTTATTCCACAAAACCTTTCTCCTCCGAGCAAGGGTGGATCTTGGTGGGTGTTTGACCACGCGAGGTCGGTCACACCAAAATTGGGTTTCCCTTCCACAAAAAAGGAAGGTTGTTGATGGGAGCCACATCCCGTCTATTTTTCGTGGAGCGGCCATCGCCGATATTTGCCCCCCAAAAAAGGGATCGTGTCATCTTATCGCTCGCCAGGTCGATTCGTCGCGTGGTTGTCGTCGAGATAACTAGATCGCCTTGATCACGGCGGGATCTCGTGATTCGGATGTCGCGAATGCCAATGTATCCCGATGAAATGTCATCCTATTCGATGAAGGCGGCGGCTGCGGCTACTGGCGGGTTTCTTTACGGTCGGCAATGGGTTATGGCTTGTTCACGGCAGGGTTTGTTAAACCAGATCCAGGCATGGGTAAGGTTAAAGAGGTCAAGGCAGATAGGTGGGTTGGATTCCACAAAGAGCGAGCTGGCCAGAGCGCTGGGACTTCATAACGATCGACTCCGTGTAAGCGGAATATTAGGTTCAGGCCGGTCTTGTCGTCGGCAGATCCGATTTATCTGACCATGGCGAGATGGGGTGTTAACTATTGGTTGGGGATACTGCTCGAGTCCTCCGTGCTCAGAAAGGGGACTTATTGGGGCCGGGGATCAAAGGCTTTATCGAATCGACGCCGATGTGGCACTCTCAAGGAATCGACGCTGGTGGCTGGGAATATTGGGCTAGTCACGGCTGGGTCTGAAGGACCAGATCCAGTCGATGGTGAGGGCTATGGCATCAACGGTGGTCGCAGGAAGGACTACCTCGTCGGCGACAAGCCGTTATGCGCCGGAGACAGCCATGCTAATGGTTGGTTCCACGGCTGGTTTTTTATTGGTCATTTTGGGTGATGGGTTCGTATGGTGGCGAAGAGTGCTTGATAGATGAGGCTCTACGATCTCGATGAAGTAACGAGTGGGATTGGTTATCCCGGTGGTGGGGAGATCACCCCCTGGCGATGAGTGTCCATCGGGTTCGAGCGGGAAAGTTTTGGCCACGTCATTGTCGTTGGGCCTAAAGATGTTGGAAAACACCACTGGGGTCGTGTTCATCCCTCTTGGTGCTATGGGTTTTTACTCATTAAATATTTGAGTCAATTCATTGACAAGATATCCGGTGAGTTTCGATCAATGATCGATAGACTTTCTACAGACAATGATTTATATAGCTTATGCTGTTGGGGCCGTTGGTGTATGCCTGGTTGCTTGTGGCCGGGATGTGTTTTCCCTGGATTGTTCAAGTAGAAGTATTGGTCGCCTTGGGCCGCTGGATTGGCTCATGGGTTCTCAGACAATATGAGGTCTTCCCAGGGCACAATTCTCTGCTTGGTTGATTGTGGCCTGGGTGTGGATTGCGTGCCTTTCCTTGTGTTGTTTCCTTGGTTGGTTGTTGCTTGTGCCCGGTTATGGGCTTATTTCTTTGGGTATCCTTGGTTGCCTGAGCCCGGGATGTGGGCGGGGTTTGTTTCCCCTTTTGTCGGGGTGTGGGTTTGTTTTAATTGGTAGTGTTGCCTGGTGGCCTGTTTGTGGGTTTGGTTTTGGGTTGTCTATCATCTGCCCGGTGTGTGGGCTTGTTTTATTTGGTTGGTTTGCATGTTAGCAAATGTTGGTTTTGTATCGGGCTGATGCCCTTTTCCTATGTTTATAAGGGAGGTGCTGTCCGTTTTTCGGTTTCTCTGAGAACCTTCTTCTTGTAATTCTTGATTGTTGTGGCATTGCCCTTTTGGAAATAAATTCTTAATTATCCAAAAAAAAATAACTCTTGGATCTATAGAAATGTATGGTCTTGTAACCGTATGGACGAGTATGGATGATGGGCCCTATTGGGTCACTTTACTCGGGTATGGGTCTCATGGTATGAGACACACAGGTTTCCACGAGGTTGACGAGTGGTCGACAAGACCCCGGGTTTTGGGGTGTCCTGACCTGCGTAGCTTGGATGCAGACACGGGTCCAGAACCCATTGATTCGAGTCTCAAGATCGTGACCCCGAGATGGGCATTTCGACATGCCGGCCGGAAACGGGAGGAGCAAGTCTTGCTCGGCAGATGTAAGGCGACTTAAGCGTCTATTTACAGATCCTGACCTCTACGGTTGTTCTGGGGGAGATTTTCTTAATCTCAGTAGCTGGCTATTATCTTCGGTTTTTCTTTCCATAGGTTTTTCCCTACGGGTTCGTCAATTACAGTGGTCTATGGGTTTCTATCTATAGTCGGGATCTGGACGTCACTCAAGTTGGTTTTGACTTATGAAGAGGAAGTCGAGAAGGTCGGTGGGCATCGAAAAGATATTATCTTGTGGTGCAAGGAATTCTTTGTTAGGGCGGCCGGTTTGGCTTCGACTTGGGCTTCTCAGTTATGTCCCTATTGAGATTTGTGATTGGTCTTGTTGATTCGGGGCTTTGGTGCGGTTTCTGTGTGGCTAAGGTTTGGTTCTCATCAGGAAGTGGCAGCCCCGGGGCTGTTGCGGATGCTCCACATTGATCAATTCTCTGTGAGTGTGGTTCCTTTGAGTTGTTCCCTTGGTTGGGTTGGTTGCCTGTGCCCTGGTTGTGGGCTGTTCTCTATTGTTTTCCTTGGTTGCCTTTGCCCGGGTTGTGGGCGGGGTTTTGGTTTGTCTTTCCTTTGCCCGGGGTGTGGGCTTGGTTTTTCTTTGGTTGGTTAGTCTGTTTACCTGTTGGTGGGGTCTGGTTTGATGTTTGGTGGTCCTTTGTGTTTTGGTGTTGCCTTTTCCTCACCCCGAGGGGAAGGCTTTTGCCGTATCAGTGGTTTGTTTTGGTGATGCCTTTTAGATTTTAGGGGAGGTCTTTGTCAGATTTCGTTTTTATGGTGGCCTTTTGGCTTCATGTATAACATCTTGGATGTGTTGGGCTTTGCCCTTTTGGTAATAAATTCTTAATTATCCAAAAAAAAAAAAAAATCACCGAGAAATGTCACAGAAGTGCGTAGTTTCCTAGGATTGGTAGGTTACTATAGAAGGTTCGTTAAGGGCTTTTCTATGACTACGACCCCGATGACAAGATTGCTCCAAAAGAATGTGAGATTTGAGTGGAGTGAAAGTATCAAGCTAGTTTTGAAAAGTTGAAAGCATTCTTAACCGAGGCACCGGTTCTTACTCAGCCGACCTACGGTAAAGAATACGTGATTTTTAGTGATGCTTCATTAAATGGACTTGGATGTGTTCTTATGCAAGAGGGTAAAGTAGTAGCTTATGCTTCAAGGCAGTTGAAGCCGCATGAAAAAAACTACCCTACGCATGATTTGGGGTAAACGCCATTGTGTTACATTGAAAATATGGAACACTATTTTTTTGATAACCAAGGGGTGATCGATAAAACACGCATCACATAATCCCCTTGGGGCCAGAAGAACCGGCCCAGACAGCCTCCCCATTTGCGGAATTCCCGGTGTCCCCTGGGAGGCCTCGAACACAGGACCTCCGCCTTTGAGGCGGGGCCCTAGGCAATGGAAAGCTCTTTGTGAGGATATGGAACTTATCTTTATTGAGAAAAGTGTTTCATCTACACCGATCACAAAAGTCTTAAGTATTTGCCCTCATAAAGAGAGCTTAACTTAAGACAACGTAGATGGATGGAATTGATCAAGGATTATGATTGTGTGATCGATTATCATCCCATGAAGGCCAATGTAGTAGCGGTCTTTCTGAGTGAAAGTCGATCACAAACACTTGAGCGTTGAATGCTCATTTGTCATTATCGAGCGTGATGCAATAGTGTGAGGTGATTCTGAAGCAGTTTGTTAAATTAGTCTGAGGCACAAAGAATGATGAGAAAATTGCTACAATTGTAAATCGTAATAGAGTGGGGAAAAAACTGAGTTTACAGTGAAAGATGATGGATTCTTGTACTATAAAGATCGGGTTTGTGTACCTAATGATGATGAATTGAAGAAATCCATACTTAAAGAGACACATAATGGATCTTTTGTTATGCATCCCGGTAGCAAAAGAATGTATCAAGATTTAAAGACTATGCGGTGGTCGAATGAAAAGAGATGTCGAATTTGTGACGAGTGTATGGTGTGTCAAAGTGAAGGCGAGCGTCAAGTCCGCCGGGATTATTTGACCTATTAAAATATCAGTGGAAATGGGACCCGAATCACGATGGATTTTGTGGTCGGGTTACGATTGAAACGAAGAAAGCATGGTCGGTTTGGATGGTAGGCCAGGTTGACTGATCACTCCTTCACGGTGAGAACCTCTTATTCACTTGACAAAGGCAGGCGAGGCTTTTACATAAGGGAAATAGTTCGGTTACATGGGATTCTAATATCGATCATTTCGGATAAGGAAGCTAGGGGTTTACCTCGGATTTTAAGGGAAAGTTGCAAGAGGCTTTGAGACTCAGCGAATTCGACATAGCATTCACCTGAGACGGATGGAATGACGGAAAAGTGATCCAAGTGTTGGAGATATCTTGAAGTTGTGTGATCGACTATGAGGTTAGTTGGGATAGACACATTCCTCTAGTTGAATTTGTGTACAACAATAGCTTCCAGTCAAGTATTGGAATGGCTCCTTCTGAGGCTCTTTATGGAAGAAAATGTAGAACATCATTGTGTTGGATCGAGTTAAGCGAGAAGAAGATAATTGGCCTCGATTTGATTCAAGAAACCGAGGAAAAAGTGAAAATGATTAGAGAAAGAATGAAAGTGACCACGGATAGACAAAAATCCTATGCCGACATGAGAATAAAGGATATTTGATATGAGATATGTGAAAAAGTGTTTTTGAAAATGTGCCTTGGAAGAAATGTGAAATTTGGGAAAATGGCAGAAGTGTAGCCCACAGGTTTGTATGGTATGTGAGGTGATAGAGAAAGTGGGTCCAGTGGCATACAGATTAACTTTACCACCAGAGTTGGAAAAAATTCATAATGTTTTCCATGTGTCAATGTTGAGGAGGTACAAGTCAGACCCATTGCATGTAGTCTCTTCGGAGACGATTGAGCTTAGACCGGATTTGATGTATGAAGAGGAGCCAATAGAGATCTTAACTCGAGAAGTGAAAGAGTTGCGGAAAAAGCGAATCCCATTGGTAAAAGTGCTGTGGAGAAACCACAAGACCAAGGAAGCCACGTTGGAAAGCGAAGAAGTTTTGCGGCAACAATACCCTCAACTGTTCAATGAAAGTAATTTTAAGGATGAAATTCTTTTAAGGAGGGGAGAGTTGTAACGCTCTGAAAATACCCAAATAGTTTTATAACATGTTCAGGGTGTAAAATAAATTAAATTATATTTTTTTTTCCAGAGTTTAAATGGCTAAAAACGAAAAATGATAAAAACTTGGAAATTTTACAGGAGCCCAATAAATTTAGTAAAAATGTTAAATGAGGACCTAAGGGTCCTAAATGAGTAATGTAAGTGCCAAAGTATAAATGAAATAAATGAAGTGGAAATGAAATTAAAATGAAGCTTTAAAGTGAGAAATTTGAGAAAAATGGGAATTAGTGTGTAGCCAAACAAGGCTTAGTGAAGGATTTTGATTAAAAGACCAAATATTGGTCTTTGAGAGACATTTCTCTCATTCCCTCATTCTTTCAATTTGCTTATCTCTCTCTCTCTCACGCACAAATTTCTCTCTCTCAAACTCTCACCGATCGCACCTTCCACTTTGAGAAACCGAAAATCATTTGGATTTCCCTCATTCTTCAAGTCATTTTGTCTCCAGTCTAAACCCTAGACTAATCTCACCTAAGCTGAGAAATCGAAGGATGATCCGAGGTGAGGAGTTGAGGCGTAGGTTAAGAAGAAAACTAGGGTTTTCGCTCCTTCTTGTAGGGTAAGTGTAAATCTAGCCTAGATCTATGGAAAAGCTAGTGTATTGGGGTAGAAATCAACCCTAATTGGAAACCCTAGAATGGCCAACTAATTTTCTCGTTTGTTCTTCCTACGTCTCTTCTTAGTTCAGTTTTGTGTTGATTTGTCAAAACTGAAATGTTGAGATGAAAATGTTTATGTTTTTTTTTGTTTTGAACCTCAAACGAACTAATTTGAGTGTTTGATAACTGTTTTCAAGTGGATTGAACATGAAAAAGAGGAAAAGAAAATGAAAACAATGAATGATCCCTCACAGGGAGCTCTGTTGGCCTAGGGCCCTGCCTCACAAAGGCGGAGGTCTCAGGTTCGAGCCTCCACAGGAACCTTTGGGGAATTCCCGATTTGCGGGAGGCTTACCGATCAGGATCTCAAGGGCCCCGAGGGATTATGGGGATGCGTAAGCGGACCGATCACCCCTTGGTTATCAAAAAAAAAAACAATGAATGTAGGAAATTTTTTTTTTTTTTTGGATAGTTAAGAATTTATTACCAAAAAAGGCAATGCCCAAACAAACAATAGCAGTACATGAAGCAAACGGCCACAAGAGCAAACGAAAATGTAGGAAATTTTCGCAAACCAGCGAAAATTTTCGCAAGGCTTGCGATTGAGAAAAAAATTTCGTAGAGCTCTGCTTCCGAATTTTATACCAAACTTCAATTGGCCATAACTTTTTCGTCCAAACTCTTATTCGCGCGTTCTTGGACTCTACGGAAAGATATTTGAGTCTAGAATCTAACCATTTCCTATTGAATGGAAATTAGTTCTCAAATATTTGCTAAAGTTTGATTAACGCACCCGGATGTACTATTTTTTGGATAATTAAATTTATTTCCAAAAGGGCGAAGCCCGCACAATAAGAATACGGACCTTAGGCCCAGCGAGCGAAAATCGGACCTTCCTCCCAAATAATAGGACAGAGTGACCGAAGCAGCCAGCAACAGCCGAGGATAGATCAATTAAATCTCACACCCTGGCCGATGGACTTCCAAACCCCGCCCGCGGCCGGCCAAAGGCAACGGGGCCCAAAGAGACTAGGACCCAACCAGCAAAAAAACCCGTGTCAGCGAGAGAACCATCAAGTCCAAAGATATGAAGCGGGAAGGACCGTCTCACACATAGCGAAGATGGCTTGGTCGTCACCTCGGCATTTGGATACAGATAAAACATTCCCATGAATTGGAGGCCATTTTTTCCATTGATGATTCCAAGGCTCACGGCCAGATGGTTTTTCCTCACGTTTTTCAATGCGGCTTAGGGCATATTGGAAGTGATGTTTGCGCGGCTGTGAGTTCCTTTTTGAATGCGAAGTATGCTTGAATTAATTGTACGATTATAGCTTTGGTGCCTAAGGTTCCCAATCACAGTTCCTATGCAGTCTGGGCCTATTTCTTGTTGCAACACCATCTATAAGTGCATCTCGAAGATCATTGCTGCGAGAGTTAAACAGTGTATCCCAGATATTATCAGCCCCTCGCAGTCTGCTTTTGTACAAGGTCGGAGCATTGCCGACAATGTCCTTATCACCCAAGACCTTATGTTAAACTACCATCGTGAGATGGGTCCTCCCAGGTGTGCGATGAAGGTTGACATCATGAAGGCATACGACACAGTTAGGTGGGACTGTATCTTGAGTATTCTCTCTATTATGGGCCCACTTCCACCACCTTTTGAATATATTATGGCATGCATCACTACCGATCCTTCTCTATATGGTAAATGGTGAGCTTCTTGGGTTTTTGCTAGCAAGCGTGGGTTAAGCGGGGACCCATTATCACCTTTTTATTCATCCTGCACCAATGGAGGCCTTTTCGGATCCTTAGGCATGTGTGACCCAGTAGGCAAGGGTTTCGGTTTCACCAGGATCTCCAAGGAAAACAACAACTCACTTATGCTTTGCGAGATGATATGTTTTATTTTAAGGGGCGCAATCCATTGTTCGAGGTCTTTATGGAAAATTAAGCGGGTTGCGAGCTTCTCGGGGCTTAGTGAACAAACGAGAGAAAAGATGCCATTTCCTAGCCGAGTCTCGGTGAGATTAGGTATGACTTGTTGACGCCATAGGGTTGGTCTGACCGGATTTCAATTAGATATTTGGAGTCCTTTGATTTCTACAAGGCTCACCCACGGTAATTTGTATGCCTCTTATCCAAAATTACGGCCGAGTCGATCTTGGACTAGCAACTCTCTATCTTATATCTTAGGCGGGTTCTGATTGAGTGCCAGTCTTATACAGTATACAATTGTGCTAGTGCGGCTGTTTATTATTCCCAGTATACTATATCTAAGATTGGCTTGGGTTATTAAGCGGCTTCTTATGGTGCAGGAGTAAAGGGAGCGCTCGTCGTGCTAAGATCAATTGGGAGTCGATTATTAATGCACTTAAAGGAGGAGGCGAGTTTGGGCCTCGAGACGTGTTAAAGACTGAATGATTCAAAATGTTATGGCGCATATATGGAATCGTTCTACAAGAAGGACTCCTTATGGGTAGCGTGGGTTTGGAGGTTTTATCTGCTTGGCGGGAAGTCTACAGGCATAAGGTCCTAATGAGTTGTTCGCATGGAGTTGAGGCGGAAAATCCCTTCAGCTTAGAGGAGGATCGAGACCCCTCACTCGCCTGAGTGGGTGACGGGCGACCTTCTTATGGCATGAATGCGGAACTTTGGTTGGTCCTCTCCTTCCCTATTATGGTGGCGGATCTTGTATGACTGCAATTCATTGTAATGCTTTCAGTAAATTTGTAGTTATTGATGAGGGGGTGGGCCGCCTATCGCTAATTCTGGGGACCTTATTGCTATCAAGAACAGTTGTGCCAATTACCATATCGATGCCTCTAGAGAGGATACTATTTCTTGGTCCCCAGATCCTTCTGGGGTTTTCACTGTAAGCTCTGCTTGGAACCACTTTAGGCCAAAGAAGCCGTTTGTTAATTGGCACTATTCGATCTGGTTCCCCCAAGCCATCAGGAGGCATGCTTTCATTGTCTGGTTGGCCGTTCAGAACAGATTGGTTACCCAGGATAAGCTTCTCAAGTGGGGCCTCACCAATTCTATATCTTGTGTATTTTGTCGTCTTTAATGTTGAAGGCGAGAACCATCTATTCTTCGAGTTGCCATTTCACATTTGGTATTTGGCGAAGGATTACATGGTTGTGTAGGTCTCTAGAACTCAGGGTATTGGGAGGAAGCAGGCTATTATGGGTAATTGCCATCAAGGGAAAGTCCTTGGCTCTATTAAGAGGAGAAGATTGCATGGGCGCTACTATATACCACTTGTGGGGTCATCGAATCGAAGAATTCAAGAGAACAACTATCGCTCCGGTGACACTATTTTTCGCCTCATTTGTGATGATGTTAGACTTCGTATTTCTGGTATTCAGAAGGTTGTTGATAGTCGCATAAGCGGTCGATGTGTGAGAGATGGTAATATTTTTATCTCATGGTAGGTTGGTTGCTTGATTTGTGATTGTTGGGGCCTTGATGCCCAGGGTTGTGGATAGTTGTTTCTTTGCCCCGGATTATTGGGCTTTGTTTTTGTTAGGGTTTGTGTTGTTCGAGCATTGCTGTTCCTATATTTTAGGGAGAGTCTTTGTCCAGTTTTCTTCTGCGGATTCATGGCCTCGGGCCTCTTTACTTTGTATTCTTTAGTGCAGGCGTTACCCTTTAGTAATAAATTCTTAATTATCAAAAAAAAAGCAGAGAGCCTGACCCGAGAGCAACAAACAACAACCAAAGACAACAAAACAAAAGAGCAAGGCTTCCTTCCACAGCCGGAAGGAGACACCACACCCCAAAGCCCACATTACGGCCAGGGCAAAGGCAGCAGGGGCCCAAAGGACTAGGACCCAACCAACAACAAACCCATCAATCAACCAAGAGAACCATCAAGTCCAAAGATATGAAGCGGGAAGGACCATCTCTCACACATAGCTCTGTTCACAGGATTGTCCACCACCTTCTGGAAACTAGAGATTCTCAACCGAACATCATTACAGATGAGATGAAAAATAGCATCAACGGGAGAATAGATGTTCTCGTAGATTCTACTATTCCGATGCCTCCATAAATGATAAATGGTAGCGCGCATTGTAATCTGCGGTAATAGAAACGAATGATTTTCCCTTTAGAAGCACATACCCATAAAATTCATTCTCCCCAGCCGGCATTAAGATTTCCACATAACCTTAGAATTCTCAACCAGAAATACAGCGGTGAAATGGCACCCAAAACAAGTGATTCCTATCTTCAACATTTGCCCGGCAAAAAACACATGAATTATTGTTAGTCGAGACCCCATTTGAAGTTTCTTCAGTAACTAATCTGTCTGAATGGTCAACCAAACTATAAAGCATGTCTCTGATAGCTTGGAAACCATATCGTGTAATGCCCGTGGACCATGACATTTCGATCTAAATTAGTTCAGAGCGAGAATAAACCGTGAAAGATCAGAGATGGAGACGAGTCCATGTAACAATATCCTCTCTAGAGACATCTAAATGATAATTGACACAACTGCTCTTGATTTCAATAAGGTCAGCAGAGTTCGCAATAGGCTTGACACAACATCTAAATGATAATTGACACAACGGCATCTTCATATTTTTTTGGCCTATTTAAAGGCTTGTTATCCCTATATTCTTGAAGTTTTAAGCATTAATAAAATTGAGAGTTTCAATTTCTCTTTGGTTCTTTAAAGAACTCCTTGAACTTATCGGTTATTCCGTGGCGTTCATCAAGACTTATCAATCGGATCCCCATCACCGATTGTGGCGTCCTCACATATACCAAGGTTCTTGCATCCATATAAACCTTGGGTGAGGTCGTCCCGTCAGCTGAAGCGCTAGAGCGGTTCTTCCGAGCTAATTCGATCACGGGTCTCCTCACAAGTTGACGGGGTTCGTATCAGCTAGTGTCCACGAAATAATATCCTCTTTAGAGGCATCAAGACGATAATCGACACAACTATTCTTGATAGCAATAAGGTCAGCTGAGTTCGCAATAGGCCAATTCCACCTACCATCACCAATAACCTCAACTACAAGAGCGTTATTATGAATAGCAGAATCATATATGATTCGGTCACCATAGTGAGGAAGTGTTGGTGTTTAAGTTGAGTTTTCATTTCCGGAATCCCCCTAAGTGTAAGTGAACTGTGTGGGCGTCCCATAGCCCACAAATAGGATTAAAAAATGAGGCATAACAATTCCTAAAACAAATGTTAAGGATTTTCTGAGGAGGAATTAGGGGAAAAAAATTAGAATGTATGGAAGGGTGCGGTAGAAACCAAGCTTAAATAGAACTCCTAGGATACCCGACTAATAATATAATTGTTAATTGTATTGAAATAGGGGCTAGCGGTTTGCTTGGTTTGGGTTTTGTTGTATACCGATCACGGTTCGGTTTCTTCCCCACTTGGCTCGTCAAGTTCAGTGGTCTATGGGTATCCCCAGTGGGTTCTGTCCATGTTCATTTTGGGTCAATTTAGGTCACTTTGGTTATGACCCTATTTGGAAATGATTGGTTTGTTGGTTCGGGGCTTCAGTGGACTCGGTGACAAACAGATTAATTCGGTTTTCAGGTATTGGTTCTCATCTGAGAGTGGTAACCAGTCTGGTGTTGTGTTCCCTGGGCTCAATTATATACAATTAATGCTAGGTTGTTTGTGCCCGGGTTGTGGGTTGAGTGGCTTCCTTGGGTTGGCCCTTGGTTGTTTTGGATGCATGTATCCTGGATTCTCTCTTTTGGTTTTCTTGGTTGCCTATGCCCGGGCTGTGGGCGGGGTTTTGGTTTGTTTCTCCTTTGCCCGGGGTGTGGGATTGGGTTTCTCTGGACGGTTTGCCTGTTGGCCTGTAAGTGAGGTCTTGGTTGGATGATGGTGGTCCTTAGTGTTGTGATTGTCTCTTCCGTCTGTGGGGGGGGAGGCTTTCTTTTTGTGGTGTTTGTATTGGGCTGATTCCCCTTTCCCCTGTTTTTAGGGAAGGTGCTGTCCGTTTTTTCGTTTGCCCTGGTGGCTGTTGGCTTGTTCTAGATCTAAAGGTTAGATTGGGCGCCGTCAAGTTGGTTTGCCGGTGGTGTTGGGTTTTGCTGTTAGGGCTGCTGGTTTGGATGTGGCTACCAGACTATGGCTGTGTCCCAGGGCTAAATTCTCGGTGTTAATTGCTTGGTTGCTTGTGCCCGGGCTTTGGGTTTTGTGGTTTCCCTTGGGTTGTTCCCTTGGTTGGTTGTTGCTTGTGTCCTGGTTGTGGCTTGTTTATTTTGGTTGCCTTTGCCCGGGCTGTGGGCGGGGTTTTTGTTTGTCTATCGTCTGCCCGGGGTGTGGGCTTGGTTTTATTTGGTGGTTTGCCTGTTGGCATCTGGTGGTTTTGTTTCGGGCTGATGCCCCTTTCCTATGTTTATAGGGGAGGTGTTGTCCGTTGTTGTGTTCTCTGGTGGCCTTGGCCCTTGTATTCTTCTTGATTGTTTGTGGGGCTTTCGTTTGAAATAAGTGTAATTATCAAAAAATAAAAAATAAAATAGGGTGGCGGGAGGAAGCCGAGTGATCGAGATTCAGTTGGACAACAAGCTTTTGGTTTTGTTCTTGACTCTCTCTTTGTTTCCATTTTGGGTTGTTCTCATTGATCTCTTCTTATTTCAAGTTTCGATCATTTGTTCTATTATTGAAATGATTTTCCAATGGCGCATATTAATGATTTGAGGCAATTAATTGTGAGATGATTTGCATATGAAAAATAGCATGAGTATTGATAAATGAATTATTTGTATATAGATGTATATACTATATTGTATTTTGCTATGAATGATTTGAATGCCCTTAATAGAATGTTAACCGTTAAATTCGAGTTAAGGATAGATTGGTATACTAACAAGGTCCAAGTGCGATCACTAGCGAGCAGCGTAATGATGTGTCACGCTCGATGGCACAGCGGGGCGATATCGGTAGTGTTCGTGAATTGATTTTAATAGCCGTCGGCGGCCGTGAGACCGTCTTGTGTTATACGACAAAATGTTTTATCATAGGCACCTGCGACCCGGCGGGCGTGTAGGTGATTCCATTATCTTGTACACCGAAAGCATAGGTTCAATTTGTTTAAGGGCAAAATGATAAGAATACTTGTGAAATGCAAGATTTGTGTTGTGAATGATTTATTGCATATGAAAGTGCACATTTGTTGGATGCTTGATTTGTGATTGTTGGGGCCTTGTTGCCTTGCCCGGGTTGTGGGCGGGTTCTTGGGTTGTTTCTTTTTTGCCCGGATTGTGGGCTTGTGTCGTTATTGGAGGCTTTGTGTTGTTGGGCTGTTACTTTGTTCTATTTATAGGGAGAGTCTTTGTCCGTTTATAGAGACCTGCGTTTCGGAATACACACAAAATCAAGGCATAGGTCTCAACAAGCGAGCAGCACTTCTTTTGCTTAGAGGTGTCGTTCAAACCCTTATGTTCCATGGCGAATTTAACCATTTGGAAGGTTTGCCTCCCCCCTTGCCACTGGATCCTGCTTATTTGCAAGATTAAGTTTTTCGATTTCTTGAGCTTCTTCTTAGAAATTGGCAGGCGTGAAATCGACTCATCAACTCTCTTATGTGTAACATTGTCAATAATGGGAAATATCTGAATTATTTAGGATTAGTCTCTTCATCCTCACTCTTGTATAGGCATTCGAAAGTGTTCCCATGGCGGTTGTGACTCTGATAGCCATACTAGTTCCTCCTCATATAAAGCGCATCTCTAAGCTATGTTGCTAATACCACCCTTGTTGTCATCGATATAATAACCATATCTCCCTCTTGGCCTTACTATCCCCTGCATCATTCGTGTCTTTTTTGTCACCAGCCATCTTCTCAGCTTGAGCCATAGAAGCACTATTTCCAGGATTAGTGGATACCAATCTGCTGCTTGAACCCTTCTGACCTTGACAGTTTTCTCAGTTATGGCCAAATCGCTTGCAAACAGGGTAGCATTGTGGAGCCCATGGATACTCGACTCTTATCGTAGAAAAATTGCCATCTCCCTTGTCCAAGAGTACAGATTTTGGGAATTCACAATCAACCCCCACCTCTATACATATCTACTTGAAGGATAATTTTGTCTGATTTTCGGTAGGAGAATCAAGATGGAGTGGAATGCCAACAGTGCTTGCGATGTACCCGAGACCTGTGCTCGTCCAATATTCAAGAGGGATATTGTAGAATTTGACCCATATTGGAATAGTGGATAGCTGAATGTTAAGCATATCCATACCTGGTTTCCATGCACGCAATATGAATGGTCTCACATGGTTCCAGGTCGGAAATCCATGATGGCCAGTCAGAACCTCGGGTCCACGAATACGAAGAAAAATAAGCCATTCTCTCGGTTGTGGAAATGTCAGACATCTCCTTGCCCCACGACACATTAACGAGCGTACTACGAGAGCGGGCGGCTTATCGAAATTGCTTGACGAAGCGACCCTTCCACATATCAGCTGCCTCGTTCACCACCTCGGCCAGAGTGCGACGGCAATCTTCCCATCGGCTGTGTGGTAGTAAATTGTAGTGGGCCACTGTTTTCACGGGCGAGAGAATAAGTTACTCCGAGTTTGCTGGGCGCTTTCCTTACCCCTCGTTCCCACAACCTCACTTCCCTTGCTTCCTCGGCTCCTCTGCCGGGCTTGGATGTATCCCTCTTCGCCCATTACTAGGCCGTCTGAGTCCCACAGTAGATCAGTCTTCTTTCACGCTCATATTGCTTCTTTGGAAGAACTAGTGTCACATGACCATGGCCATCCTTCCGGCGAGCTCCATAAGCGGCTAGGTTCACCAGGCCCGAAGGACCGCCAGATCTGCCGGCCGTATCAATGGGGCCTTCAAGACCATGATCGGCACGATCTGCACCAGTATCAACATGATCTGCCCAGCGTTCGGATCTCCGGTGTTAGTAACGATCTCCGATGAACGCTCACCGGTCGGCACTACACCCCTCAGCTCATTCTGTGAGATCTCACCAGGTTCAAGATCTATCGTGTGTGTACCCTTTTTAGGGGTCCAGTTTGTTTAGATTCGATGAGCCGCTCCTTAATTGACCCCCACTAAATCCTGTCCCCACCACCGATTTTAACATCTCTGCAATATCAATGCGAAGACGACAAGGCGAGCATTTCTAGAGAGCATTTCTCGAAGCAAAGTGGTTGAGGTAAGGTTCTTCAAACCCAAACATAGGGAAATAGAGAGTTAGGAGGGTTTCCTAACCAACAAATCCATACTTTCCTTGCAAGAATTCCATACAAATAGTTTCATACTAACAAATATGAGAGTTCCAAACCTGGATTTCTTCTCTTCTTCATTTCCTTCTCTTTACTTAAACAATTGGAAACCCAAAAATGGCTTCTTCTCCTCTCAAAACCGTAAGCCCTAACCTCCTCTAAGCCAAATGGGAAATGTTCTCTACTATAAGCAAATGCAACTTATGCCCTATAATATTTTAAATTGTGATTAAGATTAGCCATCTTAATGGTTGGTTTAATTAGAGGATTAGCAAAGTGTGTTAGATTGCATTTTTATGGCATGTGGGTCAGTGTACGATTAGGTAAAGTTTAGTGGTTTTGGGGTTTGAAATTAAGTATGTCTTGAAGGACCACTTTGAAAAACTTGTTAGTGGAGAGGGACTAAAGTGCAATATCCTTGTGAGGCTATGGCATCATGAGGCATGACACCTCATATATGCGAATGGGGACTCATGAGCATGGCAAGTGCATGAGAAAGAGCTTGCCATGTGCCAAGTAAGCCAATTCCTCTTGGTTTGATGCTAGACTAACTTCTTGCTAGGAAGTGAAAAGTGGAAATTTAGAAAGTGAGAGAGGTTCTAGAGAGGAATTTAGAGAGAAGGAGGAGAAAGAGACTTGAAGGAAGGCAGTTTTTGGTGGAAAAAGTTCACTAAGGTATGTAAACATGATCTTTGAGGCCTTAGTTGTATTTCTTATTGACTTTGGTTATATTCTAGGGTTTTTTTGGGATTACATCCTAACCTTAGATTTGATGAAAGGTGTGTTTGGTGGAACCCTAAATTGTAAAGACCGGTTTGTGAAGTCGTGTGTGTGTGTGTCAAGGGAGGTCTTTGTCCGGCACCACACTGACCCCATGGCGATGTTTTGGCCCATAAGTTGGCCTAAGAACTCCGAAGCTTGGATGATTCAGTTGGAGGAAAAACCCGAACCTAGCCGCTTGAATGTCTAGAAACAGCCAAGAACTAAAACTTACCATCGGGCCCTTGAATTTGAGGTTGAAAGTCGAATCACGATTCTGTCCCACGTTGGAAGCGAGTTCTGTTTTGAGTCATAAGTTGAGTTATATTAGTCCAAATGGAGTGATTCAAAATCAGCTTCTCAAAGTAGCCACATAGGGGCGTAACTTCATGAAAAGTATGGCCAAAATTATAGGCTCATTTGTTCCCATAATTTCGTCAAGTAAGGGTGAAGTGAGGACCGCAGTTACGTCTAGGAAGTAGTCTCGGGAGGTCAGAGTGTAAAAACCATAACTCTTGATTCCGAGGTCCGAATGACCTGATTTAAGAGGCTATGGAAAGCTAAGAGATAGGGGCACTTTTGGTCAGAAGACTATAGTGAACAAAAAACATGTATGTCTTGTCAAAATGGTAGTTAAGACTTATCCAAAAAAAAAAAAAAATGGTAGTTAAAAAAAAAAGAAAAAAAAGGGGGTCTTGAGATAGGCTGAAACAAGGTATAAGTGTTGTGTGTGCTGTTTGTGTTACCCTAATAAGGGGTGTTAAATGTTGATATTAGTAAAAGTAAAAGAGAGTGCTCTTGAAGGATCAAGGTTTATGTTGGTAGGTATAAGAATATGTGTGATTCAGTGGTGAAGTAGTAATAAACCAATTGGGTAATTTATGTAACTGGATTGTTTGAAATTTAGAAATCTTATGACTTGTTAATTGCAGATCCTTTGGAGTAGCCTCGGTTTTGATTTCCTTGGGAGACTTGTGGATTTTTTAATCCAAGGAAGGTAAGGGATCTTGTAACCTTCTTCTGCTTATACCATGGTTTAATGAAATTACATTACCATTCCATGCTTGAGCTGTGTGATTTTCTAATGATATATATAAATGTGTATATTTTATATACATGGAATTCTTTGAATTAGCGGTACATGATGTTTTTAAATATCCATGTGGGTGGTGGTTTGTGAAATTGTTTTAAACCATGACATGGGTATGGGGCGTGAGTCCGGATTGATGTAGTGGACACGGGATGTGACTAGTCACGGGTTGTAGTCCGAAGGTCACGAGATCTCCACGAGGATGTGGGCATATCCTGGGTGGTAAGTCGACAATTTGTCGTTATACGGGATGTAGGCATATCCACGGGTAGTAAGTTCCAGCAATTTGTCGTTGTTCGGGATGATCGGCTAGTCCACAGGTGAAAGCGAAAGAGTCGCGATGAGGGTCGAGATGGTGGTAGTATTGCATCATTTGTTTCCACATCAACCTATTAATTTAAAATGCTCATGTTTTGGGATGTGTTGAATTATTTGTATTTGAAATGTTTTTATAAGCATGGCTTGTTATGGGATTCACTACTGAGTTGTCGAACTCACCTCAGTATTTTCCCTCCCACCTTAGATGCGAGTCTGAGACGGTGCATGACTTGAGAGTTTGACTTGCGGGGTTTTGGAGTTGGGAATTATGCGTGACCTTAACATCTTTGGTAGTTGGGCATACATTTGAGGAACATCTAGTGTTGTGTGGAGGTTCACCTTTGTATATTTGAACTGATTCATATCTATCATGGGTCATTGTATATTTGGCTTGTGGCCATTAGTTTGGGACACTTTGTAGAAAGTTTTGGGATTTTGTGTAAATATTATGGCCATTAGTTTGGGCCATTAGTTCACACTGTAATTACGTTTCTAGGCTATTACTCCAAGTGGAGTTTTGGACTCAGGTTTTGAGGAAATATGATATATATGGTGTGTAGAGCTAGTGGTAGCCCCTTTTATGCAAAGTGTTGGATTTTGAAAGAGTCCTATGTTAGGGACTCATGATGAAAAAAAAGAAAAAAAAGATGGTAAAATAACATAAATCACACCTTGGAAATCAGGGTGTGACATCATCAGTCATTTGTATAGCCTAAGAGTCTACTAGTAATTGAACCATGTGCTCTAATAAACCCAACTCAAGTTCAAGCTTGACCCTCTTATTGAAACCAGAGATTCTAAGTTCGATCCCTAGTGGAGTCGCCAATTTATGGACCCTACTCGAACCACAGGCCAACACGACTCGCTACTAATAGAAAAAAGTGAGTTGATTTTTTAGCTTTGAAAAATCCGTCCCCAGTGAAGAACGGTTTTGTTTGAAGTAGCCACTTACTTTTTATTTTTATTTATTACGGGGAAAATCAAGAACAAAAAACCCCTCATTAACTCAGGTCAGGAAAAAGCGGTCCATGAAAACTAGATTTCTTTCTTTGGTGATCAGGTTACCTATTGGGAAGGTACCTCATGTGAGAATTGCTTTTACTAGGCCGGAACTCCGGTCTCTAAATGAGTGGGTACATGGGAGCATATGGGTCAAAGATCAATCAATCACTCAGGCTAAACAGATGACCCGAATCACACCAACCTACTCAGTATCTAACATGCATAAACACTCAACCAAACAAAACAATGGGTAAGTACCTATGGTCCTTAGCCAGCCCATTTTATAAGAGGGTCGATCCAGCAAGCTCAAATGCCACAAACATCAAAGTCCAAACACCATGCGCATATAAATGCAAATACAAAGCCAACGCATACTGTGGTCCCTATGCATACCTTTGCAAATATGGTTAGTTAATAAGCACAAGCACACAACATGCATCCATGATCAAGTAACCAAAGTTCGTGTTCAAAATGGAAGTGAATGCAAAATGAGGGGATTCAGATATTTGTTTCTTTTCACACTCTCCAAATGACAATTCACTAACCACAATCACCAATTCACAATCAAACTCACCTAACCCCAAGTGTCCTAACTCAGGGTGATTTCTAATTCAAGTTAGGCTTAGCTTTAGACCCCAAATATGGCCCACAAATGCATTAGTGCAAACAGGCTTGAGCATCAAGGGATTCGGGCTTGAAAAGTGCTAAAATAGGGGGGATGCCCAAAAGCTATCTTGCACAACCAGTTGAACCAGTTCTCAATCGGTCCAACCAGTTGAGAAAAATTCTCAAATTTAACTAGAATATTATTTATTGAATAAGGAATCTAAAAAAAATGATGCATGATTCGAGCACGGACGGTGAGAAGCAGTGAACGGCAAGATGCCTAATTTTGCTATCCTAGAAAACCACACAATGAGCTGGGTGATCTGGTTCCTAGCCCAGTGAACCGATTGATAAAAAATATCAAATTTTCTCAAAACATTCCTCACAGAGTAAGGAATCCAAAAAAAATCAACGATGTACAATTCCCAGCTTTCAGAATGGTGAGAAACTGGAGTCAAGCAGTAAAGTTCCCTAGGCTGGCGTTACGGAAAGCGAAACCTAATGAACGGTTCAGCGGTTTGAGCAATTCTCAAAATTTTTCCAAAATATTCCTCGCAAAGTCAAGAAGTCTAACAAAACAAGGATTACAATTCAACCGAATGGCGAAACGACACAAAACGATGTAGTACCTTAACTCTTGTTCCGAAAAGCGGGAACTTGAATCGGTTGATCTGGTTTCCCAACTGGCTCAACCGGTTGAGAGAAGTTTTCAAAATTTATTAGAATCTTCCTCATAGAGTCAGGAATCAAACAAAACAAACGGAGTACAATTCTGACTCCGAATGACTGAGAAACGACACAAATGATGCCTAGTACCCTAACCCTTTTTTTAGAAAATAGAACTTAATGAGCAAGGTGATCCGGTTCCCAATTGGTTCACAGGTTGAAACTGAGACCCCAAAAATTGTCTTAATATTTCTCCTGATGAGAATCCAAAAAAAATGAAATCTGATCGGCTTGAATGACTAAGAACTAATACAAACGATGCCTAGTGCTCTAAAGCGTGGCTGCAAACATCAAAGGCAAAGACAAGAGCAAAAGAAAACGAGAGAAGCATACAACTTTCATACCTGTATGATTCATGGCTATCCCAGTATCCACTCATTCAAATCTATAGGAAGTCCTCTTCAAAATGAGAGAGACTACACCCACCCGAATCGAGAGAATCTCTTTCCTTTTTTTTTTTTTTTTGGATAAATAAGCGTTTATTTCCAAAAGGCAAACCCCACAACCAAAGAATACACGAGCCCAAGGCCCAAAATAAAAGAAAAACGGACATAACCTCCTAAACTAAGGAGAATACAGCCGAAACAATCAACAACAACCAGGACAACAGACAAGCAAACACTTCCACAACTTGGGAGAGGAGACACCACGCCCCAAAGCCTAGCTCACGGCCGGGCAAAGGCAGCAAGACTAAAAGAGACCAGGACCCAACCAGCAACAAACTCATCAATCAACCAAGAGAATCACCAAGTCCAAAGATATTAAGAGGGAAGGACCATCTCTCACACATAGCTCTGTTCACTGGATTGTCCACCACCTTCTGGAAACTTGAGATTCTCAACCGAATTTATCATTATAGCCGGATGAAAAATAGCATCGGCGGGAGATAGATGTTCTAAGCCGCGGATGATATTTTCCTCTTTTACGGAGGACAAGTCCCGATGTACAAATTATGATAGGCGAGTTGGTAAGTTTGAGCATTTTTACGAAATTTTGCAAGTAAATAGCGAAGAGTGCCATTTTCATGGCGGGGTAGCGGCGACATTAAGGCGGTTATTGAACACCACAGGATTCGGTTTGGGGAGTTTTCCTATGAAATATCTTGGAGTCCCTCTGATCTCAACTAGACTTTCCCAATCTGATTGTCAACCGCTACTGGATAAAATTTTGGGCAGGATACATTCTTGGACAAGCAGGGTGTTATCATATGCGGGAAGGTTGCAGCTGATTGGTTCTGTTTTGTATAGTATCTGACGTGTTAATTAGACATTTTATTATACCGAAATTCACAATTGCTAAGATTGAACAAGCTTTCAAAAGTTTCCTTTGGTCCGGAAAAATTGGGAATTCTCATCGAGCCAAGATCAGTTGGGAGTCGGTTTGTCTTCCGAAGGAGGAGGGTGGTTTGGGCATGCGTCGTATCAAAGATTCGAACGATGCAAATGTTATGAAACACAGTTGGAATCTATTTTATAGGAAGGACTCCTTATGGGTCGCATGGGTGCGGAGAAGGTATATGAGAAGCGGGAGCCTGTGGTGTGCTAAAATCCCTTCGGTTTGCTCGTGGAGTTGGCGAAAATTGCTTCGGAGTTGAGATAGGATCGGGCCGCTAAATCCAAGCACAAGGTGCACAATAGGTAAGAGGGACTTTATGGCATGATTCTGGAGTTGGTTGGCCCTCTTCTTCCTTACTATGGAATCGTATCATATATGATTCGGCTATTCATAATAATGCTTCGTGTAGTGAGGTTATTGATGATGGTAGATGGAATTGGCGATTAAGCTACGCGATCTTATTGCTATCGAGAATAGTTGTGCCCGACTATAGCCTTGATGACACTAGAGGATTTTATCTCGTGGACACTTGCTATACGGGAATTCTTGTGAACTCGGCTAGGAACAATTTTAGACCAAAGTAGGTGGTCAAGCGCCACTACTCTGACTTAGTTTACTCGAGCTATCGGGGAGACATGCATTTATGTTATGGTTGGCCATTCGGGGATAGATTGGTTGTGCAGACAAGCTTCTCGGGTGGGGCATGATGAGCTCTATATCTTGTGTTTTACGCCGGACTAATGTTGAAGGCAGGGAATCACTTGTTTTTGGTTTGCGCAATTCACAGTGGTATTTGGTTGAGAATTTTAGGTTATGTGGGGAATTCTAGAACTCACGAGATTGGGAGAATGAGTTCTTATGGGTAATTGCTGCAAGGAAATCCTTTTGTTCTATCACTAAAAGGATTGCATGGGGTGCTACCATTTATCATTTGTGGAGACAACGGAATAGTAGATTTTATGAGAATATATATTCTCCAGCTGATGCTATTTTCCATCTCATTTGTAATGATGTCAGGCTGAGAATCTCAAGTTTCCAGAAGGTGGTGGATAATCCGATTGAACGAGCTATGTGTGAGATGGTCCTTCCACTCTTAATATTCTTGACATTGGTGTTTCGGGTGGTTGATTGATGTTTTCGTTCTTTGGTTGAGTCCTTTTGTGTTGGCACTAGGGTGTCTTAGCTTGGGTTGTGGTGAGCTTTGGGGTGTGTTGACTCTACCAGGGATGTGGGTCCGGATGTGGGTGGGTGTCTGTTTTTTTGTTTTGCTGTCCTTGGTTGTTGTTGGTTGTTTTGGGCTGTTGCCTTCCCCTCAGTTTTTAGGGGAGGTTCTCATTCCGCTTTTTCGTACCTTGGGCCTCAGCTCGTATTCTTTGGTTGTGGGGCTTTGCCTTTTGGAAATAAATACTTACTTATCCAAAAAAAAAAAAAAAAGAGAATAGATGTTCTCATAGATTCTACTATTCTGTTGCTCATAAATGATAAATGGTAGCACTTACTCAATCCTTTTGCAGGAATCAAAAGGATTTCTTTAGTAGCACAAACCCATAAGAATTCATTTTCCAACTTCGGCATTCTTGAATACCCGCTGCTAACCTTAAAATTAACCAAATACCAACAGTTGAATTGGCAACCAAAAAACATGTGATTCCTGTCTTCAACATTAGCCCGGCAAAAAACACATGAATTAGAGTTGGTCAGACCCCATTTGAGAAGTTTGTCTTGCGTAACTAATCTGTCCTGAATGGTCAACCAAACAATAAAAGCATGTCTCCTGATAGCTTGGGGAAACCATATCGTATAATGCCACTACAGACCCAAGATTTTCGATCTAAATTGGTTCCGCATGCGCACAAACCCGTGAAGACCCCAGATGGAGCAAGTGTCCATGAAACAATATCCTCTCTAGAGACATCTATATTATAATTGACACAACTGCTCTTGATTTCAATAAGGTCAGCAGAATTCGCAATAGGCCAATTCCACCTACCTTCCCCAATAACTTCAGCTACAAGAGCGTTATTCTCAATAAATAACATATGCCACCCGTTCTCCATAGTGAGGAGGAGGGGACAACCTGATTCCGTGAATCATGCCATAGAAATGTCCCCTAACAAGAGTAAACCCTTTGATCGATGAAGTGGTCTCATCTTATTCTTCACCGCAGAATTTTCCGCCTCACCCACGAATTCAAGGAGTTTTGGCACACCAAAGACTCCCGCGTCTCAAATACAACCTCCGCACCCACGCCACCCATAAGGAGTCCTTCCTATAAAACAGGTTCCAAATGTGCTTCATAACATTAGTATCATTCGAGTCTTTGATCCGACGTTGCACTAAACCAATTCCTTCCTTCTAAGACAATACGATTCCCATCCGACCTTTAGCTCGACGAATTTCCAAGGTTCTCCGCCACGTAAAACCGTCGAAGAGTTGTTCAATTTGGAAATTATGTATTTCTCGGATAATGAACATACCGCACCAATACAACCGAATACTATGTAACACCGAAATAATAAGTCGTAATATTCCAAGATGATAACGCCCTCGCTGTCCAAGACCGACCTTCGCCATTATTTTTTCAGCGGCCGGTAATCACGGTGGGACAGCCTTGTTGAGATCAAAGGAACTCCAAGATATTTCATAGGAAACCTCCCCAAATCAGCTGATGTTCGGGACAGCGCATTTGTTCCTCACCATTCAATTCCTATGAATGAAGATGGCGCCGCATTGTTTACCCGCAGCCCTGAGCAATTTCCTCGTAACTGCTCAACTCATCCAAAATAACTTTGACACTGGATATCGTCCCACTAGCAAAAAGAAAAATGTCATCCGCAAAGCATAGGTGTGTTAACTCCTAATGGGTGAAGGGGTTTCCCTCTCTCTCCCTCGTTATGGGTTTCCCGTCTGGCCACAAACACAGATCTCTCGCTTTCTTTGCAAGGGAACCTGATCTTTCTCGCGATTCTCTTGATATCCGTTTCCTGCGGAACATCTGCTTCTCTCTTGTGAGAAACCTCCGGTGAGCATATTTATTCTGGTGGGTGCATCTTGCCAGTTTCTCGATCGACGAATGGCGATGAGATTTCAGTTCCTGGTACATGGGAACATGGTTCTGATCCCTTTATAAGGGATCAAGTTTTATTTGTTGAAAGCAACATGCTAGATAGCCGAGAATCCGCTCACGAAATGTCCGGTTCTACTGCCTAACTGGTTACCCTATGCTCGCCCGCGAACTGGATTAGAGAAGTCTCCTCTTGGGTCCCCGACTTCATCGGAATCCAAGGGGGTCGGAGTCGCACCGTAGATCTAAAGGACGATGGCTTCCTCGAAAGTGAGGGTCCTCACGAAGGTGTCAAGGAGCAGCCGACGGCGGAGACAACCGTAGCTCACACGATACCGATGAAGTCGTCTGCTTTCCGACCTCGCGATCGGGTCTCCGCATCCAGCTGAGGGTAGCAACGAAAGTCAGTCCGAAGAGGCGGCGTTTACGAGTTAGCCGATCGTAAGACGCCGGCGGACGGTATTCTGGGAAGTCCACAGACTCCGCGAGTCGATCCATCACCGCGCCGGTTCCGCTGACGGTGTGGCTCGCGCACTTTCACGGATTTGTAATGGCCAAATCGCGGGTTATGGTTCCCCGTTTCCAAATCGACCACGTCACGGCACGGATTCTCTTTCGACCGGTCTCCAAAGCTGGCTCGACCGCCGACGCCGGTCTGCATGCCGGTCACCAATAACGGCCGTGTTTCCAAGCCGCCGGCGGCGGTACCCGCCCGGCTTGCCTCACATGGGGTGGAGTCGACTTTCGTCAACAGCGGAGTCTAAGTTTATCCCCGCTGCGTTGTCCATGTTCGCTATCCGGCATGCGTATCAATGGACGCTATGGTCGGTTTTCATCTTGCCGATGATATGAAGGTCGCGTGGGTGCCGGCCAGTTATACGCCGGCCAAGTGTAGGGGACTACCGTCAAATGGCGTATTCGGGTCATGCTGTTCTCGCCGTACTCATCCGCGGAGTGGTAACCAGACCATTGTCGTGGCTTTTATCGTGTATGCGCATTGAACCGACCGCTTATTCGCTTTCTTCTCCAATCTGAAAGGATATGAATATTAGGCTCGGGACAATCGCAAAGTTGGTTTGTCAGTGTCGATTTGCCGTCAGTCGGATTGGCTCTTTCGATTACTAGTTGGTACTCATCCAAGTGTGGCAACCGTGACTACTCTCTCGTGTTAGCAGCCGGGATGCTTCAGGCCCGTGTCAGGTCAGGGTTCCATCGATGGTTCCTCGTTGCTCACACTGCCCTCAAATGACTGTCTCGTATCATCACGCCATGCCCTGGTCAGGCTGTATTTGTCTCTCCTTCGCCTCGGTGGGCTCATAAGTGATATGGTTGGCCTGCATGTTGCCCCGTATGTGGGGTATGGCTCAGGTTTTTCTTTACGCCTCTGCCCGGGCTCGTTATTTGGCTAATATTTTGCCTTTTCGCATATGTTGATTTTGCTTCGGCCGATGCCCCTTTTCCTATGCTTATGTGGGAGGCCAGTCTGCTTTTCGTTTTATCTCTGAGCTTTGGCTTCAGATTGTGGGTTGCTCAGGGGGCTTTGCCCTTTTGGAAATAAATTCTTAATTATCCAAAAAAAAAAAAAGCATAGGTGTGTTAAGAAAAATAACTTTCTTTTTCTTTCTTTCTCCTCTCTTCTTTTGCTTCCTTTTTTTTTCCCTTCTCCTTCACATTTTTTGTTCTTCCTTTCTTCTTTCTTTTTTCTCTGAACTCACTCCAATATGTGCATCTTCAATGCCGAGAACTCCCCTAATCAGTCTCGGACTTCCCCAGCTCCATAAACACTCCTCTTTACCCACCAAGTATCCAAGTGGACCCAAGGTGGGTTGCAAGAAAACCATAAAATGGCCCAAAACTGGACCCAACCCATGCCTGGGACTGATATAGGGCTTATGGGCCAGAACCAAGTAGGATTTGGGCCCCATAATCAACAAAAGCAATGCTTCATGCAAGTTGGCTCGACGAACCCGCTTTACAGTTCCCAACTGATCGATCCGATTGAGAAAAAATCTGAAAATTCCTGGAAGTAATGTCTTTTTCTTTTTTTGATAATTGCGCTTATTTCCAAAAGCAAACCCCACAACCAAAGAATACACGAGCCCAAGGCCCAAAATGAAAGAAAAACGGACAGAACCTCCCCTAAAACTAAGGAGAAGGCCACAGCCCGAAACAACCAACAACAACCAAGGACAACAAAAAAAAACCCAAACTCACTTCCACAACCCTAAGGAGACACTGATAACCAAAGCCCGCCTACGCCGCAAAGGCAACCAAGGCCCAAAAGAGACCAGACCCAAATCCAACAACAAACCCATCAATCAAATCCGCGAGAACCATCAAGACCAAAGATAGTTGTTAGCGACCTCATCTCTCACACATACTCGTTTCACTCGGATTGTCCACCACCTTCGGAAACTTGAGATTCAACCGAACATCATGCATTTGTGATGAAAATAGCATCGCCGGGAGAATAGATGCTTAGACTTTACCATTCCGTTGCCTCCATAAATGATAAATGGTAGCACCCCACGCAATCCTCTTGGTAATAGAACAAAATGATTTCCCTTTAGAAGCACACACCCATAAGAATTCATTCTCCCAACTTCGCGGCATTCTGGAATTCCCACATAACCTTAAAATTCTCAACCAAATACCTGCAGTGAAATGGCAACCAAAAAACAAGTGATTCCTGTCTTCAACATTAGCCCGGCAAAAAACACATGAATTAGTAGTCAGCCCCATTCGAAGTTTGTCTTGCGTAACTAATCTGTCCTGAATGGTCAACCAAACAATAAAAGCATGTCTCCTGATAGCTTGGGGAAACCATATCGTATAATGCCAGCAGACCACCGGCATTTTCGATCTAAATTGGTTCCAGGCAGAATAAACCGTGAAGACCCCAGAAGCAGCAAGTGTCCATTTAACAATATCCTCTCTAGAGACATCAATATGATAATTGACATTAACCGGCTTCTTGATTTCACAAGGTCGCCAGACCCGCACAGCTAATTCCACCTACCATCCCAATAACTTCACTACAAGAGCGTTATTCTCACAGCGTGACCATATACAATTCGCTCTCCATAGTGAGGGGAGGAGAGGACCAACCGATCTGGGTGAATCATGCCAAAGGAATGTCCTCACCGTTATAAACCCCGTGGATTGATGAAGGGTCTCATCTTATCTTTCACTGGGCAGTGATTTTCCGCCAAACATGAACAAATCGAAGGAGTTTCTACAGACACCAAAGGCTCCCGTGTCTCAAATACAACCTTCCGCACCCACGCCTACCCATAAGGAGTCCTTTCCTAAAAACAGATTCCAAACAAGCCATAATATCTGGGGATTATTCGAGTCTTTGATCCGACGCAGACCCAAACCACCCTCCTCCTTCGAAAGACACACAGAATCCCATCTGACCTTAGCTCGACGAGAATTTCCAAGGTAAGGAATCCAAAAAAAAAAAAAAATAGTACATGATTTCAAGTTTGGACAAGGGAGATATGACCAAAAAAAGCTCAGGTGCTCCGAATTTGAACCTACTCGAATTTTGTCAGAGAATTCTTCAATGAGTAGAGAATCCAACAAAAGAAATGGTATGTATTTAGTCTGGATGAGGAGATATGGCTGAAACAGCTCCAAGTGCTGGACCACATACCCAATAAACTCCGATTGAGTTAAAACCTATGGAACGATGCCAATAACTAAAAAAAAGAAGCCACGATGACACTTCGAAGTGAACTACATATGCACTCAATGGACCACATACAAGCCCACCCGAGGCTCGGAGATCGACAAAGCCTAAAAGGGGCCTAATGGTTCTAAATGAGAACGATGGGTGAGTGTGACACCACCCATTGGATAAATGGAAATGTGGAGGGACCCATTATCACCTTTTTTATTCATCATCGCAATGGAGCCTTTCCGCATCCCATTTGGCAACCAATAGCAAAGAGTTTGGGCTTAACCCAGCTTGCAAGGAACCGCCTAACTCACTTATGCTTTGCGATGATATGTTTATTTTCCTCGTGGACGATTCCAGTTGTTCAAGTCTTCATGGAAGAATTAAGGTGTTTGCGTAGCTTCCTGGGCTTCAAGAACAAATGCAGGCGCCATTTTCCATTTAGTTTCCTGGCGGTTGGGACACCGGCTGAAGGCCACAGGTGCCAGCCAAGTGTGTTTCCTATGAGATATTCTGGGAGCCTCTGATTTCTGCCAGGCTCACTCACGGTGATTGTATGCCTCTTATCCAAAGAATTACTGCTTAATCTCGAAATTTTTGACTAGCAACTCTATCCATGCCTAGGTTACGCTGATTGCTTCTGGGCCTTATACGTATACAATTGTACCGGTGCGGCACTGCTTATTATTCCCAATATACTATATCAAGATTGAGCAGCTTATTAAGCAGCCTTCTTGTCCGAGATTCGGAGCGCTGTCGTGCTAAGATCAATTGGAGTCGTGTCTTCCAAAGGAGGAGGGCGTCTGGGCCTCGGGACGGTTAAAGACCTGAATGATTCTACATGTTATGAAGCATATCCGGGAATTTGTTCTACAAGAAGGACCCTTATAAAGGCAGGCAAGTGAGGTTTTATCTCATATAGGGGAGTCTCTGAATGCAAAGGTCCCTACGTAGTTGCTCTGTTGGGCGGAGTCAAAATCCTTCAACTTGTAGAGAGGATCAGCCCTCATAAAGCAGCACAAGTGTGTGACGGTGGCACGACCTTTTATGGCATGATTTCAACTCGCTTGGTCCCTCTCCTTCCCTATTATAAGAGCTGACTGTAAGACTCGCAATTCATCAATGCCCGAGTAGTCATTATTGATGAGGGGGTGGAACCCGCCTATCGCTAATTCACAGAACCTTATCGCTTATCAAGAACAGCTTGTGCCAATTACCATATCGATGCCTCTAGAGAGGATACTATCTCTGGACCCCGTGACCTCTTCGCCGCATCAAGCTCCGCTTTGGAACCACTTTAGGCCAGCGAGGCCGCTGGTTAATCGCACTATTCGACCCGGTTCCCCAAGCCATCGGGAGGCATGCTTTCATCGTCTGGTCAGTCAGCTCGTAATCGATCACACCGTGAGAAGCTTCGGGCGGGTCCTGCCCAATTTATATCTTGTGTATTTTGTCGCCACGTCAAGACAGAACCACCTATTCTTCCAGCTTGCCATTTCACACCGGTATCATGCAGGATTCTATGGTCAGGTGGGGTCCTAGAACCCGGTGCATCGTGGAGAACGAACCTTATGGGTAATTGCCATCAAGGGAGTCCTTCACTCTATTACAAGGAAGATTGCATGGGGTGCTACTATATACCACTTGTGGGGTCATCTAATAAGAATTCAAGAGAACAACTATGCTCCAAATCGACACTATTTTTCGACTCATTTGTGATGATGTTAGACTGTATTTCGTATCTGTATATTGTTGATAGTCCCGCAAACGCATCAATGTGTGAGAGATGGTCCTTCCCCATTAATATTTTATCTCATGGTAGGTCATTGTTTGATTTGTGATTGTTGGGGCCTTATTGCCTTGCCCTAGTTGTGTGTTTCCGTTGTTTCAAGTGTCTCTGATTGTATTTGTTTTTTGTCAGGTTTTGTGTTGTTCCTGGTCGCTAGCTCTGCTCCCTATATTTATAGGGAGGTTCTAGTCCGTTTTCGCCTCGTTTCCCCGGCCCTGCCTCGCTTTGTGGTATTCTTCGGGGTTTGGCCCCTTGAATAAATTCTTCATTATCCAAAAAAAAAGAAATGTGGAGGGACAAAATTGAGGGTCTACAAATATGCCCCTCTTCAGTAGAGTGGATGAACGAGTGAATCAGGGGTGCGAAGTACAAGCGATGTAAGAGTGAAATGAACTCTAGTGAAGAACCTAGATACCAACTATTTTGTTCCCTTACCCAAGATTTAAAGCAACTTAATTGAGTCGCCACGAGCAAGACTTAAGAGAAACCCACGATGCTCAGAAGATGAGTGATCCGGACACAATGCCAGTGAAGATAGGAGAAAGCCTGACGCAATGCCGAAAAATATAAGTGGATGCCTCACACGATGACGGCAGGGAAGATGAGTAAACCCGCATACGCCGAAAAGATAATGAAAGTCAGCTCATGCTCGTAAATATGTTTGCCTCTAATACCCATGAGTAAAACAGAGAAGCTCACGCACGTCGAAAAAGATAAGCGATGCTCGTACACGATGCCGAGGAAGATGAGGAAAAAACCAGACGCGATGCCAAAAAAGATAAGCGATGCTCGAACACGATGCAGAGGAAGATGAGGAAAATCTAGACACAATGTCAAAAAAGATAAGCAATGCCCGGACACGATGCCGAGGAAGATGAGGAAAATCTGAACACTGCCAAAAAGATAATGATGCTTGGACACAATGCCGAAAAAGATAATGAAAGTCGGATGCAATGCAAAAAAGACAATAAAATGTCTGGGCGTCTACGGAATAAATAAAAAAGGATCGAATCCAGAAACGTGGAGAACTGCGAAATAGGCTGAATGGATCAAATCAGGACGTCTTGGAGAGCACAGACAAAGGCAAGGAGAGAAGCGAGTGGAGGCGCGTGCAAAGGGGTGAAAACGAGAGGGTGAATCGAGCAATGCTGAGGAGCAGAATCAAAACAATGGGATCGAATCCGGGCGTGATGTCGGAGAACCCAAAACAAAAGGAAGGGATCGAATCTGGGCACGATGTCCGAGAACCTGAAACAAAATGAAGGGATCGAATATGGGCACAATGTCGAAGAACCCGAAACAAAATGAAGGGATCGAATCCAGGCGCAATGCCGGAGACCCCGAAACAAAACGAAGAGATCGAATCCGGGCGCGATGCTGGAGAACTCGAATCAAAACAAAGGGATCGAATCCGGGCGCGATGCCTGAGAACGTGAAAAAAAATTACGGGATCGAATCCGAGCGCGATGCTTAAGAACCCGAAACAAAAGGAAGGGATCGAATCTGTCAAAAAGTGCAAAGAAAGGGATATGCCCTAATTATCCAAATAAAAAAAAAGGGATATGCCCTAGTCTAAGGCATCAATACCATGTCAAAAAACCCACCACTGAACATAAAGTCAAAGTCACAAAGCTTGAAATATTACAAACAATCATTCCTGAGGAAATGCCCTCCTCACTAATCCATAACATCCTGCAGCAGTGAGGATATGCCTGTATATACATTTGAAGCTCAAATATCTAAATGAAAACCCTGAAATACATCACTAAAAAACCCAATTTATCCTACAAGCCGGCAGGCCAGTAAAATAAATATACATCCCTTTTAGATTGATGAATCTGTAGTCTGTCCTTCGATCGACTCAAATCGCTCTCTTGTGTAAATATGGCCAAATACGGGGCTTACTCAAACTTTTATGCCCAAAACGCCTTTAGGTGAAACAGACTGCATGTGTACATGTGTAAGAGCCAAAGCCAACATGAAAGGATGGAATTAATACTTTAGTGAGCATTATCAAAGCATCAAGCTAAGGCGCCATCAATGGTCCCAACTCTCTGTATCATCTGTATATAATCATGGACTTGAGGCAAGCAACTAAATGGAAAGGCAATATGTGACCCTCGATATTCCCGAAACCGGAGATGCATCGACATTCCGTCATGATGGTGGGTATTTTTATCAGCTCAAATCGTCAGCCGGCAGTCGATGGCCTCCGAGGTGGTTTCTGACTCAGACCGTTATGTAGGCCAAGGGTGAAAGTTGAATGAAATGATGGGAAACTGTAACACATGGTATATTAATATATGTTTTGTTATATTCAGGCAAGGATTTTTGGGGAGCAAATGCAACTTATGCCCTATGATATTTTAATTTGTGATTAAGATTAGCCATCTTAATGGTTTGGTTTTGAATTAGGATTAGCAAGTTTGTTAGATTGCATTTTATGGCATGCATGAGTCATTACAGCCAAATTGCAGGTTGATGGTTTTGTTAGGGTTTGAAATTAAGTATGCTTTAAGGACCACTTTGAAAAACTTGTTTGTTGATTGATCACAAAGTTTGATGCCGTGATGGATCAGTCGAAATTTGGAATTTATGTCAAAATATGGGTTTGGGGTAGTTTTCTTGGAATTCAAAGAAATAAGTTATGGACGAATTTTGGAAATTTTCCTAAATTAAAAAGGTAATTTATGACATATAAGGGAAAAGGGGTATTTAGGAAGGTTTTAGTAGTATGAAACAAGATTTACGGAAAATTTTGGGTTGAGGTTGAAAATTTGGTTATATGGAAAGTTTGAGAAAGATGAGATGGTAGAGATGTGAGTTTACCTGAAGTGGTTACTTACGAGGTCAATGAAGCGATCCACCTTGAAGATAGATGATGGGTGACGGCGCCCGCGATCAACGATGGACGGGTTGATTGATAAAGCCAGGACAAAGGCTAACACAGGAATCCACCTAGGTATGAAAGCCACGAACTCGTCCCCGAGGGAATCCACCCGAGATAGAAGGCGAAGGCTGCAGAAATCTGAAAATATTATTAAACTTGATGGTTGTCCGAAGTACATTATGGGGTATATACCAGCCCCTGCACTAAATCAAATAAAGAAACTCCTACTTTAATTAGGAAAAACTAAATTACAAAAGCAACTCCTAAAAGAAAAAATAAATAAAGCAAATCTTCTAAAATAAATAAAACAAACTTCGATGCGGGAGCTTCTATAAACACACGAACATTGGGGTGATACAATTGTGTGAAGAATTGGATTGGGGAGGTCAAGGCGCATTGAATACATGTGAAAGCTCACGGACCTCATTTGGATGCTTGAGAGGCAAAAAAAAGCATTAGTCGGACTTGGGTGACCACTACAGTGCATATAACTTGAATGTTGTAGTAACTCTCTACTCCCAGAATCGCGACTCGCTTGTCATTCACCTGCATTGGCCTGCAGTGATGATAAACTCGATGAAGTTTGGGGCAGGGTTAGTGGGGCGTTGACCAAACATGGTTGGTCTTCCCAAAGGTGAAGAGCTATCTTGGGTCCACTAAACGGGATACCCACACGGGTAGGCGGCCCCGGTGTGGAGTTCTCTCAGCATAAAATGATGGGGTAAGTGGGTGGCGTCATGGAGATCTCACAACCTCTCATTGAATCCCAACTTGGCCGGTGGGATAATTGCTGTTAGGCCTCGTTCTAGATCCCGGTACACCGGTCGGGAGGTCAAACTGAATCTGGTTGGTGTCGCTCTCCCCGAGCTCAAACCCGATCACGATGCGATTCTGCGCTCAAGCCGTGCCGGACAAGCTCCTCTAGTCATGGAGTGTTGGCAACCTCCCGGCAAGCCATGTGTGTGCCTTGAAAGCCGTTCCTGGGGTTGGACCCGGAGGGATATGCGAGTTGGGTAAGGGATGCATTAGTCATGTTGAGGCGCACACCTTGTTCATAGGGTGGCGGAGTAACTGCCGGGTGGGTTGGTTCCGTGTTGAAATTTGGGGTGGCGCCGCGAAGCATGGTTGAAACAGGGAGAGCAAAGGTACAAGACAGCTGATGAAAGCGGGAGAGTTACAAGGATGGTGATTTAGGGGAGAGGCAGCACTCCCCGGTGAAATCTGGAAAGAACCTTTTCACATGCACGAGCTTGATGTTCTCTCGGTTCTATAGTCCACATATTTCGATCACGAGAAGATGGTTTTAAAGCCTCCGTGGGCATTAAATGAGAATGATGATATGTGGAGGGCGCGGTGGGGACTTAGATGGATCGCGTCTCCGTTCACTGTTGTGCAGCTCCACGGTTGCGGCGTAGGCAGAAAGAATGGGACCTGTCCTGGCCCGAGAATGGTCTTTACTTCTTTAGATTAGGGACCGGAGGCCGGGATTGGACACCCAGGTCAGTTCATAACTTTTGTTGGGGAGAAGCCCCTTCATGAACGATGCTTGGCATCCTGGCATGGATATATATTCAATTTATCCTGTCCCGATTTGGGTCAAGTTGCAATATCCTTGGAATATTGGACAAGCACATGTCTTGGGTACACATTACCGTCTTGTTGGTATCCGCTCCACCTTGGTTACTTCACGAGAACCGGACAAAATTATCCTTTACTAGGATCTGTGTAGAGGTAGGGGTGGATTGTAGATTCCACTAAATCGGTTCTCTGGGACCAGAGGAAATGGCATTCTGGCTTGATAAGAGTTTCTTTGTCAGTTTGCAAGCGATTTGGTCATAATCTGGAAAATTGTCAAGTTAGCGAGAAGAGACCCAAGCTGACCAAAACCGTGCCCCTCTAATCAGCGTGTGTCTGGTAACCGAGGATCTTTTTTGTGTTGATGTGAGATTACCACAGGATTCTGAGGGAGGTGCCACCAGAACTGACTCGATGTTGTTTGATGTGAACTGGGACCATGGTGCGTAGGTGTCTAGATCACGGTGTAATTTGCGAGGGGAGGTAGTTAGCGGAAATGAAAAGATTTGCCAGAGCTACGCACGTTTGAATGTCTAGCCACTTCATGAGGAAGAAGGGCTGACATCTCTAGTTTCCTCGGTCGATCTAAGCGGTACTTGAATTTTCGATGGTCCCACATTCTTGACACGTTCGGTATATCAAGGGTTGATAATTTGGACTTCACGCTGTGCCAATTTCAAGGAAGAAGCTCAAAACTCAAGAAGCGGAACCTTGCTAATTACGGGATCCGGTGGTTAAGGGGCGTCTGGCTTCGATGGTTAAATTTGCTTCATGGAACATAAAGTACGAACAACCCCTCGAGCAAATAAATGCGTTCGTTTGTTAATTCCCATGCTCTTGATTTGTGTGTATTTTGGAAACTCGGTGCGAGGCTTGAATAAGGGCGAGGATCTTCTGATTTTCAGGGTTGGAAATTGTTTCATAATTATGATCATGCTTCACCTTGGTAGATAAGTTTTGTGTAAATCCACAGGAAAATTAGCATTGATATCTTCCACTCCATGGATAAAGCTATCTTTGTGTCATGTTACAAACATCAAAGATAACTACTCATTTTGGTGTTCGGCTGTTTATGCTTCGAATAGTTACATTGATAGAAGGGAGTTATGGAATCATCTTCAGTGGTGTGGTACCGTGGTTGGTCAAAACCCATGGGTGGCAATTGGTGATTTCAACACCACCAGATTCATCAGTGAGAAATCTGGTGTTGTTGTTCTTTTGAGGATCTGACTATGGGTAAGTTCATGAGTGTTTGTTCAAACTTCAGACCAGCTGGATATTCATATTTGGGTCTATTTTACGTGGATAAATCGGCGTGAAAGGGGCAAACTTTGGCCTTAGGAAGCTGGATCGGATTGCCTTCAAAATGAATACGCATGGATATGTTTCCCAGTATTGGCTGCATGGGAGTCACCTCCCACAGTTATCGGCCATTGCCCTGATTTAAAACATAGTATTTAGTCTGACCCACAGCAGGAAAAATATCCCTTTCAAATTTTCCCAACCACGGGTGACCACCTTTGCTTTCCTTGGTATTGTGAGGGAAGCTTGGGATAGAGGGGTGCTGGGGACTCCCATGTACAGGCTGTCACAAAAACTGAAAAGAGTGAAGGCCTCCCTAAAGATGTTCAATTTCCACTCTTTTGGTAAGCTGCATGATCGTGTTGAGGATGCCAGGGAAGCTTTAAAAACGACTCGTCTGTGATACGAACAATCCTTGGATACCATCTTGATGGATAATGAGAGGAAGTGTTTAAGGCTTTCCATGATCTTGCTAATAACTAGGGGAGGGTTTCTTAAAGCAAAAATCTAGAGTCTGATAGGCTCAAGCTTGGAGATCAAAATACAAGTTTCTTCCTGAAAATCATCGAGGCTCGGCGTGCTCGGAATTATGATTAAAGTCTTAACCACGGGGAAATGGTACCATAGTCGAAGATCCCTTGGCTATTAAGGAGGAAGGCACATTGGCTACTTCAAAAATATCCTATCTGTGTTGATGGCACACCTTATGACCAAGAGTATTTGAATAACATCGATGGGTTTGGTTCAGTTGCAAACTAATTACGGGCGTTTGAATGGTGATGTTTCTCAAGGAAATTGAGAGGGCCTTGTTCTCTGTGGATTTTCAAGCCCCGACCGGGATGGCTTTTCTTCTCTTTTCTTCAAGGCAGCTTGGAGTATAATTGGAGGTGATGTTATTGATGCAGTGTTATCTTTCTTCAAATCTGGCAGCTTACTTCGTGAGATTAATTGCACTATAATTGCTTTAGTGCCAAAGGTCCCTAATCCAGAATCTATGGGCGACTATAGACCAATATCCTGTTGTAACACGGTTTATAAGTGCATATCGAAGATTATTGCTGCGAGGTTTAATCAATGCATTCACAGGAGATTATAAGCCTACGATCGACTTTTGTGCAAGAGAGTCGTATAGCTAGATAACATCCTTATTACCCGGGGAGCTTATGATCAACTATCATAGTGATAAAAAAGGCCCTCCCGGGTGTGCTCTAAAGTTGACATTAAAAAGGCTTTTGATGCAATCAAGTTGGAGCTTCTTCTGGGTGTTCTAACCCGAGGCCAGATTCCACTACAGTTCTTAAAAATCTGTGAAACCATATCACCCCACCAGCCTTCTACATTTAGGTTAATGTGGTGAGCTTGCGGGGGGTTTTCCACTAGCAATCGTGGAGTTGAGACAAAGTTCTCTCTACACTATTATTTATCATTACCATGGAGGCCTTTTCTAGATCCTTGTCGTTGGTAGGCCGTAGACGGAGTTTTGGTTCATCTAAATGTAAGGATATCAACCTACCCCACTTATGCTTTGCTGATGACATTTTTCTTTTTGCTGGTGGGACGATATCCAATGTCAAAATTATTTTGGATGAGTTGAACAGATTTGGGGGTTGCTCCGGGCTGCAGGTAAACCATTTAAAAAGCGCCATTTTCATTGCCGGGGTAAATGGTGAAGTCAAATCACAACTCTTGAACATCAACGGCAGTTTGGGAGTTTCCTATGAGGAAATATCTTGGTGTTCCTTTGGTCAACAAAGACATCTGCGTGTTTGCAATATACGGAAAAAATAATGGCGAGTCGAGTCTTGGACAAATGGGGGGCGTTATCATATGCGGCGGTCTGACTTATTACTCAGTGTTGCATAGTATTCGGTTGTATTGGTGCGGTATGTTCATTATTCGAAATTCATAATTGCAAAATTGAACAACTTTTCGGCGGCTTTTACGCCCAGGCGAAACACAGGAAATTCTCGTCGAGCTAAGGTTAGTTGGGATTCTGTGTGTCTTCCGAAGGACTCCTTATGGGTGGCGTGGGTGCAGAGGCTGTATTTGAGGCACGGGAGCCTTTGGTGTGCCAAGACTCCTTCGATTTGTTCTGTGGAGTACGGAGGAAAGTGCAATTTGAAAGATAGATGAGACCCTTCATCAATCACAAGGTTTATAACGGTGGGACATTCCTTTGGCATGATTCACGGAATCCGATTGGTCTCTCCTCCCTCTTATGGAAGCACATTATTGTATATGATTCTGCTATTAAGAATAATGCTCTTGTTGCTGAAGTTATTGGTGATGGTAGGTGGAATTGGCCTATTGCGAACTCTGCTGACCTTATGGAAATCAAGAGCAGTTGTGTCAATTATCATTTAGATGTCTCTAGAGAGGATTTTGTTGTGAATCTTGTATATGGGATCTTCAATGTTTTTAACACGAATATGTTTAGATGAAAATCTTGGGTGGTCTGGCGTTCTGATATAGTTCCCCAATGATCGAGGAGACATGCTTTTATAGTTTGGTTAACATTGGGAGTTGGATGATTCATGGGAACCAAACTCAATGGGGCCTAACTAACACTAATTCATGTGTTTTTCTTGGGTGCAAATGTAGAATAGGAATCACTTGTTTTTTTTGGGTGCCATTTCCTTTGGCGGTATTTGGTTGAGAATACTAGGTTATGTGGAAATTCCGAATGCCTTGAAGTTGGAATGAATTCTTATGGGTTTGTGCTTCTAAAGAAATCATTTTGTTCTATTACCAAGAGGACTGTGAGATTGCTACCATTGTATCATTTATGGAGGCATCGGAATAGTAGAATCTACGAGAACATCTATTCTCCCGCTGACGCCATTTTCATCGTCTGTAATGATGTTCGATTTGAGAATCTCAAGTTTCAGTGGTGGACAATTCAGTGAACAGAGCTATGTGTGAGAGATGGTCCTTCCCGCTTCATATCTTTGGTCTTGATGGTTCTCTTGGTTGATTGATGGGTTTGTTGTTGGGTGGGTCCTGGTCTCTTTTGGGCCTTGGTTTGCCGCGAGTGTGGGCAGGCTTTGGGGTGTGTTGTCTCCTTCCGGGTTGTGGAAGTGAGCTTAGTTTTTTTTGGTTTGTTGTCCTTCTTTTTGCCGTGCAAACCGTATCTAGAGATCTTGTCTCTAGCATCAAAACTTTGATTGGTGAGTGTTATGATCATGAGCTCGATACCACTTTGATGCAAGGATGGACAGATGGATGATCCAGTTTAGGTAAGTCAAAATATATGGGTTTGGGAGTAGTTTCTTGGGCCAAAATAGGTTATGGACGAATTTTGGAGATTCCTCTAAGTTAAGAAGGTGAATTTATGGTATATAAGGAAAGGGCATTTTAGGAAGGTTTTGGTAGTATGGAACAAGATTTGGAAAGTTTTGGGTTGAGGTTGAAAATATATGGTTATGGAGAAAGTTGAGAAAAGATGTAGGTGATGGAAAGTAGAGTTTGCACAAGAGTGGTTACTTCAGGTTTTAGTAAACGATCCACACAAGATGGATGATGAAGTGAAGGCGCCACGTCAGTGTGGGGTGGGTTGATTTGATAAGCGGGTTCTCATTTCTCTGAGGAATCCACTAGGTATGAGAAGCCGAACTCGTCCCGAGGGAATCACAGAGATAAGAGAACAAGAGAACTCTTAAAGAAATGCGAAAATATTATTAAACTTGAAGCGATTTTGGAACTACATTAGGGGTATATATAGCCAGCGTACTTTCATCAAAAGCAACTTCTACTTTAACTAGGAAAAACTTTCCTAAATTATAAAAACAACTTCTACTTTAACTAGGAAAGAAACTTTCTAATTACAAAAAGCAACTCTAAAAAGAAAACTTTCTAAAATAAATAAAAGCAAATCTTCCTAAAATAAATAAAGCAAACTTTCTAAAATAAATAAAGCAAACTTTTAAGATAAATAAAACAAACTTTCTAAAATAAATAAAGCAAACTTTCTAAAAACTAGCTATGGCTCACTGAGAGTTTGTCAAGTCGACCACGTTTTTTGCCTTCCAAGGCTGATGAGTCCAAAAGGAGTTTTCACATGTGTTCCAATGCGTCTTGACCTCCCCGATCAATTCTTCAATAATCGGAATTCCAATTCCAATGTTTGGTATTATTTACTGAGATATCACGCATCCATTTCCAGTTGGAAAAAGACATCACTCAAGTCTTCACAAATAAGGCCTCAAATCACCAGCATAGATAGCAAGCGAAGATATTAAATCTTCAGGACGATTATAACTTGTATGGCATTCTTTATGATCTTCTTATGTCTTGAAAATAATATTCTTATTTTCTTGGAACCTCTTTTTTGGATAGTGAGACACCTCTATTTTTTATCATGTGTAATGAATCATCCTCACGGATCATACAGTGGCTGATAACCTTCATATTGTATCTTTGTATTGTTCCACTCTTACTTTGCCCTTTGTTGAATCTTTGCTTCCTCATGAACAAAATGTTTGGCTGGCAGTAAACACATACTCGAATCCATCTTTTTCATGCACCAACATAGTGGGAACCACATAGGAAATTTCACTCTCTTGAACAAGCCCTTTGTCAAGAAAATTATCAACTTGTGTTTTAAACTCTTCATGCTCCTTAGGGCTCTTCATAGAGGCTAGCTTATTAGGAAAAACCAAACTGGTATGAGATTACATTTGATGTTTTTTTGGATAGTTGGTCTATTTGATGTTGAATGTATAGTTGGAAGCAGGTGTGAATTTCTTCGGGCATTCATCGACAAATTCTATATTCGATTTTGCTTCATTGAGAATTCACTTTCTACTTTGAAACTATGTGATAAAGTAGTATCAAACATCTTTGATTAAATAAAATTTGTGCGATTATTGAACTCTTCCCTCCTCATGCCTTGGATATGGTTAGATTCATTTACTTCTTGACATCCGACACTCTTTTGGCGACAGTGATTTGTTTCTCATACGATCTTCTTTGGACATGGTTAGATTCAGTCTTGTTGACATCTGTTCAACCTTGACTGTGTTACCGATTAGGCGTCGCTTTTTGGTTAGGACATTCGAGAATCAATATACTTTAACCACTTGCGCCGCTCAATCTTTGAGCTTATTGATGCGGTGCTTCACTCTTTACTTAGTGTGGGTAGTTTTCCTACCACTGGTTCAAAATTGGAACCCTCGACAAACCCTTCATTAGCCACACTCTTGGTTAGTGGGGTTTCCATACTTTTTAGTCCCGACTTTCAAAGCGGTTTCATCACATCTTGAAGATATTATATGGTTTGCAAAAAATAACTCTAATGCTGAATATCATTGAAAGCAATGTAGTGGTGATTCATATATTCTCAAACCTCTCTTGAGAGTCTCTTTGATAATCAAGTTTACAAACTTAGTGAATACTCTCTCCACTCGAATCGCGTTGCTTAAAGTTAGATGCAGGGTGATGTCTTGGTAGTTAAAGGAAGGTCTTCCTTTTTAGTTCTTTCTTCATCTTTCCCAAGTTTGGACTTCTTTTACCATCTTTCCGTTATCTCTTCATGTTTTTTCCACCAAATAGAAGCATTCTTGCACATCTTTGTAGCCACCCGACTTCACTTTCACGTTCGGAGATCATAATACTCAGACATGCTCCATATATGACCCGTCAAAAGAATTCCTTCGGGATCATCTTCCACTGAGTGGAATGTTGAAATTTTGGATTGAATCTAAAGCCTTCATCATAGTTACCATACCTCTTGCCAGTAATCTTCATTACGGTAGTAGCAATCCTTACCTCCCATGATGGCTCCATAGTCTCGTACATACATCTGGCCTTTAGCTTTCTTGTACTTTGAAAACGTTCAAGTTGACTAAGTATAAAAAGCTCTTCATAAAATGTATTTGCATTTTCCTCTCTTGGCTAGTAGACATTCTGACCGTATCTAGAGATCTTGTCTCTAACTGGCTTACCGTTTAGTTTATGATCGGCCATCGATCCATGAGCTCGATACCACTTTGATCTGAGTTGGGGCCGTGATGGATGATCGAGAAAGTTGTTAAGTCAAAATATGGGTTTGGGGTAGTTTTCTTGGGCCAAAATAGGTTCATGGACGAATTTTTGGAGATTTTCTAGTTAAGAAGGGTGATTTGGTATATAAGGGAAAGGGGTATTTTAAGGAAAGGAGTTTTGTAGTCAGAATAAGATTTGGAAAGTTTTGGTTGAAGTTAATATATGGTTATGGAAAGTTTCAGAGAAAGATGAGATGGTGATGGAAAGTAGAGTTTGCACAAGAGTGGTTACTTACCGGTTTAATGAAGCGATCCACACAAGATGGATGATGAAGTGAAGGCGCCCGCGATCAACTATGGACGGGGTTGGATTGATAAGCCAGGACAGACTCGCCACGAGGAATCCCACGAGTGCGGCCACGAACTCGTCCCCAAGGGAATCCACCCAAGAGATAAGAGAACCAGGCTCTTAAAAAGAAATCTGAAATAGTATTAAACTTAGTACAGTTTTTTGAAAACTACATTAGGGGGTATATATATAGCTTACAGTAACACAAATCAAAAGCATGTACAACTAGGAAAGAAACTTTCTAAAATTACAAAAACCTTCTACTTTAACTAGGAAAGAAACTTTATAAATTACAAAAGCAACTCCTAAAGAAACTTTCCTAAAATAAATAAAAGAAAATCTTCCTAAAATAAATAAAATAAACTTTCTAAAATAAAATGGCTCCACATCGGGGGTTTGTCAAGTCGGCCACGTTTTTGCCTTCCAAGGCCAAATGAGGTCCAAAAAGGAGTTTGCTCATATTGTGTCGTCTGACCTCCCGATCAATTCTTTAATGTCGGGGCTGAATTCCCCAATGTTTGGTGTGTTTTACGGATATCTGCATCGGTGAGTATTAAGTGTTTTGTTTATGTAACTGTGCGAGATGTGGCTTTTGATTATTTAATTGTTCTATTTGGGAGTTTAGCTTGTGGCTTGTGGGTTGTATTAGTTTAGTTTCTTTGTTTATCAATTCGATTTTTTTTTTTTTTGGATAATTAAATTTGGCACCAAAGAGGCTGGCCTTGACGAAGAATACAAAGCAAAGAGGCCCGAGGACCGAGGGCAGACCCAGAAAAAGCCTCACATATTAGACAGGCAGCAGCAGAGCAGCACAAGCCACCAGCAAAGAACAAGCACAATCAGGAGGAGCGAAAGAAACAGCGAGCTGGCCAGGGCTGGGCGGCAGAATTTAGACTATCCTCAAATCAATGACTGACCTACCATGAGATGTTTTCAGAGAGCGGAGAAAATGGGAGGAGAAAAAGAAACAAGTTCGAACAAACCCTAGCTGCAATGTACCGAAGCAATGGGAGAAGGTGTCTCAGTCTCTCCCAAAGGTTCTTATGAGTACATATTAGTTCAGTTTCCTTTTCAAGTGACCATGGATTTTCAAGTTTCCTTGTCCAGTAACAGTTCAGTTTTGGGTTCCTTTTAGTGACAACTTTCCGCTATCCACGCTTCATTTTCTTGAAGAATTCGTTTTCCTTTCCAACTACCACAGCGCGAGAATCTGTCAGAACTCTAGCCGGGCTAGAGTGGTGAATTGGCGTCTCTTGCCTCAGCCGTGGTTGTGGAGATGTCCTCGACCTTTCAAGCCGAATCGGTCTACGCACCCGTTTTCGTGCGGGTTCGACTCGGTGGGAGCTTCTTACGGGTTTGAGTTCCCAAATCATGGAGTCCGGATCACCGTTTTCGATCGATAACTGACACTTGGCGTGGGGTTTCTGAATCGATCTGAGTTGATTCGATTCGAGGCGCGACATCTTAAGTGGGTGAGATTGGCGTGCATCGGATCTGAGCGAGTAAGCTAATCGTGGGTCCATTCGTAGGGTCAGCGTTCTTGGCGTGAGGAGATCCGGCGGCCACATGGAAGCAGATGAAGTCGTCTGGTTTTCAATTATCTAAAAATGGAGTCTGAACACGGGTGTCAGTTGAATTAGAGATGAAGCCAGCGTGGATCGGAGTAAGGTGTCGTATTTGTCGTGAGTACGAGGAGGTTTGATGCTCGGAAGGCGCGTCGATGGGAGGGTATTCGGGTTAAGGCTACGGACGGTGGGTATGAACTCACCGATAGTTCGTTTCAGGATTGGTGTGCCAAGGGTTTTGAGGTTGGATTTCAAGCCATTTGAAGCGGTTGGGCTCAGCCGGTCACGAGATCGGATCGGTACGTCTTCGTCGCCGGTCGAATGCCTTTCCGGTTTGTCGATTGGTATAGCTATCGTGTCCGATGTTGTGCATGAGGGTGGTGTGATCACTCAGGGCCACATTGTTCAAATAAAGGGATCAAATTTTGCTTCAGGGGTCCAGAATACTTCAGAGGAAGTTGACTTGAACACCTTCGAAAGAGGGTCGGGGTTTGTTTTGTGGCCGGGAGTGGGTGATATCACAGACGGTATTGGGCGGTTGTATAAGTCCCATCTTTGTTTGACAGTGGGTTCCCCACTGATTATAGTTTAGTTTGGGTTTGGTATCCATACGTGAGTGACATCAAAATGATAATGAGCAATGCTCAATTCTCGTAGGTGGGATGGCTTGTCCTTGGTATCTCCTTGTTTATCCTTGGCGTGAGTTTGCATCCTTCATTGATTGGTTCTTGAGGTACCTGAGTATGGGTTGTTTGGTTCCCATGGGGTTTCCTTGGGTGTTTGGTGCTTTATGAGTTGTTGGCTGTGTCTTTGTGATATTTGGTTGCATTTGCCTGATGTGAGAGGATTTTGGTGAAAAGGATAGCTCGAGCAAACGGAAATACAAAGTTTTAGTCCTTACTAGAAACCTTATGTGGTGCTGTATTTCATGGTGGCACATGCGGGGTCGGATGTTTGGGATTACACCTCGAGGTGTAGCGGAGTTCTTTATTTGTCTCTCCATGGGGATGGTTTTCCAATCTCGCGGGGATTGGACTATTTGTCATTACTGGTTGTCCTTGAAGAAGCTCGAGAAACATGTTGTGATCGGCTAATCTTAGTGGTGTTGTGGATACCATATCGTACATATTATGTATATTGACTAATCGCTCGGGTGGTCTATTTCTGCGTTCGATTCTTGATTGCTGTTTGTGGGGTTTGTTTTGTTTTTGAGTGTGGATTGTATCCTTGCATTTTAAGTCGCATGGATTTTTATTTGGTTTCCACAATGCTCAAGTTGTGGAGAAGCATGTTTGTCGATCACGACGTATCTTGGTCGTATTGCTTGTTGCCCTTGTTTGTGGGGTTGGTTGTTCTGCGTGGTTTGTTGGTTCTTGCCACAGCATGTGGGATCTGTAGCCGGGCTGATGCCCTTTTCCTGGGTTTTTAGGGGGGAGGTGTTGTCCGTTTGTTTTTCTTTCGGGTAGCCTTTTGGCTCGATTAATATTATTAGTTTGGGGCATTGCCCGGAAATAAATTCTTAACTATCAAAAAAAAAAAACATAGGATAAAATATTAATGGGAAGGACCATCTCTCACACATTGTTGATGTTTGCGGAACTATCAACAACCTTCCGAATACCGAATGAGTCAACATCTCATCTGAAATGGCGAAAAATAGTGTCGTGGAGCATAGTTGTTCTCTTGAATTCTTCTGACCAGGTGACCCCATAATTGGTATATAGTAGCACCACGCAATCTTCCTTGTAGCCAATTTGAAGGGCTTTCCTTGTTGTGATTACCGTAAGGTTCGTTCTCCCAATACCTCGGGTTCTAGAGACCACACAGCGACCATACAGAATCCTCACATAAATACAGATCAGCGAAATATGGCCCGAAGAATAGATGGTTCATCTTGACATTCTTACGACAAAATACACAAAGTACCTAGAGCGCAGACCTTGCCAAGAAGCTTCTCTGGGTAACCAATCCCTGCATTACATGTCTGACCGACAGACTCAATAGAAAGCATGCCTCCTGTTAACCCAGAAACGGATCGAATAGTGCCAATTAACAACGGCCTCTTTGGCCTAAAAGTGGTTCCAAGCGAGGAGCTTACGGTGAAAACCCCGGAAGGGTGCAGGGTCGAGAGATAATATCCTCTAGAGGCATCGATATAGTAATTGGCACAACTGTTCTTATTCTTAATAAGGTCCCTGAATTAGCGATGACGGTTCACTCCTCATCAATAGCGGCTACTGGGCATTCTGATATGAATTAGAGTCATACAGATCCGCTCACCATAATAGGGGAAGGAGAGGACCAGCCGGGTTCAATCATGCCATAAAAAGGTCGCGCGCAAATGCGCCCCACCTTGTGCTTTATGAGGGGCCTGATCCTCCTATCAGATTGAAGGATTTTCCAGTAGCTCATGAACAATTAAATGGGGACCTTCATTCATTCGAGGCTGCCGCGGATAAACCTCCGCACCCATTACAGCTGGGAGTCCTTCTGCGCAAACGGTCCGGATATGCTTCATGTACATTTGAATCATTCAGGTCTTTAACACGTCTAAGGCCCGAGCCGCCCTCTCCTTTGGGAGAGGAACCTGCTGACTCCCGATTGATCTTGCCACGACAGCGCTCCGGAATTTCAGGACCATAGAAGGCGCAATAAGCCTCCAATCTTAGATATAGTATACTTGGGAATAATAAGCAGTGCTGATTACAATTGTATCTTTGTATAAGGCCCAAACAATCAATTTATGTGCCTACTTAGGCATAGATGGAGGTTGCTGGTCAAGTGGTCGACCGTAATTCTTTGAATAAGAGCCTACAATCCATAGTGAGTGAGCCTTGTAGAAATCGAGGGACTCCCAAATATCTCATAGAACACACTTGTAGGGTGCTTTGTAGTGGCCTCAACAAGTCATACCTAACTTCATCGAAACTCAGGCTAGGAAGAGTAACTTTTACGTTTGTTCCTTGAAGCCACAGGAAGCTCGCAAACTGTAGTGTTAGGTCATGGGGCCTGAACTCATGGGGATCAGTCACCCAGGGAAAATAGAACATATGTCATGAGAGCGCAAAGTAAATTAAGATTGAATTTCCCCTTGCATACGGGGTGAAAGCGCCCAAACCCTTACTTTGTTGGTTGCCACGACTAAGGATGCGGAAAAGGCCTCCATTGCGAGGATAGACCAAAAAAGATGATAATGGGATTACTGCCTTAACCCAGCTTGCTGTAAAAAACCGCAACATTTACCGAAATAGAGAAGGACGGGGTAGAGATGCATGCCCTTGACCATTCCAAAGGTGGTAGGGGTGCCATACGGAATACTCAAGATACAGTCCCACCCTAAGCGTGTCGGTATGCCTTCATGATGTCAACCTTGAGCACACTTGGGGACCCATGTCGATGGTAGTTTAACCTAAGGTCTTGGGTGATAAGGACATTATCGGCAATGCTCGACTGTACAAAGCGAGCTGAGTGATAATATCGGACACCTGCCTTTGTTTAACTCTCATGACAATGATCTTGAGATGCACTTATAGAGAGTGGTGTTGCAACGAAATAGGCCTATAATCGTGCATGAGACCCGGGATTGGGAACGCCAGAACAGCTACCTCGTACAATTAATCTCGCGAAGCATACTTCAGATTCAAAAAAGACTCCGCATTTATAAACATCACTTCAGTAATGCCCCGAAACCGCCTTGAAAAAGCGCAGAAAAACCATGGGCCGGGCTTTTGGATTATGATGAAAAATGACTGCCGATCTCATAGGAAAATTGTTTTATTGAAGTGTATCCATATCTTTGAGAAGGCCACACGAAGCCATCGAGCTATTTAAATACTCGGGCGATTGGCGAGGTTCATAGGAGACATAAAATACCTTGAGTGTCTCTTACGGCTTCACACTTTGATGGCAACGGGTCTTCGAGTTACGCAGCCATTCGCCATAGTAATAACACCTGGCACTCATTCTGAGGCTTTGACGGCCCGCGCGGAGAGATAGTGTGATCGGGTTCATGTGAACTCACTGGATTTTCTTGAGAAACCCTCCTCGACAACGGCTAAGTCGCGGTAATTCTTTAAAGCAGCTCTCCCATTCCCAGGCATGGGATTAGAGGGTATTAAGCCTGGCCAGTTGGGCTGGCAAGTGCTGTCGGCGCCTAGCGCTCATCACAAACCACTCAAAGTCCGGAAGTTGGCTTTAAGACAGCTTCACGCCTTTACCGACAGCGGGTCGGTCGAACATGTGAGTGCGAAGACTTAGTAACTCACGCTTCCTTTAAACCCATGAGTCGGGATGATCGGCCCAGAAATTAAAGAATTTGAAAGGGATGAGCCTCCTGGGCCCCGGGACCGGATTTTCCTTCAGACTGGTAACCAAAGGGCAATGATCAGATAACCCAGGGGGGAGAACTTCCGTGAATGCATTGGGGAATATATCCAAGCTGCACTCATTTTGAAAGATCGTCGCTTTCTGCTATGAGGTTAACACCAGCTTCCACCCGGTTCATCCAAGTGAATAAAGGCCCCGAAAGGAACATCCATGGCTTCGAGGAGGCGGTACTCATAGTCATTCATAGCGTGTCATTCCTTTGCCATCCCGGTGGTATTGAAATCGCCCATAATCATCCGGGGTTTTAGTGACCAAGGGCTCCGCGGGAATGGCGCGAGCACTCTTACGTCCATGTAGTTGTTTAAGGCGTACCTTCTTGGTGGCCGGGGAGATGTTGCAAGCCGGTGACGGCAAGCGCAGCAGCTTGGTCCATGGAATGAATAATATCAATCATGACCTTCTCGGGGTTTCCCTGATCCAGATTCTACCAAGGCTGATGCTCGCATAGTTATGGAAAAGCCTCCCACCGGAAAGAAACAGGCTAGATTTGTCCCTGTTAGGTGTGGATTGCTCTTACCCGCGTTTCAGAGACAAATAAAATCAAGAGCATGGAACTTTACAAAGAACGCACTTCTCTTTGCTTGAGGGGTTGTTCAAGCCCCTTATGTTTGAGCGAACTTAACCATTGGGAAGATGTGAAGTCCCACATCCACGGATGCGAATTAAGTGGGGCTGGACTCTTGTTCTTGAGCTTCTTCCTTGAAAGAGGCACGATCGGCTCATGTCGACCAGCACATGTGGTATCAATAATACCGGGAAATTCCAGAAAATGTCGGTGTTTGCGGTAGGGGCGACGTGAACCCTCTTCCTCATTTGGATCCTCTACCTAAACTGCGCTAGACAAGCAAAGGTGTTGCCATGCGGCTTGAGAGGGCGTCGACCTCGTAGCGCACTGCGTCATAGTCCATTCAAAGCCATTACGCATGCGTTACGGGAGAAATGGATTAAAAATAGTGGGCTTTTGAAGGCGCGTGTTCCAGTGCATATCTTCGATCACTCACACTTCCATCAATTCCTTCGGATTAGCAGCCTCGCTGCTTCTTTGTTTCCGGGGTGTGGGGAATCAATGCCCTTTAGCACCGGTCTGCTAGCAACGAGCAATTGCGGGGTTATGACCAAATGGCTTGCATTGAGAACAACATTGAGGCCCGAGGGATATTTCCTTATTGTAGAATAACCGCCATTACCCTCTATCCAGAGCACATTAGTGGAACCCACAATCAACCCCAACCTCTATACAAATTCTAGCAAAGATTGCCTGTTTGGTTTTCAAAGGAGAGGATCAAGGTGTAGGATTCAATAGTGCTTCTGCAATGTGCCCACACGTGTCAACGCCAGATTCCAGGAATGCCAGTAACCTCGACCCAAATTGGTATAGATGATAATCGATCGGCCGAGCATGTCCATTCCAGGCTTCCATGCATCACATGAATCCAAGGCCTCCCTCGCAGTGCTATGGCTGGTCCGAAGATTCATAACCTAGTCCCGTGGCCTCCTATCCTCGAATCAAGAAGAATAAAACCATTCTCGCTGTTGATATTTCCTGATCTCCCTCAGCCCCAAAGTCCGTTAACCAAAGATCGCACTTCATCGGAACGGAGTCGCCATTCACATAAATCGCCTCTACTTAAACACCCCTTTCCACATGTCGATGCCTCATTCACCGGCTCTACCGGCTTGGCAACAAGCTGGCCCTTCAAAGATAATGCGCCATAGAACCGCAACGACCCCCGCTACGCATGGAGACCAAGCTTTTCCAAGACTTTACCGAGGTCCCACTTATCTCGAGAGTCAATGGCAAATTCTCTGAAATCGCTGCTGGCGCGAATGGCACCGATTTCTTCCGCCGCTCCCACCCCTTCTCGCTCGCCCCGCTGCTGTGAGAATTGCGAAGACCGTGAGAGGACTTCGGTGAGATCCAGCTGGTCGAATCGAGTTCGCCGGCAAACTTATTCAGATCCGAGCTCGCGGGTCGAGCCAAGCTTTGTCTTCCCCGCCGCAGCGGTCGCCATGCTCACCAGTGCCGATCCCGGCCGCTCTGAAATCGGGCGTCAGACGCCCGATGAGTTCCAACTACCGATCCGAGCTCGGGCCGGCAAACATACGGACCGCCCGTCGCGCAGCCAAGCTTTTATTTCCTACGCAGAGGTGAAATATGGTGTTTCTCAAAGCCCGATGACAGTTTCAACAAGACCCGAGGAAACCTGATCCTGTCACTGACGGAGACCCCCAAGGAGCGTCAAGACCGACGGCGAAACCACACCACCGTGTTCCTGGTTTGGGAGAACAACGCCAGCGGTTCGGTATGGCCGACGCCGTTCCTTGGGAACCCAAGACTGAGAGATCCCATCTTGGGGAGGCCGAAATTGCGTGGACCCCCCTCCACCAACACCAGACCCCACCACCGAGCTGACCATCTTCATCACGCGCTGATGACGCACCTGCCTCGCTCTAGAGCATTCCATGATCGATTCAGGATTGTTGGAGCATTCCATGATTGATTCGTGATCTCGGTGGATTCCAAGACCCTTTGAGCATTCTGATCACAGCCTTACCAAAGAGTGGAAGTTGAAAAAGCCTTAAGGATAGCCTCTCGCCTTTTCAGCGAGATTTGAGTTTCGATCGTCAGCTCTTCCAGAAGCTGCAAGGCGACACAACTGCTTTTCGTTTTTTTTCTATACCAGCTTCTCAGATTGTATTTTGATCGTTGTCGGGCTTTGGCCTTTTGGAAATAAATTCTACTTATCCAAAAATTAATATTTTAAGAGCTTGTCTCATTTTAATCAAAATATATTATTTCTGTCAATAGAAATGAATGTATTAATTAATTTGCAAAGTATGAACAATGAGGTTTAAGAGAGCTGCTACTCCCCGGTTTCGGGAGCAAGTTAAATAACCCAAGAATTAGTTGAGGAGTCTTGTTTTGAAGTCATCTAGCCCGAATCGACCTAATCCCACAGTGGAGCTCCTATTGCCTAGTGGCGCCCCTCACAAAGTGCTGGTCCCAGCTCCCAGTCTCCCGGGGACACTGGGGAACTCCCCATCACCGGGAGGCTTACCCGGTCGGTTCTCCGGGGCCCCAAGGCGATCATAGGGATGCGTAAGCAGACCGATCACCCCTTGGTTATCAAAAAAAAAAAAAAAAAGAATCAGATACTAAAAGTAGATGTTTAGACACATGCTGTCCTGGTTTTGGAACACGGTAGTCTAAATTGTGAAATGTGTGATATTTTAAGATTTTAGTCAAGACTGTACTAACATACCCTTGGACAGTACAAGATTCAACCTATAACAAATTTGTTTTTATGAACAAATTGCAAGCTAATTGTCACATTGTCAATTCCTTTCCAGTGTTTACTCAAAGAAGAGAGACTACTAGTTGTTAAAATCTGGACAAGCTTATTTTAACATTTAAATATCTTTACTCTGTTAATTAGTAAGTTTATAACATTGAGAAATCTGAGTGCAAATAGTGAAATCCTTGAGTTGTTTGAGTACTTAATCTGTGAAAACAACTTGGACAAGTACTTAATTACTTGTTGACCTATGCACTTGCAGTAAGAAGACCAAGTTGTAGTTAAATAGTTTAAAATAAGAAGAGTAACAACTTGGATCACAACAAGTTTGTTCTTCTGAGGATTTTAACAAGTTCTCGTTGTAGTGTTAGGAAATCCTGGGGTACCACCAATTTGGCTAGCAAACAAGTTTTTGGCGCCGCCGGATCTAAGCAAGAAATTCGCCGCATCATACATTCGAACCAAAAGAAACCGTTAATTTGAACATTTTTTTTATTTATTCAAATTTTTTTTAGAGTAATTAATATATATCTCTCCAGCTTAAATTGTGATTAACTCTACGAAGTGATCTAATTGTGGTTTCAGTGTGTTATCACTACAGGTACTCATTATATGCATAGACAATACAAAGAAGTTGAACTACTGTCACTAGACACCGAGATAGAAAGAACATTATGAAGCAGGAGCTTCTATAAACACACCAAACATTGGGAATTCAGCCCTAATTATTGAAGAATTGATTGGGGAGGTCAAGACGCATTGAATACACATGCTGAACACTCTGACCTCATTCTGCCTTTAAAAAATGACAGTAAATTGCGTAGTCTGCACTACTCCTGACAAACCCGATGTGGAGCGCCATATTGATTTTAGAAAGATTTGCTATGAGATTTGCTCCGATTTTGTTTTTATCCTTAGAAGATTTGCTTTATTTATTTTAGAAAGTTTGCTTTTGTTTATTTTAGAAAGTTTGTTTTTGGTGAGAATGTTTATGTAATTTAGAAAGTTTTTCCTAATTAAAGTAGAAGTTGCTTATTTGATTTAGAAAGTATGTAATTGGTATATAAATTCCCATAATGTAGTCTTTTTAAAAATCGCTCAAGTTTAATAATATTTTCGTATTTCTCTTTTAAGAGTTCTCTCTGTTCTCTTATCTCGGGGTGGACTCCTCGGGGACGAGTTCCCGTGGCTTCTCATACCTAGCGATTCCTCGTGGCGTGGGTCTCGTCCGCTTTATCAATCAACCCGTCCATAGCTGATTTGCGGGCGCCTACTCCATCAATATCTATCTTGTGTGGATCTTTTCAAGAACCTGGCAAGTAAATTACTTCAGTAAACTCTACTCTCCTCTCTAATTATCTCATATTTTCTCAAAATTTCATAACCAAATTTTCAACCTCAACTCCAAAACTTTCCAAATTGCTCCATATCACTAAAACCTTCCTAAATACATTTTTTTTTTCTCCTTATATACCATAAATACACCATCCCTGCACTAGAAAATCTCCAAAATTGTCCATAACCTATTTCGCCTTAGAAAACTACTCAAAACCCATATTGACTTACCTGAACTCATCATCCATCACTAGCCCCAACCTTGCATCAATAAAGTGGTATCGAGCTCAAGGGATTAGATGGCGATCATAAGCTAAAGAGTATTCTGCTCTGAGACAAGAGTCCTAATCATGGTTCAAGTAGTTCTCAATCCCACGGTAAAAACGCATTGCCGATTCTTGAACTGTATTCAACGCCTAGTAAAAGCATGCTATCAATGATGATCCTATGACACAAAGACCGCAGCGAAGGTGATGAAAGTTTTGATTTAGGGAACTCAGCTTCGCCAGCTAAGTTCGATTACTGAGGCGCAAGAAGCCTAAAGACAAGCATTCAAGAGAATATGATACATGGAGGAAGGTATGAAGATCGATACTGGCGAAGCATGAGTTATTATGAGAAACATAATAATGATGAAAGTTCCGCATTCAATCCAAAGTTTGATATTCGGAATTTGCTGAAAGAATGTGATGTCGATGACTTCTCGATTGGCTTAATACCGTCGAACGTGTCTTTGAGTATTATGATCCCCTCGAGAAGCAAAAGGTGAAGTTGGTGGCTATCAAGATGCAGAAGAATGCTTCTTTTATGGGAAAAATTTTTTGATAATTACACTTATTACCAAAAGGCCAATGGCCAAACAAACAATCTGTAGCAGAACACCAAGCCTAAACTAAGAATCGTAGAAGATAAATAAACTGGGACAAAGACCTCCCTAAAACATGTGAGTGGGCACACCAAACAACCACTCAAAAACCAAACCCCGCGACGGCGACCAAGCATAACAACTAGCATACTAGCCGAATTCATGAAACCCGCCCCACGTTCTCAGCAAGGCAAATCCAAGGAAACCCAAAAGAAACAAGCCCAGCCAATTGGAAACAAGAACAACCACAATGTGGCAATCCAAAGGAAACTACACAACCCACAGAACCCGGTACTAACTAAATGACCACGGTACGCCAGGCTTTGGCCCAAATCATTCTCTCAGAAAATCTATAGATCGTTGATCGAAGTCTAAGTAATCGGCAAACTCGCCAACAAATTGACCAACACATAATGGCCAAACCATAGCAACCCAAAAGGGATGAAAACTACGACCCCAGTGAAGTACCCAACCCGGAAAGAGCACTTATCGACGCAGATCAATGAACTAACCACCTCTGCCTCTGGATGTGCTGGGTTTAGCTTCACCACAAACCAAATTTAGATCAGGACTCATCTCAACATGAACCACCGTATCAAACCCATAAGTCGCGGAACGTACATCGCACCTCTCTCCGCCACCCGACGTGAATCCCGCGGCGCAGCTCGTCACGATGAGGAGCCCTAATTATCCGACCATCATATCGGTTTCTAACCCAAATTCGGTAATCGCCCATTATTCTCTCTCTCAACTCAAGTTGATTCCGTGTGAGCGCCTGATGAGAATCAAAGCACAAAGGATCCCGTGGATGTGTGAGCTTCTAGAAGATTCATCTATTAGAATTAATCTTAATTATGGAAAGTTCATTCTGGGCAGCTCAAACGCCGAGATGCCAATATATTTCTATTTCCAAGTGTTTTGAATTTTATTACTATTTTGATTTGGAGTTGTTTTTAGAAAGATTTATTCTCCAAGTCAAAGTAGAAGTTAGTTTATTTAATTTAGAAAGTGTGTTTTGCTGAAGAAAATAGAGTTTGTCCGAACATCATCCCTATTCTAATGTGCCGATTTGTCGCCGATTTGATGATGATTTGTCTCGATTTGTCGCTATTTTGAGCCGACTTGTTCCCGATTGGTGCTGATTTGTCTCTCGATGGTTACTATTTTGGAGCCGGGATGGCGTTGCTATTTCGGGAGAGTCGATTTGTTCCTGATTTGCTGCTGATTTTTATTACCAAGTCTTGTCCTAAAAATATCAGTTTCCTTTTTCTCCTCCAGGATGTTTTTAGTATGTAGTGGTTTAGGAAAAAGTATGTTAGTTTCCTTTCTAGTTTTGTTAAAAATATTTAGTTTCTTTTCTTAGCTTCTTTCGGGCCTATTTAAAGGCGTGTTATCCCTACATTCTTACATTAATGGCGCATTAATAAAAATCGAGAGAGTTTATCTTTTCTCTCTTTGGTTCTTCTCAAGAACTTTTGAACTTATTTCCGATTTTTCCTGTATGCTTCATCCTTCTTCTATTCACTGCTTCAATCAACCTTCCATAGTTGATCGTGGCGGTCATCCAGCAGATTTATCAACGGATCTCCATCACCGATCGTGGCGTCCCATATACTGTTCTGAAGCCCCTTATAAGCAATGGGCCTGGCCATCCATTCCGGGGTCGAGTCACTAAAGTGGCTCTTCCGAGCTAATTCGATCACGGTCTCCTCACAAGTTGACGGGGTTCAGACAAGCGCCTATCTATACCGAATCGCCGAGCCACCAGCCTGCACCACCATTGTCACCAACCACTAGTCCCGATCGATCTAGGTTCTCGTGATTCATACCCATAAGGACCTACTTCCCGAGAACCGTGGTATCGCAATGCGTATTTCTCCAATAATGATGCCTCGAAAGCATCTACAACCTGGCAGCCTGTAATTCGGTAGACATAAGCATCACCAGCTTAAGCATCCATGGCGAAAGTGACGTCTGCGGCAAAGGGCTTGGCGACATCCGGATCTGGATGTATCGAACCCAAAATCGACAAGGATCCGGCTGCGATTTCTGGGGATCGCACTACCGTGACCGCAAGCCAGATTCGGACCACAAAGTTTCACCTACAATGCGACCGTAGACGCGGCAACTAATCCATATGATCAAGAGAATGCCACAAGATATCCCAGATGAACAGACACTCCGGCCAAGGCCGGTGATCGTGAGACGTCTACTACGGCCGTGGATTTTGGCTTTAGCGCAACTGGTTTTCCGGCCACATTGGGAACGACTGCATTCGCACCAAGGAACTCTCTTTGTAACCCTCGACCCGCATGACGGCGCTTAGCACCTCCTCTCGCTAACCGCTCTCACAAAGACTCCAACATCGATCGGAATAAAGGGGAGATCCCCAATTCCTGGGCGACAGGATTGACATCTTGGGCTGAACTTCATCATCGATCAAAATGATTCACGGAAGCACGGCCTCCGCGTAACCATTCCCCTTGAGCCAAAAATGAGCAACCCTTATGACAAGGGCTACCCCCGCGTGGTCAAAGCCCCGCAGACAAGGGCTAAGACCGATCTTCCGACGACATCGACGCCTACGGCCGCTCGCACCTGCGCCACACCCGCCTCTCGGAGTAGCTTACCCTTGAGGGTGTTTTCAGAATCCGGTGATTTCAAACCACTTAATATTTCTCACAAAGAGAATCATGTTCTCGAATGGGAAACGAATATCAAAGAAGGCAATTGGAGAGAAAGACCCGTTCCTCGCAAAGGATCGGAGATCTCAAGGCTAAACCCATCTTGGGAGAGAGACGGGGAGACCCCTTCTCCCATCTTAAAGCTTCATGCGTTCGTCATCACTGATCAGGGCTTGGTGGGAAAATTTAAAGAGGCAGCGTCAGAGAGATGACAAGAAGACGATGAGAATAAATCACTGCTGTCAAAATCTAAGTTGAATGTTGAAGAAGTAGTCGAATCTAACCATATCCAAGATGATGAGGAGAAGAGTTCACTACCGTCAAATTTTGATTTAGAAATCAAAAAGATATTTTGAGATCGGCGAGCTTTGGTTGTTGAAGAGAGCCGAAAGTGAAAAGAATTCTCACTAGAAGCAAATCAATTATAGAATTTGTTGATGTAATGCACGAAAAATACAACACAGTTTTTCCACTATGAGGGTATTCAACATCAAATGAGACCTCATACCGGGTTTAGTTTTTCCTAATAAGCTAGCCTCTATGAAGAGCCCTAGGGAGCATGAAGAGTTTAAAACACAAGTTGATGATTTACTTACTTGACAAAGGGCTTATTCGAAAGGTAGAAAGTTCTATATGGTTCCCACTATGTTGAGTGCATGAAAAGATGGATCTTGGAGTATGTGTTTTGATTGCCAAGCTTTCAACAACATTTTTATTCACTTGAGGAAGCAAGATTCAACAAAGGGCAAAGAGTGGAACAATGAAGAACCGACATATGAAGGTTATCAGCAATTTATTATTTGATCAGGGAGGATGGATTCGAGTTACACATGATAAAGAGAGGTGTTCCAAATTGTGCACAAGAATAGATGGTTCTTCCAAGATTATTAAAGAAGATCATAAAGAATGCTTACAAGGTTAAATTGCATTAGTTGCAATATCTTGCCTACATTAAAGTTAAGGATTTGAGGCCTTATCATGAGTGAATGTGAGGACAAGTCCTTTTTTTTTTCCAACTATAAGGGTTTGATGCAGGAGCTTCTATAAACACACCAAACATTGGGAATTCAGCCATAATTATTGAAGAATTGGATTGGGGAGGTCAAGACGCATTGAATACATGTGAAAACTCCTTTTTTGGACCTCATTCGGGCGTTGGAAGACAAAAAACGTGCTCAGACTTGGACAAACCCCTGATGTGGAGCTGCCATATTGATTTTAGAAAGATTTGCTATGAGATTTGCTCCAAGATTTTGTTTTATCCCTTTTAGGAAGATTTGCTTTATTTATTTTAGAAAGTTTGCTTTATTTATTTTAGAAAGTTTGCTTTTAAGAGTTGCTTTATGTAATTTAGAAAGTTTCTTTTCCTAATTAAAGTAGAAGTTGCTTTATTTGATTTAGAAAGTATGGGACTATATATACCCCCCATAATGTAGTCTTTTTAAAAATCAGTTCAAGTTTAATAATATTTTCAGATTTCTCTTTTAAGATTTTTCTCTTGTTCTCTTATCTCTTGGGTGGATTCCTTTGGGGACGAGTTCGTGGCTTCTCATACCTAGGTGGATTCCTTGGTGGCGAAGTCTTTGTCCGAAGCTTATCAATCAACCCGTCCATAGTTGATTGGCGCCTTCCTCCATCATCTATCTTGTGCAGGATCTTTTGATAGCCCGGTAAGTAACTACTCTTGTGCAAACTCTACTCTCTCCTCACCATCTCATATTTTCTCCTAAAATTTCCATCACAAATTTTCAACCTCAACTAGAAACTTTCCAAATCTTGTTCCATATCACTAAAACCTTCCTAAATACATTTTTTTTTCTCCTTATATCTGTAAATACACCATCCTAACTTAGAAAATCTCAAAATTCGTCCATGACCTATTTTGGCCTTAGAAACTACCCAAAACCCATATTTTAGCTTACCTAAACTGTGATCATCATCACGGTCCCAACCTTGCATCAAAGTGGTATGAGCTTCGAGGATTGATGGGTGATCATAAGCTAAAGAGTATTCTTGGTTAGGAGACAAAGTCTAATCATGGTTCAAATTGTTCTCAATCCCCATTGCAAAAGCATTGCTGATCTTGAATCGTGGTTCCAAGCGTCTACAAGCGGATGGCTATCAATGATGCTATGGCGACAAAGACCTTCATGGAAGGTGAAGGTGATGAAAGTTTTGACAAGGGAATTGTGCCGCCTAGCCAAGTTCGAAATTACTTGAGGCGCAAGAGCCTAAAGACAAGCATTCAAGAGAATATGATTATGGAGGAGGGTATGAAGATCGATACTGCGATGATGATTACTATGAGAAAATATGTGATAAGTTCAGATTCAATCCAAAGTTTGATATTCGAATTTGAAGGAAAGATGCATGCGATGACTTCTTGGATTGGCTTAATCTGGTCGAGCGTGTCTTTGAATATTACCAGTCCCCCGAGAAGCAAAGGTGAAGTTGGTAGCTATCAAGATCTTGTGAGAATGCTTCTTTTTGGTGGAAAATTTAAGGCGTCGGAGAGATGACAAGAGGCGATGAGGAATAAATCATAGCGTCAAAATCTAGTTGAATGTTGAAGAAGTAGTCGAATCTAACCATATCAAGATGATGAGAGAAGAGTTCACTACCGTCAAATTTTTATTTAGAAATCAAAGATGTTTCGAATCACGTGACTTTGGTTGTGAAACCCGAGAAGTGAAAAGAATTCTCACTAGAAGCAAAATCAATTATAGAATTTGTGATATAATGCACGAAGAAATACAACACAGTTTCAAAGCCTATGAAATTATTCAACATCAAATAGACCTCATACGAGGTTGGTTTTTCCTAATACGCTAGCCTCATGAAGAGCCTAGGGAGCATGAAGGATTTAAAACACAAGTTGATGATTTTCTTGACGAGGAGCTTGTTCAGAAGAGTGAAAGTTCCTATGTGGTTTCCCACTATGTTGGTGCATGAAAAGATGGATCTTGGAATTATGTGTTTTGATTGCCAAGCTTTCAGCAACATTTTTATTCACTTGAGAAGCAAAGATTGACAAAGGCAAGAAGTGAAACAATATGAAGACAAGCATATGAAGGTTATCAGCGATGATCATTTGATCCGGGAGGATGGATTCGGTTACACATGATAAAGAGAGGTGTTCAAGTTGTGCACAAGAATAGATGGATTTCTTCCAAGATTTTTTTTTCATAATTAGAATTTATTGCAAAGAGGCAACGCCCGACCAAAGAATAAAGCAAAGAGGCCGAGGCCATGAGCGGGCAAAGAAAACGGACAGCACCTCCTATAAATATAAGGCAGACCATGGCCCGAACAACTTCAGCCCAACAAAAACAAGCCCACAATCCGGGCAAAATGAAACAGAAACACAACCGGGCAAGACAACAAGGCCCCAACAATCACAAATCAAACAGCAACCTACCATGAGATAAAATATTAATGGGGAAGGACCATCTCTCACACATTGATACATTTTGCCGGGACTATCAACAACTATACGAATACCAGAAATACGAAGTCTAACATCATCACAAATGAGGCGAAAAATAGTGTCAGCTGGAGCATAGTTGTTCTCTTGAATTCTTCTATTCCGATGACCCCACAAGTGGTATATAGTAGCGCCCCATGCAATCTTCCTTGTAATAGAGCTGAAGGACTTTCCCTTGATGGCAATTACCCATAAGAGTTCGTTTTCCCAATACCTCGGAGTTCTAGAGACCCCACACAACCATAGAATTCTTTGCCAAATACCAGCTGTGAAATATGTTTGAAGAATAGATAGTTCCACAGCATCTTCAACATTTGCACGACCAAAATACACAAGATATAGAATTAGTGAGACCCACTTGAGAAGCTTCTCTGGGGTAGCAACCCAATACGAGCAGCCAACCAGACAATGAAAGCATGCCTCCTGATGGCTTGGGGGAACCAGATCGAATAGTGCCAATTAACAAACGGCTTCTTTGGCTAAAGTGGTTCAAGCGAGCTTGTTGAAAACCCGGAAAGGATGCGGGGACCGAAATAGTATCCTCTCGTATCGGATATGAGTAATTGGCACAGCTATTCTTGATAGCGATAAGGTCCCACTGGCAGATTAAGCGATAGGCGGTTCCACCCCCTCATCAATAGCCGGCTACTCGGGCATTCTGATGGTGCGAGTCATGCAAGATCAAGCTCACCACTAAAGGAAGGAGAGGACCAGCCAAGTTCCCGAAATCATACCATAAGAAGGTGGCCGCTCCGTCACCCACCTTGTGCTTATGAGGGCTGATCCTCTCTCTAGAAGTTGAAGAAGGATTTTCCGCCAACTCCATGAACAACTCGTAGGGACCTTTGCGTTCCAGAGACTCCCCCACTGCAGATAAAACCTCCGTACCCACGCTACCCATAAGGAGTCCTTCTGTAGACAGTTGAGATATCTTCATAACATTTGAATCATTCAGGTCTTTGCTCACGTGCGAGGCCAGACCGCCCCTCCTCCTTTGTGAACACTGCGACTCCCAATTGATCCTTGCTTACGACGGCGCTCCAGTTTCCAGACCATGAAATTTGTAATAGCCCACTTTCGATCATAGATATAGTATACTTAGGAATAATAAACAATTGCACCGATGCAATTGTATATTGTATCATTGAAGCAATCCAAAGCGTAACACCTTGGCATAAGATAGAGAGTTGCTAGTCAAGGCGAGATTACAGTAGTAATTCTTTAGATGGGGCATCTGATCCTGCGTGGGTGAGCCTTGTAGAAATAAAGGGACTCCCCACTTTCAAATATCGCAGGAAACACTTGGGGACTAGACCACTGTGGCTCAGCAAGTCTATGCACTGCTTCATCGAAACTCAGGCTAGGAAAATGGCACTTTTAATTTGTTCACTTGAAGCCAGAGAGCTTGCAAACTTGTAATTCTTCCATGAAGACACAGACTTGGAATGAAAAATTACGAAGGCCAAAACATATCATCTTGCAGAGCATAAAGCGAGTTAAGGATTGATTTCCTTGCATCTGAGGGTGGCTGAAACCTGCCTGTGGTTGCCACGGCTAAGGATGCAGAAGAGGCCTCCATTGCGAGGATAGATAAAGGTGATAATGGGTCCCTACTTGCCTTAACTTAAGCTTGCTAGCAAAAACCCACTTAAACTCTTCATTTAAGGAAATAGAGACGGGAGTAGTGATGCATGCCATAATACATTTCAAAGGTGAGAAGGGGTACCCTCTGGGAGAGAATACTCAGAATCTGATCCCACTACAGCGTAGCCGTATGCCTTCTATGATGTCAACCTTCATCGCACACGGAGGACCCATATCCGATGGTAGTTCCAACACTTAAGGTCTTGGTGAAATAAGGACATTATCGGCAATGCTCCGACCTTGCACAAGCGGTGCGAGGGCGATATGTCAGGATGCTGTTTAACTCTCGCGACAATGATCGAGATGCACTTATAGATGGTGTTGCAGCAAGAGATAGGCACATGTCGAGTACATGAAGCAGGTTAGGAACCTTGACACCAAGCTATATTTGGCACAATTAATCTCGCGACATACTTGAATTCAAAAAAGGAACTCACGAATTTGCGCAAACATCACTTCAATAATACCCCAAGCATGCAGAAAAGCGTGAGGAAAAACCATGGGGCAGAGCATGGAATCATCAATGGAAAAAATGGCTTCCTTAATCTCCTCATGGGAAATTATTTTGTCGGTGTATCCATATGCTGGGGTGACCTATCCACGAGCCATCGAGCTATTTAAATACTCGGAGTGGTTAGCAGAGGGATCAACAGAACATAATATACCTTGGAAGTGTCTAACAGCTTCCTGCCTGATGGCAACCGGGTCTTCAGTTCTGCAACCATTCGCCATAGTGATAACCTTTAAAGCACTCCTAGCATTACGAGCTTTGACAGCCTTGTGGAAGAAGCTAGTGTTCTGATCCCCGAGTTTAAGCCATTGAACTCTAGATTTTTGCTTCAAGAAACCCTCCTCGCTTGCTTGGCTAAGTCATGATAATTCTTTAAGCAAATCCTCTCATTCCCCGGCATGGGATTAGGGACTAAAGCCACGTAGGGTCGACAGGCTGGCAAAGTGCAATACGCCGCAACAGCTCGCTCATACAAACCACTAAAGATCGAAGGTGGAGGCTTTTAGGGTGGCCTTCACCTTTCTTCGACTTCTTGGTCGGTCACGAACATACAAGTGCAGAGACCATAACTCCGCTTCCTTCTGAGCCAATGAAGTGGGATGATCGACCCGAAATTAAAGAGATTTAGAAGGGATTAGTTTCACAGGCTGGAATGGATTTTCCTTGATTTGGTAACCAAAGTGTGTTCAGATAACCCGAGAGGAGAATTTCCGTAGATACATTGGGGAATATATCAAAATTTGCACTCATTTTAGAGCATCTGTCTAACTTCCTAGCTATAGAGTTAACACCAGCAGCGAGTTCATCCAAATGAATAAAGGCCCCAAGAAAGGAACATCCATGAAGCTCGAGGAGAACAGGCACTCATGGAAGTCATTCATGGCCGTGTCATTCACTGTGTTGCCCCCGGACCTTTCAACACTTTAAATCTGGTGAGTATTAGAAATGTATAATCATCAGGATTTTGGCCTAACTAAGGGCTCACACCATAAGAGATGGCGCGAGCACTCTTACATCCATGTAGTTGTTTGAGGCTTACCTTGCCCGATAACCGGAGGAGATGTTGCTTTCGGCCGATGTGTCTGGCAAAGCATAGCTTAGTCATGGAGTGAGTAATATCAATCTTGACCTTTTCGAGGTTTCCACAAATCCGATTCTACCAAGCTGAGCATGCTCATAGTTATGGAAAGAAGCCTCCACCGGAAAAGTGAGCTAAAAATTAACATCCCACGTAGGTGCTGCTTTGAGTTTCGAACAAATAAAATCAAGAGCATGGAGACCTTACAAAGGCACTTCTCTCTTTTGGCGGGGGTCGTTCAAGCCCCCTTATGTTCGAGGCGGGCAACCATTGGGAAGATGTGGAGTCCCCCCTATCCCTGGATCCTGCGAATTAGCCGGGCTCCGTTTCTTCAATTTCTTGAGCTTCTTCCTTGAAAGAGGCACAGGCGTGAAATCCAGCTCATCAACCCTTTTTATGTGTCTGAAAGTGTCAATAATGGGAGAGGTATCCGAAAAATCAGTGTTTGCAGTAGGGGCGGGCAGCGAACCCTCTTCCTCATTAGGATCCTCTACCTCGCTTTGCCATTGGGCAAAGCAAAGTGTGCCATGCAGCTTGAGAGGGCGTCAGCCTCGATAGCCTTTCTTGTCCGCACGTCGACGAGCCGAGCTTCTTCATGCGTTATAGGAGAAATGGACTCTGAAATAGTGGGCTTTTCGGTAGTGTATGCGTTCGATTTTGCTATCTTCAATCCTTCCCTTCTTCATCAGTTCCTTCCCATTCTGGCCTCATGTACTTGTTCCCGGGAATTGTGGAGATCATGCCTTTGCTCGATCTCTTCTTAGCTTAATGATTTATGAGGTTATGACCAAATAGGCTTGCATTGAACAACATTGAGGAGCCCAAGGATATTCGATCCTTGTGTTAGAATAGCGCCATTACCTATCCAGAACAGGTAGGAACTCACAATCAACTGACCTGTCTAATTCTAGTAAAGACGGTTTTGTTTTGGTTTCGGTGGGAGGGGATCAAGGTGTAGCGGGATCCCAATAGTGCTTGCAATGTACCCCGAGACACGTGCTCAATCCAGTATTCGGAGGAATGTTATAGAACTGACCCAAATTGGTATAGATGATGGTGGATGTTGGCATGTCCATTCCCGGTTCATGCTGTAATATGAGCGGTCTACGCTAGGTGCCATGGTCCACGATTATCCATAACCCGGAGTCCAGCGCCTCGGGTCCTTTTTGAATCTGAAGAAGGAATAAACCATTCTCAGTTGTTGATATTTGACATCTCTCACCCCCAAGTCAGTAACGGTGCACCATAAGGAACGGGAGTAAACGTCAGTGCCTGACACCCCTTCCCACAAGTCGATGCCTCATTCAACGCACACTCCAGCGGAAATAGCAGCAAGCTTACCTTGACATAATGCGGCTCCTTCGGCTATGGGCCCTTGTTTTCCGCGAGGCATAGAGACGAGCTTTTCGAGACTTTCTTTGGAGGATCATCATCCATATTAATGGCGGTAGGAGAAAACGGTCACTCTACGGTGAACATACCCATTTTCATGGGCAGAGCCCCCTTCCCCTGCATGCGAGACTTCGGAAGAGATCCGGTGTTTGGGATTGGGTTGCCAAGGCGTCGTTCGGATCACGAGCTCGTCGAGGGGTAGACGAAGCAGTCTTCTTTGTCGTTCACTCCGATCTGACCCAAACGGCTGAAATTTGGCGTTAAATGCCTTTCAGATGGAGTTCCACCATTTGGGTCAAGTCGTGAGAATTTGGATCCCAGGCACCGTGAGAGGCCGAAGGCCTGTCTGAGATCTGGGCTCGTCGGGGCAGAGCTAAGCTTCGTTTTCCGGCCGGTAGTGTTGCGATCCCACTTTCCAGATGATGGCTTCAGCGGTACAGGGAACCAGTCTGCTTGCTTCAATGGAGACGCCTGAGTCCCTCCGAGGAGCTCGCTTCGACAGAACCACACCACCGTGTTCGGTTGGGGAGAACACTCCATGGTCGCGGCGCTTGACATTGTTCCGGGAACCCAAGACCGAGAGGTCCCATCTGGGAGGCTTAAATGCGTGGACCCCTCCACCAACACGACCCCACCACCATGCTAACCATCTCAATGCGCTGACAACCGGTTTGCCCTAGGAGCATTCCCATTGTGAACTTCATCTATTATCAAAGATTTTTTCTTCCAAGATTATTAAGAAGACTGGCAAAGAATGCCAAGCAAATTGCCCGGTGACTGCAATATCTTGCCTACATTAAAGGTTAAGGATTTGAGGCCTTATCATGGTGAATACTTGAGGACAAGTCTTTTTTTTTTCCAACTATAGGGGTTTGATGCAGGAGCTTCTATAAACACACCAAACATTGGGAATTCAGCCATAATTATTGAAGAATTGGATTGGGGAGGTCAAGACGCATTGAATACATCCGAAAACTCCTTTGGACCTCATTCGCCTTGGAAGACAAAAAACGGTCGACTTGACAACCCCGATGGAGCCGCCATATTGATTTTAGAGATCAGCAAGTGAGATTTGGCTCCAAGATTTGCTTATCCCCTTTAGGAAGATTTGCTTTATTTATTTTAGAAACTTTGCTTTATTTATTTTAGAAAGTTTGCTTTAAGAGTTGCTTATGTAATTTAGAAAGTTTTTCCTAATTAAAGTAGAAGTTGCTTTATTTGATTTTAGAAAGTATGACTATATATACTTCATAATAAAGTCTCCTTAAAACTCATTCAAGTTTAATAATATTTTCAGATTTCTTTTAAAAAGTTTTCTTGTTCTTTATCTCCTGGTGATTCTCGGGACGAGTTCATGGCTTCTCATACCTGTGGACTCGTGGCTAAGTCTTTGCCCGGGCCATCAATCAACCCGGCCCATAGCTGATTGTGGCGCCTTCTACTCCATCATCTATCTTGTGTGGATCTTTTCAAAAGAACTCCAAGAGAATCAATTTTGTGCAAACTCTACTCTCCTCACCATCTCATATTTTCTCTCTTAAAATTTCCATCACCAAATTTTCAACCTCAACCCAAAACTTTCCAAATCTGCTCCATACTAAAACCTTCCTAAATACATTTTTTTTTTCTCCTTATATACCGTAAATACACCATCCCTAACTTAGAAAAATCTCCAAAATTGGCCCATAACCTATTCCGCCTTAGAAACTACCCAAACCCATAGTTTTTGACTTCACTCTAAATTTCTCGATCATCCATCACGTCCCAACCTTGCATCAAAGTGGTATCAGAGCTCGTTGGATTGATGTCATCATAAGCCAGCAGTATTCGTTCCAGATGCTGAGTCCTAATCATGGTTCAAGTAGTTCTCGTAATCCCCATTGCAAAACGCATCACCGATCTTGAACTGCGGTTCAACGCCTACAAAAGCGTATGGCTATCAATGATGATCCCATATACAAAGACCTTCATGGAAGTGTAAGGTGATGGTTTCGACGAGGGAACTGCGGTCGCCAGCCAAGCCCTGAGTACTTTAGGCGCTAAGAAGCCTAAAGACAAGCATTCAAGAGAATATACATGGAGCAAAGGTATTAAAGATCAAGTACCGATGATGATTACTAAGAGAAACGAATAATGATGAAAGTCTTATCTAATCCAAAGTTTGATATTCCTAATTTGAAGGAAGAATGCGTCGACACTTACCGCAGACACCGTCGAACGGTCTTTGAATATTATGATCCCCCCGAGAAGCAAAAGGTGAAGTTGGTGGCTATCAAGATGCGCAAGAATGCTTCTTTTTGGTGGAAAATTTAAAGAGGCGGAAATACAGAGGGATGATGTAAGACTTATGAGAAATGAATTCATCACGCTAAATCTATGTTGAATAGAAGAATGAATCAACACAGTCTAGAATAGGAGAGAGTCATCACTAAACTTTGATTTAGAAATCAAAGATGTCGTAGCGTACCTACTTTGGTTGTTGAAGAAACCGAAAGTGAAAAGGAATTCTCAATAGAAGCAAAATCAATTATAGAATTGTTGATGAATGTTTAAGAAATACAACACTTGTTTTCCTACACCTGGGCGAGGGGTATTCAAATATCAAATAGGACTCCCCATACTAGTTTGGTTTTTCCTAATAAGCTAGCTCTATGAAGAGCCCTAGGGAGCATGGAAGAGTTTAAACACAAGTTGATGATTTTCTTGACAAAGGGCTTGTTCAAGAGAGTGAAAGTTCCATGGTTCCCACTATGTCGGGTGCATGAAAAAGATGGATCTCGGGAGGCGGTGTTTTGACGGCTGCTTTCAACAACATTTTTATTCAAGCAAGGAGGAAGCAAGATTCAACAAAGGGCAAAGAGTGGAACAACATGAAAGAAAAGCGATGAAGGTTATCAACGGCCGGTATTTGATCCAGGAGGAGATTCTGCTACACATGATAAAAGAGAGGTGTTCCAACAGGCACAAGAATGTGATGGTTCTTCCAAGATTATTAAGAAGATCATAAAGAATGCTTACAAGGTTAAATTGCCCGTGTGGGCTGCAAAATATCTTGCCTACATTAACTAAGCATGATTTGAGGCCTTATCATGGCGGTAGACTGAGGACAAGTCTTTTTTTTTTTCAAACTATAGGGGTTTGATGCAGGAGCTTCTATAAACACACCAAACATTGGGAATTCAGCCCTAACTATTGAAGAATTGGATTGGGGAGGTCAAGAAGCATTGAATACATGTGAAAACTCCTTTTTTGGACCTCATTCGGGCCTTGGAAGACAAAAAACGTGGCCTACTCTGATTAAACCCCCTCACGAGCCGCTATACGATTTTAGAAAGATTTAAGCATGGTATTTGCTCCAAGATTTTGTTTTATCCTTTAGAAGATTTGCTTTATTTATTTTAGAAAGTTTGCTTGGCGATTCTTAGAAAGTTTGCTTTTAAGAGTTGCTTATGTAATTTAGAAAGTTTCTTTCCTAAGTAAAGTGTAAGTCGCTTATTTGATTTGTAAGCATGACCATATATACCCCCCATAATGTAGCGTCTTTTTAAAATCAGCCAAGTTTAATAATATTTTCGCATTTCTCTTTAAGAGTTCTCTTTGTTCTTATCTCGTGTATCTCCTGGGACTGAGTCTGCGCTTCTCATACCTAGGTGGATTCCTTGGTGGCTTAACTCTTGTCCAGCTTTATCAATCAACCCGTCCATAGTTGATTGTGGCGCCCTTCACTCCATCATCTATCTTGTGTGGATCTTTTCGCAACTCCAAAGAAGTAACTACTCTTGTGCAAACTCTACTCTCCTAACCATCTCATATTTTCTCTAAAATTTCCATCACCAAATTTTCAACCTCAACCCAAAACTTTCCAAATCTTGTTCCATATCACTAAAACCTTCCTAAATACATTTTTTTTTTCTCCTTATATACCGTAAATACACCATCCCTAACTTAGAAAATCTCCAAAATTCGTCCATAACCTATTTTGGCCTTAGAAAACTACCCAAAACCCATATTTTGACTTAATGAACTTGATCATCCATCACGGTCCCAACCTTGCATCAAAGTGGTATCAGAGCTCAAGGATTGATGGCTGATCATAAGCTAAAGAGTATTCTTGGTGCCGGAGACAAGAGTCCTAATCATGGTTCAAGTAGTTCTCAATCCCCATTGCAAAAACGCATTGCTGATCTTGACCAGGGTTCAACGCCTACAAAAGCAAGATGGCTATCAATGATGATCCTATGGCGACAAAGACCTTCATGGAAGGTGAAGGTGATGAAAGTTTGACGAACTCAGGCCGCTTAAATAAGTTCAGGATTACTTTGAGGCTAAGAAGCCTAAAGACAAAGCATTCAAGAGAATATGATTATGGAGGAAGGTATGAAGATCGATACCGCGATGATGATTACTATGAGAAACGTAATAATGATGAAAGTTCCATGATTCAATCCAAAGTTTGATATTCCTAATTTGAAGGAAGAATGCATGCTGATGACTTCTTGGATTGGCTTAATACCGCCGAACGTGTCTCAACACAGGATCCTCGAGAAGCAAAAAGGTGAAGTTGGTATTATCAAGATGCGCAAGAATGCTTCTTTTGGTGGAAAATTTAAAGAGGCAAAGGCGAGATGACAAGAAGGCGATAGAATAAATCAATCGCTGTCAAAATCTGTTAAACGTTAGTTATTTAGTCGAATCTAATCCATATCCAAGATGATGAGGAGAAGAGTTCACACTGGCTAAATTTGATTTAGAAATCAAAGATGTTTCAGATTCGACGACTTTGGTTGTTGAAGAAACCGAAAGTGAAAAGGAATTCTCACTAGAAGCAAAATCAATTATAGAATTTGTTGATGTAATGCCTAAAGAAATACCACACGGTTTTTTTTTTTTTTTTTTTTTTTGGATAATTAAGAATTTATTACCAAAAGGGCAAAGCCCCACAACCAACCAAGAAATTACAAGGAACAAGGCCCACAAGCTGTGCGAAAAACTGACAAAGACTCTCCCTAAAATAGAGGAAAGGCACGCCCGAACAACCCCTCAAACACAAAGAGGCACCAACTAAACAAAAGCCCACAACCGGCAAAAATAAGATAACGCAAAATCCCCGCCACAAATGCTAAGGCAACCAAGGACCAAAAAGAGAGAAGTCCCCAGCAATCCAGAGGACCACCAAACACACTTCAGGAAGACGAACCACAATTGCCAAGGAGATTAAGCGGGAAGGCCCACCTCTCACACAAAGCTCTGTTAGAAGGATTATCAACAACCTTCCTATCACCGTATATTCTAAGTCTAACATCAATACAAATGAGGTGGAAAATAGTATCAGCGGGAACAAAAATGTTCTCATGAATTCTACTATTCCGTTGTCTCCATAAGTGGTAGATAGTCGCACCCCATGCAATCCTCTTAGTAATAGAGTGGAAAGATTTACCCTTGGACGCAGTTACCCATAAAAATTCATTCTCCCAATTTCTCAGATTCTAGAATTCTACAACCTTAAAATCCCCATCCGTGATACTCGTAAAGAAGTGAAATGGCAACCGAAGAACAAGTGGTCTCTATCTTCACCACTAATCCTAAGAAAACACGTGAACTAGAGTTTGTAAGGCCCCACTCGGCGTACTATCTAGAGTAACTAATCATTCCGATGGCCATCCACACAATAAAAGCATGTCTCCTAATAGCTTGGGGAACTAGATCGTAGAGTGCCGCTTATAACCGGCATTTCGCCTAATATGGTGCCACAGCCACTGTGAGAAAAACCCTCGAAGGAGCAAAGGCCCAGAGACACTATCCTCACTAGAGACATCAAGCTGATAATCAACACAACTATCCTTGATACAGGCATCAGGTTACAGAGAGAGCCAGTTCATCTATCACAATCATATACACGAAGGTAATCGTATGATCTTTCTTATAGTTAGAAGGAGAGGACCAACCGGATTCCAGCAATCATGCCATAAAAAGGTCCCAACACCATTCCAGCAATCATGCCACACGGTATTCCACCTATGAGGGGTATTCAACATCAAATAGACCTCATACCAGGTTTGGTTTTTCCTAATAAGCTAGCCTCTATGAAGAGCCCTAGGGAGCATGAAGAGTTTAAAACACAAGTTGATGATTTTCGACAAAGGGCTTGTTCAAGAGAGTGAGTTCCCATGGTTCCCACTATGTTGGTGCATGAAAAGATGGATCTTGGAGTATGTGTTTTGATTGCTAAGCTTTCAACAACGCTTATTCATGAGGAAGCAAGATTCAACAAAGGGCAAAGAGTGGAACAATATGAAAGACAAGCATGAAGGTTATCAACGGCCGGTATTTGATCCAGAGGATGGATCTTGCCATAATATGATAAAAGAGAGGTGTTCCAAGTTGTGCACAAGAATAGATGGTTCTTTCTTCAAGCCTATTAAGAAGATCATAAAGAATGCTTACAAGGTTAAACACCGTTCCTATGATCGCAATATCTTGCCTACATTAAAGGTTAAGGATCGAGGGCCTTATCATGGTGAAGACTTGAGGACAAGTCTTTTTTCCAACTAGGGGTTTGATGCGTGATTTCTATAAACACGCCAAACATTGGGAATTCAATTTAATTATTGAAGAATTGATCGAGGTTAAGACGCATTGAATACATGTGAAAACTCCTTGACCTCATTCGGCCTCGAAGACAAAAACGTGGTCAAACTTGGACAAACCCCTGATGTGGAGCTGCCATATTGATTTTAGAAAGATTTGCTATGAGATTTGCTCCAAGAATTTGTTTTATCCCTTTTAGGAAGATTTGCTTTATTTATTTTAGAAAGTTTGCTTTATTTATTTTAGAAAGTTTGCTTTTAAGAAAAAGAAATTCTCCCATGAGCCGTGGTGGGGCTTGTTTACCTGAGCCGGTAAGTCAACGCATTGGAAGATGATCACCCTGGTGGGTCTGTTATCGGTGGAGGGGGTCCACGATATCTCGCCTCCCCAAAGTAGGATTTTCGCCCGGCTCCCAAAAGGGAACTAACGGGGGCCAACCGCACGACCATTGCATGTTCTCCCAAACCAGCACGCTGGTGTGGTTGCAATCGGCGCTGCTCCTCGGAGGGGGTTCCCGCGACTCCATTACAAAGAGATCAAGGTACCTCAGCGCCGTTGAAGCCATCATCTGAGCTTAAATGGGCAAAAAGGCGGACTCACCAAGGCGAGTTCATCGGAGAACACTACCACCGACGATCTTAACGAAGGAGCAGATCCTGCCGGTGTTGACACCGCAGATCCCTTTTTCGGTCCGGTTGCCGAATCGGGAGGTACATCTTAAGATCTGGTCGGTTTTACTCTCCCGAGCTCAAACCCACCGATCCCGCTTCGTCATCCAAGGTCGCCATTAGTCATGAGAGGGCCGCTAAGATCCTCCAGCCAGGGCACAAATGAAGCAGAGAAAGCCGATCATCATGGGATGGGTCTCACTGACATGGGTATGAGAAGGGATACTTTGGTTGTGTTGAGGCTCCGCTATGGACAACCGTGGACCGGTAATGTACCGAGGTAGTGTCGATTCCCGGTGGTTGGAATGTGGTCGAGCGAACGCCGTGCCCACCGTCCGGAACAAAGCTTGGCTCTGCCCCGACGAGCTAAGTTCTGAATGGCTCTGCCCCGACGAGCTCAATTCCAACCATTGGAGGTCACCCGAAGTCTTTCCTCGTCTTGCAAGTCGCAGACCTTCTCCAAGAAGCCGGACGAAAGCATGCGAGGAAGGGCGATTTATTGTGGGTCAAGCATAACTAAAATGGGTATACCATCAACCCGCATTTTCCGGCTACCATTAACTGAGATGGCTAATGATCCTCCAAAGAAAATCTTGGAAAAGTTTGGTCTAGAGCCCGTGGAAAAATGTGGTCCGCTGCGTTTATACGCCGCATTATGCCGATGGTAAGCTTAGCGCCAAACCTCCGGTGGGGAGGCAAGGAATGAGGCATCGATGTGGAAGGGATGTTTGGTAGACACTTCGACAAGCGCCTCCTGCTCTGCAGCGCCTCGGTTAATGTGATCGTGGCAAGAGGGATGCCCAAATATCTACAATCGAGAACAATGGTTTATTCTTCTTCGATTCGTGGACCCAGAGGCAGTCTACATCGGGTTATGGATGCTGGACCACACTTAGCAGGGAGACCGTTCATATTACGTGCATGGAAGCCTGGAATGGACATGCTCAACATTCAGTTATCATCTATCCCAATCTGGGTCAGGTTCTATAACATTCCTCTGGAATACTGGACAAGCACGTGTCTTGGGCACATTGCAAGCACTATTGGAATCCCGCTGCACCTTGATCCACTCACTGAGAACCAAACAAAATTATCCTTTGCTAGAATTTGTATAGAGGTTGGGGTTGATTGTGAATTTCCTAAATCTGTGCTCCTGGACAGGGGTAATGGCAGTTATTCTACAATAAGGATCGAATATCCTTGGGCTCCTCAATGCTGTTCTGAATGCAAGCTATTTGGCCATAACTTGGTAAATTGTTAAGCTAAGAAGAGACCGAACAGTGGTATAATCTCCACAATTCCTGGGAACAGTAAGCACGAGGCAGTTATTGGGAAGAAAAGGATGAAGTGGTAGTGGTTGAAGATTGTACTGAACTCCATTTGTGCAAAGAGCCATTCCTATCAGAAGATGCAAAGAGCTGAAAATTCCACTTGTTCAGAATCCAATCCTCCTGTAACGTGAGAAAATGATGTTGATATATATGCATGGTTGTTATATATTAACGTGATGCTTGGTGTGAAGCATGTATTATGAGTGTTGCATGTAATTCCCATCATGCATGTAACATGAAATATTATGCAATGACATTATCATTGCATGTGCACAGGGTCATCACGTGAATCGGGTGTGAGTGCATGAATAAAATAAATTATTTTGGAGGGTTGCCTAATAAATTATTTTCGGAGGGTTGTCCAATAAATTATATCGGAGGATTGTCGCGATATAGTTTTCCATGTCGTGACATAGTTTCTCTATTGTAGAAGAAAACTTTGTCCAACTTTTTTTTTTTTTTTTTTTTTTTTGATAATTAAGAATTTATTACCAAAGGGGCAACGCCCAACCAAAGAATACACAACCGAGGTCCCAGGCCACAACTGTGCAAAGAAAACTGGACAAAGACCTCCCTATTAAATATAGGAATGCAACAGCCCGAACAACACAAAGCCACCAACAAAGACACAAGCCTACAATCCGGCAAAAGAAACAACACAAAGAACCCGCCCACAACCCGGAAAGGTAACAAGGCCCCCAACAATCACAAACTGTCATCCAACCTACCAAAGTGAGATAAAATATTAATAGGGAAGACCATCTCTCACACATTGATCCGCTCGCAGATTCTATCAACAACCTTCTCCGGGAGGACGACCGAATACTAAGTCTAACATCATCACAAATGAGTGAAAATAGTATCGCTTGGAGCATAGTTGTTCTCATGAATTCTACTATTCCATGACCCCAGCCAAGTGGTAGATAGTAAAAATCTCGCCAATCTTCTCCTTGCAGTAATAGAGCTGAAGACTTTCCTTGTTGGCAATTACCCACAAGAATTGCTCTCCCAATTCCTGAGTTCTGTGAGACCTCAAGACAACCTAGAATCCTCCGCCAACACCAAATGCTGTGAAATGGCAACCGAAGAATAAGTGGTTCTTGTCTTCAACATCAGCACGACAAAATACACAAGACATAGAGTTGGTGAGACCCCACTCGCAGCTTATCCGGGTAATCAATCAGTTCTGACGCCACCTGCACAATGAAAGCATGCCTCCCGATGGCTCGGGAAACCAATCGACAGTGCCAATTAACAATCGGCATCTTAGGTCTAAAGTGATTCCAGGCAAAGCTTACAGTGAAAACCCCAGAAGGATCTAGAGTTCAAGAGATAATATCCTCCCTAGTGGGCACTGTATAAGGTAATCGCACAACCGCTCTTGATAGCACAAGGTCACCTGAATTAGCGTAGGCCAATTCCACCCCCTTCATCAATAACTACACTTACTCAAGCTGCTATAATGAATTGGTGCATCTATACAAGATCCGCTCACCATAATAGGGAAGGAGAGGACCAACCGGGTTCCAGAAATCATGCCATAAATAGGTCGCCGCCCCGTCACCCACCTTGTGCTTTATGAGGGGTCTGATCCTCTCTCTAAGTTGAAGGATTTTCCGCCAACTCCAGGAACAACTCGTGGGGACTTTGTCCAACTTGGCCATAACTTCTTCGTTTTAACTCGGATTTGGGCGTGTGAGGTGTCATTGGAAAGTTATTTGAATGTAGAATTTAAAAATGAGTATATTTGAACCATTTGATGCTCCAATATTTTATTCTATCCCTTTTAGAAAGATTTGCTCCAATATTTTTTTCTATCCCTTTTAGGAAGATTTGCTTTATTTATTTTAGAAAGTTTTCTTTTAGGAGTTGCTTTTTGTAATTTAGAAATTTTCTTTCCTAATGAAGTAGGAGTTTCTTATTTGATTTAGAAAGTAAAGGCCATATATACCCCATAATGTAGTCTTTTGACAAATCATTCAAGTTTAATAATATTTTGAGATTTCTTTAAGAGTTCTATCTTGTTCTCTTATCTCGGGTGGATTCCTCTGGGACGAGTTCGTGGCTTCTCATACCTAGGTGGGATTCCTTTGTATGGTGCCTTGTCCGCTTTATCAATCAACCCGCCCATAGTTGATTGTATGCCTTCACTTCATCATCTATCTTGTGTGGATCAAGCTCATTAACCCTTGCAAATAACCACTCTTGTGCAACTCTCTACTATCCTCAACACCATCTCATTTTTCTAAACTCTTCCATAACCAAATTTTCAACTTCAACCCAAAACTTTCCAAATCTTGTTCCATACTACTAAAACCTCCTAAATACCTCTTTTTCCCCTTATATACCATAAATTTACCTTTAACTTAGAAAATCTCCAAATTCAACCATAACCTATTTTAACCCAAGAAAACTACCCCAAACCCATATTTTGACTTACCTAAACTGATCATCCACCACTGGCCCCAACCTTGCATCAAAGTGGTATCAAAGCTCATGGATCGATGGTCGATCATAAACTAAACTATAGGTTTGATGCTGTAGACAAGATCTCTAGATACGATTTGAGTCGTTCACTAGCCAAGGAGGAAAAATATGATTTTTATGAAGAGCTTTTGCAGCCTAGTCAACTTGAACATTTCTTGGGGCACAAGAAAGCTAAAGGTATGTATGTACGAGACTATGATTATCATGGGAGGTATGATTGTTACTACCATAATAGGAATTACTATAAGAGCATGGTAAGCATGATGAAGGCTTTAGATTCAATCAAAAATTTAACATTCGAGTCGATGGAAGGATGGATCTGATGAATTTTTGGATTTGTAATATGGTGGAGCATGTCTTTGAGTATTATGATTCCACGAGCGTGAAAAGTGAAGTTGGTGGCTACAAAGATGTGCAAGAATGCTTCTATTTGGTGGAAAAACATGAAGAGACAAGTGAAAAGAGATGGTAAAAGAAAGATTCAAACTTGGGGAAAGATGAAGAAAGAACTAAAAGGAAGAACCTTCCTTTAACTCTTGCCCGAACATCTACCTCAAAATTCAGAACTTTAAGCAACGAGATTTGAGTGTGGAGGAGTATTCGGCTAAGTTGTAAACTTGATTATCAAAGGAGACTTGCAAAGGCCGAGGAAATATCTCATAGCCCACCACTACATTCTTTGGTTTGAGATACGAGTAGAGTTATTTTTTTGCAACCATATAATAGTCTTGAGATGTGATGAAACTTGCTTTTGAAGGTTGGGGCCCCAAAAAGTATGGAAACACTACTACAACTAAGAGTGTGGCTAATGAAGGGTTTGTTGAGGGTTCTAATTCTTGGAATCCTAGTGGTAGGAAAACTACCCACACTCAAGTAAGGAGTGAAGCACAACGAAATTATTCTACGAAGTCAAAGAACGTGTTTTAAGTGCCAAGGGTTGGGGCATATTGATTCACGAATGTCTAACCAAAGTTTGCCTTAATTGAGGAAGATGAAGCCAAGGAAGAAGATATTGAACAAGTGATCGGAATCTAACCATGTCAAAGAAGGCGATGAGAATAAATCAACTATTTGTAAAATCTAAGTTGGATGTTGAAGAAGTAGTGAATCTAACCATATCGAAGATGAGGAGAAGAGTTCACTCTTAGTCAAATTTGATTTAGAAATCAAAGATGTTTCAAATGCGACGACTTTGGTTGTTGAAGAAACCGAAAGTGAAAAGGAATTCTCACTAGAAGCAAAATCGATTATAGAATTTGTTGATGTAATGCCTGAAGAAATACCACACGGTTTTCCACCTATTAGGGGTATTCAACATCAAATAGACCTCATACCGGGTTTTGGTTTTCCTAATAGCTAGCCTCTATGAAGAGCCACAAGGGCATGAAGAGTTTAAAACACAAGTTGATGATTTTCTTGACAAAGGGCTTGTTGAAGTGAAAGTTGTGGGTCCCACTATGTTGGTGCATGAAGAAAAGATGGATCTTGGGTATCGTTTTGATTGCAAAGCTTTCAACTTAACATTTTATTCATGAAGGAAGCAAAGATTCAACAAAGGCAAAGAGTGGAACAATATGAAAGACAAGCATATGAAGGTTATCCAACGGTGGTATTTGATCGGGAGGATGGATTCGGTTACACATGATAAAGAGGTGTTCAAGTTGTGCCTGAGAATAGATGAAGTTCTTCCCGAATTATTAAGAAAGATCATAAAGAATGCTTACAAGGTTGGTGCCCGGTGGCGCAATATCTTGCCTACGTTCAAGGTCGGATTTGAGGCCTTATCATGGTGAAGACTTGAGGACAAGTCTTTTTTTCCAACTATAGAGGGTTGATCTGGGCTTCTATAAACCATGAAACATTGAGATGCAGCCCTAATTATTGAAGGAATTGGATTGAGGAGGTCAAGGCATTGAATACATGTGAAAACTCCTTTTTTGGACCTCATTTGGGCCTTGGAAGGCGAAAAACGTGGTCAAGCCCCAGGACAAACCCACGATGTGGAGATTTGCCCGTATTGATTTTAGAAAGATTTGCCGCGGGATCTTCGGAGGATTTGTTTTATGAATCTCTTTATTATTTCTTTAGAAAGATTTGCTCCAATATTTTATTCTATCCCTTTAGAAAGATTTGCTCCAATATTTTTCTATCCCTTTTAGGAAGATTTGCTTTATTTATTTTAAGAAAGTTTTCTTTTAGGAGTTGCTTTTGTAATTTAGAAAGTTTCTTTTCTAATTAAAGTAGGAGTTTCTTTGATTTAGAAAGTAAGGGGCTATATGTACCCCCCATAATGTAGTCTTTTGACAAATCAGTTCAAGTTTAATAATATTTTGAGATTTCTCTTTTTAAGAGTTCTCTCTTGTTCTCTTATCTCTTGGGTGGATTCCCTTGGGGACGAGTTCGTGGCTTCTCATACCTAAGTGGATTCCTTGGTGGCGAAGTCTTTGTCCGGCTTATCAATCAACCCGTCCATAGTTGATTGTGGCGCCTTCACTTCATCATCTATCTTGTGTGGATCGTTTCATTAACTCGGTAAATAACCACTCTTGTGCAAACTCTACTATCCTCACCATCTCATCTTTTCTCTAAACTTTCCATAACCAAATTTTCAACCTCAACCCAAAACTTTCAAAATCTTGTTCCATACTACTAAAACCTTCCTAAATACCCCTTTTCCCCTTATATACCATAAATTTACCTTTCTTAACTTAGAAAATCTCCAAAATTCGTCCATAACCTATTTTGACCCAAGAAAACTACCCCAAACCCATATTTTGACTTACCTAAACTTCTGGATCATCCATCACGGTCCCAACCTTGCATCAATCGTATGATCCTTTTCTCCATGGATTCGGGAGACACATTGGGAGTGAGGTTTCAGTTTCCTTTACACTAGGTCCCCTGGGTCATTATCCATATCACCATTCCCATTTTATGGTGACTTGCCTCGATTTGGCATCCTCGGGATGAGTGGTTCCCCTATCCTCATCGATCGTCGTCTCGCTTCATGAACGATGTGTCTTTTTGTGTACATCACCTGTTGCATGGCATTGTTCACTTATGTGCTAGTCAAGTCGCTTTGCTCAAAGGTATTGCCAGTCAGCCTTTCCTGGATATCAGTAACCTTCACATTTCCAGCCTTACCTGGGGTTGTAATGTGGTTACTATATCATCAGCGTGTGCTTGCACTACTCACTATAGAAGAATCAGCATCATCAACATAGTCTTTAACAGGCCTCCTAGCAAAGTGATCCAGACCAGCTGTATTTCCAGAGTCAACCATTTTCTTCACTGCCACGACACTTCCCGCGTAGATCTTCACAGGTGTGCGGCGTTTCGAGGAACCGTGATTTTCAGTTCTAATAGTAGTATGCCCACCATTTCCCGGATCAATATTGCGAGATTTAGGAAATGTACAATTCACATCCGCCTCAATGCATATCCTAGCAAGGATAATCTAGAGTGATTCTCGGTGAGAAGTGTCTAAATGCATAAAGATACTACGGCACTTGCAATGTATCCCAAGGCTAAATGTGATCCAGTATTCCAGAGGGATGTTAAAAAACTTTACCCAGATAGGTAGGGAAGTGATGCACGTTAAGCATCTCCATGCCTGGTTTCCAGAATCGAAGAATGATTGGTCTACCAGCCAAATACCAAGGCCCATTCTCTCCAAAACCCAATCCCAGAACAGCGGGTCTACGAACTGAATATGTACAACCCATTATACGTGGTGGGAGTCTCGGGTATCGTGTTTGCCCCCAAGCAGCTCGGCGAAGATTTAACCACATGTAATGGGAGACGCCTGTCAAGGAACTGACCCACAAGGCTTCCTTCCCATAGACCCACTCCTTGACCACTTGCCTCGAAGGAGGTTTTGATGAGTCACCTTCCCATCGTAGAAGGGGCGTGAAGGCCAAGAAGAGCAAGATTTTGGGCCCGATTCACAAATAGTGTCCTCGATTGTGGCTAACCTTGGCGATTATCCGATTGCTTGACCTCGGCGCGACCCTTGCCTTCAACGCTTGACCCGGACACGAACTTTGACGCTTCTCTGTTTGCACCGGAATCCGACGATGGCCGAATTGGTGGGAAGTCGTCATCTCGAGACCGAAGTGAACACTCGATCGGAGGAGGGCCGGCGAGATCGGCGATCGGGACCAGTATCTCCCGATGCAGCGACGAGGCCCATACAGGGACCTCTGCAAGACTCACCAGGAATCCCATTCCTACGACTAAGATTTGAAACACTCGGCCGGAAAATGTTCTTTCTGGTTTTAACCCATTCACGAGTTGGTCCTTTTTGCGAAGCGCCGCGTCGGCGACGGATCCATTTTCCCCTCAAATCCTGTAATTAAGATCTTCAGTACGTTTTCCTTAACGCCGGCGATTGCGGAATGAGCTATCGGCTGTGCGGCATCATGATGAGAGAGCTTTGCCGCGCATTTCCACCATCTTTGTTGGATCTTGCAAACGATGAAGCCGAGATGATCTTTTCTTGGATATAACCGATCAGCGATTTCGGATCTCACCAGATCTGTGCTCGGCTCCCCTTTATCTAAGGATAATACCTCAGAAGCGGCTACATTTGCAACCCCACTGTCGACATACCCATTTCCCACCGTAACCTCGGATAGGAAGACCTTCGGTCCAGCGCTATTATCTGGGAATGATTGCTTAGAGACGATAACTGCGGATCTGAGGAGGATACCGTGACGGCGTTCGGGCCGAAGTTGAACCTGCTAGCGTCGAGAATCTGCAGACGCCACATCGTTGGCGCCTTAGGTGGTAGTGATAACCTCAGATGGGAAGCTGTATTTCGGCTGAGCCTCAGCATGCTTGACTGAAATAACGCTCCATTATGGGTAACCTTTATGGGATCGGGAATTTTGGGCTTGGAGCCACGTGTGGTCAACTCCCACAACTCCGGTCCCCACCAACCTATTTGTCATCCCACGTGAATCGGTCTGAAGGCAGGCAGAAATTAAATCACCGAGAGAGAGCATTTTGGTTTTTTAACTAGGTGTGTTGATGCTGGTAATCTTGAAGTTGCCGTTGATTCTATAGCGGTTGTTTCAGATACCAATATTCCTAATGTTATCTCCACTCTAAGTGGAATAGGATCATTGGATTCTTCCAAGCTTGACCTTCCAAATATTGCAGATTTCTCAGACACTTCTCCTGTTTGTGAAACGTTTAAGCATATAAAGAGAATTGAGTGAAATTTGGACTGCATGCGCGATGTCAAAGAAGAAGCTCGAGCGAGGGAAAAGGAACATGCTATCAAGGGCAGAACTCTAGCAATAGTGTGGACACCATATCTCCATACATTGTTGAAATCTTTGACTAATCCTGCGAGGTGGTCACGTGCCGGGGATGTGGGCGGGTTTGTCTTGTATGTTTTTGCCGGGTTATGGGGTTGAGATTTTCTACGGTGGTTGGTTGGTGCCTTGTTTTGAGTTTGGGTTGTCTTGAGGATTGTTGTTCTCTTGTTTTGGTTCCACTACGGTGGTTTTGTATCAGTGAATGCCTGCTCCTATGTTTTAGGGAGGTCTTTGTCAGGTTTTCGTGTTTACGGTTGCCCTTGGCTGTACTATTTTTAGTTGTTGGGGTGTGCAGCTTTTGGAAATAAATTCTTAATTATCCAAAAAAAAAAAAAAAAAAAGTAAACTGCTCACATGATTCTCTGGAAGCATTTGGCATTGTGCACACGAGGTTTGGCATTATCATGGGTATTTAGGCCTTTGTTTCTATCACACCCCTAATTCCTTTGGTGTGTGATTTATATTTATATTTTACCAAGTTTTTCCGCGACTTGAGTCTAAACTCCACTTAGGATAATCACTTGGAAGCGTAAATAAGACACTACTCCAGGTCTCCAAACATACACACATATCGGTATAGAGTTAATTCCTCAATGTACCCAAAACTATACACTTACACTTGATCTTTCGAACCTATAAGAATATCCCTCACAGGGAGCTCGGTTGGCCTTTGGCCCTGCCTCACAAAGGCGGAGGTCCCGGGTTCGAGCCTCCCGGGGGGACACTGGGGAATTCCCCATAAATGGGGAGGCTTACCCGGTCGGTTCTCCGGGGCCCCTAGGGGATTATGGGGATGCGTAAGCGGACCGATCACCCCTAGGTCATCAAAAAAAAAAAAACAAAAACAAAAAAACAAAAAATAAAAAAAAATAAAAAATATAAAAATAACTTTTACACAAAGTTCCAAAACTAGCGGCTACACAAGCCAAATATTCAATGATCCACATAACACTAAATATTCATCAAAATGTATGCTTTCGACCACAGCCAAAAGCTAAGGTTGGCATACAAACTTCCAAATCCTCGAAAACCTGCAAGTCCAACTTTCATGTCACGCCGAAAGCTAGAGTCTCGAAATATCTTCATCTAAGGTGGAGGAAATAATGGGGAGTGAGTTCGACAACGGTATTGAATCCATAACAAGCCATGCTCATAAAAACATTTCAATTTTTACATAATTCAAGATATCTCAAAACATGAGCATTTTCTGAATAATAGGTTATGGAAACACATGAATCGCGATACTACCACCATCTCAGCCCCTCATCGGTGACTCTTTTGGGCTTTCACTCGGGGACTAGCCGATCATCCCGAACGACAAATTCTTCGGGACTTACCACCTAGGGATATGCCCGCATCCGAGTATATGCGTGACCTTTACGGGACTGACCCGGGGACTAGTCATCGTCAAGTGTCCCGCACTACATCAATCCGGACTCTCCTGTGAGTCTCCTTACCCATGTCATGCTTTAAAACAATTTCACAAAGCATTCAACCACATGGATATTTAAAACATCATGTGCAGTTAATTCAAAGATTTCCATATATATAAAAATATACATTTATATATCACTAGAAAATCACCACGGAATTGACAAATAGTGCAATTTAACATCAACCACGGTACACAAGCGGGGAGAAGGTTATAGATTCCCTACCTTCCTTAGATTAAAAAAAATCCACAAGTCTCAGGAAGTCAAAACCACGGCTACTCGAGGATGCAATTAACAGGTCATAAGATTTCTTAGCCTCAAAGCAATCAGGGTTACATAAAATTACCCAGTGGTCTATTACTACTTCACCACTCGAATCACACAAATTCTTATACCTCAGCATTGATCAACCATGATCCTCAGTGCACTACTAACACACTTACTAGATCAACATTTAACACCCCTTATTAGGGTAACACAAGCAGCACACCGCAAACACTTGCGCCACTTTTGGCTATCTCAGACCCATATTTTTCTATAACTATAATTTTTTTTTACCAGCCATACATGTTTTTGTTCTTGTGGTCTTCTGACCAAAGTTCCCCCTATCTCTTAGCTTTCCACAGCCTCTTAAATCAGGTCATTCAGACCTCAAAATCCAAGTTATGGTTTTTACACTCGACCTCCCAGGCCCATTTCACAGGACGAATCGTGCCCTCTCTTCACCCCCATACTTTGACGAAATTATGGGTTCATATGAATATAATTTGGCCATACTTTCTTCATGAAGTTACTCCCTGTGGCTACTTTGAAGGATTTTGAATCACTCCATTTGGATCGGTATAACTGACTTATATTTCCAGCAGGAACTACTCGAACGGGGGACAGAATGCATGCGACTTTCAGCCCTCAAATTCAAGGATCTTATGGTAGGGTTTAGTTCTTGGTTGCTTCTTGACATTCGAAGGGGCTGGAGTCTTGGGCTTCTTCTCCAAGCTGGAATCATCGGTTGAAGTTCTTTGCAGGCCCGACTCATGGCCAGCTCTGCGTCATGGGGTCGAAGCGGCAGACGGCACCTCCCTTGGACACACACACACATGCCATCTTCACAAAGCAGGTCTTTTACAATTTAGGGTTCCACCAAACTCACGATACGAACCACGTCAGCTTGTGAGAGGCCGTGATCGAATTAACTCAGGAAGAGCAGCTATAATGTGACTTGGATGGATGACCTTGACCGGGTTGCTTATATGGAAGCAAGAACAGCGGTATATATGAGAAGCCCTGATCGGTGATGGAGTTGATGAAACGCCACGGAATAACCGATAAGTTCAAGGAGTTCTTTAAAGAACCAAGAAGTGAAACTCTCAATTTTATAAATGCTTAAAACTTCAAGAATATAGGGATAACAAGCCTTTTTTAAATAGGCCAGAAAAATATGAAGAATAGAAACTAAATATTCGGCCACAAGGAAAGTAAATATTTGGCCAAAAACAAGAAAGGAAACTACTACACACGAGAAAGTGCAATAAACGCATTGAAGATGGAATGCTCGGTGGTGGGGTCCGGTGCTGGTGGAGGGGGGTCCACCCATGTTCAGCTTCCCAAAAGGGGGCAATCTCAGTCTTGGGCTCCAAAAGCAGAGGGACGACAAGAACGTGCGACCATGGCGAGATCGCAAATCGAGCACTTCGGCCCTCAATCTTCCAGAGTCACCGGCGACTCCATTGTTGCAGCTCAAGCTACCTCGGGGCCCGAGAAGGGTCATCGCGAGAGAAATGGCGGGTTTGAAGGTTGCTTGTGCGGCGAGATGCTGTCGGTGCGGATCGTTGTTGCGGGCCACTTGGTCTATGGGCCGGCTTGTTGTCGGGAGCCAGCTGTGGTGCCAAAACGGTATCCGGTGGTGTGGAGGCGAATTGGCGGAGGCAACTAGATGCGTCCTTCACGGGGAAGTGGGTCTCCGATCCCGATCCGGCGGGTAGTAGTGAAATGCCGCCGCTTCCGTCTGCGGTGCGGCGAACGAGAGATCCGTGCTGCGGTTTTGTTTCTTCAGCGTGGCGGCGGAAAGTGGAAAATGAATGGTCGATCTTGGTGGCCGGAGAATGCGCGGCGGGGAAGGCCATGATCGGGGTGAGAGTGGCTGTTGGGAGATGGATCTGGGAGTAACCATTTCTAGATTCTTTGGTTTTTATGGAGACAAATGTTGATGCAGGGAGGATCGTTTGGTGTTTGACTCGAGTCGGGTAGAAGATATTGAGGAAGGCTTGGGAAATGGTCTGGGTGGTAACAGTGGGGACAGAATTGGTGAACCGGTTCCTGTGAAATCATGGAAGACTTTGTTCTCAGTGCCTGCTAAAACTCATGGTCCACTGCAGTTTTCCAGGCCACATAAATCGGATGGGAAGTTTGTGGTCAAACCTCCTGAGGAGGCGGTGATGGAAGGAATAGATATGTGGAAGGGGTGTTTGGTTGGTCAATTCTTGGACAAACGGCTTCCATTTCCGGTGGTGCATTCGTTAGTAAACAAATTGTGGACGAAAGTGCACGATATAATCACGACTAAGAATGGTTTGTATTTTTTTAGATTCAGAGACCTAGAGGCCCGGGATTAGGTTATGGATTCTGGACCGTGGCATCTTGCTGGGAGACCCTTTATTTTACGTTCATGGAGACCAGGCATGGATATGATCAACATTCAGCTCACCTCTATTCCAATTTGGGTTAAGTTCTATAATATACCTCTGGAATATTGGACTAACAAATCTTGGAGTATATTACCAAGTCTTTGTTGAAATCCACTCCATCTTGATGCTCTCACTGAGAATCAGTCAAGGCTATCCTTTGCTAGGATATGCATAGAGGTGGGGTTATTGTGAATTCCCAAAGTCGATTACATTGGGCGTAGATATGAATACTCACGATTAGGTGGATACCCTTGGACTCCCCCCCGATGTTGTTCCAATTGCAAGCTATTGGCTGTCCCGGCACTGCGCCATGTAATGAAAGAAACGAGCAGTAAATCTTGGCACCCTGAGAAGGGTGAGGAGTGGGGAAAGAGGTTAGTATGGGCGATGAAAGGAAGGCTTCACGGGATATGGGAATGACTCTGGGAAGGATCAGGCGGTGATACGGTCTTCGATGTTGCGACAAAGGGATTCTTGTGATTGTGCAAAACATACTTTAATGGAGTGCGGTGAGAATACCAAAGCGGTGATGATGTCCATCCCAAATTACCGGAGTAATACTCGAGATGTCTTGCTTTCCGAAGTGAGGAAGAATGTCGAATGAGGTAGCTAAGAATTTGGAAGCATCCGAATCGATCCACGTTAGTCTTTGATTTCTCGATACTTCACCCACTTTTGACACTTTCAAGAATATAAAGAATTGATGAAATTTGGATTACACTCCTGTACCACTATCTAAGAAGAAGCTCAAGAAATTGAAAAAACAATACCAAGTTTCTAAGCAGGCAGCGGATGTGGGGGGGTCCATCCACATTTCCAATGATTAAATTTGCAGCTTGGAACATAAGGGGTTTGAACGACTCCCTTAAACAAAAAGAAGTGCGTTCGTTTGTGGTGTCCCATGATCTTGATTTTGTGTGTATCTTGGAAACTTCGGGTGCGGGCTCCCCCAATAAGGGTGAGAATTTTTCAATTCTATTTCTGGTTGGAGACTTCTTCATAGTATGATCATGCCTTGCTTGGTAGAATTTGGATGTGGTAATCCACGAGGAAGGTCGGCATTGATGTTATCCATGCCATGGACCAAGCTATCTTTGTGTCACGTTACGACTCTTGGAATGACTATTCCTTTTGGTGTTCGGCTATATATGCTTCGAATAACTACGTAGACAGAAGAGTGCTATGGCGCCATCTTCTTTGGTGTGAGCCCATGGTCGGCCAAAATCCTTGGTTTGTGTTGGGGGACTTCAACACCACCAGGTTTATCAATGAAAAGACTGGGGGTAATATGATGTATGACACGGCCATGAACGATCTTCACGAGTGTCTGTTCAATCTTGAATTAGCGGATATTCCGTTCTTGGGGCCTATATTTACGTGGATGAACCGTCGGGAGGGGGCGAATTTTATAGCAAGGAAGTTGGACCGTTGTCTCCAAAATGAATATTGTTTGGATGTTTTCCCGATAGATGGCCGGAAGTCTTGCATCTGGGGTTGTCCCGATCCTTTGCCCTCTGGTTACCAACCTTAACGTTAGGCCGGATTCCGGGCGCCGTAAGTTATACCCCTTCAAATTCTTTAATTTTTGGGCTGACCATCCTGCTTTCCTGGAGCTAGTAAAGGATGCATGGAATAGTGATGTATTCGGCACACCCATGTATAGATTGACCATGGCTGAAAAGTGTGAAGAAATTTGCTCTCAAGGCATAATTTCACTCTTTTGCAAAGCTGCGTGGCGTGTTGTGGATCGAGTTCCTAAGCCGAGGGCCCAATCTGCGCGTTGTTAAGCGGCCCCTCGATCCCACTACGGTGGAAAATGAAGAGGTGTTTGAAGGCATTTCATGACTTGGCTGTCTTAGGAGGGGTTCACACAAAACAAAAGTCACAGAATTAGGTGGCTTAAACTTGGAGATCGAATACTAGTTTTAACCTGAAGCCATCAAAGCAGGGAATGCAGGAATGTTATAAAAGTCATTACTTTGGCAAATGGGTGCCGAATTGAAGGCAGGAGGCTGCTCGAGCGGAAGCTAGTTGCCCTTCAAAAAAGTAATGTGTTATGATGATCAGTCACAATGTGTAATCACTATCTTGATAACTTGGATGGTCTGGCCAATTGCCCATCAACACTTGGTCTCTTTAAGCGGTAGGATAACCCATGAAGAGATCAAGAATGCTATTTTCTCTATGAATGACTCCAAGCCAGAGATTTTGATGGTTTCTCATCCTTATTTTTTGAAAGCTTGGAGTATTGTTGGTAGTGATGTAGTTGACGTTGGAATCCTTCTTTGATTCGGGTTGTATACTTCGAAGTGGTGCACTATTATTGCTTTGGTGCCCAAGGTCCCAAACCTGAATCTATGTGATTATAGGCGATATCTGTTGTAATACTATATCTGAAGTGCATTTATTTCAAGATTATTGCTACAAGGATAAAAGTCAAAGGTTCTCAGTGAGATTATAAATCCTGATGTCGCTTTGTACAAGGTCGGAGTATTGCCGACAATGTTCCCTTAATACCAAGATCATGTGTAATTATCATCTAATAACGGCGCTGTATAAAGCATCAAAAATTGACATAAGAAGGTCAGACCTAACAGGATGGAGCGGTATTATTGATATTCTCGTCTGCAATGGGTACTCTCAAGCAATATTCTGAAATGCATAAAGGCATGCATCTACTCCTTCTTTCTAAGAGTCGTGAAATGGTGAATCCTGCGGTTTCTTTGGACCCCTTATCCCCTTGCTTTCATCATTGCAATGGAAGCCTTCTGGGATCTTTATCTCGCGGGTCGCCAAGGGCGGGCAAGGATTTGAGTTTCATCCTAAATGTGCAGGAGTCAACTTGACTCATGTATGTTTTTATGATGACATTTTTATTTGCTGGTGGAACGCCTTCCAGTTGTCCAAATTATTATGGACGAGTTGTACGTTTGAGAACTTCTCCGCCCAAGTGAACAAACGTAAGAGTGCTATTTTCTCATAGGGTTAATGGTGATGTCAAAAATGATATTTTGAACATTACCGGTTTTTCTTTGGGAGTTACTCTATGAAATACCTTGGAGTTCCACTCATAGCTTCAAGATTTTCTCATTGTGATTGTCGCCGCTCCTGATAAATCGCTAGCTGATCCGTGCGTGACAAGTAGATCATTATCCTTTATGGTAGATTGCAAACGTTATCTTCGCGGTTGTATAACATCTTAAAATGTACCGGGTGTAGGCATGTTCATCATTCCAAAGTACACTATTGATAAAATTGAGCAAATTTTCAGCAGCTTTCTGTGGTCTGGTAAAGTGGGGAATGCTCGGCGTGCAAAGATTAGATGGGAATTTGTATGTCTTCCAAAGGAAGAGGGCGGATTGGGTCTCAAGGCCGAAGTTAAAGATTCAAATGATGCTAGTGTTATGAAACATATTTGGAATCGCTTATAGGGAAGGACTCTTTATGGTGGTTTGTCTGTTATTATCTAAGACAGGGAGTTTGTAGTGCAAAGATACCTTCGAAATGCTCCCCGGAGTTGGAGGAAAATTCTTCTCACCGAGGACGTAATCGACTTTCATAAGACACAAGGTGTAATGTGTGCTAGACTTTCTATGGCATGATTTCCGAACCCGATTGGCCCTCTCCTATCTTGTTATGGAGAACTGACTATTTATGATTCGCTATTCATAGGAACGCCTATGTAGCGTAGGTTATTGTTGGTGGTAGGTGAACTGCCTATCGCAAATTCAGTCGACTCCTTATTGCTATCAAGAATAATGTAGGATCATCCTATTGATGACTTGCGATATTGTTTCGGACACTAGCCCTCCCGGGTTTTTACTGTTAGCTCAGCTTGGAACCAGATTAGACCAAGAATGCAGGTAGTAAACTGGCACAATTCCGTGTGGTCTCTGCTTGGCTAGGAGACATGCTTTTATAGTTTGGCTGGTCATCCATGATAGATTGATACCCAAGACAAGCTCCTCAAATGGGGCCTTATCAACTCTATGTCATGGTATATCTCCACGGCAATGTTGGATGATAGACCATTTGTTCTTTCTACGCCAATTCACCGCGGTATTTGGATGCAGGATCTTAAGGTTGTGGGAACTTCAGAATGCCGAGAACTCGAGAATGAATTCGGTGGGTAGTTGGAACCAAGGGTAACCTCACTCATCTCTATTACAAAGAGGGATTGCGTGGGGAGCTACTATATATCATTTATGGAGGACAACGCAGGAATCCATGAAAACCCCATACTTCCACTGCAGATCATTTTTCACATCATATGTACGAGGTCGACTTAGAGTCCACTCGCTGTGGCTGCGTATGTTGATGATAACTCGCACGCATCTTGGTGCGAGATGGTCTTTTCCTCTTCTATCCTAGGCCACAGGTCGACCCATTGACTTCATATGACTCCTGCCACTTCTGGGTGGTTGGTTCTTTCGGCCGGTGGGCGTGGTGTTCTGTTCTACCGTCCCAAAGTTGTGGTCAGGTGGTTTGTTTGTGGGTTGCTTTGGCTCGCCTGGCATGGTCGCTTCTGAGTGTGGCCTTCATTGAGGATTTGGGTCCCGCTCCCGTGAGGTATCGTGTTTTTGTTTATGTGGCTCCGTGCCCTGATGTGGGCTGCTATTCGTGTTCTATTCAGTTTCGCCAGGCTTCGGGCTGTATCGTTTGGTTTCATTGCCATCGTGATTTTGTTTCGCTGTTGCCCTTCGTAAGTTTCAGGAGGAAAGGTCCGTTTTTCGTTTTTTTTCTAGTGGCCTCGTGGCTTCTTGTATTGTATTGATTGTTGTTTGGAGCTTGGCCTTTTTTGAAATAAATTTACTTATCCAAAAAAAAAAAAAAAGTGCAATAGATCCACATAATGCTCTCTAGAGAAGTTCTGATTGTCGTCTTCGCATTGATCTCACATAAATGACAAATTCTGTGGTGGGGTCGGGAGTTAATGGGGGGTTGACCACAAGTGGTAGGCCTACCCAAAAAGGAGATTCACAGCTTTGGGTTCCTAAAAAAGATACCCACACGGATGCACTCTTTTCAGGTGAGGTTTCTCTGAATGTGCAGAATGGAGTGGACGCTGCCGGAGTGAGCTCATCGGAGGTCGTCTCTACCACCGACGATCTCAACGATGGAAAGGTGACTACACCGCACCGCTTGGTCCATTTTCGTCCGGCCAAGACCGGAGGTCGGGCCTTCGATCCGTGTTTTGCTCTCCAGCTCAAACCCGCCGATCCGACATCAGAGTTCACCAAGGCTTCCATTAGTCACGTGAGCCTGGCAGCATCCTCCAGCCAGTTAATCGGGCAGAAGTTTGCGGGAAGGCCGATCTTCGTGGGATACCGCCGGGTTACGTGTATGAGAAGACACCGGTCGTCAGGCTCACTATGGTCAAATGGTGGCTGGTAATACCGAGGTAGCGGTCGTCGGGCTGATGAGACGCTATCAGGAAGGTAAAGTAAAATCATGAAGAACCTTTTTCGCGCCCGAAAACAAGTGGTCAAGACAGCCTTCCATGTATCATTACACGCAATGGGAAGCTTGTTGCCAAACTACGGAGGCGATGAACGGCGCATTGATATGTGGAAGGTGTTCGTTGACAATTTCTGATAAACGACTTCATTTCCTCGGAAGACCGTCAACGTTATGGGGCGTTAGCGAGACGCCTCGACATATCCACAAATGTAAAATGGATTATTTTTCTTTAGATTCGTGACTCGAGGTCTGATCAAGGCGGATTCCTCGCACCAGCGGCATCTGGCAGTGGAGACCATTCATATTACGAGCATGGAGGCTGCATGGATATGTCGACATTCAACTATCCATCATTCCACCTGTCAATTCTACACATTCCTTGAATATCAGACAAGCACATGTCTCGTACATAGCAAGTACTGTGGGTATCCCGCTCCATCTTGATGCACTCACTGAGAACCAGACAAAGTTATCCTTGCTAGGGATTTGTGTGAGGGGTGGTTGATTGTGAATTTCCTAAGTCTATACTACTGGACAGGGTAATGGCAAATATTCTAATATAAGGATTGAATATCCGTGGACTCCACAATGCTGCTCTGAATGCAAGCGGTTTGGCCATAATCTAGTTAACTATCAAGTTAAGAAGGGTCCAAAAAGTATTCCTGGGAATGAATCAGAGGCTGAGAAGGTGGCCGTTGAGAAGATGGATGTGCAAAGATACGAAGTACTTGAAAGATGCTATGCGGGAATACCCGATAATATACGGATGTGATGTTGTTAAAAGCAATGTAGAAAGGCAGGGGATGCAAGTAATCATGCATTACGAGAATGCGTGGGCAATCGGGTTGGCTAATGGCATTTCAAATAAACTAAGCTGCATGGTATGCCTTGAATGTCTAGCTTCGGAGCGGGGAAGAGGAAGAGGAGACAGCAGAATCATAGTATCCTAACAATGCCCCTTAGATTTTCACAGTTCTTGCTCCTATTACGAGATACGTTCAAGCGGATAAAAGAAGTTGATGAAATTTGGACTTCACGCGATTACTGATCTGAGGCTCGAAATTAAAGCGGAGTCTTCTTTACCAAGCGGGGATCCGATGGTAGGGGGTAATACAGCTTCCCAATGGTTAAATTTGCTTCATGGAACATAAGGGGCTTGAATGATCCCCTTAAGCAAAAAGAAGTTCGTTCGTTTATAGAGTCCCAAACTCTTGATTTTGTGTGTATTCTGGAAACTCGGGTGCGTGCGCATAACAAGGACAGAATTTTCACAGCTATACTTCCGGGTTGGAGATTGTTTCATAATTATGATCATGCCTTACTTGGTAGAATTTGGATTTGTGGAAACCCAGATAAGGTGAGCATTGATGTTATCCATTCAATGGACCAGGCAATACTTTGTCACGTTAATGCTATCAAGGACAATCTTTCATTTTGGTGTTCGGCCGTATATGCTTCGAATAACTACATGGATAGAAGAGTGCTGTAGCGTCATCTTCAATGGTGTGAACCCCGTGGTGAGCGAAATCCATGGTTCGTTATGGTGACTTCAACACCACCAGATTTGTCAATGAGAAGTCTGGGGGTAACATGGCTCAGGATTCGGCCATGTTGGATTTTCATGAGTGTCAGTTCAACTTGGAATTGGCCGATGTCTCTTTCCTGGGGCCCATATTTACGTGGATGAGCCGTGAGAGAGAAAATTCATAGCTAGAAGTTGGATCGTTGTCTTCAAAATGAATGTTGCTTGGATATGTTTCTGATCGATAACGGAAGTTCGACCTGCAGGTTATCGACCATTGCCTGCAGTCGCAAGTTTGAATATTAGGCCAGGTTCTTGGCGCGGGGAAAAATTTCCCTTTAAATATTTTGAATTTTTGGGTGACCGCCTGCGTTCCTTGAAATTGTGGAAGGCTTGTAGGCTTAGGCGTCCCATGTGCCAGTTGTGTGAGAAAATGAAAGAGTAAAGCGTCCCTTAGAGCGTTAATTTCCACTCATTTTGGTAAGTTGCGTGGCAGTTGTGGAAGCCGAGAATTTAGACCGGAGGGCCCAATCTTTGTCTTGAACAATCCATCGATCCTTGCTGGTGGAAAATGAGAGGAAGTGTTTAAAGAGATACCATGATCTAGCCTATGCAGAGGAGGGTTTCTTAAAACAAAAATCAGTCTGAGTGTCTCAAACTTGGAGATCGAATCTGAGGTTTTCCATAAAGTTTGTCAAGGCTCGGAGATGCGGGTGCGATAAAGAATCATAACTTAGGAAATGGATGCATAATTGATGACCGGAGGCCATCAAAGAAGAATTGTTGGTTTTTAGAATGTGTTAATATCGTGGTCCTTCTTTTAACCAAGACTACATGGATAATGTTGGTGGGTTCACATGGTCTACGCAGCACCTGGACATATTAAAGGGTGAAATTACTCATGAGGAGATCAAGAAGGCCATGTTCTCTATTGATGATAACAAAGCCCCGGGCCCCGATGGTTTCTCGTCCCTTTTTTCAAGGCCGGCGTGGTACATAATTGGGAGTGATGTGGTGAGCGGTGTCTTTTTTTTTTTTTTTTTTTTTTTTTTTTTGGATAAGTAAACAGTGTCTTCTTTCTTCAAATCTGGTAGTCTTCTTCGGGAGATTAATTGCACAGTTATTGCTTTGGTGCCTAAGGTCCCTTATCCGAGTCTATGAATGATTATAGACCAATCTCCTGTTGTAACACCGTTTATAAGTGCATTTCGAAGATTATAGCTGCGAGAATTAAACAATGCATCCCTGATATTATAAGCCCTTCACAGTCAGCTTTTGTGCAAGGTCGGAGTATTGCAGATAATATCCTTATTACCCAAGAGCTTATGGTCAACTACCATCGAAACAGTGGGCCTCCTAGGTGTGCTCTAAAAATTGACATTAAGAAGGCATATGACACAATTAGTTGGAGTTGTATTTTGGGTATTTTATTCAGCATGGGAACACCTGCATTTTTGTTGGAATGTATTAAGGAGTGCATCACTACCCCTACCTTCTCTGTATTGGTAAATGGTATTTAGCGGGGTTTTGCTATGGTAGAGGTGAGATTAAAGGGGATCCTTTATCTCCACTTTTATTTATCATTGCTATGGAGGCCCTTTCTAGGTCCTTATCAGCGGCTACCCATAGTCAGGAGTTTCAGTTCCATCCTAAATGCGAGGAAATCAGCTTAACCCATTTAAGCTTCGCGGATGATATTTTCCTTTTTTCTGGAGGGACGAAGTCCAGTGTTCAAGTTATGATGGACGAGTTGGAAAAGTTTGAGGTATTCTCTGGGCTGCAAGTAAACAAGCAAAAGAGCGCCATATTCATGGTCGGGGTAAGCGACGACATCAAGTCTGATTTATTGAACACCACAGGATTCGGTTTGGGGAGGTTTCCTATGAAATATCTTGGAGTCCCTCTGATCTCAACTAGACTTTCCCAATGTGATTGTCAGCCGCTACTGGATAAAATTCTGGACATAATACATTCTTGGACTAGCAGGGCGTTATCATATGCGGGAAGGTTGCAGCTGATTGGTTCTGTTTTGTATAGTATCCAGCTGTATTGGTGCAGCCTGTTTATTATACCGAAATACACAATTTCTAAGATTGAACAAGCTTTCAAAAGTTTCCTTTGGTCTGGAAAAATTGGGAATTCTCATCGAGCCAAGATCAGTTGGGAGTCGGTTTGCCTTCCGAAGGAGGAGGGTGGTTTGGGCCTGCGTCGTATCAAAGATTCGAATGATGCAAATGTTATGAAACACATTTGGAATCTATTTTATAGAAAGGACTCATTATGGGTCGCATGGGTGCGGAGGATGTATATGAGACGCGGGAGCTTGTTGTGTGCTAAAATCCCTTCGATTTGCTCGTGGAGTTGGCGAAAATTGCTTCAGCTGAGAGATAGGATCAAACCCTTCATCAAGCACAAGGTGCACAATGGTACGGGGACTTTTTTATGGCATGATTCTTGGAACCCGGTTGGTCCCCTCCTTCCTTACTATGGAGATCGAATCATATATGATTCAGCTATTCATAATAATGCTCGTGTGGCGAGGTTATTGATGATGGTAGATGGGGTGGCGAGTGCGAACTCTGAGCCTTATTGCTATCAAGAATAGTTGTGCCAACTTCGCCTTATTGACTCTAGAGAGGACGTTATCTCTTGGACACTTGCTCCTTAAAAAAGAGTATTCACGTAACTGACTTGGAACAATTTTAGACGAAGCGGTGGTGGCGGCACTTTACGATATGAAATCCCAGAAACTGTCGGGGGAACATGCATTGTTATGCGGATGGCCATTAGGGATGGGTGGTTTGCTTTGAGACAAGCTTCTCAGTGGGCATGATTAACTCTATGTCTTGTGTTTTACGCGGGCTAATGTTGAAGGCAGGAATCACTTGTTTTGGATACCCGATTCAGCACTGCTTTGGTATTTGGTTGAAATTTTAAGGTTATGTGGGAATTCTAGAATGCACGGAGTTGGGGAGAATGAGTTCTTATGGGTAATTGCTACTAAAAGAAATCCTTTGTTCTATCTTGAAGGATTGCGTGAAGCGCTACCATTTATCACTTGTGGAGACAACGGAATAGTAGAATCTATGAGAACATCTATTCTCCAGCTGATGCTATTTTTCATCTCATTAGTAATGATGTCAGGCTGAGAATCTCAAGTTTCCAGAAGGTGGTGGATAATCCAGTGAACAGAGCTATGTGTGAGAGATGGTCCTTCCCTCTTAATATTCTTGGCATTGGTGTTTCATGTGGTTGATTGATGGTTTCGTTGTTGGTTGGGTCCTTGTCTTTGTTGGACCTGGGGTGCCTTAGCCCGGGTTGTGGGCTGGGCTTTGGGGTGTGGTGTCTCTGCCCGGGATGTGGGTGGGTGTTTGGTTTTTTTGTTTTGTTGTCCTTGGTTGTTGTTAGTTGTTTGGTACATTTACTTGTATCTCCTTGATTTTTAGGGAGGTTGTCAGTTTTCTTTTTGGGCCTTAGGCTCGTGTATTCTTTGGTTGTGTGGCTTTGCCTTTTGGAAATAAATGCTTACTTATCCAAAAAAAAAAAAAATATCCATGAAGGAGAAAAAGGAAACTATTTAATTTTAGGACAAGGCTTGGTGATAGAATTAGCAACAAATCTGGAACAAATCAGCAGCAAATCTAGAACAAATCAGGAACAAATCAACTCCAAAATAGCGGCAAATCCATCGTAAATCCTCACCAAATCTGAAGCAAACCTTTTCTAAAAAAAGAAATAGCAACTCCTATTTAACTAGAAAAACAGGAGCTTTCCCCAAATTAAATAAAGCGAACCTGCTGACTTGGAGAACAAATCTTTCTAAAATAAACCAACTCCAAATCAAAACAGTAATAAACTCAAAACACTTGGAAATAGAAATATATTAGGTGTCTCCAAGGTTTCACAACCTCCCAAATCTGAATTTTCCTTTTTTTTTTTTTTTTTTTGATAACCAAGGGGTGATCGGTCCGCTTACGCATCCCCATAAATTTTCCATAATTAAGATTGAATTCCCAATGTATGTTGTAAATGCTCTGGCATCACGGATCCTTTGTGCTTTGATTTTCATCATCACCTTTCATCAAATCTAGGGTTAGGATGAAATCCCAACAAAACCCTAGAATATAACCAAAGTCCAATAGAAATACAACTAAGGCCTCAAAGATCATGTTTACATACCTTAGTGAACTTTTCACAAAATAAGCTTTCCTTTAAGCCTTTTCTCCTCCTTCTCTGGCTTCTCTCTAGAACTCTCTCTGTTCCTAAAATTCCAAATTTTCCACTTCCTAGCAAGAAGTTGGTCTCAGCATCCAAAACCAAGAGAGTGGTTGCTTGGCACATGTGATTTCTTCTCATGCACTTGCCATGTGTCCAAGAGCTCTATCTTGCATATATGAGTGTCATGCCCTCATGATGCCACATAGCTCACAAGGATATTGCACTTTAGTCCCTCTCCCACTAACAAGTTTTTCAAAGTGGTCCTTGAAGACATCTTAATTTCAAGCCACAACAAGCCACTAAGCTTACCCTAATTATAATTATTATGCCATAAAAATGCAATCTAACACACTTTGCTAATCTCTATTAAACCAACCATTAAGATGGCTAATCTTAATCACAATTTAAAATATTATAGAGGCATGGTTGCATTTGCTTATAGTAGAGCATTTCATTTGGCTTAGGGAGGTTAGGGCTTACGGTTTTGAGGAGAAAGAAGCCATTTTGGGTTCCAATTGTTTAAGTAAAGAGAAATGAAGAAGAAGAAATCAGGTTTGGAACTCTCATATTTGTTAGTATGAAACTATTTGTATGGAATTCTTGCAAGGAAAGTATGGATTTGTTGGTTAGGAAACCCTCCTAACTCTCTATTTCCCTATGTTTGGGTTTGAAGAACCTTACCTCAACCACTTTGCTTCGAGAAATGCTCTCTAGAAATGCTCGCCTTGTCGTCTTCGCATTGATATTGCAGAGATGTTAAAATCGGTGGTGGGGACAGGATTTAGTGGGGGGTTGACCATGGTGGTCGAGCGACCCCCGAAAACAAAGCTGGACCCACAAAGGGTACACACGATAGATCTTGAACTTTGGTGAGATCTCACGGAATGTTGAGGGTGTAGTCTTGAAGCCGTGGCGTTCATCGGAGGTCGTTACTAACACTTAGGAGATCAGAGCATTTGGGCCCGGATCATGTTGATCTTGGCGGTGCGGTCGTGCCGATCATGGTCTTGAAGGCCACAGGTGTCACGTAGGCGAGATACCGGCGGTCCTTCGGGCAGTGAACCTAACCGCTTATGGAGCTCGTAGGAAGGATGGCGTGGTCATGGTGGGACATCGGGAAGCCTCCGGCCAAGCAATATGAGCGTGGAAAGAGAGCGATCTGCGGGGACCCGGTGTCGGCTAGTAATGGGTATGAGGGATACGTATCAAGCTTTGGCCCCGGCGAGGAAGCAAGGAAGTGAGGTTGGAAATGAGGGGTAAGGAAGGTGCTCGATAAAATCTGGGTAACTTATTCTCTCTGCCCAGTGAAAAGCGGGTGGCCCCTCTGATTCTTTGCCACATTGTGCTGATGGGAAGATTGTTGCCAGACCCCCGGCGGAGGTGGTGAACGAGGGCATTGATATGTGGAAGGGCTGTTTGGTTGGGCAATTTTTGGATAAGCGTCTGCCGTTTCCTGTAGTACGTTCTTTGGTTAACAGGTTGTGGGGCAAGAAGGAGATGCCTGACATTTCCACAACCGAGAATGGCTTATTTTCTTGATTCGGGGACCGGAGGCTCGGAGATTTGGGTCATGGATACGGACCGGAACACAGCGAGGAGACCATTCATATTGCGTGCATGGAAACCAGGTATGGATATGCTTAACATTCGGCTATCCACTATTCCAATATGGGTCAAGTTCTACAATATCCCTCTTGAATATTGGACGAGCACAGGGCTCGGGTACACTCCAGCAGCCTTCAGTGGCATTCCTCCATCTTGATTCTCCTCTAGAAAATCGAGACAAGTATCCTTTGCTAGGATATGTATAAGTGGGAGTTGATTGTGAGTACAATGTACTCTTGGACAAGGAGATGGCAATTTTTCTCTGATAGTCGAGTATCCATGGGCTCCACAATGCTACAATTTACCGGCGATTTGGCCATAAGCGAGAAGCTGTCAAGGTCGGAAAGGGTTGGCGGCTGATTGGTATCCACTAATCACGGAAATAGTCTTCTATGGCTGGCGAGAAGGAAGATGGTGGTGACAAAGACACGAATGATCACGGGGGATAGTAAGCCCCATTAGGAGATATGGTTATTATATTGGATGACAACAGTGGTGGTATTAGCAGCGTTGAAGCTAGAGATGCAGTTTTGCGTGCGGAGGAGGAAACTAGTATGGCTATTGTATTGTCTGACCGGGTTACATAGAACACTTTGAATGCCTATGCAGTGAGGGATGAAGAGGCGGCAATCTGTAAATACTCGGATACTTCCCCATTATTGACCATTACAAGCACATGAGAGGAGTTGATGGTGGATTTCATGTAGGTGCCCGATTTCTAAAGAAGAGCTCAGTGAAAACGGACCGCCTGATAAAGCGGGGATCCGGTGGCGAGGGGGGCAAACCTTGAAATGGATTAAATTCGCCTCATGGAACATAAGGGTTGAGCGACACCAGCAAGCGAAGAATGCGTTAAGTTTGTTGAGACCCACGTGCTCTTGATTTTTGTGTGTGTGCGGAAGCAGGTGCGAGCAACAAATAAGGATAGAATCTTTTCCTCTATCTTTCCGGGTTGGCGAATGTGTCATAACTATGATCATGCTCTACTTGGTAGAATTTGGATTTGTGGTAACCCTGAAACGGTTAACATTAATACCATCCACGCTATGGATCAGGCAATACTATGTCACATTACAGCCATCAAGGAAAAATATTCGTTTTGGTGTTCGGTTGTATATGCTTCGAATAACTACATTGATAGAAGGGTGTTGTGGCGTCACCTTCAGTGGTTGACCAAAATCCATGGATGGTTATTGGTGATTTAATAGCGGATTTGTCGATGAGAAAATTGGGGGTAATTTGGTGCGAGTTTCTGACCATGATTGAGTTCCATAGTGCCTATTCAACCTTGAGTTAGGATGTTCCTTTCTTGGGACTATTTTTATGTGGATGAAGCCGCGCGAGAAAACTTCGCAGCTAGGAAGTTGGATCGGTGTCACCGAAAATGAATTTTGTTTGGATATGTTTCCCGTGCCTTAATGGAAGTCCATCGGCTGGATTATCGAATGGTAATCCTCACGATTACTAGTCTTAATGTCAGGCCAAGTCCCGGCGCGGGAAAACTTCCCATTCAAATTCTTCAACTTTTGGGCGGACCATCCTGCATTCCTTGAGATTGTGAAGGATGCTTGGGGAAGTGATGTTTATGGGACTCGATATGCAGAATGGCTCAGCGAAGAGAGTGAAGCGCCCTCAAAACGTTTAATTTTCATTCCTTCGGTAAGCTGCGTGAACGTGTAGGGGATGCCAGGGAGAAATTAAACCAGGCTCAATCCAATTTGCTGAACAACCCGGCCGATCCTTTGCTAATGAATGATGAGAGGAAGTGTCTAAAAGAGTACCATGATCTTGCACGTCATAGGAGGTTCTTAAAACAAGAATCTAGAGTCGATAGCTCGAACTTGGAGGTCCCGAATCGAATTACTTCCTGAGCGGTCAAGGCTCGGAATGTAATGCGATAAAATCATAACATCCAGGGAATGGGTGCGGGGTGAAGACCGGATTAGCGATTAAAGGAGCGGTCTTGGTGCTAAAAGTGTTTTATGTGTTGATGGTCCTCATAGTCTTTGAATATAGCCTTGATGGACTTGTTTGGTCTATTGACATCGAATATTTTGAATGGTGAGGAAATATCCTGCTGAGGAGGTCAAGACGGCCATGTTCTTGATAGATGATAACAAAGCTCACGGGCAGGATGAGTTCTCGGCAGGTTTTTTCAATTTTGCATGGAGCATAATTGGGAGTGATGTAGTTGATCGCAGTGATCTCCTTCTTAGTCACGGCGGCATTCTCGCGAGATTAATTGCACCATTATTGCCCAGCATTTTGAGGTCCCACGATCGGAAGTCTATGAATGATTATAGGCGATCTTACATTTGTAACCTTTGTTTATAAGTGCATGCTCCGAAGATTATTCTGGCCGAGTTTAACAGTGCATTCACGAGATTATAAGCCTGCCTGTCGGCTTTCGTGAAAGGGTGGAGTATAGCAGATAATGTCCTTATTACTCAGGAGCTTAAGATCAATTATCACCGTGATAAAGGTCCTCCCAAGTGTGCTCTAAAAATTGATATTAAGAAGGCTTCTGACCTGTCGATTAATTTGTATCACAGGTATCTTAAATTTGATATGGGAACCCACATTATTTACCCTCTTGGATTGCATTAGGCTTGCATCACCACCCGTTCTTCTCTTGTTTTAGGTAAATGGTGGTAGCGGGCTTTTTGCTAACAAACGTGGTGCAGGCAAGGGACCCCTTATCGCCTCTATTATTTATCATTCTTATGGAGGCCTTGTCTAGATCCTTTCGGTGGTACGCGAGTAAGGATTTCCAATATCACGAAATGTAAGGAAATTAATTTAACTCATCTAACATTTCGCGGATGATATTTTTACATTTCTTAAGCCGGGGCGAAGTCCGGTGTTCAAGAATGGATGAGCTAAGCGGTCGAGAATTTTACATTGGTGAGCAAACGAGAAAGTCACGATATTCATTAGGGGTAAATGGTGAACAAGTGCAGTGCGAACATCGGATTGTTGGGAGCCTTCCTATGAAGTATCTTGGGGTTCCGTTGATCTCTACAAGGCTATCCCACGGTGACTGTCAGCCTTTACTGGACAAAATCTTGGCCAGAATCCAATCTTGGACAAGCAGGGCCCTTTCTTATGCGGGAAGACTGCAGCTAATTGGTTCGGTTTTATATAGTATCCATCGATGTTAGTGCGGTTGTTCATTATTCAAATATACTATTTATAAGATTGAGCAAACCTTGAGTTTTTGTGAAATTTGGAAATATTAAGAGTTTCATCGAGCCAAGATTAAATAAGTCGGTTGCCTTAGAAGGAGGAGGGTTGGGGTTGCGCGAATTAAAGACTTCGAATGTCTGAATGTAATAGAACACATATGATTTGTTTATAGAAAGGACTGGGTTATGGGTGGCATGGGTGCGGAGGATGTATTTGAGACGTGGGAGCTTTTGGTGTGCAAAAACCCCTTCGATCTGCTCGTGGAGTTGGCGTAAAATTCTGCAGCTGAAAGACAAAATTAGGCCCTTCATAAAACACAACGTTTGTAACGACCGAGGGGACTTGTGGCATGATTACGGAATCGGTTGGTGCTCATCAGTACTATGGAGATCTGAATTGTATGACTCGGCTATCCAAGTAATGCCGTAGCGGAGGAGTTATTGATGAGCGGGTGGGCGGCCTGTGCGAGTCTTTGACCTTATCGACATCAAGAATAGGTGTGTAAATTACCATCTTGATGTTACTAGAGAGGATATCATTTCGTGGACCCTTGGCCCTTCTGGGGTCTTCACTGTTAATTCAGCTTGGAACCATTTCGGTGAGAAAATGCTAGGTGGCTGGCGGCATCGTCGATATGGTTTTATCGACTATCGAGAGACATGCATTTATTGCTTGGTTGGCCAGATTCGGGACGGAGTTGGCTACACAAGGTGTTTGCTTTCGAATGGGGTTTGACTAACTCATATCATGTGTGCCGTTAATGTTGAAAGGCAGAGATCATTTTGTTCTTGGCATGTTCTGTACATTATTTGGTTGAGGATGTGGGTTATGTAAAGAGATATTGAGCTGCGATTAGGAAGAATAGTGCGTGGGCAAAGAAATTACTATAAAGGGTCTTTTGCGCTATGTTAGAAGGATGTGAATTACAACCATTTATCACTGTGAGCTGTAGAATAATGAGTTTAGTAAGGCACAATCACTCTTTCATATTTGATACTATTTCCCCGTCTTATACTGTGATGACGTTCGATTAAATTTCTAGTTTTCAAAAGTTGGACAATCCGGTGAAGCAGGGCAATGTGTGAGAGATGGTCTTTTCCACTTAACATTCTTGACCATGGTAGATTGTCTGGGTGATTGATGGTTACGTTACGGTTGGTAGGTCATTGGTAGTCTGGTTGCCTTGCGATTTGTCAAGTGGGTTGTGGTTTGGTTGCTTTGCGGGAATGTGGGTGTGAGAGCTTGGTTTAGTTCTCGTTGTTGTTGGTTGTTTGAAATTTGTCGCTCGCATGTTTTTTAGGAAGGTGTTGTCAGTTTTTTAGCCTTACGTTCCTTGGGCCTTGACAGTGTATTCTTTGGTTGTGGCTTTTCTTATTTTGGAAATAAGTGCTTAATTATCGAAAAAAGAAGAGCGCTTTTTTTTTTTGGATAATTAAGAATTGTGCAAAGAATGGCCGAACAAACATAACAGGAACATTTCACAGTAAGGCCGAGGCATAAATCGGACCGGCAGCCTCACTAAATAGGAAAAAAGAGCGACTTGACGAAACTAGACCAGCAGGCGTCCTGACATCTTGAAACCGGCGGCTCACACAACTGCAACCCTGGCGGTAATCGAGCGTACCTGCCAGCATACCATTAAACCGCAAGCCCTGGCAGGCACGAGAAAACCTTGGAACCGCCATAGCTCGGGCTGAGCAACTACGCTAACCAATTTGAAAACATGAACACACAACCAACCAATGGAACCACCCAATGGATAACACACACAGCCCACAGTCCGGGCAACAAGCAACCTTGCATTGAACCATAGATCTGACCTTCAGAACTCTCCACATGAAACGAAACCGACTATGGCGGACAAGGACAATGACCTTCAGATCGGACATTCAATCTGTAGGAAGGCCCATTTCCTGCATAACCAAAACCGGGCCCCACAACATACTGGAACCTCTCTCAACAGAGAACCCTTGATCACGATCGTAAGAAAGTCCCTTTTTTGAACAGGCATCACGAATCAAGGAAGCACTGGCCGGCCAAACTCCTGACCAAACCGGAACTGCGCTCATCTGAGCAGAATCCACTGAGCAACACATCACCACTGCCGGACTGGACAAGTCTGCCCATAATGCCAGGTCAGGACGACCCACTGGAAGTTAAACCCATCACCTGCCGTTGACAAATCGCACCACTACGCCGGTCGAACTGGTTGGACTTCCCGTCGTCTTGATCATTCCAGAACAAAGGAGACGGCGCCGGTCCGTGGGAACTCCAGCCTCACTTGAAGTCCCAACCAGATCCGTTTCACGAGAAATGGGTCCCAAAATCGGGCACCACACCACCGCTCGCCTGGGCATGACCCACGGCCTCTGAAGCCCAAAACCCGACCTCATAGCCGATTACGCACGGATCTGGAAATTCGCTCGTTCGCCAGTACTCATACCCATATATGAGTAGACCCGAATATCCAGACAATGGCATCGGCTTCGTGTGAAAGCCGGAAGTCACCGCCGTTGTCGTAGCCTTGCCGCCTACGTGTGGACCCCAGCTCAGACTACCAACGCCTGGATCTGGATTTCGCTCCAACCCCCTTAGTTCCGGAAAATCACCAGAAACCCATGAGGCTACAGTGCCGATCCAGCAAGCATGAGCAGAAACCGCTCCGGTGAAACCCGGAGTCTGTCGGCCGTAAACAAACACTCTATCAATGGCCGAGTCCCTGTGGCAAAATGCCTTCCGTTACCAAAGATCCACCCCTTCTCGGAGGAGAAATGGTTTGTGGAAGAAAACAAGGAATCTTCCAGTATCCAGCAGGTTGAACCCACCATAAAGAATCGAAAGCTTCTTCTGACCCTTAAGGAACCAAGCAACAGCGCCGATCGCCGCTCGAGACTCCGGCAAATAGTTCCCACCAGAGGAAACATATTCCCTAGTACAGGGAACATAAGACACTGGAGATACTGACGTAAAATAGAGATATAATGAATCCCCATTTCGGGGAAGAGAAATAGAGCAAACAAGTTCCCTTGTTAAAGGAACTGCAACCACTGACGACCTGAGGACCGCGCCGGAAACCCCTTTCCGGGGTATAGAGAGAGAGACCCCTTCCCCATTTCCAGGGGAGGATTCTATTTTTTTTTTTTTTTTTTTTAAAAAAAAAAGAAGAACCTTACCTCTCTATAAAAGTGATTTTTGTTGGTTTTGATTGAGTTTTGTGGTTGGTTTTTTGGATTTTTGGTTGGAAATTCCGGTGAAAATAGGCAAGCGCCGTTCTGTGATCGTGGGTGATCTTAGAGTCTTGAAAGTTAGTCTGTCTTGAAGGTGGTTAGGTCAGGAGGATGTTAAGTGCCGTCTCTTGAAAGTTAGTCTGGGTACTCAAGAGTTAAGGTCAGAGGCAGGTCCTACAGCCTGTTTTTGTTATGTTCTTCCTTTAATTCCAAATGAAAGGATCAGTATATGTATAAAAGTTATTTGAAAAATCTTTTATGCGCAAGTCGTAAGGCAGAAGCGTGTCATTGGGCAAACTTTGTTTAACTGCTGCACTTTATTTGTAATGTGATTGGAAACGAAATAACGGCTGAGGAAAGCGCGTATAATTATATGCACCGTAGGCCAGAATAGCGAATGATTAGGCACCTCTGTCGGTGTTACGGCATTCACGCTAGTCTTTATGACACTCTACTGTAGTGCTCTTTGTTTGGCCAAACCAGAGAAAATCCGAATTTTTATAAAAATGAACTAAAATCGTAATTTTGGTAAAAATCAAGGGAATTTTTCTAGATACCGGATGATGAAGCAGTTTGTAGTTGGATAAATGTGAGAAATCCCAGGCTAGCGCGTCGGTGGGAGCCGGTAGAGATTTGCACGTTTCTGGAAACACTTAAGTGTCGAGTGCTTGAGTAAGCCAATTTGATGTGTGAAAGTCGCGTATAGCAATATCTTCATGTGATACGTATTTGGGTAGTAGAGATGATGGAAATGGACGGCCGAGATTGTGTCAAGTATCAAAATAGTGGAAAAAGGACACATAGGAATTTATGGAATTGTAAATGATAATGGAATGAAAGATGTTTGTGTTAAATGTGCTAAGACAAAATGGGCAAAAAACGTGTGTTTGGTGGTGGTCTGAAGCTAGGTTTTTGAGTTTTTAGAAGGGTCTAAGCCTGCAGATTGGGCGATCGGGCCAGTCGGATTCTTGGTAGAAGAAAGGTTGTTCTCTGCTTGAGAGGCAGCGTGAGCGCGGTTTCTTGGGTTTCGACAAACTCAGTGAGGAATTAGGGTTTTATCTGCTTGTTTTACCGCTTTGTTTAAGTGTGTTTATGATGCTTGAATTAATTGAAGCCGTGAGTGGTCGTTTGATCATCCACAGCTTGGTAGAATTGTTTGAATTTTGGAGGTACCATTTGAGTAGTTTAGTAGCCGATCCACGGTGTTTGGGCAGTGGTGGTATAAATTAAGCGTTAAATTGTGTTTTGGTGAGTAGGAGACCGAAAATGGATGTGGAATTTAGTTCCGCAAAAAAAAATCGAGGTTGGATGAGTGGGTTGCACAGTTGACCCATGCTCTGTTTGGGAGCTATACTTGATCCGGGTTTGTCGAAATGGACAACGTCCATGTGTTAGGTGCTTGAAATTGATGAAATGAATGGCTTGAGTTGAGTGGAAATAGATAGATATTAGCATAAGCTTAATGTGTTAACACGATGTCACAATTATATGGAATATAATTGTATGTATAGGCCATTGGAGATGAAATTGTGATTTGCTCAATTATATGGAATATAATTGTGTGTATAGGCCATTGGAGATTAAATTATGATTTGCTCAGTATTAATTTAGATTAGTTGATCGTATTGTTGAATTACATGTGGTGTGAATGTAAATTTGAGAATATATGCATAAGTGATATATTTGTATAAAAATGATTGAAATGACACTAATCTGAAGTTTCGTATCGCATTTAGGTAACTAGAAATTAGGTGTGAGTGCGTGACATGAGTTTCACGAAAAGCGAACATGATTGCGAATTTCACATGATGATTTCAGGAGAATAGGGTTGAGAGACAATCAACAAATCATTTCGGATAGGGACCATGACATTTAGGAAGTTCTCGACACGTCGTATAGGGTAGTCTCGTCTTTATTGGATTTCGGTAGTGTGTTTCAGATAGTAGTTTTATTTTGAAAATGATTATTTTTCTCATGCATGGATTAAGCGAGTGTGGGGAGTCGGTGAGACTCGAGACATGGGAACGGGCATGTAGACGTTAGTGGGATCGCGTGTTTGCGGAGTGTGTGTTTAGGGTGGAGCATTGCATATGCACTTAGGTGGAAATGGCCATTTAGGGTGGTGTTTCTTGGGCGATAAGCTCACCTGTCGAGGAACATTTTTTTAGTGCGGAGCGTTCGAGAGACAACTCATTTTAGAAGGCCCATTTGAAGAAAGTCGAGATTAGTGGCTTGATGTTTGGATAATATGTATTAAATTATAAATTTTAATATGTATTTGTATTAAGAGTAATGAAATAACTCTTGGACTATTGGAATATAGTTGGGTATATGTTTGATAAGTATTGATGCAGGGGCCCAAGTGGCTATTTTTACATAGCTATGGGTCTCGTGATACGAGACGTATAGATTTTCTGTAGGTTGACGGGTAGTCAACGGACACCCCTAGTTTGGAGCGTCTAGCGGCGCCACGTTATGTGGGCGAACCACGTCTTTGTGTTCGATGCTTAACACTTTCCTGCTTAATCTTCTGGCTTACATTCACGTGAAGTGAAGGCATGTCTTTGTTCAATCTTAGTGCAGCCGGCGTACTTTGTTGTCTTTATGTCGCTATCATTCATTATTCTTTGGTCTATCTGAGCAAACATTTATATGATAAGAATATGAATAATGAACAATAAGAAAGCATACGTAATCAGTTTTGCTTTGTTCTGTATTGTACCTAAGGGTACCCTTTGTACAAGAGTTCTGTTCTGAACACCTATGGGAAATATGAAAACTCTATGATAAGAATTAGGTTATATGTAAATTCTAACATATGCATTATTGTTATATGTATCCTGTAATTGTGGACCAGCTAGTGGTCATGTCGATATCTTGTTTCCCGAACAAGGCGCTAAGGCATGATGTTTAAATCAGGTGTAGGTATTGAAGAGGACGTCAGGGGCATTCGCGATACAACGAGCCAACACAACAATAAGAGTCCACCTGATGTAGGTTTAGATTTTTGGTTTTGGAATGTAAATGTAAGAGTTTTTGTAATAGTGGAGTTTGTGTAAGTACAAGTAAATGGGACTCATGCATGTATATACATGATATTTAAACACCATTACGGTGGGAGTATTAGAAGTTTTATTTCCTTATGGAGTTATATGAATGGGCTCACGAGTCGGAAAGAAGGTTAAAGGTCAAGTCGGGTGCGGCGCCCCCTCTCTTCGCGGCGGGATGAGGTGACGGACATCCACAGGATGGTGTTTAGAGGCAGCGATATGGGCATTTCGGGGTTCATAGTGATGTCATTCGAGTTGAATGCTCGGCGACATTGGCCGGATCTCATGCATAGGGTATTCTAACCTTATTTAGATCGGTTTGTTGTGGTCTTCGTTGATGACATCCTGATCTACTCCAAGTCGGAGGAGGAGCATGAGGATCATTTGAGGATTGTTCTCCAGGTGTTGAGAGACCATTAGTTGTATGCTAAATTCAGCAAATGTCAATTTTGGCTTACGAATGTGAGATTCTTAGGTCATGTGGTATTAGCTTCGGGTGTCTTAGTGGACCCGGAGAAGGTTGAGGCAGTTATGGGTTGGGAGAGACCGAAATCAGTCTTCGAGATACACAATTTCTTGGGATTTTCAAGGTATTACAAGAGGTTCATTAAGGACTTCTCTCGTAGGCTGCGCTATGTGAAATTGACGAATGGTCGAGTTTGAGTAAATGACTTGTGGGCGTTCGGGTTAAGCAGGGCTTGCTTGACTCCTATTTTGATAGTCCCAGATAGGGGACAAAGGTACACAATGTATTGTGCTGCCTCAAATGACGAACTGGGATGTGTTTTGATGCAATCCAGGAGGGTTGTGGGTTATGGTTCTCGACGGTTAAAGAACCACGAGCAGAGTTACCCCACTCATGACATGGAGTTGGCGGCCATTGTCTTCGCCTTAAAGATTTGGCACCACTATCTATACGACGAGCAATTCAAGGTGTTTTCGGACCACAAGAGTCTGAAGTACATCTTTACACAACGGGACCTCAACATGAGGCAACGCAAGTGGATGGAGTATTTGGAGGATCATGATTTCACTTTGCATTACCATCCCGGTAAAGCAAATGTTGTGGTTGATGCGCTCAACCGGAAGTTACGTGGAGTATTGGCTAGTATAACTTCCCGAGAGTAGCAGATGCTCGAGGATGTGAGACAATTAGGAGTGCCTTGCAAAGTCGGACTTCGGGTGTTTTACTTGGGCGATTTGGTGACTGCCTTCTCTTGAAGCGAGTGATTGGAGTCTAGGGCGGGACACAAAATATCCATCAAGGACCGAGTCTGATTAAGTATCGATGTGAGGAGCTAGACCATTCACATGGATGGTAGTCTTCAGTATAGGGGCAGGATTATGGTTCCCTGATTGGTAGATTTGAGAGAGGAGATCCTCAGGGAGTTCCATTGCTCTTGTTTTACTGTACATCAAGGTGGCACGAAGATGTACCATGATCTTCATCGCCAATATTATTGAAGTGGAATGAGGCAGCAAGTTGGGGATTTTGTTCGTTGGTGTCTCATGTGTAGCAGGTAAAAGCTGAACACCAGAGGCTGGTAGGATTACTCCAGTTGTTGAAGGTAGCGGAGTGGAAGTGGGAACACGTCAAGATGGATTTTGTGACTTACTTGTCACGGACATCCCGAGGGAATGAAGCGGTGTGGGTGATCGTGGACTAGCTCACAAAGTCGACACACTTTGTACGATGACCTTCACTCTAGAGAGGCTGCACAGGTTATCTGTCTGAGGGTGTCCAGGAGTTACATGAAGTGCAGTCTCTATGTAGTATCGAACCGGGATCGAGTTCTGACTTGTTTTGGGAGATCTTCCAACAAGCCATGGGGACACAGTTGATGTTGAGTACTATTTTTCATCCCTAGGCGAATAGTCAGTTAGAGAGGACCATCCAAACGTTAGAGGACATGCTACGGGCATGTGTCCTGGCTCTTAAGGGTGGTTAGGAAGAGCATTTACCCTTGGTAGGGTCTTTGTAGCAACGATTATCAAGCGAGGAGCATCGGGGATGGCACCTTGAGCGGGCGGCACTATTGACCAGGAGGCCTTATGATCTCTGGTTTGTTGGACGGAGGTAAGAGAGAGATCCTCCATAGGTCCGTATTTGGTAAAGGACACCTCGGAGAAAGTGGACTTGTTACGGAAGCATCTTCTCACGGCTAAGAGCTAATAGAAAAACTACGCTCACAAACGGCGGCGACCTCTAGAATTTGAGGTGGGGGATCATGTCTTCTTGAAGGTGATGCCTAAAAGATGAGTGGTTAGATTTGGTAAGAGGGGAAAGTTGTTGCTAAGGTATATCGAGCCCTTCAAGGTACTCGATAAGGTAGGTACAGTTGCTTATTTTTTGGCTTTACCGTCGAGCTTATCGAGTGTTCATGCGGTGTTCTATGTCTCCGTAGTGCGGAAGTACCTCTAGATCAGGCTTATAATTGAATTTGGGTGACATTATTGATGCGGATGGAGACCTTCGAGAAGGATAGTACATATCATGGATGGCTAGGAGTTGAGGTTTTGTGGCAAGGCCCAGAGTGGGGCTTATCAGAGGATGTTGTGGCGGCACGAGGGTGGAGGAAGGCTGACATGAGCGTGGGACAATCACGTGTCACTTATCCTTTCTTATTTGAGGATGAAGGTACGTTGTTTAGTCATTTGAGAATAAAATAATTGTTTCATATTCAAAGAATTGGATGTGTATGTGTGTGAATGTCTGGGACAAAATTCTTTTAAGGGGGAAGAATGTAAAAACCCAAGTAAACTTGAAATGGTTGCAAAACGGTAAATTGTCGCTACAGTACAGGTTGCAAATTTGGAATTTTTTATAGGTCTCGGATGATGAAATGGACCTCACCGTTGGATTCGTCTCGTGAAATCTAGTTACCAAGACGAATTTCGTTGAATTCTGAGATGGTTAGATTTTTCACGATTTTCATGGCAAAAAGTGGGTGACACGTGGCATGATGCCTACATGCCTTGTGGGTGACACATGGCATGATGCATGCATGCCATGTGAAGGTGTCCAGCTTATAAAAAGGGGATCGGTGGAGGAAAAGAGATAGAGAAAGGGAAGAAAGGGAGAGAGAAAGAGTGTAACGCCCTAAAAATACTCTAACAGTTTCAGAACGTGTTTAGGGTATAAAATAGAGTAAATGAAATTTTTTCAGAATTTAAATCCTAAGAACGAAAAAAATATACAACCCGGAAATTTTACAGGAGCCAAATAAATTTGGTAAAAATGTCAAATGGGGACCTAAGGGTCATAAATGAATAATGTAATTGCCAAAATGTAAATGAAGTGAAATGAAAAGAAAAATAAAGTGAAATGAAGTGTTAAAATGGCAAAAATGAGAAAAGTGGATTTAATGAGAAGGCGAGCAAGGCCTTAATCTTTTTTTTGGATAATTAGCGTTGTCCAAAGGCAAAGCCCACCACCAAAAGAATACACAAGCCCAGAGGCCCAAATTAGAAAAGCGAGCAGAACCTCCCTAAAAACTAAGGAGAAGCGACAGCCAGAAACAGCAGCAAACAATCAAGAGACTGACAAAACAAAAATACTCAGCACCCGCCCACATCCGAGGCGGAGACACCACCCCAAGCCCGGCCACAGCCCGGAGGCTAAGGCAAACCGGGTATAAAGACTAGGACCCAACCAGCAACGAAACCATCAATCAACAAAATGAAACACGATACCCGAGGCCCAAAGAGGAAGGACCATCTCTCACACATAGCTACATTCCCTTTGGATTATCCACCACCTTACGGAAGCTTGAGATTCTCAACCTAACATTACAAATGGTATGAAAAATAGTATCCCAGGTTGGAGATAGATGTTCTCATAGATTCTCTTATTCCGTTGTCTCCTAGTGATAAATGGTAGCGCCCAGCGATCACTCTTGGTGATAGAACAAAGGATTTCCCTTTAGTAGCAATTACCCATAAGAACTCATTCTCTGACTCCATTGGCATTTGGAATTCCCACATAGCTTAGCCCAAAATTCTCAATAAATACCAGCGATGAATTGTAACCAAAAAACAAGTGATTCACATCTTCGATAATGGCAGGCAAAAAACCTGAGACATAGAGTGATCATGCCCCTTTGAAGCTTGTCTTGCATAACCAATCTATCCTGGATGGCCATCCAAACAATAAATGCATGTCTCTTGATAGCTTGGGGATACCATATCGTATAGTGCCAGTTGACCACCGGCTTCTTTCAGTGCAAATTGTTCCAGTGAGTTAGCAGTGAATTCCTAGGAGGAGCAGAAGTGTCGAGATAATATCCTCTCTAGTGTCATCGGCGATGGATTGGCACAGCTATTCTTGATAGCAATAAGGTCGGCAAAGTTCACAATTGGCCAATTCCATCTACCATCATCAATAACCTCAGCTGCAGGCGTTATTGAGCAATTTGAATCATATATGATTCGATCTCCATAGTAAGGAAGGAGGGGACCAACCGGGTTCCAGGAATCATGCCATAAAAAAGTCCCCGTGCCATTGTGCACCTTGTGCTTGATGAAGGGCCTAATCCTATCTCTCAGCTGAAGCAATTTTCGCCAACTCCACGAGATTAAAGACCAAATTTGGTCTTGTAAAATGGCATAACTCTCATTTGTGCATTTTAGGTTTGGAGAGAAGGAGAGAAACGAATTGAGAGAAAAGAAGAAGAAGAAGTCATTGTAGGTGATTTCTTCTCCATGTAAACAAAGAGATGAAGTGATCAAGAAGGAAGAAGAAAGAAAAAGAAGAAAGAGCTTAAAGGTAAGAAGAAGCTAGCTGACCCCTTTTCTTGAGAGTTTGAGTTGATGAAAGCCCCAGCCTTTGGGTTAAAGGTGTTTGTATTGGCTGTAGTTGAGTTAGGGGTTGTTTTGGGTTGAGTTTTGAAGAGTATTTTTGGTTGGTGTTGGTTTGGATTGGTTGTGAGGAATGTTTGTAAAAGGGAAATGTTGGGTTTTCAAATGAAATGTTGTCAAAAATTTGTCAAAACCCCTGTTCTTGTTTTAGTTATACGTTAAATTATAATCATCCAAATGTATAGAAGGGACCAGGAGAAAATTGTAGAACTAAAACTCACAAATATGGGCTTAAAGGTGAGTTCGGGTAGCTTACGTGACAAGACCCGACCCGGATACCCTCTCAGGATTCCCCGGGTGGTCCCGCCTAGTGAAGTCACTTTAGCCTGATCTAGGGCTATCCAATGGAACTCTACTTTAAGAAAGAAAATATAAGCTTACATACATTAATATAATGCCTCAAATATATAAAAGATCCTAGCGGCTCGAATCCACAATGGGCTATCTTCTTGTAGGTCAAACACAAACACCATAATAAGGAGCTCATATGAGTTGATACTAAGATCGAGCATTCTAAGAGTGTTTGAGAATTTAGAGTCTGAAATGAAAATAAATAAGTCGATAAAATAGACGAGATAAATAAGATGAAATCTTGCGGTATTAAAGTAGAAGTGATGTAAGTGCGAGAGGTAGGTCTCTACGAATTGCTGGACTCTAAAGCGAATTTAAAACAATAAAACATGAGATAATAAATCTTAGTAAGTGACATAATTTATAAGGAAAATAATGTTTTATTTTTAACATTATTCTCTGAACCTCAGCGTCATCTTTTGCAAGGTTCACTTGATTTTAGAATCGTTTCCTAGCCTGGCTATCTGCAGTCTGACAATATGAAATTCGAGGCTAAAAAATTTCACGAAATTATTATTAAAGAAAGAAAATTATCCACTGTATTTATTCACAACATAAAAATTTAGCATAACATATATCAACATCATGTTGTAGGAAAATCATGAAATACAATAGTAAATATTGAAATGGTTATAGCTTACTCGAATCAACAATGTGCAGGTACCATATACTATCATAGCAGTGGGATACCCCACCTCGACTCGACATCGAAGGTGCCGTGGTAATAATGATAATAATATTAAGCGAATCGGGTAAGCTTGAGCCTCCATGACCATGGAAATAATATATCTTAGTTAGATGAAACCAACCTCACGACTGCAGAAGTAGCGAAGCTAATAGCGAAGTCAAGATGGCTTGAATCTCACGGCTAGTGGAAATAATATATCTTAGTTGGATGAAACCAACCTCACGACACCATGGCAAACCCAATGCACTGTAATATAAATACTAAATCGAACCTCTGGTACTATATGGTACATCAACTTATAACAAGCAACGCAATATCCTTACTCACATATACCTTTCCAACGATATTGTATTATAATCATTTCTGAAATCTCAAAATCCGTTCTTGCATCGATGAATTTTAATTGGTTTTAAACACTCAATCCTTTCAAAATGTTTAAATACCAATTTATCCATGAACTCGATAAAATTTCCAAATATTTAAAATGTTGACAAAATCCGTAGAAATGATAAGCTTTGTTTATATAAAAGCAGAGATAATTATATTTATGCATAACCAACCATTGAATAATAATATATATATACTATATATATATATATATATATATATATATATATATATATATATATATATATATATATATATATATATATATATATATATATATATATATAAAATAATTAACCACCATTTTACTATCTTAGCCATGCCCTAAAGCATTTGAAACCTTATAAACCACTCCACAGGACCTAAGTTGCTTAGTCTTTTTGCTCACTTGTGGGATCGTCTCTAGCTCGTGAGTCTTGTAATATAATAAAAATCTGAATTTAGGCCATTAGCTAAACCAAAGACATTGGGACGCCCCGAATGTCTTGAAAATTTTAGAACTATGAAGCTATCTAAATTTATTCAGATGGTGATTATATAGTGTGCCTCTGGACACAGTATCGAAATTGGGGCTTTACCGAAGGCTAATTTTGAAATTGAACCTCGATAAATCGTAAAAATATCGATTTCACTAATTTCATCTTGTTTGCTAATTTGACCGGTTGATTGCCCCGATTTCGGTCAAATGACTGGTAATTACTAAATGACCCAAAAATAAGCTAACCGCAGCGATAAACTACAAACTTTATATCAGAGGCGGGAGGACGGAACACGACGGTGCCCTTGCCTTGGTCAAGAAGTTGTGTGGTGGCGGAAGAACTGATCATCGTCCCGGCCCGAACTTGTTTGTGATATGTTTCAAGCGGTGAGGAATGCGGAAGAAAGGACCGGGAATGAGTTCGGGTCCAAAAATGGAAGGGAGGTATAGATTAGGCCTGAATGGCCGAAAAATAGAAAGCAGGCGACCAGTGGAAGTAGCCAGCCAGTGATCTGGCCGAATCCGTCTTGTCGGGCGGCGGTTGGCCGATGGTGGCCGGCAAAGTCACCTCGCCGTGCTCCTCCTCCCTGGCTGGCGCGTGTGCAAGGGTGGTGGCCGGAATCGTCTCCCAATGCCAAAACCGATTGGCTGGCAGGTCGAAACGACCGATTCGGAATCCCACGGGTTTGGGAGATTTTCTGGGGTTTTGGAGTTGAAAATAAGTGTTTTGGGCTAAGGAGTTCTGTTGGCACCCAAAACTAGGTTTATATAGAGCTAAGTCGTTTTCGGGTAAAGCCGGTGACAGACCTTTGCTAAAAATCTTTCTTGTTTGAACTCCCAGGGGCCATAACTTTTTATCGTAAGTCGGATTTTGGCCCAGTTAACCGTCCATGAACTCGTATCGACAAGGCCTACGAAATGGTGTCTTAGTCAACCCAAAATTATTCATCCTTGAAAAAGTCAACTTGGGCCCACATACTAATTGTTGGTCAAACTTGGTCAAACTTGGTCAAACGTTTTAAAAACTTGTATTATTTGGTACGGGTCATTACATTACGAGTATGCCCTGTTTTGAGTGTAGTTGTGGTGTTTTGGCCATAAAATGAGCTTATTTCGTAAATTGAGTGATTAATCACGGAGTAAAAGCTGAAACAGGGAATGATTTCTTGGAAATGCGAGGTGTATGTAATTGTAACCCCAAAGTTCAATAAATCTATCGAAGTGGATGCATGTCACGGTCTGTTTTGCAAAATAAAGTAGTCTAGATGTAAAATGCAATAACTTGAGTTTTGGTGATCCAAATTGGATGATTCCAATTGGAGAAAAAAAAAATACTAGAACCATTAATTAAAATGAGTGAAGGAACCATTACCAATTTATGGAGTTAAGATCCAAGAAATCGAAAAAACAATGGGTGATCCAGTGAGCTGGGCATATCGACTAATTTGGCATTAAAATGTCGTAACTTGAGTTTGGGTGATCCAAATTGGATGATTCCAATTGGAGAATAAACCTTAGAACCATAGATTCAAATGAGTGAAGGAACCATTACCAATTTATTGAGTTAAGATCCCAGAAATCGAAAAAAAACAATGGGTGATCCAGTGAGCTAGGCATATTGACTAATTTGACATTAAAATGTCGTAACTTGAGTTTGGGTGATCCAAATTTGATGATTCAAATTGGAAAAGAAACCTTATAATCATAGCTTCAAATGAGTGAAGGAACCATTACCAATTTATGGAGTTAAGACCCCAAAAATCGAAAAAAAAAACAGTTGGCGATCCAGTGAGCTGGACATATCGACTAGTTTGGCATTGAAATGTCGTAACTTGAGTTTGGGTTATCCAAATGAGATGATTCTAATTCCTACTGAAAATAGAACTCCTAGAATAACTAACTAATATGTGATTGTCTTTGTATTTAAATAGGGGCTGACAAGGAAGAAAGCCCGCATTGAAGTCGAGATTCCAAATATTGGAATCAAAGCGACGATTTTTTGTTTGTTCTCAAACTCTCTCTCCATTTCTAAAATATTTGAATAATTATGAAATGATTTGAATTTTGGAAATGATTGACAAGAAAGTGCATATTGATTTGTTTTTTAAATGATTTGTTTTAAGTGATTTGCGACATTTGTTTGTGAAACGAATTTGCATAATAAAATTGCATGAATGTGAAAATGTTCTATTTGCATACAAATGTATATATATACTATTGTAAATTGTATTGAATGATTTTAATGCCCTTAAAAGGCGTAGCCGTTAGAATTCGAGTTAAAGATAAATTGGTATGCCCGATAGAGTCGAACAAACGTACTATTATAGCATACCGTCAAGTGATCCCGGCGGGATAGTATTGGTAGTGTATGCAAAGTATATTTTTATATATATATCTTTTAGGCACCGCAACCCAGCGGGACCGTACCGGTGATTCATTATTTTGTGCACCGAAAGCATAGGTTAAATTTGATAAGGACAAAATGATAATAAGATTGAAAAGTGCACGATTTGCGCTTTGAATTTTTTTTTTTTTCTTTTCTTTCCTCCTATGAAAATGCATAACTTGAGATGACCAATGAAATGTAATTGATTTATTGAATAAATATATAGATACGTATTGTACTGCATTGGTCATTGACAGTGTACAAAAGCATTGCTTTATAAATATTGCATCTTTCGATTTAAAATGAAATGAAGAGATAATAGAATTGTATAAAACCACTAAGCATGAAAATGCTTAGCATGTTGTTTTTATCAACGCGCAGGTACCAAGTAAATAGGTACAAGAGTGAAGACCGCACAAACACAGAGCCAACGTCAAAGCCATTCGGAGGAGAAGTAAATTCTACAACACGCATACATGAAATTGAATTGAGTTTTTTTTGTATAAAGTATCTTGTGAAAGTTAAACTCTAATTCTATTTTGTAAATGTTTTTTATATTGAAAACTCTGATAAATTTGGTAAATAATGGTACAAATGTGAGAGTTATCCCAAAATGATGGGTCTTCCACAAAATGTTTAATGTATATTTTTACGTATACCCAATGAGTATTTGAAATGCGTTTGGTATTGAAAATGTATTCACATTTGTATTGAATTTTTTTTTTTATTTGGATTGGAAATGAAAGTGAGGACCTCGTTCCCCCATATCTGGTTCGGATCCGCCAATCAGGTCAGGTTAGGTACAGGGCGACAATCGGGAGCTTACAAAGAGGGAGATGAAGTAAGATCCAACATCTTCTTCCTTTGAATTTCGGCGTTCTGACGATCGGAGTTTGTCGGGACAATAGTTAAATTCCATTTGCTCGGCAGGGGAGCTCTCGGCTCAATAGGTGAGGCGCCGGATGGTATTTGGTTAATTGCCTTCCTTTTTTCCATAAGTGTTCGAGAGGACGGGTCCCAGGGGCACATCCAAGGCGGGATTTAGGATTGTTTCGTGGCCGTGTGGGGCTGGATGTGGGCTTGGGCATGGCATGTCTGTGGCCTGGTATTAGCTTGGATTTGAACAGTCTTAGGGCAGGATCTAGGATTGTTCTATACCCGAGTTGTGGCATGTTTGTGTGGCTTGTGATGGTTGTATGTGTGGATTGCTTTTGTGGGCATCTCTTATGCAACAATTGGTATTGAGAACCAAGTTGTCTTTGCTTGCTTTTGATTGACTTACTTTGTGATACTTGTTGATTGAATGTTGATATATAAACTCTAATATATTGACATTGAGATGAATTGTTTGAAAGCTATATGCTTTTGATATAACTATTTATGATACATGATAAATTGTCCAGATGACATGCATTACAAATGTGATAAGGAATTGACATGCAATGGCATAATGCATTGTATATGCACTGAGGCATCGCATTCATGGGTGTAAGTGCATAGTTCCATCACACACTGTAACACCTGGTATATGTTTTGTTATATTCAAGTAAGGATTTTTGGGGAGCAAATGCAACTTATGCCCTATGATATTTTAAATTGTGATTAAGATTAGCCATCTTAATGGTTGGTTTAATTAGAGGATTAGCAAAGTGTGTTAGATTGCATTTTTATGGCATGTGGGTCAATTATGCAATTAGGTAAGTTTAGTGGTTTTGTTAGGGTTTGTAATTAAGTATGTGTTGAAGGACCACTTTGAAAAACTTGTTAGTGGAGAGGGACTAAGTGTAATATCCTTTGTGAGCTATGTGGCATCATGAGGCATGTGACCACTCCTGTAACTAATGCATGGTAGGAGATCTTGACACATGAAGTGCATGAGAAGAGCTTGTCATGTGCCAAACAAACCAATTCTTGGTTTTGGATGCTAGACCAACTTCTTGCTAGGAAGTGGAAAGTGCGGAAATTTAGAAAGTGAGAGAGAGTTCTAAGAGAGAAGCTAGAAGGAGGAGAAAAGGCTTGAAGGAAAGCTTGGTTTGGTGGAAAAGTTCACTAAGGTATGTAAACATGATCTTTGAGGCTTTGGTTGTATTTCTTATGGACTTTGGTTATATTCTAGGGTTTTGTTGGGATTACATCCTAACCACTAGATTTGATGAAAGGTCATGTGGTGGAACCACTAGATTGTAAAGACCGGGTTTGTGAAGATGGCATGTGTGTGTGTGTGTGTGTCGGGAGTGATGTCGGCTTTCCTTGACCCATGTGTGATGTTTTGTATAAGTTGGCAGAACTCCCGAACTGGATGGTTCAGTTGGAGAAGAAGCCAAGACCTAGCCTTCGAATGTCTAGAAGTAACAGAACTAAATCCTACCATAAGACCCTTGAATTTGAGGTTGAAAGTCAGATCTGGTCACATCCCATGTTGGGCTTGGAGTTCTGTTTTGAGTCATAAGTTGAGTTATATTGATCCAAATGGAGTGATTCAAAATCCCTCTCAAAGTAGCCACATAGGGCGCCTTCATGAAAGAAAGTGTGGCCAAAATTATGGCTCATTTGTTCCCACATAATTTACGTCAAAGTAAAGAATTGAAGTGAGGACACGATTACGTCCCTAGGAAATGGTCTCGGGGGAGTCGGAGTGTAAAAACCATAGCTCTTATTCCCGAGGTCGAATGACAGGTTAGAGGCTATGGAAGCTAAGATATAGGAGAACTTCTGGTCAGAAGACCATAGTGAACAAAAACGTGTATGGCTGGTCAAATGGTAGTTAAGAAAAAAAAGAAAAAAAGGGGTCTTGAGATGGTGAAACAAGGTCTGAGTGTTGTGTGTGCTATTTGTGTTACACAATAAGGGGTGTTAAATGTTGATGTGAAGTAGAGTGTAAAAGAGAGAGTGCTCTTGAAGGATCAAGGTTTATGTTTGTAGAGTATAAAATATGTGATTCGTAGTGGTGAAGTAGTAATAAACCAATTGGGTAATTTTATGTAACCCGGATTGTTTGAGGCTAAGAAATCTTATAACTTGTTAATTGCAGATCCTTTGGAGTAGCCTCGGTTTTGACTTCCTTGGGAGATTTGTGGATTTTTGAATCCAAGGAAGGTAGGATCTTGTAACCTTCTCTGCATACCATGGTTTGTGAGTACGTACCATTCCATGCGAGTGTGTGATTTTCTAATGATATATATAAATGTGTATATTTTATATCTATGGAATTCTTTAGATTAATTGGTGCATGATGTTTTAAATATCCATGTGGGTGAATGCTTTGTGAAATTGTTTTAAGCATGACATGGGTATATGGGAGCTGTGTGAGTCGGATTGATGTAGTGGACACGGGACTATGACTAGTCCACGGGTTGTAGTCTGAAAGGTCACGAGATATAAGGGATGTGGGCATATCCCTTGGTGGTAAGTCGGCCAATTTGTCGATTATCTGGGGATGTGGGCATATCCACAGGTATGGGAGTCCCGACAATTTGTCGTTGTTCGGGGATGATCGGCTGAATCCTGGGTGAAAGCCAAAAGTCGGTAATGAGGTCGAGATGGTGGTAGTAACCGTCCATTTGTTTCCCATCAACCTATTAATTGAAAGTATATGTTTTGAGATGTGTTGAATTATTTGTATTTTGAAATGTTTTTTTATAAGCGCCGGCATGGGATTCACTGCGGGTTTACAGCCGAAGTCACCCCCATTATTCCTCCACCTTAGATCGCAGTGCGAGACCCCGTGCGTGACTTGAAAGTTTGACTTGCGAGGGGTTTTGGAGGTTAGAGGGAATTGTGTCAGCCTTAGCATCTTGGTGGTTGAGCTATACATTTTGAGGAACATCTAGTGTTGTGTGGAGGTTCATACTGTATATTTTGGACAGTTCATATCGATCATGGGTCATTGTATATTTGGCTTGTGGCTATTAGTTTGGGACACTTTGTAGAAAGTTTTGGGATTTTGTGTAAATATTATTTTGAATAAGTGTAAGTGAATAGTCTTGGGTTCATTGAGGACTTTCAGTCTGGAATATGTATATATGTTTTGGGACTGGAGTTGAGTTTTAGTGATGACATGACAATTCACTCAGTGGGTTTTGGAAGGGTTTTGAGAAATACCTGAGAGTTGATATATGGTGTGTAGAAGTGAAATTTAGCCACTTTTTATGCAAAGTGTTGGATTTTGAAGAGTCTGTTGGGGGATAGGTTTGTGAAAAAAAAAGATGGTAAAATAACATAAATCACATCGTGGAAATCAGGGTGTGACACACACCATCCTTGGTGATTAATGAGTGGGCTCGATACGTTGAACAAAGTTCAACGGAGTTCCGATGTTCACAGAATATGAAATAGTGCCATCACACACCATCCTTGGTGGTTGATAAGTGGGTTGTGTACCATTAAACGAAGTTCAGCGGAGTTCCACTGTTCGTAAAGCATGAAAACTTGTGTCGAATAGTAGCAAGCAAGGATAGATACCCCCTCGAGTGAAAGCCCCGGTATTTTTGGTTATACATATGTGTCTAACGGTGAAAGCTTGTGAAAGTGTAGGAAGGCGTGCGAAGCTTACGATGAGACCCCAAAAATTTATTTACCAAAAAAGACACATGTTTTGTTAATAAAATGATCCTTGAAAGTGAAATATCTAGTAAGTTTTGATTTCTAAAAACTTAATTTTGTTTCAAAGTGATTATTTGATGAAATTCATCAACAATGGATGTTATCACACATTGGCTACTCATTGTGTGATGGGAGTTTGTGATGACTCAAATTTTTCATGCATTGGGTGAGTCTCATCTCATTTCATGACATGTCATGTAGTATTCCATTAGAATTGCATTATTCTATTGGAATGTTGATATATATATATATATGTGTGTGTGTGTGAATGTGTCAAACATTGCATGTACATTTAGGGGGGTAATAGTCTGCAGCCAAGAGTCTCTCTGTGTATATTTCGTACTTTATGGAAAAATTTCAAGTGCGGGAGTAGATGGATGGCTCTCATTAGTAGAGGTTGAAGAAAGAATCGACACATTATTGTTATAGTTCTTTTTGTAAAAACTTTGGAAAGAACTAATTTTGACATATGCCTATGCATGTAATAGAGTTTGTGATTAAACTCATAGTAATATGTTTTGAAAATAACATAAAAAGTTTATTGAATGTGTTCAAAAGCAGAGGATCTGGTGAATGAGATTGGACCGGTATGGTGTCGAGACACATAGTATCTAGTAATTCTAACCCTCGCTTCACAGCATGGTGTCGAGCGTAGGTATGCTGAACACTAGAGACTCGATGAATGGATCGGTCGCCAGTTCGACGACATAGATGCAGGGATATAAAGCATCCCACGAATATTTTCGTGGGTTGACGTTTGGTTAATAGACCCCCGGGTTTTTGGGGTGTCACATGACACAACATCCAAGTTAGTAGCAAGAAGAAACGACTCAAAGCCTACATAAAAATTAATCTAATATCTTGAATCATGAATTCGACTTTGATGAAGCATCTTGTGACGAGGGTTTGGGCGACCATGCGATTGACGGCGTTGTCATCTAAATCGCCCACATAAAAACAAACAAACAACCACACGCCGTAACAAATCAATGACAAAAACATAAGAAAACAAAGAAAAATAAAATGAAAAACTCATATCGGATGGAAGAAACCACTTGATTGAAGGAGAAAACCTATATCTGATTAAATGAAACAATGGGAAGGGTGATTTCAGGTCAAAGAAGGCAAAAAAACCATCCCTCCTCTCTAATAGGGATGAAAATAAATAATTAAAGAAATTAGGGTTTCAAAGGAGAGGATGGGGCAGCAAGTTTGATTAGTAAAAACGTTAAATTAAAATATTCTTAAAACTAAAATTAACTATTAATTTTTATTTTGAATTTTCAATAAATTATTATAATTAAATATTTTTCTTTTACATTTATTTTAAAGTAAATATTCAGAAATTTGTTTTTAGTTTTAAATTTTAAATTTGTAGACTTTTAAATTAAAATGAAGCCTAAATTTTAAAATTAAATTCAAAACTGAAATATTTTTAAAACTAATGTTAGCTTTTATTTTCATTTTAAAATTTGAATCAAAATGTTTTAAATAAAAATAAAAATTTGATTTTAATTAATTATAAATAAAATAAAATCTAACTTGATTTTTAATTTAATTTGATTTTTTTAATATTTACACACTTAACTATTAAGGGAGGGATATCAATCATTTTATGTATTTAGCAACCAAACAAAGAAAAAATATATAGTACGCTAAAATGGTCAATTTTCTGGACTATTAGTTGAGGTAGTGCATTGAATTGAGATATATATTGAATGCGTTGAGATATGCCAGTATAGCATCATAGATCTCTGTAACATCTCAATTTACTATCGTAACATACGTGTGTGTCATAACACTACTCTATGCTCTCATTCAATATGAAAGTCAAAGTAGAACATTTTAGCCCATTATGTGTTTTTTCTTTAATAGTCTTAAAAATATTTCAGTTTTGAATTTAGGCTTCAATTTAATTTAGAAGTGTAAAAAATTTAAATTAAAAAATCAAAAGTAAGACAATATTTACTTTAAAATAAATGTAGAAAAAAATATTTAATTAGAATAATTTATTGAAATTTTAAAATAAAAATTAATAGTTAATTTTAGTTTTAAGAATATTTTAATTTAAATTATGATTTTTAAACTTCAATTTAAAAGTAAAAATATTAAACCTGAATTTAAAATTGAAAATAAATAAAGATATGTCATGAAATTGATTTTTTTTTTTTATTAAAATTTATTTTATGTTATATGTATTTGGTGGGGAGAGGGATGGGAGATGAGAAAGGTGAAAGAGAGGCGGAATGACAGAGCGGGAGGAAGGTTGGGTAGAGGGTATTTTAGAGATTTTTCTTGGAATCATTACTTTTTTTTACTTGACTTGCGATTATTATTTTTGTCATAATTTGAATTATGGAAAACAAATTATTTGTACCTCATTTACATTTATTTTCAAAATAGCCGCCTGATACGTAGTTTTTCCTAATTTATTTACCGATTTTGTAAGAATATTATTTTTTGTGAAAACCATTACAAAAAGAAGTCTCTTCAATTATATGATGGCCTTGTTTGGTAACTAGCAAATAGTTAATAGCTTAACAACGGATTTTATTAACTATTTATATAAATATATTTGATAAAATTTAATTGATAGTTGATAACTACTTAATTATGTAAAATGATAAATAAGGACATTGACATCATTTATTGTTAGTTTTTTTTTGTTAATAATTTATATTTATATTGGAAATAAAATATATTATTATTGAAGAATTAAAACATCATTTACAAAAAAAATTTAGTGATTTAAAAATTTTAAAATATACAAATTTCTTGAGTTGCTAATTTACAAAAATATTAACCTTGTGCAAATAAATATTACTATTAGTTTATCGATAGAGTTGCAAGCAAATCTTTTTTTTATAAATTAGTGATAAATATGTCATATTCTTAATATATTAATTTTTTCATAGTAATTAAATATTAATTATTAAAGAAGAGGTAATTGTTCAATGAGCTCTTTTATGGTTTTGTGAGAACTTTAGGGAAGAACTGTAATTATTGATAACTTTGGAATAAACTTGTATTTTCAACTCCAATCCACTCGTCATCAAATAACAATAATAAAGGTTTTGATTGGTCAATTAAATAAAATTGGTCAAATCCTCTAATTTTGATATAAAACGCTTTCCATTTGTCAAATCGGGCTAATAAAACAAGGGGTTTTTTTTATTTTTTTAAATAAGAATAAGAGTTTTTTTCCCGATCAATTTTGAAATAGTGGTATAAATAAGTCTCGGTAAGAGCCCAAAACTCATAGCCTGAGGAGGAATGCCAAAGCCAGTGTCTTGACAGGCAAGAAAGCTCAACTCTTCTCCCATTTCTAGGGTTTTGTGATTTCTGAGGATTCTGAAAATGGAGCATCTCAATCAACCTCATTCCATGGGCACAACCATCATCGGCGTCACCTACAACGGAGGCGTCGTTCTTGGCGCTGATTCCCGAACTAGCACTGGTTCGACTTCTACTCTTCTTCTCACCTTCGGCTTTTTGATTTTGAGAAATTGGGGAAAAACAAATAAAATTTGCGCTGGCCCCATTCTCTACAACCAAACAGAGATTTGATTCCGCTTGTTTAGATGTTGCCTTGTTACTTTCTTGGCCTCTGTTAGAATTTGAAAATCGTATTTTGTTTTGGCTTCGGGATTTCCTGTAATTAGTTTTGATTGTGTAAATTTTCTTGCTTTAGGAGTTTATGTTGCGAATCGGGCATCCGACAAGATCACGCAGCTGACGGACAATGTCTACTTGTGTCGTTCTGGATCGGTAATGGTTTCTCCACTTTTCTGTATAATGTCATGCGAAGCTTCATTATTTTGTTCTTCAAGATCTGTTATTGAAAGCCTATGCTTTGAGTCCAGGTTTAGGTTTTTCATATGCTAAGCCCAACCGCTGAGACCGCATGCATATTAATAATAATAATATTCAACGCACCCTAGGCCTACAAACTTGTATGTTCTATGTTCTAATTAACTTTCCTAACTCTTGGGACTTTCATTGAGTTAAATTTAAGTTGGTTTAATTCAAAAATGGTTAGCATGAAGAAGAAATCATGACTAGAACATGATGGTGGTTTTCTTCTTTGAGCTGTGCATATGTTGTGACCATAGGATTATCATCACCGTGGTGGTATTTAAATGAGCATTATTATATCTCTGCTCATTAAGGTTAGGCATGTCATACGACAATGTGTCTAAAATTCAAAATCATTACTTCTGTTTTTGTTGGTCTATGGTAATCACGAAATTATATTGGTAAGTATAAATGGCCCAAGCTCCATATCCCATGAGAGAGACTATCAAGCTAATTACAGTATCATACCAGAAGTCAGTACCACATCTGTTAAGCTATGATATGTGAGGCTTTTCTCTCCCTCTTGCTTCCACCACCCTCCCTCTCTGCCTCCATGCTTGTTTAGTGATGCTAGTATCCCATGAGAGATACAATCAAGCTAATTACAGTATCATACCAAAAGTCAGTACCACATCTGTTGAGCTATGATATGTGAGGCTTTTCTCTCTCTCTCCCTTCCTCCCCCCCTTCTTATTTAGTGAATCGGATGATAGTTGACACAACACAATATCCATGAAGTTTGGTAGATCTTCTTCGGGGTGTAGAATTCAAACTGTGCATAGGTTCATGCCAAAAGTCCGTACCACATGTATTAAGCTATGCCACCCCCCCACCCAACCACCACCCCTTCCTCTTGTTTAGTGAATCAGATGCTTGTTGAGACAACACAATATCCATGTGTGCCTATCACTTATTCAGAAACTGAGAGGAAGAATTTGCTTTTATTTAGTTCAGTGAGTTCGTTAAGAGCAAGTGTATGCTTTTTTTGGTCATGAACTATCCATGCAAAAGAGAGTTATCTTTTTGTCAAGGAATATGTTCCAAATCTATTGCTTTCTTCACTGTTTTATTCTATGAAGTTCTTTCAGATAAAACTACAACCATAAAGAAAGTATGCTTATATTTTTAAAATATCAGCATGTGGGGGGCCTTATCCCCATCCCAACATGCTTTGGAGCCTTTTTGGGGGGTGGGGGGGGGCTTGTGGGTTATCTCCATCCTATGCTAAAGATGGGCCTGCCCTTGCTCGGCCAAAGAGTTGCTCAAGGGCTAGAGCTGTTCTACTATCAGGAAAAAGGCCAAAAAGATGTGGATGGCAGCGCCACTATGCCTGTTTTGGGCTATTTGGAGGAAGAGGAGTAGGATAGTGTTTGACAATGAGTGTTTCTCCTTTTCCAGATTAAAAACCTCCTTCATCAGCATGTTTATCTCTTGGGCTAGTTGCTTGGAGCTGGGGGAGTGTTCTCTTGTGAGAATTCTTTTGTGTATTCTTTAGGCCTTTTTTTTGGGTGGTAGGTGTTGATTGTTTTTTGTATAGGTCTTGTCCTGCTTTGTATACTTCCTGTATACTTGGGGGCTTCTTGGCTCTATTCTTTTTGTGCATTAATATTCATGCTTGCTTTTGCCTATTAAAAAAAAAGTGAGATTAGCTTGCACATAGTTGCAGCCACAATCCCCTGTGTTGATCTGTAAGAGTGGTGCTCCTCATCTCAGTCCAATATCCACTTCTATTAAGCCATGCACAGTATCTCAATTTTAGGAAGCAATCTCAAGTTCCAAACCATGTCTCCATATCTATCAACAAGCATTCTTAAATACATTAGTCTCTTTTAACTGCGCTATGCATAAAAGCTTGTAGATGTTTCTTGCATGACATGAATCTGTTATAGTATTGTTGGTAGGTCCAGAAATCAGACATATTGTTTGAGTGCAATAACTAAACTAGTAAAATAATTGAATAATTAAGTGACTTCAATTTTAGTGTGGCTTTATTCTGTTATCCCATTCACAATATTGTTGATTTTCAGGCGGCAGATTCTCAAGTTTTATCCGATTACGTGCGATACTATCTCCATCAGCACACGTAAGTGAATTTTTCTGGTTTCTGTTGCAATTTTCATTTTTTGTTGTTGAATGGTTTTCTATTAGTAGAATTTGTGATAATTTTTATGGCCACTTTACTCTCTTCAAGCTTGTTCTTAGTCGTTGACAACTTTATTCAATGGTTAAGTGCTAAGTTGTGGCAATGCTGTTTTGTTTTTTGGTTGTTTCTTTCTCCATCTGTAGGCATCATTTGCATGCCTTATTTGTATTTTGGGGTGCTCCCCATGCACTACCCCACAGACATCTTTTTGTTAGGTGTTAATAATATATGTTTTTTGCCTATCAAAAAAGCGTTGCAATGGCAGATATTTCCAAAAATTAAGACCCTTTTTCTAAATCTTTTTGGTCTATCATTGTTTAATCCTTATTCTGCTCTACGAAGGAGGTTTTGTCTGTAGGCATGTATTTCTGTTACATTGGAACTTGGTATAGAATATAACTTCTCTTATATTGGAACTTGATAATTTAACCTTTTTACACAATTTTTTCTTACTTATTTTTAATATTTACCCTGTAGTTGATTCTGTCATATACGTATGTCAGATTTTTTAATTCTGCTTGTGGGAATAAGGCATCTAGGATTTAATTTAACTTGTTTTTGTTGTGGTTGCCTGTACTAGTTATGCAGCCGCAGTTATTTTTACTGTTGATGCTTCTTAGCCTTTCTTTTTTAGTATGGGACTCTTACTCATACCATAATGTTTCATGCAGTATACAGCTTGGGCAACCTGCAACTGTCAAGGTTGCTGCAAACCTTGTCAGGTTAATATCATACAATAATAAGGTATGGTTTTTTTCCTATTGTATCTTATCTTAATCTATTCACTCATTACAGTTTGGGAAATGCTCTGGGTCCCATCAATCAATTCACATATTAGAAATTAGGCATTTTTCTCCTACTGGTCCTTTTATTTATTTATTTATTTTTTTGAATTAATTCTCTCATATCCCATTGGACTTGTTTGGTCAATAGACTGTTTTTTCCTTTTTTTTGTGATAAATGTTTTCTCTCTCTCTCTCTCTCTCTCTAGGGTCCACATTGGGACTTGAACTTCTTTTATCACCTGAGCCAAGCCTCAAGGGCCAACCGTTTTTTATATGTTACATAGCACACAATGAAAGGATATGTTACATAGTGGGCGGTTTTCAATAGTTGGTTTCTTCCAAGTTGGTGGTAGATAGCAAGGATATCATAACTAAGCTCACAAGGATTTTATTCTTGAGCCAAAAAGGAGACTGGTCAAGATATGCAAGATATTCCTCTGCACTGACAAGAAACTTTGCATTGTTTTCATCATTAAATGTTGCGTTAGATATTGTCGTCTCGTGAATATGTCGTGTATATGTACATACATCTATATGTGGATTAGCAGGTGATGAGCATTCCAAATACATGAATAATTTGTTAAGGAAAGGAACAAACAATTGCACATGTATTTCCACTGCCTAATCATGTTTGCCATTTTTGCTGCACTTTTCATTTATCTTTTTAAACCTTGACAGAATATGCTACAAACTGGCCTGATTGTTGGTGGATGGGACAAATATGAGGGAGGTAAAATATATGGAGTGCCACTTGGAGGGACGATTTTGGAGCAGCCTTTTACTATTGGAGGTGTGTTCTCATCTTACAATAAAAATTATCCTTGTGATGGTTCCGTCTGGTCAATTATTACTTGAGAATTGCGATCATCTGTTTTTCTCATAATTTCTTTAGCTTTAAATATGTGTATCGTTTCTTATTCTATTATTAGTAGGTGAGAATTCTATTGAGAAGCATAAAATTTTCTTGAGTCTTCTTAATTGGTTGCCCCGGATAAGGCTATCAAAGAGAAAAATGGTAGATCTACTGGGATAATAATAATAATAATAATAATAATAATAATAAAATGGGACAACTGATTAATATATCTTACTTTTTCGTTTCCAATAAAAAGTAAATAAATAAATAAAATGGGACAACTGCATAAGTCATCTTCAAGGAACCTTTTTTTCCTTGTTTTTAATATAATAATTCTGAAGATTTCAAGAATTTGTAGAAAGGCTTTGTTTTGAAACTGTTCTTGAAAATGGTTTTCTAACTTTGAAATTTACAGTCAACCAACTTTAGATTGAAAATGGTTTTTTGAGAATTGATTTTCAAAACATATTTTTTAGAACTAATTTTCTGGTATTTTCAATTGTTTGTTGTAGAGCTTTTTTGAACAACAATTGAATGAGGAATACTTATAACCTTTTGCATACATAACTGTGTAGTACCTTCATGGAGTGAAAATTGTTTTTTATATTGTGTTCCCAAACAAAAATTTCTCTAGAAACAGTCTAGATCTATTTTAAAAATTGTTCTCTGATAATGTTCCCAAGCAAATCTTTATGTTCCCGTACTCCCTAAAGTTCTATTTCATAGATTTCATGCTACATGAGTATTTCCATGCCACTGTCACCATAGGGTTCACCTCCTCTATGATGACTATCAATCCATCACAAACATGTACTAATCATCTGTACATCATTGCTGCCACCACCATCAATGTCCTCACCCCTCAATCCCCATCTGCATGCCATGCTTGCCCTGTTGGTTTTACATACATCCCTCTTTCCATAATAATTGACTTAAGCTAGGTACTTATGTGGTTTGAGGCAATTCTAGAGTTGAAAATAAATCCAAATAAGAGCGAACCTATTCCAATCTAATGGGTAGAGAAAGTAGAAGATTTGGCTTTAGAGATATGGGTTGTTTAAGTGCCAAATCTTTCGCCCACTTTCTTAGATGTTTCTTTGGGTGTCCTTTTAAACTAATAGCAATGTAGGATGGGGTGGGAGAGGGGTTTCATAGAAATTTGTGTTGTAAAAAAGGCGTTATATCTTCAAAGGTATGAGATTCACTCTAATACAAAACACTTTATCTACCTTGCCTGACTATTATGTCATGCCAAGGATATTTAGATTCAAGTTAGAGCATATTCAAAGAGATTCCTTTGTTTGGGGTTTTGGGCTTTAGAGGAAAAACTACATCTAGGAAAATGTGTGACTGTTTGTTTAGATCAAGGGAAGGGTGGCTTGAGAGTTAGGTGTCTATCCTTGCTTAAGAAGGCCCTTCTATGCATGTGGAGCTAGCGTTTGCTTTGGAAAGGGAGACTTTTTGGAAGTTGGTTGTAGGTGGAAAATATGGGGAAGATGACGGGTATTGGCATTCTGGTGAATTGAGAGAGGAGGTATGGATTGGGTTATGGATTGCCATCAAGAAGGATTGAGATCTTTTTTATCAATGAAGTCTCCTTTTCAATGGGCGGTGAGTGAAACATACCTAGTTCGGAGATGAGCCTTTGTGTGAATCTTTTCCTTCTTGATTTTCCCTAGCTATCATGAAAGGGTAATGGGTGGCAAATTTATGGGATTATTCGAATGAAGGGTCAAGGGGGTTTACGAAATCCTTGCAAATCTAGACAGTTAAATGATCGGAAGCTTGATAATATGGAGCAACTCTTTTCAAGACTACCAGGGAAAGGCAGTGAACAGGGAAGTTGATGGTAAGATGATTTGTTTGGAGTCAAAGAGCAAAGCTTTTTCCATGAAATCCTTTTTTGTTGTCAAGTCCTTTCCTGGTGAGCATTATTTGGTATCTGTTGGCTTTGCCTAATGAGAGGTCTTGCTTGGGAGGCAGCATAGGGAAAAGTTCCGACTTTGGATAAGTTTCAAAGAAAAGGGTAGTGGCAAATAGATATTTCTTTCATCATTTGGAAGAAAAATCCATGACATTCTCCTCCATTGTGGCATGACAAGTTCTATGGCAGTAGTTGTTTCCTCTTTTTGGCATGTCTTGGCTGTTAGATACCTTAGTTTGAGAGACCTTTTTTTTTGGGTTAAAAGTAAAAAAATACATAGTGAGTAGCTCCTTTGTGCATTCCATGGACAGTTTGAAACGAAATAAATAGAAATTTAGAATAGTGTGAAAACAAGAAGTTCTGTAATCAAAGGCTACAAAACATTTTTTGTAATCTTATGTCTTGGACTAATACTTCTGTAGATGTACTACATCCAGTGTCCTTAATTGACTTCATTGATTGGTTGAGTTCTCATTGAGGGAGGAAGTCGTTACTTGTTGCTCCTCTTTTCTTTTTGCCTGTGCCTTTTGGAACTATTTTTTGTGTCGTGTACTTTCGAGTGCTCCTTTTGGCACTCTATTTATGTTGTACTTCTCTTGCTTATAAAAATAATAATTAGAAGTGTTATTGGATGACTTGTTGCTAAAGGGGGTTTGTGATTGGCATGATGAAAGCAATGACCTCTCAACAAATAAGGCATCTTCTCATCAAAATCCTTGGAAGTGTTGCTTCATAAGTTCCCAATTCTATTTAGAGTAGAGGTTCTTTTGTATCCTATGGCACAGTAGGAAATTTGAATTGTTCCAAGCCTAAGTTATGTACCCGGTGTGTCCTTTTGGAGTCTCATCCTGAAAAGCAGAGCCACCTGTTTTACTGATCTTTATACTCTTACGTTCTTTGAGCTAGAGATCTTTATGTTCTTACATAAGGTGGCTTTATTATGTCTCCTAGGCTTCACCATAGTTATTTGAGGTGCAAGGCGCAAAACCCTCTTGGGGCCTTGAGCCACAAGGCGAACTTGAGGCGCATGCTTTTTTAAATGAGGCGCACCATATGTCAAATATATATTTTGTAATTTTTATGATGGTTGTTTCCTATTTTTACATGAATTTCTTGCAATTGCTTGGCTATTTTTGTTGATTTTTTGCTTCTTCTCATCTTCTATAAGGATTATACAGTAGTTGGGAGGGTTACATCTTTTCTTTTTGGGAGTTGAAACATGGATGAAATGGGGCTAGAGGGGCTGAAATCTCGAAAATCAGGCATCTGGGGCCAAAACGACGTCTTTTTGGTCTATTGAAAAAGGAAAAAAAATCGTTTTGGTCTCTATTACAAAAAAAAAAAAGAAGCCCTAGGGCTTCTCTAAGTAGCTTGACAGCGGAGAAAATGGAGAAGGAGAAGAAGAAAAAGAAAAAAGGAAAAAAACTTGAAAATGCTTGAGTCAAGGAGCTGCCGTCGGGAGTGGTGGCGCTTGGGCTTTAAGCGCGCCTTTGATAACTATGGTTTCACCTGGCTTATGTCCAGCTTGTCGAGGAAATTGGTAAATGATTTGTTACCTGGCCTGGAGAACAACAGAAAAGATGTGGTAAGCAACTGTCTATGAATGTTTGGGCAATTTGGAAGGGGAGAAATAAATCAAATTTCAATGACAAGGGCGGTGGCAGTGACTGCACAATTTAGGAGAGTCTGTAATACAGACTTCCACAGGGATTAGAATCCTTTTTGATATCTTGATCTGATTGTTGTTAATCCTCAAGTCTCTTCCATTTCTGGTGCTTTTAGTTTCAATACCACATTTCTTTCATGGTTAAATTTTTATATTAACTTTATAGTTTTTAATAGGCAAGCTTTCTTTTGAAAATGTAACCTCTCAGGTCAACCTGCTTACTTTGTTTTGATAAGAATCATGTGATTCTGCTTAAACTGGTAAGCTTTGTCACAGAAAAGCTTTCTAATTATTTTTAATGATGTTATTAATAAGAAAGCATGTTTTATTCACTTCTCTTAAATCCAAATGTTATTTTGTTGCCATGAGTTCCTGGACTGTAGGATGTGTTTGTGTTTTTCAGGATCTGGATCCAGTTATCTGTATGGTTTCTTTGATCAAGAATGGAAGGAAGGGATGACAAAAGATGAGGCTGAGGTTCTAGTCTAAAATTTATATATTGCTTCCAAGTTGTCTGATCTATTTGTAAAGTTTGTTAAGACTAGATCTCATCATCATAAGGACAATTTTCGAATTTTTGTCTATACAACTTTTTTATGAAATGCATGTTATGTTGATGAATCTGAGGTATACAATTTAAAGTTTATATGTTTGCCAGGAGAACTTGTAGTTGCCTTTGGATTGTATAGTTTATATGAAAATTGTGAAGAGATAAAAGAAAAGAATGTTTTTCTTATTGAATGGATGAATCAAACTGATACAGGCGCTACGTATATATACAGGAGAGAGTATAACTAAAAAGGTAGCAAGAAATAGTGTATAAGAAAAGAAAACTGTACAACGAAAATAATACGAATATGGAAAGGACTATGAGAGGAAGGTCCATTGGACATTCCTTCTATGTCATTCAACACTCCCCCTCAAGTTGGAGCATATAGGTCATATGCATTAAGCTTATTACAAATGTACTTAATTCTAGGACCTCTAAGAGATTTGGTGAGCATGTTTGCTGATTAGTCACTCGAGTTGACAAAACTAGTAGTCATGCATCCTGATACGATCTTCTCTTTGATGAAGTGACAACCTACTTCAATATGCTTGGTCCTCTCATGAAAGACCGGGTTGGATGCGATGTGGAGAGCTCACATGAGAAGATCGCATCAGGTCTGCTAGTAGTCATGCATCCTGATGCGATATTCTCTCTGCTGTGTATTGTGCATCTATGTCGTCAAAGCCATAGCACGGTATTCTGCTTCAGCACTTGATCTGGCTACAACATGCCGTTTCTTACTTTTCTAGGATACTAGGTTTCCACCAATAAATACACAATACCCAGAAGTTGAGCATCTATCTGCAGATGAACCTGCCTAGTCTGCATCACAATATCTGATAATCTGGGTGTGACCTTGGTTTTCATATAACACCCTTTGGCCTAGTTTTCCTTTAACGTGATAGAGGATACGGATCATAGCATCCCCGTGGCTATCATATGGTGACTGTAAGAATTGGCTAACAACACTTACTGGAAATAAAATGTTTGGTCGAGTGATGGTGAGATAGTTCAGTTTTCACACAAGGTGTTAATATCTCCCTGGATCACATAGAGGCACTCCCTGTCCTGGTACAAGCTTGACCTTCGGAACCATACAGGTGTCTACAAGTGTGCAATCTAGCATACATGTCTCTTCCAATATTTCCAAGGCATACTTTCTCGAAATCATAACCACGTCGAATTTAGATTGAGCTATCTTAATCCTCAAAGTATTGGAGTTCCCAGTGTAATTACAAAGTGGTACGAAGAGATGTTTCATTTGACCTTTAGATATACCATCCACAGTCATCATCCATGATAAACAATGTCATCCCATAAATAATCAAATAAATGCCTTTGCCACTGAACTCCGTATGATGATTGGGGCAAGGTGATCTGTTGTACTCAGGTCGCACAAAACTCTGAACCGTAGGTCAAACCTGACCCAGACAAAGCTCGGGGGTCGGTTGCTTAGGACCATATGTGAGCGGGCGTAGCCTGTATACCAATCCAGACTCCCCCTTGAGCAACAAACCTAAGTGGTTGTTCCATATAGATCTCTTATGCTAGATCGTCATGTAAGAAGGCATTCTTGATATCCAACTAATATAAGGGCCATGATCGCATAACAACTATAGAAATGAGAAGACGAATAGAGGCAAACTTGGCTATAGGGGAAAAAGTATCATAGTAGTTTGATCCATAAATCTGAGTGTACCCCTTTGCAACTAACAGAGCCTTAAGATGATCAACCCGACCATCTGGACCGATTTTCACAGTATACACCCAACGACATCCAACAAGAGATTAGCTAGTAGGTAAGTTAACTAGGTCCCAAGTGCCATTAGAATGCAAAGTAACCATATCCTCAACCATTGCCTATTTCTAGCTTGGGTGAGATAGAACCTCATGCACAGTTTATAGAACAAAAACAGAAGACAAGGTGGAAACAAAGGCAGAATATGGTAAAGATAAGGGATAATAAGTCAAAAAATTGTAAATAGGGTGAGGATTACTAGTGGAGTGAGTACCTTTTCGTAATGTAATTGGAAGGTCACCAGGAGACGGCAAGAGCGGAGTCACAGAGGAAGGCGCCATGGAGATGAGTAAGTCGAAGGGCCCGATGGCTAGACGCGGGTGGCAAGTATAAACTTGTAATGGTCAAGTTGGAGTAGCTGGGACTCATATGGTAAAGTCGGAATGGGAAAGATGAGAGGTAGAGATAAGACCTCAGGACTGGAAGGAGGTGAGGTAGAGAAGATAGAAGAATGTTCAAAAAATGTGACATCAATAGAAATGAAGTATCGATGTGTATTAGGAGAGTAGCATCGGTAACCTCGTTGGAGGCAGGAATAACCAAGGAAGATGCACTTTGTGGTCTTAGTGGAGAGTTTATCTTGGTTAGGAGTGAGTATGTGGACAAAACAAGTGCACCCAAAAACGTGCGGAGGGAGACAAAAGAGGTTGATCAGGAAAGATAAGAGAATGAGGAACCTGATCACTCGGAGTATAGATGAGGTGTACAGGTGATAAAATAGCGATGGTCAAGATAGCATCCCCCAAGCGTTGAGGAGAGCGTATGGTGGAGGAGAAGAGTGCGTTTGTCTCAGCCAAGTGACGGTGCTTGCACCCGACCACCTCATTTTGTTGGGAGTGTAGCCTGAGAAAACATGAAGAATCTGTGCAAGGATAAAAACAAAGAAAGGTGTAGAGAGGTATTCAAAGGCATTATCACTGCATAAGATGCGGATAGAAGTGTTAAAGTGATTGCGGATCTCAGCAAAGAATGTTTGGAATACTGAAAATAGCTCAACTCGACTCTTCATTAAAAATAGCCAAGTACAATGGGAAAAATCATTAATAAATGTAACAAAATATCGAAAACCTATACAGTTCGAGATGGACCCTAAACATCAATGTGGACGAGCTCGAAATGAAACTTGGTCCGGGAATCTAAGTGCTTAGGGAACGAAACACGAGTATGTTTCTCAAGTTGACACGACTCACACTCTAGTGAAAATAAGGTGGAAAAGCGAGAAACCATCTTTCAGAGCTTGGAAATGTTAGGATGACCGAGATGACTATGGACAAGAAGAGGTGCATCCGTTGAAGTACAGATGGTGGAAGATGGGGTCGAGTTGAGATGAAAAAGGCTTGAGACTCATGTCCTATGCCAATCGTCCTCTTCATACTCCAATTCTACAAGGTGACAGAAAAGTTAGAAAAGGTAATCAAATAATTAAGGTCTTGGATTAATTTGTTGATAGAGATAAGATTAAATGGAGAGTCAAGGACATAGAGAATAGAAGCAAGAGGTAAAGAGGGAAGGGGATATGCAGAACTGATTCCTTTAGCCATGGTTTGAGTCCCATTAGCCAAAGTGATCATCAGTAATGGTGAAGTGATAGGGAAGAGAAGAGATCCTTATTACCAGAAAGATGATTAGATGCACTAGAATCGAGAATCCATGGACTAAGAGAGTGTGTAGGATAGGCAGAGACATTACCGGTCTGGGCAACAGAAGCAATGGAAGAAAATTTGGCTATGTGGGTGAGGGGAAGAAAGTCCTCATATTCTCTAGGCTTAAGAGTCACTCCCTGAGGCGGAGGTGTATGGCTCGGAGGCCGAACCTCAGGTGGAGGCAGTTCAGAAGATTGGTCCACATGAGCAATGTGTGGTGAACGACCATGTAATTGATAACACCGCGGTCTAAGTGTGACCCACTCTCGGGTTCGGTGGAGTGAGAAGGTCGTTGTCCTCTTGCCTCGGTTGCCACCGCGAACACTTTAGATCCTTTGCGAGGTGAGATTGAAGGCATCACGAAGTGTCTAGGGGAACCTCGGGCGCGAGGGCGTCGCGATGGATGGATAGCTCGATGTAGAGCAAAAATGTCATCAAAGGTTAGGATGGCAAAACTAGTGAGGATCTGTTCGCAGATGTTGTCAAACTCTATACCAAGTTTAATAAGAGTGAGAATCATAAAGATTTGCACCATGTTGGACAAGTAGGTCTCGACAACAGTAGCTTTTGGCAAATCAGATAAGGGTTCATTTTTCAGTGCAGACATTCGCCCAACAGAGGAAGATAATTTCATACCAAACTGCTCCAAACTATCAACGAGGAGATGACTCGGTAGAGGCGCTGAATATCATTAGTATACAAATTCTTTGCTTGGGTCCAAAGAGGTTGACAAGTCTAATAATCCCCAAGGTTGTCAAGGGTTTTGGGCTCTATGGATTGCTAGAGAATGTTCCGAGCAAAGCGTCTTGTTTCCGCTTGAGGACGTTTATCTTTTGGAACACTAGACTTCATGGAGGTCAGATGGCCTTTACAACCATTTCCAGTAAACCATAATTTGATAGAGTTGACCCATGGCTGATAGTTTTCACTTCCCTTGAGTCTATTCATAGTTATCATAGGGGGTCCCAGACAGATACGAAGAAAAGCTTGGAGCTTTGTCAACCATAGTGGTGAGAAATCAACAAAATCAGTAAAAAGAACAAGATTACCGAGCAAAACGCAATTGCCGAAGGTGAGGGATGCTTGTGGAGGGCGTCAATCCTCAGGAAAAGTAGAAGAAAGCCACGAAACTGCAGAAACCTAGGGTTTCAAGACCCGTCAGAGACAAGAAAAGGGGAAAAATACCCAAATGTAGGCCTCAAATGGGGAAACCATGTAGCTAGGAGGGACTATCGGAGAGGGATGAGCCTGCTAGTAGATGGGGGTGGCCGGAGAGCCACCCATGCGCTGGCACGCGGTGGTTGCCGCTAGAGATATAATTCGCTCGTGGAGGCGCGGGGTTCCTTCCAAGGGGTAGATCGAGGGACGGGGCACCTGATGGTGGGGTCGCAGGCCGGAGCTGAGGTGGTTATCGGAAAAGTTTGCCAAAAATTTTTTCCAGCGGTGGCAAGGTGTTCTAACGGTGTTGGAAGGTGTCAAAGCTTTCTGTGATGAAGGTGGGGTGATCGGAAATGGACTCAGCCACTAGATGTGTTGTCAAAACTGAAAACATGACAAACCCTTAACCCAAACCCGAACCCTCCATGGCTCTGATACCATGTGAAGATATATAAGAAAATAATGTTTTTCAAATTTAATGGATGAATCAAACTGCTACAGGCTTGTATATATACATGAGAGTATAACTAAAAAGGTAGTAAGAAAGAATGTACAAGGAAAGAAAAATGTACAAGGAAAATGATACAAATATGGAATGGACTATGAGAGGAAGGTCCATTAGACATTCCTTCTACGTTATTCAACGCAAATTTTGTCAAGGCTTATGGTCTGACAATTCCCCAGAGGTTTTTTATTATACTAATATTTTTTAAAGTTCATGTGATAGAGTTTTGTTGAACCATGAAGAACTATGTAAAGGATGTCCATTTCTTTCAATTTTTCATATTTATTTATTTTATCAGAAACAAATATAATTTTTTATTATTTCAAACTCGAATTACTTTTTTGCTTTATTTTCTAGTGCTTTCCCTTAGTTGAGTTATTCTATAATTTTATCTATCCTGTAAAATCTTAATGGGATTGGGATTTGTTGTTGGCTTTGACTTTTTTTTAAACAGTATAAGATTTTTGTATGCAATATTTTCTGAAGAAAAAAGGGGGCCAGAGATCCCATTATGCTCCTTAATTACCCAGTTAATAACTCTACTCACCATCATGTTACAGTTATGGTGATGCATGATGAGGTGATGCTGCCTCATGGACTGATTAAAGTGTGGGGAAAATGAGAACAAAAAAAAAAAAAAAAAACAATTTCAGAAATCGAGTCTCTCACTCGGTGTTGTCTTGCATGTCATAAATTTTCTGTGTTTGTGGTTTATATTGAAAAATATTGATTGACATGGTTATTGCAAACGCTTTAGTCAGTAACCCCATTGTAGGGAGTTATTTTTCTAAATAATTTTGTTTCCTACTGCAGAAATTGGTAGTGAAGGCTGTTTCTCTTGCTATTGCTAGAGATGGTGCAAGTGGTGGTGTTGTACGGACTGTCACTGTGAGTTTCTTCTTTCATTTTATTTCTGTTTGTTGATGAATACTCTCCATTGACCCTGATGAGTAAAGATTGATGCCACTGGGAAAGCCAAGTTTCAACAAGAATTCACCTTGAACATGTGATGATGAATGTCTCTTTTTCAATTTTACATTTAGACCTATTTAGGTAAATTATTATTATAGTTGAGGTGATGACCGTCTTTATAGCTAATATGGTGTTTCCTTGTTCTATCTTTCATTTTTAACTCTGTTAAAACAAAGGCTTAGATAAGTATGTTAAAGCTTCTAGATGCATGAGTTGGGACTCTGAGGTTTAGCACTTAGACCTTGATTTGGATTTATTTTGAGCTAAATGCTTAATCCCATACCTAAAACATGGTATGGCAATCTATCTATACTTATCAGAGAAGAGAGAGAGAGAGAGAGAGAAGGGGGGAAGAGGAAGAAAGAACAGGGTATGCAAATGTGTTCTCAGAGTGAAAACCTTTCACCTGAAATTGGAGTCCTAAAAGGTCCTAACATTATAAATAATAGATTAGTAATGAATATGTTCAAGAAGCCCCAATTTGTAGCTTTAAACCTCTCACTCTCTCTAAAATAGCTTGTTGGTCTCCAAACAAGTTTTCAAGAGGTTTTATCAATGTAGTTGGGGTTGATGATCTCTTTGCTGCATTTGGGTGACTTAAGCATAAGGTAGCTGAAATCAGTATTATCCTATGGTGCAATTAATTTGGGTTTATCTCTTCTAATACTGCTTCATTGTTTGACACAATCTATTGCTTTAGTTATCATATACAGGACATTTTGAATTTTCTGATATTGGCAAGCAAGGGCATACAAGTTACCAATAAAAAGCATGTTGATAACTTAATAAGCATGCCTTTTGAGTTTAATTGTTTGATGCATGAGTTGGTTGGCTGGTGGAAGAGGAGAATGGAGTCTAGGGTTCTAGAGTGAAATAATAGACATAAAGTCAACTACTGCCCTGAGTTGGAATTGTTTATTGAACTCTGTTGTTGTCTTATATTGATACAAATTGGTTTTGGTATGATGGTTTCCACAACTGAATGTTTAATTTCTCTAGGCTGTTATGTTACTCAGAAAGATGTTTGAATAACAAATAATAAATACCGTTCAGTATAAATCCCTTGTGGTAATTTTTGGTAAATAAGTTGTTTTAAATCTCAGAAGCAATAAAATATGCATCACTTGAGTTTAACATATTGTTTATGTGATGAGATCCTGTATGTGTAGTTGACATGTAAACAATCATTTTTTCTTGTTCCTCCTTTGGTAAACAATTTGGCCTACATATTGTTTGGAGGGTTCTGGGCTAAAAGTAGAATTAGATTTGAATGGGGTCCACAAGAATCCTGATCTTTTCAGAAAACTAGTTGTTTTACATTTAATTTAACTAAATTTCAATGTGAGTACCCTACCGACTAGCTATTTATGACAGAATACATACATCTTTGTATATGTTCTGCAGATAAACTCAGAGGGGGTGACGAAAAACTTCTACCCTGGTGACACCCTTCCATTGTGGCACGAGGAACTGGAGCCCCATAACTCTCTGCTGGACATTTTATCCTCATCCAGTCCTGAGCCGATGGTCTCTTGAGGAGGCACTTTTATCTGGAAGGTTAACCTAATGATGATGGGTGCATGCGTGAATTGTTTGTCTTTTAGTTGGCATCTGGAACTTGATTGGAATATATATCCATGCGGAAAAGTTACTTGTTTTACACTTGTAATAGATTTCTGATTAAACTCTTTGATTGGAAAGATCAGCTATTCATTTTAATGTGTATTATCTTCTACCTATCTAGATTTGAACGAAAGAGTTGATGATTAATGCTAACATCCGCTTAGTATGGAACTGTTTTGGTTTAATTCTGCCCAGACAGACACAGCAGATGAATTGTTCTAAGTTAATGACCTCATACATACATACATACATCCTACAGGTTGGAAGGAAGGAATGCGGAGGAGGGTCTTATGGAATTTAATCATGTTGAATATACGGCACCAGGGAGACCAGACAGTAGAGCTAAATATACTGATTTTACTTTGGAGGCAGATTTCATCAATTTTATTATATTTAAAACAGTTTTATGACATTACGACTTGAGTTCCGCATGAAGGAAGTTGTTAGGGATTATTGGTTTATCCATAATGATCCTCGAAATATTGGTTGTTTCATCATCCAAAATGACTAGGGTTTTGTATCGCTTAATGATCACTTTAGCCTCCATTGAATGGGCTATGTTGTTATTGTTTAGAGAATAAAGTTTTTGACACATTAGGCAGAATAGGAACAAGGTGGTTTTTGAAAATAGGGCTCCTTCGGATCAGAGGATAAAATTTATCTTTTTGAGCAAGTTATGGTCGTTGGCAAATACTCATAGTGTCGATAATACGAATTTTTTGGTGGATTTTTTGGTCTGGTTGGGGTGTAGGTAATATGTTTTTTGTTTAGTTTCTCTTCTTAGGACTGCCTGGCCTTCGGGAAGTGGTTTGTCCTTTTGTCTCTTTTGTTCTCCTTTTGGGTTCCTTTTTGTATACTTCTTGTGTATGTTTTGGAATCTTCGTTTTGGGTTTCTTTTTCAATATATTTGCTTTTTATCAATAAAAATAAATAAATAAAGTTTTTGACACATTGATTCACAACTCACATAAGGCAAGGTAAAGTTAAGAAGTTGAAGTTACTTGCAGTGATCTTCTAGGCCCGATTACGTTTATATATACTCTTGATGTTTAATAGTCGTTGAGAGTTTCCCTCTTAGTTTGTCTAAGGTTGAAGGAATAGCTACCCGGCTGAGATGCGAACTTTGTTAATGTGGAGAACCGAAGGGCTTGTTTGGTCCCTGTTTCTTAAAACTATTATTGTGAATAATTTTTAAAAATACAAAGAACTTCATTTTTGTGTTCTTTGAAAATTATTCTTGTTCTTCGTGTTTTTCAGACCAATAAAAAAAAAAAAAACAATGAGAACAAATCCTTATCCCTGTTTGTAATAACAAATAAACAAACAGGCTCTAAGTTTCTTCTCTTTTTTATTATTCTTAATGGGAGAAAAAGTGTTATTTTGACTTTCTATTCTTTTTTTTCTTTTCAATATATTGAATGAACATATATGAGGGTCCCAAATGTTCTACATGGCTATAGATGCGACCTTGGTTGCATCGCATCTTTCTTGCTTTCCTCGAACACATACATTGAATTGCACGAGGTTATGGAAGATGGGTTGTGGCATATGAGTGCATCTTCCACCTTTGAAAAGTTTGCAAGTTGCGTTAAGTGATGTGATAAGTGATTGAGGGAGAGAGCAATATATATATATATATAGATAGATAGATAGATAGATAGATATGAGGCATAACGAGTATAGTGATGATAAATTGACACATTTAATTGCGTGTATGTGTCACTAGGAATTCAGCTTGAACATGTAATTGGCCCACCAATGTTCCCTTGTCCAGACCCTTCAAACATATGAAAAGTTGTCGGGGTAAGTTGGAAGGGCCTGTTTCTTGGAATGAATATGAAGTTGCCTATTTTCCATAGACAAATTGAATAATTGCTATAATTATTTTAGAGACTTTTGGATATATCCAGTTGAGTGAGTGAGAGAAGTGGTTTAGTTAATAAATGTAAAGCTATCAATGAAGTTGGGTAAGTAGAGAGGGGGGTTGGGTTATTCATTTTATGGAAGCGGATGAGCTTATATTTATTTATGACATGCTCTTAATTAATTCAGTTTAATATGGTAATGGTATACTTGTATATGTATGGGATATCCCATGCTTGTTTTAAAACAACACAACACAACACAAACCCCACTGGACACATATCAATTCCTCTGTTCTCGAACAACCTCTTTCGGTTTAATTATGGATCAAATACCTTCATCAGTATTTGTTGCGTGGTTTTGATTATTCTTGAATTATCAATTTTTTTACCAATAAAGTAGAAAATTCAATTCATCTTTATTTTTGAAAAATAAAATAGAAGAAACCAAATAATAGTTTTCAGTGGAGGAGCAGAGCAGTAAATGACAAATGGACAAAAATAATATGGAGGTACAGATGTAATCATCCCTGGGGGCTGGGGGCTGGGGGCATCATTTCTCTTTAAGAGTTAAAAGATGGGAATCTGGCGGTGGGGGTATGTAATGTAGGTAAGCTCAAGTGGCAAATGTAAAAGACGAATTCACATTCACTCACTCAAAAGTTGTGCTTCTTTCGGATTCTATGTCCTAAAAACATCAGACAATTATAAAATGGACGCACCTTGCTGCTTACTACTAGGAGCAAATGATAGGCACAAAATTATTGGGTGACACAGAGAAGAGTAGTAGTGTAGAACCGTAGGACATCACTCACAATAATGGTAGATGGGCCCCATATATATGCCTTGCCCCCCCTCAGGCCTTTTTCATATATCAACTTACAATCCAAAGATTCCTTCACCGCCTGCCTGGAGGCTGAGGCAATGTCAAATCTACCAAAGTAAATATCCTGAAATTCATGAAGGAAACTCTCAATTTCTAAGGAGAAAAATCTACGCATTTTATACACCTTCAAAACTAGTCAATACAAATTTAGAGCTATTGCTTTCTACAATAATGCACCCGGAATTGGGAGACATTTAGAATAAAAAGATTAATAAGAGAAAAGTGGGAGTAAAAATGACTACTGATCTCTCTCACAAAGTCACAACATGCATATCAGAGAACAACCTCTATCAAGGCAGGGCAGTTCCTAAACCAGCTTCTTCTGTCAACTTTAAAAATATACTTCTCCATTCGACACAATGTGTACCATTTCTCCAAGCCGTTGTATGATGAGTCCGTCCACCAGGTACCGACCAGCGTTTGTAGTTCTTCAACTTTCCGCCAATGTTCCTATATTTCTGAACAGGTACAAAAATTTAAAGAATCAAGCTCTAGCTGCCAAATGATATATAGCCTTCTTAATTTGCTTTGCCCTTATCTTCAAGCTAAAAATGGAAAACCCAACCATGGTACTGTTGCAAAAACATCTATGTTATTCAGCAAGCCCATGATGGGTAGATTCCTAATAATAAAACAGCTAAAATATGGCAACAGTTTTGGCAGGCAGGGATTTAGTTATCAAGCATTGCCACCATCAGAGCTGCTACAGGCTTGATTCTGAAGTACACTGTTACCAATATCTCCATCCAAGCTCATCTGCTGGACTTCTTGAGGAGAAAGTATTCTAATACAACGTACACAGTTCACAAACTCCCTGAAATACCCCAAACCAGACAGTGTAAGAAAGGCATAAATTAACCATACTAATAATTTTTTGAATAGTGGAATTAGGAATAATTTTGAGACCAAGAATCAATCTCAAGTTACCAAGTTGACAACTGGGCCAAGAAACTCAGTCAAATTAAATTAGAGCCTTCTATGAAAGGCTTATCAATTCAATCATGAGCTTTCTAACATTAACAACGTCAACAATGAAAAATTTAAAAATATGAAGAAAAAAAATATATATATATATATATATCCAGGGTATGAAAGCATATTGTTGCAATGCAAAAATTGTGATGGGCAATTGCAAAGAAAAAACTTGAGATGGAATTTTTTGCCCTGGAGATTATTTCCATATTGACTCTTTTGGCATCCATAGTTAGGAACGTGTGTAGAAATAAAAATCCACAAATAAAAATGAGCTCTATTAAGTAAGGAAGTAGATAACTTACTCCCAAGGATCATCCCCCACTAGCAGAACGTCATTCTCATGATCTACAAACACCAGTTTCCAGCCTATTCTTTGTCGGTCTTCCAGCTGTCCCTCTATGCCAAACCTACGAGCCAAATCTTGTTTAAGCTCATCATAGCCTGAATAACGGGCAATATCAATGGATCTCCCAACAGCTCCCCGCTTGTACACCTTTACAAAATAATGAATGAAATCAGAACTCTACACTTAATAGGACAAGAGACCAGGAGAGACATAAAGCTCATTTGCTAAACTCTTATTTTCTGAGACATCAAACCTTGGTATAAGTCCGCATCCTCTGAAATTGTGGTGGTGGGCCCCAGGGACCCCTGTTCAGGAAGCTGCTATCGTTAATTGTGGAATCAATAGAGTTGAACGCCATCTCTGGAACTCCAAATGACTGTGACACGATTGAGGATGAAAGATCCTGCTGAGCATCTTTGGGATTTTCATAGTTGCCAAGCAGGCCTCCTGAAGTGAGATTATTTGAGAACTCCTTCCCTGATCCCACCATGCCCTTTGAGAGCATGGGGTCTGGCAACATGGGTATCCCCAATTGGCCATCAATGTTAGTACCAAACTGAACATTATTTCTGGGGTCTGCCTGAGGTTCTCTATCTTGACTTGTGTCTCTGAACATCATTGATGGCTGATTAAAAGACAATGGGTTGTTATTCTGTTGCAAGTGGAGATCATTCTGTGACAAGCAAACCGAAGTAGCTGAAGATGATGTATCCAGGTAATCAGTCTGAGCTGCTGCAACATTTACATATGTTTGTGGGGCAAAAAATCCCTGGTTATTACCCTTGGAGATATTCAATGAAGGCTTAATATCAGGTTTCTGCTGCAAATCTTTAACCAAGTTAGTGTTAGCTGATATGGTCTCCAAGCCACTGGCACCCAAGAGAGTGGCAGAAGACTGAGTTATCTCCTCCATTGCTGAGATTCGGTGGGCTCTTCCATTCAAGATTGGTTGGATTGCATTTGGGCAGTTGTTAGTGGATGGTGAGGTGGAGCAAGATGGAACATCATCGGTAATCCCAGATTGCCCAGCTCCTGCAGCACCTGTCAGAAAACTGCTTCCAGCAGTAGAAAGCTGATTGGTTGTTGGCATTGGAGGAAGTCCCACATGCCCAGGCAATTCTGGCAGCATACCAGGCTGCTGCTGCTGAAGCTTTGGCTGTTGAGGATGATGAGAAAATCGAACGTTTGATTGGCTGTTATTCTTTGTTATCTGCTGCGGAATAACAAGTGATTGAGGAAGCGAGGTGGATGTTGCTTGAGGTATTTCCAGTATTTGGCCAGATGCTACAGACCTGGAGAAGTTCTGAGATGCATCTAAGAGCTGCCTCTGTGGATCTTGGAGTTGGGTAAGTTGAGCAGTAGGTTGCATTGTTGATTGCTGTGCTAAAAGGGACTGCTGTTGCTGCTGAAGCTTCTGTAACAGTTGAAGCTGAATTTGATTGTCAGACATTTGCAATTGTTGGTTTACTTGATCAGGTGGCTGGGATGGCATCAAATTTTGTTGTTGATTTTGACCCATAATTTGTTGTTGCTGTTGCATGTTCTGAGAGAGGTTTCTGTGGAGCTGCTGATTTTGAACAAATGGTTGCTGCTGAAGAACATTGTGATTTTGGACCAGAGCTTGAGGCTGCTGCAGAAGTTGGGACTGAACCTGGCTCGAGGGTAGAGTTTGATTCATCAAATGTTGCCTCGGTTGCTGAGCGATATCATTCAACTGTTGCTGTGGCTGTATGACAGAGCCTAATGGGTTCAATGTTGCAGGCAGCTTTGTGAGCTGATCAAGCTGTGGCACTTGCTGAGGAGGCCTCTGGGCATTGAATTGTAAGTTGCTTTGCTGAGGGATTTGGGGTGCTGGCAAACCTAACTGACGGGAGAGATCCGCTCCTGCAAGGTTTGGCATTATGGACCCTGGTAAGGAATGCATATAGTTTGGTTGTGCAGAGTTTCCCAGGGGAGGGTTATGCTGCATGTTCATCCATTGAACTAAGCTTAGGCCAGTGAGAGCCTGGGGATCTTTCATGCAGATATCATCACCAAGCCATGGCATAGTCCTTTTGAAAAGATTCTCTAAATCAGAAGATTCATCATCTGGAAACAGAAACATAGTTCAGAAATAACAAAGCTGAAGTCACAGTTGAAGTGCTCACTATTTGGAAGTAAAATAGTCAAAGCTATCAACAGACATCATATCAATCTTATATTTGGCATATCTGGTACCATCCTCCATTTAACAGACCCCACCAGCAACACTTTTGGTGGTCAAAGATTGACTCATTCAGGACAGGGAAAAAAAGAGCATCTTATCCATTGATCTTGCCCCACACCATTTAATGTATTTTCTTTTGATTATATAATTAGGAGCAGCTGATTCCACATCCACTTTCATTCAGGACATCTTGTTGTTGGTCCTTTCAAAGGAAAGGAATATCCAACAGCATTAGAATGTCCAGGGGAGATGCTTGAACCAACATTCCAACTAGGTGACATCTGAGCAAGGAACTGTTTTCACTATTATATATATATATATATATATATATATGATAAAAATAAAAATAAAAAACTGATTAGCAAGATTGCAGTGATGTAGCTAGTACCTGGCATTCCTTGTTGTCTTGGACGTTTTGATCTGAAGAATGGAGGGGGGCAAATAAAAAATGGGGCTGTTACTGGTTCAATATCCCAGACAGAGACCCGGTTCCTCCGCTCCCCAGCAGTAGATTCATCCCAACCAACCTATTCAAGAAATTGCATAATTACAGTTGGTCATCTACACTAATACATAGGGTAAGAGATGACTTTCTCATACCCACAATAAAAATAAAAAGGCACATGTTCTACCTGCAAATTACGCCATTGTGAGTTCTTCCATCTTACAGGATCTAGATCACTGATTCCTGTAATCGTACCCATGTACCTGCAAAATAAGGTCCCCCTTTATCTTCCGAACAAGAAGTCCTCAAATTGCCCAGACCATGTTTTCAAAACCCAGATGCATTGTTTGTAAAGGCTTTTTTCAATTTCAATCACAAATCCAGGAACCATGTTCTGAGTAAATTTTTTTTTTTTTTTTTTAAAAGATCACAATAATAAGGCTAACTAGGAATGCAAAGCTAGCACATAAAATTTTGAAAAATTAAAATCTATGTTACGTAGCCTTGCATCAAATTATTAATTGTTCCATTTTTATAATTCGTACATATTTTAACCTTCTGCAAGAATAAGATTGGAATTACCTTCTTGTTCCTGACTCTTCAGTCTCAAACATCATCCGGAAGCGCATGCCAAGAGATATTTGGTTGCTGTACACTGCCTTGTAGTACTTGGCCAAAGGGATAACAAATTCAGATGGGCTAGCCCTGCATATAAAAAGAGTATTTCAGGAAGAATTTTCAGAATAGAAAAAATTAAACAAATCCAAAGCATAGTAATCTACTCAAATCTTTCTATATTGGTAATGAAATTCATGCCAACCAAGATAATTGACTGGAGAGTGATATAGGAAGATTTAAAGAAAATTTATGGTTGACCTTGGGTTGTAGAACACAGTAAAAGGGCTATTGTTAGCTGCTGCATGGGCGGCTGCTGCTAGGATCCCAATGTGCATACTATCACTTGACAAAACTGAAGATGATAAATTAGTGGGTTGTCTGTTAGCCCGCCTAATGCCCAAGAGAAGCTGTAGCTTTTCATCCCTGTTCACAAGCATTATAAATTACAGTGGTTTATAGAAAGGAGACTGCCCCCTATAGTAAAACAAATTCACTAGAAAAGCAAGATTAATATGAGACAAAAATTATTTATCAAGATAAAAAAAAATAGTGTCAACCTCAATGTAAATATTTGGAATCCAAAATAGAATACTTAGAGGAGCCAAACTCAATATCATTACCTAATAAACAGCACTGCATCACCCGCAAAAAGCCTCTTGCCACTAACAAAAAGGCTCCACCCTGTCGTCAGCAAGTGGCGTTTTGGTTGCCCTGGGTTGAGGGAAAACCAGGTTCCAGGTATCAGTTGTCTAGAAATAGTATAACAAACAAACATTGCAATTACAAAGAAAAAGTGCTTTATGATCGATGAACTCTCAAAAGGCAACAAAACGAACCTACCACGGTAGATATGACGAAAGGTCCATACGTTATCATGCAAGTCCCTGGCCCCAAGTTCTTGAGCAGGTGGTTGCATAGAGAAATCCTATAAAGAAAAAGGAACCCAGTGAAACTCCAAATTAAGAAAGAGAACTATTCAATTAGGAACCAGTGCTTACAAGAGCAGGGAAAATTTTCTCTGCTGCACGGCGTGGTACCGAGAAACCTCCATGTGTGCTTGTGTCACTTGCTGTCAACGTTTTACAGAAAAACTCTGTTTGAGGTTTATTTGTCTTGAGTGCAAGGTCTGATCTCAGCAGCGCTTCCTTGTCATACTGCATATTAAAATCTTGATACATTCAGTTTTAAAGATGGGAACTTGGAACATGGCAAGTTCACTTTCTCTATGTTCTACATGTTGAAAGGCAATTTGATGCATACTTCACTCCGGTTGGTTCCCTTCATTTAATAAAACAAATAAACTGAAAAATTATCCATTAATATTCTGTGACAGACAGAAGGGCAACTTAATGGTTTTAGAGTTTTAGCACAAAACAAGCACCCTTAAACAATTCAGAATTTAAGTCCTTACAGCAGGAACTGGTTGCAGCGTCATCTGAGCATATACTTCATCGGTTTCTGGATCCGCCTACAAAAGCAAACATGACAATCAAGGAGTTTGAAGCATATGGATCATGTGGTTTCTGATGTATGGATGAAAATAGTGTTAATGTGAGGTGCGCTGTTGTGAGATGCATAGCAGCCTTGAGGGAAGATTGGGGTAATTTGGAATCTGAGCATCCACATCTTTCTTCATAGAGGCTGCAACCTTAAAATAGAAATGTTTTCAAGAAGTTAACACATAGATTTATCTCTGAACAGCAGAAAACTTAAAGAAAACCAAGGAAAATAGGGGGAGTAGCATCTGGACTTTGTGTGCTTTGAGTGATGCAATAGTTTCATATCATTGATGAATCTTAAAGCTTGACCAGCCAAACACAAATTTTCATTCAAAGTAAAAGATAGAATCACAGATGACATACAAAACTGCAATGATAGTTTACTAATTCCCACTCAAAAACTGTAATGATTAATGATTCCACCAAAACAACAAGCAATGATTATTGGGCAGTTGTACTTAATTATCTAGCTTTCACAAAATGATTTATAATAACCTATTATAACCTCAATCTTAGGCAAATGAGTAGTTTCTCCAACACAAAAACCGGCGCAGGTTAGTCCAAAACACCCCCATTCCTGTTTGTTTTCCTTTTCAACCACCTCCACCCAGCACCTGGTCCAAGCTAAACTTAATGGGATGCCCTTGATAACACTGAATGCGAACCCACGACATCCATACATATAAGAAATGGTATAAAGATTCACATATCCCGGCGCATGTTAGCCAAACAACCCTCACCTGTTCACTGTGGCCTTGTGGAAAGTAGACGACCAGTGTCCCCGCCGGCGGCAAGTTCACCAGAGGTCCGGCGCACGCCTGCCATAGCTCTGGGTTGATGCTCTTTTTCTCTCCTGAACCAACACGTGTCGTTGGAAACATTCGTTAAAGAAAGTTCAACACACGGATAAGCATGTAGGCTCCATTTGTTTGGTTCACGAGAAAACGTAGGAAAATCTGTGTTTTGGAGTCTTACAAGCCAGTTATGTAATAAGATTCCGAAAATCGATTTTAGGGGAAAAATTAAGACTATAAGCGAAGAAAAAAAAGATAGGAAAAACAAAACTTGAGCTTTGATTGGAAGACAAGGAAATCCGACAAAGTCGGAACGAAGAAAACAAAGGCGACAAATACGACAAATACTTCTCATCTCAGAGCCGCCGGGAATATTTTCAGAGAGAAAAACAGAGAGCTGACCTTCGCATGGGTTCGGCGCTGCCGTCGCCGTAGCCGTAGCCGCAGCCGCAGCACCACTCGTAGGCGCCTTCATTGCACAAATTCCGGCAGCTCGTAGCACCTGTGTTCCAACGAAACGATTGCAAACTCTCACCAAGTCATCTCGCCGACGGCATCTTCCTCCGGATCAAAATCCGGTAGAAGAGAAAATCCCAGAAATCGAGCTCGGAAGAAGCTGCAAATCAGCTGACGGATAGATCCAAACGCTGAACAGGAGACTGATTCTCTCAATAGAAGTACAGATCAGCTCGAAACAACAAGACCAAGCGAAAGAAACAAAAATCCGGCAAAACAGAAGGTGAGAATTCGGTCAGAGTTTGAGAAAAGGGATAAGGAATCGTCGAAGCCGCCGGCAAAGCAAGCCGGCGGAAAGCCGAGAAACAAGGAAACTTTTGAGAGAAGAAGAAAATAAAATGAAAAAAAAAAAGAATAAATAAAGGGGATTTTGTGGGGGTGCTGAGTTATTCAGAGACCAAATGGCAGGAGGTTTGCCCCCTATCTTCCCCAACACCAACCAGACATTTTTCTCTTTCTCTTTCTCTTTCTCCTGCTTTCTCCCTTTCTTGCTTGCTGCTACTCCAACTCCATAAACCGCACATTGGTTGACTATAATTCACCCCCTTAACTATGGTTAATTTTCCAACTTTATATTCCCATTCTACCCCTGGACTTTGATTATTAAATCATCAGGTTACTAAAAAAATAAACATAGTGAAATAATAATAATAAACAAATAGAATGTTCAAATCACTTTCCTTTTAAGCCTTTGAACGATCATTTGTGGAGAGAAAAATGGCAGAATTTATTGAGATTCTTCCATTTTTCTCCACTGTCTTGGTTGGCCCATTGCCTTTCCCTTTACCCAATGCCTTTTCTTACTTCTCATACCATTTTTTTAAAAATAATAATTGATTGGTTTGGGCACATCTCCACTGATTTCATGATATTATCGATCAACTAAAACTTCCAATAGACATTAGAGAAAGAAACACATCTTGATTAATTTCATAAAACCCTAAAATTATATTACAAGTAAAAATCTCCAATGAAGTTAAGAAAACTCAAATAAATGAGGACTACTGAGAACCAAATCTAAGACTAGACCAATTAAGTCATTTATTCAAACTTTTCCAAATCATCAGCCACTCTTATCAACTTTATCTTATCACACAATATAACCAATGCTCATGCTAATCTATGTCTTTGGATTCAAAAATAAAAATAAATTTGTTTATGTATAAATCTCATTGCTACTAAAAATTAAAAAATTGTGAGTTTTTTTAGCTTGCTTTTTTCTTTTGAAAATTTTTTTATTTAAAAAAAAAAAAGGAAAAGAATACCCAGGTCATCAAAATAAAAAATTTGAATTATTATTTAGCTAAAAAGGCTTTTCCAATGGTTTAGTATCGTCCATCAAATCACGTAAGTCTAGAAAAGGTCAAATTGGTAACCAAAATTAAGGGGAAATTGAAGAGTTTTGATTTATTAAATAGAGAGAGAGAGAGAGAGAGAGAGACAGAGTGGTTAGAAGGTAGATATAAGGAGTGGTAGGAATTTGGAGAAGTTATGAGTTATGGGGGAGTAATAAGAAGAGAGGAAGGAAGGAAGGAAGGAAGGAAGGAAGGAAGGAAGAGTCTGCATATCATTGGGATAGGAGGAGAAGGAGGATCATAATCAGAATCAAGACAACCCATTTTTGCTAATTGTAATGATTATACACATATGCATCTGATTAACTTGTAATTAATTAATTTAACCCCCTCCCCACGGCTATGCTTGTCGGCGGCGATATCGTTCCCCCCACCCCCCACAATCCACATGGTCGCCAGAACCTGATCATCCTCTCTCCTTTTTCTTTTTTAATTCTTAAATTTTTTTTAAACTTTGAATTCCTCTCTCCCACTACCCATTTCTATCTTGATCTTTATGCTTCTTGTTTTATATAATTTATTTTCGGGAAAAATAACATCCCACATCATCGGTTCAAATCAAATTTTTTTAGAATCACAACTTTGGAATTGGTCCAGGTACAAGCCCAACATTCCCAATTATCAAAAACAAAAACATATGTTTGCTATAAAAAAACTATTCTTATTCTTATGAACATTTCTTGGAAACAAAGAACACAGTTTTTGGTATTTTCTAAATTTGATTATGATATTTTTTATATTTTATATGTCTTTTAAAAAAAACTGGAAATCAAATATATTTTTTATCTTATTTAAAAAACAAACGGACCCAAAATATATGGACTCGAATAAAAGTTTCAATTCCAAAATTTAAATTTTAAAGAATGGAAATGAGAAGAAGGGAAGAAGGGAGGGTAATGTAAATAGCTAACTAAATATGGATGGAGTGGGTAGGAGGAGAATATGGACGGAGGAGGAGCCAGCCAGAGTGCAAATGGGGCTCGGTTTATTAAAAAAACATATGGGGCTCGGTTCTTATTTATTTATTTATTTATTCTCTCTCCCTTCATTAATAAATATTATTTGTTTAATTAATTAAACACTTGCGGGTCCCGCAGGCCGTGTTTCCTGGATAGGTGGGTGGTAGGGCCCACCAACTTTGACCTCCCTGCTGACATGCCACAATCCTACGCTCGTTATTGGCGGCTGCTATCATATATTAACCCTTGGATTATTTTGTTCCGTCCTTGTCACTTCACACTTTTTTGCCCTCTAAATATATATTTTATTTGTCCTTTAAATGTATATATATATATATATATATATATTTATTTATTTATTTATTATTTATTTATTATTTCAAATGGAAAGGGAAAAATAGGCTTTTCTACCGATTATCATAGAAAAGTACTCGTACATAAAATGATCAAGGAATAAATCAGAGGATGATATACAAGTTATAAAAAGATAATTATGGTTTGATTCAAAGATTTAAAAAAAAAAATCCCTCGTTTAAGAGTCTTCACATCACTATTATCATAAACGAAGTAGTTATAATTGAAATACAGTTTATAAAAAAAGGTAATAGATCCATAATGTTATTGGTAGTAGCTAAACTATTACCATAAGATGATAAATCTACTATCATATAACTATTAATCATAAAAAAACCTATAGGTGATAGGTAAATGCTTTTCAATGAGTTCAGGAAGGCCTATTTTTCCCAATTTAAAAAAGAAAGTGTAAAATTTGCAAATTTTGAAATATAAAAAAGGAGGTTAGCAAATAATTGAGAGAAATAAGTGAGTGAAGTGTGGAAATTAGGAGCCGAATTCCCGGCTGGTTTAAAGGGCAGGTTGCAAATCCCGACGTACGGTACGGCGTTCCACACTGACAGACCACTAGTTGTTTGCCACGTGGAGGATTCTGACATTCAGAGAAATATCAAAACGGAAAGTGGTGTGTGGTCTGTCTTAAGCACGCGCTGTGCCTGTAAGGGATGTCAGACGGTCATGGTAGACGTTCGAAGTCTTGATTAATTTAATTTTATAAAAATACTTTTATTTGTTTTCATAAACAAAAATATATCATATTTAGTATATAATGTTTAGCAAATTAATTTACATATTTAAATATTTTCTAAATAGATAAATACATATTAAAATATAAATTTGTAAACAACAAATTTTCACATAATATTTTTTAATATCAGAATGGATTTTACGCTTTGGTTAAAAAATATCCAGTTTTAAGTTACAATATTTTTTTATTTTAATTCTATTGAATAAAATATTTAAAATGTAACCAAACGGAAAAAGTACAAAGAAAAGTAAATCGAGAAATAAAAATACGAAAGATTAAAAAAATTAAAAATAAATAGGTTATATGTTATTTAAGGAACTAACTTTTAAAAACAGGTTAGTTTAAAAAAAAACTTTTAAAATTTTAAAAAATAAATAAATATTTTTTTGACTCCTAAATACTTTAGTTACTATTGTTAAAAAAAATATTTTAGTTGTAGTATAGTAAACATAAATAAATAAATTATTTGAAATAAATATTTTAATTATGCTTAATTCATTGAATATAGTATAAGGTAAGAGAACTAATATTACATATTTTATATATATATATATATATATATATATATATATATATGATATTTATTATTGGTGAGAAATATGATTATCGAGGTCTTTAGACTGACCCTTGTGCTGTGTTGTAGCTGCGTTAGGCTGTCGCTTGACTGCGTCGTACTTATGTGTGACGTGGCAATATGAGGTGGACAGGCGAGAGGTTTTAAATCACATGTGAATCTCGAGTCACTATCCGTGTGATATCGCATATGAGAAGTTCGTTATGGATAATACAAAAAATATATTTATTTACAGATTTCCTAGTTTCCAAATTCCTTATGTCTAAAAAACATAATATTTAATAAAGAATAATTAGTCTTTGATAAAGAAAAAAGATTTTATCACAAAAAACACGAGATTATCTTCCCTATAATTAAGAAGAAATTCGAGTATAAAACAAAAGACTTATGAAATATCGCGTCTTATTTGTGTTGCTTCTGCTTGTCGTTTCTGTCGTTTCTTGATTTAATCGTCGGAGGGTGATCGTCATCGAGTGAAATTTTTTCAGGTTTATATTACGTGTTGATGCTTCAAAACTCAAACGATTAAGGTAACGACAAGAAATGATAAATTATTATATCATCCATCATTTTTTTTTAATTTATTTATAAAAACTGGAATTAATTATCGTCCCCTCTGCCGTTTAAGACAGGTCTGAAGGGGAAAATTGTAGTTAAAATATTAAAAAGAAGAATATATGTGTGATATATATATTTATAATTTATTCCACGAACTAAATATAAAGTATAAACATAGAGAGAGGGATACAAAATATGGAGAGGGTGCGGTGCTTATAGATAGTTATAGAGAGAGTGATAGTTTTGTCTTGTCAAGCAAGTGTAGCGCAAATTTCATTTTCATAAACCACTTTTCCAGTAAATGGAGATGGCCCACCATTTGTCAGTGAAGTCACAACCCACATGCATATGTTCATTTTCTCATTTATCTAATCCATTTTCATAAATTTATAATTAAATATGGTCCAGTTCTAATTAAATTTTCATGCTTTTTTTATTCATTCTCTCTCCTCCATTCTTGCATTTACAACAAGAAATCGATAAGTAAAAATGAGTAATCTAATAAGGAGGGCATGTGCCATTCAACCCAAAAAAAAAAAACACTAAAAATAGCTGTACGGGTGGTAATGGAGCGTTGATATCCAGCAAAAGCTTCTCAATCCTTATCATTATATCTGCTATATATATATATATATATATATATATATATATGTACATTTTTTGCCAAACTACTAACAAGCCGCATACACTATTATATAAGTCTAATATATTATTGGAGTTGAGTTGGATACCTAACCATTTCTTCCTTTTTCCTCTTTGACTAAGAAAAACAACACCGAATTCTTTTCTTTAAAATCAAGGTAAAAAATATCGATTTCGATGGATAAATCGGTATTCGGATTTTATGGATATATCGAATATATATCGATGTATATTTTTACATAAATATTGATATATTAAAGTGCTTAATACGATTGATTACTTGAAATACTTTATAAAAAGTGTATAAAAATTCTGTTAATGTCGGAATATACGTAATGGCGTTATATTTGATGGTATTTGGCGAAAATAAGATGGGTGGCTCCGTTGTAATGGCTTCCAGAGGATGCAAATGCTGTTAAAAGACAATATTTATAAGACCTTTGTGTTCAGAATATGCTCCGATTATGAGATCGAAACGTATAAATGAATAAAATGTCTTGTTTGCAGCTACGCTTTTTTTCCATAGATAGGAAATTCGGAGTTGTGCGTATTCGTTTAGGAAATATTTGTTACATTTGATATGGAAGATGGAATGAAATTTTGTTCGGCATAAGGATAGTTTATCGTTCCATATTCTTCGTGATATCAAGTAAATAGATTTGAAGAAGGTTGAACATAACTCATCGGTAGTAGAGGAAAACGTTGTCGTCATTAGATAATCATTGTATTGATCCTTCAAATCTTATGGCTCAAAAACTGGCAACGAATCATCATTGTGTTTTGTCATCCTTCTAATAGCTCCAATACCTGGACCAACTATTTTAGACCGTGGTCTTCATTTTGTGTAGCATGTGTGAAATCATCTTCACCAGTGAATGGTGTGACGCCCCAAAACCGGGGTGTCCGTTGACAAGTCAGCATGAAAAACTAAGTGAATCATCGGGTAACCGGAACCGCGACTCCACAGCAGGCGGAAGTCTCCCTTATGCAGGGGAACAAAAAACCACCATCTGTCATCAACATCAGAAGATATATATATGAGTAAAAATGGCCACTTTGGCCCATAAAACAATACTCATAACCATACCAACTATATACCATAGTTACAAGAGTTAAAATTTTACTCTTATACAACATATATTAAAATCTAAAATTCTAATACATGTATTACATCTTTCAAAATAAAGCCCTGGCGACAGCTACCAGCGGCCTCGCATGATGAGTCTCGTCTCCCGGAATGCGCTCCTATTACGAAATAATAAATTCCCTCGGCAAGGGAGTGAGCTAATGCCCAAATAGTGGAATCACCTTATTAAATGGGGAGTCTTCTCGCACAAGTGCGTATCACGTCTTTCCGATAATAATAGCATTCGAAATAAATGCGTGATCACATGAATGTCTACGTAGTGACTATGCCCAGTCTGCGCCAAACTCGCCGCACTTGCCTAAGCCATGTATGAAAAACTTTATTTTCAAAACAAGATATTTGTTTTTAATTGTGGACAACCCTCGGAGTATAAGTAATGGATAGAGCTCAGATGATCTATTTAAGTGGACAACCCTCAGAAGCGTATATCAATTGGTAGACTCAGACGATTGATATTTTATATGGACTACCCTCGGAGTATTGTAATGGACATGCTAGATAATTATTATTATTGTTGTATAAAGCGGCTCTCTCGATAAACCACCTCATGCACTCCTTACATCGTTTATAGGGTGCTTGGTGCATATAAGAATGTGATCTTAAGTTCTGATATGATTTTATAACATATGCGATATATAATCTGCCGCACTATATTCCACTAATTTTAAATCACACAAACATGTTATGTAATTTCACAATCCATTATCCAAAAATTAGCTCACGTGAGCTAATTAACAACCACGAGCAATTCGATTTGAATCACTCAACCAAACACATTATTTCACAAAAATTATTTCATTAACACTATTCAAGTGAACAGTAAAACCATTGGTTACTGTTCACGGCCAATCACTAAACATCGGTTCCGCTGTGGACCGGTCCTGGCCATTTTAGGCCTCACACACATCCTGATAAAATTTATTTCACAATTACAACCTGACACAGCAATTGCAAAGCGTTACGGGGCAATGGGTCTATGATTCCAACACTTAGGTTTCAGTTTGGGGCGATCAAGCGTTGGATCAAACTGCCAACCCAACGAAGCATCAACAGCTGCCGTCGAATGCAACCAAGTAGGATAAAATCCCTACCTCACGGAGTTTGTCGAAACTCCCTTAAAGCCCAGGAACCCGCGTAGGCCTCCTTTGCGTAGGCGACTTTCCTTCTTGTCGGCAGATTCGTGTGGTAGGATCGTACGTAATCTTAGAGAGAAGTCACGCTCTCTCTCACTAGGTTTAAAAATACGGAACTCACGCATCCCCTTACCCTCTCCACTGATTTTGGTCTCCCCAAAATTGGGGAGAACAACACTATGCACTATTTTGTCTTATTATCATTTAACTATTCACAATGCCTTCAAATCTTGGATTCGACATTTTGCACCTCTCGCGTCAGTTTTAATTCTCTACCACCTACTTCGGCATAATATGTGTCACATGGTACATATTATAAGTGGCTTTCGTCACATCACATGTCGTTTCTTTTTGACACCGTAACTTGATGCCTCGAAAAAGCGTGTCGATTCCGATTAAACATCACCGAGGAAATTCGACGTGTTAGCTAGATTGAGACGGTCCTAACGCCCGATGAAATCCGTTTCGTCATCAGAATCTGAAAATTTCGGGTTTTTGGCGGAAGTGCGGTTTACCTTTTTTGAAATTAGATTTTCTACGGTCTTCACATTCTCCTTCCTTAAAATTTTCGCTCCGAAATTACGGACAATCACAATCACTCACTGCATATGCAACGATAAGCTCACCGTACATCTAGCTGGTCATTTAAATGATAGCGGTAAGCGTCTTATTCATTCCTAAACAAGAAGGGATAGGTGGCGCATCGTGTCGCTCCCACGTTGACTCCTCCACTCCCATGTAGTGCGCCGTAGCACCCTCTTCAGCCTGATGCGTTACAAAACTGTCGACTAATAAAATCATACTGCCCCGGTCCCTCCTCGAAGGTCCCATGGTGTCAACCTCGATCTTAACATCCCAATCTACCACATGAGGCTTGGATGCGGAGTACTGCCCCGAGCATGGAGACGTGAAATACCTCGTGGACACACGACATGTTGGGCGGTCGCATGTCGGTCTTCTGGAGTGCCTACCCTCTCAGTATCTCGAAGGCCCGATAAACCTTAGCGATAGCTTCCGCGGTCCCGAATTTGTAGCCCGCCTGCCAGGCATGCCTTGAAGAGCGTGATCCCCAACCTTGAACTCTAAGGGTCGGCGTGTTACATCAGCATAACTCTTTTGCGACTCGAGCCGTGAGAAAACTATTTGCTGCGTGTCGACTTCACCTTTTTCGAGAGGTGTCTCTAATGAATGGGTGAGTGATGGAGCTCTCTCGACCTCGAGTCCAAACATGTGGTGATACACTTTGGCCTCCCATACAATGCCTCATATGGTGCCATCTGTATACTCGCACCGATAAGCGACTGTGGCGGAATTCACAAAGGCAAAGTGCTCTTCCCAACTACATGATAGATCTAGGACGCATGCTGTGGCATGTCCTCTAACTGTATAGTCCTCTCGGTGTGACAAATCTGTCCCCGAGGTGGAAGAGCCCATCTTTCATAAGTCGGCCGTGTGCCCATAGCCTTTTGGAAACTCTATTTAAAAGAAAGTAACATAAGCTCTACCAGGTCTCTATCCGACACTATGGATCTTGGTACTCCATGTGGGACTATCTCTCGAACTCACAGCCGTGGAATCTCTACAATGTGAAGAAGGTCCTTCCTTGCAGTTAGAAAATGCGTGGCCGTGCACTATCGCCATGCATCGCCTCTGCGATTGTTTGTAGCTTAAGTGGGTCACAAAATCCGTAATGGCGTGCTCCGCCGCTGATACCTCCAGTGTTTGATAGTACTAACCCGGTGCGACATAACAATACGTGAGACATGTCCTTTAGAATCCTACGTGTCTCTTCATCTACGCTCTGATGAATGCGGCGGCGAAGATCTTGGTACATCTTAAATTACTTACTGGATTACACGACAAATAAAAGCGTGAAACTCCTTGAGAATCTCCTCTCTTAAATCGATCTAATGGGGAACCACCGAGTCCTCACATCTGAGAAGACTACCATCGTGTGTGGACGGTCCAGCCCTGTCGCACTGCATCACGTGTGCCCCGGGTCACGATGGACACTATCTGCAAATACCGCCCGGGACTCGATCACTCTGCTCAATAGAGACGGTGTAACCACTAACGCTCTCGCGTACCACTGACTGCACCTTTCATTTGTCTTGTAATCAAGCGTCCTGAGCTGCGAGCATCTGCCACTCCAGGAAGCTATACTTTACCTTGATATAAAGTGACTTAGCATTGGTGTGACCATGATTTCCTTCGGGATGGTAATCTGAAAGTGTGAAGTCGTAATCCTGCAGGAACTCCTATCTAAGGTGCGTTGCCTCATATTGAGGTGTGCGTGAATATACTTGAACTCTGGTCTAAGTACTCCCGAACTCCTCGCCCGTATAAGTAGTGGCACCGTCTTTGGCGAAGGAGCTCAGGCCCCTTGACTAAGCCGTGTGTGGGGTAATTACGCTCATGATTGTTCGGCGCGGGAACCATGGCTACTACCATCTCGGATGCATCAAAACACATCGATCCCGGAGGCCCTCGAGGCATCACAATACCTTTGTGTACCCCATCATACATTAAAGGGACTATCAGAATGGAAGTGATGAATCTCTCTTGACTCTGCAGATACTCTCATTGGTGTCTGATCAAAGCTTGATCTCCTTAGGTCAACTTTATGTGTGCTAATTGGAAAATCTCAATGAATCTCTGTAGTACCCGACCGATCAAAGCTGCCGTGTCTCGAAGGCCCGGCCCGGCCTCTATCCCACGACTCATCACGGCCTCGACCTTCTAGGTCACACTTTGATGTTGACCTGCGTGTCCCAATCGCACCTCGATGGCCCAGCTAACGCCCACGGCTTAGCGTACAGGCGTGGTCTCTCAACAAACTGTAAAACACGATCTATCCAAGTGATGCACTCATGCCACTCCAGTTGGGTAGATCAAAATGTCATCCACAGACTACGACAAGGCGATCTGGTGGGGTTAGATACCATGTCGCAAGAGATCCATGAATCTTTCTTTGGCGCGTCGTCGATCAAAGGGCATCCTGCAGTAAACTGAAGTGCCCGTAACCGTCCTAAGCGAGGTCTTAGGGATCTCGCCTGCTCTGAGCAAATGTGCCAGTCTGATCTATCTTGGAGCGGGCTGCGGCTCCTCATTGTCAAACGAATCGTTCAATCACCATTAATGGGTACCGATTCTTGATAAATGTCACATTCAGCGCGATGTAATCAATGCCTGATCGAAGGGTCTTATCCTTCTTCCTTACTTAAATAGAGCCAGAGGCCCCATGGTGAAGTGCTTGGTCTAATGAACCTTGTCCGATGGCTCATGTGGCCCCGGACTGCGGAGTTCCTGCCTGACAAGCGGGTGCCATCACATGCGGAGTCCGCTCTTGTAGAATCGTTGAAGTACTAGGGTGTAACTTCGATGCAGTCTACCACTGGAGGTAAATCGGGGCAGCTCATCACAGAGAAAACACATCCACATAATCGCACACTACTCGGGTAGATCAAATCTGTCTCTCCTCGTCCTCACAGGGTAAGGCTCACTGTGGCAAGCTAATTGTCACGACACACGGACTCGTATATTGTACGGGTAAAAAGTCATGCTTGTCCCCCTGAAATACCACACGAGTGCAGTCTGTGTAGGTAATGTCTCCTGCTCCTGATGGATAACTAACCACATCAAGTTTGTCGGCCAAATCCATCCCGGGATGTATCGAACTTCGACGCATGTCCATGATCCTTAGGTCCTTTGTGAGTAGAGTCGGAGATCGGCTGCGCGAGCCACGACATATCGTTTGACTGCCTGTCCCTTTGGAGGCTCCGCATCTAAAGGCTCCTCAAGGTCTGACCTCGCCCGATATCACAGGCGATGCACAACAATGAATGGATCACGAGAAGCACAGGTATCTGATGTTCATCTTGCCCATGTCATCGCCTCTGGGTCTCCTGGGGTCCTGCGCCCATTCCACCATACTTATGACCCCTCGCCCTCCCCAGGCTGGACCTTGCTAACCCCGATCTTTGACCCAGTCGTGTCGGTAATCTCCATAGCCTCTAACACTTTCTCGATGCTGCATGAACCAATGAGTGCGCCACCATCGGATCCTCCCACACAGATGTGGATGATCTGCTTCAAACCTTTGGAGTTACTAGGACCTCCTTGTTCACACCTCACCGATGCATTGTGATAGCGACCGCCGCGGCTACCTACGACCTCAACAAGGCACTGGAATTAAATGCTAGTGGTGCTGACGGTACCTCGTGGACGCCCCTCGTCACCGTCCTTGACAAGCCATCTACACATGTCGAGATATAGCGCTTGATTCATTTAATTTTCATTTAAGTCTAACTAGCAATGCACATGCCAATTACTAATAGACTTATAATGCTAAATGGTAGCTGTTCATTTCCTGATGACGCTAACTTCAACCACTTAATTCTATTTATTTCAATAAAATTCTAAAGCTTTTCTTATTTCATTTCATTATCCAAATCCCTAGGTCATAGTTCCTAACCTTATCATTTACCCTTTTCTATACATTTATATACATAATTTCTGTATATAGCTACTTTACAATCATAATTATATCACATCGCACCGTGTATATGTCCTTTCTGTTTAAAATTTGAAACACAAAATCACGCAATAAAAAATATGCAACATTAATAGTATCAGGAGTGTATTACAATCATGGAACACTATTCACACACCGGAAAACATTTTATATACTATGTCCTTGCATTTATAGACAATGCAAGACAATTTATTCAATATATCAAATCATATTTATCAACAAAAATTTTATTTTTTGAAAAGTTCATTTTTTTTTTAAATTTTCTCTCATTTTATTTGATTTGATTTTTCAAAAAAATTTTTTTTTAAAAATAAAATAAAATTTCTCGTGAACAGTGTTCATGAACAGTGTCCAAACGGTGACTCAGAAAACGGTGTTTTGAGTCACAATACACTCAGTGTATTGCAATACACTTCCCCAGTGACCCGGGTTCCTGTCACAAATACGCTGCGATTAATGTTCATTGTTAAACTCAACCATCGACCACAATACAATAAGCTCTTGCAATACAATTTACCTGCTGCACACCTAATTTGCATACACTTCCTGTGCAATACAATTTTTCAGCCCTCGAACCCTTCTCTTGCAATACAATTCGATAGCCTAGCCCACTTGCGATACACCTCGTATTGCGATACAAACTGCCTTTGCACTCCCAAAGCCTAAGTCACAATACAATCCATTCTATTTATGTTGTCTCTTCTTGAGCCTCTGGTCTGATACAATCGGAGTGTGTTAACTTATTGATACTCTGCCAAGGCTCTGTGTTGCAATCTGATGCGACCCATTACAATACAAACCAGCATCTACAGGGTTGCATTACAAATTTTCTATCTGTCTAGTTTGACATGCTTGAATCAATTTCTGCACCTCTTTTTTTTTTTTTTTTTTTCGTTTTCATCTTTTTTTTTCATTTATTTCCAGCTACTGGAAAATGCCCAAAAAAAATACATATATACATTTTTTTCACATGCTATTGGAAAAATACCCAGCTTATAAGTATACATTTTTTCATTTCTTCCGGCCTCTTTGGAAGATACACAAAAAAAAATATACTATTTTTCCATTTCTAGAATATAAATAAGTGCAAATTTATTTTATTCAATCCTTCTTCAATTTTACAACTTGTAAAACCTTAGAAAATTATTTTCTTCATCTCATTTTTTTTTTCATTTTATTCTGGACCATTTTGTCCAAAATTTCCCTCAAAACCTCTGATTATCATACTAATAAATACATTATTAATTGTTTGTTATCTCTCATTAATGATTATTATAATTTTATTTCATTTATTTTCCTCCTTTTCGATTTACCCGATGTAAACTCCAAAATTTTCTAACACATCAATGTATAATCTTCAGCACTGTCCTGCAACATAACAAATATGGTATGCACACCATTCACCTGGCAATTCATCAATTCACATGATCACACACAAAACACACATACGGTGTTCTAGTTTTGTCAAGTGATTTCTGATCAATCTCATACCTAAACTCGACATCGAACCACTAGTGGTGATGTTCTTATACCCTCGAAGACTATGGCCCCTAAACCAGTCCCCTCAAGCCACAGGTACTTTCGTATACCTAAGCTTTGACGCAGGCTGTGTATACAAGTCGGGGTGTCAGTTGACAATAGCGGAAAACTAGTGAATGTCGGGTAGCTGGGCACGACTCAGAAAATGGAATGAGTCTCCATATGCGGAGAGCTCTACCCGAGACCACTGTCCCCGATCATCGACAATCGGAGATATATGCCAACTAACTATATACTCATAACCATAAAACAATACTCATAACCCTTCTCAGCTATATATACCTGGATTACAAGGTTAAAATTTTACTCTTATACAGCATATGTCGTCTAAAATTATGCATATAGTACATCATAAAACCAAAGCCCTGACCCGGCTTTCTTCTAGCGGCCTCTGTGATGAGCGAGTCTCCCAGTGCGCTCCTGTACACAAAATAGAGATTCCCTCTGGGGTGAGCTAATGCCCGATAGTGGAATCACGCCCAAATGGAGTTCTTCTCAACAAGTGCGTATCACGATGCTCCAATGAAAACACACATTCAAAGTAAATCAGTGATCACTGCCAGATATGCATGACTGACTCATACCGTGCTGTGAGCTCTCCACATTTGTCTAAGCCACGTATGAAAAACATTATTTTCAAAACAAAGATATTTGTTTTTAATTGTGGACAACCTTCCGATATAAGTAGTGGACCGACTCCGATGATCTATTTAGTGGACCAGCCCTCAGGCATTATATCAATTGGCGAACTCAGACGATTGATATTTTATATGGACTACCCTCCCAGATATTGTAATGGACAGCTCCGATAATTGTATTGTTAATTCGACCCTCAGAAACCACTTTCTCCAATAAACCACCTCATGCTCCAACCTATTGTTCTAGGGTGCTTGTATATGGAATGCATGATGCCCAATTCTAATACAATTTTATAACACATGCAAATATATAATCATGCATATATTCCACATTTTAAAATCACACAAACATGTTATGTAATTTCACAATCCATTATACCAGAATTAGCTCACGTGGGCTAATTAACAACCCGCAGTAATTCGATTTGAATCACTCTGACCAAACATTAAACTACAAAAATTGTTGTGAACCTTTATTCCACATGAAACAGATGAAACCTCAGTTACTATTCGGCCAATCATGAACATCGGTTCCACTTCGTTGACCCAAATTCATAGCCATTTTCGGCCTCACACATATCACAATACAATTTATTTCATAAATTTGCTAAACACCCAAAAGCATTATAAGCTGACAAGGATTGCTCGATGGGTCTCGTGCGAATTCCAACATGGGTTCAGATTTGGGGCCGTCGAATGGCCGATTAGGCCTCAACTAATCGAAACATCGGCAAATCTCTTCGTAAAGAGTAAAGCAAGTAAGATGAAACCCTACCTCTGGAGTTTGTCGAAACTCTTAAAGCAGAGCCAGTAGGTCTCCTTCTTGTCAAATGACTTTCCTTCTTGTTGAAGCGAATAAACCCGATTCGAGGATGCCGTACGTAATCTTAGAGAGAAGTCACACTCTCTCTCACTAGGTTTCAAAAATCTGAACCTACTACATCCCCTTCCCCTCTCCCACGTTTTTGGTCTCTTTAAAATTCGGGAAGACAATACTATGCACTATTTCGTCTTATTATCATTTAACTATTCACCATATGCCTTCAAATCTTGGATTTCCGACATTTGGTACTATCTCGGCCGTCCATTTTCATTCTCTCTCTATTCATGCAACATGTGTCACATGAGTACATGTTATAAGTGACTTTTGTCACATCACATGTGGTTTTACGGCACCCTAACTCGATGTCTCGAAAACGTGTCAATTTCGACTGTCTCGAAATTCAACGAAATTCGACGTGTTAGCTAGATTTCATGAGACGATTCTAACAGTGAAATCAGTTTCGTCATCCGAGATCTAAAAAAATTTCGGGTTTTGACCGAAATTACGATTTTACCCTTTTTCCAGAAATTGGAATTTTCTCGGGTCTTACAAATGGACTCAATGGATATTCTATTTGTTGTCGATTTGCACTATCTGCACTATCATTTCTAGTATCACTACCATCATTGGTCCCCTCTCCTCTTGAGTCATCATAGCCTGTAGTAAAAGTACTAGCAAAACTAGGTCTACTACTATGTTCAACACTTGAAACAAAAGAGGGCTGAAAAGTGACAATGGGTTGAAATGAGTCTCTAGTGTCTTGACTGAAACTTTCACTACGAACTTTTTTCAGAAAAAACCCGCTCAACATCAACATTTGCTTCTCGAACATGTGCAGCAGTTCGTGGATCAAGATTTCTATTTTCATAATCTAAATGGAGAGGCTAACCCATTAGAATAAGTGATTATTCTCTTCTTTACCAAACTCAGCTAAAATATCGAGTAAATCAAGGTAATCATTTTCAGCAACTTTATTGGTCTATGATTGCATATCTATTATCTTTAGTTTTATGTTGTAGTAACAAAAAACTAATTGTTGGAGGTGAGGGTAAGCTACTTGGAGTTTCTTTGTTTGTATGGATCGGTAAAATGTGCTCTAATTTTCGTTCACATCTTTGAGATGAATCTGATTTGGGAAAAAACCTTAAGAGCCAAATTCCTCAATGTGGGAGGTCGTTTCCATACATAAAACACCATTAAGATGTAATAAAAATTACTAACATTCAAAATCTAATAATAACATGGTAATGGACTTTACTTTTAAACTTTTAATGAGAAATAACACTCACTAGGAACCATTAAATATCTTGATGTTATTGTTGCTCGATCACCCGAATCTCATTTTCGCATCTCGAAACATCATAAGCTATGAATTCAAAATGAACTTGTCAAATCAATGTTTGTGTTAGTGTAACCAAATAAATTGAATCAATTAATTAGAAATATAGCCTATTGATATACCTCATTTTTAAAATTACCAAGGCCTACAGTACTAGAAGATAATTTTCCAAATACTTCGTGAACAGCTTGGAGTAGCTCAGGGTCACTACTAACCCTAGGTCTATATTGAAATCTTTGATTAGGATAATATGATACAAAAGTGATTTAGAATTAATATGTGATAAAAGGAAAATAATATTCATTAAAAGTGATTATGATATTGCCTAGTTACTGCCACGTAGAAGAGATGTTTGAGGTTTATCCTGTGATTTTGTGATAATTTTTTTAGCAATCTTTAAACTTGAGTTCATGTAGAAATTTTGTTTGATGTGACAACTCATATACTACCCACAAATAACTGTTGGGACGATTTACGAATCAACAATGCGAAGGCGCTATGCTAAGTGCCTGTCAATTGGCGCTCAGGTTAGAGGCGTTCTCTCGATATGCATGATTAAACCTTAGGTCCTTCAACCTCCGTCCAATGGTGCGTCTAACTAAACGTAAGAAGCTCATTTATGCTGTAAAGATTTTCTTCAAATCAACCCTCTTTTTAGAAGACTTTCTGAAGCGTCTCAATTTATCACTTAAATCTTGTCCTCCCTCGGATGCACAATATCTCCACCACAAACCTTTCTCATTTTTGCAACCAACCAACCATGATTGTATATGAAGTTTGTGATCTTTCGTGCATTGATAATAAAGTCCAATACACTTTCTCTTTTACCATTATCTTCAAACATAAGTCGATGCAATATGTTGCATATGAAGTCTAATATAAATTGTACTTCTTCATTAACAATTTCCCCGCATTCACAAATGTTGATCCATTGTCTATAACAATCTACACAACATTTGCTTCACCAACTTCCTTTATCATGTCTTTAACAAACCATAAATGTATTTATTTGTCTTTGATATTCTCTTATGCATCAACGGACTTGAAAATTTGTACTTCACTTACAATATACCATAGAGTGTCTTAATTCGATGGACGATCCATTCATCACTGTTGTGCACCCATAAGTCTTCCATCTCTCCCTTTGGAGATTCACATAATCTTCTATGTCTTTATACTTTATATCCAAATATTTGATTTCTATTTCATATAGACAGGGTGGCTCTATTCTCATGCCTATAAGTTAAAGTAAATAATTATATGGTTTGCAACTATAATGTAAGATAATAATGTTATTAGAAATTGAAAATTGATTATTACATACCAACTTGTGCACCAATAATCATGTTCTTGAAGTAGTGAGAGTCTGCTTTGTGAGACACAACACTCTCATATATGAAGAATTTACTGATTAATGAAAACCGCTCGTTTCTTTGATTACTCACTCGCTAAAAATATTTTAATCTTCTTTTGTGCTGCTGTAGAAGATTTGTATAATGATGAAGCAAGAGGTGATAATGGATTCGATTGTCTCACACTTTGAGATCTTTGCATGCGCCTTACTAGATCAGTTGTATGTGATTGTGACGACTCAACTATTACAATTATATATATTAGAAATGTTTATGAATCCGTTTATACAATAAAAATGAATTTAAGCTAAAAGATTTACCAATTTTTCTTTTGCCTCTCATAAACCCTTCTTCTTGTTGTCAATTACATTTACTAGCTTTGGATGCACGACATTCTGCTTGATAGTCAGTTCGCTCGACAGGGTTTATGTCAGTCGGATACATAGAGACATCATCCTCCTTATCTTCATCATCATCATCAATGAGATGTCTATGACTATCACCCATTGTGCCTTGCAGTTCGACTCGAATTTCTTCAATATTTGCAGCTTTCTTCGTTTTAGATTTATTCCTTTTAACCAACAGTTGTCTCATTTCTTTTTTCACTTTGGAAGGCACATTAGGACATTTCTTGCTATTTGAGTGGGGATCTATATGTGATAAGTAAAATTTAAACCGAGTAATCCCGTCACTTTTAATCACCATACCACAATAATTACATATTGTGCAATTTCTGTTCCCTTCATAGGTGTACAGTATTTCCAAGCTGGATCATGACCTCCAACAGTGATTCCACTTCCATTATCCATCCTATAAACTTTAATAATTGTAATCAATTTATATTCAAATCAAGTCTAAATATAAAGTTATATTAAATATCATAAGTTAAATAAAATGTGTAACATATACATTTGACACATGTAATTCATACTAAAACATTTATTTATGTTTCATATTATGTCTAAATTGAGATTATATTAAATATCTAAAAATAAATAAAATGTGTACACTATTTAACATATAAAGTAAATAAAACATAATATATGTTCATTTTTTGTACATTAATTAACAAATTTTTATAATTCAAATTTAAAATTTTAATCTAAATATAAAGTTATATTAATTATCATAAGTTCAATAAAATATATTTTTACATTAATTAACAATTTATTATATTTCATAATCTAAATATAAAGTTATATTAAATATCTAAATATACATATTATATGTTCATATTTCATACATTACTTAACAAATTTTTATATTTCGTATTCATAATCTCAATCTAAATATAAAGTTATATTAATTATCATAAGGTAAATAAAATATGTAAATTATTTAACATATAAAGTAAATTAAATATAATATATGGTCATATTTCGTATTCCTAATCTTAATCTAAATATAAACTTAAATTAATCACTAAATTGCACAAATATAAAAAAAAATTAATTAACATAGAAACATACTTTAAATTGCACAAATGATGTATTGAATGGAAGAGTTGAACACCAAGAATTGACCAAAAAATTATTCTCCAAGATTTGCACAAATCAAGAATTGTTTGAGAGAGAATGAATAGTTTAAATATAGAAAAAACTAGGTGGGCTGTAGAATTTTCCAGGTTAAACTAACCGTTTTAATGAAGCCATTAAAAATGAATTATGGCCGTTGGATTTGATTTTTGATCAAATATGACCATTAGATCTTGATCTAGCCGTTATAAATCATTTATGGTTGTTAGATCAAGTCAATTATTCAAAATCCACCGTCAGATAAAAAAATATGATCGTTGGAACCTAAAGGAATTGCTAGATTGAATCTTGGCCGTTGGACAACCACGATTTAGTATAGGTATGCGATCTGTAGGTGATCGTTGGAGTTTGAAAAAGTGGACAGAATCTCGGCCTTCAATGTATTCCTCAGCTCGACCATTTGATCAACAGTTATATCGCAAAATTATATCGGCGACAATGATCAAATCTCACCACCGATTTGCACGTCGTTCCGCAGCGTTGATTCAGGTATTATTATGGCTGAAATATAGTTAATATTCTTAGATATACTCCTTGATATAATTCGATTACTACATAGCATTTTCGTTCAACCAATTATCGTTGGTTAATATCATGTCGGAATGAACCGACACTCTGGCTCTCGGCTGATATATGATCGATGTTACCATAACAAACTTTCTTACTTAAAATATAGAGCCAAAATATATATATATATATATATATATATACCATATACCTATATATATATATATATATATATATCATATGTCATGTGGCTTGATCGTTCTCATTATTGTGTTCTTTCATGACTTCAAATGAGTAAGTTTTATCAGTAAAATAACGAAGTAATGGTTAGCCTGGTTCGGTGAGCTAAACTGTGCTATTAAAAATGTTTGGTTTGGTTTGGTATTTATATACATCAAAAACCTAATTATCACTATGATTAATCATTTTTTAATTAATAAAAAATTCAATGTATTATATATATCATATATTATATAATACTAATATTAGATATTATATACATTGTATTTTACTATAATATATACATGAAAATAATATTAGTATAATATTATATATTATATTTTATAATTTTAGTATAATGTTAGTATTTTTTTTTTATATTTTTGGTCAGTTAAATGAAATGACGGTTTTTATATTTTGTTAATCAAAACTGAAATAAAAAACCGAGATTTGTATAAAACAAAAACCAAAATCGATCAATCGGTTTCATTAACTTATTTTTCAATTTGGTTTCTGATTTGAATTCTTTTGCTCATCCCTAATACAATATTTGTAACACTCCAAATTATATCCTAATAGTTTTATGATATGTATTTTTTGAAAATTTAAATGCTAAGTGTGAAAAATAGTAAAATGGTAATTAGCTAATTAAGGACCTAAAGGACATAAGATAAAAATGTTATATGTTAAAGTAGAATATTAATAAGTTGATTTTCAAATTGAAGAAAGAGGAAGGACTAAATTGGTAAGGGCTAAAAGTTTGAGCCAAATCCCATAAGACAACAAGTTGTCTTCTAGGAAGGGAAATTTCCCCATTTGTTTGGCTTGGAGCTAGGGCATACGGTTTGTGGGAGAAGAAGCCATTTTGGTTGATTTCTCTTCATTTGCTTTGGAGTTCTACTTGTTCAAGTAAGGAAGAGAAGAAAAGGAAGCTAGGTTGAAGCATTTAAGATAATTAAGGTTAGGAAATTCTCCAACATTCTTCTTTGTTTATGTGTGTGTTAGGAAAACCCTAACTCTTCCACAAATGTGTTTTTGGTTGGTTTGAGTTGGGTTTGAGAGTTGTTTTGATTTGGATATGTGTCCGGTGAAATAAGGCAAAAATGCCTCATTTATGTTCCAGGCGATGTCTCTCCGCCTAGGTGAAGGAGTGCACGCCTAGGCGAACCTAAGATGTAACGCCTCAAAAATACCCTAGCATTTTTATAATATTTTTATTATGTGTTTAGGGTATAAATTTAGCAAACTGGAGGATTTTCCGGGTATTGTTAAATGATCATATGTTAAATGTTAAATGATAAATGATTGATTATGATTCAATGAATGAACTCGGAATTTACCCAAGTGTTAAGGACAAAATGGAAAAAAAAATTATCAAATGAGGACCTAAGGGTCATTTATGATAATATAAATATGTCTAAGTGTGAATAGTGAGAATTAAAGTGCAAATAGAGAAAGTATATGGCAAATTGGGATAACTTAACTCAAAAATGGGTTTTAGAGCCAAACATGGTCTTATGATGTTAAGTGACTTAAGACCACATTTGGTTTATTGAATGACCATTTGTGTAAAAACGTATTTGGAGATTGATATAGAGAAAAGCTAGGGTTTTGAGTGAAGATCAAGAGATTGGTGTGGAACTTACTATTTGGTGCAAGATGTGACGCCCCAAATCCCTGGGATCATTTTTGTACTCTTTTTTTTTTTTGAACAATGTTCATGAACAGTGTTCGTGTACAGTGTCCGTGAATAGTGACTGAATTGGCAAAAATATCTCTTAACAGTTTTGACGTATTTAGGGTATAATAAAAATAAAAGTATTTATCAAGAAATAAATTAAAGATAAAATAAAATAAGAAGAACTGGAATTAATACAGCAGTTAAGGGTAAATTATCAAATTACCAATTGCTGACCCAAGGATCATAATATAATAAGCTCATATGTCAAAGTAGGATTTTGATAAGAATTGAATTGAGAAATAAAAATGAGTGAGGTTAAAGTAGTAAAAAAGAAAGATATTAGAATAAAATAAGGAAGAAAATTGTGGAAGAGACGATCACAGGTATGAAACTACTAAATTTGAGTATGGAATTTGAGTATGGGTGTAAGGAACTATGAAATTTGAGTATGGATACATGTCTTGGGTAGTATGGAACTACTAAATTTGAGTATGGGTGTAAGGAACTATGAAATTTGAGTATGGATATATGTCTTGGGTTGTAGGGAACTATGAATATTTGTATGGAAATATGGGTGTATGGAATTTGGGTATGGTTTTGTATGGAACATTAAGTTCCATTAATAAGAAAATATCAGTTTGTCTGATAGTATGGGTTTGTCTAGTTTTGGGTGTAGAGGTAAATACATGGTTTGGAGACTCCCAATCTCATTTCTTGTTAGGGTTGAGTTGAGAAAAGTTCTAAGGTTCCTATAGTTGTGTTTGGGAAGGGTCTAGTTGCAAGTTGAACCAAGAAAATTTCCCTATTTTTGATCATACTCAGTAGCCGGACCTTAGAACGGGTTTTTGGGTCAGAAATAAAGGGAATTAGGCTTTTGAATTTCTCAATTCGGACTCCTATAGACCAAGTTATGGTCTTTTTACTCTGAATAGTCTAATGGGCGAGAGGTCAGCCCATAGGGTCGTCTCTGGGCGGGGCCCACGTACGGCGGTCGGCCGGACCTCATCCTGTAGCTGACCTCATGCAGCAGAGGTTAGCAGACCTCATCCGGTGAGATCAGCAGGCCTCATTTTAGCAGAAGGTAGGCGAGACCTTTCACATGCGACCGATTCGGTCGGCCAGATCACAGGTTTGACTATATGGCCCAGCCAACGTCTTGAACTCCTTATAAGCGTTTGTATAAGTATAACTCCTTCGTCCGAACTCTGATTTGGGTGTTCTTGGAATCTATGGAAAGCCCATTGAGTCAAGAATCCATTGATATTCCTGAGGAGGATATTAGGTGTCAGACCGAGGTGTTAGACCTGAGCTCAGAGGTCGAATTAAATCGTCCGATTCGGTTTAATACATTATGACCTCCAACGGAAGGTCATAACTCCTTCATCCGAACTTCAGATTGGTGTTCTTAGACTCTGCCGACCCATTGAGTCAAGGCGTGATATGCCTGAGGAGGATAATAGATATCAGACCGAGGTGTTAGACCGAGCTCACCGAGGTCAGGTCAGCTCTATCAGTTCAAGTTGACTACGTACTGACCTCAACCGGAAGGTCACTAACTCCTTCGTCCGAACTCGATTTGGTGTTCTTGGACTCTATGGAAAGCCCATTGAGTCAAGAATCCATTGATATACCTGAGGAGGATATTAGGTGTCAGACTGAGGTGTTAGACCAAGCTCACCGAGGTCAGGTCAGCTCGTCCAGTTCAGGATTTGACTACGTATGACCTCCAACTTTGGAAGGTCATAACTCCTTCGTCCGTACTCCGTTTAGGGTGTTCTTGGACTCTATGGAAAGCCCATTGAGTCAAGAATACAGCCATACATAGTATGATAAAATTGGAACTCATATTAGGTCCAGAAATAAGGAAAAACAGTAAGCAGATATGATAATCATAGTATATCATGCATAATATAAGATAGATACAAGTATAAGATAGATAAAAGTACAAGTACGTGTATAAGTACCTCCGTATAGGTATAAGTTATGTAACTCCCTCACAGGAAATGGGACGATTCTGATAAAGTACAAGTAAAACGTACAAGTATAGAAATGTATTGGTATATGTCATAAGATATGATAGTCTAATAAAGTACATGAAGATAGAAGTTAACAAGATATAAGATGTTACCAGGAATGAGTACATGTACACGAATGATAAGCATATATGAATATAACAATGAGTAAATTCATGCATGATAAAAATATAGGAATATATGTATTATAGAGAAATAGGAGAAGCCAAGCGTATGAAGTTACAAATATGAGAGCAGTCTGATTTAAAGTAATAATAGTATATGTGCATAAGCAATCATAGTAACAATAGTTATTCATGCTTATGAGATATGTCTGAGAAAATGTAATAAAGCGGATTGCACAGTAATCGACCAAGTAGGATGAGTTGGCATGCCTATAGGGAAGATACAGTTCTTTGCGACATCTGAGATCTGAATGCTCGAGGGCTGGTTGATTGATGACATGAATCCCGTTTGGATCCACGGTGGCCGAGAAAAGGGTCACCTGACGCTATATTGCACCAAGTTTCCTATATCCACTTCCCGTTGGTATTCTGAGCATGAAACATAAAATAAATGATTTGAATATGACATGTGGAAGATATGATATGATATGAGAATGTGGCTATTTATATGATGATAAGTTACGTAACATGAGATTATACAATCCGGCGTGATATGAAAATGTATAAGAATGTAAAATGTTTTGAAAAGTTAATATATTGTGTCTGATGCAGGGAAGCGATTATCACGATGACGTTACATGATCACGGTATGAAAATAGAACATAACAAATGGTATATAGTATATAATAGTGAAAGTGATATATGTATAAGACTATAGCTTATGCACAAATATGATATGTAATATAGACCGATAGAAAGATAATAAGTCAAATGATAAGTACTAGAATAAGAAATGTAAACATGAATATATGATGAGACATACCTAAATGAATAGAGGGAACATGCTATAGACACATGATAAATGCATAAAGATCTTCAGAAACGATAGAGATAAGTAAAAGATGACAAAGCACGGGAATGGTAAAAGTATAGATGAGGTGCTTATGTCAAAAGGCAAGAGAACATGTGACATGCAATAAGATATGAGATGATAAAATAAAAGATTATATGAATTTGTATAGATATATGAAATGCATATGTATAAACTGTGAGTCCACCATTGGTGGTTGTCCATGCTTATGTTCCTACTAAGCGTAAAGCTTAGCGGAACATTCCAATCGTGTAAAGTACAGCTTGAAGACAGGATAGAGGACGGAACATCCCACACCGTGACGAGCCCGGCTCGAGAGATAGGTGCTCACCGCCTTTGCTTGTAATCTACGATGTTTTGTGATAGACATGTATAAGTATAAGTGTTGCATAAGTAAATGGGACTCAGTATATGTGTGTATAGATGTTGATGGACACCACTCCCGTTGGTAATTCTGTGTAAATGAAAATGATTTTGTTATTACGAGAAATTGTGCATATGAATGAGAAAGCAGTGCAGTGTCGACTACGATAAAGAAACGAGATCAATGAGTTCCGATGGAATAGTCTGTTTGCCGGACTTAGTTTAGATCGTGTCGGGTCGGATCGGGAGATAGAGGCGTGGCACAAATGGTGCAACATCACAATTTTATCGTGTGCACCAACTGCGAGCACGATCCGCAGCACTATAGCTTGCAACGCTATGCTTGGCTGTTGCTCCCTATCGCTGTCTGCTGTCGCGACTTGCCGGATTGCCACTAGCGTTAAGCCTTGTCGCGACACGAAATTTACTGTCGCGACAGACTTTCTTAAGTTCTTTGTCGTGACAGAGGAGGATTGGTCCCCTGTTATGACACCATTTCCATGTCGCGACACAAGGCCTCCACATCTTGTCAAACGGTCGCGACAACTTGCCGCGATCGCGACCTGAATTAGCGAAGGCGGTAATCGCGATAGAACCCCTGTCAGCGACGCCAGTACGCCCTAGTCTAACTGACCATGTTTGCGACATAGAAATCCTATCGCGACACGAGGTCGAGAGTTTCTGTCGTGCGTGCGTCCTAGCCGCCCACGCAGGTTTGTCATGCACAATAGGCCCAGTCGTGCGCTTGGCCAACACGCCTTGTCGAGGGCGAGCGACTGTCGTGACACGGTGCCCGCTGAAGCCACAATCGCGGCGGACTTTCTTTGTCACGGTAGAGGCCTCACAGTAGACGTGTAATTCTAGCCTCCTACACTCCAGCTCCCTTTTTTTTTTTTTGGTTCAACACACTCTAAAATCAACATAATTTAACCTTATTACTACAAAGGCCACTAGAACCTGGAAAACTCGCCAAAATGTATATATTATACAAAAACGAGTTTAATTACAATTTATGTTTTTTAATTACAATGCAGTAACAGTGTTTTCTACCCATAAATCTTTAATTAAAATTACAGAAACTGGGTTTCTACCTATGGTTTACAAATTACAAACAAGGCCATATTTGGCCTTACCCTTCACAACTGAGGTCCTGGATGAGCTTCGTCGCTCGTTGTACCTCCGACGCTTGAAATTGTTATTCCCACGACGGGGTGAGCAAAGTCCAGTAGTTGAATTTTCCTACATGGGTTACTCCCCACTAAAGTTCTTATGCAATGACAACCAAACAAGCATTCAAGTAAATCATGCATATCCTAGCGAATGTCTACGTACCTCGATCCCATGCCTTGAGTCCTCACGAAGCTCTCTCACATTTAATTTGCCATGTATGATAAATGATTTTCAAAACAAGATATTTGTTTGTTGTGGACAACCCTTAGATATATATAATAAAATTGGTGCCTCCGATAAATAATTATGTGGACAAGCACCAGGTATTTATAGTGGACATACTCCGATAAATAATTGTTGGTCAACCCTCGAAATCATGTCATGCACTCACACCTACTGTTCTATGGTGTCCTTGTGCATATGAAATGCAATATGCCATTTCCATGCCAATTCATGTTTTATATCAAACATGCATATACTAACATTGTTCATACACAATCATCATGTTATTCAACATTAGCAATAACCCACTGAAGCAAACACATAAGCTGATCGATAGTCTGTGACCCATCTCAGTTGCCGGAAACATTCTGATCTGGCTGTCAGAAAGCAGTCCTAGAATCTTAACACCGATCCCATATCTTCGAGGACTAAATTACGACCATTTGACCCCGAACAACTGACCATTTGATGGCTCTTGGCGAAGATTGACAGTAGGAGAAAAATCCACACCTCTTGAAGTTTGTCAGCTCAAGATTAGGTCAGATCTGAAGCTCTTACGAGTGAACTTTTCCTCTTGCTCAGGTACGGGCGAAGTGGTCCAATCAGTAGGGAAAATTAGAGAGGGTAAACTTCTCTCTTTCAAAGCTCTCTCTTTCTTTCTTACTCCTTTTGTCTCTCTTTTCCTCCCTCCCATCCCACCCGGTTGGTCGAAGATGGGTCGAGTGGGATCCTCTGTCTACGATGTCATCGCCTTATTGGCTCCATTAGTTTCTTATCTCCTTATCCATCCACCTTGGATTTCCACCCAATCATGTGTTAATGCATGTCTCACATAACCCATACTTGAGCTCTTGTTTTGATTCATTCGCACTTGACATGGGCGCCTTGCCCAGGCCACTCGACACGTGGCGCACTGTGAGCCACTCAACACGTGCCAAGTGTCCCGTGTTACTCTCAGTACCTCGAAAAATGTGAAATTCCTACTATCTCGGAATTTGACAAAATTCGACGTGGTAGCTAGATCTCGCTAGACGATTTCAACGGTGAAGTCCGTTTCATCATCCGAGATCTATAAAAATTATGGATTTTCGATCGAAATTACTGTTTTACCCTTTCTAAAAAAATCAAATTTTCTTGGGTTTTACACAAGATATTACAATAAAGTTCAAGGAGAAAGCTAGAATGAAGTTTCCAAGAGATTAGTAAGACCTGAGCCACAGAACTTTTCTTGTGTTTGGATTTGGGGAAAAACTCTAACATAAGTAAAGGTGATTTTGATTAGTTGTAGATCAGTTTTGGGGTTGTGTTAGGTTAAGTTTTGAAGTGTATTATTGGTTGGTATTGGTTTGGATTGATTTTGAGGAATGTTTGTAAAAAGGAAAATGTTGTGCTTTCAAAGTAGTTGATGTCAAAAATTTGTCAAAATCCATGTTCTTGTTTTGGCTATAGATTAAGTTATAATCATCCAAATGAAGTGATTCCAATGGGTAAAGAACCATAAGAGCTAGATCTACAAATGTATATAAGGGACCAGGAGAAAATTGTAGCTCTAAGGCTCCCAAATATGGGCTTAAAGGTGAGTTTTGGGTAGCTCACGAGTATGCTCTCTTTTGGGTGTAGTTGTGGTGTTTTGGCCATAAGTTGAGTTGCACTCATCCAAATTGAATGATTCAAAATTTTGGGTAAACTAGACTTCTAGGGGAATAATTTACTTGAAGGAAATGTAATTAAATTGTAACCCCAAAGTGCCCAGAAATCTGTCAAAGTGGAGCTATGTGCAGATTCTATTTTGCAAATTAGAGTAGTCTAGATGTAAAATGCAATAACTTGAGTTTTGGTGATCCAAATTGAATGATTCCAATTAGAGAAGAAACCTTAGAACCATAGATTCAAATGAGTGAAGGAAACATTACCAATTTATGGACTTAAGACCCCATAAATCTAAAATAACAGTAGGTGATCTAGTGAGCTGGGCATATTGACTAGTTTGGCATTAAAATGCCGTAACTTGAGTTTTGGTGATCCAAATTGGATTATTCCAATTGGAGAAGAAACCTTAGAACCATAAATTCAAATGAGTGAAGGAACCATTACCAATATATGGAGTTAAGACCCCGAGAAGTAAAATAACGTGGGTGATCCGTTGAGGCTAGGCATATCGACTAGTTTGGCATTAAAATCTAGTAACGGGTTTAAGGTGATCCAAATGAGATGATTCCAATTCCTACTGAAAATAGACTCATAGAGATATAATTTTGTGGAAGGAATCGTAGAAAAATATAGGTTCATGTGTCCCAGAAAATTTTGCAAGTGAAGGAGTACGGGTAGACATCTGGCCACTGGCAAGGAATCTAGAGATACAGCGATTTTTCTTTCTTGGGTTGTTCTTTAATTGTGACATATTTGTGATAGATTAGGGTTGGTGATGAGGAAGCTTGACCCAAGAACGGGATTCCAGGGATAGAAATCGAAGAGCGACAACCTTTTTGAGTTTGTTCTTCAATATCTTTTTTGTTTCAAATTTGTGAAAGTTTGATTTACACTTTTCTTTCATTGTTTCAAAATTGATTGTGAAATATTGAAATGATTTATGATAAATTACATATTGATTTGTTTTAAATTGATTTAGGATTCATGGGTGCGAAATAAATTGCATATGAAAATTTGCATGAGTGTTGAAAAATAAATTTTGTATCCAAATGTATATACCTTATTGTAAATTGTATTGAATGATTTGAAGGCCCTTAAAAGAATAATGCTTAGATTAAAATTGAGTTAAGGATAGGTTGTATACGATAAAGGAGTCAAATTAAGCGATCTTGCGCCGAATGTAATGAAGTGTCACTCGTCCGTATTTCAGCGGAATGATATCAGGTAATATTCTGAAATTGATTTTTAATAACCGATCGACCAGAGACGTCTTGTGTTATAAAGCAGTTTTACTCACACGGCTTGCAACCTAGCGGGACCATCTTGGGTGATTAGTTATCTGTGCAAGAAAGCATAGGTTAAAATTAGATAAAGAGGCAAAATGATAATAAGATTGAAAAGTGCATGATTTGTGATTTGAATGATTTAGTGCATATGAAATTGCATAACTTGGGAAATGACCTTGATAAATTGTAATTGAATGTAAATGAAATGAATATATATATGTATTGTATTGCATTGGTCATTGGAAAAATATACAAAAGCATTGTTTTATAAGCATTGTTTTATAAACATTGCATGAATTGATTTAAACTGAAATAAAGAGAGAATTGTATAGAACCACTGAGCATGAAAATGCTTAGCGCGTTGTTTTTTTCATCGCGCAAGTATCAAGTGAACATATACGAGGATAAAGACTGCAGGGATTTAGAGTCAACGTCAAAGCTTCGCGATGTCGAAGTAAAGATCCGACCATGCATTCATGAAATGAATTTGACCATTTTGTATAAACTCTGACTTTATTTTGTAAATGTTTTGATATTGAAAACTCTGATATATTTTTTAAATGATCTGATTGAAATGGGCATATAATGCCATATTGTATAATTTTGGGATTTATCCCAAAATGATGGCTTACCACAAATTTTTTGATGCATATTATTATATATTCTACAGTATACGAAAAAACGTATTTGTATTTCTGTGGTGTATTTGGTGTAACGCCCTTCTTAGTCGGCCCAGGTCAGGCGAGGTCCAAATCGGATTTGGGATGCTCTGATACCACTAAAGTGTAGCACCCTTTCTTGGTCCGACCTGATTGACGGGTCTGAACCGGATTTGGGATGCTCTGATACCACTAAAGTGTAGCAACCCTTGAGCCTGGCCCGACCCGGTTGGTAGATCCGAACCGAAACCAAGGGACGTCAGTAAACCATTAATCAAATCAAATCAAATACATTTCCTACATTATGGCGTTTCATTTTCAAATCTTTGCGGGCGATTTTTAATTTAGGGCAAGCCCATAAACATTTTACAAATTCAATGCAATTCCTTTATAAAATATGCATTTAACCAAAATGGCATTTTATGCCGTTTACAACCTGTATCGAAATTGTATTCGAGATATAGGCACAAAACAATTTGAGTTGAACTCCTTTGTTTACAAAACAATCTCATGCTAAAAATGTTTAGGATGTATGTGACGGAGCATACTCCATAGACACCTGAGTGACTGAACTCTCGACCTTGGAGTGCTTTCAATCGAGTGTTTGTTACCTGATTTTTGCATTAATAAAACAATACATTAACATTTTGATGCCTTAGTGGTTCTCTGATTCTCTATTCCATTTTAGTTCAAGGCCGAGATCATGCATTTATCAAAATAATGCCTTTATACAATGTCTATGTGCTAATGTAGATACTTATACAAATACGCTTTTTTTAATATCATATTTAACTTTTAGGTTTGCGATTTCACATATGAATATAAAGTTAACATTCGTGATTCGATTGTTGAATCTTGTCTGTTTGTCGTTGTAGTAATGTGATTTTTACATTCCAATATCACAATCACATTGGACTATAGAAATTAACATTCACGGCAGTTCGGTTGGTAGATCTTGCCTTTGTTTGTCATTCAGCTAGCTAATGTGATTTCATTGAACAAATATGGTTACCTTAATGGCCAGGTCGGTTGGTGAATCCGTCATGTTGGTCATTGATAATACATTTCAAATCAATTTGCCATGTAGTAAATTCACTTATAGTTCAAATACACGCTCACATGCGAGATGTTGACAAACATTTCGAATACTATTAGTTCAAATCAATATATACCATATTCTGATAGACTTGAAATGAATTGGAGTCACGAAGAATAGATCGATTGTCGATCCTTGTCTCTTCGATGCAGTCTAGAGTGAGGTTGTCGTCTTCACCCGCACCTAGTAAAATACAAATTCTCCACTCTTAGTGGTTGAACAATTAATTGTACTAAACGAATATCGCCTCTCTCTCGTATGCTCTTTATATGAGCACATTCAAACGCTTTGTGGGTCACTAAACAATGGTGTCCCAGTCAAGAGACTTAATAGTGCAAAGGGTACAAAATGATTCTTTGGAAGCATGGTGCCATTTACCACTTGGTCAGTACTGATACCAGTCCTTCACTATGAATGGGTACCGTTTGCCCAAATTTTTTTTTTTTTGTACTAGATGCAGAAATCCCTTTGTACAATGGTATTGGTGCACACTTTGAGTATCAGGCCTGTGTCTTTGATTACTTGGAAATGGCGATTACACCATTTTCTCACCAAAACTCAAATACTTCATCTGAACTCTTAGCATATCATAACCCTGTGAAATCCAACAATAACTCCAAAAGTAGGTTAGAACCAATAAAAACCCCCTTTACCCAAGTTAAGGCTTTTCCAAGGCTCGAAATCATAAAGGAAGCTAGGGTTTGATTTCTTGCAGCCCGATCTCTTCAAATCTTCTCTTGTAGGTTGTTTGATCTCTTAAGAAACAAGAAATGGAAACAATCCACCCAAAGCTTGATCTTTCTGCCCTAGCTCTCTTCTTCCTTTTTACTCCTCTCTCATTCTCGAGGATTTACTCGAGGAATGAGCTCCCTTGAACCCTTGCGGTCTTTTGATTCCCTAAATCCCATAAGGCCTTGTTTGGCTTTCTTCAAAAATCCATTTTCCATTTTTTTCTCACTTAAAACTTACTAGCCTCTTAATTTGCACCTTCACTTATCATCTAATTATTTGCATAGACCTGTCCTTATTTTCTTGACCCTTAGGTCTTCATTTTCAAATTCCAAATTTGCCATTTTGCATAGGTTAATTTAAGGTCAATCAATTCTCATTTAACATATAATATTTATATTTGGCTTTTAATATATATTAAACTAAATAATATTAATTCAACATTGGAAAATACCAAAGTTAGCTCAATTTATACAGATATATAATATGTTATTATAAATTTTACGGTATTTTTGGGAATTCTGATTGGAGTTTACATACTATTTTGATATCAGAGCTACAACTAAATTGCTAAAATGGTGTTTGATTATATCTTAAAAGTAAAATATTGTTAGTGCGTGGGCAGCCACGAGACCATCTGACCTCTCTCCACTCCGCCTAAGAAGAGATGTTCACTAGAGCGATTCACCTCGCGAACACATCTTCTTGTGGAGCTTGCCTTTGCCTCTTCTCTACTTGTTTTGTTTTCTATTTTATAAGGCTTTACTTGAATGTTATAAATACTAATATAAAAGAACAAACGCATATAATTGTAGAGTCTGGCAAAATAGGATAGTGAAATGAATAAACATGCATTTTAGTGCTTTGACATACTTTTGTCTAGTCTGTGACACTTCGTTGTGTGACATGCATGTCTGATTAGTGCTATAGCACCCTTGCTGTAGTCTTCACGACACTCTTTGTTTCATGTTGTGAGGCACGTCCTGGTCGGTGTTTCGACACTTTGTTCGATGCTATGGTAGTACCTTGGTGCCTATTGTCTTTCGCGTCCTCTCATTCATTGTTACTGGTCTATGCTATAACACCCCGAAATATACCCTAGTTGTTTTCAACATGTTTAGGGTATTTTGTAGGTATAATTTGAATTTTTAGTAATTATTATTTTGCTAAGTGAGAAAATTTCGAAACTCGAATTTCTACAAGATACAAGGGTAAAAGTGGAATTTGTTAAAACATGATATAAAAGTCATAAGATAATAAGATTATATGCCAAAGTAGAATTATGGGAAGTTGTGGTGCAAATAGAAGGGAATTTGAGGACCAAAGTGCAATAAAGGAACCTTAAGTAAAAGAATGCATTTTTTGTGGCCAAAGCGAAGGCCTTATAAAAGAATAAGTGGATAGGGCCATTACAGGTCTCTCTCATTTGTGCATTTTGGAGAGCAAAACGTGAAGGAGAGAAAGGAAGAGAGAAAGGAAGAGAAGAAGAAGAAGAAGAAGAAGAAGAGGAAAGGTATGGATGCTATGATGATTTAATATGGATTTATGACTTTGAGTATGGATGTATGGAATAGTAAAGTTTTGTATGGTTCTCTATGGATTCTTGGGTCTTGATTTAGTTCCATGAGCTAGGGTTCGAGGTGTTAAAGAGTGTGAATATTTGTTAGGAGTATGGATTCTTGGTTTAAGATGCATGGATACATGTTTGGGTGTTAGGAAGAGTTAACCTAACTTACAAGTATTTGAGTTTGGGTTTGGAAAAACCCTAATTAATCTCTATGTTTGGTTTTGGTTGGGTTAGAACCCATTTGGGAGTTGTTTTTGGAGAAGCTTTTGGATTATTTTGGAATTTTGGTTTGATTTATGGAAAAAGAGAAGGAATCAACAAAATCTGAAAAAATTCGGGGTCTTACGTCGCGGCGTAGGGATCCTCACACAGCATCATAGGCCCACGCTAAGGCGTAGCAAGTCCACGCCGTGGCGTGGCTGAGAGGAGGATTTGGCTAGCCTTGGGTACGCCGTGGCGTAGATACTGTTCACGCATGGAGATTTTTGTGTTTGTTTTGTTTTGTCATTCCGTTGCTCCAAGGACTTGTTTATTGGACTAATGAAGACCCTATAAGTGTATGAAAGGGTCCATTCATGTTTGAAATGTAAAGGAAAAATTATACCATACCTTGCCGCCTTGGCGAAGCGATGTTGGCAAACGAAATGGCCCTATGAGAAGATAGTAAGTTCCTGAACATATATAATTGTAGGATTGCTTAAGACTAGATATTGAATGACACGACACTACACGTGGGCAGCACGCTCACGATCGCGCTCGGGCACTCCCGCCGTTACCACGGGCGCACGCTCGAGGCAAAGCTTCGCACTCGCCAGTGCTATGATTTTGTTACGTGCGACACGCTCGATTAGCGCTTCCTGCATTCCCGCCGCTACGACACTGCTATGGCGCACACATCTGATCGCTGTTTCGACACTCAATGGCTAACACCTCTGCGAAGTATGGCATTACGCGTCTACCGTTTCCTGACACTTCGCGTGCTACGACACCGGGTGATTGCATCAGGCCTTCCGGCATACAGCTTGTCCTGCCCATTTCTGTTACTCACAGATCCAACGCGACACATAAGAGTCTAAATAACTAATAAGGTTAAAGCATAAGCTCAGAAAACGGCTGTGACTTCGGAGGCGTATGTTCCAATCTTACGAGATTTTGAACAAGTACAAGTCGACTATAAGTACAAGCATGGTAATAAGTTTCAGAGCATGAATCATGAAACGCTATGATATCCGCGCTAACGATTATTCATTTATCACATATAAGTACCTGGGGAATGAGCGATTTTGCATGTGTATAATGATAAGTCATATGTTTCATTGTTGAAAGTTTATACTATTTAACCGTAGACATCCATATGTAAGACCAAAAATTTAATTTTCAAAAAGGTAAAATCGTAATTTCGGTGAAAATCCGAAATTTATTTTCTAGATCCCTATGATGAAAACTGACATTTCACCGCGGTGGAACTGCCTCTCATGAACTGAATAGCATCATTAATTCGTAGACTACGAGACAATGGAATTAGTAAAGCGAGAAATACGAGGGTGACAAAGTCACCTCCTATAACATGTACACATGTTGTAATGGGTAGAGAGATGATAATGACGGTCAGATAATAAAATGTCGAAAATCCAAGCTTGAGGACATAATCGACATTATTGAAACGTTTAAATGATAATAAGACGAAATACCCAATAAGCATGTCATCTCCTAAGCAATTGAAAAGAAAGACAAACGTGAAAGGAAAAGTAGCGGGAGATGCAGCAGCCCATTTTGGTGTTTTATAGAGCACGTTTCTCTTAAGATTACGGGCGATCCGATCATTGGAATTCGTCGGGACAAGAAGGAAAGTCGCCACGCAGCTGAGGCCTAACAAAGGGTTCGGGCTTTAAGGAGCCTGACAAACTCCGTGAGGTAAGATAATTTTATTTAAGTGTTTTATGATGTTTCGATTGGGTTGAGGCCTTGAATGGCCGTTTGATCAGTCCCAAAACTCGGGACCGAATTAGAATTCTCGAGCCATTTGATAGTCCACTGACCGTGTGTGGACTCCGCGGCTGTGTGGCTAAGGAATAATGCATTAAATCATGTATTGTGATGTGTATGAAGCTGGAAATGGCCATGAAATTCGGGTTCCCAAAGTGAACCGATGATTGGATGATAGGTTGTGAACAGTAACCCGAGGGTTTTACTGTTCACATGAATAGTGACACGAATTAATTTTGTGTGAAAATGTGTTCGTCAAGTGATTCAAGATGAATTTGTTCAGGTTTGCCGGGACAGCCCACGTGAGCTACCTCGTGTATGGATTGTGAAATTGCATAACATGTTTGTGTGATTTAAATTATGTAAATATATGCATGATGATATATTTGCATGTGTTATATAATTGTAATTGAATCAAACATGATTCCATATGCACCGGGGCACCCAGAAACGATAGGAGGAGTGCATGAAGTGGTTTATTGAGAGAGTGGTTTCGAGGGTCGACTAATACACAATTATCTGAGTGTGTCCATTACAATATCGAGGGTAGTCCATATAAAATATCAATCGTCTGAGTCTGGCCCAATTGATATACATCAAGGGTCAGTCTTACTAAAAAGATCATCGAAGTCTACCCACTACTTATATCGTAGAGGTTGTCCACAAACAAAAACAAATATCTTTGTTTTGAAAATTAAGTTTCATACATGGCTTGTGCAAGGTGAGGGAGCTGGTGATGACTAGGGTATGAGTCGTCATGTAGATATTCAAGCAGATCACGTGATTTACTTGAATGTGTGTTTACTGAGCATCAAGATATGCACTTAAAGGAGAGTAACCCATTTAGGGTGATTCCACTACTAGGCATTAGCTCACCCTGTCGAGGGAATTATATTATTTTAGGTATAGGGAGCACACGAGAAGACGACTCATCATAGAGGTCGCTTTAGAAGAAAGCCGGGTTGTGGCTTTGGTTTTATGATGTATTACATGTATTAGAATGTTTTAAACTTTTAATATATGTTGTATAAGAGTAAATTATTAACTCTTGAAACTATGGTATATAGTTAGTGTATTTTGATGAGCATTGGTATATGGGCCCAAGGGCCATTCAGATCATATCGATTGCTCGGGATGACTGGGGTAGAGCCCTTGTACAGCGAGACTCATTCGATTTTCATGAATAAGACTCGTTGATTCACATTCACGAAAGTATTCCGCTGGTTGACGGGTGTTAATGACACCTCGAACGGGGCTCACACTGATCTTCCGCATACCGTCGGCCAACACACTGTAGGGGACCACCACGAGGTCTGCACTGACATAAATGTAAATGTACGCTAGATATGTATATAAATGGACTCAAGACTATATGTATTGACATCAAACAATCTACCACGGGTGGTAGTTTTCATTTTGTATCTTTTATAAGGATATTTTGATCTGGGGCGAGGTGACTCAGTCTACCTCAATGTTCTAAAAGGGAAGTAGTGCCCTAAGATGTTTCGCGCCTCTTCACCAAGGCAGGAACGGGTGGCTGACATATGCAAACAAATGATTATATGATGTTGGAACAATGAAATATATGAAAACAAAGTAATCAGCTCTGATGCTAAGACATATCTCGCCTATTAGGTTGCCACACTCGATTTCCACTGGGCAGGATTTATGTTATTTTACCATCTTTTTTTTTTTTCATGAACTGGTCTCAACACAGGACTCTTTCAAAAATCCAACACTTTGCATAAAAGGCTACCACTAGCCCTACACACCATATATATCAACCTCAGATTTCTTCAAAACTCGAGTCCAAACCCACTTGGAGACCGCCTAGAAACGTAACAAAACTCCACTCCAGCCCCAAATATATACATATCTCGCAGTCCTCAATGGTCCAAGACTATACACTTACACTTGATCAAAATATTTACACAAAATCCCAAAACTTTCTACAAAGTGTCCCAAACTAATCATGTCAACATACAAATGACCCATGATCGATATGAACTCGGTCTAAAAATATACAAGGTGAACCTCCACACAACACTGGGGATGTTCCTCAAATACATTCGACCACCAACATGCAGAGCCGACGACAATTCCCCAACCTCCAAACCCCGCAAGTCAAACTCTCAAGTCACGCAGCTGTCTCGCACCTGCATCTATGGAGGGACACGTGAGTTCGACAACCTCGCAGTGAATCTCATACGTCATGCTTATTTCTCAAAATACAAATAATTCAACACATCTCAAAACATGAGCATTTCACCATTTAGGTTGATGTGAAACAAATGGATGCACATTACCACCATCTCGACTTCATAAGTGACTCTTTGGGCTTTCACCCGTGGACTAGCCGATCATCCCCGAACAAACGACAAATCGGGCCGGGATCTACCACCTGCATGCCCACATCCGTATATGACCTTCGGGACTACAACCCACGGACTAGTCATAGTCCCGTGTCTACTACATCAATCCGACTCATTACACTTACACCATGTCATGCTTTAAAACAATTTCACAAAGCATTCATCCACATGGATATTTAAAACATCATGTACCCGCTTAATCTAAGAATTCATAGATATAAAATATACATATTTATATATATCATTAGAAAATCACACAAAGCTCAAGCATGGAATGGTACGCAGCAAACCATGGTATAAGGTGGAGAAGGTTACAAGATCCCCACCTTCCTTGATTCAAAATCCACGTCTCCTAAGGAAGTCAAACTGAGGCTACCCAAAGGATCAGTAAGTCATAAGATTTAGCCTCAAACAATCCGGTTATATAAATACCGAATTGGTTTATTACTATCACCACTGAATCACACATATTCTTATATACCCACCAACATAAACCTTTGATCCTTCAAGAGCACTCTTTACACTTACAAATATCAACATTTAACACCCTCATTAGGGTAACACAAACAAGACACAACAACACTTTGTACTCTTTTCTTTTTTCTTGAATATCTAAGACTTTTTTTTCAACTACAATTTTGACTAGCCATACATGCTTTTTGTTCATCAGGGTCTTCGACCAAAAGTTCCCTTATCTCTTAGCTTTCCACAGCCTTCTAAATCAGGTCACTGGACTCAAAATCAAGAGTTATGGTTTTTTTTTTACAATATGACCTCCCCGAGATTGTTTCCTAGGGACAGAATCTGTGCCCTCTCTTCACCCTTTGACGAAATTATGGGAACAAATGAGCCATAATTTGGCCCTAATTTCTTCATGAAGTTACTTCTCCCTATGTGTCTACTTTAAGAAGGATTTTGAAACCACTCCATTTGGACAATATAACTCAACTTATATCTAAAAATGTGAACTCAAGCCCATCAGGGACAGAATCTCGTGACTTGACTTTCAACCTCAAATTCAAGGGTCTTATGGTAGGTTTTAGTTCTTGGTTGCTTTAGACATTCGAAGGTCTAGAGGTCTTACTTTTCTCAACTAAATCATCCAGTTCGAGTCTCTTTTAGGCCAACTTATGGCCAAAACACTGTCATGGGGTCATAAGCCGACAGCACCTCCCTTTGGAGCCACGCTGTCATTACACCTTCACAAACCGGTCTTTTACAATTTAGGTTCCACTAAACACACCTTTCATCAAATCTAGGGTTAGATGTAATCCCAACAAACCCAAGAATATAACTAAAGTCCAAGAAATACAACTAAGGCCTCAAAGATCATGTTTACATACCTTAGTGAACTTTTTCCACCAAAAACCAAGCTTCTTCAAGCCTTTTTTCTCCTCCTTCTCTCTAGCTTCTCTCTAGAACTCTCTCACTACCTAAATTCCATAATTTTCCACTTCCTAGCAAGAAGTTAGTTCTGAATTCAAAACCAAGAGGAATTGGTTTGTTTGGCACATGGCAAGCTCTTCTCATGCACTTGCCATGCCATGAGGCCCTACCCTGACATGCTCGAGGTGTCATGCCCTCATGATGCCACATAGCTCACAAGGATATTGCACTTTAGTCCCTCTCCACTAAAAAAAGTTTTTCAAAGTGGTCCTTCAAGACAATACTTTAATTTCAAACCCTAACAAAACCACTAAACTTTACCTAATTGCATAATCGACTCCACATGCCATAAAATGCAATCTAACACACTTTGCTAATTCTCTAATTAAACCAACCATTAAGATTGCTAATCTTAATCACAATTTAAAATATCATAGGGCATAAGTTGCATTTGCTCCCCAAAAATCCTTACTTGAATATAACAAAACATATACCAAGTGTTACAGTAGTGTACCTACGGGTACCTTCTGTTAAGAGATTTTTGTAATGTACTCCTACGGGAGATATGGATACTTTGATATGTGAATTATTTTAAATGTATACTGTAATTGAAGAACACTAGAAGTGGTCAATATGTTATCTGTTTTCCCACCAAGCTATAAGCTTAGCACGTGTGTTTCATTCGTATAGGTGATGAAGAGGTCGTCAGAGACATCCCGCATTCGTAAGGGTCAACACAGCAGTAGGAGTCTTTCTGATGTAGGTTCCCGAATTAGTTTTCGTTGGAATAAAATGTAAACATCATATTTTGGAGATAGTGCAACTTGTGTAAATACAAGTAGTTGGACTCAGACATATATGTATAGGACAATTTAAACACCACTATGGTGGTAGATCTACAAATTTATCTTCATGAATATATGCTTAAAATTGGCCCACTAAAGTCAAGTTAATAGTTCTATTTTTTGTGTGACGTCCTCTCATTTGACGTGGTCGGGGGAAGGGGCATTACAATATTAACCATGGGCATGTAAAAAATAACCAAAAAAAAATCATTTTGTGAATGAAAAATGACTTAGTAATTTGAGTAATGTTGAAGTTGAGGGTGCATGGAGAGGGGGGTTGTCCGAAATTGGAGAAGAGGTAGTAAGTAGGACGAGAAGTTGGAAGGGTGAAGGTGAGAAAATTATTGAGAGTTATGGTTGTAACTCGATTCTTTGGACAATTGTTGCCTCCCTATTGAGATGAACCCTACACACATGGTGTTGATTCCAGTTAGCTATTGCATCACAAAGATGTGGGCCATCCGAGACCCATCTCACTTGCAATGTTATTTTAAAATTTGTAAGGTCTGCAATTAGATTGTCATAATCCTACCCAACATTTAATATGAGGTACTCAGACGCTTTCATTCTTGGGCTTATTATCACGGATAACGTAATGTTAGCATTTGAAACATGTCATTATCTGAAAAGACAAAGGAGAGGTTTGTAGACGATGGCAGCAAAGGCATATGTATAGAGGGAGGGGACACCTTCACAAGAAGAAGATGGATTGACCATGCTCAAGAAGTTGATAATGATGTGTATTAGTATAGTAAAGTATAATGTGCTGCACAACGGAGAGGAAATAAGGCCAATTATTCCGACGAGAGGTCTAAGACAAGGTGATCCACCGGCTCTCACCTTTATAATTTAGCCGAAGGACTCTCATCACTAAAGAGATGGAAAGTAGGGTTGGTTCCAAGGTGGCACGAGGGGCTCGCCTATATCCCATCTCTTCTTTGCCGACGACAACTACTTCATTTTCAAAGCAAAATTGGAAGAGTGCTCTCAAGTTAAAAACTGTTTGCTCTTATATGAGAAAGCTTCCGACCAAAAACTAAATTGTGAGAAATCTTCTATATTTTTCAGCCCAAGTGTCCCGTGAGAGATTTTAAAAAAAAAATTATGTGAAAACCATCACACAAACAGGAGCATTCATATTTAATCATCAAGAATCAAAATACATGATTCAAGGAAGCTGCATCTTAACGATAACAAAATATTGAGATATTTGAACTCTGAGCCTGGAGGTTTTATGATTTTCCAAATCAATCTAATCGGGTTTTATGATCTTCCGTATTTAAATCAATCGAGGCTTTGTGATCTTCTAGATCTACACTCATTACTCAATATTTCTCTCCATTAACGAATCGTAATAAAGGAAAACCTTGTGTGATCCGGGGACTATGTGACTTTGATGAGAAATTCAATCTGCCTCGTGATATGAATTTTAAACACATTGTTTCGTAATTTCTATTTTAACCCATCATAAAAATAGAAATTACGCTCGTTTCTACACATTGATGCCCACACTTTATAATATATTAATTAAGGCCCCAAAACTTAAATTAATCACTTTAATTAGCCTAACTTTATTTGATAGCCTATAATCCACATTTATTTAATATATCAGCCCATATATTAGATTTTACTCCATCAATCTCCCACTCACATATGTAACTTTATAAACGTGAATTATACTTTATTAGCTCATGTTTTGCTATCAAAACTTTATATTATTATTAACAATTCGCCCACAACCACACTAATGAGAACCAAAGGGATCAGCCGTTGGCTATTTCGTAGTCCGACCCATCAATGATCACATATATCAATGTAACTAATGACAAAGGATCATGTGATGTGTAGCATGGAATTTCATGCAATGATCTCAACATGCCTTATTTCCAACCTGTCCTCCTTAAACCTTAGTGGTGATCAAACCATACAAAAATCAGCGGTGGATGAAAAACTAACAGTAAATAGCCTTAAAATCCATAATATCTATAACAAAAAGTATCTAAAAGCATCTAAAATACAAACCCCACTCAAAACGACACATCTTTACGAAACTGACACCCATATGAGCAAGAAGCTCATGAAAGACCTTGTGTAAAACTTTATCAGCCGGAGAATCATGGAGCTCATTCCAATGTGTCGTATAGATATAAAGTCCACTCTGAACCTTTCTTTGACAACTAGGAATTTGATGTCTATAAATTTTGACTGCCGAACTCCTATTGTCGTTGGAATATAGTACCGCCGATTTATCATTGCAAAATAACTTAAGTGGTTTTTCAATGCCATCCATAATACGCAATTCGCGGAAAAAATTTCGCAACCATATTCCATGATCGATGCCCCACACGCTGCAAACTTAGCCGCCATGGTGGAAAGAAGCCATAATAGCCTCGTTTAACACTCTTCCAAGATATAAGACTCAAAGAAGTAAGTAGATATAGCCTATGATTTCATGCTATCTCGCATCTAGCAAAATCTGAGTCGTATCCAATGATCTCTAACCGATCCGACTTTCGATAAGTGAGCATGTAGTCTGCTCTTCGTAAGTACCTCATGACACGCTTATCGATATCCAATGATCATTTCTAGATTGCTTAAATATCTCGCCTAACATGCCAACAATGTAATGCGATGATCCAACTGGTGACATATTGAGCATTATACATCGTATCTTCCTTATCGCTTAATTTTTATGGGCGGAACTGCTGCACTTCGACCTCAAATTATTCTTTTTGGGCATTAACTCAGACTAGTTTGTCTCCCCTTAGCCACGGGTGGGTGTCACCGGTTTGCAATCATGCATGCCAAACCTTAAGAATTTCACATAGCTCTTTGTGATAAACCAAGTATTCCCGAGATCGATCCTCGCGGTATCTCAGATACCAACACAAAAGAAGCATCACAAAGACTCTCCACTGCACCCCCTTTCTTTGATAGGAAATCTCTTGGTTTCATGCAACATGCCTATATCATGGTGGCAAGCAATATGTCATCAACATATAAAACCAAGTAAATATACATTCTGTTCGAACTTATGGTATATACAATATCAACCATATTCATCTCAAAACCGCATTTAAAATGATAACTTGATGAAACTTGTAATACCATTGACTTAGAAGTCATTTAAGCCCATGAGATAGATTTCTTTAACTCGCAAACCATCCCCTTTGTATCTCCCTAATAATAAAATTTCGGTTGCACCATATAGATTGTTTCATCAATGGCCCCATTGAGAAATGCAAATGCAGATCCACCATGAAGCTCAAGATCGCGCGCCACAAGTGCCATGGAAAAGAGTCTTTCGATGAACCGAGAGAAAGTCTTTATAATCGATGCCTCTCTTTTGTATAACCTTTTAGCGACAAGACGAAGCTTTATCTCTCCATCGTCACCTTTCGAACTCTCGGGTTTTAAATATCCACTGCGAACCACGGTTTCACACCTTGCAACGGACAAGATCCCAAACGCCATCAGTCGAAGGACTCATCTCTCTTATTCATGGCATCAATCCACTCTGAGATTTAGAACTTTCTGAAGGCTTCGGGCGGAAGTTGATTGGATCATCTTCCACCGCACTAATGTCAAACTCATGTTCTGAAGAAATACAATGTAATCATCCGTAATGCACTTTTCCTCTTTCTATGATCTCCTTAATCGGGCGTAGGTTTCTGTAGGAGGTAGAGTTTGCTCTTCCTCGAACGCGGGGAGGTCCTTGGATACTGCTTTGATTTGGATCCGCTTCAATGTCGCATAGGAGGATTCCTGATCAATGTCAATGATACTGGGAACAACATATTCCTCTTCAAAAGCAAAATCCCTATCCTTATCTCTCCTATCAAACTCAACATCCTCAAAGAACCGAGAATTTCCCGTCTCAAAAATTGATTTAGTAGTAGGATCATAGAATTTGTAACCCCTGGATCTTTCAGAGTATCCAATAAAATAAAGAATCCAACCGCTCTGAATCCAATTTCTTTTCATGTGGCCTGTAAGGCCTGCTAAATGGGACATCCCCAATGTAAGTGCTTTTAGACTAGGCTTTGCCACCCAAAGTTCATAAGGGTTTTAATTGTTTTAGTTGCACACTATTGCAGATATATGTTTACTTAATGTTTCACCCTAGAGTATATTAAGTGTTGTAATGATCTAATCATACTCTTACATGCCTGAGCGCTCTGTTTCACTTTAAGCAACATCTCATTCATGCTCGAGAACCTGGTATGGTGTATTGTGGGACGACATCGTGACTTAGGAATTTAGCAAATGGTCCCGGACGTTGTTCACCTGAACCGTCATACTTTCCATAGTATTCACCACCACGGTCAGATCTGACGGTTTTAATCCTTTTATTGAGTTGATTTTCAACTTCAACTTTGAACGATTCAGACACTTCCAAAGATTGGGACTTTTCATGAATGAGACAAAGGTAGCCATAATGGGAAAATCTGAAGTTTTATAAATGTGATAAAATATTGTTGGCCATTCCATGAAACCTGTAGGAATGGCCCACAACATCTCAGAGGGGACAATTGTAAGACATCCGTAGCTCGCTGCACCAATCTCCTCGTTTGTTTGTTTTCCCTTTATGTAATTTGTGCAAATTTCAAGATTTGCAAAATCAAGGGAATCTAGAACTCATCCGACACAAGCCTTTCAATTCTCCTTTCGAGATGTGACCTAATCTCTTATGCTACAATGATGAGGAATTTCATCGCTAATTTTCTTTTAACACCTGAGTGTTAAATTTGCAAGGTTTCATGATATGAAGCAATCGTATCAAGCATATAAAAGTTATCTACATAAGATAAAGAAATCAAGCATCTAACAAATTGAATTCGAAAAAGACTAAATTTATTATTTCAAAAAGAATAAGTATAACCAAATTTGTCCAATATGGAAATAGGAAACCAAATTTCGCTGAAGACTCGCATAAACATATGTCCTTATTCAAATCCAACAAGTACCGATTTTAAGAATAACCTAAATGTCCCAATTGCCTCAACTTCGAATTCCTTCTGCTATCAGCCGTGCTGCATCTTTCACCATCATTTGGCTTCTAAGAACTCAAAGTAACCCTTTGCACGCCAAGCAATGATAGTTGGTACATTGTTATTTCTTATGTCCCATTTGGTACCAATGTGGAAACAATCATCAACCCTTTTTTCTTTATGTTGTTTCTTGATATGGAACCCTACAAATTTTCTTTATCCTTCTTTCTTTTCTTCCCTTTATCCTGGAAGTACCACAAATGAGCACTTTCTATCTTTTCTTGCTTCAACTCTTCCTTCTTGTACACAATGTGAGATGAGCTCATTATTAGACCAAGTCTCCTTTTGGCAATTGTAGCTCACCTTAAATTGACTGAATTGTGTGGGAAGAGATATCAAAACCAAATGCACAAGAAAATCCTCAGAGAGATCAAGTTTATGTGCTCTTAACTTTAAAGCAAGATGGGACATTTCCATAATGTACTCCCTAATGTTCTAATTACCTTTATATCTCATTGAGATGAGATTTGCCAAAGTGTACTCGTTTTAATTTTCATTCTTGGCAAATCTATTCTAATTTCTTCTAGAAACTCTTGGTTGTTTTTATCGCTTCTCGATATCAGGCCCTCGAACGCTTATGGAATGACCTCTTAATGATCATCAAACACATGCGATTTGGACTTCCCACCTTTCAATATCCCTCTTTCACGATAACTTCTTCTGGTCGCAGAGCAGAGAAGAAACCCTTAACGCAAGGTCCATATCCACGACACCGAGAACTATTTGGAGGTTCTCATGCCAAGTTCGAAGTTTGTGCCATTTAGCATAGAATAGAATTAATGTAGGCGAATGTTAGAAGCGTAACTAGTAAATCAATCGTGAGAACAATAAACAAAATTAAACTCACAAGATGCAAAACCGTACACCAAATAAAGGCGCTTCCCATCTCAAGATATTCTGACACTCTATTAATATTTTATCTTTGGATAAAAATATTAACTTGCAAGTGATATCTTGGTGGGTAATCAACACGATAATAAGAACATATCGAATGATAAATCTTCATTTGAGTCAATTTATTATTCATATGTAAAACCAAATAATTATCACACGTTCTGTTAAATATTAATTTTCCTTTGGGCTAATTAATATTCACATAAGTTACAGACACATAATCTTGTTATATTTTGAAATAAAAATTCACTGTAATAAAGTGGTCACTTTGTGACATATTGTGTTAATTAATTTATCTCAAAATATATATATATATATATATATATATATATATATATATATATATATATATATATAGAGTATATATATATATATATATATATATATATATATATATATATATATATATATAAACACCTATATTTGAATGTAAATTTTTGTAAATATTAATCAGAATTTATAAAATATTTATTTAAATCACCAACTAAAACATCCAAATAATTTCTACTATTATCATTATCATTATTATTATTATTTGTTTATCATGTACCTCTTCAAGGGTACCAATGCTCATTCAGGTTCTCTAGGGCGAATATTCTTCAACCAACAGGTCTCCCACACTTGCATATACAGACTCATTCCGCTAATCATTCCTCCAGGATACGAATCCATGCTCTAACTGCCTTTCAGCACAAGAATCTAGTCGGATACTACAAATGGATCAAGGAAAAAAATAATAAATAAAAATCATTTTCAATGATATTCTCAACACCAACACGAACCGCTCCGATATCAATGAGTAGATTTAAAAATTATGTGAAAACCATCACACAAACAGTGAATATCTATATCGAATCATCGCTAATCAAAATGTATGATTCATGGTTAATTAATCCATAACAAAAATATCGGTGATTTGAATCGAACTGGTGCTTTATGATCTTCAAGATTCAACATGTCTGAGCTTACGATCTTTCGCATCTAAATCTAAATCGAGGCTTTCATGGACCTTCCAAATCTACACTAGTTTTATGTCTAATATTTATCTCTAACAATGGGAATTTAAGAAAGAAAACCTTATAGCTGATCCGGGGATCACGAATTTCCTATTTATAACCATCAGGTCTATAATGAACAAAGAGCGATTGCTCGTGAATTTCTATTTTAAATCCATCATAAAAATAGAAATTACTATTCTCACACATTGATGCCCACACTTTATAATATATTAATTAAGATCCTCAAAACTTAAATTAATCACTTTAATTAGCCTAACTTTATTTGATAGCCTATAATTCACATTTATTTAATATATCAGCCCATATATTCGATTTTACTCCAACATCCCATGGAATACGGGGGAGAGGATATGCACTATGTTGGGTATAACAGTATCTAACCCCTGGGATAAGTATCTTGGTCCCCCTATACTCATAGGAAGAAACAAGAAGGCCATCTTTGGTTATATTAAGGAAAAAATATGGAGGAGAATTCATGGTTGGAGTAAGAAATGCTTGTCACTGGCTGGAAAGGAAGTCCTTCTAAAAACAGTTACACAGGCTATCCCATGTGTATTCCTTATACCAAAATCTCTTTGCGATGATGATGAATTCATATTGGTGGGGGTAGAAGTAGCGGCAATCAGAAAGGAGTATGCTGGACTACTTGGGAAAAACTCTGTATTCGGAAGGAAGATGGAGGCCTAGGATTTAGAAGGCTGCATAATTATAACATAGCCATGCCGGTTACAAAACAGGAGTGCCGTATCCTCACAAGACCTAACTAACTGGTAGCTAATTAAGGTTTGTAAGGCCAAATATTTTTCCATCCTCTTCCATTCTTGAAGCACAGATTAGCTAGCTAGCTCTGACCCTAGTTACATATGGTGAAGTATTTGGAGTTGTCTCCATCTGCTGCGTGAAGGTGTAAGAAGAAGGTTGGGCTTAGGTGAAAATGTGAGGATTTGGAATGAACCATGGCTGCCCCGATCCAGTTAACCGTTTCATCCAGAAGGCATGGAGGCAGCGAAGAAGGTAAGCATGTTGAGAGCTACACTGCAAGCCCAACTTGGGATGTCGAAACCGTGCAAGGGCTCCTAGAGGAGGAGAGAGACAGAAAACTCATCCTTCAATTACCATTGAGCGGGCACCAGGGTGAAAGAAGAAGACTCATCATGGATGTGGAGGCTGGATATATGAATTATGAACTATGGAGGATTCTCAGTTAAGACTTAAGAGTGGCTACAGACACCTCAGCAGTCAGCATGCACCAATGCCCAAACATCCTCCAATGTAAGTAACGATACTGACTGGAAAAAAAATTGGCAATTGTAGGTCCCACTACCACCCAAACTAAAGAACCTACTATGGACTATGAAGTATGAACTATGGAGGGCTTGGCTCTGGCCTTCTTTCTACCCACAATGACAATGCAGATGCTGAAAGGGAGGGAGGAGGGAGGGAGGGGGGGTGGGTCACGGTTTCCAACCTTTTATCATTGTATGCAGATCGGAACCCGAAAATGCTCTCCATAGTCCATGCGCTAGTAACATATTGGATGAATGGACATATTGGAGAATTACCACGCAGACTTTACAAGATAGATGGTGGATGGTGGAGTGCTCTCTTCAACTCTAGTTCCATGGATAAGTTGGAAGCTAGAGCCGCCGGACTCTAGGCTTTGTGGATTAGGTTGTATTGTATAATTCAAAATCCAATATTATTTATTCATATTAAAATATTAATGGTAAATAAGAAAAAAAAATCGCAAAATAACAACAAATTAATGTATAATAAAGCTTTTCGAAAAAATGAAAAATGAATAACACAGAATAATTTCATAGTTTTTATTTTCTCAAAATTATACAAGGAGGAGAATTGTTGCATCCCACGTGGGATAGGAGAGAAAGCTACTAACATTTTATAAGCATGAGTTACTCTTAACCTAATAGATACGTTTTAAAGTCGTGATGATTCATTGGGCCCGAAGTAGACAATATCCACATGATTTGACTGTATCGTTATAAATGATATCAAAGCCAGGTTTCTAACCTTCGTATGAGGTCCATTCCGTTTGGTCCCATAGGAGGCGTTTGTCTATGTGTCTGCATATGGAGTGTTTGTCACATCCCACATCAGATAAGAGAAAAAGTTCATGGTACTGTATAAATATGAGCTACTCCTAACCTAATAGATGCGTATTAAAGTTGTTAGGACTCTAGGATCCGAAGCAAACCATATCTACATAATTGAGTCGAATAGATACAAAAATAAATATTGCTCATTTAGGCCAATACATATTATAAATATTATAGAAACATTATATCATGATTGATTAAACTTAAATGATCTAAGTTCAACTCTGGATTTAAATCGAGTTTTTATATTAAGAACAATTCTAACACTTAAATTAATCTGATGATGCTTTTTTAACCTAACTGGCTCGAGCGCACCGAATTACAGCCGAACGGCCTCCCTGACGTTGACTACTCGTAAACAAGAAACAAAAGGACGCTAGGCTCGCCCGTTGCCTCTCCGATGCCTAAGTCATTTTTCTGCAGAGAGAAGATCAATCGCTAGTGGAATGAAGCTTGTGCATAAACTGCGCATTTTACCGATGGGGTGTCTGGTATTTATAATGGATAATCATGACAACTTCCTAGTCGATGATGACACCGAATAGTATATTTCCTTGGTTGAGGATGACGATATTTCTCTCACCGGTGAGATTTTCTTTCATTATCGTGAAACTACATTTGGGTGATAATTGGTGGAAAATAACTGGGTAATATCCTACTTTCCTGATTGGTGAAGATTGAGTGTTTTCCTTTAATACGGATTCTCAAGCACAATTTTTTAAAGCATGAAGTCGCTCCTCGTTGGGGCCTGCATTGAGATAATGATAAGCGGCCTCATTGCCAGTACTTAGGCCCGTTTTTTATCCCGACATTTGGGCTTGCATCTTGGGCATGTGCGCATATTATTTCAAACCCCATCGCTTGTACCCCTGTACTTTGACTTTCAAGCGAAATGAGGCAAGGGTCAGATCACTTCGATCAAAGCGTGATACCCAGTGGCTACGGCGGTTTGATTGTGGCTTCACACATCCCACGCCCCGTGATATGATGGCTTCGAGCTGCTATTTCGGGCCGGGCTCTTAGCTTCCTTAAAACGTTCCTTGATCGTTTGCACTTTGTTCCCCTGCTCTCGAAGCTTTTTTACCTCTGCAAGTTTGTGCTTCCTTTTTTCTTGAATCTTATCCAACTAGTGTTCAAGACCGCTGTGGTCCCCGAGCATCTCGCTTGGGCCGGTGTCCGCCTAGCTTCCTCGCCTTGGTACATCTTTTCTTCTCCTTTGTCTTTTTGTTTCTGAGTCTCATGCAGGTTCTGTGGCGCTCGCTAGGGTTCTAGATTTCCTTTGATTTCCCCTTCTTCCTCATTTAACCCGCGCACCCCATGGGTCCCGGTCGCCTCCTTTGCGCATAGGGAGTAATTGCGAGGCTGCCTAGTCTGGCCTGACCGGGGAAGTCAGGAGCGCTACGGTAGTTCAACTGCCCGGGATTCTTTTCCTGATGGTGCAAGGGCAAATTAACTAAATCTCGGCATCCTAAAGGGCTCGAATATTCGAGGGCCCATACGTAATCGCCGAGGCCAGGTCCCATCTGCTGAACCTCTACTTGAGATCTTTATGGGCCCGATATCGGCCCCCGTTTGAGGTCCAGGTTTGGTGCCCGGACGTGCTAACCACCTACGTTGTTCAAGTGCCTAAGATGGTGTTTTTCAGGTAGCGTTCTGAGAACGGCCTCCGCTTCTTGCATCCTTTATAAAAGGCTATGCAGCATTTCAATGTCTACTCTTCAAATTTTCCCCAACTTCCGGGGTGTTCCGTGGGGTTGTTAGTCGCTTTTAGGACAGGCAGCTTGGGTTCTATTGCCCCCGCTTTAGACTTCTTCAAGCAAAGGAGGCCGTCAAGGCTTTATATTTCCAAGCGCCCAAATAGCCAAGTTGATCATTTCTGACCTTCCATCTTGGCACAAGTTCTAGAAGAACGTTATTTTTTTTTATTAGTGGTCGCATTGGGAGTACAATCCCGATCGAGAGGACACACTCGTGTTCCCGCTGCCTGACTAGCTCCCGAGAACCTACATGAGCCTTCGTTTGGTTTGTTTTGCTTTCAGAGGTCACGTGATTATTTCGACATTGTTGCTCATACTCAAGTGCTCGTCCATCTTAGTTCGAGGACGAGGAGGTGACTTTAAGCTGGTGAAGTGCGCCGCGTTTATTCCGAGCTCATCAAGTCGATATCTCGATCATCCGTGCGAGGCCCGCCCCGACTTCATTTTCTCGAGATCCTCTCTCTGGCCATGAAGCCTCCGTCTCAAATCTTTCCTCACCTTCTCTGCTTCGAGCTCCCCATCGCAGTTTACACTGAGCTTCGGTCCTTCCTGGAGGTGCTGGCAAAGAAGAAGAGGAGCGTGAAACGGAAACCTCCGAGCTCGCCAGAGGGCTGCCCCCCTGCTCGGGGTACGACCCTAAAGATGGGGGCCTCTCCCTCGCCTTTATCCGCCGCCGGGGCTGGAGACTCTTCGGGGAGGGCGGATGAGTCCCCCCTTGGAGTTTCTCCCTATTTCGGTTTGGAGTCCCACATCGCGGGGCGCCGCTCCCTCCTACACGCCTGATGAGGCGATGGAACCATGATCGCTGATGGCAGGATGAGGACTCTCTCGCTTCCGCGCGAGATTGCCGGGGCTGCTTCTCCGCGACCACCCAGAGGTAGGGTGTCTGTCTGGCCAGGAGGCTTTAGCTCTTCTGCTTCAGGGAACCGCCTCTGTACGTCCAAGTGCTTTTGTCGATCTTTTTCTTTATCGTTTGGCCGGCTAGCCGTAATTTTTGCTTCTTTTTTTTTTTTGAAGGTGGCTACTTGCGGGTGCGGCTTGGCATACGTCACTACCGGTGGGCTCTCCGCCATGGCTAAGTCTTACAAGGCTATACTTCCCGACTCCGAGGGTCGGCTTTCTGCTTCAGATGTTTAATTGACTGAGGAACTTGTGAAGCACGCCAGACAGGGCATGCCAAGGATAAAGAAAAGGAGGCCCTGAAGGAAGCGAAGGCCGCCGAAGACGAGCTGCGACTGGCCAGAGAGGAGTTGCAGGCCGTCAAGGGTGACCTGTGGGCTAAGATGGCAGCCTTGATGGCCCGCTAAGAGGCTCCGAGGCGGGTAATCTCGTGGAATGCCCGACGGAGGAGCTCTACAGTTTCGATGGACTCCTGCGGTGCAGAGGCCTTAGCTACGGAGTGGGCGGCGGATAAATGTGAGCTTAAAGATCGCAGGCTTGTACCTACCGGCTGTGGCTTCGGGCTTTCTAACGCTGGCTTCCTCGAGCTCTGTATCCGGAGTTCAACATCCAGTCACGAGAGGAGGTTGAAGGATCCGCCCGAGGCTAAGGATGCGATGCCGAGGTGTTTTCTGTGGTCCCCCGATCGTGCTCCCTCGCTCGGCGATTCCTGCCCTCCCGGCTAGTCCTTTTGTTTCGCCTACCGGGCTCGCCTCGACTCCTTTTACTCATTAGCAGCCCAACGCCGGCGTTTAGGCTTTTTTTTTTCTTTTCGCGATCCCAAAGGAGCCCGGTTTTTGTATCGCTTCCGATCTTGACTATTTGCTGATATACCAAGATTCATCGACACTTCAATCCCAGAGTAGTTATGTTCGCACTGAGCTATTAAATGGGCGCTAAGACCCTCACGCGAACCCGAAATGTTAGACTGGTGTTAAGACCTTCGAGCCGTGAAAGCCCGTGCAGCTCGAGCCATCGAGCCCGGGGCGCTAAGACCCTCCTCGCACGAACTCTGTGCCATCGGGCTCCCGGGCGCTAAGATCCCTCCCCGAGCCGTGGAGACTTCTACAGCTTCAGCTTACTGTGGGCCTCGGGCGCTAAGCATCTCTCCCCGCATCGAACCGAAGCACTGTGGCCTCGGGCGCTAAGACCCTCTTGAGCTCGCAGAGCTCTACAGCGCCAGTTATTTGGCCTGGTGCTAAGACCGTTTCGCGCGAACCGAATCTTCATCGGGTTTAAAGCGCATATCCTCCCGAGCCGTGAGAGCTCGAAGCAGGCCGAGCTATCGTTCCGGGGCGCTAAGACCCTCAGGCGAATCCAGCTATCGGCTCCCGCCCTAAGACCCTCTCTCGCTAGTCGCGGAAAGCTCTACAGTCGAGCTATTTGGCCTCGGGCGCAAGACCCTCTCGCACGAACCCGGTGCCATCAAGCCCTTTGGCTAAGACCCTCTCGAAATGCGGAGAGCTTTATAAAAATGAAGCATGGCTCCGTAAGCAAGACTCCTCCCGCACGACCGAGCCATCGGGCTCCCGTGGCGCTAAGACCTCCCCAGCCGTTGCTCTATGTGCCGAGCCATTGGTCTCGGGCGCTCAAGACCCCTCCCCTCTCCGAGTCGTTAAGCCCCACAGCCGAGCCATATCGGGCCCGGGCGCCAAGACCCTCCTACGCCGAATCGAGCCACTGTGCTCCCAGCGCCAAGATCTCCCGAGCCTCGAGAGCCTCTGGCTGTGTCAGCTACAGCTCCCGGCGCCAAGCACCCTCCCCGCATGAATCGAGCTACCGGGCTCTCGCTCTAAGACCTGCTCCAGCCGTGAGAGTTTCCTGGCTGTGTCGAAGCACGGGGGCTCCGGGTGCACTCTCCCCTACACGAACCGAGCCAGCCGGGCCCCGGGCGCTAAGACCTCCGAGCCGAGCTCTACAGCCGAGCTATTGGGGGCCCGAGGCCAAGACCCTTCGCCAAATCGGTTACAGTTCCTGGCGCTAAGAGACCCTTCCCGCACGAACCGAGTTGCTCTGCCGGACGCTAAGACCTCTCAGGCGAATCGAGCTCGCCTCAGAGTTTTCATCTGCTTACTACCTGGGAGTCGCCGCTCACTCCACCGATCTACTCAGCGAAGTGTAGGCTGGGAGTCCCGCAAATGACGTACCCCCATTCCCACTCATTATCGAGGCCTCAGCCGATCCGAGGCTTATTCCGCATCTAGTCCCGGCCCGAGAGGTCGGGATCGCCCTCAGACCACGCTTCCCCAGTGTTACTACCCCACTGAGGCTAATCTCCGTATGGGGGAGGCTCCGTGCCAATCGGTAGCCTCCAGACCGCGGCTAGAGTGAATTTATGATGAAATCCGCCAAGATCTACCCTTTTATCGTTGTCCCTGGTCAGACCCGATGTCAACCACTCAAACATAGCCCACTTTATCACTCCGCAGGCCTTTGCTCAAAGATTTCCGTCATCGATATCTCTAGCCGGGACTCACCCGCATGAGCCTGGAAGCAGCGGCCTTGAAGCCTAACAAGCCACCAACCGGTGGATCACCTTCCATCTGGGTACCTCTCCTCCCGCTCCACAGCTCGACCCGCAATAGTGCACCGGTCATCGCACCCGTCCCATTCTCTACCGCCAGGCGACACTAGCTCAGAAAGTCCGAAACGACTGTGTGTAGAGGTGAGGAGTTCTCCCTCAAAAGGCTTACTAACGGGGGAGAGCCTGTAGGTTTTACCGTGAATGCCTCCCGCAAGTGTGCATCCCAGACCGGGAAGGCCTTTTTTAGAACTCCGTTAAAGAAAGGCCGACATTCTCGTCGCCGGCTCCCAGACACGGCCGCCTCAACGCGCCTCCCCGCGCCGCGTTGAATTTCTTTAATGCTCGACCGAAAGCATATCAAGCACGACCATCTTATCCGGTTCGCTTCTATTCCCCGCTGTCGACTATGTAAAACCCAAAGAACTTCCCTGTGAGACCGAAAGGCACTTCCTGACGCTTTTAACTCATGTCAGAAGCCAGATCCGAATGCCTCTCGTGGCTAAACGGGTTACGTGGAGCTCGACTTTCATCGATTTTTACCAAAGATGTCATCTATATATACCTCCATAAATGTCCCTAATTTGTTTCTGTGAACATCATGTTCATCACCGTGCGGGGTTCTTCGTTTCTTGTACCTCGAAGGCATCATTTTCAATGTAATGTTAGTTCCTTCGATCGCGATAAACGAGGCTCCTCTCGTCGGGTCCATACCGCATCCGATTGTAGCCGAGAAGGCGCCATGAAGCCGGTAGGAGTTCACGATCGGTCGTGGCGCCTTACTATGAGATCAACCGGTGTGGGAAGCTATCCTTCGCGTATTCTCGCGATGTCCGCGGAAATCGACGCAGCCACTTACTTGCCGCTGTTTTTCACAAGAACAACTAGCCAAACCATTCCCGATACTATATTTCTCCCGATCGTCACTTTCTGGAGGAGCTACCGACCTTTTCACACCCGCCTTCCTGCCTTTCTCAAGTAAAACTCCTTCTTGCTTTTACCTACTTTAAAGGAGGATCCACGTTTAACCCGCTGGTGATCACTGTGGTCGACCACCCATGTCTTCCTATTTCCCGTGCTAATACCTCTATGTTCGCGCTTTTAAAACTAGATGTGAGTAGAGTTTCTCGATGTCTCGCACCTCGACCCCATGTGCACGAGGTGTTCCCGGGTCGTGGTCACCGAAATGCACAGATCACCCTCCGAGGGCTGTGCTCGCGGGTTACCCTCGCCCTCGCGCATCGTCGAGCTCGCTCATGTAGATGTTGCTCCACTCGGTTTTGCTCATCGACGCCGGCGAACATTCCCTCGGGCTATGCGCCGTTTCTGACCATTCCTACCCATTCGCGATGGAAATTGATAAACCATGTGATGTTTTCGAGGGAACCACCTTTTACGGTACCGGGAGAGGTAGCTCCATCAGTAACATTGTAAGTCGATGGGGCATCTACTACGAGGATTCTCACCGTCGTAGTCTCACACGGGGGTCTCCCAAAGTAAGTTAATTAGTCAGACATCCTAGTGGGCAAGACTTTTCTCCCGAGAGAACCCACGTAGTGCACCGATCGGCTCTACTTCCTCCCTTCCACCCCATTTTGTCAAAAGCCGATGCGAAGATGATGCCTACCGAGATTCCTTCATTTGTCGATAAGGACCCCTGACTCAAGCTTATTAGCTACTGCTGGTTTTTATCACAAGCTTGTCGTCATGGATGTCAAGTGCTTCCATGTCGGTCCGAGAAGAGCCATTAGTATCCAAATTCTCGTATAAGCTCGGATATCATTTGTACTCTTGCTCTCCCGCCCCGATTAAGACAAGTAGCCTCCTAACTGAGCCTGGGAGCCTCCACCTCCCCGCAACCTCCTGAGATTACATGGATTTCAGCGCGGGCCGATGCCGAATCAATGGCCGACGAAAGCGCGGTGGCCGGACTGCTTCCCCGCCTTTGAGGCCATGTAATGCGCCGAGATGCCCACGCCGATCAAGCATTCAATCTCCTTGGCCGATGCAACATCCGTCGGTCCGCTTCGACTTCGTGGAACTCACAATATCGCGTCATCTCTAATGCACCGACTTCATCCGAGATGGCCAAATCCCGTAAACCTCTCATGTCGCACTCACGCAGACCGCATAATCGAGGCCGCCGTGAGGGGTGTATCAGCCGAGGTGAATACTCACACAGAATTTCTGTGTTAAGGTGGTCCCCTCGACCCTAACGCTCATTCGTCTTATCTAGGATCGCTCTTTGCTCTTCCCTCAAGCCTCGGGATCCGTCCTCGTCACTGCTGTGTGGCTGCTCTATTTTTTTTGTCGCCTCAGTCTTTTTTCCTTTTGAAAGTAAGATTTCTTGCTGTGGACAGAGGGCTTTCTTCATCGTCGATATACTTCTTTGTTTTCATGAGGACCCTACTTATGCTCAAGCCTCGAGGGTTCTTGAGATGTGGTAATATTGCGCCTTCACTACAATTCCTACTCGTAGAATGAAAGCGTGAACATTTAACTTCTCAGAATATCCACCTTTAGTACCCGCTGTTAAACCTCTCGAACATATGACCTCAGTTTCTCGAGAGCCTTATGGTAAGAAGCGATAGTTCTGGCTTCAGACGCCCTCGCTCCGATAGCCGGAGACGAATGCTGATGAAAGTTTTATGAACGATGAGATGAAGACATGAGTCTCGTTAAATCAGCCACGGGCTCTTTAGCAGATAGTTCGGTAAGCTCATCATTAAAGTCTCCAGAGTATCGTATGTGCCTCTGTCATGTTTGTTATCAGAACAGAAGTCTCATGTTCATCATCTCCATCCTTATCCCATCCCTCATTTCGAAGGGGGAAGTGCAAGACTCTACTAAGGAATGGAGATTCCGCCTGTTATACCAGTGGTGTCCAATGAGACCTGAGCCTCGCCTTTACCACTTCCCCATGTGGTCGACTCTCGCGACGTCCCCAATCTCCGTCTCCCACGACCTCTCCCTCGTCGCGATCCCTCCGGTCAGGCGGATCGCGCTTCCCCGTATGACTAGTTTCTCCTCTATCCGCTGAGGGCCGAGGTGTTACTCTCCTCGCCGCGTGGTTTCGTCTTTTCGCCTATCGTGTCTCGGGCGCCGTAGATTTCGGTGCTCCGTTTGTACGCTCCCAACTTCACAAGTGTTGGTTGGTGACGCTAACGCCCATCTCGTCCGCCGTAGTTGCCTCAGACAGCTTAACGCGCTTCTCCGGAGGTTTCCATTGCCCACGGGCGCCTCATTTGCCTGCAGACCTCGAGGATTGCACTGGGTCTACGAAGCCGAGGTGCCGCCTGGGAGCTTTGTGGGCGGAACTGGCTGCTCACATACTCTGCGGCCAAAACCGATGACGCTTTTAATCGAATTGGCTCGAGCGCCATTGAATTGCTTCGCCAAGAAGCCTCCTGTGACGCTCGGGGCTACTCGTTGTAAACAAGAAACAAAAGGACCCACTGGGGCCCCGCCCAGCGTTCCTCCGATGCCCAAGTCAATTCTTTCAGTGCGGAGAGAAGATCATCCGCTTATAATGAAGCCAGGCATAACCGCATACCTTTCACCACGGGAGCGGTCTCAGATTTATAATGGATGATCATGACAACTTTCCTACTGATGATGACAATCGGTCAATATCTTTCTCGCTTTGAGGATTTATTTGACATTTCTCCCACGGCAGGAGACTTCTTCTTATCGTAAACCGATTAATGCGGATAATCACGCATTAACTGCACATCATGTCACTTTCCCAATCGGGGAGATTGAGTGTTTTCCTCTCATCACTGGACTCGTTATCGGCCTTTATGAGTCACCCTCGTTGACTCAGATTGATACCATTAGGCCAGCGTTTTATGACGTGCTATGACAAGCTTATGATTAATTCAGACTGACCTTACTAATCCTACAATCCAGCATCATTGAATTTAATATCATTCCGTGTTTCGCATGCCACAAAATTACGTTACTCTTTATCCCACGCTTGGCGTTGCCACCGACTCAAGGTGGCGTTTGTTTTTTTACTTAAATATAATTTTTTTTTACACATCGAAAGTGTGATTAAGAATCTTATTGATATTATTTCTTCGATTCCCGTCTAGCTTCTCATTCTTAATGGCATCTTTATTAATTCTAATTTTAGTTCCGCTTTTACTGTGCTTGTTTTATTTTCAACCGATACTGTTCGTGATTGCTATCTCGTAAACCCTAAAAATTAGAATTTTCAAAATTCAAGAAAACGTTAATAAAAATAATAAATTGCCATATGGTCAAAGAAACCTAGAAAATTATCTGTATCTCTGACACACAAACCATCAGGCATTAAATCTGTCGAAGGCAATGACTCGTAGAAAAGTTCATTAATTATGAGATAAAATGAAATTTTCCCTATTTTCTCGTGAATAAATACAATGACTGAGCGACGCAGATTTTTACTTAAAATCTCAAGCTTTGGAAATAGTTTCTGGGGTGTAAACGAATTGGAATCAAGAATATGAATCATGTATCCAAAATAATAATACTTAAGCCCCATTTCGATTATTATATTTTAAAATAATTTTTGCTATTTTATTTTTATACTTTAATATATTATAATAATTAGAGTTATTATAATGTTTTTTAATAAATAATTTATAAAATTCATAATATATTTTGGGATAATATATAGCTCTAATTTATAGTTATTGTTAAATTATATTTTATAATATATAATATATTAAGCTATTTTTTTATTTCATGTATTTATTATTAGTTATTTGATAATATATTAGTTAATAAATTTTTTGTAAAAAACTATAAAATATTCTCGGGTTAAAACCAAGCATAAAATAACTCATCTTCATCACTAATTTTGCCTACTTACTTGGCCCGATCGCTCAACGCTTTACTAATTTTCGCCCAAAAATTACCTAATCCCCTTCTCTCGTCCCGCTTTACCAAATCACGTCTCTTGTAGCGGCCATTACAGATTTCAAAGTCTGCTGATCTCGACAAGAAGGTCAGATTTGACCCATGCTGCTATTATTTCAAACCTCATCAAATATAAATATTGAAAATCATTGAATACGCTTATCCAAATGTCATATTTGAATGTCAATTGGATTAAATCAATCGACCTAAATTATACCTTTAATCCAAATGAGTACTTTGTTATTTATTTATTTGCTTAATTAAACGATATTTATAAATATAAAAATATTTTAAAACTATGCAAAATGACATAGGTACAAAGATATTCGAATCCATATAACAACAAGTACTAAAACGTAATATAGAAAATGAATAATGCAAAAAAACTATATAATCTATAAATAATTGATAGATCCCTACGCATTAAAGGTCAAAATTGAATTAGGTCATAGGTGTCCTTTTTTTTTTTGAAAAGAGGTCATAGATGTCTTATTTAAACGTGAATGGCAAGTTAAATGAGTTCAACAATCAAATCAAATACGACCCACTTATTAGACAAGTTATAAAATAGATATGATTATAATAAATACATGATTATATTTGAATAATGTTGTCCTACTCTATTAAAAAAATTGTGACAAATATATGTATAAATAAGCTTTAATTTCGATTTGATTTGATTTGATTTCAATTTTATTTTTAAAATAATGCACTTGTAATAATAGGAAACATCATTTCAATGGATAAATTCAATTTCTATGCCTTATTTATAACTCATTCGTCAATTTTCATACCTCTACCCTCTATGACATGATTCCTTAATAATACAAGTATGATTTTTTTGATAAACCCTTTTTCTATGATTATTAGTCTAAATAATAAAAAACCTCTTTCCATCTGTTGTATTCTAAAGTGTTTTAGAATATAATTAAATATATTGGAATAACTTTTAAATTTCACATCTTACTTTTTGAATGCTCTTTTATTCTCCTTTGGTGATAGCTAAAGTTTAGAATAATAGTTTCAGATAAGTTTGAAGGTTTAAAGCGGCACCCATTTGGGATAAATAATAAATTATTTATTTTCATTTTTAAGGGGATGAGGTAGTGGTTAGAAGTTGGAACACTAAAATCACATGTGATATTGGGCATGAGGGAGAAAAGAAAAGAAAAGAAAGAAAGGGCCTAAGGGGGTAGTAGTTGCTTCAATACCAAAATACATCCATCGATGAAGAGACACGTGTTGATGTTTTGGCCGACATCATAATCTTGGAATTCTCTCATAAAGATTCTGGCCTTTTATATTCATCCATTAAAATCAACAGAAAAGTAAATCTCACTTTCGTGGAAAGTAAACACCCCACGTTTCCATTGCTGCTTTCTCTTTTTTTTTTTCTTTTCCTTGTAGCCAAACACAAATTTATCCCCAAATTTGGCATCATTTTGACAAAAATGCTTCCATTGTTCTCTTACAAAAATAATATCTTCTTATCAAAAGACATATAAATATATAAGATGATAAATAACATTTTTGTGAGGTTATTTTAAAAATAAAAAATAAAAGCATGGAGAGAATTATGACATGTTTGTTTATAATTTTTAAAAATTATTTTTCTTTTTCTTTTGAAAAAACATAAAAACAATATAGTTCCTATTTTTTGGTTTTGAAAACACAAAAAATCTATATAAGTATATATATATATATTTTTTTTTTTTTTTTTTGAAAAACACGCACAAATACATAAAACATTTTTCAAATTTATAATAATAATATAGCTTTGAGTTAAAAAACACTAAATGATGTTGTTATACGCGTTTTCAAAGTTCATTTAAAAACAAAAACCAAATATGGCGTTAAGTTTACAAAGTGTTAGATTATTTGAGGTAATTTAACCTAATATTTCTTCATTTTTTTGAGTAATGGTGAAATACAAGTGAGTGAGGGATTTTTGAATATTTGAACCACCCATCTTGGAAGCAGTGCTATGTTGTATGATAGAGAGTCATAGTGAAGGTACATGAGTGGATTCTGATTTGGGCCACAATCACTCCCTCATCTCCTCTGGATTTGATTGAAAGAAAGAAAGCCAGGAATAGAGGAGAAACACAGGATTTTAGGTGGGGAGGTGTTTTTGGGTTTGGATTGGCACTTGTAAGGAGTGAGGAGATAACCCCCAAATACTGCATTAAATGCATAAGCATTTTTGCCTACCAATGGATCCCACCACTCACCCCCCCCCACCGGCCACCCCCCACTTCCCACCTCCCTCTCTCTCTCTCCCTACTCAATTCAATAATACAATATTCTTTCTCTGATCTCTACAACCCCCCCACCATGTGCCATCAATTCAGTTCAATTACTCTAATTCTTCATTCACCTAATAATATTCCTTCATTCTCGTTGTTATTATACTTCCTCTCCTCATCCTCATCTTCTTCCATCAATCTCGTGGAAAGGGAAATACACACACCCAATATGATGAACATGATCCCAAGTGTAGAACAGAACCAGATTGTTTGGAGAATATCACTTTTTTTGTGAAAACTGAAAAGCATAGCTCTTGTCAGTTTTATAGTGCGGGAATTGACGTATCCAGACTCCAACCTTTTTTCTTTCTCTTTCGATTCAATTCGGGCTATTTATTGTCTCACTATCTACTATTCCAAACCCAGAACAAAAGAATGTGAATAGGAATCAACATTATGCTATTCTTATAATCTAACAAAGAATCAACCAATATCAATCAGAGATAGAGACGGTAAGGATAGGAGTTGTCAATGGGCATATGATCCACGCCAGATACAAGTTTAAAAGGCAAAAAGTTATCCCTAAATTGTTTTTATTGAATAAAAAAAGTTGTAAAAAATATGCTAAGGTGTTCCCAAGAGGGGTTTATTGAGGTATTATGTGTATTTCTTCTAAAATAGCAGCACTGTCCCAGACAGATAGGTAGCCTATTACCAGAATAAGCTATATAAAAATATACTTACTGTAGTTTTACCAAAGTGAAGAAATTACATTGGGCTGGCGGGGCAGCGGCGGTGAATTTTCAGATATCCAAACTTTCCGGCACCTGGTGAAGAACCTTAAAAAATGAATGGCATAAAGCCTGAGGCACTTTTGTATCTTTGCTGAATCTGGGAATTCAAAAGAAAAGGTGTAAGATGATTTTAAGGACAGAAGAGAAGCCAAATAAAGAATTTTATCCAATTTGTTTAGGGTTTTGAATGGTGTGTAAAATGATTTGCAAGAATAGACATGTTAAAGGTTCCATAAAGCCTATGTCATAAAGTTGAAGAGAAAATTAGAGACACTACCCATATATTTAGTATGGAAAATCTATTTACTCCACATTTTTCTTTTATTGTGAAAGCACAACAGTTTTCTTGAAACCTATAATTCGCTTATTAAGGTAAAGGAAATGTCTCTGATATAGATATCCAACGACTGGCCATGATTTAGAAAAGACGCTATTATAAAAATAAAGAGAAAAAGAAAAGAAAATAAAAGTCACAATTTGGTTTTGTGGAAGCCCCTGAAAATAAGAGTCAATGGCCTAGATATTATATTGCAATTGAGTGGCACACTATAAACGACCTTATCGGTAAAGCACTATAATGAATTTCGAAAATGTGTATTTGGGAGGTGACACATATAATTTAAAACACAAATTTTTATAGTAAAATATTTGTCATGGCTCCCTGAAGCAAAAAGAGAAAGGAAACACAACTCTCCCTCTCAAAGATCCTCCTAATAAAGCCACTTTGAACTTGATGACTTAACTAAGAACAGCCTATTTCAAAAAGAAAAACTAAGAATGCTGATAGTGCTACGTAGCGTTTTTTCTGAAATCACTTTGAGAGAATCCACCATCATGTTTCTTCCACACCATTAAAGATTTTCCAACACTACTAGCAGATTCTTCACATTTTTATTAAGTGTTTCACTGGTCACTAAACCGCTTTTTTTCTCAAAACACTTAGAATCACACAAAAAATTGACTGTAAAAGAACAAAAAATATGAGGTGTAGCAAGAAAACTGACCTCAAAATAACCCTCTGATTAAAACACTTCATCTTCCAAAAGGCTACTCCAAGATCTACATTTCTAGAATCCATAAATGCAAGCTCATTATTAAATGAATGACAATCTGTTTGAACTCCTGATAAAACACTATGGTCATTCTTCTACTCTTTCATCCATAATTATTCATGGAAGAATTTAGAGAAAAGAAAACAAAAAAATTAAGAAAAGCAAGCAACAGATCTTAGTGAAGAACCCACCACAGTGAACCATTAAGTGAAAACCAAGGGGAATGCCACCATTGGTGAAATTATCACCATGAACTCAAAGAATGATAGCCTATTAGGAGATAGTCCCCTTAGTTATATAAGAACACCTAGATCATAGAGATGTGTGAACTTGAAAGGCAAACCTCTCTTTCTTCTTATCACTGTCCCATGGTGCAAGAGGGCAAAGAGCAACTTGGAGAGCATCACAACCCCCGTGACATGAAAACACCCTAAAGTCTCACCATATAAGATGCAGTGTCGCTGGCTAACTCTGCTGGAATATACTGCAGTTTTGCCAGTCTCAAAGAGATCATGTGTAGGAGTTTTGCTCATGGTTCTTCAATTGTCTAGAAGTATAGGCAACCACTCTTCCCCTTTGCATCAAAAAACAATGTCCTGCTTCATTTATAGAAGCACCGCCAACAACACTGTATATTTTTCCCCACTCACTAGAGTAATTAGCACAGGTGGTGTTGTTAACCTTTTTAGTTCTTGAAAAGATTCTTCACACCTGTCATTCAAATCAAAGCTCACTCCCTCCCCACGTAATAATCTATCATTGAAGCATTTTATTTGAGAAAAGTTTTCACAAATCTTCATTAGGTAACTGAAATAATCAAGAAAACTACATTGTTAAAAAACATTTTCGGGCCATTCTACTTCTGTCACCACTTCCACTTTAAGTTTGATCCATCGAGATAATTTCTTAGAAACCATGTGTCCCAAAACCAACTTCTTGAAAACTCATGCAAACAAAACCTAACTCTTTGGCAAACCACAAATCACTGAGATTTCTTCCAACTGTATACAGAATGATTTTCTTAGTTTTTGGGTAATGTCATATGCAAATGATAACCATGACTTTCTTTGACTTTTAGAATATATTAGAATATCAGCCCACAAATACCACCGCCAAACTGATTCCAATGGAGAATCTTTATGCATCATATCCATGAATACAGCAGTTGGAGCATTAGTTAATCCAAATGGCATGACAACAATCTCATAGTGTCCATACCTTGTGTGAAATGTTGTCTTTTGAATATTTGACTCTCGAATCCTCAATTAAGGATAACTAGATCTCAAATAAATTTTCGAAAAATAGCAAGCCCCACATAATTGATAAAACAAATCATCAATTTGAGAAAGTGGATATTTATTTTTCACAATCACTCTATTCAATTCCTTCTAATCACTAATATAGTCTAACTTATCCACATCCTTCTTTTTCACAAACAATATGTGGAGCACCCCTGCTAGTGATGCTCTAATAATGAACCCTTTACCCGCACTTTGCAATTGAATTTTCAATTTTAAGTTCATGGAGCTATCCATGGCGGGAGCTACCGAAATGGGATTCGTACCGGATACACTTCTATATACTGCATCTCTATGGAAGTTAAGTGTTCACCTTCTTCAGCAGCACATCTGTAATTCACAAACCTTCTAATGCGCTTATAACCCTTTTATCCTCACCCAGATATTAAAGAAAAAGTATCGTTTCACAATCTTTCCCTCTTCGAACCATTTATTATCCAAGCCTTCTTTGAATTGGTTGAATATAAAAGCTGATCACCATAGAAGCTCAAATGCAAACCACTAGGGATTTGAAATGTGACCTTCAAATAACAATCTAGCACAACACGATGTTGAGCCAACCAGTCCATTCCCACAATGACATCAAAAGTAGACATATCCAATAGAACTAGGTCCATTGTGACTTCATGACCCTCAGTATAAAGTACACAAGCTTGGCATACCCACTTAGTTTCCACCTTACCACCCATGGGAGTCTTAATACATAATGAACAGTGAAGAGGAAGAGAATTTAACAATGAAGCAAATGATGCGGAAATAAAAGAACGTGAAGCTCCTGGATCAAATAAAACATGAGCCCATGTGCTAAAGCATAAGATCATACCTTCAACTAGAGCATTCATCTCAATATTTTGCAATGTCAACGCATATACCATTCCTTGTGGCTCTTGAATTCTTTTGCTTGGCCCACCTTGCTTAAAATCTCCTCCCCTTTGTGGTTGCTTTCCCTTTCCAATTGGAGAGTTCATTGGTTGATACTGCATTTGATATGGTTGATAAGTACGTCGTTGAAATCTCAAGTACTCCCTCCTAAAAGCCTCACCCTCAGCTCACATTCATGCACACTTCCTTGGTCCCTTTGCCCAATCAGATTTCAATTATTCTACTTTGCTTCACACGATTGTTGAGAAAATCCACCTTCAACGCTCAACACCTGCTCCTAAATCTTTTTAGAACACCAAACTTGAAATTCTTATTCCTCAATCTCTATGCTTCTTCCATCTCCCTTTCCATAATAAGAGCTCCTCGCTTGGCCAACCTCACTGATATATGTATGGAGCATGAAAGGCATCACTGGTGTTTCCAATACTTAGTCTCCAACCCTTCTTGAATCGTTCACCAGCCTTCCATCCACCATGGAGGTGCTTATTAAACAGAGAGTTGTGTAAACTTTGATGCATATGTCTTATCACCGGCTATATTTTTTTGAACCAAATGCAAATTCGCTATTTTTTGCTCTCAACATTTCTTTCAAAGTAGTTAGATAAGCAGATCCTCTGGGTCTGTATCCAGTGCTCATTCCAAGTCAAAGAGATCATAGTGCTTTGGATCATATCCCACCAACTATCTCTGTTTATCTTCAACATAAAGTGGTTTAATAAGGGAAACTTTCTTCCTTCTTCTCATGCACTCCATGACATCCAATATCTTCTTATTTTCTTTCAACCAATTTCTTAGTTTTTGCTAGGGACCCACTGAAGATTGAAGGAAAAAAAGCTCATAAAAAATCTCAATTAAAGTCTCACTTTTATGCCTTCTCCTTCAACCAAATTGAGAGATACAATTTTCTTTTCTCCCAACCCCATTATTCAGTGAGATGGTGAGGGAGGCCCTATTGTTCATCTCCCTTTCTTTGTTGTCAATTTGCTCCTTGCTTAGGCATTTCATCTCACTTACTCACTTTGAAAAGTAGAAACGGGTTAGGTTGTCAATACATTGTAGGATAAAATCTATTCAAAGATTCAAGACATTTTAAAACAAACAGTTAAGATATCACATCATCATAAGATTCAAATAAACCCTACATCATATTCTTACAATATACTCATAGCACCCAGAAAGTATTAGCAACATCACAACTCAAAGTGGTTATTTCTTATGAATAAACATCATACAAGAATACCGGGCAGATCCATTGTCACTAAAGCCATCATGACTAGGCATACTCCTACAATGCGAAAACATGCACCTTTCCAAAGTAAGATGCAACCTTAAGGTTTATTTTTAAATGCGATCCTTAGATCTAGCTTTTAAGTCTACATGAAAGATACATAATGCAGCAAAGATCTCATAGACTGATTGCTATCCACTCTGCATCAGTCCTCTTAGATTCATATCTCTAGCTTCATACCAAATTTGCTCGCCAATCTGCTTTTTCAATTATTTAACTTATATTATACACAAAGTAAGGAAACCATTGTTGTGTTTAGGTTTGTTATAGTATATATCTACTTTACATATAAATTTGTATTCTATTAGGAAACTTGTCTAATAGAGTTGTAATCTATTAAAAAAGTTAGATTGACTTTTGAATATATATATATTCATAATGGATCAATGAAAGAGCACAATGAATTTATTCCTCAAATTCTTTGTCTCACTGGGCTCATACGGTATCGAGCCTAGGATTCAAATTTATAAAAACAAAAATCTCTAGACAACTGCATCACATTGCAGGTCATGAGGTTGTGTTTTGAGTTATGAATTGAGGAAGCTGGGTGACATCGCCTTACAGGAAGGTGTGCCCGCCTTTGACTACCAAGATCACCAAGTCCGGTGGTCGGAAGGTGTGCGCGTGAGCCACACGTGCCACCACAGGAGCTATTTTGTTCCCCACGTGCCGATGCGTGGGGCGCACGTGTGGGCTCGTGGAGCCACATCCGGCGACGAGACTCCTCCCTCCAAAGATCGCCGACCGCTCACGTCCCTCCCTAGCCACTCGACCGTGTCCGATGCCCGCAACAATGATTTTCAAACATTTTGAGTTCCAATGTACCTCTGCTTTTAGGGTTTCAGGCCTTCTCCCGATTTTCTGAGATTCAGAGGTGTTTTGTGAACGAGGACTAAATTTCTATTCTAGTGCAACATTATGAAAGGTGGATCTTTGCATTGCAAGATCCTATTTTTCCGGGTATTTTTCTGATTTTCAAAGGTTTTTTCGAAAGGATATGCTTTACGATTTCAACACGAAACCTCAGAGAGGAGTCATGTCACATGCCACAATCTGCGATACGTGATCAAAACTAGGAAACTATAGAATAAAAATCGAAGATTTTAGTCTGTTTACTTCAACAATCACTTTAGTCCGCATCTACTTTATCACACACCATCGAGTCAAAACCAAACCAATAGTGTTTTATTTCTTCTCTACATGGGTCATCACTTGAGCCACCGAACCATGATAGGTAATTTAGCCATTTACTACATTTTAAATTACCCTTCTACCTTTACGCCATCTTCTGTGATAGTCAACATCTTGTGTCCTTTCTGGCCTGGGACAATTCATCCGACTTCTAATCATTTCGAATTCCTCTGCTATGAGTTTACCACAATTCTCTTTTAATTTAATTTCGTGAGTAAACTCACTCGTATTCTAATTGCAAGATCTCATTCATCTCACCGCTTAATTCGTATCTTCACGTTGATTATTTGTCATAGTCAGCCTGCGTGATCTCTACATCCTCAAAAACAGAAAAGCAAGTTTGTTGTTTGTTACCCCATTCGACTACATTGTCGCCACGTCCTTCTCCCCCTTTGTCTACAGATCCTCGCTTTCTAAATTTATCCTCATCAATCAGGCCGCATTACGCATATGTTCTTCATCGAGCGCATTCGAAGTCTTAGAGTTATTAAACGTAGCTCGCTCCAGCTAATATTCTGATGTGGGGTCCATGGTCCGTGAGGTCCTAACTGGTTTTTGCATTTTGTTACGCTTATCGGATGATTATCTAACGACTTGGTTATGTTTAATGAAAAATCGTTTGGAGTTGTTTTCTAACTCTCATGCCTTATGTGCTGAAATTCACACTTTGTATGAACAATTTCAATCATTCATGCTTCAGAATGGAATCGCTTAATGAGCATTTGTGTTGATCTTTCGCCTCAAAATGGATTCTTTGAAAGAAAAAAATAAACTGGCATGCTGAAGCGCTCGAGACTCCCATTAATTTCAATTATAGGTGCCCCGAACATTTTGAACCGGTCTGTTTCCTGGCTGTTTTTAGTCATGATGTCTTCCTCTTTTGTCTTGAATTGGAAGGTGGCTCCAGTTTAAGCCTCTTTCATCATCTTTGTTTTAAAATTGGCGCTTAGGTGAGTTGGGTGTCTTGTTTTGCTTGGGATGTTCGATCCCGTATGTCGCTGATCCTCGTCATTAGTGTATCTTGTGAGTTACCTCTCAAGAGTTGGAAGAGGTATAGGTATTCTTGTCACTCTTCGACATTACTTTGTGCGATGTTCGTTAACGAGGCCCTACGTTTTCCTTTCTTCTCCTGTTACTAGTCAAGGGGAGGATGATGATTTATTAGTGTACACTATTTCCTCACCGACTCCTACTCCACCTCCCATTCATGTTAAACCTTCCATCACTCAGGTATATTCTCGGCGTCAAAACCCTCCAGACTCTAGTCTAACACCGACTGCTTCATCATGAAATCCAGTCCAGAATGATGATCTTCCGATTGCTTTTCGTAAAGGTAAACGTCAGTGTATTCATCTAATTTCTTCCTTTGTTTCCTATATCCATTTGTCGTCTTCTTTTGGTTCCTTTATTACATCTCTTGATTCGATCTCTCTTATACTTGCTTGTCAGTGAGGCTTTATCTCCTACTAGTTGGCGTAATCTTTATGGTGGAAGAAATACGGGCTTTAGATAAATGATTATCTTGGAAAGCAGTACGATTACTTGCCGGGAAGAAAGCATTGGATCTTAGATTGGGTTTTTGCGGGTTAAAGTTAATCTTGATGGATTCGATTCTTTCGATTGAAAGCGAGCTTGTGGCTAAAGGCCGCAGTGGAAGGCGCATAAGCGTGGGTATTTTGACACACTTCCATTGTTGCTAAGATGACATATGTTCGACTTTTTATTTCCCTAGCTACTACTTATCATTGGGATCTCCACCAGCTTTATATTAAGAATGTTTTTAACCGTGGCGGCGCTTCGGGAGGAGGTGTATATGGGCGGCTGGGGTTTGTTGCTCGAGGAGAGATAAAGGGAGGGTTTGTTGTCTTCGAAGTCTTTGTCTGATTTGAAATAAAGTCCACGTGTGTGGTTTTGAGTAAGTGTGCGTAGTAGGAATTTGGTAAGTAGAAGAGTAAATCGGCCCGTTACGTAACCTGCATGGGCTGGTCGGGTATCGTGTTGGTAGTGTATGTGGATGATATTGTTATCGATTGGGAATTATTTGCCAGGAGTATCTGCATCTCTTAAGATCTTTCTTGAGTCGATTCCACTCTGAGAACAGGGATCTTAAGATCGTCTTGGACATTGAAGTTATGCAAAACAAATATAGAAATCTTTTTTTATCACCGAAGGAAATATGTCTTGATACATTGCACGAGATTGGGAAAGTTGAAGTCAAAACCGGAAAGTTCTCCTATGATTCAGTGTACACCTTACTAGAAGGTGAAACATTTGTGAGGATCACGAGAGATATAGAGTAGTTGAAGGCGAATTACCTTTAGTAACTCGTCACGATATTACCCACTCGGTCGGTGTTGTTGGCTAAGTCGGTCACATCTCCAGAGCTCCGTGATCGGCAATTGGGGCGGTGTTGAACATATTTTATGATACTTGAAAGGAGCCCTCGGACGTGGTATTTTATACAAAAATCATGGGCATAACAGAGTTGAGTGCTACAGCATGAGTGGATAGGATCCCAAGAAGGACGGAGGTCGCGAGTCTTGTGTGTTTGTTGGAGGAATCGAGTGTGGAAGAGTAAGAAATAGAGTGTTGTGCCGATGCAGTGCGAAGTACGAATATAGAGATGACACGATCCATCGGCGAGATCATGTGAACTCGTGCTCTTGATGGAGATCGGCGTTGAGACACCGATCTATGAGCCTTTGGTGTGACAACTGTTTGCCGCCCCATGTGCTTTATAATCACATGTTCGTGAGCAGGCTAAGCGTATTGAGATGGGTGTTATTTCGTTCGTGAGAAAATCTGGCTCGACGTTCTACGAGGATATGTGAAGGCTGGAAACGATTGAGGTGATATCTTTACAAGGCCCTAAGTGGGCGTCGGGTTAGTTATTTTATGTAACAAGAGTTGGGTATGATTAATATCGTAATAACCGACTTGAAGTGTTATAGTATATATCTTCCCATATGATTTGCTGTCTATTAGGAAAGCTTGTCTTATAGAGTTATGTCTATTACGAAGGTTGGATAAGATTTTGTATATATATATTCATAATGGATCAATGAAAGACAATTTATTTAAGTTGCATGTTTGCTATTTCTACGAAGGTTTAATGGCGTATCGTGATAGGAATGAGAGCATGATAAACATGTACATAATCATTCGACTTGTGAAAACCTTTGTAAGCATTATATTACACAAAGAGTAGTCCTTTAGATGAATACAACCCCCGGGCCACCACCTTGGGTGCCTCCTGACCCAATGAGAATCCCACATGGATAGCCCATGCCAACAAAAGTGCAAAATGGGTGTGAAATTCTGACTTTCTCCCCAAAATGACTATCATCTGAGCCTGAGAACCTCTCAAAATGATCTCAAAAGAGCAAACAACTTATCGATCACGTAAGCATACTTTGAGAAACAAGCAGCCATAGTTGTCCCGCGCTTTCTCTCATCTAAAATGTTAGGAGAAATATGGTGAGTTCACAACTTAGTAGGAAACCTTATGGTCATATTATACATATCCAATTAACATGAATTAAATATAAGACAAGATGAATGATCAAAATTCTTAAACATTTAGCGAATATGCAATAACAATTGATATGCATGCATATTGTACAAAGAGCTTCATCTCTGTTTCTCTCAAGCTTTCTCTCATATTATAGACTGTCATATCTGCGCCATTGGGGATATTATTCATGTGTACTCGAGAATAATCGTGTACATCTGCCGAGCCTTTTTATGACTCATGCAAGAGGCGACCCGACCACCTGTGTCTTTAGGATTACAATAAAGGAGTAGGACAATAAAGTGTCTTTAGGGACTAACTGCCGGTGAGACCGACCCCCATTACTACCCGTACTAGGGTGTCTTCCTCGAAAGTTGGGGACTTTCACCGAGGACCACGGGTCCCATATAAACAAGTAACATGTGATGATCTATATATCTCGAATATTACCGATGCGACCATTTTATCACATTGTGTTCCATTGCAATAATCTTGTAAGTGATACATTATAGCTCGTAATCGTCCCATAGAAGTCATGAGTCTCACTTCACAAAATTATCTCCACAATGTTGAATCCTCGGAAACTAGGCAATAAGGCGACAAAGATATGGTGCATTTTTACTAGATACATGTCAAGCGTAAGTGCAACATATATTTCATCTGAGAAACCAACATAAATAAGGCAGAATGGTATAAAATTCTACCTCACTTTGTTTCAGCACTTGAAATTCTGCGTGTAGAATCCACTTAACTAAATCAAGGAGCTGAAATAGAACAATCTAATTTGGAGTTCATTTACACAAAATCGCATAATTAAAGTCAAGATATTGTGGTTCCTCTGACTTTAAATCATTTGGTTCTTCTGGCTACTAATTCCAGGAGTTAACAACTTTCATTCATCTTAGACTTCCCCATAGTTAAGAACTTTTCAACCACTTTCCAAGTGTGGGTGTACACCATCAATTAGCTAACTAAATAACCACTTTAATTCTACTTAAACTTAACCCATTGATTAGTTTTAAGAACATAACCTCAATTAGTCTCCTAATCACTAAAGCGATTTCAAACTCGATATCTAAGTATCCTACTTTGCTAATTTCTCTTCATATAACAGAAGCAAACCAAAATAATCTAGGGCTTATATTAGCTTTATTCTATGATTAGACTTAATTAAAGACAGCTTAAACTAACTTTTTATTTCATGTAAACCAAGATTTATCATTAAATATATCATTAAATAGCATCAACTAATCATTAGGCATAAAAACAACCAAGATCACATACTGATGGAGTCATGGCTAAGGAATGGAGTGCGGACCCACTTGAAATCTCACTCGCCCGACGACACGCCTTAGCTGGCAGATTCAAAGCAGTTCTAACGCTTTAATTCGAGATGAGCAGCCATATGCTCTTGGAGAGTTAATGTATCAGGTATTTACATGTGATTTGTTTATTACTTTTAAGAAGCTACGTGTAGTAGACGTCGTTTTTAGTGAATGACAATATTGATTTTACAACCTTTTTGTTGCAGTGTCATTATAGCTGTTGAGAGAAAATGAATACATTGATTCTCATTAATTTACAAAAAGGAGGAAACATACATATTTATACTCTAGTATTAGGGCAAAAAAGGAAACAAAGGTAGAGTCTAATTAGGAGACTAAAGAGAGAAGGAAAAAAAATCCTAAATGGATTAGGAGACTAAACCTTAACACTCCCTCTTAAGCCGAAACATATAGGTCAAAAGCACAAACTTGTCACATATATACTTTATCCTGGGGATCTCCGAGACTTAGAAGATATTGGCTAGTCGGGTCATTGGGAAAGGATAAACTAGCATTCATGCATCCCGACAATATTTTCTTTTCACAAAGGGCAATCCACTTCATGTGTTTCGTCCTCATGGAAAATCAAGTTAGATGAAATTTGCAAGGAGGCTCGATTATCACATATGCTCTTACCTGCTCATCCTTCCCAAATCTTAAATTTCCAGGCATGTTTCAACCATATGAGTGTTCACATGTTGCTAAGGCCATAGCTCTGCTGGGTTTCTCGACTTCAAAGATTTGATCCGCTACTACATCTCATATGTTTCTTACTTCTAAGATATTAAGTTATTCTAAATCGAACACACAATACCCTCGACGTAACGGCCTATATAAAAAGCCAGCTTGCCCATCCCCATCCACTGTGCCCACCAACCCAGAGATGACTGCTTCGCTACAACACCCCTCGACCCTATTGCTCCTGATATAACTACACACGAACTACAACATCCTAATGGCTATCACAAGGTGATTGTAGGAACCCGGCTAACTAATCTCACAGAAACGAATGTCGCCGAGGATAGTGAGATAGTTCGCTTTACCTACAAATTGGTTGGGATATCTCCCCGACCTGGGTAGAGCCTTCCCCACCCTGCATGTTTTGACATTCTGGATCCAGGAGCGCCTACAAGCCACAAATTCAACATACCAAAGAATCACAATATATCTACAGATACTTTCTGCAAATAACCACCCGGGAATTAGATCGAGCTACCTCACGCCTAGAAAATACTCTGAGTTTCAAGTCTTTGTCCGAAGCGGCTAAAAGAGCGTTGTTCGAGTTTCTAAATACTATCCCGGTCGCGTTTCATAATGACGATATCATCCACATAAACAACCAAGTAAATACATTTTCCAAAGAGATGAACGGCGATAAAAACGGAATGGTCTCATCGCGCTAATCACGCCAAACTCCTCAGATCACCTGCGCCAAACCGACTAAACCAAGTCGCATACCAAACTGTGACTTCTCGAGCAACAAAACCGTGGTCGCTTCCAGTATAAACCTCCTGTAGATCACCAATGAAGAATGATATTCTTAGATATCCAATCGAAAAGGACGATGAACATAGCAACTCAGCGTAAAGAAGCAAATGAGCAAAGGCACCCGTCACCGAGAAAAGCAAGCCATGATAGTCCGAGCTATATTGTTGAAAAATTCTCGGGCAAACTAAAGTGGGCTCTTGGGGATCAATTCTCGCGAGCTAGGTCTCACCTTCATCGTATAAAACTCCAACGACAACCAACCTGAGCACTTCGCTAAGAGGAAGAGCGACAAGTTCCCACAAAGTCATCGAGTAAAGAGCATCCATTTCCTCAAACATTGTCCGTTTCCAACCCTGACGAGAGAGCCTCACTGGGCATTCTTTAGTGGTAGAGACGTAATACGCAAAACAAAGTGCAAAGACAGGAAGATAAACGATGCAAAGCTAAGAAATTATAATGTGATAATGGTCATAGATTGGACACCTTTCGAACGACAATAAGAGATCATTGTAGATGATTACCGAATCTATGCCAGAGATGATCATGTGATAAGAGATGAGTCAACAGGCCTCGTAGAGGACAAGTACAATAGTATGTGACCAAGTGGCTTGTCACACATTTGTAGGTGGAGAAGGGAAATCGGGAGATGGTAAGACGAAAGGAATAGATAAGACATTTGGAACAGAAGGACGCACTACAGAGGAGAAGAAGGAAGAATTCTTAAAGAAGGTAACATCATCAGAGATAAAGTAGCGATTAGTGTCGGGAGAATAAAAACGATAACCCCTCTAAAGGCGAGAATAACCTAAGAAGACACACTTCGTGGCTTTGGTAGAAAGTTTGTCTTGCCCAAGAGTGAGAATATGAACAAAACAAACACAAACAAAGACTACCTATGAGGGACGTTGAAAAGAGTAGGTTGATTATAGCGAAGACAAAATGAAGGATCCGACCACGCAAAACAGTAGAATCTACATGCGACGACAATCAAATAACAAGTAGCTGCATCCCCTCGTAAACGCTGAGGAACCCTTATGATGGAGGAGGAGAAAGGAAATGTCTCAACTAAATGACTGTTTACGCCAATGTACTCCATTATGTCGAGGGAGTGTAAGCACAAGATGATCAAAGTACTTAATCCCACGGAAGACATAAAAAGAAGAGAATGGTGCAGGTGAAATATTCTCGCATTATCACTTCTTAAAATACGAATAAGTATACACTATGTGAATTTCATCTTGAAATTCTTTGAAGATAGAAAATAACTAACTCGAGTTTTCATTAAAAATAAATCAAAGACATTCGAGAATAATCATCTATAAACAAAGCAACGAAATTCTAAAGTAGAGGTAGACTGAGAAGGACCCCTAAAACACGTTGTGAACAAGCTCAAAAGGACTTCTGGTCTCGAGGATCTAAACGCTTGGGAACAAGACACGAGTATGTTTCCCCCCAAGCCACAGACTCACATTCAAGCCGAAGATAAACTAGGAAAATGGCAACCAAACTTCGAAACTCGAGGAGAGGCTCGGGATGACCGAGACGACCGTGAAGAGGGAGAGGAGCTTCCGTGAAGTGCAAGCAAATGAACAAAGAGGCGAGACGAGGTGAAGAGGCTCCCAGGACTATGTCCGATGCCAATCGGCCTCCCAGACGCCGGCCCCGCAAGGTTACAGCTTGTAAAAAAGTAGTGACACAACAAGATCACTTAGTCAACTTACTAATGGAAATAATATTAAAAGAGAAAAATTAGGAACATAAAAATACAGAGGTATGAAGGGAGGGACAAACTGGGTTAATGCCTTTAGCTATGGTTTGAGAACCATTAGCTAAGGTAAGAGAAGAAAAAAGAGCTTTCTTACCAGAGATATGATCAGAGGCTCCGGTATCAAGGATCCAAGGTGTAGATGAATGTGTAAGGCAAGTAGAGACATTATCGATTTGGGCAAATGTATAATGGAGGAAGATTGACGCGCCGCTGAGCGAGACGAGGTACTTCATATTCGCCAGCGAAGCGGACGACCTCGAGGTGTGGATGAGCTCTCTGAGCCAAAACTCGAACATGCTAAATGATCAAAAGACTGAGCCAAATGAGCGCACGGAGGTCAGGGCCATGTAATCCACAAAGACGATCACGGTGTGTCCAAGCCTATGACAATATGTGCAACAGGACATTGCCCTATACCTCGCTGTTTCACGCTCCACCTTCCGAATCACTTCGAGAATGAGACTAAGAAACCATCATAGAAGTAAGTTCGCTGTAATCTTAGATCGCACGACCGAAAGTATAGCCGAGGTATAAGAAAGAATCGGGAAGAAGAGCTCAACAAAAGCTGAAAGAATTTCAAAGTGAGTATCCTGCTCTCGAATGTTCTCAAAATCTAACCCGAGGTTAAGCAGAAAAATGATCATAAAGACTCGATCCATCTTGGACAGGGAAGTCTCAGTATTAGTAGACTTGGCAAAATAGAGATAAGTTCATCCATAAGGGCAGACATTTGTCCACCATAAGAAGATATATCCATACCGAGCTGTTTCAAATTGGCAATGGAGGATATTATCTGGTAAAGACACTGAATATCATTAGTGTACAGTTTTTTTACCTGATTCCAAAGAATGTAGCAAGTTTTATAGGCCCCAATATTATATAAAGTCTTGACATCATAATAGATCACAAGAATATCTATAAAGTAAAGCATCGCTTTTTTTCCATCGAGCAATGCTGCTTATCTTCGCATCACTAAGGTCTCGCAATAAGTAGCATTTATCCTCACATCCATTACCAATAAACCAAAGGTCCACCGAATCCGCCCATGACTGATAATTTTCACTCCCTATGAGTTTATCCAAGGTAATCATAGGAGTTCCAGATACAAAAGAATTAAAAGTCTGACCTTTTTCAGCCAAAGAGATGAGAAATTAGTAGGAATCAATAGAAACAACTCCCAAGGTCTTGAAAATGTCGTAGAGCTTTAGAAAACACAAAAACAATGGAGATTTAGGCTAATTAAAAAAGCAAAACAAGGGCTGTAGAGAAAAGTGAAAAGAAGGGCTTTTCCGACGACGGCGGGGCACGTGGAGTGGATGAATGGGCTTGTCTGCGACAGATGCACTTGTTGGAGGAGGTGTGTGTACAAACAATGTCTCACGTACCGCCATCAAAGACCGGCAGTGAATCGCAGCTGGCCAGATCGGAGATTGGCACGGTGGGTGCTGCAATGTATTTTCAGCAAGGCTTCCATCTAAGGTAGATCTGAGGAGGCGCTCCTCGGGCTTCGTGTGCTCTTCGGCCTATCAGTAGTCACTAGAAAATCTCACAAGAAAAGCTGCTCTACGCAAGGTGTTTCCTCGACGATGGTTTGGATTTTCAGTGAGGCTTGCGGAACACCGTGAACACGACCGGAGTGTGACAGACTGGCTCTCGATGGGCCATCGACCGACTACATGATGAAACCCTAACCCTAGTATTATCAAACTCTTTTATGGCTCTAATACCATGTTGAGAGAAAATGAATACATTGATTCTCAATAATTTACAAAAGGAGAAATATACATATTTATACTCTAGTGTTATGGCAAAAAAGGAATCAAAGTTAGAGTCTAATTAGGAGACTAAAGAGAGAAGGAAAAGAATCCTAAATAGATCAGGACACTAAACCTTAACAGTAGCTACTATGCTTGTCAGCTTGGTTCTTATGGGACAGATAGGTTAGCAGAATGGGTAATAGAAATGCAACATAGTAAATCATATAGATCAAGAAATGGGTCCCTAAATGGGGCAAAGATCACTGGAGGTGGTAGTGGTGGAACAGTTTGTGATAAGGAGCAGAACTTTGAGGAGAAATCAACAAATTGTTGAGGTAGTTTCCCTAAAACCTTATCTTTCATAAAGAACATGGATGGATACAAGTTCTCACTGACATTGTTGTGTGTTGGTCATTATGTACAATCATTCAAGGCATCATTTTCATTTTCTGATATATATTCTATAAGATGTTAGAATTTTGAGAAATATTATATAACATTGCAAATTATCAATGAATATAGGGGATGGAATCAAAATTTGCAAAACTTTTGTTTTCACTTGAAATGAGATTTTTTTTTTCCTTGCCAATAATGGGACAAGCTTGGCCTAATTGTTGCTCTTTCTAACAAATCATTTGACATCGATGTGCTACATCCTACAACCTTTCTAATCTCTCAACATTTGCAGCTTTCTAGTTTTTTTCTAGCTAGCACATTTGTATTCTTTTCCAGTCAAGTCATCAAGTTGGGTAGTTTTACTGATCTTCCAAAATGTGGCATCTCTAGATGCTTTAGATGAGGTCCCTCTTGTGTTTTTGTACCTTCCTACCCCCCAACCCTCAAAGCTTTGGTGAGCAAGCTCCTCTTTTGCTAAAAGATGGAGTCTAAAGGATTTGAATGCAAGACAAAGAAGGTGGATGTAGACACTTGAAGACTTTAACTTTACATTGCAATGTCATTGATTCGAGTGCGGTAGGGGTGCCGGAATCAACAAAATTTTTAACCTAAAACTCCTACTACCAGAAATTTCAACTACCGCAAGATAAAGAAATTCTTTGCGGGCGAACTCAAGGATGGGTTTTCTTCACAATAAATGATTCGCGAATCGACTCAAAATTGAATTTGTTTTTGGATTAAGGAGTTTTGTAAATACAGAGGTCGATGGTGTACGCATTGAAAGTAAGGGTGAAATAAAATGAAATAAACTATGAAAAAGAAATCTTGAAGTATCGTATTGCTGTGGCCGCTGAAAGGCTGGGAGGAGGTCCCTGTTCATTTCCCCTCACGGGGAGGATGACATATAGTCATTTCCCCGAACCTGATCTTCATTTAACTTAAAATTAACCCTCAATACATTTTCCTTTTGATAGAAAGCATTTCATCAGCATTTATGGTTCCTTTCCGTTGAGAATCTAACACCTCGACTCCACCCTCCGTAGGCTCGTACATGACAACTAATGGATGTCAAGTGATTCTAATGATAAGCATCCATCGGACTCCAAAAAGATCGCTAAGTATCGCCTAGAGGATGCAATCTGCAAAAGAGATTTAAACTTGGGAGTTAAAAGACAGGAACATAAATGTCAATAAATGCTCGTGTTAAAAGCACAGAGAGAACCTGTGTTTACTCTCACAAATCAGAAATTTCAAAGAGCTCCTTTTCAAGGATGAGGGGGTTTTAGCCAACCATCCTCGAGTCATCATCCTCAAGGGGTGCTTAAGAGTCATGAAAGTGGAGAAAAAGGGGAGAAAAAATGAGAAAATGGGAGAGAAAACGAGCGAGAACCTTTGGAGCCCCTCGCGCCTAAATTTCTTCAGCCAAAGTTTTTTCAACGATGTAACATTTAAAAATGGCTATATATTGCACCTTACAAAAGTAGAAAAACAGATACCATATCATTAGTGATTCTGAGGGTAAAGTGGAAAATATCTAATATGAAGGGTCATTCTAGAAATGAAAATTGGAAGCGAAATTTAAGCGCCGCGAAGTCGTCTTGTCACGAATTTTAACGTGTGAGCCACTCACGCCAAGCTGCGTGCAATATTTTGCATACTGTCTTCCCAAATTTGAAGGAGATCAACCTGGATCCTTTATGCATGGATTGACTCAATAAAATCGGTATCAAATGCCTGTTAACACTACAAAATAAACTACGTAATGCGACGCGAGTATACGTGGACTCAATATGTCAATTGGGTTAATTAGAATGATTAGTACACAAAAAGCACTCAAAACCTATAATAGATTGGGCTTAAAATAACACTCAAAACCTAGATGTGTACTATCTAGGTTGATGGTTTGAGTGGAAAATGTATGATTATATCAGTGAGTTCAATCATTGTTTTGATGTATATGACTCCAAGGCATGCTTTTGTAACTTGGTAGCTCAACCAACAATGTTAAACAAAGTTATTGAGGCTCAAGGAGAAGATGAGAAGCTAGAGGGCATGTGCTCTCTAATTACCGCAGGTAAGAAAATAGAAGGGTGGAGTATACACTATAATGGTGGCATTTATTTCATGAATAGGCTTTGTGTTCCTAATAATGCAAAGATGAAGGAAGAAGTAATGAGGGAGGCCCATCATTCTCGATTCACAATACACCTTGGAGAGACAAAAAATGTACCATGATTTGAAACGCCAATACTAGTGGCATGGTATGAAGCGAGATGTAGCTCAATTCGTCTCCAAGTGTTTAACTTGTCAACAAGTAAAAGCGGAACACCAAAGACTAGCAGGGTTGTTACAACCATTACCTATAGGAGAATGAAAGTGGGACCATGTGACCATGGATTTTGTGCCAAGGACCCCACAAGGCAAGGATAGTATTTGGGTGATAGTGGACAGATTAACAAAATCAGCACATTTTTTTTGGCTATGAGAGTGATTGATTTAGTTCTTGCATTAAGTAAATTGTGTGTGAAGGAAATTGTAAGGTTACATGGGGTACTCTCTATTGTCTTAGATTAAGACCCTCGATTTACATCGCAATTTTGGCAGTCCTTACAGAAAGCTTTGGGAACATAATTAAGGTTGAGTTCAACTTTTCATCCACGAACCGATGGACAATCTGAGAGTGATTCAAATTTTGGAAGATATGCTGCGAACATGTGTGATAGATTTTAAAGGAAGTAAGGTGGAACATTTACCTTTGATTGAGTTTATTACATAACAATAGCTACTACAAAGTAGTATCTGATGGTGACTGCATGAGGCTCTCACTGAGACCTTTACAGAGATCACCTATGTGTTGGATGGAATCTGGTGAGGCTATTTTGATTGGGTTAGAATTGGTACAAGAAACTATTAGTAAAGTGCGAATAATTTGTGAGAAAATGTTAACAGCATAAAGTAGACAGAAAAGTTATGTTGATCAAAGAAGAAGACCCCTAGAATTTCAAGTAAGGGACCATGTGTTTCTGCGTGTCTCACCTCGCAAGGGCGTATTTCGATTTGGTAAGAAGGGGAAACTTGCTCCAAGATATGTTGGGCCCTTTGAAATTCTTCAAGGAATTGGAGAAGTTGCATATCAATTAGCTTTACCGCCACAACTATCGGTTGTACATGATATCTTCCATGTATCCATGTGGCGTGGCATGAGCTCGATACTTACATCGCATCGATTGGTGGATTTGAGTTTGCAAGAAAATGTGACATATGAAGAAAGGCCAAGGAAATTTTAGATATCAAATAGCAAGTGTTGAGGACCAAGATCATTTGTCTAGTAAAAGTTTTATGGGTACATGGGAGTTGGCATCAGAAATGAAGGAAAAGTACCCAGAACTCTTTACAGGTTTGTTCCTTAAAGTTCGAGGATGAAATTTTTTGTAGGGGGAGGGGATGTAACACCTAGTATTAATGGAAGGAACAAAATAGCTAAGAATTACATTGTGAGTTAAATTTAAACGTGTTTAAGAGTTGAATCTAGCTTAAGGTAAGTTATGCTTAATTGTGTGAAATTTGGTTAGGATTACTTATGATAAACTAGTACCTAAATGAAATAACATCTTGGGTTGATTTATGAATAAGAAAATCTCTAAGAACCATAAAGTAAGTTTCTCAAGTTCAAATACTAAACAATAGGAGGACCCATCTGCAAAAAGGGAAAAGAAGATGTGGCAAACCTGGGCCACATGCCACCTCAAAATTGCCACTCAAGCCACAAAGCAAAGGGTTGCCTGTGGCCGGGCTCCCAACACATTCTCCGTGACTTTTTTTCAATCTCGAGAGAGAAGTTAGAGAGAGATGTCAATATCTTCTTTTTTTCCTTATTTAGTCTTAATTACAATTATATATCCTAGCTGTATATCCCTTGATTACCTCTCCTTATTTAGTCTTCTTTATAATGTATATCCTCGACAATTTCTCTAAGATTTTCATTCTAATGTATTTATCAGTTGCATAACCGTATTTCTTCCAAAATGTATTAGAATCAAGGGATTTGATCATTCTTGATGTTTATATATTGTACTTCTCTTAGTTAATTGAGCAGACAAAATATTTCAAAAATTCTCTTTCATTTTTGTCATGGTATCAGAGCCCACTTCATCTTGTGTTTGGTTCCTTGCCTTGCTCCAAGATCTTGGTGTTTTGTTCTTGATTTTTTTTCTGTGTGTTCTTCTATTTTTTTTGACTCCGACTCTTAGTTCTTGTTTCGTTGAGTCATGTCTTTGGAATCCATCCAAATATTTTCTTGTTCGATTTAATGGCAAGAACTATTCTCGCTCAGCATTCCACTTCATTTTCACAAAGGAAAGGAATTACGAGGTCATATTTGGATGGACAGATCTTGCACCTAACAAATGAGAAGGAGAAGGGAGAAATACTGTGGAAATGGGAGGTGAAGGATGCTCAGGATATGTCTGATCCCCGGGAAGTGTGGAACCCTCCATACTTCTTAATCTCAGCCTTATAAGACCTTTAGAGAAATGTGGGAAAGATTTTGAAGAAAATTTATAACCAAAGCAATACAACATGAAGGTTTCACCTGAACTGAGTCAATAACTCAAGGAGTATGTCAATCCAAGAGTTTTATTCTTCCTTTGGAAATCTTTGGGCTGATTACACTGATATTATATATGCAAGTGTACCTCTTGAAGGAGTCATTGCTATCCAAAGTGTGCATGACACTAGCAAGAGTGATAAGTTTTTAATGAAATTAAGAGGGGAGTTTGAAGCAATTAGGTCCAACCTGATGAACAAAGAACCAGTTCCCTTGTTGGATATTTGTGTAGGAGAGCTTCTAAGGGAAGAAGAATGACTCCTTACACAAAGGTCTCGGGAGCAGAAAAGCCCAAAATTCCGGCCTCCACCCCGTTGTTTATGCCGCTCAAGGGAGATCTAAAGGCGCAAAGATATGACTAATGTCCAAGGCTATAGTTGCAAAGGATTCGCACATTACCACTAATCGTACTAAAAATTCTGCAATTATTGTAAGAAAAACAGCATATCATCATTGCATTGTTCCATTCGACCTCCAAAGAAATTTGAACCGCCTAAGCAATGCCTTGATTGGTCCCTCCTTAAATGACCCTAGTCTTGGTCATTTTCTATCACTCTCGATACGGTCCAACAAATGATCAAGCTTCGCCTTTCTTCTTAAAGCCTTCAGTAACAAAGATTCTAATCGTAAGCCTTGGTATTTTGATTCTAGTGCTTCCAATCACATGACCACCAACACTACCTTACCTCTAAATAATGTTAAAAAATATAAAGGAGATCTTCGCAGATTGCTGATGGTAATTCCTTACCTATCACACTGCTAGTGATATTTCAGCCTCATTTAAATATTGTTTTTTGCGGTTCCTAAGTCGTCTAATTAATCTATATCTATCGCCCAATTAGGTCGACAACAATTGTACTGTTCAATTTTCAAATTTTGGTTGTCTTATGCAAGATCAAGTGTCCGGAAAGATGATAGCGAAGGGACCTAAAGTGGGATGTCTCTTTCCTTTGCTTCTATCTTCCTCTCCCATGTCAAATTATGTTGCTTATAATGCTATTCAAAGTGATAATCAGGTGTGGCATAGACGTTTAGGACACCCTAATCCTCACGTACTCCTGTCCCTCCACTCAAACCCCACTAACCAAAAAAACAAAATCTGACTCTTCCAGAACTGATACTGTTGATCGTAAGATCCTGCAAACCTGGCAAAAGCCAAACTGCTCCTTCCATCGCATATGACCCCACCACCAACCCTTGAACCCGCATTACACCGATGTACGGGTATCATAACTGCACTTCTCATGAACACACAAACACTTTGTTACATTTATCGATTTCACCATGCATTGGGTGTATTTTCTTCAATCTAAAAGTGAGGTTTTCTCTGTGTTTAAAGTCTTTCTTGCTTTAATTGAAACACGATTTTCTACCAAAATCAAAATCTCGTGATCTGATTCAGGTGGTGAATATATGTCAAATGAATTTCAATTTTTTCTTTAAAGTCATGGGATCATATCACAACGTTCTTGTCCTTTCATTCCATAACAAAACAGTGTGGCTGAAAGAAAGAATCGTCATCTTCTTGATGTTGTTCGCACTTTCAATCAGTCTCCGCGGTTCTTCTCATTTTCGTGTGAAGCTTTGTCTACCGTTGTTTATTTGATTAATAGATCACCATCTCCCACCTTGAATGATGATATTCTCCCTATTTCCTTTTGTTCGGGTACAAACTAAATTATTCCTAATCTTCATATTTTAGATGTGTTTGTTTTGTTCACATTCCTACATTACGAGAGAAATAAACTTATCAAGGCACTTGTCAAGTGTGCTTTCTTAGGATATGTTGGAACCCAAAAAGGATTCCTTTGCTATGATCCTCATGCCCGTTGAACTCGTGTCTCTAGGAATGTCATTTTTTTTTAAAATCAGCCCTCTTTAGCACCCAACAACCTTCAGAATTCCCTTCTTTATTTGCTTTACCACATTTTCCTGAGTCGCCAACATCAATACAAAGGTTTAAACCTGGTTATGTTTATCGTAGACACACTCCTCCTACATCTGATCCTCCTTCAGGTCTCACTGAGGATCCTCCACATCTTCTTGCGGCATCTGATTATGTTCTACCCATTTCCAATGATCTAACTCCTCTTCGTAGAAGCTCTAGACCTCAAAAACCTCTTGAAAGGTATGGCTTTTCAACCCTTAAGGCTATGTCTACTACTTTGTCTTCTATTTCCATCCCTACTTGTTACACATAGGCTATGGAATATGAGTGTTACAAAAGCAATAAGCTTAAATCAAGCACTTGAGGAAAATCATACTTAGGACATTGTTTCTTGTCCTCAAAATGTTAAGCCCATTGGTAGTAAGTGGCACTATACTGTGAAACTCAAGTCTGATGGCTCTTTAGATAGATACAAAGCTCGATTGGTTGCTCTTGGCAATAAACAAGAATTTGGTCTCGATTATGAAGAAACATTTCCACCAGTTGCTAAAATGACCACAGTGAGAACCATTCTTGCTATTGCATCTTCTAAATCTTGGACTTAACATCAAATGGATATAAAAAAATGCCTTCTTGAATGGGGACCTTAAGGAAGAGATTTACATGAAACTTCCGTCCCAGATGTTAATGATGGCTTTCTAAGTTTGCAAGCTACATGCTTCAGGCTGAAGGTGCACTCAGAGCCTCGGTTTGAGAAGTTTCAGCAAAGACTCTTCTCACCTTCTCTTTCACAAATAAAGTCAATATGATTCATCACTCTTCTTTCACAAGACCACCACTGCATGGTCTTTCTTAGTCTATGTTGATGATATTATCATCATCAATTACAAAGTGTTGATTCCTAAGCTTCAAAATATGTTGCATAGTACATTTCAAATGAAAGATCTCGGCATCTCACATATTTTTTTGGGTCAGTTCACTGAGATCATGGTTTGCTCTAAATCAACGTAGTTATATCCAAGATCTTACTGAAATAGCCGGGTTTAAAGGATGCTATCGTTGTTGATACGCCAATGGAGGTGGGATCATAAATAATCGTAAAAGATAAAGGCGAAGTTTGCCCGATCCTTTTATATAGGCAACTTGTTGGTAGACGATCTACTCTAACACCATAAGGTTCGATATCTCATATGTTGTCCATATAGTTAGCAAATTTATGCACTCACTCGTCACTCATCTCATTCGCAGTCACGCATTATTCTGATTTCAATTAGGCTACCTACTCATGGGTCATGTTTCCAGCAAATCAGCCTTCATTTAACTCCGCACATAGTGATCCGTATCAATAATGCACCTGATACTCTAAGTCTACAACAAAGCTGGTGCGCTTTCCTCGAGATGCCTTAATTTCCTGGAAGTGTAAGAAGCAAGACTGTGTCTCTAAATCTTCCACAGAGGCTGAGCATAGGGCCATGTCTGCAGCTTGTTCCGAAATTGTGTGGTTACGTGGTCCACTTTCCAAACTTGGGTTTCCTCCAACTAATCCTACTCTACTTCATGGTGATAATACGAGCGCCATTCAAATAGCTACAAATCCAATATATCATGAACGGACAAAGCACATGGAGGTGGATTGTCATTACATTAGGGAGGCCTTTACTCAAGGTGTTATTACTCTTCCTCATCTTACTATCGACTTTCAAATAGCCGATGTCTTATGAAAGATTTGACATGCCAACACACGTTTTGGGGAAGCAAATTGATGTCGATAGACTTACCCGCATCAATTTGAGGGGGATGTCAATACTCCTTTTTTCCTTATTTAGTCTTCATTACAAATCAGATATCCTAGTCAGATATCCCTTGATTACTTCTCCTTATTTAGTCTTCTTTTATAGCCGTGATATCCCAGATTGCCTCTAAGATTTTCATTCCCATCAGATGCATCAAGTTGTAATCAAGCATGTCTTCCTAAACTAGGGCTAGAATCAAGGGATTTGATCATTCTGGTTGTCTATATATTGTAATTCTCTTAGTGAATTGAGCAAACAAAATATTTCAGAAATTCTCTTTCATTTTTGTCAATAGAGAGGGAGAAGGGATCTTAGAGAAGAAGGTATGTGATCTTAGCTTATTTTGATGCCTAATGATTAGTTGATGCTATTTAATGATAAATCTTGGTTTAAATGCTGTCTTTAATTAAGTCTAATCATAGAATAAAACTAATATATTCCAGATTATTTGGTTTAAGTTGGTTATATGAAGAGAAATTAGCAAAGTAGTTTATGGAGATTGTTGAGTTTCGAAACTGTTTAGTGATTAGGAGACTAATTGAGGTTATGTTCTTAAAACTAATAAATGGGTTAAATTTAAGTAGAACTAAAGTGGTTATTTAGTTAGCTAATTGAAGAAAATAATTGTACCACTTGGAAGGGGGTTAAACAAGTTCTATGAGGAAGTCTACATGAATGAAAGTTAAAGAAGTCGGAAATTAGGATTGTAAGAACCAAATGATTTAGGGTTGTCATAACCACAATATCTTTTGACTTTAATTATGTGATTTTGTGTAAATGAACCTAAATTAGATTGTTCTATTTCAATTCCTTGATTTAGCTAAGGGATTCTCTACATAGAGGAATTTCAAGGGCTAAAACAAAGTGAGGTAGAGAATTTTATACCATTCTAGTGCCTATTTATGCTAGCTTTGCATGAAATATATGTTGCAATCTCTATACTTGACATGTATCTAGTAAAAATGCACCATATCTTTGTTGCCTTATTTCCCGGTTTAAGTGATTTGAACATTGTAATGAGATGAAATTCTTGGCGGGAGACTCATGACTTCTATGATGGACATGAGCATGTGGTTAGTTTGCAAGATTAGTTGGTAATGGAACACAATGATAAAACAGGATTGCTATCGCATGATATCTTGAGATATACAGATCATCACATGCTACTTGTTTATGTCGGACCATGGGTCCTTAGGTGAAAGTCTCTAAATCCCTCGAGGAAGACACCTTAGTATGGGTGTAGTATGGGCTTGGTCTTGCCCTTGGGTGCTAGTCCCTAAAGACATGGATTGGCCCTGTGATGCAAGGACGGGATCGTGATGGATGATCAAGGAGTTTAGGTAAGTTACGGTTATGTGGTAGAATTTTGATGGGTAATGGATAGGTCTGGTCTCAAAGGTTAAATGGCTTATTTAGGGTTTATATATGATGAAATTTTGGTTCAAAAAGAAGGATTTTAGGTTTGGAAAGGTTTGGATTTGGTTTGATGCAAAACAACCTTGTTTTGAGCTAATTTAAGGTTTTCGGGTTTTTCTAAGGTTGGCTATGGCTATGGACGAATTTGGGTTTCTCAAAGGTTATAGATGATGGTTTTTATTGTTCCTAGAGTGTGGAATAAAGTATATGGAAAGGTTTTAGAAGTATAAAAGCAGATTTGGAAAGTTTTGGGTTGTAGTTGGAGAATTGGATTTGGAAAGTTAAAAAGAGAAGATGATGAGGCGAGTGATTAGTGCCCAAAAAGTGCTATTTTGAGCCCTATTTATTATAGGTTTTGATCACTTTTTGTGTATTAATCAACTGAATTAACCCAATTTGCACGTTAAGGTCCTGGCTATTCTACTGATCGCATTTTGTGGTTAATTTTGTAGTTTTTGCAAGCTATTTATGCCAAATTTGTTGAGTCGATCCAAGAACGAAGAATTTGAGTCGAACCCGCATCGTGCATATCGAAATCGAAGAAAGAAGAGCGTAAGAGGCAAGAAAATGGAAGCCTCGCGAAAATCAGCTTTTCCTCAGATTTGTGATTTTTGGCCCTTGACTTTCTGGCTGACCTACTTTTGCATTTTACCATTTTGCCCTTCATGTATTATGGGTATTGAGGGTATTTTTGTATTTTTGCTTATTTGAGCACTATATAAGCTCAAAGCAAATCTTATAAGGAGGGACTTTTCATTTCTGCATTTTACATACAGAGCACTGGGCGGGAGTTTTCCTGCTCATTTTCTTCTCTCATTTTCTCTCATTTTCTTCCACTTTCTCGGTTGCTAAACACCCCTTGAGGATGACAACTCAAGGAATGGTTGGCTAAACCTCCTTTATCCTTGAAGAGCAGGCTACTAGGGCTACGCTTTTAAGGTAAAATGATGGTCTTCTGCTTTTAACGCAAGCATTTATTTCCATTAATGTTTCTATCTCTCATTCTAGGCTCAACTCTTGCATCTACCTTGATCGCCAAAGATTGCAATCTTTAGATTCAAGTGGATGCTTATTGCTAGATCCACCGAAATTCGCTTAGTTGCCATCTATTTGTCACGTAGGTAGATCAAAGAGATATGTTCTCACTGTCGGGGAGCATTAATGTCCAATAAATGCTATATTTCAATAGGAAAATTATTAGGGTTCAGTTTTTATAGCCAAATGAAGATCCGGTTCGAGAAATGACTATAGGTCATCCTCCCCAACGCGAGGAAAAGGACTAGATAACCTCTCATTTACCTTAGACCTCAACCCTAGTAGCCCGATGCTGTAAGGAGTTCTTTTTCATATTTTATTTCAATTTATCTTCAGTCTGCAAACCATTCACCTCTACTGTTTTTACAACACCCTTAATCTAAAGTGAAATTCACCTTTTTGAGCCAACTGCAAATCATTTACACGAAGAAAACCCATCCTTGTGTTCGACCCTAGAGCCATTATACTGCAATAGCTATGCTACGGCAGTAGGAGGAATTTAGGTTATAAATTTTGTTGATTCCGGCACACCCTACCGCTATATCGAATCAAATGGCGCCTTTACCGGGGATGGCACCAAAAATGCTTCGTCTATTTCGTATGCCGAAATTATTCCCAAGCGTAGGAACTCATGTCACAAGCATTATATCACGCTGAAGTCCACGTGTCATCTCCATGTGGAGTGGTATTCTAGGCGCATCCCGGGCGGTTGTTCTCCAAAAAATTGTATGTTTGCGCAAATTAAGGTTGCGGGTCGGGTTGCTCGGTAATTGATTAAATTGACTATTTTAAAACAAGAAGATGATTGATGGGGTTCTTAGGTTTCCACTCACTATTGATCAAGTAATTCCCACCTCTTGGTTCATAAACTCATCTAAGAGCCATTGATGAATGGTCTTCGACGGAAGATTTTGCATTAAACGCTCTTTTAGAATGAAAAACGATCGAGTGAGGTTAAACACTTGTTCAAACAATTTACTCAGACTCTTAGCTTGCAATTGTGGTCAAGCACAACGTGAAACAGATCTCTCGCTCTCACATGCTAGTCATGAATGATGCCCAACTAAGGTTTTATAAGATTTTTTATGGGTGCTTAACATCATACAATCCCGCTTGATGTATAAAAGAGGAATCGAGGGTTGCTTACCTTGATCAAGGTGAGTTTCATCAGTTAACCCCATCATAAGAGTTTAGAACTTATCAAATTATAAAGCAAATCATATTTGATGAGAAACTATTCATAAAAGAAACTTGAGATAATCACACTTCAATTGCAAACCAAAGAATCAAAAACACAAAATACTGGAAGAGAAACGAGTTATGTCATCTAACTGAAAGATTACATGAACTTGAAATCCAGAATCTACAGAAAAGTTAAGTCTCCTATTCTACTCTATAAACCCTAGCAAAAACTATGAGAAAACACTCTCCTTTGATGAAAAACAAAACCCTAGAAATCAAAAGCTGCCTTCTCCCCCTTTCCTTTGGCTTTTATACCCTTTTCCATTGTGATCTCAAGTCAAGGTCATGATGAATGTACTTGCACCGAATTGGAATTCGCTCAACTCGCAATTATTACACGTCTGCACGGCATTCGTAGTGCGGCACGGCATCACTCTTTGCTTCGTGACTTTTGCTGGGGGCAGGTGACGGTGAGAGTGGTACCTGACCACTCGCCACCGTTGAAATTCGCTTTGGGGTACCGGCATCGGTCATTTCGGTAATGGTACCATTGCCTATGCACTTGTTCCCCAACATCATTGCACGAAACTTCACCATAATACTACCATCATCCCTAATGATCCATATTCGCCTTCCGACAAACTTGTAACAATTATGCATGAACCCGAAAACCTGCACAAGTCCGTAAACACGAACAATCAAAGGTACCTATTCTTATGCAAAATGTGAGCAAAGTATGACCAAGGTACTAAATCTCGACATAATTGTCAGTTTTCAGGTATTTAACACACTCTGTCCCGCATCTTGCTAGTCCCTAGCAAGATTTGAACTTTGACACCTACTGATTATGATTTCCAACAAAATGCGCTAGGTGCAGTTAAGCTTCGCAATTTTCTCAAAAGGGCAAAAATTGAGCATAAAACTTCAACTTGATAAAGTACGCAACCGTCTGACTCAATTCACACCACAGTCTCAAGCAATGAACATAATAACAAACTAATACAAAACCAAGATATTCATATAAGGGACCATGGTATTGAGAAAAGAAGAGCTGCCATGAAAGCACCAACTGAAATGAACGACATTATAAAGGCAACAAATTAACATTACCAAGAAACTACTATGCATAAAAGTCAAGAGGAACAACCAACACAACTAAAATCAAAAAGGTCTTTAAGGCTTGTAACGACCATAGGCTACACAAATAGGGCTATTTGAACAAAATGGGTGTTGGCATAACGTGGCTAAGGTCTCTACCCAATTGCCAACACCACCCTAGTCTAGCCTACCATGCTACTACTCGATATCCTCCCCATCGTCTGTCTAGGAAAATGCGTCCTCATCAACGCAGTCGTCAAGCTCCTCCGAATCCCCTTCAAGTCGTGAGGGGGTATCTCCCACTCCGTTGTGCTCTCCTGTAGATATGACTCGAGCCCGGTGGATCCAACTGTTTATGCTTCCCCAACATGCATTTAAACCACCCCTTGATCCGACGCTCCATTCTTTTCAGAGGGGATGTGCTCATCGACCTCAGCCGAGGATCTAAGAAGCCCCTGTGAATGGGGCCACTGGGATGTGAAGACCGAGGTCTCGTGGAGCCGGCTCGTAGCCTCCGCTGGGGTTTGAATGGCCCCGCCTTCGAAGAATTCTCTTTCTCTAACCACTCCCTCATCCCCGCAGCCTTCCAGCCAAGATTTGGTAACCAGAGCTCCGAATGGATATGCCTACTTTTCAATCGGGGGACTCCGCAAAGCCTCAACGCACCATATAACCAAGGCATAATCAATGAGGCTTCTCGGCCATCACCTCATAGAAACTGAGTCTCTTCCTTGCTCGTACTCCTCGTTACCCTTCGGGGTCCGATCATATCATGAATAATTTTGTTCATCAACGCATATTCCATTGAGTTTCCTGCATCGTTTATGCCCGGTACGGCACCACCGCTCTCGCACTTTTAATTTTTTTTTTTTTTTGAGAATTTAGAATCAAGAGGTCGATATATAAATGTATCCTTTTCGTATGCTCTCCATCCTGGATTCCATTGAATGCTCATTTCTCTCCCTACTCATATTCTGCCCAAACTGATTGTGTTCACGGAGCTAACAATTATACTTCCCTCTCTTGACACCTTCACACTACTACTGGTCCACCGTGATTTTCAGTGGATCATGGTTCCTAGGATTCGAACTGAATTGGCAACTCAAGGCTCAAGATGGGTGGAAGGGGTAAGTCAAAATGATTTCACAAAATGTAACACAGAAATGATGGCCTCAAATCATTTTCCAATTATGCATGGTGTCTTCGAATATGATGCATGTAAAGCAACATGGAATGCTAAAATAATGCAATAAGCCGAAGGTAAATGTGCAAACAAGAGTCCGTAATGAAAGTCTGTGGCTTGTGTAAGGAATTAGAACAGAATTCGGGTGATAAGGTCCACAATATGAACACAAACGTTCAGGCATGCTTGTTATTGTGTAAAATACATTACATCACGGAGTGCATACATGAAGTCATGCTACTGCGATGCAACTCACAAGTCCAAGATTTATACCTCCAAAAGAGTCGCAGAATCAAAATTGCCACATACACCGAACATGTAACATGCACATAGTCGGGTTCCATCCGTATGCCCACCCTCTAATTACGTAAGGAAGCATCATTCCCCACAATAGTGGTACCCCCACAACAAAGCGTGGAGGCGGCCGAGAAAGAACGGAGAGGGCAAAGGGTTTGAGCCCATTTTATTTTGTTGTTTCAGGATAAAGCAAATGAAATAAAGAAAGCAAAAAAAAAAAAAAAAATGCAAGAAAGAAAACAAAAACTATATACAACAAGGTCTGAGAATTTACTCAAGGGAGATAATCGCAGAGCGATCTACTGTGTCCTCACTACTTTCCCGACACAAAGTACTCGAGAAATGGCTTTGGGTGCCGCGCCATTGACTTTAAAGGATTTCATTATCCCGATTTTCAATCTTCACCGCACCATATGGGTAAACTACCTTGACAACGAATCCGCTAGTCCACCGAGAGCCGGAGTCTTCCCGAAACATGCAACCGACGACAACAGTGACTGTTAGTTCAAAAGTTTTCTCACAAGAATGGTCTTATCATGGAACAAATTTCGAGCCTCTCTTGTAAATTCGGAGCTCTCATACGACCACGCCTTCAATTCATCAGCTCGCTCATCTCGCACAAATGCTTAATTCGCTTGATCCAAATTAAAATTAAGATTTTTAATAGCCCAATATGCCTTGTGCTCCATTTCGACCGACAGATGACAAGCCTTGCCATAAACAAGCCTATAGGGAGACATACCAAGAATAGTTTTAAAAGCAGTATGGTAAGCCCAAAGAGCATCTGGGTGAAGTCGGCTTGACCAATCTTTATGATTGGGGCTACTATTTTTCCAAAATATACCTTGATTCCTATTAGCTAATTCTTATTTTTACCATTGGCTCAGGGTGATATGCCGTTGAAACTTTGTGGTTGACTCCATACTTTTTCAACAAATTCTCAAAAGATCGATTACAAAAATGGAGTCCCCATCACTAATGATTGCCCGGGGCACTCCAAAGCGAGAAAAAATGTGTTCTTTTATAAATTTCAAAACAACTCAGGGTCATTGTCTCTCGTTGAATGGCCTCTTCAACCCACTTCTCGACACAGTCAATAGACAACAAAATGTAAAGGTACTGCAAGAATGGGGAAAAGGCCCCATGAAGTTCATACCCCAACAACCAAAGATCTCAATGATTAAAATCTGGTAAGAGGCATCATGTTCCTTCAGGACTCTCCTAATTGTTGGCACCGGCGCACAAGTTTTGCAAAATTCAAAGCAATCTTTAAAAAGGGTGGGCCAGTAAAAACCAGCTTGCAAAATTTTATCTCGTTTTCCTCAGAAATGCCTCCACAAGCTTCCGATCGGCAAAGGTGAGTACCCCAATTTGACTCATCAGTACATACCTTCTCATCAATTGTCCGATAGTACGAACAAAATACGGGTCATCAAAGTAATATTTCTTAATGTCCACTCCAAAATTTCCTCTTTGTCGAGGAGGTCCATCAAGTGGAATTTGGTCCCGCTTTCTCTCACCGTGATAGTTTACAATGTCTACATACCATGGGCAGTGAACAAGGGCAAAAAGTCGCTCATCGGGAAAACTTATCGCCATATATGGCAAGCCGAAAAGTGGATTCCTAATCTCACCGAGATAAGGGTCAACTACCATACTCAACCCTTTATCTTAATAATAAATAAAGTTAAATTCTCACACAAATGCAGATCCATCTCTCAACCGAGGCTTAGTATCCTGCTTAGAGAGCAGGTACTTCAGCGCTGCGTGATCTGTGAAAATGGTTACAGGAGATCCTACAATGTATGACCTGAACTTTTCTAGGGCAAAGACGACGGCCAAAAACTCTTTTTCCGTAGTTGTGTAGTTTGCTTGAGCGAATTGTAGTCTGGCTTGCATAGTAGATATACCCAAACCTTTTTATCTTCTCCCCTTTGTCCTAAAAATGTCCATGGTATACACTATTTAATACTTCACACTCATCCTGCTTTGAAGGTCTCCAAATAGAGATCACATGGTGGAGGGAGACACCAACACATATTTCAGTCCATCAAAGGCGCCTCACAAACCCGTGACCATGCGAAGTGAACGCCCCGGGCAAGCAAATCGCATAAGGGACGGCTATATAACACTAAAATCTTTTATGACCTCCTATAGAATCCAAAGATGTCCTAAGAGTGACTCCATATCTCTAACACACTTAGAGTAGTGTAAGTCGAGATCAACTCGACTTTGGCCTTATCCACCTCAATTCTTTTTTCGAAACTATACGCCTAAGACAATCCCTCAGGTCACCAAGGAAGGACATTTTTCCCAATTTAACACAAGGTTCTTCTCGACATCTCCAAAACGCTACGTATTCTCCAAACATCCCCTCGTATGAGTCACCAAAAATCGAGAAATCATCCATGAAAAAATTTCCCCCCCAAAATGATTTCTATCATATTTCCAACAAAATCCCATCATGCACCTTTGGAAGGTTCCCGGTGCGTTATATAATCCAAAGGACATTTTCCTAAAGGTAAAATGTACCAAAAGGACAAGGAATGTGTTTTCGATCTTCTAAAGCTATCTCACAATTTGATTTGCACTCGAGTACCCATCAAGAAAACAATAATTCATGCCCCACACTTCTACATTCGATCGACGAAAGGTAAGGGGAAGTGATCTTTCCACGCCGTGATCGAGTTTCCTATAGTATATGCAAACCCTCCAACAGGAGGTGAAACGAGTGGGAATTAGCACATTATTTTCATTTGCTACCACAGCTAATCTAAATTTCAGAACTACTCCGAGTCGAGCCGACCCACTTTACTATCCGTAATAGTGGTACAACACCTACACGGCCCAAGAGTTTTAGAATCTCTTTTCGACCACTTCTTTCATTATCGGGTCTCGTATGTCTCTCGCGGGTTGTCTGTAGGGTTTAACATCCTCTTCCAAGTGAATTCCGTGTGTGCGCATCAAGGGGCCACTCCCCTTAATATCCGCAATTGTCCATCCTGTGGCGTCTACGGGTTCTCAATATCTCCAAAAGTTTATTTTCTGCCTAACTCTAAGGAGGAAGATATGATCACCGAAAAAGTTTCTTCTACCCTAAGCTAAGAACGCATATTCGAGGTGTGGATTGCAAAGGTTTCAACTCAAGTTTAGGGTGGTCTCTTCCAAGGTAATGCCGGCCTCATTCCTCGATCGTGGAAATGGTTCAAATTTAGGTGTCCACCCATTCACTTCCAATACCTCATCGTGTTCAATTATGGAGTGTAGAAACTCCGACTCAGATGTGGTCACCTCCTCATCCCAACTTGGGCTTACCAGACAAGACATGAGAGGATCATCGTATGAGACATTATCTAAGTATTTCTGCACCATAGAGTCAACCATGTCGGGACCCACAAACATCCTCCTCATCTCCATTCCCTTGATAACATTAAAGATATTCAAATTAATCTGGCCATGTTACCAAATGATAGTGTCATTAGTCCTCCCCTACGCTGTATGATGGCATTAGCAAGAGCCTAAGAATGGTCTACTCAAGAATCACTGGGAATTGAGTTCCTCGGGTTCACTATTGTGTTGAGTGCTCAAGCACAACAAAGTCCATGTGGAAGTAGAACTCAGTCCACCAGACCAATACGTCTTTCACTATCCCTCTAGGAATCTTCACACTACGGTCAGCTAATTGAAGGGTGATATTAGTCGGCTCTAATTCTCTTAACCCTAGATCGACATATACTGAGTAAGGTGCAACAAATTAACACTTGCCCCTAAATCCACTAGAGCATGTCCTAACTTTGAATTCCCTACCACTATGGAAATAGTGTGTGGGCTTCCCGGGTCTGTGATTTTGCGGCAAATTGTTTCAAGAATGAAGTGGATTGCCTACCATAAATGCCTCCTTGTTGACACCTAGTTTTCTTTTTACAATGCACAAATCTTTCAAACTCGTATATGACAGATCTCGCTTTAATGGCATCTAGTAAATAATGTTCAACTTCACCGTTCAACAACTCATAGATCTCGTAAATGATTGTTCACTTTCTTTCTTTTCGGGGCTCTCAACCTATGAGGGTGGCGATGTGAGGGATACGGAGGCCTTGTCTTGCTCGCTCACCATCGCAGCAACTCCCCTAGAATACGAGGCTCACCGACACCTCATCATCCCCGTCTGGTTCATTTTGAGAATCTTATCAGCTCGCTGAATGGTTTTGTGACAATTACCTTACCACTTCGAAGAGTGGTGACAGCCTTGCAATGTTCGAAGGTGCCCTCACCCGACTCATTAAACACCAACATTATTTTGCCCTTGGGGATTTTGGATGGTTTGAGACGGGAGTTTCCCTTTTTCTTGTTGAAAATTTCCCATAGAAGAGGTTAGCTTAGTGATTTGGAATCTCACATAATTCAAGGCAGTTCGAAATTCAATGTTAGTGGATTGTTGGGTCTATACGAACTGTGTCACAATATCCTCCAAACTTCTCTTATGTGGAGGTTGGCGGCGATGGATTCGACCCCTTGATTCGATGGATGGAAACCTGATTAGTAGGTTCACGTGAAAACTTCGAGGACCTCGACCAAATGGAGGGCCGATTTGAAAACTCGGGTTTTGATAATCGGGGTCTTGGTCAAGCTGCAAGTGTTGTGTGGCCTTCCTCATTTCTCCAACTAAAATTCGGGTGCTTACCCCACCTTGGATTATAAGTTTCAAAGTATGGAGAATTGAAAGGTTTCCTTTGGTAGTTATGCGCATTAGTCATTTCCTATTCGATTGCCCTCTAACTCTGATGGGTTGTCTGGGGCGCTAATAGTCGAAAGTGCGCTGGGTCATCGCAGATGATGCATGGCTCCTCCACTCAGTCCCATATAGGTACAAAGAGAGAGAGAGAGGTAGAGAGAGAGAGAGGGTATTCGAGGCACACTAGTTACCCCATTTAGTCTTTTCAACCTAGTTCCAACTTCCTCGTTAAATTGGGGCTTATTTTTGCTTGCAAGTCATAATTTTCTAATGATGGACTTCTCCCGTAGGTGTACTATGCACTTTAGCAAAGATCTACTGAGGTATTAGTCTCCCATGTTCGAGCATTTTCTCGTTATAGCAGGTGTCAGAATTTGACTGCCTCCCTAGCACTTTTCTCATAAAACTCTCCTGCACACATCATTTGGATGTATTGTTTATTACTCAAGGATAACCCTTGATGAAAATACGCACAGATTTGTCCAACATCCAAACCATGATGAGGGATAGCATGGAGGAGGTCCTTGTATCTTTCCCATACTATAGCAAAAGGTTCACCCGGCTTTTCAGAAAAATTTTGGATTGCTCGCATGAGGGCATTGGTACGTGGGGGAGGGAAGAACTTGTTAAGGAATTCATTTCGCATGTCCTCCCATGTAAAGATTGAATTGGGTGCAAGCGAATGAAACTGAATTCGCCTTTTCCTTTAGAGCAAAAGGGAATAATCCATACAAATTATGTGGAGAGGTGATCCAAGAGAGAAAATGCAATCGCAAACATCCTCAAAGTCTCATGAATGAGTAGGGGTTCTTTAATCAACCCTCGATACACGCTAGGAAGGCGATCATCTCGACTTCACGAGGAACTGATTAGCCTCTCTTCTGCAGGCGAATATATGAGTTTGTCAGAAATTGAGGTTGCAAACTCTCTCGGAGAGTTCTTTCCACATTAGGTAAAGGAGCAGGGGGAGCTCGATATTGATTACGCTGAAAGTTAACATTTCCCCTCCCATCGCGGCTGTTGTCGGGAGGCAAACACCACCCATGTTGTGAGGTGCCCGTTGAGTCTCGGTGGGTTAATAGGTATCCCTTGAGCGCTGGATTAAAAAGAGGCTGTTAACCCTGGATGGTCCATTCGAGGTGTGTGGTCTCCCTGGGTAAAATAAACAATCATTGACCTACCATAGACCTCTCGCACTCTCGAGGCACACCTACAAGGCCTGGCAGGTGGCAGGCAGTGTGTGTAGTGTGCAGTGTGGTGTGTGTGTGTGTGTGTGTGTGTGTGCAGGTGCAGGTGGGTGGTGCAGGTGTGCAGGCGCTGCCCGCGGCGAGCCCAAACCCGACACGCACTAATCCTACTCCTTCTAAGGCATACACCCACTTAGCATTCCCCCCACAAAACATATTAAAATGAAGGTAGAGAATACACGGATGCAGCAATGCACTGTAAATTACCATTTCGCATCAACTGACACCGCCACTCCCCTAAGAATGGCCCAAAATGCTTCGTCTATTTCAGAGTGCCGAAAATTATTCCCTAAGCGTAGGAATTCATGTCGTCAAGCATGGCATCACAAGGAAGTCCACTGTGTTATCTCCACAGGAGTAGTATTCTATAAGTACCTCAAGGGTTGTTCTCCAAAAAATTGTATGTATAAAAGTAAATTACGGGGGTTGTGGTCAGTTGCTCGAGTAATTGGATTAAATTGAATTATTTTAAACAAGAAGATGATTGATGGGGTTCTTAGGTTTCACCACTATTGATCAAGTAATTTCCACCTTCGGGTTCATAAACTCATCTAAGAGCCATTGATGAATGGTCTTCGACGGAAGATTTTGGCATTAAACGCCTTTTGTAAATTTAGAAAAAACCGACGAGCGAGGTTAAACACTCTGTTCAAACAATTTATCAGACTTTAGCTTTGTAATTGCAATCGCACAACGTGTACCGAGGATCTCGCTCACATGCTGTCAAGAAGATCAAATCAGCTAAGGTTTTATAAGATTTTACAAGTCAGCTACTCATACAATCCCGTTGAATATAAAAGAGGAATCGAGGGTTATTACCTTGATCAAGGTGAGTTTCCGAATCATAGAACCCCATCATAAGAGCTTAGAACTTCATTGAAATTATAAAGCAAATCATATTTACGAGAAACTATTCATAAAAGAAACTTGAGACAATCACACTTCCAATTCAGAAAACTAAAGAATCAAAAACACAAAAAGTCACTCTGGAAGAGAAACGTAGTCAGGCCTAACCGAAAGATTAAGGCATGAACTTGAAACTTAATCCGCAAGTTAAGTCTCTTATTCTACTTATAAACCCCAGCAAAACTATGAGAAAACACTCCCTTTGATGAAAACAAAAACCCTAGAAATCAAAAGATGCCCTCCCCTTTCCTTTCTGGCTTTTATACCCTTTCCATCGTGATCTCGAGTCAAGGCCTCTAAGGACGAATGTACCCTTGCACCGGAATTGGAATTCTGCTCAAATCCCACAATTACAAGACGCTCTGCACTATGACTGTGGCGCACCTGCATTCACTTGCTTCCGTGACTTTTTGCTCGGGGGCACCAGACGATGAGAAAGTGGTACCTGCACTACTGGGCCACTGAATTTCGCTTGGGGTACCTCTGCAGATTCGCTTGTCTGCACCTGCGACCACCGCTCTCGCACTTGTTCCCAACATCATTGCACTCTAAAATCTCACCATACCGTCGCCATCATCCCCAATGATCCATATTTCGCTGACACGAACCCTTGTACAATACACACACACACACAAATTATGTACGAAACCCGAAAACCTCGTACAAGTCCAAAAAACACTAACAATCAAAGGTACCGGCTCTATGCAAAATGTAGCAAAGTATGACCAAGGTACAAATTCATATAATTGTCGGTTTTGTGTATCTGACACAGCTCAGGTAAATGTTGATTTGTTAAACTCAGATCCACATCACAAGTATCGTGAAATTTCAATCCTGTCTCCTACTTTTATTTTTCATAGCACCACTGCTAGGTTGATTCAATTTTATACTATCCATATACAATTTCTATTCATTTTTTTTTTTTTCTAACATTAACCTTTTGGTAAATTGCTTTGTTTTTTGGTTTCATTGGTCGTGTTCTCAGGCCGCTTTCATGTGGAGTTTATGCACCACCTGGATAGGAACACGACAGCAAGATTAGAAAGGAGCAGCTCCACAAGAACAGAAATGCGAAGTGAGTATATACACGTTGGTTTATGAGCCTCCACCGAGGAACAAAGAAAGCCAATAGGAGGTTCAGGTCAAAAAATCCCAATGCATATAGATCAACGAGGGATCACACAAGATCCTCCAAGGGTGGCACCTCGCAATGTGCCTCCCAGAAGACAAGCATCGGGTCGTGACCCTACGCCAGTGCCCGCTCCCAACCTTCCATGGAATGGAAAATGAAAATCCATATACTGACATCCGGAGTTCGAGGAGGTTTGGCAAACACATTTAAGGAGGGTGTCACCTCCATATGAACCTAATCTATGTTTAGTAAAAGTCTTTCCACCCACTTTCAAGGACAAGGCAAAACATGGCTCAACTCTTTCGAGGTCAAGGTCCATTAGAACTGGCACTGTAAGTCAAATTTTTGAAAAAATTTCCACACATAGAACCAACAATTTGAAGAGTGCATTTACACCTTTGCAGTTCATGAAATGAGAAATTCTATCAAGCATTGAAAGGTATTTGGAAACCATTGTGTCCTAGCTCTCACCATGGCTTTGACACATGGTTGCAAGTCAACCATTTCTATGATGGGATGTCCCCACCATGGTGCGCTTGTTGAAACTACAGCGGTATACAAGTGAGGACTCTCATGAGTAAAAATCCTAAGAAACCATGATTTCCTCGTGTCTATGTGTGGCCGAGACATCTAAAGTATGAAATGAACCAAACCCCGCAGAGCCGTAGAGGGCTTGCACTGCACCAATCTAAGGAGGCATGTACCACTTCCGAGATATGGAAATGAAGAAGTCATCCACCTCACCAAGGTCGAGGAGCTAGGGAAACCAGGAAATCAACATGAGGTACCAAAGTGAACAGCCCTCATAAAGATCCAATTTGTCATTTGCTGGGTCACCGATCACCAAGGAGAGCATTGCCCAACTGCTCCTTCAGTGAGGGATATGATGGCCGAACAAGCCAATACTGTGGGCCAATACAAGCCACCAACCAATGCCCCATACAGCAACACATATAACCCTAATTGGAGAAACCATCCTAACCTCTCCTGGAAGCCAAACCCTCCAGCATATCCTGGTGCAAGACAACAATGTGGTTCCTCATTCAATCATAATGCTTTCCACCACCATCCCTCATCTCCGGCCGAAAGCAAGCTATTCTAACCGGAGCAAGGTTGTGGGAAATTTCGGTAGAGGAGCATAAGGCGCTCAATGTGCAATTGACCTAATGTAGAAGAGCGTAAAGGTCAATGTCGAGGCTAGCGGGTTAACGTAATCGAGAATCAACACCGTGAGAGCACCTAATGTTAGTAATGGATGGGCCTTCAAAACGAAATGGCTCAAAAGTCACACCTTGCAAAGTTCAATTCTCTGTTGACTAACCAACCAAGTGCAAAGAAAAAAGAAAATTTCCTTCCAGACACGCCTAATCCCAAGGGAGGTATGAATCGAGCCTTCCCAATAACCAACTTCCGTGATACAGTCATGCGCATCACGTGAGAAGTGGAAAGGAGGTTGGAGTGCCGGGCCTAAACCAAAGAAGAAGGCCGTGATGCAAAGTAGTCGAACTGCAGGAGTTGATTAAAGAAGATGTGGCAAAGAAGCGTTACCACCTCCACCTTTCCTCAAGCACTAAAAAGCAAGAAGAAGCCATCAACCAGCCGAGATTCTAGAAGTGTTAAGTCGTGAAGGTCAACATCTCCCCGGCTAGACATGATCAAATAGGTCAACTTATGCAAATTCTCAAGGACTCAGGCACGCTGAAGAGGGTTAATGTCGACAAGAAGGCCTTCCTCAATGCACAAGTCAAAGCGCCATCATTCGCAAGACTCCGCAAAAACAAAGATCCCGCCGCTTCACCATCTCTGCTGAATATCGAATGGGCACTTGTAGTAGAAAAGGCAATCGCTAGACTTTGGGAGCCGCGCAGCTAACTCGCCTTTATCGGGTGTATGCGCTAGGGTTTGTGGAGAGCTTAAGCCCGCACTTTCATCACATCGTCTTCGCGTATAGATCCATAAAAATACCAAAGGGCATCAGGAGGATGTTTTAATACGCGATACCTTACTATCCTCAGACTTTGTTGTGCTTGGATACGTAATCTGGCTGGGTAAAGTGGGGACTAATTATGTGCCTATCATCCTCGAAAGACCATTCTTAGCCACCTCCACGTAATCATTAATCGTCGAAATAGAGTTATGCAACTTACATTCGGAACATGACTATGGATTAACATCTTCCCACTGAAAGAAAAGCATATGCAAACAAGTGGTCAGCTTCGCGGTAGGGAAAAGGGTCCTGAGGAGGATCAGATAACTCGACACTCATCCTGCAGGAACAAGTCGAGCAGTTTCATTTTCAAGAATCGCAGGATGTGCCGATCGAGAAACTATCCTGTGCTCAAGAGCCGCAGCAACCCAAGACTCAGATATTCAGAGGCCATAGAAAGAAGGAAGAAATCCTACCTTTGTCGACGGAGGAAGTAAAATTACTGAGCCTCAAAAGTCGTGGATTCAAGACCCCGCCACGCGAACTAAAAATAATATGCATACTTAGAAGAATACGGGCAATGCCTGAAGGTCATATCCTCCCGTCGCAAGACCCTTTACAGAAAACAACTTGCTAGACATCCTCAGGGAGAACAAGCAAAGTATCATGGAAAATCACCGACCTAAAGGAATTAGCCCAATAGCCAGCACACATCATATCTATTCTGAGCAGGAAGCAAAATCAATACAAGTAAAACAGATAGATCAATCCTCACACGCAGAGGTGGTACGCGTAAGTCTCAAAATTGCTACAAGCCTATAGATCATTTACCCCATATCCGATATAGCACTGGGGGTGAGTCCAACTCAGACAGGCTAAAAAATCAAGGGTAACCATCAGGCATAATGAGAAGGGAGAGGAAATGCCCACTCGCCCTACCACAGGTTAGAGGGTATGTGTTAAGGCTTACCCTGGGTGTTAATCCATTTAGATTCTTTTTCCTTCTTTAGTCTCCTAGCTAGACTCTAACTCAAGCTCTTTTCCATAACACTAGAGTATAAATATGTAGGTTTCCTCATTTTGTATATTAATGAATCAATGATTCATTTTCTCTCTTTCAACATAGATCAGCCCATAAAAGAGCTGAGACTACTGGCGGTTGGGTTTCTTCGCTGGTCAATTCCAAGAACCCATCCAGCGACCGCAGTCACAACCCGCCAGGGAGCCAGCGCCTTTCGCGAAGCCTCACTCTAAGCCAAACCATCGTTAGAGAACCTCGCCGCCGGCAACTTTTACCGGCGACCTCCATTCCGGCCGAAGAGCACACCAACAGGAGCGCCTCCTTCCGATCTACCTTCCGGTGGAAGCCTCGCTGGAAAATAGCATCACACGCGCCCACACGCGCCCACACTCGCCGATCTTAATATCCGAGCGTGACGGGCGCGCGGCACCTGCTTACATGGGCCTCTCCAACAAAAAGGCCCACGATAAGCCCATCCATCATCCACCTGCGCCCACCGCCGCTTAAAAGCCCTTCTTTTCGCTTTTTCCGACCACTCTATCGCGCTTTCCCCGTCATCAATCTCCATTGCTTTTGTGTTTTCAGCTCTACGACATTTTCAGACTCGAGTCAAGACTGGCTGATTCACTTCAATTTCATCCCTATGGTTGAAAAGACTCTCTATGTAATAAAAAAGGTCGAATTTTAATTTTCAGATCCGAACTCCTATGATTACGATAAACTCACAGTGGAGTGAAAATTAACAAATATGGGCGTGACTCGCGGACCTTTGGTTTATTGGTAATGGATGAGGATCATCTTACTCTGCGGACCGCAAGTATTCTGAAGATAAACATTCTCGATGGAAAAAAAGCGATCTTTACTTTGCAATATTCTTGTGATCTATTGATGCAGATTTTATATAATATTGGGGCTATGGAAACTTGTTACACTCTGGAATCGGGTAAAGCGTACACTAACGATATTCGACGTCTCTCTGCAGGGTAATATCCTCATCGCCAATTTGAAACAACAAATTTATGGATATATCTTCTTATGGTGAATGAATATGCGCCCCTTATAGATGAACTTATCTCTATTTGCCAAAGTCTACTAATACTAAGACTTCCCGCATCGAGATGGATCGAGTCTTTATGATCATTCTTACGCAACCTTGGGATAGATTTTGAGAGCGTCAGGAGACAAATACTCCTTTGAAGCGGTTATTCGGTTTGAGGCTCTTGCTCGGTTACTTAATACACCTCCCTTTGCCGCTCAATCCGTACGTCTGAGTTACGGACAGCCGTGATGGTTTCTCAGTCTCTTTAAAGTGATTCAGGTGGGCCATTTGTAACAAATGGTAGGGAGCCAACGTCCTCAATGCACATATTGCCATAGGCTTGGACACACCCGTGATCGATGCTATCAGTTACATGGCCGACCTCCTCGTATTGCTCATTTGGCTCAGTCTTCTGATCATTCAGCATGTTCAAGTTCTGTCTCAGGGAGCTCATCCACACCTCAGGGGGTCATTCTTACGCCCAGTGAATATGAGGAGTACGCCGTCTCGCTGGCGGCCAAATCTTCCTCCATTGTTGCCCAGGGCCGTTAATGTCTCTGCCTTACACATTCATCGGCACCTTGGATCAGCGATCTGGGCATACGATCGTATACAGTAATAAGGCGGCTTTTAGCTACCTTTGCACTTTCCCGGGTGGCACCTTCACTGCAATTACGCTTGGCCAATGGTTCTCGAACCGTAGCTAAAGGCATTGGCCTGGTTGTCCTCCTTCCTTGCCACTTACCTGCATGTTTTATGTTTCCTAATTTTTCCTTTTAATCTGTTCCATTAGTAAGTTGACTCGTGATCTTCATTATTGTCTTTACTTTTTCCCACAACTCTGTAACGCTTGCAAGATGGGGCGTACGGGAAGGCGATTGGCGTGGACGTAAGTCGGCTCTTCCCGCCATCGCCTCTTTGTTCCCATTTGCTTGCACTTCCACGGAAGCTCCTCTCCTCCTTCGCGGTCGTCGGTCATCGAGCCTCTCAGTTTGAATTTGGTTCCTCGTTTTCTAGTTTATCTTCGGCAGATATGGCAATTAACGTCGAACTTTGGGGAAGCATCTTTCGATATCTTGTTCGGCGTTTAGATCGCGAGACCGAAGTCTTTTGAGCTTGTTCACAGATGTTTAGGGTGTACCATTCTACGCCTGCTAGAATTTAGTTCTTTCAATTCTTTTATAGATGATTATTACCGATGTCTTGGTTATTTTTAATGAACACTTTCGAGTTGAGTTATTTTTCTATCTTTCAAAAATTTCATGCTGAAATTAAAGCGACAATTCTATCTTATTCGTATTTTAAGAAGTGATAATCTGAAAAGAATATTTCTCTACGCCATTCTTTTCTTTTATGTCTTCACCTTGGGATTCTTAGCCGTCATCTTGTCTTCCATCCTTAACGAATGGAGTGGCTGAGCTTAAGAATCGTCACAGTTGGAACCTTTCGCACTCTCCTCCTCTATCATAAGGTTCCTCAACGTTTACGGGAAGTCTTTATATTGATTGCTTGTTATTTGATTAATCATTATCTTGCCCATACATTTTGCATGATGGTCTACCATTCTATCTTCTTCTTTCACTTACTTGTCTCTTTTATCTCCCTCATCGTGTCTTTGGTTGTGTTTGTTTTGTTCATATTCTCACTCCTGGGCAAGACAAACTCTCTGCCAAAGCCACGAAGTGTGTCTTCTTGGGTTATTCTCACCTTTAGAGGGGTTATCGTTGTTATTCTCCCGATATTAATCGCTACTTTATCTCTGCTGATGTCACCTTCTTTGAAGATTCCTCCTTAACTTCTCCTGCAACGGTCACGTCATACACTCCGGATGTCTTATCTATTCCTCTTGTTTTACCCTCTCCCAACTTCCCTTCCCCACCTCCAGATGTCGTGACTCGACCGCTTCAGGTCTATACTCGTTGTCCTTGTCCTCCTACAGGGCCTCGTGTTGACTCATCTCTTATGTCGCAGTCATCTCCTACTCGATTCATGACCGTCGATGATCTACTATTGCCATTCGGAAGGTACCGCTCACACTTCTAGCCCACATCTTGTTTATAATTTTTCTTAGCTTCGTCATTTATCTTTTACACTTTGCGCTTTGTTTGCGCTATCTTGTCTCTGCCACTAAAAGCGTAGTGAGGCTCTCTCATCGGATGGAAGCGAGCGATGGTGAAGAAATGGATGCTCTTTATTCCAATAACACATGGGAACTTGTCGCTCTTCCTCCTGGCAAGTCTCTTGTCGGTTGTCGTTGGGTTTATACAGTGAAGGTGGGACACGATGAGTGAGTGATGCGGGCAAGGCGTTTGGTTGCAAAGGGGTACGCTCAGCAATATGGCTCAGACTATTATGATACATTTTCTCCGGTGGCCAAGATTGCCTCTGTTCGCTTGCTTCTTTCTATGGTCTGTTATGCGTTCATGGCCTCTTTTTCAGTTGGATATCAAGAATGTAACAACCCCGTGAGTGATGCCATTGAGGAGGTTTATATGGAACTGTAGCATGGTTTTGTTGCTCGGGGAGGAATGCGGTTTGGTATGCAAATTCACGTGCGTTCATATATGATGCAACGGTTTCCTCGAGGCTTGGTTTAGTCGGTTTATGCCGATTGGTTGAAGTTTGGCATGATTGAAGCGCGTGAGAGTGAATTCCGTTTTTATCATTCGTTAAATCTCTTGGAAAATGTATTTCTTGATTGTTTATGTGGAAGATATTGTCATTATAGGCTTGCGACCGTGATGGTGTTAGAAACTGAGCAACACCTCTTTAGCGGCTTTGAATAAAGACTTGAGGAAACTCAGAGAGTATTTTAAGGCATTAAGTGGCTGATCTAATTCGAGATTGGTTATTTCTTAGAAATTATACCTTGGATATATTGTGAGGAATATTTGGTATGTTGGTATGTACTGCAAATAATATTTCACTATGGATCAGTGTCAAACTTATACGAGTCGGGAAACCACGAGATCCAAAGGATATCGGCGACTTGTAGGTAAGCGAGACTATCTCACTATCACTCGGCTTGACATCTCGTTTCCTATGAGCGTAGTTAGTGGGTTCCTCTGATATTGTGATAAGCGTTTGGGATCGTAGTTCGTATTCTCAGATTATATCGAAGACAGCTAGGGTTAAGGGTGTTGTATGAGCGAGAGGTCCTTTGGGTTGTTGGATCTGATGATGCGGTAGTGACTCACTCACAAATAGACGTTCGTCGAGGTGTGTGTTTTCGTTGGAGGTAACTTAATATCTAGAAGAGTAAGCGAGATGTGGCAATAGGATCTGAGTCTCTTAGGAAGCTGGGAGTCTTGAGCTATGGCACTAGCAATGTATTTCGTATGGTTAGGCGTGTACTCGAAATTTAGATTTGGGAAGGATGAACGAATGAAGGCTTTATATGTGATAATCAAGCCGCCTTAACGTATTTAAGTATGGAGTTTTTCGTAGGAGGATGAAATAACGTCCGCTATCGGAGAAAAGATTGCATCGGGATGCATATCTTCTAGTTTTGTCAACTCTAATGACCAACTAGCAGATATCTTTACTAAGTCTCTTAGAGGCCCTAGGATAAAGTATATATGTGACAAGCTTGGTGTTTTTGACCTTTATGCTCTAGCTTGAGGGGGCGCGTTAAGGTTTAGTCTCTTAATCCATTTAAGATTTTTTTCCTTTTCTCTTTAGTCTCGCAATTAATTTTTCTAAGCTACATTCGGCACCATGCTTATTTAGGTATAAATGTGTATGTTTCATATTTTGTATATGTGAATCAATGTATTCCTTTTCTCTCGATAGTATGTGTGATTAGAAGGTTAAATGAGGTGAAGGATCACTTCCCTCACCGCCGTGGACAGAACTACCAGAATTCCGTAAATCACTTTAAGCTTCTTGGATGGCTATTCGAATACTTCGATTAGGATGCTGCGAGAAGACCGGGAAGACCACCTTCTTTGCCCATTTGGCTTACGAAGCCTACGGGAGGATACCCTTTGGCTTATGTAATGCCCCTGCTCTAAATGATGCATGCTCGGCATCTTAATTGATTTGGTGGAGCGCATTTATGGGAAGTCTACATGGATGATATTTGATTTATGGAGGAGCTTGAAGAATGCTTGATCGACTTGAAACAGTCATAGATGTAGTAGGAAGAACTTAGTCTTTGAATTGGGAAAAATGTCATTTATGGTCAACCGGGGTGTGCAGGACATATTTAACAAAGAAATTGAGGTTAATGAGCCCAAAGTGAAGCGATTTCAAAGCGCCTTCTCCCACGAATGTGAAGGCGTAGAGGGCGATTCTTAGGGCATGTAGGCTTTGGGAGGTTCATCAAAGATTTTTTCAAAATTGCCAGTCTCTTTATAAGCTCTTTGAGTGCCAAATTCATTTGGGATGAAGATTGCGAGGGCTTTGAGGAGCTCAGGCTACTTAACCCACTTGCACCTATAGTGAGGCCCCATTTGAGTTACCTTTCGAGGTTATGTGTGATGCAAGCGACCTCACCATTGGAGCAGTTCTCAGGTAAAGAGAAGAAGGAAAACCTTATGCGGTCTACTATGCAAGCAAAACGTTGAATGAGGCACAGAGGAATTACACCACCATAAAGAAAGAGCTGCTGGCAGTGGTCTATGCCTTGGACAAATTTCATGCATACTTGGTAGGGTCGGACATCGTAATCTTCACAGACCATTCGACTTTGAAGTACCTTCTCACCAAGCAAAATGCCAAGGCTAGACTTATTAGGTGCGTCCTCCTCCTTTAAATTGACACAGGATCGAGGATAAAAGGGGGTGGAGAATGTTGTTGCGAATCATCTCTACAGCGACTAGCCATAGCACACAACACCTGACCTCCAATTAATGATAGGTTTCACGAGGAGTCCACATTTGCTGAATTGGGAAATGCCCCATGGTATGCTCATTGCGATTTCTTGGTAATAGGAGAGTTGAGAATTTGGGAAAGGCCTGAGCGAGGGTTAACAAAAATTCACTCCTACTATTGGGAAGAGCCCTTCTTGTACAAATATTGTGCTGACCAGATAATTAGAAGATGTGTGCTTGAGGGAGAACAACAAGGGATACTCAGCCATTACCATGAGAATGCATGTGGAGGCCATTTTGCTTCCTAGAAAATTGTCATGAAGGTGCTACAATCTGGGTTTTATTGGCCTTCTCTTTTCAAGGATGCCCACACCATATGCAGGGAATGCTTTAAATGCCAAAGATTGGGGAAAATCTCTTGTCGTCACTTGACCCTCCATAAATTCATTAGGATACTCTAAGTTGGCTTGGTCTCCACTGAGACTGAAATGCCACTCCATTTTTTTTGTGTTTAATGAATTTTATTTGGTTTATTCCAAGTTTTAGTTGTAGCTTAGTTATGATTACATTTTCTCATTCTCTTATGCACATTCTCACTTTTTTTTTTTTTTGGAATTTTGTTTTACAGGTGTAGCATAAATCCTATACCCTCTCCATCTCTTTCCTAATCCAAGCATGGCCAGGACCCGTGGAGTGCACAGTTTTAGGCCTCAGGTGCGCCCTTCCTCTCCACCCCCTATCGCCGGGCAGAGCACTCCTCCTGCTGCAGCCACTGCTGCTTCTCATGCCCCTGTTCCTGCTGCTCCAGCCCCCTGTAGGTATGATACACGGGTTGGGCCTACTCCGCCATCTCGTGCTCACCTGCGACCATCCCGGGTTCCCACCTCCAACTTGAGGCCCGAACTTCGGACCGAGTAGTCTTCTAGTTCGAACCACAAGGCCCCATTCCCCTTGTTCAAGGTCGGTGATGACCTACCCGGATCATCCCCTACTTCTATTATCGGCGCCCCTTCTTCCGCCATTGGCCCCATTACGAAGGTGAATTCAGATTGCGGTACGGGGAAGTGCTTTGCGAGACATATTATGATTTTCCCGGCGCTGCTAGATCCTAAGCTCGGAGATTCCTGTAGGAAACGTGCGTGATTACTCCACAGGCCTTTTATGATCCGTGTAGGTTCTTTAACCCCCGAGTGGTCATCGAGTTCTACCATACCATGACATCCAGGAGAGTACCTCATCTTATTGGTATCCATTTCTCGATTGATGGCCGCGAGGGGACACTTCAAGCCGCCAATATTGCAACCACATTCCATTTCCCTCTTGTCCCTATGACTCTTCGGTTGACTATAGAGTATGGCCCAACCACTTGCCTAGGGAGATGGTTCGCGTATTATCCAGAGATGTAACAGTAGGGTCTATACTTTTCCGGAGACAACTTCCCCTGAGTATGCTCCTTATCGACCGTATCTCTTTGCGGTCTAACCTCTTCCCTTCCGACATCTGCATTTGTGCAGTGAAGAGGAGCTATTCTAGAGAAGCTCTGCTCCGCATCGAAGGTTTCGGTTTAGCCACATTGGGCTTTTCATGACATCCTTGTTCCACTTTGAGAATGAGTCCACCCATCAAGAACTGACGAAGGCTGAATCATTTACCTCCACACCAGACTCTTATGCGGTGTTAGAGCATATGGGTTTCTGTTGAGCCCCGATTGGGCCTTGCGACGTGCGAGGCCATCCTTACTGTTGATAGGTGGCATCTTCTTACCCATGCTCAAAACCTCCCACTTCAGGACATAGTTGAGGATATAGCAGTTAACCATCACATGGGATCTGAAGGAGCCCAGTTACCATCATGACTCTGCGATCCTTTGCTCCATTACTCGTCCTTGACATCCTCTGCCTGCCCCTCCGGTGCCTCCGGCTCTACAGCGTCGGTTGGACCTAGTACATCGAGGCGCCTCCGCGGCATATCTCCATATCCGCCGAGTTTTCTAGCTATTATGGATGCGGAGTCCGCACCTTCACCATTACGTCGGCATCTTTGTGGTACGCCCCACATCGGCCTTAGGCGGGAGGATGGCCGCGCCGCAGAGGCCACCATCGCTCAGACCACCTCCTTGCTTGCACAGAACCACGCCATCCTCGTGTAAATTCAGAGTCACCTGGGTCTGCCTCCTATCTCTCCATTAGTACACCTTCGGGCCTCTTAGATCATCCTCCGGTGCGGCGGCGAAGATTCTCCTCCGGCCATCGGCGGCTCGGCTTGCCCATGCAGAGGATGACATACCACCAGTTGCTCACCATTGAGGAGGTAGCACTTCCTTTTCTAACTTTGTCAAGGCCCCATTAAGGACAATGTGACGAGTTGGTTGGGAAATTAGCGAATAAAGTGGCTTTTACATTTATGTTTTGTTACTATTTTGACGAGTTTTTGTGAAAGATTAATGACTTCTTTATTTTAGTTTGTTTGTGTAGTTGTTTGTTTTGGTTGTGAAGCTATCGGTTTTTGCAAAGTGAAAATATAGTCATATATCTTTTACCACATACCATCGACCCACACTTACGGGTTGCAAGTACACCCATTTTTTGTGTTTTGCCTAGCTTGCGGTTTGAAAAATTGAAACATTGTCAATCTTTGTTGATGTTAGATTGATTTCATGCTTAATTAAGCGGATGATGATTCCCACATTCTTTGTGCTGACCCTTTTTCTTCTTCCGCCTCTAGCTAACCACCTACTTTGTGCACATAAGGTTTCAACACTAAAAATTTGAAAAGCTGCTGCTTCTAAATCTTGCAAAAGTCTATCCTAGTTTCATTTACTACCTTCAATGAGTTAAGGATCCCACGTGAAAAAAGGCGATGAGTCTTCCCGAAGAAAAAGAAAAGAAAAAGAAAGAAGAAAATTGTTATGTTTGTAGGCTTAGAGCACGGTCGGGGGTATCGGCGAGAAGTCTTTAAAACTGGTGCCTAAATGGCCCCAGTTTAGAGCCCTTGGAAAAGCAATTAACTCCTTTACATGGAGTGGATGGGTGAGGTTGAGCGAGTTGTAGGTGTTGGAGTCTCGAAATCGTTCAAAGTCCGAGGTGAAACTTGAAGAGTTTGTGGTTGAAAAATCCTTATGACTTGATGCCCTAAGCCTTAATTGGTTGGGAGTCATCGATTGATCCCCGTTACATGGACTTAGTTGAAGTCGATTCCTCAGCATTGCACCCCTGCAACACAAAAAGAATTGTGGAATAAGAGTGGATCCTGATCTATGTAGATCGATTAGTGTGGGTGGAATGATGGCAGTTGGGGAGAGTGCGGTTTAGGCGGTTTATTGTTGAAAACTAATCCACGTAAACACTTAGATTTTGAGGTGGAAGTTATAGGTTGATTCTCTAGGAAGAGGAAAGCTCTGCTTTTGATCTTGAATTCTATATGACATTAAATTCTCGAGATGGTTATTGAAGTGAGAAGTTTAATTGATTCTCATTGAGGGTTAGGCATTACTCATGCATACTTTTGAAATACCATTTTTGAGAACAAAATTTTGTTATTATTTTGTTTGCTCTCTCTTCACTGTCTTCCATTCTTGAGGAATTTGCTTGATGTCGATTAGGGAGTGATTAGTGCCCAAAGTCTTTATTTTAGTACTATTTATTATAGGTTTTGAGCACTTTGTGTAGTGCTTGAATTAACTTAGATTTCTTGTACAGTTAAGATTAAACTATTTCTTGATCGCATTTTGTGGCTAATTTTGTAATTTTTGCAAGCTATTTATGTCAAATTTGTTGGTCGATCAAGCACGAAGAATTTGGAGTCGAAGACTCAACATTGCGAGATCAATCGAAGGAAAGAAGAGCAAAGAGGCAAGAGAAAATGAAACTGAGAAGAATTGCTTCACTACGTTTGTGATTTTGGCCCTGACTCCCAGTTGACCCACTTTGCATTTTACCATTTGCCCTTCATGTATTATGGGTATTGAGGTATTTTTGTATTTTCTTGAGCACTATATAAGCTCAAAGCAAATCTTGTAAGGGGACTTTTCATTTGCATTTTACATATAGAGCAGGCGGAGTTTTCAGCTCATTTTCTTTCTCGTTTTCTTGCTTTCTTGGTACGAATACCGCGGGGATGACAAGCTGAGGAATGGTTAGCTAACCGCCTTTATCCTTGAGGAGAGACTCACAGGTTTAATGTAAAATGATGGTTCTCTATTTTAATCATGACATTTATTTCCATTAATGTTTCTATCTCTCATTAAGGTTTAAATCCCTTAGATCTACCTTGATTGGCTAGGTATTTGATATCTTTTAGGGTTCGGTGGATGCTTGTGCTAGATCACGAGATTCGATTGGATTGTCATCTATTTGTCAGCATGGGTAGATCGTGGAGATATGTTTTCAACGTGTCGAGGGCATTAATGTCCAATAAATGCTATATTTCAAAAGGAAAATTATTAGGGTTCAGTTTTTATAGCCAAATGAAGATTCGGTTCAAGAAATGACTATAGGTCATCCTCTCCAACGCGAGGAAAAGGACCCGAGAACCTCTCATTACCTTACAACCTCAACCCCAGTAGCCCGATGCTGTAAGGAGTTCTTTAGGAGTTCTTTTTCATATTTTATTTCAGTTTATCTCCAGTCTGCAAACCATTCACCTCTATTGTTTTTACAACACCCTTAATCCAAAGTGAAATTCACCTTTTTAAGCCAACTGCAAATCATTTACACGAAGAAAACTCATCCCTGTGTTCGACCCTAGAGCCACTATCTTTGCGATAGCTATCTGCTTCTACGTGATAGGAAGAGTAGGTTATAAATTTTGTTGATTCGACACACCATTTACCGCTATATCGAATCGTTGAGTAGGGTTATAGAAGAATGGGTACTTCTTGTATTTCGAGGAATGCAAAGATAAGTCATAAAGCTACGTCGTTGAGGAATGCAGAGATTAGAGAGCAAGATATATACTTCGTCACCCTAAAGGAATCTACGAGGATAAGAAACAGACTCGTCACTCGAGGAGTCTTTGAGAGATAAGAGAGCAGAGATAACTCTTAAGAAATCGAAAATGTTATTAAGTGAAGCTGATTTCTTAAAAACACATTAGGGGTATATATGGCCTATGCACTTTCTAAATCCGATATAGAAACTCCTACTTTAACTTGGAAAACAAGACTTTCTAATTTAAATAAAAGCGACTCCTCTGAAAGCTTGACAACTCTACTTAGGAAAACAAATTTTCTAAATTCAATAAAGCAATTACTACTTTGACTTGGAGAACAAATCTTTCTAAAATAAAACAACTCCAAGTCAAAATAGTAACAAGACTCAAATACTTGGATTTAGAAACATATTTGGTGTCTCTGAGGTTCCACAACCTCCCAAATCTGAATTTTCCATAATTAAGATTGAATTCCCAATGTATGTCGTAGAAGCTCTTGCATCATTGGGTTATAGCCCCAAAAGACACAGGGTTGGTCTTACCCTTGGGTTGTGGTCCCTAAAGACACGAGGTTGGCTACCCTTGGGTATGAGTCCCAAAAAGTACTAGCAGATGTACAAGTATTATCTGAAGCATTGATGAATAACATCTTTGATGGCACATATATGACAGTTTATAATATGAGGGAAAACTTGAGAGAAACAGAGATGAAGCTCTTTGCACAATATGCATGCATATCAATTGTTATTGCATATTCACTAAATGTTTAAGCATACTGATCATGCATCTTGTCTTATATTTAATTCATGTTAACTGGATATGCATAGTATGACCATAAATTTCCGACTGAGTTGTGAACTCACCCTATTTCTCCCAACATTTTAGATGCGGGAGAGAAAGTGTGACAAGGGTGGCTGAGCTAGCTTTAGCATGCTACAAATTGGATGTTGTTTGCTCTTTTTGAGATCATTTTAAGGCTTGTGCCTTGTATGATAGTCATTTTGGGAGAAAGTTGTAATTAACACCCATTTTGTACCCTTGTTAGTATGAGCTATCCATAGTGGGACTTGGGGTTGTGGAGGCACCAAGGTGGTGGCCTTGGGTTGTATTCATCTAAAGGACTACTTTTGTGTAATATAATGTTTACAAGGTTTTCACAAGTTGTGAATGTCGATTATATACGTGTTTATCACAGGTTCTCATTCCTATCGATGACATGCTATTAAACCTAAACACAATGGTTTCCTTACTTTGTGTATAATATAAGTTAAATAATTGAAAAAGAATTGGGGTGTGACGATTGAAGGAGTGCAGAGTGTAGATACTCGGTTGAGGTATTGCACGTTAAAAGCCTTTCACCTTTGGTGAAAAATGATGTTCTTTATTTTCTTCATCTTATATTGATGTAATGTTTTACGAATGCTTTTGAGAGAGGGAATGAAGGAAGTTTATTCTGAATTCCACTAGAAGTGATTAGGTTTGAAAGTACATGGGTAGAGAATAATTTGTCTGTTATAAAATTAATTGTAAACGCTAAGTAGATGGAGAAAATCCTTGCATTTGAAATAGCCACAGTGGATGTAGGCGGTCTTTGACCACGTAAAAAAAAGATTGTATGCGCTTTTACTTTGTTGAAAATATTCCATAACTGCTCTACACACTCTAAGACCTACAGGGGGAGTTCAGACTCACTACACTAAAGTTCGAACGAGATCACAATCCAAATACCAAGGATTGTGACCAAACACACACTTATATCTATCAGTTTTGATCAACACTTATTAGATTCTCTTTTGTCCAAAGTTGCTATGATTCCTCTTTGTTTCTTTGCAAGACTACTAATGGAATCGTTTTACTTCTAGTATATGTTGATGATATTATTATTACAGGGATTGACTCTGAATTGATCTCTCAGCTTCAGCGGCACCTTCAAATTTCTTTTCATATGAAGGAACTAGGTCCTTTACGCTATTTTTTAGGCCTTGAAGTGAACTCTACCTCAACTGGTATTTTCTTACATCAACATAGATACATGCAGGAGATAATTACTTTGGTTGGTCTTCAAGATGGTCGTTATGTTGATACCCCCTTAGAACTGAATGTTAAATATCATCGTGATGAGAGTGATTTCCTACCTGATCCCTCCTTATATAGACGATTAGTGGGGAGCTTAAATTATCTAACTATTACTCGGTCTGATATTTCCTTTGTTGTTCAACAAGTTAGTCAATTCATGGTCGTTGCTCATCGCATTGTTCACTATTTGCAAGGCACTTCTACCCGAGGTCTTTTATTTCCTGTGGATTCTCCTATTCACTTTGTTGCCTATAGTGATGCTGATTGGGCTTGTTATTCTGATACTCGACGCTCAATTAGTGGTGGGTGCATGTTCATTGGCACTTCTCTCGTCTCTTGGAAAAGCAAGAAGCATGATTGGGTGTCTAAGTCCTCCACCAAGTCTAAGTATCGAGCTATGTCCTCTGCATGTTCTAAAGATTGTTGGGTTTCGGGGACTGTTGGGTGAGCTTAGGTTTCCTCAAATTGAGCCTACTTCACTTCTTGCAGATGATACTGGTGCTATCCAAATTGCCACTAACCCAGTATTTCATGAGCGCACCAAGCACATCGAAGTGGATTGTCACTATATTCGTGAAGCATATGATGCTCACGTCATCTCTCTATCGCACATCACCACCGATCTCCAGACTGATGATGTGTTTACCAAGGCTCTCTCACACCATTTTTTTTTGTTACCAAAATGATGCTTTTTGATCATCCAACATCAATTTGAGGGGGGGAGGGGGGGGGCCAGGGGAGAGGTTATCAATGGCAGAGATTGTGGACTATTAATTGGCAAAGATTGGGGACTATCAATTGCAATGTCAATGGCAGAGATTGTGGACTATCAATTGCAAAGATGATAGCAGAACTTATAAATGAGATTACAAGATCTAACTTACCATAATCTGTGTATCAGTTGTTCCATAACTTGTATATTAGCTGTATGTATATATTCTTATCAAAGTAGATTAGCAGTAATTAGTGTAATGGTTGAAGACATATTCTTACCAAAATAAGGTGTACAACAACTCTTATTTAATGGAAAGAACCTCAAAGAAGAGAAGAGGGACATTCAGCCATTTACTCAAATCTTGTTAAAGAGCCAAAATGTGTAAAAACGAAGAAGCTAGGTTTGGAGCTCAAATATGGTAGAACCCATTACCGGTTGAAGGTTGAGGAGAAGTAGACGTAGGCAAGAAAGGGGGGCTGCACCGCTATAAAGCTTTCCTTCATTGTTTGTGCTATTGGATTACATTAAACTTCTATTTGTTTTGCAAAAAGTTTTTGAAAAAATCCAATTCACCCTCCTCTAGGATTATTTGCTATATATATATATATATATATATCGTGTGGAAGTTATAAAGCTGTGTGTGTATTTGTGTAAATAATCCTTGGTTTGATGGGATTTTTCCTTATTCTTTCTTTTTCACTATTGTATGCATTTCTTTTGTAGTATACTTTAAAATTAAAAAACACAAATTTTCTCCATATTTCAACTTATTCATTTAAGCTGTACATGGTTAATTCCAACAAAGCATGAGCCTGCAGGCACACATACCGAATCATGCACACCAAAGCAGGGATGTGTCTGTATTTATATAGTTGCATGCATGTTTGTGAGTGTAACCTTGTAAAGATCAAGCTCCATAACTGATATAATCTATGATTATGGAAGTACTAACCTTGACACGGAAGTTATCATAAATAGGATGCCTAGTGGATGCTCCAACTGCATAATTGCGCTTCTGATCAATTACTGTGACTGAATCTTCATGATCAACATACTTTTCCATGAAAGCCTCTCCAGTAATATACTCTGGAAGTTTTTTGGCAGAAATAGCTTCATATCTGTAATGTGAATCCAAAAAGCAGGAAAAATCCCTTTTTAATCCATACTAATGAAATGATGAATTTGATCCATCAAGGTTGTTCATACTCTATCAATTACTTGTGGCACAACATACAAAAATATAACTTTAGGGAAATTAAGTATTACTAAGGAATATTCCACGACGAGGAGTAACAGATTAAAAGGGAAAAGGACAGTATCTATGATCTAGAGATGCCAGGGTTGACTTTCTCTAAAAGAATAAATTGCATGTTTAGAGCTGTTTACTTCATAACTGTCTATTTGAGAACATCATCCCTGGAATTCATCTTTGGACAGGTATTTACCTGTGAGGTAAGAGGTTGCATATGTAATCTAATGAAGCTTCTACTTCAAGCAATTCTCCAACATCCTTTTCCATTTTATCAGAGTTCATAGCACAAACTTGCTGGTCAGAGTTATCATTTGATAATGAGCATGCCAATGTTTCAGATGCCATGATCTTTCTACCCATAAATGTACCAATTCTCACCAATCCATGATCTGCACCGCCAACACTGCAAGGAATAGATTTAACATTGGATGAGAAAGAAGCTAAAGATCCAGAGAACCTAGGAGTAACTAAACTGAGGAATGGACACCGACACAATAAACTTAATGCCAAATTAAAGTGTCTATGCTGACTGCAACCTTTTGATACAAAACCAAATAAAGATAGTGCTCAAGGCTTCAGGAAAGCTTCAAAAATCAATAAGGTAAGAATAATGTTGAAAGAAGCTAATTATGCTATATGGTGTTGTTCAAGGAAGTTTGAAGTGTCTACTTATTTATGATCCTTATATCGCCATAGGGACCAGGAAGCATCACTGAATCCATATCAATACTTCTCTTAACATGAAAAAAGGTTACTATTTCTGTAGCAATTATTATTTGCTTCAGAAACTCACTGTATGCAATTATTCAAAATAAAAGGTGTCTAGAGATTTGTGTTTTTTACTATTGGAAGTATAATTTCACTCTTGCAGTCAATTGCTTTTTGGTGGTTGCAGGATAGAAGACTGAATGTATGATTAAGTGGTACTTTTGGATAGATCTCATCTTGATCAATAAATTCTAGATAGGACATAAATCCCAATTTCCTTTCTTCTTCTTTTATATTTCTTGTTTGTGTTAGACAGTTCTCTCATTGCCCTTGCCCATTCATTCTCTTCCCTATTCTACATCAAATCCTGAGCTATAATAAAATCAAGAAATGCAAAAGAATGGGAAGAGAAGGCATGCAACAGATAATGGTTGATGCAAGTCCTTTCTTGTTCTGTATGAATAGATATGATAAATAAGAATTAGTTGCAAATATTAAGTAAATTATAATGAAGACAGTTTATTGACAAGGTGTTGATCTATCATCAATATGTGAATAACGTAGGAAACAATAATTTTAAATATATAGATTTTATTTTATTCCTGTAATTACAGATATTTGAATGATCATGCTGAAATATCAATTAAACTTATCCAGAATGTTGGATATATAGATGGAGCTACTAATATGCTGACAAAATTTTCATTTTATGATTACAACATTCTCATATAAGCCATATTACCATAATGAATATTAACAGAACAGATTTGTTTATAAGAACAACTGGAAATGCAATACCTGTGTTATATTCCAGAATCAATTCCCCAAAATTGTAAACGTGAAGGGATTTCCACAAGTCCCAGCACCCCAGCAGGCTGCATGGGATACAAGAAATTGTGACATTCAACATTTACCCCAACAACATTTTCCACAATTTTGATTATAATTACTTGGCACACCATTGCAAGAAGCTTGTTTGCTTCACCACATGCAGAAGCCATCTGGTCCATTACCCCACATGGAGCTCCAACAATGCGATTCTCTACCTTTTAAAAGTAAAATGTAAAGAATGAGTTACACAACCATGTGCATACAGAATTTCCAAATTAAAACTGAAAACAGCCTAATAACTAAACAAAAAATGAGGCATGTACATGCCTTTTGACTAAGTTGTCAATTGGATTGATACCTCTCATTGTGAGAGTTCCTCTCATTATATAGAAGGTGATAGAGTATAACAAGGCTGAATTCCAACAATTACAACAATTAAGTCTAGCTAAATAAGGAAGTTACAGCACAAATGATATATACAACTACTCTAGCTAAATAAGGAAGCTATAATACAATTGCTACAACACAGCAGTACTATTAATTACAATATATACATAGCTAGAATACAACAATCATGCACCAATTTCTAGCTTGATATATATGGCAACACATATCTGATTGGCATCCCCCCTCAAATTGATGTTGGTCGATCAAGAAGCATCAATTTGCCTACAAGGAGCTGATGATGTTGTCGTGTCATGACTTTTGTAAACACATTAGCTATTTGGAGGGTAGTAGAAACATAAGGAAGAGAAATAATATGAGAGTCCAAGGCTTCCCGAATAGAATGACAGTCCACCTCAATATGCTTTGTGCGCTCATGATAAACAGGATTAGTAGCAATCTGAATAGCACTAGTGTTGTTAGCATAGAGAAAATGAGATCGAAGTGAAAAACCATTCTGGATAAATTCCATGGCTTGGACAATCTCAAAACATCTGACGGACATTTACGGTGTTCAGTTCCATAGAAGATTTAGAGACTCGAGCCTGCTTCTTACTTTTCCATGAAATCAAAGAATCACCAAGAAACATGCACCAACCTGAGACAGACCGTCGAGTATCAGGACATCCGACCCAATCAGCATCACTATAAGTGACAAGACGAAGAGGAGAACCAGTTGCGAAGAATAACCCACAGCTAGCTGTCCCATGAAGATACTTAATAATACGACGAATAATATGACGAACAACAGCTAAGTGAAGATGACGAGGAGTGTGCATAAATTGACTAACCTACTGAACTGCAAAGGAAATATCAAGACGAGTAATAGTCAAACAGTTCAAGCTGCCCACCAATTGTTGAAAGATAGTGGGATCAAGAAACATATCACCCTCCTCACTTCGATACTTCGTGTTTACTTCCAATGGAGTATCCAAAGAAAAAGTATCCTGAAGACCAGCCAAAGTAATCAAATCATGTGTGTACTTGTATTGATTTAAAAAAATGCCAATAGAATCAGTAGGAACTTCCAACCCCAAGAAATACGTAAGAGGACCAAGATCCTTCATGTGAAAGGAAGCCTGAAGATGTTGCTACAAACGAGTAATCAATGTAGAATCTGTCCCAGTAATGACAATATCATCAACATAAACCATGAGAATAACAATACCAATAATCGTTTTGCAGAGAAACAAAGATGAGTCATATTGGCTCTGCTTAAAAGAAAAGCAAAGCAGGGTTGATTGGAATTTATCAAACCATGCCCGGGGAGCTTGTTTCAACCCATATAGAGATCGTTTCAGCTTACATACATCCGAAGAGGAGGTGGATGACAAGCCAGGTGGGAGACCCATGTAAATATCTTCTTTTAGATCACCATGAAGAAATGCATTTTTGACATACATCTGATGAAGTGGCCAGCCCTGTGAAGCAACAATAGAAATAACCATTCGAACTGTAGTCATTTTGGCGATCGGAGCAAAAGTCTCCTCATGGTCGACCCCATACTCTTGTTTGTTACCAAGGACAACCAACCGTGCCTTATAGCGATCGAGAGTACCATCAGAACGAAGCTTAATCGAATAAATCCATTCGATGGCTTTAACAATGGAGGGCATTGAACAACATCCACATGTATGATTGTCCCAAAGAGGCACGAAGTTCTTTGAAGTCGTTGTTGCGGCCCAGCAACCATGTGTTTAGCGACCTACGAGATAACATTTAAGTATGGGAATAGAGGTCAAAGTGTATGAAGAGATGTATGTGAAAAACCATACCGATCAGGAGGATGACGGACTCTGGAAGAGCGTCGAAGAATGGTGTTGGAAGTCGAATTGATTGTGGAATGATCAATTAGAGCATTTCGAATGACGGTCTTGCTCGAGGCGGTAAAGTTGGACGTTGTGGTTCATACACAATCAGCAGTTTAAATCTTTGAGGGTAGAATTTGCTTCGTCAAAATTAGGAAGAACATGTATCTTTAGCAAAGACACAACATGAGTAGAGAAGAATGATTGATTTTCAAAGAAAACAACATACGAGAAATAGGAAATTTGTTAGAGCATGGATCATAACAAACATAACCTATGTGTGAAATGCTATATCCCATAAATGCACATTTAACAGATTGAGTAGAAAGTTTATGACGTTCATGGGATGGCAAATGGACAAAACAAACACAACCAAAAGTATGCATGTCAAGGTAGTTGGGATGATGATAAAGACGATAATAAGAGTCTGAGAGTCGAGACACGGGACGGCGGTCGATTAATTACATGAAGCTGTGCTGAGGAAGCTGACCCCGAAATGTAGATTAGACAGAGATTGACAATAAAGTTCTACTTGACATCTAATAGGTGGCGATTCTTAAGTTTGGCAACACCATTTTGCTGAGTAGTATAAGGACAAGAGTGTTGAGAAATAATTCCCTTGTTTTGAAGAAAATCATGAAATCCATGAGACATATATTTGCCACCCGGATCAGATCTTAGCACTTTGATTCTTGAAGAAAATTGAGTCTCAACATAGGCGACAAAATTTTGAAAGACAAAAAATACCTCAAATTTAGAACGAAGAAAATATATCCAAGTATATTTGCTGTAATCGTCAATGAATGTCACAAAGTATTTATATTTGGCATGAGATATAATAGGAGTAGTGCCCTACACATCACTATGGAACAAATCGAAACAACATTCAACACAACTACCGTGAGAAGGAAATGAAAAAGGCTTACTCTTACATAGTTTGCATGTTGAACAATCAACCAAAAGATGAGAGGAAAATTGATCTTTATTACCCAAGAAACCAGGGTTGACTAAATGAGATAAAACAACAAAGTTAGATGACCTAAATGTTTATGCCATAATTCACTCTGTTTGTTTACAATATGAGTACAAGCGAACATGAAAATTAGAAATGGAAAAGTGCAAAAACAATCGTCCAACTTTAGGCCCTTCGCGAAATCACATTTTTCACGAACACTGATCCTGCGCAAATACAACCATCACGAAAATTGAACATCATAGTTATTATCAACCAATTGTCCCTCTTGAAATGAGACTAGTATTAGAAAACTCGGGAGATACAAACACATTTTAACAAAGAATTGATGTCCCCGATAGCATGAATAGTGGCGAGTACCATTATGTCTGAATATTGGTTGCGCCATGATTGGTAATATCACGAACATTACTAAGATTGTCGGAGGAGTTAGTAATATGATTAGATACTGCCCGAATCGGCAAGCGAAATGAGATGGTAAATCACCCTTAACTTGAAGCCACCAAGAGTGAAAAATTTGAAATAATCATCTGCTGAACCATTTCATGAGTAAGTGTTGATTTGTCAACGGTACAAGATAACACTTGACCTAATTACCAACAACGGCAGTTGGCAACATTGGCAGCGGTCGAGGGCCAGTAGGGCGGTCTTTGATAATGTGCTGGGCTTCTTTGCAATAGTTCTGAATTTCTTCCTGGTCATGACAATATGTCCGTATTCCTTGCGGGAATATCATTGAACTAGTTGCATGTTACGACCTTACCTCTCCGGCAGGGAGTGCATAATGTTGCATTATCGGGTATGTTGTTTTGTTGGAGAATAGTTTGTGTTGCAAGGCGTTCTTCACCAGTAATTCACGAAGCACGCACCCGAAAGAAGGAAGGGCACGATTCATCCAGTTAGGCCAGATTGATCTCTCTTGCTTTGTTCATGAACCTCTTGAGCAGTGAAGAATCAAAAGCGGTACCTTTATAAACGCTATGTCAACGAATTCAACCCATAAGCTCTAAAATCCAAAGAAATAATATTGAATGGAGAGATTACCCTGAGAGTAATTAGCGATATCATACTCTAATTGAAAACGTCTGCCTGTGTTATCTTGATTATAGACCTTCTTTAAATACTCCCACATATCTTTAGCTGTCTTGTACGACCTCAAATTGAAAACAATCAACTAGTCAACAGATGCTAAAATCCATGTCATGACTCTAGCATCTTTGACTTGCCATTGAGCCAGTTTAGTAGGCTTAGTAGGGGCGATGAATAATTTTTTCCTGTGAAACGCACACCAAAAACATCAACGTTGATAGTTGACATAATGCCCATAATGCCCAGAAAACCAGAAATATAACCCCACCAAATGCAACCACAAAAAAACAGTAACCCCAAGAGTTCCAAAAGAACTGAAATAAGAAGATTTCAGCCCAGAAATATAACCAGCAGTAGACTAGACGACCAAAACTCGACAGCAGCAGCAGCAGTAAACCCAGAGGCAGCAGCAGTATACCCAACAGCAGCAGAAAAATAACCGAAACTCAAAAAAAGACTATAGAATTCTGAAATGGCTCTGATACCATGTCAATTGGATTGAATACCTCTCATTGTGAGAGTTCCTCTCATTATATAGGAGGTGATAGAGTATAACAAGGCTGAATTCCAGCAATTACAACAATTAAGTCTAGCTAAATAAGGAAGCTACAACACAGATGATATATCTGACTACTCCTGGCTTTAAATGAAGCTATAATACAGCTGTTACAACACAGCTGTATTATTAATTACAATATATACATAGCTAGAATACAACAATCATACACCAATTTCTGGCTTGATATATATGGCTACACATATCTAACTGACATAAGTAAAACAAGATCTCTTGGGGCAATGTTTAACCCTGCACATGAAATGGATGGTTAGTGCAACTCAGTATATCCACAAAATTGAAACATGCCAACATGCATACTGATGTAGGAGTAGGACAACCCTAGGAACGTTGTCTACACTTAGAACAGGTGGGCTAAGGTTTTCATTATTTAGGATACTTTAAGGAGAGGAACAAATATTTAAGTTTATGATAGAAAAGAATGAATAACAAAATTAGGCAGAACAAGGTAAGAAGGGAATATATGGAAACCTCATAATTTCACTAAGGCTTTCTAGGGTTCTCACCTAGAGGAAAGTCAATGGAGTCTCACTATTGAGAATTGCAAGGACTGCAAATAAACAAAATATTATTACAATCAAAATTTCTTCCCTTGATTTACATCAATTTGCCTTATTTATAGGCTTCATGAAATCATAATATGTACTAAAATTCTAATAACTTATTATGATTCTAATTCTAACTTGATCCTAACTACTCTAATCCTAGTTTGATTCTAACAACTAATCTTAGTTTGACTCAAATTACTAACTCTAATTTGACTCTATTGGCAACTAATAAAAATTCTCTTTTTTGATGTATATCTTAGAAATTCGTCCATATCACATACTAGAGGAGGTTTTATTTATAGACTTTTAGGTGGATTTCTATCAACTGCTGACTGGAAATATTTCAGAAATGTATTGGAAACACTACTAGGGAGCAATATCTTGGAGGCATATTAGAATATTCCATATCATTTTTACCATTTCCAAGGAGGCAAGATGGTCAAATGTAAGAGCATTTGCTTGAACAGCTCCACAGTCCAGCAATACCTGCCTTCCATGAAGTACATCAAGACAATTTCAGGCTTAAAAAATGGAAATGCGATATGTCATACACCTCATTCGAGGCTACGGAAAGCAAGGACATTAAACATGATCCAGAGGACCAAAAAATGAATTAATTTCTAGGCCAAAATTGTTAAGCCTTTATCAACACTGAATTAAAATTGAAATGTATGGACGCTTCTGTTGCCAAGATAAAGGCCCGAGGTAACACAGCAGTTTTGTAATACTAAATTAAGCAAATTGAGAAAACATAAATCATTCTAGAAGACCATGGGGAAGGATGGAGATAAGATGAGCAAAAAAATGTGTACTAATGCAGGTAATATACTGACATGGGCATGATTTCCAGCATTCCATATGATTTTTACAGATGATATTCGTGATTCCATTCTAGAACTTAGACCTTACCATTTCCGAGGAGGCAAGAGGGTCAACTGTCAGAGCATCTGCTTGAACAGCTCCACAGTCCAGCAATACCTGCTCTTCCATGAAGTACATCAAGACACAGTTTCAGGCTTAAAAACTGGAAATGCGATATGTCATACACCTCATTCAAGGCTACGGAAAGCAGTGACATTAAAGGTGATCCAGAGGACCAAAAAATGAATTCATTTCTATGCCAAAATTGTTAAGCCTATATCAACACTGAATTAAAATTGAAATGTATGGACCTTGCGGATGAAAAGTCTTGACTGTATTTCTGATGTAAAAACAAAGTCAGGAACAGCCGTAACCACATGAACATCATGCCCAGCTGCAATCAGATGACGAACAACCTATGCATCACAACCAATCACCCAACTTCATAGCTGCCCGAAGAAGAAGATCTTTAATTCAACACTACTATACCAAAAAGGAAAAATCTGGCTACCGTCCCATGACAAAATCGAATTGAATTGAATGAATTTTTAGGTCAGACATTCAAAAAAACCCAAATCATCACCAATGTCATTATGATTAATTGATTACACCCAAATCAAATTCGATTTCGTTAAAATTTCTTCATATCAGTGTCCGACATTCATTAGCATTCTCATTCACTCACTCATCAACTTCCTCGCATCCATAATTTTCTCAACAAAGCAAAGAAATTATCAAAAACAAAAATGGGTTTCTACAAACGATCATACCTCGACAACGCGAGTAGCGTGACCAAAGCCATGACCAGTTACATAGTAGACGAACACTAGATGGTCGCCGTTCTTCTTCATCGCCGCCATAAACATCACAAATGATGGGCAAAGTGGAGTTTTGTACGGAAATATGGTGTTTGAAAATAAAAAAGATAAAATCGGTCCCATTGGAGAAAGTGATGGCCAAAGTAATGTAATCTGTGACGGGAGCGGCCGGCGTTTGATTCTCGCGGGAGCCGTGCGGGACTGGCGACATTTAGATTCATCGATTGCCGTCGTACTGGCGACGGCGTTGGTCATCGATTGTTGTGAAATGCGGCGTTTTAGTGAATTGAATGTCGTCGTCCCCTTGGCATGGCGTTGTGACGTTAAATTTGATGTGCAGGGCTTTTCTTACCACATTTCAGTAAAAGCCTTATAATATCGCCATTTCAGATTAGATTGTCGCACTCAGAACTCCGTCTGCTCTCTCGGTCGCCCCCTCCTCCTTCTAGTCATACATTCGTAGAATCGGGTAACGTTTTAGACTTTTGAAGAAACGTTTTATTTAAATTTTTAAATTGTGTTTTTACATGCAATGTTTTGAAATCATGATGTTAGGAGACGATTTGTTTTGTTTAGGTTTAGTGGAATTTATAGTTCGTGTTACGATTTGTGATCTTTGTTGGTGGTTAGGATAAATTTTACAGGAAGCAGTCGTATTTGGAAAAAAGAGGCGAATAGATGACCTTTATGTGAATGTGCTTAAACAAAAGAATGATAGTGGAGAAACTTGTAAATGTGAAAGAAAAATTTAGGATCGGTCAGCTGTCGACAAAGAAATAGCATTTTATATTTTGGTTTTATATTCCTAACTATGGGAATCGATGAATTTAAGACTTACTTAATAGATTTGAGCGAAGCGCAGGAGATATACTTCTTAGCATGGTCCTAAAGGCTGACAAAGGGATCTTGAGAGTTAGAGGCCTCTTTTTTTTTATTAAGTAACGATTCTTGAAAATGGCGCGTGTTAGGTAGGCGTGTGAAGGGTCTTGAAAAATGTGTTCACTTTTCCGGGTAGTTTTCCACTTAATTCATTATGCACTTCATTACGATGAAGTTGGGTTCTTTAAGTCTTTTTGTAGATGGAGCCTTTACAATGATATGAATCTTGGAAACTTTGCATTCTTTTCTTGAGAACAACTTGGATTAAAACATGTCCTTTGAGCTCTTTGTAAATAAAGACATGGAAATAGTAGGAACTAACAAGCAACGACATGTCTGTATTTAATTAATTTCATTAATGTGTTTGTTTGCGATAGTTAGTTGAAATTAATGATGTTAGGAGATGATTTGTTTTTTACTTGTTTCTGTTCGGTTTACGTATTTATGAACTTTTTTCTCAGCTATGAAGATCGGTTATGTTTGTGATGTTTGATTTTGTACTTTTTTTTCTCATTTCGTATTTACGTTTCCTAGTGTGGTTGATTTTAACAAACGAAAAAAAAAATACTTAATTGAAAAAAATTTATAAAAATAAATAATTGTGTTTTAGGTATGATAGTAATTAAATACAATTTTAATAAATTATAAATATTTACCATACTTGAACAATTAGTTTTACGAAAATATGCGGATATCCATGTATTTTTACCTTATTTACAACGGAATATTCTCAAATCCAATTGATTGAAATAGTAAGAAATCAAAAAAATAAATAGAGCGGCCACTACCCTTTGTTGAGATATGGTCCTCAAATTTTTAAGTCAACGGCTTTATGGGGTAGTACACAAATCCTATAGATAAGATGCAATTCTTTGAGGACCCGAAATTAAAAAGTTATGTGAGAGAAGATAAAAGCAAATGGTTAAATAATCAATGATGATATCATTATTATGGTTTTTAACATTAATGGGTTTTGGAATGTAGACATTTTCAGACTCCTTATGAGGTGAAACTTTGGATTTGTTAATGTCTCATCATGCCATGAAAGAAGATCGACTACAATAAGTGATACATCGTTGAATTTTTTTGGGTGATAAAGTAATGGATGTAGCATATGTGGGTTCTCGAGTGTCATTATATTTGCTATGGGCCCCTGAAAGCCTACACCCTTAAGATGGCTTGCAAATTAATGACTGAATTCAAACCTCTAGTCATAAACTAAACTCAAATACTATATTAAATTATAAATTTTTCTAAAATCTCAAACTCTAAGAAATTGGTTGTAATACAATTATTATTTATGGAGTTAGAAAATGAAGAAAGTGCTTAAATGACGCAGAAATATAAATATGAACAACAAAAATAAGACAAAATGACACAATGATTGAAATTGAGGATACTCTGATTGTTTTCTTTATGATAAAGTTGATTTGATATCAGGCTAATGACCTCTCATATTATTTAATTTATTTGGGACCATTTTGTGCAGATTCGAATATATGCATTTCCTTGATTCCATTGATATGTTTCTATAATGGACAAATGTTGAGGACTAAAACAGATGTCACATATGAGGGGAGAAAAGTTGTTATTGCGCCTATGTATATACCGGTTGAATGCACATTTGAAGATTTGATTGATATGATATACTCAAGGACAAGCATTGACAAACGAAGGTTCAAATTAGTACTCAATTGTAAGTATCCCCTTAAAAGTGGAAATAGGTTTCAACCTTTTCCAATATGGGACCGAGCATTAGTGTGCGCCAAATGTTGAATACGGTTAACCTGACAATAAGCCGGAAATTGAACTATTATTGAAATTGTTAGTCAGAGCCGCAATGAACTAATCGAGTGGGTGGCCATGTAGATTTATTTGTTTGCGAGAATTACAATATTACCTGTCGACTACGATTTGTAGACTGGCTCACGTGCGATGCGGATGCGGACGAATGGAATGATGAAGGCGGTCTGCGGATGAAGAAGGTAATGATGAATATGATGAAGATGTTAATGATGAATGTGATGGAGATGATGAAGATGTTGACGTTGATGGACATGCATCCTCCTTCGAACTTTAGCAGTTTTGGAAAATGAGCAAAGGGATATATGCCGGCGCAGCACCACTCTTGTGATGTATCAAATCACCTAGATGATGAGGCATTGGATGAGTCATCCCACATTGATATCACTTACCACCCGACACCTCAATTTAGACATATTTGAAAACACGGATAATCTTTGTTGCAAGTTGTTGGACTCCATGGGTGCGACTATACTAGGTTATTCGACGGAGAAGTCGTTGTGGCGAAGTTTTAATTAAATCTGATCTCTGATAGGTTTGCGAAGATTTACTCAATTACAGCACACCAAGAGTATAGTATGTCGTTGTTGCATCCTCAAAAAAATTGCTCGTTTTAAGATGTAAGAAGACGAAATAATGTCACTGTCCATGGAAGCTTTGTGCAATGGTTGTGAAAGATACATCGTTATTTGTTATCAACAAATATACTAGGCCGCAGACTTGTGTCAATCCTTGTTTGAACCGGGACCATCACCAACTAGACTCGAAATTGGTTGCTAGTCATATAAAGGCATTAATTAAGGCACAATTCACATTGTCTACGGCTGCTATTCAAGCAAGTGTGATGGAGAAATGGGGATATCAAATAACATATAAAAAGGCGTTGGATGGAAAGCATAAAGCAATTAGACAGTTATTTGGTGATTTCTTTCAGTCATATACAGAGTTGCCACGTTTGTTCTTGGTCATAGAGCAAGCAAATCCTGGATGTATTGTTATTTGGAAAACACGTGAAATTAATATGCCAAACATTGAGATATTCAGCCGTAATTCTGGTCATTAGTCGCTATTGAAGGGTTCGAACATTGTCGATCCGTAATGAGTGATGGTACACATTTATATGGGAAGTATAAGGGAAGTTATTATTGCTATAGAGGGTGTGGCGAATAATCAGTTGTTTCCATTGGCATTCTCGCGATTCTGAGAGCGAGAATCTTTTGATAGTTGGGGATGGTTCTTGGCATGTATAAAAATCTGATGACTCAGCGGATGGGAATTTGTGTTACTCAGTGACATCGGTATCATTAAGCGTGATAGTGATCCTCATCTTGGTTGGGTTGCACCATGCCTATCACAGGATTTGCATGCGTCATTTTTGCAGCCAATATCGCTGACGGTTCAAAGACAAAATTTTGAAGAATTTGGTATGCGAGAGAAGCTTTGGCAGTACGAGCGCCGATTGATAAGCGTATGGAATATGGTGGGAGAATTAGTGCGAAGCGCTACTTGATGGCTGAAGGCTATCCAGCTCACAGTTATGGGCTCTTTCACATGACGAAGGTCGAAGATATGGGTTAATGACAACCAACATTTCAGAGGTATTTAACAGCGTCCTAAAAGGAGCTCGTAGCCTACCAGTAACTGCATTAGTACAGTTGACATTCTTCTGTCTCAACGGTTACTTTGTTGCAAGAAGGAAACTAGGTGCTAATAGATTGGCATCTGTTGAGCAGTTCACTCCGTATGTTGATGCGTAGATCCAGGCTCGTGTAGTTAAGGCAGGTTTGATGGAAATTGTGCTTTACGACCACGTACAAGGCTTATTTCATGTCAAGTCGAGTTGAGCTTCGGCCATACCGACTTACATGAAAAAAAAAATGCACATAATGGAAAGACAGCGATATATGGGTTTCCCATGTAGCCCATATGATATGACATGTCGACATGTTGTGTTGATTTTCGTTTGTTTGTGGAAGGCTACTACACTACACAGTCTACTATGACACATGGGCAAGCCTTTTCCATCGATATTGATGAAGATAAGTGGCTCTTTATGATGGTTCAGCGATTGTACCACTTGATTCAATGCAGCATGGGAAGTGGGCAGTCCTAGATCAACTTTGGTTGCATAATGAGATGGACGTTAGGAGGGAAAACCGTCCACATATGGGTTAATGCAAACAAGCTGGAGTCCCGCAATCGTCGTTCTTGTAAGAACAGAAATCAAGTTTAGTAAATGAATGTGTACGAATATATGAATGTAAATTTATTCCCATTATCTATGATTTGGTCCTCGCTGTAGTTAAGCACACATTAAACTAAAAAGATGAAGAGAGGTATGTTTTTTCTTAGACCTTATGAGACGACCCGCCCATCTTCATGATTTTTTGATTTATCTATGAAATGGTATGATAATGATGATGCAAAGGGTGTTAATTTTTTGCAGGGGAAGTTTCATTCCTTCCACATAGATTTATGGCCCCATCGTCAGTTATCTTACCAAGGCCCCTGTTGGTCGACATTGACGCAAAATGTATGTTTTGGTTTTCTTGTCCTTTATTTTGTTTTAAATTTTATATATTTTCGTTTTTTTGTGTATGTGTTGTAAGATGTTGTGATATGTGTTGATTTTGTGTTTTTAGGTCCTTGTTTGCAGTGCATAGGCCTTTACCTTTGCGAGTTGGTAGATGCACTGTGTTATTAGTATGCGCCTCTCGGAGGCTCTTTAAAGCCTACATTGCCTTATAAATGTAACCTTTGTAAAGGGATATATTATATTATGTACTCGATTAGGAGAGCTGAAGTATGAACAACTAGCGATGATGAGAACTATAGGCCTTCAAAGATATGAAGCGAATTTTAGGCCCTCGGTACTGCGGCGAAACTATGATGATCGCGTGCGATGCTAAGTTCACCATGAATGTGAACATGACACTCCAAGAGGATATGGCCATGGTGATCGGTGATGATGAATTTGATCCCATCCTTACCTTTAATCTTGGTTTGAATTTTTGACCTCTTTAAATCTTTGTGTTTGACCTATGAAATGAAGGTATGGTGGAATTCTCGAGCTTCTTTATACTTGATAACATGTTTTTTTGCCTTTTAATGGGTCCACATGGTTGATGTTTAACTAGTTAGTGGCTTAACGAGGATGATTGGGGAGTTCTAGTTCGAGTCAGTATATTCAGCAAAGCAACCTCTTTACATATCCATCAACGCATAAGGAGGTATGTTTTTTCATAGTCCTTATGGGACTTAGGCCGCTCTTCTTGGTTTTGGATTTATGCAGCCAGAATTGTATGATAATGATGATGCAAAGGGTGTCAATTTTTTGCAGCGGAAGTTCCATTCCTTCCATCTAGTTGCCACCATTGTCAGTTACCTCACCAAGGCTCCTACTGGTCCACACTACCACAAAAGGTCTGTTTTGGTTTTCTTGTCATATATATTTTTTTTAATTTTTTGCTTCTTTCTTTTGCATGTGTTGTAATAGGTTGTGATATGTGGTTATTTTGTGTTCTTCAGTCTCAGGTAGCCTTTGGCTTTGCAGACGGGTAGATTCACCCGTGTTATCAAGGAGAAATTACAAAAGGGTCACTGGGGTGCCTTATTCAACTATAAGTTGACGCTAATCGGGAGGAGATCCAACTATGTTGCCGCTCCGAGCTCTTTCAAAAAGCCCGCCCGGCTTCTGCCGCAGAACAATCGTAGTTTACACATATTATGGTCGACGAGGCCTGGCATGAATGACCACTGAGCGTCAGGTCACCATTCGTTGTTCTTTGCTATTTGAATACAATTTAATAGAATCGTTGCTATCGGGCGATGATGGATCCGGAAACTCTAAAAAACAACATCTCCCCTAGCAATAGCTTCTATCATTATTGTGGTCTTGTGGACCCCAGTTATATTGTTAGTTATTGTTTGAAGACATGGTTCTATCTAAGTTGTCTCTTTCTATAAGACCTTTCTTGAGATATGTGTTCATTGCCATGCAGGCGATCCTTCAAAACCCTCCAAGACGAAAGCACTTTGGTATTCGTAGGAAACACAGGCTTCGAACCTTCTACACTTTCAAGGCAGCTTAATCTGCGAGGGGGCTTCTTTCTCACTGGAAATATGGTTGAAATGTTCGAGGGTCATCCAATTATTTTTGATGGGTAAGAGAACATGCTCTAGTAGTAGTAGTATTTTTATTATTGCTTTGGTTTGCTTGACAATAGTTTTCTATATCATAAAATTTTTTAAAATTTTTTTGCTAAGTATTTCATTTTTTTAAATACCAATTTATGCTGATGTTTTCTATGGTTCAATTAGTGGAAATCTCCGGGGTTCTTGGTACACACCGAGGATATAGTTGCAACCTGATCTCGTACCGCATTCCAAGATTGTATTTCGCATGTCAACTCAGTTCTGCTTTTCTAAATCTTATTAATCGTCTAACATAGTAAGAAGATGAAAAGCTCGGGCTCTTTCCTAATTTCATATCCTTATTAATTAGAGATGTATGTCTTTCTTTGGCCTTCGTTGCACTTAGAAATTTGATCATAAAGAAGACACCTTGTAAGATCCAAGTCCTGCATAATATCTCAAATCATTATCTCCTCGGTAAGTAAATAGATTTATTGCGGATCTGTTTTTTGTTTAAGCTAACATATTTTTGAAATGGCTTTATCAATCATTTTGGGTTCAATTGTAAATGATCAATTTGAATGAACTGGTTGAGTCGTGATTGTTATCAATAATTGTATCAATCCTCTCAAAAAAGGCAGGAAGAAAATACAGAAAGGTGGTTCAATTCTGCGCCTTTATTTTTTTTTTAGCATACTCATTTTCACTTGAAATTACATATCAAATCTGTTTTTCCTTTAAGGCTATTTATTTTGGATTTAACGCCATGTAATACAATCGTCTATGAAATGAATCGATTCTCTTCTCGAATTACAAATCTATCAAAGTTGGTAATAAAAAAAAAAGGTGTCAATATATATACATAGTTGGAGTTCATTAGTTGACTGGTGAGGGAGGTTGGTAAACATTAGCCATTTCATGCAATTTCACATTATACCAAGCTGTTGAATTTTTATATTCTGAGTTCAAACCTATTACACGTAATGTGTCGATTTTCTTCATGTATCGATGAATGAGCATCGTTTCGATTGGAATGGGGGCGCTACTCGCAGTAATGTTCAGGTAAATTGACCAACCTAAGGCCGCCTCTTAACTACAAACATGGAGAAAATCTGCAATTTTGGCACATGGGGATTCACAAGAATGTCAAATGAAATGTGATGTTTCGAATCTCAGGAATAAGTGATTAGTCTCAAACTGAGGATACAGGCGCCCGACAAAATGAATGGAACTTCCATCCCATAAATCGACTCTACAAGATGTATATTTTGCATGTAAATATGATTTTCATCATGCTCCTTCATTAAAACAAAAAAGTGCTATTTTGAACCCTATTTTTAATAGGTTTTGAGCGCTTTTTGTGTACTAATTGTTATAATTAACCCAATTGACATGTTCGGGTCCCTATTGTACTTCTGATCGCATTCCGGGGCTGTTTTTGTAGTTTTTGCAGGAATTGGAAGCCAAATCGTCGTGTCAATCCAATCATAACAAAGCTCCGTTGATTTCATCAATTTCATATGGTTTTCTATCAATTTCAACAAGCCGTGAATGAAGAATATCAAAGCAAGAAGAAATGGAATAGTAGCAGTAGGGAGTAATAATTAAAGACAACATTAATGAATGTAAGCCGTAGCGAATTTTTTCTCCCACAAATAAAATTCCAACTCTTTAAACGACCCCGTTTTTTGGTTTTTCTCCTTTCTACCCTCATTGTAATAGCTGAAGTTAGGTTAGTTTGGTGTTCATGTAGCGATTCTCGAGCCCGGCCCGACCCGACACGTAGTCCGAACCGAAACCCCTGGACGCCAGGCTTATTTCTTTATTTTCCGTGGTTATTAAATTTTTCTCGTGTGTCACGAATTAACCCTAAACCGACCACGACGGATTCGAACCGGAGCCCTAAGGCATTTCTGGACCTTTTTTTTTTTATCTTATCAAAACATTTTATTAATTCATTTAGTTGCGAAGAGTGTTTCGCCAAGTGCTTCTCCATAATCATTTTACAAATTCATGCAATTCTAAGGCCCATAAACATTTAACAAAATACATTTACAAGGAAGGCATTCATGCATTTTCAAAATGATATACAAAATCAGTTCGTAGTTTAACCTTTGTTTACGTACCACTACTTGTCTCAAAGTATGATATGCAAATTCACTGAGTATACACTTATACGCCGCATTTCTCTATGACTCAGTACGCGATTCGCTCGCTACTGACATCACAAGAGATAGATAAAACTACACGCTAAGCATTTTCATGCTTAGTGGTTCTATACAGTTATATTCCACTATTCAATTTAACTCGGCATGCATTTAACATTAAACCATGCCTAATATATCATCAACATATACTCATGCTATTCATTTCCGCATGCTTTCAATATACAAATCATTTACCATATCATAACATGCATTTTCAATGCAACAATTCATTTCACCATTCAATTTATGAGATTTAAGCACATACATAAGTGAATCATTTACACTCGTCAATGTTGGTTCTTCACCTTGACTATTCCCAGAATGTGCTTACCGATAGACCAAAGCGTACGTATACATGTACGCCCATGTGCGCAAGTGCACGTTGCCGCCTAAGTAATATGCTAAGAAATTTACACGGACATCGATCCACTGATAAGTGTGTTGAATACGTAAATTGGCTGGCTATTATCTGATATTAGCTTTTGGGTGACGCAGTATTAATGTCCGAATTTCAACTAAACTAATCGATCTTAATGACCATCAGATAATGGAGACTAGGGCTATGTCTCCCGCCACTTTCGATGGATTGCTTCAGATGATACTATTCACGATTATAATTTATTGATGGCTAGGTGATCTTGCTTACGAAATACCCTCTCTCGAGGTGTATCCGCCTATCTTGCTAGTAGAGTTGAGTGTATCTCCACCCCAACTCGATACTCCGAAATGCTTAAATGTTCTAACCTTAATTGCCACCCTTAGGATTGAAATATCTCTATTTACCGAATCAACCGAAGGTCGTTTACTAAACTTCGGGTATCTCATCGAATCTCGACATCCAGTGAAGTAATCACGCTTAATGTTGGCCGACATCACCATGTAAATGATTCACGTGATATAAAGTGCATGTTAACAAGTTGCAACAACTCAATAATATAAAATACTAATCTTTTATCCATGCAATCGTGTGACGGTTCAACAACACCCTAGGTATAAATCTCCAGCACATCTCGAATAGAGAACCTATTATTTAATCTATAAAAACATCAGTACTTATCCAAAAAGAAGAAAATACAAATGATCCGCTCTTTCTCCAAGATCAAAGTTGTCATTGCTCGATTTATGTGCCCTGGTCACGATCCCTCGATGCCCGACTGTCCCTTCTTCGTTTTAACGATGAGAGACAGAATCGCGCCGACAGCGAGCTAACAACGTCGCGACGCCAGACTGAATGCTGTCGCTGTCATTTACGACATTGACGATCAGAACGTCACGCTGGGATCGTCACGACAGACGCCATGCACGCTGGGGACGCCAATATCTGCCTTCGCTATGCACTGTCTTCCATCCAGCATCCAAAACCTCGCCTGTTCCATGGTCAAACACACATGAAAATTCCGAATGTTTTTGCCAGTTAATAATATTTGAATAAACAGAAATATAAATAAAACTAAGATAATATGATTTTACAAATGAGTAATAGTAACTATCTACACCTAATCTTTATTTTCGCTGTCCCCATGAACCCAATTTTAACCGGATTATTAACACACACTATTATAATATTAGTTTAATATCAGATGGTTTTGATATACTATAGATTGTGAGGATCAAATTCGACCTAATTCACACTTCTTTCATTATTTATTCTGAAGTTCAGGGATCACATAAATTTAATTTCAAAGAATTAGATTTGAAATTCGTGTAATTTGACTAATGTCTTCATCCTCCACATATTCAACAAGACCTTCCAAATAACTATGTGTTAATGAATGACTCATTATACCAGGTGCCACGCCCCTCGTAAACTTAGTTCAATCTCACTGATCGGGGAAAATTTAATCTAATAAATGATGAACACCAAGCATTTCCTGAACATACCTCATCATAACATCAAACAAAAAACGAAGCCCGCAGTTATGTTATGTTCATGTATACCTCGTCGTGACTCCCACTCTGCCAAATAAGGCACCGCATCGTGGCTTGACCACCAATACTAATCAACTGAGGGTCTCGCGTCGAGAACTTCATCTTCGTCCCCCAGAACGGCGAAGTCAACGACTTCTACGCTGGTCAGTACTGGGCTTCGAAAGGCCCTCTGATCGCCACCATGGATCTAATGGGAAGATCCAATCTTTTACTCAACAGTATATATATATATATAATTGGTTTTATTTGATTATTTAATATTTTGGCCATTTTGCTGTTTTACTGGAAAATTCGCGTATCCTTCCTTTTACAACAACCCATTTTCGGTGGTTTGGAGGACCTTGTATTAGCTGAACTGGAATGTTCCAATAGATTCAAAACCCAGAGTCACCCAATGAGCAATAGTCCTCCAAGCTCTTTTCCCAAACAGAACACCCAGAGAGATTCACTAGTCTCAACTATTCAACTGAATTCCAACATCAACACCTAATGAACTTTATATACACTGTTTTCTACGATAATATATTCAAACAAAAGGACTTCACTCTTTCAAATGGTTATAATATGCTAAACTCAACATCATTATCACTAAATATAGATATGATTCATCAAAATACAAACAAAGATCCAACACGAATTTCATAATCAAAATGAATGGTTAATGAAACTGGAACCCGCAACAAACATGAAAATAAAATGAACATCAGCAAATGAATGATTAATAGAACCTGATCAACAATCACACTCTGTTATATAATGTAAAGGGTCCACCCGTAATGTGAATACAGATATGGTGGCGGGAACCCCCGGTGTTGAATCTGACAAAGGTCACCAGGTATGCACAAGGCTACCAGGTAAGAGTCATGAGTCATTCAGAGAACCTGCATCGAGAACAGTAATGTCCTGCTCACAGAACTGACATATCACACAGGTCTCCCATATCCTCAGGGTGAGACTCTGTACTGGTTCAGATCTTAATGCACTGCAACGTCAGTAGGTACAGCACCCGGTCCCTCTGTCAGTAGACGGAAGCAACATTCCAGGTCCCATTGGTGGTATGAGGGTGGAAGAGTGAGACCACTGAATGTCATCCCTGGGACGCCAGAGTCCAGCTGCCCTTATGAATGGTCGCCCTCACCCCAGTCACAGTCTGAATCATGGTGTCCCCAGTCGGTACACCCCGGCATTGGTCTCAATGACCCATAGAGCCGATCAAAACTGAATGCCATTACCATGGTGTCCCCCGCCAGTTTTGCAAGAAATGGAATGAGGTGCGCCCCAATGCCCATCTGAGCATCCCACAGATGATACGCTCCATAAATCCCGCCATGATCAATCCAATGATCCTCAATTAGCATGAATTGAGGCATAGGGTACATTGCTTTCATGAACACTTAATGATTAATGCTCAGGTCGGTCAACTGAGACTAATTATCAAGTGAATTTTTTTCACTTGAGATACAGAAATGTGCTTATCTTTGAAGTGATTATCACCTTCATCATTGTTTGAGTTTCCACCCTCACTCTGCTCTGCTGTCGCTAATTTAATTGTCCTGGTAATCGGCCCTCAGAAACAATCAAAGGCAATCCTCCCGGGGACGACTCAAGATTATAAAGTAATGACAGACCGACTTGGAAATTGAATAACACACCTCCCAACTAACTCAATGACGCGGGAGGTGAGGTTTGGCAGAGACTTCATCACGCACTCACCCACCTGGACTGAGGTGGTCACAAAGCCGCCCCACATCCTTCTGGCTTCAATAGTCTATGAAGAAGTCGTCAAGTATGGAAACCTTTTGAATAAAAGACCATTTTGCAGATGAAAGGTTTCTAACCTGACTAATGAATAAATCGCTGACAAACCTTATTGATGATTCAAATTGGGTCGATCCTCACCATCCCAATCTCGCAGAGGCAACTCTCTTTGCCTCTAATGGACATTATGTAGCAAAGACACAATTCAGATCAGCGTCCTTAAGTGGATATATGAAACAATTTAAAATCAAACAATTTAGATCACACCTTGATGGACTAGATAGAATGTTTGAAGAACTGGCGCACTTACATGAAAACAAGATCAATAAGAGGGAAGAGACACGTAAACCAGGATCATTTTAATTCCACAACTAAACTATACCCCATAATGGAAAATGTAATTTAAACGTATTAACTGCAACCCAACCATTGGCGGAAAGACGCTTAATGCTAAAGGACCGTCGTGTAGTGAGAGAGTGGTGGTGTCAATGTCGCGAAGCGGTCGAGAGGGCAAAACAACGACCTCCGACGGTGAGAGCGAATTCGCTGGCGCGGGTGTGTGCGTCGCATCGGCAGCGTGCACCAGTGTTCGCAAGGAGTGGAACAGGTAAGAGCAAATGGGGTGGGTTCGCTCAAATGGTATCAACGTCGCGAACGCCTGCAGAGGAAAACACCTTCAATCGTCGGCGGACGCTGAGATCCAATTTAACGCCTCGCCGGTGAGAGGATGAACCGACCGTCGCGACTGGAATCTGAACGCCACGCTCGTAGAGCGAGCATGATGACGTCGCACGCGATCCCACGTCGCACGCCTTTGAGAGGCCCAATTCAACGATCGCGACGTTGAAAACCCAACGTCGCGACGCTCGTGAAGTTCAATCCGGAACGCCACACGCCTGCGAGAATAGTTCGACCGGCACGTCGCACGTTGAAACCAACGCCGCGATCGCCGGAGAGAAGTGGTCAAACCGACGTCATGATGCCAGAAACGCTTCATGACGCTGAAAGCCAAATGTCGCGACGGACGAGAAGGTCAAATTGGCAATGGTCTAAAGTAAGGAAACCCCTCTCAGTAATATGTGACTCAACTTCGGGCGAATTGTATGAGCGATTCCTCCCAATGTTTCTGATCGCGGTCCAAATAGATGATCCAGTGGGATCTGATTAATGAATAAACAAGAACTCAACACAACTTTAAAACAAAGAATAAAATGAAACCAAGAAAATTTAAAAAAACTGGTCGCCCAAGCAGCTACGGCGGTTTTATGTCATAGCTTCGTTCATTTTTGAATTTCAATAAATGGGAACCTTCTGAGGCTGGCGCACTCGCCACTTAACTTCGCTTCTGACGCGGTCAACACTCAATGGTCCACACTCTGGCGAAACCCGCCTCAAAGATGGCTTCAACCGCAAAAGCGATACCGGAACGTTCTTTCCTGATGGCGTAATCCCGCCTCCGTGGTAACTTTGATCACCGAAAGGTTCTGTTCATTCAATACTTTTAATTTCCGGCGTCGAGACGAATTTAAACAAGATGAACTCGCCATTCCTTCATTCCTTTCCCGTACATGTTTATCGCCAGATTTTGTCCTTCCTTGCAAAGGCGGCATTTTACGTGGTCAAGTTCTGATCGTCTAGGTTCAAGATCTATCGTGAGTAGCTTCGCTTCACCACAGTGTACCGTTCCATGGTTCAATCCACGAGTCGTCGTGATTCACATTCCAATCTCACCAAGCCGGCATAAGTCATTAGACAAACACCTGTGAAGGCTGTGGTGACACCCGGGCGGTGTTTAAATGATTGTCGGTAATGTCCAGAGAGGACTCGTAATTTTTGAGAACCATCCTTCCCTGGAACTGCGGAACGTTTCCTTTTGACGGACTAATTTAATGACACCTCCGCTTCTCTCGCCATCGACCGCAGACATGGGCGGGGACAAATACGGCACCTCATACTTTCAATGACTTCTGTCAATCACTTATCAGAATGAGCACCCGCGATCCGCGGATCAAGGTCAGGTGCCTTAATCTTGAGAATTAATGGTCATATTAATGAGCCACTGCAATTGCATCGTTAGCGTACTAATCGCTTCAACCTCGATCTTTCAGACATGAAGGTTCATCACAAAGAAGACAAACAAAGAAGATAAGATGGGAAACATCCCATGAAACTACCCCATGCAATCAAACAGCCCATCGTGAATGAGATTTTTACATGGTTCTGGTCCTTTCAGAAAATGTCTCCAGATTCGCTGATGATTTGTCACAATGTGGATACTAAACATGGTTATCCTGAATGGCAATGTTAGGGGTTCCATCGGGGCACCCTGTCATCATCCACTACAATCAGCAACCACCACATTACAAAGGTGGCAAAGGGTTCAAAATACCTGCTCATTGCGCATCATTGATCTTGAATGGTCAACGGACTGTCCGATAAATCGGTCCTTGAATGAAGAGTGTCGGGCAAAGAAAACCTTTTCCCGCTGATAAATAATCCCAGGATTACCCTTCGGCATGCCATCAATAACAATTAATCGCAATCGAAGGAGCCGCCCGCTTATCTTCGAATAGTTAAAGCTACTGATCAAGAAAGCGTCGCTATTCACCGAACTTCTTCATCGCTCTTCAACCAGAAAGATGATTCCAACAAAGTTCTTCGTCCTTTCTATCTTTAATCTTTACGCGAATTTTTGAAATAAAAAGAGAACCAAACATTTAGTCTGGCTTCAGCGCCTTTAGTCACGGCATTTGGCGGCGGAAGATCAATAGAATCAATAATCTGTTATCAATCAAATAAGGTCTGAATCTTTTTCAAAAAGCAAAGACAACCAGCTGCAATAGTTCTTTTTGCAGATGATCTCGAACCCGAGCACGGTCTGGCACCTCGCCAAGGTAGATTGACGGTTCTGCAAGCTCCAATTTTTAACAATTTCAAACAGATCGTTAACGATACTCATTCTAACTTTCTTCGTCACTTGAAGCGGCCGTGGGCGAACCAGATCGCCTTTCTGCCATGATCATTATTTAATCATCCCCACTTCTCGCTTCTCAACTATTGCGACGGTTCAGAACTAAAATTTGCTGCTGCAGACTGACTTTCGGTCTCACATTCATAAAGGTAGCAGTGAGGTGAGTGATTCTGGCAAGGGCTTGTCCCAAGTCCACCTTTTTCAGATGTGGTTCATTAATTTCGGGTAATTGGCAATGTTGTTCGATTTGTTCCTTCCCATCCATAAATCTTGACCGCTCTGATTGTTCCTGATTCTGATTATTATTAATCACCTGGTCTGGATTTGATCTCATATGGTTTCCGAGTTAACCTGTCATTGTATTTGACTTGATTTCCAACTTACAATATTAATGCCCCGCTTCACTGTTATCGTCTCCGGAATCGGTGATTTCGTGGTTGGTATTGGCTGGATCCTCCCATTGTAATTCAACAATAACTCCCAAGGGGTTAGTCTGCACGGTATCATGCATTTTTGCCGCCTGAAGTTAATTGGTTAGTCACCAGCGGCGGGCGAGTGGTAAATCGCACGCGCGAGAACCATTATCCGCGTCACCACCGCATCGCGTAGTTTTCTAGGCCACTTTATTTGTATTATAAGATTCCGGCGATTTCATGTTATTCGTGGTTCACGAGTCTTCAAATGAGCATCGAACGGCACGTCGAATCGATTCTGAATTATAGAAAGCATGGACCGTGATTCAGTTAACGGCACCGGCAGGGCACTTCCTCACGAACGTGAATCGATCCGCGTTCTACCGTTCTTCTCCCCGAAGTTGGTCCGGTGCGATGATCCTTCGTACGTTATAAATTTTCAGGGCGCGGGAAAACTCGGTCGAACCCTCACCGGAAGCCGCCCATTGAAGTAACGAACCGGCGGCTTCACTCGCAACCAATGTCGCTTTTTACCACCAGCGGAACACCCTAACCCGGCGTTTCAACTCATTAATGATCAACGGCATCGGAGGTTATCGGCTTTATTATCGACTCATCGGGCAGTCACGAAATAAGATACCTCAAGCATTCAGGCAATACACCACTCACCGTCAACGCCAACCGGCACTTCAACAATGTCAACAACCGAAGGCAGGCAAACCTTTGTACCATAAATGATCGATCCACAGAACCGCTCGGCGCCGGTGGGACTCCTTCCCATATTCCTATCAACTCTACGGTTCGCCGTCAACGCTAAGATCCCGCCTTCAATGCTTCCACGACGGCCGATTTCAATCGCTCCGTTTCGGCCTTCGCCGCATTTGTAAACGTCAGATCAAACATGGTATTTATCTCATCCCTATCGTCATGGCATCAACAAAACTCGATCAGAATCAACAACAATAAAAAATATCAACACAAGATTATTTCTGTAAAACAATAAAACAACAATCCAGAGAGTATCGAACACACTCTTCACATCACAGAACTCATTCCCCGTTAACTACGCCAAAACTGATATAGACCAAAAAAGCCGGCAGGGAAGATATGGTACGAGAACAAAATCGCTCATCTTCAGATATATATCATCATCTGGCGGAAAATGGACATTCGATCCACGGTATATGCGAACAATGACGGCTTCGGTCATTATCAGATATTACTTCACACGCAGCGGTTTAACCAATTTAATCAACCCAATCGATCTCGAATGAACACCGATAATGGATGACTGATAGGCTATATCCACACCACGATTTATTTCCCAAAGACGATATCAACAATTAATATACACTATTGATATTAGCGAGATTTGTTACCACCAAACACTTCCCCAGGCATCCACATCTCGCGAAGATTTGAAATTCCATCTCCAATCCATATCCAAATTTTTAACACGAACTTGATCGTCAAATTTCGAAGATCTTCGACAGATTCTCATTACCCGACCATCCGGTATTTCATCAATCCCGGTATTCATTCCTCAATCTCATGATCCGATGCAATCACGCCAATGCGTCGCCAACGACACCACAACAGATTTCATGATGAGGCGATGTTAATGTTGGAAACGAACTAATGGTAATATAAATACCAATCTCAATCCACGCAAATCTGACGCAGTGTCTCACCAACACCCTTAGTGGCAACTGAATATCCACGGCGAGTGAACCGGCGGTTTAACTACAAACACATTTCATCCAAAAGAAGAATAAAATGAAAAATGACGCTCTTCCAAGATCAGTCGCCACGTCCATTTAGTTCAGGGTTAGTAACGATCCTGATGCCTCAATTTCGTCCTCGCTTTTAACACGGAGACAGAATCGCACTGACTGTCGCGACGCTGGTGATGAAACGCTTCGCCACGCTGGAGATTATCGCACGCCGTTATCGCGCCAGAGCGACTTCCTGCCAGATTTGATTGACCAACGCGACGCTTCAGATCGCCAATTTCGCTTCGGCCGTAGCTTGGCGCACCACCTGATCCGGTAATGATCAACCCCATCACCATTTGTTAATACATATTAATCGACACGAACGCCATAACACATTAATTAAAACAAAGAAAACACAATAAAACTGAAGACAACACGATTTGGTACGAGCGTTTTTAATCATCACTTACATTAATAATCGTTCCATCGGTTGCTGATACGTTAGCGTTCCCATGGCGCGGTGGATCAACGATCGCCTCCATCATGGATTGATGTCGTTATTAATTCCCATTATGGTATTATTTATTCGTACCGATCGCGGACGATAAATATTGAAGACCCACAATGCGGTAACACACTAAGATCCGTTCCATCGACGATTTGCGCTTTTGGCGCACCCCACATGGCATTATCATTCATCTTTCATCACGACTTATCGTTATAACCCCAATACAGACACAATCAACGCCAGACATACCATCGCGACGATCATTAGCATCCCGCTGGCGGATTATTTCTTCGTTATACATCACGACTTATTCATCATGGTCCGCCGCAGAATATCGGTACCGGTACCGCGATTTCACGTCATCGGTAACCCCGAAGGTCATTCACATGATATCGATTCAACGCCATCAGACGATTCGCTTTCGATGAACCCGTCCATCATCATTCATACGATTATTTATTTCAAACAAGATCGCAGAGATTTAATCATATTATCTTTCAAGATATGCACCAATCATACTACCATACTCACCGGCCATCATTTCATATATCATTCAAAATTATCATAGTCACCGCATGTCACTACCAACATTTTCGAACGTTAATGAGTCAGATAACAAAACCAAACGTTGACCATTTCTTCGATCATCCCGGGGTTAAAGCATCATCAACGTCTGGTCGGCAATAACATTCACGTCAATCTGAGGCGGATAAACAATTGTTAACAACGAAGAATCACAATGATGTTTTTGTTAATCGGCCCGGTTACACACCGGTCGTTCCAGATTTAACCGCCGCCGAATCGGGGCGGCAGACATTTCTTTTTCACCAGTCGAACCATCAACATTAATCATTTTTGGGTCCCCACACCGGCATGTTTAATACGATCGAATCCACGCCAATACGCAAAACAATTCGCCAACCGGTACCTTGATAAGATACCTTCGATCACACCGATAGGTTAAATAATCAACAAACTTCAGACTATATATCTTTGACCGCATCGCATAAACATCGATCAGATTCATCATATGCCAACTCACCGCACACCCCATTGCTACAACGCGATTTATTAATCATTATCCACCACCTTCCCACTATCCACATCAAAATTATTCATGAATCATTCAAACAACCCAAAGTATTAGACCGCACAAAATCATTTCATGTGAATGGTTTCCAACCAATAAAATATGAGGTTAGGGGTTTCCTGATTTTTTCATCACTATTCTTCAATCTCTTCCAGTTACTGATTCTTAGACAAGATTTGGAAGCAACCAACAAGATCCTTCTTGCAAACTGATACGTTTTCTTCCTTTCTCCCTTCTCTTCGCACCGGATTTACTTCATCGAGATCGGGCGATCGATTAATTTTTAATCCTTGGCAATCATGTTCATTCAACCTTTCATTCTCATTTTTCAACTAAATCACTGACTATAGAAAAAATATTTAACAATTCATAACTAATTCTTCCAGATTTCGTATTCTGAACTTTATTTCTTCCTTATCATTAACACTCAATAGTATTTAATATCATTTGATCCTTATAATCCTTATTTTTACACCATATTTGTCATTTTTCACTGGGTTATTTCAACGATCATCTTCATTTATATATAATAGTTAACTATAAGAGCACTCACTTAATTTTATATTTTCATAATTTATTCACTGATCACTTTTCTCCGAACCCGGTGTTTGATCTCGCAATTCATACCCTAATATATAATAAAATATTGAAAAACCTAGGGTATTTGGGGCCATAACAACTTTGATCTTATGCCAGGTCACTGTAATATTTATGAACTGAGTCAGATCTAAAATAATAAAACCTGTTTTCTGCTCATCTTCTCTTCCCTTCTCCCCTTTCATCAAACACTCCCTGAGATTTAATAACCCAGAGAGATGGTTTGGTTAACCTCTTTGAAGATAGTGCTTACCGGCACTGTTTTCTATGCAAACCTTTTTTGTTCCTGCTTTTCATGTACACAATAGTGTTTCAATATTTGTTCCAAATTGAAAACTCTAGGTCAAAGCTTTCGACGTACTTCTATCAACATCGGCAAAAGCTAGTGTTCAGTTGGTACCTTTGCTTAAATTACACCACATCCATTATGCTAACTTATGAATAACGGATAGGTTGCGTTTATATTTTTCACCGTAGATGTGATCCTCATTGATAATACTGGTAATCTTTTAGGTTCATGGATGTTGATGATAGACCTCACGAGATTCATTAGTTGCCTTAATAATCATCGCAGACACACCAAGGCGATAGATCAACTATGAGAATCACAAAACGGCGCCAACAAATGTTTCTCATCAAAAGGAAAACGATATTAAAGGTTTAGTTTCTTTTAAAGCCAAATGAATATCCCGGGTCAAATGACTTATATGTCGATCCTTCCAACGTGGCAGAGAATGAACCGAACTCTCATTATCAGAACTCGTCGAAGATCCCTGGCACTGGGCAAGATCTTTATTTTCTTGAGCTGATTTATTTATTTCGCTAACATCGAAACCCCTCAATTATAACAAACCCAAATCCAAAACAATTATTAGCTTCATCAGAATCATTTATACCAAGAAAACCATCCTGCACTATCTTTAGAGTCATTATAACGTGAGTTTGTTACGCTTAGAGAGAAATTAGGTTTATAATATTGGTGCCAGATTCCTACACCCACCGTAAGTAATTATCAAATTAAGCTGTTGTCGGGACAGCCTTAAAAAGTGAGAATGAAACACAGACCTCACCACAAGTACCCAGAATTCTTTTATGATTTTACCATAAGGTTTTTCATTTGTCACACTAAAAAAAAAAAACAGGTTTGCAGATTTTTTTGTAAGGTCTTGTGTGCTACATTATATGAACAGATTGCATGTCCACTGGGCTGAATTTAATCTAAATGGAAGAGGGAGAAACGAATACATGAATATTCGTTTTATGGGAGAAACCCCTTGGTGGTACTACAGTCTATGAGGGGATTTGATAGAAACCCAAGGGACGAGCAAAACCCTCTGAAGTGTCCTCCTAACCTGGCAAATCTCCTCCCATTAGATCACAAGATTTTTGTCTTCATCTCAAACATCACAATAATATCCTCACTGAGCAAGCACTTTGATCTTTAACAAACTAGTGGGTGATGTTGTGAAGGGGTATGAAACAATCTTAATTATCGTGAATTTTGTACTCAGGGAAGCTCTCTAAATCAAAGATTAAGGTGTCATAAGGATCTTTGAGAAAAAATGGATTACTCGTGTAGTATTTTATTTCAAGGTTCAAATTCATCTAAAGATGGTCACCAAGGAGAGGAGAACCCAGAGGGTAGTAATAATCAATCGTAGGAGAATTTGATCAGGAAACCAGGGAAGTCCTGAGAATCACAAACAGGAAGTAGGGGGAGGAGGAAAATAGCCAGGAAGAGTCTCAAGAACCTGTATCCTTCACATAACCTCAAGTGAATTGGAATCTGGTTGCCACCTGTCAACTCTGGAATGAGTCACTCGCTACGGTAGGTTTCTGGTCACACCTCACTATGAAGACAATTTCAAACCAAGCACCACCGGAAAGGTCACCCCATATGCACCTATATTTAACAATAGGAAAATTAGTAACACCATAGAGCCTTGCCACTAAGATCCAAGATTTGGGTTGAGCAATTTTTCATTAAGACTGATATGCAATGTGGATTGGTTCTAGCATGTCTGTGATTTATTATCTGAATCCTGCTGATAGATCCACAAAGCTCAATCAGCTCAAACATCCCAAATAATCAAAAAATCGTCGGTGTGTTACGCAAACTCCTCGCAATCTTTATTTTTGATTTCATGGAGCTGATTTATTTATTTTTATTCATTTTGATTTGAGTTAATTTTCTCTGATTTTCTGATTTGAATAATCTTGCTTAGATATTTAATTTTATTTTCCATTTTTGGTATTTTATGTTATTTCGCGTGTTTCATCGAATTCGGCTGTATGTAAAAATTGTTTAGAATGGGTGGAAAATGTTAATTTTCGAACTTACTAATTTTCATGCGAAAGCTACAATTTCATAAACTAAAATGACACCGCAATGAAAAAGTCATTCCGAACGCGTACCGGTTTCATTCCTTATGATGAGATGAGGCATATATATATATATATATATATATATATATATATATATATATTATTAAAAAATTTGAAAAAAAATTTGCAAACCCATATAATTTCATGTTCTCATTTGTTTTTGTCATAACTTTTCATCCTGAATCATAGGCTTAAAATGTTAAAAGCTTTAGAGAGTAGAATCCTAATGATATTCTGTAGAAAGAACACTTTTTGAAAATATTATTATGTAATTTTTCTAAAATTCTCCAACTGTAATCTTTTTTTCCTCTTTCTTTTCCTTAACTTGTTTATTTAGCTTCAAACAGTGAATATGTGCTTATGGGAAGCTAAGAAGTGGATCCTGTCCAACAAAGAGTAACATTCAATAAGAGGTAGAAGTAACTCTTCTTTCTAACCTCTTCCAATCCGAAAGTCTCTATCATGGAGATGAAGATGGTTCAGGCATGGGCGAAGTGGCTTTTGAGATGAAGTGTTTTTGTTTTTATTTCGAAAGCAAGCCCATTTTGTGAGCGTTCATGGCTTGTCGTTTTCCTTTGGTGAAAGCTTCCGTTATACTATACAGCTTCATTTTTTCAACCCATTTTGCACCCAAAATTTTTCAGGGTTATGCCTTGGCCCTGTAAGTTGGAAAATTGAAACTTTGTCTAATCTTGTTGATGTTGGGGAAAGTGATGCCATGCCTAGTTGGAGCGGATGATTAGTTGAATCCTGTTGCTTTTTGACCTTTTTTCTTCCACTTTAGCTAACCACACACGCATATATCGGGCTTTTCAACATTAGCCGAAAAAACCGGTCTACCTCCTAAACATTGTAAACCTACTCCCAGTTTTCAAGTGACCACTTGTAATAGATTAAGGACCCCATGAATAGAAGGCCAATGTGTCTTCCAAAGAAAAGAAAAAGAAAAGAAAAAGAAAAAGAAGAAAAAATTGCAACGCTTTGCCTGAAACTGAAAGCACTAAGCCGAGGGGTATATGGCGAAAGCCTTTAAAGCCTGGTGCCCTAAACCAACTGGTTGGGAGTCACCGACTTAGTGCTCGCTACATGGGTGGATGGGTGGAGTTTAACAAGTTGTAGGTGCTGGAGTTTCGAATTCATTCACAGTCCGGGGTGAAACCTGAAGAGTTGGTGGTTGAAAGATCCTCATGACTTGGTGCCCTAAGCCTTAATTGTTAGAGTCACCTGGGTAGAGATCCCTCGTTACATGGACTTTGCGAGGTCGATTCCTCAAAGATTCCACCCCTACAACACAAAAAAGAGTTGTGGAATAAGAGTGGGTCCCCATATATTTGGGTTGGTTAGCATGCTAGGTTGTGGCAATAGCTCGGGCTCGGGGGAGAGTGCGCTAAGTGCTTATCGTTGAGGACCCATCAAACAACACTTAGATTTTTGGTGGAAGTTCCCGGCTTAGTCATCGAAGGAAGCTCTTTTGATACTCCATTTTGTATGCAGCATTCATCCCTCTCGAGGTGGCGCATAGGCTAAGTTTCTAATTTTCTACGAGGGTTAGGCATTACTTCTTCACAACCTTTTGAATTGCAACCTTGTAACATAATTTGTTATAGTTTTATATGTTTTTTATATTTTATTTTTCTTCTTGCATTGCTAAGGGACCAGCAATGTGTCGGTTTGGGGTGTGATTAGTGCCCAAAAAGTGCTATTTTGAACCCTATTTTTAATAGGTTTTGAGCGCTTTTTGTGTACCAATTGTTATAATTAACCCAAATGACATGCTCGGGTCCCTATTGTAAAATTCTTATCGATTCTGGGCTGTTTTTGTAGTTTTGCAGAATCGAAGCCAAATCGTCGTGTCCATCCAATCATAACAAAGTTCCGTTGATTTCCATCAATTTCATATGGTTTTCTATCAATTTCGTATAAGTCAGGAGTCAGAAGAATATCAAAGCAAGAAGAAATGGAATAGTAGCAAAGAGGGAGCAATGGAACAAGAGCCAACATTGACGAACAAAGGCAAGAGCTTAATTTTTTCTCCGCAACGAAAATTCCAAATGCTCTCTTAAACTACCTGCTTTTGGTTTTTCTCCTTTCTACCCTCATTGTATTAGTTTTAGTTGTGTTAGTTCTGGGTAGTTCACTTTGATTGTAAAGTGCTATATAAGCCATCAGAATAATAATCGTTGACCTAAGTTTGACTAAGTAACACGGCCCCTCGTTGGGCCTCACTTTCTCTTCTCTCTCCTCTTCTCCCCCCTTTTCTAACGCTAAACACCGAGGATGACAACTCAGGATGGTCACACCTCTTCCCTCCTTGAAGAGGAGGGCTATCAAGTACCCGCTTTAAGGTAAACTTATTCCCTGCTACAGTTGTGTTTTGACATTTTGCCCCAAATTTGCAACTCTAGGTTTAAAGTTTTTCGATGTACTTTTTGCCAATACTTGGCAAGCTTGTGGTTTAGTATTCTTCGCTTTTAGATACACCGGGATATCCATTAGTCATATTTACTTAGCCACCGGAGGTAGGTTAAGGGGTTACAGTAGTATTTTCACCGTATGCATCCTCATTGATCACTTGGTAATCTTTAGGTTCAGTGATGCTTATTATTGTGATCCAATCGAGATTCATTAGTTACCCTTTACGAATCATCAGTAGGATGGGTCAAGGTGATGATTTTCATCGTAGGAACCATAAATGCTAAATAAATGCTTGACTAAAAGGAAAATTATTAGGTTTAGTTTTTAAAGCTAAATGAAGATCCGGTTCGAAATGACTATATGTCATCCTCCCCAACGCGAGGAAATGAACCCTGGAAACCCTCAATTGCCGTAGAATCCCAAGCCCAGTATCCTGATACTTTAAGGAGATCTATTTTATTATTTTTCTTGTTTTACTTTAGTTTATTTTCAGTTTTCATCATCAAAACCCTCACTGTTTTTACACAAAATCCTAAAATCCAAAACAAATTCACCATTTCGGAGCCTACTCAGAAATCATTTGGTACCTAAGAAAACCATCCATGTGTTCGATCCTAGAGTCGCTTATATCGCAAAGAGCTTGCTACGGCGGAGGAAATTTAGGTTTATAAATATTGTTTATTCCGGCACCCCTACTATGGCACGAATCACCTTCTCAAGTAGTTGCATTTCTACATTTTCTTGTGCAACTAGAGCTTCAGTTTTATTAATTTTGCATGATGTACTAATTGAAAGCAGACAAATGCTCTTTTCTGGTCATCTGCTGGTCGCTATATCATTGCCAAACGAACTCTTAATTTGTGGACGTGGGAGCAAAACTTGATATGGGTGTTGTTGTGGTAGTGGCTTTTAATGGATGCCTGCATGCTGCCTATTTGGTCTTGATGTAGAAGGCTAGTTCCGGAAAAGATCGAGTTCAGGGTTCTTAACCGCCATTCAGATATGTACACATAAGAAGTTCAGTCAACAATACAAAGCTATAATTGGTGCTAATTTTGTCACTAACGAGCTCCAAATAGATGATTGACTCGTCACTCTTCAAGTGGGTTTGAGTTTCAATGCTTCTTTCGTGTGATGCATTCTTTTATTTTGAGTATTGTAAATGAATATGCTTCGATTAAATGATTGTATGTTTCCCCGGGTAGATATGGGACACGGCAGGGCAAGAAAGATTTCAGAGTCTCGGTGTTGCATTTTATATAGGAGCAGATTGATGTCTTCTAGCTACTTCAAGTTAATGTTATGAGGTCATTCGATGCCCTCGATAATCGGCATACCTGAGTTTCTCAAACAGGTTCATGATGCTTTCTTGATTCCTTTGTTTCAGGTGCTTTCTCAAACATTAGAAAGAGTTATCTATTATGTCTTCCATGTAGATTTAGATGCAGATGCTCAACCATTCTCTCAAGAGCCCATTTTGTATGAAGAGGAGTAATGATGAGGCGTAAGAGGTCGGGTACATTTTCACCACAGCTTGTTGAATGGTGATGAAAGAAGCAGGCAATCGATCCAAGAGAATGATCACCGTATAATGGCAATCGCTTATTATATGTGTTAATTTGTATTTCAAGTACATCTCTTGATTATAACCGACACATGGGTACTGGTACTTGAGCAGGAACGGAAACGCATTGCTGTGTTGGAAGAACAGAAAAAACGGATTCAAGAAGCAATGGCTTCGAAACCAACTCCATCTGAAGACAACTCGAGTCAAGGGCATGCAGTTGCGGGAGCCATGGAAGGTGATGCAAGACTTGGGTCCTGTGTCAAGTAAATTAGAAACAAAGTCAGAAATAAAATTTGCCAATTTTTATCCCTTCTTCCAAATACCCTTTATGTTAATTGTACTTAAGTTACACTTGAACAATTGCTATACTTCAAAGCACCAACAGCCTAACAACATTAGGGTTCTGTTTGGAACTCGAAAAATACTAAGAAAAGAAAATAGAGAGGAAGATAGACAGAAAAATGGAAGGAAAGATATATTGGAGGAAAATAAAAATTAAGTTTAAACTTAATAAATTAATTTTATATGTTTAATCATTATTTTATTTGTTTTTTTGTTGTAGAAGGACTAAAAAATTTAAAAATATGTATAATATTTATTATATTGATTTTTTTTTTTTTTCGTATTTTTCATTAGAATCAAATATGAGAAATTAATTTTCTTAGTATTTTCTCTTTCATAATATTTTTTGGTTTTACACAGATCATAACTCGAATCACAAACAACAAAAAACAAGTGAGGAATGAGAATCAAATACCAACCACAAAACCAACCCAAATTCACCAAAAACTAGCCAAGATTGGGTATTCTTTATCTCCAATTTAATCATTTTATTTTTGAATATCCTTCATATTTTAAATTGTTTATCATTATGGTTATGCCATTAATATAACAAAAAAACCTGACTTATTCACATATTTCGAATTTATAATATTTTCTAATAAAATCAAAATAGAAAATTTATTTACAACCATGCTTTTATAGAAGCTCCATTCTGAGTGGATTATTTTAACCCTCGTTAAAATTTGACATTGACATCTCAATAAAAGAGACGTTTATCTTTTTGTAAAATAATTTGTCAATAGTTGATGGATAATTTGATGATAAGATAGCAAAAATTTATAATCTATTATATATTTTAAATTTATTATATTTTCTAAATTTTAAGAAATTAAATCAATTGTATCTAACATTGTTTTTCGAAAATGTTACTCTTTAATTTCGATGTATTCACCTCTTTTTCAGTGGTTTTATTTTCCTGGATCTGTTGATGTGAATGACAAACAAATTGCTGTGGAATGTCACCCTACCGTGCTCTGCCCGAGATCGGCCAGTTAGACGATGAAACCTGAGGCCATTGGCGAAAAAATGTGGCCATGTTTCGGGCGTGAATCAAGAGTTGCAAATTAAAAATAAGGAAGAAGTCTTCAAATACGCGCGAGGCTTGTTATCGATATTTTTTTTTTCCAATTTCTATTAACTATTGAATATTACGTTTTATTACTCTATGTTCTTTGTTATATGCTCCTTATTTAAGGATCATGTGGTCCTGTTTTTTATGTATATATTTTGTTTGTTAGCTATTGCGTATTCGTCATGTCTACAGGGTTGTGGCACCTTTAGATTTATCTTACTACATCCAACAATATTTACCTAAAACCCTAAAACCCTGAAACCGAAAAATTATAAAACCCTAAGACCTCAAAACACTAAAACCCTAATGCCCTAAAACCCTAATGCCGTAAGACCCTAAAACCCAAATACCCTAATGCTCTAAAACCCTAATGCCCTACAAAAATCGAAAACCCTTAAACTTCAAAACTGTGTAACTACCTAAAACCTAATCGATGCTTAAGAAAAATCAAGATGAACATTTTTGTTTGAAAATCTGTAGGAATATAAAAAATATTTAATTTAGAGAATACTAAGATTGCATTTTTATGTGTTAAACCCCATTTAAATTTAGAGACGTAAATTATTATTTTGTGCATTATTAATTTCTTGTGTAGCTGGTTTGAACAACAGTTTCCCTAATTCTAATTTTCTTATTTTTATTGAATGCATTGTAAAAAAATCCAAATTATTATACTTACAATTTAAATTATTACCTTACTTGAGAATGCATGTATAAAAATAAAAATCTATAGGCGCCTCATGCATATCTTCAAAAAACTTGTATATATCAAATCATGCATATATGAAAACATTTAAATATAATAAAACATTTTATCTAATTTTCGTATATAAAAATATGTCTGTGTTAGTCTGAAGATGGCCTTAATAGTTCTCTTAGGACGGCGCTGGGAATAAACTTTCTTTGTTGGGTAATAGGATCCTGTGGTGTTAGAGGCGGGCCGGGGCGATGGGCAGGGGTGATGGGCGAGAGTGGCTGATGGATGAAGTAGTCGATGTACCGTCGAGTGCGAGGTCACCTAGCTGGCAGTCTGCCAGCTCGGAGTAAGGTCGAGATGGTGTAAGTCAGTGGGAGCATTGTGGGATGGTAAAGGGTGTGGCTTGACAAATGTGATATCTACGGTATGGATGCGCTCGTCGACAGGATAAAGGTCTGATGTGAGTGTGGGGGTAGGGAAGGTGATGTGTCGATGTGTGTGGGGTATGGAAGGTGATGTGTAAGTGTGGGGGTAGGAAAGGTGATGTGTGTCAATGTGGGGGTATGGAAGGTGATGTGTCAATGTGTGGGGGTATGGAAGATGATGTGCAAGTGTGTGGGGGTAGGGAATGTGATATGTCAGTAATGCGGGTATGGAAGGTGATGTCTTGCGAGGTGTGAGGGTATCTGGCGTCGGTGAGGGGTAAGTATGGGAGAATTATCAGTAGTGAGCTTCCGGATCAAGTGTACGTATACATTGTCCTTTGTCCACCATGACACGCCCCACCATCTCGGCCACGACCAGCAGCGTAACTCCCCCCTCGCCTCTCCTCCCCTCTACCTCAGATGACGTTTTGCATACGTGAAGGAGTGGATGACATAGGAGATCCTAATCGATGGTCGTGTGATGTGGAAGCCTCACGGCGTACCAGCGATGCGATGGTCTTCTCAGATCTGGTGTAACGCAGATTGGGCAATCATAGTGTATGTCGCTGCCTGCCGCGGTAGCAAAACGAGAGCGACTGACTATGTTAACCATGGCAGCGATCTGATTGAACCAAATAAATAATTATAATTACATACTATATTGATTAAATTAGGTAGGTAATACATAAACAAATGAGTCTAACTTCCCAAAACATGCGTACTACCGGCTGTAGTATGGAACCTCATATCATCCCTATGCAGTGTTGGTGTCATAAAACGTTGTGTAATACGACGATACCATTGCATGTATATCATGGAAGTCCATCAAACCCACCATAGGGGGTGAAGTAATGATCCTCGCTGATCGTGTATCCCATAATGCTATGTACGGAGCATGATACATCGCCCAATTGAGCTGGTGTCGCCCACGTGCATCCACTTTATATAGCTCCTGCTCGTAGAGCAAGAATTTGGAGAGTATCTCTGATGCGGTAAGCGGCGCCAAGACGGCGCTGCAGGCGATGCCACTTTCGACAATCTCGAAACATATGAGCGGTGACATCGTACGCTAGATATCCTGATCAACTAAGCAAATATCGGGAAGTTGGTCAACCAACTCTCCAACGTACGGCTGCCATAAAACCTACACATTAATCAACGATGTCAAAGACTTTTATGTGAACATGAATGAAATTACTATAGAACCATACACTTTTACATATAATTACTTGATCGAAAGTTTGTGCGTCTAGCTGATCTCGATATAGGAGGAGGACACCGAATGAGTTAAGCACCCGTGTCAAAGGTACTCTCCACCTACAACCCAATGGAAGAGGCGGCTTTGCCTCTACCTCTGGCTATGGCTCAGGCTGAACGCCATGCTGAAATGGTAATCCATTGTGCAGACCCTCAGCTACGACGCCATCGACATCGTCATCATGTAAGGCATGAGGCAATGGCGGTGCTGGATATGGCGCTGATCGCCCAAAATCGGGTCGGCCCACGTGAAGTCTCTCCCAAGACCATAATTGAAAGATAAACATAAATTAAGCAATCTAGTTATGTAGCTGAAAGTGTATGTAATTACAAAAAAATAAATTTACATACCTATATCAGCGTAATACAACGCTATCACATGTCATGGTCTAAGCTGGCTCGACATAACTCTCTATATGTATGTGCAAGTACTGCACCACCCCAACTATAAGTTGATGTTTGTGTCAAATCCCGGAGTAGTGGGAGAAAGCACAGGTGAACATGGACCCCCTTCTTGTCGGCAAACAAGAAGGATCCCATCAGCGCTAATATGAAACCACGTGCACTCCGCTCCAAATCCACCTCCTTCCTGGCATCGGGTCTGAGGTCGATATATTTAGCGTATAACCATAGGATGGAGATGCTTGAATCCTTTGAGAGCATCAGCGGGTGGGGTGATCCGAGCAGCTCACCGCATAACTCTACTACATCGAGCACAAATGTCCTTGTGACGGTGGGTCCGTCGATACTAAGGCCAAGGATGATATCACCATCCTGTAATGTGATCGTCATCTCTCCGGCTGGGACATGGAATGTGTGTGTCTTGAGCCTATCTCGACCAGAGACAAAGTAATAAGCGGCCAATCTGTGATGATGGCAGCTAGCGACTCTCGTAGAATCTTGGCGGATCCGCGTATGGGCCGAATGCGTGGATCCATCCTCCTTTGGTTGAGAGCTCTCATCTTCTTTGTCGGCGGAGAGCTTCACATAACTACAGTGCTTAGAAAAACCATGTTTATAGTGAATATATATAGATTAGAGAGTAAAAGGAATGTTAATTCATGAATAATAAAATCTGAGCACGCTCGGTGTCAGCAAGTGGGACTGTGTAAATATTTTGATAGCGAGACGGATGAATCCGTGGATCAACGTCATGAAGCTTTGATTCGTGCCCACGAGTAGGGATACCCGAAATCAGCAATGTTATATCTAAATTCCTTCTCTTTGCTAGTAGCAAAGCTATTGCGGTATAAGCTCTAGGAGAATTCGAACTCAGGGATGGGTTTTCTTTGTACAAGTGATTTGCAGTGGAGTTCAAAAATGGTGAATTTCAATTTGGATTTTTAAGGTTTGCTAAAAACAGGGGTGTTGATTGTTTACAGGTTGAAACTAAAATGAGAAAAAAATGTAAAATAGAACCCCTTGAAGTGTCGGGCCACTGGTTTAGGGTTTTAAGGCAACCAACATCTCCTCGGGTCTTTTTCCTCGCGTTGGGGAGGATGACATATAGTCATTTCTCGAACCGAATCTTCATTTAGCTTTAAAACCTAAACCCTAAAATTTCCTTTCTTGAAAGATAGCATTTAACTGGGCATAAATGTCCCTAACGGTGAGAACATATCTCAAACCTACCCTCGATGGCAATGAGGAAACAAGCCCAGCTGGATAACGAGTGGATGCAGTGATAAGCATCCACTGTAACCAAAACTTGCCAAATACGTTAGTGAGGGCGTGCAAGAGAGATTTAAACCTAGATTGATAGAAATAGAACATAAATACCCATAAATGCGTGCGTTAAAAACAGAGAACCGTGAGTTACCTCCAAACCCTAGCCAGCAGCCCTCCTCTTTAAGGAGGAAGAGGTCTAGCCAATCATCCTCTGAGTTGTCATCCTCAGAGGTGTGTTTGCAGCCGAGAAAATGAGAAAAGGAAAGAAAAATAGAAGAAAAGGAAGCATCGGAAAGCGTGCGCAGCCCTCGTATTCTTAGACGTGAAGTGATTGAAAGTTTGTACAGACTGAGGCTTATATAGGTGCTCAGTGTATATGAAATTACCAAAAAAAACCAAAACCAAAAGCTATTACAAGGATAAAATGGGAAAAAACCAAAAACAAATGCAAACAGGGCACAGCGTAAAAGCGGGAGGCAGAGCGTAGGATGAGAGCAGTCTTTGCGAGGAACAATTGTAGTGCTCTAATTTCCTTGTATTTTTGCTCTTCTTTCCTTCGGTCTACGATCTACTTGATGTTGAGTTTATCGACTCGAATTCGCCGTTAACTGGACCGACTCAACAATTTCGGCATAATTAGCTAGCAAAAACGCAAAATTTGCCACAAAATGCGATCAGTAGAATAGCAGGGACCTTAATGTGCAAATTGGGTTAATTAGAATGATTAGTACACAAAAAGTACTCAAAACCTATAATAAATAGGGTTGAAATAGCACTTTTGGCTAATCACACCCCACGACCTACACATTGCTAGTCCCTTAGTAATGAAAGAAAGAAGAAGCGACGGAAATAATAAAAATATGGTAGTTCAAAAGGTTTGTGAAAATGTAGAGCAGCACACGTGAGAATCAACGGAAACTTAGCCCGATAACTATCTCGAGAGAATGAACGCCATACGAGTTGAATATCAAAGAGTTTCCTTCTGGAGTATTTCGACCGGGAACTTCCACCAAATCTAAGTGTTTGTTTGATCGAACTCTCAGCAATAAAGCTACTTGGCCTCTCCCCCAACCCGGCTATTGCCTCCACCTAGCCGCTAACAGCCTCGTAAATCGGGACCCACTCTTATTCCTGACTCATTTTTGTGTTGTAGGGTGCAATGCGGGAATGACCTACGCCCAAAGTCCATGTAAGCAGGATGCCGAGTGACTCCCAGCGATTAAGGCTTGGGCACCAAGTCATGAGGATCTTTCAACCACTAATAGCCGGGTTTCACCTCGGACTCTGAATGATTTGAAACTCTAGCACCCTCTGACTTGCTAAACTCCCGCCCAAATCCACCGGGTGTGCGAGTACTAAGTCGGTGGCTCCTAACCAGTTGGCTTAGGGCACTGGGCTTTGAAGGCTTTCGCCATATACCCCTCGGACCGTGCTCGGGTTTCAGGGCAAAGCGTTGCAATTTTTCTTCTTTTTCTTTTTCTTTTTCTTTTCTTTTTCACTTCTTTTTATTTTGGAAGACACATTGGCCTTCTATTCATGGGGGTCCTTAACCTATTAAAGGTGGTCAACGAAACTAGGGTAGGTTATTGCAAAATTTAGGAGGCTAGGCAGTTTTTTAGGTTATTGAAGAAACCTGATGTGCACAGTGTGGTTGGTAAGGTGGAATAAAGTGGTGAAGCAGCAAGAGTTCAAGAGCGATCATCCACTCGACCGGGCATGGAACCAATCTAACTGCTTGGCAAGGATTGAATGAGGATTTCAACTTTTCAAACCACAGGTTAAGCAGAACACAAAAATTTTTTTGTGCAAAATGGGTCCAATTTTTGAAAAAGTAAGTTGTATAGTATAACAGCTTCACAAAAGGAAAACCAGCAAGCCACTTGACATCACAAAAATGGGCTTGCTCAAAATAAAAACAAAAACATAAATGTAAAAGCCACTTCCTTCGCTAACTCTCCCCCCAACCAAATGTCTCATTGTTTGCGGCTCGGATTGGAAAGTTAGAGAAGGAAGTGATACCTCCTTGATGAGATGTGCTCGTTTTTGGATATGAGACTTCACAAGCTTTCGACACATTCTGTCAATATTTGGATTCTAAACTCTAAGATTTTAACGGTACCAAAAACACCTAAATGGAGTCTGATGAAAAAGTTATGAGCTTTAAACAAAAAATGAGGTGAATTTTAAAGCTATAAATTCCCTCGCATAGAAAAAGCGAATTTTTTTTTTCAATTCTTTTAATATTCGAGAGACAACTTATATAAGATGCTATATATATATATATATATATATATATATATATATATATATATATATATATATATATATATATATATATATATATATATATATATATATAATACAGTGCTGACAAATAAAGGTATTATGGTTAATTATCAAGAAGGCGAAAAATTGCAGTGTCAAGTATAATCGTGATTTTTATTTACCCAAAATTATAACCTTCCAGAAAAATAAAATACAAGAAAAATTCTAAAAAATGTAGAAAAATGAAAATTAATCTAAAACAAAGATGATTAACTAAAAAATTAGAAGAAATTCCAAAAAGAAAATTAAAGAAATCAAAATAAAATAAAACAAAATAAGATAAAAAGAAAAGATGAACAAAAAAGTGGGGAGATCAGAGCCCCTAAACTAATTCTGCTTCCTTGAGGCTGCTGGAATTGTTGGAGCCTAGAAATGCCGAGGTTCGGTGTCGAAATCGAACCAAAGATCAACTATCCACTATGCTAAAATATAAGAATCTGCCAATGTTCTTTGATGCGTAGTGCAAGCAGCTTGTATAATGGCCACTAACTTTTGAGGCTTTAGAAAGGTGCAGCGTAAAATGGGATGAATCTTTGGTCAGAGGGTGGTTTTGTGGCGTGCCGCCGGTGCAGCAGTGGTGATGTCACCCGGCAAGCCGGGTTGTTTTCTGCTGGGGTCGGGCAAAGCACTTCTGACCCAAATTTATGGATCGCGAAGGTGTTTCTCGTGCCTTCCCATGCCCTCTCTCCGCCTCCCGTCCTTGCCAGAAGTTCCTCGTGACTTCTAAATTTCCTGTTCCCATCAATTCCAGCAGGTTGCATTCTGCCTGGCTTCACCTAAAAATACACTCCTCCTCCAAATTCTCCTCCTTGATGAAATATGTTACAGTTTTGAAATTGATGTCCCAAGTTGTCAATTTTATGATCAATCTAATTTGTAGCCCATCCACTTCCGTCCAGTGGAGTTCTCCACAGATGAATTCTTTGGCTTATTTTGGTATCGAATGTCTTATGCCTTTCCTACAAAGTCACCACTAGCGCTTGGTAAGGTCTAGAACTTGCTTGCTCAACTCGGGAGTAGATTACCGTGGGGTGGTCGAGGCAGAGACGGCAGAGTGCTGCCACCTGAATGAGAGTATACACCGTGAGGCAAACAAATGATAAAATTCACCTGCTGGAGGATTTATTCCGCTGACATGTGGTATGCTCAGGTTTCCACGTAGCACACTATACCGCTTCTCCTCTAGGTGTTCCATTTGATCACAATTCAAGCCTCGCCAGTTCAGTGGGAGATTGACTTTGATCAAATCCTTTCCTCTTGATTTAATCCAATGAAATTTCGCAGTCAGAAAAATGACAAACACCTAAAACTAATAAAGAAGCAACTCTACCTAAAAGGTTAGGAACCATGAACTAAACTACATTAATAAATAAAATATATACAGTAGTAGAGAATTCAACGCTGCCAAGGCTTGTGATGGAGGATCACAAGTGTCTGTCAAATAACACTTGCACTTAGGCACCATCCTCGCGAACGGCGCCATCACCGCAGGCCACAAAGAGGCGCTTTGAATCAACAATATTTATATCCTTAAATTTCATCGCCGTAGCAAAGCTATTAAGATATACGGCGTCGACCCCGTGATGGGTTTTCTTCAGACAAATGATTTGCAAAGGAGCTTAAAAACAGAATTTCAATTGATTTGTGTTTCATAAAAATGTGGGTGCTGATTGCTTCACAAAGAAACTAAAATGAGAAAAAAACAAACAGAATCCCTTAGCTGTCGGCCACCCGGTTTAGGGTTTTGCTGCAAATCACATGTCCCCTGTCTTTTCTCTCAAGGTCAGAGGATGACATATAGTCATTTCAACCGAATCTTCATTTTGAATAAACCTAAACTCCTAAAAAATTTTTCTCTTGGAAAGATAGGCATTTAATCGGGCATAAATGTCCTTAACGGTGAGAACATATCTCAAAATCAGCCTACAAGAACTAATAGGAAACAACTAACTGATAATAGTGGATCTATATAAGCATCCATCAGAATCAAAAAGCTTTCCAAATACACGTTAGTGAGGCGTGCAAGAGATTTAAACCTAGATTGAGAGAAGTAGAAATATAAATACCCATAAATGCGTGCGTTAAAACAAAGAACTGCGGAGTTACCTCCTCAAACCCAATACTCCTCTTAAGGAGGAAGAGGCCCATGAAATTAATCATCCTCCGAGCTGTCATACTCAGAGGTGTGTTTGCACCCGAGAAAAATGAGAGAAAAGGGAAGCGCAAATGGAGAACCGCCGCCCGCCTCCGATTGCCAGGCGTGAGCGATTGAAAGCCAAAAGGTGACCGAGGCTTATATAGTGTCGTTGTATATGAAATTACCAAAAAACTAAACCAAAAGCTACGCGCGATAAAATGGGAAAACTAAAAACAAATGCAACAGGGTATAGCGAAAAGGTGAACGGGGCAAAGATGATGAATAAAGGTACATGATTGTGAATAAATACTTCCTGGGAGTTGTGAAATAAAGGTCAGAAAACCAATTTTGGTGTGTGCTTTAATTTCCTTGTATTTTGCTCTTCTCTTCTAGTCTCTAATATGCAATGTCAGGCCGCACTCGAATTTTTCTGTGGCTTGATCGACTCAACACTCGGTATACGAAGAAGAATCGCAAAATTTGCCACAATAAATGCGAAATACGTAGGAATAATGGGAAGGTGGACCTTAAATGCAAACCTGGTTAATTAGAGAATGATTAGCATGACAAAAAGCACCCAAAACCCAGTACAAATAGGGTCTCAAAATAAGACTGTAAGTGCACTAACTCCAAAGCCTCCTCAACGCCTATATATAAACTGGATGTCCCAAAGACACTATGCCATAATAGTAAAACACACTGGAGAAAGTATCACAAATAATCCACCGAGGGTTTTGTGGGCCTTGAGCGCTTCAATGTTCAAGGTTTTATGGATTTAGGTCTTAAGGTTTAAGTGGTTTTGTGGTTCATGGCTTTTAATATCAAGTGGTTACAAGGCTCTCTAGGTTTTAGGTTTTACGGTTTTGTGGTCCTGGCTTGCCTCTTAGGGTTTTTACATTTTTGTGGCTGAAATGTCGTTTGTTCTGCTCTGGGTCTTTGTGTTTTAGGTAGTCAAGTGTTTCAGCTGGGGTATTAGTTCAAGGTTTTAGGGTTTCGCTCTTGCTCTTTCGTTTCAAGGTTTTAGGGTTTTAGATCTTTAATATTTAATGTCATATGGTTTTGGCTTTATGGTTTTAAGGTTTGGTTTTACAATGAGGGTTTTAATGTTTTAGGGTTTTAGGTGTTATAGTGTTATAGTGTTTTGTTGCTCTGCTCTGTAATGTTGTAGGGATTTATAGTTTTAGGGTTTTAAGGTTTCTGGCCGCTTATATCTATGCCTAAAGCGTTTAAAGGTTTAATTTGCTTTAGGTTTTGTGGTTGTATGGTTTGTAGGTTTTAGGGTTTTAAGGTATTAATGCCGTGTGGATTTTTTAGGGTTTCCTGCTGTTGCGGGGTTTTACGTCTAGAGTTTTTGGGTTTTATGGGTCAGGGTTGTAAAGATTTAATGTCATATGGTTTTGTGGGTTTCCACAAGGTTAGCCTTACGATATGAGGTTTTAGTGTTTTAGTGTTTCAAGGTCAAATGGTTCTGCTGCTCTAAGGTTGTAGGGATCATGAGGCTCTAGGATTGTATGATTTAGAGATAGCCTTAAAATAAAAAACATTTAGGAATAAAATCATTGTCAAATAGTCATGAACATAAAGTTAAAGAGGAAGAAGAATAATCATAGATTAACTTCTAATGCTTCTATGATCATTGTTAATTAGTTAACTAATATGAAACATTTTATTAGATACTAGCTTCTATTTCCTTTCCTAATTTGGGAAACTTTTTGTTGTAAATTATTAGTAACTTTGTTGTTCCAAATGGCATTATTTATGGAGGCTAAAAAAACTCGATTAATTAAGAGACTACAGTGCTTATGAGACAAATACACACAAGTCTCCATTTACAAAAAGTAGAAGAAGGAAAAACATGGAATAGAGGATGGATAGATCCCAATGTCGAGGGAAGGTCCCGCCTCCATAAAAACGCTGCTCTGGCACTGAAAAATAAGATGACAAGAATATGACTTAAAAATTATGAAGTTTCAGTTGTTTTAATATGAGGGTCAGACATATAGATTATCAAGGAACCGCAGAATCTGTAGATACTGTAACCTCCTACCATGTTACCTATGTAACCTCTCACTCTGGGTTGTTTCTAATAATAGAGCTGGAAGACTTTGATTGCCACCTTTCGATATGAAAAACTCTAGTTACTCGTAAGATGAGAGATGAGTTTTTTTTTTTTTATATACGCTTTTAAGTCGACATGCGTGGATTTATGCGTTAATTTAATTCCAAGATTAGCCTTAAATAAGTAAAGGTCATGAAGCACCTCTTACTTGGTCGCGAATGAAAATTAGACTGAAATAAAAAAAAATTGAAGGGAAATGCACTTTCCCATAAACTCAAAAAAAAGGGAGGAAAATCTTTCAAGCTTTTTTCTCTTCTTTTGTTTGATAATTTTTTTCCATACCTCTTCTTATAGTGTGTATCCAAAAGTGTAAGAAATCATTTTAATCTCTTTCTTTAGGAAATGACATAACCTTTAAAGTTTAAAATAAGTTCTGGAAGTATGAAAATCAACCTTAAATGAGCAGAGGGGTTCATCCTTCATGCAAACCTAACTTTAAATCTAGCTTAATTGGGGATACTAATAAGGGTATGAGTTTATTGACAATCTTTTCTTTTATTTGAAATTGGTTTAGGAAATATGTTTTTCCTCTCAAAATAAACTCGTAAGAATAGGATGCTCATTTATTTTACTCTTGTTAAAAATATGACAAACATGAAAATAATTTTGATACTTATGTGAGAATAAGAGCCGCTTATCAAATATGTTTACAAACTATTTCCAAAAAACACTTGCAATGTCTCAAAATTATAAAAAGAGAAGCAAGATTGGATAATTAAAATATAAATAAATAAAGATAAAATCCCATATAAGTTTATTTTGGTTTGGATGGTCTAAACTCAATATAACCGTACCTTGTATACAAGGTTTTCTGAATGAGTATAGTTTGATGTTCATTATTTTGCATACACTAATACTAATATCATCTTGTATTTCAGTTAGTGCTTTACCTCATTCTCTCGTTCTTTGCTCTCAGAGGACTTTGATGCTGCGCCTGAGGATATAGCAATGTCCCCATTGATGGACAATAAACCCTTTAAAGAAAAATAAGCCTACTACCCTGGAAGAAAATAAACTCAAATAAAAGAAAAGCATTAAAAATGACATTCTGAAACGGATGATAATAAAGTCTATAAACACAAAACTCCAACCTTTAGCTACATTGTTAATGGTTTGATAATTCCCGGGAATCAAACACGTAAATACGAAACGATATACACGAAATGATAAAAAAACCAAATCAAAACAACATAAACATATCCAATCTCTCTTGAGATAATTTGAAGAACACATACAGATATAAAACAAATTGTCTCATATCATTAATTCCACATGCATCGGGCAAGATGCTGCTAACAAGAGAGCGAAAAATCGGCGAAAGGGGACAAAGAGGCATTTATTTGAATCGGATTTATTTAAAGAATAACACATGTGAGGGGAGGGTGAGGAGGGAGGGAAGAGGAAATGGGGAAAAAAGCCTTAGCGCCGCGAAATCGCACGTTGCCAAATGTCAAGATTGCGGACGACGACATTCAATTAATTAAAACGCCAGCCAGTTCGATGACGGCATTTGAATTGTTCAAAATGCCACTACAGGTCGACGGCAATTGACGACCAAATGCCGCCGTGGTCGACGCAATTGATTTAATCCAACGCCGCCGCCCTCGCCGGCTCCGCAGAATTAACGCCGGCTGTTCCCGCTGTCGTGACGCGACTACTTGGGTCAATACTTTCTAATAACCCGATTTTATCTTTTTTATTTTCAAACACCCTATTTCCATACAAAACTTTGGGCAAAGTGGTTGATTACATCAAATTTTAAAAATAAGCGTGACTCCAAAACTAATGATTGAATTAGCATAGTTTATTATAAAATAGAAATCGACGTAGATATCGTTTTAGTACAATTTAGAATTCGTGCAAATTCAGAATTCATCGGTTGAAAAACAGAGGTTGAGTCCAAATTTACAACTCGTTTATTAAAAACAAGAGTCAAATACAAATTTAGATATCATTATAAGTATCCAATTATAGAACTCCATGGTTGAAAAGACAATTTTAGTACAAATTACAAACTATACCTTGTTTGTTAAAAAAATGAGTTTAGTGTAAATTTAAAACTCATTTATTGAAAACATAAATTGAGTGCAAAATTTGAATTCGGTATAAATTATGTAAGTAGATGAGGATTAAAAACAATAATTTATTTAAAAGCCAAAAAAAAAAATTTAGCACATGTATCTACTGCATTTCAATCAATACTTTTAAATATGTATTATTTTAATAGATATTTATTAAAAATATTTTTTATTTCTAAAAATGTCCAACAAATGATAGAACCTCGGACGATACCTTACAAATGTCTAGACATTCCAATGTGCAACTTATATCTGTACAGTACAATATATGATATAAATCTGGTAAAAATGGATATGAGCTTATCATATGAGCATTTAAGAGTATGGGACCCATGTCATATTTTATCTTATTTTGGGGTTTTTCTTTTCATTTTATTTTCTTGAAAAAGGTGGCCACATATTGAAATTAAAGTTGTAAGAAAGAAAAGCGATATTATCCTTATATTTAGAATTATTGACCTTTTTTTTTTTGTAGACAAGTTAGTCCGGCTCCTGCTTTTTAATGGTCAGTCATTAATGCGTTTGATACGAGGGAATTGAGCGTTGGAAATAGAATTTCATTTTATCCTCTTTGGATAAGTTTTATAATAATAGAAATGAAATTAAAAATAATTTTCATAGAAACAAACTCCTATTTCTAAGTAGGATTTTGATTTATCATATTTGGGTGGTATTTTGATTCACCTTTCTAAATAAGTAATGTAAAATATCTTCAATTTATCATTTTACTTTCAACTTTTATTTCTCATATCTCATATTTTTAGCATTTCTCAAGTTCGACTATTCTTGTAAAATAATTAATTAAATAAATATTTAAAAGTAGGTTATATTTCATCAAAATAAAAATTTAGAAAAATGATAAATATATAACTTCATCCACAAAATATGATTAATTACATTTTTATTAATTATAAATAAAATAAAAAATAATTAATTACATTTATTAATTCCAAAATAATAAAAACTTGACACTACAAAAACTCAAAATCATCATTCAATTTTTAATTTTATGCATATTTATTTTACTTTTTTTTTTTGTACAGTGTATCTGCAATTAATCCAACATCTGCAGAATGTAATCAAATTATCGATTATATCTCCATTTAGAAATAAGAATGGAAATAGATTCTTCATTATACTCATAGCCATATTTAAAATTTTCTAACCTTATCCAAAAATCTAAAATACGTAAAATTTAATGATCAATATTTAATATTTAAAATACGTTTCGTATTTCGACCATTAAAATATCGCATTCTTTCAACTCTATCTGTATTGACCGTATTAATGAATTAAAATGTAAACAAATTTTAATTGCTTTCATTCATATATAAATGGAATAATGAATTCATTTTCTGTTCAAAATTCGCTTTCGCCTTATTCCTCATGTCTAAACGCGCTTTCCCTGCTTTCGAAAAGCTCACTACGTAAAATAAAATTTACCTACTAAATATGGGCTTATATTCCCTTTTCCAATGTATGCAACATCACCTAAAGGCTATCTAACAGAACTCGAACCCATGAATGTCGAAAGCAGATGCAAATTTATGCCTCCTTAAAATCTCGAGGCCATCGTTCTAGCCTAATGAAACCCGAGCCTGTTAGAGCCATCCTAGAGCTTGTTTTGGATGGGCTGGGCTGTGAATCTTACTTCCCCTAAGCCACCTATAGGCCCTGCCCACCCCTAATCTCACCCCTCCACTTAATTTTTTTTATTTAAATTGTATTAAAAAGTTAAATAAAAATAAAAAGGAAACTTATAAACCATTAAAAGTTAAAAAAATACCTCTTTTTTATTCATTGAATATATCATATATAATTTACATTTGGAAATATAGGAAAAATTTACGTTACTATAAAATAAATAGATCTCAATTAGATTGATACCAATAATCGGACTTGACCGGCGGCAATTCCTGTCCAGTCCTCCTTTGAAACGAAATATGATTGAACCAGTGGTGAACCAACTATTTCGATGGTTCAACGCCGAGCCGTACGAACCGCCTGGTTTAGCGAGAACCAAGTGGTCCAAACCACCACCTTAAATGTACGCAAATTTTATCCATTTGCCACATGTATACTTTTAAGTGGCTAACATATAATCAATGACTTTGACTTTTGATGATGAAAGGAATGAATGAGGATTTTAAAGAATTAAATATCTCAATATCCCACCGAAGTGGGATTCACAGAATTCACTTTTAAAATTATGAAGTGATTATTTCACTCAAAAGAAAATGTTTCATAAATTTTCCACATCAAAGGATCGAACCTTTGACCGAAGATTAAGAATGTTTGTAGGGGACCACTGTACTAATTAAGCCACTTCTTAAAATTTCAAAACAAAATTTATTTGTGACATGTATCTTAACTAAATAAATATTATTTTTTTATTTTATATATTAATAAAATAAGATATTTTCTTTAATTTCCATCATATCATAGCGACGCTTGTTAATGTGCACAAGCAGACTTAACACAAGCCCAAATGTGTCGCTTAAGAGGAGATTAAGGAGTAGACCCAAGATAATGTTTAATCTTACGATATCCCCAAAACATAGGCCCAAAATGAGGTTCAATTTACTCCCTTTGTATATCAAGTAACATAATTAGCCTAAAGGTCTGGTGGTTAAAGGAATAAGCACTAACTTCCTAATTAAATCTCCACCAATTAGGGAAGTAAGATATTTTCTAATTATTGCTTATCAATTATCTCTTATTAACCGGTTAACGATAAGGAAAGAAAATCCTTCACCCAATGGGAGAAATATCTATATCATCATCAAACTAGGAAAGTTATCATGATCACTCATTATAAATAATTGTGTCACCCATCTAAGTAGCCGACGATAAAATTCATTCCTAAAGAGCTGATCTTCTTCCACTCCGGGAAGAACTCGACGTAGTATCGGGGAGAGACAACAAGCATCCCCGCAAATTTTTTGTTTCTTATTTTGCAGGAGTCGACATCCAGAGTCACGGACGTCTAACAATTCCAATGTGTTCTAACCCGCTTTCATTGAGTAAGTTTCTTCTGGCCATGCCACTGGAATGACAAGCCTTTACAAATAAAGCCGAATTTCATGACCGATGGTATCAACTCTAACACAAGGTGGAGCCACACCAATCCCCAGCTACTGCACACCAAAGAAGGCGATATAGATAGCCTAATTCCTGAGGCACCCTAGAAACCACACGCCAATACCAACGAGATGGAGACACTCCGTCTCACCAACCAACGCGTTACGAGAGAGCCTGAGCAAACCCTGCACCACAAATACAACACCCTGTGAGGTATGACAGCCCGAGAAGGTCGTAACACCATCCCCTGTGAAGAACAAAGAATCCCCATCTCCTCAGAACCGATGGAGGGGGAGAACCACCGAAGCTAGAGCGTGGTCTACATCTCCGAGGTGAGAGGATCGCAATGAAGGAATGCCTGATGGAAATGACAGAGACAATGAGCCAACCCCTTATCAGCAGGGCATGAGGAAGCAATGGGAGCAGAGGTTCAGGGACATCCAACAAGAGCTCAACCATATGAAGGAAGCGGTAAAAGGCCGAGCTCCAGTCTTTATGGACGCTCTGGTGCAATAAACTAAATCCCCATTCATAGTCGAGGTGCTACACTTCCCTCTTCCAAAGAGTTCAAAAACGCCGCAGATCGAAATCAGCCAATGAACGAAGACCCCATTCGCCTCCGCCTCGCACCGGGCAGTGGGCCCCGGCCGAGGTCCGATTAAAGTCGCCAGATCGAGTCTCCGCAAGCTTTCTAAGCCAAACGGCTATGTTCTTCGCCTAAACCTAGACTCCTCAAGAAAGCTGAGCGCACCCTCAAGCGCGTTAAGGACTCGCTGGCGAAAAGACAACAAGATACTATGACTAAAGCGGTCAAAATTCCTATTATGTCTGGCTGACCGGTTCTAAAAACTTCAAGCAGGCAGAAAGACCTCACACATGGGAAAGCCAGGATCTAAATTGGGAAGGGCCGTATATCGTATCCCACGTAGTCTGACCTGGTAACTACGAACTCCAAACAGAAGAAGGAAAAACCCTGCCTCACTTATGGAACACTGAGCACCTCAAACAATTCTACCAATATGACCTTGGAATGTAGTCTTTAATAAAGTATCCAAAGTTTTGATTTCAAATAACAGTCTCTATGTTCATTTTTAGGCTGCTTAATATTATCAGGTCAAAAAGTAAGTCAGTAATGATAAAAGCAAGTGGAGCTCGCTCTAAGGGCTCGGGAAAATTACATCTCGTAGAAAGTGCAAACGCATGTTTTACAAAAAGGATTGTTCTTATTTTAAAGGAGCTACAATTTATCATAGAAATGAATCAAGAAAGCCTTCTCCGTCGTTTCACATCGTAGAAGTTAGCACGGGGCCAACCCCAGTCAAGGCAAAAACCATAAGAAAGGGAAAGAGAAAAGGAAGGAGAAAGAAAAGGAATAAATTCAGGAGGCGTGAACTTAAAAATTCCCCCGAGCGCACCGCCTCCGAATAGACGCTTCTCCACCATTTTAACAACTGGTCAGACTAGGAACAACATAACCCCATAAGTGGGAGGAACAGGAAAATACAACCCTACAAACTAGAGGTCGAACCAACGTCGGTCTCGGCGATCACCGTATTAAACTTCAGGTAAGCCGACGATCAAACCCCGGGTTTACCATACAAACTCCAACCCTATCCAAAGAGGTAGAAGGTTGGGGATGGAGTATGACACATACCTTCGAAGAAAGGCCATCATTTATAAAGAAACCTGGAACGCCTGGGAAGCCACGCAGTATGTTCCAATTCTCCATAGATTCGCATTAAGACTGCAAGCGCTTTCCTAAGTGAAGGAAGACGAAGGAGCCAAAGAGCCATGTAGCTCAATCTTAAAGAGAGCCGTGAAGCTCATTTCGGAGGAGCCGTGTAGCTTGATTTTAAAGAGAGCCATGTAGCCTAAGATCAAAGGATGTCTAGCCTCTAAGAACCTAACAGCCCTTAAAGGCCAAAAGCAATTTATTTTTAAGAGCTCAATAAATCAAAAAGTGCCGAACAATCATCATTTTGTAAAGAAAATTAATGCTTGTAAGCTTTCACTTTAGTAAGGTCTCCAATTTTCCATAGATCTATATTAAAACCATGGCGCTTCAAGTGAAGGAAGACGAAGGGAGCCAAAGAGCCATGTAGTCATTTTTTTGAAGAGAGCCAAACAATGAGGAGCGTAGCCTGGGTTTTAAAGAAATCCGGCTTCAGATTAAAGGGGTCATGGTTCGCCTTAAGAACCTAATGTACTCAAGGCAACGTGAGTCTACTCAAGAGCTCAATGTACTTCAAAGGTCGAATAGCCCAGAGCCAAAAGTTCAATTTTTGAGCTCAAATAAATTAAAAAGCAGACAGTCAGGGTGCTGAAGTGAATTTGATTAAAGAGCTCAACAGCCCAAAAGGCAAACAATTAGGAGCCAAAAACTCACTTTTGGAGCTCAAAGAACTTAAGAAAGTGGGAGACAGCCTGTATAAATAAAGTGTATTTCACTTTTGAAGAGCTCAATAGCCTATGTGCAGCAGAGAGCACAACCTGGGCAAATCAAAGTTTCTCAAATTTTTGAGCTCAACAACTCGTAAGGTGAGCAAACCCAAGAGCCTAATACTGGCCAGAAAGAACTACTGTAAGGAAAATATCAAGCCAAAGGAGCCCATTTTGAAGAGCTCAACTCAAAAATAACAACCCAGAGCCAAAAACTCAATTTTGCAGCTCGCAAATTAAAAAGGCGTATCAGCCAAAGAGTCCCATACTTAGAAGGCAGAGTAGCCCAGAGCCCCATCACTTCACTCAGTGAGCTTAACTACTTAAAGCTAGAATAGCCTGGGAAGGCCAGTAAATTCATTTTCAAGTGTTTAATAAATTTCACAGCAGAGAGCATCCCAGGAGCCAAAAAGCTCAATTTTTGGAGCTCAGCAGCTCAAAAAGGCAGAATAACCCAGAAGGCCAAAGTAGCCAAATTTGAAGAGCTTAATGTTCTGCTTCAACAACCAGGAGCTAAAAGCTCAATTCTTGAGCTCAATAGTCAAAAGGCGGAACAGCCTGGGAGGGCCAAGTAAAATTATTTAATAACCAACAACCCAAAAGGCGTAATAGTCAGTGCTAAAGCGTAATGCCCTGTGAGCCAAAAAAGCGACTCTTTGGAGCTCAACAGCTCAGGTTGCAGTAGCCTCAGAGCCCCAATGTTCTGGCCAGAGCTTAACCGTCTCAAAAAGGCAGATATTCAGGCGCCAAAAGTAGCTCTATTTCAAGAAAAACAACAACCCAAAAGGTGATCAAATTTGAGCTAAGAGCTCACTGGAGCTCAATAACTCAAAAGTCGGATTAGCTTAAGGCCAGCAGCTCCATTTTGAAGAGCTCAACAAAAGCCAAAAAGTGCAGAATGCACCTCAAGAGCCAAAAAGCTCAATTTTGAGCTCAACAAATGTATGAGCAGCCCAAGAGCCCCAACAACTCGACTGCCAGTAGTCAAGAGCCCAGCTGGGCTTCACAGAGCTTAACTCCGTCAAAAGGCAGAATAGCCCGGCGCCAAAGTGTACTCATTTTCAAGAGCCTCGAACAACCTAAAAGGTCGAACAGCCCCAGAGCCAAAAAGCTGGTTCGGAGTTTCAAAGAAAACAAAAGTGCATAATAATCAGAGACCTCGCAGCTCGCTTTCCGAGCGACCGCCTAAAACAGTTAATAGCCCAAAGAGCTGCATACCAACCCCGGGCTGGGGCTAACAACTCGTAAAGTCCAGGAGCCACAAATCCTTAATTGGAAAACCCATACGTTAATCGTAGCAGAGCCACGTAGCTCATAAACTTGTCACACCACCACTCAACTACTTACAAAAGATGAATAAGCTCGGAGGCCCCATGAGGCGGCAACCAAACAAAAGAACGTATAAAATTAACAATAAATTTACATATCAACAAAAGTCACGTCCGGCGAATACAAAATCCTAAAGCCTTCAACGCTCGAAATAACAGGTTAAACAAAATGCCTAGCGGCGAGCTAGACCGGGAACGCTGTAAGGTGGGGGTCAGCGCGAGCCCTAGCTGGTAAGGTAGTGATTCACCGCCTCCAGCGAACCTGAAGATCATTAGGCAAGGGAGCATGGTCAAAGGCCCCAGAAAGCACCTCACATCCGCACGTCCTTAAAACAAATTCTTCCGCTCCTCATCAAAGTCGGAATTGAACTCTAAGTCCGGGAAAGCCTGTGGCTTCTGTCAAAGGGGTAAGCCACCCAAGGCTCCATTGCGTGTGCCCATCCCCTGAGCTCGCTGGTCACTCTCGTCCCTCTGGCTAACCAAAGCCTCCCGCCTCTCAAGGTCCCCAAGTCATTTCTCGAAGCCCTTCGCTATGCCCACGAGCCTGTACCTCCAGCCTCTTGGTGAACTCGTCCAACATCGCCATTACTGACGCTGCAGTCACCCTCGGCGGTCAGAATTCCTCTCTGCCAATCGTAGCTCACTCCCTGACCCTCAAGTCCTTCCGGCCTTTGTCCCTCTACCCGCGCCGCCATTGGGTGATGCCTGTGTCTGACTTATGCTTCACAAGCTCCTAAGTCAGGTCTTTTATTTGAGCTCGGTGGCCGGCCTTCTCGGAGGTTAGGGAGGCAACCTTAGCCTTTTAAGACTTCATCGCCCTGGCGGAGCCCTCGGTGAGGCTGGCCCTCCTTTCCAGGCTCTTCATGTAAGTAGCCACCTACCAAAGAACAAGAAAGAATTAATTAACAACATGAAACAATAAGGAAATGGACCAGCCATACAGCTGATGTACGGCTACCCCTAGTTTAAAGAGCCAAAGCCTTCTCTCTAACGGACAGGCTGCCCACCTTCGAGGTCGAATCGCGAAGGATGGAGGGAAACAACCTCAACCCAGTGAGCTCCATGAGAAAGCAGAGTCCTCATCCCCATGGCACAAGCCACCCCTTCCCACACATCATATGGCACGGATGGGCGCTGTCACCCCCGTGACGTAGACCTCCGCACTCGAAATGTAAAGCACCTCCAAGGGGTGGCCTACCGCTCTCCCGAAGAATCTCCTACTCCGACAAGAGACGAGCGAAGAAGAGATTCCTCACCTTAAGGCCTTTTACCCCGAGCAGTGGGGCAACCCTCGTGGTGTTCGAGCCTTTCGCTTTATTAATTCTTTTTTTTTTTTTTTCACTAAAGACTCCACGTAGGCCTCGGTTCTCTCGAGCGGGCTTCACATAAGAGGCTCCAGCGGGTAAGATGAAGAAGACTTGAGACAGGTAGAGAAGGCTTCATGACTAAGGAGGAGAAGGCCTAGAACAGAGTCGTGGTGAAGCCGCAGACCGTGACCCGTCCGAATATCCGAACGCACGAGCTCCTGAGTACGCCCGGTGCTGGTGGCACTTAACCAACCTCCGCCTCACCTCTTCATCCTCAAGGCTAAGACTAGGCCGCACACCTGAAAACCACACAACCAAACCAGAATTAGAGACACCCAAGGACTTCAAAAAATTAGACCCGATTGGAGTAAGGGAGAACTCACGTAGTTCTCAAAGGTCTAAGAGGGGTCGAATGCCAAGGTGTTCTCCCGACGCTGGGATTATATTCCCAATTGCAGCCACTAACAAAAAAGTAGCTCATTCCAGTATTTATGGGAAGATGGCATGTTGGAAATAATCACTAGCATCGACCCTCTAGAAATGTGTATAAGAAAACCTTTCGCGACTCTTTACACCGAAAAAGGTCCAAAGATCAGAGTTTAAAGTCAGAACGCCTGGGCCTTTATCCCTGAAAACAACAAGGAGGCCAACTAAGACGCCCCAAAAGTTGGGGGAAAGCTGGGCTGGGCATACGTTGAAGTGCTGAAGGACGCACTTGAAGAAAGGGTGCAAGGGGAAGTGGAGACCATTCTCAAAAAAGCAAAATCAAACCCTAACTTTCCTTAATGTTGTGTTTGGGTTTAGAAAGAACCTTAAGTTGGTTTAAAAAGGATGTTGATTGGTTTATTTCAGTTTTAGGGGTTGCTCTAAGTTGTTATATGGTTGTTTGATTATGTTGATAATTTTTGTATAAAGGAAATGTCGGGTTTTGGGGAGTATGTTTGGCCAAAATTTCCAAAACCCATGTTTTGTTTTTAGCCCATGACTCGGGGCCATCACTCATCCAAATTGATCGATTCAAAATTACGGGTAAACTCAGACTTCTAGGAGAACATATATCCCTGTAAATATATCCAGTTGACCCCATTAGACCCAAAGAATTCGGCCAAAGTGAGGCTCTGCTGGGGTTAATTTCCGATTCAGCCCGACACAGCTGTGTTTCCAAAATAGTTTCGTATTTAAAGCAGCAGTCGAGTTTCACTCATCCTAATTGAGTGACTCAAAATTATGGGTAAGCTAAACTCCTAAGAAAACAAATCTCCTTGAAATAAGTGTATCCAATTTTTGACCCCATTAGACCCACAATAATCCTAAAGTGAAGCTATAAGCCAGTCAAACTGCTCCGCCCGATGCGCTTTGGTGTTTCCGAAAAGTTTTGGTATTTAGTTCATAAGTTGAGTTTCACTTATCCAAATTGAGTGATTCAAATTTCTAGGTAAACTAGACTTCTAGAAGAACAAAGTTTCCTGAAATAAGTATATCCAAATTGGGACCCTATTAGACCTAGAAATTTGTCTAAAGGAAGACTTGTTTTTGGGCTAATTCTGGTTTTGTGTTAAAAATAGAATAGTCTTGGATGTTTAGGACACATCTAGAGCTTTCGTGCCCGAATCGATGATTCCACCTCAATAAAATAGATTTATAAGAGGAACAAAGGACTCATGAAGTCGGGCAATACGACTCATTTGTTCCTAGAAAAATTTTACAAGTGAAGCGTGTGTTGCAAAACAATCTAAATAGAAATCTAAATAAAGCCAACCGATGATTTTTAATCAGATTGAATAAATGATAAGGAGGAGTCTAATTGATCGAGATTCCGAGGATCGAATCAAGTGCAAATAAGCTATTTGGTTTGTTCTTCAATTTCTTTGTTTCCATTGAGTTTGTTTCATTCAATCTCTTCTTATTTCGTTTTATGGATCATTATTCTGTTATTGAAAATGATTTTCAATAAACTCGCTATCGAATGGTTTTAATTGATTCGAGGTACCACTGTAGGATTTGCATATGAAAAATTGCATGAGTATTGAAAAATGAATTATTTGTATATAGATGTACATACTATATTGTATTTTGCTTTGAATGATTTGAACGCACTTAATAGAATGTTATCCGTCATATTTGAGTTAAAGATAGATTGGTATACCAATAAGGGTCACACTAGTAGTACTGTGAACGAACGTAATGTAGTGTCACTTATATCTGTAGCCCAGCGGGACAGTATCGGTTGTGTTCACAAAATGATTTTTAATAACGGTCCCAGCCCGGCCTAAACGGAATTTGTACTGTGTTGCCAAAACCTTTGCTCTGACTTTGTAGCTCAGTGGGACCGTGTCGGTGACTCCGTTATCCTATGCACTGAAAACATTGGCTAAATTTGTTTAAGAAATGATAAGAATATTTGTGAAATGCATGATTTGTGTTTTGAGTGATTTATTGCATATGAAAGTGCATATTTGGAATGATCAATGAACCGTAAATGGATGTATATGAAATAAATATATATGTGTATTTGCGTTGATCGTTGAAAAGATTAACATGGTTTAGAAAAATTGCATGATTTGACTTAGACTGAAATGGAAGAAGTCTTATATAGAACCCGCTAGCATGAAAATGCTTGAGTGCGTTACTATCATTGTCTCAGTACAGTGAACATGTCTGAAGGCGTGAAATTCTTGATGAATCAAAGTCATCGTCAAAGTCACGGAGGATAAGTAAGCTACATCACGCCATACATGAAATTATTCGACTCATTTTGTACAAACACTATTATGAAAATTGAACTTTGATTATGTTTTGTAAATATTTGAATATTGAAAACAGCTAATAATGCCGCATTGTATAAAGGTGGGAAATGGACCAAATGGGCATGAAATATCACATCGAATGAAAAAAAGAGTTTTGTGATCAAATGCTTTTCATTGAGTATTTGAAATGTTTTTGGAAAAGTAATTGTATTTGGATTATTCAAAATGATTAAAAAAAAAAGAAAAAAAAAGAGTGAGGACCGCATCCCCGGGTTTTTAGTTAAGGCCTCTGGTGGTCAGATACCCATTTACCTCGAGTGTCACATTTCTCCCCAGAGAGAATCATGTGAGGTAGAATGACTAATCATACTCTTCACCATATCCTTAAGCGTTTGGTTTTGCCTCTTAGCCACACCATTCATGCTAGGTGTGTTAGAGAAGTGCTCTAAAGGCAATAGCCCTTAGCACTTGTTATATGTTTTAGGTTACTATTAAAGGCATCTTCATTAATTTGACATTCATATGTTGAATTTTACACCTTTAATTGGATTAATGAAGTCCATGATGCATAACTGATTCGTGTCACAGTAGGTGTATTGGAATCAACAAAATTTATATCCTAAGCTCCTACTGCCATAGCAAAACTAGTGCAGTATAGCGGCTCTAGGGTCGAACACAGGGATGGGTTTTCTTTGTACAAATGATTTACAGTGAGGTTCAAAAATGGTGAATTTCAATTTGGATTTTCAGGTTTGGGTAAAAACAGGGGAGGTTGATAGTGTGCAAATTAAAATTAAAATGAAGAAAAATAAGAAAAGAAATCCTTAAGTCTCGGGCCAGCGAGCTTAGTGTTCTAGGTTAACTGACATGTACTGGTCTGCCATCACGCCGCATTTGGGAGCATGACATATAGTCATTTTCGACAGGATCTTCATTTAGCTTTAAAGCCTAGACCCTTAGATTTTCCTTTTGAAACATTAATTAGGCATAATGTCCCTAAGCCAGGTGAAAGCTATCTGAAAACCACGCGATAACTAGCGGGAGGCAAACTAGCGGGCATCAGTGGATCTATTAAGTATCCTTGAATCAAAAAACTTACTTCAAATACACGTGGGAGGGCATGCAGAGATTTTAACCTATGGTGAAAGCGGGAGCACAAATACCATAAACACCAACATGAAGAAGCGTGAGAACATGCGGCACACCGAAACGGTGCCCGGTGGCGCTTACGCTGGGATGGGGAGGTTTAGCCGAACATCCTTTGATTTGTTATCATCAAAGGGTGTTTGGCGGTAAAAATGGAAGAAAACAAAGAAAGTGAAGCGAGAGGAGAGGAAGGAGAAGCCAGCGGGAGGCGGCTTCCCAGTCGCTATTGATTGAAGTTGATTGATAAGTTTTTTGATTTGGGGCTTATATAGATGCTCGAGTGTAAAGGGTTGCAAAAAAACCAAAATCGGAAGGCTATTACGGGGGTAAAATGGAAAAAACCAAAGCAAGCAAACAAGGCATAAGCGTAAAGCGAGGAGCAGGCGGCGGGAGGAACAATGTTGGGTAGGAACGATCTTTGTGAACTAAATTCGCAATGCTCGTTTCTTCACTTTTTGCTCTTTCTTTCCTTACGGTGCTGATACGCAATGTGGTTGACTTGAATTCTTCGTGCTTGGATCGACTCAACAATTTCGGCATAATTTAGCTAGCAAAAACCACAAAATTTTCCACAAAATGTGATCAGTAAAATAGTAGGGACCTTAATGTGCAAATTGGGTTAATTAGTACACAAAAAGCACTCAAAACCTGAAATAAACAGGGTTCAAAATAGCACTTTTTGGGCACTAATCAATAACATAGTATGAATGAAATCATGATGAGATCATGATAATAAGATTCCTATCATGTGTAATTATGTTAGTATCTAAATTATCCCTAGTCATACATAGGATCAATTAGACTGAACATTGTTGATTCAGATAGACTAGCACATGTCATACTCCTTGATTAGATCAACTAGTGGATCTTATAAGCTGTGATCATAAGTTGATTAGAGTTGACATATGGATGCTTGGTAAGAGTAGCTAAGTACATCGGAGACTTGCTATGAGACAATCATATGGATTATCTCTTATATGTAGATGATTGTCTCATCATAGCAATGATGCATGTATCCTTAGACTTGATGTGCTCAAGGATATCTTGGATGTTGATTTTGTATTTTCACCTTGATCCATGTTGCCTCTTAGAGGTCGTTCTTTGGGTGATGGTCGGGTATAGCTTGAGGTGTTTGAAGGTAATTGAGTAGCCAACAAAGGATTTGTCACTCCCAATAGAGGGATAGTATACCTATGGCCTCTTATCAGGATCATTACTTGGGAATCTCTAGCAAGAGTGGAAGTCTCATGAAGAGTGTCTTCAGGTGCATAACTGATGAGTAATGGGTTTGGGGATAAGATCTAATATCACTTGGGCTCGATATGGCATAGCCAATCTAGTGGGAGCTACACTTTGTTCATGCTCTGAATCAAGTAGGGTATAGATTGATGAAAGGACGAATTGTGCGATAATTGTCCATCGAAGGGTTGATAGTCAGACCACTGACTCTCCGATCAATTGCGGGTCATGATGTGTTGCTAGGCTCTGCTCATGACTTTCTTGATTCAATAGTTGAATCAAGTTGCCAAAATAATCGGAAACCTAATGGGTCACACACTTGGAAGAGTGTGGGGTTGATATAAAACGAATTTGGATATGATCCAAATATGATGGAAATCAATCTCGAGAATGGAATGTCATGGGTGATTAGTACTCAAAAAGTGCTATTTTGAGTCCTATTTAAGATAGGTTTTGAGTGCTTTTTGCATACTAATCATATTATTTAAGACGATTGACATGTGCAGGTCCATTAGTATTACTGATTTTGTTTCGAGGTTGTTTTTTTGATAGTTTTGCAGGTTTTGTAAGCCCCCTCCATCATATCAAGCTTGGCATCGTCATTGTGCTGATTTATGCTGAGTTCGTATGAATTCTCGGCGATTTCATCAAGCCTGGGATGAAGAAATATCAAGCTGGAAGAGGAGAAATGCAGGCTAGAGGATGCATGAAGCAGTATTGTGGCTTGGAAATTTCTCTATGGCATAACGAAATTTTCACAATGATAGCGAAAATTTTGCAATCATAGCGAAAATTACTGTGCATAGCGAAAATTTCAATTTTCGCTATGACTTAATTTTCGCTATGATAGCGAAATTTCGCTATCATAGCAAAATTCACTATGCATAGCGAAAATCCTGCTCCCTGTTTTTGTGATCCAAACGACTCTGTTTTGTTTAATTCCTCTTTTGCCCTCAATGTAACCATATTATTTAGGTTAGTTTGGTACTTTCACATGTTTGGGAGGCTATATAAGCCATGTTATGAACATTTTGTAACCTAGCAATTCATTTCAGGCAGCTTTTCACACAGTCCCTGTTTTGGTTCCTATTTTCTCTCTTCTCTCTCCTCTTTCTCTCATTTTATAGGTTGCCAAACACACCCCTTTGAGGATGACAACTCAAAGGATGTTTGGCTAAGCCCCAAAACCTTGAAGAGGAGGGTTGCTAGGTTGGTGGATGTGGGTTTGCGAGTGTTCCTCTGTTTTCATGAAGCAGGTACTGCGTATTTGTGTTTCAAACTTTCCAAACTAGGTTTAGATGCTATTTAATGTATTTTCTTTGGTCAATACTTGGCATGCTTTAGGGTTCAGTGTATTCTTAATGGTAGATACACTGACATCCATTAGATGTCATTTACGAGCCACTGAAAGTAGGTTAAATGCTGTATCTTCAACTGCTGGAACATTAAATGCTCAGTAAATGCTATGGTTTAATAAGGAATGTTATTAAGGGTTGGTTTTTAGAGTTAAACAAAGATCCGGTTTTGGAAATGACTATATGTCATTTTACTTACTAATGCGAGAAATAACTTGGGGACACCTGCACAACCCTATCATATCAAACTAGTGACCCCAAACTTCAAGGTGTTCTTTTTACATCTTATTTTAAAAATTTGCTTCACTTAACTTAGTGACACCAACAACCACACTTTTAAATCTGAATCAGAAAATCCAAATTAAGCCTCACCATTTTGAATCATGATACGAGTCATTTGTAGGATGAAAACCATCCCATGATGAGCCACTAGAACCGCTATCTGCCATTAGCTTGGCTTCTGACGGTAGGAACAACAGGTATAAATTTTGTTGATTCCGCATACCTGCGTGGCATGAGATCAATAAGCGTCGTTCTTAGGGGATGGTGCGGAAAAACTACAGATGATGAGTTGATATGTACTTGTAATCTTCATTACAAGTATTGGTGATCTTTTAACCCTTTTTGATTTTCATTGGTTAGAATATCAATTTTTTATTTTACTCAAAGTTTCTGCTGGGCAGTTTTTTTCATTACAGTCATTTTATTATTTAGCTAACACTAATCTTTTTGTCAAGCTTTGTAGTTGTTCCCTGCTTTGTCTCTTTTTGTGTCACAGGTGTTTATGCATCAATGGGATAGAGATATATCAGGTAGGCGCGAAAATGCAATACACAATGAACGAGGTTGTGAAGTCGTTGTGCCTGATGAGCGATGGATCCTCTACCTGAGGAACATCAAAGTCAACAAGCAGCTCCTATGAATCCAACAACATACAGGTCAATGAGGACCACATACACCCTCCTAGAGTTAGTGCTCCTTCCTTGCGTCGTACCTCTGGCGAGGATGTGGCGGTGGACATGTTGGTGCCCTATACGACTTTTCATGGTATGGAAATGAAATCATACACACACATCCGAGGATTTGAGGAAGTTTGTAACTTTTAAGGAGGGTGCAGTAGATGGGATTTGTTGAAGTTAAGGCATTCCCATTAACCTCAAAGACAAAGCCAAAATATGAAACCCAATTCAGAGGCGGGAGCCATTAGAAAGTGGCGAAGTATAAGAGGCTCCTGGTTTGCGAGCTCCTGAGTTGGCGATTGTTTAAAAATTCTTGATTGCTCACGCCCGACAATTTGAAGAGCAAATCTACACGTTTGCGAGACCATGACAATGAAAGGTTCTACGATCTGGGAGGAGTTCATGGAGACCATCGGTGCATGTCACATCATGGTTTGATACTTGGATGCTTATGAAGCCACTTCTATGGCGGTATGTCTCTAGCCATGGGCGACCTCTTTAAACAATGTGTGGAGGACTACGAGCAAGCACCGGATGAAGCCATGGACTTTTTGAATTATGTGGCTGAAACTTTCAAGGGATGGGATGAACCAAACCCAAGGGAGGTGGAGAAAATAAGGCCTTCAGCCCACCAAAGGGGAGGAATTTTTGCACTTTTTGAGGATATGGAGGTGAAAGCAAAGATATCAACCTTAGCTAGGAAGGTGGAAGAGCTGGAAGGAAAAAGGCTACATGAGGTACGAGGGCGGTGGCGGGAAATCCTGCAGACCAGCCCCGTATCAATTGCCTTAATCAGGCCTGGAGAACAGCATCCAGTGCTCCCTCGGTGAAATTTGATGACGAGCATGCTAATGCAGTGGGCCAATACAAGCCCATGACCCGATGTCCCATATGGTAGCCATATAATCCCCAATTGGAGGAACCACCTTAATCTCTCTTGGAAGCCTAATTCCCCTGTGCCTCCACGGTGCCAAGCAGCCGAGTTTGGTTCCTCATCTGACCCTGACCATCACCATCGTCATCCCACATTGAGCAGAAGCTATTTTAAAAACTTGAGCAAGGGTGATGATGATTTGTGTGGAAGAGCAAAAGGGAATCAATGTACAATTGGCTCAAAGAATAGATACTATGGAAAGCACCCTGAACAAGAGAATAGACGGGCTTGAAAGTAGTCTTAATCAGAAAATTGATAATCTGCAGTATTTCGTCACCAGGATTACTAATTTGATGGAGGTACAAGAGAAAGGAAGATTCCCTTCTGAACCTTGCCCCGATCAAAGGGTTCCATGGAAATAGGTTCTTCCCGGCAACTCAAGGATGGATGAAGTAAAGGCTATCATCACTTTGAGGAGTGGAAAAGAAATTGAGCAACCGATTACTTGAATTCTTTGAAGAAACCAGGAAAGAAAAGTGACTGAGAGAATAATAATCGAGAAAGATTCGATGAAGAAAAACATGCCTCCATTTCCTCGAGCACTTAGAGCAAGAAAAATCCTAAGCCAAACTGAAATTTAGGAGGAGGTGCTAAAGCGAAGTGAAATTAAATGTCCTTTGCCGACATGATTGGCGGTCCTGACATATGCGAATTTTCAAAGGGACTGTGCGATTCGAGGGTTGGGCATTGAAAGAAAGCCTTCCTAGCAGGCAGTGGAGTGCCATTGGTCGAAGCGGGCCCGGTGAAATACAGATCCCGGGATCCCCCACAACATCAGTCAACATCGGAGGAACTTGCATGGATAAAGCACTGTTGGACTTGGGAGCCAGTGTGAACCTACTGCCATACTCAATATATAAGCAGTTGGGTTTGGGGGAGCTTAAGCCTAACATCACTCTATCCTTAGCTGATCGATCGGTAAAAATTCCTAAGGGAATAGTTGAAGATGTATTGGTCAAGGTGGACAAATTCTACTATCCAGTAGATTTTGTAGTGCTTGATGCGAAGCCGTCCTTGATTAGGCACAATCATGTGCCCGATCATCTGGGAAGGCCATTTTTGGCCACTTTCAATGCGATAATCAATTCTGAGATGAGTCATGCGGCTCACATTTGGCAACAGCAGCCAGGCTCAGCATTTTCACTGAGCAACAAGCCTGAAGCCATGAGAAGATGGTAAAGATTGGATGAAGTTTTGATTAGTCTGATTCGGGGGAGCAAATGCTCCTGGCTAGGGGAGAATTGAGTGAAGAAAAGTAAGAAGCAATTGATGGAGAATTGGCGCATCGATCACTCCTAAAAGAGCCGTACGCTGACACCACCAGTGAAAAGAAGCTCAAAACAAATGAGTTTGGGCATGAAGGCAGCTGGCACATCCTTTGCGAGGGCGTGAAGAGCTGCTCATATTGATCCTCCATGGAAGGAAACACGACGATGAAATTTGGTTTGGTCTCCATGAGTTAGCTGCGGCCTCAAAAATTTTGATTTTAGTTTAATTTGATCAATTTTCGGTTTATTTTTTATTTTTAGTATTTTCTTTATTTTAGTTTTTATTATTAAAGCACTTTTTTTATGTTCGATTAATATTTTATTTTATTTTATTTTATTTATTGTTATTTTTATTTTATTTAATTTTAATTTATTAGAATTTGCTTTATTTTTATTTTGCGGGAGATATGGTAGTGGCCAGGACATAAATTTCGTGATGTGTGAAATTTGTCCTCAGCTGACTCTTCGACTAGGAGGCCTTTCAGCGCAGCAAAATTATAAAAACTTTCCATCATTTTCATTCCATTCTTGCACCTTCCTTTGAGCAGCCGAGCTCCGGGTGCCTTCGTTCTTGCCACGCTTCTCTGCTACCTTGGCTTTCGCCTAAGCGAGCCTGTGACGAGCCACCACTATCGATCGGGCGCATGCCGCGACCTTCTCTGCTCTCTGTCTCTCGGCCCTAGCCGAGAAGTCCACCGCCGTCGCGCATACTAGTCGTTGCCGTGACCTGCGCTCCACGAGCCACTGCACTTTGCCGCGCGCTGAGTCTTCGGCCATTGAAAAGTTTCGTACCCGGGCCATCGTTCTGAGCGGGGTCGGTTAATGCCCGAGAGAGGCGGTGTAGGCACATCCGGGGTTCTGGTCTCCTCTCGGACCGGGTTGCGAGACACCACGCATTATTTGCTTCTATATTGGGGCTCAAGCTGCGGGGCTCCCATCCGAGCGATATCGGACCGGGTGGGACCTCGGGCCCTTTCTCCCGATTACATCAGAGACCAGCCGGAGGGCCCAGCCTTCCTAAAGCGGGCCGGACCGCCAGGCCGGGTGAGTCATCGCGGTCTAGGCCCGAGCCGTCATCTCCTCCAGGTTGATCGGGGGGGTTTGTTTTTGGTTATCACGAGCCCGAGGATCAGGCGACCGATGTTTAGATGCGATCCGATCCCAGGGAACGTAGATCTTCGTGCCCGGGACTTCCATATAGAGTCATATTACGACATGCCCAGGCATTGTGCGTGAATGGCGATTTAGGGATTGATGCGATTGATCGGAGAGGCGGTATTCTTTAGCTCCATTCATAGTATGGCGATTTTCTATCCGGGTGGTGCCCGAGTTTTATCACTATGACTTGCATCAGGGAGTGCTCCGTTGGAGATGGGTTCGATGTCGGCGGCCGCCTTGGGGTACCGGTACGGATATTATGGATCATTGGCACGCCGATGGTTACGGCAAATTCCACCGGACTATCGTGGTGGCCTCGGCCATCCTGAGAGAGAGATGGTTAGCTCTCTCGCTCGAGTACTCCTGTTTGAGCTATACTCTTCGTAAATGACTTTCCCACAGATGCTCCTGAGTGGACCACGTTACTCAGGACTGACTTATTCCCACTTGACACTATGCAATGCGGGGGGAGCTATGCGAGGCTCTGTACGGGATTTCCCGAGGATTACAGTTCCCGGTCCCTCTGAGCTCAGTCATGACCGCGTGCTACATTTTGAGGAGAAGGTCCTTTAGTAAGGACTGGCTCGGGCCGAGGCTTTTCCTGGTGATGCAGGGGTTCTTTAGTCGGGTCTTAGAGCATACAGGGTTCCACCCCGAGGAGACACGCGTGAGTGGTGGGTGAGTTGTCCCGGGTTTATCCGCTGACGGTCTCTTTATATGCCACTCTCCGTTGTGGCGGGAGGAGCGGCGGATGATGTTGCGGAGGACGTCGGGCTGGCCGGCTGTTCGGTGGAGGTGGAGAGGACCTCGGTTCGAATTCATCCTTCAGGTTCCCTCCCTCTTTGCTCGGCTCCTCCCGGAGACCCATTTGGCCCGTCACCACATCTAGCAGTCACGAGCATGTCCCTGTCGGTTCTGGGAGTTATCTCTTTGTATAGATGCTCTGCTCACTTGCCTCTGGGCATCGTTGGCCCGGCCGAATGGCAGAGCCGAGGAGTCACTCGGCGAGAATCACGCCATGCTTCTTCTAATTATGAGCCACCTTGGTCTCCTTGGTCGGTGTGAGCTACCGACCAGCTACTTGTGATCGATCCGCTATATCCGTTTACAACGGCCTCTTTGGATATCTTGGCCTTCTGAGCGACTTAAATCCATCGGCATCTACACCTGCAGTGAGGTGGTCGCACTCCCTTCTCTAGCTTTCCGATCCCTACCCAGTAGAGACATGGTTATACTTTGGTTGGAAGGAAAAGTTAGAGTTGGAATTGTCTTCTATCATATTTTGTTTTGTTTTAGCTTTATTAATTGCCTACTTATTTTGTATAGGATTGTTTAGGATGTATGTATTGCAAATGTTGTGATGATCACTGTGTGTTTGCTATGTTAAACAGCCTTAGCCACTTTGGATTTATATTAAAGCTTTATAGCGGTATTTACATTCTTCACATACTTTTGCGAACCACTTTTTTCTTGGCATATATTTTTATGTTTGCTCTTACTTTTGAGTTGAAAAATTGAAACCTTTGTATGTTGCCATAGTATAGAGCAGTTCCATGCGTTAAGTTTTGATCGATTGAAGTTCCAAAGTTCAACCTTGCCCTCCGCTGGCTAATCACACATTGCACATCGATTTTTCATCGATAGGTTGAGAAAATTTGTATACCTCTTTTACTTTTGCAAAATCGGCCTTAGATCAGTTGACGACCCATAATAGGTTTATGTTACCCACAATGAGACCAATGAGTCTTCTAAATGAAAAAGAAAAGCAAAAGAAAGAAAAAGAAATTGAAAGCCCAGTGGCCTTTGCCTTGAAATACGAACACGGTCCAGGGTATATGGCGGCTTTAAAGCCGAGTGCCATAAACCTTCAGCAGTTTAAGGAGTGCCCAGGCTTTGTGTTCGCTACGCTGGGTGGATGGGTGAGGTTTAGCGAGTTGTAGGAGCTGAATTTTAGATAATTGGTCGGGGTGAAGCACGAAGAGTTAGTGGTCGTATATCCTTTTGACTTGATGCCTAAACCTTGATTGGTTGATCATCGGTGAACTTGATTACGGACTTTGGTGAAGTGAGTTTTGACATTACACCTAGTACATTGGTAAAAATAAAATTGTAACTGAATCTATTTAGGTTGGTCATCAATTTGGAGTCTGACGGTAGCTTGGGTTGGGGAGGAATAGCTTTGCAACTTATTGGTTCAAACTGGTTACCTTTAAACACATAGATTTTGGTGGAAGTTCAGGTTGACTTCCTTGGGAATTAATCTTGCCTTACTGAAACTTGTTCCTATATGGCAATTGTTCTCAGCTGATGGTTTTTATCTGAGTCTAAATTTTTCATGCGAAGGTAAAGCCTCCTTGTACACACACTTTTGAATAGAAACTGCAGCATAGCACATACCTTTTTTGATTTCAGCATTACTAAGGGATTAGCAGTAATCGGTTGGGAGTGTGATTGGTACCTAAAGAAAGTGCTATTTTGAGTCCTATTTAAGATAGGTTTTGAGTGCTTTTCGCGTTACTAATCATATTTAAGCCGATTGACATGCGAGGTCATTAGTATTCTTTGGGAATTTTATTCGAGTTGTTTTGGTAGTTTGCGGGTTGTGACCCCACTCGTCATATCAAGCTTGGCATCGTAATTGTGCTGATTTATGTTGAGTTCGTATGAATTCTCGACGATTTCATCAAGCTTGGGATGAAGAAATATCAGGCGGAAGAATGCGGTGAAGGATGCGGAAGACGACATTGTGGCTTGGAAATTTGTATGGCATGCGAGGAATTTTACTTGATAATAGAGAAAATTTCGCAGTCATAGCGAAAATTTCGCTATGGCCAAATTTTCGCTATGATAGCGAGGGATTTCGTATCATAGCGAATTCGATATCATAAGGCGAAAATTGCTGATAATGCGGAAATCTGGCTCCCTGTTTTTGTGATCCAGAAACTAGTTTTGTTTTAATTCCCTCTTTTGCCCTCAATGTAACCATATTATTTAGGTTAGTTTGGTACTTTCACATGTTTGGGAGGCTATATAAGCCATGTTATGAACATTTTGTAACCTAGCAATTCATTTCACACAACTTTTCACACAATCCCTGTTTTGGTTCCCATTTTCTCTCTTCTCTCTCCTCTTTCTCTCATTTTCTAGGCTGCCAAACACACCCCTTTAAGGATGACAACTCAAAGGATGTTTGGCTAAGCCCTAAAACTTGAAGAGGAGGAGGTTGCTAAGCCCAGTTGATGTGGGTTTGCGGGTGTTCCTCTGTTTCATGAAGCGAATGCTAGCGTATTTGTGTTTTCAAACTTTCGAACTAGGTTTAAATGCTATTTAATGTATTTTCTTTGAAGTGATACTTGGCATGCTTTAGGGTTAGTGTATTCTTAATGGTAGATACTGCCCGACATCCATTAGATATCATTCACGAGCCGAAAGTAAGGTTAAAAATCTTTGTATCTTCAATTCTTTGGAGACATTAAATGCTTTCATTAAATGCTATGGATTCGATAAGGAATGTTATTAAAGTTGGTTTTAGAAGAGTTAAACAAAGATCCGGTTTTGGAAATGACTATATGTCATTTGCCCTAATGCGAGAAATAACCGAGGACACCTCTACAACCTATCATATCAAACTAGTGACCCCGAAACTTCAGGTGTTCTTTTTACATCTTATTTTTAAGTACTTCCATAGCTTAGTGACACAAACAACCACACTTTTTAAATGCAAATCAAAATCAATTAAACCTCACCATTTTATGAAATCATGATACAAGTCATTTGTAGGAGCGAAAACCCATCCATTGTTAGACCCTAGAACCCGTATCTTCATATGATAGCGACCTCTACGGCGGTAGGAGCAACAGAGTATAAATTTGATTCCATACCTCATGTACGAATCACGGAATTAGTAGAATCCCAGTTAAAGTCATCGTAGAATCACGAGGCTTAGAGCATTCATGGGCTTAAGGAAGGCTCTAACCTGCTGGAATCATTAAACCTATCTCTCTTAAAATGAGGGCACTTTAGATATTTCATGAAATTTGAGGTTTCTATAAAAAGGGTCCTTCATGGAAAACTAACTAAGCCTTCATTTTCTCTCACTATTCTCGAAGAGTGTTCTTGAATAAAGAAATTATTTAGGAACAGAATTTCTCTTAGTGGGCTTGTTTTTTGGCTTCTCTCTTGATTAAACTTGGCTAACATCAAGACCATCAGGGTCAAATTTGTTGATGGTTGCATGATTGTTTAAAATATGGGTAAGTGTTAAAATGCTGGTAAATTTGCACTTGTTAAGTAATAAATTATTACTAAGTACGGTCTCCACGAGGAAATAAGGAATGCTAATTACCAAAATTAGAATGCTTCTCTAATATCGAATAGTCCCAGAAATCGATGGATTGAAAGCGAGAAATTAAACTAAACTAATGAAAACTTAATTGAGATATGACGTACAGCTAGGGATACGAATAATAAGTTCTAGAGTATTTGGTGCGTGTGACAATCCTCCTATCTCCCCAGCGAAATTGTGTGTATGTAGAAAGGCTTGCATGCTGCCACTAATTGAAAGTATAAGCCTCTCGTCGAGATGACTCTGCATTATATGTGGAGTCTTTTGCTTCTCGGCTGACAAAACATTAAATTTTAAGACGAAAGTGTGCTCATCAATTTTTATAATTTATTATATGTGCGGGCATAGTTGAATAACAGATTTACTAGGGAATTAAATGAATGTTGATTAAATTATTATGGCTAAAAATTGAATACAAAATAAATTTTAAAATGAGAAATTAGTGAGCAGGAAATAAACCAGTGAAAGGGCAAAAAATTGAAGTGAAATAAGGACCTAGGGTCATAAGTTAGAAAAGAAAAATGTCTGAGACAGGTGTGAAATTTAAATTCAAATAGAGACAAAGACAAATAGTGGGCAAGCTAGCAATTAGGAGAACCCAAACCAAAATGGATTTTTTTAAAGTGGCTCTTATGTTTATAAATATTTAGAACCCAGTGTCACCGAGCAAAATAGTTTGAGAAGGAAGAGCTAGGGCTTGCAAAGTGAGGAGGTTGTGATTCTGCTTCATTAAACGGGAGAGTTTAGAAGATGATTGAAGAAGAAAGCAGCGTGAAGTTGAAGGGATTTAGGTAAGAAAAATCAAACCCTAACCTTTCCCCAAATGTGGTATAAAATTTCTTGGATGGTTTAGTTCAGTTTGATATTACCTGTTTTGCATTATTTGAATTGGTTTGGATTGGTTTGGAGGAGTGCTTGTAGAGGAAAATGTTGGGTTTTCAAAGGAAATCTTTGTCAATATTTTGTCAAGACCCTGTTCTTGTTTGTATAGATTGAAGTTATAATCATCAGTAAGTGATTCTAATTAAAGAACCATGAGATAGTTCACAAGTAATAATATAGAAGTGACCGGGAAAATTGTATCTACAAAAGGCTGAATACGTGCTTAAGGTGACTCGGGTAGCTCACGGGTTATGCTCTGTTTTGGGTATTGTTATAGTGGTTTGGCCATAAGTTGAGTTTCACTCATCCAAATTGAGTGATTGAAAATTCTGGGTAAAATATACTTCTAGGAGAATAATTTAATTGAAGGAATTGTATTCAAATTGTAACCCCAAAGTGCCCAAAATTTTTTCAAAGTGGAGCTATGTGTAAGAACGGTTTGATTCTGCTTTGCAAATTGGAGTAGTCTGGATGTAAAATGCAATAACTTGAGTTTTTTTGATCCAAATTGGATGATTCCAGTTGGAGAAGAAACGAGAATCATAGACAAAGGGGGTAGAGGAACCATTACAAATTTATGGAGTTAAGACCCCTGAAATTGGGAATAATAGTAGGTAACCGAGTGAGTTGGGCATACTGACCAGTTTGGTATTAAAATGCCATAACTTGAGTTTGGATGATCCAAATGAGATGATTCCAATTCCTAAAAAAAAAATAGAATCATAGAGCTAAAATTTTCTTGAAGGAAGCATGAGCAAATTATGGCTCATGTGTCCCAAAATTTTTTTTCAAGTGAAGGGGTATCGGGTAGACATAGGCGGCAGCTTCTAGAATAACCTACTAATAATGATTGTCATTGTATTTGAATAGGGGCTGACGGGGAGGAAAGCCCGCATTGAAGTCGAGATTCGAGGTCGAATCAGAGCGATTTTGTTTGTTCCTATCTTCTCTATTCGTTCCGAATTTTAACTATTTGTTCCTAATGCATAAAACATATTGAATTGTTTAATTGATTTGAAAATTGATTGAAATGTTGCAAATGAGTGTATAATTATTGAAAATGAATCGTTTATATTACATATTATACAGTATGTTGCTATAAAAGAATTTGGACGCCCTTGGTGAATGTTAGTTGCTTGGATTCATTATGAAGGATAGTTGTGGTATACGATAGGGTTCGAAATAACGTGCAAGCGATTGTGATGATGTGTCGTCGGCGACTGGCGGGACGCGTCGGTAGTATTCATAATTGATTTTTTAACCGGTCGGCGGCCAGCGGGACCATGCGATGATTGATATCTGTATGCTCGAAAACGAGTTAAATTGTGGTAGAAACCGAATTGAATTGATTTGGTGTGAGTGGGTGAAAAGCATGAATTTGCGAAGATTGAAATGAAAAGTATTGTGAAATACATGGTTGTTATCAATGACTTATTGTGCATATAGAAGTGTATATTGGTTGATGACAAATGATTGTATGTGAAATAAGTATATGTATTGTATTGACGTGATCGTCAAGATTTGAAAGTTTGTTTAGTAAGCGCATGATTTGGTTAGTAGCAATCGAGAATGGAATTGTATGGGAGATCACTAAGCATGAAAATGCTTAAGCGTGGATTTGTTATCTGCAGTCTCTGGGTTGAGCGGTGCGAAAAGCAAGATCGGCGTCAGTCATAAAGAAAAGTGCCGGTATGTTCGGTATATGCATTCACCCCATTATCTCTTTTGGTATTGATATTTTGTAAAAGTAATTTCTTTCACGAATATCTATTTTGAAAATCATTTGAAAAGGCTTGATATTCCTTTATAGTAATTGTACTTTTGCATGGACCAGTGAAATGAAATATAAATGAACACCTTTAAACTCATATTTGGATTTTATGCGATTGAAGTGTAACGCTGACGTGTTTTGATAAGGTGATTGAGCATTCAGAGCAGCGAACTTCGGTTTACCGGACTCGTGGCTGAATTCGGCAGAAGAGTGCTGGGAAATCTCTGCGCCTCCTAGTATAATTTCTACACTACCAGACTAGTGGAGTTGATTCACCGTATCTAATTCATTACTCCTTCTCCCGGATCTCGCAGTCCCTCACCATATTGAGGTCATTAGAAATATTTGTAAATAAAACCAAGCATGGTCGATAGATAGGCAATCCTGTCGGATAATAGAAATAAGAAAATCATTTTTAAATATAAGATTCATATCAGGAAATCATCGAAAACCACTAGATTATGAAGTTAAAGCATAATAAAAGTTTGATACTGACACAAATCTTGGATCTTGTGAAAAGAAAGAAAGAAATACAATGATGATCAAAGTGATGGTGATTCAGATTTTCTTCCACAATTCATGATCTAAATCTTTTTAAGCAGTCCCTAACCTCCTTTGGTTCCAAGTGTGGACAAGTCCCACATTTAATTAGCCTGACTCTTTGTTTCATTGGGGTTTGAGCTTTAAAATCCTCAATTATAGGCTCAAAATCAACCTAAAACAAACCTCGAACGTCGCGACATGAGATCTTTTGTTTTGCACTCTCTCTACGACATCACGACCAGTCTGCTCCACCGGCTTCAGTAGAGCCATGCTTTGTCGTAAGCAGGTTGGGTGTTCTTGGTACCATTGGAAAGCTCGAAGTGTAGAATCTATCAGCTGGAAAAACACTTCAAATGATTATAAAAACTGAATGTCAAAATTCTCCAATTGGTCCTTTTGAGCTCTGCTTATCTTTGCTTGCTTCAACTGCAGAGTCATAACTTGATGTTTGAAGTCAGTGGAATGAATGAGGTCTCTTAGGAAAGCATGAAGTCTCTATCCATCATATCAATAGCCCAGCTGGTAAGGGGATGTTGTTAACAAATATCAAAACACGGTAGGCTATTTCTTCTGTGTGTGATTGTTGATTTTGGGCTTATCTCTTTGCTTTTGCTCCATATTGACTCGTGGTTGACCTAATCTCAGTGAACATTTAGGCATTAGATCCTTTATTTATATATAAGACGAAATACTAAAATATAAGTAAAACATAGGGATAAAATGGTATAAAGTAAACCGTCAATTGCCTTGGAGTTATCAACTTTACTTCATGGATCTTATTAGAGCAAATTTAGGACTTAATTCACTTAGTCTTTGTTATACGACGAACCGTGGATCGCTTGACCGACACAAAATTAAATCTCACCCTTTGGTTTAGGCCGGTTGATGTCTTAAAACGTTGCAGCGATTTTATTTTACAAAATTTTAAGTTTCCTTTGTTTTGGAAACTGTTGCAACCATCAAAACGGTACGGTGGCGTGGTGATGGGCGGCGTGGTGTGGAAATGCGCTATGCGCGATTACGCGCGTCGTATCAAAATATAATGTACCTAGGTAGGATATCGATCCATGGGAGAAATGGTTGACTAAAAATTTGGCCTTATAATATGTAGGACTTAAACTCTTACAATGGCTATCAACTAATGTATGGGATTAAAACTAAAGCTAAATTAACTTGTGAAATTACTCTACTGTGGAGACTAGGTTGTCTTGCCACTTTGATGGATTATCGATTAGAGAATTACTACCTCCAATGAAAACTCATGATGTGAGTGATCGTGCTAGCTACAGATACCCTGAGACATCTTTGGCAGCCATCCTGCTTGATAGGGTTGGAGTGCATCTTGATTCATTGATACTCAACTTCTAATCTTCGTACTGTCGCCACACATAAAATTGAATATCTTTTTTCGGCCCAAAAGCATGGCAGGGTGCTGCGACCAAGTAAAAAAAAGACAAGGTCATCTCTCGATCTCGAATACCCGGCGAATCATATTATTAATGATTGTTACCATACAACCACGAGATATAAGTGGAGTAGATCACGAGTCATAAATATTGAATAATATAAATTTAAACCTTAATCCATTCAATTGTGACAAGTTGACAAACCACTAAGGGAAATATCTAGACGACTTGTTGGAGTTGTATACGCATCATTATATAAATCATCGGTCGTTTATGAAAAATTTATCTGACTCTTGTCTTTTCCAATGATTCAAGTTTCTATTACCACATTTTCTGCTCCAATCTACATGTTCTTCATCCTCAATTAGGTCTCTTTGCTTTTTATCATTTAGAGTAACGTGATGACGTTGCGCGGCGTCGCGCATTGGGGCGTCGGAAATGTTGAGACCTGTTTCTTTCTTACATTGACAGGCGTCGCGGCGTTCAGTTTCGGCGTTTGGAACATCAGCGTGGTTGCGCGTGATGATTCTTTGCCAATTTTTCTCCTTCTTATTTTGAAGCTCTTTGATTACAGCTGCTTCCTTATGTGCCCTTAAGCTCGAAATAAAATATTGGAGGTTATAATGCGCTTATTTAAATGAGTGAACTAAAAATGAACGGACGTGGGTATGAGATAGTGTTTTGCAGCTCATCTTACCCACAAGCAACTTCTTGATTGCCCAATGAATGACTCGAAACCGTGCCGACCAGCTTCAACATACTGAACTGGCGCCCGTGATTGTGATGCGCATATTTGAAGGAAGGATCAAATGGGCGCTCATAAATCTTGCCTATTCAAATTTTGAAATTCATAAGGTTGTTATTTTGAAAAATTGATTGGGTCTGATTCGTTAATGATGGCTGACCTCCTAGGTTTTTTCTGTGGCCTTTCGAAACCTATGTGCATTTGATCGTCTCTACCATTATATAACTTCGATTTCGGCTACCCCAAACTTGAATTCAACTCACATATTTGGAAGAATCTATGGAAGAGGATTAAGAGCACCCACTTTTAATCAGCAAATCTACCTACTCATGAAAGAAAAGCGGAGTGCAGTAAGTTTACATTGAGTATTCGCATGGCGGGGTCGGTTGACTCCTTGATTAGTTGGGAGCCTTGCAGTTACTTTCGAACTTCAGCCCCGAACACTCAATAAACCTAAGGGCCCAATGCAGGGAACAATCCTTTGTCCCATGTAGCAGACGATGATCAGTAGCTCCCGGAGACACGGTGGCTTAGGGCATTAGGCTTTGAAGAGCCCTTCGGACTTTGCTCGGAATTTCGATTAGAAGCTCCCATACTTTTTCTTCTCCCTTTGCTTCCCTTTTTTAAAAAAAAAAAAAAAAAACTTGGGGCTCGACGACGATCCTCTTTTTCTAGGGTGTCTCATCACTTTGGTGTTTAAACCCCACTTTGTTGAACATAGTAATTTGGGTTGAGCTGGGCATACCACAGGAATCATCTATTTTGTGGGTCACGGTAGTAGTTGAGTGGTATCTTGATGCAATTCACTTTCTCTACCTATCCCAGCATGAATTCAGGAGGAGAGCATCTGACCTCTGGATCGCTACAGATTTGCCTTTGTTTTTCACGGCCAAGATTTTGGACACGGTCGAAAGAGATGTGAATAACACGAGCAACGAAAAATGTACAGAACTACTAACAATCCTAAAATGAGAACCCTAGTAAATGAAATGAATAACCCTGAATAGAAAGGAGCAGTAGGAAATCTGGGCAGCCCAGTAAGATAAACACTAACAAACCAGCTATACTAAGCAGGACACATATATAAATAGCATAGAATTGACATACTACTAGAATAAGCATTAAAAATAACTGAACACTAAAACATGAAGAAGAAAGAAAGCATATCTTAATGGGGCTTGACCAGCAACACAAACCATGATCTTACACCACCCAGTCAAGTGCGGGGTGGTGACCTGTGTCATGAAGAGCGAGTGTGAGCTTACTTGGTGATGGAAGGCTGAATCACCTCGGCGACGGTGGAAGTGGTAGTGGAAGGAGAGGAGTTGCGCGAGTTGGTCCTGGATGGACTGCTGATTGTGGAGGAAGGTCGCCTGGTTGGCCATGATGGCACGCATGTTGGCATGGAGGGCCTCGCATCTGGCGATGAGTTCCGGTGCTCCCAGGGTGCCCATCTAGTAGGTGACACCCCGATCACGGGTGGTATTGCAATCGCGAAAATTGTGGATGTCGGAGTAGCTTCAGAGCACCCTTGGATTCACTGCAGGACCAGGGTTTAAATAGAAAATCGGGTAGATTCTCCTTTATGCAGAGGCTACCCTGTCTGACTCTATGTAATTTCATGGAAACGTCTGATAGACCACAGGGTCCACATCTACAGTAAAAATAACATGTGTGGACATTTATCATATTAGTCTATATCCTTGAAGCCACCAAAGTACATCACTCTTAATACAACATTATATTAAAATTCTAATATAATATCTGAAAACTTGGATCGAGGCATGTCAGGCAGCTTCTGTTGGCCTCTAGAGCACCGTGCGCTTTGTACATGTCTTTGTACCTAAAGGGGTCTGACGGGGTGTGATAGAGATGGATTACTGAATATTCGACTAAACAGTACATGAATGGTCGAACAACTTGAGCACATGACTGGGACTATTTAGCACGATCTACTTGTCATGAATGACGCTTGTCATCGCTTTACATGTATCAAGTCCTCAGACTCCTTAAACATGCATTTACCATGAATGAAAACCATTACGAACAAGGTATTTGTGTTTATAGACTGACCCTTCGATATAAATAGTGGACACTCGGAGTAATCTATTTGTGTGGACAACCTCGTTATGCTTATCAGTGAGCATACTCAGATAAATAATATTGCCCAGTGACCCCTCCCGACAATTCTCTCAGTAACACGTGTATTCGCTCTGTTGATACAGGTGCCCGATGCATATGAAATGCGATGAGCCATTCCCGTTTCTTAACGGGTCAACACCATACGTGTGGATCTCCATTGGACCCGTCAGTCTCTTATCCCACCAACCCGCATTCACGGGATGGTGAATGACAAGCATTATGCACTCCACCCGCACCCACTTTTACGTGGAGTAATACGTGCACCGGTCTGTCACGATTTGTGCCATTGCAAACTCTAAGTCATGCCAGTATGAACCTCTACATGGACACGTGCATTTTCTGTACCATGGACACTCTAATGCACAAAATCATACAACGTTAATATACATGCGGTCGTACTAACATTTGCACATCACTGTCAACCATTAAACAAATGCATCGACATCATTCGAGCTACTACTTAGGCAAGTATGTCATACTTTTCGAATCCACAGGCACATCATGGTGCATGCCTGATGATTAGCCTCTAGTATCATCATTAGCCATGCCCACGCGAAACACATCTGAGAGCCACTGGCGCCCAATACCACAGAATTTTATAATAAAAATTATTATATATTAAGACATATTGAGCCAACTTAGGTATTTTACGAGAATTTGAGTAGATGAATATTGATTAAATAATTGCTTATGCTAAATAAGAAATTTGAATCCCAGAGTAAACCCTAGTGAAAAATATGGAAATTGAAATGGGGACTAAGAATTCGATTGTAAATAGTTTAGATGTCTAAGTGAAGAGTGGGAGAAATAAATGAGCAGGAAAATAATGGGAACTTAAATATGAAGAATAGAAATGGAGGGACCTAAATACAAAAATAAAGAAAAGAAGAAAAAAATCAAGGAAAGGGCATGTGGCATATGGAAGAGGGAGGAAGTTTCCTACGTTTTAAAATACGATTAAGGGTGATCATAGAAAAGGAAAGCAGAGAAAGGAGATATTTTAGAGGTGAAGCTCTCATTCTGGGTTCTGGCGATCGGTTAGGCGTTTCAAGCGGACGAGGAAGAGTTCATCCTTCTGACGAGGGCTTCGTATAGAGACCGGAGTTCAGGAGTTTCGATGACTCAGGAGGTGGAGTCTTCTCTGCTGGTTATTTTCTACCCCCGAGGGTTATTGGTTGTCTGTAAGGGGAAATGTTTGGTGGTATTTACAGACCATGAGGCTGCCATATTGTGATAGTATGTTAAGCTGGACATAGGCGATTTTGGGTAAGAAATAAGGAATTGGCAGTGGTTCTTTTGGCCCGGTAAATTGGCTTGCACATCGATGAACTTGATGTTAGGCTTAGTTTCGATTCAAACCTTTGTAAGTGATTGCCATGGCCCTTTTTCCATGGACAATGCACCTTGGCTAATGCACCTCGACGTTTTTCGACGTGCACCTCGGCTAATGCGCCTGACGATGTCACCTCGACCCGTCACCTCGGCGATCTGCACTACCGGCGGTGCACCTCACGACGGTGCGTGACCGGTCGGTCAGCTCGGCAGTCGGTCGACTCGACGAAGTCGGTCGGCTGTGAGTCGGGTCAGCTGGTGTTTGACTCGATGTGACCTCGACGGAAGTTCATAGCTTCTTGGTCGAACTCAGTTTTGGAGTGTTATTGGATGGAAAGCCATTGAGTCAGCCATGCCTGTGAGGACAATGGTGAGCTGGATGGGTGGAATAGCTCGAGCAGTCAGGACACCTCGGCGAGTCAGGTGGAAACTCTTTACAGGTTTGATTACGCGTGACCTCGACTTAGTCTGCTTCTTCTTCAGAACTTCCGTTTCAGGTGTTCTTGGACTCTGTATGAAGCCTTTAAGTGAGAATCTATATATGCTTGTTGTTGAGTGGAAGCTCTGTTAAACTCCAAAATCAATCTAACCAAGAAACCCTTATCCCAGCATGGTCTTGTTCTTTATGGTTTTTTTTTTTGGAATTTGTGAGGAGAAAACCCAAACTAAGATTGAGACTCAGGATTTAGACAGTAAGATTTTGTTCTCAGGCTTCTATTCCTCGTTTGGATTTTGCATGTTTTTTCTATTTTTTCCTATTCTCGTTTGATATTTGAAATCTTGTTCTAAATTCATAAGAAAAGCATATTCAATTGTTTAAATGATTTGAAGAAATTGATTATAGTATTTGCATATGAGAAAATTCTTGACTATTAGTGAACTATTTATACAAATGTACATGTATTGTATGCTTGTGCTGCTATAAGTTTAAGCCTTAATAGAATATTCTTAGTTTGGTTAGCATTAAGGATAGTTAATTTACGATAGGGGTGTGAAATAAGCGATGCTGCGACGATTGGATTGACACTCGATCGGTAACTATGAGGCAAGTCTTGTGTTATAAAGCGTTTGTTTTTATATGCAGACGGCCCGACCCGTGGAGACCCGATGCAGGTATTTCGATATCTGTATATCGAACATGAGTTAAATTCGTTAAGGAAGCGAAGCCAGAGTGATTTGTGAGCTAATTGAATTGATTTGAGATTGAGATATTGAATATGAGAAAGTGTATTTTTAGGATGATAGACTATAAGCGATTGTATATAAAACAAGTATATGTGTATTTACCCCGTGATCATGTAAAGATTTGAAAGTTCCCAGATTGTTAAATTGCATGATTTGATTTAAGCGAGCGAAGAATGGTTGTATAAAACCACTAAGCATAAAGTAGTAGCGTATTGTTTTGATGCGATTCTGCGAGTGATAGATAGTGATCAGCGGACCCGAGATCGAGGCGTCGGAGGTCACAAGAGAATTTAGGAATAACCGGGCATGTGCATTCATTCAATGTTTCTTTTTGGATGATATTTTGTAACAATTTGAACTTTGAACATGTGCAAATTGTTTGAAAAGGGCGATACGTCATTTTGTAAGCGTGTTGCATTGAAGTTGTGAATGTTTATGGGCTTGCCCCGAAGGTGTCCTTCCTCAGATTTGATTTTGAGTGATTGAATGTGAGGCATCTGGGCTTGGTTCGGATAGACCAAAGCGGATCGGGCAGAGAAGAGAGAGATCCCATTGATAATATGTTAGGCACACGTATTGACATCAAGCATGACACTGCCCCAACGAGAAATGCCATTTAATAAATCCTACAAACACATGTTAACATTTCATCAAGTCACTACCTAGGCAAGTAATGACACACCTCATTTCCTAGGCTAATTCGCAATATCATGCACTGGGCCTTCTGACACACGATATGTGGCCGCCGACTCTGACTCCTCATCTGACGACAATTAGCTTGTTGTAACAATCAAATTTTCAATGATGAGCACCAATTGCCATTAAAAATGGCCAGATTCTGAACTCGGGGGCTTTCATGGAGTCGAAACGCAGGGATTCGAGACAGTATGGCCGTCCACAGTAGAGGCCTCACATGAATAATGACGTGCGCATCGGTGAGGGCCTCTTTGTTTTCGTCATTTTTAGGATATAATGAGTCCCAATTGCATTAATTTATATATATGGATGGATTCTGAGCTCGATGGATTTCCATAGAGTCGAACACCCAGCGGGCTGGACGAAAGTTATGGCCATTCGAAGTTAGGCCTTGCCGGCCTCAATGTAAATGGCGGTGTGGAAACCACAAGTCGTTCTGGGAGGGCTCCCGCTAAAGCTCCGTGCTATTTTCCTACTCGCTCATCGTAGCCCTTTCACGTGTCGCGGGTCGATTTAGTCAGCGTTCGGCCTTACGGCCTGAAGCGGAGTCGAGCTTCGGCGTCGACTTAACCAGACAACTCCCAGGAGAGATCAACATCGATTTTTGTGTTCGGGGCAGACACAATCAAACAGCCTAGGGCTCAACGAGAACAACATTCAAATAAGGAATAATAAGCAGTGGATATTTTGACTCACTACCTCTTGGAGATGAGGCAGAAACTTTAGATGCGAATAAGACCTATGGCGCTTCCGAACTTAAGCGATGCTTTTTGACAAAATTCAACGTTGGTGTCCGCAGCGTTGCCTTCGTGATGCCGACTTTAAGTCTTGGCGACAATGAAGTCGTGATTCTGAGTAAATCTTAGAGAGAAGGTATAGCTTCTCTCACTAGCTTTTCTTCTCCAAAGCCGAAATCTTTGGTGAAACTGCGTGTTGTCGATACCCATGCGTAACCCTCGTCTAGTAGATAAACTTTAAATCTTGGCTCGTGGATTCACGACCACCCAGATCTTCGTAGATGCGTGTTAAGAAGGAGGAGTTTTTCTCTGCCTCTTACTCTCTGGCCTTGACTGCCCGAAAGAATGGGAGAATATGATTTCTTTTTTTCCCTTCTTTTCCCTTTTTATTTAGAGGAAAACTTAAGTTGGACATTAAAAATGGGGCCCACTAAGCTACGCGTCCACAGGCCCCAGGTTTATGTCACTAAGTGATTTATTTTTGTCTCGGTTGGAAGTTTAATTTAAATGAACTTAACTCGAGTCATTTCTAACTCATGAGATTTTAAGAAATCTAGTTCTGAGGTTGCAACTAAAAATTCATAAGAATTCTCACTACACAGGAATTTAAGCGAAACACCTGAGTTACTCGTTTTGGTAGAGGCGGACTCAGCAGAGGCGCATTCGTTTAGTCATCAGGCTGAAATTTTATAGGATTCACGAGCCATTCAAATTATTAATTTGGTACATACTTTTTTTTTTTTTTTTAGCGAGATTTTATGTTTGGGTTTTAGTGAGGCCTCAAGGTAGCGGTCGACACGATCTCTAGGGTAGAGGCCCATACCAGTCCTCCTGGGGGTGATACATTATTTAGTTTGTTGGAGGGCACATCGGCGTCATCTTGAAATTAAATGGAGACGAGCTTTAATTCGATACTGAAAGCTCATCTCGTCCCGAAGTTCGTGGCTTCGAGTCATAAACCTCTTATTCTTGTTACCGTATCACTTGATCATGATTACGCCTTGTCGGGTGTATCAAACTTCATTATCTTAAAGACTGTTGCCATAAGCAGTAAATGAAAAGAGTGCCACAGAGTTCATCTAACAGCATCCTTATTTGTAAGAGGCATCCTGTCTTTGCGTATCGGTATATCTGAATGATGGCATAGTTGAAGCAGAAGAGGCTCGTTTGGTATCCTTCACACATTCATGTTGGAATGAACAGGTGTGATGATGATGCCATACGACGAATGTTTGGCAAAGTGACAAGCGTGCCTCTCCTTTGATGATGTCTTCGACTCACTTCACCGGGTTGGTTAATATCCTGACCTCGGGGGGTAGTCGGGGTGCGCATGGAGCATCAAAACGAGAGCTAGTTCAAGGTTATAGTAATGGTTGATGATAGACTTCGGGGGAAGTCTACAGCTTTACTTGCAACCTTTTCGGCCATGGGATGCGAATTGGTGTAGAATTCTCATATATATTTGTTGGTGAGGGGGTTGAGGAACGCCACCCCTTGTTGTCGTCTTGAAAGGGAGAGTCGTCGTGGTGGTGCTCCCTTCTCCTTAATAAACAGGATTCTTTGAAATGTGTGTAGGACTTCTGCGACCGCTCGTGTCAAAACTTATTGTCATACAATTTGCCGCTACGTGCGGGGCTCTTACTTGAGCCTCTCTTGGTGTCTTTTTTGTTGCCCCCACTCGACATGGGGCATTGATCGCGGTGGATGGGTGGCGGCGATTAGAACGCCAGCTCGCAGTACCAAGCTGGCGAAATTTGTCGAACTTTGGGTGCTTGTTGTGGGGCTTTGGGACCTTGCTGGGTAGCATTGCAGCCTCTGGGTGCTCGTGCGAGATACTGGGCAGCAGTGGGAAACACTGGGGCGGCATCCCTGGGCCCCGGTATAGGCGGGTGTTGAACTCGAGCCAAGTTGAACACTAAGTTAGTGGCTCCCAATTACGTCACATGTGTGGGAGTGTATAGGGTTGGTGCGGGCCCCGGTAGATGGTGTCTTGGCTCGCAGCAATGGCGTGAGGAGTGGCAGGGGCTAAAACCTAGGGCTTGAAGTAGGAAGGGGCGAGGTGTGGTTCATTAAAATAGTTACAGCGTCGGGTCGGGCTAACTCGCGGCGTTCAGTGGTTGCCCAGCGTCGCGCGAACGTTGCGAAAGTCCCTAGAAGCGGCGTATGTTGAGTTCTATCATGACGTTCCCCAGTGTTACAACTAATGTCAGGTTGCATTTGTTTAGACCAACATCGCGGCGTTAAGAGTGCATAATAGGGGTATGGCGTCATTGTGGCGTGGCGGAGGCGATTTTCTTGATTTGTTCGCGTCACGGCATTGAGGGAAGTCGTGGCATTGACAACATCCTGACACGTTAGTAACATCGCGATGTGATAGAGAGGTGAAACAAAAATTTTGCAAAATTTTATGTATGAGAAGAAACTACGAATGAAGTTCTTACCCACCACTCTTGGAATGAGTTTCTTGAGCTATATCTTAACACTTTCCATTGCTCTCGGTCTTTGATGACAAATGGCTAAGCAATCTTGATTACCTGAAAGCTTCAGGAAAAACGTGCTGCTTAAAAACACTCAAAACTACACTACGAAAGGAAGATAAAAAAGCAGGTTGCCTCTAGTAGCTCTTTGTTTAATATTTGTTAGCAATGACCTGCGTATCGTTCAATTTTCCGAAGCTGGGAATGCGACATCTCCCCCAGTGCTTTAATAACTGAGGTGGATATGAAACCTTTTGCTCCATGCCCTTGATATGGTATCTTCTGCATGACCGTCGACTTATCTCAGAAGTTTTTCGCGTCGCCTTGCAAGATCTCCGTGTGGTGAAGTTCCGAGATATCTTCATTTGGATCATCATATGGATGCTTCATGGGATAGAATACATGGAAAGTGATCTCATCTCCTTGGACTCTCAATTTAAGCTTACCTTATTGCACATTGATTGCGCCTCGTGGCCAGAAGGTGCACCAAGTATGATGGGAGCGTGTCATCTTAAATCCGTGTCCCGAGCGACGAGTGTGAAAGGATGAATTGCACTTAATGGACCTCAATTATACCCAGGGTGTTGGTAGACTGTCGACGGTTGCAAGCGTTGTTATGATGCACCTGACTTCAGCCTTTTAAACATCGAGGGCGGCATCAGGGATTTGTGCCTCCCCAGTCACAAGGGCTTTCACCGATGCCGGTTCCTATAGAGGAGAATGGCATTATATATTACGGATCTTGTTTTGAGAAGCTCTTTTTGTAAGTTAATTTGTTCTTTACATTAGGTATATTCTCCAATTTCTTCTTACGCCAATATCTTTTCATGAACTTCACGTAGCTAGCATGTTCTAGTGCATCCGTAAAGGGTATATTAATAGTTTCTTGAATGTCGAAACTTAAATTCTTCTGCTTATCCTTCTTCCAGCTGCGAGATCTGAAGTGGTATGGGGGTTCCAAATGCTCTTGACCTTTGTGGTGCTTTCTTTACTTATTGTCGTGTTGCTCGTCTCTTAGACCCTCCCTTATCGATATTCGGGCGGACTGATCTGTTGTTATTGCTTAGCTTCTTTTATCGGTTGTCCAGGAGAGGAGGTATTTCCAACTCTCTCCCACTCATCAGAGTGATAGCCTTGCAGTACTCTTACACTATTCTCTTTGGTTGCCTCGAATTGCTTGGAAAAAAATGCTCTTTCCTCTATGGTAGCCATTGGCCCATTGCACCATACTAAGTTTCTGTCTTTGCTTGATTGTTATTAGTGGCCTGATTATATTCTCTTTGTCTCGTCGCAAAGGCGGGGTATGAGAGGTAGCGGTGGGGCCCAGTGCTTGTTCCCGAGCACTTTTCTTGGAGAGTAGTGATTTTAGCTCACTCGGGGTGGTGGCATGTTGTTACGACCTGACTCCCGTCAGCTGGCTTTCGATTGCCACGGTGTCCCACTGATTGTCGCCAGCGCGAAGTGCAGTTACGATTGTTGCTCCCATGCGATACATTGTTGTGGCCAGTTAAACACCGACATAGCGGGCATGCTGGTACATTTGTCTTTGAATGACGCGTGCACCTTCTTGTGTACTCTACGTAAGTTAGCATAACTCCACACACACATTGGGTTATTGCAGACTAATTCGTGTGCGTTTCATTTAATACACCAAACTATTTGTAGTTATTACTTGGCATATTTCATGTATATGTATGTATCATTTGCGACATGAGTAACCCGGAGTTGAACGCTTATTTTGCATGCATTTACGTTCTGGGTGTAGTCTGTCTGAGCCGCTGATTGGTGTTATTAGCATCTCGGGATTTCGGCTGCTGATCTGTAGTTTTCTTCGTGTGCTCTGTCGGGCATCGATGTGTTGGTCACATCCCTCCCAGACCGTGCCAGAAATATGGACTTTGCATCCATCAGTCGACGTGGTGGGTACCTCATAACAATTCATGAATCACATCTAAGTGCCAGCCGCCGTTATCTCCTCAGGTGTCTAAGTATTGATCTTTCTCTTTTCGTGTGCGATTTTGTGTGATGGGAGAACTTTGTCGGGGGCTTGCACTAGGTCATTACATGAAGTAATGGAATGCGATGGGCGCTTGTCGACCGGTGTTTAGCTATCACTTAGTAGGCGAACAATCTCGATCATTGCCATAACCGGTTACTCGGTATACTTGGCCAGGTCATATTTCGATGAGTTGGTCGAGTGTACATATTGACGGATTCTCCTTGGCAATCGTGGAACGAGGATATTTGGCTTGCGAATCCTTGACTTCTTCGAGTTTGTTTGCTTGAATGGGTGGTGTGGATGGCCGTTTACAGACAAGCGCAGGTGAAGCAGAAGCGAACTGTGAATAAATGGATCATGCAGGTGCCTCATGGCCCAGTCATGATTCCACAATTATTTTTCTTGTGACCCCACTTGAGATCGTTTTTCTCCCGGCCCATGATGATCTACTCTACATTCGATTGCTGGGTACAACTTTTGTGCTTCTCTTTTGTTCTGCTGTAACTTGATGTAGGTTGCTGGAGTTCGAGATCGAAGCAGTTGCAGTTCACCTTGACGATCTTCCGTACACTGCGTGGCAGCGCTATATAATCACTTGGCACTTGAAACCAAGCGCGTATAAACATAAATAAAATAAAGGAAAATTCAAGTATCTAATTGCACTCTTGTCAATATCGGCACTGAAACTTCTCCTACCCAGCAGCGTGCGAAAACATTAGACTGGCATGGTTATTATTAGAGTAAATGTGGCTGTAATGCGTGCGTGTGATATCAAATATTGTGTAATTATTACTAGGAATGGATAATACGATCCACGGGGAGAAATGCGTTGACTCTTGGTGGCCTTATAATATATGGACTTAAACTCTTAGTAATATCTAGCCCAATGTATGGGATTAAAGTAAAAAGTGAATTAACTTGTGAAATTACTGCTTTGTGGAGGTCAGGGATTTGCTCCTACCGCACAGTTAGTACACAGAGGAATTACTGCTTAGTCTATCATTGACTCATCGTGTGGTGATCGGTAAAAGAAAACAAAGATACCGCCTTTCTCGAGGGTGTGTCACTTTGTATCTATGATAGGGTTGGGTGCATCTACGCCATTCAACGCCTAAATGTTCGAACTCTAATGTGTGCGACATGCTCGAGATTTGGATATCTCACATTCTGCTTGCTTAGGGGTGCGGCTGTTCGGATTTTGGGAGTCCTTATCTCTCGATCTGGGATACTGGCGAGATAAAGCGTCAGCGAGGTGTACCATGTGTATGAACAAGATATAAAAAAGAGTAGATCGATCTGGGTATAAATAAAGTGAATATATAAATTTAAGCAACAATTCATTCAGTTGTGACGGTCAACAAAACCACCAAATATCCTAGAATATATTTGGGCCCAGATATACGCATCATTATAAATCTCGGTCGTTTATGAAAATTATCTGAAAACGCATGCTTTCCGATGATTGATGTGCTTTGCTTTGTTTCAGTTGCTCCGATCCGCGTTAACCATCCCCTCAGGTCTCTTTTGCTTTTTATCATTATGAGGCGGTCGTGATGGCGTCTGGCGGCGTTGCTTGTCGCAACTTTGGGGCGTCGCGAAGTTGGCGTCGCGCGGCGGTGGGACATTCGCTGACGTTAAGCTTGTCCCTTGTGATTGAATTTACGGCGTTGAGCGTTCGTTGTCTTTCTTCTTTTTGACTAGGCGTGCGGCGTTGAGACTTCATGATCCTTGCGCAGAATGTGGCGTTGACGTCCGTCATGGTGACCATCATGGCGTTATTTCAATTTTCTTCTCAGCATTTTCTTCGGCTCAAATGATTAGTTTGAAAACACATCGCAATGCCCATAGCTCGAAGGTAGATATCGGTTATAATATTGCTTATTTAAATATAAATCGAAGCCCAGAAAAACATGGAACGGGCGAACAGAGATGAGTGTTTTGACACTCATGTCGAATATCGAAGCTTGTATACATCCATGAGCTCTTTATTGAAGTTTTCATTTTTAGTACCCATGTTTCAAGTTCAAATTAGATTTTTGTTTTGAAAATCAACGTGTTGTGTTCTTCTTCAAGCGCAATCTAGTGCAGAGATGATCAAATAAATTATGAAGAAAAGCGAGCGGATGAGATTAAAACTCCTAAAGTTAGGATTTTTATCGAATATGTTGAATCGGAACCCAGCTCATGTTGTGATGTGGGTGAAGAACCCATGCAATGTCATGGCGTGCATGTCACGCGTCGTGATGTGACGACGATCTGGTCGGGGCCCAGTGATGGATGATCAGAAGTTCATTAGAGTCGAGTATGGGTTTGAGGAGTAGTTTTCTTGAATTCGAAAGGAAATAGGTTATGAATAATTTTGGAATTTTCTAAGTTAAGAAAGGTAAATTTATGGTATATAAGGAAAGGTATTTAGGAAGGTTTGTAGTATGGAACAAGATTTTTGGGTTGAGGTTGAATTTGGTTATGAAGTTTAGAAAAGATGAGATGGTGAGAGAGTAGAGTTTGCAAGTGGTTGCTAGGGTTGAAACGTCTAGGAGGATAGATGATGGAGTGAGAAAACCACAATCAGCTATGGACGGGTTGATTGTCATGGTTTGACACCATACGAGGAGTCCACTGGTATGAAGAGCCACAGACGCTCGTCCCAGGGAATCCGCGAATGGAAAACGAACTCTTAAAGAGAAATGCGAAAATAGTGAGTAGCAGGCGATTTGAGACTACGTAGGGGGGCCTTGACCCATGCTCTGTCAGCGACTGCTGACAAACCACAAATTACAAGAACGCTTCTACTTTATGGAAAGAGCTTTAAATTACATGAAAACTGACTCCTAAGCAAACAAAATGCGTGTGGAAATCTTCACAAAGGATGAATAAAATATTGGAGCAAATCTTTCTAGAAAATCTGTGAATCATAAAGCGATCCTCATCTGCGGCCGTCTTTCCAAAATCAATATGAAACCACGTCGAGGGTTTGTGAAACCAGTCGGCCGTTTTTGCCTTCGGCCCAGTGGCGTCAAGAGTTCACAGCCTTATTCAATGGTCTTGACCTCCTGATCAATTCTTCAATGATGGAGCTAATTCCCAATGTTTGGTGTGTGTTTATGAAACAAATGATCTATAGGTGGGAAAAAGACTTCCTCGAGTCTTCCTTGATGATAAACCCTCGAGTCTTGACATTGAACATTTAGGAGAAATTTCATATTCGTCGTGACCCCTACTATGACTTTGGCCGGGCGTTTGCCACGTTTCTCTGCTAATCTTGAAGGGGGACCATGCCTTGGCAGAGAGAAAGCAGGCTTACGGTGGGTATCGCTAGCGGGTGTTTCAGACAGTTAGAATGACTAGACTCGACATGCTTGCGGCGTTTACATTTGGCATTCACATGTTGGCATTCTTCTTCTCAATCTTTTCCAGCGAACCTCTTCATCGGCTTCTTGATCTCTTGTAGCTCCCAACCCGTCTCCTTAAATTGTTTAATAGTCGGATGGGTGCCCACTTTAATTCCATGGTGAAATCGGTTGTAGTCCATGTTTACTCAATGCGACTTTCAACCAGGTTAATGCATGAAGAAGCTGTGCCCATAAACCCAAACTCATTGGGTGAGATCATTGATTGTTTTTTTCGTTCTTTTTCCCGCATAGCTCATAGCAAATTTCAACCATTAGTAACCCGGTTTGACCATCGATGCGAGGGATAAGTCGAGCTTGATGAAATTTGGTTTTCCCTCAGCAGAGTTCTCCCAAAAGTGACCTTAAAAAAACTGGGAGTAATGTGGATGGGACATAGTCTTAGGAATGCCATGCGGCGATCTCTTTGAAGTCTGAGTCGACATGCGAAGCATCATTAGACTGTTGCATGAGTGAAGCTGGTATCTTGAAAACATCAGCGTGCAAATCAGTCTTTGTTTCTTTGGTAGAATCGAGAGGCTTGAGGAAGCAGCGAGGCTTACTCTCGCCTTGGAATTTGTGGTGGCTAAGTCACGTACCCATGAGTTTTAGCCATCGTACTTTGCTTCTTGTGATCATGATGTCTTTTTTTTTTCTACAGCTTAGTAGAAAATTTGCTTGCATCTAGGCTGGGTTTTCTTCACCCAGTGTCTCTGTGTTCCACCATGTCATCGTCTCAATCTCAAGGGAGCAGGCGGGATACATAGAGTGTTTCCTTTAAGAAAACCATCATCCTTACAAAACCCTTGAAGGCTTGTCGACATCACCCCGATTTCCTCGAATCGGCATCCTCTCGTATAGTTCTTCGACACATCCAAATGCTACTTGGACTGCATGGAAGTCAACTGGGCATGTCTCTTACTGAGGAATGCGCAACAACGTTGAACAGCTTATGCTTGATTGTGAAGTTGTAAGCTTGTAAATTCCACCCGTGCCAGCGTATCTTCGATTGACTTGTCTTGGTGGTTGATGAATTTTGAGTGCTTCATGATCGAAAAAAGCCTGAAATAAACTGCCAGTATTGACTCAATGAAATCAAGCTATAGATATCAAACTCACGTGCTGTAGGTGGAGTACGCACTTTTTTGCTTCATTGCTTCTCTTAAGAAGCGATGGTCTTATTCCATGACAGGGCGACACCAAATTCAACTTGAGATAAATCCTACAACCGAGGCTTTTGTTGAAATCGGGTAAACAAACATGGAAACAGCCCCGATTTACTTTCTTCTTAATCGAGCTCAGGCTTTCTATTGACACTAGTCCATGAATTTGTCTCACCTTTAAGCATTAATTCGCAGGAGCCATTGAAATTAAATCCAGCGGTGGAAATCTCATATAAAAGAGGCCCAGCCAAGCTTCTCATCTGGATCGAGCTAGGAGTTGCCAGTGTGTCGCCTACATCTTGCTTGCGGAGGTCCGTCTCGATTCCATCTTACGGCTCCACGTAGCCAGAAGCTTGATTACGTAAATAGAAGTCACACTTCTTGAGTTGACAAATAATGTTGCTACTTAGAATGAAACGGTACCTCAAATGCTCCAATTATCATCGAATTTTTGCTAGATCGAAATATCATTGAAGTATACCACAAAATTTCCAATGCATGGCAGGATGCATGATTCATAAACCTCATACAAAAGTTGCTAGGCATTGGATTGGTCAAATGGCACATTAAATGTCCTGTAAAGTCATCTCCGATTTTTAAAGGCCGTCTTCCATTCATCTCCTTCCCTCATGCATTTGATGGTATCCACTCACCTCAAATCAATCTTAGTAGACTTCCATAAGTGATCAACAAATCATAGTCTTGGAATGAAATCATGTTAATAGTAATCTGTGTCTGTCAACACATCCTCGAAGATCCATCATTGCTTTGAAAGTGCTTAGCGGGCGGGAGCCGCTGCAAAGATCTCTCTCGAACAAGCCCTTTGTTGACAACTCATCAACTTGTCTTCATTCATGTTCTTTTTTTGGGACTCATTTATAGGCGGTTTATTGGAGCAAAACAGAATGATCTGAAGGTATTTGATGTTGAATATCGTAGAGGCTGACCATTGTGGAATCTCCTCGGAGTACTGTCATGCGGAAATTGGCTCACCATACCCCAGGATCTCCTTCTCGCTTTCGGTTTCCTGATAGCAATGAGGCCATCACATCGAACGGATCACGATTTCAGTTTTGATAACAAAGAATTTTGCTCTGTTGGTTTTGTTTGGAGTAATGGAGTTCCAGCGGTCAAAACCAATTTGTGGCCATCATGCGAGTATGTAAGTGCGAAGCCATCATAAATGACAGCTACATCATATTGCCATGGCCTCCCAGTAGCAAGTAATGACTCCATTGGAACAACACCTGTACGTCTGTGGTGCTTTCCCGATTGTAAAGACGAGCACTATGCTTTTACCTTGATATCACTTTACCCTCTTGAAATGGCCCCTAAGTTTATAAGGGTTTGGATGTGGTTATCTTCAAATCAGCGTTTGCACCATCTCGAGGAAACCTGGTCTCAAACTCCCTTCAGTAATATGAGCAAACCACGATCGTAGATGTGCTTTGTGAAGACATTGGGCCATGACGATTCTCACCATTGCGGTGCCTTTATCTTAAGACTCCTTTGAACAACTAAGGAAGTCATGGTGGCGGGCCTTAGTAAGCTCATCATATCTTCATGGTCAGATTCAATTTATTTGCCTCTTATTTCTTCCTCGACTTCATATTCTTCATGAGAGCAACCACTGTCGGTTAAGTTCGAATATATGCCCAATCGAGTGGCATTTAAACATGACAGAGGTAGACTACTACTTTGTAACCATCTTCTGCACTTGAGGTTTAGGGTGGTTTAACACTCACAGGACCCTTTGAACTCTTGATAAATCCTTCTTTTGTCCGATTTATTAAAACCCCCATACTTGTTTTAGAGTACAGCCTCGACTTTTAAGTGACTGTATCACATTGAAGAGTATATGGCTGTAATTGAGCAGTTTTAAGTGATTATCAAACCAGTAGGTGCGGGCTATGGTACTCCTCGACCTAGTCTCATGATCATCGGAAATTTTCAAACTCGTGAATACTCCTCCACGATCCCAGTTTTCTTTGCTTCGAGTGCGAGATTTTGAGGAGATATCTTATGGCGATATGGAAGGAAGACTTCTTTTATTCTTTCTTCATCTTTCCCCGAGAGCAATCTAACTGTATGTCATCTCTCGCCTCTTAAATTTTCCCACCAAAAACGTTCTTGCGCATCTTGATAGCACGACCTTAGCTTTCCGTTCGAGGAATCATAATGCCCCAGACATGCTCCACTGTATTAAGACTGAAATGGAGTCCAAAGGAGTTTTCACACGTATTCAATGCGTCTTGACCTCCCAATCAGTTCTTCAATAATTAGGCTGAATTCCCAATGTTCGGTGTGTTTATAGAAGCTCTGCATCACAATTAAATGAAATACATAGTGGACATCGTGACGCTTGGTCACGTCGGGCGTGTGAGGATATGCTACTACATCTTGAATTCTTGAAGAAGACGTGATGTGGGTCTCTCACGTTGCGACGTGGAACTATGAAACTAGCGGTTGATGGATGATATGTTTAACGCTTCTCCAATAAATGACAATCCATGCGAGTTCTCGTCGTGAACGACATATTTTTATCATTTTCTCTTGTTTTCTCTTGCATTATTTTGAGGAATCATCTCTAGTGTGACTAAGATGAAATATGCTAGCAAAGATTGAAGTTTTCAATCTTAAATTTCAAGAATCATGGAATTTTAAAGAAGATTTGAATAATTTCTAAAACCATGATTGAAATTATTTTCAAGAGACATTGGACAAAAGAGCACCTTTTGGCAATTACGATTCAAGAGTTGAATTGGGTTTATGGTTTAAGGAGTTGAATCAAGTAGAGATGCAAAAGTTGAATCAGGCTTGTATTCAAGTTGAATAAACATGGATCATTTAGTTCAGTTCAGTCTTTCTTTGAATAAGGGTGCCTTCTCTGACGAGCATTGAGATTTGATCCAAAGTTTATAAGTTAGATTGTCGAAGACAATTATATCTTTCCCCATTCAATGTCAAGTTTGAGGGCCTTATCATTGTGAAGACTTAGGGCAAATGTGCACCGACTGGGATTGATGTAGGAGCTTTTCTGATAAACTTAGGTTGATCTTCATTATGGAAAATTCAATTTTGGAGTTTGAAGCAAGGGCACCGCAAGCCTATATTTATATCAAGTGTTTTAGTCTTGTTACTATTTTGATTTGCACAGGTTGTTTTATTATGAAAGATTTCTCGAGTCTAGTGGTTCTTTGTTGTTAAAAAGTTTGTTTTCTAATCAAAGTAGGTTGCTAGTTCCTTTTAGAAGATTTCTTTTTGAGTTAACATTTCAAATTAGAAAATCTTGTTTTCAAGTCCAAAGTAGAATTTTACGTATTTGAATTAGAAAGTATGGGCCTATGTCCCCTGATGTGATCTTTGACAGCTAGTTTTTATGTGTTGCAAATTCTCTTTTTAATAGTTATATATTCTCTTATCTCTTGGGTGGATTTCCTTGAATAGCAAGTTCGTTACTTCTTATCTCTTGGGTGGATTCCCTTGAGTGACGAGTTCATTACTTCTTATCCCTAGTTGGATTCCTTGGGTGGCGAGTTCATGGCTTCTTATTTCTTCGTGAATTCCTTGGTGAAGTGAAACCATCAACCATAACCTCCTGTCTGTCATCTTCTCTCTTTTAACTTTCCCAATCACGGTTATATGAAAACCTCTCTCAATATACTTTGTTTCACCACAGAAACCATGAAACCATCATCCTTAACCTTGAAAACCTGAGAAGCATTGCATATACAGCACCTTAGAAAAACAATCACAAATTAGCTCAACGAGGCTAGTTTGCATCAAACCAAACCGAACCTTTGCGACCTAAAATCCTTCATTCTAAACCTTTGTTCTATCATAAACTGAATAAATGGAAATAACCCCTTGTCTTAGACATCCACACCGAGCGGGTAGTTCTGCCCTTAACAACACTCGCCCACCCAGATCATCCATCACGGTTCTTGCATCACATTTTCCATTTACTCAGCGTTATGCATTAGAATCTGGTTAAAGTGTATGGATGATTATAGACCAGCCGATATTTGTGATTGAGCATAATGTACTATTTTTTGGGTAAATAAGTTTCGTGTCCCTTCTATTTTCTGTGCATTTCTCTTCTCATCTAAATCCCCCTCAAATGTAACTTGAGGTTCTTATTTGCATGTATGTAATTAGATTGCCTAGGATTAGGATTAGTTGATGGAGATACAAAGGAGAATGGAGCATGGAGGAGGATCCAAGAAAGAAGACCTTGAAATGTAAATTTTAATTATTTTCATGGGTTGTAATAATCATGCATATCCTACCCCAGCGGGTTTGACTAATTGGTCCCATTTGTCATGAATTGATTTTAAAGAATATCCGTAATCAATACATATAGTTAAATGCTTATTTATATTTCATGAGATGAATATATATATACTATATATATATATATATAAAGAAAAACTTATATATCTGATTGATGAAATAATCTAGCGATAACTATATATATTAGGCTGCGTCTTCCACTAATATGGTGTGAACACAGTGTTACGGAGTGATTTGGTGACCTAGTCCTCTCTTACAGGCTATGTTCTTTTATGAAATGAGTTTTCCTTATTAATAGACTAGCCTTAACTAGACTCGTTGGCTTATTGGGCAAACCCAAGGTTAATGTTGGATAGAGACGTAGTTGGGTAAGTGTACATGAGATGTACACCCTCTAAGTTGATAATAACCCAATGATGAGTGCCATCGACATTTACATTGCCTAAAATTCGATAGTTTCATGGAAATGCAATTGTTATGGAAAGATACCTGCCTGTGTAGTGGCTTGGGTAAATGATGTCGTTCTTGGTGATATTGGATATCAACCCATTCGAATCAATAGTGGGAACTATATTAACTTTACATAAATGAAAATAATCATGCATTTAAAGCACAATCTAACACAATCTCTTTACATCTAGGTTGATGAATAAAACCATGTTATGATTGTGAACTGATCAGGCCCACTTATCTATTGAATCCTATACTACCTTAACATGGATTAAGTACCTAAAAATGCATTAAACCTACCAAGTGGTCTCATTTTTAGTTGGTTTAGAAGTTTTCATTATGGTAGTTGATTGATGAGTCCAAAAACTCATTTGATTTTAATCCATTTTACATTCAATTTTTGCATAAAATTACAATAGAATCGAAGGTCCCAGAAACTGTAAGAAAGCGTACCAAAGCGTAAAAGATAAACAGAACTAAAATTAAGTCGAACAAGAAACTTGCCGTCAGCTTATTTCCAAAGTCACGACATCACCAAGACTAGTCTTAGAGGAGGAAATAAGGTTTTATCAAATTAGTCGGATCGAAATTGAGGCTACGACTAGAAGTACCAAGGCAGCCAGTGATAGAAGTTGCGACCAAGAAATAGTGGCTGAGACAACAGAAATATTCAAGGTAGAATCTTAGGTCGTGACACCAAACTGAGGTCGTGACGCCAATTGAAGACAACTGAGGTCGTGACGCCAATCTGAGGTCGCGACGTTGATCCGTTGATGTAGCGCCCCAAAAATACCCTAGAATTTTATAATAAAAATTATTATATATTACGGGTATAAATTTAAATACCTGGTATTTCCTGAATTGTTAAATGAATATTGAATAATGATTATATGGTTAAAAGCCAAAGGCAAATATTATATGCTAAATGGAAATGACTGAACTCCGAAATACCCAAGGAAAAAAAATGGAAAATTGGATTTATTGAGTGGCCAAACAAGACCTTATATAGAATAAGTGACTTAAGACCAAAAAGGGGGAAAATGAGAAATGATAATAAGTGTTTAGGCCAAACAAGGCCTTACACTTAAATGAGTTTAAAAGACCAAAAGTGGTCTTTGGATGCTCATGAGACACATCACGCTGGGGAGAGAAAGAAGGAGAAAAAGGAGAAAGAATGTGGTTTGAAAGAGATCAGTTGCTGGCTTTGCTCCCCACTTCTTGCTCCTAAGAGATCTAACAACTTGGAAGAGAAGATTTGAAGAGGCTAAGGTAAGAAAATCAAACCCTAACCTCATCTTTTTGTGATTTTCGATTTGGGAAAAAGCCCTAACTTGGGAGAAAAGGGTTTTCATTGATTCTAAACCACCTTTGGAGTTGTTTGTGGATCCCATGGTTGATTTTCGATATGGGATGGATCGAGAAGGTTTGTGGAAGAAAATGATGAAAATGCAAAATCCAACGTTTCTCGGGTAAACCCCAAGGGATGGCCTATCAAAAGAGTGGCATTCCAGACCATGATGGTTGGTAGCGGTACCTAAGATCACCCAACTAGTACCTGGCATTCCACTGAAGTGAGGACTCCGGTACCCAGATTTAGTCAAAGTGGTACCGGCATTCACTACTTCCAAAGTGTACTCTATTTCGCATGTTTATGCAATCGTTGCTTTGTATTCATATACCGATTGTTTAGTGGACCCTAAGAAACGATTAAATTGGGGTTCAAATAAGAACAGACCATGAAAAACGTATCGTACTCACGCCTGAAGCTTAATCATTTAGTATGATAATTGTTTATCCAATAAGAATGGCGTAGATTGTTATCGGGACAAGTGTGATGATCGCTAACCTAGACCGAGATCGAAGAGAAGGAAACTAGATCCGATGCTTCTATAGTCTTCCGACTCTATTCTTATTTCAAGTATTTTAATACCAAGTAAATATGAAATGAGTACATGAATGAGTATATGAAATGAGTATATGATTTGAGGATATCTTTGAAAGAGATAATACTAAAGTGAATATGGAATTGAAATGTGATATTTGAAACCCGAATTAATGAATGATAAATCGAATCAGAACAAATCGGCAAATTCCTAACATCGGAATTGAATCGATATACCGGCTGAACCGCCCGACGGATGCACCAATCGCATCATCCGGCCATGATGGCGTATGGCACAAGAAATGTCCCACTTGGCAGGATGCACCAATCAGCATCCGTCATGATGGCGTATGACATTTAAGTGATACCATATCTGGGGCGCACTAAACGATATCCGGCCATGATGGGAGAGACCAATTGTTAAAATGTGTAGACACATTACATCGAATGATAATAAGCGACGATTCATCAAACTAATCCGCCGAAATATGATTTGAATAGTCGAGTGAAATAAATCCAACATCGACGAGTGTAAAGGGGTTTTATGTATATGCTTAAATCTCATAAATTAAATTGTGAATTGGAATTATTGCATTGATAATGCATGTTGTGATATGATAAATGATTTGAAAAATGAAAGCATGCGAAATGAATAGCATGAGTATATGCTGATATACGGGCATGATTTGATGTTAAATGCATGTCAAGTTAAATTGAATATTGAAATAGAACTGTATAGAACCACTAATCATGAAAATGCTTAGCGTATAGTTTTATCTATGCGCAGGTATCGAATAAGCAAAAAGGCAAGCCAAGATCAAGAAGTGCAGAGTCATAAAGAGAGTACGGCGTATAAGTATATACCCTGTCATTTGCATATCATTTCTTTTGAAAAAGTGGTATTTTGTAAACAAAAGGGTTAAACTCTGAACCTTGATTTTCAGATATCATTTCAAAAGGCATGAATGCCTTCTTTGTAAATGTATTTTGTTAAATGTTTGCGGCCTACCGAATTGCATTGGAATTTGTAAATGATTATGGCTTGCCTTAAATCGAAACCGCTTCCGCAATCGCAAATGACATAATAAAATGTTTCGATAAGATAAATGAAAACGTCTGAGTAAAACCAAGCCCTGCCTCGATCCGCCATTCGTGTCGCAAATGATTCTGGTCATGACATTTTTGAAAAAGAAAATTTAATAAACACAAAAATAAAAGAAATAAACCGAGCTTCCCGGTTTCGGCTCGACCGCCGACGAGCCTGACCGGGCTCCTGGGTCGCTACAATCGATGAAGCCACAAAATGAGGCGTATATGCAAGAAAATTTGAAGTTGCAAACCAGCTCTTAAATGAAGGACTCACTCAGGTCGCGACGATTGCTCAAGTCGCGACATGAAAACCGATCAAAGTCACAAATACGGAGTTTGAGGTCGCGAACACGAGCCGAAAGCCAAAACGAAGTCCCTACAGAAACTGTCAGCGACTCACTTATTTAGTCAAGGACCTTAAAGGAGGTCGCGACCAATCGTTCAGGTCACGACCTGAAGAAACATTGAGAAGTAAAAAACTAGGTCACGACTACATTTGAGAATCTGGGACCAAATGCAACCATAAACAGAGTAACCATGAGGTCACGACACCATCTTGAGGTCGCGGGACTTAAATAGAAGGTGTATTTGAAGAAACCGCTGCAAACTAAGAATCGAGGTCACAATTTAAGAAAGGCAAGGAATATCAAAAGCGGTCGCAACCAAGTATTAAGGTCGCAACTTAAATTCAGAACATGTGAAGTTAGAAAATAAAAAAGAGAGGTCGCGACCAATCATTCAGGTTGCGACCTAAAGAAGTGATCGAAAGAAAGAAAATCCAGGTCTAACCAAAAAGGAAGTCACGACTCAGAAGTTAAGGCAAGAGAACTAGAATGAGGTCGCGACCTACAACCGAGGTCACATACAATGCAACAAGGAAAAAGAAGTCCTAACTCGAACTCGTTTACGACAATAAAAAACAGGTCGCAACCTAAAACTGCTGTGACGTTGCACGCAAGAGAAAGGAAGGGAGGAACGAGGTCGCGATACGGAACTATGGTCACGACATCAGCTTTGAAAATAATCGAGCCAACAAGGTCGCGACTATAACGATGTCGACCACTACTTAAAGTACGCAGTGAACCGTCACGATCAGTTATCGTGTCGCAACCGAACGAGTACAAATGAGAAATCTAAATACGACATCGTAACAGGTCGCGACATGAGACAGTAGACTGGCTCTCTTTTTCGTTAGTAAAATCCACCTTGAGCTTTTTGGAATTAGGCCCATTTTATTTTGATGCTTATAAATGTATTCCTTTCAATAAGAGTAGCTTCGCCTTCTACACCAAAACTGAAAGCGAGAAGGACTCATCGTATATTTTAGAGTAGATTTTTATTTTCTTTTATTTTCTTTTATTTGCTTTTATTTTCTTTTCTTTTTCTGGATTTGAATCTGCGAACGGTGTAGAAATGTTGAAGCTGGATTTAATTTTTGATTTTCTTAATACAAATGCTGCCTGAAATTAATGGATCCTGCACAAATTTCTAGAATTCGCTTTTTCTCAAGACATTACAATTACAAGTGGTGAATCGATCAATGATCTATTGTCGGGTCCAGAATGCAAAGATTTAGAACACAGCCGCTAGATTGGATTACCGCTAGTTACGTTTCTTTCTCGCTGCACTGAGAGAAATACTCGATTGGGATTTATTTGATTTGATAAGTCGTTTCAACCCATCGCCCCAATGATAGTACTGAATACCAGTTCAAGGAGTGTTTCTTGCTCTGATTTCCAGGAGGCCCTCTGCGTGACACAGAGTTGGAGATTCCTGAGAGCTTGGAGCATTCACTTGTGGGTATGTTGTTAGTAATAGTGCTCTAGGCCTATTGTATGGACATGGTATTTTGACTATTTATGAGAATTTATTATTATGATGATTTGTATGTTTATTATATATAATGTCCTTGAATAACATTATTAATTATTCTAAATGTCCCTAATCTATTGTTATGGGAATAACACGAATTAAGATTAGTATAAGTTTATTTGATATTCATGGGATGAATATGTATGAGATACAAATCAAATTTATATCTATTTGTTGAGAACAAATATCGACGTAATCTGCCTCGAGATTACTATATGGATCAAAAGTCATAAATTAATCTCTAATAGCTAAGTGCCATTAAATCCTGACCCGAGATCGCTATAGCTTCAACATAAAGAATATCAGGTTTTGATATAACGTAAACGTTGTCTTTAATCTGACGACTATAAATAAGTATACTTCAACATAATGCTAATTTTTGCAAATGTAGATAATAACGATTAAATGGAATTTGTCCCTCTTATTATAAGAGAGATATCTCTGGGGCCCCTCGACAATTGAGACTGAGAAATGCATGGTCGTGCTCAAATGAATTGATGGAGATCAATGTCATTTGTTTAGTCAGTCTAATTGAGTTTCGAGTAATCAAAGATAGAACGATATAAGGTTGACTTTGTCCATGCCTTATATTCTATCAAGATATCATGAGACAAAAGGATTGCGTCATTAGCTATATTAAGGTTGTTCGATCATGAGCTTTTCATTTAACTCGGGGTAGTCATAATGTCTCGCTAGAGCCACTTAGCGAATTATGATCAAAATGCGATTTGCCTACCGCCAACGTTTAACGAACTCATGTGGTCATATGAACGACACAACTAAGCATGGTTTTTCACTTCCTCTCGTAGTAATTTAAAATGATGAGATTATTTTAAATTACTTAACAACAATTATTGTTATTTAAATTCGAATTTAATTTGAGAAAGTTTAAATTGATTAAATTATAACAAATACTCACTGCTATATTTCTTATCGATAAGGAAATAATCAGAAGTTTTAAATAATAATATAAATTGCTTTCCTTATCCGATAAGGAAATTCGTATTTAAATCTGTTATTATTTAAAAGAGTTTTAAATATATAATATAAATAAATTCGCTTCCATTCGATATGATTTGAATTTAAATTGCTACTATTTAAGTGCTTTAAATATATATAATGATATAAATTTGTTTCCTATCCGATACAAGGAAATTCGCTTTTGATTTAACCCCAGCGCACTTATATAGATAAATATATGTGAGACATATATTGGGAGTAGTCGCTTTTAAAAAGAAGGAACAACCAAAAACAAAACCCTAATTTCATTTTTTGAAGACGAATCTCATCCAGCATCCGTGAAAGATCGCTCATTATTTGTTCGTGTGTGGATACTTGTAGAGGATGGTCAAGCTGTAAAGGGCAAAGATCTTGAAGATCCGAATAAACCATAGCAGACTTTTGAAGGCTTGACGACCGATCTACAAGAGGTAAGTTTGCCATCTCTCCTTCCTGGGCTCATGAAACGATGTGATCCCCAGGCTAAGGGATAAAAATTATAAATTCCGCTGCATTTATGTTCCAACTAGATTGGATATTCTGCCCGTAACCCAACATATGTTAGACTACCATTGATGAACTACTAAGCTCTGAGGGTTCATATCGATAAATTCCCTTTTCACTCATAATTAATGTTGGAGGGGAGCATTTATCAATATAAATAATCAGAGATTTCACCCTAATCTAAGGGGGATTTCCCAACCTCGTGTTAGCTGAGATCTAATCAAGGGAAGGGAAGAACCATTAGATTTAAAGGATGAGTCATCAATTAGATGGTAGAAATTTTGCAGTAAACCTGAGAAGGGAAGCAAAAGATCTGCAGTCTCAAGAAATGGGTATGAAGTATTGAGAAAGAAAAAATTTTATTCGCAAGAAGCTAAAAATACAAGTAGCCGGGTTAAATCCTTTGTCTTGAGAAAGCAGAGACCCAACTGAACATGGAGAAATCCAATGGCATTGTTAGGCAATCTTGGATAAATCCAAACCCATCAATAGAACAGAGCAATGCATTTTAATGCAGGAATTGGCTGTTTCACAATATTTCTTTGATAATGTCCATTTTCAAATATGAAACTCATTCCACCTTAATTTTGTTTTCTTATTTTTAACTTGTTATCATTTATTTCCACATATAATAGCTTACAAAAAGAAATGATCATTAATTTCTAAATTAAACTTTCACTATCCATTTAAAGTTCAAATAGTACTGACCTTAAGTAGTTTGGGTAGTTGATTTCAATTTAATAATATTCTGGAATGATATTTGACTTACATCCAATTTTTACTACTAGAGGACCTGCACTATAAAGGTCATGTAATTAAACCCAAAATTTTAACTCGACAAAGGAACTTTTATTCTGTTAAAGCAAGTCTATCCAATTTTAACATAGATGCAAGAAGAGTGTAAGGCTCCTGTAATTATGTTAATTTTGAGGGGTTTTAGTCTATATAATCAAAGGCAAACATTGATGTAGCAGTTATAGTAGTTGATTCAGTATATTATGGTAGTAGTTTCAGTATGTTATGGTACTAGTGTAACGTCTATTGTGCTACTAATACTTTTACTTTTACAATATATTCAAACACCAATACAAATACAAATACGTTTTCAATACCGTAGCTCTATGTGATGAGCCTAAAACACTCGTGTCATACCAACGTTTGTCTTTTGGTTTTAGCTCTATCTTATAGTTAAATACGCAATTTATAGCCTGATATCTGATTTTTGCATTGTATGTGAATAGTAGGTGGAAAGGGCGGTTTTTGGGATTATTTTGGAGCAGAGAGAAGAAGAGCAGAAAGCTGGCAGGAATGTCGCGACGTCCCAACGTCGCGACGTCCGGTCAACGAGAAGAGGAAGTCAACAAATGATCAACATCGCGACGCCTCAACATCGCGACGTCAGCGCGATTTCTGCCTTAACATCATTAAAAGCGAAAAAAGGACGAGAAATGTGTCGAGGAAGTTCTTAATCTGAGCGAGAGCCACAAAACATAATGCGCGATTACCGGATTAATGTTGGAGAGGGACCTTGCTTTTGTATTTTCTACTTTTTGAAAAGCGCTGATGGTTATAAATTTGAACCACTTGTGCTGTCGATCTAGTATATTCTAAATTACATCTAAGGGTTTTGTTGAACACTGTCACGATTGCATGGATTAAGATTTTGATTTTATATTATTCAATTATTTATGACTTGTAGTATGTATCTATAACTGTGATTTATATTTATGTGATGATCTCCAGCTGTTGACATTATGATTTGCTAAGTATTAAGATGAGAATGAGACACCGAGATCGAATAAACGACCCTCGGTTGGTCACGATAAATCCGAGAATAATCACGATTAGAGGGGTGGCGATTAGGTTAGAACATTTAAGCGTATACTTTACAAACATTAAGGGTTAAGGCGGGTAAGGATGCACTGACCTGCTAAGTAAGATAAAATGAATACACCTAGAGAGAGAATTATCGTGGAAATACGATCACCTGCCATCAATAAGTCGCGAATAGCGTACATTCTGTCTGTTTCTCTAGGTAAGTAATCCATTAAAAGTAGCGGGAAGCCAGGCCTGAATCTCCTGACGGTGATTTGCTAAGATAAGTGGTTTAGTTTAATCTACCCATTAGTTAATTTATAAGCTTTCAAAGCTTACGTCTAGATAATATTGAAAAGGCTAAACACCTCAGGTAGTGCGCTTCTCAGTGGATGATCATTGCCTTGGTACATTATATTGCAATCTGGCCGCGTGTACACTTATACATACATGGGTATATATTTTACACGTCAACGGCTTTTGGCTTACTCGAGTTTTTGGCGCGTTGTAGTGAAGTTTAGTGTTGATGTTGATATGAGGCAATTAGATATTTGCGATTTTCTTTTATTTATTTTATTTTATTTTATTTTATTTTATTTTTTATTTTACTTTTCCCAGTCGTGGTAATTTGGTCTTTGTGTTTATTAATATGGCGATTACGATTAAAGGATTCACAGTGGAAGTCTCGTAGAAGACAGGTGAGATTGATACATCAGTTTACGATCACTGACCGCGGAAAGAACACCTACAGTTAATAAACTGAGAAAAATAAGATGCCAAAAATCTAAATCATGCGAGAATAATGAAGAACATGATCGTAGCCACTATGTTTCATGGCCCATGAGACCGCGTCAGGAATAATGGTAGAATCAGCTGCACTGAGAGCCGTTTATATAGCCCGGATGATCCATTCATGTTGCTGAAGGTTTCTGCCCACCTCGGTTGTTGAGACAGCTGTCGAAGACCACCTGTTGGTCAAACAACCGGGCTAAAAGTGATGACCCTTCTGGATGCTTGAACATCTATTTCGCAGGATTGCCCGATGAGAATCAGTTATATCGTTTGACCCGGCTTCCTGAAGTCACGCGACATACCGCGATCAAAAGTACAATGCAGAAAGATTGAAGGCGCAGGAGTGAGATTGTTTCCGCCACCAGCGGGTGATAGAGCCCGAGCGTTGGTTGACAAGTCAGCCACAGTTCCATTACTTCGGGCAGCTTAGTGCGGAAGTTCTTGACGAAAGTTCTTCCCACACCCTTAAATTGCTCGTGGCTGAGTCAATACATTCGGACAACTGGAGGAGAGAACTGTGGAGGCATGGGGACAGGTTTTATAGTTGTTGAAGTACTTGCCTGCATCTCGACCCGGCCGGATGGATCTGAGTCCACACTTTCTATAATGATGCTTAAGGATCTTAGTGAAACGATGATTATTGATGATGCATCGGTGGGGCGCTAATGAAGAGACTATGGACCAAGCATAGTAAATCTTGGAGATCTGCTATAATATGTCGGTAAACAGAGATGATTACAGAAGTAAAGTTCATTAGACGCAGATAACAGGTTCTAAATGAAAATGAGTTACTCATTATTTTTGACTTACTAACAGTGACCCCACGAATAGCCTTGAGTCTTCATGAATGCCATCTGGAGACCAGTCCATGGGAGTTATTGAATTACGTGGAGGATAACCTGGCAATCTGAGGGATGTCGATCGGGTAACAAACGATAGTCTGAGCCAAGTGTATTGTCGAGGTTTAATCGGCCCACAACAAATCTTGAGTGCTCGATTATGGGAGGCGTGACTACGGGGCAGGTAGCAGAGCAGGGTGGTGTGGTAGTGGGAACAATGAGCTATGGATGCGGAGGGATAATCAGGTGTGGCATACCACCCGGAATGACGAGGGCGCCTCCAGAAAAGGTGGACTGGAACAAGCCGCCAGCGTAAATCTTTACCTCGCATCTGCCTTTATGAATGAGACAATGAATAACACTTGCAGACCTGATTGAACAAATCTTAATGGCGCAGTTAGAAACTTAAAATTTTGATCATGTTGATGTAAACCTATTGACAAAAAACGAAAAGCAGGTTTGCCCCCTACCAGCAACTTAAGTGAACCAGAGATGGGAAGGGAATGAACATATCAAGCAGTGCATTGAGTAGTGGGGGTGTATCCGAGGAGCAGCACGGTGACAGGGAGTAGAAGCCAGGAAGCCATCAGGAGCCAGATGAATTATGAGAGCAGAAATGTGGAAGGCGACTGAGAAAAAATGTGGAAGCGGAAAGGACATCTCCGGTCTGGTTGAACCCATGCTGATTAAGTACCCGATGCCTCGAGAGGAATAAACTAGACAAGCAGTTCTAAGTTTATGAAGTGTTGTTTAAGAAAGCGCACTCATTTTGTTTCATTGTGATGCTTTGGGATAAATGCCAGTTATGCCATTTATGAAGGATGTATTGTCGAGGAGAAAGCTGTGGTTCAAGATAGTTTCGAAAATCTGCTGAAGAAATGTGGTGCCATCCTTTGAAGGCTACCTTAGCCTTCAAGGAAGGCGAGACGGTTTTCACTATCCCCACATACCACTCAGGCATCATCTTTCCCCAAGAAGAAACTCTGTGTGACTTGGGGGCTAGAAATTAATCTGCTTCCTTTATCCATGTTAAACGTTGAGGTTAGTGGCTCGCGGCTTCTAGTCACCTCAGATTCACGCTTTGGTTGTATTCCTTAAGCATTCAGAGGAGTGATAGAAACGTCTTGTGAAGGTCGACAAGTTCATCTTCAGTGTTCATTGTTAGATATGGAAGAGATAAAAATACCCATAATCTTGGTGTATTATTTCTATATTTAGAGAGGCGATGAATTGATGTTTAGAGGAGGGTTAGAAATTGAAGGTCTGAGAAGATGAAGTCAAAGGTGCGTGTTATTTGTGAGACACGGCGAAGTGATACATGCTTCACGAAAGCCAGGAAATGGCAAGGCTATAATGTCTGGCAAAGTGGTCTCCATTCCCATCCCTTTTGGAAGGCCAGCTTTTCGTCTCGGCGATTCGAGAAAAATGAGGCAGGCGAGAATATGTAAAATGGATGGACTCATGAACTAATAGAAAATATTATAAGACACAGGAGAAAATCATAGCGTGAGTGCCATACATTGAACAACCATGGGGCGAAAACCTTTACCTAGCCATCGGGTATGCCTCCAGGGTAACTTCCATACCCGGTGATTTTAGTGATCTGACGACGGAGGAAAGAAGCTATTGAGGTCTCCACAGAGATCACCAAGTTTGCCTTGGGCAGTCGGTGGATTTGAAAGGGATTTTCCCTTCTATGTGCATGCATTGAATCTTGATACCCAAATGGTAGGCCTTTAGTGGAAGCCTGGAGGAGGTTGGATCGTATGAAGAGGTAAGTCACGAGGAGAGTACTAAAATGGCTGAATCTTTGGGGTTATATCAGATTCCAGTGAGTGCATGGGTAAGTCAGTGCGGTGTAGTGCCTAAAAGGAGGAAACCGATAGGCGTAAAGGCGGTAATTGATACATTCTGCGCCCTCTTGACAGTCACGCGGGATGGAGGATTTTTATTGACTGGAAGTGAAGCAATTTCTCGAAAAGACTACATTTACCGCCACTGCGTTGGATCGATGTTGGATAGACTAGCAGGACATGAATACTATTGTTTTTTGGATAGGTTCTTACGTGCAATAAAATTCGATGCTTAGAAGTCGAAGGCGACATTCACATTTTACCTGTAATTTTATTCGCATTTGGCCCGGGATGCCCTTGAGGTATACATTCACCACGGGCATTCCAAGCGTTGTATGATGGCCATATTTCTCATATGTAGTTGAAAGGACAATTGGTGTTCATGGATGACTTTTCATGTTGAGGGCTCGCTGACAATTGCTTGGACAACTTGGGATCGGTGTTGAGTTAGATGTGAAGCAGTCTTGTGCTTAATTGGGAGAAGTGTCATTTTGCCAGTCACAAGGCATTACTTGGACCTTTGGTTTACCAAGAGGAATAGAGTAGATAAAGAAAGATTGACGATAGAAACTCACCAGCGCATCGATAAATCAGAAGACCTCAAAAATTTTAGGCCCGTGAGGCTTCTATAGACCTTTCATAAAGGAGCTTTCTCGGATTGAAAGCCATTTGTCTAATCTTTGGTCGAGGACACCATTTGGGTTCGACCGTGAGTGTGTGCGAGCATTTTCGGTCTCAGAAAGATGAATTGAGTATCGACCCAGATTGTAAGTAACACCGATTGGACCTCCGTTTCCAGACTAATGTGCGATCTATAGTGATTATGCGATCTGTGATCTTGGGATGAACGAGAAAATATTTGGGTCTCATCTTCAATAGGACCTTGAATGATGCCCGGTTGAACTATACCCGCGAAGGAGTTATTGTGTGACTGTTGACAAATTTGAATTTCTTTGGTTAATGATAGGTAATTTGGCACGTACGACCGCTCATATAAATTGCCTCATGACTAAAAAAGGGCCTTAAGCGAATATCTCGGTGGTCCTGCATTTATAAGAATTTGACAGAATTAAAAGTAAGAAAGAACGAAAAGAACCTATTGCGAGGACCACATCCCGCAGTTAGAAAGAATAAAGATGAGATAAATATAAATGATGCTTTCCAGGAGCAGCGGCTCTGATGTGAGCCGAAAGATGGTTCCATGGTTTAAAGTATGTGAATTATTTGGTGGCAAGGTGATCCTCGAGGTTAGCTATGAGAAGAGGATTCTTTGCACAATTGGCTCTTACTACTAGGAGGAACCTATTCTATACAACATTGTGTAGTGATAAAGTGATTTGTACGAGAAGATGAAATGACATTCTAGGCATTATACACTTTACCATGGGGGGCATTTACAGGAAGCGGAAGGCGTGGTAAGGTAGCTGTTAGGTTTCTCTGCGGCGAACCTATTCAAGGGTCTTTGAGTTTAGTATCTGCGTAATGCGAAAGAATGGGAGCATTTCTAAAAGGATGACAGCCCGTAAACACAATTAAAGTTAAAGCTAATGATTGTGGGGATGGTTTCATGGTCCTTTCCTCCTATCATTTAGTAACGCGCATCTTGCTTGTGATGATTATGTCTCTAAATGGGTGAAACAGCCTTGACGTGCACGAGTGATGCGGTCTGGTAGCCAGTTCCTTATTTTATCTCTTTACCGTTGACGCTCCCGAGCGATCGCGGATGGAGAATATTCTGATAAGATGTGGTTGACAGTTTGCTAAAAATGCCGAGTGGCGCTCTTTGTCACTGCATACCATCCCTGAAAATAAAATGGAAATTAATATTAGAGATAAAGTCTATTATAGAGAAAAGCGTTAAATAAGCTCAAGATTGGATTAATGATCAAGAAGAAATTAGTGACCTCCCAGGCATCTGAACCTTATTCAAACACCGTGGTTGTATATTCATTCGAATAGTTTATGAGAAAGCATGCCACGCGGTGGAATTGGAGTATAGGGCTTATTATTAGGTGCCCTCTTTTCTTCAGTTCTGAGACATAAATTAGAAGGAGAAAGCGGATGCACACAGCTTAGTAGATTAGGCCGGGTGTGAGGCTTATAGAATGCTGAATATACAGGAAAAGATGAAAGCGCGATAAACATAGCCGGAAGGATGAGGTACGACGAGTCCTTGTTTTAATTCTCGAAGCTCAAACTTTTCCTAGGAAGTACAAAGTCAGATGGTACAGGACCATTCACGGTGACCGATTTTTTCATGGAAATGGCGATTGTGCACCGGAAGGGCATTCAAAGTTAACACCCAGTTGAAGAAGCCATACTTTGGGCGGTTTATCTGAATAGCGAGACCATTCCCGCGAAACACACGAAAGAGTGCGATAAAGATCGCCTCTGGCGCTGTCTGGGCGCAGTGGGATTGGGGCGTCAGCTAGCGACATTAAACAAAGCGCTGCGGGAGCAACGGCGCTTTTTGCGTTCTTTCTTCAGTAGTCGCTTTGTTAGTTTAGTTTTAGCATCTTTTGTCGGTCTGCGCGTAATGTTATTTACGGTTGTTTGTTTCGGGGCTAAAAGTGCGTTCTGGCGAGAGGATCCCAGCTCAGAAGATCCCATTTGAGTCGCGAAGAGTCGAAACCATTCGAGTTTCTCAAACTTTGAACATTTGTTGAAAATTTTCATTCTTACTTCTCTATCCTGCGTCAGCGTTGGATTCTCCCCAGACGCGAAAAGCCATTTCATGTGCTATTGTAGGGCGTTGGATCTAACGTCATGGCGATTAACTAACTCCACCCTGGAATGTCGCGATGTTGGGTCTGCTTTGTCGGTTTCACCACTATCGGAGCGTCAGTGACGTTGGATTCTCAACCTCTCACGTCACGTCGATGTTGGTTAGCGTCGTGACATTGTAACTCCACCCTAGGAGGCGTGCCCATTGCCCGGCATTTTATATGACAGAGGCCCTCATTTTTGTCATCCCCACCACTGACCTTGTTTGAGTCCTCCGCACCTCCCCATTGTTGCCAGAACTCACGCCACCCACTCGCCTCTGCCACCACCTTAGGTCTTGACACCGAGTCCTCCTTTTGTCTAGATTCATGCCTCACGTGACACTCAGTTTGATTGCCTTACCCTATTCTCTCGGTTCTGAGAGTTCGGAACTCTTTGGTGACACCAGTCTTGTCCTACCGTTAGGTACAGGTTAGAGCGAAGAACATTATGTAACCTGAAATTCGCGTGAGCCCCCACCATCTGTTATCATTGCCGGTCATTGTGCACCCTAGATGCCGATCAATTGTCCTAGAAAACTGAAGCGCTCCAGCACGCCATTGACTGATGCCTTGGTGATTGGAGATCACCGACCACCCACCACACCCTCTACACATCTTAGGTGCGGCAAAAAGTTGACCATCTAAGCGGATGGACGATAACGAGCCAGCGCTAGTTCGACCTTACTAAGTTAGTCAATGAAGGTGCCAGCAGGCTGGTTTGCTTCATTTGTAAAATGGTCCTTCGCAAAAGGGCTTCCACCACCTCGTACTTCTTTCCTGAGAGCCCGATTGGGTATAAAGAGGATTGCGTCTGCTTCTGGCTGCCGTCAGTACTGGCGAATGTGGTAAAATTCTCACGTCAACCTCCGCTCCGTATATGTGTGAAAAGGTCAATTCGTGGTATTACCAGCGTTGAGCTTAATGTAGCGATCTATTAACCATTCATATAATCTTGACCGGTCCCCTGGCCCGCGCGTTCGATACGCGGTGGCAAACCACGAGGTCGCCAGTCCGACCAATGAAGGCGGGGTGAGTGAAGCTCAATGGCGAAAGACGCGTCGTGCACTTCAAGGCCAAACATTTGGCTCTCTTCCCAAGGTATCACGCCATCACGTCTCATTGGCGACGTGAGGTGACAGCCAACATGCCACTTTTGCTGACCCCATGTCATCCAGAGATGTATGATGTTGGAAGGGTTATAGAGGATGCCATCCTCAGTAGCAGGACAACCTGAAAAATGAACTTTGGGGCACCGCCCCATGTCTGACGCTGCAACCAAAAGTGGGGTGCTGCCCTTAGAGGACAATGAGGCGTGGATACACACTATTGGCTGGAATGGTCAAGCGTAATAAGTAGGATTGTACCACGACTGAGGTAGTGTATGACTAGGTGATGAACCCCTCAGCGAGGATGAGCTTCAAATTATCGGGGATGGCTTTGGCCTCCAGGAATTCGATCCCCAAGAGGCAATGACGGGCGTCCTCTACTCACTCACCACCCCATGTCTTCTACCTTGGAGGTACTGTTATCTAGTCAGCACGTCACAGGATAAATTTTCGCCTCCTTGTGCCGATGCTTTGGATGTGGACCAGGCACAGTGTATTACCCTAGGATGAGGCCTTGGTGACATGTGTGCCGTCTGGCTAACCCGGCGTGCTATCGAATCGCAATTAGTCCGGGGCTGCATTTCATGCTTTACTGCGCTTCTTTTGCATTCTTGGAAGGAAACGACCACGTCGATCTGAAGTTTCCTCCACCCTCTTTGTTACTTTTATAACGGTGAGGACACGCCACATGTTGGGGGGCGAGAGGTAGTGATGTCGAGTTTTGTTAGATTAATAGTTTTGTGTTAGGCCATTTATTTTAATTTCCTACTTTAAAGTTTGGATTAGGTTGTGTTGTTACTTTAGTATGTCAAGTCCTTTGTTTAGTATATTTGTTTTGGCGGATTATCCTTACATTTTGTTGTTCTGTGCGTTCTCTATGCGTGAAATCAAAGTTCTATTTTGATCGTCAAAAATAATCCATGTGAAACAGGCTAATGAAAGGATCAGTAGGGTGTTAGATAACTCACGAAATTTCATGTTGGACCAGAGTAGGAGAGAATAAAGTGATCCTCAGGGATACTCGAGAAACCACTTCTCCAGCGAGCCTATCACACCCACACAGGATGTTAATGACCTCTAGGGTATGCCTAGACACGTCAAGCTAGGTTCCCGTAAACCACAGGAATCTACAAACACCAGAAGTGATGAGACACCACAATAAGAAGGTGCCTTGAGCCAAAATAAAAAAAAAAACATGAAAAGGATCAGGCGGATCTTCTTGGAGGAATCTAGACACGGTTAGTGGCCTTTCAAAGCCTAATGTCATGATGATTAAATTCGACAGATTGAGCGAATGAGGCCCAGGTTTCGAGTGCGAAACCTATAATGGGACTCTTTACTTTATTTTTTATTTTTATTTTTTGGAAGCAACTTACTATACATGGGTATACAAATAATTTTGTAACCGCCAAAGTCCACTTACATATACAGGAACTACCAGAATTGGTATCCATTAAAATCTCTACACATATGCTAAGTCCCAATTATATACATTCACTTACTATATGCATGTATCTAATGTCTGAGCAGGAGGTGCGGAAAAGCGGGTGCTAATGAGCACCTATCTTTGAGATGGCCCGTACCACGGGTGTGGAATGTCTGTCCTCTTTGCCTCTTAGGTGCCTACACGGATTGAGCCTTGCCCATGCTACAGCTGCGCTCAGTGGGACATATCGACGATGTGACTGATAACAAATGTTGTTCCTCATCACTATCTTTTTTACATTTACTTTTACTTATGCATATCTGAAGCCTATTCTTATGTGACCTCTAACTCAATATCATGGCTATACATGCAGTTTTATCCTTCACACCAGTTCATATCTATTATCTCCATGTGTCATATCTTTACAAGTTTCAATTGCCATCTTCTACATATATGGCATATCATATCGTATTCAAACAACATACACTTTAATGCATAAATTAGGGCATATCAAGGTCATAACCAAAGATAAATCTGGTCAAATCGTTGATGCACACGTTTAAATTGTTTTAGTTATGCGTTTTATTTTAGTTTTCATTTTAAAAAGTGTGTGACCGAATCCCGACGACCCGATTGGTGGAATCAGCGGAACACAGTTTATGAACATTTTCAGTTATCTTCTCAAAGCATTTTGTTTTGTATTGTTCAATTCTTTCTAAAGTGTCGCGACGAATCCCGGCTTGACCCGATTGGTGGATCAGACGAAGCCAGTTTCGCCGGCGTTTTCAATTATCATACTAAACGTTTAGCGGTTTTAGTGAAATTTTCATTTTCAAAAGTGTCGACGAAGATCCAAACGGCGATTAATTGGATCGGCGGGCCGGTTCTCGGCGTTTTCAATTGCTTCACAAACGTTTGGTTTCGTTCATTCCGTACCGGAAGACTTTATGCGAAGCATTTGGGCAAGCCTGCGGCATTAATAACAAAATATTTACAAATAATGCCTTTATATCCATATATATCTTTTATTCATTTTAGCATGCCTTTCATTTTACACATCATTTATCTCTTATCACATTAATACATTTCAATGCAATAATTCAGGATACTATTATTATTGGGACATTCTGCATATAACAAATCCCAGCCCCGATGTGATATGTTAAGTCATTTCACTTTATTCAGTCAGACCTCAGTAATACCTCTGATATGACGGATGGAGGGATATGACAGATTGATATAATAATGGATCAGGAGACAATGTATGAACTGGAATCGGAGTGGCGTGGTTTTTCATGTTGACGCGGTGATCGATCGGTGATATTCGCGAACGCCGCCAGACCGTTTGTTTTGGCATGCGTCGACGGACCTCCATCGTGGATCTTTGTTTGTGAACGCCGGCCGTGGTATCGCAGCCGGTCCATCGTGCGGATCGCAGTTTGGTGCACCAGGCGTTATCTTCAATACGCCAGCCATCATGGCCGGATCTAGTTGGTGAATCCATAAGTGGACATTTAACCTTAATACCATCGCCATGTCGCGGCGGATGCGGTGGTGCATCCGCCCGAAGTGGACATTCGGAAAATTTTGAAATTACGCCGTAGCGAATCTGGTGGTATCATTGAACCAGTTGATCGATATCGTTTAATTCACATTACAGGCGCGTTCGTTTAATACGATCACGATCTTTAATGCTCACGTTCATTAGGTTTGAATATCACATTTGATTTCATATTCACGCTCGTATTCACATTTATGGAAGAGTTGTTTGATGAATCAGTCATTATATCATTCCGTTCGCATTCGGTTTCCAAATATCACGTTTCAATTCCATATTCACTTTCGTAGTATCTTTTCAAGACGTCATACTCAATCTCATCTCCCATTCATGTGATCATTACCTTATATTTTCATTCTCTCATATTCACACAAGTATATTCGCCTCTTATTCCACGTGCCACTGATTCGTATATCTTATTCTTCTCATTATGTTCACGTATACTCATTCCGTGTACTCATTCATATGCTCATTCTGTACTCATTTCATATACTAATTCGTATACTCATTCACGTATACTCATTCATGTATACTTGTTCATATATTCATTCCGTATACCATTTCCGTGTACTAATTCCTCTCCTTCATTAAATATCTCATTCCTCTTAATTTACATTGCCTCTTCATGCTCTCTCATGTCACTATTCATGTATCTTATTCATATATTCATTCACGTATACTCATTCCGTGTACTCATTCTATAATAAAACTAAAGTATACTCATTCACTTATACTAATTCCAAATACTCATTCTAATACCACTCATTTACAGCATACTCTTATTCATATATTCATTTCAGTATGCTCATTCACGTCATACTCATTCATGTATACATATTCCTTCTATATTACGTATTATACTCATTCACGTATACTCATTCTATGTATACTTAATTTCCTTATATACTCATTCATTATACTCCCGTATATGCAATTTATGCTTATACTCATTCAATATCTCATTCATACCTACTTACATTCATATTCTATTTATATACTCATTAAGTACTCCATTCATGTATGTATTCATGTCTCATTTCAATATACTCATTCATATTACTTATTCAACCTCTCATTCATGTCTCATTCATATACTAATTACGTATCTCATTCACGTATACTCATTCATATATATATCTTATTCATTCAGTACCTCTCATTCCGTGTACTCATTCACTATATGTTTCCGTGCACTCATTTTCACTCTAATTTAAGTATACTCATCCGTATACTCATTCTTTGCATGGCTATATCTATAAGTCTACTTTACCACTTAGAAATTGGAATCATTTCCAATCGGATCATCAAACTAAGATTCTAATGGCATTTTCAGTACCAAACTAGTAGAATTCTCAAATATTTACTTGGGGTAATTATGCCCTCATTCCAGTGTTCTTGCTATATTTGACACTTGTTCTTTATACTCCTTTGAAACAGAGTCTGGGTTCTTCTCCAATTGGAATCACCCAAATCAGACACTTTGAAACTCGAGTTATGTCTAAACAACCCTTTTGCTCTGTGTTTAAAAAGGGCGAAAATTTGCTTGAACATTATTTGCTACAGTGAATTTTTAGGCCTGCCTGTCAAATTTGAAGGTATCTAACACAAGTTAGTTTTCTTGAAGTCATTAATTCTCATGAATCATGATATGGGAAAAATGAAAGAACAGTTAGTATTTCAAGAAACTACCACAAACTAATTAAAATGAAAATTAATAAAATTTACATATTATGATTTTATGCGTCTGAGGATCAGGTGGAAAGTGTCACAGAATTACATGTTCAAGGTCTGTACCAGTACATGTCCTAAAAATGCCCAGAATGTGGTTTCCATTTTCCATATTTTCCTTCCCCAAACCAACTCACCTCTTCATACACACATCAAAACATTTCATATTCATCTTGTAACCTCAATTATACTCAAATCATTTTTCAAATAGATATCATATTTAAAAAACCATTCATGATTTGCTCTATAAAGCAAGCTCTAATATGCCTTGAGTATGGCCCATACATAAATAAACATGATGATTAGTTAGGTTTGTTCTGAAGCCTTAACTCAGTTATTCTCAATTAAACAGTCAGCTGAAGGAGGATTATATGCACACTATTGTGCTATTTGGGTTTGCAACTATACTTTCCAAAATTATAGATTAGGATGAAACTACGAAAAATGCAATTGAAGAAATCCTTATCAAGGTTGTTACTGCTAATATTAAAACATATATTCATGTTAATAGTCATGGTTCCTTTCAAAAATCTTCAGATCTCATACCTTTGAATCTTCTTGAACTCCTCCTCTTCTCTTCTTCTTCTCTTCCCTCTTCCCATCCTTATTTGCTTCTTCTCCACCTTCTCCTCTCTTCCCTACCCCAGGTTGGCTCTCCCAATAAAGACAAAATTTGGTCTTAAATCATATTACTAAATTAGACCCATAGCATTAAGTCAAAACCATTTCTTTTAAGACATACTCTTTATTACATCTTGGTCCCCAATTCTATATTTCTCAATTTAACATGAAATTTCTTTTGTCAAATCTATTCTTCCATTAACAATCGACATTCAATTTCTTTGCATCCCTCTTTATATTATTTTAAATTATCAGTGATGAAGTCTATATTTATATAAATATATAATTCTAGTTCTCGTTTGTATTTTGCAAAATTCCTATTTGCTTTCTCCTAACAAGTCCGAGAAAACTTGCTAGTGTATATTCCGGGATCTTTTTGTATTTTGAACCAAGCGCAGCGACCATTGATTTCCTTGCCGGTCGAGGAACGAGAAGATGGGTTTCCATGACTTGGTATGGTTTAGTTGAGTATTCGGGTATTCGAGAGGGGAACTGAATGCCCTGTTTACCGCCAACAGCTGGAGGAGTCACCAGCTAATCCGCTACATGGGCCTTGGCATAAACTTTGGACGGATGGTTTTTATTTCCAGGCGGTATGAACCAATGGGCTTTAACCAGTGCGTTCTGCGCTATTGGTAGTTACGACTCTCTGGCCAGGTGGTTTGAACTCGAGTTTGAAAAGTGCCGGGGACCAAGGTATATGCTAAGTCATGTATTGATGCACATAGTGTCCTTGGAAAGAGCTATTGAATCCACACTAATGGAGTTCAGATTGTCAAACTTACACCAGTGTTCAACAATTCTGAAAGTCAAGACACCTTGCCCTGAATCAAGTGAACAAAAAAACAGGAATTGGTCGGTCCGTGCACAATCATATAAATGCAGTAAACGTATCACAAATCTTGAGTGTTGGGGTTATAGTATGGGGATTTGTATCAGGTTTGAGTATAGATTCTTGCCGAGGACAGCTTTGAAGGTAAGTTTAGAAGTACCAGTGATGCAAAGCGCATGTCGCCGCATGCGTATAACGGTTTCTAGCTCTATAGTTAAATATACCGTTTCTGGCCTGATGTCTGATTTTACATTGTGCCATTGGGCGCGATTGACGCGGCGGTTTTGGGATCATTTTGGGTAGAAAGCGACGTGAGTAGTGACGCCACCAGCGTCACGATGCCAAGCGTCGCGGCCATTCTCATGACAGCAATGTCTGGCTCCAGCGTGGCGTGCGTGATCAGCGAAGAGAATCAGCAAGTGACCAATGTGCGATACCAATGTCGTGGCGTTGCGCTGTCGAGACGTCAGCGATTTGCCCTCGACATCATTAAAAGCAAAGGGACCCGGCTCCGAGGATTAAAAGCGTAAGGGCGAGGGCATGGAAAGCATAAGCGGCGACGGATCAGTGGAAGAACACCTTACGGCACGTATTTGCCGAAGCTGAGTGGTTTATAGTTGATTATTGCGTAATCAAGTCGGTATGTTCGTTACATCGGTTTTGTTGAACCGTCGATTATGGATTCAGATTACGAGTTTATATTATTCGAGGTATTGCCGACATTAGTATGCTCTATGCGGCGATTATATACGCGCGATGTTTGGCCAACATTGACGATTGTTAGATTATCAGAATCGAGAGATGGGATGCCGGGGATCTAAATAAGCGACCTCGTCGATCTTAATAGAAATTATCACGATTGAGGGTGGCGATTCTGGTTCAGAACATTTAAAATTCGGAACGGCGTGGGTTTGGTGAAATGCATATAATACCGCTGAAGATAATGAATACACCTCGAGATAGGGTGTCGTGGTATGATCACCCACCATCAATGCGTCGCCAGATAGTGGCTAGTAATTTCTCTAGGTAGTAATCCATGAAAGTGGTGGGGAAATGAGGCCACTGATCTCACAACCACCAGTCAGTTCACTAAGATAAAATTAGTTTCGTTTAATCTCACACATTAGTTAATTTGTCATTCAAAGCTTAAATCCGGATAATATAAAGGCTAAACTGATGATGTGCCTTCTCGATGGATCGATGTGTACTTTGTTTTGATATATTACTTAATCTGGCATTCTTACTTATACATAGGTTTATATATTTTCACATCACAGCTTCCCGACTCTTCATATTACTTGTGCTTTGATACTAAATCAAATTTGTTGCAATTCTATTTACAGACACATTCAAATGCTCATTTGTGAGGATAATTAACTTTGTGAACGCCTGCCTCTGTGGCATCATTTTTAACAAGGGCCCGTGTTTGTTCCACAAATGCAATTTTGTTTTCTTTTCTTTCATTCGATATGGAATTATTTAACATTTGGTCCATTTCCCACCTTAATTAATCTGACATTATTAAAGCTAGTTTTCAATATAAAAAACATTTACAAAGCTTAGAAGTAGGAGTTCTCATAACTATCTTGAATTATAGTTTTCATTAAAACGGTGAATCAAATTCATGTATGCATATAGTCAGACTTTATATCTTAAAGTGTAGCTTTGACGATATTTCTTTGAATCACTGATCTATATGCATTACTGTTCTATCTAAGTACTGCGAGATGATAAAAACAACATGGCTGCACAACATTTCATGCTTAGTGGTTCTATATAGTTCTCTAAGCAAACTTAGTTTAATATGAATCATGCTGATTTTTCTAAACAAGTAACTTTTAACCTTTTGGATTATCAATGCAATACAATATATATTTATTTCGCACCTATTTCCTGTTTACAGTCTATTGATCATTCAAAATATTACTTTCATACAATATAAATCTGTTCATATCAGTGACTTATAAAATTTTAACTCAGACTTGAACACATACTTTGCAATTGCTTTATTTCTTTTTGTTTGCAGTTCTTGAATCATCAATATAATTCACTTTCATTCCATAAACTTATTTTATTCACTTGATTTTGGTTTAACAGTCGCTCACAAAACAACAACAGTTGTAGGATATTGATTGAGACTTCAGATCATAGAACAGGATGGGATTTATCTCGATTGATTCATAATCATAATTTGACCCTTAATAGTTATCTTAAATACTATATAAACTAAATTTAATAGTTATGACCATACAAAGACATTCAAATCATTCATAGAAAAATAAAAGTATAGTTTTACTGCATTTATACAAACAATTCATTTTCATCTCATGTAATTTTCATAACTACAAATCAATCAATTACCTCAAATCGATTAAATAAACCAATATCTTTTTCTTATAAATTATTTTAGCAATTCAAATCATTTGTAAATGTTCAAACACTTTGGAATTAGAGAGAAAGTGAGCAAAACTCAAATGGAAACAAAGAAATTGAAAACGAACCAAAAAAGCTTGTTGCTTGAGTTGATCCTCAGAATCATGATCAATTAAGACTTTCTCTATCTTGCCCTATTCCAATACAATTAACAATCATATTATTGATTGGGGTATTCTGGGTTCTTGCTTTGCAAAGAAACTCTCTCGGGTACTATAATAATTTTTATTATTATATATTATACAGTGAATTCTTCCAAACTTGGGTTTAAGGAAGCGATAAATTGTGAAATGTAGGAAATGAATATGAGCATATGATTAAATAATATATGCTAAAATGAGAAACTGATTGAACCAGAATATTCAGTGAAAAAGGAAAATTTGAATTTTTATAAAATGGGGACTGGGTCAAATGATAAGCTTAAATACTGAATGTAAATAAGTAATCAGTGAATGTACAAATAAGGAGACTAAATACAGCTAAGTGAAAAAATGGAAAACCTGGTTTAATGGGAAGCTAAACCTGGCCTTATAATGGAATAAGTGACTTAAGACCACATTGGTCTTGGAAGGCATATTATTACCAACGTTGAAGAGAGTGAGAGGGAGAAAGCTGGGGTTTCAGGAAAGAGCTAATTTTGGTGGGGATCTTCACCATTTCTAGTTTCTAAGTGATCAAGCATCTTGGGTGAAGAAGATTCAAAGGGATTTAAGGTAAGAACCCAGACCACAGTTTAAATGATGTTTGGGTTGAAAAACCTAAATCCATCCATGGGTTTGATCATGGTTGGTTTAGGATCTATTAGGATATTGGTAAGGTGATTCCACATGATTTGTTGTTTCCTGGTTTTAGGATTTTTGGAGAAAAAATGCAAAGAGAGCAAACTGGAAAATGGCACATCGGGCTCCCAAGTAGTAGTCATGTAGGAGACTAACATGTGGCGCGTGCAGCGGCGGCGTGTTCGCCACAGCGTGGGATGTTCTGTCGTCGTGGCGGTCGAAGGTACCACAAATGGCACCCTCGGTTGCGCCCACGAAGGCTTCCTCGTAGTGGCGTGGCTAAACTGGAAAGTATTACGGATTTTGTTAAGTCAGTTTTGTACCAGATAGTATGAGTTTCTGTGTAATGTGAGTTCAATAAGAGGTATTCGTAACTTTGTGTTTTCCGGCGTGACCTTGAAAGATCTTTAGGAAAACTTGGTGTCCGGCATTATTGTGAAAATAAATTGTCATTCCCTGCAAAATTTCTTACATCTTTGTTTATCACTAGAGGTAGGCGTAATTTTTCTGTCGCACTCTGGATGGTGAAGATCACCTAACCTAGGATTAAGATGAAGAAGGCTTAAGGCCAGATAACGGTTTGTTCATAGGTACTCTATCTTATTTCAAGTGTTTTGGTACGTTTTACCAAATAAATCTGAAACCAATTATATATGAATGGTATATCTTTAAATAATATTCTGAAACTACCTTATGAATTTGAAAATGTAATATTTTAAATGTTTGTGATTAATTGTATGATGGTCAATTGAATTGTAGTAATTAGTCAATTATGACATGCTGAATTAGATAAATACAGAATGATAACATATGACATGGAATTTTTCATTAATCTGATCGTGAAAACGAAGGGTATCAGTCTCACTGGATTACAAATAATAATCTATAATCAGTGCCATATATTATTAAAATGTATCATCATGGTGGATGTACAATAGCATATAACAGTGTGTTAAGCGTCTGACATTTTAATATTACATATTGAAATTTTAATATTTTTATCATGATGTTTGAAGTGCATTAAATGTGTAAACACATTACAAATGTAATAAAAGGATGGATTCTGACCGATTCCATCGCGGAATCGATTGACCAAAACAAATATAAACTTTGGTGAATATGGTGATTCGAAACAGTGAAGCGACTCGCGTCAGCAAATTTATATACACCCTAAAGTTCTACTATACGTGGTAAACTCACGATGTAGTGATCCCAAGATGAACAACAGGATGGGTTTTCATCTAAAATGATTTATTAAATTGAAGAAGTGACTTTCTTTGGACTTTGGGTTTTGCTGTAAGCAGGTGGGTAGTTCGTGTGAGTGTAGTAATGAAGTGTGCGAAAAGTGCTTTGAAGGTGAGTCCTAGCCTGTGATTAGAGACTATGATCCTCGGGTTTTATCACACTCGCGTTATGACATACAACCACCTATAATTCAGGCATAACTTGGATCTATGTTTAACTAATGACCTCTTGCCTTAGTCAAACTCTATTTGAGTCAACCCAGATTTTTTATCATCTATGGCCCCTTCTGTTTAAGAACCACAGCAACAATATCTGTTTTGAGCTCATTAAGACAATCTAATGAACCAGGTGCATGGCAAATATAAGTGCCCTTCTTTATGTCCCTAACATGGAGTGTGGCCAGTCAATGTGATTAGAAGCTAACTCTAACCCCTAATTTGAAGAAGATGGATCATGTACAGTACCTGACTTTAATACAGAGACAACAGCATGTGCCCCTTTATGCAGCTAGCTGTTCTTGAAAGGCAGCGAGCTTATTATCTCTGGGTTATCCATCTCGGGATGCCGCCAGAAATAGGAAGAGGGAGGAGAGAGGAGAAGGCCAGGCACTAACTAAATCTTGAGACTTTATTTACAAAATGAAGCTTACAAATTCTTCTCTCAATTCTCTATCTTCTTGATTCTGGGAGGTTTATACAAGGCCCTCAATGTAAAATACCAGCTGAATTTAGGCTAGTTAAGGGTTGAAGTAATACACCAAATTTGGGTGGATGGCATTAAATAAACTTATGTGAGTGAGGTAAATTTAGCTGGGTGAGATTTATTATGTTAGTGAAATCATACATGTGAAAATGAAGCCAATAGCTTGTAATTTTAGCTAGCTAAGAGAATTTAATAACTGTGAAATTACTATGATGAAAATACAAAATTTATTTGACAGTGCATGAAATTTTGGAGTCTAGCGGGTGGCAGTTTCTTTAAGTTGAATTTTAGCTAAGGTTTCTTAATTTTATGATCCCAGTAATTTTCGCAATCTTAGTAGAAATTACGGGATTTTGCTCATCACCTTTACATTGCCTCTCAATATTCTCGTAATTTTCTTTACTTTGATTTTCGTGATTCTTTGAATTTGGTTGATGGGCACACTTGGGTTTCGAAACTTCATGATTAAGTCTATACATCTCGATGTGAACTACAAAGTGTGCAAAAAAAAAACAGCCAAAAATAACCTACAATACTTTTATTCTGAGAACTTGTTACTTCAATTGGTATAAACGACATGATTAATCGTAAAAGCATAAAACCTATCTATATAGGTTCAAAATTCACTTTTTGGGCATTAATCATAAATGAGACCCACCTTAAACTAAATATCAACCCAGGAGTATATGTTTGAATCTGAATTTGATTTGAAAATAATTAAACATGCAAAATGCATATTTGATATGATCAATGATTTCTGCAAAAGTGAAACTGTGACATGTGAAGAAGTGAATAAATGGTATGGTTTGATATAAAGGCATGGTTTATGATAAATGCATGTCCCTTATGCGAAAGAGTGGTGGGCACTTCATGAACCCTAAATGAAAATGCTTAAGCGTGTGATTTTATCTGTGAGGTTTAAAATGCAAACATGAAAGAAATAAAATCAAGTGTAGAGTCATAGAAGTTGCTGGCGTATAAATATATACGCGCGATAACCCTCACATATCATTTCTTTTTGAACATGTGAAATTTTGTTAACAAAGAAAGTTAAAACGAACCATTATTTGTATATCCATTTTAGCAAAGCGTAATCCCGTCGACTTTGCCAGCGAATTTATGCGGTAATGTTTATGAAACCTACCGTTTTGAAGATAACTACAAAACAATTAAGAAACCTTAAAATGAAATGATATAATGAAATATTTGATAAGATAAATTAAAGCGTCCGGAGTAAACGGGCTTCCTGACCGGATCCGCGCCGAGTCGCCTTGAGGATTGATTGGCGACGCGCTACAAAAAAAAAAAAAAAAACAAATAAATGAAAGTAAATAAAAATAATTCGCAACCCAGGCAGTTTGGATCCGCATTATCGGATGGACCAAAAATAGGTGCCGTTAACTGAGTTTACTTTTTCTGCGGCTCACTGTTTTCCACATTTTTTTCCTAATTCCTCCTCATGAAAATCCGCATTTGTTTTGACATGTTATACCTCATTTTTAATCATTTGTGGGTTATGGGATGCCCATGGATTCACTACACTTGTGAGTTGGGAGAAAAACTCAAGCCGCACCTGTGATAGCAATTAACGACTTACCTTGATGCTACAATCAAACTTTAACAAATATTTAGGGAACCAATTGTCATTTAATGGCATATGTGGTTGAATTCAGAGCCTCAAAACTTTCCATAGAGTCAAAGCGTGTAGACTAATTCAGTAGAAAAGTTATGGCAGGTTGAGTTTGGTATAAAATCAGATCATGGAGCTCTGAAATTTTGCAACCCTTAACGAAATTCCCCGCAAGGGTTGCATTTAACATAATTTCCATGAATTTTCAGGGCTACCATTCTCTTTTTTTTTATGTTTAATCCTCTAAATGAAGAAGATTACTAAAGGCCCATTTATGTTCTTGATAGAACACACATGCAATTTTTCTTTGATGATGCATTCAAAATCACTTACACTACTCAAAACATCTTCTTTTCGTTCCAAACAGCACACATTCTTGTTCATATAACAAAGAAGATTTTTTTCGAACAACATAAAACTTGAAATGAGAGAAGTAAGAAGAATAACAAGAGCTCACAGTCTTTCTTTCAAATGACTTAACTCAGGTTATCTTCTCCGACTTATTCCAAGACAAACACTGGTGTAATAGGGAATATCATCTCGACCATTCTAGGGTTTCCAGTTAGGCTGATTTCTACTAATACTTCTAAATTTTTCCAGATCAGACTAGAGTTACATTTACATTATAGCATGAACAAAACCCTTAGCAAGCTTAATTTAGTTGAATCGTTTACCATAGATCACTACGTTGGTTTAGGTGAGAATCATAGGCTATAGACAAGAGATAAAGGTTGAAGAATGAGACATTTCCACGATTTTCGGTTATCAAAATGGAATGTGGGAGATGAGGGTTTTAGAGAGAGTTCATATGTGAGAGAGAGTTTGGGATTAGAGAATGAGGAATGAGAGAAATGTCTCTCAAAGACCAACATTTGGTCTTTAATCCAAATCCTCAATGGCCTTGCTCGCTGGCACACCACCCCATTTTCTCTTAGTTTTCTCACTTTTAAGCCTTCATTTGTTCTTCTTTATTTACTTCATTTCATTTCATTTATACTTAAGTATTTATATTATTCATTTACTTAATCTCTTTAGGTCTCATTTGACATTTTTACCAAATTTATTTTGGCTATTAGTAAAATTGCTTTATTATTTTTCTTGCTTAGCCATTTAAACATTGGAAAATGTAATTTTAATTCTATTTTACACCCGAACATGTTATAAAACTCGGCGAGGTGGCTTTTCGCGCAACCTCCTCCTTCCTAAAAGAATTAGTCCTCGAAATTACCTTCAGTTTAATGAATTGAGGTATTATTGCTGCATAACATCTTCGGCTCACTGCTGAGCTCTCTACTGTGGTTTCTCCACAACACTCGACCAATCTTAATTCCGGCTTGTTCAGCACACTGGTTACATCCCTATCGCTCCTTCATACGTCAAATCTAGTTTAAGCTCAATCGCCCGAAGAGACTACATATGATGGGTCTGGTTATACCTCCTTTAGATCGACACATGGAAAATTATGGATATTTCAACCTCGAGGTGGGCACAACTGCATGCTACCGAACCCACTTTAATCACTATGGCCCAATGAACCTAGGGCTCCACTTGCCATTTTCCCAAATCTCATTACCTTTCCAAGGCGATACTTTCAAAATTACTTTTTCATCGATTCATATCAAATATCCTTTCTTCTCATGTCACAGAGATTTTGTCCATCGAAGGCCATGATTCCAATCTTTCTCTAATCATTTTCACTTTTCCCTGGGCTTCTTGGAATCTGTGTCAATTATCTTCTTCTTGTTAATCTGTCCAACACAATGGTGTTCGCATTTCTTCCAGAGAGCCTGAGGTTATTCCAATACTTCAGATCTGAAGCCATTATTATATAATAAATTCAATTAGAGAATGTGTCTATCCCAATCCACCCTCAGAGCGATCACAACTTAGCATATCTTCCAACACTTTGATCACTCTCTCTGATTGTCCATCCGTCTTCATGGAATTTAGTCAAATTTGTCAAAGCTAAAGCCTTTTGCAATTTTCCCCAAAATCTCGAGGTAAACCTTGGATCTCTATTTGAAATGATCGATATTGGAATCCCATGTAACCAAACTATTTCCTTTATGTAAAGCTCTTTAGCTTATAGAATATCGTTCTCACTCGTAGAAAGTGAGTCGTTTTGTCAATCTGGCCTACTACGACTCCAACCTAATCATACTTTCTTCCTCGTCAATCCAGAACTCCACTACAAAATCCATTATTATTCCCATCCCATTTACTCAGTCTTCTCGGGTATCTTGATAGGCTGTAACAAATCCTGGGTACAGAATTAATGCCCAAATTTTTCATTTTTGAACACTACTATAGCATTTGGTCACAAATTCAAACATCCATTCATTCGACCACCAATATAAAGTCTTTAAATCTCGATACTTTGAGGCTACTGTGATGTATAGAAAAAGATCCACCGTGTGCCTTCGAGAATGGATTTCTACTCATCATCATTGGGTACACAAACCCGATCTCTATAATACACAACCATCCCCTTTGGTCAATGAACTGGATTTCTTTCCTGACTTATCCATTATAACAGAGCAATTTTCTCATCATTCTCGCCTAGTACTTTGATTAATAAATCCTGGGGCTTTTGCTATCAATTCTTCCACTATTGCAATCACAATCATAATGACAAAATGAGCATTCAAACACTTGGAAGCGCTTGGTAATCGACTTCTCTCTACTCGTATATCCGCTACTATATTGGCCTTCTCGATGATAATCGATCACACAATCATAACCTCGATCAATTCCATCCATCTACGTTTGTCTCAAGCTGCTTCCCTTGCTGTGCAAAATATTCAGACTTTATCAGGATAAAACATTTTTCTCCATGAATATTTCACATTTTCAATGAACACAACAAAGAAATTAATTCCAAATCATGCGTAGGTAGTTCTTTCGGCAGCTCAACTTCGCTGTTACCACTTTACCCTCTTGCATAAGGACACATCCAAGTCCATTTAATGAAGTATCACTAAAAATCACGTATTTTTACCGTAGGTCCACTGAATAAGAACCGGTGCCTCGGTTAAGAATGCTTTCAACTTTTCAAAGCTAGCTTGACATTTTTCACTCCACTCAAATCTCACATTTTTGATACCCGCCATAGGGCTTCGTAAATTATCAGAAACCCTTCTTAACGAATCCTTTTGTAGTAACCCGCTAATCCCAGAAACTAATACGCGACTCGTGACATTTCTCGGTGGTTTCCATTCAATAATACTTATCTTCTTTGACCACCAAATTCCTTTTTCTCGATACAATGTGTCCAAGAAAATGTATTCTCTCAACCAAAATTCAAGGTCATAAGTTTGCATATAATTGTTCCTTGTGGTTTCTAGCACTACTCGAAGGTGTGTATCATGATCTCCTGATCCTTTGAATATGCCGCGATGTCATCTTTAAACACCACTATAAATTGATCTACATACGGTCAGAAAACACGATTCATTAAGTCCATGAAAGTCATGTTGTATTTGCTTCAACCCAAACGGTATTACAAGGAACTCATAATGTCCATACCGCGCTCAACGCCGTCAGATAGCTCACGATCTAATCCTCAATTGATGATACCTAGATCACGTCGATCTTTAGTGACTTCTGCACCTTTCAATCGTCGCACGTCATCAATCTTGCAAATGTGATACTGTTTTCACGTTATTTCGTCACTATAATCACGCCACAACCGGCGCATCTATCTTTCTTCTTAACAAACAAAGATCGGCGCCTCTATGGTGATACATTTGGACAAATACATCCTTTCACAACTTTGCAACCGAGCTTCTTTAATTTTTTTAATCACATCGAGCCATTCTATACGGTGGTAATGGATGCCGAGGCACTTTCAGAACAACGCTAATTGTAAGTCAATCTTTCTCTATGGAGGCAATCTTAATAATTCCTTCCGAATATCCGATAACCACAAAACCAGATGTCCAAAACCAAGGTCCTTCCTTTTCAGATCAGATCATACTTAAAGCAAAGTCATCCTTGAAACCATCGCTTAAAAAAGAGGCGCTGCTGATATCACATTGTAGAGAGATTTCCTCCCTCCCTTCGCCTCCTCCTCTCCTCGGTAAGAATTTCGCCGAGGTCACTTCCGCCACTCGTGTCCTTAAGGTCACTCTTCATTCTACAATCAACTACCATAGCAGAATGACATCCAATCTATCCCCAATATCACCAAACTCTCTAAATGAACACTCGATCAAATCTCCTGAAAATTCATACTGCATTCGACAAAAATTTTTAAACTGATTCACAATGACACTATGCCCAAGTGGGATTGTCACTAAAATATCATACGGCTAGATTTCTTCTAAGAAACTACCAACCTGGAATGGTAGTACAACATAAAGAGTGGTTGAACCTCAGATCATCAATGCATGTATAATAGTCTTAAAGATAGAGAAACAAGAACGTTATCATACCTTATGCAGACTTTTCTTTTCACCGCTTAATACATATGCGCCTTGGCCGAGCACTGATGATCTGCCCATTTCATAGTCTATGTCGTTTTCTGAACTCGATGATGTTACTCTTGTTGTCCTTAAGCGTTTTCTATAACGCGCTTTCGAATCGCACTTCAGCCTCAGCTGAATGAACGAGCTTCAGATAACTTTCTCACTTCAGGCTCATCGATCCATAAACCAAACAAGTGCACCTGCTAATCTCCAACACTCTCCTTTATGCTTCCTCCCACACAAAATACAGATGAGAGCCACCTTGAAGAATCCCTCTGTGCTCTCAGAATCGACAAGTGTCAGATGAATAGTCTCACTCACTCGGAAATGATAGGTTAGATAGTCGATTGGGAACCCCCGCGGTCCTCTTAAATTCTTTACTCCGGTGCTGATAAGAACTTAATTGTTCACCGTGGTTTTTCTTCTTACCATGTCTTCTTCTTTCTTTCATACTCTTCTTTCACTTTGAACATTTATTGGCCACATAAGCCGGTACTTCCCTGAAAAGTCATCATGGTAAAATCCCGTGACACGGGGTCTCGAATACGGGCCATCGGGGCTTCATCTTCAAACTCAACATTTCTCTTCATCAATACTACAAGATCTCGGGAGCATACTTGCTCAACCGGTGAATTCTTCCCGATACTCAATCACACTCATCCGGCCTTTGAGTTTAAATTATGAAACTCCTGCTTCATACTGAGCTGATATAGACGCGACCCACATGGCAGGCTTTCCCCGAACGCAAGAAGAACTCCCATAGGTTACTTCTCTATGGTGCTGTCCTAGTCAATTAAACCCACCACTAGCTAGCCTCATCCTGTAAAGAGGCTCGCACACTCTAAATTCTCCTCCGTGTGCAATGCATTTGTCACATTCTTTCAGCCAAAGCCAATTTTCTCGCCATGGAAGACTATCATCTTTCTTCCCAAGAAAATCTATGGTCAAGAGCATATTCTTCTTTATGTGGTCGACCACCGAGAAACAACTGCATCTCGGTCAGGCCGCTTGCGCACCTCGAATCTATCTACTCGAGGATATCCATAACACCCTTATCGCTGACTCGCTTCACGAATCGATGGTAATGGACGTCGCTTCACCCTCCACACTAAATAGGTGGCTAATTAAGGACTTCCCGAGTCACCTCTGAGAACTCATAGTCTCAACCATCACATATGCTACCTATTAAGACCGACACAAGATCCTTACATCGAAATAATGGGCTATCCTTATATGCAAATGCAATGCATGTCATAAATACTAAAATCATTTTAGGTGAATCGCCTGCTTCAGCTCTAACACCAAAATAATTGTGATGTCTATCGTGACCAACAAGACTTTTACTTTTACGACATATTCAAACACTAGACAATATAATATTTGGCTTAACATCAGAGCTCTATGCTACTTGTGCTTTGATACCATTGAAAACTACTGTAAATTTCTTATTTAAGACACATTTCAAATGCTCATTATAGAAGATAATTAACCTTATGAACATATATACGTAAACATCATTTTAACTTAAGGGGGCCCATCATTTGTTCACAAATGCATTTTTGTTTTTTTTTTCTTTCATTCGATATGGCATTATATGCCCATTTGGTCCATTCCCCACCTTAATACAATACGACATTATTAGTCGCTTTCAATATCAAAAACATTTATAAAAACAAAATCAGAGTTCACTGACTATTATAGTTTCAATACAAAATAGTCAACCAAATTCATGTATGCATATGACGAGCTTTACTTATCCTCCTGCGGTGGTTTGACGATGACTCAATCACTACTTGCCTATGTCCTCAGACTGCTCTTCTCAAAACCTACGTAATGACAAAGAACAACATTTTCATGCTTAGTGGTTCTATGGTGCCTTCTTTCATTTCCTGCAGCCAATACAAATCATAATGTTTTTAATAATATGAACCTTTTGAATGATCAATGCAATACAATACATATATTCATTTCATATACATTCATTTGAGAAGTTAATATAATTCAGTGAGGTACTTTTCACATATGCAATAAATCAGTTCAAAACATGACCCCATATTATTACAATTCTTCTTATCATTTCCAATTTGTCTTTAAACGATCACTGAGGTTGGCACATAGATAACTAATCATCGATAATGGTCCCGCCGGATCGCAGCTCTTATAAAACATTTTGTCAGAAATACAATACCGGGCCTCGCTCGGGCTACCGATCGTTATTAAAAATCAATTCGTGAACACTATCGATACATCTCCGGCTACTGGGACTAGAGTGACACAGCACTACTGTCGTAGTACCGCGACTAATTTACAGTATACCAATCTATCATCAACTCAAATTTAACGGTTAACATTCTATTAAGGGCGTTTAAATCATTTATAGCAAAATACAGTATAGTTTGTAGATTTATACAAACAATTCATTTTCAATACTCATAAAATTTTTCATATGCAAATCATTTCACAATCAATCGGCCAAATCAATTAAAACAAATCAATATGATTTCTTATAAACATTTAGCAATTCAAATCATTTTTGTAATCATTCAAACACTTTTAATGAGAAGTGGAAGAAGTCAAACCTGTAAATGAAACAAAAGAGAGTTTAAGAACAAACCAAAAAGCTTGTTGCACTGGATTCCAACTCTTGAATCTGGAACACTTAGGGCTTCTCCCTCGGCACCTTATTCAATACAATTAACAATCATATTATTAATCCTTAAAGAGATTCTGAGATCGGCTTCCAGTTTACTTTCACTTAATTTCTTCATGGCTACACTCCTTTCCTTCTTTTTTTTTTCCTAATTCCTCCTCCTAGAAAACTTAACATTTTTAGGCATTGTTATGCCTCATTTTTAATCATATTTGTGGGTTATGGGATGCCTACACGATTCATTTATACTTATGGATCGTGAAAGGAAATTTCAACTAAATATCAATATAATTAAGAAATTAGTGCACTTGGTGCTACAATCAGAATTTTAACAAATATTTGAGAACTAATTGTCATTCAATGGAATATGGTTAGATTCTGTGACCAAAGAGTTTCAGAGAGTCTAAACGCGTGGAATCGGAGTCGGTCTAAAAAAGTTATGGCCGAATAAGTTTGGTATAAAACGGAGGTAAGGTCATAAAATTTCAAATTTCTCATAAATTTTTTTTCATAAGTTAAAATTTCGCAACCCTTTGAAATTTTTTGTGTTGTAGTATTTTAATTTTTGTTTTCGTTTTTTCTTTTTCATGTTTAATCCTCTTGAAAACAGCTAGCAAACACTAAATCGGGCTCCATTCATGGGCTCTTAATAGAACACACATGCTATTTTCTTGATGATACATTCGAAATCACTTTTTACACCACTCAAAATACATTCTTATCAATATATACACATTCATGTTCACAGTAACAATGAAGAATTTTTTTTGGGAATAACATAAAAACTTGAAATAGAGGAGAGAAGTAAGAAAGAATAAACCAAAAGAGTCTGCCAGGTCTCTTTCCTTTCACTTTGATTCTAACTCATGTGTTTATTTTCCTACCTTATTCTAGCACAAACATGACAAAAACAGTGGGAAATACTACCAACCATTCTAGTGGTTTCTATTAGGGTTGATTTCTCACCTATTACTCTAGCTTTTCCATGCATTTGGTGAATATTGAGTTACACTTGCTTCAAAGAAGGGAGTTTAAACTCTTAGTTTTTGTTTTCATGGACTGTTTAAACGCTTTCACCATAGATCACTAATGTTTTCTGCATTTAGGTGCGAATCAATTAGGCTTAGATACAGATTAACTAAGAAGACGAATGAGACAATTTCACTGATTTTCGGTTGTCAAAATGGAATGTGAGATGAGGGTTTGAGAGGAGGAGTTTGTGCGTGAGAGAGTTGATGAGAGATGAGAGAATGAGAATGTCTCTGGAAGCACCAATATTTGGTCTTTTAATCCAAATCCATCACTTCAAGCCTTGGTTGTGCCACACTAACTCTATTTTTATATTCTTTAGCACTTACATTATCAGCTTATGACCCTTAGGTCCTCATTTGACATTTTTACAGTTCTATTTGGCTCCTCAGAAATTTTTCTGGGTTTTTATCATTTTTCGTTTTTCTTGCTGCCATTTAAACTCGAAAATGCATGATTTATTTTACACCTAATGATGTTATAAATCATAGGTATTAAAAGAGTAACTAGTTTGAATAAATTATGATCAGTTAAATAATCTATAAAAGCTTCCTGAAGGGCTATTCGTAAACCTGCCTAGACATTAAGGTTGGGATGAGGTGTGCATCTATTTAGTCATCTGTTTCGTTGAAAATCCCCCTTTTAATGCACCACTTAAAAAATGATTGCTAGTTTAACAATTACATACATAATACTTCATTGTCTGACGTTGAAATATAAAACACATACCACACAATAAATAATGATGTTGTAAATGTATTACAATAATTTTCCAATTACAATTAGGTACAATAATGTTGGTAGAGATCCAATAACAAAACATATCAGCAATCAATGCACTTGCAATATTCAGATGCAAGGGTCGTTTCATGTACATATTTGCAGTTTAATGAAGAGGATGTTGCAAATGGCCTACTCTCTTCATCTCTATGGATAAAGCACCCAAGCTTGTATTGCTTCATCGCGAGTCCTATAAGCTTCATATAATCCACCTTTATAGAAAAGCACCCTTCATTGACATTCGAACCAAGAATCACAAACTCCATTTTTCCTACCAATAAAGACAACGATGAAGGATGATTTATTTCAAATAGAAGTGATCATGCGGTTAGTCATACATTATAGCTCCGAGAATAAGCAACTACAATGAATTAAACTTACAAATGCTCCGATAATAATGGATTTGCAACTATGTTGCAGTTATGGTAGTAGATTTAGTATATTATGATAGTAGTTTCAGTAGGTTATGGTAATAGTTTAGGTAAACTATGTGTTATGTTGTGTAAATGAGTTTTGTATTGAATGCATTTCATATCTTATACAAATTTATCACATATAATGGAATTACAACTACTAGTGGCCTTATATGTAGTAGTTTTCATGATTTCTTGTATGGTTGTATATGTATTCTGTTATGGTAGTAGATTTGTCTGTTATGGTAGTAAATACGATTTTAGACAAATTTAAACTTTCATAACCCTAAATGTTATCTAATTTCATATATTTACCGTGATGTGATAAAATTTCTTCTTTTCAAGAATAAATATAAAGAAAAATACGAATTATGAATTGCTATTATTCACTATCGATATCGTGGAACAATTCTAGAAAAACAAAAACAATTTAAAAACAAAAATCAAATCTCAAATTAAATGGAGAGTAAAAACCCTTATCAACACAAGAAGAAATACAAGATGGAGGATGATCAAATAGGGATAAAACAATCAAGGAGACCAAAAATCAGACTCTACCAATAGAGGGAGGAAGAAGCCACGACGGTTGGAGGATTGGTGGAGGTCTTCTATCCTCTCCATCCAGTTGGGTCAGAATCCAGTAAAGAATAAGAATAAGAAGAAGAATAAGAAAAATAAGAAAAATAAGAAGAGGAGGAAGAAACCGTGCTGATGACATGGAAGACAAGAGGATTTTAGGGTTTAAATTTATGCTCTTTGACTTTTCACCAAAGAGCAAATATTTTTTCATATGGTGTAGTGACCATCCTAAAAGCCATTCTTCATCCTTTATATTCAATAATATTTCTATGAATGTATTGAAACCTACTTTTCCCAAAAAAAAAAATGTACTCCCACATCTGACAAGCACAATATCATCCCTAACTTTCATTTGGGTTTTCTTGACCCGTTTCGTAACTCATCATAACCCGCGAACCAAAATCACCAGAACTTGGCCTTTAAAACTCTGATTTGGGTGATTCAAGTTGGGTTTCTCTCGTACTTCAATTTCATAAAGATTAAATCCAAGAAAAACCCAAATATTAACAGAAAACAGGCGAATCTAGAAAACCCACACTTAAATACGTAAAGCCAGAAAAAAATAATTTCCTTGTTTCCTTGTGATCTTTCACCGATTCATGAACAAAATACATAAAACTAGCAATAGTAATAAACCACTGCTCCACTATCAAGACCCAGAGTATTGCCTTGGTTTAAATAATGTTTTGGGTATTATACTATCATATTTTTGCTCAACTGCTCCATTATTATTGAAGTTCCCAATGTTGGTTTCAATATTGTTATATCATGTTTGAAGGCACATATTGATTATTTTCATGAAGCATCAATATAACAGAAACAGAATATCAACTAACCCACATACAGAAATGCATGAATCAGGAAGAAACCCATTTAAACTTAAACTAAAGAGATTCAAACAACGCTAATATCAACATATGGAATCTTAATTAATACATGTGACATTGAATCATTGCGATATCACCGTACCAACAAACCAGAATTGACAACAACCATATACATATATTTAAGAGTTTTGAACATATTTACGTTATTTTAAAATAAAAATTATTAAAATAAGTCGAAAATAAAAATAATGTTCAAACTTGATGATGCCTTTTTCAACTTAATCGGCCGAGCTGTGGCGGTTACTGGCCGGACTGGATCACACAATACTTGCTGTTCTTGATCATCGAGTCAAGTAGGATTGCCGCAAAGGTCATTCGTAGGCGACGTGGTACCTCTCTACAAAAACGAAAGAAGAGGGTCGGCGAGGGGCTTCACTGTGAAGCTGCCTGATGCCTAAGTCACGCTTCCAGAAAAGATCGCGTAGAGGGCGAATGTGATGCGTATGTTTGCTTACCTTTCACCGATGGGGTGGCCTTGTATTTAGATGTTTCTACCAAATGGATGGTGATTAGGATTCTTTCCTTATCGATGAGATATATTTTCGACACGGATTTGGATTAGTGATATAGAAAAGGCAAATTATTTGGAATTATTTCTCTCCCTTATTGGTGGATTCGCTGATGAACTGTAATATTGTAACTATTCTAGTTCAATCAGAGATTAAAGATTTATGATAATATATTATCGGGGATTATTCTATTTCTTATCTATGGATTTGGCTTGATTTGGCACGGGCTTTCGATACTCCATAATCGACCAATGAGCGACAAACATCCCTGGCCGACGCCAGGCAGTTTCAATGCTTCAATGGGCATGCCTCTCCTTTGGGGTTTAGCGAGTGGACCTGCGAGCCCATTTTTCAAACTCTATCAAAACTAATGCATCTTATCTATATCGGCATATAGATTAGCAATACCGTAGTCATTGACTACGACATTAACTTAAAGAAAATTACAATATCGCAGTCAAAAAATTATAATGTCGCAATCACTAACTGCAGCATTGATATTTTGGTAAAAAAATTGCAATTTGAAATTACATATAATTACCTAAATTACAACCTAATACACCTATTAAAAAATACAACCAATTCACTATACCTGCATTACAACCATTTCATCCAAATTAACCAACTTGCATACAATCAATTACACCTATTTAAAATACAACCAAGTCACCACACATGCATTACAACCATTTCTGATGCAAGGTCGCCATGAATCGACGTGACTTGCAACAAGATACTCTCTCGGATCGTTCTACAATCAGGTTCAAAGGGGAAAAGTGAAAACACCACAATCAATTATGGAATGATTGATTGATAAGTCGATGAGATGAAGACGCCACAAATCAACTATGGAAGGGTTGATGAGATGAAGATGCCACAATCAACTATGGAAGGGTTGATGAGATGAAGATGCCACAATCAACTATGGAAGGTTTGATTGATAAGTCGATGAGATGAAGACGCCACAATCAACTATGGAAATGTTGATTGATAAGTCGGGGATAGCGAAGCAACTATGGAAGGTTTGATTGATAAGTCGATGGAGTGAAGACACCACAATCAACTATGGAAAGGTTGATTGATAAGTCGATGGAATGAAGATGGGTGAATCAATCAGTGGAAAGGTTGATTGATAAGTCAGATAAGTGAAGACTTACAATCAACTATGGAAAGGTTGATTGATAAGTCGATGAAATGAAGACGCCACAATCAACTATAGAATGGTTGATTGATAAGTCGATAGGATGAACGCCATTGAAAAATCCAATAAGTTCAAAAGTTCTTTTCCTTTCCTTTCCTTTTTTTTTTTTTTTTGTAACTTGGGATGGAAGGTTCAATAAAAGGAAGAAAAACAAAAATTATATCTGATCAGAGGAAGAAATGACTGGGATGAATAGGAATAGGTTGTGAATGAAATTAAAGTTGAAACGAATGTGTATGAACTGATGAGTGTAGACTGTTGTCCTACAAAGAAAAACGTAAAAGATATGCAAACCAGAAAATAGAACTTGTTGTTCTAATACCAAATGATACAAACCTCGCCAACTTGTGAGGAGACTCGTGATCGAATGAATCTCGGAAGAACTGCTCTAGTGTTTGGCTTGGATGGATGACCTCAACCCGTTGCTTATAGGGAAGCAAGAACCTTGGTATAGGAGGATACCACAATCGGTAATGGAGATCCGATTGATAAGTCTTGATCAACGCCATAGAATAACCGATAAGTTTGAAAAAAGTTATTTCAAGAACCAAAGAGAAATTTAACTCTCAATTTTATTCATCCATAATGTCTCCTAGAGACTACAATAAAGGGGGTTATTTTCTAAAAGAACTTTATTCATCTAAAATTGAAAGCCCCAAACTTTCTAAATCAAAATAAGGCAACTCCTAAAAGCAAATATTTCTAAAAGAAATAGAAACTCCTAAAAGCAAATATTTTCTAAAAAGAAATAACATCTCCTATTTGACTAGTAAAACAAACTTTCTAAATTAGATAAAGCAACTTCTACTTTGACTTGGAGAACAAATCTTTCTAAAATAAAACAACTCCAAATCAAAATAATAACAAAACTCAAAATACTTGGAAATAGAACTATATTTGGTGTATCCAAGGTTTCACAGCCTCCCAAATATGAATTTTCCATAATTAAGATTGAATTCCCAATGTATATTGCAGAAGCTTCTGCATCACAGATCCTTTGTGCTTTGATTCTCATCAATTTCATCAAAATCAACCCAATTGCATCAAAATAACAACCAATACACAACAATTGATCATTTCATATATAAACTAAATCATATAAATATATACACAACGTAATACAAATAATAATATATAAAAATATAAATAGACATCAATGAGTCCCACATGATGGAGGCTTTGTCTTTCTCTTAGGACGCCTAGAATACACAACAAGATGATTTTTCGGGGCATGTGCAATCTCAAATGGATCTAATGGAGCTGAGGGAGTTAATGGTAGAACGAGTCGACATGTACGTGGAGTGCGAGGTCGCTTAGGTGGGCATGTACCCAAGTCTTGAACAAGGTCAATCATGGTCTCAACAATGAGAGGCAATGCTGCAGGTAATGTCGTAGATGGTAATGTGGCCTCTAGGCTGGAGATGTGGGTGATAACAGTAGGATGACATGTGGAGCAGAAGTCTCTGGGGGTGGTGTGGAATACTCGTGTGGTATGGAAGTCTTGGGGGGGGGGGTGGGGGGTGGAATACTTGGGTGGTATGGAAGTCTCAATCGCTCACCAGCTTGACCATGACCTCGCCAACCACCTCTCCCTCGAACTCGGATTGGCTGCATGCCATCGCAGTTGATGACGACAGGTCCGGGCGGATGGTCCATGTGACGGATGCCTCCCTTACTGGGCGTGCAAAGTGATGCAATGGTCCTCTCCAATTAGGCGTAAAACTAATCTAGCAATATGATGAATGTCGTACAACAAGCTTGAGGAAGCCCCATGAGATATACTAGCAATATCTACCATCCTAGAGATCTAAAAAAACAAAGCAAACAAAAGTAAATTTTTTATCTATTCATTAAAATTTGGAAAATAATTGAGAATTTAAAGACTCTTACTTACCAACAAGTGGGATGCTACGACTGTATTATGATACCTCATTTGATCCCTTTGGAGTGGTGGTATGATCAAACGTCGTGTAATACGTTGATACCACTCTATTTATGGATCATGGAAGTCCATAATACCATATGTAGGAGGTGATGTGACAATCCTATCTGCACGCGTAGCCCATAAAGCAACGTATTGTGCATGATATGTCTCCCAATTGTACTTGTGGCATCCTCGTCTGTCAACCAAATGTAGCTCCTACTCTAACGAGCAAGACAGAGGTGTCCCTTGATGAAGGCCGAATTGACGCAAGACTTGCTCTGGACAATGCCACTCTATAGTCTTAAAACAGATAAGTGGTGACATCGTCTGTCAAATTTCCTGATTAGCTAGACATATATCAAGTAGATAGGCAACCGACTCTCCAATGTATGGCTCCTATAATACCTACGCTACATCAATGTTAATATGACTAAAATTATCATTATTGTGAATATGACTAAAAATAATATATATTAATATACAATTACCTGATCATGAGTCTGTGCATCCAAATGGTCTCGATATAAGGCAAGCACACCAGATGGGTTATTCACCCATGATAAAGGTACTCCCCACCGAAACCTTAATGGATTAGCCGACTTAAGCTCAGTTGGCTCAACCTTAGGCTCAGGCTCAGTTGGTAATCCATGCTATAGATCCTCAGCCACGTCTCCATCAACCGCATCGTCATCATAGTGTAACTACTGAGCGACTGAAGGTGCTATTGGTTGGCCAAAATCAGGTCGCCCCATGTGTTGTCTCTCCTAAGACTAGAGCTGGATAAAAAAAAAACCATTCAATATAAGCATACTGATTACTGACTTTTATATGTGTATTTTTATAAAAAAGATTATTAATACTCAGAATAATGTCATACAACAAAGAATCTCGTAGGAAGCACCATCACAACTCTCGCTAGCCATAACTCCCGGCAGGCGTGTTGGTAAACCCAGACTCCCAACTATAAGTATAGTCTCAACTTCGTAATAATGGGAGGAAACAAAGGTGGACATGCAAACCCTTCTTATCTGCAAATAGAATGGATCCTAGCAATGCTAGGATGAAACTAGGTGCAATGCGCTTTAATGTCACCTCATCTGCGTCTATTGCTGGAGTTGATAACTATTGAGACAACCAGTGCGTCGAGACGATAGATCCTTTAAGCTCAACTGGTGATGGGATTACATCTAGCAGCTTCTGAAACAGGGATGACACATCGAAGCCACATGTGTTAGTGACTGGTAATTCATGAATCCGGAGGCCTAGGATGATAGCAACATCTTGTAATGTGATCGTCATCTTCTTAATGGGTAAAGGAAATATGTGTGTCTCAGGACACCATCTCTCAACCAGACTCTTGATGAAGCCCTAATCGAGCATGACGTGTCTGATGTGGTACAGACCATAGAAGCTTGATCAAATCACATAAGGGCGAATAAGAGGATCCATCTGCCATTCTCGCATTAACTTCGACATCTGTTGTCAACATGTGAGTATTGATGAAAGCTACAAATTACAAAGACCATAGAAAAATCAATTCTTGCCCTTACGTTACACAATAATTGAAAACAATATTTTATGATATGAAAAATGCATACCTGAGTAGTGTCCACTAAATGAGATTGATGTCCATCCTATTAAACCAAGAAAGATCTATCTAATGGATCTGCATCATAAGGCCCTTCGAACGCCATATCTGTAACATATTACATTCAATAACAATTAACAAAGGAGCAAGTACTAGTATAAAGATAACAATGCAATTATTAAGGCAATGTAACAAAAAAAAAAGACGTACATGTTTCAATAAACTTGATTCCTATTTTGACAAGATCGGTGATTGTGACTCGGCTGTTTGCAAACGGGTTGATTTAGTACGTCCACGTGATGTGCGTTTCATTGACTCATAAGGCATAATTGTTGGACCATCATAAGGACGTCATTCATATTCATCGAAGATGGAATGGAACAAGGTTACCCATGTATCATAGTACGATTGACTAATGAAGTAGCCTTGAACAAATGATCTAAAATCTAGGGAGTGAAACTTACATGCTGCTATAGCATGACTACAGGGAAATCCATATATAAGTGTCTTACCATAAGTGCATTCATGGTCATGTAAGTTGAGGTGATGTGTTCGATCTCTCTTTGACTTTACGTGAAATCGTCCTTAGTTGTGATCATAAAGAACAATCTCAAATGATCCAGCCTTAACCACATGTGCCTTAATCTTAGCATCAACATATAGAGTATACTGCTCATCTGATGCCAATCTGTTAAAACCTTATTCCCTTCATGCAACAAAGTAATTATTGAGCCTAAAAAGGGTCAATTAAACCAATGCAGTTACGGGTAAGCTCCGAGCTCCTTTAAGAACACTATTGAAAACCTCAAGCATGCATGTTTGTAGTCATTATCCCATATCTTCGATCTTCATCATGTGAAAGTGCCCATTTCTCAAAAGGGATTACCTCTAACCATTGTTGTGCTTCTAAATTAATTCTCCAAATTGTGTCCATATGCTTATTGAATTTTCCAACTTTAGTTGCTAAAGCTGCTATGCACACTAAATTCCTTAAGATTTTATCTTTGAATCGATTCATACAGTTTCTTGCTAGATGACGCATGCAAATCCTATGATAAGCATATGGTTCAGTCCAACCAAGATGAACATTAGTTATTGCTGCCATAATGCTTAGATGTTTGTCAAATATAACACAATGTCTCATCCGTTGAGTTACCTTGTTTCTAATACATGCCAAGAACCATCCCCAACTATCAATATTCTCTCCTTCTATAATAGAAAATGCCAATAGAAATAACTGATTATTTCCATCACAGCCTATAGCAATCATTAACGTGCCTTTATACTTCCCATACAAATGTGTACCATCAATACCTAGTATGGGCCGACAATGGTTGAATCCTTCAATAGATGGATGAAACGCCTTAAAAATGCGTTGAAATACCTTGGTGTTATGCATATGACTATCAAATGTTTTCCAAGATACAAAACATCCAGGATTTACCTACTCTAATGCCATGAGGAAACATGGCAGTTCTACATATGACTTATGGAAGTCCCCAAATAAGATTGTAAGTGCTTTATGTTTTCCAACCAATGCCTACTTGTATGATATTTCATATCCAAATTTCTCCATAATGGTTGCTTGGATAGCAACTATTGACAAAGTGAACTATGCCTTAATCATTGCCTTGATATGATCAGCAACCAAGTTGGAGTCTAATTGTTGATGGTCTCGATTCAAGCAAGGATTAGCACAAGTATGTGGACCTTTATACTTATAGATTACGAAGAAAGATGTATATTTTACAACCATAGCATGAAGCTTCCATGTACAACCATACTATTGGTGTGCTTTCATAGAGTACAACTTAACAACATCTTGCAAATCAGCTTTGAAAGTTAAAACCTGGCCAACTATAAATTCTCCACTTGAGTTTACGACATTATGAACACCCATGGAGTCCAGTAACTTGAAACAACATTACCAAAGTTTTCCATATTTCAAATTGAGGTGGATGGTGTTACACTGACGGTAACGCCCCCTCTCGTCTGGTCCTCAAGATCGGGGTGTCCTCGTGGATTTAGTTTGAGTCTGGCGACATCACAACTCGCACACGACACAGATTATATCTCTCCTTGCTCTTTGTCTACAAGTTGGTTAAGAGTTAAGAAAGACAAAATGTGTCCATCAGATTGAACATCTCCATCTCTATCGATTTCATTGTCAAGCCCGAATTCCCGGTCCGACCCGAATGGGGGATCCGAACCGAGTTCGGGGCGCGAGACTTTATACTGGGACACATTGATCTGTTCTTTATCAAAGCTGAACTTGTACCTGTGGGTATACAAACAATTTATGTAATAACAAAAATCATTTACATATACAAAAGAACTACCACCGGAGTGGTGTCCATCAAAATCTATACACATATACTAAGTCCCATTTACTTATACAAACACTTATACATACATAATATATATTGAATGTCCATCAGAGATTGTGGAAAACAAAGGTTGGTGAGCACTCATTCTAGATGACCCGATCGCCGGTGGAATGTCCTATCCTCTGCCTCCTCTTTCATTACCTACACGGATTGAATGACCTGGTATGCTTACGCTGGGAACATATAAAAACAGACCTAATTAACAACACGCACCGGTTGCCACAATCTTTTTTACATTTACCTTTATGCATAACAAAAACCTATTCTTATGTGACTTCTAACCTCATAATATATTACACATGGAGGTTTTATCCTTTTACATTCCAAATCATTATCATGTTCATATTAATTGCAGTGTCATGTCTTTTACAAAGTTGTAATTCATATCTTCTACATGTATGACAAAAATGATCATATTCGTAGGTAAAACTTATACATATACTATGGCAAATCGGAACAGGTCAGAGTCATATCAAATACATATAAGGTCAACCGCACTTATACAGATATTATTATCAAATACCTGAGATTAGTCCATAGAAATACTAAATCACAACATATATACCGGTTCATGTAACATATCCAAAACAAATGATTATTAGTTTATATCTTAATCATATTCGCACTTATACATATTCATGTCAAGGCATCCGATTCGCTCTTACATGTTTCATGACTTTCGTGTTTCGTGTCGTGTTCCTATTCATCATTTACATAATTGCCTACTTGTACCTGTGACTTTTAAATGTAATTCCTTACATCTCCCATAGGAGTATAGAGCCTATACAGAGATACCTGTATATACAGTCAGAGCGGAGCTAAATTCCTTTCTCTCTTGTTGTTCATTATTCAACTTTACATGATTTATGTTCCATGGCTTTATTGTACAAATCGGAACATATTCTTATGCGAAGGTACCCGTGGGTTCATGCTGGTTCATATCTCCCGAAGGACACAAATTTGTAATTTATATCATATCTATATACTGGCGTGAATACCTATACACGTACTTGTCCTTATCACATACATATACTTATCAAATCTCCTTAGAGTTATAAAGATTCACAAAATTTTGTGGGTACTACGTAAATTAGACTTATACTACGTAGATCAGACTTATACTTACGTAGCTTAATTGTTCTGAGGTACCCGTGAGGTTCTACTACGCATTCTGCTGATACGGCTGCACCCGTAGGGTACCATCGACTTTATACTATATTACCGACACTAAAGTACCAGAGGTACTGGGCGTAGATTTTACTTGTACAAAAGTACCCAGAGGTACTACACATGCAATTAGACAGGCACCAGAGGTACTACAAACTTATACTTATACAGAGGTACCCGTAGGTACATTCTGATCAGAACGATGTACATTTCTTTATTCTTATTCTTATTCAGTCCCTTATCATATAACTGTTTGACTACCTAGACCAATCATAAGAAATGAGTAGGACACAACACAATAAGTACCAAGGTACGCAAATATCGGTGCGCCGTAGTTATCGCGTGAGTGCCGGGCATCGCCAGAACGCCTTCCCACGCAACGGCGCCGAGCATCAGAAGGCGCCGGGCGACCGACGTAACGCGCCCGCCCACGCAATGCGGCGCCGCAGCACCAGCAGGAGTGCCGCTATCGCATTAAACGCGTTCGCTTCAATGCATTGTGAAGTGTTGTAGCACTAGCGTGAGTGCCAAAGCACCGACAATCGCGCCCGCCCACGCAACAAAAGTGCGCTACGTCACCAATATCCGGTCTTCGGGTAAATTTTACAATTATATGAGTTTAGTAACTTACTATCCTATAATAGGGGCATTCTTAGCCACATTAAGTGTTCATGACATATTGCCTTTCATAATTAGGTTCGTGTTTAAGTTCGTTTTCATGTTTCATATCATATTCATGCTTCATGAACACGTCTATACATATTGCATTTCCTATATTTTTATCATGCATGCATTTACTCATTCATATATTCATATATGCCTATCATTCGTGTACAAAGTACTAATTCCCGTGCTTTCTGTCATCTTTACTTATCTCTATCATTCTTAGCATTTATGCATTTCTATCATATGTTCCTAGCATGTTCCATCTATTCATTTAGGTATGTCTATCATATATTCATATCATATAATCTTATATTCATATCATGTCATCTACTTGTAACATCTTATATCTTGTTAACTTATATCTTCATGTACTTTATTAGACTATCATATCTTATGACATATACCTATACATTCCTATACTTGTACGCTTTTTTCTTTGCATTTATCGTATTGATCCATCTCCCGTAGAGTACAAAACAGAGACTCTTCCTTTTGATACTAGGTACTTCTTTTTCTCTTTATCTATGCTCCTTTACATATCAAATCTACATATATTGCTATTTCTTGTTCATATCTACATCCTTTCTTACCATGTATTCCAATTAACTTTAACCAAGCGATTAGTACACTTGGTACAACAATTCAATTTTCAGATAAGATGTGGGCACCAAATTCCAATAAATGGCATGTGGTTAGATTCTAGACTCAATGAGATTTCCATAGAGTCCAAGAATACCCATAATGGAGTCCTAACGAAGGAGTTATGCAAGTTGCAAGCCGTGAAGAAAATCAAGAATCAGAGCACTCCGGCAGCAGTGAGCAGAGCAAAGAACCACCGCCTTTGTCATTTTCGGGGTCTTAACTTCACATTTGACATTGGGTTTTTTGTACTCCTTTTAATCTAATGTGCTAAGGGTTCTTCTCCAATTGGAATCACTAAATCGAGCAATCGAACTCAAGATATGACCTACACAACCGGGACTACTCTATGTTCAAAACCGAACAAGAAATTGGCTTGAACATAGCCCCACTTTGAGTGAATTTCTAGGCCAAATAGAGGTAGAATTTGAAGGTACCTATTTTAGGGAGTTTTGTTTTCCTTAAAGTCTAGTTTAATCTGCCATTTGAATCATTCAAATCGGATAAGAAATGACTAAGTTATGTCCAAAATACTAACGCTGGTCCAAAATATTAGTCAGTACCCAGATCAAAATCTCTGCACTGTACCCCATCATGAATTACTCCCAAAACAACTCACATATGGGTCATAACCCATACATAAACCAAACATAAAGATTAGTTAGGGTTTGTTCTAAACCCTAACTCAATTACTTGCAATTTAAACATGAATCCAACCTCAAAGGGAGGATTCTATACTCTTGATTCCATGCTCTTGATTCCATACAAGAATTCATTCTAGGGTGGTTAGGTTTCTTACAACCCACAACCCAAAACATGTATCCTTACAAGAAAATCCAAGTAATCCATACTAAATGTTAGATTCCATACCTTTTTGCTCTTCCTTTCTTCTTCTCTTCTCTTCTCTTCTTCTTCTTCTTTTCCCTCTTCATCTTCTTCTTCTTCCCCTTCTCTTTCTCTCTGTTTCGCTTTTGGTCTCTCAAAAATGAGAGACCAATTAACTTATCCATATTTTTGAGTTAAGGCCATGTTCGCCTTACTTTAAATTCTTTTCTTAGTTTTGCATTTAAGTCCTTCCATTCTTTCTAATTTCTATTCCCATCTTTTCTCAAATTCCATAATTGCATATAAACTTATTGGTTATGCCTCTCATATCCTTAAGTATTAAATGACTATGAACGCCAACTGTGTTAATTCAGGTCTCGTTTTATTTTCAAACAATTCCATTTAGTTTTAATATACCACTAAACAAATCACACAGCGCTAGGGTATATTTCGGGAGTGTCATTCATAGTCACCATCTTCATCACCTCGGCAAGTCTTCCACCAATCTTGATCATCTTCTTTTACTTCACATCTATCAGTTACAGCAACTGGAACACTACTAGGCCCACACCCATAGTCCAATTCCTCAACATTAAAATTTCCTCCAATTAGTAAATCTGTGTAAGTACCAACTAATTGATTCACTTATGGCTTAACATGCAGTAATTGAAGATACAATTCAATTTCCTCCATTCCAGTTGTAGTAACCAATTTCAACATTCGGTACACACTATTATCATCCTATATTGGACAAGGTTAGAACCTATTTCCATTTTTCAAGGGATACTTACAAGTGAGGACTAATTTAAACCTTTCTTTATCAATACCTGTCCTTGAGTATATCATAACTAACAACTGATCATATGTACAATCAATCGATACATCCAAAGGCACAATAACAACTTTGTTCCCAACATATTTCACATCTATTTCAGTCCTTTCGGTTTTTCCATTATAAAAACATATGGCCAGAATAATTGAGTCCTATTATTACCTACACAAAATGTCATTCATAAGATAATATCATTACCAAAGTTGTCTTACAAAACAAACACACCAAGCGGAATGCCAATAGTTACCAAAACCATGAACCAAATAGCCCCTTGTGTCTATATCAGGTATAATGAAAATATGTATAAAAAACATACAACACATAAATCACTTAATTCAGATAATGAAAACAGTTTTCAGATAACACCTGTATTCAAAAACCGTTGTGATAGAAAAGGTAGAAAATGTACAATCACAAATGTATTCACACATAAAAAAGGAGAGAAATAATGCCATAGTCAATGACTGCAACATTAACTTAAAAAAAATTACAATGCCGTAGTCAGTGACTACGACATTCCTGATGTGTATACCGACATGGCTAGGACGCACTAGTTTGGGCATTATTTTCATTTTCGACTTATTTTAATATTTTTTTTAAATAACTTAAATATGTCCAAAACTCCATATTTCAAGACCCAAAAAATCAAAAAACCATATTCAATGATTTAACGTGAAGAGTGGCTCTGATACTAGATGTAGGAAGCCAAAACAGAGGAATACTGAAACTTATATAAACAACCATATTCTAATCTTCATATTAAATCACTGAATCAATGAAAACAGAAGCATACCTTGATCCTTGGGAAGAAAAGAACATATATCCAATATGATAAGAACATAGGCCATACTCAAAGTGCAGAAGAACCACTCCAGATGTCGGTTGGGCCTATTACAAGAATAAGGGCCAAGAAGTTTCAGCTGGCACTAAATGGGCTCATGAAGGAGTTTCTTTGGACAAACCCAACATTACAAGAAGAGTTCGGGTCAAGTTAAGCCTTTGGAGGAATTAGAGCCAACAAAGAATTCCAAAGATCATAAATATCATCAAGGCTATTGATGGTGATCATCCACACGAATTTGGTAAGTAAAAGGGACAAAATAAGCAAGGAAATTCGTGCTTCATCAATTATGCTCAATCAGAGGCTTATTTTTGCAAGAATTCAGCTTTTTGGTCAAGGCTTGATATCTATCTATTATGGGGCAAATCATCAACTATCAATTTGGCCTATTTTATGGTTGTTTTTTTTTTTTTGTCAAATTGATCTCTTTTATGGTTAATAATATCAAGGGTAAGTTTCCAATAAGGATAAGGATAATTACTTCCATGTTGGTTTGGTAATTTTCCAATTTCATTTAGAGTATGCTAGTTATCAATGCTGAAATTTTCCAGCAAGTTTTCCTTTCTTTCTTAGTCCTTAGAGCTATCCTCGAACTCTATATAAGGGTCTTTGATGTAAGCTTTCGAGACACAACTTGAATGAATTCAATACTCTTTGTGAGGTTTTTCTTCTCTTTCGGTTCTTGTGAGAACTTTTGAGCCTATCAAGGTTAATCCTTGTAGTGCCAAACCTACGGCTCTTGATTCTTCCATAATCAAGGAGACGGGGTTCTTTAGTTCTTTTAATTTGTTCTTACGTCTTTTGATTGCCTATAACCAAGGGGACGGGGACACTACACTATACTTACAACTCTTAATTCACTATAGTCAAGGGGATGGGGTCATTTTCAGTCGTTTTTGAAGGTCCTAGGGATAATTCGCATCGTTGGGTGGATCTCGCAACCACAAAAGCATACGGGGTTCACATCATTTGGTATCAGAGCTTCATCATTCAAGAATATTTTTGATATCTTCTTATCTTATTATTATTTATTACATTTAGCACAAAAGAAAAAAGAAAAAAAGAAGAAAGAAAGTACTGCAAAAAAAAAAAGAAAAAGAAAAAGAAAAAAAAAGAAATGGAAATCATCAAAGAGTCTCCTTTTATTCTCAATATTTTCCTTAATATCTTCTTATTCTCAAGATTGTCCCCCTTGTATTTCTTGCTTTATCATTTCCTTTGTATTTTTTTTTTCTCAAGGTTGTTTGGATTTGGACACTATTTGGGTTGACATTTGATCCAGCTCACTAGTTCAAATAAGAACCAAGAAAAGAGAAGTATTAGAGTGGGAAAAGGCAAGAGTGATTTTCATTATCTAAAAAAAAAAAAAAGCCAACAATTGAGTGAAAAAAAAAAAAAAGGAGTGTGAGTGAAACTCATGAGGGAGTGTTGTGAGGTTATTTTTTCTATAATCATGTCTTCAAGTAATGATCATGCAAATAGGGAAGAAGGTTAGGACCAATCATTCTTACTAGAGGCGATGCAACAACACTTTGCAAGTTAGAGGTTCGGATGAACAACATACATGATCAAATAGAACAAAATGAGGAGGCAATGTGAAAAATGATTCCCCAAAATCTAAGACAAGGTAGGCAAACTCCTACAGTCATGAGTCATGAAGAGGATGAGAATGGTTGTGAGGGAGAAGAAGAGGACGAACAGGAGGAAAGAGGTAGATTTTCACCTCAAAGGGGAAGGCATGGTAGAGGAGTACAACGGAACCCAATAAGGTATGAAGAGTTTGATCAAAATCTTGGTAGTATAAAGATGACGATCCCACCCTTTCAAGGAAATAATGATCCAGAAGCCTATCTTGAATGGGAGAATAAGGTCGAGAGAATGTTTGACCGTCACCACTATTTGGAGGAGAAGAAAGTCAAGCTTGTAGCAGTTGAATTCACAGATTATGCAAATATTTGGTGGGACCAACTTGTGACGACATGAAGGCGCAACCATGAACACCCCATCATGTCATGGGATGAAATGAAGCCGATAATGAGGAAAAAATTTGTTCCTAACTATTACTACCGTGAATTATACAATAAATCTCATTCAAGGCTCCCAGTGTAAACCCAGATACTACCTGAGGAAATGGAGGTTGCAATGATTTGGAGCCAACAACGAAGATCGTGAATCCACATGACATGATTTTGGGGTGGTCTAAATCCTAATATTGCGATATTGTCATAACCTTTATGTGGAGATGGGGTTGTTGCATATGACACTCGAATTGGAGTGTGAGTTGAGAAGGAAGGGTGGCCAGACGAGACACCAACTTTGGGCAAAAGTTCTTCATGGGAAGAGCCAAATTGGAGGGATGGCTTGAGGAATGCTTCCAGACCCCAATGTTGAAACCCTGAGGGAACTCTTCTGATAGCTTTCAAAGGGTGGGCTGAGACCCAACATCGTAATAGAGATATTAAATGCTTTAAGTGTCATGACATAGGTCATATCTCTTCCAATTTCCCAAACAAGAGAACCATGGTGATGCGTGCGGGAGAAATTGTGATGGACAATGAAGTCGATGGCACCACTTAATGATACTAGAGACTCTAATTTAGAGTATCTGATGGAAGGAGAAGCGTTGGTGACAAGCCATGTCATGAACACTCAAGTGAAGGAGGATGACATTAAGAAACAACGTGAGAACATCTTCCATACCCACTGCCATGTTCAAAATAAGGTGTGTAGTTTAATTATTGAAGGTGGAAGTTGTGCCAATGTTGCTAGTGTCTTATTAAGTTGAGAAGGCACATTTTTGACACTAAAGGCACCTATAGACCTTATAAGTTCACGGTGGTTGGATGATGGTGGGGAGGTGATGCAAAAGCAAGTCATTTAATATCTTCTCATAGGGAGTATCATGATGAGGTTTTATGTGATGTTTTCCCTATGCATGCTTCTCACATCTTATTGGGCAGGCCTTGGCAATTTGATTGGAGTGCCAACCATGACAGCTTCAAGAATCACTTTAGTTTCTTTATGAACAACAAGCTTGTAACTCTTGTACCATTGACACCAAAGCAAGGATATGAAGATCAAGTGAGGTTAAAACATGAGTGTGATTCAAAAAAAAATGAGAAGGAAAAAGAGAGAAAAGAAAAAGAGGGTGCAAAAGAAGAGGGAAAAGAAATTGAGAGAATAAGAGAGACTGAGAAAATGAGAGAAATTGAGAAAGAAAAAAAAAACAAATAGTGGACAAAGAAAAATGAGAGGAAAATAAAAAGAAAGAGATTTTCTATGCAAAAAGAAGTGAGATCAAGAGTGCCTTTTATTCTAACAAGCCTGTGTTTGTACTTTTGTATAAGGAGGTTCTTTTTAACCTTAATGATCTTGGCTCTTCTTTGCTTAGTGTTGTCTTTCCTGTGTTACAGGAATTTGAGGATGTATTCCTGGAGGATGGTCCGAGTGGCTTGCCACCCTTTAGGGGCATTGAACACCATATTGACTTTTATCCTGGAGTTACATTCCTAACCCACCAACTTATAGGACTAATCCTGAGGAGACAAAGGAGCTATAACGCCCAAGTGGAAGAATTAATGGCTAAAGGACATGTGAGAGAGAGCCTTAGTCCATGTGTTGTACCAGTCTTGCTTGTACCTAAGAAAGATGGTTTGTGGAGGATGTGTGTTGATTGTCGTGCCATCAACAACATTACGGTAAAGTATCGTCATCCTATACCTAGGTTAGATGACCTACTTGATGAGTTGCATGGATCTTGTTTGTTTTCAAAAATTGATTTGAAAAGTGGTTATCATCAAATTAGAATGAAGGAAGGAGATGAGTGGAAAACCGCTTTCGAAACTAAATATGGATTATATGAATGGTTAGTAATGCCATTTGGCTTAACTAATGCCCTAAGTACATTCATGAGATTGATAAATCATGTTTTGCGAGCTTTTCTTAGAAAATTTGTTGTTGTCTACTTTGATGACATTTTGGTGTATAGAAAAAGTTTAGAAGAACATGTTGACCATTTAAAATATGTTCTTGAGGTTTAAGAAGAAAAGTTAACAACCTCGAAAGTGCTCTTTGTAGCGAGAAAGTGAATTTTCTAGGAGTAAGTTGTTGGTCTGAATGGGCAGGGTGGATGAGAGGGAAAGGTAAAGGTTATCAAGGGAATGGCTGACTATTAAAGACCCATATTAGAGGTAGAAGTTTTCATGGCCGGCTAGTTTTTCATCATCGTTCATTAAAGACTTTAACCTGGAAATAGCCGCCTGACTTCTTGAAGTAATAAAGAAGATTGTTGGTTTAAATGGGGATTAATTAAGAGGATTACATTCAATTGTAAGATAAGTTGTGCATTTTAACTCATTGCTTGTTTTACGGATTTTCAAAGACTTTTGAAATTGAATGTGATGCATCGAGAATATGGATTGGTGTTGTTTTGATGAAGGAAAGGAAGCCAATTGCTTACTTTAGCGAAAAGCTCAATGGTGTTGCCTTGAAGTATCCAACCTATGTGAAGGAGCTTTATGCTTTGGTGAGGGCTTTACAAACTTGGCAACAACTTTCCAAAGGAATTCGTCCTCCACATGGATCATGAGTCCTTAAAACACTTGAAGGGATAAGTGAAGCAATTTATTGAGAGTTTCCCCTTTATCATCTGATATAAGAAAGGTAAGGACAACATAGTGGCTGATGCTTTATCTCGAAGGTACACACTTCTCTCTACTATTGAGGCAAAGGTGCTTGGTTTTGAGCATGTGAAGGACTTGTATGAAAATGATAATGACTTTGCAAATCTTTATGAGGAATGTGAAAAGTTTGCTTTTGGGAAATTCTATAGACTAGATGGGTATTTGTTTAAAGAGAATAAACTTTATGTGCCCAATAGTTCTATGAGGGAGTTGCTTGATAAGTGAGGCATAGTGGGGGGCTTAATGGACATTTTGGTACCCAAGAAAACATGGCTTACCTTAAAAATGGGCATTCTTTTGGCCTAAAATAAGGAAAGGCGTGGAAAGAATCTGTTCTAGATGCATAACATGTAGGAAGGCCAAACCTAGAGTTCTGCCTCATGGTTTGTATACATCTCTACCCATTTCATCAGCACCTTGGGTAGATAATTTCTATGGACTTTGTTCTAGGGTTGCCTAGATCAAAGAGGGGCAAGGATTCTATTTTCGTAGTTGTAGATAGGTTTTCTAAAATGGCACATTTCATTGTTTTTCATAAAACCGATGATGTGACTATTGTGGCTGATTTGTTCTTTAAGAAAATTGTTCGTTTGTATGGTGTTCCTAGAACTATTGTTTCTAATTGAGATACTAAGTTCTTAAGCTACTTTTGGAAAGTTTTGTGGGGAAAATTGGGAAGTAAACTTTTGTTTTCAACAAGTTGTCACATATTGATGGACAAACATAAGTAGTTAATAGCACTTTGTCTACTCTTTTAAGGACATTGATTCACAAGAATCTTAAGACCTAGGAGGATTGTTTGCCATTCATTGAATTTGCATATAATAGGGTTGTTCATTCCATAACTAGCATGTCACCTTTTGAAATTGTTTATGGTTTTAATCCACTAACTCCTTTAGACTTGTTGCCATTACCAGTAAATGAAAGGGAAAGTTTAGATGGGCATTGAAAGGCGGAAATGGTGAAGAAACTCCATGAGACAGTTCGACAACTAATGAGTGTAAAACTCATCGATGTTTTGAGTTAATTTCACAAGCTATTTTGAGAATTTTATATCCATATTCGTGTAAAACTCATAACATTTCCTCTAAATTTGGTTTTGCAGGATTTTTTATGGAAAGCAAGTGATTTAGTAAGAAAATATGCAAAATGTTTCCAAAAAGAGAGTTAATCGGATGTCTCATAGTGCGTCATTGAGAAGATCAATTTTTCGGTATCATCTAGACATCAAATGGTTCAACTCTACCATGGTTACATTTTACATTCAAAGAGCTTTCCAACGACACCTCACACGCCCAAATTCGAGTTCAAACGAAGAAGTTATGTCATCAACAAGTTGGAGAAGAAAACAAGTCCCATAGTAGATTTTGTCGCGACAAAGCCAATGACAAGGCTTTCTTGCGACAAAACCCAGATTTTGTCATGACAGAGTTAGCAACAAACTCTGTCACAACAAACCCAGTTTTGTTGCGACAGAGCCAGTGACAAGGCTTTCTTGCGACAAAACCCAGATTTTATCGCAACAGAGTTAGCAACAAACTCTGTTGCAAAAAACCCAGTTTTGTCACGACAGAGTTAGCAACAAACTCTGTCGCGACTAACCCAATTTTGTCGCGATAGAGCCAGTGACAAGGCTTTCTTGTGACAAAACCCAGATTTTGTCGCAACAGAGCCAGTGATAAGGCTTTCTTGCGACAAAACCCAAATTTTGTCGCAACAGAGCCAGTGACAAGGCTTTCCTTCGACAAAACCAGATTTTGTCGCAACAGAGTTAGCAACAAACTCTGTCACGACAAACCCAATTTTGTCACGACAAAGTTAGCAACAAACTCTATCACGACAAACCCAGATTTTATCGTGACAGAGCTTAAGACAAAACGTTGGGCCTTTTTTTTAAGCCTCGAAAACTCTTGTTTTGGACTAATTTCAAGCCTATTTCACCCTATGACTATAAATACTCGTTTTTTAGGTTTTTAGGGCAATGGGGAAAGTGGGAGAACACCTCTCATGGGGTTTCTCTCTCTAAACTACCCATTTTTCTTAGTTTTGCTGCAGATTTTGATTTTTAATAGATTTTAGAGTAGTTTTAGAGCAGATTTTTATTTATATTGAAGAAATTTTGGTGCTATATAACAGAGATTCAGATTTCATTACTGTTCAGACAAAGATTGAAGCTAAAATCTGGATTTTTTCTCTCACTCCTTCTTTCTTGATTTCTTTCTTTATTTTCTTACTTTTTGTTTGATTGGTGATGATTGGAATCCAATAATAACATTAAACACCCTCTAGGGGTGGGGATTAATTGTTGAACATTTAGATTTGCAAATTCTCAGTTATTTTGTGGGTTTGAAGACTGAATTTATATAATTGGTACTATTCATATAATTAACTGCTCGGAATATTAGTAACTTATACCCGAAGAGTTTGTATCTTGCTCACGATTTCAGGAGGCCCCCCCAGGTGACACAAAGATGGAGATTCCTAAGAGTAAAAACTGATAACTTGGGGTATGTGGAGCTAATATTATGGAACTAATAGACTACAAAGATTACTTTGATAGATCACTAATTTACTCATGTTGTGAGGATTAATTAGGTGATGTATCATTTTAATGTTTAGAGGTATCACCTCAAATTGATAGAATGATCTTGATCCCGTGTTAGCAATGATCTAATCAAGGAGATAGAAAATTTTATTAGATTTAATGGATGAGATACCAATTAGATTGGAGAAAGCTTGCATAATCCTGTCTATGGGGGTAAGAATTATTTAGTCCTAAGAAATGGTTGTGACGTATTGGAAAAGAAAAACAATCAAATCTTAAAGAGGGTCAGATTTTACAAGTAACTAATTAGACTCATGTCTCTGAAAGGAACATAGATCTTTAATTAGTGAAATGTATGGTGTATGGAGAATTCCAAGCTATACTACATTGCTCTTGGACAAATCCAGCATTCAACTCACAAATGTTGTGCTTTCAAGGAAATGCAAACTGTTTTGTAAATAATTATCCCCATCCTGATCCCTCTCTTTATACCTTTTAGAATTAAGTAGGTTTTTATTTGGTAGATTTTAGGATTAGTTTCGTCGGTTTTATTTCAATTAAATTGATTTTATGCCACATCCTATTTGGTGCCTAAATAGTGAAAGAGCCCTTACATGTCGGGGTGATCAAATTCCAATCAAAAGAGAACCTCAATCCTCGTGGGTCACGATATCCAAACTTTTAGAGTCCACTTTGTGCCTGTGACCCGTGCACTTGCGGAAAGGGGTTGAGTGTTAGTAATACTTTTTCATTTCATTTACTGAGTACACCATACATTTCACTTTGATTTTTAAGTATTTACCACATTCACTCCCTTGGCCATATTTTTCATATATACATCATTTGGTCTCAACAAGTTTTTTGGCGTTGTTGCTAGGGAATTCAGTTTAGTCCTTGGTAGTCGTGTTGAAAATTTGGTCAACAACAACAAATTTAGAAAATGAATGAGCATTACACAACAAAAGCCAACAAAGGGCATCGAAGGGTCGTCTTCCAACCAAGAGAGTGGGTTTGGGTGCATTTGAGAAAGGAAAGGTTTCCATATCATATGCATTCAAAGCTAAATTCACGAGGAGATGGTCCATTTCAGGTCTTGGAGCGTATTAATCATAATGCGTACAAGATAGACCTTCCTGGTGAGTACAATGTTAGTGCAACCTTCAATGTGTCTGATCTTTCTCCTTTTGATGTAGGTTCTGATTCGAGGATGAATCTTTTCGAGGAAGGAGGGAATGATGAGAACATAGGCTAGACTCAAAGTGCAGAAGAACCACTCCAGATGTCGGTTGGGCCTATTACAAGAGCAAGGGCCAAGAAGTTTCAAAAGGCACTAAATGGGCTCATGAAGGAGTTCCTTTGGGAATTACAAGAAGAGTTCGGGCCAAGTCAATTAGAGCTAACAAATAAGTCCAAAAGATCATAAATATTATCAAGGCTATTGATGGTGATCATCCACATAAATTTGGTAATTAAAAGGAAAAAAAGAAGCAAGGAAATTCATGCTTCATCAATTATGCTCAATCGGAGGCTTATTTTTGGAAGAATTTAGCTTTTTGGTCAAGGCTTGATAGCTATCCATTATGGGGCAAATCATCAACTATCAATTTGGTCTATTTTATGGTTGTTTTTTTGTCAAATTGATATTTTTAATGGTTAATAATATCAAGGGTAAGTTTTCAATGAGGATAAGGATTATTACCTTCTTGTTGGTTTGATAATTTTCCAATTTCATTTAGGTAAGTTGGATTGTCAATGTTGAATTTTTTAGCAAGTTTTTCCTTTCTTTCTTAGTCCTTAGGCTATCTCAAACTCTATATAAAGGCCTTTGATGTAAGCTTTCGAACACAACTTGAATTAATTTAATACTCTTTTCTTCTCTTTTGATTCTTGTGAAAACTTTTGAGCCTATTGTTGTAGACCAGATTATATATACAAATTTATGACACTATTACCAAAGACTAATTAAAGTCCCCGGCAACAACGCCAAAAACTTGTTGACCGATTTTTTTGTATAGATCAAATTTGCCAAGTAATTAGCACTCATGCCAAAGACTAAATAAAGTCTCCGGCAATGTCACCAAAAACTTGTTAATTGTATGATTTTTCCTTAAAATACGTGTTTATCCTTTTTGTAAAATGGATTCATTAAAAATTGTATTTGGTCACAATCACTGCAAGTGCATAGGTCATACAATTAATAAAAGTGGATTTTTCTTAAGTCCAGATATCATTCCCACGAGGCTTGATTATAAATCACAAGACTAATTACCTCAACTACTCAAAATCCTTACTATTTGAACTCCAATATTAAGATGATTAGTAGAACGAATAAAATAATACTAAAGTAATTTTACTAGTATACAAAAAAAAAAATTAATAAGAATGGAACTGAGAGTTCATTGAGTGAGACAACACTGGGAAATAGACTAATGAATAATTGTCAATTTTTGCATCATTTTGAATCATAGCTAAGCTATAAGTTGGAAATCTGAATTTGTCAAAGATGCATTGTGGTATAGTTTGGATTTCTCCCTTAACCATACCTTTCACTAAGTAAAGTTTCATGTTCATTTATGACTCATGGTTTTAATCAGTTACTTATAAGATATAATCCTCTTTCTAAGATTTGGGTATTTTTCCTTTTTAGTACTTCACACCCAAATCTTAGGACTGAAGAATTCTTGCCCCCATAGACAGGATATTGCAAGACTTCTCCAATTTAGATGACACCTCATCCTTCAATAGTGATGAAATTCTCCATCTCCTTGATTAGATCTTTGATGACACGGGATCAGAATCCTTTCATCAGAAAGAGAAGAAACCTACGACGGTCATGGATACTTCATCAAACCTCGAACCATGAGTAAGTTAGTTATCTATCGAGTAATCTTTCGAGTTCATTAGTTCCAAATTGATACCATACCCCACAAGAAGCGCTCTATACCCTCAAGATTCTCTATCTTTGTGCCACTTGCAATGAGAGGGACACTCTTGGAAATCGAGCAAGATATAATGCTGTTTAGGTACACGGTACTAATGGTGGAACAATTAGGATAAAATAATACCAATCAAATAACAATCATCATCGACCCATTCCAAGAGACTCAACCTTTCAAAGCCCGGTTCACTCATATCGGTGACTAATGATTCAGAAAAATTCCTTTGAGGTATGGCAATGAAATATATGAACTCCAGCAAATTTTTCCAAACTCCATTTTATTCAAATAGTAATGAAAGAAAATTTCTGAAATTCCTTAGCTGGCTGCACATGATTCATTACTCAACTCCAGAAAATCAAAAGAAAACTAACTAAAAAATACGCTCAAACTAAATCTACTAAAAAGGAAATGAAAGATAAAAATAAAAGAAAAATAATATACAAAGAGTTTTCAACTACCCAGAAGTCCTAGAATTCCGAAAGCTGCGCAAAGTGACCTAGATGCGTCTATTTATAGACTTTCCAATGTTAGGCAGCACTTCAAAGCTGCGTTGTGGATCCCCAAGTATTCTGGCACAAATTGGCCGCTCTATCACGACAGAGTGTTTAGTCTTTGTCGTTGGCTTTTGTCATAGCATGCAGTTTTCTGTCGCGATCGATTCTCTAAGCTTTTTTCTTGGATTTTGTCGCGACAGACCTTGACAATGTTGTGATAGAATTTCTTTGGTTCCTTGACAGCTTTATTGTCGCGACCAGGGGTTTCTTTTGTCACTGACCAATTTCCCGCTCACAGTCCTTGACTTTGGCTAAACTATTGTTGCAACATAAAATCCTTGTTGTGACAGACTTAACTTAGTTAATCTCAGTTCTCTTTCAATTTCTGTCGCGACATAATTTTCTTTTGTCGCGACAGAATTCTATCACTCTACAACTTTTATTGTTGGGACATAAAACTTCTTTGTCGCGACAGAGATTCTGCCTTTAGTTATTCATTATCAGCCATGACATAAAATTCTTTATTAAATAACGGTCTTCTTACATTTGCTTCTCGGCTTCTTATGCGTGGCGAGGGTTTCTTTGTCAGCGACGAGTTCATCTAAACCTCATGTTACACATTTGTCACGTGAAACCATCTTTGTCTCGACAAAATCTTGTTGGCCTTTATTGTGAACTTTGAATTTTATGTTGCAATAGAGTTTTTCTTGTCGCGATAGAAATCCTTCTTTGAGTTGGTCCCATGCTGAAAACTTTGTCGCAACATAAAAACACTTGTTGTAGCTGACTTGTGTTTATACCCTTCCATTTTACGTCGCGACCAGTTTGTCTTTTAATAGCGGCAGGAGTTCAATGTAACGCCTGAATGCTGAGATTTTATAATAAAATTATTATATGATACAGGTATAATTGAGGCCAACTTGGGTATTTTTTAAGGAATTGTTATATGAATATTGAGATTAAATAAATTATATGCTAAAATAGAAATTTATTGAATCGGAAATAAGCAAGTGAAAAGAAAAAAATATGGAATTGTAAAATGGGGACTGGGGATCAATTGTAAATAAGTTTATATGTCTAAGTGAAATTAGGAAATAAATGAGCAAGGGGGAAAATAATAGGAGACTTAAATGAGGAATAATAGAAATGGAGGGACCTAAATATAAAAAGAAATAAAAGAAAAGAAGAAAAAAAATCAAAGGAAGGGCATGGCATGTAGGAAAGAGGAAGTTTCCTCCTTTTTTAAAGTACGTTAAGGGTGATCCATGAAAGGAAAACAGAGAAAGATGAGAGATTTTAGAGTGAGAAGCTCTCACTTATCTCTAGATTTCCCAACGATCGGACCGGCGATTTCAGGCGGAGCAAGAGGAAGAGTTCATCCTCATGACAAGGGCTTCGCATAGAGACCGGAGTTGGGGAGTTTCGACAAACTTTGAGAAGTAGGTATTCTCCTACTTTGGTTATTTTTTATCCTAAGGGTTGTGTGGTAGTTGTCTGCCCTAAGGGAAATGTGTGGTGGTATTTTGAACCATAGGAAGCTGCCATGTTGTGATAATACGCATTAACCAGACCTTATAACTGGTTTTTGGGTAGGAAATAAAGGGAATTTGGTAGTGAGTCCTTCTGGTAAATTGTAGCCACATCAATGAAATTGATGTTAGGCTTTTGAATTTCTCAATTCGAACCTATGTAGCCTAAGTTATGGCCCTTTTTCCTTGATCCAGTAGCTCGACTAATACAACCGGTCCAAAGGCACCTCGTCCAAAGGCACCTCACCCGCAGACCCGCTAGCGCAACTCCGGCCTAGCGCACCCTGGCCAAGGCACCCCAGCCAACACCACCTCGGCCAATACACCTCGACCAATACATCTCGGCCAGTGACCACTGCCATCGCACCTCGGCCGCTGCACCTCGCCAAGCAGACCTCGGCTAAGTCGCCGGGCCAAGCCAAAGTTAGGGTCACCAAATTAAGTCGTCGCCCCTACTGGTTTGACTACATGTGACCTCCAACTTTGGAAGGTTATAACTTCTTCGTCCGACCTCCGTTTAGGGTGTTCTTGGACTCTATGGAAAGCCCATTGAGTCAAGAATCCATTCATATGCCTTTGGAGGACAATAGTGAAGCCTAATAAAGTCTTACTGAGCTTGGATGTGTCAGACACCTCGGCTAATTCAGTCAAATACTGGTGTGTGTGACTACGCGTGACCCCCTCCACTTCGAAGGTCATAACTTCTTCATCCGACCTCTGTTTTGGGTGTTCTTGGACTCTATGGAAAGCCATTGAGTTAGGAAGCCATTCATATTCCTGTAGAGGACAATAGGTGAGCTCAAATGTCACCTGAAGCCTCTGGACAAAAATGACACCTCGACAAGTCGCCACTACTGAGTTTGATTTCGCATGACCCTAACTTCTGAAGGCTATAACTTCTTCTTCTCTGTCCGAACTCCGTTCGGGTGCTCTCGACTCTATGGAAAGCTCCATTGAGTCAAGAATCTATATATATATATATATATATATATATATATATATATATATATATATATATATATATATATATATATATATATATATATATATATATATATATATATATAGCTTGTTGAAATAGGAACTCGTATTAAACTCTGAAAATCAATCCTAACCAAAACCACTAGCACGCACGAATAATATTGTTCTTTAATGGTTTTGGAATAGGGGTTGACGAGAAGGAAAACCCAAACTGGGATTGAGACTCCGAGGATTTGAACCAAAGTGCAAAGCTTTTGGGTTTTTTCTACCGACTTCTATTCCTCGTTTCAAGTTTTTGCATGTTTGTTCTATTTTTCCTATTCTCTTTTCAATATTTGAAAGGCTTGTTTTAAATGCATAAGAAAATCATATTGAATTGTTTTAAATGATTTAAAGGAATTGATTGTAAAATGTTTGCATATGAAAATCGTGAGAGTATTTGAAGTGAATTTATTTATACAAATGTACATATCAGATCAGACTTGCTATAAAGGTTTGAACGCCCTTAATAGAATGTTAAATCGCTTAGTTCAGATATGACGTATTGGTATACCAATAGGGGTCAAATACCAGCAAGATCACACGATTGTATCGATGTGTCACCCGATCACAGGCCTCTAAGTGGGATCAGACTGTGTTCACTAATTGATTTATAACCGCAGTTGTCGGGACCGCATCGTGTTATAAAACCGTTTTTATACTAGCTTGCAGCCCAGCTGACCGGTGCTGACTCGATATCCTCAGAGCATCGAAGACATAGGTTAAATTAAGTATGGCGTAACTGAATTGATTTGGCAGAATCGACCAATTTGTGAGCATAATTGAATTGATTTGAGATTATGAAATATTGAATATGAAAGTGTATTTTTGGGATGATCAATGAACTATAACTGATTGTATATAAAACAAGTATATGTATTGTATTTACATTGATCATCCATAAAGGTTTGAAAGTTTTGAAGTGTTAAATTGCATGATTTGATTTAAAACTGAAACTGAAGAATGGATTTGTATAGAACCACTAAGCATGAAAATGCTTAGCGTATTGTTTTACCAATGCGTAGGTACCGAGTAATAGACAATGATCGAAAGAAGACCTAAGATCGAGGAGTGTCGAGTCATAAAGAAGGAAATTTCGGAGTATGCTCCGACAAGTGCATTCATTCCATGTTTTCTTTTGGATATTGATTGATTAGTGCCCAAAAAGTGCTATTTTGAACCCTATTTATTATAGGTTTTGAGTGCTTTTTGTGTACTAATCATTCACTAACCCGACGGTACATTAAGGTCCCTACTATTCTACCTGACGTATTCCGAGGTCGCTTTTTTTGTAGTTTTTACAGGAATTGGAAGCCAAATCGTCGTGTCAATCCAATCATAACAAAGTCGAGTTGATTTCCATCAATTTCATATGTATTTTTATCAATTTCAGCAAGCCGGGAATGAAGAATATCAAAGCTAGAAGAAATGGAATAGTGCAGTGGGAATAGTAGCCGCAGGAAGCAAATGGAACAGTGATGAACAAAGGCTGTACTCTCTATGTCGAATTTTCAGCATCATACGAATTAATTGGCGGCATAGCGAAAATTTCAATTTTCGCTATGACCGGTCTTTCGCGATAGCTTAATTTTCGCTATGATAGCTTAAAATCACGTGCATAGCGAAAATTGTCCTTCCCCGTTTTATCCAAACGACTCCGTTTTTGGTTTTTCTCCTTTCTACCCTTGTAATAGCTTTTTGTTTTGGTTTGTTTTTGTAATTTCCCTTGCTTTGAGCCGTATATAAGCTAGAGTCAAGGTTTAGAACAATCAATCACTTCGCAATAAATTTTTGGAGAAGCTTTCAACTCTCCCGGTTTCCCTCTTCTTCTCTGTTTCATTTTCTTTCCCTTTCTTTTCTATTTTCTTGGTTGCCAAACACCCTCCAAGGATGACAATTTGGAGGATGAGCGGCTAAAACCCTTCCTCCTTCAAGGTAAGGTCATTGGGGTAGGATCTGAGGCCGCTAGAGGTTCCTCCGCTTTTCACGTAGGTACGCGACCGCAAATTTGTGTTTCCTTTGAAATCTAGGCTTAATCCCTGATCCACCTTGAATGACTCCTTTATTTGGTATCTTAGGTTCAAAGGATGCTTATTGCTAGATCCACTGAGATTCATTAGTTACCCTATTAATCATTGTAAGGTGAGTCGTGAGAATTGTTCTTCACTGGTTTATGACCACCGCCGCCAAACACCATCTTCAAAAGGATAATTATTTTTGGGTTAGGGTTTTATAGCTAATGAAGATCCTGCTCGACTATATGTCATCCTCCCCAACGCGAGGAAATAACCCCGAGGACCTCTCAATGACCTGTAGAACTCAACCCCAGTGACCTAACACTTCAAGGAGTTCTATTTTACATTTTAACTTATTTTTATTTTCAGTTTTAAACCCCAAAACCTCACTGTTTTTAACCAAACCTGAAAATCCAAATTTAATTCACCAATTTTGGCCTTTACTGTTAGTCATGTGTACAAAGAAAACCCATCCCTGAGTTCGACCTTTGGGGACACTATATCAGCAAGTAGCTTTGCTACTAGTGAGAGGGAGGAACTTAGGATACAAATTTTGTTGATTTCGGATCACCCTACTGTGGCACAAATCAAATGGCATCGTTGTCGGGGATGGTGCCTAAGTGCGAATGACGAACTGTTGAACACTTGTGATCCTCATCACAAGTACCAGTGAATTGCTTTTATATTTTACTGTCATTTTCTTTTAGTTTCATAAAAAAAAAAAAAAAACACAGTGTTGCAGGATTGTTTTTGGTGTTTGCTTTGTTCTTGTTTCAGGGTTCGCTTCCAAAGGGGATAGAGTTTTAATCAAGGCTGAATTTGAAACCCAATGGAACAAAGGGACAAGACGGCCAACATGTGGCAACCTTGTGAGCATACATGACAAATGAGGGACTATAGAAACTTAGCATGGCAAATCAAGAACTCCTTGGGAGAAATCCAAACCCAAATAGGTCTATGAGGGACTATAGAGACCAATGGATGAGTGCACCCATCTATAGTGTTCCCTTAAATTATGCACCTCCTGTTTCTCCACATTTTACCTCAACTCCTCAGCCACCACAACCACCACAGTTAATTTCTCCAGTTGAGCAAGCAATACTGAACTTGAGAAAACTAGTGGATAATTTCAAAGAGGAGCAAAGGGTAGTGAATGTCCAGGCCAATCAAGAAATTGAGACAGTAGAAAACTCCTTGAACAAGGAATTGGATGTGTTCCAGAGAAAAATTGATCAAGAATTTGACATCCTGCAGCCATCCATTTCACATCAAGAGGAGGAGAATCCGAGGAAAGAGGTTTCGACCGAACAATTTTGGGTGAGCAGTTCAATCGCGTACTCGGGAGGAATTGAAAGTGGAATCGCAGGAGCTCCCGAGAACTCCGCAGGAAGCCTCAGACCGCGTTTCTTTCGCCATGGAAAGCAAGAAATCATTGCCTTGTTGATCGAGGAGGGCAAAGGGAAGAGAAGCAATGAAAGAACCACAAAAAGCTTACCTTCCAACCAATCTCCTATGAAACTCGAACTTACTATTGCTCAAGCCACCAAATGCTCACGCGCAGCCCTCCACTGACCAAGTGTACATTTTGCCCACACCTGCAACACAATCCACACCTAAAACACCTACCACAAAGGCCACATCAATTGTAATCGCCTCGGCCCTACAAAATTCGAAGAAATTAGTGGCCACCGCATAAGCCTTTGCCACTACATCAAAATGATGGCGTCGCCACACATGGCACACGATGAGCCTAAAAGTGTGTCTGCCTGAGCACCCGAACCCGGCATTCCCTGACAAGCTCTCTACCGCCCAACAACCTTCAAAGGCCTAAAAAAACTGGTTTGGGGGGGAGCACAGTTTCCCCCACTTTTTGTTTTAATTTTTCTTGTTTTATTTAATTTAATTTTATTTTAATTGATTTATAATTTTTCTTTTACTCTTCACTAATTTTAAGTTAATCTGTTCTAGCTTGTTTTTCACTTTTCTCTGCAAATTTTATTAATTTTTCAGACACTTTTTGCGCTTTAAGTTATATTTTGAAGCATAAATGAAGATCGTAGGTGCCAGAATGAAGAAATAGCGCTGCCAGATGAGAGCAAAGAGAAATTTGCAGTATAGCGAAATTTTCGCACACATAGCGAAAATTGGGAGTGGAATTTTCGCTATGTAGCGAAAATGCGTACGGATGGTCCCCCAGCTAGCAGACAAAGTTTTGAACAGTAAGTAAAAAAAAAAAAAATTTATCGTCTCTCACACAAAAAAAATTATAAAAAATTTAAAAATAAATAAAATAAAATAAAATAAAAAATTATTTTTCATTTTATCAAAAAATGTCTCTAAAAACAAATTTTTTTATTTTTATTTTTATTATTTTATTTTATTAAAAAAAAAAATCGCTATTTCACATAGCGAAAATTTCGCAAACATAGCAAAATTTTCGCTATGGTAGATTTTCGCTATGATAGCAAAAATTTTCGCTACACCCCCACTGCTTTGCCTCCTATTTTGTTTCGCTCATAACGTTTTCATCCGAACTCCGTTTTAGGAGTTTTTGGTACCGTTGGAAAGATTAGAGAGTGTAGAATCTAAATATAACCAAAAAGTACACTTTTGAAATTTTTATGAAAGTGAAAATTTCAAAATTCTCCAACTGGTCACTTTTTTTTCTCTCTTTTCTTCTTCTAACTTGTTCATTTAAAGCCCAAACGGAGTGAATAAGGTGTCGATGGAAAGCTTGAGAAGTCTCCTATCCAACAATGATCACATATCATCAAGGAGGTAACACTTCCTTCCCTAACTTTCCAATCCGAGCCCCATTGCGGACAATGAGATATTTGGTTGGGGGGGAGAGTTAGCGGCGAAGTGACTTTGCACTTATATTTTTGTTACTATTTTGATGTGTCTATTTTGTTATGTTCAAGTGGCTAGCCGGTTTCTTTTGTGAAGCTGTTATACTATACAGCTTACTTATTGGACCCATTTTGCACCCAAATTTTTTGTGTGTTTTGCCTAACCTGTGGTTTGAAAAATTGAAGCACATGTTAGATTGGTTCCATGCTTAGTTGAGTGGATGATCAGTTGAACTCTTGTTGCTTTCGACCATTTTTCTTCCACCTTTAGCTAACCACACATCGAGCACATCAGGTTTCTTCACAATTCCAAAACCCGCTCAACCTCCTTTACTTCAGACAACCTACCCTAGTTTCGTTGACCACCTTTAATAGGTTAAGGACCCATGTGGAAAGAAGGCCAATGCGTCTTCCAAAAAAAAAGAAATAAAAAGAAGTGAAAAAGAAAAAGAAAAAGAAGAACGCTTTGCCTTGAAACCCGAGCACGGTCTGAGAGGTATATGACGAAAGCCTTTAAAGCCCGGTGCCCTAAACCTTCACTGTCGGGAGTCGACTCTAGTGTTCAAGCATGGTGACGGGGTAGAGTTTAGCAAGTTGTAGGTGCTAGAGTTCAAATCATTCAGTCCGGTGAAACCTCGAAGAGTTAGTGGTCGAAAGATCCTCATGACTTGGTGTCCTAAGCCTTAATCGGGTCGGGAGTCACCTGGTGAGATCCCCGTTAGACGGGCTTTGTGAGGTCGATTCTCAAGACGCACTCTACAACAAAAAAAAAAAAGAAGTTGTGGAATAAGAGTGGGTCTTGATCTTTTTTAGGTTGGTTAGCATGCTAGGTCGTGGTAGTAGCTAGGTTGGGGAGAGGCGTAGCGCTTTATCGCTGAGAACTGATCAAACAAACACTTAGGTTTTGGTGGAAGTCTCTGGTTGATTCACTGAGATGGAGGCTCTTTTGATACTCAATTTTCTATGGCATTCATTCTCTCATGATAGTTATTGGACAAGGCTTTGATGATTTTTACTTAGGGTTAGGCATTACTCATTCACAACCTTTTTGAAATACCATTTTTGTGAACATTATTTTGTTATTGTTTCTCAGATGCTACCTCTTTCTTTTCTTTTATTTCATTGCTAAGGGACTAGCAATGTGTAGGTTAGTGTGATTAGTGCCCAAAAGTGCTATTTTGAACCCTATTTATTATAGTTTTTGCATGCTTTTATACTAATTCACTTAATTAACCCGACGGTACATTAAGGTCCCTACTATTCTACTGATCGCATTCCGAGGCTGTTTTTTTGTAGTTTTTACAGGAATTGGAAGCCAAATCGTCGTGTCAATCTAATCATAACAAAGTCGGGTTGATTTCCATCAATTTCATATGTATTATCAATTTCGCCAGTTTAGAATGGAAGAATAATAAAGAAGAAATGGAATAGTGCAAAGGGGGAATAGTAGCCACAAAGGAAGCAATGGAATGCTGATTTAACGGTGCTAAAATTCCGCTTACGCCGAATTTTCGCTATCATAGCTAAAAATTACCGTGCATAGCAAAATTACCTTCAAGAGGACTGAATTCGCTTATGATAGCGAAAATCACTGTATAGCGAAAATTGTCTGCTCTTGTTTTTGATCCAAAAGACTCCGCTTTTGGTTTTTCTCCTTTCTACCCTTGTAATAGCTTTTGTTTTGGTTTGTTTTTGTAATTTCCCTTGCTTTGAGCCGTATATAAGCTAGAGTCAAGATTTGTAACAATCAATCACTTCGCAATAAATTTTTAGGAGAAGCTACCTCTCCCGCTTCCGTCTTCTCGCTCATTTTCTTTCCCTTTCTTTTCTATTTTCTGTTATAAACACCCTCCAAGGATGACAACTTGGAGGATGAGCGGCTAAAAACCCTTCCTCCTTGGAAGCTGCATGGGTCGCGGGGTAGGATCCGGGAGGCCGCCGGAGGTTCCCCCTGCTTCACGTAGTAGTACGCATTGAAGTTTGTGTTTCCTTTGAAATCTAGGTTTAAATCTCTGCATTCACCTCGAATGACCTTTATTTGGTAATCTTTAGGGTTCGCTGGATGCTTATTGCTAGATCCATCGAGATTCAATAGTTACCCCTATTAACTATTGTAAGGTGAGCCGAGAATTGTTCTTTCACTGCTTCTGGTGACCACCGCCAAGCCAAGAAACACCATCTTTCAAAAGGATAATTATTTTTGGGTTAGGTTTATAGCTAAATGATGATCCGTCGTGAGATGACTATATGTCATCCTCCAACGAGGAAATAATCCCGAGGACCTCAAAGGACTGTAGAACTCAACCCCAAGATCTAACACTTCAAGGAGTTCTATTTTACATTTTAACTTATTTTTATTTTCAATTTTAAACCCCAAAACCTCACTGTTTTTAACCAAACCTGAAAACCCAAATTTAATTCACCAATTTTGGCCTTCACTATTAGTCATTTGTACAAATAAAACCCATCCCTGAGTTCGACCCTAGACCACTATACTGCAGTAGCTTTGCTACGGCAGTAGGAGGAATTTAAGATACAAATTTTGTTGATTTCAGATCACCCTACTGTGGCACGAATCATTGATATTTTTTAAAAACAATTTGAACTCTGAACATCTATTTTTGTAAATCATTTTGAAAAGGTTTGAATGCCTTCATTGTAAATGTATTTTGTTAAATGTAAATGATTATGGGCTTGCCCAAATTTTGAAAATCGCTCAAAGATATGATTTTGAGTGATTGAGTGATAATAGGGCATCCCGGACACGGTTCCGATCCGCCAAAACGGATCGGGTTGGGAAAGGGGTCCCACAGTTCATCTGTTAATCTTCATTCTTTTATGTTGCGACAGAGTAAGGATTGTTGCGACAAAGTTCCTCTGCCATTTTCCTTGAACAGTGTCACGATAAAGTAAAGAGTGTCACAACAGACTCCTTCATACTCTTCCTCAGTAATGTTGCATCAAAAAAACTCTTTGTTGCGACAAAGTTCTATTTCCTCCTCGATTTCAGCCTGAACTTTGTTGTGACATAAAGTTGTTGGCTGCAACATATTTCCGTTGTTCTACTTGAAATTATGTCGCGACACACAAAACTATGTCGCAACAGAGAATCCTGCATTTGCCATTTTTATTCTTTTCTTGTTGGAATTATCTCTTTTTCAATAAAAAACATGCAAAACACAAATTTGGTGAATTTTCCATAATTTAGTATTAAAAATATATATCAATTGCTAAAAATATGCTAGAAAAATGGATTAAAAATAGATGAGTATAAGACTCATCACCTATCAAGTTTAATCCTTGTAGTGTCAAACCTACGGCTCTTGATTCTTCCATAATCAAGGGGACGGGGTTCTTTAGTTCTTTTACTTTGTTTTTACAGCTTTTGGTTGCCTACAAAAAAGCGGATGGGTGATAGGACCAAATGACATATGCAAATTTATGACAATGTCACCAGAGGAATATTATCTAATCCTAGGCAACAATGCCATAAACTTGTTGAGACCATTTTTCATATGTATGAAAAAATGGAATTGTTTTCTCTTGTAAGATGACTCATTTAAAATTTGTGTTTGTGGTCTCAATCACTGCAAATGCACAGGTCGTACAAGTAATAAAAGTGGATATTTAAAGTCCAGATATCATTCCCACGGGACAGAAGATAAATCAAAGACTAATTACTGACTACTTTCAAAGATCATTACTATTTGGACTCCAACGATGATAATAAAGGAGGGACTTAAATATAGTCCTAGATGGAAATCTTAAATATACAAGCATAAAGTTTAATAAAATTGGGGTTGAGGATTCACTGAGTGAGACAAAATTGGATCTGGATCAGTTAATAATAATCAATTTCTGTATCATTTCAATTTTTAGCTCAACCATTAATTGGAAAACTGAGTTTGTCAAAGATGAAAGGTAGTATGGTTTAGATTCCTCCCTTAACAATACTTTTCACTGATTAAAGGTTCATATTCATTTATGAGACAAGTTACTTGTAATATATAACTCTCTTTCTAAAAATCAAGTATTTTTCCTTTTTAGTACTTAAGTACTCGAGGATCTTAGGACTAAAATTCTTTCCCTGTAGACGGTGTTCTTGAGCTTTCTCGATTTGATTGACACCTTATCCTACACTTCTGATGCAAATCTCCATCTCCTTGATTAGATCTCAATTAACACGGGATCATAATCAATTTATCAGAAAGAGAAGAAAACTCTAGGTAATTAAACAGATACTTTATTCAACCTATCTCAACTTATAAGTAAGTTGGTGATCTATTTGAGTAATCCTTCAAAGTTCTTAGTTCCATAGTATTAGTCTACCATACCCGTTGAGTCTTAAACTCATCTGTTTTTAATCCATTTTTCTGGCTTATTTTTAGTATATTCAGATATGTTTTAATGCCAAATTATGGATTATTCACCAACTTTGTGTTTTGCAAGTTTTAATTCAGAAAGGAGAAAAATCCAGCAAGAAAGAAGAGAAAAATAGCAATTGTAGCAATCTATGTCGCGACAGAGTTTTGTGTGTCGCGAAAAACGTTCAAGCGAATGGCTAAGGAAAAATGTCACGACATTATTTCTTCTGTCGCAACACAAAGGACTGAGTATAGAAGAAGAGCTATGTCGCGACAAATTACAACATGTCGCGACAGAACATGAGAAGAATGTAACAAATTAGCTGAGACAAAGAAAGATAATGTTACAACAAGGTTTGTCAGCTGGATGTCAACACCATGAAGAACCTGTCGCGGCATAAAAGCTCCTGTTGCGACACTAAAAAACTGGAAGAGAGCAGAAGTTCTGTCATGACATAGATATCTTGTGTCGCAATAAGAAATTAAAGAGCAATACAAGAAGACTACTGCGACATATCAGTTTATGTTGCGACATAATGAAAAATATAAGGCAGAATGAATGTCGCGACAAAAATTTCTCCTGTCGCGACACTGATTATTGCAACTTGGAAGGGTTGTTGAGGCACTGTAAGAAGAAGTCCTATCACGACAAGGTAATGAGTGTCGCGACACTAAAAGACAAGGTTTCTGGTCTTGATAGAGAAACAAAGTCACGACAAGTGATGCTGACTTAGTGAACTGACTTGGTTGCAACAAAAGAGTTCAATGTTGCGACATACTTCAAGATGAAGGGAAGTTTCATTGTCGCGACAGGGATATTAAGGTCGCGACACAGAAATAAGTTGAACACAGAGAAATAAGGTGTAACCAGGACTTTCCATATGTAAGGTCCAACACAAGGAAGAGAAGTCTTGTCGTGACACAACAGAACTAGGTCACGACACAAAGATGAGCTAAAGGTAAAAAGTCTCCTCGCGACATAAAAACTTGGTTGCAACAAAAGACATCTACTACATTAATAGACTATGTCGCAACATTCAAATGAAGCTGCAACAAGAAATCAAGTTAAGTGGAGACAAGACTCTGTCACGACAGATTTTCGTGGTCGCGACAGGAATGCTGACAATATAAGAAACATTATTGCAACAAGAACCAACAAAAATACTGTCGCGACATAAAAACTGGGTCGCGACATAATTTGAAGAAGCTGTGCAGAAACAATGTCGCAACATATATGTTCCAGCATCCACACATGAGAGTGTCGTGACATAGAATGGACAGAATGACAAACCTTATAAGACAAAGTATTAAAGAGCCAAAGAAAGATTTGTCACGACAGAGGAAACTTTGTCGCTACAGAATAAAATGCTGAAGAAACAAATATTGTTGCAACAGAATGTTGCATGCTACAATAGAGAACTGCAACAAAGAATTAAAACTCTGTCGCGACAACACTTTCAGGTCGCGACCAAGAATACAATCTGGGCCATAATTTTAAGCGATCCTGATGGCAGCCTCGAATTTAGGGCTGACTTCTAGGAGCTTTATAAATAGAAACATTTGAGAAGCGAAGCGTCGGTCGGCGAAAAAACCCGGAGCTTACGGGAATTGTGACTTTTTTGTATTTATAATTTTCTTTTATTTTTCTTTTCTTCGTCGATTAGAATTAATGTAGGATTTCAATTTGTTTACTGGACTTGAAACATTGAATTGTTCAGAAGTTTCAAAGTTGAGCTATATTATTCAAGATAAATTTTGATTCTTGTTTGAATCTATTGAAGTCTAGAGAAAAGCTGGAATTTATTTCTTTCAGTTGATTACAGTTGCATTGGAAATTTCCTGATTAGTATTTCAGTGTTTACTGTGATTCATGCCACAGTAGGGCTATAGGAATCAACAAAATTTGTATCCCTAGGTCCTACTTGCCGTACTTCGAGGCTGCTGCGGTATAATTAGTCTAGGGTCGAACACGGGGATGGGTTTCTTCGGTAGGGGAAATGAGAAGTGGAGTTGAGTTGAAAATGGTATTTCTTTTGATTTTGGGTTTTGTTCAAAAAGCAATTGAGTTGGATGGTTGACAAGCGCAAATCAAATTAGAATAATTTAGAAAAGACTCAGCATGAAGTCTTAGGTCACTTGGATTGGATTTTGAAGGTGTGTTCATGCCCTCGGGTTTTGTTTCCTCGCGTTGGGGATAATGACCTATAGTCTTTTCCCAATCGGGACCTTGATTTGGCACTAAAACCTAAACCTAAATTACTCCCTCATGAGATGGCATTCATTGAGCATTCAAGTCCCTTGATGTGCATATGGCCTCGAAAAGAGGCGACTACGGCAAACTAATAGGAGCAGTAAGTGGATGACAGTGGATCTAAGATTAGCATCCTTGTAACCACAAAGCACCAAATACACATTAGGCGAGGCTGGATCTAGGAGGTTTCAACCTAGGGTGAGATACGAGGGAGCTTAAATGCTCGTAAATCTTGGTGTGATAAATGAGAGGCATGAAAACTTACCTCTAAACCTCCACATGACCCTCCTTGAGGAAGGGGGGCTTAGCAAAGCACATCCCTTGAGTTGTCATCCTCAAGAGGGGTGTTTGGCAGCCTAGAAAATGAAAGAAAGAAGAGAGCGAAGAGAGCAAATGAAACCCTAAAATGAAAGCTGCGGGAAACTTTATAAAAATGAAAAGGACAGGGTTACAAGTTTGTGGGGGTTTATATAGTACAACCCAAAGAAGTGTGAAAATACTAAAATGCTAAAAATATGAGGAAATTACATAGGGTCAAATGGTAATACATCAAAACGTGGTCGTTTAGAACCAAAATACGAAACACGGGCGACAATTTCGTATGCGGGAATTTCGCTAACATAGCGAAAATTTGCTATGCATGAAATTCGGCAACTAAGCAGAATCCCTACGAGAGATAATGAAATCAAGGAATTTCGCTATCAACGATAAGACTAAGCCCAGCTATAAATTAAGCTAGCACCAGCGAAATTTGTGTGGACGCGAAGTGGGAATTTTCGCTAGGCACGATAAATTTAAGCTAATGACGAGAATTTAAGCTAACCCTAAGGAAAATTCTCAATTTCGCTAGGATTGAAAATTTTTCGCTATGATTACGAAATTTTCGCAATCATAATCTACTTTGCTGCGCGTACGACTTTGCCCTCTTTGCATCCCCACGCATCCTCCTTCCTTGAAATCCACTTCATATTCCTTTATTTTGATGGTTGAAAACATTGTAAATCCTCAAGCATTATTACACAACTTATTAAATCGAGAACTTAGACATGTGCTGAGGTATGCAAGACCTGCAAATCACGAAAACAACTCGAAATGGCATCGGTGAGTGCTTAAGTGGACTGAACACATCGATTGGCTTAATTGATATGATTGAGTGCGCAAAAAGCACTCAAAACCCTATCTTGAATAGGGATCAGCAGCACTTTTGAGCCTTAATCACCCCCAACACGACACGTTGCTAGTCCCTTAGCAATCTTTAAACAATAATGGGATGCATGCTGTGATTTTTACAAAAGTGTATGTCTGAGATAGGCTTTACCTTTAAAATGAACAATTTACACCCTCTTCGAAAACCGACATAAGAGAACAAAAACCATATAAGAACAAGTTTTAGGGCAATGCTAATTTCAAGGAAATCAACCTGAATTTCCATCGAAATCTAATTGTTCCTAAGGTAAGCTTGATTCGAGAGCGATAAATTGCAAAGCTATTATTCCTCCCAAACACAGCTGCGCCATGGCAAAGCTGATTGACCAACCTAAATAGGACTAGCTACCTCTTATTTCTTTGTTGATTACATTGTAGGGTGCAATGCTAAGGCTTCGGCTTCACCAAAGTCCGTGTAGGGTGCACCGATGACTCCCGACGGTGGGTTTAGAGCCAGTGACCCGAAAGGATCAGCGACCACAAACTACGGGCTTCACCGGACTCTAAATGACCGAGGTGCTTACCTGACACGCTAAACTCTACCCATTCACGGTGTAGCGAACACTAGGTGATGACTCCCAGCCAATTAAGGTTTAGGGCATCGGGCTTTAAAGGCTTTGCCATATACCCCTCGGACCGTGTTCGGGTTTCAAGGCAAAGCGTCACGGCTTTTATTTTTCTTTTTCTTCTTTTCTTTTTCTTTTTGCTTTTTCTTTTCCTTTTTGGAAGACTACATTGGCCTTCATACATAACACGAACCTATTATGGAATATCAACAGATTTCAGGCCGGCTTTGCAAAGTGGAAAAAGGTATATAGCCTCATGACTTATTGTAGTGACACGGTGTGCGAGTGTGTGAATTAGCTAAAGGGGGAATGTTCAAGGTTGACTATGCTGAAATCTCAATTGACCAAAACTAAATCATGCATGGAATTGTTCTATCACTAAGGTAACATACAGGGTTTCAAATTTTCAATTAAAGAAGCTGATTCAATTGTTGATTAAAAATGAGTAGATCTGTAGTGGAACCTGAAGTGATTTTGCAAAAGTGTAGAAAAAATGTAGGTACATGGTATATTTCCTATGTCGAGTATATTCCACAAAAGGTCTCGACTTTTCAAAAGAAGCGTGTGGTACCTCGATAAGAAGATGGGAAATGAGCGGTTTGAACCGGGAGGGAATGGCATGGGTGAGCAGTGCCACTTTGCTGGCTGCGATGCGAGAGGAGGGAAAATGAGAATTACTCACCACCTTGCAACTCACACAGCATTTTAAAGTAAAATTGTGATAAGATAAGCTTGTAAATGCGAAAATGTTGAAGAAAATAGGTAAAGTAGTGGCACCACTAAAAAACCAAATTAAGACTTAAAATAATATAAAAAGTAAAAATTTCAGCAAAAATTTGGTGTGGTCTCCCGGGTTCTGCGGAACCACTCCGGTGTGTATTGGATCTCAAGGAGGGTCCAGGAGGAGAAGCTCCTCCACGCATGCAGTGGTGTGTGCTGCAGGTGCCTTCATGCTCAGCTCCATTGTTTTGGGCAATCTGGTCTCTGGTGGCAGTGGGCTGACTGTTGCAGGAGGAATGGTGGATTCTACATTAATTGCTTCATTGTTCTCCATCAATTCTTCCTGTTGTTTGTTAATATCATGCCTTCCTACCCGTGTACCACTCAGGCAAACTTCATCAGATTTGCTCCTCGTCCCTCAATTTGGTTTGCTTATTGCTTTCGAGTGGAAAATGTTGAACTCACAGTGTCATGTTGCCAAATGTGACTGCATGACCCCATTGACAATTGATAATGTGGCATTTGATGTGGCGAAATGGCCTTCCCAATATAATGGGCACTTGATTAGTGCCCCACGCCTCCCGATTTATTAGCCGAGAACCACGAAATCCACAGGATAGTAGAACTTATCTACTTTTACCAACACATCCTCCACTATCCCTTTTGGTATTTTCACTGAACGATCGGCTAAGGATAGGGTGATGTTGGTTGGTTTCAGCTCTCCCAAACCTAGTTGCCTATACACTGAGTATGGTAGTAGGTTGACAGCAACTCCAAGTCTAACGGTCTTTGTCAATGCGAGGTTCCTCCGTGTGGCCCGGGGATGGTTGGGGTCCACGGATCCTTGTATTTCACCATTGTCTTCCATTGGATGATGGAGCTTCTTGTTCAGTTAAGAATGCTTTTTCAATACCCAACCTTTTTACGATTGTATAGAGAGATCTTTCAAAAACTTTTATAGCGGGGACTTGTTTGATGATGTCAAGGGGTATGTTGACCTTCACGCCTTAGGACTTCTAGGATGCACACTTTCTTTGGGGTGCTGCTTCTTCTTGCCTCATAAGTGCTTGGGGAAGTAGGTGGCGTGCGGTGCTCATTGAGTCCTCCTTCAAGAAAATGTGTTAAACCAATTCTTCCCCTTTTACGGTTTCTCAGCCAGGCTTGTGCATTGGTGATCAACCTGCTTTTCCGGCTTCTTAAAAGGTAATGATGACTTTGACTTCCATCACCATTTTTGGGGAAGGTTCATTGAGAACAGCTCAGTTCATAGACTCCTTAGTTTGGCGGTGGGTGAGAAGGGAACCTCCACTCTTGTTTAATTTTATATTCTTGTTGTGGATGCACTGTATTTGTCGATTCTTCGGTTAAGGTTACTTTCGGCCCGTATTCTCTTGTTCAAGGAGCTTTCTACATTTTCAATTTTTTGTTCAAGGCGAGCATTGATGACTTTGCTCCTCCACAAAATTTCCCACCACTTTGCTCAGATTCAAAATGGCTTGCTCAGCAGGAGAGGGGGTGGGTGCTTGCTGATGTTGTACAGGAGGTTGAGGTTTCCAGGAAGGGTTAGGGTGACTCCTCCAATTGGGGTTGTAAGTGTTGCCATATGGAGCATTTGTTTGCGGCTTGTTTATTTCTACATTTGCATCCTCAGATTGGGGGTTTGGACATGGTTCTCTGGGTGGTCATTGGATTGCGGGTTAAACAGATTTTGACACGTGCATGGCTTTCGATCCTTTGCACCTCATGGACCCTTTTTCTTTCTAATTCCTCCAATCATCTAGCCAAGGTAGATACCTTAGCTTTCAGCTCCATATCTTCGGAGAGGGCATACATGCCTCCACTTTGGTTCACTGGTGGCTTAAATCTATTTGCTTCCCTTGGGTTTGGCTCGTCTGACCACTTGGAGGTCTCGACCACATAGTGAAGTCCATTGCCTCATCGAGTTTTTACTCGAAATCTCCTCCACACATAGTTTCCAATAATTGTTTCATGGAGGGGACATTCCATCATAAAAATGGTTCACCCGACATCAGTGTATCAAATCCATGGTGTGGGCGTGTGATAGTCTCCATAAATCTCTCCCGACCTTGGTAGAACCTCTCACCATCATGAAGTGCAAATGTGTAAATTGCCTCTTGAGTTGTTGTCTTGTGAGCGAAGAATTTTTAGAAACTCTGCTGCCGACTCTCCCGATTATTTATGGTTCTTGGCCTTAATGCGTTTAGCGAATTTTGCCTTGTCCTTTAGGGTCAATGGAAGGCTTTCAACGAGGAGCTCATATCCAGCGCACCTTCTTTGAAAGTGGTGCATATACTTCCTCAAATCGGGATGTGTGTATGGATTTTAGTTCTCCATACCATGAAAAGTTGGGAACGGGGGCACCGGATAAGGTCTGTTGCTACATCCTCGACGGGGGGGATAATGTGAGGGTGCACTCTGCAGGTGGGTGTATGTGATCCCTCATGGATCGATATGCATTGGGCTCCCTAGGCACTGCGGCTGGCTGTTCCTCACAGCTGGAGGATCCGTTTGAAACCTTATGAGGATCAATTTGTTCGAAGCCACTGTTCTGTCACGGCGATCCTCTCAAGCCTACTGCGGTGTTCCTATCCCCCTTTGCATAAGCGCTCTGCACACTTCACAATCAACGGGAAAACAACCAAACAAAACTAACAAAAGGGTTCGGGTTAGCTAAAATTAAAGCAAAGAAAAGCCGAATGTCTTGGAAAAAATTAAAATCCTACTGAGTGAGCTATGAGTGGAGAAAAAAATGATAAAATCAAAGGCAATGAGATTTTACCAAAACTTTGTGATATGAATCTAAGTTCGAAAACTTCTTATCTCACTAGGACACCATCCCTGACAGCAGCGCATTTGATTCATGCACGAGTAGGGCTAGGAATCCAACGAAAATTTGTATCTAGGTGTCCTCTTCTTGTAGCGAGGCTGCTGCCCCGTGCTATAGTGGTCTAAGGGTCGAACAGGATGGGTTTCTTAGAGCGAATTGAGAAGTGCGGAGTTGAGTTGAAAATGGTATTTCTCTTTGGATTTTGAGTTTTTGTTCAAAAGCAGTGGGTTAGATGGTTGTAAAGCGCAAATAGTGAAAAGAATTTAGAAAAGAAGACTCCTTGAAGTCTTAGGTCACTGGATTGGATTTTAAGGTGTATTCATGCCCTCGGGTTTATTTCCTCGCGTTGGGGATAATGACCTATAGTCGTTTCCCAAAGCAGGACTGTGATTTAACCTTAAACCTAAACCACACAAATTACCCTCATGAGATGGCATTCATTGAGCATTGAGTCCCTTACGTGTGCATGTAGCCTTAAAGAGGCAAGCCTACGACAACTAATAGGAGACAACTAGAGTGGATGACAGTGGATCTAAGATTAGGCATCCACTATAACCACAAAACACCAAATACACATTGGCGAGGCTGGATGCAGGAGGTTTCAGCCTAGGGTGAGATACGGGAGTTTAAATGCTCATAAATGCGGTGTGATAAATGAGAGGGCATGAAAGCTGCCTCTAAGCCTCCACCGGTGACCCTCCCTTCAAGGAAAGGGCTTAATAAGCATCCCTTGAGTTTTGTCATCCTCGAAGGGTGTGTTTGGCAGCTAGAAATGAGAAGAGAGAGAAGAGAGCAAATGAAACCACTTAAATGGTACGAAACTTTATAAAAATGAAAAGTTGCTTAGGGTTACGAGGTTTGTGGGGGTTTACTATAGTACAACCCAAAGTGTGAAAATACTAAAATGCCTAAAATATGAAATTACATAAGAGATTGAATGGAAATACATCAAAGTGGTCGTTTAGGGCAAAAAATACCAAAAACACGGGTTGGCGAATTTCGCTATCATAGGAATTTCGCTTGCATAGCGAAAATTTCGCTAGCCTAGCCAGGAAATTCTCTGAATAGAATCAAGGGATTTCGCTATCAATGAATTCGCTAGGTAGCGAAATTTAGCTAACTTCAAAAATTTATTATTGAGATAATGGGAATTGGGAATTTTCGCTAGGCATAGTAAATTCGCTATCTAATGATTTAAATACAACCTAACGAAAATTCTCAATTCGCTAGGATTGCAAAATTTTCGCTATAGTTATGAAATTTTAGCAATCTTAGCGAAAATTCTGCTTGCCCTCTTTAACGTCGACTTTGCTCACGCATCCTCCTTCCTTCAAAATCCACTTCATATTCCTTCATTTTTGATGGTTGAAAACATTGTAAATCCTCGCATTTAGCACACAACTTGTCATCAAACTTGAACATAATGGGTAGTACGCAAAGACACATGAATCATCGAAAGGCTCTTTCGAAATGCATCGTGGTACTAAGTGGACCTAGACATCAATTGGCTTAATTGATATGATTAGTGCCTTAAAGCACTCAAAAACCTATCTTGAATAGGGCTCAAAAGCAGGCACTTTTTTGGGCACTAATCATCTTCTGATCGATTTTAAAACCCTGACTTGTTGGGAAAGATCTGATGTTAGTTATGGTCTTTCCTGCATTATTAAAAAGTGATTTCTTGGATTGTGAATTTTGAATTTATTTGAATGGTGTTGTTCATGAAGTGGTGTTCCCAAACAGTAGTAACATACTAAACTATGGACAATTGTGTGCTCGATTTCAGTGAGACCCTCCCGAGTGACATACCGCAATTTGGAGAATCTTGAGCATGGATGCGCTACTTAGGGAGTATGCTATTTATTATTGAAGAACTAATGGGCTCTAAAGATTACTTTGATAAATCATCAATTTACTCATGGTTTGAGAGTTAGTTGAGGGATCTATCAATTTAATCAATTAGAGATTTCTCCTTGGTTTTGATGAATGATCTTGATCCCGTGTTAGCTTAGATCTAATCAAGGAAAGAGAGAACTCTTTAACATCTCAAGGATGAGACATCATTCATCTTGTAGAGATCTGAAAAATGGCCCTGTCTTGGGAAGCAAAAAATCTGCAGTCATAAGAAATGGGTATATGAAGTATTGGAAAAGAAAAATACCCAGATCTTACAGAGAAAATCAGATTACAAGTAATTGGTTAGATACATGTTTTAGAAATGAACATGACTCTCTAATTAGTGAAATATATGGTTAAGGGAGAAATCCAAACTATACTACCTTAGGTTGTAGGGATTGATAATTTCACAGTAGTGAAATCCCAATGTCTACTTCTAGCAATAATCTGGTTCAGTCTAGTTAGGTCTAGGATTTTAAAATTTTATTTTATTAAAGATATAGAATTTTAGGTAGTGAAATTCTTATTTAGGTTCTGAAAATCTTATGAAAGTTCAAATAGTGTGGAACTTGAGTAGTTGGGGAAGTTGAAATTTGAATTCTCTTTGATCTCTGTGGGAATGATATTTGGACTTATAGGTCCACTTTTATTACTTGTACGACTTGTGCACTTGCAGCATTTTGACCAAACTAAATCTTCAATGAATTCAATGACAAATCATTTTTATTATGAGCATACATGTTCTATTTTGGTCAACAAGTTTTTGATGCCTTTACCGGGGATTAGATAATAGTCGTTTGGTAACAGTAGCAGAAATTTAATCTATATAAAGAAAATGGTCAACAAGTTTTTGGGTAGATTATCGGGGATCGAAAATTTAAATCGATATTATACAAAGAGATAGAAATGCTAATTTGGACATTTTTCTTTGTTTTTGGCAAAAATTTGAGAAAAACAAAAAAAAATAGTTTTAACAGCAGTGGCTGAATAAGCCACTGATATATTTGGAAGCCTAAATAGATATATAATTTTTGATATCACTGACTCCATTTGATCTCAGTGTGTTTCTACTTTCAGGAAGAATTTAATGCATAGACGACAAGAAGCAGATCAGCTGCCTCTAGATCTGCGAGTGAAGAACCTATTAGAGATATAGGAAAAGAATCACCAATCTGCAGAATCCGGAAATATGGTAAATCGGGAGGAGAAAGGTGCGGGTTATTCCAAAGAAGAAGAGGAGAGACCTCAGGCCTAACACTATGGAGGAATTTTGGAGGCCTATTATCAAGAGAAATTACTCAGCTATGAGACAACCTTCCATTTAAGCAAACAATTTTGAGCTAAAGCCAGCTTTGATTACTATGGTGCATCTGACATCGATTCCTGAGCCACCCTTGAAAATCGATGAGCACACAGGGAGATTCATGAGGATGTGGCTGATTAAGTTAGATGGGGTGAGACCAGATGTAATCAAGCTTCAGCTCTTCTATTTTCATTGAGAGATGTGGCGCAGCACAGTTTGGCTCCAGCGCCGATTGGATCAGTGAACACTTAGGAAGCGGTGGAGCATACATGAGTGGATTTTTTCCTCAAACTCTCCTTTGCTTAAGAATAGGAGAATGGTGTCTTGACGGGGGGAAGATGAGAGTCTCTATGTTGCATGGGAGAGATTCAAAAGATTACTGAAAAGATGTCCTATACATGGAATAGATCTGATAACTCAGATGGATATTTTCTATCATGCTATGAATTATGCCTCCATGGGTATAATTAATGCATCCTGCTGTGGAGCTTTTAAAAGAAGAAGTGCAGAGGAGGCAAGGGAGTTGATTGAAGACCTTGCCAAATGCAACTACAAGGCTCCATCTGAAACTAGGGGAGGCGGCCGGTAGGTTGAAGAAATGGGCTAATTAGGCTTGATAGAATGGCGACCATAGAAGTAAAGTTGGAGGCATTGAACAAGGCGGGAGCGATGAAAGAAGAATGCACACTGCACATGAAGTGGGAGCGGTAGAAGAAAGAATCAGAAGAAATGTTGAAGGGCTAGTTGATGAAAAGCCCTATCAAGTTGAGGAGACCAAGTATATGAATGAGCAAAGAAATTATCACTTCAAGCCGAACCCTAACTTGCCAACACATTATACACCAGCATTGAGGAACCATGAAAAATTTTCATATGGTGGAGGAGCGTAGTAGGGCCATAGACTTGGACAGAATTACTAGTAAGCTTATGCTTAGCCCAGGTTCCAAGAACAATAGCAATAGAGGAAAAATAGAGGAGAGCATCAAGGTCAGAAATGGACTCAATCCTTTGAAGATCAGATGCTTCATTTCAGGTTAGAAAACAAAAGAATTTTGAATCTGCATGAAAAGATTCTGACCTTGAAAATTTCCAAGCAAACACAATCGTGTTTCAAGCAATACCAATCTTATGATAGAGAAATTTAGGCTTCAGTAGGAATGGAGTTGGCCTTATCGCTACAAGGCAATCCAGAAATGCATTTCCTAGTAGTACTGAGATCAATCCAAAAGATCTCACATCAACTACATTGAGAGGCATTGATAAATTGCAAGGAAGCAAGAAAGTGTAGGATAAAGCATGCCTGGAAATCAGTTTAATGAAGAATAGCTTAGACTAGAGGGAAGCGAGCAAAAATTCTTGGAGCAGAGAAGACACTTGGCTGACTTGAGTCCGGTAGGACATTAAATTGGCCGGTTTTGGGGCTTGACCCAAGTAAGAATTTTTAAATTTTAAGTTTTAAATAGTTTAATTGATTTAGTAGAATTTTATGTATTTGAAGTTTTAGTTAATCTGTTAGTAGTTTTATGTTAGTGTTGTTGATTTTCAGGACAATGAAGCAAAAATTCAAGAAGATCCTTATTAAGAAGCACATTGTTTCAAAAAGAAAATATGCAGAAAATGACCACAAGGGGGAGTAATTCTAATTCCCTAAACCTGTATTTCATGACAATGCATATCTGAAGTTGGTGGGAATGTTAGCATGTTTGAATAAAAATATATTCTAAAAATCAAGGAAATACATATTGAATTAAGAAATGAGATGAGTTTTCATGCTTGAATTGAAGAAGTTTGACAGTTTGAATAAGTGTTCATACTTATGTTCAATTGATTATGAGTGGTTGTAGATTGCTTTGAATGTTTTATGAAAGAAGAAAGAGAAAGGTAAAAATTCAAAAAACTTTGATTAATGTCGCAACACACTTTTGCTATGTCGTGACACACTTGAATTGAGAAGCAAATTGAAAGGGAAGTTTATGTCGCAACACAATTCTCCAGTTTCGTGACATAAATTCAAAAGAGCACTAAAGGAAATGTCGCAACATATTTTTCTGTGTCACGACACAATCGAACGACTCTATCTCTAAAACTATGTCGCGACAACTATTTTTACTTGTCGAGACATAGCATTAATGATAAAAAAACCCTAGGGCAATGTTGTCACGACATTAAATGTAGGGTAAGATCAACCAGTTAGCTTATAAATAGAAAATTTTTGAAAACTGAAGAACCACTTTTCTCATAAACTCTCAACCTTCTCAACTTCTTACTCAAATTTCCTGTCTCACTCTCAAAAAAACCACACAGAGCTCGAAGCCACTAACCTACCATGTACGATTCTACCACCTGATTCTAAGCCTCGATGAAATCATGGAAGAGAGTACCTTGAAATTTGGAAAATGAAACGAGCGAGTTCTTAAGAAGCAATTATTACTAAGTTGAGGACAAAGGGAAGATGAAAATGAAAACAGCAGTTGAAGAGAGGAAGAATCAAAGAAAAAGAAAAGAGTAGAGCTTTGATTTGCGAATTAAGCGTATAGCTAAGAAGCGACTCGAACTTGACAAATTATAAACCTATACCTTCTACTGTTGTAGCCTAGCTACTTCAGTATAGCGGCTCTAGGGTCAAACTCAACGATGGGTTTTATTCGCACAAAATGATTTATAGTGATTCAAAATGGTGAATTCGTTTTGGATTTTAAGGTTTGGTAAAAACAAGGAGGTTTTGATGGTTGCAAACTAAAAATAAACTGAGGAAAAAAAAAAAAAATCTCCTTGAAGTATCAGGCTACTGTGTGTAGTTTCTAATGGCAACTGAGGGTTTCCAGGGTCTTTTCCTCATGTTGGGGAGGATGACCTATAGTCATCTCCCGAACCGGTTCTTCATTTAGGTATAAAACCTAACCCTTAAGAACTATCATTTGAAAAATGGTATTCAATGAGCATCAGTGGTCTCCGACAGTGAAAAACAATTCTCCTTGACTCACCTTACAATGATTAATATAGGGTAAATAATGAATTTCAGTGGATCTAGCAATAAGCATCCACTTAACCCTATAAGATTACCAAATCACAGGTCATTCAAAGGTGAATCTAGGATGAAACCTAGAGTTCAAAGGAAACACAAAGCGCCCTCTAGTAGTAGCAAGATCCTGTACCAATGACAACGCAAAGGAGGAAAGGGTTTTAGTCGCTCATCCTACGAGTTGTCATCCTCGGGGGGTGTTTGGCTAGTGATAAAGGGAGAGAAAATGAAGGAAAGTGAAGAAAAAAGAAAAGAAGCGGGAACTGCTGAAAGGTTCCCGCCTAAATTTATTAATGAGAAAAAAAAGTTGGATTATGTTATAATGCTTGTCTGGGGCTTTTATAGCCAAACACTCTTACAAAATACCAAAAGAAAACAAAAGCAAAAGCTATTACAGGGGATAAAACGGGAAGAAAACCAAAAAGGAGGAATAAAAGTCAAAAAGTAAAAAAACAGCATGAATAGTGTCAAGGGGCGGAAAATTCGCAAAACTGGAGAGTAGGTTGCAAAAATTCGCAAGCTGCGAAATTTCACAGGTTACGAGAATTTTGCAACCCTGCTTTTCGCTTCTTCTCATTTTCTCTCTACTTCTCTTTTCTTCTGGTTTCTGCTTCTCTTTTCTTCTGGTTTCTGACCTGCAACGAGTTCAATTCGGATTTGCTATGATAGAGCTTACTCGAAAACTTTGGCATGATTAGCTTGCAAAAACTACAAAATTTTCCACAAAATGCGATTAGTAGCCTTACTAGGTCCTTAACATGCCAATTGGGTTAATTAAGGCAGTTAATACACAAAAGTGCTCAAAACCTGCAATAAACAAGGTTGAAATAGCCTTGTTGGGCACTAATCCACACCCCCAATCGAGGACATTGCTAGTCCCTTATGATGAAGAAGAAAGCGATCAAACAAAATCGAAATTATGTTCACACAAATGGTATTTAAAAGGTTGTGAATGAGTAATGCCTAACCCTTAGTAAGAATCCGCAAAAACCCTTGCCCTATGCCATCTCGAGAGGGCTGAATGCCATACGAGGTGAGGTATCAAAAGGCCTTTCCCTTTTGGTGAATCAACCCGAAGACTTCCACCAAACCTAAGTGTTGTTGATCGGTTCTCAACAGTAAGCTACACTTAGCCTCTCCCCCCAACCAAACTCTTTGCCTCCACCTAGGACCTTAACCTAAATAGATCGGGACCCACTCTTATTCACAACTCTTTTTTTTTTTTTGTAGGGTGCGTGCGAGGTGACCTCACAGGGAGTCTATGTAACGGGGATCTACCGATGACTCCCAACCAATTAAGGCTTAGGGCACCAAGTCATAAGGAATTTTCAACCACAAACTCTTTAGGTTTCATCCTGGACTTCGAATGATTTCGAGACTCCAACACCTACAACTTGCTAAGCTTCACCCATCCACCCATGTAATGAGCAACTAAGTCGGTGACTCCCAACTAGTTGGCTTAGTGCACCGAGCTTTAAAGACTTTTGCCATATACCCCTCGGACAGTGTTCGGGTTTCAAGGCAAAGCGTTGCAATTTTTCTTCTTTTTCTTTTTCTTTTATTTTTCTTTTTGTTTTTGTTTTTCTCTTCTCTTTATTTTGGAAGACTCATTGGCATTCTTTTCTTGGGGGTCCTTAACCTATTGAAGGTAGTAAATGAAACTAGAATATTTTTTGCAAGATTTAAGAGGTTAGATAGTTTTTCAGCCTATTGTTGAAACCTGATGTGCACAGTGTGTGGTTAGCTAAAGGCAGAAGCAAAAGGTCGAAAGCAACAAGAATTCTATTGATCATCCCACTCAATTAGGCATGGAACCAATCTAACAACAATAGCATTGGACAAAGTTTCAATTTTTCACACTACAGGCTAGGCAAAACACAAAAAAAATGGGGTGCAATTTTGAAAACTGGAAGTGTAAGCTGTATAGTATGTATATAAAAATAAATGGCTACATTTTCAGCTTTTCAAAAACAACTAAACTTCTGAAGCAGACAAGCAATGAGCAAGACAACACAAAATGGGCTTGCTCAAAATAGTAACAAAAGCATAAATGTAACACCCCGAAATATACCCTAGCAGTTTTCGGACTTGTTTAGGGTATATTATAAAATTTAAATAAGATTTTAGGAAAATAAAGCGATAATTTAGATTGTCATAAGAAAAGCCAAGGTAAATTGGTCATTTACCACTTGAGGATATAAGGCATAAAACCATAAGTTTATATGCCAATATGGAATTTGAGAAAAATGAAATGTAAATGGAAGAATTTATGGGATTCAAGGCAATTAGAGAAAAGATGAAATAGAAATTGGAATGAATGGAAGGACTTAATTGCAAAAATGAGAAAAGTAACTTAAAAATGCAAGGCAGGCATGACCCAATAAGAATGGATTTAAGACCAAGAATTTGGTCTACAAATAGAGAGAACCGTAGAGAGGGAGAGAAGAGAAGGGGAGAAGAAGAAGAAGAGAAGCCAAGATCAAAAAGGTATGGAACTTTGGATTTTTGTATGGACCTATGAATTCTTGTATGAATTTCCATACAATTGCATGATTAGTAGCTTGCCCCAAACCTAGGGTTTGATAAAAGTTCATCCCAACATGGGTTTCTTGTTGGCATTTGATTTTTTTCTAGGGTTTTGATAGGATTTCATCTAACCCAAAAATTATTAAGAGTAAGGTGGGTAAAACCCCAAAATGTCTAGAAACATGGAATCCTCCTTTGAGGTTGGATTCATGGTTTTAATTAAAGTAAAGAGTTAGATTAAGACAAACCTAACAAATTCTTGTATTTGGTATGTGTATAGGTTATGACCCATATTAAAGTCTTTTGGGAGAAAATCATGAAAGGTTTTGATGAAAGATATGTATTGAATGATAATTTGAGTAGAAAAGAGATTATAAGATGAATTTGGAGTGGTCTTGACGTGTTTATGGAGTATTGGGTTGATTTGGGTATCAACATATGGAAAAATGGGAGAAAAACACACGTGCGAACATTTTCGGTGACTTGTCTTGGTACACCTTAGTTTGTGCCGGTGCAGTGCTCCAGAGGCAGAACCTTTATCGGTCTGGTCGGACACATCTCTTAGGTACCCTCCTTATTTTGACCATTTTTCGTATTTTATGCCTTTCTCAATTCTTAGTCGATTTAATTGATTCAAGTGTCTAATTAAATCGACTTCAAGGAGAACCAAACATTCATAACAGTACCTTCACTTGATTCCATGTGGCCCAAAATTCACTCAAAGTGGGGCCATGTTCAAGCCAAATTTGGGTCTCTGTTTTTGAACATAGAAAGGAACCGGGCTGTTTAGGACATAACTCGAGTTTCAAGGTTCGATTTAGGTGATTCCAATTGAGAAGAACCCAGCACCTTTAGCTTTAGCGATTACAAAGACCAAGTGTCAAATATATCAAGACATTGGAAATGAGTATTGATAAACTGTCCCAAGTGTAATATCGGTAAATTGACTAGTCATGAAAATGCCATAACTTTAGTCACGATCCGATTGTCGACCTGCAATTTCTAAGTAAAGTAGACCTACGAGGAATAAAGAATACATGAATGAGGTATGATTTCACAGAGATCATACTTTAGCAAGGGCAAGAAGTGCCATGTGTAATAGGCATGAACAAGGAAAATATAGAAAATGAAACATAGAGCAAATGGTTCATGAAACATGAATGATATGGAAAAAGAAAACGAACTGAAACATGAATACTAATATGAAGGGTAATATGTCATGAACATAACGTGGTTATTATATATGATGATTATCAAGATATAACGTAAAAAGGTAATAAAATGATATGAAGACAAAAATGTGATTATGATCAGTTATGAATGTTATCAGGAGATATATATATATATATTGATTTGAATTATTGTTATTCGAAATGTTTGTCATATACATAAATGATATGAAGACAAAAATGTGATCATGATCGGGTTATGAACGCTTTATTAGAATATATATAAGTATATATATATATATATATATATATATAAGAGTATATATATATATATATATATATATAAGTATATATATATATATATATATATATAGTATATATATATATATATATATATATATATATATATATATTGATTTAATTATTGTTATTCGAAATGTTTGTCAAATAAATGCATGTGTGCGTGTATTTGATCTATAAGTTAAATTACTGCATAAAAGTGAACTGATTTGAATTGCATCATTGAATGACCGACATGACGGGATTCACCAACTGAATTCGTGATGAAGGTAATCGTAATTATTAAATGTGAAATCACATTTTTATTGAATGACCAACACATGATCTACCAATCGAATTCGCTATGAAGGTAACCGTGAATTATGGAATCAGACCACATTGCTAATGGACGACAAATGCATGATTCAACAAATCGACCACTGAATGTCAATTCTATAGTCAAAGTGAATCATACCGTTAAAGTAAATCACATTGCTAATAATGACAAATGCATGCGGATTCAATAAATCAACTGGCTATGAACAAGCCAATTTTATAGTCAAAGTGAATCATACCGTTAACGCGAAATCACGCTACCGGGAATACAAAAGGACAGGATTCAATAAATGAATCATTGAATGTCGATTTCATAGGCCATATGTGAGATGGCGGATATTGAACGAGATCACATTGCTACCGAATAAAATGCATGCGGATTCAACAAATCGAATATGACGCGGAATGTCAATTTATAGTCAAAGTGAATCATAATGTTGTAACGCGAATCACATTGCTACCGGGAATGACAACAGACAGATTCACCAATCGAATCTGCTAGAATGTCGCATTTCTATAGCCATATGTGAGATGGTGATATTGAATGAGATCACATTGCTACCAATGACAAACGTGCATGTGATCCAACAACCGACCCATCGCGAATGTCAATTCCGCAGTCAAAGCATCATAAATGCGAAATCACATTGTTATCGACAAAAATAGACAGATCAATAACCGAATTCGCTATGAATATCACCTATAGTCAAAGTGAATCATACCGTTAAATGCGAAACTACATACCGAATGACAAATGTGACGTGATTCACCAACCGAATCAGCTGTGGAATGTCGCATTTCTATCCATATGTGAGATGGTGATATTAAATGTGAAACCACATTACAATGAATGACAAACAAGACAAGGATTCACCAAATCGAATTTGTCCTAATGTCGACTTCTATAGCTATATGTGAAATCACAAAACCAAAAAGTAAAAACTATATTAAAATTGTATTTTGTTTAAGTATCTTTACATTACATAGACATAGTAAAGCATTATTTGTAAATGTGAATGTTATGGGTCTTTGAATTTGTGGTGTTTATGGGGATTGCTCAATGAAGTGCTTTCGCACTAAAAGTCTAAATGGAATAACACAAACAAAAATGTTTTGGGAAGATAATTGAAAATGTCGGAGTAAACCTGCTCCACTGATCCGCAACTCCGGTCAAGTTTGGGATTCGCCGTGACACGCTTAAAAATAAAATTTAATAAAAACCAAACAAAATGTTTTGATTGAAAATGTCTATAAAACTGGCTCCAGCTGATCGCCCAACCTGCCGAGTAGATCCAGTCAGTAGTGGGGACGGCCCAACACTTTGAAAAATGAAAATTTAATAAAACGATAACTAAAAGAATTAAAAGGGCATACCGAATTACAAATGTAATTTCTAAAGGGGATTTGATTAATGGCCGTGATAATGATATGAGTCTATGTATTGGGTATTAGTCTCTCCATTTGACCGCATATTTAATATGACTTGATATGTTTGATTTGCCATCAGATATGTATGTTTGTTTTGTAGATGATCTGACATGCCATACATGTAGAAGATATGAATTGAAACTTGTAAAAGACATGACACATGGAAGTAATACGAATAAGATAATGATATGGAATCTGAAAAGGATAAAATCTACATGTATAATATGATACGAGTTAGAAGTCACATAAGAATAGGCTTAGTTATATGCATAAGGAAAAGTAAATGTAAAAAGATTGTGACAGCGATTATTGTTATTGGTCGTTACTGTCTATATGTTCCCACTAAGCGTAAAGCTTAGCAAGGGTGTTCAATCCGTGTAGGTACTGAAGAGGAGATAAAGAGGACAGGACATTCCACACCAGCAGTACGGGCCATCTTAGAGATAAGTGCTCACCAGCACTGTTCCTCGATCTCTGATGTTTGTATTAGATATGTACATGTATAAGTATTTGTATAAATAAATGGGACTTAGTATATGTGTATAGATTTTGATGGACACCACTCTGATGGTAGTTCTTTTGTGTATGTAAATGATTTTGGTTATTTATAAAATTGTTTGTATACCCACAGTATAAGTCTTCGCCTCGAAAAAAAACAGTAAAGTGTCTCAAAGATATGGTTTCGCACTTGAAACCGGTTCGATTCCGCCAATCGGTCGGATCGGGAATCGGCGTGACAATAACAAAGCTACTCCTTCGCTAACTCTCCCCCCAACTAAATGTCACATTGTCCGCAATGGGGCTTGGATTGGAAAGTTAGAGAAGGAAGTGATACCTCCTTGATGAGATGTACCCGTTGTTGGATAGGAGACTTTGCAAGCTTTCCACCAAGACCTTATTCACCCCATTTGGGCTTCAAATGAACAAGTTAGAAGAAGAAATGAGAGGAAAAAAGTGACCAGTTAGCGTATTTTGAAAATTACACATTTATCATAATTTCAAAAGTGTTCTTTCTAGCTATATTTAGATTATACACTCTCTAATCTTTCCAACGATACCACAATTACCCAAAACAGAGTTCGGATGAAAAAGTTATGGTCAAAAACAAAATCATCGCAAAATGGAGGGAGTTGAGGAAAAATCAAACAAAGTCAGAAAATTCAACTGTGATTTTATTTTATTTAATAAAAAAATTTATATATATATTTTTTTGGTTTTTTTTAAGAGATACAAATTTTTTTATTGAATATATATATATATATATATATATATATATATATATATATATATATATATATATATATATATATATATATATATATATATATAAGAAAAGAAAAGTTTTTTTTTAATAAATAAAATAAAATAAAAGGAAAAAAAAGGCATAAGGGCAGATAAAGGCGGTTGCAAAAATTCAGAACCGTAGGGGGTGTTATGAAATTTCTCACTGCTAGAAAATTGTCAGTTTTGCTATTCAGCCTCCCACATCTCACCTACTTCAAAAAATTTGACGCAAACTGCAAAAATAAACACATAAAAAATAAAAAAAATGCAGAAAAATTAAAAATAGGCTAGAAACAAAAATTAACTTAGCATTAGAGAAAATCTAAAAAGTAAAATTAAATAAATAAAATAAAATAAAATAAAATGGGAAAATAAAAACAAAACATGGGGGAGCCTGAGTCCCCCCAAACCAGTTTCTCAAGCCTTTAAAGGCTGTTGGAACTCGTGGAGTTTGTTGAATTGCTGAGGTCCAGGTGCTCCAAATTTGAACCAACACCTAAACCATCCGCTATGCCATGCAAGCATTTAGCCACAATTTTCGATGGTGGCAAAAGTTTCAACATAGGCCACTAACTTCCTAAAGTATCGTATAGGCAAAGATGCATGGGATGGCATTAGCAAAGAGGTGTTTCTATGCTACAGTTTAGGCAAGTGTGATGTGCACTGGGTCAGGACAAGGCAATGAGCTATTGGTGGCTTGGGCAATGGGCTTTTGGGGCTCTTCCCCTGCTTCCTTTCCACTACCTTCTTCACTAATCAAGGGGAGAATTTCTTCTTTTCTCCTACATGGCCCATAGATAACACATAATCATGGGGCATCCCGCAGCCTCGTGAGCCTGGGCCTGGTTCCTCTTCAATTCCTCCCGGCTACAGCTTGAGCCTCGTTTCACCCAAAATAGTGTCAATCAGGCACTCATCCTCCAGATTTTCTTCCTCTTGATAAACATGTTGGCCGACCGCGCTTCCTGAAATCGGTGCACCGCAGTTGTCAAATTTATGATCACTTCGTCCGGAACCCATCCACCCTTTGTTCAGTGAGCCTCCACCTGTCAATTCTCCGATTGGCTTGACGTTCACCCGCCCTACCCTCTATGAAAGTATCCACCGCCTTGCTCGTTCGCATTGCTCGCTTCAACTAAAGAAGTTAACTATGGTGGTTGTGGTGGCTGAGGAGTTGAAGCATAAGTGGAGAAGCAGTTGGTTCCCATGAGGAATTTGGGTGGTTCCCTCAACTAGGGTTGTAAACACTACCATATGGTGTAGTAGCTAGAGGAACCATGTAGGAGGGTGCACTCACCCATGGAGGGTTTCTATAGTCCCTCATGGACCTATATGCATTAGGTTCTCTCTCCATTGGGTACTGACAGTGTTGCTCTCCCTCTAGGTGTTCCATTTGATCAAAGCTAATATTCAATTCAGAATTGGACTCTTGTAGAACACCGACTTTGATCAACCTGCCTCTGCACTTCTTACCCACTAGAACACGTTCTTCCTCGCAGCCAAGAACAGGCGCACACAAGATAACCAAGAAACAGTCCTACCTAAAGGGTTAGGGTTAGCTAAAAAAAAAAATAAACAGGGAAACCAAAATTAACAAACTGACAAAAAAAATACTAAATAGAAAAATAAAAGTAAATTCACCAAATCTTGTGATGAGGATCACAAGTATTCATCAGGTCATCATTTTCACTTAGGCACCATCCCCGGTAACGACGCCATTTGATTCGCACATAAACGTGTAGATAGGCAACTCCGAACCAACAAAATTTATAAACCTATACCTTCTACTGCTGTAGCCTAGCTACTACAGTATAGCGGCTCTAGGGTCGAACTCAAGGATGGGTTTTCTTCACACAAAATGATTTACAGTGATTCAAAATGGTGAATTCGTTTTGGATTTTAAGGTTTGGTAAAAACAGGGAGGTTTTGATGGTAGCAAACTAAAAATAAGCTAAGGAAAAAAAAAAAAGAAATCTCCTTGAAGTATCAAGCTACTGGGTGTAGTTTCTAATGGTAACTGAGGGTTTCCAAGGTCTTTTCCTCGCGTTGGGGAGGATGACCTATAGTCATCTCCCGAACCGGTTCTTCATTTAGCTATAAAACCTAACCCTTAATAACTATCATTTGAAAAATGGTATTCAATGAGCATCAGTGGTCTCCGACAGTGAAAAATAATTCTCCTTAACTCACCTTACAATGATTAATAGAGGGTAACTAATGAATCTCAGTGGATCTAGCAATAAACATCCACTTAACCCTAAAAGATTACCAAATACAGGTCATTCAAGGTGAATCTAAGGGATCTAAACCTAGAGTTCAAAGGAAACACAAAACTACTCCCTCCTCCAAAGAGCCTTAAGATCCTCAGACCAAAGCAGCTCCTCCAATTTAAAGGCTGATGAAAGGGTTTTAGTCAGCCATCCTCCCCAGTTGTCATCCCTGGGTGTTTGCCAGCGAGAAAGAGAGAAAATAAAGGAAAGTGAAGAAAAAAGAAAAGAAGCGGGAATTGCTGAAAGGTTCCCGCCTAAATTTATTAATGAGCAAAAAAAGTTGGATTATGTTACAATGCTTGTCTGGGGCTTTTATAGCCAAACACCCTTACAAAATACCAAAAGAAAATAAAAGCAAAAGCTATTACAGGGGATAAAACGAGAAGAAAACCAAAAAGGAGGAATAAAAGTCAAAAAGTCAAAAAGCAGCATGAACAGTGTCAAGAGGCGGAAAATTGGCAAAACTGGAGAGTAGGTTGCGAAAATTGACAACCTGCGAAATTTCGCAGGAATTTCTCAACCCTGCTTTATGCTTCTTCTCATTTGCTTTCGTCTCTTCCGTTTCGCTTTCTTCTCGGGTTTCGAATTCGCAGCCGAGTTCAACTCGAATTTACATGCCAATAGAGTCGATCAAAAACTTTGGCATGATTAGCTTGCAAAAACTACAAAATTGGCCACAAAATGCGATTGGTAGCCTTGCTAGGTCCTTAACATGCCAATTGGGTTAATTAAGATTATTAGTACACAAAAAGTGCTCAAAACTTGCAATAAATCGGGTTCAAAATAGCACTATTTGGGCACTAATAAGAGCTAATGAAGCCAGAGCAGAACAGATGAAAGAAAGAGCAAAGAACTTGATTTCAGAAAAAGTAGCAGCTCTAATGGAAGGAAGTTTAAAAGACAGAGGCTTCATTGCAAAAAGAGGGTTCAAAAAGGTTATCTCACCCTTTGCTGAAATGCTAGAAAATAGAGGATGTCACCACCTGGGTGAACACCGAGAACTCCGGGTTATGCATCTGTGAAAGAATTCCTGCGAATATGGTGAAAAGAAGGAAAAAAGGGTATATGTTAGAGGTCATGGGGTAGAGTTCAAGATAGAGGAGATAAAATGTGATTGTTTAATCTGAGGGTGCAGGCTGATGGCTCTAAGTTCAAGAAACAACTCAAGGAACCGTAAACACAAAAATAAGAGACTCCACTCACAAATGAAAAGGAAAATAGAAAGGGAAAAAAAAAAAACCCTTTTAAATCCATTGCCATAGGAGACCTGACTGAAGAAGCTAAGGTATGGTTTTACTTTATCAGTTTTGTCCTTATGCCTTCTAAGCATCTAAGCACAATCAGAAGAGAGGAAGCAATCATTCTCTACACATTGTTGAAGGGTTACAAGATAAATGTGGGAAAAATTATTGAAAAGTCTATCTTGGGTTACTCTGAAAGCAAATGCAGGGGAATGATTCCACACCTAACCATAATAACCAGACTCTACATCAAAGGGGGAGTTGACGAAGAATGGGGGACCGAGGAAACCTACCCCAGAGCCTCCCCTCTGACCTTAATAGGTATAACTAAAGGACAAAAGAATAGAGGGAAGGGAAAGGAAAAAGAAACATAAGAAGAAAAGGGGAATGAAGGTTGTACCGAGCTAGAATAGTGGGAAAGCCAAATTCTAATGCAACCAGAAGCTCAGAGGAGTCAAATCCAATTCTGGAATGCATCCCCAGGGTTGAGACAAACCCATCATGAACAAGTTGAAAGTTCCTGGAAGAACTGCAATCATACAGAATTGATAGAATTGCTAATGTCTATGCGATAGGAAATGAAGGAAAGAGATAATCAATTAAAGACATAGCTTCAACTCAGGGATGAGTATTTTGATGCAGAGCTTAGAAGAAGGGACCAGAATTTAGATGATGCAATCAAGAAAGAAGGAAGAGGGAAAGGCAATGAGAAAAGGTAAGATAGAGTGGAGAACAGTCTTGAGAGATAGAGACAATGCCTTGAAGGCAAGCATGGACTCAAGAGACAGCAATTGCATGAACAATCTAGGACACTACAAGCAGAGTTTTCGCTTGATGAGCTATGAGATAAAAAAAAATAGGACACTCCTAGAATCTCTAGCTATGAGGCAGCGAGGACTTACAGAGAGCAATGCTAAGATCCTAGAATGGGCAATGAAGACAAAGGTCCAAAGAAGAAGAAGATACCTCGGCCACAAACTAATCTCGATCAGACCCTACACTATAGTTTGTCCCCGTGGTGTTACACTCCAATTCCATAATTCTATACCAATCCGCATTCACTGTGAGCAGCCCTTCTACACCACAAGAAACAAGAAAAATGAAAATCATAGTGCATAACAGGAAAAAAGAATCTCACCCCAAAGAGAGAAGGTGGAAGAATATCTATACTTAAGCAAACAAGGAGAGGGTCAAGTAGGGAATAAAAAATGAACAATACCCTACCTTTCCCACCTCCTCATACTCTTTGTATTCAAAGCCCATTCCTCTGAATAAAATAAACATTAATGCAAAAAAATTGTGTTCTTTTGTGTTTTTGTTTTTTATTGATGTGTTTTAATTAATTGTCTTTGCTTCAATGTTTGTCATTCGCTTGGTTGAATAAAGAAGAAATCAACTACCTGGATAATATTGTTTATTTGATGCAAAGATGTTCGGGGTGAAATTCCGAGAGAACAATCATGGGTTGTACAGATTGTCAGGGAGTCAATGCATAATCAAAATGAACTTCTTTACTTGATTAAAATAACACAACAGCAAAAATTCAAATCCAAACAACCACTGATAGATGCATTATGGTAGGCTAATCCCCAATTGGAAAAGGAAGTTGCAGTTTAGCCATAATGAAGTTAAATGATCAGATTTAGGAAGATGTACTCAATAGGAAACACAAATAAGACTTTTGAGACCTTTGTGTAAACATTAAGGTCAGAAAAAATCCTGAAAAACAATGCACATGGTCAAAGTGAGTCCTTAACAAACTGTGAAAAATTAGGGACATCTTCTGGGTTCATTCATAGTCAAATAGTCTAAGGTCCTAGAACTTGTTAGATTATTAGTCAAGGCGCAATCCTAGGCAATACCACTAACAGGAAGTGATATAGACCATCCTTGGAAGTTTGAGCCTTTCAAGCCAACCCTCATAATTTGCACAAGCATACACTCTAGTTCCAGAATTGAGCCAAATTGCCTAATTTTTTCATTGAACCAACAATTAGAACCTTAAACTCTTCCTTTATTCTAATCATATAGTAAAGAATCCTTTATTGCCTAGATTTCAGGAAAAGAACTTCAAAATTCAGAAAATGATAAGATTGGAGGAAGATTATTTTGTTTAGAAGGGAAAAACAAGAATGAAGGATGGAAGAAAGAGAAGAACAAATGAAGGAAAGAAAAGAAATACAAAGAAGAAGTCAAAGATTGTACATTGTCAAATTGGAATAAGTTTTGTCTCGTGGCCTTCCTCTCTTGAACAATTAAGTTCATAAGGGTGTTTCAACACCTAGTACCCTAATACCAACTCGGTACGGAGCCAAGTAACCCAAAGTTCTCCAAGAGTGGTAGAAAGCCTAAAAAGACAAAACATTGCACTATTCTTAAAAATCTTTGGCAAATGAAAATAAAAGGAAAAAGGGCTTCTATCTAAAGGGACTGACTTGATTAGAATGACAGTGGTAAATAAAATTACCAAGATGAGAGTATGCGGTATGGACATAAAGGGCTTCTATCTCATTCTTCATCGCTCCCACTCATGTGCGTATGCATTCTTTCATTGTTCCCTGCCTTGTTCATAATCGCATCCGGGGCTTTTGCTTCTATGGCTATCATTTTGTCTAGTCCAATAAGACCACTTCCCCTTAGTCTACTATTGCTCCCTGAAGCTTCAGATGGAGCCTTGTAGTTGCATTTGGCAAGGTCTTCAATCAGTTGTCTTGCCTTCTCTGCATTTCTTCTTTTAAAAGCTCCACAACAGGATACATCAATTATACCCTTGGAGGCATAATTCATGGCATGATAGAATATATCCATCTGAGTTGTCAGATCTATTCCATGCATAGGACATCTCTTCTCCCTGCTTGAAAACAATTATTTCTCCTATTCTCTCAGCAGTTAGAGCTGGAGGAAAAAATCTGCTCATATATGCCTCCACCAACTCTTCCCAAGTGTTCACTGATCCCACTGGAAATGAATCAAACCATGTTGCTGCCACATCTCTCAGTAAAAAGGGGAAGAGTTATAGCTTGATTACTTTTGGTCTCACCCCATTCAGCTTGATTGTGTTGGACATCCTCATAAATCTCCCTTATGCCTTACCGGGACCGACGTGGTGACCGTGAACCCGGGTGTTGCCGCACTACGGTAATCAATGTCGCTTCCAACTCAAAATCGCTTTGCTTCAATTGTCGGGTTGTCTTGACCGCACTTCGATAATGTTCAAAAGTCCTCCATAGTATTAGGCCTTTTGATTTCTCTCTTACTTCTTCTCTTCTTCTCTTTCTCTGAATAGGCTCAAGAACGATTCCTCGATGTGCCATATTTCTAGATTATGCACTGGTGATCCTTCGCAAATTCTATAGTGTTCTCTCTATTTTAGTATCTAGAGGCAACAGATCTGCTTCTGGTCTTCTATGCATTTAAAATCTTCCTGAAATAGAAACACACTAAGATCAAATGAATCATGTGAGAAACAATTACCTCCATTATGCTCATAGAAAAATGTCAATAGCTTCTTTAGCTACTGCTTTTAAAACTATTTTTGTGATTTTCTAAAAAATAATATTAAAAAGATAAATGACCAAATTAGTAAATCCCTTTTTGGTTAGAATATTGATCTTTAAACGTATCATCTATCCTCGGCAACGGTGCTAAAACTTGATAAGACCAAATGATATATGCAAATTTATGACACTGTCACCAGAGGAATATTATATAATCACAAGCAACAATGCCATAAACTTGTTGAGACCATTTTTCATATGTATGACAAAATGGAATTGTTTTCTCTTGTAAGATGACTCATTTAAAATTTGTGTTTGTGGTCTCAATCACTGCAAGTGCACAGTCGCATAAGAATCAGCGGATATTTAAAGTCCAAATATCATTCTCACATGATTAGATGATAAATCAAAAGATCTGATCACCCCAACTACTCAAGATCATTACTATTCGACTCCACTGATATAATAAGAGGACTTAAAAGTATCCTAGACGAAAATCTTAAATATACAAGCTAGTTTAATAAACAGGCTGAGGATTCACTAAGTGAGACAAAACTCAGATCCTGCCTGTTAATAATAATCAATTTCACATCATTTCAATTTTAGCTCAAACACACTGAAACTAAGTTTCACAAAGATGCAAGGTAAGATGGTCTGATTTCTCCTTAACAATACTTTTCATTGATTAAAGGTTCATATTCATTTATGGTGACATGATTCTAATCATTACTTGTAATATATAACCCTTCTAAGAATCAAGTATTTTTCTTCATATCACACTGCATCTTAGGACTCATAGAATTCCCGCTCTACAGACGTGGACTTCAAGTAGTTCTCTCCACTGATCGACACTCATCCTACACTTCTGATGCAAATCTCCATCTCCTTGATTAGATCTTAGCTACCACGGGATCAAAATCAATTCATCAGAAAGAGGAGAAACCTCTGAGTAATTAGACAGATACTTCATTCAACCTATCTCAACTTATAAGTGTTATATCTATCCGGAAAATCTTCAAAGTTCATTGAACTCCAGTGATATCTACCATACCCACGAGGAACTGCTCTACACTCAGCATCTCCATCTCCTGCGGTCACCTGTGAGACCTCTTAGAAATCGAAAGGGAGACACACACACTAGCATTGAAAATTTCAGAACTAGTAAATTTATAAACAATACCTTAATCAAATAAATTCAAGAATTCTAATTAAAGCTTCCTTTCTCACTATGCAGAAAATAACTATCATCAAAGACCCATTTCCAGTGAGCTCATTTTCTCAAAACTGGTTTACTCATATCATTAACTAACTGATTCGTGCCATGGTAGGGTGAGCGGAATCAACAAAATTTGTTTCCTGATAGCCCACGCCAGTCAAGCTTACCGCAAAGATGCGTCGTTGGCCGAACACGTGATGGGTTTTCATCTCTACGAATGATTCGCATTAGTGTTTGAAAATCAGAGGTTTTAGTTTGGATTTTTGGATTTGGTTGTATCAGGAGGTTGTGGCTGTCTTACTCACCGACCGAAATGGTTAAAGTGAAATGTGAATGGCACTTTAAGGCTCGGGTCACTAACTGGCAACACTGGGTATTATGGTCCTCGTTATTTCGCATTACGGCAAGTGACATATAATCAAAGCCAAAATGATCTTTGTTTAGCTATAAAATCTAACCCTATAGAACCACTCCTATTTTTGAGTCAATACAAGTACTAAGCATTCAAAGTCCTATCTGGGCTTTAAAACCTAGCACTCAAACCTCATTTCAATGGCTCGTAAGGACCATTTGAAAGAATAACAGCAGATCGAATAATAAGTATGCACTCGTACCCCAAAGCATGGCAAGTATTGAATCGTAGCAATGACATTAAATTCAAGATTAAACTCTAGATTAGAAAGTCGGGGACCATAAATACATCACCGAGTATTTAAAACATGAGACCCGCAATGTACCCCAAAACCAAGCTAGCAACCCTCTTCAAGGCTATGAGGCTTAGTTCAAGCATCCTCGAGTTGTCATCCTCAAGGGTGTTTGGCAATGAGAAATGAAAGAAAGAAGAGAGGAGAAGAGAGCAAATGAAACCCTAAAATGAAAGTCAAGGAATTTTATAAATGAAAAGCCGCAAAATTCATGAGGCTATAAAATTATGGGGGTTTATATAGTCCACCCAAAAGTGTGAAAATACAAGAATGCCTAAAATATTGGCCACAGTGCGGACAAGGTGGTAATACAACAAAACGCAAATGCTTGGCATTAATTATACAAAAATCACAGTATGCTTATTTTCGCTTATGAGGGATTAATTGGCTAGCATAGCAAAATTTCACAAATTTATTAAATTCCCACAGAGATAGCGAATTGGAGAAATTTCGCTTATCAACTGAATTTCCGCTAGTTAGCGAAATTTCAATAGGCTAGCTTAAAATTATAGAGATAGCGAAATTGGTTAATTTCGCTAGGCATGGTGAATTTCGCTAGCCTAGCTTAGTTTCTCTCACTCGCACGACGCGAAAATCTCTTTTCGCCATTTGTCATAAATTTTCGCAATCCCAGCGACATTTTCGCAATCATAGCGAAAATCCTAGGATCGCCTGTTTTGCTCACTGCATCTCACTGCATCAACTGCCTTCAAAATCCACTTTAAATTCCTTTATTTTTGATGGCCGAAACACCGTGGATTCCTAAAGATTCGCACATATCTTGTCATTAAACTTAAAACACAAAGGGCCGTGCACGCAAAGACCCGCAAAATCACCAAAACAAGCTCGAAATGGCATCTGAACTAAGTGGACCCGCACATCAATTGGCTTAATTGATATGATTAGTGCGCAAAAAGCACTCAAAACCTATCTTGGATAGGGTTCAAAATAGCACTTTTTGGGCACTAATCACTAACTGATCAGGAAAATTCACTGAAATTATAAACAAATTAAAATAAATGAACTCCAAAAACCTTCCAACATCCATTTAAATCAAACAGTTAATGAAAAGAAGAATTTATAAAGAAATACTAGCTCGAAGCTACACTTCAGTACAATGCCCAAATCTAGAAAATTAAAGGAAAATAAACTGACTAAGAAAACTATACTAAGCTAAATCTACTAAAATGGAAAAGAAAAAAATAAAAAATAAAAAATGTACAAGAGTCTTCAACCACCAAGAAATCCTAGAGCCCCCGAAGCTTCGCACATTGCCCTAGAAGCGTGTATTTATAGGCTTTCCAATGTTACCAATTGCATTACGAATCCCCAAAATTATGGCCCAACCGGGTCTCTTATCGACATAGAAAGTTTGTCACGACAGAAGCTCCATTTTTATCGTCTCCGTCAGAATCTCTCAAGTCACACGACCTTTCTAGGCTTGTTCTTAATTTGTGTTGTAAAATACTTTGTTGATGTCGCGACATAAATTTCTTTCAGCAGTCTTGTTATAAATGCCTTGTGTCGCGACACTAAAACTGTTTGCACCCAGCTTCTCATGGTCTTGTTCTTATGGAGTCTGTCGCGACATAATTTTCCTTATCGTGACAAACAATTGTTTTTCAGCCTAGCAACTTTGTTGCGACAGAGTTGCCTTTGTCGCGACAGGATTTCTTTAAGTCCTTAGTAATTTTCTATCGCGACAAGAAACTCTTTTGGTCGTGCGAGCTGCACTTTTCTTCTCGTGTTCACTACCGAAATGCTTGTCGACATAGAATTATTTGTTGCGACAATTGCTTCGCCATCTCTCAAGTCTTCACTTCGTCGCGAATCTACTTTTCTTATCGCGATAGAATTTTATCATTCCTTAGCTTCTATTGTCGCGACAGAAAACTTCTTTGTCGCGACACAGGTTTTGCCTGCAAATCTTGATTATGTCACAACAAGAAGTTTCTTTGTTTCCATTTTCTTGTGTTGCTCTTCAACATCTTGTCGCGACAGGGAATTCAACTCCTTAATGTTTTGTTTGTCACGACATAAATAATCTTTATTGCGAAAGAGATTGTGTTGCCCTTGGTTGTGAATTTTGACTGTTATGTTGCGACATGATTTCCTTGAGTTGGCTTAATGATGGAAACTTTGTCGCAACATAAAAACACTTGTCTTAGTTGACTTGTTTTTCCTTTCTGATATTTTCTATCACGACAGAATTGTCTTTTGTCGCGACAGAGTTCATTCATTAGTCTTCAACTTTTATGTTGTGACATAAAAAATAATGTTGTGACACAATTCCTTCAATTATTTATTTAAGTATGTCGCTGACAGATTTCGTGGTTACGCTGACGCCTTCTTCAAAATCTTCTTCAAGTTTTGTTGCGACAGAAAACTTACGGTCGCGACCTAGGAAGCTCTTTTCAGCCTTGAGTTCTGATCAATCTTTGTTGTGACATAGATTTGCTAGGTGAGACATAGTTCCTTGGGACTGTTTGAATTTTGTGTCGCGACACATAAATGTTTGCGGTCACGACACGCATCACATGGTCCTCTTTTTCTTCTTTTCCGTCGATTCTCTCCCTTTTCAATAATCGTCATGAAACACAAAGGATAATATTCCACATTTTGGCATAAAAATAGATCTTAAACTGTTAAAAACATGCCAGAAAAATGGATTAAAAATAGAAGAGTTTTACACTCATAAATGGGGAAACTACACTACACTTACGACTCTTGATTCAATATAGTCAAGGGGATGAGGTCATTTTCAGTCATGTTTGAAGGTCCTAGGGATATTTAGTATCGTTGGGTAGATCTCGCAACCACGAAAGCATATGGGGTTCACATCACAATACATATATGCATGGTGTTTCTCTTAATGATGTGATATGGGAAAGGAGAAGAATTTCTAAAAAGTTTATGAAAGAATCATCAATACGTTTGAAACGGTGACCATTACCCTTAGGCCTTAAATATGGTAAGTGAACATTACCCTTAAATATGGTAAAAATATTTCTACAATGACAACTCTTCATAACTTTCTACTTCTACCTATCATAAAACTAGAAATTATGAAAATGGGCTCTACACATTATCAAGCCATACTTTATTAAAATATATAAATGTCCATGTAATTAATCTTTATTGGATCAATTTTAATTTGGAAAAAACCTTAGTGACAATTGTCACGCCCCGAAACCCACCATAGGCATGACTAAGTTGACCACACCCCAAGCCTCTTCAAATTTTTAGGCTGGTTTGAAGAATGAACCATACTAACCTTTCAGAACTAGATTTTCATTCAATTACCAACACATGTTCAAAGTAAATGCGCAACTTTCTAAATTCATAAATTCTCCAAATTCAAAATTTCATGCCGACAAAAAATTACTTCTAAATATCCAAATCTCAATTGTGCATGTCATATAAAGCTGTTCAGAATATAACAATATTTGGGATCAACCAACTTGTACTAATATAAAAACGAATGTTATCATCCAAGTGACTTTCTCAATTAACTTTCAAACCCAACATTTCTAATAAACATGAACTTATTAGGGTCAACATGATCCAACATAGAGTTCAAATCAAACTTAATGACGAATTTAACTTTCAACCTAATGCATCAATACTCCTCGCTAAACTAAGCATTCGAAAAATGTCAGTCGAATGAAAGTGAGCTTAAAGCTCACAGAAACATTACATATTTTCATGGATCAAAAGTTTTCAATCATATAACAATAGAGATGTTTTTCATCAAACTTTAGATTAAAAATAAGTTGGAACATTAACAAAATTTACTTCAAAACACTCACATCCATTTCAAATCAGTTTCATATCAAGTTTGATCCCAAACAATTTCATATCAAATTTCGATTCAAACACTTTCATATCAAGTCCCAAATCAAATACATTTCAAATATATTTTCTTGGTCATCAAATATCAAACAGCCCAGCCATGTGGGACTTTCAAATGGGTGGCTAGCCAAATCGCTCCTTTGCCACATCCAAACACTACTAAGACTAAGAATCTCCTAAACCGAAACCCCTGGGGGTTCAAATCAATTACATTCGCCACTCAAGGAATGTAAAGGTCAACTACTATTCCCGTGGATACGGTCGATCACAACCTATTATTCCCGCTGACAGGCCGAATCCAACTAAAAAAGCCAAATATTTCATTCAAAAGCTCAAATTACAAAACATCATATCTCCATTCTTTCGTAAACAAAACAAATCTCAAAAGTGCAATCATACAAAACTACTTTTTGATCCATGGATAATCAAATAAATAAAAAAGTAAAACTTTTCATAAACCAAGATTATATATAATTCAGTTAAAACAATTCTCATCCTCAAATGAAGTAAAACCAAACAATTTTTTTTTAAAGATATGCATTAATATCCCTTACCTCAAAGGAGTAGTCAAAAGCTTTGAAAGAGTTAATCCGAAGAATTTCACCTCAATGAAATATTTCTCCTAAAATAATAAGGAAGAAACTATCATCATTACTTATTTATTCTTAAAACCTTCCTAATTTGATATTCTTAACAATGATATTATTTTTAATTTTTTAATCCATAATAAAAGTTAATGGGTTTCTAAATATTTTGTTAAAATTTGTGATTTATAAAAAGTTTATTCTATCAACATGATTTTTTTGTTCACCTCAAACATATTAACAACTGCTCAAAATGATAACTATTTGAATTATAGAAGTTTTACAAATTTTATAAGACTCATATTCCTTTCGGATCTTATTTTAATAATTTATTTATTTTTATACTCTTAATTTGAACTATATCTTTTACTAGAAATAAATAATATTAATAATATTTTACAAATTATATTATTACACAATACTCATCTAGCCTTTTTACCTAACAATTATCATATTTGACAACAAGTATTATTAACGGATCTTATTTCCTATAATTGCTAAATAATTATTCTAATCATATTCCTTATCTAATAAATTCTCAATCGTTAATAAAATATTTACTTGCCAAAATTAATATATCTTTAAATACTTAACAAATACATATATTTATACAAGATTCAGCCTTTTCAAATTTATCTTATTTGTTTATTATTATTTTCTTTCAGAAATTATCCTTAAATACTTTTTCATTCTTATACTCAAAGTAATTTAGTATGACACCACCAATCCTTATTTTATTTTATTTCTAAAGAACGAAAGTGTAATCTAAATCTAACTTCTTCAGGGTTGATCTAAACTAAAAGAAAATTAAAGAATCTACATCAAAAAAATCTAGAAAAATAAAATAAGGAAGATCTTACCTAGAGAAATTTGTTTTTCAAACCCTTATCCCAAGTCGCACGTCCTCCCAATTCTACCAAATGTAAAGAAATTCAAAGATGAATAGAAATGATTTTCTTTTCTTATTCCAATTTATACCTAGGGTATCTATTAGGAAAATTACCTTTTTACCCCTCTTCCATTAAATTAATTAATTAACTAATTGAATTATCATTATTATTTTCCTAACTTATACCTATGAAAATTTCTGTCATTATTATTTTTCCTAATTTATACTTATACAAATTCCTGTCATTATTATTTTCCCTAATTTATACCTATAAAAATTTCTATCATTATTATTTTCCCTAACTTATACCTATACAAATTCTTGGGTGTTACAACAACATTCATTAATACATGTTGACCCATTATTTTCCAACATATTTTTCTTTTTGATGATTGATTGCAAAAGGATTTTACATTTATAAAATTTTTAATGCGTTAAATAATTTTATTTTTATTATTTTATGTATAAGATGAAGATAAGATTTCGATATTATTATTTATTCTATTGCTTAACCTTTTTCTTTTGATGATTTAAAATGAGACATTAACTTATAAATAATTTAAAATTTGTTTAAAAAATTTTAAGTCGTAAATTTCTTATTGAAGAAGTCTTCATGTAGAAATAATTTATCCAAAATTTCTTCATAATTTGAGTTTGTTATAAAGAATGAAGAAAGGAAGAGAGAAACTGAGAGAACAAAGAAAGAACTCTAAAGGTCCTTTTTCTCCCTATATTTTATTATCAAGGATCCTATATATATAGGGGTCTTCATTAATACAGTAATAAGTACATCCATAATGATTCACCGGTAAATGTGTGGTCATTCACATTTCTCAATGAATTATTTATAATACTCCCCCTTGAATGACCATCACTAGATAGTTAGTATTGTCTCATTGAAAACCTTGTCAGTAAAACCCAGTGGGATAAAACTTGGACGAAGGGAAAAAGAGTGCAGCATATTAACATTTTTAACAATTCTCCCCCTAATAGTGACATAATACTTCATTTTGAAGATCTTTTACCTAACGCATACCAATATGGTGTACAAGTTTTTTGAATGTTACAGTGGGTAGAGCTTTTGTACATAAATCTATTAGATTATCACTGGACCTTATTTGTTGCACATTGATTACACCATTGTTCTGAAGTTCATGAGTATAGAAGAATTTTGGTGAAATGTGTTTAGTTTGATCACCTTTAATATATCCTCCTTTGACTTGTGCAATACATGCAACATTATCTTCATATAATACTGTTGGTTTGTTCTTGATAGAAGATAATCCACATGATTTTCTTATGTGTTGTTGTGAGACACCGGAAAATCCAGATTCCCTAAAGGGGGATAAACGGTACTCTTGGCCAAACTGAATTTTCTAGATCTCGATGATCAAACTCACTTCACCGTTGAATCGTCTCGCAAAATCTAGCTACCACGTCGACCTCGCTGGATTCCGAGGTGGTCGAATTTCCACGCTTCATACAGGCCTGAAGGACACGTTAGTTACGAGACGCTGGCCACTAAGACCCTCGTGCCACAAGTGGGATGACTTTATGATAAAAGAAACGTCTACATCGAGCCACATGGGGCGGCATGATCCCACGGCTCACAATGATCCACCTGGAAACCGATGATGTCAAAAAGAAATAAAGAACAAAGTTGAAGCGATGGAAAATTGAGAGCCACACAACGTCGTAAGGAGGGGATAAGCTTCCTCCTTCGACCCATACACGTCGAATGCTCCAAAAAGATGGTAGAAAATCCAAAGAGAAAGGGAGAAATGGGGGAGAAAGTGGGGAGAAAATGGAAAGAGAAAAGAAAGAGAAATGAGAAAAGAAACAAAAGAAAAAGGGAAACGTAGTGAGGAAGAAAGAAAAGATCCAGGAGGTCTTGGATCTCATTTTCTAGAGAGAGAGTCTCTTCCTTCTCTTTAGGTTTGTAGCCGATCCGACCGTCGGATTCCTTCGAGACAAGAAGGGAAGTTGTTCTACACGAAGAGGACAACGAGTGGACTCCGGTTTTAGGGAGTTTCTACAAACTCCGAAAAGGTAGGGGTTTTTCTCCTACTTGTTTTACTTTTTGCCTAAGGGTTATGTAATGGATAGAGATTTGTTGAGGCCTGGATGGCCGTGGTTTCGGTTCCAAAAGCTTTGGACCGAGTTAAGAAATCCCTAGAGTGTTTTGGATAGTCCACTGACTCAAGCCAGGTGATCAGGTGGGATGTGTACAAGGCCATGAGAAAATAAATATGCCGATCAGATGTTGGGCGGGCGCTCCCAAGATGCGGACTCCTTGGATTGTGCTTTTTGTACCATGTAGCTAACCTTATGTTATTGTCATAAATTGAAATAACATACGCATGATTTAATTATGTTAATATATGCATGAGTGATATATTAGCATGTGTCGGATGTTCAGGTGCCATTGTATCAAGTAATTTAGGGGTGGGGAGTAATCCGCAGGAAATCTCCACCACTGGCTTTCTTGCTCACCCCGCGTGACCATTTTTTTAGGTAAATCGAAGACGCTGGGCTGGGATGGAACGCCTCCGGGCCTTAGAGGCGGCGAAACCGCCAAGATGGCCCTCTTGTATTTTGTAAAATTTCAAGTAAAGACTCATTGTATAAATTGTAATTAAATACAATTGTAATAAATCATTTTTGTATAGAATGTACATTTTTATGAGTAGGATGCGAGGCCTGCGGCCATTTTTGCACATGCACGCGCTACGACACGGCATACGTAGATTTCGCTGGTCGACGGTAAATAACTGACACCCCTGATCAGGCGCCACAGCTTGTATCATGGATCCCAACCAAACACATTCCTGACAGCTTCCATGCATGACAAGTATTTCGAATGGTCGGAGGAGGTGGCCACCATCGCTTTTTTATCGACCTCCTAGATATAACCCAGATTTCCATAAGTAAATATATATCCTATATGTGATCGAGCTTTGTGAGGGTCCGAAAGATAACCTGCATCTACATAACCGAAAAATTGTGGTTCCAATGTTTTGGAATAAAATAATCCCATGTCACATGTCCCACGAAGATATCTTAATATATGTTTAATTCCGTTCTAGTGCCTTTTAGTTAGAGTTGAGCTGTATCTTGCTAGTAAATTAATTGAGAAAACAATGTCTGGTTGAGTATAATTTACAAGATACATTAATGCACCAATTGCATTGAGATATGGTACTTCAGAACCAAGCAATACTTCATTTTCTTCTTTAGGCCAAAACGGATCTTTGGTCACTTCAAGCAACCTAACAACCATAGGGAAACTAAGGGGTGTGATTTATCCATATGAAAGCGCTTTAGGACTTTTTCTGTATATGTTGATTGATGGATTAATACACCCAATGTCCGATCTGTAGGCTGAGACAATATTTTGTTTTCCCAAGATCTTTCATTTCAAATTCCTTCTCTAAGTAGTCAATTGTTTTGATGAGCTCTTTAGGAGTCCCAATCAAATTCAAATCATCCGCATATACTGTAATAATTGCAAATCTAGTTGGTACTTTCTTGATAAAAACGTATGGGCGAATTGAATTATTCACATATCCTTCTTTAAGCAAATATTGGCTTAAACGATTATACCACATTCTAGCAAACTGTTTTAATCCATATAAAAAATCGTTGTAACTTGATTGAATACATGCTCCGTGATTTCGAATTCATTACTTCAGGTAATTTGAATCATTTAGGGATTTTCATATATACATTAGTATCAATAGATCCATATAAATAGGTTGTGACTACATCCATCAGCCATAAATCAAGTCTTTTGGAGACCGCTAAATATATTAAATAACGAAATGTAGTTGCATCCATTACAGGAGAATACGTCTCTTCATAATCAATTCCATGTCTTTGTGAGAAGCCTTGGGCCATAAGGCGTGCTTTATATCGCACGATTTCATTTTTCTCGTTTCGCTTTCATATAAAGATCTATTGATATCCAACAGGTTTTATATCTTTAGGTGTTTGAACTACTGGTCCAAATACCTCTCGTTAAGCCAATGATTTTAACTCTGTTTGAATTGCTTCTTTCCATTTTGACCAACATTCATTCATATTTTGTGGCTCTTGATCTTCATCATCATGGCGACGCCCATAGCTACTGGAAAGAAAAAGCATCATCTATAAGGGTAGTATTTCGATCCCATATTTTTCCCTTATGTATATAATTAATAGATATCTCTTCATTGTTATGTACCGGTACAATCTCATGAGATAATTGTTCAATTGATGCCTTTGCAAGGGTTATTAGTTCATCATTTAATCCTTTCACATTTGTATGCTCTTCAGAAGCATTGAATTTAACACTTTTCCTTTTTTCTAGGAATTGTATCTTTTGAGCCAATAGGTCATCCGTGTTTTAATTGTGGCTTAGGCTCATCATTAGCCACACTATATTTCAATTTTCCTATTGGAATTTCAATCCGTGTTGGGATATTTGCAGTTGGTATATGTGATTTTCTTACATTTGTTGAATCAATAAATGCTTCAGGCAATCGATTTGCAAGATTCTGTGAATGAATTATCTTTTAGACCTCTAATTCAGATTGCTTTGTCGGGGGGCGGGGGGGAGAGGGTGTCAAGATGAGAAAAAGATGATTCGGTCCATGTAATTTCTCATCATTCTTTTGGAATTGACTTTTCTCCCCCTAATGGCGGGAAAACATCTTCAATAAAAAGACAATTTGCAAATCAAGCAATAAAAACCTCACCCTTGAGAGGCTTAATATAGTTAATAATAGATGAAGATTGAAAACCAACATAAATACCAAGACAGTGTTGAGGACCTAGTTTAGTTCTATGAGTGGGTGCAAGGGGAACACAAACAAAGACAAATCCTAAAAACACGTAATGTGAAATATTAGGGTTGATAACCTAGAACAAGTTGTAATGGGGATAAATCTTGATCAGCAGGACTTAAGGCGAATTAAATTCACAGCATGAATAATAGCATGCCCCCATGCCAATAAAGGCAATTGGTGTTCAAAAGTAATGGTCTAGCAATTAATTGCAGATGTTTGATAAAGGATTCAACCAACCCATTCTGAGTATGAACATGAGAAATTGAGTATTGAACATCTATTCCAATGGACATGCAATAATCAAGGAAGGCTTGAGATGAGAATACACCAGCATTATCAAGACGAATTGTCTTGATATGATTATCAAAGAATTGTGCCCTGAGCCGAATTATCTAGGCTAGTAATATGGAAAATGCAACATTCCGGGTAGAAAGAAGGCCTACATGAGACCATCAATTAAAACCATAAAATAATGAAAAGGTCCACTACCCGAATAGACCCAAAAATATCTCCTTGAACACATTCTAGAAATGCAGGGGATTCAGACACAATCTTTGTAAAAGATGGTCTAATAATTAATTTGCCTTGAGAACAAGCAGTACAACTAAAATCATGAGATTTTACAATTTGTCTGCTTGTTAATGGATGCCTGTTAGAATTTTGAACTATACATCGCATCATTGAAAGTCTCGTGTGTCCAAGTCGTTCATGCCATAGTAAAATACTTCGGGGTCATCAACTTCGTTCATGACAAGATATGAGATTCAAGAGGCTCCATAGTTGTTTGATATAATCCATATGATGAAGAAATCAATTGTTCCAAGATTTTTTTTTTGCCTAGTAATGAGTAAATAATCATTTCCATTATGATTCATAGTTTCAATGTGATATCCATTTCGGTGAATATCCTTGAAAATAAGTAAATTTCGATTAGATTTATTAGAATTAAGGGCATCATCAATTTGAAACTTGGTGCCATTAAGCAGAATAATAGTAGCTCTTCTGGAGCTTTAATTAGGTCAACAGGACCTAAGATAGCTTAAACATTAAATGGAACTAAAGTTAAGTTTGAAAAGTATTTCTTATCACGTAAAATTGTGTGAGTTGTGGCACAATCAATAAGACATGCATATCCAGAAGAATGATCCATATATCTTCAAAAGAAAGACAAAATTTAATTAGAAGAACTCGGTTTGTATTAAATATGTAATAAAAAGTAACATAATAAGCATATATGTTCATCATTGCACACATTGCCATCACCAATCAAATGGTCAATTTTTCCACTCGATTTTCGTGCCAAGCTCGTAGATATCAAACGAAGCAGCCGTGACAGACCATCATTATCAATGAAATTATCATCAATTTGATTGGTAGCTTGGAGGTGACTTGATAAGGATCAATGTGATCCATCGCACTCGACCATTAATAAGTTATTCAATTTGGTTACCCATCCTTCACGGAGGTCGATAAAGGTCAACCAAATGCTCGGGTCAGCATCGACAGACGTGACTGGGGCGACATTTCATTCCACATCTAGCATCCACTTCATAAACCCTTCGCTATGTGGCCCAAATTTGCCTTCTGTAATATTTCCGGGAATGATTCAGCTTTTTGTTATTGGAGTTGTTTCTCTTATTGTGAGGTTTATTATAATCACCTTGATTCCAAGAAATATGGCGACCACGACTACAACCTTGGCCTCGTCCATAAAAATATCCATGCCAACGCCCACGTCTATTAGTTTGAATTATGACATTGGCTTCAGGCAATGATATAGATTTGGTAAGGCGAGATTGGTGATTTTTTAATAACGATTCATTATTTTGTTGAGCTACAAGGAGACATGCAATTAACTCAGAATATTTGGTAAAACAACGCTCTTTATATTGCTGCTGTAAGAGCATATTAGAGGCGTGAAAAGTGGTATATGTTTTCTCAAGACGCCCTCATTCGGCATTTTCTCCACATAATTTTAGCCGAGAGCTGTTTGGAACAAGGCCGAAGTTATAGTCACTAACCAACTTAATATCTTGGTGTATCATAAACGAATCCAATCATAACTGTGCCTTAAGTATTACGGTTCACGGTCATACCCGCTTTTTCAAACTTTTCCTTATGATCAAATTCGATCATCGAATCGTAAAGATATTCACTTTTGATGCCTTCATCAATATGATAGCGAATAAGTATTAAAGCTTTAGCGCGATTCTGTTGGGATGCGGTATTTCATTCTTTGATAGTATTTCCAAGATTCATAGCATCAAAGTGGATTTCAATGTCCAATATCCAAGATAAATAATTCTTGCCCAAAATATTAAGGGGCATCAAATTCGAGTTTGGTGATATTAGTCATTTTCTGAAATAATTAATTGTGTATGAATAAAGTGAAAAGATATAAGAAAATTATAACTTAATAACTTAAAATTTAATAATAATATATTCGGAAACTTACAGAATGCTTAAAACGAACCTGAGGCTATGGTTTGAATTTCCTCATTCTATCATATAGAGAAGGGTGCATATTTTCCGTTATGAATCAATGACAGAATAAATCTTTATCAACTTAGATTTTTATAACTCACGCGATTATCTAGTTTTATAGCTTCCTGCTTATAAATTTTCTCAGAAAAGAAAAAAAAATACATACTTGTAATTACTTGCTTTCATGACTTATTCACATTGCACGATAACGCTGCTATGTTAATTTGAAGAACAAGAGAGAAACTGAGAGAAAAAAGAGAAAACTTTAAATGTCATTTTTCTCCTTATCTTTCATTATCAGGGATCCCATATATATAGAGGTCTTCATTAATACAGTAATAAGTACATCTATAATGATTCATCGATAAATATGTGTCTCAATGTATTATTTATAATAGAGTTATATTTTTCCTAAATTTTGAATATTACACATCTTTAATATGTAATTTATAATATTAACATAAAGAGAAATATACTTACATGTGGTGATCCACCGTACGAAGGACGACGTCGTTCAACCAAGGGATCTCATGAATGGACAAGAAGAGGAAACGACGACGTTTCAAGTAAACGAAAAAGTCAATAAAAAAAAAGTCGTTGCCGGGGATCTAACCCGTGTCAACATCGTGACAACCGGGAATACTTAGCTCTATAGTACATCGATCCCTTGAGGTGTCCTAAGAAGTAAAATAATATAACAAAATTATTTCTAATTTCACCAAAGTAGATAAACATTTTCATTTGAAATATATCCTTTGGAGAGAAAATTTAAAATGTTGAAGTTTGAAATACGGAATAAAAAATATAAATTTAAAATTTTCTACATATATCCCTTCAAGAGTTAATTTATTATTTTCATTTCTAAAATTTTAAAATTGTTTTTTAACAACTACAAATTTCAAATTATTATATAATTACCAGTTTATTTTTCTTCTAAATATGGTATTTAAAAAAATATATAAATATAAAAAAAAATCACAATTTTGATAAAATCTTTGAACTTGAATATTAAAGGCACAATTTAAAAAAGGCAATATGAAAAAAATTGAATTGTAAATTGATTTATTTTTTGAGTGAAAATACAATATTTGAAATCCTATTCGTTCAAATCTATCCATCTTAAGCCTATTTTTCAAATTTTTTTTTTTTACATCTATTCATTTTGTATTAGATAATAATATTATGTTTCTCATAATTTTACTACTATTAGGACTCGAACTTAGTCCCCTCTCCTCCCTATGCCTATTCTAACTCTTTAACCACACGAGCTAGACTTCATTGGTAATTCAATCAAACTTTATTTAAACTGAAATTAATTGGATTAGCCAAAGCACTAATCATCATATAAATTTTACTCAAATTTCACTAAATAGTTTCCTAATTAGATTATATTTAACAAATAAAAAACTATTAATAATATTGTTAAAATGTAATTTCGATAAACTGAAGTAATTCTAATTACAACCATATTTTGTTTTAAATTTATCATGGAATATAATGTAAACTAAATAAACCCGGAGAAAATCTCTAATCTTTCGAAAATCCAGAAATGGTAATTTCGATCAAAATTTGAAAATTTTCTAGATCTCGGATGACGAATGGACTTCTCACCATCGAATCGCCCGCAAAATCTATTACCACGCCGACTTCGCCGACCCGGCATGCTGACCATATTTTCTGAAAGATTGGTATGAGCGCTGACACTTGGCACTTTACGAAATGTCAGAGGTGTCAAGAGATCCTATGCGTAATGGGTCAAACAATGAGCCAAGTAGCCACACGCAGACACACAGATTACGCCATTGTATGAAAAAAATCCCAGCAGAGGACATGATAGCGAATCTAAGCCAACCAACGAGGCGCAGGTTGGCATGAGAGGACAATTCTCTTAACCCAACCGTTTTGGGGGTGGGGGGAAAGAGAGGAAAAGAGAGGGATTTTAGAGAGAGAAACTCAACCTTCTCTCTAAATTTCCCGGTGATCGGGCCGACGGTTCCTGGCGAGACAAGAGGCAAAGTTGATCCCCACTCGCAAAGCTACGCGTGGTACTAGCTATGGAAGTTTGCATAAACTTCAAAAGATGTTTTCCTACTTGATTTACTATCTGCTAAAAGTCATTCTAATGGTTAGATGCCTAAGCTGATGACTGCGGTTTCGCCCAAAAGATTTGGACCGAGTAAAGAAACCTATAGTAGCTTCGGATGTTCAACCGACCGGTGGGATCAGAGGTGTTGCTTCGTGTGTCATATGTTAAGCATGATGTTTGTAGGATGTTTCGCGCTTCCAAGATGAATTGCCTGATTGTATGTTAGCCCATGTGAGCTAATTTTATGTTATTGCTATGAATAAAAAAATATGTGGTTAGTATGTGAATTTTGTTAATATATGCATGATTGATAAATTAGCATGTGTTGTATGCAGACAAGATAAAAGATTTATGCACCGGGCAAATCCTTAACAACAGTGTGCGAGTGTACGATACGAAATGTTTAAATGCATGGTGAAGGAATTTCAAAGGAAGATTTTCCGAAGAATTGCCTTTGAGAGTTGTCTAACAGTTCATCTCGGAGGAAGACCCATGACTGTTTTGGAGAATTACCCAGTAATTCACCTCGGAGGGTTGTCCAATGGATTTTATCGAAAATTGATATTATGTTTTCAAGAACAAAAATCTTTTGTTGTGAAAACAATATTTTCTCACTCTTGGCTTAGGCATGCATGAGGGACTCATTGAGGGCTCGAGACATGGGAGTGGGTGGGTCATGTTCTCATCCATATCATGTAGACATTTGAGTAGGAACATATATGTTTTGCTTGAATGTTTAGTTTGCCATTGCATGAGAACTTAGGTGAGGAGTAACCCATGTAGGATAATTCCACTACTGGGCTTTGCTCAACCTGTTGAGGGAAAAATTATTTCAGATACAGGGAGTGTTCACTACAACAAATTAACAATTTACCTATGGAAATTTTTGTAGGTAATATAAAAAATTCCGTCGGTAATTAAATTTACCTACGGAATACCGACAACTATATTCCATTGGTTGTTGTGGCGTAGGTAAATAAATTACCAGCGGAAAATCAATCCGTAGGTAAATTACCTACGGAAATTATGTCGATAAATTGTGGAAAAGTGGTAGGTAAAGTTGAGGGAAATCTACAAAATGGGGACGAAATACTGACAAAATTCCGTAGGTAATCTATCGGTAATTTACCAACGAAAAGTCCGTTGGTATTTTGTTGATGTGTTTGTAGGTAATCCGTCGGTAATTGACAACCACTTTTATAGGCATTCTATCAGTATTCTATCGGTAATTTGCTACAAATATACTTTGTAGGTATTTTTGTTATGATTTTGTAGTAATCCGTCAAGAATTGGACAACCACTTCAGGCATTCCGTCTGCATTATGCGTCTGCAATTGGCTACGACTTGGCAGATTTTGTAGGTAATTCGGTCTGCAATTGATAACCACTTTTGTAGGTATTCCATCGATAAATTGTCAGTAATTTAGCTACGGAAGTCCTTTGTCAATATTTAGTCGGTGATTTTGTAGGTAATCTGTCGATAATTGATAGTTATTATTCACCACTTTTGTAGATATGTCGTCGGTAAATTATAGGTAAATATAAAAATATATTTATATTTTTACTACTATAATTTGGCTCTTAAAACCTAATTAAAACACATTTAATGATTCTCATAAAAGCAAATTTATATATAACAACCATGCCTAATATAACACCGATATATCCCACTAACAAAAAAAAAAAAAACAATATAATCGACAGTCAAATGTATTAAAAAAAGTACCTAAATATTTCGAAAGTATTAAACAAAGTACCTAAATAGTTAAAAAATATTAAAGCTACATCAAAAAGTACTTAAACAGTTCACTACTAAATTAGCATCATCAGAGGTGTGATCATCGCTAGATGTCTGATGCTCATTACCATGGTTATGCGAAGGTTGCTTGTATGGTACTAGTACTTGTCCAATCTTTAGACATTTCCATCCAAAATGCCTTAACAATAGTTGTGTCATCTCTCGTAGATCTCTAATCATTAAATCTTGATCATTAATCTTGTGTTGTAGCTGTTGAATTACCTCCGCATTTTGTTGAGAAACATCAAATGTTGACGTGGAAGAAGAGGTAGAGCCAAAATCATAATATTGTGTAGCCTGTGAGCCAAGCCCATAAACCCGACCTTTTTGTTGTCCACCCACAACATCTAGAAACATATTATTTTCATCTATTGTTTCATTGTTTTGTGTCAGTTGCTCTCGCTTAGCCTCAATAGCATCCTACAAATACATAAACATATTCAATTGTAGCTATCAACTAAATGAAAGATAAGACATAATATATCAAGTGATAGAATAATTTACATTAACATCTTTAGACTTTTCATCAATGAAAGTCTTGTCATCGCCATTTTTTGTACGTGTGTGAACAAACAACTCCGGAGCAGTGGGTGGTCGACCTAGTTTTCTAGCCTACACATGTAGAGACAATTCGATTCAATTAAGAACTAAAGATAATTGCAAAAAGAAAATAAGCATAACTAATTCACAATACCATTTAATATGTTCTAGCCACAACTACAATAAAAAAAGAAAAAAAAAACATCCACCAAAACCCATTCATAGGTTGGTTATTAATGCAATACAATTAAATAAAAAATTGACCATAAGATTTAGAACAGGAAAAACACCATTGAATATCATTCAATCATTATTCAACATCCTTTTCCTGTTGATAAGAAAATGAGAAAAATATATGTCATGCATATGGTATCACAAAGTTACAATAGATGCACATTGTGTGTGAAGAGGCCCATATTGCCGGTTTCAACCAAGATCATTGTAAGCATAATTTGCACTCGTTCGTATCTATTTAAAATGAATAACAAAGAACAATAGTATAAGCACCATTTGCAAAGAGATTCTCCTTCTTATGTTCTTGAACAGAGCTAATCAAACTCTTCCCCGTACAATAGCAAAAGTGAATGCTTTGTTCGAAAGCAAAGATCTACAAAATAACATTTTTGTTTTTCATAAATAATATAGAAACAACTTATGGATTAGAGCATAAGATAATAGGAAATACACCTACAAATAAAATGCAGGTTTTGTCAAGTATATGAAGATTTGAAGTTTTCATAATTCAATAGGGAGCAAAATTAAGAAACAAAGCAGTGTTGTAATTAGAAAATAAACTCATAAAGGCCGATTATCACAATCAGGAGCCACAAACCAATGAGAAATCTGGCTTCCTCTAACCCTATTTGAATATGTTTATGTGTCTCGAGAAAGAAAAGAAATATAAAGTGCAAGCCTTTAAAATTACAAATGATGTCATGTCAAAGTCAAAATCAAGCTTAAATGGATCTCAGATAAGCTACATACAAGCACAAGCCTTTGTAATCACAGATGAAACCAAGTTGAAAATAGCAATCCCATTCCATTAGACTCCTGTATTTATTGATATATTTAAAGAAAAAAAATTTAGACCCTACTAAAGATCAATCAAAATACAATTTCATTGTAGAGAAAAGAAAATAAAAGAAACAACACATAAAGGAAATGAGGACCGTGTTAAAGAAAAAAAATGAATTGTAGAATAAAAGAGGATTTCAGTTTCAAGTAACATTAGATTACCTTGTTTATTAACCCATCATCAATTATAGAACTGCTGATGCTCTTGAATAGATCAAATAGTGCTTCAACCTCACTCACACTAACTGAAGAATCAAGAAAATGGCAACAAAGTTGGCTCACTATCCATTTATATCAAAATAAACAAAAAGATATAATGTTGTTAGAATGCCCCATAGAAAAAAGAAATAGCATGACTTTTGGTTCATTCCATATTATAAGAAAGGAAATCCGTTCAAGTCTAATTACAAGCCTAAATAATAGAATGCAGGAATTATCTCATGAATGTTTGTTCAAATGCATATACAAGCATACATGTTTTCTCATCCAAGTGGAACTAGCAAATACACAATAAAATTGCAGACACATCCACCCTATCATCCAAAATTTAATAATACAAATAAAGAATGAAAGGGTATTCCCCATACCACCACAAAAAAAGGATCGTTGAACAATTAGATTTATCGGGCTCTAACCTAATGACTCGTTGCTTCCTATAGAAGTGCTTTCAAGAAATTAAAGGGTCTGGTTCTAAGAAAGACGTACTGCTTAGTTGTAAACTCATCACGGCCATATCTATAATTCTTCCCCCGCCTTGCCATTATTGATTCCGTATTCAAAGTTACTTTATCTTTGTAAAGAAGTCATGGGCTAAAAATTATGGCACAAGCATCATAACAAGCTCAAAACCAAAGGGTAAAAAGATAATAATTGATTGGAAGGATAAAAGATAAAAACAGGTACTTAAAACAATTAAGTTTATGGTTTTTTCTTTTTTTGATGGATAAGTTTATTGTTTGAATTTAGTGTTTCATGCAGAAGTATTTTTCAAATGAATAAAGTGTACAAGCATTTAAAGATCATAATGAGATAGGTTTAAATTCATGGCCATATCTAGCCCACAAACAACCACAATTGCCATTCTTGGGTTCTAAGAAACCAAGATTATTAAAATTTTGTAACCAAGTCATGGGCTAGAAATTTTGGTACAGGCATAACAAGCTCCAAACCAAATGGTAAACTAACACATAATCTTTTTGGGAATAGGTGCTGGGCTCACAATCTCCCACTCAAGGCATCATTACAAAGCGTAGAGTAAAGAAAACTGTATGAATATCAACCTTTAATGAAATAGCTAACTTACAAGCCGTTTGGGAGGCAAGAATTCATCGGGTCCTCGTGGTCCAGCAAAACTACTTTCTTGCAATTGACTGAAAGTAGCCCATTTACAGAAGAAGGAGAAGCACAAAACTAGACTACCGCCTAGGCTTCACTATAAGAAAAATATAACACCTATATCTATCATAACTTATTAAAAGACAATGTAAGATATTTCTACGATAGTTAAACTACACATGATTATGAATATGTTTTCTAGATGTTCCTTTTATAGGCAACTAATGCATGAGTTCATCAAATTCAAAACTAAAAACAAAGTCGAGTAGTACATATAATTACCAATTATGAAAGAACTTAATATAAAAACTAAATGATAGAAGGAACCAGCAACAATATATAAGAGTTGCATTAACAAACAATATAGTGTTTATCCGATGGGATTGTAACTCGTTAAAAAACTTAAGGCCTCTCCAATTATGAACCAATCTTCCTCTCCAGCGGCTCGGAAGCTTCGCTGCCTAATATGTTTGCAGTTCTCAACAGCCCAAACAGGAACCGAGTCGCTATTGAAGATCTTAAGCTCTTCTCCGATGGAAGATTTGCAATTATTGTCTCCAACAATTCTCTCTATTCATTCTCCGAAACTACCAACGAGGACGGCGGCTTCCGATTGGAGCATGAAATACCTGGGATGTATTTCTTCGCGTAGTACATAGGATAACTCTCTAAAATGTCTGGACTAAGATCTCTAGCTCTCATAGCCAAAATTAAATGCTTGAACAGAGGTAAAATAAGAAGGGCCAGATCCTCAAGCCATGAGCCTAACTAGTAGTTCTGGGCGAGCCCTTTTCGACGCACACCTGGCTTTTGATCCCGTCATCACCACATTCAAGATCCTCTACCGCCATTTACCGCCAACCGAAAGAGATGGATCAAATGGATAAGGTCTCTTCTACTACAGCTCGATGCATCTTGAGGAATGCCTGTGGTTTCAAATGCAGGCATCAATCGCTCGCAGGTGGACTCGAGGGGTTTTATGAGCTTTGACGTCTTGGCACCGACGGGAAAGATACCTCTCGGTTCTGGATATGAGATTGTCTTCAGAGTACTCCTCAGTCATTTCCAGAAACTCCCCGGCGCAATGGAGAGGAGCCACATTGGAGGCGGAGAGTTCGATCTTGACGCCATAACAAATCGTGGCCAATGAATGGCGATGCAGGATCAGGCTGGGATTGAGAGAGAACAAGGAAAGAAATAAAAGAGAGAAGGAGAGTGGGGGACGAAGAATGCAGGGTAGGAGGGAGTTCGTACTTAGGGTTCCTTAAATGAATGTCCGCATTGCACCACCGTTAATCTTATCAAGACAAATAAAATACCAAAAATTAAGTTCTTATTCTGCATTAGAATTAATTGTGGGAGAATCTTGATTAAAAATAAATAAATTGTAAGCGAATTTGTTTATGGAATATATTTAGGAATTTTATAAATTTCAATTATACTTAATTTATAGAATAAAAGCTTATCTCCTAATATCTAAATTTGTCTATGTAAACTCTAAAAGTGAAAAAATTATGCACATTAATTTATGAATTAACATTCTTTTTTCGACTTCATGAATTAATATTCTTATTATCTTAATTTTCAAGTTAATGCAAATTAATAAATTATTTCAAATAGATGAATATTAATTTATAATTTAACAATAATAAAAAATGATTTATGAAAAAATATTATATTTATACAAAATAAAAAAAAATAATTTCATCAATATAAATAAATAAAAAGATAGTTTATTATGATTGATTTCATTTATATCAAATTAAATATAAGAATCTTAATGCAGAACATTTATTTATTAATATTAATGGATACAAAAATGACTTATAATATAAACTAAAAAATTTCTAATCAATTTGATAAAAAACTGAAATTGATATTAAGATAATTAAAAAATAATTAAATAAACATTGACTTTCTTACTCAAAATAAATTGTTCGCTATATATAATTTATATTATTTAATGAGTAAGTTAAATCTACGTAGATCAAACAAACTCCTATTACTAATATTACTTTTATTTAATTACCTTAGACACATGCAAGGATGAAAATATCGGTTTCGACAGATATATCGGTACTTGGATTTTAAAGATATATCGGATATATCGGAGATATATCGGTGGATATTTTTACATGAATATCGATATATCGGAAATTAAACTGTTGTGATCAATCCATAACCGTTGGATCAAGTCAGGATTTCAAATCTGGTCATTTAAATATATCTCCGATATGTTCTCGATATATCCCGATATATCTCCGATATTTTACCGAAAAATTAAACTAACGCGCGCACATGCCACAGTCCCACAGACCTGATATTTCCACGATATATCAGTCCAAAACCAATATATTGACGATACATCGGTCCAAAACCAATATATCGGCGATATATCGGTCATCGCCGATATCGTGTCGAACATCACCGATATCAGATATATCGAAGATATATCGATGGATATATCGGATATTTTCATCCCTGGACACATGATCATATTGTACCTTTTTTTTTTAATTACCTTAGACACATGGTCATATTTATTATATGTTTGACTTATAAATTATCTATCAAAGGTTCTCTCATATAAGTTAAGGAATAATTCAATAAATTTTATATATGTCATTATTCGTATAAACAAGTCATATATGTTATAATTGTTACAATGATAGCACATATTACCTTTAAGTCAACATAATATATGTTAACAAAAGCCTTTTTTCTTGTATTGAATCCCACCATAAACCCCTTCATGCAACCAAACAAACAAAGAGATCCAAGAATGAGAGAGAGAAGAACTTACCGACCGAGCTGGGCCGACCAAAGAGGAGCGGAAAGAAAAAAGACTTTTAAGGAGGGAAAATATTGAAGCGTTGAAGGAGCGGTCGTCGAACGGTTGAGTCGGCTACGAGCTATCCCCCGTATCCTACTCATTATGAGATTCCCCGGCATTAGCGGCAACGGACTCTAGCGCCACATACCCTAAACGCAGCCAGAAAATGTGAGTATACCCCGAACGCAGCTTCTCGCCCTGTGATTATAAATGTCCTATCAGACCCACGGTGCCTAAGTGATTTCCCCTTCCCACCACCAAAAGCAAATTTTACCGAACATAAAAACATTAATATATATATATACATATATATATATATATATATATATATATATATATATATATATATATATATATATATATATATTTAGTAGGACTATGTAATGCTTTTCGTTGCTAAAAAATAAATAAATCAATGATTCGAGGAGGCAAATATTCAATTAGGGTTGCTAAACATGAGGAGATTGAAGAGAAAACAAAAATTAAGAAACTGATGGAAGAGAAGGGGCTTCTCTTAGTAGAGCTGGTAAATGGGCCAGCTTAACCTATTTTGGGCCAACCCATTCGAGTCACGGGCCAAAACAAGCCGAGCAAATCTGACCCATTTTTATTCGAATGAGCTTTTAGCCAGCCCATGCGAGTTTACAGACTAAAATGGGCCAAAATAGGTCAAAATCTTATAAAATGTTAAAATAATTTCACAAATTTTATAATCCTTCAAATAAAAATAAATAATATATAAATATATACTAATAATTAATATATAAATGATGGACAAAATATTGATAAGTTATAAATCATCTAAAATTTATGAAGATATTTAAAAATCTTCAAAAATAATTAAATAAACAATAATGTACATGCTCAATTGTTTTTCAAGTGTAATTAAATTAAGTATGATTAAGGATAATCTTCAAATATTTTTATAGGTAAATTTTGTCGGTAATCCGTAGGTAATTTATAGGTAAAATTTACCTACAAAATACTTCCGTCGGTAAACTGTGAATTTTTTATAGTGTAATTTACCTACTAAAGACTATCCCCGCCAAGAATCTACGGTAATTTGTAGGCAATTTATAGGTAATTTATCAGTAATTTACCTACTCGAAGACTATCCTGTCTGCTGTGAAACTAGTGGAAAAACGTATTTTTTTTTCAAAATGAGCGACTCCAGAATTTCGCCGGACGGCATGCATAAAACCCTAGATCTTTCTAGACCTGATGACGAAATGGATCACGCCTGCTAAATCATCTCAAATCTATTTAACTAAACAAATCACAGCGAATTTCGAGATTGTCGATTTTGCACGCATTTCGAGACGGAACCGCTTCAACTACCTTTCGGGTGCCATGTGGCACTTCAGATGGGAGACACTCGCACATGGTGGGCCAAGTGTCATGCCCTTAGGACGCATGATTTTAGTGGGGGCCAATGTCAAGCCACCCTCATGCATGAGCATGAAAGTGGTTGAAATTGTAGATGAGAACACTTGGTCTCAGTCGACCATGTCAAACAACTGTGTTAGGCGTGTTCTCAGTCAAACCAACTTGGTAGTTCGAGGAGAGATTCCAAACACCAGAGACAAGAGGAGAAGAAAGAAAAGAGAGAAAGAAAGAAAGAAAAGAAAGAAAGAAAGGAAGAAAGGAGAAAGGGAGGAGGAAGCTTTTCCTCCATTGTTTTCAGATTTGGGTGGATCAAGAACTGGTCCTACACACTTCAAGAGGTGAGATCTTTTTCGGTTATTTCCCTTGTTTGGGGCCATGGAAATGGCATTTGGCATTTGTTATTACTTGAATGTATGCCATGCACTTTTTGGAACTAACTGTTATTGCATAAGATGTACGGGCTGCTTTTTTCTCTGGTTTTAAGACCGAAATTAAGGTCAGTTTAAGTACATTTGAACGAATGTCATGCGTAAATTTTTCGAACAAATCTGTTATTGCATGTTATTGTATGTGATGTTTTTCGGGTTTTAAGACTCCAAATCCAAGTCAGTTTATTATTACTTGAAATTAATGCCATGCGTAAATTGAACAAATCTAGCCACGTGACGCTATCAGGAGGCCGCTTTTCCGGTTTTAAGACCGAAAAATCCGTGCTGGCTTGTTATTACTTGAATGTATGCCATGCGTAATTCTTGAACTAACTGCTATTGCATGTTATTGTATGTGCTGTTTTTTTTTTTTTGGGTTTTAAGACCGAAACCAGCCGGCTTGTTATTACTTGAATGAATGCCATGCAAAAATTTCGAACTAACTCGGTTATCAGATGTTGTATGTGCTGTTTTTCCGGGTTTTAAGACTGAAAATCCGTGCTGGCTTGTTATTACTTGAATGAATGCTATGCAGAATTTTTTTGGCTTAGACTGAAGAAAAACTCCATGGAGGTAATCGTCTCCATGACTAACAGGACTGTATGTATGTCGATGTTGAACCGAATATATGAAATGTTGTATGCATTAGACATGAGTGTTCACAGCACACACATAGTGTACTGTAGAATGTCCATGTAGAGGTCTTCATACATTGGTCATGGTTTGAGTGCGTTGACACAAATTGCATTGCATTTGTGTGCTGTAGAACACCACATTACATGAGTGTGTACATTGTACTGATTCCGCATCAAGCTGTTGAATCGTGGGCTTGGAATGGACAAAGTCCAATTGAAGTTCCACAAATAAGAAACGAAATGAAAAAATGAAATGTGTCGGGCGTAGCAAGTAGGGGATAGATACCCCCCTCAGGTGAAAAGCCTGAAAACCTGGTTAGACAACGTATCCACCGGTGAAAGCCCGAAAATGTCAGAGGGTGTAAGAGACCCGCGGTGAGACCCCGAAAAGTTATGTTGCCCAAAAAGACACGAAACAATTAAATAAATATCGCATAGACTACGGGTTGTGAGATGGGAGTCGGAACTGACTTAGTACTGATTTCCCATTGGCACTTGCATTGAGTGGTGGGTGGAGGTTGATCGGTATCAGCATGTAGTGTCGTCTCATACATGCATGTAGATTTTTCCATGATGTGATAACATGATGCTACCTGATTGGCTTGTTGGTTTGACTGTGAAATGATCATTTGCATGTGCACCTAGGTGGGAAATAGCCCTTATAGGATTTATCTCTACTGGGCGTTAGCTCACCCCGTCGTGGATCCCCTTTCGTACGTGACATGTAATGTGCGCACGACGCCCTTAGAGGCCATGATTATGAAGCGGGTCGGACTGTGGCCTTGATTCTTGTTTTGTGTATATATTCAAACGACCTAGTTTTAATATATGTTTTGTATTAGGAGTGATGTAATAACTCTTAGATCTATAGAAATGTATGGTCTTGTAACCGTGAGCGGACCAAGATGGATGATGGGCCCTATTGGGTCATTTTACTCATGATATGAGACATACTGTGTTTCCGCAGTCGACGCACAACTGACTCCCGGCCTTGGGGTGTCACAGCCTGGTATCAGCATGTGTACACGAGTACCTGTGGCTTGAGGGACTCGGGCTTAGGCAATGGTCATTAAGGTATAAGAGCATCACAATTGAATAGCTTGGTGTCGAAGCTTGGGTTAGAATTACCTAGTGCTCGAGAAATTGATATCCAGATCATAGTTTGGTATCAAGGTTTGGGTAGGAGGTTACCTAGGAGTCCACGAGACAGGATTAGATCACAGCATGCATTGTGTGTTTTCTGGTTTATGCTTTAATTGTATGTGCATGATCGTTAAGGCAGAAAATTATGAATTATATACGGTAGGATATATAGGAAATGCATCATTGTGGTTGAGAACCGGGAATCTTAGGGAGTTCGGGAAACAAACGGATGGTTCGATATTAAGCTCCTATTATCAAGCCGCATGTGTGCTAACAAGCTTGACACGAAAATGATTCTAAACTTGTCGCTTGACTTTGTGATGGCAAGTAGAGGATTCGGGCGAGGTCATTCACGGGTGATGGTCGACCACCACCGTTTTAATCACAGCCTTCAGCTATGGGTGCTGCTAAGAAGCCATAAACTACACAGCTGATGCGCTAGAGGTCGTGGAGGTGCCAGTAACCTCAGAGGTTCAAGGCACATCATCTCGACGTCACGGAGGAGGGGACCCGGCGGTAGCCGACCATTGGTTCCGCCGACGAGAGGATTCTCCGGGCGGAGATCACCTCCGATGCCATTCGGATTACGCCGCTTCATTCCGCGCGCAACTGAGGGTGAGTCCCAGATCTGGTGAGAGTGGGTTACGACTTCCAGGGACTTGAAGACTACGACATGGGATGATTTTCGCAGACTATTCATGGAGAAGCAAGTACTCTTCCTACTTCCTCGCTAGACATGGCTCCAGAGTTCCTCGAGCTGGAGACAGGGACTAAGTGGACCGTATTCTGAGCACGAGCCGTATCTGGCGCAGTTGGCACGTTTTGGGGATGATTATGTGGCCACTGATGCGGCCAAGGTCAGGAAGTTTGAGGATGGGCTGAAGTTGTCCATCCGGGGCAAGATTATAGGACATAACCTACAAGATATGGACTCGATGGTTAGTACAACCTTGATTATTGAGCGAGAGGTAGATGACGCTCGTAGCATCCGGAGATGCGGGTGCTAGTGATAAGAAGAGGGGGGAGCCAAGCTTCTTCTTCGCCGTGCCCGAAAGAAGCAGAGGACTCGCTCCACGAGGGTTTCAGGAGCTACCGCAGCCTAACAGGCCAAGGCCAGTCCGGTTACTGGCCGCTGAAGATGACATGTTTCACCGCGCATCACCGACACATGAGGCGAACCGCCCTCGATACGTGGGGTTTCAGGATCAAGGGACACCACAGTCCCGATCATCAATGGGACATGAGTAGACTCAATATGTTCCTCCTTACCCAAGCACGGGCCAGGGGAACAGACGCCCCCCGTGAGTGTGACAAGAGCATCGAAAGTGTTTCAGCGGCACAAAGCAAAGGGGCCAGAGTATGGGTCGAGGTCGAGGGCAGAGTGTACAGTCGGACTTCAGTGGCCTGGGCGTGTCTACGCCTGCATTCGCAGACCGAGGCAAACAGATCACCTGATCCGCACGCTTTCTACTCTTTCGCCTGTGGGAAAGGGTGTTATTTGACTCCAGCATCGTGATCTTATTGTCGGATCTTGTGTGTGAGAGTATTGGGCTTAGAGGTTGAGACCTTGCATTTGAGCCACGCATGTGAGTCTCTCCCCTAAGGACTAAGGCGAATTGATCTGACATGTCTGATGTGAGTTAGAGATCTCCGGATTCTACTCACCGTGACCTCGAAATACACATGTTGAAGGTCTCGAGGTCATCCTGGATGGACTGTTGATTCGCACATCTAACACATAGATTGTGACCGTATGAGAGTTACCGCCTCACAATAACTGTACCTACTGCGGTCGTGCTTCAGGAATAGCAATCTATGTTTCCACCCCATTGTGTACCGATTCACGATGGCATCTGCAAATGACTGCTGGCTAGCTAGGGCCTTACTCGAGGACGAGGGGTGAGACAGATATGAGTCTACCTCGTGGTTTATGAAGTACGAAGATGTTTTTCCTGACGAGCCATCGGGATTACCTAATCGAGTGGATGTAGGCTTCCGCATCGAGTCGCATCCCGAAGCCGCCCATTTCTAGCGACTCCGCATAGGATGGCGCCTAAGAGTCATAGGAGCCAAGGTCCGTGATACAGGAGTTATCGGGCAAGGGGTTTCATTAGACCAAGCACTTCACCATGGGGTGCTCCTGCTTCTTTTGCTAAGAAAGGATAAGACCCTTTGACTACGCACCGACATGCATAGCTAAATGGTTACAATCAAGAATCGCATCCACATCGAGATTTCATGTATCATTTGATCACTGAGAGGGGCGTGAGTCTACCTAAGATGTGACCTTCTCGTGACCGGGTTACCATCAGCTGAGAGTTGGGAGCAGATATCCAAGACAAAACGCTCGTGACGCTGTACGGGCACTTCTGAGTTTACTGCGTGATGCCCTTGATTTGACGAATGCACCGGCCGGCATTCACGGGCCTTTATGAATAGGGTGTTCCAACCCTATTTAGATCAATTTGTGGTGGTCTTTGTTGATGACATCCCGATCTACTCCCAATCGAGGTGGAGATGAGGATCACTCGAGAAATCGCACTATGCCTGAGGGACTTCACCAACGATGCCAAGTTCAAGAAAGTGAAGCCGCTTGCCGAGGTGGGTTTCGGGACACGTGTGCCGCCTGTGCGATCGCTGGACCCGTGAAGGTTGAGGCTGTGATGAGCTGGGAGAGACCGGCCAGCCCGAGATACGAGCTTCGGGATTGGCAGTATTTGGTTTATGGGGAGATTCCTCCCGGCCAGCGCCGCTACGACAAGATCAATCTCTAAGGATCAAGCTCAGAGTGGATGACTATGTAAGCAAGCGCCCAGAATTGGAAGAGGAAGCTTACTTCAATTCCTATTCTAATAGTCCCACAAAGGGGACAGAGGTACACAGTGGTAATCGTGATGCTCAAGGATGGACTGCGTGTTCTGGCGTAATCGTGAAGGCTGCGGGCTACGGTTCTCAGCTTGAAGAATCACGAGCGCACTTTCACCCAACGCATGACATGGAGTTGGCTGCCGTAGTCTTCGCTCTGAAGATCTGGCGCTACTACTTATATGGTGAGCAGTTCGAGGTGTTTTCGCACTACAAAATCAAATACATCTTCACGCAAATGAGACCTCAACATGAGGCAGCCAGAGGATGGAGTTTTTGAAGATTGATACTTCACTTCAGATTACCATCCCGTAAGGCAAATGGGAGGCTGATGCACTTTAAATAAAGTCACAGGAGTAATCGCTAGTATAGCTTCCCGAGTGGCGGATGCTCGAGAAAGTCGGGTCAGACGCAAAGATTTACGAGAGCTGCTCAAGGTACCTTGGGAGGTATGATGGCTACGCCGTCTCTATTGAGCAGAGTGATAGAGTCCCAGTTGCAAGACGCAGAACTAGTATCCATCAGGGACCGAGTACAGTCAGGTACAACGGACGAAGGCTGGGCCATCTACATAGATGGTAGTCTTCGGTATAGGGGACGGGTTGTGGTTCCCCAATCAACGAATTTGAGGGAGGAGATCCTCAAGGAGTTCCATTGCCCCGACTACGCAAGAGATCCGTGTGGCACAAAGATGTATCACGACCTTTCGCCGCCAAGAGATACTAGAGCGGGATGAAGAGGCACGTCGGGGATTTTGTCCGACGGTGTCTCACATGCTCGCAGGTTGCGCCGAGCACCAGAGAAGACAAGAAAATACCCACCATTGGAGATAGCGGAGGAAGGAGCACATCACGATGGACTTCAGGACTCACTTGCCACGACACGCGAAGCATGACGCTGGCGCGGGTTATAGTGGACCGACTCACCAAGTCGGCACATTTTCTGGCCGTACGGATGACCTTCACACTGGAGGAATTCTGCAAGTTGTATATACGGGAGATAGTAATGGTCAAGAGTGGAGTTCAAGTCTTCATAGTATCTGGACGGATCCCTACATGTACTTCGCCTAGAAGATTTTCCGTGAAGGCCATGGGACACAAAATTGCCGATGAGTACCTCTTTCATCCTCGATGGATGGGTCAATCAGAGCCAACTATTCAGTGGTTTAGAGGACATGCCATGAGCATGCGGCCTGGATCTCAAGGGTAGCTAGAGGAGCACTCGCCCTGCAGAGTTCGCCACAATAACAGCTTATCGTGAAAATATCTCGGGATGGCGCCCATGAGGCTCTACTGAGGCCAGCTGCCGATCACCGATATGTTGAATGAGAGGTGGAGAGAGCTCCATCACAGTCCGTATTTGATTAGCACACTCGACAAGGTGGGTATGATCCGGGAAGGCCTCCCATCGCCGAGCCAAAGAAGAGTTACGCCGATGTACGACGACGACGACCCTGTGAGTTCAAGGCTGATCATGTCTTCAAGGTGATGCCTAAGAGGAGGATCGTATCTCGCAAACGAGGAAGCCGTCGCCAGGTACATTTGGACCCTTCGAGGTACCTCGAGAGGGTGGGCGCACAGGCATCGGTAAGCGTTGTCGCCAAGTTTGCTTTAGCCGCTCATGAGGTGTTTCCGCTCCTATGCTCCTAAGTACACCTGCATCCACCTCATATAGTGGATTGGGGAGAACTTGGTTAGTTAATGCAGATGGGACATTCGAGGGAGGACCACAAGGTATAATGGATACAGAGAGCGTGCTCTTCTCCGTGGCAAGACTCCGTGAGGCTCGTGGAAGGTGTCAGGGCAAAGACCGAGGAGTCGAGTGAGCTTATTACCGTGAGCGAGGACACCGCGGCGCGCCTAATCCATCCCCCGCTTGATGGGAAGGGGCGCTTGTCATTAATGTTTTAAATGACTGCTGCATCATGCATGTGTTTTCTGATTGTGTGCGTATATGTGGAATTTCGACCGAATTACTTTTAAGGGGGAGAATGCGAAACCTCGAAAACGATTTTTTTCTCGAAAATGAGAGCGAATCAGTAATTCCGCCGGGACTCGCACGCACAAAACCCTAGATCTTTCTCTAGACCTGACGACGAAACTGACTACGCCAAGCAATCATCTCGTGAAATCTAGTCAACCAAACAAACCGCCGAATTCGAGACTGGGCCAGGTTTCGCACATTTCGAGACTCGAACTCACTAACCATGGGGTGCCATGTGGCACTTGCATGGGAGACACTTGGCACATGGTAATAAGTGTCATGCCTTTAGGATTGCATGAGTTGAGTGGGGGCCAATGTCAAGCCACCATGCATGAGCATGAAAGTGGTTGAACAGGGAGATGGAGAACACTTGGTCTCGAGTCACTGGGCGTCAAACAAACTGTGTTGTGTGTGTTCCCAGTCAAACCAACTTGGTAGTTTGAGGAGAGATTCCAACTTGGTAGGTCAAACCAAGTTGGCTTGTTATTACTTGAATGAATGCCATGCAGAAATTTTTTGGAATAAATCTGGTTATTGCATGTTATTGTAAGTGCTGTTTTTCTAGGTTTTAAGACCAAAAACTAAAAAAAGTCGGGTTTATTATTTCTGAATGAATGCCATGCGTAAATTTTGGAACAAATCTAGTTATTGCATGTTATTGTATGTGCCAAGCTCGGTTTTAAGACCAAATCCAAAGGCTTGTTATTACTTGAATGTATGCCATGCAGAATTTTTTTGGAACTAATCTGGTTATTGCATGTTATTGTATGTGCTGTTTTTTTTTGGGTTTTAAGACTAAAAATCCAGGTTGGCTTGTTATTACTTGAATGAATGGCATGCAGAATTTTTTTGGAACCAACCTGGTTATCAGATGTTATTGTGTATAGCTGCTTTTCGGTTTTAAGACTGAAAATCCAGCCAAGCCATATTACTGAACGAATGCCATGCGTAAATTTTTTTGAACTAACCTGGTTATTGCATGTTATTGTATGTGCTGTTTTTCTGGGTTTTAAGACTGAAAATCCAGGTTGGCTTGTTATTACTTGAATGAATGCCATGCAGAATTTTTTTTTGGGTTTTAGACTGAAGAAAAAAAAAATAGTTTGGAGTGTAATTGCTTCCATGACTAACATGACTGCATGTATGTTGATGTTGAACTGAATATATGAAATGTTGTATGCATTAGACATGGATTGTTCATAGCATACACATAGTGTACGGTAGAATGTCCATGAGAGGCTCCTATACATTGGTCAGTGGGTTTGAGTGAAGGACACAAATTGCATCAGATTAGTGTGTGGTAACACCACATTACATGAGAGAGTGTGTACATGGTACTGATTTGCATCGCTGTGTTTTGAATCGCGGTGGTTGGAAACGGGACGAAGTCCACCTGAGTTCCACAAATAAGTAAAAACGAAAATGAAAAATGAAATGTGCTCCGCATAAGATGTAGGATAGATACCCCCTTAGGTAAAGCCCGAAACCCGGGTTAGACAACAGATTCCACCGGTGAAAGCCCAAAATGCTCCGAGGGTGTAAGAGACCCAAGGAGAATCTCGAAAAGTTATGTTGCCCAAAAGACACGAACGACAAATAAATATCGTATGTATCACGGGTTGTGAGATGGGAGTCTGAATCGACCTAAGATCGATTCTTACTGCACTCTCGTGATTGGGTGGTGCTGAGGTCGACCTGCATTGGGGCATGTAGAGTGTCAGTTTCATACATGCATGTAGATTTTTCCATGATAGATAATTTGTACGCACGGATCGTTGTCGGGTTTGACCGTGAAATGATCATTTGCATGCGCACCTAAAGGAAATAAAATTTTATAGATTTATCTCTATTGGGTGTTAGCTCACCCCGTCGTGGGACCCCTTTCGTGCACAGGATGCATGTGCGCATCGACGCCCTGTGAGGCCTGATTATAGCGGGCCTGACCGTCAGCTCGACTCGTTTCAGGTATATATTCAAACTCTACCTAGTTTTAATATATGTTTTCATAGACAGAGGATGTAATAATCCTAGATCTATGTAAATATACGGTCTTGTAACCGTATGGACGAGTATGGATTTATGGGCCCTATCGGGTCATTTTACTCATGTATAGGTCTCATGATATACATTACACAGTTTCCGCGCAGGTCGACGTTAGTCAATCCGGACTCCCTGCTTCGGGGTTTCACATCTGCACTCACGTTGATTTGTGTAATTTATAGGTAAAATTTACCTACGGAACACTTCCGTCAGTAAACTGTGAATTTTTTATAGTGTAATTTACCTACGAAAGACTATCCGTCGGTAACTTCCGTTGATAATCCGTAGGTACTTTATAGGTAAAATTTACCTACGGAATACTTCAAATAAGAATCTCCGAGGCATTCCGCTAGTCAAGGCAAGGAGGTGCACTACCTACGAAACACTTCCGTCTCAGAATTTTTCAGAGGTATTGCGTCGTAAATGGTACTCAAAAGTCGCGCCTTACATACCGCGCGAAAATTCTATTTGGCACAGATACCTGGCCAAGTAATTTTTTATAGGTATTCCACAAGAAATGGTAGCAAAAAATGTGAAAAAATAATACGCCTGGTTTCATCGACATATTCCGTTTGCAATTACTAACATAATTTAATCCTTCGTAATTTTTGGCTCCAGAACCGGTGGAATTTTGTAGTGGTTCAGAAGATGACGCCAATTTGTGTCAGTTAGAAGAAAGCCAACATGCGGTTGACATATGTTTTGTAAAACATGTAATGTAACGCCCCAAAAATACCCTAGAATTTTTATAATAATTTTATTACATATTCTGGGTATGAATTGGGCCAAACTTGGGTTTTTCCGAAAATCTGATGAATTACAACAAGAATATAAATTTTAGTGAACCCGGAAATTTGGAGCACTAAAACAAGGATAAAATTGAAATTTCCATAAGGGACATAAAAATCATAAAAGGAGAGAGATGTGGCCATAAGTAAATAAAACAAGTTGATTTGCAAAATTAAAAGAGTAAAGGACTTAATTGCAATATGGAAAATTAAAAAGTATAAAAAGGGAGTGTTGAGACAAACACAACTAATTGTCTCATTTTTTGCCCTAGCAAAAACGTGTGAGAGGAAGTAAAGGAGAAACAAGGGGAAGAAGAGGAAGAAGAAGGAGAAGGAGGGAGATAAAGCCAAGGTATGTTTTCATCTTAGGATCAAGTGTGTTTTGATTTTAAGGCTTTAGCTTGGAGAATTGTCCCTTTGTCTAGGCTCAGGAAGAGATCACCCAAATCATAGATTTGTCGAGGTGTTGTGGGTAAACCCCACCAGGAAAATAACCATGGAATCATCACATTTATGGTCTTATAAAATTTGAAGGTGTACCGCACATGAACACAGTGTACCGCACACTTACTGTACAAAGTACCTAAGACACTTTGGGTGTACCGCACAATCTCTATTCTCGTTTTTCCTGTTTCACCAGTTTTTGTATTTTGGCCATAACTTGCTCACTATCCGATTTGAGTGATTCAAGTGGCTATGTAAAATAGGACTTTAAGGAGAACTAAACTTAAAAGAATAGGCATCGCCAAATTCTGATCCTATGGCCTAAAATTCACTCAAAGTGGGGCCATGCAAGCCAAATTCTGGTTCCAGCTTGAACATAGAGTAGTCCGGGCAGCCTGACGAACTTGAGTTTCGTGTCTAAATTGGGTGATTCCAGTTGAATAGGAACCCTTAGAACCTTAGCTTTAAAAGAGTACAATGACCTAGAGTCAAACATGAAGTTAAGACTCGAAAAATGAGCAATACAAACTGGCCCCTGAGACAGAATATATAACTTTAGTTAGATAATCCGATTGAAATGATTCCAATTTATGAGTAAAGTAGACTCTTAGAGGAATAAGAATGAGAGACTATGAAAAACGCATCAGGATTTTCGCCGCCTCCGCAAAGTTTCGCTTGCCTCGGCGATATTCGCTAGTATGATTATTTGCTTAATCACTAAGAGTGATTAATTGTATTTGACTAGGTGCGGGTGAAGACGATAACCTGACCTAGGATTGACATCGAGAAAGAAACGGAATCGATAATTGGTCTGTTCTATACCCGTTCTTTATTCTTTGTTTGTTCTATATCTGATCTTTATTCCAGTATTGTTCTATACTTGTTCCCGTTCTCTATTTGTGAAATATTCATATATATTGATTTGAATCATTGTTATTCGAATCATTTGTCAACATACGCATGTATGCAAGTATTTGAACTGGTAAGTGAATTTACCGCATAAAAGCAAATTAATTTGAACGTGATATTGAATGACCAACATGACGGGATTCACCAACCGAATTGGCTATGGAAGGTAAATCGATTTGTCAAATGCGAAATCACATTGCTACTGAATGACAGATGCGATGTGATTCACCAACCGACCGCCGTAATGTCGATTTCTATAGTCATATGAGACGGCATTATTGAACGCGAAATCACATTAGCTATCAATGACAGTCAGATAGATTCACCAATCAATTCACGGAATGTGAATTTATAGCGTCATATATGTGAGACGGGTATTGAATGTGAAACCACATTACTATCAATGACAAACAGCAGGATTCACCAATCGAACTGGCTGTGGATGTCGACCTATAGTTATATGTGGAATCACAAACAACAACGAAACGATGGTATTGAAAAGTGTATTGTATAAGTATATTTACATTACACTGATATTGTATAAAGGTAATATTTTGATAAATGCATGATTTATATGAACGAAAAATGGAATACGAATCAGAGTAGAACCACTAAGCATGAAAATGTTTAGCGTATTGTTTTTATCAATGCGTTATGCATCGAGTGATGTATATCAAGCAAGACCCAAGATCGAGGAGCTCGTGAAATCATAGAGAAGGAATTACTGAGTATGCCCGTCATATGGCATTACTCCATTTCTTTCGAATATTGACATTTTCAGAAAAACAGCTTGAACTCCTGATCATTATTTTTTGTAAAGGCATTTTGTTAAATGTAAACGTTACGAATCTTGTTAATTGTAAATGTTTATGGGCTTGCCAAAATGAATTTCTTCCGCGAAATTACAAAATTGAAAATTTAATAAAACGAAACAAAATGTTTTGATAAGATAATTGGAAATGTTGGAGTAAACCGGGTCTTCTATTGATCCGCCTAACCGGGTCAAGTCGGGATCTGGTCGCGACACTTTTGGAAATGAAATTTTAATAAAACGATTACTAGAAAAAAAAAAGGGATTTGATTCATGGCTTTAAACGAAGGCCCCCTGGTTTCTGCTCAGACGGCTAATCGTGGCGCTCAGCCTGCCCCTGGGCTCACATGTAACAAGTATTCCGATTGAAACCATTGTAATATAGTTGATTTGGTAATTTGATGAGTATGGATGTGTATTTCAATGTGGCCATTTTACTCATGTACGGATTCCATGATATGGAGACACAATAAAGCCTTCCGGGCAGTCGACGGCGGGTCAACGGACCCCCGGAATGGGGCGTCGCGTATGGGTCATACTCATATAGTAGTGTTAGAAACTTTCACGTATGTAATGTGAAATGAGAAACTTTGAATATTGAACAACTAAGAGAAAACCTTGTAAGTATTTCCTTAAATAAGGAGCTATGAGAGAGCAACTTTACAAATTGTTAATGTCAAGCTCCGAAACGCATCATAGGGGCATGATTGTCAATTTACATCTTAAGCCCGAAGACTCTGTGACACCCCATTTCCCAGGGGTCCGTTGACAACCCGTCAACCCGCGGAATACTCGTGTATGTCGGGTAACCCGACACCACTCACGAAAATCGGGTAGAGTTTCCTTTTTTACGGGGAGCTCTACCCAAAGTACAACTTGTCCCAACATTTTACAACGACCACCGGGTCCACGTGCGAGTAAAAATGGCCACTTGGGCCCATGCATCAATACTCACAAAATATATATCAACTATATAACAATAGTTCAAGAGTTATTACATTACTATTAACCAAAACATATATCAAAAGATAGAGTTTTAATACATGTTATACAAAATGAATACCAAAGCCACAACCCGGCTTTCTTCTAAAACGCGGCCTCTGATGAGCGTCTTCTCCTGTACACTCCTTGTACCTGAAATAATGATCCCTCGACAAGGTGAGCAATGCCTAGTAGTGATAATTTCCTACATGGGTTACTCCCCACCTAAGTGCACATGTCATGGCAACCAATCACACTCAAGCAAATACATGATCCTACTTGAATGTCTACATGCCCAATCCCATGTCTCGAGTCCTCACTAACTCCCTCACACATGCCTAAGCCAAATGCGAGCAAAATACAGTTTTCAAAATAAAAGCTTTTTGTTGTCGAAAACTTACTAATGAGTTTCGCAAATATACTGACAACCTCCGAGGTGAATTGTCGGGTAATTCTCCGAAATAGTCATATCGGCCTCCAACATGAACCATTGACAACTCTCTAAGGCAATTCTTCTAAAATCTTCCTTGAAATTCCTTCACAATCATTTTCACTTTTCATCTTCATGTCACGCGACTCTCACCCCATCGCTCTAGGTGCCCCTAAGGCATATGGAATGCATTATGCCAATTCCAAACAATTGATGCTAATATATTTTACATGCATATATTAACATAATTAATTCACATAATTCATGTTATTCAATTCACAATTAATAACACCAAAATTAGCTCACATGGGCTAATAACAATCCAAGCAATTCATTTTGAATCACCCAACAACACAAAAATCACACAATAAATCACGTGAACAAAGGAAACCTCGGTTGGCACTATTCACGCACCACACAAGTAGGGCTCTTCACTTGGCTCAAAGATTTAAGACCAAAACACGGCCTTCCAGGCCTCAACAAATCCCCATCCATAAAATGGCTCTTATCCAAAGAATAAACCAAGTAGGAAAAGATCCCTACCTCTTGGATTTGTCGGAACTCCATAAAATCGGTGCCCACACGTAGCCCTCGCCGCGTAGAACAACTTTGCTTCTTGCTTCGTCGAGAACCGACGGTCCGAACGTCGGGAAATCTAGAGAAAAGTCACTCTTTCTCTCTCTAAAATCTCAAACCCACACCTACTGCACGTTTTTGCTTTCAAATGTAGAAGAAAAATATTCCTCTTTTTGTCTTATTCACTTAAACTTTCCAAAAGTTCCATCCTTGTCCCTTAGTTTGGAATTTTGATACATGGCTTAATCTAAGCCATTCATTTCCATCATCTCACTAATCATGCAACATGTGTCACATGGGTACATGTAGTAGATAACTTTTGTCACATCACATGTCTTTCACAAGCCGTTTTACAACACCTGACACTCGGTGCCTCGAAAGACGTGAAATTCTTACTGTCTCAGAATTCGACGAAATTCGACGTGGTAGCTAGATTTTGTGAGACGATTCCAACGATGAAGTCTGTTTTGTCATCCGAGATCTAGAAAAGTTTCGGATTTTGACCGAAATTAATTTACTCATTTTTCGTAAAATTATACTCTTTCTCGCTCTTTACAAATAGTAGCGCAGTTAATACAAACCTTCATCTCATACTAGATTTTGTCCAGTTACAAACACTTATTCAAAGTAAATGCATAACTTTCTAAATATCATCAATATCTTATCTAAAATACCAAACTAACAAAATTTTTATAACTCTTAACATTCATGTATAATTAACATAAATGTCTCAAGACAAATATTTGTATCCTTTTAACCAACTCTGAGAACAAATAACCCAAATGAACATAAACTCATCAACTAAACAAGGTTCATAACGGATTCCAAAATCAAATTCCTAATAATGATATTATTCTCATCCTAGCCAACCTCTTCTGACTGAATTAAATGCACTTGAAAAGATGTTAATGAATGAGAGTGAACTTAAAGCTTGATAAAAAATACTAATACAGTTTCATGGATCAAAAAGTTTTCAATCATATAACAAATAAGAGATATTTTTGTTTCCATAAAACCTTTGCATTTAAATATAGTAGAACATTAAATTTTTTTTCCATAAAAACATTCTCAAATCTAATTCAAATTGATTTCATATTAAATATGAACAAAACAATTTCATATCAAATTCGAATAGAACATTTTCTTATCAATTCCGAAATCAAATTCATTTTTTCCCAGCCATGTGAGACTTTCAAATGGGTGGCTATTTTCAAATTGTTCATTTTAAGGTAGATGGAACCAAACAAAATTAGTATTAGTAACCTCTAACCGAAACCCCTAGAGGTTGGGGTTCAAATCAATTATATAACCCATCAAGAAATGTAAAAGTCAATTATTATTCATGTTGCCGAATAGTGTCAACTATTATTCCCGTTGACAGGATCGAACTGATCAGAGTAAAAAACATAATTTCAAAATTTAATTCGCAAAACACAATATGTCCATAAATTTCCACTTTCATAACATAACAAATCTCAAAATACTTTTATGCAAAATCACTATTTGATCCATGAGAAATCAAATGAATAAAAAAATAAAAACTTTTCCTCATTCAAATTACATAAAAGACAAATAAATATATATTCCAAAACACTATATAAATATGCTTTACACAAAACATATAAAATTATTATTATTATTTTACAAAAGTTGAATTAATATCTCTTACCTCAAAGGAGTACTCAAAAGCTTTGAAAGAGTTAATCCGAAGAATTTCACCTCAAGGAAATTATTTACCCGTAACATAACAAGGAGGAAACTATCATCATTAATTATTTATCTAAATTTATAAGTTTAGGGTTCCTACAACTTTCCTAATTTGATGTTCTTAGCATTGATATTATTTTTCAGTTTCTTATCCATAGTAATAAATGTTAATGAGTTTCTAAATATTTTATAAAATTTGTGATTTATAAAATTTATTCTATCAACATGATTTTATTATTCACCTCAAACATATTGACACATTTACAAATGATAACTATTTAAATTATGTAGTTTTTCAATTCTTTATAAAACTCATATTCCTTTACGATCTTATTTCAATAATTTCTTTATTTATTATTATTTTTTGTAATTTGAACTAAATCTTTTACTAGAAAGAAATACTATTAATAATTTTTTATAAATTATATTTGATGATGTTTTTTCAACCAAAACTAGGCTGGAGCTTGGCAAAATTGCTGGGCTGGTCCGCTGTCTCTAGATGTCGGGCTCCTCTGCAAAAATAAGAAACAAAAAGGATTGGCAGGGATTGCTCGTTACCTCTCCGATGCCTAAGTCAGTTCTTTCTGGTGGAAGAGAAAAATATCAACTGCTTAGGGCGTAAATTGAATGCGTACCTTTCACCGATGGGGTGACCTGATATTTATAATGGATGATCATGATAACTTTCCTAGTTGGATGATGATAAGGATATTTCTCCCATTGGGTGAGGGATTTTCTTTCCTTATCGTTAACCGATTAATAAGGAATAATTGATGAACAATTATTATGAAATATCTTACTTCCCTAATTGGTGGAGATTTAATTAGGAAGTCGTGACTTTCCTTTAATAATGGCTTTTGACGCTTATGTCACCTCGCTTCTGGGGACAAGAACCGGTCCCCGATCCTGGGCCTTCGTGTTTAGGCCTATGTTGTGACACCCCAAAACCCGGGGGTCCCGTTGACAACTCGCCAACCTGCGGAAAACCTGTGTGTCTCATACATGAGACCCATACATGAGTAAAAATGGCCACTTGGGCCTATACATCAATACTCACCAAAATCTAACCAACTATATTACAATAGTTCAAGAGAGTTATTACATCACTTTAACACAAACATATATTAAAATTCATTTCTAATACATGTTTTACAAATTACATATCAAAGCGGCAATCCGACTTTCTTCTCAAAGTCGCTCTAATGAGCCGTCTTCCAAACACTCCTGTGATTCAAAGTGGAATCCCACAACGAAAGAAAGTACGCCCAATAGTATGACTCATACGGGTTACTCCCCATCTAAATGCTCATGCAATGGCACACCAAACATTCAATTCACATTCCATATAATCCATGTTAATATACTAAGCATGCATATATTAACAAAACTTACACATGTTATTCATTCGTAGTAATAACACAAAATTAGCTCACATGGGCTAACGATCATTTCTAGTATCACCATTATGTTCATATAAGATTTAAATATCGCAACATAAATATCTGCTTATTAATCTTATTATTTCCATAATCGCTATTATTTGGGTAATTTATGATAAATGACATGGACGTTTTTTGTCCAACCAGCAATCAGACTGCTTTTAACAGCCCGAAAAACAAGGCGTGGGCCATTGGCTCGATGGGAGATGAGAGATCTTAGCATGCTCCCGATGCTTTGCATTTTATGACCAAATTCATATGCCTTTGAGCATTGTGGGCCAAGAATACCCTGCCTCAAGGTTTTCCTAAGGTCCGAGCCCGGCGTGCCTGCGCATGCCGTGTACCCTCCCCGAGTATGCAATCGCGCCTCCCCTTCCGTACGCACTTAAGAATGGGCGTAGAGAAACCTCGTTTATAAAGGGTCCCCCGATGAAGGGTGAATCTTGTCGACCTTACTCTGAGTTTAGATGCCTCCTTTGGGTCTCTTGGCAATGTTCCTTCCACTAAGTAATACCAAATGGGTCCATCCAGCTTGGTTCTGACATCACATGGGAGACTTCTCCATTGTTGATGCTTACTGAGGGTTCTAGGAGGTGCTCAATAGGTATTAGTTTGCCCAAGTCTTCTTGTGAGGCTGTTGCTAGTTTTTCCAAGGCATCAGCTTGGGAATTCTCTGCTCTTGGTACATGTTTGACATGAACTCGTATGAACCTTTTAAGCAATTCTCGCATCTTCTTGAGGTACAGGATCATCTTCTCACCTCTAGCCTCGTAGGAGTCTCTTTGTCTCGCTTTTGCATTGCCAATCGGGAGTCACTACTAACTTCCAAATCTCACCGCCTACGGAGTGGGCGAGGTTAAGCCCATCTATGATAGCCTCATATTTTGCCTCGTTATTAGAGGCTTGAAAGACGAATTTGAGCGCATATTCCACATCTATCTTGTCTGGAGAGGTCAGGATCGATCTCGCACCGCTTCCTTGCTGCCATGGCCCTGCTCACCGATAACCTCCATATGGGAGGCTCAAGGCCAGTCAGGGTAGCTTCGTGAGGGTTCTACCGCACTCCATGCTGAAATCTACTAAGATTCGCCTCTTTATCATTGTCCTGGCTTGTATATGATGTCGAACTCACTCAAATCTATCCCACTTTACGCCTCTAGGAGGTTTCCCCGGGTTTGTGCAAAGATTTGCTTCATCGTATTCGGACTTCGATGGTGTGAGCTTGGAAGTAAGGTTGGAGTTTTCTGGATGTAGTTACAAATGCTAGGATCAGCTTCTCCATTTTTGGATACCTCTCCTTTGCTCATTTCAAAGCTCGGCTACAATAGTAGACTGGCTGCTGCACCTTATCCCGTTCTTTGACCAGGGCGGCACTAGTTGAGAAGTTTGAAACGACTAGGTAGAGAGTGAGGAGTTCTCCCTCGGAAGGGCTTACTAGAACGGGGATAGAGCTCAGGTAGGTTTTGAGCGCCATGAATGCCTCCTTGCAGTGTGTGTCCCATTGGAAGGCCTTTTTCAGAAACTGAAAGAAAGGCTGACGTTTGTCGTTGGCCTTGGACACGAAGTAGCTCAGCACAACTATTCTTCCAGTCGGGCGTTGAATATCCTCAACGTTTGAAGGTGGTAGCATGTCGAGCACGACCTTTATCTTGTCTGGGTTTGCTTCTATTCCTCGGAGGAGACTCCGAAGGCGTATTTAGTCGGGTTTAACTTCATGTTGTAGCTCTTGTTCACCAACCTTTGGTAGGTGGCCCTGTGGTTCTTCAAATTCAGCGGCATCACCCGAGACATCGCGAAAGTTCTCGCCAAGAACGAATGAGGTCTTCTCTTGGTCGTTGGGATCCATATTGATCTGGTTGTAGCTAGAGAAGGCGCCCATGAAGCTGAGGAGTTCATGACCGACAGTGGCGTCCACTATGAGGTCAATCCGAGGTAAAGGGAAGCTATCTTTTGGGCAGGCCCTGTTGATATATGTGAAATCGATGCAAAGTCTCCATTCACTCGCTGACGAGAACAACGCTACAATCACAGGAGCCTGCTGGCCTTTGGCCCTGCCTCACAAAGGCGGAGGTCCCAGGTTCGAGCCCCCCGGGGGACATTGACTGGGAATTCCCTGCAATGGAAGCTATCTGCCGGTTCTCCCGGCCCCTGGGGGATTATTGAGCGGACCGATCACCCCTAGGTCATCAAAAAAAAAAAAAACAACGTTGGCCAACCACTTAGGATATTCAACCTCCCTGATTGCATCTTCTTAGAGGAGCTTGCCGACCTCTTCATTAATCGCCTTCTACCTTTCTAGGGAGAAGCTCTTTCTTTAGCAGGCGGCGGACGGGCGTTCAACCTGGGTGATTGCTATGGGTCGATTTCGCCCGTGTCTTCGAACTTCGATGAACACCTTTGTGTTCTACTTTAAAAAGTGGATGAGAAGGCTTACAGCGTCTTGCGACAGACCCTATGTAGACGGGAACTAACGGGTAGATCAATTTAATACAAGCTCTAATTCTTATGAGGGCGTAGGTTAGGTGCTCACCTCGTCTCTCATGTCGAGAATGATCCATGTAGATGTTGTCCAGCGGATTTTGTTCATTGATCTTGGTAACCTCCACAGATTATGCCACAGTTTCCCCAGAGACATTCCCTCCATTTGCGGTTGGGAATTTGATAACAATGTGGTAGGCGGAGGGGATGGCCCTTATGGTATTGAGAGAGGGCCTACCTAGTAACATGTTGTAAGCTGATGGGGCATCTACTATGAGAAATCTTATTGTTGTTGTAGCCTGGTATGGGGGGTCTCCCAAAGTGAGCACTAGTTGTATCGACCTAGAGGTGCGCTCTTTCTCCCGGAGAGATCCCGTAGGTAGGCGTTGGTAGCTCTTCTTCCTTCCAATGCCCATTTGTCAAAATGATGTCATTTGACTCCCATTGTCGACACAAGGACAACTATTAGTTTTTATTAGCTCTGACGACCATATCAGCAGTGGATCGTCATGGGGATCTTTGGCGACCTTCATGTCGAGGAGTCAAAAGGTAGTGTCCAAGCGAGGAAGGACTGGATATGGCTTGTATTTCTAATGCTTCCCACGATTTGATCTTTGCGTGAATGGGACTTCTGGGCGAAATTTGGACTCAGCCCCTTGCAAATCCTTCGGAGATCACATGGATTTCTCGAGGGCGGTGGTCTTGGCGGGGTTGGGCGATGGTGGTGGTGGCTGGTCACGACCTTACAGTACGTAACGGCGAAGATGCCCACGTCGGATCAGATACTCAATTTCTTTCCTCAACTGGATGCAGTCATCGGTTCGGTGTCCATGATCCCTTTGGAACTCACAGTATTTGGTATTGTCTCTTTTTTCTGGGTCTGACTTTATGCGAGTGGCCATCTGAAATTTTCATGTTGCGCCGCGTAGGACTGTGACCTTGAAATTTGTCGGGGTGAATTGCCGAGGTGAATCTGTCTTGTGGCTCGGGTTAAGGTGGTCCCAGGCCGGTCTGACGTTCTCGCCTCTTTGGGATCGCTCCTCTATTTATGGCAGCCCAAAAAATGCCACAGGGTACATAATAAAAATTATTATATATTAAGTCTCAAGACAGACCCAGCTGTATTTTTCTGGAAATTTTGTGATGAATATTGATTAAATTATTATTGATTCCAGAAATAAACCCAAGTGAAAAAGAGAAATATGGAATTGTAAATGGGACCTAAGGGTCAATTGTAAATAAGTTTATATGTCTAATGAAAATAGAGACTTAAATGAAGAATTAATAGAGAAATCTGGAGGACCTAAACATAAAAAAATAAAATAAAGAAAAAGAAGAAAAAAATCAAGGAAAGGACATGCATGTAGGAAAGAGGGAGGAAGCTTCTCCCGTTTAAAGTACGATTAGGAGTAATCCATAAGAAAGGGAAAACAGAGAAAAGTGGAGAGTTGTAGAGAGAGGCCTACCTTCTCTAGATTTTCGACTACTGGACCATAGGTCTCTGTACAAGAGGAAAGTCCTTCCTAGTGACAAGAGCTACAAGTAGAGACTGGAATCGGAGAGTTTCGACAACTCCAAGAGGTAGGTCTTCCCCTACTTTGGTCATTTTCTACCCTAAGCTGCCACATTGTGATAGTGAGCATTAGTAGGAACTTAGAGCTGAATTTTAGGTAAGAAATAAAGAGAATCGGATAGTGAGTCCTTCTGGTAAGTTGTAGCCACGTCTGTGAACTTGATGTTAGGCTTTTGAATTTCTCAATTCGGACCCCTGTAGACCAAGTTATGGTCTTTTTACTCTGAACTAAATGGGTGAAGGGGTCAACGATGGGAGGTTGTCAACAGAGGTCGCAGACCATCCCGGCAGCTCAACTCGTCATGCAAAGCCTCAACTTGTCATGCAGAGCTCCAACTCATGCGTAGCTCAACTACCATGCAGAGCTCAACTCGCCATGTAGAGCTTAGCTCGGGTCCTCGAAGAGCTCACCACCTCGTATCAGCTCGTCACTCGTTGTAGCTCGCCACCCAGTCACCATTAAGATCGACCGCTGCATGACCTCCAACTTTAAGGTCATAATCTCTTCTGCCCGAACTCCGATTCGAAAGTGTTTCGATTCATATGGAAATCCCATTGAGTCAAGAATCCATCCATATTCCCGAGGAAGATATTAGATGTCAGACTGAGGGTGTTAGACTCGAGCTCGTCACTTCAAAGGTACTGTCAGCTTCAGTCACCGTCAAGATTGATCGCGCATGACCTTCAACTGGAAGGTCATAACTTCGTCAACTGATTCGAGTGTTCTCGACTCATGGAGTTCCGCATTGAGTCAAGAATCCATCCATATTCCTAAGGAAGATATTAAATGTCAGACTGAGGTGTTATACTGAGCTCGTCACTAGGTGTAATAGTCGGGCTTCAGGTCACTTGTCAAGATCGACCGCGCATGACCTCCAACTCTAAGGTCATAACTCTTCGTCCGAATTCGACCAGTGTTCTGACTCCTATGGAAAGACCATTGAGTCAAGCATACATATGCCTGAGGAAGATATTAGAAGTCAGGACTGAGGTGTTAGACTGATCCTAGTCACTAAAGGTGTACCAATACCCAGTCACCACAAGATCGATCAAGCAAGATGACCTCCAACTTCTAAGGTCATAACTTCTTCATTCAACTCCGATTCGAAAGGTTATTGACTCTATGGAAAGCCTATCGAGTCAAGAATACATTCATATTCCTTAGGAGTATATTATATGTCAGGACTGAGGTGTTATATTGAGCCTGTCCAGGTCAGCCACCGCGGCCTGTGTCACCAGATGGGTTGACTACGCACGACCCTCCAACTCTAAGGTCATATCTCCTTCGTCCGAACTCCGATTCGGCATTCGACTCGCCCATGGAAAGTCAATTGTGTCAAGAATACATTCATATTCCCGAGGTGGATAGAAGATGTTTGACCGAGGTGCAGATCGAGCCTGGCCCGTGTCGTCACCGCTGGGCCAGGATTTGATCACAGATGACCTCCAACTCTAAGATCATAACTCCTTCGTCCGAACCCCGCTTTCTCGGTGTTCGACTCTATGGAAAGCCCATTGAGTCAAGAATCTATCATATATAGCCTCGTTGAATTTGGAAATCATATTAATTCGAAAAATCATCCAATCCAAAACTACTAGTACGCATCGAATAATATTGTTCTTTAATGGTTTTGGGAATAGGGATCGACGAGGAGGAAAAGCTAAATCGAGACGAGATTCCGTGATTGGAATCAAAGTGAAAAGATTTTTGGGGTTTGTTCTACCGACTCCTATTCCTCGCTTCAAGTTTTTGATGTTTGTTCTAAAAGCATATTGAATTGATTTAATTGATTTGAGAAAAGTGATTGTGAAATGTTCGTGATATAAAAATCGCATGATTGGTTGAAAATAAACTCGCTGATGCCGCATATTATACTATTTTCGCTATAGCGACTTAACGCTTAATAGAATGTTAACCGCTTATTTCGCATTAAGGATAGATTGGTATACCAATATGGTCAAATAGCGCGATCAACTATTGAGCATTTGATTATATTAGCGGATCAGACAGAGAACGATGATGATTGTTTATAACTACCGCCAGCCCAAATGGACCGCATCGCGGTTATAAAACCATGATACCGCCCGCAGCTTCACGACCGCCGGTTTGACTCGATATCCTCGTATATCAAGACATAGGTGAAATTAAGGGCATAAATCAATTGATTTGCACAATCGACCGATCTCGCATAATCGACCGGATCAAGACAATGTAATCAATTTTAACCGAATTGATTAACTCGAATCGAATTTGTGAGCATAATTGAATTGATTTGAGATCGCGAAATATTGATTATGAAATGTATTTATGAGATGATCAATGAACTATAATTATCGTATATATATAACAAAGTATATATATTGTATTTATATTGATCATCCAAAAGATTGAAAGTTCTGAATTATTAAATTGCATGAATTGATTTAAGCTGGAACTGAGGAATGGATTTGTATAGAACCACTAAGCATGAAAATGCTTAGCGTATTGTTTTACCAATGCGCAGGTACTGAGTGATAGATAGTGATCGAAAGCGGACCCAAGATCGAGGAGCGTCGAGTCATAAGACAGAAAATTTCTGAGTGGCATTCCACATGTGCATTCATTCATGCTTTCTTTCGATATTGATATTATGTAAACAATTTGAACTCCAACATCTATTTTTGTAAATCATTTTCAAAAGGCTTGAATGCCTTCATTGTAAATGATTTCAGGAAATATAAATGTTTATGGGCTTGCCCAAATTTTGAAATCGCTTCCGCAAAGATATGATTTTGAGTGATTTTAGTGGCATCCCGGACTCGGTTCGGATCCGCCAAATGGGTAGGGCCTGCAAGGCTACAACTTTATTGCATCGTAGAGCCTAGGTTTAGCGGTTCTACAAAATGATTTTGAAATTTTGCAAAATGATTTTGAAATTGTTTGTAAATGATTTGAAATTGTGTATGGGTTGATGCATTTCATTTGCATATTAAGGATGATAGACTCTAATGCGATCTTGTCGGGTCTTAATAGATAAGCATGGATTCGTCTCTGGCCTCTTAAAAATTAATGCATTAGTGTGGAATATGGCAAGCATCCCATGCCCCACCAATGAATGAACTGTATCAAGTACAGGAGGTACTACAGGTCCTCCAAGAAATAGTTCAGCATTGCAAAGAGCCTGGCAACCACCGTGAATTGCTCCAAAGCGATCACCATCGAGAATGGAAAAGTACCCGACCGTAGATTTTATGGGAAAGAAAGAGGACGAGCCTCTACGGCAGTAGCCCGCTTCCAGAGAACTGAAGCGAATGCTTGTGCAAATGCATTGCAATAACCCAAGAGAAGCTGGAATGTGCTACCTCATTACTACAGATGAGGCTTATCACAGGGCTCTGGATCAGGACCGCACCATCGAGAGATATACGGAGTTCTTCTTGGATGAGTTCAAGAAGCACTATGTGGGTCGCATTTATCTGAACAACATGAGACGGGAGTTTCATAATCTGAAGCAAAGACAGATGAGTGTGACCGAATATCAAAGGGAATTCACACGGTTGAGCAAGTATGCTCCCGAGATACTTGTGAGTGAGGAAGAAAAGTGTCGTAGGTTTGAAGATCACTTTAATGACATATTCGAGCCCATGTCACAAAGATTTTGCCATGAGGATTTCTCCAAAATTGCAGACAGGCAAAATGAATGTGGAAAGAGTAAAGAAAGAGTAAGGAGGAGAGAAAAGATAAAAGACAGAAAGAAAATCTTGGTCACCAAGTTCACAACAACAAAGAAGGAAGAAGTTCAGGGACCACATGAAAACCCAACTTCAAATTCTATACATTAAAGCTGCCTGTAGGGAATACTCACTCTACCAAATACCATCGCTGACGAGCACACACATGATAACTTTTCGAGGGTGAGATTATTTCTTCACATATTCGGCCGTGAGAATTATAGAATGTTGATTCTATAGGTTGAGCGAGATCAGGACCCAAAGAGCACGAGCAAGAGATCATTCTAGAGCCTGCTCTTCATTTACAAAGCACCACAGATCGGGGTACAACTTTAGTGTTACAAAAGGCAACAGAGTGTTGTATCACCGAGTGTTTCGAGACAAGGGACACAAACTTTGGCTAGACAAGATGGTCGTGTGGGTTCCAATGTAGAGCATACGTAATGAAAGGAAGGAAGATACCGACGCCTGCATGTGATAGCCAGACTTCCAAATATTTGATACTTACTATACATGCATTGATCGATTCCCGGTCAACTCCACTCATATATTTGCACCGATATTACCCAACTCAAAATTACGAGGAGTGAAACCGAATATGACATCTAGGATTTAACCCGCTTACTTATAAGTGTTATTGTGAATGAGAGTGTATGTGGATTGTCCCATCAAAATACGAGAGTGGCTGAATTGTTAGGAGATTTGATCGAAAGTATCATTCAGTGGAGTTCGATGTGATTTCGATGGACTGTCAGTTCGACATCAAGCAATAGTCGAATAGAATGAAAAGATAATTTTAAGAACACCGAATGAAGATAAAGTAAATTTCATCGTGAGGTCAAATCGCCATCTATCGTGATATCCGCATCATCGCGAACAATGGTGAAGTGGAAGTGATGTGAAGCCTACTGCTTACGTGATTGATACGTAAAGGAAAGGCCTAGTATCCGATATCTTCATCAAGTACGACTTTCCTAAGAGTTACTGTGGATCACTCTACATAAAGGGAGATCGAGTTTGCTATCGACGTCGCACTGTGTGCCACACCTGCATCCATTACATCACATGAATGGCTCCACTAGAGCTAAAAGAATTGAAATTGCAATTGCAAGAATTACTAGAAAAAGGATTTATTCGACCAAGTGTATCACCATGGGGAGCTCTCGTGCTTTTTGTTAAAAAGAAAGATGGTATAATTTCTATTATGTATTAATTATAGACAATTGAACAAGTTAATAAGAAGAATAAATATCCGTTACCTGCACTGATGATTTGTTTGACTAATTAAAGGTGCAAGTATCTTTCGAAGATTGACTCTGCGATCCGGGTATCACCGCTGAGAATTAAAGATGCCGATGTGCATAAGACGACGCTAGACGACATATGGACATTATGAGTTCCTTGTAATGCCGCTTGACGTTGAAAATGCCCAGCGGCTTTCAGACCTAATGAATCGTGTTTTCTGATCACATGTGGATCAGTTTGTCAGAGTGTTCATAGACGACATTCTCGTGTATTCAAAAGATCACGAAAAGTCATGACACACACCTTGAGTAAAGGTTGTAGACTTCAGAAAAGAGTACTGTGATGCAAAACTCGAGGCAAGTGTGAGTTTTGGAAGAATGAAGTGTCCTCTAGGCATATAGTATCAAAGAAGGAATCCGAGTAGATCCAAAAGAAAATAGAAGGTTGTCAATGGAAGCCACCTAGAAATGTTATAAAGTGCGAGTTTCGACCAAGCAGGATACTACGTAAGATCTGCGTAAGGGGTTTTCTATGACTGTAGCCCGATGACGAGATTTCTCCAGAAAAATGTAAAGTATGAATGGAGTGAAAAATGTCAAAGAAGTTTTGATAAGTTGAAAGCATTCTAACTGAGTTCCTGCTCTTACTCAACCGACCAATTTGTGAGAGAATATGTGATTTTTCGTGATGCGTCGCTTAAATGGACTGGATGTGTCTTAATGCAAGAGGGTAAAGGGTAGCCCTGATTCGCGCTACGTAGGGTGATCCGAATCAACAAAATTTATATCCTATATTCTCCTACCGCGTAGTCAAGCCACCGCAAAGATAGTGGTTCAGTGTCGAACAACATGTGGATGGGTTTTCTTCGTACAAATGATTTGAGTGAAAACAAAACTGGTGAATTTGGTTTGGATTTTAAGGTGGGGGTAAAAACAGTGGGTTGGTGGTTTGCAAACTGAAAAGAAATAAAATAAAATGTAAAATAGAACTCCTTGAAGCATTGGGCCACTGAGTTTAAGATCCTAGGCTAACTGAGAGGTCCCCGGGTTAATCTCAAGGCTGGGAGACTTTTTATTATAGTCATCTCCCGAACTCTGATCTTCATTTGGCATTAAAACCTAAACCCTAAATAATTTTCCCTTTTGATAGAAAGCATTTATTTAACATTTATGGTTCCCTTCAATGAAAATTCATCTTGACTCATCCTACAATGATTCAGAAGGGTAACTAATGAGTCTCAATGGATCTAAAAATAAGAATCCACCGAACCCCAAAAGATTACCAAGTATCGATCAAAGTGGATGCACTTCAAGAAGGAAAACCTAGCCCTTAACCTACCTCAGTGGCCTGTGAATGGCAACTAATGGATATTAGTATCTAAAGCTAAGAATACACTAAACCCTAAAAGCTTGCCAAGTATTGGCCAAAGAAAGTACATCAAAGAGCTTTAAACCTAGAAATGAAAATTTGGGAACCAAAATGACAAAACCTGCTGCTTGAAAAACAGGGGAACCACCAGCAGCCTTAAGATCCCACCCCCAGCAACCTTCCACTTCAAGGAGGAAAGGGTTTTAGCCCCTCATCCCCCAAGTTGTCATCCTTGGAGGGTGTTTGGCACCCAAGAAAGTGAGAGAAAGAGGAGAGAGGAAGAGAGGAACCTGAACAAAATAAAAGTCAGCAGGCCGAAGATTGTCAAAGCTGTGGTTACAAATCTATGTCGCTTTTATAGCCAACCCAAATTAGAATGACAAAGACTTAAAGAGAATATAAGAGGCAGTAGGTTTATATATAACAATGCTGAACAATCAAACACAGGTGTCATTTCATTATGAATTTTATGATATTACGAAAATTTCATTAGTTAATGGTAAATTTCCGCTAAGCTAGCGAAAATCACAAGAGATAGCGAAAATGGAAAATTTCGCTATCTACAGTAATTTTCGCTAGCTAGCGAAATTTCGCTAGCCTAGCCAAAAACACTATGCATAAATTAAAATTTGCATTTTGTTATGCACAAGCACTCGCTATCGCAGCGAAAAATTCAGTTGTAGCGAATTTCGCTTCCTGCTCATCACTATTCCATTTATTCCTCGCTTTCGCGGCCGCTTCCATCGTATCCTGCAACCTGCTGCTTGCCATTTTTCTTCAATTTTCTTCCTGCTTTGAAATTCTTCATTCCCCGGGCTTGGTCGAAATTGATACGACCATATGAAATTGGTGAAATCAACTCGACTTTGGTTATGTGATTGACTGACACGATAATTGCCTTCCACCCCGGCAAACTACAAAACAACTCCTAATGCAATTAGAAGTGCAATAGGGACCTAACATGTCAATCAAGTTAATTATAATAATTAGTACACAAAAAGCGCCAAAACCTATTAAAATAGTGGTTCAAAATAAGACTTTTCGACACTAATCACACTTAACCTACATTGCTAGTCCCTTAGCAATGAAAGAAAAAGTAGTAAATACATATAAAACTATAACAAAATAACGTCACAAAAATGGTACTTCAAAAAGGTTGTGAATGAGTAATGCTCAACCATAAAAATCATCAGCCGTGTCCAATGTGACTATCACTAGAGAATGAAAATGCTAAAAATCGAGTATTAAAGAGCTCTTCTCGTGAATTCAACCAGAACTTCCAATTAAAATCTAAGTGTTTTGTTTGATCAGATTCAACAATAAACCGTCAAACCTCCGCACCTCCCCAACCTAGCTACTACATAACTCAGTAAGTAATCCAACTTAAATATAGATCAGACTCCACTCTTATTCCACAATTATTTTTGCGTCATAGGTGCAATGTCGAGGAATCGACCTCAAAGTCCATGTAACTGTGGATCTACCGATGACTCCTAACCAATTAAGGTCAGTGCACCGTCATAAGGATCTTTCGACCACAAACTCTGGCTGTGTTTCCTCTCACCTCAGATCAATGATTTCCTGAGACCTTTGACCCACAACTTGCTAAACTCCACCCATCCACCCATGTATCGAACACTCAAGTCGGTGACTCCTAACCAATGAAGGCTTCAGTGGCACCGTTTTTAAAGGCTTTCACCATATACCCCTTGATCAAGTGTTCTTCAGTTTCAAGGCAAAAGTGTTGCAATTTTTATTCTTTTCTTCCTCTTTTCTTTCTTTTTCTTTTTTTTTCTCGCTTTTCTTCTTTTCTCGTTTCTACGTGGGTCCTTAACCTATTAAAGGCGGTCAATGAACTAGGCAAAGTATGCAAAGTAAAGGAGGTTGGGGCGCTTTTCCAAATTTCATCATTGAAACCCACTGCGGTTCGTGTGTGGTTAGCTAAAGGAAGGAAGAAAACGCCGAAATCAATAAGAATTCAACTAATCATTCACTCAACCAAGCATGGAATCAATCTAGCATCATTAGAATTGACAAATTTAAAATTTTCCCAACTTGCAGTTAGGCAAACCACAAAATTTTGATTGCAAATCGTCCGTATTTTGAAAGTGTCGACGGTATAACAAACTATAGAAAGTGTAACTGTACTGAAGCTCACTAAACATCACAAAATGGGCTTGAACAAAATAATACAAAACATAAACATAAAAAGCCACTTCCTCTTTGCTAACTCTCCCCAACCCAAACATCTCTGTCCTAAATGGGCCTGATTGGAAAATTAGAGAAGGAAGTGTTACCTCCTTTGATGAGATGTGCTCATTTCTCGATAGAGACTTGCAAGCTTTCCATCGACACCTTATTCACCTGCTCGCTTCAAACAAACAAGCCAGAGAAGAAAGAGAGAAAAAAGTGACCAACTTGAGCATTTTTAAATTATACTTCATAATAATCTCAAAATGTTATTTCTTGGCCATATTTGATTCTACACCTCTAAGCTTCATCAGCATTTCAAGAACGCCAAACTGAGTTCTACTTAAAAAAGCTTATGAAATAAACAAAATCGAGTAAAAGTAAATCATAGCGAAAAATTACTACTACGTAATTTTCGCTAGTCTGTGTTTAAATTTCGCTAGGGTTAGCGAATTTGACATAGCTAAAATTCGTTATTTATTTAAATTTTCTATGTCTAATACGAAATTTTTGTGAATTTTTTTTTTTTTGAAAAATAAAATAAAATAAAAAATAATAAAATAAAATAATAAAATAATAAAATATATATATATATATATATATATATATATATATATATATATATATATATATAAATGTGATTTTTTTAAATTAAATATTTTTTTTAAGGGACAACTTTTTTTTTTTTTTTTGAAATAAAATAATATATAAAGAAAAACAAACGCTTTTTTTTTTATATAAATAAAATAAAATAAAACCCAAGTACTGCTACTGCTTTATCCCGTGAAATGAGGCAATCAAGTGATTTCGCCATAAGTCGCATTTCGCTAGCCTAGCGAAATGCACTGTTCCTAGAGAAATTTTTCAATTTCGCTGTCTCACAAAATTTTCGCTAGGCTAGCGAAATTTTCATCTATAATAAATTTTCATTTCATAGATTGCGAAATTTCGCTTATAGTTGCGAAAAATTCTCCACTTTCTCGCTTGTCGATTTTCCATCCAAGATTCAAAATTTGCATTTTCTTCTGTCTCAAAATCGCAAAATTAATGCAAGAAAAATTAGGAAAAATTGCAAGAGTAAAAAATTGATCTAAAAACAAGAATTAACTAAAAATTAGAGAAAATCTAAGAAGAAAAATTAACGAAATCAAGATAAAATATGATAAAATAAAATAAAACAAGGAAAAATTTAAAACAAAAAGTGTGGGAGATCAGAGCTCCTCAAACCACTTCCTCAGCTCGAGGTCACTGAACTCGGGCGAGCTCAGAATGTCGGTTCGTGTTTCAATCCAACCGCACTGAACAAAACCATCAGGCATGCGATGAACAAATTGTTTTTGATGTAGTGGCAAAGTTCTGTACAAAGGCCACTAATCTATTGAAATTTTGCACAGGCAGTGATGGACTGGCATGGGTTTTGGGAGCAGGTGCTGTGGGTTTTGGGTTTTCTGCAGATGTGGGCAATATGTACACTGGTAGTGGGCTGTAGGTGTCCTGGGCATTGGCAGTAGGTGTTTTGGGTTGGGATTGTGGTGCAGGTGAAGGCAGTATATAAACTGAGCCAGTAGGGGGTAGGGGTAAATTGTGATCTTGGTGTTCTTCCTCTGCTCCCTCAGTCAACAACAGGGGGATTACTTCCTTCTTCTCGCATAGGCAGATAGCAGCACCAATGCTTGAGGATTCAATCTTTTCTACTAGCTCTCAGAGCCGGGCCGCGATGCTGATCCTCCACCATATGTCACTGTGCACACTCTCGATTTTCTTCCTCTTGGATGAACAAGCCGATTGGTGAGCTTTGAGATGGATTCGCAGATGTCCGGGCTGATCACCCCACTTTGAACCCATCCAATTTTTGTTCGGAGCCTTCTATTGTGTCGGGCTCGACACCCGGACAAATAACGCCTTTGCTCCTCTATGAAATTATCCACTTGTTTGCTCAAGTTTAGATGGCTTGTTCAATGTGGATACAGGCTGTGGTGGCTGAGGAGTTGAGGTAAACATGGAGAAACAGGAGGTGCATAAATTGAGGGAACACTATAGACGGGTGCACTCATCCATCGGTCTCTATAGTCCCTCATAGAACTATTTGGATTTGGATTTCTTGCCAATGGCTGCTGATTTTGCCATGCAAGGTTCCTATAGTCCCTCATTGTCATATATGCTCTAGGGTTACTCTCCACTAAATATTCACTATATTGTTCTCCTCTTCCATTCTTCATCACTATCAAACCACTCCTAAAATTCAATCCCTGAGAAATAAATAATACAACACCAAAAACAGTTCTGCATAAAAATTTTTTTTTACAGTGAACTGAAATAAATAAAAAAAATGACTGTAATATAAAAGAAATTCACCAATACTTGTGATGAGGATCACAAGTGTTCCACATCTCGTCAAATGCACTAAGGCACCATCCCCAACGACGCCATTTGATTCAGGCTACGCAGGTGATCCCGGAATCAACAAAATTTATATCCTATATTCCTCCTACCGGCCGTAGTCAAGCTACTCAAAGATAGTGGCCCAGGTCAACACGTGGATAGGTTTTCTTCGCATAAAATGATTTGAGGAAAACAAAACTCGTGAATTTGGTTTGGATTTTTAAGGTAGGGGTAAAAACAAGGTCGGGTGGGTTTTGCAAACTGAAAAGAAATAAAATAAAATGTAAAATAGAACTCTTGTACATTGGGCCACCGAGTTTAAGATCCTAGGTTAATCGAGAGGTCCCCGGAAGTTAATTTTTCAAGGCTGGGGAGGATGACATATAGTCATCTCGAACCGGATCTTCATTTGGCATTAAAACCTAAACCCTAATAATCTTCCTTTGGATAGAAAGCATTTATTTAACATTTGCGGTTCCCTTCGAAAATCGACTGGACTCATCCTACAATGAATATTCGTAAAGGGTAAACTAATGAGTCTCAATGATCTAAAAATAAGAATCCACCGAACCCTAAAGATTACCAAGTATTGATCAGCGGATGCACTTGTAAAGGAAAACCTACTCCCCTTAACCTACCTCGGGTCCTCAGAATGGCACTAATGGATATTAGTGTATCTAAAGCTAAGAACACTAAACCCTAAAAGCTTGCCAAGTATTGGCCAAAGAGCACATCAAAAGAGCTTTAAACCTAGAAATGAAAATTGTGGGAACCAAAATGACAAACCTTGAAAATGTGGGATCCACTGAAGAAATTTTAAGATCCCACCCCAAAGAACCTTCCAACAAGGAGGAAAGGGTTTGAACTCTCATCCCCAAGTTGTCATCCTCGAGGGTGTTCGGGGCACCCAAGAAAGTGGAGAGAAAGAGGAGAGAGAAGAGAGAAAACTGAAACAAAAATAAAAGCCGGCAAGGCTAAAAGATTGGTTAGGGTTACAAAAAATCTATAAGCTGACTTTATAGCCAACCCAACAGGTGAAATGACAAAAGACCTAAATATGAAATTACAGGGACAAAGTAGTAATTATACAAACGAGGCTTGAATCAAAATATCAAAATCACGTAAGCAGCCATTTTCGGCATGCAGGGAATTTCGCTAGCATAAAGGAAGCAGCTAGCAAAATTTCGCTGCCAGCTAAAAATCACAAGAGATATTAAAATGGAAAATTTCAGATCAGCGACTAGCTAGCGAATTCTTCGCTACGCTCCAGCTTAAAAACACCTGCATAAATGGTACCCCAGATTGTTATGCACAAGAATTTTCGCTATCATAGCGAAAATTCCAGCGTATTAATTCGCTTCCCCGCTCATCACTGCTCCATTGATCTCCGCTTTCCCGCGGCCGCCGCTTCCATCGTGATCCCGCAAACCCGCCGCTTGCCATTTTTCTTCAATTTTCTTCCGCTTTGAAATTCTTCATTCCCGGGCTTGCTGAAATCGATATGAGACCATATGACCTGGTGAAAATCAACCCGACTTGGTTATGATTGGATTGACACGATAATTCGTCTCCACTTCCGGGCAGAAAACTACAAAAACTCCGCTCGAATGCAATTAGAAGTGCACAGGACCCGAACATGTCAATCAAGCACTATAATACTTAGTACACAAAGCGCTCAAAACCTATTAAAAATAGTGTGGTTAAAATAGCACTTTTTGGACACTAATCATAGCCTGTTTCAAGACAACAGTCGCATGAAAAGAACTACCCTACCGCATGATTCGAATTAGCCGCAATTGTATTTGCAATCAAAATTTATGACATTATTTAAAGTGAGAAGTGTTTCAGCCACACTGACTCATAAGAGCCTTAAGTATTTGCCCTCATAGCCAGAGCTTTCTAACTCTCGAGGCAACGGAGATGGATGGAATTGATAAAGATTATGATCAAGCAAGATTGATTATCACCCGAGAAAGGCCAATGTAGTGGCCGACGCTTTGAGTAGAAAGTCAATACGAACGCTTCGAGCGTTGAATGCCCATTTGTCATTATATGACGATGGTACTGTAGTGGCAGAGTTGATAGCAAGACCGAGTTTGTTGAATCAAGTGCTAGAGGCACAAAAGAAAGATGAGAAAATTGCTGCCACGATAAATCAGATTGGAAATGGTAAAGAAACTGAGTTCACATTGAACGAAAATGGAGTTTTATTATATGATCGGCTCAGGTACCGATTGTAATGAATTGAAAGAAATCCACACAAAGAGGTACATAGTGGATCTTTGCTATCCATCCCCGGGTAGCACGAAGATGTATCGGTATTTAAAAAATGTCATTCTGTGGTCCCGGATGAAAAGAGATGTCGCATGATGCAACCAAGTGTTTATCAAAGAGTAAAGGCAAAGCATCAAGTTCCTTCGGGATTATTGCAGCCTATTAGAATACCGAGGGAAATGGGGACCGAATCACCATGGATTTTGTGGTCAAGCCGCCATCGACAGGAGAAGACATGACTCGCTTTGGGTCAGAGTAGATCGACACTAAGTCGCCACTTTCTACCGCTGAGAATCCGGCCATCACTGACAAGCCAGCGTAGCCAGATATCAAGGGAAATAGTTCTGCACATGGGATTCCTATATCCATTATTTCTCGACCGAGATCCGAGGTTTACTGAGATTTCGGGGGGGAAAATTGCAAGAGGCCTTCGCACTCGACCGACTTCGCACATTGCCCACCCACAAACTGATGGACAATTCGAGAGAGTGATCCGCATTCTCGAAGATATGTTAAGGAGTCAGGTGATCGACCTCGAGGGTAGTCAGACTCCACACATTGCTTTAGTTGAATTTGCGGTACAACAACGCTTCAATCAAGTATTGGAATGGCGCCTTATGAGGCTTGCAGGAAATGTAGAACACCGTCAGGTTTGACTGACCGAGCGAAAGGAAAGTAATTGGCCCCGACTTGATACAAGAGATCAAGAAAAGTGAAATGATTAGAGAAAGATTGAAGGTGGCCACCGATAGACAAAAATCATATGCCTATTACGAAAGAAAAGATATTCGATATGAGATCTAAAAGTGTTTTTGAAAGTATCTCCGAAGAAGGTGATGAGATTCGGGGAAAAGGGCAAGTCGAGCCCCAGATTTATCTGGGTCCCTATGAAGTGATCGAAAAGGGTCCAAAGTAAGATATAGATTAAGTATTAATCCTGACTTGGAAAAGATCCATAATGTATTTCATGTGTCCATGCTATGAGGCACCGACGAATTAGCTACATGTAGTCTCTTCTGAGACAATTGAGCCGAGGCCTGATTTGACGTGGATGAAGAAGAGCCAAGAGATTTTGGCTCGTGGAAGTGAAAGAATTGGCGTAACAAGAAGATTCCGCTTAGTCAAAGTAAAGCAAGGGAGAAACCATAAGATCAAGAAGCCACTGGGGAGTGAGGAAACGGCGGAAACAATATCCGCAATCGCTTGAATAAGGTAATTTCGAGGACGAATTTTTTTAAGTGGGGAGAGCGTAACGCCCAAAATACCCCAGAATTTTATAATAAAATTATTATATATTCCTGAGAATTGAGTGAATCTGGGTATTTTCCTGAAAATTTTAGATGAATATTGATTAAATGATTATTGATTCCAGAAATTAACCCAAGTGAAAAAAAGAAAATATGGAAATTGTAAAATGGGGACCTAAGGGTCAATTGTAAATAAGTTTATATGTCTAAGCGAAAATAGGAGACTTAAATGAAGAATAATAGAGAAATGGAGGGACATAAATATAAAAATAAAATAAAATAAAATAAAGAAAAAGAAGAAAAAATCATGAAAGGACATGTGGCATGGTGAGAGGAGGAAGCCTCCTCGTTTAAAGTACGATTGGGAGTGATCCATAAGAAAGGGAAAACAGAAAGAAGAGTTGTAGAGAGAGGTCACCTTCTCTAGATTTTTCAATAGATCTAGACCATAGGTCTCAGGTGAAGCAAGAGGGAAAGTCCTTCCTAGTGACAAGAGCTACAAGAAGAGACTGGAATCGGAGAGTTTCGACAACTCCAAGAGGTAGGTCTTCCCCTACTTTGGTCATTTTCTACCATAAGCTGCCACATTGTGGATAAGGCGCATACCCTGACCTTAGAGCTGAATTTCAAAAGGTTCAAAGAGAATCTAGTATTGAGTCCTTCGTAAGTTGTACACATCAATGAACTTGATGTTAGGCTTTGAAATCCTCATCTGGACCTCTATGTACTGGGTTATAGTCCTTTTACCGAGGTCACCCCAGCTCAATCTGGTCGGGCCGGGCTTCGCCACCCGGTCAACTAGCCGGACCTTAGAACGGGTTTCTTGAGTAAGAAATAAAGGAATTTGGAAGTAAGTCCTCTGGGAAAGTGTAGCCACGTCCGTGAAATCCTGATTAGCTTTTTTGGAATTTCAATTCTGACCCTCGACTGCTACGGCTCTTTTTACTCGAACAAATAAACGGGCGAAGGGTCACCCATGAGGTCGCCAAATAGAGGTCAGCATACCTCGTCCTGAAGAGCTCAACTGGCTATGTAGCTCAACTCGGCCATGCAGCGGCTCGTCTCGAAGAGCTCACCAGAGCCGAGCTCACTAGCTTCAAGCAAACCATTAGTCCGTGTCACTGTCAAGACTGATCAAGCAAGATGACCTCCAACTTAAGGTCATAACTTCTTCACCGAACTCCGATTCGAAAGTGTTCTCGACTCTATGGAAAGCCCCATTGAGTCAAGAATCCATCCATATGCCTGAGGAAGATATTAGATGTCAGACCGAGGTGTTATACTGAGCCTGGGTCACTTCCCAGTGCTGCCGCTTCAGCTCACTGTCAAGACCGATCACAAGATGACCTCCAACTTCTGAAGGTCATATTCCTTCGCTTGAACCCGATTCGTGTTCTTGAACAGCGGAAAGCCCATTGAGTCAAGAATACATTTATATTCGAGGAGTATACATGTCAGACCGAGGTGTTATATCGAGCCTGTCCAGTCAGGTCGCCTCGTCACTCGGGTCACTCGTCTGCTGACTACGTACCCACCTCCAACTTCTCCTAAAGGTCATATCTCCTTCGTCCGAACTCGATTCGGTACTTCGACCTCTATGGAGCCCATTGAGTCAAGAATACATTAATATTCCTGAGGTGGATAGAAGATGTTTGACCGAGGTGATAGATCGACACTCCAGTCCAGTTCAACATTCCGCTTATTTCGGTCAGATTTGACTGAGATGACCCTCCAACTTGCTGTCATAACTCTTTCGTCCGAACCCTTTCGTGTTCTCGGGACTTTTGGAAAGACCATTGAGTGTATCTATATCTTGTTGAATTTGAAACCATATTAATCTCTGAAAATCAATCCTAACCAAAACTACTAGTACGCACGAATATCGTTCTTTAATGGTTTTGGAATAGGACCGACGGCGAGGAAAAAAGCCAACCGAGATCGAGATTCCGTGGATTGGAATCAAAGTGAAAAGATTTTTGGGGTTTGTCTTCTACCGACTCCTATTCCTCGCTTTCAAGTTTTTGCATGTTCGTTTCTAAAAGCATATTGAATTGATTAATTGATTTGAGAAAAGTGATTGTGGAAATGCTCAGATATAAAATTGCAATGATTATTGAAAATAAACTGCTTATACAAGCGCATGTTGTACTATATTTACTATAAAGGATTTGAACGCTCTTAATAGAATGTTAACCGCTTATTTCGTATTAAGGATAGATTTCGTATACCAATACGGGTCAAACAGCGCACGCGAACTATTGATGTGTCACTCCGACGCTGTTCACGGACCGTAAGACGGAAGTGTTCACTATTTATCGTTTATAACCAATAAAGAGCCCAATGTGACCGCACTGCAGGTTATAAAACCATGTGATACCATCAAGTAACACGGACCGTACGGCGAATTACATCCTCAGATATCAAGATATAGGTTAAATTTTAAGGGCATAACCGAATTGACGGTAATAACCCCACTGATCGAGACCAAATTGATCCACAAAATGTAATTAAATTTTTAACCGAATTGGATTTACGAATCGAATTTGTGAGCATAATTGAATTGATTTGAGATCATGAATATGACTTTGAAACATTATGGGATGATCAATGAACTAGAATTGGCTTGTATATATAACAAAGTATATTGTATTTATATTGATCATCCAAAAAGATTTGCTCAATTATTAAATTGCATGAATTACTTGCCGAACTGAGGAATGGATTTGTTTGTAACCACTAAGCATGAGAAAATGCTTAGCGATTGTTTTACCAATGCGCAGTACCGAGTGATAGATAAGCGATAGAAAGCGGACCCAAGATCGAGGAGCGTCGAGTCATAAAGAAGGAAATTTCAGTATGCTCACATGCATTCATTCATGTTTTTCGATATTGATATTATGTAAAACAATTTGAACTCCTAACATCTATTTTTGTAAATCATTTTGAAAAGGTCGAATGCCTTCATTGTAAATGTATTTTGTGAAATATAAATGTTTATGGCTTGCCCAAAGTTTGAAAATCGCTCAAGAAAGATATGATTTCGAGTGATTTTAGTGGCATCCCTGACCGATTCTGTGATCCTCCCAAATGGTCGCCGGGTAAGGGCGCCACGCTATTCCTCCTCGAGGATCTGTCCCTGTCTCCCTACCTCACGGTTTCGTCTCCCGCTTTCGTCAGCCCGCTTCTTCTTTGAGTAGAAGAGCTCCTTTGCTCGGGATAAGAGGGCTTCTTCATCGCTTATATACTTCTTGTTACAGCGCACTCGGCCATAAAAGCTCAGCTCGAGGGTTCTTGAGATAAAGAATATTAGGTATTTCGACCGCACCCCACCGCTGATGAAAGTGGTGATGACGAACTTCCCCGTCTTAATATCTACCTTCAATGACTTAGCTCAACTTCCGAACATACGACCCTCGTGCCTCCACGAGTTTTCTTTATGGTTAGAAGGTGATAACTTGGCTTCCTATATGTCCTAGCTCCGATGAAGTGGGAGACGAATGCGATGGAGAGCTCTGTGAATGATGAGATCGAAGATGGCAGAAGTCTATTAAACCGGGCCAATGCTGGGCCCTTTAGTGTGATAGCGGTCTCAGATCAGATAGTCCCTGACATCCGTGCAACTCCATCCGTTCTTATATGTACGAGGTGATCTACGGGTCTTTCGCTCACCAACATTTCGATAGCGCGACATTTCAACTTTGCCGGAAGAGGGAAGTGCAATCCCGGTTAAGTAATGGATTCGGCCGGTCGCACCAAAGCTGTCCATAGACTCAGCCCGCCTTTACCGGCCTCTTCATATGGACAGCCTTGGTCATGTCCCTAAACCTCACTCCCATGACCGCTCCCCCGTCCCGCCGAGAACACGGGCCCATCGCCCCATCGTCTCCTACCATGCCTCTCCTCATTGCGATTCTCTCCGTGGGGTCAGGCGGCCGCGCCCCCGCACTTGGCTGGGCTGGCGCTTTCCATCCGCTTCTCGAGGAGGGTCAACGTGGTCGCCGTTCTTTCGGGTAATGGTGTTTCGCCTTCTGCCCGTCGTGACCTCTTTGGGGCATCAGATTTCATGGTGAGTCAGTTTCAACTCTCTTAGCAAATGTTGGTTACAGAGACGGAGCGCCTCCATCTCGTCGATATTGGCGTGTAGAGTTTCTAGCGTGCCTTTGGGAGGTCGGCTATCTACGTTGCCTTGCTGGTCTTGCATCCTTGGGAGATTGGCGTGGCTCCAGCTTATGTTCCGAGTTGATACCATCAGTCACTGAGAGATCAGTTTTATTTGTAAAGGAACTGTCGTTCCCACAGACTATGCCAAATTGATTATGCTTTTTCAATTGAAACTGGGCTAGAGCTTAGCAGAATTGCGGGGCCGGTCCGCTGTCTCTGAATGTCGAGCTCCTTTGCAAAAATAAGAAACAAAAAGGATTGGCGGGGATCGCCCGTTGCCTCTCTGTTGCCTAAGTCAGTTCGTTCTAGTGGAAGAGAAAAAGATCAACTGCTTAGGGCGTAAATTGATTGCATACCTTTCACCGATGGGGTGGCCTGGTATTTATAATGGATGATCAGGATAACTTTCCTAGTTGGATGATGATACGGATATTTCTCCCATCAGCGAGGATTTTCTTCCTTATCGTTAACCCATTAATAAGGGAAAATTGATGAACAATTATCAGAAATATCCTACTTCCTTAATTGCGGAGATTTAATTAGGAAGGTAATTTTTAACACGTTCTTCGATGTTTACGCCACCTACTTCCTCGATGGGGTAATCGGGTCCCGGCTCCAGCCTCTCGTGTTTGGGCCTATGTGGTGGGCTGAGCTCTTTTACGTCCTTTATTGGACATGCTTCTTTATCTCTTTTTAAGCCTGACATTTAGGCTTGTGTTCTAGGCCTGCGAGCTTATAGTTTTATACCCAATAATCATCTCAATCTTATTACCTAACAATGATCATACTTGACAACAAGTATTATTAACATATCTTATATCATATAATTGCTTAATAATTACCCTAATCATATTCCTTATATAAAAAAAAAATTCTCAAATCTTAATAAAAAATTTACTTGCAAAAATACATATACCTTTAAATACTTATCAAATATATATATTTATAAAATTTTAGCTTTTTCAAACGTATCATATTTGTTTATTATTATTTCTTTTCAAAAATTAACCTCAAATATTTCATTTCTAAAACAAATCTTGAATATCTAATACTATTCCTTTTTTTTTTTCAAGCATCCATTATGACTAGAATTTCATAGGCATCTCATACCTAGGTTTTCAAGACCTATTTTATGAAGGGTTTTAGGCCTAATAATTTTTTTATATTTAATGATATTATTAATAACAACAACTTTTTGGCTTTTTGGCTTTTTGCTACATTCCCTTTTTGTCTTTTCATTACACCAATTAAAATTATGTCAACATTCCTTGTTAACTTTTCAACCTACTTTCCACATACCTACGGTTCATCTCTAAAATTCACACTTGTATTTTTTTGTTCTTAATGTGGTCATCAACTTCTTCTTTTTTTTATTTATTTTTTATTTTTTGGGTATAATGGTCCCATAGTGGTCTCCCTTCTTACTTCTTTTTTTGTACAATGGTCCCCTACTTATTATTATTATTATTATTTAATTCACAAACTCAAGGCCTACGTTTACTATATTTTTTTCTTTTCATTCACAATCTCATAGCTTACGGTGGTTTCCTACTTATTTTTTATTCTTTTACTTTTTAATTCTCTTACTCAAAGCTATACGACACTACCGATCATTATTTTATTTTATTTTTAAAGAAAGAGAGTGTAATCTAAATCTGAATTTTTTAGGATTGATCTAAACTTAATATAAAATTAAAGGATTCTACATAAAAGAACTCTAGAAAATAATAAGGAAAAGATCTTACCTTTCAAATTATTTCTTCAACCTTAGATCTTACATTCTAGGGTTTTCAGGATTCTATGAACAAGAATACAACTCCTTAGGGAAGAACAAAAATAATATCTCATTTTTTTTTTCTATTCACTGTAATAAGATATAGGGAAAAATCTTACATCTTGAAATCAATGCTTCAAACCCTAGGTTTGACGACTTAGGTTTTCCATGTTTCTATGATCAAGAGAGGGAGGCTATACAGAGAATACAAAAAGGCTTTATTTAAAAAAAAAAAAATTATTTTCTATTTATTCTAAACAGGTCCTTAAACTAATTTTTGAATGTATTTTTTTTTTTCAAAATCTTATTACAACTTGACAAACAACTTATAAGATAACATAATCACCAAATTCAAATACCTAATATTGTTTGAGATTATCAACATAACTCTTTTGTGTACTTTGAGTTTCTTCCCAATTCTCTATAATCAAGGTTATCCTTTTAGTAGTCAATTGCACAAGCTCCAGTCTTAAAGGGTTCTTTTGGTAACCTTATTACAGAATCCATGATTATATGCCTTCACTTCCATTGACAAATACCAAGTAGTTGCAAAATGTTAATGACTATTTGATGTAAACTTCTATATACAAACACATTAAACCCAAAGCCACAAATCATGTAGTATCCTACTTCATATATGCCAACATTATGCCTGAAATCTTTATACTATTCAATCCCTTTTAGGGTGGATCATAAGTCTAAAGTAATAAAATTACTTCAAAATTCGTCTCTTTAGGTCTCTATTTAAAATAAAACATAAAGTCCAGTCCAAATTTCAAAATCTGATTATCTAATTAAACAAATCAATCTTACTATCTTTCTAATGTATTCCATGAGTGCAATTAATTAAAAATCATTCTTTATAAGTCTTAATTCTCCCAACAAGTTTTTTTACACTATGATATTCAACATAAGAACTCTAAAGTCCAAAGCTATGACATAGACTTGCAAATGACTCAGATCACATGATAATCATTTGTAACAACATCAAATAAATTCCAAGGAATAAATTAATTTCCTACTTAAGACACCAATCACAAGATTCTCATTGCTTTATTAATATTCAATGACGTTGTCATAATCCTTAAGTAATTGTATCAATATCCTCTATTTAAAAAAATATATATATTTTTAAGAAAACAAAGACTTCAAACTTTCATAATTTATGAATATCTCCTAAGTTTCACCATAAATAAAAATGACTTCAAATATTAAGTGCAAAAATCCCTTTACTTAACTTCAAATCATAACAATGTAGTTTTTATCTTAAAGTTTCAAATATCTAAAAGCATAACTCATGATTTTTTCCATGCTACATAAAAACACAACCTAAATCTTAATGAAAGACATCATGTTGCGAAACAAATCCCTTTGAACCCAATGAAATAATCAAAGTAAGAGTTGCTACTAATTTGCTCTTCAACTATAAGAAGCTATTCTCATAGTCATTAGACCAATCAAACTTAACTCATTTCTATGTCAACCTGAAAATATAGGATGATCTTAGAGATCCCTCATTAATTTCTTAGTAGTAATCAATAAATCCTAAGAAACTTCAAACTTTAATAACAGTATTGGTTCCTTTCAAATTGCAAATTGTTTTCATTACTCATCACATTGGCTAAAAGACTTAGCAACCTTTCTAAGCAAACAACTACCTTGCAAGGCTAAGCTTATACCTAACAATTTATCCACATGTTTCCCTTCAACTAAACTCATGATAATTAAGAATATGGAAAGACAAACTTTTTCCAAAACAATCTACAAATAAAAGGTAGGAAACTCCTTAATTCATCCTCAAAATCAAACAAAAATCCTAAGGTTCAAGGAGTATTAAGTCAATTCACATATTTTCTTATCAATCGTCATAAGATAACTTCAAACCACCATATTGTCCATAATGACATGTTCCATAGAGGCGGCAAGATTAAATTAGAATTCATATTGGTAAAGGTATGTCAACTAAACCAACAAACAATAATAGGGCAAAAGAGTGTAATGAACTTTGACTAGTTACCAAGAAACCAATTAGCCAACTTAGACTTGTAAAGAGTGATAAGAATACACAAACTGTAAAACCCCAAAATACACCCTAGTTGTTTTAAACATAATTAGGGTATATTATAAGTACATTTGGAAATTTTTTGTAATTATTATTTTGCTAAGTGAGAAATTAATTTCAAAACCGGAATTTGTATAAGATACAAGGGCAAATTTGTAATTTGTCAAAATGGGACGTAGAAGTCATAAGATAAGAAGAGTATGGGCTAAAGTGGAAATAGCATAACTTGATTTGTAAATGTGGAGAGACTTAAGACCAGCCGTAATAAAAGGAGAATTAAAAATATAAAAAGGGGTAAAGACCAAGTTTGGTCTCATTTTTTGGGATAGCAAAAACGTGAAGAAGAAGAGAGAAGAATAGAGGAGAAGATAAGAAGAAGAGGAGGAAGAAGAAGAAGAAGAAGAAGAAGAAGAAAGGTAAGAAACTTGTTAAGTTTTGTATAGAATCATTAGTATGGTTTTGGGTATGGATTTGTCAAACTCGATTCCAAGCCCGACCCGATCATGATCTCGAACTCTGGCTTTCTGGGTGCGAACCATATATCTAGGACTCTTTACCTTATTATTATTTTTTTTTTCAAAGCTGAACTTATACCTGTGGGTATACAAACAATTTTTTTAATAACAAAAAATCATTTAAATATACAAAAGAACTACCACCGGAGTGGTGTCCATCAAAATATGTACACATATGCTAAGTTCCATTTACTTATACAAATACTATACATGTATATATCTAATACAAATATCAGAGATCGCGAATGTTGGCCGGGTGAGGACTCCATCTCGAGACGGTCTGCACTTCCGGTGTGGAAATGTCCCCGTCCTCTTTATCTCCTCGCACCTACACTCCGATTGAACACCCGTGCTAAGCTTTACGCCTTAGTGGGAACATATAGACACAACGACCAATAACAATAATCGTCAAATCGATATCCAACTTTACATTTACTTTTCTTATGCATATCCACGGCCTATTCTTATGTGACCTCTAACTCATATCATATTATACATGTAGATTTTATCCTGATTCCATATCATTATCTCCATGTGTCATGTCTTGTACAAGTTTCAATTCATATCTTCTACATGTATGGCATATAATATCATATTCGAAACAACTTATACATACACAATGACAGTTCGAAACATATCAAAGTCATATCAAATGCATACGAGGTCGGAGAATCATGCGTCATGCTTTAATTCGTTTAGTTATCGTTTTTATTTAAATTTTCATTTTTCAAAGTGTCGCAACTTCGAATCCCGAGCTTGACGATTGGTGGATCAAGCGGAACCGGTTTACTCGGCGTTTTCAATTATCTTCTAAAAACATTTTTGTTTTATGTTATTAAATTCGTTTTCAAAATTATGGCGACCGAATCCCGACTTGGCGATTGGTGGATCGAAGCCGGGCGGTTCTAGGCATTTTCAATTATCATCTCAAAACATTTGCTTGGTTTTATTGTTTTACATTTTCAAAGTGCCGTTTGTGACCGAATCCTAGACTCGACCAGAAGGCGGTCGGGCTGGAAACCCGGTTTACTCCGACGTTTTCAATTATCTTCTCAAAACATTTGTTTGTGTTATTAAGTTTGAAACTTTTAATTATGTGGAAACACTTACATTTATAGAGCGGGAAGCCCGTAAACATTCACAATTAAATGCGTTTACAAATAATGCCTTTATATTCACATATATCATGCTATTCATTTCGCATGCTTTCATTTACACATCATTTATCATATAACAACATGCATTTTCAATGCAATAAATCCAATTCACAATTCAATTTATGAGATTTAAGCATATACATAAAAATCCCATTTACACTTTCGTCATTGTTGGTTGTTCACTTTGTTGTTGATTCATTTCGGATAGTTCCGTTTAATGAATCCCGCCCTTGGCTATCATTGGTAATGTGCCTACACATTTTACAATTGGTCTCCCATCATGACGGATGCGTTTGAAGATTGCATCGACCGCGTGGTATCACTTATGCGGTCTCCCATCATGTCGGATGTCGTTTGGTGCATCCCGACACGTGGTATCAATTATGCGGTCTCCCATCATGTCGGATGCCGTTTGGTGCATCCCGACACGTGGTATCAATTAAATGCCATACACCATCAAGACGGATGCCGATTGGTGCATCCCGCCAAGTGGGACATTTCTTCAATGCCATACTCCATCATGACGGATGCCGATTGGTGCATCCCGCCAAGTGGGACATTGGAAAATTCGGGAATGCGCTTTGTAGCGGATGCGATTTATGCGTCCGTCGGGCCGGTTCATTCGATATATCAATCAAATCACATTTATGACGAATTTCGTTTAATGAATCCCGTCTTTATCATCATTCACATTCATTCAGTTTTCAATATCACATTTCAATTCCATATTCACTTTCGTATTCACATTTATGACGGATTCCGTTTGATGAATCCGTCGCTATTATCGTCGCATTCATTTGGTTTTCAAATATCCCATTTCAATTCCATAATCACTTTTGTACTATCTTTTCAAAGATATACTCAATCTATGTACTTATTTCATATACTCATTTCTATACTCATTCACGTATACTCATTCATATACTCATTCACGTATACTCATTCACGTATACTCATTCATATACTCATTCACATACTCATTCATGTGCTCATTTCATATACTCATTCACATACTCATTCATATATACTAATTCATATACTCATTTACGTATACTCATTCACGTATACTCATTCATATACTCATTCACATACTCATTCATGTAGTCATTTCATATACTCATTCACATACTCATTCATATATACTCATTCGTATACTCATTTACGTATACTCATTCACGTATACTCATTCATATAGTCATTTACGTACTCATTTCATATATTCATTCACATATTCAATCATGTGCTCATTTCATACACTCATTCACATACTCATTCATATATTCTTGTCCCTCAATGAATCTATTTTACTTAGAAATTGGAATCATTCAAATTGGATCATCCAAACTAAAGTTATGGCATTTTCATGCCAAACTAGTCAATTTACCGATTTTACAGATGGGACAGTTTATGTCTCATTTCCAGTGTCTTGACTCCATATTGACACTTTTATTTGTACTCCTTTAAATCTAAGGTGATAATGGTTTCTATTCAACTGGAATCACCCAATTTAGACAGGAACTCAAGTTATCAATAAAACAACGGTACTCTATGATCAAGCGAACGAATTTGGCTTGTACATGGCCCCACTTTGAGTGAATTTTTAGGCCACTTAGAATCAGAATTTGACTATTCCTATTTCTGTATGTTTTGTTTTCCTTGACGTCTAGTTTAATTAGCCACGTGAATCACTCAAATCGGATAAGAAATGAGCAAGTTATGGCTAAAATCTTTGGCCCGGGTCGAAATAGGAAAAAGCGGAACACGTGTCAGTACATGTGTGACACAATACCGGTACATATTTGCCCGGAAGGGTGTACGGTACATGTCACCTGAAAATGCAAGATGTGTGTTTTCTCCCATTTTTTTCCATATTTTATACCCCAAATCAACCCGATACTTCGTGAACACGTCGAAGACCACTCCCAGGAATTCATGTAATCTCTTTCTACTCTATTCATCTTTCAATTACATGTCTTTCTTCAAAATTCTTTCATGAATTCCTCCAAAATCATTCTAATATGGGTTATGACCCATAATCAACCCAATACAAGGATTTATTAGGGTTTGTTCTAACCCAACTCCTTTACTTTACAATTAATCCATGAATCCCGACCTCGAAAATTCCATGTTTTTCTCTTGTACATTTGGGGTTTTACCCACCTTCACGTTTAGATTTAGGATGAAATCTTTATCAAACCTAGAAAGAAATCAAATACCAGTGAAACCCATATTGGGATGAACTTTTATCAATCCCTAGGTTTGGGGTAAGCTACTAATCATGCAAAACCAAAGATCCATACTCAAATTTTGTAGTTCCATACCTTTTTGATCTTGGCTTGAACTTCCCTTCTCTTCATCTTCTCTTCCTCTTCTTCTCTCTTTTCCTCTTCCCTCTTCTTCTCCACGGTTTGGTCCTCCCTCAAATGAGACCAATTTTGGTCTTAAATCCATGTTTTGTTAAGGCCATGTTTGGCCTTTGCATTTTCCAAACATTTTTCTCATTTTGCACTTAAAGCCCTTTTTTCTCTCTATTCTCAATTTAACTTATGAAATTTCTATTTTTGCATCCAATCTATTCTTTATTATTTCAATCCAACTTATTCAATTTTATACTTTGACACCCTCTTTTCATCTTATGACACTTAAGTCCTCAAGTGGTAAAAGACTAATTTACCCTTGGCTTTCTTATTAATTCCAGGTCTCTAATTTTATTTCCGAAAAATTCCATTTAGCTTATAATATACCCTAAACAAGTCCGAAAACTGCTAGGGTATATTTCGGGGTGTTACAGGATTGCTATGGTGTCCTATGGATTCTTGGGTTCTTGATCTAGTTCCTTGACCTAGGGTTTGAGGTGTTAAAGAGTGTGAGTACTTGTTGGGAGTATGGAATCCTCCCTTGGAGTCTGAATTTTGTTTTGATGTAGGGATACATGTTTGGGTGTTAGGAAGTTAACACAACTTCTGAGAATTTGAGTTAGGGTTTGGCAAAAACCCTAATTAATCTATATGTTTGGTTTTGTTTGGGTTATGAACCATTTTGGAGATGTTTTCTAGAGAGTATACAAGTACCCTTTTGATTTGGGTGGAATTTTTGGAAGAAGGGCATGAAATCTGCCATTACTAGGCAGAATCACAACTTGGTATCGATGCAAAATAGGGGTGGTACCGGTACCACTTGGGCAGAGGCAAAATGGTACCGGTACCAATAAAAGTGATATCGGTACCACTCAACAGAATAGGGTTGGTACTGGTACATATCCAAGTGGTAGTGGTACCACCACTACTTCCAGCAGCCCTGATATTTGTGTTCTTACATTATTAAGCTAAAATTCGTACACCGAGGGTATAGGAACCCTAATAAATGATTAATGGGAGTTCAAATAAGAATGAAACTAAGTGAAAAATGCACCGTACCTCGCAGCCTCGGCGGAGCAAATTGGCAAAAGTAATGCCCTTATGATAAGATAGTAAATTCCTGAACACATATAATTGTAAGACTTCCTAAGGCCAGATATTGAATGACATGGCACTTATATTACGTGGGCAGACACGTCTCTGATTAGTGCTTCAGCCCTTGATTCGTTCTAATTCAGGTAGGTGTTCGGAATCAACAAAATTTATAACCTAGGATTCCTACTGCGCGTATTGGCAGCTCACTGCTTGATATAGTGGCTCTAGGGTCAAACATAGGGATGAGTTTTCTTCGTGAGAGAAGAGCTACAGTGCATTTAAAATGGTGTTTTCTTGTTGGATTTATAGGGTGTGTGGAAAACAGTATGTGTGAATAGTTGCAAACTATTCTAGGTGATGTAAAAAGTTAAAAGAGAAATCCTTGGAGATCTAGACCTTTGGGGCTTAGGGTTAGGTTAGCTTGACATGTACTGGGTCTATATCTGTGTTTGGGGAGCATGACATATAGTCATTTCAGAACGGATCTTCATTAGCTTTAAAACCCTAAACCCTAGAGCTTTCCTTTTGAAAGATGTGGCATTTCATTAGAGCAAAAATGTCCACACAGCGGTGAAAGCACATCTAAAAAACACTACCGCGATAAGCCCCAATAGGAGGCAACTAGCGGAGCCTCGGTGGATCTAGTGAAAGTATCCACTAAACCCAAAAGCTTGCCAAATACACATTAAAGAGAGCATGCTTAGAATTTTAACCTATGGTGAAGCAGAGCCTGAATGCCTAAAACCTGAACATAGAAGAGCATAAGAACATGTAGCTAACTAAGCAACACTGATGGCCTTCCCCTTCAAGGATCAGGGGCCCTTAGCCAAGCATCCCTTGATTTGTCATCATCAAGGGTGTTTGCAATAAAAATACAAGAAAGTGAAGGGAGAAGAAGAAAATCCTGACAATGAGAGAGGAGGAAGCTTTGTATTTGGCTGATTGATTGAATGCCAAAAGTTGATTTGATTACAAGCATGGTTGAGCTTATAAAGGCTCGATAAAAGTACAAGCGTGTGCTAAAGAATCAAAATTACATAAGGGCAAGCCTTGTTAAACACAGCAAGTGGGTTAAGCGGGCCGAGGAGACACGGGTGAGAGGTTGCGGGGTGGCGACTTGAGAAATTTCGCGCTGCGAAATTTGCGAGGTTGCCAATTTTATTGCCCAAAGAACTATGATTTGCTCTCCAACTTCAATAGATTTGCTCCGAATTTCTTCAGATTTGATCATGAGTCTTCTAATTCGGCTCAGGTTCAATGTGTTTGAGTCAAATTGAAGAAATAGAAGGTATTTGACCTGCAAAACTACTGAAATAGCTACAAGATGTGATTAGTATCAAAGCCGGGACTCGAATATGTCAATTGAATCATTGAAGTCGATTAATACACAAAAAGCGCATAAAGGCCTACTATAAGCGAACAAATGTTGCACTTTTTGGGTACTAATCACTCACGGCAGAGACATTGCTAGTCCGCGCCAAGGCTGAGAAAGAAAGATCATGCAGGATGTGTTTTTGCAAAAATTGGCTGTTTGTTTAAAAAGCATATGCAAATAATGCCCAACTCCTTCCCGGTATGACAAGTGGGACTCTATATAAAAACTGACTTGGGAGAACCACATGCCACAGGACGAAGTTTCGAGCGGCCCGATTATTCGAGGAAATCGGCTGAGCTTCCAACAAAACCTAAGTGTTTTTAGGTGATCGGTTTGCACCAATAAGCTGCTAAGCTACCTCATCCCAACCAAACTACCGCCAATACCTTAGACTGCTGACCACCCTAAATAGAATCAGTCCCACACTTATTTCATACCTCTATTGTATTGTAGGGTGCAATGCTGAAAACTCGACTTCACCAAAGTCGGGTATGCTTCAGGATTCACCGATGACTCCCAACCAGCTAAGGTTTAGGACATCAAGTTAAAGGATCTTTCAACCACAAACTCTATAGGTTTCCATACCGGGACTTGAATGATTTGAAATTATTTCTGACTCATTAGCTCCACTGTCAGCCCGTGGCGAGCACAAAGTCGGTGGCTCCCAACCAGTTGGCTTAGGGCACCAGGCTTTAAAGGCTTTTGCCATATACCCCTCGGATCGTGCTCAGGTTTCAAGGCAAAGCTCCGCGGCTTTACTTATCTCCTTTTCCTTTTCTTTTGTCTTTTCTTTTTCTTTTTGGAAGACACATTGGCCTTCATTCTTGGGGAACTCTAACCTATTATGGGCTGTCAACAAAGCTGAGGTTGGATTTGCAAAGTAAGAGGAAAATGCAGCTCCTCAACCTACTGATGAAAACTGATGTGCTCTGTGTGTGTGGCTAGAGAATGGTGGAAGACAAGGGTAATTACCAAGGTCATCAACTGATCAAAAACTCAATTAAGCATGGAATCATTCTAGCATTTGGTATCATACAGTGCTTCAACTTTTCAACTTACAGGCAAGGAAAACCCACAACAATATAGGGGTAAAATGAGATGCAAAAGTGTAGAAAAATAGGTTTGTATTATATATATCAAGGTGAAATTACAAAATTTTTTACTTTTGCAAAAATAAGTAAACAACAAGCCTCCATATAAACACAAAAAAAGGCTTTACTGGGCATGAAGTACAAGTAAGACTAACACCAAAAGTATGAACATCACTTCCACCGCTCTTGTCGAACAAGCGAGATGAAAGTTGGGGAAGTGGTACTCTGATCGTTAATTTTGGAGGAAACAAATCTCGGCTGGGCGGTGAGGAGCTGCGGTGATGTGGTGATCTTCTTTGCGAGTTGCCAATGCATCCAAAGTGAGGACGATGGTGGAGGAGCGGTCCTGTCACAGGGAGGAATGGCGAGGGGTCGATGCGGGGGCACGAGGAGAGATAGCGGGGAGGCCTAAGTGGCTCCGATGTTGCTGGATCTGAGCACCTGCAGACGTCGAGGTCTGGGTCATCCTCTCTGCTAGTGTGGCACAATGAGGTACGCAAATGAAATTTGTGATGGGTGAGATTGTGCGATTGGTCTCCATGAGCCCCGGGAAGTCTGCGAGAGAGGGAGTAATGTCTTGTAATTGCATTTGTGTGTGGGCGCTACGACCTGAGTGAGACGGGTGGCATGTGGCCCAAAGTGCGTGGAGGAGTGGGGGCATTGGGCTTGCGATGCTGAAAATTTGGAGCTCTGGAGGAGTGGCGGGTGGGTGAAGGGCGGGAGGGGATCTTGGGTGGCTGGGTGGAGGCTCCCTGGTGTGCTCAACTATGGGGGACCAAGTCTCGACGAGGGACTATCATCATCTAGCTAGATCCTCGTCTGATCCGGAGGTGAGGAATGCGGCTTCGAGGGCTGGCCGCCATCGATCAATGGTAAGAATTGACACCAGCGGCGGTCAGCTCTATCTGAGGCTCGTAGGGAACCCGATGTCTTAAGCACCTGACATAATAGAGCGAGGAAATGAAGAGGCCGGGGGACTCAGCTTCGGGGCGATTCGGCGGTGGACCCTGTCCTCTAAATGGAATAATGAGGTCATAATCGGCTAGGCCCGAATTTGAACGATGTCCCTACGAGAAATCTTTGATAAACTGCTGGGATGGCTGCATATCACTTTCCATGCTGGCATCAGTGACATCTTGAACATCAGCGTGGATTATGTATCAGATCATGGCATGGAGGTTGTTGAATAATAAGATTTTTGGCGACATCATGAGGACGGGACCAATATCATGATTGGAAGGACGGGACATGTCTATAGTGGTACGCGTGGCGGGATCGTCTTGGAAGATGGAGAGCTTATGTGATATGGGCGTATCCACAGCCTATGATCGATAGAAGAAATGAAAGAGAAGCCGATCGGGTTGGCCTCTCACCCAGATGTCATCGTGTGATAGAACTCGATGACGACTCGAGGATAATAGTACTGACGCGGCACCATGAATGGCTCCAGATGGTATTCTTAGCTGCCATAAGAAGCTTATGAGTCTCGAACCAAGGTCGCGGCGAATCTTTGGGAGATCATAGTATACCTCCCGTGAAAATCTCCTATCCTGCTGACTAACATTCCACAGGATGGGGTCGCGGGAAATGAAAATCGATCGAATAATGGACCCCGAGGAGATAGATGCAGGGCTCGAATCTGCAATAGGAGTGGGGAGGGCGGCGCCCTGGATCTCGATGTAGATGACTCCTTTGGGCCTGATGTCCGGGCCCTCTTGGTCGGTGGGGCCCTCCGGCCTGGTCTGGGATGTGAAGGAGCTGGTGGTGTGGGCCTAGCTCGAGTATGATATCTCCTGGCGGGGGCCGCAGGGAGGAACCCTCGGCATCACCCCGGTGCGGCGGTGGCGACGGGGGAGTGCCGGCAGCCCCGGGGGGCCGGCCGGTGTGTGGGGCGCGCGGCCAGGGCACTGGGGTGCGCTGTTGCGCAGGCAGGACAGCGCAATGGGGCCGTGTGGCCGAAATTTGTGATAGGCCCCGGGCCAGCGGCGGTGGGTGTGGCGGCGAGGTCGGCGGCGGCGGAGTGGGCCCGGCCTTTGCGGTATAAAAGAGTGAGCTGCTGCGTCATGCGCCGTAGCAGTTTTTGAGGAAACTTGACTAGAGAAGAGATGAGATTTTCAGAAATTGAAAGGATGATTTGTGAGTTGAAAATGAAATGGACAGGTTTATAAAAGGGGAGGTGGTGGGAGATGTCCCAGTGTAGCTATGACCATTAATTTGAATGGCTCAAAAGATTAGAAAAATTAATTTTAGGAGCGTCAAACGGAGGGTTGCAGGAAACAAAGAGTTGCAGGGAGGAGGAGAAGATGAACAATGCCAGGTTGCGAACTTTCGCAACCTGAGAAATCCTCGAGGCACGAAATTCTCCTCAGCTGACCCTGTAATGAAACAAAGATAAAAATTATTAAAAGTAAAGCTAGAAAATAAGAAAATTAACAGAAATTTGGAAAATAAGGATATTAAAGAAAATCTAATTTTTTAAAAAATTAAAATAAAACCAAACAAAATCTAACTAAAATTTGGAGTGGTTTCAGTTCCTATTGGAACCGCTTGATGGCGTCCAAAGGTCTCATGGGGGTTCGGAGCTCCTTCATGCTTTACTGATGAGGTGTCTTCTTTGTTGATCAATTTGTTGCATGGTTGTTAAGCATTATGGTCTTTGGTGGTGCTGATGGCATGACAGATGTAGGATGAGTAACTGATGCAGTTGATCCTTCATCAACTGCCCCTTTGTTCCTAATTGATTTCTTTACTGTAGTTTATGAACACGTAACCTACACACGTGCCATTGAGGGCATAATTCTTAGGCTTTTGCTCCTTGTCCTTAGGCGGCTTATCTGTTACTCAAATGAAAATGTTGGGCTCAGGAGTCATGTTGCCAAAGGTGGTATAACCCCAGTGGCGATTGATTATAGCATTAGCTGTGGCTAAAAATGGCCTCCCAACTATGATTGACACTTGGTGAGTGCTCTCTGCCATTGGCTCTGTATCAAGAACCACAAAATCTACCGGATAATAGAAATTATCTACCTTTACCAAGACATCCTCAACTATCCCCTTTGGTATTTTCAGCGATCGATACGCTGGATAGGTGATATTGGTAGGCTTATTTCCTACGGAAGCCCTATTGCCTGTTAGTATGGTAGTGGTTTGTTCAACTCCAAATCCAGCGATTGCCTTGTCTATGCGAGGTCTCAATGTTATTGAAATGGTGAAATCCACGGATCTTTGTATTTCAACAAGGTTTTGCACTGGATGATAAAGCTGACTTGCTCAGTCAAGAAGGCCTTCTTATTAATGCCTAACCCCTTTTGTGATTGCCGCAAGTCTTTAGAATTGCCTCATAGTTGGAACTGTTTGATCGTATCAAAGTAAGTGGGGATGTTCACCTTGACACGCCTCGGCTCCTCGGGATGCCTTCTTGCTTAGAAGCTTTCTTTTTTGCCTCTTAGTGCCCAGGGAAATGGGGGAGTGCGTGCACTGCTCATCGAATCTTCTTTGATGATTATGTGTTCGGGGGCTCCCCTTTTCTCCTATTCTCTGGTTTTCCCACTAGTTTGCTCAATTTCCTTACCACATTCCTTAAAGTGATGTGGCTTGGACTTCATCCATTTTGGTGCGAGGCTCGGCGAAAGCTTGGATTCATGCATCCCCTTGGATGGGCGGTGTGCGGGAGGGAAACCTCCTTTTTTCCCTTTTGTTCTTGATTGTTCGAGACTCTTGCAAGAGGATAGGCTTTGCATGGTATCAATTTTTCTGATTTAGGCTTTTGTGAAGCCGCCCGTCCTTTGTCTATGGGTTTCTACCTTTTTCTATTGCTGGTTTATCTTAGCATTGATAGTTTTGCTCCTCCTGAAATCCGCCTTGCTCGAATTCATGATAACGCCCACGGGTGATGAAGTTGGTGGGCTGGCTGCTTCTTGAGAGGTGGACCTCTTGTTTTGCACTATGATGTGCTCCTGAGGGGCATCTCAGGAGGTTTAGAGCTTCAGCCAAGTTGGGTGGATTCTTCAGTTGGGATTATAAGTGTTACCATCTTGGGCATCATTTGGTGGCTGTTTGTGCATGTTATTGAGCCACAACCCATCATTTTCACTGCGGGGGAAATTGAATGAGGCTCTCCTTGATGGCGGAAGATTATGATTAAAACATGGTTGTTAGACACCAGTGCCTGCCCTTGCCCGTACCCTCACAGTGGTTTCTCTACTATAGTTCTTCGTCCCATTCTGTTTAGGGTTGGAATGACTTGGCCTTTAATTCCACCTCCTCGTCTGATGCGTAAATGCCTCCCTCGAGTTCTTGTTGGTTTCATCCTCTCTACCTCCCTTGGATTCGGCTCATCCCATCCTTTCAAAGTTTTAGCCACGTAGTTCAAAAAGTCCATGGCTTCATTAGGATTTTTGCTAAGGAAGTCCCCTCCACACATGGTCTCTAGGAGTTGTTCTGAAGAGGACATTCATGTAGAAATGGTTCTGACATCCATGTATCAAAGCCATGATGAGGGCATGCACTAATGGTCTCCAGATATCTCTCCCAGCACTGATAAAATCTTTCACTGTCATGACTTGCAAAGGTGTAGATCTTCCTCTTCAGGTTGTTGGTCTTATGGGCACTAAAAGAACTGTGAGAATTCCGCTGCGGCTTGGCCCTGGATCTTTGATGATCCTTGGCCTTAGTGGTGCGCCAAATTTTGGCTTTATCTTTGAGGTCAAAGGAAAGCCTTGACTTGAAGCGGATCCATATCAAATTCCTCAGCAGAAAGTAGTACAAACCTCTCGAAAATCCCGAATATGTGTGTATGGATTTTCTTTTTCCCACGCCATGAAAGTTGGGAGCAAGGGCCTTAGAGTGCAGTCTCAACTGCCCACATCCTGCTTGGGAGCTGTGCATGAGGTGCACTCACCCATGATGGTGAATGCTGATCCCTCATGATCTGCAGGCATTGGGTTCCCCGATAGACCCCCTGTTGGCTGCTGTTCCTCGGGTGGGAGTCTCCGTCTGGTGTGGTGTGTAAGTTAACCTCCTGACCTTTTCCAATTGGCTTTTCTTGCCAATACACTTTGCAATATTTACGTCCCCCTTTGCATAAACTGCTATGATCACACCACAAGCAAGAAACCAACAAAAAAAAAACAATGCTACAAAATGGTTATTGGTTAGCTAAAATCAAAACAATGGTAACAGTCTGCACAGGGAAGTCTTCAAACTCCCTGCAGCGAAATGAAATTCCCTAGCCAGTGAGCTACTTAGTGGGGAAAAATGAATAAAATAAAAAAGAAATGAGATAGCACCAAAACTTGTGATGTGAATCACAAGTTCACTGCCTTTCTTTCTCACTAGGGCACCATCCCCGGCAACGACGCTAATTGATTCATTCTAATTCAGGTAGGTGTTCGGAATCAACAAAATTTATAACCTAGGATTCCTACTACTGACGTAGAAAAACTCTTTGCGATTATAATTGGCTCTGAAGATTCGAACACGAGGATGAGTTTTCTTAGAGAGAAGAGCTACGATTGCACATTAAAAATGGTGTTTTCTCGTTGGATTTATAGGGTGTGTGGAAAGCGATTATGTGTGAATAGTTCTGAGCTATTACAGGTGATGTAAAAGTTAAAGAGAAATCATGAAGTCTCGAGATTGTGCGGAAGGCAGGGTTCTAGGTTAACCAACATGTACTCGGGTCTATATCCTCGCGTTTGGGAGCATGACATATAGTCATTTCCCGAACCGAATCTTCATTTAGCTTTAAAACCTAAACCTTAAGAGCTTTCCTTTTGAAAGATGGCATTTCATTAGGCAAAAAAATGTCACTAGCGGTGGCCACTCTAAAAAACACTACCCTACGATAACTAATAGGAGACAACTAACTGGGCCTCAGTGGATCTAGTGAAAGTATCCACTGAACCCAAAAAGCTTGCCAAATACACATTAAAGAGAGCATGCTTAAGAGATTTTAACCTATGGTGAGAAGCAGGGGCACAAATACCCTTAAACACAAACATGAAGAGCATAAGAACATGCAGCTAAGCCTAAAAGCAACACCTAGTGGCCTTCCCCTTCAAGGATCAGGGGCCCTTAGCCAAGCATCCCTTGATTTGTCATCATCAAGGGGTGTTTGGCAACTAAGAAAATGTAAGAAAGTGAAGGGAGAAGAAGAGAAAATCACCAACAGCAGAGAGGAGGAAGCTTTGTGCTTGACTGATTGATTGAATGAAAAAAAGTTGATTTGATTACAAGCATGGTTGAGCTTATAAAGGCTCAGTAAAAGGAAATTACAAACATGTGCTAAAGAATCAAAAATTACATAAGGGCAAACTTGTATTAAACCACCAACAAGTGGGTCAAAAAGCAGTCAGGAGACACAGGTGAGAGGTTGCGAAAATTGGCAACTTGCGAAATTTCGCAACCTGCGAAATTTGGAGGTTGCAATTTACTGACCCCAGCCCCCGCCGGTTGCTCCTCGACTTCAATAGATTTGCTCCGAATTTCTTTAGATTTGATCATGAGTCTTCGAATTCGACTCAGGTTTAACGTGTTTGAGTCAAATTGAAGAAATAAAAGATATTTGACCTGCAAAACTACTGAAATAGATACAAGACATGATTAGTATCAAAGCCGGGACTCGAATATGTCAATTGAGTCATTGAAGTCGATTAGTACACACAAAGCGCATAAAACCTGCTATAAACAAGGCTCAATATTGCACTTTTTTGGTACTAATCAGCACTCCATCTAGTGCTACGACACTTCTATTACATGGGCAGGCATGTCTCTGATAAGTGCTTTGGCACTCCTGCTAGTGCTACGACACTTTTGTTACATGGGCAAGCACGTCATTGATCAGTGCTTCCGCACTCTTGTTAGTGCTATGACACTTACAGTATGTGGGCGGAACAAGTGTCGATCGGTGCTTCGGCCTCTGCTGTGCTGACACCTCGATCTTTGTACCATACCTTGGTACTTATTATCTTTGTGTCTACTCATTTCTTATTGTTGGTCTATGTAACACCCCAAAAATACCCTATAATTTTTTTTATAATAATTTTTATTATATATTCCGGGTATAAATTGAGCCAAACTTAGGTTTTTCCTGGAAAACTGATAAATTGTTAAATTGCAAAAAGTGAAATGAATATGTGAGCATATGATTAAATATTATATGCTAAAATGAGAAATTGATTGAACGCAGAAACAAACCCAAGTGAAAAAGGGCAAATTTGGAAAGTTGTAAAATGAGGACCTAAGGGTCAAATAATAAGCTTAAATGCTAAAGTGAATTAAATGATAAATGAAAGTGAAATGAAGACCAAAAAGGAGAAAAATGAGAAATGGGATTTAATGAAAGAGCCAAACATGGCCTTAATAGAAATATGGGATATTAGACCATATTTGGTCTTGGATGGCACATTGTGCCAAAAACGTTTTGGGAGAGAGTGAGAGGAGAAAAGGCTAGGGTTTTGGGAAATAGTTGGAGATTTGTGTGAATCTCTCCATGTTTGTTCAAGATCTTGTAAGAAGGAATAAGGAAAAAGGTTAAGGCTTTAAAGGACAAGAGACTTCAAGATATGACATAAACCCTAGAATTTCTTTAATGATGTTTGGATTAGAAAAACCCTAATCCATCCATGGGTTTTGCTCATGGTTGGTTTAGGAATGTATTAGGATGTTATTGGGAGTGATTCCCATGATTTGTTTTCAGTTTTTGAGGATTTTTGAGAAAAATCGCAAAAAGAAAAAAATAAGGAAGAGCAGAAAATCTTGGTAAACATGGGCCCCTATGTCGCAGCGTAGGGCACCCACGCCAGTGGCATGACCCTGTCGCGACGTGAACGCCTCGTAGGAGTGAGGTGAAGGGTTCAAAGGCCCCCTCGGGTGCGCTGCGGCGTAGCCCAGCAGTGCGCCGGCGTAGATCTGTTCACGCGAGACAAATTTCAGAATTTTGTTAGAAAGTCTGAGGCATTGTACTGCGATAGTTTAAGGACCCTAATAAATGATTAATGGGGATTCAAATAAGGATAAAACTAAGTGAAAAACGTATCGTACCTCGTCGCCTTGACGATATTCGTTTAGTACAATTAATTGTTCAACCACTAAGAGTGAAGAAATTGTATTTGACTAGGTGCAGGTGAAGACGACAACCTGACTTAGGATTGGTATCGAAAGAGACAAGGGATCGATAAATTGGTTTGTTTTTTATTCTCTATTCTCTGTCTGTTCTGTTCTCTGTGAATCAATTCTCATTTCAAGTTCCATTTAGCAAATATATATATATATATATATATATATATATATATATATATATATATATATATATATATATATATATATATATATATATATATATTAAATTTAATTATTAGTATTAAGCATGTTTGTCAAATATACGCATGTGTGCGAAGTATTTGAACTATAAGTGATTCTTGCATGTGAGTAAATTGATTTGAAATGTATTATTGAATGACGACACAGTGGGATTCTGGCTTGAATTCGTCATGAAGGTGGATATTTGTTGAATGTGATATCACATTGCTACTAAATGACAAACAAGACAGGATTCACCAACTGAATTTGTCTTGAACGTCGACTTTTATAGTCATATGAGAGATTGTAAAAATTGAATGTGAAATCACATTGCTATTGAATGATCGCGGGGCCAGGGATTCGCAGTGAATCTGTCGTGAATGTTGACTCTATGGCCATATGTGAAATCATGAAGCCGAGAAAAAGCGAAAAATGATTTGAAAGTGTATTTGTATAGTATCTTTTTACATTACTGCGTAGACATTGTATAAAGGCATTATTTTGATAAATGCATGATTCGTATTGAACTGAAATGGAATAGAGAACTGTATAAAACCATTAAGCATGAAAATGCTTAGCGTATTGTTGTTAATCAATGCCCAGGTACCGAGTGATAGATAGTGTTTGAAAGCGGACCCAAGGTCGAGGAGCTCAGAGTCATCCAGAAAGTTCACGAAGTATGCTCCGTCACATGTATCCTCGCCATTTTTGTTTAGTATGACAATGTTTTGTAAACAAAAGGTGTTCAACTCTGAAATTATTTTTGTGCCTATATCTGAATACATTTTGGATATTATGTTGTAAACGGCATAAAATCCCATTTTTGGTAAAATGCATATTTTGTAAAGGAATTGCATTGAATTTGTAAATGTTTATGGGTTTGCCCCAAATTGAAATCGCTTCCACAAAGAATTGAGAACGAAAACATTTTTGTTAATGAAATGTATTTGCTAAATGGATTTGATTAATGGCTTCGGCTGGGCGTCCCTAGGGTTTTGGTTTGGATCCGCCAGCCGGGTCGGGTCGGGCGTAGGGGTCGCTACAGTCTAAGTAGTCAAACAATTATATGATAAGAGTCTGAATAACAAATAAGAGTAAAGTAAAGTACTTCGTTCTGTATAGAATGTACCCTACGGTATCTATGTACAGTATGGATTACATGAACCTCACGGGTACCTCTATATAGTATAAACTGTAACTCCCTACGGGAGATGCAGAATAAAGTATATTTGCTATAAGTACAAGTATGTGTATTAGTTTGTTATATGAATTCATGAAAAATTCTTATATATGCTATTGTATATAGGGCTGGTAATGAGCCAAGCTACTCGGGCTCGGCTCAGGCTCGGCTCGGAAAAAGCTCGGCTGAGGAGTACCATTTCGTTAGCTAAGCAGGCCAAGCAGGCAACAATTTAAACTCGATAAATTTCGCGCGAGCCGAGTCGAGCGAGACAGGCCCAACCGAGCCTGTACATTAAAAAATGATTTTTATTATTTGTGTGGCGCCTTAAGCCACCCAACGAAAATAAGAATTAAAGTTAAAGCTTAAAAACCCTCGGGCCTCTCGAAGTCTCACGCCTCCTTTGCCTCGGCACCGGCGGCCAATGACCATGGCCAACAAATGGCCTAAATCCCTTAAGGGCCTCAGCCTCCCTCAACCCTCTCTCTCTCCTCGCCATTTTCGCATTTGAAAATCAAAAGTTAAAACCTCGACAACGGCAGCACCACGACGAACGGCACACCTGTACACTTTGACCCCTAGCGATGGCTTCCCTTCTTCGTCGACACAAGTGCTTCATAGGAAGAGATCCATTGATGATGCATGCTTCTTTTTGTTATTTTCATTCAGGCATTTTACCAAATCATCCTTCATTCTTCCAACATTCTTCGAAGAATTTAAGTGTTTTCTCGGGTTTTCGGAAATATGAGATCTGAGTAGGAGCTAATATTCTTGATCTTACGTGATGAAGTAACATCTATAAAAACATTTTACTTTGGTGAGAGTGACGGGGAGAAGGGGCGAATTTATCACAATGCGAGAATGGAAGTTAGCCACCGACGGAAGCGTGGAAACGGCTATACAGGTGAAGGTCAAAATAAAAAGGACTATGAATTAGGACGAAGGAAAAGGGATGAAAGCAGAAAATAAAAGCCATCCAATGATATGAGTCATACATTTTCAGTATATTTTCATTTCCTTTTTCCATGAGATATAATGTGACCAAAAACACCCCTTGCTCTCTGTAGTGAATTAGTGTGAAAAACAAACACCGGAATGTATCGAACCTTTGTAGAATAGACCATGTTTAGAAACCATTATTAAAAATAGATTTATATTCTTTAGAACAGAAACAGATTTATATTCTTTAAAACTCTGAAAATTAGCTATTCTTTAGGACAAATTTAAGAATCAACCTTGAAAAATGTTTTGAAGAACATTCTCAAATATATGATAAATGAGATGAATCCGATTACTTCTGGGATCTTCTTCGTGCGGTAATTCGGTAAACGAGGCCCCATCACAGTACCTAACCTTGATCTTGTTCCAGTTGTAGAAGTCTGGATTTTGGAACAGAGATTAGAGGCTTTAGAGCTGTAAGGCGAAAATCCGAAAATGACCGCTGGCCGGTGGATCGACCATGTCAAGCCCTCCTTCTTCTCCACCTCCTCAAACAGTATATCTTCCTGTACATAGTAAAATTAGAAATCTAATCACGGGCTCTTTGGGCATCTCTTCATGTCAAGCATTTCACCATTCAATCTCATACTTTTTGCGGTAAATCCTTTTTTAATTTACTATGCCAATTTACGTATTTGTTGGTTTTGTTTGGTACTCTTAAATTGTGAGGATTATAATAGATTTCAGTTTGATGTTGGTTTTATTTTTGTTTCTTATAATTTTCTTGGTGAGCGGTGAAGAACTCAGGCGATTTATTATATTAGTTATGGTAGCTTTTGATGAAGAATAATTTTTTTAGTTCATAAATAATCTCCTCACCTTTTCAATGATCGTCTCTCTTAATTTTCAAAGGAGGATGTGTTCGTGCATGTGTGTGTAATTTCTTGTTTTTACCACTTTGTTTTTTTAATTATTAATTTGATTGGAATTCTTTTTATTTGCTAGATACCAAAAATGTCAAATACGGATGAAATGTCAAATCCGGATGATATGGATGAATTAGAAGAAATTGGGATTGAATCATCTTCATCAATGTCCAAGCCAAACAAAAGAAAAAGATCAGTTGTTTGGGATGAATTTGATGTTGTAACTGGGAGTGACAAGACAGGGGTGATAGGGGCAAAATGCAGTCACTGCAAGAATATGTTAGCTTATAAGAGGGGAGGTGCCACTAGTCATCTAAATAGGCATTTGAAAGTTTGTGTGCATCGTCGGGTTGCTGAATCTGGAAATAAAAAAGGTCCCCAGCAAGCTTTGTTGTCATTTTGAGGTTCTGGGGGAAGATTAAAGGCAAACTTTGTTATCAGCCTATCAATATGACAAAGACAAAGTTAGAGAGCTTCTTGTTAAGATGTTTAGTGTGCATGAGTACCCTTTCAGGATGGTGGAGCATCAGTTATTTGTGTTATTTTGCCAAAATCTCAACCCCGAATTTCAGCCCGATCAAACGCCACACTTTGAGGCGGTGCATAAAACTTTTTGCGGAGTTGAGGAAGGGAAAAATTTGAAAGGGGTGTTAGCAAGTGTTGTGAGTCCGGCAACTGATGATTTATGGACTTCAAATCAAACAACGGGAATGCGTGTGTCCTTTGTCATTACTTATATCTTTGAGTGGAATTTACAAGAATCTTCCGAATTTTTATTTGCTTGCCTCCTCCTCACACTGGGATTGCAATTGCCGATTGTATTCTTCAATGTTTATCTGATTGGGATATTGAAGATAAAGTTTCCACTATTACATTGGATAATGCATCTTCAAATGATTCAGCAGTAAGAATCTTGAAGGATCATTTGCGAAAACCTTTACTTTAGCATTAAGATATTTCATGTTCGGTGTTGTGCTATGTTTTAAATCTCTCATGGTGCAAGATGGACTATCGGAGATTCGTGATGTGATTGAGAATATCCGGGGAAAGTATGAAGTACATGAAGATGTCTCCTTCAAGGCTTGATAAATTTAATGAAATTGTCAAGCAATTAAAGTCCCTAATCAACCTCTAAACATCCCAATACTTGATGTTCACTAGTGGAATTCAACACATGCAATGCTTGAGTCGGCACTTCAGTTTAAAGCAGTGTTTCCAAGGTTCAAGGAAAGGGACTTTAATTATAAATGGTTGCCAACTGAGGAGGATTGGACACGACCTGCTGAGGTTTCTAAATTTTTAGAAGTGTTTAAAGAAGTTATAGAAGCTTTTTCTCGAGGAGTAAGTATCCAGACCTCAAATTTGTTCCTTAAGTCAAATTTGGAAAGTAAAGTTGAAAATGAATGAAAATTCCTCGAGACACTAAATTTCATGAAAAAATGACTATAAAGATGAATGAAAAGTTTGCAAAGTATTGGGGAGAGTCATGAATTTATTGATGGCAATTGGAGACGTGTGGATCCTCGATCTGAAATGCAGCTCATAAATTTTGTTTCCACATATTTATTCTGGCGAAGAGTGTGATAGTCATATTAATGAGGTTAGTGAATCCTTGCATGCACTTTACTGGGTTTATGCATCTATAGAAGGGGCGGAGACAAGTGCTAACATAGCAATGTCAATAGTGATATTGATGTTTCTAAAGGAAAGCGAAAAGGGATGCGCTTTGATGCGTGGAAATTTGAAAATCATTCCGATGTCATTCCTGAAAATAAAACTGAGTTGGACATTTATCTTAAAGAAGGAATTTGCAAGCCTAGTGATGAAAATTATGATGAATTTGATGCTTTGAATTGGTGGAAAGTCAATGCTATGAAATTTCGATGCTTATCTAAAATGGCTCGAGATGTACTATCCATTCAGTAACTACGGGTTGTAGAGGCCACATTTAGTCTTTGGAGGAAGAGTACTTGATCAATATCGAGTTCATTGAAGCCGAGATTACAAGCTTTGATTTGTTTGGGGGGATTAGTTACGTCATGGTTAGGAGTGGGCTTTCACCAAGCGTAAGTAATTTTTATAATTAGTAATATATATATATATATATATATATATATATAATTAGAAAGTTATAATGATCCCTAATTAAATTATTGTTTAATTTGCGAGTTGAGACGAGTCACCTTGACTTGAAGTCATTAATGCAAAATGTGTTTTAAAATTTCATTTGACTTGAGAATTGAATATTTATAATCTTTAGTATTATTTCTTTTGGATTTTAATTTTCTTTTGGGATTGTGTAGAATCTAATCTTAATATTGGGGAAATTATGATGTGCGTACATTTATTTTGGAAGATTAAGCTTTATTGATAAGCGCGAGAAAGATTATGATCTGTTACATAATTTGGAATCTCGATTGTTGTTGCGACGGTTAGTATTAAAGCTGTTGAGGTGTTATAATTTTAGTATGTTTATTGATAAAGCTGTTGTTAACCAGCAGTTTGTGAATGTTATCATTGCATTATGTTATGTTGTCACAACAGTATATTGCCAAATAGTTTCTGTTGTTATGAACAGGATTATGCTTGGGTCAAACATGGGATGATATTTCCATTTCTAGAATATCTGGATAGGTGGGATGATATTTCCATTTCTAGAATATCTGGATGGATGTGTTTCTATTCGTTTTCTTCTCTTGTTTCTCGACAAAATTAGACAAAGGGCTATTTCTTGTGGTTTTCGCAGAGCTTTACTATGGACCACATGTGGATAAAAGCGTTTGTTTGGCTTTGGGATGAATTTAATTCTAATTCTACCTTATTCCATTGATCTTTGTGGAAACCAAACGGAGGAGGTTTATTGTTTGATTTATGGGTGAAAGAATAAGAATGGAAAATAATAAATATTTGGCCTTTCGCGGGGAGGTGTATATTCTATCTTCTATCGTTTTGTTTGTTTTTCACATTGAACAACGAGATCCATTGTCTAGTTTTAATGAGAAAGATCGATGATTTTCATTATATGAAATTGAGAAAACAAGATTTACTACACAAATGGCTAACTGTTTGGAAACTATCTTGGTTATGAAACTTAATATAGATGTCTGTTGGTGTGCTTTGAGCGCTTGTGAAAATACTAATCTTTATTTATGTTTATTGAACGAGATTGGGAAAATCGTCAGGAAATTGATGAATCTGAGGTTATCTGAATGTGGTTGGGCTCATCGAGAGAACTATTATGTTCTTCTGCTTTTACCAATACTTTCTGTGTTCTCTACGTTTAGTTTCTCCTTGATCTTTAGTTGTGCTAGATATTAGGATGAAATTACTAGTTGAATGTGAAATTATGGGAAAAGAAAGAAAAATTATAAAGTCTTAAATTCTACAAAAGTTGTCCACGAGCCTCTTCGGCCCCATGCGACTAATTGTGTGGCTTAGTTGAGTTCAATTTTCTGTTCTTGGAAGCGAAAATAATGTCAAACAGGGGCGGAACATATGTTTTCTTTTGTCCCAACTCTCTGTTTTCTTCTGCAAACAAATCGAAATTGAGTGAATGATACTTTGTTGCTCGTACTTAAATTCTGATACCATATTTTACTGGTATACCAATGGGATTGTCCATTTTTATGCATAAAAAGTACTTATGACAAAAAGGATGCTCATGAATAATGAAATGGACTAGGAATTATTTGGTGTAATAGACATTTCAAATAGCTATCCTTTGAGCTCATTTACTAGATAGGGGATAAGAGTAAAAGCTTCTCAATTCTTTGATATTTGGTCAAAACTGTATAGATAGGGGTTCTTGAGTCTAGTGACAGTGTGAAGTGCCAGATCTGTGGTGTTTGTTTGGTAAATTCGTGATTGGTTTCAAATGGTCAAGTAGGGCCCTAAGGGGCATTTAGATTATAAAGTAAAGTGATTAGAATAACTACATACTTAATGCGAGGCTAGCTTGAGTGAAGTTAAGGTCTAGGGTGGGCATGGGGAGGGGATCGGGTTCGAGTTCCACTACGGACAAATTTGTTTACTTATCAAAAAAAAAAAAAGGAAAAATAAAGATACTTTACACTTTATTAATTCCCATCTACACATTATTGAGGAAATACGTTATCATGCTGATATTACATTGGTAATTTAAGTCTACGGCTTGGGTGTAATTGGCAATGTAGTTTAGTTCTTGTGATAACTACGAATTCGTTGATTCTTGATAATGAGAAGTAAATTTGTAGGCATTCCACTCATCGATTAAGTATGGGAATACGATGCATGTTTACTTGGAATGAGGCATAGTGAAAGCTCCTCCCAGCCTCTTTGCATGTATTTCCCTAAATTTATTGACAGAATTTGAATTATTTACAAATTAACTTGTGTTGAGGAAAGAAAAATTGCATGTGCCGGTTCTATGTGGGCTAAAGAGTTTAATTTAAAAAAATGTTGGGTCCCATTTGTGTGTACATGTTTCACGAAGATGTCTCATTGCCAAATTTTAGTTTGGCTTTTGAGGTGATCTCAAATCCATTTAAGGTAGGAGATTTATTCTTCAAAATCAAAATTCCCATTCATTGATAGTGGTTCTTCCCATCCACCCCCGATGGATGTAAGCAAGTCTTCTTTGAAATAAATCCATTGTTGCATGTGGATGGTTGTTTTTATTTTTTAAAACATCCATATCATTATCTTCTTTTTTTGGTCCTTCTATTTAGACTCGGGATTGGGCTTGAGCTCGAGGTTAAGCTCGAGCTCGTTCATATGGAAAATGAGCCTAATGAGCTCAAGCCAAGCTTTTTTTTTTTTTAAATCAAGCCAAGCTTGAGCCTGATTTTAAGCTCGTTCAAAAGCTCGGCTCGGGCTCGAGCCCCCTCATAAATTAATAAGCCTAGCTCGAAATGTTCAAAGCTCGGCTCTGCTCGGCTCGTTACCAGCCCTAATTGTATATCTATTATTGTTATATGCTTATTGTACAAGAGTATCAATGCATGTGTACATATATAAGTCATATGTTTCCCACTAAGTGTAAAGCTTAGCACGGGTTTTTATCCGTGTAGGTACAGAGGAGGACGTCCGTGATCTTCCGCATACTATTGGGCCATCACACTTGTAAATGTACACTTTTGTATATGTATATGTAAATGGGACTCAGGACTGTATGTATTGACACTGTAAACACCATTATGGTGGTAGTTTTATTTTTGTATATTTTAATATGATATTTTGATTTAGTTATAAGACTTGGAACCACTAATGCCTGAAAAAGCAGGTAAAGAGTCCAGTATAGTATCACACCCCCTTTGTCCGCCTAGGTGGGGGATGGGGGCATGACACAAACAAATATGAACTATCAACTAACATGTCACTTAACTATCCCTATAGACAAACTTAAAAAAGTTCCCATCAAGATCATAAACTTGTAGCTCTATACTACTCTGTCATGCCCCAAAACTCACCATAAGGGCATGATTGTCAATTTACACCTCAAGCTTGAAGGCATGAAGTGCGAACTTCATCTAGTAACTGGATTTTGTCCAATTACCAAACACATGTTAAGAGTAAATGCGCAACTTTATAAAAATCATCAATATCATATCCAAAATTCCATATTGACAAAATTTTTATAACTCTCAATATTCATATATGAATTAACATAAGTTTCCCAAGACAGATATTCATACCCATCTAACAAACTCTAAGAACAAATAATCCAAATGAACATAAACTCATCAACTAAACAAAGTCCATAACAGATTATAACATCAAATTCCTAATAATGATATGATTCTCATCCTAGTCAACCTCTCCTTGCCGACTTAAGTGCACCTTAAAAGATGTCAACAAATGAGGGTGAACTTAAAGCTCAATAAGAAATACTAATACATTTTCATGAATTAAAAAGTGTAAAACCAGAGAAAATTCAATTTTTCTGAGAAAGGATAAAATGGTAATTATAGTCAAAAATCCGGAATTTTTATGGATCTCGGGTGACGAAACAGACTTCACCGTTGAAATTGTCTTGCGAAATCTAGTTATCACATCAAATTTCGTCGAATTCCTAGATAGTCAGAATTTCACGTTTTTCGAGGCATAGTGGGTCGGGTGACACATGACATGATCATGTGTGATGTCATATGGCACCTGATTAGTGCCTAAAAAGTGCTATTTTGAGCCCTATCCAAGATAGGTTTTGAGTGCTTTTTGCGCACTAATCATATCAATTAAGCCAATTGATGTGTGCAGATCCACTTAGTTCCACTGATGCCATTTCGAGCTTGTTTTTGGTGATTTTGCAGGTCTTTGCGTACCTCAGCCACTGTGTTTAAGTTTGATGACAAGATATGTGCCGAATGCTAAGGAATCACGGTGTTTTCAACCATCAAAAATAAAGGAATTTGAAGTGATTTTGAAGAAGCGATAGATGCGTGAGATACGTGAGCAAAGCAGTGATCGAGTTTTAAGCTATGATTGAAAATTTCTCTTGGATTGCGAAAATTTCGTAATCATAGTGAAAATTTCGCAATCCTAGCGAAATTGAGAATTTTCTCTAGGCTAGCGAAATTTCGCTAGCTAGCGAAATTTACTGTGCCTAGCGAAAATTTGCAATTTCGCTATCTCAAAATAATTTCGCTAGGCTAGCGAAATTTAAGCTAACTGCTGGCTCCTTGTTGATAGCAAAATTTCTCAATTTGGCTATCTGCGTAGAATTTAAGCTAGGATATATTCATTGAACTGGCGAGAAATTTTAAGCTATGCTAACGAGGAAATCCTATCTGCATAAGCGAAATTCACCTTTTTGTGATTTTTGTATACTTAGTGCCAAGCGACTACGTTTTGGTGTATTACCACCTTGTCCACTTTGTAAGTAATATTTTAGGCATTCTTGTATTTTCACACCTTTTGGGTGGACTATATAAACCCTGAATTTGCCAACCTAAGCAATTTTACGTGACTTTTCATTTTTATAAAATTCCCGACTTTCATTTTAGGGTTTCATTTGCTCTCTTCTCTCTCACTCTTTCTTTCATTTTCTAAGGCTGCCCAGAACCCCGAGCGCAGGATGTGACTCAAGGGATGCATGGCTAAGCCTCATAGCTGAATGAGGGTGGCTAGCTTGGTTTGGGGCCTCACATGGGATTGACTCCTCATCTTTGTAAATGTTCAGTGCTTGCATTTATGGTTCCCAACTTTTCCAAACTAGGGTTAATACATTAATGTCCCTACCCATCAGATTAATACTTGTCATCTTTAGGGTTAGTGCATTCTTAATGCTAGATGCTGCTTGATATCCTTTAAATGTCATTCTGAGCCCCTTTGTGAGGAGGTTGAATGCTGGGGTTTTAATACGAGATGGGACTTTTGATGCATAATGCGGTGTTGACTCAAATAGGAATTAGTTCATTCTAGGGTTAGGTTTATAGTTAAACAAAGATCCGATTTTGGCTGACTATGGTTCATTGCTTACTAATACGAGGAAATAACGAGACACCTTAATACCCCCATGTTATCAAGCTATTGATGACCTTTCAAAGTTACCATTTCACAATTCACTTTAAGTATTACAATTGGTGGTGACCAGCAAACTCCTTGTTTTTAAACAAATCACAGTCTCAGGCAAAAGCCTCACCATTTTCTAAACACTGATGCAAATCATTCATAGGATGAAAACCCGTCCCGTGTTAGACCTAGACAGCTATCTTTGCCAGGTAGCGACTAATGAGTAGGAGGAAATATTGTTGATTACGAGATCACCCTCTGGTGGCACGAATCAGCACCCCAATGGAGTGACACATGGAAAGAGCCATGTGGTATAGTTGAAATCCATGGCTCACATTGAGCCATGTGTAACATGATGCAATAAATAGAATAAAGAAAAATAAAGGAAAATAAGAGGATAAATATGGTGATGACAAGTGGCCAAGAGGGAAGATGGGGGGAAGTTTCCCCCACTTGATCTCTATGGGTGAGGGTAATCCAAAGGAGAAAATGAAATGAGAAGAGAAAAAGAATAAGGAAAGAAAGGAGATAAGAGAAGAGGAGAAATTGATGTGGAGCAAACAAAAGAAAAAAGAAAGAAAGGAGGAGACGGGAGTGTGCGTGAGATGAGAGAGAAAATGATTTTAGAGAAAGAAGCTTTAGATTATCTCTAGTTTCGAAATCGGACCGTGGGTTTTAAATCGAGGGCAAGGTAAAATTTAGTCATGCATGAGAGCTACTCGTGGATACCAAAATCTTGGAGTTTTGTCAAACTCCACGAGGTAAGAAATTTGTCTACTTGGATTATTTCTAACCTAAAAGCCATTTAATGGCATAGGCGTTCTTCGGGGCCGAAACTGGCCATGGGTTTTAGTCCCAAAATTTTGGGGCCCAGTTCTGGCGATCTCAGATTTGTGTTGAAGGATTAGTTTTGATTAGAGGCCCGGTGTCTTCAGGTTTTGTTGCATGTTTTTTGTGATATAGTGATTTGTTGATGAATGGAACAATAAATGGTTCATGTCCGTGAAGAGACCGTGAGGTGCCTTGTTTTGTGGATCTGAGATTGGGGCCATTTGTGTGTTATTGTTTAAATCAAATAACATGCTGAGTATGAAAATATTGTGTTGATATATATATATATATATATATATATATATATATATATGAATTATATGTAGAAAAAAATAATTATCCATGTGTTGATAATGTTGCATGTAGCTCTCATTATGCATGTAACATGACATAGCATGAAATGATATATTTGCATTTCATATGTATGATCACATCGCGTTGAGTCGGGTGTGGGTGCATGACACTGTTATTCACCATTCTTAGTGAATGTGTGGTGAGCTTATAAATGGGACCACATCCAAAATCGAGACTCACGGTTGTATAAAACAATAAGAAATATAAATAACGTGTGTTTGGGTGTAGCAAGATGGGGTAGATTCCTCTCAGGGTGAAAGACCCAAATTTATATGGTTTAGACATAAAACCATCGGTGAAATCCCGTAAAAAAATGTTGAATAGGTGTGCGGCGTCCTGTGGTGAGAACCCGGAAATCCGTGGCCCATAAATAAATAACACACGAGATTTGATAAAAGAATTCAAATGAATATTGGAGGGTTGTCCAATAATTTAAGTCATTGGGTGAGACACCAATGGCTGGTTTTCACACTTAGCATTGCGGGTATGAGGGAGTCAATCGACACTTGGGTTGTGAGCATGAGGAGTTTCATCTCGTGCATGACACGAAACATTCCATATATGATTGCATTATTTTTATGGAATATGAATGGATGTTTACATATTGCCATGGCATGTGCATTTGAGGTGGGGAGTAGCCCTTGTCGGAATGAATTTTCCTGAGGCATTGCTCGCTAGTTTGAAATATTTTTAGTCTTTGGAGGTACATTGGGGTCGGCGATCTTGGAGTTTCGTTGTGAAAAAGGCCAGATTTTGGCTTAGTCAATTATATTTTGTAACGTTATGTGTTGAATACCCAGTTTTTGCTATGTAAATAATGAATCTTGTAATAGAAATTTAGTTTTGGGATTGTTCCAATGCAGTGTTAACATTTTCTGGAACCTTGTATTATCTATATAAATTTTATAGGGACAATTGGTGTGGAGGAATTAAAAAAAAAAAAAAAGACTCCCTAAAATTTCGGGCGTCATAAAAGGTTTTCAATCATATAACAAATATGAGATTTTTTTTTTCCACAAAACCTTTGTATTCAAATATGACATAACTGTAACACCCCGAAATATACCCTAGTTGTTTTCAACATGTTTAGGGTATTTTGTAGGCATAAATTGAATTTTCGTAAATTAAATGCGAAAATATAGAAACTTAGAAACCCAGAAAATTTACAAGTTATAAGGACAAAAGTGTAATTTGTAAAAAGGGGGCATAAAAGTCATAATTTGATAAGACTATAGGCCAAAGTAGAAATAATAGGAATTGTAGTGTAATTCCTAGAAAGATGGGGGACTAAAAGCTAAATAACATAAAGTTTAATTATAAATAGAAGAGGGAGACCAAAAATGGATTATTTTGGTCTCAAATGAGATTACGGGGAAGGAAGGGAAGAGGAAGAAAGAAGAAGAGGAAGAAAGGAGAAATCAGCCAGGTATGGATTACAGTATGGATGCATGACTTTTTGCATGGATTTTAAGTATGCTTTATTACACAAACTACTTGGGTATGGATTGCTAGGGTTCTCTTTGGAGATTAATTTGGTTCCCTCTTCTAGGGTTTTGTTAGGAATACATCCTAACTCTTATTTTAAGGGAATTTTGGTTGAAAATCACTAGTTGATTATAATTAAATATGGAATCCTTCACAATTTCAAGGTTTGTAAAGTTTATTGAACTCGGGTATGAATCCTTAGATTCTTTGGGTAATTAAAAGTGTTTGGGGAGTTGTTTAGAGGGATTTCATGTTAATTTTTTATGAAGAGAGGAATAGAAGAGAATTATGGAAGAAAAGTGCATGAAGATGGTAGAGTATTACCATTTATAGGCAAATTTAGAGCACATCTTGGGTACCTTTGAAGAAATTTCATCTGGAAGTGCGAGTTGATCACGATGGCAAAAACGGTGCCGGTATAGCCCAAACTGTCCGTGCCGCCCTCTAGAGCCGAACTGTACCCGTGCGAGTTAGAGGCACGTACGATGGGTTCATCTCTGACCCCTGGTATTCTTATTTTTGCATATTTAAGCTAAAATTCGCATACCGAAAGTATAGAAAACGATGTAATTAAATGGAAAATGTACCGTACCTCGCCACCTCGGCGAGTTTTGATGGGAGCAAAGTTCATGCCCCAATAATAAGATAGGAAGTATTTGAATACATATAATTGTAGGAATGCCAGAGATCATGTATTAAATGACACGACACCTTTGTTACGTGGGCAGGCACGTATAGTACTTGGGTACTCTCTGATTAGTACTTGGGTACTCTCTGATTAGTGCGACGACACTCTCTGTCAGTGCTTTGGCACATTAGTATGATTACTCTGATTGATGCCCGGTGCTCTTTGATTAGTCTTGACGACTTGCTCTACGTATCGGTCTTATTTTATTAGTATGATGCTCTGATTAATGCTGGTACTCTGATTAATGCGACGACACTCTGCGTCGATTAGCCCCGGCACATTAGTATGGTACTCTCGATTAGTGCGTCGGCACTCTGTCGATGCCCATTCACGGCGTTGGCGCGAATGTATATGGTATCTTCGGATGTAATGTGTTGTGTCTTCTTGATTTATTATTCTTGATGCAGAGTATTCCGCAGTCATGAAATATCACGAATGATGAATAAGAGTAAATGAATGTGTATGGATTACGTCATGTCTTTGGGTATCTACACGAATAAGAATAAGTTCTGTAACTCGTACGGGAGATCCGAATAAACATAAACCTGTTATAAGTATAATTAATTGTATAAGTCCACTATATGAATGCATGGAAATTATGATATTCTTTATTGTTATATGCTGAATATAAATGTGTATATGCATACTATATATGTTTCCCACTAAGCGTAAAGCTTAGCATGGGTTTTTAATCCGTGTAGGTACAGAAGAAGGAAATGAGTGATCTTAGCATTCCATTGGTAAGAGCGCGAGTGAGGGGTTAAATCGTAGGTTACGCACTCGTCGATGAAATGTAAATGTAGTTTTTAGAATGTAAATGGGACTCGATCTTTGTATATGTGATATTGTAAGCAAGAAATTTACGATTGGTAGTTTTATTTTGGACTTTTGTATATGATATGTGGATATAATTATAAGACTTGGATATACCAACGTCTGATAAAGCAGGTAAAGAGTCCCAGTATGTGATCTCGCGCCTCGACCTCGATTCGGATCCGCTAATCGGGTCGGACTGGGATTCGGGGCGTGACAATAACATTCACATTTTTTTCCATCAAAACATTCTCAAATCCATTTCATATTAAATATGATCCAAAAAATTTCATATCAAATTTGAATAGAACATTTTCATATCAATCAAAAAATCAAATACATTTCAATTACATTTTTTTTCCTATGGATAATAAATATCAAATGGTGCCTATCCATGTGGGACTTTTCATTTGGTGCCCTACCTAACCATGTGGTGGAGGGAACTAAACACTATGAGTACCAATGACCTTTAACTAAAACCCCTAAAGGCTTCAAATCAATTATATAACCCACAAAGAATGTAATGGTCAACTATTATTCCCGTTGACATGGCCGAACTAACCAACGTCAAAATTATATTTTCAAAATTCAATTCACAAAACATAATATCTTCATAAAGTTCTACTTTCATAACATAACAAATCTCAAAATACTTTCATGCAAAATCACTATTTGATCCATTGACAATCAAATGATTAAAAAAAATAAAAAATTTTCCTCATTCAAATTGTATAAAAGACAAATAAATATATGTTCCAAAAAACTATATAAATAATCTTTACAAAAAACATATAAAAATATTTTTTTTATAAAAGCTATAAAAAAGGGTTTCTTAGGAGAATTACTCTTGTATATTTCTTTTAACTTAAAAAGAATTATTTTATTTTAGTTTATTTTTTTGTCCTTAAAAAATACGGAGTATCACAGTTAACACCATCTTTAGCTTTGTTACTAGCTTAATCAGGCACTAATACATCCTAAAGCTTTATAATTCATCATTCCTTGCCTAGAAAGGTACATTAATTAAGTATAGTAACAGAACATTTCAACTCTTGGACCATAAATTAGGGGAAACATACCATATTACTTAATAAATAGGTCTATTTTTTCTACTTATATTTTATGTTATGAACACGTTAAAGCCAAAAAGTATCGATGAATCCCTTTATAATTGCAAAGACTAGTACTATAATTTTAGGGCCTTTTATAACCCTTTTGAATGTTCACCATGTCCTAAAATTCATGTGACTTATTGTCACCAAAGATTTGAATTATGTTACTTTTTCTTGCCTAATCATTATGAATTTTAGGATATGACTTAGGGAAAGAAGATTGGCAGTACGTAGAAAATGGAAGGTTTTACTACTTCAAGGAAGACAATACTAAGGATGGCGAGCTCTAGTAGTAGGTTGGTAACTAAAGGATTCACTCAAACTTACGTTATAGATTATCAAGAAATATTTGCCTGAATTGTCAAAGCTAGTTCTTTTATCCCTTGGTAAAAACACGGATTAGTGACTTCAATGACCAGACACAAAAACTGACTAGGATAAAAAATAAATATTTTAATTATTTTAAAATAATTTCAATATCTAATGTTTTATTTTAATTATTCATATATAATTAATTTTTTTATTTTAATTATTCATACATAATTAATTTTGTTTTCACGTAACGTTTAGAATATAAGTAAAAATAGTAGAACGTAATTAAAAATTATTTTTTATAAAAATGTTATTGTACACCCCAAATTTGGGCTTTTATTAGTTTTTCTTTTTATTTTATTTTGTAGGATTTTATTTCAATTTATTATTTTCTTTTGGGAAGGTGGGACGTCCTTTGTAGAATTATTTGTTATTTTTTAGGACGAATCTTTTTTTTTTTTTTTGTTTTTTTAGGGGGGGGGAGTTATGTGGGAAGGATTTTAGAGAGATGAAAAATGGGAGATCTTTTAGAGAGGAGAAGGAGGTTTTTCTGACGGCTAGAGGAGAGAGCTTCATGTATAGTTCTTTTGCTTTCGATACTTCATTTTCTATAGTTTTGCCACATCTTCTTAATAGTTGTTTTGCCGGATTCATTATATGTTTTACCCATCTCCCTGATGATTTCTTCTTTATTCTACCCATTCTGCTGATGTTTTACGTGATCTTGTTATTCCGGTTTGTGTTGTGATGATGCTTTTTTCAACCAGACTGGGCTGGAGCGTGTTGAGGGCGTTGGGCCGGAATTTGGGCTGCTGCTGGGCTGGTCTGCAGGCTCTGGATGTGGCACCTCTGGTCTGTAGGCTCTCCTCTGCAAAGACAAGAAAGAAGAAGGGTCGGCGGGGGCCGCCGGGCGGCCGCCCGATGCCTGCTTCCGCCTCGCCGAGAGAAAAGATAGATCGCCAGAGGGCGACGTTTTGCGTACCTTTCACCCGATGCTCCCGGTATTTATAGTATATGTTTTTCCATGACAGATTATAGATTCTTCTCATTGAACGATATTTCCGCTTTTATCGTATCGATCTTGATAAGGGATATTGAAAGAGCAATTTATTTAGAATTATCTTTCTTCCTTTTTGGTGGGATCCTATTGATCTGATGAACCTATATCGGAATTATCTTATTTTCTTGGCTTGAGATTTAGCGCGATTTTTGCGGTGATAATATGTTAATTAGGGGAGATGGCTCTATTTCTTTATCGATGGATTTAGCTTGATTTGCAGAATGTGGGCTTTCTCAATTATCCATAATCAGCCTTTGGGCCGAGCGGATTGGGCCTTCATTTTGGCCGGCGCCAAAGGCCTCGACTGCTCTAACGGGCGCCTCTTTCTTGTCATGGAGCGGGCCTCGCAAGCCCCAACTATCACTGCCTCAAATTTCTCAGGGTACGGTAAAAGGTGGCAAGGGCTGTAACGCTCGTATCGGATGCAATTTCCACACCCGCTCGGGTCAAGCATAGGGCTCGGTCGCCGTCATATGTCTCGATAATGATGACTCTTTGGTTTTCGCGCCATTCTCCTACTTATTTCCCAGTTTCTCCGCTTTCCGTACATTCTCCAGCTTTGTGTGTCCCCGATCTTTAAACTTTTCTTCGACGAATCGAGTTCCTGACTTCCCCCTTCCTTAGTTTCATCCTAACCTCATGTGAGTCCTTTCCGCGCCTTCCTAAGATAGCTTTTCCGTTCATTCCCGACCGCTTGCGTCTTTCTCTCAGTGTCTTTTCGGCGATACGAGGCTGCTAGGTTAGGTCGGCAAGTTTCGCTTCCTAATACCCGCCATTACCACGGGTCCGGCTGCTCTTCTCTCGCAGATGGAGGTGACTCTTCTGGGCTTGTCACGGCTAGCGAACTGGCCGCGCCCCGACCGCTCTACCGGGGGGTCGATCTTGAGATGCTCGGCGCCCCTTTCCCCGACAAGGGTAAGGGAGTAGACCATTAAGTATCTCGGGGGTCGAATACCTAAAATCTTCCGTCTAATGCTTGGCCGGGCGAGCGCAAGGTTGGTCTCTCAGATGGGGCCACTTTCACTAAAGCACACCTCCTTTACGTCCGAGTCCGGGGTCCCCGATGTTTCGAATTTCCACGGGCTCGGGCCCCTAAGATGGCATGCTTCTTCAAGCAGCTTCGACAATGGTCTTCGCTCTCCGCATCCCTTCCTAAAAAGGGCTTCAGAAGACTTCAATGTCCTGGTTCTTCTCAACCCAGCGGTCAGTATTTCGTTGGTCTATTGGTTTTCTTTTAGGGACAAGGGCTCGTTGTTCCCACTATAGCTCTGTTCCTTTATATTTTTAGCGCGAAGGAAACCACGAGGGCTTCTATTTTTCCAAGCTGATCAAGGCCTGGGTGGATTTTCGATCTTCCTCCTCTCATGCTGAAGGAACTACAGCCTTTACTACCACCCCACAATCGTGGAGGCATGACCCGCTTGAAAAGACGACACCCCGGGTGTTTCGCTTGCTCGACCACCCCGAGAATCTCACGTGAGGTCACTTTGTTTTGCAGCACCTTATGGAGGCCTGGATCTCTATTCCGCATTATCCACTTACCTCCTCAAGTGCTCGACCCAACTCACTCCGGGGCCATAAATGCGAAAAAGGCCAGCCGAGTGTCCTCGCGTTCCTACGCAGAGCTGATCAAGTCGGATATTCCTGGCCCTTTGAGCTCGAGGTCAGCCCGCTATGATGCTTTGAGGCCTTCGCCTCCTTCCACTATGAAAGTCTCTCCCATCGGGCCTTCCGCTGACAAGCCCACCAAGGAGAGCCGCTTCTGTGACGCCTGTCTTGGAACTTTGTTGAAACTTAAAATCTCGACCGCTGAAAGACCAGTCCCACTGGGCAAGGTCTCGAAATCGTGGTGTCTCTCCTCTTCTCCCCACCCCCCGCTTTCTTGAACATCTGGGTGATGCATTAAGCTTCGCTCCCGCTGAGGTCCCTAAAGCTTTGGAGTTCAGCCCCGTCTGAAATCAAGGTAAAGGCTAAAGGCCTCTAGAGGGCGCTTGCTGGGGCCACACTATCATGCCCATCACGCTTGGAATCCCCTGCTCGTAGTGCTAACCCACCTCTCGAGCCGACAGTTGGAGGAGCATGGTTCCGAACCGCGGGGATGGCGACTTGTTTCTTAACGCGAGCCATGGCGGGCGCGTCTCGGCCCATCCTTAAAGATTCCGACCAAGAGGCTCCGCTCGCCGTCACAGGAAGTTTTGGCTCTATCCTCTTGGTCGCTTCCGGTGTTCTCGCACTTGTCGTGGTCTTATTTCACCTGAAAGGTACGGGTCTGTGCCGATAGCCGATCTTGCGCCGATGTGGCTACTCATTCAAGAGTGTGGCCAAAGCCAATCTAAACGGTCAAGCAAGCTACCGGCTTATAAGGCAAGGGGTGGCTTCCTTTCCGAGCGGATTGAGTTACTGATCGGTGTCGATGACCGAGGAGGCGCAGCTCTAAGTCCGGCTTGAAGATACAGTGTCGGCACGCGCCCGAGCCGAGGCAGAGAAGATGAGGCCCAAACAACTGAGAGCGGCCGGGCTACGAAGCCGGAGGTTCGGGACGAGCCGCGGCCGCACAAAAATGACTTGCTAGAGACTGGACGAGCCGTTACCGCCGTGATGAGCTTCGATGGTTAGGGATGAGCTTCTACATCCTGTGGCGAAGCCACGGAGTCTAAAGAAGATTACGCGGCGTTTCAAAGATAAATCGCGTGGGTAAGACGGCATCATCGGATTCGGCTCGCCCGTGAGGCTTCCGAGGTCGCAACCTGGCCGGAACGCCCGACCGAGGAGCTACTCGTTGGTCATGTGGGACCTTCATTAACAAGTAACTCCGGCTGCTCAATGGGATGGCTACAGGAAGATTGGCTGACGAGGCTCAGACCAATGGGCTTCAAGGTGGCTCTCCGCCTTCGCAGGAGTCATATCGCCTACACAGCCCGGACTCAACCTCGACATCCCTACGACTTCCAGGAGGCCGAGGAGTCCCTCTGGGTCGACCACTCCGAGAATCCAGACACCCACGCCGAGGCCCACTCCCTTCTTCTCCCTCCGCCTCCTCCTTCCGATGCCCCATCTCCCACACATCTTCTTACCTAATGGCCGATTTTTATTTTATTTATTTTACTGTCTTGACCTGTGACGCATGTAGCCTTTCCTTAATAAATGTTCTTTTACCACTTTGTCTCTACTTATGCATTTCCTCAGGCTATCTCCAAGATGAACCGACTAATTTCTGGTCGCATAGCCCGAGCCGAGCATCCGGTGCCAAGCAGCCCCAGGGTCGTATGGCTCAGTCAACACTGAGCCTCAAAATCGAGCCGCCGGCCCCGGGCGCCAAGGCCCACGCCGACAGCCTGAGCCGGACCGACTCTAGGGCCGCATGACCGAGCGCAGTAGTCGAGCTCACAACCGAGCCTGGTCTTCACAATGAGTCTTATGGTCGACAACTGAGCCGATCCGACCCAGTCGCACTTGGCCCGCAGTAATCGTGCTCACAACCGAGCCGTGGGCCTCGGCCACCGAGGCCTCATGGTCAATAAATTTTTCGAAATGATCCGACTCTAGGCCGCATGGCTTATGCAGAGTAGCCGAGCTTGTTAACCGAAATGGTCTGCCCCGCGCCGAGGCCTTACGGGCCGAATACCGAAATGATCCGACCTTAGGTCAGCATGGCCTGGTAGATAATCGAGCTCGCCAAATCAGCCATTGGCCTGGGCGCCGAGGCCTTGTAATGGCCAGCCCGAGCCATCCCACTCTTAGGCCGATGGATCAGGAAGAGTAGCTCTGAGCTCACAACCGAGCCGCCGGGCTTCGGCGCCGAGGCCTCGTGGCCGACAACCCGAGCCGATCCGACTCTAGGCCGCACGGCTCGTGCAGTGGGGGCCGATCTCACAACCCCAGCACCGGGCTCCGAAAGGCCAGGCCCCGGGGCCGAATAGCCTGAGCCGACACTCATAGCCGCATGGCCTGTGCAGAGGGGCCAGCCCGCCAAATCGAGCCGCCGCTGGCCCGGCGCCTCGAGGCCTTGGCGGGTCAATACTCGAGCTAATTCACTTAGCTGCATGGCTCAGCAGAGTAAATGAGTCATTAACCTGAATATCGGGCTCACAAATGAGGCCTGTGGTCGAATAAATGAAATGATTGACCTAGACCTGCATTTGGCCTGTAGAGAGAATGAGCTCACAACCTGAGCCGCTATGGGCAAACGCTGACTTCGATTGAAAGACGCGAGTGTCTTTAATAGTTCACGAGAACTGGAAACGATCAGGCTTAATTTTCTGTTGCCGCCTCTTATAATGCATGGCTTCATTGGCATGAGTTTATACTTGATATGCTTGCCCTTCAAAAGTGAATCGAGATCTCAGGCGAATGAAGCGAGGCTTAATTGCCTTCACCGGGATCCGCCGAGGATTCTGCCTAGCTTCAGCTTCACCTCCGCTATGGAGTCTGCTTTCCCAAATTTCCCTTTACGGAGTTATGCTATTCCCAATTGTATATAAAGGGCCCTAGGGCGTACATTTCTCGTGCTTTCTATTTTCTATTCTTCTTTCTTCCTCCTTTCTTTCTTTCTTTCCCCACATCTCATTCTCCCTTTTTCCTTTCCTTTCTCGCATGAAACTCTTTCCATCCCTTTTCTTCTTCTTTCCAATTCTCTCCTGCTTCCTCTTTCTCCCCTTTTCCACCTCTCTGCTTCTTCTTCTCTTTATTATCCGTCTGCTTCTTCTTTATTTTCATCTCGTTTCCTTTCCTCTTCCTTCTTTGAGGTTTTTTTTTCGAGGTAATCATTTATACTGTACTTCCGAGGTGTACAGAATACATCACTACTGATTGTAATTGAATGTAATTTGATTGGAATAAATAGAAACTTTTTCTTTTTTGATCATGAACTTTCACATTCTATTGTATGTAATTTTTCTTAGCATTCTATGTCTGAGATGTTCGAGATGTCTATTAAAATAAATCCAAAGAACGCCAAATCGGGCCATCCAAAACCGATAATGCTTCATTTAAGAGATTACAAATCGAGGGTCTACCGATAAAACGCCAAGGTGTTCCATTCCAAGTATGATGTAGAATTTTTTTCCTCCTCTCACTGGAGCTCAGAATTGCCCACAACCGATGACGCGGGATATGATGTAGGCCTAGCGCCTTCAATGCGCCCGGATTCTTCCTCACGCGAGCTTCAAGACTCAGGTCACCCGACATGTAGCTCCCGGGTTCGACTTTTGGTTATAATAATTCGCCATCTTCCTTTGTAATCTTCCATGCGCTCTTTAGACATGCTCTACGCTTTTCATCTAAGAGGTCCAAATTTAGCTGAGAGCCTCGTCATTGTGTTCCATCATTGCCATAACTCATCCCCGGGACTTTAACCCGACCTCACAGTGGGCCACGTCGCACTGCGCCAGGCGCAATGGGGCTGCTGCCGACTTGTGCGTAGTCCCGTAGGGGCCCATAACACTGGGAGTGTATTCTACCCATTTGCCTTAAGATCTTCCAATTTGGTCTTCAATGCGCCTTAAGGGTTCCGATGGTGACTTCGCCTCGACCATTAGACTACTGTACGTGTTGGGGATGAGTAATAATTCTTGACCTGAGCTGAGCACAAAAATCCCCGAACCCACTCTAATAAATTTCTTTCCATTGTCCGACAATGTGGCTCTTGGGATACCAAACCTCGCATATTATGGCTCGCTGCCACAAAATTGCGATCTTTGTTCGTGATCGTGGGCTGTGCTGTCTTGGCCAAATTTCACTCGTGAAGTAATCTACTACAACGATGATGAATCTCGCACGTCCTTCCCAATGGGCAGAGGTCCTGCACCGTCCAAACCCCACCGTTGAGCGCCAGGCTTGTGATTGATGTCAAGGGCCCGATGGAGGCGCAGAGATCTCAGCATGCTCCCCGGCAGATCTCAGACTTCCGACTAGGTCCTCGCCTCTAGTATCATGTGGGCCGCAGATCCCCCGCCTTAAGACCTTCCCCTCTCGCTAATGCCCGAGCCCGATATGATTTCGATACACCTTCATGTACTTCCCTAGCACATAGTCGTTGTCTTTCCCGCGATGCACTTAAGGATGGGTGTGAAGTTAAACTTTGCTTGTAAAGGCTTCCTATGATTAGTGAATCTGGGCCGACCTGGCCCTAATTTGGGATGCTCTCAGTCGCCGGGCAGGACGTCCCACAATTATGTAATCCCAAATGGGGTCCATCCAGCTCGGCTCAGACCCGATTGGGGCAACTTCCACGCCACAAAGATCTATGTGAGGGCTCGGCGCAAGGTATTCAACAAAGCGACCACGAGGTCTTCCCGTGAGGTCAGCTGCCAGGTTTTGCCAAGGCATCGCCTGAGTTCTCTGCCTTGGGATATGTCCGACTCCGGGACCAAAGACGGTTTTCACAACCTGCACTTTTAAGGTATAGGATCATTCTTTCAATTTTCGCCTTGTAAGGCATCTTCTTCATTTGTCTTACTACTACCGGGAGTCACCACTCCTGCTGGTCAATTTCCAAAGGAATGGGCGAGGTCGAGGTCACATGACGGCCTCATATTCGGCCTCGTTGTTGGAGGCTTGGAATTTGAATCTGAGCGTACTCAATATCTATTCCTTCTGGGGAGGTCTGAATTAGACCGGCTCCGCTTCCTTGTGCGTTTGTGGCCCTATCTACAGAGAGTTTCCAGATGGGGAGGTCTGTCATGGCTCGAGCGCTCTCAAGTGCTCTACCGAGATGAATCTCATATGCATGTTAAGACTCGCCCTTTTATTGCATTTTTCGGGTTTATATCTCGACATACGAACTCGCTTTAGCTCTATGGCTCTACTCACGCCCTTCGAGGTCTCGGCTTATGTAACACTTGCTTTTAATTCCGATATTCTGTTGGAACTTCTATGGTATGAGCCTGAAAGTAAGGGCGGAGCTTCCGAGTTGCAATTACTAGTGCTAAGATTAATTTCTCCATCCTCGATACTCTCCTTTGCTCCCCAGAGCCTTCCTACCGCACAATAAATCGGGTGTTGCACTCGGTTCAGTCTCCGACAAGGACAATGGCTGGCCGAGAAGTCTAAAACCCGCTAAGCATAGAGCGAGAGCCCCCTTAATAGGCTTACCAGAATGGGGGTAGGAGCCTAAATATGTTTTCACAATAGAATGCTTCTTCGCAGACTTTCGTGTCCCATTGAAAGGCCTTCTTTAAAAACTGGGAAGAAGAGCTGAACATTTTTGATTAGTGCCCAAAGTATTTCAACCCTCATTCAAGATAGGTTTTAAAAGCTAAGACTAAATCATATCAATTGCCAATTGACGCGTAGGTCCAATTAATGACCAGATGCCATTTCAGTTTGTTTTGCAATTTCAGTGTCTTTACGCATTCTCACCATTTAGTTCAAATCGATGTTATGATACGTGTCGACATCAAGATTCACGATGTCTTCATCCATTAAAAATGAGGGAATGTGAAGTGGAATTTTGAAGGAAAGTGGGATACAGTGAGCAAAGCAGAGAGGCAGGAGCAATCCCAGGATTTTCGCTATGATTGCGAAAATTTACTTCGATCAAGGAATTTAGCTAAAATTTCGCAATCCTAATAAAATTGGCACTTGGTTAAATCGAGAATTTTCGCTAGGCTAGCCAAATTTAACTAGCCAGCGAAATTTATCGTGCCTAGCGAAAATCCCAATTTCTAATTATCTCACACACAAATTTCCTCGCTGTAAAGTTAGAGAATAGTTAGCCAGCGAAATTGACCGCTGATACCGAAATTTCGACTTCGCTATCTCTCAGAATTTCATTAGAAGGCGAAATTTCGCTAGGCTAGCGAAATTTTCTCTATGCTAGCGAAATTCCCCTGCATAGCGAAATTGCTGCCCCTGTGTTTTTAGTATTTTTGGTTCTAAACCCACTACCACGCTTTGATGTAATACCATTTCACCCTTATGCAATTCTTCATATTTAGTATTTTAGTATTTTCACACTTCAGTCAGACCTATATAAACCCCACAAACTTATAACCCTAAGCAACTTTTCATTCAATACACTTTTCCCGCAGCTTTCATTTTAGGGTTTTATTTGCTCTCTTCTCTCTCCTCTCTTTCTTTTCTCATTTTCGCTGCCAAACACCCCCTGGGAGGATGACAACTCTCAAGTGGATGCTCAAGGCCTCATAAAACAAGATGAGGGTTGCTAGCTCGTCTGGGGTCGCAGGCTGTCCTCATACTTTGAATGTTACAGTACTGCACTATAGCTCCCAGCTTTCAAACTAGGGTTTAATGCCATTTAATGTTGTTTCTTGGTCAATACTTCACATAAGTTTTGTGGTTCAAAGGTATGCTTGTTACCAGATGCACCGATATCCTTCTTTAGATGTCATTTACGTAAATCATGGGAATGAGGTTAAATGCTAGGGTTTCAAACTGAATGGGACTTTTAAATAGTATTTGGTTTGACTTAACAAATAGGAGTGGTTCTAGGCTAGGTTTATAGCTAAATAATAGAGATCCTGCTTTGGCTTTGACTATATGCCATTTGCTCCTAATGCGAGGAAATAACCCGAGGACACCACACCCCCATGCTGTCAAGCTTCAGTGACCAAACCTCTAATATGGTTACTCATTTCACACTTTCATTTAAGCTTACAGCTAACTCGTTGAACAAAACAACCTCCCCTGCTTTTAGCCAAATCCATAAATCCAAACAAAAGCCTCACCATTTTCCAAACACCGATGCAATCCATTCGTGGCTGGAAAACCCAACCCCCGTGTTCGACCCTAGACCGCTATATCGCAAAGAGCTTGACTAATGCAATGGGAGGAACATAGGAAACAAATTTTGTTGATTCCACTCACCCTACCGTGGCACGACCAAATACGCCGCTGTCGGATGGTGCCAAACTACGTGATGATGAGTTGATGTGTACTCAGAATCCACACATGTTGTCGTGACCTTTAGTCCTTTTGAATTTAGTGGTGTGCGTGAACTGCAAGTTTTCTTCACTGCGCTCACGTTATTTTGCAATTTACTGTTTTAATCTAGCACCGACCTTTTGGCAAGTTTGTTTGTGTTCTTGTTGTGTCCTTACTTTGTGTACAGTGTTTATGCAGCACCGGGATGTAGGATATCGTAGATTGTAAAAGAGGAGGCACCAATGAACAAGGTTGTGAACCGCAGCACAAAGTGACCAAATGGATCCTCTACCCGAGGAACAACAAAGTCAACAAACGCTCCCATGAATCAAACGACATACGTGACGATGAGGGAACACATACACCTCCTGTGAGTTAGTGCCCCTCCTCGCATCATATCACCTCCTCCCGGCCGAGGATGTAGCAGTTGAGACCCTACCTAGTGCCCCGCTTCCCACCTTTCATGGTATGAGAATGAAAATCCATATTCACATACGATTTTCGAGGAGGTATGCACTACTTTCAAGGAAGGTATAACCGATATGGATTTTGCCTGGCTGAAAGCATTTCAACTGACACTCAAGGACAAGGCTAAAATATAGCTCAACTCATCAAGGCTCAGAAACGATTAGAAATCGGGCCGATTTTCAAGTCGAATTTTCGAAGAAATTCTTCAAGGCTAGCAAAGACCAATAATGAGAGATGTATCTACACTTACTCGCCTATGACAATGAAAATTTACTCAATGTCAGAGATTCATGGAGACCATCGCTTGTCCACATCATGGTTTCGACACTGATGTTAGTGAATCATTTCTACAATGGTATGTCCTCGCCATGAACAATTGCTAGAAACCATGTGGAGGTGATTTTTTTGAGTAAAAATCCAGATGTGCTTATGGATTTGAGTTATGGCTGAAACTTCCAAGGGTCGATTTATTTCAAACCTGAGAGAGGTGGAGAAAATGAGGCCCTCGCCCCACCAAAGGAGGGATTTTAAGAATTTCTGGAGTGACATGAATGAAAGCAAAATTTCAATTCTAGCTAGAAGGTAGAGGAGTTAGAAGGAAAGAGGCTCCATGAAGTGCAGGCAGTGAATGAAAACACTGCACAGGCCAACCCATTCATCAGTTGTCAACCCACAGTTAGCCCAGGAGAACATCATCCGAGTGCCCCCTCAGTGAAGGATTTGATGTCAGAATATGCAAATGTTGTAGGTCAATACAAGCCACAACCCATGCTCCATATGGTACCTACACCCACCTGGAAAAATCACCCCAACCTCTCCGAAACCTTAACCCGCCTACAGGCCCTCGGTGCCAAACAACACTTGTCTCCTCATCTCAACCACACTCATCATCCTCTTCACCGCCAGAACAAGCTATACTGAATTCTCGAGCAAGGTGGCAGGGCAATTTGTGAAGAACAAAAAGGGATCAATGCACAATTGAACAAACGATTGACACCGCAGAGAGTATAATCGAATAAAAGAATGTATTTGGCTCGAGCAATCTTAATCGAAAATGTATTAAACCTGGGCGTATTCAATCACAAAGATCAACAATATTCTGGAGGTGCAGGAGAGAGGAAGGTTCCCTTCCCAAACATTGCCAAATCCGAAAGGGGTACATGAGGTAGGTTCATCCAGCAATTCAGGGATGGATGAAGTGAAGGCCATAATCACTCTGAGGAGTGGAAGAGAAGTAGAGCAACCAAAGTGCCCAAGGTCAGCCAAGAAGCATGCAAGGAAAAGGAAGTCGAACTCCGAGAGGGTGATCACTGCTGAGGACTCAGAATGGCGCAATCGCGTGCCACCCCCATTTCCCCCAAATTTACTAAGAAGTAAGAAGAAGGCATCCCAAAGAGTGTGCATCCTGAAGTCCTAAGGCAATTGAAGGTCAACATACCCTACATCATCAAACAAGTCCTCGCTCTATGCAAAGTTTTCAAGGATCTCTGCACAATCAAAAAGCGGATCGGGTATCGAGAAGAAAGCCTTCCTAATCAGAAAGAAGTTAGTGCCATAATCCAAAGCAAGACCCTAGTCAAATACAAGGATCCAGGATCCCCACCAATTTCAGTCAACATTGGAGGGACTTGCATAGATGCTTACTGCTTCGATTCCTCAGCCGCTGTAAAACCCCGCCGCCATACTCGCCAGAGGCGCTAGGTTTCAGAGAGCCAAAAACCTACAAGTATCACTTCACTGCCGTCGATAGGACGCTGAAGATCTTAAGGGAATAGTTGAGGATGTTGCAAAGGTAGACAAATTCTACTACCCAAAAGACTTTGTAGTGTCGACACCGAGCCAATTGCAAGTGGGCCCAATCATGTGCCAATTATCCTGGGAAGACCATTTTTGGCCACTGCCAATGCAATTATCAATTGCCGAAATGGAGTCATGCAACTCACATTTGGCAACATGACATTAGAGCTCAACATATTTCACTTGAATCACAAGCACAAACCAATGGAGGGTGATAAGGAAGGAAGTGATGAAGTCTGCTCAATTTCTCAGCATGCAGAGAAGCCAACTGCCCATAAATTGCAAAACATGTTTAAGGGAAATGAAACAACTGGTGCAGGATTGAATGCTTTAGTCATCACTGCAGAACAATTGACCAGCCCAAAATCACCCTATGACAAGGAAATCAAGCATGGACCAAACATCAAGGCAAGAGACAGCCATCGGCTGGAGTGGGAAGGAGCTCCTCCTCCTCGAATTCTCCATGAATATTTTAGTGGCTTCGGGCTGATTCGTGTCAAAATGAAACTAATCGCAAACTCAAGAATTTTTGGTTTTTGCTTTAAATTGGTCAATTTTCATTTCAGGCTATTTTTAGTAGTTTCCCGATGTAGCAGCTTTCCTTTTTAAGTAGCCTAAGTTTAATTTTATTTTTATTTTTAGATTTTTGTTAAACATATTAATTAATATTGATTAATTTTGGTTCAAATCTGCCTAAATCAAAATTTTGTTTCCTTATCGTGGCAAGGACTCCCGTTCCAAGTGTCAGCTCCCACAAGCCAAGGCAGTCCCGGTCCACCTCACACCCGAGCCCCGCCCCTGTCCTTTTCCCCTACCATGCCCATGGTCCGCACCCGAGGTGGGTCCCGCCGAGGCCCCGACCGTGCCCGCAGACTCCGTGAGCAGGCGGAGTGGTGCCCTGCTCCAGCCCAAGTCCCAGAGCGGGCCCCGAGGGGCCTCAGGATTCAGGAGGCATTGCACCTGACGGACCCTGCCCTTCACCGCTGGGCTCCCGAGGAGATCCAGGAGGGCTCCTAGCCTCCAAGCGGGCCCCATCAGGCCCGGGGAGTCTTCAGATCAGGCCCGAGCCATCACCGTCCCCAGCAGCAGCGGAGGCCTCCTCATCGCCCCAGTTATCGCCTGCTTCGAGGATCAGACGACCTCTTTTTACAGGGACCCCGATTCCGGGGAACGTCGGGCTCCACGCCAGAGATTTCCATGGAGAGTCGTATTACGACGTCCCGGGCGCTGACCGCTGATCCCCTGCCCGTGGATTCCATGCGACCGGGGTTGGGCATTACTTCGCCGTGTATGACCCACATGGCGCCGATTTATCCCCGGTGGTGCTTCTTCGCCTACCATTCTATGACCTCCCGGGGAGCGCCAAGTCCGCTGGAGCTCCGATTCAGTATTAATGATCGACCTGGAGTGCTCCGAGTGGCGCATTTCAAGAGCATCAGCCCGCAGCGCACTCCGCAGAGAGATGGTCCGCGTCTCGCTCGAGACACTACCGCAAAGGCTGAGATTCAGCGCAAGCAGCTCCCGCCCTGCATGCTTCTCATTGATCACCGTCCGGACTAGCCTCTTCCGCTACAAAGACTACGCCCAACGAGGGAAGCCATCCCGAGGCTCTCAGATCGTATCTCGTAGGGATTCGGCTTAGTCCTCTCGAAGTTGGTGATGACCGTATTACGTGATTTCCTCAAGATAAGGTCCACCGCAAGGGCCCGGCCCGAGCAGAGTATACTCCTTTGCCGATACTACGACTCGAAAGCCGTGTCCGAGCACTCGTTTTCCGTGAGGAGCCCTTGATTGAGCTGGAGGGATCGTGATTCTCGTGCAATCGTTTATGGACCGAGCCATGGTGATGCCGATTTCTTCTCCCCTCCCAAAGATCGTGACTAAGAGTGAGGTGTACTGGACGAGGAGCCAGAGGACTCCCAGAGGAGAGATGATCATGCTCCTGAGGTCGAGATGGAGAGGAGTCCAGTGCCAGATATATCTCCTCCATCTCATCCTCCACTGCTTTCAACCATACCGCGACACTCCCGCCCATCATATACAAAAGCATAACACTCCGGAGTATCGCTCATGTCGCATTGTGAGATAGCAGTGTTATGGATGCCGCCCTGCTCGTTAGCCTCTACACGGTGCATCGATGGACTGCAGGATTGACTCGAGCGAGACCACTTTGGGGCAATGGTCATACCATGCTCCACAGATCATGAGTCACCCTGGCCTCCGCATGTTCCCGACACAGACGAGCCGTATGCAGCCAGCCCCTCTCCTTGGGGACATGCCGGCCACAAAGAAGAAGAGCTTCTGCATCCTCCACCACCATGAGATTGAGGTGGTCACACTCCTGTCTCTAACTTTCCTATCCCTATTACATGTCTATGCTCTTACTAGGAGGAAAAGTTAGAGGTAGGAGTGTCTTCTGTTATATTTTTGTATAGTTTTCAGCATTATCAACTGCCTACTGATTTTATTTAGGATTCATGTATTAGCCAATAGTAGGCAGTGATATTTTTGTATGTTTAGCTATATTTCTTGTATTGTATTTATTTTGGTTATATATTTAAAAGCTTTTACAAAGACTATTTACAAGCCTATATTATACTCTTTGTGCAAAGTAATTTTTTTATGCCTTTATTTTGTGTATCTACTTGCTTTCAATCGAACAATCAATTGCTTTTAATCGAACAATCAATTTGCTCTTAGTTGGAGAATTGAAACCCTGTTGTTACCTTAATGTTAGAACAATTCAATGCATGATTTTAGTTTTTGGTCACTGAAATTTCAAAGATTCTCAACCTTGAACATTCCCCTTTAGCTAATCACACACAAGGCACACCGATCGTACCAATAGCTCAGGAAATTATGTACCTCGCTTAAATTTCTTGCAAAGCCACTTTAGACATGTTGACAACCCATAATAGGCTGGTATTACCTAAATATGAAGGCCAATGCAGTCTTCCCAAAAAGAAAAAGAAAAAGCAAAGCAAAAAGAAAAGAAGAAAAAGAAGAATAAAAAGCCGTGATGCCGCCTTGAAACCCGAATACCTGGGCCTGTGGGGTATATGGCGAAGCTTTCCTTTAAGCCCGATGCCCTAAACCTTAGCTGGTTGGGAGTCATCGACTTAGTGTCTGCTACACGGGTGGATGGGTCTTTAGCGTGTTGTAGGTGCTTAATTCTCGGTCATTCGAGTCCGGTGAAGCCCTCGCGGTAGGCTCAGGGTCAAGTGATCCTCGCTCGATGCCCCAAACTTAATCGTCAGAGTCATCTGTGGACCCCGCTACACCGCCTCGTGGTCGAAGTTTTAGCATTGCACCCTTACATAGCAATCAAGGAAGAAATAAGAGGTAGCGCTAGTCCTATTTAGGTTGGGTCACTACTTAAGGCCATGGCAAATAGGCTAGTTGGGGAGGGAATACTTTGCAATTTATCGCTCAAATTACTCAGAACAATTGATTTTGTGGAAATTGTGCTGATTTCCTTGAAATTTGTATCGTTTCTAAAACTTGCTCTTATATGGTTTATGTTCTTCATGTCAGGTTTTCATACAGGGTGTAAATTATTCATGCTAAAGGTAAGGCTTACCTGTACATACACTTTTTGAACCACATATACTTTTTGTAGAAGCACAGCATGCATCCCATTATTGTTTTAGCATTGCTAAGGGACTAGCAACGTGTCGGTTGGGGGGTGTGATTAGTGCCCAAAAAGTGCTATTTTGAACCCTATTCAAGATAGGTTTTGGGTGCTTTTTGCGCACTAATCATATCAATTAAGCCAATTGACGTGTGTAGGTCCACTTAGTACCACCTGGGGCTTTATTTCGAGTTTGTTGTAATTTCGCAGGTTCAAGGCACTCGCCCATTTAGCGTTCAAATCTAATGTTAAGATACGTGTCGACGATCGAAGATTCATGATGTCTTCATCCATTAAAAATGAGGGAATGTGAAGTGGAATTTGAAGGAAAGCCGGATGCAAAGAGGGCAAAAAGAGGGATGCAGAAATAAAGCAAAAGGTAGAGGAAGGAGTTAATCCTCAGATTTTCGCTATGATTGTGAAAATTCGCGAACATAGCTTAAAAATTTTCTGGGAGAATCCTAGCGGGGCTCGAGAATTTTCGCTAGGCTAGCTAAATTTCTCGTCGAAATTTACCGTGCCTAGCTAAAAATTCCCAATTTCGCTTATCTCACACAAACCTTTTGCTAGGGCTAGCTTAAATTCCTCGTTAGCTAGCCAACCACCTGTCGATAGCTTAGTTCTCTTTGATTTCGCTTGAGGTCTCTCGTCACTGGCCAGCTAGCGAAATCCCGCATAGCGAAATTGTCGCCTCGTGTTTTTGGTATTTTTGGTCTCTAAACTAATTAATGCTTTTGATGTATTACCATTTTCGACCCTTATGTAATTTTCATATTTCTTAGGCATTTTAGTATTTTCACACTCGTCACACTATATATAAACCCCCACAAACTTGTAACCCTAAGCAACTTTTCATTCAATACACTTTTCCCAGCCTTTCTTATTTTATGGTTGTTTTATTTGCTCTCTTTCTCTCTCCTCTTTCTTTCATTTTGCCGCCAAACACCTTGAGGATGACAACTCAAGGGATGCTTCGCTGCTTCTCATACCTTGAAAAGCGAGGGTTGCTAGCTCTCGTTTTCGGTCGCCGCAGTTGTCCTCATACTTTGAATGTTACAGGCACTGCATTTATAGCTCCCAGCTTTCCAAATCCAGGGTTTAATGCCATTTAATGTTGTTTCTTATCAATACTTTGCCATAAGTAGGGTTCAGCTGCATGCTTAATACTGCATGCACCGATATCCTTTAGATGTCATTACGAACCGTGGGAACGAGGTTAAATGCTAGGTTTCAAACTCGACCCGACTTTAAAATGTTTAGTACGGTCTCGACTTAAATAGGAGTGGTTCTAGGGTTAGGTTTTATAGCTAAATAGAGATCCGGTTTTGGCTTTGACTATATGTCATTTGCCTTAATGCGAGGAAATAACCCGAGGACACTGTAATACCCCCATGTTGTCAAGCTAGTGACCCAAACCTTCAAGGTTACCATTTCACACTTTCATTTAAGCTTTTACAGCTAACTGAACAAACAACCTCCCCAGTTAGCCAAATCCTCAAATCCAAACAAAAGCCTCACCATTTTAAACACTGATGCAAATCATTCTGGATGAAAACCCATCCCCGTGTCACCCTAGATCGCTATATCGCAGCAGCTTCCGATCACGGGCAAGTAGAGGAACATAGGAAACAAATTTTGTTGATTCCGCTCACCCTACCGTGGCACGAATCACATTTATCACTAGCCCTAGATACGACCGACTTGGGCAAAGAATCCTTCCGTCGACGCCGACACCTCCCTTTATGCTTCGAGGCGATGGCATGTCGAAAGTATAGCCTTTGGTTTTTTACTGGATTTGCTTCAATTCCTGGCATAAGCTGACTATGAAACCTAGGAATTTTTCTACGATACTCGAAGGCGCATTCTCTCGCTGATTCACTCTTCATGTTGTATTCTCCTCTCAGATCCGGAACACTGCATGCATGAGCTAAGTGTGGAGCTTGGTAGTAGGGGATTTTACCAGCATGTCATCTATGTACACTTTCATGGTCGTTCCTATCTCGCTTCCTCGGGAACATCCCCGCTCTCACCAAATTTTCGATAGTAGCTCCGGCGTTCTGGGAGCCCAAATGGCATCACGATAACAATAAGTTCCCTCGCCGTGATCGACTATGTTTTTTCTGGTCGTCTGGTCCATGTCGGACTGCCAGGCCTCTTAAGAAGGCATCCATAAAAACCAGAGTTCATGGCCTAAAGGGTATCCACGATGAGGTCAATTCGCCAAGAAAGGGAACTCCGCTCGGGGCATGCTCTATTGACGCCGTTGAAGGTCGATTTTTGCCAGTAGCCGCCACTTCGTCGTCGCTTTGACAAGTACGACGTTGGCTAACCATTCAAGATATTCCACCTCTCCGACGTCTCTACTGGGAGGAGTTTGCCGACCCTCCTCGTCGATCGTTGCCTTTCCTGCGAAGCTCCTCCTTTTCTGTTTGACTGGCTTGAAGGATGGGCTGACGTTCAGCCTATGAGTGATTACTACGGGGGTCAACCCTCCCATGTTTTCCCGTCTCCACGCCGTAAGACATCTTTGTTCCTGGTCTCAAAAACGGGTGAGAGGGCTGAGGTCCTCCCCGCTAGCTCGAGTCGATGTGCAAGGTGTTCGTGGTCGCCATCCAACGATACAGTTCCAGCCTCCGAGGGCTCGTGCCTGGTGAGAGCACACTCCTCGTCACAAGCATGTCGAGCTTGTCCAAGTATATGCCATCGGGACGCTTTGCTTCATGGATGCTGAGTAGCATTCCCTGGCCACCCGTTGGTCTTTCCCTCGACCATTCTACCCGCTACTGCAGGAAACTTGATCATCATGTGGTGTTGAGGGAACGGTTTTTATTGCATTGAGAGAGGGTCCCGCCAACAACATATTATGCGCATGAGGCGTCTACAACGAGGAATCTCGTCATTGCCGCTGTTCGGCGCTGGGATTCCCAAGGTGAGCACCATTTGTATCGAGCGCAAGGGTAATATCACTTTTCTCCCAGAATCCTCGCAGAACGTTTTTTTACTGTTCCGCCAATTCGATGCTCCACTTATCGAAGGCCGAGGCGAAGATGATATTAGTCGAACTCCCCGTTGTCAACTGGGACCCGCTGAACCGCTTGGCGCCATACCGCCGAATTACCAAGGGTCGCCATGGGGCGCCGCATCCCTCCATATGAGCTTCCGTGAACGTTACGGGATGCGTCGAGCCGAGGCGCTTTGGACACCGACAGGCTTCCACTCACCTCCTCGTCGACCCGATGTCGCGTAGATGGGCCTTCCGGGCTGAGATGGATTCCCCTCCTCCTGCAAATCCTCCCGAGATCACGTGGATTTCCTTAAAGGTCAGCTGCGCTCAGTCATGTGTATCGTGTGGCGTGGTGGTCAGCCGAAATGAGTCTGCTCGAAATTCGATTCGAGGTCGATTTTTCAAGGGCTATGAAGCATCGGAGATACCCACGCCGTATTAAGTACTCTATTTCCTTCTTAAGTTATATGCAATCATCCGTGCGATGCCCATAGTCCTTATGGAACTCGCAGAATACCGTGTCGTTTCTCGCGGGCGGTCCGAATTTTCCTGAGTCGCCACCCAGAATCGCTCGCTTTCGCGACTTCGCCACAGACCGTGGATACTGAGGTCGGGCTAAGGGCGGCGGAACCGAGGTGAATAACGTTGTCGCCTCTTCTAGTTGAGCGGGCTCCAAACGCATTCTCGAGGTTTCCACGCCTTTCGTGACCGCTTCTCCATCTTTCTTCGAGACCTCCGATCGCTTTATGTCTGGGGCCCGTCCCGTCGCCATATCTGTCCCGCTTTACGGGTGGAGAAGCTCCCCTTTCGATATGAGGGGTTTTCTTCACCATTGATGTACTTCTCGCTTGTGAGCACTTCGTACCCATGCTTGCCGAGGATTTTGTGAGATGGAAAACATCAAGTCTTTCGACCGCACCCCTAACCCAAAGAATGAATGTGATCGCGAACTTCTCGCCGTATATCTACCTTCGCAGACTCTGCCAATCTCTCAACATAGGACCTCGCTCTCCCCCAAGGAAGCTCGCTTGATGGTCAATAGATGGTAACTTGTTTATAATGCTCGCTCCAATGAAGGAGACGGTCGACAATGAATAAACTCTCTCGAACTTAGAGATCGATGAAGGCTAAGCCTATTAAACCGTACTGGGCGCCGGGCCCTTTTAATGTATAGCGAAGCTCCGTGACGCACAAAGTTCTCATACCCATGCCCATTTTTGGCAAGTTGAGATGATCGACCGGATCTCTCTCGACATAATCGAATGCTTCCACTCAGGGCATCCCGACTTCACTGGAAGAGGGAAGCAAGCACCTCTACCGCGGAAGTATGGCATCCTCCACTGCCGTACTCGCTGCGTCCATAGTGTCAGGAGCGCATCCTCTTACCACCCCCTTCACACGGATGAGCTCGTGCTAGAGGCTCTCAACCTCTCGTCCCATGATCGCTTCCCGCTTCCCCGCGAGGGTGACGTAGTTCTTCGCTCCCGACACGCTCCGGGAAAGTGTCGCTTCGCTACCCTCCTCCTCTTCGCCACCGCTGGCCCATGCCCCCGGCTCTACTGACTCTCTCGCCGCTTTCAACACCTGGGAATGTCAGATTGTGTCGCTTCTTCACGGTGAGGAATGTCGCGGACCTTCCTCGGCTTCGTCGCGGCGCCTCCCGCGGGCGCCAGACCGCTGTGAGTTTCTCTTAACTCTCCTATCGCGCCGGGTCGGGTGAGGCTGAGCGACTCCACCGCCGTGCCGGGTCGGGCGACGCTCTAACGCCGCCAGAGGGCGTCGCTCACGCTGCCTAATGGATCCCGCATCCTCGTGGATCGTCGCTCCCGCCGGTGTCTCGCTGATACCATCGCGAACTAAGAGATCGGCCTTTATTTGTAAAGGAACTGTCGCTCCCAATGCATCGCACTAACCCGATGATGCTTTTTTCAACCCACTCTTTTTGGTCGAGCACAAGCCGAGGGCGGTTGCTGAATTTGGGCCGCCGCGCCTGGCCTCGCAGCCCCGATGTGGCAATCGCTGGTCTCAGAGGCTCTCTCCGGCAAAGACAAGAAAGAAGAGACCGCGCGGGGCTTTCGCCCGTGGCCGCTCCGATGCCCAAGCCTCGGCTCACCGAGAAAAGATAGACCTAGAGGCTTAATGTTTTTTGGTTACCTTTCACCGATGGGGTGGCCTGGTGTTTATAGTATATGTTTTCCCAGTTGGATGTAGGATAGATTCTTTCCTATTGACGGATATTTCCTCGCTTATTCCAGATCACCTGATTTGGATAAGGGATATCAAAGAGCGCTTTTACTCAGGGAATTATCTTTCTTCCTTGGTGGGATCCAAATTGATCCGCAGGATGAGTCGTTATATCGTGAATTATCTTATTTTTCTCTCATGGTGAGATTTAGTTGATTTTGATATTAATATGTTATCGGGGGATTATTCTCGCTTTCCTTATCAATGGGATTTAGTTTGATTTGCATACGTGGGCTTCAATATCCATAATCTACTTTGAACGAGCGATCGGGCTCACTGGCCGGCGCCAAAGACCCGTAATGCTTCACCGGGCGCGCTCTTCACATTTGACGAGTGGTCGCCGCGAGCCCCATTTTTCAAACCCTATCAGTGTGTGTATGGTTTTTTTTATTTTTTGTATTGATAATATATAAGTAGTCAATTATTGTGTGTGAAACTCCGTAGCAAGAGTCTTGATACCTGATATTATTATTTTCCCTTTCTTCTCGCCTTTGAATCTAGATTTGTGTTGTGTTGTTGGGAGGATTCAGATTCTCAGAGTTTCAAATTTGGATTCAAATTGAAGACGAGGTGTTATCAAGCTTTTGCAACAATATTCGGGTTTCACAGGTGTCTCGAAGAGCCAAGAAAGGGTTTAGTTTAGAGTCACGACATCTGCTGAAAGAAGCAGCACAGAAAACTTCCAATGTCACAACATCTCCACGACATCAAAGCGATGTCGCGAGATGATCGCCGCCCAAATTGCATTCAGTCACGTCACGACATCGTGGCATAAACTCGATGTCGCGACATTAGATAGTACGTCGCGACATCACATCGGTGACTTAGATCATCAACTCACCGTCGCGATATCGGCCAGCAAACGCCCATTTATTATCACTTAAAAGGAAAAGAAAAAGAATCGCGTGTCGGCGACATCCGATGGCAATGTCGAGACATCAAAGTTCAATAATATTAAGGCAATGTCACGACAACAGATTCAATCTACAATATTGAGGCATCTCCAATGTCGCAACATCGCCACGACATATCCCGGTGATTCAGAATGCAGAATTGCTATAACAGGTCTTCATTGTTGTGACACCAGATTTGAGCTATAACATTGGCTATTCAATGTCGCGACATTGACCACGACATCAACACTAGGGCAGAATTTGGGCTTTTCGAAGTCTGGGTTATCCACCTCGTTTTTATGGCCCAAATATCTAGGGCTTATAAATAGAAGCTCCTAGGGATTAGGGTGCAGGTTTGGCCTAACTTTGGGAGAGCTTTTGCTAAACTTTTAAGGGCTTCTACTCAACTCTCACAGCAGGAAGAAGATTAGCAACTGGGGAGACTTTTCTATTTTTTTCTTTTCCTTTCTTTTTTTTATTCTCTCCGTACTTTTTGTTCTTTAAAGAGTAGATTTGTTGAACTCAAAATGCAAATATCGAAATAAATCGTTGAATATCGAACTCTATTTACGTTCTGAACCCCTGGAAAGGTGAATCTGTGAAATTCTTTTTAAACCCATTTTATTTATTTTTTATTGCAGTTTTAGTGAATTTGCCTAATCAACTAGTCACGAGGTCGTAGTCCAAATTATGGAGAGCTAAGCTCTACTGGGAAGGGCTCGTGTTTGATCGTTGCCTCGTAGTAAATTTAAAATGAATGTTTTGGGGATGAAAACTGGATTGATTTGATTGATATATGTTCACGTAGTGAATTGTTCTTGATATTAAAGGGCACATGTACCGGTGAATAGAGTTGTATTTTGATTTAGAAGCTCTGAAAGTGATACAAAGCATGGTATTCCTCATAATATACGAAGCAAAGACTCGGTATGTTGGACCATATACTAAATTTAATAAAATACAAGTCACGCTCCACCCTGATAAACAATAGTGATCAGCCTGAATCTCCGTGATCGCATATGTCTCATCCATGGATAACAAATGTCTTACACACTGTAATCATTCACTGGTTGTCGCCTAATGTCAGGTGTCATCTCACTTCAGAATGCACTTATCCCGTGGGTGAATGGGGATAAAGATACCCTGCAATTCAAGAATAGTGGTAAATTCTGGTCAACCTGAAGATCAGGAAAACAAATACATGGAGAGAGGTGTCAAATGGCCTGTCGAGAGAGCTACATGGATTTAGTTCCAGATGGTCGTAAAGTACTCCAGAAGTGAAAAACAAATAAACTTAAAAGAGAATCAAGGTCATACAAGTAGTTCTTTCCTCAGACCACTAACTAGAGAAATGGTAAGTCGAGAGCAAACAAGGAAATAAAGAGGCATCGTGTCTGACTAAAATCACCTGGCCCACAGACCCAAAATATAAAATCAATATTACAACAAAAATGACAAAGATTAAACATTAACAAACAATTACAAACATTATGTCAAAATCCTGGGAGAATAACGAGCGCTTCGACATCCTACAAATCCAAACTTGGCTTTTACTGTCCCCCGGCCAAGAGATATCAAGATCTAAAACAACAATACTCAATATCCAAAGCCAAACACAAACTACACATGAGTAAGATATGGTAACACAAGATGCCAAAAAAGAAGATTTAAATTAAACTTAACAAAGCTTATTTTTTACCCAAAAATTCCCAAGATCCTATGTTAAACTTCATCAATGAATCCTTGCCAAGCAAGAAATATGTTTAACGGCAATCATCCCAATTTTCAACATCTTTCCCAAGAAACATGTGTAATATATCATGATTCCCATGATATGACACATATGGTTCTTAACAGACTCTCAATCCATTCAATCAAATTATCACAGATTTTGTTCAACTTAAGAAAAGTATACAAATTGACACCCTTTGATGTTCACTGTTACCTGGGACAGAAAAAGAAAATTAAAATAAGTAGTTTAACCCTATAGTGGATCATTATCACTACCTCCACTAATAGCGCAGCGCGACTGAAAGCATTAGTTCCACTTCATCCCTCAATGCCAATCAAACTAAAAGGTTTTTAGACCGATGATCCATCATCCCTTCCTGTCTGAACCGGTAGTAAATCAATGTTTCTTGAAGCTGGCTGAGTCTTGAAGTTTTTGAAAAAGTGTCCCTCGACCATGCCCTGACTTCTACTGGTTTATCTACTATTCTGCTCATAAACACCTTTTAAGTTTAACCTTTTCTTTCTTTGCCGTATTTTTTTCTTTTCACCTTTTCTCAAGTTTTTGCCTCTTCTCGCAATCTATATTTATTTTATTTTCATTTGGGGCCCAATGAAACCTCAAACCCATCAACATGGAGTTAAAACCCATCGAGAATCGGCAAAACTGAGGTCTGGAAAACTCAGAAGGTCTTGGATATTCACACATGCACAAAATGATGCTGAGAATGAGTTTCAATGAAACACAAAGATAGAGGACACCGAACCATATCACTCTATCTTTCAACTATAACATCTGAACATCCAACAACTTATGATCTTCTCAAAGAAGTTTACTTCCAGTCCTTTCTCAAAAATCAAAGTCAAAACATCTCGCACCAATATATGCACCTCATTGAGCACCTGAATGTGGACAACACACACTCACAGCGGTAACTACAACAAAGAATCAATCATCATGGCGAACTGATCCATAAACCAAACCACGTACGAATAATGATAATAGAATTATCCAACGCGCAGATGACACGATATCACAATGACGGTCCGAACCCCAACTAAGACAAGACAAGAGTCATAATGCCATGAAAAATATATAAAACAGGTGGGCAAAAACCCCCGGCGACGCCACGACACACCACCACGGTGGCGGTGCAAACAAATCGTCGCAGCCTGAGACACCTCCGCTGTTTCAGGACGATCGTCGTCGGCAAAACAAATTATCCTTTACCCCTTCATCGCTCAATTCTCTGCATCAATGATGCACCTGATAACCCGAAAAACCCGGCACACACCCAACCCTTGTTGTGAGGTCATGTACTTGGTCCTCTAGGTTTGGAGAAGGACTAGAATCATCCTCCTCATGTGATGTGGGTAGTGGGGGTTGGGTGGACGATTGACCTACATCTCTGTTTTCATCCTCTCTCATGCCGAATAGGGTATGGTAGGCTTTAAGCTCTTCCTCACTGGAAGGTTCATGCCCTGAATCATAAACCTCTTTAGGCTTGGGTACACCAGGTTTGTTTTTCTTAACCATTATCGCCTTAATAGGGTGTATCCAAGCCTCATTGTCCTCTAAGGGCACCACGACTTTCTTAAACAACCCATAAATGAGAAAGGGGTGCCCAAGATTAATCTTGGCATCCTTGTTGTAGAGGATTTGCATCCTCTATGACCTGGCCCACATTGAATGGGATGTCATGATCACTTAATTCAACAAGGCCCTCTTGGCCGTCACTTCACACACATTGTCAAGATGAGATGGTATGTGATGAAGTGATGCTAAACCCAGGATATGTGCCGCTGCGAAGCTCAAGTGCACGACGGCCTTCATCAGAGCAGAATCCATTCCCTCGGCCATTAGTAACCTAAGAACCTCTGGTAGTTAGGTGTTCCTTGTGAAATGCCTATTATATGCATAAGAATTAACGAACTCTAAGTTATAAAATTCGTTGATAGACTTCACACTAAAGTCTACCAACACCCCTTGTACCCTAACCTTTTTTAGAACATTTGCTGCTAGGTTGGCATAAAATTCATACACAACCATTGTTGCAACAGGACTCGGAGGTTGGCAAAGCACCCTTCATCCCTTATATGCTATGGTTTTTCCAAAAAAATCTTCCGGGTGTTGAAAACCTTTTTCTTTAATGAAGGACCTGTTTTTGGAAATGAGGCCGAACTTCTCGGCCGCACCCTCGTTGACGAACTTCTCATGATTGTAAGCATGAGATGGTTCTTTGTTTTTCGACTCTTCTTTGAGCTAAGCTTTTGATTTTTGGATGACATTGTGCACTTAGTGAGATCGTTGGAATAGGATTCAAGGCTTTTAATTCAACACCAAATTGTCACCCAAATACCTAATGTGAACAAACCCTTTTTGATTAGCCAAAGAACTACAATTTTTTCACATAGGAAAAATAGCAAACACTTGGTGGGCACTATGTTACACACTATTCTCGGCTTAAAACCTAGGCTTCTACAGCCTCAAAACAACCACCTATCTTCTTCTCAACTTAAAGAAATCCAAAAAAAGCAAAAACAACAGTGGCTTACCTTGAATCACCCAAAAAAAGAAGAAAAAAAAGAACTTTTACCCAAATTATCAATGAAGGATGGATAAAGGTTGTTCTTAGATCTCTTGAGTACTCAAAATCAACCTAGGAATCCTTTGGAAGAGCTTTTATGGATGAATATGCAAAAACAATTGAGAGAATATTAGGGTTTTCGATTTTTGGTATCGAAAAATACAAACTTTGTTGATCTTAAAACAAGGCAACGTCGCGACGTTTGGGCCAACATCGTGACGTTCCCTAGAGTGGTTCAAAAATATTTGAGCCAATGTCGTGACGTTCCCTAGAGTTGAAAAGACAACGTTGTGACGTTGAGGGCTAACGTTGTGACATTCCAGAGAGGTGTTTTTCCAGCGTCCTGACGTGGGATCCAACGTCGCGTGAACGCCAACATTGCAGAGTCAATTTTTTTTCCATTTTCACCAACGCTAATAACGTTGAGTGGCTAACGCCATGACGCCCAAGAATTGAAAGCCAACACATTGCGACGCTGGTATCAACGCCGCGACGCCCGCAGAGCCTAAATTCAGCTTTTGAAAAAAAAATTATAAGTTATAGAAAACTTCCTGAACGTTCCTCGAATTTTCCAGCTCAGTACGAAAGCCCCGTTACCTCGCTGCCGCTTCACCCTTGGAGCCTAAAAACATAACAAAACAAACAACACAATTAGGTTATAGTTTATGAACTCCAAGAAAACTGAAATTTTTAAAAATCAAAATAAAAAAAAATTTGATGAAAAACACTTAAGATTGCAATAATGAAAAAAAAAACTTCAAAATGCTTGGGTGCCTCTCAAGAAGCTTCTTGTTTTCATCGTCGTTAGCTCGACCTCAGTTATGTCTCTACGGACGAGTGGGCGCACGTGGAATTGATCAACGAACTCCGCCACGTTATCGCACGCTTATATTCCGGCCATGGTTGTGGTAGACTTGTACTTTTCAGTTTGATCTTCAAAATATGGCTTCACTCGTTGCCCATTCACTTTAAAAGTATCCTTTTCCAGGTGAGTCAACTCTACACTACCATATGGAAATACTTGAGTGATCATAAAAGGACTGGACCATCTTGACTAAAGCTTTCTCTAGAACGCTCAATCTTGAATTGAAAGTAAACAGACTACAAGTCCCGCTGAAACCCCCACCTTATCTTAAACTTTGTCATGCCACTTAGTCTTTCTTTATAGATCTCAGTTTCATGCTGACTCATGCAAACTTAGCATGCTGAATCAACAAAATTTATATTCCTAAGCTTCCTACCGCGTAGTCAAGCTACCGGCAAAGAGCGGTTCAGGGTCGAACACGGGATGGGGTTTTCATCCCACTAATGATTAATAGCACTTGTTTGAAACGGTGAGGCTTTTTGTTTAGATTCTTCGGATTTTGTTAAAAACAAATGGGGTCAGGAGTGTTCACCGACTAACCTGTAATGGTCTCAGTGTCAGCTGCAGAAACAATCCAGAAGCCCTCGTGGGTCACCAGCTTGATAACATGGGGTATTATGTCCTCGGGTTATATCCTCGCATTAGGGCAAATGACATATAGTCAAAGCCAAAACCGGATCTTTGTTTAGTTATAAAACCTAACCCTAGAACCACTCCTATTTGAGTCAAACCAAGTACTAAGCATTCAAAGTCCCATTCAGTTTAAAACCTTAGCATTTAACCTCATTTCTGTGTCTCGTAAATGACATCTAAAGGATGTCAGTGCATCTACCATTAAGAATGCACTGAACCCTAAAGCATGACAAGTATTGACCAAAGGAAAGACATTAAATGGCATTAAACCCTAGATTGAAAGTCGGGAACCACAAATGTTTGCACTGCACATTCAAAGCATGAGGACAACCTGCAACCAACCCCAAAACTGAAAGCAGCAACCTCCTCTCAGTTATGAGGCTTAGCCAAGCATCCCTTGAAGTCATCCAAGGGGGTGCCTGGGCAAACGAGAAAAATGAAAGAAAGAGGAGAGAGAAGAGAGCAAATAGAACCCTAAAATGAAAGCCGGCTGGAAAACTCAGATAAAATGAAAAAGTTGCTTCAATACAGTTAAAGGCTTATGGCTAGTCAAGCCCAAAGTGTGAAAATACAAAAATGCCTAAAATATGAAATTACATAAGGGACAAAATGGTAATATATCAAAACGGGTCGCTTGGCATCAAGAATTCCAAAACATAGGGGTCGCCATGAGGCAGAAATTCGCTAGCCTAGCCGAAATTCCCACAGAGATAGTGAAAATGGGAAATTGCCAACAACGTGAATTTCGCTAGCGAAATTCCTCAGCCTAGCGAAATTTTTGTGAGATAGCAAAAATTGGAAAATTTCGCTAGGGCACAAGAAATTTCGCTTAGCAGCGGTAAATTTCGCTAGCTCAGTTTAGCCTCCACTCCTCGCTTAGATCGCGAAATTTTCACTATGATTGCAATCCTCGTAAGAACCCCAAATAAAATTTTCGCAATCACAAGTGAAAATCCTCGATCAAGCCCGTCTCGCTTTGCTCACCGCATCCTCTCTCGCACTTCTATTCATCACTCGCTTCAATTCTTCGACCTTGATATTTCACGCTCGCCTGAAATCATCGTGAGGATTTCGCAAATCAACACCAATACAGCCAAGCTTCTGCTGGATTGAAGTTCTCAAAAACCTGCAAAACTATCCAAAACAATCTCGAAAACAAATCAAAAACACTAAGTGGACATGCACATGACACCTTAATTGATATGATTAGTGCGCAAAAAGCACTCAAAACCTATCTTAAATAGGGACTCAAAATAGCACTTTCTGGGGGCACTAATCACACCCCCAACCGACACGCTTGCTAGTCCCCATAATGCTAAACAAAATGGGATGCATGTCGTGCTTCTTTACAAAAAGTGTATCTGGGGTCAAAAGTGTAATGCATCCGATTAGCTTTACCTTTGAAGATGAATAATTCTGCATGACCCGTATGAAAACCGTCATGAGAGAACAAAACCATATAAGAATAAGCTTTGTGGCAATGCTAATTTCAAGGAAATCAACCCGAATTTCCACCAAAATCTAATTGTTCCTTAAGGTAACCGCTTGAGCCAATAAATTCTGCAAAGCTATTCCCCCTCCCCCCCAACCTAGCTACCGCCATGGCCTTAAATCAGCTTGACCAACTCCAAATGTGGCTGTCACGCTATTTCCTTCCGATTGCTATGTAGGCAATGCTAAAAACTCGACTTCACCAAAGTCCGTAATCTGGTCCACCGATGACTCCCAACCACTATGCTTCAAGTGATCAAGCCAAAAGGATCACTGACCAATAAACTCATGTGCTTCACCCCGACCGAATGACTTCGAGAATTAAGCACCTACAACACGCTAAACTCTACCTATCCACCCGTGTAACGAACGCTAAGTCGATGACTCCCGACCAATTAAGTTTTAGGGCATCGGGCTTTAAAGGCTTTCGCCATATACCCCTGACCAGAAATGTTTCAAGGCAAAGTCACCGGTTTTATTTTTCTTTTTCTTCTTCTTTTTCTTTCCTGAAGACTTCATTGGTCTTCATTCATGTGGGTAACACAAAACCTTCGTTATGTCTCACGCCTGGCAACGCTTTGCAAGCGGTGCCAGTATGCACGCAATCATCAAAACCCGGAAGCGCAGCGCGTGGACTAAATACAGCCGGAATGTTCAAGGCTGACTATATCGAAATCTCAATTGACCAAAAACTGGGCAATCATGCATGGAATTGTCCTATCATTAAGGTAACATACAGGTTTCAAATTCTTCTCAACTAAAGGCAAAGAGAATATACACAAAACGGAGACACAAAATGAATCGCAAAAAGCGTAGTAAAAATGTAAATAGTGCGATAAAGCTTTTGATATAACCAAAATGGCTAATACATGCTTGATATAGCTAAACATAACAAAAGTGTCACCGCTCACTATCACACATGAATCCTTATGCCAAAAATGAGTGTGCAGTTGATAAAGCCAAAAATTGTACAAAAACAGCAATAAGACACTTCCTAACTCTAACTTTTCCTCCCGCCCAAAAAGTGTAAACATGTCATGTGGGTAGGAAAGTTAGAGACAGGAGCGTGGACCACCTCAATCTCGCGGTGGTGGATCCGGAGTCGCCGCCGCCGTGGCCGAAGATGTCTAAGGAGGGCCAGCCGCCGGCCGCTAGCGGCTCATCTCGGCGCGTAAACACGCGGAGACCGAGGTGACCATGACTGCCAGAGCATGGTATGAATGCTCTAAAGTGCCCGCCGAGTCCCTCTCGTCCATCCGATGCCCGGTAGTGCCAACGAATGTACAACATCCATAATACCGCGAGCTCCCCGAACCGATACGACCCAGCCTGAGAATGCCGCGGCCGTATATGATGCAGCCTGGTGGTCGGGGCCAGGGGTCGTGGTCGGCAAGGGAGGAGGAGATGGAGGAGATATATCTGACCGGACTCCTCTCCATCTCTACCTCCTCTCGAAGAGATCATTCTCCTCCGGGAGTCTCTCGCCTCATCCGGCATCTCCTCCCTCCCCCCGGTCCTGGTTGGCTGGAGGAGAAAAGAAATCGGGCATCACCACGGCTCTCTCTATAGATGTGACCCGGAGGGCATCTGATCCTTCTCGACATTCGGCTCCTCCCCGAAAGCCCAAGTGCTCCAGACCTCGGTCGCCAGCCGTGGCATCAACAAGGGTATACTCTCGCCGAGCCGTGCCCTCATGCAGGACCTTATCTTCGTGCCAGAGGTCATCACCAACTCGTAGGACCAACCGTAATCCCCTCTCGGTGATCCGGTACGCTGCTCTGTATGGCTCCCCACGCCGTACGTAGTGTCAGAGCGTGAAGTAGGCCTGGTCCGAGCAGTGATCACTCTGAGAAGCATCTAAGGCTGAGCGCCTCCGTAAGAGTACAGTCCCGGCCGGTAGCGTCACGCGGCGAGAGGCAATTACTCCCTCTCTGTGGTTGCCGAGGCCAATCTGATAACCTTCGCATCACCGCTTCATCGGGCAGCCTAATGCAACCGATATGTTCGCCGCCGAAAGCACCTCCCTGGCCGATCATCACATCAACTGGCGCCCAGCCGATCACGGCGCCCTCGAAGTCGGAGCGGTAGAACCGGGGTACCACCGGGGTATTAGAACCTGCTGGTGTCAGCGAACGCGCCAGGGAGTACGTGCACTGGGCCGCATGGAGTCCCTCCGAACCTGGTCGCAGCCGTCAGCCTAAGACGGTCGTAATACTACCTCCATGGAAATCCTCCGGCGTGCAGCCCCGACGTTCCGACCGGTCCCAACAAACAATGGTTGCCCGATCCGAGGCGTGCCATAACCTGGGCGATGAGCTCTCCCACGCTGCCAGGAAGGCTTACCTACCGAGGCCTAGATGATGGAAGACTCCCCGACCGATGTGTATCAAATCGCTTTGGAGGGCCCGGGCCCTCCCCGATCGCCCCGAGGCACTGTGAGGGGGGCCCGAGGTCCCATCTCTCGTCGGGTACCTCCCGAACCCCGGCTCCTCGACTATCATGCCGACTAATGGGGCAGTCGCTTCAACTCCGCGTAAACCGGAGAATGGGCACACGTAGCCTCAAGAGTGTCCGGACCCTCCATCTCCCCGAAAGTCGGCCCACTCTAGGCCCTCGAGGCGGACCCACCCCCTCGTATCGTGCACCATATCCGCCGCCGGAAGTGACACGCAGGCGGCGTGGCTCGCGTGGTCAGCAAAGCGTGCGCATTACAGACCGGATCGTGGCTCACCACATCGCAAGGCACGGCGAAACCGATCCGTGGCACGGATCGCGATTGGTGGCTAAGGAAATGTGGCACCGAGTCGCGCTGAATGGCTCGGGCATGTACGCGGGTGGAAACTGCGGTGGCCGGCTCGTGACGGTGGTGGCTCAAGGACACCGGGGCTGCGGAGGGGATGGCACTCGACCGGGGGCACCTGCAAGCGCGCCGCAGGGCGACGCGACGGCGCAGGCGCGAACAGGTGGGTGGCGAGCACCGCCGTGGGCTCGTGGCAGGCTCTACAATGTGGGCGGCTCGGGAAGGGATGAAAATGAATTTGTGTCCCTCCTTCTTTTATAAGTCGGCAAAGGACAAGGCCCAAAAGTGCTATTTTAAACCCTATTTTTAATAGGTTTTGAGCGCTTTTTGTGTACTAATTGTTATAATTAACCCGATTTACACATTACGGTCCCTACTATTTTAATGATCACATTTTGTGGCAAATTTTGCAGTTTTTACGAGCTAATCATGCCAACATTGTTGAGTCGATCCAAGCACGAAGAATTCTAGTCAAACTCAAGATTTCAAATCAAAGATCGAAGAAAGAAGGCAAAAAATGTGAAGAAACACACCACTGCAAAGAAAGCTTCCCGAGCACCGTATTACGCCTCCAAGACTGTGCATCCCGCAGCCCCTCATTCTCCTCTCTCGCATTTCACGCACTTTTTGTTTTTGCTACAATTTTTGTTTTTCTCCTTTCTACCCTCGTTTTATCCACTTATGATTGATTGGATTGTATTTTCACTTGGTTTGTAAGGCTACATAAGCCATTTTGATACACCGTTGAGGGGAGGACGTATTTTTGGTCAGAATAAAGCTGTGGTTCCAAGCCTGCTTTTTGGCTTTTCTCTCATATTTTCTCCCTTTTCTGCCAAACACCTCTCCGAGGATGACAACTCCGAGGATGTTTGGCTACTGCACTCTTCCTCCTTTCTTGAAGAGGACGGTCGTCATTAGGGTTTGAGGTAACGCACGGTCCTGCTTTTAACGCACATATTTTGGTTGCTTAAGTTCCTCGCTTTCTCAATTTTAGGTTGCAAATCTCTACACACTCTCTTAATGTGTATTTGCTTTTAGGTTCAATGGATACTTTCATCAGATCCATTTTAGGCTCGCTAGTCAAGCCTCCCGGCTAGTTATCGGGATTAGGGCTTTTGAGATGCTGCCACCGGTTAGAACATTTATGCCCATTTAAATGCTATGTTTCAAAGGGAAAATCATGTGGTTTAGTTTTTAAAGCTAAATGAAGATCCTGTCGAAATGACTATATGTCATGCTCCCTAACGCGAGGAAAATACCCGGGACATGTGGGAGCTACCTTTGAAACCCCAAACCGGGCCTAACACTTCAAGGGGTCTATTTTACATTTTTTCTTGTTTTAGCTTCAAATAAAGGGAACACCCAAACCCCTCGTTTTCTTTAACCAAACCCCAAAATCCAAATTTAATTCACCGCTTTGATTTCACGAAATCATTTAAAATGAAGAAACCCATCCTTCGACCCTAGACCGCTCATACCGCAGCAGCTTTGGACTACGTAGTAGGAGGAACTTAGGGAATATAATTTTGTTGATTTCGCATCACCCTACCGTGGTGGCAATCTAATCAAATGGCGCCGCCGCTGTCGGATGGTGCCTAGCGGCATTTTGACGAGATGTGGAACACTGTGATCCTCATCATAAGTATCAGAATTTCTTTATATTACAGTCATTTTTTTATTTATTTCAATTAATCGGTAAAAAAAAAAAATTCGCAGATTGTTTTTTGTGTCAGATCAGGTTACTTGACAAGTAGGATTGAATTTTCAATGTGGTTTATTAGCATCAAATGGGTACAGGGAGAACAATATAGTGAATATTTAGTGGAGAGTAACCCTAGAGCATATATGACAATGAGGACTATAGAACCTCACATGGCAAAAATCGCAACCCCCGGCTGGGAGAGAACTAAACCCACTTTGTCTCCATGAGGGACTATGGAGTATCCAATGGATGAGCCAGCACCCTCCTACACGGTGCCTCCAATAAAGATGCCTCTTGTCTCGCCAACCAACACGTGTACCAATCTCCCCGCTGAGCGCAATTCTAGACCCACAAACCAGGTGACACGCCGGAGAACAAAAGAAATTTAATGTCCAATTGAGTCAAAAATTTATACTCTGTGGAGAACCCTCAAACAAACACAGATGCGCTTTCAAAGTGAATGTAATAAAGCAATTTCGATGTACTTACAATGTTCAATTTCAAAGCTTGCCCACACCATCATGTGCAAAGAAAATCCGTGAGATGAGCGGATCGGAATACTTTTTAAGTAGCAAGTTCAACTGCAGCCTAGAGGAATTGAAAATGGAATCGTAGAAGCTCTCGAGGAACCTCCGTGATGCCTCGAATCGGGGCAGTTAATTTTTAGCCTTGGACAAAAGAAGAACAAATCGCGTATTAACCGAGGAGGGCAAAGGGTATGTGCAGGGAAAGCAGCCGCCAGCAAGCTACCCTTCAACCACTCCCCTTTGAAACTAACCCCACCGCACGCCTCTGCCACCAAATGCCCACGCTAATAGCCCCCACCGACCAAGTGTATATTCCCTCCCTTCACCCCATCACAACCAACATCCGAAGCACTCCTTCTCCCAAAGGTGGTGCCCGAACCCATCACCGATGCCATGCAAAACTTTAAGAGACAGCGGCCTTCGTACATAAGTTTGCCACTACATCAAAGGCACAAGTACCGCTTCTCATACCGTGCATGGCGCGCTGGTTGGTTCGGGTGCCGTTCTGATTGAGCATTCTAACCCCGGCATTTCTAAGCTCCTCCCCCACTTTTTGTTTTAATTTTTGTTGTTTTGTTTTTATTTTATCGTATTTTTATTTTTGATTTCTTTAATTTTTCTCTTTTTAGATTTTCTAATTTTCTTTTGTTAATTTATGCTTTTAGATTTCACTCTTTACACTTCAGTAATTTTTTCTTAATTTTTCGCACTAATTTTGCGCTTTGTGTGCAAATTTTGAAGGTAAATGCAAATTTTGAAACCTGGAACGAAGAAATCAAGAAGCGTATAGCGCAAAATTTTCGCAACTATAAAGCTTAAAATTTCGCTAATCCTAGCGAAATGCTAAAAATTTCTCGCTATAGATGGAATTTTTCGTTAAGTTATGAATTTCACAGCTCAGCTTAAAATTTGTGAGATAGCGAAATTGAAAATTTTCGCTATGAACGCACTCGCTAGCCTACGAAAAAACTCTTGTGAGATAGAAATGGTGCAATTTTCGCTACGTAACGTTAATTTTTCGCTAGCTAGCGAAATTTCGCTAGCCTAGCGAAAAATTTTCGCTATGCCCCATAGTTTTGACCTCCAATTTTGTTTCGCTAATAACTTTTTCATCCCGAACTCGTTTCTTTTGAAGTGCTCTTGGTACCGTTGGAAAGCTGTAGAGTGTAGAATCCAAATATGGCCAGAACGAACATTTTTGAGATTATTATGAAAGTGTAATTTTAAAAATGCTCTAACTTGTCACTTTTTTTTCTCTCTTTTCTTCTCCTAACTTGTTTGTTTGAAGCTCGAATGGAGTGAATAAGGTGTTGATGGAAAGCTTGCGAAGTCTCCTATCCAGAAATGATCACATCTCATCAAGGAGGTAACACTTCCTTCTCTACTTTTCCAATCCGAGCCCCATTTCGGACACCGAGATGTTTGGGGTGGGGGGGAGAGTTAGCAAAGGAAGTGGCTTTGTATTTATGTTTTGTTATTATTTTGTTCAAGCCCATTTTGTGATGTTTAGTGGCTTGTCGTCCCCTTTCTATAAAGTCATATAACATGCAAATTTTCTTTTTTCAAAAAATTTGGATTTGTTTTTGCAACCAAAATTTTTGTGTGTTTTGCCTAGCCTGTAGTTCAAAAAATTGAAGCATTGTCCAATTCTATTAATGTTAAATTGATTCCATGCTTGGTTGAGTGAATGATTAGTTGAATTCTTATTGATTTCGACCTTTTTCTTCCACCTTTAGCTAACCACAATAATCGAGCACATTAGGTTTCAATGGACAGTCGAAAAATCGCACAACCTTCTTTACTTAAGATAACCTACTCCTCAGTTTCATCGACCACCTTTAATAGGTTAAGGACCCCTGGTGGAAAAGAAAAAGAAGAAAACGAGAAAAAGAAAAGAAAAGAAGTTAAAAGAAAAAGAAAAAAGAAAAGAAAGAAAAAGAAAAGAAAAAGAATAAAAATTCGCAACGTCGCTCAAAACCCTCCGAGCACCGCCCGAGGGCAGACGCTTAAAGCCTTTAAAGCCCTAAGGTCTCTACACCTTCACCGGTCGGGAGTCACCGACTTCTTGTGTTCGGCTAAGCACGGGGCGACGGGTGGAGTTTAGCAAGTCAGAAGCGCCGTAGTCTCGAAATCATTCGAGGTCCCGGGTGAAACCTCGAAGAGTTTCAGGGTCGGGCTGATCCTTTCGCCGGCGCTCCCAAGCCTTAATCGGGTCGGGAGTCACTCCAGAGATCCCCGTTACATGGACTTTGGTGAGGTCGACTCTTCGCACGCACCCTACAACGCAAAAAGAATCTGCGGAATAAGAGGGGCGTGGTCCCGACCTATTTAGGTCAAGCTAGCATGCTAGGTCGGTCAGAGCTAGTTGGGGGAGAGGCATTTGATGTAGCTTATTGTCGAGAGCCGATAAAATAAACACTTAGATTTTGTAGTTTCTCGTTGATTCATCAGAGACGGAGACTCTTTTGATACCACTTCAGATGGAATTCATTCTCTCATGTTAATTATTAGACACGCATTGATTATTTTACTAGTGGTTAGCATTACTTTTCGCAACCTTTTCAACCGCAACCTTTTGTACATAATTTGTTATCGCTTATGCTCTTTCTTCTTTCTTTTTCTCTTTCATCGCTAAGGACTAGCAATGTGTAGGTCAGTGTGATTAAGGCCCAAAAGTGCTATTTTAAACCCTATTTCTAATAGGTTTTCAGCGCCAGGTACTCACTGTTATACTCAACCCGATTTACACATTACTTGGGCCCCTACTATTTTAATGATCACATTTTGTGGCAAATTTTGCAAGCACAGCTAATCATGCCAACATTGTTTAGTCGATCCAAGCACGAAGAATTCTAACCAACTCAAGATTTCAAATCAAAGATCGGCGAAAGAAGGGCAAATGAAGAAACACCACCGCAGAAAGCTTCTCCCCGCGAGCACGACACACTTCCAAAGATTGTGTAACCCGCAGCCGTTCTCCCGCATTTCACGTACTTGCTTTTGCCACAATTTCGGGTTTTTCTCCTCACCTCAAGCCATCCACTTATGTTCGGGATTGATCAGATTTCACTTGCTCAGAAGGCTACATGTCATTTTGATACACTCGCTGAGGAGGACTCGATTTTTTGTCAGTAAACAAACCTGCATCTGCCTCCCGCTTTTTCTCCCTTCTTTCATTTTTCTCTCCTTTTCTAGCCGCAAACACTCCTCCGAGGATGACAACTCGTGAGGATGCGCCTGCTGCACTCTTCCCTCCTTGAAGAGGACTACTGCCGGCTGGGGTTTCGAGGTAACGCACCCGGGCCCCTGCTTTTAATGCACGTATTTTTCGGCTGTTTAAGTTCCCCGCTTCTCACTTAGTTAAAATCTCGGCACGCCTCAATGTGTGTATTTGGCAAGCTTTTTAAAGTTCAATGGATACTTTTCACTAGATCCACGAGGCTCGCTATTGGTTTCAAGATCGTGGATTGCTCAGATGCCACTCGTTAGGAACATTTATGCCCATTTAAATGCTATGTTTCAAAAGGAAATCATAGGTTTAGTTTTTAAAGCTAAATGAAGATCCTGTCGAAATGACTATATGTCATGCTCCCCAACGCGAGGAAAATACCCTGTGGGACACGTGGTTACTCAAACCCTAAACCAAAGGGCCTAACACTTCAAGGGGTTCTATTTTACATTTTTTTCTCGTTTTTGGGCTCAGCCGAACACCCAAAAACCCCTGCTTTAACCAAACCCCAAAATCCAAATTTAATTCACCATTGATTTCACCAAATCATTTGTACGAAGAAAACCCATCCCCGTGTTCGACCCTGACCGCTTATACTCCGGCAAAGAGTCGACTACCAAGTAGGAGAACTTTAGAATATAAATTTTGCCGATTTCGATCACCCTACCGCGGCACGAATCACTGTACCGAACAGTTTCTTCGGGCAATTTCGCTTATAATAGCTAAATCGTATCCTCACCCCCGCAAATAAAAACAATAAAAAGGGAAAGTTACTAAAAATAGAAACTATCGAAATTAATGAATTTTTAAACAAAAAGTTTGAGCTGCAATTTGGTTTCATTTGACACCAAATCAGCTCAATTTTACCAACTCATCTATGGGGGTCAAGGAGGAGGAGCTCCCTTAACCCCCGGGCAAAGGCTTATGCTGCGCCTTCATGCTTAGTCCTCTGTTGATTTTCTTCACAGGTGATTCTTTGGTCACTAATTGCTCTACATGACGACCGATGGCAACTCCTAAACAATCAAGCTTCATCTGCTAGCCAATTCTAATTTATGGATCTTTGGCTTCCCTGCATTATGACCAACTGAGCAGACTTCATTTCTTCCTTCCTCATCACCCTCCACTGGTTTGTGTCAGGGTTCATGAAAAATGTTGTTTCAATGTCATGTTGCCAAACGTGAGTTGCATGACTCATTCGGCCAATTGATAATTGCATTGGCAGTGGCAAAAGATGGTCTTCCCAGGATAATTGGCACATGATTGGGCCCACTTGCAATTGGCTCGGTGTCCAGCACTACAAAGTCTACTGGGTAGTAGAATTTGTCTACCTTGACCAACACATCCCTGCCAATCATTCCTTAGGAATTCACCATCTATCGCCCAATGACAAAGTGATGTTGGTAGGTTTTAGCTTCCTAAACCTAACCGCTATACAATCGAGTATAAAGCAAACAGGTTTACACTCGGCCCCCAAATCTAGCAAAGGTTTGTCTATGTAAGTCCCTCCATGTTGATCAAATTGTGGGGGATCCTCGATCTTTGTATTTGACTCGGGGTCTTGCTCAGACAGGCACCGACTAGCCGGTTAGGAAGGCTTTCTTTTCAATGCCTAGCCCTTTCTTGACTGTGCATAGGTCCTTCAAGAACTTTGCATAAGTTGGGACTTGCTTAATCATGTCGAGCAGTGGAATGTTTACCTTCACTTGCCTTAGCACCTCCCAAATTTCAACTTGGTTTGGGATTTTTCGTCTCGTAAAGGCTCGGGGGAAATTCCGAGGGGGCATGCTTCTCTTCACTAGTTCACCGATGACTACCCTCTGTGCCCAGCCTTCTTTTTCTTGCATGTCTCTTCGCCACCATGGTAATCGGGTTGCTCTACTTCCTTCCACTCCTCGTGCAGTGATTATGGCCTGCTACACTTCATCCATCCCTAATCAGCCGGATGAACCTACCCCTACGGACCTCGATTTGGCAAATGTTGGGAAGCGGAACCTTCCTCTCCTATACCTCCGTATTGTTGAACTTTGCACGAACACGCAGTTGTCAATTTTCCGATTTAGATTGCTCTCAAGCCCATCTATTCTTTGTTCGTATTTCTTACAGATCACCCTTCGTGCTAATTTTGCATTGATCCTCGCCTTCCACAAATCGCGCTCTACCACCTTGCTCAAATTCAAGATGGCTTGTTCAACTGGAGAAGTGGACGATGGTGGTTGTGGTTGAGATGAGGAACCAAACTGTTGTTTGGCACCAGGGGGCACATAGGCAGGGGGATTAGGTTTCCAGGAGAGGTTAGGGTGATTTTTCCAATTGGAATTGTAGGCTACCATACGGGGTATCAATGCGGGCTTGTATCGACTCACAACATTTGCATATTCTGACATCAAATCCTTCACCGATAAGGGCCGATGATGTTCTCCTCGATTAACAAAGAGGTTGACAACCGATGAATGGGCTGGGCTATGCAAAGGTTTTCGCCACGCCCGCACTTCATGGAGCCTCTTTCCTTCTAGCTCCTCCACCTTCCTAAATAGGTCGAGATTTTGCTTACTTATGTCCTTTGAAAGTGTAAAAATTCTCCCCTTTGGTGTGCTGAGGGCTTCATTTTCTCCACCTCTCTGGTTTGGCCTTATCCTAATTTTGAAGTTTCACCACATAACTCAAGAAATCCATAGCTTCATCTGGATTTTTACTCAAAAAATCGCCTCCACACATGGTTTCTAGCAATTGCTTCATGGCAGGGGACATACCAATATAGAAATGATTCACTAACATCCAGGTGTCAAAACCATGATGTGGACAAGCACTGATGGTCTCCATGAATCTCTCCCAGTATTGGTAGAATTTCTCGTCATAGCCGGTAAGTGCAGACCGTTTTCAAACCTGGTCTGGTTGCACTAAGAATCTATTCAAAATTCAGCTCAAGATCGGCCCACTTCGAATCGCTTCGACCTCAAAGGAATTGAGCCATATTTTGGCTTTGTCCTTGAGTGTAAGTGGAAATGCTTTCAGCTTGAGCAAATCCATGTCAGTTATTCCCTCCTTAAAAGTTATGCATACTTTCTCAAAATCCCGTATGTGTGAATATGGATTTTCATTTTCCATTCCATGAAATGTGGGAAGCAGGGGCACTAGGTAGGGTCTCACTGCTACATCCTCAGCAGGAGGTATGATGCAGAGGGCACTAACTCTAGGAGGGTGTATATGTCTCATCGACTGTGATGTCATTGATTCAGGGTGCTTGTCGACTTTGTCGTTCCTCGTAGAGGATTCATTTGGTCATCAGGCACACTAATTCAATAAAATCTTGTTCAATTGGCACCCACTCTTTGCAATCTACCTGATATCCTCTATCCCAATGTCGCATAAAACTGCTAATAAATGAGACATCACAAAGAACACAAAACAAAACTTGCAAAAGATCGCAGCTAGATAAACAAAACCGATCAGAAGAAACAAAACAAAGGCAAAGAATCGGTAAGTGATGAAAACTTGCGCTCCCGCACACTTGATTCAAAAGGACTGAAGGTCACCAACACTTGTAACAATGTGGATTACAAGTACACATCAACTCATCATACGAGTTTGGCACCATCCACAACGGCGCCATTTGATTGGTGCCACGGTAGTAAGGACGCTGGAATCAACAAATTTATATTCCTGTTCCTCCTAACGCCAGAAGGTCAAGCTACCGCAAAGATAGCGGCCCAGTATCGAACACGGATGGGTTTTCATCCTACCGAATGATTAAAGATCGCTGAGCCAAAAAATGGTGAGGCTTTTGTTCGATTTCTGGATTTTGTTAAAAACAAGCAGTTGTGGCGTTCACCGACTAACCGTAATGGCTTAAAGTGAAGTGTGAAATGGTAATCTCCAGCGTTTAAGGTCACTAGCTTGATAACATGGGGGTATTAAAGTGTCCTCGGGTTATATCTCGCATTAGGGCAAATGACATATAGTCAAAAGCCAAAACCTGGATCTTTGTTTAGCTATAAACGAACCCTAGAACCAATTTCTATTTGAGTCAAACCAAGTACTAAGCATTCAAAGTCCCATTCAGTTTAAAACCCTAGCATTTAACTCATTTCGGGCTCATAAATGATTATCTAGTTGATGTCAGCAGACTTAACATTAAGAATGCACCGAACCCTAAAGCATGACAAGACACCAAAGAAAGACATTAAATGACATTAAACCCTAGATTGAAAGTTGGGAACCATAAATGCCGTAATTGTGAATATCTAAAGCATGAGGACAACCTACAACAACCCCAAAATTAAGCTAGCAACCTCCTCTCTTCAAAGCTATGAGGCGAATGGCATCCTCAAATGTCATCCTCAAAGGGGGTGTTTGCACCGAGAAAATGAAAGAAAGAGGAGAGAGAAGAGAGCAAATAGAACCCTAAATGAAAGTCAAGGGAAAATTGTATTAAAATGAAAAAGTTGCTTCGGTTACAGTTAAAGGGGCTTATATAGTCGGGGTTTCCAAGTGTGAAAATACAAAAATGCCTAAAATATGAAATTACATATGGACAAATGGTAAGAGATCAAACGTAATGCTTGGGCATCAAGAATCTAAACACATGGGCCGAGATTTTATGCAGAAATTTCACTATGCTAGCGAAATTTAGCTAGCCTAGCGAAATTTACAAGAGATAGCCAAATGGGAAAATTTCACTAGTAACAAGGACTGCCATTGAGCTAAATTCGCTTAGCCTAATAAATTTTTGTGAGATAGCGAACTGGTACTTCGCTAGGCACAAGAAATTCGTTAGCTAGCTTAAATTCTCGCTAGTCTAGCGTACCCCACCTCGCTTAGGATTGCGAATTTTCACTCATGATTATACAGAATCCCAAATAAATTTCGCAATCATAGCGAAAAACTCGGATTGCTCCTCGCTTCCCGCTTTGCCTTCTCACGCATCCTCTCTGCACTTCTTATTCATCACTTTGCCTTCAATTCTTCACTGAATCTTGATATTTCATCGCCTCGGCTCGGTGAAATCATTCTCGCAATCAACACCAATAAGAAGCTAAAGTCATTGACAAGTTCTCAAACCCGCAAAACTATCCAAAACAATCTCTCTAAAACAAATCAAAAACACTAAGTGGACATGCACATGACAATTGGCTTAATTGATATGATTAGTGCGCAAAAAGCACTCAAAACCTATCTTAAATAGGACTCAAAATAGCACTTTTTGGGCACTAATCAACAAGCATTATGACGAAATTCTTCAAGCTCATTCAACTGAAACACCCCCTTCTTCCTGGCTATCTCAAGATTCATGTTTAGCATCCTTGTTGCCCAATAAACTTTATGCTCTAATTCTACAGGTAAGTGACACGCCTTCCCATAGACCATCTTGTAAGGTGACATCCCCAAAGGAGTCTTGAATGCTGTCCGGTATGCCCATAAGCTGTCATCAATTTTGTTCGCTTAGTCTTTTCTTTTCACATTCACCTTCTTTTCCAAAATCTTCTTGATTTCCCGATTTGACACTTCGGCCTAACCATTGCATTGAGGGTGATATGCAAGTGATACATGATGCTTCACCCCATATTTAGCTAATAGAGATGTGAACAACTTGTTGCAAAAATGTGATCCTTCTTCACTAATCATAGCTCTTGGAGTCCCAAATCTTGAAAATATGTTACACCGGATGAAATTCAATACTACCTTGGCATCACAATTAGTGGTTGAAATAGCCTCCACCCACTTTGAAACATAATCCATAGCCAATAGTATGTACTTGTACCCATAAGAGGATGGAAAATGACCCTTAAAATCAATCCCGCTTACATCAAGGAGCTCCACCTCTAGGATATTGGTCAAACGCATCTCATTTCTTCTTCCAATGCTACTTGTCCTTTGACATCGATCACATGATTTTGCAAAAGAGTGAGCATCCTTGAAGCAAGAGGGCCGATAGAAGCTTGATTGAAGCACCTTAGCAACTGTTCGTTGCCCATTGAAATGGTCTCCACACTCTAAATAGTGGCAATGCTTTAGAATTTCATTCATTTCACTTTCCAACACACACCTTTGAATAATCTGGTCATCACACTGTTTAAAGAGAATTGGATCATCCTCCAAATATTGTTTCACCTCTGCAAAGAATCTCTTCTTTTGTTAAAAGGTGAGCTCATATGGAATAATACATGCAACAAGATAATTAGTTATGTCGACAAACCATGGAGAAATTTAAGCTTGCTACAAGCTAGGATTCGCTAATCCAGGAATGTGTCATCAATCTTAACTTTTTCTAGAATTTCCAATCTTGAAAGATGATCAGCCACCATGTTCTCAAAGCCTTTCTTATCTTTGATCTCCACATCAAATTCTTGCAGTAGGAGCACCCACCTAATGAGTCTAGGTTTAGCATCCTTTTTAGTCATCAAATACTTGATTATGGAGTGATTAGTGAAGAAAATAACCTTGTTCCCTATAAGATAATGCCTGAATTTATCAAAATCAAACACGATCGCCAACAATTCTTTCTCTGTTGTGGCATAATTGAGTAGTGCTTCATTCAATGTCCGACTAGCATAGTAGTTGGCATAGAAGATCTTATCCTTTCTTTGACCCAAAATAGCGCCAACCGCATAATTGCTTGAATTACAAATAAGCTCAAATGGAAGACCCCAATCCGATGCAACAATTATAGGGGCTAAAATCAACTTCTATTTCATTGTCTCAAAATCCTTCATACATGAATCATTAAAATCATAGGGAACACCTTGCATGAGAAGGTTAGACAAAGGCTTGGATATTTTTGAGAAGTCTTTGATAAACCTTCTATAGAAACTCGCATGGCTAAGGAAACTACGCACACCCTTCATTGAAGTTGAAGGTAGTAGTTTTTCTATGATCTCAATCTTAGCCTGATCGACTTCAATCCCTTTTTTGGAAATGTGATGGCCAACACTATGCCTTCCCTCACCATAAAGTGGCATTTTTCCCAATTTAGGAATAAATTGGTTTCCATGCACCTCTTTAGTACCATTGTCAAATTTCCGAGACATTCGTCAAATGTAGAACCAATCATGGAGAAATCATCCATAAAGATTTCAATATATGTCTATGAATATAGCCATCATGCATCTTTGAAAGGTTCCCGGTGCATTACAAAGGCCGAATGGCATTCTCCTAAAAGTTAAGGTACCGTAAGGGTAGGTGAAGGTGGTCTTCTCTTAATCTTCTAGAGTAATGGAAATCTGATTGTACCCTGAGTATCCATCCAGAAAGAAGAAATATTCATTCCCAGCAAGTCTATCTAACATTTGATCAATAAATGGGAGTGGAAAATGATATTTTCTAGTCACTTTGTTCAGTCTCCGGTAGTCGATACAAATCTCTACCTTGTGACTGTTCTTGTGGGAATCAGATCATTGTTTTCATTTTTTATCACTGTTGTTCCTCCTTTCTTGGGTACCACCTGAACAGGACTTACCCATGAAATATTAGAGATGGGATATATAACTCCCGTATCTAACCATTTTAGCACCTCTTTCTGCACTACCTCTTTCATTGAGGGATTTAAGTGTCTCTGGGAATCTACGGTAGGCTTGCTATCTTCCTCTAATAATATCCAGTGCATACACATAGATGGTATGATTCCCTTGATGTCAGCTAGGGACCATCCAATCGCTTCCTTATGCTCCTTAAGGACCTTTAACAATTTCTCGTCATCCATGTTAGAAAGAGAAGATGATATGATGACGGGTAGTGTGGAGGACTCCCTTAGATAAGCATATTTCAAACGAGTAGGGAGTTATTTCTCTTCAAGAATAGGTGGTTTCTCAATAGAAGGATTCAATTGGCTTGGACTAGCGCCCAAAGATTCAAAATATTTTCTTCTATTCGGACTGAAAGAATCCATCCATTTCACATACTCCTGAACCACTTCATCTTTACAAGAGGAAGGGTCTTCATGAGTTAGGCTAGTCTCCAATGGTTTTGAAGGACCTAATTGGTTAGACACTATAGCCTCTATTACGCCCACTCCGTAGCAATTGTCATTATCATGTGGATGCTTTATGACATTGAAAACACTGAATGTCACTTCCTTTTCTTGAACTCTTAGTCTGAAATCACCTTTCTGTACATCAATCAATGCCCTCCCCATAGCTAAATATGGTCTTCCAAGGATAATTGGGACTTCTTTATCTTCCTCCATATCTAGAATGATAAAATCGATAGGGAAGATAAATTTGTCTACTTTCACTAGGACATCCTCTATGATACCACGCGGACGAGTGAGGGATCGATCTGCCAACTACAAGGTAACTGTAATAGGACGTGCTTCTCCCAATTTTAACTTTTTGAAGATTAACCATGGCATGAGATTGATGCTAGCACCAAGATCACATAGAGCTTTTTCAAAAACTGAATTTCCAATAGCACAAGGAATGGTGAAGCTACCTGGATCTTTTAGTTTAGGAGGCAACTTCTTCTGTAGTATGGCACTACATTCTTTAGAAAGAGCCACTGTTTCATAGTCTCCCAACTTTCTTTTCTTGGAAAGGATGTCCTTCATGAATTTCACATATCCCGGCATTTGTTCGGAATGTTGATGTGAAGCTTTTTAAAGATTTCCATAAATTTTTCGAATTGGTTATCCAACTTGTTCTTCCTCAATATTTGTAGATACGGTACAATAGGCTTCTCCTCAATTGAAGATTTCTTTGCTTCCACTTTCTTTGGTGTGCTTGGAGCCGATTTCTTCAACAACTTTTCAGCATTTTCCACAATTTTTGCATTGTTTTTCTCATCTCATCTAAACTCTTCCCACTTATAAGAGTTATAGCTTTGCAATTCTCTTTTCCCTCTCTTCTTAGGTTGACCTTCAAAGTACTAGGCAAATTTCCTTGTTGCCTCTCATTGAATAATGAAGCCATTTGACCCATTTGAACTTCTAAATTTCTCAACTGAGCTGCTTGATTGTTCAAAGAAGTTTTGGTCTCATTTTCAAACTGTGTTTGAGATTTTCGCATATCTATCTTCATATTAGCCACTGCTTTCGGGGCTTTTAGATCTAAGCTTTTTAATTTCTTTCTCGAGGTGGTTGAGATGGTCTACTAGCTCAGGATTGACCGCATGATTTCCCCCCCCTCCATGAAAATTAGATGGTTCTTCCACCCTGGATTGTAATTTTGACCATACGGGTTGAAATTCTGATTAGGGGCAAACTTAGATAAATACTGAGCTTGCTTAATTGTCAACTCTCCCATGGAATTCATCATTGAACATTGAGAAGTAGGATGAGCTCCATGACAATGATCACATGAAGATGTAATTTCTTCAACCATATGTGCAAATACTTGAGAACCTTTTTGTTATGCAGCTTGTAATTGCTTAGAGAGTGTACAAACTTGAGCGTTCAAGTTTGTAAACACATCTAAATCCTACGCTCCAGCTTGTTTCTTCGACGCTACTATTTCAACTGGCCATTGACAATTGTTCAAAGCTATGTTCTCAAGATTTTGATATGCCTCCACTTCATTCTTACCCATAAATGCTCCTCCAACTGAAGCATCAATAAGAGTCCTCGTAGGTGCACTCAAACCATTGTAGAAATGATGGAGTTGCATCAATTTAGTGACACTATGATGAGGACATTTTCTCAACAAGTCCTTGAATCTTTCCCATGCTTCATAAAAAGTTTCTTCTTCATATTGACAAAAGTTACTGATGTCAATTCTCAAATTTGTTGCTTTTGCTGGTGGAAAGAATCGAGCTAGAAACTTGTTCACTAATTCATCCCATGATGTTATGGAATCCGGAGGTTCTGAAATGAGCCAATACTTAGCATTTTCTTTCAGTGAAAATGGGAACAACCAAAGGCGAATGGATTCATCACTTACACCATTATATTTTATTGTATCACATACCTCCAAGAAGTTCAGGATATGAGCATTCAGATCCTCATGTGCAAGACCATGGAATTGAATTCCTTGCAATAATTGGAGAGTGATGAACTTGAGCTCGAAGTTGTTTGCTTGTATCGCTGGTCTCCTGATCACAAGTGGAGTAACAAACGGTGGAAGAGCATAATCCCTGATAGGTCTTAAATGAGTGTCCATAATTGCAACATCAGGGTGCACGCTACCTCCTCTCCTAGATCCAACTTCTTCTTCCCCAAATCCTTCCATATGTTCCAGCGGTTGTTGTTCCATATTAGTGGCTTCTCTTTTACCCTTTTGAATTCTTTTCAAAGTCTTCTCTATCTCCCAATCCAAAGGTATAAGATCTTCGGCACCCAATCTTCACATATAACCTATTGTACCTGAAAGTGTTATGCAAAAAAAAAAGAAAAAAACTTAAAAAAAAAAAATGTCTGAAGTACCAAAGAAGTACTTAGTATTGATATTAACATATACACCACATATCCTTGGCAACGACGCTAAAAACTTGATAGGCTTTTTGCGTGATTGTGTTTTAAAATATGTGTGATAAAGTGTGCAAGGAATGCCTAACCGTGCAAGAATACGCTTGTTAAGTAATATAGTGTACCTAATGTACGAATATTGATCCACAGGGAAGATGTGGGATGCTAAGGAACAAAATTATAATACTTCGCCAATATTCAAACTACTGATTATGATGTTTAACCCGAATTGAAACTAAATTAATGCAACTTTCGATGTAACCTTCGAGTTTTCGTAGCTAGGGATGACCAAATAGATATAAAAAGTCTAGGGTGTTGGTATTATTGGACAATCCTATCATGTTAATGCTAAAATTCCATTCTACTATCTTTCTCAATTGTCTTCTAAGGTTGTTCTTATCTATGAGTAATTATAAGCCTTTCTCAAGGTTAAATAACCTACCATTTATCACTAGGTTTTTTGCTTCTTAGCTCAACCCCAAGTGTTAAAGGTGCATTAGGATCAAAGAACCACTAAGTCTCCTAATTATTGATAATCTCTATATTATTCAATTAATTAGGGTAACTCATTTATGTCTAATTCTTCATTCACTTCTCAGATCTCACAAAGAATCACTCACCATATTAAGATTGATTAGAAATAAAAATGTCAAATTCACCCAAGCATGAGTTAATGGAAGAACAATTACTAAAAGATAATAGGAATATGAAAATTAACAATTAAACATAATATTCATGTCCACATACAACAAGCACCCTAGATCACGAAATTAGAACATAATATGAGGTTGATCCATTACAATATTAAGAGTAAACATGAAGGTAAAGAGATGAAAAAAATCTAAGGATCAAGACAATGATGGATCTTCAAGAATCTTCAAATTTCTTCCTCCAAAGCCTTAAAATCTCCTCCAAAGATGCAAGAGAGAACCTTTCCAAGCCCTAGCAGCCACCCTAGTTCAAACGCCTTCCAAATCGTCGTCCTCTTCTTTTTATAGCCTTTGCACATAAGTGTCATGACATCGCAACGTCGCAACGTTTTGAAGACTTGTCTAACGTAGTTGACCTCAATGTCCAGACGTTGGAGCAGGGTTTTAAGATCTCTTTCTTCAAGTCTCTAATAAGCCTTCAATTGCACTAATTTACCTACAAGATCAAATATACAGCTAAATATTAGCGAAATAACAAAATTAGTGCTTGTTTAAATATGAAACGGAACACAAACACGCTAAATCCTGGGCGTGTAATGAGTGTTTTTGGACACTCATCATGTACTTTCTTTGTGCTTAGTTTGTTAGGTCTTTCGGATGTACCAAAACATTCACTGTACACTTGGTTTCTTGTTGAGAGTAGTGGGAGCCCTCACCATAGGAAGCCTCTTGGGATGTCGAGGTAGTGCATGTGTGGAGGTGATGACCACCTTGCATGGAAATGCTCCATCTTTTCGGAGGTGTGTAGGAGGTTGCATACCGCTGGAGGGTATGATCGCTCCTACTAGAGATCCCTTCAAAAGCCCACCTTTTGTTTTTTCTAGAGCCACCTTAACCTTATAGTTAATCTTAGATACTTTGTAGGATTCCTTTTCCTAAATGTGAGTGCATTTGAGGGCCTTTAGGACCACTTTAGTCACAATTTGGTCTAGTGTTCTCCCTTTGGTCTCCTCTTGAGTGTTCAAAGATTGGTTCAAGTTTCAAGTGTTAGTTGGACCACTCGTTGTTTTTATTTTTTAGATTTACTCCCTTTCACTTATTGAGTTTAGAGAACCTTCTCTATAAGGCTTTCGTGAGTCTTAATTTCTTTGGTTGACACTTACACTTAGTTTATTGTCAATCATTGCTTGATACCTTGGGTATGCTCATTAATCATTTACCTCATCACCTCACACCTATCATGAGCTTAATATGTTCCTTATTGGATACTTGATTCAATTTTCAATTCGAGCCTTTTTATTTCCAAATGAAAGGTGAAAGACATGTTTTTATATTCATACATTTTTTTTATTAGCCTAAATCACCTTATTTTTTTCTCTTCATGAGGCTCAAATTGAAGGTTGAATCAAGGACTCACGACTATAGAAGAAGTATTGATCTCATGATATTGTCATTCAGTCCCACTTTCATCCAAGATTAATGATGTGAATTCTCTAGTCATGTTTGTGGCCATCTTTATGACCCTAGGGTTCTTATCTTACATTTGGATTATGATTGCCACCACATAATCATTTAGCATGTGTTATGTTCTAGTGTGGGCTTGAGGCACCTTCACTTTCATGTCATGATCACTTGGGCCTGACCCATCATGGAGTGTTTTAAGCTTATTGACCTTAGATTAGAAGCTTGACTTGAGGAGTTGGAGATTGATACTCATTTTACTCGGATCAAAGTAGCATCTCATTCACACTTGTATTCTTGCCTTAACCTTTTCTGACCCGATGACCTATTATCATGAGCTTTGTATTGTCATTCTTGAGCACCACTATATCCGGGTAGAGTCGATTAGATTCGAGAAAAGTGTTGCATCTTATGAGATGTGACTTATTATGAGAGGGCAGTTTGATTATTTGATGCGATTATTGATCATTCTTTGTTAAGATGAGGAGATAATTTGTTACACAGATATTTAGTCTAAGCACTTACATATGACTTCATTGAGTTTGATTTCACTATGGTGGTTGGTTTTTCTTGGTTGATGATGAGTGGCTTTTATGTAGATTGATTCTCTAGTTTGATGGGGTCATCGATCGTGCTAGTATTGAGATAGCTAGAGGGGGCTTATGGAGCATATGATATAGCATGAGCTTTCACATGGTTTTGGAGGATTTCACATACGTTGGGTGAGTACTAATCTTTAGTGTTGACCATGTGTAATCTTGAGAGGATGATGTATGATGATGTGGTCAAACGAGATGGGTGGTCATCGTTTCATGTGCCTATTTATCTTATGCCATACATATATAGAGTTAGTTGTTGCTAGCCCATTGAGCCTCACATGGATGTTATAGCCTTTTCTTTCATCACCTCATTTATCTTTTACACTAGGTTGGGGCTTCATGATGTATACATGCTTTGATTAGAGATCTCATGAGCTTTGAACCTAATAGACATATTATGATCAATTCCATCCTCTATATCATGATATTTCTTTTTTGACATCATCATTACTCCCTCATATCACATGTCACCATTAGTGTCCTACCCCTTTCATTCTCATATCAGTTCACTTACGGTATTGACTCTTTTTCCCTTGAGTGGCGGTCTTCCACATGTCTATGTATGGAGGACGGTCACATCTTTTCCTCATTCTATCCCTTGGGGTGTGATCCACATATCTTGGTTTTGATGTGTGAGGTGATTTCATCTCTCTAGTTGTGTATTGTATACTAGTCATTGTTGATTCAAGTATATGTAAAAAGAAAATGAAAAAAAAAGAAAAAAATAAAAATAAAATCATTTATACACTCCATTGTATCATTACCATTGGGCACGTGTATGGACATGACACCTTGTTCTACTACGTATATATGATGGTGAGAGGTTGTGTATATGAGCTCTTCTTTGAGTTAGATGTTGTGACATTTGAGAGAGACTTGTGTGACTCATTTTAGGATATTTGGATCCTTGCCTATCCATGACATCATCCATTTTAGATGTGACTTCCCTCCATGCTATGACGTGAGTTGACTATCACCCACTCTTACCTCCATGTTTTTTTTCTAGTTGACCTCCATTTCATTACCTTTATCTATTGCATCAGATATCTTTTCTTCTTTTCCCTTCATGCTTCACTTGGCACTCGAGCTTAGTTTCATTATTTATGCTCATCTTAGTGACATGTGATACTTCATTACCCACCTATTAGTGTACCCACATAACGTACTTAGATTCTTGACTCATGAGGTTTCTATACATTGCGTTACATGCAAGAAGGGGTTTGTAGATATTTTTCTCATTGGGATTATTGGACCTAGTTTCCCTTCATTTCTTTTACCTTATTACTTGGCTTACATTAAGTGTAACACCCCGAAATACACCCTAATTGTTTTTAAACATAATTAGGGTATATTATAAGTGCATTTTGAAAAATTTCACAATTATTATTTTGCTAAGTGAGAAAATTTCGAAACTTGGAATTTGTATAAGATACAAGGGTAAAAAGTGCAAATAAAATGAAATGTGGGCTATATAGAAAATTGGGAGAACTTAACCCAAAAATGGGTTTTGGTGAGCTAAACAAGGCCTTGAGGAAATAGGGATTTAAAGACTAAAAGTGGTCTAAGGGAGCTCATTTTTGGAGCAAATCCCCTTTTTGGGAGAGAAAGAGAGGAGAAAATGGGAGAATGGAGCAAATCCCCTTTTTGGGAAAGAAAGAAAGGAGAAAATGGGAGAAGAGTTAGGGCTTGAAGAAGCTCAAGTATTGGTGTGATTTCTTCCCATTTCTTGCTTTTAAGTGATCAAGCATCTTGGGTGAAGAAGATTCAAAGGGATTACATCTATGAACACAAACCATAGCTCTCTTCTTTTGTGATTTTGGTTTCGGGAAAAAGCCCTAACTTGGGAAATAGAGGTTTTTATTGATTCTAACCCATTATTGGAGTGGTTTGGGTAGGATTCCATGGTGGGTTATGAGATACATGAGTTTGGATGAAGTTATTTGAGTTTTTGTGGGTGAGAAATGACAAAATATGCCATTTCTAGGCAGAACCTGCACATCGGTACCGATACTGAAAGTGGGTACCGGAACCCATAGTACAGAGGGGAATTGATACCGGTTCTAAAAGTTGGGGTATCGGTATCCATTCACTAGAGGGGGATTGGTACCGATACGAACTGGGTACTGAGCACCGGAGTTTCCAAAGAACCCTATTTTGTTCCCTTGCATCAAGAAGTCCCGTATTCGTACACCGATAGTGTAGGAACCCTAATAAATGACTAACAGGGGTTCGAATAAGACTGGATCTAAGTGAAAAACGCACCGTACCTCGCCGCCTCGACGAGTTTGATGTCGGCAAACTTAATGCCCCTATGATAAGATAATAAGTTCCTGACACATATAATTGTAGGACTGCCTAAGACCTGACATTGAATGACACGACACCTCTCGTTACGTGCGTGCACGTATAGTACTTTTGTACTCTTTGATTAGTGCGAAGACACTCTCTGTCAGTGCTTCGACACTCCTACTTTGTGCTATGGCACCTCAGTACTGTACCTTCGAGTACTTATTGTTTTGTGTTCTACTCATTTCTTATTACTAGTTTAGGTAGTCAAACAATTATATGATAAGAATCTGAATGATGAATAAGAGTAAAGTAGTGTACATTGTTCTGCTCTGTAGTGCCTACGGGTACCTCTGTACAAGTATAAGCTTTGTAGTACCTACGAAAATTCCTCCGCATAAGTATAAGCTCGTAGTACCTAATGGGTACCTCCGTACAAGCATAAGCCTGTAGGTACCTACTGCAATTCTATACAAGAGCAAGCTCTATAGTACCTACGGTACCTCCGTATAAGTATAAGCTCAGAAGTACCTACGAGTACCTCCCGCATAAGTATAAGTCCTGGGTTATAAGTACAAGTATGTGTATAAGTTTGTTATATGAATCTTGAAAATTTTATATATGCTATTGTATATCTCATATCACATGCTTATCAGAATGAGTATTAGTGCATGTGTATATAAGTCATATGTTTCCCACTAAGCGTTAAGCTTAGCATGGGTTTTAATCCGTGTAGGTACAGAGGAGGACGTCCATGATCTTTCGCATTCTGTTGGGCTAGCACACTTGTAGGGGTCCATCACTTGTAGGTTTTGCGCTCTGATTATGTAAATGTAAATGTACAGTTTTTGTATATGTATATGTAAATGGGACTCAGGACCTTATGTATTGATACTGTAAACACCACTACGGTGGTAGTTTTATTTTTATATATTTGTATATGATATTTTGATTCAGTTATAAGACTTAGGACCACCAATGTCTGAAAAAGCAGGTAAAGAGTCCCAGTATAGTTTTGCACCCCCTTCATCCGCCTAGGCGGGGGTTGGGGGTGTGACATTATGGTCCGAGTCTTACCACCCTGAGGCCATGATGCCACACATTATGTTTGATAGCTTATACATGGGCAATATTTGAGATTGGTTGGAGATATTTAGGAGTAAGATAGATGAGGAGCTTTGAAATTATATACATAGGGAATTTTGATTGATGGATTCTAAGACATCCTTACTTTGGGACATGGCTACTTTGGAGGTCATTTTTTTCATAAATGTACTTACTCACTATTGGGGCATACCTACCCTATTGTTGGCAGATCCTTAAGATGATCAATATTGGGGCATAGTCCTCTATTTTTTTTTTTTTTTTGGATGATGGATCTTTAGACATTCTTATATTGGGGTATGGTCACTTCCGAGAGCACACTTATCAGAGGTGCAATTGTTTTATTTGATCTTAGGGCATAGCTACCTCATCGGTTTGATTCATCGACGTAGTGAGTGACCATTTGATGGAGGATTTCGATGCATTATGAATCCGATGTCACATGAGATTTAGTCTTTTTGACATACCTGGTCGATCTTGGATACCTACATATCTTCCATCCCATACCTAGACATTTTCTTATTAATATCCTCATACATATACCTATTCTACTAGACCTTATCCCTTATATTTTTTTTACCCACTATTTCACCATGATTTATGATTTGCTCCTTTGATCAGGGAAAGATGTGGTTAATTCTTTGAGTTTTGCAGTCAAGCATTCATAGTTATTGGCCTTTAGGTTCAACACCTTCCATGATGGCAGTGCCTAACAAATTATTGACTCATTTGTGGTGATGTCTCCATTTTGGCAGTTAGCATGTTGAGTGTTGGTTACTATATTTTGATTTTTGGTTAGTTTTATTCAATTGGCATGCTTCAATGCATGGTCCTGTTTGGTGTTCTTGAAGTTAGATTTTCACTTTTATTACGTGATCGATGAGCATACTTTAGAGTGTCAGTGGTTTTAGACACAACTTTTTTTCAATGTGGTCACCTTCATACACTAGGGGCATACCTAATAGGGGTGAATCGTTTTAGCATTTATAGCATGTTTCTCATGTGTTTACGTAACCTAAATGCTAGATTCACACCCTTATTCATAAATATTACACTAATCCCTCATCTATTTGAGTTTTGTAGGCATTGAAAGTAAATCAAGCAAAGAAAGAGCTAAAAGACAAGAAGACAGAACCTGATATCAAAGGCACTGCTTGGTTAAGGTAAAGGAATACCTTCGTAGCAAAGAATCAGTTCGCCAAGGCGAAGAGATAGCTTTGCCGTTGCAAAGCTGAAGATTGCAGAATGGAAGGCTTGGGTCGCCAAGGCGAAGGAGTTCACCACTATGAAGGAAGGAGTTCGCTGCAGCGAAGGAGCAGATAAAAAGTAAGGGCAGTCTTTGGTTTTCCAAGGCGAAGGATATTTTTGTAGAATGAAGACACTTGTCTTCACCAAGGCGAAGGATGTCGGGATGGGACAAAAATGCTTCAATTTTTGGCCCAATCTTAGGCCCATTTTCCCAATGATATAATAGCTTACTTGTAATAGCTTTTAGGGCAACTTGGAGAGGACTTGGATGCTTGAACAATTTCCATTTTTAGGGTTTCTCTCATGGTTTAGATTTTTAGGGTTTTAGAGTTGATTTTGGATTGTTTTTGGAGCTGAATTGCAAGATCCAGCTGCTAGGGAACTTCTTGTGGTAGTGAAGCAGAGTTTTGGAGGCTTTATATTTCCCTTTTTTTTTATTCTTAAACTCTTCTTTCTCTCTTAATCTTTCAGCATTATGTTTGGTGCAAACATGGTTGTGTTGGGTTTTAAGGCTACTATGAGTGGTTAAATCTCCTTCTAGGGCTGGTTGTTGACATTGGTGTTTGGTTTATATATTGTCTTGAATTATTTTGTGAATATAATCTTGTGTTGAGGTTTTATGGATGTGGTTTTATGAATTCCTAGGTTTTAATTCAATTGTTGCATGCTAGGTAGTGAGATTGAGACCTAGAGCTCAAAGGGTTTTTAGAGTGATAGCTGGATGGATACCCTTGGGACTTGATTTTCATATCCTAATATCTTATAATTGATAAAATCAATTTAACTTAATAAAAGAAGTCTAGGAAATTAGGAATGCCTAGTACTAGATGAATGTTATTAGGAGGGACATCATTTAACCTGATGTGATGATCGTATGGACCGAGAAGTGATCGATATGAGCATAACCTGGGAAATTCCATTGCATGGATCGAGAGGTGACCAATAGAATTTCCTAAGGACTGATTTACCTTAGAACAAATATCACATTGTTTGACCTAGATGGACCAAAAGGAGAATAGGGATTAGTTGTGAGAAATTGAGGAGACACTCGAAAGAGTGAACCTCATATAGAGTTCCTTGGGTAAGCACAAGAGTATTTTCACTTAATTAGAACTTAATGAATATAAGCCCTAAAAGCATAAATGGAGACAATCAGCCCTAGTGTTAATCTCTAAAGTTTTTCTCTCTATTCAATCTATCCACTTGTTAATTTTCAAGAATCAGTTTTAGGTTAACTTAGTTTCATTTTTAGTTAACAATCAATCCCAATCATTTATTTCTCTTAAATAGTAAAATTCTCAAGTATCTAAGATACTTAATCCCCACTTAAGCCATCTCTTCCCTATGAGTTCTATATTTAGGGTTTTTAATTTGAAAACCACTTTATTACTTGTGACCCATACACTTGCAGGTTTAGGTTGATTTTATAAAACTTTTATATAACACGAAAAACAATCGAACAATACCTTTATTATCATAAGATCTTCCCTAGGTTCCACTACCTTTCATTTGAGTTGTTAACCATCAAGAGTTCTATACTAGGGCATATCCCATTTGAGTTTCTTTTTACTTTTCGAGTCTAAAGCTCATCTTCTCCATTTTTCCCTTTTTTTAGGCCCTAAGCCTTGTCGAGCCTTAAGCTCTCAGCCTTGAGCGTCTTTCTTTCTTTTTTGAGCATTGAGCTCGATTTTTCCCATTTTAGGCCTTGAGCTCACTTTCTCGTTTTCTCCTTTTCTTTAGGCCCTAATCCTTGTTGAACCCCGAGGTCTCAACCTTAAGTTGTTGTCTTTCTTTTTCAAGCCCAGAGCTCGCTTTCTCGTTTTTCCTTTTCTTTAGGCCTTGAGCCTTATTGAGCCTCAGCTCTTAGTCTTGAGATGCTTTTTTATTTTTTTCCTTTTTGAGGCAGGAGCTCGACTTCTTGTATTTTCCTTTTCTTTAGGCCCCGAGCCTTGTCAAGGCTTGAGTTGCTTTCTTTCCTTTTGGATTTCTCACTTTTTTGAAGGCCCTAAGCCTTGTTGAGGAGCCCTGAGCTCTCAACCCTAAGTTGTTATCTTTCCTTTTTGAGCCTAGAGCTCGCTTTCTCAATTTTCTCTTTCTTTAAGCCCTAAGCCTTGTCAAGCCTTGAGGTCTAAGGCTTGAGTTGTTTTCTTTCCTTTTTGAGCTTACAGCTCGCTTTCTCCTTTTTTTTTTTAAGCCATGAGCTCTCAGCCTTAAGCTGCTTTATTTCCTTTTCGAGTCTAGAGCTTGCTTTCTCACTTTTTCATTCTTTAGGCCTTAAGCCTTGTTGCGCACTAAGCTCTCAGCCTCGAGCTACTTTCTTTCTTTTTCGAGCATGAAGCTTGCTTTCTCGTTTTTTCATTTTTTTAGGCCTTAAGCCTTGTCAAGCCCTAAGCTTCTTTCTTTCTTTTTTGAGCCTAGAGCTTGCTTTCTCATTGTTAGGCGTATTCTACATGCACAATTTTACCACAAGTATATGGATCACACAAGTAATAAAGTGGACTCACTTAAGTCCGGGATGTCGAACCCATAGGGAACTTGTAACGCCCCAAAAATACCCTAGAATTTTTATAATAATTTTATTATATATTCCGGTCCGAGTATGAATTGAGCAAAACTTGGGTTTAGGAAGCGATAAGTAATGAAATGTGAAATGAATATGTGAGCATATGATTAAATGTTATATGCTAAAATGAAATTGATTGACCAGAAATAAACCCAAGTGTAAAAATAGCAAATTTGGAATTGAGGTAAAATGAGGACCTAAGGGTCGAGAATAGAATAAGCTTAAATCTTTATAGTGAATTAAATGATAAATGAAAGTGAAATGAAGACAGAAGAAAAAAATAGAATGGAAATTTGTGTGTAAAGTCAAACATGGCCTTACACTTAAAATGAAAATAAGACCAAATATGTGGTCTTAGAAGAGCACGGATTGTGCATTTGGGCAAAAAAAACGATACTTGAGAGGGGAGAGTGAAGAGAAGGCTAGGTTTGAGGAAAGCCCGAAAGGGTTTTTGTGGGAGATCTTCCTACATCTGGATTCCAAGTGATCCAAGGGTGGAAGAAGGAAGGAGAATTTAGGAAAAGTTCCAAGTGATTTGAGGTATGAACACAAACCCTAACTTCATCTTTTATGATTTGATTTTGGGAAAGAAATACAACAGGAAAAGAGGTTTTAATGGTTCAACCCCATTGTGGAGTGGTTTTTGGGTAGGATTCCATGGTGGATTATGAGATACATGAGTTTGGATGAGTTATTTAAGTTTTGTGGGTGAGGAATGGCAAAATCACGCCATTTCTAAAATTAGAACTTCCCGCACATTAATTTTGATACCAATCAAAGTGGTATCGGTATTAGACTTCAACAACCACAATTTTTGTACCCGTACATTAAGTCTTGTGATACATTACAGATTGTTTAGGGACCATAATAAAGGTTTAATGGGGGGTTCATATAAGAGTATACGAGAGAAAACGTATCGAACCTCTTCGCCGGCGAAGCTTTAGATATGATTATTCGTTTAACCACTAAGAGTGGAGAATTGGTATTTGACTAGGTACGGGTGAAAACTGACAACGACTGGGGTAGTATCAGGACAAGGGATTGATAATTTGGTTTGTTCACTTGAACCTCTATCCTTACTTAGTGATGAGTTTACTATGTAAATGTGAAATGATTGTATGGAATATGCATCGTCGATTAGAAAATAATCAAATCATAATGTTTCGAAATAGAAATTGGGATGAATTGTCAAATATTTTCTTGTGTGCATTTGTTTAGTGCAAATGATATTGTCATGTGTGACATAATGAATCAAAGTGAATTATTAATGACCCAGGCGGGATCACCGACAATCGAATCACGCCATGATGGAAGAATTATATTACTAAATGTCCCACTTGGCGGGATGCACCAATCGTCATCCGTCGTGATGATGTATGACATTTATTAAATGACCCTCATGGCGGGATGCACAAATCGACATTCGTCATGATGGTGAACCGAAATTTCTAAATGGGTAAGCACGTTACCGAATGATACACAAGAAGGGGGTTCTGCACGGAATCAGTTGTGAAATAGAATTGAATAGTCAAGGTAGACATATAGCTTTGATGAGTGAAAATGAGATTGTAAACCAAATACATCTTTATGAGTATATGCTTAAATCTCTATGAATTGGATTGTGAAGGAATTGTTGCATTACTGCAAATGCATGTTTATAAATGAGGTAATAACAAATGTATAAGCATATGTATGTTTATGCGTGACCATTGAAATAGAGTAACAAGCATGTTTGGATAAAGGCATGTTGTGTTAGATAGAGAATTGTATAGAGCCACTAAGCATGAAAATGTAGCATGAAAATACTAGGAATCTTATAGTAATTTTATTATATATAATGCAGGTATGGAATTGAACCGCAGGTTTTTTAAGGAAAATTGATAAATTGACAAATTGTGAAATGTAGATTTAAAAGTGTGGGCATGATTGAATATTATGCTAAATTGAGAAATTTATTGAACACAAATAAACCCAGTGAAAAGGAAAATGTGGAAATTTGAAAATGAGGACCTAAGGGTCAAATGATAGCTTAAATGCTAATATGAAATAAATGACAAATGATAAGGAATGTGAATTAAGCAGTTAGAATGTCAAAATGAAGGTGGATTTATTGGGTGTCAAACAAGGCCTTATAAGGAATAAGTGATTTAAGAGCAAAAGGGAAAAATGAGAAATAAGAAAGAAGGGTGTAGGCGAGCATGGCCTTACACTTAAAGAAGACTAAGGACACACAATGTGGTCTTAGGTCTCATTTTGAAGAGCAAATCCCGTTTTTGAGAGAAGGGGAGGAGAAGAGGAGGAGAAAAGCTAGGGTTCTGAGGAGGGATGGGCTTTGGTTGGGTTTGCTTCCCAATTCTTGCTCTAAGAGATCAAAACAACATGGAAGAGGAGATTTGAAGAGATAAGGTAAGAAAAATCAAACCCTAACATCCTCATTTATGATTTTGATTTTGAGGAAAAAGCTAACATAGAGGAAAATGGATTTTTATTAGTCTAAACCAACTTTTGGAGTTGTTTGGGTGAATTCCATGGTGGATTTTTTGAGATGGAGACGAATTGGAGAAGATTGGTGGATGAAAATGAGTGAAAATGCAAAAAATCGAACATTTACGGGCAAAACCACGTGGGGGTGTGTCTCAGGTACGGGTTGGGCATGCCGTGCAGTGTCTGATGAAACTGTACGGTGAGGTCGAGGGTGTACGGTACGGGTATGCGGTGGGCAACTGTGCAGGTGCAGGTTGTTCCCAACCAAACCTTGTTTGACATGTGTTTTAAGCCTTTGGTAAGTCCCAGTGAGGTATCTGGAATGTCTAAGGACCCTAAGAAATGATTAATGGGGAGTTCGATTAAGGTTAGAGCTAGGTGAAAATATCACAGTACCTGTAAGCCAGGGCGGCGAGTTCGTCTTCGGGGACGGAGACTTAGTGTCTTAACCCGATACTTGTAACAAAAATAGAATTTGTAATTCACTAAGAATTGTTTAACAATTGTTTATCCACTAAGAGTGGCGTGAATGTTATTGACTAGGACGGGTGATGATCGCCTAACCTAGGGCTAGGGTCGAAGAGGAAGCTAGATTGACTGACTTAGGTTTGTTTCTCTACGACTCTATTCTTATTTCAAGTATTTTGAGTACAGTAGCCCATGAGAATGAGTGCATGAATGAGGTATATGAATTAGGGTACATAGATTGAGTATATCTTTTGAAAGATAATACGAAAGTGAATATGGAATTAGATGTGATAATTGAAAGCGAGATGAAAAGTGGATGATGATAAGGACGGGATTCATCAAACGAATCCGTTGGAATTGTGAACCGAATGATATATCAATGAATCACCTGACGGGATGTACCAATCGGCATCCGTCATGAAGGCACCCCGAAATTGTCCAATGTCCCACTTGGCGGGATGCACTAATCAGCATCCGTCATGATGACATATAGCATTGAAGAAATGTCCCACTTGGCGGGATTCACCAACTGGATCCATCATGATGACGTATGGCATTTAATTGATACCACATGTCGGGGTGCACCAAACGACATCCGTCATGATGGGAGACCGAATAGTTAGATGTGAAAGCACATTACCGAATGATAATAAGGGCGGGATTCATTAAGCGAGATCGTCGAAATTAGAATAGAATAATCAAAGTGAAATAACCAACATTGTGAGTGTAAATGGGATTTTTATGAGATAATAGCCATCTCATGAATTGAATTGTTGCATTGAAAATACGAGGGATATGATATAGTAGATGATTTGTATATTGAAAGCATGCGAGGAAATGAATAGCATGAGTATATGTTGATATATTAGACATGGGTTTGATGTTAAATGCATGTCAGTTAAATTTGAATATTGAAATAGAACATTGCCAGAACCACTAAGCATGAAAATGCTTAGCGTATAGTTTTATCTATCACAGCGGTGTCAGTATGAGAAAAGAGGCGAGATCGCCTTGACGAGAGTCATAGAAGTCTGGGCGTATATGTGTGATTCGTGCCACGGTAGGGTGAGCGGAATCAACAAAGGACATATTCCTATGTTCCTCCTCTGAAGTAGTCAAACTCTTTGCCAGATATAGCGGTCTAGGGTCGGAATTTCTGAGGATGGGTTTTCTTCGTACAAATGATTTAAGTGAAGTAAAAAATGGCGAATTTGGTTTGGATTTTTAGGTGGGGATAAAAACAGTGGGTTGGTGGTTTTCAAAATGAATATAAGGCGAAATAAAATGTAAAATAGAACTCCTTGAAGCATTGGGTCACTGGGGTTGGATTCTACATGGTAGCGGGGTTCAAGATTACATTTATAGTTGGGGAGGATGACATATAGTCATTTCAGGCAGGATCTTCATTTAACTTTAAAAACTAAACCCTAATAATTTCCCTTTTGGTAGAAAGCATTTATTTAACACATTTAAGGTTCCCTACGGTGAAATCTATCTTGACTCATCTGATGATTCGTAAGGGGGTAACTAATGAGCCTCGTGGATCACAGAAATAGATCAGACCCCTAAAGATTACCAGAGTATTGATCAAAGTGGATGCACTTGCGGTGAAAATCTAACCCCTTAACCTACCTCGGTGGCTCGTAAATGGCAGCTAATGTGTTAGTGTATCTAAAGCTAAGAATACACTAAACCTAAAAGCTTGCAGTATTGATATCAAAGAAAGTACATCAAAAGCTTTAAACATAAAGTTGGAAATTGGGAACCGAGTCTTAAGAAACTTCTTTGGCATTGAAAAACGGGGAACCACCAAGCGGCTCTGAGATCCTCCTGACTACCTTCCACTTCAAGGAGGAAGGGTTTAGCGACGCATCCTCAGTTGTCATCAGCAGGTGTTTGGCACCAATGAAGAAAGAGGAGAGAGAGAGCAAATGAAACCACAAAATAAAGGTACGAGGGAGATATTTACATAAATGAAAATGCTCAAAAAGTTGCTTAAGGGTTACAAGAGAGTGGGAATTTATATAGTCCACCCAAAGTGTGAAATAATGAAGGCCCCTAAAAATATGGAATTACATCGAGGACAAAAATGGTAAATTTATCAAGCGTGGGTCGTTTAGAATCAAGTATACAAAATCACGAGGCGGGAATTTCGCTATGCGGGAGGTTTGGCTAGCATAGCGAAATTTGCTCTACAGCGAGGGATTTCGCTAACTATGCAGTATTGCCTAAAGCGATTCTGCGAGAGATCTTGAGGAATTGAGATTTAGAGTATCAGCCGGGTGGTTCGTAGCTAAGGCGAGGGATTTGGTGTGGCCCAGAGGTGACAGAGGATAGACGGGAGTGCAGATTTTAAACTGAGCCACGGAGTGGGTTTCGATGGGATTGCGGGGAATTTTAACGTCATAGCGAAATCACGAATCTTTGTTTGCTCAACATCTACTTGCATCCTCTACGCATGAAAATCCACTTCAAATTCCTTTATTTTTGATGGTTGAAAACAAGTGATTCCCGCGGCATTGTTTTATATCTGTCATCAAAGAATTAAACACGATGGGTGAGGTACGCAAAGACACAACGAAAATCACAACAGCTCGAAATGACGATAGTGGAGCTAAATTAGTTTCAACACATCAATTGACTTAATTGATATGATTAGTGCGCAAAAAGCACTCAAAACCTATCTTGGATAGGGCTCAAAATAGCACTTTTTGGGCACTAATCACACCCCCCAAACGACACGTTGCTAGTCCCTTAGCAATGCTAAAACAATAATGGGATACATCTTGTGATTTACAAAAGTATATATATGGTTCAAAAGAGTGTATGTACGAGATAAACATTACCTTTAAAATAAACAATTTACACCACGTTGTTAGAAAGCGAGCAGCAGAGAGCGAGAAACCATATAAAAGAAACGAGTTTTAGGTCAACTTATCGGATCGAGGAAATCAACACGAATTTCCACCAAAATCGAGGATTCCTAATGTAGCAGTTGAGCGATAAATTGCAAAATTATTCCACTCCCCAAACTAGCTGCCATGACCTTAAAGCTGGCGATCAACCTAAATAGGATTAGCTACACTCTTATTTCTTTATTTGGGTCACATTGTAGGGTGCGATGCTAAAAACTCGACTTCACTGCAGTCAGGTGTAACGAGGGTTCATAGATGACTCCCAACCCGATTAGGTTTTCCCAGGGCATCAAGCGAAAAGGATCCTTGACCACAAACTCTGCGGGTTTCTCGGGACTCAGAATGACTGAAATTGAGCACCTACAACCGCTAAAGCTCTACCCATCCACCCATGTAGAACGAGTCGATGACTCCCGATGACTAAGGTTTAGGGCATCGGGCTTAAAAGGCTTCCGTAACCGTATACTCAGCGGGCCCAGTATTCGTGTTTGAAACGAAGCGTCATGGCTTTTATTTTCTTTTCTTCTTTTCTTTTCTTTTTGCTTTTCTTTTCCTTTTGGAAACTACGTAGCCTTCATACATTGGTAAAACTAACCTATTATGGGTCGTCCAAATAAACTTAAAATGGCTTTGCAAAGTGAAAGGAGGTACATAATTCCACGACCTGTTGGTGCGATCACGGTGTGCGGTGTGTGGATTAGCTAAGGGGGAATGTTCAGAAGCTTGAAGAAAGCGGCTGAGCCTCGATTGACTAAGAACTAAATCATGCATGGAATTGTTCTATCACTAAGGTAACATACAGGGTTTCAATTGTCCAACTAAAGGTAAGAGTAGAAACACAAAAATATAGGCACACACAAAAGCCTTAATTTTAACAAACAAATTTGGGTCCTGCAGGGCATGCGGAACCAATAAAACCAAATTAAAAAATATGAACATTATTTCTAACACCAAATATCCCTGCATGGGAATGAGAAAGCTAGAGGATGGAGTGGTACCTCCTGATCGGTGGTGGCGGGGAGGAAGGATCATCCCCGGCACAAGGCGAGTGAGAGTCTTTGTCGGTGAGAGGTGGTTGATCTTTGTTGTATCTACTAACACAAAAGAAAAACAAGCCACTCAACTGAATCACTACAATTTTTCTAACAAAAATAAGAACTTAAACGAGACTAAGCGATTAAATTAAAGCGCCGGGCTTATGGGAATGCTTAGGTCGGTGCTCGAACGAACCACTTAGACGGCCATATACATGTAAATGCTGAGCTCTTGTGTATTTGATGTAGTGGCAGAGGCTTGTACAGTGGCCACTAATCTCTTGAAATGTTGTACAAGCATTGCACATTAGATTTGGCCTTTAGATCAAAACATTTTTTGGTGGATTGTCTTTGCGGGAAGAAGCGAGTATGTGCAGCGGGGGTATACACTAGGTCGATGGAGGGTGGTTGCGTGGAGCTTTTATGGCACAGGCGAGTGGCATTAGGATCAATCTATGGGGTTTGGTTGGATAGGTTCTTGGGGCTCTTCCTGTTTCATGTCAGCATACTGGTCAGTGCAGGAAGGATTGCCCATTTCTTCTCCCGTAGGCAAATAGCGGCACCGATTGAGGATTCAAAATTTTTCCACGAGCTTTCTTGTGTGGATTCTTTGTGAGCACGGCTCCTACACCCGTGGTGCCACTTTGACATCTCCTCCTCTGAGTGGACATTGCGATCAATTGGGTCTTCAATGGAATCTTGCGGGTTGTCCCATTCATGCTGAAAATCATTGTTCGACCATCCCAATCTTTGGTCCAAGGAATTATCCTCGGTATGGATTTTTACCCCAAAGCTCAATTGGGCATTGAATTCCTTTGTTCTACCTGACATCACCCATGATTTGGTAAGATCTAGAATTGCTTGCTCGATTGGGGAGATTGGGTGTGGTGGTTGGCTGAGACAGAGGCATAATGCGGATGTGGAGGGGAGGTGCATAGGTTGGGATAACTGCTTGTAGGAGGTGTGCAATCCATTGGTCTCTATATTCCCTCATGGACATGTGTGCTCTAGGGTTTCTCCCACTTGAATATTCACTATATTGTTCTTCCCTAGGTATTCCATTTAATCACGGTCTGAATTTTCCATAACCTTAAATGAGCTATACTTGTAAGAATTTTTCAATCCCTTGTAACTGTTCTCTACGGTCATATAGCACACAACAGTCTATGGCATTGTTTTTGTTTTTTATATAGTGAAATGAACTAAAAAAAGCGACGATTAACGATAAAAGGAAAAATTCACCAGAACTTGTGATGAAGATCAAAAGTGTTCAACAAGTCATCATATGCACTTAGGCACCATCCCCGGCAACGGCGCCATTTGATTCGTGTCACGGTAGGGTGATGCGGAATCAACAAAATTTATATTCCTATGTTCCTCCTACTACCGTAGTCAAGCTACTGCAGTATAGCGGTCTAGGGTCGAACACGAGGATGGGTTTTCTTCGTACAAATGATTTAAGTGAAGTCAAAAATGGGGAATTTGGTTTGGATTTTTAGGTGGGGATAAAAACAGTGGGTTGGTGGTTTTCAAAATGAATATAAGGCGAAATAAAATGTAAAATAGAACTCCTTGAAGCATTGGGTCCTTTGGGGTTGGATTCCTATGGTAGCGAAAGGGGTTCGGGGTCTATTTCCTCGCGTTGGGGAGGGATGACATATAGTCATTTCGAGCAGGATCTTCATTTAACTTTTAAAACTAAACCACTAATAATTTCCTTTTGGTGAAAGCATTTATTTAGCATTTAAGGTTCCTCTGATGAAATCTATCTTGACTCATCCTCTGATTCGTAAGGATAACTAATAGACCTCCAATGGATCTAAAAATAAGAATCCATTGAACCTAAAGATTACCAAGTGATCAAAGTGGATGCACTTGCGGTGAAAAATCTAACCCCTTAACCTACCTCGGTGGCTCAAGTAGTAGCAGCTAATGGATATTAGTGTATCTAAAGCTAGAATACACTAAACCACTAGAAACTTGCCCAAGTATTGGCCAAAGTACATCGATAAGCTTTAAACCTAGGAGGTTGGAAATTAGGGAACGAGAATGTCAAAACTTCTTTGCTTGTGAAAACGAGGGAGACACGGCTGGCACTGGATCCTTCCCCGGCTACCTTCCACTTCAAGGAGGAAAGGGTTTTGCCCGCTCATCCTCTCAGTTGTCATCCTTGGAGGGTGTTTGGCACCTGAAAATGAGAGAAAGAGGAGAGAGAGCAAATGAAACGCCCTAAAAGAAAAGGCTGGAGATATTTACATAAATGAAAAATTGCTCAAAAGTTGCTTAGGGTTACAAAATGATGGGGGTTTATATAGTCCACCCAAAGTGTGAAATGACAAAAAGGCCTAAAATATGGAATTACATCAGGGACAAAATGGTAATTTATCAAAACGTGGTCGTTTAGAATCAAGTATACAAAAATCACAGGGGCAGGAATTTCGCTATGCAGGAGGATTTCGCTAGAATAGCAAAAATTTCGCTAGTCTAGCGAAATTTAAACAACCTAAGCGAAATTCTCTGAAGATCTTGAATTGAAATTTCGCTATCAATATTAATTTAAGTAGCCTAGAGTATTGTGAATAGCGAAATTGCAAATTTTCGCTAGGCACAGTCAATTTTGCTAACTAGCGAAATTTCGCTAGCCTAGCGAAAATTCTCAATTTCGCTAGAGTTATAGTACAATGAATTAGAAATTTTCGCAATCCAGTGAAATTTCGCAATCATAGCGAAAATTCTAGGATCGCTGTTTGCTCACTTTGCATCTCCTTTGCATCACGCCTTCAAATCACTTGAATTCCTTTATTTTGATGGTTGAAAACACCGTGATTCCTTAGCATTTGGCACGTATCTTGTCATCAAACTTAAACCTGATGGCGAAGTGCATGAAGACACCAAAATCACCAAAAACAAGCTCGAAATGGCATCAGTGGAACTAAGTGGACCTGCACACATCAATTGGCTTAATTGATATGATTAGTGTAAGCACTCAAAACCTATCTTGGATAGGGTAAATACTTTTGGCACTAATCAATGTGTATACTCGTGGTACATATCATCTCTTTTGAACAAGTGGTATTTTGTAAACAAAGAGGTTAAACCACGAGAGCTTGATTTTGTATATCTTTTTGAAAAGGGCATAGAATGCCTTTCTTTGTAAATGTATTTGTTAATGTTTATGGGCTACCAGTGCTTGAATTTGTAAATGATTATGGAAGCACTAATGAAACATAGCAGCTAAATGAATTAATAAAATGTTTTGATAAGATAAATAAAATGTCGAATGGCCCAGGCTCTGTTCGGATCAGCCATTCGAATTCGGGCCGAGGATTCGGGTCGCGACATTTTGAAAAAGAAAACTTAACAAAATGTAAATAAAGAAATAAAGCCGAACGTCCGAGTTCGATTCGGACTATAAGCGGTCGGGTCGAGACTCGAGGAATTAAGCTACAGGAAAATGCTTAGCGTGTAGTTTTTTTTTAACTATGCGCAAGTATCAGTAAGCGAAGAGGTCGAGAACAAGAGCGCGGAGTCGTAGAGAGCGTGCGGCGTATGAGTATATGCCACAGAACACGGTATCGTCACATTCTTGAACATTGATATTTTGTAATCAAATGAGTTAAACTCAGAAACTTTGTTTTGTACTCCTTTTTGAAGGGGCATAGAATGCCTTTAATGTAAATGTGTTTGTATAAATGTACATGTTTATGGGCCTATCGTTTGCAACTGTTTCCGCAATATTTAAAAAGGCCTTGTATAGGTAAATGAAATGCTTCCGCGTAATTGAAAAATCTAAAATGAAATGACATAGATAATTTTTTTTAATAAGACAAATGAAAAAGGTCAGAGTAAATCGAGCTTCGGTTCGGATCCGCCATTCGAGTCGCGACACTTTTGAAAAAAAAAAAAAACGGGTGTTATACTTTAGTAGTATTAGAAAATCCCGGATCCAGTTCGGACTCGCCAATTGGGTCGGACCGAAAAAGGGGTGCTACAGAACTAGCCATTGATTACTAACTTAATCCAACTCTAATGTGTTTAAAGCTAAATGATTGATTTACTTAACTATAAGAATAAAACTTTCGAGTTCACTCGGGATAATCCCCTTGGTTTGGGTTTGATGAAATCCTAAAGCACATAGTTATATTTTGAAGGTCAATCAACCTAACCTATTATTGGTCTCTCTTGAGAACTAACAACTTATCCTTAAGACCCGGCTATCACTTCTTAGCCTCAAGCCCTAGGTCTTGAGAAGCATTATGTGCAAGTCACACGTGAGCCATCAGAATCTCTTGCTCATGGTCGTCACATGGTTTAACATTCCCAATCCCATCTCCCCATCTCCTATTGGTCTCAGGTTCGATGTGAAAACATGAAAAATGGTGATCAAGCATTTGCAAGCATCAAGAACAAGATGAAAAACATTGATATATATATATATATATATATATATATATATATATATATATATATATATATATATATATATATATATATATATATATATATATATATATATATATATGTATTAATATGATGAAAGATTACATCATCCAATCCCAAAATGGGGTTCATACTGTTAATCATCCAATCCCAAAATGGGGTTCATACTGTTGAGTATCCAAAATACTTAGTTTATCCTACATGTTTAAGTGATTTTTAGGATGTTTGGAGTAGTGTTTAAGGCCTCATGTTCTTTTCTTGGCATTTTGATTGTAGGTAGCTTTTAGGAGAAAAATGAAGCAGATTGAGGCAAATTGGAGTTACAATGTGGAAGATAGTGCACATTTGAAGTGTAAAATGCAGCATGCATCACGCTACGGTGTGATACTCTTCACGCTGCATTATGAGGTTCATCACATTTATGCGTGAGAGATCTCACTCTACAGCGTGAGTCTCCACGCTACAAAGCCAATTAGCCTTGAGAAATCCAAAAGCTACCTAATTTTTGTCACGCTGCAGCATGAGCCAAGTCATGCTAAGGCGTGGAAGTCGAAGCCCATCAAATTGGAAAGCCCAACTCAACTCAAATCGGGGCTTATAAAAGGGAAAATCTAGGGTTCATTTTAGGGACTTTTTGGAGGAGCAAACTTGAAGCAAAAAGGGAGGAGGCTAGAGAGCAAAAGGGGAGAAGATGATAGTTTTTCGTCAAATCCAAGTTCCATTTTTTCTTTTTTCTATGTTTTCATTTGATTTATGGATGGTAATCCACTCTATTATGTTCTAAACTCTTAAAGCTAGGGTTTTGATGTAGTTTGGCAAAGATATATGGAGTAAGGTTTTTATTTGTAAACTTTGATGTTTGGATTTCATTATATTGAATGTTTTATCAAGTTCTTCATTCTTGGTTTTGCTTGATCATCATTAGTATATTGTATGCCCTAATTTGAGGTTGAGAAACAATTAGTAGGTTAGACCATGGATAAAGCATCATGTTTAATCATAGAATAGAGATCTTTGTGGGTTACATGTGGTTTGTTGAATTTATATTTCTTAATGCATCCTTAGTCATGAGGGTTTGAGGTAGAAATACAATAAAACCTTGTCTAAGGATCGATTGTTATTGCTTGAGAGATAATAACATGTGTAGTGAGAGATTTTCCATCAATATATAATAATCCAAGCATCAAAGAAATCAAGTAGGACCTTTCCATAAGGAATTGTTAGATGAAGTCAAAACCTTAGACCTTAAATATTGTTAATTTCTTTTCTTCTTGTTAGTTGATTACTTTGATTTTAGTTTACTTTTAATTTAAAATTCTCCATTATGATCATCTAGATAAAGTTTGGGCTCCAATTTCAGTACTTAGTAAACCTTAATCTTCATGGGCCGATACTCGTACTTAATCATTATATTACTTGAGATGACGTGTGCACTTACACACAGGCATAATTTTAGAGACACATTTGTGGCCAACACATACCCTAGGCTACATCGTAGCCCTATAAAGGAAAACTAAAACATGATAAAACTAAACATAATGCAAAATCTAATAGGAAACATTAGGGATGTAGAAAAGAATAGTGCACTAGCCTCGGGATCTTGCTCCAAACACTCTCACGAAGAAAGTCTAATCTCCAACAATCAACAACCCTAGAAGTCCCATGTAAGGTTACTTTTATAAGCTTCTAGGGTTCCAAGGGCATTTTTTTTCCTTTGGCTCGAGTTCCTCCCCTTTGAGAAAGTTTTCTTGAGGCAGTTCACATGATGCTTCTCTTAAAGCTTCAATTTTTTTTAGCTAAATCTCAATTTTCGAAGCATCTGTGTGTGGTTAGCTATAGGTGGAAGAAAAAGGTTGAAAGCAGCAGGAATTCAACTAACCATTCACTCAACTAGGCATGAAACCAATCTAACATCAATAGGGTGGACTCAAGGGATACAATTTTCAAACCACGAGTTAGGCAAAACACAAAACAAATGGGTGCGAGTTTTGAAAAAAAATAAGTTGTATAGTATAATAGCTTCCTGAGGAAAAACCGGCAAACCCTTTGAACACTTGTCACAAATGGGCTAATAAAATAGTAGCAAGCATAAATGCAAAAGCCACTTCCTTCGCTAACTCTCCCCTAACCAAATGTCTCATTGTCCGCAATGGAGCTCGGATTGGAAAGTTAGGGAAGGAAGTGTGTCCCTCCCTTGATGATATGTGATCATTTTGGATAGGAGACCATAAACTTTCATCGACACCTTATTCACTCCGTTTAGGCTTCAAATAAACAAGTTAGGAGAAGAAAATAGAGGAAAAAAGTGACCATTTGGAGCATTTTGAAAATTAAACCTTCATAATAATTTCAAAAGTGTTCTTCTTTCTTGCTATATTTGGATTCTACACTCTCTAAGATTTCCAACGGTACCAAAAACACCTAAAACGGAGTTCGGATGAAAAAGTTATGGGCGAAACAAAATCAGGATACAAAACAGGGGAGAGTAGCGAAAATTCGCTAGCATAGAGAAAATTCGCTATGTAGCGAAATTGCTACACATAGCGAAAATTTCGCTATAATTGCGAAATTTTTTTTTAATAAAATAAAATAACTAATTAATTAAATTTTTTTTTGAGAGACAAAAAATTTTTATTTTATTTTATTTTGTTTGAAGACAAATTTTTTTTTTTTAAAAAAAAAAAGTAATTTTATAAATAAAATATAATAATTAATTTAAAAAAACAAAAAAAATTTTTTTTTATGAACTTACTGTTCAAATTTTTTGTCTTACATGCCATGGGAACCTCGTGCGACTTTTTCGCTATGTAGCGGGAATTTACGTACATATGAAATTCCCCTATTTGCTCTAATCTTCATTACGCTTCCAAAATTTTCACCTGGCGCAAAAATTAATACAAGAAAAATTAAGAAAAATTGCAGAAAAGTGAAAAACAAGCTAGAACAAATATTAACTTAAAAATTAGGGAAAATCTAAGAAGAAAAATTATAGAAATCCAAATAAAATAAAATAAAACAAGAAAAATTAAAACAAAAAATGGGGGAGACTGTGCTCCCCCCAAACCAATTCCTTAAGCCTTTGGAGGCTATTGGAGCTAGCCGGAGCTTAGAAATCAGGGTTCGGGTGCTCGAAATCGAACCGGCTTTGAATATCCCAGCGTGCCATGCGATGTGAGCAGCTGCCAATGTCTTCGATGTAGTGGCAAATGTTTGAGCAATGGCCACTAACTTCCTAAAGTTTTGTAGTATGGGCAGCACAAATGAGGTGGCCTTTGGAGATGGTGTTTCAAGTGTTGGGTATGCTTCAAGTGTAGGCAAAATGTACACTTGGTCAGTGGAGGGGGCTACTGGCAGTGGGCTTTTGGTGGCTTGGGCAGTGGCACTAGGATTTAATTTCATGGGAATTGGTTGAAGGGTAAGCTTTTGTGGTTCTTTCCCTGCTTGTTTTCCACTACCCTCCTCAGTCAACAAGGCAATGATTTCTTATTTTCTTGGAAAACATGACACATATCCCGAGGATTGGTGACCGCCAGACAATTCAATAAAATCCTCTATAAACCCCTAGTGTGGTTGTTGTTGACACTGCTCCTCTAACATGGTGTCACTTTGGCACTCTTCCTCTTGTGGACATTACTGCTGATCGATGAGGTTTTCAATGGAGTCTTACAGCTTGTCCCATTTATGCTCAAAGTCATTTTTCAGCCCATCTAATTTCTTGTTCAAATTTTCTTCCACAATGACAATTCTCTGAATCAAATGGGCATTCATCCCCTTTTGCTCTGCCATAAAGTCATCCACTATCTAGGTAAGGTCCAAAATGGCTTGTTCAAATGGAGGGATTGACTATGGTGGCTGAGGTGATTGAGGAGTTGAAGCATAATATGGAGGTCCAGGAGGTGCATACTGTGGAGGTTTTGGTTCCCATGAGGAATTTGTGATTCCCCGAACTATAGTTGTAAGTACTACCATATGTTGAACTCATCCAGGGTTTCTATAGTCCTCATGGACCTATATTCATTGGATTCCTACTCACGGGTTCTTGACTTTGCCATGGCTGGTTTTTGTAATCCCTCATGGACATATGCACTAAGTTCAGCCCACATACATCTTTGGCTTGTCTTGTCCCTCTTCCATTGGGTTCAAATTCAACTTTGATTTATAATCTCTACCCCTGCAGCAAGAACAAAGCAAACACCAAACAAGGAAAAAAACAACTCTGCAAAAGGGGTGAGTTAGCTAAAAACAAAACAAAATTCGCAAATTAAACACAGAAAACACTAAAAATATATAAATACAGAAAATTCACGAGCTTGGCAGTGGGGATCACAAGTGTTGCGGATCATCATTCGCACTTAGGCTGCATCGGCAGCGGCATTTGATTCATGCCACGGTAGGGTGCAGATCAGCAATATTTGTATCCTAAATTCCTCCCTACTACCACTTAGCAAAGCCTCTTTGCGAGTATAATTTGTTCTAGAATTCGAACTTCGGGGATGGGTTTCTTTGCACATAATATTAACGATGAAGGCCAAAATTGGTGAATTCAATTTGGATTAGTTTTGTAAGCGAGTGAGGTTTGATGATGAAAACTGAAAATAAACTAAAGTAAAACAAAAAATTGATAAAAGAGATCTCCTTTAAGTATTAGGATGGGCTTGCAGGATCTCGACAAGCTGAGAACTCAGGGTTCATTTCCTGCATTGGGGAGGATGACATATAATCATATCGAACCGGATCTTCATTTAGCTATAAAACTGGCCATAATAATTATCCTTTTGAAAATGGCATTCTTTTGGCCATTTATGTTTTGATTAGTTGGCAGGTCTCAACCATTTCACATTACACAATGGGTAATAAATGGTAACTAATGAACATCACAAGATCTATTAATAAGCATCAAATAAGCACTAAAAAGATTACCAATTACTGACCATTCAACATGGTCGAAGGATCTGACTAATGTTAAAGGGAAAACTTGATGGTGACGGTGAGTACTGCGTGAAAAGCAGGGGACCTCCATTGGCCTAGATCTTTTAACAACCTTCCACTTCAAGGAAGGTTTTAGCCAACCATCCTCCGGTTGTCATCCTCGGAGGGTGTTTGGCACAGCATGAAAAAGAAAATGAAGAAAAGAGAGCAGTAGAGAAAAATGGGAGAAACTGCTCCCTAGTATTGTAGAAGTGATTGAGTGATACAAGGCTTGACTGAGGCTTATGTATGCTCAGAGCCAATCGAAATTACAAAAAAAAACAAAACAAAAGCTATTACAAGGGTTAAAATAGGAAGAAGCAAAAAATTGTAACAAAAAGGCAAAAGTGTGTAACTGCAGGAAAGGTGAACAGTGGCTTGTGGGGTGAACAGTGCATGAGGTGAACAGTGCGCGCAGAGACAATTTCGCAACTTCCATTTTCTTTGTATTTTCTGCTCTTCTTTCATACGGTCTACGATGCATGTCTTTTGAGTTTGACCCGAATTCTTCGTGCTTGGATTGACTCAACAATTTCGGCATAAATAGCTTACAAAAACTACAAAATTAGCCACAAAATGCGATCAGTAGAATAATAGGGACCTTAATGTGTAAATTGGGTTAATTACAATGATTAGTACACAAAAAGCACTCAAAACCTATAATAAATAGGGTTCAAAATAGCACTTTTTGGGCACTAATTAGTAGTCACTTAAAGTGGCTTCAAAATTGGGTAGAGTGCAACTAAGGCCACTTTGAAATTTTCAAAGTCACTAGGGGTGACTTCAAAACCTGCTTCGAAATTGCCAAATTCCTCCTTAATGCTTATGTCCCAATTACAAGCTCTCTCTAAGAATGTTTGTGTCTCGGGAAACCTTGTGGCTATCTCCTCATTCTCTAAGAGGTTACAATAGTACCTAAAGCATGAAAAATTCATATAAAATCAAGGAAAACATCGATTACGGGCATAAGGATAGACATAGGGCTAAATTTGGGGGGCGAGGGGCGGCTATGCGATTCACACTCGGAGGAAAGACTATTAAATATGAGTGTTAAACACATAATTTGAGTGTTCATCACACCCAACCAACTCATTTCTAGGGACTAGCAATGTAAGAGTGGAAAAGAATATAACAATGCAGAATTATGCATTCTCATGCAAAATGATGGAGAACCACAAACCCTTTTAAGTGCAATCATGTGGAAAATTTTCATAAATTTTAGCAACTCCTCGGGATTGGGATGTGTTTAGAGTCTCTAATATATGAGACCTTTCATATTAAGGAAAGCATGGCACCTATGTCCCTAAGTCTTCATTGAGACTTTCCATATCGACCTTTTAGTTAGTGTATCTAGTTCTCACACATAGGCAAAGTACCGAACTCCCCTAACCAGACTCTACTCACTCAAGTAATATGTGAGGAAAAGGTAGGCTAAGAACACACCCTTTTTATTCTCCTAACATACCTAAATAGTAGGAGGCAATGCTAAGGGGATCTAGTGAAGTGCCAATGTAGTGGGATCCACCGGTGACTCCCCACCATTTGGTTAAGGACATCGAACATTAATTTCCCTTCAAACTTTTCCCCATACACTCAACTAAAAACCTAAAGCACCTACTTGTGAAACTAACCCATCTTTTGTACCATGTAGTGAGCAGTGAAGTAAATGAATCTCAGCTAATTGGCTTAGGGAATTAGGCTTTGAAAGGCCCCTCGGATTGTGTTCAGGATTTTGATTGGAACAACTCACTTTATTTTTATTTTTCATATTTTTTGTTTTTATTCTTTTTATTTCCTTTTATTTATTTATTTATTTTTGTGGGGCTCATTGGTCCTCTTTTGAAGGTGTCTCAACACTGCTCAAGGCAAAAACAAATCACAATAAATGGGTGTCATCTAAAGAGGGGTATTGTTAGGTGTGAATTAAGTTAGCATTTATGCATGGAATTCGTGCATATATTAGGCTATTGATGCTTAATTCACACTCTTATCATTTATAATTGATCTAAATTCCCCTTTTTGCTTATCTTTTGTGGATAAGAAATGAAATGCAAGCAAATGGAGCAAAATTGGAGAAGAAATGAAGAAGAATCGTAGATACAAGCTCATGTCGCAACATCACACATCCCATGTTGAGACATGAGGAGATTTCCTATTGGAGCACATCATGCAGTGATGTCGCGAAATCAATAGCAGCCATGTCGTGACATCACCTCACATGTGGCAACACTGTTGTTTTTAACATGCAGGCATGTCACGACATGATGAGGTCGAAAAGGCTAGAAACTTTCTTAGCCCATTTTTCTAGGAATATAAATTCTTCTTTTACTAACGATTTTAGGGTTCGAATTTTTTAGAAGAAACTCTCCCAAATTAGGGTTTCTCACTTCTTCTTCTTGAACCAAATTAGAGTTATGATTTTGAGCAATTTTTACTTTGGATTTGGAGTTGATTTTTAAGATCTAGCTTATTAAGAGGATGTCTTGCAATTTGGAGCAAAGTTTGGAAGATTTCTCATCTCTAATTTGTTTTGTATCCCTAACTTTATCTCTTTTCTCATTTCCTTCTTTATTCTTGTTGTAATAGACATGATATTGATGGATTTGTGGGTTGTAATGAGTGGCTAATCATCTTTTAGGGTTTTTTTTTGGTTGAAATTGATGCTTGATTTATGTAATTTTTAGAACAATTTTATGAATTTATACTTGTGTTGATGTTAATTGATGTAAGTCTTGGAATATTATGGTTTCTTCTCATTGTTTTGTGTTGGGAAATGTGCATAAGGCCGGTTTTGTGAATGTATTATCTAGGGTTTCCATAATGACAATTGGAATTTAACCTAAGGCTTTGACCATTTCGTCTTTTCATGATTCAATTGTGGTAACTAGCTTAACCTAATCAAAGAAGTTTAGGAAATTAGAAATGTCTAGTACTAAATGGATTTTATGATGGGAAAAACAACAGTTTAACATTATGCAGGAATTGCATGGACTTAGCGGTGACCAATTCTTGCGTATTTTGCGTAGCTCTATTGAATGGACTTAGTAATGACCAAGAGGACACCTAAAAGAAAAGTGACCTTTGAAAAGTATCATATTTAATTGCCTAGAGGGACTTAGTAGTGAATAGGAGGTTGGTATGAGAAATTGAGGGGAGTCACGAGAGTGCTATATTGATAGACTAGATGATGTAACCAAAATTTTGACACAACTACTAAGAACTAGATCAGTCCTCGACAATGGCGCCAAAAACTTGTTGATAGACCAGATGATGTAACCAAAATTTTGACATAGCTACCAAGAACTAGATCAGTCCCCGACAACAGCTCCAAAAACTTGTTGATAGACCTTATTATGTAAAAGACCGTTTTCTTCTGTTTGAATATAATACTATGTTAAAAATTCAGTATGGTCTAAATCACTGCAAGTGCACAAGTCTTGTCCAAGAGTAGAAAAACACTCGGAAAGGACCAGTATTCTGACTATCAATTTGCATAGTTCCCAAATGTAGAATTGTTAAGGACATGAATCCTGGATTTGTTCAAGAGTAGAATAGCATAGCCTTGGAATACCTCCTGATACTACATAATTCACTATTTAGCATACCTTATTCCTAAATCAGGTCAATGGCTCTAAATAGCCCCTTTTAGGATTTGATCCTCTTTAAGATTTAGCTGTTTTTCCTAAACCAGTACTTCACAACCATTTCTTAGGACTGAAAATTGCTTGCCCCCATAGAGAGGGTAACACAAGCCTTTTCTAATGCAATTGGTACCTCAACCATCAATTCAAATCAAATACTCTCTCTGCTTGATTAGAATCTTAGCTAACACAGGATCGACATTATTTTACCAAATTGAGGTGAAACCTCTAAACATTAAAAAGATACATCATCAAATGGTCATTAGTTCTTGGGAACACACATCTGCTGTCACCTAAAAGGGAACTTTGAAGTAAAGGAATTTAGAACATCATCTTTGTGATGCAAAGTTACTTAAGTACAAATAGTTCCAAAATATCAGCCTAATATACCCCTAAGTTACTGATCCTTGCTCTCAGGTAGTCCATCTCTGTGTCACTCAAATGGATCCTAGAAATCAGAGCACAGATACAACATCTTTATGTGTATAGAACACTTATATTCAAAACAGCTCATTACAAGAGCAGTACCAATTAAATCAATCCAGTTTTCTTGCCCAAAACATCATTTAATACTACAAACAATCATCAAAACATCAAATTCCATCCCAAAGGGAGCTCAACCTTTCATAACTGGATCCCAAATGATAATGACTAGTTGATCAAACAAATTCATTGAAATTGTAATCAAATTGAATAAACTAGATTCCAAATTTTTTTCTAGATTTCACTTAAGTTTAGACAGAAATGAAACTCTATATATAATGATCTCAGCTCCACGATTCAGCTCAGATCGGTTACTCTAATTCTAAAAAGAAAGAAAAATAAAAATAAAATAAAAATAAAATAAAAAGAAAATAAAACAAAATAAAATAAAATATATACAAAGGAGACTTTATCTCCTCCTCAAAAGTTCAAAAATCGCTAAAGGCTTGCTGAAAGTTGCGCACTCTAATCTAGGAGCTTATATTTATTGGCTCTAATCATTGGGCCTTGAAAACGAGGCAAAATATGCAGACCTCGAAAAGCCCAAAATTTATGCTCTAATCGTGCCTAATGTCGTGGCTGATATTGTGACTGATGTCGCGACATTGCTGCTGTGATGTTGTTGGCTTAACTTTCAATGTTGCGACTCTGCATGTTGATGTCGCGACTTTGCTTTTTGTCTGTCCGTACAATGTCGCGACATTGCTCTGATGTCGTCGTTGATGTCGTGGCTTTGCTCTGATGTCGTGCAATTATTGTTTCCTATGTTGCAGCTTTGTTCTGATGTCAATGTCATGACATTGAGTTGATGTTGCGACTTTACTCTTTTCTGTTCTGCTCACTTCGGCCGATGTCATAACATTTGATCCCGATGTCGCAACATTGTGAACTTAGTTTTCCGCTTCTTTCAGCCGATGCTACAACTCTCTCCATCCGATGTCGTGACATTGCTTTGATGTCGTGACATTGAACTTTTGCTCACCTTTTGCTGTTTTCTTCTTGATTTTTGCTTATTTTTCTCTAAAGTCATGCAAAACATAAATCTGAGTGAAGATTCCATAATTTTGTATTAAATTGCATTTTTAAGCCTTAAATTTTCATTAAAATGGCCTTAAAAATGGATGAGTTTTAGACTCATCATGCTCTCATATTCTTTCTCTTGGACAAGCATGAGTGTAATTTATCTTAATTTGTGATTAATGAACATATGCATCAATGGAAACAACCAACCCTAGCATCATTTCCTTGAGTTCTTTCTTTGAAATTAGCCAATTCCTAGTGAATGATCTTTGATTGTCCCTTGTTTTTGTTTAGTTTTACATTACTTTTGTTTTGAAAATTTTTGTAGGGTTTTTTATAAGTCCGAATCATAGTCGTAGTGCAGTGGAAAAACAAAAATTTAACCCTAACCCAAGGATCCTCTTGGATCATCAAAGCCAAACAACCATGCCATATGGTGTTTAAAAGATCATACCTTTTGGTTCGTGCTTCCTTTTTGAAGAAGATACGACGAGGGAAAGCTCTTAGAGTTTAGATCCGCAGCACACCAAGTGTTCCAAGGATAGGAACACCTCTAATGATGATCCACATGAAGGCACAAAATGAGAAACCTCCACGGAATCGACAAATATCAAAGACTCGGTGCTAGCTAAGTAGGTGATATTCAAGGGATGGCTAGAGAGGGGTTTTGACTCTCAAAATATCTCTCTCACTATGGTGGACGTTTTCTCATTTGTCATGATTGCTAGGGTTCTGATCATGTGATAGATATAGGCCCCTAGCATGCATAAAAGGATAAGAGTACCCTCAGTAAAGAGGGAGGGTGGCATACATGCATGGAGAGTCAAAGGTTTGACTGCGAACCTTTCCAAATGCAATATATTGTGCAATGCTATCCTTTCACTCCATAACTATTCTTAACTTGGTTCAGAGCATGGACTATGCATTTGCTCCTATTAGATGAACTAGCCCAAGTGTATTTATCTTGTCTATGAGATCCATTACTCACAAAGCATGCCAATGACGACTCTTCTTCAAGACATGTTTACTCTGGCCAGAGATTCTGAGTAATGATCTCTAAAAGATGGCCTAGGGTATACCCTCCCTCTATCAGGAGTGGTGAATCCTTTATTGGCTACTCAATTACATTTGAATACCTTAAGCTATACCCAATTATCACCCAACTAGCAACCTCTCTTGAGACAACAAGGATCGAAGTCAAAGTATAGAATCAGTATCCAAGATACCATTGAGCAACTCAAGTCTAGGGATACTTGCACCATTGCTATGATGAGACTATCATTGATGTTTGAATAGATAATCCATATGATTGTCTCATAGCGGGTCTTCGATGAACTTAGATACTCTTAGCAAGCATCCACATGTCTACTCTAATCATCACGATGATCATAGTTTATGATATCATCTTCTTGATCAAATCAAGGAGTACAACATGTGCTAGTATGTCCGGATCAACAATGTTTAGTCTTGTTGATCCTATGACTGGGGATAGTTTAGATAGTACATAATTACACATAATAGGAATCTCATTATCATGATCACAATCATGATTTCCTTTACGCTATGTAATGTATTAAGGACTTAATTAATTTGATTTAAGATCGATATCAATTCATATATTAAATGAACATCAAAGAAATGAAGATGAGTTTATTGTAACGCCCTAAAAATAACCTAGTAGTTTTATAACATGTTTAGGGTAAAAAATAAGTTACATTGTATTTTTTCGGAATTTATATTGTTAAAAACAAAAAAAAAATTGATAAAACCCGGAAGTATAAGGAATTGAGTTAAATTAGTAAAATGTCAAAATGAGGGCCTAAGGGTCATAAATGAGAAGTGTATGTGCCAAAATGGAAGAAGGGTAATAAGTTGAAGGTTTTGAGTTAAGACAAAAAATTGGTCTTTAAAAAGCATTCTCATTTGGGCATATCTTCAAATTGAGAACTAGGGCACGGTTGAGAGAGTGAGATAGGAGACCAAGTTGGCTTTGTGCTCTCTAAGGATTTGAGCCAAACAAAGAAGAAGGAAGAAGAAGGAAGAAGAAGGAAGGGAAAAGAAAGAGATTAAAGGTATGAAACTAACCCTAACCCCCTTTAATGTTGTGTTTGGGTTTGATGAAAACCCCAAATCGGAATATAAGTGTTTTAAATGGTTGTAGATCAATTTTGGGGTTGTTTTGGGTTAAGTTTCAAAGTGCTTTTGGGTTAGGATTGGTTTTGAGGAATCTTTGTACAAAGGAAATGTTGGGGTTTTAGGGGAGATGCTATCAAAATTTTCCAAAACCCATGTTTTTGTTTTGGCCATAACTTGGCCATCAATCATCCAAATTGAGTGATTCAAATTTTCGGGTAAATTATACTTCTAGGAAACCAAATATCCTTGAAATAAGTGTATTCAAATTTGAACCCCATTGGACCCAAAAATTCGTCAAAGTAAGGCTCTATTTTTGGGCAAATTCTAGTTTAGTTAGGTACATTTTGGTGTTTTAGAACAATTTTGGTATTTAGGCTATAAGTTGAGTTTCACTCATCCAAATTGAGTGATTCAAATTTCTAGGTAAACAAGACTTCTAGGAGAATAAATTTCCTTGAAATAAGTGTATTCAAATTTGGACCCTATTAGACAAAGAAATTCGTCAAAGTGAAGCTCTATTTTCAGGCAAATTCTAGTATGTTTTGAAAATAGAGTAGTCCCAATTGTTTTCAACATAACTTGAGTTTCAGTGCTCTGAATTGGATGATTCCAATTTCTAAATATAATGGACTTGAAGGAAGTTTGTAAAATGTGGCTCATTTTTTCCCAGAAAATTTTACTTGAAGGAAGTTGGGTAGAAAACAACTCTAACTAGAAACCTAAATAAGCCAACTAATATTGTTCTATAATTGTGATGGATTAGGGGTTGGTGACGAGGAAGCCTAACCCAAGAATGGGATTCTAAGGATAGGAATCGAGGAGCGACAACCTTTTGGGTTTTCATTCTCTCACCTCTCTTCTTATTTCATGTTTTGTAATCGTTGGTTGAAATGATTTTCAAGAAAACTGCATATGTGATTTGTTTTAAGAGATTTGGGAAAATTGATTTCAAATGCATTGCCATAAAATTTGCATGAGCATCAAAATGTATTATTTGGGTATAAATGTATATACAATATTGTAAATTACTATGACTGAGTTTTAATGCCCTTAATAGAATGTTATCCGTTGTATTCGAGTTAAGGATAGATTGGTATACCAATAAGGGTCAAATTACCAGTACTGTGAACGAAATGAAATATAGTGGCATACCGATCTGTAGCCCAACGAGACAATATCGGTATTATAGACACAATGATTATTAAATAACTAGTTAGTAGCTCAGCGGGACTATACTGTGTTATAAAATGTTTTTTCTACCGGCTTACAACCCAGCAGGACTATGCCAGTGATTCCGTTATCCTAGGCACCGAAAGAAATGGTTGAATTCGTTTAAGAGCAAAATTATAAGTAAATGTGTGAAATGCATGATTTGAGTTTGAAATGAAATATTTCATATGAAATTGTATACTTTGAAGTGATCAAATGATTTACAAATGAAAGTATGTGAAATAAGCACATATATATAATGTATATTGAATGGACTATTGAAATTGTGCCAAAACATTGTTTTAGAAAAGCTACATATTTGTGTTTAATTGAAATGAAGAGAACCACTAAGCATGAAAATTCTTAGTGCGTTGTTTTTTATCATGTCGGAGTAGGGATCAGTGACTAGGGACGAAACCATGTAAAGTTCAGAGTCATCGTCGAATCGTACAGAGTATAAGTAAACGCTCCGTCTCATGCAGACATTTCTTCCCATAACATTATTTGATCCTTTTTGTAATGAAACAAATGTATAAGTTTTGATAGGAAGACCATATTTGATTTATTTGTGGAGATGAACTCTGATAATGTTTTGTAAATGATAATATTGAAAGGGCATACATGCCATATTGAATGAAAGTGTTAACTGACAAAACGGTGGGCCCTCTTTAACCGAAATGATTATGCGACATTTATTTCTACTGTAACACCCCGAAATATACCCTAGTCATTTTTTAGCATGTTTAGGGTATTTTGCAGGTATAATTTGAAATTTTCATAATTTAAATGTAAAACGTGAAATCTGAGAAACCCGGAAATAAGCAAGGGTAAATTTGTAATTTGTCAAATTGGGACACGAAAGTCATTAGATAAAAAGATGTGAGGCTATTATAGAAATAAAATAACTTGTGGGGAAAATATAAAAGAGTTGAAGGACCAAAGTGCAATAAAAGGAAACTTAAGTCAAAATAATGCATTTTTGGTTGCCAAACAAGGCCTTATGAGAATTAGACCAAATAAGACCAATTTTGGTCTCTCATTTGGGCATTTTGGGAGCAAAAACACGAAGAAGAGAGGAGAAGAGAGGAGAAGAGAAGAAGAAGAGAAGAAGAAGAAGAAGAAGAGGAAAGGTATGGAACTAGGATTTTGTATGGAAACCATGTTTTTGTATGGATTCATGACTTTGAGTATGGAAGTGTTTATATCGATATTAGTGGTTCAATTCTAGGGTTTAGTTAGGAATCCATCCTAACCCTAGACTTGTTGAAAGTTGGGTTGGTAATACCCTATTTTGTACAAGATCAGTTAGGAATCCTCCCTTGGGTATGGATTCTTGGTGTAAGATGTATGGATACCGGTTTGGGTGTTAGGAAGTTAACCTAACTTACAAGTATTTGAAGTAGGGTTTGGAAAAACCCTAATTGATCTCTATGATTGGTATTGATTGAGTTAGAACACATTTGGGAGATGTTTTTCTGTATAATATATGAGTTTTCCTATGTTTTTGGTTGGATTTTACGGAAAAAATCGTTAAATGGCCGTCAAGACGAGGCGCCCGGGGTCCTATTGCGACGTGAGACCCTACAGTAGGGGAAGGTCCACGTTGTGGCGAAGGGTCCCCACACTGCAGCGTGGTCGAGAAGGAAGAATGGCCTGCCTGGTTTGCCATGGCGTGGGGGCTACATCTCGGCGCGAAGGGCTTCGACAACGGCGTAAGCAGTCACTCGACAGGCGAAGCTACTGTTCACAGCATGAAAAATGTTGTGTTTTGTTTTGTTCTACCATTCCGTTATTCCAAAGACTTTTCCATTGGACTAATGAGGATCCTATAAGTGTATGAAGGGTCCTTTCATGTAGGTAAAGGAAACAGAAAAATTATACCGTTTGCTCTGCCTCGGCGAGTTTGATGATGGCAAACTAAATGCCTCTATGATAATATCCTAGAAGTTCACGAACACACTATAATTGTACAGAATACACAAGACAGATGTTGAATGACACGACATATGTTGCATTGGGCAGCACGTTACATTCGGTGCTGACACTCCTACTAGTGCTCACGACACTTCATTGCACGTGGGCGAGATGGGTTTGTTCCCGGTGCTTGAGCCTTACTTTAGTCTTCTGACATACATTGCGTGGCGGACCACGTCTCTCATCAATGCTCCGACACTCCTGCTTTTTGCTACGGCACCTCAATACTGTACTGTACCTCCGGGTACTTATTATGTTGTGTCCTACTCATTTCTTATTACTGGTCTAGGTAGTCAAACAGTTATATGATAAGAACTTGAATGACGAATAAGAGTAAAGAAATGTATATCATTATGATCTGTAGTACCTAAGGGTACTTCTGTACAAGCATACGCTCTATAGTACCTACAGGTACATCAATACAAGCATAAGCTCTATAACTCCTACGTGAGGTCTGAATAAGTATAAATCTGCTATAAGTACAAGTATATGTACAAGTTTGTTATATGAATTCATGATGAATCCTGATATCTATTACTGTTATATGTTTACTGAAAAAGAGTATAAATGCATGTGTATATATATAAGTTATATCTTCCCACTAAGCGTAAAGCTTAGCACAGGTTTTTAATCCGTGTAGGTATAGAGGAACCTCATGATCTTAAAAAAAGCATTCTCTTTGAGCTAGCACACTAGTAAATTACATCTTGCTGTTTTAGTATTTCTGATTATGCAAATGTAAATGTCTGACATTTTGTATATGTATATGTAAATGGGACTCGGAATTTGTACAGTGATACGCCAAACACCACTATGGTGGTAGTTTTATTTTATATATGAAATTGTGATTCAATTATAAGACTTGGGCCCACCAATGTCTGAAAAAGCAAGTACAGAGTCCCAATAGAGTCTCGCACCCTCTTTATCTACCTAGGCGGGGGAATCGGGGCACGATATCTACCGTATTCGAAAATGTATATATAGTAAAATTGGTCCATAACTCCAAATCCGGTTCGGCCTCCGAGCCAAGTTAGGTACGGGGCTGCGACATATTTAGAGGTATTAGAGCCTAGATTTAGGCGGTTCTATAAAATTAATTTTGAAATTGTTTGTGACATGCATTGCTTTTTCATATAAAGGATGACGTGACTCTGATGCGGATCTTGTCGGTCTTAATAGGTTAAGCATGGATAGTTCAGGCCACCATAGGGTCAAAGGTGACTTGGGAAGTCGCCCAAATAGCCCCGTTAGTATGGATGGTGGGCAAGCGTCCCATGCTCCATCAATACATGAGCAAGGTCCAGCAGCAAGAGGTACTATCGATATCCTCCAACAAATAGCTCAAGCACTTCAAAGAGCAGCGAAACCAAATGTTGCATTAGCTCCCTCGATTAAGCCATAGAGAATGGCAAGATCACAGGCCCATAGATTTTCTTGGAAGAAGGATGATGAGCCTTCCATGGTGGAAAATTGTGGCTCGAAAATTGAAATGCCGACAAATGCTTTGCACACCATAGGAAAATTTAGGGTGTGCGATCTCACGACAGGGATGAGCTTACTGAGTGGTGGGTGTCGTGGCTGGGACAGAACCAGCTGAAGAGAAGTATTACATAGGAGTTTTCATAGAAGGTAAAAAACAATACTGAGAAGAGAGTTCCATAATTTGAAGCAAAGGCTGATGAGTGTGACAGAGTATTAAAGGGAATTTAAGCAAGTATGCTCCAGAGATGCTAGTTACTGAGGAGGAGAAGTGTCGTAAGTTTGAGAATGGCCTCAATGACTATATTCGGGCCTATATCACAGGATTCGGCCATGATGAATTCTCTAAGATTGTGATATGTGTGTTGAATGTTGAAAGGGTAAAGAAAGAAGTGTTTGATAGAAAATAAATAAGACATGGTAAGAAAAACCCCAGTCAGTCAAGTTCTTATCAGCACCAGAATAAGAAATTTGGAGGACTACATGGTTCTAATCAGCCTACAGCTCAAACCACCGGTAGCAAGGCTACTCTACTGGCACCATAAGTTGCTAGTGCACCAGGAGGTTCATCAAGAGGACCAGCTCCTCCTTATTGCACACATTGTGGGAGGAAGCATAAAGGAGAGTGTTGGAGATTGACAGGTGCTTGTTTGGTTTGTGGATCCAATGAGCACAAAGTGAAAGATTGTCCTATAGCTCATTCTTTGGCGACACCCAATTTGGGTCTGAGTTTCAACAGTACGAGGAAGGCAACAAGGATAACAAAGTATTGCATCACAGGTCTTGTGACAAAGCGACATAGGCCATAGGCGAGATGGGATGCGGAGTACTCGGCCCGGGCGTATCTGATGAAGGCAGTTGAAGATAAAGATGCCCCGGATGTGATAGTTAGTAATTTGCATATCTTTGATACTATTGTACATGCATTGATAGATCCAGGATCAACCCATTCCAATGTTTGTACTTCCATTCCAAGTTTGGGTAGTTTAGCGAAGAATTAAACCGAGTATGATATCTTGGTGACAAATCCTGTAACACCCATTTTTTTCTAACAATTTAACTGTAGCTCTGATACCAAAATAAATGTAAAGTCCAACACTACCGATACAAATACAAATACGTTTTTTTTTTGTATACTATAGAATATATAATAATATGCATCAAAACATTTGCGGTAAGCCCATCATTTTGGGATAAATCCCACATTTGTACTATATGGCATTATATGCCCTTTTCAATAAGATCATTTACAAAATATATCAAAGTTTTCAATATCAAAACATTTACAAAATAAAATCAGAGTTTATATAAAATGGTCAAATCCATTTCATGAATACATGGTCGAATCTTTACTTCGACACCGCGAAGCTTTGACGTTGACTTTAAATCTCTGTGGTCTTTGTCCTCCTTTAATTCACTCGATGCACAATGCGATCACAAAAACCATAGTAGCGCTAAGCATTTTCATGCTTAGTGGTTCTATACAATTATCTCTTCATTTTAGTTTAAATCAATTCATGCAATGTTTATAAAACAATGTTTTTGTACATTTTTCCAATGACCAATGTAGTACAATATATATATATATATATATATATATATATATATATATATATATATATATATATACCTTTATAATCTTTATATATATATATATATATATACATTTCATTTACATTTAATTACAATTCATTGGTCATTTTCAAGTTATGCAATTTCACTTATGCACTAAATCATTCAAATCACAAATCATGCACTTTTCAATCTTATTATCATTTTACCCTTATTGAATTTAACCTATGCTTTAGGTGCACAGGATAACAAATCAGAGCATGGTCATTGGAGCTCTGAGACGATATAAAAATAGTTTTATAACATAGTATGGTCTTGTTAGACTCTTGGTAGTTGTAAGTAAATTTATAGACAATACTAATATTGTCCCCCTGGGATGCGGATTAGAGTGACACTTCATTACATTCGGCATAGTACTGCTAATTTGACCCTTATTGGTATATCAATCTATCCTTAACTCAAATTTTAACGGTTAACTTTCTTTTAAGGGCCTTCAAATCATTCAATACAATTTACAATAATGTATATACATTTGAATACAATAATTTATTTTCAACACTCGTGCAAATTTTCATATGCAATTTATTTCGCAATCGGTTATCTCAAATCAATTTTAAAAATAAATCAATATGCAATTTATCATAAATCATTTCAATATTTCATAATATTTCACCACCAATTTTGAAACAATGAAAGAAGAGTGTAGATCAAACTTTCACAAATTTGAAACAAGAGAGAGATTGAAGAACAAACTCAAAAAGGTTATCGCTCTTCTATTCCTATCCTCATAATCCCGTTCTTGGGTCAAGCTTCCTTGTCACCAACCCCTAATCCATCACAAATATGTCATAATTAAAGAACAACCCAAGAAAGAAAAATCAGTTGTGCATTCTAGGATTTTTGGTTAGGGTTGATGTCTACCCAATACTCCTTCACTTGAAAAAATTTTTGGGGACACATAAGCCATATTTTTCTCATGCTTCTTTCAAGAAAATGATAGCTCTATGAGTCTATTTTCGGTAGGAATTGGAATCATCTCATTTGGATCACCTAAACTCAAGTTACGACATTTTAATGTTAAACTAGTCGATATGCCCGGCTCATGGATCACTACTATTATTTTTATTTGCGGGTCTGCTCCATAAATTGGTAATGGTTCCTTCACTAATTTGAATCTATGGTTCTAAGGTTTCTTCTTCAATTGGAATCATCCAATTTGGATCACCAAAACTCAAGTTATTGCATTTTACATCTAGACTACTCTAATTTGCAAAACAGAATCTACACATAGCTTCACTTTGATAGATTTATGGGAATTTTTGGGTTACAATTAACATACACTTCCTTCATGTAAATTATTCCTCTAGAAATCTAGTTTACCCAAAAGTTTGAATCACTCAATTTGGGTGAATGAAACTCAAATTATGGCCAAAACACCACAACTACATCCATAACAGAGCATACCCGTGAGCTACCCGAAACTCACCTTTAAACCCATATTTGGGAGCCTTAGAGCTACATTTTGTTCTTGGTCCCTTCTATACATTTGTAGCTCTAGCTCTTATGATTCTTTAACAATTAGAATCACTCATTTTGGATGATTATAGCAACCTATATTGAACAAGAGGGGTGTTTGAAAAAAATTTGACAGCAACTCCTTTGAAACCTCACCATTTCCTTTATACAAAAATTTCTCAAAACCAAACACAACTTAAAGCAACCCCCAAAACTTGTTTACAACCAATACAAACACTTTCATCCAAAAAATTTGGGGTTTTCATCAACCTAACACAAAAAATGAAAAGTTAGGGTTAGGTTTCCATACCTTTAATCTTTTGATTCTTCAATACCAAGCATCCTTCTTCCTCTTTATCTCTCAAACTCTTGGTGAGAAAAATAACCAATATCCTTTCTCCACAAGCCCTAACTCTCTCTTTCTCTCTCAAAATGGAAATGCCCAAATGTGAAAATGGCTTTCTAAGACCAAAATTGGTCCTTAATCCCATTACATGGCTAAGGCCATGTTTGGCTACTCCATTAATTCCCATTTCTCAGTTTTTCCATTTTAACACTTCATTTCAATTTTATTTCAATTTCATTTCATTTTATGCACACTTTTAACATTACACTCCTCATTTAGGACCCTTGAGTCCCCATTTGACATTTTTACTAAATTTATTTGGCTCTTGTAAAATTTTTGTATTTTTATCATTTTTCGTTTTTAGTCATTTAAATGCCGGAAAAATATAATATAATTTATTTTACACACCGAACATGTTATAAAAATGTTAGGGTATTTTTATGGCATTACAAATCCACTATGGCATAATGTCATTATGAATAAAGTCTACAGAGATTGTCCCATCAGAATACGAGAGTATGAATTTCTGGGATACTTAATCGAGTTATCATTAAGAGAGTTCGATGTGATATTAGGGATGGATTGGTTGTCTTGACACCAAGTGGTAGTTGATTGTAGAATGAAACGAGTGACCTTAAGGAAGTGACTTTTATCGGTGAGAGGTCAAACCACCTCTCTAATATGATATCCGTCGCCACTGCTAGAAAGATGGTTCGAAAAAGGTGTGAAGCCTACTTGGCATATGTGATTGATATGAAAATGGCGGAGCCTTGTTTATCAGACATCCCTACAGTTTGTGATTATTTGGACGTGTTTTCGGAGGAGTTGCCAGGATTGCTTCCACAGAGAGAGATTGAGTTCGCAATCGACGTTGTTATGGGTGCCACTCCAGCATCCATTACACCATATAGAATGGCTCCGGTGGAGTTAAAAGAGTTGAAGTTCCAGTTGCAAGAATTATTAGATAAGGGATTTATTTGTTCGAGTGTATCGCCATAGGGAGTTGTAATGCTCTTTGTTAAGAAGAAAGATGGTACACTTCGTTTATGTGTTGATTGTAGGCAACTAAATAAGATGACAATGAAGAACAAGTACACGTTACCTAGAATTGATGACTTGTTCAACCAATTGAAAGGTCCTAGTGTCTTTTCGAAGATTGACCTACGATCTGGGTATCATCAATTAAGGATTAAGGATGCAGATGTGCATAAGACGACGTTTAGAACGCGGTATGGACATTATGAGTTCCTTGTAATGCCGTTTGGGTTGACAAATGCCAGCGGCAGACCATGATGTTTAAATGTCTTCTTAGATCAGGTTTGTCGTGGTGTTTATAGATAACATCCTCGTGTATTCAAAGGATCAGGAAGATCATGATACGCACCTTCGGGTAGTGCTAGAAACCTTGAGAAAGGAACAGTTGTATGCAAAAAATAGTAAGTGTGAATTTTGGTTGAGGGAAGTGTTCTTTCTTGGACACATTGTATCAGAAGAATGAATTAGGGTGGATCCAAGTAAGATAGAAGTGATTCTTGAATGGAAACCACCGAGAAATGTCACAGAAGTGCCTAGTTTCCTAGGCTTGGCAAGTTACTACAGAAGGTTCGTTAAGGGGTTTTCAATGACTACGACCTCGATGATGAGATTACTCTAAAAGAATGTGAGATTTGAGTTGAGTGAAAAATGTCAAGCTAGTTTTGAAAAGTTGAAAGCATTCTTGATAAAGGCTTTGGTCCTTACTCAGCCGACCTACGGTAAATAATATGTGATCTTTAATGATGCTTCGTTAAATGGACTCGGGTGTGTCCTTATGCAAGAGGGTAAAGTGGTAGCTTATGCTTCAAGGCAGTTGAAGCACTTGAAAAAATTACCCTATGATTGGTGGGTACCATTGTGTTTGCATTGAAAATATGGAACCTTATCTTTTGGAGAAAAGTATTTCATCTACACCGATCACAAAAGCCTTAAGTATTTGCCCTCGCAACGAGAGCTTAACTTGAGACAACGTAGATGGATGGAATTGATCAAGGATTATGATTGTGTGATCGACTACCATCCCGGGAAAGCTAATGTTATGGCATACACTCTGAGTAGAAAGTCAGTACAAACACTACGAGCATCGAATGATCATTTGTCATTATTAGACGATGGTACAATAGTACTGGAATTGATAGCAAAACCGAATTTGTTAAATCGAATGCTAGAGGCACAAAAAATTGATGAAGAATTTCTGGTGTAAAGTCAGAATAGAGAGGGGAAAGAAACTGAGTTTTCAGTGAATGATAATGGATTCTTGTATTATAGAGACCGAGTTTGTGTACCCAATGATGATGAGTTGAAGAAATCCATTTTTAAAGAGGCACACAAGCAGTTATCTGACCTCAGGTAACCGCAAATAAAATTAAAAGAACCGAAATGCAGATGGGGTCATGGGTTGCAGAATCATAAGAAGTGAAATGACATCAGTCGATCTGAATAATCATCTGACTGTTAGAATACCCAGAGTGGGAATGGGGACCGAATCGATGGATTTTGTGGTCGGGTTACCGATGGCAGGAGAAGCATGATTAGGTTTGGTCGCGCGGTAGATGTGAAGTGACTCACTCCCTCTTGGTAAGAACCGACTATTCATGGTTGTGAGCTTACATAAAAATAGTTTGGTTACATGGGATTCTAGTGTCTATCATTTTAGATAGAGATTCGAGGTTTACCTCAGATTTTGGGGGAAAATTGCAGAGGCTTTGGGCACTTTCGGCGAATTTTAGCGCTTTCACCAGTAGACGGATGGACAATAAGAGTGATTCAAGTTTTAGAAGATATCGCGAAGTTATGTGATGACTATGGTGGATTGGGATAGACATATTCCTTTAGTTGAATTTGTGTATAGCAATAACTTCCAGTCGAGTATTGGAATGGCACCTTATGAGGCTCCCTACGGAAGGAAATGTAGAACACCATTGTGTTGGACAGAGTTAAGTGAGAAGAAAGTAATCGACCCAAATTTGATTCAAGAGACTGAGGAAAAGGTGAAAATGATAAGAGAAACACTAAAGGTAGTCGCGGATAAACAAAAGTCTTAAGCCAACTTGAAGAGAAAAGACATTTAATATGAGATCGGTGAGAAAGTGTTCTTAAAAGTTTCTCCTTGGAAGAAAGTCATGAGATTTGGGGAAAAAGGGCAAGTTGAGCCCTAGGTTCATTGGGCCGTATAAAGTGATCGAGAAAGTGGGTCCAATGGCATATAGACTAGCCTTACCTCTAGAGTTGGAAAAGATCCATAATGTTTTCCATGTTTCAATCCATAATGTTTTCCATGTTTCAATGTTAAGGAGGTATAGGTCAGACCCATCACATGTGGTCTCTTCGGAAGTTATTGAGGTTAGACCAGATTTAACATATGAAGAAGAGCCTATAGAGATCTTGGCTCGAGAAGTCAAAGAATTGCGGAACAAGTGAATCCTATTGGTCAAAGTATTATGGAGAAACCACAAGATAGAGGAAGCCATGTGGGAAAGTGAAGAAACCATGCGTCAGCAGTATCCACAACTATTCAATGAAGGTAATTTCGAGGAAGAAATTCTTTTAAGGAGGCGAGAGTTGTAACGCCCTAAAAATAACCTAGCAGTTTTATTACATGTTTAGGGTATAAAATAAGTTACATTGTATTTTTTCGGAATTTATATTGTTAAAGAACAAAAAAAAAATGATAAAACTCGGAAATTGTAAAAGAATTAAGGTTAAATTGGTAAAATGTCAAAATGAGGACCCAAGGATCATAAATGAGAAGTGTATGTGCCAAAATGGAAGAAGGGTAATAAGTTGAATAGAAAATGAAAGAGAAAAGAAGGATTAAAATGCAAAAAATAAGAAATGAGGAAATAATGTGCTAGCCAAACAAGGCCTAGTGAAGACCAAAAATTGGTCTTTGAATAGCATTTCTCATTTGGGCATATCTTCAAATTGAGAACTAGGGCACGGTTGAAAGAGTGAGAGAGGAGACCAAGTTGGCTTTGTGCTTGTGACACCCCAAACATTTTTTAAATGATTTTTTTTTTCTTTTCATGGAATTTAATTTTTAGGTGTTTTAAGGTCCATCATGAATTTATAATAATTTTTAGGAATTATTTCTCAATTAAATGGAATTTTAGGAAAATATACCCAGTAAGGTCAAATTGACGATTGACCAGTAAATTTTAAAAATACCCAATGAATGAAATAAATTATGGGAATTTTTATGAAGCAAAATTAAGGTCCAAATATATGTTATAAAAATAAAATTAATGAAAATACATAGAATAAAAAATAATAAAAATACATGAGCAGTGAATCAGGTGGTATGGAAAAGTCGTGATTTTGTTGACCAAGGGCCAAAGAGACATTTTTAAAAATTCCCAGGGCCTTAAAAAAATTCAAGAAAAACCTCATAGACTTAAGTGAAATATTGAATTAATTTTTAAAAATATTAGGACTCAGAAAATCCAGCATAAAACAAAATAAAAAAAATTGAAGAACCCTAGGTTCTCCATTCGCCTTGACTGGCGGGAAGGAAAGAAAATTTTGTTGCAGCCATTTCCCTTTGAATCCCAACCTGTGATTTTTCATGATGGGAGCTTCTGAAGGTATATTAAAGTGCCATGGTTTTTAATTTTGGTTTTGCATGGTCTGTATTGGAGGAAAGGGGCTGAATTGATAAATGGTTGTTGTTTGGATGGTCAATTAGGGCTGCTTGGAATGAATTAATTGTTCTAATGTGTATGCTAGGTTGCAATTGCATTTTGAATCTATAGAATGTGACCCAGTAAGAGGTATTAATTAGTCTGGTATGTTTAAAATTTGGGGAAAATGTATTTAGAATGAATTGAGGTGGTAATTAGTGGTTCATATTGACCATTGAATGTGAATTTCTGTTTGAAGGTCGACTTGGACAGAGTCATAGGAGGACCTAATGGACGAATTTTAGGGCCAATTTGACATCATTGGAAATATATGGATGTTAGTGAAATTTTGCCACTGGTTTCAGGTCTTTTCGATGTCGGTAGAGAAAGATATAGGCAAAATACTAACTGATGCGCAATCTGCCAAAAAAAAACGAGTTTAGTGATTAAACATTAGATATAAGAAATTAGTTGTGAAATTGAATATTAAAATTATAATTTTGGGTATTTAGATGTTAAAAGGCAGAATGTTAGCTGTAAGAAAGTAAAAGGATTTAAAAAAATTATTTAAAAAAAGCTCAACTTAGGCGATTAAATAGAAACGGGTAAACGGCCTAATTGAGTAATGGATAACAAGGTATGGCTTGTTATGATTTTGACGTTATCTTTATATTTCTTTTCTTGCATGAATATTGGTATAGCAAACGAAGTTGGGGAAGGCTCACATGTTCAGTGGTGAATAGCCTAGTCGAGCCTCGGACTAATAGGGAGTGTGAGTAAATTTATATCATCGCATTCTGCACCTTCGAAATGTATAGCTGCAGCTTTCTATCGCTTGACTTTGATCGTAGTAATCGACTATGATTAAGACCCTCTTATTCTCGAAAGCATTCATTGAATTGAATTTGTCATATGCCACAAGTCACGTGTCTTGATGAATATTCATGCTGAGCACGGTCAACTAACTCTTATTGTATTTGGTGTTATCTCTGTTGCAAGCTTCGAGTACCTACACTATAACTTGTAATCGCACGTCATTGATGGCATGAATCGCGTAAAACCTAATCGACGGAGGTCATCAGTTATGCGCATGGTACCCTCTAAAAGTGCAAAGCCATTTTCCAGAGAGGTGGTAAACTCTAGGCGAGAACCCGCCCGCTCTAATGATCTTTGGTTGAAATGCACGGATTCCGTGATAAAGGTAAAAGGAATGTACTGATTCTCAATGGTAAACTATATTTCGTGTTTCCAAACCTCTAAAATCCTACTGATATTGTTGTCTATATTGCCGCTATTTATTGCATAACCTATGTACGGTGATTGATTGATTTAGCATAACCATCCTTGTGAGTTGGCCTTGAGTACCTAGCCTCACAAGTATGGTGATATATTTTTACTACGAGTTATCTCACTTCATGATTTCCTCCTTTTCAGTGGTGACAGAGAAAGAGAATCCGGTATTTCTTGACCACTTGGATTCTATTTGGAAACATGTAATGGATTATTATTTTGTTTATTTGGTGAATGAGAGTCTAAGTTTCCGTAAGGCTCCATGGTGAATTAACTTGCTATTGGGTTAATTATTCGCTGAATCGACAAATTTTGAATAGTTGAGTTGGATAAATTTTATTGATGAAACCTTATTGATATATTTTCGATGAGACCGCGAGGTCGCTTTCTCTCAGAGCGGATGACCACGAGGTCTATTTGTTATGTTATTTGAGATAATATCATGATATGAGATTTTGAGTTAATTATTAGTAGATTTGATTGATATTAAGAATAACAGATTTGTCATTAGTTATATAAACGAATAGGTCTTGTCGACTTTCGTTAGAAATTACAAATTTGAAGCTTGCTACGGGTTTTGGTGGCCTTAAGCCTACCCATTCCCTAGCGCCGGTCACAGCCTATAAAAGTGGGATGTGACAAAGTTGGTATCAGAGCTAGGTTTTAAAAGAACTTTAGGGATTTTATTTGGGTAAATGATAAATGTGACACCTTGGAGCATAGGATTCCAAATTGTCTTTTGTATGTCATCATAGTATAGTTAATTTCACAGATCCTATAGATGAAAAGTTTAAGTACTCTGATATGTATTGTGAATCTAAGACATAGTTTTCTTGGTTGTCATAATGCCAAATTAAGAAGACAACAAGGCGTACCCTCGAGACGGGACCACTCTGGCAGCTAAGGGAGATCATGATCCATAGATGCCGGGATGCCGACAAGGAGTCTGTGCATCAAGACTGGATCAGATGAGATAACCCACCTCCCAGATCGAGGCAAGAGTACAGAGCGGGTGGCCGAGAACGCTCCACCACCGGATAATACATGTACAAACGAACAAGCCAAAGTGTTATTTGATCCGGGAGCCACCACTCATTTGTATCCCCATCTTATGCTAAGAAATTGAACAAGGGTAAAATGATAATGGAAAATCCCTTAGCTATTAAAGACACCACTGAGAAATAGTCGAGGTGAACTATACGCATGCATCATGTGAGATAATGATAGATAGCAAATTATATGTTGATTTGATTGAACTGTCATACTGGAGCTCTGATGTTATCTTAGGTATGGAATGGTTGTCAGCTAACTATGCAACCATGGATTGTTATAGAAAGAAGATAACGTTCAAACCATTGGGAGTACCTGAGTTTGTTTTCCAGGGAGATCATAATGGAAGCCCTAGTACCTTGATTTCAGCTATAGCAGCCAGGAGGTTACTTAAGAAGGGTTGCCAGGGGTATTTAGCTCATGTGAGAGATGCTAGAATTTCCTCTACTGATTTGGGAGATATACCCGCATGTAGGATTACTCGTGATGTCTTTTCGACGATTTATCGTGATTACACTGTGACAGAAATTGAGTTTAATATTGACTTGTTACCTGGTACAAATCCTATATCCATTGCACCATACCATATGGCACCCATTGAATTGAAAGAGTTGAAATAGCAGTTGCAAGAATTGCTGGATAAGGGTTTTATTAGACCAAGCAGTTCACCGTGGGGTGCACCGGTGTTATTTGTGAAGAAAAATGATGGGACTATGAGGATGTGCATTGATTACCGAAAGTTGAATAAGGTAACAATCAAGAATAGGTATCCACTTCCCAGAATAGATATTTGTTTAACTAAAGCACGATTCGTACAATTTAGTGGTGATGCGGAATCAACAAATTTATATTCCTGTTTCCTCCTACTGCCGTAGTCAAGCTACTGCAGCAGAGCGGTCTAGGGTCGAACACGGGATAGGTTTTCAGATAAAATGATTTGAGTAGTCAAAATTAAGGAATTAAATTTGGATTTTTAAGGTTGGTAAAAACAGGGGGTTTCTTGGGTGTTCCACCGACTAAGCTAAAACAAGAAAAATGTAAAATAACCCTTGAAGTGTTAGCCACCGGTTTAGTGGTTTCAAGGTAACCACATGTCTCGGTATTTTTCCTCTCGTTGGGGAGCATGACATATAGTCATTTCGAACCGGATCTTCTATTTAGCTTTAAAACTAAAACCCTATGATTTTCCCTTTGAAACATAGCATTTAAATGGGCATAAATGTTCCTAACAAAGGAAACGCATCTCAAAACCCTAATCCACGTATAATCCAGAGACAACTGACCGAGCCTCAATGATCTAGTGAAAGTATCCATTGAACCCAAAAAGCTTGCCAAATACACAGCTAAAGAGAGCGGTTAAGAGATTTTAACTTAAGCGAAGTGAACTTAAACAACCAAAAAATACGTGCGTTAAAAATGTGGGACCGTATGCTACCTCCAACCTGGGCTAACAACCGTCCCTTCAAGGAGGAAGAGGTCTAGGCCAAACATCCCCTGGAGTTGTCATCCTGGCGGTGTTCGGGCAAAACGAGAAAGTGGAGAGAAAATGAGAGAAAGCCAAAAACTAGGGGAGAACTGAACCCTAACTTGTTTACAAAGAAACCGCCTCTCAACAAAGGTATCAAAATGGCTTATGAATCTTACAAACCAAGTGAAATACAATCCAATCCAAACATAAGGGATAAAATAAAGGTAGAAAGGAGAAAACCAAAATTGTAGCAAAAACAAAGTGCGTGAAATGAGAACAGGGTCAAGTAGATGCACAAAGGCCGGAGCCGTGTACAAATTCCTCGAAGGAGAAGCTCGCAAAGGGTGTTTTTCTTCTCACATTTTGGCCCTTCTCTCTGATCTTTGACGGAAATGCTGAGTTTGACTAGAATTCTTCATGCTTGATCGACTCAACAATGTTGGCATGATTAGCTCAAAACGCAAAATTTGCCACAAAATGTGATCATTAAACAAGAGGACCGTAATGTGTAAATCGGGTTAATTATAACAATTAGTACACAAAAAGCGCTCAAAACCTATTAAAAATAGGGTTCAAAATAGCACTTTTTGGGTACTAATCACACCCCCCAACCTACACATTGCTAGTCCCTTAGCAATGAAAGAAAGAAAGAAATAAAGAAAGAGCATACAAAACGATAACAAAATTATATTACAAAAAGGTTGCAGTTCAAAAAGGTTGCGAAGAAGTAATGCCTAACCCTAAGTAAGAATAATCAATGCCGTGTCTAATAATTAACATGAGAGAATGAATTCCATACAAAATTGAGTATCAAAAGAGTCTCCATCCAGTTGAATCAACTTAAACTCACCAAAATCTGTTTATTTTATCAACTCAACAATAAACCGTCAAACTCGCACTCTCCCCCAACCTAGCTACAACCACGACCTAGCATGCTAACCAACCTAAATAGATCAGACCCAATTCTTATTCCACAATTCTTTTGCGTTGTAGGTGCAATGCCGAGGAATCGACCTCACTAAAGTCCATGTACTGTGGATCTACCATGACTCCTTAACCAATTAAGGCTTAGTACCAAGCCAAAAGGGATCAACTGACCACAAACTCGTGTTTCACCCCGCATCAATGATTTCGAGACTACAACACCTACAACTTGCTAATCTCCACCCATCCAACCCATGTAGCGAACACAAAGTCGGCGACCCCAACCGTTGAAGGTTTAGGGCACCGTGCTTTAAAGGTTACCATATACCCCTGACCGCGCTCGGGTTTCGAGGCAAAGCGTAATTTTTATTCTTTTCTTTCTTTTCTTTCTTTTCTTTTCTTTCTTTTTCTCGTTTTTTCTTTCTTTTCCACAGGGTCCTTAACTTATTATTAAAGGTGGTCAATGAAACTAGGGTAGGTTATGCAAAGTAAAGAAGGTTGTGCGCTTTTCACCCTGAACCCATTGAAACCTAATGTGCTCGTGTGTTAGCTAAATAAGAAGAAAAGACGAAATCAATAAGAATTCAACTAATCATTCACTCAACCAAGCATGGAATCAATTTAACATTAATAGAATTGGACAATGCTTCAATTTTTCGAACTACAGGCTAGGCAAAACACACAAAAATTTTGGTTGCAAAAACGGGTCCAAATTTTTGAAAAAAAAAGAAAGCTGCATGGTATAACAGCTTTATAGAAAGGGGACCCAGCAAGCTACTAAACATCACAAAATGAGCTTGAACAAAATAATAACAAAACATAACACAAAGCCACTTCCTTTGCTAATCTCTCCCCAACCTTAAACATCTCGGTGTCCGAAATGGGGCTCGGATTGAAAATTTAGGGAGGGAAGTGTTACCTCCTTGATGAGATGTGACTATTCTGGATAGAGACTTCGCAGTTTTCCATCGACACCTTTATTCAATTGTCGGCTTCAAAACAAACAAGTTAGGAGAAGAAAAGAGAGAAAAAAAGTGACCAGTTGGAGCTTTTTTAAAATTACACTTTCATAATAATCTCAAAATGTTCTTTCTATCCATTTGGATTCTGACCCCTAAGCTTTCCAACGGTACCAAGAACGCCCAAACGGAGTTCTGGATGAGTGCTATTAGCTTAAACAAAATCGAGGTCAAAATCGCGGGGCATAGCTAAAATTTTCGCTAAAGCTACCGAAATTTCGCTACTAGCGAAAAATTATCACTCATAGCGAATTTTTCACTCTCGCTTATTCACAAAATTTCGCTAGGCTAGCTGATAATTATCGCTCATAGCGAAATTTTTCATCTATATTCATCACAAATAAATTTCACACAGTAAATTCATTCATAGCTTAAATTTTCGCATTGCTAGATTATAAATTTTCGCTTATACCGCGAAATTTTCTGGCCGCTTTCTCCGCTGTTTCCGATTTCTTTCCATTCCGTGTTTCAAAATTTGCATTTATGCTTCAAAATTTGCACACAAACTGCAAAAATTAGTGCAAGAAAAATTAAGAAAAATTGCAGAAGTGTAAAAATTAATCTAAAAACATAAATTAACTAAAAATTAGAGAAAATTTAAAAAGAAAAATTAAAGAAATCAAAATAAAATACGATAAAATAAAACAAAACAACAAAAATTAAACAAAAGTGGGGAGGAGCTTAGAAATGTCGGGGTTCGGTGCTCCAACCAACCGGCATTCAACCAACCATCGGTACATGCAGATAGGCAAATGCCAGAGTGCCTTTGATGTAGTGGGCAACTTATATGAGCTACTAATCTTCTGAAGTTTTGTAATGGCATGCAGTGATGGGTTGGACTTTAATTGGGAGTGTGTGCTTTGAAGTGTTTGGTCAGGATGCAGTGAAGGGAGCACATACACTGGTCGCTGAGGGGCTATCAAGGCATTCGTGGCTCAAGTGGGCAAGGGGTTCAGCCAAGGAATTGGTTGAAGGCAGCTTTTGTGGCCTTCTCGCTTCTATACCACACGTCTCCCGCTATCAAGGCACTGATTTGTTCTTCTTGTCCAAGGCCAAAAATTAACACTGAGCTCAGGCATCCTCGCAGCTCTCGGGGGAGCTTTATCGATTCCATTTTCAATTCTCCCCGAGGCTGCGCTTGAACTTGCTCACCCAAAATTGTTCCACTCCACTCATCCTCTGGATTTTTCCCTTTATGATCGTGTTGTTACGTTAAATTGAACATCGTAGGGCCGTCAAATTGCTGACCCAATTCACTTTGAAACCCATCTAATGTTCGTCTGTGGGGTTTCCACAAAGATAAATTTTTGACTCAATCAGCACAAATTGCTCTCCTCCCACAGCATCACCCACTGGGCTTGGTAAGGTCTAGAATCGCTTTCGCCAACTGGGAGATCGGGCCGTGGTGGCCGAGGTCGAGACAAAGAGGCATACCGCAGGAGGCACCATGTGAGGGTGCACTTTCATCCATCGGGTCTCTATAGTCCTCATGGACGCAGTGGGCTGGGATTTCTCCTGTGGTCACATTCAAGGTTTCATAACTCCTCATCGATACGTGCATCCCCAGTTCCCCCTCCATAGGATACCGATCAGGATTGTTTCCTCCTCTATGTTCCATTTGGTTAACTGGGTTCAATCCAAGTTCTCGAGGGAGATTAACTTAAGTAGCCTCGCTCTAGGTTTCTAATCCACTGAATGGATTCTAAAGAAAGATCCTAGAATGGAGCACCTCGTTGAAGAAAGGTAAAAACAAAGTAACACAAAAACAACAAAGATCCTCTGCAAAGATCAAGTATATATATATATATATATAGTGAAATGAACTAAAAAAAAATCGGGACAAAGGAAACAATAAAGGTGGGCTCAATGTAACTTGTGACGAGGATCACATGTTCAACAAGTCATCATATGCACTTAGCACCATCCCCTGCAAGCACCCGCGCCATTTGATTCGTACACGGTAGGTGATGAATCAACAAAATTTATTCCTGTGCGCTCTTCCCACCGCTGTAAATGCCACCGCAAAGATACGGCCTAAGGCCGAACACTGGACGGGGTTTTCTTCGTACAAATGATTTGATGGCCAAATCAGAATTAAATTTGATTTTTAAGGCTCGGGGTAAAAACCAGGGGGTTTTGGGTGTTCACCGACTGAAGCTAAAACAAGAAAAATGTAAATAGAACCCTTGAAGTGTTAGGGCCATCGGTTTAGGGTTTCAAGGTAACCACATGTCCCCTGCATTTTTCCCTCGCTACTGGGAGCATGACATATAGTCATTTCCCGAACCGGATCTTCATTTAGCTTTAAAAACTAAACCCTATGATTTTCCCTTTTGAAACATAGCATTTAAATGGGCATAAATGTTCCTAACAGTGAAAACGCATCTCAAAAACCCTAATCCACGATAACTAGCAGGAGACAACTAATCGGTACCAATGGATCTAGTGAAAGTATCCATTGAACCCAAAAGCTTACAACAATAATAAAGAGAGCGTGCTTAAGAGATTTTAACCTAAGTGGGAGAAGGTGAACTTAAACAACCAAAAAATACGTGCTAAAAACAGGGGACCGTATGCTACCTCCAAACCCTAGCTAACAAAATTACCCTTCATGAGGAAGAGGTCTAGCCAAACATCCTCGGGAGTTGTCATCCTCAGAGGTGTTTGGCAAACAGAAAGGGAGAGAAAATGAGAGAAAGCCAAACTGGGAGAATCGAACCCTAACTTTTTTACTTACATAAAGAAAAATCCGTCCCTCCTCAATAGGTATCAAATGGTTTATGTAAATTTTTACAAACCAAGTGAAATACAATCCAATCCAAACATAAGTGGATAAAACAAGGCAGAAAGGAGAAAAACCAAAAATTGTAGCAAAAACAAAAAGTGCGTGAAATGCAAGAGAACAGGGTCACAGGATGCACAAGGCCGGAGTCAGATACAAAGGCTTCTCGGGCAGGAGAAGCTTCAGTTGGTGTTTTTCTTCACATTTCACCCTTCTTCCCTTCTCGATCTTTGATTTGAAATGCCGAGTTTGGACTAGAATTATTCGTGCTTGGATCGACTTTCAACAATGTTGGCATGATTAGTCGCAAACTCCGCAAAATTTGCTACAAATGTGATCACAAAATAAGAGGGACCGTAATGTGTAATCGGTTAATTATAACACTAGTACACAAAAGCCAAAACCTATTAAAATAGGTCTAAAATAGCACTTTTGGGCACCAATCGCCATGTGGGCCACTATTTTTCAAAGATCGGGATCTTCTGGCCTGTTACCATCAAATAAGATAAGGAGGGAAGATATAGCCAAGACTGCATTCAGGACTTGGTATGGTCACAGGAGTTCCTCGGTATTACCGCTTGTTGACTAATGCACCACCGCGCTTATGGATTTGATGAACCGGTTTTCAAACCCAGTCCGATAAATTTAGCGCGTTTATAGATGATATCTCGATTTATTCGAAAGTCATGTGGAACATGTAAACACCTCAGATTGTACCGTTGCACTTAACATCAATCGTATGCAAACTGCCTAAATGTGGAGTTTTGGCTTAACAAAGGTGAGTTTCTTCGGGGGCATGTGATAAGGCGAGGGTGTTCGTGTGGATCCGAAGAAGGTGGCGTGTCTAATCGCCCAGACTCCACCAATGTGACCGAGATACGTAGCTTTCTGGGTATGGTCGATATTACATGTGAGATTTGTGAAAGTTTTTCCAGAATATCTCGTCCACTCGATTACCCGCCAATCAGGAAGCAAGTAAAATTTGAGTGGGATGACACCGAGCAAAGTTTTAAACTTAATGACGCTAACTATCGCTTCCAGCAGTTAGCATTACCTTACTGCATCGTGGAGAAAGGATGTTGTATCAGGATGCCTCCGTAGTAGATTGGGTTGTGCTTTGATGTAGAATGGGAAGGTAATAGCATGCATCCGCATAGTCGAGGAGACATGAGTTGAATTATCCTGCCACGTGACCTCGAGATGGCGGCAAGGATTTTTGCAATCAAGATATGGAGGCACTACTTATATGGTGAGAAGTGAGATTTACACCCATCACAAAAGCCTTCAATACATTCAGCAAACAGTAGAGATTTAATCTCAAAGGTAGAGATGGGCAGAGTGCCACGAAAGACTATGATTGCGATTTTATATCATCCCGGGAAAGCTAATGTGGTGGTCGATGCTTTAAGCAGAAGTCCACGGCGCTAGCATATATTTCAGCATAAGAGTATAGTGAAGGAGTTGAGGGATCCGGCTAGTATGGGAGTACGCCAGTTACGTGTGAGTCCCAGGATTGAAGGTAATAGCCCGTGAGGCCCTTATCGACCGATGAGACTGGCGTCAACCAAGATAAGGATCCTTCCTTTATTAAATCAGGGAGACGGCGATACGACGCATATCCGGATTTGAAATTAGGATGGCGTATTGAGACGAGGAAGGACTGTAAAGCCAGTGTGGGATGGGTTGAGACAAAGGATTCTATAGAAGCCCATAATGCACCTTATAAGGTTCCATCCAGAGTCACCAAGATGTATCAGATGTTAAAGGTATGTATTGGTGGAATGGGATAAAAAGGATGGCACAGTATGTGGCATCAAGGTTTCACATAACAGGCTAAATTCAGCAACTGTGAGACCCACAGTCTTCGTAGAGTTGCCATTACCCGAATGGAAATGGGAGAGAATTACTGCGGATTTCAGGGTCGGGGGTTAACAAAGACTGTATGGGCATGATCTCGATCTGGGTTATAGTTGACAGATTGACGAAATCATCTCACTTCTTAGCTGTTAAGACCACTTATACCTGCGGCACAAGATGCACATATGTATCTGACAAGATAAGAAGATCGCACGGAGTGCTAGTAACCATAGTATCTACGTGAGGTCCGTCACACCTCGGTAAGGTTTTGGCAAACTGTGAAGCTCTCGGGTACTAAACTGATTTCAAGATGTGCTCCTTCCATCCTCGCACGTGACGTGGGCATCGAACGACAATTCAAACTCTTAAGGATATGCTCTGGATGTGTGTTATGGATTTCGGAGGTAGTTAGGAAAAATATTTGCCTTTGGTAGAGTTTGCTTATAATAACAGCTACCATTCTACGATTGGAATGGCACCATATGAGGCACTCTATGGACGAAAATGTAGGTCACCTTCATTGACTGAGGTAGCATGAGAATCGAAGGTCCAGAGTTGATCGTAGAAACCTCCGAGAAAGTACCTATTATTCAAAGAGAGAATGACACGCCTTTCGCCGACAAAAGAGTTATGCTGATCCGAGGAGACGGGATGTACATTTTGGTGTGGGTGATCACGTTTTCCTTAAAATATCTCCTCATTTAAGGGAGTGATGAGATTCGAAGAAAGGTCGATTAATCAGATATATAAAATATTTGAGATATTGATAGGGTTGTCAATGTATCTTAGCGTATTAGCTTTGCTCCCCTAACTTTGGCCATGTGCATCCAGTGTTTCACATCTCACGCGCTGGCAGATGTGTTCATCCGTCTCACATTCTTCGCACTGTGAGATTGAGGCTGATAAGGATCTGGCATAAGGAAGAGGTACCAAGAGCTACAAGGATGCATGCACTGGTTGAAGCTGAGAAACAAAGAAATAGCTATGGTAAAGGTTCAGTGGCAGAATCATGAAGTAGAGGAGTGTACCTGGGAGAGTGAGCAGTCGATGAAGGACAAATATCATCAACTCTTCGAGTGATAAGGTACACACTCTTTAATAAATTCGAGGACGAATTTTTATAAGGGGGAGAATGTAACACCCCAAACATTTTTTAAATGATTTATTTTTTTTTCTTTTCATGGAATTTAATTTTTAGGTGTTTTAAGGTCCATCATGAATTTATAATAATTTTTAGGAATTATTTCTCAATTAAATGGAATTTTAGGAAAATATACCCGCGAAGGTCAATTCGAAGCGCTGACCGAAATAGAATTTTTAAAATACCCAATGAATGAAATAAATATGGGAATTTTTATGAAGCAAATTAAGGGTCCAAATATATGTTATAAAAATAAAATTAATGAAAATACATGAATAAAAATAATAATAAAAATACGTGAACAGTGAACCTGGTATGGAAAAGTCAGCAGATTTTGTTGACCAAGGGCCAAAGAGACATTTTTAAAAATTCCCAGGGCCTTAAAAAAATTCAAGAAAAAACTCATAGACTTAATTGAAATATTGAATTAATTTTTAAAAATATTAGGCCTCAGAAAATCCAGCATAAAACAAAAGAAAAAAAATTGAAGAACCCTAGGTTCTCCATTCGGCGCGAACTCGTCAAAGAAGAAAATTTTGTTGCAGCCATTTCCCCTTTTGAATCAACCAGATTTTTCATGGTGGGAGACTTCTGAAGGTATATTAAAACGCCATGGTTTTTTAATTTTTGGTTTTGCATGGTCTGTATTGGAGGAAAGGGGCTGAATTGATAAATGGTTGTTGTTTGATGGTCAATTAGGCTGCTTGGAATGAATTAATTGTTCTAATGTGTATGCTAGGTTGCAATTGCATTTTGAATCTATAGAATGTGACCTAAGAGGTATGAATCAGGTCTGGTATGTTTAAAATTTGGGGAAAATGCATTTAGAATGAATTGAGGTGGTAATTAGTGGAATTAAGGGTTGGATCGATTGAATGTGAATTTCTGTTTGAAGGTCGACTTGGACAGAATCATAGGAGGATCTAATGGACGAATTTTAGGGCCAATTTGACATCATTGGAAAGATATGTATGTTACTGAAATTTTGCCACTGGTTTCAGGTCTTTTCGATGTCGGTAGAGAAAGATATAGGCAAAATACTAACTGATGCGCAATCTGCCAAAAAAAAACGAGTTTAGTGATTAAACATTAGATATAAGAAATTAATAGAAATTGAATATTAAAATTATAATTTTAAGTATTTAGATGTTAAAAGGCAGAATGTTGAAGGTAAGGAAAGTAAAAAGGGATTTTAAAAATTATTTAAAAGCTCAACTTAGGCGACAATAGAAACCCGTAAACCCGCCTAATTGAGTAGTGGATAACAAGGTATGGCTTGTTATGATTTTGACGTTATCTCTTTACATTTCTTTCGCATGAATATTGCATAGCAAACTTAAGTCAGAAGGCTCACACTGCTCAGGTGAATAGCCTTAATGAGTCTCGACTAATAGTGAGGTGAGTAAATTTATATCATCGCATTCTGCACCTTCGAAATGTATAGCTAAGAGCTATCATTTCGACTTGATCGTATAATCGACTATTATTAAGACCCTTATTCCCGAAAGCATTCATTGAATTGACTATTATATGCCACAAGTCACGTGTCCTCGATGAATATTCATGCCGAGCACTACAACCAACTCTTATTGTATTTGGTGTTATCTTCGCTGTATGCCGAGTACCTACGCCTATAACTTGTAATCGTTAATGTCATTGGATGGTATGAATCACGTAAAACCTAACTCGATGGGAGGTCATCAGTTATGTGCACATGGTACCCTCCTCGCGTGGGCAAAGCCTGCCTTCCTAGAGAGGTAAACTCTAGGCGTGAACCCTAGCCGTTTACTGATCTTTGGTTGAATGTACCATTCCAAAGATAAAGGTAAAAAGGGAATGTACTATTCCTTTTAATGGTAAACTATATTTATGTGTTTCAAACTCTCTAAAATCTCATTTGATATTGTTGTTCATATTGCCGCTATTTAATGGGTGATAACCTATGTACCAGGATTGATCGGATTGGAAAGGATAACCATCCCTGTGAGCCGGCTCAGTACCTAGCCTCACAAGTATGGTGATATATTTTTACCATAGAGTTATCTCACCCGCGATTTCCCTCTCCTTTCGTAAGTGTACGTGCAGAAAGGAGAATCCGTGCATTTCTCGACCACTGGATTCTATTCAAACATGTAATGGATTATTATTTGCTTATTCGTGAATGAGAGTCTAAGTTTCCAAAAGGCTCCATGGTGAATTAACTTGGTTATCGGGTTAATTATTTGCTGAATCGATAAATTTTGAATTGTTGAGTTGGATAAATTTTGCTTACGAAACCTTATTGATATTTTCATGAGACCGTTGGAGGTCGCTTTCTCATAGTGGATGACCACTGAGGTCTATTTTGTTGGTGTTATTTGAGATAATATCATGATATGAGATTTTGAGTTAATTATTAGTAGATTTTAGATTGATATTGTGAATAACATGATTTGTCATTAGTTATAGAAACGAATAGGTCTTGCCGAATTTTCGTTAGAAATTACGCGACCCAAAGCTTGCTACGGTTTGCGGCCTTGCCTACCCATTCTCAAATACGTCACAGCCTATAAAAGTGGGATGTGACAAAGGTTTCCAAGGATTTGTGCCAAACAAAGAAGAAGGAAGAAGGAAGTGAAGAAGAGAGATTGTAAGAATGAAACTAACCCTAACCCCTTTAATGTTGTGTGTTTTGGTTTGATGAAACCCCAAATTGAAATAGAAGTGTTTTAAATGGTTGTAGATCAATTCTCGGCTGTTTTGGGTTGAAGTCTATGCTTTGGGTTAGGATTGGATTTGGAGGAATTTTTGTATAAAGGAAATGTTAGGGTTTTTTGTGAGATGCTTGCTGAAATTTTCCAAAACCCATGTTTTGGTTTTGGCCATAACTTGGCCATCACTCATCCAAATTGAGTGATTAAATTTTTTGGGTAAACTAGACTTCTAGGAAAACAAATCTCCTTGAAATAAGTGTATTCAAATTTGAACCCCATTGGACCCAAAAATTCGTCAAAGTAAGGCTCTGTTTTTGGGCTAATTCTAGTTCAGTTTGTACATTTTTGGTGTTTTAGAAAAGTTTTGGTATTTAGGCCATAAGTTGAGTTTCACTCATCCAAATTGAGTGATTCAAATTTTCGGGTAAACTAGACTTCTAGGAGAATAAATTTCCTTGAAATAAGTGTATTTAAATTGACTCTATCGACCTGCAATTGCCACAAAAGAAGCTCTATTTTTGGGCAAATTCTGGTTATGTTTTGAAAATAGAGTAGTCCTGAGTATTTTGAACATAACTTAAGTTTTAGTGCTCTGAATTGGATGATTCCAATTTCTAAATAAATTAGATTTGTAGGGGAACAATGGACTTGAAGGAAGTTGGGTAAAATGGGGCTCATTTGTTCCTAGAAAATTTTACTTGAAGAAGTTGGGTAGAAAACAAACTCTAACTAGAAACCGAAATAAGCCAACTAATATTATTCTCTAATTGTGATGGATTAGGGGTTGGTGAAGAGGAAGTCTGATCCAAGAACAAGATTCCGAGGATCGGAATTAAGGAGTGACAACCTTTTTGGGTTTGTTCTCCATACCTCTCTTCTTATTTCAAGTTTTGTGATCATTGGTTGAAATGATTTTCAAGAAAATTGCATATATGATTTTTTTTAAGGGATTTGGGAAAATTGATTTCCAAATGCATTACAGCAAATTTGTAAGGAGTATCAAATGTATTATTCGTATAAATGTATATACAATATTGTAAATTACTATGACCGAAGTTTTAATGCCCTGGTAGCTAGAATGTTATCCGTCATATTCGGAAGTTAAGGGATAGATCGGTATACCAATAAGGGTCAAACTAGCGTGACTATGAAACGAAATGAAATATAAGCGGTATACCGATCAGAAATTTCAAATGGGACTATATCGTGTTATAAAATTTTTTTTTCTAATTTACCGTAGCCTAGTAAGATCGTGTCGTAATTATCTTAGGCATCAAAAGAAATTGTTAAATTTTTTTTAAGGGAAAAATTATAAATAAATATGTGAAATGCATGATTTGAGTTTTGAATGAAATATTGTATATGAAATTGTATACTTTGTAGTGATCAAATGATTTTCAACTGAAAGGATGTGAAATAAGCACATATATATGATGTATATTGCATGGACTATTGAAATTGTGCCAAAACCTTGTTTCAGAAAATATGCATATTTGTATTTTATTGAAATGAAGAGAGAATTGCATAGAACCACTAAGCATGAAAATTCTTAGCGCATTGTTTTTATCATCACGTTGTACTATGATTAGGACAAGAGCAAAGACTATGTTCAGAGTCACGGCCAATCGCAAGGCAGAGTATAAGTAAACGCTCCATCTCAGTATACATTTCATCCATGACATTATTTGATCCTTTTTGTAATTAAAACTAAAATGGCAATTTTTCATGGAAGAAATATATATGATTTGGCTCATGAGATGAACTATGATAATGTTTCTTTAAATGATATCGTGTTGGAAAGGGCATATATGCCATATTGAATGAAGTGTTAATTGACCAAATGGTAATCTTCTTTAACCGAAATGATTATGTGACATTTATTTCTACAATATTCAAAAATGTATATATGGTAAAATCATCCACGTCCCGCTCCTGCCGCCTCCGGAAATAGCCTGCACGGTGCAACATTTATTATAAATGAATATAAGACGTACAATAAGTGCTAAAGTTGATGGCCTTTAGAGCACTTCTCTAACAATCTCCCACTTGATCTAAAGCCAATATCCTTTATATCTAATACCATAGGCGAGTACACGAGAATCAATCTTCTTTTGGGGAAGTGGCTTAGTCAAAGGATCATCAATGTTCTGATCAATGGGTACTTTCTCTATGATCAATGATTTCTCAAATCAAATGGTATCCTTTGAGTACTAGGTTGGACCTTGGATGAGACGGTGGTTTCTTTTGCTTTCGTAATGGCTCCATTATTATCACAATACTTCAGTATCGGATCAACAATGCAAGGCACCACTCCTAGTTCACAAATGAACTTCCTTGTCCAAAACGCTTCCTAAGCTACCATCGAAAGCAATGATGTACTCTAAATAAGTTGTAGAATTCAAAGTCATCTCCTGTTTGGAACCTTTCCAATAGATTGCCCCACCATTCAACATGAACACAAAACCTGATTGAGATTTGGAATCATCTCCATTAGATTGGAAGTAGGCATTTGTATACCCCTTCACATATATCAAGAATATATCCTTAGTCCTTCTCAAGTAATTAAGAATATTCTTTATAACCACCCAATGACCCTCATTAGGGTCCGACTAGTATCTACTCATGACACTCAAAGCATATGATACATTGGGTCTAGTACATATCATAGAATACATGATTGATCCTATAGCCAAAGCATAAGGGATCAAACTCATGTGTTTCCCTTTCATCTTGTGTCTGAGGACATAAGGACTTCGAGAGTGTAATCCCATGCATCATGGGAATGAGCCCTCTCTTTGCTCGATCCATGCTAAACCTCTTTAGCATCTTTTATATGTATGTACATTGTGAAAGACCAAGCAACCTTTAGATAATACCCAAGATGTAGGTTGCTTCTCTAATGTCTTTCATGGAGAAATTCTTGGATAACCAAATTTTGATAGATTGTAAAACTGAGACGTCGTTTCCTATAAGTAGTATGTCATCTACATACAACACAAGGAACATGACAACACTCCCACTAACCTTCTTATACAAACAAGCCTCATCCTGATTTTGTGAGAAACCAAACTCTTTTGATTGTCTTATCAAATAGAATGTTCTAACTCCTAGATGCTTGCCTAAACCATAAATGGACTGGAAAGTCGAGACAAGATCATTATCTGAGATAAAGGCAACAACATCATCAAAACTTTTTTCTTCCTTCTTTCTTCCCAATAAAAGTTTTCCTCTAGCTGTGTCACATCCTTAGATAGGTTTCCATTAAGGAACGTCGTCTTCATATCCATTTTCCATATATCATAATCGTAATGAGCAGCAATGGCTAGGAATATCCTTATGGATGTAAGCATAGCTAAAGGACTAAAAGTCTCATCATAGTCAACTCCTTGTCTTTGACGATAGTCTTTAGCCACAAGCCTAGCTTTGTAGGTAACAACCTTACCTTCCATGTTTGTCTTCTTCTTGAAGACCCATTTTCACCATATGGGTTTTATTCCTTTAGGTGGGTCAACCAATGTCCATACTTGGTTTACATACATGAAATCCATTTCCGACTTCATGGCTATAAGCCGCTATCAGATTTTGAACTGTTAAGATATTTTTCATAGGTAGTAGGCTCCTCATCCTTTGTGAGCAAAATGCCATTCTGTTCACTGATGAGAAATCCATATCTTTCTAGAATAGTACATATCCTACTAGACCTATTATAGGCATGAATGCGTGTATGTAAAATAATACACCTAAGTGCGCAAGTGCACGCGTCGCCTCAAGTAATATAGAAAGCAAGTACGAGTATCGTCCCACGAGGATTGTCTATTAATTACTGACTCTAATCTAGCTTAGGCTATATTTAGATGATGGAAAATTTGTGGAAGACCCAATTTACACTAAACTAGCATGCAAGAATCATAAATTGACAAAGACTCAAGACTAAAAAGCCTAAGGCATAGGTTTCACCATTCCAAGCCTACATGAACCTCTTAACCCAATCAATTAATGTTCATTTCATTATGTTGATGGCGATTTCTCTAACGCATATGCAGATCTCTCTTGATAACTCACAATCTACTCTTAGGATTATGCATTTTGCATCTTTACTCAACCCCGAATGTCTAAAGGCGCATTAAATCCAAGAAGCCTTAATACCACACCTAAACTCACTCATATTTCTATCTCATGACAATTAAATGGTAATTCATCCATGGTCTAAGCCAATTCTCACTTCTCAGATCTTGAATTAAACCACAAATCATGCAAGTATTGGCCAGTTACTCACAAGCATTAAGAACAAAATGAAATACTCAACATAGATATGAAATAAGGCATTAATCAATAGAGATTAGGAGAATTCATAAATTAAAGTCTTGGCTACATCTAAGACCTAACAAAGTAAACTAAAGCATCTCTAGAAAAGGAAGTACAACCATCAAAATGAAGAAAAACATAGAGAGAGGAAGATAATAAAAACATTTGGATGTAAAGGCCCTTTCTCTTCTTCCAAAGCTTTCTATCTTCAAAGACTTGGTTCCTAGGAATTTCAGTAGGGTTTCATGTGCATCTCATGCCTGGCATTGGAAAACATGTACCCCTCAAAACCCTATATGATCCCTAGTGGCATCAAATCTGAGTTCACCAAAGAGAGGTAATGGATTACCTTCTCTCGGTCGATTTAAAACTCGATCGACCGGTCAAATAAGATCGAAGGAAAATCAATCTAGGTTCATCTCTACGGTATCCACGTGAATATAAGACTCCGAGAACCTCCAATAGATAGTTGAAATCAAACTCTCGGTATAGCTGAAGCTCTGGTCTCAAGTGAGGGCGAAGAAGAATCTCTCAATCTTCTTATTCTTCTTGGTTCTTCTCAAGAACAAGAGAGAGAGAACACACCACACTCTCAAACAAAGGAGATTAAGGTTTCTATGATCAACCATTAGGGTCAGGGTTTCTCCATAACCACATATTTATAGGAGAAACCCTCCATATGAAAAGAATAAAAAGCCCTCACTAAAAGATGGAATATCCTACATGCATCTCCATGCATGGTAGAATTCTCCCTCATGGGCCTTAAGCCCATGAGCAAGCTTTTGCCTATCCTATTCTCTAAATCAGTCCTCTTAGTCCTGGATTCCATTAATTCCAGAGCGGTCTAGTCCCTAAATTGAAGTCTCTCATGATTGGATCACATCTAAGTCTGTTTTATATCAAGTCTCCATCTTTTAAGTGTGTGACCCATTAGGTTCCTGGTTATGTTGGCCACTTGATTCAACCATTAAATCAAACAAGTCATGAGCGGTATCTAGCAACACATCACAGATCCCTGTAATCGATCGTGAGAGTCGCTGGTATGACTAAACCTTCCATAGGATAACATCGCGGCAATTTTTCCTTTCACTAAGCTTATGGGTACCCCACTCCTGGGCTTCAAAGCATAGACAAGTGTAGCTCTACTAGATCGCTATGCCACATCTAGCCTAAGTGATATTAGATCTGGTCCCATTCATTACCATCAGTTGGTGCAATTTGAAGACACTTTCATGGTATCACCATGGCTAGAGATTTCCGAGTAATGATCTTGATAAGAGGCCATAGATATACCCTCCCTCTATTAGGAGTGGAAAATCCTTTGTTGGCTACTTAATTACCTTCAAATACCTCAAGTTGTACCTAATTATCATCTAAAGAGCGACCTCCAAGAAGCAACATGGATCAAGGTCAAAGTACATAATCAACATCCAAGATATCTTTGAGCACCTCAAGTCTAAGGATACATGCACCATTGCTATGATGAGATAATCATCTTCATTTAAATAGGTAATCCATATCATTGTCTCATAGAAGGTCTTCGATGAACTTAAGTACTCTTAGAAAGCATCCATATGTCAACTCTAATCAACTCATGATCACAGTTTATAAGATCCACTACTTGATCCAATCAAGGAGTATGACATGTGCTAGTCTGTCCGAATCAACAATGTCTAGTCTCGTTGATCATTTGACTATAGGGATAATTTAGATACTAGCATAATTGCACATGATAGGAATCTTATTATCATGATCTCATCATGATTTCCTTCATTCTATGTTATGTATCATGGACTTCATTAATCCGATTGAAGATCTAAATCAATTAAATGTACGAATATCCAATTAATGAAGACGCCTTTAATAAAAACTTAAGACGAACAGCAAGTGCTAAGGCTATTGCCTTTAGAACATTTCCCTAACAAACTCCCACTTATGCTAAAGCTAATTGCCTTTGTATTTCATACCTTAGGCAAGAAGATGTGAATCACACTTTTTTGGGGAAGTGGCTTAGCAAAGAGATCAGACATATTCTAATTAGTGGGCATTTCTCTATCTTTACATTATGATCACCAAAGATTTCTCAAATCAAATAGTATATCACCTTGAGTACTAGTTTAAACCTTTGATGAGACCGTGGTTCCTTTTGCTTTCGCAATGGCACTATTGTCATCCCAATACTACAATATTGGATAAACAATTCTAGGGACCACTCCTAGTTCATAAATGAACTACCTTGTCCAAACCGCTTCTGTTGAACATCGTAAATAAATCGATGTATCATTCGCTTATGGAATCTATCATCTCCTATTCGAATCCTTCAACTCGATCGCTACCATTCAATGAACATTCAACTTGATCGAAATTTGAGACATTCTACGATTATTAGCTGGCATCTTACCATAAGATCTACATTCCATTAATCAAGAACATCCATAGTCCTTCCAAGCAGCTTCATGATACTCACATCCAACAATGTGAGCCCCACCGGTCCTGACACCGTATCCGCCGTGTGACTCCTCAAAGCATATGATACGCCAAGCCTGTGTATATCAGCATAGCTGTGATATGATTTATCCTATAGCCAAGCCTATGAGGCCATACTGCGTTGTCCTCTCATCTTGTGTCTTTGAAATACATGGACTTTAAGAGGTAATCCCACTAGACATGGGAACGATCCTCTTCTTGGATCGTCGCGCGACACCTTCAGCATCTAAGCTATGTAAGTAGATTCAGAAAGACCGATTCGTGCCAATAGGTGATACGAATCAACAATATTTGTATCCTGTTCTCTCATAACGCGTAGTCAAGCTAAATGCAGATAAATGCCCAGTGGCCGAACACTTCGGGATGGGCTTTCATCCCACGGTAATGATTTGTGCATTCAAAGAAATGGTGAGGCTTTTGCCTGGATTTGTGGATTCGGTTAAAAAACAAGGAGGTTGTTTGTTCACCGACTAACACTAATAATGGCTTTTAATGTAGAAGTGCAAATGCAACTGAAGGTTTGGTCACTAAATTTGATAATAATACGGCTATTAAAATGTCCCTGTTATTTCCTCGCATTAGGGCAAATGATATATAGCGTCAAAGCCAAAACCGGATCTCGTTTAGCTTATAAACCTAACCTCTAGAAATCCACTCCTATTTGAGTCAAACCAAATACTACATTCAAAGTCCCATTCATTGAACCCTACATTTAACCTCTTTAATGGTCAGAATGATATCTAGAAAGGGATATCACGTTGCATTTACGCTTAAGAATGCATCAACTCCTAAAGTATGACAAGTATTGACTAAAAAGAAAGACATTAAATGGCATTAACCCAGTTTGAAAGTTTTTTTTTTTTGATAATTATGAATTTATACTTCCAAAAAGGGCAATGCCCAACCAAAGAATACAAGAAACCGAGGCCCGCCACAACCAGGCAAAGAAAAAACGGACAACACCTCCCCTATAAATATAGGAACAAAGTAATGCACTCGAACAACACAACTACCAAGCCTAATAACTCTGCAAAAAGAAACAACACAAGATACCACCCACAAATTTCGGGCAAGGCAAATATGGCCTAACAATCACAAGTCGTGTAGCTAAACCACTGTGAGATAAATATTAAGAGGAAGGACTATCTCACACACATTGATCTGCTTATGTGACTATCAACAACCTTCAAGATCCGTATATACGTAGTCTAACATCATTACATATGAGGTGAAAATGTCACTTGTGAGCATAGTCGTTTCCTCTTGAATTCTACTATTCGATGACCCCACAAGTGGTAAATGTAGCACCCCACGCACCTTCCTAGTAATAGAGCGTATGATTCTTCTCGCGCAATTACCCATAAGAATTGCTTCTCCCACCCTAAGATTCTGCAGTACCACTACAACCTCAAAATCTCTCAACCAAATACCAAATTGTGAATTGGCAACCAAGAATAAGTGGTTCCCGGCCTTCAAATACTCAAATGGCGTAATACACAAGATATAGAGTCAGGAGACTCCCACCGGAGAAGTTTATCTGTAACTAACTGGCCCCGCACGGCCAACCAGACAATAAAAGCATGCCTCCCGATGGCTCGGGAAACCAAATCGACAAGGCTAATTAACAACCAAAGATCTTCGCTCAAAGTGGTTCCAGCACAAGAATTCCTGCATGATCCGAGTCCAAGAGATAACATCCCTCTCTAAGCCGCCGGGAGCCATGATAATCGTACAACCTGCTCTTGATAGCAATAAGGTCACCACTAGCAATAGGCCAATTCCACCCTTCATCAATAATCTCATTTACTGAAAGGCATAATGAATTGCAGAAATATACAAGATCCGCTTTAGGAAAGTCAGAAACCATAAATGTTGTACCGCACATTCAAAGCATGAGGACAACTCGCACAGCCCCAAAACTAAGCTAGCAACCTCCTCTTCTCAAAGCTATGAGGCTTAAACAAGCATCCTTGAGTCATCCTAAAGGGTGTTTCAAGTACCGAGAAAATGAGAGAAAGAAGAGAGAGAAGATATAAAGTAAACTTAAAATGAAAAAGTCATGAAAACCGTATTAAAATGAAAAGTTACTTAGGTTACAAAGCTTCGAGGGGGCTTATAGCCATACAAGAGGTGTGAAATGACAAATTACTCAAATATATGAAATTACAATAGGACAAATGGTAATTTATCAAAACGTGGTCATTTAGAATCAAAAACACCAAAAACACAGGCTGAGCAATTTCGCTATGCAGCAAAGTTCGCTAGTATAGTGAAAATTTCGCTAGGATTGCGAAATTTTCGCAATCCCTGCGAAATTTTCGCAATCCTAGCGAAAATCCCTGGATTGTTCCTGCTTCTCTATTTTGCTACTACATCACTTCCTGCACCTTTTTATTCATCACTTTGCCTTCAATTCTTCACTGCATCTTGACATTTTATTTCCTCAGCTCGGTGAAATCATCGAGGATTCTCGCATTCAGCACCAATAAGAATCCAAACTTGTCGACCGTCCCAAGACTAAAGAAACTATCCAAACAATCTCAAAACAACCGAAGCATTAAGTGGACATGCACATGACAATTGGCTTAATTTATATGATTAGTGCGCAAAAAGCACTCAAAACCTATCTTAAATAGGGCTCAAAATAGCACTTTTTGGGCACTAACCAAAGACCAAACAACCTTCTTGATCTATCTCTATAGATCTATATCCCCAATATGTAGGTCGCTTCTCCAAGGTCTTTCATGGAGAACGTTCTTTAATAATACATTGACCAATTGTAACACTGAGACGTCGTTTCCATTAAGTAATATGTCATGCACATATAACACTAGGAACACGACGGCACTCCCACTATCCAAGTGTGAGAAATCAAACTCTTTGATTATCTCATTAAATTGGATATTCCAACTCCTAGATGCTTGCTTCAATCCATAAATGGATCTCTAAAGTTTGCATACTTTAATGCCATTTCCAAGTGTGAAGACCTTTGGTTGTGTCATACACACATCCTTACTTAGGTTTCCTTGGTGAAAAGCCATCTTCACATCCATTTTCCATATCTCATAATCACAATGAGCAACAAATGCAAGGAATATCCTTTTGGATCTAAGCATGACTACTAGGCTTAAAGTCTTGTCATAGTCAATTCCTTGTCTTTGACAATAACCCTTACCTATAAGCTTAGCCTTATAGGTAATCACATTACCTTCCATGTTCATCTTCTTTTGAAGATCCACTTGAACCCTTTGGGTTTTATCCATTCGAGTGGATCAACTAAAGTCCATATTTGGTTGATTCACATGGAATCCATCTCTGACTCCATGGATTCAACCCATTTTTCAAACTTTGAACTATTTAGAGATTCATCGTAGGTAGTAGGGCCATCATCCTCTATGAGCAATATGTCCCACTGTTCACTGATGTGAAATCAATATTTCTTTGGAATAGTACGTATCCTACTTCTGCTATGATGTGCTTGTGTTTTAGAAGGATCAACTGCTACTTCATGAACATGAATAACATCCTTAGATTAAGTCAGTGGATTTGTGTTTGTTTGAGCACTTTGAACTTCACTAAGTTCACCCTTGCTCCCACTATCTTCTCTTAGAAGAAACTCTTTCTCTAAGAAGATTGTATACTTTGAAACAAGCAACCTTTGTTCCAAATTTTTGTAGAACTGATATCTAAATTTTCCTTAGGACATCCTATAAACAGACACCTTTAAGATTTAGCCTCAAACTTATCTAACATAGTTCGCTTCTTATATTCTGGATAACCCTATACTTTTCACCGAAAACTAGTGATCCTCATAATCCATCCCATATGGAGTAACCTCACTGACTCGATCGACCTGTTTACCACTTAAACGCTTGTCTCATGTGCATATTCTCTAAAGTGACTTGAGTAGATCCGCTCTGTTCCATCATAAACCTCACCAAGTCCAACAAGGGTTCGGTTTGTCCTTTTCACCACATTACTTGGTGCGATGTGTAAGGTGGAGTCCACTTGGATAAAGTCTCATTATCCTTGAGATAGCCTAGAAACTCTTAGCTTAAGTATTTGCCACTTGGATTTCATCTAAGTGATTTGATACTTCTTCCAAGTTGTTTCTTCGCTTAATTTCAGAATTCTTTGAACTTTTCAAAGGATTAAGATTTGTATCTCATAAGATACAAGTGCCCAAATCATGAATGATCATCGATAAAGGTAAAGAAGTAGACGAATCCACCTCTGGCATTAATAGACAAAGGACCATAAACATTAGAATGTATTAGGTCTAATGGTCCATAAGCATGTTCACCCTTTCCCATAAAGGGTAACTCGGTCATCTTTGCCTAACAAACAAGATTCACACTTGTCAAATGATTCACGATTAGATGATCTCAAGCTACAACAATTATGTAACTCAATATATTTCTACTTGCGTACAAGGTGACAATGCCATGAGTAAGATGATTTCCGATTATCTCCCTTTGGCCCTTTTATTGTCATTAAAGTTTAAAATTGGGTTGGACATATCTAATATGTAAATCCCATTGCTTAATGTACCACCAGCATAAAAGACATCATAATGTAACAACCATTGTTACAAAATATAAAAACCCTTTTATTCAAATAAGAAATTGGAAAAAGTTCTTCATCAATGTTAGGACATAACAACAATTATCCAAAGTTAAACAAAGATCACTAGGGAGGTTCAAAACATAAGTCCACATAGCGTACAGCCTCGTGTTTTACACCATTTCCCACTCCGTAGGTCTACACTCCTCGTGCTTCACTATTCCCAGCTCTCGTATCAATCCATATGTATGAGCCACGACCGGTATCATATACCCATTTTGCTAGGAGAAAGAGTATTAACTCAATGACATACCACCCAGATAGATGGCATCACATGCCACCTTCTTCGACTCCAAGTAGTGCTCTACAGCCTTTTCCACGGTGGCTAACTGACCACAATAAGTAAGTCTCTTTAGTGGGTAGTATTTGGCCGCCTTCTTTCTTCTCAACCAATTTTTCACAAATACCTGAGCACATCGAGCAAACTCTACGTAGTCCATCCTAGTTAAGCACAACCGCGTAAAACTATCGCAGGACTGCCGCAGAATCAACCACACTCAATTTAAAATCCATCCAATAACCTCCAATTGATTCAACTCTCTCAATGTAGTTCACATCTCGCATGCCGCATCGGGGGATGTCCTCCTCCATCTGAAACTCAAAAGCGCTAAGAGATTTTGAACCTTCGGCTTCGTAGATACTCATTATAATGTTCCTTAGACGTGTACTGAATATGCATCCGCGATCTTACACTGCCACGAAACTCATGATGGAGGTGTGGATAATCAATCCCGCCCTCGCGACTATCAACCAAGTGTTTGATATTCTCCAATAGTATCAACAATCGATTGAGGGAGGGTCAAACATGACATAAGCTTAATCTTTCCCTTTACGTAGCTATTCTCAATTCCTTAGTCGTGGCCCAAGAAGTTAGTCTCACAAAATATTGACATCTATTATTGACTGCGAGTTCACATTGGTTGATATGGTTTGATACTAATAACCTAGATGTAAAAGAGATCATGTTAAATCATACTTAAAATGCATGATTATTAAGGCTTGATAATTACCCATTTGAAATTATGACACTTGAATTTTGAAATTGGGGAATTGTAATTTTAAATCAGAAATTTAAAATTTGAAATTTGTACTAGGAGACTTCAATTTTAAAATCAAGAACTTTTTATTTTTAAATTGAGAATTTTTTAATTTTAAAATTAGAAGCTTGAATAAGTGAAATTGGAAATTTGGGGACTTAGATTTTGAAATTATGACACTTTATTTTTTTAAAATTGGAAACTTGAAAAATTGAAGTTAGAAATTAGAAATAGAGGGAGTTGTATTTTGAAATTAGGGCGCTTGAATTTTGAAACTGGGAATAGGTAATTTTGGAATTGGAAACTTGAAAATTAGAAATTAGAAATTAGAAATTAGAAATTGGGGGAGTTGAATTTTGAAATTAGGGCACTTGATTTTTGAAATTGGAAACATGAAATTTTTTGAAAATTTGGGAATTTGAATAAATTAAGGGTGGATGATGGTTCATGAATTAATTATTAAACAAAAAGCATCAACAATCCATCCAATTTAAAAAAAAAAAAAAGCAACAATATAAAAGGAAAACAAAACAATAATAATATATTTAAATGACTAATTAAAGAAAACAGTAAACTAAATAGATGTACAAGATAATTAATTAAACAATGAAATAACTATAAAAATAAAACGTAAAAATAAAAATATTTCTCAACTAAAAAGAAAGTCGAGGGAACTTACCTGGTAGAGGGACAGCTCCTCGGGCCAAGTCACCTCCCAAGACGAGACCGTCTCTAAAGTAGGGATCACCTCCCAAAATTGGGACCTCTAATTCCAAATTATTAAAACTTTTAAACTATGAGAGTTTTGAGCCTCTCTTCTTTTGAGGAGATGACCCATCATCTCTTAAAACAAATAAAAACTCATAAACAAGTTTAGGCCTCCAATTAGAGGCCTATTGTCCAAAAAAAATTTCTCATTTTTCTCAAGGGTTGGAGACTCTCCCTTTTATAGGCAAGGGAGGCCTCCCTCACTCTCTCATTTTCGAATGTGGGACTCCACATATCCTACAAAGGAAAAAAAACTCATCACAAGAACAAAACTTGGGATCTACAATAGGGTAGGTAGAAAGCTTAAAGGAGTTGAACATTGAGCTACTCCATACCCTGTGGTTCATGTAAATGAAAGAAAAATCCTTCTTGGTGATCTTGAAAGGATAGTGAAAATCAAACAAGTTTGGGGGACATGTGGTGAAAAAGATGCAATGAACCAAGTTTAGGGAAAGCTATGAGAACTCAATTATGTGAAAACTTACTATGCTTAAGGATGAAAAGAACCTAGAAGAGAAATGAAGTGTGTATGTTTTGGTTAAACTCAAACCTAACATGACTTACTTAACTACCCTTTACCTAAGTCATACATTACAAGCTATTGAAGACCTATTTGATCCAAAGAGTTGTGAATTGCCTACATTAGTGGAGAATGATATGCCCAACAAGCCTATGGAGTCTTACACACTCATAAGTCATGGAATCACCATGTGAGTAAGAGATCCTCATTCCACTTTACGTCATCTAATTTTATCTATACAATTGGCTAATTGACGGAAGACTACACACACACACTCAAGAACTATGGTTTAGGTATGCTTAACTTATAGTCAACCTATTTTATTGAAAGATGCTATTTGGAAGTCTTCTTTTGCTGTGTGAAGGTAAAGTCCCTGAGGCAACTATCACAAAATTTCTCCTCATTATGTAACGCTCTTTTACCTTTTAAAGACCTGTTCACTTAAACACATTTCATATACCCATTTCTAATATGAATAATTAATATTCATTTAAAACATAATTATTTATGGGTATATGATATCAAGACCTAATAACATTCTTTGACATAAAAGAATATATATACATTCATTAATTCAAATAGGGCCCATAACTGTTCTTGAATAACGCATTTATACAAATTGGCATTCCATGCCTTTTCAAATACATTTAAAAAATGATATTCTTAGAGTTACTTTCTCTTTAAAACACATTCCATAAATATCCAAAACAAAATGAGTCAAAAATGTATTCTTCTCATGAAGACTTTTACTTTATTGAATTCAATGCAAAATAGTTACAAAATATCATGAATGGAATGATATGCATGGGACGGAGCATTTACTTATACTCTGCGTTGTTTGACGGTGACTCCACGGCTGGCGATCTTCGGTCCTGCTACTTTCTACTTGGTACCTGCGCGTTGATAAAAATAACACGCTAAGAATTTTCATGCTTAGTGGTTCTGCCCACGGTCTCATTGGTTGGTTTAAGTGATAATACGATTTTATAGGCGAAACACTTTTCATTTTTCTTAAGCTGACCAATGCATTTCAATACCTTATAAGATATGTACCATTTAATCAATTACAATTCATTGGTCATCTCAAACTATGCATTTTCATGTGCAACAAATCATTCAGATCATAAATTGATTCGTGCCACAGTAGGGTGATATGGAATCAACAATATTTGTATCCTAAGAATTTCCTCTTGCCGTGGTCAAACTCTTGCGATATAGCGGCTCAGGTCGAACACGAGGATGGGTTCATCTTACAAATGATTTATCATGTTTCAAAATAGTGAGGAGCTTTTTCATTTGGATTTTCGGATTTTGCATTAAAAAGTGTGGGTGTTGTTTGTCACTGATTAACCAAAGATTTAAATTAGGTGTGAAGATACCTTGAAAGTCTTGGGTCACTAGCTTGATAAAATGAGGTTATAAAGGTATCCTTGGGTTATTTCCTCGCATTAGGGCAAATGACATATAGTCATAAAGCAGGATCTTTGTTTAACTTTAAAAACCAACCCTTAAAAACATTCCTAGTTGAACCATAGCACTTACTGAACATTTAATGTTTCTACAGTTGAAAACCAAGCATTTAACCTACTTTCAATGGCTCATAAATGACATCTAATGGATGTCAGTGTATCTACCATTAAGAATACACTGAACCCTGAAGCATGCCAAGTTTTGACCAAAGGAAATACATTAAATAGCATTAAACCCTAGTTTGGAAAGTTTGAAACACAAAAATACGATCACCTTCCATTAAAGCGAGAACACATGCAAACCAGCATCTACCAACCTAGCAGCCCTCATCTTGAGTTTTGGGCTTGTGACATCCTTTGAGTTGTCATCTTCAAAGGGGTGTGTTTGGCAGCCGAGAAAATGGGAGAAAGAAGAGAGAGAAGAGAGAAAACTGTAAACCTAAAACAGGGGCTGTGAAAACTGCGTGGATTCCAAGTTGATTGAAAGTTAGGGTTACAAAATGTTATAAAGTGGATTATATAGCCTTACAAGAGATGTGAAATACCAAAATAACCAAAATAATATGATTACATTGAGGCGAAATGGGAATTACACAAAGCGAGGTCGTTTGGATCACAAAAGAGGCGACATTTTAAACATTGCCACGATGAATTTGCTATCATATAGCGAAAATCGAGAACATAAGCGAAATTCAAGAGTAACGCTATGCAGTGGTACAAAAGCTATGTTGTGAAAATTTATTTATGTTAGTGAAATTTCTCTATCATAGAAAATTTGACGTAATGCGAGGTGCCGCTAACATCTTGAAGAGCACCGCCGATCTTGAGATCTTTGCTCATGCATGAGCGAGATTCTGGTCTCACGTGTGCTTTGCGATAGGCTTGCCTTTCTTTGCTTCCGGCTTGACATTTCTTCATCAGGCTTGATGAAATCACTTGAAATTCATACGAACTTCGGCATAAAACATCACGATTTCGATGCCAAGCTTGATGTGATAAGCGGAGGTTCCAGAAGCTTTTACCAAAACTACCAAAAACAACCTCGAAACAAAATCGGTAGTACTAATCGGACTGCACATGTCAATCGACGAAAATTAATATGATTGAAAATGCGCTAAAGCACTCAAAACCTTTCTTAAATAGGACTCAAAATAGCACTTTTTGGGTACTAATCACACCCCCCAACCGACACGTTGCTAGTCCCTTAGCAATGCTAAAAACAATTAAGGGTATGCAGTGTATGCTGTCCAAAAAGTGTGTGTACAAGTGAGGCCTTACCTTCAATATGAACAATTTAGACCCTGTACAATAACCATCATGAGAGAACAAATGCCATATAGGAATAAGTTTGGGGAGACGACATCAGTTTCAAGGAAGTCGAGCTGAACTTCCACGAATCCTAAGTGTTTTTGAAGGTAACCGAGTTTGAACCAATAAGTTGAAGCTATTCCCTCCCCTAACCAAGCTCTCATCCGAGGTTATAGCGTGAGTCAACCTAAATAGATTCGGTTACGCTCTTGTTTCTTGCCCGATTGTATTTGTGGGTGCGTCACCAAAATCTACGACTTCACGAAGTCAGGTGTAGCGAGGGTCCACGTGACTCTGACCAATTAAGGTTTAGGAATCAAGTCAAAGGATCTGCCGACCACTAACTCTTCAGCCTTCACCTCGGACTTCGAGATGATTTCGAATCCAGCACCTGGCTCGCTAAAACTCTACCACGTCCGCTGTGTAGCGAACACTAAGTCGATGACTCCCAACTAGTGAAGGTTTAGGGCACCGGGCTTTAAAGGCTTTCGCCATATACCCCTCGGACTGCGTTCGGGTTTCAAGGCAAAGTGTCACGACTTTCATTTCTATTTTTCTTCTTTCTTTTTCTTTTCGCTTTTTCTTTCTTTTTCATTTGGAAGACTTCATTGGTCTTCTTTTTGTGGGTAACCTGTGAAGAGCCTATTACGGTCGTCCAGCAAATCTGAGCCGGTTTGCAAAGTGAAAAAGAATTATATAGCTTCACAACCTATTGATGGCCCAGTGTGTGCAAGTGTGTGATCCAGCTAAGGCGGATGTACAAGGTTGAAAACTTTGGAACTTCAATCGGCAAGCAATCATGCATGGAACTGTTCTAGCATTATGGTAGCGTACAGGGCTTCAATTCTTCAACTAAAGGTAAGAGTAGAAACACAAAAATATAGGCACAAAAAATGGTTTGCAAAAGTGTAGAAAAATGTAAATATTGCTATAAAGCTTTTGATATAACCAAAGTGGCTAATACAAGCTTAACATAGCCCCAGCTTACAACAAAAAGTATCCTTTACTATTAGAAGCTAATACATGCATCTATCTGACCACATGCAAGCAAGTAGATGAGTTAATAAGAAGCTAAAAACAAGACAAAATATGATAGAAGACACTGACTCTAACTTTCCCCCGGCCAAAGTATAAACATGTCTCAACGGGTGAGGATCGGAAGGTAGAAGGGTCTGACACACCTCACTCTCGTGGTGAATTGTAGATGCCCGTGGATCTGAAGGCTGTTTGTGGCGGCTGAGACATATCAAGGAGGAACGCGACAGCGGATTGATCCGCAGTAGCCAATTTGGCGGGAGGCAGGTGTGGCTCATAATATGAAGAAGCATGGCATGATTCTGCGAGTGACCTGACTCGGGCCATCCGCTGGTCTAACGACGCTTGTGTAGTAGCAAGTGCGCGAGCCCGACATCCATAACGGCGACTAGGCTCCCACAGATGACATGGATATGCTACCGGAGGCTGTTTGTGAGGTATGGGATGGTCCAACGGTGTCGGTGAAATTTGGGGCAGTAGGAGATGGAGCTGGAGGAGATGAATCTGGAACTAAGGTCCTCTCCACCTCCACCTCCACCTCTGGAACAGGATGCTCTCCCCTCAGTGGGTCCTTTGCAACATCATCTGCTACCTCTTCCTGCTGCCAGAGAATAATAGAGAGTGGCATGTATAGAGATCGCTCGGTAGATAAAACCTGGGGACAACTGATCCACCGCTCAATGCGTGGCTCCTCAAGGAACCCCATATGCTTTAAGACCTGGCTCAGCAACCTCGGCATCAATAAAGGAAAAGCCTCAACTCGAGCCAGGCCCTTGCGGTGGACCTTCTCCTCAAAATGCAACAAGAGAAGTCATGGCCGAGCTTGGAGGACTAAACGGGAATCCCTCGGAGATCTGTATAGAGCCTCAGTATAGCTCCCTGCTTGTACATAGTCTTTGTAGTGGGAATAAGGCGTCCGGAGCCGTGGTCCACTAGGGCATGCGTGGGGGAAGGCGTCGAGGCGGAAGAATATAGGCCGGCTATGGTATCTCACAGCCGAGACGAACCATCTATTTGTGATGTTTGAGGCCACCACCGTGTCGATGGAATTCACGAACTGCGGCGAATTTGAGCGGCTATAATATCGGAGGCTCGGGTACGGGAGGCGGCGTTATGCGAGCCGGATCTCCAGCGGTTAGGCACTCTGCGGGATGTCATGGTGTGTGGTAGAACTCGAGCCTGACCGGGGATAAGAAGAGGCGCCTCGGTGTCATGAAGGTAGCGGTGAATGCTATCGGGATCAGCGCATCGAGTCTGCGAAGCGGTCGCAGTGGTCAATACCCGGTATGTCATGATATGGCTCCCCCATGGAAGTCTCGGCACGCAGATGACATTCCACAGGATCGGATCAGCGATTGAACATAGGCGCCCCGATCCTCGAGGCGTGATAAGCGGGCGATGAACTCTCATCGGCGGAGGAGGCGGCGGCTCACGGCTGGAACCTCGAACTCACCGGGCTTGATGTCAGGGCCGGCTTGGAGGGGCGGGGCCCTCTGGAGTGGTCTCGGATGCGATGGAGATGGGCGGGGTCCTGTCGATATGAGATGGGGCTCGGGAGTGCGGGCCTCCTCGTCTCTGGCAGCGGACCAATGTTGGTGTGGTGTCTCTGCGGCACACAGTGGGAGAGTGACCATGCAGCCACAGGGTGCACGCACCGTCTCTCTTAAAGTGCGAACCTGACCACGGGCACATGCTGATGGCCCCGTAGTGCGAACCATGGGCGATGAGCTCGGGCGTGTTGGCGAGGGCGGAAGCGGGGCTCGGTGGCAGCGGCGGCGCGCGGCGGTGCGCTGCGTGCTCGGGCGCGGTGACTAGGGGCTCGGTTGCGAGGCTCGAGGCGGCGACGGGGCTCAAGGCGATGGTCGCCGCCTGTGGCGTGCGGTTCTAAGCTGCGGGGAGCTTGGCTGATGGTGGGAGCGGGCGAGGCTTCCGGGCCTGAGCTCAGCGGGCGGGAGTGCAGGGGACTGGTGGCTCAGGTCTGCTGGGGCGAGGGGCAAGCTCAAGACATGGAGGCTCTCGGCAGGGGCGGCTCTGGAAGGAATGTGATCGGAAATGAGGTGGGGCCCTTTTTTGAAACCTGGTAGGGCGTTGAAGGTCAGGGGAGGCCAGAATAGGCGCGAGAATGAATTTCGCCATTATTGCGAAATTCAGAAGCACACTGATTCCAACTGAGAAAAACACAAAATTTAATTTAGATAAATTAAAATAAAATAAAATAAAAATAAATATAAAAAAATAAAAATAAAAATAAAAATAAAATTAAAGTAAAATTACTAAAAATTGAAATTTTTATATTTAGTTAAAATTAAGATAAGGAAAATTACTAAAAATAGAATAAGGCGAAAATTGACCAAATTAAAAATTTAAATCAAAATTTTTGAGGCTGCGGTTTGGTCTCGATGGAAACTTAGCTCATTTACACTTGGTTCCATTCATGGAGGATCTGAAATGACTCGCCGCCTGCGATAATGTGTCGCTGCGGATGCACTCGTGCTCGGCTCCTTTGTGTTGACTCTTTTCACTTGGTGATCTTTAGGCGAGATCATTGGCTCAGCGAGGTGACAAATCTGATCCATTCTCCACCAATTGCTTCCACTTTCTTTATCAATTCCTCTTGCGGTTGTGATCATTTGGTTCCACTGTACTTGGACCCGGTGAAGCGGACTTCATCAAACTCACATAAATGTACGCTAGTTTTGTGCTTGTTGCTCAGGTGAAAAATATTGAGCTCCAATGTCATGTTCAAATGTGAGATGCATGACTCCATTCCGACAATTAATTATCGCATTGGAAGTGGCCAAAAAATGGTCTTCCAGGGATGATTGGCACATGATTAGGCCCAGTGGTCGTTGCGTTATCAGCTTTACAAAATCCAGCAGGTGGTAGAATTTGTCACCTTTGCAAAACATCCTCCTTATTCCTTAGGAATTTTTCTTAGATCGATCGGCCTAATGAGAGAGTGATGTTGGTAGGCTTAAGCTCACTAAGCCAATTTGCTTATGCTGAATATGGCGGTAGGTTGTAGCCTCTAAGTCAACCCAGTTCTTTGTCTAAGCGAAGTCCCTCGATGTTGGTGATAATGTGGGGGGATCTGGTTCCTTGTATTTCCATAGGGGTCTTGCTGCGAGATAATTGCAGCTGACTTGCTGCATTAGGAAGGCTTTCTTTCAATGCTTGACCCTCTTTTGGCCAGTGCCACGGGTCATGAAAAATTTTGCATATGTTGGGACTGTTTAATCATGTCAACGTGAGATATTTACGCCAGCTTGCCTTAGCACCTCCCAATTTCAAAGCAGTTTGTGATTTTTCTTGCCTGCAGTGCTTGAAATGGAGGGCATGTTTTCTTCATTAAATCTTCCACGATTATTATTCTCTGGCTTCGACTTCCTCTTCTTTCCTTGTTTCTTTAACAATCTTGGGCATTGGTTGCTCGATTTCACTCCCTCCTCAAAGTGATGCTTTACGCCGTCCATCCTTGGGTTGTTGGAAGAACCTATTTCATGGACCCCCTTTGGATTTGGCGTGTTTGGGGAAGAGAATCTTCCTTTCTCTTGCCTCGAAGCAAATTGTTAATCCACAGTGATGGAATACGTAGATTATCAATCTTTTAGATTAAGGCCTTTCAAGCCCACGTCTATTCTCTTATTCGAGGTGCTTTTCCACGGTATCTATTCTTTGAGCTTGATTGTACATTAATTCCTTTTGCTCTTCCACAAAATCACTTACTGCCTTGCTGGAGTCGAAAATAGCGTTCAAAACGGGGATGATGATGGTGATGGTGTGGTTGAGATGAGGAGACAAAGCTGGCATTTTGCACGGGAGGCATAAGCGGGGGTTAGGCTTCCAAGAGAGATTAGGGTTGTTCCTCCAATTGGGATTATATGTATTACCATATGGGGTATTGGGTTGTGGCTTGTATTGGCCCACGGCATTGGCATGCTCTGCCATCAAATCTCTCACTGAGGGAGCAATTGGACAGTGTTCTTGTGGATGGCCATTGGATTGGCAATTGATGCATGAGTTAGCCTGCACAGGATTTTCAGTCACTGCCTGCACCTCATGTAGCCTCTTTCCTTCCAACTCTTCCACCTTCCTTGCTAAGGTCGATATCTTTGCTTTCATCTCCATATCCTCAGAAAGTGAATTCCTCCCCTTTAGTGGGCTGAAGGTCTCATTTTCTCCACCTCCCTTGGGTTTGGCTCATCCCATCCCTTGGAGGTTTCGGCCACATAGTTCAAAAAGTCCATGGCCTCATCCGGGTGTTTGCTCAAAAAGTCAACTCCACACATGGTTTCGAGCAATTGCTTCATGGCTGGAGACATACCACCATAGAAGTGATTCCTGAAGCATCAAGTGTCGAAACACGTGATGTGAATGACTGCGATGGTCTCCATGAATCTCTCCCAACACTGATAAAACTTCTCATTGTCGTGGGCAGCAAACGTGTAGATTTGCCTCTTCAAATTGTTGGTCTTATGAGCCTTTGAAGAGAATTTTTAAGATTACGCTCTGCGGCTTCTGCCCGACTTCTAATGGTTCTTGGTCTCGGTGGAGTCGCCATATTTTGGCTTTGTCCTTGAGGGTTAATGGGAATGCCTTCAACTTCATCAAATTCATATCGGTTACACCCTCCTTAAAAGTTATGCACACTTCCTCAAAATCCCGTATGTGGGTGTATGGATTTTCATTTTCCAACCATGAAATGTGGGAAAGCGGGGGCACCGGATAAGTCTTACAACCACATCATCGCGGTGGTATTGATGCGGAAGGTGCACTCACCCTAGGAGGGTGTATGTAGTCCCTACGTGCGACACGTATCTTTGTTGGATTCATAAGTACGCTTGTTGACTACTGCTTTTCCTCAAGTAAGAGGATCCATTTTCTTTATGCACTTGACTTCACGACATGATGGGTTGGTGGCCTGCAAACTCTCTGTGATCTACACGATATATCTCTATCCCAATGATGCATAAACACCTATAACACAAAATGAGACAAAGCAAAGAACAACAACAAGTCTTGCCAAAAAGATTAGTGTTAGCTAAACAATTAAATGACTGTAATGATAAAAACAACCTAGCAGTGGCTGCTAAGTAAAGAAAACTTGAAATTCTAACAAACGAAATTCAAAAATGGTTGAAAGGTCACCAACACTTGTAATGTAGATTACAAGTACTTATCAACTCATCATCTGTAGTTTGGCACCATCCCCGGCAACGGCGCCATTTGATTCGTGCCACGCAGTGGGTGTCTGGAATCCAGCAAATATTTGTATCTAGAATTTCCTCTACTACTAGTAGTCAATCTCTTTGCCAGTATAGAGGCTCTGAGGGTCGAACACGGGGATGGGTTTTCATCTTACAAATGATTTGTATCATGTTTCAAAATGGTGAGGCTTTCATTTGGATTTTCGGATTTAAGCCAAAGTGTGGGTGTTGTTGTCCTTTGGAGTTAGCGAGGCGAGTTTAAATTAAGGTGTGGAAGATACCTTGAAGTCTTGAGTCACTAACCCAGTAAAGTGAGTTTACTCAAAGTGTCCTCGGGTTATTTCCTCGCATTAAGGCAAATGACATATAGTCATAGCCAAAACCATATCTTTGTTTAACTTTAAAAACCAACCCTTAAAAACATTCCTAGTTGAACCATAGCATCTACTGAACATTTAATGTTTCTACAGTTGAAAACCAAGCATTTAACCTACTTTCAATGGCTCGTAAATGACATCTAATGGATGTCAGTGTATCTAACATTAAGAATCTGCCCGAACCCTGAAGCATGCCAGAAGTATTGACCAAAGGGAAATACATTAAATGGCATTAAACCTAGTTTTGGAAAGTTTGAAACACAAAAATACAGTACACCTTCATTAAAGCGAGGAACACCTGTTGACATCTACCGACCTAGAAACCCTCCTCTTCAAGGTTTTGAGGCTTAGCGAGCATCCTTTGAGTTGTCATCCTCAAAGGAGTGTGTTTGGCAGCCAGAAAATGAGAGAAAGAAGAAAGAGAAAGCGTAAACCTAAAACCGGGGGTTGTAGCTAGCGTGGATTCAAGTTGATTAGAAGTTAGGGTTACAAAATGTTGTAAATTGGCTTATATAGCCTTACAAGGAATGTGAAATACCAAAATAACCAAAATAATATGATTACATTGAGGAAAAATTGAATTACACAAAAGCGGGGTCATTTGAATTCACAAGGGACGTATTTTATTTATGCTGCGAGTTAATTTCGCTATCATAGAGAAAATTTCGCTATGATAGTGAAATTTCGCTATCATAGCGAAAATCTAAGGCATAGCGAAAATTCAAAAATTCGCTATGCATAGTAATTTTCGCTATGATAGCGAATTTTCGCTATGATAGCGAAATTTCGCTATCATAGAAGAACTAATATGCGAAATTTTTAAGCTTCGTGCGAGAATTTTCGCTATCATAAGCGAAATTTGGCCATGAATTAAATTTTGCTAGAGTTGAAATTTTCACTATCATTCGCGAAAATTGCGCCAATCATTGCGAAAATTTCGCTATGCCACCTAACAAAAAATTCTTGATCCTCATTGCTTCACACTTTTGATCGACTTGCATTTCTTCGCTTTCCAACTTGACATTTCTTGTCCGGCAGTAAAATCGTAGGAAATTCTACGAACTTAGCATAAAACATCACAATTTGATGCCAAGCTTGATGTGATGGCGAGGTTCGAAACCTGCAAAACTACCAAAAGCAACCTCGAAAACAAAATCATTGATACTAATCGGACACCACTTTTTATGTCAATCGGCTTAATTAATATGATTAGTGTAAAAGCATAAAACCTATCTTAAATAGACTCAAATAGCACTTTTGGGTACTAATGTAAATCATGCATACCATTCTCATTATCATTTTGCATTTTAGCCCTTATCAAATTTAACTTTATGCTTTGATTGCATAGATAACGAGAATCAAACACGGTCCGTTTGTAGGTCAGTGTAAACATGGTTTTATAAAAATATGTACTCCGTTGGTGTACACTACCGATATTGTCCCGTTGGACTACAAATCGGTATGCCACAATAGTACGTTTGTTCGACTCCTATTGATATACCAATTTATCCTTAACTCGAATTCTAATGGTTAACATTCTTTTAAGGGCATTAAAACCATTCAATTCAATTTACAATAGTATATATATACATTTGTATGCAAATAGAACATTTTTACATTCATGCAATTTTCTTATCTGGAAGTCGTTTCAAGAAATTGTCTCAAATCACTTAAAACAAATCATTTAAAACACAAATCAATATGCACTTTCTTGTCAAACATTTCCAAAATTCAAATCATTTCGTAATTATTCAAATATTTTAGAAATAGAGAGGGTTTGAGAACAAACCAAAATGTCGCTTTGATTCCAATCTTCGAATCTTGACTTGATGGATTTCTCCTAGTCATCCCCTATTCAAATACAATGGAAATCACAAATTAATTAGGTTATTCTAGGAGTTTTGGTTAGGGTTGATGTCTCTATAATACTAATTGAGTTGCAAAATTTTAAGGGACACATGAAACTATATTTTCTCATGCTTCCTTCAAGAAATTTATAACTGTGTGAAAGATCTATTTTAGTAGGAATTGGAATAATCATTTGGATACTTTGAGCTTCAGTACAACATTTTAATGCCAAACTAGTTAGTATGCTGGCTTCGCTCGATTACCCTCTTGTTATTCTCGTTCGGGGTCTTAACTCCATATATTGGTAATGGTTCCTTCTACTTATTTGAAGCTATGGTTTTAAGGTTTCTTCTCCATTTTGAAAAATCCAATTTGGACCACCAAAACTCAAGTCATTGCATTTTACATTCGAATCTCAATTTCAAGCGATCGGTACATTCGATGCATAACTCCTTTAATGATTTGGGACCTTTGGGGTAACAATTTGCATACACTTCCTTCAAGTAAATTCATCCCCTAGAAGTCTATTGTACCCATAATTTTGAATCACTTAATTTGGATAAGTGAAACTCAACTTATGGCCAAAACACCATAACAACACCTAAAACAGAGCATACCCGTGAGCTACCCGAACTCAACTTTAAGCCCATATTAGGGAGCCTTAGAGCTACAATTTGCTCCTGGTCCCTTCTATAAATTTGTATCCTTATATCTTATGGTTATTTACCAATTCGAATCACTTAATGTGGATGATTATAACGTAACCTATAGCAAAAACAAGAACATGGGTTTTGACAGCATTTCCTTTGAAAACCAAATATTTTCCCTTTTTACAAACACTCCTCCAAACCAATCCAAACCAATACCAAAACCCATTTACAACCAATAAAAACACCTTTATCCACATTTGGGGTTTCTGACCCAGGCTCTGAGAAAAGGAGTTAGGGTTTAGTTTCTTACCTTTGAATCTCTTGATTCTCAAGCCCTAACTCTCTCATTTTTCTTCTTGCAAGATCTTGAACAAATGGGTTGGATTTTTGCACCAAATCTCACCTCTTCACATAAAACCCTAGATTCTCCTCTCTTAAGCTCTCTAATACGCTTTTGCCCAAATGGGCATTCTAAGACCAAATGTGGTCTTAAGTCATTAAATCTCATAAGGCTTTGTTTGACCTACAAAATCCATTTTTGGACTTAAGTTCTCCCTAATTTACTATATAGCCCATACTTTTCTCTATTTGCACTTCAATCCCCATATTTACACCTAGACATGTATTGTTATAACATGACCCTTAGGTCCTCTTTTTCTAAATTTTCATTTTGCCCTTTCAGCAGGTTAATTCCCAGGTTCTATCATTTGACATTTAGCATTTATCACTCAATCACATATACTCATTTTCGATTATATAACATTTAACATTTTCATTTTGTCATTTATCAATTCCTGGAAAATCCTCATTTGGCTGGATTTATACACTAAACATATAATAAAATTATTATAAAAATTATAGGGTATTTTTGGTGCGTTACACATTAAGCTCACATATTTTATTTTGTTTGTTGAATACATTTTTTGTAACGACCCGTACCAAATAATACAAGTTTTTAAAACGTTTGACCAAGTTTGTCCAGTTGACTGACAATTAGTATGGGCTGAGTTGACTTTTTCAAGGATGAACTTTGGGTTGGCTAAGACACCATTTACGTGAGCCTCATTGTCACGAGTTCATGGATGGGTTGAACGTCAAAATCCGAATTACGGATAGAAAGTTATGACCCTGGGGAGTTCAAGCGCGATGTTTAGCGAATCCCGAATCGGTCTAGGAGGTTTTTACTGAAAGCGACCCTAGGCTCTATATAAACCTTTATTTTGCGTGCCAAATAGAACCTAGCCCCAAACACACCCATTTTGGGCTCCCGAGCCCTAAGAAAACTCCCCCAAAAACCACTTGAGCACCCAGCCCGGGTCTTTTCGGCCCATTTTAGACAAACGGGTTTGGCGAAAGGTAGGAGCGACAGCTACCCACTTGCTACGTGCCAGCCAGGAAGGAGCGCCACCCGCCGAGCGGCGTCGCCGACAAATTCCACGGCCGAACCACAGCCGGACAGCGCCCAGTCGGGTCGGCGAACACGACCGCCCGCGGTGGGTCATCGGATTTTCCTATTTTCCGGCCATTCCAAGCCGACCCATGCCTTCCTCCCACCATTTTTGGACTCTCTGAACTCATTCCCGTGGTCTCTTTTCGCAGATTCCTCACCGTTTGAAAGATACGACGAAAACAAATTTGTTTGACTATTGGATCGAGTTTTCCGGCCACCACAGCAACCTTTGGACCAAGGTAAAGAATGCTGCTTGTATTTCTGGTTTCTCTGAGCTCCGTTGATATAAAGTTTGTAAATGTTGGACGTCGTTTGGTTAGTTTTCCATTTTTGGGTCATTTCGGGTAATTACCGAAATGGTTTGGACTGAAATTGGGCACAATTGGTCAAATTAGAAGAAATTGAAGTTGGATTAGTGATATTGGACATTTTTATGAGTTATTGGAAGGTTCAATTTCGAAAGATTAGCCTCCGGGGTGAAAAGCCCCAATTTTGGGTATCGGGTCTATAGGGTGCACTGTATAATTGGACCTGTCGGGGTCTAATTTAGATAGTTTCATAGTTCTAAAAATTATTCAAAGACATTTGGGGCATCCCAATGTCTTTGGTTTAGTTAATGGAGCCTAAATGGTATTTTTATTATATTACGGCGCTCACCCGAACCTAGAGCGTTCTTGCGAGAGGAGCGGGAGGCGAGCATCACGTAGTGCGTAAGTGGTTTACATGTTTTTAAATGCTTTGGGGTATTATTATGATATATAATTGTGGTTAATTATTATATATATAACTTATTTGATCGAACGGTTGATTATGCGTAAATATAATTATCTGTTTTTATATAAACAAGTTATCATTTCATGTGGATTTTGTCAACATTTTAAATATTTGGAAATTTTATTGAGTTCATGGATAAATTTGTGGTATTCAAACATTTTGGTACATGGATTGAGGTTTTAAATCATTTTGAAAAGTTATTGATTTAAGAAATGGATTTTGAGACTTTGTGAAATGATTATAATGCGGTATCGTTGGAAAGGTTTATTAGTTGCCCGATATCGGAGGTTTGCGAAGGTTATTAGTTTCACGTGATGTCGGTTACAGAAGGTTTATTAGTTGCCCGCGTGATGTCGGTTTTACCCGAGTTTATTAGTTGCCACGTGATGTCGGGGTTTGCAGAGGTTTATTAGTTGCCACGTGATGTCGGGTTCTGGGGTTTATTAGTTGCCGCGGTGTCGTGGGGTTAGGTTTTAAACCGGTTTACTATGGGTATGTAATTGCGATTACATTGTTGGTTTCTTAGTAAGGTAAAACCATTTCAATATTTATGGTTATTGTATTTTCATGATTATTTTTACGACATGATGGTTATATATATTTTATGCTAAATTTTATGTTGTGAACAAATTCAGGTTATAATTTCCGTAGTAATCATGTCGGTTAAAATTTTGAGCATGAATTTCACATTGTTGACTTAGGTATAAGTTTGGGTTTTGTGAAATGATTCCAAACGGGGAACCTTATAAAAGAGTGGACGTGAGGTCTTGAGAGAAGGAATTTTTGAAAAATAAAACCTTATAAATTATGCCACTCACTGAGATTTGTTATCTCACGTTTTATTGTTTTAAATCCGTTCTCTAGGTCGGGCCGGTCAGTGAGATCTGCCTCCACGCCCGACTTAACGTCACCCGTTATCTGCCGGCCGGGTTGCGTAGTATCTTATCATCTTTTTCTTTAGTGGACTTATAATATTTTCATTGTACCCTAAATTAGCAAACACTCTTAGAATACTCGATCTTAGTATTGAACTCATATGAGTCTTTATCATGTGTTTGTGGTTATAACTATCTGATAAGATGGGTCGGTTGTGGTTGAGCGATTATGGATCTTTTATATATATATATATATATATATATATATATATATATATATATATATATAACAGTATTACATTAATGTGAGTGTTTACTTTCTTTCTTAAAGTTGGGGTTCCATTGGACATTCCTAGGGATTGTACGAGTGGGAACCGCTAAGCGAGACCACCGGGAATCTTGGGAGGGTTTCAGGTCGAGATGCTTGTCATTTTTGGGGAAATGGTTTTTGTTTCTTTGGCAGGAAAGAAAAATGTGCAGAAGTTGGGGTAGGCGGTAGGTGTGAATCTCATTTGCCTTTAGGCATGTTTTTCATGTATATTAGGCTTTTGATGCTAGATTCACACAATGATCATGCAATAAATGCTAAATCCGCTTTTCCTAACATTTTGTAAAAATCATGATGAAAAATCAACAAAATGAAGCAAGGAAACACGCAAAAATGAGACAATTACTGATATAGCACTCGATGTCGAGAAATCCAATTCCAATGTCATGACATCCTATGAAGAATTCTGAAGACATAGCTACTGGTATGTTGCGAGATCCAATCTCTATGTCACAACATTGAAGTGGAGCTTGAAGACATACGTACGGGGTATGTCGCGACATCCAAAGAATATCTAAAGCTGTGCATTTTGGCATGTCGCAACATGCACTCCGATGTTGCGACATCCATCGTCGGGCTTGGGCACAACCTTTCAATTTTTGGCCTATTTTGAGGCCCATTTCCTGAAATACTATATAAACACTCATTTATATGATTCTAGTGTTTAGATTTTGAGCAATTTTTAGGATTCCTCTTCTCTTCATCTAGAATCACTTAGGGTTTTTTTATTTTAATTTCTTTTAGCTTGGATTTGGAGTTTCTCTTGAAGATCTAAGCTACCTGAGGCCTTCATTCATCCTTGGAGCCGAGCTTGAAGATTTGTTCATCTCTCATTTGTTACGTATTTCAAACTCTACTATGTTTTATTTCTTTCATTATTATGGTTGTAATAGACATGATTTTGATTGATCTTTGGATCGTAATGAATAGCTAACATTCTCCAGGGTTGATTGTTGGATTTGATGTTTGATTTATATCATTTTTAGAATAGTTTTGTGGAAGTATGCTTGTGTTGTTGTTTTTGATGTAAACCTTTGATGATTATGGTTTCTTGTGATCATATTGTGTTGGGAAATATGCTTGAGACCTAGTTTGTAAAGATTTCATCTAGGGTTTCCCTAGTGATTGTTGGAAATGAACTAGAGGTCTTGGTTATTTCAAGCTAGTGTGATTTAATCAAGGTAACCTAATTAACCTAGTCAAAAAAGTTTAGGAAATCAGAAATGTACGGTACTGAATGAATTTCATTAGGGTTAGACATCAATTAACATTGTGTGAGGGTTGTAAGGACTTAACTATGACCAACTCTTACATAGTCCAGGTTGTTTTATTGCAAGGACGTAACTGTGACAAATAGAATGCCTAAGAAAAGAATTGCCTTAGAAAAGTATCACCCTAATTACCTAGTGACACTAACTATGAATGAGGTTAGTGTGAGAAATTGGGAAGGGGGTGGCGGGGACCGCAAAGTGAGAACCTAATACCTTTTCCTTAGACAAACACAAGTTGTACTTTCACTTAACTCGTGCATAATTAATATAAATCAAGGCAGTCAACCCTAGTCTTTCACCTTGAGTCTTTTTTTCTTGTTTGATCCATTCCTTGCTAGTTAAGCATAAGTCATTCTTGTTTTATCTTGGTTCTTTTATTTTTATTTTGAAAATCTTCATTTCCAAATCATTGATCCTCTTGGATAGTGAATAGCTTGAGTAACCGGGGTACTTAGTCCCCACTAAATTGCAATTTCCCCATGGGATCGATATCCAGATTTTAAAAAGAATTCCACTTTTACTACTACTTTTTGGCTCGTGCACTTTCGGAAAGTTTAGTTTTATAATTTTATACAACACTTAAAGAGCCTAACACAAACAAAACTCACACTCACTCAGGTGAGTGCGAGAATTTTTCGCACTCACTTAGGTGAGTGTGAGTTTGCACTAGAAATCTATGATATGCTTTGTTCTCAAAAATTCTCGTCAATGAAATGCATGTCTTTTTTCTTAAGTATGTTAGACACATGCTAGGCTCCACTAAACATAGAATGTTGATAAATTTTACCAAATTTCCCTATAAATCAAGAATCCCCTTTCTTTGCCTTTTTATTTTTTTTTTCAGATTCCAAGTGAGTGCAAGATTGGCACATATTTGAATATCTTGGTATTTTGTGTTCCTCTTTTTCTATCTATGCCTCAATATGTTCTAGGCATGTCATGGCATCCTCGTGGGTCTCAGATATGGACTGTAAGTCTCCTAATGACCTTAGATGGACTCTTTCTCAAGTAACCTTGCAAAATAAGAAAAAGAAGAGAAGAGATCAACCCATTATTGAACTAGATTAAAAATAATTAAACCAAACTAAAAACCCAAAAGATAGCTAAAGAAAATTTGAAATTAAATAAAGACTCAAACAAAGAAAAAACAAAAGAATGAAAGCAAATAAAATAAAATTTTGGGTTAGCTAGCCTCAAGGGAGGCTAAGCCCTAAGTGACCAAAAAAATCATGCTCAATAGGGATCAAAGATGGTGGGCTTCTCATAGTCGAATTTGATGGGGCAACTCCCTCTTACTTCACCTTCATCGCTCATATGGCCTTCCACCTCCTCTATTATGGTGTCAAGTAAGTACACCTCTCTTGGATCATCCCTTATGTGAGTGTGATGTGTGGATACAAAGGGGCTAATCTTCTCCAAGTTGAAAATAGTCCATCTGAAAGCCTCTCTTTGCTTTCTTAGAACATCTAGTAACTTCACCTTTTGCTACTCATGTAGAGAGTAAGATATCACCATTAGACATATCTCATTGCTTTTAAGGAAAGCATACTTTATCCCATAAGGCAAGGGCTTCAAAATTGAATTAGGAGAGTCACTTGGCTTTTCTAAGGGTGGATCATCACCAGTCACAAGTGGTTGAACCTTTTCACTCCATGTAGTTGTATGTGCAATTGATTCCTTAATGTAAGGTGCATCGTCTTTGAGAATAATATCAAAGTGGTTTGTGAGTGCACCATGTACAACCCTATCACAATGCTCCTTTATGAGATGCTTAACCATGCTCACTTCCTTTGGTCCCCAATTTTATTTTTGTCCATCTGCTTTTCTAATTCCTCGGAAGGTTCTATTAACACCCCAAAATATACCCTAGCAGTTTTCGGACATGTTTAGGCTTTAATAAAAGTTAAATATGAATTTTCGGGAAATAAAACGAGAAACCCGGAAATTTTACAAGACATAAGGACAAAATTTTGATTGGTCAAAAAGGGGCATAAAAGTCATAAGTTTATAAGATTGGAGGCCAAAGTAGAAATAACTTAAGTTGTAATGCAATTCCTAGGAGGAAGGACAAAAAGGTAAATATAAGAAACTTTAATTATAAATAGGGGAGGGAGACAAAAAAATAACTCATTTTGGTACTCCCCTGAGAAGCAAGAGCTTACGGGGAAGAAGAGGAAGAGGAAGGAAGAAGAGGAAGAAGGAGGGAGGCCAAAATTATGGATTTCTATATGGGTTTGGTATGGATTTTACATGGAAAGCAGGATCTTATGGTTTGTATGGATTTCTAAGGGTTTTTATGAGTTCCAAACCTAGGGTTTTAGTTAGAATTGATCCCAACTCTAGGTTTGGGCATGAAATGAGTTGAGAAAAACTCTAGCTTAGTTAATATAAACGTGAATCCCCCCTTGTACTATATTTTTTGTATAAAGATGGACTTTGTTATGGGTTCTTGGACTTTTACCTAGGGTTTGGGTATGTGAAGTTCTAAACCACCATTACATGATGAATAAGGAGTGGTTTTGAAGCATGTATTGAGTATTGGGTTGGTTTGGGTGGAACTATATGGAAAAAGGGAAGAAAAACACACATTCTGGGCAATTTTCGAGGGGCGGTACCGGTGCGAGAGCAGTGGTACACATTACCACATAAGTGTTTTTGTTTTTACTTGTTTTTGACCCGGCGTTCGTATTTTGGTCATAACTTGGTCATTTCGGATCCAATTTGAGTGATTCAAGTTGCTAGTTAAACTAGACTTCAAGGAGAACAAACATCCCGAAATAGGAACCTTAAAATTCTGACTATATGTGGCCTAAAAAGTCACTCAAAGTGGGGCTATGTTCAAGCCAATTTATGGTTCTGTTTTGAACATAGAGTAGTCCCGGTTGTTTAGGACATAACTTGAGTTCCGGTGCTCCGATTTGGGTGATTCTAGTTGGAGGAGAACCCTTAGCACCTTAGATTTAAAGAGTACAAAGGCAGTGTCAAATATGGGTAGACTTGCTGGAAAATGGAATATTTCAAACGGTCCCGAGTGTAAAATGGTAAATTGATGATTTGGCATGAAAATGCCATAACTTTAAGTTTGGATGATCAATTGGAATGATTCCAATTTCTAAGTAAAATAGATTCATAGAGGACGAGAATACGCTGAATGATGTGTGAATACATAGGCATCATATTGGCTGATATATGAAATACCATATGTAATAGGCATGAAACAAGGAAAATTTAGAAAATGAAATATGTATAGATGTGTTCATGAAACTATGAATATGATATGAAACACAGAACATGAACATGAAAGGTAATATACCATGATATAATGTGGCTAAGAATACTAATTGATACTGTCTACGAATAAAATAGATTATATATGATTATTATCACATATAATTGTAGAAGCGCCTGAACAGTTATTGAATGACATAGCACCTCAATTACGTGAAGCGGGCACGTATAGTGCCCGATTACTCTCTTATTAGTCTGACACACTCTCGGCCAGGTGCTTGGCACATTAGTATCGGTACTCTCTAGTTAATTGCCGGTACTCTCTGGGTTGTGCTTGGTACTCTGCGATTAGTGCGGCTTGACACTCTGTCGAGTGCCCGGCACTCTTTGCTGCCTTCTGACACCTCGTATCTTGTACCGGTACTTGTGTGTTGTGTCTCTCATTCCGTATTCTTGGTCTAGGCAATCCAGCAGGTTATATGATAAGACTACGAGATAAAGGAATAAGAGTAAAGAAATGGGCTGTTAAGATACGGAATGTACCTACGGGTACCTCTGTATCTGTTCTGTAGTACCTACGGGTACCTCTGTATCTGTTCTATAGTACCTACGGGTACTTTTGTACAAGTAAAATCTCTGTAGTACCTACGAGTACTTCCGTATCGGTAATATAAGTATAAGTTCTGTAATACAAGTATAAGATCTTAAATACAAGAATAAGTTCCGTAATACAAGTATAAGATCCGAAATACAAGCATTTCCTCTGTAATACAAGTATAAGATCTGAAATACAAGTATGTGCTCCAAATACAAGTATAAGATCAGTAAGACAAGTATATGATATTAATACAAGTATAAGATTTGAAATACAAGAATAAGCTACGTAATACAGAGTATAATATCGTAAGACAAGGATAATAACTCCGCGATACAGAGTATAAGATACTAAGTACAAGTATAAGTTATGTAGTACCTATGGGTGCCTTTTACGTAACTTCTAAGAGATTTGGATAAGTATTAGTCGGCGAAGTTCAAGTAAGGTGTCACGGGAGATCTTGAATGCATTATCGTCGGATCTGAAGTCTGGTAATATTGTCTTTTGAGAGAGTTAGAGACAAATGTGCCACAGTACTTAAGGTATAAGAATAAGTTCCGTAATATCTCTGTAGTACCTACGGGTACCTCCAAATAAGTGTAATCTCCGTAGTATAAGTATAAGCCCTATGGTATAAGTATAAGCTTCGTAGTACCTAAGGGTACCTCTGTATAAGCATAAGTTCTGTCAACTCCTACGGGAGATCTGAGATAGATATAGTACGATACGTATATGAAAGTATCTGTATAAGCATAAGCTTTTTGTAACCTCTACAGGGAGATCTGAACCGGTATATGATAGATGAAATTGTGAGTGCGTGATAAGTACCTCCGTCTAAGTATGTATGGATTCGATCACCCAGTATATAAGGAATCTGAATAAGTATAAGTATGTGACCTACGGGAAATAAGTATAAGTATGTGTCCTACGAGAGATAAGTATAAGTATGTGTCCTACGGGAGATAAGTATAAGAATGTGACCTACAGGAGATCGTAGACGAGAATAAGTATGCCATAAGTGTAAGATTTGAGTAAGTATAAGTTCAGTACCGTAGACGAGAGATCTGAACAAGCATAAGTTTGTTACAAGGATAATTATGTATGTAAATCACATTATATGAATTACGAAGATTACGAGATCTGTTATTGTTATATGATTATTATGATTCGGTATATGTCACGCCCCAGATTCTCGGTCAGGCAGATTAAACGGATCGAGAGCAGGTTTCAGTCTTGGCTCATATATCGTGACTCTTTACTGTTTTTTTCAATGCACTTATACGTGGGTATACAAACAATTTTGTAATAGCAAATAATTTACATATACAAAAGGAACTACCAGGAGTGGTATCCCATTAAAATCTATACACATATGCTAAGTCCCATTTGCCTCTGAATACTTATACATGTACATATCTAAGCTACCAAACATCGTAGATCGGCGAACGGTGTTGGTGAGCACCTATCTGAGTAGCGTGCTGGCGGTGTGGAATGTCATCCTATTTATCCCTCTTGATTACCTACACGAGTTGAACACCCGTGCAAACTTTCTGCAGCTTAGTGGGAACATATAGGCCGATAGCGACCCGATAACAATACTAAAGTCACAATCTTTTTACATTTACTTATCCTTATGCATATAACGAAGCCTATTCTTATGTGACTTATAACTCATATCATATTATACATGTAGATTTTATCATACCCCGATTCATATCATTATCTTGTTCGTATTACTTCCATGTGTCATGTCTTTTACAAGTTTCAATTCATATCTTCTACATGTATGGCATGTCAGATCATATTCAAAACAAACTTATACGTATACAATGGCAAGTCAGAACAAATCAAGTCATATTAATTACATACAGGGTCAAATCGGCGATCACGGAGTACATATTAAACTCATATCATTATCACGTTCAAAGCCATTAATCAAATCCCTTTAACAATTACATTTCATGATCCGAGGACGCTCGTTTAATTCTTTTTGTTATCGTTTTATTAAATTTTCGTTTTCAAAAGTGTCGCAACCCGAATCCCCGACTCGACCCGGTTGGCGAATCAAAGCCGGAGCCCGGTTTACTCCGACATTTTCAACTATCATCTCAAAACATTTTGTTTGATTTTATTAAAATTTTTGTTTTCAAAAGTGTCGCGACCCGAATCCCAATTTCGACCGGTTAGGCGGATCGGTAGACTCGGTTTTACTCAGGCATTTTCAATTATCTTCTCAAAACATTTTGTTTGTGTTATTCTATTTTAGACTTTTTAATTACGCGAAAGCACTTCATTTCGGGAAATCCCATAAACATTTACATTTAACCAAATGCATTTACAAAATAATGCCTTTTTACTATGTCTGTGTAATGTAAAAGATATTTAAACAAATACAATTTTTAATATCATTTTTCACTTTTCGGTTTGTGATTTCACATATAGCTATAGAAGTCGACATTCACGGCTTGATTCACTTGGGGAATCTTGTCTGTATCAAGTGATGTAGCAATGTGATTTTGCATTCAATTATTACCATCTCACATATGGCTATAGAAGTCAACATTCACGACAAATTCACTTGGGGAATCCTGTCCTGTTTGTCATTCAGTAGCAATGTGATTTCGCATTCAATTATTACCATCTCACATATGGCTATAGAAGTCGACATTCACGACAGATTCAATTGGGAATCCTGTCCTGTTTGTCATTCAGTAGCAATGTGATTTCGCATTCAATTATTACCATCTCACATATGGCTATAGAAGTCGACATTCACGACAGATTCACTTGGGGAATCATGTCCTGTTTGTCATTCAGTAGCAATGTGATCTCACATTTAGCAATTACGGTTACCTTCATGACGAATTCAGTTGGTGAATCCCGTCATGTTGGTCATTCAATAAAAATGTGATTTCACATTCAATGTTTACGATTACCTTCATGGCGGTCGGAGTTGATGAATCCGTCATGTCGGTCATTCAATGATACACATTTAAATCAATTTACTTTATGCGGTAATTTCACTTATAGTACGAATACATGCACGCATGCATATGTGTGACAAACATTCTCGAATAACAATAATTCAAATCATTCCATTTTTTTATATACATATATATATTTCTAAATAAAATTTCTGTCGATCATAAACACATTACGTCTTCATGTCATTTATGTATGACAAACATTTTGAATAACAATAATTCAAATCAATATATATATATATATATATATATATACTTATATATATATATATATATATATATATATACTGCTATATATATTTCACAAAATAGAACTCATAGCTGATCATAATCATTCTGTCTTCCTTATCATTTATGTAGATCTACCTGATCTTTATCTATTCATAGCCTTCTTAGTGGCTATCACTTGTTTCATTCATATTTCCTATCATTTGTTACCTTTTTAAGTTTATATATGATAATAATCATATATAACTGAACCACATTATGTGTTCATGACATATTACCCTTCATATTCATATTCATGTTTCAGTTCGTTTTCATTTTCCATATCACATTCATGTTTCATGAACACATTTATACATGTTGTATTTCTTGTTCATATCTACATCATTTCTTAGCATGTATTCTAATTAACTTTAACTTGGCGGTGCTGCTTGGTACAACAATTCAATTTTCAGACATGATGTAGACTTAAATTCCATAAATAGCATATGGTTAGATTCTGAACTCAATGAGCTTTCCATAAGAAGTCGAGAATGCCATTAGTGAGTCCCCAACTTGATGGAGTTATGCAAGTTGCAAGCCGTGACAAAAATCAGCAACTTACAGCACCTGGAGCAATAGCAGCAGCCGCTGTCTTTTGTCATTTTCGGGGATCTTAAATTTACATTTGACACTAGTATTTTGTACTACTTTGAAGCTAAGGTGCTAAGGGTTCTTCTCCAACTGGAATCACCCAAATCAGAGCACCGAAACTCGAGTTATGTCCTAAACAACTCGTACTACTCTATGATTAAACTGATGCAGGAATTGGCTTGCACATAGCCCCACTTTGAGTGAATTTATGAGCCACTTAGAGTCATAATTTTACGATGCCTATTTCTGGATGTTTAGTTCACCTTGAAGTCTATTTTAATGAGCCACTTGAATCACTCAAATCGGATAAAAATGAAACGGATTCTGACTAAAATACGAACCTTTATTCAAATAGACGGGGTGTACCGCACACAGTGCACACATCTTTGATACCGGGGTTAGGTTCTGGAGTACCGAGTACAAGTTCAAGGTGTACCGGTACAGGTCACCGAAAAATGCCCTGAATGTGTGTTTTTTTTTCCCATTTTTCCATATGTTTATACCCAAATCAATCCAATACTCCATAAACATGTCAAGAGCACTCCAAATTCATCTTATAATCTCTTTTCTACTCAAATTATCATTCAATACATATCTTTCATCAAAACCTTTCATGATTTTCTCCCAAAAACAACTCTAATATGGGTCACAACCCATACACAAACCAAACCCAAGGATTTGTTAGGGTTTATTCTAAACCCTAACTCAATTACTTGTCATTTAACCATGAATCCAACCTCGAGGAGGATTCTTACTCATCTTGTTCCTTATGGGGTTTTACCAACCCTAATTTCAAGAAATCTAAGGTTATGATGAATTCTACCAAAACCCTAGATTTGGAGATGCTTATTAACCATACAAAACCTTAGAATTCCATAGATCCATACTAATTTTCATGATTTCCATACTTAAGGTTAGTTTCCATACCTTTTTGACCTTGCTTGAACTTCTCTCCTTCTTCCTCTCTTCTCTTCTTCTTCTCTTCCTCTTCCTCTTCCTCTTCTTCTCTCTTTTCCTCTTCTCCTCTCTCTCTACGGTTTGGTTCTCCAAAATGAGACCAAATTTGGTCGTAAATCCCATTTTTAAGTTAAGGCCATGTTTGGCCAAGTCAAAACCCATTTTTGCTTTTAAGTTTCTCTAATTTTCCTTTTTATCCTCCCTTTCCTTATTTTTATGATCACTTATGCCATATTCTAATTTAGCCCTAATCTTTCATCAAATTCTATAATTACATATAATCTTATTGATTTATGCCTTTTATGTCCTCAAGTGGCAAATAACCACTTTACCCTTGTCTCTAATATTCATTTCGGGTCTCTTATTTTATTTCCAAAAAATTCCATTTTAACTTAATATACCTTAGCAAAATTAGAAAATTGCTGAATTTATGTTTGAGGTGTTACAACTCTCCCCTCCTTATAGGAATTTCGTCCTCGAAATTCATACTATGCACTTTGTCTGTTCTATGTCAAATCCTTTCTTTTCATATCTTTCACATATGACCTTTCTTATACTTTCTTTTCCTTTAGCTTGGCTAGAGCGTGACTCTCACTTCTGAATGATTCCTACGGATTAGAAGCTGGTAACCCTTGTTCCTTGGGGTTAACACTTTCAATAGCTTCTTCAACTGGATTCGGAAGACGATCCATCTACTCCTGAAACCTAAGGACATCCACATCAGAGGCCAACACTTTTCTATACATACGCATTTCTATCTTTTCTATCATATACTCTATCTGAATCGCCTAACATGAAAAATTTCGAAGCCTAAACCTGAGCTCACGATACCAACTTGTCATGCCCAGATTCCGTTGACCCAGATTAGGCGGATCAGAGACAGGTTTCGAGGTGCGAGGCATATATATCTGGGACTCTTTACCTGTTTTTTTTTTTTTTTTTCCAGAGCTGCACTTATACCTGTGGGTATACAAACAATTTTTGTAATAACCAAAAATCATTTACATATAGAAAGGAACTACCATCGGAGTGGTATCCATTAAAATCTATACACATATGCTACAAGTCCCATTTACTTAGCAAATACTTATACATGTACATATCTAATACAAACATGAAGTCGTGGAGCAGTCTTGGTGAGCACCTATCTACGAAGATGGCCACATCTTCTTTGGTATGGAATGTCCTGTCCTCTTTATCTCCTCTTGTTATCTACACCAGTTGAACACCGTGCCAAGCTTTCGCAGCTTAGTGGGAACATATAGGCGATGTGACGATAACAATACTTTGTGAGTCACAATCTTTTTACATTTACTTTTCCTTATGCATATTATACTTGAAGCCCTATTCTTATGTGACTTCTTTCATGTATTATACATGTAGATTTTATCATACCGATTCCATATTATTATCTTGTTCGTATTACTTCCATGTGTCATGTCTTTTACAAGTTTCAATTCATATCTTCTACATGTATGGCATGTCAGATCATATTCAAAACAAACTTATATGTATACAATGGAAAGTCAGAACAAATCAAGTCATATTAATTACATACAGGGTAAAATCAGACTGATACCGATACATATTAAACTCATATCATTATCATGGCCGAAGCCATTAATCAAATCCCTTTAACAATTACATTTCATGATGCAAGGACGCCCGTTTAATTCTTTTTGTTATCGTTTTATTAAATTTTCGTTTTCAAAAGTGTCGCGACCCGAATCCCCGACTCGACCCGGTTGGCGGATCCAAGCCGGAGCCCGGTTTACTCCGACATTTTCAATTATCATCTCAAAACATTTTGTTTGATTTTATTAAATTTTTGTTTTCAAAAGTGTCGCGACCTGAATCCCCGACTTGACCCGGTTGGCGGATCGAGCTAGAGCAGGTTCTCAGGCATTTTCAATTATCTTCTAAAAACATTTTTTTGTGTTATTCTATTTTAGACTTTTTAATTACGCGAAAGCACTTCATATCGGGCAATCCCATAAAATTTACATTTAACAAAATGCATTTACAAAATAATGTCTTTTTACTATGTCTGTGTAATGTAAAAGATATTTAAACAAATACAATTTTTAATGTCATTTTTCACTTTTCGGTTTGTGATTTCACATATAGCTATAAGTCGACATTCTGACAGATTCACTTGGGAATCCCTATCACCGTTTGTCATTCAGTAACAATGTGATTTTGCATTCATTATTACCATCTCACATATGGCTATAAGTCGGCATTCTGACGATTCACGCGGGAATCACGTCACATTTGTCGTGGTAGCAATGTGATTTTGCATTCAATTATTACCATCTCACATGGCTATAAAGTCGACATTCACGACGATTCATGGGGAATCTGTCTTGTTTGTCGACCATTAACAATGTGATTCGCATTCAATTATTACCATCTCACATGGCTATAGAGTGGAGCATTCGCGACGAGTTAACTTGGGAATCTGTCACGTATGTCGACCGGTAACAATGTGATCTCACATTTAACAATTACGGTTACCTTCATGACGAATTCAGTTGGTGAATCCCGTCATGTTGGTCATTCAATAAAAATGTGATTTCACATTCAATGTTTACGATTACCTTCATGACGAATTCAGTTGGTGAATCCCGTCATGTCGGTCATTCAATGATACATTTCAAATCAATTTACTTTTATGCGATAATTTCGCCTGGATTCAAATACATGCACACATGCATATGTGTGACAAACATTCGAATAACAATAATTCAAATGTCGATACATGCATATACATATGTATATTTCTAGTAAAACTCATAATCGATCATAAACACATTCTGTCTTCATGTCATTTATGTATGACAAACATTTCGAATAACAATAATTCAAATCAATATATATATATATACATATATATATTTAACAAATAGAACTCATAAATGATCATAATCACATTCTGTCTTCATATCATTTATGTAGATCTACCTGATCTTTATCTATTCATAGCCTTCTTAATTGGCTATCACTTGTTCATTCATGTATTTCCTATCATTTGTTACCTTTTCTGGTTATATGTGATAATAATCATATACAATTGAACCACATTATGTGTTCATGAAATATTGCCCTTCATATTCATATTCATGTTTCAGTTCGTTTTCATTTTCCATATCACATTCATGTTTCATGAACACATTTATACATGTTGCATTTCTTGTTCATATCTACATCATTTCTTACCATGTATTCTATTTAACTTTAACCAAGCGATTAGTACACTTGGTACAACAATTCAATTTTCAGACATGATTTGGGCACCAAATTCCATAAATAGCATATGGTTAGATTCTATACTCAATGAGCTTTCCACAGAGTCCAAGAATACCCATAATGGAGTCCTAACGAAGGAGTTATGCAAGTTGCAAGCCGTGACAAAAATCAGCAACTTACAGAACCTACAGCAGCAGCAGCAGCAGCTGTCTTTTGTCATTTTCGGGGATCTTAACTTTACATTTGACACTGGTATTTTGTACTAATTTGAATCTAAGGTGCTAAGGGTTCTTCTCCAACTGGAATCACCCAAATCGGAGCACCGAAACTCTAGTTATGTCCTAAACAACTCGGACTACTCTATGATTAAACTGATGAAGGAATTTGCTTGCACATAGCCCCACTTTGAGTGAATTTCTGGGCCACTTATAGTCAGAATTTGATGATGCCTATTTCTGGATGTTTGGTTATCCTTGAAGTCTATTTTAATTAGCCACTTGAATCACTCAAATCGGATAAGAAATGTGCAAGTTCCGACTAAAATACGAACACTAGTCAAAATAGAGCAGGGTGTACTGCACCTGTTCCGCACCTGTATCGGTACAGGTTCGGTTCTGGAGGGCTGTACCAGTACAAGTTCAAGGTGTACCGGTACAAGTCATCGAAAAATGCCCATAATGTGTGTTTTTTTCCCATTTTTCCATATGTTGATACCCAAATCAATCCAATACTCCATAAACACGTCAAGACCACTCCAAATTCATCTTATAATCTCTTTTCTACTCAAATTATCATTCAATACATATCTTTCATCAAAACCTTTCATGATTTTCTCCCAAAAACAACTCTAATATAGGTCATAACCCATACACAAACCAAACAGTTTGTTAGGGTTTATTCTAAACCTAACTCAATTGCATGTCATTTAACCATGGAATCAACCTCGAAGGAAGTTCCTTGAGTTTTACCGACCCTAATTTCCAAGAATAAGGTTATGATGAATTCTACCAAAACCCTAAATTTGGAGACAAATAGTAACCATATAAACAACCAGAATTCCCATAGATCCTTACTAATTTTTCATGATTTCCATACTCAAGGTTAGTTTCCATACCTTTTTTACCTTGCTTGAACTTCTCTCCTTCTTCCTCTCTTCTCTTCTTATTCTCTTCCTCTTCATCTTCCTCTTCTTCTCTCTTTTCCTCTTCTCCTCTCTCTCTATGGTTTGGTTCTCCAAAATGAGACCAAATTTGGTCTTAAATCCCATTTTAAGTTAAGGCCGTGTTTGGCCAAGTCAAAACCCATTTTTGCTTTTAAGTTTCTCTAATTTGCCTTTTTATCCTCCACTTTCCTTATTTTTGCAAATCCACTTATGCCATATTCTAATTTAGCCCCTAATCTTTCCTCAAATTCCATAATTACATTTAATGTTATTGATTTATGCCTTTTATGTCCTCAAGTGGCAAATGACCACTTTACCCTTGTTTTTAATATTCATTTCGGGTCTCTTATTTTATTTCCGAAAAATTCCATTTAGCTTTTAATATACTAAGCAGTCATTCGCTAGGGTATATTTAGTCATTCTGATATAAGTGCATGTGTTTACGTATAAGTCATATGTTCCCTTTAAGCGTAAAGCTTATACGGGTTTTAATCCATGTGATACGGGGAGAAGACGTCGATCTTCCGGCATCTGGTAGGCAGAAGCACACTGTGAGTTCATCCCATTGGGCTCTACGCTCTGAATATGTAATTGAAATATAAAGTTGTTTTTGTATATGTATAAGTAAATGGGACTCATAATTGTATGTATATGACACTGTGAACGCCACTACGATGGTAGTTTTATTTTGAAATTTTGGATATGATATTTTGATTCTGTTATAAGTCTTGGGCCCACCAATGTCTGAAAAAGTAAGTAAAGAGTCCCAATATATGACCTCTCGCCCCGAAATCGGTTCGGATCCGCCATTCAGGTCGGACCGGGAATCGGGGTGTGACATTCTACCTTTGGCTCATCATCACAAGCTATCCCCCCTTCATGTTTTTCTAATTTTTCAACATCTTCTTTTTCATGCAATGGAGAGGGAGTGTGCTGGTTTGTTTGCTCATCATCCTCTAGTGTCATCATGTATTTCTCTTCATGCATATTAGGTGAGTTCCCATCTTTTACCTCTACTTCACGTATGCTTCTCGGATTTTGTTGAGGTTGAAATGGAAAATTACCTTTCTCATGTGTAGAATGGGTAGTAGTGAGCTGAGAGAGGGTGTATTGGGTGTCATCATCTTTGTGAAATAAGTCTTCATACATCTCCTTTTTGTTTTGGTGCCCATTTTTTTAGCTTTTTCAGAATTTTAAGCATCCTCCTTGAATGTCAAAACATATTTTTCCTCTTCCATTAGATCACTTTCTTGAATAAAATAAGTAATGGCCGGCTCTAAAAGTGTGTATCCCATGTCTTCCATCCTTTGAGCCAATTTTCCATGTGATTTCTCCAAGTGATCCATCCTTTAGGAAAGTTGCTCATTGACTACCTTTTGTTTGCATATGCAGTCATCAATGGAATTGGTCAATCTAACTAAGTATTTCTTGTTCAAGTACATTGCTTAGAGGTGGAGTAGAGGCTTGCTTATTTTTATAGTGGACTCCACTTCCAAATTCTTCTTCCAACCCCAAAAAACCCATGGGAATCCTCAAAGGTGTATGTTGCCTCATCATCCAACCTAGAATTCACTTGTTGCATTTTTTTTTTCCAAGTGTTGTAAGGGAATTCAAATTTGTCCATATGAGCAGAGTGAGGTTTCTCCCATTTATAATTTGGTCAACCTGCGTGATGGAAGAAGGACATGATCACGACACCTTTCCTCGTCAGGAGATAAGGATTTAGAAGTCTTTACTTGCAAAAACGAAGACTCAATTACACTAAAGAAACTAGAAAACTTATGTATAAGGTTATCCCTAAAACAAAAAAAAAACAAAAAGAAACAAAAACTAAAAAGCCACTAATTGTTAGGCAGCTTCCCTGACAACAGTGCCATTTGATCGTCCATGAAACTAGCTAATATGATTGCTTTGTTGTTCTAGAGATTCACAAAAAAATTATATGCCTAAAGAAACCTAGCTAGGGATTAACTGATGCTATTGTAGCCATAGTGATGTTTAGGGTTGTCCATGAAAAGGGTATTATTTCCAAACAATGGCTTTTGGGCTTCATTCAATTTAAAAGGAAAATTAAAGCAAGTAATTAAGATCTGATTTTTAAGTGAAGAGATGGTAATAACTGTTTCTTATCAAATAAAATAAGGCCTTGGGGATTAGGGTTTCACTAAGACACACCTCGAGAAATTTAGAGAACTGTGGAAAGTCCCAATCGTCTGAAGAGAGGAATTGACATCAATTGATCCTCTCAACCACACCTAGGCGGTCCTAAAGAGATAGGAAAAATTCCTAACTCTCTCAAATATGGTATGCTCGCAAGTCAACTAACTCTAACCCTAGGTGATAAGTATATTTTGTACTCATTTTATCCCCATGTTTTGTATGTTATTTTATAGTTTCTTTTTATATAAATAAGTGTTCTAATGCTCAAAATGTTCATCATCATGATTAGGTTAACCATTGAATGCATATGAGCGAAAAACGAAGCAAAACGTAAAAAATCAGTAAACTCTGCTACAACATGCAGCAGAAGCTACTATATTTCGATCTTTTCATCTATAAGATGATCACAAATGGATCATATTTAGATATGGATTATTTATATACTTTATAAGCTTTTTGAAGAGCCCTTATTCTCTTAATTTTGTCTTCAAATGATCAAGTTATGACTTTTAGAAGAAGGAAGAAAAGAAGAGTGCTCAAAAACTGACTAGTTGGCACACTTTGTTGAAGTATTTACCATAACCTATAAAGTGTTCTATTTAGCCATATCCATAATCTAGACTTCAATAGCTTTCCATAGAGCCCAAGATCACCCATTTTGGAGTTCGAATAAGCAAGATACAACATCGGGAAGCAAATGAGGAAAAACAGGGAATGATGTGAATAGTACTCACGCTGAGGCGTGAGTATTTCATGTTGAGGCATGAATTAGCCTATCCTTTAGCAGTATGTTGATGTTGGGGGTGAGAAATTTTGATATTGAGGCACCATTTTCGCGGCCCAACATGCTGATTTGCTTATTTATGGCCCATTTCAAGCCTTCTCTTGGTTTGGCCTATAAATAGAATATCCTAGGCCTTTAGAAAAAGGCTCCCATGTTACTTGACTACTCTTAGTAAGCATCCACATGTCTACTCTAATCATCAGAATGATCACAGTTAATGAGACCGACTGCTTGATCAAATTAAGGAGTACAACATATGCTAGTCTCTTTGGATCAACAATGTCCAATCTTGCCGATCCTATGACTATGGATAGTTTAGATACTAAATAATTACACATGATAGGAATCTCACTATCATGATCACATCATGATTTCCTTCATGCTATGTAATGTATCATGAACTTCATTAATTGATTTAAGATCTCTATCAATTCATATATCAAAGAAATGAAGATGCGTTTATTTTAATGAATATAAGTCATACAATAAGTGCTAAAGACAATGGCCTTTAGAGAACTTCTCTAACAAGTTGCACTTTCTTACAACCTACCCCTAGTCACCTCCCGATCCTTGTAGGGGAAAGAGAAACAATACTGCAAAATAACCCCTCTTAGGCATTTTATCGATCACCTTCCTGTCCTTATGATAAAAGCCTAAGGTTATGTGAGAAATCTGTCACCTCCCGGTCCTTGTGACTCTCACACAATGTTCTTGAGGTTCGATTAATCAACTTTTTACTTTTCATTCTCAATAGATTAACCTCAAATCCTATTCTAATCATGAAATTTGTAGTAGATATTAGAATAGAAACCATCATATACTTAATTCAGTCAGGTTGGAAAGAATCAAGTCTATACTTAGTTCATGGTCCATTACAAAACCCAACTGGCTCAATGTCTCAATATAAGTATTCATTTTCAGTGCATGCTGCACTGGAGATGTCCCCACTTGCATCTTGGTGCTGAAGAGTAGCTTTGAGATCTCGAACCTTTTAGATCTTGCATACTTATCAAATAGCTCCTTAAGAGGGGTGACTATGTTAAATGATTCCATAGTTTCGTGCTACATCTGAAGCTTAGTGGTCATAGATGCAAGCATGATACAACTTGCTATCTCATTATCAGCTACATGCTTATGATACGCATTCTGATCACTATCAGATGCATTAATAGGTGGGGATTTGGGAAGTGGCCTAGTGAGGATATAGGCTAATTTTTTCAGTCTTGAGAACAATTTTTAGGTTTTTGAACCAATCCAAGAAATTCGGGCCTATTAATTTGTTGTTATCCAAAATGGCTCGTAGGTTCACGTTTGAAGACATGATGTTGATTCTAGTAACCTAGATGTAATAAGAGATATTATAAGATTGTACTTAAAATACTCATTATTACTTTAATAAACGTGTTATGGCTCCCACTATTTTATTGCAGTCTCATAACCTTCATTATTAACCCAAGAGAACCTATATGGAAGTTCTCCTAGTGGGTTGATATCCAATCTTACCTTAATGACCTTGGGTTTACCCAACAAGTCACCTTAGGTCAAAAGGTAGGTACCATACGTACCAATTGCATCTACTTGCAATTATCGAATCCAGTGCTATCAATTGATTGATGCATGCACCATCAACAGGTTATCAATTCTTTGACATGTGTACATATCTTATATACACTACCCAACTTGTCTCCAAGCCCATTAACCTTGGGTTAACCCAACAAACCAATGAGTTTAGTTAAACCCGACCCATTAATCTAGAAATCACGTTTCCATGGTTTGAACATATTCGTGTAGAGAGAGCTTCGGTTAACCCAACAACCAAAACTCTAAAGAACTACGGTTCTATCGCCAGTAGTGAAAGGCGTTTGGATTAATGTAGTTTAATGAGGGATTTATCATTTAAGTCTAATCTTTTATTAATAAGCATGTGTTTATAGTCTTTTCATCACATGAAACAATATACTAAAAGATAGTTCGTTGTATTTATATGATATGTTGTGGTTTCTAATGTCAATTCCTCGAGCCAAGAAGGAATTGACTAGGTCATAACTAGGACATGCATGAATTACAACCCTTTCAAAAATAAATCAAATTTACAACAAGGATCTTCTTCTTCATGGGGCCTCATTCTTCCTTGTTCCTTTGCATATTAAATCTAACATAATCCTATGCAATCTAATTACATTTATAAAAGAAGGCCTCAAGTTATATTTGAGGGGGATTGAGGTGAGTGAGAAGAGAAGAAAATATAGATTGATAGAGAGAGGAAGGGACTCGTAGGCCCTATTTACCATAAAAGAAAAACATGCATATGCTCAATCACCATTGGGCTCAGTCCATAACCAACCATCATGCTTGTTCATACACCCTTAGCATACATCTAATGCATGAAAATGATATCGGCATCCTAGGGTTTTATTTTCAAAAATCAAACACCCTGACTGACTCTTTGCTTTAAGGTGGATTGACTCTTTGAGCGAGATTGCCTCTACGTGAACATCAGCTGGCCTTTTCATGAAAATTTTAAAATGATTTAAATTTAATCAAATTAAATTATATTCATTTGTTCCTTAATTAATTGCCCTTCTAGACCCATGTTAATTGATGCTTTTGAACACTTCAAAATTTGAAGCATTTTGGTTACCATTTTGCTCATACCAGAACGCCTCATCTAACTAAAAAAATTATAAAAAATACATTTTAATTTGGAATCATATTCCGCAAGCTTCTAAAATCAAGCTAACTTCCTCAAGTTTTTAAAAACCAAGCTTCAAGGGCAGGAACCAAGATTTGCTATCCCGAAACTTAATTTCAAAATCAAGTTGATTGGGCGCTCATAGCAGCCCAACCCAATCCGTATGGTTTAGTGTTTTATTTTTTAAAATTTAATTTTAAATCCGATTTTGATAAATCCAAAAGATACAATTAAATTTGGAAAGTCTAAAATTTAATTCCAAGATCAAATCTCAAAAATATCTAGACTAGATAATTTTAAAAAATCAATTACAAAACCGGGTTTGTGGGCGTTCACAGAAGCCTTGCCAAATCCATACATTATTATGTTTTAATTTTTAAAAATCCAATTTAAATTCGATTTGGATATTTCCAAAACATAAAATTAAATTTAGGATGTCTAGATTTTATTTCTAAAATAAAATCCTTGAAAATAATTGACCAAGTATTAAAAAAAAAAAAAAAAAACTCCGTTACTATGCGCTCGAGACAAAGTCTAGTTGACACCTTCCCATAATTGTCACGACAAAGTTTTCTAAATCGCGACATTATTTTCTTGCCTTGCATTGTTGATCTATGGAAGTGTTGTCATGACAAAGTTTTGAAATGTTACGACATTTCTCATGCCTTGAACTTATTACTCTCTAGAACGTTTATCGCGACATCAAAATCTTTGTCGTGACAAATTTCTCATGACTTGTATTGAACTCTCGCCAACTTTTGTCGCAACCAAGGTAGAACTGTTGCAACATACTTCCAGTCTTTTGCCTTCTATTTTTTCGGGACAATCATTTTTTATGTCACGACATTCTTTCTAGTGCCTCCTTGCATTCTTTGTCGTGATATAATTTTGGATGTCGCGACAATGTTCTGTTGCCATTTGCCTTGTCCTTTGTCACAACATTATTTCAGCCTTCTAACTTGTTTTGTGAGTTTTGTGTCGCGACATAGCTATAAATGTCGCGACATTCTTCAACTGTTATTTTGGGCAATCTTCATGATCTTTTTTTGCGACAGAGATTTGATTATTGCAACAAACCTGTACATCTTGAACTTTTGTCATGACCCATTGTTGAAATATCCTGACATTATGCAGCTACGCCTTAGCCATTTTTGCTACTTTTCTTGCTGGTTTTTTCTTCTTTTCTTTAATTTCTAGCAAAACATAAATCTAGGTGAAGAGTCCATAATTTCACCTTAAATTGAACTTTTAAGCCTCAAATATACATGAAAAATGGACTTAAAAATAGGTAAATTTTACACTCATCAAACTCCCCCAAACTTAGAGTTTTTCTTGTCCTTAAGCAAAGAAAAGAAATTTTACTTATCCTCAAGCAATTCAGCGTTTTAAGGCCATTTTTGTTTGGCTTTATCCAACAAATCAGTTCAAAGACAGAATAATTGTAATATTACTTTTGAACAAGTTTCAAATCTAGAATGAAGAAGATTTCAATTAAGTTCACTAAAAAAAATAAATAAATCATATAATGTAAACAATTCAATTATTTACCCTGGATTAGTGAGTGTGTGATGGTCTTCCCCTTTATCAATTTGGCACATTAGTTAATCTTTTGAGAAATTATTCAGATAGTAAGCTTCTCCCTGATTTTTATAAGGTCCCATCGGCTGGTCATATTAATCTCCACTAATGTATGCAGATACAATCTTCAAGATAAAATAGGTATTTTAGGCTTGTAATGTTTGTCTTGGGCATTGTGTAGTTAACTATTCATTTTAGGCTCTCAAGTTTACCCAAGCTGCATGTACTTTCTTAACATTTTGCCTTCATTCTGCTCATCCTTTATTTTCTATTCAACACACTTTTTTTTTCAAAAGCACCCCCAAACTTAATTGGTGTAACACCTTTTTTTTCTAACAATTGAACTGTAGATCTGATACCAAAATAAAATGTAAAACCATTTTTTTTTTAATAATTTAACTGTAGCTCTGATACCAAAATAAAATGTAACACCCTTTTTTTTTTCTAAGAATTTAACTATACCTCTGATACCAAAATAAATATAAAGTCCAATGCTACCGATACGAATACAAATATGTTTTCTTTTTTCTTTTTCTTTTTTGTATACTATAGAATATATAATAATATGCATCAAAACATTTGCAGTAGACCTATCATTTTGGGATAATCCAACATTTGTACAATATGACACTATATGGCCTTTTCAATCAGATCATTTACAAAATATATCAGAGTTTTCAATATCAAAACATCTACAAAATAAAATCAAAGTTTATAAAAAATGGTAAAATCCATTTCATGAATGCATGGTCGGATCTTTACTTCGACATCGCGAAGCTTTGACGTTGACTCTAAATCTCTATGGTCTTTGTCCTCATACATGTTTACTCGATACCTGCGCGATGACAAAAACAACGCTCTAAGCATTTTCATGCTTAGTGGTTCTATACAATTATCTCTTATTTTCAGTTTAAATCAATTCATGCAATGTTTATAAAACAATGATTTTGTACATTTTTCCAATGACCAATGCAGTACAATACACACACACACACACACACACACACACACACACACACACACATATATATATATATATATATATATTATTTCATTTACATTCAATTACAATTCATTGGTCATTTCAAGTTATGCAATTTCATATGCACTAAATCATTCAAATAAAAAATCATGCACTTTTCAATCTTATTATCATTTTGCCCTTATCGAATTTAGCCTATGCTTTTGGTGCACAGGATAACAAATCACCTACACGGTCTTAGATGGGGCTGCGAGACCGGTCTCACTTGGTTTATAACCTTGTCACGGTCGCCCGAATCTTTGATTAGTTATTAAAAATCAATTTAAATGAGCACCCTAAATCTTGTCGTTGGGCTATGGATGAAGTGACACTTCATTACATTAAATAGTCTTGCTAATTTGACCCTTATTGGTATACTAATCTATCCTTAACTCGAATTTTAACGGTTAACATTCTTTTAAGGGCTTTCAAATCATTTGGATACAATAATTTATTTTTCAACACTCATGCAAATTTTCATATGCAATTTATTTGGCAATCGGTTGTCTCAAATCAATATGTAATTTATCATAAATTATTTCAATATTTTGTAATATTTCACAATAAATTTTGAAACAATAAAAGAAGAGTGTAGATCAAACTTTCACAAATTTGAAACAAGAAAGGGATTGAAGAACAAACTCAAAAAGGTTGTCGCTCTTCGATTCTTATCCTCGAAATCTAGTTCTTGGGTCAAGCTTCCTCGTCACCAACCCCTAATCCATCACAAATATGTCACAATTAAAGAACAACCTAAGAAAGAAAAATCAGTTGTGCATTCTGGGATTTTTGGTTAGGGTTGATGTCTACCCAATACTCCTTCACTTGAAAAATTTTCTAAGGACAGATAAGTCATATTTTTCTCATGATTCCTTCAAGAAAATGATGGCTCTATGAGTCCAGTTTCATTAGGAATTGGAATTATCTCATTTGGATCACCCAAACTCAAGTTACGACATTTTAATGCCAAACTGGTCGGTATGCCCAGCTCACTCGGTTACCTATTGTTATTATCGATTTCAGGGGTCTTAAATCCATAAATTGGTCATGGTTCCTTCTATACATTTTAAGCTATTGTTCTAAGGTTTCTTCTCCAATTGGAATCATCCAAGTTTGGATCATCAAAACTCAAGTTACTGCATTTTCCATCCAGACTACTCTAATTTGCAAAGCAGAATCAGATTATTCTTACACATAACTCCACTTTGACAAATTTCTGGGCACTTTGGGGTTACAAATTGCATACACTTACTTCAAGTAAATTATTCCCCTAGAATTCTAGTTTACCCATAATTTTTAATCATTCAATTTGGATGAGTGAAACTCAACTTATGGCTAAAACACCACAACTACACCTAAAACAGAGCATACCCATGATCTACCTGAAACTCACCTTTAAACCCATATTCGAGAGCCTTAGAGCTACAATTTGCTCCTGGTCCCTTCTATACATTTGTAGCTCTAGCTCTTATGGTTATTTAACAATTGGAATCACTCCATTTGGATGATTATAACTTAACCTATAGCCATTTCCTTTATACAAAATTTGACAGCAACTCCTTTGAAACCTCACCATTTCCTTTATACAAAAATTTCTCAAAACCAATCCAAATCAATTAAACAACCAAACACAACTTAGAGAAACCCCCAAAACTTGTTTGCAACCAATACAAACACTTTCATAAAAAAAAAATTGGGGTTTACATCAACCCAACACAAGAACAGAAAAGTTAGGGTTTGGTTTTCATACCTTTAATCTTTTGATTCTTCAATACCAAACATCCTTCTTCTTCTTGATCTCTCAAACTCTTGGTTACTTGGAGAAAAATCACCAATATCCTTTCTACACAAGCCATAGCTCTCTCTTTATCTCTCAAAACGAAAATGCCCAAATGTGAAAATGGCTTTCTAAGACCAAAATTGGTCTTTAATCCCTTTACATGGCTAAGGCCATGTTTGGTTACTCCATTAATTCACATTTCTCATTTTTTTCCATTTTAACACTTCATTTCAATTTCATTTCATTTTATTCACATTTTTAGCATTACACTTCTCATTTAGGACCCTTGGGTCCCCATTTGACATTTTTACTAAATTTAATTGGCTCCTGTAAAATTTTTGGATTTTTATCATTTTTCGTTTTTAGTCATTTAAACGCCGGAAAAATATAATGTAATTTATTTTACACCCTGAATATGTTATAAAACTATTAGGGTATTTTCAGGGCATTACAATTGGTGCATCATTTTGCATACTCTCTATTGTGGTATTTCTCTTGATCACTTTCAAAATTCAAATTCAGTTCTTCATACTAGAAGTTTTTTACTTTTCATTTTCTGTCAAGGTTTATGGAATGGTGCAATGCTTTGCATTTTTAAGCTTTCTACCACCCTTAGAGAGCTTTGGATACCAGTTGGCATTAGGGTACTAGGTGTTGAAACACCCCTAAGAACTTAATTGCTCAAGGGAGGAAGGATACAAGACAAAACTCATTCCACCTTGATACTTTTGTTTTTTAGCTTCTTAAACTTCTCTTGTGCACCTTCTTTAGTACATCTCCACTAAATTGACCCATTTTTCACATCCTTAATTCTCATCCTTCTTTTCTCTCTAAAAAATTACTCCCCCAAACTTGTCCTCTTTACTCAGTTCTTTGTACTCATTTTGCAATTTGGGCAAACTTAGGGTTATTTCTTTGAAGGATGCTTTAAGAAGGTTAGGTTATGTTATATGGATTTGATGATGAAATTGGAAATTAGGCTCAAACAAGGTACTAAAGTGTATGCATATGTGCATATCAAAAGGGTAGGTTTTGAAAGGCTCTAACTTTTCAAGGATGGCCTAAATCATTTCCTGTTGGTTGAGTTGCCTAGGATTTTTCCTTGAATAATAATCTAACAAGTTCTAGGACTTTTGGGGAGATTAAAACTATGATGGATCTCATAAGATGTCTCTAATCTCAGCACAATTAGTTGCAGAGGTACTTTTGACCATGTGCATGTTTTCAAGGTTCATAACAACTAAACTGTTTACAAAAATAGAATTATAAGTCTTATTTGTTCCATTATTTTTTAAATCTTCGCAAGTCTTTAAATTCAACTTATTTATTAATAACATCACAACTTCCAATTTTCAGTTGAGCTCATCCTACCCTAATTTCATTTAACAATTTCCTATTTGGTTTCTAAACATGTTGTTATGCTATATCAACATCTAGAAATTCATTTTTGATTCATCAATTCATTTCAACCTAATCATCATAGCACAAACAACTGGCTAGTGCATTGATTTCAATAGCAGTCCAAACTCAAAATATTCATTGTCGAATATGAACCAAAAATGTAAAAATTTAACACAAGGCACAATTTCCAAATCAATCAAAGTTTGCTCATTTCATGAAGCAATACAAAGAGTTTAGACAAAAAATTTCATACAAGGAACTCATTTTTTTTTTCTTTAGCCCTACATTGGACTTTTCCTTCTGTACTTGTTCCCTTTTATATTTTAAAATTTCCTCAAGGGTTCTTCGTGATATTATGATTGTACCATAAGTTTCATCTTAAGGTAGTACTCTTAAAGGGAAAAATTATATCTCAGATTTACTCAGTTAGTAAATCATGAAAGTGCATGTCACATCCTTAGGCATGGTATAGGGTACATAATAAGTGGATGTTTAGGAAGTAACCACTTTCTTGCATGACAACATCTTCCTTATTTAATATAAGATTTTAGCATTTCCCCTTTACAAGCTCACACTACCTCTTGCCTGTTGATTCCAATATATACTTGTTGTTGATCAATTCTTGAGTTGTGAGCCTCATGCTATCCTTGCAGTGCTGCAAACTGTTCAACCATACTATATCTCTTGACTCAAGAGTTGCTTTCATGCTACGATCTCTAGTTTCCAACATTTTGCATAAATTGAATTCTTGCTTCCTTGTCTCTTCCCATAAAGCTACATCTCTAACTCTTAACTCTTTTCTCCACATTGCATCCCTCTCTTCTATATCATTTTATTGATCTCATATTATTAAATTACTCAACTCTGTTCTGGTCTGTCTTGGTTTTAATGATCATTGCCAATACATTTGGGTTGGAGTTTCAATTGGTTGTCTTTTCTCTCATGCCTTATTACTATTCTCTTCGTCATTTCTAGCACAGCCACCTTATTTGCTTTGTTGCTTTCGATCTTTAATTTGATTAGCCAGTGGTATTCTCTGACATCTGGAGATAGATTCCAGATTGGGCTCAAGCTCCACTGATTCTTTTCGTTTTCTTTTGCTAAGCTCACCATAATGGCTTGCTTATTCTCCCTTCTATCTCTGTCTTCTTCTTCTTCACTTTCTTGCAACTTTTTCTTGTCCTTGTCGATTGGAGGTCTAGTTATTTCATTAATGGTCAGAGGGGAAGTCCTGGAACACCTTTCTTCTTCTTCCCATGTTCCTTTCACTCCTCCTAGTATGCATAGCCTTGGTGATGGTTACAGGGTGTGGTATCAATCCTTTGTAATTTCTATGGTAGTAGTTCAGAATGGATGTTTCTATAATCTTTCCCACATTCATTTTATACCCCTTTAGTATAGCATACATAAGTAGTACCTCTTCCTTTCGCATTATGCTTAGGCGCTTTGAAGGTAGGTGGACTGAACCGAGGAAGTAAAATCATACTTTTGCTTCCTCAGTCAGTGATCCTCTTGCAATGGATTCATAGGGGTTCTTATTTGTTGAATTCCACTCACCTTTTCCATCCGTGATCAACTCAACTATTCTCTGGTAGTTTGGATTCCTCAACAACTTCTTGAATTTGGATCCATTCTTAGTCTCCTTCAGATTGAATGTTTTGTTTATCTTCTTCCTATTGAAGGAGATTCACTTTCCTATGACATAGCACATTTTTTCCTTCTTCCCCACCATGTTCACATAGAATTCTCTGACAATTGCAACAAACCTAGCTAGTTTATGCTCACACAATAAGTTCCACCCTCTATTCTCTATCACTTCTCTAAATGGTGATATGAGCTTATTAAAACCTCTTTCGCCTATGAAATCCTTCTGCATCAATGTTTGTTCCATGACGACGAGCACTCTATCTGACCCTAAGTCATCAGCTTTATCTTCTTCCCTTTGCTTTGTTTTTGTCTCTTATGCATTCCTCTTTCTTTTTCTCTTGTCTTTAGGTAGTTGTTCTACCTTTGTTCTTTCTTCAGGCCTTTCCTCTTGAGTAGCTACAGTCTGAAGCTCTGAAGTGGCTTCTTCCTCATCTCCAGCATATTCTTCCATAAATCTTTCAGATTAGGAATCATACTTTGTTGTTCAAACATGGTTGCTGGCTGGTTTGGATCTAGGGTTTAAGAGAAATAGAAGATGGCTCTAGGGCTTAAAGGCTTGAGAGATGAAAAGAGATGTTGCAAATCTGTCTAAGAGTCCTAAAACGTTTGATGCTATTTTTTATAGGTTCGGGAATATGTTGTGACGATTAATTTGTCACAACAACAAAATTCTATGTTACGACACAACAATAGCCATAAAACCTAAAAATTAGGTCGCGACATTTTTTCTTTATGTCAAGACATTCAAATTATCAGTTGCAAGACAGAATTGTTGCGACAAATATTTATATGTCGCGACACATAAATGACTGTTAGAGCCATAATAATGTCGTGACAAAGATCTTTTCAGGCAAACTAATGTTGCGACAAAAATTTAAGCCTCCTAAGTGAATGTTTTTCATGACAAAGATTTCAAATGCCACGACATAAAAATGTCGTGACAATAAAACACATTGTCACAACAAACTGGTCTTAAGCTGAATGAGGGCCATATTGGTATTTTTCGTGACAATAAAATTCCATGTCACGAAAAAATATACACTTTCATCCCAATTTTCATTTTACTACAAATTTGAGCCATTTTAAACTATATCAATATACAAGACAACAAGCAATACATTTCAATCACACGAATCATGCTTGTGAAAACAATTTTAACACTAACAAAGCATCTCAACTCAAGCATGAACAGTTAAATTCAAATTCTTTCACAAGAAAGGTATGAACTTATACAAAAAATATAAGAATTGAATAAGGAAGCTAATTAGCAACTTCTAACAATTGTAGATCATGATCTTTATCTTCAAATTGTATAAGTTCATTCATGGCACCAAAATTTCTCTTTTTCAGTCCTTAAATTAAGCAAAAATTTTAACTAACATAAATTTCAAACAAAACTAAAATAAAACTACTCTATTAGTTAAACTAATCAAAACACCCTACTTTAAACAAAATCAATTTGATAAAAATTGAAAATAAAAATAAATTTTTGCTTGGGTTGCCTCCCAAGTAGTTGCTCAATTTTATTTCTTTAGCATGACATTTGCTGATACATGCTTTATTTTTAGCAATTCTTTCAATCTCTCTTAATCTAGAATTTGTTTCTGCATTCACTTTTTGCCTCCCAAATAATGCGCCCCGATCTTTGGCCATTAACATGCAAACTCATTGCTGAATTTGTTTCGGTGTAGTACTTTGAGGTGTAAGCTACTTGATCATTATATGAGACCACTCCACCTTGATTTGAGCTTTATAGGAAATAGTCTAAGCCTTAAGTTGTACAAGAGAACTGATTCTCCTATTTTGAATTCTCTTCTCAGTATCCTCTGGTCATGCCATTTCTTGGTCTTATCTTTGTAAATTCTTGCATTGTCATAGGCTTCATTTCTCAACTCTTCTAATTCACTCAATTGGAAGAATCACTTTTCCTTAACAGCTTGGAAATCAAAGTTCAGCTTCTTGATTGCCCACATTGCCTTATATTCAAGCTCTAGAGGAAGATGACAATGCTTTCCAAATACAATCCTATATGGGGACTGTAACGCCCCTTTTCTCGATAGGTGGTACGACTCGTGTAATCCTAAGGTCATGTAGGTGTACCAAAGGCTTCCTTCATTATTTTAGTGCCATAATAGAATTTTTGAAAGTTGTTTTTAAGGGTGAAATTGTAAAGTTTTTAAAGAATTGTGGCACTTTTTCAATTAAGGAAAGTGGAGGGGTGAAGTTACAAATTATGGAAAAAAAAATATAAAATTTCAAAAATGGTAAAATTATAATAAATTGCCATAATGGTTTAAGGAAGCCTAGAAAATTCTCTAGATCTCGGATGACAAAACGGACTGTGCCGTTAAATTCGTCTCGCGAAATCTAGTGACCTAGAAAAATTTCATCGAATTCTGAGACAATTGGAATATTTTAAGAATTTTTGGGTGATAAGTTGTCGGTGAATTCAGAGACAAGATTTTTACGAGAATCTCAAGAGTCAAGAAATAACTGGAGTTAAGTTCAGTTAAAATAATTGAACTGAAAAGAAATAAATTTTTTTGGGATAGAAACGGACCCGAATGAGGCAATATAAGCTATGTATCCAAATAATAATAATAATAATAAATATATAAATAAAAAAGAATAAAATCAAAAATTGCTTACGGATGGACAGAAAAGTGTGTGAATGGATAGAGAGAGGAAGATTTTTATTTTTATTTTTTCTTCTCTTTGCTTCTCTTTCAGATTTATGAAAATCGGACCGTAGGTTTTTGTAAGAGCAGAAGGCAAAGCTGGTCTACGCTTAGCATTTTGTAAACTCTAAGAGGTAGGGAATTTTCCTACTTGTATTATTTCTAGCCTAAAGGCAATGTAATGGCTTGAAATTTTCTTAAGCGTGAGTAGTAAGTTTCAGTCCCAAATTTTTGGACTGAGTTTAGGAGATTTTAGGAATTTTGGACTATTTTTCGGGCCGAGTCCGGGCTTTGTTGGGATTGTTTGGATAGTTCGGGTTGGGGAATTTGAGTTTTATTCGCCAGTTCGAATGAAATTTTCAGAAATGTTTTCGGGTGTTTTTAGACTCTATTGAAAGTCCCTTGAGTCTATAATCTAACCATATGCCTGTCAATAGCATTTGGTACCCACGTAATTTCTAAAAAAATTTAATTGTAGCACCAAGTGTACGAATTGCGTGGTTGAGCTGACGTGTGTGGTCTAATACATCAAATAGCATAAGGTTGCTTTGAAAAAGTTGCTACAACGGATAGTTTTTATGGGGAATTCATGTGTAGGGGCATTTTGGTCAATTTCACCTCATATTATCGATGTCCTTATCGAATATGACTAGCACGTAAAGTTTTGTTAGAATCGAAGTTTGTTTGATCATAGTTGCTTCAGGAAGCCCTTTGTATGTTTATGTATTAAACGTTGAATTGATGGCATTTTGTAATTTGGCGATGGATTATTGTAGGCGATTGGAGCATACGACGATAATCTAGCATGCTTGACAAGAATTGAAAGAAATTAGTCGAGAAAAATGTGAGTACTCGAAATCGTTTTTGAAAACGAAAGTGTTTAATTTACTAGATTGTAAAGTGCTTTGAAAATATAATGTAATTAGTAAAGCATTGTTTTACACTCCCACTTGGTATACTCGTGAAGAATTTCAATTTCGATTACTTAGAAACAGTTGCTTTGGTTTATCAAAGCCCCTATAGCCTGACTGATTCCGGTGAGATGTATCTCGATTGTGCATGGCGGGGTTATGGGACATTATGGCTAACTATATTGCACGAATTAGAGCAATTAGAGGGTTAGATATAGTATATTTATATAGTGAGTGCCATACGCATTCGGGTATATAGATAGTTAGGCGACGCAGTGCGTAATTGATGAGGTGTTGGTTAGAGGTTCCATCAGGACATTTTAGTTCAGGGTTCCATTATGTTTTATAGAAATCCGTCGTGTTCAGAACCATATTAGGCGGGTAGTGTTCGAGGTTCTACCAATGCGGGTTTGAGTTCCATGGCATCACGTCTAGAATTATTTCAGAAATGGGCCACGGTGACGCGTCTTGATTCTGATGTAACTTTGGATAATAACCTCCAGCGAAGCAGTTTTAGTGACGAAATAGTTTTCATAGTTTTTCGAAATGGTTTTCATAGCAAAAGCGAGTTTTATCATACAAAACGAGTTTACAGCCATTTATGCGGATTTTCATATATGGGAGGTACGCTGGCAAATAACAACGATTGCCAGCATAGTACTCAGGCAGTTTGGCTCACCGGTTTATGTTTTTAAATAATTTTCGGTCGGAAGTCACGAGGCAGAAGACCTTTCGGATCCTCAGTCTAGGCGTTGTTTTGTATTTATATATAAGATATTATTAACCAATGCAAGCGTAGTAAAGTTAAAATGTGACATTTTGTATATTTAAATATCTTTATGAAATATACATGCATGGTTTGAAAAAAACGGGTTACGATGAATTTATGTTGGATTGATTCTTATCTTATATTTTAATGGACAGGAGGTCCTTTATGGTTATAGTTGGATTTTTGAAATATTAGGAATTGTATTTTTATACAAGTGATTTACGTATTTGGGCTTGACCTGCCGTGCAACGTTATCTTTGTCGGATTTTCGATTAAATCAAGTTGTGATTTTGATAGAAAAGTGAAAATTTTATAACCACGTTTTCCAAATACGATTTATTGGTTTAACGCGGCTTAGCTTCATGGCTAGCATCGGTCGAGATAGTTTGGTTGGGAGGTTATTGTGGAGTTACCGATAGATTCTTTGTCAATGGAAGGAAGTGCATGGGGACATTCTAATGGGGACATAAGCGATCTTATAAATTCAATGATACATCTTCTAACTCCGACTAGTCTTTTTGCTTGCATTAACTATTTTCTCCAGTATATTTTTTTATCTCCCTATTAGATATTTCTGCTTGCCCATTTGACTAAGGGTGATAAGCCAATCCCATAACATGTCTGACTCCATATCTACTCAAGAGTTTTGCAAACAATATTTTTGCAAAATGGCTTCCCTCATCACTAATGCTTGTCCTTGGGGCTCCATATCTACTCAAGATGTTTCTTTGAATGAACCCCACAACTGTGTTGGCATCATTTATGGGACAAGTTATTGCTTCCACCCATTAGGATACATAATCCATAACTAGGAGAATGTATAAATTTCTAAATGAGGGTGGGAAAAGTCCTATGAAGTCTATCCCCCATACATAAAAAATATGCATCACCAGGATCCCTTGCAGAGGCATTTCATTTCTTCTATTTATATTGCCCATTCTCTGAGATTTTTCATAATGCTTCATCCACTCAGAACAGTCTCTAAATAGAGTTGGCCAATAGAAACCTGACTGGAGAATTTTATAGGTTGTTATGTCTCCTGCAAAGTGTCCTCCTTATTGTGTTGCATGACATTTATCAAAAATTTATACCTGTTCAGCTTCAGGTAATCTAATTTGCTCCTCTTTTAAACAACAATGGGTCATCCCACATATAGAATTTGGCATCAGTCCTGAACTTTCTTTTCAGCTGGTAGCTGAATTCTGGTGGCATAATCCCACAAGCTAAACAGTTCACAATGTCAGCATACCATGGTACTTGAACTGATATATGAAAAAGCTGCTCATTAGGGAAATTTTCTTCTATTTCAGTCCCTCTTTCTTCTTCAGTGGGCCTTTCTAATCTTGATAAGTGATATGCTAACACATTGTCATTGCCCTTCTTATCCTTGATCTCCAAATCAAATTCCTATAGCAATAAGACCCATTTGATTAATGTTGGTTTTGCATCTTTCTTTGCCATCAGATATTTGATTACTGCATGATAAGTGTGCACTATGACATGAGACTCCAATATATATGGCCTGAACTTCTCACAAGCAAATACCATGCTAGCATTTCTTTTAAAGAGGTCAATATAATTCCCTCTCAGGTTTACTAAAGCTCCTATAGCATAATATATAGCTCTAAAAGTCTTGTCAGTTCTTTGTCCCAATACTGCTCCCATTGCATAATCACTAGCATCACACATGATTTCAAAATCCTTGCTCCAGTATGGTGTTGCCATGATAGGAGCTCTTATCAACCTAGCCTTGATATCTTCAAATGCACATTTACACTTCTCATCAAATTCAAATTTTGCTTCATTTTCAAGTAGTCAGCATAATGGCCTTGATATTTTGGAGAAGTGCTTTATAAATCTTCTATAAAATCCAGCATGTCCTAAAAAAACTTATAATCCCTTTGACTATAGTAGGTGGCATCATAGTTTCAATAACAGAAACCTTTGCTTGGTTAACCTCAAGTCTAGCTGCATAAATTTTATGCCCTAAGACAATACCTTCAGTTACCATAAAATCACATTTTTCCCAATTCAAAGCTAAGTTTTTGTCTTGGCACCTATAAAGTACAATTTCTAAATTTTCTAGGCAATTTTCAAACCTGGATCCATAAACTGAGAAGTCAACCATTAAGATTTCAATAGCTTCCTCTACCAAATCTGAGAAAATGGACATCATACACCTTTGAAAGGTAGCAGGAGCATTACACGGTCCAAATGACATCCTTCTAAAAGCAAAGGTGCCATAAGGATATGTAAAGGTACTTTTCTCCTGGTCCTCAGGGGCTATGGCAATCTGATTATGTCCAGAATATCCATCAAGAAAACATAAATGAGGGTGCTCTACCAACCTGTCCAGCATTTGATCAATAAAAGGCCAAGGATAGTGATCCTTTCTGGTTGCAACATTCAATTTCTTATAATCAATGTATACCCTCCATCCTATCACAATTCTTGTTGGAATTAGCTAATTCTTCTCATTTCTGAGTACTATGAATCCACCCTTCTTAGGAACCACATGAACTGAGCTCACCCAAGGGCTGTCTAAGATTGCATAAATAAATCATGCATTTAGCCATTTAAGTACTTATTTTCTGACAACTTCTTTCATAATTGGATTCAGCCTTCTCTGATGTTCAATTAATGTTATTACATTTTCCTCTAAGAGGATTTTATGCGTACAAATTGATGGTCTGATCGCTTTCAAGGCTTCTACTGACTAGGCTATTGTTTCTTTGTATTTTTTGAGAATTTCAACCAATTTATACTCTTTATCTTTTGTCAAGTCAGCTTCTATAATCACAAGTTTTGATCTTTCATCTCCTAAGAAGACATATTTCAGGTGTTTGGGCAATTCCTTCACAATTAACCCCCTCATAACTTTTTTCTACCTCTTTTGCCTTTTCTTCACCGCTGCTTGATTTTTCTACATTGTCTTCATTCAAACTAAATACTGTTTCTTTTAATTCAACTCTGGCATTCAAATATTCATAATCAAGAGCCTCAATATACTAAGAATTGATCATATTTTCATTCATTGAATCTTGATTCTTACAATCATCAATCAGTTCACAACTGACATGAACTACTTTTTCTACAATCTTACATTTAGCTTTTTCAAAATCAGGCTACTTCAAGCTTTGATTAAGATTGAAGTATACTGATGAGTCCTAAACTCATCTATTTTTAGTCCATTTTTCCTACATTTTTTTCAGAAGTTTATAATTCATTTTTAATGCAGAATTATGGAATAATCACGAACTTTGTGTTTTACAGGTTTTGAATGTAAAAGAAACAAATCCAGTAAGAAAAGCAGTAAAAATTGGCTAAATAAAAAATTTCGCAACATTATCTTAGAATGTCGCGACATAATCTCAGAATGTTGCAACAGAAGCTCAAGGCAACAAACAAGTCCATGTCGCAACAAACAATGTATGTAGCAACAAAGACAAAGCTGAGCTCAAGTTGGAAGCTTAAAGATTGGTGTCACACTTCTTCACAACTCACGATAATTTGAGTGATTGAATGAAAATGCAAACAAAGAAATGAATGTTGCTACATAATGAAAATCATAAGACAGAACTATGTCGCGATAATGGATTTTTATGTCGCAACATTTCCTGAGAAGTTCTTGAAAAAAATTCCAGAATTATGTTGTGACATAAAAAACATTGTTATGGCAAGAATATATGATAGAAGGCAAGAAGAATTTCGTGACATTCTTTTGCTCTATCGCGACAAAAATACCCTAGAATTTTTATAATAATTTTATTATATATTCCGGGTATAAATTGAGTCAAACTTGCGTTTTTCCAGGAAAATTGATAAATTGTTAAATTTTGAAAAGTTAAATGAATATGTGAGCATATGATTAAATATTATATGCTAAAATGAGAATGATTTGAAACTTTGAATGGTATCCTAAATAGTGCATCTGGAATTTTGAAATGGAGGATCAGCACAAGAATAGAATAAGGTTAAATGCTAAAGTGAATTAAATGATAAATGAAAGTGAATTGAAGACCAAAAAGGAGAAAAATGAGAAATGGAATTTGGGTGTAAGCCAAACATTGCCTTACACTTAAAATGAGGAATAAGACCAAATGTGGTCTTGTATATACATTTGTGCATTTTTATGCCGAAAAATTTTTTCGAGAAGAGAGGCAGAGGAGAAAGCTAGGGTTTTCCAAGAAGAAGTGATTTTTTGTGGGAGATCATCCCCATTCCTTTTGATTTTGGGCTGATCAAGATATCGGAAGTATAAGATTCAAAGGGATCGAAGGTAAGAACTAAACCCTAGATTTCTTTAAATGAAGTTTGTGTTAGAAACTCCTAATCCATCCATGGGTTTTGCTCATGGTTGGTTTAGGATGATATTAGGATGTTATTGGGAGTGATTCCCATGATTTGTTTTGAGTTTTTGAGGATTTTTGGAGAAAAATAGCAAAAGTGAAAACTGGAAAAATATGGGCAAAACGGGCTCCTAGGTCGCGAACATGCGGGAACCCATGCCTCGGTGCACTCTGCCGCAGCAGGATGCCCGTCACGGCGAGGCGAGGGGCTAAAATGGCACTCCTCATATCGCCACTTGCAGCGTAGCCACGCCGCCGACGATGGCCTACGCCGCAGTTGCAGCGCTGTACGCCGCGGCATAAACACTGTTCACAATGAACAAATTTATGATTTTTGTTCAACACCTCGTGATTCGCACAATCGATAGTTTGCTGACCCTAATAAATGATTAACGGGGTTCAAAAAAGGATAAAACTAAATAAACGATCGCACTCGCCGAGGCTGCCGCTAGTACGATTAATTGTTCAACCACTAAGAGTGAAGAATTTGTATTTGACTAGATATGGGTGAAGAAGAAAACCTAACCTAGGACTGGTATCAAAAGAGACAAGGGATCAATAAATTGGTCAATTCTACTTTCAGGACTCCACCCCATTTCAAGCTCTATTCAGGAAATGTATATATATATATATATATATATATATATATATATATATATATATATATATATATATATATATATATTAATCGAATTATTAGTATTCGAAATGTTTATCAAATATCTCGTGACGTAAGGCAGTATTCAACTATAAGTGAATTCTATCGCATATGAGTAAATTCGATTTAAATGTATTATTGAATGACCAACATGACGGGATTCAGCAACTGAATTCATCATGAAGGTAACCGTATTTGTTCAACGCGAAATCACATTGCTACTGAATGACAAATAGGACATGATTCACCAACTGAATTTGTCGTGAATGTCGACTTCTATAATCATATGTGAGATTGTAATATCAATGAAATCACATTGCTAACAATGACAAACATGACAGATTCACCAACTGAATCTATTGTGAATGTAGACTCTATAGTCATATGTGAAATTGCAACCGAAAAGCGAAAAATGATATTAAAAAGTGTATTTATATAAGTATCTTTTACATTACACATATACATTGTATAAATGCATTATTTTGATAAATGAATGATTCATACTGAACTGGAATGGAATAGAGAACTATATAGAACCACTAAGCATGAAAATGCTTAGAGAATTGTTTTTACCAACGCCAGAAAACAGCGATAGATGTTGATTGAAAGTGGACTCCAAGGTCGTAGGAGCTCGTAGTCATTTAGAAAGTGTCACGGAAAGATGTCTCATTACTTGCGCCCTTACCATTTTTTGAAAGCATGATATCATTAAAAGGAGTTCAACTCCGAAATTATTTTTATACCTATATCCGAATAAATTTTGGATATTATGTTGTAAGCTACATAAAATGCTATTTTTGGTTAAATGCATATTTTGTAAAGAAATTGCATTGAATTTGTAAATGTTTATGAGCTTGCCCTAAATTGAAATCGCTTCCGCAAAGATTTGAGAAGGAAATCTCTTTATATTAATGAAATATATTTCGAGCAAATGGATTTGATTAATGGCTTCTACGAGAGTCCCCCTGTGGTTTCGGGGCTTGGATCCATTAACTGGTCGGGTCGGCCTGGGGTCGCTTACAAAACAAAGAAAGTTTTGTCAAGACAATTCAAACCTATGTCGTGACATAAAGAACTAAAGAGTGAAGAAAGAATGTCGCGACACAGCAAAACTATATCGCGAAATAAAATAGCAGATTAAAGAAACAGGTAAATTTAAGTTGGTCACGACAAAGGTTTTGATGTTGCGACAAACATTTCATAGAATGATAAGTTGAAGGTGTGAAAGAATGTTGTGACATTTCTAATCTATGTCGCGACATAAAGTTCATAAGGTAGTAGTGCAAGGCAAGAAAGCTATGTTGCGGCAGTAGAAGTTTTATGTCACGACAATCACAACATAGTGTTGAGATGGAACTCTGTTGCAACACATATATTTATTGTTGCGAAAAAAGTTGAGAAGAACTACAAGAAGAATGTCGCGCCACAAAAATTTATTGTTGTGACACAATAAAGAGCAGCATGGAAAAACATTTGGCGCTACCAAGGATTTTATGTTGCGACATACCATTTAAGTATTAACACTGCAAGGGATGAAAGAAATGTCGCGACAAAAGACACTTATGTCACGACAATTACTAGACGAATTCAATTGAGCTCTGTCGCGACTTTTTCAAAGTATATAGTGACATAATTCAAGAAAAAGGCACAAAACACTATCGTAACATAACACCACAAGCCACAACAAAGATGGAAGACAAAAATATCTACAATGTCGCGACATAATTTTCTTTGTCGCGACAAAGTCGTCAATTGGGCGAGTTTTTGGGAATCCAAAATTTCAGCCTCGTAGTGCGACCCTTCATTTGAAAACCTATAAATAGAATCACATAGGGCACTATGCGTAGCTTCCGCCGAAACTGGAACATCTAGGTAGTTGGAGCCTCCTTTGTATATTATTATTTTTATTTTTCTTTTATTTTCTCTTCATCGATTTAGTTTCAGCTTACATTTTAGTTAGTATTTTTTTTGGATTTGAGCAGTGATCTGGGCTAAAGTTTTGAGATGGGTTCATTGTAAAAATTGGGTTTTCATTACTGATTGATTTCAATGGAATTTGGAAATTTTATGGAGTTCATTTATTTAAGTTAGCTTGCAATTTCAGTGAATTTTCCTGATCAGTTAGTCACTGTTATTCGCAATCAGGTATTGAAAGACTGAGCTCCCTCTAGGAATGGACTGGTGTTAATTATCATTTCCTATGCAACTTAAAAGAATGCCAGAGTTAGAAATCTTAAATTTATCTAATTGGTGTTGTTCTTGAAATTAATTGTTCATAATATTAGTAGCTTGTACCCAGAAAGGGGTTGTATCTTGCTCTAATTTCTAGGAGGCCCTCTAAGTGACACAGAGATGGAGATTTCTGAGAGTATAGAGCAGTTACTTGGGGGTATGCTAGACAAATAGCATGGAACTAATGAACTATGAAAGATCACTAATTTACTCATGGTGTGAAGATTAGTTGATTGATGTATCAGTTTAATTGATTAGAGGTTTCTCCTCTGTCTGATGGAATGATCTTGATCCTTTGTTAGCTTAGATCTAATCAAGGAGATATAGAGTTTACTCAAATTCGAAGGATGAGATACCCATTAGATTGGAGAAGGCTTGCATTGTCCTGTCTATAGGGGCAAGAATTCTTCAGTCTTAGGAACAGGTGTGAAGTACTAGAAAGGAAAAATACCAGTTCTTAGAAAAAATATTATATCCTGCAAGTAATTGATTAGACCCATGTGTTTTGAAGGAATATGGATCTCTAATTAGTGAAATGTATAATGAATGGAGGAATCCAAACTATACTACCTTGCATCTTTGACAAGTTCAAATTTCAAACTTATGACTGAACTATGTTATAGAATGATGCAAAAATTGATAATTATACATTGATCTGTTTCCCAGTGTTAACTTTACTCAATGAACTCTCAATTCCAATTCATTTTGAATTTTTGTTATAGTTATAGAAATTTAATCAGTTATTCTTTCTTTAGTTTAAACAAATCAATTTTTCACTTTTGAGTTCAAATAGTAAGGATCTTGAGTAGTAGGGGTAATTGATCTTTAGATCTCTCATCAATCCTCATGGGAATGATATTTGGACTTAAAATCTACTTTTATTACTTGTATGACTTGTGCACTTGCAAAGAATTAGACCTAATATAAATTTGCATTATTAAATACACATCAAAAAACATTTCTTATAATTTTTAGTCAAACAAAAAGATTTTGGCATTCCTACTGAGGATTGAATAGTCCTTGGTGGTAATGTTAGAAATTGGTTGTAGTTTTATGGTCTACTTTAAAAAAAAAAAATCATAATAATAAGTTTTTGGCACCACTACAAGGGATTAAATAGTTCTAGGTAGCAGTGACATAAATTTGGTATATATCGAATAGGTCTGTTTACAAGTTTATGGCACCGTAGCTGGGGATTTAAAAGAGAATTTAAATATCAATATTCCAACCAAGAGAGAATTGCTAATTTGGACATTTTTCTTTGTTTTATCAAAAATTTCAGAAAATTTACAAAAATAGTTTTAACTGCAGTAGTTGAGTATGCTATTGAAAAGGTTTTATGAGCTTAAATTGATATAGTTTTTTTTACTGATTTCATTTGATCTTAGTGTGTTTCCATTTCAGGAAGATCTTACATGCATAGAAAACTAGAAGCAGAATTGCTGCCTTTGGACACAGAATTAGAGAAGACACTAAGAAATCTAAAGAAAGTTCAAAGTGTTGAATCAGTAGTTATGGCATAACAGAGGTACAACAAAACACTCAGGTAGAAGCAACAGCAGAGAGGCCTTAGAGGCAAAGGACTATGGAGGATTTTTAGAGGCCAGACATTAGAGATGAATCTTTTGCTGTGAGACAACCTACTATAGAGGCCAACAATTTTGAGTTAAAGCCAGCTTTGATCACAATGGTGCCACAACATCAATATCACATCCTAGTGGAAGACCTAAATGAGATACGGGGGAGAATTATGAGGATGGTACAAGAAAGCTAAATGGAGTGAGACTTGAGGTGATCAAGTCAAGAACTCTTCCTTCACCCGAGAGATGTGGCAGCCACTTGGTTTGAATCACTACCTCATGGATCAATGAAAAATTGGGAAGAGTTGGTGGAGGCTTACATGAGTAGATTTTTCCCTCCTACCCTCACTTCAGAAATGAGAGGGGAAATCATCGTGTTTAAACAAGCAGAGGATGAAAGTCTCTATAATGCATGGGTGAGATATAAGAGATTGCTAAAAAGATGCCTAATGCATGGAATAGATTTGACCACCTAGATGGACATCTTTTACCACTCTATGAACTACACTTCCAAAGGTATAATTGATGCAGCCTACCGTGGAGCATTCAAGAGGAAGAGTGCTGAAGAGGCAAGATAGTTGATTAAAGATCTAGCAAAAAGCAACTACAGAGCTCTATCCGAGACTTCAGGGAGAAGCAACGGGCTAAAAGGAAGTGGGGGTGATAGAGCTGAACAAGATAACTGCCATAGAAGCCAAACTTGATGCATTGATGAACAAACAGGGAAACCAAGAAAGAAGAATGCATTCAACATATGAAATGGAAACAGTGGAAAGAAATGAGTAGAAGAGTAGTGCTAATGAGGGACTAGCCCATGAGGGTCCCTATCAGGTTGAGGAGGCTCAGTTTGTCAATGGCAATAGAAGCTACAACTTTAAGCCAAACCTCAAATTGCCAACCTATTACACACCAACACTAAGTAACCATGAGAATTTCTCATATGGAGGTGGAGCACAACAAGGTCTAAGACCAGTGCAGAATTTTCAACAATAGTATGCTCAACATGGGTTCCTAGGACAACAATAGCAAGGGAGTCAGAGAGTAGAAAATCCAGGACAAAGGAGATCTCAATCATTTGAAGATCAAATGTTGACATTCATGTGAGAGAATAAGAGGTTGCTGAATATTCATGAGCAGAAATATGCCGAGCTAGCAGCATTTCAAGCAAACACAAATGTGTTTTAGGCTAACACTAATGCCTTTCTAAAAAATCTAGAAACACAAGTAAGGCAGCTAGCCCTAACAATGCAGAACCAGTCCAAGGATGCCTTCCCAAGTGATACGAAGAAGAATCCTAAGGACTGTATGGTGTTGAATCTGAGGAGTGGCAGAGAGTTGGAAAGCAAAAAAGGAGATGATAAGAAAAAGAAGTAAAAGAAGAAACTAGAAAAGAGACCAAGTTGAGTAGTTCATAATTGGCTGAAGAAAATGAGAAAGAAGAGGTGCAAACTGAGCAGCAGGTGGAGACAGGAGAACTAAAGAAAAAAGAGGATTTGCAAGCCTACATGCCTGTTGTTCCATTTCCTCAAAGGCTTCAGAAAGAAAAAATGGAGGAGCAATTCTCTAGATTCTTAGATATGTTTAAGAATATAGAGATTAATATACCCTTTTCTGAAGCATTGGCTTAGATGCCTAACTATGCTAAGTTTCTGAAGGACATTTTGAGTAAGAAGAGAAGATTTGTTGAAGCAGGAGTGGTGAGTTTAACAACCACATGCAGTGCAGTGATACAAAGAAGCCTAGTAGTGAAGATGCGGGATCCTGGCAGCTTCACCATTCCCTACACCATTGGGAATTTTTGAATTTTTAGAAGGCTTTATGTGACTCAGGAGCCAGTATCAACTTGATGCCATTATCAGTGGTAAATAGACTTAATTTGGGGGAGCTTACTCCCATAACTATAACTTTGCAAATGGCAGACATAACAATGGCACAACTAGAGGGAGTCCTTAAAGATGTACTCATCAAGGTGTGAAAATTCATTTTCCCTGTGGACTTTGTAGTTATGGATATGGAGGAAGATACACAAGTTCTACTGTTGCTTGGAAGACCTTTCCTAGCCACTGGAGCTGCCTTGATAGATGTTAAGAAAAATGAGAACTTACTCTTAAGGTAGGAGATGAAGTAGTGTACTTTAACTTGAACAAAATCTTGAAATAGTTTGAATGTGAAAGTATAGATTGTAAGACTGTAGAAACAATAGTTTCCATCAGTCCTGAATTGATTTTTGGGTGTAATTTTCATAATTCAATCAATGAAAATGAGATGAATTTCCAGTATCTTGATGATCTTGATTGTGAATTTCTGACTTCCAGTTTTGATTTAGAGGAAACAGTCTTAAGTTTGAATGAGAACAGTACAGAAAAATCAAGCAATAATGAAGAGAAGGCAAAAGAAATAGAAACAAGTTCAAAAGGGTTAACCTTGAAGGAATTACCTAGACACTTGAAGTATGCTTTCTTAGAACCAAAAAAAGAAAAACATGTCATTATATCAGAGGCATTGACTAATCTTGAAGAACATAAACTGCTAGAGATTCTAAAAAAATACAAGGAAGAAATTGCTTGGTCAGTAGAAGATTTGAAAGGAATCAACCCTTCTATTTGCATGCATAAAATCCTCTTGGAGAAAAATGCAAAGACCTCCATTGAGCATCAAAGAAGAGAATCCAGTAATGAAAAAAGTTGTCATAAAAGAAGTATTGAAATGGCTGAATGCAGGCTTTATTTATGCAATCTCAAACAACCCTTGGGTGAGCCCAGTTCATGTGGTTCCAAGTGCATTGACTATAGAAAATTGAACATTGCAACCAGAAAGGATCATTATCCTTTACCCTTTATTAATTAAATGCTGGACAGGTTAGCAGGACACCCCCATTTATGTTTTCTTGATGGATATTCTAGATATAACCAGATTGCCATAGCCCTTGAGGACAAGGAGAAAACTACATTGCATGTTCTTCTGACACTTTTTCTTTTAGAAGGATGTCGTTTGGATTATGTAATGCTCTTGCCACCTTTCAAAGGTGTATGATGTCTATGTTCTTAGATATGGTGGAAGAGGCTATGAAAATATTCATGGATGACTTCTTAGTATATGGATCCAGTTTTAAGAAATTCTTAGAAAATTTACTCCCGAGGTGCCAAGACAAGAACTTAGCTTTTAATTGGGAAAAATGCCATTTCATGGTAACTAAGGGTATTGTCTTAGAGCACAAGATTTTTGCAGCTGGGTTAGAAGTAGAACAAGCAAAGGTGTCTGTCATAAAAACTCTCTTACCACCTACAACAATTAAAGGGATAAGAAGTTTCCTATGACATGCTGGGTTTTACAGGAGATTTATAAGAGACTTCTCAAAAATCTCTAGACCATTATGCAGATTGTTGGAAAAGGATGCAAACTTTGATTTTGATGAATCATGTAGATATGCATTTGAAGAAATTAAGTCAAAATTGATTATAGCTCCCATCATGGTAACACTTGACTGGAACAAAGAGTTTGAAATAATGTGTGATGTTAATGATTATGCAATGGGAGCAGTATTAGGGCAAAAAATTGAAAAGATATTCAAGGCCATATACTTTTCCAGCAAAACCTTCAATGAAGCATAAGAAAACTACACTACCACAGAAAAGGAGATGCTGGCAATGGTGTTTGCAAGTGAAAATTTTAGATGGCATAGAAAGATGCCAAACCAAGACTGATTAGATGGGTATTACTGCTGCAAGAGTTTTATTTAGAAATCAAAGACAAGAAAGGTAGTGACAATGTGATAGGTGATCACTTGTCTAGATTAGAAAAACCTACTGAAGGGGAAAAGGGAATTGAAATAGCAGAAAATTTTCCTGATGAGCAGCTTTTTCTGTTATCAGTCCAAATACCCTGGTATGCTGATATTATGAATTATTTAGCCTATGGAATTATGCCACCTGAGTTCAGCTACTAGTAGAAAAGAAAATTGAGAATTGATAGTAGATTTTATATATGGGATGACCCACTACTTTTTAGAAGAGAAACATATATGATTATTAGGAGACATGTACCAGAAACAGAATAAGGTGAAATTCTTGATAAATGTCATGCATCACCATATGGAGGACATTTTGTAGGAGATAAAACAACCCTTAAAATTCTCTAATCAGGTTTTTATTGGCTTACTCTATTCAAAGACTGTTTTGAATGGGTGAAACATTGTGATAAATGTCAGAGAATGGGCAACATAAGGTAAGAAATGAGATGCTCCTCGCATGAATCCTAGTGGTGCATTTATGTATGGGAGGATTTATGACCTTTCCCATCCTAATTTGGAAATTTATACATTCTCCTAGCTGTAATCATCTATCCAAATGGGTGGAAACAATATCTTGTCCCATAAATGATGCCAGCACAATGGTAGGGTTAATTCAAAGAAATATTTTGAGCAAATTTGGAGTACCCAGAACAATCATTAGTGATGAGGGAAGCCATTTTGCAAAACTCATGAGTAGATATGGAATCAGACATGTAATGGAATTGGCTTATCACCCTCAGTCAAATGGGCAAGCTAAGGTTTCCAATAGGGAAATAAAGAAGATTATAGAGAAAACAGTTAACTAAAGCAGAAAAGACTGGTCTATAAAGCTAGATGATGCATTGTGGGCTTATAGAACTGCTTACAAAACTCCTATTGGAATGTCCCCATACATAATTGTATTTAGGAAGCCTTGTCATCTCCTTCTTTGTCACGCCCCCGACCCCCTAGGCGGACGAAGGGGGGTGAGGAACTATACTGGGACTCTTTATTTGCTTTTTTAGATATTATCGGTCCCAAGTCTTATAACTGAATTAAAATATCATATACAAAGATACAAAATTAAACTACCATCGTAGTGGTGTTTACAGAGTCAATACATATAGTCCTGAGTCCCATTTACATATACATATACAAAAACTGTACATTTACATTTACATAATGAGAGTGCAAAACCTACAGGTGATAGACCCCTACAAGTGTGTTGGCCTAGCAGATTGCGGAAGATCGCAAATGTCCTCCTCTGTACCTACACAGATTAAAACTCATGCTAAACTTTACGCTTAGTGGGAAACATATGACTTATACGTATACACATGCATTAATACTCATTTACAGTAAGCATATAGCAGTAACAGATATACAATAGCATATATAAGCTATTAGAATTATTCATGAATTCATACAACAATCTTATACACATACTTGTACTTATAGTAGACTTATACTTGTTCAGATCTCCCGTAGGAGTTACAAAGCTTATACCTATACAGAGGTACCCGTAGGTACATTCAGAGCAGAACGATGTACATTGCTTTACTCTTATTCGTTATTTAGACTCTTATCATATAATTGTTTGACTACCTAGACCAGTAATAAGAAATGAATAGGACACAACACAATAAGTACCCGAAGGTATGGTATAGTACTGAGGTGCCGTAGCACAAAGCAGAGTGTCGGGCTACTGATGGAGTGCGTCGTCAGACTTAATCAAAGAGTACTAAAGTACTAATCAGAGAGTACCGAAGTACTAAATGTGCCGGCCACGTCGTGAGTATCGTCAAGACTAATTAGAGAGTACCGGCACTATATGTGTCCACCACGCATCGTAGGGTGCCATGTCATTAACATCCTGCCTTGTACCCTACAATTATATGTGCTTGGGGAACATACTCATCATACTCACAGGCATTAATCTAATTTTTCCTTTACCTATTGGAACATGAACGGACCCTTTCATACACTTATAGGGTCCTTTAGTCCAATGTGCATGTCCCTCGAGCAATCCAAAGACAAAAACAAAACAAAACACCAAAATTTCCATATTATGAACAAGGCTACGCTCTGGCCAGAGCTCTTCGTCACGGCCAGAGCATTGTTACGCCGACGCACTTTACTACGGCAGACGCTAAGAAGGAGGACATGCCACGCCTGCTGCGGCCTACGCCGCTGTATCGATCCCTAAGCCACGGCGTAGGACCCCGAAAATTTCTAGATTTTATTGATTTCATCCATTTTTCTAGATAACTAACCAAAAACAAAAGAAAACTCATATACTTTCTAGAAAAACATCTTCCAAGTGTGTTCTAACCCAACCAAAACCCAACATAGAGATTAATTAGGGTTTTTTCCAAACTCAAACTCAATTACTTATGACTTAGGTTAACTTTCTAGCACCCAAACAAGTACCCATACATCATAAACCAAGAATCCATACAAAAGTCCATACTCATCTTATACAAACTAGGGTTTTACCAACCCAACTTTCAACAAACCTAGGGTTAGGATGGATTCCTAACTAAACCCTAGAAATGGAACACACTAATATCCATACAAACCCATATCAAACCATAGAAATCCATACACAAATAGTTTCCATTCCTTCTCTCTTCTTCTTCTTCTTCTTCTTCCTCTACTTCTTCTCTTCTCCTCTCTTATTCTTCAAGTTTTTCTCTCCCAAAAATGCCCAAATGAGAGACCCTAGTTGGTCTTATTTGGTCTAATTTCCATAAGGCCTTGTTTGGCCACCAAAAATGCATTCTTTTGACTTAAGTTTCTCCCAAAATGCTTTAAAGCCCATATACTTCCTCTATTTGCACTTCAAGTTATTCATATTTTTACTTTAGCATCTCATCTTCTTATCTCATGACTTATATGTCCCGTTTTGACAAATTACAAATTTACCCTTGCTTATTTCCGGGTTTCTCAGATTGCACGGTTTGCATTTAATTTACAACTAAATTCAAATTATACCTACAAAATACCCTAAACATGCTGAAAATGACTAGGGTGTATTTTGGGGTGTTACACTCTTGAACTTGAATATAAAGCTATGTGGGCTATCAAGAAATTGAATTGTGATTTCCAAGTTTCCAAAGAAAAGAGATTACTCCAAATGAATGAATTAGAAGAGTTGAGGAATGAAGCTTATGATAATGCCAGAATCTACAAGGATAAGACAAAGAAGTGGCATGATCAGAAAATTCAGAGGAGAGAATTCAAAGCAGGAGAGCTAGTTGATGAGTCCTAAACTCATGTATTTTTAATCCATTTTTCTAGCATGTTTTTAACAGTTTCAGATCTATTTTAATGCCAAATTATGGAATATTCACCAACTTTGTGTTTTACAGGTTTTAATTGAAAAAGGGAGATAATTCTAGCATAAAAGAAGAAAAAAGTGGCAAATGCAGCATTATCTGTTACGACATAGTATTTGTGTGTCACAACAAAATTTCAAGCAGTCCAGAAGAACTATGTTGCAGCCAACAGTTGTATATCACAACAAAGTCTAGGCTGAACTCAAGGCAGAAATAGAATCTCTATCGCGACAAAGAGTTTTTTGTTGCGACATTGATGAAGAAGAATGTAAAGAATTCTATTGCAACATAAAAGTATGAAGATTAGCATATGAACTCTGTTGTGAAAAAAGACAGCTCTGTCGCAACAAAAAATGGCAAGGATATAACACAAGTCAACTGGGACAAGTGTTGTTTTGTTGCAACAAAGTTTTAAACATGGGACCAGCCTAAGGAAGCATTTTTGTTGTGACAAAGAAAAATCTGTCACGACATAACATTCAGAGTTCACAACAAAGAGCAACAGAACTTTGTTGCGACAAACAAAACATGAGGTTGAGGTGAACTTTGTCGCGACAAGGAATTCTATGTCACGAAAAGAAGTTGAAGAGCAATATAAGAGGAATGACGACAAAGAAATTCATGTTGCAACATAATGAAGAATTGAAGGCAGAATCTTTGTCATGACAAAGAAGTTTTATGAAATGACAATAAAAGCTACAGAGTTATAGAATTATGTCGTGATAGAAGAAAATTCAATCGCAACATAAATTGAAAGAGAACCGAGATTAGCCAAGTCAATGTTTGTCGTAGCAAACAGCTCAACCAAATGATAAGTGACCAAAGAAGGCAAGTCCATAGATTAAAGAAAACTCTCACACGATTGCAGTTGTTAAGGAACCAAAGAAATCCTATTGCGACATAGAAAACTCTATTGCAAATAAGAGCAGACAAGCCGGGGAAAGAAAAAATGCTTATCGACAAGGAAAATATTTCAAGGACAGCTTCGATTATTACCTAAATAGTGCTGTTATTTCACTCGGTTATTACAGTTTTAAGCCCTTATAGTAATTAACAATTAACCCGACAAGTACATTAAGGTCCTAACTATACTACTTATCGCTTTTTAGGGCAAATTTTGTAATTTTATGAACCAATCGTGCCAAAGTTTTTGAATCAACTCAATCACAAAGGATCCAAGTTGAACTAAAAGCTTTAGGTCATAAAGCGAAAGAAGAAAGCAGAGGAAAGGAGCATAAGAGCAACACCCTTGGAATTTCGCAAAGGTTGCAAAATTTCCCAAGGCTACGAATTTTCGTAGCCTATGAAATTGTTCCCTACAGTTTGACTTTTCTTGTATTTTTCTTGTTTTTCCTAAATTTCCCTTCATGTAATAGTGGCCAATTCATATATTTTTGTAATTTTGAATAGCTGGGACACTATATAATCCCCAAGCTACACTATAACAAAGAAAAGAAAATCTTGATCATTTAAAAGCTTTTCGCGCCTAAGCTTTCAAAGAGCCTTTTCCATTTTCCTCACTTTCTCATCTTCGCCCCGCCAACAGCCTCGAGGATGACAACTAGAGGATGAGTGGCTAAAACCCCTTTATCCTTGAAGGGGAAGGCTATTGGAAAAAGGATCTAAGGTAAACTGAGGTTTCTCACGTCTTCAACGCATGTATTTATTGTCATTTATGTGTCTCCTTCTAACCCTAGGTTCAAATCCCTTAGACGCACTTTGAATGACCTGTATTTGACAATCTTTTAGGGTTCAGTGGATGCTTATTGTTAGATCCACTGAGATTCGGTAGTTTCCATTTATTAGTCATTATAAGGTGGGTCAAGGAGATAAGTTTCCATTGTCTGAGACCATTAATGCTCAGTAAAGGCTATCTTTCAAAGGAAAATTACTAAGGGACAAGTTTTACAGCTAAATTAAGAACCGGTTCAGGAGACGACTATAGGTCATCCTCCCCAACATGAAGAATAGGGCCCGAGGACCCCTTAGTTCCCTTTAGAGCTCAAATCTAGTAGCCTGATACTTCAAGGAGCTTTATTTTACATTTTACTTCATTTCGTTTTAGTATTCAACCATTACACCCCCCGTTTTTACAAAATCCCCGAATATAAACCAAATTCACCATTTTGAACTTCATTGCAAGCCATTTGTGCAAAGAAAACTCATCCCTGTGTTCGACTACCCTATTGGACGTGAATCATTTCCAGAGGCAGAAGTGCATAAAGAGCTAGGTGCAACAAATTTTGTGTCGCGACACAAGACATTCCTTTCGCGACAAGAACAAGACTGCTACATCAAAACTCTGTCGCGACATTATCAAAGTCTGTTGCAACAGAATCCAAGAAAAAGCTTAAAAACTGGTCGCAACAAAAAACTGCAAGCTGCAACAGAAGCCAGCGACAAAGACTAAAGAATCTGTCATGATAGAACTTTCTATGTCGCGACAAAGCGACCAATTTAGGCCAGAAATTTGGGGATCCACAACACAGTTTTGAAGTGCGGCCCAAGATTGGAAAGTCTATAAATAGACGCATCTAGGGCACTATCACGCCCCGATTCTCGGTCCGACCCGATTGGCGAATCCGAACCGGTTTCGGGGTGCGAAACCATATACTGGGACTCTTTACTTTTTTTTTTTTTTTTTCAGAGCTTAACTTATACCTGTGGGTATACAAACAATTTTTGTATTAACCAAAAATCATTTACATATACAAAGGGACTACCATCGGAGTGGTATCCATTAAAATCTATACACATATGCTAAGTCCCATTTTCTTATACAAATACATATACATGTACATTCATTACAAGCACGAGATAGCGCAACAAAGGCTGTGAGCACCTGAGACCGAGATGGCCCGCACTGGCCGGTGGAAATGTCATGTCCTTTATCTCCTCTTCAAGACCTATACTGGGATTAACACCGTGCTAAGCTTTACGCTTAGTGGGAACATATAGACAGTAACGACCAATAACACAATAACCGCGCATCTTTACATTTACTTTTCTCATGCAATTAACGGCCTATTGTTATGTGACTCTAACTCATATCATATTATACATGTAGATTTTATCCTTTCAGATTCAATATCATTATCTTATTCAGACATTTCCATGTGTCATGTCTTACAATTTTAACTCATATCTTCTACATGTATGGCATGTCAGATCATATTCAAAACAAACTTATACATATACAATGGAAAATCGAAACTTATCAAGTCATATTAAATACATGGCAGTCAAATCGATCACTACCAATACATGACTCCATATCATATCACGGCCGCCATTAACAAATCCCTTTTGGAATTACATTTCATGATCCGGATGCCCGTTTAATTCTTTTGCCATCGCTTTTATTAAATTTTCATTTTCAAAGTGTTTGGACCCGAATCCTCGACTCGACCGGCCATGATCCAAGCCGAGCCCGCTTACTCCGACATTTTCAATCAAAACATTTTGTTTCGTTTTATTTAATTTTTATTTTCAAAGTGTCGCGAATTCGAATCCCCAATCTCACCCTTGGCCATGGATCCAAGCTGGAGCCCGGTTTACTCCGACATTTTCAATTATCTTCCCAAAACATTTCGTTTGTGTTATTCCATTTTAGACTTTTTAATTACGCGAAAACACTTCTTTTTGGGCAATCCCATAAACACTTACAAATTCAATAGACCCATAATCATTTACAAAATAATACCTTTTTACTATGTATGTGTAATGTAAAAGATACTTAAACAAATACAATTTTCAATACCATTGTTTCGCTTATCGGTTTGTGATTTCACATATGGCTATAGAATTCGACATCCACGACAGATTCAGTTGGTGAATCCTAACCTGTTTGTCATTCAGTAGCAATGTGGTTTCACACTCAATATTACCATTTCACATATGGCTATAGAATTTCCGACATTCACTTACAGATCTGGCTTGGTGAATCCCGCCCCGTTTTGTCATTTAGTAGCAATGTGGTTTCCATTTAACAATTACCATTTTCACATACGGCTATACTGACATTCACGATGATTCGGGCCAGAATCCCCGCCCCGTTTGGTTTGGTCTCAACAGCAAATGTGGTTTCAATACCACCATTTCACATATGGCTATAGAATTCGATGATTCATGCATTCGCCAGAACTTATTCCGTTTATTGGCCCGCAAAGAATGGTTTCACATTTAACAATTACCATTTCACATATGGCTATAGAATTCGACATCCACGACAGATTCAGTTGGTGAATCCTGTCATGTTTGTCATTCAGTAGCAATGTGGTTTCACATTTAACAATTACGGTTACCTTCATGACGAATTCAGTTGGTGAATCCCGTCATGTTGGTCATTCAATAAAAATGTGATTTTACATTCAATATTTATGATTACTTTCATGACGTAATCTACCATGATCCCGTCATGTCGCTCATTCAATGATACATTTAAATCAATTTACTTTATGCGTACTCTCGCTTATAGTTCAAATACATGCACACATGCATATGTGTGACAAACATTTCGAATAACAATAATTCAAATCAATATATATATATATATATATATATATATATATATATACTTATATATATTTCACAAATAGCACTCATAACCGATCATAATCACATTTCAATTCCAATTTCACTTTCGTATTATCTTCTCAAAGATATACTCAATCTATGTACTTATTTCCTATACTCATTCACGTATACTCATTCATATATTCATTCACATATACTCGTTCATATACTCATTTACGTATACTCGTTCATATACCCATTCACGTATACTCATTCATGTATACTCATTCATATTTTTCCTATCATTTGTTATCATTTTCTGGTTATATGTGATAATAATCGTATATAACTTAACCACCTTATGTGTTCATGACATATTTCCCTTCATTTCATATTCATGTTTCGGTTCGTTTTCATTTTCCATATCACATTCATGTTTCATGAACACATTTATACATGTTGCATTTTCTATATTTTCCTTGTTCATGCTTATTACACATGGCACTTCATATACTTGTAAAGTATGATGTCTATGAAATCATACCTCATTCATCTATTCTTATTCCTCTATGAATCTACTTTACTTAGAAATTGGAATCATCCCAATCGGATCATCCAAACTAAAGTTATGGCATTTTTATGCCAAACTAGTCAATTTACCGATATTACACTTGGGACAGTTTGAAATACCCATTTTCCAGTGTCTTGACTCCATATTTGACACTTTTTCTTTGTACTCCTTTAAATCTAAGGTGCTAAGGGTTCTTCTCCAATTGGAATTACCCAAATCGGAGCACCAAAACTCGAGTTATGTTCAAAACAACTCGGACTACTCTATGTTCAACTGATGCAGAATTTGGCTTGAACATGGCCCCAATTTGAGTGAATTTTTGGGCCACTTAGATTAAGAATTTGACGATTCCTATTTCTTGATGTTTGATTATCCTTGAAGTCTAGTTTAATTAGCCACTTGAATCACTCAAATCGGATAAGAAATGAGCAAGTTATGGCTAAAATACAAAAACTGGTCAAAATAGAGCAAGGTGTGTCGGCAGATACGTCTAACATGTACCTAAGACATGTTTGTTTCGAAGGGTGTACTAAGACATGTTCAAGGTGTACCGGTACATGTCCTCGAAAATGCCCAGAATGTGTGTTTTTCACCAATTTTTCCATATTTTGATACCCAAATCAACCCAATACTCTATAAACACGCTGCCATCTACTCCAAATTCATCTTTATAATCTCTTTCTACTCAATTTACTTATTCAATACATATCCTTCATCACAAATTCCTTTCATGATTTTCTCAAAACAACTCTAATATGGGTTATGAATCAAGGTTAATAAACCAATATGATGATTAGTTAGGGTTTGTTCTAAACCCTAACTCAATTACTCTTAATTAAACCATGAATCCAACTTAAAAGAGAGGATTCTATAACTATCTTGTGCCATTTAGAGTTTTACCAACCTTAATTTCAATACATCTTTGGTTAGGATGAAATCCTAGCAAACCCTAGGTTTGAACAAGATAATACCCATACAAAACCAAAGATCCATACTCAAATTTAGTGGTTCCATACCAAAAATCCAAGTTCCATACCTTTGAATCCTTCTTGAACTCCTCCTCTTCTCTTCTTCTTCTCTTCCTCTTCCTCTTCTTCTTCTTCTCCCCTTCTCTCTCTTTTACGGTTTGTTCTCCCAATTTGAGACCAATCTGGTCTTAATCCACTCCCAAGTTAAGGCCATGTTCGCCAAGTCAAAACCCATTTTGCTTTTAACTTTTCATTTTTTCATTTCGTCCCCCATTTCTCTCTTCCCCATTTGCACTCTAACTTATTAAATTTCTATTTTTGGCATCCCATCTTTTCACAATTTCCATAATTGCATACCAACTTATTGATTTATGCCATTTATGTCCTCAAGTGGTAACGACCACTTTACCTTTGTCTCTAATATTCATTCTGGGTCTCTCGTTTTATTTTCCGAAAATTTCTATTTAGCTTATAATATACCCTAAACAAGTCCGAAAACTGCTAGGGTATATTTCGGGGTGTTACAAGCACTATGCACAACTTCGACAATTCTAGGACTACTGGGTAGTTGAAGACTCTTTATATATTTTTTTTCTTTTCTTTTTCTTTAATTTTTATCTTTTATTTCCTTTTTAGTAGATTTAGTTTGAGTGTAGTTTTCAATTAGTTTTCTTTTGATTTTATGGAGTTGAGTAATGAACTAATGTGCAGCTTCGAGCTGGAATTTCTTGTAAAATTTTATCTTTCATTATTCTTTTGAATAAAATGGTGTTTGGAAAATTTCTGGAGTTCATTTATTTCAGTTTGTTTACACTTTCAGTGAATTTTCCTGATATGAGTGAACTAGCTTTGAAAGGTTGAGCTCCCTTTGGGAATGGGTCAATGATGATTGTTATTTTTCTTCACAAAGTGGGAGAACACTGTAGTGAGAATTGTTGAATTTATTTGATCGGCATATTTTGAACCCAACGCCCAAGTACTAGTACCGCGGTACCCAAACAAAGCATTGTATCTTGCTCTGATTTCCAAGAGGCCCGCATGATACAGCAGAGATGGAGCAACTCGAGGGTATAGAGTAGTTCTTCAAGGGCATGGTAGACTAACAGAACCACGAGCCTGAAAGATTACTCCGATAAATCACCAACTTACCATGGTTTGAGATGGTTTTAAGGATATTAGCTTAATCACTCGAGGTTTCCCTCTTCTGATGAGCTGATTCTGGATCCCGTGTTGGCAGAGATCTAATCAAGGAAATAGAGAATTTCATCAGCATTGAAGGATGAGGTGCAATTTAAATTGGAGAAGGCTTGCAATATCCTATCTATGGGGGCAAGAATTCTTCAATCCTAAGATCTGGGTGTGAAGTACTGAAAAGGAAAAATACCTAAATCTTAGAAAAAAGGATTATATCTTACAAGTAACGGATTAGATCCATGAGTCAGAAATGAACATGAATTTCTAATTAGTGAAAGGTATGGTTAGGGAGAAATCCAAACCATACCACAATGCATCTTTGACAAATTCACTTTCAACGGCTTAGCTTATGATTCAAAATGGTGCGTAGTCTGGACAAGTATTCATCGTCTATTTCCTGCTGTCTCTTACTATGAACTCTCAATTCCACTTTATTAATATTTTTTTTATGTATACTAGTGAAATTACTTTAGTATTATTTTATTCGTTCTCTAATCATCTTAATATTGGAGTTCAAATAGTAAGGATCTTGAGTAGTTGGTTGATGAGTCTTAAACTCATCTATTTTTAAGCCATTTTTCTGCCTTATTTTTGGTATATTTGGACCTGTTTTAATGCCAAATTATGGATTATTCACCAACTTTGTGTTTCAGAGTCAATTCAAAAAGGAGAAATGCCCAAGCACAAAGAGGAGAGAAAAATAATAGTCAATCTGGCCGCGATAGAGTTCTTTGTGTCGCGACAAATGTCCAAGCAAATGGCTAAGGAAATCTGTCGCGACAATATTTCCTATGTCGCAACACAAAAGACTAAATATAGAAGAGGAGCTATGTCGCGACAAAAGATAGCATGTTACGATAGAACATGGGAAGAATGTAACAAGTCAGCTGAGACAAAGAAAGTTAATGTTGCGACAAGGTTTTTCAGTTGGTGTCAACACCAAGAAGAACCTGTCGCGACATAAAAACTCTTGTCGCGACAGTGGAAACAGGAAGAAAGCATAAATCTTGTCGTGACAAGGTATTTTATGTTGCGACAAGAAATTAAAGAGCAATACAGGAAGAATATTGTGACATATTAGTTTATATTACGACATAATGAAAAATAGAAGGCAGAATCTATGTCGCGATAGAATCTTCTCCTGTTGCGATACTAATTATTGTAACTTAGAAAAGCCTATTGAGACACTATATGAAGAAGTTATGTCGTGACAAGGTAATGAATGTCGTGACACTGAAAGACAAGGTTTCTGGTCCTGACAGAGAAACAAAGTCGCGACAAGTGATGCTAACTTAGTGAACTGACCTGGTTGCAACAAAAGAGTTCAATGTTGCGACATACTAAGTCGAACAGAGGTTTCATAAGGCGACAAAGGATTCAAGGTCGCGACATAGAAATGCTGAATACGTATAAACAAGGTCGCGATAGACTTTCTTCGATGTCAGACAAAGATTCCCACACAGTTAAAGAGGTCTTGTCACGACATACAAACCGCTTCCAACACAAAGATGAGCTGAATATAAAGCCTCACGTGATTACAAAATCTAGTCACCTACGTAAAACATCTGCAACACCAAGACTATGTCGCAACATCAAAATGAAGTTGCAATAAGAAATCAGGTTAAGTGGCGACAAGACTCTATCACGACAGACTTTCCTGGTCGTGACAGAAATGCTAACAATACAAAGAAACATTATTGCAACAAGAACTAATAATAAATGTCGCCGCTGAATAAAAACCGGTCGCAACTTCACTCAAGAATGCATTACAAACAATGTCACAACATAATTGTTAATGTTCTAACATAACTATTCCAGTAATCACACATAAGATTGTCGCGACATAGAATGGATAGAATGATAGACCTTGGAGACAGATTGTTAAAGAGACAAAGAAAGATATGTTGCGACTCAATCCAAAAAGGATGAACCGGGAGCAGGCCGCGATTGACTAAACCATGTCTGCAACAAAGACCTACAATAAAGAATAAAAACTCTATCGCAACAACACTTTCAGGTCGCGACAGAGAATGCAATCTAGGCTATAATTTGTGGATCCACATATAAAATTCTCGAATATAGTAAGGCCCAAACTTCTTAGGGCTCTATAAATAGAAACAATTGAGGAAAGTGAGGCAAATTAATCGACGGAAAACCAAAGCATCCGAGCCGAGGACTCTCAGATTATATTTTTCTTTATTTTCTTTTTATTTTTTATTTTCTTTGTAGATTAGAATTAGCGTAGGATTTCAATTTGTTTATTGACTTAAACAAATGAATTGTTCGTAAGTTTCGGTTGAACTAAATTGTCAAGATCAATTCCGATTACTATTCAATCTAACAGTCTAGATAAAAGTTGGATTCATTTCTTTCAGTTGATTAAAGTTGCATTGGAAATCTCCTTATAAGTATTTCAGTGTTCACTGTGATTCAGTTTTCGAAAAATACAACTTTCGCTGGGAAGGATTTGATGTTAGTTATGGTCTTTCCTGCACAATTAGAAAGAGATTTATGGATTGAGAATTTTGATTTTATTTGAATGGTGTTGTTCATGAAGCGGATCGTTCTCAACATTAGTAACTTTTACCCATTTAAGGACCATTATTTGGCTCTGATTTCCAGGAGTAATTCTCCTCGAAAGGACATAGAGATGAGACTCTCGAGAGCATGGATGCACACAGGTATAAGCCAGAATGACCCTAAATATACCCTAGCAGTTTTTGGACATGTTTAGGGTTTAATAAAAGTTAAATATGAATTTTTGGGAAATAAAACGAGAACCCGGAATTTGTACAAGATAAAACAAGGGTACATGTACTTGATAAAAGGGGCATATATCATAAAATAAGAAGGCTGTGGGTTAAAATTGGAAATATTTCCAACTTTTATTTGCAAAAAGAGAAGAACTTAAGGACTAAAGTGAAATAAATAGAAACTTAACCCAAAAAAATGGGTTTTTGGGAGCCAAACATGGCCTAAGAAGAGATATTTGATTTGAGACCAAATTTGGTCTCATTTTGGAAAAGAAAATGGTGGAGAAGAAGAAGAATAAGGGAAGGAGAAGAAGAATAAGAAGAAGGAAGAAGAAGAAGCCAAGTTTAAGGTATGGAATCTAACATTAGCGCGGAATTCTAAAGTTCAGACGGAATTTCCATGCTATCGATGGTTAGTAGCTTGTCCCCAAACCTAGGGTTTTGGTTACGATTTCATCCTAACCCTAAAATTATTAGCTGCAAGGTTGGTAAAACCTCAAAGGTACAAGAAGAATGGAATCCTCCCTTCGAGGTCGATTCATGTTTAATTGCATGTAATGGAGTTAGGGTTTAGAACAAACCCTAACTAATCTTTATATTTGGTTTATGTATGGGTTATAACCCATTTTAGAGTTGTTTTGGGAGGAATTCATGATAGGTTTTTGTGCAAGATAAGTATTGAAAGATGATTTGAGTATAATAGAGGTTACAAGATGAATATGGAGTGGTTTTGATGTGTATATTAATTATTGAGTTGATTTGGGTAGCAAAACAGAAAATGGGAGAAACCACCTTTCTCGGGAAATTTCGAGGGCAGTACCGGTACCAAACAGAGTCGCACCGGCACCATATACTCTGTCTGACCGGGTACTAGTACCGAATTTCTGATCACTCAATGCTCTACTTTGAACCAGTGTTAGTATTTTGGCCATAACTTGGTCATTTCTTATTCGATTTGAGTGATTGAAGTTGCTGGTTAAACTCGACTTCAAGGAGAACAAAACACCCTGAATAGGTACCTTCAAATTCTGACTCTATATGGCCCAGAAATTCACTCAAAGTGGGGCTATGTTCAAGCCAATTTCTGGTTCAGTTTTGAACATAGAGTAGTCCCGGTTGTTTAGGACATATCTTGAGTTTTGGTGCTCCAATTTGGGTGATTCTAGTTGAAGAAGAACCCTTAGCACCTTAGCTTCAAAGGAATACAAAGAACTAGTGTCAGATATGGAGTTAAGACCCCTGAAAATGGGTATTTCAAACTATTCCTAGTGTAAGATGGCCAAAATGACTAGTTTGGCATGAAAATGCCATAACTTGAGTTTGGATGATTCAATTGGAATGATCTAAATTCCTGGCAAATAGATTCATAGAGAACAAGAATACATGAATGATGTGTGTGAATACATAGGCATCATATCAGACAGACATGAAATGCCATATTACTGTGCATGAAAACAAGAAAAAATATAGGAAATGCAATATGTATAGATGTGTTCATGAAACATGAATATTATACGAAATACGAAAAACGAACCTAAAATATTTAATACGAATATGAAAGGCAATATGTCATGAACACAAAATGTGATTAACATAGGTTTTGAGTTCTAAAAGACATATGAGAGTATGACTACCTAGGACCGAAAAATGAATGAGCCGGACGCTCGACGGCGTTTCACTTCGCTGCACACACTTCGCTACATGGGCAGGCACTTTCCGATCGGCGCTCGACACTCCCGCTAGTGCTACGACACTCGCTACGTGGGTAGGCATCGCCTCGATCGCGTTTCCTATGACTTCGCCAAAGGCTACGACACTTTGTTGCGGCGTGCACATTTCGACGGCGTTTCACTTTCATTGCTACCACACTCGCTACGGAAGGCACGCCTATCTAAGCTTCAAGACTCGCTGGGCTACGACACTTTACGTGGGCAGCACGCTCGACCAGGCTTCGCACTCGTTAAAGGTTACTACCGTTGCCGTAGGCGCATCACCCGGACGGCTTCTAAGACTCCCGCTAGTGCTACGACACTTCCGTTACGCACATTCCGATTAGTGCTTCAAGACTCCTCGCGAGCGGCTACGGCACTGCGATCGTATTGTACCTTCTCGGGTACTTATTAGCCGGTCCTACTCATTTCTTATGATCAGTCCGTAGTCAAACAATTATATGATAAGACTCGAATAAAGAATAAGAGCAAAGAAATGAATATGGTGTAAGATCCTAATGTACCCACGGTACCTCGTATCTCTTCTCAGAGTACCCACGGGTACTTTTGTACAAGTAAACTTATAGTATTTATGGGTACTTCCAATCAGAACACAAGTATAAGATCCGTAAGATAAGTATATGTTCAGGATACAAGTATAAGATCCAAATACAAGAATACGTCTATAACCTAAGTATAAGATCCGTAAGACAAGTATTTGCTCCGTAATACAAGTATAAGATCATACCATAAGAATAAGCTCAGAATATAAGTATAAGATACGAAGATGTGATAAGTTCGTAGTACCTACTTCGGTACCTCTCAGACTGACATTATGTAGTACCTACGAGTACCTCTGTATAAAGATAGGTTTTGTAGTATCTACGGTACTCCGTATACCCTGATATGATAAACTCCATAGTACCTACGGTACCTCCGTATGAGTATGTTAAGTAGTAATTCCACGCAGTAATTTCAATAAATATAAGTTTGATATAAGCACAAGTATGTGTCTGGGGAGAGTTGAACAAGTAGTACTTACGAGTACTTCGTAGGGCAAGAATAAGTTCAAATACCAAGATGAGTTCAGAATACAAGAGCACTTATAAGACTCCACTGCAATTCTAACAAGAGTAACCCGTAGTATAAGTATAAGCCCTATGGTATACATATAAACTTTGTAGTACCTAAGGGTACCTCTATATAAGCATAAATTCTGTAAACTCCTACGGGAGATCTAAGATAGATATAAGTACCAGTACGTATACGTATAAGCACAAGATCCAGAACCTTACTTGAGATCTCGAACAAGTAGCAAGATAGATAGAAGTATGAGTATGTGATAAGTACTCTCCTCTAAGTATATGTATAAGTTCGCACCGTGACACGCAGAAATCTATAAGTATGTGTCCTACTTTATATAAGAGTAAATATGTGTCCTATCGAGATCGGAATACACAAGTCCACATAAGGGATCTGAGTAAGTATAAGTTTGTTATAAGTCTGCTCCGCATCATATACGAGATCTCGAACAAGCATAGTATTTGTTACAAGGATAATTATGTATGTAAATGTGTTATATGAATTCATGAAGATTCTAATATCTCATATCAAGTATATGTTTATTAGTGATTCAAAAGATAAATGCACACGCATTTCAAAGATAAGTTATAAGATACGCTTCCCACTAAGCGTAAAGCTAAGACGTTTTTAATCCGGTAGGTACAGAGGAGGACATCCGCGATCTTCCTCAGATACCGGGCTAACACACTAGCAAGGGTTCACTACATGTATGGTTCCGCGTCTGATTTGTAAATGTAAAAGGCGCCAGGATATGTAAACGACTCAAAGATACGTATAGATTTCGATGGACACCACTGGTAGTTTTTTATTTTGTATATGATATTTGATTCGATTATGAAAAAAATGAGTAAGAGTCCACGTATATAGTCTCGCCCCGAACTCGGTCGGGATCCATGTTCGGGTGAGACGAAGTCGAGGTGTGTGACAATGTTAGACTAATATTGAAGAACTAATGAGTTCTGAAATATTACTTAGATAAATCATCAATTTACTCATGGTTTGAAAACTAGTTGAAGGATCTATCAATTTAATCAATTATAGATTTCTCCTTGGTCTTGAGGAATGATCTTGATCAGTGTTAGCAGATCTAATCAAGGAAAGAAGAACTCTTTAAGATCTGAATGAACATCATTCATCTTGTAGAATATAACCCAATGGCCACATCTTGGAATGCAAGAAATCTCTGATCATAGAAATGGGTATGGGTATTGAAAGAAAAAAACTGAGATCTTATAGAAAATATGATTACAAGTATTAATTGGTTATACATGTTTCAAATGAATGTGATTTAATAATGAAATGTATGTAGTTAAGGAGAAATTCAAACTACACTACCTTGCCTCTTTAACAAATTGATTCAATTCATGATATAATATAGTGGGTATGTTGTGAGTGATATTTGTGATAGTGAAATCGGTGTCTACTTTCAACAATAATCTAGTTCAGTCCTAGTGTATGGTTATATTCAAAAGCATTAAGATTTTTTTTGTCCCATTTTGTTTCATTTTCCCCCTTTTCTCTTTTCCCCTCTCATTCCCCCTCCCCTTCTTTCTTTCTTTCCCTTTCTTCCTCACGTTCCCGAGAAAACCCATATACATAGAATTTACTCTTGTTGTTGTCATTTTCTATTAAGAAATGTCGAGTAGTTATAGTCTTCATCTCCGATAAAGGTCGATCTATGGCTTGATTGACCTGAAATTTTGCCATAGGATTCCTAACTTGCAGGTCTTCAATTTGAATGGTGACGATTAGATTTGGAGCTCGACGATGTCAGTATTTTTCACAAGAACAACACCCTATTCTGGTAAGTCATCTTCTAATTGTCCGTGATCAAACACTTTGATTTCCATTTTGAACCGTTGGATTTGGTTGCTTTTCTTTTTTGTCACAAGCTTCCTTTCTCGTGTTTTTAGAACTGGTCGGTTGGATGTGTGATTGAAGAAAATGTTTCTGAGTTATAGTTAACTGAACTAAGAAGAAAAAATAAGCGATTTTGTATTATATCCGAATTTTCATCAAATGATAACATGTGTTTTGATTAGTGATTGGATAGGGCTGAAGAAGCCCACAGTACATTCCTGACGAATGATATTTGTTTTGTGGTGAATTAAGTTTTGGAGTTCGGAATGATGATATTTTGGTCAATGAACATAACCTTTGTTTGGTGAAATTTCTGCATCATTTGATATTCCAAGTTGTTTTATCTTGAGATTCGTTGATGTATGCTTCTAGTTTGACCTATAGAGAATTTTTTGATCTTGAGATTTGTTGATGTATGTGTCTAGTTTGAACAATATTTGTTGCTTTACCAAACTTTCCAAATGCATTGATGAAGTATGATGTGGCTTTATGGTATTGCTTGATTCTCATTAGTTTATTTTCCTTATTTTCCTTTTTTTTTTCTTTCGAATGTTTCTTCCTGGTTTATATATATATATATATATATATATATATATATATATATACAAATATCATCTTTTCTGATTTGTGTTCTTTTTTTTTTTCTTTCATGTGAGAACTGTTTCTTTGTATATCCATCTTCATCATTCTCATTTTCTGGTTTAGATGCCTTTGAAATTCTTGGTTTGTGTTTGTGAAATTAGTGAAGTAGGATCCTCTTTGACTTTTGGGTTTTTGGGTTAATTTAAGGCTTCAAGAGGTAGTAGAGTTGGGTAACTCTTTACGGACACTGCCTCTTCTAGACCATTAAAGTGATTTTATTAGGTGATTCGAGTTAATATATGATTTCTTGGATTGATTTAAGGTTTATTTATGATTTCTTATATTATACTTTTTGGATTGATTTGAAGCTTCAATTCACAGCTCGTATGCTACTAGATCTTTGGTGGCAATGAAAGTTCTTTGATTAAGGATATAAAATTTCTTGTAAAAATTTGATATTTGAATTACGTTTTGGATTCAATCAAGTTCTTTTATTAAGGATTAGTTTTAGAAATGAGTTAAATTATATACTAATGGCTTTAACAAAAGAAAAAGTTAACCTTGACATAAGAAAAACAACCTTAACATATGTGGTATACTAATGGCTGCCCTGTTTTGACCCTACATACTATCCAGATTTTGGGACTAATTTTCGATCGAGAAAAAGAGGGAAATTGGACTAGTATCCTTCATGAAAGTATTTGCTACATTTGAAAGGCAGTGTTGAGCTTTTAATCTTAAATTGGACCTCTATAACTCAATTTATGGTCCATTTTAAAGGACCTACAGAGGCTGCCACCATTTTGACCCTACAAGTAATACAGATGATAGTTTCCACCTTGAATTAATTACATACATGAAAAATCTTAGTTCTCCCATTCAAGTATCGTTGCATGATAAATTATCATATCATGTACTGAAGAAGATAAATTGTAAAATTAAGGAAATGGATTTCTTATTGAGCTAATCTTAATTTTACAATTTATATCTCTATCATATGATTGATAATTTGTACACAAATAATATCTTGAGTTATCCTTTGGGTAAATAGTTTAGAAATACATAATGCCTACTATTGATTTACTGTGTTTTTTCTATAGTAGAGATTCAGACAGTCATTCCTTTTGTTCTCGGAGTGTGAATTTGGATAAGGTATTGATATAATATTAGCTACTTAGCTAAGTAACTAATATTGTCTATACCTTAATCAAATCATGTACTCCCCAGAGAGCAAAAATACGATTAAATTTTCTCAAAATAAGGATAAAGAAAGCATAAGTGTTGACTGTAGGAATTGTGCATTTCTAAATGGGATAAGAACCACCACCTAACTTATAGTAAGAAGTTGATGACATACTTGTAATCTACGCTAAATGTTCACAATTAATTTTTCAATTTTCTAGTAGGTGTGTTACACGCAAAAGAGTACTTTTCATGGTTATTTTCTTATAAAATATTGACTTATTCCTAATGTTGTCTATAATTGTGAAGCTCGACATTTAAAATGGCTAAATCGAAAGTTGGATGTATTCTGAGCTCATAAATGGTCTCTTAAACCTATAGTTTTGGTTGGTTTGGAGGAATTTATAAATTCGCATGTAGTAAACCGAGATGGATGGATGGTAACAAGATAAAGTGTCCATGTACACTTACAAGTGTTAAGCGGCAGTTATCGCAAATTGATGCGTAAGTATCACTGATGAAGAATGGATTTATCGCGGGGGTATTATGTTTAGGCGAACGCATGAGGAAATGGAAGCTAGATTAGATTCGAGAATTCTGGTGATGCCCGACTAGCATCGAGTCTGTTAATGCGCCACCATGGTTGGTTATGGATGCTGTCGGGCTTGATTTCAATCCTAATGAAATATCGGATGTGTGAAGCCCCATTCGGGGTCAATAAGTTGTGTGCGTCGACTTGGAATAATCGTGGATGTTGGGTAACTTGAGCACCACTCATGAGATGGCGAGTCTCCCTTTGTGCGGGGAGCTCTGCAAACCACAACTGTCTGACATCAATCTCATGAGAAATGTACTAATGAGCTTAAAAGTCATCTATTTTCAGTCCATTTTTCTGATTGATTTTTATATAAAAAGACAGATTTATATGCAAGAATATGGAATAAGCTTCACCCAGCTGTTTGTGCGAGGAATTCAAAAGCGAATTTGCGGTAAAGGAGCGAATGGCTGGCGATGCGATATAAATTGGTGAAGGAAGTTGCAGCGAGAGAAGCGCCAAAGGATTAAAGAATTTGTTGTCATGGCTTTACGAAATAATCGTATTCGGGTTGCGACTACAAGCTCGGTCGCAAATGAGGCGTAATTGAAGACAAAGCGGTACAGGCGTTGACGAAGCTCAGGCAAGCAACGAGAAATTGATGAAGAAGAGACATGATAAGCTACATCGCCGAGAGGTCTGCGAGTGCCGGTGCGGTGGATAGCAGTGCGAACACGACAAGAATTGCATGACGAAGATAAACAATGGTGAAACGAAATAATAATAAGCGACATCTGAATAATGATCAGCGTTTATCGGCAAACTCCGAAAGCGATCGCGTTGCATCGGCTGAAACTAAGTGGCGACAGCGGCCGCTAAAGAGATGGTCCGCGACATCAGCACCTGCGAAAGGAAGTCCCGACATCGTGGCGTTCGCGTGGCGAGTTGTGGAAGATTGAAATGACACACGGTTGTAGCGACATGTAAAGGCGAAGTCCGCGACATCAAAGAAGATATGCATGACATCCGGTGCAAAAGACGAAAATTGGCGACAGCATCAGTCAGCGACAACCATACGAGAAGGAGGTGCGACAACATTTAGTTGTCGACATCGATCTACTGATTAAGATCGCGGCGTCGCTTGTTGTTCGCGACATCAATACGAAGACCGTGCGTTAAACAAAGACTTCTGCGACATGGCCGAAGACAGCGGTCGCGACAAGGGTGATATTAGCGACATCAACAACCAGCGGGCCATTTTTAGCTGCGATCCCGAAGTGCATCGAAGAAATTAGAGGCCCGACGCGAGGCCTACCATCTGAAGGCTCTTCTTGAATACGCGCGGCTCTTGGCGACGAAGAGATGCGGGTTGTTGAACTCTGTATTTTAATTTTCTTTTCTTTTCTTTTCTTCGTTTTTATTTTAGATTAGTTTGTATTCATTCAAATTTGGATCTTTGACGTTCAGCATTAAAGTTTAGTGAATCTGATTCATATTTCTTAATTAATACAGTTGTTTGGTCGAACAAGTCGAATTAGGGTTCGATTACCGATTTAATGAAGCTTTCTTGATCGACAAGCTAATGTATGTGTTGTAATCTAGAGTTTAGATTTCCAGCTTCCATTGAATTATCGTCAGTATCTTTCTGCGTAAATTTTATTCGATCTTTGTTGAACTCAGGTTGCAAAACTATTTACTGGTCTTGTGTATTTTGATGCTGATCAATGTAGTTGTCTCATCACCAGTAAATGATTATCTCAAGCTCTGATTTCGGGAGGCCCTCAGTGACGGAAGAGAGAATTCACGAGGAAGTAATGAGAAGCGATTTCTGAAGGTATGAGAACCTAACAGTGGTGTCCCCAATGTTCTATTAATAATTAAATCAGATAAATCTCTCTTCTCACTTGAGCGAGAGCAGTGGAGCAATTTATCAATTTAGGCACCACCAGAGAGTTCGATTCGATCGATTAGTAAATCCAATCCGTGTTGGCAGAGATCTAATCAAGGAAAGGATGAGCTATTCTAATTTGGAGGAAAGAGGAACCGAGTATGGTGTAGATCTGTGCAATGACTATATCTTGGGAGCTCAGTTGGAGTCCATGTTATGGAGTATGGTAGTGAAAAAAGAAAATACCGAACAAGGCAGAAACAGGATTAAAAGTGTGAGATTGTTTGTAACCACTTTGTCTTGAGAAAGCAGTGAGTTTAGATAATGAATTGTGGGGTTTGGAGAGATCCAGCTACTATTATATTCAGCAGACTAGTTTAATCGTGGTTCAATAACAAGATCGGTGCGTGTGAGATTGATGTTTCAGTAGCATTCTTTTTAATGTCTTTTAACACGACTGTTGGTCTTAATTTGTTATTTTGTATTTCAATAAATTCATTTATTATTGAGTTTTCTTAGTTTTGCTGTTTTAGAGTTGTCAAGCTAATTTGATTGTCTGTCGAGTCCCGAATAGTGTAGATTTTGGTGATCAGGGTAGTTGTTGAAAGTGAGTCTCTGTAGAGTTGATATACGGACTTAAATCCAAATTTATACTTGTTCGACACACGATACGCGGCATAGTGGATCTAAAACCACTCAAGTAAACAATTTACTCAAGAATGAAACAAATCTTGAACTAATCAAATAGCTAAGACATATCTGATCGACAAGTTTTATAGACGCATGTGAGTTCAGGTATAATAGTCTTTTGGCAATAGTGTTATAAATTTGTACATATCTTAGTCAGGTAACAAGTTTTATGGGCGCAGTGTGAGGGATGAAAGAATTTGGTGAATCGATATTCTCGAAAATGCCCTAATTTGGACATTTAAAAAAGAAAAGAACAAAATAGTTTTTCATGGCGTTGGTTGTTTTAGCCGCTATTTTAAAAATGTTGTTGGCACGACTAAATCTGTGCGGAAAGCTTGAGAAGAAATGAAAAGATCGAAGCTGAAGCTCTGTGATGAAAAGACCCGGATGGGGAGCAGAAGGACAGTGACGTGACCAGAGGCCTCTGATCCACTGATCTGATGGGGACTTTTGGAACATTATTCGGGGATATGAATCTTTCTGCCAATCAGACAGCATGGTTGATCTGAAATAGTGAACTCAAGCGACATGGATACAATGGTTAAACCTTTGCAGTTCTTTGGTCATCCACCGAGAAGACCATGACACTCCGGAAGGTTTTTCTCGGAGCTAATGACTGATAAAGTTGAATGGGAGGAGATTTGAGACCGAGGAGGTCATTAAATGCCCATTTATTTCCACATTTTCTAAGAGATACAACCACATGGTATGAATCTCTACCATATTCATTCTGTTGATGCTTCAGGAGCTGTAGGAAAACCTACTTGTGATGATTCTTTGTCCTACCTGGAAATGGGAGGAGATAAATTATGTTCATTGATGGAGAGCCCATGTAGTATATGGGAGAGAATTCAAAAGGTTCTTTAGAAAAGATGTGATACCAGATGGAGCATGAAGACCTAGATGGACGCATGTAGTGTATCATGCCTTGAATGATCACATCAAAGACATTATTGATCGCTATGCGTGGGCATTCAAGCGTGGAAGTCTTGAGAAGAAGCGAGATCGATTGAGGACGGCTAAATACTGTGTAAAGCTCCATCGAGTTTTCAAGAGTAATTGAGCGAAGTGCTATGGGTAATTAGATGGCGATATGGTAAAGGGATTGAATGCCTATCATGCATAGAATGAATAACAAAGAGGGAAAGATGCACTGTTCTTGACCGGAAGGCGATTGAGAAGCCTATTGAGGAGAAGTCATGAGTGCCATGCTGTTTTATGATCTTGAGGAGTTAAGTACTTGGGAAGCCAAAGTTATCAATTCAAACCAAATCTACTACCACCCGACCACTATCCATCTGTGTGAGGAACCATGAAAATTTTCATATGAAATTGGAGGAGCCTCACTAAGAAAACCAAAAACATGAAACGACAATACCTCAGCCAGGATATCATAAATACAGTTCAACTGTAACTAACGAGGAGAGAGCGAGAAATGAATATCGAAATTGAAAGGAAGTTTCACATTTATGAAGATCAAATCTTATGATTATTGGGGACAACAAAAGCTACATTAAGCCTCATGAACCAAAAGGTTTGCAGAATGATTATGTACCAATTCTCAGTACTGGAAGACCATAATGCTTCTCAAGAACCTAGAGACACGAGATGGGCCAGCTGGCCTTAGCTGCAAAATCAGGATGAATGATGCCTTTTTCCAGGTGACACAAAGAAAGAATCAAAAAGATTGTGTTGCAGCTCAAGTCGGAAAAGACTTGGAGAGAAAACAGAAAAGATGAAGCAACTGAGGGAGATGGAAGGCAGAAAAACAGGAAAGAGACGGGTTCATGGGAGGAAGAAGAGTAAGAAAAACCGAACCGTCACTTTCTGCGGTCAACACCCTGGAGGCTCGAAATCAAAGATACAGAGAATGATTTAGAGTTGAAAACCTTCGGGGCTAAGGATCGACAACCTTTGCTCATGAGTGGTTTAACTGCTCAGGATACTGCACATGCCATGCAAAATTATACTAAGCAAAAGAGAGATCTTTGAAGAAGATTGTGTTTATTCCCCATAACTTACATGCTGTGATCAGAGGGACTTCTTCTGAAAAGATGAAGGATCAGGGCTTTACCATTTACCCACCATTGAGTTTGAGTTTAAGAAAGCTCTCTGTGACTGATGCAGTATCAATTATTTTCTTCTATTGCCAAGAAGTTAAGTTTAGGGAAGCTTACTCCCACTACTGTTACTCTCAAATATGTAAATAAAATTTTTAACAAACTTGAAGGAATCTATGAGGTATGTTAATAAAATTAGAGGAACTTTTATTTTTCAGTCAAGACTGTAATGATGTGGAGGAAAGATTACAGAATCCTCTACTCTTGGAGAGGGTGTTCTTTTACCATGCAGGGATGACTCTATTCGTATGGGAAGAATTCTCACTCTCGAGGGTTGGAGAAAAAGAAAACTAGTGGCACTAAATTTGTGAAGTTGAAAAGTTTGACATGAGAGGAAGATGTGAGGTCGATAGAAGATGTATATGTCAAAACTACAATTTACTATGAATTCTTAATATACGATTTTCAATCAATGAAAAGAATTAATTCACGATATCTTGAAGATTTTGATTCAATTTTCTACACATCTAGATTCCCATTCTAGCGAGAAGTGATGGTCTGAACAATGAGGTGAAAAAAGAACCAAATTGAAGAAAGAATTTCATCAAAAAACAGTGAAGAAAGAGGCTGGTACAAAGGGTGTTTGCCAAGTCATTTAAAGTATGCTTACCTAAACTGCCAAAAGTAAACCAGTAATAATTGCTGGAACTTAGTGATCTTTGAGGAAACGAGGTTGCTGAAGTACGTCATAAAGGTCTATGACTTGAAGGTCTATTGAAGAGTTAAAGGTATCGATCCATCAATATGCATGCTAAAATACTTCTGAGAAGAAAATCCAGACCAAGTTGACATCTGAGGAGACTTAATCGATGTGAAGAATTAGTCGAGAAGGGTATAATGGTTTAAATCTTGGTTTTATCTGTCTAATTTAGGATAGTCCTTGGGTTAAACTTCGATCCGTAGTTAAGAAGGGTGAGTTCTTTTATGTCAATGAAAAGTAATTAATTCCAGAACGGTGCGGGGATGGAAGTATGCGTTGATTCTGGAAGGCTGAACTGCGGCGACGGGGAAGATCGCCCTTTGCCCTTCATTGATCGGATGTTAGACAATTATCGGGACATCCTCATTTTTGTTTCTTGGGCGAGGTGATGACTACAACGGTGCAATTACCTGAGGACCAAGAGAAGACCACATTCACATGCCCCTGGCACCTTTGCAGCCGAGAGAAAGATCTGTTGTAATTTGCATCACAATCACTACTATGCTAAGATGTATGATGTCAATGTTCTCGGACTTGGTAGAAAGTTATGGAAATTTTATGGATGACTTCACGGTGTATGGTCCAGTTTTAAACAATGTTTGAACAACCTGGAAACGTTACTTGAATGCGAAGTGACATTTAACTAAAAATTGGGAAAAATGCCATTTCATGTGAGAAGGTATTGTTCTTGGTCATAATTTATAACTCTGAATTTGCATTTAAAACTTCCATTGGGATGTCCCCATCTGATTAGTATTTGGCAAGCCATGTCACCTCCCTCTTGAATTGAGATACAAGGCTATGAGCCGTCAAGTGAATTCTGATTTCAAAATGGCAAAGGAAGAGAGATTGCTTCAGCCAGACAGACTGGAAAAGCGAAATGAAGCCTATGATAATGCCCCAAGATCTACAAGAACATGAACAAAGAAATGGGCATGATCAAAGTTCTGGAAAGAAATTAGAGAAGGATAAAGTTTCACATTTAACTCCAGTTAAGATTGTTTGGGAAAATTGAAATCAGGTGGAGTGGACCATGCAGTGGTGTCAGCCTCTTTTTTGGGCTTGAGTAACACTCAAGACTGATCGTTGGGAGGCTAAGTCAATGAATAAAGACTGACTATTATCAAAGCAGGGAGGAAGGAAAAGAAGAGCTGGCCCGGTTCGTTGAGAGAGAAAGAAAATCCAAGCGACAGTCCGACTAGGACTCAAGCTGAGCGGTGATGGGAGCTGACCAGAGACTTTAATTTACGCTTTTAGACTTTGAATTTTTTAAATTAACCTTGATTTTGTTTTCTCTAGTTATTATAATGATTAGTTAATTGCAGAGGAATTAATTTTGTTTAATTGAATCCTTCTTTTGTAAATGTTGATACTTATCTGCAGAAATGGCTCGACGAGAAGGAATAAACTCGGTACAACTCCAGCAACTGAGAAGATAATGGAAAAGACATTCCTTTCCTATATAATTCTGTGAAATTTGAATAGAATACATTCTTGAATTCTTTATTATGAAATTGGTTTGTTTGATAATGAGAATCAAGCACTGATCAAGAGTGAAAAGTCATGGTTCATTAAATTGAGGCAAAATTGCAGATTACGCTGCGACAAAACTTATGTCGTGAATAGAATCTAAGTCACAACAAAGTTGATGTCAGCACCAAAGCCACGTCAAGGAAGAATATATCAAGTCGCCACCAAAAGTTCTGGCTGCGGAAAGAAATTGAGGTCGCTGGAAGAAATTTTGGTCATGGCTAACCGAATGTCCTCGAGATGCTCGAGATAAATGCAACCTTAGGAGGACTTGTCCTCCCACGGCACTTGAGTCGCGATTAAAACTATGTCGCCACAAAGAGGCAAATTGTCACCGGGCGCTTTCAATTTTGCCCTAAATTTAATGACAAACAAGCATATCTCCTCACTCCTGGTTGTGATTTCAGACGAGCAAAATTAAACAAAGAGTAATGTCAGTGATTAATGCAAATGTAAATTTTAATTCCTAATTGAACCAATGTGTTAGATAATTCCGCTCGAGAGGAATAATCCGAAGGAAATTAATAAGTTCAAGAAAACTTTCAAAATTCTCTATCAAAACCACGAACCTCGTTGAATTACTGTAAGAGCAAGGTTCGGAATCTCACTTAATCCACTCATTGTAAATATAAAAAGATTAAACGGTTGTTCCTTCCCAAGAAACGAAAAGCACTATAAAAGGATGGGAGAACAACGAAAAGAAAAAAGAAACGAACAAAGAAAATGGAGAGAAGGAGAATGAGAGAAAAGTTAATATTTCAAGGGTTTGAAACACGGTGTTTTATGGAATGAATGGAGTCGAAAACAAAATAAATTCCATTCATATTCCATAAACGTCAGGTAATAAAAGAGAATGGTTGATGGAAGGGGAATATGGATTAATTAGAATCCATCAACCAAGAAGCTCCAAAGAAAAAGGGAGAGGCAACCCCAATTTGTTGCACAACCTTGTTAAGAGCCGAATCACTCTTAGAGGAGCTCAAGGTCTGGTGAGCCAAATTTTGAAGCGGGAGCTGCAACCTTCTGAAGAAGATATAGGGATTTAGATCAAGAAATAAAGGGTTTTTCTCGAACTTAGATACAGTGTAACTGTAAGAAAACAGATTGTAATAGATCGAAATGTTTTGATATTTGAATAGATTTCCTTAGGATTTGCAAATTGGTTGTTCATAATATATGAATTTTATTTTTGTTTCATTTTAGTTTTACGATTTGGGAATCAATTTAATAATTCTATTCAATGCGAGAATAAAAACCAAATATTGAGCGATTTAGTGAAACATAAATTGCGATTTAGTTTGAATTTTGCTGATAAGTCGGGATAGGAAGGTTATATGATTGAAGGAACAAAACCCAATTTTCTTGAGTTTGTGGTATGAGCAGTGTGAGTCAAGGGCACATTTGGAAATAACATCATCTAAATTCTCATCCCTTTGATATGAGTCAAGAAAATCCTGGGGTTAGTCACGAGTTAATCAGCAGCGATTTCTAGAACTTGTTAGATTAGTGATCAAGGCGAAATCCTAGGTGATACAATCAACAGGAAATGATGCAGGCCATCCTTGGAAGTTTGAGCCTTTCTAGCCATCCCTATTCATATGCTAATGCATACACTTCAGTTCCAGAAATTGAGCCCAAAACAAACCACATTTTCAAAATAAACCCAATGGAGACCTAACCCATCCTAAAAATTAATCCTCCAAAGAACCTGTGATGATTACCAAAAAATTCAAAGAGAGGAAGAAATGAAGTTTGAAGTGTAAATTTTTTGGGGAACTTAAGGAGAAAATACAGAAAAGGAATGAAGAGAAAAAGATCTACATCGAAAATAAACGAGAAAAAGAAACAAAGGAATAGGTTTGTCTTGTGGCGACTCTCTTGAACAATTAAGTTCTTAGGGGTGTTTCAACACCTAGTACCTAATGTCATCACAGTATGGGGTTACTAACCCAAAGAAGTTCGCTAAGAGTGTTAGAAGCCTAAAGAAGACAAAACATTACTATTCTGAATAATTTGTGAGAAAAAGAAAAATCCCAGTTTGAATTATGAATGAGAAATGGGAGCATATAGTTTTGAATAGAGAAGAAAATCAAGGTGGTATCGAGCACGAAGTTTGGGGGAGTTTATTAAGGAAATTACAAGGAGGAAAGGGCTGCAGATGAGTAAGAAGGAAAAAGGAGTATTGGTAATCTTAACTACAAATTCCATCCATCCTGCCCTTGCAAGCTAACATTACAAGCCCAAAGACTGATTGATCTTGAAGGTTGTAATCACCTACATTAGTGGAGATCAATATGAACAACAAGCCTTTGGAATTTGGAAAATCAGGAAAAACTATGAACATCCTCTAAGGGTTAATTGACTCCACAAGAAAATGGGAGAAAAGAAACCAACTTACATTTCAAATAGAATCAATTAACTATACTCGTTTGTAAAACAAATTCAACAATTTCGTTATGTACACCGATCGAGTAGAAATTAACCTATCCGACTTGAAGCTGAATACATAACGAATAATTTTTAGTCTTTCAATTAAATTGGTTGCTAAATCAAGAAACACATCGTAAAATGTGCCCTTTTGTTTGAGACAAACAAATCTTTTCTTTTTCTTTGCTTTCGTGGACAAGCAAAATCTTTAAGTTGGGGAGTTTGATGAGCTTAAAAGTCATCTATTTTCAGTCCATTTTTTCTAATTGATTTTATATAAAAGCATTCTATTTATATGCAAGAATATGAATAACTTTCACCAAATCACAGGCAAAGCAGGAATTCAAAAGAAAGCACACTATAAAGGAAAGGAGCGTAATGTGGCCGAGCAAAGACGATATAATTGGTCAAGGGAAGTTGCAAGAGGAGAAGCGCAAAGGATTAAAGAATTTGATGTCAGCGGCTTTTACGTAAATCAAAACGCATATTCAGGTTGCAACTACAAAGCTCCAAGCCGCAAATAAAGCGTAATTGAAGACAAAAACGAGTCATGGAAAGAAACTCAAAGGCAAGCAAACTTAAATCGATGAAGAAGAAGACATGATGTCGCCATATCCTTCAAAGGTCGCAAATGCACTAAAACCCAAAGCATGTTGATAATTCCAGGTCGCGACACCAACAAGAGGTCGCATGCAAGATAAACAATGGATCGAACAAGTACGTAGCTTAATATATCTAGACGTATCGCGACATCAAAGATCGGAATCAAGGTCGCTGACATCACCAGGCGCGAAAACCAAGGTCACGACAATGCCAATAAAGAGAGATGGTCACATCAACTACAGGTAGCGAAGTCGCGATATCATTCAACGACGCGATAATGGGCTTCGTGGCGCAAAGATCGCGACAACACCCGCCAGACGCGACATCAATTGTGGGGATTTCGAGGTCACGACATCGCTGAAGATGTCGACATCCACGCAGCACCAAAGGGTCGCGACAACCGAGGAAGCGCGACCACTACGCAGAAAGAGGCGTCTTATTAACATTTAGCTGTCGACATCAAATGCAATACGCTTAAGGTCGACGCCCTTAGTTACCGCGACATCGCCTACACTGAAGACACGCCGCGACTCAAACAAAGACTCGCGACATGACCAAGACAATAGAGGTCGCAGAAGAATTGATGTCGCGACATCAACAACCAACTGGGCCATTTTAAATCGCGGTTCAAAAGAAGTGATCAAATTGTGGCCCAAACTCGTAACCCTATAAATACGGCCGCTACCAATGCACTGTTTTTGGCGATCGTAAAGAGAGATTCCAATGGTCATACTCTATTTTAATTTTCTTTTCTTTTCTTTTCGTTTTTTTTATTTTTATTTGAAGCTGTATTTATCCAAATTTGGATTCAATGCTCACTATTAAAGTTTAAGCTGAATGCGCATTCATATTTTTCAAATTAATGTTTGTTGTTTGAATTTGCATAAATTCTGAATTTGTCTCAGCTGTCGATTTACAAGCCATTTCTGATCAAAGAAGCCAATGTATGGTGTAATATAGTGATTTAGATTCCCGCCCATTGAATCGACGCCATCGCCGTAAATTATCTTCCCGCATAAATTTTATTCAAGGCCGTTGAACCCGGGGCCAGTAAAGCTACTTGGCCGGTCTTGTGTATTTTCTCTGTTATCGATCCCATTGTCGTGTCTCATACCCCAACAAATTTGCCCTCAAGCTCCGATTTCCGTGGAGGCCCTCCAGCACACAGAGAAGGAATTCCTAAGAGGTCAAGAACACCATGAAAGGCAAGGAGAACCTAAATAGCCAAGTGGGATCAATGTGCCTGTAATTAATCGATAAATCTCTTCACTTGGATTTCAGAACGAGCTGAGCAATTTATCAATTTAGTAATACAAAGAGTTCAAATTCGATTCGATTAGTAAACTTAATCCCGCATAGCGTATATCTAATCAAGGAAAGATTTGAATGCTCTAATTTGGAGGAAGAGGAACCAATATAGTGTAGATATGTGCAATGACTATATCTTAGGAGCTCAGACGATACCCATGTTGTGGGATGAAGTATTGAAAAAGAAAATACCCGTAAATAAAGGCAAACCAGACAGAAAAGTGTTTATTTAACACTCGTCTTCGAGAGAAACAAAGGAGGCTTAGATAATAATTGTGGGCCTGAGAGATCCAAATACACTATTATATTCTTGGACTAGTTTTAAATCAGAGTCCAATACAAAACATCAAGGCATTCTCATTTTAATTGATGTTTCACAAGAGTATTCTTTTCTTAATGTCTGTAGGCAGAACTGTCAAATAATTTGTTATTTTTGTATTTCAATATTAAATTTATATTTTATTGTTAATGATTTTTTCTTTAGTTTATTATTTTAAGTTGTCAAAGCTTAATTCCCCACTGCCTATCATAGTCCAAATAAAGGTAGATTTCTCAGCAGTTTTTTATAGTTGATCGAGAATTCCCGTGATCTCGGTGGATCGTGAGCATTCGACTTAAACTAATTTACTACTTGCTCGACTGCACTGGCAAGATGATCTGATCAAAACCACTAAGAAACAATTTACTCCACTGAAACAATCTTGAACTAATCAAATAGCTAAGAGATATAATGGTCAACAAGTTTTATGATCATCGTTCGTAAGATTACAATGAATTTTTAGTAATAAGTTATAAATTTGTACATGTCTTTTGGTCCCGCCAACATGTACATATAAATACCTGCTACTCGGCCCCTCGTGATCAATACTCACAAAATATCTAATCAACTATCTACATGGTTCAAGAGCACACATTACTTTAATATAAAACATATATATTAAAAGTTTACACTTCTAATACATGTTATACAACAATATCAAAGCCACAAGTCGGATTTCTTCTGACACGCGGCCTTTAGTGAGTGTCGCCTTCCCGATCGCCTCCCGCACCGAATGGTGATCCTCGACAGCAGGTACAGTTTAGTAGAGATAATTTCCTGCACGGGTTACTCTCCCCACCTAAGCCATTTTACGATGAAAACAATCACATTCAAGTACTCTGCTGAACCTACCTCGAATGTCTACATTCTAATCCCATGTCTCGAGTCCTCACCGACTCCCTCACATGCCTAAGCCAATATGCGAGTAAAAATACGCTTTCACAACAAAAGCTGTCTTTGAAAACTTACTACTGAGTTTTGCAAAAATATCGACTACCCCTTCGAGGCGAATCATTGATAACTTCGAAACAGCTTCATGGTCCTCATCCCGAAGTGATTTGTCGGACGCCCCTCCAAGCCAATTCTTCGGAAAATCTCCGTCGAAATTCCTTCACAAACATTTTCGCTTTTGTTTCATTTCATGTCATAACTCACCTTAATATTCTAGTGGTGCTCCACAAATATGGAATACATGATGCCAATTCCAACACATTCAGCGCAATATATTCACGCATATATATTAACATAATTAAATCACATAAAACATGTTATGCAAATTCACAATCAATTACAACAAAATTAGCTCACATGGGCTAATTAACAAACACAAGCAATTCATTTTGAATCACTCAACCAAACACATTTTCACACCAAAAATTACGGTCACCATTCACTTTAACAGCGGTCCCAAGTTACCGTTCACGATCACACAAATAGGAATTTTCCACTCGCTCAAAGCTTTGAGACCGAATCATGCCTAAAACAAGCCTTATAACATTCTAACCATTTACATGGCTCTTAGCCAAAGATTAACACAAGTAGGAAAAGATCGCTACCTCTTGGAGTTGTCATAACTCCACCAAATCGGTGTCCACGCGTAGCCCTCGCCGCGTAGAACAACTTTACTTCTTGCTCCGTCGAGAACCGATGATCTGAACGGCCGGAAATCTAGAGAGAAGTCACACTTTCTCTCTCTAGATTCCAATTCCAGCACTCGCTGTCACTTTTTGCCCTTTTTTTGGAGAAGAAGACACTATTCTCTTGCCTTTATTCATTTAAACTTTCAATTAATACCATCCATGTCCCCTTTTTTCATTATTTTGACACTTAGCACAATCTCGGCCATTCATTTCCATCATCCTACCTACTTAAAACATGTCAAGAAGAGTACATGTAAGAGGGGCGACTTTTGTCACATCACATGTCTCTCAAACCCGTTTTATGGCACCCGACACTCGGCGCCTCGAAAAACGTGAAATTTCGACCGTCTCGGAATTCAACGAAATTTGACGTGGTAGCCAGGATTTCTCGCAGAAGACGCATTCCAACCATAGTCCGCTTCATCCGAGATCTACAAAAATTTCGGATTTTGACAAAAATTACCATTTTACCATTTTTCAGAAAATTGGAATTTTCTCGGGTCTTATAGGATGAACCTCCCAATCCAAAAGCACATAAGTTTTTTGATATGCTAAGTGCTGTGAACAAAGAATTATGGCCCGGTTGCCAAAAACATTCGCAACTATCATTGGTTGCTAGAATGTTGAATATGAAGGCAGAACACCACATGTCTCAAAGGAGTTTTGATGATATTTCAATTGATAAAGGAGGTCAGATTCATACGAGAATCTCGTGATGCAGAGTTTTTACAACTCTAAAAGGTCAGTCGAGGCGAGGTTTACTAGTTGAGAAGATCCAATGTTGTAACAATGGTTGTACGTTGTTTTGGGGAGAAGACAATGATCTCACAATTTGTAAGATTTGTGGCCATCAACAATACAAGAGACCGACTCGAACATAAACAAATACAAGAAAAAAAAAATGTATCCTACAAGAAAATGTAATACTTTCCTTTGTCTCCTTGACTACTAAGTTTGTATGCTTCTAAGGCTTCCACTAATGATGTGAGATGGCATGTGAAGCACGAGGTTGTAAAAGGAGAAATGCGGCACTACTCTGATTCCATTGCTTGAAAGCATTTCAATACAGTACACCCCGATTTTGTAGTTGAGAGTAGAATGCAGACTAGTGGCTGTACTCGATGGGTTCCAACCATTTGGGCAGTCAGGCAACAATATTCATCATGGCCGATGATTTTAATCTGGCTTATAATTCGCCATGGTCACAGATGAAAAGACATCTATGTTTCTAACTATGCTTGTGTCGGGTCCTAGGAATCCCAAACATAAGCTAAATGTTTTTTTTTCGCAACCGCTTATATCTAAGTTAAAAGAATTATGGGATGTTGGAATTTTAGCATATGACATTTCAACGAAACAAAATTTCCAGTTAAGAGCAGCATTAATATGGACCTTCAGTGACTTCCCTAGTTATGCAATGTTGTCAAGGTGGAGCACAGTTGGTTGGTTGGCATGTCCATATTGCATGGGTCAATAAGAGGCATTCACACTTTCAAAGAGTGGAAAGCAATCTTAGTTTGACACCCACCATAAGTTTTTACCTACAGACCACATATTTCGAAGGAATAGATATGCTTTAAAAAATATGGTGTAATAAATACCATACCTCCTATATTGAGTGGAAACGAAAATTTACACCTAATTACTTACCTTGGATTGAAAAAGGTAACTGAAATTGGAGCCTCTTATATTAATGATCCGATATGTAAAGCTCACGGATGGAAGAAGAGGAGCATCTTCTGAGATTTTCCACACTGGAGCACGCTACTCATCGACATAACTTAGATGTCATGTGCATTGAGAAAATGTCTTTGAGAATGTGTTTAACACGATTATTAATGTGCTGGGTAAAACTAAAGACACCTCTAAGTCTAGACAGGAGTTGAATGAGTACTATCGACGCTCGGAGTTGGAGAAGGCAGAGGGAATGACCAAGTACCCTAAAGCTTTCTACAAGCTTGATAAGATCGAAAAATAAGTGTTGTGTGAATGGGTTAAAAATCTAAGACACCTAGATGGTATGCATCAAATTTGGCTCGATGTGTGGACATGAAAAAGCTTAAGTTGTTTTAGATGTAAAGCCATGATTGTCATGTTTTCATGCAGAGGTTGTTGCCAATTGCTTTCCGTGAATTATTGCCACAAAATGTGTGGAAGGCACTAACAAAGTTGAGCATGTTTTTAAGGATCTGACTTCTACAATTATAAAAAATGATGACATGGCTCAACTAGAGGAAGAGATCCCAGTTATTCTGTGTAAGCTTGAGCGCATATTCCCTCCTAGCTTCTTTGACACAATGGAACATTTGTCTCGCATAATTTGCTCCCACGGCTACCTAATTTGCCAGCCAAGGCAACATCTATGGGATGTATCCCTTCAGATAATTCTTTGTTACTATGATTACTTACTTTCACTCTATGCAAATGACCAATCGAGACATATAATGTGTAGGTACCTTTGTAAGCTAAAAAATAATGTGAAAAATAAGGCACGTGTTGAAGGTTCAATATGCAATGCCTATTTAGTTGAAGAAGCTTCATTATTTTGTTCATACTATTTTGAGGAGCATGTACACACAAGGCACAGAAAGGTGTCGCGAAAATAATGATGTTTGTGAAGAGAATTGGGAGGAAAACGAGGAGACATTGTCTATTTTCAAATATACCGATGCTTAATTGATGAGCTACTGAGGCAAACTATCATTGGAAGAGTTTCATGCTGCATACGCCTAATATTATTGAATTGCTCATAAGTGGATCCATATAATAAATAAGTATTCCTTGTTGATTAGTTAATGTGTGTAACTAATCAACTTTTGCATTTTTTTTTATGTAGTTATCTATAATATGACTATGTAAATTATTTGGTTTATAAGGATTATACCGACATAGTTAAGTGCAAAAGTCTACTCGACATAATCAATACTAAATAGATACACTATTAGAAAAGGAATTCCGCTTTCGTCTAATACATATGTAAGTAATGGTAGTATGCCACTTAAAATTAATCTTTCATATATATATATATATATATATATATATATATATATATATATATATATATATATATATATGAACTATCTTTGACTTTATGGCTTAAAGTCACTTGTCAGACTCTAAACTATTCAGAGATTCATCATAGGCAATAGGCTCATCGACCTTTGTAAGCAATATGTCCAACTATTTACTGATGAAGAATCCATATTTCTGTGGAACAATACATATCCTACTTGTGCTACTATGTGCATGTGTATCAGAAGGATTAACTGCTACTTCATCAACATGAATAACATTCGTAGATTAAGTCAATTGATCTGTGTTTGTTTGAGCACTTTGAACTTCACTAAGTTCACCCTTACTCCCACTGTCTTCTCTTAGAAGAAACTCTTTCTCTTATAAGACTGTATACTTTGGAAACAAGCAACCTTTATTCCAAAATGTTGTAGATTTGATATCTAATAGATTCTTTAGAATATCCTACAAACAAACACTTTTCAAATTTAGCTTCTAGTTTGTCTAACATAGTTTACTTCTTATAAGCTAGATAACCCAAACTTTCAGTTGAGAAAGATAGGGCTCATTATTAGTCCATATCCCATATGGATTAACCTCAACTGACTTGAATTTGACCTTGTTTAACACTTAAATAGTAGTCTCACGTGCATAACCCCAAAAGGATTTGAGTAGGTCCGCCTTGCCCATCATAGACCTCACAAAGTCCAACAAGGTTCAGTTTTCATTTTAGCCACACCACTTGATGCAGTGTGTAGGTTGGAGTCCATTTAGATAAAGTCTTATTATCATAGAGATAACCTAGAAACTCTTGGCTTAAGTATTCACTGTAACGCCCTGAAAATACCCTAATAGTTTTATAACATGTTTAGGGTGTGAAATAAATTATAATATATTTTTCCGGAGTTTAAATGGCTAAAAACGAAAAAATGATAAAAACCAGGAAATTTTACAGGAGCCAAATAAATTTGGTAAAAATGTCAAATGAGGACCTAGGGATCATAAATGAGTAATATAAGTGCTAAAGTATAAATGAGATGAAATGAAGAGGAAATGAAAGTGAAATAAAGCTTTAAAATGAAAAAAAAAAAAAGAAATGATGAATTAGTGTGTAGCCAAACGTGGCCTTAGTCATGTAATGGACAAAAGACCGATTTTTGGTCTTTGAATGCCATAAATCTACATTTTAGGCAAAGGGGGAGGAAAGATAAAAGGCACATGATTGCAGGAAGAAGAAAGGAACTTGGTGATTTTCCTCCATAGGATCAAGAATTTAGGTTATCAAAAAGAGAAAGAATAAGAAAGAAGAAGATTGAAAGAAATTTGAGGTAAGTAAACCAAACCATAACCCTCCCCCCCCTCACACACACAACCCCCTTTTCTCGTGTTTGGGTTGGGGAAACCCCTAAATTTGAATAAAAATGTTTTTATTGGTTGGTCTAAGTTGTTTTTGGTTGTTTGATTGGTTGTGGTCCTCAAATGAGGAATTTTTGTATAAAGAAAATGTTGGGCTTTTAAGGGAGATGCTATCAAAATTTTCCCAAAACCCATGTTTTCGTTTTGGTCATAACTTAGTCATCACTCATCCGCATTGAGTGATTCAAATTTTTAGGTAAACTATACTTCTAGGAGAACAAATCTCCCTAAAATAAGTGTATTAAAATTTGGACCTGTAATCCACTAAAAGTGAGGATTTGTTTTTGCAAATTATGTAGTCTCGGGCCTTCGATACAATTCTGTGTTTGGAGCCAGATTTAGGCCATAACATAGCCATCACCCATCCGAATTGAGTGATTCAAGTTTTTGTGTAAGCTAGACTCTTAGGAGAACAAATCTCCTTGAAATAATTGTAGTCCTTAAATTTAGACCTAATAACCTATAAATTCACAAAGTGAGGCCTCCATTTCTGGGTCAATCTGCCTCACCTCGATACAATTTCGTGTTTGGAGCGCTTTATTTCGGCCATAACTTGTCATCACTCGTCCAATTGTTGATTAAATATTTGATAAACTAGGACTTCTCTAGAAAAACAAATCTCCTTGAAATAAGTGTATCCAAATTCTAACTTCTTAATGAACCTTAAAATTATTTTCAAATGAGGCATGTCGATGCCTAAAAAGAATGATAAGAATGTCTAAGGATGAGGAAATGGGGAAAAATGAAAGGAACAATGTACTGGAAGGGATTCAGGTAGAAATAAGATATAAATATAAACCTTAGAATACCTAACTAATATATGATTATCATTTGTGATGGATTAAAGGCTAACAATGAGAAAAACCGGAGTTAAGGTCGAGATTCCATGGACAAGAATCGAAGGATGACAATCTTTTTGGTTTGTTCTCCACTTCTCTCTCTCTAATTCCAAAGTATTTGAATGATTACAAAATGATTTGAATTGCTAAAATGATTTATAAGAAAAAGCATTTTGATTTGTTTTAATTGATTTGAGGCAATTGATTGTGAAATGATTTGCATATGAACAATTGCATGAGTATTGAAAATGAATTGTTTGTATAAATGTACATCCTATACTATATTTTGCTATAAATGATTTGAATGCCCTTTATAGAATGTTAACCGTTAAATTCGAGTCGAGGATAGATTGATATACTAATAAGGGGCAAATTTGAAGATCAGCGAATCTAACACATAATGATGTGTCACTCTAATCCATACCCAACTAGATAAAAGATTCACAGTGTTCACGAATTGACTTTAATAACCAATACTTCAATAGGATCGCACCGTGTTATAAAAAAATGATTTTATACCTACTAAAGCTCAACTGAATCAAGTTTCCGGTGATTCATTATCCCGTGCATCAAAGATAAAGTTAAATTTGCTAAGGAAAATTGAAATGATAAGAAAATTGCGAAATGCATGCTTTGTGTTTTGAATGATTTATTGCATATGAAAGTACATATTTGGAATGATTAATAAACTGTAAATGAATATATGTATTAATTGCATTGATCATTCAAAAGGCGTGAGCAATGGTTTAGAAAATTCTGCATGATTCAGATTAAACCGAAATGGAAGAGAACTATATAGAACCACTAAGCATGAAATGCCAAGACGCTGCTTATCATCGGCAGTACCGAGAGAATGGTGTACGCAGGACGACCCGCGCTGAATCGTGAAATATCGCCAAAGCCTCGCTACTGGCGATAAAGAGTCCGCCATTTATTTACGGAATTATTCGAATTCATTACCTTTGTACAAAACACTATTATGAAAATTAACTCACATATTTTTGTAAATATTTGATATCAAACGCCAATAATGCCGTGATCAGAGAAGTAAACAATTAAATAAGATGAAATGCCACATCAAATGAAAAAAAATATGTTTTGTGATCAAATGATGGGCCCCCTTAATGTTAAAGTGGTATTTACTTATATATATTTCTATTGAGTATTTGAAATGTGTTTGGAAAAGTAATTGTATTTGGATTATTCGAAATGATTCAAAAGAAAAAAAAAAGAGTTAGGACCGCGTCCCCGGGTCTGGGTTTAGCCTCCGGGTTGGGTCGGATATGACGGCGCGGGCCATCACATTTTTAGTGGTATCAAAGCTTAGGTTTAGGCGATTCTACAAAATGTTTTTTGAAATTGTTTATGACATGCATTGCATTTTCATATAAAGGATGACGTGACTTTTATGTGGATCTTGTCGGTCTTAATAGGTAAGCATGGATGGTTCAGGACCCCATAGGGTCATAGGTGACTCGGGAAGTCACCCAAATAGCCCTGCTAGTGTGGAAGGTGGGCAAGCATCCCATGCTCCATCGATTAGTGAGCAAGGTCAAGTAGCAGGAAGTGCTATGGATATCCTCCAACAGATAGCTTATGCACTGCAAAGAGTGGCACAACCAACTGCAATTGTTCCTCAACGGTTAGCCATAGACAAAATGGAAAAATATCGACCCATGGATTTCCTTGGGAAGAAAGATGATGAGCCTTCCGCGGCGTAAAAATTGGCTTGAAAGAATCGAAGAGTGTCGCAAGAAAATGCATTGCACACCAAAGGATAATTTAGAGTGTGCGACCTCGCTTCTACATGATGAAGCTTATCAATGGTGGGTTTCCATGACTAGGACCGCACCACTCGAGAGTGTTACATGGGAGCTCTTCCTGGCATAATTCAAGAAACAATATGTGGGTCGTATTTATCTGAGTAATATGAGACAAGAGTTTCATAATTTGAAACAAAGACAGATGAATGCGACTGGCATCGTGAGAGAATTCACCTGGGCTTGGAGCAAGTATGCTCCCAAGATGCTAGCATCGAGGAAGAGAAATTAGTTTGAAGATGGCCTCAATGACCATATTCGGGCCCATGTCATAGGATTTTTCCATGATGACTTTTCTAAAATTGTGACTTGTGCTCTAAATGTTGAAAGAGTAAAGAAAGAAGAGTATGAAAGAAAAGAAAGAAGACAGGATAAGAAAAACCCTGGACAGTCAAGTTCTTATCAACACTAGAGGTAGAAATTCAAAGGACCATAAGGTTCTATCATCCTACAGCTCAGGGATCAGCTCAGGCTACCGGTGGTAAGACTATTCTACTAGCACCATCAATTGCTAGTGCATTAGGAGGTTCTTCAAGAGGACCAGCTCATCCTTATTGCACACATTGTGGGATGAAACATAAAGGAAAGTGTTGGAGATTAACAGGTGCTTGTTTGGTATGTGGATACAATGAGCACAAAGTGAAATATTGTCCTAGAGCTCATTTGTTCACAGCACCCCAGATTAGGGGTATAATTTCAACAGTACAGAAAAGCAATAAGGACAACAAGAGTTTTGCATCACTGAGTGCACCGAGACAAGTTACACAGACTGTGGGTAGACAGGATGCTCGTGCTCCAGCCATGGCATATGCAATGAAGGCAGTGGAAAAAAAAAGCATCGGATGTGATGTTTGGTAATTTTTATATCTTTGAGACTATCAGATATAATGATAGATTCGTGTCTTCAACCTCTCTTATAATAGATCGCCATTATGAGTTTGGGTAATAACAAGGAGTAAATCGAGTATGACATTTTGGTGACAAATCCTATGACGCCCCAAATCCTGTGTGGGTCCCGTTGACTACCATTAACTCATTTAATAATTCGCAGTCTCATATCATGAGACCCATACAGAGTAAAATGGCCACTCGCCCATACATCAATACTCACCTCAAAATCTAACCAACTATATTACAATAGTTCGTGTTAATTACATCACTTCTTAATACAAACATATATTAAAATTTAGAATTCTAATACATGTTTTACAAAATAATCAATCAAAGCCACATATCTAGCTTTCTTCTCAAAGTAAATTTCTTAATGAGCACCGCCTTCCCGAACAGTCCTTGTATCTGAAATAATGTTCCCTCGACAGGGTGAGCAATGCCCAGTAATGGAATTATCCTACATGGGTTACTCCCCACCTAAGTGCACATGCAATGGTTCAACACAAACACATTCAAGCAAATACATGATCTTGCTTGCTACATGATATGGATGAGAATGTGACTCACCCTTTCTCACTTCTCGAGCCCTCACTGACTCCCTCACGTATGCTTAAGCCAAATGTGAGAAAACATCATTTTCAACACAAAAGGTTTTTTGTTCTCGAAAACATACTACCGAGTTTCTAAGAAATTCCACTGATATCTCCAAGGAAAATTTGTCGATAACCTCCCAAACAATTCACGGGCTCCTCCGACGTGAATTGTCGGGACAATATCCCACCTACCTCCGGAAAATCTTCCATTGAAATTCATTTCACAACCATTTTCCTTTTTATTTTCTTTCATGTCATGCACTCACACCTACCATTCTAAGGTGCCCCAGTGCATATGGAATGCATTATGCTATTTCCAAACAATTCATGTTAATATATAAATCATGCATATACTAACCAAATTTATCCAATTCCAATGGCTCACACACAATTCTATTTCATATAATTCAAGCATCATGTTAACACATTAATTTCCATGAATTAACATATAATTTTCCACACAATTCAAGCCATTCATTTTAAGCAAATTCATGCAAATAACACATGGACATTTTCGGTCCAATAAGCAAACCGGGACTGTTTTTAACAATCCCACATCCTGTGCAAAGGAGCTGTCCGTGCGCCCTTCATTAGCACTTGCCCACTTTGTGGAACCGAGAATCCATGGCCATTTCCTACTTACAGCTAATACCAAATACACAATTTGCATGTTATTTAACATCAAGCAAAACACAAAATATAAATATAAGCCACCTAAATAGTCTCTGTGGGACTGGCCCAAAACAAGTCCTACCTAGCATTTCGGGCCCTAATTTTTCTGATCGATCAAATGGCCACTCACGGCCACATATCAACCAAACCATTTACAAGGCTCTTAAACTGAAATAAACCAAGTAGGAGAAAACCTCTACGTCCCGGAGTTGTCAAAACTCCACAAAATCGGTGCCCACGCATAGCCCTTGCAACGTAGAACAACTTTGCTTCTTGGCCCGACGAGAACCGACGGTCCGAACACCGGAAAATCTAGAGAGAAAGCTGACTTTCTCTCCCCAAAACCCTTCTCAAATTGCTCTCCCTCCCCACCGCACGCCCCAGCCAAATGGAGAAGAGATGTCTTCTTTGTTCCCCTCACTTGCCACTGGCCAAGACATCATCAGGGCTCATTGGATTTTTATCCACTTTATCCACCCACTTTAGATTTCCATCCACCAGAGATGCCATGTCCACATGGGCCCCACTTGACTCTCCTTGTTATACTAAATCGGCACTGACAGTGGGCACAATTTGACAACTCAAATGTGCCAAGTGTCCCGCACTACCCCCGCTTGCTCAAACGTGAAAATTCCGACTTTCTCGGAATTCGATGAAATTTGACGTGGTACTAGATTTCGCGAGATGATTCCAACGGTGAAGTCCGTTTCATCATCCGAGATCTAGAAAAATTTTGGATATTGATCGAAATTATCGTTTTACCCTTTTTCAGAAAATTAGATTTTCTCAGGGTTTCACAAATCCACTTGGGCATAGTGTCATTATGAAGAGAGTTTACAAAGATTGCACCATCATGATAATGGCTGTCATGATTTTCCAAGAGATTTCGACGAAGCCGTCATTTGCAGAGTCGATGTGATATTTGGGACGGATTGGTCGTCCCGACACCAAGTGGTAGTCGATCAGAGAATGAAGAAAGTGACCTTACGAGACCGACAAGACTCCAAAAGTCGCTATTTCGGTTCCTATTCAAGATGTTTATTACAGACTAATCATATCAATTAAGCCAATTGATGTGCAGTCCACTTAGTTTCACTAATTCCATTTCCTCGAGATTGTTTTGATAGTTTTGCAAGGTGTTTCGAGAACTCAATCATGCCAGTTTAGCTTCTTACTGTGTTAATGCGAGAATTTCGAAGGATTTCACCGAGCCGAGGCGATGAAATATCAAGATTCAAAGTGAAGAATCAAGGCAAAGTGATGAATAAGAAGTGCGTAGGATGCGCTGAAGGGTAAAAACAGAGGCAGGAGCAATCCCGTGATTTTCGCTTGGCGATTGCGGTATTTTTCACCGGATTACAAAATTTCACTGATTGCGAAATCAAGAATCATAGCTTAAAATTTTCGCAATCCCAGCGAAATTGGGAATTCGCTAGTTAATAAATTTCGCTAGCTAGCCAAATTCCCATCGTGTCTAGAGAGTTCTTTCCACTCTCGTTATTCACAGGTACTTGCAGTTAAAATTTTAGCCAGCTTAAATTCATCGCTTAAATTTCCATTTTCGCTATTCCCGTAGGTTTCGCTTAGGCTAGCGAAATTTCGCTAGCATAGCGAAATTTTTGCTATACTAGCGAAATTTGCTGCATAGAGAAATTGCTCAGCCTATGTTTTTGGTATTTTTGATCCCAAACGACCACGTTTTGATTAATTACCATTTTATCCTTATTGTAATATTATATTTTAGGCATTTTTGGTATTTCACACATTTGGGTTGGCTATATAAGCCACCTTATAACTTTGTAACCCTAACTTCTTTTCGTTGAAGCTTAAGTGCAAATTTTTGTTTTAGGGTTGCAAAGCCAGTTTCTCTTTCTCTCTTTCTTTCATTTTCTCTACCGCCAAACACACCCTCGAGGATGACAACTCAAGGGATGCTTGGCTGGGTTCCCTTCCTTGAAGCGGAGGGTCACCCAGTGGAGGCTCGAGGTAAGTTTTCATGCTCTCTCATTTATCACACTGCATTTATGAGCATTTAAGCTCCCTGTATCTCACCCTAGGTTGAAACCTCCTAGATCCAAACACAATGTATTCGTGTTGTGGGTTACAAAGTGGATGCTTAATCTAGATCCACCGCTGTCATCCACTTAGTTATCTCCTAATAGTTGCCGTAGGCTGCCTTGAGGCCATATACACCGTAGTGCGGGACTCAATGCTCACCGAATGCCATATCTCATGAGGGAGTAATTTAGGTTTAGGTTTTAGCTAAATCAAGGTCCTGGGCTTGGAAAGACTATAGGTCATTATCCCGAATGCGAGGAAACAAACCCGAGGGGCATGAATACACCTTAAAAATCCAATCCAAGTGACCCAAGACTCAAGGAGTCTTCTTTTCTAAATTTTCCTTTAATTTATTCGCATAGCTAACCATCCAACTCATCGCTTTTTGAACAAAACCTTAAATCCAAAGAGAAATACCATTTTCAACCCTCAACTCCGCACTTCTCATTTCACGAAGAAACCCATCCTCGTGTTCGACCCAAGACCACTTCGAGGATCATAAAGAGTCTTCGCTACGCATAAAGAGGGACACCTAGGATACAAATTCTTTATGATTCCTATAGCCCTACCGTGGCACGAATCAATGTATGCCGCGGTTTGGGGATGGTGCCCCGCTGGAGATAAGAAGCCGCTGAACTTGTGATTCATCACAGTTTTAAAACTCATTCCCTTTGATTTTACTTTCATTTTTTTTTTCTTTATCATTTTTTTCCCACTTGCGCTTCATCATAGGGATTTTAAATTTTCCAAGACATCTCGCTTTTTCTTTCGCGAATTTTAGCTAACCTTAACCCTTGTGTTAGTTTTGTTTTAGCTGTTTTCCTGTTGATCGTGTGAAGTGTGCAGAGCGCTTTATGCAAAGTGGGATAGGAAACACGCAGCAGGCTTGAGATGGATCGCTGGCTAATACCTAACAGTGGTCGAAATTGATCCTCACAAAGTCGTTGATCCTCCACGTGAGGAACAAAGAAAGCTAAGGTGTGCCTAGGGCTTCAATGCATATCGATCCATGAGGATCACATACACTCCACCCAGTGGTGAGTGCACCTCATGCATAATTCCCCGCCGAGGAGGTGGCGTTGAGACCCTATTTCGTGCTCCCTACTTCCCACATTCCACGGCATGGAGAATGAAAAACCTTACAATCACATAAGGGAGTTTGAGGAAGCATGCACCACCTCAAAGAAGGTGCAAAGGGACATGGAGCTCCTCGCCGAAAAGCCTTCCACTCCTAAAGGACAAGGCAAAAATTTGGCTAAATGCATTAAGGCTAAGAACTATAAGGAATCGGGAGACGTGTGCGTAATTTCTAAAAGAATTCTTCTGCTTCATAAGACAAACAACTTGAAGAGAAAATTTACACATTTGCGCCATGACGGTGAGGTTCTACCAAGGCCGGAGAGATTTATGGAAACTATCGCGCATGCCCACACCACGGGTTTTATACATGGATGCTGGTGAACCATTTTTATGACGGAATGTCCCCTTCCATGAAACAATTATCGGAAACTACGTGTGGAGGAGATTCTCGAAAGTAAAAATCCCGATGAGGCAATGGACTTCAATTATGTGGCCGAGACCTCCAAGGGTCGATGAGCCAAACCCAAGAGAAGGTACAGATTCAAGCCACTAAAGTGAACTAAAGATGGGAGGCATGTATGCCTCTCCGAAGATATGAGCCGAAAGCTACAGTATCTACCTTGGCTAGAAGATTGGAGGAATTCAGAAAAAGAAAAAGAGTCCATGAGATGCAAAGTGTGACTCAAAAGCCACACAGTCAAAAATTGTTTAACTACAAATTAATCGACCACCCCAGAGAATCCATGTCCAAACCCCCCATTTTGAGGACGCAAATGTAAGCGCCAAACAAGCCACAAACAAATGCTCTATATGGCAACCCTTACAACCCTAATTGGAGGGGTCACCCTAACCTTTCCTGGAAACCTCAACCTCCTATATATGTACCCCCAGGAACACAGCAGCATCATTCTACCACCACTTCACAAATAGCTAGCACCCACTCCTCTCCCGGAGCAAGCCATCAGGAATCCGGAGCAAGTGGTGGGAAATTTTGTGTAGGGAGCAAAGGCATCAATGTCTGAACAAAAAATTGAAATGTAGAAAGCTCCTGAACAAGAGAATAGATGGGCCGAAAGTAGCCTTAACCGAAGAACTGATACCGCAGTATCCATAACAAGAATGGAAAATCACGCCAGCAGCAGGAGGTTCCTTCTCACCACCAACCAAGGAGTCCATGAACTGAGCTATTCCAAAGAACCTCCCCCAAAATGATTAAGTCAAAGCCGCTATTACCTTAAGAAGTGGAAAAGAGGTTGATCACCAATACCTAAGCCTCGTAAGAGGAAACCGTAAAAAAGCGGAAGAATCGTGAACATAACACATTTTCGAAGGAGTGACTCAATACACCCACGCCACTCCATTCCCAAGCACCCAAGAAGTGGGCAGTTGAAGGCATCCCAAAGAAAGGTGCATCCTAGAAGTCCTAAGTGTGTGAAGGTCAACATACCCTTGGACATCATCAAACAAGTCCCCCGCCATGCAGTTTTTGAAAGATCTCCGTACAATCAAAAAGGGGTCAGTATCACAAAAAGGCATCTTTAACCGAACAAGTTAGCTCCATCATCCAATGCAAGACAATGGTGAACTAAGGGATCCGCTGACCCCAACTATCTCGCCATCGAGGAACCCGCATTGATGCCACCGCGACAAAGCGCAAACAACCTAATGCCATACCTCGCAGAGAAAGTGCCTAGGCTCGGGAGAGTCAAACCAACCAACATCAATTTATCTTTACCGATCGTTCGAAAAATACCAAAAGGGATAGTGGAGGATGTTGGTAAAAGTAAATAAGTTCTGACTATCCGTGGATTTCGTGGGTTCTCATTAATGTAACCCGGAGGCGGGGCACTAATCAAGTGCCCATTATACTGGGAAGGCCATTTCTGCCACATCAAATGCCATTATCAATTGCCGACGGGTCATGCGTACCACATTTGGCAACATGACACCGGAGCCTCAACATTTCCACTGGTGCACAAGAAACCACTGAGGCGAGGGGCAAATATGATGAAGTTTCACGGGAGGGTACACACGGGCAGAAGGCATGATATTAACAAACATCGAAGAATTGATGGAGAACAATGAAGGTAGCTTAATGTAGAATCCACCATACCCTCCCGCAATAAGAAGCTCACCGCCACCAGAGACCGATTGCCCAAAACAATGGAGCCGAAAGTAATGGGGCAGGCCCAGCAATACACCACTCAGATGCTGCGGAGGAGCTTCTCCTCCCGACCCTCTCGAGATCCAATGGCCATTAATAACCTGAGTGGTTCTCAGGAACCTCGAGACTACTCCAAATTCTTGTTTAAATTTACTTTATATTATTTAAGTCTTAATTTGGGTTTTTATGGTGCCACTACTTACCTATTTTCTTTTCAAATATTTATTTACAAGCTTATCTTATCACAATTTTGTTTTGAAATGCTGGGTGTGAGCTGCAAAGCAAGGGTGGAAAAATCTCATTTTCCTCTAGACAGTAGCAGTAAAGGTGCACTGCTTTAGCCATGCCATTCCCTCCCGGTTCAAACCGCTCGCTTTCATCTTCTATCGAGTACTTACGCTTCTTTTGAAAGCTGATACCTTGCGGAAATATACCCACATAGAAATATACTATGCATTTACATTTTTCTACACTTTTGCAAATCATTCTCGTATCATATTTTGGTATTTCAAACTCATTTCGTTGAAAATCAAGCCCCGTATGTTATTAATGATAGAACAATTCCATGCATGATTTAGCTTGTCAATGGAAGTTCCAGCTATTCAACCTTGAACATTCCCTTAGCTAATTCACACACTGCACAATTGTGATTGTACCAATAGGTCGAGAAGCTTTGTACCTCTTTCCACTTTGCAAAGCCGCTTAAATTTGTCGATTTAATTTTACACAGTTTGTGTTACTTCCATGTAAGTGAAGAATTAAATGTAGTCTTCCAATGAAAAAGAAAGAAAAGCAAAAAGAAAAAGAAAAGAAGAAAATAAATAAAAGCCGTGACGCTTTTCCTTGAAACCCGAACACAGTCCGAGGGGTATATGGCGATAGCCTTTAAAGCCCTGCGCCCTCAAACCTTCACCGGTCGGGAGTCACCGACTGGTGTTCTGTTATACGGTGGATGGGTAGAGTTTAGCCGTTGTAGGTGCTAATTTAAACTGACCTGAGTCCAGCTTCACAGTTTGTGGTCAAGATCCTCTTGGCTTCGATGCCCTCAACCCACTGTTATCACTTCATGGATCCCCGCCAACTTGATCTATGTCAGTTTCACCACACCCACACTGTAATGCAAATAAATAAAACAAGAGCAGCTTAACCCCATTGAGGTCGTTTAACAGCCATACCACACAAAGAATACAAATGAGGAATAACTCTGCAATTATTGTCAACCCGCTCTTTGCGAACACTAGACAAAATCATACGATTTCCTGAAAATCGGCACGTCCCAAAACTATTCATATATCTGATTCCCATAACTATCACAGGTAAAATTATTCATGCCAAAGGCAAACAACCATTGTTGATGCCACCTTTAATCAACACTTTTGTGGTGCCACGCGATGATCCACTTTGTTTTTAACAATGCAAGATGACCAGCAATCGCACTGGTTGGTGGATTGAAAATCAAAGCGTTACTCGGTCTATCTCACACAGGTCTTCGGCGTTTTATGACTTAATCATACTCAATTGGTCAACGATGGGCAGCGTCCACTTAGTTTCTACCAATCACTCGTGATTCGCTTCGACAAGGGTGCTTTGATAACTCAACGCAAGTTTCGAATTCACTAAAATGAATGCTATCCTCCCATGATTCAACTATAAAAACAGGCCATTGAAACATCAATATCTCAAAGAACAACTGATTTATACAGCTGACAACAAGAAGAGAAGATTTTTACGTTTAATAAAACAAGAGTATGAGCCAAATCCCAGATTTCCAAGATCACAAAAAACTCTTAACTATACGGCACTTCACAATCCCAATAACAGAACTTTCATTAGGTTAAGTAAAATTCCCCATATTAATAATCCGCTAATTACAATAAATTTAATCATGTCATTAATAAAATTTTCCAAGATTCATAGTGTTTCATTAGTTTAGGTAAAAATTTACATTAATGTTCGATCGCCAACACTACTTCGCCATCTCAGAGAGGTTTCGTTAAGAGCAACTTCGCATTGAAGTATTAATAATTTATATATTTGATTTAAATTGTCGATGAAGCAATTCCAGTCAAATGAATGTATTTGATCCCAACCATCACTTTTTATTAATCATCACATTTTCTTATCCTATTGTAATATTTCATATTTTGAAGATCTTTATATTTCATTAATACTTAGGCTATTATATAACAACTATAACTTGTAATCCTAACTCTTTTCAAGTCAACACAGTTTTTTGAGTTTAAATGCAAATATTCTCTCTCTCTTTTCTCATTTTCTACATCACAATACACCCCTTCAGATGACAACCCTGCAAGGGACGTTATTAAGCCCCTTCCTCTGAAGTGAGGGTCACCGCGGAGGTTCAGATAAGTTTCATGTCCCCATTGATCACTGATTTATGAGCATTCTAAGCTCCCAGATTCACCTTGTGTTGAAAAACCTCCATCCAAATTTCAATGTGGTTTGGCAAGCTGGTTACAGTGACGCTAATCAGATTCAACTGTTATCCACCTAGGGTTGTCTCTGGCATAATGAGCTGCCCTCGAGCCACATACGCACACCGCAGAAATGGATCGAACGCTCACCGGTCGCCATATCTCAAGATGGTAATAGTGGTTTGAGGTCTAGTGCCAAATCATAACTCAACTGTAAGATCAGTTTATTATCTCATCTGAGTAGGAAACAAAACTGCACGAAATTACATATCTAAAATCCAATCCAGCGGACTCAAGATCATGAGTCTTTTCCAAATTTTCTTTAATTTATTCATAAAGACAACTGATCCAATCCACCACAAACAAACCCTGAACTAAAGAGAAATATCATTTAAATCCAATCCACACTTACTACAAGAAAACTTGATCCGAAACTTAATCTTAGATTCACTGATATCACAAAGATTCTGCTACGCAAAGAAGTAATACCCTTGATGGCAAATTCTTTGTTTTAATTCTGATATCCTCATCGTACAAACTGAGCACTGAGGTACTATAGCGACTTGGTCAAAAGAGTTCAACCACTTTCAACGCTGATATTCAACGCATCATTGTAATCTATTGTTCAAGAAAGCTGCCTCATCGTGTTACTATGTGATAGATACGAAAGCAGAGCTTTAGCTTTATCGCAGATATCTTATCGCTGAGATTATCCGACGTTTCAAAGATATCGTCAGACACCACAGCAGATTCAACAATCACGCATTCGGCGCCATCCCGTCCATTACACCGCATGGCGATTTGGTGGAGTTTGCCGCCATCCGGTTTTCCAACAAGAGTTACTGAGGCGCGCGATCGATCGCCCGATGGTAGTCACCACAGAGTCTGCGTCTTGTTATAAGAAACGGTACGCGAGCGTGTCGGAAGATTATAGATAACCAACAAGATGATACACAACAAACATCCGGCACGCATATTTGATCGTCCCACCATCGAATGGTAAATTTTCGGCGATTAATCAATGATCTGAGTATTCATCAACGAGGACGTTATTTACGCATGGTTGAAGGCGCTAGAACCATATGGCTAATATGAGTCCGGTAATGCCATCAATACAACACCAGCGGATTTACGGATCAATGAACCGGTCTTCCACCATAGATTCGCCGTTCAGCTATGATTTATTATCCTGCGGTATCGCGATCGAAGATCACGACGCGCATCCAGGCGTTTTGAACTAGAGAAACAATATATACGCAAACCACAAACAGAACGGTCACGGTGGTCGTCCTTTCGATACATTATATCGGAATAATGATTTCGAGCGTATCCAAAGAAGATGAGCGCATTATCAACAATAACCCGGCGAGTCGTCGGCGCGCGCTCCGACACGCGTTACACGGCGTTCGCTGGCGGCTTTGATGATTTGGCGGCCCACCACGCGATCGCTCAATAACGAGATTTCAGCAGTCGCGTCACGGTTTTAAAGAGTTACCCAACCAGTAACGTCTCTCATCACCATTAGTTAACACGCGATTCAAGACGCTCGGCAACGGATCGAATATGTCCCGGCGCAGGAGTATGCGGTGGCGTTGGCGTTTCGGTGCAAGCAAACATGAAGAATCATTCTATCAATATTATTGAATCGCCATTAAACAGATTAAAATACACATTATTCATTTTATGGACGAAACATCTACCCATCACAAAATATGAGTTGCCCAAAGATACAACTGGCGACAACGCGCGAGATGATGGAACGATCCAATGATCGATCGGCGATCACTATCTCGAATATCAACGTAAGATGGGGTCGCCTGGCGGTAGAATATAAACGCTTCAGCGGTTAACGTCATTTATCTGTTGAATACGACGAAGAGCGGAAAATAATGATAGCAAACCGACACCAGCAATCGTTCAGCAAGAGGTACGCGCGAATGATTATAAACATGCAATTGCAAACAATAGAGTCGGGGAAGAAAACCGAAGTTTCGGCGCTGAAGAGCATGATTCTGGCATCGGCAGAGATCAGGTTTAAAAACCAATGAATGACAACAGGAAGAATCATTACCAAAGAGCGTCAAAGATCTTTTTACAGCATCCCGGTGAAAAATAAAACAAACAACAGATTTGAAGATCATATCGCGGTCCCACGAAAAGTGATGGCCCGAATTTTGCAATGCTGGCGGTGTGTCAAAAGTTGAAGCGCCAACATCGTTCCTTCTGATTGTTGATGTTCTCATCAGATACCCGAATGGAAATAGATCAATCACAATGGATCTGCGGTCTGCCATCAAGTGATGTGCTAATGAAGCATGATTCAGCCAGTCTTGGTAGATCGATTAACTAAGTCGCCACTTCCTATCAGCGAGAACCAACTATTCACTTAACAAGCCGGGCAGAGCTTGCTATTAAGGGAAATAGTTCTGCATGGGATTCCAATATCAATCATTTCGTGATGAGATACGAGGTTTTACCGAGATTTCGGGGGAAAGTTGCAAGAGGCTTTGGGCACTCGATTGAATTTCAGCACAACGTTTCACCCGTAGACAGATGGACAATCAAAAAGAGTGATCCAAGTGTTGGAAGATATGTTGAGAACTTCTGTGATCGACTATGAGTGTCACGCCCCGATTCCCGGTCCGACCCGATTGGCGGATCCGAACCGAGTTCGGGGTGCAAGACCAAATACTGGGACTCTTTACCTGTTTTTTTTTTGTTTTTTTTATAACAGAATCAAAATATCATATACATATCGTTAACTACCACCTGAAATGCGCCCATCAAAATCTATACATATATACCGAGTCCCATTTATATATACAAAAATCAGATTTCTTTACATTTACAATCGAGCACCTAACATGTCGTGATGAACCTCTACTAAGGTGTCGCCTGTACCGCATGCAAGCTTTAAGACATCATTCTCGTACCTACACTGGGATGAAAACTGCTGCTTTTTACGAAAGGGAAACATATAACTTATACAGAAACATATGCATTTATTCAGAATCATAATAAACATATAACAGTAATTGATCTCATAATCTTCAGGAATTTATATAAAAAACTTATGCTTTTTCAGATATCTCGTATACGGTATTAAACTTATACTTATAACAAACTTATACTTACTCAGATCTTACACTTATGACAGACTTATTCTTATTCCGAGATCCCGTAGGACACATTCTTATATAAATTTCCTCGCATGCACCGACCATACATTTACTTATACTGAGGTATCATCCACATACTCATACTTATCCTCAAGCTTATACTTGCTCTACCCTCCCGTAGGAGTTACGTAACTCATGCTATACAGAGGTACTTATACACGTATCGTACTTATATCTATCTCGTGATCTCCTTAGGAGTTTACGGTAACTTATGCTTATAATCAGGCACCCTTAGGTATTACAAAAGCTTAATACTTATACCACTGAGATTTACACTTGTTTCTGGAGGCACCAGAGGTACCACATGTAGATATTGGCTGCAATATATCGTATTGCGTAACTTATTCTTATATCATACTCGTAAGTACTACTGCTCAAATGTCCCAAAAGACACATATTTGTGCTTATATCAAACTTATATATTTATTTAAAAGTACCTGTAGGTACTACTAACTTATACTCATACGGGGGTACCCGTAGGTACTACTGAGTTTATCCTTATCCGGAGCTTATACGGAGATACCCGTAGGTACTACAGATTAATCGGGATACAAAAGCAATCTGAGGTATCAGCATTTAAATTAATTGGGGATACGTATGTTCGAGGTACTACATAAAATTAATCGATACGTAAGTACCCGTAGTACTACATAACTTATACTTAATTTTGTATTTCTGATCTTATTCTCAGATATGGAGCATATAATTTGGTCACTGATCTTACACTCAGCCACTTTGACTTTATTCTGTATTTCTGATCTTATACGGTATTACGTAACACATACTCTGTCTTACTGATCTTATACTTGTGTTACATAACTTATTCTAGATTTCGGATCTTATACTCTCAGACTAATGGAGCATATCCCTTGTACTCTCGGATCTTATACGTATTTATTCTTGTATTTCCTCGATACTGGCACCGTGAGGTACTATTGCATCGTGATTCATTATACATAGGTACCTATATACTTATTTTTCATAACTTATACTTATTTTACCGATACAAGAGTACCCGTAGGTACTACTGGACGTATACTTACATTATAGAACTTATACTTCTTATTTTACTTGTAAATACTAAGTACCGTAGGTACTGGCGTAGATTTTACTTATTTTACTGATACGAGAGTACCCGTGGGTACTACAGAACTTATACTTATTTTACCAATACGGAAGTACCCGTAGGTACTACAAAGATTTTACTTATTTTACTGATACAAGAATACCCGTGGGTACTACAGAACTTATAATTATTTTACCGATAATGAGAGAGTACCTGGGTACCATGTAGATTAATGACATGAGTACCAGAGGTACTACGTAACAAATACAGAGGTATATCTACATCTTTACTCTTATCTTATCTCGTAGTTTTATCATATAGCCGTTCACTACCCGACCAATCATAAGAAATGAGTAGGAAGGAGCACAATAAGTATCCAAGGTACACATAAGCATCGAGGTGCCATGAAGACAAAGAAGTAGCTCAAGCACCGAACAGAGAGTCGTGAAGATCACCGGGAGTACCGGCACAATCAGAGCGTCGAGCACTTATCAGAACAGGAGTGCCGTAGCACTAACAGGTGTACTGAAGTACTAATCAGGTGTGCCATAGCACTAATCAGGAGTACCAAAGTACTGAACAAGAGTGTCGTAGCACTAATTAGGAGTACCGAAATACTAATTAGGAGTGTCGTAGCACTTATCAGAATGTCCACTCATTCATTCTTTGGTCCTAGGTAGTCATATGATCATATGTCTTTCAGAACTTATAACCTATCTTTATCACATTCTGTGTTCATGACATTTTGCTTTTCATGTTCATGTTCATGTTCATATTTCACTTCGTTTTCATGTTTCATATCATATTCATGTTTCATGAGCACATCTATACATTTTACATTTCCTATACTTTTCTTGTTCCATGCCTATTATATATGGCATTCCATATACTTGTACAGTATGATGCTTATGTATTCACACATCATTCATGTATTCTTGTCCCTCAATGAATCTATTTTACTTAGAAATTGGAATCATTCCAATTGGATCATCCAAACTAAAGTTATGCATTTTGGCTAAACTAGTCAATTTACCGATTTTACCCGAGGGAGATTTGCAATACTATTCTATTTTTATTAGTGCTCCAAAAGTATTTTGAAATTCTATTTATTATAGGTTTTGAGTGCTTTTTGTGTACTAATCATTCTAATTAACCCAATTTACACATTAAGGTCCCTATTATCCTACTGATTGCATTTTGTGGCAAATTTTGCAGTTTTTGCAAGCTAATAGTGCCAAAATTGTTGAGTCGATCCAAGCACTCGAAGAATTCCTGAGTCAAGCCTCAAGATTGCAGACATCGTGAGACCGTATGAAAGAAGAGCGTAAAACAAGAAAACGGAGCAATTGCAAATTTTGATTCATGCGTTAATCGTGCATCTTGCGAGCACTGCCTCCAGCTACTGCTCTCCCGCATTTCATGCCTCGCCTTTTGGTTACATTTTTTTGTTTCTTCCCATTTGGTCCTTGTATAGTTAAATGTTTTGTTGCTTTTGGTATTTTCACTTGTCTTCGTGGCTATATAAGCCATTTCAGATACACTTTTAAGAGAACGCTTTTTGTCGTGGAATAAATTAGGGCTCCGCCTCTGCTTTTATTCTTTTCTCCCATTTTCTTCCCTTCTGGCCACTGTACCCATCCAGGATGACAACTCAGAGGATGCTTAGGCTAGGACTTTCCCTCCTCAAGAGGAGGGCCACTCGGGCTTTGGATTCGAGGTAACCGACTGCCTCTGCTTTTGCAATATAGGCATTTTTTTTCATTTATGTTCCTATCCTTCACTTCTAGGTTTAAATCCTAGATACATCTTGATTGACCAAGATTTAGCAACCTTAGGTTCATTGATGCTTATCGTTAGATCTGCTTGATATCCATTAGGTGCCTTCTATTTGTTACTCGTGAGATGAGCTCTGAGGTAGGTTTTCACCGTCTCTGGGACCATGAATGTTCGTTAAATGCCGTCTTTCAAAAGGGAAAATCATAGGGTTTAGTTTTTAAAGCTAAATGAAGATCTGGTTCGGGAAATGACTATATTCCATCCTCCCCAACGCGAGGAAAAAGACCCGAGGACATGTTGGTTAAATTTTTCTTTACTTATTTTATTTTTAATCTGCACCATCCAACTCCCCTGTTTTTACCCAAACCTGAAAATCCAAATTAAATTCACCATTTTTGACTTCACTTAAATCATTTGTACGAAGAAAACCCATCCCTGTGTTAGACCCTAGAACCGCTATACTGCAGTAGTTTTACTACGGCAGTAGGAGGAATTTTAGGTATAAATATTGTTGATTCTGAATTACCCTACTGTGGCACGAATCAATTTTCCAGAGCTTTGACTCCATATTTGACACTGGTTCTTTATACTCCTTTAAATCTAAGGTGCTAAGGGTTCTCCTCCAACTCGAATCACCCAAATCAGAGCATCGAAACTCAAAATACGTCCTCAAACAACCTTTACTAATGGCGATCAAACTCGAGCAGAATTTTGTTTCGTGACATACTCTCTTGAGTGAATTTTTAGGCAACATAGAGTCAGAATTCGAAGGTTCCTATTTCTGGATGTTTGGTTCTACTTGAAGTCTATTTTAATCAGAAACTTGAATCAATCAAATCGGATCAGAAATGAGCAAGTTATGGCCAAAATACAAACACTGGTCAAAATAGAAAAACAGAACACACTGCACTGCACAGTTTGACTCAGACTGATAAAACGAATTTTAAGTCTTAATGTGTGTTTTTCTTCCATTTTTCCATATGTTGATACCCAAATCAACTCAATACTCCATATACACATCAAAACCACTCCAAATTCATCTTGAAATCTCAATTTTACTCAATTCATCTTTCATTATATATCTTTCCTTAAAAATCTTCCATGATTTTCTCCCAAAAACAACTCTAATATGGGTCATAACCCATACACAAACCAAACATGAAGATTAGTTAGGGTTTATTCTAAACCCTAACTCAATTACTTGAACTTAAACCATGAATCCAACCTCAAAGGAAGGATTCCATACTAATTTTAACCAAGCTGGAGTTTTTCAACTCAATTTCATTCAAACTTAGAGTTATGATCAATTCCTAACTAAACCCTAGGTTTGGAACTCATAAAATTTCCTAGAATTGCATACAAAACCATAAGATCTTTACTTTCCATGTAATATCCATACCAAAAATCATAGAATCCATACCTTTTTTTATCTTCCTCTCTTCTTCTCTTCTCTTCTTCTTCTCTTCCTCTTCCTCTTCTTCTATCTTTTCCTCTTTTCTTCTTCTTTACATTTTTGGTCTCTCAAAATGAGAGACCAAATGCTTTTATCCAGTTTTGTTTTTTGACTTAAGGCCATGTTTGGCCAAGACAATAAAAACCCATTTTTGGCTTCTTTTCCCATTTTTGCTATTTAGCCCTTTCTCTCTTTATTAATCTCAATATAACTTATACATATTATACTTTGGCATCCCATCTCTCTCAAATTCCATAATCGCATATAACCTATTGATTTATGCCTTTATGTCCTCAAGTGGTAATGACTTAATTTTTACCCTTTGTCTCTAATATTCATTTCAGGTCTCTTATTTTATTTCGAAAAATTCCATTTTTAAATTTTATAATAGTGTCTCTAAATGTTCGAAAACTACTAAGTGTGACATTTCGGGTGTTACAATGAGGGCAGTTGGGATAGACACATTCCTCTAGTTGAATTTGTGTATAATAATAGCTTCAAGTCGAGTATTGGAATGGCGCCTTATGAGGCTCTCTATGGAAGAAAATGCAGAATACCATTGTGTTGGACCGAGTTAAGCGAGAAGAAGAAAATTGGCCCCGATTGGATTCAAGAAACTGAGGAAAAAGTGAAAATGATTAGAGAAGATCGAAGGCAATGATAGAAAAAAACTTCACGCCGACATGAGAAGAAAGGATATTCGACATGAGACGGTGAAAAGTGTTTTTGAATGTATTACTTTTGAAAGAAGGTAATGAGATTTGGGAAAAATGCAAGTTGAGCCCTGGGTTCACGCTGGGCCATATGGAGGTGATAGAGAAAGTGGGTCCAATGGCATACGATGGCTTTACTCAGAGTTGGAAAAGATTCATAATGTTTTCCATGTGTCAATGTTAAGGAGGTATAGGTCAGACCCATCGCATGTAGTCTATTCGGAGACGATTGAGCTTAGACCGAATTTGACGTATGAAGAGGAGCCAGTAGAGATCTTAGCTCGATAAGTGAAAGAGTTGCTGAAAAAACAAATTCCATTGGTAAAAGTGTTGAGGAGAGTTCAAAAGCATCGAGGAAGCTACGTGTGGAAAGCCGGGCAAGAGGGTTATGCGCAAATGCGACTTCAATCGCTCAATGAAGGTAATTTCAAAGGACGAAATTCTTTTAAGGAGGGGAGAGTTGTAACGCCTTGAAAATACCGTAACAGTTTTATAACATATTCAAGGTGTGAAATAAATTAAATTATATTTTTTCCGGAGTTTAAATGGCTAAAATGAAAAATGGAGTTAAAAACCTCGTAATTTTACATGAGCCAAATAAATTTGGTAAAAATGTCAAATGAGGACCTAAGGGTCATAAATGAGTAATGTAAGTGCCAAATTATAAATGAGAAGAAATGAAGAGGAAATGAAAGTGAAATGAAGCTTTAAAATGAAAAAAAATGAGAAATTATGAATTAGTGTGTAGCCAAACGTGGCCTTAGTCATGTAATGGACAAAAGACCAGTTTTTGGTATTTGAATGTCATAACCTACATTTTAGGAAAAGAGGAGGGGAGAGCTAAGGCACACTACGGTTGAGGAAGAAGAGAGGAACTTGGTGATTTTCCTCCATAGGATCAAGGATTTAGGTGATCAAAAAGAGAAAGAAGAAGAAAGAAGAAGATTAAAAGAGATTTGAAATGAGTAATTCAAACCCTAACCTCCATTTTCTAGTATTTGGGTTGGGGAAAACCTCAAATTTGAATAAAAGTGTTTTTATTGGTTTCTCTAAGTTGTTTTTGGTTGTTTGATTGGGTGTGGTCCTCAAATGAGGAATTTTTGTATAAAGGAAATGTTGGGTTTTCAGGATGCTCACAAATTTTCAAAAACACATAAGCTTTTGTTTTCGGGGCTTACACCTCACATTACTCATTCGAATTGAATGATTCAAATTTTTGGATAAACTATACTTCTTGGAGAACAAATCTCCCTTAAATAAGTGTATTCAAATTTAGACCCCATTGGACCCAGAAATTCGTCAAAAGTGAGGCTCTATTTTCGAGTCATTTGCGGGTTCGGGCTTGATACAAGCTCAGTGCTCGAGCGCTTTATTTAAATATAACATGTCATCACTCATCCGAATTGAGTGATTCAAAATTTTGGGTAAACTAGACTTCTAGAAGAACAAATATCCCTTAAATAAGTATATCCAAATTTGGACCCCATTGAACTTAGAAATTTGTCAAAATGAGGCTCTATTTTCGGGTCAATTATGTTCCAGCTTCGATACGCTGTGCCTGAGCAGCTGTGATTTAGGCCATAACTTGGCCACCACTCATCTGAGTTGAGTGATTCAAATTTTTAGATAAATGAGACTTTTAGGAGAACAAATCTCCCTAAAATAAGTGTATCCAAATTTGGATCCCATTGAACCTAGAAAATTCGTCAAAATGAGGCATATCGATGCCTAAAAATAATGATAAGAATGTCTAAGGATGAGGAAATGGGGAAAAATAAAAGGAACAATGTACCGAAAAGGAGTCAAGTAAAATACAATCTAAATAGAAACCCAAAATACCCAACTATAGTATGATTGTCATTTGTGATGGATTAGGGGCTAAATGAGTGAGAAAAAGCCCAAGTCGAGTCGAGATTCCGAGACAGAATCGGGCACCCACAATATTTTTGGTTTGTTCTCCACTTCTCTCTCTCTAGTTCCAAAGTGTTTGAATGATTACAAAATGATTTGAATTGCTGAAATGATTTAAAAGAAAACACATATTGATTTTTTTAATTGATTTGAGGCAATTGATTGTGAAATGATTTGCATATGAAAAATTGCTTGAGTATTGAAAATGAATTGTTTGTATAAATGTGCATGCTATACTGTATTTTTCTATGAATGATTTAATGCTTTAATAGAATGTTAACCATTAAATTCGAAGTCGAGGATAGAATTATATACCAATAAGGGTCAAATTAGCAGTATTACGAACGAACATAATGATGTGTCAATTCGATCCAAATTTCAATGGGACAACACTCCAGAAGGTTCACGAATTGATTTTAATAACTAATCGCCAGCCCCAAATGGACCGCATCAGGTTATAAAACAAAATGCTTTTATACCTACCGCTTTTAGGGATTGTGTTGGTAATCATCATCCTGCGTAATCAAAGCATAGATTAAATTCGACAAGGTGGCAATGGAAAGATGCAGCAAATCGTGAAAGTCGCATGATTTGGCGCTTTGAATGATTTCAGCTGCATATGAAAGTTCATGTTCGGGAATGATCAATAAACGGTAAATGAATGTATATCAAATTAATATATGTATTGTATCACATTGATCATTCAAAAAGGTTAAAAAGCATTGTTTAGATAAATTACATGATTTGTATTAAACTGAAATGGAAGAGAGAACTATATAGAACCACTAAGCATGAAAATGCTTAGAGCGTTGGTTTTATCATCGTGCAGGTACCGAGAGAACAGGTACAAGAACTTAGACCATAGTGAATCAGAGTCATCGTCAAAGTCACATGGAGGATAAGTAAAGCTCCATCACATGCATACGTGGAATTATTATACTCATTTTGTACAAACACCGTTACAAAATCTGAAGGATATATTTCAGAAATATTTGATATCGAAACGACTCAATACTGTCGTGACAGGCAAAGTGGAAATGGACCAAATGGGCATGATATGTCACATCGAATGAAAAAAAAAAGAAGTTTTGTGATCAAATGATGGGGCCCCTTTATGTTAAAGTGGTATTTAATTTGTATTTGGATTATTTGAAATGATTCAAAAAAAAAAAAAAAAAAGAGCAAGGAGCGCGTCCCCTGGTCCGGGTTTGGCCTCTAGGTCGGGTCGGATACGGAGGCGCAAGCCGTCACATTCACCCCTTAGATCTTATCTAAGTGATTTGATACTTCTCCCAAGCTGTTACTCCACTTCATTTCTAAATTCTTTGAAATTATCAAAGGATTTAGATTCGTATCTCATCATATACAAGTACCTAAATCATGAATAGTCATTGACAAAGGTTATGAAGTAGATGAAACCACCTCTGGCATGTATGGATATAGGACCCCGTACATCTTTATGTATTAGGTCTAACAATCCATTAGCATGTTCAATGTTTTCGGTAAAGGGCAACTAAATCATCTTTGCCTAACAAGCATGATTCACATTTGTCAAATGAATCATAATCAATGACCCTAAGCTACCCCTCTTATGTAACTTGGTCATGCGCCTCTCACTTGTATGGCCAAGGCGACAATGCCATGAGTAAGATGATTTCATATTATCTCCCTTTGACCTTTTATTGTCATTAACATTTAAAATTTGATTGGGCATATCTGATATGTTAATTCCATTGCTTAATGTACCACTAGCATAAAGAATGTCATTCAACTAACGTTCTTGTCAATGCTAGTCCATAAAAGCAATCACCCAATGTCATTCAAAATATAAGTCCATATAGCAACTGTTGCAACTCTTGCATCATTGCCCACTTGAAGGTCTAACTCTCCCTTAGAGATCTTCTTTCTATTCCTTGGGCCCTGCATATCAATCCATATGTATGAGCCATAACTGGGATCATATACCCATATGTTGTCACGAGAAATAGTATTAACCTCAATGAAATAAATACCTGAAGTAGATGGAACACCTCATGCCACCTCCTCCATGGATTCCATGTAGGCCTTGCAGTTCCTCTTCCAATGGCGAACTTGACCACAATAGAAGCATTTCTCTTTCAAGAAATCTCTTTGGCCTTCTTCTCAGCCAATTTTCCCTTAGCTATTTTGAGCAAGTTTATAAGGTCAGGTATGGTTGTTCATCCTAAGGTTTGCTAATAAACTCCGTGAAAAATATCGAAAATCGACATAACAAGTCTATACTTAATTCCAAAGCTCATCCTAACTAAATTTATCTAAACTTCCTCAATGTATACATATCTTCTATGCATGCTACATCAGACAACCCTCCACTTGGAGCCAAAAACCTGTTAAGAGATTTGACCCTTTCGATTCTTGACTACTCATTATAGAGTTCCCTAAGATGGAAAACTATGAAATATGCATCCATGACCTTATACTGATTCTAAAGCTCAAGTTACATGGAGGCGAGGATAATCAATCTCACCCTCCCACTATCAAATTCGGTGCCCTCGGTGGATATGCCTCGAACCTCTCGCATGCATCAACAAATGATGTGAGGGAGTGGCTCAATAAGGACATAGGCTACGGCTTCCTCTAACTATTCAAAATTCTTTAGCCAGCCCAAGAAGTTGGGCCCAATCAATTTGTTAGCATCCATTATTGATCACAAGTTCACGGTTGTTGACATGGTTTGATTCTAACAACCTAGATGTAAAAGAGATCATGATAGATTGTATTTTAAAATGCAAGATTATTATGGCTTGATAATTACGCATTATAGCTCCCAGTATTTTATTAAAAATCGATAGCCCTCACTATTGATACGAGAGAACCTTTATGGAAGTTCTCCTAGTAGGTCGATAGCCAATATCATTAAGAATGACCTTGGGTTTACCTAACAAGCCACCTTGGATGAAAAGGTAGTTATACGATCCATACCAATTTTATTCGTATGCAAATATCGCATCCAGTGCTATCAATTGTTGATGTATGCACCATCATTGGGTTATCAACTGCAATACCCCTAAATAAAAAAAATTAAAAAAAAATTTAAAAAACAAAAACAAAAATTCCAAAATAAGAAGGGCTAAAATGAAAATTTTCAAAGTTGGAAGGAGCTTTTAACAAAAAATAGAAATGTTTTGCTAAAAAGAAACAAATAAAAGCCTTCATATTATAATCTTAATTTCTTTGCTTTTCTAAAGGAGGATAGTGAGCTAGGTTTCAAAAGGATTTCAAGCTTGAAGAAACATCTACCCCAAGTAAGTAATTCTTTTTCTCTCTTTAGTTTGAAGCATGTGATGTATCTAGGAGTGAAGAAAATCTTTGAGAGAAGAAAGGTAAGTGAAAAGGTTTTATATTGCTTTGGTAGATTTATGTTATCTCCTTATGCAACCGTTGGATTGCTCTAGAATTTGGATATGTTGGAGATAAGAGAATGATATACAATCAGAACGGTGAGGATCGTGTTTTATGGTTTGAGTTGAGAGTTATTCTTGTCTGAAGCAAACGGTTTTGAAAATTAGTTTTAGTTTCGGTAAGATCAGTGTAAGCCTTCATTCTCCTTATTCAATTGTTGGATTGCTTTTAATTTTGGATATATTTTCGGTAGAAAAATGATCTACGATTTGAACGGTTCAAATCATGTTTAGAGTTTTCAGATGAGAGTTATACTCATTTAGACAAGTAGTTTTTTAAATCGATTTCAGTTTTTGTAAGCCTTTGTTCTCCTTATTCAACAGTCGGATTACTTTTAATTTTGGATATATTTGAGATAGGACAATGATATACGATTTTAACGGTTTAGATCATGTTTATAGGTTTCAGATGAGAATTATACTCATTTAGAACAAGCAGTGTTTGAAATCGGTTTCAGCTTTTGTAAACATTTGTTCTCCTTATTCAACGGTTGGATTGCTTTTAATTTTGGATATATTTGAGATAGGACACTGATCTACGATTTTAACAGTTCAAATCGTGTTTAGAGGTTTCATATGAGAGTTATACTCATTTAGAACAAGCAGTTTTTGAAATCGATTTCAATTTTTGTAAGCCTTTGTTCTCCTTATTCAACCGTTGGATTACTTTTAATTTTGGATATATTTGAGATAGGACATTGATCTATGATTTGAATGGTTCAGATCATGTTTAGAGTTTTCATATGAGTGTTTTAGAACAAGCAGTTTTTGAAATTGGTTTCAGTTTTGTAAGCCTTTGTTCTCTTTGTTCAACTGTTGGATTGCTTTTAATTTTGGATTTATTTGAGATAGGACACTGATCTATGATTTTAACGGTTCAGATCATGTTTAGAGGTTTTAGATGAGAGTTATACTCATTTAGAACAAGCTGTTTTTGAAATCGGTTTCAGTTTTTGTAAGTTTATTGTAAGCCTTTGTTCTCCTTATTCAACCATTGGATTGCATTGAAATTTGGATATGTTTTATATAAGACTTTGACATAAATTATTAACAGTGAAGATCAGAATTTATGACTTGAGGAAGGAGATACTTGAGCAAAACCGTGACAATGATCGAACTACATTTAAATTAGTTTGGAAAATAGAGTAATAATTGAGGGCACATTATTCAAAGAGTAATAATAATAATAATAATATTATTATTATTATTATCATTATTATTATTAAAATAATAAGTAAGTAAATTAAAATAACATTGAAGAAAAATAAAATAATTCAGATAATGAGTTTTTTTCGCATTTGTTTAGTGGACGACTCTTAACTGAGTTTAATTGTGGAGTGGTATCATTCAAGACTTTTGAGTTACTTTGAGGTAAGGAAGAATAATGTAACTTTTCTTATTAAACAAAATATTTTTCTATTATATGTGATTATGAGTTTTGATAATTTGTATTTGTTTAAATTATATGCATGAACCAAATGCAAGTTTTGTTTGAAAAATGGATTTGAAAATGTTCATGGTAGGGATTGAAAGTTATGGAGATATATTTTTGTATTTTTATGAATTTAGAAACATGAAGAGAATATTTGACTTTGGTTTTTATGGCTCTTGTCAATGGATATAAACTTAACAAAAATGGCCCCTGTAAATGGATATCAACTTAACAAATACGGTTCCTGTCAATGGGTATAAACTTGACAAATACGATGTGGCGCCTCCGATGCGCCACCAGTACTTTTAATTTTACGAATACGTTCTAATACCGTAGCTTTATGCTACTTGTTTTTAATTTTAGATACTGTTCAAATCAAATTGCAATTTCTCATTTAAGACACATTTCACATATTCAAAGAAAATATATATACATATATACTAATTCAACTTAAAGGGGGCCCATCATTTTGTTTTCAATACACATTTTCCATTAAATATGGCAGTACATGCCCATTTGGTCCACTTGCCACCTTTATATATTACGACATTATAAGCCGTTTCAATACCAAAATTTACAAAACAAAATCATAGTTCACTTTTTCGAATTATAGTTTCAATACAAAAATAGTCAAATCAAATTCATGTATGCATGTGACGAAGCTTTACTTTTCCTCCGTATGGATTTGACGATGACTCTGAATCTCAGCGGCCCTTGTCTTCGTACATATTCTCTCGGTACCTGTGCGATAGTAAAAAACAACGCGCTAAGCATTTTCATGCTTAGTGGTTCTATAGTTCTCTCTTCCATTTCAGTTTAATTCAAATCATGCAATTTTTTTTTCTATACAATGTTTTTTAACCTTTGTGAATGATCAATGCAATACAATACATATATTTATTTCATATACATTCATATACAGTTTATTGATCATTCCAAATATGCACTTTCATATGCAATAAATCATTCAAAACACAATTCATGCATTTACAATATGTTCTTATCATTTTTCCCCTTATAAATTCTTAACCTATGCTTCTGGTGTATAGGATAATGAACACTCGACACGGTCCCACCCCACTGCGCCGCATAAAAAAAAAAACTTAAGACGGTCCCGCTGGCTACTAACTCGGTTATTAAAAATCAATTCGTGAACACTCACCGGGAGCACCGTCCCACTAGCTACTTGATCAAAGTGACACATCATTGCATTCAAATTTCAAGTCAGCCATTCGACCCTTATTGGTATACCAATCTATCCTTAACTTGAATTTTTATTGGTTAACATTCTATTAAGGGTATTCAAATCATTCATAGAAAAATACAATGTAGTATATACATCTTTATACAAATAATTCATTTTCAGTATTTCATGCATATTGTGATGCAATCATTTTCACAAATTATTCGTCTCAAATCAATTAAAACACTTCGATATGTAGTTTATTGAAAATCATTTCAATAATAGAACAATGATCGTAAGACTTGAAATAAGAAGAGATTGAATGGAGAACAAAATCCAAAATGGAAACAAAAGAGAGAGTCAAATAACAAACCAAAAAGCTTGTTTCACTTTGATTCCAATCCTTAGAATCTCGATCAATTCAGGCCTTCCTCCTCGTCAGCTCCTATTCCAATACAATTAACAATCATATTATTAGTCGGGTATTCTAGGAGTTCTATTTAGGTTTACTTTTACCTGACTCCCTTCCGGTACATTGTTCTTTTCGTTTTTTTTTCCCATTTTCTCATCCTTAGACATTCTTATCATTCTATTAGCTAATGAGACAAGAAACAATGTTTACCTAACAATCGCTTTGCCTTGGCGACGAGGTACAAAACATTTTTCATATAACTTGTATACTTGTAAGAACCCTTTCATTCACTTACTAGGATCCTCATTAATCCAATGGATGATGGTTAGATTTAGCGAAAGAGAGAAACCAAAACATGACTTGTAGGTACACCTAGGCGAAGCTTTGCTACTCCTAGGCGAAGAGGTTCGCCTAGGCGGACATGCTACGCCTAAGCCGGATTAACACCGGGAATTCTGATTCCGGGCTTTGCCTAGGCAAAGGGCCTTCGCCTAGGGCGTGCACCCACACCCAGCGCAGGGGTGTCAAATGGCAAATCGACCATTTTTAGCCATTTTCACCAGAAATCTTACCCAATACAACCTCAAAACGAGCTACAACCCTTCAAAACACTTTTATACCACATTTGGGGATTTATTAAACCCAAACACAAGTAGAAAGGGGGTTAGGGCTTGGTTTTTCTTACCTTAAACCTTGATTCTATTTCCTTTCTTCTTCCTCCTTATTCTTGATCAACTTATCCCTTGATTACATGGAGAAGAAAATCACAATTCCCTCTATTCTTCTCTCAACCAAGCCCTAGCTCTCTTTCTCTCTCTCTGCATGAAATTTACTGACCAAATTTGGTCTTATACCTTAAGTCTTCATGAGACCTTGTTTGGCTAGCTCATTAAACGGGCCTTATCTCTCTTTTCTCATTTTAACTCTTCATTTCACTTTCATTTTCATTTCATTTCATTTCATTCTCTTTTTAACATTTACCTCCTCATTTATGACCCTTAGGTCCTCATTTGACATTTTTACCAAATATATTTGGCTCTTGTAAAATTTTCAAGTTTTATCATTGCTTACCATTTAAACGTCTTAAAATATAATTTAATTTATCTACACCCTGAACATGTTATAAAATTATAGTATTTTCTAGGGTGTTAAGCATACGCTCCTCACTAATGGGTATAAACTTAACACGTCCCGCCAATGGGTATAAACTTGACAAATCTGGCCCTAGTCAATGGGTTAGTTGACAAAATGGCTCTTGTCAACAGGTTATAATAGTTGACCTTTTATTTTAAAGAAAGATGTTTTGAGAACCAATAGTGTAGGTATTTTGGAAACGAATTCTTGTCAAAGGGTTGTAATAATGACATTTTATTCTGAAACAAATCTTTGAGAACCATGAATATATGTGTTTTAAAAATATTTGTGGGATTTGATTATGATATGGAATTGTTCGAGAAATAGGAAATATGATTTAACATTCGCTTGAAATATATTTATATATTATTCATTTGTATTCATGATTTTAAGTGAGATTTGTGAGGAAAAAGAAAATATGTTATATCTCCACTTATGAATTTAAAATATTTGATCCATGAAAATGTATTAACATTTCTATCGGGATTTTAGCCCAATTTTATCATTGCCGATCATTTTCAGTGTCCTAAGCCTCGCGAAGAGTGATTGGCAGTAGGATGGAAGTTGAGAACTATTTTTGATTTGGTGTGACACCTCTATCCCGAGGGTCCCATTGACAACCGGTCAACTTGAGGAAACCTGTAAATATCGGGTGTCTCGATATCACACTCATTTCCTGCATATTTAATTCACAAATATACAAAAATATATGCTATACATTATTTACATGTAAAAACTGGATATTTTATCCAAAACATTTTAAAATAATTGAATAGGCCACAAACCGGCCTAAGTCATCACTGAGCTCCAAAACTGGTTTCCTCCCCCTGCCCACTTGAAAAATAATTCCCTACTGGGTGAGTAATGCCCAAGAGAAAGTTTTCCTACAAGGGTTACGCCCCCACCTAAAACACATGCAATGACGTACATGGGGCTCACCCAATCACATTTCATACAATTCTATACAACATTATGCGGAAATGTCTTCAAAGTGTCATGCATGAGATGCGACCCTCATGCTCACAACTCTCGACCCCAATCGACTTCACACCTACAATTACCAAGCTGAACCACCATCGGGTATTTAACCTAATGACTCAAACCATTTGACAACCCTCCAATTTTTAATTTATCATTTCATGATTTTCTTTTTCTTTTATGGGCCACGGATTTTCGGGTTTTCACCATAGGATGCCGCAAGCCTTTCCAACATTTTCGCAAACTTACATCGCCGGAATTCATGTCTAACCGTGAATAAAATTTGGGTCTTTTACCCTAGGGGGGATCCACCCCAACTTACTCCGCCCAAAACATGTAATTTGTCATTTTGATCAATTTACACATCCGTGAGTCTCAACCTTAGACATTGTCCCATTTTCCAAGCTCACGACCCATTCACCAACACCGGTGAATACTCAATACCATGCACCCACACCTGACTCGACGCGATATGACCGTGCATATGAAATGCATGATGCCAATGCATTTTCCTTCATGTTACATGTATATATGAGTGCTACATGAAACATTGATACACCATGAACAATTATAATTTTTGCATATAATTTACATTCATGCAACGACGTTAATACATCAACAAGATATATTAACATGATTTTTACACACAAATATCATGTTATTTAATATTTTACAACACACACAAATGGCCTAAATCTCACCCACATAAAATGTGGCATCTCTTGGTCCCTTCACTAAGCTGCTACCGACCATCGACACACCACAAAACCTGAAGACATCAGTCTCGGGATCAAAACCAAACCCGAACTCAATCCGAGACTGCCCAAAAATAGTCCCGAAATTTCAGCCTCGTACCGCGAAATGGGGCCTAAAATTCAACTAGATCGGTCTAAAATACCTCGAATTCAACCTAAACTCGTCCAAAAACAAATTCCCAAAAATTCCTACACTCCAAACACCCAAAATATTTTCAGGGTTGAAATTTACTTAATCTTTCACGCTCTAAGCCATCCTGCCATTAAACGGCCTTTAAAGTTAGAAATAACACAAGTAGGGAAAATTCCTGCACCGTGGAGCTCTGACAAAACTCCAAGATTCCACGCTCACTGCACTCGATACGTGGATAAACTTTGTCTCTTGCTCCGACGAAAACCTACGGTCCAATTTCCGTAGATCTTAGAGAGAAGCGAAGAGAAGAAAAAAAACAAATATCTCTCTCGCTCTCTCTAACGCTCTCCCACACCCGACGCCCTCTTCCACTTTTCTTTTTTATTTTCGTTTTTCACTTTTTTTTAATAATAATAATAATAATAATAATAATAATAATATCATTATTATTATTATTATTATTATTATTATTATTATTATTATTATTATTATTATTTTAGATACATGGTTCATATTACTTCATTCGGGTCCGTTTCGCCCGAAATAATTTATTTCTTCGTGTCACTTTATTTTAAATTTGAACTTAGCCTAAGCCATTTCCCCGACTTCCAGATTTTCGTAAAATCTTGTCCTGGGGAGTCAACAACAACTTATCACCCGTAAAAATCGTGAAAAATATTCTCGCTTGTCTCAAAATCTAACAAAACTTTCTGGCATCACTCAGGATTTTTATGATACGAATTTAACTTATTACGGTCCATTTCACATCCAAGATCCGTGTAATTTCTTGCGCCTCCTCGAACCCTACAAGAATTTATTATTTTTATTATAATTTTTCCATTTTTTGAAAATTTCTAATTTTCCCGGGTTTTATAGTTTGTATTTGTTGGAAAGACTTAGGATTGTTGGACTACTTTAATGCTTTGAGAATTAATGTTTGCAAACTTTCATTGGAAGGATTTTATGTTGCTAGAATGTTACGTTTTAAGATTATTAGTTTTGAAAATTTTTATCATGTTGGAAGACGTTGGTTCAATGACATTTTGTTATACTTTGGAAGGTTTATATGCCTTTGAGAGATTTTGATTTTATGAAATTAGTTTAATTCTTCTTGGGAGCATATTCAGGACAAACAAGATTCATAAACAGAAATTTTGAAAGTGTGGTTTAAAGGTGGGATTTTAGAGCCCTATGTGTGAATGAACAGTAATGCCCTTGGTTCGGAGTTGAAGTGTTACGGAAAGGTATCAAAGCACAAGGATATGGTCCTATAGACTTTTAGAGTATATGGGTCGGGTTAGATTGAGTGACAATAATTAATTGTTATTATTATTATCTTTGTATGTACAATAAGTTTCATTTAAGAATTAGTTTCATATCTTCCTATTGTTCTTTCTAACATGTCTTGAAATGATAGGTTGCAATGCCTCCAAGGAAAATCATTTCTTCTAGTGGTAGTGAGGCATCAAGGGATAATGCACCTTCAAGAATTGCATGTGGACTTGATATCGTTGAAATTACATGATTTTGATATCATATTAGGAATGGATTGGCTGGAAACTCACCATGCCTTAATTGATTGTTTTGCTAAGAAGGTGACCTTTCATAATCTTAGACAACCTGAATTTTCTTTTGAGAGGAGTTCTGGCTGACATTCTATTCAATTGATTTCACACGGAAGGCTCAATCCTTACTCAAGAAAGGTTGTGAGGGATATTTGGCTTGTATTGTGAGAGATGATAAAGATGTGAAGTTGGAAGATATTCCTATAGTAAGATATTTTCCCAATGTATTTCCTGAAGAATTACATGGACTACCACTAAAAAAGGGAAGTTGAATTCACCATTGAGTTAGTGTCAAGGACGACTTCTATCTCAAAAGCACATTACCAAATGGCTCATTTGGACCTCAAGGAGCTAAAAACACAATTGCAAGAAATTTCGAGAAGTTTCCATTAGATTCGTTTCTATCACTGGGAGCCCCAATGGTAATTGTTAAGAAGAAGGATGAGACTATAAGATTATGTATTGATTACAAGGAGTTAAATAAGGTGACAGTTAAGAACAAATATCCATTGCCCATGTAACGCCTTAACAATACCCTAACAGTTTTAGAACATGTTTAGGGTATAAAATAAATTAAATGAAATTTTTCCGAAATTTAAATCATAAGAACGCAAAAAATATACAACCCAGAAAATTTACAGGAAGCCAAATAAATTTGGTAAAAATGTCAAATAGGGAGCCAAGAGTCCTAAATGAGAAGTGTAGTGTTAAAAATATGAATGAAATGAAAATGAATATGAAATGAAGCTTTAAAATGAGAATAATGAGATATGGGAATTGCAGTGTAGGCCAAAAGTCAAGGTCTTGATGGCGTTTGACTTAAGATTCGCGGCATAAACTCTCTATTTCAGGCATTTCGGGGTTCGAGAGAAAGAGAGACACAGACAGAGAGAGAAGAAGGGAGAAGCCATTATTGGTGATTTCTTCTCCATGTAAACAAGAGATTGAATTGATCAAGAAGGAGGAAAGAAGAAAGAAAAGAGAAGAAGAGCTTTAAAGGTAAGAGAAACTAGACCCAACCTCTTTTTCTTCAGGTTTCGATTTGGGAAAAACCCCTAACCTTATGTAAAGGTGATTTTGATTGGTTGTAGATCAGTTTTGGGGTTGTGTTGGGTTGATTTTTGAAGTGTATTGTTGATTGGCATTGGTTTGGATTGGTTTTGAGGAATGTTTGTAAAAGGGAAATGTTGGGTTTTCAAAGGAAATGCTGTTAAAAATTTGTCAAAACCCCTGTTCTTGTTTTGGATATGATTAAGTTATAATCATCCAAATTAAGTGATTCCAATTGGTAAATAACCATAAGAGATAGGGCTACAAATGAATGGAAGGGACCAGGAGAAAATTGTGGCACTAAGGCTCCTGAATATGGGCTTAAAGGTGAGTTCGGGTAGCTCATGGGGTATGCCATAAGTTGAGTTTCACTCATCCAAATTGAGTGATTCAAAATTATGGAAAACTAGACTTCTAGGGAAATAGTTTACTTGAAGGAAGTGTAATTAAATTGTAACCCTAAAGTGCCCAAAACTGGCCAAAGTGGAGCTATGCGATTCTCGCTTTGAAAATTGAGTAATCTGTATGTAAACCGGCAATAACTCTCGAGTTTTGTAATCCAAATTAGATGATATCAATCGAGAAGAAACCTTAGAAACATTCTCCTTCAAATGAGTGAAGGAACTATTACCAATTTATGGGTTAAAACCCTATAAATCGAAAAAATAGTGGGTGATCCAAAGGAATTGGGCATATCGACTAGTTTGACATTAAAATGTCAGAATCTGAGCTCAAGGTTATCCAAATGAGATGATTCCAATTCCTACTGAAAATAGAACTCCTAGAATAACCGACTAATATGTGATTGTCATTTTATTTGAATAGGGGCTGACGAGGAGGAAAGCCCGCATTGAAGTCGAGATTCCGAAGATTGGAATCAAAGCGATGATTTTTGGTTTGTTCTCAAACTCTCTCTCTGTTTCTAAAATATTTGAATAATTACAAAATGATTTGAATTTTGGAAATGATTGACAAGAAAGTGCATATTGATCTGTGGTTGAAATGATTTGTTTTTAAGTGATTTGAGACAATTGTTTGGGGTGAAACGAATTCTGTATAAGAAAATGCATGAATGTGAAATACCTATTTGCATACAAATGTATATATATATACTCATTGTAAATTGTATTGAATGATTTTAATGCCTCTTAAAAGAATGTTAACCATTAGAATTCGAAGTTAAGGGATAAATCTGGTATACTAATAAGAGCTTCCAACAAACGTATTATTGTGGCATACCGATCCGTAGTCATCAGACAAAGATTACCTGTGAGTGTACACCAAACGAGTACATTTTATATATATATATATATATATATATATATATATATATATATATATATATATATATATATATATATATATATATATATATATATATATATACCGGCCTGTAGCCCAACGGGACTGTGCCGGTGATTCGCTATATTCTTAAAAATCGAAAGACAGTTTTAATTTGATAAGGGTAAAATGCATATACGAGATTGAAAAGTGCACGATTTGTGCTTTTAATGATTTTTTTTTTTTTCTTTCTCTTTGCCTATGAAAATGCATAACTTGAGATGACCAATGAATTGTAATTTATTTATTAAATAAATATATAAATATGTATTGTACTGCATTGGTCATTGAAAATTGTACAAAAGCATTGTTTTATATAAATATCAGATCCCTCTAACCCCTCCAGCATGAAGGCGAAAACTATACTAGGACTCTTTACCTCATTTTTCGTATATCAGGCCCAAGTCTTATAACTTAACTCAAAATATCATACAAAGATACAAAATGAAACTACCACCGTAGTTGTGTTTACATAAAGTGTCATCACATACGCCTCGAGTCCCATTTACATATACATATACAAAAACTGTACATTTACATTTACATAATCAGAGCGCAGAACCTACAGGTGATGGACCCCTACAAGTGTGCTAGCCCAGCAGTATGTGGAAGATTGCGGACGTTCTTCTCTATACCTACATAGATTAAAAACCATGCTAAGCTTAGTGCTTAGTGGGAAACATATGACTTATACGTATACACATGCACTAATACTCATTTATAGTAAGTATATAATAGTAACATATATACAGTAGCAGATATCATAATTTTTTATGAATTCATATAACAAAATTATACACATACTTGTACTTATGCCAGACTTATACTTGTTCAGGTCTCCCGTAGGAGTTACAGAGCTTATACTTGTATGGAGGTACCTGTAGGTACTACAGAGCTTATACTTGTACAGAGGTACCCGTAGGTACTACAAAGCTTATATTTGTACAGAGGTACCCGTAGGTACATTCCGAGCATAATGATGGTACATTACTTTACTCTTATTCGTTATTCAGGATCTTATCATATAACCGTTTGGCTACCTAGACCAATAATAAGAAATGAGTAGACATTAACACAATGGGCACCGAAGGCACGACATAATACGAGGTGTCAGAGCACAGCGCGAGCCGGCTAATTACTGTGGGAGAGTGTCACACTCTAATTAGAGAGTACCGGGCACTAAATGTACCGAAGCACTCCAAGAGAGTGTCAGTCGCACTAATAAGAGAATACCTGGTACTATACGTGCCCGCCCAATGCACACGCAGGTGCAAGTCGTCATTCATATTCGTCTTAGGCAATTCCACAATCATATGTGTTCAAGAACTTACTATCTTATCATAGGGGGCATTGCTCGTCTCGCATCAAACTCGCTTCTCCGAGCAGAGGCACTAGCCTAATTTTCTCTTACCTTACTAATGAGTCCAAAAACTCATTTGATTTTTAATCCATTTTTCTGAGCATATTACAAGATAATTGTTGATTCATATACAAAAACCTGGGTAATTTGCTCAAATTTAATTTTGCAAAAGTACAACTAAGTTTAAATCCCAAAGTTGAAAAACTAGAAGAGATTAGCCTATTAAGATAAATGAAGTCGCAACTCGAAAATCAAGCCTCGCGACAGAAGCTCATTTGTTCGGGCCTTCATTTCCAAGTCACGACATCAAGACTGGCCCCTGAGGAAGAAATGTAAGACCTTTAGCAAGCTTAAGTCATGACTTGAAGTTAAGCTTGCTACCAGAATTACCAAAGCAAATAAGAAAGAGTTGAAACAAAGGAAGTGGGTTGAGACTAAAGGAATTATTCAAAGTAGAATCTTCGGTCGCGACACCACTCTGATGTCGCGACGCCAATTGAATATAACTGAGGTCGCGACATCAATCTGAGGTCGTGACATGGATCCGTCAATAAAGCCACAAGGGAGGTCTCTGCAAGAAAATGAAGTTGCAACTAGTTTTTAAATGAAGGGCTCCTTTTGAGGTCGAGACGTGCCGTTGAGGTCGCGACATGAAAACGGGAACTGGAGTCTCAACAGAGAGATTGAAGTTGCAACCAAACTAAGAGTTGAAGAACAAAAGGGAGGTCGCAGCCTGAAGCGAAGCCAAATGAAGTCCTTGCCAAGAAACTGAAGTTGCGACCACTTTATTAATCAAGGACCATAAACGAGCACACCACTCCATTCGTGTCAGCACCGAAGAAGAACTCGAGCGTGAAGAAATCGAGGTCGCAAACTACTTTGAGCAATCGGGACTACATGCAATCGTAAATGAACACCCAAAAGAGGTCGACATCACCCCAGGTCGCGACTGAATAGAGGTTGGAAGGAAGAAACTAGCTGCAACAAAGAACTGAGGTTATAATTAAGAAGAAAACGAATATCAGTAAAGAGGTCTACATCAACCCAGGTCAGAAACTCAAATTCAAAACATGTGAATGTAGAGATCATAAAACGGGCACGCACTATAAAAGGAAGTCACAACCTAGAACTTAGGCAGTTGAAATAGAAATATAGTTACGACCTAAGACTGAGGTCGTGACGTGACACCGTGGTCGCGACATCAACTCTTGAGAAACACTAAGCCAACAAGGTCGCGACCACAAACGATGTCGCGACCATTAATCTAAGCAATTGCAAGGAACTTGGTCGCAACAGAAGTAACAAGGTCGCGAACTCGGTCAAGAGCAAACAGAGGTCCAGTCGCGATTACCAGCTTCGAGGTCGCGACTAGGACAAGAAACTAGGCTTTCTGTGGAATTCAACTGAGCTTTTGCACAGCTCATTTTCTTTTGATGAAGTTATAAATAGATAGTGTTAGAATAGTAAAGTAGCTTCCGCCTTTCACTACCCAGAAACGGGGAATGTAGAGGAACCTCGCTGTATACCTAGAGTAGAATTTAGCTTTATTTTTTATTTTATTTTCTTTGTTCTGAATTATTTTCTCTCTGATCCTAACTGTGAACTCGGTGCGTAAAACGAGTGGAGCCGATTTCTATTTTTATGCTATTTTTCCTTAAAATTACTGCTTAAAATTGCAAATCTAGACAAATTTCGGAATTCATTTCTTCTCACTCTACGATTATAGTGGATGTACGTGATCGATACCCATTTCTTAATCATAATGCAAGAATTGGAACGTTAACTCGCTGATTCAATTAGAGTTAGTTACTCTTTCAAAATCTGAAAGTTATTCAAGCTGGGGTTTACTTACTCGGTGTCATTTTTGAATTGATAAGTTCCCAATAGTAGTACCGAATACCAGTTTAAGGAGTGTATCTTGCTCGATTTCCGTGGATTTCGCGGACACAAAGACGTGAGATTCCTAGAGCCGAGAGCATTTCTCTTGGGCTGGTATGTTGGGACTACCATTGATGAACCCGCGAGCTCTGAAAGTTCATTTTTATAAATACCCCATTCACTCATAAATTTGAGGCCAGAATATTTAACAATATAAACAATCGAGAGTTCACCAATCTAAAGAGAAGTTCCTGACCTGAGTTAATGAGAGATCCAATTCAAGGAAATGATGAATCAATAGATCCTGGAGGATGAGCTAATTAATTATGGTAGAACTTTGCAAAATCCCGAGAAGGAAAGCAAAAGATCTACAACATCAAGAGATGGGTATGAAGCATTGAGAAAGAAAAATACCTAGATCTTGCAAGCAAGAGCGCACAAACAAGTAACTCGGCTCTACCTCGATTTCGAGAGAAACAAGAACTTCTAACTAGTGAATGTGGAGAAATCCAACTGCAACATTTAGGCAATCTTGGACAAATCCAGATCCATCAATATAATAGAGCAATGTACTTTCATGCAGGAATTAACTGTTTCATTGTAATTCACTGATAGTTTTCGTTTCTCACAGGGAACAGATTAGATCCAAGATTACTCTTTTATATTTTCGTTGATTTCATGTTATTCCAATTTCTACTATTAGTTAATAGTCTAGGATCTATCATTTTAGACAATAATATCAAATTTTTAGTCCAAATAAGAGAACTTCAAAGAGGTCAGTAATCGAATTCTGGTAATTCTCATTTCCAACTCGTGGGAATATTACCTGATCTACATTCAGATTTTATTATCATGACCCGTGCACTTGCGTGTCATAGACTAAACCCAATTTTAAAATCCTAAACATCAAGACAGATTTATTTAATTAAGCAAATTTATCCAAAGTGACATGGGTGCAAGAGAAGTGTAAGGCTCTTGTAACTATGTACATTTGAGGGGTTTTTAGTCTATATAGAAAAAGGCAAACACTTACCAACATGAATGGACCCTTTCATACACTTATAGGGTCCTCATTTGTCTAATAGATGTGTCCTCGTAGCAATGGAAAAACAAAACGAACAAAACACAGAAATTTCCATGCTATGAACAGTAGCTACATTGCGACATAGACCTTCGCCGCGACATAGCACTGCTATGTTGTGGCGTACCCGAGGCTTGTCCAAGCCCCCTGTCGGCCACGTCGAGGCGTGGACATGCCACGCCTTGGCGTGGACCTACGCTGCTACGTGGGGATCCCTACGCCGCAGCGTAGGACCCTCGAAATTGCCTAGATTTTGCTTATTTCTTCCATTTTTCCAGAAATACAACCAAAAACCCCAAAATAATAAAAAAGAATCACCAAAAACAACTCCCAAATGTGTTCTAACCCAACCAAAACCAAACATAGAGATTAATTAGGTTTTTCCAAACCCAAACTCAAATACTTGTAAGTAAGGTTAACTTCCTAACACCCAAATAGGTATCCATACATCATAAACCAAGAATTCATACTCAAAGGGAGGATTCCATACTCATCTTATACAAACTAGGGTTTTTCCAACCCAACTTTCAACAAATCTAGGGTTAGCATGAATTCCTAACTAAACCCTAGAAATGAAACAAAACAATATCCATATAAAACCCTTTCAATCCATACCTAATCATAGCAATCCATACAAACCCATAGTATTCCATACATAGTTTCCATACACAACTAGTTTCCATACCTTTTCTCTTCCTCTTCTTCTTCTCTTCTCCTTTCTCTCTTCACGTTTGGCTCTCCAAAATGCCCAAATGAGAGACTCTAATTGGTCTTATTTGGTCTAATTTCCCTTTTATTGCATTTTGGTCTTCAAGTTCCCTTCTATTTACACCACAAGTTCCCATTATTCCACTTTGGCATATAATCTTATTATTTTATGACTTTTATATCCTATTTTGACAAATTCCACTTTTACCCTTGTTTCTTGTACAATTTTCGGGTTTCTTAGATTTCACGTTTTGCATTTAAATTACGAAAAATTTAAATTATACCTACAAAATACCCTAAATAGGCTGAAAACGACTAGGGTATATTTTGGGGTGTTACAATATAGAACCACTAAGCATGAAAATGCTTAGCGTGTTGCTTTTATCAACGTGTGAGTAAGTGAATGAGTACGAGTGAAGACCCGCACAAGCACCAGGCCAATGTCAAAGCCATTCGGGAGAAGTAAAAGCTAACGTGACACGCATGCATGAAGTGAATTGACTCTTTTTGTATAAAGTATCTTGAAAAGTTAAACTTTGATTCTATTTTGCAAAATGTTTTTATATTGAAGCTCTGATAAATTTTGTAAATGATGAGTACTAGTGTGGGAGTTATCTGAAAATGATGGGCCTTACACCCAAAATGTTAAGTTTCTGCAAAAATGTTTAATGTATATTTTTATGTATACCCAATGAGTATTTGAAATGCGTTTGGTATTGAAAATGTATTCACATTTGTATTTAATTTTTTTTTTTTTTTTGTATTTGGATTAGAAATGAAAGTGAGGACCGCGTTCCCAGGATCTGATTTCGGATTCGCCCAGGTGGGTGGTCGGGTGCGGGCGGCGATGAGGACCTTAGCCCTATGATTGATGACATGTTTGATCGGTTACAAGAGTCTTGTGTTTTCTCTAAGATAGACCTTAGGTCAAGGTATTATCAACTTAAGGTGAAGGATGAAGATGTGTTAAAGATTGCTTTTCGTACTAGACATGGGCATTATGAGTTTTTAGTGATGCCATTTGGTTTGACTAATGCCCCCGTAGCTTTTATGGATTTAATGAATAGGGTTTTTAAACATTACCTAGATCAATTTGTCGTGGTCTTCATAGATGACATTCTAGCGTATTCAAAGAATAAAGACGAACATGAGAAGCACTTACATGTTATTCTTCAAACCCTAAGGGAGCACCAACTTTTTGTAGAGCTTAATAAATGTGAGTTCTAGCTTGATCAATATTCTTTTCTTGGCCATGTAGTTTCCAAGGATGGAATTTCAATAGACCCAAGCAAAGTAGAAGCAATGTTGAGTTGGAAGAGGCCTACTACAATGTTAGAGATTATAAGCTTTTTGGGTATGGCTGGATATTATAGACACTTAATTGAAGGGCTTTCCAAAATTTCCCTACCACTTAATAGACTCACACAAAAGAATGCCAAGTTTGTGTGGAGCAAGGAGTGTCAGAGTAGTTTTGAGGAATTGAAGAAGAAGTTGGTATAAGCTCTAATGTTGACTATTCCATCTAGTTCGGGAAGATTTTCTGTTTATAGTGACGCATCACATCAAGGTTTGGGTTGTGTGCTCATGAAACATGGGAAAGTGGTGGCATATGCCTCTATGAAATTGAAACCATATGAGAAAAATTACCCCACGCATGACTTAGAGCTAGCAGTTGTGGTTTTTGCCTTTAAAATTTAGAGACATTACTTGTATAGTGAGACATGTGAGATTTATACAGACCACAAAAGTTTGAAATATTATTCTCCCAAAAGTAGTTAAATATGAGACAGAGAAGATGGATTGAACTCCTTAAAGACTATGATTGTAGAATTTTATATCATCCTGGTAAGGAAAACGTAATTGTTGATGCCTTGAGCAGAAAGTCATATGGATATGTCAACTTTGAGATCAAAGCAGACTCAGTTGTTTTATGATTTAAAGGCCCTACAAGCTCAATTTCAAGTTTTGGAATTTAGAGTTTTGTTTTCTAATTTTACTGTGCAACCAGACTTAATTTGGAGAATTAAATCTTCACAAAAGGATGATCCAGAGTTAGTAGCCATCATGGGTAAGGTAAGAAAGGGGGTCAATTATGATTTTGTGTTGATGGACGATGATACTTTGAAGTTCAAGGATAGTCTGTGTATTCCTCACGTTGGGGGATTGAGGAGAGAACTCTTAGAAGAATTCCATAACTCTAGATTTACAGTTCATCTTAGAGGAATGAAGATGTATAGTGATATGAAACAATTGTTTTGGTGGCTTGGATTCAAACGTGCTATTGCAGAGTTTATATCAAAATGTTTAGTTTGCCAGTAAGTGAAAGCTGAACATCAACAACTTGGGGGAAAACTACAACCCCTTTTGTATTCCTGTATGGAAGTGAGAGAATATTGCCATGGATTTTGTTTTAGGGTTGCCTAAATCCATGGGAGGTAATGATGCAGTGTGGGTGATTGTTGATAGATTGACAAAGTCAACTCACCTCTTACCAATCCGAACTACCTTTACATTAGATAAATTAGCCACCTTGTAAGTTAAAGAGATTGCTAAACTACATGGATTGCCCGTATCCATTGTTTCTGATAGGGACACTCGTTTTTCTTCCAAGTTTTGGAAGAGCCTACAAAATGCTCTTGGCACCCAACTAAACTTTAGTACTACGTTTCACCCACAGACAGATGGTCAGTTAGAAAGAGTAATTTAGATTTTGGAGAATATGTTGTGAGCATGTATATTTGATTTTGGAGGCATTTGGGAAAATCATATCCCCTTAGTGGAATTTCCTTATAATAATAACTTTCAAACAAGTATTGGGATGGCACCATATGAGGCTCTTTATGGCAGGAAATGTAGATCCCCAATTTGTTAGGAAGACGTGGGTATGAGGAAACTTTTGGGTCTGAATTTGGTTCAAGTAACTATAGAAAAGATTCGGCTCATACAGGAAAGGTTGAAAATAGAACAAAGTTGACAAAAAAAAAAAGGAAAAAAAAAAAGCAATGTAGGCAACAAGAGGCGAGAATTGGTATTTCAAGTGGGTGATCATTTCTTCCTAAAGGTGTCTCCGATGAAAAAAATGTAAAGATATTTGGGAAGAAAGGAAAGCTTAGTCCCAGGCATGTGGGACCATTTGAAGTTCTTGAGAAGGTTGGTGCCTTAGCATACAAAGTGACATTGCCCCCAAAGTTGGGAAAAATCCATAATGTGTTTCATGTGTCATTACTAAGGAAATATGTTTATGATGCATCTCATGTGGTACAGATTGAACCAATTCAGTCGAATGAAAATTTGGCTTATGAGGAATATCCTATTCGGATTGTTGATACTATGGACAAGATTCTTCGTAGAGTAATTGTTAAACTAGAAAAAGTCCAATGGAGTAATCATGAAGAATGAGAATCAACATGAGAGTTAGAAAGTGAGTTAAAGGAGAAGTACTCGAACTTGTTTTATAACCAAGGTATGTCAAGTTTAGAGGACTAAACTTCTTTTAAGGAGGGGAGAATGTAATACCCTTAAATTAAAACATAAAAAACAAAAACAAAAATTCCAAAATAAAAATGGCTAAAATGAAAATTTTCAAAGTTAGAAGGTGCTTTTAACAAAAATAGAAATGTTTTGCTAAAAAAAAAACAACAAAAGTTTCCTACACAATCCTAATCTTCTTCCTTTTCTCTCAAGGAGAGGATAGGTGAGCTAGGGTTTCAAAAGGGGGATTTCAAGCTTGAAGAAACATCCACCCCAAGTAAGTATTTCTTTTTCCCTCTCTAGTTTGAAGCATTTGATGTATTTAGGAGTGAATAAAATATTTGAGAGAAGAAAGGTAAGTGAAAAGGTTTTGTACTGTTTTGGGAGATTTATGATATCTCCTTATGCAACCGTTGGATTGCTTTATAATTTGGATATGTTTGAGATAGGAGAATGATCTACAATTAGAACGGTGGGTATTGTGTTTTAAGGTGTGAGTTGAGAGTTATTCTTGTGTGAAACAAACAGTTTCAGAAATTAGTTTTAGTTTTGGTAAGATCAGTGTAAGCCTTCATTCTCCTTATTCAACCGTTGGATTGCTTTTAATTTTGGATATATTTTCGATAGGACAATGAGATATGATTTGAACGGTTTCAGATCATGTTTAGTGTTTTCATATGAGAGTTATATTCATTTAGAACAAGCGGTTTTTGAAATCGGTTTCAGTTTTTGTAAGCCTTTGTTCTCCTTATTCAACCGTCGGATTGCTTTTAATTTTGGATATATTTGGGATAAGACAATGATATACGATTTTAACGGTTCAAATCATGTCTATAGGTTTCAAATGAGAGTTATAATCATTTAGAACAAGCAGTTTTTGAAATCGGTTTTAGTTTTTGTAAGTTTAGTGTAGGCCTTTGTTCTCCTTATTCACTGGTTGGATTGCATTGAATTGGATATGTTTTATATAAGAATTTGACCTAAATTATTAACGGTGAAGATTGGAATTTATGACTTAAGGAAGGAGAAATTGGAGAAAAATCATGATAATGATCAAACTACATTTAAATTAGTTTGGAAAAGAGAGTAATAATTGAGGGAAAAATTATTCAAAGAGTAATAATAATAATAATAATAATAATAATAATATTAGTAATTTTAAAATAATATATAAGAAAATGAAAATAACATTGAAGGAAAAGAAATAATAGTTCAGATAATTAATGAGTTTTTTTCGCATTTATTTGTTTAGGTGACATTGACTCTTAACCGAGTTTAATTGTGGAGTTTGTATCATTCAAGACTTTTTAGTTGCTTTGAGATAAGGAAGATTAATGCAGCTTTTCCTATAAAACAAAATATTTTTCTATTATATGTGATTATGAGTTTTGATAATTTGTATTTGTTTAGATTATATGCATGGATCAAATGCAAGTTTTGTTTGGAAAATGGATTTGAAAATGTTCATGGTAAGGATTGAAAGTTATGGAGATATTTTTTTGTAGTTTTATGAATTTGGAAACATGAAGAGAATATTTGACTTTGGTTTTTATGACTCTCATCAATTGGTATAAACTTGACAAATATGGCCCCTTGTCAATGGGTATAAACTTGAAAAATACGGCCCCTGTCAATGGGTATAAACTTGACAAATATGGACCCGATCAATGAGTTTAAACTTGGCAAATCCGGCCCTAGTCAATGGGTTATAGTAGTTGACAGAATGGCACTTGTCAACGGGTTAGAATAGTTGACATTTTATTTGAAAGAAAGATATTTTGAGAACCAAGAGTGTAAGTATTTTGAAACAATCTTTGTCAAAAGGTTAGAATAGTTGATAGTTTATTTATCTTTTGAGAACCATGAGTATATGTATTTTAAAATATTTGTGGATTTAATTATGATATGGAATTGTTTGAGAAATAGGAAATATGATGAACATCAGTTTGAAAAATATTTATATATATTATTTATTTGTACTCAAGGATTTTATGAGATTTGTGAGGAAAAGAAAAATATGTTATATCTCCAATTTTGAGAATTTAAAATATTTGATCCATGAAAATGTATTAACATTCCTTATTGGGTAGTTCACTCCTTATTGTTGATCATTTTTAGGTGCCCTAAACTTTGGCGAATAATGATTTTGGGATAGGCAAAGATGGAAGTTGAGAATTATTTTTGAGTTGGTATTTGTTGGAAAGACTTAGGATTGTTGGACTACTTAATTCTTTGGGCATTAATGTTTTCAAACGTTCACTGGAATGATTTTATGTTACTAGAATGTTACATTTTAAGATTATTAGTTTTGAAAATTTTTATCATGTTGGAAGACGTTGGTTCAATGACATTTTGTTATACTTTGGAAATTTTTATGCCTTTGGGAGATTTTGATTTTATGAAATTAGTTTAATTCTTCTTGTGAGCATATTTAGGACAAACAAGATTCATAAACATAAATTTTGAAAGTGTGGTTTAAAGGTGGGATTTTAGAGCCCTATATGTGAATGAATAGTAATGCCCTTGGTTTGGAGTTTGGGTGTTACAGCAACATGTCATGTACACTTGCTCAACTACGTACCTATCCAATATTAACCTTGGGTTTACCCAACAAGCTAACATGTATAGTCAAGGCCGGTCCACTAACAAGAAAAACTCATTTCCATGGATAGAACATATCCTTGTAGAGAGGGCTTGGGTTTACCCAACAACCACAACTCTAGAAGAATTCTGGTTCACACCATATTAATGGAAGACGTTAGCCTTAATATTAATAATGGAGGAGTTTCTTTAAATAAGTCTCATCATTTCATTAGCATGCTTTATCCATTCATCTCATGAAATTATAAAGATGGTTACTCTAACTATATGGCATGATTATGGACATTCTAAAATCAATTCCATGAGCCATAATGGAATTGATTAGGTCAAACCTAGGGACATGCAAGATTATTACAACCCACAAAAATAAATCAAATTTACATTGCAAGGTCTTCTTAATTTCTATGTTCCTCCTCCATGCTCCTCTCATTTGTATCTCTTCCTTCTAACCCTGATCATAAGTAATCTAATTACATACATTCAAAAGAAGAACCTTACATTTGAGGGGGATTTAGATGAGGGGAGAAATATATTGAGAAATAAATGAGAGGTAGGGACACGCAAGCCCTATTTACCTAAAAATAATTAATAATCAAAGGCAATATACTCAATCACCATTGGGCATTGTCCATAATCATCCATCATGCCAACATACACCCTTAAACATGCATTCTCTAATTCAAAGATTGAAAGTAAAAGATTATGGTATTCCATGGTTCATTTAGCACATCCAATTGTTTCAACACTTGAACCCAAAAGTTTATTGCTCAACACTTGAATTGAAAAAACATTTGTTCAACACTTGAACTATGAATTGATTCAACTCTTGAATCTTAAACTAGCTCCTAAACCTGATTTCAACATTTGAACTAAAGTCCTTGTTCAACACTTGAACTAATCTGATTCAAAACTTGAATCCCAAACTGATTCAATACTTGAATCTTAGTGCCCTTGAAGAATACATTTTTTCCAAAATGTCTTGAAGTTAATTTTAACATGTATGTTAAAGTTTATGTTTCCAAAAATTTAAGATTGAACAGTTCAATCTCATCTTGCATAAATTCTCTCTGTCATAATATTTATCAGCACCCAAAAGAATGCAAGAACAAACAAGAAAGTAGAAGGTGAGGGCTACTACAACCTCATGAGCTAATCCATGCTACAACGTGTATGATACTCACACTATAGCATGACGTACATTCACACCATATTATGAGTGTCCAAAACACTCATTATATACCCGATTTTTAATATATTTTTATCTCATTTATACGTAAATAAGTAGCGTTTTTGCTTCATTATTAATATTTAGTTTCTTTTTGTAGTTTAGGTCAAATTGCAGCGTTTGGAGTCATTTTGGAGGCTAAAAGATGGAAGAATGAAAACCCTACTCCAACGTCGTGATGTCGTTTGGCCTGTTCGAGAGTCTAGCTCAGTTTCGCATTTGAAAGCTATCCCTTTCTGGGTTAATAAGCAATAATTCCCTAATTAAAAAGGGGTTCTCACTTTGGAGAGTTTGGCTCTAGAGGGAAGCAATGAGATAGACGTGAAGACGAACATCAACTCTTGGAAGATCTTGTGATATGGAGGAGGAAGACGAAGACGGAGGATTCATCGATTTTCAGCTCTAGAACTATTTCCTCTACGGTTTTTATGTTTTATCCAAGTTTTATGATGTTCTAGATTTTCATTATGTTCTAAATTCATAAACTAGGGTTTTGGATTTAGACATGAAACTTAAAACTAATTATTAGAATTCCTTTTTTTTATTGCTTCATGGGATTAAACATCTATTGATTCATGCTTGATTTTGTTTACATGTTAATATCTTGCCAATATTAATGTGGTGGGTGGTTCTCTACGAGATTTGAGAAGGGAGTAGAGAGTTAGACATAAGTGAATCAACCTAATTAGCTAGGCGGTGTAGAAATCATCAGTAATTAGGAGGCGTGTAGGATTCTTGGGACTTAAAGCACTGCTAGTGCTTGGGGTTGAGCTGAGAAGCAAGAAACCTAGTATTAGTTGGTAGGTTAATTGACCTCGAGAGAGGCTTGTAATTAAATAAGTCAAGAACCGCCTTAGAGAACTTTCTCATGAAATAATAGAATAGGATTCTAGTTTAGATATAAATGGATTGCCTAATTACTCCAAAACCCTAGAACTTCATAATCTTATGAAACCCATAACTTGCGTAATCAATTTTCTAGTTTTACAATTAAGTACTTTAATTTAGATTCTACTTAAATCATCACAATTATCTGTTTGGATATTAGAGAGGTAGGCTATTTTTGGTACTTAGCATCCCGTTTCTCCCTATGGATCGATCTTTGTACGTTCAGTACACTATATTACTTGATAAGCGTATACTTGCACGAATAGGCATTAATTGCATACCTTTTCACATAATTTTAATACAAAAACAACCATGCCTATCAAGTTTTTGGCGCCGTTGTCGAGGACTTACGTTGTTTTATGCTAATATTGATATTGAGTACATCTTTAGTACTTCAAACATTTCCTTTAATTTGCTTCTTTTTAATTTTCATTTTTTTTAATTCTTGACATTTAGTTCTCTTCTCTAAATTTTCAAGTACCATTAGGTTGCATGAGAAGATTGAGAGCTGAAAATATTATATCATTAGATCTTGAAATCGAAGAGACTTTGAGAAGAATTCGGAGAGATAAGAGAGCAGTTGATATTGCACAGATGGACAATGTCCTGAGACCTATAAGAGATTATGCTCATCCGTTGTCCACTACTCGGCCTGTGATAAGGAGACTTTCTATACAGGCTAATAACTTCGAGCTTAAATCCATCACTCTCCAACTCCTATAAGGAGTGCAATTTATTGGACTTCCCCATGAGGATCCTAATGCTCACATCATGAACTTCTTAGAAGTATGTGATACAATGAAGTACAATGGAGTCAGTGATAATGCCATCCGCCTTCGGTTGTTCCTTGAAGGATAAAACAAAGCTTTGGCTTACCACGGAGCCTCCGGATTCCATCATGTCTTGGGATGAGCTGGTTAATAAATTTATGACTCGATTCTTCCTACTGATTAGTGCCACAGTAGGGTGATCCGGAATCAACAAAATTTATATCCTAATTTTCCTCCCTGCCGTGGTCGAGCTCTACTTTACTTGATCCCAACGGTCTAAGTCGAACACGGGGATGGGTTTTCTTCCACAAATGATTTGTATCATGATTCAAAATGGTAGGAGAAGCTTTCAATTTGGACTTTTGGTTGCATTGAAAAGTGTGGGAGTTGTTGTCCACTAGGTTAAGCTGAAGCAGTTTGAACTAAAGTGTAGAATGGGACCATGAGCTTAGATTACTAAGCAGTAGAATGTGGTTATAAAGGTGTCCTCGGGTTATTTCCTCGCATTAGGGCAAATGACATATAGTCATTTCCAAAACCGGATCTTTGTTTGACTTTAAAAACCAACCCTTAAAAACATTCCTACTTGAACTTAAGCATTTACTGAGCATTCAATGTTCCAGCAGTAGAAAACATAGCATTTAACCTAATTCAGTGGCTAAGTAATGACATCTAAAGAATGTCGGTGTATCTACCATTAAAATACACTAAACCACTAAAACATGACAGAGTATTGACCAAAGAAAAACATTAAATAGCATTAAACCCTAGTTTGGAAAGTTTGAAACACATAAATGCAGTACCTGCTCCATTTAAAATAGAGGAACACGTGCGGGACCCCATTAACCAACCTAGCAACCCTCCTCTTCAAGGTTTTGAGAGAAGTAGCCAAATCCTTTGAGTTGTCATCCTCCAAGGGGTGTTTGGAAGCCGAAAATGAAGAAGAGAGAGAAGAGAAAGCGCCAGCTTTAAAAGAAGGTGTATTGGATTTACAATGAATGAAAGTTAGGGTTACAAAATGTCATAAGGTGGCTTATATAGCCATATAAGAGATGTGAAATACCAAAAAATACCAAAAATATGTAGTGCATTGGGAATGAAAGCAGGGAATTACCACACAAAAGCGGGGTCGTTTGGATCAAAATGAGAGGAAATGACAATTTCGTATGCATAGTGAATTTCGGTATCATAGCGAAAGTCGGCTATGATAGCGAGGATTTGGCTATCATGGCGAGAAAGAAGTGGAAGCATAGCGAAAATAATTTCGCTATCACTTAGCCGAAAATTGCGGGCATGGCGACGTTTGGATTTTAAACATGCTTGGTAACTTTAAACTATGATGGCGAATTTGTATGATAAGCAATTTAAGCTACCATAGCGAAATATGGCCGTAGAATTTAAGCTAGGATTCTTATTTCACTAGGATTCTTGAAACTTTTGTATGGTTTAGAGAATTTTCGCAATCCTTGAGAAATTTAAGCTGTACTTGAAAATCACGAACTCTGGTTGCTTCCTACATCGGTCGACCTCCGTTTCTTGATTCCTTGACATTTCTTCATCTCGATGAAATCGCCGAGAATTCCTCTGAACTTGGCATAAATCCAGCCTGCTCTGAAGCCAAGCGGAAATGATGGGCTGAGGTTCCCAAAACCTGCAAAACTACCAAAAACAATCTCGAAACAAAATCAGTAGTACTAATCGGACCTGCACATGTCAATCGGCTTAATTCATATGATTAGTACGCAAAAAGCACTCAAAACCTATCTTAAATAGGACTCAAAATAGCACTTTTTGGGTACTAATCACCTACTAGCCAAGGCAGTGAAGTTAAGGAGATACATCAACAATTTATGCCAACTAGATGGTGAGTCCTTTTATGAAGCTTGGGAGAGGTACAAAGATCTTTTAAGAAAATGCTCTAATCATAATCTACCTAAATAGATGCAAGTGCATCATTTTTATAATGGGTTGAGTATACATACAAGAACTTTGATTGATGCTTCCGCGGGAGAAGTTATAACGGCGGGGTAGGGTAGAAAGCATACGGATTCTAGAGAATGTAACTAGCGATTGTTAGTGGCTAGCAGAGAGAAACGTACCAAAAGTATCTAGGGTGCATGATCTAGATGTATTTACAAACTTGGTAGCCTAAATTTCTTCACTCTCTAAGTATTTGCAGGCCACTCAATTACAGAATTCTCAAGCATCAGCACATATGGTCCAAGCTAGTCCTCCGTCATGTGATAGTTGCCATGGACCCCACCTTACTACAGAATGCCAGATGATGAATCCCCATAGGGGAATTGACAATTGAGTAAGCGCAATACTTAGCCAAATTCCTTCATATTCAAAACTTTAACCCTTATGCTCAAAATTACAATCCAGGTTGGAGGAGTCACCCTAACTTTTCGTGGAAGAACTATAATACTAGAAATCTTATGGAGCAAATGAAACCCTCTCCATCACCTCAAGAGAAGAAGTCCATCTTAGACGTGAAACTAGAGCAGCTAGCGGATATGTAGATAAAGATGTGGAAATCTCAGCACCAGTTCGAAAATGAGACGAGAACTTCCTTAACCAATCAAGCAGCTCAACTCAAGAATTTGGAAGTGTTGATGGGTCAAATGGCTTCATTGTTCAGCAGAGATGCATGAGTGTCGCCTAATTGCCTTGAGTAAACCGAGGAGGATGGAAGGAACATTGTAAGGCTATAACTCTTAGGAGTAGGAAGATGGTAGAAATAGATATCCATGCTCATGAACACAAAGAAAATTCAGCTAAGGAGAATGATAAAGACATTGAAACTTCTGTGTAGAATGAGAAAAATAATGCTGAAACCATGGGAAATACTAGAAGGTCATCGAGAAGTTCAGTTGATAACAATCCCATGAAAATGAAAGAATCCCCTATTGAGGAGAAGCCTAATGTACCTTACCCCCAAATATTGAGGAGGAGGCAGTTGGATCAACAATTCAACAAGTTTATGGAAATCTTCAAAAAGCTTCATATAAGCACTCTATTTCCTGAAGCACTTGAACAAATTCCAGGGTATGTGAAATTTATGAAAGATATCCTTACTAAGAAAAGGAAACTAGGGGATTATGAAACAATTGCCTTATCTGAAGAGTGTAGTGCTATATTGCAAAAGAAGCTACCTCTTAAACTTAAGGATCTGAATAGCTTTACAATTCCTTGTGCCATTGGGAATGAAGTCTTTGAGAAATCCTTGTGTGATTTAGGAGCCAACATCAACCTTATGCCATTGTTAATCTTCAAGAAGTTGAAATTGGGAGAGGCACGTCCAACCACAGTTACTTTGCAACTGGTAGATAAATCCCTCACTCACCCACGCGATATAATAGAGGATGTTATGGTAAAAGTGGATAAATTTATCTTTTCGATAGATTTCATCATCTTAGACATTGAGGAAGACAAAGAAGTCTCAATCATCCTCAGAAGACCATTCTTAGCCATGGGAAGAGCTTTGATTGATGTGCAAAATGGAGAACTTAGACTAAGAGTCTAAGAAGAAGAGGTCACATTTAGAGTCTTCATTTATATAAAACATCCGCATGATAATGACAGTTGTTTCAGAGTAGATGTGATTGAGGCTATAGTGTCTAGCCAATTGGGGCATTCAGAACCATTGAAAACTAGCCTGACTCATGAAGACCTTATGACGACACGATTAGAGAATATGTGGACTGGATGGATTCCTTTGGGTTGAATAAAAGGAAATACTTTGAATCTCTAGGAGCTAGCCCGAGTCATTTGGCTTCGTCTATTGAAAAGCCACCTAGTCTTTAAGAGAAACCACTTCCAGCCCATTGAAATATGCTTACCTTAGGGAAACATCGACACTACCAATCATCATAACGTCTTCTCTTTCTCATGCTGAAGAAGGGAGATTATTGACAATGCTTAGGGAGCATAATGAAACAATAAGATGGTCATTAGCTGATATTAAAGGAATCCGATTGTATATGTGCATGCATAAAATACCCCGCACGAAGATGGCAAGCGCTGGTGGGCCTTTAATGACACTTAAATCCGACCATGAAGAATTCGTTTGGAAAAGAAGATTCTAAAAAAATGGCTAGATGCAAGGGGTTGTTACATATCTTTGACCAGATTCAACTAGATTGAGTCACAGTATAGGTAGTACCTAAGAAAGGGGGAACAACAATGGTGAAGAATGAAAACAAAAGGCTCCCTCCTATAAGAACAGTCACAGGGTGTAGGATTTGCATTGACTACCGGAAGTTGAACAGAGTGACTAGGAAAGATTATTTCCCTCTCCTATTCATGTATTTTATGTAACATAAATGCTAGATTCGCACCGATATTGTATAAGAAAGCTCTAATCCCCCATTTGCTTATGTTTTTTAGAATTAGAAGGAAAATCAAGTAAAGTTATGGAGAAACTAAGTTAAGAGCAAGTTGTTGAGCTACTTTGGTTCGCCACGGTGAAGTGGTTCTCGATTGCGAAGGAGTCCTTTGCCAAAGCGAAGCTCAAGTTAAGAAATATAGTAGCTTCTGGTTCGTCATGGTAAATCTATCCTTTGCCGCATCATAAAGGTTCACCACAGCGAAGGAGAAGGCTCATTGCAGTGAAGAGCAAGATGAGAACAAGATGAAGCCTTAGGTTCCCCGTAGCGAAACTACCCTTCGTTGCAGCAAAGATGTTCATCGCAACGAATCTACCCTCTTTTGCGGCAAAGGAAGCATATGTCAGAAGATGACATGTGGCTTCACCATGGCGAAGAAGCTTTCGCCGTAGTGAAGAATGGCGAGATGGAGCAGTAAAATTCAATTTTTGTGCCCATCATTAGCCCATTTTCCAAAGCCTATAAATAGTTGCTCTTTAGACTTGTTTAGGGTTTTGATTTTGAGGGAGAACACCGGTTTCTTCTCTTTTCTTCTTGAACCACCATTTTTAGGGTTTGAGATTTTGTTCATTTCTACTTAGGATTTGGAGTTGATATTGAAGATTTAGCACATTAGAGGAGTTCTTGTAGCTATGGTGTAGATTTTGAGCTAATTTCCAGATTTAATATGTTTTGTATCTCTAAAATCTACTATATTTGTCAATCTTTCAGTATTTTGTTTATCTTAGATATGATTTTGTTGGATTACTTGGTTGCAATGAGTAGTTGAACTTCCCTCTTGGGTTGATTGGGGAAGTTGATGTTTGGTTTATATATATTTTATGATGATTTTGTGAATTCAGGCTTGTGTGGGTGTTAGTTGGTGTAGTTCTTAGGATTATTATGGTTTTAACTAATTAATCCATACTGAGAGTTGGGTCTTCGATGCCCATACTAGGGCATCATTGGTGACATTTGGATTACACCCTAAAATCTGACCTCTGATTAAGTTATGAGAGACACCAATCATCTCACCTATATGTTTAATGGAGCATTTTAAAACGCTTAGCATTCTATCACATGAGTTAGACATTATATGCAATATTATTAAAGTTATGTTCTATTAGATTTAACTAGTTTAAGTAAAAGTAGAGGGAAAATTTGACGTGGGGAAAAATCCAAAATTTGTTTTAAATATAATTTTAATTTATTTCACTTGTTTTTATAAATTCATATAAAAATAAAATAATTGAAATACTAATTAACCTAATCAAAGAAGTCTAGGGAATTAGGAATGCCTAGTACTAGATGGATTTCATTAGGAGTAACATCATCTCAACATTACGTGAGGATCATATGGATGGAGAGGTGATCGATCCTAGCGTAGTCCGGGTAGTCCTATTGTATGGACCAAGAGGAGACCAATAGGATTCCAAAGGAAAGCACTGCCTTATAAAAGTACTATACTTCATGACATAGAAGGACCAAAATCTCCATAGGGAATGGGTGTGAGAATTTGAGGGGAGACGCGAAAGTGTAAACCTCAAGTCGTATTCCTTAGACATGCACAAATATCCGTTCACTTAATCAACACTTAATGAATATAAACCATAAATGCATCAATGGAGACAATCAACTTTGGTATCTTTCCTTGAGTTATATATTCGATATTATCCCATTCCTTGTGAGTGGACATTGATCACACCCAGTTTTGTTTTGTTTTTGGTTTAGTTTAAGAAACCACTTTTTCACCAAACCATTGAGTCGCTCAAATAGTGAACGACTTCAGTATTTGGGGTACTCAATCTTCGGTAAAACCATACCTTCCTTATGGGATCAATATCTAGACTTTTGGTCCACTATATTACTTGTACGAATCGTGCACTTACGAAACTCGTAACATTAATGAGTACTTCTATTTCCTGGATGGGTATTCAGGTTATAATCAGATTTCTATTACCGACTAGGAAAAGACCACTTTCACCTATCCATATGGCACCTTCGGCTTTAGGAGGATGACATTTGGCCTTTTCAATGCACCCGAAACATTCCAAAGATGTATGATGGCTATCTTTTTCGACATGGTGGAAAAATCTATTCAGATCTTGATGGATGATTTCTCTATTATTTGTTCTTCCTTTGATGAATGCCTCAAAAATTTAAGGTTGGTACTTAAAAGATACATGGAGACCAATCTTGTACTTAATTGGGAGAAATGTCACTACATGGTGTGAGAAGGCATTGTTCTGGGACACAAAATTTATGGAAATGGCATTGAAGTGGACAAGGCCAAGATTGAAGTTGTCGAAAAATTACCACCCCTTACGTTAGTGAAGGGTGTGCACAGTTTTCTTGGCCATGTTGGCTTTTATAGGCGATTTATTAGAGTTTTCTCTAAAATATCAAAGCCTTTATCTGCTCTTCTCATGCAAGGAGTACCCTTTGAGTTTGATGACACTTGTGTGAATTCCTTTGAGTCATTGAATAAAAAATTGATATCAGCTCCTATAATATCTACATCAGATTAGGAGCTCCCATTTGAGCTGATGTGTGACGGAAGAGACTATGCAGTAGGTGCTGTTTTGGCCTAGAGAAAGAATAAAGTTTTCCATACCATATACTATGCCAGAAAAACGTTAAATGACGCACATCTAAACTATGCCACCACAGAAAAGAAGTTATTGCCCATTCTATTTGCATTTGATAAATTCAAAGGTTATCTTATTGGGAACAAAGTCATAGTTTTCACGGATAACTCTACAATTAAATACATACTGACCAAAAAGGATGCTAAACCTAGGCTTATTAGGTGGGTGCTCCTAGTACAAGAATTTGATGTGGAAATTAAGGATAAGAAAGGTTCTGAAAACCTCGTAGCTGATCATCTTTCCAGATTGGAAATTCTAGACACGGTGTAGAGAAATCAACCTCAAATTGACGATGCATTTCCCAACGAACAAATTATAGCATTGTTCCAAGCTGAAGCTTTCCCATGGTTTGCCGACATTGTATCTCCTACGACCTCACCTTTCAGTAGAAAACGCGATTCTTTACCAAATTGAAGCACTACTTTTGGGATGATCCTAATTTTTTTTAGGCAATGCGCAGATCAAATAATCCGGAGATGCGTATCAAAAGGTGAGATGGAAGAAATTCTTAAACACTACCATTCTTTGGAGTGTGGGGGCCATTTCAATGCCCAACGCACGACTATTAAGGTACTTCGGTCCAGTTTCTATTGGCCTTCTCTATTTAAGGACGTCGACTTATATGTCAAATCCTATGACCGGTGTCAAAGGACAAGCAATATAGGAAAGGGAAATGATATGCCCTCGAATACTATTTTGGAAGTAAAGCTTTTCGATGTATGGGGGGTTGATTTCATGGGGTCCTTCCCCTCCTCTTGAGGGTATAAGTATATATTGTTAGTTGTAGATTATGTTTCAAATGGTGTTTTTATTCTAATTATTACTGATGCTGGGCGTGGTGTTGAAACTTCATCCAAGAATATATTTTCAAGGTTTGAAACCTCATAGGGCTAGATCAGTGATAAAGGCTCACGCTTCCAATAAGCTTCACATTCGCTATCCAAAGTATGGAGGACACTATGGATCACTAGCTTATCATCATCAAAGCTATGGGCAGGCAGAAGTGTCAAACCAAGAAATAAAGAAGATCTTGGAAAAGACCGGGAGCATAATAAGAAAAATTGGGCTAAGAGGATTGATGATAGTTTATAGGCATATCGAAAAGGATTAAAAAATCCCTTGGGAATGTCCCCCTACAAGATCGTCTATGGTAAGGCATGTCATCTTCCAATTGAACTAGAGCATAAAGCCTATCGGGCAACCAAGATGCTAAATATGGATCTAGAAACTACTGGTTAGTCACGACTACTTCAGTTGAATGAGCTTGAGGAAATTAAGTAGAATGCTTATGAAAGCTTGAGAATTCACAAAGATGAGACCAAGGCGTGGCATGACAAGCATATAGAGTGGAAAGAGTTCCACCTCGAATAGCAGGTCCTCCTCTTTAACTCTAGGCTGAAGCTATTTCTAGGGAAGCTCAAGTCAAGATAGTCCGAGCCTTTTGCAGTCACACAAGTCTTTCCTTATGGTAGTGTAGAGTTGGCAGATCTGAAAAAGGTCAATTTTAAAGTAAAAAAATAAAATATTAAAGCCCTATTTTGGGGGTCAATGATGAGTATGAAACTCATCTATTTTTTAAGTCCATTTTTAATGAATATTCGACACTTAAAAGTTCAATTTAATGTAAAATTATGGAATTTTCACCCAGATTTGTGTTTTGCAGGAAAATAATGAAAAACAAAGAAAACGACAAGAAAAGAAGTAGAAAGTAGTCAAAAGAGCAATGTCATGACATCGGTTGAAGAATGTCGCAACGTCATAGTAGAGTCGTGACATCGAGTAAAGAATGTCATGACATCAATTCAAAGTTGCAACATTAGCGAAGCAATGTCGCGACATCGGTTGACCAAAGTCATGACATCGATTGAAGTAAGCAGAACAAAAAAGTTCAATGTCATGACATTTCTTCAATGTCGCGACATCAACATTGGAAACAATAATTTCAGAGTCGCGACATCAGTGACGACATCATAGTAATGTCGTGACATTGACATTCAAAGTTGCTACATCAGAATGCATAAACCAAAATCTGTGAGTTGCGATATCAAAAGTCGAAAGCACGCACAATCACGCTGTACGTCGCAACATCAGCCACGTTAGTGATATCAAAGAAATGATACACAGCCGATAGGCAAAAAGAAAAGTCGCGACATAAGCCACAATTAGGGCAAAAATTTTGGGCTTTTCGAGGTCCTCATATTTTGCCTCGTTTTCAGATCCCATTGATTAGAGCCTATAAATAGAAGTCCTAGTGTGGAGTGCGTAGCTTTGAGTAAGTCTTCAACGAGTTTTGAGCTTTAGAGAAGGAGCTGAAGTCTCCTTTGTATATATTTTCTTTTATTTTTCTTTCTTTTTAGAATTAGAGTAGCCAATCTGAGATGAATCGTGGAGTTGAGATCATTGTATATCAAGTTTCATTTATGTCTGAACTTAAGTGGAATCTAGAAAATTTTCTGGATTATTTAGTTTGATTACAATTTCAATGAATTTGTTTGATCAACTAGTCATTGTCATTTGTGATCCAATTATGTAAGGTTGAGCTCCCTTTGGGAAGAAATGTGACTTGTTTGTAGTATTAAATGATGTTTTGGGCACGAAAACTAGATTGATTTTATTGGTACTGCTCTTGTAATGAGGTGTTTTGAATATCAGTGTTCTATACCTAGAAAGAGTTATATTTGTGCTTTGATTTCCAGGATCACATTGAGTGACATAGAGATGGACTACCTAAGAGCAAGGAGAAGTAACTTAGGGGTATTTTAGGTTGATATTTGAAGAACTATTGTACTCTAAGTGTAACTCTGGTGCATCACAGATGATGTTCTAACCTCTGACTTCAAGGTTCCCTTCTAGGTTGTGTTCCTAATGACTAAGGACCATTTGATGATGTATCATTTTAATGTTTAGAGGTTTCATCTCAATTTGGTAGAATAATCTCTATCTCGTGTTAACTAAGATTCTAATCAAGGAGATAGAGTATTTGATTTGAATTGATGGTTGAGGTACCAATTGCATTAGAAAAGGATTGTGTTACCCTGTTTATGGGGGCAAGTAGTTTTCAATCCTAAGAAATGGTTGTGAAGTACTAGTTTAGGAAAAACAACTAAATCTTAAAGAGGATCAAATCTTAAAAGTAGCTATTTAGACCTATTGACCTGGTTTAGGAATATGGTATGCTAAATAGTGAAATGTGTAGTGTCAAGAGGTATTCCAAGGCTATGCTAGTATGCTCTTGGACAAATCCAAGATTCATGTCCTTAACAGTTATGCATTTGGGAATTATGCAAATTGATAGTCAGAATATTGGTACTTTCCCAATGTTATTTTCTACTAAATGAAATCTCAAATTCTACTAGATTAGATTTCTTTTTCTTTAAAGAAAACTTAACAAAAATTCTTTCATTCAATCTATTTAGATAGTTCAATATTCAAATTAGAGGTTCAAATAGTGATGATCTTACGTAGTAGGGGTAGTTGATCTTTAGATTTTCTCATCAATCTCTATGGGATGATATCTGCATTCTGTGAGTCCACTTTGGTCATTTGTGTGACTCGGGGTACTTCTGCAAAGATTAGACTGACTTAATTTTAAACATAGTATTATATTCAAACAAAGAAAAACAATCTTTATATACATGGCTTAGTAAGTTTTTTAGAGTCACCGCTAGGGATTGGATCTAATTCTCGTAGTCAGGTGAGAATATCGGGTTACATCATCTAGTCTATTAACAAGCCGCTTACTGTTTAAATCGACCGTTCTTGGTAGCCGTGGTTTAAATTGCTACATAATTTGGTTTATTAACAAGTTTTTGGTGCTGCTATCGGGGATTTAGTAGAAGTTTTAAGATCAATATTCCAGCTAAAAAGAAAATTGCTAATTTGGACATTTTTATCTTTTATTCAAATATTTTTTAGAAAAAAAAATACAAAAATAGTTTTAAATGAAGAAGTTGATTCAGTGCATGTCTTTCTTTTGTACTAATCGGGTTATAATCAATGTCTATCTAGTGAACTTACTGTAACACCCTAAAAATACCCTAGAATTTTTATAATAATTTTATTATATGTTTAGGGTATAAATCGAGCCAAATGGGGATTTTTCGGGAATTGATAAATGATTAAATGATCGAAAATGAGTATATGATTAAATGATATATAATAAGTGATTAAATGATTGAACTCGGAAATAATCCAAGTGTAAAAAAGGCAAATATGGAATTTGTAAAATGAAGACCTAAGGGTCATATGAATATAAGTGATATGTCTATGTACAATTAGATGATAAGTGAAGGTGCAAATTAAGAGGCTACTAAGTTTTAAGCAGAAAATGGAAATGGTTTTTAAAGAAAGCCAAACAAGGCCTTATGGATTTAGGGGGAGTTAAAGACCAAAAGTGGTATAAGGGAGTCATATTCCTGAGCAACTCTGCTTTTTGAGAAGGAGAGAGGAGAAAGGGAGAAGAGAGCCATAAAGAGAAGGATCAAGCTGGGGTGGGATCGATTCCCATTTTTGCTTATAAGAGATCAAAGAACCTACAAAAGAGAAGATTCAAGAGATCAAGGTAAGAAATCAAACCCTAGCTCCTCTCTTGTGATTTTTTGGATTTGGGGAAAGCCCTAACTTGGGTAAAGGGGGGTTTATTAGTTATAAACCCACTTTGAGTCATGGTCAGATTCATATTGGCAGTTATGATATACATGAGTTTAGAGGGAGTAATTTTGAGTTTTGTGGGTAAGAAATGGAAAAATCTCCATTTTCAAGCGTAACCTGCCACCAAGATCGTACCAAAAGGGGGCATTTCCACTCCATCGACAGGCAAAGTGGTACCTGCATCCCTTCACCGCAGGCACTGGTACTCTAAGACTCATCAAAGTGGTACCGGTACCAGAGCTCCCAACAACCTTGTTTTTTTTTACCCCTTACACTGTTAAGTCTTGTATTCGTATATACACCGATTATTTAGGGACCCTAATAAAGGCTGCTTATAACAGGAGGGTAGTTCATATAAGAAAGTGTATGAGAGAAAACGCACTGCACTCCGCCGCCTGATATTCTGGCTAGTACGACATTAATTGTTCAACCACTAAGGGTAGAGAATTGCATTTGACTAGTGCGGGTGAAGACGACAACCCGACCTAGGACCTGCACGAAGAGACAAGGGATCATAAATCGGGTCTATTCTCCGTGACTCACCCCATTTCAAGTTCTATTAGTAAATATATATATATATATAGTATATATATATATATATATATATATTGATTTGAATTGACAGGCACTGAATAAGTTGTCAAAGGTCTACTTTAGACTCAATTCCCATTTCAAGTTCTATTTTTGAAATATATATATTGATTTGAATATTAGTATTCAAATGTTTGTCAAAGGTCCGTTTTCTGTGACTCACCCCCATTTCAGTTCTATTTAGAAATATATATATATATATATATATAGTATATATATATATATATATATATATATATATATATATATATATATATATATATATATATATATATATATATATATATATATTGATTTGAATTTATTTATATCGTTGTTTGTCAAATATCTTCATGTGTGCGTGTATTTGAACTATAAGTGAATTTATGGCATGTGAGTAAATTGATTTGAATGTATTATTGAATGACCACCACGATAGGATTCACCAATTAAATTCGTCATGAAGGTAACCGTATTTGTTCAATGTGAAATCACATTACTACTGAATGACAAACAGGGCGGGATTCACCAATTGAACTGGGCCGTGAATGCACTTTATAGTCCAATGAGATCAGAATATTGAATGTGAAATCACATTACTACTCGAACAAAAAATGTGACATGATTCACCAACCTAATCTGTCACGACTATAGTCATATGTAAAACAGAACCTAAAAAAAAAAAAAAAAAGCGAAATATGATATTAAAAAAGTGTATTTGTATAAGCATCTTTTACATTACACATAGACATTGTATAAAGTCATTATTTTGATAAATGAATGATTTGTATTGAACTGAAATGGACTAGAAAACTGTATAGAACCATTAAACATGAAAATGCTTAGCGTAATATTTTATTAATGTGCAAGTACCGAGTGATAGACAGTGATTGAAAGCAGACCCAAGGTCGAGGAGCTCAGAGTCATTCAGAAAGTTCACGAAGTATGTTTCGTCACATACATCCTCTCCATTTTTTTTAGCATGACATTATTTTGTAAACAAAAGGAGTCTGAATACGATTTTGGATATTATGTTGTAAACGACATAAGATGCCATTTTTGTTTAAATGCACATTTTGTAAAGGAATTGCATTGAATTTGTAAATGTTTGTGGGTTTGCCCCAAATTGAAATCGCTTCCACAAAGATTTGAGAAGGAAAACGCTTATGTTAATGAAATGTATTCGATAAATGTATTTGATTAATGGCTTCGGCCGGGCATCCCCGGGTTTTTTGTTTAGATCCGCCAACCGGGTCCGGCCAGGCTCGGGGGTCGCTACACTTTAATGGTATCATAGCATCCCGGATCCGGTTTGGACCCGCCAATCGGGTTGAACCGAAAAGGGGTGCTACACTTATTTTGATGTTAGTGTGCTATAATTTAAGGTGATTCTTACATGCATAGAAGGACTGAAGCTGATTTATTACCACTGGACACTTAGCTAGAGAAGACACTCAAAAATCTTAAGAAAGAAAAAGTAGAAACAAAAGCATCAAGCATGGTAAAATAAGGAGAAGCTAATCAAAATATACCAATTGCAGCTAAGAGACCTTAGTAGAGATAAAGGACAATGGAGGAATTTTGGAGGCCGATCATCGGAGAAGAATACTTAGTTGTGTAGCCACCCATAGAGGTAAACAACTTCAAATTGAAGCTTGCTCTGATCACCATGGTGCAAATGAACTAGCTTCACAGGGCATCCCAAAAGAGCACCGGAAAGCGCATTCGAGACGGCCACCACCGTCAAGCTAATGTGGAGTCAATCCAATGTTAACAAGATGAACCTCGTTCTATTTTCACTAAGGACATTGTACCAGCTGTCTGAGTCCCTACCATATGGACTGAGTAATTCCTGAGTAGTTGGTGGAAGCATATTTGAGTATATTCTTCCCTCTTGCTCTCACTTCAGAGAGGGGAGGGGAAATGATTGCTTTTAAGAAGAAAGAAGATGAGTCTTTGTATAATGCTTAGGAGAGATACAAGCGGCTATTGAGGAGATGTCCCATGCATAGGATTAAGAAGATGACTTAGATGGATATCTTCCACCATGCAATGAATTACACTTCGAAAGGAACTATGGATGTAGCCCCTGGAGGTGCATTCAGGAGGAAAAGTGTTAAGGAAGCTACTCAACTGATAGAAGAACTAGCAAAAAGCAACTACAGAGCTCCATTTGAGGCTTCAGGGAGTAGTAGTAGGCTAAGAGGTGGAGTAATTAAGTTGAACAAGATTTCAACGATTGAAGCTAAGCTAGATACAATCATGAACAGGATGAACAACCAAGAAAGAAGAGGTAATTCCTATAAATAGAATGAGAGAGCGTGAAGGTCCCGGGCAAAATGTAGCACGATGAGGGACTTTCTATGGCTGTCCCTATTGTTGAGGAAGCCTCACTTTGTTAATGGAATGTTCAAACTTAAAGCCAAACAACAACCTTCCAACACATTACACACCAGCCTTGAGGAACCATGAGAATTTTTCTTATGGAGGTAGAATGTAGTAGGGTCCAAGACCAGTGCGGAATTTCCAGTAGAATTATGCTCCACCTGGATTCCAAGGACAGCAACAAGGCAATCAAAGGGCAGACAATCAAGGACAAAGGAGATCCTAGTCCTTTGAAGATCAAATGTTGACTTACATGTATGAGAACAAGAGAATTTTAAACCTGCATGAATAGAAATTTGTTGAGCTTGTAGTGTTTCAGGCAAACACAACCGTGTTTTAGGCTAACACAAATGCTTCTCTTAACAATCTAGATACTAAAGTAGGGCAAATAGCACTGGCTATGTAGAATCAATCTAGGGACTCTTTCCCTAGTGACACTAAGAAAAATCCTAAAGATTACATGGTTGTTTCTATGAGGAGTGGAAAAGAGTTGCAAGGAAGAGAAGAAGCAAAGAAGAAGAAAAATGAGGCTGAAATTGAGAAAGCAAGTCAAAATTCAATGAGTAGTAAGAAAAAAGAAAAACAGAACACGACTATCAGAGACAAATGAGCATATGAAAGAACAAGATGAAGTGGCCAAAGAGGAGAAAGTGCAAAGGAGGAAGTGAGAGTCTATTAAGCAAGGTTCCTGAATATATTCAAGAAGCAGGAGGTCAACATCCCATTTGCTGAGGCATTAGCTCAAAGGCCACACTAAGCAAAGTTTATGAAGGATATTATCAAAAAAAAGAGGAAGTTAGATGAAGGAGGAGTGGTAAGCTTGTCAGAAAACTACAGTGCTATTATATAGAAGAACATGCCTTAGAAAATACAAGATCTAGGGAGCTTCACAATACCTTGCACCATTGGAAACTATGAGTTTGGTAAAGATTTATGTGATTTAAGTGCAAGCATTAATTTGATGCCTCTGTCAGTGGTGAAAAAGCTAAGTTTGGGGGAGTTAACTCCCACCACAATGTCCCTACAGATGGTAGAAAGATCCATGGCTCAACCTGAAGGGATCCTGGAAGATGTGTTGGTCAAGGTGGGAAAGTTTATTTTTCCAGTTGACTTTGTTGTGATTGATATAGAAGAGGACAAGTGTATTCCATCGTCAGTTAAGGGGTGACTCATTCCTAATACAGAAAGCAGATTTGGACACGCGAATACATGACTTACCTGTAGCTTGGTGCACTGAGGAAGTCCAATTTCGGGGCCTTAATCAATGTTTGAAGCAACATGATGTTGAGTAGGCTCATTGTATGAAAACTAATAGTGTTAATTATGTTTTTAAGAATATGAGTGATTATTTAATGAATGAGAACTCATTTGATGACTATATCTCTTCTTCACTTTATGATGATAATTTTGACAAGGAAAAGATAATGGTGGAAATTTTTTAGAGTTTAAATACAGAAAATCTTAGTTGTGAAGAAGAATTCCAAGTGGAAGAAAAGAGCTCTAAAGGACTTGTCCTAAAAGAGTTGCTAAAACATTTAAAGTATGTATTTTTGGAAAAAGAGAGATCTAGCTCGTTATTATAGCAAAGAATTTTGACTGAGAAAGATACATGAAGCGGTGGAAAACCTTAAAAACATCAAGAGGCTATTGCATGGTCAGTTGAACATCTGAAGGGAATCAACCCATCAATTTGTATGCATAAAATCCTCATGGAGGAGAATTCAAAGACTTTAGTTGAACATCAGAGAAGGTTGAACCACATAATGAAAGAGGTGGTAAAGAATGAGGTTAGCAAATGGCTGAATGCAGTATTTATATATGCCATATTAGACAACCCCTGGGTGAGTCCAGTGCATACAGTTCCAAAGAAGGGTGGGATGACAGTGATAAGAAATGAGAAAAATGAGTTGATACCTTCCAAAACAGTGACTAGATGGAGAGTATGCATAGACTACAGAAAACTCAATACTGTAACCAGAAAGGATCACTTCCCCCTACCATTCAATGATCAGATGTTAGACAAGTTGGCAAGTCATTCACACTATTGTTTCTTAGATGGTTATTCTAGTTATAACCAAATAGCCATAGCACTCGAAGATCAAGAAAAGACTACATTCACATGTCCCTATGGCACTTATGCTTTTAGGAGAGTGCCATTTGGGCTGTGTAATGCACCAGCTACCTTTCAGAGATGTATGATGTCCATCTTTTCTGATTTAGTATAGGAGATAATGAAAATTTTTATGAATGACTTCTCTATGTATGGGTCAAAATTTGAGAGCTGCTTAGAAAATTTGGAAACTGTTGATTAGTGCCCAAAAAGTGCTATTTTGATCCCTATTTTTAATAGATTTTGAGCGCTTTTTGTGTACTAATTGTTATAATTAACCCAATTGACATGTTCAGGTCCCTATTGTACTTCTGATCGCATTCCGAGGCTGTTTTTTGTAGTTTTGCAGAATTGGAAGCCAAATCATGTGGTCAACTAACTACTCAACAAAGTCGGGTTGATTTCATACTGACTTATATATTTATCAATTTCACCAAGCCGGAATGAAGAATATCAAAGCTAGAAGAAATGGAATAGAGCAGTGGGAATAGTAGCCGCAGGAAGCAATGGAACAATGATGAATAGTGAAATTACTATTTACTCTGAAATTCAATTATATAGCTAAATTTTCGCTTATATAGCTTAAAATCACCACTCAGAGCGAAATTGCCCCGCTTCTTTGTTTTGTGTATAAATTAATCTGCTTTGCTTTTCTCCTTTCTACCCTCATTGTAAATATTAGTTTTAGTTAGGATAATTTGGTAGTTCACTTGATTGTAAGGCTATATAAGCCATTGTAATACAATCATGACCTAAGTTTTTATTTTCAAGGAAACATAATGGGCCCTCGTTGCCTCATTTTCTCTCTCTTCTCTCCTCTTCTTTCCCTTTCGGGCTACTTCAACACTCTCCGAGGATGACAACTCCCGAGGATGGTTGTCTTAAACCTCTTCCTACTTCTGAAGAGGAGGGCTACTTAGGCAAACTGGTTTTAAGGTAAACTCTTGTCCTTCTCTGTTTTCACACAAAGTGCTCTGACATTTTAGCTCCCAAATCTTTCATCCTAGGTTTAAAGCTGAGGTAATTTTCTTTCAGGCCAATACTTCAAGTAAGCTTTTAGTGCAAGTGGGATTCTCAAATAGATACACGATATCCATTAGTTGCCATTTCATTTGTTACAATGGAGGTAGGTTAAGGTTATATTTTCACCGCATGCATCATCTTTATCAATACTTGCATCTTTGTAGGTTTGAGATGCTTATTATTGATCCATTAAGATTCATTAGTTGCCCTTTACGAATCATCAGAGATGAGTCAAGGTGATAGATTTCACCGAAGGAACCATAAATGCTAAATAAATGCTTCTAATGTGGAAAATTATTAGTGGTTTAGTTTTTAAAGTTAAATTAAGACTAGGTTCTGAGATGACTATATGTCATCCTCCTAACGCGAGGAAATGAACCTGTGGACCTCTCTAGCCTAGGACCTAAAACCCAAGTGGGCCCAATGCTTCAAGGAGTTCTTTATATTTATTTCGCCTATTTTCAGTTTGCAAAACCACCAACCCGCCGTTTATTACCACCTTAAAATCCAAAACCAAATTCACATTTTTTGACTTCACCAACCATTTGTACGAAGAAAACCCATCCCTGGTTCGAATTCTAGACTACTATATTGGCAAAGAGCTGCTTGCCAGCAGTGAGGGGCTGAATTTAGATATAAATTCTTGCTGGATTTCGATCACCCTCACCGTGGCACGGTAATCAACTGCATTTCGTGAGGTGTAAGGAAAAGAACTTGGCCTTAAACCGTGGAGAAGTGCTATTTATGGTGATCAAGGCATAGTGTTAGTGTATAAAATTCTCTCGCACTGTGCTTAAAGTAGATCAAGTTAAATAGTTTTAGATGAAAACTCTGATGCCACCAACCAAAGTGAAAGCAATCAGGAGTTTTCTAGGTGATTCACGGGTAAATGAAATAGAGGTTAGAGATTTGGTGCTCGGAATAAAAAATATTTATAAACCAACTTCACCGTCGTAGCATAGCACATGTGATAAAGGATTTAGGGCCTTCCAACACAAGATGGGTTTTCTTCGTATAAATGATTAACAGTTGGCTCAAAATGGTGAATTTCAATTTGGATTCGGGATTTCGATAAAAACATTGAGGGGTAATATTTGGAAACAGAAAACAAGGTGAAGAAAAGTATAAAAAGAACTCCTTGAAGTATAAAAACAAGGTGAATGATCAAAGGTCCTCTGGAAGTAAGTACAATGGCCTCTAGCAGCCTCGTAAGATTCTCCAGGCCAGAATTTTAACCCCGCAAAATTTTGCGCAGGGTCCATTTTTTCTATTTTCTGTCTTTCTGCTCCTCCGGCTTCGAAGAAGTGCACACCAGTTCAACCTGATTCTTCATGCTTGATTTGACTCAATAATTTTGGCAAGTTTAGCTTTAAAAAAACTACAAAGAAGCCACAAATGCGACACTGCATAGCCGGGACCCTTGGGGGCTGTGCAATCAAGATTGTTGGATTAGCACACAAAAAGTGCCTTCAAACCCCAATAAACAGGTTCAAAATAGCACCACTGTACCAATCACTCCCTCTTAACTCATACAGCATTGTTAGTCCCTTAGCAATGAAAGAAAGAAAGAGCAACAAAACAATAACAAAATTATGTTCTCAAAATGGCTTCAAAAAGTATGTGGATGAGTAATGCCTAACCCTCAATGAGAATCATCGAAACCCTACCCAATAACCATCTTGAGAGAGTGAATTCCATATAGAATTCAACATCAAAAGAGTTTCCTTCTGTAGAGAATCAACCTAGAACTTCCACCAAAATCTAAGTGTTTATATATTAGTTTTCAAAAATAAACTGCCAAACTGCACTCTCCCCCCAACCAAGCTATTGCCAAAACCTAGTACACTAACCGACCTAAATAGATCGACCCCACTTATTCCAGATAATTCATTTTGTAGGCAGGTGGTGCAATGTTGAGGAACCAACTTCACCAAAGTCCATGTAACGGGATCCACCAATGACTCCTATCCACTGGGTGTTTCTTAGGGCACGTCATAAGGATTTCAACCACTAACTCTTCAGGTTTCACCTCGGACTTCAAATGATTTCGAAACTCCAGCACCTACAACTTGCTAAACTCCGCCTGTTCACCCATGTAGTGAGCACTAAGTCAATGGCTCCCAACTAGTTGGTTTAGGGCACCGGGCTTTAAAGACTTTCGCCATATACCCCTTGGACTGTGCTCGGGTTTCAAGGCAAAGCGTTGCAATTTTTCTTTTCTTTTTCTTTTTCTTTTTCTTTTTGCTATCTTTTTTCACTTCTTTTTATTTTGGCAAGATCTACTGGCCTTCTTTTCTACGGGGTCCATAACCTATCAAGGTGGTTAACAAAACTAGTTATTAGTTTTTGCAAGGTTTAGGAGGTTAGGCGCTTTTACGCTATCATGGAAACTCTAATGTGCATGATGTGGTTAGCTAGAGGTGGAAGAAAAAGCTCGAAAGCAACAAGAATTCAACTAATCATCCACTCAATTAGGAATGGAACTAATCTAACATCAACAACATTAGACAATGTTTCAAATTTTCAAACTACAAGCTAGGCAAAACAAACTAGTAGCTTCACAAACAAAACAAACAACTACACAAAGGGAAACTAAACAGCAAGTCATTAATCTTCACAAAAATAGACTTGCTCAAAATAGTTAACAAAACACAATATAAACGCCACTTCCTTCACTAACTCTCCCCCCCAACCAAATGTCACATTGTCCTCAATAGGGCTCGGATTAGAAAGTTAGAGAAGGAAATCACCTACCTCCCCGGGTGAGTCGATGTCATCCTCTACCAGGCGTGGCCGAGGAGTCACTGGCGAAGCCGGGAGGAGAACCCCGCTGCCGTCTGCTACTAGCTTGTCTAATGAAGCAGTAGAGGGTGCCGGGTGGGGTGGCTACCGGCTGAGCAGTTGAGGATGATCTCAAGGAGGCTTCGCGTGTAATCATGGAAAGATAGGAGCAGATGCCTGTGTGACTCGAATCAAGACGAGGATGGCGGGTTCCGTGCACTAGACGGTCAGATCATGCCATCCTTCTCGTTAAAGTCAGGTGGGTAGCCGCAAAAGATGTTGACGTGGCTGAGAAGGTGCGAACTGCATCCATAATAGTGAGAAAATCTCGAGTGGATATGGAGATATGCTGAGGTAGTGGCGCTGATGTACTAGGTCTAACTGATGCTGTAGGAGTTGGAGGCACTAGAGGTGCAGAGGATGCCGCGATGCCTGTGAATGGAGCAGCACTACTGAGAGCAACTTGGGGCTCCTCCGCATCCTCCGTAGGATGGCCAACCGCAGTGTCCTCAACTGCGGCGTTCGAGGTGGAGGTGTTTGAGCACTGGCGGTCACACTGGTCACCAGTATACGGCTCGCAATCTTGTGCACTCCACCTCAATAGGAAACCCATATGCTCAACATGGGCATAGTAGCCTCTGGAACAGAGGGGTATGGACTCACCTCGGCTAAGCTCCTACTAAGTGGGACCTTGTCCTTCAAGTGGAACAAGGAGGTCATGGTAAGTTCAGCAAGGCTGAACCAAAAACCATCGGATATGCATAGAGCCTCCAGAATAGCTCATCTCCGTTGTACGATATGTTGGAGTAGGAAGAGGTTGGACCATAGTATGTGGTCGATAAGGAGCATACTCTAGGGGAGCTGTCTCCGAAAAAGGATAGATCCTATTATTGTGTGTCTGGATAACAGGCGAACCATCTCCCGAGGCGAGGGGTAGGGCCACAGTCTGTAGTCAGCCAAGTTGGTTAAGATAATTGGGAAGTTGAATTTAGCTACAATGTCGGCGGCCCAAAGTGTCCCCTCACGGCCATCAATGGAGAAGTGGATGGCGATGGGACTACCGATGTCATTGTATGGTAGGAACTAATGACCACCGGGTAGAAAATCGGCGCTGGTCATAAAGGTTCTGAAGAAGTACCGATGCACAAGCCTCATGGAATCTCGAGTCGGATCTGAACAAAAAGCCGAAAATCATAATATAAGCTTTTACAGTACTTCCTTCGTATCGCAGAATCTCAATTGCTCGCAATGGAAGATGGGACGCCGGATAATAGAAGTAGGAGATAAATCCAAGGGAAACGCTTATCAACTCGGGTCCCCTCGAATTGTGTGGGGAATGGGGCTCTTGAGGCCTTTAACTGATGACTCGCCCGGCCCGGGTCCGGCCCTCTTGAGGTGGGGCCCATGGCTGCGGTGAGAGAGATGGAGAGCAGCCTAATCCTATGTGTATCATACTCTAAGGGCAAGAGTAGCAGGAACAGGAGACATGAGAAGCAAAGAAATACAGCAGAGGAGTGCTCGACTTGCAATAGGGTGGCTACAGACCGAAGCAACCACGCATCGACTGCAGGGTGGTAGAAGAAGGCCGCACCAGAGGCTGGGTTGCGCCCTTCGTGAGTCTTGGCTATGCTTGGATGTTTAGACTTGGGAGGGAATGGAGAGGTGATTAGAGCTGCAAGAATTTTGGCAGGGTGCAAAATTTTCACAGGCTGCACTGTTCATCCTACGAAAATTTCATATGGCGCACTATTCATGCTTCCTGCACACTGTTCACTTCTCACACACTGTTCCTGCTGCCCGTTTGAAGTTTTGCTTTTTATTCCTCTTTTTGGTTTCTTCCCATTTTATCCCTTGTAATAGCTTTTGGTTTTTGTTTTTTTTGTAATTTTCCCTGGCCCGAAAGAATCATATAAGCCTCGCCTGCTATTGTAAAGAGATCCATCAATCAATAAAATTGACGGGGAAGCTTTCAGCTTTCCCACTTCTTCTCTTCTGCTTCACTTTCTTTCATTTTCTTTTCCATTTTCTGGGCAGCCAAACACCCTCAAAGGATGACAACTCGGAGGATGAGCGGCTAAAACCCCTTTCTCCTTGAAGATCTGGTTACCGTATTGGATCCTCGAGGGCAAGATGAGAGTCCTGCTTTTCACAGTACTACCGTCGTCAGGTTCTCCTTTTAACCATAGGTTTATATCCCTTCAATTCATGTTGAATGGTTAGTACTTGGTAATCTTTTAGTGCTCACTTGATGCTTATTACTAGATCTCTTGATGTTCATTAGTTATCATTTATTACCCATTGTAATGTGAGTCAAGGAGACTCGTTTGAACTGACTGAGAACATTAACGACCAGTTGAATGCCATTTTCAGAGAAATTTAATATACAGTTTTATAGCTACAAGGAAGACTGTGGTTTCGGGAGATGACTATAGGTCATCCTCCCCAAAGCGAGGAAATGACCCTGGAAACCCTTAGTTGTCCTAGGATCCTAATCCCAATATCCTGATACTTCAAAGATATCTCTTTTATTATTTTTCTTATTTCACTTCAGTTTATTTCCAGTTTTCACCATCAAAACCCCCACTGTTTTTACAAAAACCTTAAAATCCAAACAAAATTCACCATTTTTGCCTCCACTACAAATCATTTATGCGAAGAAAACCCATCCCTGAAACTGACCTTAGAATCATTATATACGCAATAGCTTGCTAATGCATAAAGAGGTAGGAATCATAGAGGGACAAATTTGTTGATACCTAAGACACCTACCGTGGCATGAATCAAGAGGTGGGAGATTTATTTTCTTAGGAAAGGAAATCCAAATGAAAGAAAGAAAACGGGTCAGTTTACATAGAGGATTGGGTAAGGTGAAAGGGTTAGTTAATTAGCTTCCATAAATGGACAATAAAAACTAGGTTAAAAAATATGGGGAAATTTATGGTAGGGTGCAAGAAACGAAGAGATGCAGGGAGACGAAGAGGCAGGAAATCAAAGAGCCGAAGATTCCAAGAGCATAACTTTCAGAGGGTTGCAAAATCTCAAGTAGTCGTGAAATTTTCGCACCTGGATCTTCAACCCGCATACTACAAATTGTCACAGGCATAATCATATAAAACAATACCCAAAACAGAGAATGTGCATATGAAAATGAGAAAAAATACAAAAAATACTAAGCTAAGATTGAGGAAATTATGTAAAATTACAAAGGAGAAACAAAAAATCAACAAAATTTGGAGTGGTTTCTAAGCCTCTGCAGAAACCACACCCACTCAGGTAGCCTTTCAGGTTTAAGGAGGATCAAGGAGGGACTTCCCTCCTTGCCTTATGCAAATCAGACGCATGTATTTTAGCCTCCGCCATTGACCTTGAATACCCTGTTATCCTTGGAATTGAGCAGGTCCACTGATCCATTAGGATGAACTTGATGGATGATGAATGGACCAGTCCATCTTGACTTGAGCTTGCCCTGGAAGAGGTGGAGCTTCAAATCATACAGGTAAATACTGTCCCATGCTACAAAAGCTTCATGGGCTATTATTTGATCGCGCTTACTTTTCAACTGGCCCTTGTAATTTTGGAGTTCAAGTAGGCATCGCTTTCGCAATTCTTCAAATTCATTGATGTCGATGACCCTTTAGGCCAAATTTCTTCCCAAATCCAGGTTCAGCTTTTTGACGGCCCACCATGCCTTATATCTCTCCACAGCAGTGGCATGCTCGCCATAACCAAGGCAGACAGACATTCCAAGAATGGTCTTGCAGGTTGTTCTTTATGCCCACAGGGAGTCCAACAGTCTAAGAGACTAGTCTTTTCTGTTGGAGTTCACCACTTTCATCAATATGGTCTTGATTTCTTGTTACGAGCCTAACTTGACCACATACCTGAGGACGGTAAGGAAGTGCCACTATGCTTTTAAGCACTATTTAGCTAGGAGGTTCTGGGGTATGTTTGTTGCAAAAGTGAACCTCCATCACTAATTATACCTTTAGGACCCCCAAATCTTTCAAAATATGCTTTCCTTCAAGAATTTCAATACCACCTTGTGGTCTGCTGCTCTGCATGGAACTGCTTCAACCCACTTAGACACATAAATAACCCCACCAATATGTGTATATGTATCCAAAGGAAACCAAAATACAAAGTCGACATGCCCAAACATCGAATAAATCAACTACTAAAATTAGGTTTAGGGGCATCATGTGACAACGAGAGATCTTCCCTAGTCTTTGGCATTTGTTGCATGCACAACATACATTGTGGGCATCCTTGAAGAGAGAGGCCAATAGAACCCAGATTAGAGCAACTTCATGGTAGTCTTCTAGGAAGCAAAATAACCTCCACATGCACTACGGTGACTGAGTATTCTCGGTTGTTCTCCCCAGCACACATCTTCTAATTATCCGACAAGACAATATTTCGAACAAGAATGGCTCTTCCAATAGTAGGAATGAATCTTGCAAAGAAGAACTTCTTTGTCCTTGCGGTTTCCAATCAACCGTATTTCTCTCCCTGCTGGCAAGAAATTGGCGATGTGAGCATACCATGGGCATTTTCCACAGCGCAGGACTCGTGAGTTACTACACTGGAGGGTCAGGTGTTGTGTAAAGTAGGTTAGTCTAGAAAGATGATCCGCCGCAACATTCTCCACTCCCTTTTTATCTTTGATTTGCAGAATGAATTCTTAAAGTAAGAGGACCCATCTAATAAGCTTAGCCTTGGCATTTTTCTTGGTGAGAAGGTACTTCAAAGTTTTAACGGGTTCGTGGAAGATAACATGTCCTAATTCCCACCGCATGCATGAAATTTGTCCAAGATGACCACCGCTGCAGCTCTTCTCGTTGGTGGCAATTCCTTTATGCTTCATTCAATGTTTTGCTTGCATAGTATACCACATAAGGTTTCCCCTTCTTTGACCGGTGAACCGCCCGATGGCAAGATCACTCGTGACGTGACATAACCTCAAAAGGTAACTACCAATGGTGGCCCTCACTATCGGGTGCAAAGGGTCAAGTGTTTTCAGCCCTCAAAGCTCCTTTGGCACTCATCATCCCATGCAAATTTGGCATCCTTTCCAAAGAGCCTGTAAAGAGGTTTGGCAATTTTCTGCAGTCCTTAATGAACCCCTCCTATAGAAACCTGCATGTCCGTAGAATGGCCTCACAGCTTCTCACATTTTTATAGATAGGAGTTTGGAATGAGCTCAATTTCGCCACAACCTCAATTCCTATCGATATGATATGTCCCAAAAGATAATTCCTTTGGCTGACCATAAAACACTTTCCAGTTAACACAAAATTTTATCAATAATTTATATGCAAGGATTCATTTCCAGGTTGATCAAGCATTCTTCAAAACTCCCTCCATATACTGTAATGTCGTCCATGTAGACCTCCATAATGCGCTCCGCCAAATCACTGAAGATACTAAGCATGCATCTCTGGACTGTGGCAGGGGCATTACATAGGCTGAAGGGCATTCTCCTGTAAGCATAAGTCCCGAATGGACAGGTGAAAGTGGTCTTTTCTTGGTTCTCGATAGCAATTTCAATCTGGAAGTACCCTGACTAGCCATCCAAAAAACAATAAAAGGGATGCCTAGAAATTCTTTCGAGAAGCTAGTCCATGAAGGGTAGTGGGAAGTGATCCTTTCTTGTCACTTCATTCAATCTCCTTTAATCAATAAATAAACTCCAACCCGTGGCAAGGTGGGTGGGCACCTCCTCTCCCTTCTCATTATGCACAGTGGTCAACCTAGACTTCTTAGGCACAACATAGGTTGGACTCACCCAAGTGCTATCAGATATGGGATAAATGATACCAGCTTGTAGCAATTTCAGAACTTCTGCACGTACTACTTCCTGCATGTGGGGATTCAATCTTCGCTATGGTCATCGACCGACCGCTTCTTCATTAATGAGATGGTGTGTGTAAACCAAAGGGCTAATTCCCTTCAAATGATTTTAATTTAATAGCCTCATGAGTTCTTCCTGAGATGTCCAGAAGAAAACTATTTTCCCGTGGAATCATTGAGCAGGAATAGACATTAATCGACATTGTTCTTTCTAAAGTATGCATACTTAATTCCTAGTAAGGTGGGTTTGATCCAACTTGAGGCTCATAGCCTTCCCTTAATCAAGAAGGTAGGCTTCATTTTTTCTCCATGGGCTCATGTGCACAAATTTTTGTCTCTCTTAAGTCTTTAAACATCTGATAACTCCTCAATCAAGATTCCAATTGTCGCTTACTTCGCCTGTTCCCTCTAGAATAGTGTCAATTATGGAAACCTCCCAGACCCCTCTTCCATCGGGTTTCTATATACTTTTGCTCAAGTGGAAGATATCGAAGTCTAAAGTTATGTTCCCGAATGCTGCATAACCTCATTTGAAATTGATGATCGCATTGGAGGTGGCTAAGAATGGTATTCCAAGGATTATAGGCAATACAATTAGCCTCACTACAACCGGCTCAGATCGAAAGCACAACAAAAATTCACAAAGACAAAGAGAATTGTCTACTGAGGATTAACACATCCCATGCGCGTTCTTCGTGATTTTTGTGATCTTTCTATTAGACAATATGGTGATGGGCTTAAGCTCTCCCAACCACCAGTTATGTACACCGGGACAGATAGGCTGATCGCTCCCAAGTCTGAAGCAAAGGCCTTTCTACACAAGTTCCTCCGATGTTTAGGTCAAGATGGTAGTGGGATAGTCTGTGCTCCTGGTATTTACCAGGGTCTTGCATCGACAATGAATGACTTGTTCTGTCATGAAGGCCTTCTCTTATCAACATTTAACCCTCTTTCACTGTGCAATGTGTCCTCAGAAAATTTTTGCCTAAGTTGGAACCTTGACTGTCTATAGATGTTGATTTTTACTACTTTAGCACTTTAGATCTCATCTTGTTGATGCCTCTTCTCGCTTTAGTGCTTATAAGTGCGTGGGGTGTGTTTCTTCTTCATACCGTACATCTTCTTTGAATCACAAATCTTTCCGTTCAACTTTTTCTTCTTCTACACTCTTCGGGCCGGTTTGGGGGACTTGCCGCTCAACCCCGTCCAATTTCTCAAAGATCAACTAGACTCATCTGGTCCGGCTGGCTCACCGTGAAGCTCAACGGTGCAGACTTCCATTGTTGTGTTCATTGAGAGGTGACAAAGCCCAAAAGGCAATTCTTGAAACCCCAGGCTGTATAGGTTTTTGAGTGCTTTTGTGCACTAATCATGCCATTGCTAATGCCAAGAAGTGTTCAAGTCTTTTAGTATCAATTATAAGTCACGCTTAGAGGTTATTGTGCTGTTTCACAGGTTTTCGCACTCAGGAGTTCAATATCGAGATGTATGACAGGAATCTGTCATGAAAGTTTTGAACTCAAGTGTCACATATCAAATTCAGCCTATAAGAATCACTGAAAACTGAAGGCAAAGTGAAGAAAAATTGATGCAGTTGAAGACAGGATGAAATGCAATGGAGATCAACAAAGCCTGGAATTTTTTAAAGTTATGAAAATTTTGATTTGCACTTTTGTAATCCATAGAATGCTAATTTTCGCTAGTAATCGTCTTTAATAAATTTTTGTATTTCCTATCACTAAAATTCATAAGCTAGCTTAAACACATCGCGGCTTTTTTAGCGAATTTCATTGCTATTGCTTATGCCTGTGATTTCGCTACCTAGCCAAATTCTTCTCATCCTAGCCAAATTTTCGCCTCATGCTTTTTTGTATTTAATGTGCTAACCGACTTCAAATTTGGTGTATTACTTTGTCCTTTAACTTAGCCAAATTTGTAGGTTTTTTGGTATTTCATGTATTGAGGTGGTCATATAAACTCTCTCCTTTTGTAATAAACATGGTAGAATTCCTTTAAGGTAAGAACTAGGTAAGTTTTTATTTTTAGGTTTTTTTAGAAAGTTTTTTCTTTCTTCTCTCTCCTCTTTCTCTTACTTTCTTGGCTGCCAAACACCCTCTTGAGGATGACAACTCAAGAGATGCTTACAAGCCTCCTTTTCAGAAGAGAAGAAGCTAGCTTAGTGCAGGGGTATATGGCGCATTTTCTTATTAAAAGCTATATAGGTACTGCAGGTTTAGACCCCATCTTCAAATAGTTGAATAGCATTGAATGTTGCTGATTTTGCATAATACTCTCCATGCTTTAGGATACAAAGGCACTTAATGCTAGATGTAATCGGGTTCTTTAGATGGTCTTTACGAGCCTTCGAAAATGATATTTAAAATGCTAGGGTTTCAAACAAGAAAAGCGGCCATAGATGCAAGCTACTTGTGTTGACTCAAATAGGAGTTGATTCAAGGGTGAGGTTTGCTAGTTAAACATAGATCCTAAGTTATGCCTCGACTATAGGTTGCATGTCATAACGCGAGGATAAACCCGAGGACACTTGCTCGCTCCTAACTTACCAAGTTAGTGACCTAAATCTTCAAAGTTAACTTTTCACACTTTATTTTCAGTTTTTAGCAATTTCATTTTTCAACCTCTTACTTCCCACTTTTTGAAGCAAAATCCAAAAAGAGCTTCAAATAGAAAGCCTTACCTTCGTGCACTTATGCAAATCATTTTTAGATGAAACCCATTCCCGTGTTCGACTTAGACCACTATACTGCAAAGAGTCGACTACTAAGCAGTAGGAGGAACTTATATAAATTTTGTTGATTCCTGATCACCCTACCGTGGCACGAATCGCAGGGAACTTTCCCTTTTTTGCACTGGCTCATAACCTAGAAATCAAAACTGGCTGCATTGTCAAATTTGGCAAGATCGCATCGCATGCTCTCATTATTTTTGTTCAAAGCTTTCATCAGACGATCCTTCGTTAGCTGAAAGTATTTACTGCCTTCTATTCTTCTACAAAACTTCCCACCACTTTGCTTAAATTCATTAGTACTTTGCCTAACCTAGAGAGATTTATAATGGTGCGGCCAGATTGAAATGAAGAACCATGTCGCATTTAGCACCGAGGGTACATATGCCGGAGGCTTTGGTTTCGTGGAGAGGTTAGAGATGGTTCCTCCAATCAAGTTATATGTGTTGCCAGATGAGGCATTAGCTAGTGGCTCAGACACCAATAAAGACGCTCAGAGCCCGCCTATCATCTCCTCGTTGACTTAATAGTTGGATAATGCTCTTCCTCGGGTGCTCTGGGATCGACAAATGAAGCAAAGTCGACGGGCAAAAGTGACAGTGTTCCCGCCACGCCGCACCTCATGTTGATTTCTCATTTCAAGCTCTTCTAACCTTCTTGACAAGGTGGATAGCTTTGCCTTCATTTCCATGTCTTCCGTGAGGGAATACATGCCTCCCTTCGAGCTAGTTGTGACCCTCATCCTCTCTACTTCTCTTAGGTTTGGTTCATCCTAAGCTTTAGATGTCTCGACTACGTAGTTTAGGAAGTCCATGGCTTTCTGATTGATCATGAAGTCCTCCACACATAAAGGTCTCTAATAATTGCTTTCATAACAGGGGACATTCCTCATAAAAAAAATGATTGACTAGCATCCATGTCAAAGCCATGGTGAGGACAGTATCGATGGTTTCCCAAGCACCTTTCCCAAAGATTGCAGAATTTATTTCATACGTAGGCCAATCATTTCTTCAAGAACTCAACCTGCATTTCTTTCCAATTCCGAATGGTCCTCGGCCTCAAAAAGTTAAGCCAAATCTTGGCCTTATCCTTCAAAGTCAGAGGAAAAAACTTCAACCTCATCAGATCCATATTGGAAGCATCCTCTTTGAAGGTGTTGCAAACTTCCTCAAATTCCTAGATGTGTAAGTAAGGGTTCTCACTCTCCATATCATGGAAAGTGGGGAGTAGAGGCACAATGTAAGGTTTGACAATCATGTCCTCTGGTGGGGGCATAATACATGAGGGTGCACCAATGGGATGTATGCGGGTCCCCATGACCTATATACATCGGGATTCCTCTGCACTTTGTCGGGCTCACATTCCTCAGTGGACGTCCACCGATCACTATTCAAACTCACTTCATAGCCTTGTTCTTGTGGGGCACTGATTCTTTCTAACCTACTTGCTGTGTTCCTATCCCAGTGGTGCATAAACTCCTATATGACAAAACTAAACACCAACAAGAAGCAAAAACAAGGCTACCAAAAAGGTTACTGTTAGCTAAAAAAATAGTATATAAGGTAAAGAATCAATCAACTCAAAGAGGAACTCACAGAAAATTGAAAGAGATAAAGTTCACTAATGTCATGATTTAGGATCACAAGTTCAACAAACAAGATTTGCACTAAGGCACCATCCCTGCACGGCGCCATTCGACCAAGTGGGCAAATGCAGAGAGGTTGAGATTTGGTGCCCTAATAAAAATATTTATAAACCTAAACCTCATACTCGTCATAGCATAGCCATCGCAAAGATAAATGCTCTAGGTTGAACACGTGGATGGGTTTTCGCACAAATGATTAATAAGCTTGGCTCAATATGGTGAATTTCACTTGATTCGGGATTTCGATAAAAACAAGGAGGGGTAATGCTCGAAACTGAAAACAAGGTGAAGAAAAGTATAAAAAGAACTCTAAAAAGCATCGTACATGTGGTTTGGAATCCAAAGTAACTGAGTCCTCGTCCTTCTCGTGTTAGAAAGGATGACCATAGCCGTCATCGAACTGACTTTCATTCTGGCTATGTAAAAACTGAACCCTAATAATTTTCCTTTATGAAATATAACATTTATTGAACACAAATGTTCTCGAACAGTGAAAATTTATCTCCTTGATCTACCCTATAGTAACAAATAAATGACAACTAACCGAGTCTCAGTGGATTTAGCAATAAGCATCCATTGAACCTTAAAAGATTGCCACCGGTCAATCATGTACATATATGATTTAAATCAGAGTGATAGATAGGAAACATAAATGCCAATAAATGCTTCGCGTTAAAAAACATGAGAACCATTAGTTTTACTCAAAACCGTGAGCTCAGAAATTCTCCCCTTTAAGGAGAAAAGGAGTTTAGCCAACCATCCCTTGAGTTGTCATTCGCAAGGGGTGTTTGATTCGTGCCACAGTAGGGGTATCAGAATCAAAAATATTTATAAACCTAAATTCCTCCTACTGTCGTAGCATTACTACTGCAGTATAGTGGCTCTAGGGTCAAACTCAGGGATGGGTTTTCTTTCATACAAAATGATTTACAGTGAGATTAAAACCGGTGAATTTCAGTTTGGATTTTAAGGTGGTGATAAAACAGTGAGGTTTTGGGGTTTAAAACTGAAAATAAAAACAAGTTAAAAAATGTAAAATAGAATTCCTTGTAGTGTTAGGTCACTGGGGTTGGGGTCCTGGGGCAACTGAGGTTCTCTGTGTCTTTTCTCGCTGGGAGGATGACATATAGTCATCTCCCCAAAACGCATTCTTCATTTAACCGTAAAAGCCGAATTCTAAATAACTATCTTTGAAAATTGGTATTTGCCTCCCATCGATGGTCTCAGACAAAGGAATAACATCACCTCGACTCACTTTCCAACAGCTAATAAATGATAACTAATGAATGTCATCAGATTCAATAATAAGTATACAATGAACCCTAAAGCTTACCAAGTATTAGCTATTTACAGTGAACCGAAGGGATCAAACCTAAAATTTGGGGAAAATAAAAATATCCTTGAATCGCCTTTCAATAACCCATAGATGATAACTAACGGATGTCAATGGATCTACCAATAAGCATCCAATGAACCCAAAAGCTTATCAAATACTAATCATTCAAAGCAACCCGAAGGGTTTAAAGCCTATGTTTGACTGGAAACCATAAAATGGTAGAGGCCACCCTCCGCAAAACATGGAAAAACCCCGCCGTCTCGATCCCTGCCCAAAGGGCCTTCCACTCCAAAGAAAAAGGGTTTTAGCCTCTCATCCTCCGAGTTGTCATCCTCGGAGGGTGTTTGGCTACCCAGAAAGTGCCAAGAAAATAAGAGAGAAGGGAGAAAAAGAAGAAAAATGAGAAAACTAAAAAAAACGGGTCGAAAGCTTCAACCTAAAACTTTATTGATTAAGTCCTCCCTTTATAGTGCTTGGCTTGGGGATTTTGTAGCCAACCCCTTTACCAAATTACAAAAATAACCAAAATCCTAAGCTAATACAAGGATAAAATCAGAAAAAACCAAAAAGGGAACAAAAGGCAAAAACGGGCAGCAGGAAGTCAAGGGTGAATAGTGGCAGTGGCAGGATGGTGAATAGTGTCATGGTTTCAATTTTGTAGCCGGTTTAATTTCCTTGTATTTTCTTCTTCTTTCCTTTCTGGGCCTCTGATCTACAATGCTGAGTTTGGACTTGAATTCTTCAGGCTTCGATCGACTCAACAATTTTGGCATAAATAGCTTCAGAAAATCGCAAAATTTGCCAAAACGCGATACAGACAAGAGGGACCTTAATGCAAATTCCAAGTTAATTAGAATGATTAGTACACAAAAAGCACTCAAAACCTATAATAAATAGGGTTCAAAATAGCACTTTTTGGGCACTAATCAGTGTTTGGCAGCCGAGAAAATAAGAGAAAATGAGAGAAAATGAGAGAAAAGAAAAGAAGCGGGAAAACTCCCGCCCAGTCTCTTTATTAATGATGCAGAATGATCAAAGGTCCTCTAGCAATAAGTACAAATGGGCTTATATAGCCCCCAAATCAAGCAAAATTGCCAAAATACATGGAATACCACTATTACATGAAGGGTATTTTAGGAAAAATCACAAAAAGAGGTCAAACGGGGTCAACTGGGTCAAAATTCTGGAAAACAGGTTGTGAAAATTCACAAGCTACAAAATTTCGCAGGTTGCAAAAATTTCGCAGCCTGCGAGATTCTACATGTTACGTCATTTCAACCTCGCAAAATTTTGCAATGGTCCATTTTCTTTGTTTTCTCCTATTTCCTCCTCGGTTTCGATCCGCACACCGAGTTCAACTCTGATTCTTCTGCGGCTTGATTTTGACTGAATAATTTTGGCAAGCTTGGCTTGCAAAAACTACAAAAAATAGCCACAAAATGCATCATTAGTATATAGACCTTGATTCGTGCTACTTCAGAGGCGAAATGGAATCAACAAAATTTGTGGTCCGTAGCTCCCATCACAGAGTCAAGCTACTGCTAAAGATAGCGCCTGGGTCGAACACAGACGGGTTTTCTTCAGACAATGATTTGAGTGAAATCAAAACTTATGAATTAAATTTGATTTTTTGGGTTTTGTGAAAATCGTGAGTAGTTCGAAACTTAATGATCAGAAGACTCGAAGTTATGGCCGTTTGGTAACCTAAAATAAAATCAAGAAAATAAGAAAAAGAGAACTTCTCGGGCAAGTAGCTACCGATTTTAAGATCCTAGGCTAACTAAGAGCTCCTTGAAAAACAACCCTATTTGAGTCAACACAGATGCGCTTATGGCCCCTTTTAGTTAAAACCCCTAAATATCTAATATCATTCTTTCGAGGCTCAGAAGACCATTTAAAATAATAAAGGCATCTCTCAAATTTTGAGCACAGATTTCAAAATATGAGGTATCACAAAACAATAAGAATCAGAAATGTTATTTAACCCTAATTTGAAGAACCCTAACATGTAAATATTACCTCGCAGGCGTAAGGACCATCTAAAGAACTACGTTGCATCTCTCACCCGAAAGCACCGACCTAAAGCATGGAGAGTATTGCCATTGCACAATAACATCCCATGTTATGCAACTAAGTTTTGAATATAAGGGAATAAGAATACACTACCAGAATATGAAAAGCAAACCCACTGAGCAACCTAAAGATCTTACCCCAGCAGCCTTTTACTTCAAGAAGGAAGTGGTTTTAGTTTCGCCATCCCCTCCAAGTTGTCATCCTCTATGGTGTCTGCAACCGAGAAAGGGAGAGAAAGATGAGATATACAGAGAAAAGAAAAGCAAAACTAAAAATAAAAGACTTTATTTACAAAAATAAAAACTTCATGCAAATTATTCTCCCAAAGACTGATGCTGCTTGAATCGTCATTAGGTTAAAAACAAGAGGGCGATAGCCTCCTCAAGGCATGAAAATACCAAAAACCTTAACAACTTAGCTGGGTTAATGGACAAAAGAGTAATACACCAAAATTCTAAGCTCAGTTGCATTAATTACAGCTACGACGAGGCATCACTCGTTAGGCTGCGTACTCATTAGCTGTTTTAAATCACCGTGCTTCTCCCGCTACAATTGCTCCATCGGGTCATCGTCCCGCCGCTTCTCATCAATTTTCTTCCGCTTTCATTTTTCTTCCATTTTCTTCTCTTCTTCCTTTCTAGTCTCTGATATATGATGGTATGAGTTTGACTTAAATCTTTCGTGGCTTGGATCGACTCAACACTTTTGGCATGATTATCTCACAAAATCGCAAAAATTGCCACAAAAACATCATAGAACATTGAAAATCGTATCGCGTGAAATCGGCTTAATTACATGTTTAGCATACAAAGCACTCAAAACCTATAATAAATGTGTGGTTCAAAATTGCATTTTGGGGGCACTAATCACACCCCAATCTCACACATTGCTGGGGTCCCATAGCAATGAAAGAAAGAAGAAAGAGAGAACATACAAATGATAAATAAAAATAATGTAGCCACAAAAGGTTGTAGTTCAAAAGGTTGTAGTTATAATGCCTAAACTACAAGAATTATCAAGGCTGTGGTTCAATAACTATTATGAGAGAAATGAATACATACAAAATTGAGTATCAAAAGAGTCTCCTCTCAATGAATCTAACTTAAACTTCCACCAAAATCTGCTTTATTCGATTAGCCTCAACAATAAACCCGTTGGGAACCCGCTCTCCCCCCCAACCCGGTTACTACCACGAACTCCAGCACGCCAATCCAACCTAAATAGACAGACCCACCTCTTTTTTGTTCCACACCTTTTGGCGCTGTAGTGCAATGCTAAACCGACTTCATCAGTCCGTAATCTGGGTCCACCGATGACTCCCAACCACTAAGGCTTCTAGGCATCACAAAAGCATCAATCGACCACAAACTCTACAGTTTCACCCTTGACTTCGACGACTTCGAGAATTAAGCACCTACAACTCACAAATTCACCACTCCATCCACCCATGTAGTGAACACTAAGTTTGACTCCCAACCAAAGAAGGTTTAGGGCACTAAGTTTTAAAGGTTACTATATACCCTGACTAAATGGTTTCAAGGCAAAGCATTGCAATTTTTATTCTTTTTCTTTTCTTTTCTTTTCTTTTCTTTTTCTTTTTTTTCTTTTCTTCTTTTTTTTCTTTTTCCACATGGGGTCCTTAACCTATTAAAGGTCAATGAAACTAGGGTGAGGTTATGCAAAATTAAAGGAGGTTACGCTTTTTCAAATTTATCATTGAAATCTAATGTGCTTTGTGTGTGGTTAGCTAAAGGTGGAAGAAAGGTCGGAATCAATAAGAATTAAACGAATCATTCACTCAACTGCTTATTGAATCAATCTAACATCAATAGAATTGACAAAGCTTCAATTTTTCAAACCATAGGTTAGGCAAAATCACAAAGTTTAAGGAAAAACGGGCCCAAATTTTTGAAAAAGTAAGTCGTAATGTATAATAAATTATGTAGTAAGGACCCAAAGAAGCCACCGAACATCACAAATGGGCTTGCACAAAATAATCACAAAGCATAACAGCAAAATCCACTTCCTTTTACTAATCCTCCCCAACCCAGCATCTCTGTCCGAAATGGGGTTCTAATGGAAAATTAGATAATGTTGTTACTCTATGATAAGATGTGATCATTTCTGATAGGAGACCTCAAAAGCTTTCCATCGACGCCTTATGCACTGCTCTAAGCCAAATAAACAAATTAGGACAAGAAAAGAGAGGAAAAGGTGAATTTCGCTTGACCATTTAAAATTACACTTTCATAATAATCCCAAAATGTTCTTATGGACATATTTAGATTTTACACTTTAAGCTTTCCAATCCAGTACAAGAACGCCTCTAAACTAGTTCGATGTAAAAGTTATGGAAAAACAAAATTGAGGTCAAAACTGATTTTCGCAGATCGCGAAATTGAAAATTTCGCAAACACTTCGAAATCACTAAGTAATCTTAGCGAAATTTGTAATTTCGCTAAAACCACTTTTCGCTAGGAATTGTTTTTAGCTAAAATTGGCATTTTCACTACCTGTACTCTCACAATTATTAAATTCGCTTAGCTAGATAAATTTTGGCCAATTTTCGTTATTAGCTAATCTTTCGATTTCGCTACAATCATAAACAATCAAGGAAACATTTTAAGTAAATTCCGCTTGTTGAGTTCTTCATTCCAGTTCTCAAAATTTGCATTCGCTTCAAAATCGGGCACACAAACTCGAAATTTAACACAAGAAAATTAAAAGATCGTTAAAAGAAAACAATTTACAAATATAAACTAACTAAAAATAAGATAAAACAAAACAAGAAAAATTAAACAAAAAGTGGGAGGAGCGAAATGCTCTAGTCCGAGTGCTCAAACCCGAACTTCAAGACCGAACCAACCACTATGCCATGCAATGCAGGCATTCACATCTTCGATGTAGGCGGCAAAGGGCATGCACGGTAAGCCACTAGTCTTCTGTGTTTCCTCAACACAAGTAGTGACGGGGTGGCCTTGGTGGTGGATGTTTGAGGTTTTGCCAGTCAGCAGCATGGGCAGTGATGGAAGACTGAGTCAGGAGCAAGGCCGCAATGGGTTGGACTTAGCTTGGGAGTCAGGCCGGTTTTGAGATTTATTGCTGTGTGGGCTGCAGTGCCGGGAGTAGAGAATATATACTTGATCAATCAAGGGCTACCAGCAAGGGGTATTCGCATTCAAGCAAGGCACTAGGATTTAACTTCACGGGGATTGGCTAGGCTGATAGTTCCCGGGCTCTTCCCCGCTTCATGTCCACTACTCTCCCCGCCATCATGCGTTGTTTTTGTTCTTCGTCATTCAAGGCAAAATTAATCGGGCATCCCAGCCTCGTGGAGCTTTTTAATGATTCCACTTTCAATTCCCCTCGAGGTCGCAAATGAGCCGCCAACCAAAACTGCTTCGCCAAGCACCTTCCTCTGACTCTTCCTCCAAATTTTCTCCTTACGAACAAACTGACAAGTTAGCTTTAAGATGGATTCCTCATTGATGTCCACTTTAAGCCAAAGTCATCTTTGAGCCCATCTATTTTCTTTGTCTCAAATTGTCTTCCACAAAGGACAATCGAATGGGCATTAATCTTCTTATTCTCTCCTACAAAGTCATCCACTATCCCAAGGTCCAAAATGGCTTGTTCTAATGGATGACTGAATCAGAAGGCGAGGTGACTGAGGTGACCGAGGGGTCGAGGCAAATGGAAGTTCAGATGATCATATCGCTGGAGGAGGTGGATACAAGTCGAGGAACACCATAGACAAAAATTAATTCATCGGGTCTCTATATTCCCTCACGACCTGTGTGGGCTTGGATTTCTCCCTGGGCCGTGGTTACACCGGCATGGAAGGTTCCTATACCCTCATTGTCATAAGCTCTCAGGTTACCCTCCGACTATTGCTCTCCATATGGGTGTTCCATTTTCTCTCAATTCAAAGCATTGGAAAACAACTCGTTAGCCTGAAATAGGGCCACACAAAACAACACGTAAAACTATCCCGCAACAATCGGTTTTTTTTTTTTTTTAATGTACCAAATAAAACTAAGAAAAATGATCAGAATGATAAAAGGATTCACCAAGACTTGTGGATGAGGATCACAAGGAACCCATGTAGCCTCACTGCACTAGGGCACCATCCCTAACTGAGCCATTTGATTCGTACACCAGAGGGGCGTAGCGAATCAACAAAATTTGTATCCGTAGTTCTCCTACCCGCCGTAGTCAAGCTACTACAAAGATAGCGGTTCAGTGGTCGAACACTGTGGACGGGTTTTCGTATTAAATGATTTTGAGTGAAATCAAAACTCGGTGAATTAAATTCCGATTTTTGGGTTTTGTGAAAACAAGCAGGAGTAGTTTGAAAACTTAATGATCAGAAGACTGAAGTTAAGGGCCGGTTTGGTAACCGAAAAATAAAATCAAGAAAAAATAAGAAAAAGAGAACTTTCGCAAAGAGGCCATCGATTTTAAGATCCTGTGCTAACTAAGAGCTCCCGTTGAAAAACAACTCCTATTCGAAGTCAACACGTGACGCAGCTATGGCCCCTTTTAGTTAAAACCCAACATTCCATTATCATTCTTCGAGGCTCGTGAAGACTCATCTAAAAATAATGTAGCGCATCTCTCACCCTGGGCACAAAGATTCTAAAGCATGGAGAGTATCACAAAACAATAACTCGTAAATGTTATTTAACCCACTCAAGAACCCTAATACGAAATATTACCCTCGTAGGCTAGTAATGACCATTTAAAGAACCACAAGGTCTTCACCTGAAAGACCGACCTAAAGCATGGAGAGTATTGGCCAAGACAATAACATCCCATGTTATGCAACTAAGGTTTTGAATATATGGGCCATAAATACACTACCGCAATATGAAAAAGGCAGAATCATCAAAGAACCTAAAGATCTTACTCCCAAATTTTTTTACTTCAAGAAGGAGTGGTTTTAGCCGTCATCCTCCAAGTTGTCATCCTTGGAGGGTGTTTGGCAACCGAGAAAGCGGAGAAAGAAGGGAGAGAGAAGAGAGAAAAGAAAAGCAAAAACTAAAATAAAGACTTTATTTACAAAAATAAAACTACAAAATTATTCTCCCAAAGACTGATGCTTCTGAATCATTGCTAGGTTAAAAACAAGAGGGGCTTATATAGGCCTCCTCAAGGTATGAAAATACCAAAAAACCCAACAATCAGGCTAAGTTAATGGACAGCAAAAGAGAGTAATACACCAAAAATCAAGCCTGTCAGACACTACAAAGCACACGAGGCATCAAATTCGCTTAGGCTGCATTTCCTGGCTAGCTTAGCGAAATCACCGTGCTCTCCCCGCGCCATCGCTCCATTGGTCATTGTTCCGGCCGGCTTCATCACTTTTCTTCCCGCCATTTTCTTCCATTTTCTTCTCTTCTTCCTTCTACTGATATATGATGTCGTAGCTTTGACTTAAAATCTTTCTGCGTTGGATCGACTCAACACTTCTTTGGCATGATTATCTCACAAAATCGCAAAATTGCCACAAAATGCTATCATTAGAATATATTGCGGACCGTAATGCGTGAAATCGGTTAATTAAAGATGTTTAGTACAACAAAGCACTCAAACCTATAAATAGGTTCAAAATCGCGACTGGGCACCAATCGACTCCAATGTGCAAATCGAAAGTTAATTGCTGGTTTAGCGCCAATAAAAAGTGCTCAAAACCTCCAATAAACAGGGTTCAAAATATAACTATTTGGGCACTAATCACTAGGGCATACAGAATTTTACTGTAGATTCATCAAAGATTTCTCAAAAATTTCATGACCATTATGCAAACTATTGGAGAAGGATGCAAAATTTGAATTTGATGAAGCATGCAAGTCTGCATTTGAGGAAATCAAATCCAAATTGGTTATAGCTCCCATCATGGCTACACTAGATTGGAGCAAAGAATTTGAAATTAGGTGTGATGCCAGTGATTATGCAATGGGAGCTATTTTTGCAAATGGTGTTATACATATTCGTAGTCATCTTTATGCCTAAGAAGACCTTCAATGAAGCTCAAGAAAATTATTCAACAACTGAGAAGGAAATACTGGCAATGGTCTTTGTTTGTGAGAAGTTCAGGCCATACATATGGGATCCCATGTCATCAAACACAGTGATCATGCAGCAATCAAGTATCTCATGGAAAAGTATACTAAACCAAGATCGGAGTAAGATGGGAAGTATTTACATAATTTGACTTAGAGATCAAAGACAAAAAGGGCAATGATAATGTGATAGTTGATCGCTTATCTAGAATAGAAAAGCATACTGAAGAGGAAAGAGAGATTGAAATTGAGGAAAAATTCCTTGATGAGCAACTTTTTCAAGTAACAATTCAAGTTCCTTGGTATGTTAACATAGTGAATTACCTAGCATGTGATATTATGCCACCATAATTAAATTATCAGCAAAAGAGGAAGTTGAGGATAGATGCCATATTTATATTTGGGATGACCTAGTGTTGTTTACAAGAGGGGCATATTAGATCATCAAAAGATGTGTACCAGAAGTTGAGCAGGGTGAAATTTTAGATAAATTCCATGCATCACCATATGGAGGAGCTGAGAAATGAAGCTTATGATAATGCTAGGATCTACAAGGAAAAGACTAAGAAATGACATGATTAGAGAATTATGAGAAGAGAGTTCAAAGTAAGAGAGTAGTCCTACTGTACAATTCAAGTCTCAAACTGTTCCCAGGAAAGCTTAAGTCAAGGCGGAGTGGTCCTTACACAGTGATTACAGTCACACCCTTTGGAGCAGTTACATTGAGAGCAAATTCAGGGAATGAATTCAAAGTGAATGGGCAAAGACTTAAACATTACCTTGGAGAAATTCTGAATGAAGAACAGTCCCATATTATAAGAGATGGAAAGAATTGCTAAAATGAGAACATATTACAATAATGTCCAACTAAGGACATTAAATTGAGCAGCTAATGGGAGGCAACCCAAAATTTTTGGTCAGTGTAAGGAAGCATGGGATATTCTTCAGTATAAAGAAGTGCTTGTCAAAAAAGGATAAATTCAAATTTGAGCTAAAATGAAATCTCTGTGAGGATTTTCCAATTACTTTATTTTTTTAAATTTCATTTACTATTATTTCCTTTCATTTCTAGTTTATTTTTGTGTGTTTGAATTTTGTTTGATTAATTGAAGTTCTTTGATTTTTCTTAGGTTAATTTAGTTAGACTTAATCAGTTAAATAACTGTGAATTTATGAGATATAAATATGCATTTCTTCGATATATCTGTGAATGATTTGGTAAAAATTTCTCAAATTGAGTATGCTGAATAAATGAAAGTATAGAAAATAAGCAGAAATCAGGAAGAAGAAATTCATCTCAACGTTGCAACAACATTTCCCTATCACAACATCAGCTCTAACATATTTCCAATGTCGCGACATCAGCCCCAAAAATTTTTCAATGTCGCGACATTAGCTTCATAAGTTTCCAATGTCGCGACATCGAAAATTCAAAGTTGTGAATCAAAGCAAAGTCACAACATTGCAACCCTAATGTCGCGACATAGAGTCAAGTCACTTAAAAATCTTAATCAATGTCGCGACATTGAATCCTCACATTTCTACAATGTCACGACATTGCACTTAGGGCAACATCTCTATTTAAGAGAACACATTAAAAAAATTGAAAATATAAACCAAAATTCTTTAACCTTCTGAGCTCTAACCTTTTCCAACCTCCAATTTTGAAACCAAGAAAAAAAATTGTCTAGTACTAGTTATCCTACCCTAAACAAGGTGATTGGAAATATTGTGGAAGATGCGCTTAAGAGCAGAGTTGAAAAATGTAGAATCGTGATCAGTTCATCGAGGAAGTTGGGGAAGAGACATGAGGCAAGGTCAGACAGAGAAGTGAGAGCTCTCACTAATAAAGGGGCGAAGGCTTTGAAGAAGATCCTCGCAAAGAAGGGATTCGTAGAAGAAAAAGGGTTTAAGGACCTAGTTCCGCCCTTCAGGGAGGAAGTAGAAAGAAGAGGATGGGGGGCTGTTTACAAACATTTGGAGCCGGGTAGAAAAGCCCTAGTAAAGGAATTCTATGCAAACTTGGAAGAAAGAAGGAACCTAACTTGCTATGTGAGGGGGAGATGGATCCCTTTTGGAGAAAGGGCCATCTCCCAACTGTTTAGACTCCAAGAAGGTGGGGACTGCACTGAGTACGAGAAGCTTCAGTGAAACCCCAACTTCAAAGAGATTGTAAAAGAGCTCACAGGAGGCTAAGGGAAATGGCAGAGAACAAGAACTATCTCCAACGCCTTCATCAACGAAGGAGATCTAACAGAAGTTGGAAAGGTATGGTTTTATTTCTTGACTATAATGCTTAAGCCTTCCAAGCATGTCTCAACTTTGAGACAGGATTGCGCATTACTTTTGTATGTGTTGTTCAAGCGCTATGCACTGAATGTGGGGAAGATAATGGAAGAGTCCATCTTGGACTATGTAGATGGGAAATTCTCAAGAAATATTCCCCACCCTCTTTGATCACACTTCTATGCATCAAAGGGGGTGTAAAATTCATTGAAGAAGAGAAAGCGATAAGGGCCACCAATCAGAAAAGGGATGAAGAGATGGAAGCCTCCTTGAACTATAGGGAGAAGCTATGGATTGACAATTTGGATATGTGCAACTCCAATATGATAAAGATGTACAATGCCTAAGTGAATTTAAGGGTGCACTGAATTCTATTGGAGGAAGGCAAAATGAGCTGATAAAGTTTAAGGCTAGGATGGTAGAATGGTTTACCAACAACCTAGCAGGAGATAAAGCAACTAAACCACCTCAAGCTTCCATCTCTGACTTAACTCCATCTCAGGCTAGTTACCAATATGAACCAGTAAACCTAAAAACCTCAAAATCCCAAATGCAAAAGAAATGAACTTAAATGTATCTCTCCTTCTCTCCCTTTCTTTGTAATTCAATTCCTTGTAATTAAAAGTATAAATGAAAATTAGTTTCTAAATATGTGTGTCAATGTGTCTATCTTTCTTTTTTTTCTTATTTCTTGTGTACTTTCAATTCTAAAATCTATGAAGCATACTCAATTTTGAACTTGCTAAATTTTGTAATAAATAATTGGGCATTTAGTTGTATTGGGTGCACTAAAATGCTAGGTTGAATTGATAAAAAGCTGAAATCTAAGTGTTTAAGTTGTTTAGACAGAAAATATAGAACTTGAAAAATGAGGAAAACTGATGTTTCTAGAATTTGTGATAAATGTGTCTTGTGTTGAATACCTTTGCATATTTGTAAAATTTCTTAATGATGCAAGTTGTAAAATTGCTTGTTTCTGCTTAGGTTAGTAACACCTTATAGGATTAACTATAAATTTAGTCTCAAAAGGTCCTAGAACTTGTCGTATTATTGTTCAAAGAAAAATCCTAGGCATCACAACCAGTAGGAAATGATTTAAAGCATCCTTGGATAAGCACCTTACATAAAGTTACCATGTGATATGCTATATGCATATACCCTAGTACATTATTTGAGCCTAAATGCCACCTCTTACTCTATCAAACCACATGGAGAACCTAACTAATTTAAAATTCTGATATTTCAGTAAAGAACCCTATGTTTGCCCAAAATTGCAAAATAAGTGCAGTAAAAGTGATCAAGAGGACACTCACTGAATTAAGGATAAGAATTAAGGACGTGGAAGGAAAAACAATTGAGAAAAGTGATGAGTCCTAAACTCATCTATTTTTAGTCCATTTTTCTTGAATTTTTTTTAGAAGTTTATAATTTATTTTAATGCAGAATTATGGAATAATCACCAACTTTGTGTTTATGTGTTTTGAAAAGAAGCAAATCCGAAGAAGAAAAGAAGTAGAAAATTTTGGCTATGCGTAAATGTCGCGACATAATCTTAGATCGTCATGACATAATCCTGTATCGTCGTGAATGTAAGCTCAAGGCAACCAAAAGAGGGATAGTATAGAAATAAGCAATTTTATATCATGACAAAGGCAAGGCTAGACTCAAAGTGGAAGTTATTCACGGTGCTTCAGCAGATCAGGTATTCCTCGAATCAACAATATTTATAACCTAACACTCAGATCAAGGTGAAGATAGCTACTATAGTAATGTGCTGGTTCTAGGATCGTCCACATGGATGGGTTTTCTTTGTGGGAATGGCTAAAGTTACACTAGTGATTATAATTTGGATATTAGGATTGGATAAAAAGAGTGGGTTTTAGTAGTTGAAATCGTAACCAAAGTGAAGTAAAATATAGAAAGAATTCCCTTGAAGTATTAGGTCACCGGGCTTGGGTTCCTAGGGCAAATAAGGGGTTCTCGGGGTCTTTTCCTCGCATTGGGGATAGTAGCATATAGTTACCTCCCAAATCAGATTTTGGTTTAGCTATGAAACTTGACCCTCAATAACTATCCTTTGAAAATGGCATTCAATGCCCATTAATGTTCTCAGTAAGTTAAAAACCTATCTCCTTGAGTCACCTTCTGATGACTCATAAATGATAACTAATCAACATCACAGTATCTAACAATAAGCATCCAATGAGTCAGAGAAGTTTATCATCATATAATAAACCATTCAAGGTGAATCATGGATCAACCTAAAGTTGAAGGAGAGAACATCAATGAAAGAGAATACCTATGTTGAAAACATGAGAGACCCTGCTTTACCCCGGACTTTTAATGAGCTCAAGACTCCAACACCTACAATTTTCTAGACTCCACCTATCCATCGTGTAACGAGCAACAAAGTCGATGACTCCAACCGCTTGGTTTAGTTTAAAGACTTTCACATATACCCTCGAATATGCTCGAGTTTCCAGGAAAGTGTCACAATAAATTTTTTTCTTTTCTTTTTACTTTTTTTTTTAAAAGACTCGCGGGTCTTTTATTCAAGGGTCCCGACCTATTAGCTACAAAGTACTAGGGCTACTTTTGCTGGTTTTTACGAGGCAAGACAGCTTTTTCAAAGATATAATTGAAACTCAATGTGCACAATGTGGTTAGTTCAAAGTGGAAGAAATAAGGTTGAAGACAAGAAGAATTTCAACGCTTATCAACTAAAAATAAGCAAAACACCATCCTAACATCAACAACATCAGACAAGACTCCAATTTCCTCATATAGAAGTCAGCATTACAAATTTTTTTCGTAGGTGAGAAATGAAACAACAACTAAAACATGTTGAAAACTAAAACATATACTAGATCAGAAGAAAAAAAAATACTAGCAAGTAATTCAACTAAATCAAAACGGACTTGCTCAAAACATAAATGGTACTTCCTTCATTAACTCTCCCCCCAACCAAATATGACATTGTTCTCAATGGGTCTAGAGTGGAAACTGAATGAAGGAAGTGATACCTCCTCAAGTAGTCGCGGAGGGTAAAACCTCATCCTCCTCCCGTGTCTGAGCCGGAGCGCTGACGAAAGCAAACAAGCGAGCGCCAAAGCCACAGGGAAACTCGATAATCATAGAGCCGCAGGGTACAACTGCTGATTCTATGGCTACTGCTACTGGAGTGAGAAGGATAGGTGGCAAGCCCAGGTTTTGCTGAACCTTAGCAAGGATGGTTGTATGATGAGTAAGGACAATTGTATTTTGAGCAAGGACAGTTTTGGTGCGAGCTATCCACTCTGCTATGGCAGCTTCTGCAGTAGCGAAGGACGATATAGTTGCAAAATTTCAGACAGTGGCCATGATGGAAAGAAAATACTGATCAGTGATATGAATAGATGCCACTGGTGGTGAAGAGGAGCTGGGGTCAGCTGGAGCAATGGGAGCTGGAGATGAGGAGCGGGCTGCAAGCACTGATGGAGCAAACACGGAGTTAGAGGTAGTAGGTGGTGACAGTGGGGGGTGTGGCTCTGACGAAATTTCTTTGGAGGCCCTCTTGGTCCTATGGTGGATCTCTGCGGGGATGCGCCTCGGCGGGGAGAGTCTGCTGGAAAGGGCGAACTAAACTCTTGCCACTTCTCTTGATGCATCTGACCTTGCAAACTCGAAGGGTCTCTTGATGGGGCTAAGCCGGAAAGCCTATGTGCTCCAATACATGACATAGCAACCGCGGAAATAATATTGGAATGGTCTCGGCTCTGCAGAGGTGCTTCCAGTGTATCTTCTCTTCGAAGTGGAAGAGGGATGTCATAATAAGCTCTAGGGGCTAAACCAAAAGCCCTCCGAACAAGATGTTGAAGAGGAAATAGATTAGACTACAGTATATGGTCCACAAAAAGCATCCCTAGTGGAAGTTGTCTCCGGAAAAAAATAGGGCCAGTTGATGTATCTTGTGAGAGGATCCTAACCATCTCTCGAGGTAAAGGATGTGGCCATTGCCTATAGTCCGCGGAATTGGCCAGGATCACTGGGAGGTGAAAAGCCGTTTCTAAATCAATTGCCGGGAGGATGCCCTAACGACCGTCAATGGTGAAGCGGATAGCAGTGGGATTGCGCTCACCACAGAACATCATGGACTGGTAGAAGTCGATCACTACCCTCTGATAGAAGAATCGGCGATGAGTAATGAATGGCTCTAGAAAGTAGCGCTGAACAAGTCCTATTAAGTACTGGAGCTCCAACAGGCTGGAAAAAGCAAGAATATCATAAAAGTATTCATTATGGAAATACTTGTTCCGGCAGATAGTGTTTCCTTCTATTGGAGCAGAAGAGAATAGTGGCCACATCACAGTAGGCAGAATTGAGGTGGGTAACATTGGAACGTTGAGTGATGCTCTCGGAGGTGGAGGAGACTGTGGAGGCACCTGTGGCTAGGACTGGGAAGACTCTCTGGGGCTAGAGGTCCTGGCCCGCATGGGTGAAGGCGGCTTGAGCACGGGTTGTGTGTGAGGGGTAGCCGTGAGCATGGGTCAAGTCCGAGTCTCATACCTACGCATCATGGGAGAGGCAGGGGCAGCAGCTTGGGAGATTTCAATAGGATCCGCAGGATTAGTAGAGGTTGGTGGCATTGGTGGTAGCCTTGTGCCTTATCTAGGAGAGAGGGGCCATGCAAGGTGTTAAGAGGATGAGTTATGGCCTCCGCGGGTCTTTCCATAGCTTCTGCCTGGATGGATGAGGGCTTCAGGAGAGGGGGGAGAGGGGGGTGATTATTGCCCAAATAGTGTTGTTTTGAGCCCTGTTCATTGCAGGTTTTGAGTACTTTTTGTGTACTAATCAACTTAAATAACTCAATTGATACCTTGGGTCCTCGACTATACTACTAATCATATTTTATTGGATATTTTGTAGTTTGCAAACCCAGTGCACCATTATCTTAGTCAGTTCAAATCGAAGAACCAGTAGAACTCGAAGCTACGTAATATGGCGAAGGCAGTTGAAGCTAAATACGGAGGAGAGTGAGCATTCTGGAGATTTTAAGTTAGTGCAAATTTTACAAATTTGTGAAGATTTCGCGGCCGATACTGTTAGTTGTGTTGACCACTTTTTGGCGCTTTTGGTGGTTTATACCAAGAATTTCCCTGATGTATTTTGTTGTTTTTCATACCTTTGTAATTTCCTTGACTGCGAGCGATATAAGCTTCGGTCAAGCTGCAGCTAAAATCAATCGGTCCATCAAATCAATAAGAGTGGCGCAAGCTTTCGAACTTTCCGCGGGTGTGATTTTCTCTCATCTTTCTCTCCCTTTCTTGCATTTTCTCACAATCCAAACACCCCTTGAGGATGACAACTTAAGGGATGCTAGGCTAAACCCCTCTCATCCTTGAATAGGAGGGTCACTAGGTGGAAATTTTGAGGTAAAGCATTGTCCTCTTGTTACCAACGCAAGCATTTATTATCATTTATGTTTCTACATCTTACATTAGGTTTGAATCCCTGTGATGTACCCTGAGTGGCCAGTACTTGGCAAGCTTTAAAGGCTCAGTGGATACTTATTGCTAGATCCACTTATGCTAGCTTAGTTGCCATTTATTTGCTCCTACATGTTAGATCCAGGGTCAGTTTTAACTACTTCGAAACACTAATGGTTAGGAGAAAAACTTTTAGGGTTCAGTCTTTATGGCTACACATAGATCCGGTTCGGGAAATGACTATAGGTTATCCTCTAGCGAGGGGAAAGGACGAGGACAATATGTTTGCCTTAGAACTGACCCCGGTGTTTCCGAAACTTTAGGATTTCTTACACACTTTATTTCCCTACGATTCACGGTTTTGAAGCCATCGACCTCCTTTGTTTTTACAAGAAACCCCGAATCCAAATTGGAAACACCATTTTCAGTCAACTGTGACTCACTTCACATGAAGAAAACCCATCCCTAAGTTCGACCATAGACCACAATACTGCAGTAGCTTTGCTACGGCAATAGGAATTCTAGGATACAAATTTTGTTGATTGGAATTTGCACTGCGTAGCCTGAAATCAAATGTGCCAGATTCTGGGGATGGTGTCGTATTGTGAGTGAGAAGCTGTTGAACTTGTTATCCACATCCCCGTATTGGTGAATTCTCATTCTCTGTTTATTTTACCATTATTCCCCATTTGATTCAACTGTAGGAAGTTCGTGCCATGGTAGGGTGATCGGAATCAACAAAATTTGTTTCTATTTTCCTCCTGCTAGTAGTCGAGCTTTCTCTTGCAGTATATGGTCTAGGGTGAGGAACACGGGGATGGGTTTCATCCCATAATGATTTGTATCATGATTCAAAATGGTGAGGTTTTTTGATTGGTGCCCAGTGCTATTTTGAACCTATTTATTATAGGTTTGGAACTTTTTGTGTACTAATCATTGTAATTAACTGATTACATTAAGGTCCCTATTATTACGTCGCATTTTGTGGCAAATTTTGCGAGTTTTGCAAGCTATACATCTGAAGTGTGAGTCGATCCAAGCACGAATAATTCGAGTCAAACTCGGCATTACGGATCGAGACGGAAAGGAAGAAGAGCAAAAGTGATGAAAAATGGGCTATTTCTTGAATGCTCTTCCTAGGCACTATTTACCATCCTGCCACTGCCACTGCTCACATTTGACTTCCTGCTGCCCGTTTTTGCCTTTTGTTCCCTTTTTGATTTTCTTCCAAATTTGTCCCTTGTATTAGCTTTTAGTTTTGTTTTTTTTTGTAATTTGTAAAGGGGTTTGGCTATAAGGCCCAGGGCCGAAACCTTGTTGGGAGATGAATAAGAATTTAGGGCATAAGCTTTTATTGGATTTTCCGTTTCCGCCTGCTCCATTTCTGCGCCTTCTCTTTCCTTTTCCGGCTGCAGGCACACCTGCAGGGATGACAACTGGAGGATGGTTGAGGCAGGTCGTTTTCTCCTTGAAGGGAGGGTTCTTTAGTTAGGGTTTTGGGAGGTAACTAACGGTTCCCTTTGTTTTTAACGTGAGTTTTATTAGCATTTATGTTTCCTATTTCTCACTCTAGGTTAGAACTCATTTATTATGCCTTCATTGATCAGTATTTAGCAATCTTTTGGGGTTCGGTGGATGCTTATTTATAGATCCATGAGATTCGTGAATTGCTTTCTATTTGTCCTTTGTAGGAGGAGTAGATCGGGAGGCACGTTTCATTTTACGGGAGCATTAATGCTCAATAAATGTTGTTTTGGAAATCAAGGGAAAATCATAGGAGTTTAGTTTTAAAGTTAAATGAGATCCGGGTTCGGGAAATGGCTATGGTCATTTTCCCCCAGTAGCGAAATGAACGAGGACCCCTCGGTGAACTTTAGAACGAATCAACTGGCCAGGCTCTTCAAGGGAGACTTCTTTTAATTTTATTTTATTTAAATTTCAGTTTTCCAAACATTATCAATCCACTGTTTTTATAAATTCCCAAAAATCCAAATTGGAATTCACCATTTTGGCCTTCACTGTTAGTCATTTGTACAAAGAAAACCCATCCCTGAGTTCGACCATTGACCGTTATACTGTAGTAGCTTGACTATGGCAGTAGGAGGAAAATAGGAAACAAATTTTGTTGATTCCGGATCACCCTACCGTGGCACGAATCAAATGGCGCCGTTGCCGGGGATGGTGCCTAAGTGCATTTGACTAGCTGTGGAACACTTGTGATCCTCATCACAAGTTTTGGTGAATTTCTTTTATATTTCATTGTCAAATTTTTTTATTTTTTTTTTCATTTAAAAAATAAAAAATAAAAAAAACAGTGTTATAGGATCGTTTCTGTGTTGTTTTTGGGTTGCCCTGTTTTGTTGCAGGAATCCATTCCCAGTGGATTAGAAATCCAAGCTACTCACTGTATTGCATACATGTCTATGAGGGATTACAGGAACTAGTCATGGAAAAGTCAGCAACCTGTGGAGAGAAATCTATATGAATATAGGTTTATGAGGGACTATAGAAACCAATGGATGAGTTCACCATATGGTAGTACCCCACAGCCATAGTTGGGGAATCACCCGATTCTCATGGGAACCAAGACCTCCACAATATGCACCTCCTGAACCTCCATTTTATGCTTCAACTCCTCAGTCACCTCAGCCACCACAATCAATCCCTCCATTTGAACAAGCCATTTTGGATCTTACCCGAATAGTGGATGACTTTATGGCAGAGAATAAGGAGATTATTGCCCATTCGAATCAGAGAATTGTCACTATGGAAGACAATTTGAACAAGAAATTAGATGGGCTGAAAAATGATTTTGAGCATAAATGGGACAACCTGCAAGATTCCATTGAAGACCTAATCGATCAGCAGCAATGTCCACTAGAGGAAGAGTGCCAAAGTGACACACCATAGCGAGAGGAGCGATCATCAGTGACAACCACTGCAAGGGCTTATAGGATTTTATTGTAGATTATGCGAAGGATTATGCGAATCCACCGGATATGTGTGATGTTGTTTTCCAAGGAGAACGAAGAAATCCTTCCTTATAACCAAGGAGGGTAGTGGAAAGAAATAGTGGAAAGCGAGAGGTTGTTTGAAGCAATTTCCCGCAAGGAATTGAACTCCAGCACCCAGCATCGAGCCACCCAGCCTTGCGTGTATCAGCGACCAAGTCTGTATCACGCCCTTACCTACATCCTGGCTGCCAACCCCAAAAACCCCTGAAGCACCCAGCATAAAGGCCACCCCATCATTTCCTATTCTACAAAACTTTAGGAAGTTAGTGGCCATTGTACAAAATTTTTCCACTACATCAAAAACTTTGGCAGTTGCTTTACATTGCATGTACGACGGTTGAATGCAGTGTAGGTTCGGTTGGAGCACGAACCTCGGCATTTCTAGCTCCACTTTTTGTTTTAATTTTCTTGTTTTATTTAATTTTATTTTATCGTATTCTATTTGGATTTCTATAATTTTTCTTGTTAGATTTTCTCTAATTTTAAGTTAATCTTTATTCTAGCTTGTTTTTCACTTTTCTGCAATTTTTCTTAATTTTTCTTGTATTAATTTTTGCAGTTTAAGTGAAATTTTGAAATCGGATTGAAGAAATTGCAAGCGAAGGAAGATCGGCACGGGGGAGATTTTCGCAGTATAGAAAATTTCGCAATGTGCAATTAAATTTTAGCTATCATAGCAAACCCAGCTATGATAGCGAATATTATGCGACCACTAACGGACAAAAGCGATTACGGTGAGGTGAGTGAAAAAAAAAAAAAACGTTTGTTTTTTTTATTTTATTTTTATTTTTATAAAAAAAAACAAAATTTTTTATTTTTAATTTTATATAAAAAAAACTTTTATTTTATTTATTTTATTTTGAAAAATGTCTACAAAAAAGTTTGGTTGAAAAATAGAAATACTATATTATTATTATTAATTTTTATTTATTTATTAATTATTTTATTTTTCAAAAAAAATAAAAAAAAATTCGCATAGCAAAATTTCGCACAGATAGCGAAATCAAATTTTCGCTATGACCCCATTGTTTTGCCTCCTATTTTGTTTTTAATAAGCTTTTCTATCCAGAACTCCGTTTAGGGTGATCAGGAATCAGCCAAAATTTGTTTCCTATTTTCCTCTTCTTAGTGATCAAACTCTTGCTGATGTATAAGCGGTCTAAGTCCGAACACGGGGATAGGTTTTTCATCCCGAAATGATTTGTATCATGATTCAAAATGGTGAGGTTTGATTAGTGCCCAAAAAAGTCTTTATTTTGAACCTATTTATTATAGGTTTTAGTGCTTTTTGTGTACTAATCATTGTAATTAACCCAATTTACATTAAGGTCCCTATTATTCTGATCGCATTTGTGGCAAATTTTGCAGTTTTTGCAAGCTATCTATGCCGAAATTGCTGAGTCGATCCAAGCACGAATAATTCGAGTCAAACTCAGCATTGCAGATTAGAGACCAGAAGGAAAGAAGAGCAAAAAGTGATGAAAAATGGAGCACTGCAGGAATGCTCTTCCTAGGCACTATTTACCATCCTGCCACTGCCACTGCTCACATTTGACTTCCTGCTGCCCGTTTTTGCCTTTTGTTCCCTTTTTGATTTTCTTCCAAATTTGTCCCTTGTATTAGCTTTTAGTTTTGGTTTTTTTTTGTAATTTGTAAAGGGGTTTGGCTATAAGGCCCCCAGGACAAGCACTGTTGGGGAGATGAATAAAATTTAGGGCATAAGCTTTGACTGTTTCCCATTTTTCCCTTACACTCCATTTTTCCGCCTTCTCTTTCCTTTCATTTGCGAGCACACCTCTGGGATATGACTTCCGGAAGGATGGTTGAAGCCCAGGTCATTTCATCATGAAGAGAAGGAGGAGTTCTTTGGGTGAGGTTTGGAGGTAACTAACGGTTCTACATTTTTTAACGTAGTTTTTATTAGCATTTATGTTTCCTATTTCTCCTCTAGGTTAGAACTCATTTTGATATGCTTTCGGTGATCGGTATTTAGCAATCTTTTAGGGTTGATGGATGCTTATTGCTAGATCGAGATTCATTGGACCTTTCTATTTGTCCTTGTGGGAGTGGAGTCGAGCGCGTTTTCATTTTTACAGGAGCATTATTTTTCGATAAATGTTGTTTGCAAAGGGGAAAATCATAGGGTTGGATTTTTAAAAAAGTTAAATGAAGGTCAGGTTCGAAATGACTATAGGTCATTTTCCCAGCCTTGAAGAAATGAACCAGGCCCCTCTCGGTGAACCTTAGAGCCGAATCCAGCGGCCCGAACACTTCAAGAGGAGACTTCTTTTTCATTTATTTTATTTAAATTTCAGTTTTCCAAACCTTATCAATCCACTGTTTTTATAAATTCCAAAAATCCAAATTGTAATTCACCATTTTGGCCTTCACTGTTAGTCATTTGTACAAAGAAAACCCATCCCTTAGTTCGATACTGAACCATTATCTTTGCGGTAGTGACTACGGCGTGGGAGAGGAAAAATGAAACAAATTTTGTTGATTATGGATCACCCTACCGTGGCACGAATCAGGTTTTCATTTGGATTTTTGGATTTGCATTAAAAAGTGTGGGAGTTGTTGTCACTAGGTTAACTGAAACAATTTAAACTAAAGTGTGGAATGGAGACCTTGAAGGCTTGGGTCACTAGCTTGGTAAAATGTGGTTATCAAGGTGTCCTCGGGTTATTTCCTCGCATTAGGGAAAATGACATATATTCATTGCCAAAATAGGATCTTTGTTTAGCGTTAAAAACCAACCCTTAAAAACACTCCTATTTGAGCGAAACACCTGCGAAGGCATTTAATGTTCGGCCGGTTTGAAAAACCCGAGCATTTAACTTTACTTTCGGTGTCGTCAAATGACATCTAATGGATGTCGATTATCTATCGTAAGGAATTCACTGAACCACGAAGCGTAATAAGTATTGACCAAGGAAATTCATTAAATAGCATTAAACCACAGTTTGGAAAGTTTGAAACACATAAATACGTGCACACTTCATTTAAACGGAGAACACTTGTCAACCATCATTAACCAAGTATGACCCTCACTCTTCAAGGTTTTGAGGCTTAGCGAAAACATCTGTGAGTTGTCATCCTCAGGGGTGTTTGAAACCCGAAAAATGAGAAAAGTAACCTAAAATGAGAAAATTTGCGTGGATTTACGATTGAATGAAAAGTTAGGATTCCTGAAATATCATAAGGTAAACTGTAGCCATACGAGAGATAATGAAATACCAATACCAAAAATATATGATTACATTGGGGATAAAATGGGAATTACACAAAAGCGAGAATTACGTTTGGATCAAATCGGATGGGCAACAATTTTACGCTGGCCATAGTGAATTTCGGCTATCATAGCGAAAATTGCGACAACTATCATGGCGAAATATGGCCATAAGCGAAATTTCGCTAGGATTATGAAATTTTTATATCATTACTTGGTACCAGCAATCCTTTAAGTACTAACTATGCCATGCTCCAAAAATCTTGATCTCTGCATTGCTTCTGCATCATTAAGCCTCCATTTCTTCATTTCCCTTGACATTTCTTCGTCCCGACAGTGAAATCGCCCAGGAAATTCATCGAACTTGGCATAAATCAACACTGATACGAAGCCAAGCTAAAATGATGGCTGAGTTCCCAAAACACTGCAAAACTACCAAAAACAACCTTGAAACAAAATCAGTAGTACTAATCGGACTTGTACATGTCAATCGGCTTAATTAATATGATTAGTACGCAATAAGCACTCAAAACCTATCTTAAATAGGACTCAAAATAGCACTTTTTGAGTCTTGTCACCCCCGGCCAGAGCACGTTGCTGAGTCGCAGCGATACGAAAAACAATCAAGGGTATGCAGGCTATGCCTTTGCAAAAAGAGTATGCTGTTCAAAAAGTGTGTGTACAAGTGAGGCTTTCCTTTAGTATGAAAAATTTAGACTCTGTACAAAAACCATCATGAGAGAACTAATGCCATATAGGAATAAGTTTCAGGGCAGCATCAATTCCAAGGAAGTCAACCTGAACTTCCACCTAAATCTAAGTGTTTTAAGATAACCAGTTTGAACCAATAAATTACAAAGATATTCCCTCCCCCCAACCAAGCTACTGCTAGGACCTTAATATGTTGACCAACCTAAATAGATTCAGTTACACTCTTATTTCATGTTTCGATTGTATTGTAGGGTACAATGCTGAAAACTCGACTTCACCAAAGTCCGTGTGAAGGTCCATAGGTGACTCCTGACGGATTAAGGTTTAGGGCGTCAAGTCGAAAGGATCTTTCGACCACAAACTCCTCCAAGCTTCACCGGACTTGAATGATTTCGAATGAAGCACTCTGACTCGCTAAACTCCACCCATCCTGGGTGTAACGAACCTGAAGTCGATGACTCCCGACCAATGAGGTTTAGGGCCTTAGGGCTTTAAAGACTTTCGCCATATACCCCTCGGACTGCGTTCGGGTTTCAAGGCAAAGTGTCACGACTTTCATTCCTTATTTTTTTCTTCTTTCTTTTTCTTTTTGCTTTTTCTTTTCTTTTTCATTTGGAAGACTACATTGGTCTTCTTTTGTGGGTAACATAAACTGTGCGAATTGGAGTCAACGGATCTAGGCCGGTTTGCAAAGTAGAAAAAGAGAGGTATACTTCTAACCTATTGATAAAAACTGATGTGCAGTATGTGCGATTAGCTAAAGGTGGAAATACAAGGTTGAATATGCTGGAACTTCAATCGACCAAAAACTGAATCGTGCATGGAACTGTTTTAACATTATGGTATCTGGGGCTTGATTCTTCAGCTAAGGTAGAAATTTGAAACAAAATAGGCACAAAATGATTTGCAAAAGTGTAGAAAAATGTAAATATTGCTATAAAGCTTTGATATAACCAAAGTGGCTAATACAGGCTTAACATAGCTAAACCTGACAAAGTATTACTAACACTATCGGCTAATACATGCATCTATACAACCACATACAAAATAAGTAGGTAGTTAATGAAAGCTAAAAACAAGACAAAAAATATGATAGAAGACACTCCCGATTCTAACTTTTCCCCGACCAGTATGAACATGTCTCCACTTGGTAGGATCGGAGAAAGCTAAAGAGGGAGTGCGACAACTACTCGCTATCGTGGCGGTGTAGATGTTGGTGGATCTGAAGATTCTTCTTTGCGACTGCGGCGCATATCCAAGGAGGTACACTCTTGTGGACTGATCTCGGAGTGGGGTACGTGCAGGCTCTATCTCGGCGGCGAGGCGGGAGACCGAGGTGGCTCATGATCCGAAGAAGCATGGCGTGATTCTGCGCTATAGTGACCTCGGCTCGGGCCATCCGCTCGTCCAACGATGCCTGTGTAGTAGCAAGTGCACAGACAACATCCAAAACAGCAGCTACCTCCCTATAACTGAAATGGATATGCTTTCGGGAGGCTGGCTGTATTTGTATAGGAAGAGCCCGGCCCGGTGTCGATGGAAATTTTGAGGCGGTGGGAGGTGGAGATGAAGGATATGAATCTGGAGCGGGGTCCTCCTGCACCACTCCTCCACCTATGGGCGGGAGGCTCTCCCCTCGGTGGGTCCTCGCATCATACCGCTGCCTCCTCCTGCTTCTTTGGAGAATAATGAGATCGGCATGTAAGAGATCGCTCCATGGATGGGACACAGTCTGACTGATCAGCCGCTCTAAATGCTTGTGGCTCCTCGAGACCCCGGATGCTCTGGGACTTGGCTCGGCCCAGCCTCGGCATCGATGGGAAGGCTCTCGGCTCGAGACCGGGCCCATGCGGTGGACCTTCTCCTCAAAATGCGTGAGGAAGTCATGGCTGTTTCGGAGGGGCTAAACGGAATCCCTACGAGATCTGTATAAAGCCTCGAGTATGGCTCCCACTGCTTGTTTGTGCATGGTCTTTGTAATGGAATGGGTGAATTAGAACACGTGGTCCTAAGACATTTGTGGTGGAAGTTGCACAATGGAAGAGTATAGGTCCATTGTAGTATCTCGAGCAAGCGTGGGACCATCTCTCTGTGATGGTGATGTACTATAACTTGAGGTCGCGGGGACCTCTTGGCGGGCCTAATGCGGCTATGTGTCAGCGGCTGAAGTACTCTTGGGCGGTCGTCGATCTTTGAGCAGACTCAACGGACTAGGCACTCCACAGGATGTCATAGTGTGGTGCAGAACTTCAGCCACCTGACCGGGATGGGCCTCGGCGTCGTGAAGGGTAGCGGTGAATGCGTCGGATCAACCGCGCCGAGTCTGAAGCGGTCGCGAGTCAACAGGTATGTCATAGTATGGCTCCCCCATGGAAGTCTCGCAGCGGATCCATGTTCCTTGGAATCGGATCGTAGGTGAACATAGGGCGCCTAATCCTCGGCCGTGATAGGCGGGGCGACGAACCACCCCCGATCAGGCGGGGTGATGGCTAGAGCGAGATCGAAGACTCCCCGGCACGATGTCAGGGCGCGGCAGGAGGCGGGGCCCTCTGCGTGGTCTCTGTCTGGAGAAGGGGCGAGGTCCCACCATGGTCGAGCTCGGAGCACAGAGACTCACTCCGGTATAGCGGTGAGGGCTAATGTGAGTGTGGTGACTTCTGCAGCCTGGTCGAATGAGCATGCAGCCCCCAGTGCCGGCAAGAGTCTCGAGTGCGGGCGGAACCTGGAGCTGGGCGATGGCCTCCATGGAGTGCGAACCATGGCTGTGAATTACATCGTGCTGCGAGGCGGAGGCGAGACTCTGGAAAATGCAGGGCTGATGTAAGCAACGGCAGCGGGCTGGTGTGTCTTGTGAGGCGCCGGGTGGACCGAGGGCAGGCGAGCGGGGCGGTGCACCGGGTGGGGCGCGGCTGCAGTAGTGGCGGTGCGGGGACTGGGAGGAGCTCGAGGCACGGTGCGAGGAACTTTGTGGGAGGCGGCTGCAGGAGGGAATGTGAATGGAAATGAGATGGGAGCCCCCTTTTATGGCTTGGGTTAGACAGCCCAGAAGGGTCCGGGAGTGGCTAGAAGAGCCACATGAATGAATTTCGCCATTATTGCAAAATTCATGCCTGCACCATTTTCCAACCTACAGAAAAAAGCACAAAATTTAATTTGGCTAAATTAAAAAAAATAAAATAAAAGTAAAAATAAAAAATAAAAATAAAAATAAAAATAAAAATACTAAAAAATTAAAATTTTTATATTTGGTTAAAATTAAGATAAGGAAAGTTACTAAAAATAGCATAAACTGAAAATTAACCAAATTAAGCTAAAAATCAAAATTTTTGAGCTGTAGTTTGGTCTCATTGGGACAGGCAAACCAATTACAGTTCGATTCATGGAGGATCCAGGAGAAGGAGCTCCTTCACCCCTGCAGTGATGTGTTGCAGCCTTCATGCTCGGCTCCTTTGTTTTGAGCTTCTCTTCGCTTGCGATCTTTGGGAAACGATTTACCGCGAGTGGCTTGATGCGACCAAATTCTCCATCAACTGCTTCACTTTCCTTCACCAAATCTGCTTGCAGTTTGTGGGCATTTGGTTTCCCTGCACTTGGACCAATTGAGCAGACTTCATCAAATTCTTGCCCCTCACCCTTTTCTGGCTTGTGCTTGTTGCTCAGGTGAAAAATGTTGAGCTCCAGTGTCATGTTGCCAAGTGTGAGCTGCATGACTCCATTCCGACAATTTATTATCGCATTGGAAGTGGCCAAAAATGGCCTTCCCAGGATAATTGGCACATGGTTAAGCCCACTTGCGATCGGTTCGGTATCAAGCACTACAAAGTCCACTGGGTAGTAGAATTTGTCCACCATAACACATCCTCTCTTATTCCTTAGGAATTTTAAGTCGATCAGCTAATGATAGAGTGATGTTGGTAGGCTTAAACTCCCCTAAACCCAACTACTTATATCTTTGAATGGCATTAGGTTTACCTGCGGCCCAGGTCTAACGGTGCCTTGTTTGCTCTGAGTCCCTCCGATGTTGAGCGATATTGTGGGGATCCACGAATCCTTGTATTTCCATGAAGTCTTTGCTCTGCGAGATGATGACAGGCATTGCATTAGGAAGGCTTTCGTTTGTGCCCAACCCTCTCTTGGTATTACGCCGTCTTTCAAAATTTTGCATATGTTGGGACACAGCAATCATGTCGACGATTAGGATATTTATAAACACTTGTAGCACCTCCCGAATTTCAGCTTGGTTTGTGATTTTTTTCTTGCCTCTAAGTGCTTGAGGAAATGGAGGGGGCATGTTCTTCTTCATTGAATCTTCTCTGATTATTATTCTCTCGGGCTCAACTTCCTTTTCCTTTCCTGTTTCTTATTGATACGTGGGCCTTGGTTTGCTTCGATTTCTTTCACTCCTTAAAGTGATGATAGCCTTTGCCATCCATCATTGAGTTTACGGAAGAACCTGTTCATGGACTCCTTTGGATTTGGCGGTGTTTGAAGGGAATCTTCTTCTCACGTACCTCCGATGAAATTGTTAATCATGGTGATGGAGTACTATAGGTTATCGATCTTCGATTAAGGTTTCTTTCAAGCCATCTATTCTCTGGTTCGGGTGCTTTCCAGTATCTATTATTTGAGCCAATTGTACATTGATTCCCTTTTGCTCTTCCACAAAATTGCCTACCACCTTGCTCAAATTTAAAATAGCTTGTTCAACAGGGGATGAGGATGGCTGTGGTTGAGGTGAGGAACCAAACTGTTGTTTGGCACCAGGAGGCACATATGCAGGGGGGTTAGGCTTCGAGATTTGAACAATTTCTCGGTGGAAATTGTATGTATTACCATATGGGGCATTGTTTTGTGGCTTGTATTGGCCCACATCATTGGCATGCTCGACATCGTCTCTCGAGGAGCATTTGGGCGGTGTCCTTGAGTGGACGGTGGATTGGCAATTGATGCATGGGTTGGCACGTGCGAGGATTTAGATCCTTTATACCTCAGTATAGCCTTTTTCCTTCTATCTCTTCCACCTTCCTAGCTAAGGTTGATATCTTTGCTTTCATCTCCATATCTTGGAAAATTACATAATCACCTCCCCTTTTTGTGGGTCGAAGGCTTCATTCTTTGACTTCCTCGGATTAGAGGTTCATCCAGTGCCTTGGAAGTTTCAGCCACATAATTCGAAGTTCATGTCTTCATCTGGGTTTTTCTTTCGAGAGGAATGCCTCCACACATGGTTTCTGTGGTTGCTTCATGGCCGGGGGCATACCATCATAAATGATTCACTAGCATCCATGTATCAAAACCATGGTGTGGACATGCCTTGGCGGTCTCCATGAACCTCTCAAACAACGATAAAACTTCTCATTATCATAAGTAGAGTAAGTGTAGATGCGCCTCTTCAAGCGACCCAGTGCTGTTGTCTTGAAGAATTTCTTCAAAAAATTCGGCTTGGAGATCGGCTGATTTCTAATTGTTCTCGGCCTCGGTGGGTGAGCCATATTTTGGCTTGTCGCGAGGTTAGAGATACCTTCAACCAGCAATTCCATATAGGTTATACCCTCCTTAAAAAGTTATGCATACTTCCTCAAAATCCCGAATGTGTAGTGGATTTTCATTCTCATGCCGTGAAAAAGTTGGGAGTAGGAGCACGGATAGGGGTCTTGCACTTGGCGTCCTCGGTGGTATGATGCGGGAAGAGCGGTAACTCTTGGAGGGTGTATGTGGGTCCCTCATTGACCTATATCTTTGTTGGATTCATTGAATTGCTTGCTAACTTTCTAGCTGTTCCGAGTGGGGATCCATTTGCTCATTGTGCACCTTGACTTCCATGACTTTGTTGATTGGTGCACTAACTCTTCTGATGCACGATATCCCTCATCGATGATGCATAAACACCTGTAACACAAAATGGGATAAAGCAAAGAACACAAACAAGGCTTGCCAAAAAGGATCAGTGTTAACCAAAATATAAAATATTTGTAAAAATGAACAGAGGCAGTAGTCTTGAGTAAAAAAAACTTGAAGTTAGCAAGCGAAATTCAAAGGGTTAAAGATCACCAACACTTGTAATGTGGATTACAAGTTCGCCATCAATAATCATCACATGATGCGGCACCATCCCGTGGCGCCATTTGATTCGTGCCACGATAAGGCGATCAGGAATCATGAAATTTGTTTCCTATTTTCCTCCCTCTTCTTGGTAGTCAAGCTCACTGCGTTATGGCGGTCTAAGGTGGTGAGGTTGAGTTTCATCCCACAAATGATTTGTATCATGATTCACAATGGTGAGGTTTTCATTTGGATTTTTGGATTTGCATTAAAAAGTGTGGGAGTTGTTGTCACTAGGTTAACTGAAACAATTCAAACTAAAGTGTGGAATGGAGACCTTGAAGGCTTGGGTCACTAGCTTGGTAAAATGAGGTTATCAAGGTGTCCTCGGGTTATTTCCTCTCATTAGGGCAAATGACATATAGTCATTGCCAAAACTGGATCTTTGTTTAGTGTTAAAAACCAACCCTTAAAAACACTCTATTTGAGCCAAAACACCTCACGGGCATTTAATGTTCCGGCGAGTTTGAAAAGGCAGAAGCATTTAACCTACTTTAATGGCTCGTAAATGACATCTAATGGATGTCGAGTGTATCTCTCGTAGAATACACTTGAACCACGAAGCATGCAGTATTGACCAAAGGAAATTCATTAAATAGCATTAAACCCTAGTTTGGAAAGTTTGAAACACATAAATGCAGTACCTGCTTCATTTAAAACAGAGGAACACTTGTCAACCATCATTAACCAACGTAGCAACCCTCCTCTTCAAGGTTTTGAGGCTTAACGAAACATCCTATGAGTTGTCATCCTCAAAGGGGGTGTTTGGAAGCCAAGAAAATGAGAGAAATAAAAGAGAAAAATGTAACCTAAAATGAGAAGGCTGCATTGGATTCTGAGTGAATGAAAAGTTAGGGTTACAAAATGTCATAAGAGTGGCTTATATGGCCATACGAGAGATGTGAAATACCAAAAATACCAAATATATGATTGCATTGGGGATAAAATGGGAATTACCTGTAGCGGGGTCATTTGGATCAAAAAATCAGGATGGGAACGATTTTTGCTATGTGCATAATTGATTTCGTATCATAGCGAAATTACTGACATAGCGAATTTTAAGCTATGCATAATTCTCTAGGATTGCGAGAATTTTATTTATCATTCTGAAATTTTCACTTAATCCTTGTGAAAATTTTCGCCAATCCTTGCGAAATTTTAAGCTATGCCATAGCGAAAATCTTGATCTGCATTGCTTAGGCATGTTCGACCTTCATTTCTTCATTTCCACTTGACATTTCTTCATCGGCTTGATGAAATCGTGGGGAATTCATCTGAACTTGGCATAAATCACTACGTCTGAAGCGAGCTCGAAATGATGGTGAGGTTCCCGAAACGCACAATAAAGTTACCCAACTTGACCTCGAAACAAAATCGGTGGTACTAATCGAACCTGCACATGTCAATCGACTTAATTAATATGATTAGTACACAAAAAGCACTCAAAACCTATCTTAAATAGGACTCAAAATAGCACTTTTTGGGTACTAATCACAGGGGAAATTGAATATTTACACTGTGCATACCCAGTTTTTCTTTGTTTTAAGTTTAACCAACTATAACCCTTTTTGGCAGCCTTGTTTTTGGTTTCTTGTTGTTTGTATTGTGTTCCTAGGACTTTATGCAACACTGGGATAGGAACACTGCAGGCAGGCTAGAGAGAACCAGTGCACCACAAGAACAGGGGTGTGAAGTCAGTTTACATAGTAATCAGATGGAGCCTCACTTGAGGAACATGAGTCGGCCGGGGGGGATGCGAAACCCCAATGCCTACATGTGTGAGGGACCATATACACCCACGAGGGTGGGTGCACCCTCATGCATTGTACCTCCTACGAGAGATGCGGTTAATCGGGCCTTGTTGGTGCTTTGTTCTGACCTTCCCATGGTATGGAAAATGAGAATCCATACATACACATCTAGGAGTTTGAAGAAGTTTGCACAACTTTCAAGGAGGGTGCAATCGATATGGATCTGCTAAAGTTGAAGGCCTTTCCCTTAACCCTCAAAGACAAAGCCAAAATTTGGCTTAATTCTCTAAGGCCAGGCCATGAATTAGGCGGAAGCGCAGCCGGAGTTTTGAAAAAGTTCTTGGTGCACACGGGACCCGACAATTTGAAGGCAAATTTACATTTTTAGCCATGATAATGAGAAGTTCTGTGTTGGGAGAGATATGGAAACCATCAGTGCATGCCCACACCATGGCTTTGATACATGGATGTTGGTCAACCACTTCTATGATGGAATGTCTTCTACCATGAAGCAACTATTGGAGACCATGTGTGGAGGGGACTTCCTGAGCAAGAATCTAGATGAAGCCATGGACTTCATCAACTATGTAGCTGAAACCTCCAAAGCTTGGGATGAGCCAAATCCTAGGGAGACAGACATGATGAGGCCACCAGCAAATCAAAGGGGCGGCATATACTCGCTCTCAAAGGACATGGAGATGAAAGCAAAGTTGTCCACCTTGACTAGGAGGTTGGAAGAGCTTGTAATGAGGAATCAGCATGAGGTACGAGCAGTGACTAAGGTATCTATGCCTAACCAACCATGTTTTAACTGTTAGTCCACTAAGCACCAAGGAGAGCATTGCCCAAGTGTTCCTTGATGAGGACTTTATTGGTTGAACAAGCGATGCGGGTGGGCGTCTCTGACCCACCAGCCCTTGACCCCGTACGATGTACCTAGAGCCCGACTAGAGGAACCACCCAAACCTCTCTTGGAAACCAAAACCTCCTCCCTATGTGCCTCCTGCTGCACAACAACAGCAAGGGTCCTCAGCCCAGCCACTACCACCACTATCTTCATCTCCAGTTGAACAAGCTATTTTGAACTTGAGTCAGGTGGTGGGTAGCATGTGGAAGAGCAGGTAGTGAATGCTCGGGCCGATCAAAGGAATTGACACGATTGGAAAGCATACTCAATAGAAAATGAGCAATCGGCACTCAAAAATTTCTCAAAAGCGACAGCACATGGCGAAATTTCCAAAAAATATGACAACTTTGCGATATTCAATCTCGAGACTATTGACTAGCGGCATATGCGGGGAAAGGGAAATTCCTCTGAACCTGACAATCCCGGGGGGCGCACGCAAGTGAGCTCCTCCAGTGAGCCAAATTCTAGGATGGATGAAGTTAAGACAATCATCCCATTGAGAAGGGGCAAAGAGCTCAAACAACCAACACCCAAAGTAGTAAAACAAGGCCAGGAAGTTGAAGAAATTGAACCAGAGGAGGTGGTGATCAAGCGGAATGGCATGAGAAAAAAGCACACCCCACCTTTTATGACGCACTAGCAGCTAAAGAAGGCCATTAATCAGGCTGAAATGTTAGAAGTGTTGAGGCAAGTAAAGGTCAACATCCCCCATGCTTGACGTGATCAAACAAGTCCGCCCTCCCTTAAAATTTTGAGAAGGACTTTGTGTATAGTGAAAAGGAAATTTGAATGTTGGCTTGAGAAGATCTGGCGAGCAAGTCGGTGCTATTATCCAATGCAAGACTCCGGTGAAGTATAAAGATCACGTTGTCGACCATCTCGGTTAATATTGGAGGCACTTATTGTGGAAAAGGGCATTCTTGAACCTTGAATTTTGAGTGTGAATCTCTCCTATTTGATGTCTGGCGGCTCGAGTTGGGAGAACTAAAGCCCACCTCCATCACACTGTATCTAGCAGATAGATCAATCAAGATACCAAAGGGGACAGTGGAAGATGTCCTAATACAAGTGGACAAATTCTAGTATCCATTAGATTTTGTTGTACTTGACACAGAACCCGATGGCAGCCAGTTTAGTATGTACTATCATCTTGGGAAGACCATTCTTGGCCTTCGATGCGTTATCAATGGCAGGAAATGGTGTTATACCTTCGCATACGAAACATGACCTTAGAACTTCGACATCTTCCATTTGAGTAATAAGCATCTTCTTAGGTGGAAGATGGCCTAGAAGAAGTTTGCATCATTATTGCAATCCTAGAGGAGCAGTGATAGCGGGGGATCTGAATGTCTTTGATTGAAGAATTATTTGAGTATTCGAGAAAGGGAAGCGGGAAGTAGAGGACATGACTTGTCAGAATTTGGAGAAAGAAACGAAATTTTGCCTTTGATGATTAAGGAAGGAACAAGTAGGCAAAGTGGAGCTTAAACACATTACTGTGGGTTTAAATATGCTATTTGGAAGAAGCGGGCAGTGTCCAGTTGTCATTTCATCCACCTTTCGGCCTTCACGGGAAGAATTACAGCCCTCGCATCCTTAGGGAGAACAAGCAAGCCACAGGATGGAAGATTCTTGAATTTGAAGGGGCATTGCTTGAAATTTGCACCCATCACATCTACAGGAGAGGCAAAGTCAGGTAAAGCGACCGAGAGAAGATTGAGACCCACATGCAGAAGTGGTTAGGGCAGAAGTTCTAAAGCTATTGCAGGCTGGTATCATCTACCCCATATCAGATAGCACTTGGGTGAGTCCAACCCAGGTTGTGCCTAAGAAATCGGGGGTAACCACGGTGCATAACGAAAAAGGAGAGGAGATGCCCACCTGCCTTACCACGGGTTGGAGGGTATGTATTGATTATAGGAGGAATTTAAATGAAGTGACCGGAAGGATCACTTCCTACACCCTTCATGGATCAAGCTTCTTGAGAGGATATTTGGTCAACCCTTCTCTTTGTTTCCTAGATGGCTATTAGGATACTTTCAAATTGAAGTCTTCATGAAGACCGGAAAGACCACTTCATGCCATTTTGCACATATGCATACGAGGAGAATACACTTTGGCACAATGTAATGCCCACATACATTTGTGATGTATGTAGTATTTTCAATGATTTGGTAGAGCACATTATGGAGGTTTACATGGATGACATTACAGTCTATGGGGGGAGTTTTGAAGAATGCCTAACCAACCTATAAACTGTCTTGCATGGGTGTATAGAGAAAAACCTGGTTTTGAACTAGGACAAAGGCCACTTCATGGTCAGCCAGGGAATAGTGCTAGGGCACATTATCTCAGAAAAAGGGATTGAAGTTGATAAGGCAAAAATCAACTTGATTTCCAAATTTGCCCCTTCCCCCGCGAGAGTGTCGGGAGCTTTTGAGGCGATTCTTGGGCATACGGGGTTTTGGGAGGTTCATCATGGACTTCTCAAAAAATTGCCAATCCTCTCTACATAAGCTGTTGGAAAAGATGCCAAAATTTATTTGGGATCACGGACTACCAAAAGAGCTGAGGGCTTAAAGCCCTGTTTGACCCTTGCTAATAGTGAGAGCCCCCAACTAGCAGTTACCCTTCGAGGTGATGTGCGATGCAAGCGATCTAGCCATTGGAGCCGTTCTCGGACAAAGGGAAGAAGGAAAGCCTTATGTGGTCTATTATGCGAGCAAGACACTGAATGAAGCACAGAGGAATTACACAACCACAAAAAAGAAGCTATTGGCAGTGGTCTATGCGTTAGATAAATTTTGAGCTTATTTGGTTGGGTCGGACATAATAATATTCATGGATCATTCAGCCTTGAAATACCTACTCACCAAACAAAATGCTAAGGCTATGCTTATCAGATGGGTTCTCTTGTTGCAAGAGTTCAGCAATAGTGGGGACAAAAAAGGGTGTGGAAAATGTTGTTCAGATCTACTCGAGATTAACAATCCCACACAACACTCACACAACCCTCGGGTCAATGATGAGTTCCACTGAGGAGTCTTGGCTCTGGTTGAGGAGAACCCACTTAGTAGGCTATTCTCACATTGCAAATTAACAGCTCTGGGGGAACTACCGTGATTGGAAAGCCTGAGACAATAAATTCTTCTTCGTAAAAATTCACTCCCTACTAGTAGGGAAGAACCCTTCTTGTACAAATCTTTGTGTTGACCGGATAATCGGGAGGTGTGTGCTGACGAGCATGAGAATGTCGCCACTTCCATGAGAATGCATGTGGAGGCCATTTTTCTTCCCAGAAAATTGCAAGGAAGGTTCTGCAGTCTACATTCCATTGGCCCTCCCCTTTCAAGGATGCCCATACCATGTGCAGGGAAAGCAACAAATGCTAAAGGTTGGGGAAGATTTTCGTCATCACATGATGCCTTTAAACCCGATTTTGGTAGTTGATATTTTCGACGTATGGGGGATTGATTTCATGGGACCATTCCATTCCTCCCTTGGATACTTCTACATTTTTGTGGGAGTTGACTATGTGTCCAAGTGGGTTGAAGCAGTTCCTTCTTTGGGTGCGAGACCACGGGGTGATGCGAAATTCTTGAAAGAGAATATATTCTCTAGATTTGGGGTCCCCAAAGCCATAATTAATGATGGAGGTTCGCATTTCTGCATCAAACCTTTTGAGAGCCTCCTCACTAAGTATGGTGTCAAGCATAAAGTAGCCACCCCATACCACCCTCAAACCCGGTGGCCGAGTTGAGCTAATATGAAGATTAGTGTCTCGATGAAAGTGGTGAACTCTCTGTCGAAGGATTGGTCTCTTAAACTAATGGACTCTTTGTGGGCATCTGGAACAACCTCTGAGACCGTGCAGGCATATCTCCTTATCACCTGGTTTATGGCAAAGCATGTCCACTGCTGTAGGTGGATATATAAGGCATGGTGGGCGGTGAATTGAACTTGGATATGGATAGATGCGGTCTCAACGGGCTCCCTCGATGTCAGCCCAGCTAGAAGCGAGAATGATGCCTGCTTGACTCAAAGGGTGCAGATAAGCTGAAGAGGTGGCATGATCAACTAATAGGTCGCAAACATTTCAAACAAGGAGACCAAGTGTTGCTCTACGACTCCAAGCTCCACCTCTTTCCGGGAAAGCTTAAATAAAGATGGATTGGCCCATTCATCATCCAGGAGTTCTATCCCAATGGATCAGTGGACCCGTTCAATCCCAAAGACTGAAGGGTATTCAAGGTTAATGGGCGTGAAGCCATATGCGATTACAACACTCAATGAAACAGGAGGAGATCCCCCTCCTTGACCCTCTATGATTGCTAAAAACAGTCTTACACGAAGTGGCTTATGCAATATCTTAGAAGCCCCTAAAATTTTGTTACTGAAAGTTTAGTTTCTTTACTTTCAGTTCTTGTTTTTAGTGATTTTCTTGATTCCTTTTCTTTGGCTAATTTCTCTTTTGAAAATTTTTCTTAGTTACAAGATCGTTTTCTCATAATTTTTAGTGTTCTGTTTTGCAGGTGTCGTTGTGGGCTGGGGAGTTATTTTCTGCCTGGAAATTTTCGCATCTTGTGAATTTTCCATCCTACGAAATTTTCGCAGGGCTCACAACCTGGAAAATTCGCAGCCTATGAAAATTCGCAGGTCCCACTGTTCATTTCCCTTGTCCTTTCATCTTCCGTCTGCTACAAACCCTTCGTTTCCTACGCCTGCCATTAATTTTCCTTTCTTTTTGAACCAGCCATTTAATGATATTTGAGGCCATTAATTGGCCAAAAACCTTTCATTTGCCCCCCCCTCCTATATAAAGCCCTTTTCTTTCTTTCCTTTTCATTTCCCATCCCGTTCCATTTTACGAAGCCCCCTCCCCCTTTATTTCTCCTTCTCGGGCTCTAGAATGGTGAGAAGACCACGGTGGAGCGCTTTCGCAGGCCCGGATGTGAGTCCTCCCACCACACCTCAGGCTCCTGCCAGTTGCCCCAGCCTAAGCCCCAATTGCTCCGCCGCCACCACTATACATTGGGTCGGGCGAGTCTTGTTGTGGGTTCCTGCACTCTGACCCTTGCCCCAGATGCCACATTAGGAGTTAATTTCCTCGCCCTCATGCCCCACGTCTTAGGACATCTCGGAGGGCCCCACAGTCTAAGAGGGCCCGGACCTCGGGCCCAGAGGAGTCCTTCAGCTCCAGGCCTAAGGAGCCACGGTCACTACCCCATTAGGGCCCTGCTAGAGCCCCTCGTCGGACTGTCGACTTCATCATGAGCGCCGCTCTTCCCACTTCCAGCCTATTCGAGAATGCGATTGCGGTGAGGGACTGCATGATAAGTTTGTCTGATCTTTCATTCTTTTCCGTAGACTCGGAGCTCCGAGACTCAATGCTCCTAGTGCAGCGGTACTCCTTAGAGCCATTCATGACACCTCGTCGGTTTTTCTACCCTCGGGTGGTCATCGAGTTCTACCATACAATGACATCCAAGTGCGAGTCCAACCTGACTGCTCTTCATTTCTCCATTGACGGCCGGCCAGCGATACTCAAAGCCTCAGACATCACCGCTACATTCAAATCTGGTAGTCCCTCGCCAACTCGGTAAACATAGCGGTGGCTCCATCCCACACCCGGGGAATGTCTGTCTTCTTATCGGGGACACTACCACCGGGTCAGTTATGTTCAGGAGGTAGCTCCCGTCGTGTATGCTTCTTCTAGATCACATTCTGCGGTCTAATCTTTTCCTTTTATCTGATTAAGAGGAAGGCCATCTTGGAGGCCCTATATACGCATCTCGGAGAGACTCTTGGTTGATCTAAGCGGGCTATTATGACTTCCTTGTTCCATTTCGAGGGCCAGGTCCATGTGAAGTTATCTCGTTTGGTCCTATCACCTCTCTTATTCTCGAGACTCCTATGCCAGGTGCTTGAGCATATCGACTTCCCTGATGAGCCTAGATTGGAGCGTCGTCGTTACTATGAGGCTAGCCTTACCGTCGATCAGTGGCAGCTTATGCCCCGCTCTTCTCACCTTCCACCTTCGGACCCAAGCGAGGACCGGCTAGCTGCCGATATTCTGTTGAGGGCGGCCCCTCCGGTGGAGCATGTTAGGGCTCGGGCTCCGGTACCTCGGTCTCGGCATCTCCCCCTCCCGGCTCCTAGATCCCGCCCATTTCGGTTTGCCCTCCCATCTTCGGGGCCCCTTGCCCCCAGTACCTCCCCTACAGACGGTGTTGCGGCGAGCACTTCCGCACGACCTCTGCAGCATATCACGATTTCCTCCCGGGACTTTCTGACCATCATAGATGCAATCTGCACGTTCTCCACTACAACAACATCATTTACGACGCCCATGCAGCCCTCGCGGACAGGATGAATCGCACTAAGGATGCCATGGCTCAAACCAGGGCCATTCTCGCACAAAATCAGGCCATCCTCATGCAGATCCAAAGTCACTTGGGTCTCCCTATGATCTCCCCATATGTACCTGCTCATACCGTTTCTGCTCCTACTCCAACAAGACCGGTGCCTCCTCCACCTCCAGCCCATAGAATCCTTAGTCCTCGTAGGCTGCGACGGAGTTGCGGCCACTCCTCCCGACAACACCTCGGCTGTCTTGACCAGGGCGCCTCTTCGACTCTTGGCGAGGAGGTAGCACTTCCTCCTACCTTTCAATCCACCCACATTGTGGTCAATGGCACTCTTGTGGTTGGGAGAGTTAGTGAAGGAAGTGATTTCTTTTTATACTGTAGATATCAGTTTGTTTTACACTTTTCGAATCTACTACATGTGTAGAAAAGCCCGTGCAATATGTTTAGTGGCTTGCTTTGCTTCTATTTTTTGAAAGCTATTTTGAAAAGCTGAAGAGATTTAGTGACACACAATGTTATACATATCAGACAGTTCAGTTTCTTAACTCATTTGCAACATTTTTGCCCCTATTTTTTTCGGGTTTTGCCTAACCTATAAGTTGAAAAATTGAAACACTGCCCAATGCCATTGATACTAAATTAGTTCCATGCATGATTAAGTGGGTTGAATTGATTGAAGTCTCACAGTATTCATCGTTCCACCTTTAGCTAATACACTGTGCACATCAGTTTTACATGTGCTGAAACTACATAACTCCCTTATCGTGCAAACCTACGCTAGTTTCATTGACCACATGTGAAAGGTTATGGTTCTCTAAAAAAGAAGGCCAATAAAGTCTTCCAAAAGAAAAAGACAAAGAAAAAGAAAAAGACAAAGAAAAAGAAAAAGAAAAGGAAAAGAAGAAAGAAGAAAAGCCCAGAGGCGCTTTACCTTGAAACGAGCACGATCCGAGGGTGTGCGGTGAAAGTCTTTAGAAGCTAGTGCCCTAGAAAGCCCCTTAGTTGGTTGGGAGCCACCGACTTAGTGCTCGCTACATGGGTGGATGGGTGAGGTTTAGCTAGTCATAGGTGCTGGAATATCGAATTCATTCGGAGTCCGGGGTGAAACCCGAGGAGTTAGTGGTCGAGAGATCATCATGACTTGATGCCATATGCCTTAGTTGTTTGGGAGTCATGGGGTGGACCCCCGTTACACGGACTTTGGTGAGGTCAATTTCTAGGCATTGCATCCTACAATACAAAAAGAAATATGACAAAAGACTGGAGCCAGATTTATTTAGGTTGGTCAATGTGCTAGGTGCTTGAGAATATCGGCTTCCCTGATGAGCCTAGATTGGAGCGCCGTCGGCTATGAGGTGTGCCGTCGATCGGTGGCGGCTTATGCAGCTCTTCTCACCTTCACGCCGGACCTAGGCGAGGAATGGCTAGGCTGCGCTATTCCTGGCGAGGCAGCCCCTCCGATGGAGCATGTTGGGGGAGCCTCGGGCTCGGTTGCCCTCGATCTCGGCATCTCCCACATCCGGCTCTGGTCACTTGACCGGTGCCCTTTATCTTTCGGGGGCCCCACAGCAGTGCCTCCTGAGACCCGATTGTTGCGGCGACTTGTGACCTCTCTTGACATATCACGATTTCTTCCCTGGACTTTCTGACCATCATAGATGCAATCTGCACGTTCTCCACTACAACAACATCATTTACGACTACCCATGTAGCCCTCGCGGACAGGATGAATTGCACTAAGGATGCCATGGCTCAAACCAGCGCCATTCTCGCACAGAATCAGGCCATCCTCATGCAGATCCATAGTCGCAGGTCTCCCGATCTCCTATATGTACCTGCTCATACGTTTACTGCTCCTACTCGAATAGACCGATGCCTTCTCCACTTCAGCCTAGCAAGTCCCTTGCCGTCCTCGTAGTTGCGCGGGTTGCGGCCACTCCTTGCTGACACCTCAGCTGTCTTGACCAGGACACCTCTTCATCGGCCTCTTGGCGGGGAGGTAGCACTTCCTCCACTGCCTTTCTAATCCACACCCCATTGTGGTGTGGCACACTTGGTTGGGGAGAGTTAGTGAAGGAAGTGATTTTTATACTGTAGATATCAGTTTGTTTTACACTTTTCGAATCTACTACATGTGTAAGAAAAGCCCATTATGTATGTTTAGTGGCTTGCTTTTTGCTTCTTTTTGAGAAAGCTGTTTTTGAAAAAGTTGAAAATTTAGTGACACACAATGTTATACATATCAGACAGTTCAGTTTCTTAACTCATTTGCAACATTTTTTGCTTTTTATTTTTTTTTTTGTGGTTTTGCCTAACCTATAAGTTGAAAAATTGAAACATTTCTTGATACCATTGATACTAAATTAGTTCCATGCATGATTAAGTGGTTGGTCAATTGAAGTCTCCTGGTATTCAATCGTTTTCTTCCACCTTTAGCTAGCCACACACTGTGCACATCAGTTTTCTATAATAGCTTGAGAAACTGTATAACTCCCTTATCGTGCAAACCTACGCTAGTTTCATTGACCACCTGTGAAAGGTTATGGTTCCCTAAAAAATAAGGCCAATGAAGTCTTCCAAAAGAAAAAGACAAAGAAAAAGAAAAAGAAAAAGGAAAAAGAAGAAAGAAGAGAAAAGCCCCGCGACCTTTAGCAGAAGCAGGCAGTCCGAGGGGTGTGGTGAAAGTCTTTAAGGCCCCGGTGCCTAAGCCTTAGTTGGTTGGGAGCCACTTAGACTTAGTGCTCGCTACATGGGTGGATGGGTGAGGTTTAGCTAGTCGTAGGTGCTGGAATATCGAATTCATTCGGAGTCCGGGGTGAAACCCGAGGAATTAGTGGTCGAGAGATTGTCATGACTTGATGCCATATGCCTTAGTTGTTTAGGAGTCATCGGTGGACCCCCGTTACACAGACTTTGGTGAGGTCAATTTCTCAGCATTGCATCCTACAATACAAAAAGAAATATGACAAAGGCCGGAACGATTTTTTTAGGTTGAATTCGATGTGCTAGGATTTGGCGTGCTTGGTTGGGGAGCGAGTTTAAGCGGGTTATTGTTGAAAACTGATCCACTAAACATAGATTTTGGTGGAAGTTTCAGGTTGATTCCCTTGGGATAGATACTCTTCTGAAACTTGGTCCTGTAGGGCATTTATTATCCCAAGCTGGTTGATGTGCAGGGTCTCAATCATTCACATTGAGGGTAGGGCATTACTTACTCATAAACTTCTTGAAAATACCACTCCTTTTTCATGAGCTTAACCTGTCTACTCTTCTTTCTTTTTATCATTGCTAAGGGACTAGTATGTGTCGGTTGGGGGGAGTGATTAGTGCCCAAATAGTGTTGTTTTGAGCCCTGTTCATTGCAGGTTTTGAGCACTTTTTGTGTACTAATAAACTTAAATAACCGAATTGATACACTAAGGTCCCGACTATACTACTAATCACATTTTGTGGATATTTTCTGTAGTTTTGCAAGACAATTACACCATTATCTTCAAGTCGATTCAAATATGAAGAACCCATTTGAACTTGAAGAATTTGCGTAACACAAAGAAAGAAGGCAATTGGGCTAAATATAGAGGTAGGCATTCCGGAGGATTTTTTTTGCGGTGTTGCGAGATTTTCGCGGGATGCGAAATTTTTCGCGACCAGCCTGTTGCATTTGTATTTGACCACTTTTTGACTTCTTTTAGTGGTTTTGTACAAAAAATGTCCCTTAATGTATTTTTTTTGTTTCATACCTTTTTGTAATTTCCTTGACTCTGAGCAGTATATAAGCCTCAATCAAGCTTTGTAAAATCAATCAATAAAATTGGCGCCAAAGCTTTCAGCTTTCCCGCGGGTGTGATTTTCTCTCATCTTTCTCTCCCTTTCTTGTATTTTCTCACCAGCCAAACACCCCTTGAGGATGACAACTCAAGGGATGCTCAAGTAAACCCCTCTCATCCTTGAAGAGGAGGGTCACTAGGTGGAAGTTTTGAGGTAAAGCACAGTCCTCCTGTTGCTAACGCAGGCATTTATTATCATTTATGTTTCTACATCTTACGTTAGGTTTGAATCCCTGTGATATACCCTAAGTGGCCAGTACTTGGCAAGCTTTAAAGGCTCAGTGGATACTTATTGCTAGATCCACCGATTCTAGCTTAGTTGCCATTTATTTGCTCATACAAGTTAGATCCAGGGTTAGTTTTAACTGCTTCGAAACACTAACGGTTAATAAATGTTTTATACTAGGAGAAAAACTTTTAGGGTTCAGTCTTTATGGCTACACATAGATCCGGTTCAGGAAATGACTATAGGTCATCCTCCCCAACGCGAGGAAAAGGACCCGAGGACATTATATTTGCCTTAGAACCCCAAGCCAAGTGGCCCGAAACTTTAAGGATTTCTTTTACACTTTATTTCCCTACAGTTGAGGTTTTTCAAGCCATCAACCTCACTGTTTTTACAAGAAACCCCGAATCCAAAGTGGAAACACCATTTTTAGTCAATTGTGACTCACTTCGCATGAAGAAAACCCATCCTTGAGTTCAACCTTAGACCACTATACTGCAGACGGTAGTAGGAATCTTAGGATATAAATTTTGTTGATTCTGGTACACCTACTATGGCACGAATCAGAGGGGGTCTTCTATTTAAAGAGGATGGGGGATGCGAAGGGGTTAGGGAGAGACTGTGTAGTAATGAATGGGGGGGGGGAATAAAACAGTGGATGACCCTGTGAAATTTCACAACCCTTGCGAAATTTCCTATGAAATGCTTTCGGAACTTCTTGCTTCAAGATTTTTGGTTCAACCCTGCAAAAATAACATAGGAAAATTGATTCATGCCACAATAGGTCTACCAAAATCAAACAAATTTGTACCCTAGGATTCCTACTACAGTATAGCAGTTCTAGGGTTGAACTCAGGGATGGGTTTTCTTCATGCTAAATGAGTCACGGTTGATTGAAATTGGTGCTTCCACTTTGGATTTGGGGTTTTGGTAAAAAAAAAATAGTGAGGTTGATGGCTGGTAAAACTGTAACTGCAGAGAAATAAAGTGTAAAGTAACTCCTTGAAGTTTCAGACCACTGGGCTTAGGGTTATAGTACTTTAGCATGTGTCCTCGGGTCCACCCATGCTGAAGGATGACCTGCAGTCATTTCCCGAACCAATCTGAGTTTGGATATAAGCGAACCACAAAGTTTCCTTCCTAGTATACAACATTTATGACCCATTAATGTTTCAACGCAGTTAAAACCATCCGCTGGATCTAACCTCCAGGAGCTAATAAATGGCAACTAATTGAGCATCAGTGGATCTAGCAATAAGTATCTACTGAGCCTTGAAAGCTTTCCAAATACTAACCACTCAGGGTACAACATAGGGATTCAAACCCACGGGTGAGATGCAGAAACATAAATGATAGTAGATGCCTGCGTTAATAATAGAGGACAGTGTATTACCTCAAACCTTTAACCCAGTGGCCCTCATCTCCAAGGATGAGGGAGGTTTAGCCAAGCATCCCTTCAGTTTTCATCCTCAAAGGTTGTTTGGCAGGTGAGAAAATGCGAGAAAGAGAGAGAAAGTGAAAGAAAATGTCACAGGCGGGAAAGCTGAAAGCTTTCATGCCAATTTTATTGATAAAAAAAAAACTGCTGTTACATGAGCTGGACTGAGCTTATATAGTGCTCAGAGTCAAGGAAATTATACAAAAGTATGAAAGAACAAAAATTACATTAAGGGTATTTTGGTACAAAGCCATAAAAATTGGTCAAAAAGCGGTGTCTGATAAAATAGGGCGGGTGAGAAAATTTTGCATCTTTGCTTGAAAAGTTCGCAACCTTTGCAAAATTTTCTACAATCCTCTCCCTTTGTATTTGGCTCCAATTGCCATACGATTTGTTCATGCGAAACCTTCGAGGCTCATTTCGGGTTCTTCATTGAATTGGCTTGAAGATGGTAGTACAATTGAAAGGCTTTGCAAAACTACAAAATATTCACAAAATGATTAGTAGCATAGTTGGGACCTTAGTGTATCAATTGGGTTATTTAAAGTTGATTAGTACACAAAAGTGCTCAAACTTTGTAATAAACGAGGCCTCAAAACAACACTATTTGGAGTCTTAATCACTCCAATCGACCGTTGCTAGTCCCTTAGCAATGACAAAAAGAAAGAAGAGCAGGCAGGTTAAGCTCATGCAAAAGGAATGGTATTTTCAAGAAGTGTATGAGTAAGTAATGCCCTACCCTCTGAATGATTGAGACCCTATACAACAACCAGCTTGGGAGAATAAATGCCATACAGGACCAAGTTTTCAAAAGAGTATCTATCCTAAGGGAATCGACACGAAACTTCCACCAAAATCTAAGTGTTTATGTGATCAGTTTTCAACAATAACCTGCTAAACTGCTTTTCCCCCAACCAAGCTACTGCCAAATCCTAACACCTTGACCAACCTAAATAAATCTAGTTCCACTCTTTTTTCATATTCCAGCAATGACTCCCAACCAACTAAGGTTTAGGGCATCAAGTCATGAGGATCTCTCGACCACTAACTCCTCGGGTTTCACCCCGGACTCCGAATTAATTCTAAATTCCAGCACCTACGACTCGCTAAACTTCACCCATCCACCCATGTAGCAAGTACTAAGTTGGTGGCTCCCAACCAACTAAGGTTTAGGGCACTAGGCTTTAAAGACATTCGCCATAAACCCCTCGGACCGTGCTCGGGTTTCAAGGTAAAGCGTCCCAGCTTTTCTCTTCTCTTTTCTCCCTTTTCTTTTTCTTTTCTTTTTATTTTTCTTTGTTTTTTTTTTTTTTGGAAGACACATTGGCCTTCTATACAAGGGAACCATAACCACTTTTACAGGTGGTCAACAAACTTTCAAGGTAGGTTTGCACGATAAAGGGAGTTATGCGGTTTCTCGAGGCTATTACGAGAAAAGCAGTGTGGCAATGTGGATTAGCTGAGGTGGAAGAAAAGATTGAATGCAGGAGACTTCAAGTGACCAACCACTTAATCATGCATGGAACTAATCTAGCATCAATGGCATTGAGCTGATGTTTCAATTTTTCAACTTATAGGCTAAGCGGAACCCTGAAAAAAAAAAGGGTCTGAAATGTGTAAATGAATTAAGAAAACTAAAGCGTAAAATTTATAGCAGTATGTATCATCAAAGTTTCAGCTTTTTCAAAAACAACTTTCTCAACAAGAAGCAAAGAGCAAGCCACTAAACATACAAAATGGGCTTTGCTTACACATCGATGGAGTCGAAAAGTGTAACCTGGCGATATCGGTATATAAATAAATCACTTCATAACTAACTCTCCCCCCAGCCAAGTGTGCCATTGTCCGCAATGGGGTGTGGATTGGAAAGGTAGTGGAGGAAGTGGTACCTCCTCAGTCAGTAGCCGGTGAAGAGGTGTCCTCTTTCTAGACAGGTTGAGGTGCTGCGGGAGGAGTGGGCTGCAGCTCTTTGTAGGCTTCTTGGGGCAACCAAGAGCCTACTTGGGGGTGGAGGTGGAGGTGGCACCGGTCTTGCTAGAGTAAGAGTGGGAATGGTATGAGCAGGTACATATGGGGAGATCGTAGGGAGGCCCAAGTGACTCTGGATTTGCATGAGGATGGCCTGATTCTGTGCGAGAATGGCATTGGTCTGAGCCATAGTAGCCTCAGTGCGAGTCATCCTATCCGCGAGGGCTGCATGGGCAGTCGCAAATGATGTTGTTGTAGTGGAGAACGTGCGAACTGCATCCATGATGGTCAGAAAATCGCGGGTGGAAATCTTGATATGCTGCGGAGGTGGCGCGGAAGTGCTCGGCTGCGACATCGTCTAGAAGAGCTGATCTTTGTGGCAATAGGACCCTAAAGACGGAGAGCGTGACGGAGCGCAGTGCCCCAGATCCGAAGGAGAAGTCGGGTGAGATGCAGGAGCACTGAGAGCTCTAAAATGCTCCACTAGAGGGGGCTGCTCCTCAGTAGGAATATCTACAGGTGGCTGGTCCTCAATTGGAAGGGGAACAGAGTGGGGGATAAGCCGCCACCAGTCGACGGGAAGGATGGCCTCAGAGTCACGACGACGCTCCAATTTAGGCTCATCAAGGAAGCCCAAATGCTCAAGCACCTGGCATAGGAGCCTCGGGAATAAGAGAGGCATGGACTCATCTCGAGATAGACTCCTGCGATGGACCTTGTCCTCAAAATGGAACAAGGAAGTCATAATAAGCTCCACTGGACTGAACCAGTAGCTCTGCGAAATGCGAAATAGGGACTCCAAGATGGCTCCTCTCCCTACGAGGCCCCGTATGCGAAGTAGGAAAGGAATTAGACCACAGTCATGAGCGATAAGAAGCAAACCTGGTACATTTGCCTCTGAGCGAGAACCGATCCGGCGGTAATGTCCCCGGAAAGAAGACGGACCATCTCCTTGGGCAAAGGATAGGACCACTGCCTATAATCTGCCGAGTTGGCGAGGACCACTGGCAAATTGAATGTAGCAGTGATGTCTGAGGCCCTGAGTATCCCAGGCCGGCCATCGATGGAGAAATGAAGAGCAGTCGGGTTGGGCACAAGCCTGGATGTCATCGTGTGGTAGAAATCGATGACCACCTATGGATAGATAAATCGACGAGGTGTCATGAACGGATCGAGAGAGTACTTCTGCAGTAGGAGCATCGAGTCTCGGAGCTCCGGGTATGCGGAAAAGGACGAAAAATCATAATAAACCTCGTCATGCAGGTCTCTCTCACTGCAATCAGCATTCCTTATAATAAGGTTGCAGTGGAAGAGTAGCCGTCGGATGATGGAAGCTGGGGACAGGTCCAGAGGAGGGGCTTCAGCAGGGCCTTGATGAGGTGGTGACTGTGGCTCTTGAGGCTTGGAGCTGGAGGACTACCTCGGGCCCTCTTAGACCCTGCTGTCCGGGATGGCCTAGGATGTGGCGGAGAGGATGGAGTAGGGCCAACCCTAGTGTGGTATCTCCTTGGGGTAGGGGTTGCAGCGGAGGAATCCACGGCAGCACTGCCCTGAGCGGTAGCAGGGGCAGCCACGGTGGCTGTGGGAGGAGCGGCGGCAGCTGCGCTGGAGCCGCCGATAGGGGGAAGGGAGGAGCGGCTCACCCGGGGCCGGAAAGTTCTTCCTTCGCTGATCTTGACCATACTAAAGCTTGAGAAGGAGAAGAAAGGGGAACAAACTGTAGAAACTGGAAATGGGATGTGAAATGAAAATGAAAGAAAGGAAAAGGGATTTATATAGGGAGGGGGTAAATGAATGGTTATGGCCAATTAATGGCCTTAAGTGCCTATTAAATGGCTGGATAAAAAAGAAAGGGAAATTAATGGTGGGCACAGGAAACGAAGGGTTTGCAGCAGACGGAAGATAAAGGGAGATGAATAGTGGACCTGAGAAATTTTGCAGGTTGTGAAAATTTCTCAAACTGGAAAATTTCCAGGCATAAAACTACTCCTCAACCCACTACGACACATGCAAAACAGAAGACTAAAAGTTGTGAGGAAATGAACTTGTAAATGAGAAACAATTCAAAAGGAAAGCAATCCAAACAACAAGGAACACTAAAATATTACAAAATTAAACAATAAACTTCTAGTGACTTCTGAGATACTACAGAAGTCTCAAATGTGTGGCTAGGAAGTTTCATGGAGGGTCAAGGAGGGGGATTTCCTCCTTGTCTGTTGAATGTTGGGCTGTATATGGCTTCAGCCTCTGGCCATTAACCTTGAACACTCGATTGTCTTTGGCATTGAGCAGGTCTACTAAGCCATTGAGGTAAACTTCTTGGATGGTGAATGGCGAGATATGTGATTTAAGCTTGCCTGGAAAGAGGTGGAGTTTGGAATCGTAGAGCAATACTTGGTCCCCTTTTTGGAAATGTTTGTGAGCTATCAATTGATCATGCCACCTCTTCAAGGCTAAGTGATCCGTGAATACTATTATGTCCAGGCCAACCCAGATAAACAGAAATTTGTCTAGGCATGTAGACCAGCATCGTGACTCCTTTTCTATGGTTGTGTAATTCCTCTGTGCCTCATTCAGTGTCTTGCTTGCATAATAGACCACATAAGGCTTTCCTCCTTCCCTTTGTCCGAGAACTGCTCCAATGGCCATATCGCTTGCATCACACATTACTTCGAAGGGTAATTGCCAGTTAGGGGCTCTCACTATTGGTGCAGTGGTCAAATATGCTTTAAGCTCCTCAAAGCTCATTTGGAAGCCTGCATCCCAAATAAATTTAGCATATTTTTCCAGAAGTTTGTACAGAGGCTTGGCAATTTTTGAGAAGTCCATGATGAACCTCTTGTAGAAACCTGCATGCCCCAAGAATTTCCTTATAGTCTTGATATTTGTGGGGAAAGGCAGTTTGGAAATCAAGTCAATTTTTTCCTTATCAACTTCAATACCTTTTTCTAAGATAATGTGCTGACACTATTCCTGGCGACCATGAAGTGGCATTTCTCGATTCAAAACCAGGTTTTCTCTATACACTGTGCGAGACCGGTTTCTAGGTTGGTTAGGCATTCTTCAAAGATCCCCTCGTAGACTGTAATGTCATCCATGTAAACCTCCATAATGTGCTCTGCAAATGCTGAAAATGCGAGCATACAACGGCTGAAATGTGGCGGGGCATTACACAGGCCAAGGGCATTCTTTGTATGCATATGTGCGAAATGGGGCGTGTGAAGGTGGTCTTTCTGGTCTTCTGATGAATTTCTATTTGAAAGTATCCTGAATAGCCATCCAGGAAATAGTAGAAGGGTTGACTAGAAATCCTCTCTAGAAGCTGATCCATGAAGGGTAGAGGGAAGTGATGCTTCCTGGTCACTTAATTCAGCATCCTATAATCAATACATACCCTCCAACCTGTGTTAAGGCGAGTGGGCATCTCTTCCCCTTTTTCGTTACGCACTGTGGTTACCCCTGACTTCTTAGGCACCACCTGGGTTGGACTCACCCAGGTGTTATCTGATATGGGTTAGATAATATAAGCTTGCAACAACTTTAATACTTCAGCTCTAACCGCTAAGAGCAGAAATGGTTGGGAAGCGGAGGAAAACTGGAAGCGAGGCGCGACAGTGGGTGCGATGGGTGCAAACTTCAGTAATACCGCTGAATGTAATCTTCCACCTGAGCTTGCTGTTCTCTTGCGATAATGTTTGCTGCGACAACTGCGTAGTGGCGGCCGAGGATGTGTGGCGGACAGCGCTCTGCTTTCTTTCCCGAAGGCTCAGGCTGTTTGACTCCACGAGCACAGGAGGTTTGAGCTCCAATTTCTAGGGTTCACTGGTTCCTTCCTCAATTATCAAAGGTAAAATTTCTTGCTTTTTTCTCCATTACCCCTGCACAAGTTTCATGTCTTGGGCTTCTTCAACGCCCTTTTGAACCTTAGCCGAGTTCTTGGTCAATGGAAATCCTGCTTCCTGTTGGTCGACTGTTCCTCGAGTTGTCAATGATGCCAAACTTCTTGAGCCATCTTCCACAGGTTGCATGTGCTTTTTTCTCAAGTGGAAGATGTTGAGTTCAAGAATTAAATGTTCGAAGGTGAGTTGCATAACACCATTTCGGAAGTTGATAATCGCGTGGAGGTGACGAAGATGGTCTCTAGGATGATAGGCACATAGTTGGCCCTGTTGCGACGGAGTTTTGTATCAAGTATAGCAAATCCTTGGATAGCGTAGAATTTGTCCACTTGGATGAGAACATCTTCCCTTTGTCCCCTTTGGTATCTTGATGGATCTGTCACGAGACAATGTGATGGAGGTGAGCTGTTCTCGACTGGCACTTGTATCAGATAGGGAGGAGATTCACCTCGCACCCAGTCCTAGCGGTGCCTTTTCACATAAGTGCCTCCAATATACTTAAAGATGGTTGGACAACCGGATCATTGTACTTCAATTGAGTCTTGCATTGGATGATAGCACTGACTTGTTAAGTTAGGAAGGCCTTCTTGTCAACATTTAGCCCCCTTTTCACTGTACACAAGTCCTTCAAAATTTTTGCATAGGTAGGGACTTTTTTTATCATGTCAAGCAGGGGGATGTTAACCTTTACTTGCCTCAGTACTTCTAGCATTTCAGCCTGATTAATAGCCTTCTTTTTAACTTTTAGTTCTTGAGGAAAAGGTGGGGGTGTGCTATTTTTTTCTGCAGTCTGCTTGATCACCACATCCTCTGGTTCAGTTTCTTCAGCTTCCTGGCCCTTTTATACTACTTTGGGTGCTGCCTGTTTTAGCTTTTTGCCACTTCTCAATGTGATGATTGCCTTAACTTCATCCATCCTAGAATTTGGCTCACTGGAGGAGCTCACTTCATGCAGTCCCTTAGGATTTGGTTTATTAATGCGAGGCGAGAATTTCCCCCTTTTCACACTTTTCTTGTTGGTTGGACAACCTTGATATTGAATACTGCAGGTTGTCATATTTTTGGGAAATTTTAGCTCGCAGGCTGTCATGCTTTTGAGAAATTTCTGAGTGCAGGTTGCTCATTTTCTTGTTGAGTGTGCTTTCCACCATGTCAATTCTTTGATTGGCCTGGGCATTCACTACCTTTTGTTCTTCCACAAAATTACCCACCACCTTACTAAAGTTCATAATAGCTTGTTCAACTAGAGATGAAGATGGTGGTGGTTGTGGAATTTGGGTGAGGTGATCCATCTTTGTGTTGTGCGCGGGAGGCCACTAATAGGGAGAAGGCTTTGGTTTACAGGAGAGGTTTGGGTGGTTCCTCCAGTTGGGATTGTAGGTATTGCTATATGGGGTTGTGGCTGGTGGCTTGTATTGGCCCACTACATTGGCTTGTTCAGCCACAAAGTATCTTACTGAAGGCACACTTGGGCAATGCTCTCCTTGGTGCTCAGTGGACTGACAGTTGAAGCATGGTTGGTTAGGAAGAGATGCAGTCTTTGCTTTCATTACCTCATCTTTGATTCCTCATTTCAAGCTTTTCCAACCTCCTTGCCAAGGTGGACAGTTTTGCTTTTGTCTCCATGTCCTCTGAGAGCGAGTATATGCCTCCTCTTTAATTTGGTGATGGCCTCATCCTGTCTGTCTCCCTAGGATTTGGCTCATCCCAAGCTTTAGAGGTTTCAGCTACATAGTTGAGGAAGTCCATGGCTTCATCTGGATTCTTACTTAGGAAATCCTCTCTACACATAGTCTCGATAAACGCTTCGCAGCGGGGACATTCCATCATAGAAGTAGTTGACCAACATCCATGTATCAAAGCCACGGTGTGGGCATGCACTGATGGTTTCCATATATCTCTCCCAACATTGATAGAACTTCTCATTATCATGGGCTGCAAATGTATAAATTTGCCTCTTCAAGCCTGTTGGTCTGTGCCTTTGAAGAACTTTTCAAAACTGCGCCTACGATTACGCCCCGATTCAGATAGTTCTTGGCCTTAGAGAATTAAGCCAAAATTTGGCTTTGGCTTTGTCTTTGAGGCTTAAGGTAAGAACCTTTAGCAAGCGGATCCATTATCGATTGCACCCTCCACTATTAAAAGTTGTGCCGAACTTCATAAAACTCCCGGATGTGTGTGTATGGATTCTCATTTCCATACCATGGAAGGTTAAGAGCAGGGACACGAAATAAGGCACAACAACTACATCTTAATAGGAGTCTGATACTGAAATTGCGCTCCTGCCCTTGGGAGTGTATATAGTCCCTCGATGACATGTAGGCATTGGGGTTTCTTGGTATCTCTGGCGACTTTGTTTGCTCCTCGGGTGGAGGCTCAGCTCGATTACTATGTAGATTGACTTCACACCTGTTCTTGATGACCTTTGGTTCTCTCTAGCACACTTTTGCAATGTTTCTATCCCAATGTTGCATAAAGTCCTAGGAACAACACAAAGCAATGAGAAACCAAAAAACAAGGCTAAACGGGGTTATAGTTGATCAAATTTGAAACAAATAAAAGCGAGTATGCACAATATAAGCGTGCAATTTCACTTATGATGGCTGCCAAATGAGGAATAATGGTAAAATAAAAGGAATGAATTCACGACGCGTGATGTGGATCACAGGATTGACAACTTCCATTACACTTGACACCATCCCACATGACGCCATTTGATTCATGCCATGGTAGGTGTCAGGAATCAACAAATTTGTATCTAGGATTCCTCTAGTAGCAGCTATTTTTGATGCGATTCTAAGGTCGAACTTAAGGATGGGTTTTCTTCATGCTAAATGAGTCACGGTTGATTGAAATTGGTGTTTCCACTTTGGATTTGGGGTTTTGGTAAAAAAAGAAACAGCGAGGTTGATGGCTGGTAAAACTGAAACTGCAGAGAAATAAAGTGTAAAGTAACTCCTTGAAGTTTCGGACCACTGGGCTTAGGGTTATAAGGTAACTGTAATGTCCTCGGGTCCTTTTCCTCACGCTGGGGAGGATGACCTATAGTCATTTCGAGCGGATCTAGGATTTGGCTATAAGCGAACCCTAAAATTTTCCTTCCTAGTATCTGCATTTACTGGCCCATTAATGTTTCCAAAGCGAGTTAAAACCATCCGGCTGGATCTAACACCTTGAGAGCTAATAAATGGCAACTAATTGAGCATCGGTGGATCTGTGATAAGTATCTCACGGGCCTTGAAACTCCGAATACTAACCACTCAGGGACATCACAAGGATTCAAACCCACGGGTGAGATGCAGAAACATAAATGATAGTAGATGCATGCATTAATAACAGAGGACATTGTATTACCTCAAACCTTTAACCCAACGGCCCTCCTCTCCAAGGATGAGGGAGGTTTAGCAAAGCATCCCTTGAGTTGTCATCCTCAAAGGGATTTTGGCAGGTGAGAAAATGTGAAAGGGAGAGAAAGTGAAAGAAAATGTCACATGCAGGAAAGCTGAAAGCTTTCGTGCCAATTTTATTGATAAAAAAAAAATTGTTGTTACATGAGCTGGATTGAGCTTATATAGTGTTCATAGTCAAGGAAATTACACAAAAGTATGAAAGAACAAAAATTACATTAAGGGCATTTTGAGTGCAAGCCATAAAGCGATCAAAAGCGAATTGATATAGCAAAACATGGTAGAAATGCGAAAATTTGTAACTTGCCTGCGAAAGAAGTCGCAACATTCTGAATTTTATGCAATTCTCGCTCTCCTATGTATTTAGCTCGATTTCCATCGCTGGCATTCTTTGCGACTTTGAGCTCGGCTCGGGTTCTTCGCATTTAGATTGGCTTGAAGATAGTGAGTACAATTGAAGCTATGAGAACTACAAAAAATATCCATAAAATATGATTAGTAGCATAGTTGGGACCTTACTGTATCAATTGGGTTATTTAAGTTGATTATTACACAAAAAATGCTCAAAACGTGCAATAAACAGGCCTCAAAACAGCACTATTTGGGTACTAATCAAAAATCCAATTAAAAACAAGAAAATGAAGAATTTTTTTAAATAAAGCAAAAGAAAAGGGAAAAATAAATGAAAATAACAGAAAATAAAATAAAATAGAAGATTAAACAAAAAGAAGTGGACTTTGCAATCTCAGGGGGGATTGGGTCCTTGAAATCAACTTTTAGAGATTTGGAGGCTCCAAGGAGGGTGATATCCTCATATGCATTTATGAGGAGTTACATAAGTCTTCAGGCGGTGGCCATTCACTTTGAAAGTTCGATTGTCCTTTGAGCTCTTTATTTCCATTGCCCCATTGGGATAAACTTGATGAATTGTGAAGGGGCCAGTCCACCTCGAATTGAGTTTTCTCGGAAAGATGTGGAGCTTTGAATCATAGAGCAAATCTTGATCTCCTTGATGGAAAATTTTTCAAGCTATCATCTGGTCATGCCATTTCTTAGACTTTTCTTTCCCAATTCTTGAATGAGGTAGGCATTGTTTCGGAGTTATTCCAACTCATTGAGGTCGAGAAACCTTTTGAGGCCAGCTCTCCCCAAATCCAAGTTGAGCTTTTTAATTGCCCACCATGCCTTGCATTCAATTTCCACCGAGAGGTGGCATGCTTTTCCAAACACTAGATGATAGGGGGATATCCCAAGAATAGTCTTGAAAGCTATCCTGTATGCCGCAGTGGTCTGATGGCTTGAGGACCCGATATTTTACGTTTGGAATTAACCACTTTCATCAAGATAATCTTGATCTCCCTATTAGCAAGCTCAACTTGACCACTGGTCTAAGGATGGTAAGGGGTGGGCACTTTGTGTTTCACACCATATTTAGCTAGGAGAGTTTCAAAAGGTTTGTTACAAAAGTGGGTACCTCGTCTTTAGTGCGGTTTTGGCACTCGAATCTGGAAGACATTCTCCTTTAGAAATTTAAGCACCACCTTGTGATCATTGGTTTTGCAAGGAATCGCCTCGACCCACTTGGACACATAATTAACCCCCACCAAGATGTATGAATACCAGAAAGACATAGGGAATGGCCCAATGAAATCAATGCCCCAAACAAAATAAATAAACTGCTAGAATTGGGTTTAAGGGCATCATATTATGACGAGAAAGCTTCTCAAGTCTTTGGCATCGATCGCAACTTCGGCACATAACATACACATCTTTGAAAAGGGAGGGCCAATAAAAGCCGGATTGCAATACCGTCATAGTAGTCTTTTGCCAAGCAAAATGACCTCCACATGCATTTTCGTGGTAGTGACTGAGAATCCCCTATTGTTCTCCTTTAGGAACAGACCTCCTAATGATTTGGTCAACATAGTATTTGAACAGAAATGGCTCCTCCCAATAATAAGAATGAATTTTGGCGAGGAAATATTTCTTATCATGTTCTTTCCATTCATGCAGGATTTCCCACATTCTTCAAATAATTTGCCGTATATCTTGAGGCATTCTCTGGCTTGTGAACTCTTCAAAGAATTCATCATTAATGGGAGGACTGTGGGAGTCATGAGCAATGGTCAATCTGAAGAGATGATCTACCACTACATTCTCTACCCCTTTCTTGTCTTTGATCTAGAGATTGAATTCCTGGAGTAGGAGAACCCACCTGATAAGCCTTGCCTTAACATCTTGCTTGGTTAAAAGGTACTTCAAGGCAAAGTGGTCCGTAAATATAATAATGATTGACCCTACCAAGTAAGCTCGGAATTTGTCCAAGGCATAGGCTATTGCTAACAGTTCCTTTTCCATGGTTGTGTAATTCCTCTGAGCTTTATTCAGAGTCTTGCTTATATAATAACCACATAAGGCTTCCCATCTTCCTTGTGCGAAGCGCCGAATGTAAAATCCTCGGGCATCACATTACTTCAAGGGGCTGCCGGTTAAGGTGCTCTTATTATAGGCACAGTGGTCAGGTCTAATTGAGTCCTTCAAAGCCCTCTTGGCACCTATCATCCCAATCAAATTTGAAGTCATTTTCCAACAGCTCATAGAGGGGTTTTTCAAATTTTGAGAAGTCCTTAATAAATCTCCTATAGAAGCCAGCATGGACAAGGAACTGCCTCACTACCTTGACACTTGTGGGATGTGGTAGCTTGGAAATAAGCTCAACTTTGGCCTTATCGACCTCAATTCCCTTGCTGGAGATGACATGCCTAAGGATAATTCCCTGATTCACCATAAAATGGCATTTTTCCCAGTTAAGCACCAAGTTTTTTTCAATGCATCTGCGAAGAACAGTTTCAAGGTTGGCTAAGCATTCCTCAAAAGTACCGCCATATATGGTGATATCATCCATATATAATTCCATAATGCGCTCCACCATATCACTGAAAATACTGAGCATACATCTTTGGAACGTGGTAGGTGCATTGTAGAGGCTAAAAGGCATTCTCCTATAGGCATAAGTCCCAAATGGACAGGTGAAGGTGGTTTTTTCCTGGTCTTCTGCTACAATCTCTATTTGAAAGTATCCAGAATACCCATCTAAAAAACAACAAAATGGATGCCTGAAAACTCTCTTAAGAAGTTTATCAATGAAAGGAAAAGGGAAGTGATCCTTCCTTGTCACTACATTTAGTCTTCGGTGATCTATACACACACTCCAACCTGTGGTAAGGCGGGTAGGAATATCTTCCCCCTTTTCATTTTGTACAATAGTCACCCCCGACTTCTTGGGCACGACTTGAGTAAGGCTCACCCAGGGACTATTGGAAAGAGGGTAAATAATCTTGGAGCTTGCAACAACCCGACTTGCCAGCCCTTTTTACCTCTGCATATATGGGGATTCAGTAGTCTGCATGTAGTTGTCTACATTTGGTTTGACTTCATCCTTACATTATGAAATGCGATGCAAAACCCAAGAGGGCTAATCTATTTAAATATGATATTTGCTAATCCCCTTTAAATATGATATTTTTTCCATCGGTAGCCTATTTGCACTTCTTGAGGTTCCAAACACGCATCTCTGTGAGGCATTAGGAGATAAGGGAAATGGCAACGGGGCATTGACCGCATATACAAATATGCATATTTGATTTTGTGGGGAGGGCTTAGATCAAGCTTTGGGATTCTTTATCTTTTTTCTTTCCCTTTGTCCTCTTGATCAACAAGGGAGAATTTCTTCTCTCTTTTCTATGAAAGTCATGCTTGACGAATAATTAAGGTTTCATTTGGATCTTCAGAAAACTCTACCAATTCCTCTATCAAATCTTCATGTTGTTGTTGTTGTTGGGACTGTTCATCCACAATGGTTTCAATTAGACATATCTCTTCTGGATCCTCTTCCTCACAGAATTTTTATGCTTTTTGCCTAGGTGAAGATATTGAGTTCGATGTCATATTCAGGAAATGTTAGGCTGCGTTACCTGTTCGACAATTTGCCGATTGCCTTTGAGGTGGCAGTGTGGCCTACCAGGATGATGGGCACATAATTGGCTCTGACTGGCGGCTCGATATTGAGGACAAGAGTCATTTGGGTAGTAGAGATTTGTTGCTTGCAGGAAAACATCTTTGACCGGTGCCACTTGGGAATTTTCATGACACATGCGCTAGAGATAATGTGATGAGTGGTAGGCCTTCAATTCTCCTTTGTCCACTTGTAAACTAGAGTAGGGTAACAGTTGTCTTGGCTTGAATCTAGTCATGCCTTTTCCACCTGGAATTCCTCCGATGCTTGAATTGAAATAGTAGGACACCTTGGGTCTTTGTACTACACCAGAGTTTTGCATTGGATGATGGCACTCACATGTTCTGTCAAGAAGGCCTTTTTGTTGATATTCAACACTCTTTTCATCGTGCACAAGTCTTTTAAAAACTTGGCATATGTCAAGACTTGCTTAATCATATCTAAAAGAGGAGTGTTGACTTTCACTTTCCTCAACACTTCAAGAATCTTAGTTTGGTTGCTCACCTTCTTTTTGCTTCTTAGTGCTTGAGGGAATGGAGTAGGCATGCTTTTCTTCATCATATCTTCTTTAATCACAATTCCTTCCGATTCCTTTTCTTTATCTTCTTTAGCTGCATCAAGTGACTTAGGCACTGGTTGATCAACCTTTTTGCCACTTAGCAAAGTGATAAATGCTTTCACGTCATCCATATTAGAAGTGGGTTCATCGACAAAGGCTACTTCATGAACTCCCCTAGGGTTTGGCTGTGTCTGTGAAGGAAATTTGCCCTTTTCCTTCACTTGCTGTTGGTTGGTTAGCCTGGAAATTGAATACTATAGGTTGTCAAATTTTTTTAGCAATTTCGCTACGGAACCCATTTATTCCCTTGTTCACAGTACTTTCCATAGTGTCAACCCTCTTATTTAACTGCACATTCATTGCTTTCTGTTCTTCTACAAAATTACCCACTACATTGCTCAAATTAAGAATAGCCTGCTTAACTAGAGAAGTTGACTATGGTTGTGATAGCTGAGAAGTTGACTATGGTTGTGATAGCTGAGAAGTTGAAGCATATTGCAGAGGGGCAGGAGGTGCATACTGTGGGGGTTTCGGCTTTCAGGAGAAGTTTGGGTGATTTCTCCAGCTAGGGTTGTAGGTGCTGCCATATGGTGCATTAGTTAATGGTTTAATTGATCAACAACATTAACTTGTTCCACTAACATCTCCTCTTGAGTAAAGCAGGTTGGACATTGTTCTCCCGGATGCTTTCGATGGCGACGGATGAAACATGGCTTGTTTGTACGAGTCTCGATCCTTGTTTACACCTCATGCTAGTTTCTCATTTCCAACTCTTCCAACCTTCTAGCTAAGGTTGAAAGTTTGGCCTTCGTGTCCAAGTCCTTCGGAAGGGAATACATGCCACCCCGTGTGCTGGGTTGAGGTTTCATTCTTTCCATCTCCCTTGGGTTAGGGTCATCCTAACCTTTTGAAGTTTCAACTACATACCCCAGGAAATCCAAAGCCTCCTTTGGATTTTTGCTCAAGAAATCTTCTCCACACATAGTCTCTAACAATTGCTTCATAGCAGGAGAAATACCATCATAAAATAGTGACCAGACTGATGTGAACCCGTGAGTGAGAATGACGTAGTCTTCCACATGTTGTCCCGACATGCATAGAATTTTAGTTTTCGATGATTTGAAGATGGAAATGTACTGCAAGTTGTTTTGTCTGAGTGGAAAGTTTCTTCAAAAATTTAGCTTGCATCTCAGTCCAGTTTAGGATGGTCATCGACCTTAGGGAGTTGAGCCAAATCTTGGCTTTATCCTTCAATGTGAAAGGAAAGAGCTTAAGCCTCATTAAGTCCATAGTGGTAGTATTCTCCTTGAAGGTGTTGCAAACCTCCTTAAATTCCCTGATATGTGTATAGGGGTTCTCACTCTCTATACGATGAAAAGAAATTAGGGGAAGGAGTGTGAGTAAAAGGCTTGACGCCATTTCCTCGGTTGGAGGTGTCTGATGTAGGAGGGGTGAACTCGATCATAGAGGGGTGTATGTGGTCCCTCGTGGACTCAGATACGTGAGTTCTTGTCCATCCTACGACTCTACTACTCTTCATGTGGGGGTTCCATTGGATTAAAATTGAGGCTCACTATAGAATTTGTTTCCTGTGATTCTTATGGGATACTGATTTTAACCAATCTTCCTTTTGAATTCCTAAACCACTAGAACATAAACTCCTACATGAAAAACAGGACAACACCAAAAAGAAACAAAGAAAATTCTACCAAAAAGGGTTAATGTTAGCTAAAAAATATCGATAGTGAAATGGAATTAATCAACGTAGCAGTAATTGCTAGAACGAATGAAAAGAGAAAAGAAATTCACCAAAACTTGTGATGAGGATCACAAGTGTTCAATATTGATTGTCATTTGCACTAAGGTACCATCCTCGTCAACGACGCCATTTGATTCGCGTGTGCTTGTATAGCCCGTAGGGTATTCTGAATCAACAATATTTATAATCTAACACCTTGTACTGGCATAGCATAGCTACTATAGTATAGTGGTTCTAGGATCGTCCACATGGATGGGTTTTCTTCGTGGAAATGGCTAATGCTGAAGTTACACTAGTGATTATAATTTGGATATTGGGATTGGAAAAAAAGAGTGGTTTTTTGTAGTTAAAATCGTAACCAAAGTGAAGTAAAATATAGAAAGAATTCCCTTGAAGTATTAAGTCACTGGGCTGGGTTCCTAGGGCAAATCTTAAGGCCTTTGCCTAGCATTGGGGATAGTAACATATAGTTACCTCCCGAATCAGATTTTGGTTTAGCTATAAAACTTGACCCTCAATAACTATAATTTGAAAATGGCATTCAATGCCTATTAATGTTCTCAGTTAGTTAAAAACCTATCTCCTTGAGTCACCTTCTGATGGCTCATAAATGATAACTAATCAAAATAATAGGATCTAACAATAAGCATCCAATGAGCCGTAAAAGCTTACCATATACTAACTATTCAAGGTGAATCGAAGGGATCGAAACCTAAAGTTGAAGGAGAGAACATCAATGAAAGAGAATACCTATGTTGAAAACATGAGAGACCCTGCTTTACCACATGTTCCCTTGCCCAGTGCCCTTTACTTCAAAGAATGAGGGAGTTTAGCCGCTCATCCTCTGAGTTGTCATCCTTAGGGGTGTTTAGCTAGCGAGAAAATGATAGAAAATGAAGAGAGAAACGGAAGCTTATTCGAAAAGCCTTCTAAAAATTATACTAAAAGATTTTTAAGATCCTTTACAAAGTCCTATTTTAGGAGGGATTATATACCACCAAAACCATACAAATTACCAAAATAAATAAAAGCGATGGCGGCTGCAGGGAATGAAAATAGGAAAGAAATCAACAAATGAGGAACAAAAGTCAACAAAAAAATAGCGAGGATCACGAGGTCGCGACCTGCGAAATTTGCAAGGAGTTTTGTTAGCAACCTACATGCTTCTGTTCCAATCTTACGCCTACGGCTGCGAGTTCCAATTGATTTCTTCATGCTCTACTTGCATTCCTATCTTCAATATTTATATCTTGTGGCTTCTGGCTTCCATAAAATTGACCAACAGCATTGCTAGGTCATTAACGTGCCAACTAGGTCAATTTGGCTGATTGCTATGTAAAAAGTGCTCAAAACCTGGAATTTTAAGAGTATGAAACAACACTATTTGGGTAGTAATCAAGAATTTAAAGATTGTCGCAACATTTCAAAACTTTGTCACGACATAATATGAGAAAGATTGAATGATAAATGTTTCAACAAAGAAATTTATGTCTCGACAATGGATATGTATGTCACGACATTGTCTAAGAAGACACAACGAAACTATGTCATGACATAAAATTGTAGACTAAAAGGACAGGACAAAACAAGTTGGTTGCGACAAAGGTTTTTATGTTGCGACAAACATTTAAGACAATGATAAGATCAAGGTAGGAAATATGTCGTGACATTTTCAAAGTATGTCGCGACATAAAGTTCAAAAGTCAACATAGCAAGGCAAGAAGGCTATGTTGCGACAGAGAAGTTTTATGTCGTGACAACCATAAAAAAATGCTGAGGGAACTCATCGCGACATAGAATTTTATTGTTGAGAAAAAGGTTTATAAAAACTATAGAAAGAATGTCACGACATAATAAAGAGCTGAAGGCAAAGATATTTGTCGTGATAATCAGAAGCTATGTCACAACATTAATTGAAGAGAAACACCATGAAGAGAACTGAAGACTGTCGCGACACAGTTAGAGCAAAAGAGTTAACGTATGTCGCGACATTCCAAACTTATGTCGTTACATAAAATAAAGCTAAAGGTTGAGAAACTTTGTCGCGACACAAAAATTTTATGTCGTGACACAATGAAGAGCAACAAGAAGGAAACTTTGTCGCGACAAAGCTTTTTATGTTGCAACAATCACATGATGAATTCAACTGAGCTTTGTCGCGACATAATTCCAGAAAAGGCACAGAAGACTGTCACAACATAACACTACAAGCCATGACAAAAAGCTAAAGGACAAACAAAATAATGGGCCATTTTTTAGGGATCCACAATTTCAACCTCAAAGTGCAACCCATCATTTGAAATTCTATAAATAGAAGCACATAGGGCACTATGTGCAGCTTCCGCCGAACCAAGAACATCTGGTTAGCAGGAAATCCTTTGCATATTATTTTTCTTTTATTTAATTTTCGTAGATTTAGTTTCAGCTTACATTTTAGTTAGTAATTTTCTTGGATTTCAGCAGCGATCTGAGCTGAAGTTTCGAGCTAGGTTCATTGTAAACATTTAGTTTTCATTACTGTCTTAATTCAATGGAATCTAGAAATTTTCTGGAGTTCATTTATTTTATTTTGCTTGCAATTTCAGTGAATTTTCCTGATCAGCTAGTCATTGTTATTTGTAATCCAGTTTTGAAAGACTAAGCTCCCTTTGGGAATGGATTGATGTTAGTTATCATTTTTATGTGCAACTTGAAAGAATGTCATAGTTAGAAATCTTGAATTTATTTAATTGGTGGTGTACTTGAAATTAATTGTTCTGAATATTAGTAGCTTGTACCCATAAAAGAACTGTATCTTGCTCTGATTTCCAGGAGACCCTTTGAGTGACATAGAGATGGAGATTCCTGAGAGTATAAAGCAGTTACTTGGAGGTATACTAGACTAACATTATGGAACCAAGGCACTCTAATAGATCACTAATGTACTCTTGGTGTGAGGATTAATTGGTTGATGTATCAGTTTAATTGATTAGAGGTTTCTCCTATGTTTGAATAAATGATTTTGATCTCGTGTTAATCAAGGACATAAAGAGTTTACTCAAATTTGAAGGATGAGATACCGATTAGATTGGAGAAGGCTTGTACTATCCTCTTTATGGGGGTAAGAATTATTTAGTCCTAAGAATTGGAAATGAAGTACTGGAAAGGAAAAATACCAAATTCTTAGAAAGAGGATTATATGCTCTAAGCAATTGATTAGACCCATGTGTTTGGAAGGAATATGGTTCTCTAATTAGTGAAATGTATAGTGTATGGAGGAATCCAAACTATACTACCTTGCAACTTTGACAAGTTCAGATTTCAAACTAATGGCTGAACTATGTTATAAAATGATGGAGAAATTTATAATTCTACATTGATCTATGTTCTAGTGTTAATTTAACTCAGTGAACTCTCCAATCAAATTTATTTTGAAATATTTTTTGTCATAGTTATAGAATTTTATTTAAGCATTATTTCATAGTCTAAACAAATCAATTTTATACTTTTGAGTTCAAATAGTACAAATCTTGAGTTGTAACATCCCAAAACCTGCCACTGGCAGTTTTTGAAACGTGTTTGGGGGTATAAAATAAGTTAAAATTGTATTCATTAAAAAAAAAAATGACATTTTTATGAAAAAGGGCAAAATGGTAATTTTTTCGCTTTGGAAAATTCTGGAAAATTTATAGATCTCGGATGATGAAACGGACATCACCGTTGGAATCATCTCACGAAATCTAGTCACCCATGCGAATTTCGTTTGAATTCGAGGTCAGTTTTCCACCCAATTTCGAGAAAACGGGCGTCAAGTGGACCCTGAAAACGGGATTTTTAGAAAAATCCCAAAAAATGTCAAAGCTCTTTAAGAATGTCCATTAAGATTATTGGAATTGAGCGAGATCAAAATAAATTGTTTCGGGTGAAATGGAATAGAAGACAAGGGGGCATGTGGCCCCACCTTAAGATTATATATATATATATATATATATATATATAGAGAAGGAGAGGAGTAGATTTTTTTCAGTTTGGGCCGAGCGTTTTTTTTATGTTTATTTTTATTTAATTTTCTTTTCTTCTCTCTTCGATTCTGAAGTTTTGGCCAAGTCGGGTCGTGGTCGAAGCAGTTGATATACTCAACGAGGGCTATGCGTGACTACCAAACTTTGGGGCGCTTTTGGCTTGATCGAGGCGTATTGAAGAATACAAATTAGATAAAGAATAAGAATATATATGACTAAATAATACGATATGAATAAATGAATGGTGAATACGTAAATGAATTGTGATATGAATATGAATACATGAATGAATAGATGCCTGAAATGATAGGAAGCTTGATTACATGTATGGAAAGTATAAATTAGTATGATTTTGGTATTGATTGTAGGATGGTTTTATGCGTGTTTTGGCATGTTTGTTACCATGTTAAGTGGCATGTTTGGGAGGATAATGTGGTAGGTGGACAAGAATTTGTTCAGGGATGGTCTCGGGTCGGCGGCGTGTGCGGAGCGAGGAGCTCTACGGCATCTTGGGGCGTGGAAGCCACGCTATTGCGTGTTGGGTGCGATACCAGTGCGCTATAGCGTGGGATCCCACGATATAGCGTAGCCCCTGCACAATGTTAACCCTCCAACTTCGGACGACCATAACTTCTTCGTCCGAACTCCGTTTTGGGTGTTCTTGGACTCTATGGAAAGATCTTTGAGTCTAGAATCCATCCATATATAGATTGATACAATCTTGAGTTTATAATAAGTCCGAAAATGACAAAATACAGTGGCTGCTGCTATTTCACTGCGATTCTTTGCAAATTCTTGATTTTCTTCCCGGCTTGCAATGTGCATAACTCCTTCGTTAGGACTCCGTTTTGAGTGTTCTTGGACTCTATGGAAAGCTCATTGAGTCTAGAATCTAACCATATGCTATTTAATGGAATTCGGTATCCACATCTGAAAATTTGATTGTTGTACCAAGTGTACTAATTGCTCGGTTAAAGTCAATTGGAATACGTGATAAGAAAATAGATAGATATGACCAAGAAATAGCAATATATGTATATTTGATATGTAGAGGAGTATAGAAGAGAAGAATAAAATGATAAGTTCAAAGAACACGTATAATTGTATAACTGCCTAAGACCAGTTATTGAATGATATGGCACCTCGGTTACGTGGGCAAGCACGTATAGTACTTGGTACTCACGATTAAGTGACGGCACTCTCTGTGTGCTTGGCGTGGTACTTCGTTACTCACGATTAGTACTTGACACTCCTGGTAGTGCTACGGTACTCTGTCTGTTCGGTGCTACGACACTCCTATCACGATTAGTGCTCACGGCCTCACATTGATACTTGGTACTCTGGCTGGTGCTCACGGCACCTCGATCTTGCATGTGTACCTTCGGGTACTTATTGTGTTATTAATCACTACTCATTCCGTGTGCAGTCTAGGCAATCCAACAGTTATATGATAAGACACTGAAAGAAATGAATATGGTAAAGATCTGAATGTAGCTACGGGTACCTACGTATCACGATTACATGCCTACGGTGCTTTTATACAAATATAACCTCTGTAGTACCTGCGGTACTTCGTGTCAGTAATATAAGTATAGGATTACGTAATATAAGTATAAGTCCGATTAGTACCTACGGTACCTCAGTATCATGAATACGTAGTACTGCGGGTACGCAACCGGTATAAGCTCAGGATAAGTATAATCTCTGTAGTACCCTCATTGATCTACTTACTCCAGACGAGAATAAGTTCAGTAATACAGAGTATAAGATCCGAGAAATACAAGAATAGGATTAGAGATACATGTATAAGATCGAAGACAAGTATATGTGCTCCGTATTAAGTATAAGATCCAGAAATAAGAATAAGTTAGGAACACAAGTATAAGATCCTTAAGACAAGTATAAGATCCGTATTACAAGTATAAGCTCTGAAATACAAGAATAAGATCCGAAGTACAAGAATAAGTTCCGTAATACTAGTATAAGATCCGTAAGACAAGGATATGCTCTGTAATACAAGTATAAGATACAAAGTATCTCTGTATAAGTATAAGTTCTGTAGTACCTACGGGGCATACGTATACGATTAATTTATGTAGTACATACGGGAACTTCTGTATCGATTAATCTCTTTAGTACCTACGGGTATCTCCGTATAAGCTCCGGATAATGATAAACTCAGTAGTACCTACGGGTACTCCCGTATGAGTATAAGTTAGTAGTACCTACGGGTACTTTTAATTAAATATATAAGTTTGATATAAGCACAAATATGTGTCTTTTGGGACATTTGAACAAGTAGTACTTAAGGGTACTTCCGTATAAGAATAGTTGCAATACAGGTATCGTTCCGTAATATCTACGTAGTACCTGCGGTGCCTCAACGAAGTATAATCTCCACCAGTATAAGTATAAGCCACATGGTATAGAAGTGTAGGATTTTGTGAGTACCTAAGGGTACCTCGGTATAAGTATAGGGTGCGTAAGCTCTACGGGAGATCGAGATAGATATGAGAAATGCAGGTGCGGGTATAGTATCTGCAGTATGAAGTGTAATCTATAACTCCTACGAGGCTGCAGACGATATATGATAGATAGAAATTGTAGTGCGTGATAGAGTATAAAATGCAAAAATATATGTATAAGGATTCGATCTTGTATATAAGGAATTTGAATAAATATGTGACCTACGGGAGATCGGAATAAGAATAAGTCTGCCATAAGTGTAAGATCTGAGTAAGTATAAGTTCAGTACCGTATACGAGAAATCTAAACAAGCAGAAGTTTGTTACAAGGATAATTTTTTATGTAAATGTGTTATATGAATGCATGAAGATTATGATATATATTCTTGTTAGATGTTTATTATGATTCGATATAGTGCATGTGTTTACGTATAAGTCATATGTTCCACTAAGCGTTAAAGCTTAGCACGGGTTCAATCCATGTGAGTGCGAGGAAGGCGATCGAGAAACATCGCGCCACAACTAGGCCCGACCTGTAGTAGGGTTAAATCCGCGATGGGTTCTGCGCTCACGAATATGTAATTGAAATGTAAGTTGTTTTTGTATATGTATAGTAAACCAGGGTTCGATATATATATATGATTTTGATGTTCACTTTCAGTGATGATTCTTTTGTATCATGATGACCGTTACAGTATAGTTAAATCTGGAAAAAACGGAGACCGAAAGTCTGATATATAGTGTAGCCTGATAGATTGGGATCAGCAGATGGAGATTGACGGGATAAGATTCCATGACTTTGTGATGATGAAGATAGTGATCTTTCAAATCTCTATATTAATGCTAGTGAATGTTCTAACTCAGTTAAATTAATTATATTCATATGTTTGTGCTGTAAGAGTGTAGACAATGTTCAAATTTTAATGTGCACATCAGGAAATATTTTCCTTCACAAAATGATTTTTACAATTTTGATGATTAAGAGGGACTTTTAGTTAGTCTTTTGATGATCATATGACAGTCATAATCAATTTTGATTTTAACAGAGTAAATAATCTTTGGAGGCATCACAGTTTATTAACTTCTTGATCAGCTCAAGAAAATGATCCTTAAATTTTTCTTAACATATTATGGATTTAAATAAATTTAACACATCATTAATAAAGAAATTATGTTGAATGTTTTCCTGTTTATAAGGCACCAAAAATATACAAGATAATATTTGCTGTTGAAGTAGCTCTTGAAATGTTTATGAGCTTAAATTGATATAGATGTTTTTCACTGATTCAATTTGATCTTAGCGTGTTTCCATTTCAAGAAAGACAATACATGCATAGAAAACCAGAAGCATAATTGCTACCTTTAGACACGGAAGTGGAAGAACAACGAAATGCGAGAAAAAGTAAAAGTGTTGAATCGAAACTATGGCGGAAGCGAGAGATATCTGATAGAACTTGCTCATGCGGGAAACAACGAGTAGAAAGGCCTCAGAGGCAAAGGACTATGAAGGATTTTCGGAGGCTAGTCATTAGAGATGATTACTCTACTATGAGACAACTTGCTATAGAGGCCAACAACTTTGAATTAAGAAAACTGACTTTGATCACAATGGATGCAGCCAAACATCAATATCTTGTGCATCAGTGAAGATTGATATGAGCACATGGAAAGATTTCTAAGAATGGAAAATACAATATAGTTGAATGTGATGAGACTTGAGGTGATCAAGCTACAACTCTTCCCTTTTTCATTGAGAGATGTGGCAACCACTTGGTTTGAATCCCTGACATATGGATCAGTGGACAATTGGCAAGATTTGGTGGAGGCTTACATGAGCAGATTCTTCCCTCATGCCCTCACTTCATAGAGGAGAGGGGAAATCATAGTGTTTAAACAAGGAGAGGATGAAAGTCTCTATAATTCATGGAAGAGATATAAGAGACAACTAAAAAGATACCTAATGCCTAGAACGATTTGACCAACAAGGGTATAATTGATGCAGCCTACTGTGGAGCTTTCAAGAGGAAGAGTGCTAAAAAGGCAAAACATGTGATTGAAGATTTAACAAAAAGCAACTATAGAGCTCCATCTAAGACTTCAGGGAGAAGCAGTAGACTAAAAGGAAGTGGGGTGATAGAACTGAACAAAATGATTGCCATAGAAGCCAAAACTTGATGCATTGATGAACAACAAGCTGGGAAACCAAGAAAGAAGAATGCATCCAGCACATGAAGTAAGAACAGTGGAAGAAAGTGAGAAAAAGAGTAGTGTTGAAGAGGGACATGGGGGTCCTTATCACGTTGAGGAGGCTCAATTTGTCAATGACAAAAGAAGTTACCACTTTAATCCAAACCTCAACTTGCCAACTCATTACACACTAGAATTAAGGAACCATGAGAATTTCTCATATGGAGGTGGTGCACAGCATGTTCCAAGACCAGTATAGAATTTTAAACAACAGTATGCTTCACAGGTGTTCCAAGGACAGCAACAACAAGGAAGTTAGAGCAAAAAATCTAGGACAAAAGAGATCTTAATCCTTTGAAGATCAAATGCTGACATTCATGGGAGAGAATAAGAGGCTACTGAACATTCATGAGTAGAAATTTGGTGAAATTTGCGACATTTCGACGAACCTGAATGTAAAAATCTAGAGACATAGAGTAGGAGTAGCTGGCCTAGCAATGCGGAGGCTCAGTCGAGGATGCCTTCCCCCAGGTGATCTGAGAAGAGATCTGGGAGCGTATGGTGGTGACTCGAAGTGGTAGAAAGTTGGAAAGCGAGGGAAAAAAGGAAGCGAAAAACGAAAAAGCGAGGAAAAGCTGGAAAAGATGATAAGTTGAGCAGTTCAGAAATGGTTAAAGTGATTGAGAAAAAAAAGGTGCAGACTGAGTAGCAGGTTGAGAAAAGAAAACTGAAAAAGAATGAGGAAATGCAAGCCTACATGCTTGCTGTTCCATTCCCTCAGAGACTTCAAAAAGAAAAAATTAAGTAGCAGTTCTCTATATTCTTGGATATGTTCAAGAAAATAGACATTAATATACCTTTTCCCGAGGTATGGGCTCAGATGCCTAAGTATGCTAAGTTTATAAAGGACATTCTGAATAAGAAGATAAGGTTTGCTGAAGAAGGAGTGGTGAATATGACAGCCACTTGCAGTGTAGTGATCTAGAAGAGCCTACTAGTGAAGATGCAAGATCCTGGCAGCTTCACCATTCCCTACACAATTGGGAAGGTTGAATTTAAAAAGGTTTTGTGTGATTTAGGGGCAATCATCAACTTGATGCCACTGTCAGTAGTGAAGAGACTGAGTTTGGGGGAGCGTACTCCCACAAATATGACCCTACATATGGAAGATATGACGATGGCACAACCAGAAGGAGTCCTTGAAGATGTACTCATAAAGGTGGGAAAATTTATTTTCCCTGTGGACTTTGTAGTTATGGATATGGAGAAGATACGCGTTTCCCATTGCTTGGAAGACCTTTCCCGGCTACTGAGTCGCCGACAGATGTGATGAAAGGAGAACTCACTCTTAGGGTGGGGGAAGAAGCAGTACACTTCAACCTAAACAAAATCCTTAAACAATTTGAATGTGAAAGTACAGATTATAAGACTGTAGAAACAATAGTTCTCATTAGTCCTGAACTTATTTTTTGGCTATAATTTTCAAAATTCAATCAATGAAAATGAGATGAATTTCCAGTATCTTGAGGATCTTGATTGTGAATTTTTAACTTCTAGTTTCGATTTAAAAGAGATTGTCTTAAGTTTAAATGAGAACAAGATGAGAAGCTGGCAAAGAACGAAGAGAAGGAAAAGAAATATAAATAAGTTCGTATGGGTTAACCTTGAAGGAATTACCTAGACACTTGAAGTATGCTTTCTAGAACCAAAAGCAAAATCGCGGATTTTATCAACTACATCGACCGAACTCAAGAACGTAACTGTTTGAGATTCTCAGAAATAAGGAGCAATTGCTTGGTCAGTGAAAGATTTGAAAGGAATCAGTCCTTCAATTTGCATGCATAAAATCCTCTTGGAGGAAAATGCAAAGACCTCCATTGAACATCAGAGAAGACTGAATCCATTAATGAAAGAAGTTGTCAAAAAAGAAGTATTGAAATGGTTGAATGCAGGCTTTATATATGCAATCTCGCATAACCTCAGAGCCTGCCATGTGGTTCCCAAGAAGGGTGGATTCACATTGATAAGAAATGAGAAGAATGAATTGATTCCTACAAGAACTGTGACAGGATGCAGGGTGTGCATTGACTAAAAAAAATTGAACACTACAACCAACAAATATCACTATCCTTTACCCTTTATTGATCAAATGCTGGACAGGTTAGTAGGACACCCCAATTTATGTTTTCTTGATGGATATTTTGGATATATCCAGATTGCCATAGCCCTTGAGGAATAGGAGAAAACTACATTTACATGTCCTTATGGAACTTTTTCTTTTAGAAGGATACCATTTGGATTATGTAATGCACCTACCACCTTTCAAAGGTGTATGATGTCTATGTTCTCAGATTTTGTGGAAGAGGCTATGGAAATCTTCATGTATGGCTTCTCAGTATATGGATCTAGTTTTGAGAAATGTTTAGAAAATTTGGAAACAGTACTTTAGAGGTGCCAAGACAAGAATTTAGCTCTGAATTAGGAAAAATGTCATTTCATGGTAACATAAGGTATTGTCTTGGGGCACAAGATTTCTACAACTGGGTTAGTAGTAGACCAGGCAAAGGTTTCTTTCATAAAAACTCTCTTGGCACCTACAACAGTTAAAGGGATAAGAAGCTTCCTGGGACATGCTAAATTTTACAGGAGATTCATAAGGGAGTTCTCAAAAATCTTAAGACCATTATGCAAGTTATTGGAAAAATATGCAAAATTTGATTTTGATGAATCATGCAGATATGCATTTGAAGAAATTAAGTCCATATTAGTTACAGGTCCCATCATGGCAATACCTGACTGGAACAAAGAGTTTGACATCATGTGTGATGCTAGTGACTATGTAATGGGAGCAGTATCGGGACAAAGAACTGAAAAGATATTTAAGGTCATATACTATGCTAGAAAAACCTTCAATGAGGCACAAGAGAACTATTCTACCATAGAAAAGGAAATGCTGGCAATGGTGTTTGCTTGTGAAAAATTCAAGCCCTACATACTGGGCTCCCATGTTATCATATAGACTAATCATGCTACAATTAAATATCTGATGACAAAGAAAGATGCCAAACCAAGACTGATCAGATGGGTATTACCACTGCAAGAGTTTGATTTATAAATCAAAGACAAGAAAGGTAGTGACAAAGTGATAGTTGATCACTTGCCTATATTAGAAAGGTCTAATAAAAATGAAAAGGGAAATGAAGTAGCATAAATTTTTCCTGATGAGCAGCTTTTTCAGCTATCAGTCTAAGTACCCTGGTATGCTGATATTATGAATTACTTAGCCTATGGAATTATGCCACATGAGTTCAGCTACCAACAGAAAAGAAAGTTGAGAACTGATAGCAGATTTTATATATGGGAGGATCCATTACTGTTCAAAAGAGGAGTAGATTTGATTATTAGGAGATGTATACTAGAAAAAGAACAAGGCAAAATTCTTAATGAATGTCATGCATCACCATATGGAGGACACTTTGCATGAGATAGAACAACCCATAAAATTATCCAATCAAATTTTTATTGGCCTACTTTATTCAAAGGCTGTTTTGAATGGGTGAAAATTTGTGATAAATTTCAAAGAATGGACAACATAAGCAGAAGAAATGAGATGCCCCTACAAGGAATCTTGGTGGTGCAGATTTTTATGTATGGAGGATAGACTTCATGGGACCTTTCCTAGCCTCATTTGGAAATTTATACATTCTCCTAGCTATGGATTATGTATCCAAATGGGTGGAAACAATATCTTGTCCCATAAATGATGTCAGATTTGGAGCACCTAGAACAATCATTAGTGATAAGGGAAGCCATTTTGCAAACAAAGTGTTTGCAAAACTCATGAGCAAATATGGAATCAGACATGTAATTTGATTGGCTTATCACCTTTAGTCAAATAGGCAAGCTAAGATTTCCAACAGGGAGATAAAGAAGATTATAGAGAAAATAGTGAACCCAAGCAGGAAAGACTGGTCTAAAAAGCTAGATGATGCATTGTGGGCTTATAGAACTTTTTACAAAACTCCTATTGGAATGTCTCCATATAGAATTGTATTTGGGAAGCGTTGTCATCTCCCTCTTGAACTAGAATGTAAAGCTATGTGGGCCATCAAGAAACTGAACTGTGATTTCCAAGCTGCCAAAGAAAATAGACTACTCCAACTAAATGAATTGGAAGAGTTGAGGAATGAAGCTTATGATAAAGCCATAATCTACAAGGATAAGACTGATTACTACCCAAATAGTGTTGTTTCATAGTCTTAAAACTCCTGGTTTTGAGCATTTTTTACGTAGTAATTAGCCAAATTTACCTAGTTGGCGTTAATGACCTAACAATGCTTCTGATCAATTTTATAGCAGTTTTTGTAGTTTTCACAAGCTATAAATATTGAAGATAGGGATGCAGCTCGAGCATGAAGAAATGAATTGGAACAGAGAGCTATAGAACTAGAAGGTAGAAGGCAGAACGAGAAGCAACCAGAGAAGAAAGAAGCAAACCCCTGTCAATTTCGCAAGGGTTGCGAAATTTGGCAGCCCCCGTGAAATTTCGCAGGCTATGAATTTTTGCAGCCTGCGAATTCTTCAGCCATTCTTGTTGACTTTTGTTGCTCTTTTTTATTTCTTCCCAAACTACCCCTATGTAATAGTTTCTTGCTTTTGACAATTTGGTAATTTGTATGGTTTTGGTGGTATATAATCCCCAAAACAACACTCTGTAAAAGATCTTGGAAAATCTTTTAGTATAATTTTATTGAATTTCGGGAGGCTTGTTGAACAAGCTCCTATTTTTCTTTTCATTCTCTCATTTTCTCGTTACCCAAACACCCCCTAAGGATGACAACTTAAAGGATGAGCAGCTAAACCACCTCCTTCCTTGAAGTAGAAGGCATTGGGCAAGGGAACCTATGGTAAAGTAAGGGCCCTCATGTTTTCTACGTAGGTATTCTCTTTCATTAATGTTCTCTCCTCCAACTTTAGGTTTCGATCCCTTCGATTCACCTTGAATGGTTAGTATATTGTAAGCTTTTATGGCTCATTGGATGCTTATTGCTAGATCCAGTGATGTTGATTAGTTATCATTTATGAGCCATTGGAAGGTGACTCAAAGAGGTAGGTTTTTAACTGACTGAGAACATTAATGGACATTAAATGCCATTTGCAAATGATAGTTATTGAGGTTCAAGTTTTATAGCTAACCCAAAATCCGACTCGGGAGGTAACTATATGTTACTATCCCTAATCCGAGGAAAAGACCCCGAGAACCCATCATTTTCCCTAGGAACCTAAGCCTAGTGACCTAACACTTCAAGGGAATTCTTTCTATATTTTTACTTGACTTTGGTTATGATTTCAACTACCAAAACCCACTCTTTTTAACCAATCCTAATATCCAAATTATAATCACCAAAGGTAAACCTCAAGATTAGTCATTCTATCGAAGAAAACTCATCCTATGGATTTATCCTAAAGGTTTATACTATAGTAGCTACGCTACGTTAGTATGAGGTATTAGGTTATAAATTTTGTTGATTTAAGATATCCTACGGGCTACATGCGAATCAAATGGCGTAGTTGCCGGGGATGGTGCCTTAGTGAAAATGACAACGTGCTGAACACTTGTGGTCCCCATCATAAGTTCTGGTGAATTTATTTTCTCTTTTCATTCTTTCAAGCAGTTTACTACTAGGTTACTTGATTTCATTATACTGTTTATACCTTTTTATTTTTCCTTAACTAACACTAACCCTTTTTGGTAGAATTGTTTTGGTTTCTTTTTGGTGTTGTCCTGTGTTTTTCATGTAGGAGTTTATGTTCCAATGGTTTAGGAATTCAAAAGGCAGATTAGTCAAAGTTAGTATTCCACAGGAATAAGATTCTGAAATGGGCTTGAATTTTAACCCAATGGAACCTCCACCTGAAGAACAGTAGAGTCAGCAGGGAGTGGACAGGAATCTCAATGCATTCAAGTCCATAGGGGACCATATACACCCTCCACGAATGAGTGCACCCTCCTGCATTGTGGCTCCAACTAAGCAAATGGTTGTTAGGCCTTACCTTGTGCCACTTCTTCCCACTTTTCATGGCAGGGAGAGTGAGAACCCTTACTCGCACAAGAGGGAGTTTGAGAAGGTCTGCAACACCTTCAAGGAGGAGACTGGCTACAAAGGGATGTAATGAGGCTCGGCATTTTCCTTCACATTGAAGGATGTGCCAAAATTTGGCTCAACCCCCGAGGCCAAGGAGCAGCGCTTTAAATCGATGTAGATGGTGGCCAGTTTTTAAAAAGAAATTCTTCTCCACTCATAGAACAAACAGTCTGAAGAGGCAGATTTCCACCTTCTCAGCCATTGAAAGTGAAAAATTATATGCATGCTGGGAGAGGTATATGGAAGCATTGAATGTCATTCTCACCATGGTTTGACACATGGTCAGCCGGGTCACTACTTTATGATGGATTTCTCCGCTATGAAGTAATTGCTAGAGACTATGTGTGGAGGAGATTTTTAAGCAAACATCCGTATAAGCTTTGTATTTCCCGACCATGAAATAAGCTTCAAAAGGTTGGGATGAGCCTAACCCAAGGGAGATGGAAAGAATGAGACCTCAATCCAGTACAAGGGGTGGCATGTACTCACTTCTAGAGGACATGGACATGGAAGCTAAAGTTTCCACCTTAACTAGAAGGTTGAAAGAACTGGAAATGAGAAACCCGCATGAGGTGCAAGTAGTGACTAAGATTCCTATGCCAAACAAGCCATGCTTCATTTGCCAGTCCAATGAGCATCTGGGAGAATAATGTCCAACTATTCCGGCAATGATAGAGATGTTAGTGGAGCAAGCAAATGTTGTTGGTCAATTCAAACCATCAACCAGTGCATCATTGATTAGTGCCTAAAAAGTTCTATTTTGAACCCTATTTATTATAGGTTTTGAGTGCTTTTTGTGTACTAATCATTCTAATTAACCCAATTTGCACATTAAGGTCCCTACTATTCTATTGATCGTACTCTTGTGGCACTTTGTAGTTCTTGCAAGCCATTTATGCTTCGAAATTGTTGAGTCGATCCAAGCACAAAAGAATTCAGTCAAACTCAAGATTACAGACAAAAGACCAAAAGGAAAGCAAGAGCGTAAAAATACAAGGAAATTGGAGCACTGCAAATTTGTCTTAATGAGCACCGTTCATGCCTCCACCTAACATTATTCATCCCGGGCAGCCCACGGCTCTCCCGGCTTATTTCACGCTTTTATTGTGTTTTTGTTGCAATTTTTGTTTCTTCCCATTTTGGTCCTGTAATACGCTTAGCTTCCGCTTTTTTTTTTTTTTGTAATTTACCTTGCCTCGAGCATATGCTGAGTCAAGGTCCCGCAGAACAATCAATCACGTCTAAGAATAGAGAGATAAGGCTACGCTTCCGCTACTTCATTTTCTCCCATTTTCCTTTCTCCCTTTCTGGCCATTGAAACACCCTCCTGAGGATGACAACTCGAGGATGGCGTCAAGCTACCTCTCTCCCTCCTTGGAAGAGGAGGGTCGCTCGGCTAGGGTCTGGGAGGTAACTCACTCTGCTCTTGTTTTTAACGCACGCATTTATGGGTATTTATGTTCTATTTCTCTCAATCTAGGGTTTAAATCTCTTAAGCACGCCTCATTAACGTATTTCATAAGTTTTTTTGTCATAAAGGGAGGCTTATCATTAGATCCACTGTTATCTAGTTAGTTTTTTCCTATTACTTACTGTAGGGTAGGTTTTTGAGATATGTTCTCACCGTTAGGGACATTTATGCCCAGTTAAATGCTATGTTTCAAGAAGGAAAATTTAAGGGTTTAGGTTTTAAAGCCAAATGAAGATCAGGTTCGGGAAATGACTATATGTCATCCTCCCCAACGCTAGGAAAAAGACCCGAGGACATGTCGGGCCGGGCCTTAAACCCTAAACTAGTGGGTCCACACTTCAAGGGGTTCTATTTTTATATTTTTTTTTCTTTATTTTACTTTCAAATTTCGTGAACAATCAACACCCCTCGCTTTACAAAACCCAAAATCCAAATTGAAATTCACCATTTTCAATCTCACTCGTAATCATTCAGATTAAGAAAACCCATCCTCGTGTTCGACCCCTAACCGCCATACCGCAAAGAGTTTTTCTATGTCGCAAGAGTAGGAATCCTAGGATATAAATTTTGTTGATTCCGAACACCTACTTGGTCTAAACGAATCAATCATATGGCAACACTTACAACCCTAAATGGAGAAATCACCCAAATCTTTCCTGGAAGCTAAAACCTCCACAGTATGCACCTCCTGCTCCTCCACAATACGCTTCAATCACAATATAATAACCACCATCAACTTCCACTGGAATGTGCTATTCGAATTTGAGCAAGGTGGTGGGTAATTTTGTAAGAGCATAGCAAAGGAATGTGCAAGAATACAGCGGTCGACACTGTGGAAAGCACTGTGAATAAGAGAATAGATGGGTTCCATAATGAAATTGCCCAAAAATTCGACAACCTGCAGTATTCCATCTCTAGGCTGACCAATCAACATCTGGTGCAAGAAAAGGGGAAGTTCCCTTCACAAACTCAGCAAAACCCAAGGGGAGTTCATGAAATAGCTGACTCGAGTGACACTGCTCCTAAAATGAATGAAGTAAAAGCAGTTATCACTTTGAGAATGTGGTAAAAAAGTTGAGCAACCAATGCCTAAACCACTTGATGAAGCTAAAGAAGGCCAAGATGAGGAACTGGAACAGATAGTGATCAAGGAAGACATGATGAAGAAGAGCATGCCCCCACCATTCCCTCAAGCATTAAGAGGCAAAAAGAGGGTGAACAACCAAACTGAGATTCTTGAAGTTTTGAGGCAGGTGAAAGTCATTATTCCCCTTTTGGACATGATTAAGCAAGTTCCAACCTATGCTAAGTTTTTAAAAGACTTGTGCAATGTAAAGAGGGGACTGAATGTGGATAAAAAGCCTTTTTAACAGAGGAAGTGAATGCCATCATATAGTGCAAGACTCCAGTGAAGTACAATGACCCAGGGTGTCCTACCATATCAGTGAACATTGGAGGAACTTGTGTTGAGAAGGCATTACTAGATTTGGGGGTTAGTGTCTACTTGTTACCCTACTCAGTCTATAAGGAGTTGGGGCTAGGAGAATTGAATCCTACTACTATGACCTTGTCTTTAGCAAACAGGTCTATAAAAATTCCGAAGGGCACTGTTGAAGATGTTTTAGTGCAGGTGGACAAATTCTACTACCCAAGTGGACTTTGTTGTTCTTGATACAGAGCTAGTAGTTGTGGGAGCCAATTATGTGCCCATTATATTCGGGATGCCATTCTTGGCTACCTCTAATGTAATCATCAATTGTCGAAACAAGGTTATGAAGCTCACTTTTGGAAATATGGAACTAGAGCTCAACATTTTTCACCTCAGCAAAAAGCATGTTCACCCCAAGGAAGAAGACCTAGAAGAGGTGTCTTTGATTGGCACCACAATGAGGAATACGTGAGTGTACCCGGCAGTCACAGGCGCACTGATAGAGGAATTGGCAGAGCTACTTGAAAATTTGGATGAACCCTCAGATTTGTGTGTTCCTTTTTGTCCTTGGAAAAAGAAAGAATAAATCCTCCCCCTATTGACTGAGAAAGATAAAGAAAAGGGAGAGCCCTTAAAGCTTGATCTAAAAACCCCTCCCCATAAAATTGAAATATGCATACTTGGAGGAGGGCGAAAAATGCCCCGTGGTTATTTCTTCATCCCTAAACGTCTCACATGAGAACGATTTGCTAGGAATCCTTAGGAAGTGCAAGCAAGCCATTGGATGGCAAATCTCATATTTAAAGGGAATTAGCCCTTTGGTTTACACTCATCACATCTACATGGAGGAAGAAGCCAAACCGGTGTGATAACCACAGAGATGATTAAATCCCCAAATGCAAGAGGTGGTATGCGCTTAAGTTCTAAAATTATTGTAGGCATGTTTTATCTACCCCATTTCAGACAATCTGTAGCACCCCTTTTCGGTCTAACCCGATTGGCGGGTCCGAACCGAATCTGGGATGCTCTGATACCACTATATCACTTTATCAAATCATTTATCAAAAACACGTGGAAGCGTTACATTTCAGTTGGCATAAAAGCCCTTTCAAATATGGAAGTGTTTTTGTGGGTAGCCCATTAACATTAAATTTATACAAAAGTACAGTTACTATAAAGGCATATCAAGCCTTTTCAAAATGATTTACAAATTAGATGTTCAGAGTTCAAATTTTTTTACAAAATATCAATGTTAAAAAAAAATTGGAGTGAATGCATATGTCCGAGCATACTCCACAAATCTTTCTTTATGACTTGACGCCTCGATTCAGCTTTCGTTTCTCTATTCAATCGGTACTTTAAGATAGATAATACTACACGCTAAGCATTTTCATGCTTAGTGGCTCTATACAATTTATTCTTCATTTCGCTTAAGTCAAATCATGCAATTTTACTAAACAAAACTTTCAAATCTTTTTGGATGATCAATGTCAATACAATACATATACTTATTTCATATACAATCATTTATGGTTCATTGATCATTCCAAAATACACTTTCATATGCAATAAATAATTTATAACCAAATCATGCATTTCACAATGCTCTTTTCATTTCAATTTGCAATCATGCTTTTCAATTCCAATATGTCAATAATCTAAAAGTCAATTCAGTTATGCCCTTAACGAATTTAACCTATGTTTTCGATATACAGGATATTGGAATAGTTGGCACAGTCCCGCTGGGCTGCTGACTGGTTATTAAAAATCAATTCGTGAACACTACCGATACTGTCTCGCTGGGCTGCTGATAGGAGTGACACATCAATACGTTTGTTCGCAGTGCTGCTAATTTGACCCTTATTGGTATACCAATCTATCAATAATGTGAATTAAGTGGTTAACATTCTATTAAGGGCGTTCAAATCCTTTATAGAAAAATATAGTACAATATGTACATTTGTATAAACAGTTTATTTTCAATACTCATGCAATTTTCATATGCAAACATTTCACAATCAATTGCCTGAAATCAATGAAAACAAATCAATATGCTTTTCTTATACATTTAGAACAAACATTTCAAATCTTGAAACGGGAATAGGAGAAGATAGAACAAACATTTCAAATCTTGAAACGAGAATAGGAGAAGATAGAACAAACCAATCTATCTCTTTTTTTTTTCCTTGCCTTCAATCTATGTGCTAGGTTAGGTGATCCTCACCGGCCCCTATCAAATCACACAATCTCATTTGGTAAACTAACACTATTCACACTTAACGAATATCACCGAGGCGGCGAGGTATGATGCATTTTTCACTTAGTTTCATTCTTATTTGAATCCTCATTAGTCATTTATTAGGGTTCTTATACTATCGGTGTACGAATATGGGACTTAACAATGCAAGGGTACAAAAATCAAGGTTGTTGGAAGCATCAGTACTCAAGCATTCACTTTGATCTAAGATCGTACTACCCTTTATCGGTTAACGGGTATCGGCAGATTACTAACTTTCTTTGGTATCGGTACCACTAATTCCGGCCCAATGGGGTACTAGTACCCTTTGTAACGGCATCGACCGCGGGTTCTTCCTAGAAATGGCAGATTTTTCCATTTCTCACCCACAAAACTCAAAATTACTCCCTCTAAACTCATGTATATCATAACCCACCATGGAATCCAACTTAAACAACTCCAAAAGTGGGTTAGAACCAATAAAAACCCCCTTTACCAAAATAAGGGCTTCTTCCCCAAATCAAAAATCACAAAGAGGAAAGCTAGAGTTTGATTTCTTACCTTCAATCTCTTCAAACTTCTTTTGTAGGTTGCTTGATCTCTTAGAAGCAAGAAATGGGAAACAATCCCACCAAAATCACTTCTTCTTGAAAACCCCTAGCTTTTCTCCCACACTTGCTTTCAAAAACGTTTTTGGCACAATGTGCCTTTCTAAGACCAAATGTGGTCTTAAGTCACTTATTCTCTTAAGGCCATGTTTGGCTCAAAACCCATTTTTGGGTTAAGTTCTCCCAAATGGCTATATAGCCCATACTTATTTCTATTTGCACTTCAATCCCCATATTTACACTTCAATCCCCATATTTACACTTAGACATATAAACTTATTTACAATTGACCCTTAGGTCCTCATTTTACAAATTTTCATTTTTGCCCTTTACACTTCAAGATTTCCTGTTCAATTTCATTTAATCACTTAGTATATCACATTCAATCATATATCATTTGCAATTGACATTTAGTCAGGGCTACAATCATATAAAATTTTAACAAATTCCCTAAAAACCCAAGTTTGGTTCTATTTGTATACTTAATATATTGTGAATTATTGGCAAAATTCTAGTATTCAATTTGCTATACGTCCTCGGGTGAGCCCTACTCAAAGCTAAAAATTTAAAAAGTCGTGGTGACTCTGTATAGAATCGAGGCGGATAAGATATGCTTGTATGCCTCACCACAAGTTAGAGGGTATGTGTAGATTACAGGAGGCTGAATGCAGTGACAAGGAAGGACCATTTTCTCTTGCCTTTCATTGATAAACTTTTGGAGAGAGTTTACGAGCACCCATTTTAGTGCTTTCTAGATGGCTACTCCAGATATTTTCAAATTGAAATCGCTATGGAGGATCAAGAGAATACCACCATCACTTGCCCCTTTGGAACTTATGCCTACAAGAGAATGCCTTTCAGCCTCTACAATGTACCTGCCACTTTCCAAAGGTGTATGCTCAGTATCTTCAGTGACATGGTGGAACGCATCATGGAGGTGTACAAGGATAACATCACCATATATGGGGGAACTTTTGAAGATTTCCTGGCTAACCTTAAGAATGTCCTAAACAGATTCATCGAGTAAAACTTGGTGCTTAACTAGGAGAAGTGTCATTTCATGGTACATCAAGGAATTGTCCTTGGACATGTCAACTCCAACAAGGGAATTGAGGTTGATAAAGCCAAGGTTGAGCTTAATTCTAAGCTACCACCTCCCACATATGTTAAGGCAGTAAGGCAATTCCTTGGCCATGTAGGTTTCTATAGGAGGTTTATTAAGGACTTTTCAAAAATTGAAAAACCTCTCTATGAGCTACTGGTCAAGGATACCAAATTTGTTTGGGACGGAAGGTCCCAAAAGAGCTTCGAGGAGCTCAAGTCACACCTGACTACTAATAATCTATTGTGAGAGCTACACCCAATTGCACCCCTTGAAATAATGCGATGCAAGTGATTTCGCTATCAGCGCTTATCACAAAGAGAAGATGGAAAGCCCTACGTGGTTTACTATGTAAGTAAGACTTTGAATGAAGAACAGAGAAATTACACCACCACAGAAAAGGAGCTACTAGCAGTAGTCTATGCCTTAGACAAATTCAGAGCATACTTGGTGGGGTCATTCATTATTATTTTTATAGACACTCTGCTTTGAAGTATAGTTAACGAAACAAGATGTTAAGGCAAGACTTATCAGGTGGGTTCTCCTACTCCAGGAATTTAACCTTTAAATCAAAGACAAGAAAGGGGTGGAGAATGTAGTGGCAGATCATCTATCCAGATTGACCATAGCTCATGACTTAATGCAGCCCTCCCACACGATGAGTTCCTTTGATGAGTCTCTCATTGCTTCATAGGGAAAGCACCCTGACATGCTGATATTGCTAATTATTTAGCAACAAGGGAGATCCCAATTGATTGGAAAGCACAGGACAAGAAATGCTTCTTTTCCAAAATTCATTCCTATTATTGGGAGGAACCATTTGTGTTCAAATACTATGCCGACCAAATCATCAGAAGGTGTGTGCTTGAAGATGAGCAACAGGGGATCCTCATCCACTACCATGAAAATTCTTATGGAGGTCATTTTGTTTCACAAAAGACAATCATGAAGATCCTATAATCTAGTTTTTACTGGCCATCCCTCTTCAAAGATGCTCATGCCATGTGCCGAACGTGCGATCGATGCCAAGACTCGGGAAGCTTACTCGTCATAACATGATGCCCTTAAAACCAATTTTGGTGGGTAGACATCTGTGATGTTTGGGGCATTGACTTCATGGGGCCATTCCCTACGTCTTTCAGGTAATCTTACATCTTGGTGGGAGTTGATTATGTGTCCAAATGGGTCGAGGCAATTCCTTGTAAAACCAATTATCACAGGGTGGTGCTTAAATTTATAAAGGAGAATGTCTTCTCCAAATTTGGAGTGCCCAAAGCCATAATCAGTGATGGAGGTACCCATTTCTACAACAAACCCTTTGAAAACCTCCTAGCCAAATATGGGGTGAAACACAAAGTGGCCACTCCTTACCATCCTCAAAACAATGGTCAAGTGGAACTAGCTAACCAAGAGATTAAGACCATCTTGATGAAGGTGGTGAATTCAAATAGAAAAGATTGGTCGCTCAGGCTACTAGACTCATTGTGGGCATATAGAACAACTTTCAAGACCATTCTTGGGATGTCTTCATATCGGTTGGTTTATGGAAAAGCATGCCACTTCCCCGTGGAAATCGAATATTGATGAGTCTCAAACTCATCTATTTTTAATCCATTTTTCTACCATGTTTTTAACATTTTCAGCTCTATTTGTATGCCAAATTATGGAACATTCACCAACTTTTCATTTTACAGGTATTAATTGAAAAATGAGAGAAAACAAGCAGAAAATAAGCGAAAAAAAATGGAAAATGCAGTAGTTTATGTCGCGACAAAGTTTTTGTATTTCGCGATACAATTTCAAGCAGGCCAAAAGAACTATGTCGCAGCCAACAGCTATATGTCACAACAAAGTCCAGGATAAACTTAAGCAGAACTAGAATCTTTGTTGCGACAAAGAGTTCTATGTCGCAACATTGCTAAAGAAGAATGAAAAGAAGACTGTCGCGACAATCTTTAACTCTGTCGTGATAATGATGAAGGCAAAGAGCAAAGGAGCTGTGTCGCAACACTATTTCCTCTATCGCAACATAAAAAGCTGAAGACTAATAGATGAACTCTATCGTGATAAAAGACAATTCTGTCGTGACATAAAATGCTAAGAATACAACACAAGTCAACTAAGACAAGTGTTTTTATCTTGCGACAAAGTTTTCAGAACCAAGCCAGCTCAAGGAGGAATTTATGTCTCAACAAAGAAAATCCTGTCGCGACATAACATTCAGAATTCATAACTAAGAGCAATAAAATCTCTATCATGACAAAGATTATTTCTGTCATGACAAACAAAACATGAAGGAGGTGAATTCTCTATTGCGACAAGGAGTTGAGGAGCAACATAAAAAGAATGATGATAAAGAAACTCATGTTGTGACATAGTAAATAAAAGAAGGAAGAATCTCTATCGCGACAGAGAAAGTTTATGTCACGACAATAAAAGCTATGGAATGATAGAATTCTATCACGACAATAAAAGCTATGGAATGATAGAATTCTGTCGCGACAGAATAAAATTAGGTAATGACAGAAATAGAAGGAGAACTAAGATTAGCCAAGTCAAGCATGTCGCAACAAAGATTTCTATGTCGCAACAAACAGCTCAGCAAGTGACAAGAATTAGAGAAGAAAAGTAGGTCGCGACCAAGGAGTTTCTTGTCGCGACAAAAATTGCTAAGGACTTAAAGAAATCCTGTCGCGATAGAGAAAACTCTATTGCAACAGAGTTGACAGGTTGAAAGGGAAAATGTTTGCCGTGACAAGGAAAATTATGTCGCGACATACTCTAGAAGTAGAAAGACATGAGAAGTTGGTTGCAAACAGGTTTGGTGTCGCGACACAATACATTCCTGTTGCGACAATAATAAGATCAAGTACACAAAAATTCAAGGTAACATTATCAAAGTTTCGCTTTAGACGTAATCCAAGACAGAGCTCGTGAGAAATGTGTCGCAAATGTATTCATATGCTACGACAGAGGCCAACGATAAAGATTGGAAAACTCGCTGCGATGTAACTTTCTTGTCACATGCAGAACCAATTTGGGTCGGACTGTGGGATCCAGGCCAACGTAATAAATGGCGGTCGCTTCAACATTGGGAAGTCTATAAATAGACGATCTAAGGCACACCCATGCACATCTTTCTAACCTGTGATCGCTTGTGCAGTTGAAGACTCTTGTACATTTCCTTTTTCTTTTATTTTATTTTTAGTAGAATTAATTTCAGTAGAGTTTCAATGTAGATTTTAGTTGGTATTCTTTTAGATTTCTAGATTTGGGTACTGAAATGAAGTGCAGCTTCGAGTTGGAATTTATTTATAAAATCATCTTTCTCATTACTTTCTGATTTAAATGGAGGATGGAAAGTTTCTGGAGTTCATTTATTTCACTGCTCATGATTTCGTTGAATTTTCCCTGGACAATAGTCACCTGATATGTGAGTGAACCAGCTTCAAAAGTCAGCTCTCTGAAATGGGTCAATGATGATATTCATTTTTATGCACAAGGTGGAAGAACACCTTAATTAGAATTCTTGAATTTATTTGATCGGGTATTGTTCTTGAATTTGGCCTGTTCCTACCACTAGTACCGTACCTGCCAAGGTCCTGTGATCTTACTCCGATTTCAGGAGGCCCCGAGCTTATTACCATGGAGAATCCTAAGAGTATAAGAGATGTTCTTTATGGGTATGGTAGACCAATACTTAAGGAACTAATGAACTCCGGGCGGGTTACTCAAATAGATCACCAACTTACTCAGAATTTAAGGATAGCTGAACAGCGACGCTTAATCAAGTGCAGGTCTCTTCTCTTTCTGTTGAATTGATTCTGATCCCATGTTAGCAAAGATCTAATCAAGGAGATGGAAATTTTCATCAAAAATGAAGGATGAGGTATCAATTCAATCGGAGAAGGTTTGTAATATCTTGTCTATGGGAGCAAGAATTCTCTAGTCCTAAGATCTGGGTATGAAGTATTAAAAAGGAAAAATACTTAAATCTTAGAAAGAGGGTTACTAATTACAAGTAACTGATTAGAATCATGTTCCCATAAATGAATATGAACCTTTAATCAGTGAAAAGTATGAAGCTGGTGGGAGAAATCCAAACCATACTACCAGCGCATCTTTTGACAAACTCGCTTCCAATATATGGTTTATCATGAATCGATAAGATGCAGAAAATCGATTATTACACATTGATCTATATCCGCCTTGTCTCACTTCTGAATTCCCCAAAACCTATTTGTATTAAAAATTATTTTCATTTATATTAAGGACCAATCTAGGGACTAAAATTCTTTTTAGTCATCTCATCATCATAACAGTAGATTTCAAATAGTAAAGATCTTGAGTAGTTAGGGTAGTTAGTCTATTGATTTATCATCATTCCTCGTGGGAACAATATCTAGACTTTTAATATCCACTTTTATTACTTGTACGACCTGTGCACTTGCAGTAATCAAGACCAACTCAATTTTTAATGAATACATTTTACAAAAGGAGCAAATCAATCTTTTCATCTACATAAGCATCCGGCTAACAAGTTTTTGGCTCGTTGTCGAGGACTCCAATGGGGCTTCTGCAGTGGTCGCATCAAAAGCTCGCTTACATTAGCCTACATCATACTATTTTATCCTCAGAATAAGTTTTTGGCGCCATTGCCAGGGATTAGCTAATAGTCCTTTGGTAATAATGTTATTAATTTGTGTATATATATAAAAAGGTCTTAACAAGTTTTTGGCACCGTTGGCTGGGGAAATCGAATGATGAATTTAAAGATTAATATTCTAACCGAAAAGGGATTTACTAATTTGGACATTTTTCTTTATTATTATAAATTTTAGAAAATCAAAAAAACAATTTTAATGGCAGTAGCTGAAGAAGCTACTAAAAATTTTCTATGACCTTAAATAGAGATAACTGTGTCCCACATAATTCATTTGATCTAATGTAAGGTTTTACTTCAGAAGATTTTAAAATGCATAGAAAACCATATGCGCATTCGCAATTCTAGACACCGAATCGAGAGAACACTAAAGAATCTAAGGAAAATCACAAGTGCAGAATCTAGAAGTATGGAAAATCAAAGAGAAAGACTACAGGCTATTCCAGAAGAAGAAAAAAAAGCAGAGAGACTTTAGAGGCTTAATACTATGGAGGAATTTTGGAGGCCTATTATTTAAGAGGAGTACTCTGTGGTGAGACAACCTGCCATAGAAGCTAACAATTTTGAACTGAATCCAGCATTGATTACTATGGTACAACATCACCAATTTACTGGTCATCCCTCTGAAGATCCCAATGAGCATATGGGAAGATTCATGAGGATGGCCAATACAGTTAAACTCAATGGGGTGAGAATTTAAGTGATTTGTTGCAACTCTTCCCTCTCACCGAGAGATGTGGCAAGAACTTGGTTTTTACCATTGCCGTGGATCGTTGAACACTGGAAGAGTTAGTGGAAGCCTATATGAGTAAATTTTTTCCTCCAGCTCTAACTTCTAAGAGAAGAGGAGAAATAATTGTTTTCAAGCAAGGGGAAGATGAGAGTCTCAACAATGCATGGGAGAGATACAAGAGACTGTTAAAAAGACGCCCTATGCATGGAATAGATTTGACCACTAAGATGGATATATTCTATCATGCTATGAATTATGCCTCTAAGGGTATAATTGATGCATCCTGCTGTGAGGCTTTTAAGAGAAGAAGGGGCAGCGAGGCAAGGCGCTTGATTGAAGACCTTGCCAAATGCACTACAAGGCTCCATCCGCTTTCCTTCAAGGAGCAGCAGCAGACTGAAGGGAAGTGGTTTGATTGAGTTGAACCGAATGACTTCCATAAGCAGCCGGGATGCACAGGATGAACAAATGGAAGCAATGAGGGAAGAATGCATACGCACATGAAGCTGGTTGTGATGAAGGAGAAAGAAGAAAGAGTGCTAAAGAAGGACCAAACCATGAGGGTTCTTACCAGGTTAAGGAAGCATAGTACCTGAATGCTAACAGGAGCTACACTTTCAAGCCAAACCCCAACCTGCCCACTCATTACACACCAATACTCAGGAACCATGAGAATTTCATATGGCTGGCGAGCACGCAGGCCCCTGCACTGCATGCACTAACATTAGGGCTCATGCTCGCCTTAGGTTCCAAGAATAAAGGGCAACAAACAGAGGACACAGAGGAGAATATCAAGGTCAAAAAGGGACTCAATCATTTGAAGATCAGATGATGCATTTCATGTTAGAAAACAAGAGAAATTTGAATTTGCATGAAAAAAGATTTTCTGAGCTTGAAAATTTCCAAGCAAACACAATTGTGTTTTAGATAAATATTAATGCTTCATTGAGGAACTTGGAAACTCAAGTAGGGCAGCTAGCCCTTTCCTTGCAAAACCAATCAAGGAATGCATTTCCCAGTAGTATAGAGATAAATCCAAAAGATTTCACACCTACTTCATTGAGAGGTGATAACGAATTGTAAGAAAACAAGAAGATGTAAGATGAAACAGACATTGGAAATAAATTGAGGAAGAACAACTCAGACTAGAGGAGCATATAAGAAGACTTGAAGATAAAGAATTTATCAAAAATGTCTAAGCTAAAGACAGTAAACAGAGCAGCTTCTTAGGAGGCAACCCAAGTGGAATTTTTAAATTTTTTTAGTTAGATTAATGTTGTTAGATTTTCCAATTTTAATTATGTTAGAAGTTTTATATTTTTTTTAGTGGTTGTTGATTTTTCAGGACAAGGAAGCTATATTAAAGATGAATTTTATTATGAAGCACATTGTCTCAAACTTAAATATGCAGAAAATAGCTACAAGGGGGAGTATTTCTATTTCCCTCAATTTGTTTTAATGATAATGCATAATTGAAGTTTGGGGGAAATTGATTTTATTTTAGTTATTCTGAACATCATCTTGGCTAATTTTCTTGAAAAAAGAATGAAATGTTATTGTTCATACTTGAATTGAGGGTCTTTGATGATTAAATGAGTCTTCACAAGTATGTTCAGATGGGTATGAGTGAATACATGTTGTTTTGAAAGTGTCTTGAGTGGAAACTGAGAGTGATGCAATTCAGAAATTAAAGTTCAATGTCGCGACATAATTTCTCTGTTTCGCAACATAATCGATTTTGGACTCAAATTTAAAAGAACATTTTTTGTCTCGACATAGATTTTTCATTGTCGCGACATAGATGGAAAGGAGCATAAGAAATAATGTCGCAACATTTCTTGCAATGTCGCGACATTTGATTGACCTTGTCCACAAGTTATTGCAAAACTCTATCGCGGCAATTATTTCTGAATGTCGTGACATAGTAATAAAAATGGAACAAACCTTAGGTCATTTGTTGTCGCGACATTTAATGAAGGCACAATAAAACAGTTGGCTTATAAATAGAAAAATTTTGAAAACTGGAAGGCCAACTTTCTCATAAACCATCAACCATCTCAACTTCCTATCTCCAATCTCTCTCATCTAGCCTTCTAAAACCCTATAGTTCCAAAACCCTATCCCGACCATGTCTGAGCCGTTGCACCTCATGCCGAACTTGAACGAGGAGGTGGAATCATACACAGAAGTAGAGGAAGAGACCGTTCAAGAAACTCAATTAGGGGAAATGCAAGCTGAAGAAAGAGTTGAAGATAGAGGAGAGTTTGAGCTGCTAGATGGGGAATCAAGAAAAAGGAAGAGAGGAGCTGAAAAAGTAAGAAGCTTGATCTCAGAAAACGTAGCTGCTCTAATGGAGAAAAGTCTGAAGGATAGAGGATTCATTGTTGAAAGAGGATTCAGAAAGCTAATCTCCCCTTTCTTTGAAATTCTTGAGAAGAGAGGATGGCAATCACTGGGCGAGAATAAGGAACCTGGTTGTGCTGCGTTGGTGAAAGAATTTTTTGCGAACATGGTGGAAGAGGAAGGAAAGAAGGTATATGTCAAAGGATAATGGATAGACTTTAGCAAAGACAAGATAAATACATTGTTCAATCGAAGGTGCAAAAAGATGGCTCAAAGTTCAAGAAACTACTAAAGGAGCCAGAGTACCAAAAGATAGTAGACCTACTTACAACTTGGAAAGGAAAATGAAAGGGGACAAAAAAAACCCTTTATAAATCCATTACCATAGGTGATTTAACTGAAGAGGCTAAGGTATGGTTCTATTTCATCAGCTCGGTCGTTTTTCCATTGAAGAACCTCAGTACAATGAGAAGGGATGAAGCAATCCTCCTCTATGCATTACTGAAGGGGTACAGAATGAATGTGGGGAAAATAATTGAAAAATCTATCTTAAGCTACTCAAGAAGCAAATGTAGGGGATTGATTCCACACCCAGCTACAATAACTAGCCTTTGCCTTCTTGGGGGAGTTGAGGCAGAATGGGGAAAAGAAGAAACATACCTCAGAGCACCCCCTCTAACCTTGACAGGAGTGACTAAAAGTCCTAAAAACATAGGAAATGAGAAAAGATAGAGGTGGAAGAAGAAATGGGGGGTATGAAAAGTGCAATGAGCCAGCACAGTGGGAAATTCCACCTCAAAGACAACAAATTTTCAGGAAAGCCAAAGCCCCAATTAGAGTGCATCCCCAGACCTGAGAAAAACCCATCAGGAACAAGCTGAAGGTTCAGGGCACCAATGTAATAATGCATAACTGATGGAGATGTTGAAATCCACGAAACGGGAGATGAAAGAAAGGGATGATAAGTTAAAAATCCAACTTCAACTCAGAGATGAATATTTTTATGCAGAGGTCAGAATAAGGGATCAGAATCTGGAGGATGCATTGAAACAAAGAGATGAAGAATGGAGAGCTGAATTGGAAAAAGGACCGGTAACAAGGAATTAGTCTAGCACATCGCAAGCAAAAGCCGCTTAATGATCTATGAGCAAGTCAACAACAGAACATTCCTTGAATCATTGGCTAAAAGGTAGTGAGAACTAATAGAAAGCAATGCAAAGATTTTAGACTGGGCTATGAAGACAGTCTCAAACAAGAAGAAAGTGCCATTGCCACAAATCAAAATTTCAAATTGTGTACCTTACATAGTAGTCCCTCAAGGTGTAACAAACCCTCCAATACCATTCTCTAACCCAGATCCAGATGAAGAAGGACCTTCTAAATCTTGTAAAGCACCAACCCAACATAAAACCCCTAGTGAAACAAGAAAAAATAAACTAACCCCAGTAGAGGAGGTTGAAGAATACTTAAGAATGGAAGTTGACAAGAAAAAGGCTACAAGGAGTAAAAAATGAACATTGTCTTACTTTCCATATCTCTCCCTCTATGTACCCAATATCCAATCCTTGAAAAATTCAATGAAATAGAAAATTCTTTGCAAGCTTGGTGTTCAATTTTGTTTGTTTTTTATCATTTGTTTGTTTGTTTTGTCTAATTTTTATTTCCTTTATGTTTAATAGTTAGAAATTTTTGACTTGTGGTAAATGGCTTAGTTGAATAAATGAGAAAGCAGATACTTGGATTTAATTGTTAAATTGTTGCAACATGTTTGGTTGATTGGAATTGATTAAAGAATGAAATTGTGGTTGTGTTGGATTGTTTTGAGTTGCATGCATGATTAAAATGTACCTCTTAACTTGTTAAACAACACAACAACAAATCTCAAAACCAAACAAAAATCTGATAGATGCATTGGGGTATGATAAAATGAATGGAATGGGAAGGTTGTAAGGTTATAAATAAATGTGTTGAACTTCAAGAAGAAGGAAGACTTTAATAAATTTATGGAACAGATAAGACCTATAGTTCTGTTTGTGTAAATAGTTTGGTTATAAAAATCTGATAAACTCTGCACATGGTCAAAAATGACTCTGAGACAAATTTTGCTATGATTAGGAACATCTTCTGGGATCCGTCATAGTAATCTCTCCAATGTCCTAGAACTTGTTGGATTATTAGTCAAGGTGAAATCCTAGGCAATACCACTAATCAGAAACATTTAGGGCCATCCCGGAAGTTTGAGCTTCAAACCTACCCCATGATATATGCATAAGCATATACACCTGTTCCCTATTTGAGCCTATAGCCAATCTCATCATCATCTAGCAAATGAGAAGCCCAATTCTTTCCTTAAACATAATCCTATAGTAAAGAACCCTTATTTGCCCAGATTTTCAGACAAAATACATAAATGACAGAAAATGATAAGTTTGGGGGAACTGATTTACACGTAAACGTGTAGCTAGGCATCTCCGAATCAACAAAATTTATAAACCTAAACCTTCTACTGCTGTAGCCTAGCTACTACAGTATAGCGGCTCTAGAGCCGAACTCAAGGATGGGTTTTCTTCGTGCAAAATGATTATAGTTGATGTAAAATGGTGATTTCACTTTGGATTTGGGGTTTTTGTAAAAATAGTGTGATTAGTGGTTTGAAAACTACAAACAAAATGAAATAGAATAAGTTAACTCCTTCAAGTCTCAAATACCGGGCTTGATGTTTTAAGGCGACCAGGTCCTCGGTCCTTTCTCGCTGGCTGGTGAGTGACGACCTATAGTCATTTCCCGAACCGGATCTTCGTTTAGCTATAAAAACTGAACCCTAAAAGTTTTTCTCTTAAGATACAACATTTATTGGTCATTCATGTTTCAAAGTAGTAAAAATTGAATCTTTGACCAAACCTGCAAAGGCAAATAAATGGCAACTTAGCGAGCCTCAGTGGATCTAGCAGTAAGCATCCACTGAGCCCTAAAAGCTTGCCAAGTACTGGCTATTCAAGGTACATCAAAAGGATTTAAACCTAAGGGGAGATATAGAGACATAAATGACAATAATTGTAGGCGTTGAAAATAGAGAGGACAACAGTTTTCCTCAAAACCTTAGCCTAGTGGCCTTCCTCTTCAAGGATGAGGGGGTTTAGCCAAGCATCCCATGAGTTGTCATCCTCAATGAGTGTTTGGCGGGTGAGAAAATAAAAGAAAGGGGGAGAAAATAAGAGAAAATAAGAAAAGCGGGAAAACTAAAAGATTCCCGCCAAAAGTTTATTGCTTCCACTGGTTATCTGTACAGGTCTTGACTAAGGCTTATATACTGCTCAGAGTCAAGGGAAATTACAAAAATGTTTGAACTACAAAAAATACATAAGGGGTAGTTTAGGAAAAAATCACAAAAAATGTGGTCAAATGGAAGTCAAAGTGGAGGAAGAGCAAGTTGCGAAATTTCGCAACCTACGAAATTCTGCAAGTTGCGAAAATTTGCAACCCTACAAAATTTCTGCAGTGGTCCAATTTCCTTCAGTTTGTGGCTCCAATTTCCTTCAAACTTATGATACGCATCTCCGAGTTCGGCTTGGATTCTTCATGTTTGATTCGGCTCAATGACGTTGGCGTATTTAGCTTGCATAACTACAAAAATAGCACAAAATGCAATAAGTAGTAAAGTTGGGACCTTATTGTTAATCAAGACCAGTTGATTAAGACACAAAAAAGTCAAGCCAAACCTGTAATACAAAGGGCTCAAAATAGCACTATTTGGGCACTAATCACTCCCCCCAACCAACACATTGATAGTCCCTTAGCAATGACAGAAAGAAAGAGAGAGTAGGCCGATTATATTCACACAAAAATAGTATTTCAAAAAATTATGATTTAGTAAATGCTCCAACTCAAAGATGAATCATCAAGACCCTAAGCACTATAACCATCTTTAGGAGAATGAATGCCATACAAAATCAAGTTTTAGAAGAGTATCCAACCCAAGGGAATCGACCTAAAACTTCCACCAAAATCTAAGTGTTTATGTGATCAATTTTAAAATGAAGAGTCGCCAACCCAGACTCTCCCCCCAACCGCCACGCCAAGACCGAGAACATCGACCAACCTAAATAACCCGGGCTCCACTCTTATTCCACACTTCTTGAAGTTAGATGCAATGAGAATCGACCTCACCAAAGTCCATGTAACGGGGATCCATTGATGACTCCCAACCAACTAAGGCATAGGGCATCAAGTCATAAGGATCTGTCAACCACTGACTCTTCAGGTTTCTCCCCAGACTCCGAATGATTTCGAAACTCCAGCACCTACAACTCGCTAAACCTCACCCATCCACCCATGTAGCGAGCACTAAGTCGGCGGCTCCCAACCAGTTGGTTTAGGACACCAAGCTTTAAAGACTTTCGTCATATACCCCTCGGACTGTGCTCGGGTTTCAAGGCAAAGCGCCGCAACTTTTCTATTATTTTTCTTTTTCTTTTTCTTTTTCTTTTGGAAGACTTCTAATAATCTTCTTCTCTTAGGGAATGAACCTATCATCGGTGGTTAACAGACTAGGTAGGTTTTGTAAAGTGAGGGGCTAGGCGCTTAGCTTTACGTAAGAAAAACTGATGTGCACTGCGGTATGGTTAGCTAAATAAGGGAAGCAGTTAAGGTCAACACCATGAGACTTCAACCGATCATCTACTTAATCATGCATGGAACTAATTTAACATCAATGGCATTGGGCAGTGTTTCAATTTTTCAGCTTGTAGATTAGGCAAAACCACAAAAAAAAAAGGTGAAAAAATGGGTGCAATTTTTGAGTTGAGAAAATAAGTTGTATGGTATGTATAAGAATATATATCACTATGTTTTCAGCTTTTACAAAAACAAACAAATGCCTTCACAAAAGAGTCAACAAAGAAGTCACTCAAGATTAAATTGGCTTTGCTCAAAATGAGAGTAAAATCAAGTAGTCACTCTCCTTCCCTAGCTCTCCCCCAACCAAATATCACATTGTTTGCAATGGGGCTCGGATTGGAAAGTTAGAGAAGGAAGTGCTACCTCCTCAATGTGAGGCCGGTGGTAAGTCATCCTCATTCTAAGCAGGCTGAGGTACAGGTGGAGTGGCTGCTAGTGGAGTGGTCGGGCACATCGTCACGCTAGCAAGTCAAAAGAGGTTACCGTATCGCTCGGCTGGAGTGAGAACTAAGAGGCCCGCGTGCAATCGATGGGGGAAATCGGAGGTGCACTCAGGTGATTACTGAATCTGCATAAGATGTTCCATTCAGCTTATTATGGCACTTCGGCACAGCCACCATCCTTCAACAGGTCATGGTGGCAACGCAAATGATGCGTGACGCGGGCTAAGAATGTGCGAACAACATCCATGATGGCTAGGAAATCCCGAAAGATATAGAAATATACCGGCGTGGCTGCGGCCGTGGTGCTCGCCTAGCAACATCCAGAGCCGCCGCATCAGCCGAGAGGGCTCGGAGGTGTAGAGGAAGCGTGGAGCCGTGGGATAATGGAGCAAGAAGCCGGAGTCGGAACCGAGAGGCTGAACCCAGGCCCTCGCATGCACTATGTCGATAAGGGTCGCCTCCGCAGAAGGTCTCGGATGGTCCTTAGCTAGCTCCGGAGGTGGGAGGTGAAAAAAACGGGGCCTAGTCTGCCATAGGTCAACTATAAGGACAACCTTGCAATCTCTACGGCGCTCTAGCCTAGGTTCAACAGGAAATCCGATGTGCTCTAAAACCTGGCATACCAGCCTGAATAGTGATGAGTGAACTCAAATTCTCCGGTCAGTTCCTTGATTTAAGAACCCGGTTCGAAGTGGAACAAGGATGTCATGATGAGCTCGGTCGGGCTGAACCAGAAACCCTCTGAAATACGGTATAGAGCCTCTAGAATGGCTCCTCTCCTCTGTACTAGGTGCTGGTGTAAAGCCCCAAAAATACCTTAGAATTTTTATAATAAATTTATTATATATTCTGGATATGAATTAAGTCAAATTTGGGTTTTTCTGGGTAATTGGATAAATTGATAAATTGAAAGAGTGAGCATATGATTGAATAATATATGCTAAATTGAGAAATGTATTGAACCTAAATAAAAACCCAAGGGAAAAGGAAAATGTGGAAATTTGTAAAATGAGGACCTAAGGGTCAATTGTTATAAAGAATAGATATTTAAGTGAAATTGTGATAAATGAATGTCCAAAAGTATAATAGGAGACCAAAATGGAGAATTGATTTTATTGTGTGGCCAAACAAGGCCTTATGAGAATTAAGTGACTTAAGAGCAAAAGGAAAATTGAGAAATATTAAAGTGTGTAGGCCAAACAAGGCCTTACACTTAAGTGGATTGATAAAAGACCAAACTTAGTCTTAGGGAGCTCATTTTATTGAGCCATCCCGTTTTTGGAGAAGGGGGAGAGAAATGGAGAGAAAAGCCGGGTTTGTAAGAGAATGGGCTTTGGTGAGATTTCTTCCCACTTCTTGTTCCTAAAGGATCAAACACCATACAAGTAAAGAGATCGAAGAGGTTCAAGGTATGATCAAAACCCCAACCTCATCTTCTATGATTTGGATTTTGGGAGAAAAACTTCTAACTTGAGGAAAGTGGATTTTCATTGTTTCTAAACCACTTTTGGAGTTGTTTTAGTGATTCCATGGTAAATTTTGATACTGATGTATCGAGAAGATCGTAGATGAAAAATGGGTAAAAATGCAATCTCGAACATTTACAGCGTAAAACAGCACTGCACCCTGATAGCCGTCGCACTCGCACACATGGTAAAAAAAGAGGCAAGCAGTAATTCGCACCGGTACGTTGAACTCTGCACGGCACACCCCAGTAATAGCAACCCGTACCTGCACAGGTCAAGGCTATACTCTGCATGTAGTTCCCAGCAGCCCATTTTGACATAAGCTTTTCGCGCCGTTAAGTCCCTTTGATCTATACCGATGTCTAGGGACCCTAAGAAACGATTAATGGGGGCTCAATTAAGGTTAGAGCTAGGTGAAAAATGTACCGTACCTCGCCGCCGAGGCGAAGCAAGTTCGCCTTCTGGAAGACTTAGTGTCTTAACCCAAGACTTTTAACAAAAATAAAATTGTAATTCACTAAAATTGTTAACAATTGTATATCCACTAAGAGTGGCGTGAATGTTATTGACTAGGACTCATGAAGGATCGCCAAATCTTGGTGGTCCGAGACTTAATATAAGGAAGCTAGATTCGACAGCCTTCGGGTTTGTCGACTCTATCCTTAATTCAAGTATTTTGGTAGTTTACCAATTAACTATGAATGGTGTACATGAATCGAGTACATGAAATGAGTATGTGATATAATTACAGATTGAGTATATCTTGAAAAGATAATACGAAAAGGGAATGCGAAATGTGATAATTGAAAACCGAATGAAAAGTGAATGATATATGACGGATTCACCAAACGGAATTCGTCAACTCAGAACTTAAAGTTATATCGACGAATCACCGACGGATACACCCACCGGTATCCGGTCAATGGCGGCACCTCGAAATTATCCAATGTCCCACTTGGCGGATGCACTAACGCATCCGCCAGATGGCGTATGGTATTGAAGAAATGTCCCACTTACGGATGCACCAACGGCATCCGCCGGCGATGCATGCGATGGCATTTAATTGATACCACGCCTCGATGCACCCAAACGGCATCCCGCATACGGAGACCGAATAAGTGATACCACGTATCGGATGCACCAAACGACATCCGCTGGCGATGGGAGATAGAATTGTTAAATGTATAAGCACATTACCGAATGATAATAAGGGCGGGATTCATCAAACGGAATCCGCCATAAATTGTGAATTGAATAGTCAAGGTGAAATAGCCAACATTGACGAGTGTAATGGGATTTTTATGCATATGCTTAAATGATTAGTGCCCAAAAAGTGCTATTTTGAACCCTATTTATTATAGGTTTTGAGTGCTTTTTGTGTACAAATCATTCTAATTAACCCGATTAGCACATTAAGGTCCCCACTATTTTATTGATCGCATTTTGTGGCAAATTTTGCAGTTTTTGCGAGCTGATTATGCCGAAATTGTTGAGTGGATCCAAGCACTAAGAATTCTAATCAAACTCAGCATTTCAAATCAAAGATCAGAAGGAAAGAAGAGCAAACGTGAAGAAAGCACCATTGTAGGAAACATTCTCACCGTTCCTCGCTCCAAATAAGACTGCTCCTACGCCCCGTTTCTCAAGATTCACGCTTTTGTTCTTTTGTTATAGTTTTTGGTTTTTCCCTACCTTGTTGTAATCACTTATGTTTGGATTGTATGGCTTCACTTAGTTTTGTAAGGCCACATAAGCCATTTTATACAGACTGCCGAGAGGACGATTTTGGTCGTAGATGTTAGTGGTTCCAGCTTCTCCCGCTTTTGCTTTTCTCTCATTCCTCCCTTTCTTCGGCTACCAAACACTCCTCTGAGGATGACAACTTAGAGGATGGTTGGCTAGGCCTCTTTCTCCTTGAAGAGGACGGCTGCTGGGCAACGGTTTGGAGGTAACGCACGATCCTTTGTTTTTAACGCACGCATTTTTTGTTATTTATGTTCCTATTTCTCACTCTAGGTTAGAACTCATTTGATATGCCTTCATTGATAAGTATTTAGCAATCTTTTAGGGTTCAGTGGATGCTTATTGCTAGATCCACTGAGATTCATTAGTTGCTTTCTATTTGTCACTGTGAGGTAGATCGGGGAGGCACGTTTTCATTTTCTGTGAACATTAATACCAATAAATGTTGTTTTTCAAAAAAGGAAAAACTATAGGGTTTAGTTTTTAAAAGCTAAATGAAGATCCGGGTTCGAAATGACTATATGTCATCTTCCCTGAACACGCGAGGAAAAAGACCTGAGGACATGTTAGTTGCCCTAAAACCCTAACCCAAAGGGCTCCATACTCAAGGAGTTTTTTCTTATTTTTTCTTCATTTTATTTTCGCTTTAAACCCCAAAACCTCACTGCTTTTAACCAACCTTGAAAATCCAATTGAAATCTCACCATTTTTGACTTCACTCAAACTATTTGAAGCAAGAAAACCCATCCCCGGTGTTCGGACCCTAGATTCACTATACTCGCAGCAGCTCTGACTACTAAGAAGAGGGAGCAACAGACATAAATTCATTTGGATTCCCGATCACTCTACTCCGTGGCACGAATCAAATGGCGCCGTCGATGGTGCTCATGCATTTGACGAAAGCCAGGAACACTTGTGATCCTCATCACAAGTTTTGATGAATTTCTTTTATATTTCATTGTCATTTTTTATTTTATTTTCATTTCATAAAAATAAAAAAAATAAAAAAAAAATAGAAAATTTCCTGCAGGACTGTTTTTGGTGTTGTCTTGTGTTGCCTTATTTCTACTGCAGGATTGAATGTTCAGGGATAAAAAATTCTAAGGCAAGCAGTTCAGGTTCTGTGGGAAAATTGACTAAGAGAAAATGGAACCCCCACATGAAGAGCAATACAGTCAGGAGAGTAACCCTAGGTCATATATGACAATGAGGGACTATAGGAACCTCGCATGGCAAAATCAACAACCCTGGGAGAGAAATCCAAACCCAATTCCAGATCCAAGGAGGGACTACAGAGACCATTGGATGAGTGCACCCTCCTACATGGTGCCTCCACAAGATACCCTCAACTTCCTCACCACCACAACCACCACACACTTCTCCACTGAAAGGTGTGCTGGCCCCGACCTTACCAAACTGGTGGGTGATGTTGTGGAAGAGCAAAAGAAAATCAATGCTCAATTAAGTCAAAAATTGACACTATGGAAAACAATGTAAACAAGAGAATTGATGGACTTCAAAGTGAACTGGAGCATAAACTGACAACTTAGCGTTGTTCACTTTCAAAAGCTGCTCCAAGATCTTTGATCATCTAGAGGAAGAGAGTCAAGAGGAAGAGCTTCAAGTGGCTACCATGGTGGAGGAGCGTTGTCAAGAAGACTCATTATTGGAACCTCGTGATATTGCGCTAATTTGCTCGTCTATGGGAAACCATTAATCGCCTTGTCGATCGAGGAGGGCAGTTGGAAAGGAAGAAGTGAGAACCCCAAAAGCTTATCCTTCACCTAAACCCTATAAATTTGGATCCAAGTGCCACGCTCCACCCTTAAACAACCTTAATTACCTGTACATACTCGCCCGTCTCGTAGCTCAACCAATCCCTAAAGCACCCACCAAAAAATCCAACCCATCACTGCCCATGCTGAAAAACATAAAGAGATTAGTGGCCATTGCACAGAATTTTGCCACTACTTCAAAGAAGATGACAGCTGCTCACATCGCATGGCACAGTGGTTGGTTCAGGTGCCGGTTCGGGTTTTGAGCACCTGAACCTTGGCATTTCTAAGCTCTCCCCCACTTTTTGTTTTAATTTTTCAAGTTTTATTTTATTTTATCGTATTTTATTTTGATTTCTTTAATTTTTCTTCTTAGATTTTCTCTAATTTTTAGTTAATTATTGTTTTTAGATTAATTTTTACTTTTCTGCAATTTTTCCTAATTTTTCTTGTATTAATTTTTGCAGTTTTAGTGAAATTTTGAAGTCAGACAAGAAATTGAAAGGTGAATTAAGATAGGATTTTTTCGCAACAATAGCGAAAATTTCGCAATTGTAGCGAAATGAAAAAAATTCGCTATATAGCGAAAATTGGACAAAATTTTCGCTAGCTAGCGAAAATTCCTGTAGTTATTCGCTACATGCAAAAATAGCCAACAGTTAGAGATGGCAAATGTGTCCGTATCCTGAGATCACCCGATCTCGATCCTGGCCAAACAAGAAAAAATCCGTTGGATCGATAATGGATACGATATGGGATAAAATCCGATTTTTGAATGGATATGGATTGATATGGATTTATATATCCATCCGAAACCCGTATCATATCCGACCCCAAACGTGTGTAATATTTGAATTAATATTTGAATGTTATAATATCCGATACAATATTTGAATTAATTGTAATTTGTAATAACACTATATAATATGATATGATCTCACATTACTAATTCAAATATCTAATTGCCTATTTTTTTAAAAATCCTAATTAGTAAAGTTAGAAATGAATACTAAAAATATAATAATGTAAACCCCAAACCTAACAATAACATTATAAATTATAAATCTAGTCCTAATTGTAATTTGTAAATCCTAACGTAACATGCTAACATTGTAAACCCTAACTTCTTAACACAAGAATTCTAAACTATAACACCACAAACCCTAATTTGTTGATGTTTCATACAAGCCATAATGATCCACGTCTTCATTATCCTTCCGCGTGGACTGACATATCTCTTCCAAAGATGTTTCGAGTCTTTGCCATTCCTGAATCACCCAAGACTCGATAATGGGCTGATAATGTAAGAAGCCCTCCCGTCAGATAAGAATTAAAACTATGTGACTCTTTAAACTCTTTAATGACCGGGCTCTATCTCGCTTCGTAGACATTTAGCCGATTAATCTCCTTTTGAGCAGAGGAAAGCCTGACAGCGACGATCTTCTGGGCCTCGCTTGGATTCCAGTCCCTAAATCCCTAACCTTAATGTAACACCACAAATTTAATTCCTAATATTGTAAATTTAATTTTAACACTTAAAGTCCTAATCAAACATCACAACCCTAACTCTACATCACAAGTATAAATCTTAATCTAATATAAAGGAGGAAAGGAGGAAGAAAGAAGTGGAAGAGACTCGAGAGTGGTTTTATGGAAGATAGTCACAAGTTGAGAAAATGAGTCTATACTTTGAAGTCAAGCGAGCATAAGTATAAAGGCACCAATTTGTACACATCTGGAAAAAAAACCAGCTTTGGATTTATAAAAGAAAACACTTCATTCTGATCCATTGCTCGGGTGGAAATCTCAAAACAAGTTTAGTTCGCATCACGTCAAAGCATTAAAGCAACTCTTAGATCTATTCCTTCATAACATCTGATGTGTTAGTGATTTGCATTCTCGCTTTTTCTTTTATTTTAGATCGAGTAGCTTAATTACTGCACTCCATTGTAATATAATATTGTGTTGTATCATTTAACATACCAATCTAAAATACATATATCATGTTCTAATATTGAGATCGATTCATCATGCTTGTGCTGTAATGTTGAGATTCATCATGTTTCAGGCTTTAAAATGTTGAGATTCATCATGCTTGTGTGCCGTAAATATTAAGTAGTGTCGGTTCCATGAGGGAATTAAAATAATAATAATAATAATAATTATGCAAGTGCAAAATTGTGGAGAATGTAAGTTGTAGCTTGATTGTTTGTAGAATAAAATATTAATTGTGATTAGTGTATGAAATATTTGCTACAACCATGATAATAATTTTATTTTGTAAAATGGTGTAATGATGGTCTAATTAAACCAAATAAAAAAATAAAGAAAAGCGTGGTTAGACTGTTTTTTGTAAAGTAAATTGTAGTTAGATACGTACCATCCGAGCCACGTGAAAGTAAATGATTCTTCTCGCACTTCTTTTATTTTCAACTCATTCATTTACTGTATTTCTAGACTAAAAATTTGATTTGACCTGCTGTAATACTTTTTTTTTTAATTTCAATAATTTATACCATTCTATATTTTTTTTTTAATTATTGGTTTTTGTAAAGTAAATTGTAGATGGAAAACAAATCAAGTTTTTGGAATGTCCTTGCTTTACCTGGGCCCCGCACATCGTATATATGTTTTGTTGAAATAAATTATTAAACGACTTTAGAATGTCTCTATTGATTTTTTTTCCGTGATTCTAGACATCATGAAATTAACTTTTGCACATAAAATGTTGAGATATATTCTTTTAGCACGTAGGTATGATTTTGAAGTTGTTCCATCATAAAGTGATCGACTCTCGATCTAAGGACCGATTTACATTATTTCTTTCTTTTATTTTGTTTATTTTATTTTATTTTATTTTCTCTCATTATTTTCCAAGTTTTCAATTTTAAAATTCAATTGCCTCATTTTTCAATTCTTTACCTATATTTTGTATGAAACCACTTATATACTAAGTTCTAGAAAATTCTCATAAGGCCGGGAATACGACAAAAGTAGTTGATTTGTGATGTTTTATTAAATTTTAAACTTAGTTTATATTCCTAAATTTATGAATCATGAAGTTATAACTAGTGTCATAGGTGAGCAAAATACGTTTTAATGTTTACTTCGAGCAACTGATATTCGCGGAGAATATCCGAAACTGGCTGGATAGTGATATGATTTAGATTTTTTTATCCGTAATATATGGATATGAATATGGATATATTATTTTTATTTAGGATCGGATATGGATTTTGAAAAATCAGATCCAAATCCGATCCGATGCCATCCCTACCAACAGTGTTCAATTTTTAAATTTTTTTTTATATATAAAAAAAACGTTTTTTTTATATATATTATTTTTATTTCAAAAATTTTTTTTATTTTATTTTTATATATATTATTTTATTTTTATTTCAAAAAAAATTTATTTTTATTTTTTTTATTATTATTATTATTTTTTATATATATTATTTTTATTTCAAAAAAAAATAAAAAAATTTGTCTCTAAAACAAATAAAATAAAAATTAAAAAAATAATAATAAAAAAATAAAAAAAATATAATAAAAAAATTTTTAAAAATGTTTTTTTATTTTTATTTTTTTATTATATTATTTTTATTCTTATTTTTATTTGATTTTTCAAAAAAAAATCAAAATAAAAATTTCTCTCTAGCACAGTACTTTCATGTTTCAACAATTCTCACAATGCAAGAAACTTTTTCGCTACGCCCTACTTTTGCCTCCAAATTTTGTTGTCACTTTTTCATCCGAACCCGTTTGTATGCTCTGGTACCGTTTGGAAAGCTTAGAGAGGTAGAAATACAAATATGTCCATAAAGAACATTTTTGAGATTATTGAGGTAAGTGTAATTTTTAAAATGTCTAACTCGGGTCATTTTTTTCCTCTCTTTTCTTCTCCTAACTTGTTTATTTGGTGCTCAAACGGTTAATAAGCACGTCGACATGAAAGCTTGCAAAGTCTCCTATATAGAAATGATCACATCTCATCAAGGAGGTAACACTTCCTTCTCTAATTTTCCAATCCCAACCCCATTTCTGACATCGAGATGTTCAGTCGTGGAGAAGCATCTAAGGAAGTGGCTTTTGTATTTATTCTTTGTATCATTTGAGCAAGCCCATTTTGTGATGTTCAGTGGCTTGCTGGGTCCCCTTTCTATAAAGCTGTTATACAAAACAACTTACTTTTTCAAAATCTGGACCAATTTTGCAATCAAAATTTTTGTGTGTTGTGTCTAGCCCATGGTTTGAAAAATTGAAACTTTGTCCAATTTTATTGATGTTAGATTGGTTCCATGCTTGGTTGAGTGAATGATTAGTTGAATTCTTATTGATTTCGACCTTTTCTTTCCATCTTAGCTAACCACACACCGAGAGCACATTAGGTCAAAACCGCCCAACTCTCCTTTACTTTGGTAATATCCTATCCTAGTTATTGTCGATCACTTTAATGCAAGCATGACTCGGTGGAAAAGCAGTTAAAAAACAAGAAAAAGAAAAGAAAAAGAAAAGAAAAAGAATAAAATTGCAAAGCTTTGCCTTGAAACCCGAGCACACTCCGAGGGGTATATGGCGAAAGCCTTTAAAGCTCCTAAGTGTCTCTAAACTCATCAAGTTGGGAGCCACCGACTTAGTGTTCGCTAAGGTAGTGGGATGAGTGGAGTTTAGCGAGTTGTAGGTGCCGGAGTTTCAAATCATTCTAAGTCCCGGTAACCCGAAGAGTTTGTGGTCGAAAGATCCTTATGACTTGATGCCCTAGGCCTTAATTGTCGGGATTCACTCCGGTAGATCCCCTACATGGATTTTGTGAAGTCGATTCTCAAGATTGCACCCTACAACACAAAAAAAAAATTGTGGAATAAGAGGTGGGTTCTGATCTATTTAGGTTGGTTAGCATGCTAGGTCGTAGTAGTAGCTAAATGGGGAGAGCGCAGCTAAAGAAGCTTATTGTTGAGAGTCACAAATAAATACTTAGATTTTCGTGGAAGTCGGGTCTATCTACCAAGAAGCGAGGCCTTGGATACTCAATTTGTATATATTCATTCTCTCATGATAGTTATTGAACGAGAGTTTAATGATTCTTACTTAGGGTTAGGCATTACTCATTCACAACCTTTTTGAACTGCAACCTTTTTGTAACATAATTTTGTTATCGTTTTGTATGCTCTTTCTTTCTTTCTTTAATTGCTAAGGGACAAGCAATGTGTAGGTTGGGGGGTGTGATTAGTGCCCAAAAAGTGCTATTTTGAACCCTATTTATTATAGGTTTTGAGTGCTTTTTGTGTACAACCATTCTCCTAATTAACCCGATTTGCATTAAGGTCCCCACTATTTTATTTTGATCGTATTTTGTGGCAAATTTTGCGCTTTATGAAGCCGACATAGCCGAAATTGTTGAGTCGATCCAAGCACGAAGAATTCTAATCAAACTCAGCATTTCAAATCAAAGATCACAAGGAAAGAAGAACAAATTGTGAAGAAAAACACCATTGTAGGAAAAACATTCCGCGTGCAATCGGTTCCCGCCCTCCACAAGACTGCTCCCTTTCCCCGTGCACCCTCTGCTTCCCGCATCTCACGCCTTTGTTCTTTTTGTTATAGTTTTGGTTTTTCTCCTACCCTCACAGAATCACTTATGTTTGGATTGTATGGTATTTCACTTAGTTTTGTAAGGCTACATAAGCCATTTTGTATACACTGTCGAGAGGACGATTTTTGGCTGTAGATAAAGTTAGGGTTCCAGTTCTCCCGTTTTTGCTTTTCTATCATTTTCTCTCCCTTTTTCGGCTACCAAACACTCCTCTAAGGATGACAACTCAGAGGATGGTTGGCTAGGCCTCTTCCTCCTTGAAGAGGACGGCTACTGGGCAACGGTTTGGAGGTAACGCACGATCCTTTGTTTTTAACGCACACATTTTTGGTTATTTATGTTCCTATTTCTCACTCTAGGTTAGAACTCATTTGATATGCCTTCATTGATAAGTATTTAGCAATCTTTTAGGGTTAAGTGGATGCTTATTGCTAGATCCACTGAGATTCATTAGTTGCTTTCTATTTGTCATTGTGAGGTAGATCGTAGGCACGTTTTCTACTTTCTAGGAACATTAATGCTCATTGTCTGTTTTTCAAAAGGAAAATCATAGCATGGCTTTTTAAAAGCTAATGAAGATCCTGGGCTCGAAATGACTATATGTCATCTTCCCTAACGCTGAGGAAAGACCTGAGGACATGTTAGTTGCCCTAAACCTCAACTCAAAGGGCCTGAGACTCAAGGAGTTTTTTCTTATTTTTTTCATTTTATTTTCGCTTTAAACCCCAAAACCTCACTGCTTTTTAACCAAAACTCCGAAAACTAAATTGAAATTCACCATTTTTTAATCACTACAAATCATTTGTACGAAGAAAACTCATCCCTGTGTTCGACCTTAGACTCACTATATATCGTTAGTAGCTTGACTACGGCAAGTAGAGGAATATAGATATACTGTTGATTTCTTGATCACCCCATCGTGGCACTTAATCATTAAATCTCATGAATTGATTGTGAATAAATTGTTGCATTGAAAATGGGCTGATATGATATGGTAAATGATTTGTATATTGAAAGTAATGCGAAATGACTAGCATGAGTATACGTTGATATATTAGGCATGGTTTAATGATAAATGCATGCCGAGTTAAATTGAATATTGGAATAGAATTGTATAGAACCACTAAGCATGAAAATGCTTAGCGTGTAGTTTTAACTATGCGCAGTATCGAAAAGTAAAGAGAAGAAGGCCAAGATCGCAACAGAGTCATAGAGAGAGTACTCGCGTATAAGTGTATAATTCGAAATTTTGCATATCATCTTTTGAACAAGTGGATTTTGTAAACAAAAGGGTTAAACCTCGAAACTTGGATTTGTATAATACTTTGAAAAGGGCATAGAATGCCTTTCATTGTAAATGTATTTTGTTACTGCTTACGGGCCTACTCGAATTGCTTTGAATTTGTAAATGATTATGGCTTGCCCAAAAATGAAAACCGTCCAGAATTTAATGAATTAATAAAATGTTTTGATAAGATAAATGAAAACGTTTGAGTAAACCAGGTCTGCCTGATTCGTCTATCTGCCCGCCGTAGATTCGGTCATACATTTTGAAAAGAAAATTTAATAACACGGAAAAGAAATAAACTGAGCGCCCCCGGGTTTCGCTTGACTCGGCCATTCTGGCAATGGCTCTGGGTCGCTACAAATGAGAGAAAATATTAGATCGTAGTATGTGGTCTATGAGGAGCATAGTCGATGGGCAACCTCCCGAATAAATAGACCCTGGCCATCGTGTCCCGGATAGCGCACGAACAATCTCCCCCCGGGTCGCGAGATGGGACTATCGCGTCTATAATCGCGAAGTTAGCGAGGACCACCGCGCATTGAACGCAGTTGATATATCTGAGGCTCGAAGTATCCCTGGCCGACCATTGATAGAGAAATGAATGGATGTCGGATTGGGCTCTCGCCTGGAGGTCATCGTGTGGCAGAACTCTATGACCACCCGAGGGTAGAAAACCGACGTGGTGTCATAAATGGCTCCAAGGAGTACCTCTGCACTAGTCACATCGAATCTCAGAGCTCAGGATCTACGGCAAAGGTCGGGAGATCATAATAAATCTCGCAATGCAAATCCCTCTCACTACAGTCAACATTTCCTGGAATAGGTTGTAGTGGAAGTAGGGTCGCCTAATGATCGAGGCTGGGGATAGGTCCAAAGGGAGATTCTGGGCTGGCCCCGAAAGAGGGTGGTGACCGCACTGCCGAGCCCGAACTCGGGACTCTCGTCGAGGTCCCGCCCTTGAAGCGCGGGACCTCCTGCTGGCCTAAGATGGAGAAGGCGAACAAAGTGGCCAACCCCGGTATTGTACCTACGTGGGCAGGAGGAGCACAATAACAAGAGGCTCCCAGGAGCGCCAGTACCTCACGTAACCCACGACAGACTACCCCCGGGCAACGGCAGGGAAAGGTGCATGGCGGCGGTGGGTAAAGGGGCAAAAATGACAACACGACAATGGTGGCTTTAGCAATGGCGGTAGAAGGAGGGACAAGGTTGGAACCGCCGGTAGGGGGAGGAGAAGAATGCCTCACTCTGGGTCAGAAGCTATGTCCTCCGCGAGTCTTCACCATGGCTATGCTAGAGAAGGAGAAGAGATGGAGAGAATGGGAGGAGGAGGGTTTTCAGAAATGTTTCTGGAATGAAAAGGAAAGAAGAGGGAGGGGTTTAAATAGATGGTCAAGGGAAGTTGAAGAGGTTAAGCCCAATTAATAGCCATAAATAGGTGGTTAGTGGTTGTGGCTCAAAAAATTTGGAAAAACTAAGGGAGCGTAGGAAAACTGGTGTCATAGGAAGTGAAAGGGCAGAAGAAGATGAACAAAGGTATGTAAGAGAAATTTAGTAAATCGTAAAAATTCGTAAGTTGCGAATCTTGCAACCCGCAAAATTCGCAGTTAAGTAAAAATTCAAACCCGGAAATTTCAACACTGCCTAAAACTCACCGCTTCAAAGAAACCTAAAAAAAGAAAACCAAAAATTATGAGAAAACATACTTGTAAGTGAGAAAAATTGCAAAGGAAAACAAAACTAACAACAAAGAAATTAAGAGAATCACAACTAAAACTTAAAATAAAGCACATAAAATTCCAACAAAAAATTTAGTGACTTATGAGATATTGTAGAAGCCACTCCCACTCAGGTAGTCTTTTGAATTCATAAAGTATGAGGAATCTCCCTCCTGCCCATCGAGTGTTGCGCCGTATTAGGTTTCAACCTTTGCCCATTGACCTTGAACACCCTATTGTCTTTGGAGTTGAGCAAGTCTACTGATCCATTGAGATAGACCTCTTTTGACGGTGAATGGCCCAAATCCATCTTGACTTGCTTGCTGAAAAGTGTGGAGCTTTGAGTCGTGAAGCAAACACTGGGTCCCTTTTGTTTGAAATTCTTACGTAGCTACATTAGCTAATTATGCCACTCCCTTAACTTATCTTTGCAATTCTGAGTTGAAGTAGACATCATTCCTCAGCTCTTCCAACTCACTGATATCAAGGAGCCTTTAAGGCTAGCTCGCCCATATCCGTGTTCAAATTTTCTTCATCGCTTCACCATGCCTTATACTCAATTTCCACAGGCAGGTGACATGCCTTGCCGTAAACTAAGCGATAAGGGGACATGCCAAGGATGGTTTTGTATGCTATTCTATATGCCCATAAGGAATCTAGCAGTTTTAGAGACCAGTCTTTTTAGTTAGAGTTCACCACTTTCATTAGTATTGTCTTGATTTCCCTGTTGGCTAGCTCAACTTAACCACTAGTTTGAGGATGGCACAGGGTAGCCACTTTATGCTTGACGCCACATTTAGTTAGGAGGTACTCAAAAGGCTTGTTACAGAAATGCAACCCTCCATCACTGATTATTGCTTTAGGGACCCCAAATCTGGAGAAAATGTTCTCCTTCAGGAATTTCAACACCACCTTGTGGTCTATTGCTCTGCAAGGCACTGCTTCAACCCATTTTGACGCATAGTCAACTCCCACCAAAATGTAGATGTATCCAAAGGAGGAAGGGAATGGTCCCATGAAATCGATGCCCCAAACATCAAATAGATCAACTACCAAAATCAGGTTCAAAGGCATCATGCGACGACGAGAGATTTTCCTCAATCTTTGGCATTTGTCACATTCTCTGCACATGGTATCCCTTGTTTGGGGGAGGCTAATAAAATCCAAACTGTAGTACCTTCCCGGTGCCGTACAAAATGGCTCACATACTTCTCATGGCAAAGCCAATATATCCTCGTTGTTCAAATTTCAGCACACATCTTCTTATTATCTTATTAGCACAGTATTTGTACAAGAAGGGTTCTTCCTAATAGTAGGAGTGAATTTTTGCAAAGAAAAACTTCATGTCTTGTGCCTTCCGGGCCATTGGTAACTCATACCTATTGCCCGCACTGGCAATGGGCATACTCAGGTGTGTTTTCAACTAAGAATAGTGGACTTTCGTGGAACTCACTATTGATCGTATACAGTGAGTGGTCGGGTGTGCTATTGTTAATCTCGATAGATGATCTGCAACAACATTATCCACACCCTTTTTATCCTTAATTTGCAGGTTAAACTCTTACAGCAGGAGAACCCATCTAATAAGCCTAGCCTTAACATTCTATTTTGTGAGCAAGTACTTCAAAGCTAAGTGATCTATGAATATGATTATGTCCGACCCAACAAAATAAGCTCGAAACTTATCCAAGGCATAGACCACTGCCAACAGCTTCTTCTCTATGGTGGTGTAATTTCTCTGTGCCTCGTTCAATGTCTTGCTTGCATAGTATACTACATAAGGCTTTCCTCCTTCCCTTGCCCGAACTCGGCTTCAATGTGGCGAGGTCGCTTGCATCACACATCACCGAAAGGTAACGCGGGGCTTGGGGGCCCTCACTATTGGAGGAGTGGTTACAGGACTTACTTCCTCGAGCCCTCGAGCTCCTCCGGGCGCCTTTCGTCCCACCTTAAATTTCCAGATCTTTCTTCAATAGCTTATAAAGAGGCTTGAAATTTCGAGAAGTACATTTATGTTCTCTTGTAAAAGCTTCACATGCCCTAAGAATTGCCTCATACTCACATTAGTAGGAGAGGGCGCTTGGAAATCATCTCAATTTTCCGCTTTGTCAACTTCAATTCCTTTCTTGGAAATAGCCGCTGTCGATAAATTCTTGGTTGGCCCATAAAAATGGCATTTTTCCCAGTTTAATACCAGGTTCTTCTCTATACACTATGTAGGACAATTTTTAAGTTGATCAAGCATTCTTCAAAGCTGCCTCTATAAACTGTAACATCATTCATGTAAACTTCCATAATGCGCTCCTGAAATACGTGAGAATCTTTGAGGCATGGCGTTGGAATGTGGCAGGGGCATTGCATAGGCCAAAGGGCATCCTCCTATAAGCATATGTGCCAAATGGGCAGCTGAAGGTGGTCTTCTCCTGGTCTTCTACAGCAATCTCAATTTTAAAATAGCCTGAATAGCCATCCAGGAAGCAATATAAGGGGTGGCTGAAAATCCTTTCAAGAAGCTGGTCCATGAAGGGTAGAGGGAAGTGATCCTTCCTTGTTACCTCATTTAGTCTTCTATAATCAATACATACCCTCGACACAGCAATGCAAGGCGGGTGGGTATTTATCTCCCTTTTCATTACTCGCGTAGTTACCCACGATTTCTTAGGCCTGACTTGGGTTAAGTCACCCAGTCTTTATGGGTTAATAGGGTAAATACAATACCATCTTATGCTGACTTGGGGACTTCTTCACACTCTGCACTTCTGCGTATGAGGATTCATGTTGTTGGGTTCACAGAGCGAATATCAATCTGATTGGAACACTCGCATGAATTTAAAATTTTATCCATAACCCACAAGGATCACATGTGTTTCATAAAAACCAAGGAAAGTCTGGCAAACTTTACCTCTTGTAGATCGGTCGTCAAGCCTTCAAAGTGCGCGTCTTGGTTTTATTGGATCTTCAAGGTCTTGCCTTTCTAAGCGACCACCCTCTAGTATCCACATGAACAAATAATGAAGCGATCTTGTTGAATCTTGGTTAGGGTTAGTCTTCTCAAAACAAAATTGGGGTCTCTCTTTGTTTTTAGTTGTTCTTCGTAGGCTTGAATGCACCGAAAAAAAAAAATATAATATACATATACTATATCTATATAAAGTCTATTAAGGTTTTTAAAATAAAAAAGAATTTTTTTATACATGTTAAAACTATTTAAATATGTAAATTTAAATTGAGAATCAGCATGGATAGAAGCAGATTTATATTATTACTCTCATTAAACTCTTAAATAATAGCAATTTAAATTCAAATCCTTATCAAATAAAGAAAGCAATTTATTTATGTTATTATATATTTAAAACTCTTTTAAATAAACTTAATTTAGAAAATTCAAATCCTTATAGTTAAGAAAGCAATTTATATTATTATATATTTAAAACTTTTTTAAAAACCCTTTTGATTATTTCCCTTATCGATAAGAAAATATACTTAAATTAATTATTTATTATAAAATTTTAATCATAATTAAACTTTCTCAAAAATTAAATTTAGAATTTAAGGCAACAACAAATTGTTATTTGTAATTTAAAATAATCTCATGTTTTAAATTGCTACGCGAAAGTGAAAAACCCTGCCGTTATTATTCGTTTCTTATTGAGCCACATAGGTTCAATTAACATTGGCGGTAGGCACGAGATCACATTTTGATCCTACAAGTCATAAGTGGCTCACAGCAAGACATTATGACTACCCAGAGTTAAATGAAAACTCATGATCCAAGACAACCTTAATATAGCCCAATGACATAATCGCTTTTGTCTCGTGATATCTTGAGTAAGATCTCAAGGCATGGACAAAGTCGACCTTATATGGATTCTATCTTTGATTACTCGAAACTTCAGTGGGCGGCTAAACCGATGACGTGATCTCCATCGATTCATTTGACCTGGCTCAGCATTTCTCGGTCTCAATTTAGGCTAGAATATCTCACTATAATAAGAGGAGACGGAATTCACGTCTTAATCGCTCATGTCACCGACACATAATTCTTGTGCTGTTCAAGTATAACCTTTAGTCATCGATTAAAGATGTACGTTTGATTATATCAAAACATACAATATTCCTTATATTTGAGAACTATAAGCGATCTACGGGTCAAAGTTTAATGACACAACTATTAGAGATTAACTTATGACTTTGATCCTTATTATTAATCTCGAGGCAGTGCAATCGATATTTGTTCTCCAACAAATAGATATAAATTTGATTTGTATCACGTACACATATTCATCCGTGAATATCAATCCAAACTTTATACTAATCTTAATTCATTGTTATTCCCTTAGCAATAACCGATTAGGGACATTTAGAATAATTAATAATATTATTCAGGACATTATATATAATAAACATGCAAATCATCATAATAATGAAATTCTCATAAATAGTCAAAATACACCATGTCCATCTGATAGGCTGAAACAGCATGCTAACAATCTCCCACTTGCGCTAGGCCCGTTCATCAATGTATCTAATACTATGGATTTGTAACATGGCGGTCATGCTTTAGTACGTGGTAGGCTTGGTCGATGGATCAGCAACATTATCATCTGATGGAACTCTGCTGTATCTTAACGTGCCTATAACCGATGATTTCGAATGAGATGATAACGCCCTAAGAATGTGTTTGAATTATTGATGTGATCTAGGTTCCCTTTAGCGTGCGATAAGCACCATTATTGTCACAATAAACATCAATGGGATTTGTAATGCTATGAACCACTTCAAGATGATGTGAACTTGATCTAAATTGCTTCAGCTGCTGCATCGAGATGCTATGTATTGACCCGGTTGTAGAATCGACAACCAGATAACTGCTTGGAACTTTTCTATTCTTGCACCACCATTTAAACAGAAACACATATCCAGGCTACGATGATCATCTTTGTAAGATTTGGAAGCTTGCATACGTATGACTACGACACAGCCCGGGTCATGTTACGATCGCCGCCACGAACATATCTTTGAACCTTCCTCGGATCGCAGAATGTTCTTGACCGGTTTACTGATGACTCGTAGGGATCGTAGTATCTACCGTTATACTTAAACGCGGAATACATCTGGTCACAATTGACATGGCATACATGATAGATCTTATTCTTTGAGGGCACTTAAGGAATCTTACCATCCGCTTTTCGCTAAATGCTTTAGTTTGGGATGCGGATTGCTAAGAGTAATACCATGAGACATGATTGAAGCATCTCTCTTGGAATCTTGCACTCTTGAACCGTTTGATGCTTTGTCTATGTAAACACTTTGACTTAGGTAATGGCCTCTTAGATTTATCTCTATGAATAACATCCCTAGGATATGGCGAAACCGCCTAAGTCTTTCATTGAAACACTACAACAAGACTTGACATTCTGAGGTAGGATAATATTCCCCCGATGAGTAAAATGTCATCAACATATAAGACCAAAAATACAATTCGCTCCAGCTGTTTTCTTATAAACACAAGGCTCATCTTCATTTTGACAATCCAAACCCTTTGGTGATTCAGCCAAGCGAAGATTCAACTCAAGAGGCACAGCGAACCATAAATGGATCTTTGACTTGCATGCTTTACGGAATTCTTAGGTTGTACATAACCCTCGAGGTTGTGTCATGTACATCTCAAGTAAGTTTCCATTAAAAACGCGGTTTTAACATCCATTTGTCAAATCTCACAGTCATGATGTCACGATAATGGCAATAAAATTACGATAGACTTAAGCATAGCTACAAGTGAAAAAATTTCATCATAGTCTATACCATGAGTTTGTTTGAAACCTTTTGCAACTAACCTTTCTTTATGAAGTATGCACTTTGCCATCCGTAATAGGGTTTTCTTTTAAAAACCATTTTCACCCAATGGTCTTTGCCAAACCCAAGATTGGGTGATCAAGGTTCATACGATTATCATACATGGATTGAATTTTAGACTTCGCAGCTCTAACCATTTCGAATTACAGATCCAACAACTCTTGATGGGTGATTGGGTTCATTTGATCCACTAACAATACATCATGGTTACTCAGTCTAAGAAATCCATATCTCTACGGCTCATGACGTATCTGTCCGGATCTAAAGCAGGGTACATTGCCCGCCAGTTATTAGTCGACAATAGTTTGTTGACTGCGGTGTAATCCTGGCGGTTCAATGTTATCTTGTTGTTCCTCGAACTTCTTGGTGCCTTCTGCTCTGCGGTTCCTTTAGAAATAAGGATTCACTTTCTAGAAGGGAACTTTTATTGACAACAAACACTTTGTTCTCTAGGGGATTGTAAAAGTAGTATCCATAAATCTCTTTGGGATTACCACACGAGAAATTACATTTATCGGAGACTTGGGCTCCGACTTATTTGAAACTTGACTTTTAGCCTCGCATTTGAATCTTAGAAAAGACAAAGTGGGCCTTTTACGGAGTCCACATCTCATATGGTGTCTTTTCAGCGAAAAACTGGATGATTCGATTTAGTGTGAGCAGTGTTTCATGTGCATAACCTAAAGGTAAATGGAAGATATGTTGGACTCATCATAGATCGAACCATATGTAAAGTTCGATTCCTCCTCTCGAGACACACCATTCCATTGTGGTGTTCGGGGAGATTAATTGTGAAACAATTCCACAAGTTCTAAGATGGTCATCAAATTCTTGGCTCAAATATTGGCACCTCGATCAGATCAAGTGCATGATTATCTTGCCAGTTGGTTTTATTCATTTTGAAAAGATTTGAACATTTCAATGATTGGTTATGTCTCATCAAGTAGACATAACCATATATGCTGAAGTCATCATTGTGTGACCGAATTACTTCTCAGCCTCCTCACAACATCTGAACTTGGTGTCCCACGTACATCTATATGTGAGATCGATAATTCATTGTAGCCCTTTCAACGTGTCCAGTAGGGATCCTTTGTCATCATACCCATTAGACAAGATTCGCATGTATCATATGATTCAAAATCAAATGAATTCAGAAGTCAGCGGTTGAGTTTTGAGATGCGTTCTCATTTATATGTGGCGTGATACCAAAGATGGGTTGAATTTAAATCATTGGACTTAAATTTCTTGATAGTTATGTTATAGACATAAGAATTGTTGGATTTTGAAGGTTCCTGCCCATAAAGACCATCACACAGCCAAATAGGCATTTGCATAGAACATGTCTTTATGAAAATGAACAATTATTTATTCTTAATAATAAAGAAGAAACCATATTATCCCAAACAAGAAATTTAAATAAACATTCTACATATTATAGGAACATAATAGCAATTGTCCAAAACTAACGAGCCTGCTTGGGCAAGGAAATAAGTTCTGCTTCTCTATTAAAGCAACAACTTTTGCTCCATTGCCTGCTGTGAATCCAACAGCCTTCTTTGGTTATTCTAGTCCTTTTGAGCCCTTGCATTTGTACAAATGTGAGATCCATCTAGTATCTAATGCCCGGGAACAGAAGGAGAGAAAAATTCAATATAACATAAATACACGAAGAACTAGTCTCACCGGTCTTCTTCTTCTTCTTTAGATCCTCTGCATCGACGCGGTTGTGGTGTGAAGCGGGGTTCATTGCGAAAACAAACACCCTCAGCCCCAGGGATTTACAGCCTTGGGTTCGAGGTTTGGTTTAGGTTGAGCATTGGTTTCCATGCCTACCCTTGCCATTGCCTTGTTCTTGAAGCCCTTTCCTTTTGAACCATCGAACACGCCGGGCTTGGTTTAATATTACGCTCCTGGGTTTTAAACATCGTGTCTGACTCGGAGATGAATTTGTCCATTCCCATTCATGTTATAGTTCACATTGTTAGCCATAACTTATCGAAAAGTGGTCGGGATCTAAATGGTTTACTTCAACTCTTAAAAACAGTAAATCAAGCCTATCAAGGTGCTTTCAGTATAGCCTTTCATTTTTAGAACATGAGCCATGCTTGAAGCACCCTGACCATCTTTGCGAATACGTGCCTTGGTAGTCTCATACCTTTCTTGCCTTGCTTGTTGTTGGAACATTTCCTTAAGATTGAAGATCATATCGCAAGCTTCCATATTTTCGGATCATACGAGGATTCGAACTCATGGTGAAACATCAAGCATGCAACATCAATAGAGTCATTATGATCTTCTCACTTAAGCCATTCTTTTCAACTCTAAGAACATTTCGACTGGTTCTTCAAGGGAGAGGTTCATCTAGGACATAAGCTTCCTTTCTTATTTGAGAACAATTCTCAAATTTCAAAACCGATCGAGGAAGTGATTCAGATACAAAAATAAGTTTATCCTTCTCAAGGGTGTCCTTGATGACATAGTAGAATTGTTGTTGTTATTGTTGTCATATGATGAATCTGAGTTCGATAAGTATTTTATTATGAAGATTCTCACTAAATTAACAGCCTTGAGAATAATCATATTAATCTATTGAGCTAAGATCCATATTTTACTAAACTTTTAAGTCAGCTTTGGCATGACACTTAAAATTAAGTTATTTAGGTAGGTAACTCTGCAATTACATCTAAAGTACAACTCTTAGATATTTATGGGATTTTGACATCCTTGTATGTCGGCATGTTTAATCCCATCATGCATTAGGCCCAAAACCGTTTTGATAACCTAATAAAGTTAAACCATTTTTAAACATATGGGTAGCACCATTACTCATCTTGTCTCACTAATGTCACCTAAGAACCCACATTAAGGTTATAAAAGGTTTAACAAGTGTTTAAATATGGATGGCATGTTAACTTTAAATTTTATGTGAGGGATCTTGATTGATTTTAATTTTCAATTAATAGATCTCATCATACATCTAGTATCACATACTCATGTAGCATCATACATAGCATCTCATACATGCATATAATAAGCGATGTCCGCAGTATGGCTTAATCTATATTGATCTCCATAAGCGATGAGATCAACGATTCATTCTAGGTAGTAATACTTCGGCTCCACATGATGTCGATTTGACACCAACTTGCGCATGGAGCACTAGCTCCTCCATCATCATGGTTGGATTGCATGACTTAGATGGCTTGCATTGTCTCTTATTTTATTACAACAATTAAATAAATACTCACCCAATAGTAAGAGTAAAATTACAACAAAACAAAAGCGGCATGCAAGCGCATTATTTAATAATTACAACCCCTTGTATAGCAGTAATAATAACACGCCAGTCACATTGGTAAAAAAGGCCATCTTTGTACCATGTGAAGCAACACAACATACAAAATATATCCTTATTATCATATAGCATAAACAATTTGCATTAAAAGAAATAAATTATAATAGGCGTGTGTTTAAAGCCAATTAAATTCATAGAAACATTCTGCTGAGCTGTTCTGTGATTCAGTTAGAGTTTCTTAGAGTTTCGTCTCAAAAATTAAATTTTTATTGATCTCATCAATAAATTTTGAATAATGAAAGCAAATCAAAATCACATTAAAACAGCATATTATGTAATCTCATTACACATAGGGCTTATTTTCGCACCACCATAAACAATCGTGATAAATCGAGTGTGAATTCGAGTCCATATATTAATGCGATTAAAACAACGAGAATCATATAACATACTTTATTAAACACTTTAATGGCAATATCACGTTCGATTCTTAATTATGATATAGATCCTTTTGGGTTCAGTTGATCAATTAACACCTTAACAAAACCTATTAACTATATGGAACCGCACAAACCATAATATCCACACATGTTAGCCTTGAATCATGTCAGTCATATAATCACATACATGCAGTCAAACATAGCATTATCGATTTTTATGAAATACAGTGGCTCACGATACCCTTTGTTGGGTAGCAGGCGAAATATCAATCCCGATTGGAACATAAGCCTTGTGAATTTAACCTTAACCCACGAGGATCACATACGTTTCACTTAAAAACCGAAGGAAGGAGTAAACAAAACTTACCTCTTTGTAGATCGATTCGTCAAGCCTTCCAAAGTGCAGCGTCTTGGTTTTGTCGGATCTTGAGTCTTGCCTTTTCACGGCGACCGCCCCTACAAGTATCCACATAAAAAAAAATTGAGCGATCCTTGTTGAATGGATTCGAGGTTCGTCTTCTCAGAAATGAAATTAGGGTCTCTCTGTTTTTTTTTGGTTGTTCTTAGAGTAAAAGGCTGACCACACCCAAAATGCTTATATATGTCTATAACGATATATATATCTATATAGAATCACCTGAGTTTTTTAAATCAAAAGCAAAATTTTTTTATATATATTTAAAACTCTCTTTAAATAATAACAATTTAAATTCAAATCCTTGCTCCCGAGATAAGAGGCAATTTTATATTATATATTTAAAACTCTTTTAAATAATAACAATTTAAATTCAAATCCTTATGTTGAGGATAAGGAAACGATTTATATTATTATATATTTAAAACTTTAAAAATAACAATTTAAATTCAAATCCTTATCAAATAAGAAACAAATTTATTTATATTATTATATATTTAAAACTCTTTTAAATAATAACAATTTAATTCAAATCCTTATCGAGATAAGGAAGCAATTTATATTGTGTTATATATTAAACATTTCTTTTAAATAATAACAATTTAAATTCAAGTATATCAGACCGGGGAAACGAATTTATATTATTATATATTGAAATTTTTTTAAAAAAGCCACTACCAGTTATTTCCTTATCGATAGAAAATATAACAAATTAATTATTTTTTTATAATTTAAATCGCAATTTAAACTTTCTGGGTAAATTAAATTTAAATAACAACAAATTGTTATTTGTAATTTTAAAATAATCTCATCATTTTAAATTACTCTGAAGTGAAAACCAAAATCGTTATTATTCGTTCTTAATAATGGAAGACCCTAGGTTCAATTTAACATTACAGCGGTGAGCACGAATCACATTTGATCACACAGAGTCATAAGTGGCCTCTGCAGAGACATTATGACTACGAGTTAAATGAAAGTTCATGATCTGAGACAAGCTTAATATAGTTAATGACATAATCCTTTTGTCTCATGATATCTTGATAGAATATAAGGCATGGACAAAGTCAACCTTATATCGTTCTATCTTTGATTACTCGAAACCTAATTAGACTGACTAAACAAATGACATGAGATCTCCATGATTCATTTGAAACACGACCATGCATTTCTCGGTCTCAATTGTCGGGGACCAAGAATATCTCTCTTATAATAAGAGGACAAATTCCATCTTAATCGCTCATATCTCACTATATAATTCTTATTATGTTTCAAGTATAACCTTTATAGTCATCAGATTAAAGACAACGTTTAGTTATATCAAAACCTGATATTCCTTATGTTGAGAAGCTATAGCGATCTCGGGTGAGGATTTAATGACACAATTATTAGAGATTAACTTATGACTTTGATCATGTAGTAATCTCGAGGCAGTGCAATCAATATTTGTTCTCAACAATGATATAAAAATTGATTTATATCTCGCATATTAATCCCATGAATATCAATCCAAGCTTTATACTAATCAGCATATTCATTGTTATTCCTATGTATCATGATTAAGGGGACATTTAGAGAATAATTAATAATATTATTCAAGGACATTATATATAATAACGTGCAAATCATTAACAATAATAAAGTTATCTTCATGATTCGAAATATGACATCCACACAATAGGCTGAGACTATTCAATAGTTGGTCTCTTGTGTTTCACTTCTTTGAACTTGCCTCATCTCAGTAGATGTGATGAGTGCAGCGCTAGGCTAATACCCTTTAGAATGGTGATTTTTCACAATATCGCATGTTAGCTGGGGTTGTCCAATGATTTGTTTTCTGTTGGTTAGCTTTGAACATATATCCTGGCTGGTTCCATTTGACGGGAGAGGAGAGATTACAACATGGCACTGTTCCATGTATTAAATTGTCTGCCCTTTAAATTCCATTGATGAGGTTTGAGGATCAAGTTTTTTGAGGCTCATTAGCTTCTCCCCAATGGGCAAGGTAAGAATTTCTTTTTCTCTGTCCTCCATGATATTCATGTATGAGTTTCATACTCTGAGGCATGGTCTCAGCAGGTGCATGTTAGCACATCAGCCTTTGTTTTAAAATCATCTTGGGTGCCTCTGGATTGTATCAATTATCTGGGGCTACTCTGGACCTCTTATTTGGTTTATCATGGCACTATCAGTGGAAGATATTGAGTTCCTTGTGATCATGTTCCCCAGTGTATAACTCCATTTGGGAAATTCAGTATTGCATTAAGTAGCTGAGCCGATTATACGGGGATGATGGGCACATAGTTAGCAGCTCTTTTGGCTGGGTTATCATATCCGGCACCTGGTTTGGAATGTGCAGATTTGTCCGCCAGCGTCACATCTCCAGTCCCTTTGACATTTATGGATCTACTGCGGGGACAATGTGATGGAGGTTGGTTTAGCTCACTAAACCTAGTTTCTTGCCACCGAATGACGGCTGAGGTTGTCTTGGCTCCCAAATGCGAGTGCCTCGGCGTTCACTGTGGCGGGGGCTGGCGGATCTTTCATCCTGTTTTGAGTCCTTTGGAATAGCTGAGTTGTGACATTCGTTAGGAGCCCTTTTGTCAACATTCAACCCTCTCTTCCTTTGCGCCAGGTCTTCAAATTTGTATACGTGGGGACTTGTTTAATCATGTCATTGGGGGATGTGACTCATCACATGCACTTCCCCATGTCTTTAGCCTGGCCTTTTTATTAGCTTTAGGTGCTTCATGAGAAAAGAGGTGAGTGTACTATTTCCTTTGCATTTTCTTTGGCGTCCTCTATAAATGGGGTTCATCTAGCCTCTGGCCTTCTGTACAATTGGTTTGGGTGTTAGTTAATTGTCTTTACTTCTAAATGTGATAATCGCTTTAACTTCAATGTAGGTTTTGGTTCCTTTCAGGAAGGCTCTTTGTGCACCCCATAGGTTGGGTTATGTTTGAGATGAAAATTTCCCCTTTCCCTGCCACCACTGTTGGTTGATTGCTTGTAAAGTTGAATACTATAGGCTGTCATATTTCTGGAGATCTCGAATTGTGGTCTCTCTTTTTATTGAGGTGTGCTCATTTGTGTCAGTTCTCTTGTGCTTTGGCATTCCTTGCTTTTGTTTCCTCCACAAAGTTGCCCTACCCTTTAGTAAATTCATGAAATAACTGTTCGAAATTAAAGTTAGAAGGCCAGTGGTGGTTGTGGGCAGATAGAGAACCACTCTATTCCCGGTGCGCTGGGGGGAACTTATAGCTTGGTTTGTCTTCAAAAGAGAAGTCTGTGTTCCTCCAGTCAGAGTTGTATGTATTACCATATAGGGCGATGGGGTGGTAAAACGTATTATTGACATTGGCATCTTTCTGTCAATCATCATCACTTCGAGGATATGAGTTAATCTTCGCGTTGGAGTGGGTGGATGCGGACCAAACAAGGCTGGATAGTTTGAGATTACCTCTTCTCTTTGTTTCATAATGTCAGATCTTCTTACTTTTATGGTTCAACTCGGACATACCAGTCAAAGGTGAGGCGACTTGGCCTGTTTTCATATCTCGTGTTTGATAAAGCTTTCCACTTTGGGTTGTACATGTAGCTATCAATGCCGCCTCCACCAGTTGGCTCATCCTTGCACGGAGTTTCAGCCACATAATTAAATCCATGAAAATGCAGATTCCACTTGCTTGAGAATCCTCACATGAATCCTCAAATAATTGCTTCGCGAGGACATCCCATCAGCTACATCCCACTTTATAGGTTGTGTGGCGTAGGGAATGGGTAGGCTTAAGGCCAAACCATTAACAAACCAAAATCCAGTAATCATTTCCATAAAAGTCGGAGAAAGACCTATTTCGTTTCTCTTCAATGAATAAATCATATTAATTCATAATATCAGTCTAAAATCTACTAATAATTAACTCAAAATCTCATATCCTTGATATTATCTCAAATAACATAACAAAATGGACCTGTGGTCATCCCACCCAGCAAAAGCACGGTATACAGCGATTAATCAAAAATGTCGTAGGTTTCATGAAAGAAAAAGTTATCGCTCGGCTGTTCCGAATTTTGTAGTTTGCGAATAATTAACCCGATAACCAGTTGTTCACCGTAGACCTTAAAAACTTAGACTATATTCTTAAATAAACAAAAAAATAGTCATTACGTATTTTCAAATGAGATCAGTGAATGAAGAAGTGCGCGGATTCTCAGCTCACTATCATACTGAAAGATCAGCTTGAGATTTGAGGATAACTCTTGTCAGGTAAAAATATATCACCATAGCATGAGACTAAGAGTATCAGTAAAATAAGGATGATTATCCTTCAATCAATCAATCACGTGCAACTACAGTTATTCAACAATGGCAGCGTATGAACAGCAATATCAAATGAGTTTTGGGGTTTGAAGGCTCACGAGAAATATAGTTTACTATTCGGGAATCGTGGGCATTCCATGCACCTGCGCATCGCGGATGGTACGATTCCAGCCGAATCAGTAGGCAGGTAGGGTTCTCCTTCCGGGGTTTTATACCTCTCTCGGAGGCATGGCTTTGCCGCACGGAGTACCATGTGCTATGGCGATGACCTCCCGTCGGGTTGGTTTTACGTAGTTCAGCCACCGTCGTTCTTGACGTGCGTTCACAGTTCTGCGACGTGCTATTTGTCTGTGAGAGATAACGCCGATACAATGATTTGGTACGATGTTAACGACATTGCCTATTATCAGGAACTCACGTGACTGGCTGGCATGATTAATGAATGTAGAGCCAAGGTCTTGTCATGATCATTCTCTGATCAAGTCAAACAGTGACTTCAGCTATACATTTCCAGTGCGAAATGCGTTGATATAAATTTGCTCGCACATACAACCAGTCGGGCTGACTCAGGATTGTGCACCTGACGGTGTGACCAGCCCCAGCTTGTTTGCAATACCAATACTCATGCAAGAAAAATAAAAGATAGCGTCAAAATCATAACGAGCCATACCTTGTTATCACTACTGGGGAAATTAAGGCCGTTCTGGGTTTCTGTTGTCGCTTCTTGAGCTTTTAGTATCTTTTTAAATCCCCATTTTTACTTTTCCTTGCAGCTAACATTCTACTTTTAACATCTAAATACCCAAAATTATAATTTTAATATTCAATTCCTAGCTAATTTCTTATATCTAATGTTAAATCCACTAAACTCGTTTTTTTATTGGTGGCATCAGTTAGTATTTCACACTATATCTTTCTCTACCAGAAGCGTCGAAAAGACACAGAAACGTGGCAAAATTTCATAACATCCATATATTTCCAATGATGTCAAATTGGCTAGAGTGCCACTAGGTCCTTCTATGATTCTGTCCAAAGTCGAAGCCTTTTAAACAGAAATTCACATTCAATCGATTCAACCCTTAATTCATAATTACCACCTCAATTCATTCTAAATACATTTTTTCCCCATTTTAAACATACCAGACCTAATTCATACCTCTTGGGTAACATTCTATAGATTCAAAATGCAGTACAACCTAGCTTACTTTACATTAAGAACAATTAATTCATTCAAAAGCATTACAATTACATTATCAAACAACAACCATTTATTAATTCAGCCCTTTCCTCAATACAGACCATACTAGGTAAGATAAAAAACCAGGCGCTGCTATGCAGCTAGAGTCTCCCCTGTGAAAATCACAGGTTGATTCAAAGGGAATTGGCTGCAACAAAATTTTCTTCCTTCCCTGAGCGATTCGGTAGCCAGAATGGAAAACTTAGGGTTCTTCAATTTTTTTATTTTGTTTCTGCTCGATTTTCTGAGGCCTAATATTTTTAAAAATTAATTCAATACATTATGATCCCTGGGGTTTTGTGAATTTTTAGGCCACAGGTATTAAAAATGTCTCTTTGGCCCTTGGTCAACAAAATGCCGTGACTTTTTCCCTACGGTTCAGCATTCCGTATTTTATTATTTATTTTTTTATTCATTTATTTTCATTTTTTTTTACTTATATTTTGACCTTAATTTGCTTCAGAAAAGATTCCACCAATTTATTTCCATTCATTGGTATTTTTTAAAAATTCTATTCAGTCCTTTACTCGAGTGACAACTAATTATATTTTCTAAAATTCCATTTAATTGAGAAATAATTCCTAAAGTATTATAAATTCATGATGGACTGTAAAACACCCTAAATTAAATTCATGAAAAATCATTTTAAAAAATGTTTGAGATTACATTCTCCCTTATATCAAAGATGATGCTGGGATTATTAAAGTGTGTACCTTATCACTCTAAGAGTTGAGGATGTTTGTTCTTCATAGGCGCTCACTCTCCCGGTTACACTCCTCTGCCGTGATTACACTTAGCGAACCTTTACCATAGTATTTCTTTTTGTTTCTGACTGGTATGTCTATCCACTATGGTACAAATTTTTCTTTGTATCAGTGGATCCTTATCAGCCGCAATCTCACAGTCGAAGGGTGAGAGCGAATGAGGCATGCTTCATGTTTGCAAGTGAGATGTGAAGGCTGGATGCACATGGCAAAGTTAGGGGGCAAAGCTGTCTGTAAAGATACATTGCCAACCACATCCAATATCTGAATAAGCCCATATATCTGGTGTCGGCTTCCTTTGCTTCCCGAATCCTCATCGCTCTAGGAGATATTTTAAGGAAAGCGTGATCACCCGGCACCAAATGTACATCCGAAAGTCTCCTGGATCCCGGCATAACTCTTTACTGTCGACTGAAGCGTCTCGTCTCTCTGAATAATAGGTACTTTTCTCGAAGTTTCTCACGATCAACTATGGACCTTCCAATTCTCATCACCTACACTCCCACATCAACCCAAAGTGACTGTTTCCGTCAATAAGTGCACTCATATGGCGCCATTCCAATCATAGGAATGTATATAAACTCTACCAAAGGCATCATTTTTAGCACACCAAAATCCACCAGCACACATCCGAACATATCCCCTCAAAGTCCCGGTGTTCGATTCATTGCCCATACGTCTCACGGATGGAAGGCATGCGAAATCCGGAGTTTAGTACAAGGCTTCACACGAAGTTTACGCCAAAACCTCGGGTGTTGTGGACCTCACGTAGGATACTATGGACACTAGCACTCGATGCGGTGCTACTATCTTGTCGGATACATGCGTATATCTTTGTGCCATCGTATAAATGATGTATGGCTAAGAAGTGGCGATGATTTCGTCAATCTGTCAGCAACGCGGATCGAATCATGCCCCTTCGAGTCTTTGGTAACACGAAATCCATAGTAATTCTCTCACATTTCCATTCTAAAATGGCCAGCAACTCCTGCAGAGCACGTGGGTCTCGGTGCTCAAATTTGACTTGTTGGCATGTGAACATGATGCCACACTCTTGTGCCATCCTTTCATCCCATTCCACCAATACATACCTTTAACATCCTGGTACATCTTGGTGACTCCTGGATGAACACTATAAGGTGCATTATGGGCTTCCTGTAGAATCCTTTGTCTCCAACTTCCCATCTACATCGAGGCACACCAGTCTATTTCACCGTCTCAAACCCGCCATCCCTAATTTTCCATCCGGATGTGTCACATTTGTGGCGTCTCTCGATTTAACAAGGAAGGATCATTGGATTGGCGCTATCTCATCAATCAATAAGGGCCTCACCTGGAACTGTGCAACTAATCCCTGGGACTCTGTAACTAAGCGTATTTTATGTCACGTGATCCCTAACTCCTTCACTATACTCTGCTTGTATGCTTGAAATATGTGCTAGGCGCCCGTTGACTTCTGCTGGCATCGACCACCACGTTAGCTTTCACGAATGATATAAAATCGGCAATCGCAGTGCTTTCGGTAACTCTACCCATCTCCTCTTCTGGGGAATTCAAATCTCTCTGTTCTTTGAATGTATTGAAGGTTTTTTTATCGGAATTATCGTCTCACTTCTCACCGTATCGAAATGGTACCTCCGTATCTTCGATTACCAAAAATCCTTTGCCGCCATCTCTAGGTCATGTGTAGATGATTAACTCATGTCTCCTTAGCATGCGGATGCATATGCTATTACCTTCCCATTACGGATCAAAACACAATAATCCTGGGCATCACAGCCTGCTTGTCATACCTCCACGATGCGGCTGGGTAATGCTAACAACGGAGGCATTAATGTGTCCTTAAGTTTAAAAAGAAAACTTTGCTCACGGTGTCATCCACTAATTTACTTGCTTCGATCGCCGTGTCGATTGGGCGAATATTCTGGAAAAATCTTTCTAAATCTCACAGCCATACGAAAAAACTCACATTATCAGTCGTGGTGGTACAGGCGATTAGACAACGCCACCTTCTTCGGATCACACAGACTGCAACATCACATGCCCCAGCTCCCTGCTGATGGCAATACATTTAGGCAGGTTTTGCATACGGTTGATGTTCTAAGTCACGCAATACAATCTGGTGTTCCCATGTTCCACATGACTTTTCGAATAAATGGGGATATCATCTATAAACACCACCACAGGTTATCCCTTGGGTTTGAAAACCGGTTGGTTCATCAAATCTGGCGCGGCTGATGCGTTAGTCAGCCCAAGCAGTAACCACCGAGAACTCTAGTGACCATCAGGAGTCTGAATGGAGTCTTGGATATATCTTCCCTCATATCTTCAGCGAGTGGTAACGGGCCAGAAATTCGATCTTTGTGGTGGCCCCTGTGTGGCGGTCAAACAAATATCTATTATGGGAAGTGGATACCTATTCTTGATTGTTACCTTATTCAACTTTTGGTAATCAATGCACATCCTCATAGTCCCATCCTTTTTCTTCACAAATAACAGAATTTTACAGGTGAAGCTGAATCTAATAAAACCCTTATCCAATTCTTGCCTTCTCTTTCAACTCTTTCAATTAGGTGGGTTACATACAGGTATGGTGCAATGAATGAAATTTGGCTTTTAGAGTAGCTGATCAATATTAAACTCTGTTTTTGTGCAGTGCTAAATATCTGATAAATCGTCGGAAAGACATACGAGTATTCCCTCTCTGCAAATTGTATCTCCCAATCGGTAGAAGGAAATTCTAGCACATCTCTACATAGGCTAAATACCCACTGGCAACCCTTCTTAAGTAACCTCTGTACATATGGGGTGAAATCAAGGTACCTCAGGCTTCCATTGTGATCTCCACGGAAAACAAGCTGGGTACCCAATGGTTTGAACGTTATCTTCTTTCTATAACAATCCATGGTTGCATAGTTAGCTAACAACCATTCCATACCTAAGATAACATCAAACTCCAGTATAGGCAATTCAATCAAATCAGCATAAAATCTGCTATCCCCTATCATTATCTCACATGATGCACATATAGTTCACCTCGACTATTTCTCCAAGTGGTGTGCTAATAGCTTAGGGATTTTCCATTATCATTTACCCTTGTTCAGACTGCTGGCGTAAGATGGGGATACGAATGAGTGAGTGCTCCCCTAATCAAATAACACTTAATTCGTTTTGTACGTATATTATCCGGTGGTGGAACATTCTGAGCCTCACTCTCTGTACTCTCTGCTCGATCTAGGGGGTAGATTATCTCCATCTCGATCGATCTTGATGCCACAGCAGACTCCCACGTACGGCATCCATGCCGGATCACGCCAGATCCTTATGCAGCCGTGGTCTATGTCTCGGGGGTACGCCTTGTTGTCTTCTTGGTGGCATTACTTAACGCCAAAGCAAATGACCGCCCAGATTCGCAAAACGCTATCCAAGAGTACTTAAACTTTTTCATCTATAGGATACCTTGAGAAATTAACATACCTTAGTGACATACAAAAGACAATTTGGAATCTATGCTCCATGGTGTCACATTTATCATTTACCCGAATAACATCCCCAAAGTTATTTTAAAAACAAACTCACATTAACTTTGTCACATCCCACTTTTATAGTGTGTGGCGCTAGAATGGGTAGGCTTAAGGCCACCAAAACCCAGTAGCAAGCTAGTCATAATTTCTACGAAAATTGACAAAACCTAATTCAATTCTATAACTAATGACAAATCACATTGTGTGATATCAATCTAAAAATCTACTAATAATTTAACTCAAAATCTCATATCATGATATTATCTCAAATAACATAACAAATAGACCTCCGTGGTCATCCCGACCTCAACGGTCTCATCAAAAATCAATAGGTTTCATCAAGCAAAATTGTCAACTTCGACTATTCAAAATTTATCGATTTAACAAATAATTAACCAATGCCAGTTAATTCACCATGGAACTACAAAACTTAGACTCTCATTCAACAAATAAACAAAATAATAATCCATTACATGTTTTAAATAGAATCCAAGTGGTCAATGCACACAGGTTCTCACTTTCTGACATCTACCACGAAAATGAGGAAATCAGCGGGGTGAGATAACTTTGGTAAAAATATATCACCTGCGTGAGGCTAGGTACTCAAGGCCGGCTCACAAGGATGGTTAATAATCAATCAATCACGAAATGTGAAAATGGGTTATCGCGATAATACTTGACCTTATGAACCATGATATCAAATGAGTTTTATGAAGGTTTAGTTTCTGAAATATAGTTCCTGCATTCGAATCCATTACATTCCTTTTTACCTTTATCTTGGAATAAGGTACATTCCAACCAAGATCGATGAAACGGGCTGGGTTCTCTCACAGAGTTTTCACCACCTCTGCAGAGGCGGCTTTGCCAGCATCGGTACCATGTGCACATGCGATGACCTCCCATTAGTTAGGTTTTACTGATTCATACCATCAATGACATTAACGATTACAAGTTATAGTTGTAGGTACTCGGCATCTGACAAGAGAATAACACCAAATACAATAAGAGTTAGCTGGCCGAATTGCTCAACGAATATTCATCGAGGACATGTGACTTGTGGCATGACAAATTCAATTTACAATGAATACTCAAGAGACAGGGTCTTAATCATAGTCAATTACTACTGATCAAGTCGAGCAATGGCTACCGCTATACATTTCGAGATTGCAAATACGATGATATAGGGTCTCACCTCCCTATTAGTCATTCGACTAGTTTGTCCTTTGAACATGTGAGCCTTCCCCAACTTTGTTTGCAATACCAATACTCATGCAAGAAAAGAAATATAAAGATAACGTCAAAATCATAATGAGCCATACCTTGTTATCCACTACTCAATTAGGCCGTTTACCGGTTTCTATTTAATCGCCTAGCCGAGCTTTTTAAATAATTTTTTAAAATCCTTTTACTTTCCTTACCTTCAACATTCTGCCTTTTAATATAAATACCCAAAATTGCCAATTTGCAATATTCAATTTCACAACTAATTTCTTATATCTAATGTTTAATCACTAAACTCGTTTTTTGTATTGGAGTGCGCTCCGGTTATTATTTTTGCTATATCTTTCCTCTTAGTGAAAAGACCTGAAGGCAGTGGAAAAATTTCACTACATCCCATATCACTTTCAATGATGTCCAAATTGGCCCTAAAATTCGTCCATTAGAACACTCCTATGATTCTGTAGTGGAGTATTTGACAGAGGAGTTTTTTCAATGGATCCAACCCTTAATTCCACTAATTACCACCTCAATTCATTCTAAATACATTTTCCCAATTTAAACATACCAGACCTAATTCATACCTCTTGGGTCACATTCTATAGTCAAAATTTTAGTTTCAAAGCCTAGCATACACATTAGAACAATTAGTCGGTCAAACAGCCTAATTGACCATCAAACAACAACCATTTATTAATTCAGCCACCCACTCATTACAGACCATGCAAAACCAAAATTAAAAACCAAAAAAACTTTAATATACCTTGAAGTCTCCCACCATGAAAAATCACAGGTTTATTCAAAGGGAATTGGCTGCAACAAAATTTTCTTCCAGCTTCCCCCGATTCGGCGCAGTGGAGAACCTAGGGTTCTTCATTTTCTTTGTTTTCTGCTCGATTTTTATGATGCCTAATATTTTTAAAAATTAATTAAATATTGAACAAGTCACTCTGTTGAATTTTTAAGGCCCTGGAAATTATTAAAAATGTCTCTTGATTTTCCAGTTAACAGGTTCGATGTTCTTTGTTACGGTTTTTCATTAAATATTTTGTACATTTGTTTTGTTATGTATGTTTTTCATTAATTTGTTTGTTTCTGTACCTTATATTTTGACTACTTTGCTTCATAAAAATTCCATAATTTATTTCATTCATTGAGTATTTTTAAAAATTCTATTTGAGTCAAGCAACAATTTGACTATCTTGGTATATTTTCCTAAAATTCCATTTAATTGAGAAATAATTCCTAAAAATTATTATAAATTCATGATGGACCTCAAAACACCTAAAACTTAAATTCCATGAAAAAAAATCCATTTAAAAAATGTTTGGGGTGTTACACCATCATAAAAATTGTTGACCAACATCTAGGTATCAAAGCCATGGTGAGGACAAGCACTGATGGTTTCCAAATACCTCTCTAACGATAAAACTTTTCATTGCCATGACTGCAAAGTGCTCAAAATCTGCCTCTTTAGAAGTGTTGGGTTTTTATGTCCTTAGAAAATTTCTTAAAAAATTCTTTGTATCTGCATCACGATTTCATGGTCTATTGGCCTTAGAGAGTGAGCCAAATCTTGGCCTTGTCTTTCGGGGGTTAAGGGAAGGCTTTCAACTTCGAAACTCATCAGTTGCACCACTCTCTTAAAGAAGTTGCAAGCTTCCTCAAAATCTGGATGTGTGTATGGATTTTTCATTTTCCGCCATGGAAGGTTGGGAGCGAGGCACGAATAAGGGCTGTTATCCTCGATGGGGTATAATACATGAGGGTGCACTCACTCTTGAGGCGGGTGTGGTCCATCATTGACTTGTAGGCATTGGAGTTTCTTGTACCCTTATTGGCTTTGTTTCATCCTCGGGTGGGAGTTCCATCTGCCATACCTCATGAAAGCGCGCGATACATTGAGTGGGCCTTGACCCTTTCCTAATGTGCTGTAATTGTTCCTATTCTAATGGTATGAAACAGTGCGTGGCAACATAAAGGCGGATAGCTAAAAAGGAAGGGCTACGAAGATTAGAATATCTAGCTAGAGCAGGAAATGTGAGATTCGCGATGTGGACGATACTGCCTATGAAAAATTAAACCAACTAGTAGTGAACTACTAGGAGAGATCAAAGTAAAGACAAAAAGGGATTAGAATTCACCAACACTTGTGATAACGATCACAAGTTCAACATCTTCTCACTTGCTCTAAGGCACCATCCCCGGTAATGGCGCCATTTTGATTTGCACGTAAACATGTAGCTAGGCATCTCCGAATCAACAAAATTTATAAACCTAAACCTTCTACTATTGTAGCCTAGCTATTGCAGTATAGCGGCTTTAGGGTCGAACTCAGGGATGGGTTTTCGTCACACAAAATGATTTACAATTGATGTAAAATGGTGATTTCACTTTGGATTTGGAGTTTTTGTAAAAACAATGTGATTAGTGGTTTGAAAACTGCAAACAAAATGAAATAGAATGTAAAAAGAACTCCTTGAAGTCTTGGGCCATTGGGCTTGAAGTTTTAAGGTGGTTGAGAGGTCCTCGGGTCCTTTTCCTCGCGTTAGGGAGGATGACCTATAGTCATTTCCCGAACCGGATCTTTGTTTAGCTATAAAAACTAAACCCTAAAAGTTTTTCTCTTGAGATACATCATTTATTGGTCATTCATGTTTCAAAGCGAGTAAAGTTCGAGATCTTTTGACCTAACACAGCAGAGGCAAATAAATGGCAACTAAGCGAGCCTCAGTGGATCTAGCAGTAAACATCCACTAAGCCCTAAAAGCTTGCCAATTACTGGCTAATTAGGGTACATCAAAAGGATTTAAACTTGAGGGGAGATACAGAGACATAAATGACAATAGCGCATCGTTGAAAATGAGAGACGGGTTTACCTGAAACTGCTTAGGTAGCTACTCTTCAAGGATGAGGGGTTTAGCCAAGAATCCTTGAGTTAGCATCCTTTGGGAAGTGTTTAGGGGTGAAATGAGAGAAAGATGGAGAAAATGAGAGAAAAATAAGAAAAGCAGGCCGGAAAGATTCAGCCAAAAGTTTATTGCTTCAACGGTTATGCATGCGGTCTTGGTGAGGTTTATATGCTGCTTTCAGTCGAGGGGAAATTACAAAAATGTTTGAACTATCAAAAATACATAAGGGGTAGTTTAGGAAAAAATCACAAAAAAGGTGGTCAAATGGAAGTCAAAGTGGAGGCAGAGCAGGTTGCGAAATTTTGCAACTCGGGTGATTTGCGAAAATTAGCAATCCTACGATTTTGTGTGTTCAATTTTCCTTTGGTTGTGGCCCAATTTCCTTCCGACTTATGACCGCGCATCTCAGGGATTCGACTGGATTCTTAGGTGTTTGGTCGGCTCGATGGCCACGTTGGCGTATTTGGCTTGTATAACTACAAAAACCACAAAATGTGATAAGTAGTAAAGCAAAGACAACCAATATTGCCAATTGGGTTAACTAGGTTGATTAGTACACAAAAAAGTTCTCAAAACACCATACCGGGGCTTAAAATGAACTATTTGGGCACTAATGAATATATTTTAAGATTATTGAAAAGGATAAGGGTTGTGAAAGAAAAGTATAAGAGAGATAAGAAAAATGAAGAAAATTATGAAAGGAGTTACAAAAAGAAAAAGCATGAGGAGGAATAGGATTTGGTCTTGCATGAAAGCACCTGCCACCTATGATTAATTAAGTCATAGGTGTTCAGCACCTAACTAACCTAATGCCAATGATAGGGGAACATTAGTCAAGGGGACTAGGCCAAGGAGGTAGAAAGCCAAAGACAAAACATTGCACCGATCCGTAAACTTGGTGAAAGATAGCTTCTCCCAAATAAGGGAGAGAGGTATCTTCTATTTGTGGACAATGAAAAAGAAAAAAGATACCACAATGAAAGAATATGCGAGAAAGATGCACAAACACAATGGGAAGGTTAGAGAGTTTACAATCAAGAGAAATATAAATGGAGAAGCGAAGTGTAAGTTGTCAATGAAGTCTAGGTAAAATTGAGCTTAAAGTGTGTAATTATCTACTAATTACACAATACATTGCTAAAGCTAAAGACCCTATTTGATCTGAAAATTGAGTAAATTACATGCCTATAGTTGAGTGAGTAATATGACAAGCAGCTTATGAGACTTTAAAGTAGAAGAAATTATGTCGCTGATGTGTCCAAGAAGATTAGCGATCTACCAAGGAAAAAGAGGAAAGAGACCAGCACACACACAAAATCTTCAGGTTTTATGATTAAATTGTTTCATATGAATCCCATTTTGATAGTTTAAGTGGAAGAAGCAATTGAAAATCTTTACTGAATCTATGAGTTGAGTATATTTAAAAATAATTTTACATTGAATTATGTTTTCTGTCTAATTATACTTTAAGCAAAAAAAATGTGCTGCAAATCAAAGGCAAGTTGTTTGGAGACCATCAAATTTTATTTTCTGGCAGGAATGAGGAGCTTGCAAGTTTGAAGAATTTGATGAGTATTAAACTCTCTCATTTTTGAAAATCCACTACAGCATGTTTTATGAAGTTAGCTCTATGTATGCTGCTGGAGATTATGGAACATTCACCAACTTTCTTGTTTTAGTGTTCTAATTGAAAAATGAGAGAGAAAACAAGCTGAAAGAGTGCAAGAAAAATGAAGCTACTGGCCGATTACTGTCGCTTGACTCACAATTTCTGCATAACTAGTGACACAATTTCAAAGCAGAGCAAAAGAACTATGTACGCAACAGATCTGGATGATAAACTTTCAGGCAAAAATAGAATGTCTTTGTTAAATAAGATTTTATGTCATGACATTTACTAAAGAAGAATGAAAAGAAGGCGTGTGACAATCCTTAACTCTATGCGACAATGATGGCGGAAACCGGGGCATTGGCGATAATATTTCTGTGCGCAACATAAAGGCATTAACGATTGGATATATTAAAGACAGACGTTTCACTTTGTTGCGAAACTAAGGGCAAAGAGAGTACACTTACACAAAAATTATCGTGGCGACATTATCCGTCTGTTATGATGGGAATCCAGAAGAGCTCGAAACGAGGTCAATAAAGAAGTTGTACTTTAATGGGGCCAGCGACAGATTTTGGATCTTTTCTGTAGAACCTATGTGGCGACATAGTGACAAAAATTTGGACCATAATTTTAGGATCAGTGCGATTAATGAAGTCATGGCTGATATTAAATCTATAAATAGAAGCATCTAGGGAGGCTGTGCTTGGCGACTTCTATAACTCACGGGGCGTTTGGGTAGTTTAGACTCTTGTATATTTTTATTTTCTTTTCTTTTTTATTGAGTTAGTTTCAGTAGAGTTTCAATGTAGATTTTAGTTGGTATTCACTTTAGATTTATGGTTAGTTATTAGAACTTAGTGGATTCTTTGAATTTGTTATCAAATCATCTTTGCCTTATATGAACTTTCAATTGCATTTTATGATTCAAATGGAGGATGGAAAGTTTTGGAGTTCATTTATTTCGAGTTAGTTCATGATTTCAATGAGAATTTTCTTGATGATTAGTCATTGATATGAATGAAACCAGTTGAAAGTTGAGGCTCTACGGAAATTGAGTCAATGATGATATTCATTTTATGAACAAGACAATTAGAGATTCTTGAATTTATTAGTTGAGCCATTGTGTTCTTGAATTTGTTATTCCCGGTACTAGTATTGTACCCAAGCAATGTCTGTATCTTGCTGATTTCGGGAGGCCCTCTAAGTGACATAGGTGGGAACTCTTGAGAGTATGAGCTTTCTTTATGGTATGTAGACTAATACTAAGGAACTCAAAATGAACTCGATGGAGTTATAAATAAGATCACCATTACTCTTAAGTGTTTTGGGGATAGATTGAATAGACATCGGTTAATCAATCAAGGTCTATTTCTCTTTCTGGCGAGGTGATTATGATCCCATGTTGGCAAAGATCTAATGGGACATTTAGAAATTTTCATCATAAATGAAGGATGAGGTGTCAATCAAATTGGAGGGCTTTTATCTGTTTATGGAACAGAGTTCCTCGATCTTAAATACAAGGTATGTTACTAAAAAGGAAAAATACTTAAATCTTAGAAAGAAGGTTAGAAATTACAAGTAACTAATTAGAATCATGTCTCATAAATAAATATGAACTTTTAATCAGTGAAAAGTATGGTTAAGGGAGAAATCCAAACTATACTACCATGCATCTTTGACAAACTCACTTTTCCAATTAATGGCTGAGCTATGAATCGATAAGATGCATAAATTGATTATTACTCATTGATCTATATCCTTTTTCGCTCGATTACAAACCCATTTTTATTAAAAATTATTTCATGTATATTAAGGAATTGAATCTAGGACCCAAAATTCTTTTTAGTCTGTCTCATCATCATAACAATAGATTTCAAATAGTAATGATCTTGAGTAGTTAAGGGTAGCTAGTCTTTTCGATTTATCATCATTCCTCGTGGGAACGATATGCGGGACTTTAAATATCCACTTATTACTTGTATGACACGTGCACCCAATCAGAATAACTCAATTTTTAATGAATACATTTTACAAAAGGAGAAAATCAATATTTTCATCTAAATAAGCATATGGCTAACAAGTTTTTGGCGCCGTTGTCGGGAACCGAATAGTTCTTGAGTGGCAATACCAGAAGTTTGGCATACACGGCTATCATCTGGTTGGTTGTATTTCAAGTTTTGGTGCGCGATTCTTTGGAGTCCAGCTAATAGTCCTTTATTGTAGTGTTATTAATTTGTGTATATATGTAAAAAGGTCTTAACAAGTACAAAGCATGGTGGCCCATTAAAAAGCTTAACATGGATCTAGAAAGAGCCGGCCTAAAGAGGTTTCTTGACCTCAATGAGTTAGAAGAAGTATGGAATGATGCTTACTTGAACTCTAAGATTGCCAAGGAGAGGTCTAAAAAATGACACAATCAGATGGTGGCTTGAAAAAAATTTCAACAAGGAGATAAAGTCCTGCTCTATGATCCTAAATTTCATATCTTTCCGGGAAAACTAAAGTCCAGGTGGATTGGTCCTTTCACCATTCATTAAGTTTATCCCAATGGAGTAGTGGAACTTCTCGGCTCAAAAGAGGGCTAAACTTTGAAAGTGAATGGCCACCGCCTTAAGCCTTATGCAGTTCCTTTTAGACCAGACAAGGAGGAGCTCACCCTCCTTGAGCCTCAAAACACCTGATAAAGTGGGTTGGGTGGACCTAGTCTCCCCTGAGATTGCAAAGTTCACTTCTTTTATGTTATTTTATTAATTTTTTCCCTTTTTCTTTTGATTAATTCAAAATTTTCCTTCAATATATTTTTCAATTCATTTCACGCCATTTTTAGCGGATTTTCTATATTGTTTTTGCAAGGTTGTACTAAAATCTAAAGTAAGGAGATCAGAAAGAATCGAGGGTTACAAGAGCCTGCGGGAATTTTGCACTACGAAACCTCATAGTACTTTTCGCAAGGTTAGAAAATTCTAACTCTAGCGATTTTATGCCCACCTCATCTCCCTAGCTGAGTTCCCAAGCTAGGAATCTTCACTGCACTCCATGACTCCGTTTTTTATCCTCCATCTCCCCAATCTTTCATATTCCGTCAAAACCCTTCACCTCCCATGCACTCTATAAATACACAGCCCCCCATGCGAAAATCAATCTCCTCATTTCCTGATCTCTCCCTTGCGAAACCCCTCCTGTTTGGCAACATCCCAATCCCCCCCACCCCCCCTCTCATGAAGCCCTCATCCATCCAGGATACAACAATGGAAAAGACCCGAGGAGGCCATAGCTCATCCTCCCCATATCAGGCGAGGCCCTCCTTGGGCCAAGGCACACGGTCATCGTCAATGCCGCCCCACGGATCATGCCGAAATCTGCCACCGCCCTCGCCTCCCACACGCAGGTATGACATAAGGACTAGGCCCGTGCTTGCAATCCTCCTACCCACTACTGGGTAAAGCACTTCCACCCAAGCAGTTTGACTTCCGACCATTTGACCTCATAGTCCCAGCCGTATGAGTCTCCATAGTCTCCACCACCCCCGGGAGCCTTAGCCAGCACCCCACTGTCACCTGGCTCCATTATGTCTGTTGTGATGAGGCCAATCTTCCCTTGTGCTCCAATAGAAGGGAACACTTACTGCCGGAACAAGGATTTCCACAACGAATACTTTTATAACATCCCGGCTTTGGCTAATCTGCCAAAGCTTTGGGATTCGATGGGGCTTGTTCAACGCTACTCTCTAGAACCATTTATGACTCCTCCCCGATTCTTCTATCCGAGGGTAGTGATTGACTTCTACCTGTCCATGACGTCCCGAGGTGAGCGCAATCCCACTGCTATTTGCTTCACCATTGACGGCCGTCAGGGCATCTTTCGGGCAGTCGATATAGTTGCCGCTTTTCACCTTCCAGTGATCCTAACCAATTCAGCGGACTATAGGCAATGGAAACATCCTTCACTGAGATGGTCCGATCCTCCCGAGACAATACATCACTGGGCCCGTTTGGTTCCGAGATAGTCACTGCAGATGCTTTTGTGGACCATATAATCGTGGTCCAATCTATTTCTCAAGATCTTGTTCGAGGCAGCCATCTCGAGGCCCACTACATTTCCTCGAGGGCTTTTGGTTTAGTCCCCCAAAGCTTATCATGACATCCCTTTTCCACTTCGAAGAGAAGATACACTAGGAACCAAATTTCACAGAAATGACCATTCTACTAATGCTCGGTTGCTCACATGTACTGGAGCACTTAGGCTTCTCTCTCGACGAGCCCCATCGAGAACTCTGGCCAGCCTGGAGGCCACATTTACCGGTCGAGAAGTGGCAGCCAGCCAGTCCCTCCTCTTCCCAGACCGCGGAGGTAGATCCCCGCAGAGACCCACCACAGATCACAACCCCAAGAACCCTTGCTCAGAGCCCTAATTTCACTCATCACCACCCATCGCTTTCGACCCAATGTTTTGCTCCACCTAAGGCCCGTAACCCACTCCTCATCTCCAGCTCCTATTGCTCCAACGGACCCCAACTCCTCTTCACCACCAGTGGCATCTATTCACATCACCACTCAGGATTTTCTTGCCATCATGGCCGTTGTCCGCAATTTTGCGGTTACATCCCGGGCCCCACCGGGGCTCATATGCTACCATGGTCCAATGGATTGCCTCGTGACCCGGTCGGTCCTTCGCCATAATACAATCCATCCTGCCAGTTTAGCAACACTGGCTTGCCACCTATCCTCCCTTACTCAAAGAAAGAATAGCCAAAGGATCACAAGTTATACCACCTATAGCTCCAAATAGCTTATCCTGGGGCTCCCTTTGCGCCTTCAAATTAGCTTCACTACCGCTTCATCCTTTCACTGCCTCGACATGAGGAGGATGAGGTTTCACCCACCAAGACTACTTGAGGAGGTATCACTTCCTTCATTCAGTTTCTGCTCGAGACCCCATTAAGGACAATGCTATATTTGGTTAGGGGGAGAGTTAATGAAGGAAGTTCCATTTATGTTTTAAGCAAGTCCATTTTGTTTTAGTTTAATGACTTGCTAGTAGTTTGTTTTCCTTACAGTACAAGTATATGTTTTTAGTTTTCAACACATGTTTTAGTTGTTGTTTATAATTTCTCACTTACAATTTTTTATTTTTTTATTTTTTTGTAATGCTCAACTTTTATATGAGAAATTGGAGTCTTGTCCCAATGTTGTTGATTTAGAGGATGGTGTTATGCTTATTTGAGTTGATGAACTATTGAAATTTCTCTTGTCTTCAACCTTATTGCTTCCACTTCGAACTAACCACACACTGTACACATTAGGTTTCAATTATAAGCTGAAAAACTGCCTTGGCTCCTAAGCCCTGCAAAAATATGGCCTAGTACTTTTGACCGCCTTTAATAGGTCGGGACCACTGAATAAAAGACCAATGAGTGTTTCAAAAAAAAAAAAAAAAAAAAGAAAAAGAAAAGAAAAAATTTGTGACACTTGCCTGGAAACCCGAGCAGTCCGAGGGGTATATGGCGAAAGTCTTTAAAGCCCGGTGCCCTAAACCAACTGGTTGGTAGTCACCGACTTTGTTTCTCGTTACATGGGTAGGTTGGTGGAGTTTAGAAAATTGTAGGTGTTGGAGTCTCTAGCTCATTAAAAGTCCGGGGTAAAACCTGAAGAGTTAGTGGTTGAGAGATCCTTATGACTTGATGCCCTAAACCTTAATTAGTTGGGAGTCATCGGTGGACCGCTGTTACATGAACATTTGTGAGTTCGACTCCCTCATATTGCACCCCTAAAACACAAAAAGAGTTGTAAAATAAAGCCAAGGTCCTGATCTATTGAGGTTAGTTAATTTGCTATGTATAGAAAAGAACTAGGTCGGGGAGAGTACACCTATGCACTATGATCAAAACTAATAAGTTAACACTTAGGTTTTTGTGGAAGGTTTCAGGTTGGTTCTCTAGGAGTTGACACTCTATTGACACTTGAATATGCATAGCATACACTCTTCTTGAGATAGTCTTTGGGTAGGATGTTGGTGACTCTTGTTGAAAGTGTAGTATTTGATTAGTGCCCAAAAAGTGCTATTTTGAGCCCTATTCAAGATAGGTTTTGAGTGCTTTTTGCGCACTAATCATATGAATTGAGCCAATTGCCATGTGCATGTCCACTTAGTTCTACCGATTTGGTTTCGGATTGTTTTGGGTAGTTTTATGTGTCTTGGAAACTTAAGTCGGCAAGCTTGGCCTCAGACAGCCTAATGTGAGAATCCTTGTGATCACCGTCGGCGCTTATGAAATGTCGAGTTGAATTGAAGAACTGAAGGCAAATGAGATGTAGAAGCAATGCAGAGTAAATAACTGAGGAATGTTGAATGCAGAATTTTCGCTATGCATTGCAAAATTTCAAGTATGATTAAAATTTCAACCATAGCTTAAAATTTTCGCAACTCTAGCGAAATTAAGCTAGAGAAATTCTCAGAATGCTACGAAATGCAGACAGAGAAAATTTGAATTTCAAGATGTGCCTTGTTTTTTTTTTAAGACATAGCTAAAATTCTCGCTTATGCTAGCGAAATTTCCGTGACAGCGAAAATGGTCAGCCTGTTTTTGATGTTTTGATTCCAAACGACCACGCTTTTGATTAATTACCATTTCATTCCTATTGTAAATCTCATATGTTAGGCATTTCTTTCCATTTCACACATTGGGGTTGGCTATATAAGCTCTACAACTTTTGTAACCCTAACTTCCACTTTATGCAAGCTTTCCCATAGTTTTTAGTTTTTAGGTTTTATTTTGTTTCTTTCTCTCTCCTCTCTTTCTTTCTATTTTTCTCGACTCCAAACACACCCTCAAGATGACAACTCAAGGGATGCTTACAAGCCTCAAAGCCTTGAAGAGGAGGGCTGCTAGCTCTGTTGTTGTGGTTTGGCAAAGTCCTCATGCTTAATGATACAAGTGTCTTCCATTTATGGTTCCAAACTTTCCAAACTAGGGTTTAATGCTACTAATGTCTTTCCTTCGTCAATACTTGTCATGTTAGGTTCAGTGCATTCTAATGGTAGATGCACCGATATCCTTTAGATGTCATTTACGAGCCAATGAAATGAGGTTAAATGTCTGCCTAAACTCACCGGGATACATTGAATGCTTAGTATTCGATCGACTCAACAGGAGTGGTTCTAAGGTTAGGTTTCATAGCTAAACAAAGATCCTAGCTTTTGGCTTTGACTATATGTCATCTGCCCTAATGCGCAGGAAATAAAACTCCGAGGACACTCAGAACTCCATTTTATCAAGCTTAGTGGACCCAAGCCTCTTGCTAGTTACCATTTCACACTTCATTTAAACCATTTCGCTTATCCAAAGGAACAATCAACTCCCTATTGTTAACCAAATCCAAAAGTCTCACCATTTAAAACATAAATGTGAATCATTTGTGGATGAAACCCATCCCCAAGTTCGAATTTCTAGACCGATATACTCGCAAAGAACTTACCACGGCAGTTGGAGGAACATAGGAAACAAATTTTGTTGATTCCTCGATCACCCTACCGTGGGCACGACCAAATGGCGCCGCTACGTGATGGTGCCAACCACGGATGATGAGTTGATATGTACTGTAATCCACTTTACAAGTGCCGTGACCTTTAAATCCTTTTGAATTTCATTTGTTTGGAACCGCAGTTTTCTAAAGCACGACCGCTTTTGCTTTCTTAAGCGCTTAGTTAATTTTTGCTTTAGCTAACACCGATCCATCGCAAGTTTTGTTAGTGCTCTTGCTTTGTGTCATTTTGTGTACCAGGTTTATGCACCACCGGGATAGAGACACTCGTAGATTGCAAAGACCGCACACCCGCCTGAGCAAGGTTGTGGAAATCAATGCACATAGCTTTATCAAACGGATCCTCTGACTCGAGGAATGAAAGAGAGTCGCCAGGTACTCCAATGAATCCAACAAAGATACATCAATGAGGGATCACATACACCCTCCTAGAGTTAAGGCCTCCCTGCATCATACCTCCGCCGAGATGTAGCAAGGAGACTCCTACCTCGGTGCCCTTGCTTCCCACATTTCATGGTATGGAAAAATGAAAATCCATACACCAATATAAGGGATTTTGAGGAAGTATGCATAACCTTAAGGAAGGAACAATTGACATGGATTTGTTGAAGTTGGAATGCATTTCATTGACCTCAAAGACAAAGCCAAGATATATTTAATTCCATCGAGACTCGAACCATCGTAAGCCGGGCAGAGCCGCAGCACTTTAAAGAAATTCCTTCAAGGCTCACAAGACCACCAATTTGAAGAGACAAATTTACACTTTTGGTCGCCTCGACAACGAGGTTCTACCAATGCCGGGAGAGATTCATGGAGACCATCGTTGCTTGTCCACATCATGGTTTCATTAATTTGATGCTTGTAAACCACTTCTATGGTGGTATGTCTCCAGCCATGAAACAACTTTTGGAAACAATGTGTGGAGGAGACTTTCTGAGCAAGCACCCAGATGAAGCTATGGATTTTTTGAATTATGTGGCTGAAACTTCCAAGGGTTGTGATGAGCCAAACCTAAGGGAAGTGGAGAAAATGAGGCCCTCAGCCCACCAAAGGGGAGGAATTTTTGCACTTTCGGAAGATATGGAAATGAAAGCAAGAATATCAACCCTAGTTGTAGCGGAAGAGCTAGAAGGAAAAAGGCTTAATGAAGTGTAGGCAAAGGATCGAAAATGCCGCACAAAGCAACCCATGCATCAATTGTCACCCACCGTCCACCCAGAGAACACTATCCGAATGCTCCTCAAGAAGGATTTGATGTCGAATACGCCAACGTCGAGGTCAATACAAGCCTACAACCTAATGCCCCATAATGTTAATACCTACACCTAATTGGAAGAATCACCTAACATCTCCCTGAAACCTAATCCCCCCCGCCTATGCCCCCGGTGCCAAACAACGCTTGTTCCTTATCTCAACCACAACCACCACCATCTTCCTCCTCAGGAACAAGCTTATTGAATTTGAGCAAGGTGGTGGTGTACTATGGAAGAACAAAAGGGATCAACGTACACCAAGTACAAAGAATTGATAATCAGAAAGTACACTGAACAAAAAGAATAAATGGGCTCGAGCAACCTTAATCGTAAATTGATAACCTACTGTATTCAATCACAAAAAATTAACAACCCATTGGAGGTAATGAGGGAGAGGAAGGTTCCTTTCCCAAACATTGCCAAATCCAAAAGGAATCCATGAGGTAGGATCATCCAGCAACTCAGGGATGGATGAAGTGAAAGTTATCATCACTTTGAGGAGTGGAAGAGAAATAGAGCAACCAAGGCTCATGATCACAAGAACATGCAAGGAAAAGGAAGCCGAGCCCGAAAGAGTAATAATCGAAGATCCAAGAAAAAACATGCCCCTCCATTTCTCAAGCACCGAGGCAAGAAAATAATCCAAAACCTAGCTGAAATTTGGGAGGTCCTAAGGCAAGTGAAGGTAAACATTCCACTGCTTGACATGATTGCTGTGTCCCAACTTAGTTAAGTTCTAAAGCGGACTGCAGGCCACCAAGAAAGGGTTAGGCATTGAAAAGAAAAGCCTTCCTAACCGAGCAAGTCGCCATAATCCGTAGCAAGACCTCAGCCAAATACAAGGATCCGTGATCCCCACTCTCAGCTCAACATTGGTGGACTTGCATAGACAAAGACCGTTAGATTCGGGGCCGCGAGAACCTACCGGCTATATTCGCAGATAAAGAAGAAGCCAGGAGCTGCTTCACCAACATTACTTCCTATCATCATCGACCGACGGTGAAGATCTCAAGGAATAGCTGAGGATGTCTTAGAAAGGTGGACAAATCTACTACCCAAGAGACTTTGTAGTGCTTCGATACCGAGCCAGCAAGTGGGCCCAATCATGTGCCACCATCCTGAAGACCATTTCGCCACCGCCAACGCGATAATCAATTGCCGAAATGGAGTCATGCAACTCACATTTGGCAACATGACATTGGAGCTCAATATTTTTCACTTGAGTAACAACAAGCTAGTGGAAGATGACAACCATGAGCTGATGAAGTTCGCTACTGTCAAAATGCAAACCAAAAGCCCCTAAATTGCAATCGTAATTGGTAAACCATAGATTAAACAAATTGATCGGAGTTGTCTCAGATCGCCACCCCAGAGCCATTGGTCAGCCCAAAATCACCTAGTGAGAACGAAGTCAACAAGAAGGAAATACATGAGGGCTATCGACAAAGCATCACGGGTTAAGGAGCTCCTCCGACCCTCCAAGGAGTAAATCACTGAATTGAGCTGGTTTGCGTCCACCGAAACCAAACGCAGCTCAAAATGGTTTTGCTAAATTAATTACTATAGATGTTATTTTAATTCTTCTAGTTAATTTTAATTTTATTTTATTTTTATTCTTAAGTTTATGCTAAAACTAATTATTATTATTTTTTTTTATTTTTAATCTGCCTAAATCAAAATTTTATTTTTTTTATTTGCAGATGGATATTGGTTCAGGCAAGAATTTCGCTATAATAGCGAAATTAAGCTCGCAAAGGGCTCTTAGCTTCCGACCCTCTGGCCAGTCTAACCGATTTATAAAAAGGAGGGGGGCATTCATCTTCATTCATTTCTTTCCCCCCCGAGCCTCCTTGCCGTGAGCAGTCCAAAGGTTCTAAGAGCCCAGTCCCCCGCCCGGTCTCTTTATCAGGCCCGCTCCACACCAACCGCCTCGCGAGTGCAGTCTTGTCCCGCTCCCATTGTCAGCTGAGCTTCATCAAGTAGCCCACGCACAAATGAGCCTTAGGGCTAGCCCCCGCACCGCCATCACTGAGTACGTTAGCCACGCTCTAGCCTTCACCTCCTTCCTGGCCCCAAATTTCATCGACACTACTGCCCTTCCTACATAAAGACAAGTTAGTTCCCAGAGCATATTCATATCGCTTTAGGGAGCTTATCATATGGATGTCATGATGCGCTTTGCTACCACATATATCAGTTGACCACCCATTGCCCGAGCCAAGGCTACTATAGAGCACAGTCACGCCATGCTTCTTGGTATCATGAGCCACCTTGGTCTCCCGCCTGAGCCTACACATCGAGATCACCACGCGAATAGAGCCCCATTGACATGCTAAGGTTGAGGCCCGCAGCCAGCCTTCGTGATCCACTTCAAGACATCCACCACCACCGCGAGATTGAAGGGTCACACTCCTTTCTAGCTTTCCTATCTGAGGCATGCTTATACTTTGGTCGGGGAGGAAAAGTTAGAGTTAGGAGGTCTTCATCATGTTTGTACTGCTTTGCCTTTATCAACCGCCTCTACTCATTTTGTATAGGGGATTCTATGTATTAGCCAATAGTAAAGGATACTTTGTTATGATTAGCTATGGCTAAGCATGTATTAGCCAGTTTGGTTATATCAAAAGCTTTATAGCATTATTTACAGTTTACTACACTTATGCAAATCATTTTTGTTCCTACATTTTGTGTTTCTACTCTTACCTTTAGTTGAAGAATTGAAGTTCAGATGTTACCTAATGATAGAACAATTCCATGCATGAATTAGTTTTTAGTCAATTGAAGTTCCAGCATATTCAACCTTGAACATTCCCCCTTTAGCTAATTCACACACTGCACACCAGATTGTACCAATAGGTTGAGAAGCTATATACCTCTTCCACTTTGCAAAGCTGGCCTTAGATCCGTTTGACGACCATAATAGGTTTGTGTTACCCATGTATGAAGACCAATGTGCCTCTCCAAATGAAAAGAAAGAAGAAAAAGAAAATAAAAGCCGTACGCTGGCTTTGAAACTCCGAACACGTCCAGGTATATACAAGCCTTAAAGCCCGATGCCCTAAACCTTAATTGGTTGGGAGTCATCGACTTAGTGTTCGCTACACGGGTGAATGGGTAGAGTTTAGCGGTTGTAGGTGCTTAATTCTCGAAGTCATTCGAAGTCCGGGGTGAAGCCTGTAGAGTTTGTGGTCAGTTGATCCTCATCATGCCCTAAACCTTAATTGGTTAGGAGTCATCGGTGGACCCCCGTTACACGGACTTTGGTGAAGTTGAGTTCTTAGCATTGCACCCTACATTGCAATTAAGGAATAAATAAGAGTGTAGCTGGTCCTATTTAGGTTGGTCAACATTTTAAGGCCATAGCAGTAGCTAGGTTGGGGGGAGGGAATAGCTTTGCAATTTATTGGCTCAAGCTGGTTACCTTAGGAACAATTAGATTTTGGTGGAAGTTCAGGTTGACTTCCTTGGAACCGATGTTGCCCTAAAACTTTTCTTATATGGTTTTTGTTCTTTCATGTCGGTTGCTCAGGTGTAAATGAGTTCATATTAAAGGTAAAGCCTATCTCGTACATTACACTTTTTTAAAAGCACAAAGATGCATACCTTCATTGTTTTAGTGCATTGCTAAGGACTAGCAAACGTGCTCTGCTGGGGGTGTGATTAGTGCCCAAAAAGTGCTATTTTGAGCCCTATTCAAGATAGGTTTTGAGTGCTTTTTGCGCACTAATCATATGAATTGAGCCAATTGCCATGTGCATGTCCACTTAGTGCTACTGATTTGGTTTTGAGATTGTTTTAGGTAGTTTTGCAGGTCTTGGAAACTTCAGTCGGCAAGCTCGCCTCAGATTGCGTTGAATGTGAGAATCCTTGGTGATTTCACCAAGCTAAGGCGATGAAATGTCAAGTTGAATTGAAGAATTGAAGGCAAAATGAGATGTAGAAGCAATGCAGGAGGCAACACTGGAGGAATGGTGGAATGCAGAATTTTCGCTATACGTAAAATTTCAAGTAAGGATTTATAAAATTTCAAGAACCATAGCTGTACCTCGCAACTGAAGGAATTTTTGCACAAATTTTCGCTTAAGCTACGTAAATTCGCCATGCTAGCGAAAATTACTGTGCATAGAGAAAATTTGAATTTCGCTATGCCTTGTTTTTTTCGCTATCATAGCGAAAATTTCGCTATGCTAATAAATTTCGCATAGCAAAAAATGGTCGCCTGTGTTTTTTATGTTTTGATTCCAAACACCACGTTTACTAATTACCATTTTGTCCCTATTGTAATCTCATATGTTAGGCATTTTTTCCATTTCACACATTGGGGTTGGCTATATAAGCTCCTCTACAACTTTTGTAACCCTAACTTCCACTTTATGCAAGCTTTCCCGCAGCTTTAGTTTTTAGGTTTTATTTGTTTCCTTCTCTCCTCTTTTCATTTTCTCTACGCCAAACACACCCCTGAAGATGACAACTCAAGTGATGTTTACTGCTCTGAAGAGGAGGGTTACAGCTCGCTGTTGGTGGTCGCGTTGTCCTCTGCATTTTTAATGATACAAGTATCGCATTTATGGTTCCAAACTTTCCAAACTAGGGTTTAATGTCATTTAATGTCTTTCCTTCATCATCATTGTCATGCTTTTGTGGTTCAGTGCATTTAATTTAGTAGATGCACTCATATCCTTTAGATGTCATTTACGAGCCATTGAAATGAGGTTAAATGCTAGTTTCAAATCGATCGACATTGAATGTGCTTGGGTATTTGATTGGACTCAAATAGGGAGTGGTTCTAGTGTTGGCTTCATAGCTAAACAGAAGATCCGTTTGGTTTAATTATATGTCATTTGTCGTAATGCGAGGAAATAACCCGAGGACACCTTAATAACCCCATTTTATCAAGGCTGGGTGACCTGCTCTAATATTACCATTTCACACTTTCATTTAAACGATTTAGTTTATCCTGAACAATCAACCTCCCCTGCTGCTAACCAAACTTAAATATCCAAACAAAAGTCTCACCATTTTCAAACATAAATGAATCATTCAGGGATGAAAACCCATCCCCGTGTTCTACTTAGACCGCTATATCGCAGTAGCTTGACCACAAAGAGGGAGGAACATAGGAACAAATTTGTTGGATTCCGGATCACCCTACCGTGGTGGCTCAATCAAAATGCCCCATTCACAATTCTTTTAAGCCAGAGGTAACAACAGGAACTAGACCTCACCAAAGTCCATGTAACGGATCTACCGATGACTCCCAACCAATTAAGGCTTAGGCACCAAGTCATAAGGACTTTCTACCACAAACTCTTCAGTTTCACCCCGACTTCCTTAATGATTTCGAGACTCAAAAGACCTACAACTCATAAACTCCACCCAACCACCCATGTAACGAACACTAAGTCTGTGACTCCCAACCAGTGAAGGTTTAGGGCACCGGGGTTTAAAGGTTTTCGCCATATACCCCTCGGACCGTGCTCAGGTTTCAAGGCAAAGCGTTGCAATTTTTATTCTTTTCTTTCTTCTTTTTCTTTTTTTTTTTTTTTTCAGAAGACGACAGCCTCTTCCACAGGTCCTTAACCTATTAGCCACAGCTTAATGAAACTAGGGTAGGTTATGCAGCAAGGAGGTTGATAATTTTTCACTCTATCATTGAAACCCAGAATGTGCTCGTGTGTGGTTAGCTAAAGGTGGAAGAAAAAGGTCGAAATCAACAAGAGTTCAACTAATTGTCCACTCAATTAGGCATGGAACCAATCTAACATCAATAGAATTGGACAAAGTTTCAATTTTCCAAACTATGGGCTAGACACAACACATAAAAAATTTTGGTTGCAAAATGGGTTTAAATTTTGAAAAAGTAAGCCGTATGGTATAACAACTTTATAGAAAGGGAACCCAACAAGCCACTGAATATCACAAAATGGGCTTGCACAAAATAGTACAAAAGAATAAATACAAAAGCCACTTCCTTCGCTAACTCTCCCCCCAACCCAAACATCTCGGTGTCCGAAATGGGCTAGGATTACAAAATTAGAGAAGGAAGTGTTACCTCCTTGATGAGATGTGATCATTTCTGGATAGGAGACTTCGCAAGCTTTCCATCGACACCTTATTCACTCCGTTTGGGCTTCAAATAAAACAAGTTAGAGAAGAAAAGAGAGGAAAAAAAGGGACCAATTGGAGCATTTTGAAATAAGATTCATAAAATTTCAAAAAAGTGTTTCTTCGCCATATTGGATTCTATTAATTTCTGAGATTTACAACGGTACCAAGAACGTCTAAAACGGAGTTCGGATGAAAAAGTTATGAGCGAAACAAAATTGGAGGTCAAAAGTGGGGCCCATAGCGAAATTTTTTCGCTAAGCTAGCGAATTTTTGCTATGCTAGCGAATTTTCGCTAGCTTAGCGAAAATTAGTGTGTGCGATACATACTTTTTTTTTTTTTTTTTTAAACAAAAGATAAAATAATTAATAAATAAAAATAAAAATAATAAAAAATAAAAACAAATTTTTAGAGACAAATTATATATATATATATATATATATATATATATATATATATATATATATATATATATATAAATAATAATATTTTTTTAAATTTAAAATTTTTTAAATAGAAATAAAATAATATATAAAGAAAAAACAAACGTTTTTTTTTTTTTTAATATATAAAAGACCATGGCACTGCTTTGTCTCAGAAATGGTTACGATTTTTTGCTAGCTTAGCGAAATTTCGCTAGCATAGCGAAATTTCGCTATGCTAGCGAAATTTCAATTTCGCTGCCACTGCGAAATTTTCGCTATGGCTGCGAAAATTTCGCTATGCCATAGCGAAATTTTCCTGCTCCCATTTCTTCATTCCTGCTTCTCTGATCTTCAATCCAGGCCTCAAAATTTCACGAAATCGCAAAAATTTTAAAATTAAGAAAAATTGCAAAGTCGAAACAAATGGAACAAAGATTAACATAAAAATTATGGAAAATCTAAGGAGAAAATTATAGAAATATAATTAAAAAATAAAATTAAATTAAATTAAACATTTAAAAATTAAACACAAAGCTGGGAAGGTCAGAGCCCCCAAACCACTTCCCAGCCTTCGCTACTGAACCAAGTGAGCTCGTAAATGCTAAGTTCGGGTGCTCCAACCAACCGGCACCGAACCAACCGCCAGGAAGCATGCAATGAAGGGGGCCTGCTTGTGTTTTTGATGTAGTGGCAAAATTTTGTACGAGACCACTAATCTCAAGTTTTGCATGGCAAAGTGTTGATGGTCGACTAGCTTTGGAGCAGGTGGTGCGGTGTGTAGTGCGTAATATCAACTCGGGTCGCTGGAAGGCTATCGCGGCATTTGTGGCTTGGGCAAGGCACTTGATTCCGGCCATGGGAATTGCTGAATGATGTGCCTCGTCCCTTCCACTATTTCGTCCACCGCTATCCTCGCCAAACAATGGGAGGCTCGTCTCTTCTTCTCCCACAGGCAGACAGCAGCACCAACTGAGGATTCAAAATTTTCTACCAGGCCTTCTTGTGGCTGCTGTAGACACGGCTCCTCCACCATGGTGCCACTTAGGCACTCTTCCTCTTGACTCTCTTCCCCTTTTTGATCAAGCTGCTGGGCAAGCTTTGAAATTGAACATTGCAGGCTGTCAAATTGCTGACCCATTTCACTTTGAAACCCATCTAATTTTTGTTCCAGGGGGTTCTCCACAGCATGGATTTTTTGGCTCAATTGGGCATTGAATTCCTTTTGTTCTACCACAGCATCACCCACTAGTTTGGTAAGGTCTAGAATTGCTTGCTCAACTGGGGAGATTGGCTGTGGTGGTTGAGGCTAAGACAAAAAGGCATACTGTGGAGGCACCATGTAGGAGGAGGCACTCATCCATTGGTCTCTATAGTCCCTCATGGACATGTATCCTCTAGAGTTTCCCTCCATAGGGTACTGACTGTATTGCTCTCCCTCTAAGTGTTCCATTTGGTTCAATTCAAATTCTTGAGGGAGATTGACTTTAAGTAGCCTGCCTTCTAGGTTTCTAATCCACTGAATGGATCTCTGAAGACTATTTTTATTTTTTTTTGAATGAAAAGAAAATGACAAGAAATATAAAAGCAATTCACCAAGATTTCTGTACAGGATCACAAGTGTTCCACAAATCAAATGCACTTAGGCACCATCCACGCAACGGCGCCATTTGATTCGGTACACAAAGAGGGGTGATCCTGAATCAAATAAAATTTATATCCTAAGTTCCCACTGTCAGAAATAAGCCAATGCAAAGAGATAGCGCCTAGTGGTCGAACACAGGATGAGCTCTTTCAGACAAATGATTTTGAGTGAAATCAAAATTGGTGAATTAAATTTGGATTTAAGGTGGTGATAAAACAAAGGGTCAGGTTTGCAACCGAAATTTAAATAAAATAAAATGTAAAATAGAACTTTGAAGTGTTAGGCCATCAATGGATATCGGGCAATTGAGGTTCTCCAGGGTCTTTTCCTCATTGGGGAGGATGACATATAGTCATCTCCCAAACCGGTTCTTCATTTAACCTGTAAAACTGGACCTTGGTCAATTTTCCTTTGATAAATGGTGTTTAATGTAGCAAAGAAAGGGTCACGAACAAAGAAGAACAATTCTCCTCGACTCACTTTACAATGATTAATAGAGGGTAATTAATGAATCTCAATGGATCTAGCAATAAGCATCCACTGAACCCTGAAAGATTACCAAATAAAGGTTGGTCTAAGGTGAATCTAGGGATTTAAACCTAGATTTTAAAGGAAACACAACCTGCTGCATACCGCGTGAAAATGTGGAACTTCCGCCAGCCTCCATATCCTCGCACCCAAAGCAAATTCCTTCCAATTTCCAAGGAGGAAGGGGTTTTAGGCCAACCATCCCCTCCAAGTCGCCATCCCTGGAGGGTGTTTTGGGCTGTCTTAAAATGAAAAGAAAGGGAAAGAAAATGGAAACAGAGAAACGGGAGAGCTGAAAGCTTCTCAAAAAATTTATTATGAAGTGATTAATGTTTACAAACCTTGACACTATCTTATATAGTGTGCAGAGCAAGGGAAATTACAAAAACAAACCAAAACATAACTTATTACAAGGGTAGAAAGGAGAAAAACCAAAACGGAGTCGTTTGAACATAAAAACAGGAAGCAAAAATTTTCGCTTATGAACAATATACATCATAAGTTTAAAATTCGCTATGATAGAGAAATTTCGCTATCATAAAGCAAAATAATCAGGTATAGCTTAAAATTGAAATTTTCCTATGCACGCACTCGCTATGATAAAATTCAAAGATGCTTACCTCACTATTCAAAGACTGCTCCTCCCTCGCTACGCTCTATTGCTCCCGCTTCATTTTTCTTCTCTATTTTATGCTCTTCTTTCCCTCTTGCATTCGACTATGATGTTGAGTTTGACTAGAATTCTTCATGTTTGGATCGACCAATAATGTTGGCATGATTACCAAGCAGAAAACGTGAAAATTTGCCACAAGTGTGATCGTGAGAATAAGAGGGACCTTTTAATGTAAATCTGTTAATTAGAATGATTATACAAATGAAAATTCTTTGGGCACTAATCAAGATATCCACTCATTTTATTTCAGAAACCCATTTTTTGTATAGATATACATATTTCATCTCGCTTTTTGATTGCTTTTTTTTTCTTCCTTCATCACATGGACTAGCAATGTGTCTAGGGGTGAGTGACACTACCCAAATAGGTGTTGTTTCATACCCTAAACCCGGCTTGAGCACTTTTCACAGTAATCAAAGAAATCACCCAAGCACGTTAATGACCTAGCAATGCTTTGATCAATTTTATAGCGCTTTAGAAGTTTTCACAAAGTTATAAATATTAGAGCTTAGGGATGCAAATACACGGAAGAAATCAATTTGAACACGAAAGCCACAGAAACTATACAAAGGCTGCGTAAGGAAGAACGAGAAGCAAACAAAGAAGAAAGAAGCAAACCCCTGTCAATTTCGCAAGGGTTGCGAAATTTCTGAACCCCCGCGAAAATTTGCAACCCCTGCAAAATTTCGCAAGACTATGAATTCTTCAACCATTCTTGTTGACTTTTGTTGCTCTTTTTGATTTCTTCCCAAACTATCCCTATGTAATAGTTTCTTGCTTTTGACAATTTGGTAATTTGTATGGTTTTGGTGGTATATAATCCCCAAAACAAAACTCTGTAAAGGATCTTGGAAAATCTTTTAGTATAATTTTATTGAATTTTGGGAGGCTTTTTGAACAAGCTCCCATTTTTCTTTTCATTTTCTCTCATTTTCTCGCTAGCTAAAAACCCCTAAGGATGACAAATCAGATGATAAGCGACTAAACCCCCTCCTTCCTTGAAGTAGAAGGCACTAGGCAAGGGAACCTATGGTAAAGCAGGGGCCCTCATGTTTTCACCGTAGGTATTCTCTTTCATTGATGTTCTCTTCTCCAACTTTAGGTTTTGATCCTTTCGATTCACCTTGAATGGTTAGTATATGGTAAGCTTTTATGGCTCATTGGCGGCTTATTGCTATATCCAGTGACGTTTATTAGTTATCATTTATGAGCCATTGGAAGGTGACTCAAGGAGATAGGTTTTTAACTGACTGAGAACATTAATGGACATTGAATGCCATTTGCAAAGGATACTTATTGAGGTTCAAGTTTTATAGATAAACCAAAATACGATTCGAGAGGTAACTATATGTTGCTATCCCCAATGCGAGAAAAAGACCCAGAGAAGCCTTCTTTGCCCTAGGAACCCAAGCCCAATGACCTAACACTTCAAGGGAATTCTTTCTATATTTTTACTTCACTTTGGTTAAGATTTCAACTACCAAACCCCACTTTTTTTATCCAATCCCAACATCCAAATTATAATCACCATTCTAAACCTCAGCATTAGTCAATCCCACGAAGAAAGCTTATCCTTGTGGCAATCCTAAAGCCGCTATACTATAGTAGCTATGCTATGTTAGTATGAGGTATTAGGTTATAAATTTTGTTGATTTAAGATACCCTACGGGCTACATGCAAATCAAAGACAAAGAAGTGGCATGATCAAAATATTATGAGGAGAGAGTTCAAAGTAGGAGAGCTAGTCCTGCTATACAATTCAAAGCTCAAGCTTTTTCTAGGAAAACTACAGTCAAGATGGAGTGGTCCTTAAACAATAGTTGCAAGTACACCCTTTGGAGCAATAACAGGGAAAACTAATTATGGAAATGAGTTTAAAGTGAATGGTCAGAGGTTAAAGCATTATCTTTGAAAACATAAATGAAGATTAAATCCAGATTCAGAAGATATGGAAGAATTTTGCTGAAAGGAAAGCTTTTTGCAGCAAATGTCTAGCTAAAGACACAAAACATGAGCAACTACTTGGGAGGCAACCCAAGATATTTTAAACTTCAATTGATAGTTTGATTTTGTTTAATCTTAGTGCACACTAGTTTAGATAATTCAGTAGAATAGCTTTTGAGTTTCCATTTTGAATTTAAAATTAGTTAAGTCTATTTTATTGACTTTTCAAGGCAATGAAGTTGAAATTGAAGATGGAGTTTGGATTTGGAAGCATTCTATCTCAAACTCATTATGCAGAAAGTGCTACAAGGGGGAGTATTTATTTTTCCCTAACTTGTTCTTTAAGGATAATGCATAATTGAAGTTTGGGGGATATTTTTATGAGTAGAAAATGAAAAGTAGCTTTGTTATGTCCATTCCTAGAATATTTTTATTATCATCATGATTGAATGAAGCTAAATGAAGAATTGAGATGTACTGTTCATACTTGATTTGAGGTTCTTTGTTGTTTTATATGTCTTCACAAGTATGATTTGAGTGGTATGAATGTATTGAATACTTATTTGAGTGTTAATTGGTTGAAAATTTTGAAGTTGCGATTTTGAGGACAATGCACTGCATTGTTGCAACATTATTTTTTTTATGTTGCGACATTATTTTTGCTATGTCGCGACATTATTTCTCTTTGTCACAGCAAGGATCACCCTAGCCTGCTATGCATTGCAAAAAATTATGTCGCGACATAGTAGAAAATTATGTCGCAACATAATTCTTTATGTCACGACATTAGTTTACTTTACCGGGATATAATTATGTCGCGACATAATACCCTATGTCGCTACATAGGTCTAAAAAAAGTAATAATAAAATAAAACCTAGGCTATTGTTTGTCGCAACAATTTAAAAAGGCACAACAAATCATTTGGCCTATAAATAGAGAACTATAAATTTGAAAGGCCACCTTCCTCATAAACCATTAAACTCTTAAGCCACCTTCACCAAATTTCTCTCTCATAGTTATTCGAAAACCCTAAGTCCCCAAACCAACATCCAGTCATGTCTGAGTCGTTGCATCTTGTTCTGAATCTGAACGAGATAATGGAAGAATATGCATAGAATGCTGAAGAAGCCATTCAGGAGGTTCAGTCAGGGGGAGAGCAAGAAATTGAAGAAATAAGAAAAAGAAAGAGGGGAGCCAAGGAAGCAGGAGTAGAGCAAGGGAAAAAACAAGAAGTGAGTGAGTTTGTTTCAAACAATACTTTAGTCTTATGGGAGAAGAGTCTAATTGAAAAGGATTTCATTGGCGAAAGAGGGTTCAACAAGCTTATCTCGTCCTTTATTAAAGTGATTGAGAAGAGAGGATGGAAATTACTTTGCGAGCACAAAGCACCTGGTTTTGTGGTAGTAGTAAAGGAATTTTATGCGAACATGGTGGAAGTGAGAGAGAAAACTGTGTATGTCAGAGGACAGTAAATATTTTTCAATAGAGAGAAGATAAATGAAACATTTAATCTAAATGAGCAAAAAGATGGATCAAAGTTCAAGAAACTGGTAAAAGAGCCAGAGTACTAGAAAATTGTGGACTTGCTCATAGATGGAAAAGGGAAATGGAAGTCAACAAAGAAAACTCCATATGAATCCATTGCCAAAGGAGGCTAAGGTATGGTTTTACTTTGTCGGGCTCAGTCCTTCTTGTCTCTCCAAACATCTCTCAAGACAAGAGCAGTAGGCAATACTCCGCACGCATTACTAAAGGTAATGTGATGCAGATGGGAAATATGAATTGAAAAATCCACTTAGTTCATTACGTAAGCAAATACATGGGTATGATTCCACACCTAACATTGATCACCAGACTGTGTATCCTAGGAGGTGTGAAAGGAGATTGGGAAGAAGAAGAAACATGTCCTAGAGCTTCTCCTCTAACACTGACTGGTATAACTAAAGGGCTAAAGAATAGAGGAAAAGAGACAGAAGTAGAAATTGAAGAAGAAAAGGAGGATGACAGAGAAGAAGAGTAAGTACAGTTTGAAAGCCCAGCTTAAGAGCAACAAGAGAAGTAGGGGAATTTGAGCCCCATCTAGAATGTATCCCTAGAGGTAAGAGAAATCTATCAGGAAACAGTTGAGAGCTCAGGATAACAGAGAAACAATGTAGAGTTGATGGAAATGCTAAAACAAATGAGGCTAGAAATGCAATAAAGGGATAGACAACTGAAATTGCAACTGTAGTTAAGAGACGAATATCTAGAAAAGGAGCTGAGAATGAGAGATCAGTACTAGGAAGAGGAAATAAAGCAAAGGGATGAAGAATGGAAAAAGGAGATAAAAGAGAGGGATGAAAGAGTGATGAGTGCAAAACTCATCTATGTTTTGAGTTCATTTCACATGCTATTTTGTGCATTTTGTATCCATATTCATGTAAAACTCATAAAATTTTATCTAAACTTGGTTCTGTAGGATTATTGATGAAAATCAAGTGATTTGGCAAGACATGAGCAATATATTTCCAAAAGAATAGTCAACCGGGAGTCTCACAACGCGCCACTGGGAAGATAAATTTTTATGTACCATCTGGAGCATCAAATGGTTCTAAATTCCTCATTGTTGCATTCTACATTCAAAGATCTTTCCAACGAGTACTCACACGCCCAAATCCGAGTTAAAACGAAGAAGTTATGACCCCCACAAGTTGGAGAAGAAAAACAAGTTGTTGTCCGGAAACTGTCATGACCGCTAAAGTCAGTCACGACTAGAAACTCGTCGCACCCCAAAATCTGCGGTCGCGACCTAAAAATTAATGTACGACTAGAAACTAACTGCGCCTAAAAACAAAACTGCTTTTATTTACTCGCCTTGTCGTATGACCAAAACGCCGGAGAAACGTAAAAAAGGGCCGAAATGATATTTTGACCGATTTTTCAAGCCCATTTCACCCTAAGACCATATATATACTGCTTTTTAGGTAAAGAGGGCTATGAAGACTGAGAACCTCTCTCACGGGGTTTCTCTCTCTAAACTGCCCATTTTTCCAGTTTTTCTATAGATTTTGATTTTTCTTAGATCTTAGAGTAGTTTTAGAGCAGATTTTTATTTCTATTGAAGAGATTTCGGTGTTATACTCAGATATTCAATTTATTTACTGTTGAGGTGAAAATTTAAGCTAAAATCTAGATTTTCTCTCTCTCATGGGTTTTCTCTCTCTAAACTGCCTATTTTCTTAGTTTTTGCTGCAGATTTTTATTTTTAATAGATCTTATAGTAGTTTTAGAGGAGATTTTTATTTCTATTGAAGAGATTTTGGTGCTGTACTCATATATTCAATTTATTTACTGTTGAGACGAAGATTTAAGCTCAATCGATTTTTCTCTCTTCTTGTCTCTTGATTTCTTTCATTTTCTTACTTTTTGTTTGATCGGGTGATGATTAATCCAGTAATGGAACACAAAACACCCTCTAGAGGTGGGGATTAATATTGGAACATCATTAGATTTGCGCTTTTTCAGCTATGTTGTGGGCTTGAAACTAATTTATATAATTGGTATTATTCATATAATGAACTGCTCGAATATTAGTAGCTTATACCTTAAAGACGTATTCTGCTCGATTTGTGAGGCCTTCCGAGTGACTTAGTGGGTATGTTAGACTAATATCTTGGAACTAATGAACTTTGAAATTTATTTTGGATAGACTCACTAATTTACTCATGGTGTGAGGATTAATTAGATGATGTATCAATGGCTCACTGAGGTTTCTCCTTAGTCCGATAAAAGATCTTGATCCCGTGTTAGCAAAGATCTAATCAAGGGAGATAGAATATTTTATTAGATTTGAAGAACGAGATACCAATTAGATTGGAGAAGGCTTGCATTTTCTCGTCTATGGCAAGAATTTTCACGTAAGAAATGACGTGAAGTATTGAAAAAGAAACAATCAAATCTTAAAGAGAGCCAAATTTTACAAGTAGCTATTTAGACCTATTGTCTTTAAAAGGAATATGGATCTCTAATAGTGAAATTTATGGTGTATGGAGAAATCCAAGCTTATACTACATTGCTCTCGACAAATTCCAGCATTCAACTTACAATTGTTGCGCTTTAAGGAGATGCAACCTGCTTTGTAACAATTATCCCCATCCCTAGTGACTCTCTTTTATACCTTTTTAGGAATTAAGCAGTTGTTTATTTAGTAGATTTTTAGGATTAGTTTTTAAATCAGATTTGTTTCAATTGAAATTGATTTTATTTCACATCCTATTTGATCGATCAAACAGTGAAGAGCCTTGTAATCTGTGGTGATTAAATTCCAATTAAAGAGAACCCCAAACTCGGGTACGAAGTATCCGGACTCCAGAGTCCACTTTATTACTTGTATGACCAAAGGCACTCATGAAAGGGGTTAAGTGTTGGTAATACTTTTCATTTCAGTTTTTGAGTACACTTACTTTGTTTCAAATTAGTTTTGAGTATTACCACATATCTACCCTTGCACATATTTTCACATATACATCATTTGGTATTTACAAGCCGCGCCGTTGCCTGGGATCGCGCGGGCCCACTTTCTCATTGGAAGTTGACATTTTGAAGAACGGGTAATTTTCTAATATAGGCAATTTTTATTTTTATTTTTATTTTTATCTTTTTGATTGTGATTTGTTTCTTAGTTAATTTTTTATTTTTTTATTAGTATTTTGTACTTTATTTTCTTTTGTTTTTCTTCTTATTTGTTGGTACTTATGGAGGAACATTCAATATAAGATAGATTTGTCTCTGTAGAAGCCAAGCTTGAACTACTTCTACATAAATTAGACCAAAGAATTCACAATGACTCACTCATGGAACAAGGAGTATTGCCTTATCAAGGGAGTTCAAATCCCACATTTCAGGAGGAAGAAGAGTTGTCTCCTATTAAGAAGCATATTTTTATCTACATGGAAAGGAACAATAAGATGATTAATTTGCATGAGCAGAAATTTCCAGATTTAAATGCCTTCCAAGTCAACACTAGTGCTAGATTGAAAAATGTAGAAGCTCAAATAGGACACTTGGTCCAAGCATTCAAGGAAAAATTCTCTAGGACCTCTCCTAGTAACACTTTTTACAAATCCCACGACGTACTGATACCCTTTCAGTGTTGTGCGTAAATTTCCTATCTTTAAATTTGTGGAAGAAGGTGAAAATGAGATGGAAATTGAGAAAAAGGCACTCCTTAAAAACTTAGAAAATGAAAAGTCATTAGTGGATAAATTGAAATTTGAAGAAGAAAATCAAGTGGTGGCTATTGAAAACGTCTTGGTGAAGATTGACACATTTACCTTCCCTATGACTTTGGTGGCTCGGGGCATTAAAGGATCTAAAAATTTGAAGATATTAAGAAGACCACTTCTTTCCTTAAGCCAAGCATGGATTGACATCAACAAGGGGGAGCTCACCTTGCTTGTGGGTGAGGAGAAAGCAAAATTCAATCTTTCACTCAACCATTACCTTTGGATGGAGAAGAAAGAGAAAGCCATGCGTAAAATTCTGGCTGTACTTGCTTCAATCAAAAGTGGCACATGTTTGAACAAATTCCCTTAAGCATAAATGTGTTTACATCTACTTCACATAGAGGGACTTTTTGAAGAAATTGTATGAAACCACCAGCCATACTGGAAGGATTTTATTATTTCCTATTCAAACCAAAGATCCTTGAGCTGAATGGTTATAAAGAGGAAGTGTTTTCAAGATGAGTGATCGCCAAACGGAAGCACTAGTACTTTCCAATGAGTCTAGATGGACTCTTAAAAACTGAGCAAACTGAGAGGCAACCCAAGTTAAGTAATAAGGATTCTATCCACTCTCTTTTTCTTTTTCTGTTTTTTTAGTTACTTTATTTGTTTATGTTTTTTTAATTGCTGTGATGAAAATTCCAGCAATGTTTTAACTTTATTTGTTAGTGTTTCCAGAATAAAGTAGGTTTCAAGTTCAACATGTTATCATGACTAGTTTGCAAGAGCGAAGGCAATAAGTTGGAAAGTGGTTGATGTAATTATAGTGTTTGAAGTGTGAAAAAAAAATGGAGTGGAGATTTTCATCAAATTTCAGGTTTTTGAGATGAAATGAACCAAATTGAACTGAAATATAAAGTTAGAAGGTTCATGATCATGCTTGAGGGGAATTGAAGACAAGAGATGAGTTTAAGCATTAATGAAAGCATTAAGGGTTGCAATTGGAGGAATTTTGAGAGAATATATAAGCATGAAGGACTTTGAAGGATGCTAGCAGACATGGGCAAGAGACAAAGTGAGAACCTAAGGAGTTAAGAAATCATCACACTGACAACATTGAACATTCTGATTTTTCTGTATTTATTGAGGCCCAAATGGTTCATCTCAGCCCATGAGCACATTTCTCCTGTTGAAAGAGCTTTCCAACAAGCCCACATCCAATTCTCGGTTTTGGGAAACTGAAGGAGACATGGGAGTATAACAAGTTGGATAAAAAAATGTGGGTGTTTGAAAGGCGTATCTGTCGACGTGACCAGCACCACACCACAAAACAGAGGCTCTTAACCCTTGAAAACCCATTTTTCTTTCTTCCTACTTTATACTCTATCTGCTACTTCTTTCCCTCCAACCCTTGCAACTTCTAACCACTTTAAATTCATCTCCCATACACTCAAATCCTAAATCACATTCCTCCCTAATCCATCTCTACCATCTTCAAGCTTTCAAACCCTCTTCACAAACCCACAACTCTATCCCTGAACCCCCAATTTTCCATCCATCATTCCAAGCATCAAAGAGGAGTTACAGTGGAAGAAAAGTTTTGTGCTTGGTTGTTTGTTTGTGAGTTCTTTGTGGATTATTGTGTATTGTGGAGTGATTTGCATGTATTGAAGGAGGTTTTGAAGAATCAAAACTTACTCATTTGAGGTGAAGGAAGTTGGTGCACACCAAGTGTTTGAAAAAATGCCAAGCCACTTTCATGGCTACAAAGAAGCAAAAGAGTGTATCAAGGGGTAGTACACCAATGTCAATGTCTGAAAATCATCAAGGTTCCTATTCAAATTGGCTAAGACTACAAAAAGGTGCCCACTTTTTCCAACTCTCTTATTAATTCCTTTACTTTATTGCTTCCTTTTTCTTATTGTTAGACATTTAGGACAATGTTCATGTCAAAGTTTGGGGGTGTTTATTTTTGGTTAGTTTATCATATCACACCCCACATGTTGCACATGATAACTTTGAGGATGAAATTTTCCTGTGCTTTTTGGGATGATGACTTTGTTTGATGCTTTCCAACTTACATCTTAGTTTGGTATATTTTTTAATTAGAGTATCAAGAGTTAATCAGCTTTGTTCTGGAGTTGCTGTGATGTCAATAAGGACCATAACAACCCTTACATATGGACAATATTAGAGATAATAGGACTTAATGCTTAATGAGTTATCTCTTAATAGGCTATTTAGTCATCAGTTTCTCAAAATCCATGCACGTAATACCAAGTACCCTTGAAAAGAAGTTTTTGTCGGGTTAGAGAAGGTTTATGAGAATCCATCTAATTTTGATCTCCACAGGTTCTAGAACTTGTTCTATTATCGCTGAGGCAAAAACTTCCTCTAGGGCAATACAATTAATTGAGAAATGATATAGGGCATCCTTGGAAAGATTGTGCCTTTCATGCTAACCCTATTAATATGCATATGCATATTCGTCTAGTACCAAGATGTTGAGCCTTAAATAGCCAAAATTCTGTTTATAAAAAAACCAAGTTTGAAGCCAATAACCTTCCTATACATCACTATCCCTCAATAAAGAACCAAACTCACCCATAACATGAGGATTTGAACATAATTGAGAAATGTGGTGGAGTTGGGAGTTATTTTTCCATGCCAGAAAAATAACCCAAGTCAAGTTGAAATGAGTTAAGTTGAAAATCAAAAGAGATTGTCAAAAAAAAAAAAAAAAAACAGAAAAATATCAAGTGTAAAAGAAGAAAAAATACAATAAAAAGTCAAGGAGGAGTGAGTCTAGCCCTCATAGCCTTCTTCCCAAAGCAATGCTAAGGGGTGTCTCAATACCTAGCACCCTAAGGCCAATCCCAGGAGCTATTGATTTAAAGTTCGCTGGGCGGCTGGTAGAAGCTTTATGGGTCTTAACATTGCACCACTCTAATAACCTTATCTTAAAGAAAAGGCTTCTGGTGTTTGCTGAAAGAACGCACTTGTGCAGTAAAGGTGATATGAGGAGTATGGAATGAATGTTCCAAACGCATTTCAGTGTTTGAGAGTGTCACTATGTCAGATGGTAAGAATCGATGGAGTGAGATCGTTGGAAGGTGGCAAAGACATGTTTTCAAAAGTTTTGTCTTAAATGATCACTAATCACCCTTACCCAAGCCTTACATTGCAAAAGCCAGAAAAGGACCTACTTGATCCGAGAGTTTGTGAGCCTACATTAGCGGAGAGGATAAGAACAACAAGCCTATGGAACCTAAATGAATATCTTAGGAGATCCGCACTTATCTCACTCCTCATAACCCAACCTTGGCTGCAACTAATGATAGGAAGACCACACACACACACACACTAGTGAGAACCATGATCTAAATTTGTCTATTATGAGATTAATTCACTATTAAATGAATAAATTATCTCGAGCTATTTCATGATTCTTGAAGGGTAATTCTTGAGACACATATCACATACCCTTGCAAAGCCTCGATTACATAGCTCAGTTAAACAAAACAGAATAACCTTCTTCTTCCATTACTGTGATATAACTTTTCTTTCTTTGCCGGAGGACAAGCAAAACTTCGTTTGGGGGTGTTTTGACGAGTGCAAACTCATCTATGTTTTTGAGTCTATTTCACATGCTATTTTGTTCCTTTTTGTATCCAAAGACCAGCAAAACTCGCCATAAAATTTCCTCTAAACCTTGTTATAGGATTATTGATGAAAATCAAGTGATTTGGCATGAAATGAGCACATATCGTGCAAAGAGCAACCGAGTCTCACAACGCGCCACTGAAGATAATTCTCTTATGTACCTTACGTGTGGAATATCAAATGTGTTTCAAAATTCCTCATGGTTACATTCTACATTCAAATAGCTTAAACGAAAGTACTCACATGCCCAACCAAAGTTAAAACGGCTAGTTATGGCCCCGACAAGCTGGAGAAGAAAACAAGTTGTCAAAACAAATTGTCGCAACTAAGGAAGTCGGGCCAACACTAGAAACTTGGTCGCCCCAAAACTGTCGCAGCGGTGTGTGCGTACTTGTTGGCGTATCAGGAAACTTGGTCGCGAATCTAAAAAAACTGCATCAACAGCTCATTTGTCGCACTAAAAACGCCGGGAGAATCTAAAAAATAAAACTGACATTGGACTCATTTTCAGCCCATTTCTCACCCTAAGACCATATATATACTGCTTTTTAGGTAAAGAGGGTTGAAGTGAAGAATGGAGAACTTCTCATGGGCCTTTCTAAACCGCCTATTTTTCTAGTTTTTCTACATTTTGATTTTTTTTAGATCTTGTAAGAGTTTGTAGAGCGCATTTTTATTTCTATTGAAGAGATTGGTAGTTATCGATTAGTACCAAAAAGTGCTATTTGAACCCACAATAGCCCTAAGTAATTTTTGTGTACTAATCATATTAGTTGCCACTCACACGTGTAGGTCCCTCGTACAATGATCAGATGAGGTCAGTTTGTAGGGTAGTTTTGCAGGTTTTAGAAACTTATTCTCTATCATATCAAGTTGAAGAACACGTTGCTGATTTACACGGTCTGTATAGATTTATCTTCGATTGCATCAAGCCAGGAATGAAGAAATTGATCCAGGAGCAAGCAGGAGCAAGTAGGGGCAACAGGGAAATTTCGCTATAGTAGCGAAATTTCGCTACTATAGCAATTTCGCTACATAGCGAAATTTTCATATTTGAGAGCACTTTCACAAGATAGCGAATTTCCTCGCTATTATAGCGAAAATTGGGCTAGTAGCCAAACTCTCACTTGTAGCGAAATTCGCTCTCTGCACAAACCCACCCCGCTTAAGTTAATTTCATTTCTACTCTCACTATAAAATTATACGTGAAGAGGTTAGATCGTGATTTTCACTCGCTTATGTACAAGGTTACTTTTTCCAATGATTTTGTAAACTAACTTTAATTCCGAAGCACTTCGCATGGGCCTCTCGCTTTGGCCTTCACGCTCTCTTCTCTTCTCTCTTCTCTTCTCTCACTTTTTAGGCAACTAAACACACCTTGAGGATGACAACTCAAAGGATGTTTTGGCTAAAAGCCTCTAAACCTTAAAGAGGAGGGGTTGTTAGGTAGGCTGATATGTTCAGCAGTGATCCTCCGTATTTCACGAAGCATGTACTGCAGAGTTAGTGTTTCAAACTTTCAAACTAGGTTTTAAAAGCTATTTGATGTACTATCATTGGTCAATACTTGGCAAGCTTTTAAGGGTTCGTGTATTCTCTTAGTGTTAGATACACGATATCCATTAGTTGTCATTTATGAGCCATCGGAAGTAGGTTAAATGCTTCGATTTCAACTTCGGAACATTGAATGCTCAAGAATGCTATGTTTCAAAGAGAAATGGTACTAGGGTTAGTTTTTAAAGTTAAACAAAGATCCTGCTTTTGGAAATGACTATAGGTCATCTTCCCTAATGCGAGGAAATAACCCGAGGGCACCTTCGCAACCCTATCATACCAAACTAGTGGCCTAAAACTTCAAGGACTTCTTTTTATATCTTATTTCAAACTGCCTTCAGTTAGCATAGTGAACACAACCACTATTTTTTATACAAATCCAAAATCCAAAAAAAAGCCTCACCATTGTGACTCATTACAAAAATCATTTGTAAGACGAAAACCCATCCCTGTGTTCGATCCTAGAGTCGCTATAATGCAGTAGTTACGCTACAACAGTAGGAGTAGTTTAGGTATAAATATTATGATTCCGAACTCATCAAGGCATCGAATCAAATGGCGCTGCCAGGATGGTGCCTTATTGGCGTATGATGAGTTGATGAGTACTCTGTAATCCTCTATTACAAGTATTGGTGACCTTAAACCTTTTAAATTCCATTGTTTAGAATTTCCAAGTTTTTCAATACCACCGTCGTCGTTTTTTTAATAATAGTCATTTTATTTCTTAAATTAACATTGATCTTTTTTGCAAGCCCGCTGCTGTTCTTACTTTGTCTCTTTTTGTTTCACATGTGTTTATGCACCACTGCGATAGAGGTATATTAGGTAGATTGCAAAGGGTTAGTACACCAATTGAACAAGGTTGTGAAGTCACAGGTAATACAAAGGAGTAAATGGATCCTCTAATTCAAGAACAAAGAAAGCCGCAAGGAGCCCCAATAAATCCTACAGCATATAGGTCAAAGAAGGACCACATACACCCTCCTAGAGTGAGTGCACCTTCCTGCATCATAACACCTGTTGATGATGTGGTAGTAAGACCCTATTTGATGCCCCTGCTTCCCACTTTTCATGGAATGGAGAATGAAAATCCATATACTCATATCCGGGAGTTCGAGGAAGTTTGCACAACTTTTAAAGAAGGTGTAACCCATACGGACTTGCTTAAGATGAAAGCGCTTCCATTGACACTGAAAGACAAGACCAAGATTTGGCTAAATTCATCGAGGCCGAACAATTAGAAATTAGCTCTAATCAAGCTAAATTCTTGAAGAAATTTTTTCGGCATAACCAAGACCAACAATTTGAAGAGGCAAATCTACACTTACTCTGCCTACGATAATGAGAAGTTTTATCAGTGTTGGGAGAGGTTCATGGAGACCATCAATGCATGTCCACACCATGGGTTTGATACATGGATGCTTGTGAATCACTTCTATGATGGTATGTCTCCAACCATGAAGCAACTACTGGAAACCATGTGTGGAGGGGACTTCCTGAGCAAGAACCCAGATGAAGCCATGGACTTTTTGAATTATGTGGCCAAAACCTCCAAGGCATGGGATGAACCGAATCCAAGAGAGGTTGAAAAAATGAGGCCTTCAACCCACCAAAGGGGAGGCATTTATGCACTTTCCGAAGACACGGAGATGAAAGCAAAACTGACAACTTCAATTCAAGGTCGTGAGGGAGTTTAAAATGAGAAATCGCGATGAAGTGCAAGCAATGATCGAATTCGCCCGTATCTCACCCAAATTTTGTTTTAATTGTCAGTCAAGTAGCCATCTTGGGGAGCATTGTCCAATGGTTCCTTCAGTGAGATTTATGCAAGAGCATGCCCATGTCTTAGGTCAAAATACACCGCATAAACAGATGGCAACACCTATAACCCTAATCGAGGAATCATCCGAACCTATCATGGAAGCCAAAACCTCGCCATAAGGAGCACATCAACGCTTTAGTTCCACTCAAGATACAAAGAAGAAATTTCCACCCTCTTTCCTAACAAAGAAGCACTCAATTTAAGTGAAGGTAGTAGGTACCTTTGTGGAGGAACAAAAGGTGTTGAATGTTGAAACTAATTAAAAAATTGAGACAGTAGAGAGCTCACTCAACAAGAAAATAGACAATATGCATTCTGAGATCTCCAACAAATATGACAACTTGCAAAGTTCCATTTCCAGGTTGTTCAACCGCCAGTGAGGGTCCCGAAAGGGAAATTCCTCTTCTAGACACAAAGAAAACTGGGAGGGGAATGCATGAGATAGGCTCTGCTAGTGATCCCAATGCAAGAATTGATGAAGTTAAAGCAGTAGTAACGTTGAGAATTGGTACATAACTGAAGACCAGTAGTCCCAAACCCAGCCAAGAAAGCTCCCATAGTGGTTGAACCATTGGGAAGAAGAACAATCCAGCAGGGAAGAGGTAAAACATGGCAAAAATTCCTCCTTTCCTCACAAAAATTTCAAAAGGAAAAGTCAAGAACCAAATTGAAATTTAGAAGTACTACGGCAGAAGGTTAACATCCTCTTTCGACATGATCAACCAAGTCCCTAATGCATGCAAAGTTTTGAAGGACCTATGCACCCGTGAAAAGAGGCCTTAATGTTAATAAAAAGGCCTTTGACTTAGCAAGTGAGTGCCATCATTATGCCAGACTTGAAGTATAAAAGATCCGTGTCCTACACCGTTAACATATGCACTTGTGTGGAAAAGGCATTACTAGATTTGGGGGCAAGTGTTAATCTACCGCCTTTTTCCATGTATAAGCAAATGGCCAGCGAACTTAAGCCAACCACTATCACTGGTTTCAAATGACAGTCCATCAAAAATACCAAAGGGGATAATTGAGGATGTTTTGATTTAGGTGGACAAATTCTACTATCCAGTGGATTTTGTAGTGCTTGATACCGAACCGGTCGCAGTAGGGGCTAACCATGTGGCAATCATCTTGGGAAGGCCATTTTTGGCCACTTCAAATGCGAATACACTGGTTTGAATAAGATGGTCCAACCTTGAAATATGACCTAGAGCTCAATATCTTCCCATCCGAGCAAAAGTACATGCACCGCCAGGAGGATGACAATGAAGAGGTTTGCGCGGAGAGGCCATCCTTGAAGAACAAGAAAATGAGTCAAGCCAGGCAAGACGATTAACCAAGGAGTCGGGTCGACAGAATGTAAGACCAAAAGGAGCTTCAGCTTTGTGCCTACCGCATGGGTAATGGAGAAGAAAGGTTGGTGCCTTACCTCTACTTATCGGAAGTGAGGAACATAGTCCCTGGGCCGCTAGATTCAAGCCCTACCTATTGAATTGAAATATGCATTCTCGAGGAAAAATGCATTGTCCAAAGAGGATTTCTTCACTATCGAGCAATTTATTGAGGTTAGTTTTGCTTCAAATCCTCCACAGAACAAGAAAGCACCGATGGAAGATTTCCGATTTGAAAGGCATCATCCCGACCGTATGCACCCATCATATATCTACTTAGAAGAGGAATCGAAGCTGTCTCGATGTACCACAGAAGATTGAATCCTCATATGCAAGAGGTGGCACGAGTGGAAGTGTTGAAATCGCATGCTTCCAAGATCATATACCCCATATCCGATAGCTCTTAGGTAAGTCCAACCTAAGTAGTACCCAAGAAATCAAGGGTTACTACGATGCTCAATGAGAAAGGTAAGGAAATGCCCACCCAACTTACTACAAGCTGGAGGGTATGTATCGACTACAGAAGTATAAATGAGGTGACGTGAAAGGATCACTTTCCCTTACCCTTCATGGACCAGCTCCTAGAGAGAGTATTAGGTCATCCCTTCTAGTGCTTTTTAGATGGGTATTCCGGCTATTTCCAGATGGAGATCGCTGTCGATGAACAGGAAAAGACCACTTTCACTTGTCCTTTTGGTACATATGCCTATAGGAGGATGCCCTTCGGTCTATGTAATGCCCCGGCCACTTTTCAAATAAGCAGACATGCTCGGGCAAGATTTTTAGTGATATGGTGGAGTGTATTATGGAGGTTTATATGGATGACATAACAAGATTTAGGAAAGTTGATGAATGCTCTCGCCCATTTGGAAATCAGTTCCTCCATGTGATGCATCGAAAGAACCTAGTACTAAATCGAGAAATGCTTCGTTTTATGGTAAATCAGGTATGTTGTCAGTACATCATTTCTGAGAGGGGAATTGAAGTGGATAAAGCCAAGGTAGAATTGATCTCGAAATTGCCATCTCCTACTAATGTGAAGACAGTGCGGAAATTCTTGGGACATGCAGGCTTCTATCGCAGGTTTATCCGAGACTTCACAAAAATTGCTAAGCCGCTCTACAAGCTCCTTGAAAAAGATGCAAAGTTTGAATGGGATGCAGAATGCCAAGAAAGGTTCGAGGAGCTTAAGGCATATTTGACTATAACACCCATTGTGAGAGCCCCTGACTGGCACTTGCCTTTTGAGGTAATGTGCGATGCTAGTGACTCACAATGGGCGGTTCTCGACAGAGTGTAGGGAAGCCGTATGTGGTGTATTATGCAGAAAAGCGTTAAATGAAGCTCAGAGAAACTACAATTACTACGGAGAAAGAATTGCTAGCGTGGTCTATGCTTAGATAAGTCTGACCTTATTTGATTGGGTCGAGCATTGTAATCTTCACACATCATTCAACATTGAAATATCTACTCACAAAACAGAATTCCAAGGCTCGACTTATTAGATGGGTTCTATTGCTACAAGAGTTCAACATCCAGATTAGAGATAAGAAGGGTGTGGAGAATGTTGTTTTCGATCACCTCTCCAGATTAACCATAGCACACAATACCCACAACCCTCCCATATTTGATGAATTTCCCGAGGAATCTCTACTGACATGAGTATAGCACCATGGTATGCTCACATTGCCAATTTTTTGGTAATAGGAGAGTTACCAGTGGAGTGGACAGCACAGGACAAGAAGTTCTTCCATGCAAGGGTTCATTTGTACTATTGGGAGGAGCCGTATTTGTTCAAGTATTGTGCTAATAAGATAATAAGGAACAAATACGAAAGAAGAACAGAAGGAATTCTCACCATTGCCATGATAATGCGTGTGAAGGCATTTCGCTTCATTAAAAACAAACATGAAAGTGTCAGATTCAGTTTTTAATGGGTCAGTTATTATTTAAGAATGCCTACACCATGCAAGCAAGCAGATAAGTGCCAAAGATCGAAAGATTTACCACGTCACATGATGCCCTCAACCCGCTTTAAAGAGTTGAATTGTTTTGATGTATGCATCGACTTCATGGGACCATTTCCACTTCCTTCCTGGCTATGCTTACATCCCAGCGGGGTGGACTACGGTCCAAGTGGGTTGGAAAGAGTGCCAAGGAAGGGTACCACTCACAAAGCAAAGGCTAAAATTCCCCGAAGGAGAACATTTTCTCTAGATTCGAGTTCCCAAAGCAATTATCGCGACTGGGGAGGTTCCTACCTTTGTAACAAACCCTTTGAGAACCTCTCTTATCCAAATATGATGTTAAGCACAAGGTAGCCACTCAGATTATCCTCAAACTAAAGGGGTCAAGTGGAGCTTGCCAACAGAGAAATAAAGACCATCCTGATGAAAGTTGTTAATTCTAACAGGAAGGACTGGTCTTTGAAGCTTCTAGAATCATTGTGGGCATAGAGAACACCATACAAGACCATCCTCGCAGATGTCCCCAGACGCTTAGCTTTGCGGCAGGCTTTCCATTTACCGCGAGAAAATCGAATACAAGGCGGTGGCAATACTTAAAATTTGAACATAGATATGAGCCGAATCGCCTAAAAGAATGCTTCGAGATTGACGAAAGAGGAAGCAATAGAAATGACGCCTACTTCAATTCCAAAATTGCAAAGGATAGGCAGAAGAAGTGGCATGATCAGCTCATAACCCGGAAAACTTTCAATCAGGGGGATCAAGTCCTCCTGTATGATTCCAAGCTCCATCTATTTTCGGGCAAGCTCAAATCGTGATGGACGGGCCCATTTACCATCCATCAAGCATATCTGAATGGTTCGGTTGACCTTCTCAACCCGAAAGACAAGAAAGTATTCAAGGTTAACGGGCAACGAGTGAAACCCTATGTTGTTCGCCATTCTGTAGAAGAGGAGGAGATATCCCTCCTTGTTCCTCCATGATTGACATTCCAGCCACTGAGTTGGTTTGGTCTCCACTGAGACCAAACTACAGCTCAAATTTTGTTTATTTTATTTTATTGATCAATTTTTAATTTATTTTATTTTTAGTATTTTTATGATATCTTAGTTTTTAATTAAAATTGTCTTTAATATCTTCAGCTTAATGTTTTTTTTATTATTTTTGTTTTTATTTTGCGTATTAGAAAGCTGGGCATGTGACTAAATTCAAGCATAAGAGAAAATTCACCCTAAGATGTAAAAGTCGCCTGCGGCGCTCTTTTCGTTTTCAAGGGTCTCCTTCGCCTAAGCTTACAAGCACCATTAAAAGGGCTCCTTCATTCATAGGCCACTAATGCATTTCTTGCATCGACAAAGACTCACCAAGACTTGAGCCTCCCCGTCGCACACCGGTCGCCTCCTACCTGCATGCCCATTTCGACCCCTCACCGGTCTGGCTGACCTAGCCTGAAGATGCTTCTCTCGCCATGGTTCGCACGCGCGGAGGACACCACATAGCCCAGTGTTCAGGACCGCTCTCCTTCCAGATGCCGCAGCACTCCGTGGCTGCCTCGCATCACTCCGCACCAGTGGTGCCAAGGCACTCCCGCTTTGTCTCCCGCATGTTCCATGATGCAGTCCAGCCTCCGCCGATATCCCGAGGAGCCTCAGGTGCTAAGCCCCCATCCGTACGAGGGACACAACACCCGGACCTTGCCCCTCTCCCGTGCATCCATCGCCCACCCGAGGGCACTGCCTTCCAAGAGGGCCCGGACATCTGGCCCGAGGGAGTCTTCATGTTCTAGGTCTAAGCCTCGCAGCCCAACTCCGCCTGCAGTCCCCACCCGCCATCGCCCCGCTATCCTCGTCGAGGATTAAAGGCCCACTATTTCACTGGGTGGACCCGACACCGGAATGTGGATTGTAGTGCCAAGGACTTTCATGGAGAGTCCTATTATGATATACCAACATTGGCAACGGACCCATGGTTCCAAGATTCTATGCGGTTGGTCCACGTATTCACGCTGCGATGACTCGAATTTTTTCTATCCTGTGGTTCTTGAAGTTTTACTCATACTATGACATCCCTGTGAGTGTCCAATCGATGTAGCCTGATTCAAAAGATAGATGGTCGTCCCGGTTACCGAGAGCTTCGTATATCACCGCCGCTCTAGGGCCCGCCAAAGAGTTCGCAACTTCCGACAGACATCTAAGCAGCTGGCCTCACCTCGCTCTAGAGAGATGGTCTGGCCTCGCTTCCTCTCGAGATACGCAGCCTGGCCCATCCTGTCCGTAGGGCAAATTTTCTCCACATATGCTCTCACAGACACGATCGCGGCAAGACCTGCTCGCTTCGCACTATTTGCAATGCAGTGAGCTATTCTAGGAGCTTCTTATCTGACATCTAAGGGGTTCTCGTCTAATCCTAGCTTATCATGACCGCCATTTATTTCAAGAGAAGGTCCACCGTAAGGGCCTCCGACTCAAGGTAGACTATTCTCTTTGGCCGAGATTGTTATGCCATGTGTTAGGAGCACCTGGTTCCCGGAGAATCCACGTGACAAGCCGCTCTGGGTGAGAGTTGTGCTATGATTATATCCCATGAGCGAACCCTATCTATGCAACGCTCTTTTCTTTTTCGCCAGCAGGAGTATGTCGTGGATGACTATGCGGAGGACCTGCCTAGGGATGAGCAACCTGTCCCAGTGGTGGAGGTGGAGGGAACCTCAGTTCCGGATTCATCCCCTCCGCCCGCCCCATCGCCCAGCCCTCCCGATCGTTGCCCGTCCTCCACCCACAAGAGCCATCGAGCACATCACCGCCACTTCTAAAGGATTTCGTCGTTATGGATGTCGCCCGCGACATTTTCTACCACTTCAGATCTTTAGGCTTCTCGCACAAAGATTGACCGAGATGGATGGCCCGCGCCAAGGTTACTTCTCGCATTTAATCGCTATTTTTCTACGTGACAAGGCCAATTGTCTCCCACCGCCATCAGGATAAAGACTCCATATTGTACCCACCACTCATGGATACCGTCGGGACGTCTTCAAAGAGGCCTTCTTTCTTGATGTGCTCAGAGTCACTGGGCAGAGCTTCTGGATCCGTCAGCTTCTACCCCACCAAAGACAAGGAGAAGGTCGTGACTTCCTTCTCTAAATCTTCCGATCCCTACCTGAGGACATACAGCCGATGCTTTCAGTTGGGGAGAGTTAGCGTCGAAAGTGGCATTTATCATACTTATGTTTTGTTTTGTTTTATACTTGTTTTGTTTTAGTTTTATCAACTGCCTACTTGTCTTGTATGGGACTGTTTTGTTAGTATGTATTAGCCAATAGTAGGTAGTGGTTTATTTTGCTTAGCTATGTATTATGTCGCCTATTATGTTTTCTGTACTAGCCTTTTGGTTATATTAAGCTTTATAGCAAAGATTTTGCATTTTTCTCTTTTACACCTACATTTTTTTATTATTATTTTATTTTAATTAACTTTTGTATATACATAATGATTAGCCTTGCACGTGATTAACTTAAGCCTTTCCTAATGGTGTCTGTGACAAGGGTCCTATGCTTAGTCGAGTGGTCGACTCAGTCAAATTCTTGTTGTATTTAACCTGCTTCTTCCGCCTTTAGCTAACCACACACACCGAGCACGTTAGGGTCTCAATGATAGCTAAGAAATGCACAAACCCCTCTACGATGCAAACCCTTTCCTAGTGTCGTTTACTCCCTTGAATAGGTTGCGGACCCCCATGCAAAGAAGGTCAATGTGCCTCACATTAAAGAATAGAAAAGAAAAGAAAAAAATAGAATCGCTTTTCTTTGCCTTGAAACCCGAGCACGGTCCGAGGGGTTTATGGCGAAAGCCTTTAAAGCCTGGTGCCCTAAGCCAACTGGTTTGGAGCCACCGACTTAGTGTTCGCTACACGGGTGGATGGGCGGAGTTTAGCAAGTTGTAAAAGTAGAGGCTCAAATCATTCGAGTCCGGTGAAACCTATAGAGTTTGTGGTCGAAAGATCCTCATGGCTTGGTGCCCTAAACCTTCACTGGTTGGGAGTCATCGGCAAATCCCCATTACACGGACTTTGGTGAAGTCAAACCCTCATCATTGCACCCTTACAACGCTAGAAAAGAATCGTGGTAATAAAGAGGCAGTCCCGATCTATTTAGGTTGGTTAACATACAAGGCCATATTACTATTCTGCTTGGGGAGAGCGTAAAATTTTGTGAAGTTTATGATTGAGACCTGATCAAACAAAACCCGTAGTTTTTGTGAGAAGAGCCCTGGTTCAGCTTCCCGAGGAGTAGGAGCTTGTCGGGTCACTAACGCGCAGATAGTTTTCATTCTTACGATGGTTATTAGCTTAGGTTTTCGTGATTCTCATCACAGGCTATGCATTACTTGTATAAACCTTTTGACTCTCCATGTTTTTGTTCTCTACTTGTTGATTACTGGGCACAGCAAATGACAGCACCATGTCACTAAAGTAGATTTGTACAAAGGCTAGTTTTGAACCCTAGTTTATGAGTGAAGTCTGTTAGTTTCAAAATAATCATTTAAAGGGTTTGGTCAATGTAACTTGAAAATAATATCGTGGTCTTGAGAATGTTGGGAAGAATGTGCCTTTAAACCTATCCTAATAAGGTCAAAGCAAAGTATGTCTCCAGGTCAAGCTTCACTGGGCCCAAATCTCCCAGAGATCATCTTCATTAATAGCCAGAATGATGAATGATCCGGGAGCAAAGAAAACAAAATGGAAGTCTGCCAAGATAGAATGTAAATGTTAGCCCAGGAATTTCGCCATAGCAATTTGTTTTAGCTGGCATCCGCTACACATGTCTCACATGATGAAAACCCATAACACAACCAAACCCATAAACACCCCTGCTCCGCTTGAAAGTTTGAAACACCTCAGTTGAGACTCTACCCACCCTCCAATCACTCACATCGTTGTTAGATCATATTTCACCGCTTCATAGGCTATGCTGTCATTTTCAATATCCATAATCTAACTTAACTAAGTATTCTTCCAGCCAGGTGTCCCCATTTTAAGCTTCTCACGCCCTTCCTCTCCCCTTTCTCCACTTTCTTCAGGTAACAAACACACCTTTCAGGTCATAAACTCAAAGATGTGTTCAAGCCAAAGCCTCCCCAAACCTGAAAGAGAGGGGCCATAGTAAATGATATGCTCGTAAAAGATCCTCGATTCACACAAAAACACCGATAGTGTCAAACTCAAACAGGTTTAAAAGGTCTCATACTTAAAATAGCCGCCACATGCTTGGTCTAATAATATCGCATATTGATATGTTCAAGAATCTGTTAGTTGTTATTTATGAGCTATTTGTGTTGAAGCAACGTTTTTGATCCAACTTGAAGAATATTTAACGTCAGGTGAATGCAAACAGCATAATGGCACAGTTAGTTTATGCTAAAGATCTCCGAAACATTTAGGTGTCATCCCACGCGGTGAAAAGGCTATCAACCTTTGCAACCCTATCATACCAAACTAGCGGCCCAAACTTCAAGGACTCTCTCTTTATATCTTATTTCAACCGCTTCATTAGCATAGTGAACATAACCACTATTTTTATACAACCAAAATCCAAACAAAGCCTCACCATTGTGACTCATTACAAAAATCATTTTGTAAGACGAAAAACCCATCTCGTGTTCGATCCTCTAGAGCCGCTATACTACGTAAAGAGTTTACGCTTGACAGAGGTAGGGAGTAGTTTAGGTATAAATATTGTTGATCCATAACCCTCCTGCAACATGAATCATGTACTCAGATAATCAATTTATTTACTGTTGAGGCGAAGATTTAAGCTAAAATATGGATTTTCTCTCTCTCATGTGTTTTCTCTCTCTAAATTGCCCATTTTCTTAGTTTTTATTGATTTTTATTTTTAATAGATCTTATAGTAGTTTTAGAGCAGATTTTTATTTCTATTGAAGAGATTTCGGTGTTGTACTTAGATATTCAATTTATTTACAATCTGAAGGGATTTAAGCTCAAATATGGATTTTTCTTTTTGTCTCTGATTTCTTTCTTCATTTTCTTACTTTTTGTTTGATTGGTGATTATTGGAATTCAAAGAATGGAACATTAAACACCCTCTAGAGGTGGGGATTAATTGTCAACATTCAGACGGCACTTTTCGCTATTTTCAGGTTTGAAACTGAATTTATATAATTTTAGTATTGGCCCATATAATGAACTGGTTCGAATATTAGTAGCTTATACCCAAAAAAGAGTTGTATCTTTGCTCCGATTTCCAGGAGGCCCTCCTCGAGTGACATAGATGGAGATTCCGTAGAGCAAAGAGCGATAATCTCAGGGTATGTTAGACTAATATCTTGGAACTAATGAACTTTGAAAAATTACTTTGATAGATCACTAATTTACTCATGGTGTGAGGGATTAATTAGATTATGTATCAATTTATTGATCGAGGTTTCTCCTTAGTCCGATAAAGGATCTTGATCCCGTGTTAGCAAAGATCTAATCAAGGAGATAGAAAATTTTATAAGATTTGGAAGAACGAGATGCTCAATTAAGTATTTGAGAAGGCTTGCATTTTCCCGTCTATGGGGCGTAGAATTTTTCAAGCCCTAAGAAATGGTTGTGAAGTATTGAAAAAGAAAAACAATCAAATCTTAAAGAGAGCCAAATTTTACAATTATCTATTTCGACCCATTTGTCCTGAAAAGGAATATGGATCTCTAACTAGTGAAATGTATGGTGTATGGAGAAATCTAAGCTATACAACATTGCTCTTGGACAAATCTAGCATTCAACTTACAATTGTTGCGCTTTCAAGGAGATGCAAACTGTTTTGTAAATAATTATCCCCATCCCTAGTGACTTTCTTTATACCGTTTAGAATTAAGTAGTTGTTTATTTGGTAGATTTTTAGGATTAGTTTTAAATCACTTTTTGTTTCAATTAAATTGATTTTATTCCACATCCTATTTGATCGCCTAAATAGTGAAGAGCCCTAGTAATCGAGGTGATCAAATTCCAATTAGAGAGAACCTCCAATCCTCGTGGGTACGATATCCAGACTCCTAGAGTCCACTTTATTACTAGATTTAATTCAAGATCATGAAAGGGGCCGAGTGTTGCACACTTCTGCCCCGCCTTTGAGCACCACTCTTTGTCTTTCCAACCCGCAGAGCAGAAATGTAAACAAGAGCTCCACCTCTTGTCCAGTCTTAGCATCACTAATCTTGCTTCGCTCATGAAGAATGGGTAATTTGCTAATTTAGGCAATTTTATTTTTATTTTTATCTTTTTTGGTTGTGATTTGTTTCTTTAGTTAATTTTATTTTTTTATTAGTATTTTGTACTTTATTTTCTTTGTTTTTCTTCTTATTTGTTGGTACTTATGGAGGAACATTCAATAGAAGATAGATTTGCCTCCATAGAAGCCAAGCTTGAACTACTTCTTCATAAATTGGACAAAAGAATTCACAATGACTCACTCATGGAACAAGGAGTATTGCCTTATCAAGGGAGTTCAAATCCCAAATTTCAGGAGGAAGAAGAGTTGTCTCCTATTAAGAAGCATATTTTTATCTACATGGAAGGGAACAAGAAGATGATTAATCTTCATGAGCAGAAATTTCCAGATTTAAATGCCTTCCAAGTCAACACTAGTGCTAGATTGAAAAATGTAGAAGCTCAAATAGGACACTTGGTCCAAGCATTCAAGGAAAAATTATCTAGGACCTCTCCTAGTAACACTTTGCCAAATCCCAAAGAATGCATTGATACTCCTTTGAGCAGTGTGCATAAATTTCCTATCTTGAAATTTGTGGAAGAAGGTGAAAATGAGATGGAAATTGGGAAAAAGGCACTCCTAAACAACTTAGAGAAGGAAAAGTCATTATTGGATAAATTGAAATTTGAAAAAGAAAGTCAAGTGGTGGCTATTGAAAATGTCTTGGTGAAGATTGACACATTTACCTTCCCCATGGATTTTGTGGCTTGGGGCATTAAAGGGGATCTAAAAAATTTGAAGATATTAAGAAGACCACTTCTTTCCTCAAGCCAAGCATGGATTGACATCAACAAGGGGGAGCTCACCTTGCTTGTGGGTGAGGAGAAAGCACAGTTCAATATTCACCAACCATTACCTTTGACTGAGCAAGAAAGAGCCATGTACAGAAAATTCTATAGCTTGCTTCAATCAAAAGGGCACATGTTTGAACAGTCCCCCTTAAGCATAAATGTGTTTACATCTACTTCACATAGAGGGACTCGGTTAAGAAATCAGGGTCAACCACCACCATAATTAAAGGGGATTTTGAGTTTATTTCCCCTATTCAAAATCTAAAAAAAAACATCCTTGAGCTGAATGGCTATAAAGAGGAAGTGCTTTCCAAGATGAATGATCGCCAAATGGAAGCACTAGTACTTTTCCAATGAGTGTACTCTCGACTTCTAAAAATGGCGTACTTTTCTCGGGAGGCAACCCAAGTTAAGTAATAAGGATTCTATCCACTCTCTTTTTCTTTTTCTGTTTTTTTTAGTTACTTTATTTGTTTATGTTTTTTAACTGCTGTGATGAAAATTCCAGCAATGTTTTAACTTTATTTGTTAGTGTTTTCATAATAAAGTAGGTTTCAAGTTCAACATGTTGTCATAACTAGTTTGCAAGAGCGAAAGCAAGAAGTTGGAAAGTGGTTGATGTAATTATAGTGCTTGAAGTGTGAAAAAAATGGAGTGGAGATGTTCATCAAATTTCAGGTTTTTGAGATAAAATGAACCAAATTGAACTGAAATATAAAGTTGGAAGGTTCATGATCATGCTTGAGGAGAATTGAAGACAAGAGATGAGTTTAAGCATTAATGAAAGCATTAAGGGTTGCTATTGAGTGGAATTTTGAATATATAAGCATGAAGGACTTTTGAAGGATAGCAAGTGACATGGGCAAGAGACAAAGCAAGGAGAACCTAAGGAGTCAAGAAATCATCACACTGGACAACATTGAACATTCTGATTTTTCTGTATTGATTGAGTCTCCAAATGGTTCACCTCAGCCCATGAGCACATTCTATGTTGAAAGATCTTTCCAACGAGTCCTTACACATCCAATTCCGAGCTAAAATGAACAGCCATGAGTATAATGTTGGATAAAAAACAGGGGTGCCGATAGACTGCTGACGTGACCCGCACCACAACCACGAAACATAAGAATTTTTTAAACTTTTAAACCCATTTTTCTTCTTCCTACTTTATACTCTATCTTGCCATACTCTTTCCCTCCAACCCTTGCAACTTCTCACCACTTTCACCATCTCCCATCCACTCAAATCCTAAATCACATTCCTCCCTAATCCATCTCCATCATCTTCGCTTCAAACCCATCACAAAACCCACAAACTTATTTTGCTGAACCCAATTTTCTATATCCATCATTCCAAGCATCAAAGAGGAAGTTACAACGGGAAGAAAATTTTTGTGCTCGGGTTGTTTGTTTTGGGTTCTTTGTGGATTATTGTTGATTGTGGAGTGATTTGCATGTATTGAAGGAGGTTTTGAAGAATCAAACTCACCATTTGAGGTGAAGGAAGTCGTGCACACCCACAAGTGTTTGAGAAAATGCCAAAGCCACTTTCATGGCTCCAAAGAAGCAAAAGAGTGTATCAAGGGGTAGTACACCAATGTCAATGTCTGAAAATCATCAAGACTCCTATTCAAAGTGGCTAAGACTACAAAGGGGAGTTCACTTTTCCTAACTCTCTTTATTACCCTTTTACTTTATTGCTTCCTTTTGCTCATTGTTAGACATTTAGATTAAATGTTCATCTCCAAAGCTCAGTGCTTATTTTTGGTTAGTTTATCTTGTCACACCCTACATGTTGCAAATGACAACTTTGAGGATGAAATTCTTCGGTGCTTTTCTGATAATGACTTTGTTTGATGCTTCCTAACTTACATCTTAGTTTGGTATATTTTTTTTAGTTAGGAGTTATTTGAGTTAATTGAGTTTTGCTTGAGTTGTTTTGATGTCAAGGACCATAAAATGAACCCTTGGCATATGGACACACAGAGATAATGTGACTTAATGCTTAATGAGTTATCTCTTTTAATTAGTTATTTAGTCATCGGGTTTCTCAAAATCCATGCACGTGGTCACTAAGTACCCTTTAAAAAGCAGTTTGCTGGGTTAGAGAAGGTTTATGAGAATCCATCTAATTTTTTTGACCTTATAGGTTCTAGAACTTGTTCCATTATCGCTGAGGCGAAATTTAGCAACACAACAATTGAGAAATGATATAGGCCATCCTTGGAAAGATTTCAGTTCTTCTAAGCTAACCCTATAAATATGCATTTGCATATTCCTGAAGCATCAAGATGTCGAGCCTTAAAGAGTCAAAATTCTGCTTATAAAAACTAGTTTGAAGCCAATAACCTTCCTCATACATCACTATCCTCTCAATAAAGAACCAAAAAACTCACCCAACATGAGGATTTGAACATAATTGAGAAATGTGGTGAGGAGCAAGTTTGGGGGAGTTATTTTTCCATAGGAAAAATAACTCCAAGTTGGTTGAAATGAGTTAAGTTGAAAATCAAAAGAGATTGTCAGTGTAAAAGAAGCAAAAATACAATAAAAAGTCAAGGAGGAGTGAGTCTAGCCTCGTAGCCTTCCTTCCCTAGAGCAAGTAAATCCTAAGGGGTGTCTCAACACCTAGTACCCTAAGGCCAATTGGTTTGGGAGCTACTGATTTAAAGCTCGCTAAGGGCTGGTGTAAAGCTAGCGGGGTTTTAACATTGCACCACTCTAATAACCTTGTCTTAAAGAGAAAGGCTTCTTGGTGTTTGTTGAAAGAATGCAGAATTTGTGCAGAAAGGTGATATGAGGAGTATGGAAGGATGCACCTAAACAGATTTTTGGGCGTTTGAGAGTGTAAATATGCTGATGGTAAGAATCAGGATGGAGTAGGAGCTGTCAATGCAGAAAAAGATGTATATTTGGGTAAGTTTTAGCCTAAAATGACTACTCAACTACCCCACCTGCCAAGATTTGCTTATGTGTATCTGATTTGAGAGTTGTGTGTGCCTACATTAGTGGAGAGGATAAGAACAACAAGCCTATGGAACCTAAATAAATTATCTAGAGATCCGCGCACTTATCTCAATTCTCATAAACTCAACTAGCTTGCAATTGTTTGGATAGGGGAAGACCACACACACACACACTAGTGAGAACCATGATCTAAATTTGTCTATTATGAGATTAATTCACTATTAAAATGAATAAATTATCTTAATCACCAAAACTTCAAGATCCGGGTAGTTTTGCTATACCATTCTCTATTGGGAACTCTTTATTAGGTGAAGATCTTTGTGACTTAGGGGCAAGTATCAATTTGATGCCGCTCTCAATGTTTAAAATGTTGAATTTTGGTGGAAGCAAAACCAACTATAATCATGTGACAAATGGCTGACTGATCGTACAAACATCCACTAGGCATAATTGAAAATGTCTTGGTAAAAGTGCATAAGTTCCTCTTCCCAGCAGACTTTGTCATCTTAGACATGGAAGAAGATGATAAGGTCCCCATCATACTTGGTTGACCTTTCTTAGCTACCAGAAAAACTCAAATTAATGTTCAAGAGGGTGAGCTTAAATTGAGTGTTCAAGGAGATGAGGTCACGTTCCATGTATTTCAAGCTATGAAGCATCCCGATGATGAAACAAATGACGACATCATTGAGCCTAATCTCAAGCATTGGTAAATTGGAAGGATATGATTAGTGCAGTAAAGAAGGAAAAAGATAAAGATATAAAGAAAGACACCGAGGGAGTTGATGGTGTGGAAGACAGTATATTCCATGCCCCATGAGTAGTGCATTAAAGCACTATGCAGATTTGTGAGTACTTCCATTATTTTGAGAACCAACATTGAGATACAAGGTCGTCGAGGTGGTGACATTAAACTTAGCGCTACCCAAGAGGCAACCTAGGCTTTTTGAGAGTCTCATTTTCCATTTTTTCTTTTATCTTATTTAATTTGTTTGATTGTTTAATTTTTTTTTATTCTAAGATTCTTGTTTTTTTTTATGTGTTTTTGTGTTTTAAGTGTTTCAGGTCCAATTGAGAATCCAAAAGTGTTAAAGTGTCTGAAGCTTAATTTTGGGCATATTGTAAAAATAAATAAATAAATAAATTAAAAAAAATTCCCTTAAGTTTGTTTTGAATAAATTTCCTTTCTTGATCTTGGGTTGTTCTTTAGTTTTGTTTTTCAGGTTTATGGAGTTCAAAGTTGGCCATGGAGGTGGAGATTATGGAAAAATGGATGTTTATAGTATCTTGGAGGCTCAAAGAAAAATATGTTACAACACTTAAGTTCCTTATATTCTTCCTATATTCAAACCTCTCCTCATTGGAAAATAAAAGCTAACCCGTCTTAATACCTTTACCTCATTTATAAACCAGTCCAACCCTTCTCCACCCCCTTCATCTTCATTTTGAAAGCCATAAAATTATGGAAATTGTGACGCCCCAAAACCGGGTTGTCCGTTGACTACCCGTCAACCCGCAGAAATCTATATGTCTCACGTCATGAGACCCATACACGTGTAAAACGGCCCAATAGGACCCGCACATCCAGACAACCCAAATATAAATTTTATACAAAAAGGGATTCATTCACAATTGTATTTATTACAATTTATACAAAAATGGGTCTCTTGCCCAGAATTTTACAAAAAATACAAGATAAGGCCATCTTGGCCGGTTCTTCGCCTTTAAGGTCCCGGATGCGTCCCATCCCTGGGCACGCCTTTCTAACGAAAATATATTCTTCCACGACCCGGCGAGCAAAGCCCGCAAGAAGGGAATTTCCCTACTGGGCTACTCCCACCTATAAATGCAATGGCACACCAAACATACAACACATGCTAATATATCACTCATGCATATATTAACAAATTTAAATTCCATACATCATGTTATTCAGTTTATAATAATAACATAAACTTAGCTCGATTTGCTAAGGCACAATCCACATTCATCTTAACAACCCAATAATTTCACAATCAACATGTTATTCACCCATGGCAACAACACACATCACACAAATCACACAAACAGTCCGTGGACTGTCCAAACCACTCTAGGGATTTCTTCACTCGGTCCAAATCTTTTGGAACCGAAACCACGACCATCCAGGCCTTAACAAATCCCCATCCATTACATGACCCTTAAACAAAAAGTAAAGCAAGTAGGAGAAAAACCCCTACCTTTTTGGAGTTTTTCGAAACTCCACAAATCTGGTACCCACACGTAGCCCTCGACGTGTAGACCAACTTTGCCTCTTGCGCTGAAGCGAACCGACGGTCCGATCGTCGTAGATCTTAGAGAGAAGCCGGACTTTCTCTCTCTAAAACTCACTCCTCCAGCCACTGCCGTCCAAAAACCAGGCAAGAAGAAAATGAAGATGGAGAAGATGATGTCTTCTCCTCAAAATTACAAGTTTGCCCCTCATTTCTTTGACTTTCTCAACCTACTTTACACATGGCTCAATGTGAGCCATGTATCCCGTTTTTGTGCCATGTGTCCTCATGAGAACATGCAATTGTTGGTATTCGTCCCCTCCACGTGGCAGCCCCCATTCCTGCCACTTGGCATCCCCTTACCTAGCCATGTGTCATCCGACACCCCATGCCTCGAAAAACATGAAATCCCGACCACCTCGGATTCCAACGAAATCGATATCAGAGCTGGGATTTCAAGGAGACGATTCAAACTATGAAGTCCGTTTGGCCATCCGAGATCTAGAAAATTTCGATTTTGACCGAAATTACCATTTATCCTTCCTTAGAAATATGGATTTTCCCGGTCTCACGTAAATTGTTAAGGGTTAATTTTGCTCGTGGATGTGCTCGCTTAGAAGATATTTAGTTGAAGAATAAATAACATCAAGAGAAGAGTTTTCCAAGTTGTGCACTCATTGCACATGTCAAGCTTCATGGAGAAAAAGACACAACTTGCATTTCACAGGCAAGTCATATTCATTTGAGAACCTTTAAGAGGCCTACACACCCTTAGGGGAGTACCCGTTATCCTTTCTTGTTTTTCTTTCAAATTGAGGACAATGTTCATTCACATTTCCAAGTTTTAGGTGGGTATTGTGTGAATTCAAGAATTCAAAAAATATTTCAAAAATCCAACTTTTGTATACCTCCTTACCTGTTTTAGTTGTTAGGTTCTTTGCATGTGTTTTCCTTTCTTTATTTTATTTGTTGTGTCTCATATGAGTGAGTTTGATGCCTTGTTCGCTAGTAGAAGGTCACTTTTGAACACAAACATTTGAAAAAGGGAAAGTGTAAAGTGGATTGGACCCTTAGGTGACTTAACTTAGTCACCCCCTTGTGCTTCAAGAAGATATCTCTCAAGGAATCTATCACACACACTTTTAGTCTCCCTCTTATACCTTGGTCCTAGACCCCTCTACCTTGAATTTAGCTAACCTTGGGGGGTTCTATCCACCTAAGTGATGGGACACCTAATCAAAAGACAATTTCCATTGAGCCCCAACCAAAAAGAGAAAAATGCAAAAACAAAAGAAAAAGTGAATATATGTATAAAGAAAATTTTTAAAAATAGGTATGTGAATAAGAATAAGTGGGTTCATCCAATCGGAATCCAAGCCACAGTCTGAGGGGCCTTTCAAAGACTAATGCCCTGAGCCAACTGGTCGGGAGTGATTGACTTCACTACGCGCTACATGGGATAGAAGATGAATCCTTCCTACAACCTAGGGCCTTTGAGTTTGGTTGAGTGTTCGGGGTGAAATTTGAAGGGAATTTAATGCTTAGTGCCCTTTATCAACTGGTGGGGAGCCACATATGGATCCCCGACAAGAACACTCATCTAAAACTTATTAGCACTACTTTTCTTTCATTGTTAGCTATTTAGGTAATTTGTAGGTATTTTGGTATGAAAAAAAAAGGGTGCGTTCTTATCCTTTCTTGGTTAGCTTATTCCAAATAGGTGAGTTGAACTTAAGTTTGGGGGTACTAGGACCTTGCTATACACTGGAGATCATACTATAACCCACAATTAGATTCCTTTGGAAAATTCATTGAGGACTTGGGGGGTTGATTTTCTTTGCTCGCCCTGCTTTGCTTTGCCATGTTCCTTAGAGAGTTTAACAATTTAAGGATCCTAAATTTTGGTTGCGAAAGCTAATATTGCTAAATTGGGTTCATGTTGCACCTTCTTCTTGGCATCATATTATCATACTCATCTCATTACTGTTAGTTATTGTCACTATTAGTATATTTGTTTTGTTTTGAGTTAGTCTCTTTCTTAGGGACAAGCAAGAAATTAAGTTTGGGGTGTGATGAGTATATAAAATACTCATTTTTTACCCTATGTTTTAATTATTTTTTAGTAGTTTTTATGTTAAATAAGAGCCCTATTACTCTAAATGTTCATCTTTGTGATTAGGTCAACCATTTGATGGAATTTGGAGAAAATAAGAAAAAAATGAGGAAAAATCGACAATTTCCCACATACCATAAGCAACAACCACTGCATTCCAAATTTTCTTCAGTTTTAAGATGACCTCAAATGCCATAAAGCTTCATATGGATGGATTCTAAACTTCAAGATCTTTTTCAACAATACCAATAACACCAAATTTGGAGTCCAAACTAAGAAGTTATGTAAGTTGCGACCATGAAGTTGTTGGCCGAGGCAGAGGTAGTCTTCACCGCGGCAAACTAGAAGAGCAACAAATGAAGATGCTATAGGTTCACCGTGGTGAACCACCCCTTTGCCGCAACGAAGGAATATTTAAGAAAGGGCGTACGCTATGGGTTATTCGCAGCGAATAACCCCTTCGTTGTAGCAAAGGTGTTCACCCCAACGAAGGTGTTCACCGCAGCGAAGTTCCTCTTCACCGCAGTGAACCACGAAGGACTGGAATAGAATTTGTCTAACTCGTGGCCCATCAATAGCCCATGTCCCAAGACTATAAATAGGGGTTTTCAAGACAATATGAGGATTCACACTTTAGAGGGGTTGGCTTTAGAGAGAAGAGGGAGACAGACATAGAGATCGACTTCTACATTTGGAAGATTTGTGAATTAGAGGAAGAAAACTGAGAATCCACCAATCTTTCAGCATTAGAGTTCTTCTACATTTACTTTCATGTTTTCTCCAAACTTTATGATGTACACAATTTTTATTATGTTCTAAACTTACAATCTAGGGTTTTTGGATGTATTATAGACATGAAGCTTATATTTAATTGCTAGGGTTTCTTATTCTATTGTTTCATGCAATTGTACCTCTTTTGATTCATGCTTGATTTTGTTTACACGTTCATATCTGGCCAATATTAATGTGGTGAGTAGTTCTCTACGAGATCTGAGAAGGGAGTAGAGAATTAGACATAGGTGAATAAACCTAATTAGCTAGGTGGTGTAGAAATCATCGGTAATTGGGGGGCGTGTGAGGTTCTTGGGACCTAAAGAATCTCTAGTGCTTGGGGTTGAGCTGAGAAGAAAAAGACCTAGTATTAGTTGGTGGGTTATCTGACCTCGAGAGAGGCTAATAATTAAATTAGTCAGAAATCGCATGGGAGAACTTTCCCAAAAATAGTATAGGAGTCTAGTTCAAATATAAGTGGATTGTCCAATTGTACCAAAAAACCCTAGAACTTCATTATCTCTTAACTTACGTCATCAAATTTCTAGTTTTACAATTGAGTATTTTAAGATTCTGCTCAAATAATCATAGTTGTCCATTTAGACATTAGAGAGGTCACACCCCGATTCCCGGTCTGACCCGAATGGCGGATCTGAACCGAGTTCGGGGCGTGAGACTATGTACCGACTCCATCGCATCGTATTAATGGCATGTCCATGTCTTATAATTGTATCAACATATCATATACAATAATACAAAATAAAACTATCACCGTAGTGGTGTTTATAGTGTCACATACATACAATTTTGAGTCCCATTTACATATACAAAACTAGACATTACATTTACATGATCAGAGCGCAGAACCTACAGTGACGAACCCCTACTCGTGTGTCGTCCAAGAGAATGCATCACCGTTCCTCTTCTCGTACCTACACGGATTGAAAACCCGCTGCGCTAAGCTTTACGCTTGAGCGGAAACATTGGTATGCATATGCCACGCTTATAGTGTTTATAACAATAATAGATATCAGAATTTGCATGCATTCATATAAGGAACTTATACAATTACTTATGCTTCTAACAGACTTATGCTTATTCGGATCTCCCATATGACTGATACTTGTACTTATAGCAACTTTATGCTTGTTCAGATCTCCCGTAGGAGTTACAGAGATTATTCTTATTCAGAAGTACCCGTAGGTACTACAGATCAGAACGATACACATTAGTTTACTCGTATTCCTCATTCAAATTATTCTCATATAACTATGGGAATAACATCTCAAGAATAATAAATGAGTAAGACACAAAGATTAATACACCGAAGATACTGCATAGCACTTAAGTGTCAGAAAGCACAGCAAAGAGTGTCAAGCACTTAACAAGAGTGTCGTGAGCACTAATCGTATACCAGTACTAAATAGAACGTGCCTGCCCACGTAACAGAAGTGTCGTCTCATTTCATACCTGGTCTTAGACATTCCTACGATTATATGTATTCTGAACTTCCTAGCTTATTATAGGGCATGAACTTTCACTTAATTTCTTCCTTATCTATGCTCCCGGTATGCGAATTATGGCTTAACTATGCAAAAATACCAAAACTAGGCCTGAGTCTGGTATCTATTCACTCTATTTGGTACCGATACCAAACCTGTTCTGCAGAGAGTGCAAGCGAGCACACTTTGATGGTAAATTTACGCTATTCTCAGATAGTGGTACCGTACCACCCCTCGTTTGCACCGGTACCAGGTGATTCCGCTTTAGAAAATGGCGTAATTCACCCTTTTTCCTTCACTTTTCTTCCATAATTCTCTTCCATTCCAATTTTCATCAAAAACTAACATGGAATCCCTCCAAACAACTCCATAAACACTTTTAATTAGCCAAAGAATCCAAGGATTCATACCAAAGTTCACCAAACTTTACAAAACCATACACTTATGAAGGATTGCATATCTACTTGATATCAACTAGGGATTTTCAACCCAACTTCCCTTAAATCTAGAGTTAGGATGTATTCCTAACAAAACCCTAGAGAAGGGAACAAAACTAATCTCCAAAGAAAACCCTAGCAATCCATACCCAAGTAGTTTTTGTACAAAATCATGCTAGAATCCATACAAGACTTTAGAATTTCCATACTCAAATTCCATATATCCATACCTTTGCTTTGTTCCTCTTTCTTCCTCTTCCTCCTTTTCCCATATGCTCTCTTGTTCGGAGACCAAAAAATGAGTTATTTTTGGTCTCCCTCCCCTATTTATAATTAAAGTTTCTCTTATTTGCCTTTTAGTCCCCCTTCATTCTCTTATTTCCACTACAACTTAAGTTATTTCCACTTTGACCTCTAGTCTTATCAACTTATGACTTTTGTGTCCCCTTTTTGATAATTTACAATTTTGCCTTATGTCTTGTGCCAATTCGGCTTTCAATTCCCATGTTTCAGATTTCAATTACTTAAAATCTTAATTTATGCCTACAAAATACCCTAAACACGCTAGAAAACGTATCACTCATACAATGGGCAATGGGTATTTCCCTTCTCTCTCTCAAGTGCAGGAAGAGAGGTAGGCGAATTTTGGTACTTAGCATCCCGTCTCTCCATATGGATCAATCTTTGTCCCTTCAATACATCGTATTACTTAACAAGTGTATAGAATTAATTGCATACCTTATTGCATATCTTTATGCACAAAACACAAATATGCTTATCAAGAGATCAACTAGAATTATCCTAAAAAAACTTAATAACAGTAGCAACAACCATCTTCTCAACCCAAGAAAATCTTCAAAGAAAGTAAAAGGTTGGATTAAATGCACTTTCAAGTCCTTTCTTAAAATGCTTGGTGAGCATACAACAATATTGACAATGTTTGACCAAGAAGCGTCCTTAGAATAAAAGAATTGGAGAGTTGGCAATATTGATTGGTCAAGATAAAAAAAAGAAGACTCACGATTCTTCCTTGATGATTCTTCCTTGACGATTCTTAATGTTTGATACTTGGAGAAGCCATGAGAGATAAAAAAAAGTCAAGGACAGCATGGATTTTTTTAGAGCTAAGTAAACATGATCCTGATAGACTATCATTGTCAGATATTGCCAAACATATATCAATCAACATCTAACATGCATTATGGTTGAATAATTGTTAGGGTAATAATCATGTATGTTGGACCCCTACCCAAGCCATTTTATTTGTTTATGAGTTAGTTCCACAAGATTTTATTTCACTATGATTATAGAACAAATTGAGTTATCATAATTTTGGAAATGAGAATTTGAATTAAAAAAATAAAAAATTGAGAATTTGAAGTATAATTTTAAGAAATTTGGAAGTAGAATTAAAAAAATTTAAAGTATGGAATTTTATGAGTTTTGGAAAATTGGAATTTGAATTAAGAATATTCGAAAAGTGATGCTTGAATTACGAATTATGGAAATTGAAAATTTTCAAAATTTGAATAAAAAATTTAAAAATTTAGATTTCAGAAATAGGGAATTTGAATTGGAATTTTGAGATATGGGAAACTATGAATTGGAATTGGAAATGGCAATGGAAATGGAGAAAAATGAAAAATAGAAATTTAAATTTGAATGTTTGAAAACTAAATTTTGAATTAGGTATTGTAAAGAATTGAATTTTGATTAGGAACTAAGAAATTTGGGAATTTAATTTGGGAAAATCATAATCGGAAATTTGAACTAGAGTTTTGTAAATTTGAAAATGAATATTGAAATGGTTGGACAATTTTCTTTAAAAATTGAATGCATTAAGAGTGAGAATTTGATATATATTTGAACTAGGACATATAAATTAAATCATTGAATGGAATTAGATGGTAAGAGTATTGATGAACGTGTTAGGTTTGAATTATATCTTATTTTAAGCATTCATTTCTTACAATTATTGAGTTATTAATGCTAAATTCACCCTTATATAGTTCAAATTCAGGCAAGATCTCTCTCTTACTTTGGTTTTGCAGATAAGGAAGAAAACCTGAGCAAAGGAGGCAAGATAATGAAGAAGTGATGTTGTAGTTGCTGTTGAACTACTATGTCATGAGAAAGAGCCCCATGTCGCGACATGGGGTCCTCTCAAGATGAAGCATAAGACACGCCATGTCGCGAAGACAACTCCATATGATGTCGCCGGCTATCAAGCTTCAATCGGGCGATCACTCAAGGAGCATTCCATCGCCATGTCGCGGAAATAAACTCCGTTTCATATCGCAACATCTAGTCAATTGAAGATTAAGCCTTAGAGCACACATACTGTCATGTCGCGACATCAAAGCTGTTGATTTCTCGACATCGAGACTTATGCAAGCTATTTTTTGAAGCCATCTTACTACCATGTCGTGACATCAAAACTGTTGATGTCATGACATCGAAGGAATTCCTAAAGCTCATCTTTTCTCATGTCGCAACATTAACGTTGTTGATGTTACGACATCGCGACGTTGGATCACTTTACAACATGTATTTTTGGCCCATTTTCCTAGGGTATATAAGCAATAAGTTGTACCAATGATGAGAGACAATTATTTGGGTTAGGGCATGAACTTTGAGCGACTTCTTCACCTCCTTAAGGTTTTTCTTTTCTTGGAGTTTCTACAGCCTAAACTTAGGGTTTTTGAGTTTTTTATGTTTGATTTCTCCTGGATATGGTGTTTACTTGAAGAATTTGCTCATAGAGGGTGTTTACAGATCGGAGCCAATTGAAGAGCATTTCATCTCAAATCATTTTGTCTCTCTAACCTTGTTCCTTTCTCATCTCTTTCTTTATTTTGATTTGTAAATCATTATTTTTGATTATTTTAGGGTTATAATGAGGAGCTAAACCATCCTCTAGGGTTGGTTACTGACATTACTGTGTGGTTTATAATAAAGGCTATGTTTTCCGACCAACAACAATTTGCCTACGCATTATCACATAGGGTTAAGAAATCATGAGAACCTATCATATGTGAATCAAGCAATTGTACTACATGTGCCACATCGGTTGCGTGTTTCTAATGCACCTCCCGATTTTCAAGGGCAAGGAGCTTCGAGCTCCGACTATCAAGGGTAAAGAAGACCATCATTTTTTGAAGAGAATATCTTGTATCTTCTCAATGATATGAAAAAGAACAATGGTAATCGAATAGCTAATTTGGAGACAACCCAAGAGAACATGGGTGTATCTTTAAAGAACTTGGACACTCAAGTGGGGCAATTGACCCAATCAATGCAAGCAAGTTCATCAAAATCTTTCTGCATGACCACTACTCTACGGAGTGGAAAAGAACTTGGAAATTCCAAAATTGATGAAAATGGGAAAGTTGAAAATGAGAAGATTGTAGATAAAGAAGTTGACAACAAGAATGCTGAAAATGAGAAAGTGGAAGCCGAAAAACAAGAAGTTAAAATGGACAATAATGAGGAAAAGAGATAAGAAAACAAGTCTACACCAGGAAAAAGTTTTATTTCCTAACAAACCCTCCCCTATTGTCCCACTGATGAATATCTCAAATACTCATTTTATCCCTATGTTTTACTTATATTTTTAGTATTTTGTTATGGTAAATAAGTGTCCTAATGTTCTAAATATTTATCTTTATGATTAGGTCAACCATTTGGTGGAATTGCGAGAAAATGAGCAAAAAATGAAGGAAAATCAGCAAATTATAGATGCAGCGGTAGCTACTATGTTTTGATGTTTTCATATGCAAGATGATCCCAAATGGATACAATATATATATATATATATGGATAGATAGGTTATTTCCCAAGCTTTCGAAAGAGACCTTATTCACTCAATTTGGACTTCAAATGATAAAATTATGACTCTTGGAAGTTGAAGGAAGAAGAGAAGAGAGCTCAAAGGTGACCATTTGGATCATTTCATAAATTAAGTCTATATAATCATTTTTAAAGCATTCATTCTGTCCATATATAGATTCTACACTTCAAGAGCTTTCCAACGGTACCAAGATTATGCAATTTGGAGTCTGAACGAGAAAGTTATGTTCATCTCGACGAAGGCAGAGTTCGTCGTGACGAAGGGGTTCGTCACAACGAAGGCATCTTCATTATGACAAACTAGAAAGGCCACATTGACGGAGATACTGGTTTGTCACGATGAAGCGTCGGTGCCCAACAGCAAAAAAAAACCATTTTTGACCTAATTTTTGAACACTTATAAGAAGGGACATGTTCTAGAGATCGTGGATGAACGGGGAAAGGACCAAATCGGCCCTTTGGCGGTTGAAGTTCGGAGTTTGAGGGAGAAAACTCTCTCTAGGGTTTCTCCCCTCTTGTTCTTGACTTTGGGACTAGAGAACAGGTTGGAGTCTTCAAGATCAAAGAAGAACTAGGGATTTTTTGGAGGAAATTGAAGACTCAACATATTTTAATTCAATGGAGTTTCTTCTTTCCCTTTCTCATGTTCTATCTTAGATTTATGATGTACCAAACCTCTATCGTATGTTAAATTCACTGCCTAGGTATTAAGACCCAAACTGATATATATATATATATATATGCAAATTTATGGCATTACTACCAAAGGATTATAAACTAGACTGACTAAAATCCCCGACAATGGATCCAAAAACTTGTTGACCAAATTTTCCGACACGGTTACCAAGGACTAAACTAAAGTCCCTAACAACAACGCCAAAAAACTTGTTGAGACCAAATGATATATATATGAAAATATGGCCAAGGGAGTGAATGTGGTAAATACTCAAAAACTGGTTAGAAACAAAAGTAAGTGTACTCAAAAACTAAAATGAAATGAAAAGTATTACCAACACTCAACCCCTTTCCACAAGTGCACGGGTCATACAAGTAATAAAGTGGACTTTAAAAGTCTGGATATCATACCCACGAGGATTGGAGGTTCTCTCTAATTGGAATTTGATCACCGCGATTACAAGGGCTCTACACTATTTAGGATACCAAATAGGATGTGGAATAAAATCAATTTAATTGAAATAAAACTTATTTAAAACTAATCCTAAAATCTACCAAATATAATTTTAAAAGGTTTGAAGAGAGGCACTAGGGATGGGGATAATTATTTACAAAACAGTTTGCATTTCCTTAAAAGCACAGCATTTGTGAGTTGAATGTAGGATTTGTCCAAGAGCAATGTAGTATAGTCAGATTTCCATATATACCATACATTTCACTAATTAGAGATCCATGTTCCTTTCAGAGACATGAGTCTAATTAGTTACTTGTAAAATCTGACCCTTTTTAAGATTTGATTGTTTTTATTTTCCAATATTTCACAACCATTTCTTAGGACTGAAGAATTCTTGCCCCCATAGACAAGATTATGCAAGCCTTCTCCAATCTAATTGGTATCTCATCCTTTAAATATAATAAAATTTTCTATCTCCTTGATTAGATCATTGCTAACACAGGATCAAAATCATTCTATCGATTTGAGGTGAGACCTCTAAACATTAAAATGATACATCATCTAATTAATCCTCACACCATGAGTAAATTAGTGATTAAATTAATCTTTTAGAGTTCATTAGTTCCATAATATTAGTCTAACATACACCCAAGTTACTGCTCTATACTCTCAGGAATCTCCATCTCTATGTCACTCGGAGGGCCTCCTAGAAATCAGAGCAAGATACAACTCTTTTTGGTTATAAGCTACTAATATTCCAAATAGTTAATTATATGATTTGTACAGGTATATATAAGTCGGTCTTCAAACCCACAAAATAACTGAGGAATTTGCAAACTTTGAATGTTCAACAATTAATCCCCACCCACAGAGGGTGTTTAATGTTCCATTACTAAATTTCAATCATCACTTGATCAAACAAAAAGTAGAATGAAGAAAGAAATCAAGAGACAAGGGAGTGAGAGAAAAAATCGGATTTTAGCTTCAATATTTGTGAGCAGTATGAAATCTGAATCTGTATTATACAGCAAAATCTCTTCAATAGGAAATAAAAATACCTTTAAAACTACTCTGAATCTATTAAAGAATCAAAATATACAATAAAACTAAGAAAAATGGGTAGTTTTAGAGAAAACTATGAAGTGTTCTCCCACCTTCCATGTTACCCTAAAACCCTAAAAATGAGTATTTTATAATCCAGTGAAAAACAATGAAAATATACAAACAGTTTTTGGGGCTTAAAAAAAAGGGCCTGCGTTTTGTTGCTAAAACTCTATCGCGACAAAATCTGGTTTGTTGCGACAGAGTTTATTGCTAATTCTATCGCGACAAACTGATTCCATCAGTAGGTATCTTGAACCAACACCCATAATACCCACTGTAGAAGATTGCTACCGCCAGATAGTGGTTCTAGGATCGTCCACAAGGATGGGTTTTCTTCGTATAAATGACTTGCAGTTAAGTCCAAAATGGTGAATTTGGTTTGGATTCAAGATTTTGTAAAAACAGGGGGTGTAATGGTTGAAAACTGGAAATAAACTGAAGAAAAATATAAAAGAAAACTCCTTGAAGTATCGCTACCTGATTTCAGCCTCCCAAGGAACCCAGGTCCACTGCCCTATTCTCAGGCCGGAGAGGATGACCTATGTTGCCTCACCCGGCTTCATTTGTTGGCAAAACTAGACCCTTAGTAATGTCCTTGAAATAGCATTCATTGAACATTAATAGTCTCAAGCATTAAAGATGCACTCTAATCACCAAATGATCAATAAATGGTAACTACCGACCCTAAGGGACCATTACTGCTAATCCATTGAACCCTAAAAGATTGTCAAGTACAGGTCATTCGGCGCATCTAAGTGGATTTGAACCTATGGTTAAAGTGAGACACATAAATAATAAACCGTTAAAAACATGACAACCCTAAACTTTATCCTGCTCAGTAACCTTCCTCTTCAAGGAGAAAGAGGTTCTAGCTACTCATCCTCTGAGTTATCATCCTTAGAGGCTATTTGGCTAGTGAGAAAGTGAGAGAAATTGAGGGGAAATGAGAGAAAATGAGAAAAAACGGGAATAATGCTGAAAGATTGGCAACAAAACTTAATTAGTGATCAAGATCCTATTACAGTGTAGCTTGGGGATTATATAGTGTCCCAGCTAAGCAAAATTACAAAAATATATGAATTGGCCACTATTACATGAAGGGCAATTCAAGAAAAACAAGAAAAATACAAGAAGAAGTCAAACCGGGTCAAAAAGGTAGAGAACAATCCTGAATACGAAAATCGTAGCCTCAAGGAATTTCGCAGAACCCTACGTAAATTGCAGGTTGTAAGCTGCATTACTTTCTTCTTCCGTCGACCTATATCTCTCTCGAAGTTCAACTTGGATTCTGTGATTGAGCTGGATTCAAAACTTTGGCATGAATGGTTCATAAACTACAAAAATTTTCCACAAAAAGCGATCATATATAGTTAGACCTTAATGTGTCAATCTGTTATTTAGTCGCTTTACTACACAAAAAGTGCTCAAAACCTGTGATAAACAGAGAGTAAAAATAATACTATTTGGGTAGTAATCACTCCCCCCAACCGACACATTGCTAGTCCCTTGGCAATGGAAGAGAGAAATCAAACAAAAGGATAGAAAATATATGTACACAAAAAAAATTGTTGTTTCCAAAAAATGAGATAAATGATAAACCACCACTGAAGAGTCACCAAAACAATACCTAATAACATTCAGAGGATCGAATCTATGCAAAGTTAAGTATCAAAAGAGTCTCCTTTCCTAGAGCACCAACCTGGAACTTCCACCAAAACCTAAATGTTATCTTGATTAGTTTTCAATGATAGACTGCCAAACTGCACTCTCCCCCCAACTTAGCATATGCCAAAACCTAGTAGGCTAACCAACCTTAATAGATCAGGACCCACATTTATTCCATAACTCTTTTTACATTGTAGAGGTGCAATGCTGAGGAATCGACTTCACAAATGTCCAGAAGGGCTCCATCATGACCCCAAATCACTTGCATTTAGCATCAAGTCAAGAACTTTTCAACCGCTAACTCTTCAAAAGCCACCCTACTCACCGAGTTCGAAACTTAGCATCTATAACTTGTTAAGCTCTGCCTATTCACCCATGTAACGAGCACAGTTTGACTCCCAACCGCTTGGCTTGTGGCATCGTTTTAAAGACTTTTGTCATATACCCCTCAGACCGTGCTCGGGTTTTAAGACAAAGCATCACAAATCTTCCTTTCAATTTTTATTTTTATTTTTGAAAAGACTCATTGGTCTTTTTTAGGGGAGCTCTATATCTATTAAAGTTAGTACCTGTGCCTAGCTTTTGCATGGCTTAGAGGCTTATTGCTTTTTCACCATCAATGAAACCTAGTCAAAATGGTGTGTTACAGAAGTGGAAGATTGAAAGCAAATAAATTCCAATCACATCCACTGATAGCATAGAACCAATCTAACAACAACAGAATTGGGACAATGTTTCAATTTCTCTTACTATAGGCTATGCATTACACAAAAAAAAAACAAAAAAAAACAAAAATGGTTGCAATTTTAAACTGTAACTGTAAACTTTGTAGTATGTATTGAAAATAAAGGTATGACTATATTTTCATCATCACAAAAAGAAACTATTAGCAAGTTACTGAACTACATAAAATAAGTCACTAAAAATATTAGTGCAAACATGTAATAGGAAAGTCACTTCCTTAACTCTTCCAACCAAATGTCACATTGTCCTTAATGGGGCCCGGATTGGAAAGTTAAGAAAGGAAGTGCTACCCAAGGTATATCGTGGAATGTCATCATCAACATTCCCAGAATATGAGCTAATGATGAGGGCCGAGAGTGTTCACCACGTCATATTAAGGTAGAAGATCCAACAGCTTAGGAGGGGCTGGATGGCTAGCAGTGCCGCGCACTGGGTCACAGTCAAAGAGGTCAAGGTGTACCGAAGGAGAAGTCTATGGCGTACTCAAGTGGCTCTAAATCTACAAGAGAATACTGTTCTACATGAGAATACTAGGTCTCGGGAGTAATACAAATTACAAGTATCCTCTCACAAGGCGGTATAGGCAAAGAGTAAAAAGATACCAAGTGGCTGTACAGACTCTATCCATGATGGCAGAAAATCAACGAGGAGATATAGAGATATTGCATGGTGGTCTGCACTGTCTACTTCTAATCAGTAATCAAGGCACCTGAGCAGAGGGCATGTAGTGGGACAAAGGACTGAGGAAAGCATGGAAATCGGACCTGGGCTCCTCAACAGCACCGGTGGAGGAGGCTGACCTACTATTTAATCATCTACTGGCTAATATTCTATCGGATCTCGGAGTGGGAGGTGAGGAGCACCAAGCACAAACTTCCACTTCTCAATAGTAAATATGACCTAGCAAACACAAATGCACTCAAGTCAGCCTCAGTAGAAACAAGGCCCTTAGCACCCGAGATAGTAGCCCTAAATAGGAGGGAATGGCCTCTCTGTGTGGGAGGTTCTTGCGATGAATCTTGTCCTCAAATTGGAAGAGAGTAGTCATGATAAGCCTCATTGTGGTTGAACCAAAACCCATAAAATGCGGATAGAGAGCCTCGAAATTTCCACCTTTGCACCAAATGGTACAGTGGAAACAAGTTGGACTGTAGTATGTGGTCTATCAAAAGCATAACTGGAGGGAGCTACCTTCTAAGTAGAATGGGCCTGGCGGATGTGTCCTTGGAAAGAATGTGGACCATCTCCCGAGGTGATGTTACCGTCTGTCACCGACGGCGAGAAGAACGCAATTGAACGTGGGCAGAGTATCAATGGCTCCGCAGTACTTCTCTGGCCATCTATATAGAAATGCGTAGTCAGAGGGATTTGATCTCTTGTCATGGTCTAATAAAATTCAATGACGACACGGGGGTAGAAGAACCGACGTGGAGTCATGAAGGGCTCAAGGGAGTACTGTTGCACAAGCCGCATAGAGTCTCGAAGCTCGGGAAGGGCAGCAAAAACTAGAAAGACTTAAAAGTGCTCATTGTGCAAATCCTTGCCACTAAAGTCGGAATTGCCAGGAATGGGGCCACAGTGGAGGATAGGCCTTCTGATAATGGAGCCAACAGACTGATCCTCAGGAATGTTGGAAAATGGACCCTGTGTAGGTGATGAAAGGATGCTCTTGGGGCCTTGAGCTAGAGGATTCGCCCAGACTTGAAGTATGAGCCCTCTTTGGAGGCGGGGGCCTCCTGGGAGGCGCGGTGAGGAGGGAGTTAGGCCCTACCCGTCTCGGGATCTCGCATTGGACTAGGGTAGCAAGAGCAAGCAAGTGAGAGATGTCAAAACGACAACAAAGAGGTGAGGCAGGCCGAGGGCGCAAGGCGCCCGTGGCAAGCGGAGGGGGCTAGACAAATGGTTGCAAGGAGGGTTGTATTAGTCTCGTAGCCGGAACCGTGCCCGCAGCTGGCTCCTCGCCAGCCTCGATTGGAAGAATGATGGAGAGGATGGGGAGAAGGGAAGGGTTTTGCTCCAAAGGTTTTTCTTCTGAGGAGGAGATAGGAAATGAATTCAAGTGAACAGGGTAGGGCTATATATAGGGAGGTTAGGGCTATTTAGTGTCCATAAATGGGCACTAAATTCAGGTTTTAGTAAATTGGGGAATAATAATGGTGGTGTGCAAGAATCGAAAGGTCTGGGAATGAAAATTTGCAGGAAACGAAGAGTTGCGGTGATCGATGAACGCCCCTTCAGCCGTATGTTCATCTTCCTGCGCTTTTCGATTCCTACGCCCAATTATACTCCCCAATTTCTTGAACCTCTGGTGCCCATTCATGGACATTAAGTTACTACAAACCTTTCACCTTCCTTGAACCTCTATAAATATACTTAAATCTCCATTCTATTTCTTTTCAAACCATTTCTTGAATAAGTTTCCTCTGGAGAAAACCCCTTTCTCCTCTATTCTTCTTCCCAAATTCCTGATCCAGCCATGGAAAAGAACCTTGGTGGGCACAGTCCTCCCTACAAGCCCCGAGTGAGGCTATCCTCACCACCAGCTATCGTCGTGCCCCCTCCCGTTGTCGACCCGCCAGGCCGTTGCCGATTGTTGCCGGGCCACGCACTCTCCTTCAGCCGGCCGCCACTGCAGCCCTCTGCCCCAGTTCCTCCCCATCGCCCATGCCCCACGAGGTATGACACACGGGTCAGCCTACCCTCCATCCCCTCCACACCCATGGCCTCAGAGGGTTCTCGCTCTAAAAGAGGGCTCTCGACATCGTGCTCTCGGCGAATCTTCCACCTTCCAGCCCTAGAGCCTCCTTCATCACCACCTCGTGGCCCGTGCCGGCAATCCTCGTATGACCCGTCCCTCGGTTTCTCATCAAGGCCCACCCTATACTGTGGCCCTATTTCAGGAAATTTAGATTATAGTGCCAAGGACTTGCACGATGAGATATATTATGACATCTCTGCTTTTTCCGCCCCTCCCAAGCTCAAAGACTCCATGTGGCTTGTGCACCGATACTCCCTTGAGCCTTTCATGACTCCACGAAGGTTTTTCTACCCCCGTGTGATTGTCGAGTTTTACCAGACTATGACATCCAGGTGAGACCCCAATCCTACTGCCATACACTTCTCTATTGATGGCCATGAGGGGACACTTCGGGCCACGGATATTGCCGCTACATTCAATCTTCCAGTTGTCATCGCCAACTCGGTAGAGTTTAGACAATGGTCCCATCCCTCACCTTGGGAGATTGTTCGCCTATTATCCATGGATGCAACAACATGATCCATCATATTCAGGAGGCAGCTTCCTCCGAGTATGCTCCTTATTGACCATTTACTGCGGTCCAAACTATTTCCACTACAGTATTTGGTGCAAAGGAGAGGAGCCATTCTGGAGGCTCTCTATCATATCTCCGATGGTTTTCGGTTCAACCCTACTGAGCTTATCATGACCTCCTTGTTTCACTTCGAGGACAAGGTCCATCGCAGGAACCTTAGCCGGGCTAAGTCCATACCCCTCCTATTTCCAAGGTTGCTATCTCAGATGTTGGAGCACCTTGGTTTTCCTACTGAGCCCCTGTTAGAGCGCCGTTAGGTTTGAGAGGCTACTTTTAATATAGATAATATGCATGGTGTTCTGCTTGGCTCCCACTGATCACTCATGAATCTGCCCAGATTAGCCAACGATAGCCATCATGGGAGGATCGCCCACCTCCCCGTGGAAGGTGGCACCGAGGGAGCCCTGTGTTCCATTCACAACTCCGAAGAATCACGCCCCACGCCTACTTACCCGCTCTCTCCTCCCTCGTGACTTTCAATGCCTCCAGCTCCTTCAAACTCAACTGGACCCAGCACGTCAGCACCGCCACTCCAGCATATCTCTATATCCTCTCAAGATTTCCTAACTATTATGGATGAAATCCGCCGTTTTTCAGTCACGTCAGCATCTTTTACGACTGCCCATATGGCTTTAGCAGAGAGGATGGCACGCACTAAGGCCGCTATTGCTCAGACCACATCCATGCTTAGTTAGAACAACTCCTTCCTCAGGCGTGATATAGTCATACTACACCCAATCCCTTCCCTGCTCCCGCTCTTGAAGTTCCTCCGCCACTGTAGCATCCTAGGTTCGGCCAGACCCATGCATAGTCCGAATCCCAAACCCGGACGCCCGGTCGGTCATTAATCAAATCCCTTTAGTTATCGCTTTTATTAAATTTAGTTTTCAAAAGTGTCACCTAATCCGAACTCGACTGACCTGGTCGTGGCTGGATCCAAACCGGAGCCCGATTTACTCCAACATTTTCAATTATCTTATCAAAACATTTTGTTTGGTTTTATTATTTTAGATTTTAATACTTAAAAGCATTTCATTGCAAGCCCATAAACATTTACACATTGAAAAAGACCTCATAACACTTACATTTAGCAAAATGCATTTCAAAAACATCTGATTCGAGTTCAAACTGCTTTAATAAAATGTCAATGTCTTAAAGAATGAGTAATGCATATGACTCCGAGCATACCTCAATTCCTTCCTATGACCCAGCCCTCGATCTGGGTCCTCATACTCAATGTCTATCACTCTGCATCACAAGATTGATAAAACACTGCTTCGCTAAGCACTTATGCCAGTGGTTCTATACAGTTCTCAGATCCCATTTTCGCTCCATATAATCTATAGACACAAATAATGCTTTATACCATGTAAGTATGTAATGTAAAAGATACTTATACAAATACATCTTTTCAATACCCATTATTTCGCTTCGCTTGTGATTTCACATATGGCTATAGAATCCAACATCCAGAATCAACACATATCTCATTGGTGAACTCTGCCTTGTTTGTCATTCAAAGAGCAATGTGTGATTTCACATTCCATTACCGTCTCACGATGACTATAGAAGCTCCATTCACGACAGATCTCGCCTGGTGAATCCCGTCCCGTTTGTCATCCAAGAGCAATGTGATTTCGCTCATTACCGCCTCACATATGACTATAGAAGCTCCACATTCACCTACGCATTAAATCGCAATCCTCCCGTTTGTCATATGACTATATTTCAGACATTCAATGGTCAGACCACAATTAGTAACCCTTGCCACCGCTTTGTTTCACTCAAGAGTAAATGTATTTCGAAGTTCAATATTACCGTCCCTCACATACGACTATAGGTCGACATTCACATGCATTCAGCCAGGAATCCCGTCCTCGTTTGTCATTCGCGATAACAGATTTCGCATTAGTCAAATACGGTTACCTTCATGACGAATTCAGTTAGTGAATCCCGTCATGTTGGTCATTCAATAATACATTTCGAATCAACTTACTTTTATGCAATAATCATTTTATAGTTCGCTTACTCCGGCAGATACATGCATATATTTGTCAAACTTTTCAAATACTAATAATTCAAATCGATATATATGTATATTTCGCAAATAGAGAGCAATATGAGAATAAAGAACGTGTAGAGAACAAACTAGAATAAAGAACAAGCATAGAACAAACTGGAATAAAGAACAAACCAATTATCGATTTCCGTTCCTTTCTCGATATCAATCCTAGGTCAGGTTATCGTCTTCACCCGCACCTAGTCAAATACAATTTATTCACTCTTAGTGGTTAAACAATTAATCATACTAAACGAATATCGCCGAGGCACGGTACGTTTTTTTTTACTTAGTCTCATTCTTATTCGAACCCCTATTATTCATTTCTTAGGGTTCCTATACTAACTGTATGGAATTTTAGCTTTTAAACATGCAAAAACTACACACCTGGTCATTTTGCTCACTTGTACGGTAGACACCTGACCTCAGACGGCATGTGTTAGATTCCTCAGTTGGCCTGTGACTGTACAGTCCATGGTTGGCCTCTGCACTCTGGCTCTGCAGATACAGTCTCTGGAAATTGTCCATATTTGCTTCTTTTGCCACTTTTGATGTACTCAATTTCTCCTTATAACTTCCCCATTCCAATTCTCAAAATCATCATGGAAATCATCCAAAATAACTTCAAAAATTTGTTTGTATTGGTGGTTTGGAACCGCATACCACAAAACCCTAGGTAAAAATCCTGAATTCACCTAAAGGTCCATCAATTCTTCAAACATCATATAATTTGATACCCATGTTTATTTTCCACCTCAATTGGGGTTTTACTCTCATAACCCCAACACCAAGGGTTTATGGACCTTCCAATAAAAACCCTAGACCAAAGGGACAACTAATTCCATACTGAAACCTTAAGAATCCAAATACCCATGATTCCAAGGCAAAAACATACCTGAATTTTGGATCTTCTTGGTCTCTCCTTCCTTCTTCTCTTCCTCTTCTTCTCTCCTCTTTGCCTCTCTTTCTCCTACGATTTTGCTAGGGTAATTTGAGCACCAAATGTAAATTCTGCCTTTATCTCTCTTTGAGTAGTCCCATTCTTCACTTTCACTTATGTCCTTGATCACTTAAAATATTAAAACTAACTTTATTTCCTATTTCTATTATGGCCCATCTCTACTCCCTTTATGATTTTTTATATCCCTTATGGCAATTTCAATTTTATCCTTGTTCTAAAGGCCCAAACTCTGGGTTCACTAATACATTTGTTACTTCATCAATTTATCAATTTTCCTGAAAACTAAGTTTGGCTCAATTCATACCTGCATATATAATAAAATTATTATAAAAATTTAGGCAGGCTTTTCATGTTACACCAACTCATCCCTCCCAAAGCCTCATCCAGCTCCTCCTGCAGCTTTACTTGACATCCTTGCAGCAGTAGACACCTTTCCAGCCTCCTCAACAGCTCCCTCTGCACTAGATGATGACATCCCACCAGCCGCACACCCCCGAGAGTAGTGCACTCCTTTCCCTAGCTGGATCCATGCCCCATTGAGGACAATGTGATGTTTGGTTGAGAGAAAGTTAGCGAAGGAAGTGACTTTTACATTTACGTTCTTATTACTATTTTGAGCATACATTCATGTCTCCACTTCTATTTTGAGCAAGCCCATTTTGTGTTGTTCAATGGCTTGCTAATAATCTCTTTTTGTGTAGCTATTGGTTTCTTTTTGTATAGCTAAAAATATAGTCATATTTTAATATCATATATACCATACACCTTATAGTTTCATTTTCAAAATTGCACCCAATAATTTTTTTTGTTTTTTTTGTTTTTTTTGTGTTTTGCCTTGCTTACAGTTTAAAAAGTTGAAACATTGTCCATTTCTGTTGATGTTAGACCTGGGTTCCTAGCCAAGCGAGTGCCGAAGTTGATGATCGGGCTGAATTTATTGTTTTCTCAACCTTTTTCCAACCTCTCTAACTATCCACATGACTGCAATATTAGGTTTCAATGATAAGCTGAAAAACTACCTAGCCTTCTAAACCTTGCAAAGGCCTGGCCTTGTACTTCTGACCAGCTTTAATAGATTGGGACCCCTGAATAAAAAGACCAATGAGTCTTTATAAAAAAAAAGAAGAAGAACAGAAAAAGAAAATAAAAGAAAAGAAAATTTGTAACGCTTTGCCTTGAAACCTCAACACGGTCCGAAGGGGTATATGGCGAAAGTCTTTAAAGCCTTGTGCCATAAAACTTAATCAATAATGACTCACTTTGTGTCAAGTACATCGTGAATAGACAGAGCTTAGAAAGTTGTAGGTGCCGGAGTCTGAACTCATTAGAAGTCTCAGAAACTCAAGAATTTGTGGGTTGAAAATCCCATGACTTGATGCCCCAGGCCTTAATTGGTTGGGAGTCATCGGTGGATCCCCGCTACATGGACATCTGTGAAGTCTATGCCTCAACATTGCACCCCTACAACACAAAAAGAGTTGTGAAATAAGAGTGGGTCCTTATCTATTTAGATTGGTTAGCTTGCTAGGTTTTGGCACTAGCTAGGTTGGGAAAGAGTGCAATTTGGCAGACTATTGCTGAAAGCTGATCAAACTAACACTTACGTTTTGGTGGAAGTTCCAGTTTGATCTTCTGGAGAAGGAAGCCCCTTTGATACTTGATTCTGCATGGCATTCACTCTCTCAAGATGGTTATTGGGTAGGGTTTTAATGATTCTATCAGAGGGTCATAAAGACCCATTCACATTCTTTTGAAATATCATTATTTTCAGGAACATAATTTTGATATTATTTGTTTGCTCTCCTCTTTCTTCATTGCTAAGGGACTAGCAATGTGTTTCCAGTAGTGTAAATACTTCACCCAAATAGTGCTATTTTTTACAATCCTCTTTATTAATACGTGTTTTGAGCACTTCAGGTAGTAATCACCCCAATTAACACGATTGGCACATTAAGGTCCTAGATTTACTACTAATCACATTTTGTGGCAATTTTTGTAGTTTTCACAAGCTTTTCATGCCAGGTTGATTAAGTCAGCTTTAGCATGAAGAAGTCAAGTTGAATTCAGAGCTGCAGTTTAGATACTATAAGAAGAGAGAAGCATAATTAGCAGAAGGTTTCGCAGCCATTGCAAATTTTCGCAGTGTTGTCCATTTGTCCCACTTTTTGTCCTCAGTTTGACTTTTGTTGAGCCAACTTTTGTGATTTTCCTAAATTTCCCTTAATGTAATAGTAGGTAGTATATATATTTTTGTAATTTCTCATGACTGGGCAAAGATATGCTTCTCCCCTGCACACCCAGAACACGAACGAATTTTTCATTAATACATTTTTCTCGAGTGTGAATTCTTCCGCTTCTCTCATTTTCTCTCACTTTCTCTCCTTTTCTCTCATTTTCTCACTTGCCAAACACCCTCTGAGGATGACAACTCAGAGGATGAGTGGCTAAACCCCCCTTTATCCTTGAAGAGGAAGGCTATTGGGCTAGGCTCGGTTCAAAGTCTTTTGAGGGTTTCTCACCGTTTCAACAGGTATTTATTGTCATTTATGTGTCTCTTGTTAACTTTAGGTTCAAATCCCTCAAATGCATCTTGAATGACCAGTACTTGGCAATCTTTTAGGGTTTAGTGGATGCTTATTGTTAGATCCACTAAGATTCATTAGTTACCATTTATTAGTCACTGTAAGGTGGGTAAAGGAGATAGGTTTTTACTGCCTAAGACCTTGAATGCTCAATAAATGCCATCTTTCTAAAGGAAAATTATTAGGGGTCTAATTTTTATAGCTAAATAAAGACCTGGTTCGGGAAATGACTATAGGTCATCCTCCATAACGCGAGGAAAGGACCCTGGAAACCCTTAATTGCCCTAGGAATCCAACCCCAGCGACCTAACACTTCAAGGAGTTCTCTTTTACATTTTAACTTGTTTTATTTTCAGTTTCCAAACATTTCACCCCACTGTTTTTATCAAACCTTAAAATCCAAAACAAATTCACCATTTTGAACCTCATTGTAAGTCATTTGTGCGAAGAAAACCCACCCATGTGTTCGACCCTAAAGCCACTATACTGCAGTAGCCATGCTACGGCAGTAGAAGGAATTAGGTTTATAAATTTTGTTGATTCTGGACCACCCTCCATGCCTTGAATCACCAAACAACCTCAGAAGAACTATGTCGCAACATTGCCAACTTATGTCGCGACAGAATTTGAGAAGTGTGCATAAAAATATGTCGCGACAGAAACTACATACCACAACAAAATGTTGGGTGATAAAGAAGTGACAAAACTTTCTATGTCTTGACAAAGTTATTAATTAGGCTAAAATTTTTGGGGATTCACAATTAGTGCGTAGAAGTGCGGCCCATCATTTGATAATCTATAAATAGACACATCTAGGGCACTATGCACAGTTTCCACAAAACCAGGAACTTCTGGGTAGTTGGAGACTCATGTATATTTTTTTTTCTTTTATTTTTTTTTCTTTTGTTTAGTTTTTAGAATATCATTTTAGTTAGTTTTTCTTTTTGGATTGAACATCAATCTAGTGTAAATTTTCAAGCTGGGTTTGTTGTAAATATTTCTTTTTTCATTTCTATTTGATTAAATGAATTTGGAAATTTTATGGAGTTCATTTAATTCAATTCGTTTGCAATTTCAGTGAATTTACCTGATTAGTTAGTCATTGTTATTTGTAATCCAGCTTTGAAAAACTGAGCTCCATCTGGGAATGGAACTATGTGATTATTATTTTCTTCTCAAATTGAAAGAGGTTCATAGTTCGAATGTTTGGATTTATTTAATTGGTATTATTCTTGAAGCTACTTGTTCAAAATATTAAGAAATTTTTGTAAATCCTAAAAAAGGATCAGATCTGCTCGATTTCCAGAAGCCCTAAGTGACACAGAGATGGAGAATTCTGAGAGTGTGTAGGGTATGTGATTAGTGCCCAAAAAGTGCTATTTTGAGCCCTATTCGAGATAGGTTTTGAGTACTTTTTGCGCACTAATCATATCAATTAAGCCAATTGAGGTGTTCAGGTCCACTTAGTATCACTCTATGCCATCAAGGGAGGTTATTTTCGTTATTTTGCAGTGGTTGCATGCCTCGCCACTCAAGTTCGAGTTCATATCGAGATAGCGTGCTGAACCATGAAGATTGAAACTATTTCAGCCATCAAAAATATCAAGATTCAAGGAAGAAATGAAGGCAAAGTGATGAAAAAGGGATGCAGTAGAAGGGCTGTGTAAGCAAAACAGTAACCCAGAAATTCTTACATATGATCAAGGCTCTGTCGGGATCAAGGTGGCCTCTCGCAACCATAGCAAAAATTGATCCTAGCGAGTCTGGAAAATTCTCGCTATTAGCGAATCTCGCTATCTAGCTAAATTCACCGCGCCAGCTTGGGCTCAACCAATTTCGCTATTCCTCATTTTTCGCCAGGCTGGGCGAACTTCGCTAGCCAGCCAAATTCACCAGATAGCAATTCTTCTCACTCGCTATCTCTCGTACTCGCTAGGCTAGCGAAATTTTCGCCATCCCAGCAAAATTCCTCCCCGCATACGAAATCCCGCACCCGTTTTGTATTTGTCCCTAAACGACCACGCTTTTGGTGTATTACCACCTCGGTTCCTTGTATCAACCAATGTTTTAGGCATTCTTGTATTTTCACACTTTTGGGTGGACTATATAAACCCTCATAATTTTGTAACCCTAAGAAACTTTTGATTTCAAGAAGAATTCCCGCAGCTTTCATTTTAGGGTTTGCTTTTCCTCTTTCTCTCTCCTATTTCTTTTCATTTTTCAGTCGCCATAAACACCCCCGGAGGATGACAACTCATGGGATGCTTTACAAGCCTTATAGCCTTGAAGAGGAAGGTGAAGAAGCCTTGGTTTTGGGGCAGGCCAGTGTGTGGTCCTCTGTTTTAAATGCCACTGTGCACTCGTATTTATGGCTCCCACCTTTCAAACTTAGGGGTTTGGGCCATTTAATGCTCATTACTTTGGCCAATACTGTTATGTTAGTGGTACAAAGTGCATACTTATTGTTAGATGCACTGGAGATGCCCTTTAGGGATGGCTCTACGAGCCACCGAAATGAGCCGAAGTGTTAGGTTTTAAACCGGAAGGGGCCAGAATGCATGTTACTCCGTGCCGATAAATAGGAGGGTTCTGTAGGGTTAGGTTTTATAGTTGAACAAAGATCCTATGATGGCTTTCTGACTATATGTCACTTGCCATAGCACGAGGGATATAACCTTAAGACACTTGTTAGCCCTATGTTATCAAGCTTTAGTGACCTCAAACCTTCAAGGTTACCATTTTACACTTCACTTAACCATTTCCTGGGCCAATGCTGAGCATACAACCTCCCCTGCTTTTAACAAAATCCAAAAATCCAAACTAAAGCTCACCAATTTTCAAACACTCACTTAAATCATTCGTGGATGAAAACTCCATCCCCGTATGGCTGACCCTAGATCATCATACTCTGTAAGAGTTTCGACCACGGCAAGAGAAGTAACATAGAAACAATTTTGTTGATTCCGCCTCACCCTACCGTGGCATCGAATCAAATGGGGCCGCTGCCGGGATGGTGCCAAACTACGTATGATGAGTCAAGTGTATTTGTAATCCCCATTACAAGTGTAGGTGACCTTAGACTTTTGAATTTTCGCTGTCAGAATCGCAAGCCACTACTTTGCACACGCGACCGCTTTTGTTTTTATTTATTAAACATGGTTTTAATCAACACCCGACCATCACAAGTTTGCTTGCCCTTTTCATATGTCTGACTTCCTTTGTGTAATGTGTGTTTACGCAAGACTGACAGAGGGATATCGCAGATTGCATAGAGTGAGTGCACCAATTGAACAAGGTTGTGAAATCAGTGTGCACAAGTGACCAAATGATCCTCTCTACCCGAGTAACGCAAAGTCAACAAGCACCCCCATGTGAATCCAGAACAGCATGTGTCGATGAGGATCATATACACCTCCTGAAGTTATGTCCCTCCCGCATCATACCCTCCCGCTGAGGGATGGAGTGTGCTGGAGACCTCACTCTAGTGCCCCCGCTCCCACTTTTCACTGCAGGGAGAATGAAAACCATATTCTATAAGGGATCATGAGGTGTGCACTACTTTTAAGAAGGTATAATCGACATGGAGTCGCTTCAGCCGGCGCGCTTCCGCTGACCTCAAGGACAAAGCCAACATGGCCTCAACCACTTAGGCCGAGAAAGATTAGAAATTGGGCCGATCTTCAAGCTGAATTTTTGAAGAAATTCTTCATACACAAAGATCAACAGTTTGAAGAGGCACATCTACACTCATCAAGCCTATGACAATGAAAAGTTCCCACCTGTCAGGAGCGATTCAGAGACCATCAACGCATGTCCACACCATGGTTTTGATACATGGATGCCAGTGAACCATTTTTACAATGGTATGTCTCCACCATGAAGCAATTGTTAGAAACCATGTGTGAGTGATTTTTCCGAGCAAAACCCGGATGTGAGGCCATGGGATTTCCTTGAGTTATGTGGCTGAAACTTCCAAGGGTCGGGATTAGCCAAACCCGAGAGAGGTGGAGAAAATGAGGCTCCCTCAAAGACACCAAAGGGGAGGGATTTACACTCAGAGACATGAAATGAAAGCAAAAATCAACCTTAGCTAGTGTGTTGTGGGAGGAGTTAGAAGGCAACTACCTGATAGGCGTGCAAGGATCAAAATCTCGTGATGTTAATTCATGTACACTTCAATCCATCGCCCACCTGCAAGAATAAAGATCCTCATGCCTTTTCTGAAGTGGATTCATGTCAGGCCCATGCAAATGCCGTTTTGGTCAATATAAGCCCTCCACAACCCCACGCGCCTAGCGGGTAATACTCCTACACCCACCTGGAGGAATCACCCTAACCTCTCTTGGAAACCTAATCCCCTTGCCTATGTGCCCCCAAGTGCCAAACCACGGTTGTTTCCTCATCTCAACCACAGCCACCATCATCCACTTCTCCGGGCTTCGAACGTTTATTACTAAATTCCTGAGTAAGGTGGTAGGCAACTTTGTGGAAGAACAAAAAGGATCAATGCACAATTGGCATCAAAGGATTGATACCAGAGAGCACAATCGAACAAGAGAATAGATGGGTTTGAGAGCAATCTTAATAAGAAAATGGACAACCCTGGCAGTGATTCAATCACAAAGATCAACAATATTATGGAGAGCAGGAGAGAGGAAGGTTCCCTCTCCCAAACATTGCCAAATCCAAAAGGAGTCCATGAGGGGTCTATCCAGTACCCGTAGAATGGATGAGGTGAAGGGCTATAATCACTCGAGGAGTGGAAGAGAAATAGCAACCAAAGGCCCAAAGTCACAAGAAACATGCAAGGAACAAGAAGTCGAGCTCGAGAGAGTGAGCATCAACAGGACTCACGAAGCACCGTGTGCCACCTCCATTTCTCAGGCACTCAGAGGCAGAAGGAAGGTATCCCAAAGAAAGTGTGCATCCTAGAAGTCTCAGTGTGTGAAGGTCAACATACCCCTTTTGGACATCACCGCCAGTCCCCTCATGAAAGTTTTAAAGATCTTTACAATCAAGCAGGGATTGGCATTGAGAAAAGGTATTGGATTGAGCAAGTCAGTGTTATAATCCAAAGAAAGAACCCAAATAAATACATGATCCAGATTCTACAATATCGGGCCAACATTGTGGTTCTATAGATAAAGTAATCGTGCTTGATCTAGAGTTGCAGTAAAACCCATCGTCATACTGCGGTATAAGCGCTAGGGTTTCGGGAGCAGCTTAAACCTACCAACATCACTCTATCATTGGCCGATCGATCGGTGAAGATCCCTAAGGGGATAGTTGAGGATGTGTTGGTTAAGGTAGATAAATTCTACTATCCAGTAGACTTTGTAGTGCTTGACACCGAGCCACAGCAACCGCCCAATCACGTGCCAATCATCCTGGAAGACCATTTCTCTCGGCCACCGCTAATGCAATCATCAATTGTTGAATGGAGTCAGCAGCTCACATTTGGCAACATGACATTGAATCCGAACATACTTCACGGAATAACAAGCACAAGCTCGGGGAAACTGAAAATCAAGTGATTGATGAGGTTCGTCAGCCATCGGTCGTAGCGGGTATTAAGGCTCCAAGAATCGGGCAGGAAATACCCAATCAAGATGGTTATGTGTTTTGGTATTTTTACCAAGAGCCACCACAGAGAATTTGGTCAGCCCAAATTCAACTTCAGTGAGAATCGTCAACAATGGGAAATCAAACATCAAGGCATCGCCAAACATCACGGTCAGGATCCTCCTTGACCCTCCATGAGTAAAGCTGTGACTTTGGGCTGGTTTGGTGTTCTAAAAAAAAACCAAACTGCAGCTCAATATTTTTTGCTTTTTATTTTAATTTGGTCAATTTCAATAATTTTGGCTATTTTTAGTAAGTTTCTTACTTAGCAGCTCTTTCCTTTTTTAAGCAAATTTTGTAATTATTTTATAGTATCTATATTAAATTTTTGAAGTATAGTTTATTATGATAATTTTATTTTTAATATAATATTGAATTTTAAAGCTGGAAATTTAATTGGCAGGAAGCTCGGTTTGCTCAAATTAAGTAATAATAAATGGTGACTCTCTGCTACTGAGCACCTTTTATGCTGGAGGAAGGGGGGGGTTTTTCAACTACATATCATTCCCTCCCTCCTACCTCCCGTCTCTCTCGTCAGGTCTAAGCTCCCGAGCCATCACACTCCAGCTCAAGTACTCGTTCGCGCCACCCTTTGAGCCTGCGCTCGAGTCGCTTGCCTCTCAGGTCGCTGGCCACCAGCCGCCGCCCTTCCACGCCCACGCCGAGCCCCGACTGGCGATCAGACACTGGTCACTGGGAGCCGGGCCACCGCAGCGCGCCGGCCTTTATCATACAGACGCCCAAAGGTTCCCGTCCATTTCGCCTCACAGCCAGTTGAGCCCTGGTGATCACCCTAAGAAGGTTCCGGTTCCATTTTCAGCCACGAACCCCTACTCCAAAGGTCCTTCCGCACCATTACGCCTATGGTCCCGCACCGGGAGGTGGGTCCCGCCAGCTCCTCGGTCGGTGTCTCGCACCTCAGTGGAGGAGCAGTCCCAGCTCCAGCCGGACCGGGCCCTGCCCCAGCCAGAACCAGCCCCGCATCAGCTCTTCTGGGCCCCAGGCGCCCCTAAGGAGCCTCAGGGTTCTGGGGAGGTATCGCACACGGATGGGACCCCCGGGGCCCTTCGCGCTTAGTGCCACGCCAGATCTAGAGGGCCCGTACATCAGGGTCCGGGGAGTCCTCATCCTCTAGCCACAAACCGTCACCTCTACGCTCAACGCACGGAGGCGACCTCATCGCCTCGGCTATCGCCCCGCCTCGAGGATCGGGAGGCCCGGCTCACCTGCATCCTATCCCGTGAATGTCGGCCTGCAAGCCAGCATTTTTGCGGGAGTCGTATTACCATCGCCCCAAATACGACATCCGACCCCCGCAGATTCAGTGGATTCTATGAGGTCGATCGAGCATTATTCGGCCGTCGCCATTTACGGCCCGTGAGTTCTATTACCCCCGGTGGTTTCTACAATTTCACTATTCGACCTCCCGGGAGCGCCTAGTCCACTCTCGAGCTCCTGGCTCAATTATAGATGATCGGCCGTGAGTGCTCCGAGCAATGACATATCGCACGCATTGGGCTCCCAGACAAAGGTGTGCCAATGCCGGGAGGATATCGAGACTGGCCCTCACCCGACCACTGATGGTCCGCAGTCTCGCCGAGACACCACAGCAGATCTCGTGACTCATTCAGAGGCAGCCGCGACCTTTAGATGCTCCTCATCGATCACCTGCTGCGGACCAGCCTATTCCCACTTCAACACTACGTACAATGCAGTGGGCCATCCTGAGAGCCCTCAGGACGATCTCGAGGACTGTTACCCTCTGAAGTCAGATGACCTCCCACTGATATTTTAAGACAAGGTCCACCGCAAGGGCCCCGGCTCGAGCAGAGTCTACCCTTGCTCGATGCCACGACCCCGAGCCAGTCCCGAGCACTTGGGATTCTCCCTGAGAGCCCCTGGATAGAGAGGAGGATTGATGCCCTTCCGGTCCTTGCCGATGGAGCGAGCGATGGTGATGCTCGATATCTTTCTCCTCCAACAAATGTGGGACCAGAGGAGGTGCCGCACGAGGAGCAGTACCTCGCAGGGGAGATGTGCATGCTCCCGAGGCCGAGGGAGACGAGGCCGCATATATCTCTCCATCTCCCTTCCTCAACTCATTTCTTACCAAGTAAATCATTTGTTGTTCTTGTGCCCATCTTATACAAAGACAAGATTCGCGCCTGAGTATGTTCATGTCAGTACCAGGGAGCTAGCAGGTGTTATGGATGCTGTATGCTCATTGGCCGCTACCCAGGCAGCACAGATCAGAGGTTGGCTCGAGCCGAGGCCACTTTGGGTCACTGTCACTCCATGCTCCAGCAGATCATGACTCACCTGGGTCTTCCGCACGATCCTGCCCAACGAGATGAGCCCACTGCAGCGCCGTCTCATCGGGATGTTACACAAAGAGTGCCAGCCATAGACCCACCACCACCACAAAGATTTGAGGTGGTTATGCTCCTTTATGTTTTTGTATAGTTTTCGCTTTATCAAATGCCTACGACTCTTGTATATAGGATTCATGTATTAGCCAATAGTAGTAATGATACTTTTTGTATGTTCAGCTATATTAAGCATGTACTAGCCATTTTGGTTATATCAAAACGCTTTACAGTGTTATTTACAGTCTACTACACTTTTGCAAATCACTTTTTGTGCCTCCATTTTGTGTATCTTTTGTTTTCAATTGGACAATTGAATTGCTTTTAATTGGACAATTGAATTGCTCTTGCACTGAGAATTGAAACTTCGTGTTACCTTAATGTTAGAACAATCCTATGCATGATTCGCTTGTGAATTGAAGTTCCAAAGATGCTCAACTCAACATTCTCCCTTTAGCTAATTCACACACTGCACACCAGATTGTACCAATAGGTCGTGCAAAATTCTCCCTTTCTTACTTTGCAGTCAGTTCTAGTGCATGTTGACGACCTATAATAGCTTAGGTTATCTATATTGTTATCAATGCCTTTCCAAAAGGAAAAGAAAAAGCAAAAAGAAAAAGAAGAAAAAGAAAAAGAAAAATAAAAGTCGTGACGCTTTGCCTTGAAACCCGAGCACGGTCCGAGGGGTATATGGCGAAAGCCTTTAAAGCCCGATGCCCTAAACCTTAAGTGGTTGGGAGTCATCGACTTAGTGTTCGCTACATGGGTTGATAGGTGGAGTTTAGCGTGTTGTAGGTGCTTGATTCTAGAAGTCATTCAAGTCCTGTGGTGGAAGCTCGTAGAGTTTGTGGTCAAGGATCCTTTAGCTTCGATGCCCTAAACCTTAATTGGTCGAGTCATCGGTGACCTCGTTACACGGACTTTGGTGAAGTCGAGTTTTAAGCATCGCACTTACAATGAAGTCAAATAAAGAAAGAAGAGTGTAGCTTTTCCTTATCTAGGTTGTTCACCAAATTAAGGCCATGCGTAGCTAGGCTCGGGGAGTGGAATAATTTTGCAATTTATTGCCTCGACCGTTACATTAGGAACCATTAGACTTTGGTGGAAATTCAGGCTGAGAACCATGATCCGATGTTGACCTAAACTCGATCTTATATGAGCCGTTTCTGGTTTGGCTAACAAGGTATCACTATTATTCATTTTTAAAGGTAATAACTCATTTATACATACCCTTTTTGAACCATAAACTTTTGAGAAAGCACTGCATGCATGTCCTTATTGTTTTGTATCATAAGGGACTGTAGCAAAGTGTCGATTAAAGTGTGATTAAGGCCCAAAAGTGCTATTTCGAGCCCTATTCGAGATAGGTTTTGCGCCTCTTACATTCAATCATATCAATTAAGCCAATTGAGGTGTTCAGGTCCACTTAGTATCACTACATGCTATTGCGAGGTTATTTTTTGGTTGTTTTGTAGGTTTTTGCATGCCTCGTCACTAAGTTCAGTTCGATATCGAGATATGTGTCAACCATGAAGATTGAAACTATTTTCAAATTTCATCAAAATATCAAGATCCAAGAAGAAATGAAGGCAAAGTGATGAAAGTATGGTATTTTAGAAGAAGTATGGTGCAAAGGAAGCAAAACAAAGTAAACCCAGTAGGGCCTCTCGCTATGATTATGAAATTTCGTTGATTGCGAAAATTTCGCAACCATAGCTTAAAATTTTCGCAATCCCAGCTTAAAATTGGAAAATTTCGCTGGTTAGGCAATTTCGCATTTGCAATTCATCAGTGGTTCAGTTTAAATTAACCAATTTCGCTTATCTCTCATATTTTTTTCGCTAGGCTAGCCAATTAGCTAGCTAGTTGTGGTCAGAGATAGCTTAAATTTCAATTTCACATCTCGTACTCAGCTAGTTAACTAAATTTCGCTAGGCTATCGAAATTTTCGCTATCCTAGCAAAATTCTCCCGCATAGCGAAATTCCTGCCCCTGTCAATTTTGTGTATTTGTTCCTAAACGACCACGTTTTTGGTGTATTACCACCTGCCTTGTATCGCCCAATGTTTTAGTATTCTTGTATTTTCACACTTTGCACTATATAAACCCCATAATTTTGTAACCCTAAGCAACTTTGATTTCAAGAAGAATTCTAAGTAGTCTATTTTGTGGTTTCGCTTTTTCTTTCTCTTCTCCTCTTTCTTTTCATTTTCCTAGGCTACCAACACCCCTCGAGGATGTCAACTCATGGATGCTCGGCTGCCTTTATAGCCTTGAAGAGGAAGGTGGCTAGCTGGCTTTTAAGCAAATACAGGTGTGGTCCTCATGTTTTAAATGCTACAGTAATAAAGATTTATGGCTCCTGCCAAACTAGGCTTAATGCCATTTAATGTCATTACTCACAATACTTGCTATAAAGTGTAGTGGTACAAGGCATACTTTCTGTTGTTAGATGCACTGATATTCTTTAGATGGCCTTTACGAGCCACTGAAATGAGGTTGAGTGTTAGGTTTAAATCGGTCAGAATGCATGTTACCTGTGGTCGACCAAATAGAGGTGGTTCAGTGGTTAGGTTTTATAGTTAAACAAAGATCCGGGTTATGACTTTTAATTATATGTCACTCTGCCGTTATATTATTTTATGGCACCCTCAGGACAATTTGTTAGCCCCATGTTATCAAGCTAGTGACCTAAACCTTCATAGTTACCATTTTACACTTCACTTTAACCATTTCGCCTCGGCTAGTGAACATATAAAGCTCCCTGTGCTTTTTTAACAAAATCCAAAAATCCAAACTAAAGCCTCACCAATTTTCTAAACACTAATGTAATCATTCTGCAGATGAAACCCATCCCCCGTGTTCGACCCTAGACCGCTATATCATAAAGAGTTTCGATCAATAATGCGAGGGAGGAACATAGGAAACGAATTTTGTTGATTCTGCCTCACCCCAACGTGGGCACAAATCAAGATAAGTTAGACAATATTACGGAACAACCGAATCGAAAAATCACTGATAGATTCATTGACTTACTCTGGTGAGGATAGTTTGATGATGTATCAATTAATTTGATCGTAAGTTTCTTCTAATCTGATAGAGAGGATCTTAATTGTAACACTCGAATATACCATTCTGCTAGCTTTATTACGCTGGTGGTTTAATAAAAGTAAATATGAATTTTGAATAATGAGAAACCCGACTTAGTAATAAGATACAAGGGCAAATTTGTAATCAGGCGAAAAGGATATGAAAGTCATAAGAGAAGATGAGTGTGGCTAAATTGTGAATATAAAGTATAAGCTGACGGTAAAAGAGAATGAACTCATGACTAAAGGTGAAATAGGGTAATGAAACTTTAACCTCAAAAATGGGTTTTTGGGAGCCACCACACTCAAGGAGAGACCTTTGATTTAAGACCACCCTGGTCTCTCCCATTTGGGGGAGAATAAACCTGGATAAGAGAAGAGAAAAGTGATAATAAATAAATATAAATATAAAATGAGGAAGAGAAGAAGAAGAGAAGAGAAGAAGAAAGGAAAAGCAAAAAGGTATGGATTCTAAATATTTATGATAAATTCTAAAGCTTTGTATGAAGTTCCATGCTATTGGATGGTTAGTAGCTTGTCTCCAAACCTAGGGTTTTGTTAGGATTTCATCATAACCCTAAAATTATTGAAAATAAGGTTGGTAAAACCCTAAATGGTACAAGAAGAATGTGGAATCCTCCCTTTGAGGTTGGATTCATGGTTTAATTTCAAGTAATGGAGTTGGGGTTAGAACACCTGCACCAATTCTTGTGTTTGGTTTGTGTATGGTTATGACCTATATTAGAGTTGTTTGGGAGTAATTCATGAAAGGTTTTTGAAGAAAGACATGTATTGAAAGACGATGGAGTAGAACAGGTTACAAGATGAATATGGAGTGGTTTTGAAGTGTATATTGATTATTGAGTTGATTTGGGTAGCAAAATATGGAAAAAGGAGAGAAAAACTACCATTTATGGGAAATTTCGAGGGTTGGTACCGGTACCAAACAGAGTGGTACCGGTACCATAAGCATTCTGTCCACTGGTACCGGTACCTAATTTTCGGTACCGGTACCCAATGCTCTATTTTGAACTAGTGTTAGTATTTTGGCCATAACTTGGTCATTTCTTATCCGATTTGAGTGACTCAAGTGGTTGGTTAAAAAAGACTGCAAGGAGAACAAAACACCTTGAAATAGGTACCTTCACATTATGACTCTATTCATTCAGTACCACTAGCTACACCAAGGCAATTCTGCCTGGGTTTTGAACATAGAGTAGTCCCGGTTGTTTAGGATATAACTTGGGTTTCGGTGCTCCGATTTGGGTGATTCTAGTTGGAGAAGAACCCTTAGCACCTTAGCGTGAAAGGAGTACAAAGAACCAGTGTCGGGTATGAGTATTTCAAACTGCTCCTAGTGTCAAATGGGCAAAATGACTAGTTTGGCAAGAAAATGCCATAACTTGAGTTTGGATGATTCAATTGGAATGATTCCAATTTTTAAGTAAAGTAGATTCATAAAGGAACAAGAATACATGAATGATGTGTAAATAAATAGGCATCATACTGTACAAGTGTATGAAATGCCATATGTAATAGGCATGAAACAAGAAAATTATAGGAAATGCAACATGTATAGATGTGTTCATGAAACATGAATATGATATGAAATATGAAAACGAACTGAAACATGAACATGAACATGAAAGGCAATATGTCATGAACACATAATGTGGTTAAGTTATATATGATTATTATCACATATAATCCAGAAAAGATAACAAATGATATGAAATACATGAATGAATGAGTGTACATTCTGATAAGTGCTTTGGCACTCCTGCTAGTGCTTTGGCACTCCTGCTAGTGCTACGGCACTTCAGCACGTGGGTAGCACGCTCGACGATTTCATGTGAAATCACACAGGATCGAATGACAAATGTGACATGATTCACCAACTGAATCTATCATGAATGTTTAATTTCTATAGCCATATGTGAGATTGCACGATTTAATGGAGATCAAGATTGGTGCCACCGAACGACAAATGCAGACGTGATTCAACGACTTAATTTGTCGTGAATGTCGACTTCATAGTAATATGTGAGATTGTAATATTGGAATGCAGATCACATTGCTACCGAATGATGTCAGACAAGATTCGTTAACTGACCTGGCTGTGAAGGTCACTTCTATAGCCATATGTGAAATCACAAATTGAAACGCGAAAAGAAAAAGAAAGAAAATGATTCGAGAAAAGTATTTGAACAAGTATAAGATACGAAGTACCAGTATAAGTTATGTAGTACCTACGGGGTACTTTTGTACAAATAAAATCTCTGTAACACCTATGGGTACTTCCTTATTGGTAATATAAGTATAAGTTCTGTAATACAAGTATAAGACTCGAAATACAAGAATAAGTTCCGTAATACAAGCATAAGATCTGAAATACAAGAATAAGTTCTGGAATACAAGTGTAAGATCTGAAATACAAGAATAAGTTTCGAAATACAAGAATAAGATCTGAAATACAAGCATAAGCTCTGTAATATAAGTATAAGATCCGAAGTACAAGAATAAGCTCTGTAGTACAAGTATAAGATATGAAGTACAAGTATAAGTTCTGCAGTACCTACGGGTACCTTAGTAAAGGTCTAAGCTCGGTAGCTCCTACGAGAGATCTGGATAAGTATCAGTCTAACATAAGTTCAAGTAGATGTCCTTTGGGAGATCTGAATAATTATAAGTCCGAGATAAGTATCTGTATAAGTCCGATATATATGTCCTTTGAGAAATCTGAATAAGTATGTGTCCTTCAAGAGATAAGCATAAGTATGTGTCCTACGAGAGATAAGTATAAGTATATGTATAAACTCAGTATCGCATACGAGGAAATCTATATAAGTATGCGTCCTACGGGAAATAAGTATAAGTATGTGTCCTACGGGAGATAAGTATAACAGTGTCCTAATCGGAGACTCGACAAGAATAAGTCCGCCATAAGGTAAGTTATAAGTATAAGATTGCTATAAGCATAAGCTAAGTTTATAAGATAATTATGTATGTAAATGTGTTATATGAATCATAAAGATTCCGATATCTCGCACGTTATATGTTTAGTATGATCTCCAAGATAAATGCATGTGTACTAGTATAAGTTATAAAAATATGTTTCCCCTAAGCTGCAAAGCTCAGCACGGGTTTTTAATCCGCAGGTACAAAGGAGGACATCTCGCGATCTTCCGCATACAAATAAATGCAAGACACTAGTAGGGTTCATCACAGACAGCCCCACGCTTTGATTTGTAAATGTAAAGTACGCTTTTGTATATAAAACGGGACTCAAGATATGTATAGATTTTTATGGACACCACTCGTGGTAGTTCTTTGTGTATGTAAATGATTTTTTTGTTATTACGTAAATCAAGCTTACGTATACCCGGTCGCATAAAGAGTCCCAAGATAGAAACTCTCGTGTCTCGAACTCTGCCGATCCGCCATTCGGGTTGGACCGGGAATCGGGGTGTGACATTAATCCCATGTTAGCATAGATCTAATCAAGAAAATAGAGAATCTAATCAAATTAGACGAATAAGTTATCAATTAGATTGGAGAAGGCTTGCAATATCCTGTCTATAGGGGCAAGAAGTCTTCTGTCCTAAGAAATGGGTATGAAGTATTGAAAAGGAAAAATACCAAGATTTTAGAAACAAGTTTCTATTCTACAAGTAAATAATTAAATCCATGTATCCGAAAGGAATATGGATCTCTAATTAGTGAAATGTATGATCTATGGAGAAATCAAAACTATACTACCTTGCATCTTTGACAAGTTCAGATTTCAAACTAAGGGTTGAATATGTTATAAAAATAATGCAGAAATTCATAATTGCACACTGATCTACTTCCCAGTGTTACTTTATCCAGTGAACTCTCCAATCCATTTATTTGAATTCTTTACATGTAGTTATAGAGTTTTATCAAGTTTTTGCTTTTGCTAAAGTTTCTAAACAAATCATTTTGACTTTGGAGTTTAAATAGCAAAGATCTTAAGTAGATGGGGTACTTGAAATTTAGATTTATCATCAATCCTCATGGGAATGATATTTCGGGATTCTAACCATTTTATTACTTCAGATGACCTGGTACTCTGCAAATGATTTACACCAAAATTTTAATGGGATCCTTCTTTCAAAAAGTGCTGGGTTGAACATATTATTTTATTTAAATTTAGTCAAACAGTTTTATAAGATCACCAAATTCAAAAGTCTTTGGATGGAATTGCTAATTACTTCATCAGATTTGGTCTATGTTTAAAAATCAGTCAATCAAGTTTATGGTGCCGTTGTTGGGATTGAGAAAAAGATGAATTTAAATATCAATATTCCAACCAAAAAGAGAATTGCTAATTTGAACATTTTTCTTTATTTTATCTTAAATTCTAGAAAATCACAAAAATAGTTTTTAACAACAGTGGTTGAATAAGCTACAGAAAATTTTTATGAGATTAATTGGACATAGCTGTTTTCCACAGATTTAATGTGATCTCAGTGTGTTTATATTTCAGGAAGATCTAGATGCATAACAAACCAGAAGCAGAGCTACTGCCTTTGGATACATAACTAGAGAGAACACTGAGAAATCTGAGAAAAGTTAAAGGTGCTGAAGAAGCAACTATGGAAAATCAGAGAAAAAGAATGCAACCTATTCCAGAAGAAGCAGATCTGAGATACATTAGAGGAAAATGACTAAGGAGGACTTTTGGAGGCTAGTGATTCAAGATGAATACTCTATTGTGAGATAGTTTGCTATTGAAGCCAACAATTTTGAACTGAAGCTAGCTTTGATCACAATGGTGCGGTAACACCAATTTACTAGGCATCCTAGTGAATATCCTAATGAGCATATGGGAAGATTCATGAGGATGGCTAATACATTCAAGTTGAATGGGGTCAGACCAGAAGTGATCAAGCTGCAACTATTTCCATTTTCACTGAGAGATGTGGTAGCAACTTGGTTTGAGTCACTGCCAATTAGATCAGTGAACAATTGGGAAGAATTGGTGGAGGCTTACATGAGCAGATTCTTCCCTCCTGCCCTCACTTCTGAAAGGAGAGGGGAAATTATAGTTTTCAAGTAGGGTGAGGATGAAAGTCTCTAAAATGCATGGGAAAGATATAAAAGATTGCTGAAAAGATGCCCTGTGCATGGAATAGATCTAACCACTCATATGGATATTTTTTATCATGCTATGAATTATACCTCCAAAGGTATAATTGATACAGCCTACTATGGAGCTTTTAAGAGAAAAAGTGTCAAGGAGGTAAAGCAGTTAATTGAAGATCTTGCTAAATGAAACTATAAAGCTCCATCTGAAACTTTAAGGAGCAGTAACAGAATGAAAAGGAGTGGTATGCTAGAGTTAAATCGGATGACTTCCATAGAGGCAAAATTAGATGCATTGATGAGCAAAATGGGGAATCAGGGGAGAATAATGCACTCAGCAAATGAAGTGGGAAATGTTGATGAAAATGAGAAGAGGAATAGTGCTGAAGATGGACTAGGCCATGAGGGTCCCTATCAAGTTGAGGAGGCACAATATCTTAATGCCACTAAAAGTTACAATTTAAGCCCAATCTCAACTTGCCAACTCATTACACACTAGCACTCATGAACCATAAGAATTTCTCTATACGAGTGGAGAGGCAGCAAGGTCACGCACTGGTAGAATTTTCAACATTATGCTTTTTACTCCGGGTTCCAATAACAACAACAACAAAGAACAGTTAGGAACAATAAGGAAGTCGTGAGGACAAAAAATCAGGGACAAAGGAGATTTTCTTCATTTGAAGAACATATGTTGACTTTCATGGGAGAAAATAAGAGGTTGTTAAGCATCCACGAGCATAAATTAGCTGATCTAGAAGCATTTCAGGCAAACACAACTGTATTCCAGGCCCATACTAATGCCTTTTTGAAGAATCTGGAAACACAAGTAGGGCAACTAGCCCTAGCTATGCAAAATCAGTCCAAGGATGCATTTCCAAGTGACATAAGGAAAAATCCAAAGGATTGTATGGTGGTTAAACTAAGAAGTGGAAGAGAGATAGAAGGTATAGAATAAGAAGAGAAGAAAACTGAGGGAGAGAAAGAAGAAATTGGAAAAGAACTGAAGCAGTACGAATTTAGAAGTGGCTGAAGATGAGAGAAGTGAAAAAAAGAAGCAAAAGTAGCAAGCTGAAGAGGGAGTTCTAAAGAAGAAGGAAGAGGTTCAAGCTTACAAGCCTCAAGTACCATTCCCTCAAAGGCTACAAAAGGCTAAGTTAGAAGAGAAATTCTCTAGATTCTTGAACATGTTCAAGAAAATGGAAGTTAATATCCCTTTTTCAAAGGCATTGACTCAAAGGCCTCATTATGCTAAATTCATGTAGCTGATATTTTGGGAAAGGGTAAAAGAAAAAATCGATACTAAGGAGTAGAGCCCAATAGCAACCCACGCATAGTTAGTTCGCAGGTCCTACTAAAGAAGATAAGATCCAAAGTACCTTCACTATCTATGCACTAATAGGAATTCGAGATGGGAAAAGTAATCGCATTTTGGAGCCGCATCAAACTTGAAGCCTTTATATATAGTTAAGAGATTAAATTTGGGGGAGCTCACTCCCATAGCCATGACCTTGTAGATGGCAGACATAACCTTAGCTTAACCCGGGAGGGTATTCTGAGGGATAAAAGTTTTATTAAAGTGGAAAGTTCATATTTCCAAAGGACTTTGTGGTTATTGATATTGAAGAAGACAAACAAGTCCTCCGCTTATTAGGAAGACCCTTCATATAGAGTGCCATAGACGTGGAAGAAATGAGAGCTACTTCTGTGGTTGGAGATGAGGCAGTGCACTTCAATCTCAACTGACATGGAAACAAGCTTAATTCTAACAATGTTGATCGTAAGATTTTAAAAACTAGTACTCACCTGGGCTTCAACCTGATAATGATTGTATGATTCAGAATTCAATGAATGAATATGAAATGAATTTCCAGTATCCTGATGTTCTTCATGTTGAATTTCTGAACTCCAATTTTTAATCAAAAGAAGCAGTACTCAGGATTGATGAAAACAATATTACCCAATCAATTAAAGTATGTTTTCTTAGAACCAGAAAGAGCAAAACCAATTATTATTGAAGCTACATGAACTGAATCTAAAGAACATAAATTGCTTGACACTCTCAGAAAATACAAGGAAGCAATTGCCTGGTCTATAGAAGATTTAAAAGGAATCATTCCTTCCATCTGCATGCACAAGATCCTTTTAGAGGATAATGCAAAGACCTCTATTGAACATCAGCAAGACTGACCTAGGAAATGAAAGAAGCTTCGGCTTAAAAGAAGTTGATTTAAGGGGGTTGAAATGCAGATTCATATATAATCAAACACCCTTGGGTGAGCCCAGTTCATGTGGTTCCTAAAAAGGGTGGATTCATTGTGATAAAAATGAGAAGAATGAATTAATTCATACAAGAACCGTGGATGATGGGAGGGTGTATAGACACGAAAACTACTAATCGCTACCAAAGAAGCGATCATTATTATTATCCTCTACCTTCTATTGGACCAAATAAGTTAGCGTTAGGACCCCAATATCACTATATTCTGATAAGACTTGGTTATAAACTGGGATTGCTATAGCCCTTGAGGACTGGAGAAACCACATTTACATTGCTGTGGGAAAGTGCCCCGTAAAGCATGGAATTTATACTTATGTTTTATGAAATTAATAAAAGTGTCGTATTTGGCCACATTTAGCTATTTTGTGCATAATGTATGAATGAAACGTCAGAAAATCCCAGATTTATTAATGTAACCATAACCCTAGTGTATAACAGTTATACACGAGAGGATCGAGGTTATGGATTATAAATCATATCAGTTCAATAAATTAATCAGCTCGGGATCTTCAAATTAATATTATCAAGGCCCGCTATCATTGAGAATGAAGTGACCCTAATCCGGTCACTAATGTGGCGACATTAAAGCGGGAGGCTCCATATATAATAAGATTATATAAGATCGTGACCAAGGGGCGTTAGCTGACTTTTGGGGCACCGCTTGTCTCAAGAATTCAAACAACGCCGCTAGATGATCATATGCGACGCCTCAATCCGGAAAGTCATAAACCCTCGCTTATAATAACCGGCCTTTGAAAGTCACGGGTTAGCCCGGCGAAACGCCGCCCAATACCAGGTTCGAGGCCCACGGGATATACCGAATGTGAAACCATGGACATGGAATCCAACCCTTCCTATGAAGTCGACGCTTGGTTCCCCTTAACTGGTCTCCGAATTGAACAGCTTTGAGCGCCAATTATAACAGTTTATAAATTAATTCTGCTCACTATGACACGGAAACTAAGGATCAAGATATAATGAGGCAAAACCCTAATTTCACCCGACTCTAGTTATGGAACCACTTCTTGGAGGATAGAACTGCATGTTTAAATCAATGGACACTCTAAATTTTCAGCAAAATCGATATCGTAAGGACAAAAGAGTCTTAATCAAGTTTTAGTGGAATAATTCTAAATTAATAAATTTAAAAATAATTACTTAAAGGGTTTAATTAATTATTGAATTTATCGAGTTTGAAATTACAGTCCAGCTGGTCCCAATTCCACCTCCTATATTACTACAATGAACGATTCATGATTTTGAATAACAGACTCTCAGTAATTTTTTAAAATGCATGAGATTTTTATTTTTGAACATAAATAAAATAATTAGTTGTTATTTAAATCGACTTAACTGTCATCACTGAATAATAAAGTGGAAAAGAATCCCAGAAGGCAATAATATTCTGAATCATATTCTATAATTAATCTGCTTTCCTTTATCTAATAAGGATTTGAAATTAAATTCTCAATATTGATGAATTCATTTCATTCACATGTGGGATTTGAATTCTAAGAATATTAAATATACTGAGACTTGTTCCTCATCCGATAAGACTCTAAAACGTACTATAAAAACCTCGAGCAGAGGTGGTATTTCCTTCAAGGGTCAGCTTCTCTTGAGAGAAGAGAAACCAAAAGAAAGGAAAAAGGAGTTTTTTTCATACCTAGTTTCCTAGAGAGTCTTTTTCCTTAGATCCTTTGCCTCCCATGTGTTGAGTACGCAAGGTAGATCTAAAGTGCAAAAACCCAGGGAGTGTATCGTTCAAAATCAATCGCTGAGCCTACACAATCTCAAGGAAGGAGGGCTAATTGAAGACCCCGGGGTGCAGGAGTTGTTTCAACCCCTAGCCAAACAAATCTCCTATAAATGCAGTGAATGGTGCGTGAGCAGATCCGGCCTTTCTTATTATTAATATAAAGTTCAGAGGGTTCAAAATAAGAGATCTTTCCTGAAAATTTTAAACCTAATCCCCAATTCGCCTTCTGACTTTATTCCATCATACATGTCCTTGCGTCACTGCCGTATGATGCCATTTGGATTTTGTAATGCTCCTGCTACCTTATAAAGATGCATGATGTCTATGTTTTTAGACTTGGTGGAAGAGGCTATCGAAATCTTTATGGATGACTTCTCAGTATATGGATCCAGTTTTTAGAATTGTTTGAAATCTCAGAAACAATACTCAGGTGTAAATATTTGGCACTGGCCTTAAATTGGGAAAATAATTTCATGGTACAAAGGTATTGTCTTGGGACACAAGATTTCTATGAGCAGATTGAAGAGGTGTATCTTAAACAGTTGTCATCATAAACTTTTCCCCGCAGATTCATCAAAAAGTCAAAGGGATAAGAAGTTTCCTAAGACATGTTGGTTTTTACAGAAGATTCATAAAGGACTTCTCAAAAAATCTCTAAACCATTATGCCAATTACTTGAAAAAGATACAAAGTTTGATTTTGATGAATTATGCAAGGCTGCATTTGATGAAATTAAATCTAGATTAGTTACAACACCCATCATGGTAACACCTGATTGGAACAAGGAATTTAAAATTATGTGTGATGCCAATGATTATGCAATGAGGGTTGTATTTGGGACAGAACATCAAGATATCTGGCGCTATATACTTGCGCCAATAGAAACCATCAATGAAGCTCAAGAGAACTACTCTACAACTGAAAAAGAGATGTTGATCATGGTGTTTTCTCGTGAAAATCGAGGGCCTTACATATTAGGGAAGTCCCATGAGCAGGTCATTACACTGATCATTCACGTCTGGCTATATGATGGCAAAGAAAGATGCCCAGCCAAGATTGATCAGATGGGTATTATTACTATAAGAGTTTGATATGGAAATTAAAGACAAGAAAGGTAGTGATAATGTGATAGCTGATCACTTGTCTAGATTGGGAAAGACTACTGAAAAAGAAAAATGAAGTGAATTAGAAGAAAATTTTCCATATGAGTAGTTGTTTGTGTTAGCAGTCCAAACAATTTTTCTTTATCGCAACATCTTTTGATTTGAACTGATTCTTGTCTTTTCTATGTCGCAACAATTTTCTCCTGTCATGGTCAAGTCGGGTTGAAACTAATTTTACATGAAAGCCACATGTATGCATGAGTTTCTCATTGTCGCAACATACACTTGAAACATCATAGCTTTCTATCTTGACAATTTTGCTCTGGCAACACTTTTTGCCTGGCTGCAACAATTTTTTGTTCTGTTTAACAATGGGACCAATTTAGTTATAATTGATTTCAAAATTTTATGTCACGACTTTACTTCTACGTCAAGGAAGATAAATTAAAAGGGAATAAAACCCCAGATAGTTTTGTTTGCGACATTTTAATGATGGTACAACCAATAGTGAGCCTATAAATAGATCGGCGTTTGAAACCCGAAAAATCACTGCTAAGCATCAACCAATCAACTGCACCTTCAATATTCTTCACCAAATCTCTTCCCCTCCTTTTGAAAACCCTATATCCCCCAAAAACCTCTTTTGACAATGTCTGAGCCTTTGAATTTGGTTCCGAACCTAAACTAAATCATGCAAGAGTATACTGAGAGGGAGGAAGAGACAATCCAAGTGACCTGGCAAGACAGCCAGGGGAAGAAGAAGGAAGAGTTGAAGCCAAAGCACATCTGAGCAAACTAAGCGAAGAAACAAGAAAGAGCAAAGTGGTTTCAAAGAAACTGGCAATATAAACACGTTGAACCTAAAAGCGAAAAAGTAAATCTGGCTTGAGAGATGGCTTTCGTCGCCTGAGAGACAAACTTCACCAGATTTCAGGTGAGGTGGGCTTCGCAGCGGACTCTCTTCCTCGTAAGAAAATTGTTTAGAAGAGAGAATGGCTTCTTTGTGAGCACAAAGCCTCCTGGTTTCATAGATGTTGTAAAAGAATTCTACAATATGGAGGTTGTTAGGTGAGATAGTTTATATAAGAGGAAAATTGATCTCGTTCAGTAGGGAGCAGATTGACCAAACCTACAATTTGAATGAAAGAAAAAATGGTTCGAAATTTAAGAAAATTATCAAGGAACCAGATTTCCAGAAGATTGTAGACTTGCTGACTTATGGCAAGGGAAAGTAGAATGCAACCAGGAAAAACCCACACGAGTCTATTAAAAGGGGGTGGTTGATAGAACAAGTCATGGTTTGGTTTTATTTCATTTGTGCAGTTATTTTGCCAAACCAACACTCGAGAGTAGGTAGTGTTAGAGAAGGGAGGCGCGTGATCGTTTGTATGCCATCCCGAAGGGTTACAAGTTCAACAAGTGGGAAAATCATAGAAAACTCAATACGAGCTATTATGTAGGTGGATACAGGGACTAACCCCCTCACACACAAATACACAAACAATGTACAACGTAATCACTAGGCCGTATCCCGGTGGAGCAGAGGACCTGAGGAAGAAGAAAATCATCTAACCTCACCCCCGAGACCGACAGAACTACCAAAGGGCCAGAACATAAAGAAAGAGAAGGTAAATCGAGAGAGAGGAACATAGATGATGTAGAAATACACCCAAACATAAATTTTGAAAGTGAAGTCTGCAGTGTCAACAAGAGGCAAGAAGTGAGCCCAATTCTTACCCTCTCCCATACTGAGATAAGCCCATTAGGAGCAAGCTCCTCAAGCCTTGAAAACACCTTCAAAGTAACACTAGTTTGAATTAATAGATATGTTGGAAACACAGGTGCAAATGCAAGATGGACAACAAACAGAGATCCAACTCTAATCAACAGATGGAATATATGGATGCAAGAGTCTAAAAATGGACCAAATATGTAAAGAAGCCCTAAAGGTGAGATAAAGAGTGGAAAAGACATTAAAACAAGCAGTAGAGAATCGGTTTCTAAGAACTCAGGACAAAGAGAAGATGCCTTAATCCTTACACGCCCTGAGGAACAGTGAAACAATAAAATTATGAAAGAGAGAGAAGATTGCATGGAGAAGAACTTGTTGTAGAAGGCAGATGCTTTTAAGTATTTGTACAAGGAACATAAAAAATAAATAAGACTTATGATAGAGAAAAGGGATAAGGAAATGGAGGGCACCCTAAACTATAGGGAAAAGTGTTGGACTGAAAGCTTACATATGATCTACAACAACCTTATAAAAAGGTACTCTTCCTAGGGTGAGTGTGAGGGAACCCTGAACCTAGCGAGTGTGTAGACAAAATGATCTAATCATGAAACGACCCTTTCCATGGAGGGTTTGCATTCAATGTAAGGAAGAAGGCGAGGTCCAAGCAAATCACAAGTCCATTCCCCCAGTTCTCACTTCGCACCGACAAGGCAGCCTGAACCAAGAATTTGTATCTCCCATAGGCATGATAGAAGTAAAGAAAGTAGCTTCTTGTAGTTCTCTTCCCTTTTTCCTCTCTACAACTAGATGTCTTACACTTAAATACTTCAATAAATAATATAAAAACAAGTTTTCGCAAAAATTTGTGCTCACCAGATTTGCATTTGTGTTTATTGTCTATTTCCCTTCCTTTGTGTTCAATAATTAGAAATTGTTAAGATTTGGCAAATAGCATTGCTTAATGAAGAACCCAGTTTTCTTAGTTTAAATTAATGAATGGCTGTGAATTGTTTGGTATACTTGGAATGATTGTGGAATTGAAATGTTATTGTGTTAAGTTTCTTTGAATTAAATGGTCTAATGTAAATAAGCTTGTGAAATAGATTTTACACTTGTAAAATAGCTTAGCAACATATTTAGGTACCTAAATAAGATTTCTTATAGATGAATGAGGTGATGCAAATGAATTAAAAGAAAGTTGTGAAGATATTGATGAATGTATTGAACTTCAAGAATAAGGAAGATTGCAACCAATTGATGGAACAAATATGACCTATAATTATATTTTGCAAACAGCTTAATTATTATGAACCCTGATAAACACTGCACATGGTTAAAAGTATCTCTGAAATAGATTGTGCTAAAGATTAGGGGATGATCTCTAGATTAATCTGGCATTTAAATCTCCAAATGTGTCCCAGAACTTGTTGATTATTAGTCAAGGCAAAAGCCTAAGTAATAACACTAAATGTAGAAGTGATATAGCTTTACTTTTGGAAGATTGAACCTTTCAAATCCTACCTTATTAATATGCATAAGCATACACCTTAGTTCCTTATTTGAGCTAGTAGCCTACCTCGTCATTAACGAGCAAATGAAAAGCCTAGATTCTCTCTTAAGCATAATCCTACAGTAAAGAACCTTTATTTGCCCAGATTACATGACAAATACATCAATGATGGAAGAGGACAAGTTTGGGGGAATATTATTTTAAAAGTACAAGGAAGGATAAGAAGGGTTGAGATAGAAAAACCAATTGAGATGAAAAAGGATGAAGAAAAGAAGCTGTGAAAAGAAAAGTGTCAAGGTGGAATACGTTTGGTCTTGTAGCCTTCCTCCATAGAACAATTAAGTCCTTAGGGGTATTCAACATCTGGTACCCTAATGTCAATTGGTATGGGAGTTAACGAACTGAAGTTCCATAAGGTGTGAAAGCTTAAAATGGCAAAACATTGCAACTGGTCTCCAAAAACCTTGATAAAAAGATGAAAGTAAAAAACTTTAAGATAAGGAAGAGAGAGTTTATTAAAGAGAATGTAATAAGAAGACACTATAAGAGAGATAAATAAATATGCAATCGAAACAAATGGTGTGCTGAGAGTTACGCTGAATGCGGAAAAGTCAAGAATGCATATGAAGGCAAGTATACAAAGTGTAAATGAAATCTAGGTGAAATTAAGCTCTGTAAATTAGTCTTAATACTACCCACCACTTAGCCTCAATGTTATATGCCTAAAAAACCTAATTGATTCCCCAAGGTGGTATATAAGCTTACATTAGTGTGAGAGACTAATATGACAAACAAGCTTATGGGACTTTAAAGAATAAAGGGAGAAAGATATTTGAGTTTGAGTGAATTTATCTGCATACAAATAGGGGTATCCCAAATCAACAAAATGACATCCTAATTCTCCCACTCGTCGTAGCAAAGCTACCCAGATAGCATTTAGGTCAAACCTGTGGATGGGTTTTCACACAAACACTAAATGTTGAGGTTCAATTTGGTGAATTAAATTTGATTTTCATTTGGCAAAAACAAAGAGGTTTTGGGTTTAAACCAAAATAAAAACAAGTTAAAATGTAAAATAGAACCCTTGAAGTGTCGCTACCTGATGCAAGTTCTACAGGTCAATGGTGAGGGTCCTCTGTCATTTCTCAAGGTATGATGACCTATAGTCATCTCCCGAACTGGATCTTCATTTGAAGAAACCCAACAAAAATAATGTTATCCTTTTGAAATGGCCTACTAGCCACTTAAGTTCGGGCCAGTTTCAAACGAGTCTCCTTGACTCCACATTACAATGGGTAATAAATGATAACCAATGAACATCACGTAGATCTAGTACAAGCACCATGAGCACTAAAAGATTACCAAGTACCACCATTCAACATGAACTCCAAGGGATCTACACCAATTAAAAAGAGATCACGACAAAAAGGACTACCCGTGAAAAACAGAAATCGATTCGCGCTGCCATGCAAGAGGGTGATCCTAATCAAATAAAATTTATGGTCCGAAGTTCCTCCCATCACGAGTCGCTTTTCACTGTGATAGTATCAGAAACAACACGGACGGGTTTCATCCTAAAAATGGTTTGTACCACAATGTAATAAAGGCTTTTATTTGGACTTTGATTTGTGTTTCAAAACATGTGGGAATGGTTTGAAAACCGAATTGTAAAACCGAAAGTTGAAGCCAGAAAGTTAACTTTAAGATTTAGGTCACTAACTGTAAGTTGCAGCAAACAAGTGTCCTCTGCTTTATCTCAGCATACAACCTATAGTCCAAGGTATAACCCGATCTGTTTAACTAGCAAATCCTCACCCTTGAAATTCAACTCCTATTTGAGTCAACACAAGTATTACATCTACGGCCCTTTACTCATGAAAACCCAAAGAGTATTTAAAATATCATTTCGTAGGCTTGAAGACCATCTAGAAAGAACTACACAAGATCTGAAGATAAGACAGATCAGATCCTAAAGTATGGAGAGTGGCTGGGCCAAATTAATAATGATTCAATGTTATTCAACCCTAATTTGAGAAGATTGGGGTTGGTAAACATAGTACTGTGGCTTTAATGCAAGAGATAACCCGTATGTATGCTCCCACTCACCAAGCTACCTTCCTTCCTTCAAAGAAAGGAGGTTTAGCTAAGCATCTTTGATGAGTCATCCTCAAGAGGGGTGTTTGGCACCAAGAAAGTAAGAGAAAGAGGAGAGAGAAGGGAGAAAAGCAAAACCTAATTAAAATACGAGACTTTATTTACAAAAATGAAATCTCATAAATTCTTCTCTCCCTTCCCGTCGCTCTCCCCCCAAAATTCCCTGCATTTATTACAAAAAGAGAGGGGGCTTAGGCCACCACATAGTGTGTCATTCAAAAACCTCAACTTGGTTAAGTTAAAGGATAAGAGAGACACACCAAGTTTGAGTCGGTTAGCATTAAATACAAAACATGAGACGAGGCAAAGGTATCTCGGCTAGGTCGAAGAATCTCTCGCTTAGGTAAATGTAACCACAAAGTGCCCATGAATGGAAATTCCCGCTAAGGCCGTAATTTTCGCTTAGCTAGCCAAATTTCATAGCTTAGCAAATTTTCTCATGAGAGCGAAATAGGAATTTTCGCATGAACAAATGCCTAGCGAAACCAGTGATTCATTGGGTTCTGAGATTTTCGCTAAGGTTAAGTAAATTTTCCTTGCTAAGGCAATTTTCTATCTCAGCTTAAAAATTTTCGCAACCTAGCGTAAAATTCCCGCTTGTTGATCTTCACTCCTGTCTTCTACTGCATCCAAGCTTTCACTTTGCCTTGGTTTTCATTGATTTTGGGCTGGTTGATGATCGAACATTGGAATCAATTCACGATTCATCATTTGACTCGAAATTGAACTCCAATAGTGCAAACACTGCAAACAAACTACAAAAATACCCCCCAAATGGTGCAAGTGGTACCACAAGACTTGAAACACTCAATTGGTATTAATGACAATGACTGAAAAATAAAAAGCACCTCAAAACTTATCTAATATAGTTCAAAACAGACTTTTTGGGCACCTTAATCACACCCCCTAACCGAAACGCCACATAGTCCCTTAAAGAATGCAAAACAAAAGGAGATGCATGTAGTGATTTGCAAAGTTTATGATTCAAAAGGTATATGCAATATATAAACATTGCTTTTAAACTAAAAATTGACATCACAATTGTAAAACCGATATGGAAAGAACTAAATCCATACAAGAACAATTCTAGGTCAATCTTGGTTCCGGCGATTCTCAACTGAATTTCCTAAATCTGGGTTCAATGATCTTTATACAAACTTATCAAGCTTCAATAAATTGCAAAATTTGTCTCCCTAACCTAGCACCGATTAAGTACTCTAAGCTGTTAAACACCTAGATAAGGATATTACTACTTTTCTTATTCAACTACATTGTAGAAGCAATGCTTAAAATTCCATTTCTACCTAAAGTCCGTGTAACGCTGTCGACTGAAGGATTCAACCAATTAAGGTTTAGGGGCATCAAGCCAAAAGGATCACTTAATTCACAAATCCCTGCTGTGTTTCACCTGACTGTGGAGTGATTTCTTCAAAATTCACACCTACAAATCTAGACTCACCTATCCACCCATGGCAAAACACTAAATCTGATGACCCAACCAATTAAGGTTTAGGGCACTGTGTTTTCAAAGGTTCACTATACACCTCTGACCGTTCGGGTTTCAAGCAAAACTTCAATGACTTTATTTTTCTCTTTTCTTCTTTTCTTTTCTTTTCTTTCTTTGCTTTTTCTTTTTCTTTTTTCTTTTTGGAAGACAACATTGGTCTTCAAAAGTATAACACAAACCCATCCCAGGCTGCCAACATGTGCAGGCCTATGCAAAGCTTAAAGAAGTAAACAAATTCACACTCTATTGAAATAACTGGAGTGCAAGATGAATTAGCAGCAGGAGAAATTCAAGTTGAGCATGTTGAACTCGGTAAGTGCCAAAATTGTTTCAAGTATGAATTTGTTCTAACATAGAGGTGACAAAACAAAGGCTCAATTTCCCAACATAAAGCACCAATTGTCCATCAGAGTAACTAATCTGTTCAATGAAAGAAAAACATTGCCATGTGGTAAAGTGTACAAAACACATGTACAAAGTCAGATATATATAACCTAATGCTTTTGATATAGCCAAAGTGGCTAATACATGAATATCAAGCTAAATATGTACAAAAGTATCACCGCCATCATGGTTATTTACTACATAAATATCTCACCCAAGATCAGAGCGCTGATGTCGATAACTATACAAAACGCAAAGAGACCCCCGCTATGGTGGTGGTGGTGGTGGGCTCGTAGCCGCGCCGCAGCCGTAACATCCAAAGAAGCCGGCTACCGTGGGCGGGGTCCTCTCCGATCAAAGAATACGAGGAAAGACCAGCGGGTCATAATCAGGCCGCGATGGAATGGCACTCAATAACCTCGATCCTAGGCTGCCCGCTGCAGTCGCTAGTGAGCAGATAGCATCCATCACACCAAATCATCTCTCTCGAGCCGACATGACCGCATCCTACGGGAATTCAGCCGGGGACAGGACGGGTCAGAGTATCAGCCGCACGGGCCGACATGGCCTGTGGAGGGGAGGGGATGGAGGTGACATCTCAGGGAACCGCACTCCACGCATTCGGCCTCGTGGCGTATATCATCCCGCATGGCGGTCCCTGGCCTCCCGACCCAGACTCCTCCCGGTCCCGTGGTCGTGAAGTGGAAAGATACTGGGCATAGTCATCACCCGCTCCACGACTACGACCAGGGGCATCGAACCTCATCTCAACCCGGGCTCCTCCGGAACCCATACGCTCGAGAACATGGCAGAGGAGTCTCCGCATAAGTAGTGGGATGCTCTCCGCTCGTGCTAGGTCCTTCCGATGGACCTCTCCGAATCGCAAATGTAGAGGCCATCACCAGCCTCGGGGGAGGCTGAACCAAAATCTCCCCGAGATCCAGCCGCTCCGTGATGGCTCCCTCCTCCGCACATACGCCGCAGAGGGAATAAGCTCGTAAGGAATAGGTGGTCTATCGCCAGCGATCCGAGGCTGAGCCGCTCCCTGTGAAAAATACCGGACCAACAAAGTGGTGTCTCTCCGCCGTTGCTCGAATCCATCTCCCCGCGAGGCGGGCGCCCACCCCAGAACTCCTCAACATTGGTCGGCAGATACGCAGGCCAAGAGTCACAAATATCTGGCCGCTCCGCATCCGCGGCGATCGCCGATATCGAATCGAAGCCTCGCGACCACCGATCCTCGAGATGTCATGGACTGATAGAACTGCAATACCACTCTGGGGTAGTAATGCTGTCTCGGAGTCATGAAGGACAATAGTGAATACCCGATTAACCCCATGGACCCTGGTGATTCAGGATCACCAAGGCGGACGCCTGAAGTACTCTGACCCGATGGAATGATTCGCGATGGAGTCGCACATCTCCTGAACGGGTTCCCTACTTAACAACGGCTCCTAATCCTCGGTGAAAGGTGCGACAATTGCGGTGACAGTCGCTCCGCGTAAGATGTGATCGTGACCCGCTGTCAGCCGAGAGGATGATGACTCGCCTGGGCCCGATGTGCCGTCCGCTCGAGGCCCGGGCCTCCGAACTCTCCTCTCGAGGCACCGTGATGGAGCACCTGGTCCCATCCGTGTCCGATAGCGCCTAATCCCCGAGGCTCACCGTGCACGGCGGACCGCTGATGGTACTGAGCCGGACTGAAATGGGCCTCTCTCCGGCAATCGACCACCCGAGGCCGATGGCTGGGACCCACCCCGAAAGTACGAACCATACCGATATGTAACTAAAATAATCGAAGGGCTCACTCACCAAAATGCACTGATGCACCGTAACTAAACCGAGGCTCCCTGTGGCTACCGAACCACTAAAATAGCAAACGAACCGTGGCTCACCGGTCGCATCAAATCGGGCTCAACAGCCAAATACACCCGAGCAAAGATCAAATGTTTCGGGCAGTGGCACTAAAGTCGAACCAAAGCACAGCAGTTGATGGCTCAGCAGGGCAATGAGTTGTGGTCAGGCGCTACAGGGTGGAGGCTCACTAAAGGTCTGGCCAAGGCGGGGCCAGAGATCAAGGCCAGCATAGTGCACACCGGGTAACAAATGAAAACCACGGCACGAGGTCGGGGTGCAGTAAGGCAATGAGGCTCTGGCCATCAAGCCTCGACAGAGATCAGGGACCTTTGTCACACAAGAAATACTGAGACTCAGTGAACTACGGCGCAAGAGAGGTCGAGCTTCAGTGGCTTCACGAGGGGGAAGAATGAAGTGACAATTGCCAACCCTCCCCCCGTATATATAGGACTAAACGAAAGGTACGAAAAGTCTTCCCTCTTCATTTCGCTTATTTTTGCGACTGGGCCTCACAGCCTTCCTGCAATCCAAAAAAGAAAAAAAAAATTTACATTAAATATTACTACTATAAAAATTATTGTTATAAAATTTACTATATGAACTATAAATAAAATTTAACACACAATACTATACTGTATAAACAAATTACTAATTATCAAAAACTACTAAATTAAAAATTTTCTAAAAATAATTGAAATTAACTAAAATTTACTAGCTTAAGACAAAAAGTAAAATTTGTGGAACTCGTATCTGGCTTATGAAAACACCGAATCGGGCCTAATATCTCAACATTACTCAAGGAGAATGATCTCTCAACCCCGCAGTAGCTCAACGACTCCATAGTGTCGGGTGCCCAAATGTTGGATCCATTCACCGATGGCTTTTGAATTACAATGGCTTTAATTGGTGTTGATGGCAAGACCAATATCTCCTCATCTCCATGGCTTATTACTCCTCGTATTTCCCCGTATGACCGTGTTTTCCTGCACACTGATCAATTGAAACAACTTCATCAGAAATTTGATTTTCAGTTTCTAATAAATTTTGCTTGTTGTTCAAATGGAAGATGTTTAACTCCAAAGTCATGTTACCAGTTGCAGCCGCATGACTCCATTCCCAAGAATTTATTATTGTATCACGTGGGCCGTAAATGGTCTTCCTAAGATGATTGGTACATGATTGTCTATTTGCAATTGGTTCAAGAGTCAGCACTACAAAATCTACTGGTAGTAGAATTTGTCTATTTCACTAAGACATCCTCAACTATCCCCTTAGTGGATTTTCACCGATCTATCTACCAATGATAGTGTGATGTTGGTAGGTTTAAGTTCACCTTAAACTCAGATGCTTGTATATCAATACCAGATTAAAGTTAACACTGCTCCTAAATCAAGTAATGACTTACGTCTATGCAATTCCCACCAATATCGGGATCAAATTGTGGGAGATCCCGATCCTCAGATTTGACAGGTATTTGCTTGATTATGGCACTGACTTGTTCAGTGAGAAATGCTTTCTTCTCAATGCCTAATCCCTTCTTGATTGTGCAAAGATCTTTCAAAAATTTTGCATAAGCAGGCACTTGTTTGATTATGTCCAAAAGAGGTATGTTAACCTTCACTTGCCTTAAGACCTCTAAAATGCCTGCTTGTTGAGATGCCTCTTCTACCTCTAAGTGCTTGTGGAAATGGAGGTGGTATACGATTTCATTGAATCCTCCTTTAGGAGAATATGCTCAGACTGCAATTCTTCTCCTTGCATGGATTCTTCAACAGGTTTTGGCATAGGCTGATCAACCTCTTTTCCACTTCTCAGGGTAATTATAGCCTTAACCTCATCCATTCCCGAATTGTTGGATGACCCTACCTCATGAATTCCCTTAGGATTTGGAAGTGTTTGAGATGGAAACCTCCCTCACTCAGCACCGTCGATCTCATGATCAAACACCAGAGGTCATCACTTTCATCAGATTTGGCCTCCCATCTATCTCTTATCCAATGTACCTCTACAAAGATCAACCTTTCAGGCCGCCTGCACATTAATTCCTTTTGTTCCCTCAACAAAGTTGCCCACCACCAATCTTACTCAAATTCAATATGGCTTGTTCCCATCGAGAAGAGGATGATGGTCAAGCTGGTGGATCGTGAGGGAACCAAATCGAGGTTCGCACCCTGGGTACATGTGGGGTCGGGTCTCCATGAGAGGTTGGGTGATTCCTCCAATCGGAATTGTAGGTATTACCATGGAGCATTGGATTGTCAGGGCTTGTATCGTCTCTACGTTGTTTGCACATTCCGACATCAAATCCTTCACTCCAGGGCCATAGACATGATTCTACCGGGGTGCACAGGATTGGAAATCGGGTGCAAGGATCGACTGCAGGTGATTTTCACCACCGCATGCACCTCTTAGAGTCGCTTGCTTTCAAGCTCCTCCACTTTCCTCGCTGGCTAGGGTGGAAATCCTAGCTCTCATCTCTATTTCCTTTTCCGGGCAAAGGTATTACATCCCACCCCAGTTAATCAAGTGGTCTCAACTCATCCATTTCTCTATGGTTGGGCTCATCCCAACCCTTAGAAGTTTCCAGCCACGCACTTAAAAAATCCATGGCTTCATCAGATGCTTACTTAGAAAGTCTCCCCACACATAGTTTCCTGCAAAAAGTCGCCTCATGGCGAGACATACCACCATAGAAGTGCCCACCAACATCCATGTATCAAAACCCACGACGTGGACAAAGTAATCGATGGTTTCCATAAATCTTTCCCAACACCGTAAAATCTCTCACCATCCCGAGCCGCGTAAAGGTATAAATTTGTCTTTTCAAATTATTGGTCTTATGAGCACCGAAGAACTTTTCGTGAATTCACCGCAGCCTCAAATTCCCCAATTTCTAATGGTTCTAGGCCTCACGAGTTGAGCCACATTCGCCTCGCCCTGTAGTCAATGGAAATGCTTTTAGCTTCAGCAAATCCATGTCCATCATACCTTCCTTGAAGGTAGTGCAAACCTCCTCAAAATCCCTAATATGAGTGTATGGATTTTCATTTTCCATACCATGATATGTGGGGAGTAGGGGTACCAAATATGGCCTCACTGCTACATCTTCAACAGGAGGAATGATACAGGATGGGGCACTAACTCTAGGAGGGTGGATGTGATCCCTCATGGTTCTATAGGCATTTGGATTCATGGGGGTTCCTGGTTGACTCGTTGTCTCGCATGGGATCCATGGACGCTTGGTACACTAACTTCACTAGCCAGGTCAAGTCAGTAATTTATCCTATGCACCCAATTGATGTGTCTCTATCCCACTGTTGCATAAACACCTGTTACAAAATTTAGAGACAACAAAGAGCAACTACAGAGCTTGCAAAAAGATTAAAATTAACTAACAAAATAAATAAAAAAATGGTCGAATGAGGAACCTGGAACAAAGCAAGGCAAGCATCAATAAGGCCGAACCTGGCGCCTCGTAATCAGTTAAAAGAGGTGTGTTGTTACCTTCACTTGTGATGTGGATCACAAGTACACCTTAACTTACCATTAGTAGTTTAGCACCATCCCTAACGTGCCATTTGATTCGTACACAAAGAGGGGTGATCCTAATCAACAAAATTCTATATCCTGTTCCTCCCATCGCCGTAGTCAAGCTACTGCAGTATAGTGGTCTAGGGTCGAACACGGGGATGGGTTTTCATCCTAAAAATGGTTTGCATCTGCATGAAGGTAAGGCTTTTTATTTGACTCTTGGATTTGTGTTTCAAAACAAGGGGAATGGTTTGAACCGAGAATTGTAAAAAACTGGAAAGCCAGCGAAAGTTAACTTTGAAGATTTAGGTCACTAACTCGTAAGTTAGGCAAAATGTCCCTGGGTTTTATCCGCTACATGACATGCAACCTATAGTCCAAGGCATAACCGGATCTATGTTTTAACTAAAGGCAAACCTCACCCTTGAAATCAACTCCTATTTGAGTCAACACAAGTAACATGCATCTATGGCCCTTTAATGCTTGAAACCCTAGCATTTAAATATCATTTCGCAGGCTCGTGAAGACCATCTAAAGAACCACAGTATCTAGCATTAAGTATGCACTGTATCCTAAAGCATGGAGAGTATTGGCCAAATTAATAACATTCAATGCTATTCAACCCTAATTTGAGAAGATAATAAACATAGTACCTATGGCTTTAACAATACAAGAGATTTCACCAAGATATGTCCCACCACTCGCTAGCTTCCTTCCTCTCTTCAAAGAAAGGAGGCTTATTACATCTCTTGAGTCATCATCCTCAAGAGGGGTGTTTGCACCCAAGAAAGTAAGAGAAAGAGGAGAGAGAAGTGGAGAAAAGCAAAACCTAATTAAAAATACGAGACTTTATTTACAAAATGAAGGGCCACACCCTTCTCTCCTTCCCGTCTCCCCAAAATTCTCTATATTTATTACAAAAAGAGAGGGGTTTATATAGGCCACCTCAATACATGAAAATACCAAAAAACCTCCCAACTTGGATAAGTTAAAGGACAAGGGAGTAATACACCAAGTTTGGAGCTCCAAGAAGATAAATACAAAACATGACGAGGCGTTGCATTTCGCTAGTCAAGAATTTCGCTTAGGTAGCGAATCACAAGGCCTAGCTTAAAATGGGAAATTTCACATACGTAATTCTTCGCTTAGTTAAATAAATTTCGCTGCTTAGCGAAATTTTTCGTGAGTAGCTTAAAAATAGGAATTTTCATGCACGCTGCCTAGCTTAAATCAGGTGATCTAAATAAATTTGAGATTTCGCTAAGGTTACAATTTTCCTAAGGTTGCGTAAATTTTCGCAATCCTAGCTTAAAATTTTCGTAATCTAGCGAAAATTCCCCGCTTTGCTGATCTTCACTCCCGTCTTCACGCATCCAATTTTCTTCACTTCGCTTCGTTTTCATTGATTCGGCCGGGTTGATGATCGAACATTGGAATCAATCTTCATGATTCATCATTTGACTCGAAATTGAACTCCAATAGTGCGCAAACACCTGCAAAACAACCAAAAATACCCTCTAAATGTCATAAGTGGTACTAAGAAGACTTGAACACTTCAATTGCTATTAATGATATGATTAGTTACACAAAAGCACTCCAAAACTTATCTAATATAGGGTCTCAAAATTGCACTTTTAAGCACTAATCGTGACCTCCAAAGAGCCTCCAGATCTCGCGCCCCAGCTGTACCTTCTCGCTTCAAGGAGGAACGGATTTTAGTTTCGCCATCCTCCGAGTTGTCATCCTGAGGGTGTTTGGATGCCGAGAGGCGGAGAGAAATGAAAGCGGAGAGAAAGTGGAGCGAAACTAGGAGAGCTGAAAGCTTCTCCCTAAAATTTTGATTGATCATGAAGTCGACATGACCGAGACTTATATATGCTCAGAACAAGGGGAAATTACAAAAACAACCAAAATCATAAGGTATTAGAAGGGATAAAATAGGAAGAAACAAAAAATTGCAACAAAAACAACAAAAGCATGAAATAGCAGGAGAACAATGGCTGCAGGATGAACAGTGCTTGCTGGAGGCATGAACAATGGTAGAAGGAAAAGCATTCCTGCAGTGGTCCATTATTCTTCACTTTCTGCTCTTCTTTCCTTCTAGGATCTGATCTGCAACGATGAGTTCAACTAGGGTTCTTCGTGTTTGAATTGACTCGATAATTTTGGCCAAAATAGCTTGCAAAAACTACAAAATTAGCCACAAAATGCGATCAGTAGAGTAGTAGGGACCTTAATGTGCAAATCGGGTTAATTAGAATGATTACTACATAAAAAGCACTCAAAACCTATAATAAATAGGGTTCAAAATAGCACTTTTTGGGCACTAATCAGTAATATCCCAAAATATTAACTAATCCGCCAAGGAAGAAGATAGAACATCACACACTCACAAATCAGGGTGGAATAATTGGATTGTATACACAATAGAAATTACTTGGCTTTTTAGTAAACTTAATTGAAAATCTTCCTTATTCTAGTTTGTAAACATATTTAGAAATAATTTCACAACTAATTTATGTTTCCTGCCAAATTGTGGATTTTACCATAAAATTGTCCTTAAAAATTGAGAGCTAAATTGTTTGAGGACAAACAACATTTTTCTTTTCGTTGCTTTGGGATAAACAAAACTTTAAGTTTGGGGGAATTTGATGAGTCCTAAACTAATCTATTTTTATCCATTTTTCTGGCATAATTTTAGAAGTTTATAATTCATGTTAATGCTGAATTATAGAATGTTCACCAACTTTTGTTTTGCAGGTTTTTAAATGAAGAGGAGATAATTCCAGCAAGAAAAGCAAAAAATTGGCCAGAGCATAATTCTCTATCCCAACATAGTTTCAGTATGTCGTGACGAAATCCCAAATGACAAACAGGAGTTATGTCGCAACAAGGATCAAGTTGAACTCAAGCCATAAATGAAGACTGTCACGACATAATTTTTGATAGACTGGCTGATTTCTATTGCGACAATGGATTTTTATGTCGCGACTAAGATAAAGAAGTTCATAAAGAAGAATGTCGCGACATTCCTAACTCATGTCGCGACACTGATCAAGCACATGGCAATGGAACTCATGTCTCGAAATCTCACAACTTTCTCGCGACATAAAGAATTGAAGATAGCAGAAGAGCTCTGTCGCGACAAAAGACAACTATGTCGTGACACAAAATCCATAGTCAGCTCTGAAGGGCAAAAAAAATCTGTCGTGATAGAGAAATTTTATGTCTCGACTGAAAATAGCACAACAATGAGACAAATCAAGACAAAGTGCTTGCGATATAATTTTCTATGTTAAGACGTACATTTCACTTATGATTAAGATTCATAGTGTGATCATATGTTATACAAAAACAACTATGTCATACACAACATTCGAGTCGCGAATGAAAGATAAGAAGACTCATTGTACGTAGAATTTTTAAGTCCCGATAAACACAACATGAGGATGAAGTGAACTCTGTTACGCCATAGACGACTATTATTATGATAGAGATGACTACTATCGCGACAGAAGAAAGACAGTAAAGAAAACAAAGGCAAAACTCTCTGTCACGACAAAAGAAGATTATATCACAACAATAAAAAATTGCTAAGTAAGAGATTTCTGTCGCGACAGAGAAGTTTATGTTGTGACAAGAAATTGAAGAGGCATGAGACTAACCAAGACAGATATGTTGCAACAAACAGTTCAGCTAGTGACTAGGCACAAAGATGATTAGGTCACAATAAAGAAAAAGTCTGACGCGACAATAGACCATGTGTAACTGTGAGAAACTCTGTTGCAACACAAAAATTCTATGTCGTGACTTAAAGCAACGCAGTAGAAAGAAACTTAGTTGCAATAAAGATTTTTTTTTTTTTTTTTGCGACATACTATTCAAGTAATCAAGCTGCAAGGTATTTAAGAATTGTCGTGACACAAGAAAAGCTTTGTCGTGACATAAACCAGACAACCTCAGAAGAACTATGTCGCGATAGAATTTGAGAAGATAGCATAAAACTATGTCACAATAGAAAATGCATGCCACGACAAGATGCTAGGCGATAGAGATGAAAACTTTGTCGCGATAGAACTTTCTATGTCGCAACAAAGTTACTAATTGGGCCAGAATTTTTGGGAATTCACAGTTAGTGCCAAGAAGTGCGGCCCATCATTTGAAAATCTATAAATAGACACATCTAGGGCACTATGCGCAGCTTCCGCAAAACCAGGAACTTCTAGGTAGCTGGAGACTCTTGTATATATTTTTTTCTTTTTATTTTTCTTTTGTTTTGTTTAGTTTTTAGAGTACCATTTTAGCTAGTTTTTCTTTTTGGATTGAATATAAATCTGGTTTAAAGTTTCGAGCTGGGTTCGTTGTAAAATTTTATTTTTCATTTATGTCTGATTAAATGAATTTGGAACTTTTCTGAAGTTCATTTAATTCAGTTCATTTGCAATTTCAGTGAATTTACCTAATCTGTTAGTCACTACCATTTGTAATCCAGCTTTGAAAAACTGAGCTCCATCTGGGAATGGATCAATGTGATTATTATTTTCTACTCAACTTGAAAGAAGTTCATAGTTCGAATGTTTGATTTATTTAATTGTTATTATTCTTGAAGCTACTTGTTCAAATATTAGTAGCTTGTACCTAGAAAAGGACTGTACCTTGCTCTGATTTCTAGGAAGCCCTCTGAGTGACACAGAGATGGAGAATCATGAGAGTGTGGAGCAGTTACTTGGGGTATGTTAGATTAATATTACGAAACAGCTAAACTTCGAAAAATCATTTAGATAGATCACTAACTTACTTATAGTGTGAGGATAGTTTGATGATGTATCAATTTAATTGATCAGAGGTTTCTCCGCAATTTGATAAGAGGGTCTTGATCCTATGTTAGGATAAGGGCAAGAAGGCTTGTAATATCCTGTCTATAGAGGCAAGAAGTCTTTAGTCCTAAGAAATGAGTATGAAGCACTGCAAAGGAAAAATACCTAGATTTTAGAAAGAGGTTTCTATTCTACAAGTAACTAATTAGATCCATATATCTAAAAGGAATATGGATCTCTAATTAGTGAAATGTATGGTTTATGGAGAAATCCAAACTATACTACCTTACATCTTTGACAAATTCAGATGTCAAACTAATGGCTAAATATGTCATAAAAATGATGCATAAATTCATAATTGCACAATGATCTACTTCCTAGTGTTACTTTATCCAGTGAATCCAATCCATTTATTTGAATTATTTACATGTTGTTATAGAGTTTTATCAAGTTTTTGCTTTTGCTTAAGTTTAGAAACAAATCATTTTGACTTTGGAGTTCAAATAGCAAAGATCTTGAGTAGAAGGGGTACTTGAAATTTAGATTTATCATCAATCATCGTGGGAATGATATCTGGACTTAAATCCATTTTATTACTTATACGACTGCGGCACTTCAGAAGGATTTCTGTACTCAAAATCAATTTTAATGGATCCTTCTTTCAAAAAGGGGCTAAACACATTATTTTATTTAAAAATTTAGTCAAACAAGTTTTATGGCTTTTTAACTGGGGACTGAAAAATCTTTGGATGGAATTGCTAATTAATTCATCATATTTGGTCTATGTTTAAAAATCAGTCAATCAATATCCAATAGGGAGATAAAGAACATACTAGAGAAGACAGTGAGTACAAGCAGGAGAGACTGGTCAATAAAGCTAGATGATGCATTGTGGGCCTATAGAACTGCTTATAAGTCTCCAATTGGAATGTCCCCACATAGGATTGTATTTGGAAAGCCTCGTCATCTGCCACTTAAACTGGAATATAAGGATATGTTGGCTATCAAGAAGCTGAATCTGGATTGCCAAGCTGCTAAGGTGAAGAGATTACTACAGTTAAATGAATTAGAATAACTGAGAAATGAAGCCTATGACAATGCCAGAATCTATAAGGATAAGACTAAGAGATGGCATGATCAGAGAATTATGAGAAAATATTTCAAAGTAGGAGAGTTAGTTCTATTATACAACTCAAGGCTGATACAGCTCCCAAGAAAGCTCAAATCAAGGTGGAGTGGTTCTTACACAGTCATTGCAGTCACACCATTTGGAGTAGTAACTTTGAAGACAGAGTTTAGAATTGAGTTTAAAGTGAATGGTCAAAGACTATTATATTTGAGGAATTCTAAATGAAGAACAGTCTGAGATTTGAAATTTTTTGAAGAGAATTGCTTAAAATAGTGTATATTGCAACAATGTATAGCTAAAGACATAAAAATGAGCAACTTCTTGGGCCTACCCAAGCAATTTTTATTTTTATTTTCCTTTGATAGCTTGCTTTTAATTAATTTGGTATGTTTTTAGTTTTGTTTTTAAGTTTGATTTTAATGTTAGTTGATTCTTATTGTTTTTCAGGACAATAAAGTTGATTATTAAGTTGGGGATATTGTCAACGAGTAGATTTGAGCAAAGAATGAAATTCTGTAATTGAATAAAAAGAGCATGCTCAACAATCATGTGAGAAATTTCCAATTAGCTTTCTTAGTCAAATTCTTTATTTCCTACACAGTTGCATATGTTGTTGAAATTTGAAAATTGAGCTAAATTGTCATTGCTAGAATTGAGATGCTTAGTTCATGATAAATTTGTTTTCACAAGCATAATTTGAATGATTTAGATGGATTGCATGCTGTCTGGTGTGTTAAACTAATTATAATGACTCAACATTTTGATAAAAATGGAGATTATGATAAAAATGCATATTTTGTCGCAACATAATCTCTATTTGTCGCAACAAATACCAGTCCAATCTTTCTCAGTTTAAGGCAAGTTTGTCGTGACATTTTATATTAAGGGTACGACATTCGTATGTCACGACATTTAAAACCTTTGTCGCAACAAAGGTTCACTATGGAAGTCTAAAAGTTTTTCGTGACATTTTAATTCATTGTCACTACATTTTATTGTCGTCACATTTGTTTGCTTGAATTTCCATTGTCGCGACATTGTTTTAGCCCTCATAGTCATTTATTTGTCAAGACATAGAAATTTTTTTCACAACAATTTTGTTTTGCGACTCACAATTTTGTGTCGCGACATCAAAATCTTGTGTCGCGACATAATTTTGGTGCTTCAAAGCTACTGTTTTATTACAACATAGAAATTTTTGTTACAATCGATTTGTCGTAACATATTCCTGTGCCTATAAATAGAGAACTTCAAATATTTTGAATTTGAAATACCATCTTCTCTCAAACCTTAGAGCCCTAGAACCTTTCCACATCCTTTTCAAAACCCTAAAACCCAATCCAGCTACCGACAATTTCTAAACAGTAGAGTTTGATCCCAAACTTGAACGAAATCATGGAGAAGACCATAAGACAGAGAGATCTTGAATGGAAGAGAGAGCTAGAAGAAAGAGATCAAATGTAGAGAGAGGAGTTGAATAAAAATGAAGAAGCCTACTGGAAAGAGCAAAAAGAAATGAATGATATTCTAGTAAGAATGCTGGAAAAAAGAGATCAGGGAAACCATGGTATTTTGGCTTCTAGGGAGCAAGCATGGCTGAATAGATTGCATCATTGTAGTGAGAGTTTAAGGTTAATGACTCAAGAGCATATCAATATGAGGGAAACAATGGAGTCCATAGGGAAAAGGCTTTGTGAGATGACTAAAGAAAATATAGAAATCCTCAACTAGGCCATGGCAACAGTGTTAGGGAAGAAGAAGGTGCCACTGCCAATGATCCAAATCTCTTATATGATACCTTGTACCATTGTACTTCAAGATGTGCAAAACCCTGTGATACCTTTTAGTCAGCCTATTTAAAAACAAGAAATTCCCTTTGTAGCTCCAAGAATTATTCCAAATGACCCCCCAACAATAATATATTGCCTAGATCCAAATTTCCAAGGGAACCTTCAAAATCCCCAATAAAGCCTAAGAAGAAATTAGTCTCTTGTTTGTAAATGTTTCATCTGAATGCTCTCTGTAATATTTTTTTCATGATTATAATAAAATCTCTTTGATGAATTGGTTCAAATTGTGTCTTATCTTGAAGTTTTAGCATTTTGATACATACCTTGAATACATAAGATTGTGAGTTGATTGTTTGGTTGAATTGGAAAAATTGTTTGTGAATTACTTGTGCTATGATTGGAATGAAATGAATTGTTGAATCAAAATGAACTTCTGAATTGTACATTAGCAAAGTAACATGTTTAGGAACCAAACAAAACAAACTAATGATGAAATTGGGTAGGATAAGTTGAGCATAATTGAAAAGTTGTGATGTTAATAACAACTAGGCTGAAATTTTAGATTCTTGAATACTAAAATGAATGACAATACTAATAAGGTTGATAATTCTAGTTTTCTTGAACAGTGCAATTCAAATAATGACTAAAAACAAGCACATTGGTCATAGTACCTTGAAAACTTATTTAGCTTGGGTTAGGAACACCTTATTAGATTTATCATAATTTTAGTCTCAAAGAGTCCTAGAACTTGTTATATTATTAAAGGCAAGATCCCAGGCATCACAACTAACAAGAAATGATTTAAGCCATTCTTGGAAAGTTTGTGCCTTTCAAAGCCTACCCTATGATATGCATATGCACATAGGCATACACTTTAGTACCTTGTTTGAGCCTAATGCCAAATTTCATCATTGAAACCACATGAAAAACCTAAACCTTTCCTCAAATCTAATCCTTCAATAAAGAACCCTTTGTTTGCCTAATTTTCAAAAATAGTGCATGAAAAGTGTCAAGAGGACAAGCTTGGGGGAGTAAAATTTTGAAATGAGAAGAAGGATGGGAATTAAGAAGGTAAAAGGAAGATAAACTGAGAAAATATGTACTAAAGAAGGTGCACAACAAAAAACATAGAAGCTAAAAAAAAAGCATACAATTTGAAGGGAGAATGTGTTTTGCCTTGTAGCCTTCCTCCCTTAAGCCATTAAGTTCTTAGGGGTGTTCTACACCTAGTACCCTAATGTCAACTGGTATGGGAGTTACTAACTCAAAGCTTGCTAAGGGTGGTAGAAAGCTTAAGAAGGCAAAACATTGCACCATTCCCAAAACCTTGAATAAAAAGAAAAGAACTTCTAAAATGAAGGAACATAATTGAAAATAGAAAGTGGAAAAAGAAAAATCCACAGTGGAAAATATGTAAAAAGATGCACCAAACCAAGTTTGGGGAAGCATTAAAGATGTATTTAGTAGAGAAAGAAAGGATGAGAAATTTGAAGGCAAAATGTTGAACAGTATGTGCACTTTAGGTGAACTTGAGCCTTTAATGTCCAGTCAACTACCTAATGCCCAAGCCATACATTACAAGCCTATAAGACCTATTTGATCCTGAAGGTGGTGTTATACCTAAATCAATGGAGAAAAATATGACCAACAAGCCTATGGGACCTAAGTCACTCTAAAGAGACTTCTATTCCTATTAGTAAATTTCATAAGGCTACCTAACCTGCAAATTTATCATAAAGGGAAGACCAACAAACACTTTCACATCAGAGGTCAAGAACTATATTGTTTACATTCTATGAATTGTCTGTTTATTTGAATGTTCTGAATTGAAAATCTTTAGGATTCATGAATTGAAGTTTAGTTGGAATTGATATCACAACTTACATTTCACCTAATCAAGATTGTTTATATTTTGGAAAAGATGATTGAAAATCAAATTTTCGTAAAATCAGTATAAATTGTTTAGAACAAACAATGAATCTTTTCTTTTCTTGGGGACAATAAACACTTTAAGTTCGAGGGAGTTTGATGAGTGTGAAACTCATCTATTTTTAAGTCCATTTTTCATGTATATTTGAGGCTTAAAAGTTCAATTTAATGTAAAATTATGGAATCTTCACCCAGATTTGTGTTTTTCATAAATTTAATGCAAAAGAAGCAAAATCAGCAAGAAAATCAGAAAAAGTGGGTAAGGCAAGAAAGAATGAATGTCGTGACAAATTTCATAATTGTCACGACAAAATTGAGGGCTAGTAACAAAAGAAATGCCGCAACAATCGGATCCCTGTCATGACAAACATTAAAATAATCCTTAAGGAAGCAGCAGAAACCTTGTCGTGACATTTACCAACTTTATCGTGACACAGTTAAGGCAGAAGGCAGTTGAAAGAATGTCGTGACATTTCACAACTTTGTTGCGACACATTATGTGAAGAAGGCAGAAAAAAAAATGTTGCAACATTTGACAACTTGGTCGCGATAAAGAATAAGGCAAATGGCAGCAAAACATTGTCACGACATATAAATGATTGTCCTAACAACATATTAGATGAATTCATGAGGAAACACTGGAAGAATGTCATGACAAAACAAAGGGAAGAAGGAAAAAAGAATGTCGCGACATAGAAAAGTTTGTCACGACAATTTTGAGATAGAGTTAGCTGAACTTTGTTATGACATTTAACAGCTTTGTCGCGACAAAAAAAAACGAAGAAGAAGGCAAAGAAAGTTTGTCACGACAATGAATAGCTTTGCCACGACAAAATCAAAGAAGAATGACCAAGCGACATTGTCGTGACAAGCTTGCAACAAAAGCTGAAGACATAGGAGTTGCATATATGTCGCGACATTTCACATTTCACATATTTTTCGTGACAAACACTTTTGGAAAGCAACATCAACAATTGTCATGACAAACAAACAACAGAGCCTAACAACAAAGAAGGATGCTCTAATGTCGCGAAACTGCCACGATTGTCACGACAATGTACCCTAGTTGAGCATGCACTGAAAACCACATATTCTGCATGGAATTCCGACCCATCATTTATGAAGCCTATAAATAGAAAAAGATAGGGCAAGAAAATATACATAATCGAGGGCAGCATCTTCAGGGGACAAAGAGAAAGAGAGAGGAAGCTTTTGTACATATTTGTATTTTCTTCTTTTATTTTTCTTATTTTCTTTGATTTTTATTTTCATTTTCAAGGATTTGAGTAATTGATCTGAGTTGTAATATTGAGATGGGATCTTTGTATATCAAGCTTCATTTTTATATGAACTTGAGTGGAATCTAGAAATATTTCTGGAACACATTTTGATTATAGTTTCAATTAATTTGTTTGATCAACTAGTCATTATCACTTGTGATCCAGTTATGGAAGGCCAAGCTCCTTCTAGGAAAGGATTGGTGATTGATTATCATTTTTGTAGTATTTAAAATGAATGTTGTGGTTTGAATATTAGGTTGATCTAATTGCTACTGTTCTTTAAAAGAGCTGTCCTAAGAATCAGTAGAGTATACGTAGAAAGGAGTTGTATATGTGCTCTGATTTCCAGGACCCCTCTGAGTGACACAGAGAAGTGAGTTCTAGAGAGCAAAGAGCAGTAACCTTGGGGGTATGTTAGATTGATATGTTTAGAATTAAGGAACTCTAAGCATTACTTTGAGGAATAATAGGTGATGTTCCAACCTCTGACTTCAAGGTTCCTTTCTAAGTGATAGAAAAAGTGTGTTCCTGAGGAATAAGAACCATCTGATGATTTTTTTAGTTTAATACTTAAAGGTTTCATCTCAATTTGAGATAATGTTTGTGCTTTTGTAAGATGGGAGTGATTATTTTGATCAAATTGCAGAGTGAGATGCCAATTACTTTGAAGAAGGCTTGTGTTGTCCTACCTATGGGAGCAAGCTAACTTCAGTCCTGAGAAATGGTTGAGAAGTATAGGTTTAGGAAAATCAACCAAATCTTAGAAGGAGGATCAAATCCTAAAAGTAGTTGTTTAAACCCATTGACCAGGTTTAGGAATATAGTGTTTAAATAGTGAAATGTATGGTGTCAAGAGGTATTCCATGGCTATACTACAATGCTCTTGGATAAATCCAAAATTCAAGCCCATGACTATAATGTTTTTTAACCATATGCAAATTAATGATTATAACATTCATCTAATTCCCGATGTTATTAAATCTTAGTGAAACCTTTATATCCATTTAGATTTCATCATCTTTTTCATTAAAGGAAAATAGCCAAAAACATTTTATTTCAGTTATGCTAGTTAGTCTACTCATCAAATTAGAGGTTCAAATAGTAATGATCTTGAGTAGTAGGGATACTTCATCTATAAATTTTCTCACCAATCCTTGTGGGAATGATATCTAGACTTATAATCCACTTTATTACTTGTTGACCTGTGTGGCGCCCCCGATGCGCTGCTCGATACTTTTACTTTTACAATGTAATCAATTACCAAATGCATCTGAATCGTTTCAATCAGCAGCTCTATGCTACTTGTTTTTAGATACCATTCAAATCAGATTGCAATTTCTCATTTAAGACACATTTAACATATTCAATGAAAATATATACATATATACTATTTCAACTTAAAGGGGGCCCATCATTTTGTTTTCAATACACATTTTCCATTAAATATGGTAGTACATGCCCATTTGATCCATTTGTCACCTTTATATATTACGACATTATAAGTCGTTTCAATACCAAAATTTACAAAACAAAATCATAGTTCACTTTTTTGAATTATAGTTTCAATACAAAAAAATAGTCAAATCAAATTCATGTATGCATGATTAGTGCCCAAAAAGTGCTATTTTGATCCCTATTTTTAATAGGTTTTGAGCGCTTTTTGTGTACTAATTGTTATAATTAACCCAATTGACATGTTCGGGTCCCTATTGTACTTCTGATCGCATTAGAGGCTGTTTGTAGTTTCTGCCGGGAATTGGAAGCCAAATCGTCGTGTCAATCCAATCATAACAAAGTCGGGTTGATTTCATCAATTTCATATGTATTTTTATCAATTTCAAGAAGCCGAAATAAGAAGATCAAAGCTAGAAGAAATGGAATATATTAGTTGGGAATAGTAGCCGCAGAAAGCAATGAACAAAGATGAACAAATCTTAAAATTACTATTAACTGAAATTCAAGATATAGCAAAATTTTCGCTATATCGCGAAAATCACCACTTGTAGCGAAATTGCCTGCTTCCTGTTTTGTGTATAAACGACCCCATTTTGGTTTTTCTCCTTTCTACCCTCATTGTAATAGTTTTAGTTAGGATAATTTGGTAGTTCACTTTGATTGTAAGGCTATATGTCACATTGTACACACCTGTTGACCTAAGTTTTTTAATTTTCGAAGGAAACATACAGCCCTGCTTTTTGGCCCTCATTTTCTCTCTCTCCTCTCTTTCTTCCCGATCGCTAAACACTCCTCCGAGGATGACAACTGTGAGATATTGGCTGGGACTCTTCCTCTTGAAGACGAGGGCTATCAAGCAATGGTTTTAAGGTAAACTCTCTTGGTTCCCGTTTTTTCACGTATGGTGTTTTGACATTTTGGTTCCTAAATTTTCAACTCTAGGTTTAAAGCTTTTTGATGTACTTTCTTTGTGATACTTGGCAAGCTTTAGGAGTTTGGTGGTAGTTCTTAACTTTAGATACAACGATATCCATTAGTTGCCATTCACGAGCCACTTGAGAGTAGGTTAAAGGGTTTATATTTTCACCGTAGATGCATCCTCTTTGATCAATGCCTTGTAATCTTTTTAGGTTAGTGGATGCTTATTATTGAATCCATTAAGATTCATTAGTTGCCCTTCTGAATCATTGTAGGATGAGTCGAGGTGATGAATTTTCTTTGAAGGAACCATAAATGCTAAATAAATGCTTTCTCGAAAGGAAAATTATTAGGGTTTAGTTTTAAAGATTAAGTGAAGATCCGGTTAGGAGATGACTATGTCATCCTCTAGCGAGAGAGGCAGACAGGGACCTCTCGGTTATCACAGGACCTTAAACTCGGTGACTGATGCTTCAAAGGAGTTCTTTTTATAATTTCGCCTTTTCGTTTGAAACCACCTTGTTTTTTATGCACCTTAAAATCCAAACCAAATTCACCATTTTGCTTACTTAAATCATTTGTCTGAAAACCCATCCTTGTGTTCGAGCCACTGAACCACTATCTTTATGATAGCTTTGCACTCGTGATGGGAGAATTAGGATAAATTTGTTGATTTCGGATCACCCTACTGTGGAACGAATCAAATAGCGCCGTTGTCGGGGATGGTGCCTAAGTGCATTTGACGAGCTGTGGAACACTTATGAACCTCATCACAAGTTTTGGTGAATTTCCTTTTATCATTTTATTGTCATTTTTTTAGTTTTATTTCACTATTAAAAAAAAGGAGTTCTTTGCGGGATTTCTTTTTGGTGTTGTCTTGGGATTTGCCACGTTCTTCTTTGCTTGGGGAACACGTTCCAGTGGATTAAATCAGGAGAGACAGCTTTGGTCAAACTCAATCTCAAAAACACAGGTGAGTTTGAATTGTGATCAAATGGAACACCTAGAGGGAGAGCAGTTCAGTCAATACCCTGTGGAGAGAAACCCTAGACATGTCAATGAGGGACTATAGGAACCTTCCATGTAAAAGTCAGCAACCCGTGGAGAGGAATCCTAATACATATAGGTCTATGAGGGACTATAGAGACCAATGGATGAGTGCACCTGTCTACAATGTTCCCCCAACTTATGCACCTCCTGCTTCTCCATATTGGGCCTCAACTCCTCAGCCACCATAACCACCACAGTTGACATCTTTAGTTGAGCAGGCAATATTGAACTTGGGCAAACTAGTGGATAGTTTCATAGAGGAGCAGAGAGCAGTGAATGTCCAGGCCAATCAGGAAATTGACATAGTGGAGAAATCCCTGGAACAAAAATTAGATGGGCTTCAAAGTGAAGTGGGTCAGCAATTTGACAGCCTGCAGTGCTCAATCTCAAGGCTTGCCCAGCAACATATTCATTAAGAGGAGGAGAATCCAGAAAAAGAGTGCCTAATTGACACCACAGTGGAGGAGAAATATAAACAGCAAGATGAAGCAACCTCCCATTGTTGGTAGGGAGGCGTGGGCGAAATAGTGGAAGGACCCAAGAGCCTATCATTCAACCCATTCACCATAAATAGTATCCTGGTGCCATTGCCCGACACGAAAAGCGAGCCCTTTACCGACATCTTCCTAGACCCAGTGTATACACTACCTGCAGCACAACCAACACCAGCAGCACAATTCACACCCGAAGCACCCACCACAAAGGCCACCCCATCACTGCCTATGCTGCAAAACTTCAAGAAATTAGTGGCCACTGTACAAGCTTTTGCCACTACATCAAAAACATTAGCAGCCGCTCACATCGCATGGCACAGTGAATGGTTAGTCTTTGGTTCAATTTGGAGCACCCAAACCGGCATTTAAACTCAGTCGGTTCAATGACCTCAAGCAAGGGTGGTTTAGGGAACCACAGTCTCCCCACTTTTTATTTTAATTTTCTTGTTTTATTTCATTTTATTTTATTTTATTTGGATTTCTATAATTGTTCTTCTTAGATTTTCTCTAATTTTTAAGTCAATATTTGTTCTAGCTTGTTTTTCACTTTTCAGCAACTTTTCTTAATTTTTCTTGTATTAATTTTTGCAGTTTGAGTGAAATTTTGAAGTATAAATGAAGATCAACAACAAGCAGAGGAGCAGCAGAAAATTTCGCAATAATAGCGAAAATTTCGCAATTATAAAATTTAAGCTATGTCTGAGAAATTTGCTACATAGCTAAATTTAAGCTATATAACGAAGTCTGTATCTATTTATCCCCCACTATAGGACAAAATTTTGATTTGAGCAATTGGTTTTGTTATTTTTATTTATTTTTTTTATTATTATTATTTTATAAAAAAATTTATTTTAATCTATTTATGTTTTTTAAAAAAAAGTTTGTCTAAAAAAAAAATCTTTTTTTTATTATTATTAATTATTTTATTTTATAAAAAAAATTGTCTCTCAAAAAAAAATTGTTTTTATTTTTATTTTTATTATTTATTATTATTATTATTAATTATTTTATTTTATTTTTCAAAAAAAAAAAAAATTTCGCTATTTGTATAGCGAAAATTTTGCAAACATATCGAAAATTTCGTTATGTGCAAATTTTCGCTACATAGCAAAATTTCGCTATGCTAGCAAAATTTTCGCTACTCCCCCTAATTTGCCTCCTAATTTTGTTTTGGCGTAACTTTTAAGTAGAACTCCGTTTAAGCGTTCTTGCTTTCCGTTACCAAAGCTTGAAAGTGTAGAATCCAAAAATAGCAAGAAATAACACTTTTAAAATTTTTATAAAGGTGAAATTTTCAAAATGCTCCAAATGGTCACTTTTTTTCTCTCTTTTCTTCTTCTAACTTGTTCATTTTAGTGAAGCGAAGTGAATAAGGTAATCGATGGAGCTTGAAAAGTCTCCCCTGTTAACAATGATCACATCTCATCAGGGGTAACACTTCCTTCCTAACTTTCCAATCCGAGCCCCATTGCGGACAATGAGACATTTGGTTGGGGAGAGAGTTAGCGAAGGAAGTGGCTTTTGCATTTATGTTTTTGTTACTATTTTAGACAGCCCGTTTTTGATGTTCGGTGGCTTTGTACAGGTTTTTCTTTAATGAAAATTTGTTATACTATCACGACTTATTTTTCCACTTTACCAATTTTGTGTTTTGCTAACTTTGTGGTTTGAAAAAATTGAAACTTTGTCCAATTCTATTGATATTAGATTGGTTCCATGCCCTGAATTGGTGGATGATGGTTGAACTCTTGTTGCTCGACCCTTTTTCTTCCACCTTTGGCTAACCACACCTTTGTGCACATCGAGTTTCTTCAGCCTTTGAAAAAGCCTCCTAACCTCCTAAGCTTTAAAAATAACCTACCCTAAGTTCTGACCACCTTTAATAGGTTAAGGACCCCCATGAATAGAAAGGCAATGTGTCTTCCAAAATAAAAGAAATAGAAAATGAAAAAAGAAAAAGAAAAGAAAAAGAAAAGAAAAGAAGAAAAATTGCAATGCTGCCACGAAACCGAGCAGGTCGAAATTTATGTAAATGAAAGCCTTCAAGCCAGTCTAAGCCAGTTGGTTGGGACGTCGACTTAGTGCTCATTGCGGGTGGATGGGTAGAGAGTTTAGCAAGTTGTGGTGCTGGAGTCTTGAAGTCATTCGAAGTGCGGGGTGAGAGCACGGAAGAAGAGTTTGTGGTCGAAGATCCTTATGACTTGCCTAAGCCTTGGTGGTTGGGAGTCATCGGTAGATCCCCGTTACATGGACTTTGGTGAGGTCGATTCCTCAGCATTGCACCCCTACAACACAAAAGAGTTGTGGAATAAGAATGGGTCATAATCTATTTGGGTTGGTAAGCATGCTAAGTCGTGGTAGTAGCTAGGTTTGAGGGGAGAGTGCAGCTTGGCAGTTTATTGTTGAGAACTGATCAAATAAACACTTAGGTTTTGGTGGAAATTTCTAGTTGATTCAATGAGAAGGAGGCTCTTTTGATACTCAATTTTGTATGGCATTCATTCTCTCAAGATAGTTATTAGACAAGGCTTTGATGATTCTTACTTAGGGTTAGGCATTACTCATTCACAACCTTTTTGAAATAGCAATTTTGTTACTGTTTTGTATGCTCTCTCTTTCTTTCTTTCTTTCATTGCTAAGGGACTAGCAATGTGTAGGTTGGGGGGTGTGATTAGTTCCCAAAAAGTGCTATTTTGATCCCTATTTTTAATAGGTTTTGAGCGCTTTTTGTGTACTAATTGTTATAATTAACCCAATTGACATGTTCGGGTCCCCTGTGTACTTGATCGCATTCCGGGTATTTTTGTAGTTTTGCGGGAATTGGAAGCCAAATCGTAAGTGTCAATCCAATCATAACAAAGTCGGGTTGATTTCCATCCAATTTCATATGTATTTTTATCAATTTGACAATGGGAATGAAGAATATCAATCTTTAGAAGAAATGGAATGAAGCGGTGGGAATAGTAACGCGAGAAGCAATGGAGCAGTGATGAGCAGTGAAAGTCGCTACAACGAAATTTCGCTATATAGCGAAATTTTCTCTATATCGCGAAAATCACCACTTGTGTGAGTACACCTTCTGTTTTGTGTATAAACGACCCCGTTTTGGTTTTTCTCCTTTCTACCCTCATTGTAATAGTTTTAGTTAGGATAATTTGGTAGTTCACTTTGATTGTAAGGCTATATAAGTCATTGTAATACACCGTTGACCTAAGTTTTTTTTATTTTCGAAGGAAACATACGGTACCTTATTTTTGGCCCTCATTTTCTCTCTTATCTCTCCTCTTTCTTTCCCCTTTCTCGACTGCCAAACACTCCTCTGAGGATGACAACTCAGAGGATGGTTGGCTAGACCTCTTCCTCCTTGAAGAGGAGGGCTACTAGGCAATGGTTTTAAGGTAAACTCTTGGTTCTCCTGTTTTTCACGCAGCATGTTTTGACATTTTGGTTCCCAAATTTTCAACTCTAGGTTTAAAGCTTTTTGATGTACTTTCTTTGTAATGCCAGTAAGCTTTTTAAGGTTCGACGGTTAGTAGCTTTAGATACGCGATATCCATTAGTTTGCCATTCACGAGCCACTTGAGGTGGAGTTAAGGGTTATATTTTCCCTTTGTAGATGCATCCTCTTTGATCAATGCCAGTAATCTTTTGAGGTTTAGTGGATGCTTGTATTAGATCCATTAAAGATTCATTAGATTTGCATACAGATCATTGTAGGATGAGTCGAGGTGATAATTTCATGAAGGAACGAAATGCTAAATAAATGCTTTATATCAAAAGGAAAATTATTAGGGTTTTAGTTTTAAAGTTAAATTGAAGATCGTTCGAGAGATGACTATATGTTATCCTCCCTGACACGAGAAATGAATTGAGGACCTCTCGGTTAGACTAGGACCTTAAACTGGTATTTGATGGCAAAGGAGTTATTTTTATATTTATTTACTTGCATTTAGGTTCAAACCACCAACCCCCTTTTTTATCACCACCTTAAATCCAAACCAAATTCACCATTTTTACTTCACTTAAATCATTTGTACGAAGAAAATTCATCACATGTTCGACCTAAACCACTATCTTCTTTGTTGGCACACTCTGATATGAAGAAATTTAGGATATAAATTTTGTTGATTTCGGATCACCCTACTATGGCACGAATCAATGCATGTGACGGAGCTTTACTTTTCCTCCATGTGGCTTTAACAACGACTTTGAATCTCAGCCGCCCTTGTCTTCGTACCTATTCTCTCGGTACCTACGCGATGGTAAAAACAACGAGCTAAGCATTTTCATGCTTAGCGGTTCTATAGTTTTCTCTTCCATTTCAATTTAATTCAATAATACAATTTTTTTCTAAACAATGCTTTTTAACCTTTTTTTAATGATCAATGCAATACAATACATATATTCATTTCATATACATTCATATACAATTTATTGATCATTCCAAATAAGCACTTTCATATACAATGAATCATTCAAAACACAATTCATGCATTTACAATATTTTCTTATCATTCAAAACGAATTTAAACTATGCTTTGGTGCACGAGGATGAATCAACGCGCGGTCCATTGGGCTCTGAGGACATAATAAAGTTTATAACACGGTATTATCTCATTGGGGTACGCTATTGGTTATTAAAAATCAATTTGTGAACACTCTGGAAATCTCATCATTGGGCTCACGGATCGGAGTAGTGGCGCATCGATACGTTAAACGCAGTATTGCTCATTTAACCCTTATTGGTATACCAATCTATCCTTAACTCGAATTTTAATGGTTAACATTCTATTAAGGGAATTCAAATCATTCATAGCAAAATACAATGTAGTATATACATCTTTAGACAAATAATTCATTTTCCAATACTCATGCATTTTTTCATATGCAAATCATTTCACAATTATTTTCCTCAAATCAATTAAAACACTTTGATATGCAGTTTATTGAAAATTATTTTAATAATAGAACAATGATCGTAAGACTTTAAATAAGAATATATTGAATGGAGAACAAACTCTAAAATGGAAACAAAAGAGAGAGTTGAAGAATAAACCAAAAAGCTTGTTGCACTTTGATTCCAATCCTCGAAATCTCATCAATTTGGGCCTTCCTCCTCGTCAACCCCTATTCCAATACAATTAACAATCATATTATTAGTCAGGTATTCTAGGAGTTCTATTTAGGTTTACTTTTACCAGACTCCCTTCCGGTACATTGTTCCTTTCGTTTTTTCCCATTTCCTCATCCTTAGACATTTTTATCATTCTATTAGCTAATGAGGGCAAGAAACAATGTTTGCCCAACAACCGGATCGTCGGCGGCGAGGTACGAAACATTTTTCATATAACTTGTATAATTGTAAGAACCTTTCATTCACTTATTAGGATACACATTAGTCCAATGGATGATGGTTAAATTTTGCGAAAGAGGGGAACCAAAACATGAGAGGTTCGCCTAGGTGGAGCATGCTACGCCTAGGTGAATTAGAACAATCGGAAATTCAGCCTCGAGTTCACCTAGGCGAAGGGGCCTCCGCCTAAGCGGAGCTCTATGCCTAGGCGTGCACTCCTACACCTAAGCGTAGGGGTGTCGGGCTGATCTGTAAGTCTGACCATTTTGGCCATTTTAAGTGGAAATCTTACCCGATACAACCCTGAATGATACAACCTTTCAAAACACTTTTATACCATATTTGGGGTTTTATTTAACCCAAACACAAGTAGAAAGGGGGTTAGGGTTTGGTTTTTCTTACCTTAAACCTTGATTCTCTTTCCTTTCTTCTTCCTCATTCTTCTTGATCAACTTATCCCTTGATTACATGGAGAAGAAAATCACAATTCTCTCTCTTCTTCTCTCTCAACGAGAGCTAAGCTCTCTCTCTCTCTCTCTTCTAGTATGAAATGCCCCATTTTAAGACCAAATTTGGTCTAATACCTTAAGTCTTCATAAGGCCTTATTTGGCTAGCTCATTAAATGGGCCTTATCTCTTTTTTTGTTTTTCTCATTTTAACTCTTCATTTCACTTTCATATCACTTCATTTCATTTCATTCTCATTTTAACATTTACACCCCTCATTTATGACCCTTAGGTCCTCATTTGTCATTTTTACCAAATTTATTTAGCTCCTCGAAAATTTTCGGGTTTTTATCATTTTCGTTTTAATATTTAAACGCGAAAATTTTTAAATTTATTTCCTTTGAACATGTTCTCAAAGCTATTAGGGTATTTTAAGGAACATTTACAATTGTGCACTTGCAGTGATTTAGACCAAATTGAATTTTAAATATATTATTATAGATTAACAGTAGAAAAACAGTTTTAACATATCATAACAAGTTTTTGCCATTGTTGTTAGGGATTGTTTAGTCTCTAATGGCAATGTTCCAACATTATTAACAACAATTTGGTTTATGTAAAAATCAATCCATTCACCCTTGTAGTGAGCAGTGAAGTCAACGACACCCGGCCAATTAGCTCTGGGCTAATGGCTTAGATAGACCCCTCAGACTATGCTCGGGATTCCGATTGGGTTTAACCTCTTATGTTCATTGATCTCACTCTATTTTATTTTCAGGTTGGGGCTCTATGGAAATCCTCTTTTCTAGGTGTCTCAACTCTGTATAAGGCGTGGTGGATTACGTTATTCTTCTTAGAGGAGTGCTAGTTGTCTTATGCATACAAGAGGGCCCTAGTGTGTCTATGTGAATGGGTTCCTATGGGAAATTGTTCATTGAAATATCGGAAGCTTTATAAGCTCGGTCTCCTTAGTGCTTGGTCACCAAACCCTTAGGCATTGTGAGGCCTACGAACTGCACTATATAAATCCATCGTTTGCGCAAGAATTACACACATCGAGTTACGCGATCTAGTGATAAGTCAAGGTGCGTCCTGAGGGTTTTGGTGTCAACTACTAAACTAATTTACCCTAATATTATTTAGATCTAGTAACTTAAGTTTCTAGATTCTCTAAGTAATTTACTAAAGACAACTAAGATGTATTTTTTTAGCAATTAATTAAATATCTAGGGTTTTTACTTCACCCAATCACGGTTGATGGATATTTAGAACGCTGTAACTCAGTTATATCACTTGCATGTATTGATGGCGAGTTGATCTTTTATATAATAAATCCAATCTCTCTAAGTGTTGAAACCTATCCTAATAAGCGGATTGTATTGCATCTGCCTTCAAACCCTAAGACTATAAGATACATTAAGGGGCAAACCCTTATTACATGTATAAAATCATGGTATCTCTACTTCTATGAATTGATTATACAATATCTTATTGTGTCCCTAGGGTTTGTAATATGATCTAAAACCTAGCCAGCATACCTATAGTGATCAAGTACAAGTATGAATTTCATATAGAGATTAGACATTCAACAACTGCAAGAAGTAAAACTGAATAAATAAATTCATGCAAATCCATCAATTTGAGATTAGGGTTACATCAAAACCCCAGCCTAAAGAATTAGTTCATAATCGATAAATACTACATCATGTTTTGAGGATTCATACAGATTACAATAAGAAAGACGGAAAAATATTCCGTCAAACAAGGAACTACATTACGATCCGGTTCTTAGCCTTCCTACTCTCCTCTTCGTCATTGCGTCGTTTGTCCCAGATTCTCAATTCTCTCATTTTTGGCTTTATTCTTAAATTTTGGCAAACAAATCCAGGCCACATCGCGACGTTGGATGATGAAGACTAGTCAAACATCGTTGGCCAACTGCACCATTTTACCTAGAAGATCAAAGATAAAACAAAACATTAGATATGAAGAAAAAACACCACCTATTTAAGTACAAATTAGAATGTAAACACACTAAAACATGAGTTTATAATGAGTGTTTTAGACACTCATCAAGCTTCCAAATGCAAGGATCTCATTTAACTTTGTTAACCTCATTATTTTTCTATAATCGTATCAATGACTTATTTATTTTGATCTAAACTCTCATTCCAGTCCTTAGTTTCCATCAGTTCTATTCTTTATCACATTTCATTTTTTTTTCTTTTTCCTTTTTTAAGACCACACAACCTAGTCTAGTTCCTCCATACCTCAATCATGCATTAATCAGGCTAGAGTGCAATAACAAAATAAGACATTGTCATTGAAATGCAAATTAGTACTAAAGAACTGCAACAATTGAAACCAACTTAACCCTAGGGGTTCATACCTATGATGATTGAAATAACGGAATTAACTAAAGAAAAGAAAAATAAAGTAAACCCAAAACAACTCACAACTTGGTGAAAAAATTTCAGATTTTTGCCCCCTCCCCCAACCTAAACCTAGCATTATCCTCAATGATATGACAAATGTAAAATTGCTAGTAAGGAACAGGACACTTCCCTGCAAGTGGCCAATCTTTACCACCATTTCCTTGTAGTGGCGAGTAAGGTGGTGGCATGACTGGGATCTCCTCCCATGCTGGCATTTATCTCATCACTGGTTGTGGAACAGTACCTCTGTTTCTCTCCCACATAGACGGATGAGCAAGAAAGTCTCTCATACATCCATCCAGACTAGCAACACTTTCCCACCACATATACTGCCTATGAGCTAAGACTGATGTTGCTATGGCTAACATCTCATACATATTGTTACGTGATTAGTACCCAAATAGTGCAATATTGAGCCTTGTTTATAGCAGGTTTTATGCGCTTTTTGTATACTAATCGACTTCAATAACTCAATAGTTACATTGGGGTCCTGGCTTCCTCTGATCACATTTGTAAGCTATTTTGTAGTAGTTTGCGGGTGTGCAGCTATTTCTTCAATTTGACTCAAACACGATGAACCTGAGCCGTATTCGAAGATGCATGATCAAATCAGAGGAAATTTGGAGCAAATTTATTGAAGAAAGGAGGAGCAAACTGTTGAAATTTTGGGGATTGCAAAATTTGCGACACGCAAATTTCGCGAGGTTCTGAATTTTCATGACTCGCGAATTTTAAATGGGTTGCGAGGATGATGAAGTACCCAAATAGTGCAATGTGAGCCTTGTTTATAGCAGGTTTATGCGCTTTTTTGTATACTAATCGACTGATAACTCAATTGTTACATTGGGGTCCCGACTGCTCGCGATCACATTTTGTAGCTATTTTAGTAGTTTTGGTCGAGAGATGCCTTCTATTTCTTCAATTTCAGCTCAAACCACGGGAACCTGAGCCGTGTCGAATGCATGATCAAATCGGAGAAGTCGAACCAAAACTACTGCGAAATTTCGCAGTGTAATTCACAACACGAACCATTGCTCACATTTTGATCCACTTGTTGGTGGTTTATACAAATTGCCCTTATGTAATTTTGGTTCTTTAATACTTTTTATAGTAATTTTCTTATCTTGAGCACCTATATAAAGCTCGATCTTTACGCATAATCAAATCAACTTTTGGCATTCCATCGATCAATCAAAGGAAATTGGGCCTGAAGCTTCCTTTCCCTCTGTGGTGAGAGAGATTTCTCTTTACTCCATCACTTTCTTGCACTTTCTTGGTAGCCGGCTTACCCTTGGTGATGACAAATCAAGGGATGCTTGGCTAAAACCCCCCTGATCCTTGAGTGGAACCTTTGGGTGTTGTTTTTGAAGCAAATTGCATGTTCTCATAACTCTTCATATGTAAAGTGTTGTGCCTGCTTCTCACCTTAGGATTCGTCTCTGCGCATGCTCTCCTAATGTTTGGCAAGCTTTTTTGGGTTCGGTGGATACTTTGACACAGATCGCGAGGCCAAATTAGTTGTCTACATATTGGTTATCATGGGTAGTGTTTTTTGAGATGTGTTTTCATTGCTAGGGACATTTATGCTAATCAAATGCCATCTTTCAAGGAAAACTCTTAGGGTCTAGGTTTTAAAGCTAAATGAAGATCGGTTCGAAATGGCCCCATATGTGTGCTCCCAATAACGAGGATAAAGGCAGAGTACATGTTAGTTAACACAGAACCCTAAGCTCGGTGGCCGAGACTTAAGGGGTTATCTTAACTTTTACATCAGTTATTTCGATTTTTCAACCATTCACACCTTTGTTTTCCACACACCACTATAAATCCAAGAAAACACCATTTTGATGCTGTAACTCTTCTCTCACGAAGAAAGAACCATCCTGTATTCAACCCCTGAAACCACTATCTTTGCCAGTAGCTTTGCTACGTCGGTAATAGGAATCCTAAGGTTATAAATTTTGTTGATTCGAACACCTACTTAGCGGAACAAGATCAAATGAGTCGTTAGAGGATGGTGCCCTAGTGAGAGAGAAAAATAGCGAACTTGTGATTCACTTCACAAGTTTTGGTGCAATCTCATTTCTTTTTTATTTTATCATTTTTCCCACTTACGGGTTCAACTGCGAGGTGAAAAATTCAACATCTTGAGGCCCAGTACCCTCATTTTATTTTAGTTAACCATAACCTTTTTATTAGTTTTGTTTTGTTGGTCTCTTGCTTTTGGTGTGATCACCACGATATGCGGTGGGGTGAAACAACTGCTGACGATTGGAAAGGCTAGGTGCTTCAAATTGAAGGGTTGTGAAGTTGCTTTGCTTTTGATCGGTCGGAGACCCACTTGAAGAGCGGCAAAGCCAACAAGGGTTCGCGAGAACCGATACATACGGATCAATGAGGGATCACATTACTTCCTGGGGTGAGTACCCTCATGCAGTATACCTGCTGAGGAGGATGTAAGCGGTGAGACCTTGTTGGTGCCCTGCTCCCGGAGCTTTTCATGGTATGGAAATGAAATCCATACACACATCATTCCGGGATTTTGAGGAAGTTTGCCGCGACTTTAGGAAGGTGTATTTGATATGGACTTGCTCTTGGTGAAACCTTTGACCCTCAGATATTAAAGCCAAATTTGGCTTAATTCATTAAGGCCAAGAACAAACGGAAGCTGAGGTGTTGCGGTGAATTTTTCGAATAAGTTCTTCAGTGCCCATAAGACCAACAATCTTAAGAGGAAGATCTACCTGAGCTCATATAATAAAAATTTATCAATCTGAAAGTATCTTAAGATCCATCAGTCGCATCATACGTATAGATCATCTCAAATGAATATTCTCTGGTATAGTATCCTACTATATTGAAAAAACTCCTAGAGACCAAGTGTGGAGGAGACTTCCTTAGAAAAAATCCTGATGAAACCATGGACTTTCTGAACTACGTGGCTGAAACCTCCAAGGGATGGGATGAGCCGAACCTAAGGGAGGTAGTGAGAATGAAACCAATAGTAAACCCAAGGGGAGGCATTTATTCACTGACGGAGGATGTGGAATTCAAGGCTAAGTTGTCCACCCTAAACAGAAGGATGGAAGAACTCGAGCAAAGAAATCACCAGGAGATAAGGGCAGTGACTGAGGCATCTATGCCTAGCCAACCATGTTTCAATTGTCCATCTACCAATCATCAAGGAGAATTTTGTCCAAGTTCCCCCTTAGTAAGGGATTTGATGGTTGAAAATGCAAATGTTGTGGGCAAAAATAGGCCACCAACTGATGCCCAGTATGGCAACACATATAATCCCAATTGGAAGAATCACCCCAACCTGTCCTGGAAGCCTAAACCTCCTGTATATGTTCCCCCAGGGGCACATCGAGCGACAACCGGTATGGAGTCTACTTCTCGTATTTTGACCACCCAACTTCATCACACGGTAGGCAAGCTATCTTGAATTTGAGCAAAGGTGGTGGGGAATTTTGTAAGAGGAAGCTGACTATCAATGTTCGGATAAACCAAAGAATATAAAGGTGAAAGCTCCATAGACAAAGGATTGATGGGATTCACGAAAGCCTAAATCAAAAATTGATACCATGCAGTCATCCATCGATTATCACAGACAATGATAAATATGATGCGAGGAAAAGGGAGATTCCTTCCCGATCTTTGCCCGATCTGAGGGGGTGCATGAACTAAAGCTTTGCAGTCGAACTGCACGGAAATGGATGAAGTCAGGGCCATTATCGCCTTGAGGAGTGGTAAGGGAGATTGAGCGGCCAATGCCCAAATCTGCGGGGAAAAATCAAAACGAGGAGGAAGAGTGCGAACACATAATCATCAAGAAGATTCGATGAAAGCATGCTCAATTCCACCACTAATTTCCCCCGACGAGTGGTAAAAGAGGCTTCTAAGCAAGGCATCTGGAAGTCTTGTGAGGCGGAGTCAAAGTGAACATCACTTTGCAGTATGATCAAAGAGGTTCTAACCTATACTAAATTTCTAAAGGACTTGTGCAAATCAAAAGGGTTGGGCATTAATAAGAAGGCCTTCTGACTAAACAAAGTCGGCTCTATCATCGATCTGGCTGCTTGTTGAAATACAAAAGATCCGAGGATCCCCACATCTCAGTCAACATTGGAGGGACCTACATAGACAAGGCAACTGCGGATTTTGGGGCTAGTGTCAACTACTACCATACTCGATGTCTGTGATTAGGTTTGGGGGAGCTAAAGCCTACCCTGACATCTTACATCCTTGACGGATCGATCAGTATAGAAATACCAAAGGATAGTTGAGGATGTCTTGGTAGAAGGTGGTCGTTTCTATTGTCAGGTGGATTTTGTGGTTCAGCGATACGAGCCCGATGGCGAAGAGCATTCTGCGAAGTGCCATCATGCCGGGAGGCCATTTACGCCGCGGCTAATGTTATAATCCAACTCACCTGGAATGGGGTTGTGCGACTCACAGCCGGCAGCAGCTTTGGAGCTCGACATTTTTTCACTTGAATGCGAGGATAAGCCCGGTGAGGATAAGGAGGCGAAGTCGAGGAAAATGCGCCTAAGTGGCAGGGTGGAGAAAAACCACCGGTGTTCATAATTTGAGAAGAATTAATAGAGAACCAAAAGCGGTTGATGAAGGGATCAAGCTGCATCGGTCTGCTCACGCATACGCCGTTGCCACCGGCACCACATGAGAGCATAAGCAACAACCCGGGAGGCGAAGTTAAACTCAAGCTGCGGCACACCTCACTTGCAAGCATGGGAGGGCTTCTCTGTATTTACGGACCTCTTATCACCATCATGGAGTGGTTCACTGCGAGGCTGTGGAAACCACTCCAAATTTTAATGATAGATTTTTGTTTGTTTTATTTCAATTTTTAAATTAGGATTTTCATTAATCTTTTAATTTCCAAATTTTATGAATTTTCTTATTTACTAAAAAGCAACTACTCATAATATTTGGTCTTGTGTTGCGGTGTACCGATTACAAGGGGACTAAATTTACGAATTTCTCAGGTTGTGAGAACCATGACTTCTGAGGAAATTTCATAGGTTACATGAACTCTAGCAACTGCTTGGTCCTTGATTCTGTCGCATGCATTCTTGTTCATCTTCTCCTCCTACATGAACTCTTCCGTTTTCTGCAACACTTTGTTTCACGCTCCTAAAATTAAATTTTATAATCTTTTGAGCCATTCAATTAATGGTCATTAAAAGCCATTAATTTTTTCATATCTTCTGCCTTCTACCTCTCCTCCGCACAACGACCTTTGATCCCTTCATTTCAAATCACGCCCGACCTTCCAGGTTTCGAGAAAAACCACTTTTCTCTCAAAGTTTGCTTTCTCCCTCAGTCGAAAATGGCAAAGACAAGAGGAGCTCACTCTTCGGGCGCGGTGAGACGAGGCCACTTCCTTACGCCGGCCCCTTGATTCGTGCCACAGTAGGTGTATTGGAATCAACAAAATTTATATCCTAGCTCTACTTAGTATGTAAAACTACTACAATATAGAGCTACGAGGTCGAACACAGGGATGGGTTTTCTTTGTACAAATGAGTTGCAGTGGAGTTCAAAATTGGTGAATTAAATTTGGATTATGGGGTGGTGATAAAAACAATGGATTTTGGTGAAAAACAGTGGAGGTTGATAGTGTGCAGATTAAAATTAAAATGAAGGAAAAATAAGAAAAGAACTCCTTGAAGTCTCAAGCCACTAGGTTAGGGTTTTTAGGGCAACGCCGACAGCCATGCTCGGGTCTTTATCCTCATTGGGAGCATGACATATAGTCGTTTCGAGGCCGGGGGATCATCATTTAACTTTAAAACCTAGACCACTTAGAGTTTTTGCTTTGAAATATGGCATTTCATTAGGCATAAATGTCCTAACCGGTGAAAACACATCTAAAAACACTACCCCACGATAGCTTAATAGGAGACAACTAAGCGGGCCTCGGTGGATCTGAGTAAGAGAGTATCCGCTTTGAACTCGAGGATTTTCGAAATACATTAAAGAGGAAATGCTTAATGGATTTTAACATGGTGAGAAGCGAGAACCTGAAATACTTGACTTCTGCTTATGAAGAGCATGAACATATGAAACACCTCAAAACCGGCACTTGGTGACCTTCCCTTCAGGATGGAGACAGCCAGACATCTTGATTTGTCATCATCGAAGGTTGTTTGGCAGAAAAATGGAAAAGAAAGTGAAAGAGGCAAACAAAGGAGAGGGAGCCAAGCGGGAGAGTGAAAGCTTCTCAAAGTCCCTTTATTGATTGAAGTTGATTGATACAAGGAAGTTTTAATGCCAGAGCCCGGGAACATATAGGTGCTCGGTCAGAAATTACAAAACAAACCAAAACAAAAGCTATTCTGAGGGTTAAAGTAGGAAGGCTTAAAAAATGTAACAAAAAAAATTACAGGGCGTGAAATGCGGGAGAGCAGTTCTTTGGAGGGCTTTGGTGCACGAGGATGCACGGTGTCGATGGAGTTGCGAAATTTCGCAACTGCGAAGCCACGCATCCTGCAAGTGCGGCTTTAATTTCCTGCATTTACGCTCTTCTTTCCTTCTGGTCTCTGATCTGCAATGCTGAGTTTGACTCGAATTTTTCGTGCTTGGATCGACTCAACAATTTTGGCACGGCTAGCTCGCAAAAACTGTAAAATTTGCTACAAAATACGACCTGTAGAATAGTAGGGACCTTAATGTGCAAATAGGGTTAATTGGAATGATTAGTACACAAAAAGAACTTAAAACCTATAATAAATAGGGTTCGAAATAGAACTTTTTGGGCACTAATCACCCTACCTGCTGGCCGCGACGGGCGCCCGACCACAGCATGCCCTAGCACATGCGCCCCTGTACTCTTGCTTCCCTGCCCCGACTATGTGAGCCTACTTCTTTGGTGGTGGCGGGTTCCTCCTATGTGGCCGCTACCTAGAAGAGATATCGCATATGAGTTGGAGCCCACGCTCTGCATTTCATGTATCGAGCGGCTGAAGGGCTGGCCAGAGGGCCCGGACAGGGCCCTGAAGTCATCTACTTTGAGATCCAGGTGCCACCCTCCACCTGCTCCGAGAGGTATTTCAGAGCCCCAAGTTTATCTCAGGCATCCATCGTGGTGACGCCGCTTCCCTGCGACCCATCCAGAATGTTAACTCTGGGGAGAGATTTCCATGGGAGGTATTACTATGATCTCGAAATTTGCCGCGGACCAGGGCTGCGAGACTCCATACTCCTAGAATATATCGATATCATGCGGGTAGTTCAGCATGGAGCGCGTGGTTTCTTATCCTGGGGTTGTCATCGAGTTACATCATGCCCGATGACATCTGGGCGATAGGCCAACATTGCTCTTCATTTTTATCGGCGGCCGTCCAGGAATGCCGGACCTCGACATCACGGTACTCCATCACGAGTGGTCCTGCTTAGCGTGGTCAATTATAGGCAATTGGCCTCGTCAGCTGACCGGAAAGATGGTGGAAACTATACCACATGGGCTATTACTAATGGAGTGATATTCGATGGCACCTTCCAGTGTATCTTACGATGAACCATTTGAGGTCTAATATGTTTCCACTTCAGCATATTGTTCAGAGGAGATGAGCTATCTTGGAGGTGTTATATCGCATTTCGGAGGGCTACTGGTTTTGCCCCGGCAGAGCTGATTATGACATCCTTATTTCATTTTGAGGACGAGAGTCCTTACCGTGGGATCGCTCGCGCCCCACAGAATCCTGCCTCTTCTGTGTCCTCGACTTTTATGTCAGGTGCTTGAGCACATTGGGTTCCCGGGCGAGCCTTGATTAGAGCGTCGCCGAGGCTGTGAGGACATCCTTACTATTGATCGATGGCGGGCTAGGCCTCGAGCCTTCCATCTTCCTGCTTTCAGGGATCGGGGCGAGGACGGCGGCTAATGATGGTCCTCGGGGACTGTCCCTATGGCGAGCACCTTTGGGAGCCTCCCGCGCAGGCTTCACCGGTACCCCTCAGTCTCTTCCAGCTCCTCAACCCACGATTACCGATGCCGGCATCGAGTTCCTTAGACTGGGTGCCTTTGGCCGCTCGGAGCCTTAGCCCCATGCCCATTGCACCGAGTCAGTGTTGGGCCGAGCTCACCTCGACGACCGCAATACATTACCCTCTGCGGGGGACTTCATGGCTCTCATGGAGAGCCGGTCCGCACATTCTCAGCCCACGGCGGCATCATTTGCGACTTCGCGGCCACACTTCGCGGAGAGGATGACCCTTAGGAGCTGCGGATTACCGCAGATCCATGCCAGCATCATGCAGTTATAGAGCCACTTGGGCCTTCCTGCTGTCTCTCCGTAGGCCCCTGCTCAAGCCTCAGCTATCCCACCACAGGCAAGATCATCTCCTCCACCATCATCCTATGATACGCCTTGGATGTGTTGGCATTCTGGCGACACCTCGACTGCGGTGGGATGATCGCTATTACGCGCCAGTTGAGGGAGGTACACTTCCTCCACTAACTTTCTCATCCGGTGTGTGGCAGTTAGTGTTGGAAGTGATATTCATACTACGGTGTAGTTTTACTTGTACTACATACTTGACAAAGTACCATTTTGTTTATGAAGAGGCTTGCTGTTTACTTCTCTTTGCAAAAGTCGAAAATTATGTAAATTCACCTTGATATATATTATGCAATCTATTTTTCTAAGCTTTGCATTCTATTTCAGCTATTTTGTGACTATGCCTTTCCTGTAAATTGAAAAGTTGAAACACTGTATGATACAAATGCTAAGAATGGTTCCATGCGATTGAGTTTTGGTGATTATTGTCTAGTAATTACCCCATCTTCCCGCTATTCTCTAGCCCGCTGGTTCACATTAGTTTTCATGAATAGGCTGAGGCTACATACCCCTTTTGCTTTACAAAACCGGCCTTAGCTTCGTTGACACTCCATAATAGATTAGAGCTTTCTAAGAAGAGGCCAATGTGTCTTCCAAAAGAAAAAGAAAAGACAAAAGATAAAGAAAAGGAAAAGAGAGAAGTAAAGTCGTGCCTCTTTGCCTTGAAACCCGAGCACGGTCCGTGGGGTCTACGACGAAAGCCTTTAAAACCTGGTGCCCTAAACCAACCGGTTAGGAGTCACCGATTTTGTGCTCGCTACATGAGTGGACGGGTGGAGTTTTGCGAGTTGTAGGTGTTGGATTCTCGAAATCATTCGAAGCCCGGGGTGAAACCTGTAGAGTTTGTGGTCGAAAGATCCTTTTAACTTGATGCCCTAAACCTTAGTTGGTTGGGAGTGCGTCGATTGGATCCCAGTTACATGTGGACTTTGGTGAAGTCGAGTTTTCAGCGTGCACCCTCTAGGTACAATAGAAGTGTGAAATAAAGTGAATTGAATCCATTTAAAGTTTAAATTGATAGTCTAAGGCATTGGCGATGGTTTAGTTGGGGAAGTAACTTTGCGACTTATTAGTGCAAAGCTGATCACTAAAACACTTGGATTTTAATTGGAATTTAAGGTTGATTTCCTTGGAGATAATTGCTGCCACGAAACTTGCTCACGTATGGCATTTGTTCTCATTTGGTCTTTATACGAGTTCCGATTGAATTAAATCTTAAGGTTGGGCATTATTTGCACATACTTTTTGAACAGACAATCCATTTTTGCAAAAACAAACACTGCATGATCTTCCTTCTTTTTATCATTGCTAAGGGACTAGCAATGTCTCAGTTGGGGGGAGTGATTAGTACCCAAATAGTGCAATATTGAGCCTTGTTTATAGTAGGTTTTATGCGCTTTTTGTATACTAATCGACTTCAATAACTCAATTGTTACATTAGGGTCCGACTGCTCATGATCACATTTTTGTAGCTATTTTAGTAGTTTTGTAGGTTGAATGCCTTCTATTTCTTCAATTTGACTTAAACCACGATGAACGAGCCGTGAGATGCATGATCAAATCAGAGGAAATTCGAGATAAATTTATTGAAGAAGGAGGAAGCTTAGTATTGAAATTTGGGGTTGCAAAGTTTGGCAACACCACCTGTTTAGTAGGTTGCCAATTTTTGGCTGCGAACCTTCCCTTCACCCTACTTGCTTGATCATACATTGGTGGTTTTTTATACAAGTTTTCCCTTATGTAATTTGGTTCTTTAACACACTTTTTGTAATTTTCACTTATCTTGGCACTATATATATGCTCGATGCGCTGTAATCAAATCAACTTTTTGCTTCATCGTTAATCAGGAAGTGGGCACGGCTTCCCTTTCCCTCTGGCGGTGGTGTTTTCCTCTTCTTCTCCTTCACTTTCTTGCACTTTCTTGGTAGCCAGGCTGCAGGCGTGATGACAAATCAAGGGATGTTTGGCTAAAACCTCTGATCCTTGAAGGGTAAGGACACTTGGGTGTTGTTTTAGGCTTGAATGCATAATTTCTCATGCTCTTCATGATATGTGTTAAGGGTATTGTGCCTGCTTCTCACCTTAAGTTTAAATCTCTCTTATGCATGCTCTCTTTAATGTGTATTTGGCAAGCTTTTTGGGTTCAGTGGATACTTTCGCTAGATCCACTGAGGCCCAGTTAGTTATCTCCTATTAGTTATCGTAGGGTAGTGTTTTTGAGATGTGTTTTCACTGCTAGGGACATTTATGCCTAATAAAATGCCATCTTTCAAAGGAAAGGAACTCTCTTGGTCCTAGGTTTAAACTAAATGAAGTCTGGTTTGGGGGAAATGGCTATATGCTCCCAACACGAGATAAAACCCGGTACATGTTGGTTAGCCTAGAACCTAAGCCAAGATATGCGGACTTTGAGGAGTTTCTATCGCTAACTTTTTACATGATTCATTTGAGTTTTCAACCATTCACACAACATTTTCCACACACCACATAAATTCAACGGCTTTCTGATACATTGTAACTCCTTCTCTCACGAAGAAAACCCCATCCTGTATTCGACCCTGAGAGCCCCACTATCTTTGCCGGTAGCTTTGCTACGTCGTGTGGAGATCTGAGGTTATAAATTTTGTTGATTAGAACACTACTTGGCTGAAACGAGAATATTATGCCGATCATCTTTAGCATGTCATTTTCATTATCACTGTTGGTGATCATGGAGACATGGCGGCGCTTTGGATTATGCTTTTGATGCCCTAATGGTGGCATCTCATCACTCTCCTCCTCTTCTTCTTCCGTGCTTTCTCTCTTCATCGAACTCTACTTCTTCTCTTTTTTCTTCATCTAAGGCTTCCCTCCTCAAATCATAGTCAAGCATGTCCCTAGGCTTATGTCTTCTCACTAACTTCCTTGGCTTGCTTTTCAGACTCTTGACATGAAGAGGCATAAGGCGTGGTGTCTTTTCTTCATTTCCTTTAATTAATACTTTGACTTCCAGTAATTCAAGTGTAAAAAGTGCTATTTTGAACCTTTATTTATTTAAAGTTACGAGGCACTTTTTGTGTACTAATCGTAAATGTCTTAATTGCACATTAAAGGTCTGCTATTCTACTTATGCATTTTGGCGGATAATTTTGTAGTTTTACACAAGCTATTAATGCTAAGATTATTAGTCGGTCCAAGCACGAAGAATTCAGAACCAAACTGACATTGAGATAAATTAGAAGGAAAGGGCGAAGCGACGACGAGAAGAAGAAAGAAGCGAAATTTAGCACCACGGTGCAAATTTTACTTTCATGGTGCGAAAATTCACTATGCCTTGTTTCATCGCACCTTTGTTTTGTTTGACTGCCTGCAGTATCCTTTTGATTTTCTTCCCATTTTGCCACCCGATGTATAAGTGTGAATTGAGGGCATTTTTGTATTTCTCTTTATTGGAACCCATATAAGCCCTAAAATCTTGTAGCAAATGGAAGATGAATTTTTTTATTGGGTGAAATACAAGCACTAAGTGGCTTTTCCACATGCTTTCATACTGTATAATTTCCTTTTACTTTCATTTTTCTTACGGCACTCACAATTTGCTAAACAACCACTGAAGGATGATAACTCAAGGGATGTCACGGCTGAAACCTTTTCTCCTTGAAGTAGAGGGACGCTGGTGAGGATCACGAGGCAAGGCAGAAGGTTCCGCGTTTTCCGCGCCAAGTACCAGGTATGTTTATTGTTCTCACCTTTTCCTTTCGGTTTGATCCCTTAGATTCGTATTTGAATGTTTGGTACTTGGTAATCTTTTTTAGTGCTCACTTGGGTTCGCTATTACTAGATCTTTGTGATGTTCATTAGTTACCATTTATTAGCCATTGTAATGTGAGTCGAGAGACTTCGTTTACTGTGATTGAGAACATTAATGGCAAGTGAATGTCATTTTCAGAGACATTTAATAAGGGTTAGTCTTGCCAGCTAAATGAAGTTCGGTTCGAGGGATAACTATAGGTCGTCACTCACACAACGGGGAAAGGACCACGGAAACCCTCGGTGGCCCTGGGATCAAACTCGGTGAGCCTAACATGAGGAGTTATTTTATGTTTACTGTTTACTTTCATTTTCCATAACAAAACCAGCTGCTATGGCTTGAAATCCAGAATTGAAATTCACCATTTTGAGCATTTACACCAAAATGTTTCTGAAGAAAACCCGTCCACGTGTGACCTTAGAGCCACTATCTGCTTGTTAACTTTGCTCAATGATAGGAGGAAATTAGGTTTATAAATATTTATTGATTTTATTTATTTTGGCACCTGAATCAAATGGCGTCTGCTAGGGGATGGTGCTAAGTGCATTTGGCGGTGGAACACTTGTGATTCTCATCAAAAACAACGATGATTTCTTTTTATTTTCTATTTGAGTTTCTGTGGGTTTGCCAATTTTCCTCTCTCAGTTTTAGTTGACATTACCCTTTTTTTGGTAGGGTGTGTTCCTTTTTTTTTTTTTCCTTGTTTGGTGTTTGCCCTATTTAGTGGGGTACGCGTTCAGTGGATTGAAATCAGGAAGGTGTGTCAGGATTGTCTCCCACATAACCTTTGGCCGAACTTGAATTGTGATCGAATGGAACACACAGAGGAAGCGATGGGTGTACCACACAATGGAGACACAGGCATCATGTCAATGAGGGATTATAGAAACTTTCCATGGCAAAATCGACAACCCTTGAGGAGAATCCAAATCCATATGGGTCTCTGAGAGCTATAGAAACCCGATGGATAGTGCCCTTTGGTGTTCTGACTATTGCACCTCTTGCTTCTCCATATTACAGTATAACCATCAGCACCACAAACACACCGCGGTTGACATCTTAGTTCAGAAGCGAGAAGCGTCACGAACTTAGACAACTAGCGGATCATTTCATACGGGAGCGAGGAGGGGTAGTAGATAATCGGGCGATCGGTGACCACGATTGAGCCACAAGCAAAGGAATTGGATGGGTTTGATAAAAAATTTGACATCCTGCAACAATCCATCTCACTTCTCACCAATCAGCTTGTTCATCAAAAGGAGGAGAATCTGGAGGAAGAGTGCCTGGCTGACACTATTTTGGGTGAAACGAGGCTCAGGCTGCCGACGGGATGGATTGAAAGAAGAACCGTGAGGAAGCTCTGAGCTGCGGGGATGCGGAGAATCATGTGTTGTCTATGGGCCATGTGGAGAGAGAAGAAGAAATCTCCCTTGTTGATTTGAGAGCGGTGGAAAACACCCAGATACAATTTTCCTGCCCCCTATTGACTGGTGTATATCTTGCACATCTGCTGGCCTTCGAACACGAAACACACCCTGAGGCCACCATCACCTGCTGCACAGTACTTTCTAGAAACCATCAGAAAATTAAGTAATATTCATTGGAGCCTTTGCCAGCTACATCAAGGCTTACTGGCGGTACGCTCCCACCTTTACCATGGCACCAACGGATGGATTCGGTCTTTGGATCGATTTGGAGCACTGAACCTCAACAATTACACCCGACTCCACGATTCTAGCGACCTCCGAGTGGCGGTTTGGGGAGTCTCGGCTGGATTTTTATTTTGATTTTCTTGTTTCTTTTATTTATTTCGATTTATTTAGTTTTTTCTCTTTGGAATTTCTCTAATTCTAAGTTAATCTTTTTATTTCTAAACATTTTCATTTTTTTTGTGTTTTTTTAATTTTCATATGTTGTATTTTACGGGTTTTACGTCTCAAATTTTGAATGAGAGGATGTAGGATACAGAAACAGAAAAACTAGAAAATCAGTTATTAAGTCTGAAATTTTCACTTTTGTAATTTTCACTTGAACAACAGTCTATTTTGTTTCGCCATAACTCATCGAGCTTTCTGTTTTTGGCGTTTTTGGTACCGTTGGAAAGCTTAGAGTGAAGAATCAGAATATAGATGAAAGAACTGCTTTTGAAATTATTATGGGGTGTATTTTCAAAATACTCCAACTAATTAATTTTTCCTCTTTTCTTCTACTTCTAACTTGTTCATTTGAAGCCCAAAACATGTTGAATAAAGATTATTGATTGGAAAGCTTGAAGTCTCTTTGTATCGACAAACGAGCACATCTAAAATCAAGGAGGTGACCTTCCTTCTCCTGTTCCGTCAAGCCCCATTGCGGACAATGTGAGATTGGTTGGGGAGAGTTAACAAGGAAGTCGTTTATTTATGTTTTTGTTGTAATTATTTTAGCAGAGCAAGCCCATTTGTGTTGTTCAATGGCTTGCTGGTTCTCTTTGTGATGTGTCTTTATCTGACACTTTACATTCAAAAATTGCACCCAATTTTTTTTGTGTTTTGCCTAGCTTGTAGTTTGACAAATTGAAACACTATCCAATTCTATTGATGTTAGATTAGTTCCATGCCTAGTTGATTGGATGATCAATTGAACTCTTGTTGCTTTCACCCCTTTTTCTTCCACCTTTAGCTTTCCACATCATGTTTCTTCAATAAGCTGAAAAACTACCTGACCTTCTAAACTTTGTAATAACCTACCCTAGTTTCGTTAACCACCTTTAATAGGTTAAGGACCCCCATGAAAAGAAGGCCAATGAGTCTTCCAAAATAAAAAAGAAGTGAAAAAGAAAAGAAAAATAAAATTACAGCAGCTTGCTTGAAACAGAAGCGAGTCCGGGTATATGGCCAGCCTTTAAAGCCCAATGCCCTAAGCCAACTGGTTGGGAGCCACCGACTTAGTGCTCGCTACACGGGTGGATGGGTGGAGTTTAGCAAGTTGTAGGTGCTAGAGTTTAGAAATCATTCGGAGTCCTGGGTGAAACCTAAAGAGTTTGTGGTCGAAAGACCCTTTTGGCTTGATGCCCTAAGCCTTAATTGGTTAGGAGTCATCGGTGGATCCCCGTTACATGGACTTTGGTGAGGTCAAGTCCTCAGCATTGCACCCCTACAACCGCAATTGTAGAATAAGAGTGGGTCTGGTCTATTTAGGTTGGTTAGTGTCTAAGTGTGGCGGTAACTTGGTTAGAGTGCGGTTAAAGTTTATTATTGAAGCCCGATCAAACAAACATAGGTTTGGTGGAAGTCTACAGTTGATTCACCAGAAGGAGGCTCTTTTGATACTCAATTTTGTATGGCATTCAATCTCGAGATAGTTATTGGGCAAGGAGTTTGTTGATTCTCATCGAGGGTTAGGCATTACTCATTCACAACCTTTTTGAAACACCAATTTTGTGAACATCATTTTGTTATCGTCTTGTATGCTCTCTCTTTCTTTCTTTCTTTCATTGCTAAGGGACTAACAATGTGTAGGTTGGGGGGTGTGATTAGTGCTTTCGAAAGTCTTGCTTTGAACCTGTTTAGGTTCGAGGCACTTTTTGTGTACTAACTCAGCGTGAAATAACAATTTGCACACTAAGGTCCACTACTTCTTCTACCGCATTTGTGGCTAATTTTGTAGTTTTGCAAGCTATTAATGCCAAGATTGTTGGTGGTCCGAGCACGGGGAAGAATTGAGTCGAACTGACATTCGCGAATCCGAGAATCGAGAAGGAAAGAAGGAGCAGGAAGCGACCGGAGAAAGACGAGAGAATTTAGCACCACCGGTGCAAAATTTACGCACCATGGTCTTGAATTCCTTCATGCGCCACTGTTCATGCTGCTTTGACATTTTGACTTTCCACACTCCCCCCTTTTTGATTTCTTCCAGTTTTCCACTTGATGTATAAGTGTGAACTGAGGGGCATTTGTATTTTCACCTCTTCTTGGAACCTATATAAGCCCTAAATCTTGCGCCGATGGGACGGATTTTTGGTACGGGTGAAATCTGTGAGAGCACTAGGTAAAAACTCGGCCCCCTTTTCCTTTTTCTTTCATTTTCTTTGCTTTTCTTTTCCTGCGGCTTTCCGGTGCCAAAAACCCTTAAGGATGGCAAACCCGAGGGATGTACGGCTAAGGAGCACTCCTCCTTGAAGTAGAGGGACCTTTGGGTGAGGATCTGAGAGAGAGCGGGCGGCTAAGGGTTCCACCGTTTTCTAGCAAGGCTTCGGTGCCATTTGTGTTCTCCTTTTAACTCTAGGTTTATATCCCTTCGATTCATGTTGAATGTTTAGTACTTGGTAATCTTTTAGTGCTCACTTGATGTAACCACTTGATCTTGTGATGTTCATTAGTTACCATTTGATAGCCATTGTAATGTGAGTCAAGGAGACTTCGTTTGTGATTGAGAACATTAATGGCGGTGGTATATTTCAGAGCGTTTAATAAGGGTTAGTCTTTATAGCTAAATGAAGATCGGTTCGGAGATAACTATAGGTCATCCTCCTAACCTTGAGGAAATGACCTTGGAAACCCTCGGTGCCTAGGGAATCAAACTCGAGTCTTTAACACTTCAAGGAGTTCTATTTTATATTTTACTTGTTTTACTTCGGTTTCCTGGCAAAACCCATGTTTTGTGAAAACCCCAAAATCAAATTAAATTACCACATTTTGACATTGCAAATCATTTACGAAGAAAACCCATCCACGTGTTCGACCTTAGAGCCACTATGCAATAGCTTTGCTACGCGATAGGAATTAGGTTAAATATGTTGGTCGCACCCTAATGCCAGCACAAATCACTCAACTGGCATAGCTCTGTGATTAGGGAAGGTAATCCTAGGGTTGTTTGTCGCCTTCTCAATTCGTTCTATAATGTCTTCATTGATAACCCTTCCAATGTTAAAGGGGATACCATGACAAATGGCGTACACATTTAACGCCTTCTCCTTGGTGACCTTAGAGGCATTCAGATTGGGACACAACCTAGTAAGCACAAAATAGAACCAAATCTTCACAGATAAAGAAAAAAGTGAGGAAGGGAACCAAGTGAGCACACCCTTCCTTGTAGGGTTCTAATGCGCTTGATCGTCTGTCAAGTCTTTGAAAATTTCATGCTAGTTGATATTTTCTCCCAGGGCTCGAAATCGAGACTCGTCCACTCTCCTAAGGCATAAATTTTGTTAATGTTTTCTGGACTGAAAGGCACCCATTTCCCTTTCACCCAACAAGTAGGGTCATCATGATGAAGGACATTAGCATAAAATTCTTGGACTACTCGACCTACACATGCTAGATGGCGACTTGCAAATTTCTCCCATCCCTTTTGTTGTATAACTTTTTCGAAGTAGGCGTTCGGGAGTGCAAACCCTCTTTCTAAAATGACTCTGATTCACACGTAAATGTGTAGCTAGGTAGCTTTCGAACCAAAAAAATTTATAAACCTAAACCTTCTACTGTTTGTGGCTTCAAGCTCTTTGTAGTATAGTGGCTTCCCAGGGTTGGTTTCTGAGATGGGTTTTCTTAACTGAAATGATTTGTAGTAGAAGGATTAAAGTAGTGAGATTCAAATTTGGATTTTAGGTTTGGTAAAAAGAAATAGTGAGGTTTAAGCCAGGTTTCAAGCGAAAATGAAATAAATAAAAATGCCAAATAGAGAACCACTTACGATGTTAGGTCACTGGTGAAATCACAAGCGATGGCATTCTCGGGGTACTTTCTCGCGTTGTGAAAAGACTGACTTTACGATATCTTTGGCTTTGATTCTTCGACTATGCAAAATTGACCTAAATAAATATCTTTGAAAATTGAGCTAGCTTCCCAATTAAGTGGTCTCGAGCCGGTGAATAACATCACCTTGACTCACTTCAATGTAATAAATGATAACTGTAGATATCATTATCTAACGATAAGCATACGATGAGCTCCCTATAATACCAGAAAGTACCCCAACCATTCTGATGAGCAGGAAGGGATCGAGTTTAAAATTGGAGAAAATAAAAACATCCAGATAAGCCTTTCAATAAGCATAGATGATAACTAACAGTCATCAATGGATCTATCAATAAGTATCAGTGCTTAGCTTATCAAATACTTGCAGTCATTAAACAACCCAAAGGGATTAAAGCCTATGTTTAAATGAAACCATAAATGATAGAAAATACCTCCGTTAAAACATGGAAAACCTCAGTTTTCCTTAGATCCCCTGCTCAGTAGCCTTCCACTCCAAGGAAAAAGGGGGTTTAGCCACTCATCCTCCGAGTTATCATCCTCGGAAGGTGTTTGGCTGCCTAGAAAGTGAGAGAAAATGAGAGAAGATGAGAGAAACTAGAGAAAAAGCAAAGAGGCGGGAGAGCTGAAAGCTTCCGCCAAAAAGAAATTTTATTAATGGAGAAGATAGCCTTGTTATAGTGCTTGTTTGGGGCTTTTATAGCCAAACCTCCTTTACAAAATACCAAAAAAAACCAAAAACAAAAGCTATTACAAGGGACAAATTTGGAAGAAACAAAAAAATGTAACAAAAGTCCAAAAATGTCGGCTTGAGAAGGTGAACGGTCGGGAGACATGAATAGTGCGGCAGGGAAAGGCTTTTCACGAGAGGATCTTTGAGAATTTCGTAGGATGTGAAATTTCGAAACATGCAAAAATTCTACAGGTTAAATTTTTCGCAACCTGAGTCTGCGGTGCTCGATTTCCTTGTATTTTACGCTTTCTTTCCTTACGGTTTCCTGTCTGCGATGTTGGAGTTCGGCTCCCGAATTCTTCGTGCTTGGATGGAGCTCAACAATTTTTGGCATAAATAGCTTCAACACAAAATTAGCCCGCAATACGATCAATAGTATAGTCGGGACCTTAATGTGCCAATTGGGTTAATTACGCTGATTAGTACACAAAAGAACTCAAAATAGCACTTTTTGAGCACTAATCATACTCTTCTTATATGCAGACTGCTATTAAGTAGCGTCATTGTAGAGAAGCTGACAAATCTTCTTCTGTCTTACTCTTGCTCCCATGACAATCCAATATCCCCAAACTGTCTTTGGCGCTTCCTTAGTGCCATGTTGTTGCTATTTGCTAATCTTTATGAGAAAATGGAAAGAAGGTTGAAAGCTTTGGTGTGGATGAAAAGGGTAATGGGCTAGGGTTTATATAGGATGGTGAAGAAGACAGAGAGGTGAAATACTTATGGGGAATAAAGGTGAAATGAATGAGAATGCTGATGTTTTTTGGCTTTGAAGGGTAAGAGGTGTCGTTTGGGTGTGGGTGAAGAGTTGGAAGTGTTGAAAGAGAGGGAAGGTTTTCATAATAAAGGGTCTATCTCATGGGTGTGGGTATTTGAAAAGTCCTGAACCCGCTGTAGCGGATAAGTTACCCGCTGTAGCGGATATGTTACTCGCTTAAGCGAACAACTTAAGTGATGTGGCATTAGGTTTGGATATCCGCTACAACGGGAATGGGATCCACTGCAACAATGGCTCGATTTAACGATAAACCCGGTATGGCTGGCGAGCTGGAAATTTATGTCGCTACTAGCCACTAGCATTACCCGATGCTAAGCTAAAATTTTTAGGAGTTTGGGTATTTGGGATGATACCCTCTATAGTGAGTTATGTCACCGTTGGAGCGGATGCTAATTTCTAGACTCGAATTTCCTAGCCTCTACTACATATTTGCATCACTTCTTCTGCTTTTAAACCGATCAAACACCTGACAACCAAAACCTCTCCCCAGGATCGAGTACATAGTGGGAATTTGTAAAATAAGATAAAAATACGGCAAAAATAAAATGAAAGAAATAGAAAGTAAGTAGGTGGGTGAAGACACTTCACCTCCAGCAGGTTGCCTCCAGGCATCACTTTGTTCTTGTGATTATATCTTGAAACCTTTCATCTCAATGAATCCTTAACATTCAAACACCTTTCTATTTTTCTTATTGTCGGCTCCGTGTACTAAGTAATGATGGATTGTCAACTTAGATGAATCAATGACAGATTTTGTTCATGTTTTCCAAAACATGAGGAAATTGAATCCTTTTGAATGAGAGATGTCAGATGCTTTTTCTTCTTTTTCCTAATCTCAACTCCTCTCAAGGGCATTGCTTCTTCTTTCATACATGCTGCTTTCTCTTCTTCCAGAAGCTTGTCTCTTTTGTAAATGCTCAAGCATACCTTGTCATCTCTAGCCCTTAGAGTTAATTCTCCACTTTCTACATCAATGAAGACCCGACCGGTGTCTAAAAAGGGTCTTCCTAGTATGATAAGCACTTCCTTATCTTCTTCCATGTCAAGAACTATAAAATCAGTTGGAAAGATGAACTTGTCCACCTTTACTAGTACATCTTCTATCACCCCCCTTGGATGCTTCAATGATCTGTCTGCAGTTAAAGAGTGACAGTTATAGGTCGAGCTTCATCTAATCCCAGTCGTCTGAATATGGATAAGGCGTAGATTAATACTAAGCTCAATTAAGCATGAGCTACTCTCGAAAGTGAATTCTCTATCTTGCAAGGGATTGTAAGCGTCTAGATCATGGATTTTCTCTGTGACTCTTGCTGAAGGTAAATTGTTTGCATCCTCCGTGAGTTTCTTGTCTCATAATCTAATAACCTTCACTTCTTTAACAGTATATCCTTCATAAATTTCTTTTATGATTGGCATGATTTCCGATACTTCCGTGAAAGAGTCATTTTAATATGCAACTTTTAAAGCCACCATGGCGGTAAATTTGTATCCAAACATTCATTCAAGCATTGAGGATAGGGTGGTGGAGTGGGACCATCCACTTATTTTTGTTTCTCATTATCTTTCCTCTCCTCTTTCTTTCTTACAGAAGCTTTACTTTTAGGTTCTTCCCTTACCTAGATGTTCTTCTGCCGTATCAGATTATGTGGCCACGGTCTGCTTTTATCACCACTGGTGGTGGTCTCGGTGCTACCAATTCTCTACCAATTCTTAAAGTGATATCTTTCACATGCTCTTTACCTTATCTTATCGGGTTCACTTCCGTATTGCTAGTTAATTAAATACTGTTTGCCACCTCTCAGATAACAGTTATGTCTACGATTTGCACCCTCCCAATTCTCAACTATGCTACTGATGTCTGGTTGGGTTGGGTACGGTTCGAATATTTACCCTTGTTGCATTCTTGAGTTGTATGAAGTGAGCCTCTACGGCTAGTGCTTAACTACCAATCTACCTTCTTCCTATGGTTGTTTGTTAACCAGGGTGGTGTATATTATTTGATTAGCTTCTCCATCCATGATTGATTCATTCATATCCTTGCCCCAGTTGAAACTATTTCCTCTATATGGGTTCTCTTTCAGTTATATCTGGCCACATCACTATGGCCCCCGCTCACAGGTCATATGTCCTTACTGGCATTCTATACTATTGTGTTATCCCCCATAGAAATTGCATATCTCCCAAGGATTTGTTTGAATAGCATTCACTACCCCTTGTTGTTCTACAAGCTGTTTGAAAGTATGAGGCTTGGTGGCTAGTGCTAGCACATCATCGCCTCCCATAGGTCTTCCTTACTACTACCTTGTCCTTAGATGGGTGATTATGTTGGTTTCCATGTATCTAGATTCATAAAGCTTTATGTATGAGTCTTCCTTCAACAATGCACCCCAATGAAGCATATATAGTGTTAGGGGTGGAATCACTCCGACCAGTTATCAACTAATGTGCCATACACCTAATTCAATGTTGGTGCGGGCATCTCCTCAATAGCTCATGAAACCTCTCCCAAGCTTCAGCTAAATTCTCCTCTTCCATCTAACGTAGGTGTTAATCCAGCGCATTGTAGATTTTGAAAGGAAAGAACTTGTTCAGAAACTTCTATACCAAATCATTCAATGAAGTGATGGAGTCTGGTGGTTGGCTTGTCAACCAATGCTCAGCCTTGTCACTCAATGACAATGGGAACAATCTCGGTTTGAGAGCTTCAGCTATCACTCCATTATATTTGATCGTGTCACATACCTCTATGAAGTTGGTCAAATGTGTATTTGAGTTCTCACTTTCTAACCCATGAAACTGAATATTCTGAAGCATCTGAAGAGTCATTGGCTTCAACTCAAAATTATTGGCTTGAATGGGTGGTCTTCTTATAGAAGATTGGACAACTGTTGGTGGTAGAGCAAACTCCTCAAGCAACATATGTGGGTCATCAGGCTGTATAAATGTTCTGAGGGCATTGTTTCTACCATTATATCCATTATATCCATTCTTGATTCTGCATGGTTGCTTGATTTCTTTCTTATGCTTCTCTTTGCTCTATACATAGTCTATTCGCGATTCTCTCTGGCTTATGATTGAAAGGAACTATCTCGCCTTGACCCTGTCATTGCATGCACGTAGATTAACCTCCTGAAACACACATAAAACAAAAGCAAGAGTAGACCAAGTCGTAAGCGCTAATTTAGAATAAAAAATAGGCATAAAAGAAAAAGAATGGTCTAAAGTAATATCTAAGTGCGTTGTTGTCAATATCAACACAAATACTTCTCCCCGGCAACGGTACCAACAACTTGACGAGTGCCACAAGGTCTATAAAATGAGGTGAATCATGTAATCCCATTCGAGCAAGCATACACGTTGATTTTATGTAGTATGATGGCTAGTCAAGTGTCGTCCCACAAGGAGAAGTGTGTTGATTATTGAATTAAAATCTTAAATATTATCTAGACCTAGACTTGTAACGAATCCCAATTAACAGAAAAGAAACGAATACTAAATTGTTTACTAAACCAATTAATGAAAACTAGGGTTTTTCCTTCACCCGCAACACTCAATGTATTTACTACCTATATAAATTATTCTTCCAGTATACCAATAAACTCACTCTAGAGGGTTGATCATGCTTACAAGATGTTCTCTCTATAGCAATAATTACCTAGCTCGCCAGTAGGCTGTATTGCATCTCTGGCTCAACCCTTGACTCTGAAACTCATAAATGTTTATACCCTAAATGCCACACTTAGAACCAAGATATCTCTATTCACCGATTGACCAAATGTTACTCTACTCGTATCCCTAGGGGTCATCATCTCTCGATCTCAGACTCCTAGCAAAAACATACCAATGCTTGCTAAACACTACCATGTAAACAAGGTGTAGAAATAGAGCAAGTCGAGATGAAATAAATAAATATACTAGAAAAAAACAAGATTACCAATCAATACAGCCATAAGAATGCAAATCATCAAATTTTAGAGAAGGGAATAAAGAAACTAAGGTGAACACGATGCCTCAATCCAAGCACTTCGTCGTCTCCCTTCAATCGTTAACCTCCGTGTTCTCGAACCCTTGACTGTTGCCTCCCACCAACCTTCTCTTTTCATGTCCCAGGTATTCTTTTTATATCCTCTCTAGGAATTCCACTCAACTTCACATGTAATGGGTTGGGCTTTCCGCATCCCGCTACAACAAGAAGTGTTGCGTGTTGTAGCAGTAGCTCTCTGCAGTGAGACCATCTTCCGTTGTAGTGGGTAACCAACAACATGCCAAACCCTTCAACTCCGGACATTGCAACGGGCGGTAGCTCACTATAGTGAGCTAAAGTTTTTCCATTTGCTCTTCTTGACGTTGCAACGAGCTCCTCCTCTACTTCAGTGAGTAACTCGCCCACTTTAGTAGTTAGGCTTTCGTTGTAGCGAGCAGCTACAACAGTAAAATTTCACATCTTATGTGGACTTTCCTCTTCATTGCTCCACCAAACATACCTGCAACAAAACCACAAAATGTACTCAAAATATGCATGGAAATAATGAGAAAAGCTTCTAAATATAGAGAAAAACATATGCAAATCATAGTACTTTATAGCTCTCATCACTTTATGAACATAGCAATTAATTTTGCTAATCTAATGCAAGGAAGAAGGAGTTTGAACAAGCTTTGTGAGCACCCATCTTTGGTTGTGGCACTGATTGTGCATGAATTTCGTCCCAACCTCTAGAATAGAATTGGGTCAACAGGATTTGTATAAGGCATATGGGTGCCATTTGATGAGAGCACAATCAACAAATTCTTTGGGTTGAATGATGACGATAGCTAGGAATTCAGGGCACTGTATAGGGAGCTCGACTATGAAAAGATTTTGGAAGATCTAGTAGATGGAAGTGCATAGTAGACAAGGAATGCTAACCACAAGGTTATGTCCTTCCCGAGGAGAGGTCTTATGGAGATAGCCAAGATATGGTTTTATTTTGTCTCATGCAAGTTAGTTCCATCCAAGCATCTCTCCACAGTTAGAAGAGACAAGGCACTCCTCACCTATGCCATTGTCAAGGGCTACAATTTTAATGTGGGGAAAGTCATAGAAAATTCCATCTTGGAGTCAGTGCCATCACTCACCCGTCTTTGATCACCAAGCTACGTGAGATAGTAGGGGTGCAAATAGAGGTGAATGAAAAGAAGTGCCCTCCGATGCAACCTCTACATTTTCCTCAAAAGAAGACAACACGCCCTGCAAGGCATAACATTCCTAGAAGAAATACGGAAGCAAGCTAGAGAAGAAGGAGAAGAAAGAGAAGAAGGGAATCAACTTGAGGCTAAAGCCTCATATAGTGAGGAAGAAGAAGCTGAGAGGGAGCCACTACAATCTCAGATTGATTTGGTAGCTGAGATGATGAGTGGTATGGCCTCAACAATCTATGAAGAATTTGTGGATTACCAAAAAGGCAACTATTGTCTGCATATAAACAACGACTGAATCTTTGCGAGGATGGACGAGTTGACTCATAGGCAAGAGCTTCAAGTCCAAAGAGAGGAAGCTAATACAAAGTACTTAGCGAGCCTGATGGCTTACTACCAAAGTTCCTCCTCTTCATCAACTATGCCTCTAATGCCTCCTCTTCCATTCAAGCTCCCGACGTGGCCACCACCAAAGCAGTTAGAAGATGACTGAACACCTAGTTTATGAGGGGAGTTTCCTATATCCCTTACTTTTCTACTATGGACAATGTTTGCTTCAAGTTTGGGGCTGTTGGGCATTTTGACCATTTTGGACATGATTTACCTTTATTTCACTCTCTTTCTCTTTGAATTTATACTGTGGATAATCTCTCTCTCCTTCTATATCTTCTTTAGAAATACTTTGGATACTAAATGTTGGGATAATCTTCTTCTCCTTATATCTCCTTCTCTTCTGAAACCTTAAAACTTTGTTTTGGATTGTTTAGTTGGTTTGTTTGTTTTCGTATAATCTTATGCTTTTTAAGATCATGATTTGTTACATTTTCATGCTTATGGTATGCTATCTTTGTTAGATATATTTCTTGATCGATGATGTCTATCATCAGTAGTTCTTGAATGCTGTAAAGTATTGAGTTGCCATATAGTTGCTCAAATGTGAACTTGGTTGCATATGTCAAAAACCCATAAAATTTTGAAATTTTCAAAAAAATATAAAAAAGTTTTGTTTTGTTTTGTGGAAATAATGTTGTCGATGATGAAAAATGATTGAACTGTTATGTTACATAAAGAAAACTAGAGATAGATGATCTTTAAAGAATAATATTTTGACCGTTGAGTTATGAACTTAGCCATATATTCTTATTATCTAGAACACTAGTCACAATACCTTTCATGGTCAATGCTACTTGGTGTAGGGAAGAATTAGGTGATCATCATCTATTTTGTTCTCCTAAGACTCTAGAACTTTTGTTCAATTACTATTTGAGGCGAAATCATAGGCGACACAACAATTAGGAGATGATTTAGGCCATCCTCTAATTGGTTGAGCCTTTCTAGCTGACCCTTTTGTGCATTATTCCATGGTTACCCTAATTGAACTTGAATAGCCACTTCAATTCTCAAAAACCAGGAGTGAAAACCTTAGCCCTCTTTATTAAATATCCTTTAGTCAAATATCCTTATTTACCCTCAACATGCTTGCTTCAATGCAATATTATGTGAGAGCATGTTGTGTGAATTGGGAGTTTGGGTGAAGAATTGTGTAAGAAATGTAATCAAAGGAGGATAGGTGAGAAAAATAAAGAAAGAAAAAGTCAAGGAGGAGTAAATTTAGCCTTGTAGCCTTCCTACCTTGAGTGATTAAGTCGTAGTGGTGCTTTAACACCTAGTACCCCACGACCTACCTAAAATTTGTTACATGGGGTAAGTAGAAATCTTAAGAGGATTGAACATTGCACTACTCTAATTCTTGAATTCTATGAGGGAGAAAACATCTTGGTGTTCTTGTGAAGATGGTGAAAATAAGCTAAGTTTGGGGGAATAGTGATTACTGCCCAAAAAGTGCTATTTTACACCCTTATTAATACAGGTTTTGAGCACTTTTTGTGTACTAATCAGCCTAATTAACCCAATTGGCATGTTAAGGACCTAGCAAAACTACTAATCAAATTTTGTGGCAGGATTTTTGTTGTTGTTTTGCGGGCTTTTATCCCAGTAGATAGAGTTAGCTCAACCATGGAATCGAGTTCATTTCATGCTTATAGATCAAAGAAACTAGAAGAAAGGGATCAACAAGCAGAAGAAATGGAGCATGGCTGAATTTTTAGTATTTCTCAATTTTCACCCACTAAGCCCCTTTGTTCATGTCTCTTGCTTTTGACTTTTGACTTCTTTTGTCACTTTTAGTTTTCTTCTAAATTTTAATTTTAATAGTGTTTGTTTTGTTATTTTTGTAATTTGTAAAGGGGGTTTGGCTATAAAAAGCCACAGACAAGCACTATAACGAATCATCTTCTTCATTAATAAAAATTTTTGGCCCCAAGCTTTCAACAATTCCCATTCTTTTTCATTTTCTCTCTTCCCTCAGCTCTCAGCTCTCATTGGCCGAGCACCTCGAGGATGTGACTCGGAGGATGAGAGGCTAGAAACCTTTCCTCCTTGAAGGAGAAGGCTGCTGGGTGCAGTATCCTAAGGCAACAGGAGGCTTTCATGGTTTTCACGCAGGTACTCACTAGCAGTTTTGTGTTTCCTTTGAACTCTAGGGTTTAAGGTCATAGATTCACCTTGAATGACACATGTTGACGTCTTTTGGGGTTCGGTGGATGCTAATTTCTAGATCCTTGAGATTCATTGAATTACAGATCTGTTAATCATTGGGAAGGTGAGTCAAGGTGACATTTTCAACATGCGAGACCAGGCTCGGTGAATACCATTTTTAAGGATGATTATTGGAGATTTGGGTTTTATACTAAATGAAAAACTAGTTCAGGAGATGACTATAGGTCATCCTCCCAGCAACGAGACCAGGACCCTAGAAACCTCGATTTGCCCTAGGAATCCAGCCCGGTGACTACTTCAATGAGTTCTATTTATATTTTTTACTTTGTTACTTTTGGTTCCACACAATCACAAATGTGTTTAAATAAACATTAAAGTCGAAACAAGTCTGATTAGAACTTAGCTACAAGTAATTTATTCTGAACTCATCTTGTGTTGAGCCATGGAGCCACTATAATGTACCCCAGCCATGCTCTAAATGTTGAAGTATTAGGTTTATAAATTTTGTTGATTCGGGACACCCTGCTCAGCATGATCAAAATAGCTATGTGACAAAAAGATGCAATGAGATAAGTTTGGGGGAAGATTAAGAGATTCAATGAAAGAAAGAAAATTGAGAAAGGATGATAGAGCTCTTGATGAAAAAGAAAATTTTGTGTGTTTTGGGTAAATATGAACCTAAATGACCTATTCCACTACCCTTTACCTAAGCCGTACATTACAAGCTATATAAAGACCTATTTGATCCTATGAGTTGTGAATTGCCTACATTCGTGGAGAATGGTATGCCTAGCAAGCCTATGGAGTCTTATGTACTCATAAGTCATGAAACCATGATTTGAGTAAGAGATCTCCATTCAACTCTAGTTCTCCTAATTCCATCTAAACTGAAACTGACCATATGAGGGCAGGACTTCACATACACTCACTAGAGGGACTTTAGCTTAAGTTGGTTTAATTCATGGTCAATATATTATAAGGTAAGATCCTGACTTGAACTTTTCTTTGTGTTGTTGAATGATTCAACCTTTGAGGAAAATAAGAACATGGTGTTATCGCATTAAGCTCAATAAGTTTTGTTTTGTTTTGACTTTGGAAAATGTGATTTCTTTGCTTGAGGACAAGAAAAAGGGTAAGTTTTTGGGTTTCTATTATGTGTGAATTATATCTTATTTTCAGCATTCATTTCTTACATTTATTGAGTTCTTGATGCTAAATTCACACCTATATAGTTCAAATGCAGGCTAAATCCCTCTCTTACTTTGGTTTTGTAGATAAGAAAGAAAACCCGAGCAAATGAGGTAAGGAAGTGAAAAAGTGATGTTGTGGTTACTATTGACTGCCATGTTGAGATATGGAGCCCCATGTTGCGACATGGGGACCCTCGAATGAAACTTACATCTTATGTGTAACATCAAAATTAATTGAAGACCATGACCAAGGAGCATCTACTGTAACATGCTGACATGAGAGCATCTTTATGTCATTTTATGCTGCCCAATACCTAAATTTTTATAATCATTTTATTATATATATTCCGGGTATAAATTAAGCCAAACTTGGGTTTTTCCGGGAAACTGATAAATTGTGAAATTGTGAAAAGTGAAATGAATATGTGAGCATATGATTAAATATTATATGCTAAATGAAAATTGATTGAAACCGGAAATAAACAAGTGTAAAAGGGCAAATTTGGAATTTTTGTAAAATAAGGCTAAGAAATTCGAATGATAAGCTTAAATGCTAATGTGAAATAAATGATAAATGAAAGTGAAATGAAGACCAAAAATGAGAAAAATGGGAAATGGAAAATTATTGTGTAAGCCAAACAAGGCTTTAAGGAAATAAAGGCTTAATGACAAAAAGTGGTCTAAGGGCTCATTTGAGCAAAATGTTTTTGAGAGCAAAGAGAGAGAGGAGAAAGCTAGGGTTTTGGAAGTAAGTGATTTTGGTGGGAGATCTTCCCATTTCTGGTGCCTAAGTGATCAAGAAGGAAGAAAAAGGCTAGGGCTTCAAGTGCAAAGAGATTTCAAGGTTTGACACAAACCCTAGATTTCTTTAAATGATGTTTAAGTTAGAAAAACACTAATCCATCCATGGGTTTTGTTCATGGTTGGTTTAGGATGACTTTAGAATGTTATTGGGAGTGATTCCCATGTTTTGTTTTGGGTTTAGAGGATTTTTGGAGGGAAATCGCAAAAAGGAAAAGAAAAACTAGCAATCTGGGTAAGAAATCGGGTTCCCATGCCGTAGCGTAGGGAACCCACGCCGCAGCGTAGACCTATGCCGCAGCGTGGGGTGCCCTCGCCGTGGCGAGGCCGGGGTGCCAAAATGGCACCCTCTCGAGTACGTTGTAGCGTAGCAGTGCTACGCCACGGCGTAAACACTAATCCTGATGTGAACATATTGAATTTTGTTTCAAATTCTCCCTGTCAAATCACAACGATACAAGGACCTAATAAATGATTGTGGGGACTTTAAATAAGGATAAACGAAATGGCTTATATCGTACCTCTCTGCCTCGGCAAAGCGAGTTCGTCTTCAGGCAAACTTAGTGTCTTAACCCAAGACCGTTAACGAAGATTAAACATCATTCACTAAATATGTTTAATAACTGTTTATCCACTAAGAGTAGCGTAATTGTTATTGACTAGGGACAGGTGAGAATCACCTAACCTAGGACCAAGATCGAAAGGAAGGAAACGAGAGTCGATAGCTTCAGTTTGTTTACTGATCATCTATTATTATTTCAAGTGTTTTGGTAGTATACCAAATAAATCTGAAATGATTATATGGAATGATTATAACTTTGAAATGATATTACGAAAGTGCATATGGATTCGAAAATGTGATATTTGAAATGTCTTACACTTAACTGCATGTGAGTGATTAATTGAGTTGCAAATGAATTGGTGATTCTTGACATGCCAGGAATTGAATCAATATGCGAGCGACCCGACATAGGCGGGATTCTGGCTGAATCCATCCTTAAACCAACCGAAATTGTCAATGTCACTTAGCGAGGATGCAAGTAGGTATTCGTCATGATGATGTATGGCATTGAATGTACTTGGCGGGATGCACCGATGGGCATCCGATCTTGATGAATATGGCATTTGTAGTGACCTCATGGTGGGGTGCACCAATCGGCATCCATCATGACGGGAGACGGTGTTAAATGTGTAAGCACATTGCGAATGATAAAAGGGGCCGGAGTTCACAAAGCGAAATCCGTCATGGGGTAAACAATTATGTAGCAAGAGTGAGATAACAAACTTTGATCAATTAGTAAGTTTGTAAGCCATCGTTAAAAGTATGTTTGATCTCGCGATTTGGTTAAATAATCGATACATTTGCGCGATACGTTTGACCTGAATAGAGTAGTTGTAAGTGAAGCTGTACGTGATGTTAACGATCATCGTTTGATATAAAGAAGAGCCAGTTTTATGATAAATGCATGTCGTGTTAAATCAATTGAATAGTGTGGGTTCATGTGAGTAACGTATGTCAATTACCTCTGCATACGGTTTGGTGACGGAAGAACAAGATTAAAAACAGTCATAGAGAAAGTTCTGTATCATAAGTCCCTTCACCAGTCATCATGGCTTTCTTCAAACCTATATAGTGTGTTTGTGAGATCAAAGTTAAACTCTAAATATTGTTTATATATCATTTTGTAAAGGCATGATAAATGTTTTGTAAACAGTTATAAGATAGTGTTTTGAACTGCCATTTGAGGAAATAACTCACTTTTGTGAGGCTTCAAATGAAATAGTGTACGCATAACGTTAAGATAACCAAAGCGAATTGGGAACCAAACGGAATAGTTCAGGTTACTTATTGAGTTGGAGACAGAGGACCAGGATCACTAACATTTTGACTATAAAAATTTAACCAACTTGGGTAAATAAAATAATTAAACGACATCAGGACCAGTTCGGGTTATTCCGATAGATTGGGATTGCAAAAAGAGGCTGCTCCTGGGTTACAACTATAAGTCAAATTAGAAGGAATCTGAGACGGAACTATGCACTTTTCATATATGCTTAGCCATGGAGCTATTAAATCATGCTCATGGGTTTTATAAAAAACTCTTTTTCTAAATAATATTTCTCTGTATCTTTGGCGAAATCAAAGTTGTTAATAATCTTAGCGTGGAAGAATTCTAAAGGCTCATCTTGTATTTGTGTGACAATTAGGGATTCTGGTGATCTAGTGACATGCGACGTTTGGATCAACTTTACATCATCCTGTGCGACCGTTCTGATTGTATTCGATGATGACCAAGCGTGGTTGTACCAATGATGAGAGGAACAAATTCGGGATGGGGCTATGACTTTTGAGGGGCTTCTTCCTCTCTTCAGATTTTTAAACACTACTTCAAAGTTTCTACCATGACCAGTTTTAGTTTTTTGTTTCTTGGATATGGAGTTTACTTGAAGATATTATTTCTGGGAATATTCTGAACGGATGGTCAGCATTTCATCTCTTATTGTTTTAATATCTCTAAACATGATGTTCCTTTCTCATCTTCTTTTAACGTTTATGATGTGGTTTTGGGATGATTTGAGGTTCATGTGAGGTTCGACATACTCTGGGTTGAGTTATATCATTAATATTGGTTATCTAATTTTCAAGAAAGAATGATTTTGTGGGATATCATTAGCAAATGTACGTTAACCCATTGATTATATCTAAATTTTTATGAGTTTTATCCATTGAAATATATTGATTTTGTGATTAGGCAGAAGTGAAGGTTGATAGGAGCTTCCATGGTAGCGACTGAAGTGAGCAGGATCTTGACAAGTCTTAAATCTATTGTTGATAGGTAACGTGTCAGAGAGGATTGGAAGTAACGTGACTAGTATAATGATTATAGTGAGTTCGACATCGATTAAAAGTGTGGTTTGCCAGGACTAACCATTATCAGATCTAACATGGATTTGGATACTGTATGGACCTAGCGGTGGTAATAGGATACAGGAAATTGCCTTTGAAAGTGTTGCATTTGTCGGTGACTGAATCTAGGTGAGTGGGATGTTAAGATCGCGAGGAAATTAAGCAATCACAGTGAAAGCTTCATCAATTAATCTCCACAAGCAAGCACAAGCATCTGCGTTTATATAATTTGCACTTATATTGTATAAACCAGCCCAACGATGGTGAGTAACAAACCTAGTTTTCTTACAAACCCTAGTTTCTACCGACTTTTAAAGTCTTCTTCTAAATCTTCACATTTATATAATTCCCCTGTTTTAGTTTAGCTTTAGTGTAGTTTAGTTTTATTCTCATCAAAATTCGATAGCTTGGATAGTGAAAGGAATAAGTAATCGGGGTACTTAGTTTTGTTTAGCCCTACCCTCCCCGTGGAAACGATATCTGGACTTTCTAGTCCACTTTACTACTTGTACGACCCGTGCACTTTATGTATTTTGGGTTGCACACGATTTTATATATAAAACATGTTTTGTGCTCAACAAAATGCAATAACAAAAATTTAAAAGACAATAAAAATAATAATAATACATTTTAACAAAAAATCAAAACAACTACAATATATTTATAAGGCAATAAATTAAATAAAAGTCATAATAATATATTTAAAAGACAATAAAAGTAACACCAATATATTTAAGGGGTAATTAACAGGAATAGCCCATACTTTACCCGGTCTTCTTTAATTAGTCCCACCTACTATTAAACTAAGAATAATCTTAGTCAAAGTGGGGGTCCTGTGATCATTCTGCTTCGATGCATCGATGACCAACTAAGGAAGTTAAAATAATCCTACATGGTCATGTGTCACTATCTAATTAGCCCCATAATTTTTATATTTTTTTAAAAAAATATTAGTTTGATCTCTAATCACTCTCTCGCCACACATCATTATCTAATTGGTCCCAAAATTTTTATTTAAAAAAAAAACAATTTTACCCCCACCTCCCTCTCCTCTCTCTCTCTCCTTCTCCACCATTACCAACGCCTTATCCTCCTCCTCCTCCTCCTCTTTCTTCTCTTCTCCTCCTCCACCATTACCGCTAAAGCAACTCGACCCCCAACTGATAATTTAATAACAAAATTCCATGATCATTCAAACCTATGAAAAGGATCTTCATGTTTCAGCGTTGTTCTAGTAATTAGTAGGTTCCTCGACATCTCAAACACAACGCCTTTATTTACAGTCAAATCCTTAGCTCTACTGCATAGACCCAATCATTTCATCAAACATCATAGCTGCAAAATCTCCACTCCATAAAAAATTAAATCAAACATAAGAAGAAAACCTGAAAGCAATGGTGATATCGTTCCCAAATTTTTCGAGTGTTGTGTCGAAGATTTCAAGAAAAGAAGCACCTTCTAGGTCCTTTGATGGATATTCTTCAATTAGATAGTTTTTTAAGAAAGCACCTTCCACAATTTCTTTTATGGATATAGTTGCCAAATTTTTTAAGTGCTCTATCTATCGTTCTTAATTTTTTTTTTCTATTAAGTAAAATTTGTTTGGAAAAATTCCTAGAATCCATCTACATTGATGGATATTCTTCACAAAATCTTAACATGAGGCTTGAACAGTGGAGGAGGATACTACATTATGGATGTCACGCCCCGCTTCCCAGTCCAACCCGATTAGCGGATCCGAACCGAGTTCGGCGCGAGATCATAAACTCGACTTCGCTTTATCGCACGCTGGTATATCCAAGTCTTATCATTATATCAACATAATACATACAAAAGTCCAAATAAAGCTACCACCAGAAGGGTGTTTACAAAAGTTGTCACATATACGCATTCAAGTCCCATTTACATATTCAAAAACTATACATTTACATTACTGATCAGAGCGTAGAACCTACAGTGATGAACCCCTACTCGTGTGATGGCCCTGCAGAATGCGGAAAATCACTGTCTCCTTCTTCTGTACCTACACCTGACGAAACCGTGCCAAGCTTTACTTAGTGGGAAACATATGTAGTGGTGCATATACCATTTATATTCAAAGATATGGGTCAACTGATACGAATTTCCATGCATTCATATAATGGACTTATATGCTACTTATACTTATACACACTCTATGTTTATTCCTGATCTCTCGTAGGAGTTACAGAACTTATTCTTATTCAGAACTTATGCTTATAACAGACTTATGCTTATTCAGATCTCCCGTAGGAGTTACAGAGCTTATTCTTATTCAGAAATACCCGTAGGTATTACAGATCATAACGATACACATTTGTTTACTCTTATTCCTCATTCAGGTTATTATCATATAACTGTGGGAATACCTAGACCAGTACTAGTAAATGAGTAAGACACAAAGATAGGCATCCGACTATACTATGCAGATTGAAGTGTCGTGAGCACAAAGCATGAGTGCCGGGCCACCGGCAGAGCGCCATCATACTAACTGAGTACTGGCAGCTAAACAGAGAAAAATCGGGTTACTAGTCGAGAGTACTATACTAATGTGCCACACTACGAGAGGTCGTCGCACTAATCGTGAGTACTCGGGCACTATACGTGCCTCGCCCACGAATGTGGTGTCGTGGTCATTTAATACCCGGTCTGCACTCCTGGGCAAGTATGTGTTTTCAGAAACTTCCTATTTTATTATAAGGCATGAAGTTTGCCCACATCGAACTCGCCGAGGCGCCGGCTTTCACCGAAAGTGCGAGGTACTCAGACATTTTCATCACTTCTTCTTATCTTAACCCCCGTTAATCATTTATTAGGTTCTAATACTCCCTGTAGGCTTAATTATAGCTTAATTATGAAAAATATCAAAACAAAGGTCAGTAGGAACTAGTGGTACCAGATCATCCTGTTTAGATGGTAATTTATCGCTTAGGTGGTACCTGCATCGACAAAGCAACGATCACTGGTATCAAAGACGCTCCGTGGTACCTACACTGCCTCCTGGTCGCCTTAAATGGCGTAATTCACCATTTTTCATGCACTTTCTTCCATAATTCTCTTTCTAGACCCATCCTTCATCAAAAACTAACATGTAATCCCTCCAAACAACTCCACAAACACTGATTAGCCAAAGAATCCAAGGATTCATAACAAAGTTCACTAAACTTTACAAAACCATACACTTATGAAGGATCTCATATTCAATTGATATCAACTAGGGATTTTCAACCTTATCTCTTAATTTAGTTGTGGATGTATTCCTAACAAAACCCTAGAAAAGGGAACCAAACTAATATCCAAAGAAAACCCTAGTAATCCATTCCCAAATAGTTTGTATACAAAATCAAACTAAAATCCATACAAAAACTCTTAGTTTCCATACCTTTTCTTTGCTCCTCTTTCTTCCTCTTCTTCTTCTTCTTCCTTCTCTTCCTCTTCTCACCCGTATGCTCCCTTGTTTGGAGACCAAAAATGAGTTATTTTTGGTCTCCCTCTCCCTTTTATAATGAAACTTTATGTTATTTGCATTTTTTTCCTCCCTAATTCCATTATTTACATTCCAATTCCCGTTATTTCTACTTTGGCCTCTAGTTTTATCAATTCATGCCTTTGATGCCCCTTTTTGGACAAATTAAAATTTTGTCCTTAGGTCTTGTACAATTTTCGGTTTTCTAAATTTCCATTTTTCACACTTAATTTACGAAAACTTCAATTTATACCTACAAAATACCCTAAACATGTTGAAAACAACTAGGGTATATTTCGGGATGTTACAATGGAGCTAGAGCATAACTCCACAAAGCCATAATAAAGTAATTCTTCAGTCATTTGTTGTATATAATCATCTTTAAGACGCTTGAACTATTGGGTGTTGTTGCTTTCTTTCTTCACAACCCAATTGGCCTTTAGCCATTGTGTCGCCATCATCGATCTTTTCTCTGGCAATCGTTGCCTTAATTCCTTGATTCTACTCTCATCCACCTACTGTCAACTCTATGTTCTACAGGCTTTGAGAATGTTAGATACATGTTGTATGTACACTTGCCTTTTCTTTCTTTTCTTTTTCTTTTTATTCAATACCTATTTGATAATTGAATTGATTTTTGGGTCTGGAAACATTGTTCTTGTTATTCTGTACACATCAATGGCAATTACTAATGAGGCAAGTAAGACTATGCAATAGGATGTTAAATTAAATGCTCTAATGGTGGAAAATCTCTAGGTTAGAAAAAGGGTGGGAAAAAGGACTTTGTAGAATTAAGAATTCTATTAACTCTTTGTGCACAAGCTATTGCAACTGATGATCGGAGGAGCGCAAATGAGCAATTGAAGCAGATTAGGTAACATGCTTCTCTAATGGGTGATGGGTGTAGAGAATGGATTAGGTAGCACAACACTCTAATGGGCTTCCAATGGCTAGTTCTGGAACTCAGATTTACAAAGGCATTATTACCAAACTATTAGTTGACAATGTCTTGAAGTGTTACCATTAAAGAAGGCTTATAGTTTTGTTTTAAATAAGACAATTTCAAAAAGTAGTTGATAAAGAAACCAGGCTACATATTATTTATTTTGGTATTTTCTATGGTTTTCAATGGCCTTACTTCATATAGTGCCTCTCATCTAGGCCTATGGCCCTCCTAAGCTTCGGATTACTGGAATTGATCTTCCCTAACTAGGCTTCCGACCGGTAGAAAGGGTTGAAGAGTGGTAATTCTTTGGAAACATCACCAAAGACTTGTCAGTCCTCGACAACGGCGCCAAAAATTGTTTCTAATCTCAAGTGCACGGGTCACACAAGTAATAAAATGGTTTTCAATTATGAACTAAGATCGTTCCCACAAGGAAGGTGTAGTCTTAGCAAGGATTAAGTACCTCGACAACTGAAGTCGTTCACTATTTGAGCACCTCAAGGGTTTGAAGCGAAGTTGTAAAAACTAATAAAAATTAAACTAAACTAAACTAAAACATGAATGATTTGTGAAAACTGGAGTAATTGAATAAAACAAGGGAAAACGACTTAGAGAGGAGTTAGGGTTGGTTATTGTTAATGATGCCTAAGGATTCGTCTAGGTAAGGCCTAGGATGAATGATATATGGCTTGAATTGGTCCAAGGAAATGGTACAAGATCCTATTTTCGTGTGCCCCTTGTATTTTCTCCCACTAACCACCTATTCACGTTACATCCATCTTGGTCTATAGGACGATACTTTTCAAAGGCATTTTTCCTTAGGAGCTCTATTAGTCACCTCTCGGTCCATACAATAGAGCAACCAAGACTAAGCTCAGATTTGTCACTTTTACGTCCTTGCAATCCTCACTTAATACATTTGGTGTCCCCTCCTAGTGAAATCTGCTTAATACTAGACCTTTCTAATTCCCTATGCCTCTTTAACTAGGTTAATTTGAATCCCGATTAATTGATTCACGCCTAAAGAGAATAAGAACCAAATTTTAGGGCTTAATCCAAGAGTCACTAAGGATACCCTAGTAAGAGGATCAAAGATCCGATTCTCAGTGTATCAATTAACCAAAACCTTAGTATTCCAAGTATTAACACCAAATACAACAAATCAAGCATAAAACATCCGACCAAACTAAAGATTAGACGAATCAAACACAAAATCTGATAACCAACCCTATGAAATTCTTAGCCTAACATTTCATCCATCAAAACCCACAAATTCATGTTGTCAACAAACATAAAATTGCACAAATTGAAAAAGGAGAAGAGATAGAAATACAAAATAGGGTTTAGGCTACAATTGATTTTAAATCCAAACTCTAACCTGAAATCTACCTCTAAGCTGAAATCTACACTCCACAAGGTCATGTTTCCTAGCAATAGTTAATTACAAACCAAAGAATTCGCAAAACAAACCTAAAACTAAGAAATCTACAAAATCTAATCCTAGAAAGTGGAACAAACTTTAAGAGAGCAAACCCTAGAGGAGAGCCTCCTCTCTAAAATTTCGAACACTTAACAAGTCTAAAGAACAAGTATTTATATGCATTGGAAAATGGGCCAATGATGGGCTAAAAATGCGAATATTGCTGCTCCAACCCGTCGTCCTTCGTTGCGGCGAACCAGAATGTGCTTATTTTCAGCATTTACTCTTTTCTTCACGGTGGCGAGTAGTCTCCTTTGCCGCAATGAACCAAAATGTATCAACAATTCAGATTTTACCTTCTGACTTCAAAAGATCATAACGCTCTCATCCGACCTCTAAATGCAATGATTTTTGTCTCTACGAAAAGCTAAGAGATATTATAATCTATCAATATCAAAATTATAGTCATTGAAGGTCATTAGATAGACTATAAATGCACAAACTTTGAGAGTTTCTGAATGTGGTGTTTTGGAAAATCATCCCTTAACATCACGAGGTCGTATCTTTTTTGTTCAAACTCTGAATTGTGTGATCTTGGACTCGTTGAAAAGATTGAGAGATGTAGAACCCATCCATATCATGCTTGAATCCATGGGAGGTCATGGTACAACCCATAAATTCATCTTTTTGACCCTTGTTATGCTCTCTTTGCCTCAAAATGTACCTAGAACCATAAGATGATAAAATTGCTTATTAAAGCCCTCAAAACACCATAAAAGCTTATGATCGATAGGTGATTAATCGTATAAAATCATGTATGAAAACCACCTATCAAATACCCCCAAACTTGAAAAAAATTTTGTCCTCAAGCAAAGAAACAACTCATTTTCCTTATTCAAAACTAACAAACATGTTGAGCATGAAATTGAGATAATGAATGATATTTCGCCTCAAGGATTTTTCCTTCATACAACGCAAGGAAAACTTTGAGATAGCCTTTTTCAAAAATAATGGATTGACCATAAGTTAAACCTACCTATACCAAAGTCCTCAAGTGTGTGTGCAGACTTCCCTCTCTGGCCAATTGCAGTTTGGATGAAATTAGATGAGCATGAGTGGAATTGGGATCTCTCGCTCACATGGTGAGTGTGTAAGACTCCATAGTCTTGTTAGGCATATCACTCTTCACTAATGTAGGCAATGCACAACACTTAGGATCAACTAGGTCTTCAAAAGCTTGTAATGCATGGCTTAAGTAGAGGTAGTTAAATAGGACATTTAGGCTTCAATTTACCCAAAACATATACATTTTCCTTTTCCTTCACTTGTTGTTCATCCTTTAGCATATTGCACTCTTTTTCAATTGAACCTCTTAAGCTTCCCCCCCAAACTTAACTCATTGCATCTTTTCAACACATTGTTCCACCAAACTTGCATGATTCTTAACATCTTCACAATAACACCAAGAGTTTTATTTTTCATGTATTACAAGGCACGGAATAGTGCAATTTTCAACCCCTTTAAGCTTTCTACCTACCCCATGTAACGAGCTTTAGGTCAGCAACTCCTAAACCAGTTGGCCTTGGGGTTCTAGGTGTAGAACACCCCTAAGAACTTACTTGCTCAAGGTAGGAAGGCTACAAAGCCAAACTTACTCCTCCTTTATTCTTCCTTTTTCTTTCTTTTTCATTTTTTTTTCTACTTTTTCTTTATTTTTCTACCCCAGACCTCCTTTTATTTTCATTCATGGCACACCCACTTCAACCAAACTCTCAATTCACAATTCATGTATTTACAAGATCTTGGCATTGAAATCTCCATGTTAGGGTAAACAAGGGCTTTGACTGAAGGGTGTTCAACAACAAGGGATAAGGCGCTCATTCTTGAATTTCCTAGAAATAAAATGGCTAAAATGGCTCAATTAGGTGACTATGGATCAATGCACATAAGGTTAGCTAGAAAGGCTTAACCAGTCCAAGGATGGCCTATATCATTTCCTAATTTTGTGTTGCCTAGGATTTCGCCTCAAGTGATAATTGAACAAGTTCTAAAGTCTTAAGAAATCAAAATAGGAAATGATCACCTAATTCTTCTCTAAAGCATGGAAAATTGACCAAAAAGGGTTAATGACTTGTGCTCAAAGTGATAAGAACTTTTGTCTAAATAGTTGACTATAAGGTCAAACCACTATACTTTAAGTTCAAATATCTCTACTTTTCTTCATGTGAAAGAAAGTTCAATCATTTATTTATCATAGGCATCACAATCAATCCCAAAATAAGCTCAACAAAAAACAAAACAACCTAAAAATGAAAAAATTAACCTAAAAAGTGAACATATAAGAGCAACTAAAACAAATAAACAACAAAAAATATGACACTTAAACATGATACTCGTCGAAAAAGTTTTAAAACGTAGGAAACCCCCAATACCCCAAACTAAAACAGCATTGTCCTGTGAATGTATGAAATATGAAAGTTAAGAATAGAGGACTCCCTAGATGATCACTCGATCATCGCTCAGCCGAGGTGGGTCAGAATGAAACTCCCTATCAGCACACCAACCCCAATGTCTGGTACAAAACTAAAACAAATAAACACTTAAAATAAAATCAAAATGCAACACTACCATAACGAAAAACAAACTAGAGTAATAAATGGATAAAAATCCTTATTTTTGCTTGGGTTGTTGGTAAGTCTAAAACTCATCTATTTTTAAGTCCATTTTTCAAGAATATTTTAGGTTTAAGTTCAGTTTAGTGCAGAATTATGGAGCTTTTACCCAAAATTGTTATTTTTCATAAACTTAAAGGAAATAAGAAAAATTCAACCAAAAAAAAAGTAGAAGTCAGCATGGTGCAAAGAAAATGCCAATGTCGCAACATTGCTTGGGCAGATTTCCAGTGTCGAGACATTTGGTGAGAAAGTCTTGAATCTGTGGAATGTCACGACATCGGCTAGAGGAGGGAAAGCAAATACATAAATGTCGCGACATCATAAACAACTCCAGTAGTCAAATTATGTCTGCCATCCAATGTCGCGACATCACAACAACATGGCTGCGACATCAGTTGAGGAAGGGAAGGACTGCATTATTTAAATGTCGCAACATCGAAAGGGTGTCGTGACATTAGCCAAAGCTTGAACAATGGAGACCATCACATCCAATGTCGCAATATTGGATAAGTAATGTCATAACATTCAATCAAGGTAGCCTGAGTAATGAGACAAATCAAATGTCGCAACACATAATCGATGTCGCAACATCAACTTAAAACACTAGCAGAGGACTTCAAAGCAACCAGATTAAATGTGGCGACATTAGAGCAGAATTGTCGCGACATCAACTTAATGGATCAGACCTATAGAGGCAATGTCGTAACATCAACGAGTGACCAACATGTCAATGTCGCGACATCAGCCCCAAGCAACTTGAATAGTGAAATTAATCAAATGTTGTGACATCGAATAAATGTCGTGACATCAATGAAGACATTGGGAGAGGGCTGCAGAACAACAAGATACAATGTCGCGACATCACAACAGTGTCGCAACATCAACCTGAGATGATCACAATGAACTTAAATAACCAATGTCACGACATCAGTTCCAGCAATGTCGCAACATCAGGGCAATATTGCAACACCAACTAAATGTCATAACATAAGAAGAGTAGTGTCGCGACATCGGAATTAATCTACAACAATGTATCTCCATGTCACGACATCATCATGACATGAGCTCAACACTAGAAAATGAGGAGTGTCAAATAAAGTTTTTTTATGTCGTGACATCAGCTGCATCCCACAACATTGAGCACTAAGTTGCCACGAAATCATCAAGACATCACTAGACAATAGCAATTAAGGCAGCAATTTTGGGCTTTTCGAAGTGCATGATTCTCACCTCGTTTTTAGGGCCTAAGACCTGAGCCTATAAATAGAAGCTTTTAGGGAGTAGTGTAGAGCTTCCAGCAGCTTTCATCAAGTCTCCATACTTTTTGGAAAGCGGAAGTCTCATTGTATATATATATATATATATTTTTTTTTTTTTTTTTATTTGTCTTTCTTTTATTTTAGTTGTTTTTGATTCAGCTTTCGGGCTGAGGATTAGAGTAAGAATCTAAACTGAATTAGCCAGGTTTCATGTAAATCGGGTTTCATTTCTACCTTAACTTAGATGAAATCTTGAATTTATTCTGGAATTCATTTTTCTTCAGTTTTGATTTTACTATAAATGAATTTGTTTAATCAACTAGTCATTGTGATTGTGATCCAGATTTGAAAGGGTAAAGCTCCTTCTGGGAAGAATATTTTTTTGGGATTATTGTTTGTAAGAGTTAATGTTGTTTCAACAGGTACCTGAGTGATTTAACCGGCATTACTCGATATCAGTTGTGTTGAATATCAATGTTTGATCCAAAAATAGTTGTGTCATTGTTCTGATTTCTAGGAATCCATCTGAGTTACACAGAGATGAGACTACCTGAGAATAATGAGCATTAACTTGTATTATTTGAACTAATGGACTTTTGGGATTACCTTGATATATCACTAGTGATGATATAACCTCTGCTCTGCCTCTCGGGTGACAATCGAAAGTGTGCCCCTAGGCATAAGATCCACTTACTCGATTCAGCAACTTAATCCTAAGAGGTTTCACCTCAATCGAGAGAAACAACTCAACCCCGTGTTAGTTGAGAGATTCTAATCAAAGGAAGAAGCAGCTATCATTTCCAATCGTGGATGAGATATCTTTATTTTAGAGGGTCAATTTCATCCATGAGAGGGAAGCACTCCACCCCAAAGAATTGTCCTGAAGTACCACGAAAATATCAATCTAAAAGAGAAACAAATCCTATATGTAATCCTTTTTTAGACCCATTGTCTGGAAGATAGAAATGTGGTAATCCAATGCTGGAAATGTATAGAGCTAAGAGAGATCCATTTCTATACTAATCTATTCTTAGACAACCTAAGGTCTACATCCATTACATTATCTTTAATTGGAACTTGCAAGTGATGACCACACCATTGTCTTCTTCCTAATATCAAGACATAGTAGCTCTCTAATCATGTAGTTTAGAAATTTCATTAATGGATTATTCTTTCATTTTTAATACTTAAATATTAAATCTATCTTAAGAATCAAGAATTCAAATAGAAGGACTCTGTAGTATATAGTTGAATTTAAAAATTGAACTGATCCTTGTGGGGAATGATATCCGAATAAAACCACCACATTTGTATGACCTATAAATCACAAAGGATCTATACTAACCCAATTTCAAAGTTGAAACAATTTTACATAAGCATGCAGTAAAACATATTGAGATTATCTGGTCTAACTAGTTAAAGTTTTGGCAACAACCCAAAGACTAATTTAGTTCTTGATAGCAATGTCAAAATTTTGTCCAAACCATAATGTCAAGATCTAATGATGGTCAGCTAAAAATTTAGTCAATGTTTTTTATCATCTGTGGACTTCGTTAGTTTTAGGAGCCAGATCTAAAATCGGGTCAACGCTTTCCTCACAGCGTTCAGTTGAAGTCCACCAGATTCACTCAAACAGATGGGTGCGGTGATTTTGCATTCATCCTTCTCAAATGAACGATGCTCTTTTCTTCCATCCTCCTAGAAGGAGTTGATAAATAAAGCGTGACGCCGTAAATGCACGCCATGTGCGCAAGCGTGCCGCCTCAAGACATGAGTGCAATTATAAAAGTGGATGATCAATCCACGGAGGCGCGCTGACACCAATGCAAGGCCTGTAATATTATCCGACTTAATCTTTGAATGATCAGTTAACTACTGCAGTGAGATTAACCAACTGCTAAATTATCTTAGTAAATCACTATGTCAGGAGACTAGGCCTGGCCTCCCCTCGCCACGTTGATGGATTACTAGCTAGAGAAATTACTATTCAGCCTTTACGACTTATCGATGGCTGGTGATCATACTCTATGAGATACCCCTCTCGAGGTGTATCCGCCTGGTCTCGCGAAAGCAGGCTGATGTGTATCTCTACCTCCCAACCCAATGCCCCCAACCGCTTAAACGTTCAACTTAATCGCACCCTCTAATCGATATCTCTATTTATCGAATTGACCGAGGGTCGCTCTATTCAGATCCTTGGGCGTCCTCATCTCTCGATCTCGAATACCCAACAAAATCATGTCAATGTTGACCAAACATCACATGTATATAAATCACAGATATAGAGGAAATACTAACAAGTCATAAATTAATGAATAATATAAAATCTGAATCTAACCATAACGTGATGTAGTTCAACAAACCCTAGATAGAATTCTAGAACATATCGGGAACTGATATAAACATCATCAATCTAACAATCATTCGGGAGTTTATCAAAAGAGAAAATACAAAAGGAAGTGTCTTCTAATAATCCGTGTCACCGCCGCTCTCGCTTTCCACCTCCCTAACCGTGACGCTCTCGATAAACTAAAAAATTAGTCTCCCTCGGCGAATATCGGCAGACATCGCAGGACGTCGCAACGCTGGGGTTTGCAACGTCGCGACGCTGACATCGCGACGCTGCGGATGTCGCCACGCCGGGTCACTTTGTCAATTTTCCTCTCATGACCAAAGGCCGCGAGCATGGTAGCCAAGATTTTCGCTTTTATGTTAGTCTAAACGCCTAAAAACCACGATCCTGACCTACAATTCACAAAACTCCGGAAATCAGATATTGGGCTATAATGTGCTTATTTAAATGTAAAATCAACTAAACACATAAAGCGGAAGCGGGTATACTATGAGTGCTTTAGGCACTCATCACACCCCCAAACTTAGTTTCTTGCTTGTCCCCAAGCAAGAAACCGACTCTAAACCTAACACACAATACCTTGACATACTACACTCGATGCCAGCGTCAGGATGCCTATGCCGCTGGTAGTTAAGGATCAAAATGGGCGACTTAATTTTGCCTTTTATTCAATTTGATAAGATCCATAGGGTTGTTTGACTTTCGAGAGAATTCAGCTGAACATTGTTCAGTTGACAAGTGACTCAATCTCCTAGGTTTACAATAGCCTTTCCCAAAAAGCCTATGTGCAAGTGATACGTGGTCTCTAGCATATAACTCGGTTTCGACACCCCCAAACTTGAATCCAACTCAACTATTTTGAAGAATCTAACTACGAAAGGATGAGAACGCACCCCTTTTTATGCAACTATCCTACCTACTCCTGAAGAAGAACCAATACCCGTAAGTTAATGTTAAGTGTCCTCAGAAGGGATTCGTTGTGACTCCCACCGCCATAGTGCACGACCCGGGCCTCGAACTTCACTCTAACACCAACTAAACCTAGGGGCCCTAAGCTGTGGGACACTTTGATTAGTACCAAAAAAGTGCTATTTTGAACCCTATTTATTATAGGTTTTGAGTGCTTTTTGTGTACAAATCATTCTAATTAACCCGATTTGCACATTAAGGTCCCCACTATTTTATTGATCGCATTTTGTAAGTAAATTTTGCGCCATGAAATATTTATGCCGAAATTGTTTAGCCTTCCGATCCAAGCATCGAAGAATCTTAATCAAACTCTGGCATTTCAAATCAAAAGATCGGTTGAAAGAAGCAGCAAATGTGAAGAAAAACAATTCACTGCAGTGAAAACATTCCCAAGGCACTATTCCCGCCTCCAACAAGATCACGGCTCCTTTCCCCCGCAGCCCCGGCTCTCCCGCATCTCACGCTGTTCTTTTTGTTATAGCTTTGGTTTTTCTCCTTCACCCTCATTGTAATCACTTATGTTCGATTGTGATGCAGCTTCACTTAGTTTTGTGCCACATAAGCTATTTCAGATACACTGGCTTTGTGGATTTATTTTTTGTCAGAACAAAATTAGCTCAGCCCCAAGCCTTTCTCTCCTTTTCTCTCTCTTTCTAGGCTACCAAACACTCTCTAAGGATGACAACTTAGAGGATGGTTGGCTAGGCCCCTTCCCCTCAAGAGGAGGGTCACGGCTAGTGGCCTGAGGCAACGACTCCGCCCCTCTGCTTTAATCGCACATTTTTGGTTGCTTGCTTCGTCTCACTTAGGTTAAAATCTCTTACATGCTCTCTTTAATGTATCAAAGCTTTTTTTTCTGGGTTCAATGGATACTTCATTAGATCCATCGAGGCTCGCTTAGTTGCCTCCCGCTAGCTATCGTGGAGCAGGTTTTTGATATGTGTTTTCACCGTTAGAACATTTACGCCATTTAAAACGCTATGCTTCAAAAGTAAAATCATAGGTTTAGTTTTTAAAGCCAAATGAAGATCCGTTCGGGAAATGACTACATGTCATGCTCCCCTAACGCGAGGAAGAAGACCCGAGGACATGCTGGGCGGTTCTAAAACCCTAACCCAAAGGTCTCGAGACTTCAAGGAGTTCTTTTTCTTATTTTCTTCATTTTATTTTCAATTTTAAACCCCAAAACTTCACTGTTTTTAATCAAACCTGAAAATCCAAATTGTAATTCACCATTTTTGACTTTACTCAAATCATTTGTACGAAGAAATCCCATCCCCCGGGTGGTTCTAATCTCTAGACCACTATACCGCAAAGAGCTTGACTACTGTGAGTGGAGGAATATTGTGGGATACAAATTTTGTTGATTCCGGATCACCCTACCGTGGCACGAATCAAATGGTTGATTAGTACCCAAAAAGTGCTATTTTTAACCCTATTTATTATAGGTTTTGAGTGCTTTTTGTGTACAAATCATTCTAATTAACCCGATTTGCACATTAAGGTCCCCACTATTTTATTGATCGCATTTTGTGGCAAATTTTGCAGTTTTTGCGAGCTGATTATGCCGAAATTGTTGAGTCGATCCAAGCACGAAGAATTCTAATCAAACTCAGCATTTCAAATCAAAGATCAGAAGGAAAGAAGAGCAAAATGTGAAGAAAAACACCAATCGCAGAAACATCTCGCGTGTGAATCGTTCCTCGCTCCAAATAAGACTGCTCCTTCCCGCGTACTCTGCTCTCCCGCATCTCACGCCTTTGTTCTTTGTTATAGTTTTTGGTTTTTTCTCCCTTTCTACCCTTGTTGTAATCACTTATGTTCGATTGTATGGTATTTCACTTAGTTTTGTAAGGCTACAAGCCATTTTGTATACACCGGCTTGGGACGGATTTTTTCATTGTGAAATAAAATTAGGGCCTGGCCTGCTTTTCCTTTCTCATTTTCTTCCTTTCTCGGCTACCAAACACTCCTCTGAGGATGACAAAACCTGCAGGATGGTCGGGCTAGGCCTCTTCCCCTCAAGAGGAGGGTTAAGCCGTCAGGGCTCGAGGTAACGCACCCGGCCCTCCGCTTTTAACGCATCTACTTTTGGTTGTTTGCCCTCGCTTCTCACTTAGGTTAAAATCTCTACATGCCTCTCTTTAATGTGTATTCGCAAGCTTTTTTTTGGGTTCAATGGATACTTTCATTAGATCCATTGAGGCTCGCTTAGTTGTCTCCCCGCTAGTTATCGTGATAGGCTTCGGTGATAGCTGTCATAGAACATTTATGCCCATTTAAATGCTATGTTTCAAAAAGGAAAATCATGGGGTTTAGTTTTTAAAGAATCGAAGATCCTGTTTCGAAATGACATGCTCCCCAACGTGAGGAAGAAGACCCGAGGACATGTTAGTTGCCCTAAAAACCCTAACCCAGTGGCTTGAGACTTCAAGGAGTTCTTTTCTTATTTTTCTTCATTTTATTTTCAGTTTTAAACCCCAAAACCTCACTGTTTTTAATCAAGCCTGAAAATCCAAATTTAATTCACCATTTTTGACTTCACTCAAATCATTTGTACGAAGAAAACCCATCCCCGTGTTCGACCCTAGACCACTATAATGCAAAGAGCTTGACTACTGTTAGAGGAATATAGGATACAAATTTCGTTGATTCGATCACCCTACCGTGGCACGGTAATCAATGGCGCCTGCTGCCGATGGTGCCTTAGTGCATTGGACAGCTAGGGAAACACTTATGATCCTCATCACAAGTCTGTGAATTTCCTTTATCATTTTACAACCATTTTTTCTTAGTTTTATTTCAATCGTTAAAAAAATGTGTGGAAAAGAGTTGTCGCAGAATTTTTTTTCTTGTTTATGTCACCCGTTTGTTATGTGAATCCATTAATGGGTTAAAAATTCCTTGAGGCAAGCAATACAGTTCAAAGGGGTTTGAATTGAGGACCAAATGGAAAGAAGGAGAACAATACATGCTGAGTACCCTACGGAGAGTAACCTCAGAGCATACATGACAATTTAGGGACTACAGAAACCTTCCGTGGCGTGGGCAAAAGAACTCATAGAGAGAAATCCAAACCCATATAGGTCTAAGGAGGGAATATATATCCAATGGATGAGTGCACCTGTCTATAATGTTCAACTTGTACCTCCCGCTTCTCCACATTTACCTCAATCTCTGCCAGTTAACAAATCCACCACCCTTATCCCCTGCTGAACAAGCCATCCCGAATTGGCAAATGGTGGACAATTTCATAGAGGATAATAGGGCAGTGACTGTCCAGGTCAATCAAGAAACTGATACAGTAGAGAGCTCCTTGAACAAGAAATTGGATGGGTTCCAAAGCGAAATTGATCAAAAATTGGACATCCTGCAGGAATCCATCTCAAAGCTCACCAATCAGTTTGTTCATCAAGAGGAGGAGAATCTGGAGGAAGAGTGCTTGACTGACACTATTGTGGGTGAACAAGCTCAATTGCAGCTCCAGGAGGAATTGAAAGAGGAACCAGCAGAAGATCCTCCTGAGGAACTACAGCCCCACACCATGCTAGAATATGGGCTACAAAAGGAAAGAAGGAACCTCCCCACGCCGACCGAGGAGTGGTAATGGAAAGAAGAAATGGAAGAGCCCCATCAGTTCACTATCACTACCAAAGCCACCGACAACTCCATTGTCACAAGAAGACCCTCGACTCAGCCTTCATACTACCCATGCCTCAAAGACAATCCACACCAAAAGCACACCAAGGCAAGCACCACCAACACAGGTTGCAAAACATTAGGAAATTAGTGGCCTCTGTACAAAATTTGGCCACTACATCAAAGACAGAAGCTGCCTACATTGCACATGGCACAAATACATTCGTGCGCTTCCTGCCTGGAGCACCCGAATTCCTGGTGATTTGAAGCCCCCACTTTTTGTTTTTTAATTTTTCTTGTTTTGTTTTATTTTATCATATTTTTTATTTTGATTTCAAGTAATTTTTCTTCTTAGGTTTTATCTAATTTTTAGTTAATTTATGTTTTAAATTAATTTTTGCTTTTCAAGTAATTTTTCCTAATTTTTCTTCCTACACTTTATGGCCAGGTGGGCAATTTTGGAAGCGTAATGCAAATTCCTTAAACTCCGGGAATGAAGAAATCAGCAAGCAGGAGCAGCAGAAATTTTCGCAACACAGTGAAAATTTCGCACTGTAGCGAATGAAAAATTCGCTATATAGCTTAAAATTGGGCAAAATTTTCGCTACTAATAAAAACTCGTAGTTTTTCACAGACAAAAATTCGCACAAAGGTTCTATTTTTTTATTTTTTATTTTTTAAACGTTTGTTTTTTTTATATATATTATTTTTATTTCAAAATTATTTTTATTTTTATTTTTATTTTTATATATATAATTTTTATTTCAAAAATTTTTTTGCTCTAAAAATAAATAAATAAATAAATAAATAAAATTAAAAATTTTTTTTCCTCTTTTCTCTCTACTGCTTTATTTGAAGCCCAAACGGAGTGGAATGTGGGAGAAACGATGGAAGTTTCATAGTCTCCTATCCAAAGAATGATCACATCTCATCAGCAGCTAACACTTCCTTTTCTAATTTTTAAATCCGAGCCCCATTGACACCGAGACAAGCTTTGGTCTGAGTTGCTTGGGGCGACTTTTGTATTTATGTTTTGTTATTATTTTGTGCAAGCCCATTTTGTGATGTTCAGCGGCTTGCTGGGTTCCCTTTTTATAAAGCTGTTATACCATACAGCTTACTTTTTCAAAATCTAGACCCATTTTGCAATCAAAATTTTTTTGTGGTTTTGCCTAACCTGCAAGTTGGAAAATTTAAACTTGTCCACCCTATTGATGTTAGATTGGTTCCATGCTTGAATCAGTGAATGATTAGTTGAATTCTTATTGATTTCGACCTTTTTCTTCCACCTTTAGCTAACCACACACCGAGCACATTAGGTTTCAATGATAGGCTAAGAAACTACGCAACCTCCTTTACTTTTCACAACCTATCCTAGTGTCGTTGACTACCTTTAATAGGTTAAGGACCCCTGTGAAAAAGAAAAAGAAAAAAAAAGAATATGAAAAGAAAAAAGAAAAGAAAAGAAAAAAGAATAAAATCGGGTAACGTTTGCCTTGAAACCCGAAAGCACGGGTCCGAGGGGTATATGGCGAAAGCCTTTAAAGTCTCTGCCCTAAACCTTCACCGGGTCGGGAGCCAACGACTTAGTGTTCGCTACACGGGTGGATGGGTGGAGTTTAGCGTAGTTGTGTAGGTGCCGAGTTTCAAATCATCTCGGCCCAAACCTGGGAGTTTGTGGTCGAAAAGATCCCATGGCCACGCCCTAAGCCTTAATCGGGCCGGGAGCCTGAGATCCCCGCATGGACTTTGGTGAGGTCGATCTTCAAAGATTGCACCCTACAACGCAGTTAATTGTGAATAAGAGGTGGGTCCCCGACTATTTAGGTTGGTTAGCATGCTAGGTCTAGTATGGTTAGGTTGTGGGAGAGTAATTTTTAAAGGGCTTTTTATCATTGAGAGTCGATAAAATAAAGATTTAGATTTTGGTGGAAGTTTGGTCGATTCACCAAGAAGGAGGCCTTTTTGATACTAATTTTGTATGGTATCTATTCTCTCATAGATAGTTATTGAACAGGGCTTGATGATTCTTACTTAGGTTAGGCAGTATTACTCATTCACAAATCCTTTTGAACTGCAACCTTTTGTAACATAATTTTTGTTATCGCTTTGTATGCTTTTTCTTTCTTTCTTCATCGCTAAGGGACTAGCACGTAGGTTGGGGGTGATTAGTACCCAAAAGTGCTATTTGAACCCTATTTATTATAGGTTTGAGTGCTTGTTGTGTACAATCATTCTAATTAACCCGATTTGCACATTAAGGTCCCTACTATTTTATTGATCGCATTTTGTGGCAAATTTTGCGCTTTTGTGAGTCGATTATGCCGAAATCTGAGTCGATCCAAGCACGGCTAATTCTAATCAAACTCCAGCATTTCAAATCAAAGATCAGGAAGGAAAGAATAGCAAAATGTGAAGAAACACCACCGCAGAAAACACTCGCAAGTAATCGCTTCTACCTCCAACAGACTGCCTCTTCCCTGTTCCCTGCTCTCCGTGATCTCACTCTTTTGTTCTTTTGTTAGGTTTTTGGTTTTTTTCCTACCCTTTGTTGTAATCACTTATGTTTGGATTGTATGATATTTCACTTAGTTTTGTAAGGCCATAAGCCATTTTGTATACACTGCCAGGACGGATTTTTTTGTCAGAATAAAATTAGCCCGCCTCCCGGCTTTCTTTCCCTTTTCTCTCATTTTCTCCCTTTATCGGCTATCAAACACCTCCGAGGATGACAACTCAGGGAGATGGTTGGCTAGGCCCTTCCCTTGGAAGCAGGAGGGTTGTTGGCTAGGGCTTGGAGGTAACTGACGGTCCTCTGCTTTTAACGGTCGCATTTTGGTTGTTTAAGTTCCTCGCCTTCTCACTTAGTTAAAATCTCTACATGCTCTCGATGTGTGGCCAGCAAGCTTTTTTTGGGGTTCAATGGATACTTTCATTAGATCCATTGAGGCTCAATTAGTTGTCTCCCAAGTAGTTCGTGGAGTAGGGGTTTTGAGATGCTTTTCACCGTTAGGAACATTTATGCCCATTTAAATGCTATGTTTCCAAAAAGGGAAAATCATAGGTTTAGTTTTTAAAGCTAATGAAGATCTGCCTGAAATGACTACGTCATGCTCCCCTTAACGCGAGGAAGTTAAGACCTCGAGGACACAAGAAGGCCCTAAAAAACCCTAACCCAAAGGGCCCGAGACTTCAAGGAGTTCTTTTCTTATTTTTTCATTTTATTTCGCTCTAAACCCCAAACCTCACCTGCTTTTAATCAAACCCGAAACTAAATTTAATTCACCATTTTGACTTCACTCAAATCATTTCCATCGAAGAAAACCCATCCCCGTGTTCCGACTTAGACCACTATATCGGGCAAAGAGCTTGGATCACAAAGAGGGAGAATATAGGATACAAATTTTGTTGATTCCGGATCACCCTACCGTGGCACGAATCACACTTCCATCCTCTGTCCCATGTAACGAGCAGTGAAGTCAATGGCTCTCGACCAGTTGGCTCAAGGCATTAGGTTTTGAAAAGCCCCTCGGACTGTGCCCGGGATTCCGATTGGAAGCTCCCACTTATTCTATTCAAATTTTCCTTTTTTTCTTTTTTTTATTTGGGGCTCGGTGGAAATCCTCTATTTTTTTTTTTTTTTTTTTTGCAAAGTGTCCCATCACTTTGGTGTTTAAAGACCCCCAAGGTTTGTTGAACCTTGGTAGGGGAGCTCGGAGCCTAGACATATCCTAGAGATCACTGGTGTGTGGGTGTGATAGCCTGGTTGAGAATTGGTTTCTTGAATACCCAGGAGGTGATGCACTCTGTGTCCCTACCTGTCCATCCCGAAATTCCCAAGCATCTAACAACCTACGGATCTCTTCTTGATTATATGTGTTTTTCTAATAAGATTGGAAGTGGTTAAAAGTGATCCTCGATTAGCAGTCATGGCATCACGCACATAACTACCTAAAATAATCCTAAAAAAAAAAATTGAATCCCAACCCTAAACAAAACACCTATAACTAAGCACACGACTCAAAATACTAAAAAGCAATGCACACAAAAATTATAACCTAGAACTTACTAAAGCAGCAAACACCAATATTTCCCAAAAGCAAAACAAATACACCAAAACCCGATCACCCACCCCCCCAAACAAGTGGACATAGTCCCCAATGTTAATGAAAGAACGAGAGAGGGTGAGGAAACTTTCCTGGTGATCGGCCGGATCACCCAAGGGGTGCAAGGCCGGCAGCGGCTGGTGCAGAGAACGGCAGCGAGCAAGCCAACCCGGGGCGGCCTATCAGTACGAAGGATGGTGGCCTGGTCGGCCGTGAACCCACACGTTTACTGTAGGCATCCACATCCTCGTTGATGAGGACGCGGTGCTCCTGGGTCTCATCCCATAAGGCCTCGAAACAGGCAGTGAGGTCAAGCACCGGGTCCTCAAGGATAGTAGAGGGACTGATCGGGTCCTCCCCCGGGGAAGACTGGGGTGGTGGGGGATGGCAGGAAGACGATGGTGGTGGTGGATGGGAGGAAGTCGGGCCAGCGCCACCTTGAGGGTCGATCGGGAGGCCAAACCGGGCCTGATAGTCTCGAAGCTGATCCTCATCTAAGGGTTCATTGCCCGAGTCATACATCGTATCGAGGCCTAGGACACCCGGCTTGTCTCGCTTAACCATAATGGCCTTGATCGGGTGGATCCACGCCTCATTGTCTTTTAAGGGCACTCGCCGCTTCGCTTATGCCAGAATGAGAAAGAGGTGCCTAAGGTTCAGCTTTTCGCATCCTTTAAGCAGGTGGAGGATGGCATCCTTCGATAATCACCTGTACATCGAAAAGGATGTCTCGAGGATGGCATAATTGCTAGAGCGCTGGTCATCACGCCACACACATTCGACGTCGGATGAGACGCGGCTGTATGAAGCGATGCCAGACCTCGGGATGTAAAGTAAATTGCCGGCTGGGAAGCCCACAAGACCCATCAATGAATAGTTTGAAGGTCTCTACCCGTTGGTCAACTGTAATGACCGTAGTCAATAAGATGAGCCGATCAAGGGCCTTCCGTGGAGGGACCTATCGCAGGTGATAAATCGGGTCAGACACTCGTGTCGGTTCATCAACACGCCAAGACCGTAACCCGCTTTACCATGGAAGGCAAGATTGGTTAGGAATTCTCCTAGTACCACCATCGCAGCTCGACGAGGCGCTGGCATACCGCCATCCTCACGTAATAGTTTTGCTGAAAAGTCCCCGAGGTGGTGAAACCCTTCATTAACAAGGAAAGGATTTTTGAAAATGAGGTCGGTCCTCGGGCCGCACCTCTTCATTGACAAATCCTATCGGCCATATGTACGGGTGGGCTCGTCACTAGCCCGCCCTCACTTTACGGTCAACTTTTGGGGCTTACTCGACATAGGTGCGGAAGTATGGGCGAGGACGGGGCCAAATGAACCCGACACTCTAACACCCAAGTGAAACGAGGGAAAATTGCTCACCGGGCGGCCCCCAAATCTCACTCAGGCAAAGCGTCGAACACCTAGGGGGCACGGTGGGGAAGGATGTGGTGGCTTGGCCCGAATAGAGCGCAAAACCGTGAATAGGCCCAAGAGAACCTACCTAACCCTAACAAGACCCACAAAGCATAGTACAGATCGACGCCAATGGACGAACCTACACCGACAGGATTAGGGCACCAAACCAGGAAGGGCAGTGGGAGACGGAGGTCCTAAAGAAGGGCACAGGGAAGGGGGAGGTGCCGAGCCCAGGTTGTGACAATGGGAGAGGGGTGCGCGAGGGGTGGACAGGAGGGATGCTCAAATTTAAGGCTTATGTGGGGAAGAAGAATGAACATTGTTGTTCATAAACTGGGGCAACCTCGCAACGTGCCGGCTCAACGTCGCGACGTGCCCGAGAGTTTATTGGCCAACGTCTCGACGTTGAGACCACGTCGCGACATGATAGAGAGACAATAAATCCAACGTCGCAACATTGAAACCAACGTCACGACGTGGCAGAGGGGGTCCAAATTGACGTCGAAACGTGGAAATCCAACGTCGCGACGTGGCAGAGGGGTCCAAATTGACGTCGCGACATGGAAATCCAATGTCGCGACGTTGTGAACCAACGTCGCGACATGACAAAGAAGAACAAATGAACACGTTTTCACAAAAAATTCTAAGTGTTGAGAAAAAACCCCCTGAATGAAATCTGACCCGTGTGCACGTCCGAAATGATCTTCGTGAGCCATCTCTCCGCTTCCAAGGCTCCCTCGGGTCCTGAAAACAAATAGCCACAAGAAATTCCCGACACTAAGAAGACAGAAAACCAACCAAAATTAAAACAAACAATAAAATTTAAACTATGGAGAGAAAGCTGATTTCAAGAAAGCTTGATCGCTTCCCAAGTAGCACTTTGTTTAATGTCATAATGACCACTCGCATTTCAATGATGTAGTTATGAGGACAATCACCTGACTCACTGCCGCCAGCGACCTCTGCACACTAGCGTAATGGTTTGCTTATTCGCATTGATCTCGCCCTCAAAGTATGGCTTCAACCTTTGTATGTTAACCTTGAACGTGCCTTTCTCAGGGTGCATAATTTCCGTCTCCCTCCATGGAAAGACTGGTCACCGTAATGGTCCCCACCATCACGACTTTAATATCCTGTGGAAAAAATTTTGAGTCTGAATTGAATAGGAGGACTCTCCTCGACCACTCGAACTCTTCCCTCATGATATGTTTCATTATTTCTGTGCTTATTTTCCCTTATATATTCTAGCATTCCCTATACGCCTATCATGAATTCATCCAATTCACTAAGCCGAGCATCTACTCTCCCAAGTAATGCATCAGCCCATGTTCAAATTCTCCAAGTTGCCTGGGGTGAGGGTTTATGTTCACCCACCAAGAAGTATGCTTTCCCATAAACGATTCGGAATGGCGACATACACAATGGTTTTTTAAATGTTGTTTTGTATGCCCAGAGTGCATCCTCAATCTTTTTCGACCAGTGATTAGTGCCCAAAAAGTGCTATTTTGAACCCTATTTAAAATAGGTTTTGAGTGCTTTTGCGCACTAATCATATGAATTGAGCCAATATTCATGTGCATGTCCACTTAGTACTACTAATTTGGTTTCGAGATTGTTTTTGGGGTAGTTTTATGTGTCTTCTGGGAACTTCAATACAAGCCCAAGGTCAGATTGCTGTTTAATGTAGAATTCTCAAGATTTCATCAACCCAAAATGAGGAAATATCAAGTGGAAATTACGAAAATGAAGATGGCAAAGTGAGTTATAATTTTGTGGCTATGATTAATAAAATTTGGCTAAGATTGCAAAAATTAAGATTGCGAAAAATCCGTTAATCATAGCGAAATTTCATATCCTAGCCAATTCGCTAGCCAGCTTAAATTTACCGTTGCCAGCGAAAATTCTCACTTCGCTTATCTCACAAAATTTATTAGGCATACCACAACATAGCAATTTCGCTATAACATAAATTTGTCAGATAAATAAATCGCTTTCAAGATGTGTTTTTGGTATTTTTGATCCCAAACTACCACGTTCGATTAATTACCATTTTGTCCTTATCAGAATATTATATTTTAAGTATTTTGGTATTTCATTACTTGGGTTGGCTATAAGCCACCTTATAACTTTGTAACCCTAACTTCATTTTCAACAAGCTTTCAAATAAGTAGTTTTTGTTTTAGGTTGCAGCTTTTGTTTCCTTTCTCTCTTTCTTTCTTCTCATTTTCACCGCTAAACACACCCTTGAGGATGACAACTCAAGGGATGCTTGGCTAAGCCCCCTTTCCTTGAAGGGGAGGGTCACTGGTGGAGGTTTGGAGGTAAGTTTTCATGCCCTCTCATTTATCACACTGCATTTATGAGCATTTAAGCTCCTTGTATCTCACCCTAGGTTGAAACCTCCTAGATCCAGCCTCGCCAATGTATTTGGCAAGCTTTGTGGTTACAGCAGGATGCTTAATCTAGATCCACTGCCACCCATTTAATTGTCTCCTATTAGTTGTCGTGAGGGTTGCCTCTTTCGAGGCCATATGCACACCGTAGCACTCTTGAATGCTCAATGAATGCCATATCTCATGAGGGAGTAATTTTGGTGGTTTAGGTTTTAGTGCCAAATCAAGGTCCCGTTTGGGAAAAGGACTATAGGTCATTATCCTAACGCGAGGAAACAAAACCCGAGGGCATGAATACACCTTAAAATCCAATCCATGGACCCAAGACTCGAGTGAGTCTTCTTTCTAAATTTTCTCTTTTAATTTATTTGCAAGCATAACCATCCAACCTAATTGCTTTTGAACAAAACCTTAAAAATCCAAAGAGAAATACCATTTTCAACTCAACTCAGACTTCTATTTCACGAAGAAAACTCCATCCCTCAGTTCGACCCTAGGACCACTATATTGCAAGAAATTTCGCTACGGCAGTAGGATACCTAGGATACAAATTTTGTTGATTTCGCTCACCCTACCGTGGCACGAATCAAAATGGAGGCCATGTTTCTGGATGGTGCCAAACTACTGCATGATGAGTTAATGTGTACTGTGAATCCACATTGATAAGTGTGGACCTTCACTAATTAAGGTGTGAAATGTAAAGTTTTCTTCACTTGGCAAGCATCGATAATTTCTTATTTTACACTGCTTGTTCTAGCTAACACCGACCTTCTTTGTCAAGCTCTTTGTTTGTGTTCTTTGTTGTGTCTCATTTGTGTAACAGGTGTTTATGCAAAGACTGACGTAGAGATATCGTAGATCAGAAAGAAAGAGTGCAATCTCAATCAACAAGGCCGGTGGAAATCGTTGTGCACAAAGACCAAATGGATCCTACCTGAGTGAACAGCAAAGTCAACAAGCACCCCTAAGAATCCAACAAAGATAGTTCACGAGGGAACACATACACCCTACTAGAGGAGTGCCTTCCCGCATCATACCAACAGGATGAAGTGCTGAGACCCTACCAGTACCTCCCCCTGCTTCCCACATTTCATGGTATGGAGGAATGAAAACCATATTCACACATACGGATTTGAGGAGGTATGCACAACTTTTTTAAGGAGGGTATAATCGATATGGATTTGCTCAAGCTGAAAGCATTCCCCCTGACACTGAAAGATAAGGCCAAAATATGGCTCAATTCATTAAGGCCAAGGACAATTAGGAATTAAAATGACCGCTTTGAATTTTGAAGAAATTCTTCAAGGCAACAAAGACCAACAAATTTTGAAAGATAGATCTACACTTACTCCGGCCTAATACAATGAGAAGTTTTAATGTCAGAAAGATCCACGAGACCATCATCGCATGCCCACACCATGTTTCGACACATGGATGCTAAGTGAATCATTTTTATGATGGTATGTCTCCAGCCATGAAGCAAACTATTGGAAACCATGTGGAGGTAACTTTTGAGCAAACCCGGATGAGGCCATGGACTTTGAACTATGGTCAAACTCAAAGGCATGGGATGAACCGAATCCAAGGGAAGCCGAAAGATCGAGGCCTTCGAACCGGGGGGGGGGGGTGCATTTATGCACTTTCCGAAGACACGTAGATGAGCAACCGACCACTTTGACTCCTCGGTTGGAAGAGCCGAAATGAGAAGCCAACACGAAATGCAAGCAGTAACCGAGTTACCTGCATCTCATCCATTTTGTTTTGACTGTCAGATAAATAGTCATCCTGGGGAACACTGTCAAGAGCATGCCCATGTCCTGGATCAAAATAAACCACCCACAAACGCTCCATATGGCAACACTTATAACCCTAATTGGAGAAATCATTCGAACCTGTCATGGAAGCCAAAACCCCCTGCATATATTCCTATAGGAGCACAAGAAGATTCGCTCCACTTCAACACAACAAGAAATTCGCTTCCACCTTCTTCTCCCGCTGAGCAGCAACTCGAATTTAAGTAAAGTGGTAGGCACGCTTGTAGAAGAACGTATGGGTGCTGAATGTACGTAATTAATCGTAGTACCAAAGCAAATAAAGCTCACTCCAACAGGAAACCGGATACGTGCACTTCTGAGATTTCAAGGTTGTGCAACCAAAGAAGAAGGTTCCTCAAAAGGACAAATTTCCTTCCCAAATACAAAGAACATCGAGGGGAATGTATGAAATAGGCTCAACCAATGATCCAAATGTAAGAATTGAGGAAGTCAAGGCAAGGGTGACATTAAGAAGGGAAGAACTGAGACCGCTAGTCCAAATTTTCCAGACAAGTCAGCCCTCACTGAGTCGACCCTCCACAAGAAGAACAAATAACAAATAAGGAAGAGGTGAAGATTCAAGAAATTCCCCTACATTCCCACAAAGCCTCCGAAAAGAAAATTGCAACTAAATAGAAATGCTAGAGGTTTTACTAAGAAGTGAGTTAACATTCCTTCCTCGACACGATCTAAATGTTCCCACCTATGCAAAATATTCATGACTTATGCACGGTAAAAGAGTCTCAGTCGTAAATAAAAGGCCTTTTGACTAAGCAAGTGAGTGATATCATTGAGCAAGACTCTAGTGAAATATAAGACCGAAAAGTCCTACAATCTCAAGCATTGGAGGCATTAGCGCGTGAGAAAAGCACTATTAGACTCGGAGCTAGTGTGAACCTTGGCTGTACTCCATGTACAAGCAACTTGGTTTTGGGTGGAACTGAACCCACGTCCATCACACTGTTACTACCGATGTGTCTATTAAAATACCGAAGGGGACCATTGAGATGTGTTAATACAAGGGACAAATTTTACTATCCGATAGATTTTGGCTGTGACTTGATACTGCAGCCGCCGCAAGAGGGAGCTAACTTGCGCCCATCATATCGGGAGGCTATTCTGGCCACTTCAAATGCCATAATAAACCGGCCGGGAATGGGTTTATGCAACTCACATTTGAAATACGACCTGTGAGCTCAATATCTTTCACTGAGTAAAAGGCATATGTATCTGTGAGGAAGCATGATCAGAAGAAGTCTCAGATAATAGATGCAATCCTCAAGAATGTACTAATGAGCAGATGCAAGATGTATTAACCCCCGAGTTATGTGAATGACTCGGAGAGCAAGAAGAACCTCAATGCATGAGCTTAGGGCAGGGGTAATCGGAGGAAAATAAAGGTTCTAATTTCTTATTGACCGGTGATGAACCAAAGGAACCTCAATGGGCTTAGAGCTTAAACCTCCCGCTTGAGTTAAAGTATGCATTCCCGGAAGAGAACGGGCACGCCCAGCCGTGATTTCATCACCGCTGACCACTTCACAAGAGCACAACCCGCACCTTCTCAAAAGGAACAAGCAAGAATGGGTGGAAAATTCTGATTTAAAAGGCATAAACCCATCAACTGCACTCCATCACATTTACCTAAGAGGAAACGGCGTCGTTAAGGATTCGCGCCACCTTAGGTGAGCTTTAATCAACAAATTTAGATCCGTATTCCTCCTACCGTAGTCAAGCATCGCAGATAGCGGTCTAGGTCGGAATTACTGTGGATGGGTTTTCAGACAAATGATTTGAGTGAAATCAAAATCGTGAATTAAAATCGATTTTTGGGGTTCGTTAAAAATGTGGAAGCCGGATGGTTTGCAACCGAAAATAAATGAAGAAAATAAGAACTCTCGCTAAAGGCCACCGGAAGCGAAGATCCTAGGCTAACTCGAGAGGTCCCTGTTAATTTCCTCGTTATGACATGCAACCTATAGTCCATGGCATAACCGGATCGCGGTTTAACTAGCAAACCTCACCCTTTGAAACAACTCCTATTTGAGTCAACATGTAACATGCGGCCAGGCCCCTTTTAATGCTTAAACCCTAACATTTAATATCATCTCGTGAGGCTCAGAAACATCTAAAGAATCACGCACCTCTCTCACTGCGGTGCACCGGATCCTAAAGCATGGAGAGTATTGGCCAAATTAATGACATTCAATGCTATTCAACTATCAGTTTGAAATCCTAACCTTTAACCCTACCTCAGTGGCTCGTAAAGGGCAACTAATGGATATTAGTGTATCTAAAGCTAAGTATACACTAAACCCTAAAAGCTTGCCAAGTATCGTCGAAGAAAGTAAATCAAAAGCTAAAACCTAGAGTTGAAGATTTAAACTAAAATGACAAACCTCACAGATGAAAAGCAGTGAACCACCAAAGAACTCCAAAGATCTCACCCCTCAAAGAAACTTTTACTTCAAGAAGGAAGTGGTTTTAAATTGGCCATCCTCCAAGTCATTACATCCCCGAGTGGTGTTCAACCAAGAAAGGGAGAGCAGGAGAGAGAAGAGAGAACCCAAAAGAAAATGAAAGTCACAAGTAAGATATTTTCGAAAGATTAAAGTTGGGGTTACAAAACTTATAAGGTGAGTTTATATAGCCAACCCAAATGTGTGAAAATACAAGAGTTTCAACATTTTGGGCTAAATTCAAGGACAAGGGAGTAATACACCAAAAATGAAGCTCACAGACACTGGCAAAAGCATGATTAAGGCAGTTGGATTTCGCTTATCGTTTCAAAAATTTCGCTTAGTTAAATCACTAAGAGATAGCGAAATCATGAATTTTCGCTAGGTAAAGGGCAATTTCGCATTTAGCTTAAATTTCGTGGAGTAAATAAATCGCATAAGTAATTTCTCGCTTAGAATATGACATTTCGCTTAGCTAGCTTAAATTCATTAAGAGATAAATGAAATTGAGAAATTTCGCTTTATCCACAATGAATTTTCGCTTAGCCTAATTAAAAGTCCAGTTCTCCCCGCTAAGCCAATGCTCCATTGGCCACCGTTCACTCGCTTCTTTTCCATTTTCTTCGCTTCATTTTTCTTTCTATTTTCTTCTCTTTCTTCCTTCTAGTCTCTCGATCTATGATGTTGAGTTTGACTTTAATTCTTCATATTTGGATCGACTCAACAATGTCGGGCGTGATTAGCTCGCAAAACCGCAAAATTTGCCATAAATGCGATCGAAAGGGAATACAGTGGACCTTAATATGTAAATTGGGTTAATTCATAACACTAGTGTTACTGTGCGCCTCAAAACCTATTAAAATAGGGTTCAAAATAGCACTTTTTGGGCACTAATCACACCCCCCAACCTACACATTGCTAGTCCCGTAGCAATGAAAGAAAGAAAGAAAGAGCATACAAAAAGATAACAAAATTATGTGCACAAAAAGGTCAGAGTTCAAAAGGCCGTGGAAGAAGTAATGCCAAACCCCTAAGTAAGAATCATCAAAGTCGTGTCCAATAACTATCATGAAAGAATAAATACTCATACAAAATTGAGTATCAAAAGAGTCTCCATCCCGTTGAATCAACTAGAAACTTCCACCAAAATCTAAGTGTTTATTTGATTAGCTCAACAATAAACCGCTTAAACCCGGCACTCTCCCCCAACCTAGCTACTACCAACACCTAGCATGCTAACCAACCTAAATAGATCGTGACCCACTCCTTATTCCACAATTCTTTTGTGTTGTAGGGTGCAATGCTAAAACCTGACCATCAAAGTCCGCGGAATCGGGTCCACCGATGACTCCCAACCAATTAAGGTTTGCATCGTCAAAAGGATCAATCCGACCACAACCTACTGTGCTTCAATTCCTGACTTCGAATGACTTCGAGAATTAAGCACCTACAACTTGCTAAACCCACCCATCCACCCATGTAACGAACACAAAGTCTGGGCACTCCCAACCAAACAAGGCTTAGTGGCAATCGCTTTAAAGCTTTCGCCATATACCCTGACTGTGTTCTGTTTCAAGGCAAAGTGTTGCAATTTTTATTCTTTTTCTTTTCTTTTTCTTTTTCTTTTTTTCATTTCTTTTTCTTTTTCTTCTTTTTCTTTTCCACAGGGGTCCTTAACCTATTAAAGGCAGTCAATGAAACTAGGGTAGGTTATGCAAATTAAGGGAGGGTGCAGCCAGCTTTTTCAGCCTATCATTGAAATCTAATGTGCTTGTGTGTGGTTAGCTAAAGGTGGAAGAAAAAAAGGTCGAAATCAATAAGAATTCAACTAATCATTCACTAACTAAGCATGGAACCAATCTAACATCAATAGAATTGACAAAGCTTCAATTTTTCAAACCACAAAGTCAGTGCAAAAACCACAAAAAGTTCGTTACAAAAACTGTCCAAATTTTGAAAAAGTAAGCCGCTTGTATACCAGCCTTTATAGAAGGGACCCAAGAGCCACTAAACATCACAAAATGGGCTGAACAAAAATGATAACAAAACATAAATACAAAATCCACTTCCTTTACTAATCCTCCCCAACCCAAACATCTCTGTCCGAAACGGGCTCGAATGGAAATTAGAGAAGAAGTGTGTTACCTCCATGATAAGATGTGATCACAAGGGATAGGAGACCTCACAAGCTTTCCATCGACACCTTATTCAATTCGTCGGCTTCAAATAACAAGTTATGAGGAAGAAAAGAAAAGTTGACCAATTGACCATTTTAAAATTAAACTTCTCATAATAATTTCAAAAGGTTCTTCTGGCCATATTTGGATTCTACACTCTGCTTTCCAATCCGTACCAAGAACACCTAAAACCTGAGTTCTGATGAAAAAGTTATGAGCGAAACAAAATCGGAGGCCAAGTTTACCAATGGTAAATTTTCGCTTAATCAATGAAATTTTCTTAAGTTGAAGAATTTCATTAGCTAGCTTAAAAATTTTGATTTCGCTTAAACTTATAAAATTCGCTATTCTAATAGCTAAATTTTTTGATTTTTTGATTTTGATTTTTTTTTTTTTTTTTTTTTTTTGAAACCAAATAAAATAATTAATAATTAAAATAAAATAAACATAATAAAATAATAAAAATAAAATAAAAACATTTTTTCAAAATATTTATATATATATATATATATATATATATATATATAAACGATTTTTTTTTGAAATAAAATAATATACATATAAAAACAAACAAACGGTTTTTGAATTTTTTTTTTATATATATATATATATATATATATATATATATATAAAATATAAAATAAAATAAAAATAAAACAAAAAGAGGCACTGTGCACTATTTCGTCTTGTAGTGGAAGCCTGTTTATTTCGCTAGGATTTTCGCTAAAACATGGAATTTCGCTAGGCACTGTTCCTAGCGAAATTTTTCATTTTCGCTTCTCACAGGATTTTCGCTAAGCTAGCTAAATTTCGCTAGCTTAGTTTAAAATTGATATATAGCTTAAAATTTCACATTTCGCTAGAATTGCGAAATTTTCGCTATAATTGCGAAAAATCCCCTGCTTTCCGATTTTCAATACATGCTTCAAAATTTGCACAAAAGCTACAAAAATTAATGCAAGAAAAATCGCGTAAGAGTAAAATTAATCAAAACATAAAAGGAAAAATTATAGAATCAAAAGAAAATACGATAAAATAAAACTAAACAAGACAAATTAAAAACAAAAAGTGGTGGGGGGAACTTAGAAATGCCTAGGTCCGGGTGCTCCAAACCCGAACCCGCACCCGAACCAACCACTATGCCATGCCGTATAGGCAGCTGCTTGTGCCTTTGATGTAGTGGCAAAACTTATGTACAGAGGCCACTAATTCAAGTTCTCGTGACAGACGCAAAGTATAGCTGACTTAATTGGGAGCAAGTGTCGGTTTTGATTTTTCTCGCAGGCAAAGATGTACACTTGGTAAGCCGAGGTACTAGCAAAGTGGGTTGTTTTCGTCAAGTAAAGGGTATTTAGGATCCAAATCTATGGTTTGGTTGAATGATAGGCCTCGGGTCCCTTCCACTGCTTCATGTCCACTACTCTTCTCGCTCAATGGGAAGTGCTGCTTCCTTCTCCTCCCATAGGCGTATAGCAAAGACTAACCGAAGGTTCAAAATTTTCCACCAGATTTCAGGGAGCGTAGGCACCCGCTCCTCTACCATGGTGCCACTTTGACACTCCTCCTCCGGTGGACATTATCAGTCACGACACTAGGGTCTTCACGGAATCTTGCAGTCATCTCCATTTATGCTCAAGTCATCTTTCAGCCCATCTATTTTCGTTCAAATTGTCTTCCACGCTGACAATTGAATGGGCATTAATCTCCTTATTCCTCTTCCACAAAGTCATCCACTATCCTGCAAGGTCCAAATGGCTTGTCTAACAGGGAAATTAACCCGTGGTGGCTTGTGGCCGAGGAATGGAGGCATAATAAAGAGGTTCGTGGAGGTGCATATCATGGAGGTTTCGTTCATGAGGAATTTGTGTGATTCCCCAACTATGGTTGTAAGTACTACCATATGGTGAACTCATCCACATTGGTCTCTCGTAGTCCCTCATGGACCTATATTCACTAGCTCCACAGTTGTTGCCACTGTATGGAAGGTCCCTTTATAGTCCCTCATTGTCATGTAAGCTCTAGGTTACCTCCCGACCGTATTGCTCTCATATGGGGGTTCCATTTTCTCTCGCCTCAATTTTCCCATTAACCCGAATCGCTTGCCTGAGAGTTTCAAATCCACTGGGAATGGATTCCTCCAGCAAATATGGCACACAAAAACTCTCCTGCAACACTTTTTTTTTTTTTTTAATGAAATAAGAAAATGACAATGAAATATAAAAGAAGTTCACCCAAGATTTCAGATGAAGATCACAGTGTTCCACAAATTTTCTCACTTGCACTAGGCACCATCCCCTAACGGCGCCCATTCATTCTGCGGCTACTCGTAGGGTGAGTGACCAACAAAATTTGTATCCGTAGTCCCATCAAGAGTCAAGCACGCAAAGATACGGCCTAGTGGTCAACCATGGATGGGTTTTCTTCGTGCCAAATGATTTGAGTGGAAATCAAAACTCGTGAATTAAATTTGGATTTTGGGGCTTGGTTAAAAAACAAAGGGAAGGATGGTTTGCAAATCGAAAATAAAATGAAGAAAAAATAAGAAAAGAACTCGGGCGTTGGGCCACCTGAGTTTAAGATCCTAGGCTAACCGAGATGTCCCCGGCATTTCCTCTATGACATGTAAACCTATAGTCCATGGCATAAACCGATCTATGTTTAACTAGCAAACCTCACCCCTTGAAACAACTCCTATTTGAGTCAACACAGTAACATGCAACAGGCCCCTTTTACTGCTTTTTTAAAACCCTAACATTTAATATCATCCTCGTAGGCTCGAAAGACCATCTAAAAGAATCATGTAAAGATTCTCTCACTTGTGCACTGGATCCCAAAGCATGTAGAGTATTGGGCCAAATTAATGATATTCAATGCTATTCAACTATCGCTTGAAATCCCAACCCTTTAACCTACCTCGGGCTCAGAAGGGCAACCACGGATATTAGTATCTAAAGCTAAGTATATACTAAACCCTAAAAGCTTGCCAAGTATTGGCCGAAGAAAGTAAATCAAAAGCTAAAAACCTAGAGTCAAGATTGGGAACCAAATGACAAAACTCGCGCATGAAAAGCAAACCACCAAGAACCTAAAGATCTCACCCCAAAGAATTCCTTTACTCAAGAAGGAAGTGGTCGAGCCGCTCATCCTCCAAGTCATCCCCCTGGTGGTGTTTCGCAACCAAGAGCGGAGAGAAAGAGGGGAGGAGAAGAGAGAAAACTGAAAAAGAAAATGAAAGCCTGCAAGTAAGATATTTTCTTCTCGAAGATTAAAGTTGTGGTTACAAACTTATAAGGTGGTTTATATAATAACCCAAATGTGTGAAACTACAAGAAAGCCTAACATTTCAAGCAAATTCAAGGACAAGGGAGTAATACACCAAAAAATGAAGCCTGGCATTAATTACAAAAGGATGACAAGGCAGTCAATTTCGCTAATGCTCAAAAATTTCGCTAGTTAGCTAAATCACCAAGAGATAGCGAAAATCATGAATTCGCTTAGTATAAGGAATTTCGCCTAGCTACGAAATTCCTGTGAGAGTAAATAAAATGCATAATTTCGCTTAGAATAGCTGGATTACTAGCAGCCATCACACAGATAATAAATTGGAGAAATTTCGCTATCCACGCTGAATTTCGCTAGCCCAGCTTAAAAAAGTCCAGTTTCTCCCGGCCACTGCTCCATCGCCACCGGCTCCTACCGGTCTCTCTTCCATTTTCTTCCCGCTTCATTTTCTTCTATTTTCTTCTCTTCCTTCTAGTCTCCTCGATCTATGATGTTGAGTTTGACTTTTAATTCCTTCATATTTGGACTTAATTCCAACAATGTCAAGGGTGATTAGCTCGCAAAACCGCAAAATTTGCCACAAAATGCGATCGCGGGAATAATAGGGACCCATTATGTAAATCAAGCATTACAAATAATTAGTACAATAAAGCGCCAAAACCTATTAAAAATAGTGTGGTTCAAATAGCACTTTTGGGCAATTAATCATTAAAGTGCACACAATGAGGTCGAACTCCCACTACAGGAAGTAGTTCGTATCAAGTCCTAAATTGCTCCAAGCCTAAGATCATTTACCCCATTTCGATAGCACTCTGGGTCACCCTAACCCAGTGGTGCCCAAGAAGTCGAGTGACAACTGTGGAAAAATGAAAAGGGTGAAGAATTGTCTGACCAATTTACTACCGGGGTGGAGAGTGTATAGATTATAGGGAGGCTCAATGAGGTAACGAAAGATCACTCCCGTTGCCATTCATCGATCAAATTCGAGAGTTTTGGGCACTCATTCTATCAGTTGATGGTTATTCAGGTACTTTCAGATAGATTGCACTGTGAGGATCGAAAGACTACCTTACTGGTCCATTTGGCACGTATGCTTTATAGAGAATGCCTTGCCTTGCAACCCACCCACTTTTCGTAGATGTATGCTTAGTATGTTTGAAGCGATATGGTAGAGCGCATAACGGAAGTATACATGGATGATATCATCAGATATGGAGGCGATTTTAAAGAATGTCTATCTAACTGAGGCCATCCGCGAGGTGCATAGAGAAGAACCTCGCGCCTAACCTGAGAAGTGCCATTTTATGGTTAACTAAGGAATTGCATCAAGCACATTATTTCCGGGCCAGGGAATGGTCGACAGTGCCAAAAGTCGAACTTATCTCCAAACCGCCATCCCCAACAAATGTAAAACAATAGTACCCTCGTCATGTGCTTTCTATGAAGATTCATTAAAAGACTTCTCGAAGATTGCTAAACCCCCCGTACAAGCCCTAGAGAAAGATGCCACCATTTGGGAGAGAATGTCAGAGAGCTGAAGAACTGGTCTCATTTGACTACTACCCCAATAGTACGAGCACCTAACCGGCGCTACCTTTGAAGTGATGTGCGATGTAAGTGATCTTGCTATCGAGCAAAGCCGCTAAAGAGAGGGATGGAAACCTCATGTAATCTACTATGCAAGCAAACCTTGAAATAAAGTGACAAAGGAATTATACTACTACATATGAACTCGCTGCAGTCTACGCCTTGCATACAAGTTTCGAGCATACTGGCCTGGGTCCGATATAGTCATTTTTACAGACCATTTCGCCTTGAAATATCTCTTGACCAAGCAAAATTCCAAAGCAAGGCTTATCCAATGGGTTCTTCTGCTTCAAGAATTTAACCTGCAAATCAAAGACAAAAAGGGGGTAGAGAATGTGGTGGCAGATCATCTTCAGTTAACGATAAATTTATGACACTCATAGTCCACCCATCAATGATGAATTTCCGAAGATCTTTAATGTACCGGAAACAAACTCGGTATGCTCAAATCACAATTTCGCAATGAGAAACCCATCCGATTGGAAAGAATGTGATAGGAAGTATTTCTTGCGAAGATCCATTCATATTACCGGGAAGAGCCCTTCATAAATATCAGGTATATCGATAATCGAAGTGTAGCCTCGAGGAAGAACAATGGGAATTCCCGAGTCACCGCTATGAGAGTGCCTCGTGGTGGTCACTTATGCCTCGTAAGACAAAGAATGAAGGTGCCGCAATTGGTTTCTACTGGCCTTCCTTTGCTGTTAAGCACAACCAAATGTGCCGTGTATATGATAGGGATGCCAAAGACTCCTCGGAAATTGTCCGGCCGCAGATATGATGCCCTAAACCCAATTTTAGTGGTCGAAGCTATTCTACGTTCGGGGCATCTATTTCATGGACCTTTCCCACATCCTATGGTCACACACATACATATTGGGCGTGGAGGGACTATGTGTCCAACGGGTCAAGCAATCCCGCAAACCAATGATCGCAGGCTGCCAAATTCTGAAAGCAAACATCTTTTCTAGGTTCGGGGTCCAAAAGCTATTATTAGTGATGGAGGGTCACATTTCAGAATAAACCTTTGAAAATCTCATGGCTAAATACTATAGGAAACATAGTGGCTGCAATTTCTACCACCCTCAAACAAGTGGTCAAGTAGAACTTGCTAACAGAGATCAAGAATTCATTTTAATGAAGGTGGTAACAAAGAACATGAAAGACTGTCCATCAAACTTCGATTCACCGGGCCTACACCCAGCTTTCAAGACAACTCGAATGTCCCCTATCGCTCGTCTAAGGAAGGTATGTCACCAAGAGAGATCGAATACAAGGTACGCGGGCAATCAAAAAAGCCGAACATGGATCTAGTAGAGCGGAGTCAAGATTCCTGACCTCAATGAGTTGGAAGAAATACGAATGATGCCTCCATCACTAAGATTGCGAAGGAAAGATCAAAAATGGCATGATCAAATGATAACTGGGAAGCAATTCAACGAGGGGGACCAAAGTCCCTCCAGAGTGACCTAAACTCCATCTATTTCCGGCAAGCTCAAGTCGCGATGGACTCAGTCCATTCATCGTTCGCAGCATACCCCAATGGTTCAAAGGACCTACGCAACCAAATGATGATTGTGGTGATCAAAGTCAATGGACAAGAGGGGTGAAGCCCTATGTCAGGCAAACAGACCATCGTGGGATAAATTTCCTCCCGGACCCTCCCTAAGTCCCACAAATTCACATCAAGCAAAGGGTGGCTCCTGCTTGGTCCCAAAAGCCACTGATCTTATTGTTTAATTTTGATTAAATTTCTTTTTGCTTAAAATTTTTGCTTGATTTCACTTTCTGTTGATACCTGCAGTAATACTAACAAATGGAAATGACTCTTTTCCAACCACTACATTCCGAGGAGGTGCCCATCTTGCTTCAGATTCTATGCCAAGCCAACTGAAAGTTAATTTTCATATTTTTGGAATTCAGCTTTTAATGTTCTTCATAACTATAGAGCTAAATTTGCTTTTAATTTTAAATTGCATTTTGTGTTTCTACTCGCTTTAGTCAAAAAATCAAGCCCTCGTATGTTACATTAATGATGTAACAATTCCATGCATGACGGTTTTTAGTCAATGGAAGTTCCAAATATCTAACCTTGAACATTCCCTTTAGCTAATTCACATGACCGCACACCGTATTGCACCAATAGGTCGAGGTTTAGTACCTCTTTCCACTTTGCAAAGCCTACTTCTTAAATTTGTCGACGACTCCATAATAGGTTTGTGTTACCCATGTATTTAAGACCAATGTAATCTCCCAAAATGAAAGAAAAGAAGAAAGAGAAATAAAAGCCGTGGATTCCATTTGCCTTGAAACCAACACGGCCCGAGGGGTATATGGCGAAAGCCTTTAAAGCCCGACGCCCTAAACCTTAATCGGTCGGGAGTCATCGACTTAAGGTTCGCTACACCCGTGGACGGGTAGAGTTTAGCGTGTCAGCGCCACTCTCGAATCATTCTGAGTCCCGGGGCGAAGCCTCAGAAGCTCAGGGTCGGCCGATCCTCGCTTGATGCCCTAAACCTTAATTGGTCAGAGCCTGCGGACCCCGCTATACCTGACTCGCGAAGTCGAGTTTTTAGCATTACACCCTACATTGCCATCAAGGAAGAAATAAGAGTGTAGCTAGTCCTATTTAAGTCAAGGTCAACAGCTTTAAGGCCATGGCAAGAGCTAGTCAGGAGGGAATATTTTTGCAATCTATTGGCTCAAACAAGTTACCTTAGGGAACAATTAGATGTCGGGTAGTTCAGTCGGATTTCTTTTGGAACCGATGTCGCCTCAAACTTCGTTTCGCATGGTCTCCTTGCTCTTTCATGTCTGGCTGAACATGGTGTAAATTATTCATATTAAAGGAAAAGCTTACATGTACACACACTTTTTGAACAATATGCACTTTTTGTAAAAGCACATCATACATACCTTTATTGTTTTTAGCATTGGTAAGGGACTAGCAACGCGTTTCATTGGGGGTGGATTAAGGCTCAAAAGTGATATTTCAACCCTATTTAAAATAGGTTTTGAGTGCTTTTTGCACACTAATCATATGAATTGAGCCAATTTTCATGTGCATGTCCACTTGGGCACTACTAATTTGGTTTCGAAGATTGCTTTTGGGTAGTTTCAGGTCTGGAACTTCAATCAGCCTGCGGTCGTATTGCGCCGAATGCGAATTCCTGATTTCATCAACCCAAAGAGAAATATCAAGTGGAAATTAATAAAAATAAATATGGCAAGGCAAATAGAATTTTATTATGATTGCGAAAATTTCACAAGATTAAAATTTGGCTAAGATTGCGAAAATTTAGCAATCAGTATTGTACTATAATCCTAGCGAAATTTTTCGCTATGTGAAATTCGCTTAGTCTAGCTTAAATTAGCTAGCTTAAATTTAATGCTGCTAGCTTAAAATTTAAATTTCTCTATCTCACAAAAATTTCACTAGTTAGCGAAATTTCGCTAGCATAGCGAAATTTTCGCTATACTAGCGAAATTTGCTACATAGCGAAATTGCTCAGCCTGTGTTTTTTGTATTTTTGATCCCAAACGACCACGTTTTGATTAATTACCATTTTGTCCTTATTGTAATTATATATTTGTGCATTTTTGGTGGAGTTTTCTCACATTCAAGTTGGCTATATAAGCCACCTTATAACTTCAGAACCCTAACTTCATTTTCACTAAGCTTTCAAATAAGAAATTTTGTTTTAGGGTTGCGTCATTTCCTTCTCTCTCTTTCTCTCATTTTCTCTACCGCTAAACACACCCCGAGGATGACAACTCAAGGGATGCTTGGCTAAGCCCCCTTTCCTTGAAGGGGAGGGTCACTGGTGGAGGTTTGGAGGTAAGTTTTCATGCCCTCTCATTTATCACACTGCATTTATGAGCATTTAAGCTCCCTGTATCTCACCCTAGGTTGAAACCTCCTAGATCCAGCCTCACCAATGTGTATTTGGCAAGCTTTGTGGTTACAGTGGATGCTTAATCTTAGATCCACTGTCATCCATTTAATTGTCTCCTATTAGTTGCCGTGAGGTCAGCTCTTCTTTCTGCAGCCGGCACACTGTAAGGGACTTGAATGCTCAATGAATGCCATATCTCATGAGGGAGTAATTTGGGGTTTAGGTTTTAGTGCCAAATCAAGGTCCGGTTTGGGAAAAGACTATAGGTCATTATCCCCAACGCGAGGAAACAAACCCGAGGGCATGAATACACCTTAAAAATCCAATCCAGTGACCCAAGACTTCAAGGAGTCTTCTTTTCTAAATTTTCCTTTAATTTATTTGCAGTTTACAACCATCCAACTCACTGTTTTTGAACAAAACCTTAAAATCCAAAGAGAAATACCATTTTCAACTCAACTGCACTACTCATTTCACAAAGAAAACCCCATCCTTGTTCGAATTTGGGGATTAATTATACTAGTGAGCCTAGCTTACAGCAGTGAGGGACACCTAGGATACAAATTTTGTTGATTCTTATAGCCCTACTGTGGCACGAATCAACCAGTCCTTCCTGGAGCTGTTGACTGTTTTCTCTATAATGGACTTGATTTCTCGATTCGATACCTCTGCTTGCCCATTTTCCTATGGATGGTATGCGAGTGATGTGTGGTGCCGCACTTCATACTTATGCAGACTTCACAACCACCTTAGTCAAGTAAATGGTACTTCTATCTCGTGATCAATGCTCGCGAGTGCCAACCATGTAAATATGTGGTCGAAGGAACCTGGCTACCACACTAGCATCATTAAGTATGGTCAGATGTCAACCCCATTTAGAGACGTGAATCTACTACAAGCAAGGTGTACAAGTATTAAAAGGAGAATGAATAAATTCCATGGTGTTCATCCCCTATAAATCAAATAAATTTTCAACTTCCGTAATTGTGTCTACGGGTGTTCGCCCTTTCTAGAAATGCTCCCCATGCTACCGGCATTTTGTCGCGGAAGCGGATACAAACCGGTGAGCATCCTTGACAATCTAGGCCGTAGGAAACCCGATCGAAGTACTCGCCGTTGTTCTCTGGCCGTCGAAATGCCCCCCACATGGTAATGTGTGGCAGTGGTTCAGAATACTGACCATTTCATCTTCTGGTATGCATCGCCGTATCACTTGGTCAACACAATGCCTATATAAAATAGGTTCCTCCCAATAGTAGTGTTACAAGTGTGTGAAGAACCTCTTTTTCTGTTGATAGCTAAACTCATGAGGGATCACCTTGGCCACCAAATAATTCACATTATCGGTAAACCATGGAACCACCTTTTTGTCTTCGATAGCTAAGAGCTGCTCATCCGAAATCGCCGCTCTACATGGACTCCATCTCTACCCCTTCTAATCAGGATGTGATGGTCTTAACCAGTTCTCTGCTCCCTTCTTGTCTTTAATCTCTAAGCCGAATTTTGGTGTTAAGAGAACCCACTTGGATTAGCTCTGCGTTTGGCAGCCCTTTTGTCATTGTGTACTTATGGTTGGAGCGGTCACGTGGACAACTACCATATCACGATCAACAGGCCTAAATTTTTCAAAGGCAAAGACAATGACCAATAGTTCTTTTTTAGTGGTGGCATAGTTCAACAAGTATCATTCAAGGTTCTATTTAGCATAGTAGATAACTTGGAATATTCTTTCTCTTTTCTACCCTAGCACTGCTCCAATCGCATAGTCACTTGAGTCACACATTAGCTCAAATGGAAAGCCCCAATCTGGTGCTACTACAATAGGAGCCGATACCAAATTATCTTTCAAGACTGAAAATGCTCGCATACACTGCGCATCAAACTCAAATGGTGTCCCTTGCACCAGTAAATTAGACAACGGCTTTGCAATTTGAGAAAATTCTTTTATGAAACGTCTATAGAACCCAGCGTGGCCCAAAAAGCTTCTTATGCCTTTTACAGATGAGGGTGGAGGTAATTTCTCTATTGCTTCAATCTTTGCTTTGTCTACCTATATCCCTCTTGCAGAAATCTAATGACCAAGTACAATGCCCTCTTATACCATAAAATGGCACTTCTCCCAATTTAGGACAAGATTGGTCTCCTCGCATCTAATCAACACCGATCTCAAATTTTCCAGGCAATTGTCAAAGGAGTTTCCCAAGACAAAAATCATCCATGAACACCTCAATTGTCTTTTCAACCATATCTGAGAATATGGCCATCATACAACATTGGAATGTGCCTGGTGCATTGCATAGCCCGAAGGGCATCCGCCTGAATGCGAATGTACCATAGGGGCATGTGAATGTCGTCTTCTCCTGATCTTCAAGTGGCTATAAAGAATTGAACAGAATGGAATACCCATCCAAAAGCAATAGTATTCGTCCCATGGTCTATCCAACATCTTAATCCATAAACTAAGAATGGAAAATGGTCTTTTCAAGTCGCTGATCCACCTCCGATAGTCAATACAAATTCTCCAAATTCTATGATCGCCTAGAAGGTGAATGTGTTATTTCATTCTTATGACTTTGTTCCTCCCTTTAGGTAGTACCTGCATCAACTTACCCATGCAATCGGTCGAAATAGGATAAATAACCCCAGCATCTAGCCACTTTAGTACCTCCTTGTGGACTACCCTTCATAGTCAATTCACCTCCTCTGCGGCTTCTATCGAAGGCTTGCGGACCATCTTCTAGCAAAATTCGATGCATGCACATAGAAGGGCGAATCCCTTTTAAATCAGCCAGAGACCATCCGAGCGCATTTTTGTGATCTCTGAGTACCCTCAATAACTTATCTTCCTCTATTGCTGTCAGGGACGCTGAAATAATCACTGGTAAGGTGGAGGCATTCCCAAGATAAGCATACTTCAAATGGCTAGGTAGTGGCTTTTGTTCCATCTTGGTTAGTTGTTCAACAAATGGCACTGGTGTTTTAGTATTTTCACCTAGAGATTCAAAATATTTCCTTCTATTAGGTTCGAATGAATCCATCCATTTTACATACTCCCTTGCCTCTCTTCCTCCTGTGTTCTCCGAATCACTTACACTGTGCTAGCCTCCAAAGGATCAAAGAGACCTCTTGCTAGACACTCATAAATGTTTCCACAAGCCTCTACTATGAAGCATGTATCACTCTCTGCAGGTGTCTCACTTCCACTTTGGAACACATTACACTTAACTTCATCTTTCTGCACTCTCGATTTCAACTCTTCCTCTCAGACACAATCATTGCCCTTCCAATCGTAGCAAAGGGCCTACCTAATATTACGGGTATTTTTATCTTCTTCATATCTAATACAATGAAACTACCGGGAAGATGAATTTGTCGATTTTTACTAGAACGCTCTATCACCCCTCTGATGCTTTAAGGACCTATCATTAACTGAGTGTGACCGGTTAGATCGATCTTCTCCTCCTAATCCCAAGCGTCTAAAATATAGATAATCTGCATGAGATTAACATCGGCGCCCAAGTCACATAAAGCTCTCTCAAAGATGGCTGCCCTAATGGTGCATGGATAGTGAAACCGCCATGTCTTTAGCTTTCATGCAAGTACCTTCCTCCGCTGACGGCACTACACTTTTCACGAGGTTGACCGGCCTCGAAACTGGCGCCTTCTTTCTTCGCGGACAAGATGTCCTTCATAAATTTGACATAACTCGCATTTGTTCTGTGAAAGATCAAAGAACGGAATGTTGATGTGCAGCTTGAACACTTCCATAAACTTGGTGAACCGCTTATCCAAATTTTATTCCTATTTAAAGTACTAGGGATACTCGGGTATTAGGCTATGAGTCAAGTGGGATCCTTTTTGCCTCGCTTCTTCTCCCCAAACTTTTTCTCTTGGGGCTGTTCCTTCTCTGTATTATCATTCTGACTGGTCTGGATGACTTCCTCAGTTTCTACCTCCCCTATCACCTGAGGCTGTTCCTCGTGATACAAAATTCTCTACCACTTCTCTGGATCGCTTACGTTCATTCCCTTCCCGTCTCTGTCTACTCCTCGAAAGGTTCGACATAAGGAACCTGATCGCCGTTAATCGATCGCCATTCGCCATTCGCACCTCTAAATTTCCTAACCGCGCCGCTTGATTGTTCAATTGTGCCTCGGGTGTTGCATATTTGCCTCGCCTCATTCATAAAGGCAAGATGCGAGGTGTTATTTCAGGCAAGGTCTGCTCCAAGTCCACTTTTTCTCGAACTCCGGTTCGCTTCACTCAGGTGGTGGCATGTCGGCCTACCTGTTCCTCCATCCATAACCCCGACCGCTTCCGATTATTCTGGACATACGCCACCCTTGGCCTTGATTCTAGTTCTGATAGTTGTTGCTCCCATATTTACCATGTTCCTATGGATGATTCTAATTAAACCTCAACACATACTGGGCATTCTCTACTATTTGTCAGTCCTTAACCGACATTCCTCAGACCAATCGCGGCCGCCCTCCACAAAATTCACACAACTCCCGGTCGGTCCAGATGGCATCTCACTTTATCTTACCGTCTAGTCACCGCTTATTGCCGTGCGATACGAGTGCAACCGCATTGTCGAGGAACCTCACATCAGGCCGCCTACGCCTTAATCGGTAACCTTATCTCTAGCCACCGATCAGGTATTAGTACAGTGATCTGCACTTCATATGCTCGTCCGTGGTCTTCTTCATTAGTTCACCGAAGCATCAATCACCGTCGAATGCATTCCTCGTGACCATTATAGAAAGTATGGACTTGCATCCACCGTCAACCTATGGAGGGCACTTCCACAACAAACAGGAAATCTATCCCATGCTTCGCCAAGCTCTCTCCTCTAAATTGCTCAAATGTATTGGATTTCTCAGACCAATCGTGCAATTTTTCCAAGCGGGAAGAACTTTGTCATAAACTTCTGCACTATGTCGTTCCATGAAGTAATAGAATCCAGTGGCTAACTTGTCAACCAAGTTTTGCCTGATCACCCAGCGAGAGCTGAACAACTTCACCCAAAGTGCCCTTCGCTATTCCCATTATACTGACCGTGTCACATACCCCGATAAAGTCGGGTCAAGTGCATATTCGACTTCATTTGGTAATTTATGGAATGTGATGTTCAAGACCAGAAGGTCACCACTTCAACTCGTTGTTCGCCTAATAGTGGTCTTGGATAGCCAGTTCGAACAACTGTGGGTGGTAGGGCAAATTCTTCAAGAAACATGAATGGATCATCAAGCTGTATAAACGGTCTGGGTGCCTGATTCCTTCCATTATTCCCATTATGACCCTCAGGCTCATTTTGTTCGCCAAGGATTCGCTTCTACAATGTCCTACATGATCGCTAGATTGTGTTTGCGGCTTCTCGTTCTCTGCAGAACGGCGGTAAAGTTCTTCGTTCGTGATCAAACCCGACGTAGTTCAACTTGACCCCGGCTTCGCATACATTCACAATAACCTTAATTTGAAATCACACACCATACGCAATAACAAAATTACAAGCACTTGTTAAAGCAAAATAAAAATAAAAATAAAAATAAAAATAAGAATTCCGTGAGTAATATATCAGAATTTTTCAATATCAACTCTTAAACAACTCCAAGAATCCGCCAAAAACTTGACAGCCGAAGCGGACGTAAATGTGTACGCCATGTGCGCAAGTGCACGCGCCGCTCAAGTAATATAGTACCTATGCTACTTTGACATCGATCCACTTGAGAAGCGCGCTGACTATTGAAATCAGCCTTGTAATATTGTCCTGACTTAATCTTCGAATGACTAGTTGTTCACGTGTGAGATTAAACTAAACTAAATTATCTTAATAAATCATCGTGTCGAGACTAAGGCCCCATCTCCCTGCCACTTTTGGATGGATTACTACCTAGAGAGAAATTACTATTCGGCCATTCGCGACTTATTGATGGCGGTGGTGATCGCACCTACGAGGATACCCTCTCGAGGTGTATCCTGCCCGCTAGCGTGGCCGAGGTATCTCACCCCAACCCAATGCTCAAACGCTTAAATGTTCTAACCTTAATCACAATTTAATCTAAGATATCTCTATTTACCGAATTGACCGAGGGTCTCTCTATTCGGATCCCTGGGCATCCTCATCTCTCGATCTCGGATACCTAGCAAAATCATGCCAATGTTGGCCAGACATCACATGTGTATAAATCACAGATATAGAGCAGATACTAACAAGTCATAAATTACTGAATAATATAAAATCAAAATCTTAATCCATGCAATCGTGATAGGGTTCAACAAAACCCTAGATAGAATTCTAGAACATACTGGCTAACAATCATTCGTAGTTTATTAGAAAAGAGAAAAATACAAAAGGAAGTGTCTTCTCTAATAATCCAGTCACCGTCGCTCTCGCTTCCGCCTCCCAACCAAGACATTCCTCGATAAACTCAAAATCAGTCTCCTTGCTCTAATGATGCCGCAGATCGCAGACGTCGCGACGTCAGTCATTTTGTTGACTTTCCTCTGTTGACTAGGCGTCGCGACGTGGCAGCCAATATTCTTGCTTCTTATGTTTAGCTCCAAATCACCCAAAAACCACGATCCTGACCTGCAATTCACAAAAACTCTGGAAATCATATCTTGGGCTATAATGTGCTTATTTAAATGTAAAATCAACTAAAAACATAAAGCGGACGCGGGTATATTATGAGTGTTTTAGGCACTCATCAGGAGTAATAGCACTTATGTAGCTATTTGAGCGTTATTTCTTCAAATGATTAAAGCATTTTCATTCTCGCATCGCTTAACCTCTCTTCATCACCAAGGTGATTTCATCCACCTCTTTACTATCAATCAATATCTCACCATCCAACTCCCTTATGTAACACACTTGTTGACTCTCTCCAAAGCCGCCCTTTGAAAGTGAAATCACACATATGCTCATCAATTGGAGGGGGCACACTAGATATTGTTTTGTATAACAACTCCTCATGCACATCTCCCTAAAGAGTATTTTTCAGAATTATCTTCTCAATTTCATTGTTCCTCTTTTCCAATTCTTACTTTCAAGCTCTTCAACTTAGTAGATTTGAGCACTAGTAGAGGCTTTTCCTAGCATAAATTCAATTTCTCCTAGTGTTGGCTTCCTTTGAAGGTGGTGGCGAAGGCATCTATGAGAAAGACTAATAGAGTGTATCAAGTTACGAATGCTATTTCTCTCTTAGTGTCGCCCTCGTCAGACATGAGAGCCGCTTGTCGAAATGGCTATACTTGATCGAGCAACTCATTTTCAGTATTTACTCTTTTCTTCGCCACGGCAAAGGAGACTATTCACCTCGAAGAACCAGAATGTATCAGTAATTCAAATTTGACCTTCTAACTTCAAATTATCAAAACTCTCTCATCCGACCTCCAAATAGGATGATTTTGGTCTCTAATAAAAGATAAGAGAGAGTAGAATCTATCCATATCAAGATTTGAGGAATTAAAGGTCCTTAGATAGACTAAAAAGGCATAAACTTTGAGGGTTTCTGCATGTGGTGTTTTAGAAAATCTTCCCTTGACATCACGAGGCCGTATCTTTTTCATTCGAACTCTGAATTGGCTGATCTTAGACTCATTGGAAAGCTTGAGAGATGTTGAACCCATCCATATCATGCTTGAAGCCAAGGAAGGTCATAGTACAACCCATAAATTCACCTTTTTGATCCTTATTATGCTCATTTTCTTTCAAAGGGTACCTAGAGCCATAAGATGATAAAATTAAGCATTAAAGCCATCAAAAACACCATAAAATCATATGATTGATAGGTGATTAATAGTATAAAAGCATGTACAAAAACCACCTATCAAAGAGACAGGACGTTGATGTTGGGAGGCCAAGATGTGTTCAACATAACTACCAAAGACTCATTATTAAGTCCTCGATGTTAATGCCAAAAACTTGTTAGGGAAAAAGTGATCAACGTAGCTACCAAAGACTATTGCTAAGTCCCCGGCAACAACACTAAAAACTTGTTGCTTGATCAAGTTGATGTTCTTTTCACTTTTAAACTATTTAAACTTCTAATTGACCTTTTAACAACAACCAGATATCGTACCCACGGGGATCTAATGAAAAATCAAAGATTAAGTACTCAAACTACTCAAGAATATCACTATTGAACTTCGATCTTGAAGATTGTAACTAGCCATTTAACATAATGAAAATATTTTTGGGATCATTTTCTTTTCTTAATAAATTGTCAGATCTAAAACAACTAGAAATTTCTCTAAGATTGAGTCAAATACTGGGAATGCAATTAGTAATGTGGCTATTCATTTGCAACTTGTTCAAAAAAGAAATAGTTGGAGGTTGAATTTTGAACTTGTTCAAGGGTACAGTCTTGAAAAACCTTCAACCACCATACATTTCACAATTTAAACCACCATGTTCCTAAACCAGGCAGCATGTGTCAAAAAATCCACTTTTAGGATCTGATTCCCTTTTAGCCCTGGATGACTTCCTAAACCAAGACTCTTCAACCAATTCTTAGGACTTAAGTTAGCTTTTCCCCATAGACAGGGCAATACAAGCTTCCTCAAACATAATTAGTCAATCACTCTGTAAATTAACCAATGTATCTGCTTCTATCGATAGAAACAAAGTTCTCAAAATATCAATTTCATATACCAAAAGATCACTATCCTTAACTCCTAGAGCACAACCTCAGCTGTCACTTGAGGGGATCCTTAAAGCAAGGGTTCAGAATGCATCCTTTGGTTTATGGAATGAATAAATCAAGCATAAGAAAATACACTTCTAAACCAATTATGTCAATTCAAAGTTCAACCTACAAACTACATTAGATCCTTGCAAAAATAATCATCATAATACCAATTCCTTCCCAAAAGGTGTTTAACCTTCCATTACTTGATTATACATAACAAGAACAAGTCGTTTAAACAAGTTCATTATGATTATAAACAAGAAAATGAGGAAAAGGAATTCAAACAATGATTCTTTTCAAGTTCGCATGCAATGGAGCTTGATTTCCAAATGTACTCTCTCACAACTCAACTCCAACCAACTATTCTAGTGAAAAATTATGAAAACTTACTCGTGATTCACGGAAATAATCTACAAAAAATCCTACCAAAGAAAACTTTATTCTACTCTAGCTAAACTTTGTTGCTGCTACTATTTCCGTTCCTCTCTCCTTTTTTTTTCAACACCCTATTGCTTGTTATTTATAGTTCAATCATTGTTGGGCTGGAATTCAAGGCAAATTTTGTGGACTTTTATGCAAGCCCAAGAGATGATGTGTCACGACATTCTAACTATGTTGCGACATTGTCGGCTTTCAGATGTATCTTAGGGCATTATCGTGATGTTTTTGTGACACTGTATTGATGATTTTGCCTTGAGATTGTCGCAACACTAGTTTAAATGTCGCGACCTTCCCTTCTAGTCTTGTATCTCCAAGGTTTTTGGTGACAATTTCTTCGTAATGTAAAGCTGTAGACCTCTGGACTGAATGTCACGACATTGTGAGTTGTTGATTGGTCGTCAAGGTTGTCATGACATTCCTTCTTAACAATCCTTTTAAATGAATTTTGAGACATATTTTTTAGTGTCACAACACTGTTCAATTGTTTCTCCTGGGACTTTTCACTTTAGAGTCGCGACATAATTTATGTTGTCTAGCTTCTTGTTATGTCACGAGATACGTTAAGGTGTCGCGACATTGACTGTTTTTTGCCTTAGTAATTTAAGCACCTTTTCTTGCTCTTTTTTCTTCATTTTCTATTGATTCCTACAAAGCAATAACTTTAGTGAAGATTCCATAATTTTGCACTAAATTAAGCATTAAGGCCTCAAATATGCATGTAAAAATGGACTTGAAGTTATATGGTTCCATAATAACTCCCCAACCAGTTTTTGATATCCTGCTAAAGAAAAGACTTCTTGCTTGTCATTAAGAAATTCAGTTAGATTTTATGACATTTTATTTGACTACGCTAAATGTTTGCAAGACTTCTCAATTCAATGAATCAATAATTGTGATATGAACTAAAGAAAACTTCAATTCTAGAATCAAAAATATTTTCAATGAAGTTCACTCAACACACAGATAATACTCAAATTGTAAACTGTACAGTTGTAACGCCCTAAAAATACCTTGGAATTTTTATAATAATTTTTATTATATATTCCGGGTATGAATTGAACCAAACTTGATTTTTTCCGGGAAAATTGATAAATTGATAAAATATAAAATGTAAATTGAAAATGTGAGCATATGATTTAATATTATATGCTAAAATGGGAAAATTGATCGAACCCGCAAATAACCTGGCGAAAAATGGCGTATGTGGAAAATTGTAAACGAGACCATGGGTCAGTTGTTATGTTAATAAAATGTCTAAGCCAATTTAGCGATAAATGAATCACAAAGGAATAATAGGAGACTTCAATGAAATAATAGTTTTGAGCCAAACATGGCCTGAAGAGAATAAGTGACTTAAGACCAACAAGGGTGGAAAATGAGAAAGTATAATAAGTGTGTAGGCCAAACAAGGCCTTACACTTAAAGGAGTTATAAAGGCCAAAAATGTGGTCTTAGGGCCTATATAGAGCAAATCTCAGTTTTGATAAGTGAAGAGAGGAGAAAAAGGGTTGTGGTTTGGCAAGAGATCGAGTTTTGGTTGGCTTTGCTTCCCATTTCTTACTCCTAAGAGACCAAGCAACATACAAGAAGATATTTGAAGAGGTTCAAGGTAATAAATCAAACCCTAATTTCATCCTATTTGATTTGGATTTTGGGGAAAAACCCTAACTTGAGAAAAAAGGGTTTTTATTGATTCTAAACTACATTTGGAGTTGTTTTGGGGTGATTTCACGGTGAGTTTTGATACGGACGACCGAGAAGGTCGGTAGAAACGAGCGAGAAATGCAAAATCCAAAGATTTTCTAGGCAAAAACCCGTAGGTGGTACTCTAAGAGCGCTTGAGTGGTACCGGTACCATGATGTAGTGGGCAATCAGTACCGCACCACTCAAACCGTATCGGCATCGGACCGCGTTGACAATCGGGCACCCTGCATCGGCTGGGAAGTGGTAACCGGGTATCGGGTCAAAGTGGTACCGATACCACTACTTCCAACAGCCCCGTTTTTGCATATTTTGCACCGTTAAGTCCCGTATTCATGCACCGATTGTTAGGGACCCTAAGAATTGATTAATGGGGGTTCAAATAAGGGTGGAACTAAGTAACTATGAAATGAGTACAGGAATGAGTATATGAAATGAGTACGTGAATGAGTATATGAAATAAGTACATAGATTGAGTATATCTTTGAAAAGATAATACGAAAGCGAATATGGAATTGAAATGTGATATTTGAAAACCGAATGAATGTGAATGATAATAAGATTCGATTCATCAACTAATCTATAAATGGAATTGAATGATAGCATCGAACGAATCCACCCGACGATGCACCAACGGTGATCCTTCACGTAAGGAACCTAAATTATCTAATGTCCCACTTGGTGGGATGCACTAATCGGCATCCATCATGATGGCGTATGCCATTGAAGAAATGTCCCACTTGGCGGGACGCATCTGAATCGGGCATCCCGCCATGATGGCGTATGGCATTTAAGTGATACCACATGTCGGGGTGCACCAAACGGCATCCGTCATGATGGGAAGCCGAATTGTTAAATGTGTAAGCACATTATCGAATGATAATAAGGGCGAGATTCATCAAACGAAATCCATCATAAATGTGAATTGAATAGTCAAAGTGAAATAACCAACATTGACGAGTGTAAATGGGATTTTTATGTATATGCTTAAATCTCATAAATTGAATTATGAATTGAATTATTGCATTGAAAATGCATGTTGTGATATGATAAACACTTTCAAAATGAAAGCATTCTAAGATTGGACAACATGGTATATGTTGATATAATAGGTATGGTTTGATGTTAAATGTATGTCAAGTTAAATTTGGAATATTGAATAGAATCAGATAGAACCACTAGCAGAAATGCGAAGGATAGTTTTTATCTACGCAGAGACGAGTAAGCAAAAAAGGCGTGCCAAGATCACGGCGTAGAAATAGCAGAGTACGCATATAAGTATATATATCTGGTCATTTTCTATCATCTCTTTTGAACAAGTGGTATTTTGTAAACAAAGAGTTAAACTCTGAACCTTGATTTTGTATATTTATTTTGAAAAGGCATGAATGCCTTCTTTGTAAAATGTATTTTGTTTTACGGGCTCACGAATTACATTGAAATTGTAAATGATTATGGGCTTGCCCAAAACTGAAACCTCTTCCGCAACGAAATGACGTAATAAAATGTTTTGTTAAGATAAATGAAAACGTCGGAGTAAATCGGGCTCCGATTCGGATCCACCATTCGGGTCGGGTAGGGCCGGGGATTCGGGTCGCGACATTTTTGAAAAAGAAAATTTAATAATAACATGGAAAATAAAAAGAAATAAACGGACGTCCCCGGGGTTTCAGTTCGGACTCGCCAATCGGGTCGGACCGGGCTCAGGGGACGCTACAACAGTTCTTTACCCTTGATTTGTGAGTGTGTGTTGGTCTTCCCTTTTTAACAGATTTGCAAGTTAGGTAATCTTCTGAGATGTTATGTAGAATGATGGAAGTCTCCTTAGATTGACTTAGGTCTCATAACCTTGTTGGTCATATTATTCTCCACTAATGTAGGCAGAACACTACCTTCAAGATTAAATAGGCCTTTTAGGCTTGTAATGTATGGCTTGGGTATTGGGTAGATAATTAGACACTTCAAGCTCAAGTTTACCCAAAGTGCACATGCTACTAAACATTTTTCTCTCCCCCTTCTCATTCTTCATTTTCTACTGAAATCAACCTTCAAGTACCCCTAAACTTTGCTTGTTGCATCATTTTGCATACTCTCCATTGTGGCATTTCTTTTTGCCATTTTGTCAGATTTTTAGTTCAGTTCCTCATACTAGAAGCTCTTTTCTTTTCCATTTTTGCACAATGTTTTGGGAATAGTGCAATGTTTGGCCTTACTAAGCTTTCTACCACCCTTAGCGAGTTTTGAGTTAGTAACTCCCATACTAGTTGGCATTACAGTACTAGGTGTTGAAACACCCCCAAGAACTTAATGGCTCAAGGGAGGAAGGCTACAAGACAAAACACATTCCCCCTTGATACATTTGTAATTTTTCAGCTTTTTAACTTTCTTTTGTGCACATCTTTTGGTGCACCTTTACTTAATTTCTTCATCTCAATTGATCATCCTTTCACACCCCATGTTCTCATCCTTCTTCATATTTCCAATTTGTATTCCCTCAAACTCGTCCCATTGTCTATTTCATATGCACTCATAATGAAATTTGGACAAACTAAGGGTTTCTTTACTGAAGGATCGTATTTAAGGGAGGATTAAGATTTTTCATTTGGCTTTTGATTATAGAATTGACATTTAGCTCAAATATAGTACTAGGGTATATTCATATGCATGTCACAAGGGTAGACTTGAAAGGTACAAACTTTCCAAGGATGGCCTACATCACTTCCTATGGGTTGTGTTGCCTATGATTTCGCCTTGATTAATAATCTAACAAGTTCCAGGACCTTTGGAGACTAAAATTATGATGGATCTCATAAGATGTTCCTAACCCAATTACAATCAGTTGTTAAGGTACTAGTGGCCATGTGTATGTTCTCAAGGTTCATTAGAATTGAAATGTTCAAGCAAAATAGAATTATCAGCTTCTTTAAATCTTCATAAGTCTATAATTTCATCCTAATTAATATTGACATCACAATTACCAATTCCTTTGAGCTCATTCTGCCCTTTTCATCTACCTAGACTTCTCTTTTATACTATTCAGATTGTTTGGTCTTTTTAAAAGATATCGTGCTATAAGATAAATCTGAAGTTCAATGTGATTAAATAGTTCAACAATGTTAGCACAAGTAGCTCAACAACACTCAATCCAACTAAACAATTCACAGTCACTTCTATAAGTTTGTTTATTCAAATGTAAGAATGTGCAGAACCAGTACTTAAATGATGACAAAATTTTAGCAAAGACAATTCATTCATATGAAAGGAAGATTTTACAGAAGAGATTTTTCAGATAAGATTGGAGATACAAAAGAGAGATTCATTTGCTCTGTTTTTTCTTTTGTTCTTCTTAGGGTTCTGTGGGTTCTGAGGTCACTAGGGGTCCTTGGATTGCATGCTCATAAGGAGGCTGGATGACATAAGAGATGTAGTCAGAAATGGTGATTTTTTGAGCTAGTATTTTTTTTCTTGTTGGAATCTGTTGCCATTGCCCAATCTACCATCTTGACATTACCCTTTATCAACTCAACTTTCCTTAGAGAAAGTGATCCCATAGTTTTTCACATGTCAACTTGAGCATAGTACATAGATTTCAATTTATTATTAAAGGAATCAAGACTATCTAACCATAATTGGTCTCTAGAGATCAATGCTTCCTTCAATGACTTATCGTTTTCTTCAAATATTCTGATCAAATCATTATCTCTCTTGCACTGCCTCTAACAATAGGATTGATCTCTCTTTTGTATTTCATTCCTCTACATTTGATCTCTTCTCTCCAATTCTCCCTTCCATTCTAAATCTCTTTGCTTCATTTCTTCATCCATAAAATGATCCATTTTTCTTATTTCTTCTTCAAAATACTAGTCTCTTTTCTCTAGGTGGGCTTTCAATTGGATGTCTCTCTCCAACAATCCTTACTCCATTCTTTTCAGTGTTTCTCAAAGTTATGCATTGCTGCTTTACCGACTTGAACTCGCAACTTAGTCTTTTTGATAAGCTTAAGCTTCTAGGTACATTACTCAATCTGGGCTTGCACTCCTATCCATTACATTCCTTGTTTGCTCTTTGCTTATCACTAATGCTTTATCATTGGGCTCATGATGAGTCTAAAACTCATCTATTTTTAAGTCCATTTTTCATGTATATTTAAGGCTTAAAAGCTCAATTTAATGCAAAATTATGAAGTCTTCGCCTAGATTTCTGTTTTGCATGAATTTACAGAAAAAAAAAAAAGAAAAAATCGGCAAGAAATCAGCAAAAGGTGATCAAAAACTCAATGTCGCGACATTGGGTGAAGAATGTCACGACATCATATCAATGTCATGACATCGGAAGAAGAATTTCGCGACATCAGCCAAGAAATGTTGTGAGGTCAAACCAATGTCACAACATCGGCTCAAGTGAGCAAAACATAAAAGTTCAATATCTCAACATCAACAACGACATCAAAGCAATGTCGCGACATCAAATTCCAAAGTTGCGACATCAAATAAAGGCTAGAAGAGCAAAGACACCAAAAGCAATGTCGCGACATTAGTGACAACATCAACATCAGACATCAGAACATAAGGTCCAACAATGTTGCGACATCAACTCAATGTCGCGACATCGGATGATCGGCCACGACATTAGAAGTCAGCGACAACAGCAATGTCGTAACATCACACACAATGTCGCAACATCATCACAAGGCTGCAACATTAAAAACATCAAAATAAATGTCACGAGATTGACATCCAGAGTCGTGACATTGCACAGAGAGGCAACACTCAAAGTTGCGACATCACAGCAACGATGTAGCAACATCAGCCGCGACATCAGCCACGACATTGCATTGACATGCAGAATTTAGAATTGTGACACCAGATTTCAATGTCGCGACATCACAATCAGACCACAACAGCGATGTCGTGACATCAACCATCACATCAATGACTAGGGCAAATTTTTGGGCTTTTCGAAGTCCATTCTTTCGCCTAGTTTTCAAGGCTAAATGATTGGAGCGTATAAATAGAAGCTCCTAGGATAAAGTGCGCAACTTTTCTATAGTCTTTAGCCACTTTTGAGCTTTAGGAAGAGCTGAAGTCTCTTTTGTATATATTTTTCTTTTATTTTAGTTTCTTGTTATTTTATTTTCTTTTCTAGATTAATTTTTCTTTCTTTTAGAATTAGAGTAGTGAATCTAAGTTCATTTTTCGAGCTAGATTGATTATAAATCAAGCTTCATTTCCATCTGAACTTAATTGGAATCTGGAAATTTTTTTGGAATCTGGTTTTCAGTTTGACTGTTATTTTAATGAATTTGTTTGATCAACTAGTCATTGTCATTTGTGATCTAGTTATGGAAGGCTGAGCCCTAGGAAGGGATTTTGTGTTTTGATTATCATTTGTAGTATTTAATGACGTTGTGGGAATGAAAACTCGATTGATCCAATTGGTACTGCTTGGTACTGCTCTTGTAATGAGTTGTTCTTAATATCAGTGTTCTGTACCTATAAATAACTGTATACGTGCTCTGATTTCCAGGATCCCTCTAAGTGACAAAGAGATGGACTACTTGAGAGTAAGGAGCAGTAACTTAGGGGTAAATTGCACTGATATCCTTGAACTAATAAACTCTGAGTGTCACTCTGGTGCATCACAGGTGAAGTTCTAACCTCCAACTTCAAGGTTCCCTTTTGGGTGAGAGCAAAAGTGTGTTCTCGAGGAATAAGGATCACTTGTTGAGAAATCAGTTTAATCCTTTGAAGTTTCATCTCAATCCAGTAGAATGATCTTGATCCCGTGTTACCTAAGATTCTAATCAAGGAGAAAGAGATTTTTATTTGAATCGATGGTTGAGATACCAATTGCATTGAAAACGCTTGTATTACCTTGTCTATGGGGGCAAACAGTTTTCAGTCCTATGAAATGGTTACGAAGTACTGGTTTAGGAAAAATAATCAAATCTTAAAGAGGATCAAATCCTAAAAGTAGCTACTTAAACCCATTGACCTGGTTTAGGAATATGGTAAGCTAAATAGTGAAATGTGTAGTGTCAAGAGGCATTCCAAGGCTATACTACCTTGCTCTTGGACAAATCTAAGATTCATGTCCTTCATTGTTCTATAATTAGGAACTTTGCTAATTGATAGTCTGAATGCTAGTCCATTCCTAGTGTTATTTCTACTCAGTGAGATCTCTGATTTTATTATATTAGATTTCATTTTCCTTTTTATTAAAGAAAAATTTATAAAAACTCTTTCATTCAAGTTATTTTAGATAGTTCAAATCTTCAAATTAGAGGTTCAAATAGTGATGATCTTGAGTAGTAGAGGTAGTTGATCTTTCGATTTCTCATCAATCCCTGTGGGAATGATATCTGGAATTATAATTCATTTTATTACTTGTATGACTTGTGCACTTGCAATGATTTAGACCAAAACTAGTTTTAATTACATAATGTCATATACACAACAAAAGCAACGCTTACATCACATATTTGTCTTAATAAGTTTTTTTGGTACTGGGCTGGGACTAAATAGCTCTAATGGTCAGGTTGAAAATTTGTAATCACATATTTTGGTCTCAATTAGTTTCGCACTACTTGTCGACCGAATAGTCTTTAAGAGTCGGTCGAATATTTAGTTGATCATATATTTCGTCTCAAATAAGTTTTAATACACCGGCCGTGGATTGAAGTAGAGTTTAAGGATCAGAATATTCCAACCAAAAAGAGAATTGCTAATTTGACATTTTCTTTTATCAAAATTTTAGAAAATTTTTCAAAATAGTTTTTATTAGTGCATTGCTTTCGCCATCGATCTTTCTATCTGAGCTAATCATGATATATTCAAGTTATCCGTTGATCTCACTTTGATTTCCAAGATATCATTTCGCACTTCGCATACGCATGTAAGGCTAGTCGGTCTATCACCGACACTCAAACTGCAGAGAACACCGAGAGCAGAAGAAGGTGAGAGTAGCAAAAGTAGCAGTTATGGCAGAGCAAGAAGAGACTAATCAGAATGAGTCAGTTGTAGTAGCAGAAAGACCTCAAAGGCAAAGAACAATGGAGGACTTCTGGAGACCTATCATCAAGGATGAGTACTCTACAGTCAGGCAACCATAGAAGTAAACAACTTTGAGCTAAAGCTTGCACTCATCACCATGGTTCAACAACACCAGTTTACTGGACACCCAAGTGAGTATCCAAATGAGCACTTAGGGAGGTTCTTGAGGATGGCAAGCACTGTAAAGCTGAATGGAGTCAGACCATATGTTATCAAGTTGTAGATGTTTCCATTTTCATTGAGGGATGTTGCAGCTAGTTGGTTCCAGTTTATGGCCCAGTGACAACATGGGAGGAGCTAGTAGAAGGCTACCTGAGCATATTTTTCCCTCCTGCTCTCACTTCAGAGAGAAGAGGAAAATCATTGCCTTCAAACAAAAAGAGGATGAGAATATTTACAATGCTTGGGAGAGCTACAAGCAGTTACTGAGAAGATGCCAATGCATGACATAGAGCAAATGACACAAATGGATATATTCTACTATGCCGTGAACTACACCTTGAAAAGGACAGTTGATGTGGCCTCATGAGGGGCCTTTAAAAGGAAGACTGCAGAGGAAGCCACACACGGCTTATTGAGGAGTTAGTTAAAATCAACTACGGAGCTCCATCTAAAGCTTCAAGGAGCAGTGGTAGAACGAGAAGAGGTGTGATTGAGCTCAATAAGATGACTGCAATTGAAGCCAAACTAGATCTAATCTTGAACAAACTCAACAATCAGGAAAGAAGAAATCATTCAGCCCATGAAGTGGGGATTGTGGAAGATTCTAAGAAGAAAAATGAAGAGGGACTTGCTCATGAAGGTCCCTACAATATGGAGGAAGCTCAGTATATTTAGGGAAATAGGAGTTATAATTTTAAGCCCAACAATAACCTTCCAACCCATTACACACCTGCCCTTAGAAACCGTGAGAACCTGTCTTATGTAGGTGGAATGCCACAGGGTCAAAGACCAGTATAGAACTTTCAGCATAATTATGCTCCATGGGGTTTCCAAGGACAATAACATCAGGGCAGCCATAGAGTAGACAATCCAAGCCAAAAGAGGTCCCAGTCTTTTGAGGATCAAATGCGGAACTTCATGGGTAAAAAAAAAGACTTTTGAACATACATGAGCAGAAGTTTGTTGATATTGTAGTATTTCAAGCAAACACAACTGTGTTACAGGCTAATACCAATGCCTCTCTGAAAAATCTTGAAACTTAAGTAGGGCAGCTGGCCCAAACTCTATAGAACCAATCTAGAGAAGCATTCCCTAGTGACACAAAGAGGAATCCCAAGGGCTGTATAGCTATAACACTTAGGAGTGGTAAAGAATTGCAAAAAATAGAAGAAGATGAGATAAAGTTTAATGAGAAGAAAGAGCAAGCAGAAACTGGCACAGAAAACAAGCTAAACATAATAGAATTAATAGATGAAAGAGATAAATCGATGGTGCAGCAAGAGAAACAAACTGAAGAGGAAGAACTAAAAAAGAATGATGAAGTGAGAGCCTATAAACCTCCTATTCCATTCCCTCAGAGACTGCAAAAGTAAAACCTGGATGATCAATTTGCTAAATTCTTGAACATGTTCAAGAAATTAGAGATCAACATTCCTTTTGCTGAGGCATTGCCTCAAATGCCTCATTATGCCAAATTTATGAAGGACATCCTCAGTAAGAAAAGGAAGTTAGATGAAGATGGAGTGGTAAGCTTGTTAGCAAATTGCAGTGAAATGCAAGATCCAGGTAGCTTTACCATTCACTACACTATAGGGAATTATGATTTTGATAGAGCTTTATGTGATTTTGGTGCAAGCATCAATCTGATGCCATTGTTTATGGTGAAAAGACTAAGTTTGAGGGAGTTAACTCCTACTACAATGACTCTACAAATGGAAAACATATCTATATCTCAACCAAAATGAATCCTGGAAGATGTACTGATCAAGGTAAGAAAGTTTATTTTCCCGGTGGACTTTGTTATGAGAGACATTGAAGAAGAGCTGTTGTTGGGCAGGCCATTTCTTACCATTAGAGAAACCTTGATTGATGTAAGGAAAGAAGAGCACACTCTTAAGGTGGGAAATGAAGAAGTACACTTCAACCTTAATCAAAGCTTAAAGCAGCCTGATTTTCAAAAAGATGAATGTAAGAATGTTGAAAAGGTAGTTCCTATCAGTTATGAACTGATCGATGATTGTAAGAATCAAGATTCAATGAATGAAAATATGATAAATTTGTAGTATATTGAGGATCTTAGTACTGAACATTTGAATGCCAAGGTTAAATTAAAAGAATCGGTATTAAGTCTGAATGAAAATAATGTAGAAAAATCAAGCAGTAGTGAAAAGAAGGTACAAGAGTTAGAAAAAAGTTCTAAGGGTTTAATTATGAAGGAATTGCCTAAACACCTTAAATATGCCTTCTTAGGAGCTGAAATATCAAAACCTGTGATTATAGCAGCTAACTTAACAAAAGATAAAGAGCATAAACTTATTGAAATTCTCAAAAAGTATACAGAAGTAATAGCCTGGTCAATAAAAGACTTAAAAGGGATCAGTCCATCAATTTGCATGCATAAAATCCTCCTGGAGGAAAATGCAAAAACATTAATTGAACATCATAGAAGGCTGAATATAGTTATGAAATAAGCTGTCAGAAAAAAAAGTACTTAAATGGATGAATGCAAGATTTATTTATGAAATCTCAAATAGGCCTTGGGTGAGCCCAATTCATGTGGTTCCCAAGAAGGTGGATTCACAGTTATCAGAAATGAGAAGAATGAGCTAATTCCAATAAGAACTGTGACATGATGGAGGGTATGCATTGATTACAGGAAACTGAACACTGCCACGAGAAATGATCACTATCCTTTACATTTTATTGATCAAATGTTGGATAGGTTGGTAGGGCGCCCTTATTTTTTATTTTCTTAATGGATATTCTGGATATAATCAGATTGCCATATCTCTTAAGGACTAAGAGAAGACTACCTTTACATGTCCTTATGGCACCTTTGCTTTTAGAAGAATGTCATTTGGACTGTGTAATGCTCCTACCACCTTTCAAAGGTGTATGATATCCATTTTCTAAGATTTGGTGGCGGAGGCTATGGAAATCTTCATGGATGACTTCTTAGCTTATGGATCCAGTTTTGAGAATTTCCTAGAAAATTTAGCAACTGTACTTCAGAGGTGCCAAGACAAAAACTTAGCTCTAAATTGGGAAAAATGTCATTTTATTTTAATTGAAGGTGTTATCTTTGTACAACCCGGGTAAATTTGAACTTTTTCCGAAAAATGGAAAAATGGTGAATTGCCACTACAGTACAGGTCACAAACTTTAAATTTTCTAAATCTCATATGAAAAAATAGATCTCATCGTTGGATTCGTCTTGCGAAATCTAGTTACCCAAGAAAATTTTGTCATATTTCAAGATATTTAGATTTTTCACGTTTTTCGAGGCGACGAATATCCAGTTACCCCTAAAAACGAAATTTTTAAGAAAATTTTAAAAGTTGGAAAATAATTTAAATAAAGTTCATATAAAATAATTTGAACTTAAACCGGGACAAAATTAATCATTTTGGGGGCAAAAATGGACCCGAACAAGTGGTGGGCACGAGGCGGGACGTGAGCCAAGTCTTTAAAAGTATAAATAGAGTTAAAAATTAGATGTTTGGCACAAAATATCTCTGATTTTATGTTGGCTAGAACGTTGGAGAGAAAGAGGGAGAGAAAAAAAGAAATCCAAGATTTCTTTCGGGGATTCTTGGAGTTCCGTCAGTCGGAATCCATCAAGCCAAGAATTAAAATTCATCTCCACAACGAGGGCTACTTGTACGTACCAAGAACGAGGAATTTCACCGAAGATCCAAAGAATGAGATTTGGGGAAATCAAAGGTTTTGGGCTTAAAAGGTCTTCTTGAGGCTTCCTGTCATTTCTACGAGGCTCCAAGAGGTAGGGTTTGATGAGTGTCCAAAACACTCATGATATACTCGCGTTTTACTACATTTTTGTTCCATTTCATATAGTAATAAGTGTGAGTATCACTCTAGATATGATATTTGGTTTCTTGTGCATTGTAGGTGAATAAGGCAGCATTTGGAGGCTTTGTGGAGACTTGAAGAAGGAGAATTGAAAACCCAGCTCCAATGTCGCGAAGCCCTAACTTCTCAATGTTGCAATGTCGCAATGTGTCCTAAACTTAATCAGCAAGATTAAGAGATATAAATGAGGATGACCCAGTTTTCGAGAGGGGATGAGGGGTTATGGACGGACGAGAACAGAGATGACACAAGCATGAATCGAGACACCATGTGCACTCCTGTATTTATATTTTTTTTTTCTTGCACATTTAATGATTCAAAAATCGATGGTTGTAATGAACATCATTATGTTCTAGATCTATTTATAGGGTTTTTTCGTAACCTTGCCACATTTGTATGGATTAATTATTAATTTCATTTCTATTCAGTATATTAATGGATTTCATATTGACTTGCTCTATTTCTGTGATTTAATTACATGGTGATGTTTGGCCAACATTAGCATGTTCTTGTTGGCAATCTAAGATCGAGAGGTAAAGACTCCTAAGGATATGAGTAGAGCGACACTTAGTAAATTGGTGAATAGAGATATCCCGGTTCCAAGTGTGGCGTTTAGGGTTTAAAGATGTAATTGTTTTGGAGTCTAGGGTTGAATTAGAGATGCAATACACCCTATTGGCGAGATAGGCAAATATACCTCGAGAGAGGATATCTCGTAGGCACAATCAACCTGCCAGTGTGAAGCTATTAGTATACTGAATGAATAATTTATCTACGTTAGAGTCCATTGAGTGTGGCAAGGGGAGGCAAAACCCTTGTTTCCATTAATTGATTTAGCAAATATTTTAGAGTTATTTTTTCTCTACGTTAGTCATAATTCACTAGAATTTTAGGTCCAAATAATATTTTAAAAGCAGATTTAATTATTCAACACACTTCTCCTTGTGGGAACGACACTTGACGAACCACTATACTAACGTAACCTCTACGTGTATACTAGCGCGTACAGGCCTACATTTTGACAAAAATCTACACACCTCTTTGGAGCCCATCAAGTTTTTTAGCGTCGTTGTCGGGTAGAAGTTTTTATGCTGATATTGACAACAACGCACTTAAATATTACTTTGGATCATTTTTTTTTTTATTCAGTTTACACAAGTGCTCGTAACTTAGTCTCTGTTGCTTTTGTGTGTGGTTTCAGAAAGGTTGATTTTGTGCATGCTTAAAACGAGTCTGAGTGAACTTCTTTAGTTTCATCTGAGCAGAGAAGGAAGCTACAATGATTATATGAGAGCAAAAATCACAAGCGAGAATTCTAGCAATCATGCAGAACCAGGAAAAGCAAGATCAGGGCTAAGACAGGAATGAGTCGTAAGGGGGACAAAATGGAAATAATGGTAGGAATTATGCCCCTGGATCATTGATACAGTCAGATGACCCTTATATGCTACTTGAGGAGTTTGCTCTACCCTCTACAGTTGTTCAGTTTGCTATACGAAGACCACCCATACAACATAACAACTTTGAGTTGACATTAATAACACTATAGATTCTTTAGAACATCCAGTTCCACGGTCTATGAAGGGAAAATCCGAACATGCATTTAACAAACTTCATTGAAGTATGCGATAAGATCAAATACAATGGAGTAATAGAAAAACCGCTTAGACTAAGTTGTTCCCTCTATCACTAGGTGATAAAGCTAAACATTGGTTGATGAGCCAACCCCCATATTTCATTACCTCGTGGAATGACTTGGTGCAGAAGTTCCTGACCAAGTTTTTTCCACCCTCAAAGATCACACCGCTAGTGCAAGAGATTAACACTTTTAGACAGTTAGAGGGAGAGAACCTAGCTGAAGCCTAGGAGAGATTTCATGAACTATTGAGGAAATGTCCATATCACAGCCTGACTAGATGGATGCAAGTCTACACATTTTACAATGGTATGGTGATCTACCGGGCAGTCATAGATGCTGGAGTAGGGGTGCTCGATGGAAGAGACTTGTTTTAAGCATAGAATCTCTGAGACATAGCTACGTAACATTGACCGAGGATAGGCTATCTTAGGAAGGTTGTGGGAGGCACGGACACAGAGGTCCTTAACAATTTGGTCAACCATGTCGCGCAACTCACTAAATAGCTATAAAGATAACAAGTGCAAATCTCTATGGGACAACTTAGGAATGTCCCGAATCCTGAAACAACGCAGTATTATAGAATGCGGTTAAGACATATAGATCGGCCCGAAGCACGAGTGTGTGTCTAGATTTAATCAGCGCAGCTTATGAGGTCAATATAGAGCCAAAACATACTGAGTGAAGCCAGGAAAATGACGAGGCCAAGGATGGTGTAATAATCAGAACAATTAGAACTATGGATGGAGGAATAATCAGAACAGCATGCCACCACCCCAAGTGAGTAAATTGCCATCAGAGAAAAAAGTGGACTTGGAAGAAACACTAGCTTAAATGCTCATTTCCCATACAGCCTTTATGAATGAAACAAAGGAAAATATGCAGAATCAATTAACCCCATTGAATAACCAAGCAGCATAGTTGAGAAACTTAGAGGTGCAAGCTGGGCGAATGGCCCTTTGTTGTGTGGCCGGCGGGTTCATTGCGGCGGTGATTAAACCCCGAAAGAAGGCGAAGAACATATTAGGAAGTGGTAGAGAACTAGCAGCACCGGGGTAACCACCAGTGGTAAGAGAAGTGGAAATTAAGGAAGTAAACCAAGCCCGACCCAAAAGATTAGATGTAAGGGGAGCTTCCCTAAGAGAATAAGTCAGTAGAGAAATCACATGAAATGAAAGAGATTGAGAAACGTGCAGGTACAGATGAACCCACTACACTAGTTGCGTATCCTCAACGTTTGAAGAAGAATAAGCTTGACAAGTAGTTTACCAAATTTATGGAAATATTTAAGAAACTGTATATCAACATTTCATTTGTAGATGCATTGGAACAGATGCCCAACCACGTCAAATTTATGAAAGATATATTGTCAAGGAAAAGAAGATTATCATATTTTAGGACAGTGAACCTTACTGAGGAATGTAGTGCCATTCTTCAGAGGAACCTCCCCCAGAAACTGAAAGACCCAAGTTTTACAATCTCATGCACGATAAGGAACTCAATCAATGAGAGAGCCCTATGCAACTTGGGAGCCAGTATTAACCTCATGCCTTTATCTATAATCAAACAACTAGGATTAGGTGAAGCTAGACCTACAACTATCACTCTTCAACTAGCCGATAGATCATTAAAGCATCCTAATTGACTGATTTTATACATAGACCAAATCTGAGGAAGTAATCAACAATTCCATCCAAATACTTTTCAGTCCCCAGCTAGAATGCCAAAAACTTGTTATACTAAATTTGAATAAAAGATGTTTTTACCCCTTTTGTGAAAGAGATCCATTAAAAATTGATTTTGGTCTAAAACACTGCAAGTGCACAGGTCATACAAGTAATAAAAGTGGATTTAAGTCCAGTTATCTTTCCCACGAGGATTGATGAAAAATCTAAACATCAATTACCCCATCTACTCAAGATCCTTTCTATTTGAACTCCAAAGTAAAAAGTGGTTTGGTTTTAAACTAAAGGAAAAGGAAAAACTAAATAAAATTCTATAACTATATAAAGAATTCAAAATAATTGGATTTGAAAGTTCACTGGGTAAGTTAACACTGTGAAATAGATCAATGTACAATTAAAAATTTCTGCATCATTTTATAACATAGTTCAACCATTAGTTTTAAATCTGAACTTGTCAAAGATGCAAGGTAGTATAGTTTGGATTTCTCCATACACCATACATTTCACCAATTAGAGATCCATGTTCCTTTGGATATGATCTAGTGTTAACCATGAATCTCAGCCTCTTTCTAAGATCTGGGCATTTTTCCTTTTTAGTACTTCACACCCAAATCTTAGGACTGAAAAATTTTTGCCCCTATAGATAGGATATGACAAGCCTTCTCTAATCTAATTGGTAACTCATCCATCGAATCTGATAAAATTCTCTGTCTCCTTGATTAGATCTATGCTAACATGGGATCAAGACCCTATCATCAGATAGAGGAGAAACCTCTCATCAATTAAATTAATACATCATCCAACTATCCTCACACCATGAGTAAGTTAGTGATCTATCGAAATAATCTTTTAGAGTTAATAGTTCCATAATATTAGTCTAACATACCACCAAATGCTTGCTTCAAACTCGGGAATCTCATCTGTGTCCTTAGGAGCTTCTTGGAAAGCGAGCAAGATATAGTCCTTTTTTTGGTACATGCTACTAATATTCTGAACAAGTAACTTCAAGAATAATGCCAATTAAATAAATTCAAGATTTCAAACTATGACATTCTTTCAAGTTGAGCAGAAAACAATAATTAACATCGATCAAATCCTAGAGGGAGCTCAGTCTTTCAAAACAGGATTACAAATACTTGATTACTAAGCGTCAGGAAGTAAATTCACTTGAGGTACAAGCGAATTGAAATAGATGAACTCCAGAAAATTTCCAAATTCCACTTAAGTCAGACAGTAATGAAAACCATAATTTTACAATGAACCCAGTTCGAAACTTCACACCAGATCATTGTTCAATCCCAAAAATAACTAACTAAAATGCTAAGCTAAAAACTAAATTGAAGAAAAGAAAAATAATATACAAAGGAGTCTCCAACTACCCAAGTTCTTATTTTAAACTCTGCGCCACGATGCTATAGATGCTTCTATTTATAGATTTTAAAATGATGGGCCGCACTTCAAGGCTGAAATTGTGGATCCCTAAAAATTATGGCCCAATTGATTACTTTATCGCGGCATAGAAAATCTTGCCGCGACATAGTTGTTATCTTTGTTCCCCAGCTCTTGTTTTAGCTTGCATTTTTTGTCGCGACATAATTTTGTGCTTTCTTCTTAGATTCTGTTGTGACATAGTTCTTCTGAAGTTGTATAGTGATTATTGCGACATGAGTGTCTTGTGTATGACATAAAAACTTTGTTACCTTCTTGTCATTCTTCTTTATCTGGCAATATAGCGAAATAAATTTCTTTTAACATTTTGCCTTGACTCTTCCACTTTGTCGCGACATTCTTTGCTATGTTGTGACAATATTTCTAGGCTTCTTCTCTACCTTTTGTCATGACAAAACTTTCTTTTGTTGCTACAAAGTTTCTCATAGTTGCATGTTGTGTTTGTCACGACATAAAACTTCTCTATCGCGATAAAGTCTTCTTGCCTTTCAATGCTAACTCTGAATTTTGTGTCGCAACATAGTCTCTTTTGTCACGACAAAGCTTTTCTGCTATCTTTAGTTCTTTATGTTGCACAGAGTTGTGAAATGTCGTGACAAAGTTCCACTGCCATTTGTCTTGATCAATGTCGCGACAGAGTTGTGAGATGTCGCGACAATCTTTGTTTCTAGCTTTAGTTCAGTGATAGGTGTTTTTTGTGATGTGTATATAAAATTATGCAGAAAAATATAAAAAGAGCGCCTATTCCGCGCAAGTATATGCTTGTCAAGTAATAAAGTGTACCTAAGTACGGATGCTTCGATCCCACAGGGGAAAATAGAGGATACTAAAGGTGCAAAAATTATCATCTTCTTCTGGCATCACTCAAACTAACAATTGTGATAGTAAAACAAAATTTAAACTAAACTAATGAAATTTCTAAATCTAACTAATGAAGTTATAACTAAAGGGATACGAGAGATGATAAATTCATAGGGTACTTGAGTGCGTCCGGACAATCCTGAATCTAAGTCAAAATTCTACTCTATTGTTTCATGAAAATGCTTTCCAAGGCGACTCTTGTCTAATTTAATTACCAGCCTCTCTCGAGTCGAATAACCTACCAACTAACACTTTAGTCTTTTCTTCTCGGCTCAACTAGGAGCATTAGAATGCTTTAAGATCCAAAAGTCTCACACGCCTCCTAATTACTGATAATTTCTACACTATCCAGGCTAATTAGGTTGATTCATCTATGTCTAGTTCTTTGCTCCTTCTCGGATCTTGCAAGAACCACTTTACCACATTGTTGAGATTGGCTATAAATCAATATGTAAATAGAACCAAGTAGGAATCAATAGAGGTTCATTCACAGAAACAATAGAAACGGAACATTAACAAATAGATATAAAATCCATGTTCAATATACAACCAAAACCCTAGATCACAATTTAAAGCATGATAGAGGTTGATACATCATAAACTTAGGATAAAACATGAGAGAAAAGGAAGAAGAAACTATAATGATCAAATGATGGTGAGTCTCGGATTTTCTTCCACAAATCTCATGATCTTCTCCCCGGTCTTCAAAGAAAGCAGCTCGACCTCCTCCTTGGTCCCAAAGTGTGGACAAAGTCCCCTCCTTCGAGCCCTAGCCGCCTCCTTATCGTCTCTTTCGGGTTTGAGCTTTAAAACCCTCCATTATGGGCTTAAAATCGGCTAAAAATCCACCCAAAACCGACCCCTAACGTCGCGACGTCGTTTGGCAACGTCGCGACATCGGGCGTTTCTGCGGCTCCTACGCAGCGTTCTGCGACGTTCTAACGTCGCGGCGTTGCTACGCTTTGTTTTTGCTCCAACCCGTGAGACCATAACTGTCATGAAACTCTGATTTGGGTGTTCTTGGTACCGTTGGAAAGATCTTGAAGTTTAGAATCCATCCATATATGGCTGGATATAATAGAAGCTCATATGATGTCTAAAAACGTCAAAATACAGTAGCCTCTCCTGCTGAAGGTGCTGCAATGTTTGCTGATTTTCTTCAAGTTTTGGAACTTGTATAACTTCTTTGTTCAATATCCAATTTTTGTGTTCTTGGTATCCCTGGAAAGCTCTTGAAATGTAGAATTCATACATATAAAACTTGCTTCAATTGGAGCTCATATGATATCTGAAAACATCAGAAATACAGTAGCTATACGTGCCGATTTTTCCACCAATTTTGCACAATTCCACCAAATGGATGACCTGATCATAAGTATGAACTTTTAGAGCATTAGGGCACTTATTTAACATTAAAACACTAGAAAAACTAACTAAAGCATAGGGATAAAATAAGTATTTAAGATACTCATCACACCCCCAAACTTAAATTCTTGTTTGTCCCCAAGCAAGAGACCAACTCAAAACAAAACAAAATTTGAAAATGACATGAACTAAAAATAATGAGATGAGTATGATAACATGATTCCAAATGGAAGAATCACTATGAACACAATTTATAAATATTAGCATTTTCAACCAAAATTTAGGATCCTTAAACTTTTAAACTTTCTAAGGAACATGGCAAGCAAAGCATGGTAAGCAAAGCAAATCAACTAGTGCATGATGACCTTTCCCGAGGAAACTAAGTGTAGGTGATAGCATGATCTTGTAGTGTATAGCAAGGTCCTAGCACCCCAAAACTTAAGCTCAACTCACCTATTTGGAAGCTAACTAAGAAAGGATAAAAACACCCTTTTTATTCATGCCAAAATGCAGAAGAATTTCCTAAATACCTAAAAATGAAGGAGAACTAGTGCCAAGAAGTTTTAGATGAGTGTTCCTGTAGCGAGGATCCATTGGTGACTCCCCACCAGTTGGTTAAGGGCACCGGGCATTAGAATTCCTTCAAGCGCACCGAAACACTCGACCAAACTCAGGCCCTAAGTTGTGGGAAGGATCATCTTACATCCCATGTAGCGGCCCGGTGAAGTCGTAAGCTCTCAAGCCCGAGTTGAGAAGGCGGAACATTAGGCTGAAAGGCCCCTCATCTTTGTGCCCGAGTTTCGATTGGATGATCCCGCTTATTCTTATTCATATACTTATTTTTGACAATTTTATTTTCTTTTGCTTTTTATCTTTCTTTTTCACTTTTTCTTTTGTTTTTGTATTTTTCTCTTTTGTTGGGGCTCGATGGCACTCCTCTTTTTGTTTAGGTGTCCCATCACTTAGGTGGCTAGAATCCCCCAAGGTTAGTTGAATTCAAGGCAAAGGGTCCGGGACCAAGGTATACAAGGGAGACCAAAAGTGTGTGTGTGATAGATTCAGCGAGAAATAGCTTCTTGTAGCCTGATAGGTGGTAGCTAAGTCACCCATACCAAGCAAGTACACAATTCCGAGATCATTTAAAAACCTGAGTTCCTATTCTCTTTACACTTGGCATTTTGAATAGTTGTGTTCAAATGACCTTCTACCTAACCCTGACAGGCATCAAACTCACTCATGAGACACAAAATAAATAAATAAAGAATGAAAAGCACATGCAACTAACAACGAACAACTAACTAAAACGGTGAGAATGCAAAGTTGGATTTTGGATTTTTTTTTTTTTCTTAATGATTTCTTGAATTCTTCCCCCAAACTTGGAAATGAACATTGTCCTCCAATGTGAAACAAAAGCAGAATGGATAATGAGTACTCCCACGAGGTTGATCAAGTCTGCGGAAGTTGCTCTAATAGATAACAAGCTCGCTTTGAAGGCAAGAGGTGTTAGAGGGGTTAGACTTTAAGAGTCAGAAATGGAAGGGGATACTTTTTAATATGGTTTTCCTCTTTGGTTCTTTAAACCGCCGAGTGTGAACCAAGTTTTCAACCTTTTAGCTTCCAAAAACCAGATTTGAATCCTCAAAAACACGAAATTAAAAACTAAAACACGAGAAAAACAAAATCAAGCACGAGAATTTATTTAAAACTCCAAAACTAACTACGAAATAGAAAAAAGGAAAGAAAACTTTTTAAGCTTGGGCTGCCTCCCAAGGAGCTGCTCCGTTTTTTCGAGTCCAGCTAGACTCTACCAACTATGGATGGGTTCACTACAAGAAAAAATGCAATTCTTGACATATATTATCTTAACTTATGACAATATATGTCAATATTGTGTATTTAAATTAGCAATTATGACATATACAACTTACTTCAAAGCAATAATGACATACATAAAACTTGTCCATGATTTGGGATGATGGAACCTTGACTTATGACAATATATGTCCAATATTGTGTATTTAATTACGTACACTATCTCAGCCTTTTTAGAAGCGAGATTCCCTCTCCCTCCCGTTTTTCAAGGCCTTAATTTCGTCCCTCCTTGCTTTCCATCCTTGATCCTCTTGAATTTAACCCTAATATGTCTCCCATTCCCAAGTTCCTACGCACCATCCTTCTCTCCTCTCCCTTTTCACCACGAAACATAGCGCTGTATCAGAAACCTCTTTGTGATAGCCTTTGTCGATGAAACTTTCCTCTATCATGTTGTTCTCCGCAGTTGATCTCACGGTGATGATGTTCATAATTGTTTTCAATCTCAATCTCAAGATCGTAAACCTGGTGATTATTTTTGCTGCCCCTTCCTTCCCTTTTTCATTTCTGGTTTTTCCATTTCTTCCATACATGGAGTTTTAGATTCCTGCAACTTTCTTGAGCAACCCTTTTTCTTTCTCCTCTATATATCATCGCTTTGTTTAATCGCCTTAAAATCATACCTTTTTGTTTCATCTTTGTATCTCTGTTTAGGTATATGCTTCATTGCCTTTTCTGAAACCTTTCTAGGGTTTAGGGATGAACGTTGAATAACAATTTTATTTTCATTCTGGTTATCTATGTTCATATTTAAAAATGCATCGCCCAATTCCTTGGGATCTTGAAATAAAATTAAAAATTTATTTGATTGACATACATGATGTGTGCTTTCCTGCTCTATAATATGCTTGGTTTCTTGATTGTTTTTGCTCTTTGGTCGGGATTAAACGATATTATTGGGCAATCTGGAAAGAAATTGTGCCCATGGTTCATGTTCTCTGTCTGCAATAAAGGAGATCTTTTTCTTTAAAAAGAGTATTCTTTAATTCAAATCCTTTCTCCATTAATCAATATAGCAAAGAAATATATATTTGAATTTACCTATATCAATACTCTAAGGAATGATAATTTTATGTCGATATTGGTAAGAAACATTAGTATTTTTTTCTCTTTTATATGTATGTTAAGACGATGAAATTTTATTAGGATTTAATGAATGTGGTTTGTTGGTGGGAAGTTTGGTGAATGGATGATTCTTGATGTGCCATTTTGACTTATATGTTTTGGGCACTATATGCATCCCAAGGCTTGTTTGAGTTTTAGGAGGATGGTGTTGCGGTATTTCATGTTTTTTGATGGTGCATCCCAAGGCTTGTTTGGACATTGGTTTCCATATTCAAGGAGGGATCTTTAGTTTGATTTTATTACTATTGCAGAGGATTTCTTTTTTGAAATCTGGAAGGTGAGAAATTGGGGTTTGGGTTTTTTATATATCTTCTTGAAATGGGTAGGCTAGGTTTGAGAAGAAAACTTGGATTTTCTCCTTCGGATATGGGTGGGTAAGGTTAGGATTTTTTGAGTTCTTACATTCTTCTTTTCATAATGATCTGTTGTTGGGTTTCTTATAAAATGGTTTCTCCTTCCCTATGCACATTTTCAGAATGACTTGCTCCTTCGGTTATCAAATGGGTTCTTCTTCTAGTCTTGTTGTAGAAGAAACGAGAACAAGAATAGTGTGAGAAAAATGATGACAACAAAGGAGGCGAAGAAGGAAGGCAATGACTCACCACGGTTCCAAAGTTGTTAAATATGTGAAGGAGCCTAGGCGGTATGCTTGCAACTGCTACTTCTACCAATGATTTCTTTATTTTAGTTTGGGTTAATAAACATGTCTGTTTTGCTTTGGTTTCCTATTTTGGTTTGGTTTGATTTTGATTAGTTTTTCTTCTTTTGGAAAATTTTGCTTTGGTATCACTTATCCGTACATGCTACCATTATGCTCTAGACTCTTTGTATTCTCTTATTAGACTGTTATGAAATAACTATAATTACGAAACAAAGGAAACAAAACGAAAAGAAAAATGGTTGTTTGAACGGTGGGTTCACCACTTTCAAATTTCAGCAGGTTGTGAACCCCACTTGTCACTCGCGGGCATAATCTGGGTGTATTTCGATGGGCTTTCCATGGTCATTAACACCTCAAGCGGAGTTAGACGAAAAGTTATGCTCATCCGGGGGTTGGGACTAAGCTGGAAAATTTTTGCAAGCGGGTGCGAAATTTCGCGCCCATGAGCATTGGTGCGAGAATTCGCCCGTGAGCGACTAAATTTTCGCCGTAATGCGGGAATTTTCCCGGTGTGCTTCTGGCGGACAGCCGCGGCACTTCATCCGGGCTCCGTTTGAGTACTAGCGGACTCTATGGAGAAACCCGACCAGTCAGGGCCTCTGGGCCTGCTGTGGAGGAACAAGTGGGATTCACCTTGCTGGGGAATTTGAAAGTGTGAGCGGACCTTTGTTGGCTCGATTTTCCACACGCATTTTATTTCCACTTATTTCTGAACCCTCTGAACGACTTCATAGCGATCTAACTAAGAAACTAAAATCTGTTTTGCAACTGCTTATGAATAAGTAATCTGATATGAAAATACACGAAAATGCTATGCGAAGAATGAATAGCGGGAATAAGTAAATGACATGAATATGAATACGAATGAATGACGGGAATACGTAAATGACATGAATATATGAATACACGAATGAATAGATAAAAGTATAAGATGAGAAAGTATATGATATGACGGATAGAATATGGGCGTACATGAAAGCATATGTGAAAACTCCCTTAATAGTATTCGGTGACACCCTCGCTTGACATCTTATAGGAAGCAATGGTATTCGGGTTGGGGTGTTACAGTCATTTGCCACAGAGAATGGTAACCAAACTCCACTAATCCTAAATAGTATGAGGAACCTCCAAAAACTTGTCTTTCTTCGTTTGGTGCCTTGAATTTGGGGAGAATGAACCCTTGTTCATTACATGGGGTTCATCTTATACCAATAATTAGTTAATATCATTTTTATTTCCTTATTTTATTTGGTATAGGTATCGATTAATGAAAGACTCGAGATGGTATTTTTGGAGATTTCAAGATGTATATCACGAGTAATGTTACTAATATTTTTGGTTGTACAATTGTTATTTTGGTAAGATTAAAGTTTGTGTAGTTACTAAGATTTTATTACATGAATTTCATCTTCAACTGATAATTAATTAGTGTCATTTGTTTTATTTATTTATTTATTTCTACGAGTCGGGTTAGTGAAAGACTCGAGGTGGTTTTGCATAGAGACATTTAAGATGTATATACATGCATGGGTTATTAATATTTTGGTTGTATAATTTATCTATTGGTTACATGAGTTTTTTATTTTTGATGTATGTATTATAAATAGAACTTGATTTACATTATCTTTTGGTATCTTTTATTCTAAGTAAAGTTGCTTTAACTACTAACCCGAATATATATTATTTTGTTTTGTATATTATTGAAAGGGAGGACAACTTAATTCAAATTAACACAATATATGTACATGTGTTTTTTAATAGCTACATGTATATTTATATGGTGCATTGTGGTTAACAAGATAAAGTCTTAGTTATGAAAGCAAGGTATATTTTTGTATTAAGTGTTTAAATTAAGCGGCAATTTTAAATATGCAACAAGTTATTTTGCATCATCTTCTTCATTGCAGCATTAAAATCTTATTTTTAAATTTTTTTAAAGGCTATCATGACATATGCTTCTAATTGAATTTATAATCTATAGTGGAAGATCTTACCTTGACATATTTTAAGAAACCATGATTTATTTGAATCTGAACCTTGACATATTATGAGTGGTAGAGAAAAGTTATATTGATTAATAGAAAAACACATTCATTAACATTTTATATATGTCAAGGTTCTTTGTCCCACCTACCTTGACCTTTGCAATAGATGACATATAAGACTAGGAAGTTATGATGACATATAACACATACGATGACAGTCAGTAACCGTTAAGATAGGTCTTTTTTCTTATAGTGGTTGGTGTTTCTTGCCTCCATCCTTCTCTAAGAGGCGATAGTTGTGCTCAATCAATAGCAGGCACATAGTCTTCACAATCTTATTATTTTTTTGATTTTCTATTTTTTTTAATTTTTTGTTTACAATGGTTCCTCTCAATTTGTTGTTCAAGTGAATGATGTACTCATCCACCTCAGAAGTTGGGATCGTCTTCTCTTTTTTCAATTCTTCATGATTCTCACCCCATAAAGTCATCTCCGGAAAAGTCTCTACAACCTCCCCTTTTACCTTTTCATATGATTCCGGAGAAATTGACTCTTTTTTCCTCATTTTCATCTAAGTCTTTCGAAGTTTCTGCATCATCATCCTCCACTTTTTGAAGCTTCTCAAGTTCTTCATTACCTCTTGAAGTGATTTCTTCATTGTAGCTCCAGGTTTCTTCTTCTGTATTCACCCCAAGAGTAGATGGCAAACTCTCATGTTGTCCTTCAAAGGACATTATAGCCATATTCTCTTGTTCATTCATATATTTTGCCACTATTTCTTCTATGCTCATACTCTCCTCTTCTTTAGGTTGTTCTTTCCACCAGTGAGTTGAGTACCGAAGTGGCAACTGGAGCCATCTCTTCTTTCAAGCTATCGAGATGGTGTATCTTTGAATTTGAACATTAGCCCTTGTCGATTCCATGAGACAGACTGGATATCTTTATTCAGCATAGTTCTTTCATTTTCAACTAATCTTTGCCTCTAACTGTGTTCTCTCATGTGGAGGTTGACATCTCATTTGAATCGCGAGGCAACCCGACTTGAGTGGTCCGTTCATCCATTGATCTTGAAAAGGTATTCAGGTTGTGCCATAGGTAGATTGGCAGGCTCTTCTTGGCCATCCTGCTTCTTCTAGGCTTGATCTTTGGACTTGTGGAGTGTGCGGAATGGTATGGCTTGTATTCCATGAGGTGTTTGGATGGTGGCTCCATCCAAAATTATAGTTTGCTCAAGTATAGGGTACCTCGATATTGAGCATAATCCATTCTGATGCATATAGGATTTTGCCACACTTGACCCGCACTTGAGTTGTCACTCTTCTTTGATGCTCATCAGCCAATTGTCGCATCCTTAGTTGCTGCTCAAGGTGAGCCAATGCATTTGTCAACTCAATGATAGGATCCATAGTGATTTTCACCTAAAAATTTATGCAAAATGAAAACAAAAGTATCAAAAACTCAAAAACCACACAAATATATACATAAAAATGTTTGAAGTATTAAAGAAGCACTTAGTATTGATATTATAAACACCGATTTTCCCGACATGGCGTAAAAATGATAGGTGTTTTTGTGATGTGTATATAAAATTATGCAAAAAATATAAAGAAATAACGCCTATTTCGTACAGTATCGCTTATCGAGCTAATAAAAAAGTGTACCTAAAATACGGATATCGATCACAAGGAAAATGGAAGCTAAGTACCAAAATTATAATACTTCTCTAATATCCAAACTAACAATTGTGATAGTAAAAACAGGGTGATTAAAACTAAACTAATGAATTTCCAAATCTAACTAATAAGTTACGCCTTCAGAGGATGCAAGAGATGAAATTCCTAGGGTACTTGGTCTGTCGGACAATCCTCTTAGATCTAAGTCAAAATTCTACTCTATTGTTTCATGAGAAATGCTTTCAAAGCGACTCTTGTCTAATTTAATTATAAGCCTCTCTCGAGGTCGAATAACCTACCAACTAACACTAGGTCTTTTAGCTACTCAGCTCGACCCAAACGTAGAGATGCTTTAAGATCAAAAGTCTCACACGCCTCTATTGCAATAATTTCTACACTATCAGGCTAATTAGGTTGATTCATCTATGTCTAGTTCTTTACTCCCTTCGGATCTTGCAAGAACCACTCACCACATTGAGATTAGCTAAATCAATATGTAAATGGGACAGTATGAATCAATGAGATTGCATTCTGAGGAAACAATAGAAAGCGGAACATTAACAAATAGATATAAAACCCATGTTCAAGTATACAACCAAACCCTAGATCTACGAATTTAGCATGATAGAGGTTTGATACATCGCCAGAAACTTAGGATAAAACATGAGAAAAGAGGAAGAAGAAACTATAATGATCAAATGATGGTGAGTCTCGGATTTCCTTCCTAAATCTCTTGAATCCTTCTCCCCAAATCTTTAAAAAGCGGCTCCCGACCTCCTGCGGTCCCCAAAGAGTGTGGACAAAGCCACCCCTCCTCGAATTTTTGCTTGCGCCTCATATCGTCTCTTTACGGTTTTGAGCTTTAAAACCCTCCATTATGGGCTTAAAATCGGCTAAAATCCACCACAGAAAGCCCAGGCCCCTAGCGTGTTGGCGTCGTTTGGCAGCGCGTCGCGACGTTGGGATGCTACGTTTCTGCAACTCTCTGCAGCGTTGCGACATTCTAACGTCACGACGTTCTTTGCGGCTTTTTGTTTTTGCTCCAACCGTAAGACCATAACTGTCATCGAACTCCGATTTGGAGTGTTCTTGGTACCGCTGGAAAGATCTTGGGGTTTAGAATCGATCCATGGCTGGATATAATAAGCTCAAATGATGTCTAGAAAACATTCAAGATGTTTGATGAAGCCTCTCTTGCTGGAAGGTGCGCAATGTTTTGTGATTTTCTTTAAGTTTTGGAACTTGCATAACTTCTTTATTGAACTCTAATTTTTTGTATTTCTTGGTATCATGAAGCTCTTGTGTTTAGAATTCATGCATATAAACTTGCTTCAATTGGACTATATATGATATCTGGCTTATCAAAATTTAATGGCTATTATATGTGGTTTTCACCAATTTTGCACAATTCACTAAATGGATGACGATCATAAGTATGGACTTTTAGAGCATTAGGGCACTTATTTAACATAAAAACACTAGAAAAACTAACTAAAGCATAGGGATAAAATGAGTATTTAAAATACTCATCATTCAGCTTGATCTTTGTTGTGACATAACCCTACTTGTTGCAACATAGCTTCTACTGGTTCTATTGAGATTATGTCGCGACATTCTGAAACTATGTCGCATCATTTCTGCCTTGGTCAATTTTTCTGCTTTTCTTGCTAGAATTGTCTCTTTTTCATTTAAAAGCTATAAAACACAAAGTTGGTGAATATTCCATAATTCAACATTAAAATGAATCATAAACTTCTAGATATATGCCAGAAAATGGATTAAAAATAGATGATTTTAGGACTCATCACATCCACAGGAGGTGATAGAAGAAGTGCTAGTAAAGTTAGACGAGTTTATCTTTCCAACTGATTTAATAGTGTTGGACATGGAGGAAGATAAGGGAGGTCTGTTATATTGGGTAGGCGGGTTTTTAGCAGTAGCGAGCTATGATTGATGTGTAGAAGGAGCGAGTGGGGTGCAGAGGCGATGGTCGGGCTCAGTGTATTCAATGTTGTACGGCATCCGGCAGAGAGTAATGCATGCTTTACGATAGAGGCATTGGAGGCTATAGTGTCGGGCCAAAGTGTTTTGACTGACCCTTTGGAGACTAGCCTTGTGCACGATGATAAGAAATGAACTAGGGGAAGATGCTAAAAAGTATGTGAAATGGATGGACTCCTTTAAACCGAACAGAAGAAAGTATTACGAGCCCTTGGGAGAGAATACACAGACTTCAATGCCTTCAATTGAGTGACCACCATAATTGTAGCAAAAGCCACTACCTTGCCATTTGAGGTATGCTTATCTAGGGGAATCCTCAACCTTACCAGTGATCATATCAGCATCTTTGACAGCATTAGAAGGAAAGAAGCTTTTGAGAGTACTTCGAGATCATAAAGATGCTATTGGATGGTCTTTAGCATATTTGAAGGGGATCCGCCCCTCTATGTGTATGCACTTGATCTTGTTAGAAGATGGTCACAAAACTTTAGTGGAAGCTCAAAGAAGACTCAATCCAATCATGAAGGAAGTGGTAAGGAAGGAAGTATTGAAGTGGTTAGAAGCGGGGGTGATTTACCCCATTTCTGATAGTTTGTGGGTAAGTCCAGTACAGATAGTTACAAAAAAAGAAGGGACCATAGTGATAAAGACAGAGAACAACTCATTACTTCCCTCTAAAACAGTTATGGGGTGGATAATCTATATAGACTACTGGAAGTTGAATAAGGCAACTAGAAAGGATCATTTCCCACTTTGGTTTATGGATCAGATGTTGGATAGGCTGGCAGGGCCCGAGTATTATTGTTTCTTAGACTGGTATTCGAACTGTAATTAGATCACTATATCCCCAAATGACAAAGAGAAAATGACATTCACGTGCCTTTATGGTACATAGGTATTCAGGTGGATGTCATTTGGGTTATGTAACGCACTAGGCACATTTCAGCGATGCATGATGGCTATATTCTTAGACATTGTCGAGAAGACAATCGAGGTGTTCATAATAAGATGTGAAGAAACTAACCTTGTGCTAAATTGGGGAAAGTGCCACTTCATGGTAATGGAAGGTATTGTATTGTGAGCGCAGTTTTAGCAGAGGTGGGGTACAGATAAAGCGAATTGAATCAATAGAGAAGCTACCTACACCGTCTTGGTGAAGAAAAGGAATAGCAGTTTCTTGGACATGAGTTCTCTGAGGAGATTCATAAAGGATTTTCCAAAATATCCAAGCCTTTATCGAATCTACTAGTTCAAGGAGCCGCTTTTGAATTTGATGATCAATGTATGCAAGCATTCTCATTTCTGAAGGAGAAATTGGTTTCAGCACCAATTGTAGTATCACCAGACTGGGACCTCCCTTTTGAACTAATGTGTGATGTGAGCGACTACGTAATAGGGGTAGTATTGGGTCAGAAGAGGGAAAGGATATTTCAGGTTATCTACTATGTGAGCTAGACTTCGAATGATGCGCAACAGAACTATGCAACAACTAAAAAAAAAAATTTTGGCAATTGTGTTTGCTTTTGACAGATTCAGAAGCTAGAGTAACGATTGGGAACAAGGTAATGATTACTATGACCATTCTACCATAAAGTATCGATGACTAGAAAAGGATGCAAAACCGGTGATAAGGTGGGTAATGCTGCTTTGCAAAGTTTAATGCGGGGAAATAAAAAGATAAGAAAGAGGCGATAAAGATAAGAAAGGCTGAATCTAGTGTAAACCATCTCTGTGATTGGAAGGCCTAGTAAAGCTCCGGATTAATGATGATTTTCTTAATGAATAGCTCTTGGCAATTGAAGATATAAAGCCAGTGCCTTGGTTCGTGGTGTAACAACAAAGATTTTCATAACCAGTGATCCCCACCGCCAATTTAGCTATCAGTGGAAGAAGAGATTCTTTACAGACCTAAAGCACTACTACTGGGATGAGCCTATTCTATACAAACATTGTGCTGATCAAGTAATCATAAAATGCGTACCAGAGGAGGAGATGGAGAGTATCTTAAATCACTGCTACACTTTAGCATGTAGGGGTCGGACGGTAAGGTAGCTGTCCCGGGATTCTCTTGGCCTAAGCTTGTCGAGGATGCTCACCAGTTTGTGTCTACCTGTGATAAATGCTAAAGAATGGGGAACATCTCAAAACTGGATGAACCACCCTTGCATACCATCTTAGAGGTAAAGTTGTTTGATATATGGGGGATGGATTTTATAGGTCCTTTCCCTTCTTCATTTAGCAACCTATACATCCTTTTAGCAATGGACTGCATCTCCAAATGGGTAGAGGCTATACCTACACGCACTAATGATGCTAGAGTGGTAGCAAAGTTCCTTCGTAGCCACATATTCACCTAGTTCAGCACTCCACGTGCGTTGATTATAGATGGAGGTACTCACTTATGCAACAAGGTTGTTGACAGCGTATTGGGAAAATATGGTGTTCGACATCGCAAATCACTTGCATACCACCCACAAACTAATGGCTAAGTAAATTAGAAGAATTACGAAATGAGGCTTATGAAATTGCTAAGATCTATAAAGAAAAGATGAAAGCCTGACATGAAAAACATATTGTAAGGAAAGAGTTTGAGCTGGGTCAACGAGTCCTCTTATTTAACTCAAGACTCAAGATTTTCCCGGGGATATTAAAGTCAAGGTGGTCGGGACCATATACAGTGACTCAAGTTTTTCCCTACGGAAGAGTAGAAATCATGCATCCATAGAAGGGAAGTTTTAAAGTCAATGCGCAACAATTGAAGCCATACTTTGGAGGCAACTTTCATGTACGCAAACAGACAATAAATCTGAGCACACTGGAAATGGTGCAGTAAGGAATTCGAGTAGACCCACAGTCTCAAGGACATTGAGATTTGGGGAAGTTGAGCTAACGGCATTAAACAAAGCACTACTTAGGAGGCAACCCAAGCCTTTTGAAGTTTTTCTTTCATTAGTGCAGTCTTGAGTATTTTTAATTATGGATTTTTGTTTTAATTTTTTTTTTTTAGAAATTTCAGTTTCCTCAGAGTTTGTAAACTATAACCTAATTTCATTGTTCGTTTGTTGTATTTTTAGGCTCTAAGATTGAAGCGACGACCGAGAGGTAGCTGGAGAAGCCTACTATGGACTTAGAAAAGTGTGGACCTTCAATGAGGGAGTTTTCTATACTTAGATTAATTTTTTCCAAAAATATAGTTTGAGATTTTCAGGAACTTTGAGAAGTTGGTCCTTACGTTGTGACGTTGGATCCGAATGTTGCAACATAGGAGAAAAAAAATGAAAATAACACCTCTCGGGAACGTCGCAATGTTGGGTCACAAAACATCTCTTTGGAACGTTGCGACGTTGGCTTAAATGATTTTTTTTGTGAACTCTTGGGAACGTCGAGACATTGCCCTGTTTTAAGGACATGAATGTTCATATTTTTGGATACCGAATGTTAGCAACCCTAACTCTCTCTCGGATTTTTTGCAGATTCACCGGTCAAACCTCTTCCAAACACTTCCTAATTTGATTTCGAGTACCAAGGATGTCTACAAACAACTTTTGATCCAAAAATCGGAGTTCTGTCTCATCCTCCATTAATTTGGAGTAGCGGTCATTTTCTGATTTTGGTGATTCAAAATTAATCAATGGTTCTTTTGCTTCTTTTGGATATATTTAAGCTAAGAAGAGGGTAAGTGGTTGATTTGAGGTTGTAGATCCCTAAGTCTCGAGCGAACGGTGTTTGGAATAGTGGCCGCAGTTCGTCGAATTCCTAGGGGAAAATTTCAAATCGTTTAACTACCAAAGGGTGATATGAGCACACTGGGAGTTTAGGTGCTTGTTTGGTACTAATTGGAAAAGCCTAGAACCGATAACCTCAAACCTTGAACCTCTAAGTTCAACATGTCTTCGAAAAGGAAAAAACTAACCTCAAAGAATAGCCATAGAATGGATGAGCCACAAGAGGACTTCAATAGGAATAAGTTTGTCAATGTGGCCGTCGTTGAGAAATTCGGCCTTATTTCAAAGAATCGATCATTCATCAAAGAGAAAGGATTTCACCACCCGGAAGATTTTTTTCACAAAACCATCGCCAATAAGGGATGGAATGCCCTATGCCAACCTCCAAGGCCTGTGGCAATGATGATTGTGCGAGAATTTTATGCAAAGCTAGCATCCCATGTACTGAAAGAGGTCCGGGTGTGTGGGGTTTTGGTAAACTTCAGTGCAAAGTCTATCACCGAGTATTACAACCTTGAGTCGGTTAATTCCAAAACATATGATAGGCTCCATGAAACCCCAAACTATCCCGAGGTTCTTAGGATGCTAACAAATGGTCAAGGTGAATGGAAACTTAACAATGAAGGGCATGCAGTACACTTCAAGGCCAAAAATTTGGCCTACATCCCCAAGGTATGGTATCACTTCATCATATCCCTTCTCATCCCAACAACCAATGTGTGTGAAGTGACAGCAAAAAAAGGCCTTATTGAATTACGCGATAATTTAAGACATCCCATTCGATGTCAGACAGGTTATCGAGGATGCTATCCTTTATAACAAAGATGCCAAAATGAACCTCGGGCACCCCTTTCTCATTTATGGACTATGCAAGAAAGTCAGGGTGCCCTTAGAGGACAATGAGGCTTGGATACACTCAATCAAGGCGATAGTAGTTAAGAAAGACATACCGAGTGTACCAAGGCCATAAGAGGTTTATGATTCTAGGAATGAACCCTCAGATGAAGAAGAGCTTAGGGCCTACCAATTTAGGTTTGGGATACTAAATGATGCCCAAAGAGATGTCATTCGCATGTAAACCCAACGGGTGTTCTTAAATCAAACAATATTTATAACCTAACCTCATACTGGCGTAGCATAACTACTATAGTACAGTGGTTCTAGGATCATCCACAGAGATGGGTTTTCTTCGTGTAAATGACGAACAATGAAGTTTAAACTGCTGAATTCATTTTGGATTTTCGGTTGTTATAAAAAGAGTGGATTTTTGTGGTGAAAACTAAAAGTAAAATGAGTTAAAATGCAAAATAGAAATCCTTGAAGTGTGAGGTCACTGGGCTTAGGTTACCAAGGCAAATGAGGGTTTCTTGGGTTTTTTCCTCTTATTAAGGAGGATGTTCCATAGTCATCTCGACAGGTTCTTCATAGCTATAAGGCGGCCAAGTAACTATCCTTTGCAAATGGTATTCACTAAGCATTAATGGTCTCAAACAGTAAAAACATGTCTCCTTGACTCACCTTCCAATAGCTCATAAATGATAACGAACATCACTGGATCTAGCAATAAGGATCCAATGAGCCCTTAAAGCTTACCAAGTACTGGCCATTCAAGGTGACTTGAAGGGATCTAAACCTAGAGTTTAAGGAAAACACATAAATGTCAATGAATACCTAGGTTGAAAACATGAGAACCCTTCATTTGCCTCAGGTTCCTTTGCCTCGTGCCCTTTATTTCAAGGAAGAAGGGGATTTAGCCACTCATCCTCTGAGTTTTCATCCTCAGAGGGTGTTTGGCTAGTGAGAAAATGAGAGAAAATGAAAGAAAATGAAAAGGAAACGGGAGCTTGTTCGACAAGCTTCCCCAAAAAATTGAATAAATCAAAAGTTTTTTTACAAAGCGTTCTTTGGTATTATATACCACCAAAACAATGAAAATTACCAAAATATATAAACTAAACACTATTACATAGGGATAATTTGGGAAGAAATCACAAAAAGAGAGACAAAAGTCAACAAAAAAGTGGGGCAGGAATGGGAAATTTTGTAGGGAAATTTCGCAGGGGTTGCAAAATTTTGCAACCCTTGCGAAATTGTTCTCTATTTTCTGCCTACCTTCTGGTTCTATAGCTCTGAGTTCCAGTTGATCTCTTCATGCTCGAGTTGTATCCCTATCTTTAAGATATAAGCCTGTGAAAACGATAAAAACTGCTATAAAATTGGTCAGAAGCATTGTTAAGTCCTTAACGTGCCAACTAGGTCAATTTGGCTAATTACTAAGCAAAAAGTGCTCAAAACCCGGAGTGTTAAGAGTATGGAATAACACTATTTGGGTAGTAATCCTCTGACCGACACATTGCTAGTCCTTAGCAATGAGAGAAGAAAAGAAAGCAATCAAAATCCGGATAGACTATATATCTACAAGGGTTTTCAAAAATGAGGGGATAATGCTGACTTTAAACAAAGTCACCCAAAATCTTACCCAAAGACTATCTTAGGAAGAGTGTATGCTATGCACATTCAAGTATCAAAAGCAGTGTGCTCTAGAGAACCAGCCTGAAACCTTTCACAAAAACTTAAGTGTTAACTTGATTAGTTTTCAAAAATAGTCTGCCAAATTGTTCTCTCCCCCCAACCTAGCTCTTTTCTATACCTTGCAGACTAACTAACCTCAAAATATCAGGACCCACTTTTATTTCACAACTCTTTTTGTGTTGTAGGGGTGCAATGCTGAGGGAATCAAATTCATATTTGTCCATGTAACAGGGGTCCATCGATGACTCCCAACCAATTAAAGTTTAGAGCATCGAGTCATAAGAATTTCTCAACCACTAACTCTTCAGGTTTTGCCCCGAACTTTTAATAAGCTCAAAACTCCAGCACCTACAAATTGCTAAACCCCACCTATCCACTAGTGTAACTGAGTTCGTGCCACAGTAGGCTGAGCTAAAATCAACAAAATTTATATACACCTAAGTTCCTACTACTGCCGTAGTCAAGCTACTGCAGTATAGTGGTCTAGGATCGAACACGGGGATGGGTTTTCATCCTAAAAATGGTTTGCATCAGTGCATGAAGGTAAGGCTTTCTATTTGGACTCTTTGGATTTGTGTTTAAAAACAGTGGAAATGGTTTGAAAACTAATAATTGTAAAAACTGAAATTTAAGTGTGAAAAAGTTAACTTTGAAGATTTGATTTAGGTTACTAACTTGGCAAGTTAGGGCAAACAAGTGTCCTCGGGTTTTATCCTCGCGTTATGACATGCAACATATAGTCCATAGCATAACCGGATCTATATTTAACTAGCAAACCTCACCCATGAAACATCTCCTATTTGAGTCAATACAGGTAGCATGCGGGTTATGGCCCCTTTTAGTTGCTCTAACATTTATATCATCCTAGATATCAGATCATCAGAATCAAGTCTAAAAATAAAATATTATTGAATAATATTTGTTAAATGCTATGCAACCTAATTTGAGAAACCTAACATATAAATATCATTTTAGAGGCTCGTAAAGACCATAAGAATCACGATTACCTCTCATTGAATATGCCTTTGGATTCTAAAGAATGGAAATCAATGGCCAAATGTAGCATTCAATGTTATGCAACCATGTTTTGAGAATATAAGGGCCATAAATACACTACATGTAGCTTTTAGTACAAGAGGACAACATGTATATGCCCCACCACCAAGCTAGCTTCCTTCCTCTTCAAAGAAAGGAGACTTAGCCAAGCATCTCTTGAGTTGTCATCCTCAAGAGGTGTGTTTGGCAGCCGGGAAAGAGAAAGAAAGAGGAGAGAGAAGAGAGAAAAGAAATAAAAGCAAAACCTAAAATAAAAGACTTTATTTACAAAAATAAAAACTAACAAAAATATCTTCTCCAGATTGTTCTGGTGTCCTCCTTTCTTACAAAACAAGAGGGGTTTATAGACCTCCCTTAAGGTATGAAAATACCAAAAGGAGAAACCTATAGAATTAGCTAAGTTAAGGATAATAGGAGAGTAATACACCAAGTTTGGGCGGTTTGGCATTAATTACAAAACATGTGGAGGCATCATTATTGGCGGGGTGCCGGTAACTAGCGAAATCAGCGAGGTCTAGCGAAAACAAGCTTCATTGGGGTGGGCAATTTCGCTGGCTAGCGGAGGCCCCCGTATGCTAAGCCGAGGTATTGTGACCGAAATCAAGTTTTTCGCTAAAATGGTGCCCTAGCGAGCGATGTGTTCTAGCGAAATTTGGTGTTTTTCGTTGGGTTGAAAAATTTTACTTGAAATCTAGCGAAAATTTTAGCGACTCTGAAAATCCACACGTGTTGATTCTTCCAGCTGTGCCTCCCTGTCTTCAGCGCATTGAATTTTCTTCATTTTGGTTTCTCATATTAGATCTTGGGCTGGTTGATGGGCTGAGACTTGAACTAACTTAGATTCATCATTTGATTCGAGATTGAACTCCAAGAGCAAAAGCCTACAAAACAACCAAAAATACCCTCTAAATGGCATAAGTGTTACTAAGAAGACTAGAACACTTCAATTGGTATAAATGACATGATTAATGCGCAAAAAGCACTCAAAACCTATCTAATATAGGGTTCAAATTGCACTCAGGCATTAATCATACCCCCAACCGAAACGCTGCTAGTCCCTTGAAGAATGCAAAATAAAGAAAAGGAGATGCATGTGGTGATTTGCAAAGGTTAGTGATTCAAAAGGGTTTATATACATATAAACATTACCTTAAACCGAGAAATTGAAATCAGTTTTAAACCGATATGAAAGAATCTCAAAACCATACAAGAACAATTCTAGGTCAATATTGGATCCATAATTCTCAACTTGAATTTCCACCTAAGTCTAATGATTCTTTATGTAAACAGATTAAACTAATAAACTGCAAAATTGCCACCTCCCCTCAACCTAGCACTGACATGGCCTTAAGTTGTTGAACAACCTAGATGTGGCTTCTGCTATACTTTCTTTCTTTATTCATCTACATCGTAGCATAATGCCAAAATCCGACTTCACCAAAGTCCGTAACTGGGTCCACCATGACTCCCAACCAATTAAGGTTTAGCACGTCAAAAGGATCACTACTCACTAACTCTAAAGGCTTCACTCAGACTCAATGACTTAAAATTAAGCACCCCACAAGTCATTAAACTTCACCATCTACACCCATGTAATCGAACATTACATTCATGACTCTACCAATTAAGGCTTAGGGCATCTGTTTCAAAGTGCTTTCACCATACACCCCCTCTGACCGTGCTCGCTCGCCAAAACTTCACGACTTTATTTTTCTTTTTCTCTTTTCTTTTTTTTTTCTTTTGCTTTTTTTTTTTCTTTTCCTTGAAGACATCATTCAAATGTAGGTAACATTAAATCTATCTATGTTGCCAAATATACCATACGGCTATGCAAAGCGAAGGAGGCACACAATCAAATTACTGAACAACTGAGGCAAGGTGTGAATGGCATAAAGGGGGAAATCTTTCAAGCTGAGTTAATGTCGAACTGGGTGGATCGACCAAAATTTAATTCAAGCATGGAATTTGTCCCAGCATATAGTGATAAAAAGTGATTCAATTTCTCAACATGAAGCACCACCTGTCCAATCGTAGCACCAATTGTTCAATTGAAAAGAAAACACATTTAAACATAGTGGAAGCATAAAACATGATATTGCATAATTACCTTACCAGTCCCCAAGTATGGCGAGATCAGAGGATTCAGGAGATCCACAGAGAATTTTCACCGGGCCGGCCTCGCGCACCACATAAGGTTTCACTTCGTCCATTGACTTTAAAACACCCCGTTATCATCCGATTGATTAAATCTACTAAACCGCTTGGGATACGCCGTTGACCATGAACTAATTCGCCCATCGCGGACTCGAGTCATCGAAATAGATGGAGTTCTCGAGTCGTATAAAAGAACTCGTCTCCTTAAAATTCTCCTCGTTATCATTTGATCATGCCATCTTTTTCGATTTTTCCTTTGCTTATCTTCGAATTCAAATAGGCATCACTCGTATTTCTTCCAATTCATTAAGATCATGAATTCCTCACTCCCGCTTTACTTAGATCCATTCAGCTTCTTAATTGCCCACCATGCTTTGTACTAATTTCCACCGGAAGGTGACACGCCTTTACCATAGACCAATCGGTTGGGGACATTCCCAAGATTGTCTTGAAAGTCGTCCCAGAAGCTCCACAAACGAATCAACCGCTTGATAGACCAATCTTTCCCGTTGCTACCACCTTCATTAGAATGGTCTGATCTCCCCGTTGGCAAGTTCTACTTGACCACTTGTTTGAGGATGGTAAGGGTGGCCACTTGTGTGTCACACCATATTTAGCCATGAGGTTTTCAATGGTTTATTACAAATGAGAACCCCATCACTAATAATGGTTTTCTGTGACCCCAAACCTCGAAAAGATATTGCCAAGAATTTAATTACCACTCTTACCGTCATTGGTTTTGTGACTGCTTCAACCCATTTGGAGACATAGTCTACTCCCACCAAATGTACATATTACCATGACGTAGGGAAAAGGGCCCATAAAAATCGATGCCCCACACATCGAATAATTCAACAACCAAATCGTCTAAAGGCATCATATGACTCCGGGCGAGACAGCCTTCCCAAGCCTTTGGCATTTGTCACATTACACGGCACATTTGGTGTGCTTCCTGAATAAGGAAGGCCAAGAGAAACCCGGATCGTAGCACCTTCATTGTCAAGCTCGAAGCAAAATGACCAACCACAAGCACTCTCATGGCAATGGTTTAAAATTCCTCACGTTCTCCTCAGTACATTTCCCGATGATTTGATCTCGCACAAGATTTGAATAGGAAAGGCTCTTCCCAATAATAGGAATGGATTTTAGCAAAGAAATATTTCCTATCCCGTCCTTTCCACTACCGATTTCTCCCGTAGTGAGGAAATTTGGCAATGTGAGCATACCAGGAGCTTTCTCCAACCGCATTAGGGATTCTTCAGAAATTATCATTAATAGGTGGACCGTGGAGTCGGGCTATAGTTAACCTTGACAGATGATCTGCCACCACGTTTTCCACTCCTTTCTTATCTCTAATTTGCAAGTTGAACTCCTGAAGTAACAGAACCCAACGAATGAGTCTTGCTTTTGCATTTTGTTTGGTTAAGATATTTCAGCGTAATGATCCGTAAAATGACTATACGCCCAACCAAATATGCTCTAATTTATCTAAGGTATATACCACCGCCAAAGAACTCTTTCTCCTCGTAGTGGTATAATCCTCCGTGCTTCATTCAGTGGTTTTGCTCGTGATAATACACCACACGAGGTTTCCCATCTTCTCGCTGGCATCATGCGCCTATAGCAAGATCACTGCATCACACATCACCTCAAATGGTAACCCGCCAATTAGGTGCTCGAACTATCGGGGCAAGAATGAAATTTCGCTCTTCAAAACTCTTTGGCAATCTTTCTCCCAAACGAATTTGGCATCCTTCAAGAAGCTTGTACAGGGTTTAGCAATTTTTGAAAATCTTTAATGAACCGTCAGAGAAGCCCGCATGACCACAAGGAATTGTCTAATTGTTCACATTTGTTGGGGGTGGCAATTTGAAATAATGTCACCTTGCTTTATCAACTTCAATTCCCCGTTAGAAATAATGTGCCCCAATACACCTCGGGTTTACCATAAATGGCATTTCTCCCAGCTTACACCAAATTCTTCTACGCACCTCCGCAAGATGGCTTCCAAATTGGTTAAGCATTCTTCAAAATCACCCCATATACCGTGATATCATCCATGTATACCTCCATTTATACGCCTCCACCATGTCAACAACATACCGAGCATACATCGCGAAAGTGGCTGGGCGTTACAAAGCCCAAAAAGGCATCCTCCTATAAGCATACGTACTAAATGGACAAGTAAAGGTAGTCTTTTCCCGATCTTCCGGGAAATTTATCCGAAGTACCCTAAATACCCATCCAAAAAGCAATAGAAGGGGTGTCCCTAAACTCTTTCCAGGAGTTGATCGATGAACGGCAATGGAAAGTGGTCTTTTCGTGTCACCTCATTGAGCCTTCTATAATCTATACACACTCTCTAACTGGTTGTAAGTCGGGTAGACAATTCTTCACCCTTTCCGCTTACGCTTGTTACCCCCGATTTAGGCACCACACCGAAGCTGACTAACCCATGTGCTATCGTAAATGGATAAATGATGTTCCGCCCGAGTACCAAAACCTCTATACGAACTACTTCCCCTCAGATGGGGATTCAACCGCTGGGCTACGAACACCAGACCTCTTCTAAATAGATATGATGAGTGCAGATGGACTGGTTTATGCCTTTCAAATCAAATTTTCCATCCCAATGCTTGCTTATTCTTTTCTGAAGGTGCAAAGAGATTGTGCCTTTGCGGCAAAGGGTTAGCAAAGTGAAGAATCACAACTGGGCACTGTTCATTTACTTCCAAAAATGCATACTTTAAATCAAAGGGGGAGGGGTTTGAGTTCTAGCCGTTGAGGTTCCTTGAGTTCATTAATTGGCATCAGAGGTAAAATTTCTATTCTTCTTCTCCAAAGACTCTGCATTTCAAGCCTACTCTCTTGAAATTCTTGTTGCTCTACAAGGAAATCTGATAACTCAAGTTAATATATCTTGCACTTGCCGTTGGTTAGCCTGTTTCTTCCGTAATAGAATTAAATACGTAATTTTCAAAGTCATCCTCCTCCGAGTGCATATGCCTTTTTACCCATATGAAAAAATATTGAGCTCCAAGGTCATATTTCCAAATGTGAGTTGCATGACTCATCTCTGAATTGATGACCAGATTTTGAAGTAGCCAAAATGGTCTCCTAATATGATGGCACCTAATTATCCTATTGCACCGGTTCTCGTATCAAGTACAACAAAATCTAATGGATAGTAAAATCCGCCCACTTGTATAAGAACGTCCCTGTTCCTTTTTGGTATTTTAATAGACCTCACAACAGCGAAAGTGTGATGGATGTGGCTTCAGCTCACCTAAACCCAATTGCTTGTACATTGAATACGGCAAATGTATCTCACACTAGCTCCTAGGTCTAACAAAGGCTTTCTCCACGCCGATGCCCTCCAATATTCACCGAGATCAGAGACATCCCCGATCCTTATACTTCACCGGGAGTCTCGTCTCTATAATGGCACTAACTTGCTCGGGCTTAAAAGGCCTTTATTTACATTGAGACCTCTTACCGTGCACAAACTTTAAGAATTTGCATAAGTAGGAACCTCGTTTTAATCATAATAATCCAGGAGAGGAATATTGACTTTCACTTTGCCGTGAATATTTCCAACATTTCGTTTCGCGAACGTACGTTTTTCTTCGGAGAATCCGCGGAAATCTATGTAAGTATTCTAATTTCATTCTTCCCTCGCTCCACCGACCGTTTTCCAAGTGGCTCAAAATACCACTGAGTCACTGACCGGCTTTGATCCTCGTTGGCTTTAATCTTTCCACTTCGTAAAGTCACAACCGCTTTAACTTTACTGGGCCATTTTTAAGTCCCTACACCCCAGTTTCATCTACCACTTTCCCGATATTGTTGTGCCTGAAAGGAGCCTTTCCTTTTTCGAACTCGCACCGCTGATTAGACAGTTTTGAAATCTCCAAATGCATATTGTCCAATTTCCTGTTGAGTGAACTTTCTACTGCGTCAAATTCCCGACTAGTTTGGATATTCAGCACCTTCTGTTCTTCTACAAATATGCCCACCACCTTACTTAAATTCGGATCGCTCGCTCAACAGGAAGACATCGGAGTGACCATAGTTGTATTGAAGTGAAACGTAATGTTGTTGTGCTCTTGAAGGGCGATACGCGCTGGATTTCATGACAAATTTGGACAATTTCTCCAATTAGTGGTTATTAGTGTCACCATATGAAGCATCTATGGGTGGTTTATTTTGACTTATGGCATGGGGCATGGTTTCGCAAGGTTCCTCAGTGGTAATTATTTGATTGAAAATTGAAGAAAATTTGGGATGTGGAAGATAACTTTATTGAACTGCAGGATTTCTAGCGTCGATTTTTCATTTTATCATCCATTCTTTCGAGTTATTAAACTGATCACTTTTTCATTTATCCCTATGTCTTCGTAAAATATAATTTCTGTCTCCCTCCTTTGGTGATTCAATGGCCCTGCAATCTTCAACTTCCCAGACTAGGTTCATCCCAAGCTTTTGGAGGTTTCATTTACATAGTTCAAAATCCAAAGCTTCATCGATGTTTATCAAAAGTTACCCCTACACATAGTTTCCAACAATTGTTTCATGGCAGAGACATAATTTCTAGAAAAATGGTTCAACCAACATCCAAGTATCAAAAAAACCCATGATGTGGGCATGCACTGATGGTTTCATAAATCTTTCCCCAACACAAATCTCTCACCATCCCGAGCCGCAAAAGTGTAGATTTGTCTTTTCAAATTATTATCTGTGGAGTAATAAAACTTCTTCGTGAATTTCGCCTCGGCAAATTTCACCCCAATTTCTAATGGTTCTAGGCCTCAATGAGTTGGAGCCATATCTTGGCCTTTGTCCTTTAGAGAGCTGTGGAATGCCTTTAGCCAAAGCAAACTGAAGGTCCATCATACCTTCCTTGAAGGTAGTGCAAACCTCAAAATCCCTAATATGAGTGTATGGATTTTCATTCTCCATACCATGATACATGCTGGGAGTAGAGGTACTAAATATGCCTCACCGCTACATCTTCAAGCAGGAGGAATGATACAGATGGGCACTAACTCAGGAGGGTGGATGTGGATCCTCATGGTTCTATAGGCATTTGGATTCATGGGGTTCCCGGTTGGCTCTCGTTGTTCTCGTGCATAGATCCATGGTACCGCTGGTACACTAACCTCAATTAGCTAGCCGTTGTGTACTAATCCTATTCAGCCTACCTGATGTGTCTCTATCCCACTGTTGCATAAACACCTGTTACAAAATTGTAGAGACAACAAAGAGCAACAAACAACTTGCAAAAAGATTAAAATTAACTAACAACAATAAAACTAACTGAATTTAAAATCGAATCAAACAAAGGTAAAGATCGCTTAATTGCTAAAAATCGCGCCTCGCAGAATCGAAGGTAAAAAGAGGTAAAAGGTTAATTTCACTCTGTGATGTGGATCACAAGTACTCTTCAACTTCACATTTGTAGTTCGCACCATCCCCGGTAACGGCGCCATTTGATTCGTGGCCACGCAGGCTGAGCTAAAAATCAACAAAATTTATATACACCAAGTTCCCACTACACGTCGTAGTCAAGCCATCGTAGTATACGGCCCAGGATCGAACAGGATGGGTTTTCATCCTAAAAATGGTTTGCATCAGTGCATGAAGGTAAGGCTTTCTATTTGGACTCTTGGATTTGTGTTTAAAAACAAGGAAATGGTTTGAAAACTAATAATTGTAAAACTGAATTTAAGTGTGAAAAAGTTAACTTTGAAGATTTAGGTTACTAACTTGGCAAGTTAGGGGCAAACAAGGCCCTCGGGTTTTATCCTCGCTATGACATGCAACATATAGTCCATGGCATAACCGGATCTATATTTAACTAGCAAACCTCACCTATGAAAAACATCTCCGGTTTGAGTCACTACGTAGCATGCAAGCTTATGGCCCCTTTAGTTTAAAACCCTAACATTTAATATCATCTCGTAGGCTCAGTTCATCTAAAGAATCAGCGCTCTAAAGCATGGAAAGTATTGGCCAAATCAATAACATTAAATGCTATGCAACCCTAATTTGAGAAACCTAAACATATCACACATCATTTTAGAGGTCTTGAAAGATCATCAAAGAATCACAAGACTCTCTCATCGATGCAATCGGATTCCTAAAGCATGGAGAGTATTGGCCAAATTAATGACATTCAATGTTATGCAACCATGTTTTGAGAATATAAGGGCCATAAATACACTCATGTAGCTTTTAGTACAAGAGGACAACATGTATATGCCCCCACCAAGCCAGCTCTTCCTTCAAAGAAAGGAGACTTAGCCAAGCATCTCTTGAGTTGTCATCCTCAAGAGGTGTGTTTGGCAGCCGGGAAAGAGAAAGAAAGAGGAGAGAGAAGAGAGAAAAGAAATAAAAGCAAAACCTAAAATAAAAGACTTTATTTACAAAAATAAAAACTTACAAAAATATCTTCTCCACCGATTGTTCACCAATTGTCCTCCTTTCTTACAAAACAAGAGGGGTTTATATAGACCTCCTCAAGGTATGAAAATACCAAAAAACCTATGGAATTGGCTAAGTTAAAGGATAATAGAGTAATACACCAAGTTTGGAGGCGGTTTGGCATTAATTACAAAACATGACGAGGCATCAAATTTCGCTAGGCTGAGGAATTTCGCTAACTACCGAATCACTGTGCTCCATGGAAAACAAGAAATTTCGCTTAAGGGTGGGCACATGGTTAGCTAAATTTCGCTAAGCTAGCTAAATTATTGTGAGAAGTTTAAATCAGTTTTTTCGCTAAAAATGAAATAGCTTAAATCTGATGTGTTCTAGCGAAATTTGGTGTTCATTTACAGTTAAATTTTTCGCAATCCTAGCTTAAAATTTTTCGCAACTCTAGCGAAAAACTTCAGATTGTTGATTCTTCACCGCATTGCCTCCTCGTCTTCTACTGCATTGAATTTTTCTTCATTTTGCCTTGGTTTTCATTGAATCTGTCGGTTGATGGCCGAGACTTGGAATTCCAACTTCATGATTCATCATTTGATTCGAGATTGAACTCCAAGAGTGTGCAAAAGCCTACAAAACAACCAAAAATAATTCCTAAATGGCATAAGTGTTACTAAGAAGACTAGAACACTTCACCAGAGCAATGACATGATTAATGCGCAAAAAGCACTCAAAACCTATCTAATATAGGGTTCAAAATTGCACTTTTTGGGCATTAATCAGTAACGAGCAACAAAGTTGGTGACTCCCAACCAATTGGTTTAAGGCACAGGGCTTCAAAGACTTTGGCCATATACCCCTCGAGCCATGCACGGGTTTCAAGGCAAGTGTCACAAAATAAAATTTTCTTTTAAAAAAAAAAAAGACTCATTGGTCTTTTATTAAGGGGTTCCGACCTATCAAAGGTGGTCAAAGGTACTAGGCCGAACTTTTGCAAAGATTAGGAGGCAAAACAGTTTTTCAACTTATAATTGAAACCTAATGTACACAGTGTGTGGTTAGTTCAAAGTGAAAGAAATAAGGTTGAAGACAAGAAGAATTTCAACAATTCATCAACTCAACTAAGCATAACACCATTCTAACATCAACAGCATTAGGACAAGACTTCAATTTCTCCTATAGTAAGTTGAGCATTTACAAAAAAAAAAATTGTAAATGAGAAATTATAAACAATAATTAAAGCATGTGTTGAAAACTAAAAACAAATACTTGTACTGTAAAAAAAAACAAACTAACTAGCAAGACATTCAAATAATAAAAACATACTTGCTCAAAACATAAATGGCACTTCCTTCATTAACTCTCCCCCAACTGAATTTGACATTGTCCTCAATGTGGTCTAGAGTAGAAACTTAATGAAGGAAGTGATACCTTCAAGTAATCGTGGAGGGTGGAACCTTATCCTCATCTTGTGTTTGAGCAGGAGCGGAAGGATGAGCAATTGCGGAGCTACCGGAGTCGCTAGTGGACTCGGAGCAACTGCTAAGTGGGCCGCCGAATGACTACTAAAGGTGAGTGTGTGGCGGAGCTGCGGGATCCCCGTGGCCGCCGTTGTCGGGAGGAGAGGGATAGGTGGCAAGCCCAGGTGTTGCTGAACCTAAGCAAGGATGGTTGTATTCTGAGCAAGGACGAATTTAGTTCGAGCCATCCGTCGACTACGGCAGCCAGGCAAGAAGAAAGGATCGATGTAACCGATTCACATGCAAAGTAGTGTATCGTAATCAACAAAATTTATATCCTAAATTTTTATCGCCATAGCAGAAGCTAATGCGAAGATAGTTGTCACACTCGATTCTCGGTCCGAATTCGACAGCGATCCGAACCGAAGCCCGGGTGCGACTATAAACTCGGGACTCTTAATTCGCGATCGACGATGTCCAAGTCTTATAATTATATCAACATATCATATACAAAGTCCAAAATAAAACTACCACCGTAGTGGTGTTTACAATGTCACATATATAGTACTGAGTCCCATTTACATATTCAAAACTATACATTTACATTACTCGAATGAGCGCATAACCTACGTTGATGAACCCCTACCGTATCGCCCGCCATAACGCCGGAAGATCAACGCTCCTTCTTCCGTACCTACACCTGACAAACACGCATAAGCTCACGCTTTAGTGGGAAACATATGTAGTATGCATATACACATTTATATTCCGTATAACAATAATGGATATCGACCCATGCATTCATATAATGGACTTATACAAGTACTTATGCTTATACTGTACTTATGTTTATTCCTGATCTCCCAGATAAGTTACGTAGCTTATTCTTATTCGTAACTTATGCTTATAACAGACTTATACTTATTCGGATCTCCCGTAGGAGTTATAGAGCTTATTCTTATTCGTAATTTATGCTTATAATGTGACTTATGCTTATTCGATCTCCCGTAGGAGTTACAGAGCTATTCTTATTCAGGAATACCCATAGGTATTTCAGATCAGAACGATACACATTTGTTTACTCTTATTCATCATTCAGATTATTTTCATATAACTATGGGAATACCTGTACTTAAGACTAATAAATGAGTAAGACACAAAGACAATAAGTATCCTAAGATACAATACAAAGATCGGGCGTCAGAGCACAAAGCAAGAGTGTCAAGACTTAACAGGAGGCCAGAGCACTAATCGAGTACCTAAGTACCGAATGTATGTCGTAGCACCCGATTAGTACCCAAAAACTGCTATTTTGAGTCCTATTTAAGATAGGTTTTGAGTGCTTTTTGAGTGCTAATCATATTATTTAAGCCGATTGACATGTGTAGGTCCCTTTAGTACTATTGATTTTGTTTCGAGGTTGTTTTTGGTAGTTTTACAGGTTTCGTAAACCTTTACCATCATATCAAGCTTGGCATCGAAATTGTGCTGATTTATGTCGAGTTCGTATGAATTCTCGTCGATTTCATCAAGCCTGGGATGAAGAAATAGCAAGCTGGAAGATGCATAATGAAGGCTGGAAGATGCAGGAAGCAAGCAGTAGAAGAATGGCAATTTCGCAGAGCATGAATTTTCGGGCAGAATGATAGCGAACAGAATCATAGCGAAATTTTCGCTATATACTGAATTTTCGCTAGATAGCGAAAATTCTTGTGCATAGCGAAATTCTCTACATTGGTTTTCGTGTTCAAACGACTCCGTTTTGATTAATTCCTCTTTTGCCCTCAATGTAATCATATTATTTAGGTTAGTTTGGTATTTTCGCATGTGGGGCTATATAAGCCATGTTATGAATATTTTGTAACCTGTCCTCTATTTTAACGCTAGCTTTATTTACGACCCTCGTTCGTTCCCATTTTCTCTTCTTTCTCCCCTCTCTCTTTCCTCTTCATTTCTAGGCTACCAAACACACCCTCAGGATGATAACCAAAGGATGTTCTGGCTGCTTCAAAACCTTGAAGAGGAGGGTTGCTAGGTTGGCTGGATGGGTTTGCGTTCCTCTGCTTTATGAAGCAGTACTACGATTTGTGTTTCAAACTTTCAAAACTAAGTTTAAATGCTATTTAATGTATTTTCTTGGTCAATCCTTGGCATGCTTTAGGTCTGTATTCTTATTGTTGGGGATACACTGACATCCATTAGATGTCATTTACGAGCCACTGAAAGTAGGTTAAATGCTTTATTTTCAACTGCAGGAACATTAAATGCTTAGTAAATGCTATGGTTCAAATAGGACTGTCACTAAGGGTTGGTTTTTAAAGTTAAACAAAGACTCGGTTTTGGAAATGACTATATGTCATTTGCCCTAATGCAAGGAAATAACCCGAGGACACCTCTACAACCCCATCATACCAAACTAGTGACCCAAAACTTCAAGGTCTTCTTTTTACAACTTATTTTAAACTACTTTCAGTTAGCTTAGTGACAACAACAACCACACTTTTTTTTTATGCAAATCCGAAAATCCAAATGAAAGCCTCACCATTTTGAATCATTATACAAGTCATTTGTAAGACGAAAACCCATCCTCAGAAATTCTATCCTAGAGCCGTTATATCAGAACAAGCATGCTACGTAGGTAGAGCAACTTAGGTATAAATTTTGTTGATTCCGACAACCCTACTGTGGCACGAATCAAATGGCGTCGTTGCCAGGGATGGTGCCAAACTACAAATGATGAGTTAATGAGTACTTGTAATCCTCATTACAAGTATTGGTGACCTTTTAAACCTTTTTGAATTTCATTGTTTAGAATTTTTTCACTCAAGAAATACCGCGAAATAGCTTAATAAATTATTTTTATTTTTTTAGCTAACACTAACTTTTTGGCAAGTCTTTTCACGTTTTGCTTTGTCTCTTTGTGTCAAGGTGTACATGTACTAATCGGGATAGAGATATATCGTAGACCACAGAGAGTTAGTGCACCAATCGAAGAAAGTTGTGAAGTCAAGGTAGTATAGCGAGCAAATGGATCCTCTACCCGAGGAACAAGAAAGTCGCTAGGCGTACCCTATGAATCCAACAAGATAATGTGTCAATGAGGGACCACATACACCCTCTTAGAGTTAGTGCACCTTCCTGCATCATACCACCTGCTGAGGATGTGGTAGTGAGACCTTATCTGGTACCACTACTCCCAACTTTTTATGGTATGGAAAATGAAAATCCATACACACACATCCGGGATTTTGAGGAAGTATGCATAACTTTTAAGGAGGGTGTAACCGATATGGATTTGTTGAAGTTGAAAGCATTCCCATTGACACTGAAAGACAAGGCCAAATTTTGGCTCAATTCACTGAGGCCGAGAACAATTAGAAATTGGGCCGAACTTCAAGCTGAGTTTTTGAAGAAATTTTTCAGCAAAACTAAGACCAACTGTTTGGAAGAGGCAAATCTACACTTACTTGGCCTTATGACAATGAGAAGTTTTATCTGTTTGAGGTACATGGAGACCATCAGTGCATGTCCACACCATGGTTTTGATACATGGATGCTAGTGAATCATTTCTATGATGGTATGTCTCCATCCATGAAGCAACTGCTGGAAACCATGTGTGGAGGTGACTTTTTGAGCAAACACCCAAATGAGGCCATGGACTTTTTGAACTATGTGGCCGAGACTTCCAAGGCATGGGATGAACCGAATCCAAGGGAGGCAGAAAGAATGAGGCCTTCAGCCCACCAAAGGGGAGGCATTTATGCACTTTCCTAAGACACGGAGATGAAAGCAAAACTGACCACTTTGACCCGAAAGTTAGAGGAGCTAGAAATGAGAAATCAAGATGAATGCAAGGAAGGAATGAGTTGCTCGTGACCTCAACCAAATTGCTTTAATTGTCACCAAATAGCCATCCTAGGGAGCATCATCTTAGTTCCTTCGCAAGGGACTATTCTAATGCAAGAGCATGCCCATGTTCGGGGTCAAAATAAGCCACCTACAATGCCCTTATGGAAACAATCTTATAACCCCCAATCGGGAGGAATCATCCGAACCTATCTATGGCTACAAACCCTCGTGATATGCTCCCTCAGAGCACAAAGCAGCTAGCTTGGCTCCACTTCAAAGACAGCAGCCAGCTAGGCCTCCACCTTCTTCTCCCGCTGAAAGGTGTACTCCTAAATTTAAGCAAAGTGGTAAAGTACTGCCATGGAGGAACAAAGGTGTCAATATTCAAGTCCACTGAAAATTCGAGGTAGTCGAGAGCTCACTCACCAAGAAATTGACAAGATGCATTTGAGATTTCCCAAATGTTTCCCAACCAAAGAGTTAGTGGTCCCCAAAAGGGAAATTTCCCTTCCCATACAACAAAACCCTGAATGGTACGAGACAGTTCGCCTGATCCAAATGCAAGAATTGATGAAGTCAAAGCGCTTGTGACTTTGAGAAGTGGTGTAAAGAATTGAGACTAGCACCCAAAGACCAACCAAGACACTACAAAGAGGTCGATCCACCGTAGGAATAACAATCAAGATCAAGGGAAGAGGTGAAGCCCAAGAAAATTCCCTCCTTTTCTCCATGTGCATTCTTCGAAAAAGAAAAATTCGGGCTAACTAAACTGAAATTTTAGAGGTACTACTAAAGTGAAGGTTAACATCTTCTTCTTGACATGATCAAGCAAGTCCCCACGCATGCAAAAATTTGAAGGATTTATGTGTACCAGAAAAGGCTTCGCGAATAAAAAGGCCTTTCGACTAGCAAGGAGCTATCATTGAGCTAAGACCTCGTGAAGCATAAGGACCGGATGTCCTACACTTCGCTAATACCTGGCACTATGAAAAACACTACAGACTTCGAGATGGGCAGAACTCACCGCCATATTCCATGTACAAGGAAATTGGTTCGGGAGAACTAAAGCCCACTTCCATCATTAATCGTTCTCTAGCCGATATGTTCATTAAAATACCAAAGGGGACTATTGAGGATGTTCTATCACAAGTGGACAAATTCTCACGCCATCCAAAGGATTTTGTCGCATTTCAATACGTAGCCTGGCCAGGTTGGGGTCCAAACTATGTACCCATCATATTGCAGAAGGCTTACCTCGCTACTCGAATGCCATTATAAATTGTTGAAATGGGGTTATGCAACTCACCTTTGGGAATATGACTTTGGAACTCAATATCTTCCATTTGAGTAAAAGGCATATGCAACCAGTGGAGGATGACTGTGAAGAAGTCTGCATAATAGATACAATTCTTGAAGAACAGGCTAATGAGCAGCAAGTGCAAGATGTGCTAACCCAGAGTTGCGAGTGTTCTCAAGAGCAACAGAACCAATGCATGAGCCTCGCGGATGTCGAGAAAAAGGTGGAAATTCTACCTTTACAGACCGAAAGAGGAAAAGGAATTTACCAAATGGATCTCAAACCCCGTCGTGGAATTAAATATACTGGAAGAAAACAAGCAGCGTGTCCATTGTAATATCAAGCCACGCTGACCGCCCACAGAAGACACCACACAGACCTCCTCAAGATGAACAAGCAAGCTGGGGGTGGAAAATTTCTCCCGATTTAAAGGCATCGCCACGATTGGTGTACCCAAAAAGTGCCATTTTGAACCCTATTTATTATAGGTTTTGAGTGCTGTGATACTAATCATCTAATTAACCCGATTTGACACATTAAGGTCCCCACTTATTTTATTGATCGATTTGTGGCAATTTTGCGCTTTTATGAAAGCAATATGCCGAAATTGTCGAGTCGATCCAAGCACGAAGAATTCTAGTCAAACTCAAGATTTCAAATCAAAGATCAAGGAAAAGAAAGGCAAATGTGAAGAAAACACCACTGCAGGAAAGCCCGCGAAAGCACTATACACAACCTCCAAAGACTGTGCATCCTCGCACTGCTCTCCTCGCATTTCACGCACTTTGTTTTCTGCTATACTTTGGTTTTTCTCCTACCCTCGCTTTATCCACTAGGTATGTTTGGATTTGGATTGTATTTCACTGTTTGTAAGGCTACATAGTTTACCTTGAGTTAATCGTTGAAGGGACGAACTTTTGTCAAGAAATAAAATTAGGTCTGCTTCTCCGCTTTTCTCTGCTTTTTCTCTCATTTTCTTCTGATTACCAAACACCCTCCAAAGGATGCACAACTCGGGAGGACGGCTAAAACCTCTTCCTCCTTGAAGAGGAAGGCTACTGGGGCAACGATCTTAAGGTAACCTCTGGTTCCCCCTGTTACGCAGCAGATTTTTCCATTTTTGGTTCCCAAATTTGCAACTTAGGTTTAAATCTTTGATGCACTTTGGCCACAATACTTGGCAAGCTTTTAGGGTTCAAAGGTGGCTCTTAGCATTAGATACACTAATATCCATTAGTTGCTCTACGAGCCAATGAGGTAGGTTAAGGGTCGATTTCAACTTTTAGGTTAAAATCTCTTAAGCATGCTTTCCCTAATGTGTATTTATGCTTTTAGGTTCAATGGATACTTTCACTAGATTCACTCCGATGCCTAATTAGCTGTCTCTTATTAGTTATCAAGGGTAGAATTTCTTGAGACATGTTTTCACTGAAGGAACCATAAATGCTAAATAAATGCTTTCTATCAAAGGAAAATTATTAGGGTTTAGTTTTTAAAGCTAAATGAAGATCCGGTTCGGGAGATGACTATATGTCATCCTCCCCAACGCGAGGAAAAGACCCTGGGAACCCTCGGTACTCCTAGGAACCCAACCCCAGTAGCCTAACAATTCAAGGAGTTCTGGCTCTTACATTTTATTTTATTTAGTTCTCAGTTTTCCAAACATTATCAATCCAATTGCTTTTATAAATTCCCAAAATCCAAATTGAATTAACCATTTTCGACTCTTGTACCCAAATCATTTGTACGAAGAAAACCCATCCCTCTGTGTTCTATCCCTTTAGACCGCATATAACAGTAGCTTGACTACGGCAGTATGAGGAATATAGGATATAAATTTTGTTGATTCCCATCACCCTACCGTGGCATTTAATCAAATGGCGTCGTTGCCGGGGAAGGTGCCTAAGTGCATTTGACGAGCTGTGGAACACTTGTGATCCTCATCACAAGTTTTGGTGAATTTCTTTTATATTTCATTGTAATTTTTTTCTCTCTATTTTACTTTCATTTCGAAAAAAACAAGAGTTGCAGACTGCTTTTATGTCGTCTTATCACGCAGAACTACTTTTTCAAAGGATCAAAAATTCTAGCAAGCAGTCAGTTCTCGTGGGAAATTGACCGAGAGAAAAATGGAACCCCCACATGAGCAATACAATGAGAGTAACCCTAGGGCATATGATACATGTAGAGGGACTGAGGAACCTTGTATGGAAAATCAAAGAACTCCCGAGAGAAACTAAACCCACCCAGGTCTATGAGAGGGACTATAGAGGACCAATGGATGAGTGCACCCGGCTCATGTTGCCCTCAACTTATGCACCTCCCGCTTTCTCCACATTTCACCTCAACGCCTGTGCCACCACAAATGCCATTCTCAACCCCATCCCCTGTTGAACAAGCCATCCTGAACTTGAGCAAACAAGTGGATAATTTCATAGAGGAGCAAAGGGGAGTGACTGTCCATGCTAATAAGGAAATTGACACAGTGGAGGGCTCCCTGAACAAGGAATTGGATGGGTTCCAAAGCGAAATTGATCAAAAATTGGACATCCTGCAGGACTCCATCTCAAAGTTCACCAATCAGTTTGTTCATCAAGAGGAGGAGAATCTGGAGGAAGAGTGCTCGACGATATTCATTGTGGGTGAACAGTTCGTTCAAAATTTTCTGGAGGAATCGAAAGAGGAACCGTGCCAGAAGATCCTCCGAGGGAACTGTGGTGCCCCCACAATTATGTGTAGACATGGGCCATGGAAAAGCGAAGAAGAAACCCCAATGTCGACCAAGGAGGGTAATGGGAGAGGAAGAAATGGAAGAGCCCCATCGTCACTACCAAAGCCACTAACAACCCATCGCAAGAAGACTCGACTCGCCTTCATACCGCCCATACCGGCAGTGATAACCAAACCGTGAACACCCACCATAAAGGCCACCCTATCACCAATCATTCTACAAAACTTTTTAGAAAGTTAGTGGCCATCATATTTAATTTTGCCACTACCTCAAACAAGATGGCAAAATGCATTACTACCGCATGGCATAAAGGGATGGTTCGGGGTGTCTGCCTGACTGGGAGCATCCGTAACCCTGCATTTCTAAGCTCCTCCCCACTTTTGTTTTAATTTTTGTTGTTTTATTTTATTTTATCGCATTTTTATTTTGATTTCTTTAGTTTTTCCTTTAGAGATTTTTCTAATTTTTAATAATTTATGTTTTTAAATTAATTTCCACTTTCGCAATTTTTCTTAATTTTTCCTGCATTAATTTTTGCGCTTTGTTGTGAAATTTTGAAGCTTTCTTGAATGGAAGAAATCAAGAACTGAGCAAAGAAGACTTTCGCAAGCTTAGCTTAAATTTTCGAAGAATCCTAGTTTAAAATGCTAAAATTCCTCATTATAGAAACGGCTCTTATGAAATTTTCGCTGTTTAGCTAAATTTCGCTAAGCCAGCTTTAAATGGATGGGTTAGGAATAAGGCTTTCCTTCCAAGCATGTGCCAAAAAAGTGTACAAAGGATGTGTTATTTTATATTTTTATATATTAAAAAAAAAAAACGTTTGTTTTTATTTTTTATTTATATATATTATTTTTATTTCAAAAAAAATTTATTTTTATTTTTATTTTTATTTTTATAAAAACATTTGTCTTCAAAAAAAAATTTTTAAAAATGTTTTTATTTTTATTTATTAATTATTAATTATTTTATTTGATTTTTCAAAAAAAAAAAAAAAAAGAGAAAAATTTCGCTAGCCTAGAGAAAATTTTTCGCTATGGGCCCCACTTTTGACCTCCAATTTTGTTTCGCTTCATAACTTTTTTTCTATCCGAACTCCGTTTTAGGGCGTTTGGTACCGTTGAAAGCTTTGAGAGTGTAGAATCCAATGTGGTCCAGAAAGAACATTTTTGAGGTTATTATGAAAGTGTACTCTTAAAAATGCTCCAACCGGGTCACTTTTTTTCTCTTTCTTCTCCTAACTTGTTTATTCAAACTGAGTGAATGAAGGTGCCGATGGAAAGCTTCGCTAAGTCTCCCATCCGCAAATGATCACATCTCATCAAGGAGGTAACACTTCCTTCTCTAATTTTCCAATCCAAACCCCATTTCAGACACCGAGATGTTTGGGTTGGGGGGAGAGTTAGCGAAGGAAGTGGCTTTTGTATTTATTCTTTTGTATTATTTTGTGAAAGCCCATTTTGTGATGTTTAGTGGCTTGCTGGGTCCCCAGTCTATAAAGCTGTTATACTTTACAAGATACTTTTTTCAAAATTAGCCCGTTGCAACCAAAATTTTGTGGGTTTCGTTTAACCCGTGGTTTGAAAAAATTGAAGCTTTGTCCAATTCTATTGATGTTAGATTGGTTTCATGCTTGGTTGAGAGGAATGATTGGGGCTGAATTCTTATTGATTTCTGACCTTTTTCTTCCACCTTTGTATAACCACACACGAGCACATTAGGATTTCAATGATAGTTTAAAACTCATCCCATTTTTATATCTTATTTAGTGGCAGAAGATCTTAACAGGTTATGGGACTCTTGTGGTGTAAAGGTTGAAAGAAAGAGAGGAGTAGGAGCAATAGATCTTTTGAAAACACTCACTACCCGCGAGGGTATGCATGGTAAAGCCTTTAAAGCCCGGCCCTAAACCTTCACCGTCAGGTCATCGGGACTCTAGTGTTCTACATGGGTGGATGCGGGCTTAGCAAGTTGTAGGGTGTTGTGGAGTCTCAAAATCATCTGAAGTCCGGTGAAACCCAAGAGCTCGTGGGTCGGGCCGATCCTTTCGTCATGCCCTAAACCTTAATCGGGTCAGAGTCACCCAGATCCTCGCTGCTACACGACTTCGTGAAGCCGATTCTCGCAGATTGCACCCTAAGCAACACAAAAAGAATTGTGGGAATAAGAGGTGGGTCCTCCTGATCTATTTAGTTGTTAGCATTCTAGGTCGTGGTATGAAAGGGAGAGTGTAGTCGACGCTTATCAAGCCGAGAGCTAATCAAATAAACAATTACGTTTTAAGTGGAAGTTTCCGTTGATTCACTAAGAAGGAGGCTATTTTGATATTCAATTTTGTATGGCATTCATTCTCTCATGATAGTTATTGGACATGGCATTAAGATTCTACTTAGGGTTGTAGTGCATTACTCATTCACAACCTTGAAATACCATTTTTGTGCACATTATTTTATTATCATTCAGATGTTCTTTCTTTCTTTCTTTCATCAAGCTAAGGGACTAGCAATGTGTAGGTTGGGGTGATGTAGTACCCAAAAAGTGCTATTTTTGGAACCCTATTTATTATAGGTTTTGAGTGCTTTTGTATACTAATCATTCTAATTAACCCGATTTATACATTAAGGTCCCTACTATTTTATCGGACGCATTTGTGGCAAATTTTGTAGTTTTTTGCGAGCTAGTCTGAGGCCGAATTGTTGAGTCTTATCCACATCGAAGAATTCTAGTCAAACTCAGCATTTCAAATCAAAGATCAGAAGGAAAGAAAGGCAAAATGTGAAGAAAAACACCACTGCAGGAAAGCCCGCGAGCACCGTAGACACACCCAAGACTGTGCATCCCGTGTACTGCTCTCCCACGCATTTCACGCACTTTTGTTTTGTTACAATTTTTGGTTTTTCTCCTTTCTACCCTGTTTTATCCACTTATGTTTAGATTGGATTGGTATTTCACTCTGCCTGTAAGGCTACATAAGCCATTTGACAATCGTCAAGCGGACGAATTTTTTTGTCGTAAATAAAATTAGTGGCTCCGTTCTCCCGCTTTTTCCGATTTTCTCTCATTTTCTCCCTTTCGACAGCCAAACACCCTCCAAGGATGACAACTTGGAGGATGAGCGGCTAAACCTCTTCCTCCTGAAGAGGAAGGCCACTGGGCAACGATCTTAAGGTAACCTCGTTCCCGTTTTCAATGCCAGCTGTATTTTTCCATTTTTGTCTCCCAAATTTGCAATCCTAGGTTTAAAGCTGATGCACTTTCGCGGGCCAATACTTGGCAGCTTAGGTTCAGTGTATTTGAAGTATTATTACACTGATATCCATTAGTTGCTCTTTACGAGCCACTGGAGGTAGGTTAAGGGTTGGATTTCAACTTTTTAGGTTAAAATCTCTTAAGCATGCTTTCCTAATGTGTATTTGGCAAGCTTTTTAGGTTCAATGGATACTTTCACTAGATTCACTGATGCCTAATTAGTTGTCTCTTATTAGTTATTGAAGGGTAGGTTTTTGAGACATGTTTTCACTGAAGGAACCATAAATGTTAAATAAATGCTTTCTATCAAAAGGAAAATTATTGGGGCTTAGTTTTCTCAAAGTTAAATGAAGATCCGTTCCGGGAGATGACTATATGTCATCCTCCCCAACGCGAGGAAAAGATCCTGGGAACCCTCAGTTACCCTAGGAACCCAACCCCAGTAGCCTAACAATTCAAGGAGTTCTATTTTACATTTTATTTTATTTAAATTTCAGTTTTCCAAACATTATCAATCCACTGTTTTTATAAATTCCCAAAATCCAAATTGGAATTCACCATTAATTTCACTCAAATCACAATGGTACGAAGAAAACTCCATCCCCGTGTTCGACCTTGGGATCATTATACTGCAAAGAGTTTGACTACCAAGCATAGAGGAATATAGGATAAAAATTTTGTTGATTCCGGATCACCCTACTGTGGCACGAATCACCCAACAATCTTCACCCATCACTTTTATTTAGAAGAAAAGTCAAAAGTCAAGTAGGGCAATTAAAGGAGATTGAATCACATGTAAGAGGTAGTTCGAGACAAGTCCCGGTTGCCGCAGTCGGTATCATTTACCCCATATCCGACAAGATTGGGTAAGTCCAACCCAAAGGCGCTCAAGAAGTCGGGCGCTTACCACCGTGAAAAATGAAAAGGGCAGGAATTGTCTACCCGACTTCCCACGGCTGTGGTATGCATAGATTACAAGAGGTCGAATGAAGCAACAAGAAAAGATCACTTCCCACCGCCCTTCATTGATCACTTCTTGAGAGAGTTCAGATACCCATTCTATCGCTGGATGGGTATTCGTGGTACTGTGATAGAGATCAGACTAGAAGATCAACAAGAAAAGACCAATTCTCTTGATTTCGGTCCATTTGAACTTATGCTTACGTGAGGATGCCTTTGGTCTTTTGCAACGCTCCTGTGACCTTCCAGAGATGTATGCTTAGTATGTTCAGCGATATGGTGGAGCGCATAATGGAAGTATACATGGATGACATCACTGTATACGGAGGTGATTGATGAGTCAAAAAACTCATTAGATTTTCAATCCATTTTTCTAAGTATATTACGAGATAAATGTTGATTTGTTTGCAGAAATGTGGATGTTTTACTCAAATTTCATTTTGCAGGAAAATATAGCAAAAGCTTAAATCTTGAAGTAAAATCGTAAGAAAACCACCATGCAGAATTGAGGTCACAACTGAAAATTTAAGTCGCGATGAAGCTCGGGGGATATACACAAAGCCATTCCAAGTCACGACATCAACAAATCCGCTGAAGAAAAAATAGAAAAACTGGAACAAGTGAAGCAAGTCGTGACTAAGAAGGAGGTTTATGCATAAAGAAAACGTGGCTCGAGACTAAAGGAAATAATCAAGGAAAGAAATTCATGTCGACATCACTTTGAGGGTCACGCTAAAAGGATATGAATGATGTCGCGCGACACCACTCCGAGGTCGCAACCTAAACCGATGTCGCAACTCGGTCAGAAGAATAGAAAGACAATGATGTCGCGACATGGGGCCGAGGTCACTTACATCAACAATCGGCTGAACATCGGAAGCAAATGAGGTCACGATCACAAACGTATGTCGCACCACCGATAAAAGCAAAGCTTATGTGGACAAACTAGTTGCAACTTAAAGAAAGAAGTCGCGACCGGAACACGAGCACTAAGAGAAGTCCATGCGCAGTCAACTCGAGGTCGCGACATAGACAAAGAGCCGATTTTTCTTCGAGTTCCACCGAGCATTTTAGTGATTCGCCCAAATTCTTTTGCATAAAGATAAATAGATAGCTTTAGAAGAGTAGCAGCTTTTTCCGGGCCTTCACTACCTTAAAAGGGAAGAAGACGACCTGTATATTTTAGAGTAGAATTTTATTTTTATTTTTTTTTTTCATTTTTTTTTATTTTTCTGGTTTTGAATCAAGGAACCCGTAGACGCAGTAGAGATGGAATTTTTAGTTCTATTATTTTTCTTATATTATCGTCAAAATTTATGGAAATCTAGACAAATTTCTCTGGAATTCATTCTTTCTAGCTTTATTGTAATTACAAGACAAAGATCTATGTCTACTTTAATTGCAATGTAAGAATCGTAGCGCAAATTTCCGCTCGATTTGATTTACATTTAGTTACGCCTTTTCCCGCACAATTATGGAGAATTAATTTGGGTTCATTTACTTTAATTTGTGTTGTTTGAATGGATAAGTTCCCAATAGCAAGCATCTAATACTAGTCGAGGGAATCGTATCTTGTACTGATATCCAGATGCCCCTCCAAGTGACACAGAGACTATGAGATTCCCGAGAGATGAGAGCATTCTTTTCAGGCATGTTCGACTACCACAATAGAACCGTCGAGCTCGAGAGTTCATTTTGATAAATCCCCATTCGCTCATAATTAGTTAGAGGGGGTGTATTTAACAATATAAATAATCGTAGAGAGTTCACCTTAATCTAAAGGTGTTCCAATCCCCCCCGTGTCGCCTTAGATCTAATCAAGGGAAAGGGATAAACCCATATATCCGAGGTTGAGCCACCAAGGGTAGAAATCCTGCGAAAAACTCCGAAGGAAAAGCAAAAGCTCAATGTCATCAGAAATGGGTGTGAAGTATTGAGAAAGAAAAATACCAAAGATTTCGTAAGAGAATGAATATGTAGTCGGCTCGATTCGTTTTCGAGAGAAGCAAGGATATCTAATCTGGGTGAATATGGAGAAATCCAATTCCAATAATTAGGAAATTCGACACAACTGCATCCATATGTAGAATAGCAATGTACCGAATCGCTGGAATTGACCGTTTATTGTATTTCACCGATAGTTTTTTCGCTACGTGAAGCCGATTTAAACCCATTTTTATATGCAATTTATTTTTATTCAAGCATTGTTTTAAGCTTAGTTTGACATTATTCAATATTATAGGATTTTTTAATTTTGTTGTTTAGTGATAAATCTTCATTATGAGTTTTTGAGTCCAAATAGTATGGAATTTTAGTAGTTGGGTAGTTGATCTTTAATTCGCTATCAACTCTCGTGGGAATGATACTCGTAATTTCATATCTCGCATTTTACTACTTGTATGACTCAGGTAATTCTGCAAAGGTTTACATCGAACCCTTATTTTTAAATCATGAACATAAGAGAAAATTATTTTATCAAGCAAAATTATCCAAAGTAACATGGGTGCAAGAGAAGTGTAAGGCTCTTGTAATTATGTTAATTTGAGGGGTTTTAGTCTATATAGAAAAAGGCAAACATTGATTTTGAAGAATGTCTAACTAATCTTGAAGCTATCCTGCAGAGGTGCATTGAAAAGAATTTGGTGCTTAACTGGGAGAAATGTCATTTTATGGTGAACTAAGGGATTGTACTAGGGCATGTTATTTCCAGCAGGGGAATAGAAGTTGACAAGGAAAAAATTGAACTTATTTCCAGACTACCTTCTCCAAAAAATGTAAAACAAGCAGGTAATCGCAAGGCAGTTTATAAGAGATTCATCAAAGATTTTTCGAAGATTGCTAAGCCCCTTTATAAGCTGCTAGAGAAAGATGCTAAATTTGCTTCGGAAAAAGACTGTCAAAAGAGCTTTGAAGAGCTGAAGTCCCATTTGACCACCGCATCAATAAGACGGAACCCACCGCGCTTGCTCGAGGTGATGTGTGATGCAAGTGGATCTTGTTATTGGAGCAGCTTGACAAAGAGAAGGTGGAAAACCTCATGTAGTCTATTATGCAAGAAAAACCTTGAATGAAGCATAAAGGAACTATACTACTACAGAGAAGGAATTGTTGGCAAAGTGGGCTCCACGCTTTAGACAAAATCCCCGAGCATACTGTCATTGTCCGATATAGTCATTTTTGCATAAATCACTCCGGGCTTTAGAAATATCTCCTGACCAAGCAAAATGCTAAGGCAAGACTTATTCGATGGGTTCTTCTGCTTTAAGAATTTAACTTGCAAATTAAGGACAAAAAGGGGGTAGAGAACGTTGTATGGCATCATCTTTCTAGATTAACACAGCCCACGACACTCATAGCAAACTGGTCATCAATGATGAATCTCCTCGAAGAATCTCATGCGCTTGAGAAAGCTCCTTGTATACTCTCACATTGCCAATTTCCTAGCAAATGTGAGAAATTCCATCTAATTGGAAGAATCAGATAGGAAGTATTTCTTACGAAGATCCATTCTTATTATTGGGAAAGAGCCCTTCTGCTTAAATACCGTAAAATCGATAATTAGAAAGTGCTGCCTGCTACAACAATGTGGGAATTCTGTTTCATCGCCATGAGAGGTACCGTGGTGGTCACTTGCTTCCCGTAAGACACAAGAAATAGATGAGCTACAAATCGCTTCTACTAGTCTCTCTTTAAAGAAGCACACCAAATGTGCCGAGTATGTATGTGATAGATGCCAAAGGCTGAAATTGTCTCACATATGATGCCCCAACCCAATTTAAAGTGGTCGAGCTATTTGGATGTCTGGGGGCACATTTCATGGGACCTTTCCTACATCTTATGGCATGAAAAGCAAAGGCCAGCAGTAGACTATGTGTCTAAATGGGTTGAGGCAATCTCCCTCAAGAAACCAACGACTACAAGGTGGTACCAAATTTCAAGCAAACATCTTTTCCAGTTCTAAAATTAAAGCCATTATTACTGATGGGGGTTCACACTTCTGTAACAAACCTTTCGAAAACCTCATGGCTAAATATGGTGTTAAACACAAAGTGGCTACCCCCACATCCTCAAACAAGGGTCATAGCCATTACCTGTGGAGAGATTGGGTTAACATCTAATGAAGGTGGTGAACGTTAAGAATGTAAAATATCGTCCCTCAAATCGCTTTATTCACTATGGGCCTACGTAACACTTCAAAACGACACTGGAATGTCCCCATCGGCCGGGTTCATGGCAAGGCATGTCATCTTCCAAAGGAAATCCAGTATAAAGCATGGTGGGCAATCAAGAACCAAACATGGATTTGGTAGGGCAAGGCCTGCAAAGACGTCCTCTATCTTAAAACAGAGTCGAGGAAATACGCAGCAAATGACGCCTCATCAACTCAAGATCGGCAAAGGAAAGATCGAAAAATGGCATGATCAAATGATAACTTGCAATAAGAATTTCAAATGTGGGACCAAGTCCTCCTCGTATGATTCCAAACTCATCTATTTTAAGTAAGCTCAAGTCGCAATGGATGTGCCCATTCATCGCTCAACAAGCACACCCCAATGGTTCAAGTAGACCTACTCAATCCAAATGATAATAGGGTGATCAAGGTTAATCGGGCAGAGAGTGAAGCTCCTATGTTGTGCGCCAGATCGTAGTCAAGGAGGAAAATTCTCCTTCGACCCTCTCGAGACCCAATATATGTGCTGAAGAGCTTAGGAGTGGCTTCCCCGTAATGTCTTTAAGCCACTAATTTAATTGCTTAGTCTTGTTTAAGTTTCTATTTTGTTAAAAATTCGTGTAATCGCTGAGTGGCATGTTTTGCTTTGTGTTGGTAGTCGCAAAGAACATCAACCACTTCTCACGGGGCCAGCGACCTCAGCCCGCCCAGCCGGGATGATCCTTCCCGCTCGCCACTAATTGAGGAGCGCCACTCCATCCTCTAACTTTCCCTCGCTCCCATGCCGGACACCAGGTCAGAAAGTAATGTTCATACTTTTGATTTTATTTTACTAAGATCGCATGCTTTCTTCCCGCAGAGCTCCAAATTTGTTTGTTAATATGTAGGTTTGTTTACTCGCTTGCAAAATTCAAAATTTTGTAAATCACCTTTGATATATTTAATACAAATTATTTTTCTACACTTCTATCTCTTTGGGCCTTTATTTGCGGGTGGTTTTGTTCACCTGAGTTGAAAATCGGGGCTAATCGTATGCTACCATCAAGCTAGAATAGTTCCATGCATGATTAATATTTGGTTGGTTGAGATTCCAAAGTATTCAAACCTTGTCCATCCGCCTTTACTCCAATTAACAAAGGCACATCGCCATCAATAGGTCGAGAGTTCGCATACCTCTTTTACTTGCAAACCTAATTCAGATCTATCGACGCACCAATAATATAGGTTTGTATGTTACCCACAAAATGAAGACCACGTAGTCTTCCCAAATGAAAAGAAAAGCAAAAGAAAAAGAAAGAAGAAAAGAGAATGGAAAGTCAGACACTTTACCTGAAACCCGAACACAAATTGAGGGGTATATGGAGAAAGCCTTGAAGCCCGCTGCCCTAAGCCAACTGTCGGGAGTCACCGACTTAGTGTTCGGCATATGGTGGATGGGTGGAGTTTAGCCGAAGCCAGGTTTTGGATTCTCGAAATCATTCGTCCCGGTGAAGCCCGAAGAGTTAAATAGCGGTCGACAAATCCTTTTGATTTATTATATCTAAACCTAATTGTCGGGAGTTATCTGGTGGACCCTGCTACATAGACTTTCAGAAGTTTAGTTTTCAGCATTGCACCCTACAATACAATAGAAGTAAGAAATAAGAGTGTAAATGAATCTATTTAGGTTGGTCATCGCTTAAGGTCCCCGGCAAGAGTTTGTCGGGGGAATGCTTAGCAAACTTATCGGGTACAAACTGGAAGGTTACCTAAAACACTTAGATTTTGTGGAAGTTCAAAGTTGACTTCCTCGGGAATTGATGTCAGCCAAACTCGGTTCTATATGGAAATTGTTCTCTCATGATGGTTTTTGTACAGAGTCCAAATTTTTCATACTGAGGGTAGAGCCTCACTTGTACACACAATTTTTGAACATACCACCTTTTTGCAAAAGCATAGCCTGCATGTCCTTATTATTTTTAGCACGTTAAGGGACAGTAATGTTTATTGGGGGTGTGATTACACTCCAAAAGTGCTATTTTGAGTCCTATTTAAGATAGGTTTTGGAGTGCTTTTTGTGTGTACTAATCATATTATTTAAGCCGATCGACATGTAGGTCCCTTTAGTACTACACTGATTTGTTTCTCGAGGTTTGTTTGTAGTTTTGGTGTGTTTCGTGAACCTTACCATCATAATCAAGTTTGGCATTGAAACAGGTCGCATTTATGTCGAGTTCAGATGACTTCTCGCCGCATTTCATCAAGCCCGATGAAGAAATAGCAACTGAAGATGCATAATGCAGCCGGAAGATGCGTGAAGCGCAAGAAGAATGGCAATTTCGCAGTAGTGCCAATTTTAATGATAGCTAAATTTTCGCATCATAGCGAATCTCGCTTATATAATGGTAAATTCTTGTGCATAGCTAAATTCTCCGCAACTAAGCCGTGTTCAAACGACTCCATTTTTGATTTTAATTCTCTTTGCCCTCAATGTAATCATATTATTTAGGTTAGTTTATATTTTCGCATGCTCAGGGGCTATATAAGCCATGTTAAGAATATTTGTGAACCTAACTCTTCATTTTAACGCTAGCTTTATTTACGTCCCGTTCTTTGGTTCCTATTTTCTTCTCTTCTCTCTCTCCCCTCTTTCCCTCATTTTCAGGGGTCGCTAAAACACACCCCTTTGAGTATGACAATAACTCAAAGGATGTTCTACTAAGCTCTCAAACCTCACAGGAGGGTCACAGGGTCGGCCGATGTGGGTTCAGTGTTCCTCTGTTTTCATGAAGCAGGTACTACGTATTTGTGTTTCAAACTTTCAAAACTAGGTTTAAATGCTATTTAATGTATTTTCTTTGGTCAATACTTGGCATGCTTTTAGGGTTCAGTGTATTCTTATTGTTGGATACACTAACATCCATTAGATGCTGCCGATGAGCTAACATAAAGTAGGTTAAATGCTTTGTATTTTCAACTCCATAGAATGATTAAATGCCTGCGAAATGCTATGGTTCAAATAGAAACAGCACTAAGGGTTGGTTTAAAGTTAAACAAAATCCCATGGAAATGACTATATGTCATTTGGTCCCACGCGAGGAAATAACCCGAGGCACCTCTACAACCCCATCATACCAAACTAGTGACCTAAAAACTTCATGGTCTTTTACAACTTATTTAAACCCGCTTTCGCTAGCTTAGTGACAACAACAACCACACTTTTTTATGCAAATCCGAGAATCCAATGAAAGCCTTCACCATTTTGAATCATTATACAATACTGTAAGACGAAAAACCCATCCCCTCGTGTTCGATCCTAGAGCCGCTTATAATCGCCGATATCACTACTACAGCAAGAGCAACTTTAGGTGGCAATTTTGTTGATTCCCAAGAACCCCATCGCGGGCACTAATCAAGCACTAATCGTGAGTACCGGCACGAACAGATGTCGTGAGCGCACTAATCGAGTACCGGCAATCAAACATAACGCGTTCGCCACGTGAATAAGGCGTCAGCAATTAGCAGATGCGTCGGCGACTCCATCGAGACGTGTCTGCCCACGTCACGATAGAAGTGTCGTGTCATTTAATACCTTATTCCTAGGCATTCCTAATGCATTATATGTATTCATAAACTTCTCATCTTATCATTGGGGCATGAACTTCGCCCCCCATCAACTCTGCCAAGGCTTGTACTCGTCACCGCAAGAGGCCTTACATTTTCACTTACTTCTCTCTTATCTTAACCCTCGTTAATCATTTATTAGAGTTCCAACAATTCCATGCGAATTCATATAGCCACCAGGCAAAAGCACCAAAACAGTGGTCGCAGAAATCCAGGCAGTACCGGCATTCACTGCTCAAGCACTGCATCGAACTCCGCCTCGAGGGCGTACCGTACAGCCTTGCGGTACCTGATCGCTTGCCACTCCGCAGATCAGTGATACGATACTAATCTCAGTGGTACCCTGCATTCTGCCGATTTTGCCTTAAATGGCAATAGTTCACCATTATTCATGCACTTTTCTTCCATAATTCTCTTCTATTCCATCCTTCATCAAAAACTAACATGGAATCCCTCCAAACAACTCCACAAATACTTTTGATTAGCCAAAGAATCCAAGGATTCATACCAAAGTTCACCAAACTTCACAAACCACATACCTATGAAGGATTCACATTCAATTGATATCAATTAGGGGATTTTCAACCCAACTTCCTTAAACCCAGGTTGTGGATGTACACTCCTAACAAAACCCTAGAAAAGGGAATCAAATTAATGTCCAAAGGAAACCCTAGCAATCCATAACCAAGTAATTTTTGTACAAAATCATACTAGAATCCATACAATTCCCTACCAAACTCAAAAAATCCATACCAAAAATCATAGAAATCCATACCTTTGCTTTGCTCCTCCTTCTTCCTCTTCTTCTTCTTCCTCTTCTTCTTCTTCCCTTTTTTCTCTCTTGTTTGGAGACCAAAATGAGTTATTTTTTAGCCCCTCCTCATTTTATAATTAAAGTTTCTCTTATTTTAGTCCTCCTCCCCTTCTATTAATTGCACCACAATTCCCGTTATTTCTACTTCGCCTCCGCTTTATCACACCATGTCTTTGATACCTCTGGATAAATTTACAATTTTGTCCTTAAGTCTTGTACAATTTCCTAGTTTCTAAATTTCCAATTTTCACATTTAATGTTTAAAACTTCAATTTATACCACAAAATACCACCAAATACGTGGGAAAAATCATCGAGGTTATTTCGGGAGGTGTTGCAAATAGTGGTCTAGGGTCGAACACAGGGATGGGTTTTCTTCGTGAGAGAAGAGTTGCAATGGATTGAAAATGGTGTTTCCTCTTTGGATTTTTGGATTTTTGCAAAAACAGTGGGTTTCAATGGTTGGCAAACTGAAAATAAATCGAAATAGAGTATAAAAGAACTACTTGAAGTCTCGGGCCATTGGGCTTAGGGTTCTAAGTCAACCGACATGTCCTCGGGTCTTTTTTCTCACGTTGGGAGGATGACCTATAGTCATTTCCCAAACCGGATCTTCATTTAGCTTTAAAACCTAAACCCTATAATTTTTCCTCTTGAACAATGGCATTTAATGAGCATAAGGGCCCACATAAGGAAACCACATCTCATAACCCTACCCTCTATTGTAACTAATGGGGAGACAATCAACTGATATCAGTGATCTAGTACTAGCAGATCTCCCAAACCAAAAGCTTGCCAAATACACGTTAGTGAGGACATGCCTAGGAGACCTAAGGTGAGAAGCAGAAACGCAAACACCCATAAATGCTTACCTGAAAGCAAAAGAACAGCCAACTTACATCAAAACTGGCACCCAGTGGCCTTCCCCTTCAAGGATGAGGGGGTTTTAGCCGAACATCCCTTGATTTGTCATTATCAAGGGATGCTCGGGTCGGTGAGAAATGCAAGAAAGTGGAAGGAAAGGAGAGAAAATCACACACAAGAAATGCGGAAGTTAGGAAACTCTTGGCCCACCTTTATCGGGTTTAACATGGACTAAAAGTTTATTTGATAAAATACGTTTAACCGAGCTATATAGATGCTCGCATCATGAAATTACAAAATGTATAAAGCGGACCAAAATTACATCAAGGGTAGATTTGTACAAAACCACAAATGGGTCAAAAGCAAATAACAATGGAGCGTAGTGGAGCAATTGCTTATAATTTCGCAACCCGTTACAAATTTGCAGGTTACAAATTTTCGCAACCTTGCCAAATTTCCACTGTGTCTTCCTTCTCTTCTACATTTTTGCTCCAAATCTCCTCTGGTTCTATCATACCGACCCGGCTCCTGGGTTCATTCAAGAATCCTGCGAAATTCCTCGCAACCCTCGTGAAATGACTTCCTGAGACTCAGATCTTCCTTCTCTTTCTCGTGATTTTTGCTCCAAATCTTCTCTGTTTGATCATGCATCTTTCGAATTCGATCTGGGTTCATCGTGTTTGAATCGGATTGAAGAATACGAGGTATTTGGCCTGGTAAAACTACAAAATAGCTACAAAATGTGATCTGTAAAGTCGGGACCTCAATGTATCAATTGTTATTTGAAGTTGAATAGCACAAAAGTGCTTAAAACCTACACTAAACAAAGCTCAAAATAGCACTATTTGAGTACTAATCACTCCCCAACCACACACATTGCTAGTTCCTTTGAAGAATGATAAAAAAATCATGTGCTATGTGTATGCAAAAGTGGACCTGTTCGTGTATATAATGCCCTACCTCGCAGATAAAAACAGGACTCTCGTATAAAAACTACTGGGAGAATAAATGCCATACAGAACAAGTTTCAGAGCAGTGTCCATTCCAAGGAAATCAACCTGAACTTCCACCAAAATCTAAGTGTATAGGTGATAGTTTTTACCAATAAGCTGCTAAGCTACTCTCCCCCCAACCAAGCTACTACCAATGCCTTAGACTATTGACCAACCAAAATAGATCCGGTTCCACTCTTATTTCACACTTCTATTGGTATTAGGTGATAAATGAGAACCTTCCTGACTTCATCAAACCGTAATCTGGATCCACCGATGACTCCCAACCAACTAAGGTTTAGGGCATCAAGTCAAAAGGATCTTTCGACCACTAACTCTACGGTGTTTCATCTCCTGACCCAAATGATTTCTTAAATCCAAGACTCCATAACTGCTAAACCTCACCCATCCACCCATGTAGCTTAGCACTGGTTGGTGGCTCCCAACCAATGGGGTTTGGTGGCACTGTGCTTTAAAGGCGTTTGTCGTAGACCCTGGACCGTGTTCTGTTTCTCACAAAGCGCGGCTTTTCTATTCTCTTTTTCTTTTTCTTTTCTTTTCTTTTCTTTTTCTTCGGAAGACAATATCGCCTTCTTTTTCACGGGTCCTTAACCTATTAAAGGTCGCCAACGGCTAAGGCCCGTTTTGCAAAGTAAGGGGGTATGCGCCTTCGGCCTAATGAAGAAAAACTGGCGCAATCGCGGTGTTCGGGTTAGCTAATGGTGGGAAGACAAGGGTTGAATACTAGGGTTCAATCGACCAATAACTCAATCATGCATGGAATTAGTCTAGTAATGATAGTATTATGCGCATTTTGGCTTTTCGTAACTCACAGGAGAGGCAAACCATACAAAAAAAAATGGGGGCAAAAAATTGGTTGCAAAAGAGTAGAAACATGGAGCTGTATGAAATATATACAAGCAGTATTTCAAAAAATTTCATTTTTGTGTCGAAATATACACAAGCCATTAACATACAAATGGGCTTGCCGGGAAATGGCAACAAAAGAACTCGAAATCAAGACTTGAACATCACTTCCAACACTAACTCTCCTCTCAACCAAGTATGCCATTGTCCGCACCGGGTATATTGGAAAGAATGGAGGAAGTGGTAAATTCCTCAATAGGTGGTCGATGAAGAATCATCCTCACCCGACAGCCGAGGTGCTTCGCCGGTGGAGTGGTCGATGTCGGCATCGCAACGCAAGACATCCAGGGACTCCATGTGGCCGGTGGGTGGAGGAGCTGATCCCGATTGGGGAGGGGTGGTAGAGGCCCCGCAGGATTACAGTGAGAGACTCGCAGTGCCCAGTGACCTCGAGTCGCATGAGGATGGCATGATTCTTTGCTAGAATGGCTCTAGTCTGAGCCATGGCAGCCTCAATGCGAAGCCTATCCATCTCGCGGTAGGGTGGCAATGGGCACAAGTAAATGAAGCCGAACAGGAGAGAACGTGCGACTTCCATGATAGTCGAAGTCCCCTGCTGAGATGGTAATGTATCACGAGGCGTGCAGGTGCTCACCTAGCCATATCTTAACGAAGTAGCATGGAGTGCCGAGGGAAGCCCCAGCGGGATGGGGGAGGCACCGAGCCAAGGCACCGGAGCCGTGGTGGAGTTGAGGAACCGGGATGTCGGAATCGGGCGGAGCTCGGGGAGCCGAGGCTCCTCGCGTGCTCGCCTATAGGGGGCGTGTCCTCGAGTGGAATATCGCAAATGCAATGGGTCCCCTGGGCTACCCTCAAAGGCGTAAGATGAAAGGCACGAGGCATAGCCTGCCACTGATCGACAGTAAGGGTGGCCTCACAATCACAGCGACGCTCCAATCTGGCTCGACCGAACCCGACAGTGGCTCAAAGCACCCGGCACAGAGTTGCGAAATAGGGAGAGGCGTGACTCAAATGGGCGTACTCCTACTGGCGGACCTGTCTCGAGGAACAAGGGTCGCTCATGATCACATCAACAACCAAGCCCTAAAAATACGATACAAAAGTTCTCCAAAAATAGTCTTCCTCCGGACGACATGTGCTGAGCGGAATGCATTAGACCGTTAGCATTATACGGTATATCGCAGCCGCCTCCCGAACAATATAGTCCCAATGCAGAGTGTCCATGGAGAGAAGACTGACCATCTCCCGGGTCGTGGACGGGCCACCGCTTCATAGATCATCAAGGCTGGGCGAGGACCACCGGCAAATGGAGAGCAGCTGTGATGTCGGAGACCCAAAGTATCCATGGCCAGCCATCGATGGAAAAAATGCGCGGAATACGGCTGGCTCTTCGCCTAGACGCCATCGTGCGATAAAACTCGATGACTACCCGAGGATAAAATATCGACGCAACGCCGCGAACGCTCCAGTGGTATCTCTCATTGCGAGCATGGAGTCTCGAGTTCAGTCCTCAGAATGCCGGAGATCGTAGTAAACCTCCCGTGCAGACGACCGCGCAGATGCCCCCGCAGACGGCCGCAATGGAAGTAAGGCCGCTCGATAATGGATGTGCAGTGGATGTCCGGTGGCTCCAACAATGCCCCGATAAGGCGCCAGGGGCGGCGCCTCGTCTCGAGGTGGATTTTAATTCGGGTCAAGCCCGGCTACTCTCTTAAGGGCTCCTTCGTCGCTTGGATGCATGGAACAGCGGCGCGCTTAACCCGAAAGTATGATATCTCCCTCTCGGCTGTGGGTCACGAGGAAGAGCCCACACTTCAGCAGTTGAAGAAGAAAGATTTGCCCGCAGGGGCAAAACAGGGGCGTGGGAAGTGGCTACGGGCAACGCGGTCGACCCGAACAATGGCGCACGCTGTGGCTGTCGGTCACATACACTGGCGGCAGGAGGTCAGCCAAGGAACAATGGCGACTACGCCTCTCGCTACTGCGGCCGCCGCAACCCGGTGCTCCCCGGACCGGAGCCGACGGCAAAGAGAGCGTCCGCGCACTGCGGGCTCGCGTTGTGAAAGAATGATCCCACAGTTCGCCATTGTCAATATCGAAGAGATCAAATTTGAGGGATAGGGGAGTTTAAACTGGAAGGTGAAGGTGAAACTAAATTAAGGACAAATAGTGTTTATACATAGGGGAGTGGGGTAGTGAAAGGTTCGCTTCATTAATGGCCATAAATCGCCATTAAACGCGGTGGCTTAAAAATGTGGGAGAATTTATGGAAGGAGTGGGAAACTAAGGGTTTTGGCAGTTGTATGGCGCCAAGATGAATAAGGCACCCTCGCGAATAAGTAAAATTTCGTGCAGTTCCAAAACCACCGCTTTCCACCCCTCACGCAACACCGCAAAAATGAAAACCAATAAGATGTGAGGATTTAAACTTGAAATTGAGAGAATTTTCAAAAGAAAGAAAAAAATTTGAAAATTTGAGGATATTAAGAAAATTCCTGATTAAAACTTAATATAATGTAAGACAAAAATTCCATCAAAAATTGGAGTGGTTTCCGTATTCCCCGCAGAACCAATTTACGTGTGTAGCCAAGAGGTTTACGGGGGTCCAGAGGAGTAAGCTCCTCCATGCTTCTCAGAAGAGGCGTGTCAGCAGCTGAATCCAACCGCCTCGTATCGGGCATCCCACCGGGTCGGCGGTGGTGGATCACTGTTACAGAGGAGTGACCGTGAAGTTAGCCCTTCATTAACTACCCTATCGTTTCATCAAGCTCTTCCTGGCGCTCAGGCAATCGCTTTTTTTCCACACACTTGTACCACTCGTGCATACTCTATCCGACTCGCTCCTCATCCTCTCGATGACTTATGTTTGTTGCTCAGTGAAAAATGTCGTAGCTCCGTGGTCATATTGCCAAAGTGAGAGCTACATGACCCATTACAAGTAGCTTGATTATGGTGCATTAGATGTTGCCAAGAACGGCCTCCAAGCATGATGGGCACTGCTAATGCCCTCACATGCCCGTATCAAGAACCACGAAGTCTACCGGATAATAAAACTTATCCACCTTCACCAAAACATCCTCCACTATTCCCTTTGGGATTTTCACTTATCGATCGCCCAGATACAAGATGCTGGTAGTTTCCACTCCCAAACCTAATTGGCTCGATTAATCGAGTATGGTAGTAGGTCGACACTCGGCTCCCCAAATCCAACAGCGTTCTATCTATGCATCCTCCAATGTTATTGACTGAGATGGTGGGGGATCCTTTGGATTCGTATTTCACCAAGGTTTTGCACCGGATGACGGAGTTGACTTGTTCGGGCCAGAAGGCCTTCTTGTCAATGCCCAACCCTTTCTCGACCGTGCACATGTCCTCAGAAATTTAGCACAGTCGAACCCGTTTGATCATGTCAAGTAGCGGATGTTCACCTCATCCCGCCTCGCACTCTTCCAAGATGCCTTCGCTTGAGGCCTCTTTTCGCTCTCCTCAAATAGCTGGGGAAACGGAGGAGGCATGCTCTTCTGATCGACCCTTTAATGAATATGTGTTCTACTCCATTTCCTTCTTCTCCCGCCTCCAACAGACTGCACACCGGGTCGCCACCCCCTGCCACTCTCAAGGTGATAATGGCCTTAACTTCATCCATGACATTCGCATGTGCTCACTCGCATAACTTTAATTCATGCACTCCCTAGATCGATGCTGTTTGGGAAGGGAATCTCCTCGCCCTTCACCGTCGTCGATCGTCGACCAGGATGGATGCATCAGTGGTAATTAATTTTTTTGTCGAGAGGCTAGCCAGTAGCCCATCAATTCTTTTTGTTCATGGAGCTTTCTTACATTTTCTATTCTTTGGTTCAATCAGCATTAGTAGTTCGCTTCTTTTTCTACAAAAATTCCCACCAACCTCGCTTCAAATTCATGATACCGCTTCAATAGGTGATGAGGTTGGTGGTCGCTTACAAATGAGAGGTGGACCCATATTGTTGCTACGCCGGTGCACCCAAGGGAACATATGTCGTGGAGGTTTAGGCTTCCGTGGAGAGGTCATGGCTCTTCCAACAGGATTAGAAAGCCTACATCAAATTTCACTGTGGGTCATTTCGCCCACTACATTTGCATGTTCAACCATCAAATCCCTTACTAAGGGAGAAATTGGACAATGCTCTCCTTGGTGACCAGTGGTTAGCAAGTGAAGCATGGTTGGAGGGGCACAGGTAATTCAGTCACTGCCCGTACCTCCTGCTGATTTCTTATTTCAAGTTCTTCCATCCATTGGGTCAGGGTGGACAACTCAGCCTTTAGTTCCACGTCCTCTGATAATGAATATATGCCTCCCCTTTGGTTTGTTATGTGCTTCATTCTCTCTACCTCCCTTCGGTTCGACTCATCCCATCCCTTGGAGGTTTCAGCCACATAGTTAAGGAAATCCATGGCTTCATCTCCGATTCTGCTCGTAGTCCCCCCCCAACACACACACACACACACATGGTTTCTAACAATTGCTTCAGTTGTGGGACATCCCATCATAAAAGTGATTCACCAAAGATCCAAACAAAAGCCATGGCGGAGGGCGTAATCGATGGTCTCCATATACCTTTCCCCAAAGATTGGATAAAATTTTTCACCGCCATGAGTCGCAAAGGTATAGATTTGCCTCTTCAAAATTGTTGGTCTTGTGGGCACCGAAGAACTTCTTCAAAATTCGTCACAGCCCCGCCCTTCAGCCCCGATGGTCTCGGCCTGGGCCGACCAAGCCGTATTTCTCGCTTTATCTTCGAGGGTCAAAGGAAACAACTTTAGCAACTCCATATCTGCTTGCACCCTCTTTGAAAGCAGTGCATCTCAAAATCCCCCGACATGCGTGTAAGGATTATCTTTCATTTTCCATAACATGAAAGGTTGGGAGCAGGGCACCAACAAGGCCCACCGCCACATCCTCAAATAGGTACTGCATGAGGGTGCACTCACCTCAAAGTGGGCGTAGCGTGATCCCTCATCGACCGCAGGTATCGGGCTCCCTCAACCCCGCTGCTCGTTGTTTCTTCGCGTGGGGCTCGATCTCGGTTGTCGTGTTAATCGATTTCACACCCTTGTTCAACTGGAGCACTAAGCCTTTCCAATCTGCCTGCAGTGTTTCTGTCCCACTGCATAAGCTGCTATGAACACACACAAACAAGCAAGAAACCAATAAAAACGAGGCTACCAGAAAGGTTGATGTTAGTTAAAATAAAAACAAGGAAAATCAGATGAACAAGACAAAATTCCAAATTCCTCGCAAAGGAACCGGTAAATGGGAAAAAATGGTGTAAAATCAAAAAGAAATGAGAATTCACCAATACTTGTGATGTGGATCACAAGTTCACGCCTTCTCTTCTCATCAGGAACCATCCCCTAAAACGGTGCCATTTGATTCAGAGATGCAGTAGGTGTATCTAATCAACAAAAATTTATATCCTAAATCCCACCGCCATAGCAGTAGCTACCGTAGTATGCTGGTTCAGGGCCTAACATGTGGATGGGTTCTTCATGAGAGAAGAGTTGCAATGGATTCAAAATGGTGTTTCCTCTTTGGAATTTTGGATTTTTGCAAAAACAGTGGGTTTCAATGGTTGGCAAATTGAAAATAAATCGAAATAAAGTATAAAAGAACTCCTCAAGTCCGGCACCCAAGCGTTAGGGTTCTAAGTAAACCGCATATCCCTGTCTTTTCCTCCCTCGCTGAGGATGAACTATAGTCATTTCCTTAAACCGATCTTCATTTAGCTTTAAAACCTAAACCCTATAATTTTTCCTCTTGAACAATGGCATTTAATAAGCATAAGTGTCCATGACAGTGAGACCACATCTCGTAACCCTACCCTATAGTAACTAATAGGAGATAACTAACTGGATATCAGTGGATCTAGTACTAAGTATCCTCTGAAACTAAAAATCTTGCCAAATACATGTTAGTGAGGACATGCCTATGAGATTTTAACCTAAGGTGAGAAGCAGGAACGCAAACACCCATAAATGCTTACCCGAAAGTAAACAACAACCAAAGTGCCTTACCTCAAAATTCACCTGCTGGGCCTTTCCCTTCAATGATGGGGGGTTTTAACCGAACATCCCTTGATTTGTCATCATCAAGGGGTGTTTGGCTAGTGAGAAAATGCAAGAAAGTGAAGGAAAGGGAGAGAAAATCACACAAGAAGGTAGGAGAGGAAACTCGCGCCCAATTTTATCGAGAGTGATTATGGATCGAAAGTTTATTGATGTTGCGCTTGACCGAGCTTATATAGATGCTTAGTACCAAGGGAAATTACAAAATGTATAAGGACCAAAATTACATCAAGGGTAGATTTGTACAAACCACAAAAAGCTAGGTCAAAAGCAAATAACAACGATTTAGGAGCAGTTGTTACTACCCTCGCAACCCCGCTGCTCCCGCAACCTGGCAAATTTCGTGAGGTTGCGAAATCCCAGTAACCCGCGAAATTCTTCCAATCGGTGTCTTCCTTCTCTTCTACATTTTTGCTCCAAATCCTCCGTTCGATCACATGCATCTTCGAATTCCTATCGGGTTCATTCAATGTTTAAATCTATCGGAAGATAATGAGGTATTTGGCCCGCAAAACCACAAAATGGGCTACAAAATGTTATCAAGAGCAGTCGAGACCTCAATGTATCAATCAAGAGTTTAAGTTGATTAGTACACAAAAGTGCTAAACCCGCAGAATAAACAAGGCTCAAAAATAGTACCTATTCGGGGTACCAATCGCACCACAAATTGAGAACAATAGCCATGATGGCATGCAAATCCTAGGCAGTGATGTGGATAGATGCTACTGGTGGTGAAGATGAGCTAGGGCCAACTGGAGTAGAAGAGTGTGTTGCATGCATAAGTGTGGCAGGCACTACGTCAAAGGCAGGGGTTGTTGACATTATGATGTGGGGCTCCTGAGCAAGGGGCCTCGGCTGAGACTCCGACCGAGGTCTTAAATTTTCGCGGAGAGGTGGACCGCGCACTAGTCTCGAGCGAGGAGGATCCGCGCACACCCGCCCCGTGGTCATACCCGCGCACCGTGGGAGAGGCGGGCAGCGGCTCGGGAGGTCGCAGAGGCTCGCAAGATCAATAAATGACGATGACCGACGACAATCGCTGCGTCTCTGGCCGGGGGAGGATGGCTCCCGCACGAGGTCGGGACAAAGAGCTATGGCCTTCTCTTGCCTTTGTTATGAGCCCTAACTGGATGGAAGAGGGTTTCGTAGGGGGATTTGGTGTTTCGCATGGGAGGGCTCAAGTTTTCGGAGGAGGGAAGAATGATCATTGCAAGAGGGTCATTTTATTTAATGGAGGACGGATGGAGCGAAGGTCAAGAGATTATGGATCGAAGGGTTAGGGAGATGGAGGATAAAAAATGATTTGAAATGTGAAGGTTGGGGGGTGCAAAAAATCAACCAAGGTTGTGAATTTTCGCAACCCTTACGAAAAAAATGCTACGAAAATAGGTGACCCTACGAAATTTAACTGTGAGCTACGGGACCTCCCTATTTCAAAAAATTAACATAACCCTGTAAAAACAAACACAAGAAAATTCATAAAAATAGCAGGAAAATAAAATAGGAGCTATAAATAAAGATTAACTTAAAATTAGAGAAAATCTAAAGAGAAAAAATGAATAAAGAAAATGTAAAATAAAATAAAATAAAATAAAACCAAAAAAAAAAAAAAAAAAAAAAACAAAAAAAAAAAAGCAAAAAAAGTGGACTCTACAACCTCACGGGAGACTGAGTCCACTTAACCCATTTTTTTCAAGCATCGTTTCAGTGGTGCCGGTGGAACTGCGGTGCCGGATGAGTGCCCGACAAATAATTTTCATCAAACTCCTCTTATACTCTCCATCGCCTCCTTCAGGCCGAGCACAGTATTCTCCTCACTGCGCTAACTGCTAAAACTTCCTCTCGGGTTCTCGGGTCCTTCCGGTGGTCTCGTGTTTACTACTTAAGTGAAAATGTTGAGCTCCAAAGGTCATGTTGCCAAACATCGTATGACCTCCATTCGACAATTGATGATGGTATTTGAGGTAGCCAAGAAAATAACCTCTCATGATAAGTACATCGTCTAAGGTAGCCACCGGGTCGGGTATCGAGAACAACGAAGTCCACAGGATAATAAAACTTATCTACCTTCACTAAATCATCCTCAACTATCCCTTTTGAAATTTTTACTAATCTGTCCGCCAAAGGCAAGGTGATGGTAGTGGGCTTCAACTCTCCTAGCCCTAACTGCTTGTAGACTTTGGAAGGCAACAAATTGACACTGACCCCCAAATCTAATAAGGCCCTTTCTACACAAGTTCCCCCAATGTTTACTGAAATGGTAGGAGATCCTGGATCTTTATATTTCACTGGGGTCTTGCATTGGATGATGGAGCTCACCTGTTTAGTCAAGAAAGTTGTTTTATTCACATTCAGTCCTTTCTTTACAGTACACAAGTCTTTGAGAAATTTGGCATATGCTGGAACCTGCTTGATCATGTCTAGAAGAGGAATATTAACTTTCACCTGCCTCAACACTTCAAAAATCTCAATTGGGTCAGTTTCACCCTTCTTCATCTATGCTCGAGGAAAAGGGTGGAGGCATGCTCCTTTTCATCATATCTTCTTTGATCACTATTCTTTTCGACTCCTCTTCTTGTTGTTCTGTGGTTGCATCTAGTGGCTTAGGTATTGACTAATAATCTTTTACCACTTCTCAGAGTGATAATTGCTTTCACCTCATCCATCTTGGGAGCAGCTTCACTGGCACTAGCTATCTGGTGGATTCCTTTGGGATTCTGCTGGGTTTGTGAAGGAAATTTTCCTTTTCCCGCACTTGCTACACTGTAAGCCTTGAGATGGAGTACTTTGAAGTTGTCTATTTTCTCGAAAGAATGTCAGTCTCTCGAAGCCATCTATTCTTTGTTCACAAAGCTCAGCAGACACTCTCTAATTTAACTACATCGTTGATCGTTTTCGCTTCTTTTTCCACAAAATTACCCACCACCTTGCTCAAATTTAGAATGGCCCGTCTAACTCTTAGAGAAGTCGACCGTGGTTGTGATGGTCGAGAAGTTGAAGCTATTATTCGAGGAGCGTGAGGTGCATACATTGGAGGTCAGCTCAGAGATATTCGGGTGATTTCTCCAAATGGGTTGTAAGCGCTAGTTATTGTGCATTGTTGATGGTTTTAATTAATTCAACAACATTCCTTGTTCCATTAACATCTCCCTCTTCGATGAAACAGTTGGACATTGTTCTCCTAGATGCTCAGTTGGATCGATGAAATGAAGCATGGCTTGTTTGCATAGAATCTCGGGCCATCGGCTTGTTCTCATGCGAGTTTCTCATTTCCAATTCTTCCAACCTTCTAGTTAAGGTTGAAACTTTGGCTTTCATGTCCATGTCCACCGGAAGAGAGTACATGCCACCCCTTGTACTTGGTTAAGGTCTCATTCTTTCCATCTCCCTTGGGTTAGGCTCATCCCAACCTTTTGAAGCTTCAACTACATAACCCAGGAAGTCCAAAGCTTCCTCTGGATGTTTGCTCAAGAAATCTCCTCCACACATAGTCTCTAGTAGTTGCTTCATGGAAGGAGAATTCCATCATAAAAGTAGCTGACCAACAGCCATGTGTCAAATCCATGGTGAGGACAAGCATTGAGCGCTTCCATATATCTTTCCCATAATGCATAGAATTTTTCATTCTCAATAGCTTAGAAGGTGGAAATCTACCCTTCGTACTCATTTTGTCTTCCGTGGAGTGGAGAAGAATTCCTTCGAAAATACAATAGTCTCAATCCAGCTCTGATGCCCGCTTTAGAGAGTTGAGCCAATTTTGGCTTTATCCTTAAATGTGAAAGGAAAAAACTTGAGCCTCATTAAATCCACTGTGACAATCTCCTCCTTGAAGGTGTTGCAGACCTCCTCAAACTCTCTCATGTGCGAATAAGGGTTCTCACTCTCCATGCCATGAAAAGTGGGTAAAGGAGGTAAGGCCCACAAGGCCTGAACAATCATTTGGTCGTTGTGAGGCACAATGTAGAGTATACTCATCCGAGGAGGGTGTATGTGGTCCTTGTTCATATGCATTGAATTTCCTTTCCACTTCAAGGACTTTGTCGTTTCGTGTGGAGGTTCCATCGGGTTTAAATGCAGGCACAATTCAGAATTTGATTCCTGTGTAATACTGATTTTACTAATCTGCCTTTTGAATTCATAAACCACTAGAACATCAACTCCAAAACACTGGATAACACCAAAAAGAAACCAAAACAATTCTACAAAAAAGGTTAATGTTAGCTAAAAAGAATAAAAATAAAAAATATATATATAAACAGTGAAATTAAATTAAATAACCTAGCTGTAAACTACTAGACATAATGAAAAGAAAAGAAATTCACCAAAAGTCAGGATGATGATCACAGTGTTCAAGATAATCGTCATTTGCACTAAGGCACCGTCCCTGAAGAACGACGCCATTCGACTTTTATACGCTCAAAACCCAACAAGTGTTCTTAAATCAAACAATATTTATAACTCTAACACCTTCGTATCAAGGGCAGAGGATAGCTACTATATACGCTAATTTAGGATCGTCCATAGAGATGGGTTTTCTTCGTAAATGACTACGCTGGTGTTTAAACTAGTGAATTCATTTTGGATTTTGGATTGTTATAAAAAGAGTGGATTTTTGTGGTGAAAACTAAAAGTAAAATGAGTTAAAATGTAAATGTTAGGTCACTGGGCTTAGGTTACTAGGGTAAATGAGGGTTTCTCGAGTCTTTTCCTCACGTTGGGGAGGATGACCTATAGTCATCTCCCGAACCGATTCTTCACTTAGCTATAAAAGCTGACCCAAAGTAAATATCCTTTGCAAATGGTATTCATTGAGCATTAATGGCCTCAGACAGTAAAAACATGTCTCCTTGACTCACCTTCCAATAGCTCATAAATGATAACTAACAAACACCACTGGATCTAGCAATAAGCATCCAATGAGCCTTATTTACCAAGTAATCACATTCAAGGTGACTCAAAGGGATCTAAACCTAGAGGAAAACACATAAATGTCAGTGAATACCTATGTTGAAAACATAAGAACCCTTCATTCGTCAGTTCCTTGCCCCATGCCTTACTATGAATGAGGGGGTTTAGCCACTCATCCTCCGAAGCTGTCATCCTCGAGGGTGTTTGAAGAAGAAAATTAGAGAAAATGAAAGAAAATGAAAAGGAAACAAGAGGTTGTTCGACAAGCTTCCCCAAAAATTCAATAAATCAAAAGTTTTTTTTTTTTTACAAAGTGTTCTTTGGTATTATATACCATCAAAACAAGATCTTAGAAAGAAGCAAAGAGAAGAAAAAAACAAAAATCTCCCTCCTAACGCCTTCCATCCGTCGTCCATCCTCATTGACTTTTTTTTAATTATTATTATTATTATTATTATTATTATTATTATTTGAATAAATGGTTCATATTACCTCATTCGGATCCATTTCTGCCTCGAAAAAATTTATTTCTTTTCAGTTCACTTTATTATAAATGAACTTAGTTCAAGCCATTTCCTAACTTTCGAGATTTCTGTAAAAATCTCGTCCATGACGTCACGGGCGACTTATCACCCAAAAAATCGTAAAATATTCTAACTGTCTCAAAATTCGACGAAATTTTTCTAGGTCACTAGATTTCGAGAGACAAATTTAACGGCGCAAATCAAAGTCATTATCCGAGATATAGAGAATAATTTTCGTAGCTTCTCAACCACTGGGCAATTTATTATAATTTTACTGTTTTGAAATTTCTATTTTTTTTTCCATAATTTGTACATTCACTCTCCACTTTCCTTAATTGCAAAAGTGTCACAATTCTTGAAAACTTTACAATTTCACCCTTAAAAACAACTTTCAAAAAATTCCATGGCATTAAAATACCAAGGAAGCCCGGGTGCAATCTACGTTGACCTTAGGATTACTGTCGTACCACTCCATCGAGAAGTGGCGTTACAAATCCTCTCCTCCTTAAAAACATTTCGTCCTCGAAATGAACAAAACTAACATAAAGAGGATACCTTATTCTGGAAACAACTGAGGATATTGACTATGCATCTGAGCCTCTGACTCCCACGTAGCCTCTTTAATCCTATGATTCCCCCATAATACTTTAACTAAAGGAATGGCCTTATTCCGCAAAATCTGCTTTCTGCGATCTACTATCTTCATTGGCTGCTCCTTATAGGTCAAATTATCCTTTAGTTCTACTGGCTGATCTTTGAGTACATGGGATGGATCTTGAATGTACTTGCGGAGCATGGATACATGAAACACATTATGAACCTTAGACAATTCTAGAGGAAGGTCTAGTCTATATGCTACTGGTCCCACTCTGGCAATAATCTCATATGGCCCTATGCATCTGGGCCTCACCTTTCCTCGCCTTCCAAATTTGAGGACACCTTTCCAAGGGGAAACTTTGAGGAAGACCCTGTCACCCACCTTAAACTGTAGATCCCTACGATGTTTGTCCGCATAACTTTCTCGTTTGGCCCCCGAGATCTGAGTCTATCTCGAACAACTGGATCTTATCTAAGCTACATCTCAGACTAACTCGACCTATCGCCTCTCCTACTTCATCCCAAGCATACGGGAGTACGACACTTTCGGCCATACAATGCTTCAAATGGAGCCATGCCTATACTGGATTGATAACCATTGCTTGCAGCTAACTCCATCATAGATAAAGCGCATATCCCAACTCTTAAACCACGCATGCTCTAAGCATATCCTCTAGCCTAAATAGCCCTTCGACCGACCATCGGCCCGAGGGATGGAAAGTCAGGCTAAAGTGCAATCGAACCTATGGCATCTTGTAACCTGGACCAAAATCTAGATGTGAATATGGGGTCTCGGTCTGAGACTATCGATATGGGAACACCATGTAATATAACTATCTCCTCCACATATAATTGGGCTAACTTGTCTAACGGGTCATCATTCCCACTTCCATACAAGAATCGGAAGGGGCTCTATCTTCCTGCAAGCTTCTAGTGCTCGCCCTTCACCACGATGTGTTAGGTATCCGGATTACGAATCTACAATTTCCTTCTTCATGCCCTTCCACCAATAATGCTCCCTTAGAGTATGATATATCTTGGTGCTACCAGGGTGCATGGTGTATGCTGAAGAGTGAGCCTCTTCCATGATTTCCCTTTTTAGTTCACCTATTTCAGGTACACACATTCAACTCCCTCTAACTATTACGCCATCGTCTCTAATTTGGAACTCTGGTTTCCTACCACCCTTAATCTCCACCCTTAACTTAATCATCTCTAAAACCTGCTTCTGACCTTCCTTGATCTGATCCACGAGAAGAGGATGAACATAAAAGGATGCCAATCGCTGTCCCCGTGACGCCTACTCCACAACCGACCCCAAAGATCTCAATTTATCAACAATGGGAGATATCGTCATAGATAAAGCATAGGAACCCTCCGGCTTCATTTTAAGGCATCGGGCCACTACATTGGCCTTCCTGATGGTACCCCATCGTGCAATCATAACTTAATCACCCAAACCACCTGCCGCTGCCTTGCCAAGCTCTTTCCGAACAGCGATGAGCGCTCCAAGCTCCTATGACTATGAATATCCGATGGTGGTCAATCGTATAGATCATGTCTCCAAATTTTTAGAGCGAAAACCACTGCTGCTAGTTCTAAATCATGGGTCGGGTAGTTTTGCTTGTGCTTCTTTAACTGACGAGAAGCATAAGCTATCACTCTACCATCCTACATCAAAACACACCCTAACCCTTGTCTAGAGGCATCACTGTACACCACATAACCGTTCTTTCCCGATCCAGAGGCTAACACCGGGAGCCAGCCACTGATCCGCCCCACCTCAAAACTATGCTGGCAAGTATCTGACCACTCGAATTTCTGATCCTTTTTCAATAGATTAGTCAACGGGGTTGCTATCTTCAAAAATCCCTCAACAAATTTCCTATAATAACCTGCCAATCCAAGGAAACTGTGGACTTCAGAAACATTCGTAGGCGGCTTCTAGTTCACTATAGCTTCGATCTTTTAAGGATCCACACTAACACCTTCTTCCGAAATGACATGACCTAAGAAAGCTACTTTGTCCAACCAAAACTGGCACTGACTAAACTTAGCGTATAACTGACGCTCTCGAAGAATCTTCAATACTGTCCGGAGATGCTCTGCATGTTCCTCTGGACTACTTGAGTACACTAGAATGTCATCAATGAATACGATCACAAACTTATCTAAATATGGACTGAATACCATGTTCATCAAATCCATGAATGCAAATTTCGGGCATTAGTCAATCCGGTCGGCATCACTAGAACTCGTAGTGACCGTGATCTCGGCCCTAAAGGCGCCTAGAAACATCATCTCTCCTGCACTTTAGCTGATGGTAGCCTGACCTTAGGTCAATCTTAGAGTATACATGAGATCCACGCAATTGGTCAAATAGCTCACTATACGAGGAAGCGGATACTAGTTGCGTATTGTGCTTCCATCTTTCTTCTTTACGAAGAGAATTGGAGCTCCCCACAATGAGGCACTAGGTCAGATGAAGCCCTTGCTTAATTCTCTCAATGTTTTCAATTCTTTCTAACTCAAGAAGCACCATTCTCAGATGAGGAATGATATCTACTGTCCCTAGAACCAGTTCAATAACAAAACTCAATTGCTCTATCTCTGCAAACTCAAATATTATCCGGAAAGACATCCGAAACTCTTTCGACTACGGGATGTCTTCCGACGCATCCCTCTGTCTCCTATCCACCACAAATGCCAACTTAGCAACCTTCCGGGCATTTTCTAGGCGGTCATGGCATTAATGAGACTAGGGCAATCTCTTTCCATTCCTCGAAATATCACGCCCGGTTCTCCGAAGGAACCAATCTTACTTCTTTCTGCAGCACCCATGTGGCTCTATGCCTGGATAACTAGTCCATACCCAAGACTATATCGAAATCACGGATACCTAACACTATCAAGTCTGCTGGAAAATCCATATTCTGGATCACTAATCTGCTGCCTAGAACTATCCTTTCGGATATCATAGTATCCCCATTAGGTACGAAAACCACCATACGACCATCTATAGGCTAGGACTCTATCTAATGCCTCTTAGTGAATGGTACTGAAATAAATGAATGAGTGGCCCCTGGGTCCACCAATGCATATGCATCATGATCGTAAACTAAAATAATACTAGTAATCAAGTCTAGTGATGCATCTGCATCCTGCTAGTGATCAGAATACCCGAGCCTAAGTATTTAGTCCACTCGAACTGCCTGTGGAGTCTTCCAGCCTGTGCCCTAGGAGTCCCATTCACCACCTAATTAGGGCTCTACTGGAGATCTCCCTCTGGATCTGTCCCCCACTTCAATCATCAATCGACCCATCTTCCATTGCGCCCCTATTATCAAAATTTCATCGGGCAGTGATTTAAGTGACCCGAGATAGTGAAGTTTATTATGATCTTCCGGCCTTTGCTAAAGATCTAGAGCTCAGAGACTCTATGCAGCTAGTGCAGAGGTACTCCTTGGAGCCATTTATGACCCCCACGCTAGTTTTTCTACCCTCGGGTGGTCATCGAGCTCTACCACACTATGACATCCAAGTGAGAGACCAATCCGACTGCTATTCATTTTACTATCAATGGCCGAGCAGGGATAATTCAGGCCACGGACATTGCAACTACGTTCAATTTGTCGGTGGTCCTAGCCAACTCGATCGATTACAGATAGTGGCCTCATCCCTCGTCACGGGAGATGGTATGTTTATTATCCCAGGACATGATAGTCGGGCCCATCTTATTCAGGAGGCAGCTTCCCCCGAGTATGCTTCTTATCGATCATATATTGTTGTCCAATCTATTCCCGCTCCATCATCTTGTACAAAGGTGAGGAGCTATTCTGGAAGCTCTATATCGTATATCTGAGGGCTTTGGGTTCAGTCCTGTTGAGCTCGTCATGACCTCCTTGTTCCATTTCGAAGACAAGGTCCATTGCAGGAACCTGACCCAAGCTGAGTCCATTCCCCTCCTATTCCCGAGGCTATTATGTCAGGTATTAGAGCATATTGGTTTTCCCATCGAGCCCAAAACCAGCCGCCAATAGATTGCGAGGTCGTCTTTACTTATTGACATGCGATTATGCCCCACTCTTATCATCTCCCACCTCCGGATCTAGCTGAGGATCAGCCCGTAGTTGACCTTCCTATAGAGGATCAACCACCTCTTGCAGTACCTACAGAGGAGCCTCTAATTCCAGCATCCTCAGCTCCATCTCCAGCTCCAGCTCCGGCTATCACTGCTCCATCGTCTACAAATAGCTCCGCAGATCCTCTCAGACCTCCGCAGGCCCCACTTCCCAAGACTACCCTATAGATTCTCCCCGACCCAAGACTACAAAGACCAATTAATTACAAAGATATCTCATTATCCGCTTGGGACTTTCTCACCATTATGGATGCAGTACGCACCTTCTCAGCCACATCCGCATCTTTTGCGACTGCCCATGCAGCCCTAGCTAAGAGGATAACACGCACCGAGGTCGTCATCGCTCATACCAACACCATGCTCGCACAGAATCAGGCCATCCTCATGCAGATTCAGAGTCACCTGGGCCTACCTCTGATTTCCCCACGCGCTTGCCCAGCCTCTTCACCATCCTCCACAGAGCCGTAACCTCTACCCATCCAAATTTCTACAGCCTCTTCTTAACTCGCTTATAGCAGCAGAGTAGCAAACTATTCCTCCAATTTACACCGCACCACCTCAAACTTACCACCCAGATGAGGATGACTCCAATTAATCGCACACCATCGTAGGGAGGGTAGCACTTCCTTCTCTAACTTTCCAATCCAAGCCCCATTGCGGACAATGTAACATTTGGTTGGGGGGGAGAGTTAGCGAAGGAAGTGGCTTTTACATTCATGTTTTTGTTGCTATTTTGAGCAAAGCCAATTTTGTGATGTCCAATGGCTTGCTATTTACCCTTCTCGTGAAGCTGTTAGTTTTTTGTTTGTAAAGATGAAAATTTTGTTATATCTCTTTATACATACCATACAACTTATATTTAAGGCTTCAAAATCACACCCTTTTTTTTTTTTTTTTTTGCCTAGCCTGCAATTTGAAAAACTAAAACATTGTCCAATTCTGTTGATTTTAGATTAGTTTCATGCATGATTGAGTGGATGATCAATTGAAGTCTCATTGTTTTCAACCTTTTTCTTCGACCTTTAGCTAACCACACACAGTGCACATTAGGTTTCAACAATAACCTGAAAAATTTCATAACCTCCTAAGCCTTGCAAGAACTGACTCTAGTTTCGTTGGACCACCCACAGTTAAGGATCCCCATGAAAAGAAGGTCAATGAAGTCTTCTAAAATAAAAAGAAAAAGAAAAGAAAAGTCGTGACGCTTTGCCTTGAAACTCAAGCACGGTCCGAAGGGTATACGACGAAAGTCTTTAAAGCCCGTCTCTCTCTAAGCCAACTAGTCGAGTCACCGACTCTCAGGCTCGCTACATGGGTGGACGGGTGAGGATTGAAGAGTTATGGTGATGCTAGAGCTCTGCACTCATTTGGAGTCCGGTGAAACCTGAAGAGTTAGCGGTCGAAAGATCCTTATGACTTGATGCCCTAAACCTTAATTGGTTAGGAGTCATTAGTGGATCCCCGTTACATGGATTTTGGTGAAGTCGATGCCTCATCATTGCACCCCTACAACACAGAAAGAAGTAAGGAATATAAGTGGATCCTGATCTATTTAGGTCGGTTAGTGTACTAGGTCAGGCAATACTGTTGGGGGAGGCCTCATAAATATTGTTGAAAACTAATCATACAAACACTTAGATTTTGGTGGAAGTTTCAGGTTGATTCTCTTTAGTTGGAAACTCTTCTAACACTTGATTCTGTATGGCATTCGGTCTCTCGAGATAGTTATTGGGCAACATGGTGATTCATATCGAGGTTAGGCATTACCATTCACATTCTTTTGAATACCATTTTTGTAAACATAATTTTGATCATACTTGTCCTGCTCTCTTTCTTTCTTTCATTGCTAAGGGACTAGCAATGTGTTTATTGGGAGTGGATTGGGCACTCCAAATAGCGCTTATTTTGAGCCTTGTTTATTGCAAGTTTTGAGCACTTTTTGTGTACTAATCAACTTAATTAACCCAATTGACACATTAAGGTCCCTACTATACTTCTGATCGCATTTTGTGGAAAATTTTGTAGTTTTTGCAGGTTTACTATGCCAAAATCATTGAGTCGACTCAAACACGAAGAATCCAAGCTGAACTCAGAGCTATAGGTCTGAAGCTAGAAGGAAAACATAGCAGAATCCAAGAGAAATTAGGTCACTATAGAAATTTCGCAACCTGCTTCCTCCTATGTCCTGTCTGACCCCGTTTAACTTCCTTTTTGTGATTTTTCCAATTTTGCCCTTCATGTATTATGGGTAATGAGGGTATTTGTGTATTTTTGCTTATTTGAGCACTATATAAGCTCAAATAAAATCTTGTAGAGAGATTCTCATTTTTTGCTTTTGTTGGATATAGAGCTCCTGGGCAGGAGTTTTCCAGCTACTTTTTCTTTCCCTCATTTTCTTTGTTTTTCTTTCATTTTCTCAGCTGCCAAACACCCCTTGAGGATGACAACTCAAGGGATGGTTGGCTAAACCCCCTCCATCCTTGAAGATGAGGGTTACTAGACTAGGGTCTTGAGGTAAAATGTTGGTTCTCTTACTTTTAATGTTAACATTTATGATCATTTATGTTTCTGTCTCTCACTCAGGTTTAAATCTCTTAAATGTACCTTGATTAATCTGTATTTGGCAAACTTTTAGGGTTCAGTGGACGCTTATTACTAGATCCACTGAGATTCATTAGTTGTCTTTTATTAGTTACTGTAGGGTAGATTTAGGGAATGTGTTCTTACTGCTCAGGAGCATTTATGTTCATTAAATTCTATATTTCAAAAGGAAAAATTATTATGGTTCAGTTTTTATAGCTGAACAAAAATCCGGTTCGAGAATTGACTATAGGTCATCCTCCCCAATGCGAGGAAAAGAACCAAGAACCTCTCATTAACCTTAGGACCTCAACCTCAGTAGTCCGATGCTTCAAGGAGTTCTTTTTCATATTTTATTTTAGTTTATTTTCAGTTTGCAAATTACCAACCCTCACTGTTTTTTCCAAACCTTAAAATCCAAACCAAATTAACCAATTTGAGCTTAATTGTAAATCATTTGTGCGAAGAAAACTCATCTCGTTGCTCGACCTGGGGTACCATTATACTGCTAGCAGCTATGCTACAACAAGTAGAGAGATATGATATGTTGTTTTTTATTCTGAATGCCAATTCTCTAACCCCTGTCGAATCATCTGCGAATCAATAACTTAATATCTCAATTTAAGTAGAGTAAGCATATTTGATGAAATAAGTCTATATTACAATTTAAAGTTAAAAATAATCTTAAATATTAAGTTCAAATCATTAAGTTATTTTTAGTCTAAATTTTTTTGTCTTATTTACTTATATCTATCTAAAAATATATTTAATAATCATCACTCCATATCTCATTTTTCACAATTATATCAATTATATACATATATATATGTATATATATTAAAAAATAAATAATAAATTTTGAGTTATATAGTTTGATAATAATTCAACTTTTTTTGAGAAATATAATAATAATTCAACTTAATTTGAAATTTTAATTAATTAGCATTATTATAATCAAAATTAATTAATTAATGATAAAATTAGTAGAAGGTACAGGTACATGAATTCTTCTGTTTACAATCGAATTAGTAAAATAGTTACTAATTTAAGGCAATTATTAAACTTCCAGATTTATTTACAAAGCAGGGCTTGAACCCATAGTAGCATGCCAAACTTCACACTGGGCACTGGCTGGGCCCAATAATCAGGACCAAAAAGTATGAAGCTTTGACACCTGGGGGCCATGAGGTACATCTATTACTACAGGCTCAAATTTGAAGTACATATGAGAATTCCTCACAAACTGAGGTCCTTTCACAACCTTAAAAAGATTGAATATGATCTAAAAGGCCCAGTTTGTCCAAGCCCAAAACCCCAAATGGGCTTGAATGGCAATTTGATTTTGGGCCATATTTGGGAGAGTAGCGGAAAATTAAGAAAGGCTGATGGTGGAGAGAGGTTAGGTGAGGTGCATGAGATATTTCCATATATTTATCTTTACTTAACTAACACACTGGGAAAGATTGGATATGCTTTTGTCTCCTTTTTATGTAAAAGCTCCACCCAAACATTATAAAATTCAATTAACCAGCTAAGATATATATATATATATATATATATATATATATATATATATATATATATGTACATATATATACATTTTACATATATAGACACACATTATCCTCACATCTTTTCAAGCCAAATAAAATATGGAGCTGTTGTTGTGGCACCTATATACATGCTAAACTAATAATAATAATAATAATCTTCAAGTGGGTATTCATCACTTTCTCTTTCTCGCCCAACATATCTCCCTTAAAATCTCATCTCACCCTTTTTTTAGTCTCTTCCTCCTATATCAAGATTGATGCTTGGGATTTTGAACATGTTCTTTCATTATTAGAATTAATACTAATTAATTAATTAATTGATTAATTAATTAATGATGATGATGAAAGTAATTGACCTAGATAACAAGACTTAAATTCCAAAAGACCTCTAGGCCTTTTGAATGGGAGAAGGGTGACCAAAAAGGGAGGTAGTCATCACCAAACCTAAGCCTTAGCTAGTGGGCGCCACAAAAGAGATTATTAATGGAGAAACAGAAGTTGGGAGGAAAAGGTCTAGTTGAGTTGAAGAGAGAATGAATTAAAAAATGGAGAGAAAGGGGAACAGGTGAGCATGGTGGTCTAAAAGCCTGCAAATCCACAAAAAGATGAGCAGGAAAAAAGGCAACTTGTGCTTTGTCATCTACTTGTTCCATGCCCTCTTTAACTGCACTTCTTAACATTCCATTTTTATTATAAATTAAACCATTAGAAATAATAATTCTAATAATCTGCCCTTTTCTTTATTATTCTATTTGGAATGGACTGTTCAGTGGCATATGAAGGGGTATAAAAAATTTGGAAATGGTGATTGGTAGTAAATAAAATAAAAAGAAAAGGAATACTGATTCCACAGCCTTATCTTTTAGCCACCCAGAATAATGAAAAAGTAGAAAAGTTTCAGATGTCAGCCTCTACTTTTTGAGGATAGGTGAAAAAGTTGATGCAATCAGTATTTCTTCCAAGACAATCCTTTTCTTTTGAGGGTTTAGGTAAACCAAGTGGGCTCCATCTTAGAAAAGCATGAGGGAAGAGAAGAGGAGAGAGAAAATTTAGTATGCGCCTTTAGGAACCCAAGTGGGGCCCACAAAGAGTTTTTTTTATTTTATTTTTTATTTTTCCACCACCTTGGTAAAATTGATCTTTGGAGCATTCCTCAAAACTAACCCACTTCCCACATCAGCCTATATATTCATACTCAACTAATTTTTATCATTTTGTCAATGTTGATTTCAAGTACTTTCCTTAACACAACAATCACTTTCTCTAATTATTTTAGCTTTTACTTTTTAATAATGACAATTTTTAAAAAAAATTTAGTCTTTTCCTATTGGATACCCATTTAATGTCTTTGATATATTTTGTTTTTTCTTTGACAACAATAATTGATCATCTACGTCACCCAACTTTTAATTGTGTGAGTGGAACCAGATATATTCACATTTTTAATTATGAGTAGATGGAGTGGAATTTTCTTGGAAATAAATAAATCTTAGTTTCTGATTGTAGTGGTTTTATGAGGCATTGATAAAACCAACCATTCATGCATGCATGAACATATGTATAACTGATGTTGAGAAAAATGTGAGAATGTGCAATGCATGTGTGATATAAAAGTGAGAAATGATTGGATATTACTCAACCTCAAATTTGAAAGTTTTTTAGTCTTCCCCAAATGAAACAATTTTCCTAATTAGCACATTTTAGTAGCGGTCTTACTATTTACACCTAACCTTTCTCTTGTATTTTTCCAACTTTCAACTTATTAACTTTTTTATTAAACCACCAATCACATTTCACAAATCCTATTTATTAATTAATATTTATTAGAAATGACCATGAGTCAAGTTTCCGATCGAAAGTTTCGAATTTAACACTCTATCCGGACCCCCTTACATTTGTTTAAATCTAATATCCTAACAGTATTGGTAAGCACATGGCTATAATAGACAAGACAATGTTTTGAAACAAAAAAAAAAAAAAGATCCCCAATTGAGTTAGTTAAGTCCTAATTTTGCAATAATAACAACATGCATAACACATCTTAATGATTTCGCAACCCTTGCATTAAATATAATGTCTTTTTGTTTTTTGAAAGGAAATATAATGTCTTATTATCTAGTTAGGTCAGCACTTTAATGTGAACATTAGTGAAGAACTACTATATAAAGGATAATGCATCTTGTGGTGTCCATCTATTTGTTTTCTCACTAATTTGATTTTTTCTATTCAAATAAAAGAAGCATATATATGTTAATAAACATGATATTTATATTAGTCGCAAATCTTATATATGCTTGGACTTTTACAATAATTGGTTATTTAACATGGTATCAGAACTTGATTTGATAAAAGATTTTGAGTTTGAGTCACTTTTTTATAAACTTTATGGTTTTTTTTTTTACTTTTCACATATGCAGATCCGGAGTCGTATAAATGTGAGAAGAGCATGTGTTGAGAAGGGGAGTTAGTTGTTTAACAACATATTAATACCAACTCTTACAATTAAAATGAATCTATTAAATTCACATTCTTGTTATAGATTTCACAAATTAAGCATTACATAAGGTAGGCCCAATCATTGTAGATTGTAATATGGAGTTTGGGTATTTTTGAGCGAAGCCCACTAGACCCAATTACCATAGGGTTTAGGATAGTCGTGGAGTCACAAAGAGATGTTTGATATAAGGGTGAGGCCTAAGGGTGAAGGTGGAGGATGCAGTTGGCAATTATGATGGTAAGGAATGATGACTGTAAAAGATAGTGTTGAAGGTGATTATGAAAATGTAATCAAAGATGGAAAAATTAGCATCCATGATGATGATGATGATGATAACGGCATTTGGTGTCCACCTAGGAGGAATAGAGATGAAACTTCATCCCACAATAAGTCAATTTAATACAAAGAATAGAAAACATTGCTTTTATCTTCATGATACAACTTATCAGGATGGTATGAACGGAAATGATGCTATTAGCCCCCATTCAGCCTCATCAGGTGAAGGGGTTGGTTATAACAACATTTTGTCAAAAAAATTATTAATATTATTTTTATGAATGGATATAAGGTTGAACAAAGAATTGCAGTAATCATCAAAAACAATTTTTTTTAACATGTATATATATATATATATATATATATATATAAGAAATTCTAAACTCCAAATATGTGAATCAATATTACAATTATCATTTTTAACTAATTAGTCTTTTATTTTATTTGTTTCTCCATAAATATGATAATAATTGAAGATATTTATATTCTGACCTCAAAATATTTGAATCCGTATTATTCATTGTTCTATTTGATTTTTTTGTTAAAGTTAAATAATTGGTTATTCTATTTAATTCTCCATAAATATTACAATAATTGAAGATATTTAGATTATGAGAGCCTCTAAACATTATTCATTAGTAAAAAAAATGAACGAAAAAAAAAAATCAATAACAACTTTTGAATACCCTTTCAATCAAGTCTAAGAAACCGTTCTCTCTCCCAACTGAAAAAAGTTAATTTAAAAAAAAATTGAAAAAACAAGAGGATCAGATCGGACTTTGGAGAATGAATGATGGTGGGTCTATCTTTAGATGCAAAGACAACCCAAAGCCAGCCCCAAGTCAGTTATTGTTCAGCAATGATAGTGAAATTGTTAACACTACACCACAAACCACCACTCCCATTCCTTTCCTCTAATTTCTTTGGACAAAATGTAATTTGAATTTTCAACCTTCTTTTATTCAAAGGTTGGGCTTCCCATTTTCTCTCTCGTCCCCGCATGTCTCCACTACACCACTTTCAAAGCTAATAATTATGGTGTTAAAATCTGTTAGCTACATTCCCTCTTATTTTTCTATGTCATCATATGGATCTCTTCGGGAATTTGATTCCCAGGGTTTTTTATTTGTACAATTACCGAAATGCCCTCGCATGGAGAGGCCAAAATAGGCAAGGCAAGTCCAATCGTATTAAAAAAAAAAAAAAAAGAAGTCTCTATCACCCTTGAATACGAAGGGGGAGATAGAGAGAGAGAAAGCAAAGGCCGTCTCTTCTCCGAGAGTGGCTTTTTCAAAAAAGGCATTTATGCAAAGCATGGAAATTTCGTGGTAAAGTTAACCACCGGCCGAGAGGAAACCTTTTTAACCGTTTTGGAGATATCTAAAAGTGGTTGGGCTGCTGAATCAAAAGTCCAAATCATGGACCATCCCACCACCACTTGGGTGTCGTCGTCGTCGCCGCCGCCGCCGACGACCTCCACCACCACCACCCCCACCACCATTTGGCCTCTCCGGCCCCTTCTAGAAATGTTGGACCGACCCACCTCTTTCACCTTTGATTTTGACATTGTGAAGATATTTATCCCATTCAAAACGCGTTTCGTTTTGACTAATAAACGTACGTAGTGTGTATGCGAAAGGAAAAATTGATTCCTTTCCTTATCATTCAACCGTCATGGATTTATACCTCGCAAAAACTCTTCTCAACCTCCGCGTCAGTTAAAAGACAATCATTTTTTAGCAAGTTGCCACGTATTAATCTTTAAATCTTTATCATATTCTCAAATTAATTAATCTGAGTCAATGATTGATTGTAATTTCTTTCTTTAAAAAAAAAAAAAAAATGAGACGAAGATTTCAATACTAGAGTGCTTTTGACAAAGAATATAATGATTAGTTTGAAAATCTTCATTCACATCAAAGCGCAAGTCTAGGGATGATAGATGCTTTTTGTCCATATTACTTAACAAAATATTTGGTTTATAATAAGGAAGGTAAATATTTATCCTTTCATCCCAATATCACTACAGGAGTCAGGTGGACTTCCGGATGATATGATTCCACATGAATCCTTTTTTGAAAAGTCTGTTTCATGTGGGTTGAGATAAAAAGTTTGAGAGAAAAAAAAATTGGAAACCTTTATTAGGGGAGATTAAATAAATAAATAAATTGAGGTGGTGCAGCGCAGGATGTGTAGGAGGGAGGGGGAGTGGTTGGTTTTTGTCTGGATTCCAAAAAGGGTGATTTGACAGGAGGAAGGACACAAGTATAAAGGTGTAAAGGTGTGTGTGGGTTGCAGCGGAAAATGCCACCCTGCCTTTTCCTCTCTCCCAACTTTTCCGTATCCAAACAAAAACAAGTGGAGCTTTCCCTGCGACTATAAAACTATTTTTTTTTTTTATTTCTTTATTTTTATATTTTCTTATATTCTAATATATATATATATATACAAAAACTGACGACTGTGTATGGGAACGGAGAGGATGACTGCCTTATCTCTTTCTGACTCATTGTTAATTTCCCATGCTACCCCTCACTTGTGTACGTGTTCTTAATAGCGACCCCTCCCTCCTAAGTTTTACTTTTTTTTTTTAAAACCATTTTTATTATTATTTTTTATAATTATATTTATTTTTTATGGTTGTATCTGGTTCCCATGTTTAAAAGATTCCAACTGTTGATCCGTGCATTTTTCAATTCCGATTTGCTCATCAAATCCAAATCTCAATTGAACCTGGTCTCAAACTGCTTGAACTAACGTTTGACCAGTGAATCAAATTACTTCAAAACTATATTCATTTATAATGATTTAACATAAATAAATTTTCTTAAAAAAACAAAAATAAATTTGATTTAAAATATAAATAAAAGTAATATGTTAGATTTTATTTTATTTTATTTTAGTCCCGTTTTCATTTCTTCTCCATTTTGTTTTCCCTATATTTTCCCACAAAAATTTGAGATCACCTTTAGGGTGTGTTTAGATTTTTATCTGAAGTAATTTGTTTTTAAAATTTTAAGTGATTTATATTGTTATTGTTTTAAATTTTATTACAAATTTTGATGAAAGAAAGAAAAACTAAAATTTGAACTTTTCTAATTAAACATAAAATAATTTTTAAAAATTTTTTTAGTACTTGAAAAAAAACAAACACCATTTGCCTCTTTTAAGAATCTTTATATCTAAAATAAAATTCATTAATTTTATATTTTCTATATGATTGATTATTGGTTTGGACATTAGAACGAGGATTAGAGGATTGTTGAGAATGGTTATCATATTTTTCCTCTTGACTGAATAAGACAAAAGAATGGAATAAAAGCATAGAAGCAAATGGGTTTTTAAAATCTCGCAGGAATTTGGTGAGATTTCGTTTCCCAATGGGAGCGCGTGAGCGTACGTTTGCATCGATCGATCGGGAGTCCAAAAAGCTTTCCTTTTTATAAAGTAATGTGGTAAAAGGTGATGTATCTTCTAAGATAGAAACATTGTGGCAGACGTTTCTTCGTTTCCCCTTTTGCTTGGATTTCAAGAATGGTCAAACTACCTTTTTTCTTTTTTTCTTTTACAAGCACCCCTTTTCTCCGAATATCCAATTGAATATTTGATTGAAATTTAATTTAATTGTGCGCTGCGTGGAGTGGTTGAAGCAAGCTCCATGACGCCCTCTTTCACTTTTGTACATTCTCTTTTTTGGATCAAATATTATCATGTTCTATATTTTTAATAATTATGATGGGTCATATATATGTATGCAAATATTAAATATGTTCATGCTATCAAGTCTAATTAAAATAATCTTATTGGAATTAAGTAATTAGTTTTAAGGGTATAATTGTTATAAAATTAATATGTGGATATATTATAGATATTTTTAATTTGACTTGTGATCAAATTAGAAATATCTAACATAATATTACTAGTATAAAATTAGGATTATTGATGAGTATGCTTTATACTCATTTTATTCCTATGTTATACTTATATTTTTAGTAATTTTAATATATAAATAAGTGATCTAATGCTCTAAATGTTTAATTTTGTGATTAAGTACGTGTATGAGACGTATAGGCAAAACAAAGAGATAAAGGCTGAAAATCGACAAGCTAAGCCTGACAGCCAGTGCTATGTTTTGATGTTTTCAGCTTCAAGATAATCCCAAATGGCTACAATATTTATATGGATGGATATGAGACTTACAAGGCTTTCAAAAGATACCTTATTCACTCAATTTAGACTTCAAATGGTCAGGTTATAACGCTTGGTAGTTGAAGAAAGAAGAGAAAATAGCTCAAAAGTGACTAGTTTGAGCATTTTGTACATTCAATCTTTATAATCATTTATAAAGTTTTTTAATTAAATGCTCTAGATTTTATGGCTTTAGAATCTTCACGTAGTAGGAACACCAAATCGAGTTCGGGATGACAAAGTGTAGCCTTATGAAGTTTGTGCAAAAAAGCAGCTGCGAGAAGCATTAGCGGCGTTGTAGAGAGCTTAGAAACGCTATAGCCTGACGTTGCCAAGCGACGTCGCGATGTTCGAGGTTGGTTTTAGGTAAATTTTTAGCCTATTTTGAACCCATAATTGTGGGTTTTAAATCCTCAAATCCTAGAAACATAAGGGGTGATGGATTTTGGGCCTTTTTTTGGGATGAACAAGCTCCCTTTAGGTGGAAACACCCCAGGGTTTGTTCTAGGAGAGCTTCTAGATTTTGTTCTTGGAAGAGGAAGAACACTTGAGAAAGAAGAAGATAATGGAGGAGAAAAAGGGAGTTTCAATGCCAAAATTGTTTTCTCTCTTTCCTTTTCCGTTTTTCTTTCTTTTGATGGTTGTATTTACTTTTCCACTTATGTTTTAGTTAATTTTCTTAGGGTTTAGATGTAGTCAAAGACATGTTTGTATGAATCTCTTATAATTTATATTGATTGATGTTTTATTTCATATTTATGTTGAGTATTTCATTTGGATCTTAATGCTTGTGGGTGAATTTAACCAATATTTGCATGATTTGTGGTTTGATCAAGATCTGAGAAGTAGGAGTTAAAATTAGACCATGGATGATTTACCATATAATTATCATGAGATAGAGATATAAGTGAGATTAGATAAGGTATTAAGATTTCTAGGGTTCAATGCATCTTTAGTTATGATGGTTTGAGATAGAGATGCAATATAACATTTTCTAAGGGTAGTGTGAGGAAGCTCGAGAGAGATTCGAATATACATTAGTGAAATCGTCATCTTCATAATGAAATTGATAATTGATTAATTCGGTTAGGAGGTTCATACATGATTATTTAGGTGAAATATATGTCCTAAGGCTTTTTACTCTTTATAGAGTCGTCTTTGCATACTTAGTTCTTTTGTAATTTAAAATCTTTGCGATTTTCCAACCAATCAGATAAAGTCAGCTAGACTAGAGTCAATATTGGCCAAACTAATTCTTGACGGAATGATACTTTTACTTTTCACACTATATTACTTGAAACAACGTGTGCACTTGTGCACATAGGCGTACACATTTTATATAACACAAATCAGCCTATCAATTATGGTCCCCAATTTATACAATGAAAAAAAAGAATTATAGTTTTTCTTCGTCTCTACATCCTCATCACTAGAGGAGAGACAAATTCTTGTTAAAAGGGTTGTATCGAATTTGGAACATTTAACCCACATATTCAACGACTTCCTTCTCTACATCCTCATCACTAGAGGAGAGACAAATTCTTGTTATTAGGGTTGTATTGAATTTGGAACATTTAACCTACATATTCGACGACTTCCAGTAATGGATACAATATGATTATTTAGGGTTTATCTTTTATATATGATTTGAGTATAATACATTTGGAATTTCTATTATGTTTGTAATATTATTAAACTAGAAACATATGGTTAGTGTTAGAGAAGTGCTCTAAAGGCAATCGCCATTAGCACTTATTGTACGCACAACGTATTATTTAATATGAAAGGCTTCTTTGTTAATTTGATATTCATACGTTGAATTGATACAGATCTTTAATCGAATTAATGAAGTTCATGATACATAACATAGCATGAAGAAATCATGATGGGATCATGATAATAAGATTCCTATCATGTGCAATTATGTTAGTGTCTAAATTATCCCTAGTCATAGGATTAAAAAGATTGGACATTGTTGATTCGGATAGACTAGCACATGTCATACTCCTTGATTGGATCAAACAGTAGATCTTATAAACTGTGATCAATAGTTGATCAGAGTTGGCGTTTTGATGCTTGCTAAGAGTAGCTAAGTACATCGGGAACTATAATGGGTAATCTGGATCTCTATTTAAATGTAGATGATTGTCTCCTTCATAGCAATAGTGCAAGTATCATGGGCGAGTTGCTCAAGGATATCTTGGATCTTGATCACAATACTTTGTAATCACATTGCCTCTTAAGGGGTCGCTATTAGATGAGGATTGGGTATAGTTTGAGGTGTTCGGAGGTAGCGGGTGGCAATGAGGATTTGTCACTCCCAATAAAGGGAGAGTATACCTAAGGCCTCTTATCGGAATCATTACTCAGGAATCTCTGGCCATAGTGAAAATGTCTTGAGGAGTGTCTTCAAGTGCATAAAGGTTGAGTGATGAATCTGGGGACAAGATAAATATCACTTGGGCTAGGTGTGGCATAGCGATCCCAGTGGGAGCTACACGATTGTCCAACCATGGAACCAAGTAGGGGTATAGTTTGGTGAAGGGCCCGAATTAGTAGCGGTATTTGTCTCTATGGAAGGTATGCAATCAAACCTTGACTCCGGTCAATTGAGGTCATGATGTGTTGCTGAATAGTCTTGACTTGCTTAATTCAATGGATTGAATCAGTGGCCAAGCATGCTTAGGAACCTAATGGGTCACACACTTAGAAGAGTGTGGGAATTTGATATGATAGATTTAGATGTGATCCAAATATGAGGGAGTTAATTCTCATGAATGAAATGTCACGGGATTAGTGGAATCCCCGGATCGAAAGCCCTCACTTAGAGAGATAATAGGCTTGAGCTTGTACCTCGGCTTAGGGCTGTGTGGGACTCACCATAACACATAGGGATGCATGTTTCCTATCATCACTTAGAGTAAGGGGCATTTTGGTCATTAGACATGATGGGGGGTTTTCCCTATAAATAGAATGCTATGGAAACCCTAAAAGATGATGACCTTTTGAGAGAAAAGGGAGTTCATGAGAAAAGCCAAAGTGCTGTCATCTCCAAGAAAGTGTTCTAGAGATTGAGAGACCCGGGTTTTGGCTTCCTCTTCGGATAGGTACTTGGCTAGCACCGGGACCCTTTTTGAGACCGTTGCCTTGAAGGTTGTTGGCTTCACTCTTCGTGTGGATGGTGAAGTACATAAACTAGGACTTGGTTCACTTAGTTCAAGGCTGCTAGACCATGACTGGTTTGGAGCCCAGGCACAAGGTAATCCTACACCCTTCTTTGTTGTTAAATGGGTTTTGATGCTACTAGGGGTCCTTGGATGGGTTTTTGTTCGGATTTTTGTATTTCGCTGCGGCAAGTCTTGCCTCCACAAACTATAGTGGTATCGAGAACAACCTTGTGTGCATCAAAAATGGGTTTAATGTTGAGGTTTCGGTTTTTGGTACCCATTGGTTTTGAAGTTTCAAAATGAGATTTTGGTATGAAAAGGTTTAGATCAATGTTGTTCTTGATGTATGTGGTCATGAGATGATCTAGGATAGTTAATGAAGAGGAGCATTGGAAGTGAGTATTAAAAGTCCCAAAGATTGGATTTTTGCGACTTTCTCATCGTGACTTCGACTAGCGTCCGCGGCGTTAAGTATTCCAGCGTCATAGCGTCACTCATAAATTTCCAGCAACGTTGCAACGTTGGCACCCAACGTCGCGACGTTGTTACCTAACGTCGCGATGTTGTTACCCAACGTCGCGATGTTGTTCATTCGAATCCATAACGTCTTGACGTTTCAATGTTGCGACGTGACATGATGTGACGTGAAGTGACGTGACATGTTGTGACCTGAAGTGACTTGATATGACGTTTGAGTCAAACATGCCCAACGTCGTGACGTTCTAACATCACGACGTCATGACGTTCCAACGTCGCGACCTTCCAATGTCGCGACGTGATGACGCGGCGACTCCGCCGTTCTATTTATTACGCTTCTTGTATGGTTTTGTACAGTTTTGAACGCCTTATTTTAAGTGTGTTTGAAATAGAAATGTGCGAATTAAAACTGAACCGTTCAACTTTAAAATTTCTAGAATCATGGATTTCGAAAACCATGTTGAAATTACCTAAGAGAGAATTTTGGGCAAATACATCCTTTTGGAAAAATTATGGTTCAAGTGTTGAATCGGAATAATGGTTGAAGGAGTTGAACCAATTGGGAGTTTAAATAGGGTTTATGATTCAAGAAGTTGAATCAGGCTCCTGATTCAAGATGTTGAATTAGATTTATTCAAGTGTTGAATAAAAGGGTTATTTGTTCAAATGTTGAATGAAAAAGGATGTAGGACAAATTTAGTTCAAGTGTTGAATTGAGGTCATTGTTCAATTGTTGAACAAAACTAAATGGATCAATTTTTATTTCAATTGTTGAAAAACCTTTGATGTGCTTTTGAAATTATGGGGTACCATTACCTTCAACTTTCGATGGATTGCGTTAGAGAATGCATGTTTAAGGGTGTATGTTAGCATGATGGATGATTATGGACTTTGCCCAATGGTGATTGAGCATACTACATTTGGTTATTATTTCTTTTTGGATAAATAGTGCTTGTGTGTCCCTACCTCTCTCTATTCTCTCTATGTACTTCTCTTTTTATCTAAATCCCCCTCAAATTTAACTTGAGGTTATTCTTATTAAATGTATGTAATTAGATTACACAGGATTAGGATAAGTTGGAGAAGATGCAAAAGGAGAAAGAAGTGTGGAGAAGGAACCAAAAAAGAAGACCTTGAAGATTGTAAATTTATTTTAATTTTTTAAGGGTTGTAGTAATCATGCATATCCCTAGGTTTGACCAAGTCAATTCCATTATGGCTCATGGAATTGATTTTAGGATGTCCATAATCATGCCATGTAGTTAGAGTAACTATCTTTATAATTTCATGAGATGAATGGATAATGCATGCTAATGAAAAGGATGAGACTTAAATACAGAAAACCCTCCGTTAATAATATTAAGGCTAACGTCTTCCACTAATATGGTGTGAACGAGAGTCTTGGAGATTGAGGTTGTTGGGCTAACCCCAAGCCTTCCTCCACAAGAGCATGTTCTATCCATGGAAATGAGTTTTCCTGATTGGTAGGCTGGCCTTAACTAGACTCATTAGGACTAACCCTAAGGTTAATGTTGGATAGAGACGCAGCTGGGTTAGTATACATAAGATGTACACTTATCATGAGATGATAACCCAATGATAGTGCACAAATCAACAGTTGATAGCACTGGATTCGATAGTTGCATCGCATTGCAAATTGGAATAATTATTTATCTAAGATGTCTTGTTGGGATAACCCCAAGGTCACTCGAAGTGATATTGGATTCCTTAAATTGCGTATGAATGCAATTGGTATGATCAAGGATACCTACCATTTTGACCCGAGATAGTCATTTGGCTAACCCCAAAGGTGATTCCTGGATGATATCGACCGGCCTAGAGAACCCCATATAGGTTCCTCCCTGGACACAGCGAAGGGCTATGGATTCGCAATAAAATAGTGGGAGCCATAATGCGTGATTATCAAGCCGTAATAATTATGCATTTTAAGTACAATTTAACATAATCTCTTTTACATCTAGGTTATAAGAATCAAATCATGTCAACGAATGTGAACGCACAAACGGTAATGGATGACAAATTATTGACCGAACCTAACTTCTTGGACTGGCTGAAGAATTTGAGAATAGTTCTCAATGAAGAAGAATTAGCCTATGTCATTACTAAGCCAATCCCTGGATCCCTAATTGTTGATGCACCTGAAAGTGTTCATAGGGCATATAAGAAACACTTAGTTGATAGTGTGAGGGCGGGATTGATTATCCACACCTCCATGTCACCTGAGTTTCAGAAGCGATATAAGACCGAGGATGCATATTACATAGTACGCCATCTAAGGGAACATTATAATGAGCAGGCGGCCTTTGAAGGGTTCAAAGTCACCAGGTTTTTTTTTAGTTCCAAGATGGAGGTGTGGACGCCTCAAAGGCAAGATGCGCTGCGCATGTATAATCACATTAAGAGGCCGGATCACTGGGCGCTGGATGATCCCGAATTGAGTATTACTTGATTCTCGGGCAAGGTTACCCGATAGTTTTGGTACGCTTTGTGTAACACCCCGAAATATACCTACAGCTGACTTGTTTAGGTATATTAAAAAGCTAAATGGAATTTTTCAAAATAAACGAGAACCGAAATTAATAAGAGAGAAAAATGGGTAAATATGTAATTTACTACTCTGTGGACCTAGTGTCATAAATGGGAAAGACAAGGTAAAGTGGTCTTTTACCACTTGAGGATTGCTAAAAGGCATAAAACAATAAGTTATATGCAAATATGGAATTTGAGGAAATATGGAATAGAAATTGGAAATAATGGAAGGACCTAAATGCAAAAATGAGAAAAGAATTTGATAATGCAAAGGCCAAACATGGCCTTAACAAAAAAAAATGGGATAAGAGCAATGGGTCTCTCATTTTTGAGAGACCAAAACCGTAAAAGAGAGAGAAGAAGGGGAGAAGAAGAAGAAGAGGAAGAGGAAGAGGAAGAGAAGAAGAAGAGAAGAGAAGGAGAAAGGAAGAGCAAAATGTATGGAACTATGAATTCTTGTATGAATTTCCATACAATTTCTGGCGATTAGTAGTCATTTCAAAACCTAGTGGTTTGATAAAATTCTCATCCCAACATGGGTTTCTTGTTGGCATTTGATTTTTTCTGTGGTTTCGATAGGATTTCATCCTAACCCAAAAATTATTGAGAGTAAGGTGGGGTAAACCCCAAATGTACAAGAAACATGGAATCCTCCCGTTGGATTCATGGTTTGTCTAAAAGCAGAAAACATAGAAACTAACAAATCCTTTGTATTTGTTTATATGGGTTATGACCCATTATGACGAGCTGGAGTAATTCACGAAAGTTTTGAAGAAAGATATGTAATGAAAGATGATTTGAGTAGAAAAGAGATTACAAGATGAATTTGGAGTAGTTTTGATGTGTATATAGAGCATTGAGTTGATTTGGGTAGCAATCTATGGAAAAAGTGAAGAAAAACCCACATTCTGGGCAAAAATTCGAGTAGTTGTACTGCACGCGCTCGAGCCGTACTGGCACAGTAATGCTCGCTTTTTCTCGTTACCCAAATACCGTGATTTCACATAACTTTATTTCCATCCGATTTGAGTGATTCAAGTTTCTGGTTAAAATAGACTTCAAGGAGAACCAAACATCCTTAAATAGGTACCTTCAAATTCTGATTCTATGTGGCCTAAAAATTCACTCAAAGTGGGGCCATGTTCAAGCCAATTTCTGGTTCTGTTTTTGAACATAGAGTAGTCCAGGTTGTTTAGGACATAACTGAGTTTCGTGTCTGGATGGTGATTCGAAGTTGAGAAGAACCCTTAAAGTAATCTAGCTTCAAAGTAGTAGAAAAGAACAGTGTCAAATGTAAAGTTAAGATCCCCAAAAATGACAAAATACGGTGGTTGCTGCTGTTGTTGCAGGTGCTGCGAGTTGCTGATTTTTGTCACGGCTTGCAACTTGCATAACTCCTTCGTTAGGACTCCATTATGGGTATTCTTGGACTCTATGGAAAGCTCATTGAGTCTAGAATCTAACCATATGCTATTTAATGGCATTTGGTGCCCACAACTGGTCTGAAAATTTAATTGTTGTACCAAGTGTACTAATCATTTGGTTAAAGTTAATTGGAATAGGTGGTAAGAAAGTATGTAGATATAAACAAGAAATGCAACATGTATAGATGTGTTCATGAAACATGAATGTGATATGGAAAATGAAAACAAACTGAAACATGAATATGAGCATAAAAGGCAATAAGTAATGAACACACAATGTGGTTAAGTTATATATGATTATTATCACATATAACCGAAAAGATAATAAAATGATAGTGAAATACGTAAATCATATGAAGACACGTAACGTGATTATGATCGCTTATGAGTCCTATTTGCGGAAATATATATATATATATATATATATATATATATATATTGATTTGAACTATTGTTATTCGAAAATGTTTGTCAAATATAGGCGAAAGTGTTTGAACTATAAGTGAAATTACCGCATAAAAGTAAATTGATTTGAAAATGTATTATGAAATGACCAACATGGACGGATTCACCAATCGAATTGGCTATGAAGGTAATCGTGAATATTGAATGAAATCACATTTTTATTGAATGACCAACATGACGGATTCACCAACTCGAATTGGCCATAAAGGTAAACCGTAATTACCGAATGGAGATCACATTGCTATCGACGACAAATGGTGACATGATTCACCAATCGACCTGTCAGGCATGTCAATTTCTATAGCCATATGTGAGGTGGTGATATTGAATGCGAAATCACATTGCTACTGAATGACAAACAGGACAGGATTCACTAACTGAATCTGTCGTGAATGTTAACTTCTATAGCAACATGTGAGATGGTGATATTGAATGCGAAATCACATTGCTACTGAATGACAAATGCGATGTGATCTACCAACCGGAATCGTCGTGAATGTTAACTTCTATAGCCATATGTGATGGTGATATTAAATGAAAACACATTGCTACCGGGACAAACAGACAGATTCACCAATCATCTCTGTCGGAATGTAGATTTCTATAGCCATATGTGAGATGGTGATATTGGAATGCGAAATCACATTGTTACCGACGAAAAACAGATGTGATTCACCAATCGACCGCTGTGGAATGTTAACTTCTATAGCCATATGTGAGATGGTGATATTGAACGCTAAATCACATTGCTACTGAATGACAAACAGGACAGGATTCACCAACTGAATCTGTCGTGAATGTTAACTTCTATAGCCATATGTGAGATGGTGATATTAAATGTAAAAACACATTGCTACTGAATGACAAACAGGAAAGGATTCACCAACTGAATCTGTCGTGAATGTCGACTTCTATAGCTATATGTGAAATAACAAACCGAAAAGTGAAAAATGACATTAAAAATTGTATTTGTTTAAGTATCTTTTACATTACTCAGACATTGTATAAAGGCATTATTTTGTAAATGCATTTTGTTAAATGTAAATGTTTATGGGATTGCCCAAAATGAAGTGCTTCCGCGTAATTAAAAAGTCTAAAATGGAATAACACAAACAAAATGTTTTGAGAAGATAATTAAAAATGTCGGAGTAAACCGGGCTCCAACTTGGATCCGCCAACCGGGTCGAGTCGGGGATTCGGTCGCAACACTTTTGAAAACAAAAATTTAATAAAACCAAAAAAAATGTTTTGATTGAAATGCCTGAGTAAACGCCCGGATTGATCCGCCAAATCGGGTCGAAGCCGGGGATTCAAAGGTCGCGACACTTTGAAAATGAAAATTTAATAAAACGATAACTAAAGAATTAAACGGGCGTTCCGATCATGAAATGTAATCGCTGGGATTTGATTAATGGCTTCGATCGCGGATAATGATAAGAGTCTAATATGTATCGGTATCGCTTGATTTGACCCTATATGTATTTGGTTATGACTTTATCTCACCCGGACTTGCCATCAGATATGTATAAGTTTCATTTTTGAATATGATCCGACCGTCGTAGACACATGTAGCATATGAGTTACAACTTTAAAAGACATGACACAGGGAAGTAATACGAACAAGATAATGATATGGAATCTGAAAAGGATAAAAATCTACATGTATAATATGAGAAAGAAGTCACATAACAATAGGCTTCGTTATATGCATAAGGAAAAGTAAATGTAAAAAGATTGTGATCGCGATTATTGTTATTGGTCGTTATCGTCTATATGTTCCCACTAAGCGTGAATCTAGCACGGTGTTCAATCCATGTAGGTACTTCAAGAGGAGATAAAGAGGATGTGACATTCCACACCAAAGAAGACGCCATCTCGTAGATAGGTGCTCACCAAAGACTGCTTCCGCGATCTCGATGCTCAGATTAGACATATATATGTATAAGTGTTTGTATATAAATGGGACTTAGTATATGTGTATAGATTTTGATGGACACCACCTGGTATATCTTTGTATATGTAAATGATTTTCGTTATTACAAAATTACTTGTATACCCACGTATAAGTTCACCTTGAAAAAAAAAAAGGAGGTAAAGAGTCTCAAAGATATGAAAGTTTCCTCGCACCCGAAACCGGTTTTGATCCGCCAATCGGACCGGATCGGATCAGATCGGATCGGGAATCGGGGCGTGACAGTTTGTGCTTGACTATGAGAAGGTTCATAAAGTACCTACCATACCCGAATTGATCAACATTCTCGAAATGGCTGAGGGAAAAATGGCAAAGAAGAAAGGCAAATAGACTACCTCGAAAGGGACTTCTTCAAAGGGTATTTTCTTCCATTATGGTCAAGATGGCCATTGGAAGAGAAATTACAAGGCCTACTTGGTGTCGAAGAACAAGATGGCATGTGATGCACCATCTTCTTCAGGTATTTATGTCATTACGGTTAATATTGTTTCTCTCTACAACATATGGGTATGTGATATCAGTTGTGACTCATACATATGTTTTGATATGTAGGGCCCAAGGAACAGTAGAAAGCTCACAAAGGGAGAGTCCAACCTTCGGATTGGAGATGGTGTAAGAGTTGCAGTTGTTGCCATTGAGACTTATGTTTTGAACCTCCCTTATGTTTTTGTTTATATTTGGAAAATTGCTATTATGTCCCAGCATTAACAAAGAACAATATTTTTGGTTTCATGTTTTGAACAAAAGGGTTTTGTGTAATTTTGTGACAATGGTTGTTACATTACGATGTTTATGTCAGGAACATTAAAGCAATGGGACTTACATATTGGATATGTTCATTCCAAATTAAATGTTAATGACTATAAAAGGACCAAAGGAGATAATTTAAAATCATCATATTTATGGCATTGTCGTTGATGAGTCCAAAAACTCATTAGATTTTTAATCCCTTTTTTTGAGTATATTACGAGATAAATGTTGATTTGTTTGCAGAAATGTGGATATTTTACTCAAATTTCATTTTGCAGAAAATACAAAGGAAAGCTTAAATCTCAAGAAAATCGACAAACCACATGTTGCACTGAAGTCGCAATCGAAAAATCTGGTCGCGACAGAAGCTTAGTTGTCAGTCAGTCCAACTCGCGACATCACCAAATTCAGCTTTGAGGAAGAAATGGAAGTCCTAAAAAGGGGTGAAGTCACATCAAGAAAGAAGCGCGGCTAAAGAAATGTGGCTCTGACTAAAGGCAATATCTAAAAGAAGAAATCCATGTCGCGACATCATTCTGATGTTGCGACACCAACTGAATACAACTGAGGACGCGACATCACTCCGAGGTCGCGACAAGGATTCGTCTATGAAGCCACAAGAGAGGTATTTGCAAGAGAACAATGTTGCAACTAGTTTTTAAATGAAAGGCTCCATTTCATGTCGCAACACCACTCTAATGTCGCGACATAAGAACAGGAAGATTTAAGTTGCAACCAAAAATAGAGGTTGAAAGGAGGTCGTAACCCGCCAAACCGGCTCCTTGCCAAGAACTCGGAGTCATACCATTTACAAAATCAAGGATTAGAAACGATGTCGCGACCACTGCTTAGGTTGCGTTCGAAGAAGAGACGAGCATAATAAATCAAGGTCGCAACTACTTTGGTGAAATCGGGACTACATGCAATCGAAAAGAGAATACGAGGTCGACATCACCTTTGTCGCGACTCTAGAATAAAGGTGGAAGGGAGGAAATTGGTTGCAACAAAGAACTGAGGTTGCGACTAGAAGAAAAAGAAATGGGCAGCAAAAGAGGTCGTGACATAAAATCGAAACCTGTGAAGGCAGAAGACTACCAACACAATCGCGACCAAGAAATCAAAGTCACAACATGAAATCATCATACAAACCGAAAGGTGGTCGAAACTCAGAAGCTGGAAGAAGAGAAAGACAACGATGTCGCAACATGAAACTGAGGTCGCGACATCAACACTGGAGAAACACTGAGCAAAGAAGGTCGTGACTACAAACGATGTCGCTACCATTGATCAAAGCAGTTGCAAGAAAACTGGTTGCAACAGAAACAAAGAGGTCGCGACTAATCACGAGCAATCAAGAGAAATCCATGTCGCGACATCAACTTGAGGTCGCATAGGACAAAGGAGTCGGGGCTTTTATTTGGGGAATTCCACTGAGCTTGGGGATTCGACCAATTTATTTTAACAAAGATAAATGTACGCTTAGGAATAGTAAAGTAGCTTCCGCCTTCACTACCTGTAAAGGGGAAAGGGAGAGGAACCTGGGTTGTATAGTTTAGGAGTAGATTTTTATTTCTCTTCTTTTATTTTAGTTTATTTCTTTTCTCGATTTGAATCTACTAACCGTAAGTGTGACTTAGTAGAGCTGGATTTTTTTTTCCGTTATTTTCTTAGCATTACTGCGTGAAAATTTATGGAATCTAGACAAATTTCTGGAATTCATTTTTCTCGCTTTATTGCAATTACAAAGGGTTGTGATGCGGATCGGTGCCCATTTCTTAATTGCACAGCAAGACCAGAGCGCACTCACTGGATTTGATTTACATTTAGTTACTGTCTTTCCTGCACAAATATGGAGAACTAATTTGGGTTTGAATTTACTTATTTGGTGTCGTTTGTGAATTGCAAAGTTCCCAATAGTAGTACCTAATACCAGTAGAGGGAATGTATCTTACTCTGATATCGAGGATGCCCTTCAAGGTGATTACGTAGGACGAGATTCCCGAGAGTCGAGAGCATTCTTTTTTCTCGGGTATGTTCAACTACCATTGATGAACTCGCTCAGCTCGGGAGTTCATTTGATAAATCCTCATCTGCCATAATTGAAGTTGGAGGTGTATTTAACAATATAAATAATTATATTCAATTTTAATTCCAAAGGTAAGTCTTAACCCTGTTAGCTGGGGATCTAATCAAGGGAAAGGGACGAACCCATAGATCCGGAGGTTGAGCCACCGATTATGGAAGCCGCGAATATCCCGAGAAGGAAAGCAAAAGGTTCACAATAAGAAATGGGTATGAAGTATCGAGAGAGAAAAATACCCGATCTTGCAAGAGAATTGGAATACAGAATGGTTTGATTCCTCGGTTTTCGAGAGAAGCAAGGATATCTAACCTGAATATGGAGAAATCCACTCCAAAATTCGAAATCTTAGATCAATCGGGATCCAGAAGTATATAAAACAGAGCAATGTACTTTAGCGCTGAAATCGACCGTTTATCAGATTTCATCGATAGTTTTCGTTTCTCACAGGAAACTGATTCAATCCATTCTTATAGATACAATTTATTTTTATTCATTTATTTTTGTTTTAGCTTAGTTTGACAATATTCAATAGCATAGGATTTTAATTTTTGTTGTTTAGATAAAACTTACTACGTAGTTCTAAATTCAAATAGTATGGAATTTTAGTGAAGTTAGGTAGTTGGATCTTTGCACTGCTACCAATCTCTCGTGGGAATGATACCTCGGACTTATGCATTCGTATTTTACTACTTGTATGACCAGACTAAGTGTTGTTTGAGTAGACTTGACCTTATCTTTAAATCATGAACATTAAGAGAAAATTATTTTATCACAAACTTTATCCAAAATGACATGGATGAAAGAGAAGTGTAAGGCTCTTGAAACTATGTTAATTTAAGGGGTTTTAGCCTTATATAGAAAAGCAAAAAGTTTTATGGCGCTGTCGGGATTGAAAGAATTAAATAGATCAATATTCGACAAAAAGAGAAATACTAATTTGGACATCGTATAAGAAAAGAAACAAAAATAGGCTGCATACTACATCAACCACTCCATCTTAAATGCCATGTTGAAATGTTTGTTTAGTTTGACTATCCTACGACCGGAAAGTGTGTTTCATTTCCTGTGAAACCCTTTAATGCATAGGAAACAGGATTCTGACCTCGCATTCCAAATATTACACCGACTGGCACAACGTGCTGAAAAGACAAAAAGAGCAGAAAAGCGTACTATGGCAAGATGAGAGACAAGGGACCAGACAGAGGAACAGAGGACAAGAAATATAAGGCCTCCCATTACCGACACACAATGGAGGATTTCCGAGGCCTATTATTCGGGAAGAGATTCTGCAGAATCGATAGCCTGATCGCGATGCAAATAACTTCAAACTAAAGCCGCCTTTGATTGGCAATGGTGCGTAAGATCAATTCACCGTCACCCCACCGGCGACCTAAACGAAAGCATCCGGCAGACTCCTCAGATGGCAAATACAAGGAAGCCGAACTAAGTGTAAGACCGTAGGTGATAAAGCTGCATCTCTTCCCATTTTCTTTACGAGATATAGTAGCCACATGGTATGAATCATTACCATATGGTTTAGTTGATACTTGGGAAGAGCTGGTAGAAGTATACTTGGGTGTTCTTTCCCCCATCTCTCACCTCAGAGAGAAGAAGAGAGATAATAGTATTTCAACAAGGGAAGATGAGAGCCTATATAGCCTGGGAAAGATTCAAGAGGTCAAGAGGTGCTCCTATGGCTGGAATTGATTTATTAACCCAGATGGATATAGTGTATCATGCCTTGAATGATACTACCCAAGGTTATTGATGTCAGCGCCGTGGCATTCAAAACGAAAAAGTGTCAAGAAGCTTAGAGATCTCGATAAGACCTCGGCCAAATGCAATATGAAAGCCCATCTCGAAGCCAAGGTAACAACAGAGGAAAAGGGTTATGAGCTTAGCAAAATGACAAACATAGGAGGCAAAGTTAGATGCCATAATGCATAGGATGGACAACAGAGAGAAATGCACACCGTCATGAAATAGAGCAAAGGGAAAGAGAACTTACGAAGTTAGCGCCGATGTACCAACAGAAGAAGATTCTTATGGTGTCGAGGAGGTTAAGTACGTGAATGAGCTAAGAAATTACCATTTCAAGCCAAATCCTAACCTGCCCACACATTACAGTCCAGCATTGAGGAACCATGAGAATTTCTCATATGGTGGAGGGGCAGCACAAGGCCCAAGGCATGGACAGAATCCTTAACAGGGATATTAGCAGCCACCAAGGTTCCAGCAACAGCATCAAGGGGGTGAAGGCGTAAATGACTATCGTGGTCAAAGGAGGACTCGCAATGTATTTGAAGAACAAATGCCGCAGCTCATGGGGACAACAAGAGTTGCCATAATTCCATGAATGTAAACTGGTCTGACTTGGAAGCTTTCAAGTATGATACTCAAGTGTTTCAGAAGAATACAAGTGCCTCGTTGAAAAACTTGGAAACACAAGTAGGGCAACTGGCCCTGAATATGACAAATCAGAGCAAGGGTACATTCCCTAGTGACACTCAAAAGAATCCAAAAGATTGCATGGCAATTCAGTTAAGAAGTGGGAAGGATTTGAGCAACAACAGAAGGAAAGAAAGAAAAGAAGACTCGAGGCGTAACAAGAAGAGACTGGAAAGGAAGGGAGAGAAGAGCACAATGTGATTGAATTGAAACAAAGGAATTAATGAGCATAAACATAAGGAAGGAGTACCAGCTTATACACCTTTAGTGCCATTTCCACAGAGACTTCAGAAGGCAAAAAGAGAAGAACGGTTTTCTAAATTCTTGGACATTTTCAAGAAAATAGAAATCAATATCCCATTTGCATAGGTGATCAACCAAATGCCTATTTATGCAAAATTTCTAAAAGAGATAATGAGCAAGAAAAGAAAGATAGCTGAGAAGGGAATAGTAAACTTGACTGCGTTTGCGCGTCAAGCATCGAAGAAAAAAGCTCCTTAAAACGGGGACCCCGTAGTTTCACCATTCCCTACTCCATGTGGAAATATGAATTCAAGAAAGCTTTATGTGATTCGCGCTAGTATACCTGATGCCTCTATCGCTGTGCGCAGACTTAATTTGGGGAACTTACCCCAACAAAGAATACATTGCAAATGGTCGAGTAGATCAATGGCAACCGTAAGGTATTCTGAAGACGTATTTGTCAAGGTCGGGAAATTCATCTTCCCAACGGATTTTGTTATCATGCATGGAGGAAGATACACAAGTTCCTTGTTGCCGGGAAGACCTTCTTAGCAACTAGAGCTGCCTCGATAGATGTACGTAAAGGTGAACTAACACCGAGGGTGGGAAATGGCAAAGGAAAATCTTTAAAATTAATAGGAGTTTGGAACATCCCGATAGAGGCAAAGTCAGACATATAGAAACAATAGCCTTCAATGTCAATCGACCTTCGAACAGATCCTTCAACAAAGCCTATCAATGAAATTGAGATGAATTTTCAGTATCTTGGAGAGTCTTGATTGTGAAGTACGCTTCAAATTTGTTTAACAAAGAAACAATTCTCGAGTATAAATGAAAACAGCAGTTATGAAGTATGCGTACTTTAAACAACAAACTCATGAGCAGGAAATTAGCGGTGTATGGTTAATATTGGAAAGAATTGCCCAGTCATTTGAAATATGAGTTTTTAGAACCAGAAAAGAGAAAACCAGTTATCATATCAGCTGCATTGATTAAAGCTGAAGAACAGAAGTTGCTGGAAATTTTGAGAAAATATAAGGAAGCAATTGCTTGGTCAATTGAGGATCTGAAGGGTATCAACCCCTCCATTTGCATGCACAAAATATTGTTGAATGATAATGCAAAAACTTCTATTGAGCATCAAAGGAGGCTGAACCCAATGATGAAAGAAGTTGTCATAAAAGAAGTTCTGAAATGGTTAAATGCAGGTTTTATATATGCTATATCAGATAGTTCTTGGGTAAGCCCAGTGCATGTGGTTCCCAAGAAAGGTGGATTCACTGTGATCAAAAATGAAAAAGAATGAACTGATTCCTACAAGAACCGTGATGTGATGGAGGGTGTATTGACTACGTAAAATTGAATACTCGCAACCGTGAAGGATCACTTTCCCCCGCCATTGGATCAATGGGGTTTGATAGGTTGGCAGACACCCTCACTTTTGTTTTCTTGATGGATACTCGATATAACTAAATAGCTATTGCACTAAGATCGTGAGAAACCACTTTACATGCCTATTCGTTACTTTTGCTTTAGGAGAATGCCATTTGGTTTGCGGTAATGCTCCCGTACCTTCCAAAGATGCATGATGTCTATATTTGCCGATGAAGCGTAAGTTGGGTTATGGAGATCTTTTGCGGATGATTTTATAGTGTATTGATCCAATTTTGAATAGTGTCTGCATAACTTGGGGACAGTACTTCAAAGGTGCAAGGACAAGAATCTAGCTTTGAATTGGGAAAAATGCCATTTTATGGTTGCATGGAATTTGCCTGGGGCACATGATTTCTCGCAAATAGGCTTCGAGGTAGACCAAGAAAAAGTTTCAATTATAAGAAATTTGATGCCACCCACTACAATCAAGGGAATTAGAAGTTTCTTAGGACATGCTGGATTTTACAGAAGATTTATCAGAGATTTCTCAAAAATTGCTAGACCACTATGCAGATTGCTGGAAAAGGATACTAAGTTCTATTTCGATGAATCCGCCATAATTCTTTTGAAGAAATCAACCATATTAGTTGAAGCTCCCATCATGGCAAAACCGTATTGGAACAGAGAATTTGAAATCATGTGTGATGCCAAAGGATTTTGCAACGGAGCCGCATTGGGACGTAAAGATGAAAAAGTGTCTAAGGCCATATACTATGCTAGCAAAACCTTTAATGAAGCTCAAGAAAATTACTCTACTATCAAAAGGAGAGATGCCGCAATAAAAATATTTGCATGTGAAAATTTTAGGCCATATATTTTGGGTCCTGTTGTTATTACACACACTGATCATACAAAGAATTAAGTATCTAATGGCAAAGAAAGAAGCAAAGCCAAGATCGATCGTGGGTACTGTTATTGCAAGAATTTGATTTAGAAATAAAGATTAAGAAGGTTGTGACAATGTGATAGCCGATCACTTGTCAAGGGAGAGGAAACTACTATGCAAGAAGAAGAAATAGAAATAGCAGAAATTTTCCGTATGAGCAGTTATTCCAGTCATTACTCCAATCACCTGTATACCGATATTGTGAACTTCTTAGCTTCAGGAATTATGCCACCAGAATCACTACCAGCCAGAGAAAAAGCTTAAGGATCGACAGCAGGTACTACATCTGGGATGATCCATTATTATTTAAAAGAGGGGCTGATCTGATTATAAGGAGATGTGTACTAGAGGTTGAGCAAAGCAAGATTTTACAAGAATGTCATGCATCACCATATGAAGGACATTTTGCAGGAGATAAAACAGCCCACAAAATTCTCCAACAAAGATTTTACCGCCTACTATTTTTAAGGACTGTTTTGAATGGGTGAAGTTATGTGATCAATGCCAAAGAATGGGAAATATCAGCAAAAGGCATGAGATGCCCCTGCAAGGTATCCTGGTGGTGCAATTGTTCGATGTATGGGGAATGGATTTTATGGGGCCTTTTCTGCCTCTTATTTGGAAATATATACATACCCTGGGCCAGAGATTAGTATCAAAACGGGTCGAGGCAAAGAAATCTTGTCCAAAGAATGATGCCAATACAGTTGTGGGATTTTTACAAAGAAATATTCTCAGCAGATTTAGGACACCCAGAACTATAATCAGTGATGGAGGGAGCCATTTTGCAAATAAGGTGTTTGACAAACTCATGGGCAGATATGGTATCAAACACATTATGAGCTCGACTTCATCCTCAAACAAATGGGCAAGTCGGGAATTTCCAACAAGGAGATAAAGAAAATTCGAAAGACCGTAGAAGTTCTAACAAAGAGATTGGTCTTTGAAGCTTGATGATGCACTCTAGCATACACACAGATTGCTTTAAAACTCCCATTGAATGTCCTCACAGTTTCTCGTTTTGGAAAACCTTGTCATCTACCTCGAGCTAGAATATAAGCGTGTGGGCCATCAAAAAGCTAAATTTTGATTTCAAAGTTGCTAAAGAAGAGAGGCTACTCCAGTTAAATGAATTGGAAGAGTTGAGGAATGAAGCCTATGATAGTGCCAAAATCTACAAAGATAAAACAAAAAAAATGGCATGACTGAATTCTGAGAGGTTCGCAATGAGATCATCGTCCTCGTTATTCAACTCGACTAAGACTCTTTCCCAGAAAGCTTAAATCCAAATGGAGGGACCATATACGCTGGTATCATACACAATGAAGTGACATTTAGAACCAAAGAATCATGAGGAGTTCAAAGTGAATGGTCAGGATATTAAAGCACTACCTTGGGAGAAAGCACTGAAGAGTAACCCTTAGTTTTGAAATTTTATAAAATTGAAGAAACAACAATGGCAAGTTAGGAAGTTCAAATTAAAGACTGTAAAATTGAGCAAAACTTTGTGGAAGGCAATCCACATCGCTTGTTTTTAAATTTTTCTATTATAGTTTATGAATTTTTTGTGTGATAGCTTTATGAAACTTGATTCATATTTGATTGAAGAGTAGGTAACATTTTTGTTCGTTTTGAAAGAAATGAAAGTTTTGCAAAGGGGAGAGCATCTATAATCAAACCAATCTATGAAGACACAAAAAGGGGCAAAGATAATTCTTTTGATTTTGATTTAAATTTTGTCTCGATATAGCATGATCGAAAAGTTCGGGGGAATTTTATTTTTGTTTTGGTGCTAAATTTTGAATGTGATGCATAATGGATGGTTGTTGAATATTTGTAATGAAGAAGATGAATTGAGTTGTCTTGATTGAATTTGAATAAAGTGAAATTGTCGTGAATTTGATTGTTTAGAAGACTGGAAATTTTCTGGTCAACACTAACTACAAAAGTTGTAAACTAAGAATGCCGGATGTGGAAACAAATAACTTAGAAAAAGGAAGTCGAAGCAGTTGGAACGGCGGTCATGACTGAAATAAAGCAAGGAAAGAAAAGAGAAAAGTTGTGACATAAAAAATTCCTTGTCTTAGACTCACATTTCAAAGCCGCAACAAAACTCGAAGTTGCTAACTTAAAGTCCAAAACTCAATAAAGTAGAATTTTAAACCCCTCATTTTGGGTGTCACAGCATTCAAAGTAGGATTCCTTAAAAATAAAATCATCAATTAAAAAGCTTAAAAATCTGATGAGGTGAAATAAATTGAGCCAACAATCCACTCCAATTTCAAGGTCAGCTCTAAATTAACTTAAACCTTCAGCCTCGGCGATCACCTTGGTCTTAATCTTGAAATAAATAGTTGTTAATGCAGAAACATAAATCAATGTCTTGATTAAACGAATTGGTTGGGTCTGCTCAGTTTCAAAGAGAATAATTCGAGGGAATTTAATAATTCCAAGAAAAACGATCAATATTCTCCACCAAATTCCCAAAACCTCTGTTGGAAATAGCAAAGAAACATGAATTCGAGAAACCTCATTCAATTCATTCATCGAAATTTAAAGAAAAAAATAAATGGCCTTGTAGTTCCCAAGAGACGCAAAATCACTATAAAAGGAGGGGAGAACAAAGGAAAAATAAACAAAAAGAATGAAGAGAAGGGAGAATGAAGGAAAAAGAAGAGTTCCTAGGCTGCAAACACAGAGCTTATGGAATGAATGGAGTCGGAAAACAAACCAATTCCATTCATTATTCCATAAAACGCTGTGTAATCAAGAGAGTGGTTGATGGGAAGGGAATTGGAAGAAGGGTTAATTAGAACCCATCAACCCGAGAAGCTCCAAAGAAAAAGGGAGGAAGAGCGCCAATTTGTTGAACGACCTTGTTAACAGCCGAATCACTCTTGGAGCAAGCTCAAGGTCTGGTGAGAAGATATAGAGTTTTAGATAAAGAAATAGAAAGTTTTTCTCTAATTTAGTTATAGTCTTATTTGTAGGGAAAGCAGATTGTACAATATCGAAATGTGTTGATATTTGAATAAAATTTTGTCGACCTACAAATTAATTGTTTTTTGAAGTTCACGAACGATATATTAAATTTGCTTTTGTGTCAATTTCAAGTAGTGAAAAGAATAAATGCATTGTCTGTGCATGAATCAAATAAACAATTATGTTCTTTCCTAAGAACAAAATTCTCGTGAAGAATATACATGTGAATAATTAAACCGAAATTAGAGTGCCGGCCGCATTGCTTAAATTCAAGATAGGTAAAAATTGGAAAATGGTTATCGCTGATGGACAAAGTACTTGGTTGAAATAATGTAAGTAGACAGTGAATAAGTACAAGTCTTGAAGAAATAATACACTTGGGTCAACAAAACTTATGAAACTTTGAGAGAAATTAGGAACATCTTCTGGGAAATTCAGGATTGAGAGTCCATAGTCCTAGAACTTGCTAGATTATTGATTGAGGCTAAATCTTAGGTGAAAACAGCCAACAAGAAGTGATAGAGGCCATCCTTGGCAGTTTGAGCTTTTCTAAGCCTACCTTCAATATATGCTAAATGCATATTCTCTAGTTCCTTAATTTGAGCCAAATAAGCCTTATTTCTTCAACAAACAAGAATCGAAACCTAAATTCCTTCCGTGCACAATCCCGCAGCAAAGCCCAAATTCATCCAAATCAAAGACAAGAAAAAGTCTAAATATAAGGAAGAAACAAGTTTGGGGAAAATATTTCCAAATTCCTTTTACAATGAAGGAGGTGAAGTAAAGATGTTGAAATTAGTGGAAAGGGAATAAGTTTTGTCTTGCGGGCCTATTTCCCCCTTGAACAATTAAGCTCAGGGTGTTTTAACACCAAGTACCCTAATACCAACTAGTATGGGAGTTAAGTAGCCCCAAAGTTCTATAAGAGTAAGAAGCCTAAGAAGACAAAAACATTGCACTATTCCCAACCTTAGAAAAACAAAAGCAAAAGAGTTCAAGAAAAAGGAATCGTCTTGAATAAAGTGCATATGGAAATTGAAATTCCATAAAAAGAATTCAAAAAGAAGAATCAAAGCAAGATTGAGGAGAATCAACAAGGGCCAAAGAAGAAGGAAAGCTGAATACAACAAGTATGTATAAAAGTTTAAATCAATATTTTAACTTAAATTTTTCCAATTATCTACCTAATTACTCCAGTTCTCAACATTACAAGCCCGAAAGACCTCATTGATCTTGGGTTGAATCTACCTACATTAGTGGAGACCAATATGAAAAACAAGCCTATGGACTTTGACAAACAAATTCAAGAAACTCCTTAAGATTAACTAAATTCAACACGAAGATGAAAAGGATTGAAGACGAAAAGGATTGAAGACCTGCACACACACACACAGAACAAGACTTGTTGAATAAACTGTTTAATTACATTAGTTCATCAAGAAATTTGTGATAGAAGTATACCATTTCTTATTCTTGAATCGAAACTGAAATTTAAGATGATGCTGGTATTTCTTATTTCTAGATTGTAGCGTGAATGAGAAAGAATGTGGAATGGATCAGAAAAATGTCCTTAAAATTTTTTAAGCTTATTTGTTTGAGGACAAACAATTCTTTCTTTTCTTTGCTTGGGGACAAGCAAAATATTAAGTTTGGGGGAATTTGATGAGTCCAAAAACTCATTAGATTTTTAATCCATTTTTCTGAGTATATTACGAGATAAATGTTGATTTGTTTGCATAAATGTGGATATTTTACTCAAATTTCATTTTGCAGGAAAATATAGCAAAAGCTAAAATCTCAGCAAAAATGAGAATAAACCAGTTTACAGCAGAATTGAAGTCGCAACTGAAAATCGGGGTCGCGACAGGAAGCTTAGTTGTCAGTCGGTCCAAGTCATGACATCACCAAATTCAGCTTTGAGGAAGAAATGGAAGTCCTAAAAGGTGAAGTCAGCATTTTGAAGAAAGAAGTTGCGCACAAAGAAATGTGGTCGGGACTAAAGGCAATATCCAAAAGAAGAACCCATGTCGCGACATCATTCTGATGTCGCGACACCAACTGAATACAACCGGACGACATCACCCGAGGTCGCGACACAAGGATCGCCTATGAAGCCACAAGAGAGGTCTTTGCAAGACAACAATGTTGCAAACTAGTTTTTAAATGAAATCCATTTCATGTCGCGACACCACTGGATGTCGCGACATAAAAACGTGAAGATTTAAGCCGCAACCAAAATAAGGTTGCGCGTCGCAACTCCGTCAAACCTCAAGCCCTCGCCAAGAACCGGAGTCGCGACCATTTACAAACCGGGCGATTAGAACGATGTCACACCACTCGCAGTCGCGACCGAAGAAGAGATGAGCATAATAAATCGCGTCGCAACTACTGGAAAGCAATCGGGCTTCATGCAATCAGAAAAAGAGCAACATGAGGTCGCGACATCACCTTGAGGTCGCGACATAGAATAAAGGTGGGAAGGAGGAAATTTGGTTGCAACAAAGAACTGAGGTTGCGACCAGAAGAAAAGAAATGGGCAGCAAAAGAGGTCGCGACATAAAATTGAAACCTGTGAAGGGTGAAGACCACCAATACAATCGCGACCAAGAAATCAAGGTCACAACATGAAATCATCATAAAACAGAAGGTGGTCGCAATCCCAAATGCCGTCAACTAAGCCGGAAGAAGAGAAAGACAACGATGTCGCGAACATAAACCGAGGTAGCGCATCAACACCGAGAAAACACAAAGCAAAAGAAGGTCGCTGACACAAACGATGTCGCTACTATTGATCAAAGCAGCAAGAAAACCGGGTTGCAATGTAAACAAAGAGGTCGCGACCGATCACGAGCAATCAAGAGAACCATGTCGCGACATCAACTTGAGGTCGCGACATGACGCGCTGAGTCGGGCTTTTATTTGGGAATTCCACCGGAGCTGGGGATTCGGCCCAATTTATTTGACAAGATAAATAGACAAGCTTGTATCAGTAAAGTAGCTTCCGCCTTCACTACCTTAAAAGGAAAGGAGAACTCGCTGTACAGTTTAGAGTAGATTTTTATTTCTTCTTTATTTTCGGATTTAATCGCGAACCGTGCGTGAGACTGTAGAGCTGATTTTTTTCTTCTCGTTATTTTCTAAGCATTACCGCTCGAAAATCTCTTATGGAATCTAGACAAATTTCGAATTCATTTCTTCTCGCTTTATTGCAATTACGCAGTTGTGTGGTGATTGGTGCTCCATTTCTTAATTCGCACGCAAGATCTCAGAGCGCAATTCTCCGTCGGATTTGATTTCATTTAGTTACATTTTCCCGCACAAATACTTGGCAACTAATTGGGCTCAATTTACTCATTTGTGTCGCTTAGAATTGTAAAGTTCCCAACAAGTAGCATTCCAATACCGCAAGAGGGAACGATCTTACTTTGATATCCGTGGATGCTCCTCTCAAGGTGACACGTAGATGGAGATTCCCCGGGCTAAGAGCATTCTTTTCTCGGGTATGTTCGACTACCATTGATGAATCACAGCTCTGAGAGTTCATTTTGATAAATCCCCATTCGCTCATAATTGAAGTCGAGGGATGTATTTAATAATATAAATAACGTGAGAGTTCACTCTTAATCTAAAGGTAGTTCCTAACCCCGTGTTAGCTTAGATCTAATCATGGAAAGGGACGGAATCATAGATCTGGAGGTTGAGCCACCGATTAAGGGTAGAAGCTTAAGTAAAATCCTAAAAGGAAAAACAAAAGGTCTGTCGTCAATGGGTATGAAGTATTGAGAGAGAAAATACCTGATTCTGGGTAAGAGAATTTGAATGCGGTGTAGTCGGGTTTGATCTTGTCTTCGAGAGAAGCAAGGATATCTAACCGGTGAATATGGAGAAATCCAATTCCAAAAATTAGGAAATCTTAGATAACAATCAGATCCATATATAAAACAGAGCAATGTACTTTAGTGCTGGAATTGACTGTTTCATTGTATTTCACTGATAGTTTTCGTTTCTCACAGGAAACTGATTCAATCCATTCTTATCGATACAATTTATTTTTATTCATTTATTTTTGTTTTAGCTTAGTTTGACAATATTCAATAGCATAGGATTTTAATTTTTGTTGTTTAGATAAAACTTTCTACCTTATGAGTTCTTTAGTCCAAATAGTATGGAATTTTAGTAGTCAGTAGTTGATCTTAACTGCTATCAACTTCTCGTGGGAATGATACCCGAGACTTACATTCGGGATTTTAATACTTGTATGACTGTGCACTTGCAGTAAAGCAGTCATAGACTTGACCCTTATCTTAAATCATGAACATTAAGAGAAAATTATTTTATCAAGCAAACTTATCCAAAATGACATGGATGAAAGAGAAGTGTAAGGCTCTTGTAACTATGTTAATTTGAGGGGTTTTAGTCTATATAGAAAAAGGCAAACAGTCATTTTAACCATTTAAGTGAGAGACACATGACTGAATTACACAAGTGTGGAAGCTTAGGGTCATTTGATTATGAATCATTTGACACATGTGAATCATGCTTGTTAGGCAAAATGACCAAGTTACCTTTTAAGGGAAAGGGTGAACATCTGCTTAATTATTAATTCCAATACATACCGATGCATGTGGTCCCATGTCCGTGCATGCCGAGGTGGTTTTGTTCACTTGGCATAACCTTCATCGATGACTATTCACGATATGGGTACTTGTATCTCATGAGGTATAAGTCTGAGGCCTTTGAAAAATTCAAAGAATTCAAAAATGAGGTAGAGAAACAACTTGGGAGAAGTATAAAAGCACTTAGATCAGATCGAGGTGGTGAGTACTTAAGCCAAGCGTTTATGGATTTTCTCAAGGACAATGGGATTTTGTCCCAATGGACTCCACCTTACATGCCACAACACAATGGTGTGGCTGAGAGAAGGAATCAAACCTTGTTAGAAATGGTAAGGTCTATGATGGGCAAGGCAGACCTGCCTAAATCCTTTTGGGGCTATGCACTTGAGACTGCTGTTTACATCTTAAATAGAGTCCCATCGAAGTCAGTTGAAGTTACTCCATATGAGATATGGACTAACAAAAAGCCCTATCTTCTTACGGAAAATATAGTCATTCCCGCTTATAGGAAGTGTATAATATCAAATAAGCTTGAAGTTAGGTCTGATAAGTGTCTGTTTGTAGGATATCCTAAAGAAACAAGAGGATATCAATTCTACAACACTTTGGAACAAAGGTTGTTTGTTTCAAAGCATGTTGTCTTCTTAGATAAAGAGTTTCTCTTGAGAGAAGACAGTGGGAGCAAAGTGGAGCTTAGTAAAGTTCAAGATGATCTAACAGACGCGTCTTATCTGACTAAACCTAAAGCTGTAATTCATGATGATGAATTAATAGCTGACTCTTCTAAAACACAAGTGTTTCGTAGGACAAGTAGGATATGTTATGTCCTAGAGAGATATGGATTTCTCATTAGTGAACAAAAGGACGTATTGCTCATAGAAAATGATGAGCCAACTACCTACGAAGAATCTCTGAATAGTTCAGAGTTTGATCAATGGCTCAATGCCATGAAGTCGGAGATGGATTCCATGTATACCAACCAAGTGTGGACTTTGGTTGATCCAATCTGGCGACAAAACCCATAGGGTGCAAATGGATCTTCAAGAAGAAGATTTTATTACGGGTTGCAATGTGATTACCTATGTGCCGCTGCGGGCTAAGGGTTATCGTAAAACAAGGAGTTGATTATGACGAGATTTTCAAATAATAGCTATGCTTAAATCCATAAGAATACCTCCTAAATATCGCCATTATAATTATGAGATAAGGCAAATGGATGTGAAGACAAGCCTTCTCAATGGAAACCCGACCGAGGAGGTGTATATGACACAACCCGAAGGATTCGTACTAGAATTCAGCAGTAGTATGCAAATCAGAGATTCATTTATGGGTTGAAGCAAGCATCTAGGAGTTGGAATATCCATTTGATAAGACAATCAAAGAGTTTGGTTTCTCAAAACTGAAGAACCTTGTGTATATAAGAAGACAACTAAGTGCAACAGATTCTAGTCTTGTATGTGGATGACATACTTCTGATAGGAAACGATGTCTCAAGATTACAAATATGTCGTGTACCGGTTATCCAAGAGTCCCTCCATGAAAGACCTTGGAGAAGCAACCTATAAATTAGGGATAAAGATCTATAGAGATAGAACTAAAAGGTTGCTAGGTCTTTCTTAGTCTACATACATAGATAAGATGCTAAAGAGGTTTTGTGAAACCCCGGAAAATCCAAGTTTTCGGATAAAGGGTAAAACGGTAATTTCGGTCATAAATTCGGAATTTTTCTAGAACTCGAATGATGAAACGGACTTCACCGTTGGAATCGTCTCACGAGATCTAGATACCACGTCGAATTTCACAATCTCCAAGACAATAAATTTCACGCTTCGGCGCGACCGGTGGTATGCGACATTCACGCAATTGAGGACTCAAGACGCATAAGCGCTGCCAGAGAAATGGGTCAAACAAATAGCTCAAGCGGACCCGTAAGAGACATGTGGAACACATGGATTGGAGGAAATCCAAGGTGTATGGATAAGGTGATAAGGGTAACTGGGCTGAGCCACTAGACCGTGGACAGTTGGCAAGGAGAGGACATCTCACTTGACTTATATCTTCTCCCAACTGATTGGGAGAGAGGTAGAGGGAAAAAGCAGTGAGATTTGAAAAGCAGAGAGTTTGTGAGAGAGCAGACTCAACCTCTAAATTTCTAATGCGGATAGTACGTATTAACTGGACCCTAGAACTGATTTTGGGTGGGAAGCGAAAGAAATTTGGTAGTGTGCCCTTCAGGTAAATTGTGCCTACATCAGCCAAATCGACGTTAAAGTTTTTGAATTTTAAATCGGGACCCATTTAGACCAAGTTATGGTCATTTTATCAACAGTCAAATGGGCTGGAGGTACACCCGATAGAGGTCATGCCAGCCAGAGGTCCATAGAAATACGCAGCCAGAGGTCGCAGACCTCATGCAAAGAGAGGTCACATTCAGCCCAGCAGAGGAGTCGGCCAGACTAGCCCAGCAGAAGAGGTCAGCGCATCTCATGTACAGAGGTCAAAGGCACTCGTCTCGGGCCAGGAGAAAGCAGACCTCATGCAAGATAGCTCATCCATAAACTCCGTCACTGTCTCGAAGCTGACTACGCATGACCCTCCAACTCTAAGGTCATAATTCCTTCGTCCGACCCGCTTCGGGTGCTCTGACTCCTATGGAAAGCCCACTGAGTCAAGAATCCATTCATATGCCTGAGATGGATAGTAGGCATCAGACTGAGGTTAGACTGAGCCTCCACCCAGGTCAGCCCAGCTCACCTGGCCTGGTCGCCTGTCTCAGTTTGATCATGTGATGACCTCCAACTTCTAAGGTCATAACCTTCGTCCGAACTCAAGCCGAAGTGTTCTTAGACTCTATGGAAAGCCCATTGAGTCAAGATTCCATAAATGTGCCTGTGAAGGGCAGTAGGTGATCATAACCTTGCTGAAATTTATGTTTTGAACCTAATATGTAGGTTGCTTGGTTGTGTCAAAGTAAATGACAAGTTTTAACATGACCATTGCATGGTATGTTGTAGGCTGTTGTAATGGGTAGGAATTATCATGAGTTAGCCTAAGGAAAGGATGTATGATATTATGGTTTAGTCATGGATTGATGAATGCTAATGTGTATGATTTATATATATATATATATATATATATTGGCATGAAGTGTATGGAATTTATATGCTTGTGATGTATGCTTGCATGGTATGTTTACATGAGTAAAATAATAATTCTAATTATGTATGCACTTTAATATAAATGTCCAAATAATGTATGGATGAATATGTATGAGTAAGGTGCACATATAGTTCTCATTTTGTATATAGCACTTTATATATATACAATCGCATAATAGCATTGCACGTGCAACGAAGACACGCATGACATGGGTGTGAGTGCATGGTTGGGATCTGCATTTCGGCGTTAGGTGTCTGGCGGAGGCGTCATGGGCACATGGCCAGGGATCAACACTGCGTATGGTGTTGATTAGTGGGCTCTGTTAGTGGACAAAGTCCAAATGAGTCACACGGTTTTGGAAAGAAATGAAATAAATATACGTGTTTTCGGGCGTAGCAAGACGGGGTGTATCCCCGTGGTGAAAGACCCAAATGTTATTCAATTTCTGCTAGACATGAATTCGATGTGTTCGTGAAAATGTTGGAATCCGCTATGGCGGCGCAAGGCTATGAAACCGAAAATCGTGTCTCACAAATATATGTAACACAAAAAAATTTGATCGAATCAAATGAACATCGAGGTTTTCCCAATGGGTTACAAATTTTTAAAACAAAAACTCTTGTTTTGGAAATGGCCATTTGTGGAACAAAATGACGGTTGGTTTTTCGTTCTGGCATAGGTAGGTGAGGGAGCTCCAAGAGCGACTCGATATGGGCATGAGGACATTTACGATTGACATTCATGTAGACATTTTACTCGAATGTGTGTATGTTGATCACGTACGAAAGCACTTAGGTGGGGGAGTAATCCTCGTAGGATTATTACTTACCGAAGCTTTGCTCACCCTGGCCGTGGGACCCCTTTCGTGTACACAAGAAGACGCTGCTCCCTCGAGGCCTCGAAAAGAAGAAGGCTCAAGTTGTGGCCTTGAGAACACTTTGTAAAATATATGAACAACGAAGTGTTTCATATATTTGCATAAAAGAGTTGTACATTAAGCCTTTGAAAAAATGACCCCGTAAATTCAAGGCCACAGTTTAGTAATGGAGTGCCCAAGAGAGGATATATCCCCATGGTTAGTGGGATCACGCTCTCAAAGTCTATGTGTCCGCAGACACAAGATGAGAGGACATGCATGAATATGATACCATATGCTTCGACTATAGGATCGATCAAGTACACTATGTTATGTACTAGAACCGACGTATCATATGCTCTGAGTGTCACAAGCAGATACCAATCAAACCCAGGAATGGGTCATTGGGTGGTTGTAAAAAATATCCTTAAGTACTTGAGAAAGACTAAGGATGTATTCTTGATTTATGGAGATAGGGATCTTATCGTCAAGGGTATAGCGATGCCACCTCCACCGGCAGAGATGACTCCAAATCTCGCCGTTAATGCGGTTCACATTGAATGGTGGAGCAACACAAAGAGTTCCAAACAGAAACGATCACGATTCTAATAACTCCAACTAATACATCGCAAATTTTCCGGTTGCCTAAAGACGCTGGCTTCGATAAAGAAGTTCATACCAATTGGGGAGTGGTACCCCAGTTAAATGTTCATCCTGATAATTTTTGTGGCCAGGACAACATTGGAGCCATACACAAGCTGGTAGAACCACTCTGGCCTCATCAAAGGTCCAAACACGCATTTAGAGATACCACTTGATCAGAGAGATCATTGGCAGGAATGATGTAAAGATAGAGAAAATACCCATTGATCAGAATATTGTTGATCCCTTGGCTAAGCCACTTCCCCAAAAGAAGTACGAATCGCACATTCTAGCCTATGGTATGAGATATAAGGGTGATTGGCTTTAATGCAAGTGGGAGTTTGTTGGAGAAATTCTCTAAAGGCAATCGCCATTAGCACTTACACGTATTATTTAATATGAAAGGCTTCTTCGTTAATTTGATATTCATACGTTGAATTAATACAGATCTTTAATCGAATTAATGAAGTCCATGATACATAACATAGAATGAAGGAAATCATGATGGGATCATGATAATAAGATTCTTATCATGTGCAATTATGTTAGTGTCTAAATTATCCCTAATCATAGGATTAATAAGACTGGACATTGTTGATCCTGACGTAATTAGCACATGTCATACTCTTGATTGGATCAAGCAAAGAGATCTATAAACCTGTGGATCAAGAGTTGATCGTAGTTGGCATGTGGATGCTTGCTAAGAGTAGTTAAGTACATCAGAGACCTATAATAAGACAATCATATGGATCATCTATTTAAATGCATGATTGTCTCCATCATAGCAATGAAAAGTATCCTTAAACTTGAGGTGCTCAAGAACATTCCTGATGCCGATCTCCAGACTTCATCTTAATCCACGTTGCCTCTACGGTCGCCTATCGATGAGGATTGGGTATAGTTTGAGGTGTTCGGGAGGTAATTGGAGTAGCCAACAAAGGATTCGCCACTCCCACAAAGGGAGAGTATACTCTAAGGCTCATTTTAACTATTATCAGAATTCCTAGCCATAGTGGAAAATATCTTTGAGGAGTGTCTTTCAAGGCATAAAGGTTGAGCGATGAATCGGGACAAGATAAATATCACTTGGCTAGGTGTGGATAGCTAAACCAGGGAGCTGCAGACATCCTCCTGTCACGCCCAAACCCCAAGTGGCAGGGCTTTATGAAATAATCGCGCTGTGATTTATTCATGTACTGTAAAAGCTCGCCCACCAATCTTTCTAGTCAATTAGGGGTCATGATGTGTTGCTAGATACCAATCTTGACTTGCTTAATTCAATAGTTGAATCAAGTGGCCAACATAACCGGAACCTAATGGGTCACACACTTAGAAGAGTGTGGGGCTGATATGAAATGGATTTGGATGTGATCCAAATATGAGGGAGTTAATTCTCATGAATGAAATGTCACGGGATTAGTGGAATCCCCGGATCGAAAGCCCTCACTTAGAGAGATAATAGGCTAGGGCTTATACCTTGGCTTAGGGCCGTGTGAGACTCACCATAACGGATAGGGATGCCTGTTTCCTATCATCACTTAGAGTGAGGGGCATTTTGGTCATTAGACACGATGGGGGGTTTCCTTATAAACAGAATGCTATGGAAACTTAAAAGATGATGACCTTGAGAGAAAAGGGAGTTCATGAGAAAGCCAAAGTGTTTATCTCCCAAGAAAGTGTTCTGTGAGGCTAAGAGAATTCGGGCTCGCCTCCTTCCCCGACCGATACTGGCTAGCAGCGGACCCTTCGAGACCTTGCCTTGGAGGTTGTTGGTTTCACTCTTCAGGATAATGCTAGAGGCTTAACCTAGGACTTGGTTCGCCGGTCTAAAGTCGCCTCGACCACCACTCGCTTTTGGAACCGACACAAGGTAATCCTATCAGACACTCGATATATACCCTAATAAGTTCGACATGTTTAGGTATATTAAAAAAGCTAAATAGGAATTTTTGGATATAAAACGAGAGACCCGAAGGAATAGTTAGAGACAAGGGTAAAGTGGTTTCTATTTACCATTGGAGGAGATAAAAAGGTATAAAAGAATAAGGTTATATGCAATTATGGAATTTGAGAAAAAGATGGGATGCCAAATTATAATATGTATAAGTTAGATCGAGAATACAAGAGAGGAAGGACCTAAATGTAAAATGAGAAAAGAGTTTAAAATGCAAAGTGCCAAACATGGCCTTAACTAAAAGGAGGATAAGAGCAATTTGGTTTCTCAAAAATGAGAGACCAAAAACGTAAAGAACAAGAGAAGAGGAAAAGAGAGAAGAAGAGGAAGAGGAAGAGAAGAAGAAAAGAAGCGAAGAAGAGAGGAAGAGCAAAAAGGTATGGATTCTTGGATTTTTGTATGGAATCATGAATTTGGTATGGGATTATGTGTATTTGGACCATGGTAGGGATTTCTATGGTTTTTAAACCTAGGGTTTTGATAGGATTTCATCCTAACCCTAAATTTTTTGAGAGTAAGGTTGGTAAAACCCTAAATGGTACAAGAAAAACATAGAATCCTCCCTTTGAGGTTGGATTCATGGTTTAAGTTCAAGTAATGGAGTTAGGGTTTAGAACAAACCCTAACTAATCTTTGTGTTTTGTTTGTGTATGGGTTATGACCCATATTAGAGTTGTTTTGGGAGTAATTCATGAAAGGTTTTTGAAGAAAGATATGTATTGAAAGATGATTTGAGTAGAATTGTGGTTACAAGATGAATATGGTGGTTTTGAAGTGTATATTGAGTATTGAGTTGATTTGGGTAGTAACATATGGAAAATGGGAGAAAAACCACCTTTCTGAACAATTTTCATGGGTGGCACCGGCAGCCCAACAGTGGTACCGTACCACTTTGGTCTCTGCCAATCAGGCTCTGCAGATCTGCACTATTGCTCTATTTTTGACAAGAGACTGTATTTTGGCCATAACTTGCTCATTTCTTATCCGATTTGCGTGATTCAAATGTCTAATTAAACTAGACTTCACGGAGAATAAAACATCCTGAAATAGGTACCTTCAAATTATGACTCTAGGTGGCCCAAAAATTCACTCAAAGTGTTCATAAGTAGTTTTTCGCTGAACCCATATCAGATCGCACCTAGATTCCATTCAGTTGTTCTATTTCAGACCAAGACCAGATTTTGACCATAACTTGGTCATTTCTTATCCGATTCAAGTGGTTTAAGTTGCTGGTTAAACTAGACTTCAAGGGCAATAAAACACCCTGAAATAGGAACCTTCAAATCATGAATCAAAGTGACCCAAAAATTCACTCAAAGTGGGGCTATGTTCAAGCCAATTTCTGGTTATGTTTTTGAACATAGAGTAGTCCCGGTTGTTTAGGACATAACTTGAGTTTCGGTGCTCCGATTTGGGTGATTCCAGTTGAGTGAGAACTTAGCACCTTTTAGGATTTAAAGCGAGTACAAAGAACCAGTGTCAAATATGGAATCAAGACACTGGGAAAATGGGTATTTCAACCGTCTCCGAGTGTAAAATGCAATGGCTATTTAAGTATGAAATGCCATAACTTGAGTTTGGAACATTCAATTGGTATGATCTCCCAATTTCTAAGTAAAGTAGATTCATAGAGGAACAAGAATACATGAATGAGGTGTGAATACATAGGTATCTTACCGTACAAGTATATGAAATGCCATATGCAACATGCATGAAACAGGAAAAAAAATATAGGAAATGCCATATGAGCGATGCTGTGTTCATGAAACATGAATATGATATGAAATATGAAAACGAATGAAACATGAACATGAACATGAAAAAGTAATGTCATGAACACGTGAATGTGATTAAGATATGTTATGATTTTGAAAGACATATGATCAAAGACTACCTAGGACCTAAGAATGAATGAGCCGGATCGCCTGATCTAAGTTTCGGATGACTTCGCGGTTGCTACGACACTTCGCTGCGGCGCATCGCTCGAGATCGTGCTTCGCACTCCCGCCGGTGCGCTACGACACTTCCGCTGCATGGGCGGGTGCACGTCTGATCGCAGCCGCACTCCTACCGGTGCTACGACACTCTGCTATGTGGGCAGCACCTACGTCGCATTAGACAGACCGGTACTTATTGTGCCGCCCCACGGCATTTCTATGATCGGTCCGGTAGTCAAACGCTTATATGATAAGACTCATCAAAAGACCAAGAGTAAAGATCAATATGGTAAAGATCCGAATGTACCCCACGGTACCAGATTCTGCTCTCGTAGTACCCATGGGTACTTCTCCGACAAGTAAAATCTCGTAGTACCTACGAGTACTCCGCATTCCAAATGCTATGTGTCTCCAGAATATAAGTATAAGTCCAGTAGTACCTATGGGTACCTCCGTATAATGAATCTGTGTAGTACCTACGGGTACTTTTGTACCAAAATAAGCTCCGTATAAGATCTGATGTACAAGTATAAGATCCGTAATACAAGTATATGATCCGAAATACAAGTATAAGATCCGAAATACAAGAATAAGATCCGAAGTACAAGTATAAGTTCTACAGTACCTATGGGTACCTCAGTAAAGGTCTAAGCTCTGCATATAAGTATAAGTTCTGTAATACAAGTATAAGATCTGAAATACAAGAAAAAGTTTTGGAATACAAGTATAAGATCTGAAATACAAGAATAAGTTTCGTAATACAAGTATAAGATCCGTAAGATAAGGATATGCTCTGTAGTACAAGTATAAGATAAGAAGTACAAGTATAAGTTCTACAAGATCACTGCTACTTTAGCAAAGGTCTAAGCTGTAACCCTAAGTGAGAGATATGGATGGGGTACTGATCCGATTAAGTTCAAGTAGATGTCCTCTTGGGAGATCCAAATAATTATAAGTCTGAGACAAGTATCGCATAAGTCCGATATATATGTCCTTTCTGGGGGAGATCCGACTATGTCCATACAAGCATAAGTATGTGTCCTACTGAGACAAGTATAAGTATATGTATAAGCTCGCATCGCACACGAGAACCCATAATGCATGTGTCCTACCGGGACAAGTATCGCATGTGTCCTACTTGGGACTGAATAAGAATAAGTCTACCATATGAGTAAGATCTGAGTAAGTATAAGTTTGCTATAAGTATAAGTTCAGTACAGTATACGAGAGATCAGAACAAGGTGTTACAAGGATAAGTATGTAAGTAAATTTGTTATATGAATTTATGAAGATTCCTGCTATTTGTTATCATATATGTTATCAGATTCAAGATAAATGCATGTGTACCAATATAAGTTATAAGATATGTTTCCCACTGCCGCAGCTTAGCACTCCGGGTTTTTAACCGTAGGTACAGGAGAAAGACGCCTCAAAACATCCGTGATACAACCGGGCCAACACATCTGTTAGTAAGGGTTCATCATAGTAGGTTCGCCTCATCATGTAATTGAAATGTAAAGTTGTTTTCAGAGCATAAGTAAATGGGACTTAGCATATGTGTATGTGATATTGATGACACCATCCTGCGAGTTCTTTGTGTATGGAAATACTTACATAATGTAAATTGTTTGTATACCCACATGTACAAGTTCAGCCAAAGAAAAAAAAAGGTAAAGAGTCCTAAAGATAGAAGGTCTCAAGACTTCGATCCTGCTCGATCCGCCTAATCTGATCGACCGAATCTGTGGCATGACAAGTTGGTATTAGAGCCTAGGTTTAGGCGTTTCTGGATAAGTCTTAGATTAAGGATGTACCTACATAGTAATGTGTTGGCCTAATGCGGGAGACCTTGTTTTGTATAATGTCGAGAATGGATAAGTGTTAATCCAACTTTAGTTCTGATGGAGCCTTGTTGGCTCAAGTGAGAGTTATACCAGATTTGAAGCAAATGATAGTAAATGCTCAGAAAGATGATGTTAAGTTACAAGAGATAGTTCAGTTAGTCAGTACTGGAGACAAAACTAATTATGCCATATATGAAAATGGAAGTTTTGGTACGGGGGCATAGTACCCTCATCTCTTCAGTTCAGGAAAAATTTCGAGGACAAAATTTATTTCAGTAGGGGAGAATTTAACTCAAATATACCCTGGGCCAAGCGACATGTTTAGGTGTATATTAAAAGCTAAATAGGAATTTAAAGCGAAATAAAACGAGAGACTAAATGAATATTAGAGATACAAGGGTAAAGTGGTTTGTCTTACCATTGGAGGACATAAAAGGTATAAAACAATAAGGTTATATGCAATTATGGAATTTGAGAAAAGATGGGATGCCAAAGTATAATATGTATAAGTTAGATTGAGAATAATAAAGAGAGGAAGGACCTAAATGCAAAAATGAGAAAAGAGTTTAAAAATGCAAAGGCCAAACATGGCCTTAACTAAAAAGGAGGATAAGAGCAATTTGTCTCTCAAAAATGAGAGACCAAAAACGTAGAGAACAAGAGAAGAGGAAAAGAGAGAAGAAGAGTGTTATGGTTATAAAGAGGAAGAGAAATATAAGAGAGGAAGAGCAAAAAGGTATGGATTCTTGGATTTTTGTATGGAAATCATGAATTTGGTATGGGATTATGTGTATTTGGACCATGGTAGGGATTTCTATGGTTTTTAAACCTAGGGTTTTGATAGGATTTCATCCTAACCCTAAAATTTTTGATAGTAAGGTTGGTAAAACCCTAAATGGTACAAGAAACATGGAACTCTCCTTTCGAGGCTTATCTACGGTTTAAGTTTAGTGAATGGAGTTGTGGTTTAGAACAAACCCTAACTAATCTTTGTGTTTTGTTTATGTATGGGTTATGACCCATATTAGAGTTGTTTTGGGAGTAATTCATGAAAGGTTTTTGAAGAAAGATATGTATTGAAAGATGATTTGAGTAGAATTGTGATTACAAGATGAATATGGAGTGGTTTTGAAGTGTATATTGAGTACTGGAGTTGGATTTGGGTAGCAAATGGGAGAAAAACCACCTTTCTGAACAATTTTCGAAGGGTGGTACCGGTATCGAACAGAGTGGTACCGGTACCACTTTGGTTTTGTCAAATGGTACCGGTACCGGTACCCATTGCTCTATTTTGGATAGTGTTCGTATTTTGGCCATAACTTGCTCATTTCTTATCTGATTTCAGTGATTCAAGTGGCTAATTAAACTAGACTTCAAGGAGAATAAAAAATCTTGAAATAGGTACCTTCAAATTATGACTCTAGGTATGTTACAGCAATTCCACTTTCCAAGTGGGGTACCATAAGTGTTACGGCCGGTATCGATGCGGTACGATTGTTTTGTTTGGACCCTTTGTTAAATGTTTTACTAACTTGGCCATTTCTTATCCGATTTGAGGTGGTTCAGTTTGCTGATTCAATCGAACTTAGAACATCTAAAACACACAATAGGCACCTTCAAATCATGAATCTCATTGTCCCAAAATTCACTCAAAAGAGTGGGAGAATTTATGTTCAAACCAATTTAAGTTTACATTTTTTTGAACATAGTGTAGTCCCCGGTTGTTTAGGACATAACTTGAGTTTCAGTGCTCCGATTTAGGTGATTCCAGTTGGAGGAGAACCCTTAGCACCTTAACTACAGGAATTATAAAGAACCGATTATCAAATGGTGAAGGCTGCTGGAAAATGGGTATTTCAAACTGTCCCGAGTGTAAAATGGGCAAAATGGTGGCATGAAAATGCCATAACTTGAGTTTGGAACATTCAATTGGTATGATTCCAATTTCTAAGTAAAGTAGATTCATAGATGAACAAGAATACATGAATGAGGTGTGAATACATAGGTATCCTACCGTACAAGTATATGAAATGCCATATGCAACATGCATGAAACAGGAAAAAAAATATAGGAAATGCAATATGTATAGATGTGTTCATGAAACATGAATATGATATGAAATATGAAAACGAAATGAAACATGAACATGAACATGAAAAGTAATGTCATGAACACAGAATGTGATTAAGATATGTTATGAGTTTTGAAAGACATATGATCGTATGACTACCTAGGACTGAAGAATGAATGAGTGGATGTTCTGATCGGTGCTTTGGCACTCCTGTTGTTGCTACGACACTTCTGTTGCATGGGCATGCACGTTACGTCGGTGCCGGCTTGCTCCTGCTGGTGCTCGTGCCTTCTTTTGCGTGGGCGGAACACGTTACGATCGGTGTGGCACTCCTGGCGGTGCTATAACGCCTTCTGTTGCGTGAGCGGACACTTCCGATTGGTGCCGGCACTCCTGGCGGGCGGTGCTACGGCGCCCGCATTGCGTGGGCGGGCGCATTACGTCGGTGCTTTAGCACTCCCTGGTGGTGCTCTGACGCCCATTGCGTGGGCGCCTCGGTTCGATCTTGTATTATTCCTTGGTGCCCATTGTGCTACGTCCTACTCATTTCTTATGATCGGTCTGGGTAGTCAAACAGTTATATGATAAGACTTTGAATAAAGACTAAGAGTAAAGAATGAATATGGTAAAGATCTGAGTGTACCTACGGGTACCTCTGTATTTGTTCTATAGTACCTATGGGTACTTATCACCAATAAAATCTACGTAGTACCTCACGGGTACTTAAAATGCCATTAAGATAAGTATAAGTTACGTAATATAAGTATAAGTCAGTAGTACCTGGTACCTCATTATAATGAATGCGCTGTAGTACCTGCGGTACTTTTTGTACGGAATAAGCTCCATTATAAGATCGTGTACAGAAGTATAATAGCCGTAATACAAGTATAAGATCCGAAATACAAGTATAAGATCCGAAATACAAGTATAAGATCCGAAATACAAGAATAAGATCCGAAGTACAAGTATAAGTTCTACAGTACCTACGGGTACCTCAGTAAAGGTCTGAGCTCTGCATATAAGTATAAGTTCTATAATACAAGTATAAGATCCAAAATACAAGAATAAGTTCCGGAATACAAGTATAAGATCTGAAATACAAGAATAAGTTTCGTAATACAAGTATAAGATCCGTAAGATAAGGATATGCTCCATAGTACAAGTATAAGATAAGAAGTACAAGTATAAGTTAACGGTACCCTCTCACGGTACTTCACTAAGGTCTAAGCTCTGTAACTCCTACGAGAGATCTGGATAAGTATCAGTCTGACAGAAGTTCAAGTAGATGTCCTTTGGGAGATCTGAATAATTATAAGTCCGAGACAAGTATTAGTATAAGTATATGTATAAGTCCGAGACAAGTTCGATATATATGTCCTTTGGGAGATCTGAATAAGTATACGTCTGATACAAGCATAACTATGTGTCCTACAGGAGACAAGTATAAGTATATGTATAAGCTCAGTACCGCATATGAGGAAATCTATATAAGTATGTGTCCTACGGGGGATAAGTATCAGTATGTGTCCTACGGGAGATCGGAATAAGAATAAGTCTACCATAAGAGTAAGATCTAAGTGAGTATAAGTTTGCTATAAGTATAAGTTCAGTACAGTATACGAGAGATCAGAACAAGGTGTTACAAGGATATGTATGTAAGTAAATTTGTTATATGAATTTATGAAGATTAATTTATTTATTCTCTTGTATATGTTATTGTGATTCGAGTATAAATGCATGTGTACTAGTATAAGTTATAAGATATGTTTCCCTTTCAGCGTAAAGCTTAGCGCGGGTTTAATCAGTGTAGGTACGGGAGAGGCGTCTGGCTGTCAGCATACGGAGTTGGACTGACACACTAGTAAGGGTTTCATCGCGATGGATTGCGCTCACGAATATGTAAGTGAAATATAAAGTTGTTTTTGTATATGTATATGTAAATGAGACTCAGTATATGTGTATAGATATTGATGGACACACCACTCCCGATTAGGTAGTTAACTTTATTGTATGTAAATGATTTTTGTTATTACAGAAATTGTTTGTATACCCACATGTACAAGTTCAGCTTTGAAAATAAAAAATAAAAAAAACAGGTATAGAGTCCCAGTATATAGTCTCGCGCCCCGAACTCGGTTCAGATCCGCCACTCGGGTCGGACCGGGAATCGGGGCGTGACACCTACACCCTTTTCTTTGTTGTAGAACTGGTTTTGATGTTGCTAGGGGTCCTTGGATGGATTTTTGTTGGGATTTTTTTTGTATTTCCGCTGTTACTGACAAGTATTGCCTCCCACGAAACCCTTTAGTTAGGAGATCAAAAATTTATGACAAGTGGCATCAGCTGACCCATATTTGATTCTTGAGATTTAATATATTTATTTGTTATTTATTTATTTTTATTTTATGGATTCAGATAATCATAGACTCAAAATTGTTTTCGATGATATTTAAAAATTAAATCTTTGAATTCCTAACCATAAATAATTTGTGGAAAAACAATAAAATTATATTTTTTTTATTCAAAACATATGAATCTGCTAAAGGTTGAATAATTTATTTTATTTTATTATTATTCTGTTTCAGATCCAAATTGAAAGAATTTGAGGATTTTTTTTTAAATTTAGTTCAAGTCTTGAAATTGAATCATTTTTTTTAAATAAATTTTTTTTCCTTCAATTTAACCAAATCTATTTTTTTTTTATATGAATACAGTTTTGGATTGCTCGAAGGTTTTTTTTTTTTTAAATTCAATAAAAAACAAATTCTTTTAGATTCAGTTTTGGTTTTAGATCGAAACTTGAAGTTTTTTTTTTTAAATCTATTTTTTGGATACAATTTCATATTCGGTTTCAAAATTACTTAAAGTTTTTTTTTTTAATAATAATTTTTTTAATTCAGTTTCAGATTTGGATATCATTTGAGTTGTTCCTTGGATATGTAGAATTTATATTTATATACTTTTTTGAATATATATTTATCCAAAATTTTAGGATATATATATGTTATACAAATGTTAAGATATAAATATTTTATTTATTTTTTAAATATTTAATTGAAAGATAAAGTCAAAAAATAAGGAACAATTGAATTCAAACAATTTGGCCATTAAGATATAAATCATACAATTTTTTAAATATTTAATTGAAAGATAAAGTCAAAAATTAAGTAACAACAAAATTCAAATAATTTGGTACCTTAGTTATGACCGGTTAACATTTTGATTGATTTCATTGAAACATGATGTCGTCAAAGTGACCTTTCATGTGAAAAAAAAGTTCAAAAGGGATGTGGGATGTTTATGTGTGTGTTATTTCATGCTGTTATTAGCCGATCCAAAGACTATTGCTTGGCCAAATTACACATATACTCATGGTAATAAACATGTGACAATTATTGAGTTTTAAATGTGAATGATATGGTAATCCAAAGATAGGCCTATTATTTGACATAAGTTATTGTTTGTATTGATTGCTATAACAAGAATACCGCTTAAAATTAATATTACTGTCCAAAGACTTGATATTAATTTTGTGTTGGGTATTATGAGGTTTTCCATTATTTGAATTTATTTCTTTTATTATACTTAATTAATGTGAATTTGTTTGTTCTCTATACATTTAGTGTTGCTGATATTTATGCTAATCTCAACTCCATTCCCATACTTAATGGGTCTTACTTTAAAGATTGGAAAGAGAACATTTTTTTTTGTTTTTGGTTGCAAGGATCTGGATCTTACACTTCAGATAGAGCGTCCTAGTACTCCTATAGGTTTGAGTTCCTCTGTTGATAAAGTGAACTATGAGAAGTGGGAGCGCTCGAATTGCATGAGTCTCATGATCATTAAGTAGGGTATTCCAAAGGCATTTAGGGGTGTCGTATCTAAGGAAATTACCAATGCAAAAGAATTCCTTATCGAAATTGAAAGATGATTCGCAAAGAATGATAAGGTGGAAACAAGCACACTTTGTTGTGCTTGATTACCATGAAGTGTAAAGGCAAAGGGTAATGCAAGGGAGCAAATTATGGAAATGCTCATATTGCTTCAAAAATTGAGGCTTTAAAGTTTGGGTTTTCTAATGACATGCTCATACACCTAGTATTGCTTTCACTTCCTACACAATACAGCTAGTTTAAGGTTAGTTATAATTGCCAAAATGACAAATGGTCTCTTAATGAGTTCATTTTGTATTGTGTATAAGAGGAAGGTAGACTGAAGCAATACAGGAGTGAAGGTTCCAATTTGGCTAGCACCCCTAAAAATAAGGATAAGGGATTTAAAAGAAAGAATATGAATGTTGTTGATAAGGGTCCAACCCAAAAGAGACAACAATAAGAAAATAAAGGTTATTTCTTTGCAATAAGGAAGGATATACAAAGAAGGAATGTACAAAGACAATAAGACACTTTAGGTTGTCATTAGGAGCTGGATTTTATTTCAATTTAAAATATACTTTTGTTGTATTGTCTTTTAGATGAAATTTGGTTTTAGTTTCTTTATTGGACAAATTTGGTTATTCTTGTTCATTAGGAAACGATTAGTTTTATTTATCTTTAAATTCCAATATTGTTGGTACTAGTTTCCTAAAAGCTTATGATAACCTATATATGCTTGAAATTATTGCATCCTATGATGAAACCCTACATGTGGAATTATAAGGTGCTAAACACAATTTAAATAAAGAAAATTCAGCCTCATTAGGGCACAAAAGATTAGGCCATAGTCTATACATAGAGTTCAACGACTTGTGTGACACCCTAAAACTCGGGGATCCCGTTGACCAACCATCAACCTATGGAAATACTACCTTAGGTCATCGCACACCTAAGCCTTGATACCAAACTGGTACCAATTCCTTGTGGGTACCGAGTTACTCGACACCACCTCGATACATCCATTTTTACCGGGATCAATTCACCCATATTTAAGTTGAAAATATGTGAATAATACACTTAAAACAGTCTATAAGAGCCCGATCACGACCCTATTACCATTATTACATACCCGACTATGTTGGCAATAGTCCAAAAAGAATTTAATTACAATTCTTTTATACTAAAATACATGCTAGAACTAGTTTGTTCCAAGCATTTTTTTTACAAAAGGATTTATCAAGGCCACATGTCGGCCTTCTTCATTATCACGGCCTCAGCGTACGTAGATCCGCACATTTATTTTTGTGCACGAAATGTTGTCCCATAAGGTGAGCCACGCCCGAGTAGAGAATACCTCCTGCGAGTACACTCCTACCTAAGTGCACATGCAATGTTCACTCAACATTTCACATTCACATTCCAATAGGAACATGTCAATTATAAATGGAATCCTACATGTCATGCCATGAAATGAGATGAGAGTCAATCATTTACCGTGCCCCGAGTCCTTACCGACTCCCATCACATCTGAGTCATTACCGACTCCATCACATAATGCCTAAGCCTATGTGTGATAAATTGTCATTGTAGATGACATCCAATAAACCAAAAACTTTTTGGATGGTACACCTCAATGATCATTTTATATTCAAAACCATGTGCTTGTTTGTGGGTAGAAAATTTTTGGTGTCACACCGCAGGCTTCGCAAACCTAGACACTTTTACGGTCTTTCATCGTTGGGGACTATGTCTGACCATAATTGGCGGGTCTTTCACCCCGAGGGGGGATCTATTCTTGCTTGCTAATACCCGATACATATTTTCTTTACCACTTTATTGACCATGAGTTTACGGTGGACGTTGTCCCATTAGTAGAACCCCGCGATCAAACACCAAACGTAGTGTCGATTCATTAACCATGCACTCACACCCATTTAATGCGATGTCCCCGTGCATATGCAATGCAATATGCCATTGCATATTATATCACGACACATGCATATTGAATGCTACATGGACAACACAATCCATACCACTTACCAGGTGTCATGGACAATCAAATCACCTGCATATAACTTCCATACATCATTTCATTCATGTCAATATATCATACAAGCATATATCAACATTCACATGCGACATGTCATTCTATGTTCAAGCAATGACACACACACAATCAAACCATGTAATGGCCATTGCACATACCAATTCATCACATTTGATACATTGGAAGTATAATGACATCGAACAGGTCATTTTACATTGTCAAGTAGTGACACACTCACAATCAAGCCATGTCATGGCCATTTGCACATATAAACTCATCACATATCCATACATTAGAACACACATATTGACTTCCAAACATGTCACTCATAGTCAAACCAATGACACACTCTAAACAACAAGTCTTACAGTAACCAGAAGCAAACCGTAAACAATCACAAAAAATGGGCCCGCGAGACTTACCCCGAACATGCTATAAACACCGGTATCAAACGGTGCGAGCTACGCTGGCGTAGCCTTCGCCCTTTAGGCGGACGAGGAGATATCCATTTTCTTGTCACGCCGGGCTGCTTCAGGCGTACATGCCCCCGCCTAGGCGACCCCTTCGCCTAGGCGAAGAACCAATCTTCCATGAGAAGATTCATGCCTTTGCCTAGGCGAACCTCGGTCGCTAGGTAAGAAACATTGAAACCAGAGCACGAAAATCCGGTTTTCTTGGCGATGGAGCCCTTAAGCAAAGAAAAGCCTCTTCTGGCCCAAAAGATGGAAATGAACCAAGTGGGAGAAGAAAAGTCTTACTTTGCCCAGACATAGATACACGGGTAGGAAGCCTCCTAAACCCGATAACTTTTATTTCCCAAAATCTCCTTTCTTGGATCTTCAACGAAATCCTTCTTTTTAGGTATCCAAGCATACCCCTCGTCGATGTGATGAACTTTTGTTCTTGGTCCGATGAAAACCGACGAATGGAACTCTATATGAATCTTGGAGGCCTTTGGCTTTCCCTGCTCTCTGCTTTATAACTCTCTCTCGGTCGACCGGAAAAATGGAACTTTCCTTGCCCTAATTCCCCTTTTTTTCCTAACTTAAGTTTAAGTTAGATGCATGGCCCACGTTGTGCCAAGTGTCCACCCTTTCTCGGATCCGATTTTAACTCAAAGTGATATATTTCGTCTCAATTCAAGTTCAAATTATTTCCCATGAACTTAACTCAAGTCATTTCCCAACTTTCGAGATTTTCGTAAATAATATCGTCCTTGAGATTTTCGGGGTGATGGGTAAAGCCAATCGCTATGCAACTGTACCTACCCTCTCAAGTACCTCGAAGGGCCCAATATACCTCGACGATATTTTTTCCCGCTTGTTGAACCTGACCACTTATCTCTTAGGTATCACCTTCAAGAAGACATGATCACCCACCTCAAACTCCAGAGGTAGCCATCGTCTGTCGACATAGCTCTTCTTCCAACTCTGAGCTGTGAGAAGACGTTTCCGTATCAAATCCACCTTCTTAGAGGTTTCTCTAACCAACTCCAGACCCGTGATGGTTCTCTCTCCCACCTATGTCCAACAAACCGGAGATCGACATGGCCTCCCATATAATGCCTCATAGGGTGCCGTGTTTGCTACGCGATAAGCTGTGTTGTAGCGAATTCCACCAAGGGTAAATGCTCTTCCCAGCTACCCTTGAGATCCAGGACACATGCTCGTAGCATGTCCTCTGATGTCTGGATGATCCTCCCTAGCGGCCCATCAGATGCAGGGATGAAAAGTTGTGCTCGTCATCAACCGTATCGCGGTTCCGCTGAAACTCTCCGAAATAGGTATAAACACAGGATCTTGATCCGATACTATGGAAATTGGCACTCCATGTAACCAGACAATATCCCATACATACAACCTGCAGAATTCCTCCAGAGTGAAGGTCATTTGCCGCGACCAAAGATTATTGCCGACCGTGGTAGGTCCGCTATCACTAACACCGCATCATGCCACTCGATATCCGCGGCAAGTGAGTCACAAGTCCATTTCTTGATGTGCACCCTTCTACTCGACCACCTCGATGGTGGAGTAATCGGCCCGGCCTCTAGTGTAGCACCATTTGCTGATCCGTCCAGTTAAGGGGATCTGAACGGTCAGGATGCTCGATTAATTCTTTTTATTTACCGTTTTATTAAATTTTCTTTTTCAAAAATGTTGCGACCCGAATCCCTGGCCTGACCCGAATGGCGGATCCGAACCGGAGCCTGGTTTACTCCAACCGTTTTTATTTATCTTATCAAAACGTTTTATTTACGTCATTTCATTTTAGAGTTCTTATTTACTCAGAAGCCTTTCAAATGGTAGGCCTATAAACATTTATTTTTATACAATTCGTTACAAAATGGCATGTCATGCCTTTATAAAATGATATACAAATCACATTTTCAAAGATTAACTCTTTTGTTCACAAAATATCACATGTTCAAAAGAAATGATATGCATATAAGGGTATATACTTATACGCCGCACTTCTTTATGACTTTGCACTTCTTGTACTTGGCCTTCTCTTTTTTCTTACTCGATACCTGTGCATAGATAAAAACTATACGCTAAGCATTTTCATGCTTAGTGGTTCTATACATTTCTATTTTAATCTTCAATTCAATACGACATGCATTTATCATTAAACCATGCCTTTTATATCAAGCTATACTCATGCTTATTCATTTTCACATGCTTTCATTTTACAAATCGTTGATCATATCAAACCTGCATTTCACATGCAACAAATCATTCGCAATTTAATTCGCAGGAATTTAACATACACTCTTAAGAAAATTGTTTAGTTTACAAATCTCATTTACACTCATCAGGTTCGTTATTTCACTTTGTCTATGCAATTCACATTCATGACGGATTTCGTTCGGTGAATCCTGTCCTTTTTATCATTCGGTAATGTGCTTACCCATTTCACAATTTGGGTCTCTCATCATGCCAGATGTCGATTGGTGCACCCCGACATGTGGTATTTAAATATAGCAGCCATCAAGATGAATGTATGAAATTGAAGATTGCATCCGCCAAGTGGGACATTTAACCAATGCCGTATACCATCGTGACGAATCTTGGAATTGGTGCATCCGGGATAGGACATTGGACAATTTCGGGGTGCCTTCATGATGGATTCAGTTGGTGAATCCCGCCATGTTGGTCGTTCGGTATATCGGTTCAATTCAAGATGTCAAGAATTGACCAATTCGTTTACAATTCGATTAATCACTGCATGCGATTAATTGTATCGAACATTTCAATTATCACAGTTTCATCCATATGCACTTTCGTAATATCATTTCAAAAGGAATATACTCATTCCATATAATCATTTTCATATTTATTTAGTACACTACCAAAACACTTGAAACCAAACTAAATTCGATGAACAAGCGGAAATTTGTCGGCTTTGTTTTCTTCATGATCTAGTCCCTAGGTTAGGTGATCCTCACCATCAGCAATCCCGATAAGCAATTCGCCCTCTTAGTGGATAAACAATTATTAAACATTTTTAGTGAATTACAAATTTATCTTCCTTAACGATCTTGGGTTAAGACACTAAGTCTGCTCAAAGACGAACTCGCCGAGGCGATAAGGTACGGTACATTGTTCATTTAGTTTTATCCTTATTTGAACCCCCATTAATAATTTATTAGGGTTCCTAAACAATCGTGTACGAATACGAGGTGATCGGAAACAAAAATCCTAAAATTTCCTCATGAGCTGGTGTCTCGCGTTTCGCGTCGCCGAGGCGCCTGCCTTTGGCTGAGCCCGAGTGCCTTTTTAGCCCTTTGGCCTTGCCGCTATGAGGCAGCCCTCGCTGCGGCGTAGAGCTATGCCACAGCGAGGGTGCCCTTCGTTGCGGCGAAGGGGCCCGTGTTTGCCCAGATTTTCTCTTTGCTCATTTTTGCGAATTTTCACCAAAAATCCTTAAAACTCAAAACAAAACATGTGAATCACTCCCAAAGGCATTCTAAAGTCATCCTAAACCAACCATGAGCAAAACCCATGGATGGATTAGGGTTTTTCTAACCCAAACATCATTTAAAGAAATCTAGGGTTTGGTTCTTACCTCAAAATCCTTTTGAAATTCTTCCTCCCAGATGTAATCATTTTGGAAGCAGAATGGAAGAAATCACACCACAATCACTTCTTCTTGCAAAACCCTAGCTTTCTCCTCTCTCTTGTCTCCAAAACGTTTTTTGCTCAAATGCCATGTTCTAAGACCACTTTTGGTCTTTTAAGACTTCATTTCCTTAAAGCCTTGTTTGGCTTACATAATAAATCCAATTTCTCATTTTTGGCATTTTTATCTTTCATTTCACTTTCATGTATCATTTAATTCACTTTTGCATTTAAGCTTATTCTATTCTTGACCCTTAGGTTCTCATTTTATAATTTTCCAAATTTGCCCTTTTTCACTTGGGTTTATTTTTTGGTTCAATCATTTTCTCATTTTAGCATATAATATTTAATTATATGCTCACATATTCATTTCACATTTCACTATTTATCAGTTTTCCCGAAAAACCCAAGTTTGGCTCAATTCATACCCGAAACATATAATAAAACTATTATAAAAATTCTTAGGTGTTTTTAGGGCGTTACATCTGGTGCTCAACCTTTACCTGCTGACATGTGAGACACTGTCGAACAAAATCTTCAACGTGTTTCTTTACCCAATCCAGTAATACTGGTGACATAGATCGTGATACATCTTCATGCCACCTAGATGCACAGTAAAACGAGAGTAATGGAACTCCCTGAGGATCTCTCTCAGATCTTTTAATTGGGGAACCACATCACAGAAGACGCTACCATCTTGTGTGCGCGGCTAGCCTTGTCCCTTATGCCTGACCGTACCCCGGTCCTTGATGGATAATGCATATCTCTATGTGTTTGTCCACTGAGAGCACGATCCTCTTGCTTTCGGCCAAGGAGAGAAATAGCCACTAGCCCTAAGATTGCCACACGAGGATGATCGTTGTATTGTAGTCCGAACTATCACATAGTCTCAAGCATCTGCCACTCCTGGGAAGCTATACTATCCAACACTCCCTGTGACTTCCGGCTGAGTGCATTAGCCACCACATTTGACTTACCGGGATGGTAATGCAAAGTGAAATCATAATCCTCTAGATACTCCATCCACCTGCGTTGCCTCATGTTGAGGCTGTTTGTATAAATGCTTGGACTCTTGCTAATTAAGAAACACCTCGACACTCACCATATAAATAGTGGCACCAAGCCTTTAAGGCAAAGACAATGGCCACCAACTCCATGTCATGTGTAGGGTAACTCTGCTCATGGTTCTTTAATTGCGAGAACCATAAGCCTCCACCCTCCTGGATTGCATCAAAACACATCCCAGTCCGTCCTTGGAGGCATCACAATACACTGTGTACCTCTGTCCCCTGTCTAAGATTATCAGAATAGGAACTTAAGTAAGCCTCATCTCTAATTCCTGGAATGCCCTCTCACATAAGTCATTCCACTCAAACTTAACCTTCTTCTAGGTCAACCTCGTCATAAGCGCATATAACTGGGAGAAGTCCTCAATGAACCTCCTATAATGCCTCATTCTAAGCTACGTATGTAGAAAGTGAGCTTCCTGAAGGCGACTTCCGTCTCTCCCAATTCATAATTGCCTTGATCTTCTCCGGGTCCATGGATACCCCGTAGATAAGTGCCCCGAGAATCTCACATTTAGTAAGCGAAATTCACACTTGCTGAGATTTGGCGCCTCGCGATGTTCTCTCAAGATCACGGAGGCGATCCTTAAGTGACCCTCACGATCCTCTTCAGACTTGGAGTAGTTTAAGATGTCATCACTTTGCAAAGAAACCCGCAGCCCGAGGCAGATCCTGGGGTAGGGGGTGGAATGCCTTATGCATAAGATCAATGAATGTCGTTCGGGCATTTGTTAATCCGAACGATATCACTATAAACTCAAAAATTTCATGTGTATGGCACTACAAACGTTGTCTTAGGGATACTCCCACCACCTTTACTCTCAGCGTGGTAGCCGGTGCGGTATCTTGGAGTAGACATGGCTCCTCTCAAGGCGATCAAACAAATCATCAATTTGCGGCAAAGGGTACCTATTCTTGATAGTAGCCCTATTCAACTGCCGATAATCTATACACAGCCAAAGAGTCTTTTCTCTCTTCTTGGTAAACAAAACCGGAGCGGCCTAAGGTGAAGTGCTCGATCTAATGAAACCTTTGTCCAATAATTCCTACAATTTGACCTTGAGCTCTTCCAACTCAGCAAGCGTCATTCTATACGGAGTCATAGAAATAGGCGATATACCTGGGTATAACTCCATAATGAAGTCTACATCCCTATATGGTAATCCCGATAGTTCATTAAAAAAATCCTACGTGCTCGCACTTGAAACCACAGGAGTAAACCCAAATCTGTCTAAAGCTAGTCCTCTAGGGTAAGGCTTACCAGCTAACCTACCAATTTTCCATGCCACCTAGAGTCGTACACGGCTCGGGGTAAAGTGTCATACTTATCTCCTTGAAACGTAACACAATTACCATCCAGTGTGTAGGTAGTAACCCTCCTACGATCACAATTAATGACAGCTCGATTTGCTGTCAACCAGTCCATCCACATCAAACTCCAACATGTCCATGACCCTAAGGTCCATAGTGGCTGAGAATCCTTGGGAATGCTCAGACTCACAATCTGACATATCTTATCAACCCTCACCCTAGTTCCTAGGGAAGAACTCACATGCAATAACTCTTCCAATGTTTCAATCTCTAAGCCCAAATCTTTCACACATGATGCAACAACGAAAGAATGAGATGCACCAAAATCAAACAATACTCTTGCCCATAAGCGAAAGAGTAGAAAAATACCCTGAATAACCGACTGATATGCAAGCTCAGTATGAGGTGTGATGGTGTAGACATTCCACTAGGTCCTTGAAGTCCCGGCCTGTGAGCCCTATCCTTGACCTTGATCCATGCCTCGACCCATGTGGTTCGTCTGCGAAATAATAGGTGCTTTATGCGGCACCACAGGGCCCGATCTTGTCTTCCTTGGCGCATGCCCCCTTTGATGATGGGACCCATGGTGTGTCATAACTGGGATCTGCCTCTAGGGCAATCCGATCTCAAAATTAATCATCTTTGGTAGCCTTCAGAAACACGCTATACGGGTGCTAGGAGCCTTAAAGTGTCTCCCATCTTGGGATGACTGATCCTGGCCTTGGCCTTAGTAGCTGCGGCCCTGTCTTTGAAACCCTCGTGGAGTAGAAGTCCTCTACTTCTTTCCCGAGCTAGAAAAAAAGAGTTGACTCCTTCCTCTTATCACTAGCAACCACATCCCAGATGCTCCGTGTGTCATCCACTTCCCTCTTCATGGCCATAGCTCTCCTGACCATGGAGTCCATATCTTGTAGGAGGAGTCCCATAATTTTACCCCAGATGGATAATTTCAAACCATCCTCAAATTTCCTCACTTTGGCCATGTCCGTGGCCACATAATCATCCTTGAAAGCGTCTTGGTCGGTGAACTTGGCCACATATTCGACGGTCATCGTTCCTTGTTTCCAGCTCTAGAGAGACTCGAGCTTTTGCGGGTTGTGCAGGATCTTTGGGAAATACTTGTCCATGAAGGCTCGTGAGACTCCCATGTCGTGCTAAGTTCCTTGAGGCTTTGACCCCGATCCATGCAGCAGGATTCACCACTCAGCTTGAATGTAGCTAGCCTTATTCTGTGGCGACGGAGGTGTCTCCATAGTCTCAAAAAATCTTGCCAACACTGCAGAACCAGCCAGTTGGCTTCGTCGGTTCCCTCTCACATAGAAAGTTGGACGATGATTTGCCTTAAGCCTCTGAAGGTTACTCGATCCTCCCTGGCCTACATTTGCACTAGCCTATGCAATGGTGGTAGCCACAATTGTAACGTCCCAAAAATAGCCTTCTTGTTTTATTATTTTACTTTATTATTATTATTATTCTATTTGTTATGTTATTGGTTTTAGGTGATAGAAATGTTGATAATTGAAGTGTAATTAGAATAAAGTGAAGGCAAAATGAAGAAAAAAATAGAGAAAAAGGAAGCTTGAAATGAGATAGCGAACAAGGCCTTGAAATGGATGAAGGATAAGACCAAAAGTGGTCTTAGAATGGAGTGTTTTTCACGTTTTGGAAAAGGGAAAGAGCTAGGGTTATAGGTTCTTGGAAAATACTTTGCTGGTCCAGTTATTCTCCATTTTCCAAAGTTTTGCAAGAAGGAAGTGATTGGAAGGAGTTTTAGAAGAAAGCAAAAATTATGGATTCTCCCTTTTGATTGTAAGGAAAGTCCTAGCTCATTTTAGTTTGTGTAGGAGACACTCTTCCATCTTTAGCTAATTTGTTCTTGAATTGATTGTATTGCTTTGGATTGTTTTTGTTTGGTTTGTGGAGTCTTAGACCAAAGTGTAAAGAGATGTATAGGTTTGAAGGAATTAGCATCAAAAGTTTTTTTTCTAAAACCTATGTTTTATTTTAATACATAAAAGTTTGGCTTCTTGAACTCCAAATTGGATGATTCCAATTTGAGATGGTGCATAAGAATCATGGATGAAAATTTCTAAAATAAATAGAGACCTAAAGTAATCCAGAAAGAGCAGCTATGTTGGTGTTTCCGAGTTGGACCAAAACAGAGTCTAGAAACCGGAAAATTTCTCCGTTGTGTCATGTTTTTTTTTAGGCCATAACTTGGCCATTAGTCATCCAAATTGAGTGATTCCAGTTGGGAAAGAACCCTAAGAGATAAACCTACAAAATTATATAAGGTACCAAAGAGAAACCCTAACCAATTGAGTCCTGGTTTTGAGGTTGAGTGAAAATACGGGTAAGCTGCTGGGTTATCCTCGATTTTGGTATAGTTTTGGTGTTTTGGCCATAAGTTAAGTTGTAATAATCCAAATGAGATGATTTCAATTTCTACTGAAAATAGACTCATAGAGCTATTATTTTCTTGAAGGAAGTTTGGGTAAAATATGGCTCATTTGTTCTCATAAAATTTTGCAAGTGAAGGTATATTGGGTAGAAATCAACCCTAACCAGAAACCTTAGCATGCACGATTGATTTTTCTTTGTTTTCTCTCTGATTGTGACGTATTTGTGATGGATTAGAGGCTGGTGATGATAAAACCTGAGCAAAAATTGGGATTTAAAGAATAGGAGACAAGAATTGGCAACTCTTTTGGTTTGTTCTTCACATTTCTCTTCTTGTTGCGATGTTGTATTTATTTTGTCATCAAATCTAAATGTTGATATAAAATTTGCATGTGTGCTTCTGGTTTGAACCATAAATAAATTGGATTGGGTATTGGTTAATTGATCTCAAGTGGATTAACATGAAAAAGGGAAGGAAATGTATGTTAATGCATGAATCATGTGTAGTCGAATGTGTATTGGTGTGTATGGTTCGGTTTTAGTGCAAGATTCATGTATGTGTTAAATTATATTTCCAAATCTGTTAAAGTTTGCAAATGTATTAAAATAGTCGTAAAACTCATGTGTTAAGTGAGTTAAAATGAAGAAAAGTGATTGGATTATGGCCAAATAGAGATGAGTAATTTCTATGAGATTATGTATAACTTTATTAATAGAATTATTGAATTAGAATAATTGGTTTTAAAGTGAGATTAATTGGATAGTTAACATAGTTGTAAAGTAGGCATATTAGTTGTAAACTTGCATTATTGGCCAAATTCTTATGAATATGATAACAACTTTACTATGGCTAATTTATTAATGCCTTTAAGAGAATGTTAGCGCAGAGTCATATTGGGTGAGATAGATTGGTATACCAGCAGGAATAAATATAATGTCTTCTTGAGTGTGTATTTTATAGTGACATCTTGATCCATAGCCAGTGGAGACGGTATCGATAGTCACGCCTAAAAAATGTAATGTAAAAATAACTTCGACACAATAACCAGGCGGGATAGTACGGAGTTATTAAAAGTGTTAAAATGGCCGTTAGCCGACGAGTTAGTGTGGTGATTATTGTCTCTGCACTTGAAATTTGATTGGGTGATTCGTTTTAAGGGCAATTATTAATAAACATGTGAATTAATGTTGTGATGAAATACTAGTATATGCGAGCATGAAAGATGTGATTATCGTGTTTTTTATATGCGAGATAAAATGAATAAAATGTTAAACTAGTATAAAATGTATATATATAAATATGCGTGATCCACATGAAGCGGTATCAACGCAATGTTGTTTGGAAAAAATATGCTGAATGTAGTTGTGGCGAGTAATGTATACTGTACGAATATTATTTATATGTACATATATATGTTGTGTTGATTGTTTGACATGAGAATAGAAACGATAAAACTAGCAAGCATAGAAAATTCTTTCTTGGCATTGATTTCTGTGCGTCACAGTGCAGTGTAGATAGTGGCCAAGGCGAAGACATGAGCATAGAGTCATCGTCATACAATTTAGAGTATACAAAAATGCTCCGTTTCAAGCATACCACTTCATTTCATGATATCATGTGATTATTTTTGTGGAAATCGAAGATGTTTAAGTCTTCATGGATAGCAAGGGGGTGAACTCCAATAATATTTTGGAAAGGCATGGAATGCCATTTTGTATCAATGTGTTGTGCAAGATGAATGTAATGTCTTGATGATATGTGCTTCATCTATTTCGTGTGTTGATATTATTCCCAAGCGTAGGCGTGTGGTGTCGAAACATTCCATAAATACGTGGGATCCAGCGGTGTTTCCTGAGAGTGGTTTCTAGATAGTCTGGAATTTAACTATCTAATGAATGATTAAGGCAAAATGCAGGGGTTTTGAATTGATTGATTTATTAGCAGATTGACTTAGACTGACCATTAAAACTAGAAGGCGAATGATAGGATCACAGTTTCGCTCACCTCCCTTCGATGCTTCACCTCTCACCCAATCATCTAGGAGCCGTTGTTAGACTAGTGTTTGATGGGGATTTCACTTTAAAAGATTTTGTAAAGGCAGAAAATAGTTGAGCGATATACGCTTGCTTTCAGGACAATTTGTTGGTTTGGGATCACCAGCACGTGGCGCAGATCTCTCGTTAAGTTTTCAGAAAGATGCCACTAAGGTTTTTCATAAAATTTTTACTTAATTATTTAATAATAATACAAGATCCCATTAGAAAACAAAAAGGATTGAGGGATTTATTTATGAGAGGGTGAAAGGGTTTCCGTTAGAATACTATCTGTGGTTTGAACTCTCTTCAAAGTTGAAATTAGTTCATAATTCTTTGGAACATAATAATGCATAGTATGAATTGAGAAATAACACTTCAATTCGCGAGGTGTGATATCAAAAACACAAAGTCTCGTAGACACCAGTTACTTAAAACCTATTTGAAAGTTCCCCAAATGCTTAAAAACTCAAAATCGGAAGAAAACTCCCACCTCTTTCTACTATACTCTAGGAAACCACTAGAAAATGTGAAAACACTCAAGGGTTAGAGCCAAACCCACAGATTAGAACTCTACTCTTTACACTTTAAAGTGGGCTTAAATACAATCTCTGTAGTGATCTCAAAGTGGGGATCGAAAGACGGCGTGCCACACGAGATCAAAAATTCCTCAACTCCTACAGAAGATTGCATGTTTGGTATCGATACCGGTTAATTATTAGTGCAGGTATCAAAGTGCCGTGATACTTCTTGCTGACCTTTGGGTATCGAAGGTACACTATATTTGGTACCACGATTACCATTTAACTCATTCTTCTCCCTTTGCATGTGGGTCGCAGTACCAGTTAGTGAAGTATGGAAGTACCCTTTGCCTCCATAGTTGCCCCTCTTCACTTTAGAACTACCCGGGGCCTCTTGACAGCATTTGTAATCGACCACGATGATCTATAATTGTTCTCTGGAACCAAACCGCTACGAAAATGTGCATGGGACATCGAACAACCTGCACAAGCATAAAAACGGTAGAAAAGGTCAAAATCACCTATTCTACACAAAATGAAAGCAAAACATGAGCTAAGGGGCTTAAAACCCTATATAATTGTCTCACTTTTATGTATCCAACAATATGATGTATATTTCTCATACTAATGAATGTATTAGTAATGATATCATCTATTCATATATATATATATGAAATGTGTTTTGACAAATGATTTCATGGGGTTCGCGTCTTCGGATTCGATTCACCTTCGGGTTGAGCTCAGGGGCGGTGGTGCATGTGCTCCATGAAGGCTTATTGGTCAAAGGCCGGTGGTGGCTGGTTGTTGCCCCATCCATCGCCTCTACGTCCTCTTCCTCGACTTGCCATCTACACATGTCAAATAGCAAATTGAGATTCAATTTCTTATCTAACTAGTAGTGCATGTGCTAACTACTAATAGATACCTACAACTTGAACCATCTGATCGTTCTTTTTCCGAACCCTCAAGGTCATGTTTTCTAACCCTAGTGTTCCTCTTTTCCTATATACAATTTACCATGCATATAAATCACACAACATACAACACCAAATCATGTAGCACATTTAGGCACAAAACATGAAATGCACACAATGAATGCAATGGTTTAAACCCATGCCCATTAAACCTTAGGTAATCACATACCTATGTTCTGATGCAAGTTGTGACATCAGAACTCAATGAATCTAATGACTTAGACCTAGGTATTCGTATACCTATGTTTTGATACCAAGCTGTGACGCCCCAAAATCCGAGGGTCCCATTAACCAACTGTCAACCTGCGGAAATACTACCTTAGGTCATTACACACCTAATCCTTGATACCAAACTGGTACCAATTACTTGTGGGTACTGAATTACTTGTCACAACCTCAATGTGTCCTTTTTTACCGGGATCCATTCATCCATATTTAAGTTGAAAATATGTGCATAATACACTTAAAACAGTCCGTAAGAGTCCGATCACGACCCTCTTACCGTTATTACATACCCGAATATGTTGGCAATAATCCAAAAAGAATTTAATTACAATTCTTTTATACTAAAATACATGCTAGAACTAGTTTGTTCCAAGCATTTTTTTTTTTTTTACAAAAGGATTCATAAAGGCCACATGTCGGCCTTCTTCACAATCATAGCCTCGACTGAGCGCCGTCCGCTGGTGTACACCTTGCACCTGAAATGTTGTCCCATAAAGGGTAAGCCATGCCCAGCAGAGAATATGTCCTACAATGGCTACTCTCCACCTAAATACATATGCAATGTTCACTCAACATTTCACATTCACATTCCAATAAAAACATGCCAATTCTAAATGGAATCCTACATGCCATGCCATGCCATGAAATGAGATGAGACTCAATCATGTACCATGCCCCGAGTCTTTACTGACTCCATCACACAATGCCTAGCCCATCACCGTGATAAACGTCGTGGATGACATCCAATGATCATTTTAAAAACAAATTTCATTTGTTTATAAACCAAAAGCTTTTTGGATGGTACACCTCAATGATCATTTTATATTTAAAACCATGTGCCTATTTGTGGGTAGCGAATTTTCGGTGTCACACCATATAAAAACCATGTGCTTGTTTATGGGTAGTGAATTTTTTGTGTCACATCACAGGCTTCGAAAACCTAGACACTTTTACGATCTTTCATTGCTGGGGACTATGTTTGACCATAATTGGAGGGTCTTTCACCCGAGGGGAGATCTATCCCTGCTTGCTAATACCTGACACATATTTTCTTTACCACTTTATTCAATTGTGCGACTACATTGACGTTGTCAATTTAACAGTGGTCGTGCCACAGTAGGTTGAAATTTGAATCGACAAAATTTATATACTGGATTCCTCCCTCTGCCGTAGTCAAGCTCTTTTAATATAGTGAATACAAATTCGAACTCTGGGGATGTTTCCATCAAGGAATGAGTTGCATAAATTAACATAAGATGATTACTGTGTTTTAAATTGATTAATTAAGAGTGATAATTTTGGCGAACTCGCATAAGTTGAGTGAATGTGGGAAGATGTTTGAGTTAGATCATGTGATATATAGGGCAAACAAGTGTCTCGGGTTTATCCTCGCATTATGACAAACAACCTATAGTCAAGCCATAGCAGGATCTTTGTTTAACTAGCAGAGCCTAACCTAGAATCCCACTCACTATTTGGTCGACCACAGGTAACATGCATGCCCTTTTCGGTTTAAAACCCTAACATTTCAGCATCATTTCGGTGGCTCGTAAGACCATCTAAAAACCACAGTGCATCTAGCAATAAGTATACCTTGTATCCTAAAGCATGTAGTAAGTATTGGCCAAATTAATGACATTAAATGATATTGACCCTAGTTTGAGAAGATGGGCGCCATAAATCTGAGTACACATGGCATTGACCTATGAGGACAACACAGTAAGCGCCCCCTGACCAAATAGCTACCTTCCTCTTCAAAGAAAGGAAGCAGCCAAGCATCTCTTGAGTTGTCATCCTCAAGAGGGTGTTTAGCAGCCCTAGAAATATAAGAGAAAGAGAGGAGAGAAGAGAGAAAAGAAGAAACCTAAGCGAGGCTGGAGATATTTACATAAAAATGAAAATGTGCCCAAAAGATTTCTCTCCAATTTCTTTCGTAGGGTTACAAAAACTATGGGGGTTTATATAGGCCACCCATTTATGTGAAACTACAATAAAGCCTAACATTTGGCAGCTAAAATTAAGGACAAGGGAGTAATACACACCAAAATGAAGTCAGTTTACATTAGTACAAAAGTATGACAAGGCGTGAATTTATTTGGAAACGCAAAAATTTCGCTATGTAGCGAAAATTTAAGCTAGTTAAGCGAAAATTTAGCTAGTTAAGCGAAAATTTCGCTAGGTAAGCGAAAATCACGAAGATAATCAGAAAGTTCGCTAGGCATTGCTTAATTTCGCTAAACTGGCGAAATTTCGTAACAAGTGAAATTTACAGGTGATAATGGCGGGTTTTTCGCTGGAACGATTAGTAGGCGAAATCAGCGGGTCTAGCGAAATTCACAATTTTATTGGGATTACGAGGAATTTCGCTATGATTCTTGAGAATTTTTCGCAATCCGAGTAGCCCTTCGCAATCTTAAGCGAAATTCCACGGAATTCTTGATCTTCTTTGCATTGCCCTCTTTGCTCCTCTTACGCATTGATTCCATCGCTGCCTTCATTATATGCTGATTTTAGTATGTTTGATGGCTGACAATTGAGTTCGATCTTCATGGTTCATCATATGTCTCGATATCGAACTCGAATCTTGTAAACACGCAAAACAACCAAAAATAACCTCTAAGCGGCATAGCGATACTAAGAACACTGAACACTTCAATTGGCATAATTGATATGATTAGTCACGCAAAAGCACTCCAAAACCTACTTGATATAGGAGCTCGAAATAGCACTTTTGGGTACTAATCACAGATCCGCCCAATCAAACACAGCCTTGATGTCGATTCATTAACCTTATTCCACCCATTGTCGATGTCCCATGCATATGCAATGTAATATGCCATTGCATGTTATATCATGTCACATGTAAAATGAATGCTACATGGACAACACAATCCACACCACTTACTATGTGTCATGGACAATCACATCACCTACATATGACTTCCATACATCATTTCATTCATGTCAATATATCATACAAGCATATATCAACATTCATATGCAACATGTTATTCTATGTTCAAGTAATGACACACACACAATCAAGCCATGTAATGGCCATTGCACATACTAATTCATCACATGTCAATACATTAGAGTACTTATATTGACATCCAAACAAGTCACTACATTGTCAAGTAGTGACACACTCACAATCAAGCCATGTCATGGCCATTTGCACATATAAACTCATCACATGTCAATACATTAGAACACACATATCCAAACATGTCAAGCAATGACACTCTCAAACAAGTCATACATGGGCCCCCAAAGCAAGCCATGAACAATCACAAACTAGGCCACGAGGAGCCCAGGCCACTAAGCGGTGCCATGCCGCAGGCATCAAGCAATCCGCGGCTCTCATGAGGCGTGGCCTTTCCTTCGCTAGGTGAAGTGGTTTCGCCCTAGGCGGGAGCAACGACTGCTGCGGGACTAGAATGTCTATTTTTGCTTGTCCTCGGGCTCGCTGGGGCGTGTGCCATAGGCGGACCCCGCCCGCTGGGCGAGACCTTCACATTGCCTAGTTGGACCTTAGTTCGCTGAGCAAAAGGCTCTTATCAATAGGAACACGAAAATCTAAATTTTCTTCGCCAAACAGGCCCTTAAAGGAAAAACCCTCTTTTCCAAGCTCAAAGATGGAAAGTAAGCCAAGGTAGGAAGAATCCCTTACCTCTTAGAGCATAGATACACGGGTAGGAAGCCTCCTAAACCCAACAAGTTCGATTCCCGAAATCTCCTTTCTTGTATTGTTAGTGAAATCCTCCTTTCTAGGTACCCAAGTGCACCCCTCGTCGATGCAATGAACTTATGTTCTTGGCCCAACGAAAACCGACCAATAGAACTCTATAGATCTTGGAAGGAAGCCTTTGGCTCTCCTCTTTCTCTCTTCTCTTCTCTCTCTCGATCCAACCAGGAAACATGGGCCTTTCCTTGCCCTAATTCCCCTTTTTGTCCTAACTTAAGTTTAAGTTAGATGCTTGGCCCACGCCGTGCCACGTGTCCACGCTTGCTCGGGTCCGATTTTGGCCCGAAGCGATATATTTTGTCTCAGTTCAAGTTCAAATTATTTCCCATGAACTTAACTCAAGTCATTTCCCAACTTCCGAGATTTTCGTAAACAATATCGTCCTTGGGAGTCACTAGACACCCATCACCCAAAAAAACGTGAAAATCCGATTGTCTCATAATTCGACGAAATTCGTCTAGGTAACTAGATTCCGCGAGACAAATCCAACGGTGAGGTCCTTTTTGTCATCCAAGATCCAGAAAATTTCTAGGTTTTCAACATGTATTCTGACAATTTACTATTTTGCCATTTTTCAAAAAAATTCGATTTTTTTTTTGTTTTACAACTTGTGTCTGATAGGATTCTTGACTCCCTTGATTTTATAGACTTTGATTTTTGTGTTGAATGTGTAAAGGGAATGCAGACTAAAGCTAAGTGATTAGGTGTCAATAGGTTTATGGAAGTTTTGATATTAATACATTTAGATATATGTGGGTCATTCTCGACGACTTCCCGAAATGGTCAGCAATATTTCATAACTTTCGTAGACAATTACTCAAGATATGGCTTACCTATATCTAATTCATGTGAAATCGTAATCCTTGGATGTGTTCAAAACATTTAAAGTTGTAGTCGAGAACTAACTCAACAAAAGGATAAAAAAGTATTAAGTCTAACTATGGTGGTGAATACTATGGTAGACCTAGTGGATCAAGTGAACAATGTCATGGACTCTTTGCTAGATACCTAGAGGAATATGAAATCGTCCCACATTACAACATGCCAGGATCACCTAACATGAATGGTGTAGTTGAAAGGTGGAATGTGACTCTTAAGGATATGATGAGCAGCATGATTAGTCATTTTACCTTACTAGAGTCACTTTGAGGTGAAACACTTAAGACAACATCCTATATTCTAAACAGAGTGCCAACTAAAGCAGCTGCAAAAACACCTTATGAGCTTTAGATATGCAGAAAGCCTAGTTTATAGTATTTGCATGTTTGGGGATGCCTAACTCAGGTAAGGCCCTATAAGCCATGTGAAAATAAATTGGAACCCAAAACTGTGAGTAACTACTTTACTGGCTATATGAAGTGATAAAAAAGAATTAAATTTTATGATCCCCTACTTAGGAATATCTTTGAGATGAGAATTGCAACATTCTTTGAGGATATTGAGTTTGGGGGGGGGGGGGTTGTGGGAAATAAGGTTAAAGACTTTGTCTTTGAAAAACAATTTCGAGTGATCTTGTAAATTTTTCAGGAACATGAGGAAGACTGTGGAATTTTGGAAGATGATCCAATCAACTTCCTTTAAGCCATGGAAAATTTAAATTCTCATAGTTGGATTGTTTTTAAAGAGAATTCCACTTCATTGAAATACTCTTTTAGAACAATTATGACACTTGTTGCACTTTTTTATCTTGAGCTACATCAAATGGACGTCATAACAACGTTTCTCAATGATGACATTGAAGAAACAATTTATATGATACAGACAGAAAACTTTGTGTCAAGAGACCCAAAGAGTACGATTTGCAAACTGACAAAAACCATTTATGGACTCAAGCAAACATCTTGTCAATGGTACCACAAATCTCATTAAGTGAATACCTCATTTGGTTTTGAGATAAACATTGTTAAAGATTGTGTATATCACAAGTTTAGTGGGAGTACACATATTTTTTCTAGTTTTGTAAATTGATGATACACTGTTTGCCACAAATGATATAGGTTTATTGCATGACATTAAGAGACTTTTATCAAAACATTTTGAGACGAAGGACCTTGGTGACACCTCTTTTGTATTAGGGATCCGGGTCCAAGCCGAGATTATTTCGAGTATTATTAAGATTATCACAAATGAGCTTTGTATTGATAAAGTGCCAGGGTCGGCATGTAGGGATACAAGCGTGGAACGAAATTCATTTACGGAAAGAACTTAAAATCATGTTCGGTTACAAAATTACATTTATTTCGGTTAAAATCGGAATTTGACTATACAGATCTCGGATGATGAAACAGATTTCCGCAGTTGGAATGATCTCGCGATCTAGCCCCAGCATGTCGAGGAATTTCGTAGAATTAAAGGCGGTCGAGTTGACACATTTTTTCAAGGCATCGCATTTAGTTGCAAGTAAAAGCAGTTCGATGCGACGAAAGTCACATATAACACATACTCATGTTCCATAAGTGGCATGAGTAGAAATGATGGAAATGGGCCAGTAGAGATAGAGTCCGATCATGGCTGGGAAAGAATGACAAAATGGTCATTTTTTGGAATTGTTTAAGTTAGAAAAGACAAAACACAAATAGTGTTTGTCAACTTAAAATTAAGGCAACGTGAGATGGAAGGAGAAAGAGGCAGTGGCAGTTTCGTTTTTAGGTGAAGGTCGACTTCCTCTAAAATATCGGGCGATCCGGCCGTCGGAAGTCTTCGGGGCAAGAAGGAAAGCTGCTCTGAGGAGCGGAGCTACGTGGTGGTTTAGATTTGAGGAATTTGACAAACTCCTTGAAATTTAGGAGTTCTCCTACTTGGTTTTAATTATTTAATTTAAGTATGTGTGTTTGGGTTAGGATGGGGCCATTGAGGGCGTTTGAGTGATCTGATCTTGGGTTGAATTATTTATAATTTAGAGCCTCAAATGGACCCGGCTGAGTGCAATTCCACTGATTTGTTTGTGATGGAGTGTAATTTGAAATTATCGCAATAAATGGTGCTTTAGTGTATGGATTGATAATGGCGAGTGAAGTGGATTACAAAGTGAACCTGGCGATTAATGATTTTCAGAAGTATTAACCGGTTCACTATTCCAGGAAATAGATGTTCTAAAACCAAATTTTGTGAATTAAATATTAATTTAGTGAATGAATTTAGTAGAATTGCTGGAAGTGTTTGATCATTAGCCCATGTGAAGCTAATTTTGATGTGATGGAATGCGAAATTACATAACATGATTGTGTATTAATTTTTATGTGAATATGCCTGTGTTTTATATATTTGCGTAGTAATTTACATAGGCTTGTAATGGAATTGGCATCATGCATTCATATGCACTGAAGGACATACTAGGGCGGTAGGAGTGAGTGCATGAGGATGAGTCTAGAAAATGGTTTGGAGGACATTTAAAAATGATAATTATCGAAGGGTGAGTGAAATGCAAAAATATCAGTGATCGGGTGGCCCAATTGATATATACATGGGAGGTTGTCCTGAGCAAATAACATAATAATTCTCATACAGGGCTTAGGGTGTGAGGGAGATTAGTGAGGACTCGGAGTGCAGGGATGATCAGGTTAGACATTCAAGTAGGATCAGCCAAGACTGCGAATGTTTATTTTTTGGAGACATTATTTGCACTTGGGTGGAGGAGTAGCCAGCTTAGGGTGATTCCACTCTTGAGCATTAGCTCACCTGCCGAGGGATACTATTTTGCAGATGCAGGGAGCGTCTGCGAGGGACGGCTCGTCTAGAAACGGGGTTTGAAAGCGGATTATGGACTTTGGGTTATGATATTACATGTATTAGAATTGTTTTAATTTTAATATATGTTGTATAGATAAAATTTGAACTCATAAAAACTATGGTTGGATAGTTGGATATCTACTTTATTGTTATGAATATTGGTTTAATAGGCTTGAGTGGCGGGTTTAATCATAATTTGTTATATTAATTTCATTTTGAGACGAGGTTTTGTACAGGTTTTTGTATTTGGGTAGAGCTCAGCCTACAAAAGGAGACTCTGCTTTCGATTTGCGTGAAAATGGAGTGCCAGGCATTCCACAGAATTAATTCCAGTGGTTGACGGGTGGATCCAGCGGACCCCGGGGATTGGGGCGTCACGACTTGGTATCGGAGCTTAGGTATCACGAATGCTGGGGCTTTCGGGTTTGGGTATCCATCACCACTTGGGTGGTTTGATGTAGAGTATAGGTATATGGAAACCTAGAGATTGAGATTTGGGGCTTGGGTACGATAACAGCGAGGTGTAGAGAACATCACCACTAGGTGTGGTTCGATGTTAGTTTAGAGTATGAGATTACAGGAAATCAGGGACAAAACTAGGACACACTACATGCATGTGTTTTTAGGTGATTGTTTGATAAATGATGTGTGCATGAATGTTTGATGAATGAAAATTTGTGTATACCATGTTATAATAATTATGATTGTTTTGTGTGTGTAGTACTTAGCACTTAGGAAAGCAAGTGATGCGTTAGAAGCTTTTAAGAAGTTTTCAGTTATTAATAAGCGGAACAAAGAGGAGGAATAAAATAAATTTGAATAAATTTATTTGAGTTATTGATATTGTCAAATTTTAATAAATTTGAGGTTGAACACTAGGGTTAGTGTTATATAAGGAGGCTTTAGAAGTGGAACAATTTGAGAATTAAAAAGAAAAACAAATCAAATAAATAAACAAAATAAATTTTTTAAGCAATTTATTGGGTTTATTGAGAAATAAGAAATATATATATATATATATATATATATATATATATATATATATATACTTATATATATATATATATATATATATATATATAAAGATGGAGAGAAATTTTTTTTTATAGTGTAACTGGAAAGAAAGTAAGGAAAATAAATTTTATAAATTTATTTGATTTATGAAAGTGAAGAAAAATAATTTTCTAAGGTTTCTGAGTTGTAAAATTAGAAGAAAATGGAGTAAAATAAATTTTTTATAAATCTATTTGAGTATTGCTAAGGAAAAAATAAAATTGGTGTATATTTTTTATTTTCAGTTCTTGAAATAAATGAAAAAAATAATGAAAAGCGAAAAAATTTCTAATATAAAATTTGTAGTGCGAAATTTAGATTTGGCTCACATTGAGTGTATTACGACTGAGGGGAAAATTATGACTACGGGAGTTGCTTTGTATTGCAATATTAGAAGTATGTGTTTGGATGAGATTGTATTTTAACAACGTCAAGTGTATTGCAATGTGAGCGGTAGGGGGCTCGGAGTTGTATTACGAGTTGTATTCGCGAGACATGGCGGGACGATTGTATCGCCAATACAATATTACGTATTGTATTTGCGGAGCAGACTATTGTAGACGGCGTGAGCATCACGGGCGCGGCGCAGCTGCAGTAGTCTGAAATTCGCGGCGCGCGGCGGGGGCGCGAAGTGCGCGAGGCAAGCGTTAGGCGTGAAGCGGGAGTGCGCGAGCGCCGGCGTGTTCTGCGGCCATGCCAGGCTACAACACGGTCGGCCTTGGTGCGGCTTTGGCGGACCAAGAACCCGCGATCGCAGCCGCCGCGAACTGGCCAGCGCTGTGCGCTTCTGGGTGGCTATGGAACCCAGGCTGAGTTGGGTGTTTGTGCACGACTGATTTTGACCAGTTTGACTTGAAAATGCATTCACGAGTCAAATTTGGGGAAAAATTTTTTCGATAAAAAATAAATAAATAAATAAATCAATCAAATCAAATAAAATTAGACAAAATTTTCGAAAAAATAAAAATTTTCAAAAATGAAATTTTTTTTGATAAAAAAAAATGTTTTAAATGTATAATTGATTGCCTTGCATTGCAGCAAATACGGAGACTGATGTATCTGCTTGATTTATGTGTATGAATATTGTCTCGAGAACGTGTTTTATGCCTTAGAGATCTTTGTATTGGTTAACTTGCCATTTAAGCTGTATAGATGGCTAGTTGAGACAGGCGTGAAGTCAGGGTATTAGTCGGACACCACGGTGTTTGATCGGCCAGAGCACTGTTGGTTGTGGTATTACGGCGGTTCTTTATCATGCACAGGCTAAGCGTAGTAGTGGTCGAGGGTCTTAATAGCCTCCGGAGAGTTTAGGGCGCATCATCCTCGGAATTCACGGGAGAGTCAGATGGTGGCGGAGACCATTGGTTCATGCGGTCGAGGAAGGTGTTAGAGGCTATGGAATTACTGCGACACTACGAGGTCGTAGAAATTTATCATTGTTCGTTTAGAGAGTGGCGAAATATGGTGGAAATGAGGCGGATATCTTCTGGATAGGGAGCCTTTGTATGAGTTCCTCCCTAGGGATTGGGGCGGGAATAGGGATGATATGTCGAGGTGCGAGTTGGAGATCTCGGGGGACTCTACTCGTGGTTTGAGGATCATGACATGTCGAGTTCGATGTCATCCACGGGAATGGATTAATTTTGACGGCTTCTGGGGTCGTTATCGATCGTGAGAGTAGGAGGTTACCTTTTGCAGGAGAGGCTTGGTGCTGTTGTGGTATTTCGGAGGACAAACGTGCATTTGCCCAGACCAGATATCTGAGTCCAGTGTGAGGGTGGGTTAGCGGGTTGGCTAGCGAGCCTTACCGTGGAGGACGAGGAGAGACTAGACTTAGATCTACCTCGAGTAATTTGCAGTATGTGAATGTTTTCCGGATAGGCTACGGACTACCACCACGGAGGGTCGTAGACCCCGATTGTCGAGTTACACCACAGTACTTCACCCATCTCTATGACTCCATAGGATGGCACCGGTTGAGTTGCGAGAACTTCGAGTCCGATTACAAGAGCTATTATTGGACAAGGGTTCGTTGCGAGCACTTCACCAATGGGCGCTCGGTTCTATTTGCGAAAGAATAGCGAGACCGCTTATTTGTGCATATTCTGAGGCGATTGAACGGGGTTTGCAGCGATCAGAATGCGTACCCATTCACGAGATTAATGAGTTTAGTGATGGGGGTTAGAGGAGGCGCAGTCTCGAATAGACAGCCGCCTTTTGGTTACCACCATCGAGGCGAGGTTAGGGAGATAGATATCCACACAAGGCGTTTGGGGCCGCGTTATGGGCACTTTTGAGTTTCACCCGGTGATGCCCTTTGGATTGGCCGAATGCGCGGTAATCATTCATGGACCTCATGCCTAGGGTGTTCCAACCTTATCTAGATCAGGTTTAATGGCGTAGTCGCCGTGGATGACATCTAGATACACTACCGGTCCAGTGGGAACATGGTATCACTTGAGGATTGTTCACATTTGTTAAGGGACCATCGGTTGTCGCAGGATTCGATGGGAGTCACGAGTTTTGAAACTTCTTGGGGTGAGACACTACCAGGACATGTGGTGTCGGCATCGAGTGTCGGTCGACCCGAGAGAAGGTTGAGCGGTGATGGGTTGGGAGGCGAATGTCAATCTTCGAGATACATGGTTTCTGAGTTGGTTTGGAGTGTTACGAGGGGAGGTCGAGAATGAGAGTTGTCCATTCGGGGGCGGGGATCATTGGGATTCGCTGTAGGGATGTGGACTCCATGGTTGGGATGGCTTTGGCCCATAGAGAGAGAGATCGGATGCTCGGAACACTTAGGATACAGGTGTTGGTAGCAAGAGGGAGGATCAGCGTTCTCCTAGTTCGGGAAGGCGGAAGACCTGCTTCACACGAGTTTGGGACCGGGGCGGGGATTGGGCATGTGAGGCGGGATTACCCCGGAGGCCGGGGATCGGGACTTTGGGGCTGGCCTTCGATGCTTGTAGAACGGGGAGAGTATACGGTTCATTCCCCTCCCTAGTACGAGTCGAGGAACCGGTTTCGAGTTTTGAGGGTGCTATCACAGGCACTCCCCCAGCGCCTGTTGAGATAGGCGGAGGGACCGTAGTGTGGGTCGAAGTCAAGGACATATCGAGGGGTTGCGACGAGACGTGGTGGACCTTAGGGTGGTAGACCTATTGGTTGTTGATGTCAGGCTTGACATGGATGAGTTGTATTATCGGGTTTATTTACAGTAATTGGGACCTTAATGGGGTTTGACATACGGCCGCGGCCTTGGATTCTAGAACCCAAAGGTTTAAAAGCCTTTGAAAGCCGGTGTAGATGTTCTTCCCTAGGATGTGGGGTGAGAGTTGACTTGATAGGTCGGAATTATGAGTGAGAGATCTCCGAGATTTTGCTCATGGTGGACCCGGGATAGGGTGTCGCAGTATGGAATTATTGCGTTAGTGTACCACACCTGATAACATCGCGTGATAAAAATTCGGTGTGGGTGCAACACGGTCATTCCACCGCTCTTGGTGAGTGTGTGGGTTGAGTTTGTCTTAGGACTACGTCCGAGTAAAAAGACTCATAAGTTCGGTCATTAAAAGTAATTAATTAGTGTGTGGGCAAAATAAAGGGTCGTTAATCCCCTAAGGTGAGAATCCACAGGTTACAGGGTGTAAGGGCCAGGGAGATATCCACAAATTTACGTGTGTGAATGTAAAATTTCCGAAGTATAAAAGCTAGAAGAGTTAAGTTAATCGAGATGAAAACACACGGACATGGTTATCACGTAGACTTAGAGTTGGGTGATAGGAGTCGAGAGTGACTCGAGATTTGGATAACCCTTTGGAAATTGCATTGGATGTTGTTGAGCCGGCGAGGGCTCTCTATTATATGGATGTCATACGCGAAACTTGTGGACTAGGTTGACGGTCCATTGGATTATCGTGATGTGACCTTGGGAAGGTGTTTGCAAAGTTTGTAGGGTTTGCGTGGTGTGGATTATATCACAGTGTTAGAGGACATTGCGAGCATCGTCTGGGTCTTAAGGGTAAGAGGCGATTGCTCTTAGTGGAATTAAGCCTATTGATAGGCCCGGCAGGTGTGTAAAATGAATGCCACCTATGTGCGCAAGTGCACGCGTAGCCCAAGTAATATAGTGTACTTAAAGTACGAGGATGTATCGATCCACGGGAAGGTGAATTGACTACGAGAGGGGTTACGCTTTTAGGACAATATCTGAATAAAAGATTCTGAGATGATGGAAATTTAAGTAAAGGAAGCGCAACTAAGCTATTGATTCTAGTGAATTAATGGTGTTGGCGCCTAGGGTTAAATCTCCCCTATCACGTTCAATGGATTACTTTTCTAAAGATATTGTTATTCAATATATTTATGTATGTCAATGGCCGGAAGTGATCCTTGCCTACGAGATATCCTACTCTCGGTATATCCGCCTATCTCGTGAATAGATAGAATTATATCTACATCTCGACTGAGTATTAGGAAATGCTTAAATGTTCGACTTGAGATACCACACCGGGTTGAATATCTCTATTAGCAGAAGGTGGAAGCTAAAGGCTACTCTGCCCGGATCCTGAATATCCTCTCATCCTCTCGAATCTCGGATCTCCGGTGCGATTATGCTAACATTGTAGCGGACATTTATCATATAATTGAAATACGGTATAGAGTAGATGTGGCTTAATTAATAACAAACTGAATCTTGCTGAAAGGAATCAAAACTTTAATCCATTGCGTAACAGCGGGGTTTGATGTAACAACCTAGAAAAGAGATCCTAGAACATCATCGGAGAAAGATCAATTGTCTATGTATTTAAAAACGTAATATTATCCAAAGTAATATCTAACAACTATAAGAAACGGTCCAAATCAGGGCACTTCCTCAAGTCTATGTCGTCACGCTCTGGAATTGGTGCCTTTCCTCGTCGTCTCCGATACCCCTAATTTGAGCCATTCGTACTTTAAATGATGGGGTGCCGAGATTTACCCCGGGGCGGCGTGCAGTGGTGACGTCGCGGCGTGGTGGCAATCGCGGCGTGGTGGCGTCGCGGCGTGGCGCCGGTACCTTGCACCACTCCTCATTGTTCCAAAGCGCTTCCCAGCGCTCTTTTCACCTTTCCGATGAACACCATAACCACACGGACACAAAATCGGGGATCTAGCCCACAAAAACTATAAAATTATTATAAAATAAATGCAAAGTAATGACAGAAGCGAGTGTAAGATGAGTGTTTTGGGCGCTCATCACACCCCGAACTTAGTTTCTTGCTTGTCACTCGAAACCCAGGAGCCGACTCATGACACACACACACCCAGACATGTGCCAACTACTAAGGCAATTGATGCACATCTTTGAGAAAATGAGGATCTAATTTGGGAGCCGCTCCACCGCCACCGCTGTTTTGCTGATGTTCGGTGAAGGCATCTGGATATTTGACTTTCGGTAAATTCGATTGAGATAGGTGAAATACGACTAGTGCATCAAATCCCATGGTGTTCGATAGCCTTCCCGAAACCCCTATGTGCTTATCTTGAATGACCTCGAGGAATATGCTAGGTTCCGATACCCCCCCCCCCGAACTTAAGCTCGGCTTCCTTTATTAGGAAGAAGCTAACTAGGAGGAAAGGATAAGACGCACCATTTATTCATGTCCTCATACTTAGAAATTTCCGTACCTAAAACAAAATGGAAGAAGACCGAGTGCGAAGTTTTAGTAGGAGTGTTCTGTAAGCGGGGATCCATTTAGTGACTCCACAGGTTAGTTAGAACGCGCAGGACATTCCAATTCCTTCAAACTTCACCCAGAACACTCAGCGAACTCAAGGCCCTAGGTTGCGTGAATGATCCATCTTACATCCCATGTAGGCGGGCGTTGAGTCAATGACTCCCGGCCCGAGTTGGCTCGGGGCATTAGGCTTGATGGCCCCTCGGGCCCATTACGGAGTTCTATTGGATGATCAAGCATTCACAATGCATATACCTATTTTTTTTGTCATATTTCTTTTTCTTTTTCTCTTTTCTATTGTTTTTGTATTTTCTCTTTTTGGTTGGGGGCTGGAGTAGACGTCTGCCCCGGTCGGTGTCAGTCCAATGACTCAAATGGTTCGAATCTCCACAGGTTGATCGAACTTTAGTAGTTAAGTTCGCTTTATGCATACTACGAAAGTCAACCCAGTGTGTGAGTGTGATAGGGTTTTGAAGCGGTTTCTTGACTGCAGGATTAGTTCACTAGCCCACTTTTCAGCTATTCAACCTAATTACCGAGCATCAAGCAAATGTATGCATTTGAACAAGTTTATAGTGAACTCAATCCAAAATTGATCCTCGATATCGAAAATGGTACACATGTATGCGATATTTACATGCGAAAATGTCCTAAAACACACGCGAGCAGCTAACACATGACTCAAGTAACATAGAGAGTGTGATGTAAAACAAACTAAACTAAGCCCTAAACTCCACGATAAAGCGCATTGCAATGCTAAAACCGAAACCACGAGCTAATGTCACGAAGACAGAGCTAAAAAATGTCTTTGCATACTACGAATCGAAACAACTTGATAAGCAAAGAACAAGGCATAGTACCACAAACAAAGCCAAAACATGATGCCCTATCAACACATCCCCCTACAGACAAAATAGCCCGGTGTCCCCAGCGGCAAGATAAAAACATAGAGATTAAGGGAACTCCCGAATATCAACTGCGATTGGAGGTGGTGGTGGTACGGCGGTCGCGAAGCCGAGGAGTTGGCGAATTTGGGCCTGCGTAGGCTGGCTGGCGTAGAGATGATGGCTGATTGGCCGGGGGCGTCGCGTAATCGACGCGCCCAGCGCCTCCATATCACAGGTAATGAGGGACTCGGTGCTCTGGGTCTCATCGAGAATACGTCGAGCGCTACGGTGAGTGAAACCTGCGGGTCGTCGAATCCAGGAAAGAGGCCCGGGGGCGGCCGCTTTGAAATTTCTTTGGGGTGGTGGTGGATGAGACGAGGACTGGCCTATGTCATCCTGGGTATCGCCCAGGAATCCAAAGCGAGCCTGATAATCGGGAAGCTCGTCCTCGTCGGGGCTCGTGGCGAGTCGTATTAGACTCCCTCGGGTTGGGACACAGTGTATCCAGCAGTGATATGGCCTTGTTGATGTCGGATAAACCGGAGCCTCATTATGCGTCGAGGCACCGACATTTACCTGAAGCCAAAATCGAAAGGGTGCGGAGTTCATCTTAGCGTCCAGTTGCAAGGATAGCATCCTCCTATAACACATGACATCGAATGGTATATCACGGGATGATGGCGAAGTTAGAGCGAGGACCTTATTTGAGCTGTCACCTTGCGCGTGCGTCGTCGGGATAAGGCGAAGTGATGAGAGTGATGCCAAACCTTGGGAATGTAGGCCAAATGCTTGGCCTTGAGTGACCCGCATGGCCCTTAGCACGGTGATCCCTCCGCTCACCCCCAGGCCTTTGGTGTCTGGCAGGATGACTTCTCGAGGTCTGTCGGGATGCTCGTGGGCGATCAAAGGTCCGGCGGGACATGCTCTGGAGCCGCCGAAGCTATTGATCGACTCCGCCGCGGAAGTCGATATCGCTCGCACCTGACCTTTTTGAGGACATGGGAGGCGAGGTTGGCGTAAAATTCTCGCACCACGCTCATCGCCGCTGGACGAGGTGGTTGGCATAAGGCACGCCACCCCTTAGCCTCGATCGTCTTTCTGAAGAAATCATCGGGGTGATGAAACCCCTTCTCTTTGATGAAGGATCGGTTTAGCAAGAATTGTGCTAAACCGATCGGCGGCCTTCAGCGTTTATAAACGTGAGGCATCAGTGTGAAGTCGGTCCGTGCGGCTGAGCTAAAACCAGCGAGCAACTTAAAGCCTCTTGCCGGACTTATCTTGGCCACAGAGACTACGCAGCAATTAGTGGCCCCGAGAAGTGGGCACTCTTGACTTGGACAAAAACACAAACACCTAATGTGCTAGAAAAACTAACTAAGACTCAAGACTCAAATTCCTAACTCAAGACTCAGAGATACTACTCCCAGACACAAAAATACTCACAATAGACACTTTATAAATGACCCACGAAACCACCACAGGTACAAGGTACCCTAGAATGCGACCCTGGCTAGAACGAGCACGGTGGGGAAATGCCACAATGACCGGAACGGGAAGAGGGTAGCTCATTAGGAGCACAATGGGGTCGGAGAGACGATGTCGGGACCTCAGGCCGGTGTGAACAAAGGCTCAAACGGTCGGTGAAGTACGGTGCCGGGAGGCGGCTAGGGTTTCGATTTGGGGTGTGTGAGGTGAAGAGCCAAATCAAGCGATCTTGGGCTTAAAGCGGGGCGTCGCGGCGTGCGCGGGGTCCGCGTCGCGGCGTGACGAGAGCTTCACTGGAAGTCGCGGCGTGGAGGGGATGGCGTCGCGACGTGACGGCGACTTGTGCAAATCCGCGTCGCTGGCGTGAAAAGACCATCGCGGCGGTAGAAGAACGCCGCGTCGCGGCGTGGCCGGAGGGTGCCTGGAAATTGACGTCGCGGCGGTGAAAACACGTCGCGGCGTGACGAGGGAGGTATTAATTTGACGTCGCAGCGTGAAAATACCACCGTCCTTGACGTGACGAAGGTAGTGTTTTGATGAACCCGTCAACGGGAGACCATTGATCGAAGATTAGCTCGAAGAAACGCTAGTATTGAAGCTTGGATGGATGGCGCGACGGGTTGCTTATAAAAGCAAGAACCTTGGTATATAGAGGCGCCCTGATCGAGTGAGTGGAGATCGGGTTGATAAAGTCTTGAAAAAGCATGCGAATAACTTAAATGAGTTCAGGAGTTCTTTAAAGAACCAAGAGAAATTGAAACTCTCAATTTTATAAATGCTTAAAACTTGAAGAATACAAGGATAACAAGCGTTTAAATGAGCTGAAAAATATGAAGAATAGAAACTAAATATTCGGCCCACGAGGAAAGTAAATATTTGGCCAAAAACAAGAAAGAAACTAACATACTTTTCCCTAAACTACTACACACTAAAAATATCCATGAAGGAGAAAAAAGGAAACTATAATTTTAGGACAAGGCTTGGTAATAAATTAGCGACAAATGTGGAACAAATCAGCGGCAAATGCGGAACGTGTCTCCCAGTCTGACCGTCGGATCGAAATAGCGACAAATCCATTTATGAATCATCACCAAATGCGAAGCAAACCTTTTCTAAAAAAAGAAATAGCAACTCCTATTTAACTAGAAAAAACGGACTTTCTAAATTAAATAAGCAACTCTACTTTGACGGAGAACAAATCTTTCTAAAATAAACCAACTCCAATCAAAGTAGTAGTAAAACTGGCTGCTTGGAAATAGAAATATATTAGGTGTTTCCAAGGTTTCCACGACCTCCAATCCCCGAATTTTCCAAAATTAAAGTGAATTCCCAATGTATATTTAATAAATGGCATCACGGATCCTTTGTGCTTTGATTTTCATCGATGCTCCTAAAAAAGATTAAAATCCCCGAATCTGCTTATAATGTTGTTGATGGCATGAAAATAAATACACATCCTCAACGGTCCATCCTTTTTTGGGATCAAGTAATACATGTATAACACATGGACCAACTCAGATTCCTCCACTTGGCTTTGGCTCTTTTGTCTCCTCGGGTGGCAAAATCACCGGGAATTAAATCCTCGGGATTACATACTTGAACTCCTGTAACAAGGAAGAAACAATACTAGGCAACGAAGAATCAAGATCGTTAGTCTCCAAAAGCATCTCTTTGTACAAAAGTACAAACATGGGCTTTTTAGAATAAAAAACACTCTTTAGTTCACTATCTTTTGTATAAAAGCTTTCTTTTCTTTTTGTTTTCCCTTCTTGTTCATCGTTCACTTCCTGATCTTTTTTTGTTTTCTCTCCTTTTTCTTTGTTCACTTTAAGATCTTTTTCCTTTCCCTCTCTTTTCTTTTCTCACTCTCTTTCCTTCTATCACTTTCCTTTTCCTCTTGTTTTTCTTCCTCTATTTCTTTTCTTTCTTTTCTTTCTCATTCTTTTGAATCATGGTCTTGATTTCTTAATACGGTCACCTCTTGTTCTTGTTCTATTTTGGGCTTTGCATTGGTGTTATCTTTATTCCCCATTGATTCAACTTCAAGTGGATGAAGTGGACATTAGAGTTGAGCGTGTGTCTTGTGTCCCCTCATATTGACTTAGTTCTAGATCTTGATAGCCATATCCACCATATTCTCGACTCTCGTGAATATTGCAATTCCACCGCCTTTGAATCTGCTGTTTCCAAACCTACAGAGAAACCTCATGTTCTTGACCTCTCGATCTTCTTCAATATTTGCTCTGCCATTGCAACCTGTCTCCTTCCTGTGCTCTTTACACTGATTGCCTTGCCTCGGGTTTGCAACATTTGTCTGACTCACAGTATTAGTAAGTTGAAACAAATCTCTTTCGCATCTACCCTCTTCATCTCTTTCCATGTTTCAACACTTTGGCTCCCTATTCCGTTTCATGGCCAAACTAATTGGTCCCTGTGCATAGTCGAGAACCCTATGGCGACAAGTTTCACCTTCTTATTTTCGGAATAATCGTGACAATCAAAATAAACATACACCTTCCTCTCCCACTCGAAGATATGCCTCGGGATTATTCTTTCCCCTTGGAAAGATGCGATCTTCGTTACCGTGTTTCTCAAATTATCTTCACGATTCTGGCTTCTCATATCTCCCCATTACACTCACATTGCTAACACACCAGAGATCTGCAACCATTCCTCTCTTCAAAGTCTCCTCAGTCATACTCCTCTTCGATACACAGCGCCCCTGCTCTTGGCGCCTTTCCACTTCTAGTGACTGTGGGAGGGTTTCGTGAGCTCGAAGCTTTTTGGATAATTTACGCTCCGGCTTTGCTCCACCCTCTCATGGAATTGTTCCAATTCGACCTTAAATATCCCTCTTTTTACTTCACTAGTTAAGGCCTCCATAATGAACTTCATATCGACTCCTCCCGTCATACTTTTGGATGCGCTATCGTTTGTCATATCTTTGTAAGAAAGCAAAGGTTAAAAAAAGAAAAATAATAAATAGGACCTCACAAAATCACTCCTCGCATGTTTGCACTCAAAGAATCATTCCTCGGTTCACTTGTGTTTCCCCAATATATTTGGCTTTTTTTTTTTTTCTAAATTTGACCACTCTTGCCTTACCACTCAATTTCTCTTTTAGTTCCTTTGGAACTAATCAAACAAATCTGAAGAATTTTTTCCATAGAAATCAATCAAACCACACCAAGAATGGGTTGGTGGCGATCGACAAATATTCAGTCTTTTACTTAAGGCAACAAAATAGGTACACCAAAATTTCTCGGTTTTTCACCGACTTTTTGTTTTTATATTATGTTGGGGACTTGATTTCCAACAACTGGAATAATAATATACTTAAAAAAAATTTATGCTTTTTTTTTTTTTTTTAAACCTTTTTTTTTTTTTTTTTTTTTCCGGCAGACTTTCTTTTTTCAACCGATTTCTTTTCTTTACTTTCCCTTTTTTTCTATTTTTTTGTAACTTGGGATGGGCCGGTTCACGAAAAAAAAAAAAAAAAAAAAAAGCAATAAAATTATATCCGATCACGAATGAAGAAAATCGGACTTGGAGATCTGGAGTAGATATTGGAGTTGTGACTAAAATTAGAGTTGCGGAATTTAGAAGGTATGGATCAGAAAGCGGTGACTAAGATGGTTCGAGACGAGAAAAATAATAACCTTTCAAAAATATAGGCAAACCAGCCAAGAACTGTTGCTGATACCAAATGATACGAACCCGTCAACTTGTGAGGAGACCGATCGGGTGGCTCGAAGGGCAGCCTAGTATTCGGCTTGGATGGATAGTGTGACCAGATTTGCTTATAAAGGAAGCAAGAACCTTGGTATATGAGGGCGCCACAATCGGTGATGGAAGTCAGGTTGATAAAGTCTTCCGAAAGACGCCACTTGAATAGCAGGTAAGTTCAAAGGGTTCTTTAAAGAACCAAAGAGAGTGAAACTCAATTTTATATAGATATACAAAACTTGAAGAATACAAGGATAACAAGCGTTTAAATAGGCCAAAAAAATATGAAGAATAGAAACTAAATATTAGGCCACAAGGAAAGTAAATATTTGGCTAAAAACAAGAAGGAAACTAATATGCACTCTAAACTACTACACACTAAAAATATCCATGAAGGAGAAAAAAGGAAACTATAATTTTGGGAATGAGGCTTGGCGTAGAATTAGCGGCAAATGGAACAAATCGACAAATGGAACAAATCATCTCCAAATCTACGACCGTCGAGATCTAAAATAGCGGCAAATCGTGCAAATCATCTCAAATGCGAAGCAAACCTTTTTCTAAAAAAAGAAATAGCAACTCTATTGCTAACTAGAAAACAGTTTCTAAATTAAATAAAGCAACTCTACTTTGACTTGGAGAACAAATCTTTCTAAAATAAACCAACTCCAAATCAAAATAGTAATAAAACTCAAAAACACTTGGAAATAAATATATTAAAAGTATTTTCAAGGTTTCCACGACCTCCCAATCTGAATTTTCAAAGTGAAGTGAATTCCCAATGTATGTTGTAAATGCTCACGGCATCAGGATCCCTTTGTGCTTTGATTTTCATCAAATTTGGCTATTCGCGACATACGAGAGGGGTGTTAATTTGGCGATCGCGACGTGAAAATACTGCACGTCGCGACGTGGCAAAAAAAGTCGAGCATATTGAAGATTTCATGAACATGAACCCTCTCGTACTTGTGACTCTATGAGTTTGTAATCGCGTGGATTGGAGCGAATCCTCCTGACACGCATCCGGCGCATCACAGTAAACAAACAAGAATGAAATACCAATCCACAAATCGACGGAAACCTAAAATCGCGGAAAATAAACAATAGAACTTAGAGCCAAACAAAGGGAAAGTTTAAGAACACTTGGGTTACCTCCCAGCGTTATGTTTAATGTCGTTAGCTGGCGACCACACAGATCTCAACTGTGCAAGACACTTGAGGATCGCGAGAAATGCTTATGCGCATCCTTATAGTGCTCGCACCCAATGCTCAGGAGTGGATGAAATACTCTTACATGCATGCCCCTTGCCCTTCTCGGTGTCTTTACGTGAAATAGCGGTTTATCCACGAAATTTTTCTCATCGCCTTGCAAAATCTCCATTATGCGGGATTCGAGATATCTTCATTTGGATCGTCATCTAGTTAGCCGTGGGTTGGAAGACATGGAAAGTGATCTCGTCTCCTTGGACTCTTAGTTTGAGTTCACGCTTCTTGACATTGATTTGAGCTTTTCACGGCGACGGCTAGGAAGATACACCAAGTATGATGGGGACCGAGTCGTCTTCCTCCATGTCCAGAATGACAAAGTCTGCTGGAAGGACGAACTTACCAACTTTTACTAGCACATTTTCGACTATACCTCGAGGGTGTTGGTATGACCTATCCAGCGAGTGTAGGCGGTGTGGTCGATTTCGGTTCTCCCGACTAAGCCTTTAAAACTTCGAGTGGCATCGAGTTGATGCTCGCTCCAAGTCATAAGGCTTTCCGATACCCGATTCCCTAGAGACGGTATAACAGAATTGCCGGGTCTTAAAGTTTTGGGGAGATTTCTTTTGCGAGATGGCAGCGCATTCCTCGTTAAGGCGATGGTCCATATTCCTCAGCTTCTTACTTTTCGCGAAGATCTTTTTCATGGGTACTACGTAACTTGGCATGTTCTCGGTGCCTCGAGGTATATTAATATGTAGCTTCTTGAAGATGTCAAGAAACTTTGCAAATTGCTTCTCTACTTGCCTTTCTTCCAACCTCAGGGATACGGGGTGGGCGCTGATAGGTTCATATGTTTTAATGTGTTTCGTTTGTTCCTTCCCTGACTTTATTATCTTTGATTGCTCTCGTATCTCGGGATTGCTCATCTTGCATTTGGTCCTTTGGGATTCTTTGGTCTTGCTCCTTAATTTTCAATTCTCTTCTTTGCTAATTAGTGACCTTGGGATTTCAACTCTTTTCCACTCCTTAGAGTGATAGCTTTGCCGATACTTTCTTTCCGCTTCCTCTAGGGTTTACTTAGTGCTTGGTAGCGAACCACTGTTGCCTTCACACAATCAACAAGTTTGCCATTTAGCCCATTTGACATCAGTTTGCCTGGGTTGCGTGACAGTTGTTTAAGCGAGGTTGCTTCTTTGTTGCATGTTCGCCTTAGTCACCGTTAATGGCGAATGAGAAGTCAACATCTGTCGCAGGCTTGCTGCAAATCCATTTTTTTCGGAGAGGGTGGTTCATTCGCTCGGTTTGAGGGCATATTGTTCTGGTTATTTCGCCATCCATACCCTTGATTGTTTTAGTTATCTTGGTTCAGTTATTCCTTTTCCCTTGTCCACGATTGATTACGGTAGTTGTTTCCCCATACGGTCCCTTCTTCTTGTGGTTGATTACGGCTGAACACGGACACATCTGACACTCCGCTGTGGGGTTTCACGGTGACATTCCACACTACTATGCTGTCCTCCACAGAATTCACACAACTCCCATGGAGTGGTCTGTATGGCATGTGCTGTTCCACTAACGTCTGTTTAGGCGTTTTGGTCGGTGAGCCGCATGATTTACCGGTTATTTGAGATTTGCATTATGCAGTGCCACCCACCGGAAGTGTTTCTGGTGTAGTCTTCTCTAGGCCAACGATTAAGTATTGGTTCTTGACATCTTCAATATCTCATACGCTACAGTGTGGTTTTCTTCATCAATGATCCTCCGGTGAGGCATTTATCATTTGTTCGGGTTGCGTTTCTCAGGACCATTGTAGAAGGTGTGGACTTGTCATCGGTTAGGTCGGTGGGTAGGACCGCCCGCGATAATTCATGAGAGCTGTCCAAGCCTGCGCGGGTTCTCCCCTCTAGTTGACCAAGCGTAATTGATCTCTTGCACAAGTTGTGCAATTTTCGAAAGGTGGAAAGAACTTGGTGAAACTTTTGTGCAAATCATTAAATGTAGTAATGGAATTTGGTGGGTATTTGGTTGCTTGATGTTTGGCTCTATCCCCGAGTGAAAGTGGGAACAACCGTAATCTTAGAGCTTCTTCGGTAACTCCGTTGTGTGCACTTGATAGGTATGTAAAGCCGAGGAAGTTAGTCAAATGCACATGTTCGGATTCTCATGGGGTAGTCAGTGGAGCAGATGTTCTGAAGCATCGTCTTGTGTTGACTTCAATTGAAATTGTTTGCTTGAATCGGTGGCTGTCTGAACAACTGTTGGTGGTAAAACGAACTCATCTAATAGCATGTAAGGGTCGTGCATTTGTATAAATAGCTGGGCGCTTGGTTTGCCAAGTGATTCCGTTCCGGCTTCTCTGTGGTTCCGGTTGCTGGCCTTGAAAATCTTGTTCTTGATGTTTTCCATGACTATTGGAATTCCTAATCACGTTTCTGTTCTCGTTCTCGGCGCAATACATCGCGAGAAGTCTTTCGGCTCGGGATCCGCACGGTGTTGATTAATTTGATTTTCTTTGCCATGTACTCACGAAACCTGTCTTCTACTTGATAACACGAACTAACAAAACCAAATTACCCGACACTTGTAAAGAATAACAAAAGTAACGAAAAAATTCAGAATACTATCTATGTGCTCACTTCTCTATATCAATTTAAACCTTTCCGACAACGGCACAACTTGATAAGCGAGCGCGGTGTGTAAAAATGAATGGTACATGTCTTGTGAGAAGTGCACGCGTGGCCAGTAATATAGTGTGTACTTAAAGTGCGGATCTCGATCCACGGGGGGAAAGGTGAATTGACTACGGAGGTTGCACCCCGGACAATATCACGAGACTAAATGATTCTAGGGTAAAATTTAAGTAGAGGCGCAGCTAAGCTATTGATTCTAGTGAATTAATGGTGTTGGCGCTAGGGATAAATCTCCCTATCCGTTCAATGGATTACTTTTCTAAAGATATTGTTATTCAATATATTTGTAATATGTCAATGGCGAAGTGATCTTGCCTCTGAGATATCTCCTCTCTCGAGGTATATCAGCCTATCTCGTGAATAAGTCGAGTATATCTCTATCTCGACTCGGTATTAGAAAGTGCTTAAATGTTCTAACCGGATGCCCACCTTGGGTTGGAACTATCTAATGCCGAGTCGGCTAAAGGCTACTCTGCAGGATCCACACGAATATCCTCATCTCTCCCGAATCTCAGATCTGAAGTGCGATTTATACTCTTATTGGCGAGACATTGTCATATAATTAAATCTGCGAGATATAGAGTAGATGTGACAAATTAATAATAACAAGCGAATAACATGAAAGATCAAACTTTAATCCATTGCATGTGACGAGGGGTTTGATGTAACCCTAGAAGAGATCTAGAACATCATCGGAGAAAGATCAATTGTCTAGTATTAAAAACATCATCATATTATCGAAAATAATATCTAACTATAAGAAGCGGTCCAGTCGAACCACTTCCTCCAAGTCTCTGTCGTCGCTCTGGAATTCAGATTGCCTTTCCTCGTCGTCTCCAGATACCTAATTTACGGAGCCATTGATACTTTAAATGATGATGCGATTTTGAGGCTAACGTCGCGACGTGGTGACGTCGCGGCGATGTTGGCCTCGCGGCGTGGCGATCTTCCTTGCACGCCTCATTGTTCCAGCTGCGCTGGCCCGCTCTTCTGCTCCCGATGAACCTGTAACCACACGGACATAAATCGGGGATCTATACAAAAACTATAAAATTATTATAAAATAAATGTGAAATGACGAGGCAAGCGAGTGTAAGATGAGTGTTTTAGGCACTCATCACCTATAACGCTGATTCTCGGCGGTATACGAGATGACACTTAGAGTATGGCATTAGTATGGGGAGGGCGTATGTAGGTCTCCGTTATGTTGGACCGAGGTGGGAGAGAGCTCCATCACTAGTCCTGATCTGATTAGGGACACCTCCCAGGGAGGTGAGGCTGCGATCACGACAACGTCTTCTCACGGCTGGGAGGCCTGCGGAGAGGAGATTTATGCGATGAAATGCGACGTCGACCCACTTAGGGATTCGGGGGGTTGGGGATCGCGTTTTCTTAAAGGTGATGCCTAAGAAATTGGTCGAGTTCGTGGCGGCCCGAAGCTGTCCCCGGGGTTTATTGGACCTTTTCGAGATACTGGGGATAGGCACCGTAGCGTCAGGTTGGCGTTGCAGCCCATCATGTCGGTCTCCGAGGTATTTCACGTCTCCATGCTCAGAAAGTACCTCCCGGATCCGACTCATGTGGTGGATTGGGGACGGATAAAGGTTGACAAGCGATGGGACCTTTGAGGAGAGGGACCGGTATGTATTTTGGATAGTGGTGATCGGGTTTTGCAACGCAGGCCAGTGAGAGTAGTGAGTGCTATGGCGGCACTATGGAGTGGAGGAGTCAACATGGGAGGCGCGAGGCCGCGATGCGGGCCACTATCCCTTCTTGTTTAGGGATGAGTCACGTGGTTTAGTCGTTTAAGATTAAATGGCCCCATTTACATGCATGAGTAGAGTGCACGTTGCATAAGCGTGTAGTGATTGTGATTGTCTGAATTTCGGGCGAAATTCCCTTTAAGGAAGGGAGAATGTAAGACCCAAGAAATTCCAATTTACGGAAAACGGAAAAATCGTAATTTTCCAGTTTACAAAATTGTCTTGGTTAAAAATCAAGATTTATTCTCTAGATCTGAGATAATGAGAAATGGATTTCCTTGGGTTGGAATCGTCTACGCGAGGAAATCTAGCTAACACGTCAATTTCGTAAGTCAAGACGGTCGGGTGACAAGTTTTTAAGAAGCATGCATTTAGGTGTGTCATTGATTTCGATCGCGACGAAAGTCACATATAACACGTACTCATGTGCCATAAGTGGCATGAGTAGAGAAATGATAGAAATGGATGGCCGAGATAGTGCCGAATATCAAAACTGGGAAAAGAATGACAAATTGGTCATTTTTGGAATTGTTTAAGTTAGAAAAAGACAAAACACAAATAGTGTTTGTCTCCTTCAAAATTCAAAAGGCAAAAGCATTGAATGGAGGAGAAGGGAAGGGGGCGTTAGCGATTTCGTTTTTAGAGTGAGGAAGGTCGACTTTATCCTCTAAAAATGTCGGGGCGATCAGGCCGTCGAAAGTCTTCGGGCAGAAAGTTTGCTCTGCGCGGAGCTGACTGCGTGGACACCGGATTTGAGTTTGATCTCGGCGCTCAGTGGGGTACGGTTTCTCCCTACTTGGGTTTTATTCTTTAATTAAGTACCTTGTTAATGTTTGAGTTGAATGAGGCCGTGAGGGGCCGTTTGATCGGTCCCAAATCTTGGGACCGAATTGTTATAATTTTTGAAACCTCAAATGGACAGCCCGTGCAATTCACGGACTGTTTGTGATGGGTATGTTGGAAATTATGTAATAAATGGTGCTTTGGTATGTATAGGGCTGGTAATGGCCGTGAAATTCGGGTTCACAAAGTGAACCGACGATTGGTGATTTCCCGAGAATAGTGTTCACAAAATAAATTTTTTGAATTAATGTGTTTGGTCGAGTAATTCAAGTAGAATTGCTCGTGTTTGATCATTAGCCCATGTGAGCTAATTTTGATGTGATGGAATGCAAAATTAAATAACATGATTGTGTGATTTAATTTTTATGTGAATATATGTATGTTTATATATTTGCATGTGTTATAGACTGTAATGGAATTGGCATCATGCATTCCATATGCACTAGAGGACACCCTAGGATGGTAGGAGTGAGTGCATGAGATGAGTCTAGAGAAAATGGTTTTGGAGGGTTGTCTAAAAATGATAATTATCGAATGGTAGTCCATACCAAAAATATCAATCGTCGGAGATGGCCCAATTGATATGCATCAGAGGGTAGTCCATAAATAATATCAATCATCGGAGAACTGACCCAATTGATATATATACACACATGGAGGATTGTCCATAACAAAAAAACATAATAATTCTCATCTGAGGCTTAGGCGAGTGTGAGGGAGAGTTAGTGAGTTTCCGGGTGCGAGATGATCGAGTTAGACATTCAAGTAGGATCAATACATTTGCTTGAATGTGTAATTTATTTTAGACATTACATTGCCGAGGTGGAGAGTAGCTCACTTAGGGTGATTCCACTCTGCCGGGCATTGGCTCGCCTGACCCGAGGATCTTATTTTCTGGTGCGGGAGCGTGCGAGGGGCTGCTCGTCCTGGGGCGGGTTTAGAAGAGCGGATTGTGGCTTTGGGTTATGAAGTATTACATGTATTAAATTGTTTAATTTGGCGTATATGTTGTATAAATAAAATTTGAACTCTTGAACTATGGTTGGATAGTTGGATATCTATACGCTGTTATGAATATTGGTTTATGGAAGCCCCAGTAGCCGTTTAATCATAAGGCCTTATATTGAGCCCTGTTTGGGGACAGGTTTTGTCTGAGGTTTTGTATTTGGGTAGAAGCTCCATTACAAAGAGGCCTCTGCAAAGATTTTAAACGAAAAATGTAGGATCTTGGAGCATTCCGCAATGTTCATGAGTTGACGGTGGTCAGCCGGACCGAGGATAGTATACAAACCACATGACACCACGATTGCAAGGAGACAAGTTGTTCTGGCATTAATGTCTAAAGAATAGCCTCAAAGTCTAAAAAATGAGGAAGATTCCTTATTCATCAGTAATAGGACTTTTGAATTATGCTTAAGTATGTACGTGTTCGGACAATGCGTACATTATAGGGATTTTAAGCAAATATTTAAGTAACCCGAAAATGGATAATTGGAAAGAAACTAAAGGGGTTATGAGGTATTTAAAAAGAACAAATCATTATATGCCCATATATAGGGGATCAAATCATTTGGAGAACACTGAGTATTCTAACTTTGGTTTTGCTAGATGCCATGACAGTAGAGTTTATAACATGTCAAGGGCATCAAACAAAGGGATTTAGCTAAGGGACTTTTTCTAGGCTGTGATTGCACCCTTTTGGTGTTGGGTGCGAGTCAAACCAAATCCGGGATGCTCTAACACCAAAATAAATGTAGCGCTCTTTTACCTTTTAAAGACTTGTTCATTTAAATACATTTCATATTCCCATTTCTAATATGAATAATTAATATTAATTTAAAACATAATTATTTATGGGTATATGATATCATAGGCCTAAACATTGTTGACATAAGAGAATATACACATTCCTTAAGTGACCGAATTTATAAGCATTCTTGAATCATGCACTTATACCAATGGGCATTCCATGCCTTTTCAAATACATTTACAAAATGATATTCTTAGAGTTCACCTCTCTTTAAAACACATTCTATAAATATCCAAAACAAAATGAGTCAAAATTATATTCTTCTCATGAAGACTTTTACATCATTGAATTCAATGCAAAATAATTTACAAATACCATGAATGGAATGATATGCATGGGGCCAGAAGCATTTACTTATACTAAAACTGTTTGGCGATGACTCTGGCATGGGGCAGATCTTTGGTCATACTACTTTCTACTTGAGTCTTTGCGTTGATAAAAACAACACGCTAAACATTTTTCATGTATTAGTTCTCCAATTCTCTTTTCATTCAGTTTAAATCTGACTAATGCAATGTTTATAAAACAATGCTTTTGTACATTTTCAATGACAATGTAGTCATGATACATACTATATATATATATATATATATATTCATTTTCATATTTCATTCAATTCTGATTACCTAATTGGTCATTTCAAGTTATGCAATTTCATATGTACTAAATCTATTTAAAATCCTGAATCTATGCACTTTTCTAAATCTCTAATTGTATCATTTTCCCACACATTTTAGCCATATCGGGAATTTAACCTATGATTTGGTGCACGGGATAATGAATCACCGCCTGCGGTCACTAGAGCTGCGAGCCCGGTATGTATATATAAAAAAATATGTACTCAGGTTAGTTGTACACTACCGATGCGTATCTCGTTGGAGCTACGGATCGGTATGCCACAATAGTATGTTTGTTCGACCTCTTATTGGTATACGATTTATCCTTAACTTGAATTTGACGGTTAACATTCTATTAAGGGCATTCCGTCATTTTTCGGAGAAATACGAATTACAATATGTATTTTTATACAATCAAATCATTTCAATACTCCTTTAATTTTCCTTATTCTGTTCATTTACTTAATCCAATCAATTTCTCAAATTTCTTAACTTAAATCAACTTGCAATTCATTTCACAATTTATTTGCATCAAATCAATTTTAAACAATTCAACATTCAATTCAAACATTTTGGAGATAGAGATTAGAAATAATGAGAGAAAGGTGTATAGCAAACCAAAAAGCTTTTCACTTTGATTCCAATCCTCGGAATCTCGATCTCAGTTCGGGTTTTCCTCCTCATCAGCCCCTATTCCAATACAATTTAAAAACAATATTATTCGGTAACGTGCTAATTGTTTTAGTTAGGGTTGATTTTAGGGTTTAATATCGTATTCTTGTAATCTATTGCAAATAATGTGAATATGAAATATGTAGTATGGTTGTTAGTTTCCCAAACTTTAATCAATCACATAACCAAAATACTAAAAAAATTTCCCTGCCTTATAATCCTTTTCCATTGCTCTTGTTAGCTAAACCATCCTAAAGAGGGTCTGATCTAAAACCTCAAAGACCACCTATAACACCACATGCAAGGACCATTATTTCAGTTTTGTCTCTCTAGACTTTGTGCAAAATTATTCAAACGGTCTTCAAAAATTATGTAAAACTCTCGATTTAGTCCTTTATATATCCGATGGCATCTCACCAAATTTTCAATTAAATTCCTTCTCTAAGACCCTCGACCACATAACACAGCAGGGCAAGAAACATCTTTATTTTTTTCAAACAGCAATTACCTTTAAAGCGTGTCACCAAAACCAATCCTAATGTTGTCGAAATTAACTTCAAACATTGATTTGATTAGCTTGAGCCAAAGACTAAGCCAATGAGCACCAATCGGATTATAAACCAATTATTGGTTTTAACTTTTTAACATCCTAGACTACTCTAATTTTTCCTTATAATCGCACACTTTGCTCACTTTGATAGATTTTTGGTATAGGGTTTATATTAAATTCGCACAACAGGGGTTATCCATAAATTTTGGGTGAATCACTCAGGTGGATGAGTGAAACTCATTTTATGGCCAAAACACCACAACTACTCCCAAAACAAGGCAGACCCATGAGCTACCCAAAACTCACCTTTAAGCCCATTTTCGGGAGCCTTAGTGTTGCAATGTTGATGAGAATCAAAGCACAAAGGATCCGTGATGCAGGAGCTTCTAGAAGATTCATTAGGAATTCAATCTTAATTAAGGAAAATTCAGATTCGGAGGCATGAAACAGGCAGCGAATATATTTACTGTTTCCAAGTGTTTTGAGTTTTATTACTATTTTGATTTGGAGTTGTTTTATTTTAGAAGATTTATTCTCAGTCGAAGTAGAAGTTGCTTTATTTAATTTAGAAGTGTGTTTTGCTGGGAAAATAGGGTTTCTATTTCTTTTTAAGAAAAGATTTGGTGTTGATTTCTTTGCTGATTTGGTGATGATTTGCTCTGATTCTTTGCTATTTTAGTTTGATTTGTTCACGATTCTTGTATTTGGAATGATTTGTTCTAATTCTTTGCTATTTTGGAAACTAATTTGTTCCCCGATTCTTTGCGCTATTTTGGAGAGAGGCGATTTGTTCTGATTTCTTCAGCGATTTTTATCACCAAGTCTTGTCACAAAAGTTATCTAGTTTCCTTTTTCTTGTTTTTGGCCAAATATTTACTTTCCTTGTGGCAGAATATTTAGTTTCCTATTCTTCATATTTTGGCCTATTTAAAAGGCTTGTTATCCTTGTATTCTTCAAGTTTTAAGCATTAATAAAGTGAGAGTTTCAATTTCTCTTTGGTTCTTTGAAGAACTCCTTGAACTTATCGGTTATTCGTGGCGTTCATCAAGACTTATCAATCGGATCTCCATCGCGGTGTGGCGTCCTCACCTATACCAAGGTTCTTGCTTCCGGCCATAAGCAGCGGTCGAGTCATCCATCCAAGCCCCAATGCTAGAGCGGTTCTTGATCTAATTCGATCACGGTCTCTCACAGGATTGTGAGGGTTCGTATCATTTGGTATCGAGCAACGGGTTCCTATTTTTAAGTTTGCCTATCTTTTATTATTTTATTATTTTTTCTTTGTCGAACCATCTGTCACGCTTTCATCCACCTTCTAAATTGGTTTCTTGAATTTCATTCACAACCTATTATCTACTTCATCCCAAGTCCGATTTTCTTCATTCTTGATCGGATATAACTTTTATTGTTTCTTTTTTTTTTTAGTGGTGTCCATCCCGAGTTAAAAAAAAAAAAAAAAAAAAATAAAAAAAAAGGAAAGAAATCGGTTGAAAAAAAAAAAAGTCTAGAAGCCGAAGAAAAAAAAGGTCAAAAAAAAAAAAGCATAAATTTTTTTTAAGTATATTATCATTCCAGTTGTTGGAAATCAAGTCCCCCGCACATAATATAAAACAAAAAAAGTGGGTGAAAAATGAAATTTTGGTGTCCACTGTTTTGTTTGCCTTAAGTAAAGACTTGAATATTTGTTGAAACGCCACCAACACATCCTTTGTAGGGTTTGATTGATTGCGGAAAAAAAAAATTTCAGATTTGTTTGATTAGTTCCAAAGAACTAAAGAGAAGTGCCCGAGGAAAAAGAGAGCGAGAGTGGTCGGATTATTAGAGTGAGAAAAGCGGAATATATTTATTGAACCTGGCGAGGCGAGTGAATCATTCGCCCCGGTGGCTTGGTGAGGCGAAGAGTGATTTGTGGAGTCCTACTTTTTTTCTCTCTAACCTTGTTTTGCGGCCTCTGTCAAATAACAACGCATCACGAAGGTGTGGGCGGGAGGCGTTGACATGAAGTTCATTATGCGGGCCTTAGCCAGCGAGTGCGAGGAGAATGTTTAGAAATTTGAATTAGATTTGATTCCATGAGAGGGTGGAGCAAAGCTTCGAGCACCCACGTAACCCTCCCACAGCGTGTAGAAGGGAAAGGCTGCTAAGAAGAGGGGCGCGGGTAGATGAAGAAGAGTATGACGGAGGAGACTTTGAAGATGAGAATGGTTATGATTCGGGTGTTAATGCTTGGGAGGTATGGGGGAACATAGAGAAGATAGAATCGGGAAGATAATAATTTGGGAAACATTAAGATGAAGATTCCATCTTTCCAAGGAAAGAATGACCCGAGGCATATCTTGAGTGGGAGAGGAAGGTGGAGTTGGTTTTTTGATTGTCTGGTATTAGAAAATAAGAAGGTGGCTTTTCTTTGCCATAGGGTTCTCGGACTATGCAACAGTTTGGTGGGACCAATTAGTTTTTAATATGAGACGGAATAGGGAGCCACCAGTGGAAACATGGGAAGAGATGAAAAGGGTGATGCGAAAGAGATTTGTTTCAACTTACTACTATCGGAGTTAATACGACAAGTTGCAAAACTTGAAGCCCCGAGCAATCGTAGTGTAAGGGTATTATAAGGAGATGAAGGTTGCAATGACTAGAGCAAATATTGAAGAGATCGAGAGTGGCGGGTTTCTGTGAGTTTAAGCGATGGATTCAAGGTGGTGGAATTGCAACATTCGTAGAGTTGGAGGCTATGGTGGATATGGCTATCAAGATCGAGAATCAAGTCGAGAGGAGGACCGGTACCGACACACGTTACGAACCTAGTCAATTTCATCCCATGAGTTGAATCAATGGAGGAAGGAAGATAAGCCACCCAATGCCAAGCCTAAAATAGAACAAGAACAAGAGGTGACCGGACAAGGAAATCAAGACCATGATTCAAAAAGAGAATGAGAAAGAAAAAGAAAGAAAAGAAATAGAGGAAGAAAAACAAGAGGAAAAGGAAAGTGATAGAAGGAAAGAGAGTGAACAAAAGAAAAAGTGTGAAAAAGAGGAGAGTGAACAAAAGAAAAAGAGTGAAAAAGAGAGTGAACAAAATAAAAAGTGTGAAAAAGAGAGTGAGCAAAGGTGACAAAAGCAGAGTGACTAAAAATTTAAGAGAGGAAAGGAGAAAAACCAATTTCTATGCAAGGCGAAGTGAGGTTAAGAGAGCATTGTTCTTAAACGAGCCCTATGATTGTACTTTTTGTGCAGAGGCACTTTTTAATACTAACCAACCTGACACTTCTTTGCCTAGTTCTATTGTCTCTCTTTTGCAGGGATTTGAAGATGTCTTTTCCGAGGAAATTTTGAAAGGTTTACCTCCTATCCGAAGGATCGAACATCAAGTGATTTTGCATTGCCCGATTAACTATAATTCTGAATCGGCAAACATAGGCGTAATCAGGAAGTGAAAAGGAACTCCAAAAGCAAGTTGGTGAATTGATGGAAAAGGGATATGTCAGGGAGAGCTTGAGTCCATGCGTTGTTCCAGTGATTTTAGTTCCCATAAAGGATGGACCGCGAGAGGATTTGTATTTATTCATGCCATCACAACATTGGTTAAGATTCGAGGACCAGATCTTTTCGGAAAGGGAATGATGAGAATCAAAGCACAAAGGATCACGTCGATGCGGGAGCTTCCTAGAAGATTCATTAAGGGATTCAATCTTAATTAAGGAAAATTCAGACTCGGAATTTGTGAAACCTTAGGCATGAATATATTTAATTTCCGTGTTTTGAGAGTTTTTATTATTTTGATTTGGAGTTGTTTTATTTTAGAAAGATTTATTCTCCAAGTCAAAGTAGAAGTTGCTTTATTTAATTTAGAAAGTGTGTTTTGCTAGGAAAATAGGAGTTTCTATTTCTTTTTAGAAAAAAGATTTGGTGTTGATTTGCTGCTGATTTGGTGATGATTTGCTCCTGATTTGCTGCTATTTTGGAGCTGATTTGTTCCTGATTTGCTGCTATTTTGGAGAGATGATTTGTTCCTGATTTGCTGCTATTTTGGAGCTAATTTGTTCCTGATTTGCTACTATTTTGGAAACTGATTTATTCCTGAATTTGCTTCTGATTTTTATCCGCAAGTCTTGTCCTAAAGTTATCTAGTTTCCTTTTTCTTGTTTTTGGCCAAATATTTACTTTCCTTGTGGCCGAATATTTAGTTTCTATTCTTCATATTTTTTGGCCTATTTAAAGGCTTGTTATCCTTGTATTCTTCAATTTTTAAGCATTAATAAAATTAGAGTTTCAATTTCTCTTTGGTTCTTTGAAGAACTCCTTGAACTTATCGGTTATTCCGTGGCGTTCATCAAGACTTATCAATCGGATCTCCATCACCGATTGTAGCGTCCTCACCTATACCAAGGTTCTTGCTTCCATATAAGCAACGGGTCAAGGTCATCCATCCAAGCCAATGCTAGAGTGGTTCTTCCGATCTAATTCGATCACGGGTCTCCTCACAAGTTGACGGGGTTCGTATCAAATGTGCTCCTGGTCCCTTCTATACATTTGTAGCTCTATCTTTTATGGTTATTTACCAATTGGAATCACTTCTTTTGGTTGATTATAACTTAATCTATAGCCAAAACAAGAACAGGGGTTTTGATAAATTTTTGGCAGCATTTCCTTTGAAAACCAAGCATTTCCCTTTTTACAAACACTCCTCCAAACCAATCCAAACCAATACCAAAACCCATTTACAACCAAAACAAAACACCTTTATCCATATTTGGGGTTTTCTCGACCCAAACCCACCAAAGAGAAAAGGGAGTTTGGGGTTTAGTTTTTCTTACCTTTGAATCTCTTGATTCTTTAACACAAGCCTTCCTTCTTCTTCTTGATTACTTGGAAACCATAAATGGGAAGATCTCCCACCAAGGCAATTAACTTCTCTCAGCCACTAGCTCTCTTCTCTCCCTTGCTCTCGAGAATGAAAATGCACAAATGTGCCTTATCTTAGACCACATTTGGTCTTAATCTCATTTAATGGATTAAGGCCTTGTTTGGCTCTATTCTTTGGCTTTCAAAATAAGTCCCATTTATCATTTTTACATCTAAGTCTTCCTAACTTCACTTAATTTAACTCACATTAGCATTTAAACTTATTCTATTTTTGTACGGAATATCATTTTACAAATTCCAAATTTGCCCTTTACACTTGGGTAAATTCCGGGTTGTATATATTATTTTTGTTCTTAGGATTTAAATTCCAAAAAATTTCCATTTACTTTATTTTATACCCTAAACACATAATAATAATAAAAAAAATATCATAGAAATACTAGGGTATTTTTGGGGTGTTACATGAATTGTGGAAGGAATTGAAAGACCACTTAAGTTATATTGTGACAATGAATCAACGTTTTTTTTTTACTCCAATAACATTATTTCCTAATTGTTAACGAGAGGGTTAAAAGTGGTCAAATGTCTATTGAGAACATTGGTACGAACTCCATAATTGCAGATCCACTCACCAAAGGTTTACCACCCAAGGTCTTTCATGAGTAAATACTCATATGGGTGTTATATCAATTGATGATATGTAAATTTAGTAGGAGTTTGTATTCAAGTGTCATTCAATTGTAGACATATTTTATGGATATCTTTTGTAGAATAAAGTTTATGCTTCATATTTACTCTGAACCTATTATGATCTCATTAAAGAATTTAGTTGGACCAGTTGGAAATAGACATGTAGAGATCACATTGCATATAATTTCTATGCTATGCATCCATGATTGATCTATGTCGTTTGACTATATTTATGTACGTGACCATCAGTGGGTTTAGTTACGCTAACAGTAAAAAAAACCGCTTTGATCCTCTGTCGATATAGTTGATGGATGAGATTGTTTTGGATATACCTTAAGTTTATGATAGCAAATTTTGAGCTCATGTAGTTGAACATATTTGTAAGGTTACATAAATGGGCCAATAGAAGATTGTCGAATATTTTCAATAATTATGATGGACACACATTTGTAAATGTTAAATATGTTCATGCTATCAATTTTAATTAAGCCTAACTAAAGCGATCTAATTGAAATTAAGTAATTGGCTTGAGTATAGCGGGGAGTGTGTGTGGATCAGGTAAGGATATTTCTAATTTGATGAAATTGAATTAAAAATATCTGCTTTATTATGAAACTATTATAAATATTAGGTTTATGGTCCCCAATTCATATAGTGAAAAAAGAACCTTAGTTCTTCTTCTTCTTTTCTACATCTGCATGACTAAAGGAGAGACAAATTCTTGTCAATAAGATTGGTCGTATCGAATTTGAAAGATCTAACTCGCATATTCGACGACTTCTGGTAATTGATACAAGTATGCTTCCGCTATACGAACTTAATATCTCTTGAATTAAATGGATAGAAACATGATTATTTAGGGTTTACCTTTCATGTATGATTCAGGTCTAATAAATTTGGAATTTCTATTATATTTGTAATATTATTGACTAGAAACATATGGTATGGCGATCAAGAGTTCATGACAGATCAACCAGGATCAAATAGATGATCAACAAGTTACAATGCCTGATTCAAGTGGTAAAGAAATGGGATGGATTTTTGGGGGAGCTTATAAGAATAGAGTACTACACATTGTCGCGCTGAAACTCCGAGTCGAGGGTATAAGCGTCATTTCACACGCCCAAGTTCCAGAAGGAAGGCTCAGTCTTGAAAGCAGTGTTAACCTTCATTTCTTGTAGCTGGATTTGGTCCCGATTTACCGACACGTGTTGTTCAAAATGTCTGCGACTTTGTATATCCGCAATTCTCATATCGGCACCATATTAATAAAATTTTTCTAACTCTCAACATTCATGTATGAATTAACATAAATGTCTCAAGAAAAATATTCATATCGTTCTAACCAACTTTGAGAACAAATAATCTAAATGAACATAAACTCATCAATTAAACAAAGTCCATAATGGTTAAAGAATGGAGACTACAACAGTGGAGATGAGTTCTATCTAGTCAATCACTCATCATAGAAATTAAAAATACCTGAAATGATATCAACGAATGGGAGTGACTAGAAGTCAAATAAAAATATTAATACGATTTCATGTATCCAAGAATATTTTAATCATATGCATAAAATAAGGAAATACTTTCCGCCAAGCTTTTGATTCAAAGATAAGTTGGAACATTCAAATTTTTCGCCAGAACATTCACAAATCCATTTCAAATTAGTCTCATATCAATGTGATCCAAACAACTTCATATTTAAATTTTGATTCAAACACTTTCATATAAAAATCCAAAATTAAATACATTTCAAACTTTTTTTAAATTATGGTAAACAAATATCAAGTGGTGCCCAACAATGTGAGACTTTCAATGGTTTTTAAGTGAAGCTATTACATATATGTTTACGAGGCTAGGCGTTATCGGCTATTATTGTAAAAACCGAAGGGTAAAACGAATGACTATTTTTCGCGGTAAAAAAAAAAGCCGGGTAACCACGGAAATTTCTCTAGATCTCGGATGATAACGTGGTTTTCGCCGTTAAGTTCATCTTGCGAAATCTAGGTACACCGTCAAATTTCATTGAATTCCAAGACAGTCAGAATTTCACGTATTTCGAGGTGTTTTGGCGAATCATAAGATGACATGTGGCATAGGGGAACGTGTGCCATGTGGCCTTCTAGCATCTTACTTGGCATGGGTGGGCGAGTCGTCTTTGTCATCATACGAATCAGGCACAGGCGTTGGCGGATCTTAATCTTATACGGAGGTACTTTCGTAAAGTACTACTTGATCAAATGTACGCTCACGATACCAGCTCGTTTTGGTATCATATCTGACTGCGTCCTAGGTTAGCGTATGTACTCATGCGGGAATTGCAGTAGGTACTACGAGGTTGCATCCTTTTATTCGAAGCTTATGCAGGAGATGCAGGGTAAAGTCTTATAGAAATAGATCGAATATAAGATTACGTGGGTGCTCACACTATAAATCTGTCGGATCTGAGGAGGTGACCAGTGATAAGTACCAACATATTGGCGTGCCATTATCTTATGCAGCCTACGAGCCTATCCTTGTCTTACGGATCTTCTACGCCTTTTCACGAGTTTATTACGGTATTTAGGATCTTACATCAGAGTATTACGGAGCATATACATGTATTTGGATTTTATGCATGTATTCTGAGACTATACATGTATTCCCGGATCATACATGTCTTCTGAGCTATACTTTGTCTTACGGGACTTATCTTGGTCTTAGCCAGACTTTATATTTGTGTGCGGGACTTATTCTTTGTCGCCATAAGATCTTCATACTTGTTTTACAGAGCTTTATTATTGTCTTACGGATCTTATTCTTGTCTGAAGGTGCCGTAAGGCACGATAAGTCGAACGGTCGGGATCATATCATACGGTCGGATCGGACGCAATGCAGGATCACGGTCATTAGTCTTCGTGGAGCAGGATCAGATTTCATTATACGAGAATTACGTGATCTGGCCCGGACTTATACTTATTTTCTGAGAACTTGCACTTATTTGTAGATCACGAGGTACGTAGGTACTCATTTATACTTATTTCTTACGATCACGAGGTACCCGCATAGAGTGCTACGGACTTATCTTGACCGGACCTCGTAGGAGTTCTGAGTTCTTCTTGTAAAACTTATACTTATAACAGGGCGTATGTTCATTCGGGACTCAGTAGGAGTTCTGAGGCTTAATCAAATACAGAGTACTGTAGATGCAGTGAGAACTTAATCCGAGACGAGGAATTTGCCGAGTAGATGCAATGAGGAACTTAATCGGATACAAGAGTGCCGTGGGTACTACGGGAATAAAATCTGGAGGTACATTAGGTACTACTAAACATATCTGAGGGTACGTAGGTGTCGGATCTTTTACCATAACCGATTCTTTGTTCTTATTGAGTCTTATCATATAATTGTTGGATTGCCTGAACCCACGTGTCACGGAATGAGTAGGACCTGACCACAAATAAGTACCCGAAGGTACGGTCACGATGCGAGGTCTTGAGTAGCCTGGCGGGTGCCAAAGCAGCGGCAGAGAGTGCCATCGCGCGAAATGAGAGGTGCCATCGCACCTAATCGGAAATCTCAAGTACTAATCGGAAATCTGCAGAAGTACTAATGTCTTGGGAAGCACGATCGATCTTAGTCACACTAATCGAGAGAAATACTTAGAAGTACTAATGTCTTAAACGCGGTCGAGAGAAGTGCCGTGTCATTCAATAAGCGGTCTTAGCGGTTTACAATTATATGAGTTGATAGCCGACTATCTTATAATGGACATTGTTAGCCACATTATGCGTTCTTGGATCATAATTCCATATCTTGGTAGTATGATGAGCATAATCACACCTTATTCATGTATTCTTATTCTTACATGAATCTACTTTTACCCGGGAATTGGAATCAATCGATGGTTATCGAAACTCAGGTTATGGCATTTTCATACCCGACTAGTCGATTCTGGAATTTTCTGGGGACAATTTGAAATATTTATTTGTCTCCATATTTGACACTGGATCTTTGTACTCCTTTAAAGTTAAGGTGCTAGGGTTATTCAAGCCCGGAATCACCCGATTGAACACCGGAACTTCGAGGTCACGTGCGAAACATCCAGGACACTACTCTATGTTTAAGCTGGAACCATTATTTGGCTTGCACATGGTCCCACTTTGGCCCCTGAATTTTCCCAAACCATAGGATCAGATTTTGGCGATGCCTTCTCTTTAAGTTTGGTTCTCCTTGAAGTCTATTTTGTAGCCACACTTGAATCCACTTTCCAGAATGGGATAAGAAATAGGAAGTTATGGCCAAAATACAGCTGGTCTCAAAACGGGGAAAACATAACGAGGGTTGTACCGGTCTGAGTCTAGCATCTTGGAGTGCCGAGTTCAAGCGCATGACTTCGAAACGCAAGTTGTACTTTCTGAGTTCAAATTGTACCAGTTCTGGAAGTCTCAGAAAAGTGCGGAGATGTGTGTTTTTCTCCACTTTTTCCATATATTTGATCCCCCGATTCAACTCTATGCTTTTTATACACCTCGAAACCATTTCAAAATCGCTCTTATAATCCCTTTTCTACTCCAAATCATCTTTCAATTCTTGTCTTCTTTCAAAACCTTTCCATTAATCTCTCACGATATCATTCTAATATGGGTTACCACCACGTATACAAACCAAGGCATGCAATTTGTTAGGGTTGATCAAAACCTTTAACTTCGATTCCTTTACGTTTAACCATGAATCAACAACAAGGAAGGTTCACTTATTATCGCATTCCTTGTGGGTTATTTTCGGCCGCTAATTTCAAAGAAATCTAAGGTTAGGATGCAATTATCGAAACCACAGATTTAGAGACAAGATATTGCTAATCGAGCCTTAATTTCCATGTGATCCATACAAATCCATACTCAAAGTAGTTTCCATACCGGCTTTGCTTGATCTTGACTCCCTCCATCTATCTTCCTCTTTCCTGTTTATAACTATACTCTCTTATGCTTCTTCACTCCGTTTTTCCTCCCCCTGGAAATATTAGGATAATTTGGTCTTTAATTATGTTTGTGACACTTGTTGGCCTCCAAAAACCCATTTTGGGTTAAGTTGCTATTTGTTTTTTAAACCCAGTAACTCCTTCTATTTATAAATACACTTTCCTTTATTTCATTTTTTGGCCTCAAATCTTTCACATTGGGACTTTTAAGCCCCTTTTTTGGACTGATTACAAAGCGTCCTTAAGTCCTTGTAACTTCCAGGGTCGTTTAGTGGTTAGCATTTAACTCAAAAACAATCAGATTATGCTTCTGAAATACCACTAAACATAGCCAAAAAGCGACTAGGGTATATTTAAGGTGCATGCCCTTAGGCATTGCATGACTTAGGTGAGATTGGTTTTGGCATGGAAAACATGGCCCCAGTGTGGCCGTGTGTCGAACTTTTGTCTTGTGTAGGTGTCACTTCCACACCAGCTCAAACCTAACTTAGTGGTTTGAGGTGAGGAAGCCTAAGCTGTTCTTAGGCAGAGAGAGAAAGGAAAGAAAGAAGGAAAAAAAGGAAAGAAAGGAAAGAAGAAAGGAAGGAAGTAGAAGAGTTGGTCTACACTCACAACAAGGTAGGTTCTTTTCTACTTAGGAGACCCTTGGTGGGTGCTTTTTCAATGGCCATGGAGTTTAGTCTATATTGTATTTTGACTCAGCAGGTTGAATGCAGAGCGTGTGCGTTCTGGGCATTTGATTGCCCGGTGGATTTTGTTGTAGGTTAAGCCTCTTTGGAAAATATGTTGAATCTTGGATTTTTGAGTGATACTATATTCTTTGTTTGTAGCGGAAAAAAAAAAATCCAGTTTGCATGTGTTGTATTCTACATGAATTACATGCTGTTTTTGAGAAAAGATGGTGATATGAGTATGCAAGCAGTAATTTTATATCATGCAGATTTGATGTGAAAATGTAGAGAAATTGCATGCTGTGTTTTTTTGGAAATGGCGGATAGAAAATTCGGGTTTGCATGTCTAAGTTTTTATTGTATAACATCCAGTATGTGAACTTGTTGCATGCATGCATATAAATGAATGGCTCAAAACAGTTTGAATGCAAACTGTGTACATTTTCTAGGCATTTTGATGCCAGAAACGGATTTTTGGTGCAGGTTAAACCTGTTGGAAAACATGTTGAATGCTGCATTTTTGTGTACCATTTTTCTTATTTGTGAAAAGTGGAAAAAAAATTCTAGTCTACATGTGTTGTATTCTGTATGAATAACATGTTGTTTTTGAGAAAAGATGGTGATCTGAGTATGCATGCAGTAATTTTATATTATGCAGATTTGATGTGAAAATTTAGAGAAATTGCATGTTGTGTTTTTCTGAAACTGGATAGAAAATTCAGTTTGCATGTCTAAGTTTTTATTGTATAACATGTAGTATGTGAACTTGTTTCATGCATGCATTTAAATGAATAATGTTATGCAGTAGGCTTTTTTGTATATCTCACGTGCATGGGGACATCGCGCATGTCATGTGTGAATGCATAGCATGAATAAACGGTTTTTCTCAGAAGGTTGTCCACCAAACTTATCGGAGTTTGTCCAAATGAAAAAAAAAAATCGGAGGGTGGTCCAAAATTTTATCGGAGTCTATCCAACTAACCTTCGCGAGAGCTAAAACAAAAATCTTTTGTTTTAGAAATGATTTTATTATACATGGAAAAATGTATGTGTGAGGGAGTTGGTGAGGACTCAAGGCATGGGATTTGGCATATGACATTCATATAGATATTATGTATATTTTATGTGAATGTGTGTGAAATTGCGAACATGGCATTGCATGTGCACTTAGGGGGGAGTAGCCCTTATAGGAAAAATTCTTTACTAGGTGTTGCTCACTCCGTTGTGGGAAAACTAAATCTTTTTTAGGTACCGGAGGTATACCAGGAAATGAGCCTCACATGGGACCTCAGTCGTGAATGAAAGGCTGGAAATGCCTTGTTTGTAATTGTGGTTTATGGGTTGGAAACCCAAATTTTTTGTAGTATGTGAAACAAAATCTATTATTTTATATATATATATATATATATATATATATATATATATATGAAAAATGAAAATGTATGAAAAAATGACTCATTTACGTTATTATATGTTATTATTGGTCTCTGAGGAAAAAAGGAAAAAAATGAAAATGACCCTTGGATTTTGGGGTGTCACAATTATATCCCATTGACAGGGCCAGATATTGTTAACTATTATATCCCGTTGACAGGGCTTAGATAGTGTCAACCATTATATCCCGTTGACAGGGCCAAATATTATCAACTATTATATCTCGTTGAAATGGCCGAACTAAGCAGAGTCAAAATTTTATTTTCAAAAATTTTCATTCACAAAACATAATATCTTCACAATTTTTATGACAAACAAAACAATTCAAAAATACTTTCATACAATATCATAATCCTTAAGTAATTGTATCAATATCATTTATTTCTTGAAAACAAAGATTTCAAACTCTCATAATCTATGAGTGTTTTATAAGTGTCATCATAAAGAAAAATGTCTTCATATCTTAACTGCAAAATCCATTTTAACTAACTTCAAATCATAATAAGATAGTTTCTCTATCTTAAGATTTCAAATATCTAAAAGCATATATCACGATTTTTCCATGTTGCATAAGAACACAACCTAAATCCTAATGAAAGACATTATCATGTAAAGCAAATCCTTTTGAACCCAATGAAATAATCAAAGTAAGAGTTGCTACTAATTTGCTATGAAACTCTAGGAAACTATCCTCATAGTCATTAGACCAATTAAACTTAACACATTTCTATGTCAACCTCAAAATATAGGATGATCTTAGAGATCCCTTAGTAACTTATTTGTAGCAATAAATAAATTCCAAGAAACTTCAATCTTTAATAGTAGTATTACATCCTTTAAAATTTCAAATTGTTTTCATCATTCACCACATTGACCAGAATTCTTAACAACCTTTCTAAGCAAAGAACTACCTTATAAGACTAAGTTTATGTGCAACAATTTATGCACATGTTTTCTTTCAAACTAAACCCAAGATAACTAAGAATATGGAAAGCCATCATTTTTCCAAAACAATCAACAAATATGTATCATGAAGCTAATTAATTCATTCTCAAAATTACATCAAATCCTAAAGGTCGAGGAGTACTAAGTCAACTCACATATTCTTATTACTAATCGTCATATGACAACTTCAAACAACCATATTGCCCATAATGACATGCTCAACATAAGTGACAAAATCAAATCAGAATTCATACTAGTAGAAGTATATCCACTAAACCAACAAACAATACGAAGACAAAAGAAAGCAATGAACTTTGACTAGTCACCAAGAAACAAATTAGACTTGAAAGAATGATAAGAATATACAAACGAAGATGAACTATCAACTAACATGTCACTCAACTATCTCCATAGACAAACCTAAACAAACTCCCATTAAGACCATAACCTAGGGCTCTGATACAACTTTTTCACGCCTCAAAACCTGGTTCAGGGGCATGACTGTCATTTCACACCTCAAGTCCAAAGGCTTGAAGTGAGAAACGACACTAACCTTCCTTTCTTGTAACTGGATTGAGACCAATTACCAAATACTTGTTTAGAGTAATGCACAAGTTTTTATATAAGAAATTCTCATATCTAAGATTTCCATATTAACAAAAATTCTGTAACTCTCAACATTCATGTATGAATTAACATAAATGTCTAAAGACAAATATTCAAATCCTTATAACTAACTCTGAGAAAAAATAATCTAAATAAACATACACTCATCAATTAAACAAGGTCCACAATGGATTCCAAAATCAAATTCCTAATGATGATATGATTCTCATCCTAGCCAACCACTCATTGCAAAAACTAAAAGTACATGAAAAAGTATCAACGAATGTGAGTGAATTTAAAGCCCAATAAAAAATATTAATACAGTTTCATGGATCAAAAGGTTTCAAAATAAAAACAAATAGTTGATCTTTTTCATCAAAACTTTTGATTTAAAGATAAGTTGGAACATTCAAATTTTCCGCCAAAACATTCCCATATCCATTTCAAATCGGTTTCATATCAATGTGATCCAAACAATTTCATATCAAATTTTGATTCGAGCACTTTCATGTCAAAGCCCAAAATCAAATACATTTCAGACTTATGTTTCTATGGTCAACATATATCAAGTGGTGACCAACTATGTGAGACTTTCAATGGTTTAAGGTCAACTATTATATCTCGTTGACCAGGGATAGACATTGTCAACTATTATATCCCGTTGACAGGACCAGATATTGTCAACTATTATATCCCGTTGACTAGGCTAGATAGTGTCAACTATTATATCCCTTTGACAAAGCCAGATATTGTCAATTATTATATCCTGTTGACAAGGCCGAACTAACCAAAGTCAAAAATATATTTTCAAAAAATTTTATTCACAAAACATAATGTCTCCACAATTTTTATCACAAACAAAACAATTCAAAATACTTTCATACAAAATCACTATTTGATCCATGGATAGTCAAATGAATAAAAATCAAAACTTCTAGATACCAAAATGATGGATAACTCAATACAAAACTTTTCACAATCCAAATAGCATAAAAACAAATAATTATCTTGGAAACTCTGTATTAGTATCCTTTATCTCAAATGAGCACTTCAGAATCTTGAATAAGCTAATCGGGAGAATCTTAAAGGAATATTTCACCCCTAGCATAATAAGGAGGAACTATCATCATTAATTATTGACCTAAAATTATAGGTTTGAGAATCTTAACAATGTCATAATATTGATATTATTAATCCTAATAATCTTGAATAATTATTGACATAAAATTATAGGTTTGAGAATCCTAACAATGTCATAATATTAATATTATTAATCCTAATGATATTTTAAATACCCTAACTATCAATAATTTAATTAATGAGTTTCAAAACTTTTATAAAGCTGAATTCCTCCCGAATATGATTTCAAATATTTATTTATTTTAGATTCTCAATTCATTCACCTACTCTACTAAAAATAATTAATATCATTATATTTTATATCATATTATCCCTTAATATTTATCTTGATCACAATATTATCTAAATAAATTTTCAAATCTTAGCAAATATCTATTTGCAAAAAATATATCATAAAATACTTATCAAATATATATATTTATAAAACTTTAGCTTCCAAACTTGTCATATTTGCTTATTATTATTCTCTTTAAAAAATCATCCCCAAATATTTGTTTATTTTTTTCTCTAAAACAAATCTTGAATTTTTAAAACTATTATTATTTTTATATTTTTTTTCAAGTATGCATCATGGCTAGAATTTTCTAGACATCTTATACCTGAGAGAGTGAGAATTAAAAGTTTTTATAAGTCCTACTCAGGATTTTCCTTACTTTCTTATGGCCCTTTTTTTTTTTTTTTTTAAACAATAATTTTCAAAGTTTTTTGACTAATTAAACATCCTGTAAGTATAATAATGCATTTCCTTAATGCTTAGAAATAGTCCTAAATTTGTAAATACTTTAGACAAATGGACAAGAAAATATCAAAGATACGCTAATTATGATCATACATATAAGGAGTTCTATTAATCAAAAAATAAATATCTTGATAAAAATATTTTGAGGGCCAGATAAGATTTCTGAGAACTCTTTCGATGTCCCCTAAGTTTTTTAAAACAAATTAAGAGTTAAACATAGAAATAAATAACAGGAAATGGAAATATTAAATAGATTTCATTGAAAAGAAACACACCTTTAGACAAGTGAAATAAAGCTTGAGCTGAAAGCTTTTATGAAAGCTTATGCTGAAAGCTTTGGGATATATCACAAGAGGAGTTGAGGAGAGAGAGAGAGAGAGAGAGAGCTCAGGAGTAAGAAGACTCGTGAGAGTTATATCTCAAATACATAGAGAAGTTCTCTATTTATAGAGAAAAACAAGAGGTGAAGGGATAAGGTTAGGTTTAAAGAATCTGATTCCGGGTACTCATTGGGCCCCATCGTCAAATCAAAATCTTCAAACTTTTCCTTTTACAGAGAATATGGACAAGAGGGGATTTGGATATGATGAGTTTTCTGATAAGATTACGACACATGGATCTACCGTGATTTGTCCTTACTTTATGGGAATTTATCGTAAACATCTAAAAAGAAAAATAATGTACCCATAATCAAAAAAGTATCTTCCATAGTCAGCTTCCTCTGGCTCTTGCCGCTTTTGTCAAATCTCAAGTAGGCAACTATTCTTCTTCATGCTTTGTTATCTTCTTTTTCTTTGTCTCACACCCATACTGTCTGGTTTTTCGCTTTTCTATCTTCCACTCTTCTTTATGTTCCACTTACGTCTTTTTTCTTCCTAATTTTATATCTTTTATGTTCCACTCTACATCAAAAATATCAAAAATCTTATCATACATTCGTGTCTTCTTACTTCTGGTCCTTCAATCTGATCTTGGCCTGATCTGCATTGGCTTCTTTATATATATCCTTTTGGAGAATCTCACTTACCTCATTGCGGTTAGGTTTGGACTAATTGTGCTTTGGGAAAGCCTCACCATAAACTGATTTGAGTGTCTTTTACTACCACCGCTTCAGCCGGGACTAGGTTCATTATTTATGCCCAATGAACTAGGCTCCAATAAACCTATGAATTGTTCTAAGGGATTGGGTTCTATCTTAATGTCATCAGGGTGATTTTCTAAAGCTGAAAATTTATTAATGTGTTCAAAATTATGTGTGTTCTATCTTGAATTTTTTTTCTTTCTAAAGCTATATTTTTCAATTTTATATCTATTTCATTTTCTATTTTTTCTTCATATAATTTCTTAATGATTAGATAATCTTGTTTAGATCTGTCGTATTTTTTCTCGAATTTCATTTCTTCTATAAGTAAGTGATCTCGATTTTGAAGTGGAGGAAAAAGGGAGGAAAATCATGTGTTAAATCTAGGTTGCTTGTCTCAAGTTACTACACGGTTCCCACTGGGTTTTAAATAAGGTCGGGTCGTGATGATTTAAAATTTGTTTACTAATGGACTAATAAAATAATTACTCCTAAGTTTGTTTTCAGACATATAAAGCCAAGAAGTTATAAAACTTTGAAAAAATGGTATGGGATAGTTCGATATATATGACTTCTTCCCATGTTTTAAAAATACATGTTTTATGACCTTTGGTAAATGACATAGTAATCAAATTAACATTACTATTATTCTTTTTATGAAAATATTTCGATAAACAATTTAAACAAGTAATGAAATATTTTCTATCTAAATTTTATTGGTCCGGGTGATTAAAATATGGACTAAACTAATCCAAAGGTTATCTATAATACATTTTATGTTCTTCATCTTTGTCCTCATAGAGATAATAAATTAAAGGTTATATTACTTCTGGGTATACCTTAAGAGAATTCTTTCCGAAGGTTAATACCTTTTCTTGATCTTTATCTAATAAAGTTCTTAATGATCCCAGTTTATCTGCCTCTGCTCATCATCAGACATAAAATTAATTTATTAGTCTACTTTAATGAATCGCTAGACTATTATCTTTTCCTTTACTATGTCTGCTAATTTCCATTTTATCCCTATATTAATTATTCTTTCTCAAAATTTAATCCACCTTCTTTCAGAAGATCTTTTTTCATTTTTTAATTTATAAAACTTTACTATTGCCTCACAGTCTGTTCTGATAGTAATTTATTTTTTAGAAATTATTAATATTCTAAAGCTATCTATAGAATATCTTATAGCTAATACTTCTGCATCTATGCTACTTATATTACCCTTTTATTTGTATTTTCCACTACATACTTTACAAATTTTTCTATTTTCATACGAATATTTATGGGTTTTGCTAATACACGTCTCATCCTAGTTACATCCGATTGTTTCACTTATTAAATAATAATTTATTAATGGTAGATTTAATGGTGGTACTTTCAGAATTATTTTAAGAGATTTTACTAACTTAATATCTTCTTGATTAAAATATTTCTGTCCTTTACTTCCTACTTTACTAAATAAAAGGTCTGTAATCCTACTTAAATTTTTTTGAAAGGTCGGGCATAGTTTAATAATCCTAAAAATTTCTATAATTCTTTTGTTTCTTCTATTTTGTCTGGAAAAGTTAGAATTTTTTCTGAAATATGTGGTTGTAATAGTATTTTACCATCTCCTATTATTACCCCTAAAAATTCTAAGGTCTCTGTCAAATAATTGTATTTCTTACTTTTTAAGTAATTATAATACTGATGTTCAAACTCTTTTAATACTATTCGAGATGTCCTATATGTTGTTTTTTATTTATAAAAACTAGTATATCGCTCTATGTAGATTAAGGCGAATGAGTCATTATCTCTAAAAATATTATCCATCTTTCTCGAATAATGAGGGTGCGTTTTTTAAACCAAATGGCATTACAAGCCATTCAAATGCCCTCTGGATGTGAAAAGGTCATTCAAGGTATACTGTCTGGTGCATCTTAACTCCCGCCAAAACCTTATTTATAATCAAATTTGCTTAAATATAGTACAATCTTTTATTTTTCCTAATAAATATTCTTTTTTGTTGGTATATCATATCCATCATCTTCTCAGGTTATCGTTGAATCCTTTTGTAGCTTAATCACCATCCTACTCTTTTCCTCTTTGCTCACTATGTTTATTCACTAAGAAGGTCACGACTCATGAGGAATCTGATCAATTTATTACACCTTAGTTTTAGTAAATCATTAATATAAAATCTTATAATCTTCTCTATCTTTTTCAGTTGCTTCTATCTTGGCAATTTTTATTTTATAATCTAGGTTCTTTATTTTTAATACACATTCAACTTTATCTTTTTCCCAATATTTTAAAACATTTTCTCCTATAATTTCTATTTTTCAATCTATCGATAGGTTCAAATAAGGCTCACAGCCCACCTCGCTGTGCTCCAAGAAAGAGGCTTCACCTTAACGAAACACAGAGGCCCGTCCACATCCCCTAAGGGAGAGACATGCCCATCGAGCATTTGCAGCCTTTACTACCAACATCTGCTCTCGTGCCACCTTAATGGGTGGCTCCAACCCGACGCCCAAAGACCAATTATGGGAAGTCTCCCATGATATTTAAAATAGAATAGTCCCTAATATACTACATTCAAGTCCAATTAAATCTCACCAATAAAGAAAAGAAAGACAATAATATCAAAGATCAAATCTGATCCCTAATACTTGGGCCGAAGATTATCCCAATAACCTGCTTCTTTCTTATATCCATCACCAAACTGGACATCGACATTAACAAGAAATACCTCATCCAATGGGAACAAATCCTAATCACCATCCAACTGGTCGAACGTCTACTATAAATACAAGGCCACCACATCTAAGGAAAGGCACGTTAAAAACATACGCCCCAATACAAGGGGCTCTTTTCCCTCGTAAAGAACCGACTTAGGCATCTGAGCGGCTACAGCGAAGCCCCCGCCACGACCCTTCATTCTTGTTTTGCAGAGGAGCGATACTCTTCAACCCATCATGAAACTTCAGCTCTACAACATCCTACTTCAAACCCGGCAATCTAAAGATCCCATTACCCAAATTTCACCGCACTTGATCCGGCCCAACTGGCTTCACGCCTCCACTCTTTGGGCTTCCAGCTTGAAAAGGCATCATCACATACTGTCATGAACGAGATACTCATAAATATAACTCGATTTTCGCTGATCGATGGCATCAACGCTAACACAAGGTGATAACACTAATCCTCCAAGATGCAAGATCCACCAGTAACTGTGAGGATTGCACCACCTCCCACGTGTTAGAAACAATGCAAGCCAACGCTGACGAGGAAGCACTCCTCCTCACCAATCAATTACGTAAGAGCTAGAACAACTCACTGCACAGATCCGACACCCCGGAGGCGTGACAACCTGTGAGCCGCAAAGGCATTCCCCCCATGAAGAACAGCACAATATCTGCATTCTCAAAGTATTTAAACTCGGCTGCATCTACGAGCCCTGGCATGGACCACATCTACTCAAGGAAGGCAACGGCTAACCTCGGAGCACGTCTGGGAATCGTGAGAATCGGGCCATCCCCGCCATGAGCAGGGGAACAATCATGGGAACAAAGGTTCAAGAACCTCTAGCAAGAGCTCGACCGTGTGAAGGAGATGGTGAAAGGACGTGCTTCTGACACTATGGACACCTTGGTACAACAAACTGAGTCACCCTATACAGCCGAGGTACTCCACTTCCCCCTTCCAGCCAAGTTCAGGATGCCACAAGTGGAAGCTGCCGACGGCAAGGCGAGATCCTGGCCGATCATCTCAACACTTACAAAAATCAAATGGAGCCGCATGGGTATCAAGATCCATGATGCAGCTTTCGCTATCACCCTCGAAAGGCCCAAATTTCGCATGGTTCAATAGGATCCCACCGGCCATCAATCTCCCTCATTCGTGAGCATCCATCAGATTCGCCTCACTTCACGGGCCAGGACGCACGTAAAGCCGTTATCATCCTGACTGACTGTGGCTCTCAAGAAAGCCTAAGGTCTTATGTCCAACATTCAATGCCGAGTCTCTAAAGGCAGATATAACCCGACGAGAAATTAGCGATCATCAAGGTTCATGGTCAGGCTTAGGGATTCAAATAAAGACTTAATGTTTTCATCTCCAAAATCCCCAAACAAGCATGGTGTAGAGGTGCTCGCAGTGCGTAAAAATATATTAACTAGTGAAGAGGCCCTCATATCTGAAGAAAGAGGCTCTTCCATTCACAAAGAAAAGAGCGGGTCAGACAAACGACGAGGACGGCTTCCCAAGAGACAAAGTGACTGTGAAGGATCTCCAAAGAAAATGGAGAATGATCTCAAAAGGTGTGAAATCCTCGTAGATCGCCTTCCAGGGTCCATCGCAATCCGAAGATCGACGACGCATTTCGCCCCAACGTTTTCACCCCTAATGAAATTTCGTGTCGCTGTGTTCTACGCCGCAAGTACGAAATGAGCAATTCGAGGTGGCCAACCCAATGAAGCCGACCTCCTACAACAAGAGACAACTCAAGTATCACAGTTCCATAGGGACTACTGACACCGTGACGGACGACCTGATTACACTCAAAAAGTGCTATTTTGAGCCCTATTCGATAGGTTTTGAGTGCTTTTTTACAGCACTAATCATACCAATTAAGCCAATCGAGGTATGTTTAGGCCTACTTAGTATCACTATGCCATTTCGAGGTTATTTTGGTTATTTTAAGTGTGCTTTATGCAACGGCCATTTGATATCGAGATATGTGCCGAACCATGAAGATTGAAACCATTTTTCACCATCAAACATATCAAAATTCAAAGTGAAGAAATGAAGGCAAAGTGATTTACGAAGGATTTAAAGAGAGATAAAGGAAGAATGTGTAACCTAGAAATTGGGCTTAAGATTGCGAAAATTTCTACCATAGCTTAAAATTTCGTTAACTAATGAATTGAAATTTCGCTGTTACTAAATTCTCGCTATATACGAAAATCACTCATCTAGCGAAATTATACATTTTCGGGCTTATTCTAAAATAAATATTTCGCTAGGTTACCGAATTTTCATAGCTAGATTAAATTGACTGGGTGCATAGCGAAATTTCCAGATTTCGCTATTCTGGTCCAATTTCGGTTATTAGCGAATTCATAGTTAGCTAAATTTCGGCTACTTCAACAAATTTTTCTCAAGAGACAATAAATCTCCTACTCGCTATATTTTTGTAATTAATGCCAACCGACTTTCATTTTGGTGTATTACTGGTTCTCAGATAGCTAACATGTTAGGCTTTGTATTGACATCGGGTGGCCCATATAAGCACCCCTCGAAATTGTAACCTCAGCAATCTTTGGCAACTTTTCATTTATGTAAATATCTCCTATAGCCTTCGCTAGGTTTGTTTTTCTTCTCTCTCCTCTCTTTCTTTCATTTTGCGCACTAAACAACCCTCTTGGCGACGACACCAAGATGCTTCGCTAAGCTCTTAGCTTTGAAGAGGAAGGTAATTTACTTCGTCATAAGGCCAAGAGGTCGGGTTCATGTGTTCAATGCCACAGCATCGTGATTTTATAGTTCCCATCTTCTCAAACTAGGGTCAATATCATTTACGCTTACTGCTGGGCCAATACTTTACCATGCCAGATACAAGGCATACTATTGGGATAAAATTGCCGTTTCACGGCCTCACGAGCCACCGAAACAGAAGCTTCGAATGTTGGTTTCAAACCGAAAGACTGCAGATGCATATTACCTGTGTCGACCAAATAGAGAGTGATTCTGTGGTTAGGTTTTCTAGCTTAAACAAAGATCCTGCTATGGCTTGACTATAAAGGTCGCTTGCCATGATGCGAGGATAAAACCCGAGGACACTTCATACCTCTACGTTGTCAAGCTAGTGACCTAAACCTTCAAAGTTACCTTTTCTCACTTCACTCAGCTTACAATTAATCAAAGATCCAAACAACTTCCACTAAGCTAAACAAATCCAAAAATCCAAATTAAAAGCCTCACCATTTTCAATACGTATGCAAATCATTCCTGTGATGAAAACCCATCCCCGTGTTCAATTCCTAGATCACAGGCAGAGCCGACTACTACAGCAGAGGAACATAGGAAACAAATTTTGTTGATTCCGCTCACCCTACCGTGGCATGAATCAAATGGCGCCGTTGCCGGGGATGGTGCCAAACTACGAATGATAAGTTGAAGTGTACTTGTGATCAACATCACAAGTGAAGGTGACCTTAACCTCAGATCCCGCCGGTCAGAACTAAGACGTGTTCGATCACTCGCAGCAACCGCACCGCTTTTGTTTTTTTTTTACGCTTAGTTTTTATTTTAAATAACAATAACCTTTTTTGCAAGTCGATTTGCGGCTTTCACAGGTCTCGCTTGTGTAATGTGTTTAAAAACCGTCGGGAAAGAGAGACATCGTAGATCAGATAATCAAGACAATAAATCAATTGTTGCGTTGAAGTCAAGGCACACATCGATACCATGGATCCTCTACTTGAGGAACAGCAGAGTCAGCCAGGAACCCCAATGAATCCAACAGCCTATAGATCGATGAGGGACCACATCCACCCCTCCTGCAGTTACGGCCCCTTCCCTCAGACATACCTCTCAATAAGATGTAAAGCAGTTGAGGCTCCATTGTACTCCCTTTCTCCCCATGACATCATATATGAAAATGAAAATCCATTACACTCCAGCGTCAGATTTTTCGATAGTTTTGTACTTAATCCATAGTTGGTATGACATGGATTATTAAAACCCAAGATTCATTAACCCAAAGACAAAGCCATGATTCTGACTTAACTCACCAGAGGTTCAGAATCCATAAGAAATCGGTCGAAGTCATAAAGGTAATTCCTAAAGAAATTCTTCGCCCACAAGACTAACAATTTGAAGAGACAACCACACCTTTGCATCAAGATGGCGAGATTTTACTGTCGATTTATGGAGACTATATGTACTTCACACCATGGATTTGATATTATTGGATGCCGCAATCACTTCTATATGGTATGTCCCCGCCATGGCACTTCGAAACCACAATGTCGGGAGATTTTTCGGAAAAGATCCGACGGAAGCCATGGATTTTTTAAATTATATGTGGTCAACTTCAAGGGTTTGATGAGCCAAAAACCTCGAGAAATGGGAAAGAATGGTATCTCGCCAACCTTGGCAAAGGGATGTATGCAATCGGGCCGAAGAAATGGAATCGAGAGTTAGGATTTCAACCTACTAGAAGTAGAGGAGTCAAGGCAAATCCACTTCCATGAAGTGCAAAGTAAATGGATGAAAATCCTGCACAAGCCAACCCCTGCACCGATCTCCAATCCCCTGTGTACCCAGCAGAACAGTGTCCTATGGCTCCTTCAATGAAGGATTTGATGTCAGAATGTGCAAATACTGTAGGACAATACAAATCACCACAACCCAATGCTCCATATGGAAATACCTACAATTCCAATTGGAGGAATCACCCTAACCTCTCATGGAGACCCAACCCCCGCCAGGCCACCAGTGCCAAACCACATTGTTCGATCCCAACCACAACTACTCACCATCCTCTTCTTCTCTCCAAAGGGAACAAGCTATTTTTAAATTCAGTAAGGTGGGTAGTTTCAGGAAGAACAAAGGGATCAATGTGCAATCGCACAAAGGCTGATACCGTAGAGAGCACATCGAACAAGAGAATAGACGGGCTTCGAGAAACAATCTTAATCGTAAAAATGCATAACTTGCAATATTCAATCACCAAGATCAACAAGTTGCTGGAGGTACAGGAAAGAGGAAGGTTTCCTTCCCAAACATTGCCAAATCCGAAAGGAATTCATAAGGTAGGGTCATCCAACAATTCGGGAATGGATGAGGTTAAGGCTATAATTACACTGAGGAGTGGAAAAGAGGTCGGACAAATTCCCATGCAAGCTCACAGAATCTGTGGAAGGGAGAAGAATTGCACCGACCATATTCTCCCGAAGGAGGACTCAATGAAATACAAGATGCCACCCCATTTCCACTGTGCACTTAGAAGTAAGAAAGGCATCTCACAGTTATCCTGTGAAGTCCTAAGGTGTGAAGGTTAACATACCTCTTTCGACATCATTAAACAAGTCCCTCTTATGCAAAGTTTTCAAGGATTCGCACAATCAAGAAGGGATTAGTATCGAGAAAAGGCATTTTTAACTCGAACAAGTCAAGGCAATAATCCAAAGCAAAAAATCCAAATAAATACAAGGATCCAAGATCTCCTACAATTTCAAGAATACTGGTGGGACTTGCGACAGATAAGTCATTACTGATCTAGAACTAAATAGTGGAACCTACCGCCGTATTCGTGCACAAGTAGCAAACTAGTTCGGGGTGAACTTAAGCCTACCAACATTACACTATCATCAATGATAGACGGCAGAAAGATCCCTAAGGGATAGTTGAGGATGTCTTGGTGAAAATAGACAAATTTACTACCCAAGATTTTGTAGTGCTCATGCAGACAACACAGAACAGAACAGATCATAGAACATAACATAAGACTAACAACAACACAAGAACACAATAAGCTCTTCTCCTAAGAATGTTGTTTTCTTTCGTCGTTCTTCTTTTCTTTTTGTAGTGCTCGACACGAGCCAATCACCTGCAAATGAACCCAATCACGTACACCATCCTAGAAGACCATTTCTGGCCACTGCCAATGCAATCATCAATTGCCGGAATGGAGTCATGCAACTTACATTTGGCAATATGACATTGGAACTGAACATATTTCACTTGAACAACAAGCGCAAATTAATGGAAATTGAAAATCAAGTGACTAATGAGGGTGCCTGTGTCGATGCGTGGAAGTCGAATGTCCAGAATTGCGGATACACTCAACCAGCGTGAAGCGTGAGTTTCGTTTTGCCATCGCGCCCACCGCAGCCACTATCACTCAAATTCAACTGAGAACCAAGTCAACAATGGGAAATTCAACACCAAGGAATCGCTTCAGCCATCACGGTTGAGGAGGATCATCCTCCTGACCTCCTGAGTAAATCTCAGATATCAACTGGCTCGTGTTTTCAAAACCGACCGCAGCTTCAATAAATTATGGTTTTATTTTAATTTAGCTACCTACATTTTTAGCTATTTTAGTAAGTTTCCTAATTCTAGTAGCTCATTACAAAAATTGTAATTATTTTATATTATCTTATATTAAATTATTAGATATATATTATATCCAATTTTAATTTTAATTTTAATTTTTAGTAATATTTTAATTTTAATGTCGAACATAAGGAATCAAGTAGGGTGAAGGAATTTCGCTATAATAGCGAAATTAGACCAATGGACTCTTCTACTGTCAGCTTGGGTCTCTATAAAGGAGAGAAGTGGAGGAACCATCCGTATTCAAATCCGCTCTCTTCTCCCTCCCTAGCCGACCCCGATTCTCCCTAACCCGCGCGCCCTCACAAGTACTGAGCCACCGCCCGAGTCACAACCTCGCACCACTGCGCCCCCGCACGATCGAAGTTTCTGACTGAGCTACCTCCAACCGCACACCACGAAGTCGGGCCACGACCGCAGGCCGAGCCTCGTCGTCCCGCTTCGCCCCGTCCCTATTCGCGCTCCACCACCGACCGCAGAGTCCCCGCCCCCGGCTCGGGCCGCCACCGCTGCCGCAGCCCACGCGGGCTGTAGCCACAAAGAGTCGGGCCGACCCCGTTTGTACCAAAGATCCTCGTGCCCACCGCCACCGCGCCCAAACCCCGGCTTCACAAACTCGAGCCGCCTACTGCTCGAGCCTCCACCGCCAAGCACTAATCACCGGGCACAAACAAAGATTCTCGATGTGTCGGGCAGCAAAGAATAGCTAGCCAGACCCACCACCACCACAGCAGTGAGGTGGTTAGGTTTCTTTTTATGTTTTTTGTATAGTTACCAACTTTATCAACTGCCTACTAATTTGTTTAGGATTCATGTATTAGCCATAGTAGGCAGTGATACTTTTGTATGATTAGCTTTGTATTCATGTACTAGCCACTTTGGCTATATCAAAAGCTATTCAGTATATATATATATACACTTTTGCATATCATTTTTTTTTGTGCCCCCACTTTGTTTAAACTGTTTTTGTCTTCAACTGAACAATTGAATTGCTTTAATTAGACAATTGAATTGCCTTTAATTGAAAAATTGAAACCTTGCATGTTACCTTAATGCTAGACCAATTCCATGTGTGAAGAAATTGTCAATGGGTTCCATCATGCTCAACCTTGAACATTCCAATCTTTAGCTAATTCACACACCGCACACGTGATATAACAATAGATCAGGAAATTGTATTCTTTCACTTTGCATACGCCTTTAGGTATGTCAGCAACCCATGATAAAGCCTCAGGTTACCCATATTTGAAGACCAATGTAGTATTCCCAAAAGGAAAAGAAAAAGAAAAAAAAAAAAAAAAAAAAAAAAAAAGAAGTAAAAGTCGTGACGTTTTGCCTTGAAACCCGAACACGGACCGTGGGGTATATGGCGAAAGCCTCAAGCCTGACGCCCTGCCTTAATCGTCGGGAGTCATCGAAGCTGCTGTTCGCTACACACAATGGGTAGAGTTTAGTGCCAGAGTGTGCTTAATTCCTCGGTTTATCTGGAGTCCCGTGCTCTCGTAGAGCTTTTGTGGTCAAGGATCCTTTCGGCCGATGCCCTAAACCTTAATCACGGAGCCATCTGGTGGACTCTGCTACACCTGACTTTGGTGAAGTCGAAGCTCAGTATCAGACCACAATGTAGTGTCAACAAAGAAAAGAAGAAAGTGTAGCTATTCATCAGTTGTTCAACAAATTTAAGGCCAGCTTTAGCTAGGTTGGGGGGAGGAAATAATTTTGCATTTTATTGGCCCAATATTAAATTTAGAATCATTAGGAATTCGTGGAAATTCGATTGAGAACCATGGGATCCGATGTCGACTAAAACTTTTTCTCTTATATGGTTTCGTTTCTCTCATGCCAAGCCAAACTTATGCCAATTTTTCATTTTAAAGGTAATGTTTATTTGTAAATATACTTTCAACCATAAACCTTTGAAAATCACCGCATGCATGTCCTTATCAAGCAGACAAGTTAAGAGACTAGCAACGTGTTTTGGTTGGGCTGTGACAGCACCCCAAAAGTGCTATTTTGAGCCCCATTGAGATAGGTTTTGAGTGCTTTTACAAGATCAATCATACCAATTAAGCCAATTGAGGCGTGTTTAGGTCTACTTAGTATCACTTATGCCATTTCGAGGTTATTTGGTTATTTTGCGGTGTTTTGCATGAACACTATTCGATATCGATATGTGCTGAACCATGAAGATTGAAACCATTTCTTCAGCCATCAAACATATCAAAATTCATGAAGAAATGAAGGCAAAGTGATGAAGGAAGCCGATGCAAGAGAGATGCAAGGAAGAATAGTAACCTAGTAGGGGCCTTCGTTATGACTGCTAAAATTTCCTCACTGATCGCAAATTTCGCAGCCATACGAAATTCTCGCAATCCTAGCTAAATTGAGAATTTCGCTAAAGTTAGCGAAATTTCGCCATATAGCGAAAATCATCGCGTTTTAGCTAAATTATACATTATTATTCTAAAATATTTCACATAGGGCTAGCTTAAATTGATCGTGGCATAGCTTAAATTTTGTGATTTCGCTTGTCTTTCTCGGTCTAATTTCGGGCTAGTTAGCGAAATTTTCACTTCCAATAAATTTTTCTCGTATAGCTTAAATCTCCCCGCCTTATATCATATTTTGTAATTAATGCCAACCGAATTTCATTTTGGTGTATTACCTCCTGTCTCCTTGTATTAGCCAATATGTTAGGGCTTTCTTGTATTTTTATACATCAAGTGGCCTATATAAGCACCTCCCGAAATTGTAACAACCCTAGGCAATCTTGGCAACTTTTCATTTATAAACATCTCCCGCAGCTTCATTTAGGGGTTTGTTTTTCTCTTCTCTCTCCCTCTTTCATTTTCTAGGCTACCAAACAACCCTCGAGGATGACAACTCAAGAGATGTCGCTGCCTCTACCAAGAGGAAGGTAGCTAGCTTGGTCAGGGGTGCCAAGGTTGTCCTATGTGTTCACGTTACAGGCATCAGATGAGGCTCCCATCTTCAACCAGGTTGAATATCACGAATGTCATGAAAATTTACTACGCTTAGGATACAGGGCATACTTATTGCTAGATGTACGTTGTTCTTTGTGATGGCTTCACGCAGCCACCGAAATGAAGTCGAATGTTGTGGTTTCAAACTAAAGGAGTCAGTAGATGGCTATTATCCGTGTCGACTCAAATGTGAGTGATTTTGCAAGCTAGCCTTTAGCTAAACAAAAGATCCCGCTCGACTATAGGTTGCTCGCCATGATGCAAAGAAGATAAACCCGAGGACACTTCTGTTACTCCCATGTTGTCAAGCTAGTGACCTAAACGCCCAAAGTTAATTTTCTCACTTCACTTTCAGTTTTGCCAATTAATCAAAGATCCAAACAACTTCCACTGCTTTTGAAACAAACTAAAATCCAAATTAAAGCCTCTACCCATTTTTTAACATCGATGCAAATCATTCCTTGATGAAACCCATCCCCGTGTCTCGACCCTTAGACTTTATGCCGCAAAGAGCTTCACCACTTCAAGTAGCGAGGAGGAACATAGGAAACAAATTTTGTTTATTCCGCTCACCCTACCGTATGACGACCAAATGGCGCTGTCGGGGATGTGCCAAACTACTAATTGATAAGTCATGTACTCATGATCAACACTGGGCAAGTAGCGCACCCTTTAACCCTTTATCCCAAATAATAGAATCGCATGTGTTCATCACTACAAAATCGTGAGACCGTTGCTCTTTTTTACAGCTTAGTTTTTATTTAATGAACAAATAACCTTTGCAAGTCGGATCAGGCTCTTTCGTCAGGTCTCGCCTAGTGCAGGTGCTTCACTAATCTCATCGTGGAAAGAGAGAGCACGTAGGATTGCATAGAATCCGGGCATACACAAATCGAATTAAGGCGTTGAAGTCGGCACAAGACCGATACCATGGATCCCCTCTACTGAGAACAAAGAGAGTCGGCTCAGAACCCCAATGAATCCAATACTTCCATAGACTGATGAGGGACCACATCCACCCTCCCAGAGTTAAGGTCCCTTCCTGTAATCATACCTCCTCGCTGAAGATGGTAATATATTCACTATACTCCCTTCTCCCACATATCATGGTATGGAAAATGAAAACTGCCAACTGCTATTAGATTTCTTGAGGAAGTTTGCACAACCTTTATGCGAATAGTATGAATGGGACATGGATTCGCTTAAACTAAAGCATTTCCATTAACCCTAAAGGACAAAGCCAAGATTTGGCTTGAACCCACCCGAGGTCTTGTAACCATAAGAAATTGGTCAGAGCTGCAAAGGCACTCCTAAAGAAATCCTTCTGGCGGCCTCACAAGCATCAACACAATTTTGAAGAGACAAATTTACACATTTGCAGCCTCAAGATGGCGATTTTACCAAAGGTTGGAGAGATTTGATGGAGACTATAAGTGCATGCCCACTCATGGGATTTGATACATGGATGCCGGTGAACCACTTCTATGGTGGTATGTCCATGAAGTGTACTTGGAAACCATGTGTGGGGAGATTTTGAGTAAGCATCCCGATGAAGCTATGATTCTTTGGCTATGTGGCTGAAACTTCTAAGTGGTCGGGATGAGCAAACCCTAGAGAAATGGAGAATGTGAGACCCCTACCAACCCCAATCAAGATCCAAACAACTTTAAATTACCTTTTCACTTCACTTTCGCCATAATAATCAAAGATCCAAACAACTTCCACCTGCTTGAAACAAATCCAAAAATCCAAATTAAAAGCCTCACCATTTTCAACACTGATGCAAATCATTCCTAGGATGAAAACCCATCCCCGTGTTCGACCCTAGACCGCTATGCTACAGTAGCATGACTACGGCAGTAGGAGGAACATAGGAAACAAATTTTATTGATTCCGCTCACCCTACCGTGGCACGAATCAACGACTGCATACAGCTCAAGAGAGAAATAGAGTACTTGATACGGCGCGGATACCTCCGACGCTTTATATCCCGAAAATCGGGATCTCGTAATCAAGCCTCGAACTAGGTTCGACCAAAGAACCACCACCTCTGCTAGACACGACTCACCAACAATCCCTAGGTGAAACTGTAATCTCGTATGATCTCAGTGGAGGAGGGGAATCTGCAAACATCCTAAGGCCCATCTACGCAAAGATTAGATCGACAAGAGATGTTTTTTAAATTCGCAAGGTTCAAACTACCGCGGCCGACACATCCATCAATGCTCGACTCGCATTCAGAGGGATGCCAACACCCTCACATGACCACCACCCGGTAGTTCGCGCAAACAGGCCAACAAATGCTTTATCTGCAAGCACAGACAACCGAGTTCAGCCGATATCATCTCGCCACTGAGCAAATGGGCACTAAGGGAAAACTAGAACCCGTCAACACACTCCTACCTGGGTTCTCCAGTGGGAAAGAGTATTACCTCTTAAAGTTCACAATTGGTAATTACTGGGAGATCCCCCATGCCAAGCGACGACTACGGCAAGATTCCTCGTCGTAGACGCCCCCTTCGCTTATAACATGTTGTCGCGACCTTCTCTCAATGCAATAAAAGCCATCCCTTCCGCATATCACATGATGATCAAATTCCTACCGTGAAATGGTAGGAATGGCTCGAGAGACCAATGAAAGGGCTAGGGAATGCTACTCCAGCATCCAGCTTTTAAACAAAACTGGCCGACAACGATACGTGATCTAGCTTGACATACGTGACGAAAGGTACTCATTCGATCTCAGCCCTTAAGAACTCGGAACCGTATCGTTGGATGACGAATTCTAACATCCGCCTATATCTGATCTAAACTAGCGAAGACCTCAAAAAACCACCTTATCCATTTTAAGACAAAAACAGATCGCCTTTCTCGCATGGAAGCAAAGTGCATACTGAGGAATCGATCCTACTAGAATCACCCATAGGGTCGAACATCAGCCCGCCCTTTGGGCTTCTCAATCAAACAAAAGGAAAGCTTCTCGCCACAAAGGCAAAAGCCATCAACGGTTGAAGTCAACAAACTCCTACAGCAGAGCGATCAGTAAAGCAGACACCCGAATGGCTACCCAACGTCGCACTCCGCCAAAAGGCAAACGACAAATGGCGACCGCGATCGACTTCACTAACATCAATAAAGCCGCCCAAAGCGACGCTTCTCCGCTAATCGACCTTATCAGATGCCACCGCGGCCATGAACTCCTCACGATGGATGCCTTCTCCCGCCAACCAGACCGCATTTATCCGTGTGATCAAGAAAAGACGTCGCTCATTACAGCAATGTGGAACCTATCGCTTATCGCAGGATGCCATTCGGGCTCAAAACTAGAGCTACATATCGAGGTCGATGAATCCTGATGTTTCAGAATCCGCTAGGCACAACTATGGAAGTGTACATAGATGACATGTCGGTAAAATCCACCTCACTGGCTCCATATAAACCATCTATCCGGTTGCCTGTGTCTCGAAACTACAGAATGATGAAACTCGAATCCACTAAGTGTGCTTTCTGAGTATCAACCGAAATTCCTCGGTTTCATAGTCAACCACCGAGGAATTGAAGCAAATCCAGACAAGATAAAGTGGTTGTACCACATGCCGCCATCAAGCATAAAGGAAGTTCGCCACTCACAGAAGGATTATTTGGCCGCTTGCCTATCTTCGTATTCAGGCAGTGATAAATGCCACCCTTTCTTCCAAGTCCCAAGAAGGCCTTTCAATGGGATACGAGGTGCAGGAAGCATTCTCGCCTTGAAACATATTTGAGCTCCCCTCCCATTCTAGTAAGTCCTACTGAAGGGGAACTCCTCACCCTATACCTGGTCGTATCAGACTTCTCAACCAGTGTTGTCCTCGTCAGAGACAAAGAGCGAGTACAACATCCAATTTACTATTGCAGCCGAGCTTTGAGAGGTGCGGAGGAGAGGTACCCAAAGATGGAAAAACTAATTTTGGCCTTGTAACCAGCTCTAAACTCGCCTACTTCCGTGCTCACACCATAGAAGTTCCAAATCTGACCTGATGAAGCAGTGTTACATAAACCGTAAGTTTCGAAGGTCAGATGAAGTAGCCATAGAGTCGTCAATTCGACACGATACAAAGACTAAAACCGCAATAAAAGGGCAGTCTTAGCCGACTTCTCGTCTTGACCACTCTCACGTAACCCGTCGTAACGCCTACAATGAATGACCTCCCCATATGGAAACTCTCAGACGGGAGTCCTCAAATGCGCAGGCGCGGAGCGTGCTCCACCTCGACCTCTCCAAGGAATAGACATCAGCACGCACTCGTATTCGGATTCCGTGCTCCAACAACGAGGAATGAGCATGGCGGCCGCCATACAGCCCCCAACTTTGCTCATTCATTGAGTTGACCACCGGAGGTCCGCAGTCGACTCCCCACCGGGTGGTAAGACAAATAGAAGACACCTACGAGGCTAAAAAGTGGAAGGATGATCCTATATTCCAAAAGGTACGAGATTTATTAAAAAATCTCATGTAGTTCGAAATGGTCCCTGCAGCAGAACTCCCTCTCTCGAGTCGACGCCGGCAAAGTTAGCAAACAAATTTCACAGAAGACCCTCAGATCGACACTTGCCAAATACCCGCGAGCCCCCATCGACATCTCTCACTTACATGGAGGTTACCCAGTCGAGTCCGGAGCGAGTCGGGACGACCCCATCCGATTATATAATAGACCTGACGCCTTCACCCGACACTAAATTCGGAAGAAGTACCAAATAAGGGACGAGGTCCAGCTGTGTTCACTAATCATAAGGAAGTCTATACAAGCAGGTTTCTTCTTAATTCCTATCCTTATGCATCGCGGAAAACATCGAATACGTGCAGAGAAGTACACGAGGGTATACGCTTAAATCATATCTGAGCTCGAAAGAATCGCGTGAAAGGTCTCAGACAAGGATAATAACGGGCCTACAATACCTAAAGACGAACCGACGGTTATGAAATGCAAGATCCGCCAGAACACGCTAAGATCTCAGCCCCATCGTAGCCTGACGCTAATCACGAGCCGCCCTTCCAACAACGGTTCGACATACCGGGACCTCGCCCTCGGGAAAGGCCGCTGTAAGTTCATCATCGTCGCAGATTACTTCACCAAGTGGGCTGAGGCCGAGCCTTAGCCACAATCACATCGTAAGATACGTTAATTTTGTGTGGCGAAATATCATATGCGTGTTTGGTATCCCAAGAGCCCCGGTGCCTGATAACGGAAAATAATTTGACAACGCCAATTCAGAGATTTCGTGCCGAGCCTCTAATTAAGAACTATTACCTCCGCCCCGAAGACATCCACAAATTAATCCGAACAGTCGGTCACCATCGTAACCCCATAGCCGCTTTGAAGACCAAATTGGAAGATCTTAAGGGAAAGTGGGTAGAGTACCTCCCCGAGGTGCTATGGGCTTACAGGACTACACAGAAGTCAGCAACCCGAGAAACCCCATTCCGCCTTGAAATTTCTTCTAAGACTACAAAGAATTTCTGCCGAGGCTCTGATTAAAGTCCCCAAGGATCGAATTAGCAATAGTGGAGCATAATGACGAGGCTCTCCGTCTAAATTTGGACCTCTTAGATGAAAAACGTGAGCAGGTTCTAAAGCGTATAGAAGACTACCAAAGGAAGACGGCGAGGTACTGGCAACCAAAAGTTAGACCCGTGGTTACATGCCGGTGATTCGTCCTAAAAGCTATCGCAAGACAAAGACACGGGAAATTGGGCCCCAACTGGAAAGGCCCCTATATCATATCTCGAGTCGTCAGACCAAGCAATTACGAGCTCCAAATAAAGGAGGGGAAAATTTTACAAAGATGCCCGGGAATGCGTAACATCTTAACGCGGACAAGAAACCTTGATTTGTAATCTTAAATGGAGATTCATTAATCTTTCAGTTAACGATTCAACCATTTATCGATTATTTTGTTAAGACGTCTACAAACAACTCATACATACAATGCTCGGGAAGGGAGATTTCATGCAATAGAATGAGACAACTCATAGACATAAAAGGAAAGCCTCTCTTATTCCAATCAGACATCTGCCATAATCATTGGGTGGTTACCGATTATGATCTCGAAGCACTCAAGACAGCAAGCCCCTCAAAAAAAAACTTCAGGAAGAAAAAGGAAAGAAATGGAGAAGACCAGAAAGGTGGAAAATAGAGAAGAAGAAAGAGATGGAAGGAGTCGCAGCGCAAAAAACAAAAAAAGGAGAAATGAGATGTTGAAGAAAAGATGAAAAAGAAGGAGAAGGAGAAAGGAGAAAGGAAGAGAAAAAAGAACAGAAAATGGAGAAGGCGACGCAAGAAATGCACCGCCGTCCCCAGATGCATTCCCTAGCACGAAGCTTGGGAATAACATGACTCCCATAAAGGGGAGACTAGGGAAAAACACAACTCCCACGCAGAAGTCCAACAAATCGAACTAGAATCTTCTGTGGATCCCCAAATAAGGCAAACTGCACTTCGACGCTTCATCTCGCCCGATTTCGTTGACGCACTGTGTAAGGAGTAGAGTATTCAAAGTATAACCCATAACAATGAAGCCGCCATTTATAAGAAGGCCAAAGCACCTAAAAGGTCGCCCGAACGCTCTAAATTCTCCTCAGAACTGCATTAAAGACCTTCGCACCTTTCCAAGAAAATCAAGTCGAATACCGCACGCAGCGCCACTTCACGACCTCTGCCTTACCCGCACAGTCACGCCACCCGAGGTCAGGATCACCAGTTACATCGCCACTACTACGCCCGGAGCTCCGGGCCGCCAGACCACTCTGACTAGTCTGTCAGACAGTCACTCGACTCGAGGAGTCGATCATCTCAAAGTTACATCGCTACCGGCCAAAGCCGCCGAGCTCCAAGAAATTTCACTTCGACGAAGGTCTGGTCACTCCGCACAGGTCACGCCTACCCGAGGGAGTCGATCACCAGTTACATCGCCACTCCGCCACGCGCCCGAGCTCCAAGAGCACCACTGACGACCCGGCCCACTCTACACAAAGCGTCACGCCACTGAGGAGTCAAATCACCGCTACATCGCCACTGCGCCACAAATACCAGAGTCTGGGCAAGAAACACTCTCGACGTAGTCTGGCTCTATCAAGACAGTCACGCCACCGAGGAGTCGATCACCAAAGGCATCGCCACCTCCACTACGGGCCGGAGCCCAAGAAATTCTCACCGCATAGGTCATGCTACCCGAGGAGTCGATCAAAATTTCAAAGCCACACTGCCACTACCCACGCCACTTAGTAGAGCCATTTCAACTCAAAAATCACCGACGAGGCACAAAGAGCTCAGATTGACGAGCCTAACGATTCTTATTACTGTTATACAAAATTTAGAGCCATTTCAACTCAAAATCACCGGATGCAAATTTTTAGCGCCAACATCTCAACTCAGGCACCCAATTCAGACCATGCAGATAAGAAGTCGATTTAAATTAAGAAGAACGTTAAAAAAAGCACAAGTAGAGGCGATAGAAATGAGGTGCAAAAATGAGTATTTATCAAGGACAAGGCTACATATGTTTTGGGGCCCAGGCCCAACAAAAAAAAAAAAAAAGTGGCGCATAAAAAGTCGGCATACGCAGACAGCGAAGACGGTGATTGTAAGACAAGGAGATGCGGACGGTGAAAAGGACTGGCCCAGCGGGGTGCCCGGGCTCAGATAATCATCGAGAAGGACCCTTCATCCTCCTCACCGGCTGGGTCAAAGTTAAAGTCCAGCCTAACAGTGGCGCAATGTTCTTCTCCTCAAAGGCGAGCCACTTAAACCCATTGATTGGAATCTCGCCTCCGCCTTCCAATAACCGCCCACGAGCCAGCACTAGAAGTTATTTGTCGATGGAGATCCCCACTCAACCCGCGACACCTCACCAGCGCTCCACCGAGCCGATCGCCTTCGCAAATTCTCACACGCAGCCTCGCTCCACGTTGTCGTTTTATCACGGCGATCGCCATTGATCGCACGCGATCTCTTCCTTATACTCTCGGTTCGCCTTTGGGACGTGAGAAGCCTCGCCCTCGACCATCCAGTTCATAGCATCGGGCGGATCGCAGCCTCATCCCGCCTCCATCGGGTCGCTCAAGGCACTCAACTCCATCCTGAACTCTCCCGGCTCACCTTCTCTACGCCTCGCTTGGCCCGGCCCGGCTCTCCTACCCTTCGGCCCGGCACTGTCGGGCGGTATGTTTCCCAGATCGACTTTGAGTCTCTCCACTAGCTTCCCTGGCCATATTTTTGCACTGGCCGCAATCAAATTTCGCTTTAGATGTGAGGTAAGCCACCCGCCACTATAAGCCCGCCGCTTAACATGACCTTTCGCTTATTTTGGCCTTTCTCGGCCAAACCCTTCAAATGAGTAGCCACCTGCACACCCAGCATAGAATCAACATCCAAACGCGAAGCCTGCAAAAACTCATCTCAAAATGGAGTCAAATATGACAAGGTACGGGAACTTACTGAGGCGACCCGGAGAGATAGTGGCTGGGTCTCACTAACGGCAGCAAAGAACCGACCTCTCAAGATCAGAATCCTTAAGAATAGACGAGATCACGCCTGGCCGCGCAGCTCTGGGGCAGATTAGAAGTAAAAGAGTCCCGTCCCGCCTGTAACTGGGGTTCCGGATCTTTCCTCCCCGCTCTCTTCCTCCCTTCCTCCGAGAAAGGCGATTTTAACCTTCTCTGGCTGGGCGGGTTCCATTTCCGCAATGGGCGTGACAGCCAACGGCCGCCTCAACGGCCCCGCCCCGAGGGATCCTTCTACCTTCGCAGCCAGGACACTTCGAATGGGATCGCGCAGCTCAAACTATAGAGCCATAATCCGTCCCGATTTATGATAAAGTGAGAGGATTTGGAAGATTGAAGATGCCCTAATCTCGGAACTTTGACCAAAGTCGGGCCTATCTTTCTCAATGTAGGCGAGGTTTTTCAAGCCTCACTCCTGGGTTTCCAGACACCATCTCCAATCACAACAATCCCTAGCGGGTTTAGGCAAAGAAGGCCCAACGGGAGGAACTTTATAATGGAAGGAGGCGGCGCCTCAAAGCCAGCCAGATCGAGCGATCCCTTGAATCCCGATGGGCCGGAACATCCGACCTGATCAACTCCGCAAGGACAGGGTACAGACACTCACCAACGCCAACGCTACTGCGCGTTATCTTCTCAATGCCGAGATCAATTCAGAGCACTGAGAAGCAAGGTAGACAAGACAGACCAGATGTCACAAAGGATTCACAATACGTTGGTAACCAAAAACGGTGAATCGAACACTCACGAAGATTCTCGCAGTCCAAGCCACCGAACACAAAGAATGGTAGTCCCGGGCCGAGGGATCATACTCCAATTGCGTCGCTAACTAAGAAGCAATCGCCCTTCCACGTTCTATGGAGGAGGGAAGATCTAAATCACTTTCGTGAGGAGCGCCGAACGCCTAAAAATAAAGAAAGCTTCTGATGTCTCCTTCAAAGCAAAAGGTAAAGAAGTAAGGCTACGGTCGGGACACTCAAGCCCCCGGCCCTGAAGAAAACCGCCAAATATAATTAACAAAATACCCCAACCATTGCCGAAGCCGAAATGACACACACGAAATGCGGTCAGAAACCCTGATAGGCGGGCCAGAGGGAAGCTTAAGACCATATCGAAGGCCACCAAGAAACACACCATCCTAAAGTACGCAGACCACACAGGGTCAAAACATTAGGGGACCACACCCTTAACGCCAAAGGGAGGTCGATAACGCCCGGGCAAAGACTCACCCATATGAAGGAATTCGACTGCCAGTCCCACGTTTAAAGTACGCCGTAACGCCAAATCTCGGGATATTCACCCCCTGAAGAGCGACCAGGGTTTTACTTTTCCTCGCCCTTGTCCAAGGAAGATGAGGCACCCGAGTATTCGACCAATTAAACGGTTTCGAGACACCATAATTACCGTCAGAACCAACAAATAGCCGGGAAGAATCACCATCGACACGTTAAGAAGAACGATCTTGGACCATAATGAAAGTGATAATGAAACAAAATTTAGCCAACCCAAATAACAATAACTCGCCTTATTGCTCCTGGAAGAAATCAAGAAAACAAAGATGCAAAGGACCTAAATACTCTATTGCAAGATTATCCTAAGAAAGACAATGAGAAAGACTCGCACAAAAGCGGCCTTGACGGAAGACTAAGAGAAGGGAAGTCCGAACTCGCTAAAGGCAAAGAAAAGGTCCTGTAGCAATGCAGACACAGGATGTAGATGTCTGGTTTAAAGAAAACAAAAGGAAACTAAAGGAATAGGGAGAAATGAGCCGCTGAAACCGAAGAGCTGAATTTACATTTGCTAAGACAAATGATCGCGACTCAAGCTTCCTTAACTAATCTAGCCTCGAGCAAGCACACGTAGCTGGGTACTCTAAGCGAGAGCACGTTACAGCCCTTCTTGCCTACGACACCGCACACACAAGTACGGGGCAACCGATGTGGGTTCCGGAAGGCCAAGGCTCACAAGCCCACCGCCAAGCTTCCAAGAAACAGGGCGCCCAATCTAAACATTACTGAGTCCCGGTCTACCGAATCCCAAGGGAGAGATATGTCACTGGGAGCATTTGTGCCTTCAAGGCTAAATATTCAAGTTTTGTGCAACTGTAGACAGGGCCTAACCTGACAATTTTAAGACCACCATGGGAAGTTCCATATACGTAAAATATAATAGCCCCTAATAATATACTATTCCTCGTAAGTCCACCAATCTCACCAATAAGTGAAAGAAAGACAATAATAATCAAAGATCAACCGATCCTAATAAGGAAGGAAGGATTATTTCAACAACCGCTTTTCTATATCCATCACTAAATCCGAGCATCGATGCATTAATAAGAAATACCCCATTCAATGGGAACAAATCCTAATCACCATCCAACCGGTTGAACGCTCACTACAATCAGTTCAAGGCCACCTCCATCGGTGAAAGGCACGCAAAACATATGCGTCAATACTGCGCCCAAGCAGCCTCTCTTTCCTCGCAAAAGAAAACCCACTTAGGTGACGGAAGGCCACGGCGGCTTCTCCGCCGACCCCTCATTCTTGTTTTGTAGAGGAGCGATACCTTCCAAACCCGTCGCAAACCAAATTTCAGAATGATCCTACTTCATCCGAGCGACCCAAAGATCCCACTGCCCAAACTCTTCACCGCCAAAGAGTCTTTCTTGATCCCATTCAACGAAGCCCACGTCGAGCCCGCTCAAGTCAAAAGGCATCATCACCTATCAATTAAGCTTCTAGGATCTGCTCTTTATATTTATCGCGCAATTTTATACTCATTATTACACATGGGCTAATTATGTTAAATACATATCTTCATATTCTTCCTTCTTCAAAATCTTCTTTTATTATGTGTTTCATGAGGCATTATCCTTCTTTCTGGTGACTCAATACAATCTTTTGCTAATAGCATGGTTTCCTGATATTCTATTTGTTTATCTACCCTTCCGAGACTTATAATTCTCGATGATTTGTAATGGCTTTATCATGCAATGTCTTGATATAAAAAATCTTTATTAAAAGTTATTTGTCCATTATCTTTAATAGAAATGATAGTCCTAACATAACTTGATGTCTACATTTAAAGGTTCTCTTCTATCAAAAGTTTCTTTTTTAATGGTAAGTGAGCATTCGGACTAGAGGCAATAGTTTCTGTCATAATGGATATTTTGGTTGTAGTACTTAGATGGTTGGTATACCTATTAAAACTTCCGTTTACTTGTTGTGCAATCATAGGTTTTTATGCTAAGGTTATGAATCTTTTTGGTATTATTTTCTCTTCTATAATTACTTGAGTACAACCTGTATCTAATAATGCATATGTTTTTATTAAAAAAATCTTCTATCCTAATTGTGCATTCTATTTGAGGTGCTTTTATTTCTCCTAATTTATTACATATTTCTATAGGGTGGATTATTACATTAGAGTTTTCTTCATCCATAAATTCTTTTGGGATTTCTCCCAATTTTTTCTTTCCTATATATTTTTCAAATTTTGTTACTAAATCATTATATCCTTCTTTTATTAGAATTATTTCTTGTTCTATTCCTTTTATCTTTTCATCTATGGATAATTTCTTGATTATCTTTTTGACATTCATTTATTTCAAGCATTTCATGTTAGTAAGGTTCATATTCTTCTATACATATTATGAATCCTTCTAAGTAACAACACTTCTCGGCATTTTCGTTTCTATGTAAACTATCCGGAAACCATTTACAGATGAAACATCTTAATACTATCAAGTCCTCCTATTCTTTTTCCATTTATGTTCACATGTTATATCCATAAATCAGATTTGGAAATTCTAACTCGCTATAAATCATTTATTAGATCTTCATTTTCACCGGTCTGAGTTTTTGCTTTCCTTCTCGTGATACTAACTATACTATCGCTTCGTATAAGATATTTCTTCATCTATTTCAATTAATTCTTCATTTGTACATTCTAAAGCATACTTCTAGTATTATATAGGTTTTTCTTTTCTATTAGGACAATTTGTACTTTAAATGGTCTGGTTCTCCACATGCTTACCACTTAAGTTCTGTTTCTATATATTCTCTTGGATTGTACTTTCTAACATGTCTATTAGGATCTAAATCAAGGTTTTCTTCCTAGTAGATCTTTTCAAGAGAAATATCTTATTGTATTTTTTGATGTATGGTTTATATTTCTTTTCTTTTCTATTTTCTTCCATTCCATATTTTGTGGTGTGAATATATTTTTACAAAAAAAATCTTATACTCGACTTTCTGTCAGTTTCGGTTTGTATTTCGTCGCATTTTCTTTTAATAATATTTTCTGGTCTATATGGTTTATCCTATTTCCCTATACCTAAGGTTCCCGGTTTTCTCACATCTCATCTTGTTGGACTCTCTTTAATTCCCTCCATGAGGTTTCAATTTCTCTTCCTAAGGTTCCTAGATGCTTTCTAAACAATTTTCTTCTAACTCTCGTTGAATCCATTTCCGAATGAAGACAAAATGGTAAGATGGATTGACAAAATTCTTTATATATTTCCAAATTTCTTTATCCGCATGTGTTCTAGATGGCCAATGCTTCTTGTTGAGCAACGGTAAGATGTCCCGAGTCGGGATCTTCTCCTGTAATTAAGGACTACTAATTTGACTTTACAAACTCATAGGATTTACCCAATTTAAGCATCACCATTGTACTCTCTAAAAAATTTTTCTCTCTTTGTAAGATTCCCATAATGCCCCCAGTACTTTCTCCTAAAAAGGTTTCTAAATACTTCTATAAAGTTATTGGTTTCAAGATCTGCTTTCTTTGGGTATATTTTTTCCAAACTCAAGTATTACATCGGATACCTCCACACATCTATTACACTATCTGCTACTTTTGATCATGAGCCGCTATATTCAATATTCTGTCCCGAAGTTTGTCTCGAACTTATAGGGTTTTTCTATTGCAAGGTCTCCCTTAAGGTGACGCTCAAAACCGGTGTCTCTGGTCGACCACCGCCAACCCTGAACACCCACGCTGCCTCACGCTACGACTCATACATACGATAAGACGACCTACAGGCCCACACGTCCATACAACACAAAATGCATATATTATACAAAAAAGGATTTAATTACAAATTGTTTTGATTACAATTTATCCAAACCCGGCTTCCCTTGGTCTGCACCTACAAAATACGAGATAAGGCCACTGAAATACTTTCCTTTCACCTCTTAAGGCCCCGTGACAGCGGCCCCATCCCTGTGTGCGCCGGTACCTGAAATAGTTTTCCTCGATTACAGGAGCAACGCCAAGAGTGGATTTCCTACATGGGTTACTTCTCCCACCTAAGTGCTCATGCAATGGCATACCAAATATTCCAACACATGTTAATATATCACCTATGCATATATTAACATAAATTAAATCACCTTCACATCATGTTAACATCACTTCATGCATTAACATATTAAATTCCCCACACACCAAGCCATCTAATTCAAGCAATATTTTTTCTAAACACATCTTAATTCACCCTTGGCCCAACTAACCAAACCGAGACCATTTTTACCAAATTCCAAACGAAAGGCTGGTCGGTCCGTGGGCGCCCCACTCACATCGGTTCCACTTTGAACTCAAAATCCATTGCTATTTCCGCCCTTATACACACCAAAACATAATTTAATGCATAAATTATCACATTAAGTTGCTCAAATCATGGATCCGTCCAAAACGGCTCCAAAATTTTCACACTTGGCCCCAAGATTCGACCGATCAAACACCACTCACTTAATCTCAAATCAACCAAACCATTAACAAAACACTTTAAATAAAAATAAAACCAAGTAGGAGAAAACTCCTACCTCTTGGAGTTTGTAGAAACTCCACAAAACCTAGCACTCCAGTGTGTTCTCGGGCCATTTTTGTGGAGCAACTTCATTACCACTCGAAAACCGACGGTCCAACCATAAGGAATTCTAGAGAGAAGGTAGAGCTCTCTTTCTAAAATCCCTCTCTTTTCTCTCTCTTTCTCGTTTGGTCTTTCTCTCTCTTCCTCCTTTCCTCTCCCAACCCATTTGGTCAAGATGGAGACAAGAGACTTGTCCTCTCATGCCACTTGTCAAATTTTAAGTGGCCCATGGGATTACACCTTATCCCTTATCCATCTACCCTTGATTTTCCTCTAATGGCATGATGCCGCTGTGTCTCATGCGAGAGTCCCAATTTGAGTTGAATGTTTGACTTTACCCATTACTGACACGTGGCGCCTCTTGAGCCACTCACAAAGTGCCAAATGTCTCGTACTCCTCTACGTGCCTCGAAAAACGGGAAATTTCGATTGTCTTGGAATTCGATAAAATTCGACATGGTAGCTAGATTTCGCGAGACGATTCCAACGGTCAAGTCTGTTTCGTCATCAAAGATCTAGAAAAATTTCGGATTTTAACCGAAATTACCATTTTGCCATTTTTTAGAAAAATTAGGTTTTCTCAGGGTTTCACACTTTAGGTCTATAATCTATGGATTCATCATAGGATTGATTTGGTTTAGGTTTGTTCTCATAATATACTTGTGGTCTAGGTAAATTTCCTCCTCTATCTTGCCTTATTCCCATAGGTCGGGTTCTCGTAAATGTGCGTAGGAGAAGTCATAGTGACTTACTTTATCATCCACTATTCCTAAATCATTATCTGATTCTATGGTTTCATTGTCATCTTCTATTAATTCTATGACGACAATGTTCCCTGGGGATTATCATAGATTAATTCCTTTCTTCTTCTTCATTTCTCCTTTCTTAAAGCTAATGTTTCTATTTTTAATAAATCTTCTCCTCGCTATTACCTGCCCCTGGGCTTCATGTAGTATTCTTTTATCAGTAATCTTTTCCTTTCCAAAGGTTGGCGTAGTCTATTTTTATTTCGTCAATTCTTCTTTGTACTCTTCACTTTCTCTTGTATATCATTCTTTTAGAATCTATGAATCTTATACCGGTTTTCCTAAAGTATTTTTGGTATACTAAAGAGGATTTGGTATAACTCAAGCTTCTCGTTCTTAAAGAAAATCTTCTAAATTCCATTCCAACCCGCAAATTTTCTCTCAGACTTAATGCCTCTGTTTAACAATTCCTACTCTTAGTGGTTAAGAGGATTTACCACCCTTTACTTTTATTTTTTACTTTATTATCTCGTGATAAATTTGTACATCTTTCAATAACCGATATTAATTTCTAGATTACTACCTTTTACTTGTCAGTTCATAACTCTTTGGTTTTCATTCCCATTTTAATATCTTTTGTAAGTCTTTAAAGCTCATCATAAAATCCGGCATACAATATACTATACCCATGTTATTATTCATATCTATTTCCTCTCAGAGATTTATATCTTTGCTTCTATATCCGTCTTATAACTATCACTTCATATATGTACTAAATAAGTTTTTTGCTCAAACCTTTTCCTTTCCTGCCTTTTTAATGGCTATAGTTATTAACTTAAATGAGAAAAGCTATAATCTTTCTTAATTTGTCTATTATACCTTTCCCAATAATTTACAAGTGATCAGAGATCATCCCCAAGCATCGGATTTCTTTTCTCCGATACATTTTATAAATTTATTTATTCTTTCAAATATCTTCTTTATATATCATCGGTTCTAATATTTTTAAACCATTAGTCTTAAAAAGTTTCTATATTCTATTTCCTGGATCTATGATTTCACTATTTGTTCCATATTTATCAACTTGCCTAAGTAATCTATCATTATTACTACTTGTTTCTCCTACTTCAGATATTGTTCTAGAAATTCCAGAAAATGATCTTCTACTATTCATTGTTTGTCTTTACTTGTTCCAAAGTTATAAGTTCTAGGTATAGTTATCGATTTCTTGGGTTTTCCTATTTCTAGGTATAATTATCGATTTTATAAGATCTTCTATGTCTTGTGTTTTTGCACTACTAGGTTTATCATAGATTTTACAAAGTTTCTGACTTATATTTAATAATAATAATAATAATATTATATTATTTTGTTTTACTAAAGCTAAACTGCTTTACTAATTGTGTTTTCAACTTAGACCTTTCCGGTATATTATGGAAATTTTTAGCTTCTTCTAGTATTTGGAGATATGTTTGATCTTTTAATAGGTTATTCATATGCTAGCCTATTTAATTATTTTAATATATCTCTATGTCCTTTACTTATTTCTGTAAGTTTTTCTAATTGATTAATAATTTTATTGTTAGATTCTTCTAAGTATTTGATTTTGTGTACTAGTGTTCTATTTTTCTTTACTAAGTCTAGTGAATGAATATAATCAAGATTTTTCCAATTTTTCTACTTTTGTTTCTAAGTGTTTTATCCACTATATTCCTGGATTGAAAGTTTTAAAATTTTATGAGAAATTGATTATTAGATCTACTAATGTGTTAAGATTTTTATATGAATTTTCTAAATTTTCTGAATGTATATTATGTGTATAATTCTCTTTTTTATAATTGCACTTGAGTTTAAATGAGTCTGAAATACTAATTTGTTTTTCTAAGTTTTTAATTCGAGATCTAGACAATTCAAACTTCCTTTCTACTAAATGACTAATCTTTAATAATTGTTATATCTTCTATGTGTTATTCTGGATAATTTACAATAGGTAGAGTTTCTATTAAGTGAATTAATTTTTCTATAAAATGTTTTCTAGTATAATATTCTGTGCTGACTTGTCTTCTTATAGGAAGAGGAACTATATCTAATGTTTCTAGGTAATTATTATATTCAGCTATTAGTAAATTTCTAAGGCTTTCTATAATTCTAATTTTATCACTACTGCGGAAACTATATGACTAATTCTTTTTTCCTGTGAAAATCATCAAATTCCTCACATAGACTAATTTTAAATAACAGGGATAAATAAAGCTTGTTTATAACCGAGTGAGTTAATTTTAAATGTCCCTTTCATGTTGTGTTCCAAGGTTATTAAACACTAATCTTTCTTATCTAATCTTTTAGTAGTATATATCTCAAGAACAACTAAATTTTTTCTAATATAATTTTGTTATAATATTAAATATCTCTATTTTTGAAATTCCACAAATATTATTTCCTTTCTAATTATTTCTACTGGATTTATGTATTCTGTTAAAGCTAGAGGATCTAAACACTCTTCAAATTTTATAATATATTCTTTTATTATTAATTTATCTATGGTTAATTAGATCTATAGTTCTGATACCAATAAATTAAGAGGGCTGAGAATGTGTCGAGGAATTTCAGCTTTGAGTCGAGATTGGGAAGGGAAGAGCTTGAGAATTAAAGTTTTTATAAGCTCATACTGTGGATTTTTCCTTACTTTTAAGGGCCTCCTTTTTTTAAACAATAATATACAAAGTTTTTTGACTAATTAAACATCCCTGTAAGTATAATCATGCATTCCCATCGCTGGGAATAGCCCTAAATGGTACTAATTTGCATGTACCTAATAAATAGCAAGATTAAAATACGCGACCACGACCATACATATACAAAGCTTCATTTATCAACTACTTTACGCGCTTAGTTTCCAATATTTTTTTTTTATTTAATGATATTAATTATAACAATATGTCTATTTTGGCTTTTTACTACATGCCCTTTTTGTATTTTCAATTAAATCAATCAATATCATACAAAGATTCTCTTTTTACTTTTCAATGCTATTTGCCACACACATATGGTTCATCTTTATAATTCACACTTGTTCTTTTTTTTTTTTTTATGTGGTCCCTACTTCTTCTTTTGGTACAATGGCCCCTTACTTTTTTTTTTATTTATTCACAAACTCAAATTACGTGGTCCTCTACTACCTTTAGTTCTTTTATTTTATATTTTATTTTTCATTTATAATGTAATAGCTAAGGATTAACACTTTTCTTTCTTTTTTTTTCTTTTTTTTCCATTCACAATCCTATAGCTTACATTATTTTTTTTATAGAAAGAATGCAACCAAATCTAACTTCTTTAGTGTTCATCTAAACTTAAAGAAACTTAAAGAATCTATACCAAATAAAAGTAGGTAAATAAATAAGGAAAAAATCTTACATTTTGAATTACTTCTTCAAACCACTCATTAGGGAAAAACAAAAATAATATTTTTTTTGATTCACTGTAATAAGATATAAGAAAAATCTTATATCTTGAAAGTTTTTCTTCAAACCTTAGCTTATGAAGTTCTATGATTATGAGAGATTATGCAGAGAGAAACAGAGGATCTAAAGAGTAATAAAATATTTTTATTTTTTTTTTCTATTTATACCTAATGTTTCATAGAAGAATTACCCTTATGCTCCTCTTTTAATTTTTTAAAAAATTATTTTTTTCTACCCTTTAAAAATTATGGGGTGGTACAACAACGATGTAATGCTAAGTGATCAAGTAGTAAAGAAATGTGATGGATTTATGGGAGAGCCTATGTACTACAACGATATAATGCTAAGTGACTTCACTAATGTGTAAGGAGATTTTGATAAATTTACATGTTTTAAAAAATTATTGTGGCTTGTGATGTTTTTCGCACCTAACTTCAATATTTTTAGTACTTTATCATTTTAGGCTACAATAATACACATGACTTAAGAAATGTGTCATCATTTGCCTTCCTTGATATTTAAAAAGCGTCATTGTTCTTTATTTTTCTTGTAGTGGAATAACAAAAGAAAAATCAATAATGTTGAGTTCAAACACAACTTTATATATGAACTTTCATCTTTCATTTTATGAACGATATAAGACACTACAAAAATCGTATTTTAAAAGCACAATTTTATTATTCCATATTGAAATCATATTTTGAACGCTCAATTCATTATTTTACATTACATTATAGCTTAAAAGACATTGTATCTACCTAGCATTAAATGATGTAGATATGAAAATATTATTTTTTGTGTTGCAATTTAAAAATATTATTTTTGGTGCTATAGTTTATAATTATGGCACAAAGAAATCTATATTTTTGGTGCTATATTTTATAAGAAAACTTTCCTTAATAAAGAGTTGAACAAAGAAATCTACATAAAAAAGCTAATTTCATTATCTAATTAAGACAAAAGTACAAAACGTGCAGGTTAAACATATATACTCATAAGATTATCAACTATGAATGTGACGCCCCATTTCCCGGGGGTCCGTTGACTACCCGTCAACCTGCGAAAATCTACAAGTCTCATGTCATGAGACTCGTACACGTGCAAAATTGGCCACTTGGGCCTACACATCATACAAAAAAATGTATATTTTATACAAATTTGATTTATTTACAATTGTATTCACCATACTTATACAAACTCCGTGCCTCTGCCCCAATTTTACAAAAATAAGCAAGAGAAGGCCGCTTGACCATTTTTTCAACTTCTATGTCCCGCATATCCTATCCCCAAGGCCTTCTCAGACTGAAAAAGGGGTCCTTACTCGACGCAGAGGCAGCCCAAAGAGTGGAATTTCCTACTGATTACTCCCCACCTATGCAATGCAATGGCACACAACATTCAACACATGCTAATATATCACTCATGCATATATTAACATAATTAATTCATATATCAAGTGTTATTCACTTTATAATAACATAAACTACCTCACACTAAGCAAGACAATCCGACAAACCATTCGTGACCCAAGCTTCCACAACACCACACAAACATGTTATTCACTCATGGTCATAACACAATATCACACAAATCACACAAATCACTACCAAACAAATTGGATCACCAAAACCATTCTGTGGATTTTCCAATCGGTCCATAAAATTCGTGGAATCGAAACAACGCGCCATCCGTGCCTCAACAAACCTCATCCAATGCTACTTCCACTTTTAAGCAAAGTAAAACAAGTAGTGCAAAAACTCTACCTTTCGAGTTTGTAGAAACTCCCAAACCGGTGCCCACGTAGTACTCTCCCGCCGCGAAGAACTTGCTTCTCGCTCGCCGGAAGCCGATGGTCCGATCGCCGGAATTCTGCAGAGAAGCGTTCCTCTCTCTCTTAAAACCCTCTCTTTCTTTCCCTGCCTACTCTCTCTTTCCCTCCCTTCAACCTGATTGAGACTGGGTCGTTATGAAGCCCTCCCAACGCTACATGTCAAATTCCTATCGGGCCGAGAGATTACACCTTATCCTCTTATCCATCTCACTCGAGATTTAACGGCATCATGCCATATGTCACCTATGACCCAAACTTAAGCTCAAGTTTTGACTCTCCCATAAAATTTCTTCTGACACTTGCCGCCTTGCCACTCATAAGGTGCCAAGTGTCCCACTCCTCTACGCTCGAAAACGTGAAATTCGATTGTCCTGCACTGACGAAATTCAGATGCATGAGCTAGATTTAGAGACGCATTCCAACTGCAGTCCTAAGCCACATCCCGAGATCTAGAAAAATTTTGATTTGACCTAAATTACCATTTTATCCTTCCCCTTAGGAAACTGATTTTCTCCGGTCCTCGCCAACGAAATATGAATTTATTATTTTTTTCAAATGAAGTATAGGAATTTAGATGAGAATATTTTTGCAAGTTTTAGGAATAATCAATTATTTTATGCCAACAATAGTAAAAAGTGATAGTCAACCTGTGATTACTTAGGTAAAAGATCCAAAATATCTTGCAAGAGTTAAGTATATAAGTAATACGAATATTTTTTTTAAGAAAAGAAATATTGTTGCTAAATAGAAGGTTATCTTTAAATATTTATCATCACGTAAAATGGATGCTGATCCATTTACAAAATTCTTTCAAAAAACATGTTTTTTTATGCATATAAAGTTATTTGGGTTGTGTAGGTTATGGTCTATGTTGGTCATATATAATTAATCATTATTAATTGGATATAAGATACTTTATAATGATATGAGCATTTATTATTTTTAACATTAGTTATGTGTAGTATTTAAACATATATACTCTCAAATATACGTATTTCAATAGGTAGAGTTTGACTTTCTCATGGCAACTATCCTAATTGATGTCTATGTGTTGGGATGAAACATGATATGATATATTGATAGTGATAGATGAGTAAAGAGTAAATAAAGGTAATGAGCGTTACTTTGATTAAGTATCAAGATGAAGTTTATAATAAAGAACATCTATATTGAATGTAATCACTTACAATTATATTTACTTTAAACTAGACTTGAATTCTAAGTATAAATGGTTTAAGAACTCCAGTTATGAAACTTGAGCAAAAGCTACTAGCGTAAAGCTCTTAGTTGATGTCCATATGATGGTTATTTGATATGCACTCTCCAAGTAAAAAAAATCACCATAACATGTATTTTATACTATATGTGTTTGAATGTGACTAGTAAGTGTTATTATTTGGTGGGTTTTTTTTTCTTAAAAAGAATCTTATCTCACATGGGAAAAATATAAAAACTTGTTGTGGTTTATATTCTCACCCATAAGAAATGGGCAAAAAGTCTGATTTCAATGAAAATTGATGGATTCCCCCCTTCCCCATGGGCCAAAATTAGCTTTGCTCCAAAAACCTTTATTTTGTTTTGCTTTGCCTAAATGAAAATCTTGATATTTTGGTTGTTTAAATCTCAATATGGTTCAACGTTTAAATTTCCTCAATCGTCTCTTTCCTACAATCATATTTTATTTATTTTATTTAATCCCAACTTTAATTCCCAACAACCAGTGTTCTGAACACGTCTCAACTATCCTACTTCCCTTCTATTTTTCTCTACAGGCCATCACTCCAAGTTCCAACATCTCCTTCAGCTTCCATAGCTTCTCTGGTCTCCCGACTTCCCAGCATTCCACGGGCGCGTATACAACAGTAACAACAATGAGTGATTAATCCCTCCATCTTTATTGCATGAGATCCTTGAGACTTATATATTATCATTATGCTATCCCGCTATGTTACATTTTTTACTTTTTACTATGTTGTAAGGTGACAAACTAAAATGTTACTTTGATCTGTACATACAACTTCAAAAATTAAATGTATACATTAAAAATATAATTAAATAAATCTAGGGTATAATGCCACATGATTATTATTGTTCACTCTTAACTTTTGAGGTTGAGCTAATGTGTATTCTTTATACATACATAAGTTTATAATTCCCAAGTTGTAGGTGTACTTGCATAATTGGATAACCTAATTTCTTGTCAAAATTACCTTTAGTAGTGGAATAAAATGAGATGAGCAATCCAGATAGTTCAGCGTATCTCTTACAAGTAAAAGTTGTTTAGAGTTATGCTATAGTGCCTAAAATAAAAAAAATAAAAAAAATTGTATATCCAAATAATTATCTTCATAAAATATTTGTAAAAAATATTACTTTTATACAAAAAAAATAAATTATCTTTCGTTATTTTTAAAAATATAAATATGAGTTATTATCATTTTTATTTTTTATGTTTGAAAATAAAAAAAATAAGACATACGTCCAAGCAATGCTAAAAATGTAATTTGGATATACAAGTTTTTTAAATAATGAACGTGGATAATTGTTTAAAAAGATTGGGATGTTTTACATAAGTGTATTATTTTCATGGACAAATTCATGTTATTTTAATTTTTTAAACTAAAGTTGATTGAATATTAAGTTATTTCTTCATTTTCTTGAAGGTAAATATAATGATTTGCACCCACTCACGTAGATATCTTCCATTGGCCAAAGGATTTTCATAACTTTAAAACACGTAAAACACGTTTTCAATAATAAATTGAAACTATAGTCATATAGTATCATAAAATTTCCTTATATTCGAATATGTGAGATTTGACAATAAGTTCTATATAATGGTACTTAAAACATTTCAATATTTTTATTTAAGATTATATTGTATTAATGAAAAAATAAAATAAAATTTTAACTTAATATATCAAACATACTTAAACATATTTAATAATTTAAATTAAATTATTAAATGGAATAAAGTTAGCTATGGAGGGTAATTCTCTCTCTTTCATTTTTTTTCCGAAGGTGACAAGTGGAGCAGGAAGCTTAAAAGAAGTGTTTTTGTGAATCATGAATCACTATCCATAAACAAAAAATTCTGATGTATAAAATGTGGTTTTACTCTAACGAGATTCATTGTTTGTCTTGGTCTGATATGATTGAGGCATGCTTGATAGAAACGACAACCCATAAAGTATATTATCTCTTGGAAAATTGAATGTGATAGATTGAAATATGCTCTATTCCCATCAATTCAATTTATGATTCAGCTCCACCAAAGGAAACCAGCGATCTCCTGCCTAGAATTTTTGTGAAAGGGGAACTTGTGTTTCTTGTGGTAATCGATCTCGGGAATAATTGCAGCACTATGTAAATACATTCATTATATTTCACAAAAAAATAATTAATGCTTCGCAGATAGGTTGGCATCGATTATATACAAAAATGCCTTCAACTTGTTGCTAACCTTAGCTCCTTATACTATTATCACATTAAAGATTTGGTGACTATTAAGGTTTAACCCATAGTTTATTAAGATAGTACCTCATCTTGGATTTTTATTAAGGTGAGGTACTATTTTCACATACTAGAGATACTATCTTGATTTAAGTACTATCTTAATAGTTCTAGGTGCAATCATAATGAACAATGTTAGATGGCTGAGTTGGCTTGGTTAGAAGGACATTTTTGATATATTATATCCAATTACCACTTTCGTACTTAAAGTACAATTATTTTGTATGAAATTTGAACTATATATTTTATATTATATATATATATATATATATATATATATATATATATATATATATATATATATATATATATATTTACAATTATTCCTAAATGAATGAACTGAAACACCAAGTTTCCTAAGGTCAATCATGTCCAGGGCTTCATCATCTAATTATGCTCCGAACAGTGCGTACAAAACTTGCTTTGTTCCCTATATCTATAAATTTAACTCAACTGTTTAAAAATAAAAATACTTCAAAATTAAATTTGCGTACAAATAAATTAAAAAATGATCAGACTAATTAATGAATTTCATTCATTAAATCATCTTAATTTAAATTTATCTTGTCAATGACTTTTTAATGATATTGAGTTCCTTGATTTTTTAGAACCGGCTAATTAGGTTTTTAATTTTTTAATTATTTTTTCAAAATTAGTAATTTGTATACATTAACTATAGTTTGATTTGAAATTTATTTCTTAATGATTTAAACAAGTTATTGAAATTTTAGAAAAGCATACATAATTAAAAAAATAAAGATCGTATTTAAATATTTTCGATACTGATATTAGATAGTGAAAAGAAAAAAAAATTCAGAATAAATTTTAATCGTTTATGTTTTTTTATTTCTATGTTTCCTTTCTATTTGAAAACAAGTTTTAAGTTTTCTCTAAAAATTGTTGATTTTATTGTGAAAATATTATAAAAGCAAACCTTAAGTACAAGAGAAATATATTTTTTCTTTGTAGTTGTATATAGAGAGGGAGAAGGCAAGAAAGAAAATGAGAAAGAGAATAAAGGGAGAGATAGAGAGAACAAGAGTAATTTCTTTTCTTTAGGATGATATTACAAGGTGGGGGAGATGCCTTTTCTAGGCTTTTCGATTACCCTCCATTAAAGATTAGTAAATAAAGGAATTAAATAAGTTTTATGAAGTTCATTGAACTTGTGAGGACTTGGGTAAAGTGTAACGATAGATTACCGTTACAGTACAGGCTACAAGCTTGGAAATTTTGTTAGATTTCGGATAATAATACAAACCATACCGTTGAGTTCTGCCTGAAATTCATCTACACAAACGAATACGCCGACCTGTGATAGCCGAACCCCCACGATTTCGGGAGGTGAATGGACCCAATGAGGATATGGCAACACTTGACATGAAGACACGTGCCATGTGGCAATTAAACAATGGACACCTGGGCACATGGTAGCCAAGGCCACGTTCCTATTCAGCATGACTTCAGGAGCGCGGTGAACTGTACTTAAAGACAAATGGCATAGGAAATTGTCATTTGTCAAAGTGATTGAGAAAGTTGTTCTACACCTAGACAAACCAGTTCGATGGGGGAAGAAAGAAAAAGGAAGAGAAAAGATAGAAAGAAGAGAAAGAAAAGGGAAAGAAAAAGGCAGAGGAAAGGAGGTCCAACAGCTACTGGTCTCTAGTGTTTGAACAAGCAAGAGGTTCGACAAGTCGTAGAAGCGAGCTTTAGGGATCTACGCCCCTAAGAGGTAGTGTTCTCTCACACTCATAGTCCTTTGTTTGCCGCCATCCGACGGCTATGAGGTGTAGCCCCAATAAATAATGGAAAAAGCAATGTCATGATCAAACTATTTGCGAATTACCACCAGCTTCAGTCCTTTATGTTCTAGAAACCAATTTAAGCAGTTGTACTTGGCCGGAAAATACGTTTGAGTATGATGGTTTCAGAGTGTCAAGGTCGGACATGGATTGACATGCCGAACTCCGTGTACCGTTTCTAGGTTTGAACATGAGGACTAAGTTTTTGTGTGTTGTTGCTTGATCGAATGACACATGTAAGTGTGTGAAAATCATGTGGATATATAATAATCATGTATTACGGGTTGTATTATGGATGTAATTTAATACTGGGGAAGGTGATTATCTCATGAATCATAAATGTTATAGTTTCATCATGCATGTAAATATGAAAGAAATATGCAATGACATTCCGCATTTCATACGCACGGTGACATCGTGCGGGAAATCTGGCCAGAATGCATGTCAGTAATCTCAACAAAGTGGTTTTTATCGAGGGTTGTCTGGCGTATTATATCGGGAGGGTCATTCCAATGAGTTTTATCGAAGAGTTGTCCAATGAATGTTATCGGAGGGTTGTCCAATGAGTTTTATCAGAGGGTTGTCCAATGAGTTTTATCGAAGGCTTGTCCAACGGATTTATATCGGAGGGTTGTCCAATGGGGTTTTTCTATCGGAGGTTCGTCCAATGGGTTTCAAAAACAAAAATCTTTTGTTTCGAAAATGCTTTTCATACTACTAAAATGTACGCTATGGAGGAATGGCAAGACTCGAGACACGGGCATGGCAATGGAACATCCATGCAGAAATGTGTCCGTTTTTACTGAACGGGTGCGAATGTGCGGAATTCATGACATCGTGACGCTCACTTGTGCCGGGGAGTAGCCCCGTAGAGACTTCCCTCCACCGGGCATTGCCCACCTGCCATGGGAAAATATTTCTCGTAAAATGGATGGACTGAGAAGACTTCAACTTCATAAAATGGCAAAATCGTAATTTCGTAAAAATCCAAAATTTTCTAGATATCGATGACGTAAATGAATTTCACCGCTGGAATCGGCCTCATGAAATCTAGCTATCAAGATCGCACCTCCTCGCCAATCAGGTGACAAATGGATTTAATGCTTCGCAACAGGTCGTGCCGAAACGAAATGTGATGTGACAAAAGTCACCTATAACATGTACTCATGGATATTATTCTTCAGATGAGTAGAGAGAGGATGAAAATGGATCAGTCAGATAAAGTGCCAAATGTCGAAAATCCAAGCTGGGACATGATTGGCATTATTGAATTTTTAATAAAGATAAGATATTAAAAATTGAAATAGTGTCATCTCCTACAATTAAAGGGGAGAAAAACGTGAAGGGAGGAAAACGACCCTCAAAGGAGTTTGAGTTTTTTTGATTTTAGAGAGAGACACCTTCCTCTAAGATCCCTGCTAATCCGATCGTCTGGGATTGTTTCGTGGAGCAAGCAGCGCAGTGTTTCAAGCCTAATTCAAAACACAATCACGGCACTCTGGCTCAGAGCTCTCAGATAACCCGCTATAAAGTACGTGTGGGTTTGATCCCACATTTACACTGTTTAAGTGTTTTGTAAATGTTTTCGTTAGTTTGAGGCCTTGAATCACACATTTGACTTGGTCCAAACTCGATCGAGTGTGAGAGAATTGTGTCCACCTGGTAGTCTCGTGTGATGACCACGGATGCTCGCCAGAGCGAGGCTAGATTATGCCAAATATGCTGTGCAAGGCATTGAGCCACATAAATGTGTTCGCTGTGCGGGAAACTGGAATTGCCAGATCCACCACAATAAGAACCCAGGCTTCACCGTCATGTGGAATAGTGTCTGCACAAATGATTTTGCAGAAATTGGTCGGTCGAAATCTAACTAATTGCTCGTGTTTGTTAATTAGCCTGTGTTTAATTCCCATGAAATTGAATGATAACTCAGTATAGAACACATGGTTCTTACATTTAATTTATAAATATATGCAATGATGATATATCGAAATGTGTTAAGAATTGTGTTGAAATTATTTTCTCTATGCATTTCATACAACTCATAACTAGAAATTAGGTGTGGATGACATAACTTTCTCCAAAAACTAAATTGTCATGCAAATAACTCTACAAAGATGATTTTCCCAGAGAATCTAGTGTGTCAGAGATGGTCCTACAATTACACGTCGGAGGGAGCCCAAGGTATTGTTTTGAAGGCCCCAACAAGATCATCTGAGGGTAGTCCCATATTTTTACCTAGATTCAGAGCGATTTTCAAGAACAACAAGTTTTGTTTTCTGAAAATTATATTTTCTTTACACATGGCTCAGCATGTAAGGAGTCCAAGATAGACTGTGAGACATGGAACTGTAGATTTAGACATCTCAAGGCAGGAGACCTGAATTTTACCTACATAATGCAAAAGCCACACTGGGATTCCATTGCATATGCACTTAGGTGGGGAGTAACCCATTTAGTAGTGATTCCACTATCAAGTATTTGTTCTCACTCATCTAGAAACATGATTATTTCGTGCACAAGTATGGTTATAGATTTACCTATCTGTAAATGATTTTAAAGAAAGCTCCAATGTGGCTTTGCATTATTATGTATACATGTATTAAATTTAGAATTTTAATATATGTTATAAGAGTAATCATTAACTTTCTGGGTTATGGCATATAGTTGATGTATATTGATTTAGTATTGGCTGCATGGGCCTATGCCGTTTACTCATATATATGTCTTATGATGTTGTTTGGGACAGGTTATGTAATTTTTGCAGTCTCCGTGACAAATGAGACTTCGCCTCGATTTTCGTGAGCAGTAGTCTGCCATCTCGACATTCACGTAGTATTCCGCGGCCGACTGCATCAACTGACACCCTGTGTTTGGGTGTCTGCTAACTGCATTCAGAGTTAAATGTGTAAACGATCACTAGGAGCTCTGGCTGGTGTGTGAGCTTTCAGTATTGGTAAATACCTAGGGCTGGCTCAACAGAAATACAATAAGAAACATCACCACTAAAAGTATTTCGACGTTAGCATAGTGAGATTACCTAGAAGGCACTGACAAAACTAGAACATCATGTTTGATGTGACTGTTAATCAGTTTGTATGTGTATGTGTGAAGGATACGATAACATGAATCATATAGTCAGAATTAATAGGTAAATAAACATGGTGTATTGGTAATTCTTTCGAGTTTCATGTGTAAACTGAAAAAGAAAATAAATAAAATAAATTTAATAATTTATTTGTTTATGATAAATGAAATAAAATTCCAATAAATGTTGTGTCAGCACTAGGGTTAGTGTGAGAACAGAGGTCAGAAATTTTATCAAATGGTCCAGATCAAAAACGAAAAAATGTGTTGAAGAGGAAATTTTTGGTTTATAGTTATGTAAACTCAAGAAAAGTGAATACAATAAATTTTTATAAATTGATCGAGGTAATTGAACGAGGAAAAATAAAATGGATAAGCATTTTTCGGGGTGTTTTCCAAGAGGAAGAAATATAAAAAAATATGTGAAAAAGAAACGTGCAGAATTGTCATCAGTAGTCAAGAAGAATAACTGAATTGAACAGGACAATGAAACAGGTTTGGGAGTGGAAAATTAATGAAATGAGGTGGTCACAATACGAAATCATCAGACAGGACATGTAGTTCAGTCGTGAAAGAACTGTAATAAATGACACAACAGCCTGTACCGTGACGTGGGTGGCTTGATGATCTGGTGATTAGGTCTAATACACGGAAAGTGTATCAGGACATGTGCAGCATGGTTGCCGGGTTTTTGTATCAAGAAATAATTCATGCTGGTATCGGATAAAAGCAAGAGTACGAGGTATGGCATCAGACGCGAGGCTGCGCCACCACACGTACCGTCGCACGACACACCCACCACAACATGGCCGCCTCGCCCGCAACACGACACGGCTGAGTGGCCTCGCGACACGGCCAATCGCGGCTCACGACACGCTTCACTGCGAACTGGCCACGATACGACTCTTCGTGACGCTGCGTTCAAGGCTACAGGTGTCAGCCGTGCACTCGTGCACCCAAATTTCACTTTGATCCAGATCGCTTTCGAGTCAACGCTGATTAATCGCTCACAAAATTTTTTCTGAAAAATAATAAAATAAAATAAAATCACACAAAATCAAATAAAATGAAATAAAATTTAAAAAAAATTAAATTTTCGAAAATAAAATTTTTGATGTTGAATATGATTTGATACATAGAAATAATTGTCTTGCATTGCCTATAAATGCAAAGACATAGTATATAACATGTATTCTGTGTATGAATAGTGTCTCGGGGCTGTGTTTATGCCTTAGAGACACTGCATTGTATTTAACTGCCATTTGAACTCCGGTGGTAAGATGGCTAATGGAGACCAGATCAGGGCGTCCATGGTACCGGTCAAGCACCCACCTCGGTATTTGATCGCAGCTCACGAGGTCAGAGTAGTCATGCGGTCACACTCAGAGACAGCCGGTATAGCAGTAGTCGTGGAGGTCCGAGTAACCTCCAGAGGGTTTAGGCGCATCATCCCTCCACATCCAAGGGGGCGTGCAGTGAGATCTGAAGGGGTGCGCACTACTGTCTCAGCAGATCGATAGTCAAAGGTGAGGCTGCGAGACAGCCTCCACACCACCGGATTGATCAATGCTGCCTAACTAGAGGAAGAGCCTGCGATGGTGGAACTGGCAAAGACCCTGTATGATCTGTGAGGCAATGATATACGGGCGTAGTTCCGTGAGGCTGCTCAGGCAGGTACTTCCTTCTGCATACCCACGAGGTACACACCAAGGCCAAGGAGTTCCTGCAGGCCGGTTGTGGATACCACGACCGGTATGTATTATGCGGGGCTAGGATTCACTGAGCTAAATTGCTTTGGCCGATGATTTCACGTGGCCACGCATACGGCCAAGGTCAGAGATTCAGAATTACTGAAGCTGTCCATTCGCCGTGATCAGGATCTCCCGCCATGTGATACGGACCTCACTGTGACACTCCTAATTACGAGAGATCAGAGGATGCTCCTGACCACTCCTGGGATGCAAAATAAGAGGCAAGAGGAAGGAGAGCCACTTTCTAGTCTCGGGAAGAGGCGTAGGGCCCCAGCTCACGAGGGTCTCAGAGGCTGCGCCATCCCAGCCACTGGGGACAGATGAGAGTTGCTTGCCGGGGCCGGGGCAGACAGTGTGTTACTTAACACCACACTCGACACATGAGGAGGACGCCCGAGACAGGATCCCGTGGCTTTGGACAACAGCATCCACTGCAACAACCAGGGACAGAGAGTGACATGGAAGATATCTCTACAGCCTGCGATGTGCTTAGAGGAGCCGCTCAACACGGTGAGTCGCACGAGCACCCCTGCTGCACAGCAGCCCGAGGCCAGGTTAGGGGCCGAGGCAGAGGATTGAGCACGCACAAAGTGTGGACATCAGGTTCAGGGCGTGTCTACGCCATCACATGCCCCACGAGTCACAGATCAAATCCAGCTTATACAAGGTACGCTTGCTATCTTGCCTATGGACAAGAGTGTTATTTGATTCCCTGGGTGCTTCGATTCATTCACTGGCCGCATCAACAGGATGAGTCAGCTAGAGGTCGAGACCTGGGAGGAGCCTTTATATGTGCAGCGCCTCCCCTAAGGATTGGGTGAGAATATGGATATATGTCGGGTCGCGCCGAGATCTCGACTCTACTCACAATGGACCCGAGGATCATGGACACGTGTGAGTTCGATGTCATCCCGATGGATCGCCCACACCCACAGGTCATATCGCATCGAGAGTAGAGTGGTTACCGCTGTACACCAGGATGGTACTCGGTGGTATTTCGGTGGGAATAAGACATGATATGTCGCCTCAGATCAAAGATATCAGTCCAGTGTCAGACAAGAAGGGTTGGCGAGCTGTCATCGTGAGGACGAGGCAGACCCACTCACCATCTCGAGTAGCTCGTCGGACGGTGATGCCTCCTGGGACGAGCCAGCTGTGGATCGCCTCCACAGAGGGCGGTGACTTCTTGCATCGAGTTACACTCAGGCACCCCTAGCCAGGCCATCTCTAAAAGACTCCATAGATAAAACTGGGCTTTGTTGCAGCAGAACCTATCAAGCCATGAAAGCCAATGGATAAGGGGTTCATTAGACCGACACTTCACCAATGTAATTCTCAGCCTGTTTACAAGAAGAAGACAAGCACCTTCAACGACGATTATTTAATAAATTAACAGGCTTAATGATCAAGAATCCACTCACACTATGATCATGATTTGCTTGATCGGCCAGAGAGTGGTTTGCAGCCCACCCAAGATGACAGACCGGTTACCATCGCCTAAGAGTTGTGAGATAAGATATCCCTAAGACAACATTTAGGGACGCTAAGCAGTGGCACTAGTTTACTATGGATGTCTCTTCGACTTATTTACCGCCAGAGCATCCCATGATCCTAATGATAGGGTATTCCAAACCCCTATCTAGATCATTATCGGGTCTTCAGTGGATGATCTTGACTATACTCCCTGCACGCAGTGGGCTAAGAGCATCATCACACTGGGGTTACAGCTTGTTGAGAGACCAGTCGTCATACGTTTCAGTAAGTACAGTTTCATTTCACCCATGAGAGACTTTATGACAATGTGAAGATTAGTTTTGTCAGTATGGACCCAGAAGGCTCGAGGCCTATATTTGAGAGGTCAAGTCGGAGATTCGGGATATTAGTTTTCTGGGATCATCGGGTACAGAGACATCTATTGAGGATCTCCTCCCGACAGTGCACCTCAGAAGACTGAGGCAATTTCTACTTCCTGTATCTAATAGTCCCTTATAGGGGTAGGTATATAGTGTATCGTGATTTCGCTCAGGTAGTCGACCGATGTGGTTGAGTGTAGTCCAAGATGTGAGCAGTTTATGAGCCCCATTAACTAAGAATCACATGGTAATACATCTCACACACTACCTTGGTTGGTGGCCGAGTTTTCGCCTTGAAGATTTAAAAGCTGTCACTCAGGCGCAACAGGAGTTCGAAAGTACCCGCATCACAAAATCATATATATTTTCACGCAAATGATCTCAATATGAGGTGAACGATGGACAGTTCCTAGAGATTATGACTTCACTTTGCATTACCATCTTAAAGGGCAAATGTGGTGGCTGATGCGTCACTTAAGTCACTGGAGCATTACAAAAGATAAAGCTTCCTGGAGTGGCGGATGCTCGACTGTGGGATGGGCTGGCGCTACAGATAACAGTTGGTACAGGGCAACGTTGGAGAGCTTGAGCGGCTAACCCGTTTCTTTTGAGTAGAGTGATTGAGTCCTGGGCGAAGTGACGATAAATAGTGTCCATCGTGGGACTGCACAGCCACGTACAGGACGAGATTGATCTATCCACACGTATGGTAGTCTTCTGCATGCAGTGACGCGGCATTTACCCTCACTAATCGACTGAGAGAAAAGATTCTTAGTAGCTTAACGCTTCTCGATTTCATAGCATCCAGTGGCACAAAGATGTACCAGATCTTCGTCAATAATACATCGGAGCGGAATGAAGAGACACGAGGGACTTTGTTCGACGATGTCTCACGTTAAGGTCACAGGCCACAATGAGCACCAGAGGAATAGCAGTGGCTACTTTAGCCATCGTGGAGGTGGTCGAGGAAAGTGGGGAGCATGTCACGATGGATTTTCAGGACCTACTTTCCACGACACCGCAGACACAGATGCGATGGTAGATAGTGGACTGCCTAAGAAGTCTGCATTACCTCTAGCCGTGGTGGATGACCTTCACATCGAGAGACTATGCCCGTTGTATATTCGAGAGATAGTCCCACACATGGAGTACCAATATCCATAGTGTCTGGATAGGGATTACGAGATTTACTTTTCGCCGCACTTTTGAAGAGTTTCCAAAAGGCATGGGCACACTACGACCACTATGAGTACAAATTTTCCAATCTACGCATTGTGATGGTCACTGTAGAGGGACTATACGTGTTAGAGGACATGGCCGCGAGTAGGCGGTCCCGGATCATAAGGGTAGCCTGAAGAGACGGTTCTTAGTGGAATTCGCCACAACAAATGGGGCTTATCGTGCTAGTATACGATGGCACCATACATGAGGCACATAGAGGCCATGCATCATCGTTATGTTGGACTGAGGTGGGAGAGAGCTCCATCAATGGTCCTGATTATTAGAGACACCTCCGAGAAGGTGAGCTTGATACGAGCCGTAGTCTTCTTACACCGAGCCGGCTAAGAGCTAGCGCGCAGATGTGGCTGAACTCCACCCCTATACCGAGGTCAGGATCACGCCAAGGCAGATGCCTAAGAGGGGAGTGGTCGTCTGCAGCGCCGAGTTATCACGAGGTTTACTGGGCCTTCGAGATACCGAGAGGGTAGGCAATCATATGCACGGCTGGCTTGATCGCCACATGTCGTGTGTCCACGAGGTATTTCTACCGCCTCCATATCCTAAGTATACTCTGGGGATCCGGTACCTCCTGTTGTAGGATCGGGGATGATTGAGGATGAATCAATGGGACCACGAGAGGACCAAGCAGCATTTTAGATAGCCGTGATCAGGTTTTACGATGCAAGACCGTGAGGCTAGTGAGGTGCTATGGCGACACCATGGAGTGAGGAGCCAACGGGAGTGCGAGGACGAGCGCGCCACCTATCCCTTCGCTTAGGGACGTATTGCGACGTGGTTTAATGCTTAATATTTAAATGATGAGCTTACACGCATGGTATTGTGCACATTGTGCATATACATGTGAGTGGTTAGATATCCGTAATTTCGATCGAAATTCCTTTAAGGAGGGGAGAATGTATCTTGAGAAAATCTGATTTCGAAAAAGGGCAAAATCGTAATTTCGGTAAAATCCAAAATTTTTCTAGATTCTGATGACTAAACGGATTTCCATTGAATCGTTTAACGAATCTAGATACCACGTCGAATTTTCATCAATTTTGAGACAATAATTTGCATCGCTGAGGCATTGAAAATAAAGCCGTGAAACGAATGCGATGTGACAAGCCACGAGGCACTGCACTCATGTGGATACATGTTGTATGAGTAGAGAGGATGGAAATGGATCTACGAGATAATGCCAAAAGCCTAAAAATCCAAGTCAGGGACACGACTGCATTATCGAATTCTCATGAGAGCAAAGATTGTAACCGTAAATAGTGTCATCTCCTACAATTAAAGGGGAGAAAAACGTGAAGGGAGGAAAATGAATTCACAGTGAGCTTGAGTTTTTGATTTTAGAGAGAGAGAGAGTACCTTCAAGATCCCTACTTCTCTAATCCGACTGGCTTCGACGGGCTTCGAGCAAGAAGAAAGTGTTCTACGCAGCTAAGACAACGCCGCGGCACGGCTTCGTGAGTTTCGACAAACCCTGAGGTAGGCCTTATCCGATTGAAGCACTTTGTTTGGTTGTTTTATGATGTTTCTGTTTTGGTTCGGCGCTCAACGACCATCTGACGGTCCGAAAACTCATGGACCGAGCCAGAATTTGTGGAACTCCAATTAGTAGATCCGCGATACCCACTGATCGCTTGGGTTGCTAGTGGTATGATTTATGCTATAAATTGGCGTTTTAGTGTGTATAAGGCCGGAAATGGTTATGAAATTCGTTCACAGTGCGGAACCGATGTTTGTGATTGTCAGAAATGTAACCCGAGGGTTTCATTGTTCATGTGAATAGTGTTCACAAAATATTTTGTGTGAAAATGGGTTTTTTTGAGTAATTCCAATCGAATTGCTCGTATTTGTTAATTAGCCTAGGTGAGCCACCCTGCACTGAATGAGAATCAAGATAACATGCTTTATGTGATTTAATCTATGTAACATATGCATGATGACATATTTGCATGTTATATAAATTGTGTTGAAATTGCTTAATGCATTTTATATGCACCGGGTAACCTAGGAAATTAGGTGTGTGTGTGTTACGACATGAATTTTCCGAAACGAAAAATGTTATGAAGAAATTTCACAGATGATTACTTCCGAGAATGGTGTCGAGATGGTCCTACAATTACACGTCTGAGGAGCTCATGTATTGTTTTTTGGAAGGTTCCAACACATTCGCCTCGGAGGGTAGTCTCCATATTTACCTAGATTCGGTAGTGTATTAAGAACAACAAGTTTTGTTTACAAAATGATATTTTTCTCATACATGGCCTAGGCAGCGTAAGGAGCTCTGCTTGAGGACCTATGACATGGGAAACTGCATATTTAGGGATATCTGGTGATCACTAATTTACTTGAATGCGTGTTTCATCGGATCATTGCACATGCACTTAGGTGAGTAACCCATTTAGTGTGATTCCACTATCAAGTATTAGCTCACATCACAAGGGAATATATTATTTTTAGGTATTATAGGAGGTGCGAGAGCATCGACTCATCTTAGAGGTTGATTTTGAAGAAAGCCGGGTTGTGGCTTTGGTATTATTATGTATACATGTATTAGAATTTTAGAATTTTAATATATGTTGTATAAGAGTAATTTATTAACTCCTCAGTTTATGGTATATAACTGATGTATATTGATGAGTATTGGTTATTGGCTCAAGTGGCTTTTTTACTCATGTATATGTCTTATGATGTCGTTTGGGGACAAATATGTAATTTGGGTAGAGTTCCCCTGCACAAAGGAGACTCGCCTGATTGGAAGATTATTTGCCATCTTATTATCACGGTATTCCGCTGGTCGTCGGTAGAATAATCTGACACCCCTGCTCGGGGGTGTCACACCGAGGCAATTCCCAGAGGTGGAACTCATCTAAGGCCTTAATAGTAAAGAAGGCTAAATTATGGCTTATTATATATTTTGTAAAATTCTCGACAGTTATCCAGTTTTTTGTTATGTAAAAGAGAATAGTTGTAACAAAACTCATTTTGAATTGTTTAATATTGTTTTATAGGTTTTTCCTAGATTTTTATGTTGCCTTGTTATGTTGTGGCCATTGTGACAACTAATAGTGTTTTGAGAAAGAACTGGAGGTGCAGGAAATGCCAGAAAGGCTATTGTAGGTTTGGGCAAGTTTTTGCCCACGATAGGGGTTTCCTAGTCGCGACAAAGTTTCTGGTCCTGTGTCGCGACAGGGGTTTCACTGTATCGCGACATGGTTCTCAGGCTGTAGGCAGTTGCTTGGTCGCAACATAATTTTTCCATGTTGCGACAGTGCTTTACTTCTCTATCGTGACGATGTTGCGATAGAGGTTTTTATGTCGTGATCGAGATGGTCACGACAAGAGGTTAGGTGTTGCAACAGGTTTGACCTTGGGCAGGGGTTTTATGTACCGATCAAGTGTTTTTATGTTGCGATAGAGTTTGGTCAAGACCAAGAGTTTTTATGTTGCGACAAAATATTTTTATGTTGCGACAGAGTTGGCCAAGGTGAAAAGAATTTATGTCGCGATAGAGTATTTTTGTGTCGTGACAGCATTTGGCCTTGGATGGGGGGTTTATGTCGTGACAGAGTATTCTTACGTTGCCATAGAGTTTGGCCTAGATAAAGGATTTTAGGTCGCGTGATTACTACATAAATAGTGTTGTTCCATACTCTTAACACTCTGGGTTTTAAGCACTTTTTGCGTAGTAATAAGCCAAATGACCTGAATCGTGTGTAAAGAACCTATTAATGCTTATGATCAAATTTTATAGCAGTTTTTTTAGTTTTCATAGGCTATATATATTGAAGATAGGGATGCAGCTCGAGCATGAAGAAATCAATTGGAACTCAGAGTTGCAGAACTAGAAGGTAGAACAGTAGAAGCAGAAAATAGAGAACATTTTCGCAAGGGTTGCAAAATTTCGTAATGCGAAATTTCTTGCCATCTTTTTTACTTTTGTCTTTTTTTTTTCCCAAATTATCGCCATGTAATAGGGTTTAGTTTATACAATTTGGTAATCTGCATTGTTTTGGTGGTATATAATACCCAAAGAACACTTTGTAAAGAAACTTTTAACTTTTGATTATTGAATTTTGGGGAGGCTTGTCGAACAAGCTCCCGTTTCCTTTCATTTTTTTTTCTCATTTTCTTTTCCTTTCTCACTGGCCAAACACCCTCTGAGGATGATTTCTCAGAGGATGAGTGGCTAAAACCCCTTCCTCCTTGAAGTAGAAGGTCACTAGGTGAAGGATCCTAAGGCAAACTAAGGGTTTCCATGAACCACCTTGGTATTCCTTGTCATTCTTGTGCTTCTCTTCAAATTTGAGTTTTGATCCTTTAGAGCTCACCTTAATGGCTAATAGTACCCAGTGGCTCTAGGATGGAGTCACGGGGATGGGTTTTCTTAATGAAATGATATCTGAGATTTGCTGGTGATTGTAGTTTGGATATTGGGGTTGTGATAAAAAGGGGTTGGTTTTAGTGGTTGTAACTTAAAATAAAACAGATTAGAATGTGGAAATAGGTCCCTTGAAGTATCAGGACACTAGGTTTAGGTTCTTTAGGCAAATGAGGGGGTTTTTGGGTATTTACCTCGCATTGGGGAGGATAACATATAGTTATCTCCCAAACCGGATCTTCATTTAGTTATAAAAATTGACCCTCCTTAAATATCTTTGAAAATGGCATTCACTGGCCATTAATGTTCTTAGTCAGTAGAAACACAAGTCTCCTTCCCTTCAAAAGCCATCAGTGCTTGCAAAGCCCTCTTTTATCAGTCTGCAGTCATGGCAAAAACCCGACGAGGCCACAGTTCTTCGTCTCGGCAAGTCGTGACCTCCTCACTCGGGGCACACGGTACCGCCGGTGCTTCCCCCGGCCCTCACAGATCCTACGGAGATTGTTCTGACCTCTAGGTTGCTACCTACCTCTCCCAGGTCGGGTATGACACAAGGACTGGGCCCGGACCCGCAGATCCTCCTCACCCACGACCAGTGCACAAGCCACCTCTACCCAAGCGAGCTAGGACCTCTGGCCCCGGAGAGTCTTCACAGTCATAGCCGTAGGTACCTCCACAACCTCCACCATCTCAGGGAGCCTTAGCCAGCATTCCACTGTCACTTGACTCTATTTTCTCTGCTGTGATGAGGCCACTTTTCCCCTGTGTTCCAATAGAAGGAAACACTGACTACTGCTCAACTTGTTATATGAGAAATTGAAGTCTTGTCCCAATGTTGTTGATGTTAGAATGGTGTTATGCTTATTTGAGTTGATGAACTGTTGAAATTCTTCTTGTCTTCAACCTTATTTCTTCCACATTGAACTAACCACATCTTTTGTGCGTAGGTTTCAATTATAAGCTGAAAAATTGTCTTGCCTCTAAACCTTGCAAAAGTACGGCCTAGCACCAGCTGACCACCTTTAATAGGTCGGGACCCTTTGAATAAAAAGACCCGATGAGTCTTTCAAAAAAGAAGAACAAAAAAAAAAAATTTTTTTATGACGCATATATGAAGCAGGCATAGTCCGAGGTATGTAATGAAAATAACAAAGCTCGATGCCTTAAACCAATTGGTTGGGAGTCACCGACTTTGTTGCTCGTTACATGGGTGGGTAGGTGGAGTTTAGCAATTTGTAGGTGCTAGAGTTTCGAGCTTATTAAAAGTTCGGGGTGAAACCTAAAGAGTTAGTGGTTGAGAAATCCTTATGACTTGATGCCCTAAACCTTAATTGGTTTGGAGTGATCGGTGGACCCTCGTTACATGGACAATTGTGAATTCGATTCCCCTAGCATTGCACCCCTACAACATAAAAAGAGTTGTGCAATAAAAGCGGGTCCGGATCTATTAAGGTTAGTTAGTCTGTTAGAAATAGAAAAGAGCTAGGTTGGGGGGAGAGAACAGTTTGGCAGACTATTTTTGAAAACTAATCAAGTTTACACTTAGGTTTTTGTGGAAGGTTTTAGGTTGGTTCTCTAGGAGTTGACACTGTTTTGATACTTGGATTTGCATAGCACACACTCTTCCTAAGATGGTCTTTGGGTAGGATTTTGGTGACTCTTGTTTAAAGTTGGGCATTATCCCCTCATTTTTGAAAAACCATTTTTTGTGGGTATATGTAGTTCATCTTTCTTTTGATTGCATTCTTCTTATTTCATTGCTAAGGGACTAGCAATGTGTCAGTTGGAGGAGTGATTACTACCCAAATAGTGCAGTTCCATACTCTTAACACTCCGGGTATTGAGCACTTTTTGCATAGTAATCAGCAAAATTGACCTAGTTGGCACGTTAAGGACCTAGCAATGCTTATGATGAAATTTTATAGTAGTTTTTGTAGTTTTCACAGGCTATATATATTGAAGATAGGGATGCAGTTTGAGCATGAAAAAATCAATTGGAACTTAGAGCTGCAGAACCAGAAGGTAGAACCTCAAAAGCAAAAAACAGAGAACAAAGCGAAATTTCGCAACTCCTATGAAATTTCCTAGCCTGCGAAATTTCATTCCATCTTTTTTAATTTTGTCTCTCATTTTCTTTGTTTTCTTCCCAAATTATCCCCATGTAATAGGGTTTAGGTTATACAATTTGGTAATTTGCATTGTTTTGGTGGTATATAATACCCTAAGAACACTTTGTAAAGAAACTTTTAACTTTTGCTAATTGAATTTTGGGGAGGCTTATCGAACAAGCTCCCATTTCCTTTCTTTTTCTCTCATTTTCTTTTCCTTTATCACTGGCCAAATGTTAAGACCTTTCTGTATATATAGATCAAATTTCTACTATTGTTACCAAAGGACTATTACCTAATCCCCAGTAAAGGCATCAAAAACTTGTTGACAAAGATAAAACATGTATGCTCATAATAAAAATGATTTGTCAGTGAATTCATTGAAGATTTAGTTTGGTCAAAATGTTGCAAGTGCATAGGTCGTACAAGTAATAAAGTGGACCTATAAGTCCGGATATCATTCCCATAGAGATAAAAAATAATTTAAAGTTCAACTACCCTAACTACTCAAGTTCCACACTATTTGAACTACCTTGTCTTATAATTTTTAGTAACCTAACTATAATTCTATTGTTTAAATTTCTACATCTATAATAAAAGGGAAATTTAAAATCCTAGACCTAAACTGGACATGAACTAGATTATTCTTTGGAAGTGAACGGGATTTCAACATTTGTGAAATTATCAATTCCTACAACATAATCTAATTCTATTCTTTCATGAATTGGAACCTGAAAATGTCAAGAGGCAAAGTAGTATAGTTTGGATTTCTCCCTTAACCATACATTTCACTGATTAGAGAGTCATGTTCATTTCTGAAACATGTATCTAACCAATTAAATGTAATTAGATTTTCTCTGTAAGATCTAGGTAATTTTCTTTTCCAATACTTCATACCAATTTCTTATGATTGCAGATTTCTTGCTTCCCAAGATAGGGCCATTTTCCAGATCTTTAAAAAATGAATGATGTCTCATCCTTGAGATCTTAAAGAGTTCTCTCTTTCCTTGATTAGATCTAAGCTAACAAAGGATCAAGAACATTCCTCAAGACCAAGGTGAAATCTCTAATTGATTAAATTGTAGATCCTTGACTAATCCTCAAACCATGAGTAAATTGATAATTTATCTAAGTAATCTTTTAGAGCTCATTAGTTCTTCAATAATAGTCTAGCATACCCTTAAGTAATGCATCCATGCTCTCAGGAATCTCCAACTCCGTGTCACTCAGAGGGCCTCTTGGAAATTAGAGCTAGACAACGGTCCTTAATTGGGTATAAGTTACTAATATTGGGAACACTTTACTTCATGAACAACTCCATTCAAATAAATTCGAAATTCACAATCCAAGAAATCTCTCTTTCTAGGTATGCAGGAAAGACCATAACTGACATCGGATCTTTCCCAGCGGAAGTTGGGTTTCAAGAAAACTGAATCGTAGTAAACATTGAAATACTGATCAGGAAATTTCCAATGCAACTGTAATCACCTGAAAGAAATAAATTCCAGCTTGTCTCTGGACTTCATTAGATTCAAACAGTAATCTGAATTGATTTTCAACAATTTAGCTCAACTTCGAAACTTCTAAACAATCTACTGTTTCAATTCCAGTAAACAAATTGAAATCCTATGCTAATTCTTATCGACGAAGAACATAAAATTAAAAGAAAATAAAAGAAAAATATAATACAAAAGAGTCCTTAGCTCCCCAGATTTCGCTGGTTTTCCGCCGACTAACTGCCTCGCTTGCCTCAAATGTTTCTATTTATAGAGCCCCAGAAGTTTGGGCCCTAAATTCGAGGCTACATTATGGATCCCTAATAATTTCTGGCTAAGATGGCACTCTTGGTCGTGACCTGAAAGTGTTGTCGCGACAGAGTTTTAATTCTTTGTTTCAGTTCTCCGTTGCAGCATGCAGCATTTTGTCGCGACATGTTTTTTGTTTCTTCAGCATTTTATTCCGTCACGACAGATATTTCTTTGGCTCTTTAATACTTTGTCTGCAAGGTCTATCATTCTGTTAATTCTATGTTGCGACACTCTCATGTATGGTTACTAGAACATTTATGTTGCGACATTGACAATTGTATTGTGACATTGTTTCTGTGGAGCTTCTTCAATTTGTGTCGAGACCTAGTTTTTAATGTCGTGACAACATTCTTTGTTGGCTTGTTACCTTGATGTTTCTTGTATTATCGGCATTCACATCGTGACGGGAAAGTGCGTCGCGACAAGAATCTTGTCTCCACTTAACTTTGATTTCTTTTCTGACCTCATTTTTATGTTGCGACATAGTCTATTGGTGTAGTAGATGTCTTATGTCACGACTAAGCTTTTATGTTGTGACAAGACTTTTTGCCTTCAGCTCATCTTTGTGTCGCGACCCCGTTCTGTTATGTTGCTACAAAAATTCTCTTCCTTGTGTTGAAGTCTTTGTTGCGACATGGAAAAGTCTGTTGCGACCTTGTTTCTCCGTGTTCAGCTTATTTCTGTGTCGTGACCTTAATATCTCTGTCGTGATATCAAAACTTCTCTTCAGCTTGCAGTATGTCGCAACATTAAACTCTTGTGTTGAAATCAGGTTAGTTCACTAAGTCAGCATCTCTTGTCACGACTTTGTTTCTCTGTCAGGAACAAAAACCTTGTCTTCTAGTGTCGTGACATTCATCACTTTGTCGCGACATCACTTCTTCATACAGTGTCTCAACAAGATTTTTCAAGTTGCAATAATCAGTGTCGCGATAGGTTCCTCCTGGTTTTGACATCCAGCATAAGAAACCTTGTTGCAACATTATCTCTCTTTGTCTCAGTTGACTTGTTACTTTCTTCTCTTGTTCTGTTGTGACAAGATGTCTTTTGTTGCGACACAACTCTTCTTCTATATTTAGTCCCTTGTGTTGTGACAGAAGAAATATTGTCGTGACATTTTTCTTTAGCCATTTGCTTGGACGTTTGTCGCGACACACAAAACTCTGGCGCGACATAGATTGCTGCAATTGCTCTTTGTCTTTTTTTTCTTGTTGAATTTTTCTCCTTTTTGAATTAAAACTTGCAAAACACAAATTTGGTGAATAATTTATAATTTGGCATTAAAACAGATATGAATATACTAAAAATAAGCTAGAAAAATGGATTAAAAATAGATGAGTTTTATAATCATCAAATTCCCCCAAACTTGAAGTTTTTCTTGTCCCCAAGCAAAGAAAAGAAAATTTTGTTTGTCCTCAAACAATTCAACTTTATTTTTAAGGACATTTTTCTGCTTTACACTACAATCCTTTTTGAATCAGCCTCCTAAATTGAAACTAGTTAGTTGCAGCTGGTTTCAAATTTAGCTTTTAATTTAGACTAAGGAAAAATTTTCAATTACTATCACAAAACAAAACTAATGATTTTTGAAATGTAAACAATTCAGTCAATTCATCCTGATATGTGAGTGTGTGATGGTCTTCTTTCCTTTTCTCCTTAGGTACATTATTAATCTTTTAATTCGACACGACTACGTATATCATTTTAGTCCCCTATGCTTGTTTTTCATATTAGTCTCCACTAATGTAGGCAAATACAACCTTCAAGATCAATTAGGTCTTTTAGGCTTATAAAGTTTAGCCTGGGTTATTGGGTGGATAATTGGAGAATTTAGGCTAAAAACTACCCAGATTCCAATCTTCACTTTTTGAATCATTGTCTCTATCCTTCATCCCTTACTTTTCTACTGATGTCAAAAAAGAAAATTTTCCCCCAAACTTGGTCTTGATGTCCATATTCTCATCTTGGTAACTTTATTTACCACCGTCATTCTAATCAAGTCAATTCCTTTAGATAGAAACCCTTTTTTGCTTTTCTTTTCACTTGCCAATTTTTTTTTAGGAATAGTGCAATGTTTTGTCTTTTTAGGCTTTCTACCACTCTTAGAGAACTTTGGGTTAGCAGCTCCCATACCAATTGACATTAGGGTACTAGGTGTTGAAACACCCCTATGGACTTAATTGTTTAAGAGAGGACGACCACAAGACAAAACTGATTCCAATTTGACAATGTACAATTTTTTACTTCTTCTTTGTATTTCTTTTCTTTCCTTCATTTGTTCTTCTCTTTCTTCCATCCTTCATTCTTGTTTTTCCCTTCAAAACAAAATAATATTCCCCCAATCTTGTCATTTTTTGCATGTTGAAGTTCTCTTCCTGAAATTTGGGCAATAAAGGGTTCTTTACTGTAGGATTAGAATAAAGGAAGGATTTGAGGTTCTAATTGCTGGTTCAATGAAGAAATTAGGCAATTTGGCTCAATTCTGGAACTAGAGTGTATGCTTGTGCATATTATGAGGGTAGGTTTGAAGGCTCAATCTTCCAAGGATGGCCTATATCATATACGTTAGTGGTATTGCCTAAGTTCGCCTTGACTAATCTAACAAGTTCCAGGACTGGACTGTTGTTGTGAACCCGAGAAGATGTCCACTAATTTTCACAGTTTTTAAAGGACTCACTTTTTGACCATGTGCATTATTTTCAGGATTTTCTTGACCTTGTGTTTTATACAAAAGTCTCAAAGTCTTATTTGTGTTTCCTATTAGTACATCTTCCTCATCGATCATTCAACTTCATTAAAAGCACAAAGCGCAACTTCCTTTTCCAATTGGGGATTAGCCTACCATAATGCATCTATCAGTGGTTGTTTGGATTTGAATTTTTGTAGTTTTGTTATTTTAATCAAGTAAAGAAGTTCATTTTGATTATGCATTCAGCTCACAACAGTACAACACAACCACAATTGTTCTCAAGTCATTTCACCCAAACATGCTGCAGCAAATAAACTATTTGATCCAGGAAATTGTTTTCTTCTTTATTCAACCAAGCAGATGACAAACATGAAGCAAAAGAAACTAATTAAAAACACACCAATCAAACAAAAACACAATTGAGCAAAAAAAATTTTGCTAAATTTTTTTATTTTATTCAGAGGAATAGGCTTGAATACAAAGAGGATGAGGAGGTGGGAAAGGTAAAGTATTGTTCATTTTTTATTCCTTGCAACCCTTTCCTTGGCTACTTCCATCCTTAGATATTCTTCCACCTCCTCTACTGGGGTGAATTCCTTTTTTCTTGTTGTACTATGATTTTCATTTTTTCTTGTTTTTGTACATGGTGTAGAAGGGCCTTCTCCAATTGAATCTGGGTTAGTATAGGGTATAGGTGGGCTTGTAACACCTTGGGGAACTATAGTGTAGGGTCTACAGTCTGAGATTCGGATTTGTGGCAAGTGTATCTTCTTCTTACTGGAAACTGTCTTCATTCCCCAATTTAGGATCTTGGCATTGCTCTTTATAAGTTCTCGTTGCCTCACAGCTAGAGATTCTAGGAGTGTCCTGTTATTTTTAACCTCATAGCTCATCATGCGAAAACTCTTTTGGCAGTGTCCTAAACTGATCATGCAGTTGTTATCTCTTAAATCCATGCTTGCCTTCAAGGCATTGTCTCTATCTCTCAAGACTATTCTTCACTCTGCGTCCCTTTTCTCTATTTCTATCTTCCACTCTTCATCCCTTTTCTTCAGTGCATCCTCTAAATTTTGGTCCCTTCTTCTGAGCTCTGCACCAAAATACTCATCCCTGAGCTGAAGTTGTGTCTTTAGCTGATTGTCTCTTTCCTTTTTTTCCTACCGCATAGACATCAACAATTCTATCAATTCTTCATGATTGCAGTTCTGCCCTGAACTTTTAGCTTGTTCATGTTGGGTTTGTCTCATTTCTGAGGTGCACTCAAAATTGGCTTTGACTCCTCACGGGCTTGGTGCAATGGACATTGGTTTTCCCACTGTTCTAGCTCAGTGCACCCTTCATTCCCTTTTTCTTCTCTTGTTTCTTTTTCCTTGCCCTTCCCTCTATTCTTTGGTCCTTTAGTTATACCAGTTAGGGTCAGAAGGGAGGCTGTGGGATAGGTTTCCTCGATCCCCCATTCTTCTTCTACTCCCCCTCGGATGCAGAGTCTGGTGATTGTGGCTGGGTGTGGAATCATCCCCCTGTATTTGCTCTCAGAGTAATCCAAGATAGATTTTTCAATAATTTTTCCTACATTTATCTTGCTCTCTTCTCACTGTACTTAAATGCTTAGAAGGCATAAGGATAGAACTGATAAAGTAGAACCATACCTTGGCTTCTTCGATCAGGTCTCCTCTGGCAATGGATTTAAAAGGGGTTTTCCTTGTCCACTTCCATTTGCCTTTTCAACGTGGAAGTAGGTCTACTATTTTATGATGTTCTGGTTCCTTGAGTTGTTCTTGAACTTAGAACCATCCTTTTTCACCCTCAGATTAAATAATCTGTTTATCTTCTCTCTGTTGAACTCTACCCACTAACCTCTGACATATACTTTTTTTCCGTCTTTTTCTACCACATTTGCGAAGAATTCTTTCACCAAAGATGCATAACCAGGTTCTCTATGTTCACCCAATAACTGCCATCCTCTCTTTTCTAGCATTTCAGCAAAATGAAAGATAACCTTTTTGAACCCTCTTTCGGCAATGAAGCCTCTATCTTTCAAACTTCCTTCCATTAGAGTTGCTGCTTTTTCTGAAATAAAGCTCTTTGCTATTTCTTTCATCTATCCTATTCTAGCTTCATCACCTCCCCTTTTTCTTTTTCTTCACTCTTCTCCCTTATGTTGTTGCTTTTCATTTTCATCTTCCTTGTCCTCAACTTGCATGTCTGCTTCCTAAGAATCTTGTTATGTTTCATTTTCTAGCTCAGTGTACTCTTCCATGAGTTCGTTGAGGACGGGAATCAGGGTGGTAAAATTCGAATAACAAGTCGGGCTTAGACTCTAGGGGTTTTAGAGAATGAGAATGTGGAAATTTGAGTGAGAAGTTGAGAAGGTTGAGAGTTTATTAGAAAGGTGGCTCTTCAGTTTTAAAAAATTTTCTATTTCTAAGCAAACTAGTTGATCTTGCCCTTCATTTAATGTTGCGACAACATTGCCCTAGGGTTTGTTTTACAATTAATGCTCTGTTGCGACAAGCAAAAATAGTTGTCGCGACATAGTTTTAGAGATAGAGTCGTTCGATTGTGTTGCGACACAGAAAAATATGTTGCGACATTTCCTTTAGTGCTCTTTTGATTTATGTCGTGACACTGGAAAATTGTGTTACGACATAAACTTCCTTTTCAACTTGCTTTCCAATTCAAGTGTGTCATGACACAGAAAAAGTGTGTTGCAACATTAATCAAAGTTTTCTGAATTTTTACCTTTCTCTTTCTTCTTTCATAAAACAATCAAAGCAATCTACAACCACTCATACTCAATTGAACATAAGTATGAACACTTATTCAAATTGTCAAACTTCTTCAATTCAAGCATGAAAACTCATCTCATTTCTTAATTCAATGTCTTTCCTTGATTTTCAGACTATATGTATATTCAAACATGCTAACATTCCCACCAACTTCAGATATGCATTGTAATTAACTACAAGTTTAGGGAATTAGAATTACTCCCCCTTGTGGTCATTTTCTGCATATTTTCTTTTTGAAACATTGTGCTTCTTAATAAAGATCTTCTTAAATTTTTGCTTCATTGTCTTGAAAATCAACAGCACTAACATAAAACTACTAACAGATTAACTAAAACTTCAAATGCTGAAAATTCTACTGAATCAATTAAACTATTTAAAACTTAAAATTAAAAATTCTTACTTGGGTTGCCTCCCAAGAAGCTGCTCAGTTTAATGTCCTTAGCTGGACTCAGGCTACAAAGTGTCTTCAGTTCTAGTAATTCTCTTTGTTTGCTCCTCTAGTATGAGCTATTCTTCATTAAACCAGTTTCCATGAATGCTTTGTCCTACACCTTCTTGCTTCCTTGCAGTTCATCATTGCCTCTCAATGTAGTTGATGTGAGATCTTTTGGATTGATCTCAGTACTACTAGGAAATGCATTTCTGGATTGGCTTTGCAATGATACTGCTAACTGCCCTACTTGGGTCTCCAAGTTTCTCATTGTGGCATCGGTATTTGTTTGAAACACAATGGTGTTTGCTTGGAAATTTTCAAGGTCAGAAAATCTCTTTTCATGAAGATTCAAAATCCTTTTGTTTTTTGACATGAAATGAAGCATCCTGATCTTCAAAGTTGAGTCCTTTTGTACGATACTCTCCTCTGTGTCCACTCACGCTCACATTTGTTCTTGGAACCTGGGCTGAGCATAGGCTTGCTGGTAATTCTATCCAAGTTTATGGCCCTGCTGTGCTCCTCCTCCATATGAAATGTTTTCATGGTTCCTTAGTGTTGGTGTATAGTGTGTAGGCAAGTTGGGGTTAGGTTTGAAGTGATAACTTCTCTGCTAATTCATATACTTGGTCTCCTCAACTTGGTAGGGCTCTTCTTCAACAAGTCCCTTAGCATTTCTTCTCATTCTTTCTTCAACTGCTCCCACTTCATGTGCAGTGTGCATTCTTCTTTCATTGCTTCGATTTATTATCTGTTTCAGTTTGCTTCTATGGGTCATTCTGTCAAGCCTAGAAGACCATTTCCTTCGGCTTCTTTCTTTATCGCTTAAAACGGATGGAGCCTTTAGTTGCATTTGGCAAGGTCTTCAATCAGTTCCCTTGCCTCCTCTACACTTCTTCTTTTAAAAGCTCCATAGCAGGATGCATCAATTATACCCTTGGAGGCATAATTCATAGCATGATAGAAAATATCCATCAGAGTTGTTAGATCTATTCCATGCATAGGACATCTTTTCAATATTTTGAACCTCTCCCATGCAACATAGGAGCTCTCATCTTCCCACACTTGAAGACAATTATTTCTCCTATTCTCGGCGGTGAGAAATTTGGAGGGAAAAAAATCTACTCATAATGCTTATACCAATTCTTCCCAAGTGTTCAGCGTCCAGCGGTAGTGAGTCGAACGAGGATTCTTTGCCACGTCTCTCAATGAAAATGGGAAGAGTTGAAGCTTGATTACATCTGGTCTCACCCCATTCAGCTTGATTGTGTTTGCCATCGTCATGAATCTCCCCAAGTGCTCATTGGGATCTTCAAAAGGGTAGCCTATGAACTGATGCTGCTGCACCATAGTAATCAAAGCTGACTTTAGCTCAAAATCATTTCCTTCAATAGGAGGTTGCCTCATAGCTGAGTACTCCTCTTGGATAATAGGCCTCTAAAATTCTTCCATAGTGTTAGGCTTTTGAGGTCTCTCTACTTCTCCTTCTTCTTCTGGAATAACTTGCAATCTTACTCTTTGATTTGCCATATTTCTGGATTCTGCACTGGTAACTCTTCTCAGGTTCTGTAGCGTTCTTTCAATTTCAGTGTCCAGAGGCAACATATCTGCTTTTGGTCTTCCATGCATTTAAATTCATCCTGAAAGTAGAAACACACTGAGATCAAATGGAGTTAATGAAATCAAAAATTATATATCTGTTTAGGCTTCCAAAAGTATCAGGTGGCCTGTTCGACCCTCTTGTTAAATTTGTTTAATTGTTTTTAAATTTTTTGTAAAACAAAGAAAAATGTCCAAATTAGCATTTCTTTCTTTTGTTAGAATATTGATTTTTAAATTCCTTTGATCACCGGCAATGGCGCCAAAAACTTGTTATGACATTTCTGTATATATAGATCAAATTTATGCTATTGTTACCAAATGACTATTACCTAATCCCTAGTAAAGACATCAAAAAATTGTTGACGAAAATAGAACATGTATGCTCATAATAAAAATGATTTGTCAGTGAATTCATTGAAGATTTAGTTTGGTCAAAATGCAAGTGTACGGGTGTCTGGAAATAATAAAGTGGACCTGATCCGGATATCATTCCCATAGAGATAAAAAATAATTTAAATTTCAACTACCCTAACTACTTAAGTTCCACACTATTTGAACTAACTTGTCTTATAATTTTTAGTAACCTAACCATAATTCTACTATTTAAATTTCTACATCTATAATAAAAGGGAAATTTAAAATCCTAGACCTAAACTGGACATGAACTAGATTATTGCTGGAAGTAGACACTGGGATTTCACTGTTGTGAAATTATCAATTCCTACAACATAATCTAATTATATTCTTTCATGAATTGGAACCTGAAAATGTCCAGGCAAAAGTAATATAGTTTAGTTTCTCCTTAACCATACATTTCATTGATTAGAGAGTCATGTTTATTTCTGAAACATGTATATAACCAAATACTTATAATTAGATTTTCTCTATAAGATCTGGGTATTTTTCTTTTCCAATACTTCATACCCATTTCTTATGACTGTAGATTTCTTTTTTCCCAAGACAAGGCCATTTTCCAGATCTCTACAAAATGAATGATGTCTCATCCTTGAGATCTTAAAGAGTTCTCTCTTTCCTTGATTAGATCTAAGCTAACACAGGATCAAGATCATTCCTCAAGACCAAGGAGAAATCTCTAATGGATTAAATTGATAGATCCTTCAACTAATCCTCAAACCATGAGTAAATTGATGATTTATCTAAGTAATATTTTAGAGCTCATTAGTTCTTCAATAATAGTCTAGCATACCCCTATGTAATGCATCAATGCTCTCAAGAATCTCCAACTTTATGTCACTCAGATGGCCTTCTGGAAATTAGAGCTAGACAACGGTCCTTAATTGGGTATAAGTTACTAATATTGGGAACACTTTACTTCATGAACAACTCCATTCAAATAAATTCGAAAATCCAAGAAATCTCTCTTTCTAGGTATGTAGGAAAGACCATAATTGACATTAGATCTTTCCCAGCGGAAGTTGGAGTTTCAGAAAAGCTGAATCATGATAAGCTCAAATGCGTCGGAAATTTTCAATGCAACTGTAATCAACTGAAAGAAATAAATTCCAGCTTGCCTTTGGACTTCATTAGATTCAAACATAAATCTGAATTGATCTTCAACAATTTTGCTCAACTTTGAAACTTCTGAACAATCCACTGTTTCAAGTCCAGTAAACAAATTGAAATCTTATACTAATTCTAATCGTGACTGAGAAAATAAAAGAATATAAAGAAAATATAATACAAAAAGAGTCCTCGGCTCCCAGTTTCACTTTTTCCATATTATTGCCTCGCTTTCCTCAAATGTTTCTATTTATACAGCCCCAAAAGTTTTGGCCCTAAATTCAAGGCTACATTTTGGATCCCCAAAAATTTATGGCCCAGATTGCATTCTTGGTCGTGACCTAAAAGTGTTGTTGCGATAGAGTTTTAATTCTTTGTTGCAGCATGTAGCATTTTGTCGCGACACGTTTTTTATTTTGTCGCGACAAAGTTTCCTCTGTCGCGACAGTTCTTTCTTTGGCTCTTTAACACTTTGTCTGCAAGGTCTGTTGTTCTATTCATTCTATGTCGCAATACTCTCAAATATGGTTACTGAAACATTTATGTTGCGACATTGACAATTATGTTGCGACATTGTTTTTGTGGAGCTTCTTCAATTTGTGTCGTGACCCAGAGTTTAATGTCACGACAACATTTTTGTTGGTTCTTGTTGCAATAGTGTTTCTTGTATTGTCAGCATTCCTGTCGCGACCAAAAAAGTCTGTCGCAACAGAGTCTTGTCTCCACTTAACCTGATTTCTTGTTGTTGCTTCATTTTTATGTTGCAACATAGTCTATTGGTGTAGTAGATGTCTTCTGTCGTGACCAAGCTTTTATGTCGCGACAAGACTTTTTGCCTTCAGGTCATCTTTGTGTCGTGACCCCGTTCTGTTATGTCGTGAAAAAACTTCTCATCCTTGTGTTGGAGTCTTTGTCACGATATGGAAAAGTCTGTCCCGACCTTGTTTCTCTGTGTTCAACTTATTTCTATGTCGCGACCTCAATATCTCTGTCGCGACATCAAAACTTCTCTTCATCTTGCAGTATGTCGCAACATTAAACTCTTGTGTTGAAATCAGGTCAGTTCACTAAGTTAGAATCTCTTGTCGCGACTTTGTTTCTCTGTTAGGACCAGAAACCTTGTCTTTTAGTGTCGCGACATTCATCACTTTGTCGCGACATCACTTCTTCATACAGTGTCTCAATAAGATTTTTCAAGTTGCAATAATCAGTGTCGCGATAGGATATTTTATGTCGCGATAGGTTCCTCTTGGTTTTGACATCTGATTACTACCCAAAAAGTGATATTTTACACCCTTATTAATACAAGTTTTGGGCACTTTTTATGTACTAATCAGCCTAATTAACCCAATTGAATGTTAAGGATCTAGCAAAGCTACTAATCAAATTTTGTGGCAAATTTTGTTGTTTTTGCAGGCTTTTTATACCGTAGATAGGGATTCAACTCAACCATGAAGAATCCAAGTTGACTCATAGGCTGCCGAATCAAAAACCAAAAGAAAGAGAGCGGGAGTAGAAGAATTCACGGGTTGCGAAATTTCGCAGCACAGTAAATACTATACACTACATTGATGATTCGTGCCACGCGGGGAGTGAGCGGAATCAGCAAAATTTGTTCCTATGTTCTATCCCTCTTGCCGTAGTCGACTCACTGCCAGCATAAGCGGTCCTAGGGTCGAACACGGGGATGAGTTTTCATCCTATGAATGACTTGCATAAGTGTTTGAAAATGGTGAGGCTTTTGTTTGGATTTGTGGATTTGTTTTTTCAAAGCTTGATGGGAGTTGTTTAGTTCTTGGTCATGTAATGGCTTAAATGAAAGTGTGAAATGGTAACCTTGAAGGTTTAGGTCACTAGCTTGATAACATGGGGGTTATGCAGTGTCCTCGGGTTATATCCTCGTGTTATGGCAAGTGACATATAGTCAAAGCCATAACCGGATCTTTGTTTAACTATAAAACCTAACCCTAGAACCACTCCTATTTGAGTCAACACAGGTAACATGCATTCCACGGCCCCTTCGGTTTAAAGCCCTAACACTCCAGCCTCACAACCTCATTTCAATGGCTCGTAGGAATATCTATTGATGCATCTACGATAAGTATGCCTTTGTACCTACATATGTAGCAAGTATTGACCAAAGTAATGACATTAAATGGCATTAAACCCTAGTTTGAAAAGCTGGGAGCCATAAATACAGTACCTGTAGCAGTTAAAACATGAGGACCACACACTGGCTGCCCCAAAACCAAGCTAAGCAACCTTCTTCTTCGAAATTTATGAAACAGCGAAGCATCCCTGAGTTGTCATCCTAAAGGGGGTGTTTGTGACTAGAAATGAAAGAAAGATGAGAGAGAAGGAAAAGCCAAACCCCCAAATGAAAGGCTGCAGGGAATTCTTGAAATCAAAGTTAGCTAAAGTTGCTTAGGGTTACAAAATCATGAGGAGACTATATAGGCCACCCCGAGTGTGAAAATCTGAGAGATGCAAAACATTGGGCGTCTGAGGACGAGTGGTAATACCGCAGCGTAGTCGTTTGGAAGCTGATTCGTGCCACGGTAGGATGAGCGGAATCAACAAAATTTGTATCCGTAGTTCCTCCCCTCTGCGCGTGATCAAACCTCTTTGCGGCATAGCGGTCTCAGGTGGGAACACGGGGATGGGTTTCTTCGTCTGAATGATTTGAGTGAAATCAGCCAATTGAATTAAATTTGGATTTTGGGGTTGGTTAAAAAACGAGGAAGTGGATGGTTTGCAACTGAAAATAAAATAAATGAAGAAAAATAAGAAAAAGAACTCAAGCAAACATGCCACACACACCAGCTTAAGATCCTAGGTTAACCGAGAGTAAGAGAGGTCCCCGTTCTCATGACATGCAAGTCCCAAATCGCACGGTATAACCTGATCTATGTTTAACTAGCAACTCACCCTTGAAACAACTCCTATTTGAGTCAATACTGTAGCATGCACTCCATGGCCCTCTTTGCGCTTGAAACCCTAACATTCAATATCATCTCGCAGGCTCGTGAAGACTATCTAAAGAACAACAAAGACATCTACCACGCCAATTATGCAATCAACATCCTAAAGCATTTCGAGAGTGATTGCCAAATCAATAACATTAAAATGCTACGCAACCCTAATTTAAGAAACCCTAATATAGAAAATATCATTTTAGAGGCTCGTGTGAAAAGATCCATCTATAAAGAACCACAAAGATGATCTTCAATTAATATGCACCGTATCCCAAAGCATGGAGAGTATCGGGCCAAATTAATGACATTCAATGTTATGCAACTATCATTTGAAACCCTAACCTCGAACCTACCCTCGGTCAAGTAACTAATGATATTAGTGTATCAAAGCTTTTCAAGTATACACTAAACCCTAAAAGCTTGCCAAGTATTGGCCAAGGAAAGTAAATCAAAAGCTAAAACCTAGAGTTGAAAATTTAGGGGGGACCAACAAACCTCGCCGCATAAGCAACCAAACAGCTTTAGATCTCACCCCAAAGAATTCTTTACTTCAAGAAGGAAAATGATTACGCTCATCCTCCAAGTTGTCATCCTTCGAGGGTGCTCGCAACCAAGAGCGGAGAGAAAGAGGAGAGAGAGAAGAGAGAGAAAAACTGGAAAGAAAATAAAAGCCAGCCGAGATATTTATCAAAGATTAAAGTTAGGGTTATAAACTTATAAGGTGGCTTATATATTGAAACCTGGGTGTCAAAGAAATACAAGAAAAAAGCTCAACAACTTGGCTAAGTTAAAGGACAAGAGAGTAATACACCCTCAAAATTGAAGCCTGTTGCATTATTAATTACAAAAGGATGATTAAGGTAGCACTCGCTAGGGCATTGTAATTGGGCTAGGTAGCTTAAATCACCAAGAGATAATGAAAACGCAAAATTCTCGCCAGCAGCGGTGATTTCATGCATAATAAATTCTCGCTATGGCTTAGCGAAATTTATGTGAGAGCAATGTGTGTTTTTTCGCTAGAATGTTGCTTTAGCGAAAATTCGTCTGGGCCAGCAGAAAATCACAATTCATTCAAGCCGCGAAATTTTCGCTTAAACCCGCGAAAGGGATCCTCGCACATCGTCTATCACGCTTCCCGCATCCCGCAGATTTTGCCTCTCTAATCTTCTTTTCTCTTTCCATTTTCTCTTCTTCTCTTGGGCTCTCGATCTATGATGTCAGTTTGACTTAATTCTTCGTGCTTGACCGACTCACTTCTTGGCATGATTATCTCACAAAACCAAAATTGCCACAAAATGCGATCAAAGGGAATAATAGTGTATCTTAATATGTAAATCAAGACCATAACACCAGTACAGCAAAAGCGCCAAAAACCTATTAAAATGGTGTGGTTCGGTGCACTGGGCAATTTTACATCACACCTAATCAGCTGTTAATGCATAGTCCCAGCACGAAAGAAGAAAGAAAGAAAGAAAGAAGATAAAAAGATAACAAAAGAGTGTGCACAAAAAGGCTAAGTCTAAAGTGGTCGTGAAGAAGGGCAATGCCGAACTCTCAAGTAAGAATCATCAAAGTCGCGGTTCAATAACTATCATGAAAGAATAAATACCATACAAAATCGAGTATCAAAAGAGTCTCCATCTCAATGAATCAACAGCCCACCAAATCTGGGCGTCAGATCGAGATACTCACAATAAATCCGCTAAACCGCACTCTCCCCCAACCTAGCGCTTCACACACGACCTGGTACGCCAATCCAACTCAACAGATCGTGGACCACCTCGATCCATAATTTTTTATGCCAGGTAATGCCGAGGAACCGATCCTACCAGCGTCCATTCGAACGGATCTACCATGACTCCCAACCACAGAGAACAGGCCAGGCACCAAGTCATATCGATCTTTCAACAACTCTTCAGTTTCCTCGCACTCCCGACCGAATGATCGGATTCCAGGTGCACCACAACTCGTTCAAACCCACCATCCACCATAGCGAACACGGTAAGTCTGGGTGACGAACCGCTGAAGGCCTAGTGTTGACCGGCTTTGAAGTTACCAACCCTCCGACCAGGCCTGCTCAAGGCAAAGCGCTATAATTTTGCATTCTTTCTTTTCTTTTTCTTTCTTTCATTTCTTTTCTTTTTCTTTCTTTTCTTCTTTTTTCTTTTTCTTTCCATTGTGTGGGTCCTAACCTGGTTTAAGAACATGGTCAATGAGTTAGGGTAGGTTATGCAAATTACGAGGGTGCACAATAAAAAAGTTCTATCATTGAAATCTAATATTGTGTGGTTAGCTAAAGGTGGAAGTAGAAAAGGTCGAAATCAAGAATTCAACTAATCATTCAATTAACTGGCACATGGAACCAATCTAACATCATCAATAGTCTGACAAAGCTTCAATTCTTTCGGGGCCACAAAAACACGTGTTACAGCAGAAACCACAAAAAAGTCACATAAAAACTGTCCAACTTGAAAAAGTAAGTCGTTTATACCAAATAGAAGAACCATAACACCGAACACAAAGCACAGCTGCAAAAAACAATAACAGTTATGAAACGCAAAATCCACTTCCTTGTCAACCTCCCTCAACCAAACATCTCAGAACCGAATGGGGCCTCATGAAGGAAGGCACTTAGAGAAGGGAAGTGTTAATACTTCCATGATGGTGCCGTGATCATTTCTGATAGGTGACTGTAAGCTCTTCCATCGACATCGCTATTCACTCGTCATCAAATAACAAGTTGGGGGAGTAAGAAGAAAAGAGAGAAAAGTGATCCAATGATCATTTCTAAATGTTTTCATCTCAAGGTAAAGTGTCAAAAGCCTGTTCTTCTGGTCATATTTGGACTTAGACTCTAAGCTTCCAACTGCAACCAAGGTTAGAACGCCCAAAACGGTCCCGCCGATTTAACATGTTTCTAAACAAAATTGGGAGGCAAAACTGTAAGTATATGAAAATTTTCGCATATAACTGGCTAATAATAAATTAGCTTTAAAAATCCTGATTTCGCTGTCATGTTAAAATCTACTGCCATAAGTTCTATGAGTTTAAATTTTTCGAGTTGAGATTTTTTTTTTGGAAAGAAATTCAAATAAAATAAATAAATAATTATTAAAAATAAAAATGAAAAATAATAAAAATAATAAAAATAAAATAAAAAACAAAATTCTTTCAAATATTCATATATAAATATATAAAAAACCATTTTTTTTTAATATATATAATAAAAAGAAAAAATAAAAATAAAAGGAAAATATTTTACTGTAAATGAAGATATAAAGAAAAACAAACGTTTTTTTTTATATATGTAAAATATGTGTCAGCAAAATAAAATAAAAAACAAATTGGAATTATCAGAAGACCGCTTTGTCTTGTAGTGGAAAGACACCGTGCATTTCCGCGCCAGGATTTTCAAGCAGCGTCGACTTCGCTTGAAAGATCTGTTCCTAATAAATTTTTCGGGTCGCTTCTCACAAGATTTTCATGTTAGCTTAAATTTGGCTAGCTTAGCTTAAATTATACTAGTAAAATTTCATACATTGGGCTTAGACTGCGAAATTTTCAATGAATTGCGAAAATCTCGCTTCGCTCGCATTTTCATAATATATGCTTCAAAATTCTGCACAAAGTTTTACAAAAAATTAATGCAAAAAATTGCGTAAGAGTAAAAATTAATCTAAAAACATAAATTATATTCAAAATTAGAGAAAACTAAAAAGAAAAATTATAGAAATCAAAATAAAATACGTATAAAATAAACTAAACAAGAGAAATTAAAACAAAGCGGGGGGAACGAAATGTCGAGTCCGCGTCAAACTAACCCGCATCTAACTAAACCATCAGGTTATGCAATGTGCGCTTGCCATCTTTCTTGATGTAGTGGCAAAAGCTCGAGCAATGGCTATTAGTCTCGAGATAAATTTCCGTGATGACATGCAAGGTCGATGGAGCCGCGTTCGAGTTTGGCTTCATGTTGGTTGTGGTGCAAAAGAAGGTAGAAGGAGTACAATTGGTTTCATTATCCGAGGAGCTAACACAAGAAAGGTGGTTGTAGGTGATCTTATCAAGTGGGGGTTCAGGGAATTGGGTCATGACATGCTGGGATCATCATCTTTCTCCACTACCCCCTCACTTATCAAGGCACTATTCTCGTCTCCTTCTTCTTTCCAAGGCCAACACCGATCCCGCATCCCTGGTAGCTTTCTGTAGAGGAGCTTCTACTATTAATTCCACTTTCAATTCCTCCCGAGGCCGTGCTCAGCCCAAGCCAACTAAAAATTGTTTCAACCAAGCACTCTTCCTCCAAATTCCTCCTCTTACGAAACCGAACGGTGAGCTTTTGAGATGGATTCTCGCAGAAGATGTCCAATTTGATCAATTTACTGGGACCCATCTACCTCTTTTTATCGAGAGTCTCAAACTCACCCCGCTGATCGCCCGTGGACAATTTACTATTGCCTCCTATATAGTCCGTCCACTACTGGCTTCAAATTCAGATGCTCACACAGCCCAATATGGGAGTAACAGCAAATATGGTTGTCACGGAAGTCGAGTAAAGTGTGGGAGAAGGTGAGGTATATAAGCCGAGGAACATTATAGACAGTGCACTATCCATCATAGTTCATTCCTCATAGAATGAAGCTCGTTTGGATTTCCCTCTCCTGTAGGTTGGCCGATTGCTGCCGCGAGGTTCCTATACCCTCATTGTCATGTAAACTCAGTGGTTACCCTCCCGATCAGACATCGCTTCCAGTATGGGGGTTCCATTTTTCTCTCAATTCAAAGCCAACAGGTGTTTGAACTGGTAAAAGAAATAAGGCCACAAAAACAACATTTTAAACGATCCCGCAAAGACTTTTTTTTTTTTTTTAACAAAGTGAAATAAAACTAGCAACAGATCAGCTGATAAAAGGAAATTCACCAAGACTTATGGTGATGAGGATCACAAGTGTTCCACATGTTTCTCCTTCACTCAGACTAAGGCACCATCCCCAAGAATCTACGCCATTTGATCTGCGCTACTGAGGCGAGCTTTAATCAACAAAATTTGTATCCGTAGTTCCTACCGCCGTAGGTGAGAGTCAAGCTACTCGCAAGATAGCGGTCTAGGGTCGAACACAAGATGGGTTTTTCAAGATAAAATGATTTGAGGAAATCAACCGTGAATTAAATTTGATTGGGCTCGGTTAAAACAGGGGGAAGTTGACTGGTTATGCAAGAACCCTGTTAGATCCTTCTGTTATGGCAAGTAACATATAGTTAAAGCCATAACCGGACCTTTGTTTAACTATAAAACCTAACCCTAACTAATTCCATTTGAAATAACACAAAAATATATCCACAAAACTTCAACGAAAACCCTAACACTAACCTCAGCCATTTCAATGGCTCGTAAAGACTATCTAGAAGAATAATAAAGTTAACATCACTGCCAAGTATGCACTGCACTCCTAAAGCATGGTACAAGTATTGACCAAAGTGCACGACATGAACATTAAATGGCATTAAACCCTAGTTTGAAAAAGTCGGTTTGCTAACATGAAAGACTGTAGCGCTAAAAACATGAGTGGACCAATTAATCACCCCAAAACCAAGCTAGCACCTTCTTCTTCATACATACATGAGGCTTAGCCAAGCATCCCCAGCCACATCCTAAAGGTGCTCGCTCTAGAAAATTAAAAAAGAAAGATGAGAGAGAAGAGAGAGAAAAGCAACCCTAAAATGAAAGCCGCTGAATTCTTGAAATCAAAGCAATGTTTTCAAAGGGTTACAAAATCATTAGCGAGAGAGGCCAAATCACCCAAAGTGTGTGAAATACAAGAATGCCTAAAACATTGGCTCATATAAGTGTGAGATATGTGGTAATACACGAAACTATAGTCATGTTTAGGGACATCTGTGCCACGTAGGGTGGCTTTAACAAAATTTGTATCCGTATTCCTAACACGCATGATATATAAGGTGGCATAGCGTCAAGCACAAAAGAAGATAGAAGTGTGTGTCTGAATGAACATGGTGGACAGTTTTTCAGATAAAATGATTTGAGTGAAATCAAATCAGTAATTTAAATTGATTTTGGGGTTTGCTAAAAACAGAAGTGGGATGGTTTGCAAATCAAAAAAGTAAAATGGTTATGTTAAGAAAAAGAACTCCTTGAAGCACAGAAATACCTAGTTTAATCCAGCAATCAGAGAGGTCCCAAGACTTCCTCAAGACATGCTGCAACCCAGGTCCATAACGGACGATGGGCAGAACTAGCAACCTCACCCTCGTAAAAAACAACTCCTATTTGAGTCAATACAGTAGCATGCATCTATGGCCCCTTTGCTTGGAACCCTACACCAATATCATCTCGCAGGCCTGAAAAAGATTCGCATCTAAAGAACAACAAGATCACTAATTGCACCGATCCGCCATGAGAGTATCGGGTCAAACGACACATTAAATGCTATGCAACCCTGGTTCTAAGAAACCCTAACATATAAAATATCATTTTAGAGGTCAGAAATATCTAAAGAACCACAAGACATCTTTCACTCATATAATCATCCTAAAGCATGGAGAGACACTGAAACGACATTCAACATTATAATCATCGGGCTTGAAACCCAACTCTTAACTACCTCAATTAGTGCAAATCATAGAATGATATTAGTGTATCTACAAGTTTCAAGTATACACTAAACCCTAAAAGCCGTCGCCAAGTATTGGCCAAGGAAAGTAAATCAAAAGCTAAACCTGTGTTGAAAATTTAGTAAGACTGAAACATAAAAACTCACGCATGAAAATGCAATCACCAAATAGCCTTAAGATCTCACCTCAAAGAGCCTTTTATCAAGAAGGAAGGTTTTAGCGTCTTACTCCAAGTTGTCATCCTTGGAGGTGTTTGGCAACCAAGAAAGGGAGAAGAGGAAAGAGGAGAGAGAAGAGAGAAAACTGGAGTTAAGGCAAACGCTTCGAGATATTTATCGAAAGATTAAAGCAGTCATAAACTTATAAGGTGGCTTATAGGCCAACCTAAAATGTGTGAAAATACAAGGAGTTTCCAATAACTTGGCTAAGTTAAAGGACAAGAGAGCAATACACCAAAAATTGAAGCTCATTGCATTAATTGTATGTAAGAACATTGAGCAAAGAATTTCGCTATAATACCTCGCTAGGCAGCGAAAACTACCAAGAGATAGCGAAATGCAAAACCACTGTAAAGGGTGATTTATGAAGGCAAATGTAAATTTCGCAGTTTAGAATTTATGGAGAATGTGTTTTTCACAGAACAAATGTCAAATAAAATTTCGTCTCATTTAAATCACACCACGAGTCACGAATTTTCGCTAACCGGTAAATGTACGCAAAGGGACTTCGCACATCTGGTCATTGTTTTTCCCGTATCCTCGTGCATTTTTGCCGTTCCTCGTCACTTTCGCCGATTTCTTCTTTCCTTTCCTTATCCATCGGCGACGCCTGTTTCTTGACTCGGTCTGCAGCGGTGCTTGGATCGACACTAACACTTTTGCATGATTATCTCACAAAACTCAAAATTGCCACAAAATGCGATCGCGTAATAATAAGTGGACCTTAATATGTAAATTGGGTTAATTATAATTAGTACACAAAAGCGCCCAAAACCTATTAGAAATAGTGTGGTTCAAAATAGCACTGGGGCAATTAATCAGAACAAATACACAAAATTAACAAAAAGGTGAATCGCTTATATACAGAGAATTTCGCTAAGATATAGAAGTCTGGGTAATTGCATTTAGCTTGGTCATGCCACAGAGATAGCGAAATCGAAAGGCTATCTACGGTGCTGGAGCTACAATAGCGAAATTTCGCTGCCACAAACAGAAATGTATTAAAAAAAAGATATATGCGAGATGCAAATTGGTTAATTTCAGGCTGAAGGCTAGATAAGCTTAAATTCAGTCTAGCTTAATTTTCCGCTAGATTTGCAATTATTATGGTTATAAATTTTCAACTAATAATAATCCCAGCTAAAATCTTAATCGAGCATAAATTTCCCTGGTTACCTGTTTGTTTGATCAGACTACATTTGGACATCGTAGACCTTTTCATTTTGTTTATTTCTTCCTCAATTGAGACATATGGAAATAGTTTCACCTTCATGGTTCAGCACATCCCATATCGAACTCGGGGCAGCGGCCATATATAGGCACAAAACCCGCAAAAATAATCAAAAATAACCGCAATGGCATAAGGCGATAGTCGAACCTGGTGGTGGGGAACAATCCTAATCGCTTAATCGATGATTAGTGCTAAAAAGTACCACATGTAAAAACCACTATTCATTAGGCTCAAAATAAGATTCGGGGTACACTAACACCAGACCCTTTAACCGGATACGCCATATACGTATAGTCCTTCAGCAATGCTAAATAATCAGACATGGCTACCGTGGGATTTTACAAAAAGTGTATACTAAGCCTGTGAGACAGAGAAGGCCACCTTTAAAATGAAAAATTTACACTGTTAGGAAACCGACATGAGAGCAAGGCAGTCATGGGGTGCAAGAACAACTCACAGGGTCAACATCGGATCCAAAGAATTCAATCTAAATTTCCACCAAACGCATGATTCCTAATAAATGTAAGATCTGAAGAGCCAATAAATCCAAAAATTATTCCTCCCTCAACCGAATCCACATGGCCTTAAACTGAACAAATCCAAAATATTGTGAAAAGCTAATTTTTCTTTCTTTATTTTCCACTTCATTGTGGTGCAATGCTTAAACTCGACTCACTCAAAGTCCGTGGGTCTCTCACCGATGATCCTAACCACTAAGGTGCGTTTAGGGCATCAAGCCAAAAGGATCACTTCGAACACAAACTCGCTGTGCTTCACCCCGACTTCAATAACTTCGAGAATCGCTAACTACAACACGCCACACTTACCCATCTACCATAACGAACATCATCGATGACTCCCAAACCACCAAGGCTTAGTATCGCTCAAGCTTCTTCACCATACCCCCTGACCGCTCCTAAGCCTTCGCATGCAAGCACGACTTTATTTTTCTTTCTTTCTTCTTTCTTTCTTTTGCTTTTCTTTTCCTTTTTGGAAGACTATCGTCTGCAAATATGGGTAGTCATAAACCTGTTCATAAGGCCAACATGTCGGGCTACGGTACAGTAAAGTGAAAGGAGGTACAAAATTTCACAAATCTATCAAATATAAAACCGTGGTGTGAATTAGCTAGCTGAATGTCTGCTGAAACAGACGAATCTTAATCGAACAAAAACCAGATCCATGCATGGAAGAAATTGTTCTAACATTAAGGTAAAATAACAGGTTTCACTCTCCGACAAATATAATTCAATTGTCTAATTAAAAGCAATTCAATCGTCTAACTAAGATAAGAAATGGATAAGACAAACGAAATAAAAAGGATGTGCAAAAGAAGGAAAAATGCAGGCATCTGAAAACAACCAGACATGGTATAAGGAAAATTACCTTTGAACTCCGTCATGGCAGAAACGTAAAACTACGCGGATAGAACCGCACTCTCGGGCAGAGTCCAAAGGGCATTTTGTTGCGTTATCAAGTAGCTTGTCAACACAGCGAAATCAAATGCCCGACGCAGACGGCAATACCACAAATTTGAACAAAAGGAATTTGTAATCAAACTAACAAATGAGGAACAAAGGGTCAGAACCAAAGGTAAACTGTTCCTGTGACTATGGATTGGTAGATTTGTGTGGAGGGTCCAAATGAGAATTTCCTCCCCAGCGGCTCGCCGTTGACGCTCTTCTCACCATCCATTATCTCGAACACTTCAAAACATCTGGACTACTAGGATTCCATCGGTAACTATCGGGTGTCATACAATGACGACTGGTCCACCGACTCGAAATGTTCCGGTATGAAGATGGAGTTTGAGTCGTGAGGAAGAATCCTGATCCCCAACAAACTCCTTCCCGCTGACACCATTAGCTCAATCATGCCATCTTTTTTACTCTTTTCCTTTGCAATCTTCACCCGGGTGAGCATCATTCCAGATTTCTTCCAACCCATTCAGAGATCATGGAAATCCTTTCTCACTGGCCCATCGGTCCATGTTCAGCTGATTGCCCACTATGCCTTTGGTATGTAGTGTACTGACATCTCCACTGGAGGTGACATGCCTTACCAGACTGTGGGACATTCCTGTGATTGTCTGGTAAGCCGTCCCGTAGCTCATTACGGGCCGACCAAGCAATTTGATGGACCTAATCTTTCCGCTGTGTTGTGTTTACCACCTTCATCAGAATGGTCTTGACTTCCAAGCGTGCTCCCACTCGACCACTTGTTTCGAGGATGGTATGGCAAAAAGCCAGGTTTCACACCATATTTAATACCTACATGAGGTTCTCCTTCTGGTTTGTTACAAACGTGAACCCCAGATCGTTAGATATTGGCTTTGATCTCAGAACCTTGAGCGCACATGTCGGTTTTCAGAATGGCACCACCCAAGTCTACCCGGTCTCATATGGGATTACTATTTCAACTTGATTATAAACGATTACATATACCACTCCACCGTTATGTACGTGTGACCCAGCAGGACGTGGGAGGGTCCCAGAAATCCATGCCCCGTAAAACGATCAAAAGTCTCGACTACTAAATCATCTGGTGGCACTATAGTTGGCGATCTGCCGCGGTACTCCCCCGAAGCCGCATCTATCAATAGCTTACCAAGACATTTGGTGTGCTCTGAATATGAAGCGTGAGAAACCGCATCAAAGACTTCACATCGCCTTCTTCGAAGAAATGACCACAGCGCTCCGCTGGCAAAGCGCGCGGGGCTGGCTCGGCACCCCATCAAGCCTCCTCAAAAAGACAGCACATCTCCTCCTGAGATTATTTGATCTTACGTATTTAGTCACAGGCTACTTTTCCTAATAATAAGAAATTTTGATCTTAGCAGCAAATACTTCCTATCCTTGCTCTTTCCACTCACCGATTTCCGTGGCGCGAGGAAATTAGCAATGTGACATACTACAAAGGAGGCTTTCCACAGAGACAGAGACTCTTCACAGAAATCTCATCATGGGGCCAGTGTCATGTAATATCATGAACTCCGAGAGATGATCTCGCACTACATTCTTCTACCTTTTCTTGTCTTTAATTGCAGTGTGTTAAAACTTCGCAGAAGAACCCATCTGATAAGCCTTGCTTGCATTTTGTCTGGGTCAGAGAAGATTTAGTTTTGGGGCTTTGTCCTAAAATGGATATATCCACACCCACCAAGTAAGCTCTGAATTTGTCTAAAGCATAGACCACCGCTGCACACCTCCTTCTCTCGTAGTGGTATAGTTCCTTTTCAGGCTTCATTCAAGGTTTTGCTTGCATTGTAATGACTATCCAAAATATACCCTAGTAGTTTTCGACTTGTTTAGTATATTAAAAGTTAAATATGAATTTTCTAAAATAAAAATGAGGGACCCTAGTTTATGATACAAGGGCAAATCTTAATTTATTAAAAAGGATATATGAAAGTCATAAAAGAGGAAAGATTGGGGTCAAATGAGAAATTGGCATAAGTTGATTTTCAAAAAGGGAAGAATTTGGGGACCAAGATGCAATTATGGAAACTTAAAGTAAAAATGGATTTTTACTTGGCCAAACATGGCCTTAACTTAAAAATGGACTTAAGACCAAAAATTGGTCTCATTTGGTGGGAGACCAAACCGTAGAGAGAGAGAGAGGGGAGAGAAGAAGGAGAGAAGAAGAGAGAAGAAGAAGAGGAAGAAGAAGAAGAGAAGAAGAGAAGGAAGAGAAGCCAAGATCAGGCTATAAGGCAGGAACCCAGATTTCCGTATGGAACCATACGGGCTTTTATAGCTTGGAATTGTTTTCTCCATACAATTGCATGGTTATTATTAGTTGGTTCCAAAACCTAGGGTTTTGTTACATAGGATTTCTTCCTAACCCTAGAATTCTTAAAAGTGTTTGCAAACCTTGAATAGACAAGAAGCACATGAAATCTTCTGAGGATGGATTCATAGTCAAGGAGTAAACGAGTTAGGTTTAGAATAAACTCCTAACTAATCTACATGATTGGGTTGAGTATGGATAATAACCCATGTTAGGAGTGGGTTTGAGTGATTCATGATAAATGGTTGAAAGAAAATAGAAGTATTGAAAGAGGAAGTTGAGTAGAAAAGAGTTTATGAGACATATGGAGGGTCTTCGGGGCGTGATGAAGTATAGAGTTGAATCAGTTGAAACACATGGAAAATGAGAGAAAAACACACAATTTGGGAATTTCGGGTGTCATGTACCGGGTATTCTTGAACTTGTACTGCATCGTACAACTTGATTCGGTTTCAGTGAAGACCGAAATGCAGATAAATTTGTATCTGCATAACTCATTTCGTTTTCCGCTTTGACCGCTTTTAGTATTTTGGCCAGCACTTACTCATTTTTATCCGACGGTGATTCAAGTGGCCAATTAAAATAGCCTTCATGATAATAAAACTTTAAGAAAAGATATCGCCAAATTCCTGATCCGAAGTGGCCCAAAAATACACTCGAAGGGGACCATGTAAAACCAAATTCTGGTTTCGTTGAACATAGAGAAGTCCGGTTGTTCTGACACTTGAGTTCCGGTATTCAAATGGTGATTCCAGTTGGAATAGAACCCTTAGCACCAGTTTCTTTAAATGAGTATAAGGACCTAGTGTCAAAATATGAAGTTAAGACCCCGAAAATGAGTAATACAAAAATCGGCTACTAGAAAATCTCCAGAATGACTGGGGCTGGTATGGAAACGTTAGCAGAAAATCTTTAGTTCGATGATCTCGATCGATTGATTCAAATTCCTAGCAAATAGATTCATGTGAGGAATAAGAAAATATGAATGAGGATTCATAGACATCATACTTCATAAGTATATGAAGTGCTATATGTAATAGCCATGAAACAAGAAAATATAGAAAATGCAATATGTATGTATATGTTCATATAAAACATGAATATGATATTAATATAGATATAAATAATAAGTAAGATATGATAGTATAAGTCATAAGATATATAAGATACAGTAGATATTATAAGATACGATAGTCTAAAAGTACACAATTGATATACATAGAATATAAGATTATATTGTCAGGAACATACTGTCTTGGCATGAAACGAATAGATGGAACATGATAGAAATATAGAAAGTATATATGAGTAGATAAAGACATGACAGAATATGTAAATGATAGGAATATAGCAGATAGATATACCGAAAGGAATAAGATGGAGTCACGCTTAGGAACATAAGGGCAAGGATAGAAAGACATACAGAAATGATAAGAACGACAGAGATAAGCAAAAGAGATGACAAAGCATAGAAATGAGAACAATTGCATATGATAGGTACATATAGTGAAATGTGAATGAGTGAAAGCCTATGCTGGATTATAAAGTACGAGGATAGCTAAATCATGATAGAAATGTATTAATGATATAAAGAGATATGAATATATGATTACAAGAGTGCATAGATGCATTCATGAAATATGATAGACAAAACTAAATGATAGAAAAAGATATGAATATATGTATTATATATATATATATATATATGAGAATCGAAATGTGAAAACTATTAGCTTATGAGAACTGGACACAGAGTAAAGTGACAACGATATAAGATATGCATAAGCAAATATGAAATAATACTATTCATGCTTATGAGATATGTACGTAAAATGTAATAAAGTCGATATTGTCCCGCTTAGGACCGGTAGGGATAGATAGGCATGCCTAGGGAAGATAAGGCCAAGGCAAAGATATTCACATGCATTTAGCACAGGCCCCGTTTCGGTCACAGAGAGATAAGAGATCCTCACACAAATGGCCTGCAAGGCGTCACTATTAGACAGATCGCCAGACAAAGAGGTACCTATGTACTGATAGCATATGACATAGGTCATCACAACAGACAAAGGATGATACCTTCCTGAGATATCAGACAGATCGTCATATAAAGGATATACTTCGTACACATAGCTCGTATCCGCTAGACATGAAACCAAAAAAAGGAAATGATATGTATAGAAGATAATGACCGATATGAGAAGCATACAGCTCGCTTATGCGATGAAAGTACGTATAATTACAAGAACAAGTAGTACGTGATAAATTGGATATGAAAAAATAAGTATATGAACACAAGAAAGTAATAAAGTATACAAAAGCAAGCCAAAGTATGGGATAGATAGAATAAGAAAGTACAAATATAGTATGAAGTATAGGAATGGGGTAGAGGATAATGTGGATATGAAAAGTATAAGACGAACACCTATAATAGGAAAGTATACAATAGTACAAGTATGAAAAGGTAAATGCAATAAATCATAGAACCGGAAGATGAGCAAGATATAGACTAGACATGCTACAATCTCCGACAAAGAATAGGAACATTGAAAAGACATATAACAAGCGTGAAAGATGAACACGGTGTGGATAAGTATAGAATATAAAGTACTCAAATAGGAATACAAAAAGTATAAATAGTGCTGAGATGCAAAGACATAGAACATGTAATAGAAAAAAAGATTGACATGCAATAGAATATCGTGATGATAAGGAAATTTCTCACGCTATAGAAAATGTTTAGATATATATAATGTATATGTATGTTTCTGTGACAATACATTGGTGGTTGTCCATGCTATATTCCAATTGTTGCAAAGCTTGAAGACGTGTTCAACTGTGTAGGTACGTAGCTTTAAAGACAAGGGATAAAGACGTGATACCACATCAATAAAGCAGCCGACTCGTAGATAGGTGCTCACTCGGGCCACGCTCCTATAATCTCCGATGTTCGGTAATAGAAATCGCGGCATGTATAAGGAGACGACTCAGATATGTGTATAGATCAGGACTTTGACACCACCCTGGTAGTTCTTTTCAGACATGTACAAATGATTTTGTTATTACCGAAATTGTTTGTGCACCAACAGGCAGTACGCCGAAAGAACAGTCAATGAGAGTCCCAAGACAAAGATAGTATAGATAGTGATCGCGCCCACTTCCTACCGAATCCGCCAATCTGCCTGCCGGACGGCGTGACATGGCAGAGATCATATGAGGTTTTCCATCCTCTCGCTGGCATTATCCATCGCAAGATCGACTTTGCATCACATCACGATTAAATCCAGAATCGCCAATTAAAAAGGCTTTGTTAACGGGCGCTGTCAAATAATTTCAAACTCTTCAAAGCCTCCGCATTCATTTTCCCAAACAACCGCATCTTTCTGCTATTTCAGATGTGGGTTTAGCAATTTCGAGAAGTCCTTAATGAATCTTCAGAAGCTCAAGATGACCAAGGAATTGTCTAACTGCTCTTTACATCTGGCTGGGATGGCAAGTGGGGGAAATAAGTCTAATTTGCCTTTATTCAACTTCTATTCCCGAGATAATGTGCCCTAGTACAATTCTCAAGTTGACCATAAAATGGCACTTCTCCCAAATAGCACCGTATTCTATGACCTCTCACGCTTCCAGATTAGTCAGACATTCTTCAAAATCGCCTCCATATACCGTGATGTCATCCATGTATACCTCCATTATGCGCTCCACCATATCGCTGAACATACTAAGCATACACCTCTCAAATGTGGCTCGGGCGTTGCAAAGACCAGTGCCAAGATCGTCCTATAAGCATATGCCAAATGGACAAGTGAAAGTGGTCTTTCCGGTCCTCCGTGCACCCTTATCCGAAATACCCCGAATACCCATCCAAAAGCAAGAACGGGTGTCCCAAACTCTCTCACATCACGATAAATAAAATTAAGGTGGGTGTGGGCAGCGATCTTTTCCGGTTACTCATCGAGCCTCTCTATAATCTACGCACACCTCCAACCTAGAGTAAGCCCAGACACCTCTCCCCTTTTCATTTCTTACGCTTGTCACCGACTTCGGGCACCACCCGGGTGGGCTTACCCAAGTGCCATCTAAATGGGTAAATGATACCTACGAGCAATTTCAGGACTTCAACGCCAACTACTTCCCCCGCAAACGGGATTCAACCTCCGCCGTGGTCGCCAACAAATTTTTAGACTCTTTTCCGAAATGACGAAAGTGCATTGTCGGGTTTATGCCTTTTAGATCGTAAATTTTCTGTACCCCACGCTCAGCTGCTCCTTTCGGCGGAGGCTCACCGTGTCAATTGTGGAAGTGGTCAGGATGAAACCAACCGGGCACCGCCATTTTCTTCCGCAGTATACTTCCAACTCAACCGGGAGTGGCTCGAGCTCTAGCCGTCAGGGTTCCTTTGGTCTGCCACCATTAATGTAGGTGGATTTCATCTCTTCTCCTCCAAGATCTCTGCACTAAACTCATGCCTTGGGATTCTTGTTGCTCTCAGGCACTTAGATAACTCGTTAATAAATTCGCACTTGCCGCTCATTAGCCTGCTCTTCCAAAATCGTGATCTATTATAATGCACTTTCACGGGTCATCTTCCTCCGAGTGCATATGCCTTTACTCAAACAGTACCATTGAGTTCTAAGGTCATATTCCCAAACGTGAGTCGCATAACCCCATTCCCAGCTTATTATGGCATTCAAGTACAAGAATGACCTTCCTAATATGAGGGCACAGGATCGTCTCTACTACAAATCCGGCCTCGTGTCAAGTACGACAAAGTCTATCGGGTAGTAACTGGTCCACTCAGATTAAGACATCCCCAATGATCCCTTCAAGATCTTTAGTTAAATCTATCTGGCTAAAGGATGTTGGGATGGGGCTGGTTTGAACCTCCCAAACCCACACGTACATGGAATACTAAGAAAGAGGTTCACGCTTAGCTCCCAAGTCTAATAAAGGCTTTCTCCACACCAATGCCTCCTAACATTAACCGACATTGCTTGACACCCCTGATCTTTATATTTCACCTGAGTTCAGACTCAACAGATGGCACTCAATTGCTCACCAAAAGGCCTTTTGTCTGGCTATCGAGACCTCTTTACAAAGGTATGTCCTTCAAAAAATTTGGTATAGGTGGGGACTCGCTTGATCGCAAGTCAAGGAGAGGGAATGCAATCCTTTTACTTCGTCACGTAAAACATCTAGCATTTCGTCGTTAATGAACTTTTCTTTCTGAGAGCCCGCGGGGAATGGGAGGTACTAACTTTCACCTTCCCTAGTTGCTGACTGCTCTTCTGCGGGTGGTCACCGTGGGAGCCGACGGATTAGAGCCGGACCGCCGACCCGCCTCACTACTTTTAGAGTCACCATTGCCTCGCTTCATCAATTCTTACATTCGATCATCGTCAAACCCATCACGACTTCCTCCGATGTCGCTGCGGACTGGAGGGAACCTCCTTTCTTCGAACCCGGCTGGTTGTTGATTGAATTTGAAATCTCAAATAGTGCATACTATCCAATTTCGTTGATGAAGCTGACTATTTCAATTTTCTCGATTAGTTTGAACATTCACATCTTCGTCTTACAAATGTGCTCTACCACTTTACTAAATTGTGGATCGCCAAGCCAACAGAGAAGAGCTCGAGAGGCCTTCATGAAAGAAATAAGAGGAGCCAACTGTCAGGTTTCGAGGACATATGGGGCTTCGCTTCCATGGTTATTCGATGGTTTCTAATTGTGTATATAAAGGCTACATGGAGCATTTGATGGGTGGTCTATTCTCGATTCAAAGACACGGGCATGCTCTGACAAAGGTTTCCAGTGGTGACTATTCGACCGACAATTGAAACAAGAAGGTCGGGATGCAGCATAACTCATTCACTGGCTGCATTTCATGCTTGATTTCTTCCGGGCTTCTTCCAATCTCTCGAGTTAAAGTGGTCGGCTTCTTTACTCTCTGTGGTCTCTGAAAGGCATACAAGGCCTCCCCTCCTGATGGTTCAAAGGCCTTAATCTCTCTAAGATCCCTGGACTCCTGGCCTATCCTATGCCTAGAGGTTTCAAATTTTACATAGTTAAAAAGTCCATGGCCTCATCTGGGTGTTTGCTTAAAAAGTCACCCCCACACATTGTTTCCAAAGAATTGTTTCCATGGGTGTAATATACCATCATAAAAGTGATTCACTAGCATCCGTGTATCGCTTCGCGACGGTGGGCATGCACGTATAGTCTCCATGAATCTTCCCAACACCGATAGAACTTTTCGTCAGTAGGTCGAAAGGTGTGTAGATCCGTCTCTTCAAACGTGGTCTTGTCAGATCAAGAACTCTAAAAACTCATTGTCTCACCAATTTCTAATTGTCCTCGCCTCAATGAATTTAACCACATATCGGGCCTTTATCTTTCAGTTGTCACCGGAATGTTTTCATAAATTGAGCAGTCCATGTTCGTACTCCTTCCTAAAGTTGTGCATACTTCCTCGAATTCCCCTATGAGCGACAAGGATTCTCATTCTCCATTCCATGGAAGGGAATAGGGCACCAAGTAGGTCTCACTGCCACATCCTCTGCAGGAGGTATGATACAAGAAGGGGCACCTCACTATGAGGCGATGGGTCCTCATGTGACCAGATGTTGTCGGATCTGAAGGCTGCTTGTTTACTATGTTGTTCCTCGTGGGGGCTCCATGTTTTCACCGCGGTACACCGACTTAACAACTTGCTCAACCGTGTGTACTGATTCTCTCAGAGTCTACCTTAAGTGTTTCTACTCAGCTGGTGCATAAACACTTGTTACACAAAAATTTAAAAACAAAAACAAAGAACACCAAAGAACTTGCAAAAGGTTAGGGTTAGCTAAAAGAACCGATCAGATGAAAAACAAAATAAAGGCAAGAATCGCAAAGTAAAGTGAAACTCAGCTATTGTAACTCGAAATTCAAAAAGAATTAAAGGTCACCTTCACTTGTAATGTGAATTATGCATACTCTAACTTATCATACGTAGTTTGGCACTATCCCCTATGAATCTGCGCCGATTTGATCTGCAGCTACTTAGGTGAGCTTAATCAACAAATTTTTTTTTCATATGTTCTCCTACCACAGAAATAAGCCATCGCAAAAGATGTTTGGCTCAGTATTCGAACACGGATGGGTTTTCATCCTATGAATGACTTGCATAAGGTTTGAAAATGGTGGGAGGCTGTTTCGATTCGCGATTGTTTCTAAAACAAAATGTGAGTTGTTTTGCTAATGATTAACTCAGAATGACTTAAATGAAAGTGTGAAATGGTAACCTCAAGGTTTGTGTCACTAAATTGATAACACTGGGGTTAAGGGCAGCGGTCCTCTGTTATAACTCGCATATGGCAAGTGACATATAGTCAAAACCATAACCGGATCTTTATTTTAACTATAGAAAACTAACTCCTAGAACCAATTTATTTGAGCCAACACAGTAACATGCATTCACACCTTCGCCTTAAAACCCTAACACTCAACCTCATTTCAATGGCTCGTAAATAATTATCTAAAGAATATCAAAGGCATCTACCAATAAGTATGCACTGCACTTAAAGCATGGCAAGTATTACCAAAGTAATGACATTAAATGGCATTAAACCCTTAGTTTGAAAAGTCGGGAGCCATAATACAAGACTGAGTGCGAAACATGAGGACCACCGTGAATCGCCCCAAAACCAAGCTAGCAACCTTCTTCATAAGAGGAGGCTTAGCCACATCCCTTGAGTCATTCATCCTAAAGGGGGGTGTTCAAGAAACTAGAAAATGAAAGCAAAGAGAGAGAGAAGAGGAAAAGCAAACCCTAAAATGAAAGCCGCGGGAATTCTTTTCAAATCCAAAAGTTATTAAAGTCGGCTAGGTTACAAAATCATGTATTATATATAGGCCACCCAAAGTGCGTGAAAATACAAGAATGCCTAAAACATTACCGATACAAGGGACAAGGTAATACACGAAAACGTAGTCGCAGAAATAAAATACACAAAATTAACAGGGCGTGAATTCCTCGCAGGTAAGATAATTTCGCGAGATAGTTTAAAATTTCAGTTTCAGCTTAAAGAGCGAGAGACAGCGAAATTGAGAAATTCGCCATTCATTACACTCGCCTAGCCAGCCAAATTCTCACTTAAATTTTAGCTAAAATATGAGAGACAGCTTAAAATCAAGCTAATTTCGCCAGGCACGTTGAATTTCGGTTAGATAGCCAAAATTCAGCCAGCCTAGTCTAGTTCTTCCACTTTGCCAGGACGCGAAATCACTTTCGCTATGGCTGCTAAATTCTAATCCCAAATGAATTTCTTCTCGCAATCATAGCGAAATTTCCGGGTTGCCTGCTTTGGCTCACCGCACCATACTTCTTCATCAAGATCCCTTCATCACTTCGTCATTTCTTCCTTGAATTCAAATTTTTATGGTTTAAAATAGTTTCACCTCATGGCTCAAAGACATATCTCGATATCGTAACTCGAACTTAGTGGCCAAGGCATGCAAAACCCGCAAAATAACCAAAAAAATAAACCCGCAATGGCATAAGTGATACTAAGTGGACCCAACACTTAACTGGGTTGTCGGGATATGATTAGCTGCCAAGAAAAATACTGCTAAAACCTATCTCGAATAGGCTCAAAATAGCACTTTGGGCACTAATCAATTGTTCACTTTTTCACCTCATTGATCGTTTCTGCCATCGCTTGACTTTTCATCTTTTGTTTTCTTTTGGTTTTCCTACTTTCTCTTTGCAATAAGGTTTCTGATTTGTAGTTTTCGTAGTTTTGCACTGGTATCGGTTTATAAAAGCACCCTGTGCATGACACTCAGATGGGACCTTTTTTTTTTGCTCACTAATAGTCTGGGCTGGCTTTTAGCTCTTCCCGCTCTTTCTTTCTTTTCTCTCTATTTTCTCTCACTGTCAAGCAAAGACCTGAGGATGACAACTCGAGATGGTTACAAATCTCCTTCATCCTTGAAGACTTAAGGTTATTGTGAGGAGTGGTTCAAGGTTTCGGGGTTTCAGTTTTAACGCAGATTGTTGTCGTTTTGTGTTTCCTCTCAACCCTAGGTTCAAATCCCTTAGATATCTTGAATGGTTTCAGACTTAAGTAATCTGGGGTTCGTTGATGTTTATTGCTAGATCCACGAGATTCATTAGTTGAAAATTTATTAGTCACCGTAAGACGGCCATGAGATAGGTTTCACCGACCGAGGCTTACACGTTCAATAAAATGCACCAAAAGGAAATTTATTACGGGTCCAACTTTTATAGCCATATGAAGATCTAGTTCGGGAGATGACTATAGGTCATCCTCCCCAAAGCGAGGAAATGGACTCGAGAACCCCTCAGTTATCTTAGAAATCCAAATCCATAACCTGATGCTTCAAGGAGTCTTATTTCATATTTTATTTCACCTTATTTTTAGTTTCAACCTACCAAATTCCACCGTTTTTATCAAACCCTAAAATCCAAAATAAATTCACCAATTAGAACTTAACTGCAAGTCATTTGTGCGAAGAAAACCCATCTCTGTGTTCGAATTTCTATAGCCACACATCAGCAGGGGCGCGCAGCACAGTAGTGGGATGGCCAGGTTATAATTTTCAGCATTCCGATACCCTACCGCACACAATCAAATGGTGCCGCTTGATGGTGCCTCTTAGTGCTTTGATGAGCGCTGAATTACTGTGATCCCCATTAAGGATTTGGTGAATTTACTTTATTTTTTGTGTAATATTTTTCATACTTGTTAACGCGAGTCATATTATTATTTTAGCTAACCCTAACCCTTTGTAGGACTGTTGTCTTGTGTCTCGCTTCATATTGTAGAGAACATGTTCCAATGGGTTAGAAACTCATAAGGCAGGCTAGTCAAGGTCAATTTCTCACAAGAACCAGATTCTGGACTAAATTTGAACATTGATCAAATGGAACACCTAGAGGGAGAGAAACACTTTCAATACCCAGTGGATAGAAACCTTAATGCATATAGGTCCATGAGGGATTACAGATGCCCTCCATGGATGAGTGCACCCTTCTGCAATGTTCCCCCAACTAATGCACCATACGGGCAAAGACTACATAACTCCTAGTTTGGGAACCACCCAAATTCCTTACGGAACCAAGACTCCCACAATATGCACCTCCTGCTTTTCCATATTATGCTTCAACTCCCTTTGTTACTACAACCACTCACAAGAACTTCTTCCATTTTGAGCAAGCAATACTAAACTTGAGCAACCGGTGGATACTCATAGAGAAGCAGAGGGTAGTGAACGTCCAGGCCAATTAGAAAATTGACATAGTGGAGAGCTCCCTGAACAAGGAATTTGATGGGTTCCAGAGTGAAATTGATCAGAAATTTGACAACATGTAGTGCTCAATTTCAAGGCATGCTAGTCAGTAACATGTTCATTAAGAGGAAGAAAATCCAAGCGAGAGCGCCTGACGAGCACTATTTTCAGCGAAAGGTGACTCAACCACGCAGCCTTCGTGAGGACTTGATAGAGAGTCCAAAGAGGAAGCTTCGAGGAACCACACAGATGCCCTTTGTAATCATTTGTTATTCATCGGCCATGGAGGAGAAAAGAAGAAATTCTTCCCTTTGTTAACCAAGCAAGGCAAAGTAGGAAGGAAACAAAGTGGGAAGAGACCCAAAAGCTTATCCTTAAACCACTTCCAAAAACTTTGAATCATAGTGCCACTTCCCAAGCCACCAAAATCCCATTGCCGAAGAAGACTTTCTTCACCTACAGACACATCCCCGCCTTCACCAAAGACATTCAACACCGAACACCTACCGCTAAGGCCATCCTATCCGCACCGCTTATGCATTACTTTAGAAGTTAGTGACTACTGTTCAAACTTTTGCCACTACATCAAAGAAATCGGGTACCGCTTCATGTTGCATGGTGCCAACGGGTGGCTCATACTGAACCATATTGTCTGGGATTTGGAGCACCAACCTCGAAGAATTCCACCTTCGCCCAAAGAATCTCCAAAAGCTTCGAGAATCAGTCTGGGAGACTCGCCTCCCCCTACTTTTGTTTTGATTTTTTTGGTTTTATTTTATTTTGTTTTATGTTTATTTATTTAGTGTTTATCTTTATATTTTCTCTAATTTTAAGTTAATCTTTGTTTCTAGCTTATTTTTCATTTTTCTGCATTTTTTTATTTTTTCCTATGTTTATTTTTGCAGTTTGTGTAAAATTTTTGAAGCAAGGGAGATGCAGGAGCCAAGAGAAACATGCAAAAATTTCGAAACCCTTGTGAAATTTTGTAGCAAAAGAAAATTTTCGCAACATAGGAAATTTCAAGAACTTCAATTATAAATGGCATTTTAAGTTTAAGGTGAAGAAGACAAAGGTGAAATAAACACAGCTTAAAAAAAAAAACTTTTATTTTATTCTTATATATATATATATAAAATTTTGTCTCTAAAAAAAAATCAAATTCTTCAACCCATTTAATTTTTAAGTGTATTCTCCAATCTCAATATTCTTGACCATAACTTTTTCTCATATATCCCGTACCATTTTGTAACTTCGTTGAAATCTTAGAGTGTAGAATCTAAATATAACCAGAAATAACACTTTTGAAATTATTATAAAGGTGAAAATTTCAAAATGCTCCAACTGGTCACTTTTTTCCTCTCTTTTCTTCTTCCAACTTGTTCATTTGAAGCCCAAATGGAGTGAATAAGATCTCGTTGGAAATCTTGCGAAGTCTCCTATCCAACAACGAGTACATTTCATCAAGGAGGTATCACTTCCTCCCTTAAATTTCCATTCCATAGCCACATTGAGGACAATGTTGAATTTGGTTGGGGGGAGAGTTATGGAAGTGTTGTTTATACTATGTCGTTTTGTTTATTTAATGGCTTTCTAGTTAGTTTTTTTTTTTACAATATAATGCATGTTTTTTTTTTAGTTTCTAGTTCATGCTTTTAGTTTCTAATTTTCAGAAAAAAAAAAATTTGTATGCCTAGCTTGTAGTGTGAGAAATTGAAATTTTGTTCCAATGTTGTTGATGTTAGAATGGTGTTATGCTTAGTTAATTTGATAACATGTTGAAATTCTTATGGTATTCAACCTTTTTTCTTTCACATTGAACTAACCACATACTGTGCAAATTAGATTTCATTTATAGGCTGAAAATTGTCTTGCCTTCTAAGCCCTGCAAAGTCCCATTTAGTACCTTGAACACCACCTTTAATAGGTTGTGATCCCTCGAATAAAAAGACCAATGAGTCTTTTCAAAAAAAAAAAAAAAAAAAGAAAAGGAAAGAAAAATTGTGATGCGTTGTCTTGAAACTTGAGCATGGTCTGAGGGGTATACAGCGAAAGTCTTTAAAACCTGCTGCCCTAAGCCAACTGGTTAGGAGCCACCGACTCGTGGCCTACATGGGTGGAATAGGTAAAGTTTCGCAAATTCGGTGCTGGAGTTTTGAACTCATTAAGAGTCCGGGGTGAAACCTGAAGAGTTCGTGGGTCGTAAAGATCCTTATGACTTGATGCCCTAAACCTTAATTGGCTGGGAGTCATCGTGGACCCCTCGCTTACATGGACACTTCAGAGTCTGACACCTCAACATTGCACCCTATAACAAAAAAATGGAGCTGTGGAATAAAAAGGGTCCCGATCTATCAGGTTGGTTAGTCCGCTAAGTTTAGACAAGAGCTAAGTCGGGTGGGGTGTGTGGAGAACACTACGCTTTATTTGAAACCCAATTAAATCAAACACTTAGGTTTTGGTGGGAAGTTGCGGTTAGTTCTCAGAGTTGATACTATTTTTTTGATACTTCTTGATTTTGCATAGCACTTACTCTTCTTGAGACAGTCATTGGGTAGGATTTTGATGACTCTTGCTAAAGGTCAGGGTTTTATCCCCTCCCTTACTTTGAAAACTTTTGTTTGGTGAACGTAATTCATCTCGCTTGATTGTTTTTCATCTTTCATTGCTAAGGGACTAGCAATGTGTTCTTTGGGGGGTGTGATTACTACCCAAAAAGTGCTATTTTTACCCTTATTAATACAGGTTTTGAGCATTTTTTGTATGTTGTTTTGGATGGCATTTTATACTTTAGATAGGGATTCAACTCAACCATGGAGAATCCAAGTTCAACTCATAGATGCAAATCAAAAACCAGAAGAAAAGAGAAGCAGAAAGTAGAAGAATTCGTGAGGTTGCAAATTCTCGGCAACATTGCGAAATTCTAAAGTAACCTCGCAAAATTGCCTTCCCGCGTGACCGTTTTACTTTTTCACCCTTTGTTGACTATTCCCGCACCCGCTTGACTTTTTCACTTTTGTTCTTTCTGCTTCTAATTTTCCTCAGAATAGTGTTTGGATTTGTAGTTTTTGGTAATTTTGTACTGGGTATTGTCTATAAAAGACCCCAAGCATGAAACTGCATTTCGACCTTTTTCAGCCACTAATAAACTTTTTCAAGGTGAAGCTTCAACTCTTCCCGCTCTTCTTCTTTCTCTCATTTTCCTCACTTTTTCAAGTCACACAAACACCCTCCTCGTGGATGACAACTCAGAGGATGGTTGGCTAAACTCCCTTCATCCTTGAAGACGAAGGTTACTAGAGGAGGGTTCCAAGGATCCTGGGGGTTTCTCACAATTTTAACGCAGGTGATTGTTGTCATTTTTGTGTTTCCTCTCAACCCTAGGTTCAAATCCCTTAGATGCATCTCCTGCAACGGCTCAGACTTAGCAATCTTTGGGGTTCAATGGATGCTTATCGTTAGATCCATCGAGACCATTAGCTGGCTATCGATAGTCACTGTAAGATGGGTCAAGGAGATGTTTCACTGACTGAGGCCATTAATGTTCAATAAATTCCATCTTTCAAAAGGAAATTTATTATGGGTCCAACTTTTATAGCCATACGAAGATCCGGTTCAGGAGATGACTATAGGTCATCCTCCCCATCATGAGGAAATAGACTCGAGAACCCCTCAATTATCTTAGAAACCCAAATCCATAACCTGATGCTTCAAGGAGTCTTATTTCATATTTTATTTCACCTTATTTTTAGTTTCAACCTACCAAACTCCACTGTTTTTATCAAACCCTAAAATCCAAAATAAATTCACCAATATGAACTTAACTGCAAGTCATTGGAAAGGGAAGAAACTCCATCTCTGTGGTTCAACCTGAGCGCTATGTTACAAGAGCCTTGCTACTAAGTAAATAGAGGAATAGGTTATAATTTGTTGATTCCCGCAGATACCCTAATTGCACATAATCAACATCCAAAGATAAGAAACCTTGTCGCAAATATCATCTCTCTTTGTCTCTGCCTGGACTTGTTACTTTCTTCTCATGTTCACGCGACAAGTCATTTTGCTCCAACACAGCCTCTTCTTCTATATTCAAATTCTCAGGTCATACGTAAAAATAATGTCAGGATTTTTTCCTTAGCCATTCGGTTGACGCTGTCGCAACACACAAAACTCCTCGCGCGACATAGACCGCCGTAATTGCCATTTTTCTTCTTTCTACTGGATTTTTCTCATTTTAATTAAAACTCAGAAAGGCTGCATCTGGTGAATAATCCATAATCAGCATTAAAACATATCTCGAATATACAAAAACATAAAAATGGATGAAATAGATGGAGTTTTAGACTATCACCAAATACCTCTTGAGGATGATTTCTTAGATATTGAGTGGCAAACCCCTTCTCCCCAGCTAGAAGGCCACTGGGTGAAGGATCTTAAGGCAAACTAAGGGTTTCTATGTTTTTCACGCAGGTATTCACTATCATTCACCAAAACAATGCAAATTACAAAATTGTATAAACTAAACACTATTACATGGGGATAATTTAAAGAAAAAAGAAAAAAAGAAAAGTAAAAAGATGGCAGCTACTTAATTTGTTCTCTGTTTTCTGTCATATATGCATTTTGCCCTGTAGCTCATCCAAATTGTTTTCTTCATGCCCGAGTCAGATCCCTATATCTTCGTATAGAGCCTGGTGGAAAACTACAAAATTGCTATAGTAAATTTGATAATAAGTAATGCTAGTCCTTAACATGCCAATCAATAATTACCGGACATTGCAAAAAAGTGCTCAAACCCGGAGTGTTATGAGTATGGTTAAACACTATTCGGGGTAGTAATCATCACGGCGCAGTATTGGTTTGTCAAGGGCCGAGTTTGGGGCAAAAGGCCAAGAGAGTTTGATGCCAGGACAGAATTTGATGTTGCAATAGAGTTGTCTAAGCTTGTGTCATAACAGGGTATACCTTACGTCACGACAAAGAATTCCAGGACATGAGGTCTTCCATGTTGCGACATAGTGTTTTATGTCGCGATAGTGGGGGCAAGGTGCATTCAGGCCGTGTAACAAAGTATGCGCGTGCCGCTTACGCTAGTGCCGTGATAGAAGACCATGCAAGCCGACAGACCAGGTCGGCGCACAACATGGCCGGAGCACTAAGGTCGGGCTTGGTACAGTCAGGCATTATGTCAAATGCACTTTTTACGCTGGTAAAAAAAAAAAAAAAGTGACCCCCGATCAGCGTCACATTATCGAGCCTAGGTTTATAAAATATCAGAGCAACATCTAGACACCAGCAAAGATAGTTCAAAGGTCTGGGAATTATATCGATTATCTAGGTCACGGGCATGTGTTAGATCATGCATTCATCAGTAATTTATGAATTACTATGTGCCATGCACGTAGATGATGGTGTGTTATGTATCGTAACTATATACTGTAAATAGTATATAGGAAATGTTGACACTAACGTGAGAAAATAACCTTGTGAGGTTCTGAATGAATAAATATGTTAGTTCGACAGACGTATATTGCAGCAAGTGACATGCACTACTTACTGAACAAGGAAAAGGGAAAATCTCAATTTTCTATTTACCACATGTAGATGGTAAGTCGAGGAAGGAACTAGGGTCATCTATAAGTATGAGGCAATACGACCACCGCCGCTGCATCAACAGCCTTTATGCGAGGCTAAGGCGGTGGCCGGTGAGGGGCCGCCATTGCACAAAGAAAAGGGGCCGAGAACCAAGGAGGACTCAAGTAACCCTGTGAGGCTTTCATGCACATCATCCTCCGACATTCACAGGGGAGGGGATCTAGCGGTAATGAATTGGTTCCAGAGTTGAAAGCGGTTTTGAGGCTATGTAGATTACTCCCATGCCACGAGGATCAAATAGCTTAGTTAGAGGGCAGGAATCGTGCATGGTGTGGGATCGATTAAAGCCCCATGGATTCGGGAGAGACGATGATATGGGAGAGTTTCTAGAGATCTTCATGAGTAAGTTTTTCCGACATCTATTGTGCATGCAAAGTTCTGGGGTTCCTGAGTTGAATCAAGGAAGTAAGGACTGCATCAACACGTAGCTGTTCACCGACTAGCATGTTTCATTTGATGATTATGGGCTACGTACATGACTAAGGTGAGAAAGTTTGAAGATGGTCTAAAGCTGTCCATTCGGAGCAAGATTGTGGGATTCCTCCTCCAAGACATGGACTCTATGGTAAGGATGACTATGGTCCTAGAGAGAGAGAAATAGATGATCTGCTCAAGCATCCGATACAAAAGCCGGTGACAAGATGGGGCGAGGGTCAACTCTTCTTGTGGGGCTGGAAAGGCAAAGATCTCTATTCCTAGAGGATTTCAAGGATACTGTATACGTGGTTGGCGCACAAGATCGTGGCTCCTCAACATTAGATCGATAACATGTTTCCATTGCCATCGGCCTGGGCACATGAGATGGGATTTCCCACAGAGGCAATGGTCCCAGAGTTATGAGACACCACAGTCTTAGTCATCAATGAGACACACTCGCACATGGGCTTATTCCTTCTCTATCTCAACAGAGCAGGAACCAATATCATCCTTAGAGTATCACACCCAAGACAAGCCACTGTGTAGCCAGAGAGGCCAGAGTATGGGTCGAGGTCGAGGACAGGGCTCACAGGTTGAGACTTTGGGGTCCCCTATGTCTACGCCATTACACCGCAGACTGATATTGCAGATCAGCCGGTTATACAAGGTATGTTTCTACTCTCGCACCTATGGGCAAGAATATTGTTTGATTCTAGTGCATCTCATTCATTCATCGCTGCATCGTGTGTGAAAGAATTAGGCTTAGAGGTTGAGACCTTGGAAAAGCCGTTACATGTGAGCTCTCCCCAGGAACTCAGGATGAAAATATAAGGATATGTCTAGATTTTGGAGTTAGAGATCTCCGTGGATTCTACCACCGTGGACTTTAAGGGCCATGGATACGTTTGAGTGCTGATGTCGATCTCGGGATGGACTGCTGACGCACAATCGAGTCGCCATCGATCAGGATCGTAGGAGGATTAACGCACCACATGATGGCATTTATGCGCTATTTTAGGCACCCGTGCCGTGTACAACCCCAGTAGCACGGCAAGCACTGTTTCACCGCAACCTTACCCCGGGAGGACAAGGCATGACAAGAGCCTGCCCACCTAGGTCGTTTCGTGAATACGAGGACGTTTAGATGAACTACCAGATTACTCCAGAGGGATGTAGACGGCGATTGAGTTACACTTTTAGTAGTTATCGCCCATTTCTATGACTCACACAGATGGTGCTGATTGAAAGATGAGCTTTGTGTCCAATTGCAGTGAATTACTACTGAGGTTTCACATCGGCACTTCACCTCAGGGGCGCTCTAGTTCTGTTTGCTAAGAAGAAGGACAAAACCCTTGTATTGTGCATTGACTACCGCCAGTTGAACAGGGTTATGAGTAAGAATAGGTATCTTTTACTGAGGATTGATGATTTTTCATCACCAGGAGTGTGTGTATTCCCTAAGATAGATTCCGCGACTAGATACCCTAACAACATCCCTAAGACAATATTTAGGACACTGCATCGCATTTGAAATTATAGTGATGCCTTTCGGATTTACGAATGCGCCGACAACATTCATGGATCTCATGCATATATTATTCCAACCCTATTTGGATTAGTTTGTTGTAGTCTTTGTTGACGACATTTTGATATACTTCAAGTCTGAGGAGGAGCAATGGGATCATTTGAGGGTCGTTCTTCAGGTTTTGAGAGACTATCAATTGTATGCCAAGTTCCAACAAACGCGACACGCATTCGATACGAATTTGTGACACGTCAGGTCAACAGTGTGCTCAGAGACCTCTATAAGGTTTGAAGCACATGAGTCAAGAGTCAAGTCACTGAGAGATACATAGCTTCTCTTAGGAATGACTAAGTGTGGTACTATAAGAGGTTCATTGAGGATTTCTCCCAGCTAGCAACCCCTATGACAAGGTTAACCCGGAAGGAGGTCAAGTTCTAGTGGAATGACCTGTGTGAGAGGGGGTTCCAAGAATTGAAAAGGAGGCTTACTTCAACTCTTATTATGATATTCACGGAACGGGGATAGAGGTACACGATGTATTGTGATGCTTCTAAAGATTCGACTTGATGTACTTTAGCTGCAATTTCTATAGCTGGCAGCTATGCCTGACAACTAAAGAATCACATTGTAATCATTCTATATATGACATGTTAGTAACAGTGTTTCAGCTCTAACGTATGGACACATGGTATTTCACTATTTATGAGAATTTATTATTATGATGATTTGCATGTTTATTATATAGAATGTCCTGAATAATATTATTAATTATTCTAAATGTCCTTAATCTATTGTTACGGGAATAATAATGTGAATTAAGATTAGTATAAAGTTTGACCATATCTATGGGATGCATATGTGTATGAGATACAAATCAAATTTATATCTTATTTGTTGAGAACAAATGATTGGAGGCTGACCCGTCTGAGATTAAGCTGCATGGATCAAAGTCATGTTGGATCTCATAGTTGTGTCATTAAATCCTTTCAGCCTAAGATCGCATAGTTCTCAACATATGAATCAGGTTTTGATATAATCAAACGTTGTCTCTTTAATCTATGACTATAAGGTTATAATTTGAACATAATAAGAATTATGTAGCGAGATATGAGCATTAAGATGGGAATTTGTCCCTCTGTATTATAAGAGAGATATCTCTAGGTCAAATTTCGACACTCAGATCGAGAAATGTGATGAAACAAGGCCAAATGAATTGATGGAGATCAATGTCATTGTTTAGTCATTTAATTTGGTTTCAGTAATCAAAGATAGATATAAGGTTGACTTCATTTCATGCCTTATATCATCAGATATCACTGACAAAAGGATTATGTCATTAGCATATGTTGTCTCGATCACGAGCTTTCATTTAACTTGGGTAGTCATAATGTCTTACTAGAGGCCACTTATGACTTGTAGGATCAAATGTGATTGAAACACCGCCAATATTAATTGAACTCCATGTATCGCACATTAAGAAACGACAATAATCTGCTATGGTTTTTCACTAGAATTAAAATGATTAGGATTATTTAAATTACAAATAATTAGTTGTTATTTAAATTCAATCTAATTTTCGGAAAGTTTAAATTGCGATTTAAATTATAACAAATACCAATTTATATATTTTCTTATCGATAAGGAATAATCAGAAGGGTTTTTTAAAAGGAGTTTTAAATATATATTAATATAAATAAATTCGCTTTCCTTATCTCGATAAGGATTTGAATTTAAATTGTTATTATTTAAAAAGAGTTTTAAATATATACAATATAAATTGGGCTTTATTCCGATAAGGATTTGAATTTAAATTGTTATTATTTAAAAAGAGTTTTAAATATATATTAATATAAATAATTGCTTCCTTATCTCGATATGATTTGAATTTAAATTGTTGGCTATTTAAAAGGAATTTAAATAATATAAATTAAGTTTCTCTTTATCTCAGATAAGGATTTGAATTTAAATTGTTATTATTTCTAAAGAGTTTTAAAACATATAATAATATCAAATTCGTTTTGACAAAAACCCTAGAGACTTATATATATATATATATATATATATATATATATATATATATATATATATATATATATATATATATATATATATATATATATATATGTGAGACATATATATTTTTCGTGTGGTCGTCTTTTACTCTAAGAACAACCAAAACAGAGAGACTCCTAATTGCTGAGAAAACGAACTGAATCAGCATTCAAACAAGATCGTCTATTTGTTCGGGTGAGTACTGTAGAGGGTGGTCGTTTTCTTCGCATAAGACCTTTGGAAGATCCTGGTCAAACCAAGACGCAGCACTTTGAAGGCTTGACGAATCATCTATAAGAGTGTAAGTTTCGTTTACTCCTTCTTCGCTTTTATGAAACGATGTAATCCTTGGTGGGCTAAGGATAAAAATTTAAATTCACGCATTATGTTCCAAACTGTGATTGGATATTCGCTCGTGTCCAACAAAGGGTATCGCAGCCACTGTTTCTACAAAACATAATGCTGTTTGATCGTATGTATGTGATGTATATGATTCCGGCATGATTTGGCGCTTTTTGAATATATGTGGATATTATGGTTTGTGCGAACGACATAGCTAATAGGTTTCTTTTTGTTAAGGTATTAATTGATTGAATCCAAACCTAAAAGGACTAAGCATTATGATTAAGAACTGACGGGATATTGCCATTAAAGCGTTTAATAGCATGTTATATGATTCGTTTTCGGTCTTAATCGGGACATACATGGATCGACCATATATCAATTTCCGGATTATCAATGATTGTTTATGGTGGTGCGTAAAATAAATAAGCCTGATGTGTAATGAGATTACATAATATGTCGTTTAATGTGATTTTGACGGCTTTCTATTTATTAAAAATTTATTTGATGAGATCAATAAAAATTTAATTTTTGAGATCTAAAACTTAGCTGTTTCAAAAGAAAAATTTATAAGCCGCCTCGATTCCCGAGGCGGCCCCCTCGACCTGGCCCTGGCTAACCTGGCCAGCGAAACCGCCGGTGAATATCTTCTCGCGTAGCGCCTTATGAATTTAATTGGTTTTAAACATACGCCTATTATAATTTATTTCTTTTAATGCAAATTGTTTATGCTATATGATAACATGATATATTTTGCATGTTGTGTTGCTTCACATGGTGGTCGTGATGGCCTTTGACCAACGTGGATTGGCAAGCTGTTATTATTGTTTACAAGGGTTGTAATGATAAATACTAGCTTGCATGCATTTTTGTTTATTGTAATTTTATTTACTATTAAGAGATGTATTTAATCGTTGTAATAAACAAGAGACAATGCAAGCCATTTGAAGTCATGCAATCCAACCATGACGTATGGAGGAGCTAGGGTGTCTATGCGCTAGTTGGTGGTCAACCAACATCATGGAGTCGCTTATTACTACCTAGAATGATCGTTGATCTGGTATCGTTTATGGGAGACTGACCTGTATTAAGGCCATATCGTGACACGTTTATTATATGCATGTATGAGATGCTATGTATGATGTTACATGAGTATGTGATACTAGATGTATGATGAGATCTACAATTAAATTATTAAACTCAATCAAGATCCCTCACATAAAATTTAAAGTTAACATGCCATCCATATCTAAACAATTATTAAACTTTTATCACCTTAATGGGTTCTACCAAAGTGTAAGCACATTAGGTTACATTAGTGAGACAATATGAGAATGGTGCTACCCATATGTTTAAAAATGGTTTAACTTTATTAGGTTATCAAACGGTTTGGGGCCTAATGGCATTAGATGGATTGTTATGCCGACATATGATGTCAAAATCCCATAAATATCTAAGAGTTGCATGAGATGTAATTGGTAAGAGTTACCTACCTAAATAACTTAATTTTAAGTGTCATGCCAAAGCTGACTTATAGTTGAGTGTATGGATCTTATTCACTAGATTAATATGATTATTCTTAAGGGTTGTTAATTTAGTGAGAATCTTTCATAATCAAAAACTTATCGAACTTTGCATTCATTGTAGATGGCCAACAATAACAACAATTCTACTCATGTCATCAAGGATCGGGCCCTGAGAAGAAGGATTAAACTTATCGGGACTAACTTCCTTGACTGGTTTCAAATTTGAGAATCGTTCTCAAACAAGAAAGCTTTATGTCCTGATGAACCTCTCCTCAAGAACCGTATGATAAGTGTTCTAGAGCCGAAAAGAATGCTTATGAGAAGCATCATAATGACTTATCGATGTTGCATGCTTGATGCTAGCTACCATGAGTTCCGAACTGTAAGGATTTGGAAAATATGGAAGCTATGATATGATCTTTCAATCTAAGGAAATGTTCCAAAGAACAAGCAAGGCAAGAAAGGTATGAGACTACCAAGGCATCGATTCAAGATGGTCGAGGGTTCTTCGCCAAGGTTTTGTTTTAAAAATGAAAGGCTATATCGGCACCTTGATAGGCTTCGATTTCCATTGAGCCAAGAGTCGGGTAACCGATTTGATCCCGACTACTTCCCGATAGTTACGGCCATTTGTCATGAACTATAACATGAATGAAATGGACAAATCTATCTCTCGAAATAAGATACGATGCTTTAAAACCGCCGAGCGTAATATTAACCAAGCTTCGCCATGTTCTATGGAGCAAAGGAAAGGGCTTCAAGAACAAGGGCAAGGGCAAAGGAAAGTCTAATGCTCAACCCAAACCCAACCAACCCAAGGCAAGTTTCCAGATGAGGGTGTCATTTTTTCTGCGAATGAACCGCCATTGGAAGAGAAATCGCAAGTCAGATTAGAGATCTAAAGAAGAAGAAGAAGACCGGTGAGACTAGTTCTTCGTGTATTTATGTTATACGTATTAATTTTTCTCCTTCTAGTTCCTGGGTATTAGATACTAGATGTGGATCTCACATTTGTACAAATGTGCAGGGGCTCAAAAAGGAGTGTATTAACCGAAGAAGGCGAAGTTGATCTACGAGTAGGCAATGGAGCAAAAGTTGCTGTTCTTGACTGTAGGGAAGTTATGAACTTATTTTTGCTTTCCAAGTGGGCTTGCTAGTTTCTGACAATTATATTATGTTCCACAATGTAGGAATGAATATTTCACGCTTCTTGTTCGATAATGATGGTTTTTCTTTATTATTAAGAATAATAATTGCTCTATTTTTCATAAAGACATGTTCTGCGCAAATGCATATTTACAGGATGGTCTTATGTTATGAACCTTCAAAACTAAATGAATTCCTCATGTCTATAACATAACTACTAAGAAATTTAAGTCTAAATGATTTAAATTCAACCCCATCTTCGCATCACGCCTGCCATATAAATGAGAACGCATCTCAAAACCTCCATCAAGTTGACTTTTCAATTCATTCGATTCTCAATCATATGATACATGTGAATCTTGTCTATCGGGTAAGATGACAAAGGATCCCTTTGCATCGACACAAGGAAGGGCCAATGAATTATTGGATCTCATACATGTATGGCGTGGACCATTAAGTTCGTATGCTAGAGGAGGTTAAGGCAATTTCATTACATTTACCGGGATGACTTCAGTGATATGGTTATGTCTACTTGATGAGACATAAATCTTAATCATTTGAAATGTTCAACTCAAAATGAAGTACAAAACCAACTTCTGGCAAGACAATCAAGGCACTCGATCCGATCGAGGTAGGCAAATATTCGAGCCAAGAATCTGATGACCATCTTAGAACTTGTGGAATCATCAATTAACTCCCCATGGAACAATCTGGGCAATGGAATGGTGTAAGAGGAGGAATCGAACTTCATTAGATATAGTTCGATCTATGATGGAGTCAACGGATCTTCCATTTACCTTTTGGGGTTATGCACTTGGCTCAAGCTGCGTTCACACTAAATCGAGTTCCATCAGCGGTTGAAAAGACCTTATATGAGATGTGGAATTTGGTAAAGGCCATTGTCTTTTCTTAAGATTTGGGGGTTGTGAGGAGAAACTATGTAAAGCGTCGAGTTTCAAATAGTGGAACCCCGAGTATGATAAATATTTTGTGGGGTATCCTAAAATTAGGGATACTACTTCTACAATCCATAGAAACAGAAAGTGTTTGTTGCTGGAATAGTCTTCTGAAAGGGAATTTATTTCTAAAGGAACCGGTGGGAGTAGGTACCTTCGAAAAGTTCGAGAACCTGAATAACATTGAGCTACTTTGTGGATACTCATAGTCGACAAAGCCCCATTGTTGACACACCTCCTATAGCACAAAAAATTTACGTAGATATGATAGGATCACGTCATGAGCGAGAGATATGGATTTCTTGTATTTGATAACCATGATGTATTGTTAGTGGATCAAAGATGAACCCACTACCTGCTCGAGAGGCTATGTTGGATCGGACCAAATGGTTAGATGCCATGAAGTCTGAAATTCAATCCATATGATGTCGGGTATGGACCTTGATTATTACGAAGGTCTGAGACCATTGGGTCTGAATGGGTTTTAAAAGAAAGCGACATGGATGGCAAAGTGCATCACTTACAAAGCAAGGCTAGTTGCAAGGTTTCAAACAAACGCCTTAATTTATGGTATGATGAAACTTTTCACGTAGCTATGTAAGTCTATTAAATTCTTATTGCCATTCTTTGCATATCATGATTATGAGATTTGGCAAATGGATGTTGTGCGTTTCTTAATGGAAACTTACTTGAGGATATTGTACATGACACAACTTTGAGTTTTTATCTGACTAAATTACAGTAAAGTATGCAGCTTCAAAGATCCATTTATGGTTTGAAGCGGAGCCTCTCGGAGTTGGAGATCTTTGTTTTGATGAATCGGATCAAAGGGTTTGGTTGTCGAAAATGAAGATGAGCCTTGTGTTTATAAGAAAGGGTAGTGGGAGGCGCAATTGTATTTTTGGTCTTATATGTTGATGACATTTCACTCATTGGGAATGATATCCACACTTGCGAGAATGTCGAGTCTTGGTTAGGAAGTGTTTCGATGAAAGACTTAGGCTGTTTGCATATCCTAGGGAGAAAGATCTATAGAGATAGATCTAAGAGGCTGATTGGTCTAGAGTCGAGATCTTCCCATAGACAAAGTATTGAGAAACGATTCGGTATACGAGATTCAGAGAGGATACTTGCCCGTGTCTCATGGTATTACTCTTAGCAAATCTCGGTGTCTAACAACCCCAAGATGAAGCGAGAGCGGATGATAAGATTCACTTATGCCTCCCATGATAGGATCTATCATGTATGCCATGTTGTGCGCTAGACCAGATGTATCTTGTAAGCTTTAAGCATAACAAGTAGATACCGGTCGGATCCGGGTGAGAGTCCTTTGGGCCAATTGTCGAAACATTCTTAAGTATCACGAGAAGGTCCCAAGATATGTTCTTGGTGTATAAAGCGGATTGGAAGATGATCACGGTTGTAAATGGATTACACAGTCTGAGCTTCGATTTAATAGCAAGATGATTCCGTCCCTTGATCGGGATATGTGTTTATTTAAATGGTGGTGCGATTAAATGCAGAAAAGTTAAAAAGCAACCGCATTCTTGATTCTACAAGCGAAGGCTGAATACATTGCGACATCGATACGTGAAAGAGCTGATTTGAATCGAAGTTCTTTACCGACCTTGAAGTGGTTCCTAACGCATTACAAATCCTGTTGATGTTTATTGTGACAATAATGGTGCTATTGCACAAGCAAGGAACCTAGATCACATCAGCGATCCAAACACATTCTTAGGCGTTATCATCTCATTCGAGAAATCATTGAGAGAGGTGACGTTAAGATATGCAGAGTCCCTAATCGATTATTGTTATGGGAATAACAATGAATTAAGATTAGTATAAAGTTTGATTGATATTCATGGGATGAATATGTGTATGAGATACAAATCAAATTTATATCTATTTGTTGAGAACAAATATTAGACGGGCCGTCTTGAGATTAATACATGGATGTGTAAGTTAATACTCTGCAATAGTTTGTGTCATTAAATCCTTTGACTGAGATCGCTATAGTTATCAACATAAGAATATTGTGTTTGATATATAATCAAACGTTGTCTTTAATCGGATGACTATAAAGGTTATCGCGAACGTAATAAGAATTATGTAGTGAGATGAGCAATTAAATGGAATTTGTCCCTCTTATTATAAGAGATATCTCTGGGTCCTCGTGATTGGGGCGAAATCGTGGTAGTGGCACCGAATGAATTTATGAAGATCGATGTCATTTGTTTTGAATCGATCCCCAATTGGTTTCGAGTAATCAAAGATAGAGCGATATAAGGTTGACTTTGCCCACGTACCTTATATTATCAAATGTCATGAAGACAAAGAAAAGGATTATGTCATTAGCTATATTAAGGTTGTCTGGATCATGAGCTTTTCATTTAACTTAGGTAGTCGTATATGCTGGCAGAGCGGCTTGCCAGGCTTGTAGGATCAAAATAACTGATTTAGGCCCCTCTGCTATGTTAATTGAACACATAGGGTCATGCATTAAAAACAAATAATACTTGATTTATGGTTTCACTCTCTGTAGTAATTTAAAATGATGAGATTATTTTAAATTACAAATAACTGAGTAGTTGTTATTTAAATTCAATTTAATTTGAGAAAGTTTAAATTAGTGATTTAAATTATAACAAATAATTAATTTGTTATATTTTCTTATTGGATAAGGAAATAATACGTAAGGAGTTTTTAAAAGGAGTTTTAAATATATATTAATATAAATAAATTCGTTTCATATCGATAAGGATTTGAATTTAAGTGTATTATTTAAAAGAGTTTTAAATATAATAATATCAAATTCGTTTTTTGACAAAAAACCTAGGAACTTATACATACATATATATATATATATATATATATATATATATATATATATATATATATATATATATATATATATATATATATATATATATATATATATATATATATATGTGAACATATATATTTTAGGTATTAAGTCTTTACTCACAGAACAACCAAACGGAGAGACCTAATTTCGTTTGAGAAAACAAACTTGAACTAGCATTGACAAGATCGTTTCATTATTTGTTCGGTGTGTGGATAACTTGTAGAGGGTGGTCGCTTTTCGAAAGGCGATTACCTTTGGATATCGAATAAACCAAGACGCAGACTTTGAAGGCTTCACGAATCGATCTACAAGAGGTAAGTTTCGTTTACCCACCCTTCAGCCGGTTTATGAAAGCATGTGATCGCAGTGGGTTAAGGGATAAAAATTTTAAATTCATTTGCATTTATGTTCCAACTTGAGTTGGATATTACGCGTAACAACGACATGGAGTTGGCGGCCATAGTCTTTGCCTTAAAGATTTGGGCGCCACTATGTATGGTGATCGGTTTAGTATTTTAGACCCTGATAGTTTGAAGTATATTTTCACAGCGGGACCTCGGCTTATGAAGCAGCAGCGAGATGGATGGAGTATCTGGAGAGTTATGACTTCACTTTGCATTATCGTGCAGTGAGCAAATGGTGGCTGATGCACTTTCAGTCGGAGATCACGGGAAGTCTTGGCTAGTGTCGCTTGGGGAGTGGCGGATCTTTCGAGGTGTGGGACATTTTAAACTACAGTACAATGATCAGGCTCAGGGTGTTTTGGGGAGTTTAATGGTTACGCCTTCCCTATAGAGTAGAGTGATTGAGTCCCAGAGATAGGATGCAGAGATAGTAGCCATTAGGGACCGGGTATAGACAGGTTCTAGTGACGAAGGTTAGGCCATTCATACAAATGGCACTCTAAGGTATAGGGGACAAATCATGGTTCCCCAGATGACAAGTTTGAGAGAGGAGAACATTAGGAAGTTCCATTGCTCTCGTTTTTCAGTACATCCGGGTGGCACGAAGATGTACCGAGATCTTCGTCACCATTATTATTGGAGTGGGATGAAGAGGCACGTTGGGGACTTTGTCTGACAATGCCTCACTTGTTAGCAAGTAAAGGCTAAGCATTAGAGATCAGTAGGATTACTCCAACCATTGGAGATAGTTGAGTGGAAGTGAGAACATGTCACGATGGATTTTGTGACCCACTTGCCAGAAACATCGCGGAGGCATGACGCGGTGTGGATGATAGTAGACCAACTCACCAAGTCGGCACATTTTCTAGCAGTACAGATGACCTTCACATTGGAGGAATTTTTCAGGTTATAAATACGAGAGATTATCTGGTTACATGGAGTACCAATGTCCATAGTATCGGATAGGGATCCCAGATTCACGACACACTTTTGGAAGAGTTTCTAGAAGGCCGTACAGGGACACAGGTTGACAATAGGCAACGTGTTTCCTCCATGGAAACGGATGGTCGTCAGGAGAGGACCATACGGTCTTCAGAGGACATCTTGACATGTGTTGGGAGGATTTTAAGAGTAGCTAGGAAGAACACTTGCCCTTAGTGGAATTCGCCTCCAAAAACAATTATCAGGTGAATATACAGATGGCGCCCTATGAGGCATTCTATAGGAGGCCATGTCGATCTCCGATTTATTGGACGGAGGTGGGAGAGGGATCCATCACGGGTCCGGATTTAATTAGAGACACTTTGAGAAGGTGGGTTTGATACGAAATCTTCTCACGGCTCAAAGCCGGCAGCAAAGTTACACCGATAGGCGACGATGACCTCTAGAGTTTGAGATGGGTGATCACGTCTTCTTGAAGGTGATGCCTAAGAGAGGAGTGGTCAAGTTCGGCAAGCGAGGAAAGTTATCGCTAAGGTTTATTGGGCCCTTCGAGGTACTTGAGAGGGTGGGTGAGGTTACGTATCGGTTAGCATTACTATCGAGTTTATCAGGTGTCCATAAGGTATTCCATGTCTCCATGCTCCGGAAGTACACTCCAGATCCGACTCATGTCGTGGATTGGGGCGAGCTTATTATTGATGAAAATGGGACCTTTGAGGAGGGACCTGTGCTTATTTTGGATAGTCGAGACTAGGTTTTACGACATAAGACTGTGAGGCTAGTAAAGGTGTTGTGGCAGCACCGAGGAGTGGAGGAGGCAACATGGGAACCCGAGGACACGATGCCTACCAGATATCACTTCCTGTTGAGGACGGAGGTACGTGATTTAGTCATTGAATATTGAATGACTGTTGCATGTGCATGTGATTATATGCATATGTGTGTGAATTTCGGGACAAAATTCTTTTAAGGGGGGGAGGAATTTGAGGACCCGGAACGATAGATTACCATTACAGTACAGGCTGCAAGCCTAGAAATTTTGCTAGATATTGGATAACGACATGGACCACACCCTTGAGTTCATATCGTGAAATCTAGCTACACAGTCGAATTACGTCGAATTCCAGGACAGTCAGAATTTCACGTATTTCGAGGCGAATGGAAGAATGATATGGTGACACTTAGCACATGGGAGGCCAAGTGTCATGTTCCTATCTTGCATGATTATAGTGGTGGGTGAATTGGCATGAAATGGCATAGGAAATTTCCATTTGTCAAAGTGATTGAGAAAGGTGTTCTACACCTAGACCAAACCAGTTCGGTGGGGGAAGAAAGAAAAAGGAAGAGAAAAGATAGAAAGAAGATAAAGAAAAGGGAAAGAAAAGGCTAGGAGGAATGGAGGTTCGACATCTCAACGGTCTCTGGTGTTGACAAAGCAAGAGTTCGACGGGCCGGGAGCGGGTTGGACTAAGCTCTACAGGAGTAGGGGCTATCCTGCGGTTGGTCATGTCTGCAGGTCCATCGGAGTGGCCATAAGGTGCTTAACCACAGGATTAGGCTGGTGTAGAACGGTTGTGATCAAGCGTTGGTGAATTATGGACCGGTTATGGGTCGCTACGTTTTAGCTGGTTCGAGCGGAGTTGTACTTCTTCGGAAAATATGAGCTTAGTATGGTGGTTTTTGTAAGCGTGTCGATCTTTGGACATGGTGACATCTTGAGCTGTATGTCTTGATGCAGATTAAACATGAGGATCCAATTTTGTGTGTTGTTGCTTGATTGAATGACATGTAGGTGTGTGAAAAATCATGTAGATATATGTTGAACTGATGTATTTACATGGGTTGTATTATGGATGTAATTTTTATGCTATAGATATGATCATCCCATCCATGGGTTGTAGCTCTCATCATGCATGTAACATGAAAGAACATGTAATGGCATTCTGCATTGCATATGCACGGGGACATCGTGCGAAACGGGTGTGAGTGCATGGCATGGCTTTGAACAAAGTGGTTTTGTCATGGGGTTGTCCGATGGGTTATATCGGAGGGTTGTCCAATGAGTTTTATCGAAGGGTTGTCTAATGAGTTTTATCGGAGGCTTGTCCGACGGATTTATATCGGAGGGTTGTCCAATTTTCTATTGGAAGTTTGTCTAATAGGTTTCAAGAACAAAAATCTTTTGTTTTGAAAACAGTTTTTTGTACATGGAAAATGCATGTGTGAGGACTCGAGACATGGGGCATGGCATGTAGACATCCATGTAGAAATGTGCATGTTTTTACTTGAATGGGTGTGAATGTGTAAATCATGACATTGGACGTGCACTTAGGTGGGGAGTAGCCCTTGTAGAAGACTTCCTCTACTGGGCATTGCTCACCCCGTCATGGGAAAATATTTTTTAGGTGCTGGAGGTACACCAAGAGGTGGAACTCATCTAAGGCCTTAATGGTAAAGAAGGCCATATTATGGCTTATTCTGTATTTTGTAAAATTTTGGAAAGTTATCTACTTTTCTGTTATGTAAAAGAGAAGAGTTGTAATAAAACTCATTTTGAATTGTTATCACAGGTTGGCAGGTTTCCCATAATTTATATTTGCCTTGTTATGCTGAGGCCATTGTAATGACTAATAGTGTCTGGGAAAGAGAAATTTGGAGGTGCGGGGAAATGCTAGAAAAGCTGTGAGTTTGAAGCGGATTTAGGTCACGACGGGGTTCTGAGTCGTGACGAGTTTACGGTCTGTGTTGTGACAGGGGTTTCCTTGTGTCGCGACATGGTTCTCAGGTTGTAGGTAATTGCTTGGTCGCGACATAGTTTTTCCATGTCACGACAGTGCTTTGCTTCTCTGTGGTGACGATGTCGCGATTGAGGTTTCCATGTCTTATTGATATGGTCATGGCAGAGGAGTCAGTGTTCTAAGGTTTGGCCTTTGGCCAGGGTTTATGTCCCCGTGAGTTTGAAAGTTAGACCCGAGAGTTTTTATGTCGCAACAAAATATTTTTATGTTGCGATAGATTTGTCCAAGGTGAAAAGAATTTATGTCTCTATAGAGTATTTTTGTGTCGCGACAGAGTTTGGCCTTGGATAGGGGTTGTTATGTCACCACAAAGTATTCCTACGGTGCAATAGATTTTGGCCTAGACAGAGGATTTTAGGTCGTGACAGAGTATTATTTTGTAGCGACCGAGTTTGGGGCAAAGGCTAAGAGAGTTTATGTTCTCGACAGAGAATTTGATGTCGCGACAGAGTTGTCTAAGCTTGTGTCGCAATAGAATTTATGCTACGTTGCGACGGAAGATTCGGGACACATGGGTCTTCCATGTTGCGACATAGTGTTTTATGTTCGCCTTGAGTGGGAACAATGTGCGTTCGAACTAGGCTATCTGTGCTGTGAGATCTTTCTGTCGAGAGACGGTGTGGCCAGCTGGCGTTGTCATGATAGAGAAGGCCGTACGTGCGATAGACCAGGACCGGCCGCGCCTGACGAAATTTGGCCATATGAGAGCTGGCGCACAAACCCAGGAGTAATAGGTGACCAGACTTCTTACATTGGTAAAAAAAATAAAATAAAATAAGAAGGGACCCCTTGGGATTGGGGCGTCATAGAACTTCAAATCTTTATTGAGCAAATGTGGTCATTCACTCATTCACTCATTCACTACATTTCACTGCATTTATAACACTCCCCCTTGAATTACCACCATAAAGATATGTCTCATTAAAACTTTTCTAGTAAAACTCAATGAGATAAAACCCAGCGAAGGAAAAGGAGTACAATATTCTTATGATGTTGTAGAATGCTCTTAATATATTAGGATTGTCTCATTAAAAACCTTGTCAGCAAAACCTAGTGGAACAAAACCTAAACGAAGGGAAAAAGAGTGCAATTCATTGCATACTCCCCCTTATGTCAATGTCCTTTAATTGATACATTTCAATCTTGCATATTAGCTTCTTGAATGTTGAGGTTGATGATAACTATGAATAAATCTCCTAGATTATTACTTGAGTGTATTTGTTGAACAACAATTTCACCACTCTTTGGAGTTCATGTGTATAAAAGGGCTTTGGAGAAATGTGTTTAATTCTATCTCCTTTGATATAACCTTATTTGATCTATGTGATGCATGCATCAATATCTTCAAATAATGTTGTTGGGTTATATTTTATAGAAGAGAGTTTGCATGATTCTTGGATATGTTGAATAATTGATCTTAGCCATATACATTCACGAATTGCTAGAATCTCATGTTTATGACCTAGCTATATGTGTGTCTAAAAGTTATCTTTCATTTGCATATCTAAGCAATTGTTGCTTTGAGGCATTTGAGTAAAATAGACCCATATCAGTTATTCTTTAGAGGTAGCACAATATATGCTTGATACCATTTAAATGTCTTTTGGTTGGAGCGGAACTGTACCAGACTAATAAATTGACAGGAAAAGCAATATCTAGGCGAGTATAGTTAGCAAGATATATAAGTGTACCAATGACACTAATATATGGTACTTTAGGACCAAGTAATTCTTCACCCTTTTCACGAGGATGAAATGGGTCATTTTTCATGTCAAGTGAATGGACAACCATTGGAGAACTTAAAGGGTGTGCTTTATCCATATAAAAGTGCTTTAAGATTTTCTTAGTAAATGATAATTGATGAACAAAAACTCTAATATGGAAATGCTCGCTCTATAGGTCAAGACAAAATTTTGTTTTCTCGAGATCTTTCATCTAAAATTCCCTTTTCAAGTATTTAGTATTCTTGTGAGCTCTTCAGAAGCCTTAACAAAATTTAAATCATCAATATATACAACAATAATTAAAAATCCGGTTTTTGATTTCTTGATAAAGATGCATGGGCATATAGTTGTTTACATACCCTTTTTTCAGTAAATACTTGCTAAGGCAATTGTACCACATGCATCCGAATTGCTTCAATACATATATAGATCATTATAATTTAATTAAGCACAAACTACAAGGCTTTGTATTATTTGCTTAAGGAAATGTAAATCCTTTAGGCATTTTCATATATATATATATATATATATATATATATATATATATATATATATATATATATATATATATATATATATGTCATTATTTATATTTTCATATAGATAAGCAGTAATAACTTCCATGAGACGCATATCCATTCCTTCAGTAACTATCAAGCTTATTAAAAAGCGAAAAGTAATTATGTCAATGATAGGGAATATGTTTCCTTGTAGTCAATACTAGGTCTCTGGGAGAAAACTTGTGCTACTAATAATGCTTGATATATTATGATTTCATTATTTTAATTGTGTTTTCGTACAAATACTCATTTGTACCCAACAAGCTTTTTACACCATTGGGTGTTTGGGTTATAGGTTCAAAAACTTCTCGTTTCATTAACGATTTTAATTCTGCCTGCATAGTGTTTTTCCATTTTGGCCAATCATTTCTATTTTGAAAATTTTCCACGTTTTGTGGTTTGAGATCCTCATAATTTCTTATGATGTCTAAGGCCACTTGGAAAGAAAAAATATTATTGATAACAATATTATTTTGATCCCATTTATATCCCTTCTACACATAACTCATTAATATCTCATAATTTTTAGGTACCTATGCCTCTTTAGGGGCTATTTCTTTGTCTCAAACCTCTTCAGGTTTCTTTTGTTCAATTTATGCCTTTACAGGGTTTTCTTGTTCACTACATGCCTCTGTTAAGGCCTTTTGTTCACCATATGCCTCTTTTGGGGCATCTCATTTACCATATGCCTATGTAAGGACCTTTTGTTCAATATTTACCTCTTTAGAGAACATGGTATACTATTTTCTCTCTTTTGAGGAGTTATGTCTTACAGGCAATAGATCTTACAACCTTCAGCTAAGTAGTTTAGACTTGTTGCTAAGCGTCGCCGGGGACATCCCGATCCATACTAGGCATTTGCGACTGGATATGTGACATTGTCACTTTCTTTGTATCAATAAATGCATATGGTAATTGATTTGCAAGATTTTTCAAATTATTGATCATTTGAACTTCTAGTTCACATTGATTTCTACAAGGATCAAAATGAGACATTCTAAATGCATTCAAAGTAATTTCTCGTCATTCTCTTGGAATCAATCCTCATTAAAATGACAATCCGCAAAGCGGGCTGTAAAAATATCTCTTATTAAGGGTTCAAGATATCTTATGATGGATGGAGAATCAAAACCTACATAAATTCCAAGTCTTCATTGGGGACCTATTTTAGTGCGTTCTAGGTGCTATTTGTTAGTGATGTGCCCTAGGGCAATAGTGTAGTTGTTATTACTTTCATATTTTAATAATAAAGAGACATTTTCATTATCATCTTACATTTCTAATTTGGTGATTTACTCCATGAATAGTTGATTCCACTTATGGTTATCAAGTGTGTGACTTAATAATAGAACACTAGACTTCAAATGGAATACTATTCTAAATTGTCCCTGATCGTTCATTATTGGTGGAGCAATAGTGAATTAAGACTATTATGGAGTTTGATTGATGATCATGTTCTACTGATCATGGATATATGATATCAAGTCAGCTCATAAGTGCATGTTGGTGAACATTATACTGGATCGACCCACAATGAAAATACTAATGGATTATAAGTCACAAGTATTTCTCATCATAATAATGTCTTCTTTTTTGTCCTTCGACCTAACACCACCATAGGTCCCTACATGAGGAGCTTTATGATTTGACACAGTTCAACATCTCATACGTAATGGGAATTAGTATCTGGGGTAATAGTTAGACATAAAATAAATCATGTAGAGGGATGTGAGTGGATGAAAGGGATTTATCCCTCCTTTTAGAGAGATATCTATGGGCCCCTCGACATGTGAGACTGGAAGTTGCATGGCCATGCTCAAATGAATTATTAAGGGTTATGAATGTCATTTGTATTATCAGTTTACATGGAGGTCGAGAAAATTGTATGATTGAACTTTACAAGGAACATAGTCGTGCCTTGTGTTGATTAGGATATCGTGAGACAAGAAGGGACTACGACATTTATTATGGATTAGGATTGTAGTGGACTATTTATCCCACATAATTTAGGTTGTTATAATGCCCTTGTTAGAGTAAACATTATCCCGGAGTGGGCCCAGGCGGGCTTTTGGGCCCTCTGCCCCGACATTATGTGGACTGAGTCTGCATAGAATGGATTTGAAACCCGACCCTTGGGCTTAAGGTGGTATTTAAACCCGAGGATCCTTTATGCGGATTCATTCATTCATTTTTTCACATTGAGAGAGGCGGCTAGGGGTTTTCATGAGACTCAACCCAGTGCTAGTACACTCGTTTCTCTCTTGGTTTCCAAGAAGGCTGGTTAATGTGGATATCATTAGAGGGTGGAGCGATCCCACTGCGTCTTTCAGTTCGACAAGGAGGGTTTGATACACACACGAGGTCACGGAACAAGGATCTTCTAGTGCTAATAAGGTATTCTTCTATCCCTGAATCATCTAATCGGATCACATGGATCCATGGTCGGGTTAGAAAAGGCGAAATTTGTAATTTTTTCGCTGTGTATGTATGATTAATCACCATCAGAAACCTAACACTATTGGTACATGCACTACTGCACAACCAAATATATGTAAGTGCAAAATATTTGGTTCTTTTCCAAGTATAAGTTATTGGTTGAACACAAACCAAGCTTGTCGCATGCATAATAGCATGTCCCAAGGCATAAAGTTAGTAATTTGGTTTTCATTAGTAGTAGTCGAGCTATTAATCGAAGACGTTTGATTGGGGACTCTACTAAACCATTTGGGGTGTCAGTATGAGTAATAAGATGCTCGACATTTATTCCAACCGACATGCAGTAGTCAGTGAAGGTTTGGGAGGTGAACTCACCGACATTATCTAGTCTTGTTGTATTGATTGTATAGTAAGGAAATTGAGCTCATAATTTGATTATTTGTGAGAGCAGCCTAGCAAAGGCAACATTACGTGTAGAAAGGAGAAACATCTGACCGCCTCGTAGATGCATCTATTAAGATCATGAAATAACGAAAAGGTTTACATGGTGGATGAATAGGTCCACATATATCCCTATGTATTCTCTTTAAGAAGGTTGATGACTTAAATGTAACTTTGTTAAAGGATAGTTTGATTATCAATTTACCTTGTGAGCAAGTAACATATGAGTATTCATTAGGCAAAAGAATCTTCTTGTTCTTTAGTGGATGCCCATGTGAGTGTTTTATGATTCTCTACATCATAGAAGACCCAGGGTGATCTAGCATGTCATGCCAAAGAATAAAATTCTTTGGATTGTTGAACTTTTGGTTCATGACAACATATGACTCCATAAGCTTTATAGTTGTATGATAAAACCTAGAGGAGATGACTAAGAGTTTTTCAACAACGAGTTTCTAGCCAGAAACAATAGAGGTAATATAAAGACATTATGTATGACCTTCATTGATGGTTTCAATATGATATCCATTTATGCGGATATCTTTAAAGTTAAGCAAATTCCTTGTGGATTTGCTAGAATATATCATATAATTGATATATAATCTAGTTCCATTTGATAACATTATGCTTGGTAAAGGTCGGCCAAATGTTTGGGTATATAATAGGTACGCGACCAATGTCCTTTCCTACCACATATATGACAATTATTCTCATGATTCTTAGAAAGTTTATCGCATATGTACTTTCCATTTACCTCAATATTATTCCACTTCTAATGGTGCCACCTCATGAATATGGTATTGAAAATTTCTTTCATGATTATAACCTTGACTGATCCTCATCCATGTCCACAAGTTTAAGATGATATTGATTCACTTAAGGGAATCGTTTGAATCCTAATTGGACTATATTGATGATTTTTCATCACAAAGTCAATAATTTAATTAACATCATGGATATAAGATATATAATTCATTTTAGAAATGTCAAATATCATAACCTCTGAGTTTTATGAGATTTGACATTGTCGATAAACTTTTGATATAAGACAAAATAATTAAAATCAACTACAATAAATGTCAAAATAGATTTTGTCTTACAATCAAAATCAAATATCTTGTAGCTTTTAACAATATATAATAAAATTAATATTAATATACACAAAATAAATAACATTGCGGATAATATAAATTATTAACTATGTTTGATCTAGAAATGAAAATATAACATATAATACCAGTGTAAAAGACTTCTGAACAATTTTGTTATTGCATTGGTCTTCATTAAAAGGCTTTTGAATGGCCACCATTAAGTGATAATGTTGGTATGGTATGGTACTGTTTGATTAAATACTATCAATTTAGGGGTCAAGGCCAATATGCTTACGACATATATTGTTTAGATGAGAATCACATTTAAATGTTATGTATACATACATATACCATACAATACATATAACATATAATCCATGAATGTAAAATATGTTATGACATCCATTGTACTATAAATGACACATAATTCAAGTATTATATGATAAGTGAATGCTTCCATGTTATAGTGATTATACACTTGCAAATTACCCATTTATGTTATAGGAGATGGGTACATAATATACCCATGACTTCGCAATTTTAAAGCAATTGTCATTCATGGTATCAATCATGACCAAATATAATTGTAGATATGCAAAATTGAAATAACTTCAAGTTAGGGTTAATGAGTTAACTTTAGAGCAAACTTATACTAATATCATGTGAAAAGATAATAAAAGCAAACCTTAAGTAAAAGAGAGATATATTTTCCCTTCGTAGTTTGTATATAAAGAGGGAGACAGCAAGAGAGAAAATGAGAAAAAGAATGAAGGGAGAGATATAGAGGGAACAAGAGTAATTCATTTTCTCTTGGATAATATTACAAGGTGTGGGAGAGGATTTTTATAGGCTTCTCAGTTGCTCTCCATTAAAAGTTAGCAAATGAAGGTATTAAATAAGTTTTATGAAGTTCATTGAACTTCAAATCTTTATTGAGCTAACTTGGTCATTCACTTGTTCACTGCATTTCACTGAATTTGTAACAGATTTTATTTTATTTTTAAAATCAGTTTTTAAGTTGTTTAAAAACATTATTTTATTGTTTGAAAATATGAAAAGTATTTTTTAATGATACAGTCAAACAAACTCATAGCTTTTATAATAAAAATGCCCAAACACTAACTTAATAAAATATTTTGAAATTATTGCTAAAAATGCCCAACAATATTGAATTCGTTTAAATCCATATATCGGGGGTTAATAAATACATTTGAAACTTACTGGTCCAAAATATGAAGAAAAGTAAACTTTTGTTGATTTTGAATTTTGTATAGCCATTATGGGCGGTGTTTGTCCTTTTATTATTAGACAACTTTTCAATTATTATTAAATAAAACAAAAGAAAGAAAAAAGAAAAAGAAAAAGAGATCGTTCCAAATAAGCAATTGATTTTAAGGCGTGGCATCCGACAGTTTTTCTTGGCCCTTGTCCACACGACAAAACTCACTATTGGGAATTCCGAGTGTTTGTGACCCTTTACCGCTAAATCCTTTAAGAAGAAAAAAAAAATCAAACAAATAAGGTAAGAATAGAAAAAAAAAAATTTAAGTTCTAAGGTTGTATTAAAGAAAGAGAAATAACAGTTAACAAAAATGATTTTATAATAAAATTTCTTTAAAGAAAATTGAATATAAATAAAATTATTTAAAAACTTACATATTTTTAAAATTATTGAATATTTATATTAATGAATTAAAATAAATAAAAATAATTTGGAATAGTAAATAAAAATAAAATATTGAATTAATTATGCTTTTATTTTCATTTATGTATTTTCCTACTTTTCTTTCATATTTTCCTTTTCTTATTTTTTTTTTTTCAGATTTTCTTAGAACCAAATATAACATAAATCTTTATGTTGATGTATTTTGATCCTTGAAATCAGATTCAAGTAATAAAGGAGTAAAATGTAATTATAAGAGGTCCAAACTAGAGTCACTATAAGATCAAAGTACGAAAATGATATATTAAAATGTGAATAAAAGTAAAAAGAAAAAAAAATCCTAATTAAAGAAAGAAATTGATATATTTATGTTGTTGTCAACCTTGTCATGGCATGACACAAAGAAGATATAAAGAAAAGTGTGAAGGGGCTAAAGAGAGGCTAATAAATGAGAACACATGCATGGTTGAGAGGGAATGCAACCCAACCCTTGTTTTTGTCTCCTTTCTCACTTTCATCTTTAATGTCTTCAACGAAAGAATAGTTACACAAAAGCATTGATCAATGGGAGAGTTCGGCTTTTCTCACACCTCATCAAAAGATGCCGCCCACAGACTTTCTTTGTCGTTAGTGGTTTATTTGCCCTTGTACACTGACCCACTTCCTTCTGCATGCACTGCATGTGGACTTCGCTTATTTTTCACCCATCATCGCCTCCTCATTTTTTTCAACTCTCGTTTATTTTAAATTTGTAACCTCTGACTTCATATTATGGTACTTAGTGGTGAAGGAAAATTCCTTTAAAAGAAAATATTTATTAGGGTTTTTTAAGGCATGAAAAGAGCAAAACATGGGGCCTCTTTTGATTTCTGTCTTTGAAAACGGTTCCAGAGGACAGTTTTTAAGAACTTAGGTAAACACTATAGGCCTGGTTCCTATTTTTAAAAATTGTTTTTGAAAATCACAAAAGCGAGGTTGCTAAAGCGGGCCAGAGCGTGGTCAATCAGGCATCAGGGCCGGACCAGGGAGCAGTCCGGTTGAATCAGCAAGATAGCCGTACGGCCGTGACGTCTTAGGGTCTCGGTTAACTAAACTTTTTCCACCAGCTGATCATCTTGTGCTTGGATTTGTAAACTTCTGAGTTTTTAACTTTTTATTTATTGATTTTTAATATTATTAATCGAATGTCAGAGTTCTATCTTCTTAAGGCTTTTCAATATTGTTGAGCGCACAATTTTTAAAATTTGTGTGTTATTTTATTTTGTTATATGTAATTATTTATTTTAAGTTAAATGAGTTATTTTTTTAAAAATGTTATGACAATGATTTAGGAGTTGATATATTCTGAACTAGTGATATTCGTAGTGGATGTTCAAGTAATTCGCCTTTAGTGCTTCGAGATGGAGATGTCGATGTCTAATCTAATGTAACTTGCTAATTGTCTAATTTTATTATTATATGAAGTATGATTTTGATTATGTATTGGATTTATCTCTTTAATGTGTATTGGATGTATCTCTTTAATTTTATTATTCAATGAAAATTAAGTTTTATATATAAGAGAGAAAAATATATTTTTATTTTAAGCCATGAGCCCAGGATCATCACTCAGGTTGAGCCTTTGAGTTAAATAGGTTGAACTCTCTGACCAGCTAACACTCTACTCCTTCCTAGGAATTGATACCTGAATTGAATTAAACCTTGCAAAAAACATTATTTTGGTATTCTTTAAAAATTATTTTTATTATTTGAATTTAATATTTTTTTATGTTCTTTTTATTATTTATTTTAAAAAACATAGGAATTAAACGTATTCTTCATGTTTTTCTTATTTTTTTTTCTTTTTGAGAATAGAAACAAATTTAAAAAATAGGAACCAAACATGCCCTATATTAGTGTTTTTTGAAAACTATTATTGTTTTTTGAATTTAGTGTTTTTTGTATTCTATGTTTAAAAAAAAAATAAAAAAAAATCAAACATGCATATTCTCCTTGTTTTATTTGTTTTTGTTATTTTTTGGAATAGAAAATAGTTTTAAAGGTAAAAGGAGATGAGTTTACAGGAGATGTAATATTTGAATAAAAAATAAAGTATTATAATCATAATGTAATGTAAAGTGAATAAAATTACAAAAACAAAAAAGAAAAGAGGGAAAGAGATGGGAATGTATTTGTCATTAATTAGTGCTATAAAGGTGAAAGGCAAGAAGACAAAAGAAGTAAGCCTGAAAACAATTATTGGAGTCCAACTCTAATAATGATAACCATTCACTTAAAACCGTTGAAGTTTTTAGTGTAGGTTTAGCTTACAAAAGATTCTTCCAAATCATAATCGATTGCAATTGGAAAAGACGGTTCAGTGTTATATACCCTTGTTGTAGGTTTAGGATATACCAGACTCAAATGTTGGAGTTTATCTTCATCCTGTCCTATTACAAAAGCGTGGGGCCATTTTCTTCTCCATACAACAAAGTATCAAGAGCTTTCCAACACAATTGAAAATATGAATTTCACTAAAAAAAAAAATTTGGTGCTGGATGTATGCAATTAAGCATAGTTCCAAAGTACTTCATGTCAGCTAAACAGTAATATTGTCGATCATATAAAATTTTGCTTCTTCCTTGAAGTAACCTTTTCCAATGATTAGATTTGTACGGTCTAGTGAACTGAATGTGTTTGTTTGTAGACAGAAGACAATGTTCACTGATACCATCTGGTAACCATATGTAATGATCAAGTTAAAGGGAACGATGCTAAGTGTGATTTTTGGGTTGATTTGCTTTTATTCTTTGTATCGAGTAAGGCTATCATGTTCTAAAACAAGCAGGTGATTTTGCCTTTGGTTATGATCAATGATCAAAATATAGATAAACACAGATATATAAAAAATATCGATAAAATATCAATAAACAAAAATGAATAAATATATTTTAAAATTCATGTAAATACTTTAAAAATGTGTAAATATGACATAAATAAACAAAAATACACTTATTAAAGACAATATTCATAATAATTTATATAGAGATTACATTTTAATAATATTTAAATCAAAATTTCAGTTTCTATTTTTTTTACATTACTGTTCCTATTTTTAGTTCTACTTAAAATTGTGTTTTTTGCTAAATAAAAGAGATATTTAGCAAAATTATGTACTTATAAAAAAAAGATATATTTAATTTTTTATTCTAACTAAAAAATAATTTATTGATATTTAAGTTAGACCAAAATTAATTTTATTAAGTTAAACCAAAATGATAAACAGAACATAAAATAAAATAAAAACTTTTAGTGCTAATAGGCTTTTAATAATAGTTTTTTTTTTATTGTAATATGCCCATATTTTAAATTATCTAGTAAGAATTCAGATAATTTATTCTACAACACTTACAGTAAAACACATAGATAAATTAGAATTATAAAAAATAAATAACCTAAACTTTTAAGATCATTTGGGCCATTTAGCACTTTTTTTTTCCAACCCATCATCTTTCTTCAAAATATTAGATCTAAGCAATGTTTTAAGCGGGTGATCATTGAGCAGGAAAAATTCTTAGTTCGCCCAGTTCGCTGGTTGTCGATGGTTGAGCCCTTGATCGAGCTAGTGACGTAATAAATATATATTTTATAATATTAAAATTAAAAATAATATAAATATATATGTATATATATATTAAATTTTATAAAATGAAATAAATTTAATATTTAAATGTGAATATATTCAATTATTTAATGCTAACTAATCTAACATATATCTTTATTTGCAATCTTATTACATAACTAGTGCTTGTCTTGGTGTTAACCTTATATTAACTTGTAGTGAAAGATCCCTTGTTAGTAGCTATTTTCGTGTTAATTTGTTTTCTCTACATAGTAGCAAGAGTGTTTCCCTTACACTTTATGAGAGTCTGCACATCGGAGTTCTGAAGTAAAGAGAGGTCTATATAATAAGAATGCACCACAAGGATTAAATAAGCTTTTAGTCCATAGATGGCCCAGTTTGTGGAGAAACATAAAGTTTGTTTAAGCCTAATACTTGGCTGGGTTATTGGACTTTTTGGAGCTCTCTTATGTGGGGGGTAATTGGGCTGTACATGTGCAAATAAACGTGAGGCGTAATTGGAGCCATATGAACAACTCGGTTTCATCTAAACCGTCCGGTTCAGCAGTTTACCGATTTGACCACCGGTTTCGGCAATTCAGATTCGGTTCGACTGGTAGCCGGTTTTAGAAAGGGAACCGGACCGGAAACCTCGCCGGTTAATGATTAAACCGACCGTCCCGTCCGGTTTAAAAGCGGTGGATACAAGTCGTAATTTTACAAACGCATCTCCATCATTGATTTTTGTTAAACCTTAGAACTCACAAAATATTTTAGCAGCCCCCTAGCCCCTTTCCCCAATGGCGGACCGTTATTCTTCTTTTTTTTTTTTTTGTTCTTTTTTCTCTAAACAGCGGTTGGACTGCTCTTCTTCTCAAAGATGGTTCTTCGTCTCATTTTTCTTGTTCTTCTTTCTCCAAGCGATGGCAGGATTGCTTCGTTTCCAAGCATCTTCTTTTTTTTTTTCTTTTTTCTTTCTTTCTTTCTTCTCCTCTTTTTCTGCTTCTTCCCATCTTCTCTTTCTTTTTTTATTTTTTCAAAAAAGTGACGATTTATCGTCGATATATCGGAGATATTGACGATAAATCCTCAATTTTTCGATGTCTTTCATCTCCAATTGTGTGCGTCTCGGTGACGTTTGACATTTCCATGATTTTTTCGATATATTGTCAATATTCTTTATATTTTCTCGATTTTTTGCACAACTGACTAGTGCTCTCCTCTTTTGTTTCGATAGCTTCCAATGTCCAATATATCGTTGATATTTCAACAGATATATTCGATTTTTTAATCCCTAGTTATGATTAGGTTGAAGTCAGTTGTTATTGACAGAAGATAAAAAGAGGGGAATTTTCTTTATACTTGTTGGGGCCCAAATCCATTTATGTGAGGCCAAACAAACTTATGTCCATGAAATTGAGAAAATGAGATTTTTCTGGTGATGGAGTCAAACGATGATTTCTTTGAAGATAAAGTCAAACAACAAGTAGATAAGTGGGCAGTTAGAGAAAATGAGGGCGTGGGAAAGATGAAGAAAAATTAAAGAGCAGGCCTTTGTAATGGAGAATATGTAGCACCCCTTTTCGGTCCGACCCGATTGGCGGGTCCGAATTGGATCCAGGATGCTCATTTGATTCTTTCTATTTATTTATTTATTTTTTCAAAAGTGTCGCGGCGCGAATCCTGGCTTCGAATGGCGGATCCGTCTGGGCTAGGTTCTTTCGGCGGGTTTTCATTATCTTATCAAAAACATTTTTTATTTATGTCATTTCATTTTTAGGTTTCAATTCGTGGAATCCATTTTCCAATGGTAGGCCATAAACATTCTTTTATGCAATCGTTCTGAGAATGGCGTCTCGCTGCAGCTACAAAATGATATACAAAACAATATTTCAGAGATTAACTCTTTTGTTCACAAAATATCACATGTTCAAAAGAAATGATATGCATATGATGGGGTATATACTTATACGGCGCAACTTTCTCTATGACTTTGCGCTTTTTGATCTTGCCTTCTTTCCTGTTTACTCGAAACCTACGCATAGATAAAAACTACACGCCAAGCATTTTCATGCTTAGTGGTTCTATCTGATTCTATTCAATTTTGGTTAAAAGCGACATGCATTTATCATAAACCATGCCTTATATGTCAAACTATACTCATACTTATTCATTTCACATGCTTTCACTTCACAAATCATTGATCATATCGAAATAGCATTTTCAAATAACACAATTTACTTAACTCAAATCATGAAGTTCAAAATATACTCCTAAGGATGTGTTAGTTTGCAAATCCATTTACACTCATCAAAAGTTTGTTATTTCACTTTATACATGCAATTCCACATTCATGACCAGTTAGATTGGAAGTAAATCCTCGTCATTTTGTCGATCGGTAATGTGCTTACACATTTAACAATTTAGGTCTCAATCATGATGGATGTCGATTGGTGCACCCACCATGTGGTCATTTAAAAATTTACGTATACCGTCATGTGGGCCTTGATTGGTACATCCAGCAAAGTGGGACATTTTAACGATGCCATACACCATCGCGGATGTCGATTGATGCATCCGCCATGTGTGACATTGAACAATTGGTTTGCCTTCATGGCCCGGATCTTAGGTGGTGCATCACGCCAGTGCGATGATTGGTATATGGATTAATTAGACATCAAAGATGCGACCAGATGTTTTGATGATTAAATATCGTAATTGTTAATGTTTGATATCATTTTCGAATCATTGTGTGTCATGCGAATATACTCATTCCATATACTCATTTCAGGTCTATTTAGTAATTACCAAACACTTGAAATAGGAATATAATTTCGGTGAACAAAGAACTAACAATACTTGAATCATAATAGAATTAGGAAGCAACAAAAGTTGTGGCTCTGATTTAACTCCCTCGATCTCGATCCTAGGTTAGGTGATCCTCACCCATCCCTAGTCAATAACAATTATGCCACTCTTAGTGGATTAGAAATTATTATACATTTTTAGTGAATGACAATTAATCTTCATTAACGGTTTTGGGTTAAGACGCTAAGTCGCTTCGCCTCGGCGATCAGGTACGATACGTTTTTCATTTAGTTTTATCCTTATTTGAACCCCCTTTAATAATTTATTAGGGTCCGTAAACTATCGGTGTACGAATACAAGGTGCTCGGGAACAAAATTAAAAATGCTTCTTTGTGAAGCAGTAGCCTCTGTAGTAGCCAGAGAAATCTTGCCGTGGTGTATTCGAGGGTGCCATTTTTGGCACCTCGGCCTCCAAGTGGTGGTGTCACGCCTTAGGCGTAGGTCTACTGCCAGCGGCATAGGTTCCCTCACAGGCTGCGAGCGTAGGAGCACAGTAATGCCCTAGATTTTCCAGTTTTTGTTTTTTTGCGATTTTTTTCCAAAAATCCTCAAAATCCCAAAACAAAACATGGGAATCACTCCCAATAACATCCTAATATCATCCTAAACAAACCAAAAGAAGAACCTATGGACGGTTTAGGGTTTTTCCTACCTAAACATCTTCAAAGAAATTCTATGGTTTAGTTCTTACCTTAAATCCCTTTGCACTTGAAGCCCTAGCCTTTTTCCTTCTTCCTTCTTGCAAGATCTTGAACAAATGGAAGAATTTACACAACAATCCCTCTTATCCTCCAAAAACCCTAGCTTTTCTCCTCTCCCTCTCTCTCAAAAACGTTTTTGCTCAAAATGCACAATGTGCTCTTCTAAGACCACATTTGGTCTTATTTCTCATTTTAAGTGTAAGGCCATGTTTGGCTTACACACAAATTCCATTTCTCATTTTTCTCCTATTTGGTCTTTATTTCACTTTCATTTATCATTTAATTCACTTTAGCATTTAAGCTAATTACATTAGCCCAACACATGTCTCGTTTCTGGAGATTCAAATTTCTTAATTTTACACTTGGGTTTATTTAGGGTTGATCAATTTCTCATTTTAGCATATAACATTTAATCATGCTCACATATTCATTTCACATTTCACAATTTATCAGTTTTCCCGGAAAAACCCAAGTTTTGCTCAATTCATAATCGGAATATATAATAAAATTATTATAAAAATTTTAGGTATTTTTGGGGCGTTACAGAACATGGGTAATTGTTCGAAGATGATCGATATAAAAGGAGAGTGATTTCATGAAGGGAGGATCAATCAACAACAATGAAGAATCCACTAAGGACCAATAAAGCAATTTAGCACTCCATCATATTCTAGCATTTTAGCAATTTTAGCATTTTTCTTTTCAATTTCTAGTCAAGGCCCAAATTTTATTTTCAAGTTTTTTGTTTAAAATTTCTACAATACTTTGTCATTTCAATTTTTTCCAGTGAAATATAGTCCCATAACAATTTCTACAACAGTTTCTACAACCTTTAGTTTATTCTGTTCTTTATTTATTGTGACATTATACACTTTGATTATGGGAACTATTAAGGGAAATAGGAAACCTACTTTTCTTCTAGTTAGAAGTTTGGTTTTAGACACAATATTAGTTTGGAAACACTTTAATTTTTTGACACGTATAAATTTTCTAATATTTTTTTTTTGTATGTTGAAGTGAAATTCACAAAATTCACCAACATACTTTTCACTAGTTCGATGGAACCTATCTTTGTTGAAGATGCCACCAAAGTTGAGGAGTAAGATAATTGTATAGTCTCAAGGCTCATGATTTGATGTTGCAAAAGTAGTACAAGGAATTGTTCAAGCAACGGTGAAGCAAATTGAAAGAAGTTTGGCAAGTCCTCAACTAGTTCAAGGTGAGGATGTATTAGACAGCCCAACCGGATAAGGAGGGATAGAAGGTACAAGTAATGTTGATGTACTCATCTATTTCGCTAACACTATTGGTGATTTTCAAGGTTTGATAAAGGAATTGAAGAACCAAATCCGGACGGTCAAACACCAAGCCAAGGCCATTGTGGTGGAACTGAAATAACAATTTCAATCCCAAGTGAAACTCTTTGACGCAATCTCGAGAATTATGGGAGATGTGTTAGGTGGGAATGTGAGTATATGAAAATGATTATGAATAATAAACACATATCATAACTAATCGCACAAGTGCATGCGTCGTGTAACAAGTAATAAAGTGATATAAGAGCATCGTTCCCACGAGGATTGTGCTATTAAGTACCGATCATAATCTAGCCTTAGCTCTATTTGGATGAAAAAAATCTATGTTGAAAATCAAACATACAAAGGTTAATTGATGAGTACTCAAATTACATGTTTTTACATGTATTGTTTGAGCTATAAATGAGTACTTATCACCATATTCCTTTGATTTAGCTTATTATTAGTCCCTAAGCCTAGAACTAATGGAAATTTTGAGTTTTTGTGATTTTTTCATATATTAGGTGCAAATTGGCAACAAATGAGTTATTGAGGCAAGTTGCAAGCATCCTGAGGTCAAGAGCATGTGTAAAGCATGGCCAAAGATGAATAAAGATTGAATTTGAAGCAAAAAAAAGGGAACTAGAGATTTCGTAGTCACTATAATGACTGCGAAAATTTCGTAGTGCACACAGTTCGTCTTTGTCCAATTTCGCAGTAACCATAAGTGACTGTGAAAATTTCGTAGTATAGTTGAGCAACCTCTGTTCAAGTTCACAGCCGCTTTCGTAGTGACCCCATTCATTGTGAAAATTTCGCAGCACAGTCATCCCCTTTCTAGCCAATTTTTGCAGTCACTAAAATTGCGAGATTAACAAAATAAGGAAAGAATCAAGCAAAGTAGATGGAATCAATCCTCGGGAGACCCCAAACAGGAAGGGCACGTGGAATGAGAGAAGATGAACCCTAAATTGAAGTATAAAAAGAAGGGAGAAGGGGAAAAAAAATGGGGGAGTTGGACTTGAAGGCGAAAATGGAGATTGAAGAAGGAAACACAAAATTCAATGAGGCAACAAATGGATTCATGGAGAATCCTAGAATTCTCCACAAATCCCGGGCACAGTCCAAGGGGAATTTGATGCCCAGTACCTTAAGCTAATTGGTTAGGATTCATTGATTTCACTGCTCGCTACATGGGACAGAAGATGAATCAATCTCTTCATGTAGGTACCTTGTTGTTTGGATGGTTAGCTCGGAGTAAAGTTTGAGTGGAACTTAATGTCGGATGCCCTAAGACAACTGGTTGGGAGCCATCGATGGATCTCTACTACATGAGCTGCTACTTAGACAACTTTGGTATTGCACACCTACATGAAAAAAAAATGGAGTAATGGAGTAATGAAATAAAAAGGTGTATTCTTAACCTACTTTAAAATTTATGTGTCAAAAGGGTGAGTTGAATTTGGTTGAGGGGAGTATAGAAAACTTAGTCTATAATTGAGATCTTAACACCACACTTGCACTAAGATCTTTGAGGAAAAGTCAATTGAAGGCTTGGGGGCATGATTGTAGATACTATGAATCTCGACGTAACTTACTAATTTGTTAGACCTTTATCAATGCTTCTGTAATAATATTAGCACCATCTAACTCATCCTAACTTGCTTGATTGAATATTTGTTTCCTACATTTTTAGTTTTTAGAAATTGTTTTGATTGCCTATCTCTTTTTCGCGTTTAATCCATTGTTAAGGGACTAGAAACAAGCTGGTTAGGGTGTGATAACCGATAAAATATAGCATCTTTTATATACTTCATTTTCCTATTTTCAAACCCTTTTTCTGTTGGAAACTCACATTTACTCTATTATGTGAGTTATTGGCCCCAAAACCAGCTACAAAGGGTTTTATTGAGTACAGGTATTCATATTGGCCTTTTTAGGCCTTTTTATGGCTCTTTAGAATCATGAGGTTGAAGAATGAGGATATCTCAGATTTTTTGTGCGAGCTTGGTGTTAGGTGTGCTTTAGGTTAGCTTTTATTAGTTCAAAACATAGCATATTTCATGATTTTGAAGCTAACTAAGCACCCTTCTTAATTATGTATCACACATTCAGGTCACGACCATAGCCAGTTTTGTAGTCACTATGTATCACACATTGTAGTGTGGTTGCGACCACAATGCATTTGTGGTCGTGAAAACTCGACAATTTTGACTAAAGAACTTTCCATTTTTGGGCTTGTTTTGGCCCATTTTTCAAGGTGTATTTAAGGGTAACTTTCACACATTTCTAGGGTTCAAACTTTGAGAAAGAGAGGATCTCTTCAAGGGTTTTCCCTCTTGAAGCTTTGTTCCATTTTCTAGGGTTAGATTTCTTAGATTTAGGTTTGTTTTGCGAATAACCTGGTTTGTAATTGATTATTACTAGGAAGCACGACCTTGTGGAGTGTGGATTTCAGCTTAGATATGGGATTTGAAGATATTTGCAACTCAATCTCTATTTTGTATTTCTATCTCTAATCCTTCTTCAATTTCTATAGTTTCGTGTTTATTATTAACATGAATTTGTGGGCTTTAATAGCTGAAATGATAGGCTAAACATTTCATAATGTTGGTTATTAGATTTGATGTTAAATTCATCTAATCTTTAGTTTGGTTCGATTTTTTATGCTTGATTTGTTTTATTTGGTGTTAATACTTGGAATACTAAGGTTTTGGTTAATTGATACATGCTGAGAATCGGATCTTTGATCCTTTTACTAAGGTATCCTTGGTGGCGCTTGGATTATGCCCTAAAATATGGTTCTGATTCTCTTAAGGCGTGAATCAATTAATTGGATTTGAATTAACTTAGTCAAAGAGACTTAGGGAATTAAAAAGGTCTAGTACCAAGCAGATTTCACTACGAGGGGACACTAAATGTATTAAGTGAGGATTGCAAGGACATAATTATGACCCATAGATCTCTTGAGGAAAAAGGCCTTTGAAAAGTATCGCCCTATCAACCTTGATAGACGTAATTGTGAATAGGTGGATAGTGAGAGAAAATACAAGGGGGAACACAAAAGTGGGATCCTTGTATCGTATCCTCAGACAAACTCAAGTAGTAATTCATTCAGCTTGTGCCTCATCTAGATGAATCCTTGAACATCATTGAAGATAACCAACCCTAATTCCTCTCTAAGTCATTTTCTCATGGTTTTATTCAATTACTCCAATTTTCACAAATCACTATGTTTTTGTTTAGTTTAGTTTTTATTATTTTGACAATTTCACCAAATCATTGAGTCACTCAAATAGTAAACGATTTTAGTAGTCGACGTACTTAATCATCACTAAAACCACACCTTGTGGGATTGATATCTAGACTTTTTAGTCAAAAATATATTACTTGTAAGGACACATTAACGTTTCTTGTTGGGGTAATAAGTTCTTATTATTGTTGTTAATCGGGAAGGTACGGTTTAGTGTTTGGATTTGATATTTTAGCGAAAAGAAAAGTTTGCTAATTTAGAAAAAATTTTCTTTTCATATTTTTGTTGTTTCTTATTTTAATATTTAGTATATTTCATTTTTCTTTATTTTATATTTTTCTTTTAGGTGCTTAGCATAAATGAACAATGAAACGATAGATAAACACCTATCCGCACTTGAGAAAAAGATTGACGCTCTCTCAAACCTCATTGATCAACAAACTTGACGAGCACCTCATTATCTCAACTACAATGAACGTCATTACTTTCAACCCCACAACATTATGCCGAGCTACTACGATTCGGGTTGGAGGACATATGAGGATTTCTCCTTTGGAAGTCAAAATTTTAAATGTCAAGAAGGCTCAAGTTACAATTATGATGAACAAATCTAGCAACCTTCTAGTGAAGAGCAATTTTTATGCCTTATTGAATGAGATGAAGAAGGACCATGCCGCATGGGAAGCCAAAATAAAAGATAAAGTCACCAATGAAGAAGCATCTGTGACAAATTTAGAGAATCCAATTGGGCAACTAGCCCATGCATTAGAGGAGCAATATTCAAGGCCACTCCTAAGCTACAAAAAGGATGAGGACATAAGAGAATGTAACTTTGTGCCTTTGAGTTTTGAGGAGGAAATCCAGGACCCGACATTGGTTGAGGAGAAAAACAGTGAACTTGCTAACGAGGAAGAGCTATTAGTGGAAGAGAGGCAAGTTGAAGAGAAACATTCATTGTTTGATTGGGATTGACAAGTTAAATTTCCCCATTGACTTTGTGACTTTGGGCATAGAAGAGGACCAACAAGTCTCATCTATAGGAAGACCTTCCAATGCCATAAGGCAAGCATGGGTTGATGTAGAATATGGGGAGATGACCTTTCTTGTTGGTGAGGAAAAAGTGAAGTTCAACCTCCACCAAAGCATACAACTTTCGGATGAAGAGAAGAACTTTTGCATGTGGATAGAGAGCTCACTTCTACCATTTGATGAGCTTGCACCTACAATCCTTTAAGAGGACACTTCTGAAGTATATAAATTTGATGCCAACTCTTTCCCCACCAAAGAGTTTGCATTTGAGCTTGTATCGCCTATTCTGGAGGTGGAGGAGTTCATCCTTACGTACGATGAGGATGAAGAGGGAATATGGGCCATGATGGATGAAGGGCTAACTCAAAGCTCTAGGACTTCTCCAAGGAGTCTAGCTGGACTCTAAAAACGGAGCAGCTTCTTGGAAGGCAACTTAAGCAAACATAAGGATTTTTATCAATTTAGTAGTTTTTAGTTTTTTTTTTTAGTTATTTTTAGTATGTGTTACATGTTGATCATGTTTTGAGTGTTTATTTGGTTTTTTATTTTTAGGGCATTGAAGCTGATTCATATTGTAGCACCCCTTTTTTGGTCTGACCCAATTGACGGGTTCGAACCGGATCCGGGATGCTCTGATACCACTAAATGTAACATCCGTTTTTTTAAAAAAAGAGGTGTCGCGACACAGATCTTGGGCACGACTTTGAATGGTGGATAGAGCGGAGCGGTTTACTCGATCGTTTAGTTTATCTTATCAAAAACATTTTATTTATGTCATTTCTTTTTAGAGTTTTTAAATATCTTATTATTTCAAATAGTAGGCCCATAAACATTTACTTTATACAATACGTTTACAAAGTGGTATCTTTGTGCCTTACAAAATGATATACACCATGATAGTTGAGGTGCTCTTTTGTTCACAAAATGTCACACGTTTAAAAAGAATGGTTTGCATATGACGGGGTTTATACTTATATGCCACAACTTTCTCTATGACTCTGCGCTTCTTGTTCTTGGCCTTCTTTCTTGCTTACTCGATACCCGCGCATAGACAAAAATTACACGCTAAGCATTTTCATGCTTAGTGGTTCTATCTGAGTTCTATTCGAGGTCGATTTAATATAAGACATGCTTTTATATTAAACCATACTTTTTGCTTCATTCACGATCAATGCAAAACAATACTCATGCTTATTCATTTTCACATACTATTAATTTACTGTTCATTGATAATTTATAAATATGCCTTTTCATATGCAACAATTCCTTCACAATTCAATTCATGAGATTTAAGCATATACTCATAAAGATGTATTTTGTTTACAATCTCATTTTCACTCATCAAAGTTTGTTATGTCACCTTTACTGTTCAATTTATTTTCACGACGGATTTCGCTTAGTGAATCCCGTCTTGTGTATCATTCGGTAATGTGCTTACACATTTAGGAATTTCGGTTCACCATCATGACGGATGCCGATTGGTGCATCCCGCCAAGTGGTCATTTAAAAATGTCATATACCATCATGACGGATCTTGGAGTTGATGCTAGGTTGGTGCGATACATCCGAGTGGGACATTTAGCAATATAATTCTTCCATCATGGCGGATCTTGGAATTGGGTGCATCCATAAGTGGGTCATTAATAATTCACTTCGATTCGTTATGTCAAAATATGACAATATCATTTGCAATTCAAATAAATGCACATAAGCAAATATTTGACAATTCATCCCAAATTCTCTATTTCAAAACATTATGCGATTTGGTTACCTCGAATTGTATGTGTATTCCATCTGATCATTTTCACATTTACATAGTAAACTATCCAATACATGAAGTAAGGATAGAAGTTGAGTGAACAAACCAAATTATCAATCCTTGTCTCTTTGATCTTGAGTCTAAGATTAGGGTTGTCATCTTCACCCAGTACCTAGTCAAATGGGTCTCACTCATAGTGGTTAAACAAATAATCATACTAAACGGAGAAATATATTTGAGGCGACAAGGTATAATATGTTTTCTCTCTCATATACTCTTTATCACAGACCCCGACTAAGCCCTAAACCTTTATTAGGGTCCCTAAACAATCTATAATAAATACGAGATGCTCTGGAACAAAAATTCAAAAATTGCTCTCGCTGTGGAATAGTAGGCTACACCGCTGACACAAACAACGCCGCTGCAGGTACCCGAGGGGTGCCATTTTACGGCCCGCCGTCGCGAGGGTATCCCCACGCCTGCGTAGGTCTGCGCCACGGCGTGGGCCCCCACGTCGCACAGGAGCCCGATAATGCCCAGATTTTTTCTACAGACCCTTTGCGATTTTTCCTCCAAAATCACCCTAAAATCCTAAACAAAACATGGGAATCACTCCCAATAACATCGTAATATCATCCTGAACCAACCATGAGAAAACCCATGGGATGGATTAGGCTTTTCTGAACCCAAACATCAACACAACTCTGTGTGGCTTAGGTTCATACCTGAATATCTTGGAAACCTTCTTGCCCTAGCTTCCTTCTTCCCTCCTTGACTCTCTGAAACTATGTAAATGGGGATGATATCCCTCAAAAACCTTGATTTCTCCTCAACCCTAGCTCTTCTCTTCTCACTCTCCCTCTCAAATACATTTTTGCCCAAATGCATAATTGTGCTCTTTCTGGGTTATTTTAAGTGTAAGGCCATGTTTGACTTACACACAAATTCCATTTCTCATTTTTCTCATTTTTGGTCTTCATTTTACTTTCATTTATCATTTAATTCAATTTAGCATTTAAGCTTATTCTATTTTCAACTTTAGGGTCCTCATTTTACTCAATCCTACCTGGGCCCTTTTACACTTCTGGGTTTTTCCCCAAGTTCAATCAATTTTCATTTTAGCATATAACATTTAATCATATGCTCTACATATTCATTTCACATTTCACAATTCTATCGCTTCCCGGAAAACCCAAGTTTTGCCTAATTCATACTCTGAATATATAATAAAATTATTATAAAAATCTCTCTACACATATTGAGGGAGTTTCATCAAAACTCATCTCAACCTGAGCCCAATGATCACACTTGATCATCCAGGGGAGTCCTCCGTCTACTCATATTTCATACATCGAGAACAATGCATGTTTTAGGCTCGGGGTATCGGGAGGGGGGTTGTCCCTGTTTTAAAATTTTCCAGCTTCAATTATCCTATTTTTAGTGTTTTTCTTTAGTTGCTTGTGTGCTTTAGTTGCTTGTATATGTTTTCAGCTTTTAGGTTAATTTTTTCTTTTTTAGTTTGTTTTTGTTTTTGGTTGAGCTCATTTTGGGATTTATGGTGATGCCTATGATGAATATTGATAAAACATTCTTGCACATGAAGAAAATGAGAGATATTTGAACTTAAAGCATAATGGTTAGACCTTGAAACTATTTAGACAAAAGTTCTTATCACTTTGAGCACAAGTCAGAATGCACCCTTGTAGTCAATGTTGCTTGGTTTAGAGAAGATTTAGCTGAATACCATTCATTTTGATCTCTTGGGACTCTAGAACTTGTTCAATTATCACTTGAGGTGAAACCATAGGCAACACGACAATTAAGAAATGATATAGGCCATCCTTGGATCGGTTAAGCCTTTCTATCTAACTGATGAGTCTTAAACTCATCTATTTTTAATCCATTTTTTTGGCATGTTTTTAACAGTTTCAGAACTATTTTTATGCCAAATGATGGATTATTCACCAAATTTGTGTTTTGCAGGTGTTAATTGAAAAATGAGAGAAAGCAAGCAAAAAAGAAGCAAAAAGTGTGAAAATGTACTGCGACATACAGATGTCGCAAACAATTTCAAGTAGGCCAAAAGAACTATGTCGCAGCTAACAACTATATGTCACTACAAAGTCCAAGCTAAACTTCAAGTAGAAATAGAATCTTTGTTGCGACAAAGAGTTCTATGTCGTGACATTGCTAAAGAAGAATGAAAAGAAGACTGTCGCGACAATCCTTAACTCTGTTGCTACAATGATCAAGGCAAATAGCAAAGGAGCTGTGTCGCAACAATATTTCCTTTGTCGCAACATAAAAGGCTGAAGATTAACATATGAACTTTGTCGCAACAAAAGACAAATGGCGTGTCGCGATTAAAATGGCGCACACCAACACAAGCCGCCTAAGACAAGTGTTTTTATGTCGCGACAAAGTTTTAGCATAAAAGTAAGCTCAAGGAAGAATTCGTCAATAACAAGAAAATCATACATTACATTCATAATTCACAGTTATTAAAAAAAATTTTGTCGCAACAAACAAAATATGAAGGAGGTGAATTCTCTATTGCGACAAGGAGTTGAAGAGCAACACAAGAGGAATGGCGACAAAGAAATTCATGTTGCGACATAGTAAAGAATTGAAGGCAGAATCTTTGTCGTGACAAAGAAATTTTATGTCACGAAAATAAAAGCTATGGAATGATAGAATTATGTCACGACAGAATAAAATTAGGTCGCGACCGAAATTGGAGGAGAACTAAGATTAGCCAAGTCAAGTGTGTCGCAACAAAGATTTCTATGTCGCAACAAATAGCTCAACAAGCGACAAGAATCAAGGGACGAAAAGTCTGTCACGACCAAGGAGTTTCCTGTCACGACAGAAATTGCTAAGGACTCAAAGAAATCTTGTCGCAATAGAGTTGACAGGCTAAAGAGGAAAATGTTTTTCTCGACAAGGAAAATTATGTCATGATAGATTCCAGAGGGAGAAGGACATGAGAAGCTGGTTGTAAATAGGTTTGGTGTTGCGACACAAGACACTCCTGTTGCGACAAGAACAAGGCTGCTACACCAAAATTCTATCGCAACATTATCAAAGTGTGTTGCGGTAGAATCCAAGAAAGAGCTTAGAAATCAGGTCGCGACAGAAAACAATAGGCTACAACAGACGCCAGCGACAAAGACTGAAAACTCTGTCGTAACAGAATTTTCAATGTTGTGACAGAGCGACCAATTTGGGCTATAATTTTGGGGATCCACAATGCAATTATTGAAGTGCGACCCAACATTGGAAAGTCTATAACGCATCTAGGGCATTGTGTGCAACTTCCGCAACTCTAGGATTTCTAAGTAGTTGAAGACTATTGTATAGTTTTATTTTATTTTTTATTTTTTTTCTTTCATTTCCATTTTAGTAGATTTTGATTTAGCGTAGTTTTTAGTTAGTTTTCTTTTTATTTTCCAGAGTTGAGTAATGAATCGCAAAGGCGTACCTTCGAGCTGAAATTTCTGTTAAATTTTCTCTTTCATTATCAAGTATCAATAAAATGAAGTTCGGGAAAATTCTCTGATTTCATTTATTTAAGTTTGTTTACACTTTTAGTAAATTTTCCTGATCAGTTAGTTACTAATATGAGGGAACCAATTTTGAAGAATCGAGCTCCCTCTTGGAATGGGTCGATGGCGATCGTTATTTTTCTGCACAAAATGGAAGAACGCTTTAATTAGAATTCTTGAATTTATTTGATTGGTATTATTTATGAACTTACCTGTTCCCAGTACTAGTACCTTGTACCCAAATCAGTATCAGATCTTGCCTAATCAGGAGGCCCCTCTCACAGGTCACGTAGATGGAGAACTCGAGAGCATGAGCAGCTTCTTGTGGGTATGGTAGACTAATACCCAGGAACTAAAGAACTTTGAGGGGTTACTTTGATAGATCACCAACTTACTCATGGTGTGAGGATAGTTGAATGAAGTATCAGTTTAATCACTCGAAGGTTCCTCCTCTTTCTGATGAACTGATTCTGATCTCGTGTTAGCAGAGATCTAATCAAGGAGATGGAAAATTTCATCCGAAATGTAGGATGAGGTGTTAATCAAATTGTAGAAGGCTTGCAATATCCTGTCTATGGGGGCGAGACTTCTCTAGTCCTAAGATCTGGGTATGAAGTACTGAAAAGGAAAAATACTTACGTCATAGAAAGAAGGTTATATCTTACATGTAGCTGATTAAATTCATGAATGAGAAATGAACATGAATCTCTTATTAGTGAAAGGTATGGTTAAGGGAGAAATCCGAACTGTACCACAACGCATCTTTGAAAAATTCAGCTTTCCAATTTATGGCTTAAATTTAAGATTTAAATGATGCGTAAATTCGACAAATTACCTATTGATCTATGTTCTATCGTGGTCTCACTCAGTGAACTTCTCAACTCCATTCTTATTAATATTTGCGTACACTAGTGAATTACTTTAGTATTATTTTTTATTCGCCTTTTCAAAACATCTTAATATCGGGTTCAAATAGTAAGGATCTCAGTAGTAGGTAGCTGATTTATGATTCATACTCAATCCTCGTGGGAATCAAGAGCCCGAATCCTAATGAAAATCCACTTTATTACTTGTACGATCTTATGCACTTGCAAAGATTAAGACCAAACTCATATTTCTAATGAAACCGCACAAAACAAAAAAGGACAAAACATTTAATTCTTTATCACATTTTAATAACAAGTTTTTTCGCGTCATGACAGGACCGAATAGTTTCGGGTGGCAAGACTAGAAGTTTGGCACACCCACCTCTCATCCATAGTCTGGTCCCAACAGTTTTGGTTTATATATAAAAATTCCACAACAAGTTTCAAGGCCGTTGCTGCGGTCAGATAATATTCTCAGGCCGAGTCATAACTTCATTTACATATTTGGTCTAAAAAGTTTTTGGCGTCGTTGCTAGGGAAAGATGATTGATGAATTTTAAGATCGATATTCTAACCAAAAAGGGAATTATTACTAATTTGGACATTTTTCATTCTTTTCTTTATTATACAATAAATTTCAGAAAATCTCAAAAACAGTTTTAAATATAGTGGTTGATGAAGCCACTGAAAATTTTCTATGAGCTTAATTGAGATAACTGTTCCCCACAAATTTCATTTGATATCAATGTATTTCTATTTCAGGAAAACAGTAAATGCACAGAAAATCAGAAGTAGAGCTGCTGCCTCTAGATACTGAAATTGAGAGAACACTGAGAAATCTGAGGAAGATCACAAGTGCAGAATCCAGAAGATTGGCAAACCAAAGAGAAAGACTGCAAGCTATTCTAGAAGAAGAAGAAGAAGCAGAGAGACCTTAGAGGCCTAATACTATGGAGGACTTTTGGAAGCCTATTATTTAAGAGGAGTACTTTTCTTTTAGACAACCTACCATATAAGCCAACAATTTTGAGCTGAAGCCAACACTAATTACTATGGTACAACATCATCAGTTTACTAGTCATCCCTTTGAAGATCCCAATAAGCATATGGGGAGATTAATGAGGATGGCCAACATAGTCAAGCTGAATGGTGTGAGACCAGAAGTGATCAAGCTGCAGCTATTCCCATTTTCACTGAGAGATGTAGCATCAACTTGGTTTGAATCATTGCCAGTAGGATAAGTGAACAACTGGGAAGAGTTAGTGCAGGCCTATATGAGCAAATTTTTTCCTCCAATTCTAACTTCGGCACAGAGAAATAATCGCCTTCAAAGCCATGGAAGATGAGAGTCTCTATAATGCATGGGAGTAGATTTAAGAGATTGCTCAAAAGATGTCCTATGCAATTTGACAGACTCGACCACCTCGTGATGGATATTTTTTATCATGCCATGAATTATGCCCAAGGGCATAATTGATGCATCTTGTTGTAGGGCTTAAAGAGAAAGAAGTGCAGAGGTATAACCGGGATTGAAGACCTTGACAAATCTGAATTGCAATTTATGAGTTTGTAGGAGCAGCAGACCGAGGAAGTGGTGTAATTGAGCTGAATTGTATGACTGCCATAGAAGCAAAGCTGGATGTAGTGATGAACAAAATGGGAAGCAATGAGATAAAGACATACCGCATTACTAAGCTGGGAGCAAGAGGATTAAGGAGAAAGAAGAAAGAGGCCGGGCAGGACCAAACCACAGGTTCCATTGTGGCTGAGAGGCGCCCACACCCGAATGCTAACAGAGCTACACCCTGCTTCCAACCTCAACTCGTCTGACTCACTATACACCTAAGGCCAAACCATGAGAATTTCTCATATGGTAGGCGAAAGCACAACAAAGTGTCAAAGACTCGACGTAATATGCAAATATCATGCTCACCCGTTCCAACAACAACAATAGCATTAGTAGCAAGCAGGACAGAGAGCAGATTATCAGGGGCAGAGGAGATCTAATTCCTTTGAAGACCAAATGCTTGCTTTCATAGGGGAAAACAAAAGGCTGCTAAACATACATAACAGAAGTTTGCTGAGCTAGTAGCATTCTAGACAAACACAACTGTGTTTTCGGTGCCAACCACGCCTCAAGAATTCGGAAACCTTGCGAAGGGACCGCCCTAGCCATGCAGAATCAACCCAAGGACTTATTTCTAAGTGACACAAGGAATAATCTAAAGGATTAAATGGCTCTGATCCAGAAGAGGATGAGTGAATTTGGAAAAATTTAAACGAAGTTTAATCCAGATTTTGTAGAGGGAAAAGAGTTTTGCTGAAATGAAGACATTCTGCAACAAATGTCTAGCTAAAGACATTAACCGATGCCTTCTCTGGGAGGCAACCCAAGCGTACTTTTAAATTTTCTAAGATTAATTTTGCAATTTCAGGTAAGTTGTTGTTTTTAGCTAATTCTCGTTAGATGTTTTATTTTTAGTTGTTGCTGATTTTTCAAGTCAATGAAGCTAGATTAAAAAAGGAATTTTATTAGGAAGCACACTGTCTCAAACTGAATATGCGGGAAATATCTACAAAGGGGAATATTTCTATTTCCCTAAATTTGTTTTAATGATAATGCATAATTGAAGTTTGAGGGAATGTGATTTTATTTTAAAGCAGAAAATGAAAAGTAGATTTGTTGGTTTAATTTTTTTTCGATATTTTGAACATCATCTTGGCAAATCATATTGGATTAAGAAATGAAATATTGTTGTTCATACTTGAATTGAGGGTCTTTGATGATTAAATGAGTTTTCACAAGTATGTTATGATGAGTATGAATGAATACACCTTGCTTTAAATGTGTCTTGAGTGAACACTGAGAATGATGCAATGTAGGAGAATTTTAGTTCAATGTTGCAACATGCTTTCCCTCTGTTGCAACATAGATTTAATTGTGTCGCAACATACTTTCTCTGTGTCGCGACATAACCCACTTTAAACTCAAAGTGAAAGGGAAGTTTCTGTCGTGACAAAATTTTTTTTTTTCATTGTCGCGACTTAGATTCAAAAGAGCATCAGAAATAATGTCGCAGCATTTATCACAATGTCGTGACATTTGACTAACCTAGTTTCTAATTGATTGCAAAACTCTGTCGCGACAATTATTTTTGTCTGTCATGGATATAGTATTAAAAAATGGAATAAACCTGTATGCTTGTTGTCATGACATTTAATGAAGGCACAACAAAACAGTTAGCTTATAAATAGAGAATTTTTGAAACTGAAAGGCCACCTTTCTCATAAACCATCAACCCTCTCAACTTCCATCCTCAAATCTCTCTCATCTTACCTTTTAAAACCCTAGAGTTCCAAAACCCATATTTTGACAATGTCTGAGCCGTCGCACCTTATTCCGAACCTAAAAGAAATGATGGAAGCATACACAGAAGTAAAGGAAGAGAGTGTTCAAGAAACTCGGTCAAGGGAAGTGCAAGAGGAAGAAAGAGTTGAAGCTAGAAGAGAGCCTGAGGGAGAATCAAGAAAAAGGAAAAGGGGACCTTAAGAAGCTAAAGCAGAACAGAGGAATGAAAAAGTAAGAAGCTGACTCGCACAAAGTAGCCGCGAGTCATAAAAGCCCGGCGACGTAGGTTTCAGAGCTAAAAGTGATTCAAAACCGATTTCTTCTTTCTCTCGTAAAATGCTTGCAAAGAGAGGATGGCACACAGCGAGCACAAAGAGTTCGACTGGTGGCGGTGACGGTGAAAGAATTTTTTGCTAATATGGTAGAAGAGGAAGGAAAGAAGGTATATGTTAGAGGAAAATGGATAGATTTTAGAAAAGAAAAGATAAATAGATTGTTCAATCTTAAGGTGCAGAAAGATGGCTCAAAGTTCAAGAGAGTACTAAAGGAGCTAGAGTACCAGAAGATAGTGGACCTACTGACAGTCTAAAAAGGAAAATGGAAGGGGACAAAGAAAACCCTTTATAAATCCATTGCCAAAGGTGATTTAACTGAAGAGGCTAAGGTATGGTTCTATTTTATAAGCTCATCATTTACATCGCATTCTCAAGACAATGAGAAGGAACAGGGGCATCCTCCTTCTATGCATTGTTGAAATGGTACAAAATTAATGTGAGGAAGATAATTGAAAATTCTATCCCGAGCTACCCTAGAAGCAGATGCAGAGGCTTGATTCCACACCCCGCTACAATCACCAACCTTTCGGGCCTCTTCTTGGGAGCAAAGGAAGATTGGGAAGCAAGAACATACCCCCAGGCATCTCCCTCCTCGACCTTGACTAGAGTGACTAAAGGTCCTAAAAACAGAGGAAAGGAGAAAGAGATAGAGGTGGAAGAAGAAAGGGGGAATGAAAGATGCAATGAGCCATCACAGTGGGAAAGTCCACCCCAAAGGTAGCAAGACTTTCAAGAAAGCCAAAGCTCCAACCTGAATGCATCCCTAGACCTGAGAAAAATCCATTAGAAACAAGCTGAAGGTTCAGGGAACCAATGTAACAATGCAGAACTGATGGAGATGTTGAAATCCATGAAACAGGAGATAAAAGAATTGGATGATCAGTTAAAAATCCAACTTCAATAAGGATGAATATTTTGATGCAGGGCTCAAAAGAAGGGATCAGAATCTGGAGGATGCATTGAGACAAAGAGATGAAGAATGGAGAGCTGAATTGGAAAAAAAGGACCATAATTGGTTGAATAGTCTGGCACATTGCAAACAAAGTTTTCGCCTAATGAACTATGAGCAAGTCAACAGCAGAACACTCCTTGAATCATGATTAGTGCCCAAAAAGTGCTATTTTGAACCTTATTTTTAATAGGTTTTGAGCGCTTTTTGTGTACTAATTGTTATAATTAACCCAATTGACATGTTCGGGTCCCTATTGCACTTCTGATCGCATTTTAGGGTTGTTTTTGTACTTTTTTGCATGAATTGAAAGCCAAATTATCGTGTCAATCCAATCATAACAAAATCGGGTTGATTTCCATCAATTTCATATGGTCTTCTATAAATTTCAACAAGTCGGGAATGAAGAATATCAATGCTTGATGAAATGGAACAGTGCAATGGGAACAGGAAGCAATGGAACAAGGGCGCGTGAACAAGCAGAATTCGCTACGCTGGATGATTTCGCTATGATAGCGAATTTTCGCTATGATAGCGAAAAGTACTGTGCATAGCGAAAATTTCAATTTTCGATATGCCTGTATTTTTTGGAAATTTTCGCTATGCCTGTTTTTTTTGCTATGATAGCGAATTTTCGCTATGATTCGCTATCATAGCGAAATTTCGCTATGATAGCAAAATTTCGCTATGATAGCGAAAATAACTCCGTGCATACGTAAATTCGTCCCGTGTTTTGATTCCAAACTAATTCTGCTTTTGTGTAATTCCCATTTTGTCACTATTGTAATCTTATATTTTTGGTATTTTTGGTATTTCACACCTCTTGTATGGCTATATAAGCCAACTTATAGCTTTTTGTAACCTTAACTTTTAATCTTTCAGTACACGCACAACTTTTGTTTTAGGTTACAGTTTTCTCTCTTCTCTCCTCTCATATTTTTCTGCTATCAAACACCTCTGAGGATGACAACTCAGAGGATGTTTGGCTAGACCTCTTCCTCCTTGAAGAGGAGGGCCACTAGGTGAATGTTTGAAGGTAAAAACACAGTCCTTTGTTTTTAACGCACGCATTTATGGGTATTTATGTTCTATTTTTCACCTTAGGTTAAAATCTTCTAGGCACACCCTCACTGACATGTATTTAGCAAGCTTTTTGGTTACAGTGGATGCTTATCACTAGATCCCTTGTTATCCAGTTAGTTGTTTCCTATTAGTTACTGCAGGGTAGGTTTTTGAGATATGATATCACCGGGTAGGAATTTTTAAGGCTCGCTAAATGCTATGTTTCAAAAGGGAAAATCATAAGGTCTAGGTTTTAAAGCTAAATGAAGATCCGGTTCGGGAAATGACTATATTTCATGCTCCCCAATGCGAGGAAAAAGACCTGAGGACATGTTAGTTGCCTTAAAACCTTAAACCAGTGGCCCGAAACTTCAAGGAGTTATATTTTACATTTTATTTTATTTAAATTTCTGTTTGTCAACCATCAACTCCCCTGTTTTTACCAAGCCTTAAAATCCAAACCAAATTCACCATTTTTGACTTCACTTAAATCATTTGTACGAAGAAAAACCCATCCTCAGAGCCCGAATTTAGACCGTTATATCGCAGTAGCTTGACTACTACAATAAGAGGAACTTAGATATGAATTTTTATTGATCATCCCATCGTATACCTGAATCAAATTATCGCGATCAGAAAACATTTTGACTACAAATCACTTGTGATCACCAGCTATTGGTGACTTGATATTTCATCATCATTTTATTTTATTTATCACAAACAACAGCATCTCGCGCCAGCCTCAAACCCGCCATCAGAATCTGACATCGATTTGGGTGGCCAGCGGCATCGTGTCGACCCTCGGCAATCTAATTTAACCAAATGAACATTCTAGAGGGGAGAGCACATAGCCGCACCTTATGGAGGGAAACTCAGATACATGTCCATGAGGGACTATAGATACCAATGGATGAGTGCACCCAAAGACGTGCCTTACGCATGCCTGCTCGCCAACCACCATTTACCCCAATCTCCCGCTTGAGCAAGCAATTTAGACCTTACCAAACCGGGTGGGTGATGCTTCTGTGGAAGAACAAAAGAAATTCAATGCCCACCGAGCCAAAATCCATACCGTGGAGAAACCCCGAATAAAAATTACGGGTTTCAGCGGCGGTCGCACTGACATCCCGCAACAATCCATTTCACATCAAGGGAAGAAAATCCGTAGACGAGTGTCGACGTAAATACTTTGGTGAGCAGCCTCAACTACAGCCTCAGGAGGAATTAAAAGTGGAATTAGTAGAAGCTCCTCCCGAGGGAACTCCGCAGTATTCCCCACACCTGCATAAGTACGTGGGCTATGGAAAAAGAAGAACAAATTCTTCCCTTTGTTTGAGCGAGGAAAGTACGAAAGGCTATGGAAGAGCCCCAAAAGCCCACTGCCCAAGCCACCAATAGCTCCACTCGTCATCTCTGTGACCTACAGGTATACCCCGGCCAACAAAGAAACTCCAACACCTACAAGAAGACTCGCTTCCTACAAGTCCAACCCATCACCGCCTACTACGCAAAAACTTCAATAGATTACGGCCTTGCACGTAACTTTGCCACTACATAAAAAACAATGGCAAATTATCACATTGCATGACACAAAGGTGGTTCTAAAAGTCGGTTCTGGATTGAGCACCGAACCCCTAAGATTTCCGAGCTCCGCCAAGCCTTCCAAAGAAATCTCCAAAGGCCTGCTGAGTGGTTTAGGGGAGCACCTTCCCCACTTTTTGTGTTTAATTTTTCGTGTTTTATTTTATTTTATTTTATTTTTTAATTAGATTTCTATAATTTTTCCTTAGATTTTCCATAATTTTATGTTAATTCGTCGAGCTTGTTTTCCACTTTTCTCGCAATTTTTCTTAATTTTTCGGGTATTAATTTTTATGCTTTCTTGAAATTTTGAAGTTTGACAAGATCGTATAAGTTATGAATGAAGAATGGAGGAAAATTTCGCCATGGCATGTTTAAATTTTCACAATGATAGCTTAGTTTTTTCGCAGCCTACAGCGAATTTTCGCAAAGGGCAAATAAATTGAATTTTCAAGCAAGATAGCCAAATTTCGCTAAGCTAGCGAAAATCTCAGAATCTCCACTACAAGACAAAACAACAAGACGTTGTTTCCATTTTATTTTATTTTATTTTTTATATTTTATATATATATATATATATATATATATATATATATATATATAAAATAAAAATAAAAACGTTTGTTTTTCTTTTTTTTATATATTATTTTTATTTCTATAAAAAAAAACTTTTTTTTTAAATTTAAAATTTTTTTTATTTTTATTTTTATTTTTTATTTTTATTTATATATATATATATATATATATATATATATATATATATATATATAAAATTTGTCTCTTAAGAAAAAAATGTTTTTTATTTTTTATTATTTTTATTTTTTTGTTTTTCAAAAAAAAAAAAAAAAGTTTTCTGACATAGTAATTTCTTCTTGCCATGGCAAGCTACTTGGTATCTGCATAATATAGCAAAACTACTAGCTTAGCGAAAATTTTGTTATAATCACTTTGACCTCCAGAATTTATGTTTCACAATTATAACTTCTTTTTCATTCCCAACCTCGCTAGCTGCCTTAAAATGCTACAAAGGCTGGAAGCTAGGAGTGCAGAATCCAAATATGGCCAGAAAGGAAACATTCTCTTGAAATTTTTATGACTGTAATTTAAATGCTCATCTGTCACTTTCTTTTCCTTCTCTTTTCTTCTCTCTCTCTCCAATTTTATTATTTGAAGCACAAACAGTGGAATATGTGCCTTCTATGAAAGATTGCGAAGCCTCCATCCATCAATGATCACATCTCATCAGGAGGTAACACTCCTTCTCTAATTTTCTCTCAATCCAGTTCAGAGAGCATTTCGGACAACACCCCAGATGTTTTGGGCCAGGGGAGAGTCACCAAGGAAGTGGCTTTTTAGATTCATGCTTTTGTTAGCTGGCTTTTGTGCAAGCCCATTTTAGATATTCATGGGTTTGTTGTCTCTTTTTCAAGAAAGCCTTATACCATACCGCGATTTCTTTTTTTCAAAAATTTGGACCCATTTTTGCAACCAAAATTTGCAAAGCTCAGCCAGCCCATAGTTTGAAAACAAACTTTGTCCAATTCCTATTGATGTTAAATTGGTTCCATGCCTAGTTGAGTGAATTATTTAGTTGAATTTCTTTTGATTTCGACCTTTTCTTCCTTCAATCTTTAGTAATCACATCTGAGCACATTAGGTTTAATGATATTGAAAATCATGCAGAACTTCCTTTACTTGCATAACTCCACCCTATTTAGAACATCGCTTTATAGCGGGAGGATCAAAGGGAAAGAAGGTCAACATGCCTTCAAAAAAGAGAAAAGAGTTAAGAGTACAGTGTGAATAAAGATAATGTTGCCTTTGGAAACCCATGTCCAGGCAAGTATATAAAGTTTCAAAGTCTTCGGTGTTCTAAACTTCACCGGGTCAGGGGAGCCACCACCAGTGTTCAAGCAGGCGGGGTGATGGGTGGTTTCTGGTGCTGTGGGTGCTGAGTCTCAAATCATTCAAGTCCAGAAATCAAGAGTTTTGCGGGCCCCAAAGATCCTTGATGACTTGGTGCCCTAAGCTCCACTGCCGAGCCATCTGTGATCTCGCTACATGGACTTTAAGAGGCTCATTCCCAGCATTGCACCCACAACAAAGTACTGTGGAAGAGGTGGATCCCGATCTATTTAGGGCCATAGTATGCTAGTCGTAGAAGCAAGTTGGGGGAGAGGCAGCTGACAACACAAGCTGAGGTGATCATCAATAAATACTGGGATTTTGGTGGAAGTTTCACTGATCATCAAGAAGGAGGTTTTTTAATAATCAATTAGACATATCATTCTTCATGATAGTTATATCACAATGCTTTAATGATTCTAATACTTAGGGTTAGCATTACTCATTCACACAAACTCTTTGAAATAAATTACTTTGCAACTATTTTGCTATATTTTACAAAGATTTATTATTTTCTTCCTTATAAGATTTGCTATGGACTAGCAATGTAGGTTGGGGTGTATTTAAAGCCCAAAAGTATATTTTGAACCTTATTTACAGGTTTTGAGCCAGGTAATTAATTGTTATAAATTAACCCAATTGATATGTCAAATCCCATTGCACTTGATCGTGATTCGGGTTGTTTTTGTACTTTTTGTAGGAATCAGCCACCTATCGTCAATCCAATCATACCAAAATCAAAGGATTTCATCAATTTTCATATATCTACCACTTCATAACAAGTTCGAAATAAGGAATGGTCAACGTTTGAAGAAAAACAACGCTGCAGTGGGAACAGAAGCAATTTTGTAATAGTGGCGCAACGAAGTGAAGCACCACACTGATGATTTCGCTTATGATAGCCGGCTCATATGCGACAAATGAAGATCATGCGCCAGCTTAAAATTTCAACTTTCGCTATGCCTCGTATTTTTCGCTTATGATATTTAATCTTCACATGATGGCACTGCCATCAGACAAAAACTAACGTAAGGGCAAATTTCGCTCTCTTGTGTTTTGGTTCCAAACTAATCTCGCTTTGTGTGTGTAATTCCCATTTTGTCCCTATTGTAATCTTATAATTCTTGTTATTTTTGCATTTACACTTCTTGTATGGCTATATAGAGCCACCTATAGCTTTTTGTAACCTAACTTTTAATATATTTCGCACACGCGCAGCTTTGTTTTAGGTTACGCTTTTCTCTCTTTCTCTCTCTCTCTTTCTCTCATTTTTCTGGCCACTAAACACTCCTCTGAGGATGATAAACCTCAGAGGATGCTGCTAGACCCTTCTCCTTGAAGAGGAGGGCCACTAGGTAATGGCTTGGAAGGTAAAAAACACGGTCCTTCCTGCTTCTTTAACGACGCATTTATGGGTATTTATGTTCTTATTTCTCACCTAGGTTTCTAAAATCTTCAGCACACCCTCACTCCACATGTATTTAGCAAGCTTTTGCCATAAATGGGATGCCAATTACCAGATCCCCTCAAGTATCCAGCTTAGTTGTTTCTATTAGCACGCAGTTTTTGAGATATGATATCATTGTTAGGAATATTTTTGCCCAGTTAAATGTTATGTTTGCTGAAAATCATGGGGTCTTGGTTTTAAAGCTAAATGAAGATTCGCTCGAAAGTATCTATTATATGTCATGTTTCCCCAATGCGGTAGAAAAAGACCCGAGGACATGTTAGTTGCCTTAAACCCTAACCGCGGCCCGAAACTTGGCGAGTTCTATTTTACATTTTATTTTATTTAAATTTCAGCTCATTTTCAACCATCAACTCCTCTCATTGCTTTTTACCAAGCCTTAAAATCCAAACCAAATTCACCATTTTTGACCCCCACTTAAATCATTTGTACCGAAGAAAACCTATCCCTGTTCGACTTAGACGCTATATCGGCAAGTAGTTTGACTACGCAAAAGAGGGAGGAACTTAGATATAAATTTTGTTGACTCCTGATCTTGCACTGGCACTAATCAAATCATTAGCTAAAAGGTGCGAGAACTAGGACAGACAGAGCAATGCAAAGCTCTTACCTGGCTATGGAGACAGTCTCAAACAAGAAGAAAGTGTCATTGCCACAAATCAGAATTTTAGACTGTGTGCCTTACACAGTAGTCCGTCAGGGTGTAACAAACCCTCCAATACCATTCGCTAACCCAAATCCAGATAAAGAAGGACCTTTTGAACCCTGTAAAGAACCAACAAAAAATAGAGCCCCCGTAAACAAAAAAAGAAAGAATTAAACCCACAGAAGGTTAAGAACAATACTTAAGACGGAAGTTTCGCATATATGTTTTAAGTGAGGCAAAATAATAACATTAAGGTTCCTTTTTCCATATCTTATCCCTCTCATAAAAACATAAATCCTGACATATTGAATAAAATAGAAAAATTCTTTTGAAAGTTTGGTGTTCACTTTTATTTTATCTTTTGTTCATTTCTTTGTTTGTTTATTTTGTCTAAATTTTCTTTCCTTCATGGTTAATATTTAGAAATTTTTGACTTGTGGTAAATAACTTAGTTGAATAGTTGAGAAACCAATTTACCTGGATCTAATTGTTAAATTGCTGCAACATGTTTTGGTTGAATGGAATTGGTGAAAGAATGAAATTGTGGTTGTGTTGGATTGTTTTGAGTTGAATGCTTGATTAGAATGAACTTCTTGATTTGTTAAACAACACAACAACATATCCAGAAAACCAAACAAACATCTGATAGAGGCATAGGGGTAGGATGTGATGAATTGAAAGAGAAAGTTGTAAAGATATTAATAAATGTGTTAAACTTCAAGAAGAAGGAAGGTTTTAATACATTGATGGAACAGATAAGACTTATAATTCTGTTTTTGTAAACAGTTTGGTTATAAAAATCCTGATAAACTTTGCACATGGTCAAAAGTAACTCTGAAACAAATTGTGCCAAGATTAGGGACATCTTTTGGGATCCATCACAGTAATTTCTCCAATGTCTTAGAACTTGTTAGATTATTAGTCAAGGCGAAATCCTAGGCAATATCACTAACAGGAAATTATTTAGGCCATCCTTGGAAGTTTGAGCCTTTCAAAGCCCACCCCTATGATATGCATAAGCATATACACTAGTCCTTTATTTGAGCCTATAGCCAATCTCATCATCAATCAGCAAATAAGAAGCCAATCTCTTTCCTTAAACATAATCCTACAGTAAAGAACCCTTATTTGCCCAAATTACAAGACAAACTACATAAATGACAGAAAAAGATAAGTTTGGGGGAATGTTATTTAAAAAAAAACGGTGAGAAAGAAAATTTCATTGAGATGAGGAGATATGAAGAATGAAGAACAAAGCTGTGAAAAAGAAAATATCAAGGAAGAATGAGTTTGGTCTTGTAGCCTTCCTCCCTTGAACAATTATGTTCTTAGGGGTGTTCACATCAAAACTTTAATGCTAACTCGGGTATGGGAGTTGGCAGCCCAAAGTTCATAAGGGTGGTAGAAAGCTAAAAAGACCAACATCGCACCATTCCCAAACCTGAAGCAGATGAAAAGTGAAAAGCTTCTGTGCAAGGAAGAGAAGTAATCTTCTCAGGTGACAATGAAAGAGAAAAGATATCATACGAAGAATATGTCGAAAAATGCACAAAACCTGATAAAGGTTGGGAGACTTACAATCTAGAGAAATCAAGGATGCATGATGAAGGCAAGTAAGAGTGTAAGTTGTCGTTGGTCTGCAAATCGAGCCTAAAGTGTCTAATTCCTCCCGTGTTTTGGTTCCAAACGACTGCTTTATAATTCCCATTTTGTCCCTATTGTAATAATGTATTTTAGGTATTTTGGTATTTCACACATTTTGGTTGGCTATATAAGCCACCTTATAGCTTTTGTAACCATAATCTGGATCTAAGCAAGCTTTCAAATGTTTTTATTTAGGTCGAGTTTGCCTCTCTTTCTCTCTCTTCTTTCTCATTTTTCTTTAAGTAAACACCACCTTTGAGGACGACAACTCAAGGGATGTTTGGCTAAGCCTCTCAAAACTCAAGACAGCTGTTTCTCTCTTCGGGTTAATGGCTATCATGTGGTCCTCACTTAAAATGCAAACAGTAATTTCATCATGGTTCCAAACTTTCCAACTACAGGGCTTCAGCTATTTAATGTCTTTCCTTTGGTCAATACTTTGTCATGTGTGCTTTGGGGTTCAGCATTCTTAATAGTAGATGCACCGACATTCTTTGTGATGTCTACGAGCCATTTAAATAAGGTTAAATGCTATGTTTTCAAACTGATTAACACCGAATGTCAGTGATATGTTAGACTCAAATAGGAGTTTTTATGCTAGTTTTAAAGCTAGACAAAGATCCGTTTTGCCATGACTATATGTCATTTGGGCCCTAATGCAGGGAAATAACCCGAGGACACCTTCATACTCTATTTTACGTAAGGTTAGTGACCCAAGCCTTAAAGGTCACCATATTTCACACTTCATTTTTAAGCTATTTCTTGAAGTTAGCCTAGTGACACCAACTCCCACTTTTCAATGCACCAAAATCCAAATAAAAGCCTTCACTCATTTCGAATCATGATACAAATCATTTGTGGGATGAAACCCATCCCCGTGTTCGACTCCTAGACTAATTATGTCAGTAAAATGATCACTGCAGAGGAACTTAGGAAACAAATTTTATTGATTCCGGATCACCTACCGTGGCACGTAAACATCTGATGCTGCCGGTGATGGTGCCAAACTACGATGATGAGTTGATATGTACTTAGCTCACATTATGCGTCGTGACCTTTTAACCCTTTTTTGAATCTCAGTCAAAGAGTTACAAGTTTTCTTTACTTAGCGCTATCAGATCGTTTTATTTTATGTCACTTTTTATTTACCTAACATCGATCCTTTTGGCAAGCCTCTTTGTTGTTCTCCTTTTGTTTATCTCATTTTTGTGTTACATATGTTTTTATGTAAAAGATCAGATAGATAGATGATTGTGAACAAAGATGAAAAATTCACTGAAAGGTTTTCCTGAATCTGGGCAGTACAAGCAGTCAAATGGATCTTCATCTGAGGAATGTTAGAAGTCAACAAGCAACCCCTATGAATCCAACAAAGATATAGGTCAATGAGGGACCATACACCCTCCTAGAGTTAGTGCTCTCGCATCATACCTCGCCGAGATGAAAAGAGACCCCATTTGGTGCCCTTGCTTCCCACATTTATGGTATGGAAAATGAAAATCTATAATTACACATACGGGATTTTGAGGAATATGCATAACTTTTAAGGAGGGTATACTTAGATATGGAATTGTTGAAGTTGAAGGCATTCCGTTAACCCTCAAGGACAAGCGTATATTTGGCGAAAGATTAGAAATTGAGGGTGATCTTGACTGAATTTTTGAAGAAATTGTCGGTCTGACTAAGACCAACGAGTTTGAAGGGAACGAATCTACCCTTACTCGGCCTATGACAATGAAAAGTTCTATCAGTGTTGGGAGAGGTACATGGAAACCATCAGTGCATGCCCACACCATGGATTTGATACGTGGATGCTAGTAAATCATTTTTATGATGGAATGTCCCTTGCATGAAGCAGCTATTTAGAAACCATGTGTGGAGGTGATTTTCGAGCAAAAAATCCGGATGAAGCCATGGATTTCTTGGTTATGTGGCTGAAACACCAAGGCTTGGATAAACTATGAATGAGGGAAGGTACGAAGAAGAATGAAGTGTCGATGCACCAAAGGGAGGCTTTTATGCACTTCAGAAAGATATGGAAATGAAAGCAAAGATATCAACCTTAGCAGGAAGGTGGAAGAGATTTAGAAGGAAAAAGGCTACATGAGGTCTGGCTTGTGTGGCCCGAAAATCCTGCCGCAGGCCCGACCCATGCATCAGTACCAATCACGGCCACGAGAAGAACCTTTGTCCATTGCTCCGGATTGATGTGAGAGATTTGATGTCATAGCATGCGATCTTGGGTGGGCGATACAAGCCCGCGACCGATGCCCCATATGATACACATATGGCCGATTGGAGGAACCACCTAATCTCTCTTAGAAACCCTAACCCCCACATATGTGCCTCCTGATTGCCAAGCAACCAGGTTTGGTTCCTCACCTCGACCACAACCATCTTCATCCTGGGCGAAAAAGCTATTTTAAATTTGTTGGTAAGGTGGTAGGCAATTTGTGGAAGAAGCGAGGAATCAATGTACAATTGGCTCGAAGAATAGATCACGTGGAAAGCTTACCCGAACAAGAGAATAGATGGGCTTGAAAGCGACCTTAATGAAGATTGATAACCTACGGTACCCCCATCACCGGGATGCTTTCTGGTGCCGGAGTGAAAGGAAGATTCCCTTCCCAAACACTTTGCCCAATCAGAAAGGTTCATGAAATAGGTTCTTCCGGCCTTCCCGAGGATGGATGAAGTGAAAGCTATCATCACTTTGAGGAGTGGAAAGAAGTGAGCAACCGGTGCGAGCGCTCGGCGAAGAAAGGAGGCTAGCCGAGAGAGGGTAATAATCGGTGAAGACTCGGTAAAGAGAAAAACATGCCCCCTCCATTTCCCCAAAAGCGCTAGAAAGCGAAAATCCCGAACCAAGGCTGAAATTTAGGAGGTCTTAGAGCGAGTAAAAGTAAATATTCCCTTTGCTTGACATGATTAAGCGAGGTCCCGACTTATGCAAAAGTTCTTAAAGGACGTACGGTCGAAAGGGTTGAGCATTGAAAAGAAAGCTGGCGCCAGCAAGTCGATTGCCATCATTCGGAAGCGAAGACCTGGAATTAATCTGAGGATCCGGGATCCCTATGATATCACGGTGACATTGGAGGGACTGCGTAGATAAACAGCGTTGGACTTGGGGCAGTGTAGAATTCTTGCCATATTCGGTGTAGCGGGTGGGTTTAGGAAGGCCAAGCCTACCCGACATCCTCTATCATTGGGCGTCGATCGGTGAAATTCTAAGGGAATAGTTGAGGATGTGTTGGTAAGGGTGGACAAATTCTACTACCCGGTGGACTTTGTGGTGCGTCTGCAGAACCAATAGCAAGTGGGCTGATCATGTGCCCGATTATCACAGGAGGAAGACCATTTTTGGCCACTTCGATACGATAATCAATTCTTGTAATGGAGTCATCACGGCTACATTTGGCAACATGACATTGGGCTCGATAATTTTCACTTGAGTAACGAGCACAAGCTAGTGGGAAGATGACAAAAGTAAGGCGATGAAGTTTGCTCAATTGGTCGAGTCTGCGAGAGCCAAAGCCCCAATTGCAGAGTAGGGTGGTACCAAACCCAAGATGACCGGTTGATTGGAAGTAGGCATGTTGATCACCTGCGGCGCGATGGTCGATGACATCACCCAGTGAAGAATTTCAACAAAGAAGGAACCAAGCATGAAGAGGCTCTGCGGCCTGAGGCCCTTTGCGAGGGTCGAGCTCCTTGACCCGTGAATGAATCGGTGAAATTGGGCTGGTTTGGTCTTCCACCCGAGAAGCCAAAGCTACTGACTCCCTTTTGGTTCCTAGTTATTTTGATTTTCATTTAAGCTATTTTTAGTAATTTCCTTTTTCTATTTTAGCTAAATATAAAATGTTGTTTTATTTTCTTATATTATATATATATATATATATATATATATATATATATATATATATATATATATATATATATACATTTACTTTTATATTATTGTATTTTTTAATTTAACTAAATTAAATTTTATTTTTACTTTGCGGATGAAATCGGGGCAAGAATTGCTATCTTGGCCAGTAGGCTACGACCCTTGGACTCCCGGAGACGTCGGTTGTCTAATGAAACTTTATAAAAGGGGGAGGGGATATACATCTCTACATACATTCAGAACATACTCCCTGAGTCACGGTAGTCCCTGCGTGGCGCTGAGCCTCCCTGCGGGTGAGCCATTTCGCTTTGTGGTTTGCGGCCACGCCATTCCGGCGTAATGACTTGAACCACATTCGCGCGTCGGGTGCCGAGCGACCTTGCGGTGCCCAGGCCCCCACGATAGTCCTTGCCCGGGCGGCCCGTGCCGGCCGTGCGAGCACATTGCCACGCCCGCAGGGCCTGGTCTGCCGTGGCATGCTTGACCTTTGCCTCTGGCGGGTGCCACGCGCCCTGCGCTGAGCCACAATTGCGCCTGCGGTACACCTAGACCCTGGACATGTGGTCCGTGGCGGGTGGTTCTCGCTATAGGCGGGGTTGGGTTGGCGCCGAGATGGAGGATCCGGGGCACTTCGAGTGCCGAGGTGCCCATTCCCCGGGACCTACTGTGTTTACACCGGCCTGCATTGGCCCCGGCTGACCATGCACGGGGAGCCTCGAGGGTTCGGCCGATATCGGACAGGATGGGCCTCCTTCTCTCGATTGCCTCGAGGGACGACGTGGGAGGGCGCGACCTCAAGCGGCGGGACATCGGCCAGGGGAGTCTTGAGATCTCGGCCCCGATCACCTCACGATGAGGGGCGCTCATCGCAGTATGTACGACGCCCGAGGATTAGGCGCCCCATGTTCACCGACCGTTAAGTGCGTAGATCTACATGCGGACTTCCATGCAGAACCATTTTACGATGTACCGGCTTTGACCACCGACCCGCGGTTCAGAGACTCGATGAGGCTGATCACGCAGTATTCTTTGCTTCCATTCGCTGACGCCGCGGTTCTTACCCCCGGGTTGTGCTGGGTTTACCATGCGTGTCCGGGGAGTATCGAGTCCGTTAGACTCCGGTTCGGCGTTGACGGCGCTGGGGTACTGGCTGCGGACATTACGGTGCCTGGGCTGCCGGCGACGGCAAATTACAGAGGATATAGAGATTGGCCCGACCGTCGCATGAGAGAGTGTGGTCATTGTCTAGCTCGAGATGCTACGGCCGGGACCGTGTTTCTTCATAGGCGACTTCGCCCTGGATGCTCCTTGTGGACCCACACGATTCCCCAGGACCGGCTTATTCATTGTGTAGTATTATGTTGGCGCGGGAGCCATACTGGGAGCTCTGTGGGACTCCCGGAGGGATTACGGTTTGGCCTACGAGGCGGTCGCCTGGCCTCCTGGCACTTTGAGGGGAGGTCCACCCAGCGGGAACTGGCTCGGCGAGAGCTTACCATTATTGATGCGAGGTTGCTGAGCTAGGTCCTGGAGCATTTGGATTCCACCCGAGGAGCCACGCGCATCGGCGGAGGATCGGTGCATAGGTCTGCTGACCCATGGAGGCGATCTCTTTTGCATCGCCGTCTCCATTATTCTCCGATGGCGGGATCGGGAGGGCGCGGTGAACGGAGGACCTGGGATGATCACGTTCACGGGTAGAGGTAGAGGTGGAGAGGCTCGATTCAGGATTCGTCTCCTCCCGCTCTACTTCTTGCGCCTCGACCACGGCCTTGCCCGGCCCTTCCTACCTGGCCTTGACGTGTCGGAAACATATTCATATCGGTTACGGGAGCTTGGTGTTATGGATCTTGTTGCGCGCTTGCTACTACACGGCGTCGTTGGACCGGCGGATGGCCGGCGCGGCTACTCTAGCATAGTCCGCGCCGTGCTTCTTCGGATCATGAGTCACCTCGGATGTTACTCCGTAAACCACGGACTACTCGAGACCCGGTGCAGCCGGCGGCCTCCTTGAACATGCTAGCGGCGTATGGCTGACTTGAGATCCACCGGCACATCCTCTACCCGCGAGTGAGGTGGAATTAGCACTCTTCTTTAGCTTTCGACTACCGATTGGAGACTTTTGTTTGCATACTCTGGTTTTTAGGGGGGGAAGTTAAAGTTGGGAGTGTCTTTTATCATATTTTGTATAGTTTTTAGCTTTATCAGCGCTTTACTCATTTTGTATAGGATTGGCATAAGTTCATGTATTGACGAAGTAGGCGGGTGATACTTTGTGAAGTGTTTAGCTATTTTTAAGCATGTATTAACCACTTTGGTTATATCAAAAGCTTTATATCATTATTTACATTTTTCTACACTTTTGCAAATCAATTTTTGTGCCTATCTTTTTGTGTTTCTACTCTTGCCTTATGTTGGAGAATTGAAACACTATATGCTACCTTCAAGTTAGAACAATTCCATGCATGATTTAGTTTTTGGTCGATTGAAGTTCCAGCGTATTCAACCTTGTATATCCACCTTTAACTAATTCACACACTGCACATCAGTTTTTATCAATAGGTTGAGAAGCTATATACCTCTTTTCACCTTGCAAGCGGACCTTGGATACGTTGACGGCCTACTCTAGGTTGGTGTTACACCCCTGAAAAGAGGCCAATGTAGTCTTCAAATGAGAAAAGAAGAAAAGCAAAAAGAAAAAGAAAATAAGAAAAGAAAAAAATAAAAATAAAAAAGCCGTGACGCTTTGCGAGGCAGAACACGGTCCAGTATGGCGAAAGCCTTTAAAGCCCGATGCCTAAACCTTGATGGTTGGGGAGTCCATTTGACTTACAGTGTTCTCTATACGAGTGGATGGGTGGGTTTAGCGAGTTGTAGGTGCTGATTCTCGAAGTCATTCTAAGTCGGGGTGAAGCACACAGCCAGAGTTTGTGGTCGGTTGATCCTTTTGGCTTGATGCCTAGCCTTAGTGGTTGGGGAGTCATCGGTGGACCCCCGTTACGGACTTTAATTCGGTTTTTTAACGCATCATAATACAATCAAAGAAGAAATAAGAGTGTAGCTGGTCTATTTAGAGTTGGTCAGGTTTAAGGCCACAGCGTAGTTTGGTTGGGAGGGAATAGCTTTGCGACTTGTGTGGCGGTCACCTTAAGAACAGATTTGGGTGGAAATTTGGGTTGACTTCCTTGGGCAAGATGTTGCCCTAAAACTTTGTTCTTATATGGTAGTTGTTCTCATGACGGTTTTTCGTACAAGGTCGAGCCAATTACACGCCCAGAGAGAACCTACGGCCTGCGCACACTTTTGAACAATATACACTTTTTGTAAAAAAGCCTGACATGCCATACCTAATTGTTTTTAGCATTGCTAAGGGACTAGCAACGTGTCGGTTGGGGGGTGTGATTAGTTCCCAAAAAGCGCTATTTTGAGTCCTATTTAAGATAGGTTTTGAGTGCTTTTTGTGCACTAATCATATGAATCGAGCCAATTGACATGTGCAGGTCCACTTAGTACCACTGATTTTGTTTCGAGTTTGTTTTTGGTAATTTTGCAGGTTTTGTGGGCCTCGATCTCATAATTTAAGAAGTTTGGTGTCGTATTGGTGCTGAATGTTGCAAATTCTCGGTGATTTCATCAAGCCGAAATGAAGAAATGTCAAGTGGAATTGATGAAATGGAGTACGAGAAGTGGATCTGAGGAGCGATGCGAAGGCGAGACGGGGTTGCGAGGATTTTTCGCTATGCGTGCGAAAATTACGCAAGGTTGTGTCGCAACCATAGCGAAAATTTCGCAATCCACAACTAAAATTTAAGCTATGCACAATTTAAACTAAGCTGCGAAATTTCTCTATCATAGCGGTGCGTGCGTAGCGAGAAATTTGAATTTTCGGTATGCCTTCTGTATTCGCTATGATAGCAGAGTCCTTTGCTTAGCGAAAATCCTCCTGTGTTTTGGTTCCAAACCTCGTTTTGTATAATTCCCATTTGTCCCACTATTGTAATCATGTATTTTTAGGTATTTTTGGTATTTCACACACACACGGTTGGCTATAAGCCACCTTATAGCTTTGTAACCTAACGAGAGTTGAGCAAGCTTTCAGTAGAGAAACTTATTTTAAGGTCGAGTTTGCTCTCTCTTCTCTCTTCTTTACGTCATTTTCTTGAGCATCCAAACACACCACCTTTGAGGATGAACTCAAGGGATGTTTAGGTAAGCCTCAAAACCTTGAAGAGGAGGGGTTGCTAAGGTTGGTTGTGAGCTGCGCGGTGGTCCCTCAGTCTTAAATGAAGCAGTGCTTGCATTTATGGTTCCAAACTTGATTAGGGTTTAATGTTATTTAATGTCTTTCCTTTGGTGATACTTGTCATGCTTTAGGGTTCGGTGCATTCTTAATGGTAGATGCTGCCCGACATTCTTCTCTAGATGTAATTCTGAGCCATTGAAGCAGGTTAAATGCTATGTTTTCATGATTGGAACTTGATGCTCGAGTATATGTTTAGACTCGAAATAGGAGTGTTTTAGGGTTAGTTTTAAGTTGATTAGACAAGATCCGGTTTGGCCATGACTATATGTCATTTGCCACTAATGCGGAAATAACCGAGGACACCTTCATATACCCATTTTTGCCAGAAAGTAGTGACCCGACCTTCAAGGGTCACCATTTCACACTTCATTTTAAGCTATTTCGGTTAACTGATGACTGACTCGCACTTTTCAATGCAAATCAATCCAAGCAAAAGCCTCACCATTTCAAATCATGATACAAATCATTTGTGGGATGAAAACCCGTCGGGTGTTAGACCACACAGACCGCTATGCTTCGATGTGACCACGGCGTGGGAGGAACAGGAAACAAATTTTATTGATTCCGGATCACCCTACCGTGTGCGAATCAAATGGCGTCGTTGCGGGGATGGTGCCAAACTACGGATGATGAGTTGATATGTGTACTTGTACTCCGCATTACAAGTGTTGGTGACCTTTACGCTTGCTTTTTGAATTTCGTTTTTGTAAGGATTACAAGTTTTCTTTTACTTGCGATTCTTGCCTTGTTTTATTTAAGTCATTTTTTTACGACACGTCCTTTTTGGCAAGCCTCTTTGTTGTTCTTTGTTTTTATCTCATTTTGTGTTCGGGTGTTTTATCACGACACTTGGGATAGAGGATGGTGGGTGCCGAGGTGAGTGCACCGGTTGGTAGTACGTGAGAAATCGGTGTTACCGGTGACAAATGGATCCTGCGAGGAACGATGAGTCGACAAGCAACCCTATGAATCCAACGATACGGGTGTGAGGGACCACATACACCCTCTAGAGTTGGAGTGCTCTTCACGCATCATACCTGCTGGCGAGGATGCGGTGGGAGACCCCGGTGCCCTTGCTTCCCACATTTCCATGGTATGGAAAATGAAAATCCATACTCACACATACGGGATTTTGAGGAAGTATGCATAACTTTTAAGGAGGGTATAACCGATATGGAATTGTTGAAGTTGAAGGCATTCTCGTTAACCCTCAAGGACAAAGCCAAAATATGGCTCTGATTCGAGGGGCGAAAGATTAGAAATTGAGCCGATCTTGAGCTGAATTTTTGAAGAAATTCTTCGCAACCAAAGACCAAGTTTGAAGAGAGGCAGATCTACACTTACTCGGCCTATGACAGATGAAAATTCTGCTCCCGGTGTTGGGAGAGGTTCATGGAGACCATCAATGCATGTCCACACCATGGTTTGATACATGGATGCTGAGTGAATCATTTTATGATGGTATGTCCTTGCCATGGCTTAGCGCTAAAAACCATGTGTGGAGGGTCATTTTGAGCAAAATCCGAGATGAAGCCATGGTTTCTGGCAGATTATGTGTTTGAAACTTCTTGGGCTTGGGATGAGGCAGAATGCGAGTGGAAGAAGAATGAAGCGATCTGACCCACGAAAGGGAGGCATTTATGCGCTTCACGAATATGGAAATGAAAGCAAAGAATATCAACCTTAACTATTAGGAAGATTGGAGAGCTAGAAGGAAAAAGGCTACATGAGGAGTTACAAGCGTTGGTAGAAAATCTGCACGGGCCCAACCCATGCATCGATTACCAATCCTGGCCGCGAGAAGAACAACGTCCCGGAATCTTTCAGGTCGGTGAGAGATTTGATGTCGAGCATGCCCGATGTCGGTGGGCGATACAAGCCGACCCGATGCCCGTATGGCAATACACATATAATCCCAATTGGAGGAACCACCCTAATCTCTCTTGGAAACCTAACCCCCCTACATATGTGCCTCCTGGTGCCGACTGGGTTTATCTGCTCTGTTCTGATATCTTTGGATTTTGCTTGATATGTACTATGACACCTGTGGCTCTTTGTCGTACCTTCGGGTACTTATTGTCTTTGTGTCCTACTCATTTCTTATTCTTGATGCGGGTGGTCAAGCGATTATGATAAGAGTGCGAACTCTTGAATAAGAGTAAAGTAATGTATATCGTTATCTTTGAATATACCTACAATTATCTACGTACCCAGTATAAGCTCTACGTAGTACCTATGGTACCTACTATTGCAAGTATAAATATAGTACCTATGGTACCTAGTGAGTAATGATATAAGCTGCGTAACTCCCTCTGGAATCTACGAACAGAGTATAAGTGCGCTATAAGTCTGATATAAGCTGTAGTACTACGGTGCCTCGGAAGTGAAGTATAAGCTCTGTAACTCCTACGGGAGATCTGAACAAGTATAAGTCTTTTATAAGTACAAGTATGTGTACAAGTTTGTTATATGAATTCATGAAACATTATGATATCTGCTACTTTATATCTATTACTGTTATATGCTTACTGTAAATGAGTGTTAGTGCATGTGTATACGTATAAGTCATATGTTTCCCACTAAGTGTTAAGCTTAGCACGGGTTTTAATCCGTGCGGAGTCCTGGGCGTGCGTGATCTTCGCATTATGCTAGAGCTGACACTTGTAGGGGTCCATCACATGTAGGTTTTTGTGCTCTAATTATGTAAATGTAATGTACAGTTTTTGTATATGTATATGTAAATGGGATTGGGGCTATGTATTGACCTTGCTCTTGCCCAGCTACGGTGGTAGTTTTATTTATATCCGTGGCCCATGATATTTTGATTAGGTTATAAGGCTTTGGCCGCAAATGTGCAGCGAGTAAAGAGTCCTAGTTTAGTTTTGCGCCCCCTTCATCTTCCTAGGCGGGGGTTGGGGGTGTGACATCACAAGCCTAAAAGACCTATTTGATCCTGAAGGTAGTGTTATGCCTACATTAGTGGAGATTAATTTGATAAACAAGCATATGGGACTTTTAAAATGAAAGAGAAGTAAGCCAACTGAGTATTATCCGAAAAGATTAACTGATCTACCAAGGAAAAAGAGGAAAAACCAGCACACACACACACACACAAAAAAAAAAAATCAGGGTTTGATAATTAAATTGTTTACACCATATGAATTATTTGTTGGTTCAGTGAACTTAATGGAAAATATTCCCGAGTCTAGATTGGAAACATGTTTAGAAGTAATTTTACAGCGAAACATGTTTCCTACCCAGTGGAGCACTAAGCAGCATTTTCCTTAAAAATCAAAGCTAAATTGTTTGAGGACAAGCAAAATTTTCTTTTCTTTGCTTGAGGACGAAGCAAAACTTTGCAATTTTAATTTGATGAGATCATAAACTCATCTATTTTTTAATCCATTTTTACGGCATGTTTTTAACGAGTTTTAGATCTATTTTATGCCAAATTATGGAATATTCACCAACTTTGTGTTTTTGTAGGTGTTAATTGAAAAAAAAAAAGAAAACAAGAAAAGTAAAAGGTGGAAGCCACAGGTAATCTAAATGTGACATAGGAACATGTTCACGACCAGTTTAGTAGGCTAAAGAATTATGTAGCGGCAGCGACTATATGTCTACAACAAAGTCCAGCTAAACTTCGGTGAGAAATAGAATCTTTGTTGCGACAAAGAGTTCCTGTCAGCGACATTGCTAAAGAAGAATGAAAAGAGGCTGTGTGATGATCCTTAACTCTGTCATTTCTGACTGATCAGAAAGTAGAAATAACAAAGTAATTTGCGACAATATTTCCTCTGTCACAACATAGAAGGTTGAAGATTAACAGATGAACTATGTCGCGATAAAAAACAGCTCTATCGCGTGAAAATAACTTGAAATACCCAACCTGAAGTCAGCTGGGCAGTATTTTTGCATCATTAAGACAAAGTTTTTAAAATAAAGTCTTCAGGAAATTTCCTATCGCAACAAAGAAAATCCTAGCACGACATTACATTCAGAATTTACAACAAAGAGCAACAAAATTCTGTCGTGACAAACAAAATATGAAGGAAGTGAATTCTCTATCGCGACAAGGAGTTGAAGAGCAACACAAGAGGAATGACGACAAAGAAATTCATGTTGCGACATAGTAAATAATTGAAGGCATAATCTTTGTAGCAACAAAGAAATTTTATGTCGCGATAATAAAAGCTATGGAATGATAGAATTTTGTCACGATGCATAAATTTGGGTCCGCAGAATTGGAGGAGAATGAGATTAGCAGAGTCAAGCTTGTCGTAACAGATTTATGTCGCAAACAAATAGCTTCGTGAGATAAGAATCATAGAGAAAGAAAAGTCTATACGCCCCAGCGAGGGAATATCACGTTGCTGACGAGAAGTAGGACTTGAAAGAAATCTGTCGCGAGTTGACAAGGCGAAGAGGAAAATGTTTGTCGCGACGAGGAAATTATATGCGACAATTCAGCGAGAAGGACATGAGAAGCTAGTTGTAAGCGGGTTTGGTGTCGCCGTGGAACATTCTTGTTGCAGCAGAACTGGGTGCTACACCAAAAATTCTGTCGACATTATAAAGTGTGTCCTTGATAGAATCAGCGAAAAAGATCTCAAGAAATTGAGTGTAATGAAAACAACAGTCTACGATAGGAGCGACTACGCGAAACCTCTGTCGGCGAGAACTTTCTATGTCGCGACAGCAACCAGAGCCATAATTTTGGGATCCACAAACGCGAACTATTGAAGTCTTTGGCCCAACATTGGAGAAAGTCTATAAATAGACGCCCATCTAGGGCACTACGCACCGGTTTCTCCAACTCGAGATTTACGGGTAGTTGAAGACTCTTGTATATTTTATTTTTATTTTTATTTATTTTTATTTTTCTTCCATTTCCATTTTAGTAGATTTTGATTTAGCGTAGTTTTTAGTTAGTTTTCTTTTTATTTTCCCGAGTTGAGTAATGAACTATAGTGCAACTTCGAGCTGGAATTTCTTGTTAAATTTTCTCTTTCATTACTGTTCTTGAATAAAATGAAGTTTGGAAAATTTATAGATTTCATTTATTTAAGTTTATTTACACTTTCAATAAATTTTCCTAATAAGTTAGTCACTGATATAAGTGAACCAATTTTGAAGAGTCGAGCTCCCTCTTGGAATGAGTCGATGATGATTGTCATTTTTCTGCACAAAATGGAAGAACTCTTTAATTAGAATTCTTGAATTTCTTTGATTGGTATTATTTATGAACTTACCTGTTCCCAGTACTAGTACCCTGTACCCAAACAAAGTATTGTACCTTGCTCTGATTTCCAGGAGGCCCTCTGCATGCCACAGAGATGGAGAATCCTGAGAGCATAGAGCAGTTCTTTGTGGGTATGGTAGGCCCAAGGCCAAAGAACACTAGGGGTTACTTTGAGCCAAGATTTTCCAACACTCATGGTGTGAGATGGGGTTGAATGGCCCGATATGATTTAATCACTCGGAGGTTCCTCCTCTTCGATGACGATTCGATCTGTGTTGGCGAGATCCGTCAGGAGATGGAAATTTTCATCATAAATGTGGATGAGGTGTTAAATCAGATTGTGAAGGCTTGCGGTATCACATTACATGGGGCGAAGACTTCTCTCAGGTCTAAATCCTAGGTATGAAGTGTGAAATGAAAAACACTTATCTCTTAGAAAGAAGGGATTATATCCTTACATATGGTAGATTTAAATTCATGAATGAAATGAACATGAATAGCGATTAGTGAAAGATTTATGGTTAAGGGAGAAATGAGCGTATCCGCAAATGCATCTTTGAAAAATTCGGCTTTCCAATTTGTGGCTTAGCTAAGATTTAAAATGATGCAGAAATTGACAAATTAGTCATTGATCTATGTTCTAATGTGGTCTCACTTAGTGAACTCTCAACTCCATTCTTATTAATATTTTATGTACACTAGTGAATTACTTTAGTATTATTTTATTCGTCTTTTCAAAACATCTTAATATTGAAGTTCAAATAGTAAGGATCTTGAGTAGTAGGGGTAGTTGATTTTATGATTCATACTCAATCCCCATGGGAATGATATTTGGACTTAATGAAAATCCACTTTTATTGCTTGTACGATCTATGTACTTGCAGTGATTAAGACCAAACTCAAATTTTAATGAAACCAGTTTACAAGCAAAAAGGGACAAACATTTAATTTTTATCACATTTAAGTCAACAAGTTTTTTTTTGGCACCTTTGATGGGGACTGAATAGTTCTTTGGTGGCAATACCAGAAGTTTGGCACCTGTGACCTCATCACGATACGATCTCAACGAGTTTTTGTGCATATCTGTCGGTCGACAAGTTTTGGCGTGGATTCTTTGGGGAATAGATAATGTGGCACTGGTGGTTGGAGTCCGCGACTTCGTTTACAAATTTGGTATAACACTAACCTTTATATGTATTGATCCATAGTCACCTAATTTGAGCCATATTAGCCATTTCTTTCTAGAAAAGCCAAGAATGAGCACCTTAACCCTTTTTGTTGAATACCCTTTAGTCAAAAGAACCCTTGTTTACCCTAACATGTTGCTTTCAATGTTATATCTTGTGAATACATGTATTCTAAATTGGGAAATAGTTGAAGTGGGTGTGCTTTGAAGGAAAATCAAGGAAGGTTTAGGGTAGAAAAAGAAAGAAAAAGAAAGAAAAAGAAAGAATAAATCAAGGAGGAGTTTGCTTGACCTTGTAGCCTTCCTACCTTAAGAAAGTAAGTTCTTAGGGGTGTTCTACACCTAGTACCCTACGGCCAACTAGTCTGGGAGTTACCGACCTAAAGTTTGTTAAGGGTAGGTAGAAAGCTTTAGGAGGTCAAGCATTGCACTACTCCATACCTTGAAGGCTATAAGAAAAAGAAATAAAGACTTGGTTTGATTGAAAAAATGGTGAAAATAGTGAGAGTCATGCAAGTTTAGGGGGGACTCTATGAGATGAAAAGATGCAATGAGTTAAGTTTGGGGGGAAAGCTTAGGAGGTAAATTGTAAAGAATGGACAAACAAGTGCAGAAAAAGGAAAATTTGTATGTTTTGGGTAAAGTGAAGCCTAAATGACCTATTCAACTACCCTTACCTAAGCCATACATTACAAGCTACTAAAGACCTAGTTGATTCTAAGAGTTGTTAATTGTCTACATTAGCGGAGAGGGATATGCCAAACAAGCATATGGAGCCTTATACACTCACCTTGTGAGTGAGAGATCCCCATTCCACTCAAGCTCATCTAATTCCATCTAAACTAAAATTGGCTAGAGGGGGAAGACTACACACACACACACACTTGAGAACTTTGGTTTAGGTAGGTTCAACTTATGGTCAATCTATTATTTTTGAAAAAGGATATCTCAAATTTTTATTTGTGTTGTATGAAGCCAAAAACCTTGAGGTGAATTATCATTAATTATCTCAATATGTTGCTTAATAAGTCTTTTAGTTATGAATAAGGAAAGTATGCTATTTCGTTGCTTAAGGACAAGAAAAATACTAAGTTTGGGGGAATTGGTTAGGTGTGCTTTAGGTTAGCTTTTATTAGTGCAAAACATAGCATATTTCATGATTTTGATGCTAACTAAGAACCCTTCTTAATTATTTTCATGCCTAACCCTCTCACTTTGTGTATTTGTAGAAACAAAGAAAACGAGATGAAAATCAAGCAAATTGGGCAAGAATAGAAGAAGTTATGCAAGGAAGAAGTTGTGGTCGAGACCATAGGATTGTATCCACAGATCAATGCAAGATGGAGATTGTACAACAAAGATGTAGTGTGGTCACGACCACGGAAGACTGTCTTCAGCATACTTTGGTATGGTCACGACCACGATCACGACCATAGCATATTCTTGCAGCAAAAAATTTGTATCACATTCAGTGTGGTCGAGACCATGGTTGCGACCACAACCAGTTTTGTAGTCACTGTGTACATTACAATGTGGTCGCAACCACAATTTATTTGTGGTTGCGACCATGCGACGATTTTGTCCCAAGAACTTTTCATTTTTGGGCTTGTTTTAGCCCATTTTTCAAGGTGTATTTAAAGATAACTTTCACATATTTCTAGGGTTCAAAGTTTGCGAAAGGGAGGCTCTCCTTTAGGGTTTTCCCTCTTTAAGCTTTGTTCCATTTTCTAAGGTTAGATTTGTTAAATTTAGGTTTGTTTTGTGAATAACCTGGTTTGTAATTGATTGTTTCTGGGAAGCACAACCTTGTGGAGTGTGGATTTTATCTTGGATATGGGATTTGAAGATATTTGTAGCTTAATCTCTATTTTGTATTTCTATCTCTAATCTTTCTTTAATTTCTGCAGTTTTGTGCTTATTATTAACATGAATTTGTGGGTTTTAATAGCTGAAATTATAGGCTAAACATTTCATAGGGTTAGTTATCAGATTTGATGTTAGATTCATCTAATCTTTAGTTTAATTAGATGTTTTAGCTTGATTTTTTGTATTTGGTGTTAATACTTGGAATACTAGGGTTTTGGTTAATTGATACTTGCTGAGAATCGGATCTTTGATCCTTTTACTTGGGTATCCTTGGTGACGCTTGGATTATGCCCTAAAATCTAGTTCTCATTCTCTTAAGGCGTGAATAAATTAATCGGGATTCAAATTAACATAGTCAAAGAGGCTTAGGGAATTAGAAATGTCTAGTATTAAGAGGATTTCTCTAGGAGGGGACACTAAATGTATTAAGTGAGGATTGCAAGGACATAACTGTGACTAATCCAATCTTAGTTCGAGTAGCTCTATTGTAATGACGTAACTGTGACTAATAGAGCTCTCGAGGAAAAATGCCTTTGACAAGTATCGCTTTATCAACCTAGATAGACGTAAGTGTGAATAGGTGGATAGTGTGAGAAAATACAAGGGGGAACACGAAAGTGGGATCCTTGTACCGTATCCTCGGACCAACTCAAGTTGTAATTCATTCAGCTCATGCCTCATTTAGATGAATCCTTAAACATCATTGAAAATAACGAACCCTAATTCCTCTCTAAGTCATTTTCTCCCGGTTTTATTCAATTAATCTAGTTTTCACAAATCCCTCTGTTTTTATTTAGTTTTGTTTGTATTATTTTGACAATATCAAAAAATCATGGAGTCACTTAAATAGTGAACGAGTTAGTAGTCGAGGTACTTAATCCTCACTAAAACTACACCTTCCCTATGAGATCGATATCTGGACTTTTTAGTCCACTGTATTACTTGTACGACTCTTGCGCTTGCTGTTCGCAAACACTTGGAAGCTCGTGGAAGCAGTTCAGTTGAGTTGGGACCATGAAGGAATGATCACATAAGAAAATAAAGGATTCGAAGCCAATCTAGAGCATTTCGCACTACAATCGTGCGATTTCACATCGATTTTGCAATCAGTGTGAAATTTTGTATTGTCTCCTCACTTAAGTGACCCGATCCCATGATTTCACATTAACTTTGGTAGTGGGTGCAAAATTTCACTTTGACACCCAAGCCTAGTGCAAAAGTTGCTGCAAATAGAAAATAGCAAGTTTTGAGTCCCAAGTCATGAAGATTGATTTGTAAAAGGAAACTAATTGTACTTTGGCACGAAGTAAACCTCTAGAGATGTATTATAAATGGTGGTAGACGATCAAGCCAAAAGGACATCTCATACTTCTCAATTTTAGTTGTAGTTTGTAATTTTGGGGACTTCTCTTATGTTTTCTTTCAATAAAGTTTTCAGTTTGAATTTCCTTTTTTTTTCTTGCTTTTCTTTCTAATTATGGCGTGTTTAAGACTCACCATGAGTGAGTAGTCCTTCTTCTCAGGGTGAGATGGATCCGATCCACCTCACCATGGTGACCAAAGGGGGTAGCCATGCTTCAAACAAAAAGTATCATTTTCATTATTGTTTAGAGATCTAAAGGTCATGTACATCAGTTGGGGACTCCATGTATAGGGAGGTAATCATCCCTGCTCCCCACTTCTTCCATATAGAAGCCTCTTCTTCAACTAGTCTTCTTGATACTTTAGAGTCTGGAATGGTAAGGGTTAAGCTCTTTAGCCCACTCTTTTAATCTAAAGACTGTAATAGATTATCTCTATCCTAAACCACTTAAGATAAGTTGAGAACTTGTTAGACACTTCTAAAATTAGGTATGGATTACTTTATTATACACCTAGAAATCATCCTTCAACTTTATCTTACAAAAGGAACATAGACGAAGTTTAGGGGATTAACTATAGGTTGGTTTCTTAGGCAAACAAACGGGACTTATACAACCCCCCTTTGAATCACCATGGTGAGGCTAGATTTGGTGAATCCAAAGCCCAAGAACTTCTTTATATCTTTATCACAAAAATCAGCAAACATCACTCTTCCAAAGCACTCAAAATCAGTCTTTAATTTTATGTTTTTAAATTTTCTTTTAATAAAGCAATTAGGAACCTAGGATTACAAAACCAAGAGAGGAAAACCCATCCTAATGGATGACCCTAGAATCACAACAACTATAGTAGTTATGGACTACCTGGGGTTGGTTATCGGTAATTATAATTTTTCTGATTCCTCTTGCCCCTAATCTAACCACCCAATAAGGACGGAACCAAGAGTGAGGGAGAGAAATTTCTTTCCCTTGGATCCGAGGGTGCGAAATTGTGTGGAACAAATTTCCTTGCTTATTTTTCTTTCCCATTTCGATCTCACACATCTCTATTTGTAATCTTTGGATTGGGAATCAAATTCACTTACCAAAATGGTATATATATATATATATATATACATATATATATATATATATATATATATATATATATATATATATATATATATATATAGTGCAAATATATAGTGCAAATTTAGAGAGAAATATTTTAATAAAGTTAGTTTATTTTCTTCTACTCTGTTTCTCTTTGTTTTTCTTTTTTTTTTTCTACATGATTATCGTTACTTTTCTTCACCCATGGGTTCTACTCACTGTACCTAAGAAAGAGTAGTGTTCTAATCTCTGTGGTTGGGTGTATCCAAACCTACCATGAATCTAAGGAGGTGGTGGAGGGGACATTCACCCAAATAGTGTTGTTCCATACTCTTAACACTCCGGGTTTTGAGCACTTTTTGCTTAGTAATAACCCAAATTGACCTATTTGGCACGTTAAGGACTTAGCAAAGCTTCTGATCAATTTTATAGTAGTTTTTATAGTTTTCACAGTCTGTTTATATTGAAGATAGGGATGCAGCTCGAGCATGAAGAAATCAATTGGAACTCAGAGCTGCAGAACCAAAAGGCAGAACCATAGAAGCATAAAACAAAACAATTTCTCAAGGGCTGTGAAATTTCGTACCCTACGAAATTTCCACTTTTGACTTTTCTTTGTCTCTCCTTTTTTTTATTTCTTCCCAAATTATCCCTAATATATTAGTTTCTTGCTTTTGTCAATTTGGTAATTTGTATTGTTTTGGTGGTATATAATACCCACACAACACTTTGTAAATTTTTTTTTTTTATTATTGAAGTTTTGGGGAAGCTTGTCGAATAAGCTCCCATTTGCTATTCATTTTCTCTCATTTTCTTTTCTTTTCTCACTAGCCAAACACACTCTGAGGATGCGTTCTCAGAGGATGAGTGGCTAAAACCCCTCCTTCCTTGAAGTAGAAGGCATTGGGCAAAGGAGCCTATGGTAAAGCAGGGGTTCTCATGTTTTCAACATAGGTATTTACTTTCATTGATGTTCTTTCCTCCAACTCTAGGTTTCGATCCCTTCGAGTCACCTTGAATGGTTAGTATTTGGTTAGCTTTTAAGGCTCATTGGATGCTTATTGTTAGATCCAGTGATGTTCATTAGTTATCATTTATTAGCCATTGGAAGGTAAGTCAAGGAGACAAGTTTTAATCGACCGAGCATTACTTGACAAGGAATCTACTTTCAAAGGATAGTTATTGAGGGTTAAGTTTCATAGCTAAACCAATATCCGATTCGGGAAGTAACTATATGTTACTATCCCCAATGCGAGGAAAAAAACCTCGAGAACCCCTCATTTACCTAAGGAACCCAAATCCAGTGACCTGATAATTCAAGGGAATTATTTCTATATTTTTACTTCATTTTGCTTAAGATTTCAACCATCAAAACCCACTATTTTTATCCAACCTCAATATCCAAATTACAATCACCAGTGTAAACCTCAGTATTAGTCATTTCTACGAAGAAAACTCATCCTTGTGGATGATCCTAGGGTCGTTATACTATAGTAGCAATGCTACGGTAGTATGAGGTATTAGGTTATAAATTTTGTTGATTTAAAATACCCTATGGGCTACTTGCGAATCAAATGGCGCCGTTGTCGGGGATGGTACCTTAGTGCAAATGACAATGTGCTAAACACTTGTGATCCTCATCACAAGCCTTCCGTAATCTATTTTCTTATCATTCTTCTAGCGCTTACTTGTATACCTAAATTCATTTCATTGTTCAGATATTTATTATTATTTTTTCTGGCTACCATGGACCCTTTTTTTGGTAGAATGTTTTTGTTTTTTTCATGTTGTTATGTGTTTCCATGGTGGAGTTTATGTTCCATGGTTTAGAATTCGTAAGGCGTATTAGTCAAAATCAATATTCCATAAGAATCGCACTAGACTGGACTCAAATTTAAACTCAATGGAACCTCCAATTCGAAGAACAACAAAGTCAGCAGGAAGTAGAAAGGAATCTCAATGCATTTAGATCCATGAGGGACCACATACACCCTCCTCGGATGAGTGCACCCTCTTGTATTGTGCCTCCAACTAAGAAAATGGTTGTTAGGCCTTACCTGGTACCACTCCTTCCCACTTTTCATGGCATGGAGAGTGAGAACCCTTATTCACACATGAGGGAGTTTGAGGAGGTCTGCAACACCTTCAAGGAGGAGACTGTTACAGTGGATTTGATGAGACTTAAGATTTTTCCTTTCACGTTGAAGGATGAAGCCAAAATTTTGCTCAACTCCCTGATGACAGGGAGCATCCAGAACTGGACTGAGATGCAGGCTAAATTTTTGAAGAAATTATTCTCCACTCATAGAACAAACAACTTGAAAAGGTAGATTTCCACCTTCTCAACCAATGAAAATGATAAATTCTATGCATGCTGGGAGAGATATATGGAAGCGCTCAATTCTTGTCCTCACCATGGATTTGACACATGGCTACTGGTCAGCTACTTTTATGATGGAATTTCTCCCGCCATGAAGCAACTGCTGGAGACATGTGTGGAGGAGATTTCTTGAGCAAACATCCAAAGGAAGCTTTGGATTTCCTGGGTTATGTAGCTAAAGCTTCAAAAGGTTAGGATGAGCCTAACCCAAGGGAGATGGAAAGAATCAGACCTCAACCCAGTGGAAGGGTTGGCATGTACTCTCTTCCGGAGGACATGGACATGAAAGCTAAAGTTTCAGCCTTAACTAGAAGGTTGGAAGATCTGGAAATGAGAAACTCGCATGAGGTGCAAGCAGTTATTGAGATTCCTATGCCAAACAAGCCATGATGCATTTGTCAATCCACTGAGCATCTGGGAGAACAATGTCTAACTATTTCGGAAATGAGAGAGATGTTAGTGGAATAAGCGAATGTTGTTGGTCAATTCAAACCATCAACCAATGCACCATATGGAAACACTTACAACCTTAGCTGGAGAAATCACCCAAATCTCTCCTGGAAGCCAAAACCTCTACAATATGCACCTCCCCGCCTCTCGCGCATGCCTTAACTTCAAATGCATCACAACCACAGTCAACTTCTCCAGTTGAGCAAGCCATCTTGATCCTTAGCAAAGTGGTAGGTGATTTTGTGGAAAAGTAGAAGGCAATCAATGTGCAGTTAAATCAGAAAATTGGTACTGTGGAAAGCACCTTGAATAAGAGAATAGATGGGTTCCAAAATGACATTGCTTAGAAAATAGACAACCTGCAGTACTCCATCTCAAGGTTCACCAATCAGCAGCAAGTGCAGGAAAAGGGCAAATTTCCTTCATAAACCCAGCAGAATCCCAAGGGAATCCACCAGGTAGCAAGTACCAGTGAAGCTGCTCCCAAGATGGATGAGGTGAAAGCCATTATCACTTTGAGAAGTGGTAAAAAAGTTGATCAGCCAATACCTAAGCCACTAGATGCAACCAAAGAACAACAAGAAGAGGAGCCAGAGAGAATATTGATCAAAGAAGATGTGATGAAAAAGTGCATGCCTCCACCTTTTCCTCAAGCACTTAGAGGCAAAAAGGGGGTGAACAACCCAACTAAGATTTTTGAAGTGCTGAGGCTGGTGAAAGTTAATATCCCTCTTCTAGACATGATCAAGCAGGTCCTAGCATATGCCAAATTTCTAAAAGACTTATGCATTGTAAAAAGAGGACTGAATGTGAATAAGACAGCTTTCTTGATAGAACAGGTGAGCTCCATCATCCAATGTAAGACCCTAATGAAATACAAAGATCCAGGGTCTCCTACCATTTCAGTGAACATTAGGGGAACTTGTGTAGAAAAAGCATTGTTGGATTTGGGAGACAATGTAAACCTGTTACCTTACTTCCGCCACAAAAACGTTAGGGGCTAGAGGATTGTGTGCTTCAACAATTAATTACCTGTTCGCATAGATCGTTGAAAAATTCCTAAAGGCATACGGAAGATGTTTTGGTGACAGGATAAGTTCCTACTATCCCAGACTTCATTGTTCTTGATATCGAACCAGTGGCAGCAGGGGCAAATTATGTGCCCATCATACTTGGGAGACCATTTTTGGCCACATCAAATGCCATCATCAATTGTCGGAATGGGGTTATGCAGCTCCCATTTGGCAATATGACACTAGAGCTCAACATATTTCATTTAAGCAGCAAGCATGCCAATCCAAAGGAAGAAGGTCCAGAGGAAGTTTGCCTGATTGGCACTAATGTGGGGGCACATTGTGCTCGGAAACTGCAAGGGGAGTTGATGGAGAATTTAGAAGAGGTTGATAAAGAATTATCAACCCCACCAATCACCCCAATAGCTCCACCAGTTCCTCCAGCTCCACTAGTTCCTCCAGCACCGCCAGACAAGGCTTGAGAAATTAGGTTGAATGGACCTAATCTCCCCTAAGATTGCAGAGTCCATTTCTTTTTTGTTTGATCTTTTATTTTATTTTATTTTTATTAATTTTTCTTTTTCTTTTGCTTTATTCAAAATTTTCCTCCAATTTACCTTTTGTAGCTTCTTTTATTTTTATTTTTTATTTTCCTACTTTTTATTTAAATTTCCTGTTTGTTTCATGTGTTGTCACTTTCAAGCAAGTGGAGGCCCAGCCGAAGGAAACATCGCAGATTTCTAAAGATTCTTGTAAGGTTGCAAAATTCGCAACCTTGTTTGATTTTCACGCGCAATCACTCCCTATTCCCCCCAAACTCAGAAATTTGAGCTTGTCAATTCCCAGAACCCTTCACATTCCATCCTCCACTGTTTTTTATCCTCCACCTCTTCAAACCCTTCACATTCCATCCAAACCCTTCACATCCCATCCTCTATAAATATAAGACTAACCACCCTGCGAAACCCAGATCTCCCCTACGACATCTCCTCATATCTTGAAACCTTCATCAATTCAATCTACAATCATGGAAAAGACAAGATGAGGCCACAGCTCTTCGTCCCGACCTCCCGCGAGGCACCTTCGTTTGGGCACACGGCGATCGCTGTCGTCCGCCCCTATCGCATCCCGCCGCGGGCCTGGCCGCACCTCCCAGGCCGTCGCCCGCCCCTCCATAGTGCGGTGCAGTTGCACACGCTGACCAGGGCCCATGCCAGCGCATCCCCTCTCACCCACGACCAATGCGCATGCCACCTTCACCTGCTGGCCAGACCTCAGGCCCTGCAGAGTCTTCACATCACGTGTACCGCAGGTGCCCACGCCTCCACCACCTTTAGGTTCGCCAACATTCCACTATCACCTAACTATATTCTCTTTGTTACGAGGCTACTTTTCCCTTTGTGCCAACACGGTTACCGATCGCAACAACAAGGACTTCCACAAGGAACATTTTTATGACATTCCATCTTTTTCCAATCTACCGGAGCTTCGAGATTCGATTGGGCTTATTCAGCGCTACTCTTTAGATCCGTTTACGACTCCATCGCGATTTTTCGATCCGAGAGGATGACGCACGTGACCATGACTTACCCAAGGTGAGCTTCACCCCAATCGCATTCACTTCACTATTGATGGCCATTAGGATCCTTCGGGCAGGGTACCGGGATATCGCCGCTTCAAATTTTCCAGCCGACCCCAATCACTACAAACTACAAGTAGTGGCCCCATCCTTCGCCCTAGGAGATGGTCCGGATCCTCTCCCGAGACACATCAACTGACCTTATTTTATTCGGAGGCAGCTTCCAACAGGGATGCTTTTTGAGGACCACGTGCTGTAGTCCAATCTATTTCTTCTTCAGCATGTTGTCCAGAGGCGGGGAGCCATCCTAGAGGCCCTATATCGCATTTCTGAGGGCTTTTGGTTTAGCCCCCTGGAGCTTATTATGACATCCCTTTTTCACTTTGAGGAGAAAATACACAGAGAGCACCTCAGCAGAGCCTAGACCATTCCACTACTGTTTTCGAGGTTGCTCTCTCATGTATTGGAGCACTTAGGTTTTCCAGCTGAGCCCCATCGACAGCGTTGTTGGGTTTGCGAGGCCACATTTACCAATGAGAAGTGGCAGTTTGTGCCTGGGGCCCCTTCTTTTCCCGCATATCCTCCTGCTGAGGTTGATCCTCAAATACATCCCCCACAGGTCTAACAGCCCCTGCTTAGGAGCCCTACATCACAATGTCAGCAGCCCCTGCCTCTGACCCAGTGCCTGCCACACCTGTTCCTGCAACACACTCTTCACCTCCAACTCCTATTGCTCCAGCTGGCCTCAGCTCATCTTCACCACCAGTGGCATTTATCCATATCACTACTATGGATTTTCTTGCCATCATGGCCACTGTTAGCAATTTCGCACATCCCGCCTCATCACTACAATGCTTCCATCCTCGCTGCATACCGCGATCCTTGCTCAGTGCACAACATCCGGCTTGCCACCATCCTCTCAATTCAAAGAGCAATGCACCACGTGATCACAAGCCCACCACCGCACTTAGCAGTCATTCCAATGAAGAATTAGCAAATTCACCCGCACCACCACCAACTTTCACTTTAATTCCATTAACCGCTCATCCTTACGCCTCTGCTCACCACGTGATGACGCGATTCCACCTCCACTTAATTACTTAAGGAGGTATCACTTCCTTCATTAAGTTTCCACTCCATACCCTATTGAGGACAATGACAAATTCTGTTGGGGGGAGAGTTAATGAAGGAAGTGTCGTTTATGTTTTGAGCAAGTCTGTTTTGTTTAGTTGAATAGCTTGCTAGTTTGTTTGTTTCATTTACAAGATAAGTATATTTTAGTTTCAACACATGCTTTAGTTATCGCTATACTCTTCATTTACATAAAAAAATTTATAACGCCTCAACTTACTATTTATAAATCAAGTCTCGGGTCTCAATGTCAGCTGACAGCAACGGGCGTTACGCTTATTCGAAGCCGATGAACTGCTGAAATTCTTCTTGCTCAACCTATTTCTTCCACTTTGAACTAAACCACAAACCATGCACATTAGGTTTCAATTATGTCAAAACCGCTCTTTGCTCTTAAGTCCGGCAAAGTCCTACTAAGACTTTTAACCTCCTTTTAATAAAGGCCTGGACCTCAATAAAAGACCAATGAATCGTTAAAAAAAATGAAAAAAAGAGAAGAACAAAATGAAGGTGAATTTTCCTTGAAACCCGAGCGTAGTCCGAGGGGTATATGGCGAAAGTCTTTAAAGCTCGCCCTAAAACCAATCAAGCCGAGTCACCGACTTTGTTGCTGCTACACCGGCCGGGATGTGAGCGAAGCAATTGGTAGGTGGTTGAGTTTCAAGCTTATTAGAAGTCTCAGTGTAAAACTCGAAGAGTTAGTTGAGAAATCCTTATGACTTGATGCCCTAAACCTTAATTGGTTGGGAGTCAGGACCCCCTGCTATATGGACATTTGTGAATTTGATTCCTCAAAGATTGCACTTACAACACAAAAAAAGTTGTGAAATAAAAGCGGGTCTTGATCTATTGAGGTTAGTTAGTCTGCTAGGTATAGAAAAGAGCTAGGTTGGGGGGAGAGAACAATTTGACATACTATTTTTGAAAACTAATCAAGTTAACACTTAGGTTTTTGCAGGTTGCTCTGTGTTGGTTCTCCAGAGTCGATAATCGCTTTTGATACTTGAATTTGCATAGCACACACGCTTCCTAAGTTCGGCTTGGGTAGGATTTCTGGGTGACTCTCATGTAAAGTTGGGCATTATCCCCCCATTTTTGAAAACCATTTTTATGGAACAGGTTCATCTTACTTTGATCGTTCTTCTTTCACGCTATGGACTAGCAATGTGCTCTGCTGGAGCGGAGGATACACCCAAATAGTGTTGTTCCATAATCTTAACATCATGGGTTTTGAGCACTTTTTTATTAATCAACCAATCGACCTGGCTGAAAATGCTAAGGACTTAGTAGTTTCTGATAAATTTTATAGCATTTTGTAGTTTTTACATATTTATATCAAGATAGGGATGCAAAATTGACCATGAAGAAATCAATTGGAACTTAGAGTCGCAGTAAACAAAAGTGAACTCACAGAGAGAAAACAATTTTTTGCAAGGGTTGCGAAATTTCCACTTTTGACTTTTCTTTGTCTCTCATTTTTCGATTTCTTCCCAAATTATCCCTATGTATTAGTTTCTTTCTTTTGTCAATTTGGTAATTTGTATTGTTTTGGTGGTATATAATACCCACACAATACTTTGTAAAAAAAGTTTTTTTTTTTATTATTGAAGTTTTGGGGAAGCTTGTCAAACAAGCTCCCTTTTGCTTTTCCTTTTCTCTCATTTTCTTTTCTTTTCTCACTATCCAAACACACTATGAGGATGCGTTCTCAGAGGATGAGCGGCTAAAACCTCATTCCTTGAAGCAGAAGGTATTTACTTTCATGTTTTCAACGTAGGTATTTACTTTCATTGATGTTCTTTCCTCCAACTCTAGGTTTCATCCTTCAGTCACCTTAGGTTGTATTTGCAGCCAAGGCTCATTGGATGCTTATTATTAGATCCAGTGATGTTCGTTAATTATCATTTATTAGCCATTGGAGGGTGAGTCAAGGAGACAAGTTTTTAACTGACTGAGAGCATTAATGGACATTGAATGCCATTTTCAAAGGATAGTTATTGAGGGTTAAGTTTCATAGCTAAACCAAGATTTGATTCAGGAAGTAACTATCTGTTACTATCCCCAATGCAAGGAATACCCCCGAGAACCCCTCATTTACCTAAGGAACCCAAGTCCAGTCACCTGATACTTAAAGGGAATTCTTTCTATATTTTTACTATTTCACATACTTCAACCATCAAAACTCACTTTATCCAACCCCAATATCCAAATACAATCACCAAGTGTAAAACCTCAAAAGATAGTCATTTCTACGAAGAAAACCCATCCCTATGAATGATCCTAGGGCCGCTATACTATAGTAGCAATGCTACGGTAGTATGAGGTATTAGGTTATAAATTTTTTTGATTTAAAATACCCTATGAGCTACTTGTTATAATCAAATACAAGGCCGGAGTCAAGGCCCAAAAGTTAAGCATATTTTGAGCCCTATTTTTAATAGGTTTTGAGCGCTTTTTGTGTACTAATTGTTATAATTAACCCAATTGACATGTTCGGGTCCCTATTGTACTACTGATCATATTTTGTGGCTAATTTTGCAGTTTTTGCAAGCTTTTAATGCTAAGTTTGTCGAGTCATTCCAAGCATGAAGAATTCTGGTAGAACTTAGCATTACATATCAAAAATCATAAGAAAAGAATATCAGAAAAAGGAAAAGAAAGCAAAAATACATGAATCAGATGAGTCGCAGCAGGGAGAAATGGAACAAGGCTAACAAAGGATGAACAATGCTGAAAATTTCGCTACGCCGGAAAATTCGCTTATGATATCTAAATCTCGCTATGATATTAAATTTTCACATCACAGCTTAAAAATTACCGGTGCATAGCGAAAATTGTCTCTGGCCCTGCTTTTTGTGTTTAACGACTGCTTTGGTTTTTCTCCTTTCTACCCTCATTGTAATTATAATTATTTAGGATAGATTGGTATTTTCACTTGTTTGTAAGTACATATATCATTGTAATACACCGTTGACCTAAGTTTTTTATTTCTTGAAGGAAATATACGAGCCCCGTTATTTTTGGCCCTATTTTCTTCTCTCTCTTTCTTTCTTTACTTTCTTGGTTGCCAAACACCCTCCGTGACGGCTAACTCGGGAGTGACGTAGTTTCATTAAAACCTCTTCCTCCTTGAAGTGGAAGGTTGCCGATACAGGATCTCAAGGTCAGCTGGTGGTTCCCCTCGCTTTTCATGCAAATGGTTTTGACATTTTGTTCCCAAATTTTCAACTCTAGGTTTAAAAAGCTTTTGATACTTTCTAGCCAATACTTCTGGCAAGTTTGGGGTTCGGGAAGGTATTCTTAGCTTTAGATACACTGATATCCATTAGTTGCTCTTTATGAGCCACTGGAGGTAGGTTAAGGGGTTATATTTTCACTGTAGATGCATGATCAATACTTGGTAATCTTTTAGGGTTCAGTGGATGCTTATTATTAGATCCACTGAGATTCATTAGTTGCCATTTACGAATCATTGTAGGATGAGTCAAGGTGATAGATTTTCACTGAAGGAACCATAAATGCTTTTTATCAAAAGGAAAATTATTAGGGTTTAGTTTTTAAAGCTAAATGAAGATCCGTTCTGGGAGATGACTATACTGCCATCCTCCCCAATAAGAGGAAATGAACCCGACCTCTCGCCTGCCTTATGACCTAAATCCACAAGAGCTCCAATGCTTCAAGGAGTCTTCTTCTTTTTCTTATTTTCTTCATTTTATTTTCAGTTTGCAACCACCAACCCCTTGTTTTTATCACCACCTTAAAATCCAAAACCAAATTCACCACCATTTAACCTCACTTAAATCATTTGTACGAAGAAAACCCATCCCTGTGTTCGACCCTAGACCGCTATACTGCAGTAGCTTGACTACGGCAGTAGGAGGAAACTCAGGATACAAATTTTTTTGATTCCGGATCACCCTACTATGGCACGAATCAGTCGCTTAGGAACATAAGGTACAAGTCTAGGGAGCTCTTTAGGGTTTGGGGTGACACTCAACCCGATAAATGACCTTGAAGGCGTAGTTGACGAAAACTTGTAAAGACCAAATGATGTATATGTGAAAATATGGCCAATGGAGTTAATGTGGTAAATACTCAAAAACTGATTTGAAACAAAAGTAAGTGTACTCAAAAACTAAAATGAAAAGTATTAATTAACACTCAACCCCTTCCGCAAGTGCACGGGTCATACAGCACAAAGTGGACTCTAGAGTCCGATATCATACTCCACGAGGATTGGAGGTTCTCTCTAATTGGAATTTGATCACCCCGATTACAAGGGCTCTTCACTATTTAGGCGATCAAATAGAATGTGGAATAAAATCAATTTAATTGAAACAAAAACTGATTTAAAACTAATCCTAAAAATCTACCAAATAAACAACTACTTAATTCTAAAAGGTATGAAGAGAGTCATTAGGGATGGGGATAATTATTTACAAAACAGTTTGCATTTCCTTGAAAGCACAACAATTGTGAGTTGAATGCTAGATTTGTCCAAGAGCAATGTAGTATAGCTTGGATTTCTCCTGGAACTATACATTTCACTATCTAACATACCTATATTCCTTTTCAGGACAAATGGGTCTAAATAGCTACTTGTAAAATTTGGCACTCTTTAAGATTTGATTGTTTTTCTTTTTCAATACTTCACAACCATTTTCTCAGACTGAAGAATTTTCGCTCTATAGACAGATAATGCAAGCCTTCTCCAATGTAATTGGTATCTCGCCCTTCAAATCTAATAAAATTTTATATCTCCTGATTAGATCTTTGCTAACACAGATCAAGATCCTTCATTAGACTAAGGAGAAACTCTCTCGATTAACTAAATTGATACATCATCTACTCCAATCCTCACACCATGAGTAAATTAGTGATCTATCAAAGTAATTTTTCAGAGTTCATTAGTTCCAAGATATTAGTCTAACATACCCCTAAGTTACCGCTCTTACTCAGAATCTCCATCTCTGTGTCACTCGAGGGCTCCCGAAATCAGCAAAGATGTTGAAATTCTTTTGGGAATAAGCTACTAATATTCCTAACAAGCCATTATATGAACAAGCATTCACTATATAAATTCAGTATCAAACCCACAAAATAACTGAGAAAAACCGTAAATCTGAATGTTCAACAATTAATCCCCAACCCTAGAGGGTGTTTAATGTTCCATTACTAGATTCCAATCATCACCAATCAAACAAAAAGTAAGAAAATGAAGAAAGGATTCAAGAGACAAGAAGAGAAAAATCCTGATTTGAGCTTAAATCTTCGCCTCAACAGTAAATAAATTGAATATCTAAGTACAACACCGAAATCTCTTCAATAGAAATAAAATCTACTTCAAAACTACTTCTAAGATCTATTAAAATAAAATCAAGAAGAAACTAAGAAAATGGGCAGCTTAGAGAGAGAAAACCCATGAGAGAGAGAAAATCCAGATTTTAGCTTCAATCTTTGTCTGAACCTTAGTGAAATCTGAATCTCTGTTATATAGCACCGAAATCTCTTCAATACAAAGAAAATTTGCTAAAAAATTACTCTAAGATCTATAAAAAATCAAAATATGTAGAAAAACTGAAAAAATGGGCAGTTTAGAGAGACAAACCCCATGAGAGAGGTTCTCCAATGTTCCCGCCGCCCTCTTTACCTAAAAACGAGTATATATATATGGTCCTAGGGTGAAATGGGCTTGAAAATAGGTCAAAATATCAATTTTCGGCCTTTTTTAAGTTTCTCCAACGTTTTTGGTCACACACAGCAAGTTAGTCGGGACACGCTTTAGGTCGCGGACTAAGTTTCTGGTCGTGACATTGTTTCTCGGTCGACTAAGCTTTCCGTTGCAACACAATTTCCTAGTCGCGACTAAGTTTCCGGACAACTGTTTTCCTCCAACTTGTCGGGCCATAACTTCTTCATTTTAGCTCTGGATTTGGGGCGTGTGAGTACTTGGAAAGCTTCTTGAATGTAGAATGCAACCATGAGGGAATTTGAACCATTTGATGTTCCAGATGGTACATAAAATTTATCTTCCCAGCGGTACGCCGTGAGACTCGGTTGACTCTTCTTTGGAAATATATTGCTCATTTCGCTAAATCACTTGCTTTTCATCAATAATCCTACAAAACCAAGTTTAGAGGAAATTTTGAGTTTTACATGAATATGGATATAAAATGCACAAAATAGCATGTGAAATGAACTCAAAACATAGATGAGTTTTGCACTCATCAATGACCTTGAAGGCGTAGTTGACGAAAGAGTTTTTCATTGCTACAGAGCACTGCCTTTCTTGATTTTGGACAGTCCAACTGGTATATAGGATTGTTCTTTAGAAGATCCTTCCTCCAGTATGCATGACCGAGATTGTCTCTTGTTCGGAAGCCTACCTGACGCCATAATAGGTATCACTACTATATCATATTCCTAGAATTTGCACTTAATCATAAATCTGATAAGAGAACTACCTCGAGAACCCCTCGGAACCATCATGTGTGTTTTCTTGGTGAAACCAAGCCCCGATATACTTCATAAATCTTAATTCATACCCAAAGCAATCAACTTTCTCCTAAAAATCAAAACTTTACATTGAAAATAAATATTTCACAATTCACCTAAGATTTCTGAGCTAAGTAGAAGACCTATCCTTGAGGACAACCCTAAAGCCACTATACCTATAAGTAGCCCTGGCTACTTGTTAAGGTGGAATTAGGTATAATTATAATTTTTTTTTTGTTTTTGTTTTTGTTTTTGTTTTTGTTTTTTTTTTTTGCATTTAGAACTTGCCATCAAGCAACATATCAATTAAAAAGCTTGGGTTGCCTCCCAAGAAGAACTACATTTTTATAGTCTAGATCGAGTCTTTAAACTACAAAATGAATGATGAGTCTTGCTTCATGCCTCCCTAGGAAGGGGTAATCGTGCTCATGTAGTTGTTTAAGCACAAGGTCTTCTAGTGTTGCATGCCCTTTCTCCACAATGGTTTCTTTTTCATTCTCATTGAATGCCAATATGATTTCATTCACCTTTAAAATATAGGGCATCGTGATGATAGCTTAAAATGTGTATCTAAAATAAGCTCAGGAAATGCGCAAGTATATGCGTCGTCTCAAATAATAAAGTGTGAATAACAGATATCGTCTACAAGGAGTTGGGTGCTAACTATTGAAATTATGGAAATTTCTCTTATATTCAAGCTAATCAAAGAGGAAATTCTAAGATTACCAATTACAAACTAATTTCAAGGTGAAATTGAATTAGAATTCTCTAAAGGAAAAGGTTACTAGATTAAAGGGCCTTAGGATTTTGATGTAAATGAACAATCCCTAAATATTAGAATTAATTCCCTCTCAAATTGTCAATTAGAACATATGCTCAAGGCAACTCTCACAATGTTAATCATTAGCCTCTCTTGAAAGCTCACGATCTACCAACTAACACTAGGTATATTGTTTCTCATCTCAACCACAAGCCCTAGTTGTGCATCAAGGAAAAAGAAACTCGATTATGACTTATAATTCCCATTAATATCTCTATTATCCGGCAAATTAGGTTGATTCACCTAGGTCTAACCTCTTACTCACTTCTCAGATCTTGTAATAGGTCACATAACATATGGAAAGTGATCAAGCATCAATACGAATAAGCACAAACATGAACCAATGAGCAATTAATAATTAATTGACAAAAGAGATAGAAATCAACACATTAATGTAAGGTTCATGTCCAAATTACAGTCAAAACCCTAGGCTACTGATTTAGAACATCATTAGGAACTGATACAAATTAAGATAAATAGAAAACATGAAGATAATAAGAGAAGAAACTCTAACAAGTTGATGATTTTCAATCTTTGCTCTTCCTCTTCTTCTAATCTTCAAATCTTCATAAATATCCCAAAATATGTCTCTTTAGTTGGTTGGATCCCTAAAATGGAAACCCTAATGTGTTTCTAGAAGAAGACAGGAGAAACCCTAGATAGGTGTCTTCCTCCTCAAGTTACGAACCCTAAAAACCTAGAAATGAAAGCTTAAATAGCTCCCTTAGAAAATGGGCAACGAACAGGGTCTAAAAATAGCAAGTTTTTTTGTTAACTCGGACTAAGGATGTCGTGACATCACAGGCTATAATGTTGCAACATCACTGCAACATTAAAAAAGTGATATCTAGTAGGGGTGATGATGTCGCGACATCATAAGTGTTGATGTCGCAACATGGCTCTAAGGTGGAAAAACTCAGTTCTCAACAATAATTTGATGTCACTACATCTAGAGTATTGATGTCGTGACATCGCTGCAAGTTGATCTTCAGTAGGGAGTCTTGATGTCAAGACATGGGATCTATAGCAGCAATTCTCCTCCATTTTTTCATAACTTTCGCTCTTTTTGCTTGCTTTTCGTTCATTATCTGCAAAATATAAGTTCGAAAGAGATTTAACATAAACTTGAACAATCAAGGTGTGAATTTAGCATCAAAAGCTCAATATACACACAAAATACATGCTAAAATGTTAACATAATTCACACTAACACATCTTCTCACTTTCCAACTCCTTATGCACATCTCCCATACGGGTCATCCCTGGAATTGGCTTCTCAACTTCCTATCTCATCTCTTCCGGTTCTAGAGAAGTTGACCCCTTTTCTTTCTCCACTAGCTCATCTAACTCCTTGGAATCTACATCTCCTATTTTGGATCTTCAAGTTCTTTGCCACTTCTCAAGGTGATATCCTTATAATGCTCCATATCCTCTCCTTTCAGGTTCATGATCTCAAAAGTGTTAGGCAAACTCCCTTGTTGTCTTTCTCAAAGCATCTTCGCTAATTGACTAATTTTCACATCTAAGCTCTTGATTTGTGCTAATTGATTTTTTTCATGTCTCATTCATGAAGTAGATGTGAGAACTAGCCATTTGAGCCATTACCTCTTCAAGATTCAAATTCTTTTCTTGTGGTGGTTGGGGAGCATTCAGATTTGTGTTCCATGAGAGGTTTGGGTGGTGGTGCCATCCTGGATTGTATGTGTTCAAGTATGAGTTATGTTGTTGTTGATCATAGTTACCCACATAGTAAACTTGCTCCATAGGAACTTACGGATTCCATCCTTGACATTCCACATTTTGATTCAAACCATTGCAAAATTTATGTACTTGCATGGCCTTAACTGCTAGTTGCCTACTTTGTAGTTGTTGAGTTAGGAGAGCCATTTGAGTTGCTAAATTGGTGAAAGCATCAATTGTGAATCAAACTCCTACAAAACAAAAGCAAAAAGAAATCCAAAGTAAAATAGAAAAGAGGAAATAATATAAGCTAAAAGCAAGACTAATTATATCCAAAGTAGAATCAACCTATTTCCAATCAATACTAATAGAAAAACGCAATCCCCAGCAATGGTTCTGAAAACTTGTTAGGTTGGAATGCATGTGTATGAAAAATAAATGCACATCACAACTAATCGCACAAGTGCACCATCGTTTAACAAGTAATAAATTAATAAGAGAGTATCGTTCCCACGAAGATTGTATTATTAAGTACCGATCCTAATCTAGCCATAACTCTATTTGGATGAAAAAAAATCTATGTTGAAAATCAAACATGTAAAGGTTAATCCTGAATAGTCAACAAAGACTCAAGACATAAGAAAGAAAACCTAGGGTTACAATTTCACCTTAACCAATTGGTCACATCAACTGACATTAAAATATTATATTGATGGTGGATTATCAAATGTAAATGATAATCTTTCTCAAGCATCAACACTTTATTCTCAAAAGCAGGTCATATTGCCTTGACCTCAAACCCTAGAATTCGAGAATGCATTAAACCTAGAAATCCATATAAACCACAAGTAAACCATTGAAATTTAAATGACATTTCATTCAATATCCCAAATGATTATCGCTTCTTAGTTTCAAACCAATTGCTAAATCATGCAAATATTGATCAAGTACTTGCAAGCATTAAGAATTAAATGAAGCATTCAACATATTAGAGTTTAAGTATCAAAAGATTACAAACCAAGACCTAATCCATTATTCATAGTTTATGTTACATTATAGCCCTAGAAAATTAGTTTAGAACATCTCAAGATAGGATACAATCATCAAAATTAAGAGAGACATGGAGAGATGAAGAGATTAAACTATATGGAGAGTGGAATCTTCTTCTCTTCTTCAATCTTCTTTTCCTTCTTCAAATTAGGGAACAAGAGTGTTCTTCCTCCTGAGAGAGTTTTTTTGAAACCCTGGATGTGTTTTATTTATAGGCCCCACTTCAAATGGACTTAAAATGGGTTTTTTTAGCAATTAAGGCCCCAACATGGCACTTAGGTGTAAGACTATCAAGCCTAGTTGTTGCTCGCTTCTCTATGCGCAATTACTCACCGTAAGTATACAGATTGTGCAAGTAATAAAGTGGACTCAGTAAATCCATATTGTTGAACCCATAGGGACTATGCCTATTTATTACCAATCTAGTCTAACTGTAAGTTTGTTTGGATGGCATTTAAGAGTAATGTTGAATTAACCTAATTATTGAAATTATCAAATTATGAGAAAGACTTAGGGTTTCTGGTTTCACCTAGGTTAATCCCAATGACTAAGGCATGATAAAATCCTAATAAAAAAATTCATTTATTGAAGGTCGATTAAACCTAAAATATTGTTGATCTCTCTCAAGCATCATCAACCTACTCACAAAACTAGGTTATCTCATCTCCGCTTCAAACCCCAAGTTTATAGAGAGCATTAAGCTTGGTTAATCTCTAGACCATGTGGGAGTCATAGGTATCTCTGTCCTATGATCATTCCCCGAAACTCCATTCCTATTTCCATCCTTCCATCTCCACTCGGTCTCAAGTCGAATGTTAAATCATGCAAACCATGGCCTTACCCACAAGCATTAAGCATAGAATGAAATACTCAATATATTAAAAGAATTTGTGCTGAAAGATTTACAGCAAAACCCTAACTCATTATTCATCGTAACCTAAGATAAAAGAAAATTAAAACATATCTAAATTCAAAATTCCAACAATAATAAAAGGAAAACATAGAAGAAGAAAGTCAGAAGTTCTGATGACCTCCGTCATCGTTGTCCACACTTCTTGTGATCTTCTCTTGATTTTTGCCTTTTTTTTTCTCTCAGGTTCCTCTCATTTTCTAAAATAATCCAAGGCCTCCAAGAATATCCCCTTGCTCGTGTCTTTTTATTCCTGATCATCCAAAGACTCCTCCTACCGATCTCCAATGATTTCTTTCCTTTTTGTGACTTTCATGTAATTTTCGCAGTCACTTTGAGTGGTTGCAAAATTTGTGCACTAGGTTCAATTGACTATGAAACCAACCAGGGGAGGATTGACTTTATTGCAAAATTTTCATAGCGACTAGAATTCACTGTGAAATCCTCAAGAGGTTTCCCAATAGTAACTTATAGAAACTGTGAAACTAGATAGGGGAAGATGTGGTGCACTGCGAACTGACTGCGAAACTCTCTAGTTCTCCTCAAGCTTCTAATTTAGCTCTTAATCATCTCTAGACATGTCCCATGTGTGCTAGAAACTCCAGGATGCCTATGGCTTGCATTCAAAAGCTAAAAACATTGCTAATTGCACATAATTACTTGCAAAATCACATGAACTCCAAATTTTCATTAGTTTCATGCTTTGGAACTAACAATTGGCTAAATTAGGGGTTTTATAGTGATAAGTACTCAAGAATGGCTAAAAATAAGTATGTAAAAACACGTAATTTGAGCACTCATCACACCCCCAACCAGCTCATTGCTAGTCCCTTAGCAATGCAAGAGCAAAAAATGTGAATATGATGCGAGCATGAGTGGAATATGTGCAAAAGTGATCTCATTATATGTAATTGGAATTATGTTGGGAAAACCATGGATTTTTCAAGACTTGATGGTGGTGACTTGATTGATTGTAGATGTCTCTTTAGGAGCTCATTAGGTTTAGAATTTCTAATGTACAAGGCCCCTTAATGATGAGGCAAAGAAAGCACTCTTATCCCCAAGCCTTCACTAGGACTTTCAATACCAACCTTGATGTTAGCGTATATAGCTCCCATGCATAGGCAAAGGACCACACTTCCCCCAATCGGACTTAACTCACTCAAGCACTAAGGATGGCAAAGGTAGGCTAAGAACACACTCTTTATTTCAGACTTAACCAAGTAGAATACATTTATAAATTCAAAAGAGTACCCATATAGGACCCGCTAATGACTCCTCAATTAGTTGGTTAAGGGCATTGGGTATTAAGTTCCCCTCAAACTTCACCTTGACCGCTCAACTCAAAAACCCGAAGCACCTACTTATTAGACTAATCCATCTTTTGTCCCATGTGGCAACCTACTTATTAGACTAATCCATCTTTTGTCCCATGTGGCAACCTACTTATTAGACTAATCCATCTTTTGTCCCATGTGGCGATTAATGAAGTCAATGACTCCCAGCTAGTTGGCTTAGGATCATAGGCTTTACAAATCTTCTTGATCGTGCTTAGGATTCCACCGACCGGTCACCCTCACTTTATTTCCTTTTTTTTGCGCTTTTTTTTTCGTAGCTCATTGGCCCTCTTTTGAAGGTGTCCCAACACTATTTGAACCAATAAAAAATCACCATATATGGGTGTCATCTAGAAAAGGGGATTGATACCAAAGAATATGCATAGGACCTAGACTGTTAGTGTTTGGCAAGTTCAATATGGAAGTGTCAAAGAGAAAAACAAGGGGAATTAGGTTACCAAGTCACCCACAACATGAAATCCTCAAGTACAAGATCACCCAAACCTAACAATTTCTTTCAAGAAAGCCTACTAGCTATATGAGCACAAGGTGACCACCAACAATCCAAATAATGGAAAAACTTTTTGTAGCTCTGTGGTTTCCATCATAATCCCTCCCCCCACCCAAGATGTGCATGGTCTTCAATGGACAAACATATAAAAATGAAAATTGATGATAGAGGGTTAGAGATATACCAAAGAGGCTAGTACCCTAAATCTCAATGATGTGTGCGATCATGTAAGCTACTCAAGATATATCATGAAGAAATCAACTAAAAGAAAGTAGCACACATAGTGAAATATATCGTTAGGTAAAGCAAATATAATGAAAAGCATCTTATATCATATATATGAAGAGTTTTGTACATCAGAGGATATAGTAGAACAAGTATGTGTAAAGAAAAATAGTAAAATGGTGGAAATACATGTAAACATCCAAAAATCGAACATCACACCGTAAGTATCAACTATCTCCAGTAAGTTGATCTGAGGAGGAATTTGTCTCTCCTCCTAGTGGTAGTGGCATGTGATGATCAATCCTATCTTTCATAATATTAGTCCTTCCCTACTACTCAAATAGTGTCATCTTAGAGGACTTACTTGCCATTAAGGTCCGAAGTGTCGAGCCTACCAAGCCGCAAATTAACATGAATGACTTCAGGCCACTTAGCCATCCATAGAGGACTAAAGGCGTTGGAAATCAGATCGAAGGCTCTCAAACTCTGCCATAGTCCACAACCTTGGTGATGGTGCTATGGAATCTCCATGTGGTGGTGGAGGCATGTGAACTGGCTCAGTTTACCTCGGAAGTGAGTCAACCCCTAGTGGGCCATCATCCTCGAACCTCTCATAGGGTAGATATTCATGTGGGCCTTGATAGATGTGAATCTTGTTATCATTTGTAGTATGATTTTCATGTATTTATGTAACCCAAATGCTAGAATTCACACCCAATTCATAAATATTACACTAATCCTTCATTCATTAATGTTTTACAGATATTGAAGGAAAAAGCAAGCAAAGAAAGGGCTGAAAGAAGAGAAAGCAAAAGTTGTTCTTGAAGGCACTGCTTCACTGAGGTGAAGGAAGGACGCAAGGAAGACTACTCTCGAGTTTGCCTAGGTGAACATAACCTTCTTCGAAGTGAAGGGGTTTGCCTAGGCGAAGCTTGCCTTCGCTGAGGCGAAGGACCAATATGCCAAAAGAAGACACGTGTCCTTCGCCAAGGCGAAGGACCATTCGCCTGGGCAAAGAACGTCGAGCTAAAATAGTAAATGTCTCATTTTTAGCCCATTTTTTGCATTTCTTTGATGTATTTGTTACATTAAGGAGGGTTCAGTTTTTGGGAGAGAGAACACCCTCCTTAAGGTTTCTTTCCTCTCTTCTTCTTGAGCCATTTTAGTGTTTTGATTTTGTTCATTTCTACTTTGGATTTGGGGCCGAGACAGCGATCTAGCTCATACTAAAGGAGCTCTTGCACCTTGTGGGTGTGGATTCTGAGCACTCCATTTCATCTCTCATTTGTTTGCATCTCTAAATTCCCAATCTCTTTATTAATAATATTTCATTATATTATGTTTATCTTAAATATGATTTGTTGATTTCTTAGTTGTGTAATGAGTGGCTAAACCTTCCCTGTGGTTGATCAGGAAATTGATGTTTGGTTTATGTATATTTTATGATGATTTCGGTGAATCCATGTCACATGGATGTTAGTTGGTGTAGTTCTAGGATTATTATGGTTTTAACCAATTAATACATAATGAGTCAGTCTTCGATCCCCATACTGGGCATCCTTGCACGCTGATTACGTCAGAAAATCTCGGTCCTCGGTCTCTTAAGGTATGAATTAGTTAATTAAAATACTAACTAACCTAATTAAAGAAGTCTAGGGAATTAGGAATTCCTAGTATTAGATGAATTTCATTACGAGTAGCACTAGTTCAACTTTATATGAGGATCGTATGGATCGAGAGGTGATCAATTCAAGCGTAGTCTGCAAATTCTATCAGATGGACCGAGGTAATTCAATAGGATTCCCAAGGAAAGCATTGCCTTATAAAAGTACCATGCTTCATGACTTAGGGAGTGGGTGTGAGAATTTGAGGGGAGACGCGAAAGCGTAAACTTCATGTCGGATTCCTTGAACATGCATAAGTCTACGTTCACTTAATTAACGCTTAATGAATATAAACCATAAATGCATCAATGGAGACAATCAACCCTGTGACCTTACCTCGAAGTTATATTCCTAATATTATTGCTCCATTCCTTGCGAAGCCCATTACTGATCACAACCTATTTTCTTTTCTTTTCTTTTCTTTTTAATTTAGTTTAGGAAACCCTTTTTTACCCAACCATTTAGTCACTCAAATAGTGAACGACTTCAATAGACGAGGTACTCAATCCTTGCTAAAACCACACCTTCCTTGTGGGATCGATATCATGACTTATTAGTCCACTGTATTACTTATGCAACCCGTGCGCTTGGGGATAATCCTATCAAATTTTTGGTGTTGCTGTCGAGGACTTAACACAGTCTTTGGTAGCTATGCCAATTACCAAACAAGTTTTAGACGTCGTTGTTGGGGAAGGTACGGTTTGGTTTGGATTGATATTTTGGCAAAAGAGGAGTTTGCTAATTTGAGAAAAAAATTTCTTTTCTTTTCTTGTGTTTACTTGTTTCTTATTTGAATTTTGTATACTTCACTTTTCTTTTATTTGGTTTTTTTTATTATTATTTTACAAATTGCTAAGCATAATGTCAAACGAGAAGATGAATGAACCCTTCTACTCCCTGCAACAATAATTTTCTTCTCACACGTCCCAAATACCACCAACATGGGAGGAAATCATCTAAAGGCAAGCACAAGCCTCCATGAGCCAACAAGCTTATAATTTTGGAGGGGTGAGTTCTTTCAACAATGTGGGTTACATCTCTCAACCCCACGCCATGGCGCGTCATTCGAAAGCAAGTACAAGACAATCTCTCTCCTATGGCCATCCACCATGCGCAGCCACGAAGTTCCCGTTCCAATTATCAAGAGCAATTCCGGCAATCATTCGATGAAGAGTTATTCCTTGCATTGAAGGAATAAATTAAGAGGGATAATGAGGCTCTAGAAATGCGGTCGCCAATTATGGAACCCAAGATGGATGCCAACATGATAGTAGACATGGGAACAATTCGAAAAATATCAATAGAGAAATGTATGTTATCATGGAAAGAATGGAAAGACTAGTCGAGGAATTTGAAAAACTTCAAAAGGAATAATCTTCAAGGCAACTCCCGAGTGACACAAAGAATGATGCCATATGGGAGAGTGAAATTATATCATTAAGCCTTGAAGAATAACTTTCGAGCCCGACATTGGATGAGGACAAGAACATAATGGAATGTGATAAAATGTCGTTGGTCCTTGAGGGAGAATTGCAAGACCCGACATTGGTTAAGAAGAATGAGATTGGTATTGATGAAGAGTAGTTATTGGAAGAGAAGCAAGTTGAAAAGCAACATCTCGAGCTTATAATGGAAAATATCTTAATTGATGTTGAAAACTTCTATTTCCCCATAGATTATTTGACTTTTAGCATGGAAGAGGACCGATAAGTTTCATTTGTAGAAAGACCTTCCATTGCCACAAGTCAATTGTGGATTGATGCTGAAAATAGGGAAATGACACTCCTTGTTGGTGAGGAGAAAATGAAGTTTGAGCTCCATCAAATAACACCACTAACGGATGAAGACAATATGGCGTTCAAGAAGTTAGAGAGCTCATTTCCTCTCATTGAGGAACAAGCACCTAAGATCTTTCAAGAGGACACTTTTGAAGGATATAAATTCAATTCTAATTCTTTTCACACCAAAGAGTTAGCATTTGAGCCTACATTGACCATTTCGGAGGTGGAGGAAGTCATCCTCACCAGTGATAAGATGAAGAGGGAGTATTGGCCACGATGGATGAAGGTCCAAAGTGAAGATCTAAGACTTCCCTAATGAGTCTAGTTAGACTCTAAAAACGGAGCAGCTCTTGGGAGGCACCTCAAGGAAAAATAAGGATTTGTTATATCCATTTAGTACTTTAGTTGTTTGTATTTAGTTATTTTTAGTATGTTGAATGTGGATTTTATTTTAAGTGTTTATTTTGTTTTTGCTTTTTAGGGTATTGAAGCTGAATCTTATAGGGATTTTTATCAAGCCCACCACGCCCAGGCCCAATGATCACTTTGGGTCATTAAGGGGAGCCCTTTCTTCCTAATCTTTCATAATTAATACATTGAGGACAATGCATATTTTAAGTTTGGGGGTATTGAGGGAATTTTCCTTTGTTTTTAAATTTGTCCAATAGCTTCAATTGTCCTACCTTTAGTGTTTTCTTTTAGTTGTTTCATTTTTTAGGATTATTTTTAAAAAATTTTAGGTTGTTTTTGTTTTGGTTGAGCTTGTTTTGAGATAATTATGATGCCTATGATGAATAATGATTGAACCTTCTTTCACATGAAGAAATGAGAGATATTTGAACAAAAACATAATGTTTTGACCACATAGTCGTAGACCTAACCCTGGCTTTTGTAATCTCGAGCACAGCCACATTCCTCGATGGTCAATTTTGCTTGGTTTAGAGAAGAATTAGGTGATCATTTCATATTTTGATCTCTAAAGACTCTAGAACTTGTTCAATTATCACTCAAGGCGAAATCCTAGGCAACACGACAATTAGGAAATGATATAGGCCACCCTTGGATCGATTGAGCCTTTCTAGCTAACCCTTTTGTGCATATCTCCATAGTCACCCAATTTGAGCCATATTAGCCATTTTATTTCAAGAAAATCCAAGAATGAACCCCTTGTTCCTTTTTGTTGAAGAGGATGCGTATTGAATGAAAAATAGAAGGAGGTTTTGGGGTGGAAAAACGAAGAAAAAAATAGAAAAAGAGAGAAAAATAAAGAATAAAGCAAGGAGTAATTTTGGCCTTGTAGCCTTCCTACCTTGGGTAAGTAAGTTCTTAGGGGTGTTCTACACCTAGTATCCTGAGGCCAACTGGTCTGAGAGTTACTAACCTAAAGCTCGTTACATGGGGTAGGTAGAAAGCTTAATGAGGTTGAATATTGCACTACTCCAGCGCTCAGAATTTGAAAATAAAGTTCTTGGTGTTCTTGTGAGATGGTGAAAATCAAGCAAGTTTGGGGGAGAATCTATGTGGTGAAAAGGTGCAAAAAGAGCTAAGTTTGGGGGAGAGCTAGAGAGCTAAATGCAAAGAATGTGAGATACTAAAGGATGAGCAGTTGAGGGAAGAAAATAAAGAAAAATGTGTATGTTTTTTGTAACCAAAGCTTAAAAGGACCCACTTACGACTCCGTGGCGCTTTACTCACCCCGGTGGTTCTCTTCGCCTACCATCTCTACGACCCCTGGGAGCCGCCTAGTCCGCCTCGAGCCCGATTCACTATCGATGATCGACCGTATCTCAAAAGTACAGACATTTCAGCTGGAAGAAGATTGGGCCTGCAGACAAGCAGTGTGCCACTCGAAGATCGGATCGGGCCTCAACTCGACTCCATAGCAGATGGTCCGCATTCTTGCACGAGACACTACAAATAGTGTGACTTAATCATTCCAGAGGCAAAGCCTCGCCTCGTATGCTTCTTATTGATCATCCGTCAGACTAGCCTTTCCGCTTCTCAAAGATTACGCCCAGCCAGAAGTGGAGCCATCCTGCAGGCTCAGATCGGGACCTCAGGGGATACCGGGTTCAATCCTCTCCGAGCTGGCGGTGATGACCTCCTACTACATTTTGAAGATAAGGTCCAATCGCAAGGGCCTGCCTCGAGCGCAGAGTCTACCCTTTGCTCGATGCCACGACCGCCGAGCCAGTCCCGAGCACTTAGGCTTCCAGAGGAGCCCCTGACTGAGAGGAGATTTCAAAGCTCCAGGTCCGCCCACAGAGCATCGCTGCGAGTCATCTTCCTCCCAAAGGTGTCAGTGGAGGTGCCTGATGAGGAGGCAGATCCAGGAGGATGCAGGCTCCCGAGGCCGAGATGGAGGGGAGTCCAAGGCTGCATATACGCCCTCCATCTCCTCCTCCACCCTTTCCGCCTACGCCCCCCGCCGACACTTCCTACCATCATACAAAGACAAAGACTCTCCGAGTATGTTCATGTCGCATTCGGTGGAGATAGCAGTGGTTATGGATGCTGTCTCTGCCCACAGCCTCACACATCGATGGACCCAGAGGTTGACTCGAGTCGTGATACTACTTTGGGAGCAGTTGTCATACTATGCCTAGCGCATCATGAGTCACCCTTGCCTCCCAGATGTTTCCACCATAGAGATGAGCCACTAAAGAGCGTGCAAGAAGAGCCTCCTTGACATTACGCCGGCCACAAATAGCTGCAGCCTGCAATCCTCCACCACCACGTAGATTGAGGGTCACAGCCTCATTCTAACTTTCCTATCCCTATTTACATGTCTATGCTCTTACGAGGAAAGCAGTGTGGAGGTTCTCCTTATGTTTTTGTATAGTTTTCACAAGTATCAACTCCATTTCTACTAATTTTGTTTAGATTCATGTATTAGCCAATAGTAGGCAAGGATATTTTTGTATGGCAGCTATATTTTATTAGCCATTTTGGTTATATCAAAAGCTTTACAAAGACTATTTATAGTTTATTATACTTGTGCAAAGTACTTGTCTTTATTTGTGTATCTACTTCGCTTTTAATCGAACAATTGAATTGCCTTTAGCCTGAACAATTGAATTGCTTTTTAATTGAAGACTTGAAATCTTGTTTGTTACCTTTAACGTTAGAACAATCTCCATGCATGATTTAGTTTTTGGTCAATTTGTACTCCCCAAGATGTCAACTCGAACATTTCCTTTAGCTAGACTCCACACACGCACACCGCATTGTACCAATAGGTTGTGAAATTATTTATCTCCTTTCACTTTGCAAAGCCGGCCTTAGACCTGTTGACGACTCATAATAGGTTTGTGTTACCCATATATGAAGACCAATGTTGTCTTCCAAAAAGAAAAAGAAAAGAAAAAGCAAAAAGGAAAAAGAAAAGAAGAAAAAGAAAAATAAAAGCAGAAGCTTGCCTTTGAAGCCCTAACACGGTCCGAGGGTATATGGCGAAGCCTTAAAGCCCGATGCCCAAACCTTAATTGGCTGGGAGTCGACTCTTAGTGTTCGCACCCGTGAACGGGTAGAGCTTTGAATGTCAGAGGCCGCACTCCTCGTCATTCAAGAGTCCGGTGAAGCCCGCAGAGTTTGTGGTCAGCTTGATCCTTTCGCTTGATGCCCTAAACTCACGTTGGGAGTCGTGGACCCTTCGCTACACGGACCTTGGTGAAGTCGAGTTTTAAGCATTGCACCACAATGTAGTCAAATAAAGAAAGAAGAGCGTAGCTATTCCTATCTAGGTCGTTTCGAAGAAATTTACACAATGCCGTGAGCAGTCAGGGAAGAATAATTTTTTAAAATTATCGTCACTTGGTTATAATAGGAACCATTAGATTTTGTGAAATTCAGGTTGAGTTCCTTCGATCCGATGTTAACCTAAAGCTTATTCTTGGTATAGTTTTGCTTCTCAATGCCGGTTTTAATGTAGGTGTAAAATTGTTCATTTTAAAGGTAATGCCTACTGGTGCTGTTACACCTTCCCAAAGCAATCCATATATTTTTAAGAAAGCAATCAGATGCATCCCATTATGTTTTAGCATTGCTAAAGGACTAGCAACGGTCGGTTGGGGGTGTGATTAGTGCTCAAAAGTGCTGGCTTGAGCCCCATATTCAAAATAGGTTTTGAGTGCTTTTTGTACACTAATCATATCAACTGGTTTCAATTGACGCGCGTAGGTCCGGCCTCCCAGAGTGCCACCGAGTCCATTTCGAAGCCTGTTTCTTTGGGTGATTCGCGGTGTTTTGCATGCCTCGCTACTTTGGCCTGGAAGTTCGACACGGGTTATGGGTCGAACCATGAAGATCAACCCTATTTGCCACCCCGTAAAATCAGAAGGAATGGAAGGGAAGGTCAAGGAAAATGGGATGCAAAGAGCAAAAAGATGTAGGATGCAAATGAGCAAAGAAGCTGAGCAGAGCAATCCCGTAAATCATATGATTGCAATTTTCAAATGATTGCAAATTTTAATTATAGCTTAAAATTTCAATCCTAGCTTAAATTGAGAATTTTCGCTAGGGCTAGCTAAATTTATTATGCCTAGCTTAAAATTTGTACCGCTATTCATAATACTGCGAAGATTAAATTTCTCGCTAGCTAATAATTCACCTGCTGATGAATAAATTTTCCAATTTTGCTATCTCTCAGAATTTCAGCTATTTAAATTTCTAGGTTAGCGAAATTCTCTATCCTAGTGAAACTCCGCATAGCTAAAATTGCCGCCCGTGATTTTTGTATATTTAATCCCAAACGACCAATGCTTGATGTATTACCATTATAGCCCTTATGTAATTTCATATTTTAGGTGTTTTAGTATTTTCACACTTTGGGTCAGGATATATAAACCCCATACCTGTAACCCTAAGCAAATCTTTCATTTTTTATAAAGCTTCCAAGTAGTTTTCATTTTAGTATGGTTTCATTTTGCTCTCTTCTCTCTTCTTTCTTTCATTTTCTCGAAGTTGCCAAACACCCCCTTGAGGATGACAAACTCCAAGGGATGCTTCGGGCTAAGCCTCATACCTTTGAAGCACGAGGGTCAAGCAGGCTTGGTTTTCGGGGGGGCTACCAGGTTGTCCTCTGAGGCCAAATGATGTAATCGCATTTATGGTTCCATACCTTCCAAACTAGTGCTTAATGCCATTTAATGTTGTTCCTTTTACTGACATCACATGTTTTGGTGTTTGCATACTTGAATGCCAGATGCACCGATATCTCAGATGCCATTTACTAGCCATTGAAATGGAGGCTGAAAAAGGTGTTTTTAAACCGAATGGGACTTTGAATGCATAATACTTGTCTTGACTCAAATAGAGTGGTGCTAGGTTAGGCCTCATAGCTAAACAAAGATCCGGGTTTTGGCTTTGACTATATGTCATCATTTGTCTCTAATGCGAGAAATAACCTTATGACACCTGTAATACCCCATGTTAATGCTTATGACCTGCCTTCAAGGTTAATACATTTCACACTCTAATTTTAAGCCATTACGCTAGTCAAGAACAAACAATCTCCTGCTTAACCAAGTCCGAAAATCCAAAACTCAAAGCCTCAACAATTTTCAAACACTAATGCAAATCATTCGTGGGATGAAACCATCCCCGTGTTCGACCTTTGACTACCTACCGCAGTGAGCTCACTACAGCAGGAGGAACTTAGGAATACAAATTTTGTTGATTCTGCTCACCCTACCGTGGCACGAATCAGTCTTACACACTCAAGTGAGAGATCCCTATTCCACTCAAACTCATCTAATTCCATTAGAACTGCAATTGACCAAAGAGGGGAAGACTACACACACACACACTTGAGAACTTTGGTTTAGATTGTTAACTTATGGTCAATCTATTATTTTTGAAAAAAAAGGCTATCTCGAAGTTTTCCTTGTGTTGTATGAAGGTTAAATCCTTGAGACAATTTTCATTCATTATCTCAATTTCATGCTCAACATTTTTGTTAGTTTTAAATAAGGAAAATGTGTTGTTTCTTTGCTTGAGAACAAGCAAAATGTTAAGTTTGGGGGTATTTGTTAGGTGTGAATCTTGTTAGCATTTGTAGTATGATTTTCATGTATTTATGTAACCCAGATGCTAGAATTCACACCCAATTCATAAATATTACACTAATCCTTCATTCATTAATGTTTTGCAGATCATGAAGGAAAAAGCAAGCAAAGAAAGGGTTAGAAAGCAGAAGTTGTGCTTGAAGGCACTGCTTCTCCAAGGTGAGAAGGTTCGCCAAGGCGAAGACATCCTTCGTCGAGGCGAAGAAAGGACGCAAAGAAGACTATTCTCGGGTTCTCCTAGGCGAACATAACCTTCGTCAAGAAGCTTGCCTTACCGAGGCGAAGGACTAGTATGCCAGAAGAAGACACGTGCCCTTCACCAAGGCGAAGAACGTCTTGCTAGAACAGTAAACGTCTCATTTTTAGCCCATTTTCCATTTCTTTTAAAGTGATGTATTTGTTACATGAAGGAGGGTTCAATTTTTAGGAGAGAGCACACCCTTCTTAGGGTTTCTATCCTCTTTCTTCTTGAGCCATTTTAGGGTTTTGATTTTGTTCATTTCTACTTGGGATTTGGGGTTGATATTGAAGATGTAGCTCGCTAGAGGAGTTCTTTGCAGCTAGGGTGTAGATTTTGAGACTCGTTTCATCTCTCATTTGTTTTGTGATTCTAAACTCTAGTCTCTTTATTAATCTTTCATTATTATGTTTATCTTAAAATGTGATTTGTTTGATTTTCTGGGTTGCAATGAGTGGCTAAACCTTCCTCTAAGGGTTGATTGTGTAAATTGATGTTCGTTTATATATATTTTATGATGATTCTTGTGAATCCATGCTTATGAGGATGTTATTATGAAGTTCTTGTGGGACATATGGTTTTAATCCACTAATCCATACTGAGAGTTGGGTCTTCGATCCCCATACTAGGGCATCCTTGGTGACGCTTGGATTACGCCCTAAAATCTGGTCCTAGGTCTCTTAAGGTATGAATTAGTTAATTAAAATACTAATTAACCTAATCAAAGAAGTCTAGGGAATTAGGAATGCCTAGTACTAGATGGATTTCATTAGGAGTAGCACCAGTTAAACTTTATGTAAGGATCGTATGGACCGAGAGGTGATCGATCCGAGCGTAGTCTAGGTAGTCCTATTGTAAGGACCTAGAGGTGACCAATAAGATTCCTAAGGAAAGCATTACCTTATAAAAGTACCATGCTTCATGACCTAGATGGACCGAAAAGAGATTAGGGAGTGGGTGTGAGAATTTGAGGGAAGACACGAAAGCATAAACTTCATGTCAGATTCCTTGGACATGCACAAGCGCACACGCTCACTTTAACTCGAACGCTTATACTCAACATAACCATAAATGTATCAATGGAGACAATCAAACTGCAACCTTTCCTCGAGTTATATTCCCGATATCGCTTCCATTCCTTGTGGACATTGATCACACCCTGTTTTCATTTCTTTTGTTTTCTTTTTAGTTTAGTTAGAAACCCTTTTAACTGACCATTTGGTCATTTCGAATGATGAGCGACTTTGGCAATGAGGTACTCGATCTGTTTGACCACACTTCCTGTGGGATCGATATTTGGACTTATTAGGCAAATTTATTACTTGTGTGACCTGTGCGCTTGCAGATAATCGCTATCGAGTTTTTGTGTTGTTTTCGAGGACTTAACATAGTCTTTGGTAGCTATGCCAATTACCAAATAGGCCCCCCTTCTTAACCTCGGGTGTGAGTCGGATCCCTCTCTTCTAGGCATATGGAGCCCATCATTGCAGGGTGAACAGCGCATCATTGTAAGTCCTTTTCTTTCTAATTAGGGCTGCTATATACCCCAACCACTAAAATTTGTCGCTCAATAGGTAGGGGAGTGAAAGAGGGTACCCCTACGATCTCTACAATCCTCTATGCACCTTATCCTTAAATATGCACAAAGTCTTCATCACTAACTTAGTAGGGCAAATCCATATGCCCTAGTGCATGCAATACAATGCTCTCAAATATTCGTCCCTCTGGACGTTATGGGACTATGGAAACAGGTTGGACTTGTTAACAATGTCTGCTAAGTCCAAATCAAACCAGATCTCCTTCTTATAAATGCATGCTTTAGGAGCCGACTCTCCATAAATGTTATAAACCTGGGTGGTTGGAGGCACCCATCTGTACTCCCCGAAATCCTGCCCCATGGGGCTCTAATATGGTATCCGAAGTTTTGTGGCTATGGTCTATTTGTGCAGCTGCTACTCAACCTTGTCCAATGAGAAGTATATGAAGGTCTAGGTCTTATCCCCTCATGTGGACATGGTATGTATAAATTCCTAGATCACCTGATGATAGAATAATTGGCACGGAGCCATGAAGTGGCTCAAAAAATATCGTCTACAAAGCTTGAAGCCCTCTCTGGTCTGAGGATGGTCTCTAAATGTCGAGATATCGAAGCGCTCTTCCAAGTAGAAGTCACTCCTCAAGCAATCTTTGCTGCCCTTAATAAGTGGGGTAGGGTGTGGGAAAAGCGGACTTTAGGCGTAGGGGAAATGGGAAAGATGGTTGTGGAGCCTAACTAGGCCTCCTCTACCGTGGTTGTTTAGGTATGGGTCACACTTTGCATTATACGAACCTGTATTGTTCTCTACTCGAAGCATTTGCAGAAGAGGACGTGTGGGAGGAGGTGTGACCCCTCTCTTGTAGAGCTCCAAGGGTAGTTTCGAGCTCTCTTGGATTGAACCATAGGGAAGGGGCTTGAGGCTCTAAAAACTCTCTCAAACAGTTATGTGAGGACAGAACCATGATAGATGATCTAAGGATTTAGCTAAGTTAAGGTATAGGTTTGTGGTAGTGTAAGGGTATAGGTATAACTTTGATGGGTATGGGATAGGTTTGGTCTCAAAGGTTTTCAGACTAATTTAGGGTTTATATATGATAAAATTAAGGTTTTGAATGAAGGATTTTAGGTTTGGAAAGGTTTGGTTTTGATTTGATGCAAAACAGCCTTAATTTGAGCAAGTTTGTGGTTTCATTTTTTCTAAGGTAGGGTTAGGGCTAGCATGAATTTAGGGTTTTTTTTAGGTTAGCTATGGTGGATTTTAGGGATATTAGGATGAAATAAAGTGTTTAGGATGGTCTTAAAAGTATGGAACCAGATTTGGGACGAGTTAGGTTAAAGGTTGAAAAAAGGGTTATGTAGAGGTTAAGGTTAAGATGATGGAATTAATAGGAGTTTTAGAAGTAGAAAGATAGGAATTTACTTCGCCACTCAAGAAATCCACCATGGGATAAGAAGCCACAAACTCGCCACCAATGAGAATCCACCCAAGAGGAGAATAAGAGAGAACTCTTAAAAATAGAAACTTGAAAATATTATTAAACTTTGAATTCCCAATGATAAGTGTACATTGTGGGGGTATTTATAAGCCTTATACTTTCTAAATTGAATAAAGCAACTTCTACTTTGATTAGGAAAACAAACTTCTAAATTGAATAAAGAAACTCTTAAATTAGAAACATGACTCTAAAACAAACTAGAATTTAGGTACTATATAAAAAAAAACCATTAATTGACTTATTCGATCTCTTCTTCAAGCCTTGATCACATCCTTAACTCCTTTCAAGTCCTAATTTAATTCCACAGATGCCATTTTGATGATCCTAAAGCTTTTCAACCTTCTAAATCTGAATCTTCCATAATGAAGGGCAAATACCCAATGTTTGTTGAACAAGCTCTTGCATCAATCCCCCATAGTTGGGAAAAAAGACTTGCCCTCAAGTCTTCACCATGGTAAGGCATCAAGTCCTTGACATTGAATGTACGTGAGATATCATAGTAATCAGACAACTCCAACTTGTAAGCATTCTCTTCAATTTTCTCAATGATCTTGAAAGGTCAATCTACCCTTGACTTGAGTCTTCTAAAGTTCTAAGCCAGAAATCTTTTCATTATTAAGATGAACCCATACCAAGTCTCCTACTTCAAACTCAAGTAGCTTTACGTGCTTAATTGCTTGTTCCACATACTTTGCATATTTCTTTTCAATCTTCAAGCCCTCATATAGCTTCTTGATTCCTTTGACTCTAACCTTAGGATCCTTAACCATCTCGAGTCCAACTACCTTAACTTGCATGTCAATAAAGCATGTTTTCTACTCAAGGCTTCCATGGCTTCCTCTAGATATGGCTTCACTTCTTGTAGGATTTCCTTCTCACTTTTGGTTTCTTCGACAACACCCAAAGCCATCACATATGAACCAACTTTGATTTCCTTCTCTAACTCATATTTTGAAAACAATGAACTCTTCTCCTCTTCTTCTTGCACATGGTTAGATTCGACTACCTCTTTAATGTCTTCTTTCTCAACTTCATCTTCCTCAACTAAGGCAAGCACTTTCTCATGTTTAGATTCAACTACTTTTATAACATCTTCCATCTACTTCATCTTCCTTAAATAGGCCAACTACTTTTCGATTAGGACCTTCAGAAGTAATATGCCCTAATTCTTGGCACTTAAAACACATCGTTAACTTATAAGTCAATTCTTATTGCACTTCACTCTTTACTTGAGGAGTGGGGGTAGTTTTAGTACCACTAGGATTCCATGAAGTAGAACCCTCAAGAAACCCTTCTTTAGCCACACTCTCTTAGTTGTCGTAGAATTTTTGTACCTTTTTTTTGCCCCAACCTTCAAAGCAAGTTCCATCACATCTTGAAGACTATGATATGGCCGCAAAAAAATAACTCTAGCAATATCAAATCTCAAACTAGCAATGTAGCAGGCTATGCATGTTTCCTCGACCTTTTACAAGTCTCCCTTGATAATCAAATTTACAAACTTAGTTGAATACTCCTCCACACTCAAATCTTGTTGATTAAAATTCTTAATATGGAGGTAGATGTCTTGGTGATAGTTAGTGGTAAGGTACCTCCTTGTTAGCTCTTTCTTCATCTTTTCCCAAGTTTCAATCTTCATTTTACCATCTCTTTCACGTTGTCTCTTCAAGTTTTTCCACCAAATGGAAGCATTCTTGCACATCTGATAGTACTTGACTTCACATTTTATGCTCTTTCCAGTGAGTCATAATACTCGAGACATGCTCCGCTATATTCTGCTCATGTCATAATAGTGTAAATATGGATGTCAAGCTTTAGATTGAATCTCAAGCCCTCATCCTTACCATGCCTCTTATAGTAATCATTATACTGGTAGTAGTCATCATATCTCCTATGATAATCATAGTCTCGTGCATGCCTATCTTTGAACTTCTTGTGATCCAAGAAACCTTGAAGTTGACAAGGCTGCAAAGTCTCTTCATCGAAAACATCTTTCTCCTCCTTGATCTTGTATTTGCCTATACCTTCCATCATGTTCTTCATAGACATAGGATCCTCATAAAGCCTCAAATGTTGTTGTAGATGCTGAGCAAGAATTTTAAGATCAATAATATGCTTTTGTTCTGTGATTTGAGAAAAACCCGAACCATGATTAGCCATCAAACCATAAGTTATGATACCACTATGAAGTGAGGACTGGACTGCGATAGATGATCTAAGGGTTTAGGTAAGTTAGGGTATAGGTTTGTGGTTGTTTAGGGGTATAGGTATAACTTTGATGGGTAAGGGATAGGTTTGGTCTCAAAGGTTTTATGGCTAATTTAGGGTTTATATATCATAAAACTAAGGTTTAGAATGAAGGATTTTAGGTTAGGAAAGGTTTCGGTTTGATTTGATGCAAAATAACCTTGTTTTGAGTAAGTTTGGGGTTTTCAGTTTTTTTCTAAAGTAAGGTTAGGGCTAGCATGAATTTAGAGTTTTTAAGGTTAGGGATGGTGGATTTTAGGAATTTTAGGATAAAATAAAGTGTTTAGGATGGTCTTAAAAGTATGGAGCCAGATTTAGAATGAGCTGGGTTGAAGGTTGAAAAAAGGGTTATGTAGAGGTTAAGGTTAAGAAGATGGAATTAGTAGAAGAAGTAGAAGAATATGAACTTACTTCACCACCCAAGGAATAAGAAGCCACAAACTTGCCAATCAAGGGAATCCACCGAAGAGATAAGAGAATAAGAGAGAACTCTTAAAAATAGAAACTTGAAAATATTATTAAACTTTGAATTCATAATGAAAAGAGTACATTATGGGGGTATGTATAGGCCCCATAATTTCTAAATTGAATAAATCAACTCTTACTTTAAACTAGGAAAACAAAACTTTCTAAATTGAATAAAGTAACTCCTACTTTGACTAGGAAAACAAAATTTTCTAAATTGAATAGAGAACCTCCTAAATTAGAAACATGACTCCAAATTAAACTAAAATTTAGAAAGTATATAAAAAAAAACCAATAATTGACTTATTCATACTCTTCTTTGAAGCCTTGTTGCATCTTAACTCCTTTCAAGTCTAGTGAAATCAAAATGTCATTTGATGATTCTAAAGCTTTGCAACATTCTAAATTTGAATCTTCCATAATGAAGGCTGAATTTCCAATGTTTGTTGAAGAAGCTCCTGCATCAAACAGGGGTGATTGCGAATGTGAATAGTGAATACCAAAGTGGTAGTTGTTTTATAGACTTTCAGGTGATTTTTGACATTTTGGGTAATTTTGGCCACTTTTAGTAGTAGGAAAGATTCGCGGTCACATGAAGTCATTATAGAAAATTTTGCAATGGCTTCAGTATTTGCCAAAATTAAGGTTTCCCCTTTTTGTCCTGTTTTTTGATTTCAATTCCTCCACTAACTTCCCTAGTTCAATTATAAATGAATTAAGGCTCGAATAGAGCCCCCAAAACATCCCAAAGTTAACCTACCATTCAATAAGATCATGTATAGGAAGTAGGTTACGGGTAACCTTTATCGAAAAGGGTTACGAGAAACCTTTATCAAAAAGATACTCTATAGGGCTCACCTTAGGAGTTGCCTCATGCTTTAGAATGGAGAAACCTTGAAAAGAAAAAAAAAACTCAAAACAAAACAAGACTAAAGTAAATAAAAATCAAAATAAGTAAAAAAAATGGAAATGAAAAAAGTAGTATGCTTGGGTTTCTTCCCAAGAAGCGCTTAGTTTAACGTCTTTAGCTAGACATCATTAAACTCCCTCATGGTGGTTGAAAGATGGTTACCGTCACATCCATCCCTCTGACTATATCATAATTAGAGCCAATCTTTAGAACACTTCCTTACTCATACCCATCCTTATCCGGGTGTCTTATAGATTTGAAGACGTGGAAGGTCACTTCTTCCTCTTGTACCCTCAACTTTAGCTCTCCCTTCTGAACTTCAATGAGAGCTCTCCTAGTGGCTAAGAATGGCCTGCCAAGTATGATTAGGATTTCTATGTCTTCCTCCATATCTAAGACAATGAAATCCATTGGGAAGATGAATTTGTCCACTTTAACCAAGACATTCTCGATAATGCCTCCCAGGTGCTTGAGGTATCTATCCGCCAACTACATAGTCATAGTGTGGGCCTTGCCTCACCTAGGTTGAGCTTCCTAAAGATGGATAGGGGCATCAAGTTGATGCTTACCCCTAAGTCAAGTAGTGCCTTCTCAAATGTGGCATTCCCAATAGAACATAGGAAGTTGAAGCTTCCTGGATCCTTGAGCTTTGGAGGGAGCTTCTTCTGAAGGATAGCACTACACTCCTCAATTAGTGCAACAGTCTTGAATTCACCATCTTCTTTTTGTTTGCCAAAATATTCTTCATGAAATTCACACAACTTGGCATTTGTTCCAATGCATCAATAAAAGGGATGTTGATGTCAAGCTTCATGAAGATATTAAGAAACTTTGCAAATTGTTGGTTGAGCTTGGTCCCTTTCAACATCTAAAATAGATGGGGTAGACAACCTTGGAGGTGGTATGGCCTCCTTGGCTTTCTGCTCTGGCTTGTGTGACTCTTTGATGAAGCTCTTGGGCTTGTCTTCCTTCTCTAACTTCTCTTTCTCTAGTATGATTGCAACACCTTTCTTGGGCTCCTCAGTCTCTTTTCCACTCCTTAGAACTATAGCATTGCACTAATCTTTTCCTTTCCTCCTTGGATTGATCTAAAAAGTGTTGGGTAGACTGTCGAGTTGTCTCTCTGAAAGTAGTGATGCAATATGGCAAACCTGTATCTCATGACTCCAGATTTAAGCTGCTTGGTTATAGAAGTTTGTTTTGGTTTCAATCATAAACTGAGGATGTGCATTGGAGAGATGGGCCTATGAATTAGCTAGTTGAGACATGGCCTCTTCAAGGACCTAACTTCTTTTCTGGTAAAGGCTCTCTCTGCTCTGGAGGAGATGCAGGCTAATTGTTCTTTGAAGAGAATTTCATATGGTTCCTCTATCTTGGATTATAATGAGGGGCATATGGGTTATTCTGTTATCGATTGAAGTTCCCCACAAATTGTACTTTCTCCACAGCATGTGGTGTAAAAGGGTTGCCAACTTGGCATTTTGAACTATGGTGTACACCATTGCAAAATTCATAACTGGGTGGTGAGTGTACTTACACTACATTGATTGTCATCTTATTCTTTTGCATCTACTACGTCAATAGGATCAATTGGGCAGTCAACTTGGTGATAGCATCTACTTTATGGATCCCAGGGACCTTCTTTGGTGGAGTTAGACCCTTACTTAGCCATAATTAGTTGTTAGACGCCATGTCCTCTAATAGTTCATATGCCTCGTCCTCATTCTTATTCATTATAGCTCATACGACCAATGTGTCAAGCAAGGTTTGAGGAATGCTAGTCAATCCCTTGCAGAAGCTATGAATCTACATCCACTTCAGAATTCCATGATGGGGACACTTCCTCAGCAACTCCTTATATCTTTCCCAAGCCTCATGCATAGTCTCAGTATCATATTGTGAAAAAATGTATAACTCCATGCACAATTAAGCAGTCTTGGCTGGTGGGAAGAATTTGGCTAGGAATTTTTGAACTAGATCATTCCAAGTTATGATCGAGTTCATTGATTACTAGTTCAGCTAATCTTTTTCATTATCACTCAATGAGAATAGGAATAGGTGAAGTCGAATAGCCTCATCGAGTACCTCGTTGTACTTCACTCTATCACACTCCTTAAATAAGTTGGAGATGTGTTTGTTTGGATCCTCACTCGGTAGTCCAATTAACTGAATATTCTACAACAGTTTTAGAGTGATTGACTTCAGATCGAAGTTTTTTTCTTGTATGGTCGGCCTTTGGATTGGCAACTAGATCCCAATGGGTTGCATCGCATAATCACTCAGAATAGGGAGTAGATTGTCGACTTGAGAATGGTTGTCAACTTGAGGATGGTTGTTGATCTATTGCTCGACATTCTCGATCTCTTCCGAGTTATTGGTGGTCATGGTGTCCTGCCTGATCTAAACTCTCAAACCTCGTCTGACTCTCCATATCAAATGCCCTGGTTCTGGATTGTATGGGAATATATCTCGCCCTAGTCATTTATGCATGCATGATGAGTATATAAAATACTCATTTTTTACCCTATGTTTTACTTAGTTTTTAGTAGTTTTTATGTTAAATAAGTGTCTTAAAGCTCTAAATGTGCATCTTTATGATTAGGTCAACCATTTGGCATAATTATACAAAATTGGAGCGAAAAAATGCAAAATCAACAAACACTGCTATAGCATGCAGTAGTAGCTTAATTATTTTGATACTTTCAGCTATAATATGTGTTCCAATGGAATCAAGCCTTATATGGATGGATTCCACACTTCAAGATCTTTCCAGAGATACCAATAACATCAAATTTAGAGTCCGAACGAAGAAGTTATGCAAGTTTCAATCCATAGAAGTTGTTCATCACAGTGAAGCCACTAGTTCATTGCGGTGAAGCCATTGGTTTGCCTCGGTGAAGCCATTGATTTGCCACAGTGAACCAGAAGAGCAACAAACGAAGCCACGGGTTCACCGTGGTGAAGGACCCTTCGCCGCAGTGAAGGTCGCGTGGCCCAACAACACGTACTACCCATTTTACCCATTTTCAAAGACTTATATAAGGGGGGACACGTTCTAGGGTTAAATGAGGGATGAGAAATGACCAAATCAACCGGGTTCACCGTGGTGAAGGACCCTTCACCGCAGTGAAGGTCGCGTGGCCCAGCAACACATACAACCTATTTTACCCATTTTCAGAGACTTATATAAGGGGGGACACGTTCTAGGGTTAAATGAGGGATGAGAAATGACCAAATCAACCCTTTGGGTTGGAGATCAAATCTTTTGAGGGAGAAAACCCTCCCTAGGGTTTCTCCCCTCTTATTCTTAAACCAGCAGCACTTTAGGACCAGAGAGGAGGCTTAGTAGTAGCTCTCAAGCTTGGAAGAATGACAAGAGATTTGAAGAAGAATATTGAAAACTTACCATGGCCATTAGAGTTTCTTCTTTCTCTTTTCTCATGTTTTATCCTAGATTTGTGATGTACCAAACCTTTATTATGCTTTAACTTCATAGTCCATGGTTTTCATTATATGTTGGACATGAAGCTTATATTTAAGTAATTTTCCTTTTTCTATTATTTTCGTGGGATTGCATATCTATTAATTCATGCTTGGGCATTATTAGCATGTTGATTTCTAGCTAATCTCAACAAAATGAGTGGGTCCTTGCGAAATCTAAGAAGGGAGTGAGGAATTTGACATAGATGAATTAATCTAATTCGCTAAGTAGTGTAGAAATCATCGGTAATTAAGAGGTGTGTGAGATTCTTGGGTCCTAAAGCATCTCTAATGCTTGGGGTTGAGTTGAGAAGCAAAAGACCTAATGCTAGTTGGTAGGTTATTCAACCTTGAGAGAGGCTTATTGATAGGAGTATTTGTGTTTTTGTATTAAGAATTTGTGAAAAGAAATTCAATTAATGCCTATTTGTGCAATTAGACTCTTGTCAAGTAATATAGTATAATGAATGTACAAAGATTGATCCACATCGAGAAACGGGATTCTAAGTACCAAAATTAGCTTACCTCTCTAATATTTGAACAAAAAATTGGGATGATTTGAGCAAAAATATAAATTAAAATACTTAATTGTAAAACTAGCAATTTGATCACACAAGTTAAGGGGTTCGAGATATAATGAAGTTCTAGGGTTTTGGAGCAATTAGGTAATCCACTTATATCTAAACCAGAATCCTATTCTATTGTTTCGTTGGAAAGTTCTCCTAGGCGATTCTTGATCAAGGTAATTACAAGCCCTTTTCGAGGTCGAATAACCTACCAACTAACACTAGGTTTCTTGCTTCTCAGTTCAACTCGAAGCACTAAAGGTGCTTTAACTCCCAAGAACCCTACATGCCTCCCAATTATTGATGATTTCCACACCACCTAGCTAATTAGGTCGATTCTCATGTGTCTAACTCTCTACTCCCTTCTCAAATCTCGTAGAGAACCACTCACCACATTAATATTGGCTAGATATTAACATGTAAACAAAATCAAGCATGAATCAATAGAGGTTCAATCCCATTTAGCAATAAAAGAAAGAATTCTAGAAATTAGATATAAGATTCATGACTAAAATACATCCAAAAACCCTAGATTGTAAGTTTAGAACATAATGAAAATCGTGTACAACATATAGTTTGGAGAAAACATGAAAGTAAAGGTAGAAGAACTCTAATGCTGAAAGATTGGTGGATTCTACATCTTCTTCATCTGATTCACGGATCTTCCAAAGGTAGATGTCGATCTTCTGTGTATGTCTCCCTCTTCTCTCTAGAGTCGAACCCTCCAAAGTGAGAAGCCTAGTCATTAGGGCATTATTACTTAAAAACCTTGAAAGAGATTGCTTCCCAAATGCCAAATGGGCTAGATTCGCAAAAAGGCCCAGCGACATCACGACGTTGGAACATCACAACATTGGGACAGATTTGCATTCTTCCATATTATGACCTCTAAAAATGCCTCCAACTGCTACCATTTAACCTATAATGCAAAATGAAACTACATATTAGTATATGAAGCAAAAAAGCTACTAAATTAGTCATAGAAGAGATCTAAAACATACTAAAACCCGGGTATGTAATGAGTGTTTTTGGACACTCATTACCCCCAGCTTTCAACTTCTTGTTTGTCCTAAGTAGAAATGACTTCAAACAAAAATAAAGTGAAAATGACATGAACTAACACCCAGAGATGAGTATGATAACATGATGCTAAGAAAAGGATCAAACATAATGAACGCAATTAGCAATATTAGCCTTTTCAGCAAAATTTACAGGATCTTAGCGTTTAAACTCTCTCTAAGGAACATTGCATAGCAAGGCATAGTAAACGAAGCAAATCAATCCCCCAAGTCCTTAATGAATTTTCCGAAGGTAGCTAAGTGTAGGTGAATGCATGATCTTCGGTCTATAGTTGTTTGACTAATTTTTGTATAGACCAAATTTTCCCTAGACTAACCAAATTTATGAACTACCACCAAAGATTATACTCAATCCCCAGCATTCATGCCAAAAACTTGTTTAGACCATATATATATGTAAATATTGTTTTTGCTGTTGTATGTAAAAATATGTATCTAAAACTCATTTTGATCTTAATCACTACAAGTGCACAAGTCATACAAATAATAAAGTGGACTCTATATGTTTGGATATCGTACCCACATAGATTGATGAGAAATTCTAAAGATCAACTACCCCTACTACTGAAGAAAATCACCATTTGAACCTCTAATTGGAAGTTCTGAACTATAAATTGAATGAAAGAATTCTTTTTATCTAATGCTTCTTAAAAGAAAAATAAATCTAATCTACTAGAAGCAGAGATTTAACTAAGTAGAAATAACACTGGAATAACATCGGTCATTATGATTTTGATTTACAACGAGGTTCGAAACAAGTCTTTATTGGGCCAAAGTGCAGTTTTTGTCCAAGACCAAGGTAGTATAGCCTTGGAATACCTCCTAACACTACACATTTCACTAATTAGCTAACCATATTCCTAAACCAAATCAATGGGTCTAAATAGCTACTTTTAAGTTCTTATCCTCTTTAAGATATGGTTGTTTTTCCTAAACCAATACTTTACAATCATTTCTTAGGACTCGAAACTACTTGTCCGCATAGATAGGGTAACATAAGTCTTCTCTAATATAATTGGTACCTCGGTTTGCAATTTATTAGAATGCTCTATCTCCTTGATTAGAATCTATGCTAACATGAGATCAAGATTATTCTGCCAAATTGAGATGAGACATTCTAAACATTAAACTGATATATCAACAAATTGTTCTTATGCAAAGGAACACACTCATTTGTCCATGAGGAACCTTGTAGTCAGAGGTTAGAACTTAACCAATGATGTATCAAAATGATCTTTAAAGTGCATTAGTTCAATGCATATCAGTGCAATTTACCCCAAGTATTGCTCATTGCTCTCGGGTCATCCATCTACATGTCACTTTCGGAGGGATCACGGAAATCGAGCAAAAGATCTGACTCTTTATGGAGTCTGAAACACGATATTGAACAAATCATTACAAGAGCAAAACCAATTAAATCAATCCAGTTTTCCTTCCCACAACAACATTTTAAAACTACAAATGAAAATCAAAACAACAAATTCCTTCCCAGAGGGAACTCATCCTTTCATAACTTGATTGAAAATAACAATGACTAGTTGATCAAACAAATTAATTGAAATTGAAATCAAACTTAAATAACTAAAATCTAGAAAAATATCCAGACTCCACTAAAATTCAGACATAAACGAAACTTGATAGAGAATAAATTCAGCTCGAGATCTTGTCTCAGATCAACTACTCTAATCCTAAAAGAAAAATAAATCTAGAAAATAAAAATAAAAAAACAAAATGAAATAAAAAGAAAAAAAAAAAGAAAATTATATACAAAGGAGATTTTAGCTCCTCCCGAAAGCTAAAAAATATAGAGAGGGGCCGAAAAGTTGCGCACTCCTCTCTAGAAGTTTCTATTTATAGGCCCTAATCATTGGGCCTTGAAAACGAGGCGAAAATCATAGACTTGGCCAAAGTGCGCCTAGTCACTTTGATGTCATGGTTGATGTCCGCGACATCGTAACTCTGATTAATCGTGGTTGAACTTGAGTATCCGCGACATTTGAATTATGGTGTAAAGATTTTGAATTCTTGTTGTCCATGCAATGTCATGGCTGATGTCGCAATATTGCTTTTAGTGCCTTGGCTCTTCTAGACTTGCTCTGATGTCGCGACATTGGTTGTGAGTCCTGATATTGATGTCGCGACATTATCCAGCTGATGTCGCGACACTGGAATTGATGTCTTTGGTGTTTCTGCCTTGTTTTGATGTTGCGACATTGATTTTGGATGATGCATTCTATTGTGATGTTGCGACATTAGTCTGATGTTGCAGCTAATGTCACGACATTGATCTTTTTTGTTCTACCGCTGGCCAGATGTCATGACCTTGAAATCATCCGAACCTCCTGCGATGTTCGACATTCGTCACCGTGTCGTGACATTGAGTTAGTGTCATGACATTCTTCGGAGTCAATGTCGACATTCTTGCACTCTTACATATTATTTGTATTTATTTATCGATTTTCTGCTTTTCTTTAGAAATTCCTACAAAACGCCATCTGGTTGACGACTCCATAATTTCACATTAAATTGAACTTTTAAGCATTAAATATACATGAAAAATGGGCTTAAAAATAAATGAGTTTTAGACTCATCAAACTCCCCCAAACTTAAAGTTTTTCTTGTTCTCAAGCAAATAAAATACTATTTGTTTGTCCTCAAACAATTGTAATTGATTTTTAAGGAAATTTTTTTTTCACTTTTAATCATCTTTTCAGTCATATCAAGAATTCAGACTCAGTTAAATTTTAGTTGTGATGTCAATTCTAACTAAGCTTCAATTTCAGGATTCTAAAAATTTTCAATTTAGATCAGTTCTTGACCCAATGAGTATGTGTTGATCTTCCCTTTATGACTAATTTTCATATTAGGTAGCCTTATGAGACTCATTGCACATAATGGTAGTATCTTTAGAATGACTTAGGTCCCATATGCTTGTTGGTCATATCATTCTCCACTAATGTAGGCATAACACAACCCTCGAGATCAAATAGGTCTTTTAAGCTTGTAATGTATGGCTAGGGTACTTGGGTAGATAACTGGACACTTAGGGTTCAAATTTATCCATACTGCGTACATCTTCTCTACATAATGTCTTCAACTACTCATCATTTCTCTTATATTCAGAACTTTTTCAAGAGCACCCCCAAACTTGATTTGGTGCATCTTTCTACATGTTTCCCAATGTGGCTTTTTCTTTTTCCTCTTTCTATCTCAAATTCAATCTTTCAGTTCATAAGCTATTTTCCTATCATTTTGCTCAAGGTTAAGAATGGTGCAATGTTTTGCCTTCTTAAGCTTTCTACCTCCCTTATGATTAGTGCCCAAAAAGTGCTATTTTGAACCTTGTTTATTTAAGGTTTTGAGCACTTTTTGTGTACTAATCAGCATAATTAACCCAATTTGCACATTAAGGTCCCTGCTATTCTACTGATTGCATTTTGTTGCAAATTTTATAGTTTTTGTGAGCTAACGACGAAAATTGTAGTCGATTCAAGCGTGAAGAACGAGTTGAACTCATGGGTGCGGTCCGGATCCCGAAGGAAAGAAGAGCAAAAGTGAAGAAAAATTAGAGCACTTGCAAGAAATTCCTTCTGCGTTACCTTCATTTCATGTCTCACACTTACTTTGTTCACCATTTTGCTATTGTTCCTTCCTATTTTTTGTTTGGCCTTTCACATTTTGTTTCACGATTTTGTTTCTTCATTTGGTCCTTCCTAACCGATTAAATGCTTTTGTTTTGAGTATTTTCCACTTGTCTTGGTGGCTGTCTCGCCATTTGTATGGAGTTATGGGAGGCGTTTTAAAGTGAATAAAGTTTAGGGCTCCCGATTCTCAGTTTTCTCCTTTTCTCCCATTTTCTCTCCCTTTCTCGGCTACGAACACTCGCCACGAGGATGGCAATGACTCAAAGGATGGTTGGCTAGACCTCTTTTCCTTGAAGAGGAGGGGTCTTAGCTAGAGATCGGTAACTATTGGTTCCTACATTTTTAGCATGAAGTTTTTATTGGCATTTATGTTCTATTTTTCTCACAGGTTAGAATTCCTTTAATGTGCCTTCTTTGATCGATGTTGGCAATCTTTTAGGGTTCGATTGGATGCTTATTGCTAGATCCCTTGGGGTCATTAGTTGCTTTATATTGTCCTTGTGAGGTAGATGGGAGGGCACACATTCCAACGTCTGGAGCATTATTAACTCGATAAATGCTAAACGGAAAATCATACGGGGTTTAGTTTTTAAGCTAAATAAGATCAGGTCGGAATGACTATGCAGATCACATCCTCCCCAGCCTTGAGAAATAAACACGAGAACCCCCTGTGACCTTTAGAGACAAATCCAGTATGACATGAGGAGACTTAACACATTTTATTTATTTAAATTTCGTTTTGACCATTACACCCCCTGTTTTACAAAACCTTGAAAATCCAAGTGAAATTCACCAATTTTGAATCACTTGCAAATCATTTGTCTGAAGAAAACCCATCACGTGTTCTACCCTAGATAGCTATATTGCGTGCTTTGCTACGCGATGGAAGTTAGGATATAAATTTTGTTGATTTGGATCACCTAACGTAGCGCAGATCAAAATGGCGTCGTTGACCGGGGATGAGGTGCACAAGTGAATGATGACTGTATTGCCAGTGATCCTCATCACAAGTTCTGGTGAATTTTATTGTATATATATTTTGGTGTTTTAGTGTGTTTAATTTTGTTTCATTTTATTTTTGTTTTTTATTCAACTTTTGGTAGAAGTTGTTTTTCTTGTTTGGTGTTTGCTTTGTTCTTGTTGCGGGGATTCGTGTTCCGGTGGGATAGAGTTTCTTAATCGAGTTGAATTTGAACCCGATGGAAAGGAATCTGGTCGGCATGTAGCAAGGGTAACCCTAGTGCATATGTCCATGAGAGTTATACGACCGACCATTACTTAAAGTCGATGACGGTGGAGGAATCGAATGAATATAGGTCCGTGAGGGGACTATAGAAACGATGGATGAGTTAAGCCATATGGTACAGTACTTCGACCATGGTGGAATCACACAAAATTCCTCATGGGAACGAACCTCCCACAGTTATGCACTCACGAACCTCCATGTATGTGACTCCTGGAGTCCTCAGCCACCACAGTCGACCTCTCGATGGAAGAAGCCGTATTGAACCTCACGAGCTGAGTGGGTAACTGTGGGCCATGAAGACAATCGATGCTTTCGATTAAGTCGGAAAATTGACACTATGGAAAACAAATGTAAACAAATTGGTTTAAAGTAAAAATGAACTCAATTGACAACATGTGTGTTCAATTATGATCATCAAAAGGAAGAGAGTCAAGAGGAAGAGTGCCTGCGACACCATGGTGGGAGGAGCAAAGGTCGCAAAGAACTATTATCGAATCCCCGTATATTGGTGCCACTATCCGGTCCATGGGAAAAGAACTCTTACTGCCGACCGAGGAGGGCGCGTGAAAGGAAGTAGGAGGAGCCCCAAAAGCTTATCCTTCAACTAACTCATAGATTTGGACCCTAGTGTCACCAAGCCAACCCAAAGCAAACCCCCACCGGCTAGAGTATCCCGCCTACAACACAACCAACCCCCGGGAGCACCCACCCGGAAAGGCCACCACCGTACCAGTCGCCTGGGCAAAACTTCAAGAAATTAGTGGCCATTGTACAAGCCTTTGCCACTACATCAAAGACAATGGTAGCTACACATACCGCATGACATAGTGGATGGTTCAGGTGTTGGTTTGGATTTGGAGCACCCGAACCTCGGCATTTCTAAGCTCCAACAGCCTCCAAAGGCTTAAGGAATTGGGTTTGGGGGGAGCATAGTCTCCCACACTTTTTGTTTTGATTTTTCTTGTGTTATCTTATTTTATTTTATTTTATTTTGATTTTCTTAATTTTTCTTCTTAGATTTTCTCTAATTTTTAATTAATCTTTGTTTTTAGATTAATTTTCATTTTTCTGCAATTTTTCTTCTTTTTTTTCTGTGTTTATTTTTACAGCCTGTGTTTAAAATTTTCGAGAACCTTGCGAATTCCAGCCGCAGTACTCCCTTTCAATCGCATCGTATGTTTATTTTTAGTGTGCACTGTGCACTATTTTGTCTTTTATGATATATTATTATTATTATTATTATATATATATAAATTGTCTCTCACACAAAAATTTAAAAAAAAATTTGTTTTTTTTTATTTATTAAAAAAAAAATTCGCATGTTTGCGAAATTTCGTAGCCCAATTTTGTTTTCGTCATAATGTTTTCATTCAAACTCCGTTTTTAGTGTTTTTTGTACCGTTGGAAAGCTTAGAGAGTGTAGAATCCAAATATAGCAAGAAATAACACTTTTGAAATTATTATAAAAGTGTACTTTTAAAAATTCTCTAACTGGTCACTTTTTTCCTCTCTTTTCTTCTCCTAACTTGTTTATTTGAAGCCCAAACGGAGTGAAAAAGGTGTCGATGGAAATCTTGAGAAGTCTCCTATCCAACAACGAGCACATCTCTCATCAGTGAGGCACTCCTTCTCTAACTTCAATCCAAGCCCCATTACGACAATGAGACATTTGGTCTGGGTGAGAGTTAGAAGAAGGAAGTGGCATGTATTTATGTTTTTGTTATTATTTTGAGCAAGCCCATTTTGTGATGTTCAGTGGCTTGCTGGTTTTCCTTTTTGTGAATCTGTTATACCATACAGCTTACTTTTTAAAAAAAAAAATTGGACCCTTTTTGCACCCAAATTTTTTTGTGTTCTGCTTAACCCGTAGTTTGAAAAATTGAAACTTTGTCCAATTCTATTGATGTTAGATTGGTTCCATGCTTGGCTGAGTGGATAATAAGTTGAACTCTTTGGTTGCCGACCATTTTTCTTCCACCTTTAGCTAACCACACATCAGGCACACTGTGCTTCTTCAATAACTCGAAAACTACCCGACTCCTGCAAACTTTGCAATGACTCACCCTAGTTTCGTCACCACCTTTAATAGGCTATGACCCCCATGAATAGAAGGCCAATGTGTCTTCCAAAATAAAAGAAAAAGAAAAGAAAAAGAAAAAGAAAAAGAAGAAAATTGCAACGTCATTTTAAAACCCGAGCACAAACCAGGGGTATACGGCGAAAGCCTCAGCCCGATGCCCTCACAATCGGGCTTGGAGCCACCGACTTAGCTGCTTCGCTACACGGGGTGGACGGGGTGGAGTTTAGCGTTGTAGGTGCTGGAGTGTCGAAATCATTCAAGTCCGGGTGAAACCCAAGAGTTAGTGGTCGAAAGATCCTATGACTCTGGTGCCCTAAGCCCAATCGGGGTTGGGAGTCATTGGTAGATCCCTCGTTACATGGACTTCAGGAGGTCGATTCTCAAGATTGCACTCTACAACACAAAAAAGAGCTGTGTTCAAGAGTGGGTCCCGACCTATTTAGGCTGGTTAGTGTCCTAAGTGTAAGCAAGAGGTCAATAAAGGAGTGCGCCAGCGTTTTTATTATTGGAACTCGATCAACAAACACTTAGTTTCGGTGAAGTCTCGGCCGAGTCATCGAGAAGGAAACTTTGATATTCAACTCAGATGTATGCCTCATTCTCTCAAGATAGTTTGCTATCGGGCTAAGTTTCGCATTCTCATCGGCAGTTAAGCCTTTACATTTCACAACCTTTTGGAACTACCATATTTTTGTTATTCGCTTCATTCTTCTTCTTTCGTATCGCTATGGACTAGCAATGTAAGTTTGGGTGTGATTAGTGCCCGTGCAAGTGCTATTTCAACCTTGTTTATTTAAGGCCTTTGAGCACTTTTGTGTACTAATCGGGCAGACTTAACCCTAATTTGCACATTAAGGTCCATGTTATTCCTACCGATCGTGATTCAGGGTAAATTTACGCTTTTTGTGAGTTGGTCTGTGCCAAAATTATCGAGTCAATTCAAACATGAAGAACCCGAGTTGAACTCATCGTTGCAGATCAGATCCCATAAGGAAAGAAGAGCAAAAGTGAAGAAAAATTGGAGCACTTGCAAAATTCCTTCCTGCGCGCACTGTTCATGTCTCCTGCACTGTTCACCATTTTGCTACTGTTCCTTCCTGCTGCCTGTTTGACGCTCTGGCTGTTTGTTACGATTTTTGTTTCTTCCCATTTGGTCCTTCAAAACAGGTTAAATACATAGTTTTGTAGGTTTTCACTTCATCCTGTGTTATGTTCTTCTCATTTGTATACACTGTTATGGGAGACGTTTTTCCGTGAATAAAATTTAGGGCTCCAGTTCTCCCATTTTTCTCCTTTTCCCATTCCCTTTCTCGGGGCCATTAAACACTCCTCCGAGGATGAAAACTCGTGAGGATGGTCGGCTAGACCTCTTTCTCCTTGGAAGAGGAGGGCAGGTCGGCTAGGATCCGAAGGTAACTATTGGTTCTCTGCTTTAACAAGTTTTTATCAGCATTTATGTTCCTATTTTTCACTCTAGGTTAGGAATTCTTGACGTGCCTCTTCGAATGCATTTGGCAATCTTTTAGGTTCAAAGTGGATGCTTATTGCCAGATCCACCGAGATTCATTAGTCGCTTCTATTTGTCACCAGCGAGGTAGATCAGTGGAGGCACATTTTCACTGTCTAGGTATACACGTTCAATAAATGCTATTTTTCAAAAGGGAAAATCATAGGGTTTAGTTTTTAAAGCTAAATGAAGATCCGGATTGGGAAATGACTATAGGTCATCCTCCCCAACGCGAGGAAATAAACCCGAGAACCCCCCTGTGACCTTTAGAACCCAAATCCAGTAGCCTGACACTTCAAGGAGACTTCTTTTACATTTTATTTTATTTAAATTTCAGCTTGCCAACCATCACACCCCCTATTTTTACAAAACCTTAAAATCCAAATTGAAATTCACCATTTTTGAATCACTTGCAAATCATTTGTACGAAGAAAACCCATCCCTGTGTTCCTCCAATCTGGGAGTCGCTATACTCCGCAAGAGTTTCTACTACTGCAAAGAGGGATTTAGATATAAATTTTGTCGACTTGATCACCCTACTGTGGCACGAATCACCTTAGCAATCTGGGTCGGCAGTCCCATACTGGCTGGGCATTAGGTATTGCGTAACACCCCTAAGGACTTAATTATTCACAGGAGGAAGGCTACAAGGTAAAACACACTCCTCCTTGAAACTGCACATATTTTTCATCTTCTTAGTTTCGTCAGGCACCTCTTTTCGTACATCTTTCTTAATTCCACATCTTGCCTCATTCTTTCTACTCTGTACTCAAATTATACTCCCCCAAACTTATCCTCTTGATCATTTTTGTTGCACTTATTTTGCAATTTTGGGCAAACTTAGGTTTCTTTGCTGCAAGATCAAATTTAAGGAAGGGTTCAGGTTTTTCTTTGTGGATTTGATGATAAAAACGGCATTTAGGGTCAAACAGTGTACTAAGGTATATGCATGTAAGCATATCAAAAGGCAGGCTTTGAAAGGCACAAACTATCCAAAGATGGCCTAAATCATTTCTTGCTGGTTGTAATTCCTAGGATTTCACCTTGAATAATAATACAACAAGTTCTAGTTCCTTTTGAGACTAAACTAATGGTAAGTCCAATAAGGTGTTCCGAACCCAAGCAGAATTAATTTTCAAGGTACTTATGACCAATGTGTCAGTATTTAGTCATTTTCTAAACTGTACTATTTAATAAAACTTGAGTTATCATCCTGATTAACATTGACTTCAATTTCAATCTTTTAGAATCTAAAATTTCAGCTTATTTGTCATTGACATCACAACTTAAAATTTTGTTCCACGCATTCAGCCCAATTTCATTTACAAATTGTTGTGCCATTGTCCATTTTAACATTTCATTTTGATTCAACATTTTAGTTCATTTCATCAACAACAAAAACACAAACAACTTAACAAATTCTCCCAATTCAACCAAACAAACAATCATAACTTTTATCAGAAACTATACAAAAAGGCATAAATTTTAAACCAGAGCACAATTCTGAACAACTTCCAGAAACGTCAATTTTTGTTATTTTCAGGTTCCAATTTTTTTGCCTTAGTAGCTTCAACACTAATATTTAAGCCTTTCATCATTTCATCTAAGCAATTTTTTTTTTTTTTTGCATTCTATACAACTGAATTCTCAATTATTTATCAAAGCAATCCACAAATTCAAAATTGATTATTCTTTATATATCACAAAATATAAAATTAAAAATTAAAATAAGAAGAAGAAGAAAAGAGACAATCTGCACACATAATTCAGAAATTGATTTTCATTTATGCCTTTAAGTACAATTACAATGAATTGAATTACAAAGAGAAAGAGAGAGAGAGAGATAGGAAAGAATACATTTGAGTTCATTTCTTTTTCCTATGGGATTTGGAGGGTTTTAAGTTTACTGATTCATACTGGTAAGCACCTTGAGATAGACTGAAGTCAGAGATGGAGGCTTGTGGTTTTTTAGTTGTTCCATCTCCTTCCATTTTAAGGGCAAACCATTCTTGCATCCTAGCACTTTTCTTTATCAGCTCATTCTATCTTCCCCCAATGGAATTCAGAGCTCCCTCAAACTCACCTTGGGCATTGTACATTCTGAACATGTTGGCATTTACCATACCCAACCTCTCTATCCAAAGCTTCTCCCTGTAGTTCAAGGAGGCTTCCAACTCTTCATCCCTCTTCTGGATGGTAGCCTTTATTTCCTTTTGGTGCTCCTTGTACAAATACCCAAAGGCCTATGCCTTTTGAAGCATATTCTACTCCATTTCCTTCTCTCTAACCTCCAGAATCTTCAGCAGTTCTTGATCCCTCTTCAACTACTCATTTATGAATGCTTTCTCTCTCTCTTTCTCTCTCTGAATTCAACCCTTAAGGCTCTATCTCTCTCACAAATTCCTCTCCATTCACATTCTACTGAGGGCGGTTGTCAAATTATTCTCTCTTTCTTGATCTCGATCTCAAGGTGGTTATCCCTCTTCCACCTGAGTTCTTCTAACTGCTCATCTCTTTCTCTACTCGCTTTCATGTCCTTTTAAAATTTATGTACTAAAATTGCAAATTTTTAATTTCAAATTTCTTTTTCCTTTCTTTTCAACTCTAACTGGAGCAGATGCTGCTTCTTATGCAGTGGGGGAGAGAACTGGTTGATTTGAGTAGACTTTAAAGCCCCTCTTTCTTCACTATCACTCTCCTCTATAAGCATAGTTGTAGGGGTTGGCTCCCTAGGTTGTTCTACTGTTCTCTTCCTTTTCCTTCTTGTTTCTCCCTCCTCATTCTCTACTGGAGCGTTGAGGGCTCCAATAAGAAAGAGATGAGAGGCCTTCGGGCACCTTTTCTCTTCTGCTTCACTGAATTTAACACCCCCCTTAATACACAAGAGAGTGATTAAGGAAGAGTGGGGGATGTTCCCTGAGAATTGACTCTCAGCATAGTTCAAGATGGACTCTTGGATTATTTTCCTCAAATTCAATGTAAAGCACTTGACCAATGCATACAACAATAATGCGCGGTCCTGTCTCACTATGGAGACATGATTGGAGGCTTTAAAACAAAATTCACTAGGTAAAACAATACCTCACATTTCCTATGAGGTCACCGCTCAAGAACGCATCGGAAATAGCTATTTCTCTTCCATTCTCCCAAATTCCAATGATTTCTTTCTTCGCTATCTCCCCTCGAAATCGGGACTCCTTCTAAAGCCATTCATACTGGCTGCATCCCCCTCCTCAGAAATTTCAAACCAGCTCCCAAGTAAAGGGATCCATCTCCCCCTGACGTAGCATGTCAGGCTCTTTCTATCGCCAAGATTGGTATAGAATTCTTCACTAGGCCTTTCCGCCTCACTTCACAAGGTTTCAGACATTTCCTCCCAAATTCCTTCTTCGAATTCCTCCCTTGAAGGGCTTACAATGAGCTCCTCTCGAATCCTCTTCCTCTCTACAAACCCTTCTTTCTTCACACATAATTTTAAAAAGTCTCTTCCCTTTTCAAATGTAAAGCTCGCACTTCTCCTACTTTAATCTCAACCTCCTCCTCAACTATTTCCTCCCTAGTTTCTTCCGTAGGAGTAGTCTCCCGGTTTGATGCTTGTTCGGCTTTCTCTCTTAATACTTTCTCTACAATGTTTCCAACTACCTCGTCTAGGGTGGGGGAGCTAGGGTTTGATATCTCTTGGTTTTGAAAATGGAGATTTGGAAAAGCTTAGGGCTCGAAAGGTTGAGAGATTTGGTTTTGATTTGAAAATTTTCACTAAATGTCCCTTTAACTAGGTGGGCTGCCCTAAGTGCGATGTCGCGACATTGAGTGTCGATGTCATGACATTGATAAAAAAATTTTAAGTGACTCAACTCAATGTCACGACATTGGTGATGCTGTCACACCCCGAATTCCACCGGTGTGATTTATGTTACTATTTTACCACCTGATTGATTTTTTCACAACTTGAGTCTAAACTCCACTTGAGTAATCCCCCTGAAACGTAAATAAAACACTACCCAGGTTCCAAAATGATAGACACAATATTACTTCCAAGACGTAGTTAATTCCTTAATGTACCCAAAATCCATATAATTTACACTGATCAAAATAACATTTACACAAAGTTCCAAAACTAGTAGCTACACAAGCCAAATATACAATGATCCACAAAAGATACCAACTCCATTCAAATATATAGTGTGAATATCCATAACACTCAATATTCATCAAAATGTATGCTCAACCACCAACAAGCTAAGGTTGGCATACAAACTTCCCATCCTTAAAAACCCCGTTGTGTCCAATCCCATGTCACGCACTGTCTCGCACTGCATCTAAGGTGGATAAATAATTGGTGAGTTCGACAACTCAAGATAGAATCCCATAACAAGCCATGTTCATAAAAACATTTCAATTTATACATAATTCAAGATATTCAAAAACATGAGCATTTTACAAATAATAGGTTGATGATGGAAAACACATGAATGCAATACTACCACCATCTCAACCCTCATCTGGTGACTTTTCGCTTTCACTCAGTGACTGTACCTCGATCATCCAACAACGAAAAATTGCTGACTTACCACCCGTGGATATGCCCACATCCCGTATATCCGTGACCTTCGGGACTGCAACCTGTGGACTAGTCATCGTCCTGTCCACTACATCAATCCCATTCTCGCTGTCGCCCATACCCATGTCATGTTTAAAACACTTTCACAAAGCATTTAACCAATGGATATTTAAAAACATCACGTACTGCTAATTCAAAGATTTCCATATATATAAAATATACATTTATATATCACTAGAAAATCACACAACCAAAGCAATTTTAATGGTACAGACCTCTACAACATCAAACCACAAAGATATGTGAGAAGGTTATAAGATCCCCTACCTTCCTTGGATTCAAAAATCCTCAAGTCTCCCAAGGAAGTCAAAACCCGAGGCTACTCCAAAGGATCTGCAAATAACAAGTCATAAGATTCCTTAGCCTCTCACAATCCGTGTCACATAAAAATTACTCAAGTGGTCTATTACTTATCACCACTGACTCACATATATTCTTATACCTTCCAAACATAAAACCTTGATCCCCAAGTGCACTCTCTTACACTTACTAGGATCAACATTTAACACCTCTTTATTGTGGTTACACAACAACACACTCAAGACAAAAACCTCTTGTATTCCTATTCCATATTACTCATTTGAAGATAAGGTGCTAAAGGCTTCTCCTCCAACCTGAATCACCCAAATCGGAAAGAACAAAATTCGAAGCTATGTCCTAAACAACCTCGACTATTCTATGATCAAAACTCGGCGTAAATTTCACAACATGAATTTCCTTGAGTGAATTTGTGCCACATAGAGTCGAATTTGAGGGTACTCTATTTCAGGATGTTTGGTGCTCCTTGAAGTCTAGCTTAAATCCTGAACTCCTGCAGAATCACTCAAATCGAATAAGAAATGAGCAAGTTATGGCCAAAATACTAACACCGGTCAAAACAAAAATCCACTTCGAAAATGCCTGCACTTATGATTTTCCCCCACTTTTTCCATAAGTTTCCAACCCAATCACCCCCAACACTCAAACACACATCAAAGCCACTTATTCAACCTTAAATCTCATCTTCCTAAAACACATCTTAAACAAGAATCTGTGGTTTCATAACCCATCACTCAACCAATCTGTTGTCAGATGAAACCCTACTTTCAAGAGAGAAATTCATGAATCATACCCTCTATACAAAAATCCCCTCAAATCCTTACACAAATAACCAAGGATTAGGGTTTTACTAATTCATATCCATAAATCTAGGGTTAGAAGAGTTCCCCCAACCAAACCCTAGAAAAGAACTTATTTATGAAGAATCAAACCAAAACCCTACCTGCTCAATCTCCTTTCCTTCTCTTCCTTTCTCCTTCTTTCTCTCTTCTTCTTTCTTCTTCCTTTCTCCTCTCTTCTTCAATGCTGGCTCTGTCCCTATTTGAGCAAAATAAATAACTATCCCTCTTTTGCTAGGACTAGTTTTAGTCTTATACCCCATTTTTGACTTTAAAGTTTCACTAATAGCAATTTTAAGCCATTAACTCTTTCTATTTGCATATCACATTCCCAATATTATACATCGACCACTAGACTTTCACACATCTAATTCAGTGGTCCAAGCAGGCAGAATGTACTACTCTATCTGCCTAGTATTTAAACCTGGTTCATCTGCTTACTTTCAAAAAATAATACTTTCAGTTGGTTTAATAATCCTGTTGTATATCCCTCCCTTAAAGGAATTTCGTCCCGAAATTAAACCAGACTACAACCCGTGAAGAGTTCCGGCACATCTTCTTCACATCCGCTCAAGTTCTATGTAGCTTCTTCCACTCCATGGTGTTCCATAACACCTTTACTAAGAGGAATAACTTTGTTCCAACACGCGTCTCGTACATCTAGAATCTTCCTTGGCCGCCTCATACTTCATACTCTCTCGCAATTTCGGGGCCTCGCCAATCGCTAGTATGCGAACATCCGGCTCATACTCGCAACAAGGAGACATGAATACGTCGCGGTATACCAAGCAACTACTGCTATGCTGAATCGTAAGCTACCTCCAACCCTTTGGAGAATCCTTCAAACGGACCAATGTACCTCGGGGCCGCCCTTTACCAAAAACAACACTCCTCGCGAGGCGACTCGCAAAAACACACGGTCCCCAACCCGAACTCTGCGGTCTCCTCCTCGTGGTCGCGATAACTTTTCGCCGTCAGGCCGCCAAATGTACCGTCACGAATCACCCCTTATCTTCTCTATCGCTTTCGTATCAACTTCTTTAATTAATCAAAGTAGCCTCCTCCGATTCACCAAAGACATAGTGGCGACCTACATGGCCTTCCATAAAGAGCTTTCCATATATACATCCCAATACCGCTTCCGAAACTATTATTATACGTGAAACTCAATCGTGAGGCAAGTGTTCCAATCAACTCCTTGGAAGTCTAACACACATGCTCTGGGCATATCTTCCGTGACCGAATCACTCTTCCGTCACCTGGCTACCGAGGGTGAAATGTTGTACTCAACCTCAACTCTGCTCCCCAAGTCGCATGAAGACTTTCCAACCGGACGTAAACCTCGCGTCCCTATATGAAACAATGGAGAGAGGTACACCATGCAACCTCACAATCTCCCTCACATATAACTTGCTGAAAGTAAGAACCAAGTCAGTGGTCCTTATTGCCAAGAAATGTGCTGATTTAGTCAGCCTATCAACTACCACCCACACACCCTCTTTACCCTAGTGAGTCTTGGGAAAACCAGTCACGAAGTCCATTATCACATGATCCCATTTCCATTCAAGGATCGGCAATCTACCGCAATGTACCGCTGGTCTCTCGTGCTCAACTTTCACTTGTCGGGCACGCTCAAATACTTGGAGACGAAACTCGCCACGCCTCTCTTTCATCCCATGCCACCAAAATCGGGCGCCTCAAGTCATGGTACATCTCGTCTCCCAGATGTACAAGTGGAACCGAGAGCCATGAGCTCCCTCATCAATTCTCTCTCAATCAAACATCCGCATAACAACTGGGCTGAGGAAATAGATTCCTCCATTTGCATGAATGGTCCACCCTTCAAGTGCATCACTAGCTACCACTTGTGAGCGTGTGCCCTCAAGCTTCTTATCACTCCTCTGAGCCTCAATGACTCTTAGTAAAATTGTTGGCTGAGCTACCAATGTATAAAAACATGCCTTAGGCTCATCCCCATTAAAGCACGGGTGGAACTCGCTGATGTAATCATACATCTTCCACTCATAAGCCATCAAACCCGAAAGGATGCTCCTTGATTTTCTACTCAAGGTATCGCAACTACATTTGCTTTACCTCGATGGTATTGTAAAGAAAAGTCAAAGTCTCAAGTGTCTCCATCCATCTTCCGGGCCCCTCGGCATTCAAATCTCTCTCGGAAAAGATATATTTCAAACTCTTGTGGCTCCGGAGAACACTTCCAAACTTTTCCAACACACCACAGGTAGTGCCTCCATAACTTTAGTGGCAAACACCACCGGCAGCTAGCTCTAAATCATGTAAAGGGGTAATTCTTCATGTTTCTTCAATTGCCTAGAGGCATGTGCAACCACTGAATCCCGTGATGGGCACACACCCCAAGCCAACTCTCGAGGCATCACGCTGCGTAAAAACCCGTACTTTTCCCCACCACGGAGTAATCAACACCGCCAGAAGTCAATCTCTTCTAACTCTCGGAAAGACTCCTCACACTCATTATTCCACAAAGCTCACTCCTCGTCACGCCTACTACGGGACATGCAACTCGAGAAGTTCTCAATGAACCGCGGTAATAACCAACCAACCCAGAAAGCTACGTGATTCTAAGACACTCTGGTCGCCTCCCCACGACCTCAACCTTTGCCGATCCAATCGGGGGGGCCTTCCTTAGACACCACGTGTTCCTGTGAACCGGATTTCAGAACTGTGAATCACACTTTTCCAAATAAGCATACAACTCCGATTCTCTCTCGCACTGCGAAATACTGAACCAGAATGTTGCTCATGCCTCTACCAATTGAATATATCAGATGTCGTCCACAAACACTACCACAAACTAATCCAATACGGACGATATATCCTATTCATCAGATCCATAAAGGCAGCTGGAGCATTAGTCAATCCAAAAGAATAGACAACAAACTCGGCGTCCATACTGTGCGAAAAAGCGCCTTTAGGGATTTCTGAGTCCCTCAGACTCAACTGATGATACCTAGATCTTAAATCAATTTTCGAGAAGTAACAAGCCTCGTTCAACTGATCAAACAAATCCTCAATGCGCTGGCGGGTACTTCGTTTCACGCTACTCTATTCAACTTCTCGGTAATCCACACACAACCGTAGCTCCGTCTACCGAACAATACCGGAGCACCCCCAAGGCGAGGTACTTCATTTCGGATGAACCCTTTACCCCGCAATTCCTAGCCAGAGTTTAACTCTTTAAGCTCAACCGGAGCCATCCTAATGGAGCTACCGAAATAGATCGGCATCGAGATACAAATCGACGGAGAAACCATCTCACTGGGAGGTAATCCCGCAACTCACGTGTTACTGGCCAACAAAAATCACACACTGTAATACAATCCATCGCCACCTTCCTTTTAATCTCCTGCATAGTAAAAGTGAAGTGTCAATTTCATTCTTTCCCAACCACTTGTCTCCATCTCTATCAACTACGAGCCTAATTCATCCTCGACCGCATGTGGCTTTCGACACTACGACCCACAACCAACTGAAGGTCACCTTCGAAAACAGCCTGTAACCGCATGATGTGGGCCAACTAATCCATTCCCACAATCACGTCAAACACCAAGCTATATGTGTGGAGTACTAAGTCAATCACGACTTCAGATCCCCCAACATTCAACACACAACCACTGATCCCCACTGAGTCATCACGCCATCCCACAGGGTCTCACCAAAAAAGGACAAGAGAGTGGTGCAATCTCTAAATCCAAAATATAAGCAAAAGAAGTAAACATAAATGAACGGGATGAACTCGAATCAAACAACACATGTGCCTAAGTGTTATAACATAAAACCATACCTTCCACTAGCACACTAGGCTCTGGATCTCGGGTTGCCATAGCGAAACTCGCCCTCGAGACCCGCCCGAGTAGATGCGCCTCTCCCTCGGGATCTCCTCCTCGAGGTCGGCCCTCCTTGAACACGCGAATGGTTTATCGGGTCGAAACTACCCTCGAGGAGGTCGTGTTCCCACACAGAATCTCAGGCACCACCTCCTCAAGTGTCCTGTCGCACCACACTCATAACAAGTCCGGGGCCCCGTGTCCCCAACTGTACTCCCACTAACTTGCCCCTGTTGCATAGGCAACTGTCGTGGACCGTTCATCCTTGGGCGCTTAGCCCTCTTATCCCTTGACCTGAAGCTTCCAAACCCGAAATTCCTTGCTTCTTTCTCACCTCAAGTCAAGCCCCTCTCAATAATCGTGGCTGCGGCCACCACAAAGACCAGAGTGCTACATAAAAGGGAGCCACCGAGCCCGAACGTCAGCCTCCTCAAACCCTCTTGAAACTGCTCTGGCCTCATCCGTCGTCACACCATGTTGTGCATACCTTATGTTAACAAAGTAAATTGGGAGGCATACTTGGCATACCACCCCCTACCTGTGCACAAACTCCGATCTCTTCCGTCTCCCATGGCCTGAAATGGGTCACTCGCCGGTGAGTAACTCCTCGAATCCGAGTCCTCACCCCAGCGTGTGGCACATCGCGGTGCTCTAACCATATCCCACCAACTCGGCCACCGTCCCTCAACATAAAGGAGGCTAGAGATACTCCGCTCCTCGGGACTTCCAAGACATCCAGACCTTCTTCTACTTCCTTTAGCCAATGCTCAGCCAAGGAAGTCGATACCACCCCATAAACACCGGGGAACAAGTGCCTTGAAACTTTGATCAACCGCACGCCCATCTTCTTAATGACTCCTCCTCGAGGTAACACCACCCTCTCTCCAAATTTCGTCCTTCGACCAAGAGGGGATCTCACAGTTGTCCGATCAAGGTCGTCCACTCTTCTTCCTCTTTAACTATTGTCTATAAATATGGAAAAAGACAATTAGTTATCACAATGTCATGGTGCAGAACCCACACAACTCAAGGGTTCAACATCAATTTTCCATAGATATGCAATCTTTACCGCTTATTGGACGTGATCTTACCCGATTCATACGCTTGCACATGGTATAAGAATCATTACACACTTAAATCAATTACCATGGAAAATCCATACAAGCATTATAATATCTAAACTCGTTTTATCATGCTTACAATCACACCAACATGTTATCACATAGTCTCATGTAACATGTTATCTTTAAATACCCTTCAATAGCTGTCACTGCTAGGAAGCCTTATACCATATATGAAAATCATATCATCCCTCAACAAGACAAACCTGAAGACTAAAAACCTAAGCTCCCATGATCATAAATTTAAAGTGTGCCTAGAACTTTGTGTATCTATCAATCTTTCTCCCTTAATCTCCCAAGGATTTATCCCTTAGCTCGATAATTAACTTGTCACACTCGAATTCCACCCCAGATGATTTATGTTACTATTTTACCACCTGATTTTTTTTTTCACAACTTGAGTCTAAACTCCACTTGGAATAATCACCTGGAAACGTAAATAAAACACTACTCCATGTAACACCCCGAAATATACCCTAGCAACTTTAATTTGTTTAGGTATATTATGTTAAATAGGAATTTTCTGAAATAAAAATACAGACCTGTAATTAATCATAAAGCCAAGGGTAAATTAGTCATTTACCACTTGAGGACACACATTTGTGCTGCATAAAACCATAAGTTTATATGCCATTAAGTGAGATTCTTTTTGAGAAAGTCGAATAGAAATAAGAGAGAAATGGGGGGGACCAAGATGCAATTAGAGAAACTTAAAAGCAAAAAATTGGTTTTGACTTGGCCAAACATGGCCTTAACTTAAAAATGGGATTTAAGACCAAATTTGGTCTCATTTTGGAGAACCAAGAACCGTAGAAGAGAAGGGAAGAGGAAAAGGGAGAAGAAGAGGAAGAGGAAGAGAAGAAGAAGAGAAGAAGAGGTGGAGCCAAGATAAAAAAGGTATGGAACTATGACTATGAGTATGGAACTTTGTATAGATTTGTATGGATACATGTTGTGGGTTGTGGGTAGTGAGAAACCTAACCCTAAAATGAGTTCTTGTAAGGAAATCATCATAAATCCATTTGTTTTCTATATTTTACATATATAAGATCTTAGAGGTCCAAGCTATATGTGCTTGGGGTCAAGGCAAATATAAAGAATGATATGTTTGTCTTTAATTAGTTTGACACAACCCAGATTTTCCTTAGATGGTTATAAACTCTAGTCTGTATAAGAAAGCTAATGAGGGGAAGCCACAAAGAGTCAATGAGTTCATAAGAGGTGATGAAAACATCTGAATAGAATGCAGAGTCACAAGAGCTGAATTGAAAGTGGTTTGACAAATATGACATTAGTTTACTGGCATCAACACTGAAATGCTGGAGCAAAACACATTTCTGTTGGTCATAATCATCATGAGACTTGAAACTACCCACAAAGAATATGCCACACACCTCCGCTTTGCTTTGATCTGTTGAGCTCAGATTTTAGCCATAACTTGCTCATTTCTTATTCGATTTGAGTGATTCAAGTGGCTAATTAAACTAGACTTCAAGGAGAACCAAACATCCAAAAATAGGCATCGTCAAATCTGACTCTAAGTAGCCCAGAAATTCACTCAAAGTGGGGCTATGTGCAAGCCAATTCCTGCATCAGTTTGATCATAGAGTAGTCCGAGTTGTTTAGAACATAACTCGAGTTTCGGTGCTCCGAATTGGGTGATTCCAGTTGGAGTAGAACCCTTAGCACCTTAGATTTAAAGGAGTACAAATAAAAGTGTCAAATATGGAGTCAAGACACTGGAAAATGAGTATTTCAAACTGTCCCTCGGGTAAAATCGGTAAATTGACTAGTTTGGCATGAAAATGCCATAACTTTAGTTTGGATGATCCAATTGGAGATTCCAATTTCTAAAGTAAAATAGATTCGTTGAGGACAGAATACATGAATGATGTGTGAATACATAAGCATCATACTGTACAAGTATATGGAATGCCATATATAATAGGCATGAAACAAGAAAAGTATAGGAAATGCAAAATGTATAGACGTGTTCATGAAACATGAATGTGATATGGAAAATGAAAACGAACTGAAACATGAAAGGCAATTTTCGCAGACATATAATGTGGTTAAGTTATATATGATTATTTATCACATATAACTTAAAAATGATAACAAATGATAGGAAATATATGAATGAGTATCGTGAATGAATATATGAATGAGTATACATGAATAATTATCGTGAATGAGTATATGAGCGAGCGCACATAAATAGGTATATGAATGAGTACACATGAATGAGTATGAAGGGTATCGTGAATGAATATATGAATAAGTATACATGAATGAGTATATGAATGAGTATACGTAAATGAGTATATGAATGAGTACACGTGAATGAGTATACGTGAATGAATATATGAATAAGTATACATTAATGAGTATACGTGAATGAGTATACGTAAATGAGTATATGAACGAGTATACGTAAATAGGTATATGAATGAGTACACATGAATGAGTATATGAAGGAGTATACGTGAATGAATATATGAATAAGTATACATGAATGAGTATATGAATGAGTATACGTAAATGAGTATATGAATGAGTACACGTGAATGAGTATACGTGAATGAATATATGAATAAATATACATGAATGAGTATACGTGAATGAGTATACATAAATGAGTATATGAATGAGTATACATAAATGAGTATATGAATGAGTATATAAAATGAGTACGTGAATGAGTATATGAAATAAGTACATAGATTGAGTATATCTTTGAAAAGATAATACAAAAGTGAAATTGGAATTGAAATGTGATATTTGAAAAAAACCGAATGAATGTGAATGATAATAAAGATGGGATTCATTAAACGGAATCCGTCATAAATGTGAATTGGTTGATATATCGAATGAACCGCCTGACGGGATGCACAAATCAGCATCCGTCACGAAGGCACCTCGAAATTGTCCAATGTCCCACTTGGCGGAAGTGCAATCGGCATCCGTCATGATGGCGATATGGCATTGAAGAAATGTCAGCGGTGGGATGCGCGGTCGGTATCGTCTGGCATTTAATTGATACCACGTAATCGGGGTGCACCAAGCGGCATCGTGCGCTGATGAGGCCAATTGTAATAAGTAATACCACTATGCGGGGTGCACCAAAGCGACATCGAGTCATGATGGGAGGCCAGAATTGCTTAATAAAGTAATACCACGTGTCGGGGTGCACCCAAGCGGCGCCACATCCTTGATGGGAGGCAGAGATTGTAATAGAAGTAATACCACATGTCGGAGTGCACCAAACAGCATCCGTCATGATGGGAGACGAATTGTAAAAATGTGTGAGTACATTACCTAATGATAATAAGAGGCGGGATTCATTAAAGCGGAGTCCCGAGTCATAAATCTTAATTGAATAGTCAAAATTAAAATGACCAACATTGAGTGTAAGTAGGATTTTTATGTATATGCTTAAATCTCATAAATTTCAGATTGTGAATTGAATTATTGCATTGAAAATGTATGTTGTGATATGATAAATGATTTGTAAAATGGCATAAAAGTAAGATAGCATGAGTATATGTGTATAAGGCATTATTTTGTAAATGCATTTTTTTATTTAAAATGTGAATGTTATGGATCTGTTGAATTTGTAACGTTTATGGGATTGCCAAAATGAAGTGCTTCCGCGTAACTAAAAAGTCTAAAATGGAATAAACAAAATGTTTTGAAGATAATTGAAATGTTGGAGAGTAAAGCGGGCTCAGAGCAGATTCATAAATAGGGTCGGAGTGAGAGTTCGGGTGTGACACACAGCAATTTAATAAAACCAAACAGATGTTTGAGATGATAATTAGAAACGCGTCGAATGCTTAAGACTCAGACTTGGGATTCAGCTTAAGATTCGGTCGAGTTCGGTCGACACTTTTGAAAACGAAAATTTAATAAAAACCCCGAACAAAATGTTTTGAGAAGATAATTGAAAATGTCGGAGTAAACCGGACTCCGGCTTGGATTCATAACCGGGTCGAGTCGAGGATCAGTGCATGACACTTTGGCAATTTAATAAGCGATAACTAAATCGTTAAGCGATTGTATCGGTCTAATTGACCCATTATGTATTTGATATGACTTTGATATGTTCCGATTTGCCATTGTAGATGTAGTTTGTTTTTGAATATGATCGACATGTCATACATGTAGAAGATATGAATTGAAACTTGTAAAGACATGACACATGGAAGTGATCTGGCCAAGTGATAATGATATGGAACTGAAAGGATAAAAACCTACATGTAATATGATATGAGTTAGAAGTCACATACGATTAGGCAGATTATATGCATAAGAAAAAGTAAATGTAAAAGATTGAGACGGCGGTGTATTGCTGTTCTTGTCTATATGTTCCCACTAGCGTAGAAACGCACGGGTGTTCAATCAGGTGTGATGCGAAGAGGAGATAAAGAGGACGGGACATTCCACGTGATCTGGGCCATCTCAGAGATAGGTGATCACCAGCACTGTTTTTCCACGATCTCTGATGTTTGTATTAGACATATATATGTATAAGTGTTTGTATAAGTAAATGGGACTTAATATATGTGTATAGATTTTGATGGACACCACTCCGGTGGTAGTTCTTTTGTATATGTAAATGATTTTTTATTATTACAAAAATTGTTTGTATACCCACAAGTATAAGTTCAGCTCTGAAAAAAAAAAAGGTAAAGAGTCCAAGATTATAGTCTTGCGCCCCGGACTCGGTTCGGATCAGCCAATCGGGTCGGACCGGGAACCGGGCGTGACACTCCAGGTCTCCAAACATACACACATATCGGTACAGAGTTAATTCCTCAATGTACCCAAAACTATACACTTACACTTGATCAAAATAACATTTACACAAAGTTCCAAAACTAGTGGTAAACAAGCCAATTATACAATGATAACCAAAAGATCTAGAAACGCCAAATATATAGTGTGAATATCCACATAACACTAAATATTCATCAAAATGTATGCTTTCGACCACCAACAAGCTAAGGTTGGCATACAAACTTCCCACACATCACGCCCAGATTTCGAATTATTGAGACCAAATGGGACTCTTCACCTGATTTTTTTTTTTTTTTAAAGCCCAATTATGCAATGGGTATGGCACACATATTATAACATAATCCAATAATGACTATACATTTGCGAGTCCCATTTACAAATACCAAACTTTACACTTTACAATTACAAATCGAAGCACGACCTACGTATGGTGAACCCTTACAAGTGTGTGTTGGCCCGAATTTGTATCTGCGGATGTTTCTTGATGTCTTCTCACGTACCTACGGATTAAAACTAGTGCTAAACTCGCTTAGTGGGAAACATTTCTTATATAGAAACACATGCATATACACAATTATAATAAGTGTATAACCATAACAGATATCAGAAATTTCATGCATTCATATCATGGACTTATATAAGCACTTATGCTTATCACAGGCTTATGTTCATACGGGACTCCCTTAGGAGTTACGAACTTATTCTTACGAACTTATCCTTATAACGGACTTATGTGCATTCGGGACTCCCGTAGAATTCTGAGAACTTATGCTTATGCTACAGGAGTTTAACTAATTCGGAGGTACCCGTAGGTACCACGAGAGATTACGGGCGTATCTTGGTATTTGGACACATACTTGTCTTATGGAACTTAAATACGGTCTTGGACTTATGCGGTCTTGAGAGCTTGTCTTCTGAGGCATATACTTATCTTACGGATCTGAGTGCCCTTAGGTACTCTTTGGACTTATACTCGTTTATCGATACGGGGGTACTCGTAGGTACCCCTCTTGGACTTATACTTAATTCTGAGACTTGCACTTACTTTTTCTGGAATCTGAGTACCCGTGGAGTATCTGGAACTTATACTTATGTTCTTGAGACAAGAAAATTGCCCTTGGGTACTCTGGAACTTATGATGAAATGCGAAGTACCTGGTACTCTGAGACTTAATCGGATCTGAGGAGTACGTAGGTACTACGAGAACTTAAGCGAGAGACAGAGGACTTAATCGGAGAGCGGAACTTGTTCGGATCTGGGACTTATCGGATCTGAGGAATGCAGTGGAGTACCTCTGTGAACTTGTTAGATACGGGAGTACGGAAGGTACTACATGACAATCGGAGAGACGGGACTTGACGGATACATGAGTGCGAGTAGGTACTCACGGGACTTGTTCAAATACAAAGAGTGCCCTTAGGTACTACGAGACTTATCGGATCGAGGAACATTCGGAGGCCCAGTGCCGTAGGGTCTTCTTTGAACTGTTTAGAATCTGGGTACCGGAAGGTACTCACGAGGACTTAATCGACGGGACTTATTCGGATACATGAGTACGTGGGTACTCGGGACTTATTCGAATCTGAGAGTACCCTTACCGGTACTCGCAGACTTATCAGTCAGGACTTATTGGAGGCGGAACATCGGATCTGAAGTACCGTAGGTACTGCAGACTTATCGAGAGCGAGAACTTATGAAGCGGAACTTATTCGAGATCACCGGGAGTTAATCGAATCGGAACTTATTCGAATCTTTGCGTGCCGTAGGTACTACATAACTTATCTGAGAGGCAGGAGTACCCATGGGTACTACGGGGACAATCGGAGAGCCAAGACTTATCGGATCTGAGGACTTATGAGGATCTAGGGTTATCGGATCTGGGGTACCCTTTAGGTCTTCTGGGAACTTATTCGAATACATGGTACGTAGGTACTACGAACATTTCGGATACGAGGAGTGCAGTGGAGTGCTACGAGGAGCTGTCGAGCCAGTGCAGTAGGTACTACGAACTTATTGACGGGACTTGTCAAATCTGAGTACTACAGTGGGTACTACATGGCAATCTGGAGGTGCCGAAGTGGGTACTACGGAACATATACAGAGGTACCCGTGGAACATTCAGATCTTTACCATATTCGGTTCTTTATTCTTATTCGATCTTATCCTTATAATTGTTAAGATTTTCTTGAGCGGTATCACGAATGAGTAGGACCACGGCACAATAAGTACGGAAAGTGCGGTGGTCGAGAGTGCCGTGCGCTATTGAAGTGCCGAAGTACAATTGTGCGAAGCCGCGGTCGAAGGTGCCGTGGCACTGTCGATACCCGAGTACTAGTGTCTGAAACCGCGGTCGGAGATGTCGTGGCACTAATCGGAGAGTGCAGGAAATGCTTAGTGTGCGAAGCGCGGTCGAGTGCCCCGTGTCGCACCCCTGTCGAATTACCGGTATAATATTATTGACGCGTCAGAGAGTGCCGTCGTCACGTTCAATGGCTGGTCTTAGGCAATTTTACAATTATATGAGTTGATAACTTACTATCTTATGGTAGAGCATTATTAGCCATTATACGTTCATGGCGGATCGTATTCCAAAATCTTTGGTAAGGTATGATGAGCATGTAATCACACCTTAATCATGTATTCTTATTCTTCTATGAATCCTCACGTTGCAAATTAGGAATCAATCCAATCGGATCGATCGATAAGTTATGGCATTTTCATACTTAGCTGAAGTGATTCTGGAATTTTACCAAAGGAATTTGTTTGTATTACTCATTTTTCCGGGGTCTTGACTTCATATTTTGACACTATGTCCTTATACTCAACTTCAAAACTAAGGTGCTAGGGGTTCTATTCAATTTGAATCACCCAATTCAGACACCGGAACTCGAATTACGTCCGAAACATCCGGACTTCTCTATGTTCAAAATTTGGAAGCAATTGACTTTTATAACCCTTTGAGTGAATTGTTGGGCCACCTAGAGTCATAATTTGGAGATACTTATTAAATATGGTTTGTTCGCCTTGAAGTCTATTTTAAGTGTCCACTTGAATCACTCAAATCGGATAAGAGAAATGAGGCAAGTTACTGTTGAAATGAGAAACCTGGTGGATGGAAGCTTGGAGTGGATGGTGGAACTTAAACTCTCTGGAGTAGGACTTGGCCAAAAATGACCAGGAATCAAAGTTGTCTGGGAGTGGGGTGCCCAAGTTCTACCCTGAACAGAACCTCTCGAAAAGTGCCAGAATGGTTAATTTCTCCCATTTTTCCATATGTTTCAACCCGATCAACTACATACCTCATAAACACTTCAAGATCACTTCAAATTCATCTTATAATGCTTTTCTACTCAATTCCTCTTTCACTTCTTGTCTTCTTTCAAAGCTTTCCATTAATCTCTCCCAATATCATTCTAATAGGATTTACCACCCATATACACCAAGAATACCAAGATTTGTTGGGGTTTGGAGTCAAAACCACCTTTCAATTTCCTTTCGTTTAACATGTATCCAGCAGGAGGATTCTATACCTACCTTGTTCCATATAAGGGTTTTACCAGCCCTGTTCAAGAGATCCAAGGTTAGAATGAATTCTAAAACCCTAGCTTTTGGAGACAAGCTATTAACTAAGCCAAGCCTTAGAATTCCATAAATCCATACTTGGTCGAGTTCCATACAAACTAGAGTTCCGTACCTTTGGCTTGCTGACGATCTCGCTCCTTCTCTTCTTCTTTTCTTCTTCTTCACGGTTTGTTCCCCTCCTCCAAATGAGACCAATTTTGGTCTTTAAATCCAGATTTTGCTAAGGCCTTGTTTGGCCCTCCAAAAACCCATTTTTGAGTTAAGTTGCCTTATTTGCAAAAAGGTCCCTCCATGTTTGACCATTTGTATTTCAAGTTCCCAAAATTTATTTTGGCCCATAGTCTTTCAATTTGGCGACTTTAGTTCCCTTTTGGACAAATTTACGATTTGTCCCCAAGTTTTGTAACTTTCTCTGGTTCAAGCTCTGTGTTTCGTATTTAACTTATGAAACAGTCAATTATATAGCTACAAAAATACTCCCTAAACATGTCGAAAACGACTAGGGTATATTTTGGGGTGTTACATCCCATCCTTAAACCCCGCAGTCCAACTTCCATATGTCACGTACCTGGTCTCGCACTGTGACTCATGTGGAGGGAAATAATGGGGGTGAGTTCGACAACTCAGTAGTGAATCCCATAACAAGCCATGCTCATAAAAACATTTCAATTTATACATAATTCAACATATCTCAAAACATGAGCATTTTACAAATAATAGGTTGATGATGGAAACACATGAATGCAATACTACCATCATCTCAACCCCTCATCAGTGACTCTTTTGGGCTTTCACCCAGGGACTAGCCGATCATCCCAGAACAACGACAAATTGTCGACTTACCACCTGTGTGGATATGCCCACATCCCGTATATTCTGCACCTTCGACCGCAACCCAGGATCTTAGCTATCTTTCCCTGTCCACTACATCAATCCGGACTCACGCCTTCATACCTATGTCATGCTTTAAAACACTTTCACAAAGCATTTAACCACATGGATATTTAAACATCATGTACTGCTAATTCAAAGATTTCCATATATAAAAATATACATTATATATCACTAGAAAATCAATACGGGCCAAAGCACTAATGGAAAAATTTAATTCACAACATCAAACCAGAAGACAAGGTAGAGAAGGTTATAAGATCCTCTACCTTCCTTGGATTCAAACTGGCAGCAAGTCTCCTAAGGAAGTCAAAACCTGAGGCTACCCAAAGGATCTGCAAATAACAAGTCATAAGATTCCTAAATCTCTCACAACTGTGTCACATAAAAATTACTCAAGTGGTCTATTACTTTATCACCACACTGACTCTCACATATATTCTTATACCTTTCAAAACATAACCTTGATCCCCCAATTGCACTCTCTCTTACACTTACTAGGATCAACATTTAACACCCCTTATTAGGGTTACACAAACAACACACTCAACACAAAACACCTCTTGTATTCCTATCTCCATATTACTCATTTGAATATAAGGTGCTAAAGGTTCTCCTCCAACTGAAATCACCCAAATCGGAGCACCAAAAACCTCGAAGCTATGTCCTAAACAACCCGGACTATTCTATGATCAAAACTAAGATAAATTTTGCTTGAACATAGCCCCTCTTGAGTGAATTTCTAGGCCACATAGAGTCAGAATTTGAGGATACCTATTTCAGGATGTTTGCGCCCTGGTCTTAACCAGAGACTGAATCACTCAAATGGATACAAGAAATGAGCAAGTTATGGGCAAAAACTAACACTGGTCAAACAGAAAAATCCAGCCCTCGAAAATGCCTGCACTTATGATTTTCCCACTTTTTCCATAAGTTTCAACCCAATCAACCCCAATACTCAAACACACATCAAAGCCACTATCAACCCAAACACTTCAAAAAACATTTTAATAATAACTGTAGGTTTGCCAACCCATCACTCAACCACACCTAAGGTTAGGATGAAACCCTACCTTTCAAAAAAGAGAAATTCATGAATCATACCCTCATACAAAATCCCTCAAATCCCACAAATAACCAAGGATTAGGTTTTACCATCCTGAGATCCTTCAAATCTAGGTTAGAGAAGTTCCCCAACCAAACCCTAGAAAAAGAACCATTTTACAAGAATCAAACCAAAAACCCTTACCTTTTTGGCTCAATCTCCTTTCCTTCTCTTCCTTTCTCCTTATTCTCCTCTTCTTCTTTTTCTTCCTCTTTCTCCTCTCTTCTTCACGTTTTTGCCCTAACTTTATTTGAGCAAAATGAGAACTATCTCTTTTTGCTAGACTAGTTTTAGTCTTATACCCATTTTTTTACTTTTTAAAGCTTCACTAATAGCAATTTGCCATTAACTCTTTCATTTGCATATCACATTCTAATATTATAAAATCATCTTAATAGATTCTTCTACACGAATCTATATCCTCAAGTGGTAAATTTACAATTTACCCTTGGCTCTAGTATTAAACCCGAGTCTATCGTTTTATTTTCGGAAAAATAATATTTAGCTATTGTAATAATTCCGGGTGTTACAGAGGCTATGTCGCGACATTGCTTTAATGTCGCGACATTAAGATTGCAATGTCGTGACATTGAGTTGATGTCGCGATTATAATCTTTGATGTTGCGACATCAATAGAATGTCACTCTTGGTATTTCTTTTCTGTAAATGCGATGTCGCGACATCAGGAACAACATCGACAAGAATGTCGCGACAATGGAGAAATTTTTGGAGCCGATGTCACGACTTTGACATAATGTCGTGACATTGAGAAGGCATTTTCCTCTTCCTGATTTTTACTTGCTTTCCTCATCTTATTCATTCCTGCATACTGTATTCATGCTTATGAATATAAATCTAACAAGAATTTAGTATCTCAATTCAAGCATGGATAATCAAGCTCACTTCCTCAACTCAATAATATTCAGCAAATATTCTTTCTACTATAGAAATTATTATTCAAATTTTTAAAAAAAATAATTAACAAAGGAACAATACTAAGAACATTAAAGTTGCTATGCAATTTCTAATTTAGAAAAATAAACTCCCCCAAACTTAGCAAGTGCATCATCCTCAAAGAATAAGTTAGGGAAGTAGACTCCCCTATGTGGTCAATTCTGCATCACTAAGTTTGGGTTTAAGTGCTTCCATTTAAATTTCATAGATATTAGCAGCTCCTTTGTCCTTAAATTAAACAAAATCTGTCTACATAAGTTTCAAACAAAACTGCTCTATCAACTAAACTATTCAAAAAAACACTGAATTAAATAAAATCAAACTGTAAAGTAAAAAAATTGCTTGGGTTGTCTCCCAAGTAGCTGCCCAATTTTATGTCTTTAGCTAGACATTGCTGCAATATGTTCTCTTTTCAGCAATTCTTTCAATTTCTTCTAATTTAGGACTATTTTTCATTCAAGATTCATGCAAGATAATGCTTTAGTCTCTGACCATTCTCTTTAAACTCATTTCTTGAATTGGTTTTCAATGTCACTGCTCTAAAGGGCATGGCTGCAACTACTGTGTAAGGATCACTCCACCTTGACTTGAGTTTCCCTAGAAAAAGCCTAAGCCTTGAATTGTATAGTAAGACTAGCTCTCCTACTTTGAATTCTTTCCTCATAATCTTCTAATCTTGCCACTTCTTTGTTTTAGCTTTGTAGATCCTGGCATTATCTTAAGATTCATCTCTCAACTCTTCCAGTTCATTCATTTGAAGTAGTATCTTTTCCTTTACAGCTTGGATATCAAAGTTCAGCTTCTTGATTACCCACATTGCCTTATATTCAAGCTCAAGAGGTAGATGACAAGGCTTTCCAAAAATAATCATGTATGGGGAAATTCCAATATGAAACTTATAAGCATTCCTGTAGGCCCATAATGCATCATCTAAATTTCATCGACCGCCTTTTCTCTGCCAGGTTCATCGTCTTCCGTATTTTTATCTCCTATTGAAATTCGCTTGCCCATTTGACTGAGGGTGATAAGCCAATCCCATAACGTGTCTGACTTCATATCTGCTCAAGAGTTTGGCAAACAACTTGTTTGTAAAGTGGCTTCCCTCATCACTAATGATTATCCTTGGGGCACCAAATCTACTTAAGATGTTTCTTTGTACCAATGGTACGGATATCGATCCACGGGGACAGGTGTGTTGAATACAAAGATTTTCTTTTTAGATATTATTATCTGAATAAACGTATTGTGAAAAAGACTTCAAGTGTGTGAATTTCAACTAAACTATTGTTCTTAATGAATCACTGCGGTATCAAGATCAGGCTATGTTCCCCTCGTCACCTTCGATGGATATTTCTAAAGATGTTATTATTCAATGTATTTATAATTTGTTAATGGCGGTAGGATCTATTTACGAGATATCCTCTCTCGAGGTATATCCGCCTCATCTCGTGAATAGAATTTAGTATACCCCCTATCCCAACTCAAGATTCGAAACGCTAAATGTTCTTACCTCAAATGCCACCTTAGATCGAAATATCTCTATTTACCGAATCAACCTAAGGTCGCTCTACTCGTATCCTCGATAACCTCATCCGAATCTCGATTTCCAAAGAGATGATTATGCTAATGTTGGCCAGACATCACCATATAATTGAATTATAGATATAGAGCAGATGCAACAATTTTATAAACAAATGAATAACATAAATTATCGATTTTAATCCATGGAATATGTGGACAGTGGTTCAACAACACCCTAGATATAAATCTAGAACATACTGACTAATGAAATACTAATATGTAATATATAAAGCATCAGTTCTATTGTCAAAAACGAAGAAACAATACAAATCACAGGCTCTTCTTCCAGATCGATGTTGCTGCGGCTCGATTCGCGGTCTCTAGTCCAGACGCTTTCCGAGACAATTCCCCAACCGGCGGCCTCCATTTGCTTTACGCCAGAAAGCGTATCCGCGACCGACGTCAGCGACAAAGGCAACGCCGCTGACGCTGGGACGCCGCTAAGTTGATACCGCCGCGACGCTGCCACTTCCTGTTGACTTGCACAAGAAGACCCAACGTCGCTGACGCTGGGAAGTCGACGACGGGGACGCCGCTATCGACGCTGCGAACGGCCCCGCACATCTTCATGCAATGCCTCCTTCTCGCTTCCAAAATTGCTTCCATCGCCTACCTTTACCTAATGCACTGCATCACCACCTGCCAATCACCAACTCAGGTATCCAGCCACGAAAAACTATGAAATTAAATATAAAATAAGCGTGAAAATGAAAGACCGACGCGAGTATAATATGAGTGTTTTAGGCACTCATCACCCCACAACTGTGTTGGCATCATTTATGGGACAAGCTATGGCTTCCACCCATTTAGATACATAATCCATAGCTAGGAGAATGTATAGATTTCCAAATGAGGTCCCATGAAGTCTATTCCCCATACATCAAAGATCTTTACCACCAAGATTCCTTGTTGAGGCATCTCATTTCTTCTATTTATGTTGATCATTCTCTGACATTTGTCATAATGCTTCACCCATTCATAACAGTCTCTGAATAGAGTTTGCCAATAGAAACCTGACTAAAGAATTTTTTGGGTTGTTCTGTCTCCTGCAAAGTGACCTCCATATGGTGATGCATGACATTTATCTAAAATTTCACCTTGTTCTGCTTTTGTTACACATCTTCGAATAATTTGATCTACTCCTCTTCTAAACAATAGTGGGTCATCCTATATATAGACTATTGCATCAGTCCTCAACTTTCTTTTTTGCTAGTAGCTGAATCCTGGTGGCATAATTCCACAAGCTAGGTAATTCACAATATCAACATACCAGGGCACTTAAACTGATACCTAACAAAGCTAATCATCAAGAAAATTTTCTTCTATATCATTCCCTCTTTCTTCTTCAGTAGGTTTTTCTAATCTTGAGAAGTGATCTGCTATCACATTATCACTGCCCTTCCTGTCCTTGATCTCCAAATTGAATTCTTGCAGCAATAGCTCCCATCTGATCAGTCTTGGCTTTGAATCTTTTTTTTCCATGAGATACTTGATTACTACATGATCAGTATGCACCATGACATGAGACCCTAATATATATGGTATGAATCATAAGCAAAGACCATTGCTAGCATTTCTTTTTTAGTAGTTGAGTAATTCTCTTATGCTTCGTTGAAAGTCTTGCTAGTATAATATATAGGTCTGAAGATCTTGTCAGTTCTTTGTCCCAACACTGCACCCATTGCATAATCACTAGCATCACACGTGATTTCAAAATCCTTGCTCCAGCCTGGTGTTGCCATGATGGGAGCTGTAACCAATCTGGATTTATTTCTTCAAATGCAGACCTGCATGCTTCATCAAATTCAAATCTAGCTTCCTTTTCCAGCAATCTGCATAATGGTCTTGAAATTTTGGAGAAGTCCTTTATAAACCTTCTATAAATCCATCATGTCCCAAAAAGCTTCTAATCCCTTTAATTATTGCAAGTGGCATCAAAGTTTCAACAAAAAAAACCTTTGCTTAGTCAACCTCAAGTCCAGCTACATAAATTTTATGCCCCAAGACAATACCTTCAGTTGCCATAAAATTCCATTTTTCCTGATTCAAAGATATGTTTTTGTCTTGGCACTTCTGAAGTACAGTTTCTAAATTTTCCAGAAAATTCTCAAAACTTTATCCATAAACTAAGAAGACAGCCATGAAGATTTCCATAACATCCTCCACCAAATTAGAGAAAATTGACATCATACACCTTTAAAAGGTGACAGGAGCATTATACAATCCAAATGGCATCCTTCTAAAATCAAAGGTGCCATAAGGACATGTAAAGGTAGTCTTCTCCTGGTCCTTAGGGGCTATGGCAATCTGATTATATCCAGAATATCCATCAAGAAAATAGAAATGAGAGTGTCATGCTAACCTATCCAGCATTTGATCAATAAAAGGCAAAGGATAGTGATCCTTTCTGATGATAGTATTCAATTTCCTGTAGTCAATGCATACCCTCCACCTATCACGGTTCTTGTTGGAATTAGCTTATTCTTCTCATTTTTGATGATTGTGAATCCACCTTTCTTGGGAACCACATAAACTGGGCCCACCCAAGAGCTGTCTGAGATTGCATAAAGAAATCCTATATTCGGCCATTTAAGCACTTCTTTTCTGACAACTTCTTTCATAACTAGGTTAAGTCTTCTCTGATGTTCAATTTATGTTTTTGCATTCTCCTCTAGGAGGATTTTATGCATGAAAATTGATGGATTGTTCCCTTTCAAGTCTTCCACTGACCAGGCTATGGCTTCTTTATACTCTCTTAGAATTCCAATAAGTTTTTGCTCTTTATCTTCTGTCAAGTCAACTGCTATAATTACAGGTTTTGATCTTTCAACTCCTAAAAATGCATATTTCAAGTGTTTAGGTAATTCCTTCCGAATTAATCCCTTATAACTTTTTCAATCTCCTGTGCTTTTTCTTCACTACTGCTTGATTTTTTTGCATTGTCTTCATTCAAACTCAGTACAATTTCCTTGAATTCAAAACTGGCAATCAGATGTTTAATATCAAGATCCTCAATATACTGGAAATTCATCATATTTTCATTCATTAAATCTTGATTCTTACAATCATCAATTAGTTAAGAACTGATGGGAACTACATTTTCAACATTCTTACAAATCAGCTTTTTCAAAATCAGGCTGCTTCAAGCTCTGATTAAGATTGAAGTGTACTTTTTCATTTCCCACCCTAAGAGTGAGCTCTCCTTTCTTCACATCAATCAAGGCTGCACTAGTGGAAAGAAATGGCCTACCCAACAACAGTGGGACTTGCTTGTCTTCTTCAATGTCTATCACAACAAAGTTCACTGGGAAAATAAACTTTCCAACCTTGATCAGTACATCTTCTAGGATTCCTTCAGACTAATTCATAAACCTGTCTACCATCTGTAGAGTCATAGTTGTAGGAGTTAACTTCCCCACGCTAAGTCTTTTCACCACAAACAATGGCATTAGATTGATGCTTGCTCCTGAGTCACATAAAGCTATCCCAAACTCATAGTTTCCTATGGTGCAAGGAATGGTGAAGCTGTCAGGATCCTGCATGTTCAATGGCAGGTTCTTCTGGATTACTGCACTGCATGTTGCTGACAAGTTTACTATTCCATCTTCATCAAATTTCCTTTTCTTGCTGAGGATGTCCTTCATAAACTTGGCATAATGAGGCATCTAAGTCAATGCCTCAACAAAAGGAATGTTTATCTCTAATTTCTTGAATATGTTCAAGAATTTAGCAAACTGATCATCTAATTTTGATTTATGCATTCTTTAGGGGAATGGAATAGGAGGTTGATAGCATCTCACTTCCTCTTTCTCTTTCAGTTCTCGCTCTTTAGTCCACTGCTCTTGCTGCACCTTTGATTTTTCTTTTCCATCTGATGATTCTGTTTTGTTCAACTTCTTCTCTTTGCCAATTTCTACTTGCTCTTCCTTCTTAGTTAGTCTTATTTCAACTTCTTCTCTTTTCTGTAATTCTCTGCCACTTCTAAGTGTAACTGCCATGCAATCCTTTGGATTCTTCTTGGTGTCACTAAGGAAAGAATCCTTAAACTGATTCTGCATAGATATGGCAAGCTTCCCTACTTGAGTCTCTAAATTCTTTAGATAAGCATTAGTGTTAGTTGTGTTTGCTTGGAATGTTGCTAGCTCAGCAATCTTCTGCTCATGTATGTTCAGCAATCTTTTATTTTCACCCATGATCCTCAAAAGACTAGGACCTCCTCTGGCTTGGATTGTCTACTCTATGACTGCTCTAATGCTATTGTCCCTAGAAACCCTATGGAGCATAACTCTACTAATACTTTTGCACTGGTCTTAGACTTTGCTGCACTCCGCTTCCATATGACAGGTTCTCAAGGTTTCTAAGGGTTGGTGTGTAATGGGTTGGAAGGTTGTTGTTTGGCTTAAAGTTATATCCCCTATTTCCTCGAATATACTGAGCTTCTTCTACTTGATAAGTACCTTCATGAGCTAGTCCTTGGTCAGTTTGCTTCTGCTAAGCTCCTTCCACAATTCCCACTTTGTTTGTTGAATGGCATCTTCTTTCCTGATTATTCATCTTGTTCATCAATGCATCCAACTTTGCTTCTATTGTTGACATCTTGTTCATCTCAATGACACCACCTCCTCTCAATTTATTGTTGCTCCCTGAAGCTTCAGATGAAGCTCTGTAGTTGCTCTTAGCCAAATCTTCTATGAGCTTATTAGCTTCTTCAGCACTCTTTCTCTTGAATGCACCACAACAAGCTGCATCAATGATACATTTTAAAGTGTAGTTCATAGCATGATAAAAGATATCCATTTGTGTCATTTTTTCTATGCCATGCATTGGGCATCTTCTCAATAGCTGCTTGTATCTCTCCCAAGCATTGTAAAGACTCTCATCTTTCTTTTGTTTAAAGGTAATTATTTCTCCTCTCCTCTCTGAAATGAGAGTAAGAGGAAGAATTTGCTTAAGTAGGCTTCTACTATCTCCTCCTATGTTGTCACTGAGCCATACGGCAAAGATTCGAACCAACTTGCTAAAACATCTCTCAATGAAAATGGAAACAACTGCAACTTAATAACATCTGGTTCGATTCATCATAACAATGTCATATCCTTTAGTAGTTCTATCGTTTGATTCTACTTAGCTGAAGAATATTAATTATAAGGAGGAGACAGATCTATCTAGTTATTTACGCCCTATGGTAGATTATTTAATCATGACTATCTGAGATGTATTCTGTAGTCCATTATTTTCTGCCTCTGAGGTTTTTTTTCTACTACAACTAGTTCATTCTTATTAGTCTTTTCTTGCTCTGCCATAACTGTTGCTTCTGCTAATCTCACTTTCTTTAGGTTTCTCAATGTCCTCTCTAACTCAATATCCAATAGCAACAGTTCTGCTTATGGCCTTCTATGCATGTAAGAATACGTGAAATGATAATACACTGAAATCAAAGTGAGATCAGTAGACAACTTAAATATATTATGATTAGCTCAATAAAAGATAAGTAGCTGAATCAGCTACTGCAATTACAACTATTTTTGAAAATTTTTATGAAAATTTTGATAAAAGAGAAAAGAAAAAAATGTCCAAACTTGCAATTATCTCTTTGGTTGGAATATTGATCCTTAAACTCTACTTCAATCTATGGCAACGACGCCAAAAACTTGTTTGACTGATTTTTGTATAGACCAAATTTTCCCTAGACTAACCAAATTTCTACACTACCACCAAAGATTATATTCAATCCCCGGCATTCTTACCAAAAACTTGTTTAAACCATATAAATATGTAAAGATTGTTTTTGTTGTTGTATGTAAAAATATGTATTTAAAACTCATTTTAGTCAAAATCACTGCATTGCATAGGTCATACAAGTAATAAAATGGACTCTATAAGTCCAGATACCGTACCCATAGAGATTGATGAGAAATTCTAAAGAACAACTACCCTTACTACTCAAGAAAATCACTATTTGAACCTTTACTTGGAAGTTCTGAACTATAAATTGAATGAAAGAATTCTTTTTATATAATGTTTCTTAAAAGAAAAATAAGTCTAATCTAGTAGAAGCAAATATTTCTCTAAGTAAAAATAACACTAGAATAAAATCAATGTTAAGGATTTTCGCCAGAAGTGCGTTCAAAACAAGTACTCGTTATGACTAGAATTTCCGGATTTTCCAAGAGCAAGGTAGTATAGCCTTGGAATACCTCTTGACACTACACATTTCACTAATTAGCTAACCATGTTCCTAAACCAGGTCAATGGGTCTAAATAGCTACTTTTAGGATCTGATCCTCTTTAAGATTTGGTTGTTTTTCCTAAACCAATACTTCACAACCATTTCTTAGGACTAGAAACTTCTTATCCCCACAGACAGGGTAACATAAGCCTTCTCCATTATAATTGGTACCTCGGTCTGCAATTTATTAGAATGCTCTCTCTCCTTGATTAGAATCTATGCTAACACGGGATCAAGACTATTATGCCAAATTGAGATGAGACCTCTAAACATTAAACTGATATATCAACAAATGGTTCTTATGCCTCGGGAACACACTTCCACGGGCCACGTATGAACTTTGAAGTCAGGTTAGAACTTTACTACGGATGTATCAAAATGATCTTTAGAGTGCCTTAGTTCAATGGATATCAATGCAATTTACCCCCAAGTGACTGCTCTTTGCTCTCAGGTCATCCATCTCTATGTCACTCAGAGGGATCTTGGAAATCAGAACAAAGATACAACTCTTTATGAGTTCAAAACACTGATATTCATAACAACTCATTATAAGAGCAATACCAATTAAATCAATCCAGTTTTCCTTCCCACAACAACATTTTAAAACTACAAATGAAAATCAAAACAACAAATTCCTTCCCAGAGGGAACTCATCCTTTCATTACTAGATTACAAATAACAATGACTAGTTGATCAAACAAATTCATTGACATTGAAATCAAACTGCAATAACTAAAATCCAGAAAAATATCCAGACTCCACTTAAATTCAGACATAAACAAAACTTGATAGATAATAAATTCAGCTCGAGATCTCGTCTCATATCAGCTACTCTAATCTTAAAAGAAAATTAAATCTAGAAAAGAAAATAAAGATAAGAGAAACAAAATGAAATAAAAAAATAAAAGAAAAATATATACAGAGGAGATTTCAGCTCCTCCCAATATCTTAAAAACTGCTAAGAGCAGCCGAAAAGCTGCGCACTCCTCTCTAGGAGTTTCTATTTATAGGCCTCAATCATTGGGCCTTGAAAACGAGGCGAAAATCATGGACTTTAAAAAGCCCAAAAGTCTGCCCTAGTCCCTTTCTGATGTCGTGTTGATGTCGCGACATCACAACTGCAGTGTCATGGTTCGAACTTGGTGTCGCGACATTGAATTCTGGTGTCAAGATTTTGAGTTCTGGTTATCCATGCAATGTCGTGGCTAATGTCGTTGTTGATGTCGTGACATTGCTTTTGGTGCTTTAGCTCTTCTAGCGTTGCTTTGATGTCGCGACATTAGTTGTGAGTCCTGATATTGATGTCGCGACATTGATTTGATGTCACGACATTATCCAGCTGATGTCGCGACAGTGTTTCTACCTTGTTCTGATGTCGCAACATTGCCATTGTGATGTCGCGACATTGATTTTGGATGCTGCATTCTATTATGATGTCACAACATTGGTCTAATGTTGTAGCTGATGTCGCGACATTGATCTTTTCTGTTCTACTCACTTCAGCCGATGTCGCGACATTGAAATCATGTCAAAACACTCTCCATATGATGTCACGACATTGAGTTGGTTTCGTGACATTCTTCAGTCAATTTCGTGACATTGCTGCCTTTTTCTACATATTACTGTTTTTGTTGCTGATTTTTGCTTCTTTTCTTTAAATTCCTGCAAAACATAAATCTGGGTGAAGACTCCATAATTTCACATTAAATTGAACTTTTAAGCATTAAATATACATAAAAAATGGGGTTAAAAATATATGAGTTTTAGACTCATCAATAGCAAGGTCCTAGCACCCCCACACTTAGGCTCAACTCACCTATTTAGGAGAAGCTAACTAAGAAAGGATATGAACGCACCCTTTTTATTCATACTAAAATACCTAAAATTACCAACATACCTAAAAATGAAAGAAAACCAATGCCAAGAAGTTTTAGGTGAGTGTCCTAGTAGCAGGGATCCATTGGCGACTCCCTACCAGTTGGTTAAGGGCACCGGTCATTTAGTTCCCCTCAAACTTCACCTCGAACACTCAACCAAACTCAAAGACCCTAGGTCATGGGAAGGATCCATCTTCTGTCTCATGTAGTGGGTACTAAAGTCAATGACTCCAAGCCAGTTGGCTTAGGGCATTAGGCTTTGAGAGCCCTCAAACTATGCTCGAGATTCTGATTGAACAATCCCACTTATTCTAACTTACAAACCACTTTTTGACATTTTTCTTTTCTTTTTATTTTTATCTTTCTTTTTCACTTTTTTTTCTTTTGTTTTTGTATCTTTCTCTTTTTGATTGGGGTTCAATGGAAATCCTCTTTTGCTTAGGTGTCCCATCACTTAGGTGGTTAAAATCACCCAAGGTTAGTCGAATTTAAAGTAAAGGGTTCGGGACTAAGGTATACAAAGGAGATCAAAAGTGTGTTTTTGTGTGCGATAGATTTCTTGAGAAATAGCTTCTTGAAGAACAAAGAGGGTAACTAGGCTAAGTCACCCATGCCATGCAAGCACACAATTCCAGATCATTCAAAAACCTAAGGGTCCAATTCCACTTTACACTTGCCCTTTTTTAATAATTTGTGTTCAACATGACCTTCTATTAGCAATCAATGGCATCAAACTCACTCAAGACACACTAAACACATCTAAAAACACACAAAAGACATAAGCAAGCAAGAAACACGAAACAAACAAGAAAAACAACAACTAAAGCAAGACTAACCTAAAACATGCAAATTACTCTGAACTAGACTACCTAACAAAGCTCCATTTGATCATGGTAAGCATAGAATGACAATAATTGAGAAATCAAGAGCTAATATATAGAACACCAAACCAATCACCCACACCCCCCAACTAGAAATGGACATTGTCCTCAATGGCATGAATTATAAAAGAAGGGTGTAGAAAACTCCCCTAGTGATCTAAATGATCATTGTGGTGGTGGTGGCGGAGTGTGATGGAAAAGGATTTTAGCAAGTTGTCACTTGATGATCTCCTTATTTCTAAGAATGATGTTCATTTTTCTACTTAGCTCATCAATAATTGATGTTCTTGTGTTTCGTCCTAGAATGCATCGAACCTCATTGTGAGGTTTTAAACCAAATCCTCAATAAGGTGAGGAGGAATGGAATCGTCCTCCTAATGAGATGTGGGTAGTGGAGGTTGGGTAGAAGACTGGCCCACTTCTTCTCTTTCTTCATAACTCCCCCATATATAACCTGATAAGCCCTCAACTCCTCCTCATCTGAAGGCTCATTCCCAGAGTCATAATCCTCTTCAAACCTTAATACACCTAGCTTGTTTTTCTTTACCACTATGACCTTGATGGGGTGTCTCCAAGCTTCATTACTTTCCAAGGGCACCTCGGCTTTCTTGCATAATCTGTATATGAGGAATGGGTGACCAAGGTTCATTTTAGCATCCTTAATGTAGAGGATAGCATCCTCTATGACTTGCCCCGCATCAAAGGGGATGTCTTGAATAATAGCATAGTTCAACAAGGCGCAGTTGGTCGTCACTTCGTAAACATTGGTAGTCAGAATGAGGTGGGAAGTGATGAAGTGATGCCACACTTTGGGGATGTAAGCCAAATGCTTGGCCTTGAAATGCACCGCATGCCCCTCATTGTTGGTTTTCCACTCACCTTGGTCATTAGTGAGCATTCTAAACACTTCGTGGTAGTTGGGGTTTTCTTGAAGTCTATTGTAAGCTTCATCATTGACTGGTTACAAATGATAAAACTCGTTGATAGACCTCGCATAGAAATCTACTAATACCCCTTGTACTCTAACTTTTTTCACCACATAGGATGCTACCTTTGCATATAATTAATGCAAAATCATTGTAGTTGTTGGCCTAGGGGGTTGGCAAAGCACCTTCCACCCTTTCTTTGCTATGGTTTTTCTAAAGAAATCTTCGAGATGAGTGTGAACTTATGGGAGGCTTCCAAATTCACAAATTTTTCATGATCATAATCCTCCATTAGCTCCTCCATTCTAGGGCTCTTCTTTAAGCTCACTTTTTGCTTCTTTGAAGATATGGTGCACCTCAGTCAATTAGGGTTGAGGATGGGAGTTCTAAACCTTTTGAATCCACACACTATTATCACTTAATCCTCTAAGGTGATCACAAGACTCCTTTATAGCAATCCAACTCTCAAATTATCACTCGAACAATGTATCGAATAGTTGGTGGGTAATGTTTTAAAAAAAGTTCTCGAAATAGATATAATCCTCTAAAGCTTCAATACACCCACAATTTTTACTCCCCAACGGAAAACAAGGCCAAAGAAGAAACAAACTTTAAATTTTATACCTGAAAATGCTCTTAACTCGAAAATCTTCTTGGAGATTAAATGAACCTTGATGAATGGAAGAGGACTAGAAATTCACAATCAAAAGTTGTTCTTGGGCTCTCTATGGCACTTGGAAACCACTTGAAAAGCTTGTGAAAGATAGCCTATGGAGGAATTTGGAAGAGGGTTTGAGAGAGAATTAGGGTTTAGATGGAGAATTTCATAAAAAATATGACCATTATTGACTTAAAAATAGGGCAACGATGTGATGTTCAAGTCAACGTCGTGATGTTCAGGTCAACATCTCGACAGTCTAGAGAGTGATCAAAAAGTTTTCATTCAACGTCGTGACGTTACAGAGGGGTGAATAACAAACATCGCAATGTTTAGATACAACGTCGCGACGTTACAAAGGGCATATTTTTTCTTTTTAGCCAACGTCGTGACGTTTCAAAGAACTTCATTGCAGGGTTAAGACCAACGTCTCGACGTTAAGATCCAATGTCGCAACGTTGAGGGAGAATTTTGGAAAAAAAATTTAAGTGTTAGAAAACTCCCTCAACATGATGTGCCACATTTTTCCAAGCCTTTAATCGGTTTCTCAAGCTACCCTTCCATCATCGCATCAACCTCAGAGCTTGAAAACACGACAAAAACCAAACCAATTTAGTTCTAATCTAAAAACTCCGAGAAAAACCTAAATTTCTAAAAGCATAACAAAAAAACACTAACAAAAACAACTAAAACTGAATTGAGTAAAGAAGAACTTCAAAAGGCTTAGCCAAGTAGCACTTTGTTTAATGTCATTGACTCGACAAAGCTGCATCTCTATGATGGCTAGAATATACTACTCATGGTGGCTGGAATATACTGTATCCCACACCATCAACTCCCTTGGTTTCTTTCTTTATATCTTTATCTTTTTCCTTCTTTACTGCAATGATCGTATCCTTGAAATTTACCAAGTTATCATGAATGCTCTCCTTATGACTGGACTCAATGATGTCGTCATTTGTTTTGTCATCCGGATGCTTCATAGCTTGAAGACATGGAACGTGACCTCATCTCCTTGAACTCTCAATTTGCTTCTCACCCTCTCGAACACACTTGAGCTTTTTTTCGGTAGCTAAGAAAGGTCTACCAAGTATGATGAGGACTTTATCATCTTCTTCCATGTCTAAGATGACAAAGTCTACCGGGAAGAGGAACTTATCCACTTTTACCAAGACACTTTCAATTATGCCTCGTGAATATTTGTAAGATAGGTCAACCATTTGTAGCATGATTGTAGTCGATTTTACTTCCCCCAAATTCAGCCTTTTAAACATTGAGAGCGGCATCAAATTGATACTTGCCCCCAAGTCACAAAGAGCTTTACCTAATAACGAGTTCTCGATAGAGAATGGTATAGCAAAACTACCCGGATCTTGAAGTTTTGGTGGGAGCTTCTATTGGAGGATTGCACTATATTCCTCGGTAAGCGAAATGGTCTCATATTCACCAAACTTCTTCTTATTTGCCAAGATCTTTTTCATAAACTTCACATAACTTGGCATGTTCTCAAGTGCATCCATGAAGGGCATATTTATGTGAAGTTTCTTGAAGATATCGAGAAACTTAACATATTACTTCTCCAACTTACCCTTGTTTAACTTTTGCGGGTACGAGATGCATGGAGTGGGTACTTGGATAGAATGATTCTCTATTTGTATCTCCTTACTATCCTCCTTCTTCTTTTCCTCATTTTATGAGGGCTTTTTTCCTTGTAGCCTCCACAGTCTTTAAGGAAAAGGTACTTCTGCGATATATATGAGTGGGTTATACAAAGGCGCCTTAGACTTTGATTCTTTCCCTTTTTTAGCTGGCTTTTGTGTTATCTCGGGCCTTGAGGATTGACCTGCCTCCATGTCCTCTTCCTTGGCTTTTCTTCATCCCTCAATCTCTTTTCCACTTCTCGCTGTACTTCTTTGTAACGTTTCTATACCCTCTCCTTAGTTGACTTCCTCGAGGTACTCCTACAGACGTCTTGTTACCCCATTGACTACCTAGCCATTTGACCCATCTACACTTCCAAATTCCTATGTTGAGCTGCTTTATTGGTTAAGGAAGTTCTCATCTTATTTTCAAACTGGTGTTGAGATTTCCGCATCTCTATTTGCAAATCCGCTAGCTGCTCCAATTTCACGTCTAAGTTAGACGTCTTTTCCTTAGGTGGTGGAGAGGGTTTCATTTGCACCATAAAATTTCCAGTATTAGAGTTCTTCCATGAAAATTTAGGGTGACTCCTACATCCTGAATTGTAATTTTGAGCATAAGGGTTGAAGTTCTGATTATGAGGGAATTTGGCTAAGTATTGCTCTTGCTTAATTGTCAATTCCGCCATGGGGTTCCTCATATGGCATTCTGTAGTAAGGTGGGGTCCATGGAAACTATCACATGACGGGGGACTAGCTTGGACCATATATGCTGATGCTTGAGAATTATGTAATTGAGCGGCCTGCAACTGCTTAGAGAGTGGAGAAATTTGGGCTACCAAGTTTGTAGTTGCATCTATATCGTGCACCATAGCCAATTTATTTGGTACTACTCTTTCAGTTAGCCACTGACAATTGTTCAATGTTATATTCCTAGAACTCGTACGCTCGACTCATTCTTACCCGTATCAGCTCCTCTCCTACCTAAGCATCAATCGTAGTTCTTGTAGGTACACTCATCCTATTATAAAAATGACGACTTGCATCCATTTAGGTAGATTATGATTAGAGCATTTCCTTAAAAGATCTTTGTACCTCTCCCAAGCTTCATAAAAGGTTTAACCATCTAGTTGATAGAAATTGTTGATGTCTATCCTTAACTTTGCTGCCTTGGCTGGTAGAAAGAATCAAGTCATAAATTTCTTAACTAGATCATCCCAAGATGTGATGGAAATCGAAATTTATTAACTAGGCCAGTGCTTTGCCTTATACTTTAAAGAAAATGGGAACAACCGAAGGCAAATGGCATCATCGCTGACTCCATTGTACTTCATTGTATCACATACTTCTAAGAAGTTCAGGATGTGAGCATTGGGGTCCTCAAGGGGAAGTCCAATAAATTGCGCTCCTTGTAGGAGTTGGAGGGTGATGGACTTGAGCTCGAAGTTATTAACCCGTATAGTCGATCTCCTTATCACGGGCTGAGTAGTGGATGGCGGACAAGCATAATCTCCGATGGGTCTTAAGACATTGTCCATCTGTGCAGTATCAGGTGTCACACCATCTCCTATTCTAGAACCAACTTCTTCTTCTCTGAAATCCTACATATTTTCCATAGGCTAATGTTCCAATTGACTAAATGCTCTCTTATCTCTCCGAATTCTTCTCAAAGTCTCTTCAATTTCAAGATCTAACGATATAAGATTTTTAGCTCTCAATCTACGCATGCAACCTAATGGTACCTAAAAATTCAAAGATGAAAACTAAATGTCAAGAATTATAAAAAAATGAAAATTGAAAACAAGCAAATTAAAAGAAATGTTTGAAGTACTAGAGATGTACTTAGTATCAATATTAGCATAAAACACCCGACAACGGCGCCAAAAACTTGATAGGCGTATTTGTGTTTTTTATTAAGAATACATGAAAAGATATGAAATTAATGCCTATTCGCACAAGTATATGCTTGTCAAGTAATATAGTATACTAAACGTAAAAAGATTGATCCACAAGGAGAAACAGGATGCTAAGTACCAAAATTAGCCTACCTCTCTAATATCTAAATGGACAATTATGATGATTTGAGCAAAAATCTAAATTAAAATATTTAATTGTAAAACTAGTATTTTGATTACGCAATTTAAGGGTTTCAAGAGATAATGAAGTTCTAGGGTTTTGGAGCAATTAGGTAATCCACTTATATCTGAACCGAAATCCTATTCTATTGTTTCATTAAAAAGTTCTCCAGGGCGATTCTTGACCAAGGTAATTACAAGCCCCTCTCGAGGTTGAATAACCTAGGTTTCTTGCTTCTCAACTCAACCGCAAGCACTAGAGGTTCTTTAAGTCCCAAGAACCCTACATGCCTCCTAATTACTGATGATTTATATACCACCTAACTAATTAGGTTAATTCACCTTTGTCTAACTCTCTCCCTTCTCATATCTCGTAGAGAACCACTCACCACATTTATATTGGCTAGATATACATGTAAAAAAAAATCAAGCATGAATCAATAGAGGTTCAATCCCATGAAGCAATAAAAGGAAGAATTCTAGCAATTAGATATAAACTTCATGTCTAAAATACATACAAAAACCCTAGATTGTAAGTTTAGAACATAATGAAAATAGTGTACATCATATAGTTTGGAGAAAACATGAAAGTAAAGGTAGAAGACCTCTAATGCTAAAATATTGGTGGATTCTGTAACACCCCGAAATATACCCTAGTCGTTTTCAGCATGTTTAGGTTATTTTGTAGGTATAATTTGAATTTTTCGTAAATTAAATGCAAAACGTGAAATCTGAGAAACCCGAAATAAGCAAGGGTAAATTTGTAATTTGTCAAAACAGGATATAAAAGTCATAAGATAATAAGATTATATGCCAAAGTGGAATAATGGGAAGTTATGGTGCAAATAGAAGGGAATTTAAGGACCAAAGTGCAATAAAAGGAAACTTAGGTCAAAAGAAAGCATTTTTGGTGGCCAAACAAGGCCTTATGGGAATTAGACCAAATAAGACCAATTTTGGTCTCTCATTTGGGCATTTTTGGGAGAGCAAAACGTGAAGTAGAGAAAGGAAGAGAAGAAGAAGATGAAAGGTATGGAAACCATGTTTTTGTATGGAAACTAGGATTTTGGATTTTGTATGGAGATTAGTGGTTCCATTTCTAGGGTTTAGATAAGAATCATCCCAACCTCGCATGTCTTGAAAAAGTTTGCTGGTAAACCCTTAGTTTCTGCATAAGATGAGTAAGGCTTTTGTATGGATTCTCGTTTATGGTATGGATACATGTATGGGTTTTATGAAGTTAACCTAACTTACAAGTATTTGAATTAGGGTTTGGAAAAACCCTAATTGATCTCTATGATTGGTATTGGTTGAGTTAGAACAAACTTGGGAGATGTTTTTCTGCAAAGCATATGAGTTTTCTTTGGTTTTTGGTTGGATTTCTGGAAAAATGGGTGAAATCATGCAAATCTAGGCAAGCTGTCAGGGTCTACGCCATGGCGTAGAGACCCCACGCCTCAGTGGAGGTCCATGCCACGGCGGCATTCCACGCCGCATGGCCGTGAGCGGAGAATTTAAATTTATCCTCGAAGTTCGTTGTACAAAGAAGGAAGCAGTTACGCCGCAATAAAGCCATCGCTCGCGCGATGGAAAATTACTATGTTTTGGTTTTGTTTTGCTATTCCATTGTCTGTGACTCGCCTATCACCACGAGGACCCTCTATAAGTGTATGAAAGGGTCCATACATGTTTGTAAGGTAAAGGAAACAGAGAAATTAGACTGTACCTCACCACCTTGGAGAAGCTTCGCTTCGCCTTGGCGGGTTCGATGTTGGCAAACGTAATGCACCTATGATAAGATAGTAGGTTCCTGAGCACATATCATTGTAGAACTGCCTAAGACCAGATATTGAATGACATGGCACTCCCGCCATGCTAATGAAGACTGCCACGTACAGCACGCCTTTGATTAGTGCTTCGTATTCCCGCTAAGGTTACGACACTTCGCTACGCCGGCGCACATCTCAATCGCGCTTCAACACTCCTGCTAGTGCTACAGTATTTCTATTACATGGGCAAGCACATCTCTGATCAGTGCTTCGGTACTCCTGCTAGTGTTATGGCACTTCTATTACAACATCTTTGGATCGCTATCGCGCCTCGCGCTACCACACTTCTATTACGGGCAAAGTAATCGCCGAACGCGTTTCGCATTCTACCAGTGCTACGCACTTCGTTACGTGGGCCGTGCATGTATAGCAATTTCTCGCATCCGATCAATGCCGCACTCCGCCAGGCTACGACACCTTAGTACCGTATCCTACCTTCGGGTACTTATTGTGTTGTGCCCTACTCATTTCATATTACTGGTCTAGGTAGTCAAACAGTTATATGATAAGAGTCTGAATAACGAATAAGAGTAAAGTAAAGTACATCGTTCTACTCTGAATAAAAATTTTGCGGTACCTCGTACAAGTATAAGTTTTGTAGTACCCAGGGGTACCTTATGAACAAGTATAAGCCCTCGTAACTCCTAGCGGAGAGTCGAACAAGTATAAGTTTGCTATAAGTCCAAGTAGTGTATAAGCTCATATGAATTCATGATAAATTATTATATTTGCTAACAAAATCAAGCACGCTTATATGATTACCGTAGTTATATTGATGCATGTGTATACGTATAAGTCATATGTTTCCTACTAAGCATAAAGCTTAGCACGGGTTTTAATCCGTGTAGGTACAAAGGAGGACATCCACGATCTTCATACCGGCCACAAGACACTTGTAGAGGTCTTTTCACGTGTGTTTCGTGACTCGATTATGTAAATGTAAATGTAATGTACGCTTTTTGTATATATATATATGTAAACGGGACTCAGATCGTGATATTGATTAATCAGAACACCACTACGGTGGTAGTTTTATTTTGTATCTTTTTATATAATGTTTTGATTCAATTATAAGACTTGGGCCCACCAATGTATGAAAAAGAAAGTAAAGAGTCCCAGTACAGTCTCGCACCCCCTTCGTCCGCCTAGGCGAGGGTTCAGGGCGTGACAGATTCTCCGTCTTCTTCCTCCGATTCACGGATCTTCCAAAGGTAGATGTCGATCTTTACAACCGTCTCCCCATCTCGTGAGCCTAACCCCCAAAGTGCGAACCCCAGTCATTAGGGCACTCTTCCTTAAGAACCCCGAAAGAGATTGCTTCCCAAATGCCAAATAGGCTAAATTTGCGAACAGACCCAACGACATTGGGACGTCGTGACATTGGCACATGATCTGCATTCTTCCATATTATGACCTCCAATTGCCACCATTTAACCTACAATGCAAAATGAAACTACATATTATTATATGAAGCAAAAATGCTATAAAATTATTTATAGAAGATATCTAAAACATACTAAAACCCGGGTATGTAATTAGTGTTTTCGGATACTCACACTTATAATTAAATAAGGTAAGAGTCGCCTTGGAGAGCTTTCTCAAGAATCAATAGAGTAGAATTTTTACTTAGATATAAGAGGATTGCCCAATTGCACCAAATACCCTAGGAATTCATCATCTCTTGGTATCTCTTAGTTGCATAGTTCATTAGTCGATTAAGTTCTTATTAGTTTAGTTTAGTTTAATTTTTGTTTCAATTCATCGATTTGACTATTTGGATATTAGAGAAGCATTCTAATTTTGGTACTTAGCATCCCCATATTTCCCTGTGGATCGATATCCGTACTTAGGTACACTTTATTACTTGAGAAGCGTATACTTACGCATAATAGGTGTTCTTTTTTATATTTTTCTACATATTCTTAATACAAAACATGAATACGTCTATAAAGTTTTTGGTGTTGTTGCCGGGGAAATTGCAGTATTTTATGCTAATATCAATACCAAGTGCTTCTTTGGTACTTCAAACATATTTTTTAGTTAGTCTTGTTTTATTTTCTTTTTCTATTTTACTTTGGATTTTTGTTGTTTTTGTCTTGTAAGTTTAAATCACAATGGATCCTGTCATCGAGCTGACAAATCAATTAGCTCTCCTTAGTGAACAACTAAGAATGAGGCAATTAGCCAATGAGCATCAAAGAAGAGTGACAACTCAAGTGAGGAGTCAAGTGTGGCAACCATATGCATCAATGGACTATGCTCAATATGGAGGTACCCCATCCTAGAGCAATCAAAATTATGGATGGAGCCAACACCCTAACACCTCATGGAATATAAGATATACCACTCAGCACACTCCACAAGTCCAAAGATCAAGCCTAGACGAAAAAATGGTTGAATTAGAAAAAGTCCATGCTGAATTGGTCATGGAAAATGTTGAACGTTCAAGATCAAGGGCTAAAATAGACTACTCTTAAGTTGGGTTGCCTAGGTTTCTTGATCCAAATGAGATAAGTCAACCTCCACAAGAGAGAATGACACAGTTAGAGGCAACCATGGCTAAAATGGAAAGAGTCCATGCTGAATGTGCAGTATCTCAAGTTCCATTCATGGAAGTAACAAGGGCTAATGTTCAAATTCAACCTACGCCATTCAAGAGCTTGAAAGAAGATATGGATCCAATGGCCATGTCTTGTACTCAACTTACATTTTAGAAAGAACAACCTAAACAAGAGAAGAGTATGAGTATAAAAGAACTAGTGGCCAAATACACCAATGAGAATAAGAACATGGTTGAAATGCATTTCAAAAGACAATAAGAGAGCTTGCCATCTACCCTTGAGGTGAATAAAGAAGAAGAAAACTTGAGCTACAATGAAGAAAAAAATAACAAAAAAGCCTCTCTCATGTTGTCCTTCAAAGGACATTGTAGTCATATTCTCTTGTTCTTTCAAACCGTAAGCTAAAATGAAGAGATCGCCTCAAGGGATGATGAAAAACTTGAGAAATTCCAAACATGGAGAATGATGCACAAATTTTGGGAACCTTAGTTGTGAAGGAAGATGAGCCAACTTCTCTGGAATCACATGAAAAGATAAATGATGAAGTTGTAAAGACTATTCTAGCTCCATGGGGTGAGATGCATGAAGAGTTGAAAAATGAGAAGATGACCCCTATACCTAAGGCGGAGGAGTGCGCTATTTGGTTGTTTAAAGAAATGGAAGCCACTAAAGTGAACAAAAAAAATTAAAAAATAGAAAATTTAAAAAAATAATGATCTTGCAAGACTGTGCTCAATTTGTTGGTTGAGCACAATTGTTGCCTCTTAGAAAATGATGGAGGCAAGACTCATCACCTCTTAGAGAATGATGGAGGCAAGCAACACCAACATATTCATAGTTTGTAGAGTTTAGCTGGACTCGAAAAATTGAGCAGCTCCTTGGGAGGCAGCCCAAACTTAAAAAGTTTTTTTCCCTTTTTCTATTTCATAGTTAGTTTTGAGCTATTTTTTAATAAATTTTGCTTCGATTTTGTTTTTCGTGTTTAGTTTGGATTTCGCTGAATGGTTTGGAAGCCAAAAAGGTTGAAATCTTGAAGTTCAATTATTCTAGGAAGCTTAAAGAACCAAAGAGGAAACCATATTCAAACATCCCTTTCATTTGGACCTAAGGACTATCCCCTTTTAACACCTCTACCTCAAAAGCGAGCCATATTCATTAGAGCAACTTCTAGAGACTTACGCACCCTCAGGGGAGTACTCGTTATCCCTTCTTTCTTGTGTTTCACATTGAGGACAATGTTCATTTCAAGTTTGGGAAGGGGGTGAATTCAAGAATTCAAAAAAAAATTAAAAAATTCAAAAAAATTCAAAAATTCAACTTTTGTATCTCCTTGCCTGTTTTAGTTATTTCTTTTTAGTTGTTTGGTTATTTGCATGTGTTTTTATTTCTTTCTTTTATTTGTTTAGTGTCTCGAGTGAGTTTGATGGCTTGATTGTTGGTAGAAGGTCATTTTGAGGACAAACATCCAAAATGAGGCAAGTGTAAAGTGGATTGGACCCTTAGGTTTTTGAATGATATGGAATTGTGTGCTTGCTTAGTATAGGTGACTTAGCTTAGTCACCCCCTTGTGCTTCAAGAAGCTATTTCTCAAGAAATCTATCACACACACACTTTTGGTCTCCATTGTATACCTTGGTCCCAGACCCCTTTGCCTTGAATTCAGCTAACCTTGGGGGATTCTAACCACCTAAGTGATGGGACACCTAATCAAAAGAAGATTACCATTGAGCCCCAACCAAAAAGAGAAAAATGCAAAAACAATAGAAAAAGTGAAAAAGAAAGATAAAAAGAAAATATAAAGAAAAATGTCAAAAATAGGTATGTAAATAAGAATAAGTGGGATCATATAATCAGAATCTCGGGCACAATCTGAGGAGCCTTTCAAAGCCTAATGCCCTGAGCCAACTAGCCAAGAGTCATTAACTTCATTGCCAATGTGGATAAAAGATGGATCCTTCCCACAACCTAAGGCCTTTGAGTTTTGTTGAGTGTTTGGGGTGAAGTTTGAAGGGATTTAATGTCTGGTGCACTTAACTAACTGCTGGGGAGTCACCAATGGATCCCTGCTATAGGAACACTCATATAAAACTTCTTGCCACTGGTTTTCTTTCATTTTTAGGTATTTTGGTAATTTTTAGGTATTTTGGTATGAATAAAAAGGGTGTGTTCTTATCCTTTCTTAGTTAGCATCTTCCAAATAAGTGAGTCAATAGAGTTTCTAGGCAAGACCTTTGCTATACACTGAGATCATGCTATCACCTACATTTAGGTTCCTCGGGAAAGGTCATCGAGGACTCGGGGGGGTTTATGTTTTCATTTCACCATGCTTCTGTTTTTCACATGTCTTCTTATAGAGTTTAAAAGTTTAATGATCCTAAATTTTGGTTGAAAATGCTAATATTGCTAAATTGTGTTCATGGTGTGATTCGTGCCACAGTAGGCTGAGCTAAAATCAACAAAATTTATATACACCTAAGTTCCTACTACTGCCGTAGTCAAGCTACCGCAAGATAGCCGTTCAGTGGTCGAACACCTGGACGTGGTTTTCATCCTAAAAATGGTTTGCATCAGTGCATGAAGGCAAGGCTTTCTATTCGGGACTCTTGGATTTGTGTTTAAAACAAAGGAAATGGTTTGAAATCGATAATTGTAAAACCGAAAGTAAAAGGTGAAAAAGTTAACTTCTCAAGAATTGTCACCAACTCGCAAGTTAGCAAACAAGTGTCCCTGTTTTATCCTCGCTGCTATGACAAGCAACCTATGTTCCTGCATAACCGGATCTATGTTTAACTAGCAAACTCACCCATGAAACAACTCCTATTTGAGTCAATACAGTATTATGTAGTTATGGCTCTCATCGTTTAAACCCTAACATTTAATATCATCGTAGGCTCGTAAAGACCATCTAAAGAACAATAGTCCTAAAGCATGGAGAGTATTGGCCAAATCAATAACATTAAATGCTATGCAACCCTAATTTGAGAAACCTAACATATAAATATCATTTTAGAGGCTCAGAAGACCATCTAAAGAATCACAAGATCTTCTCATCAATATGCACTGATTCTAAAGCATGAGAGTATTGGCCAAATTAATGATATTCAATGTTATGCAATCCATAGTGCTAAAATACAAGGGCTATAAATACACTACTCGTTGCTTTTAGTACAAGAGAACAACATGTATATGCCCTAATTACTGCTAGCTTCTTCCTCTTCTTCAAAGAAAGGAGGCTTAGCTACATCTCGAGTCAAGCCATCCTCAAGAGGTAGTGTTCTAAGAATTATAAAGTGTGAGAGGAAGATGAGAGAAGAGAGAAAAGAAATAAAACAAAACCTAAAATAAAAAGACTTTATTTACAAAAATAAAACTTACAAAATATCTTCTCCATTGCATTGTTGTTTCAATTGTTACTTAGGTTACAAACAAGAGGGGGCTTATATGTGCCTCCTCAAGGTATGAAAATACAAAACCTATGAAATCGCTAAGTTATGTGACACTACAATACACCAAGCCTGGGAGGCTGCCAAGATTAATTACAAAGCATGACGAGGCATCACCGCTTTAGGGTCGGTGAATCTCCCCGCTAACTAGCGAAATCAATTGTGCCTAATGAAAACAAGAAATCTTTCGCTTGCAGGAGCACTACATAATAAATTTCTCGCTTTAAGCTAGCGAAATTTTTGGTGGAGTAGTTTAATCAATTATTTTCGCTATGAACAAGCATAGCGAAATTTGGAGTGTTCAGCGAATTTTGTGTTACAGGTTGTAAATTTTTTCGCTAAGGTTGCGAAATTCGCATCTTATTAAAAATTTTCGCAATCCTAGCTTAAAATTTCGCATTGGTGATCTTCACTGTCTTCAACCGGCATCACATTTTCTTCATTTTGCCTTGGTTTTCTCATTGAATTCAATGGTTGATTAATGACTCAATTCCAACTTCATGATTCATCATTTGACTCGAGATTGACTCAAAAGTGCGCAAAAGCTCGCAAACAACCAAAATAATTTAAATGCAGGCCAAGTGCTACTAAGAAGATTAGAACACTACAATTGGTATAAATGACATGATTAATGCGCAAAAAGCACTCAAAACCTATCTAATATAGGGTTCAAATTGCACTTTTTGGGCATTAATCACACCCCCCAACCGAAACGTTGCTAGTCCCTTAGCAATGCAAAATAAAGAAAAAGGAGACGATGTGGCGCATTTGCAAAAAGGTTATGATTCAAAAGGGTTTATATACATATAAACATTACCTTAAACTGAGAAATTGAAATCAAAGAAATGATATGAAAGAATCAAAACCATACAAGAACAATTCTAGGTCAATATCGATCCATAATTCAACTCTGAATTTCCACCTAAGTCTAATGGGTCTTTTATGTAACCAGATTAAGCTAATAAACTGCAAAATTGCCACCTCCCAACCTAGCACTGACATGGCCTTAAGTTGTTGAACAACCTAGATAGGGCTAGTTACACTTTTCTTTCTTTTTCAATTATAATGTAGGATGCAATGCTTAAAATTCGACTTCACCAAAGTCCGTGTAACGGGGGTCCACCGATGACTCCCAACCAATTAAGGTTTAGGGCATCAAGCCAAAAGGATCAATTGACCACTAACTCTAAAGGCTTCACCCCGGACTCCGAATGACTTCCAAAATTAAGCACCCACGTCATTAAACTTCACCTATCTACCCATGTAATCTAACACTAACGATGACTCCCAACCAATTAAGGCTTAGGCATCAGGTTTTCAAAGGCTTCGGCCATACACCCCGCGGACCGTGCTCGGGTTTCAAGGCAAAACTTCACGACTTTATTTTTCTTTTTCGTCTTTTTTTTTTTTTTTTCTTTCTTTCTTTTCCTTTGAAGACATCATTGGTCTTCAACCGGTAACATAAACCTATCCTAGGTTGCCAACATACTTAAGGCCATATGCAAAGTGAAAGGAGGCGTAACAAATTCACAAATTTCTATTGGAACAACTGGAGTGCAAAGGTGTGAATTAGCATGGCCAGGGGAAATTTAGTTGAGCATGTGAAACTTCAACTCGACCAAAATTTAATTCAAGCATGAAGGGTCCCAGCATATAGGTGATAAAGTGATTCAATTTCTCAACATGAAGCAATTCAATTGTCCAATTGTAGCAATTCAATTGTTCAATTGAAAAGAAAAACACATTTAAACATAGTGGAAGCACAAAACATGATATGTACAATTACCTTTAACCAGGTCCCCAAGTATGGTGAGGATTGTAGGGCTCAGGGAGGATCCAGCAGGAGAATTTCTTCACCATCGCCCGCTGCACCACATTGCTTCACTCTCTGGTCCATCGACTTTAAACACCCTCTATCATCCGATTGATTAAATCTACTGAACCGCTGGGGATATGCCTCGTTGACCATGAATGGACCCGTCCATCGTGACTTGAGCTTGCCCGGAAATAGATGGAGTTTGAGTCGATAAAGAACTTGGTCTCCTTAAAATTCTTCCCGTTATCATTCGATCATGCCATCTTTCGACTTTTCCTTGCAATTTTCGAATTCAACAAAGTATCATTCGTATTTCTTCCAATTATTAAGATCAAGGAACCTTCTTTGATTCCCAGCTTTTTACTTAGATCCATATTCAGCTTCTTAATTGCCCACCATGCTTTGTACTGACCACCGGAAGGTGACACGCCTTACCATGTAATTAATCGATAAGGACACTCAGATTGTCTTGAAAGTCAGCCCCGTGAAGCCCATAGCGAATCAAGCAAATGGATAGACCAATCTTTTTCGCTCGCGCTACTCACCTTCATTAGAATGGTCTTGATTTCCCTGTCATGTTCTACTTGACCACTCGTTCGAGGATGGTAAGGTGCACACTTCAAGGCTTCACACCATATTTAGCCAAGGAGGTTTTCAAATGGTTTATTACGTAAATGAGAACCTCTCCATCACTAATAATGGCTTCGTACCCCAAACCCTCCGAAAAGATATTGGTTTTCAAGAATTTAATTACCACTCTGATCGTCATTGGTTTTGGCAGGGAATTGCTCTCTCAACTCATTTGGAGACATAGTCTACTCCCACCAAAATATAATGTGATACCATATGACTAGGAAAGGGCCCATAAAATCGATGCCCCAATACATCAATAATTCAACAACTAAAATTGGGTTCAAAGGCATCATAGAGATTTACAGACAGCCTTCCCAAGCCTTTGCATTTGGCTCAAGTATACACTCAAGACATTTGGTGTGCTTTCCTTTGAATAAGGAAGGCCAGAGGAAACCCGACCGTAGCACCTTCATTGTCGTCGGGAAGCAAATGACCACCACAAGCACTCATGGCAATGGTTTAAATCTTTACCGCTCCTCCCCTGCACACATTTCCCCGATGATTTGATCTGGCACAAGATTTGAATAGGAAAGGCTCTTCCCAATAATAGGAATGGATTTAGAAAAGAAATATTTCCTATCCTCGTCCTTTCCACTCACCGATTTCCTCCCGTAGTGAGTGAAATTACAATGTGAGCATACCTGTGGAGCTTTCTCCAATCCCGCATTAGGGATTCTTCAGAAATTCATCATTAATAGGTGGACTGTGAGTGTCGGGGCTATAGTTAACCTTGACATGATCCGCCATACCACATTTTCCACCCCCTTTCTTATCTCTAATTTGGTGTTGAACTCATACGTAACCCAACTGGGATGAGTCTTGCTTTTGCATTTTGGTTGGTTAAGAGATATTTCAAAGCAGAATGATTCAAAATGACTATATCAGCCCCAACCAAATACGCCGAATTTGCCTAAGGCATATACCACCGCCACAACTCTTTCTCGTAGTGTATAATTCCTTCCGTGCTTCATTCAGTGGTTTTGTTTAATAATACACCACATGAGGTTTCCATCTTCTTTTCGCCAGTACCATTCCTATAGTAAAGATCACCTTTATCACACATCACTCAAACCAGAATCGCAATTAGGTGCCCTCTAACTATCAGCAAGAGTCAAATGAAATTTCAGTTCTTCAAAACTCTTCGAAATCTTTTCTCCCAAACGACTTGGCATCCTTCTCAAGAAGCCAGACAGGGTTTGGCAATTTTGTGAAAATCTTAATGAACCGGGGGCTTCAGGCCTCCCGCATGACCAAGGAATCGCCTAATTGTTCTCACATTTGTTGGGGGCGGCACTTGGAAATAATGTCGACCTTGCTTTATCAACTTCATCCCCGCAGCCGTGCCCCAATACACTCCTTGGTTTACCATAAATAAGATTCTGGGCTTACACCAAATTCCTTCTATGCACCTCTCCGCAAGACGGCCTAAATCGTTACATTCAAAAATCACCCCATATACTCATATCATCCATGTATACCTCCATTATACGCTCTACCATGTCACTGAACATACTGAGCATACATCGTTGAAAAGTGGCTGGGGCGTTACAAAGCCCAAAAGGCATCCTCCTATAAGCACGTGCCAAATGGACAAGCAGTCAAGAGTCTTTTCCTGATCTTCTGGGCAATTTCTATCCGAAGTACCATTCATCCAAAAAAGCGACAGAAGGTGTTCCGAACTCTTTCCAAAGAAATTCCGATCGATGAACGGCAATGGAAAGTGGTCTTTCTGTCACCTCATTGAGCCTTCTATAATCTATACACACCTCCAACTGGCTGTAAGCTCCGGTAGACAATTCTTCACCTTCTCGCTTTTTCACAATTGTTACTCCCGATTTCTTAGGCACCACCGAGTTGGACTAAACCCACATATCGTAAATGGGATAAATGATAACAAATTTTTGGAGCACTCCCCAAGACTCTATACGAATCCGTCCATCTCAGATGGGATTCAACCCTCCGTCGGGGTCATCTAACAACCAGACTCCTCTTCTTAAATAGATACGATGAAAGTAAACGGACGGGTTTATGCCTTTCAGACGTAAATTTTCCATCCCAATGCTTGCTTATCTTTTGATGAAGATGCAGAGATTATGCTCTTGTGCAAGGTTAAAGCAAGGAAGAAATCACAACCTGGCACCGCTCATTTACTCCCAAAATGCATACTTTAAATCAGCGGGGAGGGGTTTCGAAGTTCTATCCGGCTGAGGTTCCGGTTCACACATCAATAGAGGTAAAATTTCTATTCTTCTTCTCCAGCACTTCGTATTTCAAGCTCATTTCGTGAAATTTTTGTTGCTCAACAAGGTAATCGGATAACTCCGGTTAATATACCTTGCACTTGCCGCTGATTAGCCTCGTTTCCGTAATGGTATCTAAAATACGTATCTGTGTCATCCTCCTCCCAGTGCATATGCCTTTTACCCATATGAAAAAATATTGAGTTCCAAGGTCATATTTCCAAATGTGAGTTGCATTATTCCCAAGAATTGGGATGATTGTACGAAGTGAAGCAAAAATGGTCTCCTAATATGATGGGCACCTGATTAGGTCCTATTGCAACTGCTCAGACAAGTACAACAAAATCTACTAGATAGTAAAATCTGGTCCACTTGTATAAGAACGCTCAATGGTTCCTTTGGTATTTTAATAGACTTGTCGAAATAAAGTGTGATGGATGGGGTTTCAGCCACCTAAACCCAATTACTGGTGTTACTATCACTAAATGCATTCACACTAGCCCCAGTCTAACGCTGCTTCCACGCCGATGCCTCCAATATTCACCGAGATCGTAGACATCCCCGATCCTTATACTTCACCGAGTCTTGCTCTATAATGGCACTAACTTGCTCAGTTAAAAAGGCCTTTTTATTTACATTGAGACCCTTTTTTACCGTGAACAAATCCTTCAAGAATTTTGCGTAAGTAGGAACCTGTTTAATCATATCGAGGAGAGGAATATTGACTTTCACTGCCATATCATTTCCAACATTTCGCTTGCGAACAGACGTTTCTTTCTTCGAGAATCTCATGGAAATGGAGGGGGTATTCGACCTTTATCTCTTCCCCCCCGTCCACCGACCTGCTCTTCCGAAGTGGCTCGGGCCACTAATGGAGCTGACTCGACCGGGCTTCTCATCCCGTCGCTTTAATTCCTTTCCACTTCAGAAGTCACAACTGCTTTTAATCCCACGGGGCCTTTGCCTTTAAGAGTCCTCGGGTCACCTGCTTCATTCACCACTTTCTGATATTGTTGTGCCTAAAAGGGAGCCTTCCCTTTTTCAATCTCCGTAATCGCCATTGTGACAGTTTTGAAATCTCCAAATGCATATTGTCCAATTTCCTGTTTAGTGAACTTTCTGCTGCTTCAATTTTCTGACTAGTTTGGATATTCAGCACCTTCTGTTCTTCTACAAATATGCCCACCACCTTATTTAAATTCAGGATTGCCTGTTTAACAGGGGAAGATATCGGAGGCATCTGTTGTTGTATTGAAGTGAAATCAATGCCGCCGTGCTCAAGGCGTATACAAGGGTTTGATTTCCATGACAAATTTGGACAATTTCTCTAATTAGGTTATTAGTGTCACCATATGAAGCATCTATGGGTGGTTTATTTTGACTTCATGGCATGGGCATGGCTTTGGCAAAGGTTCCCCTGTGTGGTAATTATTCGATTGAAAATTGAAGCAAGAAAATTGGGATGAAGATAACTCATTAATTGTTTGCATTTCATGCTGATTTTTCATTTCCAGATCATCCAATCTTTGAGTTAAATTGATCAATTTTTCATTTATCCCTATGTCTTCAGAAAATACGTACTTGTCTCCTCCTTGGTGATTCAATGGCCCCAGTCTTTCAACTTCCCTAGGACTAGGTTCATCCCAAGCTTTGGAGGTTTTAGCCACATAGTTCAAAAAATCCAAGGCCTCATCAGATAAGCTTATCTCAAAAGTTACCCCCACACATAGTTTCCAACAATTGTTTCATGGCAGGAGACATACCACCATAGAAATGGTTCACCAACATCCAAGTATCAAACCCATGATGTGGGCATGCACTGATGGTTTCCATAAATCTTTCCCAACACTGGTAAAATCTCTCACCATCATGAGCTGCAAAAGTATAGATTTGTCTTTTCAAATTATTGGTCTTATGAGTAATCTAAAAACTTTTCAGAATTCAGCTTATACCAAATTTCAATTTCTAATGGTTCTAGTTCCCAAATGAGTCGAGCCATGGTCTTGGCCTCGTCCTTAGAGTCAATGGAAATGCCTTTAGCTTCAAGAAATCCATGTCCATCATACCTTCCCTTAAAGGTAGTGCAAACTCCTCAAAATCCCTAATATGAGTGTATGGATTTTCATTTTCCATAACATGATATGTGGAGTAGGGTACTAAATAAGGCCTCACTCAAGTACATCTTCGCCAGGAGGAATGATACAAGATGGGGCACTCAACTCTGGGGAGGGTGGATGTGATCCTCACTGCCCTATAGGCATTTGGATTCACGGGGTTCCCGGTTGGTCTGTTGTTCCTCGTATGGGATCCATGGTATCAGTTGGTACACTAACTTCACTAGCTAGGTCAAGCTGTGTACTTATCCTATGCAATCTACTTGATGTGTCTCTATCCCACTGTTGCATAAACACCTGTTACAAAATTTAGAGACAACAAAGAGCAACAAACAACTTGCAAAAAGATTAAAATTAACTAAAAATAAAAAAAAAACTGACTGAATGAAAACTGAAACTGAATCAAAACTCAACAAAGGCGCTATCGCTAATTGGCAAATCATGCTCTCGCAGAATCGAAGCAAAGCAGGTGGGCAAATACCTTCACTCAGGATGTGATCACAAGTACTCTTCAACTTCACATTTGTAGTTGGCACCATCCCGGCAACGGCGCCTATTTGATTCGTGCCACAAAGAGCTGAGCTAAAAATCAACAAAATTTATATACACCTGTTCCTTACTAACGCCGTAGTCAAGCTACCGCAAAGATAGTGGTTCAGGTCTAACACTCGTGGATGGGTTTTCATCCTAAAAATGGTTTGCATCAGTGCATGAAGGTAAGGCTTTCTATTCGACTCTTTTCGATTTGTGTTTAAAACAAAGTGGAAATGGTTTGAACTGATAATTGTAAACTAAAGTAAAAGGTGAAAAAGTTAACTTTGAAGAATTAGGTCACCAACTTGGCAAGTTAGGGCAAACAAGTAATCCCTGCTTTTATCCTCGTTGCTATGACAAGCAACCTATGGGCCCCCCGGCATAACCGGGATCTATGTTTAACTAGCAAACCTCACCCATGAAACAACCTCTATTTGAGTCAATACAGTATTATGTAGTTATGGCCCTTTACCGTTTAAAACCCTAACATTTAATATCATCTCGTAGGCTCAGAAGACCATCTAAAGAACAATAGTCCTAAAGCATGGAGAGTATTGGCCAATCACAACATTAAATGCTATGCAACCCCATTTGAGAAACCTAACATATAAATATCATTTTAGATACCAGAAGATTACTCCAAAGAATCACAAAGATTCTCTCACCGAATATGCACTGATTCTAAAGCATGGAGAGTATTACAAATTAATGATATTCAATGTTATGCAACCATGTGTTTTAAAAATACAAGGCCATAACACACTAACAATTGCTGTTTTAGTACAAGAGAACAACATGCATATGCCCCACCACCAAGCTAGCTTCCTTCCTCTTCAAAGAAAGGAGGCTTAGCCAAGCATCTCTTGAGTTGTCATCCTCAAGAGGGGTGTTTGGCAGCCGAGAAAGGGAGAGAAAGAGGAGAGAGAAGAGAGAAAAGAAATAAAACAAAACCTAAAATAAAAGACTTTATTTACAAAAATAAAAACTTACAAAAATATCTTCTCCACAGATTGTTGCTCCAATTGTTACTTAGGTTACAAAACAAGAGGGGCTTATATAGGCCTCCTCAAGGTATGAAAATACCAAAAAACCTATGAAATTGGCTAAGTTATAGGACAATTACACACCAAGTCGGGAGATGGTTTACATTAATTACAAAGCATGACGAGGTAGCATCAATTCGCTTAGATCGAGGAATTCGCTAACTGAATTTAAACAATATGCCTAGTTAAACAAGAAATTCTCATGAAAGGGTGAGCAATTGTTAGTTAAATAAATTTCTCGCTGTTCAGCTAAATTTTGTGGAGAAGCTTAAATCAATTATTTTCGCTACAACATGCTAGCTTAAATTTGAGTGTCTAGCGAAATTTGTGTTTTCAAGCAGGTTAATTCATAAGGTTGCGAAATTTTCGCAATCTTAGCGAAAAATTTTCGCAATCCTAGCGAAAATTCCTGCATTGGTGATCTTCACTCCTGTCTTCAACTGCATCACATTTTCTTTCATTTCGCTCGCTTTCATTGAATCTTGGTCGGTTGATGGTCGAGACTTGAATTCAACTCATGATTCATCATTTGACTCGAGATTGACTCAAAAGTGCGCAAAGCCCGCAGAAACAACCAAAAATACCCTCTAAATGGCATAAGTGCTACTAAGAAGATTAGAACACTACAATTGGTATAAATGACATGATTAATGCGCAAAAAGCACTCAAAACCTATCTAATATAGGGTTCAAAATTGCACTTTTTGGGCATTAATCATGGTGATTCTTCTTCTTGCCATCATATTATCATGCTCATCTCATTATTGTTAGTTCGTGTCATTATCAGTATGTTTGTTTTGTTTTGAGTCAATCTGTTGCTTGGGGACACGCAAGAACTTAAGTTTGGGGGTGGGATGAGTATATAAAATACTAATTTTTTACCCTATATTTACTTAGTTTTTAGTAGTTTTTATGTTAAATAAGTATCCTAATTCTCTAAATGTTCATCTTTATGATTAGGTCAACCATTTGGCTGAATTTTATGGAATTAGAGCGAAAACAAAGTGAAAAAGTGGAAAATCAACAAACACTACTAAGCATGCAGCAGCAGCTTCTGTATTTTGATACTTTCAGCTATAAGATGAGCTCCAATGGCATTAAGATTTATATGGATGGATTCTACACTTCAAGAGCTTTTCAAAGATACCAAGAACACAAAATATGGAGTCCGAACAAAGAATTTATGCAAGTTGGAATCCATAGAAGTTGTTCGTTGCAACAAAGCCACTAGTTCACCTCAACGAACCTGAAGAGCAACAAACAAAGCCATGGGTTCGCCACAGCGAAGGTTACACGGCCCAGAAACACGTATAGCCCATTTTAGCCACTTTTGAAGACCTATATAAGGAGGGACACGTTCTAGGGTTAAAGGAGGGACAAGAAAGGACCAAATCAGCCCTTTAGGGTTAGAGATCGGATCTTTTGAGGGAGAAAACCCTCCCTAGGGTTTCTTCCCTCTTGTTCTTGAACCAACAACACTTATGGACCAGAGAGGAGGCTTGGTAGTAGCCCTCAAGCTTGGAAGAATGACTAGATATTTGGAGAAGAAGATTGAGACCCACCATGGCCATTAAAGTTTCTTCTTTCTCTTTTCTCATGTTTTATCCTAGATTTGTGATGTACCAAACCTTTATTATGCTTTAATTTCATAGTCTAGGGTTTTGGCTATATGTTGGACATGAAGCTTATATTTAAATGTTAATTTCCTTTTTCTATTATTTCCATGTGATTGCATATCTATTAATTCATGCTTGGGTGTCATTAGCATGTTGATTTCTAGCTAATCTCAACACGATATGGGTCCTCATGTAGATCCGAGAAGGGGCGAGAGAGAATTCGACATGTATGAATTAACCTAATTAACCAGGTGGTGCAGAAATCATCAGTAATTAGGAGGCGTGTGAGATTCTTAGGTCTTAAAGAATCTCTAATGCTTGGGGTTGAGCTGAGAAGCAAAAGACCTAGTATTAGTTGGTAGCTCATTTGACCTTGAGAGAGGCTTACAATTAAATTAGGCAAGAGTCACCTTGGAGAGATTTCTTAAGAATCAATAGAGTCGAATTTTGACTTAGTAAAAAGAGGATTGTCTAATTGCACCAAATACCCTAGGAATTCATCATCTCTTGATATCCCTTAGTTTCACAGTTCATTAGTCAGTTAAGCTTTCATTAGTTTAGTTTAGTTTAACTTCTATTTCAATTCATCTATTTGACTATTTAGATATTAGAGAAGCATTCTAATTTTGGTACTTAGCATCCCCATATTTCCATGTGGATCGATATCTATACTTAGGTACACTTTATTACTTGACAAGCGTATACTTGCTCAGAATAGGTGTTCTTTTTTATATTTTTCTGCATATTCTTAATACAAAACACGAATACACCTATGAATGCAAGACAATCAAGAACCTGCGGAATAGGACACAACCAAAAAATAGAAACAAAAATAAAATAAACAAATAAACAAAAAATAATAACTAAGAAAACAAGAAAGAATTAACTATATCCAAATCAAAGTAGAATTATTTCAATTAACATCAATAGTGTGTCGTAGTCCCCAACAACAACATCACAAACATGTTTGCTTTTCTACGTGCAATTACTCACCGCAATTATACGGATCGTGCAAGTAATAAAGTGGATTTAGCAAGTCTAGATTTTCGAACCCACAGGGACTAGGTTTATTGATTATCGATCTATTTTAACCCTAAGTTTGTTTGGATGACAATTAAAAGTGATTTTGAATTAACATAATTATTGAAATTATCAACTCATGAGAAAGATCTAGGGTTTCTAGTTTCACCTAGGTTAATCCCAATGACTAGGGCATGAGAAAGATCATTGCTTCTCTTTCCACTGCTCTTATCTCATGAGCAGTGTGCATTTTTCTTTCCTGTTTGTCCATCCTGTGCATGATGGAATCTAACTTTGCTTCCATAGCTGTCATTTTACTCAGCTCCATGACCCCTTTTCCTCTACTATTACCCCTTGAAAACTCAGATGGAGCCTTCATATTGCACTTGGCCAGGTCTTTTATCAGATCCCTAGGGCCTCGCTTTCGCTTTTTCTTTTGAATGCTCCACAAAGATGAAGCATCAATGATGCCCTTAGATGTATCATTTAAGGCATGATACACTATATCCATCTGAGTATTTAAATCAATTCCATGCATCGGGCACCTCTTCAGCAGCCTCTTGAATCTCTTCCAAGCTATGTATAGGCTCTCATCTTCCCCCTATTGGAACACTATGATCTCATTCCTTCTCTCAGAGGTGAGAGATGGGAAAGAACTCCGCCGCATGCTTCCAACAAATTCTTCCTAGCATCAACCTAACCACATGGTAAATGACTCATACCATGTGGCTACTAAATCCTTAAGGAAGAGATGCGCTTATCACCTCCGGCCTCACTCCATTCGCCAAATCTTCACCGTATTTTCCATCCCGAGAAATCTACCTGTGTGCTTGTCAGGTCTTCGCGGTGGTCGCTGAACCGATGCCGCCGCACCATAGCTATCAAAGCCGCCTACCGGGGTTGCTCGCGATCCGCCAGGCTGTTTGATTGCGTAATATTCTTCCCGAATGATGGGCCTTCCATAAACCTTCACCTGTGTTAGTCACAGGAGGCCTTCGGCCGCCGCCCTTTGCTCCTCGGTCGGGTCATGTCTTTCATCCGCCATGGTTGCGCTTTCCGCTCTTCGCCTTTCTAAGCTTCTAAGAGCCTCTTCCACTTAGTGTCTCGCTGGCAACAAAGTTCAATCTCCGCTTCCTCGCGGCATTAAAGGATCTCCAAATTGAAACACACTCAGATTAATAGATTAGTGGAACTACAAAAATTATTTTCAACATGGTTGTTAAAGATCGCTGGCTTGCACAGCCCACCATTGTAAGTCGCTGGGTCTTTCTTTATAAAATTTTAGAAAAATGTCCAAATTAGCATTTCCCTCTTTTTTTTAGAATATTGATCTATTCAATCCTTTCAATCCCCGGCAACGGCGCTGATTCGTGCCACATTAGGTGTTTGGAATCAACAAAATTTATATCCTAAATCCTACTGTCGTAGTCAAGCTACTGCAGTATAGTGGCTCTAGGATCGAACACAAGGATGGGTTTTCTTCTTACAAATTGATTTGCAGTGAATCAAAATGGTGAATTTCAATTTGGATTTTAAGGCTTGGTAACAACAGGGGAGTTGGATGGTGCAGATTGAAAATAAAATAAGTAAAGAAAAATGTAAAATAGAACCCCTTGAAGTGCCTGCCACCGGGGTTTGTGGTTTTAAGGCAACCAACATGTCCTCGGGTCTTTTCCTCTCTGGGCTGGGAGGATGACATAGTCATTTCCCGAACCTGGATCTTCATTTAGCTTTTAAACCTAAACCCCAAAATTTCCCTTCTTGAAACATAGATGACCAGACAATGTCCTTAATCTATGATAACATATCTCAAAACTCACCCTACAAGAACTAATAGGAAACAACTAACTCGGATACAGGGATCTAGTGATAAGCATCCACTATAATCAAAAGCTACAAATACACGTTAGTGAGGGTGTGCCTAGAGATTTAAACCTAGGGATTGAGAGAAATAATAAACATAAATACCCATAAATGCGTATGCTTAAAAATGAGAACCGTGAGTTACCTCCAAACTGGTACCTAATGGCCTTCCTCTTCAAGGAGGAAGAGGTCTAGCCAACCATCCTCTGAGTTGTCATCCTCAGAGGAGTGTTTGGTAGCCAAGAAAGAAAGAGAAAAGGAAAGAAAATGGAGAAAGGAAGCAGCGGGGAAACTGTTGCCCGCTCTCTGTATTGCCGATGTGAAGTGATTTATCGTTTTGTACAAACTGAGGCTTATATATGCTCAAAGTCAAGGGAAATTACAAAAGAATCCAAGATCGGAAGGTATTACAAGGGATAATATCGGAAGAAACAAAAAAATGTAACAAAAAATCGAGGCATCAAAAGCAGTATAGGTCAGCCGATGAACAAGGTCAGAGGATGCACAAGTACCGCAGAAAGCATTCCGTAATGCTCCATTTTCTTCTCGCTTTCTACTATTCTTTCCTCCGGGTCTTTGATCTACAATACCGAGTTTGACTTGAATTCCCCGTGCTTGATCGACTCAACAATTTTTTGCATAATTAGCTCGCAAAAACTGTAAAATTTGCCACAAAATGCGATCATTAGAATAGTAGGGACCTTAATGTGCAAATCGGGTTAATTAGAATTATTAGTACAAAAAAAGCACTCAAAACCTATAATAAATAGGGTTCAAAATAGCACTTTTTGAGCACTAATCAGGCGCCATAAAACTTGTTTGCCTTTTTCCATATAGACTAAAAACCCCCTCAAATTCACATAGTTACAAGAGCCTTACACTTCTCTTGCAGCCATGTCACTTTGGATAAACTTGCTCGATTAGTCAAACTTTCTGGTGTTCAAGATTTTAAAAATGGGTCTAGTCTATGACACTACAAGTGCACAGGTCATACAAGTAGTAAAATCTGAATGTAAGTCCAGGTATCATTCCCACAAAGATTGATAAGAATTTGAAATCAACTACCCCAACTACTGAAGTTCTATGCTATTTGGACTAAAAACTAATAGTGAAAGCTTTATCTAGAAAAATAAAGATCCTAGACTATTAACTAAAAATATAAACTGAAATAACATGAAAACAACCAAAAAAATAAAGAATAAAATACTGGACCGAATCTGTTCCCTGTGCGAAACGAAAACTATCAAAGAATTACAATGAAACAACAATTCCCCGCATGAAAGTACATTGCTCGCTTTATCGATGGATCCGATTTGTCCAAGATTGCCTAAATGTTGCGCTTGGATTTCCATATTCATCGGGTTAGAAGCCCCGTTTCTCTCAAGTCAAGATCGAACTAGTTACTTGGTATTTCTAATCTCTTGCAAGATCCGGTATTTTTATTTCTCAATACTTCACACCCATTTTCGATGACTGCAGATCTATTTCCTTCTCGTGATTTTTGCAAAGTTCTACCACTTAATTGGTGGCTCATCCTTCGGGATCTATTGGTTCTTCCTTTTCCCTTGATTAGATCTCACTAACACGTATCGAGCTTCCCCTTTAGGATTGAGGTGAACTCTCTTATTATTTATATTGTTAAATACCCTCCAACTTCAATTATGAAGAATTAGGATTTATCAAAATGAACTTTCGAGCTCAAAGAAGCTTCATCAATGGTATTCTAACATACCCATAAGTGAACGCTCGCCTCTCAGAATCTCCAACTCTATGTCACGCTACATAAGCATTCGAAATCGAGCAAGATACACTCCTTAAACTCGGTATTCTGACTACCATCGGGAACTGAGATTCAAAACAACACCAAGTAAATAAATCACAACCCAAATAATTTCTAGATTTTTGCAAAGATCAGAATTCAACGGAAAATCGAATCCAGTTGAGTCATGTTCTACTCATCGCATCAATAACAATAATGGAGCATCGATCAAGTACATCCAATGTAATCGCAATTAAACTAAGAAGAAATGAATTCCAGAAATTTCTCTAGATTTCACAATTTTCAGGCAGTAATTTTAAGAAGAAAATAACAGAAATAAAAATCCATCTTCAATCGTTTCTGCACAGTTCACCGATTCAGATCTTGAAAAGAAAAGAAAATAAAGAAAAGAAAAGAAAATCTACTCTAAACTATACAATGAACCCTTCTTCTCTCCCAGTTCTGGGTGTCGAGAGTGAAAAAGTTAGAGGTTACTTTACTATTCTAACACTGTCTATTTATATCTGTCAAAAGAAAATGTGTCGAATGCACAAAGATCCAGGTAGAATTCCCATAAGAAAAAGCCCAGATTACTGTCTCAGGTCGCGACCTTGGGTTGATGTCTCGACCTGGATTCCCTTTATTTGCTCCGGGCTCATTATGACTCAGGTTTCTTAGTTGCGACTGTGCTCTCTTACAACTGTTGATTAAGGATCGCGACCTCAATTATGGTCGCGACCTCTTTGGCTCAGTTGTTCTCAAGAATTGATGTCGCGACCATAGTCTCACATCGCAACCTCGTTGTTGTTCCCTTCTGCTGCAATTCTAAGTCACGACTTCAATTTTAGGTTGCAACCTCCTTTTAGTTATCACCACTTTAGTTCTGAGTCAGGACTTCCTTTCCTTGTCGCGATCGCACGCCGCGACCGCTTTTAGGGTTGGCGCATCATTATTTATGTTTCTACCGCTCACCTCGTGTCGTGACTTTCTTTTTCGTGTTACACTTTTTGGTCTTCCTTGATATGTTCGCACTTCTAGTCGCGACCTCAATAATTGTCATGACGCTTTGATAAATTTCTAGCCTTTAAACCTACGTGATTCCTCAATATGACGTCGCCACCACGCTACTTCCTTCTCGCGCATTGTCCATTGTTTAAACATAATCGCGACTCCAGATGTTGATGTCACAGGTATTCAGGTCGTGACCTCGTTGATTGGTCGCACCCTCGGGGGTCCTTGAATAAAGTGGTCAGAACTTCAATTTCTTAACCTGACTTCTCGTCAAATCTTCGTTTCCTCGTCGCGGACTTGAAATACACGTCACGACCTAGAATAAGGTTTTCATTGAAGCACTAGTTGCAACCTCATTTCTCTACAACAACTTCCTTTGTGGCTTCATCAGATCAAAGTCATGACCTCGATCGCCGCGACCTCGCCGCCTTGAATAACTTTTTCAGATCAATCCAAACTTTCTTGGTCGCAACCTCATTAACTGGTCTTGTGATGCCAGACCTAGAAATAATCGAACAAACGATAGCCCTCGTCGCAACTTCCATTTTCAAGACACCCTCCTTTCTTCGCTCTCGTGCTGAATTCTTCCGCTTTTGCCGATTTTCGTCACAGATTTTTTGCAAAATTAAATTTGAGTAAATTACCCAAGTTTCTGCATATGAATCAACAATTATCTTGTAATATACTCAGAAAAATGGATTAAAAATCAAATGAGTTTTTAGAATCATCAATAAGGCGGCTTGTGGAGACTTGAATAAGGAGAATTGAAAACCCAGCTCCAACGTCGTGACGCCCCAACATAGCGATGTTCCAACGTCGCGACGCCCCAACATCGCAATGCCCCAATGTTGCGACGTTCCAACGTCTTAATGTCCCAACGTCCTAACGTCGAGGCCACGTGACGTGCCAATCTTCTTCAGGTCATGACGTTCCAACGTCACAACGTTACGATGTTGTGAGGTTTCCTAGACTTAATCGGCGAGATTATGAGATATAAATGAGGATGACCTAGTTTTCGAGAAGATAAGGGGGTTACGGACGGACGAGAATAGAGATGATATATGATTAAATCAAGACACCGTGTTCACTCCTATATTTTTTATTTCTTTTCTTGCACATTTAATGATTCAAAAATCTATGGTTCTAATGAACATCATTATGTTCTAGATCTATTTCTAGGGTTTTATCGTAACCTTTCTACATTTGTATGGATTAATTACTAATTTTGTTTCTATTCAATATATTAATGGATTTCATATCGACTTACTCTATTTCAGTGATTTAATTACATGGTGATGTTTGGCCAACATTGGCATGGTTTTGTTGCGAATTTGAGATCGAGAGATAAAGACTCCCAAGGATATGAGTAGAGCAACACTTGGATAAATTGGTGAATAGAGATATCTGATTATTGCCCAAATAGTGCTATTCTATGCCCTATTTATTACAGGTTTTGAGCACTCTTTGCATACTAATCAACCGAATTAACCCGCGGTATCGCAAGGTCCGAACGAGCCATTGATCGCTTTTATAAATTTTGTTGTTTTATGAACCAATCATGCCAAAGTTTTTGAATCAGCTCAATCACGGAGAATCCAAGTTAAACTCAGAGCTATTGGTCAGAAAGCAAAAGAAGAAAGCTGTGGAAAAAAGCAAAAAAGGAACATCCTTGCAATTTCTCAAGGGTTGCGAAAATTTTGCAGCCCCTGCGAAAGTTGTTTTCTAGTTTGACTTTTTCTTGCATTTTTTCATTTTCCGACCGCTCTTCATGTAATAGAGGCCAACAATATATTTCTTGTAATTTTGCATAGTCAGCACTACATATAACTTTATGCTACACTCGTAACGAGATCTGATCTAATTTTATTATAAGATTTTGGCACTGCTTCTCAGTAGCTCCCCGGGGCTTCTTTTTCTTCACTTTCCCTCACTTTCTCTCATTTTCTCACCAGCCAAACAGCCTCTAAGGATGACATCTCAAAGGATGAGCAGTTAAACCTCTTCTTTCCTCGGAGGAGAGGGCTACTAGGCAAGGGATCCAAGGTGAAATGAGGGTTCTCATGTTTTTAACGTAGGTATTTACTATCATATATGTGTCTCCTTCTAAACCTAGGTTCATATCCCTTAGACGCACTTTGAATAACCTGTACTTGGCAATCTTTTAGGGTTCAGTGGATGCTTATTGTTAGATCCATTGAGATTCGGTAGTTGCCATTAATTAGTCATTTTAAGGTGAGGCAAGGAGATAAGTTTTCATTGTTGATTCGTGCCACAGTAGGCTGAGCTAAAATCAACAAAATTTATATACACCTAAGTTCCTACTACTTCCGTAGTCAAGCTACCAAAGATAGTAATTGTGGCCTAACACGGGGATGGGTTTTCATCCTAAGAATGATACGTATGAGTGTAAAAAGGTAAGGCTTATTCGACTTTTGATTTGAGCCTAAAAACAAAGGAAGTAGGTTGAAAATCGAAATTGTAAAACCGAAAGTGAATTGTGAAAAGTTAACTTTGAAGACGAGGTCACCAATTTGCAAATTAGGGCAAACAAGGTCCTCGGGTTTTATCCTGCTATGACAAGCAACCCATACCCCCGCACAACTATCTATGTTTAATCAGCAACCTCACCCTAACAACAACTCCTATTTGAGTCAACACGTGCAAAGATGCAGCTACGGCCCTTCGCTTGAAACCCTAGCATTAAATATCATTTCCGTGAGGCTCAGAAGACCATCTAATGAACCACAAGGCATCTAGCAACAAGTATGCACTGTGATCCTAAAGCATGGAGAGTATCGTCAAAATCAATAACATTCAAAGTTATTCAACCCTAAATTTGAGAAGATGAGGACTATAAATACAAGACTGGGTGACTTTCTCACATCAAGAGACAACATGCATATGCCCCACAACCAAGCTAGCTTCCTTCATCTTTCAAAGAAAGGAGGTTTAGCCAAGCATCTCGAGTTGCTGTCATCCTCAAGAGGTGCTCATGCTCAGAGCAAGGGAAAGAGGAGAGAGAAGAGAGGAAAATAAAACCCTAACTAAAATACGAGACTTTATTTACAAAAATGAAAACTTACAAATTCTTCTCTCCCCCAAATTGTTTCTCCAAAATTCTCTATATATTGATTACAAAAAGAGAGGGGTTTATATAGGCCACCTCAATACATGAAAATACCAAAAAGCCTACAAATTTGGCCAAGTTAAAGGACAAGAGAGTAATACAACAAATTTGGAGTCAGTTAGCATTAAATACAAAAAACATGACGAGGCAAAGGAATTTCTCGCTAGAGTGAAGAATTGGCTAGGTAGTTTAAAATCACAAGGCATAGCTTAAAATAGGAAATTTCGCTTAAGGTTTGGCACTTTCACTAGCCAATTTGGCTAGCTAGCTTAAATTTTCGAGTAGCTTAAATCATGAAATTTCTACTAGAACAAGCTCAGCTTAAAACTCCTCGGTGTCTAGCTTAAAATCAATAATTTCGCTGAATCCATGAAATTTTCAATTAAACCCGCGTAAATTTCGCAATCCCAAATAAATCTTTCGCAGCTTAGCTTAAAAACGGCCGGGGTTTGCCGATTTTCACCGCTTGCCTCCTGCCTTCTATCGCATCAATTTTTCTTCACTTTGCCTTTAGTTTTCATTGACTTAGGCTGGTTGATGGCTGACACTTGAGTTCAAACTTCATGATTCATCATACATCCCGACATGGAACTTCTTAAAGGTTTCAAACACCCGCAAACAACCAAAAATAATTTCATCATAGTGGTACTAAGAAGACTAACACTTCAATCGGTATATAAATGACATGACACGCAAAGCACTCAAAACCTATCTAATATAAATTCAAAATTGCAAAATTGCACTTTGGGCGTAATCACACCCAATAGAAGCGTTGCTAGTCCTTACTTGATCAAAACTAAAAGGAGATGCATGTGGTGATTTTCAAAGGTTATGATTGAGGTATATGTACATATAAACATTGCTTTTAAAATGAAAAATTGAAATCAAGTTTGAACATCGATATGGAAATAACCAAAAAGCCGTACTAAATAATTGCAGGTCAATATTGGATCCATGACTCAGCTTTGAATTTCCACCTAAAGTCTATTGTTCTTTTATGTAACCCGGTCTGAGTGATAAATTACAAATTTGTTCCCTCCCCCGACCCTAGCAACGACATGGCCTTAGAAGTTGTTGGACAACCTAGATAGGACTGAATTTTTCTTTCTTTTCAAGCTATATTGTAGGATGCAATGCTTAAAATTCGAGTTCAAGTCGGTATAGCGAGGGTCATAGATGACTCCCGACCCGATTGGGTTTAGGGCATCGAGCGAAAGGATCAATGACCACTAACTGCAAAGGCTTCACCTCGGACTCAGAATGACTTGAAAATCAAGCACCACCTACAATTCGTTGAACTCTACCTATCCACCCATGTAGCAGACACAAAATCGATGACTCTGACGGTGTAAGGCTTAGGGCATCGGGTTTGAAGGCTCGCCATACACCCCTCGGGTAGTGCTCGGGTTTGAGACCAAAACTTCACGATTTTATTTTTCTTTTTCTTCTTTTCTTTTTCTTTTTCTTTTTCTTTTCTTTTCCTTTTTGGAAGACTACATTGGTCTTCAACTGTGGGTAACACAAACCTATCCTAGGTTGGCTTTGCAAAGCGAAAGGAGGTATGCAAATTCACAACCTATTGAAATAATGAGTGCGGTGTGAATTAGCCCTAAGGGAATGTTGAGTTGAGCATGCTAGAACTTCAGCGACCAATAATTCAAACATGGAATTCGTTTCTAACATAAAGATGACAGTGATTCAATTTCCCCTGACATAAAAACAGATTCGATTGTCGATTTGAAGCAATTCCAATTGTTCAATTGAAAAGAAAATCACTTACACATGGAAAAGGCCGCAAAACATGATGATATCTGAAGTCTATGTATATATCTTGAATAGCTTTTGATATAATAAATAGCCTAGTACATGCACTCTGAAAGCTAAACACAAAAATATCACGCCTACTATGGCTAATACATAAATCTAATCAAAATCGGTAGGCGGAGTTGATAAAAATTTGGTAACTATACAAAAAAATGTAAAGCTGTACCACCTGCTTCTTTGTGGTGGTGGTGGTGAGTGGGCACGAAAGGCTGCAACAGCTGCGTCAGAGAACATCAGGGCGGCGTGCGTATTGGGCCTCTCTACGATCGGGGACACGAGGGAAGACCCCGGATGCGTCATGATCTGTTTGAAAACATAGGTAACCTTTGGATCGACCTACGATCCTGGAGTTGCATCTTGGGGAGTACACTTTGTGTAGTTTGCTAGTGAATAGATATAGCATCCATCACACGAATTTATCGTATTTGGCATGGATGTACTCAGACGAATGGTGTCTTTGAAGTGGATGGAAATTTGGGAGTATTTCTTTGCGGTTCTTGATGTAGTACGTGGAGGAGGGATGAGGTGATATCACGTGGAGCAGGACTCTCTTGTATCCTCGGGCTCGGGGGGCGGGTATATCATACGTGGTGGTCCTCGGCCTCTGACCGGTACCTCTATCACAGTCACGTGGTCGTAGGTGGAAGATACGGGCATAGTCATCACCGCTCAACGGCATGACCGAAGGAGCATCTAATCCTCATCTCTATCCTCATCCTCAGGAAATCCCATATGCTCGCGAGAACAGGAGAGTGAGTCACGGCATCGATAGTGGAATGCTCTACGCTTTCGTACCGGAGTCCTTAGATGGACCTTCTCCTCGAAATGTAGCAAGGAGGTCATCACCCATTTCGGAGAATTTGTTGATATCCCTCAGAGATCACGTTAAAGAGCCTCGAAATATGGCTCCCCTGGCTGCATGTAATCTTCTGTGAGGAATAAGCTCGTCCCCAGACAAATGGTCGATCGGCGACATATGGCGAAGGAGGCGCCTCCTTTTGTAAATCTTTGGTCAGTGATGGTGTCTCGGCCGATTAACCGAACCATCTGCGATGAGGCTGGTGGGCTGATCCTACGTAACCCCTACGCATTGGTCGGCGGTATACACAGGCCAAGAGCTGCCGAAATATCGGCCACTCACATTTTCCGCGGCGATCATCAAATCTTGAACTAAAGCTCACCTTGGACCTAGCACTTTCGAGGATGTCATGGGCGATAAAGCGCATCCTTTACTCGTGGGTAGTAATGCGCCTCGGGGTCGTGAAGGTAATAGTGAATGCTCGATCAGCCTCATGGACTCCGGTATCACGGGATCGACCCTCGGTGCGGGGACCGTCGTGGTACGGCCTCTGATGGAGACGGTCTGCAGTGGAGTCGTACATTCCCCGAATGGGGTTCCGCATAAGCGATGGTCGAATCCTCGGGCGGGCGGCGTGGGGTGATGAAGTCGCCTCGTAGGTCTGTTGGTGTGACTAAGGTCGAGAAGAGATGACTCTCTGGGCCGATGTGCGGGCAGCATGAAAATGAGACCCTCTGGCTCTCTCGGGGCACGGTGATGGGGCCAGGGTCAATCAGTCATCTGATATCGTGAAATCCTGTGGCTCTTAGTCTTGCCTCGGGGACCGGTGATAGTGCTGGTCGGGACCGGCTGGGGCTGGGGCCTCGGGTGTCTTTTGAATCGACCCGCCCAGTAGGAAGGCGGGACCCACCAGTATGAACCATGCGAAATCCCCGAATACTACTCTGGAAGGGCTGCACTCAGAAATGTAACTAATGCTGCGAATACAGGCTGAGGCTCTCTAGAGGCGGCGAATCCCTCACAGAAAACGGTAGATGGGCAGGCTCGCGACTGCGGGGTCACCGACTCTGTAATATGAGTAAAGCTCGGTAGAGGATCGGCGCGAGGCGGGCAAAAATAGATGGACCCGGGGCTCGAGGGTCTGGCCGCGATGAAGCTCAATGAGTATAGGCGAGTATCTCGGGGTGAAGGTGGTATAGATGCGGAAGCGATTGTGCGAGAGCAATGCGGCTCGGCGATGGCGGTGGAACGGACCAGGCCTGGAACCTTGCCAGTGATGACCCGGGGCTCGGACGTGGTGCGCGCGGCTGGGCGGCGACCGTGGAGCTCGGACCAGGAATCGGTCGGAGCTCGGTGTTGAGGCTGGGGTGCGAGGCGAGGGCGGGATGCGTGGGGGCTATGGCGGCGGCGGCACTAAGCGGCTCGGTCAGACGGAGGGCCGGCTCCTGCGATTAGTGAGGCGGTGCGAAATTTTGGAGACTCGGGAGGCTTCATTTGGAAGCCGCTAGGGGAGGGGAAGTAAAAGTGACTGTTGGCTATCCCCCTCCCGGGTTTATCTCTGAACCAACATGGGCGTAGGAAGGTCTTCCACGCGTTTTACGCTATTTTAATGGTGGAAATCAAGCAGAAGTACCTTACACATTTCAAAATTGTAAATTAATTAATAATATATAAAATAAAAATTATTATTATAAAATTTTATATATCTTGTAATTAAAATTTAAAACACAATACTATACTATACAAACTAAATTACTAGAAAATAGAAAAATGCTAAGTTAAAATTTTAGAAAAATAGCGAAACTATCAAATTAACTAACCCAAGAGCGAGAAAGTAAAATTATTGGAAATTTGCAATTCGGTTTTTAGAAACAGAACAGTTCAATCTCAAAATTACTCAAGGGGTGGGAGAATGATCTCCTCGACCCGTACGATAACTGGGCTGATTCCATTTTGTTGGTGCAGCGAATGTTGATGCGCTCCCTCAGCGTGGCTTACGAGATTGAGCGAGTTGGCTTGCACGAGTTGGTGTTGATGAACAAACCTTCTTCATCTTGTTGGTGATCTCTCCTGCCCGATTCCTGGACACTTTGCTCTGCTGCGACCATTTGAAACAACTTCGTAGTTGTGGATTTTCCTGTTCTAGCAACTCTTGCATTGTTGGATGAAGATGTTCAACTCCATAGTCATGTTACCAAAGGTAAGTTGCATGACTCCATTAAACAATTTATTATTGCATTGGTATTAGCCGAGAAATGGTCTTCCTAAGATGATTGGAACATGATTGGGTTCACTTGCAATTGGCTGATGTCAGCACTACAAAATCTTGGGTAGTGGAATTTGTCCTGGCCACCACCAAGACATCTCGATTTATCCTTAGGGATTTTCAGCGTCTGTCGGTGATGATAGTGTGATATTGGTAGGTTTAAGTTCACGAGCCTAGCGCTTATATGCGAATCTGACGTGGGTTTCACACGGCTCCTAAATCAAGCAATGATTTGTCTATGCAATTCCACGATATTGACTGAAATTGTGGGAGATCCTTGATCCTTGTATTTGACGGAATTGTTTGCTTTGGATTATAGCGACTTGCTCGGTGAGAAATACCTTCTTCGATACTAATCCCTTCTTGGTATTGCAAAGATCTTTTCAAAATTTTATAGCGAGGACTTGTTTGATTATGTCAAAATTATATTAACCTTCACTTGCCTTAAGACCTCTAAAATGCACGCTTCTTTGAGATGCAACAACTACTTACCTCTAAAGAAGTGCTTGGCCAAAAATGGAGGGTGGTATACGGTGGTATTTCATTGAATCTTCCTTTAGGAGAATATGCTTGAGGCTGCATTTCCTCTCCCACCCCGATTGGATTCTTCAACGGGGGCTTTGGCATGGGTTGTCGACCTCTTTTCCTCTCGGGGTGAATTATAGCCTTAACCTCGACCATTCAGAGATTGTTGGATGATCTACCTCATGGATTCCTTTGGATTTGGAAGTGTTTGTGATGGAAACCTCCTTTCTCTTGTACCTCCCCATGACTTGTTGATCTTGGTGATTGAGATCACGTAGGTTGTCAATTTTGGTTGAGGATTGCTCTCAAACCCGTCTATTCTCTTGTCGATTATACTTTCTGATGTCAATCCTTTGTGCAATTTACTTACATTGATTCCTTTGTTCTCAACAAGTTGCCTACCACCTTACTCGGAATTCAATATGGCTTGTTCTGGAGAAGAGGATGATGGTTGTTGTATTGTGAGGGAACAGCCCGAGTTTGGCACAGGGGTACATAGGCGGGAGGTTGGGTCTCCGCTGAGAGGTTAGGAGTGATTCCTCGATTAGGTGTAGGTATTTTCCATATGGAGCATTAGTTGTTGTGGCTTATGTTGTCTACGATGTTTGCACATTCGACATCAAATCCTTCTTCACGGGGCCATAGGACATGGATTACTGCGGGTGCACGGGGATTGGAAATTGGTGCGGGGATTGTTGTTGGTATGTAGGATTACCCGATGCTTGCATGCACCTCTTGGGTTGTTGCCTTGAAGCTCCTCCAGCTTTCCTTGCCTGGGTTGAAATCCTGGCTCTCATCTCGGCCCTATGCAGCGGTGCATACATCCCACCCCTTGGGTTAACTATGGGTCTCATCCTTTCCAATTCTCTGGGTTCAGGCTCATCCAGACCCTTAGAAGTTTCGATACGTAATTTAAAAAATCCATGGCTTAAATCGGGATGCTTACTTAAAAGTCTCCTCCACACATGGTTTTCAATTTGCCTCATGGCGAGACATACCACCGTAGAAGTGGTTCTGACATCAGTATCAAACCCATGATGTGGGCGAGCGATGGTTTCCATAAATCTCTCGATTGGTAAATCTACGCCATCACGGGGCATAAAGGTATAAATTTGTCTCTTCAAATTATTAGTCTTATGAAACGAAGAACTTCTTGGGAGTGCACTGCCATTTCATTGATTCGAATGGTTCTAGGCCTCTGATAGGTTGAGCCATATCTTGGCCTTGTCCTTTAGAGTCAATGGAAATGCTTTTAGCTTCCAGCAAATCCATGTCCATCATACCTTCCTTGAAAGGTAGTGCAAACCTCCTCTCAAAATCCTAATATGAGTGTATGGATTTTCATTTTCCATACCATGATATGTGGGAGTAGGGTGCAAAAATATGGCCTCGGCTGCTACATCTTCGACGGGAGGAATGATACGGGATGGGGCAACTCTAGGAGGGTGGATGTGATCCTCCCATGGTTCTATAAAACATTTGGATTCATTGGGGTTCAGTGACTCTGTTGTTCTTCGGTGTTAGTGGATCCATGGTATCGGTGTGGCTGCCCGACCACTAGCTAGGTCGAGTTATTATTGCCATCTATGCAATCTACACGATGTGTCTCTATCCTTTGTTGCATAAACACCTATTACAAAGATTTAGAGACATGTGAAAAGCGACTGAGCTTGCAAAAGATTAAAGTTAAATAATTAAAGAAATGGCCCAAAGCGAAGCAGTCACGATCAGCTGCAAAGTAATGAAAATGGCGGTTCTATATTTGAGTGACAAAGAGGTAAAAGGTTACCTTCATGTGATGTTGATCACAAGTACATGACTTACCATTAGTAGTTTGGCACCATCCCGACAACGGCGCCATTTGATTCGATGCCACGAGTGGCGAGTACAAAAATCAACAAAATTTATATACACCTAAGTTCCTACTACTGCGGTAGTCAAGCTCTTTGCGATATAGTGAATCTAAGTCGAACACGGGGATGGTTTTCATCCCCAGAATAATCACAGCGTGAGTGTAAAAGGTAAGGCTTTCTATTTGGACTTTTTGGATTTGCTTCAAAAGCAGTGGAAGTAGGTTGAAAGGCGAAATTATGCGCGAAAGTGAAGTGTGAAAAAAGTTAACTTTGAAGATTTAGGTCACTAACTTGGTAAATTAGGGCAAACAAGTGTCCTCGGGTTTTATCCTCGCGTTATGACAAACAACCTATAGTCCACAGCATACTTGGGATCCCCATGTTTAACTAGCGAGCCTCACCTAACAACAACTCTGACTGAGTCAGCACGGTTATGCGGCTATGGCCCTTTCAGTTTGAAACCTGGCATTAAATATCATTCGGAGGCTCGTAAAGACCATCTAATGAACCACGGTGCATCTAGTAATCAGTATGCAGCTGTATCCTAAAACATGGAGAGTATTGGCCCGAATCGATAACATTGAGAAATTTATTATTTTAATTTGAGAAGATGAGGACCATAAATACGATTACTGTGACTTTCGGTACAAGAGGACAACATGCATATGCCCCCTGACCAAGCTAGCTTCCTTCATCTTGAAGAAAGAAGGAGGAAGCAGCACGATCATGGGATCAATCTATGAAGGGTTTGTTTGAGGAAGGCAAGGAAGAAGGGAGGAGATGGACACTAACTGGACTGCAGTTGTTGATAGAACACAAATTCTTCTCTCCCCCCAAGGTGTTTCTCGAAATTCTCACATATTTATTACAAAAAGAGGGGTTTATATAGGCCACCTCGATACATGAAAATACGAAAAAAGCCTACAAATTTGGCTAAGTTAAGACAAGGAGTAATACACGAATTTGGGTGGTTGCATTAAATACAAAACATGACGGGCGGAGTGAATTTCGCTAGGAGTGAAGAATTTCGCTAGGTAGCGAAATCAAGAGGCATAGCGAAAATAGGAAATTTCGCTAAGGCTTGGCAATTTCGCTAGCTAGCGAAATTTCGCTAGCTTAGCGAAACACACATTGAGTATGAAATCATGAAATTTCGTTAGGAGTGGTCTCTCGCCAACCACAGTGTCTAAGCGAAATCCACGATTTCGGAACTTGTGAAAATTTTCGCTAAACCTGCGGGCTTTATGATCAATGAGATTTTCGAGCAAGCGAAAAGTGCTGGTTTCTTGATTTTCCTTTGCTTTGCCTCTGTCTTCTCTTGCATCGATTTTCTTTCCCACTTTGCCTTAGTTTTTCATTGATTCTTGGGATTTGGTTGATGGGTGACACTTGAGTTGAGCTTCATGATTCATCCTTACATCCAGATGTGAACTTCTAAAGTGCTCGAACACACCTTAAACAACCAAAATACCTAAATGGCAAAGTGGTACTAAGAAGACTTGAACACTTCAATTGGTATAAATGACATGATAATGCGCAAAAGCACTGAAACCTATCATAATATAGGGTTCAAAATTACACATTATTTTATTTTTATTTATATAACTAATCGGTGTGGGACCTTTATTACTGTAAATCTTTATTTTTTCAAAAGAAACATTGGGGTCAAGGCTTTGTAGGAACAAATGAAGATCGGGTTACGGAGATGACTATAGGTCATCACTCTGACCCAGAAAGGGCAGGGACCCCTCAGTTACCTTTAGAACCCAAACCCAGTAGCCTGATACTTCAAGGAATTCTATTTTACATTTTAACTTTTTTTACTTTTAGTTTCACCATCTAAACCCACTGTTTTTATCAAACCCAAAATTCAAAATAAATTCACCATTTTGAACCTCACTACAAGTCATTTGTGTGAAGAAAATCCATCCATGTGTTCGACCCTAGAGCCACTATACTGTAGTAGCCATGCTACTACAGTAGGAGGAAATAGGTATAAATTTTGTTTATTCCGGATACCCCTACTAGACCTCGAATCAATATTGTGATTCCAAGTGTGGCATTTAAGGTTTAAACATTTAAGCATTTCGGAGTCCAGAGTTTAAGCAGAGATGCAATACACCCTACTAGCGAGATAAGCGAATATACCTCGAGAGAGGATATCTTATAGGCACAATCAACCTGCCAGCGTGGAGCTATTAATATACTAAATGAATAATTTATCTAGGTTAGAATCCATTGAGTGTGGCAGCGGGAAGCAAAACCCTAGTTTCCATTAATAGATTTAGCAAATATTTTAGAGTTAGTTTTTCTCTACGTTAGTCATAATTCACTAGAATTTTAGGTCCAGATAATATTTTAAAAGATGATTTCATTATTTAAAACACTTCTCCTTGTGGGAATGACACATGACAAGCCACTATACTACGTAACCTCGACGCGTATACTTACGCGTACAGGCCTACATTTTAACACAAATCTATACACCTATTAGGAGCCCATCAAGTTTTTGGCGCCATTGTCGAGGAGAATTTTTTGTGTTAATATTGACAACAGCGCACTTAGATATTACTTTGGATCAATTTTGCTTTTTTTGTTTTTTTATTCAATTTACACAAGTGCTCGTAACTTGATACCTGCTTTGCTTTTATTGGTTTTGAAAGGTTGATTTGCGTGCGTACGAGACGAGTCGGGGTAATTCTTCTATTTGATCCTAAGCCAGAGAGAACCGCAAACAGATTACGTAGAGAGAAAAGACAAGAAAAAGCAAGAATTCTAACGATCATGCGAACCGGGAAGAAAAGATCGGGGCGAGGCAGGAATGGCGCGAGGAAAATGGAAGGTAGGAATTATGCCCCCATTACAAAATTCGCCACAGCCAGATGACCCTTATATATGCTACTTGAGGTTGCCCCTACCCCTTGATTTGTTTAGTACGCTATGAGACCGCCCATACAATGACAACTTCAGTTAACGGTAACACTGCGGATGCTTCAGGACATCCGGTTCACGATCGCAGTGAGAATCAGGGCATCCATCTAACAAACTTCATTGAAGTGGCGGCGATCAAATACAATGGTGCAGAAGAAAGCGCTTTGGCTGACGACATACCCATATCACTAAGTGATAAAGGCCAAGCATTAGTTGGCCGAGCCAACCGCCAGTTCCGGCCCTCATGGAATGACTTGGTGCAGAAGTTCTAACAAAGTTCTTTCTCCGCCAAGATCGCAGTTAGTAAGTGCTGCCCCAGACGATTAGTGCAGAGAACCTAGTTGAAGCGTGGGGAAGATTTCGCGAACTATTGGGAGATGCTCACATCAACGGAAACCCCGATGGGATTGGGTCTGCATTTTACCATGAACAGAGCGGGTCTGCACAGAGATGATTCGCGGAATTGCCGCGCCATTCAGAACACCTGCGATGAAGACTCTGAGACCAAAAGCATATGGAATCCTAGAGGACATGGCTACCAATAGTAACCATTGGCCTAGAGATAGGCTAATACCGAGAAAGGATGTGGGAGGTGCAGACACAAAGGTCCTTTAGCACTTTGGTCAACCATGTCTTATGACTCGATGAGCGGTATAGAGCTGACAAGGTATTGTAAATGTTTATTCAAATGACCCTTGGACATGTCGCGAGAATCTGCCAGGACAGCCGCAGTGTTACAAAAATGGCCGGTCGAGACAAATGGCGATCGGCCCGGGCACGATGTCGTCGAATTTTGTCGGCTGCAACAAACGAGGGTCGATATGGAATAACACATGCCAAAACGAGAACCAAGGCCCCGGTGGTGTAATAATCGAATGGTGGAAGCTGTGGATGGAGGAATAATCATAGCGGCGTACCCATCACCCCAGTGACGAATAGTCATCAAAGAAAAGTGGACTTGGAAGAAGCGCTAGATCAAATACTCACTTCCCATCACGGCCTTTATGAATCAAAAACAAGGCAAATGTCTTGAGTCGATCCAACCCCGATTGGATAACCAGGAAGCGTGCGATTGAGAAGAACCCAGTGCGAATGGGTGAATGGCCACTTTGATTGACTAAGAAGCGTGGGTTAGTCTTGAAACAATTCGGTAAACTTCGAGAAGAAGGCAAAGAACATGTTAGGCTATCACCTTAAGAAGTGGTAGAGAGCTTTAGAAGCATCAAACAACCTTTTGATGCGAAGTGGAAACGAGAAAGTAGAACAATAGGCAGAAAGATCAAATGCAAGGGAGCATCCCCGAGAAGAAATCGATAAATCATATGAAGGAAAGAAATGAAAAAAATAATAGCCTAAAATGAACCCTACACGATTCTACGTATCCTCAACGTTTGAAGAAGAATAAGCGAGATAAGTAGTTTACCAAATTTATGGAAGTGCTTAAGAAACTGCATATCAACATTCCGTTTGCAGATATATTGGAACAGATGCCCAGCTACGTCAAATTTATGAAAGATATACTGTCAAGGAAACGATTATAGTTTTAGAGCCGATGAACCTTATCGAATCTCTGCATTATATTTCTTCAGAGGAAACTATAGAAGATGAATGATCGGGCTTAGTTTACAATCCCATGCAAGATAAGGAACTCCGATCTATCAGAGTACATGGGACTTGGAGCCAGTGTTAACCTCATGCCTTTATCTATATTGACAGTGGGATTGGGTGAAGCTGAACCTCGACTATCATATATACAGCGGCGGATAGATCCATTAAAAGCCACGAGGGTGATAGAAGATGTGCTAGTAAAGGTAGACAAGTTTATCTTTCCAACTGATTTCATAGTGTTGGACATGGAAAAAGATAGAGATCTACCCATTATATTGGGTAAACCGTTTTTAGCAACTGGCGGAGCAATGATTGATGTGCAAAGGGGAGAACTGAAATTAAGAGTGTTAGACGATGAGGTCAAGTTCAGTGTATTCATTGTTGTGTGACATCCGCCAAAGAGTGATGCATGCTTTACGATAGAGGCAATAAAGGCTATAGTGTCTATCCAAAATGGTTTGACTAACCCTTGGAGACTAGCCTTGTGTAGATAGATAAGGAAGAACTAGGTGAAGAGGTTGAAGAGTATGTGAAATGGATGGACTCCTTTCAACCGAACAGAAGAAAGTATTACAAGCCCTTGGGAGAGATTACACAGACCTTAGTGCCTTCAATTGAGCGACCACCACAGTTGGAGCAAAAGCTAATACCTAGCCATTTGAGGTATGCTTATCTAGAGGAATCCTCAACCTTACCAGTGATCATATCAATATCTTTGACAGCATTAGAAGAAAACTTTTGGGAAATTTGCTTAGGATCACAAAGATCTTTATTGGATGGTCTCTAGCATGTGAAGGGATCAGCCTACGTATGCCTTAGGATCTTGTTGAAGATGGTCCTGCCACTTCAATGGAAGCTCAAAGAAGACTCAATTCGACCATGAAGGAAGTAGTAAGGAAGGAAGTTTTGAAGTGGTTAGAAGCGAGAGTGATTTAGCCCATTTCTGATAGTTCATGGGTAAGTCCAATACATGTAGTTCCAAAAAAAAAAGGGTCCACAATGATAAAGACATAGAATAATGCATTGCTTCCCTCTGGAACAGTTACGGGGTGGAGAATCTGTATATACTACCAAAAGTTGAATAAGACAACTAGAAAGGATCATTTCCCACTTTCATTCATGGATCATATGCTAGATAGACTGGCAGGGCACGATTACTATTGTTTCTTAGACGAGTATTCAGGCTATAATCAGATCACTATATCCCTAGAGCACCAAGAGAAAATGGCATTCACATGCCCTTATGGTACATTTGCATTCAAGGTTTTCATGGATGACTTCTCAGTTTTGGGGAAGTCTTTTGACAATTGTCTTGAAAACCTAAAGCAAATAATAAGATGTGAAGAAACTAACCTTATGATAAATTGGGAGAAGCGCCACTTCATGGTGAAGGAAGGTATTGTACTTGGGCACCAGATTTCAGCAAGAGGAATCGAGGTAGATAAAGGCAAGATTGAAACAATAAAGCTACCTCCCTCATTTCAATGAAATGAATAAGAAGCTTCTGGGGCGAGGTTTATGAAATTCATGAGATTTTTCCAAAATAGCTAGCCTTTAATGAAACCCTAGTTCAAGGAACGCTTCGAAGATTTGATGATTAGTGTGTCTGGCGTTCTCATTTCTAAAGGAGAAATTGGTTTTCAGCACCAATTGTGGCCAGCCCGAAACTAGGACCTCCCTTGCAGACTATTAATAACAGTCTTGGTGACTTCTGTGACAAGGAGCAATCTTGGGTGAGAGGAAAGGGAAAGGATATTTCAGGTTATCTACTATGTGAGCCGGACTTTGAATGATGCGCAACTGAACTATGCAACAACTGAAAATGAGCTTTTGACAATTGTGTTTGCTTTTAACAGAGTTAGCCAGGTACGACCATTCTGCATAAAATTATCGATGACTAAGGAGGAAGTGGCGGGGCCGATAAGTGGGATGCGCACAAGAGTTTGATCTGGAAATAAAATATAAGAAATGGATTAAAAATCTAGTAGCAAACCATCTCTTAAGATTGGAAGGGCCTAGTAAAGAAATTCATATCAATGATGATTTTCCCGATGAATAGCTCTTAGCAATTGAAGATATAAAGCCAGTGCCTTGGTTCGCGGATTATGTGAATTACTTAGTGGCCAAAGTGATCCCACCAGAATTTATCTATTAGCAGAAGAAAAGATTCTTTGCACACTTAAAGCACTACTACTGGGATGAGCCTATTCTGTATAAGCATTGTGTTGATCAGGTAATAAGAAGATGTGTACCAGAGGAGGAAATGGAGAGTATCTTAATCACTACCACACTTGAGCATGTGGGGGGGCACTTTGGGGATCAGAGGACAAGCGCAAGGTACTTTGAGTGAGGATGCGGCTTTGGCTTGCTCAGGATGCTCACGGAGTTGTGTCTACCGGTGATAAATGCCATGATAAGGGAACATCTAAGAAAATGGATGAACCACCCTTTGCAAACCATCTTAAAGGTCTTTGTTTGATATATGGGGGATGGATTTTATGGGTCCATTCCCCTCTTCATTTAGAAACCTATACATTCTTTTAGCAATGGACTACGTCTCCAAATGGGTAAAGGTTATACCTACAAGCACTAATGATGCCAGAGTAGTAGCAAAGTTCCTTCATGGCCACATATTCACTGATTCGACGAATCCCACAATGGCTTTGATTACAAAAATGAAGGGTACTCATACGCAACAAGGTTGACAGCGTATTGGGAAAATATGGTGTTCGGCTTCGCACATCACTTGCATACCACCCATAGACTAATGGCGACGAGAGGTGTGAAAGGAAATTAGAGTCACATCTTAGAACGATCAATAGCGAAGAAAGGCTGGGCAAAAAGATAGATGATGTGCTCAGGCTATAGACGACACTTAGACACCATTGAGGATGTCACCGATGTCACCATTCAGGCTCATGTATGGAAAAGTGTGCCACTTGCTCGTGGAATTGGAGCACAAAGCATATTGGGCAACTAGGCAGTTAAATATGGACAATAAGGTGGCCAGTGAGAAATGCATACTGTATCTCAATGAATTAGAAGAATTCCAAAATGGGGATTACAAAAATGCTAGGATCTATAAAGAAAGGATGAAAGTCTGGCAAGACAAACATATTGTAAGGTAAGAGTTTGAGCCGAGTTAGCGAGTCCTCTTATTTAACTCAAGACTCAAGCTCTTCTCGAGGAAATTAAAGTTAAGGTGGTCGGGACCATTCAAAGTGACTCAAGTTTTTCCCTACAGAGGAGTGGAGATCATGCACCTAGAGAAGGGAAGTTTTAAAGTCAACGTGCAGCGATTAAAGCCATACTTTGGAGGGGACTTTCATCCAAGCATACAAGCAATCAATTTAAGCACACCGAAAACAGTGCAGTAAGGAATTCGAGCAGACCCCTAGTCTCGAGGACATTGAAATTCAGGGAAGTCAAGCTAACGACATTAACAAAGCGCTAATTGGGAGGCAACCCAAGCCTTTTAAAGTTTTTCTTTCATTACTGCGGTCTTAAGTGTTCTTAATTATTGCTTTTTGTTTTAATTTTTAGGAACCTCAGTTTTCTTGGAGTGTATAAACTATAACCTAATTGCATTGTTTGTTTATTGTGTTTTTAGGCTCTGAGATCGAAGAGAGGACAGAGAGATGGCTTGAGAGGCCTAGTCTAGGTTTGGAAAGGGCTCAAACCTCATTAAGGGAGTTTTCTACAACTTAGAAGATTTTTTTTTTTATCAAAAATGAATTAAACCTCTCTAACATGACGTTGTAACGTCGCGACGTCCCAATGTCGTGACGTTGAGGGGAAATGGAAAAAAAAACTTTCAGGAATGTCGCGACGTTGACCCGAACGTCTCGATGTTGCCCTGTTTTAAGAACACAATGTTCATATTTTTGGATACCAAACATTTGCAACCCTAACTCTCTCTCATTGTTTTTGCTGATTCACTCGTTAAAACTCTTCCAAAACCTTCCTAAGTTGATTTTGAGTACCAAGGAGATCTACGAACAGCTTTTGATACGAAAAATCTAGGGTTCATCCATCCTCCATCAGAAATTTGGGTAAACGGCCATTTTTTCTGATTTTTGGTGATTCAAGGTAAATCAATGGTTCTTTTTGCTTCTTTAGGATATATTTAAGCTAAGAAGAGGGTAAGTGGTTGATTTGAGGTTGTAGATCCCTAAGTCTCGAGCCAAGAACAGTGTTTCAAATAGTGGCCACCAAGTGTTCGATAAATTGCCTAGGTGAAAATTTCAAATCTTTTAACTACCAAAGGGTGATTTGAGCATACTGGGAGTTTAGGTGCTTATTTGGTACTGATTGGAAAAGCCTAGAACTGATAACCTCAAACCTTGAAACCCTAAGTTCAACATGTCTTCGAAAAGGCAAAAACGAACCTCAAAGAAGAGTCGTAGAATGGATGAGCAACAAGAGGACTTCAATAGGAATAAGTTTACAATGTGGCCGTCATTGAGAAACTTGGCCTCATTTCAAACAATCGATCCTTCATCAAAGAGAAAGGATTTCACCACCCAGACGTTTTTCACAAAACTATAGAGAATAAAGGGGGGAAGGTGATTTGTCAACCCCCAAGGTCGGCTGCCATAATGGTGGTTCGAGAATTCTAAGCCAATCTAGTCGCTAATGTACTAAAAAAGGTCTTAGTGACAGGGTTTTGGTAGACTTCAATGCGAAGTCTATCAACGAGTATTATAACCTTGAACAGGTTAATTCCAAAACATATGATAGGCTCCACAAAACCCCAAACTATCCCAAGGTTCTTAGGATGCTAACAAATGGCCGAGATGAATGGAAACTTAACAATGAAGGGCAAGCAGTGCACTTCAAGGCGAAACATTTGGCCTACATCCCCAAGGTATGGCATCACTTCATCACATCCTGTCTCATCCCGACGACCAATGTGTGTAAAGTGATAGCAAAAAGGGCCTTATTGAATTACGCAATAATTCAAGACATCCCATTCGATGTCGAATAGGTTATCAAGGATGCTATCCTCTATAACAAAGATGCCAAAATGAACCTCGGGCACCCCTTTCTCATTTATGGACTATGTAAGAAAGCTATGGTGCCCTTAGAGGACAATGAGGCTTGGATACACCCAATCAAGGCGATAGTGGTTAAGAAAGACAAACCAGGTGTACCAAGGCCAGACGAGGTTTATGATTCCAGGAATGAACCCTCGGACAAAGAAGAGCTTAGGGCCTACCAATTTAGGTTTGGGATACGAGAGGATGCTCAAAGAGATGCGAGACAGTCATCTACACAACCCCCACCACCGCCACCATTACTCGACGAGGATGCTTCTAGTCCTTCTCAAACTTTAGAGGACCAAGTCCACGATCTCACCACTAGGTTCGATGCCTACTGGGATGAAACCCAAGAACATCATGTCTCAATGAGCCAAGAAATGGACAAGCTAAAGGCAAAGATGGATATCGTACTGCACAACCAGAAGATAATCAAGCAACAGCTCGCCCAGATTCTCGCACATCACATGCCACCACCACCACCGCAATGATCCATGTGATCACTAGAGGAGTGTTTTTCACCCTCATTTTATATTTCATGCCATTGAGGACACTGTGTAGCACCCCCTTTCCGGCCCGACTCGATTGGCTGGTCCGAACCGAATCCGAGATGCTTGGTTACCACTATATCACTTTATCAAAAACGCATGGAAGAGATTTCAATTTAGGGCAAGCCCATAAACATTTACAATTTCAATGCAATTCTTTTAAAAAATATGCATTTAACCAAATATGGCATTTTATGTCGTTTACAACATAATATCCAAAATCGTATTCAGATATAGGTACCAAAAAATTTCAGGGTTTAACTCCTTTTGTTTACAAAACAATGTCATGCTCAAAAATAGTGAGGATGCATGTGACGAAGCATACTCCATGACCTTCTGAATGACTCTAAGCTCCTCGACCTTGGGTCCTCTTTCAATCACTATCAATCACTCTAAGACTGCAAGATTGATAAACAACACGCTACATTTCATGCCTAGCGGTTCCCATAATTCCATTCTCCTTCCGTTTCGCCTGAGTCAAGTCATGCAATTTTACTAAACAAAACTTTCAAATCTTTTTGGATGATCAATGTCAATACAATACATATACTTATTTCATATACAAATATTTATGGACCATTGATGGAATTCCAAATACACACTTTCATATCGCGATGGAAATCATTTATAACGAATCCTTGCATTTCACAGTGCTCTTTTCATTTTCAATTGCCAATCATGCTTTTCCAATTTCCAATATGTCAACAATCTGAGAAGTCAATTCAATTCTGCCATAACAAATTTAACCTATGTTTCGGTATCTGAATATCGAAATCACCCGGCCATGATCGAAATTTGAAATTTCTGGTAGAGTATAAAACATTTATTTTATAACCACGATTCGGTCTCGCTAGAGGCTGGCGGCGGATTGTGCAAAAAATCAGACCATTGAACACTCTGGAGTACTATCGGGTGGGCTATTGATCGGAGTGACACATCAATACGTTTGTTCCGCGATGCGCTAATTTGACCTTGTTGGTATGCAATCTATGCCCAATGTGAAATAAGCCGGTTAACATTCCTATTAAGGCGTTCAAATCCTTTATAGCAAATTACGATTACAATATGTACATTTGTATAAAAACGATTCTTTTCAATATATACCAATTTTCATATGCAGGAAACATCTTGATTATGATGCGGTAGGGTATCTTGTAATCGACAAAATTTATAACCTAATTATCCCTCACTGTAGTAGCATAGCTCTTCTTAGTATAATATCCCCAGGTCGAACCTGAGGGATGGGTTTTCTTATTATGCAAATGATGTGCAGTTAAGTTCAAAATGGTGAATTCCAATTTGGATTTGGGGTTTGGTAAAAAAAGTGGAGGTGAATGGTTTGCAGACTGAAAATAAACCGAAATAAAATATGAAAAAGAACTCCATGAAGCATCGGGCTAATGGGGTTGAGGTCCTAAAGTAAATGAGAGGTTCTCGGGTCCTTTTCCTCACATTGGGGAGGATGACCTATAGTCATTTCCCGAACCGGATCTTCATTTTGCTATAAAAACTTAACCCTAAAAATTTTTCCTTTTGAAATATAGCATTTATGGGACATAAATGTTCCCGGGTAGTAAAAACACTTCCCCCTAAATCTACCCTACAATAACTAATAAGAGGCAACTAATGAATCTCAGTGGATCTAGCAATAAGCATCCACTGAACCCTAAAAGCTTGGAAAATACAGGTTAATCAAGGTACATTTAAGAGATTTAAACCTAAAGTGAGATATGGAAACATAAATGATCATAACTGCTTGCGTTAAAAATAGGGAACCATCGCTTTACCTCAAAAACTGTAGCCCAGTAGCCCTCCTCTTCAAGGATAAAAGGAGGGTTGCTTGACCATCTGTGAGTTGTCATCCTCAGCGGTGTTTGGCAGCGAGAGAAGTGAAGAAAGAGAAAATGAGGGAAAAAGAAGATGAGTGGGAGAACTCATGATTACTTTCTGTGTAAAATGCAAAAAATGAAAAAGTTTTTTTTTTTTTACAAGATTTTCTTTGAGCTTATATAAAGCTTTGAAATAAGCAAAAATCTAATCACCCTCAATACCCATAATACATGAAGGGAAAATGGTAAAATACAAAAGTGGGTCCTTAGGAGTCAAAGGGCCCAAAAAATCACAAATGCGATAAGCAATTTTCCTCTAGCAATTTTCATAGGCTTCATTTTCCTTGCCTCTTCTGCTCTTCTTTCGTTCGATTTCGATTTGCGTCTTTGAGTTCAACTTTCAGTGCCGTGCTTGGATCGACTCAACAAATTTGGCATAAATAGCTAGCAAAAACTATCCAAAAAATGTGATCAGTAGAATAGCCGGGACCTTAGTGAAAATCGGGTTAATTCGGTTGATTAGTACACAAAAAGTTCTCAAAACCTATAATAAAAAGGGCTCAAAATAGCACTTTTTGGGCACTAATCACTCCTCCCAACCGACACATTGCTAGTCCCTTAGCAATGAAAGACAGAAAGAGAGAGCAAGCAAAATAATAACAAAATTTTGTTCTCAAAAAATGGTATTTCAAAATGTATGTGGATGGGTAATGCCTAACCCTCAATGAGAATCACTGAAACCCTGCCCAATAACCATCTCGAGAGAATGAATGTCATATAGATTTCAACATCAAAAGAGTTTCCTTTCATAGAGAATCAACCTAGAACTTCGACTAAAATCTAAGTGTTTATGTGATTGGTTTCAACAATGGCGCAGCGCACTCTCTGGCAAACTCTTGGCCCGACCTTGTATGCTAACCGGTCTAAATAGGTCGGGATCCAGCTCTTATTCCACAGTGCTTTTGTGTTGCGGGGGTGCAATCTTGAAGTCGACTTCACCCAGGGTCCATGTAGCGAGGGGATCAATCGATGACTCCCAACCAATTAAGGCTTAGGGCATCAAGTCATAAGGATTTTTCAACCACAAACTCTTCAGGTTTCACCCCGGACTTTGAGGCGATTTAAGACTCGGCTTTTTCTGAGCTAAGCTCGGCCTCACCCGTCCACCCACATTATGCGAGCACTAAGTCGGTGGCTCCTAACCAGTTGGCTTAGGGCACCAAGCTTTAAAGACTTTCGTCATATATCCCTCGGACCGTGCTCGGGTTTCAAGGCAAAGCATAACAATTTTCTTCTTTTTCTTTTTCTTTTTGGAAGACTCATTGGCCTCATTGGCCTTCTTTTCCGTGGGTCCCAACCTATCACAGTAAATGATTCAGGCACTGTGAGGGTGATCCTAATCAACAAAATTTGTATCCTTTACTTCCTCCCTACGTCGTAGTCAAGCTACCGCAAAGATAATGTCTAGTGGTCGAACACAATAGGGATGGGCTTTCTTCTTCAGACAAATGATTTGAGGAATTCAAAATGGTGAATTTAATTTGGATTTTAAGGCTCGTTGAAAACGTTGAGGTTTTTGGTTTAAAATCAAAATAAAATGAAGAAAAATAAGGGAAAGAACCCTAAAGTCTCTGTGCCACTGTTAGTCATAAATCAACATGTCCCTTCGGTCTTTTCTCTCACATGGGGAACATATAGTCATTTCGACCATCTTCATTTAGCTTTAAAAAACTAAACCCATGATTTTCCTTTTGAAACATAGCATTTAAATGGGCATAAATGTTCCTAATAAAGGAAAACACATTCAAAAGTCCCCAACTTAAGGATAAATTAAAGTGGTGGAGACAACTGAACTCGAAAGAACAATGGATCTAGTGAAAGTATCCATTGAACCCAAAAAGCTTGCCAAATACACATTAAAGAGAGTATGCTTATGATATTTTAACCTATGAGAAGTGTGAACTTAAATGAACTATAAATGCGCATTAAAAATGAGGACCGCGGCGTTACCTCCAAACCAAGCTTCAGTGAGTCGTCCTTCTTCAAGGGAGGAAGAGGCTCACAACCATCCTCTGAGTTGTCATCCGAGAGGTTGGCAGCTGGAAAGTGAGAGAAAATGAGAGAGTGCGGAAAACGGAGAACTGGAACCCTAACTTTATTTAAGAAAAATCGTCCCTCGTTGTATACAAAATGGCTTATAGCCTACCAACCAAGTGAAATACCAATCCAAACATGGGTGATTATAAACAAGGGTAGAAAGGAGAAACCAAAATTGTAAATGTGTCAAGGCCAAAAAGCGTGGAATAAGCTATCGAGGAACAAAGGCTCAGATGCATGCACGCAGGAAAAGCCTTCCACAAATGTGTAATTTCTTCACATTTTGCTCTTCTTTCCTTCTAATCTTTGATCTGCAATGTGTTGAGTTTGATTTGAATTTTCGTGCTTGATCGACCAACAATTTCGCATAATTAGCCCGCAAAACTCCGCAAAATTTGCCACAAATGTGATCATTAAAATAGTAGGGACCGTAATGTGTAAATCGGGTTAATTAGAATGTGATTAGTATACAAAGCACTCAAAACCCATAATAATAGGGTTCAAAATAGAACTTTTTTGGGCACTAATCAAGAAATGAAACTAGGATAGGCTTTTTTCAAGATTTAGAGGCTAGTATGCTTTTATCAAACCTATGTGCAACAATGTGGTTAGCTAGAGGTGGAAGAAAAAGAGTTGCAAGCACTAAGAATTTAATTGATCATCCACTTAATTAAGCATGGAATCAATCTAACATCAACAGCATTGGACAATGTTTCAATTTTTCAAACTGCAAGTTAGGCAAAACACAAAAAAAAAAAAAAAAAATGCATGTAATTTTGCAAACTATAAGTGTGAGTTGTATGGTATATATAAAAAGATATATGGCTATATTTTCATCTTTACAAAAAAAGAAAAATTGATAGCTTCACAACCAAAACAAACAACTACACAAACAGAAACTAAACAGCAAGTCATTAATCTTCACAAAAAAACTTGCTCAAAATAGCAACAAAACATAAATAAAAGCCACTTCTTCGGCTAACTCTCCCCAAACTAAATGTCACATTGTCCCCAATGGGCCCAGATTGGAAAGTTAGAGAAGGGGAAGTGCTACCTTTAATAGTGAGAGTACTGGTAGGCGTCATCCCCATATGGGCAAGTCGAGAGCTACCGATGAAGCCGAGGAGAACTCCATTACCAAGTACGCAGGATGATCCGTGAGCCCAGTAGGTACCGATGGAGAGATGAGGCAAGCTCCAGACTCGAAACTACCGAGGATGGCGTGGTCTCCGTGGAAAGCAAGTGAGGTGGTCCGAGCAACCAGCCTCCGCACGTGTCATCCTCTCGCCTAAGGTCGCATGGGTTACCGCAAAAGATGCCGACGGGTCGGTAGCGTGTGGACTACATCCATAATAGCAAAGAAAAATCCCTGCGCTGATACGGAGATATGTCATGAAGGCGCTTGATGTACTAAGTCCAAATGAAGCCGTGAATGGAGTGGCACTAGAGGCAGATGCTTAGACATAGGAAAATGATAAAGGACTACTGGAGCTACTGATGCAGCAATCTGGGGTGGCTCCCCATATCCTTCTGGCAGGATGCGTCAATCGCTATATCCCCGATATGTCCCGAGGTGGAGGTTCCCTGAAAGACGCATAAGACGCCACCATCAACAAGTAAGGGATGGCCTCGCAATGTTGGCGGCGCCTCCACCTGGCTCAATAGGAAACCCATATGCTCTAACACCCTATGCAGCTCCAAACAGAGAGGTAAATGATCACCGGGGTCGTTCTCGATATGACCTCGGTCTCAAAGTGGAAATCGTTGGATGTCATGAAAGCTCGGGCCAGGCTAAATCAAACCTTCTCTGATATGCGAGCATAGCCTGTAATAGCTCCTCTCCTGTACCCAGATGTCATAGAAGAGGTCGACCACAAAGATATGGTCGATAAGGAGCATACTGGGAAGCCGCCTCAAAAGTATGTGACCCCGGGCCGCTACGCTCGGATATTACAGAACCATCTCCCTAGGCAAGGGTAGGGCCACAAAATTATAGTCAGTCAGAGTCAAGCAGGGACAACAGGGAAATGGAATGCGTCTAATATCGGGCAGCCATGTCCCTCGCGGCCATCAATCGGGAAATGGATAATAGTATGATAAGGTACTCTCCTTAATGTCATGGTATGGTAGAACTTGATGACCACCTTGGGGTAGAAGAATCTGTGCGGGGTCATAAAAGGTTCTAGGGAGTACCGCTGCACAAGCCTCATAGAATCTCTAAGCTCGGGATCGGTAGCAAAGGCTGGAAAATCATACACTTAAAATTGTATCTTCCCCGGTACCGCAATCCGAATTGCTTGTAATGGGGGCCGCGGCGGGCAAAGGTACTGTGGATAACAGGCGGTGGACGTGACCAAGTGGGGTCATCGCCGGACCTCACCAGTAGTGGAATCACCTTGCACTTCTGACCACATCCGCCCGGGTCCGTCCGGGCCTCGGTCAGAGGCAACATCCTTCCTGACGGTCACGGTGAGAAGGAGATGGTTATGAGGCCCAAACCTGCAGATCACACCGCGAGGCCGGGAGCACAAGAATGTGGGCATGAGAAGTAGCAACGGGGCTTCAATAGAGGCTCTCTGCCCGCGAGAAGAGTCTGAGAGGAAGTGGCGACCCGAGGCCTAAAACCCGCGAGCCTACGAGTCCCGGCCATGCTTGATTAGGATGGAGGGTGTGGAGGATTTCACATACCCTGTGAAACAAAATTCCAAAAATTACTCGTGATAAAGATAAGAAAGAGAAAAATTTGGTTCTCAAAATTAATAAATTATGAAAAACTACAAATTAAACTTAACGTAAAGAAAATAAAAGTCTAACAAAAATTGGGGTGGTTTCTAAGTTACTGTAGAAACCACTCCTACTCAAGTAGCCCTTTATGTTCATGTATGATCATGATAGAGAAGTCCCTCCATGTTCACGTGGAGGTGAGCTGCAACATTTTAAATTTCCGCCTGCTTAAGCACTCGCCTTCTCCGGTGGTGTCGGGGAATCAGCCAGGCTGATGAGGATCGAGGCATCGGATCTCCATTACACATCTCTCGATGCTGTCATTTCATCAATCCTCCCAGCCAGGAGCACTGAAGGCTTTCCCGCACTTCGCTAATCAGTAAACTTCATCCGACTCTCGCTTCCATCGATCATGTCATGTACTTGTGGAAGATGTCGAGCTCTAATGTCATGTTTCCAAATGTGAGTCAGATGACTCCATTCCGACAATTGGCAATGGCGATTCGATGTGGCCAAAAATGGCCTCCCAAGCATGATAGGTACATGATTGGGGCAATCTTCTCGCCATGGGCCTCAGACGTAAGGACAACAAAGTCTATCTGGATAAGAAAATTTATCCACCTTCACCAAAACATTCTCTCAACTATGCCTTCACATTTTCACAGATCTATCACCAAAGATGGGTGGATGGTGCTGGCTTAATTCTCCCAAACCCACCGTATTAATCGAGTATGGTAGCAGGTTCACACTGGCTTCCAAATCCAACAATGCCTTGTCTACACAAGTTCCTCCGATGTTCACTAAAATGGTAGGGGATCCGGGATCCTTGTATTTTACCTGGGAACTGTATTTCAACATTTGAGCTCACTTGCTCATTTAGAAGGCCTTCATCAACATTCAACCCTCTTAATCACACAGTCCTTTAAAAAAATTCGTATGTCAATTTGTTTATTCCATGTCTAGTAAAGGTATGTCAGACTTTCACCCGCTCACAAGACTTCAAAATTCAATCCGATTGCGGCCTTTTTCTACTCCTTAATGCTCGAGAAATGTAGGCATGCTCTTCTTCATTGAATCCTTATAATTTATCCGTCTGGTACTCCACTTTTCCCTCATCGGGTCTCCTCCAAAGGTAAAACACCGGCTACAACCTATTTACCACTTCTCAGAGTGATAATAGCCTTTACTCCATCCATCCTCTAAGTAAAGTTCACTAGGAAGAGCTCAATCTGTAACTTCCAGTGATTGGCTATGTCCGAGGAAGCGGAATTTCCCTTTTTCCTGCACTAAATTGATTGGTGTTTCATGATTGAGTACTACTGTGTTGTCTATTTTCTCAAGTACTACTATTGAACCCATCCAAAATCATTTTGGACCCTCTAAACTCATTCCCGTGGTCCTTTTTCTTAAATTCCTCGTCGTTTGAAAGAAATGACGAAAACAAGTTTGGCCGACGGTTGGATCGAGTTTTCCGGCCACCACAGCAACTTTTGGACCAAGGTAAGGGTACTTCTGTGTTCCTGGTCTTTTGGGCTTTCCGTTGATATAAAGTTTGTAAATTTTGGACGTCGTTTGGGTAGTTTTCCATTTTTGGGTCATTTCTGCATCACTAAAAGGTTTGGATCAAATTGGGCACCAACCTGTCAAATTAGGCAAAATTGAAGCCGGGATTAGTGAAGGATATTTTTATGATTTATCTGAGGGTTCAATTTCTCGAACTAGTCTAAAAAGCCCCAATTTAGGTACCGGCCCATAGGGCACATCGTATAATCGGACCTCGTCTGAGTCCAATTTAGATAGTTTCATAGTTCTAAAATTATTCTAAGCATTTGAGGCGTCCCAATGTCTCGGGTTTAGTTAATTGAGCCTTAAACGGTATTTTTATTACATTACGACACTCACGCTGAGTTGGGACGATCCTCAGAGCAGGATCGAGACCGTAGTCCTGGGTGATTGGTTTATATGCTTTAAATGCTTCTGAGTATTATTATGATATAAAATGGTGGTAAATTATTTTATATATACTATTCATCGAATGGTTATTATGCATAAATATAAGATTTGTTTTTATATAAACAAGTTATCATTTCATGGATTTATCAAACAATATTTAGTTCAAATGAGTTCATGGGATAATGTTTTATTTAAAACATTTTGGTACAGATCGAAGTTTTAAACCACTTTGAAAATTTATTGATTTAAGAAATGGATTTCGAGACTTTTGCGGAAATGATTATAATAATGATATCGCTGGCGTATAATGCGAGGAAGGATACTTAGTTACTGTTATGTTGATGTACCAGAAGGCACTATGTTCGATTCACTTATATTACACTGGCCTGCCACTCTGTCGCGGAGGTTGTCATCCAACTGTTATATATTATTTCCATCGGTCGCGCAGGTCGGGATTACCTCGACCGCTTATTATATCGGGTTTGCCACGGTCGTGAGGTTGGTTTCCATCCAACGGTTACATATTATTTCCACTACTGTAGGTTAGCTTGTCCTCACTGGGCTTATTAGCTTGCCACTGTCGGAGGTTGGTTCCATCCAACGGTTATATATTATTTTCCACGACCGTGAGGTCGGGTTTACCCTCAATGGCTTGTGACGGGTATATGGCACTGCATATTGTTGGTTCCGAAAAGCTATAAATTATTTCAATCTTTATGCTGAATTTCATATTGTCGAATTTCTGCATAAGTTGGGTTTTGTGAAATGATTTAAACTGGGAACCTTGCAAAAGAGCCGACGAGATCTCGAGAGTAAGAAACACTCAAAGTAAAACCTTATTTTTCTTATAAATTATGCCACTCACTAAGATTTATTATCTCACGCTTTTGTTGTTTTAAATCCGCTCTCTAGGTCCAAGTATCTAGACCCCACCTCGCGCCAGCCTTCTACATCACTTTCTCGCGATGAGTCAGTGACTCTATTTTATCTATCTGCCCATTTTACTGGACTTATTTACTTTCATTTGTATCCCTAAATTAAACACCTTAGAATTCTCTGAGTTGTTAGTATCAACCTATGAGTCTCTTATTACGTGTGTTTATGGTTATGACCCACGTATAGCTCATGGGTGATCTTTTACATATTGAGGTATTATATTAATGCATGTGTTACTTTCTTCTTAAAACTGGTTCCATTGGATATTCTGGGGATCAGATAAAGGACTCATCATGGACCACCCGAGGAATCCTGGGAGGGTATCCGGGTTGGGTCTTGTCAAAACTGGCAACAATCATCTCCATAGTCAACCAAAAGTGACTACCCTCACGATCTTACACAAAGATGTGGCCTCGTCACGTCATAATTCCGCAATGAACTTCCGACTGGGCCATAATTATTCGTAGAAAGCGGTCCGTACATAATAATATGCCATCTGGGTGATCTCCTATGCATAACCCCACAAATAACAAATCCGTACTAACCCGTCGGTACTTCCTACTGGATGTGGCTGTCTTAGGTAATCGCCATACGATGTGAACCGGAGCAAATATCATGATACCATGGTACTCTCATCCCGATTCTTCAATATCTCCAATTGTACCAACAGTAAGCGGTGCGGAGTTTTTCAGTCTCAACTGCAGTGGTCGCACAATCACCCTATGTAGTCTCAAACTGCAGAGCTAAGGTTAACGAGATTAAATAAACCATTCTCCCGCCCCTGTGTACATATATCTCAACTCACAACTGGGCAACCACAGGTTCAAGTAAGCATGGTGGCTTCACTTCTCATCTCGAGTCCTCCAAATAATTTGGTCTCAAGAGAGTAACTAAGTTGGAATCCCTATGGATCTCCAACTGTCTAATGCCAAGATCTAGCGCGGTCTCTAGGCCCGTAATGCAAGCCTCATACTCAACTATATTATTCACATAACCTATGATGACCTAAATACTAATCGAATCGACTGGAATGGATCACCCCGTGGTGACATCAATAAGATACCAATACCAAACCCCGACCGATCATGCATCACATCAAGCGCAATTCTTCAGATCCCAGAATGTTAATAATGAAACAAATCGTCATGGAAATCATCAGCCAATCGGTCTGCCACAGACACTGAAAAAGGTCAACAGGATCGAACAACGCTCTCACCGACTGTAGTCAGTCAATATCAAACTCCATTGGTTAGAACCAACCATCTCATGAGCCTACCAAATAACAGGTCATCGAACAAATATCAATGGATCCAATCGAGAGATCTGCATGTAATATCACATGGTAGTGCCTAAGTCTCTCGGTGGTAATCAATCAACGCCAAACAGAAGCCAATCATAATTGTATTTGCATTCTCATTCTCAAAGACCTTCATCTGCCAAATAATAAATGGCTTCACTCCTTTCCCCGATCACTGATCGAGCACATGATCCAAAGCTATGTCCAAACTAACAACAAATAGGCCGCCTTAAGGTTTGATACCAAAACTAGTGGAGTAAATATCTTTTAATCTTCTCAAAAAGTATTATAAACATTATTCCAAACCGTAGTGCACTTCCGAGATGAAAGACAGTTCATATGTCTCGTTAGTCTAGCAAATGAAACGGATCGATGGCCAGTCCGCCTAAAAGCCTCCTACTCCTCTCATTCCTGCATGCCGGCATGTGGCCTTGATCTTCGGATCAACCCTATTTCAAATACCGCCAACAATGACTAATTCTCCGGTTACCTGCCAAAGTACTTCGCATTCATCCATTAGTTGTTGAACCCGTTTGAATCTTCTCAAGAACTTCCATCGTCGCTGCTGATCCGCTGGCCTCGGGATCTCCAACACATGTCATCCACATATACCTCAACATCTCTATGCATCATATCATGGAATAAAAAGTAGCAGCCTTCTTCTGATAAGGGCCTCGATTTCAACTAAATGAAAGAATCTAGAAGAAGTAAGACTCCACTGCAAGATCAAAGAATTTTCTCCATCCCTGAGTCATCAAAACGATTATACCAGAAAACCCATCCATGAAGGAAAACATGTATGCCCCAAGCAGTTTAACTAACCGATTCGTGCACAAGAGGTAATGAATCACAGCACCATAATCCAGAAACCACCAGCAAAGCTAACACGTGATAATGGTCTAGGTCAACATGATGGGTTTTCACATTACCCATCAACATAAGCTCAAAAAATGGTGAATTTAAATTGATTTGTGGATTTTGTAAAAACAGTGGGTTTCAATGATTGGCAAACTGAAAATAAATTAAGTAAAGATTGTAAAATAGAACTCCTTGAACTCGTCAGTTACCGGGATTCGCGTAGTCATAAGTCACCACAGAGTCCCCTGTTATTTCGGTTGTGGGAGGATGACCTATAGCCATCTCCGAACTCGGATCTTCATTTTGTTATAAACCTAACCCAAAATAATTATCCTTTGAAATTGGTATCTGATCAGCCATTTATAGCTCAATACCTAAACGAGTCTCTCACTCACATAATGGTAATAATTATATAACTAATGAACATCATGAGATCTAGTAATAAGCATCGCTTAGCACCAAAATATTACCTGCACGCTTATTCAAACATGATAATCGAAGGGATCTACACCAATAAAGATATGTTCACTAATAAGAAAGATCACCAGTAAACGTGGGACCCCACTTCTGATCCCACTCAAATAAATACCTTCACACAAGAAGAACTGGCTTAAATGCCATTCTCCAGTTTGGCCATCCTCTGAGTGTGCTCACACAAAAGTGGAAAAAGAAAGAGAGAAAAGGAAAGTGAGGCATGTAGGTTTAGAGCTAAAGTCACTTATTGACTGATTGAGGATTGATTTTTAAGAATAGCTCGACCGAGCTTATATGTCTTATATAAATAAAAAACCCAAAACCAAAGCGATTATAAGGAGGAATGGGAAGAAACCAAAAAAATGCAAACATGGCATAGTGTCAAAAAGGTGAACGTAGCAAAGATGATGAATGGGGCAGTGCATGAATAGCACAGTCATGAAAGAATTAGAAGTATATACTTCATAGCCCAAATTTTCTCTCGTGATTTTCGCTTCTTCTTCCTTCTCTGCCTCTCGATCCGTAATGCTAAGTCCTCTAATTATTCCTTCAGTTTGATCGACTCAACAGTTCCTAGCATAAAATAGTCGTTGTAAAAACTGCAAAATTTGCCAAATGCGATCAGAATATCAGGACCTTCATGTGTAAATCAAGCGAATACGTTGATTAGTGATAAAAAGTGCTCAAACTCATAATGTGGTCCAAAATAGCACTTTTGGCACTAATCACACTTCAACCTACACATTGCTGGGCCTTTAGCAATGAAAGAAAGAAAGAAAGAAAGAGCGACAAAAGAAATCAAAATTATGTTCACAAAATATATATTTCAAAAAAAGGTCAGGAATGAGTAATGCCTAACCTTAAGTAAGAATCATCAAATTCTTGCCCAATAACTATCTCGAGAATGAATGCCATACAAAATTGAGGTATCAAAAAGAGACTCCATCTCGATGAATCACAACCGTAGTCTCCACCAAAATCTGCGGTTCGCTTGATCGCCTAACAAATAATGCCAACCGCACTTCCCCCAACATAGCTATCGCACAACCTGTAATGCTAACCAATCTTAAATAGATCAGACCCATTCTATTCCACAACTCTTTTGTGTTGTAGGTAAATGTCAGAACCACCTCACTAAAGTCCATATGTAACGGGATCTACCATGACTCCCAAACCAATTAAGGCTTAGGGGCACCAACATGATATTTCGAATTAATAAACTTTCGTGTTTCACCCGCATCGAATGATTTAGACCCAACACCTACAATCTGGGTTCAACTCCACCCATCCAATCTGCTGTGCAATGAAAGAATCAAGTCGATGGCTCAACTACTGGCTTGTGGCACCTGGCTTTAAAGGTTACATATACCTCTGACCGTGCTCGTTTCAAGTCAAAGCTGCAATTTTTTCTTTCTTTTTTTCTTTCTTTTCTTTTTCTCTTTTATTTCGTGAAGACACATCGTCTTCTATCTGGCTGGGGTCCTTAACCTATTAAAGGTGGTCAACGAAACTAGTGGTGTTGATAAAAGTTTAGAGGTTAGGTGTTTTTTTCACCATATCAAGAAACCCGATGTGCAATAAAGCAGACAGCTAAAGGTGGAAGAAAAATGGTCGAAAGCAACAAGAGTTCAACTGATCATCCACTAAGTAGGCATGGAACCAATCTAACACTTCAATAGAATCGACAAGGTTTCAATTTTCAAACTACGTGTTGCAGGAACAATAAAAATTGGGTGCAAATGGGTCCACTCAACAAGTTGTATAGTATAACAAATTTTCACAAAAAGAAACCAATGAGCCACCGAACATCACAAAACGGGCTTGCTCAAAATAATAACAAAACATAATGTAGTGCCACCTCTTCGCTAACTCTCCCAACCAAATGTCTCATTGTCCGTGAATGGGCCTGGATTGGCAGAGAAGAAAGCACTCCTTGATGAGATGTGCTCGCTGTTGCATAGGAGACTTCATCTTTTCCATCAAAACTTTTCAATTTCTATTGGGCTTCCAAATAAACAAGTTAGAGAAGAAAAGAGAGGAAAAGATGCTTAGAGCATTTTGAAAATTACACTTTTATAATAATTCTAAAAGTATTCTTTCGACGCATTTGATTCTAAGCACTCTGCTTTCCAATCACCTCAAAACGCCAAAACGGAGTTCGAATGAAAGTTATGACGAAAACAAAATCATTTTGCGTAAAATTCGCACTCAATAAATTTCGGCAGTTGCTAAATTTGTAAAACATTAAAATTTTTTTTTTTTTTTTTTTTTGTATGCAGACAAATTTTTTGGGGCATATATATATATATATATATATATATATATATATATATATATATATATATATATATATATATATATATCAAAAAAGGACAACATCGAATAATGCACAAAATAAAATTTTCACACCCGAATATAGTGTTGCGAAATTTCGATGGTCGCGTAAATTCTCGCACTACGAAATTTTTCTGTATTTTTACTTCTGCTCCAAAAATTAACCAAAACCTGCAAAAATAAACACATAAAAAATTAAGAAAATTTGCATAAAATTGAAAATTAAGCTAGACAAAAAGATTAACTAAAATTTAGGGAAAATCTAAAAAGAAAAATTAAAGAAATCATAATAAAATAAAATAAAATAAAGTAAAATAAGAAAAAGATGAAAATAGAAGGCGCGTGGGAGACCGTGGTTTCTCAAACCAATTCCTTAAGCTCCAAGGCCGCTAACCGTTGAGCTAGAAACGCCGAGGTTCGGGTGCCCAAACCGGTCCAAAGACCCGAACCATCCACTATGCCATGCGGTATGTGTAGCTGCCATTGTCTCTTTTTATAGTGGTAAAGGTCAGACAGCTGACCACTAATTCTCAAGTTTCAGGCTGTGCAGGTAATCGCACCCTCCAGCAAGTGCCTAGAAGGTCAGGTCAGAGAAGATATACTCTATGCTGGGTTGCTTTGTCAAGGGGGCAGATGACTAGGATCCAAATCTATGGGGATTGGTTGCTGATAAAGCTGCCTCCCTCCTCCCTACTTCCTTTCCACCCATTCTCCTCGCCGAAGATTGGGAGTTCTTCTCCCATGGATGCATGCTGGCACCAATATCTGAGGATTCCACATTAGTCAAGCCGACATCAAGCCTCCTCCACCATGGAGGTCACCAGCACTCTTCCCTCTGACCCCTCCTTCCTTATGATTATGTCATAGTGCTTTGAAATTGAACACTACAAGTTGTCAAATTTATGCTCCATTTCACTTTGAAGTCCATAAATTCTCTTGTTTACATTGTTTTCCATAGTGTCAATTTTCTAACTTAATTTGAGCATTGATTGTCTTCTACGCTTCCACAAAGTTACCCACTAGCTTGGTGAGGTTCAAAGATGTTTCTCCGTAGTTGGAGAGGTTAATCAGGGATGTGGAGGGTATAGCACCCGCCTTCTCGTGCTATGAATCCTCACCTTCTCGAATGAAGATTTATGAGCAGACCTGGCCATGAAACCATATGCCCAAAAGCAAGCAGTGGGATGACTGATCCTCAAACCCGAAAGAGTATGGAAAGATCTGACACTGACCATCATGACATGTGTAGTGAGAGTACCCATAATCGTTCTTCCGAGTCCCGGGCCATAAGATCCACTTGGCTCCAGTATGGATGGCCTAAAATCGGACGGTGGAAAACCAAAGTCATAGACCGCAAATGGACAAACGTTAAGGGGCAAAGTCATGGCTTCAACAGACGATGGCACCACGCATCTGAACAAGCAAATATCGATGAACAAAGGGACGAACATGGTCTAACTTCGTTGTAAATCATCGTCATTGCTACGTAAAATTTCCTATCCGCCGAAGTTGATCGCTCGGTAGTAGCAAGATTAACTCTAATCACCGAGAGCTCGATCAATGCGCCCTTATGTAAAGAGGATGAGGCCAATAAGCTCCAAATATAAAATACAGGCCTCGAGGAAAGAATTACGCAAAATCTCATCATCTTCCTCTAAATCTCATCTCTAAGATCACGCCACAGTGTCTCATTAAAGGGGGCCGAGCTACCTCCCACTCTCGTAACAACTGACATCTCTATGCATCAGGCCCATACCGTAGAACATAATGGAGTGTGCCATGGGAGGAACATGTTGCAAGGATACCGCGATACCGGCTGCCCTGCCGAGGAACATCATCCTGAATCAATCTAATGGCCTGGCACTGCCGACCATGGGGGAGAACTAACAAAGCCTCGAGTTCCAGATACATAAACAGATTAACAGTGTTTCTCCATCCATCCCATCATGAATATCTCATCTCCCAAAAACTCAATCAAATGTATACCACCTGTAAGGGAGGCGCCCTAGTGTCATGAGCGGGGAGCGGGTCCAGAGTCACACTGTGGCGTCCCAATCCAACCAAACCCCGATCAATCAAGTCCTCAATAGCATGCCTTAATGCCGTGATAACTATCTCGGGACATGACCCGCTTCGATGATAGTACATGAAAATCGGTCCCGAACCGTGGGATAGGCCAGGGCGTACCAGTGGTAGCGGGAACAATCAAACCCCTTCAACCAATCTCCAAATGCTCAGCCTCGGTGGCATCCCGAGTCAGAACCCGGCTCTAGCCGGCCCTGGAGGCGATGCTCTATACCATTGACAGATTATCTGCGGCTGACGGTAGGGAATAGATGCTAATCAACAAAATTTATATTCCTGTTCTCCCCACGTCGTAGTTCAAGCTTACTGCAGATAAATGGGTCTGTGGTCGAACACAAGGATGGGTTTTTCTTCGTACAAATGACTAATACAAGGAAAAAATTGGTGAACAACTGACACCTTTAGTTTGGTAAAACAGTGGAGTGGTTTGTAAACTGAAAATAAATAAAATAAAATGTAAAATAGAACTCCTCAAGTATCACAATGAGTTTAAGATCCTAGGCTAACCGAGAGGTCCCCTGTTAATTTCTCTTCGCTGAGGATGACATATAGTCATCTCCCGAACCTGATCTTCATTTGGCATTAAAACCCAAACCCTAATAATTTTTCCTTTAGATAGAAAGTATTTATTTAACATTTATGGTTCCCGATGCTGAAAATCTATCTCTGACTCATCCTACAATTATTCGTAGCGGTAACTAATGAGTCTCAATGATCTAAAATAAGAATCAACAACTAAAGCATTACTCAAGTATTGATCAAAGTGGATGCACTTATAAAGGGAAAACCCAACCCCCTTAACCTACCTCAAGTGGCTCATAAACATAGTAACTAATGGATATTAGTGTATCTTAAGGCTAAGAATACACTAAACCCTAAAAGCTTCAAGTATTGGCCAAAGAAAGTACATCAAAAGATTTAATCCTAGAGTTGAAAGTTTGGGAACTAAATGACAAACCAGAAAAACAAAGGGGGAAACCACCACAGTCACTCTTTAAGATCTCACCCCACAGCCTCTTTATCACTGGGTGCAGGGTTTAGCCTTCCATCCTCCAAATACAACCTCGAGTGTGCTCAAAACTAAGAAAGTGGAAAGAGGAGAGAAGGAGGAAACTGGAACAAAAGTCGTCAGACTCAAAGATTTTGCCACGTTAGGGTTACAAAATTCTATAAGCCAATGTATATAGCCAACCCACACATGTGAAAAATGACAAAAATACCAAAATTAGAGAAATATAATAGGGATAAAAAGTGGTAATTATACAAAAACGAAAGTCTGCTTGAACCAAAATATCAAACTCACAATAAGTGCCCATTTCTCGCTATAGTAAGAATCTCACATAGTATAGTGAAATTTCAAATAGCCACGAATTTATTAGCAGACAGCCTAAACTGGAGAAAATTTCACATCAATAGAATTTAGCTAATAAACTCGTCAGTCTGAATAAAATTTGTAGTGAGATAGCTAGTTGGAAATCTCACACACAAACTTAAGGCATAAAATCTCCCGGCCAGCCTAGGGCTTCTAAAATTTCCTCCACCTGCCATGGTTAGACTGCGGAAATCCTTCAACTACACTAAAATCCAAAGCTCTCTCTCCCGCGGCTACCGGCTCCAGATACTGTCACTGCTCCTCGTAACCATCCCGCAGCTTCATTTTTCAATTTTCTTCCCGCTTTGAAATTCTTCATTCCTGGTTTAATAAATTGATAGAAGACCATATGAAATCACGAAATCAACCCGACTTTGGTATGATTGATCGACACGATAATTTGTCTTCCAATTCCCGCAGAAAAGAACAAAAACATCTGAAACAATCCTGCGCAATAGAACTAACATGCTAATTGGTTAATTACACATTAAGACAATGTGAGCCGCCAAACCTATTAAAACAGGGTTCAAAATAGCACTGGGCACTAATCAAGAGTTTACACACGCCTCCTGGGTGGCGCCTCAGATACCGGGGTTGGCTAAGATAGATAAGAGGCAAAATGCATCAGTTAGAGGAATAAGTCCAGATCATCTGGCCAGACATCCGGTAAGGAATGTCTCAAACCAGCAAATTATGTGACGGGGTGATCGTTGTCTTGTTTCATGCTAACGGCACCAACATCTGGCGGTTCCGGTCCCAATCTAACTCTCTTTCCTTAGAGTCCAAGGGGAAGAGTCTACCTATACTTATATACGCTCCTCAATGCCATAGAGGGCCCGAAACTGAATGATCCAAAGTCCGGTGATGCGGGAAGCTCGCGGTGTCAGCAAGCGAATAAGACTACTTATAATCATGCTGATGATCGCGCCCATGGTCTATCTATAATCCGTGCACCTTCTCCAACGGAGACAAACGGCGACCATCCGATTCAAGCCGCCGAAGGGCCCCAACTCTCGCAGATAACGCCCACTGGCGCATAAAATACGGTCACAGATAAACTCCCGCCTCAAACACCGGCGTCCTCGCCTGGGCGGGCCCGGTTGATAAACCACGCTCAGGAGCGCACCACCGGCCGACAGCAGAAGCGACGATCACTGCGCTCATCCAATCTATGCCCCTCGCATACAGTCATCGTATAACCGGTAACACGGCACCCGGTCCCCGTTGTACCTCTCAATGTCCTCAGACGCGGAACTCAACCGGCAAGTACGCGCCACCTGGCTGTCATCATATACGTCGCAACCTATAACACCATTAGAAACATGCATCCCGATCCTCTCGCTCAATCCCATCAGCAAATTTCAAGTGTCACCCAATAATCAAAAGGTGACCATAACAAAACGTGGCGTGGTCTCGGCCACCATGTGTAATATTAAGCTGCTCCAGCCCGGGGCCGCATTGAATGTGCAGGGTGGTGGAGGTGTGAGCCGCGCAGGGTGCCCCGAAATTGGCAAATGGTCAGTCTCGATGCCCATCAATCCTTCCGGCCGTCCTGGCCCCAATATAAGATCCCTGGTAGACAAGCATGGTATTTCCAGAATCTCAACCACCGGGTCGCATGCAGCTGCATCGAGGGTCTATATATCTCTATGATTTGATGCCTTACTTAACCGATCATGACTTATCAATCCTATAAAAGGAAAGGGGTAATTAAGTCTCTGTGACTATCAATCCTAAATCAATCCAAGAATGCAATCCCATAATGAAATCCTCTATGGGAATTAAATACACGTGACATCAACTAACTGATACTATGGCTCCACATGCAAGAAAACAGATTCCACATAATACCAGGTGTGGCTCAAAGCTAACAAAGAGAAAGGTAAGTCCTAAAGATGATGATCGTATCAAAGGATACAATAACCAAAGATCCTAATCACACCAATCACAATCAAAGTGACATAATCGTCATGCGCTTATCCATGAAATCTAGATCGTGGCTATACAGTCTTCATTGCTCTGACATCCGGTCATCTCCATATCAAGCCTCCCATACATCGGAGTACTTATAGATTCCAGCCCCAAACCCCTAGCTTCGTCGTAGACAATGGGAATGACGCCCAAACAACATACAATCCACAGGTAGAACGGCTTCGACCAAGACTAGTGGATTCGAAGTAAGGGAATGACACACGTGCCCCACAAACACAAGCCAGAAGGCCGCGCAAGGGAAGGAGGGGCCATGCAAGAAATAATCATGCACAAAGAGCAAGCTCTAATACAAAAATCTACACACATTATATGGTCCCCAAGTTTAATCCATCAAGGTATAGATACCAATCAATGTAATGAGAAAGACAAAACTGCCAGCATATAAACACAAGCATCAACAAATCACAAACGAAGCCAAATACCAATCATGTATGATCATCGGGCTATCTATGTATCCCAAGAACCTCCCGATCAAAAGAACCATGTGCTCCAATATACACAACTCAAGTTCAAGCTCGGATCCCTCTTATGAAACCAGAGTTTTGGTCTGATCCCCAACTGAGTCGCCACCAGGACCCTACCTGATCCACGCTCTACGCGACTCGCTTTTAAATGAAAAGAAAATGGGTTGATTTTCGAATTTTAGAAAATTCGTCCCAGAGAGGGAACAATTGAGTCGCCACTTACTTTTTTGTTGTTAATTTTATGTGCTGGGAAACCAAGTAAGAAACAAAAACCCCAATGACCTGGGCATGGAAAAGCGGGTTGATTTTCAATTTGTATAATCCGTCCCGTAGGAGGGAACAGCTTTTTCTTGAGTCGCACTTACTTTGTTGTTATTTTATAAAGGGAAAACTGGGCAAGAAACAAAAACCCCAATGACTCCAAAGATGGAAAAAGTGTCTCGCTAAAACTAGATTTCTAGGCCTGGATCGACGATTCATCTTAGCTGGGTAAATTTCATGAGGCAGAAGACTCTCTAGCTCTGGAACTCCGGTCTCTACTAGTGAATTAGGTATGTGGAGCATATAATAATAAGACAGATAGTCTCCTAGGACTAAACATACAACCTGATCAGACCAAACTCTAATCGGTATCTAGCATGCTTAAAAACACTCAACCAAAAGCGGCGTGATGGCGCTGCACTGGCGGATCCCCAGCCGCAGTGGAAAGTTAATCATGTTACTGGTGCACAATAATCTCTTAAAATTAAATATCAAAAGAAAAGGAAGCCGTGATAAACCATACATGGCCTCTCAACCACCTAATACACGCACTTCGCAACTATATCTTATTCATCCCAAGTGAAACGGCTCAACAAAACACTAGATTATCAGTGCTTAACCAATCACCCTCGACCAAGATAAATCCCGATTCTGAAAGAATCCAAAATTGAACCACATTAACCTTAATTCAACCCCATTTCGCACTTAAACATAGCCCTACACTGATCTGGAGCGACTGGGCCGGACTCACAAAGGTCACGGGCTTCACTGAACCTAAATCGGACGACCTTTACAAACACGAAACTCGGGCCGATCCATTCCTCAACCAATAGACTGGCTGAGAATTAATCAATATTATAACTTTCCCACAGAGTAAGGGAAACCAAAAAATACAAACGATGTACAACCCGAAGACCAATGTGACTAAGAAACAGTCCACGCCCAAAGATCCAAACTCATTGCTCTAGCAAACTAAATTAATGAACTGCCGATCTGCTTCCAACTAGTTCAGCCGGTTGGACAGAGGGCTTCCGTAAATTTTTCAGTGAACTTCCCAAAGAGTCAGGAATCCAAAAAAACAAATCAAGTAGAAAACCAACTCCGAATGACTGAGAACCAACACAAACGGCGCCAAAGACCCAAACTGTTGTTCTAGCAAACTGAATTCAATGAACCGGCTGATTTGGTTTCCCAACCAGTTCATCCGGTTGAGAGAGGCTCTCAAAATTTGTCAAAACCTTCCTCAAAGAGTCAGGAATCTAACAAACAAATGAGATACAATCCGAATTTCCAAATGACTATGAACCATTACAAACGGTGCTAAAGACCCAAACTGGTTGTTCCGAAGAACTAATTCAATGAACCGACTGGTCTGGTTTCCTAAACTAGTTGATCCGTTGAAAAATCTCAAAATGGTCAGAACTTCCTTCAAGGAGTCAGGAATCTAACAAACAACGTGTGATTGACTCAGTCTGGATGAGTGAGAACCAACCAAACAAAACCATTGTTCTCAAAACCGAGACCGCCCAAGAAACCGTTGAACCGCCTCATGTATCATGGAAAACCGGTTCAAATGGTTGAGAAAAACCTCAAAATTTGGCTGTGAATGTCCCTTGGCTGAAATAGGGAAACTAAAATATCGGTGCATGATTCTCATCTCGGATGAGCAGAACCAATCGTAAAGTCAATCCATTGTTTTCCAAAACAAAGATTCCGCTTCAATAAATCGCTGAACCTGGGCTTCTCACGTACGAAAGGTGAAAAACCTGGTCAAATGGTTGAGGAAAACCTCAAATTTAATGAATGTCCTAAAGAGTAAAGTGGAGCCAGGTCTATTTTTACCTCTTCCACAAATGCAAAAGAAACTGTTTGCATCCGAGAAAATTAGCAAATGTAAGGCGAGCCTAAAAGTGCCTCCTCCAAAGGTCCCTTCCACTTTGATCTTTTCTCTCCTTTTACACTCATTCCACTTTAGCCCTCCTGAGCTCACTCCGGTGTTTTCCACCTTCAAGCTTTGAAAGAGCCCAATTTGGCCTCTAATCAGCTTCCCATTAACTCCCCTCCTACTTCATGTAAGTCAATACATCTTAAGTTTTCAAATTAAGTTTCACCAACAAAGTGTCTATTGGGATTCTGTGGGCTGCATGTACTAAGCCAAGGCCCAAATGGACCCAATACTGCCCAACGCCGAGCTGGAGCTTATGGGCCTGAACCATATGAGGATTTAGTCTGTAACCACACAAAAAGAAGGTCAGATAAGCCGTAGCTCATCAACTGATTAACTGTATGCCAACCGCCGGTCAGCTTAAGGAAAATTATGAAATTTTGAGAATATTCAACACATGATTCAAAGTAAAATGGTAATCATGCCAAGTCCGGATGAGGAGCATGGAAACAAAGAGAGTGCCCGCAAAACACCAAAAAACAAGAGTCAGATAATGGTCACCTATGAATCAATAATCATCACTAAACTACTGACAATAAAATTATGGGAATTTTTAATGAAAACCTTCGCTGACAGCAGTCCAAATAAAACAAACAATGAATGATTCGATTTCGGACAAGGAGATAATAATTGAAACAAAGCATCATTAGCAAAACACAAGGATGGGGTGGCTCTAGGTCAAACACAGACGGTTTTCTTCGCATAAACGATTTACAAAGTGAAGTCCAAAATGGTGAATTAGTTTGATTTTATAGGTGATAAAATGGGGTTTAATGGTGAAAGTTGGAAATAAACTGAGTGTAAAAATAAGAAAAAAGATAAAAGAGATCTCCTAAAGGTGTAATGTGAGATTATTAGGCCAGACTTACTTACAACTAGGCTTCAGTGGTTTGTTTCACGCGGCTGGGAAAGATGACCTATAGTCATTTCCAAACTGAATCTTCATTTTTCTTTAAAACTAAACCCTAAAATGATATCTTAAAGTGTGATGGCGTAGCATAAGTGTTCTCAGCAGCGGGAATGCCAGTTCCCCGATCTACCCATAGAAAAGACTCATGAGGACAACTGACCTAATCTCAAGTGATCAAAATATAACCACTAAACCCAAAGATTCGAATTATCGTCAATCAAAGGTATCCAAGATTAAACCTAGATTGAAGGATTGAAACCTAAATTTTTCCAAAATCATTAGTGCTGAAAAACAGGGAACCAAAATACCTTAAACCCATGCTCAGAACTCCTCCTTTCAAGGAGAATATCTAGCCAACCATCCCAGTCATCGTCTGTATCTTATGAATTGAGAAAGGGAGAGAAAAATGGAGGTGCAGAAAGAAAACGCTGAGATGAAAGCTCCAAAATCACTTGATATCAATGATTTGATATACAGCTCGACCGAGGCTTACATACGCCGAGCCACAAATTATAGTTAAGCCAAAGTCCAAAGAATATATGATAAACAAGAAACGAAAATTGCAAATAAAAACATCAGCAGCCAACAAGCAGTGAACATAGTCTTTGATTAATGTGTGACAGAGCATGAATGGTATGCAGAATCTCCCGTTAACTCCAAATTTTCTCTCAGATTTTCGTCTTTCTTTCCTTCTCACTCCATCCGCAATGCTAAGTCCGACTCAAATTCTTCTGTGGTTTGTCTGATCTGATAATTTGGCTCTGATTATCTGTAAACCATAAATAGCCACAAAATGCGATCGGTGACTGAAGGTGGACTCCACAAAGCAATTGAGTGATGACGTCTTATTAGTACACAAAAAAGTGCTCAAAACCTTAAATAAACAGGGGTTCAAAATAGCACTGAAAGGCACTAACATTAATTTAATGTGGACCACATACAAGCCCACCCGAGGCTCAGAGATCGACTAAGCCTAAAAGGGCCCTAATGGTGTTATAAGAATAATGGGCGGAGCGACCCATAGGATAAATGCAAGTGTCGAGGGAAAATTCCGAGGGTCTACATACCTGGGCAGCCCTTGGCATCTCGGCTCCTGGGCTGCAAGAGGCATCCCCCGCTGCAAGGCACTCCTAAGCAACAAAGTGTAGGAGCCTGCTGCCCATTGCTTTTCCTGTTTTTCTCCAGTGAATCAGCCCAAAATCCAAATGAAACTCTAGAAATCACTCCCAAAGGCATTCTAATATCATCCTAAACCAACTATGAGCAAAACCCATTGATGGATTAGGGTTTTTCTAACCCAAACATTTAAAAGAAATCTGGTGGTTTTGTTTGTAATTTAACTCCTTCAATCTTCTTCACCCAAGACGCTTGATAAGTTAGAGCAGGAACGGATACCCAAAATCACTTTCCAAACCCTAGCTCCTCTCACTCTCTTCCCAAAACGTTTTTGGCACAATGTGCCCTTCCAAGACCAAATGTGGTCTAATATCCCTTATTTCTATTAAGGCAATGTTCGTGCCTTTATTAAATCCGTTTTCAGCCTCTTTCCCCACTTAAAGCTTACTAGTCTCCTTTATTTGCACATTCACTTATCATTTATTTCACATTAGCATTTAAGCTATCGCTTGACTCTGGGGACCTCATTTTACAAATTTTCAAATTTGCCCTTTTTCACCGGGTTTATTTCCGGGTTCAATCAATTTCTCATTATAGCATATAATATTTAATCATATGCTCATTATTATCTATTTCAATTTTCACAATTATCAAGCTTTAAAAAACCCAAGTTTGGCTCAATTATACCCGAATATATAATAAAATTATAATATAAATTTAGAATTTTCAAGTTACACACTGTCCTTTTTTATTTGAGGGGTGTGGGTGCTCGGTTTGGTGTTGTGATTGATGTCTTGTGATTGATGTCTTGTGCTTGGGATGAGGATCATTCTACTCCAATTTTTATACAGTTTTTATGTGATTAGGTTTTATGTGTTTTTATACAGTTTTTATGTGTTTAGATTTTGTGTTTGTGTGTTTTAGGTCGTTTTAGCATTATTGTGTGCTTGTCTTTAGGTGTGTTTTAGGTATTTTGTGTGTGTTGATGCCATGATTTCTAATTAGAGGTCATTTTGATCACAATTTTTTTCAAAAAGACTGAGTAGAAAATAGAAAGGGACCCTTAGGTTGTTCGATGATCTGGAATTGTTTGTTTTGAAAGATAAGGGTGACTTAGTTTAGTCTCCCTCCTCTTTGTGTTTCAAGAAACCATTTCCCAAGTAGTCTATCACACACATATATGTGATCTCCAGGGTATACCTAAGCCTCATACCTCGTTTACTTGATCTCTACAAGCATTGGGGGTTTCCAAACACCTAAGTGATAGGACACCTTTGAAAAATAGGATTGTCATCGAGCCCTAAATAAATAAATAAAAAGATAAAAAAAAATGCAAAAATGATACAAAAAAAAATCAAAAAGATGGGAGTGAATAGAATAAGTGGGATTGTCCAATCCACCCTCAGCACACCGAGGGGCCTTCAAAGCCTCAATGCCCTTCAGCCACCATCGGAGCCATTAACCTCACCGTCACTACATGAGATAAGAGGGATGGATCCATCCCCACAAATCTAGGACCTTTAGGGCTCGGTCGAGTGTTTCAGATGAAGTTCGAGGGGGAAATAAATGCCCGCTGCCTCAACTAACTCCGGGTGGGAGTCACCAATGAATCCCCACTACAGGGACACGCAACTAAAACTTATAAGCACTAGTTTTCTTTCATGATTATGTAGTTTAATGTGAATAAAAGGGTGCTGCTTCTCCTTATCCTTTCGTGAAGCGACTCTTCTCAAATGTATGTGGAAGTTTGAATTAAGCTCGGGGGTGCTAGAACCTGTGAATATGCTCTGAGTTTCTTAGGAAGCATCAGCAGAGAACTTAAGTGGGTTGAGTTTTGTCAACCGGGGCTTTAGTTTTAGCCATTCCTTAGAAAGTTTAACAACCTTGGCGATCTTCCAATTCTTAAAGGAAAAAGGCCTCGATTTGCAAGTCGGGTTCATTTTGATCCTCTCGCATCATGCAAACAAGACCGTCGATGCTTTTGGTGCTGTCATTTTCACATGTGTTTTAGTTTGAATCTATTTCTTGCTTAGGGACAAGCAAGAGGTTAATTTTGGGGGTGTGATAAGTGTCCAAAACACTCATGATATACCTGGGTTTAATACGCTTGTTCCATTTCATAGTAATAAGCTGGTATCACCTATATCATCATATATTTGGTTTCAGTAATATAAAGTGAATAAGGCTGTACTGATGTTTTAGGACTTGAAGAAGGAGAATTGAAACCAATTAATTAACGTGACGCTCCAACGCCCCGACGCCGGTGTCATGTGTGACATACCAGCCTTTTATCAGCTCAACGCCAGACGCTCGGACTTAATCACGAGACCACGATATAATTATAGATATCAGTTTTTCAGGTGAGAAGGGATTGCTTAAGGATGAGAATAGAGACTACACAAGCGTTGAATCGAGACACTATGTGCACTATATTTTGTACTTCTTTCTCATTTATTCAACAGATTCAAAATCTACGGGGTCAGAATGAACATCATTATGTTCTAGATCTATTTCTCAGATTTTGTCGTAACTACGATATTTGTATGATTAATTATAATTCCGCTTATATTCAAGAGATTAATGGACTCATATCGATCTCTGTTTCTATTTCTCGTGGATTTAATTATGAGATGTTTGCCAACATCGCATGTTCTCGTCTGGGAATCTCGAGATAGAGAGATAAAGACCCTGGATATGAGTAGAGCGACACTTGGTAAATTGGTGAATAAAGATATCCTGGCCTAAAAGGTGGCATGCTAGGTTTAAACATTTATATTTTGAATCTATGTTGAAGGTAGACAATACACCCTACCTGGAGAGATAGAGAATATACCTCAGGATGATATCTCGTGAGGGCACGATCAACCTGCCATGGAAGCTGGCTAACATACCGAATGAATAATTTGTCTAGGTTAGAACCCATTGAGTGTGGGCAAGGAAGGCAAACCTACTTTCCATTACAATTGATTTAGCAACATTTGCAGCTTTCTCTACGTTAGTCATAATTCACTAGAATTTTAAGTCCAAATAATATTTTAAAAACTGATTTCATTATTCAACACACTTCTCCTTGTGGGAACGACACTTGACGAGCCACTATACTACTTAACCTCGACGCGTATACTTGTGCGTATGGGCCTACGTTTTGACACAAATCTAGACACCTATTCAAAGCCCGTCAGTTGACAATCATTATCTTCCTTCCATGTAACTCTAGTGAGTGTAATTGGTGGATGTCCTAATAGTGGTAGAATAGTGGCTCCTCAAAGGTTCTTTGCTCCCACCAACGTAGCTACACAACCTAGATTCTATAATGAACCACCTCCTTTTGTTGGAGGCTCGGGGGGGCATCTAGCCAACCTTTGGAATAGGTGCTAATAGAGGACATCAAGTTCCCCAGCCTTTTATGCAACCCACCTCCACCACAACACTTGAAAACAATAAGGGAAGCGGTATAAGAGCTATATAGACCTTAGTCTTATACAAATTAGTCACTTAGAAGTTTACAATCTGTATTCGGAGATAATAGACAGAGAAAATCCTTAACCAAGGGGGTGTAGAACTCTTGACTTCTCATTGTTCATTGGAGAAGATGGACAATCTACTTTGGAGCATGTGGCTTGGTTCATAGTTCAATGTGGAGAATTGGTCATTTATGAAAATTTCCCCTATTTCAAACTCATATTGTTTCCAAACTCATTAATAGGAGCTACACTATTCTTACATAATTCTTCAAAGCTGAACCTAAGGTTTGTATTACAGAATTGTCTAGGGTGACTCAAAGGAGTAGGGAAACAATAGCAATAGAATGAGAATTATGTGCAAAATTCATCACATCGAAACAAAATATGTGAAGTGGCCTAGAGGGGCTTGATATTGAGCTGAGAAAGAAGTTTCAAGGTATGAAGTTTAGGGATTTCTATGAGCTAGTGGCTAAGGTGACAGAATATGAAGAATTACTTAGAGAAGAGAGTCACTGGAGAAAGACATCTATAGAAACTTACTACCAAGAGGTGAATCCTGAGGTAATAGTAGTAGAAATTCTAAATACATGATCATTCACTTGCCCTTTATTGGTTAAGAAGGCAATTGACCTATGGAAGAAATCACAAGCCTCGAATACACAAGTCCAGTATACATTTTATGTGAAAAAGTCTGAGGAAATCTTTTGATTTCCTTGTGAAGGAGAAGTTCATCGTGTTTCCCTAGGATCACCAACTCCCTAAAAAAGATGAGCTTAGAGGAAAAGTGTATTGTAAGTAATGTTATCTAAGACAAGGTCAACAAAAGAACACTAAAGTTCCCAAAGAAAAAGGAAGTTATGGTGATTAATGAATACTCATTCTCACCAGTAGCTTCAATCAACATAACTGCTTTTGACTTAAGGGCATTGATAAATTCGAAGAAGGCGAGAGCAATTCAACCAAGCCACATGATAAGAAAGGTATGGATTCCTAAGAAATAGTGAATTTATAAAATGATTTGACATTTGAAATAGGAGTGTTTGCAGTCAAATAAAAGAAAAGGAATGGAGGGCGTCTAAACCATTCATTTGGAAACAAAATTCAATGGGGCTAGGGGAGGAAGCAAAGGATGAGAGATTCTCAAAAGAAAATAACTTTTCTCCAAAAGAGAGACTTTTTCAAGGAAGAAAAGCATAGACGATTCTTCAAGGAGGAAAATTCCTCTAAGGTTTATAATTCCTCATACTATCTCGCCTTGACAAGAATGGCATGTGGTGCAACATGAGAAATTTCCCTAAATCCTCACCAATACTCAAAAAATAAGAATGCAAAGATAGAGAGCTAGAAAGATAAGGCGACTCAATGAGGCACCAAAGGAAATAGCAAATGAGGAAACTAAGGAATCAAAAAAACCAAGGGAAAAAGCAATGCTCGGTCTAAAGAAAACTAAATTTGGAGCGCTACAAAGGATGTTGAGTGTATTTGTAGTTCATAAGAAGAAAAAGATTTGGGAACCATTCTGATGGGTAAAATTCCTATTTCCTTGAATTATTCTACTACTTCTCTAACTTTTCCAGATTTTTCAAATTAAAGGAGATGGAAGAAAGGCTAGTAGAAGTAAAGGATAAACAACCCATAGTGGATGAAGCCCTAGAAGATGATACTTGAAAAACCTACTACGAAAATGACAAGGCACGTAAGGCCTCTTTATGTGAAAGCACACATTAATGGAAAACCAGTGTCCAAAGTGTTGGTTGACGAAAGATTAGTTATCAACGTGATGTCACTAAGAGAATTGGGAAGAAGTATTGATGACCTAATTGAGACAGAAGTATCCGTGTCGGATTCATTGGGAAAACATCAAAGACATTGGGTGTACTCCCTATTGACATTACAATTGGTAGTAAGACCTCTCTATCAGCTTTCTTTGTAGTTGATTATACTGCCAACTATAATATTTCTCTAGGGATGGACTGGATTCATGCTAGTTGGTGTGTGTCATCCTCCTTTCACCAATTCTTACTTTTTTTTAAAGGTGATAAGGTAGAAGTAGTATGGGCAGACAAACAACCTTTCATTATAGCTTCAAACTCCATTGAAGTCTAGTACTACGACAAGGAGTTTGGCCAAATTAAATTCAAAAGCAAGAAATGAGAGGGGTCATTTAAGGCTTGTCAAATCCTACTTGGGAATGCCTTCTAGTTATCAAGTCTACAACGGGAGTCATACAAAAGGTTCACCAATTTTTAATACCTGAAGAAGTATTTCCCTACCATGTGGAAGATGTTGGACACTACCCAAAAGGATTAGGTCGATCTTACAACTTATAAGGGCTCAATAAGCCTAAGGCATGAACAGTGCTGAAAGTAGAGGGAATTGTAATAGTCTAAGTTTTGAGTTAATGAAGTAGGCTTTATAGCCACTATTTTCTCAAACACACACATTTCTCCAGTGTTGTTCATGTTACATTCAATATCTATTCTTAATTTTCACAAGTAAATAAAGTAGGTCTCAAGGAAAACTTTAATTCAAATTCAAAACAGTACATCATCATTGAAATTCACCATAAATCCAAAGGTAGACCTAATGCCACCTTCGTCCACTAAAAATGAAATGATATGGTTGTAAGTGCATCTGTGCAAAGTGTCCAATGAATATCACACAATTATCACTAATCCAAAGATAGGCCTAGTGTCACATTGGTCCCCTAAAAATGCAATGATATGGTTGTAAGAGCATTTGTGCAAAGTGTCCAATAAATAATATCACACAATAATCACAAATTCAAAGGTATGCTTAATACCACCTTGGTCTACTAGGAATGCAATGATATGGCTATAAATGCATCTGTGCAAGGTGTCCATTGAATATTCCACATAATCATCACAAATTCAAAGGTAGGCCTAATGTCACCTTAGTCTATTACCTATTGTTGGCCCAAGGGTACAATTAATTGAGGTTTTGATGATAAAAAACAAAAATTATTGGTTACTAATGGTTAACATTGAGTTGAGTGATATGTTGAAATTGATCAAGATTCAAATAAAGATATTCAAAGCTTAATATGATAATGTTGTATTTGATCAAGCTCTTGGAAGTCAAGTTCACTCAATTCAAATAACCAAGATTTCAAATCCAAAATGACCAATAACCAAGACTCCACCAAGCTCAAGCATCAAGTGAAGATTTGTGAGCGTAGGAATATATGTAACATGAATGACTGGTGCACTTTATGGTATATCATCTCTTACATGCATATTCTTCATAACTCGATTTTTGTGAGTAAATTGAATATCTTTTTGAAAACTCGAGTATGAGCATCAAACCTTAGGTGTTTGAAAATTAAAATATGTTTAAAAGTGTTATCTAAAGTTTGAAATCACGAGAATGAAAATAACTACAAATGATCCATTTTCTGGCCTCAACATTCTTTGTCACACTTCGATTTCACGACATGTGATTTATGTTATTTTACCATCTATTTTTTTTTTCATCATGAGTCCCTAACATAGGACTGTTTCAAAATCAACACTTTTGCATAAAGGATGTTTTTAGCCACTACGCTTTTTCCCTTATATATCGCTTGTATTTCCTCAAAACACAGGTCCAAAACTCCTTGGAGTAATCACCTAGAAACGTAATTAAAACTCAACTCCGGGTCTCAAAACATATATATATACATATACGTACTGAGGTAGGATCCTCCAATGAACCCAAGACTATTCACTTACACTTGATCAAAATAATATTTACACAAAATCCCAAAACTTTCTACAAAGTGTCCCAAACTAATAGCCACAAGCCAAATATACAATGACCCATGATCGATATGAACTGTCCAAAATATACAGTGTGAACCTCCACACAACACTAGATGTTCCTCAAAATGTATGCCAACCACCAGCATGCTAAGGGCGCCACAATTCTGACCTCCAAAACCACACTTGAAGTCAAACTCTCAAGTCATGCATTTGTTCGTACTTTTTGCATCTAAAGGTGGAGGAATAATGGGGTGAGTTCGACCTTTCGATGATTAATCCCATAACAAGCCATGCTTATAAAAACATTTCAAAATACAAATAATTCAACATCTCAAAACATGAGCATTTTCAATTAATAGGTTGATGTGGGAAACACAAATGGATGCAATACTACCACCATCTCGACCCTCATCGAGTGACTCTTTTGGGCTTTCACCCGGGGACTAGCCGGTCATCCCCATGCGACAAATTGCTGGGACTTACTACCCAGGGATATGCCCACATCCGTATAACTTGACCGGAAATTGCGGGACTTCACCACCCGGGGATATGCCCACATCCCGTATATACGTGACCTTTACTGGGGCTGGCAGGGGACCATTGTATCCGTGTCATTCACGTCGTCAGGACTCTCACACAGTCCCATACCCATGTCATGCTAAAACAATTTCTAAAAGCATTACCCACATGGATATTTAAAAACATCATGCACCATTAATTCAAAGAATTCCATAGATATAAAAATATACACATTTATATATATCATTAGAAAATCACACAGTTCAAGCATGGAATGGTACAGAATTTCGTCAAACCATGGATATAAGCAGGAGAAGGTTACAAGATCCCCTACCTTCCTTGGATTCAAAAATCACTAAGTCTCCCAAAGGAAGTCAAAACCGAGGAGCTACTCAAAGGATATGCAATTAACAAGTCATAGATTTCTTAGCCTCGAAACAATCGGGTTACATAAAATTACCCAATTGGTTTATTGCTACTTCACCACTCGAATCACATATTCTCTTATATACCTACCAACATAAACCTTAGTCCTTCAAGAGCACTCTCTTTTTACACTTTACAAATATCAACATTTAACACCCGCATTGGGGTAACACAAACGACACACCACGACACTTGTACCCCTTTTCTTTTTTCAGCCTATCTCAAGACCCTTTTTTTTTCAACTACAATTTTTTGACCTTCATACATGCTTTTTGTTCATTGGCGGTCTTCTGACCAAAAGTTCCCCTATCTCTTAGCTTTCCACAGCCTCTTAAAATCAGGTCATTCGGACCTCAAAATCAAGTTATGGTTTTTCACTGATATGACCTCCCGAGGCGTGTTCCCTGGGACGAGAATCGTGCCCTCTCTTCACCTTTGACGAAATTATGGGAACAAATGAGCCATAATTTGGCCCTACTTTCTTCATGAAGTTACTCCCCTATGTGTCTACTTTAAGAAGGATTTTGAATCACTCCATTTGGATCAATATAACTCAACTTATGACTCAAAACGAGGCGCTCCCGGAAACCGAGGGGACATAATGCGTACGACTTTCAACCTCAAATTCAAGGGTCTTATGGTAGGTTTTAGTTCTTGGTTTCTTCTAGACATTCGAAGGTCTAGGTCTTGGGCTTCTTCTCCAACTAGAATCATCCAGTTCGGAGTTCTTTAGGCCAACTTATGGTCAAAACACTGTCATGGGGTCAAGGGGAAAATTTGGGCTGACACCTCCACTTGGACACACACCACACACATCTGATCTTCCTGCGGTCTTTTTTACAATTTAGGGTTCCACCAAACACACCTTTCATCAAATCTAGGGTTGGGATGTAATCCCAACAAAACTTAAAGAATATAACCAAAGTCCATAAGAAATACAACTAAGGCACCAATCATCATGTTTACATACCTTAGTAGAACTTTCTGAAACCAAGCTTTCCTTCAAGCCTTTTTCTCCTCTACTCTCTAGCTTCTCTCTAGAACTCTCTCTACTTTACTACCTAAAATTCCATAATTTTCCACTTCCTAGCAAGAAGTTTGGTCTAGCATCCAAACCAAAGAGGTGGTTTGCTTGGCACATGGCAAGCTCTTCTCATGCAGCTTGCCATGTGTCGAGCTCCATGTTTGAGGTATCATGCCCTCATGATGCCATAGCTCCTGAGATGTGCACTTTGATCTCTCCACTAACAAGTTTTCAAAGTGGTCCTTCGTTTATCATGGTGCAAGGCCCCTAACAAAACCACTAAACTTACCTAAAGGCGTGCATAAGGTGACCCACATGCCATAAAGTACCGTCTAACACACTAACAATCACTCAGTGACAACCATTAAGATTGCTAATCTTGTCACAATTTAATAGGGCATAAGTTGCATTTGCTCCCCAAAAGTCACCACTTGAATATAACAAAACATATACCGAGGTGTTACATTCCCTCCCCTTACGATAATTTACGTCCACAGAAATTAAGCGTATAACTGAAGGTTCGGAGATCTTATTTCTTCACGTACGCTACAGATTCCCATAGCTTCTTCTCTCTTAGTGAATTGTTCCCATAACACTTTCGCTGAGGAAATAATTTTGTTCACTTGTGCAGCGTTCCTACATCTAGAATCTCCATAAGCCGCTCTTGCGTATTTCATATTCTCTTGCAATTAGAAGCTCTTGCCGTCTGATATGTGCGAAACATCGGCTCATACTTCGCGACAATGAAACGTGGAATACATCATGTATCGAACAAGCTCGCGGAGGAAGAGCTAGCCCAGTAGCCTACTCCAACTCTTTGGAGAATCTCAAACGGACACGATGTACCTAGGGGCAGTTTCCCCTTTTGCAACGAAATATTCCCTTGCGGGGGACACTCGAACACCGTGGTCCCTGACACGAGAAACTCTAAAGTTACTCCTCTGTGAGTCGAGGCACCTTTGTATACGCACAAAATGTGCGAGCCTATCACGGGATCACCGCATCTTCCTGCAATAGTTTCTTGCAGCACTGGACCCGATCAAAGTAGCCTCTCTGATTTGGGGTCAAACTTACGTGGCGATCCTACCTTGGCCTACCATAAAGGCTTCATACGGTGCCATCCCAATGCTGCTGCGGAAACTATTATTATCGCGAGCTCAATCGGGGCAAATGGTCCAGTTCAGCTCCTGGAAGTCTAACTTTTACATGCTCAAAGCACCATCTTCGAGAATGCGAATCGCTCTCTCGGATTGCCCCGTCGATCACGGGGTGAAGTCATACGTACTCAATCTCAACTCCGTTCCCAAAGCACTACGCAAAACTGCCGGAATGGGCGTGAAACCTCGAGTCCCTAGCCGACCTGATGGAGGGCGTACACCATGCAACCTCACAATCTCCCTCACATATAACTTGCTCAGTAAGAATAGAGTCGGTGGTCCTTGTGCTAAAAATGTGCTGATTTAATTCAACCGGTCAACAACCACTGAACACCATCTTTGCACCACAGTGAGTCTTGGGCAAACCCGGGTCCGCAGTCCATCGTCACATGATCCCATTTCCATTATGCGGTAGCCGAAGGAGGCACACTTGACCACCTGTGATCTCTGGTGCTTTCCGGCTTTCGCTTGTTGACGCGTCGAGCACGCGGAGTGAGAAACTGTTTCGTCTCTCTTCATCCCCATGCCCGCAAAATTGGCGCCTCGTCAAGTGGTACGTCTTTTATCTGCGGGACCTTACCGTGAGCGGTGATGAGCTTTGCACCATGCCTCTCTCTCAATGTGCATCGTCAGAGCCTGAGTAAATGTTGAAATAGTTCTCCATTTGCATGAATGCTCCAGCCTTCCAGGTGCATCACCAACGCTACCACTTTGCGGCGTGTGCCCTCCAGCTTTCTTATCCGCTCCTGCGAGCCTGATGACTCTTAGAAAAGCTATTGGTGAGCTGCAATGTATAAAAACATGCCTTAGGCTCCATCCTCAAGCACGGGTGGAACTCGCTGATGTAATCATACATCTTCCACTCATAGCCATCAAAACCCAGGAATGCTCCTTGATTTTCTGCTCAGAGCATCAGGCGACCACATTGCTTTACGGGTGGTATTTGCGAAAAGTCAAAAGTCTTCAAGTGTCTCCGTCCACCTTCTCTGCCTGGCATTCCGTCTCTCTGCGTAAATATATACTTGAAACTCTGTGGTCGAACGCTTTGAGCTTTCACCACTTACAAATACAGTGCTTGTAGTAACTTTAAGGGCCAAACACTCTTTAAAAATCAGCTCAAATCATGCGTGGGGTAATTCTCTTCATGTTTCTTGATTTGCCTAGAGCGTAAGCTGACCACTACACCTTTTGCGCATGAAAGTACACACCCCAAGCCAACCCTTGAGGCATCCACAGAGAAAACCAAGTGTAATACTTTCCCCACTCAGGAGTAATCAACACGTGTAGTCAATCTCTTTTTCGGCTCACGGAAGGAGCTCCTGCACGTGATTCCAGTCAGGAAGCTCAACTCTGTGCGTGTTAGTCTAATCATTGGACATGCAATCACACAGGAGAAGTTCTCAATAAATGAAGCTGATAATAACCAGCTAAATCCAAGAGGCTACGTATCTCAAGGCATACTCTTGGGTTGCTCCCACCTCATCCACTGGCCTCAACCTTTCTGGGATCCAGAAATACCTTCCTTAGACACCGTGCCTAGAGATTGGATTTCTTGTAACAAAGAAATACACTTCTCTAGTTTGGCATAGTTCTCTCTCGATGCACCTTGGCGCCAGCGCCGTCTTGCTCATGTTGGCTGACCATGGAATATGCTCGGGGATCAACCGTCTGAGCACCACAAACTGATCGAATGCGGGGCGACCTCATCACATTCATCCATATCCGCATAAAAAGCGGTGGAGCGTGGTCATCCGAGGCATGATAATGCGCTTCGAGAGTGTCCATACCTAAATGCGGCAGTCTTGGGGATATGCAGGTCAGGCGCTTCTCTAGCTGATGATACCTAGATCTTAGAATCAATCTTGATAACAGCGATTCAGCGATCAAACAATCTGATCCGTGGAAAGTGGGAGGTACTTGTTCTTCACCGTTACTTTCTATTTAACTTCTGGTAATCCGCATAACCGTAGCGTTTGCGTCTTTCTTTCCACGGAACAATGCTGGAAGAAAAACTTCCAGGCGGGTACTCGGTGGGATGAACCTTTACCCTGTGATTCTTAATTTGTGGGTTGAGCTCCTTAAGCTCAAGCTTCGGAGCCATCTAATGGAGCTATTAGACCTGAGACCGATCTGGGGATACCAAATCGATGGAGAATTCCATCTCTCTGTAGGAGGCAAATCACGGCAACTCATCAAAAATGCATCGGTAAGTCACACACTTGTGGGATCTGATCCACCCCTACGCTTCCTTTTTACTCTTTGGCAGTAAAAAGGAAGTCTTGGCCCCATTCTTTCTCATCCACTTTTTCTCCATCTCTATCAATGATGAAGTCGGCCAGCCCTAAATTGGCATAGAAGTGAGCGCGTGACCCTGACCAATACGGAAGGTTACCTTCTTCGAAAAACAGTCTGGGCGCGATGGCTGGGGGCTACAGCCGATGTCCGCGAATCACGTCCAAACAACGCCGCCGCTCATGGGAGTGCTGAGTCCCAATCCACGACTTGGTATCACAACATTCAACACACAACCATCCCCACTTGGCTAAATGCCACCCATAGGTGTCTCCAGCGAGCAAAGGACGAGAGTGGTGCAATCCTACAAGGTCAAATGGAGAAGCAAAAAGAAGTAGATATAAATGAGCGTGATGCACCTGAATCGAAATAACACATGTGCCCAAGTGCTATAACACAAAACCATACCTTCCACTAGCACATTAAACTCTGGATCCACGAGTGCGGCGAACTCAACTCTTACGGACACTTATTGAGAAGTAGATGTAGTCTTCCCTTTCTTGGAATCTCCTCCCCTTGGAGGCTGTCCTCCTTGAACATGGTCTTGCACTGGTCGGCTTGACCTTGAGGCTGGGTGTTCATTCTTTGTGCAGGGCACACACTCCTCAAAGTAATCCTGGCCGCCTTGCTTTACACTCATAACACGTCTGGCCCCGAGTCCCCAAGCGTGCTGTGACTTATCCTGTTGCATGGGCAACTGTAGTGGACCGTTCATCCTTGGGCGCCCAGCCTCTTATCCCTTGACACGAAGTACTGAAGCTTGGAATTCTTATTTCTTTCCTTACATTGCCTCGAGTTCTCCCTACCGATAATCGGGGCTGGTAGCCGCACCTCGGCTGTAGGTGCGAAGCATGAAAGGAGCCGAGCCAGAATGTTCAGGCCTCAAAACTCCCACGGCTGTTCGCTCTCATTTTCTAACCACACCCACATCTTTGTCACATGCCCAGGCTCATGTGAGTAAGGCGGGAGGCATACTCGCTACGGTCTTGGCCCTGCTGCGGGTGCACAGCTCCAGGGTCTCTTCCTCCTCCTCATGGCCTCGGGAAAGTACTTGGCCAAGAGTAGCTCCTCGGCCAGATTTCCCATGTTGTGGCACATCATGGGGTGTTCTTAACCATATCCCACCCAGGCCTCGGCCTGATCCTCAACATAAGGGCCGAGAAACTCACTGCTCCCCGGGGGACTTCCGAGCATCCAGAATCTTTATTCCTTTGCCAATCGCTTAGGCCTCAAAGGAAATTGACACCACCCCGAAACACTGGGGGAATAAGTGCCTTGAAATCCTTGATCAACCGCACGTCCATCTTCTCAGATGACCCTCGGAGGTAACGCCACGCTCTCTCCAGCCCCATCCTCTTGAACTGGTGAAGAGGGATCTGCAGAGCTGTCGACCATACCTGTAGTCCACTCCTTCTTCCTCTGATTCACATTGTCTATATATAAGAGAATAAAGGCAATTGTAGTTATCCGCGATGTCATGGTAAAAGAACCATTAACGCTCTGGGTTCTCAACATCAATTTATTATAGCTATTGCGTCGCTGCAACTATTACGACTGCGCGCATCGCACCGATTCATAACAATTGCGCTGGCGCCAAGAATCATTACACACTAGCGAAATACTATGGCAAAATCAGCACAGCATTATAATATCTAAACTCATTATATCGTGCGCGTGCACCAACATGTTATCACATAAATCACCGGGTCAAAACATGTTGTCAGCCAAGAAAAATACCGCTTCACTAGGTGTCGATGCTGGAAGCCTTATACCATGCCATGTATGAAAATCATATCATCACCCGATAGCACGATACGCGCTAAAACCAAGGCTCACCAAATCATGCAACTTCAAGTGTGCCTAGAATCCTATGTACCTATTGAATTTTCCTTTAATATCGAGGATTTATCCCTTTACGATACCAACTTGTCTACCACCACGTGTGTTTATGTTATTTTACCATCTTTTCATCATGAGTCCTATTTGCATGAGTTTCTTTCAAAAATCCAACATTTGCATAAAAAGGGGGCTACTTTAGCCTACGCACCATATATATCAACACAGCATTTCCTCAAACTAGTCCAAAAACTCCACTTGGATGTCTGTACAGAAACATGTTAAAAACTCAACTCCATGTATGCTCAAAGCATATATATATCACAGCACTGAGGTAAGTCCTCAATGAGCAAAGACTATTCACTTACCTTCCAGTCAAATAATATTTTCAAATCCCAAAGCACCTACAAAGTGTCACACAAACTAATAACACAAGCCAAATATTCACAATGACCCATGTTGAATATGAACTGTCCAAAATATACCGGTGGCCAGAACCTCCACAACACTAGATGTTCCTCCACAAAATGTGTGCCAACCACCAGCATGCTGGGCTGGCCTTACCGTTCCCCGACCTCCAAAACCACTGCAAATCGAGCTCTCAAGTCATGCGTTTGTTCGATGCATCTAAGGTGGAGGGAAATAATGAGGGTGAGTTCGACAACTCAGTAGTGAATCCCTTAACAAGCCATGCTTATAAAAACATTTCAAAATACAAATAATTGACACATCTCTCAAAACATGAGCATTTCAATTAATAGGTTGATGTGGAAACAAATGGATGCAATCTTACTTTTTATCTGGAGCTCAATGTTGACTCAGACTCACTTGGGACTGGCAGAATCATCTGTTTCAACGACAAATTGCTGGACACGCGAGGATATGCCCACATCCCGTATAGCGACAAATTGCTGGGACTTACCGCGGGGATATGCCAGCGTCCGTATATGCGTGACCTTTACGGGACTACAACCCGGGGACTAGTCATAATCCGGGTGTCCACTACATCAATCCGGACTCTCACACAGTTCCATACCCATGTCATGCTTTAAAACAATTTCACAAAGCATTCACCCACATGGATATTTAAAAACATCATGCACCAATTAATTCAAAGAATTCCATAGATATAAAAATATACACATTTATATATATCATTAGAAAATCACACAGTTCAAGCATGGAATGAGTAATTTAGGTGGCCATGGAATAAGCAGGAGAAGGTTACAGATCCCCTACATTCCCTTGGATTCAAAAATCAGTCTCCCAAAGGAAGTCAAAACCGAGGCTACTCCAAAGGATATGCAATTAACAAGTCATAAGATTTCTTAGCCTCAAACAATCCGGGTTACATAAAAAATTACCCAATTGGTTTATTACTACTTCATCCTTTCGAATCACACATATTCTTATATACCTACCAACATAAGAAGCCTTGATCCTTCAAAGGCATATACTACGCACTTACAAATATCCCGGCATTTAACACCCCTTATTAGGGTAACATGAAACAGCACACCGCAAACACTTGTACCGCTTTCTTTTTCAGCCTATCTCAAGACCCCTTTTTTCAACTACAATTTTTTGACCAGCCATACATGCTTTTTGTTGTTGTGGTCTTCTGACCAAAAGTTCCCCTATCTCTTAGCTTTTCCCAGCCTCTTAAATACAGGTCATTCGGACCTCAAAATCCAAGTTATAGTTTTTTTACAATACTTGACCTCCCAGGGAAGCGTTTCTAGGGACGAGATCTGTGCCCTCTCTTCACCCTTTGATGACGAATTATGGGAACAAATGAGCCATAATTTGGCCCCTACTCTTCATGAAGTTACTCCCCTATGTGTCTACTTTAAGAAGGATTTTGAATCACTCTATTTGGATCAATATAACTCAGCATGACTCAAACTTGAGGCGCTCCGAACGAGGGGACATAATATGTACCTGACTTTCAACCTCAAATTCAAGGGTCTTATGGTAGGTTTAGTTCTTGGTTGCTTCTAGACATTCGAAGGTCTAGGTCTTGGGCTTCTTCTCCAACTAGAATCATCCAGTTCGGAGTTCTTTAGGCCAACTTATGGCCCAGAAACACTGTCAGCTGGGGTCAAGGAAGGCTGGACGGCACCTCCTTGGACACACACACACACATGCAATCTTCACCAAAACTGGTCTTTTTACAGTTTAGGTTCCACCAAACACACCTTTCATCAAATCTAGGGTTAGGATGTAATCCCAACAAAACCCAAGAATATAACCAAAGTCCATAAGAAATACAACTAAGGCCTCAAATATCATGTTTACATACCTTAGTGAACTTTTTCCACCAAAAAACCAAGCTTTCCTTCAAGCCTTTTTCTCCTTCTCTAGCTTCTTCATAACTCTCTCACTACCTGAAATTCCATAATTTTCCAATTTCCTATAAAGAAGCTGGTCTAGCATCCAAAACCAAGAGGAATTGGTTTGTTTCGCACATGGCAAGCTCTTCTCATGCACTTGCCATGTGTCAGAGCTCCTTACCTTGCATGTTCGAGGTGTCATGCCTCATGATGCCAGCACATAGCTCACAAGGATATTGCACTCTAGTCCCTCCTCCACTAACAAGTTTTTCAAAGTGGTCCTTCAAGACACATACTTAATTTCAAACCCTAACAAAACCACTAAACTTACCCACTGCATAATCGACCCACATGCCATAAAAAATGCAATCTAACACACTTCATAACCTAATTAAACCAACCATTAAGATTACTAATCTTAATCACAATTTAATAGGGCATAAGTTGCATTTGCTCCCCAAAAATCCTTACTTGAATATAACAAAACATATACCAGGTGTTACACTTTGCAAACTTCATGATTTTAGCTGGGGTTGACTTTGAATTGATTAATATATTAAAACCCATATTTAATCATAAAACCTTAGTTATTTGGAGTTTAAAATGTGCTTAAAAGAGTTATTTAAGGTTAGGAATTGATTTGGAGGGAAAAAGAGTAGAAACATACCCAATACGACAATGTTTGTAAGAAATCGATTGTGATGTCTTGGTCTATCGGTTCCAACCAGTCGATTGGTTGGCAAAACGATCGATCGATTGGAAACCATATGAGTTGTGTATCTTAGCCATTTGAAGTCATTAGCTTGTTGATATGAACCAGCTCTGCAAACAGTTGATCAATTAAGCAACCGACCAAGTTTAACGGTCACCTACAACGCATTAAATGCAAAACAACTAGTGCATTTAATGAAATGGTCAATCGATTAGGGCAACAGATCGACGGACCAGCAATTAAATAGGCTACTGAGTTTCCCCTCTATATTTTGTGTTTTGGGGATCATTTATTGCTAAGAGACACATTGCAGTAAAGCTCTCAACTACTATTTCTCTTGCTAATCAATTCTTACTTCAATTTTCTTGGTGCATTCAATTCATTTGGTTATTTTACAGTGCACCTTTGAGTCATCATAGCTTGAGTTGTAATAGATAAATATTTTGAGCTAGAAAGAGTATCTCATTATGTTTAAGGGTGAAATATTTAAGTGTGTATAACTTAAAGGATTTATGAATTGCCCTTTCGAGCAAAAATCCAAGTGTAAAGGGAAGAAGTTCATGTTGGAGCTCAAAACTAGTGGAACCCTCACTAGTTAAAGGTTGAGAAGAAGTGGATGTAGGTAAGGGTGTGCTGAACCACTATAAATCTAGATTTTGATTTCTCTACTCTCTACTCTCTATCTCTTTATTGAATGATCTTGTAGTTAAATTTGTAGATTTTTTATTAATTTGTAAAATGTTTTTGAGAAAACCGATTCAACCACAACACCCCCACCCACCCCACCCCTCCCCTCCTCCTCGTGGTTAATTTCTAAGTCATATCTAACTTTCACATGCAATATCATGGTTGTATTAAAATTCAGACCGGTGATCAAACTGGAAAAGTTACCGATTCACTAGTCGGACCCGTAGTCGAATCACAATTGAATCGATGATGTTATAAATATATAATTTATATTTTTTTTAAATGAAAATTAAAAATATATAATTTAATGTTTATAATATTGTTTATTTATTTTTACATAATTGTATTACTATTTTATTTTTTATGAAACATAATATGTATAATAATTAAATATAAAAATTTATAGAAAATGAAAAACTGTGCTATATATTTATATTATATTATTATTATTACAGTATTATTATTATTATTGTTATTGTTATTATTATTTTCTTCTACTTCTTCTAAATCTTCAAAATTATGATAAATAATGATCAAAAGTATTATTTCATTTTTCTTAAAGATAAATATATCTATGAAGATCATACAATCATAAATCAAACGTTCTAAAAATCAAGACAAAAAGTTTGAATAATACGATTAATAAAATAATCCACAATATCATAAACACAATTTCACAATAATCAAAATATTCTAAACCTTATGAGTTTAACATGTGATAATAAATAAAATTATATTGAGTACTACTCATCCTTATGGGTCCACCATGCTTCCAATATTATTCCCTTTTATTTGTTTTTTTACCAAATAGTTTCCGGGAAGACATAGCTAGGCAACTCTGTTAATCCCCATTCATACCTATGGTAGGACACGCCTTCACCGTGGGGACACTTTCAGAAACCATCAACACAGCCTTAATTCGTTTCCTACCTTCAGGCGTACACGTATAAAAAGGAATACTAATGATTATAGCAAATTCATATGGATAAGATTTACAAAATATAATATTTTATTTATGATCACATAAAACTCATGGGTTTAGAATAAATTCTTCGCCTGTCATAGTACAAAATAAAACTTAAAACTTACATGCTTACTTCAGGGCAGCTGATCCTCTTACAGAAAAGAGTGAAGAGAGAGAAAAAGAGATGGATGATTTCTCGCTTACCCTTACATTCTATTTATAGATGAGGCCGAACATGAACCCTGGACTTCAAAGCAAACTTATAAATTAATTCATACACGTGTCTAGTTTTTGAAAAACCAAGGGCTAGAAACTGTGGGCTGGTATTATAGAAAACCATGGGCGCCAACTGTTATTGAGATTCTTCAAAGATCAATCCCCCTTTTAATCTTTTTCTTGCTTTACATTTTTTGGCCATTTTCGTGGGCCATATCTTTGTCAGTTCTTTCCTTCTGATAATATTTTTTCAACGTAATCAATAGCATGTGGGGAAGAGTTTAGTTCTCCTTCATTGATCATGTTAATCTTTTTTAACAGGAATCTTCGAGCATACTCTAGAGTAATCTTTGTATCAATCGAAATCATTACTAAGGCGAGCCTGTATGGCTTACCAAAGCTTCTGAATGGCTTCTTGAGCCTGTATGGCTTACCAAAGCTTCTGAATGGCTTCTTGAGTGCATTTTCCATTTGTCCCTTTACAATTAAGAGACTCAATCCTCGACGATTGTGAACATTTTATTCAATGAATCTTTTAAAAAGTTTTTCTTCGTTGGAAATAAAAGTTTTTTCATATCGAACTTTGCACATTTTAATAAAATGCCAAACTAGATAGGTTTGATTTTTATCAAAATCGGGGCTTGCACTAAAAAAAATCTAGTGCAATGACATCATTCATCTTAATCATTGGGTTATTCTCAAAATTGTCTTTTTCACCTTCCTTAATCCATCCTGGTAATCTTTCGATCTCTGGTAAATTAGGAGATGTCATGTATATGTGATTCGCGTCAGTAGAGGTTTTGTGAATCAACAAAATTTATACCTAATATTCCTACCGCAAGAGTTACTGCTACCGCAAAGATGCTGGCTCTGTGTAGCTCTAACAGATGGGTTTTCTTCGCACAAATGGCTTGTAATGAAGTTCAAAATGGTGAATTTGTTTTGAATTTTAAGGTTTGATAAAAACAAGGGGGTTTGATGGTTGAAAACTAGAAATAAAATGAAGTAAGAATATAAAAGAAATCTCCTTGGAAGTATCGTCGTACTGGTTTTGGGCTCCCAATGGTGACCAAGGGGTGCTCGGGCCCTTTTCCTCGCATTTGCGAGGATGACCTATATTCATCTCCTGAACCGGTTCTTCTTTGGCTATAAAACCTGACCCTTAATAGTTATCCTTTGAAAAATGGTATTCACTAAGCATCAGTGGTCTCAGACAGTGGAAAACAAGTCTCCTTGACTCACCTTCCAATGACTAATAGATGGTAGCTAATGAATCTCAGTTGATCTAGCAATAAGCATCCACTGAACCCTAAAAGATTACCAAATACGGATCATTCAAGGTGCATCTAAGGGATTTAAACCTATAGTTAAAAGGAGACACATGATTATCAGTGAATACCTGCGATGAAGACATGAGAACCCTCAGTTTACCATAGATCCGTTGCCCAGCAGCCTCCTACTTCAAGGGTGCAATGCTTCCAACTGTTGTTCTTCTTCTTCTGCTTTGATTCCAATTGATTTCTTCATGCTTGAGCTGAACCCCTATCTATGGTATAAATAGCCTGCAAAAATAACAAAACTTGCCACAAAATTTGATTAATAGCCTTGCTAGGTCCTTAACATGACAATTGGGTTAATTAGGGCGATTACTACACAAAAAGTGCTCAAAACCTGTATTAATAAGTGTGTAAAATAGCACTATTTGGGTAGTAATCAATATGGTATCAATGCTACCAAAATCATACCAATCATGTATTTCTTCAGGATTTGATCCTTGAAGAAAATGAATCCTTAGATAAATACCATATTTATCCACAATCATATTTGCAGTGTCGATTAATTCGAACAATCTTTCCATAGTATCTCCATGTAATTTCATAATTTCTCGTTCTGGAGAAATAGGTAATTTTTCAAATTTTGTTTCAGATTTTGAAGTCCGTGGTCTAAAAGAAACACTTGTAGATGCTCCTGCCTGTGAGAGCGGTACATAAGTATTCATTTTATTTGAATCTGTTGAAGTGTTTTCAGAGATTTCAAGTTTTGAAAAATCGATTGTATCATCTTCTTTTAGAAGAGATACTAAATTCATTTCATAAGACGTATAGTCCTTAACAACTCTTTCTAAAGCAATGACAAAGCTTTTTACAGTATCTTTGGTTTTTTCAAGAGAAGTCTCAGTCTCGACAAGTCGATCCAAACAATCGATTAAAGTAATAACTTTATCAAAAAAATTTGACATTTCTAAGAGGTTATCTACCATCTCAATCTTTGGTTTTTTGCTTTTCTATGCCATCTCATGTAAGAAAATCTGCAGCAAAATTTTTGTCATATCGAATTATATCAATGTCAAAGATATATTTAGAACAATAAGTCTGTCATCTAATTAATCTTTTATATTCTGGTTTTGATGGTAAATTATTTTTTATAAATGTTTTTACCTATGTATTATCATTTCGAAGTAAAAACTTTTTTGGTAGTAAAAAATATGAGAATTTTGTCAATCATTTTATAACAGCTAAGAATTCTTTTTCATTGATATGATAATTCTTCTGTAAGGGTAAAAGTTCTTGATGTATATCTACATAATTCTTTTTTTTTTTTAATCGTTTAAGCATCGCGCTTCGCATTAACTCGCCTCCTCCTCCTCCTGTTTCTAATATCAAATCATCATTATCTAATGGGTAGTTTTAGTTTTTGGTAAACTACTACATTTTGATTTTATATATTTAATCTGATTTTCATGTTCTTTAGTGAATTCAAACCTTTGCTTTTCACTTGTTAATTTTCTTAATGGTTTTCTTAAATCCGCCAAGTTTTCTATAAATCCTTTAGCATAATTTAATATTCCTAGAAATCTTTGTAATTATTTTCTATCTGATAATTTTTCTAGAAAGTTTTTAATATTTTCTAATATAGTAATTCTATTCCTTCATAATCTATTATCAAACCTAAAAAATCAATCTTAGGTTCTCCTATAATTGTTTTCTTCTTAGATAAACCAATTCCATTACTTATACATAGATCTATGATTTTTTTCCAAATGTTTAAGATGTTGGTCTATAGGTTTTGAAGATATTAACATATCATCAACATAAACATGTATAAAATCATATTCTTTAAATATATCATCCATTTTTCTTTGGAATATTTGAGGAGCATTCTTTAATCCGAAAGGTAATACATTCCATTCATAATGTCCTTATGGGGTACTAATGGAGGTTAATGGCTTGGAGTCTTTAGCCATCTTAATCTGATAGAAACCTTATTTACAATCAAATTTTGAATGTAATTTTTTACCTCTAGTTTTAGGTATTAATGTTTCTTTGTTAAGTAAAAAGTACCCATCAAAAATCGTATTATTGTTTAACTGTCTATGTTTGTCTACTTCAGCTTTCCTCTATTGATTTCATTTCTATTTCAAACCATAAAAACTGGACTACTAAGTGGGCTTTTAGAGGGTCTAATTAATTTTAAATCTAACAATTCTTTTATCTGTTGTTGAAATTCTTTTACATCGAGTTCGTTATGTCTCATTGGTCTAACTCTAATAATCTTATTTGAGTCTTTAACTCTAAAGTTTAATAAATTTTGTTATTATCCCAAAGCTATAATGGGTTATCAACATATAGGGATTCTAATTTTTTATGAATATTTTCTCATAAATCTAATTTATGAAATAATATGGTTTCAAAAGATAACAGGGGATGATCAAAATCCTTTCAATTAAAATCCTTTCATTGATGAGGTGGAAACCTGTAATCACCACGCTGGCTGCCAAGGGTAAAAAGAATAGGGGTTTTGTGTGCAAAAGCACGTTTAATCGATGAGCTATAATCCAATGATTACAAGAAGTTTGAAATTGGAGGTAGTGATGAATATTGTTTTGAATAATCGTTTGAAATTGTTGCAGAAAATTATTTCCTATTATAATATCACTTCCCGTTACATGAAAATAAATAGAGGGTAGTTTGACAATATATTTATCAATAATAATCTTTAGGTTTTATATTCCTCGTTGTAGAAGTATAATATCATTTGAGATATCTTTTCCCTATACTCCAGATATATTTTCATGGTATTGTTTGGGGAAACAATCCTCTTTAGCGAGACATAGACCTGATCCTGAATCAATATAAGCAACAAAGTTTTCTGCTTTATAATCAGGGTATGTTAATCCTATTAATATATAAATTGAATAAAAACTAGTCATTTTGGAATTATTATTTCCTTTTTGTTAAGGGTAATCACTAGTGTAACACCCCGAAATATACCCTAGCCGTTCTCAGCGTGTTTAGGGTACTTTGTAGGTATAATTTGAATTTTTTTTAATTTAAAATGCAAAACGTGAAATCTGAGAAACCCGGGAATAAGCAAGGGTAATTTTGTAATTTGTCAAAATGTGATATAAATGTCATAAGATTATAAGATTATATGTCAAAGTAGAATATGAATAACTTGTGGTGCAAATAGAGGAGAGATGAAGACCAGTGCACAAAGAAACCAAGCCAAATTATACTTTATGGCCAAACATGGCCTTATGAAATGAGACCAAATAAGACCAATTTTGGTCTCTCATTTGGGTATTTTTGGGAGCAAAAACGTGAAGAAGAGAGGAGAAGAGAAGAAGAAGAGAAGAAGAAGAAAAGGAAGAGGAGGAAAGGTATGGAACTCTATTGAACTTGTATGGAACTAGGACTTTGTATGGAAACTTTGAGTATGAAGCTTGTATGGATATTAAAAGCTCCATTTCTTAGGTTTAGTTAGAATCCATCCTAACCCGCTCGATTTGTCTGAGAGTCGGGTCGTAAAACCCTAGTTTGCATAAGATGAGTAAGGTTTTGTATGGATTCTTGGTATAAGGTATATGGATACATGTTTGATGTTAGGAAGTTAACCTAACATACAAGGATTTGTTGGGGCTTGGAAAAACCCTAGTTACTCTCTATCTGCTTCGTGGAGTTAGAACACACTTGGCAGATGTGTGTCTGAAGAATATATGAATATCCTTTGATTTTGGTTGGATTTTGGAAAAGAAAAAAGCCAAAAACAGAAAATTCTGGGCAATGTCGAGGGTCCTTCGCAACGGCGAAAAGACCCCTCACAGCGACAAAGGTCCTCACAATACACATGACCCCACTGCCGCAACGAGGCCGAGAAGGAGTGATTTTTCCCATCCTCTGCCCGCCACTCATTCGTTGAAGCCACTGTTCACAACATGAAAATGCCAGTTCTGCAGTTTTGTTCGTTTCCCGTTGCTCCAAGGACTCGTCTATTGGACAAATGAGGATCCTATAAGTGTATGAAAGGGTCCATTCATGTTTGTAATGTAAAGGAAAAATTATACCATACCTTGCCGCCGAGGCGGAGCTTGAAGTGGGCAAACTTAATTCCCCTATGATAAGATGGTAAGTTCCTGAACACATATAATTGTAGGAATACTTAAGATCAATTATTGAATGACATCAAGACTTCTTTACGCATGTGCATCAACGACGCTTGCTTCAAGACTCTTTGGCTAGTTGCTACGTGACTTTATTACATGAGCGTACATTCCTCGATCGCTGCTTCTCGGAACTTGCCAGTTCTACGCACTCTGTTACGAGGCAGCACGCTCGATCAATGCTTCAAGATCAGTGCTTTGTGCTACAACACCTCAATACTGTACCGTACCTTCAAGTACTTATTGTGTTATGTCCTAATCATTTATTATTACTGGTCTAGGTAATCCAACAGTTATATGATAAGAGTCTGAATAACAAATAAGGTTAAAGAATAAGCTCTGTAGTACCTACGGGTACTTCTGCACGAGTATAAGATCTGTAGTACCTACCGGGCACTTCTCGCATAAAGTGAGCAGTCGGGTAACCCTACAGGATCCGAATAAGTATAACCATTATAAATACAAGTATATGTACAAGTTTGTTATATGAATTCATGAACAATTCTCGATGATCCGCACTCGTATATTTGTTCATCAAGTATATGCGCATTATAAATGAGTAAGGAATGCATGTGTATATATATAAGTTATATGTCTCTACCTAAGATAAGTACGGCTTTAATCCGTGTAGGTATAGAGGAGGACGTCCGCGATCTTCCGCACACTACTAGGCCAGCACACTAGTAAGGGTTCATCACATGTAGGTTCCGCGCTCTGAATATGTAAATGTAAATGTGTACGCTTTTTTGTATATGCAGGTGTAAATGGATCTCAAAGGATCGTATGTATTGATATCGTAAACACCGCTCTACGCGGGTAGTTTTGTATTTTGCATCATTGATATGATATTTTGATTCAGTTATAAGACTTGGGCCCACCAACGTCTAAAAAAGAAAGTAAAGAGTCCTAGTTCAGTCTCGCGCATCTCCCTCTCGCTCCGCCTTGGTAGGATGGGGACAGGGGCGTGACAACTAGACTATGAGAGGTAATTTGTCAGGGTTGACATTTTTCAAGGAAAGTCGTTTCTAGCATGATACTTATCATATCATTTTTACCTTCATCCTTTACCATTAAAGGTAATTGTATTTCTTGATTTGATAACCTAATCAATACTGTGCAAAATTTAGTTACTCTAAATTCTTCTCCATTAAAGTTTATATACTTTACAGGTTTTGCTAAATCTTCTAATTCTAACATAAATGTTAGGCTTTTTGATATATAGCTAGAAGCTGCTCCAGTATCAATTAAGATATCAATTTGTTTCCAATTTAATCCGTCAATATAATCTCCTTTAATTTTATAATTTGTAATTCTTGTACTTTTTTCAAGATTTTTTAATGTAATTCTTTTACTGAGATGAATCTTATTATCTATAATAGATAAACTTGAGCAAGACGGTCTATGATCTATTAAATTTGGTTTATCTCCTATATCTAATAAGAAATCTTCATTAAAATTAATACTTGAATTTTCAGGTGGGTATATTCTTCCAATATCATGAAATAATAATGGTAAATCGATATAATCTTTCTGGGCAAAATATTCAATATAATGAGTGTTAGATAAAGCATAGGCAATTTTATAAGTAATAGAATAAGGTTTATTTCCTTCTCTCATGAAATCTTTTCTTTTAAAATCCTTATTAAACTAAGAGTTCTGTCAAAATTTGTCTCCTAAATTATAGGCAATTTTTGGATAGATATTAACTATTAATTTTTGGTATTTTAAATTCCCTCTAATAATACCTAGAATTGCTTCTTTTTTTATTTGTAATTCTATTATCTAAGAGTGCTAAATCTATTAGGGTATCTATACCTTCTCCAAAGGTTGCACTTATTATCATTTGTATAGATCCTATATAAATCCATCCGATTTTGCATCTTTTTTTTCATCAATTTTTTCAATTCTTGTTAATAATTCTTTTTTTTCCAATAAAGGAATTTCAATTTTATTAGATGTTATTTCAATATTTAAGTTCTTTGTTAGGCTAAGCCCATAATCCATAATATATTTTCTGGATTTTAATCTGAATTTTTCTCGAAGTTTTCTATTAAATCCTGAATCCTCAATTATAGTATAATTTGCTTTTTTTATTTTCTTAAATAAATTGCTATCAATTAGTAAATCTTAAGAAAAATCTCCTAATTCTTCTATAATATGATTATCAATAATATCATTCATTCTGAATCTTCTTCAGAACTAGTAATATCTATTTCAGTTTCTATCTCGTATAGGGATTCTTCTGAGAGAATTTCATCTAATTCTTCGAATCTAATAATTTGAATAATTTTTTTTTTCTATCATCCTCTCAATATTATTATTTAGTTCAATTCTCTTTTGGTTAAATCTTTTTGGGCATTCATTGGAATAATGTTCATATTGATTACAAGAATAGCACCTGCATTCTTTAACCTTATTAGGGTTTCTTCTATAAATAGGTCGTTTTTTATTAATCCAAGGTTTTCTTTTGAAGTATCTTGGTTTTCTTTTAACAAAATATTTTCTTGGGTTAAATCTTTTGTGAAATATTTTAGGGTATCTAAACCTCTTTTGTTTTTTATAACCTTTCTTTAGATCTCCTATAACAGTTATTAAATCATTTCCTTTACAGCATAACACATTATCTCTTCTGATTGTTTTAGATTTTTTAATCAAGTATGCCTGATGACACCAATGACTTAACTTTTCTTTTAAAAAAGAAATTCTTCTTCCTAATGTGTCAGAACTGACAAAAGGATATTCTCTAATCAAAGAATATCCCCATGGGTCTGGTATCTTAGAATAAAACATGTTAAGATACATGGTATCTATACCAATTTTTCCGTATATATGATAATAGAAATCTTGAAATACACATATATATTTGTCTATTAGACAAATATCATTTAATTCTAGCTTTAATAAAGCATGAACATATTTTTTAGCGTATTGAGGTGAATATCTATCAATGTATCCTTCTCCTAAGAATTCTGTTCTTAGTAAATGAACAACTTTTGTTAAAATGTTTGTAAGACTTTCTCCTTCAAGGGCGCAAGCTTTTTGTTTCTAAAGTTCAAATCTCCGCCACAGTAATTCTGAGGCGCATTTAATCATTGTCATTCCTATATATCTTTTTCCATCTTCCGGGCCATCCTAACACCGGCGATGGCTAATCTTATCAGTTTAATTCATCAAGAGTCAAGAAATGTCTAGATTACAATCTAAATCAAGATATATTCCAAATGGATTTATTCCTTCAGGTCTTAATTTATCCATTGGTGAATTAGTTTCTTCTTTTAATGCTCCAAAAACATAAGTAGCTCCTCTTGCTGTTGGAGTTCTTGAATCTCTAGATCTAAATCTTTCAGTAGTTGAGGATTCAGTAAATTCTTTAGTAGTTATAGTAGTATCTACCATTGGATTTTCTTCCATTTTTATATTGAAAGTAGGGATTTTTAATCTTTCTAAGGCTTCACTTAAAGCTTCTATTTCATAACTTTCTGCTGATTCTAAATCCATTAATTTTTCTTAATGAATTTTTACTCTTTCACTAGAAAATCCTTTCCAGGTTCAAATATAGATTGTTTTTTATTATTTGGGGTTTTCTCTACTTGATCTATCTTAGATTCTAATTATTCAATACTTAATTGTAATTCTCTAATCATTTCTCCATAATATTTTACTGTATCATGAAATATTTTTAAACTTTTTATTAAATCATTATTACTATTTGGTAATTCTTCATAGTGTAAAATTATTTCTGGTTCAATCTTCATCATCATGATCATTCATTAAATGATCTCCATAATTTGTATATATAGAAGCAAGAGTTCTAATCATTCCATCTAATCTAATTCTATCTTGTTCTATTTCATCTATTTTTGACCTAATTACTTATCAATTTACTCTTGCAAACATTAAATAGTTTAATCTGTTCTGTTCATATTCTAAATTTCTTTCGAATTTTTCTAAAGTATTTTTAACTAAATCCATAGTTTCTATATAATTTCTACAACTTTCACAGCTTTCCATTTCTATAATCTTTTAAAATCTGTCTCTTTAGTTATTATTATTATTATTATTATTATTATTATTATCATTATTATTATAAATCCTCGCATCTTTAAAACATATTTATATAATTAAGAAGAAATACATGGTTAAGAACTTTTGATATAAATATAGTATCATGAACTTTTGTCCATGCATCCTTTTTTTTTTATAGGTACACAATTTTATCTCCATTGAGCTGGAACTTGGTCTTTTCCCCTTCTTATGACACCTTAACTCTTAACCACTGAGCTAGACCTTATTGGCCTATGCATCCTTTATTTGCCCTTACTTGCCTAAATATTATCATTTGAATGTTCCACCATGTGGTAGATAAGAACTATCCAAAAGCAAATAGTTTTGACCATCTTTATATTTTCTTAACAATTTGTTAACATTGTTAAATGGACTAAGCAAAAGATGAATCAAATCAGGTAAATACTTTCTTTAAACCATGAAAATTACTTTTTAAAAAATGAAAAACGAAATAGAAAAGAATCCAAAATCTCATTAACTCATGTACTCTACAAAAGATGAGTATATTCAAATACATATTGTTGTGGTTATTTTTTAATTTCACACAAAACATATAAAATACAAGCTTATGAGCGTGCCAAGAAATTAAAGTGTTTCCAAACTTGAATGGCTCGTAAGATCAAACTTATAATCGGGCTATGTAGCCTTCTTGGTTCCCTTGATAGTTCCCTAGAATCAAAGTAGAAAACATCGTACGAATGGAAATAATGCAGCAATTAAATGCTAAAGAAAAGTGTTAGATTTCCTTAGGAATGAATGAAATAACATGGTGCTGAAAATTGACAAACTTGAATTAAACTTAGAAAAAGAGTATTGGAATTGCTGAAGTAAACATTTGATTTCACTATGAAAACAATATTGTGCTGGAAATTTGATAGAAATTTTACTAAAACTAGGAAATAGAATGCCGAAACTACGAAAGCTAGCTTCTGAAAGTGCTAGATTTGTTAGTAGATAGACATTGAGTCTATTTGATGAAAGGTTGTCGATTGATTGATCAAGCTGATTGCCTTGATTGATTCCTCCTCTACTTCTTTTATAGATGTTGTAGCGACTCCCTCAGCTTCATCCGACCGGGACGTGGGTGAGTCGTAACCGAAACCCGGACGTGCCTCGCCTTTATTTCTTTTATTCGTGCTATTAAATTTTCTTTTCAAAAATGTCACGACCTCAATACTCCGCCTCTACCCGAATGGCAATCCGAACCGTGAGCCCTAAGCATTCGACGCTTATTTATCTTATCAAAACATTTTATTATGTCATTTCGTTGTGGAAGCAGTTTCAGTTTTGGCAAGCCCATAATCATTTACAAATTCACGCAATTCCCGTAGGCCTTGCTAAACATTTAACAAAATACATTTACAAAGAAGGCATTCATGCCTTTTCAGAATGATATACAAAAATCAAGGTTCAGAGTTTAACCCTTTTGTTTACAAAATACCACTTGTTCAAAAGAAATGATATGCAAATGACGGGGTATATACTTATACGCCGTACTCTCTTTATGATTCTGTGCTTCTTGATCTTAGCCTGCCTTTTTGCTTACTCGATACCTGCGCATAGATAAAACTATACGCTAAGCATTTTCATGCTTAGTGGTTCTATACAGTTCTATTTCAATATTCAATTTAACTTGACATGCATTTAACATCAAACCATGCCTATTATATCAACATATACTCATGCTATTCATTTTCGCATGCTTTCATTTTTCAAATCATTTATCATATCACTACATGCATTTTCAATGCAATAATTCAATTCACAATTCAATTTATGAGATTTAAGCATATACATAAAACCTCCTTTACACTCGTTAATGTTGGTTATTTCACTTTGACTATTCAAATCACATTTCTGACGAATTCCGTTTGATGAATCCCGTCCTTATTATCATCTCGTACGTGTCTACACATTTTAACAATTCGCTCTAACATGACGGATGTCGCTTGCGCACTCGACACGTGGCATCACTTAAATGCCATACGCCATCATGATCGATGATGATTAGTGCATCCCGCCAAGGGACATTTTCCAATGCCATATGCCACCATGATCGATGCCGATTGGTGCATCCCCCGTCAGCGGTGTTCATTCAAGCTAAATATCACATTTCAATTCCATATTCACTTTCGTATTATCTTTTCTAAAGATAAGTACTAATCTATGTACGCTATTTCATATACTCATTCACGCATCATTTCATATATCATTCATGTACTCATTTCATAGTTACTTGCAAACTACCAAAATACTTGAAATAAGAATGTAGTCATGTGAACAAACTAAGTCGTTTGATCTAGTTTCTTCTCGATTCATCCTGTAAGCTGCGATCATCACCCGTCCCTAGTCAATACTACTAATCACGCGGCACTTAAAGGGATGTGACACAATTATCATATTTTTAATGAATGACAATTCTATCTTTGTTAATCTAAGCTTTAAGCCAAGACACTAAGTCTGTTCGCTTAGCCGAGGTGGCGAGGTACGGTACATTTTTCACTTAGTTTTATCCTTATTTGAACCCCCATTAATCGTTTCTTAGGGTTCCTAAACAATCGTGTACGAATACGGGACTTAATGGTGCAAAAATATGCCAATTTAAGGTTACAGGAAGACTAGTACCGGTACCAGTTCCTCACTACTAGTGGGTACCGGTACCAGTTTGAGTGGTACCGGTACCACTTGCCCACTGCATCATGGGTGATTCTAAGTATTCACTCTTTTGATACCGGTACACTTACTGCCTTGCCCGAAAAGTTGGATATTGGCATTTTCACCCATTTTTTCTTCCACAAACCTTCTTCAATTCATCCTATATCAAAAATCCACCATGGAATCCACCCAAAACAACTCCAAAGGTGGTTTAGAATCAATGAAAACCCTTTTCTCCCAAGTTAGGGCTTTTTCCCCTAATCAAGAACATAAGAGAGGAAGTTAGGGTTTGATTTTTCTTACCTTATCTCTTCAAATCTCCTCTTGTAGGTTGCTTGATCTCTTAGGAGGAAGAAATAGGAAGCAAACCCAACCAAAACCACTCCTTCTTGCAAACCCTAACCTTTCTCCCCCTTTTCTCCCTCCCATTCTCTCTAAAAACGGGCTCGGGCTTCAACAAATGAGCTCCCAAAGACCACTTTTGGTCTTTTAAAATCCCACTTAAGTGTAAGGCCATGTTTGGCCTTCCACTCTATTATCATTTCTCATTTTCTCCTTTTTGGTCTTCAATTCTTTATTTCCATATGGCCTTATTTGGCCTTTAACCCATTTTTCATTTAAGTCTCCTATTATTCCACTTTGGCCATTCATTTATCATAAATTCACCTAGACATTTATTATTCTTATAACAATTGACCCTTAGGTCCTCATTTTACAAATTTTCACATTTTGGTTCTTTTTCACTTAAGTTATTTCCTGTTCGATCAATTTCTGTATTTTGGCATATAATATTAAATCATATGCTCACACTTTCAATTTACATTTCACAATTTATCAATTTATCAAATTTCCCGGAAACCAAGTTTGGCTCAATTCATACCCAGAATATATATAAAATTATTATAAAAATTCTAGGGTATTTTTGGGGCGTTACAGATGTCTTGACTTGCTACCCAAGTCTCCATTTCTCCACCTTCTACAGTAACTACCCATGTCTTCCATTCAGGAAGCTTGTTCCTCAACAATTCATCTACGTCTCCATTAGGGAGTGTTAGAGGTGCTTTAGGTTAGCTTTTATTAGTGCAAAATATAGCATAATTCATGTTTTTGATGCTAATTAAGTACCCTTCTTACTCATTTTCGTGTCTAACCCCCTAAATTTGTGTATTTTGTAGAAATGAAGAAAATGTGACAAAAAGCAAGCAATTTAGGCAAGAAATGAGAAAGTTATGCATGGAAGAAGCCATGGTTGTGACCACAATTGTGTGGTCGCAACCACTAAGCAAAAGAAAATGAAGACAACTGTTTTTAGTAAAGTTTCAGTGTGGTTGCAACCACAAAAGACTAAGGAGCAAAAAAAGTTTAGTGTGGTCGCAACCACAGCATCTATTCAACAACAACTATGCAGCGTGGTCGTGACCATAGAGGAATGTCTTCAGCATACGCTGGGTGTGGTCATGACCACACCACCATTCTGCAGAGACTGTTTCAACACACTCTCGGTGTGGTCGTGACCATAACATCCTTCTACAGCAATTGTTTCAACAAACTCTCAGTGTGGTCGCGATATAGCCCTTCTTATAGCAAATCTCAGCACCTATTTTCGGTGTGGTCGCGACCATGCGATGTTTGGCCCAAGAACTTTCCATTTTTAGGCTCATTTTGGCCCATTTTTCAAAGTGTATTTAAGTGTTATTTTCACTCTTTTTTTGGGCTTGAACTTTGAGAAAGGGAGGCTCTCTCCTAGGGTTTCTCCTCTCTTTTAAGATTGTTCAATTTTCTAGGGTTAGATTTCTTAGATTTGTTATATTTAGGTGTGTTTTGTGAATTCCTTGGTTTGTAATCGAATATTGCTGGAAATATAACCTTATGGAGTGTAGATTTCAACTTAGAGCTTGGGATAGAATATAATTACAGCTTGAACTCTGTTTTGTATTTATATCTCTTCTCCTTCTTCAATGTCTGCAGTTTTGTGTTTGTCGACAACATGAATTTGTGGGTTTTGATGGCTGAAATGTTAGGTTAAGCATTTCATAGGGTTACTTATCAAATTTGGTGTTTGATTCCTCTAATCTTTAGTTGGTTGGTTGATTTATACTTGATTTTTTGTGTTTGGTGTTAAATCTTTTGATTATTAAAGTTTTGGTTAATTAATACATAATAAGAATCAAATCTTCGATCCTCTTACTATGGTATCCTTGGTCACACTCAGATTATGCCCTAAAATCTGGTTATGGTTCTCTTAAGGTGTGAATCAATTAATTGAGATTCAAATTAACCTAGTGACAGAGGCTTAGGGAATTAGAAGGTCACAGTACTAAAGTTTCACTAGGAGGGGACACGAATGTATTAAGTGAGGTTCGAATGTAACTATGACCAATCAGGGCTTAGTGCAGGCAGCTCTATTGCAAGGAAGTAAGCGTGAAAATGTCATAAAGGTTCAGGAAAATGTCATAGAAGAGTATTGCCTAACAACCTAAGAAGGGATGTAGCGTGAATGGGTGGTTAGTGTGAGAGAAAAATACAAGGGGGACAGGTAGGATCCTTATGCCGGTAATCTCGGACCAACTCAAGTTGCAATTCATTCATCCTAAGCCTTATCTAGATGAATCATTTGACATCAATGACGATAATAAACCCTAGTTCCTCCTTAAGTAGTTTTCTCCTGTTTTTAGTCAATTACTCCAGTTTTCACAAAGCATTATGCTTTTATTTAGTTTAGTTTTTATTATTTTTACAATTTTACCTCAAATAATCAAGTTGCTCAAATAGTGAACGACTTTAGTAGTCGGGGTACTCAATCCACATTAACACCACACCTTCCTCGTGGGATTGATCTTGGTTCGTAATTGAAAACAACTTTATTACTTATGACCTGTGCACTTGTTGTCTTAGGTTGTTTTATTTTCATAGACAAACATTTTGGCGTTATACGCCAACAACCTAACAAGGAGGCTTGTTCCTCAAGAAAATTCCATTTCTGCAATAACTGCCCCACCTCTTTGCCACTTCTGGTAAAGCTTCGTTTGACTTCCAAAAATTTTACAAATTTTATAAATACCCCTAGACTTCTTCTATGGGCTTGTTCAAATTGATTTAGGCCCCCTTTTATCTGGACTTTTATTTATGGGCTTGGGCTCAGGCCTAATCCCATTACTAGATTAGGCTAAATTTCAATTTTGGTGCAAACAATTGCCCCCCGCATACATTGTGGCCTAAGGGCCACATTGTATGTATTAAAGCCCAACAAATATTTTTCTAGCCTTATTTCCAACCATGAGACCCAAAATTCAGCTTTCAGCCCATGATGTGAAGTTCTAACGACAAGAATGAGCCAAGTCTTATCAAATGAGAAGGTAACTATTGATTCCCCATGAAAAAGTTCTCGTCATCACCAAGTTTAAACCTCCAATTTTTGTTCTTCCTCCACTAAAGAATATTGTACCTTCAAAGAATAACCATCCGACTTCTTCTCCAAGCAACTCAAGATCATCTTCTTTCCTTCCCAGAAAGAATTTATTTTTATTTCAAAAAATTAACCCTTTTGTTTTGGAGAAAGGAAAAAGAACCCCTTTTGGTTTGGAGAAAGGAAAAACAACCCACTACTTCATCTTCTTCATACTCATCTCTATCTTTCTTAGAGTCGTTCTTTGAGACGACAACGCATGATCGACAATGGCACTACATTGCTAGACAATGATGTACTTGCTTCTGCGGTCTCGATTCTTTGCTATCGTACCCTTTGCTACTCAAGTTTAGGACCGTATTGAACCCACATAAATGTAGAAAACTCTTTGTTGCTATAGACGACCAATCACTCCTCATTGTCAATCTCTCTACCAATGTCGTCAGCGTTGTTTCTTCAAGATTCGATTTTCTATTTCAACCTCTATGGCTGACCCACACGAAATCGTACTGGGCTTTCCGACTCGGAGGCGAACCCCGAACAAGGACGGTCCTAACTCTTTTTTTTTTGACTCATTTCGAATAATCCAAATACAACTACAAATACAATTCCTTTTCTCATTAAAACCTGAATTCGGATACTCATTTTTGCAAAGGATAATTATCCTTATGAAATTATATAAATGGAATACTTTAACAAAGGGGTCCATCATTTGATACAAAACTCCGCCATTCGATATGGCATTTCTCATGCCCATTTGGTCCATTCCCACCTTTATCACAATCTCTTGGCATTATTAAGCGCGTTTCAATATCTAATATTTACAAAACATAATCGAGTTTAATTTTCATAATAGTGTTTGTATAAAATGAGTCGAATAATTTCATGTATGTATATGTGAGCACTTATCTTAGTGTGACTTTGTGATGACTGATTCATTGCGGTCTACGTCTTAGTACTGTTCACCTCGGTGCACGAGGCGATGATAAAAGCGGCGCTAAGCATTTTCATGCTTGAGTGAGTTATCTGATTCTCTCTTTCATTGAGTTTAACCGCAATCCCATCAATTTTCTAATAATGCTTTTGAACCTTTTTTGAATGATCCATGCAATACAATACATATATTCCATTTCATGTACATTCATTCCCGATTTATTGATCATTCAAATATACGCACATATGTAATAAATCATTCAAAAATAAAAATCATACCTTTACAAATTTCCTTATCAATTTGCCTTAAGCGAATTTAACCTATCTTTTCGATCACGCGAGGATAACAAAAAATCAACGCGGTGCTACCTTTGAAATTTGAAGGCCAATATAAAACATTTTTGTTTTTATAACACGATCACAGTCCCACTGGTACGCTAGCGTTTATTAAAAATCAATTTATGAAACACTGCGTCTTGTCCCATTGGGCTACGGATCGAAGTGACACATAATTATATTCGTTCACAGTACTGCTAATTTGACCCTTATTGGTATACCAATTTATCCTTAACTTGAATTTAACAGTTAACATTCTATGAAGGGCGTTCAAATCATTCATAGCAAAATACAATATAGTATGTACATTTATACAAACAATTCATTTTCAATACTCATGCAATTTTTCATATGCAAATCATTTCACACTCAATTGTCTCAAATCAATTAAAACAAATCAATATGCTTTTTCTTATAAATCATTTCAGTAATTCATCATTTTGTAATCATTCAAAAACTTTGGAATTAGAGAGAGAGAAGTGGGGAACAAACCAAAAAGATTATCGTCATTCGATTCTTGTCCTCGGAATCTCGACTTCAACTCGGGCTTTTCTCCTCATTAGCCCCTAATCCATCACAAATGACAATCATATATTAGTTAGGTATTCTAAGGTTTCCATTTAGGTATTATTTCCAATCGACTCCCTTCCGGTACTTTGTTCCTTTCATTTATCCCCATCTCCTCATCTTAGACATTCTTATCATTCTTTTTAGGCATCGATATGCCTCATTTTGACGAATTTTCTAGGTTGATGGAATCTGGTGGATACCCTTGTTTCATGAAGAAGATTTGTTTTTGTAGAAGTCTGGTTACCCAAAATTTGAATTACTCAATTCAGATGAGGATGGCGATTATGGCTTACAAATACCAAAGCGCTCCAAACACAAGAACTATATATCAAAGCGGAATAGAATTGACACAGCGAGCCTCCCGTGTGAATTTTAAGGTTCGATGGGGTCTAAATTTGGATACACTTATTTCAAGAATATTTGTTCTCCTAGAAGTATAGTTTACCCTTAAATTTGAATCACTCAATTTAGATGAGTAATGGACAAGTTATGGCCTAAATACCGAAACTGCTCCAAACACCACAAGGCGTATCGAGCGAACGGAATTGACAGAAAATGAGGCCTCACTTTTGACGAATTTACGGGTCCGATGGGATCAATTTGAATCTGAATATTTCGGGAGATTTTCTCTCCTAGAAGTCTAGTTTACCTGAAGAATTTAGTGCGCAATTCGGATGAGTGATAGCGAGTTATGGCGAAACAAAAATCATGGGTTTAGGAAGCGTGACTTCTCCCCTAAAAAACCCAGCATTTCCTTTATCTAAAGAATTCCTCACATTTGAGGATCTGACAAGAAAACAACTTAGAGCAACCAACAAAAACACTTTTATTCAAATTTGGGGTTTTGCCCAACCCAAACACAAGAAAATGGGGGTTAGGGTTTGGTTTACTTACCTCAAATCTCTTTCAACCTTCTTCTTTCTCTTTTTAATCACCTAAATCCTTGATCCTATGGAGGAAAATCACCAAGTTCTTCCTCAACCGTAGTGTTCCCTAGCTCTCCTCTCCCCTTTGCCTAAAATGTGGGTTATGGCATTCAAAGACCAAAAATTGGTCTTTTGTCTGTCTATGGCCCAAAGGAGCCATGTTTGGCTACACACTAATTCATCATTTCTCATTTTTCTCACTTTAAAGCTTCATATCAATTTAATTTCCACTTCATTTCATTTCATTTATACTTTGGCACTTACATTACTCATTTATGACTCTTAGGTCCTCATTTGACATTTTTACCAAATTTATTTGGCTCTTGTAAAATTTTCGGGTTTTTATCATTTTTCGTTTTTAACTTTTAAACTCCGAAAAAAATATAGTTTAATTTATTTTACACCCTGAACATGTTATAAAGCGTATAGTATTTTCGGGGGCGATTCTGACTATCTGTCTGACCTCGTCAATTGTTACCATTGTTGTTCTCTGTCCTTCAATATTGCCAAAATCAACGGATGCGGTGGAGATCGATAAAGTCAGAGGTTCATAGTCATCCCTTGAAGTTCATCACCTCCAAAAGCTACTCATCACTCGTCATCGACAGTAAGTCCTTCCATTGCCAAAAGATCGAATCTTTTTATGATTTCCTTGATAATGAGTTTTTTGATTGTGAATTTCTTCTTGATGGAGAGTATTTTGGGTGAACTTTACAAACTTTCCTTTATGCGAAACTTTCTTTTATGTCATTTGGCCCTTTCAAATATTTCTTTGAGTGTAAAAACTCAAAAATAATCTTGAATGCACTCTCGAAAAAAATTCTTTGAAGTTATTCAGTTGTTTTAAAGATTTTCTTGAGTGTAGAACTTGAAAATATTCATGAATACACCTTCGAAAAAAATTCTTCTGAAGTAGTTCGCCTATTTCGAACATTTCTTGAGGTGTTGATTTCAAAAATAATCATGAGTACACCTTCGAAAAAATTCTTTGAAGTTGTTCAGCTATTTCAAACATTTCCTAAGGTGCAGATTTCAAAATTAATCATGAGTACACCTTCGAAAAAAATCTTTAAAGTTGTTTGGCTGGTTTGAAAATTTTATTAGGTGCAGATTTTGAAAAAGATTCATGAATACACCTTCGAAAAAAATTCTTTTGAAGTTGTTTGGATATTTCGAACATTTTCTAGGGTGTGTATTATGAAGATATTCTTGAGTACACCTTCGAAAAAAAAATTTCTTTGAAGCTGTTTAGTTATTTTTTAAATTTTTCTAAGGTGCATAACTCCAAAATATTCCTGAATGCACTCTCGAAAAAATTCTTTGAAGCCATTTGGCTATTTCGAACATTTTCTAAGCTATGGATTTTGAAAATAATATTTAATACACCTTCGAAAAAATTATTTGAAGATGTTCGGCTATTTCGAACATTTTCTGAGGTGAAGATTTTAAAAAAAAATCATGAGTACACCTTCGAAAAAATTCTTTGAAGTTGTTCGGCTTGTTTCGAACATTTCCTGGGGTGCAGATTTTGAAAATAATCATGAGTGCACCTTTGAAATTTTTCTTTGAAGTTGTTCGCCTTGTTTTGAAAATTTCTTAGGTGCATATGTTGAAAAAGATTCACCTTCGAAAATTTTCTTTTGAAGTCGTTTGGCTCTTTCAAAAAATTTCTTGAGTGCATATTGAATGATTTTCAACAACCTCAAGTTGAGTGACCCTCGCTGGGCATGAGCTTTTTCTTTAGCGAGGTTTAGATAAGTGCGTACCAAAGAATTTTTGATTTGTCTACGGTAGCTTGACTTAAGGTAGCTTTCTTCCATAAAGACTTTTGCTTTGTTGAACATTCATCGGCTTTGCAACCTGAGATTTAAACTTTGTCATGACTGTAACTTTCTTGGATTTGTTTCCCTAGAAACTAACGTCTTGGTTCTATGGCTTCGATTCACTCTCGGCATCCTTATCCTGATAATCGATCTACGTGTATTTTCTTTGCTTATGTGTTGCCTTTGACATTATTTTTTGCTTTGCAATATTATTCTCCCTTTTGCACAGGCCGAGGAGTTTTACATTCTCTTGGGGAATGTCTTCTTCTCTCCTAGTTTCCTTTTCATTGAGATCGGCAACGAACTGCTGCTTGGAAGAAGTTGAGCTATCCATTAAAACTGGCCAAATCATGGCCAAGGGCTTCAGAAGGATGGGGTGCATGGATTAATAGGACCCTCCTACATTTGGAAGGACTGGATATTGTAAGAGGATTGACGGTCCATTCATCTTACCCTTTGTAAACACTTCACTTGATGTGGAATTGATGAGTGTTGCACTAAAGTGAGTCTAGGTATTAACTCTTTCCCTCTCCTTTTGCCCCATTCCATCACATTGGAGATATTACCATTCTCATGGGCCACACCACTGTCAAGTGTTGATAGTATTATGCCATACAGATGTTCAAGACTCTTCTTTCCCAGTTATAAAGGTTTCCTCTACTACTCAAACTTCATACTCTGCCACTATTAGGAAATGACATGACGTCACTAGGATTCCATTGACTGTTGAGCATGTTAAGTTCTTGCGGGTTCTCTTTATGTAGATATGTGTTTTTTCCTTGCTCTGGAAAACAAACATGCAGTACTTACCCTTGGCGAAGACACTTGCTCTAAGTCGGCCTTATGCCTTAGGCCCTTTACTCTTAGCCTTAGTTTATCAAGGCATGAGTAAATATATTTTCGACGAGGCTTACCATAGAGTTGGTGGTACCTTGTGGTTTATACAAATGCGGTTATTTGCATATTTTTCAGAGCATTCAAATAGGGAGCCTACCTCTTACAAGACTTTGGGACTTCATGCCACGTATTTTCTACGTACAATGCCCTCTTATGATCCTATGTCCTTCTTCTTGGGATTTTTAAATCGGGCATTGGTATACTTATTCTTAAGGCCTTATTCTTTATATATCTCAGCTTGGAATCAGACTTTGGCTTCATCTCAGCCATATCTGCTTGACTTTGAGAGTCACGTGGCCTCTACTAGTGCCACTTGTAAAGTACTTATTTCAAGGGGTTGCTTCGCCTTTTCATCTTCATTATCTGCATCTCTGGCTAGTTTACAGCCCTACCTTCTTTGTCTTTGGGCTAACCAATTTGGTTTTCAACAGTTTATCCCAGCTTTACCTCCTTTTCCTTCTGTCCAGCTAGATTTGGAGTTTGTACAAGATTTGGTTAAAGAATATCAAACTCTTTCTCACTCCATTGGGATTACCTCTCTATCCACTACTTAATCCTTCTCTACTTAGTGGAATATCATATTTGAAGAGCTTCTCAATTCTTGCTTGCCCACTACAGGTAAAAGAATCATTTGTTGCATTTTTACACATAAATTTACCTAATGTTGATTTCCTCATTTTCTACAAGATTAACTTCTTCTCCTAATAGGCCTACCAAGAAACTCAAGATGGCCGAGGAGATAACGTTGTTTCTAGTAGGCGGCCATAAAAGCCCAAGCTTTCTGAAGATGTGAGGAATTCTTCCAACTTACGGCAGTCGTCGTGCAGACCAGCCCATCCTTTTGATTTCTCTAATACTTTCGATGATCCCTTTGAGGTTGAAGAAGCGGAAGATCCCTTTGAGGATAGTGAGCAAGGTCGGCCTATGGAGAAGAAGCTTCAAGTGAGGATGATTCCCAAGATATTAGCTGTGCACCTTATGAGACAGAGATGACAGAGAGCTCTTTGGATGAAAGGGCCACCATTGTTAGAGAAGGCCAGTATGAGCATACTTCTTGGCCTACTCCCTCTTCGATTTGTTTTTCACCTTTTATCTTTCTCTTCTATTTTTCTTTACCCTTGCCTTATATTTTCCATTTTTCAGTTTTCACCGAGATAAACTTTCCAAATAGAGGCGAAGACAGATTTATCTTTCGACTTGTCTTTCTTGGACCAAACCACTCCTGTCCCCCAGTCCTCAGTGCATCCTACTAATGACTCAGATGTAGCTGCAGCTTGCTCTACTATGAGTCATTTGCTTGGCTTGGATCTGCTTTCTTTTTCTACCGCCAAAATGATGCTTTCTATGTAGCTCTGGTGGTTGGCATCAACTTCAAAAGTGCCTCAACCTAAGGTTTTCATTTCAAAGGCCGTAGCTCAAACATCTTCTGTCTACTTTGAAATCCAACATGGAGATCTCCTCCAAATTAGATGCCTTAAAGAGATAAAAGACAAAATTTGAGTAAGCCCGACTTGCCAAGAAATAAGCTACCGAACCAGCGATTGAGTGAGCTAGGCATTGAATATGATGCTCATAAAGAGCGTATCATGGCCTTGACCGAAGAACTGGAGAAGGAAAAGATAAAGCTAACCTCTTTGGTGGATCAGGGTGAAGCAATAAAGGCTCAAAGGCTTGAGCATCTACAAAAAGTCGAGTCCTTGGTCTAATTCTTAGCTTCCCAATGTGAAGAGACAACGGGATTGGCTTCAAAATTACAAGAAATCGATGCATCTCGTCTGCATTGCCTTCTATATTAAGATTCTCTTCATTCTTTTGATTTCTCCATGATATGACTTTGACATTTCTAACCATCATTGAACTAATGAGACTTTGACTTGGGAACTTTGTAGCCAATTATTTGACATTTTTTAGTTGTAAATCTTCTTTCTTACTTATGTTTCTTTGTATTATCTTCTCTATGCTTTTGTACTCCATAGCCTATGATGACAAGTGATTGTCCTGAGGCTATTATCTCCCTTTCCTACCTTTGCTAGGTGGCCGTTAGCCTACCATTTTTGCTTGGTGGAAAAATAAAAATTGGAATGTCTTCACGAGATGTACTTGATTTGTTGTTGAAGACTCATTAAGCACTACACTGCACAGGGGCACTTACAGCCATGACATTGCATTAGTGGATCAAGGTGGCACTCGGCCTACCTTTTGATGTGTGTTGAATGTCTATGGAATGAATTGTGGAAAAATCACTAAACACCAGCACACGTACACTTACAACCATGGCGTTGCATTAGTGGATCAAGGTGGCACTAGGCCTACCTTTGATGTGTGTTGATGTTTGTGGAATAATGTTGGAACTCTATTGTTGATTAAAAATGGTCATTGGACCTACTTGGAAATATATACTGCTTATATCAAGCACAGGTACAACATTGGAAAGATATGAAAAATAGTGGCTATGAAGCCTATTGATAAATTGAACAAGTACCTATTTGAGAACATAGTGGCTAAAAAACCTACTTTTCTCCAAAACATAGGATAGAACAAGGAACTATGCTAGAGAACTTGAATGCTTGAGAAAATAGTGGCTAAAAGCCTACTTTGTTCTAAAACATAGAACATTTCTCTAACATTACCCCTTTAAAATGTGGACCTACTTTCTTAATTCTTTTGGGAATTTTTTACAATTTCCCATATGGTAGGGAAATACTTCTTCTGGTATTCCCCATTGATGAACCTCTTGTGTGGCTCTCCTTGTAGGTTTGCTAAGTATAAGTTTCCAGGTACTTGATGCACCTTGAAAGGTCTCTCCCAATTAGGAGACCATTTTGCCCAATTCTTGGTATTTGGAACTAACTGGCAATATAATCTTCCAAACAATCTCTCCTACTTCAAAGCTTTTCCTCTTGATTCTCTTGTTATAAGTTTGAGCCACTTTATTTTTTTGAATCAACATGCAGTTGAAGGCTTGTATTCTTCTGTCATTTGCCCATTCGAGTTCCATCATCACGGCCCCACTATACCCTTGGAGACTAAGGCCATTTTTCCTGGAAACTCTTAGAGAAGGCACAACTACTTCCATTGGGAGTAAAGCATCTTGTCCATAATTCAGAGAAAAAGGACTTGCCCCTATAAAACTTCTTTTAGAAGTCATGTATGCCCACAATGTCTTTGATAAATTTTGTGTCAGTCTCTAGGATTCTCCTCTAGAATTTTCTTCAGGATCCTTATCAACACTTTGTTGGATGCTTTTGCTTGTCCATTGGCTTAGGCATCAAAAGGAGTTGATCTGGTGAGTTATATCCCATAATCTATAGCAAAGTAATTCATCTCTTCCCCGATGAACATTGTTCCTTGATCAATACTGATAGACTGAGGAATCTCAAACCTTTGAATAATCTTCTCCTTAATGAATTGGATCACATCCTTCTGTTCTGCTTTCTTCAATGGTAATGCCTCCACACACTTAGTGAAATAGTCTGTAGCAACTAGGATGAAGCTATGCCCTTTTGATGTTGCTGGATGAATCTTCCCAATTAGATCCATGGTCTATCCTCTGAACGGCCATGGCTTTACTATTGAATGTAATTCAACAGCAAGAATCCTCTATATGCTTCCATATTTCTAGCACTATTGACAACCCGGTAGTGGGATGTACTTTAATAAGAGCCAAAAAATACCATGTTCCTAATTCAATCAACGATCTTTACTCCAGATTGATGGGCTCCACAAACTCTATCACGCCCCGAATCCCGGTCCGACCCAATTGGCGGATCCGAACCGGTTTCCGGGACGCGAGACCAAATACTGGGACTCTTTACCTGATTTTTTTTTTAAATCGACCGGTAATCATGGGTATGACCCAATAATCTTATAACAGAATCAACATTATATACAAACAGAACTACCATCAAGTGGTGTCCATCGTACCTATATACATATAACTCGAGTCCCATTTACTTATACAAAAACTCGCATTTTTACATTTACAAATCGTGAGCACTCAACCAAGCATGTAGTGAACCCTTACAAGAGTGTCGCCTAGCCGTATGGATGTTTTCAAATGTCTTCTCCCAGACCTACATGATTAAAACCCGCATGCTTTACGCTTAGTGGGAAACATATCTTATAACTTATACTGATACACATGCATTTAGACTTAATCATGATAAACATATAACAGAAACAGATATCAAAATCTTCATGAATTCATATAATCCAAATGTATAATGTATCGCATCATATTCGTGAGCAAACTTAGACATATACAATGGCAAGTCATCCAATTGCCTCTTTATATGTATCATGACTTTCGGTTTTCGTGTCAAGCTTCTATTCATATCATTGACATAATTCTGTCTACTTGTACCTTTGTGACTTTAACATAATTTACATCTCCCATAGGAGTATATCATCTACTGTACTGAACTTATACTTAGAACAACTTATACTTACTCAGATCTTACACTTATGGCAGACTTATTCTTATTCGGAACTTATACTTATAACATTCTGATCTTATACTTGTAGCATTCGGATCTTCTACTTATAGAAAACTTATTCTTATACGGATCTCCCGTAGGACACATACTTATGCTTGTATCAGACGTATACTTATTCAGATCTCCCAAAGGACATATATTGCGGACTTATACTGATACTTATTTCGGACTTATAATTATTCAGATCTCCCAAAGGACATCTGCTTGAACTTCTGTCAGACTGATGCTTATCCAGATCTCTCGCAGAGTTACGTATTTAATCTTTATCAAGTACCTGTAGGTACCAGACTTTATACTTGTACCACGGAGCATATCCTTGTCTTACGACATTATTATACTTGCATTATGAGTTTATTCTTGTCTTTCGCATCTTATATTATGTATTACGTAACTTATACTTGTCTTACTAACTTATACGGTCTCACGAACTTATAATCGATATTTCTCGAGCACATACATATTTCTGATCTTATACGTGTATTACGTAATCCTATAATGCAGTATTTCAAATCTTATACATGTAATACAGAACTTATAATGTTATTCCACGGAACTTATACCTGCCCATGGATCTTATTCTTGTGCGAAGGCACTGTAGGTACGGCTTAGTCAAACAAATCAGGATCATATCACATACAAGGTCAGATCGTACTTCTACGTGATACTTACACATTAGTCTTTCTGTGAGGGTACGCATCACAGATTCATTATACGGAAGTAACCGTAGTTACGACCGATTCTTATACTTATTTCACGAACTTGTACCTTATTTACCCGATACGAGAGTACCCGTAGGTACTGCTACCGAGCTTATACTTATTTTATCGATACGAGTACCCTTAGGTACCACCGATTCTATACTTATCCTGACCTCCCGTAGGGATGCCATGCAGTTTCTTCTGCGCAGAACTATACTTATAATGCATCGCATTGTCATCACTTCCGTAGGGAAGTACAAGAACTTATTCTGGCTCAAACTATAATTATAAAAGGATTATTATCCTCTCGGGACTCCCGTAGGAGTTACGTGAGCTTAATCGCATACGTGGAGTACCCGTAGGTACTGGCGCGTAACTTAATCGTATGTGAGTGCCCGTAGGGCACCACGTAACAACACAAGAGGTACTCAGTAGTACTACAAATCCACCTGTAGACAAGAGTGACCGTAGGTATCACAGAACAGCCAGCAGGTGACCAAAGAGGTACCATATAATGATATACTGCAGGTACCCGTAGGGTACATCTTATCTTTACCATATTCAGCTTTATTCTTGTCTTAGCTTATCATATATAATCTATTTTTATCTCTGCATGCATTTAGGCATTCTTAGTCACAAGTATGTGTTCATGTTTCATCAAGCTTTCAAGTTCCATATCATATCTGTGTTTCATGCCTATTCCATATGGCATTTCAGAACCGATGCCTATCCACACATCATTCATATATTCTTGTTCTCTTATGAATCTATTTTCTTAGAAATTAAATCATTCAATTGGATCACCCAAAATAAAGTTATGGCATTTTCATGCCAACTAGTCGGTTTACCGATTTTACCTAGGGACAGTTTGCAATATTCATTTTCTAGTGCCTTGTCTCCATATTTGACACTGGTTCTTTGTACTCCTTTAAATTTAAGGTGTTAAGGGTTCTATTCCAACTGGAATCACCCAATTTGGAGCACCGGAACTCGAGTTATGTTCAAAACAACTCGGACTACTCTATGATTAATACTGATGCAGGAATTGGCTTGCACATGGCCCCACTTTGAGTGAATTTTTGGGCCACTTAGAGTCATAATTTGACGATTTCTATTTCTTTATGTTTGATTTTCCTTGAAGTCTATTTTAATTGGCCACTTGAATCACTCAAATTGGATAAGAAATGAGAAAGTTATGACCAAAATACGAAAACTGGTCGAAACAGGAAAATGTACTGTGGTGTACCTAAGACACCTTAACAAAATTCTGCACAATATTTACCGAAGGGTGTACCGGTACACATTCAAGGTGTACCGGTACATGTCCCCCGGAAATGCCCAGAATGTGTATTTTTCTCCCATTTTTCCATATTTTTTATACCCAATTCAACACTATACTCCATAAACACCTCAAAACCATTCCAAATTCATCATATACCCTATTTTTACTCTCAATTTATTTTTCAATTACATATCTTTCTTCAAAATTTTTCATGAATTCCTCCAAAAATCACTCTAATATGGGTTATGACCCATACACAAACCAAATGATGATATTTAGTTAGGTTTATTCTAACCCCAACTCAAAGACTCTCAATTAACCATGAGTTCAACCTGGGGCAGTAGGGATTCCATAACCATTTTGTGCCATATGGGGTTCTACCCACTCCATTTTCCATAATCTTTGGGTTAAGATAAAAACCCTAGCAAAACCCTAGGTTTGAGCAAGATAATCATCATACAAACCCAAAGATCCATGCCAAATCTCATAGAATCCATAATAAAGGTCATAGTTCCATACCTTGGCTTGCTTGATCTCCTCTTCCTCTTCTTCTCTTCTTCTTCTTCCTCTTCCTTCATGTTTTTTTCTCCTCCCCTTGGAGACCAATTTGGTCTTTAAATCCCATGTTTGCTAAGGCCATGTTTGGCCTTTTAATAAAACCCATTTTTGGGTTAGCTTTCTCTAATTGCAAAAAAGGTTCCTTCTCCATGTTTCATTCATTTGTATTCCAAGTTCCCAAATTGTATTGGGCCCATAGTCTCTTCAATTTATGACTTTAAGCCTTGGACTAATTACAAAATTGTCCTTAAGTCTTGTAAATTTCCTAAGTCTCTGCTTCCATGTTTCATATTTAACTCACGAAACATTCAAATTATGCTTACAAAATACCCTAAACATGTCGAAAACGACTAGGGTATATTTCGGGGTGTTACAAACTCCTTCATGAACTTGCTTCATAACTTATATGATGTCTAGGAAAGATAAGTGCTTGAGTAATAATCCATCAAATCCTTTTTTGTATATCTCTCCTTCTAGTGGAACAAAATTTTGAGCTTGAGCCTTCGTTCTGTAAGGAACCCTCTTGTTTGGATTCTCTAAATATTCTCTAAATCTTGCTCTCTAATCTCCAACAATATTCATGTGTTTCATGTTGAAGCAGTCTTAGCTTCATCCCCTTTTCAAAAAATTGAAGGATGATCTTCCCTCTCCATCTGATGTTTCTATGGGTTAATTCTTTACCCATTTTCACACCAAAGGCTATTTGAGCAAGCTCATCAATCTCCTAGTTTTATTCCCTAGCCACATGTTCAAATTCCACATTGTCAAAGGAGCCTAACAATTGAATGGCAGTAGTAAAGTAAGGTGTTGATAGCAAGTTGTTGCATTTATACTCCCCTATTAATTGTCGAAGTACCAATTGAGAATCTCCAATGACTTGAACATCTTTAATGACTCAAACATCTTTTTCACTAAGCTCCAATAGGATCGCTAAGCCAATCACCAAAGCTTCATACTCGGCATGATTGTTGGTGTATTCAAAGGCCATAATGAAAGACAATGTATTCTTTACTCCACTTGGTGAAATGATCACTATTCCTACACCAATTGAATTCTCTATGCTTCAACCATCAAATTTAAGGATCTGAGGTTCCTTTTCTACTCCATAAATTCCTAGCCTCATACTTTGCTATAGCCCAATCTCTAAAGAAGGATGATCAGCTAGGAAATTTGTCAATGCTTGTCCCTTAACTAATTTCTATGGAAAATAAACTAAGGTGAATTTTGACAGAGCAAGGGACCATTTACCAATCCTCCTTGTAATCAGTGGTTGATTAAGCATGTATTCATAAGGTCAATCTGAGAAACCACATAAACTCAAGACTTGATCAATTAATGTCTCAGTTTAGTACATGCAAAGTACAAGACCAAACATAATTTTTCAATTGGTGTCTATCTTGTTTCTGCTAGATTTAAGACTTTACTCAAATAATATACAATATGCTCATGACCTTTAGAATTGTTTTATGCTAAAAGACAACCTATTGACTCATTTGCGGCTAATACATATATTTTAAGTAGATGACCTTGTATAGAAGGCATTAAAATGGGAGGTTTAGAGAGGTACTCTTTAATCTTGTCAAAGGCTGTTGGATGTCGTTCCTCCCACCTAAACTCTTCCATATCTTTCAGCTTCACCAAGTCGGAGAATTCCTTGGTTTTACCTATCAAGTTAGAGATAAATCTTCTTAAATAATTTACTTGACCCATGAATTTTTGGAGTTCTTTCTTTTTTTGTGGAGCATTAGCAAAAGAAATAGCTTTTTCTTTGTTCTGATCCACTTCTATCCCTCTTTGGTGAACTAGGAATCCAAGAAAATTCCCAGCACGAACTCAAAATGCACATTTGAGTAGATTAAGTTTGAATTGATGATGTCTCATCCTTTCAAAGTTTTTCCTTAGATGATCTACATACTCACTGGCTCTTTTAGATTTGACCACAATATCATCAATGTATACTTCCATGTGGTGGCCTAACATGTCATGGAAAATAGCATTCATTTCCCTTTGGAAAGTTGCACCTGCATTTTTTAGTCCAAAAGGCATGATCAGCCACTCAAATGTCCCTATGGAGCCAGGACATCTAAAAGCAGTCTTAGGTATATCTTCTACTACTATTAAAATCTTATTGTAACCAAAGAAACCATCCATAAAGGACAACAATTCATTATTAGCAACAGAATCAACTAACATGTCTACAATAGGCATCACATACATGTCCTTAGGAGTAACAACATTTAAATCTCTAAAATCCACACATACCCGAAGTTTTCCATTTTCCTTTATCATAGGAACAATATTTTCTAACCATTGAACATACCTTATAGGCCTAATGACTTTGGCCTTCAAGAGTTTCTCAATTTCCTCTTTCACCTTCAACTTTACTTCCTTGTGCATCCTTCTAGGTGGTTGTTGAAAATGATGGAATTTGGGGCTAGTGGGAAGGCGATGTTCCACAAGGCCCCTATCCAATCCTGGTATTTTGTTATAATTCAAAGCGAGGTAATCTTTGAATTACTATAATAGTGATATCATATGTCCCTTCGAGTTAGTGGGTAAGAGAGAACTGATGTAAGCAATCCTTGGCTCTTCCATAATGCTAAGGTTAACCTCTTCCATAGAATCATGAACTTGAGGCTTGTTATCTTCCAATTTAAGAGGAGATTGCTCCAAATCTTCAATCCGAATTTCTTCATCTTCTTCATTTGATTCTTCTTCATAAATCACTTCAACTCCACAAATGTCTTGGAACTGTTCTTCTGTAACTTTTTCAGTAACCTACTGCACTTGCATACTTAATGTCGCGACTACAGCAAGCACATTTTCATGAGAATACTTAGTCATTGATCTTCTTAATGATCAAACCCTTATCGGCCTAAAAGGCACAACAATGGTTGTCTTAAGAAGTTTGGTAGGTTAGTCTTGAATGTCATCGGTATCACTTGACTCCATGTATATTTCTCTTGGATCCCCATCCTTCTTTTTGCCTGTGAATTTTATTGGACCAAACTCTTGATCATAGTAACTGGCCTCCACATAATCTGAAGTTGCAATGAAAGGTTGTTTGTCTGCCTATACCACTTCTACTTCATCACCTTTCCAAAACAGAAAAAAAAAATTGGTCAAGGAAGGATGGCACACACCAATTGGCATGAATCCAGTCTCTTCCTAGCAAAGCATTGTAATTAGCAGTAGAATTAATCATAAAGAAAGCTAATAAGGAAGTCTTACTACCCACAGTGATGTCAATTGGGAGTACGCCCAGTGTTAAGTCGTTGGCAACATCATCCAAAACTTTTCAGTGCCCGGTAACATAGCAAAAAACTTGTTACGATTTCCACAAGCGCACGGGTTGTACAAGTTTTATAGTGGACAAAACGTCCAAATATCGATCTCACACGAAAGTTGTGGTTTTAGCGAGAATTGAGTACCTCGGCTACTTAAGTCATTCACTATCTAAGAGACTCGATGACTTGGGGAGAATGTTTTCTAATCTAAAATAAGAACAAAATAAAGCAAAACAAAACAAGGTGTGATCAATGTCCACTCACAAAGAATGGGATAATATCAAAGATATAACTCAAGGAAAGATACCAGATTTGATTTTCTCCATTGATGCATTTATGGTTTATATTCACTAAGCATTGATTGAGTGAATGTACACTCAGGCATGTCCGCGAATCTTTTGACATGAGATTTACGCTGCTCTCAAATTTCACACACCATTCACCCTTGTCCTTCAATGATAGTCAAAACAGACAATACAAGATAAATGTCCATGAGGCGCATAGCAACACTCAGTTCTGAAAGAAGATAAGAAATCCAATGATGATCCCATCGGAGAGGAATATCCATTTCATTGAACACTTCCTGAGTTTATTATCTGACGCAAGTCGATTAACAAAACCAATCAGAGGTTATAAACAACCCATTCAAACTGACTCATCAGTTTTCAGTAGTTAGAGACTAGGGCCTGTCTCTCCTCCTCTCGCCACTTAACGGGATTACTACCTAGAGAAATTATTATTCAGACTATTCACGACTTATTGATGACGGGGTGATCGTGCCTACGAAATACCCTCTCTCGAGGTGTATCCGCCTATCTCGCTAGCAGGGTTGAGTGTATCTCTACCCCAACCCAATGCTCTGAAACGCTTAAATGCTTTAACCTTAATCGCCACCCTCGAAATCGGGATATTTCTATTTACCGAATTGAACAATGGTCGCTCTATTCAGATCCCTGGGTGTCCTCATCTCTCGATCTCGGATAACCAGCAAAATCATGCCAATGTTGGCCAGACATCACATGTGTATAAAGCACAGATATAGAGCAGATACTAACAAGTCATAAATAACTGAATAATATAAAATCCAAATCTCTAATCCATGCAATTGTGACAGGGTTCAATGATGAGCTTAAAAGTCATCTATTTTTAGTCCATTTTTCTGTTTGATTTTAATGTAAAAAGGAATAATTAAGATGCAGAAATATGAAGAAACTCACCAAATTTGTTATTTGCATGGGGGTATAAAGAAAGAAAGAAAATCTGACAAATGGTGGAATAAAATGCAAGTGGTACGAGGCGGGAATGGAAACAAATGATTGATTCATTGATGCGGTTTAGTCTTACGGGTCAGTTAGCAGAAGGTCGGACATCGGGATAAGTGAATGACTGTATTTAATTAGCGTGGGGAATCCTGAATAAGCGGTGAGGATTCTTTCAATTGCGGGGGCCGTGTCAGCGGCTTGACATCGTGGTCTCGACAAGGGTTGATCGCGGCCCGGGATGGAGTGCGACGAGCTCGCTGTACGAAAAGCTATGAAGGGTTTGGAAGGATGAAATTTGGAGTTGGCGGGGTAGCCGACCAATGGAGGACTGAAGTCGACACGGCTGTCAGTGGAAGCCTCGAAGACATAAGGCGTGTCGCGACGAAGGATGAGGAGATTACACTTAACCATCATGAAGCGATCAGTTGAAGGCTGCAGAAGATTTGAGCAAATGTCGCGACAAGATATCTGATGTCGCATCGGGAAGAGACCAATTGAGAACACGCAAAGGCATAAAGTGATGTCGCGACAAAGGGATCGATCTTCAGCGACATCAGGCTATCAGTTGAATTTGCTTTGAGACTTAAGTTGATGTCGCGACGTGAGATCGATGTCGCGACATGGATGATGTCGCGACAAGAGATCAATGTCGCGACATGAACAGAAACATGGGCCAACTAACTTTGGAATCCACAAAAACTGCATTGGAATTAGGGCCAATGAAACCACATAAATAAATGACTACCACCCAATGATGAAAAAGCGACTTAAGCGTGACGCGGTGAGAGGTATGGGTAGCTGAAGGCTCATTTTCTTTATTTTCCTTTTAGTTTTCTTTTCTTTTCTATTCTTTTATTCAATGTTGGTAGTTAGAGATTAGATTAGATTTATCGTTCTAGTTTTCGTTTTCTTTTCTAGAATTGGATGTTATACTTTCGAGCAGAAGCTGAATGCAATAATCAATTCTATTCAAATTACTACCTGGATAATTTGAGATCCAGACAAATTTAAGGGTGATTGCTCCAGGTTCCCAGTCTGCGATCGTTCTCATGATCGGAGGAGGCGTAGTGTGTAATTGAGTAATTTGGGACCGGGAAGCTTGCCCAGTGAATGCTATAGTCGAGGCCTTCGCTCTATGAGTCGTTTTCTGAGCATCTTAGCAGGAACTACCTAGGTTTATGAATTGCCACAGTCTTTGGAGTTTAATATTTGGATCTGAATATGGGTTTTATACTAGTTCCAAGTTTTATTTCATTATGGGTTTTTCAAGGAGGTCTCTGAGTAGCAGGGCGACTCACAGGGAGTTATGTTTCATTCTTTGAAGGGCTGTAATAGCTTCCTTTAATGAGATCTATTGACTTATGGGGACACCTGCGGATAAAATCTCTTGTAAAGTGAGGCAAGGTTAGACGAGTTATCAATTTAAACAAGCAAAGGAGTTCACCTCAATTCGGATAGTAGAGGCCAATCCCGAGTGTTAGGCGAGGATCTAATCGAGGAGAGGTGATCTATTCTAATTTAGAGGAAGAATAACATGGAAGTTGTATATCGCATTGACGTCGCGGGCTTAGAGTTTCTGGATCCATAAAATGTAGGTACAAATGTGCAAGAAAAATGCGGATTAAGGATACTAATCAGTTATCTCTTACATCTCAGAGGTGGGAAATTTCGATCGTGAATGAGTGAATCATTCTATCGCATCTGGGATTTCTGTTCGATGTCAGGTTTTATGGTTATTGCCATGGGATGGGCCTCACTGTGCCAGTGTGAGTTCCAGATAATTGTCGAGTGTTTATTTACTCTAACTAACTATGCTACATTACATTTGATTTTGTTCATTATTCATTACATCGGTGCTGACCTCACATTCGACCTCGACGTATTTAATATCACTTTATGGTCGAATAGGCGTCACGGGCTTGAGTAGTCGGGGTAGTTAGAGATTTAAATTCTTGAGATCTACGTAGGATCGATATCACGGACTTATATCATTTTGGCACACTTGTCGACTGTGCACTTGCGATATATCGAGGCCAAAACAAAATTGAAAATGATTAAACTCTAGGAGATTTTTGAATTTCTCAACAAGTTTTTCAGGTATGGGTGATTTCGGGGATTAGACAACAATGGAGCGTCCTTTGGTAGTGCCTGCAGCTAGGAAGAACACTGTATATGCGCGATTTTAAGTTGGTCGATGGTGGCACACGCATAATCCATGTGTATAAAGCACGGATATAGACGGGATGCTAACAGGTGATCGCAAAATGCTGTATAATAAGCGAATAATATAAAATCCATTCTGATCCATCTGGTGTAAGGAAGGAAGGGTTTAACAAACCAGATGTGAATCTATAGAGCATGTATAATGTGGCATGGACTTAGTTATACATAATCATTTCCATAAAACATCGGCATTCTTCGGAACGGAAGAGCGAGCCTAGAGCGTGTTGTCTGTACATCTCGCCTGGCCGATGATTCTGGCACCTTGCTCCGTGCCTCGTCCTTGCTCTGCCCAGTCACCACCTGAATACAGTCGTTTGCGCTATTTGCCACTGCTTTTAATGACGACCGGTGAGGCAAAATCGTGGCGTCGCGGCGGACGGGGCGTCGATGTTTGTCGCTTGTTGACTTCCATTCTCGTTGACCGCGGTAGGGCGTCGCGACGTTCCTACTGACTTTGTGCCCTTTTTCTCTGCTCCAAGAAAGGATCTCAAAATCGCCGTTCCACCTAAGCTTTGTTTTTAAGTACAAGAATCAAATATTGGGCTATAAAAAAATAAAGTATTAACTATAAGTAAGCTAAAACCATAAGACGAGACAGGTATGGCATGAGTGTTTTTGAAAGCTAGCGTCACGCACAGGCAACGCTTTGCTTTGTCCCAAACAAGGCTGAAGCTGGCTGGACGCTGACTGCAGCCACTGTGAGCACTGAGCACTGGGATTGTGATGCACATGATGATAGAAGAGAGATCAAAATGGGGCCAGAGCTCACACTCTAGCCCTTTTGTTGAATTCAGGGATCAATGAGGTGGCACAGGAAACTTAGAAGGAGTCATTGAACTTCGATGCAGTTGACAAGCGCCTTAACCTCCAGGTAGCTGTGCCACTGCAGGACCCTAGTGCATTGAATAAGATTACCTCTAGCGTATACCTTGGTTCCAAACGCCCCTAAACTTGAGATTTAACTCACCTGGATTAGGAGATTAACTACGGAAGGATAGGGCTTGTTTATACTGAGCAGAAAATTTTCATACCTACGCATAAAAGAAAAAAAAACCTTGAATGCTGTGGGGTTTTTTTGAGTGTTCATGTAAGCGGGGATTGGTTGGTGACTCCTGGGTTGGACCAGGGCACATGGGCATTGGGTCCCTCGAGGCGTCACCCCCAGGGCATGCTGAGCTTAAACCCTCAGGGCCCCTAGCGTTTGTGAAACTTCATCTTCTGTCACTTTGTAAGCGGGTAGTGAGAGTCAATGACTCCCGACCGGTTAGCTCGGGGCATTGGAACAGAAAGAGCCTGAATTGTAAAGGGATTAGATTAAGATCAGCACAATGTATTCCTATGTTTCTTCTCTTTTCTTTTTTTCCTTTTCTCTTTTTTTTTTTTTTTTAGTTGGGGCTCGAGGCAATCCTCTTTTTATTTTCAGGTGTCCCATCTCTTTGGTGTTTGGGGAACTCAGGGGTTTGTCGAGACCTTAGTAAGGCGGGCAGGAACTTTGGGCACCACTGGAGGATCGCTGCGTGGCAGGTGTGATGGAGCTGGGTTTGGGAAATAAGTTTCTTGAATATCCCGGTAATTCACTTTGCCTCCTACCTATTCAACTTGAAATTCAGAGCATAACACTACGGATCCTTCTAGATTTGGCCTCATTTGTCTCCATTATGATAGTGGACTCGGTCAAAAGGATCCTCGACTCTGAGCATGGCATTACATGCACCACTACCTATAACACTCTCAAGGTCAACATATAGCAGCTCTGTGGGAGACTTCCTGGTGACTATAACATGACAGGCTGGAAAAGAAAAGAAACACATAAGCAGAGCACGCAAAGAAAAAGAAACACATAAACGAAACACAATGGCCTACCATAAAAGTAACACATAAACTAAACACAACACAAACCGACACAAAACTATAATAATCTAACAAAACTACGATCTTGCCTTTACACTTTTGAAACGAGACAGCATCAGTTGTATTTGGCAGCTATAAAATTTAAAAAGGAGAGAGGGTGGAGGCCCCATGGTGATCGGTCGTATCCAGCTAGCGGCGGTGGTGGTGGGCCGTGGTGGTGGCGAGAGGGTTGAGGCAGCCCCGGGCTGGGAGAGGTTTGCGATTCGAGGAATGGTTGATTTATTAGCGGAGACCCGGGTATGCCTCGGCGCGGAGGAGCCTCCATATCTGAGTAATAAGGACTCGGTGCTCGGGTCCTCATCTGAAGGCATCAGAGCGGTCGGTGAGGCGAAACCAGGTCCATCTAGGTCTGAAGTAGGGTGGATGCGTGGCGGCCCAGAGGTCGGGATGTGTGTGGGAGTGGTGGGTGAGTGGATGTGACCGATGTCCCCCTAGGGATCGGCCAAGGTCAGCAGGCTGATACTCGAAGCTCATCCTTGTCGAGGGGGCTCATTGCACTCAGTCGTACACTCCCTCGGTCATTCGTACATGGGACTTTATCACACTTTACCATTATAGGCTTTAATGGAGATGTCTAGCTCCGCACTCATTAACTATCTGGGTACTTAGGCTCGCTTGCATAATCCATATATGAGAAGGTACACTATAGTTTGTTTCGTCGGAATTATGGGAGGATGCTCTACTTTCAAATAAACACCCCGACATCAAAAGGTATATCCTGGATGATGGAGTAGTTGAGCAGGGCACGCTTGGCAGTCACTTCATACGCGTTAAGTGTCGGAATGGAGGTGCGAACATGATGAAGAATGATGCCATACCTTAGGAATATAGGCCAAATGCCCAGCCTTGAAATGCCGCGGCGTGCCCTTCACTGTTAGCTTCCACTCACCTCTTGGATTTGGTCAAGACCGGATGACCTCGGGTGTGATCACAACATTTCATGATTGCGTCAAAACTCGAGGGTACGGAATTCGGAGTGCTCGAATTGGTTGATAAACTGCGCCGCGAAGTCTACCCGACGCCACCTGCGCGCTCGGACTTTGGCGACATGGAGCGAGGTTGGCGTAAATTCTCATACCACATATCGCGATTTGGTGGGGTGGTTGGCATGCGCCCACCATCCCTTAGTTGCAATGGTCATGCGAAGAAATCGCGTCGAAGTGGTGAGAGGCTCTTTTCATAGCCGATGAAGGAGACTGGATTCTTTGAGATGGTACCAAACCCGTCCAGCACCTTCATTGACAGAGAACGCCTGCGTCATCGAAGGGTCGAATCAGTCCTCGTGGCCCGACCTTGTTTAGTGGGCAACTTTGGTTGCTTACCCGACATAAGTTTATAGGGATGGTCTGAGACACAGCTGGCCTGAGGGGCGTGCAGGGATTTCAGATGGCACGGAGGAGGCTGACTCCTGGGTTGACCCAGGGCCGATGGAGTCGGGCACTGGGGTGCACAGTAGAGACAAGGCGGGAGCTGGGAGCGACGGGAGACGGACACCACCCCCACTGGGGCACTGGGGGGCTGCTCAGCTGGGGCTCGAGGCCCAGGCCCCCAGCTGGGTTGGGAAACTGGTGGGAACACTGCAAAGATCTTGAACTTGTTTAGGCCCAGAAACGGAGCGGGAGTGAGGAGCTTAAAACGGAACTCTGCTGGGATCTTGATGGAGGAGTTTGAGATAGGGGCTTAGGGCTGATGTGGGTGTGCTAATGCTAGGAGCGGGAGAGGTGACAGGGTGGCCGGAGGTGGCAACAATGGATGTGTGATAGGGTTCCAGTAAGGGTGTGTAAGGGTAGGATAAAAATAAGAGGGAGCATCGACTAAGGCACGATTTTTGAAAATATATGTGATTGGGCTCAACGTTACGGCGTTCGAAAGAGTGGAGCAGCCAACATCGCGGCGTTGGGATCAACGTCGCGGCGTGTGAAGAAGGCTATATTCGGCGTCGCGGCGTTCGAGGCGCTACCTCTCGTCATCGCAGGACTACGGCGATGGCTGGCGTCGCGGCGTTCGAGTATAACTTCTCACGGAAATCGCAGCGTTGGGGCGTCGCGGCGTATTGAGAGCAAAGAGCATATGAAAAATTTTCAACCAGGTTTTAAGGAATAAGAAAACCCCCCTAATATAATTGTTGACCCCTTTTAACTTCTAAAATGAGTTTCTCGAGCAGATCCTCCACATTACGTTACGCCGCTGGGCCTTGAAAGCTCATTGGCAAAAAAAAAAGAAAAATTGGAACTACGGAAAGAGACAGAAAACCAAACCAAATTTAAAACACACAATAAAAATTAAACTATGGAAGGATAAAAATTTTAAGAAGAAGCAGGTTGCTCGAGAAGCACTTTGTTTAATGTCGATTAGCTCGCTGACCCTAAATCTGAGTGTGTAAGAGGACTTGAGCACTATCTGACCTTTTAGCTCCTTCTTGTGTGCTTTCGATGGAATAGTGCACATATTCGCATGAAGACTCATACAAAATACGACTTCAAAACCGTTGGAGGTGTGCTTTGAATGTTCCTTTCTTTGGAGATCACCGTAACACGCCCCTCCGTATGGAAAAACTTGGAGTCATAGATCAATGGTCTGACCATGCGACTTTAATTTCAAGGAAAAGTTTGAGTGGAATTAAACAAAAGGAAGGACACAGCTGCCTACCTCGAATTCATCTGGCAATGTTTATCGTGCAGGGCTTTTATCCTATCTCCTTGTATGTCGCGAAATCACTTAAGCTTCTTGGAATTAGTCAGATTAAGGTAGTTGAACGCATGCGGCTACTCTCGGCTAATGTCTTTGTCCATGTTTATATTGTCGAGTTTCCCGATGGCTCGATGCTTCGGTTCCACTGGAAGGTGGCATGCTTTCCCATAAACAATTTGAAATGGCGACATACCCAATGGTGTCTTGAATATTTGATACATCGCCAGTCGTCTTGATCTTTCGCCAGAATCACTTCACGGAGCTATTGGTATTTTCTCCATAATGGACTTGATTTCTCGATTCGAATGCTGCCTGGCACCCATTTCTTGTGGGTGGTATCTCACGGGGTGTGCGTCTCGCCTCCATGCTTATCTGAACTGTCAATCACCTTATTGCAGAGTGGGTACCGTTAATACATGTCGGTCTTTCGGGAATGCCGAGCAGTGAGAATATGTCTGACAGAAGAAACTAGGCCACTACTCGGCATCATTAATTGAAGTCGGTATTGCTTCAACCCACTTAGAGACGCAATCTCTTGCCCGACTAAGATGTACGAGGTTGACATTATAAGGTGGAAATGGACCCATGAAATCCATCACATAAATCAAATGACTACTACTTCGAATTGTGTGCATGAAGCGGATTGGTATAACTCTACGAAATATCTATTCGTTGGCATTTTTCGCAAGTGAATCTGGCCCGATGAGCATCCTTGAATAAGCTAGGCCAATAGAAGCTGATTGAAGTACGTAAATTTGTTGTTCTCGCATGAAATACCCCCATGGCAAAGTGTGGCGGTGATTAATCTGCATTTCATTTCATATTTGGGCACACATCTCACGATGCTTGAGTCCGACCTGATCTTGGGGCGCTAGAATAGGTTCCTCCCAGTAGCAATGTTTCAAGTGTGCGAAGAACCTCTTTCTGATGATAGCTAAGTGGAGGAGGTCAGCAGAAGCTGCAAATAATTCACGTAGTCGGAAAACCATGGAGCCGCCTCTTTTCTTGATAGCTAAGAAATTTGCTCATCGGAAGTCATCATCATTCACATGCAGGCCTCATCACGCCTTATTAATCGTGAAGAGATGATGCAACTAGGTTCTCCGTTCCTTCTTGTGTCTTAAATCTCAGATAAATTCTTGATAAGAGAACCACGGATTAGTCACAGGTTTGGCATCCTTTTCAAGTGATCCAATTGTTTTATGGCGGAATGATCGGTGTGGACTACTATGTTGCCAAATCAAATAAGGCACTGGCGATTTTTGTCAAAAGCAAGAAGACAATGGCTATTCAGTTCCTTTTCATTAGTGGCATAGTTCAGGTGGGCAGCTGTCGAGTTGAGCTGGCATAGTGAGTCTGCAGTTACATTCTTGCCTGCCTGCGCCTGGCGTATTTTGCTCCAATCGCATAGTCACTTGCGTCACACATTATTCGAATGGAAAGGCCCGATCTCGTTTGCTACTACAAGCCGGGAGCGATACCAATTATCTTTCAAGGCAGAAAATGCGCGCATACAATGTATCAGCTCAAATAGGGTCCTTGGACCGATGGGTGAACAACTTGGCTTTGCAAATGAGAAAAGTCTTTGATGGAAGCATCTGCATGAGGAATTTAGCAGCAAAACTGCTGCTTTGCTTTACCACAAATGAGGGTGGAGGTAATTTGCAAATTCCTTTTAATCTTGGCTCTGTCTACCTCTATTCCTCTTGTAGAAATCAGTGCCCAGTACAATGCCCTGTAACACCATAAAATGGCTTCGATTGAGTGCAAGGTTGGTCTCCTGCGCATCTAATCAACCACAGAGGCCCAGATTCTCCAAGCAATTATCAAGGCTTCCCAAGACAGAAAAATGTCCATGAGAGACCTCGATTGTCTTTTCAGCCATATCGAATATGAAAGCTATCATACATCGTTGGAATGTGCAGGCGCATTGCATGCCCGAAGGGCATCCGCAGATCTTGAATGTACCATAGGGACATGTGGATGTCGTCTTCTCCTGATCTTCAGGGGCTATAGCAATCTGATTGTAGCCGGAGTATCCATCCAAAAAGCAATAATATTCTTCTCCGACTAATCGATCTAACATCTGATCCAGAAACGGCAATGGGAAATGGTCTTTTCGAGTAGCCTTATTAGGTTCTAATAGTGAACCATTCTCAATGGTAGTGACTGAAGCGATGTGTTATTCTCGTTCTACCACGGGTAGATTTGTCACCTCCTTTTTAGGTACTGGAAGAGCAGGACTTACCCATGCATTAAACAAGAGGCCAGGATAAATAACCGGGTATCTAGCCATTTGTACCGCGCCTCCTTTGCGGACTACTCTTGCTTTCATAGTTGGATTAGGTCTCACCTGCATTAGCTGCCCCGAAGGTTTATGGCCGTCTTCAACAGTGGAGGTCGATGCATGCAGGAAGGCAGAATCCCTTTCCGTCGGCCGAGACCATCGAGCGCATTTTGTAAAATCATATAAGTACCCTGTGCTTATCTTCCTCTCTTTGCTATCAAGGATGCTGAAATAATCAGCAAGTGGAGTACGTCCAAGATAAACATACTTCAAATGGATAGGTAATGGCTTTTTGTTCCATCTTGGGTGGACTGTTCAACTGAATGCTTTACTTGGCATTTTAGTATTTTCACTAGGAGATTCAAAATATTTCCTTCTATTGGGTTGAAAAGGAATCCCATCCGTTTTACATACTCCTACTTTCTTAACTCAGGTCTCTGAATCACTATCTTTGGCTAGCCTCGAAGGATCAATGAATGCTTTGGCTAGACACTATAGCCTCCTACGGTCTCTATCATGAAGCATGTATCATCTAACAGTGAATCTCACTGCGACTTTTTGTTTCGCGTTGAACCGACATATCCTTCACTGCACTCTCAATTCGACTCTACCTACGAACATCAATCATTGCCTTTACTTGGGTTGCAAGAAATGGTCTACCAGTGTAGGTATTTCTTTATCTTCTTCCATATCTAACACAATCAAATCTGTTGGGAAGATGAACTTGTCAACCTCCACTAAGACATCTTCTATCACCCCTCTTGGATGCTTAGGGGACACAGTGCTGTTTGGAGCATATGAGCGTAGTTGGAGCAGGCTTCACCTAGCCCGGCGTCTAAATATGGATAGGAAAGTTAATACTAGCGCCCAAATCACGAGCTCTCTGAATAGCATTCCCAATGGTGCAAGGAACAAGTGAAGCGCCTAGGTCTTTTGGCTTTTACGGCTTCACTTCATAAGGATGGCACTAGTTCCTCATTAGATTAAGCTGTTTGAAAATGCGCGATCTTCTCTTTTGGGAACAAGATGTCCTTCATAAAGGCACACACGACATAACTTGGCATTTGTTCGAGGTACAGCTCAAACAAGCTGGAATGTTGATGCGATTTCTTGAATACTTCTATGAACTTGGTGAAGCCAGCATACGCTCCAGAAGCTTATGCTTCTTTGGAAGGCAGTGGGGATACGGAATTGGGGCTATGGGTGGTGGGTAATCTTTTGCTTCAATTTCTTCTCCCACACTCTGTTTCTCTTGGGGTTGTTCCCTCTCTGTATTATCATTCGAGTACAAAGATGCAGATGAGACACTCTATAAGCTTCTACCTCCTCACATCCTTTGTAGGGAGTTGCCCTTGTATTGCCAATTCTTTACCACTTCTCAGCGTGACTGCTTTGACATGCTCATTCCCCTCTCGTCTCGGGTTCACTTCTGAGTTTCTTGGTAAGGAACCCGACAGCCTTTTTGTCAATAGATTGGCCATATCTACACCTCTAAATTTCGCAACTGTGCTGCTTGATTGTTCAATTGGGTGGCTTGGTGTTGCATATTCGCCTTTGTCTCATTCATAAAGGCAGTATGCGAGGTGAGCATTCTTGCGAGGTGACATTCAAGTCTACTTTTTCTCGGGAGGGGTTAACCTTCAGGCAAGAGTGTGGCAAACATTACGTTGTTCTCCATCCATAACCACGGTTGTTCGACTGAGTGGATATGCCACCGCTTGGCACTTGATTTTGGTCGATGATTTGTTATCACGACCACATTCAAGCGTGGTTGGCTGCGATTAAACCTCGACCTGGCCAAGGCTGCTCTCTTTGACATTTAATTATCCGTGGCATTGCTTTTGGTGTTGTCTTTGTTGATGAGTACGAATAGTGCAATATTAAAACCTTGTTTATAGCGAGGTTTTATGTGCTTTTTGTGTACTGTTCTATGATAACTCGATTGATACATTGGGGTCCCGGCTTTGCTACTAATCACATTTTGTACTTCTTTAGTAATAGTTTTGCATGTCGAATGCCTTCTATTTTCTGCTTCAATTTGACTCAGCTGAACATGAGCTAGCCAGATTCAAGAAGATGCATTATCAAATCGGAGAAATTCGAACAAATTTATTGAAGAAGGAGGAGCAAACTATTTCAGACACTGCAGAGTTGCAAGAATTGCAAACTTCAAATTTCACGGGTTGCATAATTTTCGCAACACTGAACCTTTGCTCTATATACCTCACTTTGGCATGCTGGTGGCCTTTTTGACCCACCTTTTGGTGGTTTTTACTCTGAGATTTCCACTTCTAAGTATGGGGTGGTTCTTTTAAACATTATTGTAATTTCCTTATTTAGAGCACATATATACGACTCTGACCATGTGTAATCAAATCATGAAACTTTCATAAATCAGTGAGATCGGGTTGGCACACAGGAAACTTCTTGCCCTCTGTACATTAGTGATTTCCTCTTCTTCTCCCATTCACTTTCTTGCACTTTTTGGTAGCGAACACCCCTTGATGATGTGAATCAAGGGATGCTCAAGCTCTAAAACACACAGTCTTGGAAGGGAAGGCCAACTAACTTCTGATGTGTTTTTAGGCTTAGCCGCATGTTCTCATGCTCTTCATGTATGTATTTAAGGGTATTTGGCACTGCTTCTCCACTGTAAGGTTAAGAATCTATTAAAACGCTCACTCCACAATGTGTATTTGGCAAGCTTTTTGGGTTTGATTGGATACTTTCATGAGGCTTGCAAGATTAGTTGTCTCCTATTAGTTATTGTAGGGTAGTGTTTTGAGATGTGTTTCCTTCACCAAGTACATTATGCTAATCAAATGCCATCTTTCAAAGGGAAAACACTTGGGTTTGCGTTTTTAAAGTTAAATATAGAAAGTCCAGGTCGGGAGATGACTATATCGTAGCTCACAGCGTGGAGATTCAGAGCGAGGACATGTCGGTTAACTTAGAACCTAAGCCCGATTGCGAGACTAGGACTTACTCTCTTAGCACCACATCGATTACTTAGTCTTCAACCATTCCCATACTATTTTCATAAACCCTATAAATCGAGAAAACACCATTTTCAATGCTGCTGTAACTCTTCTCTCACGAAGAAAACCCATCCATTGTGTTCGACCACAGAGCCACTTTGCTGATGGCTTTTGCTCGTCGGTAGTAAGAAGTCTAGGTTATAAATTTTTGTTAATTCGAACACCTGCTTGGCATAAGCGAATCCAAATGGCGCCTTGCGGAGATGGTGCCTAGTGAGAAGAAGGCGGTGAACTTGTGATTCACATCCACGAGTTTTGGTGCAATCTCATTTCTTTTATCTTACCATTTTTCCCCACATGCGGTTCCGCTGCGGGAAAATTGAGATTTCCTCTGAGGAGTTTAAACACTTCAATGCGGTATACCCCTGTTTTGATTTTTTTAGCTAACCATAACCTTTTTGTTAGTCTTGTTTTTTTTGGTTTCTTGTTTGTGGTGTGTTATGCGGCTTATGCGGTGGGACGAGAAACACTGCGAGACGGGTGGAAAGGCTAGGTGCTACATACCAATCAGATAGAGACCCCACCTGAAGAACAACAGAGCCAACAGGGGGTTCATCGGGAACCCAATGCCTACACATCGATGAGGGATCACATTCACCCACCAAGGGTGAGTGCACCCTCATGCATCATACCCCCTCCTGAGGATGTGGCAGTGAGACCTTATTTGGTGCCCCTGCTCCCTACTTTTCATGGTATGGAAAATGAAAATCCATACACACACATTTGGGATTTTGAGGAGGTTTGCACAACTTTCAAGGAAGGTGCATTTGATATGGACTTGCTCAGGTAGGCTTTCCTTTGACCCTCGAATAAAGCGAAATTTGACTAACTGCGCTAAGGCGAGAACCATCGAAGCTGTTTGAAATTTATGAAGAATTTTGAAGTTCTTGGTGCCCATAAGACCAACAATGCGAAGAGGAAGATCTACACGCTGCAGCTCATGGCTGGTGAAAGATTTTATCAGTGCTGGGAAACGTATCTTGAAACCATCAGTGCATGCCGTCACCATGGCTTTGATACATGGATGCTCGTGAACCATTTCCACGATGGAATGTCCCCTACCATGAAACAACTCACGGAGCCATGTGTGGGGGGACTTCCTTAGCAAAATGCGAGTGAAGCTATGGACTTTTTAAACTACATGTTTGAAGCCTCTAAGGGATGGATAGACGAGCCGGAGGTAGAACGAAACCAACAGTAAACCCGAGGGGAGGCATTTTTTCACTATCAGAGGAAATGGAAATGAAAGCTAAGTTATCTTCTTTGACTAGAAGATTGGAAGAGCTAGAATTGCGAAATCGGCATAATACGGTGATGGCCCAGACCACTGTACCTCTCGATCTGTTTTAATTGCCCGATCCAGTCATCAGGAGATCAATGTCCAATTTCTCCCTCAATTAGAGATGTAATGCAAGAGCAAGCAAACATAATGGATCGAAGTAGGCACCCAATAAGTTCTCCATATGGGAATACCTACAATCCAGATTGGAGGAACCATTCTAATTTATCATGGAAGCCAAAACCCCCAGCTTATACTCCCACAGGTTCACAGCAGCAACAAACCCCACCCTCGTCACCTGTAGAGCAAGCCATAGTGAATTTGAGCAAGGTAGTAGGTCACTTCGTTGAAGAACAGAAGACAGTGAATGCTCAGACCACACAAAAAATCGAAACGCTGGAAGGCACTTTCAACAAAAAGATTGAATGACTGTACTCGGTCTCGAGAGGTTGACTAGCGGCGAGATGCGAGAAAAGGAAAACTTCCCTCACCGAAAACAGCGAACCCAGTTACACATGAAGAAAATCCTCCGGTGGCCGAATTCCGTTGAATGAGGTCAAGGCAATCATCACACTGAGGAGTGGCAAAGACCTTACAAAGCCATCATCAAAGGCAATAGACACAGAACAGGAAGCTATTAATACTGAACCAGGGGAGGTGGTGATCAAGCAGACTATTGAGGAAAATAAGCCATCCCCACCTTTCCCTCAATCATTAAAAACTAAAAAGAAGGCCATTAATCGAGTTTGAAATTTTAAAAGTGTTGAGGCAAGTAAAGTCAACATTCCACTACTTGACATGATCGGCAAGTCCTACTTATGCAAAATTTCTAAAGGATTTGTGCCGCAGTCGAAGGGGTTGAGTATTGACAAAGAAAGCCTTCCCTATTGAACAAGTCGATTGCCATTATCCAATCTAGACTTGTTGAAATACAAAGATCCGAGTTGTCCGACTATCTCGAATATAAGGGGCATTTGAGTAGAAAAGCAGCATTGAATCACGGGAGCAAGTGTGAATCTCCTCCCCTATTCAATGTACAGGAAGCTTGGGTTGGGGGAGCTAAAGCCCACCTCCATCACACTTTCTCTTGCTGATAGGTCGATCAAAATACCAAAGGGGACAGTGGAGGATGTCCTGATTCAAGTGGACAAATTTTACTATCCTGTAGATTTTGTTGTACTCGACCTGAACCGCGGCGGCGAGCCGTATGTACTATCATCTTGGGAAGACCATTCTTGGCCACCTCGATCGATTATCAAGCTGCGGGAATGGTGTCATGCAACTCACCTTGAAACATGACTTTGCGGCTCAACATCTTCCACCTAAGTAAAAGCACATGCAAGCGGAAGAAGATGTCGAGAAAACATACATCATTGACACCATCACCGGAGGAACAAGGCGTCGGGGTATCTTGGATATCTTAGATGAAGAGTTGGCGAGTGTGCAAGAAGCGAGGAGGAAGTTGGCATGAAATCCGTACAAGGATATTGGAGAAGAAGAAATGAAATTTTGCCATTTGTGATCGGAGAAGAAATCAGTGAGCCTCAGAAAATAGATCTCAAGCCTCTGCCTGTGGAACTGAAGTATGCTTACTTGGAAGACCATGAACAATGTCCAGTGGTCATCTCATTGCCTTTCGTGATACGGAGGGTAACTGCTGCGAGTCCTCAAATGAGAACAAAGAAAGCCATGGGGTGGAGAATTTCCAATTTGAAGGGCATTAGCCCAGTAGTTTGCACCCACCACATCTACTTAAGGAGAGCAAAGTCGGTGAGCAACCACAAAGGCAGGTGAACCCACGTATGCGAAGTGGTTAAGTGAAGTCTTAAGGCTGGCACGAGTTTGGTATCATCTACCCATGTCAGACCGGCACGGGTGTGTCCAGCCCGGGTAGTGCCGAGAAATCGGGGATAACCAGTACATAATGAAAAGGAGGAATGCCCACTCGCCTTACTACAGGGTGGAGGGTATGCATTGATTATCGCAGGTTAAATGAAGTAACACGGAAATATCACTTTCCTCTTCCATTCATGGATCAACTGCTTGAGAGGATTTCTGGCTACCTGGCTACCCCTTCTATTGTTTCCTAGATGGTTACTCAGGATATTTCCAAATCGAGGTCATTTGCTTGAGGATCGGGAAAGACAACTCACTGTCCATTTGGCACGTATGCATACGGGGAGGATGCCCTTTGCTGTAATGCCCTGCCACATTTGACGATGTATACTTTCCGACATTTTCGACTATTTAGTAGAGCATTATGGAGTTTACATGGGTGATATTACGATCTATGGAGAGAATTTTAGGAGTGCCACAATCAACTTGGAAACCATCACACTTGCAGTGCATAGAAAAACCTAGTGTTGAATTGGGAGAAATGCCATTTTATGGTCAGCCAAGGCATTGTATTGGGGCATATCATTTCGGAGAAAGGGATTGAAGTTGATAAAGCAAAAGTTGACTTGATTTCCAAACAGCCTCCACCCACGAATGTTAAAACCGTGAGGCAATTTTTGGGGCATGCAGGTTTCTACGAGGGAGGTTCATCTTAGGACTTCGAAACTCGCGAGCCACTTTATAAGCTTCTTGAAAAGATGCTACATTTGAATGGGATTCGAGAATGTCATGAGTTTGAAGGAACTCAAGGCTTGTTAACCTTTGCACCAATAGTGAGAGCCCTAACTAGCGAGTTGCCTTTCGAGTTGTAATGCGAGTAAGTGACACCATTGTCGGAGGCAGTCCTTGACGAGGCGAAAGAGAGAAAACCGTATGTAGTTTTACCTGCTAGCAAAACAACGACGAAGCCCGGAAGGAATTACACTACCACTGAGAAAGAATTGCTAGCAGTAGTTTATGCCCTGGACAAGTTTCATGCTTATTTGTTAGGGACAGAAATAATTATCTTCACAGACCATTTAGCTTTGAAATATCTGCTCCTCGCGAATGCAGTAGACATCAGTGGGTCCTCTTACTACAGGAATTCAACCTGCAAATTTGGGATAAAAAGGGGGTAGAAAATGTTGTTGTTGATCACCTCTCGGTTCAACATAGCCTTTTGACACTTACAACCCCCGATCTTTGGTAATTCCAGTCTTTGTTTCGTTGTGGGCGGTGCTTCTTGGATTCGCACACATCGCTGACTTTTTTGGTAACGAGAGTTGCCAGCATAATGGAAAGCACGGAGACAGTTCTTCCATGCAAAATCTGCCTACTATTGGGGAGGAGCCCTATTTGTTCAAATATTGTCTTGTCGGATAATCGAGAAGGTGTGTGCGGAGGAGAACAACTGAGTTCACCATTGCTTGCCGTGGCCGGTGCTGTGGAGGTCATTTTGCTTCGACGGCAATGAAGGTGCTTGACGGAGTTTCTATTGGCCATCTTTTGTTTAAGGATGCCTATGCCATATCACGAACAATCGCGACAAATGCGAAAGGTTGGGAAGAATCTCTGCGTCGTCATATGATGCCGAGATCTGATACGGTTATTAAGTTGTTGGCGTTTGGGGCATGTCGGCTTCATGGGACCATTTCCCTTCAGCCGGGTATACTTATATCCTGGTGGGGTCGGCTATGTCAAAGTGGGTGGAAAGCGGTCTTGGAGTGTAAACGACGGACCACGAAATTGTATTGAAGTTCTTGAAGGAACATTTTCTCAGTTAGGAGTTCCCAGGCCATGTCGGTGATGGAGGTTCATTTCTGCAACAAACCTTTTGAGAATCTCCTATCCAAGTATGGTGTCAAGCACAAAGTGGCCACCCCTTACCATCCTCAAACCAGTGGCCAAGTAGAGCTAGCCAACAGGGAAATCAAGACTATATTTATGAAAGTGGTGAACTCAAACATAAAGGATTGGTCTCTCAAGCTCCTGGATTCCTTGTGGGCATACAGAACAGCATACAAGACCATCCTTTGAATGTCCCCCTATTGCCTAGTTTATGGGAAGGGCTGCCAGCTCCCGGTGGAAATTGAATATAAGGCATGGTGGGCAATAAAAAAATTGAATCTGGACATGGGAAGAGCTGGCCTTAAGAGACTCCTTGATCTCAATGAGTCAGAGGAGCTCAGGAATGACGCCTACTTCAATTCAAAAATTGCGAAAGACAAATTAAAGAAGTGGCATGATCAGCTCATAACCCGGAAGAACTTCAACCAGGGGGACCAAGTCCTACTATATGACTCCAAACTCCACATTTTTCCGGGCAAGCTCAAATCAGGATGGATTGGACCATTCATCGAATTCCAGCGAGCATACTTGATGGTTCAGTAGACTACTCACGATCAATGATAGCCAGGTATTCGAGGTCAAATGCACGAAGAGTGAAGCCCTATGTTGTGCGTGGCTGAACGGGAGGAAATTCTCCTTCTGGACCCTCCTTGAGACCCTCGGGCTATACATTTAGGAGTGGCTCCTGCAGTGTCTCAGAAGCCACTAATTTAATTGCTTAGTCTTGTTTAGGTTTCTATTTTGTTAATGATCTTGTTGTGATCAGTTGGGTGACTTGTTTTTCTTTGTGTTAGCGTTTGCAAATGACATCGGCCACTTCACCCGGCGGCACCTCGGCCTATCAGGCAGGATGATCCTTCTCGACCACCGCGATTGAGGAGGTACCGCTTCCTCCACTAACTTTCTCGTTTCGTTCATAAGGAATGATTAGTGTTGGAAGTAATTGATGTTCATGCACTGATTGTAGTTTTACTTGTACCACATGCCAGCCAAAGCCCATTTTTGTTTATGAAACGTTGTTTACTTCTCTTTGCAAAATTCAGAAAATTTGTAAATTCATATGATATATAATCTGATCTATTTTCTACACTTTTGCATCTCATTTTGCCTTTATATTATTGTGGTTTTGGCCTTCATGTAAATTGAAAAGTTGAAGCACTGTATGATACCAAATGCTAGAATGGTTCCATGCCTGATTGAGTTTTAGTTGAAGACCACGTGATACCCCTGTCTTCCACCGTTCTCAGCCACACACACAGTTCCGCGTTAGTTTCATCAATGGACTAAGGAAGTGCATTCCTTTTGCTACAAAACCGGCCTTAGCATCGTTGACGGCCCATAATAGATTAGAGTTCCTTAAGAAAGAAGGCCAATGAGTCTTCCAAGAGAAAAAGAAAAGCCAAAAGAAAAAGAAAAAGAAAAGAGACAAGTAAAGTCGCGTCGCTTTGCCTTGAAACAGAGCACAGTCCGAGGGTCTGTGAACCTTTAAAGCCCTAGTGCCCTAAACCAAGCTGGTTAGGATTCACGACTTAGTGCTTTAAGCTACACATGGGTGAATGGTGGAGTTTAGCGAGTTGTAGGTGATAGATTCTCGAAATCATTCGAAGTCCGAGGTGAAACCTATAGAGTTTGTGGTCGAAAGATCCTTGTAACTTGATGCCCTAAACCTTAGTTGGTTGGGATTCATCGGTGGATCGCCATTACACGGACTTTAGTGAAATCCAATTTTAGCATTTTGCACCACTATGATATAATAGAGTATGAAATAAGTGTTGGCCCGAGATCTATTTAGGATGAATTGACATGTACAGGTTTTGCGTGGTTTGGTTGGGGGAGGTAGCTTAGCGGCTGTGGTGCTGGCGATCACGAAAAAAAAAAAAAAAACACTTAGATTTTGGTGGAAATTCATGTTGATTTCCTTGGAATAAATGATGCCCTAAAACTTGTTCCTGTATGGCATTTGTTCTCCCAAGCTGGTCTTTATATAGAGTCCCAATTTGTCATACTAAAGGTTGGGCATTATTTGCACATACTTTTTGAACAGACAGTTCATTTTTGCAAAAACATATCCTGCATGATCTTCCTTCTTTTTATCATTGCTAAGGGACTAGCAATGTCTCGGTTAGGGGGAGTGATTAGTACCCAAATAGTGCAATATTAAACCTTGTTTATAGCAGGTTTTATGCGCTTTTTGTGTACTAATCTACTTCAATAACTCAATTGATACATTGGGGTCCCGGCTTTGCTACTAATCACATTTTGTAGCTATTTTAGTAGTTTTGTAGGTCGAATGCCTTCTATTTTCTTCAATTTGACTCAAACACGATGAACTTGAGCCGAATTCGAAGATGCATGATCAAATCAAAGGAAATTCGGAACAAATTTATTGAAGAATGGAGGAACAAGCTTGTTGAAATTTTAGGGATTACCAAAATTTGGCAACACACCAAATTCCCGCGGGTTGCCAATTACCATGACACACGAACCTTTCTTTCCTGCCTCACTGTTCTGTTGACTGCTTTTTGACCCACCTTTTTGGTGGTTTTATACAAGTTTGCCCTCGTGTAAATTTGGTTCTTTTAAACATTATTGTAATTTCCTTATTCTGAGCACATATATAAGCTCAGCCATGCTTGTAATCAAATCAACTTTTCACTCAATCAATCAGTCATGTTGGCACGAAGCTTCCTCCCCTCTGCTGTTAGTGATTTTCTCTTCTTATGCCTTCACTTTCTTGCACTTTTTTGGTAGCCAAACACCCCTTGATGATGACAAATCAAGGGATGCTCATTAAACCACGATCCTTGAAGGGGAAGGCAGTGCAGTGTTGTTTTTTAGCTTAGCCGCATTTCTCATGCTCTTCATGTATGTATTTAAGAATGTTGTGCCCTGCTTCTCACCTTAGGTTAAAATCTCTTAAGCATGCTCTCCCACTAATGTGTGTTGGCAGAGCTTTTTGGGTTCGAGTGGATACTTTCAGGCTCGGGATTAAGTTGTCTCCTATTAGTTATTGTAGGGTAGTGTTTTTGAGATGTGCTTTCACTACTAGGGACATTTATGCCTAATCAAATGCCATCTTTCAAAAGGAAAACACTTAGGGTTTAGATTTTAAAGTTAAATGAAGATGGGTTCGGAGATGACTATGTCGTACTCCCAATGCGAGATAAAGGCAGGGACATGTCAGTTAACTTAGAACCTAAGCCCCGATTGCCGAACTTCAGGATTTCTCTCTTAACTTTTACATCGGTTATTTCGAGTCTTGACCATTCACACACCTTTGTTTTCCGCAAACCCTATAAATCAACGAAAACACCATTTTCAATCTGCTGTAACTCTTCTCTCCACGAAGAAAACCCATGCTTGTGTTCGACCACAGAGCCACTATCTTTGCGCATTAGCTTTGCTACGTTGGTAGTAGGAATCTAGGTTATAAATTTTGTTGATTCGAGCACACTTGGCATCGCGAATGGAGTTGTCCTCCACGGAGATTCACCTGACTCCATGGGTTGAGTACATGCTATGGCATTCGAAGTACCTTGATGTCTAGTTAGTTGTTTAGTGAGCTATGCGACATGAGTAACTAGATTGTTGAGAATCTCGTTATCTATGCCACCTATGGCCTTCACTGGTGTAATCTTATCTCTAGGCCACTGATTAGTATTAGTAGCAGCGTCTCCCAAAATTTCATATGCTTGGTCAGAGTGGTCTTAACCGTTAAGCCCCTCGGTGAAGGCATAAATCAACCCCATTAAGTCGCATTCCTCGATCCATTACTTATAAGTATGGACTTGCATCCATCTAGTCGATCGGTAATGGGCACTTTCTCAGCGATTCGTGAAATCTATCCCATGCCTCTGCGGGTTCTCCCTCACAGTTGTCGAAAAGTATTGATCTCTTGCATGATTATTGCAATTTTGTAGTGGGAAGAACTGTTGGGAACTACGCATAAGTCGTTCAGCGAAGTAATGGAATCCGGTGGTTGACTTGTCAGCTTGATGTTTAACTATATCACCTAGTGAGTAGGAACAATCTCAACGAGTGCCTCTTGGTAAACCCCATTGTATTTGATGGGTGCCATGAGCTTGAGGTTGGTCGAATGCATATTTAGTTCTCATTGGGCAATCCAGTGGAGCAGAGGATGTTACGAAGCATCGTAAGGTTCACGACTTCAACTCGAAGTTGTTTGGAATAGGTGGTCTTGGATAGCCGTCGAACAAGCGCCAGACGGTAAGACCAACTCTTCTAGCAACATGAATGGATCATCTGGCTGTATAAACGGCCTGGGTGCATGATTCCTACCATTATTCCCATTGTGATCCCTCTGTGGTTCGTTCTGCTCATTGCCCAGATCGTGCTCTTCATTGTTCTGCATGATTGCTAGATTTCTATACTATGTCGTTCTCAGTTCTTGGCATAATCGGTGTAGGGTTCTTTCTGGCTCAGGATCAAACGGATGTAGTTCAGCCTGACCCCGTGTTCGCATGCACTCAGCAACCTTTCTTGCCAATCACACCGCAGAAACGGAAGACGATTACCAGCATAGCGGTAAATAGAAGCAAAGAATTCGGAGTAATATACAATTGTTGTTTATCAATATCAACATAAACTTCTCCCCGGCAACGGCGCCAAAAACGTGATAGGCCGAAAGCGTGATGTGTAAAATAATATGCGTGCGTAATGGCATGAAGTGCGCGTCGTATCAAGTAATATAGTGTACCTAGGGTACGGATATCAATCCACGGGGAGAAGTGCGTTGACTACTGAGTTTAGCCTTTGAATGTTATCTGGATGTAAGCTTTGAGTGACAAATTAACTAATATGTGAACTTCAACTAAACTAATTTATCTTAGTAAATTTCTGTGTTGTGGAGACTAGGGCTCTGTCTCCCTGCCACTTCTAATGGATTACTACCTAGAGAAATTATTACTCAGACTATTCACGACTTATTGATGATGGGGTGATCGTGCCTACGAAATACCCTCTCTCGAGGTGTATCCGCCTATCTCGCTAGCAGGGTTGAGTGTATCTCTGCCCCTGACCCAGTATACGATCTTAAATGGTTAACCTTAATCGCCACCCACCCGGAATCGGGATATCTCTATTTACGAGATTGACCAAAAGTCGCTCTGGTCGAGATCCACAGGCGTCTGTCTCTCGATCTCGGATGCCGGAAAAATCATGCCAATGTTGGCCAGACATCACATGTGTATAAAGCACAGATATAGAGCAGATATTAACAAGTCATAAATAACTTAATAATATAAAATCCAAATCTCTAATCCATGCAATTGTGACAGGGTTCAACAAAACCTTAGATGTGAATCTAGAACATACTGGACTTAGTTATACACATAATCAATCCATAAAACATCAGCATTCTTTCGGAAACGAGGAAGAAATACAAATCAGTCTTCTCAACGATCGATTCATTCTTTGCCTTGCTTTTCAAGTGCCCCTCGTCCGTGCTTTTGATCCCTCGAATTACGGTCCCTTTTTTTCTTTTAATGATGGTGAGGCAAAAAAAATCGCGCTAACGTCGCGACGTTGAGACGTCGCGACGTTTGCCACTTGTTGACTTCCATTCTCATTGACCCAACGTCGTGACGTTGGGACATCGAAGGCGTTCACACTTGACTTTACGCGCCGCTCTCACAGTCGAAAGGATCTCAAAAACCGCCCGTTCCACCTACTGTTCACACAAAATGCAAGAATCAGATATCGGGCTATAGAAATGCGTATTTAACTATAAAAGTAAGCTAAAACCATAAGACATACGCAGGTATGGCATGAGTGTTTTAGGCACTCATCATAGGTCATGAAGTATGGTACTTTTATAAGGCAGTGTTTTCCTTGGGAATCCTATTGTCACCTCTCGGTCCATGCAATAGGACTACCCGAACTACGCTCAAACCGATTACCTCTCGGTTTATATGATCCTCACATAATGTTGAGATGGTGCTACTCCTAATGATATCCATCTAGTACTAAGTATTTCCTATTTCCCTAGACCTCTTTGATTAGGTCAATTAGTATTTCAATTAACTAATTCATACCTTAAGAGACCCAGGACCAAATTTTAGGGCACAATCCAAGTGTCACCAAGGATGCCCTAGTATGAGGATCGAAGGCCCAACTCTCAGTATGGATTAATTAGTTAAAACCATAATAATCCCCAGAACTACGCGACTAACATCCCACCTGACATGAACCACAAAATCATCATAAAATATATATAAACCAAACATCAACTTCCATAATCAACCTTAGAGGGAAGTTCAGCTACTCATTGCAACCAAGTAATCCAACAAAATCATATCTAATATAAACATAAAGATAGAAAAATAGAGTAGAGTTTAGAGATACAAAATGTAACACCCCGAAATACACCCTAGTTGTTTTCAACATGTTAGGATATTTTGTCGACATAAATTGAAATTTTCGTAAAGTAACTACGGAAATATAGAGATTTATAAAACCAGAAATTTTACAAGAGTAAAGGGTAAAAGTGTAAATTGTCCAAAAAGGGGCATAAAAGATATGGATTAAGAAGATTAGAGGCCAAAATACAATAAAGGAAATTGAAATACAAATGGTCAAGAGTTGGAGGACTAAAAATTAAATAACATAAAGTTTCATTACAAATAGATGTGGGAGACCAAAAATGCATTATTTTGGTCTCCAAACAAGAAGTCTACGGGAAGGAGAGGAAGAGGAAGGAGAAGAAGAGGAAGAAGAAGAAGCAAAGTCAAGGTATGGAACTATGAATTTTTGAATGGAATTCTCAAGTTATGTGAATGTCATGCGATTGTATATGGTTAGGAGCTTGCCCCCGAACCTAGGGTTGTTAAGGATTTCATCCTAACCAAAGTTTTCTTGAAAGTAGGGTTGGTAAAACTCTAAATGGCACAAGATGAGTATGAAATCCTCATTTTGAGGAGGGATTCATGGTAATTGAGTTAGGGTTTAGAAAAAACCCTAAGTAACCTTTATAATTGGTTTATGTATGGGTTATAACCCATATTATAGTTGTTTTGGGAGGAATTCATGATAGGTTTTTGATGTAAGATAAGTATAAAGTGAAATTGGGTAGCAAAATATGGAAAATGGGAGAAAACTACCATCTCTGGTCATTCCGAAGACACGTACCGAGTGCGGAGTTAGAGGCACATCTGGTGCAGGTTGGAGTTACAGTGGCTTTTGTGACACAATGCCGTGCAGGCCTCTAATCCGGTACATACCTTCTATTTTGACCTGGTGTTAGTATTTTAGCCATAACTTGCTCATTTCTTATCCGAATTGAGTTATTAAAGTGGATAATTAAACTAAACTTCAAGGAGAACCAAACATCCAGAAATAGAAATCGTCAAATTCTGACTTTAAGTGACCCAAAAATTCACTCAAAGTGGGGCTATATTCTATCCATTTTCTGCTTCAGTTTTGATCATAGAGTAGTATGGATTGTTTCGGACGTATCTTGAGTTTTGGTGCTCCGATTTGCGTGATTCCAGTTGGAGGAGAACCCTTAGCACCTTAGATTTAAAGGAGTATAAATAACCAGTGCCAAATATGGAGTCAAGGCACTGGAATATGAGTATTTCAAACTGTCCCTCGGGTAAAATCGGTAAATTGACTAGTTTGGCATGAAAATGCCATAACTTTAGTTTGGATGATCCAATTGGAATGATTCCAATTTCTAAATAAAACCAAATTCATAGAGGACTAGAATACATGAATGATGTGTGAATACATAGGCATTATCTTGTACAAGTATGAAATACCATATGTAATAGTAACATGAAAAATATAGGAAATGCAAATGTATATTTGTGTTCATAGAGAAACATAAATATGATGAAATATTAAAACAAACGACACATGACCATGAACGTGAAATACAATATGTCATGAACACATAATGTGGCTAAGAATGCCCTATTATAAGATAGTAAGTTACTGAACTCATATAATTGTAAAACTGCCTAAGACCATTTATTAAATGACACAGCACTCATGACCTAATTAGTGTTTCGGCACTCCTGATTAGTACTTCGGTACTCCTGATTAGTGCTCAGAAGCACTCTGATTAGCTGCCGGTACTCCACATTAGAGTGCGGCACTCTGTCCTAATGAATTAACTACGGCACTCTGTCTGATTAGTGCTCACGGCACTCTGTTGTCCTAAGCAATCCACACCTTTATGCTCACAGCGCCAGTCTTGTATAGTATCTTCGGATACCATTGTCTTTATTAATCTTACACTTTTAATGCTTGGTCTAGGTATTCCAATAGTTATATGATAATAACCTGAATAATGAATAAGAGGAAACGAAGGTGTATTGTTCTAATCTGTAATACCTACGGGTATTTCTGAATAGAATAAGTTCTGTAACTCCTAAAGGATTCTCGAATAAGCATAATCCTGTTATAAGCATAAGTCCATGATATGAATGCATGAAATTTACGATATACATTATTGTTATATCTTTGAACATAAATGTGTACATTACATATTATATATGTTTCCCACTAAAGCGTAAAGCTTAGCACGAGTTTGTCAGGTATAGGTACGGAGAAGGCGTCCAGGAACTTCAGCATTCTTGAGACCTTACGAGTAGGGTTCATCACTGTAGGTTCCGCACTCTAATCAGTAATTGTAATTGTATAGTTTTTGAATATGTAAATGGGACTCAGTACTGTATATGTGTGACACTGTAAACACCACTACGGTGGTAGTTTTATTTTGGACTTTTGTATATGATGTTGATATATTATAAGACTTGGATATACCAATGTCTAATTAGCGGTAAAGAGTCGATTCGGTCTCGCCTCGGAACACGGTTCGGATCCATGTCGAGGTCGGGCCAGGGAATCGAAGCGTGACTCATTTACATATTAGATGCGAAGAATTAAGCTCAAGCTACACCACAATTGCATGAGCTCCTCTAATGAGCTAAATCTTCAATATTAGCTCCAAATCCTAAGTAGAAATGAACACTTCTGTTTCAATTAGATCACTAATGCCTTTTTCTAGAACTTCCAACATTCTTAATGGCATCACATTGACTGCTAATCCATTATCCACCAATACCTTGGACACTGGTTTACCATTAAAGTGTGCTCTCACATAGAGAGGTCTTATGTGCCTTTTCATTTCCACAATAGGTTTTTCCAGTATCACCTTCTAAGCTCTACTTCCTTCAAAGGGTTTAATGGAGATTACCCTCTGACTATGCTTTTCCTCTATTCGAGAATGTTCTTTCTCTACCTCCACTAGGCTTCCCTCCATTTCTTTTGACTTGAAAAAATATGATAAAGTTAGAGAAATGGTAGAACATTTCAAAGAAATAGGAAATGTACCTATCATAATAGTTCTCAAATCATCATATCCACAACTAGACTCATCATCTTCCTGTATACATACGGTGGTTTCTTTATATAGTAGGCTGTAAAGCCGAAAATACCACTGAGTTTTATAACATGTTAGGTGTAAAATAAATAAATTATATTTTTCCGAGTTACACGTAAATAAAAACAAAAAAATGATAAAAACCCAAAAATTTTACAAGAGCCAAATAAATTTGGTAAAAATGTCAAATGAGGACAGGTCATAAATGAGTAATGTAAAGTGAGTATAAATGAGAGAGGAAATGGAATGGAGTGGAAATGAAATTGAAATGAAGCTTTAAAGTGAGAAAAATGAGAAAAATGATGAATTAGTGTGTAGGCAAACATGGCCTTAGTCATGTAATGGACAAAAGACCAATTTTTGGTCTTTGAATGCCATAACCCACATTTTAGGCAAAGGGGAGAGGAGAGCTAGGGCACGATTGAGGAAGAAGAGAAGAACTTGGTGATTTTCCTCCATAGGATCAAGGATTTAGGTGAACAAAAAAAGAAAGAAGAAAAAAGAAGAAGATTGAAAGAGATTTGAGGTAAGTAAACCAAACCCTAACCCCCCTTCTCTTGTGTTTGGGTTGGGGAAAACCCCAAATTTGAATAAAAGTGTTTTTATTGGTTGCTCTAAGTTGTTCTTGGTTGTTTGATTGGTTGTGGTCCTCAAATGAAGAATTTTTGTATAAAGGAAATGTAGGGTTTTTAGGGGAGATGCTATCAAAATTTTCCCAAAACTTATGTTTTTGTTTTGGCCATAACTTAGCCATCACTCATCTGAATTAAGTGATTAAAATTTCTAGGTAACCTAGACTTCTAGGAGAACAAATCTCCCTGAAATAATTGTATTCAAATTTAAACCCCATTGGACCCATAAATTCGTCAAAATTGAGGCTCTGTTTTTGGGTCAATTCTGGTTCGGTTCTGATACAATTTTGGTGTTTGGAGCAGTTTTGGTATTTAGGCCATAAATTGTCCGTCACTCACCCGAATTGAGTGATTCAAATTTCTAGGTAAACTAGACTTCTAGGAGAAAAAATCTCCATAACCAAGTGTATTCAAATTTGGACCCATTGGACCCATAGTCGTCAAAGTGAGGCTCTATCTTGGGTCAATTTTGTTCGATTAAATACGATTTTGGTGTTTGGAGCAGTTTCGGTATTTAGGCCATAACTTGGCCATCACTCATCCGAATTGAATAATTTAAATTTTTGGTAAACTAGACTTCTACAAGAAAAAATCTCCATGAAATAAGAGTATCCAAATTTGGACCCCATTAAACCTAGAAAATTCGTCAAAATGAGGCATATCAATGCCTAAAAAGAATGATAAGAATGTCTAAGGATGAGGAAATGGGGAAAAATGAAAGGAATAATGTACCGGAAGGGAGTCGGGTAGAAATAAGACCTAAATAGAAACCTTAGAATACCCAACTAATATATGATTGTCATTTGTGATGGATTAGGGGCTAACCAGGAGGAAAACCCGAATTGATCGAGATTCTAAGGACGAAGTCGGGGACTGACAATCTTTAGTTTGTTCCTATTTCTCTCTCTAATTCCAAAGTGTTTGAATGATTACAAAATCATTTGAATTGCTAAAATGATTTATAGGAAAAAGCATATTGATCTGTTTTAATTTATTTGAGGCAATTGATTGTGAAATGATTTGCATATGAAAAATTGTTTGAGCATTGAAAATAATTGTTTGTATAAATGTACATACTATACTGTATTTTGCTATGAATGATTTAACGCCCTTGTATAATGTTAGATAAGTCGGGACAAGAATGGTGGTATATGATGAGCTTAAAAGTCATCCATTTTTCGGTCCATTTTTCGATTGATTGCTATCTAAAAAAGGACTGGTTATATCTGAAATGTGGAATAACTCACCAAAAATTTGCTATACGTGGGGGGAAATTCAAGAAGAAAGAGGATATTCTGAGTAGAAGGATCGAAATTATTTGGCGAGGAATGACACATTTGTTTGAATGATGTCGGGAGAGGTGCCGCGAGGAAGAAAAGGACACGATGTGTAGCGCCTTGGCGATAATGAAGAGATCACATCAAGGTCGCAACCACAAAACTCCGGTCGCGACATAAGGGCAATTGAAGGCGAGCGAAGCGGTGCAGCGAAACTCAAGTCGAGGGCAACCATAAATTAATGAAGAACAAGACATGATGTCGCGTACCATTTAGTCGCGACGGGGTGAAGACCGGCGGTAGACATGAAGTCACGACCGCAAGATTTTGAGGCCCGAACATCGATCGCGACATTTAGAAGAAGGTCGTGATATCGACGAATCAGAATTGTTCCTATAGTGGGTATCGAGAGACAACTTGCAAGGAATTAAGGTGGCGGCGTCATTTAGAATTGACCCGAGGAAGATGAACCTTAACGGGAAGAATGGATGAGTGATTAGGCAATCCGATGTGGCGACCAAATAAAGCCTGCGGCGTATCTTTGATGGCGAGAATTCGCGACAAAGAATCAGTCGACGCCGGAAGAAACCAAGGGATCTTGAGAAGGCAGAAGTCGCGACCAAATAAAAGCCTGCTGACAAATGCTTAGACAAGCGATGTCGCGACAAAGATAAATTCGCGACATTAACTAACGAATGGGCGGTTAATGCGAAATCCACAAGGCGCATCAAAGTTAGGGCCCAACTTGAACCCTATAAATAAGCAGTGCTCTTTGAAGGAAGCTGACTCTTGGCGGCTTCGAGCGAGAGATGCGGGTATCCACAAGGCTCATGTATTTTAATTTTCTTTTCTTTGTTTGTTGTTAGGTGGAATTTGTTGTTTCTTTCAAAATTTGGATTTGGGCGTTAGATTTGTTAAAGTAGAAGCTGAATCGAAATTCTATTTCTTTCAAATTCTTTGCCTAGATCGTCTAAATTCGGACAAATTTTGGAATTCGATTTCCGATTAATCCGATCTGAGTGGTTCTCTTGATCGAGGAAAGCCATTGTAGGGGTGTAATAAAATGGTGAAAACCAGCTTCCATTGAATAGACTGTTAAATTTATCTTTCTGTAGAAATTTATCGGAAACTCTTTGAACTTAGTTTATAAATCTACTTCTAGCGGTTACGAATATTACGTATCGATCCCAATATTGGTGTCACATGCACGCAATGGATTTGTTTCATCACTCACGATTTCGGAGGCCCCTACAGTGACCGCAGGCATTCGAGGAAGTAGTGAACAATTTCTCAAATGTATGCGAACCTGGTAATGGATATCTAATGAGCTCTGTGGATGTAAGTAGATAAATCGTCTTCTCACTTGAAATCGAGATTGAGTTGAATGACTTATCAATTTAAAAAGCAGAGAGTTCACCTCGATTCGAACAGTAAGTTCAATCCCGTGTTAGCAAGGATCTAATCAAGGAAAGGATGTTCCAATTTTTGAGAAGAGGAAACCGGTAAAGTGTAAACCCATGCTATACATGTCTTAGGAGCTAAGGTTTCGATCCATATTGGTGTGAAGTATTGAAAAGAAAAATATCCCGAGAACAAGGCAGCCAGTTAAAAGTAGTTATCTAATCCTCTTGTCTTGAAGAGTCGGGGAAGATTAGATGATGAACGATGTCGTAAGGAGAGATCCATTGCACTACCCTATTCCTTAGACGGGTTTCAAATGTGGTTCATGAAGCAAGTTACCAGAGTATACTAGGAATTGATGTTTCACAATAGCGGTATTTTCAATGCTCCTTTACTAAAAGATAGCTGATCGTTAAATTTGTTATTTTAGATTTTTAGTTTAATTCATTTGTTATTAAATCACTTTTCTTGGATTTTTATTATTTTAAGGTTTGCTAAGAATATTTCAATTGCCTATCAAAAGTCAAAATAGTATAGAGTTAGTGATCGGGTAGTTGATTGAGAATTCTTTAGATCTACGTAGGAGCGATATACGGACTTAAAATCGATTCCCACTACTTGTTCGGCTGTACGCATGCAGCATCTGGATCAAAACCATAAAGAAAATGATTTACTCTTAAGGAAACTTAAAAACAATGAGTACAATAGATAGGAACACAACAAACAAGTTTCATGGCATTATTCTTTGAAGTTAGATAATAGTCCTTGGGTAATAGCAGCTATAGAATTTAATATCGGTATTTTGGTCCATCACGGAAAGGAGTGAGCGGTATGCCAATAAGGGTCAAGTTGGCAATGCCTACGAGCAGGCGTAATGATGTGTCCTCCGTCCAAGTAGCGGCCGGAGACTTAGCCCGGTAGTGTTCCGCGAGGAATTGATTTTTAATAACCCGGTGTGATCTAGCGGGACCATACTATGTTGCAAACAAAATGTTTTATCTGGAAGCTGCGGCGGTGGACCGTGCAGTAGTCTGATATCTTGTGCACCGAAAGCATAGATTAAATTCGTTTAAGGGAAAATTGATAAGGAAATTTGTAAAGTGCATGATTTGTATTTTGAAAGTGCATATTTGGAATGATCAATAAACTGTAAATGAATGCATATGAAATGAATATATGTATTGTATTGCATTGATCATTCAAAAAGGTTCAAAAGCATTATTTAGAAAAATTGCATGATTTGTGTTGGCGAAATGGAGAAAGGAACTATATCAGAACATAGCATGAAAATGCTTAGCGCGTTGCTTTTATCATCGCGCAAGTACCGAGAGAACTGGTACGAGGACGTAAACCGCAGTGAATCAGAGTCATCGTCAAAGTCAGACGGAGGATAAGTAAAGCTCAAGTCATGCATACATGAGTGTCGACTCATTTTGTACAAACACTATTATGAAAATTGAACTCTAATTTTGTTTTATAAATATTTGGTTATTGAAAATAGCTAATAATGTCGCATTGTATAAAGGTGGGAAATGGACCAAGTGGGCATGAAATGCCATATCGAATGAAAAAGAGTTTTGTGATCAAATGATGGGCACCCGCATGTTAAAGTGGTATTTACGTATATATATTTTCATTGTGTATTTGAAATGTGTTTAGAAAAGCAATTGTATTTGGATTATTCGAAATGATTCAAAAAAAAAAAGTGAGAGGTCCGGGTTCGAGCTCCGGGTCGGGTACGGCGGCATGGGCCGTCACAAGGCCTTACTTCTTCTCTCAGATTGTCTGCTTCTTTTGGTTTTCCTTGTGGCATTTCTTATATTAATTTACTTTACTCCATAGCTCTCAATCTCTACATCCTTCTTTTATGAGTTTTGGTAAGCTTTTGAGGAAATTTCATATGTTGCGTCATATGCCACTTTTGTCCAAATGGAATAGGAGGAGTGACAACAAACTTTAGAAGTATTTTCCTCCTTAAAGTGTTCATGCCCTTTCTCTCTGGAAAAGTATGTATCTTTTTTAGAGAAACATTCTTTCCTTTGGAGGGTTTCTCCTGTTTTGAATGGTATGGATACCTTCCATTCTTTCCCTTTTCTCTGGTCGTAGACACTTTTCTTTTTACTTCCAATTCATCCTTATGAACCATATATTGTTTAGGGATCCATACCTTTCTTATCCTGGCATTAGGAGTAAATCTCTCATCCTTCTTTACATTTAGCACTACTCTCGAATCAGTAGTAACTATGTTGACTAAAGTCACTAGTGTAAAAGGATCTTCATCAATCATAATGGCCTCCTTTTTCTCAGGGAACTTCAGTATTCCCTTGTTGATCATGTCCTAGATAATATTCCTAAAACCCGAACAATAATTGGTACCATGATTCTAAGAGTTATGATACTTATAGTATACTTTTCCCCTAAGTTTCTCTTTGTTGGGAAGTTGGTGATCATGGGGAAATATGACGAATTTCTCCTTTAGAAGGAAATCAAATATTTCCTCATTCTTTGCTACATCAAAAGTGTATTGTACTTGTGTATTGGATGTCTATGACTTCTTCCATAAGTCAGGTGTTTTCTTGACAAGTAGAGAGCTAATGAATGAACCTGTACTTAGGAGATCTACTACTGCAATTTCTTCATATTTCACCTCTTGGTAGTAAGTTCCTATGGAGGTCTTTCTCCTTTGACTTTCTTCCCTAAGTAATTCTTCATACTCTGTTACCTTAGCAGCAAGCTCATAAAAGTCTTTGAACTCCATGCCTTGATTTCTTCCTCAGCTCTATATCAAGTCCTCTTTGGGCTATCTTCACGTACTCGGTTTCTAGGAGATGGATTTTGCACCTATTTTAAACGAGTAATGACTGACTCTACTGATTCTCCACCCCTTTAGGTTATCCTTGATAATTCTGCTATGCAAATCTCAAGTTCAGCTCTAAAGAATTGTGTGTGGAACTGTCTCTCCATTTCCTGTCAACTCATAATAAAATTCCTTAGCAATGTTGCATACTAAGAAAAAGCAATTCCTATTAACGAGTTAGGAAATAACTTGAGTTTGAAATAAGGGAAATTCTCATAGTTGGCTAATTCCCCACACTGTACTGTGAATCTAGCCACATGCTCCAAGGTAGACTATCGATCTTCTCTAAAGAATAAAGATAATTCAAGAATTCTATACCCCCTTGGGTAAGGATTCTTTTTGTCTATTGCCTTTGGATATGGATTATAGAATTTTGGGCGACCAACCTATCTAAGGCCAAGCCCGTATAGTTCCTGTACCACCTCCCTTCTTGCCTCCAAGTTTGGTGGTGGAGGTGGCTGCATAAAAGTTGGGGAATTTTCTACTCTCTATTAATACCTATCCCTAAGGGTTGTGGAATAGTGCCCCTCGTGCTTCCAACTAAAGAAATTGGTTCATTATAGGCTGGAATGTGTAACCGGGTTGGTGTTAGCATACACCCTTTGAGAAGTCATTGTTCTAACACCAGTGGAACATTCTCCATAGAAATTTTTCGAAGTTCAATCTTCTCTCCTATGGGGAGGAAGATATCGACTTTCAACCTATCTAAGGGAGCGATGAGATCCACCTGCTTCCTGAAAATTCCTGGGGAGCTACCCCCCGAGATCAATAGATAGTTGTCTCCGGAGATCATTGAATAGTTGTCTTGTAAATAAAGAAGTCACTTCTAGCCTCTGTTGTCCAACCATCTTTGAGATTGTCTTCATGATAGTCCCTTGTGATTGAGATCGTTCTTCTCACTCTACCGCAACGACCTTAGCTCACTCAAATGTTGTTATGGTTTGTTCATCAACCACATCTATCACGGCTTGTGCATACTCGAACATGGCTTTAGTTTTCTAAGGAATAAATTTGAGTTGTTTGGGCTGTTACTCTATACTTGGCCATTCTTTCGTAAGCGTTGTCTGCTTGATGTGTTCAATCTCTGTAGATGTGATCATTGCACGAAACTTCGGCTGACAACCAAGAGCATCAGCATCATCATCATCTACATTACCTATGCCTCCTTCTTGCTCGAATGGGTTGTCTGATGCATATTCTTCTTGGAAAAAATCTATTGTATTTCTCTCAAATTGTTCCACCGTGATTAGGATGAGTCCTTCCTATGGTGCTTCTACAACATCAGATACTGAATCCTAAGACTCCAAAATGGTTTTACTTCATTTTAGTGGCATCTTCAACAAAGAATGAATCCATCGAGCGATGTTTCACAATGATATGTCCCGTCGGGTGTGCCTAAAATATGTTGTGGTGATTTTTGAATTTCACACGAAACATACAAAATACAAGCGTGCGGGCGTGCCAGGAAATTAAAGTGTTTCCAAACTAGAATGGTTCGTAAGATCAAACTTCTAATCAGACTATGTAAACTCCCTTGGTCCCTTGACAATTCCCTAGAATCAAAGTAGAAAACATCGTACGAATGGAAATATTACAGGAATTAATGCTGAAGAAAAGTGTTAGATTTCCTTAAGAATGAATGAAATAACACAATGTTGAAAATTGACAAACTATAATGAAACTTGGAAATAGAGTGCTAGAATTATTGAAGTAAACATTGGATTTCACTATGCTGGAAATTCGCCAAAAACTTGACTAAAACTAGGAAATAGAATGCTAAAAATTAATGAAAGCTGCTTGAAAAGTTAGAATTTGCTGAAGTAGATTGACATTGAGTCGATTTGTTGAATTGATGATTGATTGGTTGGTTGGTTGGTTGGTTGGTTGGTTGGTTGCCTCCTTAATTGATTCTTCCTCTGCTCCTTTTATAGACGTATTGAGTTGCTACCCAAGTCTACATTTATCCACTTACTCCATTTTCTGAAGTAACTGTTCATGTCTTCCATTAAGGAAGCTTGTTTCTCAAGAATTTATCCATGTCTCCATTAGGAAAACTTGTTCCTCAAGAAAATTCCACATCTACAATAACTACCCCACTTCTGATAAAGCTTTGTTTGACTTCCAAAATTTTTTAAAAATTTCAAAAATATCTTTAGACTTCTTCTATGTGCTTGTTCAAACAGATCTAAGCCCTTTTTGTATCTTAACTTTTATTCATGTGCTTGGACTTTTAGGCATAATGTCATTACTGGAACAAGCCAAATTTCAATTTGGGTGCAAAAACACACACATACACACATATATATATATATATATATATAGGCTAAAATTCTTTGATTTTCATATAATAAAGTAAATAGAGAGAAAGAGAGAGACTGAGTAAATAAGTGAGAAATTTTTAAACTTATTATTATGTTTTGTATTTATTATTTTTTGTTTCTTTGTCTGATAATTCTCCACTGTACTTGGAAGGTTGCGTAGACAAATGCAGTTCCAACTCTCTGAATCAACCTCACTTTTAAATGCAGCTGAAAAACCCTTGAGCGGATTACACAGTTGTCCACTAAACCAACATTACAAAGGAAAGCGGAAACTTTCTCCATCTTATGTCGGTGATGCGCGGTCGATTTCTAGTCTGCATAATCTTAAAGTCAATAATACTACAACAACATCTTTATACGTTATAAAAACTGTTCAATTGGGAGAGAGAAAAGAAGAAAAAGAAACCAAAAGAGAAACTGTTGACCTTCTCGTTTCGTATTTATCCTTCTCCAACCTTTCCAATGCTTATTTGACTACACAAAAAGTCTATTTGCAATTGAATTGTCATACCATTCATTATATGGCACCATTCTATTTGTCCAGAAGCCTCCCTCTCTCACCTTTTGATTTAGACCATGCTAACCATCAAACACTTTTAGTAACTTAGAATTCCCTTCCAGTTCCACACCATATGCGTAACAGTCGAACATCATGAGAGTTTATCATCAGAAAGTATTGCTAAACCATAACAAACAGAGAGAGGAATGCCTCATATCTTGTTTATTACTCAAAGTTCATGTAATTAATAAATATTTATAATCAAAATACTATAAATAAAAAATAAAATAAAATTTAAAAAAAAAAAAGCGAGACAGAGCCTGGTAGTTAAAGATACCGTTCGTTGATCCCGTTTTTTTTTTTCCTGTTTTTGTTTTTAACGGTTTTCTTTACCCTTTCCCAACCGAGTCGACGACCATGGCCAACCAGTCAGGCATATTTACAATCCTACCCATTGACGTTGACCGAAATTACATGTCACGAACCACCAGCAACCACCTTGATTTTACCTGGCAGCCAATCTCCATAGGGCCGGGAATCTGAATCGGAGTTGTAGAATTCAAGCCGAACAACAATGGGGGTAGACTCATCACAAGCAGCATCAGTGGAGGACAAAGATGCCTTCAGCTGGTGGAAGCCAGGCACCAAAACTTTCTCAGCCCACTCTTCTAACCCGCTTCTGCCTAACCATACTCCCCCCAGGATCTTCTCCAGGGCTTCATCCTCCAGCTGAAGTGAAATATTGTCACCCATGACGGAGGAAAACTTCCGGGTAATGCAGCTTCTGACTTGTTGCCGAATTGGATTGAAGTCTACGGGCTTGAAGGTGATGACATTGTCTACTGCTGAATTGAGCAACTCCCTTGATGCTGAAGTTGTAGTAGGCAGGCACCACCTATGTTCGGGGCCTTGCTCGTCTTCATGATCAATGGTGAGGTCGCTTGAATTACGAGATCCATCTTCGGTGTCGGCTGCCTGATTCAGGTCAAATGACAAAGCAGAACCACCACCGTTTTCCTTCCTTGGCTTGGTGGATCGGTCTTCATCATATAGCCAATTGGCTCGGCGCTTGGCTGTCTTCTCAATAGTAGATAATTTTAACTGCCAACTACCACCTGCTATAGATGCAAGCTTCTCCTCATTCAGTGAAGTGCTGTTGGACAAGCTTTTGTGATTGTCAGCCAACCAATTCGAAGTGAGGATGAATATAACATTCCCAAGGCTTACCTCACGGCCATGGGAATCAACAAGTCGTCCTCTCTCCATGGCCCGTTTTATGCTACCATGAAGAAGCAGATCAGCTTCATCAATGTCCTCAAGCATAATTACTGAGAAGGGGTTTCTCCTAACTGCTTCTGCAATGCGATCCACTGCTGTTTTACCACGGAAATTCATATCTTGTTCTCCTCCCCCATCATCACGCCTTGAACCAAGACTTATCATAATTGGATTGACCCCACATACCAGCTCTGAAAGAGCAGCTGCCATCTTCTTCTTGCCCACCCTGTCGGGACCCATGAACAGTATCCATATGTCACCCTTTGACCCAGTACTTCTCCGCTTTCCATTGCCCAATTTGCATTGGGTCACAGTTGTGGCCAGAGTACGTGCGGCATCTTGCTGCCATGAGACCTTCTCTGCCAGACCCTTGAGAAGCTTCTTGATAGAGTCGGCATCCAATGGACTAACTTTGTCATTTTGAAATTCAAGGAACTTGTTCAGTGATTCAGAAGAAATGGAGTGGAAAACGTCTTTAACAATATGCTCTCTATGGGTTATCTCTGTGGTGGTTTCATTGATCTTTGTTCGCCCAAGAACAAGGTCAGTCCGTACAGGGCTGCCAGGAGGTGTAACTGCCTGTTCGCATGGTAGTAGGTTGGTCACAAGATTCGAGTTCAACTGCAGTGTTTGTCCAAGATTTCTGGTAGGTTGTAATTTCGGCTGGAAGGCTTGCCTTCCAAGCAGAGTTGCATTGCACAAGCCCGTCATAGAGACAGCTGGAGCAATTCTCTCAGAGCTGAGGTTGTGCTGATGAAAATTAGGATGCAGATGCAAGCATGTATCATTCCATTTCTTTAATAAATCTTGGGACTTCTGCTTCCAGATCAGTTCTTGATCCTTGGTCTGTAAAAGCATAAACGGTAACAAAAATGTGATTCAATAATTCAAAGTAATATGGTCTTCAAAACATGTAGGCCACTGTTAAAACATACCTGTGACTGATCTGTTGTTTTAATATCACCATCCAAAGCTTTAGCATTCTTCAGCCACTGTGGGAGTGATGCCTGAGACACTTCTGATTTCACTTCAGATGCTGACTTCTCAAACTCCTGGCCTACAAGTTTTCCTAGCTCTTGCTCATAATTTTCCATGCACTGTGGGCAGCAGCTCATTTTCTGAGAAGTATCTAAGCTCTCAGACACCCGCCTTGGTAGAGCGGCTATTGCACTTGGAAAGTTCTTCATCGGTGTGAGGGACTCGACAGAGCTGCTAAGAATCCCATTTGTCCCAAACCTAGAAAAAAAAAAGACATGAATAACAGTGAATGGATGATCACAAATTTAAGAGAACCATGTCTTCAAAGCTCAAACATGGATTTCAAGATACTCAAAATGAATCCACACACCAAGGGGCTGATTTATAGAGGGAAGAATTTGAGAATAGGACCAAGCAAAGGCATGATTCAAGGCAGCGGCAATTTGAAGTAAAAACTAAAAATGTTTGCAGATAGTTAAAAAAAAAAAGAAGGAAATTTTGGATCTACAAAAGGTGAATTTGACATCCTTTGTTTACCTAAACCTATATATCCAGAAAGTTTCAATCCTGCCTAATACATAATCCCGAAACAGGCTGAAACTACGGATGGAAAGAGAAACCAGATTGACAACATCTGATATGTAATATGTAATTGTTCAAGAAGTAAGGTATCTAAAAAAAAATAAACAAATTATCCGAACCAATGAAGTCTGGACACTATCTTACAGGCATGTTTTATCGTTCCCTCTCTGAAACTAGATTTAACTACTTGAATCATGGAATATAGAAGCAATAAGGTGTCTGATTGAAGGTAGAACATGAAACCTACCTCGAAAAAAGCCCAGGAACAGAGATTCTAGCAGCAATTGGCACTGCCTGCAGATCCCAATCATTTTCCATGGAAGGGTGATAGACCTGGCACCTCAAATAAGTCTCACAAGTAGCAGTCCCAATCAACCAAAGCCGGCCATTGCTACCCTCTCCGAACATCGCCAGTAACTTCCCCACCTCTGCAACGGCAGCCCGCCCTGCCTCTGAAACAACCTGCTGCCCAACTGTGCCAGAGCCTGCAACTCCTAAATTCACGGGCTGCTCAACAAGCCATTTCAGGTCCCCTAAATCAAGAATAACGCTTCCACCCCCGATTCGGGCTTCCACCAATCCACCCAATTCCTTTAGCTTGCTGGGTATTTGAGTTCTATCGGAATTATTAAGGGGGAGCTCGTTGTGAAGAGAAATCACCTCAACATTCTTCAGTGGCCCATCTCCAAAATCCCTTTTCTCAATTCTCCTAATTAGCTCCTTCATCACGGCCTCCGGCTCTGATTCACCCACCAGCACCGGATTTCTCTTCTTAGTTCTCAACAAAATATCAACAACGCGCTTCACTTCCTCGCCCCTTTGGTGGCCGGACTGGTTGGCCGCCGCAGCGGTGTTACCTTGCTGTAACCGGGGATTCAAATACAAATTCCGGGTTGGGGAGGGGGAGGCTGTGGGGGCGGCGGCACCGGGTCGGAAGCCGCCCAATCCGATTGGAGAAACATTAGGTGAGGGTGAGGAATTCATGGACTGCTCAATGGTGGCCTTGACGGCAGGGCTGGAGAAGCTAGCCTCGCGCATGACCCTGCTGACGCTGGGGTCATCGAGTATGGAAATGATGAGCTGTTGGAGCTCAACCTTGACGGCGAGAAGAGGTTGCTGCTGCTGCTCAGGGCAGCCGCGCCGCTGGTGGGCTTGGGCGCGCTTTAGGGCCGCCATGAGAGCATTGGAGATGGGGGGCTCAAGACCCGGGGAGATGTTCTGGGCGGTGGGGAGCCGCTCAAGCGCGACGCTGAAGCAGAGCTCAAGAGCTCTACACTGGAGCGGGTGGGAAGAATTGGGGTGGGATCGGATACAAGCTTGCCGGAGAAAGCCGGAGGGGGAGCCTAGGAGGGTCGCCGCCACGTGAAGCGGCGTAGTCTGCCCGTGATTCCGCCGACCCGCCTCCGCAATCGAGTGGTTCAACACGCTAGCCGCCTCCGGCGTCAAGGTCTGCTGGATCGTGCTGAGACCTGCTCTCATTTCTCTTCCTCTTTCGTTTCAAAATTTCCCCCCTTTTTTTTTCAATTCCACGATAACCAATCTGATCTTCTCGATTACACCAAAACCTGATGAACTAAATTGGGAACTCCGAAGAACGAAGACTTCTATCAGAAATGCATGTTTTCTAATTCTACTAACTCCTTCACCTCCTACGGATGGATTCCAGTCAAGGGTTTCCTACAAAGATGAATTCCAATTTTCTCGCCCAGGAAAAATGAATCACGGAAAACCTTTACAGAAGAAAGAAGAAGAAGAAGAAGAAGAAGAAGGGGAAAATAATAAAAAAGGGAGCAGCTAAGCTTGAGTTACATAAAAGAGGGATCCTTGTCTGCGTGTGACACAAAAGCAGTTTGAGAATTCAACCTCGAAAAGGAAAGATCAGATCCCCTCCTTCACAAAAACCCTCCTCATTTCTCTCTCTTTCTCTCTCCCTCTTCCTCCTTTTCTCTCTTATCGACACTTCTCCTATCGGATTCAAGCTCAAGAAAATATCCTAAAACAAAACACCGAGGTAAATAAAAAATAAAAATAAAAAAGGAAAGAAAAAAAAAACGAAGCTCGACTTTTTCGAATATTACAGGGTCTGCATAAAACCCCAAGTCAAGTAAATTAGTTTGGGTGCAGAGAAAAAGGTGTGGAAAATGTTTTGTTTTATAGTAGAGAGAAAAGAAAGTGCAAGAGAATTTCTGGAAAATAGGATGGTGGAAGTACTATCAGTTGCAAGGATTTCTGGAAAATGCTTTCTGCGCAGAGCAATCTGCTCTCCTTTTGGTGTCATCTCTTCTTTCTTTATTTTATTTTATTTTATTTTATTTTATTTTATTCAAAATAAATATTCAATTGTCTCACCTCAATACCCTCAGATAATGGAGAGATATAGAAAAAATAAAGTAAGCTTTTTAGCTTTGAGAGAAAGGGAAGAGAGACATTCATAAGTAGATTACTTTTTATCACTTTCTTTGCCCATCTCTCTCTCTCTCTCTCTCTCTCTCTCTCTCTCTAGCTTGACTGCCTTTTTATTCTCATTTCTTTTGTATTACCCGGTAGTTTCTCTCTCATCTAAAACTGTTCAAAGTTTTCACCCCACGCTAAATGGACCCGCGTGTTCCACACGCTCCATTATAACCTGAAAATTGCACACATGAAGAGTGACTAAAGTTGTGAGGTCCTCGACCGCGCGTGGGGGTTTGCGCCCTAAACAACCCCCCCTTTCCCCCGTTTGGCCTTTCAACCAATTTTCTGCTTTCCACACGCAACCACCACTGCAAAGGCATCGCACGGCTTTCACCTTTTCATACTTACTCCCCCTTTTCAGTTATCTCTCTCTCCCTCACGGCCTCACCTATTCACTTTCTCTCTCTATTTTCTCTCCCTACTTTCTTTCCATTGCCCATTTAACCTTTTTTAATAAAAGGAAAAAGAAAAATTATTTGGCATCGATCTTACCCAACTTTTTAAAAAATAATTTATTTCAATTGCCTCATTAACTATCTTTTCATTTTCAAAGAAATCGTCACTGACTTCATCACTTCATCTTTAACTACCAAAGTCTTGTATGTGCGAGAATAATTTAATCAATTAAAAAATTATTTCCTACCATTCACCATGGAGGTAAGGTACTTGAAATCTCTAATCAATGATCTCGAGTTTGAATTTTTAAAATATAATTATATTTTATGGTAGAATTTTATCATTTTTATAGTACCTCTTAACTCATATAAGGATTAGTTTATGTGTGTTATGACTTAAAGATGACAATTTACTACATTATAATAAAGTGTTTAATTATAAAAAAATTTAATTAGTTTTTTCAAGAGAAAAATAATTTTATTTATTCAAACAACAATACATCGATAAAAATATATAATCAAAATTTCTAAAAACCATAAAGGATGGAACAACATCCACGTTAGTAGCATAATGAATCGACTCAAAGCCTATATATTTGATAGTTGAACCTGGAAAAGCCTTTGCTAAATAAAAGCATGAGACTTCCAAAGAATTTATATTTCCTTCTCTGATTGATCGAAAGAAAAATCTCTTAGTAAACTCATTTCAAACCTATCCATTTATACTAGTTTAGATATGTCACGTGGCTAATTACAATTGGTTCATAGTGTAAAACGTGATGTTCATCATAGTGGGATAGTGCATAGTGGGGGATCGTGTCAAGGACTCCACGATCGCCCACGTGTCCCCCTAACACATTCAGGTATGACTATTTCTATATGCTTTGGTGACTTAGTGCGTACGAACATTCATTGTTAGGTCGATGCGCGTTTGAGGTTGAGGATGTTAGGCCTCCACAAATACGTGGCCAAATCTTGTTTGATAAATTATTAGGTCATCTTTCACCTGGATTGGGTTCGGGTCTTTTGGTCTCTCAGGTCATTTATGTGGTAGGCACGTTGTCTGACCATTTGTCGGCAATGGGAAGCCGTGATCGAATTAACTTCGGAATAATCACCTGAGTACGCTTGGATGGATGACCCGCGACCCGTTGCTAAAGGAAGCAAGAACAGCAATATGTAGTACATGAGGCCAGCAATCGGTGATGGAGTCCAGATTGATAAGTACATGGAATGAAGACGTGCTGTCAATTATGGAAAGGTTGATTGAGCAGTCGATCGCGTAAACGCGCGGAAAAATCCGATAAGTTCAAAAGTTAGAGAACTTGAAAGATAAAATCCTAATTTATTAATCGTAATCTTCTATATAATTATATAAACATATCTTTATATAGGCTACAAAATGAAACAAAATATCTATTATGTCTTTAACCTATATCACACACAAACAGAAAAAGAAACAATAAATACAAATAAACTAAGGAATAAATAAAAATAGCTAAACTAAAAGGAAGTAAATAACTTAGCAAGCAAGCCATACAATTTGATCTAGAAAACCTTCCGAATCATTATTCTTCTAGAACTTGAATTAGCATATTGAATGGACTCTTGATCTTCTTTCATACAACTCTCCAAATCTTTTTTGAAACTTTAACTGTAGTATTAGAAGTCATGCCTTGATTTTGCATCATTCTTCTCCTCTAGAGAAAAACGATTTGTCGAGTTCGATTGAATTTGATGATGCTGGACCTCCCATGTTTTTACTTTTTGAGGTTGAACACGAAGGCTTATTCACGTGGGCATCTCAGTTAAAACATGAAGGGCTTCTTTGAATCTTAGTCTAGCTCGTGTCATAGGACGAGTGGGACTTCAGCGGGTCACACTCATTGGGAAAATCTAGCTTGTATGCATTGTCATTTTGATGCTGAGGACTTGAAAGGACCATCGCCCTTAGGGAGCAACATGGATCGCCTTTGTGCTTTGATTCTCATCACACGTGGGATATGACTTATTCCATTCCAGTAGCCTAGCGTCATTGCAAGACTTTAGTACTGGAGTGGTGCTATGTCATTTCGGTTTTCATGCGATGTTTGGGTCATGATTGCTTTGGTGATTCTATGCTCCTAGTTTGTACAGATGGCAGCTCCTGATAAGGCTTGGAGATAGTGCATTGTTCGATACGGTCGGTGCTTTTAATGTTGATTTTGAATATCCTGCTAATAATGATGAAATTTTAGGGTTTAAATGTCCCTCCAAATTTGACTTTCGGAATTTCTTGGACCACTTTCTCAAGGAATTTCACACTTGCCTTCTTGTTCTGCTTTCATCCTCTCTAGGTTGTTTTTCTCCACCGGTGGTTCCTGCTTTGTTGGTGGTTCATGTTCATCATTTATCCCTCAAGTGAAGGTGAGTTTTAACCGTCCAAGCTATTCTTCTATCTTCATCCTATTCTTCGACTTTTTTTTATTTTTTATTTTTTTTCAAAATTTTTGTCTGCCATGGGTGTCTAGAGACTAATAAGACCAGTTGAAGATTTATGTATTTCTCCCTTCTTCTTTTTTTTCATTAGATGTTACCTCACTTATGAGCTAGATGAGTGAGCCTAGTGGTTCTATCATGTCTCGCGTTAGGGACAAAGGCACTCAGAGGACGACTGGAGGAGGTAGGGGGGTCGATCCTGAATGCCCCAACGATGAGGAAACGTCCTCATCCGACTTCAAGGATGTCTCCTCTCGTGTTGACAACGTGGGGTTATAACGCCCAGGCTCGAGGCCGGAGTCGAAGAGAGCGGGCGTGCGTTACGGAAGAGATACTCGTTCCCTCGATGTCTGGTTTCATTTCCCTTCAAGCGGGCCTCACTTTGTGATGTAGGATGAAGATCGGAAGGCCAGATGAACTTTATGTATTGGTTGGGGTCACATCAGCGAGGGCTGGGTTCCCACCGCCATTCAGCGCCTTTAGTTTTCCATTTTACTTGTCGCTGTCTATTTGTACCCATGTAAACATTATACGCATCCTATTAAGGGTATTCGTGTTGAATCGCCAGTATGGTGTGCGCTTAGGTCTAGAGGAGGGTCGCTGCCCGCCACCATAAGCGACACAACAGAATATTTCTTTGTTATGGAAGCTCCAAGTCGTTGCAGCCTGTGTGAACTTAATCGAAACCGGCAAAAATAAGTCATGAAGCTGATGTATTGATATTGATGCTTAAAGGCTGCGTGAAGGACCACATGCTCAGAGCATTAGAATTCAGATCTTAACTCGGGTGGGTGTAGGGAGGCTTGAGGCCATGTTCCTTCCATGTTTGTGTCTTCGAATTTTTTGACATATGTGTTTTTTATACGGGTAAGTGTTCGAAGTCGGTTGAAGCTTGTCGACGACCTCGATCCTACACAGTTCGACTTGCTAGTACGGGTCCTTAGTCGCTCAAGCTCTGAGAGGGATTTCAAATTGCTACTATCAACGTCGGACCTCCAAGAGATTTTTGATCACCCAAAAGAGTTTGTCCCTTTGAAGGTTCTGAGGTTGAATTTCAGGGGATCAGGGGACGCCTGAGCAAAAGAGCGGGTATAGATTCGCCTTATTGCTCGGATTAAGGAGGCGTCGGCTAAGAAGATGGTCGGGGACGATATAGGCGACATGTATCCTCTTGTTGCTCCCCCAGTTATACCTACTTTGTCTTTCGGGTCAAAGCGGCTGAGGGGAGGAGAGCTCGAATCCATGGCAAAACTACGACAACGAGTGCATTCTACAGCCCGAGGTCGCCCTATTGCTCCTCGAGCAAGGGAGGGGTTTTAAGGCATCCCTACTTTCCCCGAGGTTCATAGGCCTCCACCGTGACCTTGGTAAGGGATAAGGATCATAGAGGAACGTGAGACGCGGCCTCATAGGAAAGAAGCCACCAGCTTGAAGGGGAAGGAAAAGGTTGGTGCATGCTGAGGCCCTCCTTCGACCTCTGAGAAGCCAACCTCCCTTCCTTCTCTCAAAGCACTTATGTCCGACCTCTCGTTGTTTGAGGAGCTCCCTTTGGAGGGACCAGACAAGGAGGTGATTTCCTCGTTGGGTGATGTGTATGGTGGGGAGGCAGTAAGTGCAAGAGCTCTTGAAGGATGCTACTCTCTTCAAGATGGCCACCTTAGTAAGCGTTTCTCTCTCTGTTCCTTATGCATATGGTGGGTATCCTTAGTTAACTAATCTATTGTGTCGTTCGTGCAGATGAGCATGTTTGGTGCCTATATGGCGAAGTACTACGACAAGCGGTAGCACCAGTTAAGCCTCTTGTCTCATATGCTTAAGGGTGCTTGGGAACTATACAACAAAGTGCAAGCAAAATCTCGAGTGACCAAGCTGGAGAAAGATTTGGAGGAAGCCCGACTTAAGTGGGTCGACCTCCTTAAAAAACGAGTTACCTAGATCGCCAATACAAAGAAGGTGCAGAAGTTGGAGGCCAACATGGCCAAACTAGAGAAGAGTATTTCCCAGCTTCGTAGCATCCACCAGGCAGACATAAAGAGGAAGGAGGCCTTCTATGAGGCAAAAAAGGCAAGGGTTGCTACGACATTGCAAGCTTCCTACAACGCCAAGTTGCTTAGTCTCTATGCTTAGCAGTATGAGTTAGGATACGGGGAGGGCTATGCAAAAGCTAAGCGTCGCAAAAGGTGTATGCGATTCTCCCACAGAGGGCGTTGTCGAGCCTAATTATGAGGAGGAAGACATTGTCGAACTAAGCTATGCAAGAGAGGTACGGGCTCGGCAAGAACCCGTGGGGAAGGGAACGTTTAAACTCGTAGCTAAGGGAGTGTTTGCTAGTTCAGGATCCCTCGGTTGAGGCAGATGTCCCACCAGTCCTTCCTTCCTAAAATGTAACTTACTTGGCCGTGGTGGGTTGTGCCTGTGAAATCTGTTGTTTTGAATATTTCTTGTCATTGTTCAATTTTCCCTATGTAATTGATAATTTTGAACATTGTCAAGCCTGAAGTGTTCAAGGCTGATGACGTTGTCGACATAGGTTAAGACACATGCTAGCTAAGTATATGGGATTTCCCTACGAGAGTTAGAATTTTTTGAGCTTAAGCTGCCCGAGTCTTCGGACCATTGAGGGTGAGCTGCCACAGGCATTAAGGCCTGTGGGGACATAGGCTGACCAAGGCATAGGGTCGTTGAGGGCGAGTTGCCATAGGTGTAAGGGCCTATTGGGGCTTAGACTGCCCGAGGCATAAAGGCTTGTTGGGGCTTAGGCTACCCTAAGCATAGAGCCATTAAGGGCGAGTTGCCATAGGCATGAAGGCTTGTATGGACTTAGGCTACTCGAGGCATAGGGTCGTCAAGGGCTAGTTAACATAGACATAAAGGCTTATAGGGACTTAGGTTGCCTAAGGCATAGGGTCGTCGAGGGCGATCTTCCATAAGCGTAAGGGCTTGTTGGGACTTGGGCTTGTTGAGAAGGTGTCAACATGAATCAGGTACGTTCCGTGTTGCTTTCCCACCTCGAATTCTCGCTGACTCGTTCTCTCGTCCTCCCATATTCGCTTCAATAACTAGTGCGTCTCATATCCCGTGATTCATGTTTGCCTCGTCTATCCTAGCCCTTGTGACCTCTCTTCCCCCTACTACTACTATCGTGCCTTGATTCGAATGTTGGGGCTACTGTTCTTTTAGTTGCAGAAATCGTATTGTCCTCGAGCATGGCATATTGGTTGCCCTTATGAAACAATTCGTCCACAGTTACGGGTGGATGAAGCGAAATAGAGTCAAAGAACTGAGTATTAGGTCGAATGGCTTGCTTTACTGCCTACAAGACAGTGTATGTGCTTACAGCTTCGAGCTGGGGGATTGTTGCCCCAAAACACTTCATGAAATCTTAGATAGACTCAGATCGTCCCATCCGTACATTAAATAAACTAGTGACGATTTGTTTCCTCCTAATTGAACACATGTATTGAGTTACAAAGTTTTCAAAAAGACTATGAAAAGATGTTATTGTATTAAGTGATAGGTGATGAAACCAGGACAAGGCAGGCTCGACGAGACTGGACAGGAATACTTTGCATAGAGGGCGTCGTTGCCTCTTTGCAACCTCATAATCTGGCGAAAGTGCATAAGGTGGTCAAAGGGGTCCTCCAGTCCATCATACCTGAAACTTCAATAACACAAAATGTGGCGGATCGTCTTGATGAAAGATAACGGGAACAAACAAGGAGGACGACATATCATCCAATGCTTGTAATGCAGGATCTTGGCTTCTTTATGGGGAAGGAGTTTTATTTGCACAGTTCTTATGATGGTGGGTTGGTTTCGATAAAGTGGTTGGGGAAGTTCATCAATGGATGCCGATCTGCTAAGGCTTTGGAGTTCAACGAAGCTGTCAAGGCGAGGTGTTACGGCTGTGGCACTTAAGGTAACATTTTCTTCCCTTAGAGCCGCATTGGTTGCTAAGAAGGAGGCTAGCTACTATTGATGTGACTTCTGCTAGTCTTTCAACATTGCTCCAACGACAACAGGTTACTCCATTGATGACTCAGAACTGGAAGGGGTGAACTCACCCATCGGACTACTTCGAAGCAAGATAATGATCGTCTCTGAAGCAGTCGAGAGAAGTGTGGGAGTAGATTTTCCCACAAGCGGAACCAATGGAAAAGCCTTAGCTAACTAAAATCCTGAGACTTCCAAAGAATTTATATTTCCTTCTCTGTTTGCTTGAAAGAAAAATCTCTTAGTAAACTCATTACAAGCCTATCCATTTCTAGTAGTGTATGAATGTCACATGGCTAATTACAATTGGTTCATAGTACCAAATGTGACGTTCATCATGGTGGGATAGTGCATAGTGGGGGATTGTGTCAAGGGACTCTATGATTGCCCACGTGTCCCTTTAACACGTTCACGTATGATCGTTTCTATAGCTTTCAAGGTGACTTGGTCTGTGCAATTTGATCATGTTAGGTCGATGCCCAATGTGTCTGAGGTGGAGGATGTCCAACCTCCACAAGTCGTGTGCCCAATGTGTGCTTGACAATTATCAAGTCAGCTTTCACCCAGATTAGGTTCAAGTCTTCAAGTCATTCATGTGGTAGCCACATGTGATATGACTTATCCCATTCTAGAAGTTACACATTTGATATTACTATTATGACTAAAATACCTATGACTTCAGTTTTGTAGCATATTGACGATCATTGATTTGATTTATTGTCTCTCATTGTATAGATTTTGCTTGTCTAAATTGCCCAAAAATAACAATGAAAACCAAGACATTATATTAAGACGATACAATCACCCGCTGCACCAAGGCGACGATAACCACAAGCGCACAAAGGCAACAATCACACATGCACCTAAGGGACAACTAAATCACAAAAAATTAAAAAATAAAAACCTACATTTGTGTACAATAACCACTTTATTGAGAGAAAAGATGGAAAAATGTGTAAATTGGTGATTTCAAGCCATGAATGACCTAAAAATCACCTTCTCCTTAAAGAAAAGATTCTATCAGATGAAAGATTGAGAGGAAATGAGGTTAAGAGAAAAAGTTGAGAGAAAATGAGGTTAGAGTTCTTTAATTAGTTATTTATGTTTACATGTAGTTTTTAGTTTTGATTATTATTTTTTTGGTTAAGGTAAAAAAAGCTCGTTTTCATATGAGAACGAATTTTACACCGTTAGATGATGATTTTATCTTTTGATATCTGTGTAGATTAAAATTTTGTTTGAGAAAACACAAATTTCAAGAAATAAAAGTATCATCTAACGATGTAAAACTCATTCTCACATGAGAACGAATATTTTATAACTGAATTTTTTTTCTTTTTTTGTTAATTCGACCAATCCCATGAAACCTAAAATTCAACTAAATCCCTCTAATGAAGACTCACCAAAACCAGACTAATTGAGCTACCTTATAAGTTTATTTTCTGGTATTGTAACATTTAATCATATTTTTTAATATTATATATTAAATTATTAAAAATATTAAAAAAATTTAGCTAGATTTTCTTATGGTGGTGGCCCATTTGGACGCTCTTGAAACTTTAGATTTGTTTCTGCAATAACTTTGGTGTTAGTGCATAAAAAGGACATGTGTTTTTTTGATTTTGTTTTAGAAAAGTATTAATTCAATTTCTTGAAAGAAGCTGTAAGTCATATTATTCATACTATTGCTTTAAAATGATTTTAGTGCTACTAGTGTGTATATATATTTTTATATACACATATGTTGAGACATTTACTTTTGGTTGACTAATGATGCCATCAACTTTTTGAATGTGAAAAGAAGGAAAAAAAAATACAATACCCCTTTTTTAAGTCTGACAAATTATGCGAATCATCTCTTTCATTTGGAGTGGAACAATCATTTCAGAGGTTTTTACTTCTTTTTTTTCCTTCTGGATCTGCATTTATATTTTCTGTCATTCACATTACAATATTTTTAATGGGTTGCTGTATGGAATAATTCAAATTTACTCACCCAATCAAACTTCATATAAAATTAATTCCACAAATATATTTCACTTTGTTTGATTTTTGTTTTTTATTTTTTCCAGAAGTTTGATGACTAACGGAAAAGCCGGACGTTTTTAAAAAATAATTTTGGTTGAGAAATATTGATTAAATTACAGTAGAGTTAGTCAAGTCAATACCAACGTAGCAAATAAATCATCTAGATCTAGTCAGTGAACAACATCACTTCAATGAAAATTAAGAATTTGGAAAAGACAAATTCAATGTAAATTTAGAATTCGTGAAGCGAAAAGTATAATTCAATACAAATTAGATATTCGCATATTCAAAATATTAATTCAATACAAATTTAGAACTTGTTTGTTAAAAAATTGAGTTCAAGAACTCATCTATTAAAAAGATGAGTTAAATGCAAATTAAAAACTCTCGATAAAATAATACTAGTTCTAATAAGTCCCTATTTTTCCATCATAAAATTGAAATGATATGACAACTACGGTATCAATAATAACATTAATCATAATTAAGTCATCAATTAACCAAGAAAAATAGGAATAAGATTCTTGCCTTTATATAGGAATGTGCCCTTGATCCATCGCATGTCTATAATACCTTTTCCTTCTTCATTCTCTTCTACCTATTTCTAAAGATAAATTTACACTAAACTTGTCTATTTAAAAGACAAGTTCTATATTTATACTAAATACATATTTTCAATGTACGAGTTTGAAATTTGTATTGAACTTGTCTTTTCAATAAACAAGTTTTAAATTTATACTTGTAATTTCCGTAAATGAGTTTTGAATTTACATTAAACTCGTCTTTCATTATACAAGTTTTAAATTATACTGAATTCATATTCACCATGCATAAATTCTATCTCATTACAATCTACCACGATTCAATCAATAGTTTTAGGGTCATATTCTTTTAATCAATATTTTTTAAAATTGATGTAATCCCCTACTTTGCCCTTGAAAGCCTAGAGTTGAAATAATTATGCAGCATACCTAAATTTTGGATTTGACAGCTTTAGTATTGAATATTATTTGGTGAATGTTTAAAATGTGGGAATTGGAGAAGGTCTATTGTGAAGCTGTTTTCCATTTATTTTTGTGGTTGGATAAAAATAAAAATAATTCTTTTCTTAGCATCTAAAATTCATTGTTTATGAATGATGCTTATTTTGACATGCTAAATTAAATTATTTTCTTATCACGATTTATTTCTATTTTTAGTTTTACTTTTTATTCGTGCCAAATTCATAAGCGAACTTAACACTCAGATTATTCAGTATTGAGTTTGTTCCCCCAACTCTTTAAATTTATTATAGGATTTACCTGATTTAAGTTAAAAAAAGGAGAGTTTTGATTCACCTAACTCAAATGATAAAAAAGGATAAAATGTGTCGAAAATGATATAATGATAAACCTAAATAATTAAGTCAGGGAGTATAATTTTTTTTCAAGGGAACATTATAGTACGATGGTTAGGTAACTTGATTCTAAACTTGGGTTAGGAGTTCGATTCCCATTACATTTGCCTTTCCTAGGCTTTTAGTAGTTCCGTCAATGTCTATCTATAAAAATAGAGTAATTCAACAATATACTCAAAGTGAAAAAATGTCAAAAAGAAATAAGAAAGTGGGGGTACGAAGCTTTCATGCAACTTTGACTTTTCTATGATTCAAAAGAAAAAAGAAAGTGGCAACCGCAGTTCAAAATATGAATTATTTGAATACTAATAATAGAAGTGGGAAGTATTAAAAAAAAAAATAGAAGTATTACAGGGTTCAAAAGAAAAAAAAAGTGAATATTAATAGCGAATTATTTGAATATTAATAATAGAAGTGGGAAGGAACATAATTACCGGGTTGTCATGTTTGAAAAAGAAAGCTACAAATTAAAACAAATGTGTAAAAGATGGAAAACCTCATCGGACACACAGTCACACTGTAGATGACAAAATCTGAAAATTTGGCATTTAAATTTAATTGGTTGGTTCAAATTCCATGCATCGTCATAACACTAATTAAACTTTTCTCTTATTTACTGACTATTATAATTTATTAGAACTGTGTTTGGCTTCAGAAAGTCTGATAAAAATGTACTGAGGAAAAGTATAGAAAATAAGAAATAGATTTAAAAGGCAATAAATCAATAAAAGATTTTTTTTTTTTTTTTATAATTAAACGCTTTAATCATAATGTATTAAATTATCCATGCTTGGACTCCAATTTGGATATTTTGCCTCCGCCTTACTTATTTAGTTCTATTATATGAGATATGCGTGATGAGCCAATAAAATATAAATTTAAATGAAATAAATTTCTCTTTACTGCTCTTCAAATTCATTTCAATTATTTTTATCATAGAAAAGTTAAAAAATTTTAAAATACATAAAATTTTAGTTTTTACTATATAAAATAAATTATTTTAAAAGATGTAAAATTCTTAACTAATCTTAATTATATTTTATTGATTTTTATATTCTTTTATGAGGGAATTAAATGTGTTAAAATGATTGTTTTTAACGTTTTAGTTTTTTTTTTTCTTCCCTAATTTTTTTTTTCCAAGAATCAAACGTAGATAACAATTTAAGAAACAGAAACATGAGTACAATCAAAACCTCCTTTTTTCTTAGATTTAATTAAAATATTTATTAAATTTGTTGAAAAAACATGAATGATTTGGTTATAAGACTTTTTTTTAAAACATTTATTAATTTTGTATTATATCTTAATATTCTTTTCATTCACAAATTTTGTCCCCACCTGGACTCTGGAGCTACCGATTTGGATAAAATATCCTTCATATTTTTTCCTAAAAGTAACTCATTCTTCTAAGAGATGCATGTAAATATTTGATATAAAAATTGATATTTTTGCCTAAAACATGTTATTTTTCAAGAAAAAAAATGTTAGATTTAAAATTTTGAACATTTGAAAAAAATAAATATATTTCAAAAAATATATTATAAGAAAAAAGCTTTGCCTAAAATTTTAAACATATTTTAAAATTTTATTTTTTTAAACATATTTTTATTTATATAAAAAGTTGTTCTATTTATGAAATTTTATAATATACTTTTTTCTATTAAAGATTAAAATAAAAACATTCTTAAATATTAGTATTCTTTGTAACATTTTTCTTTCTAATTCCTTAATTGATTATCTTGACTTTGGTGATGAAGGGATGAGATGGATTGACTAGAGATCCCGTAGTCGAATTCAATAATAAAGTAATACACGATTTTTGAAATCTATATTTTATTTTCAAAAATATATTTGATTTTTCACATTTTTTATTATGAAAAATAGAAACAACTCAAAAAAAATATTAAATTCAAATTCAGATAAAAATAAAAGTTTTTAGAGCACCAGAATGATAATCTCCATGATTTTCAAAACTCTTAATAGAGAATAGTTAGAACTAAGCACGCCTCAATGTTTAAAAAAAAAAAAATCCTCGGTTAAATCATAATCACAATCAATCAACTTAAAATTTATTTTTTATTAAAAAAAAAATGGATGTGGGGGGGTAAAAAGTGGATAACAATAAGAAGAAAGAAGAGAGTTAAGAAAAAAACAAAGAAAAAAGGAGGTAACTTTTGGGGATTCGAAACTTTACATTTTGTTGAAAACTTTATGTGAGGGGGGGTGGTGTTGAGAAACAAAAATCATCATCATATTCCCTTTTGGTAACGCACGCTCTCACTTGCCTTTTACGCGTTTCTCCCTCCCTCCCTTTCTCCTACAACTACAACTACTTTTTCACTCTCTCTCCTCGCCGCGCGTGCCTCCACTCTCCCCTCTTATCTTCTTCCCATTTTCTCGTCGATATTTTCCATATTCTCGTATTGGCTGACGCGTGATACTTAGTCCTTTCCTTTTCCGGCGACCGAGATGCAAAAAGCAACGTTTTAAAAAGAAGTGAGAGAGAAAGTGACTTCAACTTTCTGCATTTATTACCGTTCACGTATCTTTGCATCCTCATGCCTTTTTATTGCCACTCTGAATGACCCTAATGCCCTCGTCTTTTCTTCATATCTTCAAATTCGCCATTACGAGGCCAAACCACCTGTATTTGACACGTGGCCCTAGACTATTAAATACCTTTTCTGTTGGTTCTTTTTTTACCCTACTTGGCTGGTTGAGCCGAAAGGTGCTTGCATTTATTAATTTTTCATCTTTTCAACTTCCTTAAGCCTACACAAACCCAACTTATGTCAAATTAATTAATTGTTTGACTCATATATATATATATATATATAATTATTTTTATTAGATTTATACTCACTTGATCGTACCAATTTATTACAAACATATGATACAATTAATTAATTGTCCATTACAATATGCCTTTGGGTTTTGGTTCAAGAGATTGGGGTTAAAGGCGTTTTTGAACTTATAGCTTTTATAAAAATAAAGTATTACAATAGAGTAACATGAAGTCATTCAAAAAAGATAATATTACAATATATGCCTCAAATTAAGATCAAATTAATATAAATGAAAATTGATTATCAATTACAATTTACCATTTAAATATGGTTCAAGTGGTAAAGGATGTAACCCCGGATAAAAAAGGATGGGTGAGGTTAAAGATTCCCTATAAGAATGAAATACTATAATGCATTGTCATAAAATGAAAATTAATTTAAATAATTACAATTTCTACCTCATATTAAAATCGACTTAATATGATAAAAAGAATTACAATTTCTACCTCGTATTAACATCAATTTTTTTTTTTTACTTTTATTCACTTTGTGTATTAAGTCATAATATTATATTCTTACAAAAATTTAAATATAAGATTTTTAGTAACCCCTCCCTTCTCACCCAGGATCAACTTAATATGTAGAAAGAAATTTAGAGATTTATTTTCTTTCCTATAATGTTTAAAAAATAACTTAATTTTTTGGCATAAATAAATAACTATTTACAAGTAGTTTCAAAGGAAAGGTTGTTTTTAAGGAAAAAGAAAAACGATATTTTAATAAAAATGAGTGATAATTGGGGTTCTCGATTACCTTTTAATCGGGTAACCCTATAAAGAAGGAGGGTACTATGTTTAGCCACGTGTACAATTTCGAAAAATATATTTGAATAGATAGCGAATTTGAACTGTAATCAGCTGTGAAAGGGGTGCTCAAAGTCAAATAACATAAATAGATATAGATGAAATTGAGAAAACGTTGAACGAAAAAGGAGTGGATGAAACCGAAACAACTGCCAGGATGATGATGACGATGATGATGATTCAAGAGCAGATTTATTAGCTGATATATATACTAGTTTATGATGAATTAATATTACTAACAAGTCTCCAGAATTTCCACACGACTTCTAATTAAGATATTTGTGTTTAATAGTACTCCTTACTGAATTAATCGAATATTAATGAGCTTCCCCTAAATGCAGAGGTAGCTTTCAATTGTCTTCTTCTTTCTCTTCCCCTGGCGTGAGGGGAGCGTGCATGCGGACCAAGGACCATTTTTTCTTCGTCATTCTTTCAATTCGTTGTCTTCGGTCTTTGACCAAATATCTGGTATAAAGAGATCATATTTTTATGGTTGGATGCAAATTATTACATATTTCAAGAGATTTAAGGCTTGTGTGATTACTATTTTTAAAGATTATTTTATTGTAATTTTTTTTTTAATTTTTTATTTATGTTCTAAAAACAAACGTAAAACATAAAAGACATTAAATTGAACAATGAGTAAATTTAGAAAATACCAAAAATATGTTTTTTATGTTTTCAAAAACCGTTATCAAGAATAATTTTTAAAACAGATCCTAAAAGTCATAATTTTTGTTTTTGTCAAAAGAAAGGAAATTAAAGTTGTGATTTTGAAAGGATAGCTGTAAGGACTCAACTCTCAACCTAATCATGTATAAATTGTCCATTTTGAGCCAAAAGGACTTTCATTGATTTAAAACGAGTCTTCTAGGTTGGAGCTCATAACGATCTGATCCAATAATGTTGATATTTCCGTATTGAAATATGTTTCAAATTCTCAATTAGTATTAATTCTAATTTGTAAAAAATATTTTATAAAATAATTCATAGGTTATTATATTATTATAATATTAGATTTCCTTATGGAATAGGTAAATTTGTTAGAAATATCACTATAAATATTTTGGGTCATGAGGAAAAAAATTATAAGAGATATGAGTTTGTAAAGACTATACGTGTAGAAATGTAAGGAAGAACATGGATACCCAGTAGAGCGAGAGATTTCACGATTCAAGGTATGAATACAAGGAATTGGGAAACATGTGATGTTTCGGGAATCAAGTTGTATGTTGTTCTACCTGTGACGCCCCATTTCCCGGGAGTCCCGTTGACAGCGAATCAGCTTCTGGAATACACTGTGTCTCATCTCATGAGACTCATCGTAAGTAAAATGACCACGGTGGCTACACATCGTACTCACAGAATCGTCTAACTATATTATAATAGTCTCAAGAGTTGTTACGTTACTCTTAATACAAACATATATTAAAATTAAGACTTTTAATACATGTGTTACAAAAAAAAAATTAAAACCCTGTCGACTTTCTTCTGCGGCTGTAGTGGCGCCATCTTCCCAGTTACTCTCACATTGCACGAAATAATTTTCTCGACATGGTGAGCAATGCTGATAGTGGAATTATCTCACGTGAGTTCTTAAAAATCTAAGTGCATATGCAATGGTTCAACACAAACACATTTAAGAAAATACATGATTCTACTTGGATATAATATGATATGGATGAGAATGTGGCTCCATGCTTTCGTATGCCGAGCGCCACTTAACTCATAAATGCGTTAATACGAAAGCGAGTGTGAGAAAACAACATTTTCAAACAAAGATTTTTTCTCGAGCTTATACTACCTAGTTTTGGTAAAATCTGTTAGACCGACACTCCGAGTGAATTGCTAGGTGATTCTCGAAATAGTCATAGATGCCTTACTCAGAGATGAATTGTTGGAAAGCTGACTCTCGAGTAGTGCGGAAAATGTTGTGAAATTCACTTTTCTGACCATTTTTACTTTCTTTCTTTCATGTCATGCCTTGCCTTTTATTGTTAGGTCTTGGAATCATGTATGAAATGCGTTATCTGATTCAAAACCAGCGTGTAATATATCTCAATCATGCATAAATTAACAAATTCACATACTAACCATGTTATTCATTCATAGTAATAATATCAAGAATTAGCTCATAGGCTAATAACAATTAATTCAGTATTTCCACACTCAATTATATTTTATATAATTAAACATCATGTTAACACATTAAATTATAATACGTAACAATTTGTTTCGTACACACTCAAGTCATTCACTCTAAAAACGATATTTGCAAACAACGCATATGGACAATTTTGGTCAACCATTAGCACGGAGTTGTTTTAATACTCCAAAAATAGTGTGTGGGTTGTCAGCGCCCAAAAATTCCGACGTCGGTCCGCTCGGGAGGCCAGAAAACTTACAGTCATTTTCGGCCCAAACACTCCCAATCACAATTAACACACAAACAACACATATGAACCAATAACAATCGAAATCAGTCTGGACTGCCTAAAAGCTATGGGCAGAAATTCCAATTTACGGAAAAAGAGAGCAAAATCTGTAATTTCGGTTACAAAATTGCAATTTCGAGTTTAAAAATATGAAATTTATTCTCTAGATCTGGATGATGAAACGGATTGTACTTAGTGGAATCGCTCAAATCTAGCTAGTACTTCGATTCTCGTTTAATTCGAGACAATAATTTACACTGCTGATAAGATCGCGTCGGCGGCTCTCGTAAAACGATTTTCTGATATAACACGAAAGTCACATATAACACGACTACGTGCCATGAGGTACGCAGCAGGTGGGCAATCACTTAAAATTTAATAATCCGAGATAGTCTTAATGTCAAACTGGGAAAGAAAGACATAATGGTCATTTAAAATTTGATTAAATGAGTGACAAGACAACACTAATAGTGCTCATTTTCTCCAATTAGGAAAAGGAGCAAAAAACGCTAAATGAAGGAGAGGACTTCATAAGTGGAGTTGCGTATCGGTTTTGAGTGAGAAGGTTAGACTTTCCTCTGTGAATAAATGGCAATCCGACCACAAGAATCTTCGACGAGATGAAAAGGTCAGATTCATTTAGAGGCCTACGCGTGAGTACCGGATTTAAGGAGTTTAGACAAACCTCATGAGGTAAGGGATTCTCCCTACTTGAGTTTTACACTTTGTTTAAGTGTATTTACGATGTTTGAGTTGATCAGAGGCCGTGAGGGTTGCTTGATCATCCTCAAACTGGACCGAAATGAGAATTTTTTTAGCCCTCTCTATGCAACTGTGGGTTAGCCCCGTTCGGGGCATCCTCGTGATGTTCTATGCTATAAATGATGCTTGATGTGTGTGAGCTCTTAAAATGGTTTGAAATTCAGTCTTCACTAAGGAACCTTAAGGATTGATAGGAATAAAATTTCCAGGTTTCACTATTCCCGAGAATAGTGTCTCACAAATAAATTTTATGGAATTAATAATGTATCGAGTAATTCAAGTAGAATTGTCGTGGTTTATCATTAGCCCACGTGAGCTAATTTTGATGATGAAATGAGAAATTACATAACATGATTGTGTGATTTAATTTTATGTGAATATATGCATGTTTATATATTTGCATGTGTTATAGACTCAGAATTAATCGAAGACATGCATTCTATATGCACCGACACCTAGACTTATGTAGGAGGAGCGCATTAGATGAGCCTAGAGAAAAATGGTTTCTGGGAGGGTTGTCTAAAAACTAAAAATGGACGGAGGTAGTCCATACTAAAATATCAATCGTTTGGACTTTTTCCACCGATATACAACGAGGTAGTCCATATAAAATATCAATCGGCTGAGTCGCCCAATTGATATATCTCGAGGGTAGTCCATCAAATATAACATCGGAGTCGGTCTCACGAGATTTCGAGGGTAAATCACAACTAATAACAAACATCTTTGTTAAAAATAATGTTTCTCATACGTGGTATAGTATGTGAGGAGCCTGAGGACTCGGGCATATGAGTCAGCCCAGACATTCAAGAGTAGATCACGACAACTGAATCTGTGTTTATTTCTGGATCATTGCATATGCACTGAAGTGGAGTAGCCCACGAGGTTGATTCCCCCACCATCGAGCATTACCACCCCGTCGGCGATATTATTTACTGCGTATTAGCTGGAGCGTATGAGAGGAGATCACTCATTCCAGATACCGAGGTTTAGAAGAAAGCCGATCGTGGCTTTGGGTTATGATGTATTACATGTATTAGAATTCTCTACTTAATATATGTGTTGTATAAGAGTAAACTTTAAATCCCCTCAACTATGGTTGATAGCTGGATATATATATACATTTGTTATGAGTATTGGTTTATGAGTCGTTTACATTTAATCATAAATCGTTATATCGACTGCTTCTCGACATGTTTACGCAAAGGCTGATTCGTAGAAACTCTGCATAAAGGAGGGTCCGCCCCGATTTTCAAGTGGCGTTTCTGCAACCCGACATCCACTTGTATTCGCGGTCGACGGGTAGTCAACGAACCCTCTGCTCGGTGGCTGGCCACAAATTTCTAAGACGTGTGCCTGCAATACGAATACCTGTGGAGCTCTGGTTTGGGTATCCATCACCACCGTGGTCATGTATATAGGCATATGGAAACCCCAGATCGAGGATTTGGCTTAGGCCATAGTCGTGTAAGAAAACATCACCACTAGTGTGGTTCAATGTTGAGTTTAGGTGCTATCACTAGAAAATCACTGGATTAAAACTTGGTGATTAATCGTACGAGACAAAGTTGCTTTAAAGGATTGTTTGATAAATGATGTGAACATGTGAATGCTCGATGAATGTGTATACCATGTCAGGTGTGTTGTGAGTGATCGGTGTTGGTGATTAGCACATAGATGTGTTAGAAAATGGTGGAGTTTTACAGTGTGTAAAACTGGAAGAGAAAAGAAATGAACTAAATTTTAATAAATTTAGTTAGTTTATAGGATAATGAAATAAAATTTTAAGGTTGAACTCATAAAATTATGGAGTTGAAAGGATGCAGTATTTAAGTTACCGTATGTAAGTAGTGAATGCCACTCGATGAGAATGAAAAAAAAATGATGAGGAAATTATTTATAAGGTTTACCAATTGGAAAACTCAAGAAAATGGAAAGAAAATTGAAGAAATGAATTTTTATAATTTATTGAGAACCTCGGAAATGAAAAATATATATATAATGAAAAAAAATTTTTACTGGGTGTTGAACTCAAGTGGTTACGCCCAAACTCAGATGGTGATTGCGGGGGGGCGTATAGGTAGCGCTGGGCCGCACGTTGGTGTGTGTGTGAGGCGTGGCAAAGGCCGGGTGAGCGTGTTCGCAGCGTAGCGCTGCTGGGCGATAGGCTAAGGCAAGACGGCGCACGCAGGGCGCGCATGCTACGGGGCGCTGGGCACACCAGGCACGGCCTGGCCAAGAAGACTGGCTGGCCTCCGTGCGCACTGGCGCCGCCGTGCGCACCGGGCGTGGTCTGCAGCGGTCCTCCCTGGTCACGCACCCCCGCTGACCCGGCTGACTCGCACTGTTTCTAAGTCAATTTTGGGGGAAAAATTTTCAAAAAAAAAAGAAAAAAAAAGGCACAAAATAAATAAAATTAGACAAAATTTTAAAATAAAATTTCAAAAATGAAATTTTTGTTATAAAAATATTTAAATGTGATAATCGACGCTTCGTGACATTCGCAAATGCAAGGATAATAGATACATCAGATTTATGTGTATGAATAGTGTCTCTGGGCCGTGGCTTATGCCTTTAGAGATACCAGACGATATTTAACTTGCCATCGAACCATACGCATGACTAGCCTGAGACCCAGGCGTAGAGGGCGCCCACTTCGGTATCGTCGCACCACCAAATGACCACAGGCTTTTACCGAGGTCGTGGAGGCACATGCCAAATGCCATCGCACGGGGGCCGGTGCTGGCCAGACAGAAGGTCCCAGTAACCTGCAGGTTAGGGTGCATCATCCCTCCCATATTCAGCAGTGGGAGAGATCCCATGGTGGCGTGCACTACTGGTTCATACAGATCGAGATCAGGCAAGGCACAGACTACCCTCCGGAGACTTACTGGTGATTAGACTATTGGTGTTCAGCTAGAGAGTGTCTTAACATAGGAATGGGCAAGGACCTCAGAGACCTTAGGAGGAGCTTGTATGTGAAAGTTCTCCTAAAGATAGGAAGCAGGATATGGATTATTATGTCGAGGTTGCGAAAGGTCGAGATCTCGAGGACTTTACTCACAGTTGGACTCACAGGATTATGGACATGCTGAGTTCGATGTCATCCCTGGGATGGATTGTCGACGGCCATGTGATTGTTATCAATTGTGAGCGAGAGGTTACCGCCCACACGCGCAGACTGCATCGTGGTGGTATTTAGGGACAGTTGGCTGAGATTTGCCCGCATAAGAGGAACGTAGTCAGACGCTAGCGGGTCAATACGAGCCTTACCTGTGAGGACGAGGAGAGACTAGACTTGGATCTACCTCGAGTAGCATGCTATTATGTGGATGTTTTCCCAGATGAGCTACCTGGACTACCTCCCACAAAGGGTAGTAGACTGTACGAGTTATGCCCTGTATTTCAATTCATCTATGACTGCGATAAGATGGGCACCCGCGCTGAGTTACAGGAACCTGCAGTCCAGCTATAGGAGTTACTGGATAAGAGGTTCATTAGACCGAGCACTTCACCATGGGGCGCTCCGGCTTCGCTTATAAAAGAAGGACAAGACCCTTCGACCGTGCATCACCATTAGTCAGCTGAATGTGGTTACGATCAAGAATTCCATCTAATACCAAGGATCACGATTTGTTTGATCAATAGAGGAGCGCGAGTCTACCCAGATACCTTCGTGACCGGGCTACCATCGCCTGAGGGTTGGGGGTGGAGATGCACATCCCTAAGACAGCCATTTGCATGCTAAGCATGTACTGAGTTCACTGATGCCTTTGATCACTTAACGCAATCTGGGGGAGATTCATGGATTCTATGGTGTGGTATTCCAACCCTATTTAGACGCCTTGTCATAGCCTGTGATGACATTCTTGATCTACTCCCACAAAGATAGCACACACATCATGACTGTTTCACACTGAGAGACCACTCACCACGCCAACAGCTAGCTCTGAAGCAACAAGGGAGATTGGGACACGTAAAGTCTAGATCGAGTGTCACGACCTAGAGAAGGTTGAGGCAGGGATGAGTTGGGAGAGACCAACGCCACCTTCGAGACACATAATTTCTGTGGATTTTAATTTCGTATTAAGGCGAGATTCAGAACTCGGGCCGGGTTGTCAACTAGTAGACGACTCGCCGCCACGATATGGACCCATGGTTGTAATGTCCAACGGTAGAGATCGGTTGACGTCGAAACACTGACAATGGGGGTACAGAAGAGGGTGATGCCTTCTTCTAGTTCTGAAAGAGGCGCAGACTGGCTCACACGAAGCCTGCCATGACCAGGTCTATCTGGCATGTAGATGGATCACACAGATCCCGTGACTCAGACGCATTCCCGGGGCCATCGAGAACGTGAGTATGACGTTCATTCCTCCATAACTGTACGTGTCGAGGAACGCTTAGTTTCGTTATACAAGACCCCAACAATAATGTGATAGCCTGTGGGCCAGAGGTGGGTCAAGTCAAGGACGCATCGTGAGTCAGCGCGTAAGCGCTGTAATCTAGGGTGGTAGACCTATTACAAAGATACCGTGCCTATATGGATGAAGTTGACAACCATCAGGTTGTCAGAAATTGGGACCTTAGCCGGGTTGTCATAACCGACACGGCTGGATTCGCTGAGGCTAAGGCCTTGTAGAAGCCAGAATAGATGTTCTTCCCTAGATGGTGAAAGTTGACCCGATGTGGCCTGTATTTATGAGCGAGAGGATCTTCGAGATTCTCGTCGTTGCGGACCCCCTGATAGGTGTCACAAAGATGCATTATTATGCTCGTGGTGCACCAGAACATCGCTGCCGAGTCGAGCGCATGCACCTGGAGGTCAATTCACCACTCGTGAGCGTGCTGAGCCTGTCTTAGACTACGCCTCCCAATGAAGACTCATAGTCTCGATTCCAGAAATGAAGAGCAATTAAAGTGTGTCATAAAGCAAAAAGTGTACTGCATCCCCACAGAGAATCCCTGGCTTAAGCAGAAGAGACCTGTGAGATACCCCTAAATTTCACAGGTGGAATGTTAAGAGCTCTAAGGTAAGCTCAAGAGTTATAGCACTGGGATAGAAACACACGGGGTCAAAGTTATCACGTAGACTTGGGGAGTCGGAGTGATGTGAGCCTGGAGTGACTCGGTGATCTGGGATACCTTAAGTTCGTGATTTGGTGTCGCTGAGCCAAGAAGGCCCTGTGATAATGGATGTCTCATTCATTACATGGACTAGGTTGATAGTCCATTGATTGTAAGTGATCGCGGACTTTGAAGGTCGGTTTTACACACAAAGTAAGGGTTGTAGTTACACGCTTTCAGAATCGAGAGTGTTGTTGAGACGGACGGCTTCATGGCATAAGTGTCCCGGCATTATGGTAGAGGAAAGCAATTGCTCTTAAGGGAATTCGCCACAACAATAGCTACCAAAGTAAAGATACAAATACGCTACATGAAAGATCAGACGAGCCATGTAGTCACCGAAGTATGTTGGACCGAGGTGGAGAGAGCCCATCACGGGTCCTGATCTGATTAGAGATACCTCCTAGAAGGTGAGCTTGATATCGACAAATAAGCTCTCTTCACTACCGTGTTTGAGAGAAGAGTTATGTGATGTGCGACGTCGACCCTTAGAGTTCGAGGTTGCGGACTTCATGTTCGAAGGTGATGCCTATGAGGAGGGTCGTTCGCAAACATGGAAGCCATCGCCAGATCTATGTGGTCTTTCGAGATACCTGGTGAGGATGGGCGAAGGCACCTGGTTATTTACCAAATACAGCTGCTCGTGTGTCCACGAGGTGTTTAATGCCTCCATGCTCCTAAGTATACCCAGATCCACCATGGTGGATCGGGGACAGATGAGGTCACGACGGGATCCTTCGGAGCAGGGACCAGCAGCATTTTAGATAGCCGTGATCGGGGTTTCTGTGACGAAGATCACATGCTAGCCATGCAAGGCGACATGAATACTTTACAGTGAGTCTACGTGGGGATGCTGATGACACGATGCGAGCCACATATCCTTTGCTATGCATTGGGGCGATTTAGCCTGCTGCTAATACTGAATGACGAAGCTTACATTTACGGTAGAATGCACGCTGCATATGCATGTCGTGGTTTGATTTGTCCCAATTCTCTGACAAATTTTTTATGAGGGGAGAATGTAAGACCCGAGAAATCTACCTCGAAAAACGCAAAATCTGTGAATTTCGGCTAAAAATCCGAAATTTATTCTCTAGACTTTACGATGAAACTGGACAGACCACATCCTCGAAATTCCAGCCAGCACGCCGAATTTCGTCGAATTCGACAATAATTTACATCGCTGAGGCATCGCGCTTCGGTGCCGTAAAACAATTTTCGCTATGCACGAAACAAGATAACATGTACTCATGTACCATGAGTGGCATGAGTAGAGAAATGATGAAAATGGATAGCCGAGATAGTGTCGAATGTCAAAACTGGGAAAAGAAGGACATAATGGTCATTTAAAATTTGATTAAATGAGGATAAGACAAAACACTCAATAGTGTCATTTCCACCAGGTGGCGTAAGCTGAAAATGTGAATGAAGGAGTAGGACTTACAAAGGAGTTGCGTGCATCGGCTTGGGAGTGACGGGTTAGATCTCTTCTAGAATATAGTGGTAATCCACCGTCGGCAATCTTCGGACGGTAGCTGAAAGTCACGTTTACGCCGATACCACGCACAGATCGGATTTAAGGAAATAGATTAAACCCATGAGGTAGGGATTCTCCCCATTTGAGTTTTACACTTTGTTTAAGTGTATTTTAATGATGTTTGAGTTGATCGAGGCCAGGAGGGTTTGCTTGATCAATCCCAAACCGGGACCGAAATGAGAATTTTTTTTTAGCCTCTCTATGCGTACCATGGGGGTTGTGGGCTTTGGCATCCTTGGTGATGTCTTCTATGCTATAAATGATGCTTTGATGCGTGTGAGGCCTGTAAATGGCCTTTGAAATCTGGTTCACTAAGTGAACCAATGATCAGGTGATTTACAAAAATAGTAACCAGGGCTCTCACTATTCCCTGAGAATAGTGTTCACAAAATAAAATTTTGTGAATTAATGTGTTTGGTCGAGTAATTCAGAATTGCTCGTGTTTGGATCATTAGCCCACGTGAGCTAATTTTGATGCGAAGGAAATGAGAAATTACATAACATGATTGTGTGATTTAATTTTTATGTGAATATATGCATGTTTATATATTTGCATGTGTTATGTGATCAGACTTGGAATTTGACATCATTTATTCCATATGACCTACATTCCAGACGGTGGAGTGAGTACGCAGATGAGTCTAGAGGAAATGGTTTCTGAGTAATGCCTTAAAACTAAAAATGATCGGAGGGTAGTCCATACTAAAAATATCAATCGTCGGAGAGGACCCAATTGATATACATCTGAGGGTAGTCCATATAAAATATCAATCGTTGGAGTCGGCCCAATTGATATATCTCGGAGGGTAGTCCACCAAGAAATGCATCTTGAGTCGTCCCAATCGCTTCCAGCATCTAAGAGGAAACCACAACTAATAACAAACATCTTTGTTAAAAATAAGCCATACGTGGCTTAGGCGGGTGAGGGAGCTGAGGACTCCTGATATGAGTGTTGAGCATGTCAAGCCCCGATTCCCGCTTCCTAATTATCAAGTGGATCCGCACCGTTTCCTTGACGAGAACATATACTGGGACTCCTTTACTCGCTTAATAGACATTGATATATCTAAGTCTCATGTCATATCAACATCATATGCAAAGCCCAGTTAAAACTACTACAATCGAGGGTAAGCTTGTTGTGGTCACACATATACAAGATCGAGTCCCATTACATATTCAAAAACTATATTTACTAATACTTATCAGAGCGCTGAACTCATAATGATTTAAACCCCTACCGCATGGCTGGCCTCAAGAACGCCGGAAGTTCTCTAACGCCTTCTCTTCTCAGACTCACACTCCGATTAAACCCGTACAAGCTTTACTTAGTGGGAAACATATATATGCATGAACATGCTTATAATAAGTATATAACAATAACCTATATCGTAATTATATGATTCATCTGAAGGATTTATACAATTACTTATGCTTATTCTACAGGGTGCACCCAGAGGCCTACAATAGTTCATTGTATGGGCACCAGAGGTACTACTGGATTTATACTGTATACAGACTTATATTTATTCGTGTCTCCCGAGGGGAGTTACAGAGTTTACTCATTCGTAAATACCAGAGGTATTACATCGAACGATACACCTTCATGTCCTTCATTCATTATTCAAAGTTATTATCATATAATTATGGGAACACCTAGACCAAGACTAATAAAATTGTAAGACACAAAGACACAAGTATCCAAAGATACTATATTAGCGACGTAAAGTGCCAGAAGACAAAGTATTTCCAATGTATTGTAAATGTGAGTGCCATAAAGACTAATCGGCACAGAGTGCCGTGAGCACTTAACCCACAGGAGTGCCAGAGCACTTACCAGAGTGGGCCTAAGTACTAACCAGAGTGCCTTGAGCACTACCAGAGCACCATACTTAATCACCAGGAGTGCCGGTCATTTAATAACCGGGGTCTTAGGCATTTTATAATTATATGGTTCAAGAACTTCATTTATTTTATACAAGAGTTATTTCCAATGCATTACGTTGCTCACGACAGATCAAAGATTCAGAGCATTAGTAAAGTATGATGCTGATGTAATCACACTTTATTCATGTATTCTTATTCTTCTATGAATCTACTTCTTACCCAGAATTGGAATCACCTAATCTACTATCCGCAACGGAATTATGGCATTTCACGCCAACGAAGTCATTTTAATTACTATCTGAGACAAATGAAATACTCACTCTTCCGGGGTCTAACTTCATATTTACAACATCTCTTTGTACTCATTCAAAGCTATGATAAGGGTCTATCCCAACTGAATCACCCAATTTGAGCACCGAACTGCCACGTCCAAACCATCCTGGATCACTTTGCGATCAACTCCGATGCAGAAATGGGCTTGCATATTGTTCTACTCCTTTGATAGAATTTTTGGCTATCTACAATCAGAATTTGGAGGTACCCTATTATATTATGTTTGGTTCTCCTTGAAATTATTTTAATTGGCCACTTGAATCACTCAAATCGGATAAGAAAATGAGCGTTATGGCCAAAATAAAAACCGGTCGAATAGGAAACTGTGAACAGGCAGGTACCGGCATACCTTACGTGTACCTACACTTCGGGGCCAAAATGACCAGGAACTGAAAGTGTACTGCGTGCCAGCTCATGCACTGCACACTTCAATCTCGAAAAATGCCCGTACGGGTATTCTTCATGCACTCTCTCATCCATGATCACCCTAATGCATCCTTCATCAAAACTAACATGGAACCTCTCCCTAATAACTCCACAAATACTTAATTTGCAAAAGAATCCAGATTCATACCAAATACCCAATTCAATTCTACAAAACCTTTGGAATTGTGAAGGATTCCATATCTACTCCTATCATCGAATAACCCAACTTCCCTAAATCTAGAGTTAAATTGTTTGCTTAACAAACCCTAGAAAAGAACCAAATTTAATGGCCAAACAAACCCTAGCAATCCATAATCCATACACACCATACCAAAGTCAAGCATCCACACTTAAATTAGTTTATACTTGCTTGCTCTTTCCTCCTTCCTCTTCTTCTTTCTTCTCTTCTTTCCTTCCTTTTCCTCTCTTTCCTGAGACCTTTTGTCTGAGACCAAATCACTCACACTTTGTCTCTCACAATCATTTATAATAAGTTTTAATTAATTCTAGCTTTTAAGCCCAACTTCCCATCATATTACAATCTTATTATTTATACTTTGACCTCTAATTATATTAACCATGTCTTTACACCATTTTTGGACAATTTACTTATTTTGTCCTTTAGTTGTATGAAAATTTTTGGGTTTTTGAATTTTCCATATTTTCGAATTAAATTTCATTTAAAATTTTAATTTATAAGTTATAAAGCACTTTCTAAACATGTTGAAACAATCTGTGGTATATTTTGGGACATAATTCTCCCCTCTAAAATAAATTCTCAGCTCCCTCGAAATACTTAATCGAAGAGTCAGGTACTGCACCCTCATTGTTTCCATTCTCGGTTCTATGCTTCCACACCAGGATGTCACAAAGCACCTTACCAGAGACTGCTTGTTTTCAGAACTCCATTCGATTTCACGATCTAGAATAGCTTTCTGCCTTCATCTACATGAACCCTTCTTGTATTTGCATATCTTGAACTCGTAATATGTGCATGGGTCGAACTATATTCACGAAGCATGGTGACACATGGAATACATCATGTAATTTGACTAACTCCTGAGGAAGTGCCAAACTATATCACACCGGGTCCAACTATTTCTAAAACTTCCTTATAATGAATATCCTGACCTCAGTTTCCTTTCCTTCCAAAACGAGTATCTTTTCCTGTAGATACTTTTCAAAACACGGATTCGGTTTCATACTCTATATCTTTTCTCTTCAAATTAGCATAAGACCTTATTTCATCACGTGCAATTTTTAATCTCCTCGTCGAATAATCCAACTTTTCTTCCTTGTCTTTACTAATTCAGACCGATAACCTTGCTCATTCATCTCTATCCAACATGAGGAGTTCTACATCGTCTTCCATACGTAGCTTCATACTGGGCCATACCACACCGGATTGATAACTGCGAAAGAGCAGTAAATTCCAAGGAGTGGAACGATTTCATCCCAACTTCCTCGGAAAATCTAATACACAGCCTGGCATATCTTCTAATACCGGATTACTTTTCGCACTGGTCTGATCTTGTTGTGGATGGAAAGAAGGTTAAAATTCAATCTTGTACCGAAATGATCAGAACTCTTTCCGTAACTTCACGTAAACTGAATCATACGACAATTATCGATACAGAATGCCATGTAACTGGACAATTTCAAGCCAGCGTCCGCGAACATCCATGAGTATCGTCGGATCGGTAGGAAGTGAGCAGATTTGGTCACTGGTCTACAATTTACCCGACAGATCAGGTTTTCATGAGGTGAAAACTTGATATCAGTCCATATGTTTATGTTATCCCACTTCCATCGGGGAATCGAAGGGGATTCAACAAATCGGATGGTACTTGGTGTTCAACTTTTACTCATCGGTCGCCGATTAATTTAGCCACATACTAAAATGTCCATTTTCATCCCCGCCACCAAGACTGCTTCATATCTGTACACTATTACTTCCATGCATGGTGGAAAAAGTCAAAGATTGTGGGCTTATAATATTTTTCAATCTATACTATTCAACTACACATAACTGCTCTTGTACAACAAACTCTGATCTTCCATCCATGCAAAATCAGTCTTGTCTCCAAGATTAACCAAAATTGCTGCACTCGTAATTTGTCATCATTTTTCCTGGTATTCACTATCATTTGTCTTAAATCCCAGATCACATTCAATCGAGCCAACATGTTCCATCGGGTGCAAGTCCAATCATAATCTTCCAAGGCCGAGCGCAAATCATTTTCCTACTCAAGGCATCCGCTACTACATTTGCTTTCCTGGTGGCAATCAATTATACAAAATACATAGGTCTTTTCTAATTAGTTCCAACCTCAATCGACGTTGCCTCAAGTTCAATTCTTTTTGAGTTAGCAAATACTTTGACTCTTATGACTAAGGAAATTCCCACATTTTCTCCAGAGAATAGTGTCTAAATTTTCTTTTAAATAACACTACAAATGCTAACTCCAAACTGTGTGGGATAGTTTGCTCATAAGTTTCACAATCGCCTGGAAGATAAGCCACCACTTTCCCATCCCGACCAATACGTGATCCCAAATCCTATCCCTTACACCATCGATAATCGTGTAATCCCTACTGGGCAGGTCAATTCAACACTGTGCTTCAACCATTTCTTTAATCTTCAAACTCGGATTGACACTTATCATCCCATCAAACTTCACTCCTTTCTAGTAATCTTGTAAGTGAGGATGCTGCAATTGAAAAGTTTCCTTGCATAAATTCGATAATAACCCGCTAAGCCCAAGAACTTCACCCTGCCATATCCGAGGAGGTTTCCAATTCACAATTGCTTCGATTTTACTGGTCCCACTCTAATACCTTCTCAAGTATAGAGATACGGCCTAGGAATGACACTTCCCAAGCCAAAAATCACATTTACTTAACTTGGCAAACAACTGATTCTCTCAAAGTTTGCAACACTATCCTCAAATGAAAATCTATGTTCCTGCATCTTAGAATACACCGCCAGATGTCATCACAAATACCACAACAATTGATCCAAATAAAAGTGAAAACCTATTCATCAAGTCCATAAATGCAATGAGTATTAGTCAACCTAAATGGCACATGACCAAAACTCATAGTGGCCATAACGGGCTCTAAAGTCGTTGGGACATCAACCCTTTTTACTCCGAGTCGAGGCACATCCCGATCGCAGTGCCCATCTTCGAAGACACTCAGCTCCCTCTCAATCGATCAAATAAATCTTTCTATTCTCGCAACGTACTTATTTCAATCGTTACTTTGTTTATTGTTTCGTAGTCAATGCACATCCGAAGAGTGCCATCTTCTTCTAATAAAATAAAACCGGCGTGACCCCAAGGTGATATTTAGGTTCGACAAAACTCATCCACAGCTCCTAGTCGGTTTTCAACTCTTTCGCCCATTGGAGCCTCATACTCAAGGTGTCCTCGAAATAGGAGTCGCTCCCCGTATAACTCCCAATAGAGAGGTCTGCTTCTCGTTCAGTGAGTCCCGAATCTTCAGAAATCACAATCGTGGAACCCTAATCACGTGAATACTTAAATTTTCGTCTCGCTTCGAGTCGCTAATCAAAGCCAAAAGGATTCACAACCTTTCTCTTTAAAACGTCGTTTTCCTAGTTTGATGAAAATTTCGGTACCGATTCAGATCGATACCTTAGTAGATTACTTTGACAAATGACATTTAAGCAAGACTATTTTCTTTATCACAACAATCTCATGGCCCGGTGTTCTGATAACCAATCCATTCAAGATCAAATCAACTCATGGAAAAGGCCAAAGCAATTAGATCAACCCGAGAATTCCCCTATCATGGACCATTATGACACTTTATGCCACACAATGACTCAACATCATGGCCTCAGAGACTGTAGTCATGTGTCATAATCTAATGTACCTACCAGTAGTTTATCGCCATTCGTCGGTGTATATATATGAATGTGTATCTTAACAATTAAAGCATACAAACTGCACATCAAAGAGAGTGAATGTACCCGCAATAACCCCTGGTATGTCCCATCTTTCGAGCCTCATCAAAGATAAGCCTGTCGGGGCCGTAGTAGAAGGTGATCTATTTACTCTTCCTGGGCATTACTTCAATTATGAGCCACTTCTAGTCTCTCTACTCCCTTTTTTACTATCTATGGAGGTACATTCGACCTTCTCCCACTTCCTCGAGTGGCTTCAGAACTTCCCAAACCTCACGGATGGGCCATATCACGTGCTCAGACCACACGGAAAACGAACCCCGCCATTTCGGCCCGCAAATACCACTATGATAACGGGCAAATGTGGCATACATGTTTTCTTCGTCTGGCCGAGATGCCCTAATCGGAACTTTGCAGTCATGGCAGGTCCTTGTCTCCTACCCTTGTAGCCGACCCGTACTGAATCAACTTAGACTCTAGGTCTTTTCCCCGGGAAGAGGAACCCCTCCTGAGAACTTTTTCTTCTTTCTTCTTAACCCTTCATTTTCCCGTGATTCACTTTATAGCCGCTGCACCAAATTTTTCGATAAAATCGACAGATTGTAGCTAAGTAACAACCGCAGGTACCTTTGATAGACTCATGTAGCCCTCCTCAACCTGCCTACATTCGAATTTTCCAAAGAACTGATTCCTGCAGATATTTAATTGTAGCGCGGAATTTTTTCATATTCGCCACTCATTTTCCTCATTTGGGAGTCAAGAATTTCTTCCATTTTGATTCTTGTAATCATTTGACATACTGATAAACTCGGTGACCTAAGTGTCCCATGTAACAACTGATCCGGGTTAGTGGATTTCTCAAACCGCCCACCAATCATAAGTCGCACTCTTTGCGTAAAGAATGAAATCGCACATGTGACCTTGGTCCACCGACATTTTCGCTTCATCTAAAACCCTTTCAAGTTTTTCAAGCCAACCTGCTTTATCGGATTCTTCCATGTCTTGTACTATGAATTCTTCCACTTGACGCTGTATTGCATCACTCTGAGTCATGCAAAGTGTGAGTCGGACGTAAGACCCTTGCCATATTCAGAGAGACTTTACCAATGCTTCGCTTGAAGTATTTTCATTCATCGTTGACTGGAAAACACCTGGGCGTATGGATCTGTGCGATTGACGCCACCGTTTCATCACAGCCTTCCCCGAGGTGGATCCATTCAGACAAATAAACGTAACAAAGACATCCGGGTGACAGCCAACATATTTTACAGAAAAGTACTAAATCTTAGACTCTTTTTCCAAACGCTAAACCTAGGCTTTTGATAACAACTTGTCATGCTCCCGATTCCAACTTTCGAATTCGAATGGCGGATCCAAGACCGCTTCCTACGAGAACATATATCGGGACTCTTTACTCGCGAATTAGACAGCATATCTAAGTCTCATAACACACATATCAACATCATATGCAAAAGTCCGTGTCAAAACCACCACCGTAGTGTGTTTACAAGTGTCACACATATGACCGAGTCCCATTACATTCAAAAAACTATACATTTACAATTACTCGATCGTGAGGCGGAACTCCACAAGGAGGAACCCCTACTGTAGGTCGCCTCAAGAATGCGTAAGTTCCCTGACGTCTTTCTCTCCTCGCACCTACACCTGACAGAACCCGTGCTGTTTCACGCTAGTGGTCACGCATAATATGCATGAACACAGCACACACAACAACATAACAAATGAATTATATCGTAAATTACATGCATTCATCTCATGGATTTTACAATTACTTATGCTTATTCTATAAAAATCGTGTGTACTATTACTCAAGTTCATTGTACTAAGGTTCGTAGGTACCACTGATTTATATCAGACATGACTTATATTTATTCGTGTCTCTGTAGGAGTTACAGGAGCTTACTATATCTTTAAATACCCGTAGGTATTACGTGATCGTAACGAGACACCTTCATGTCCTCTTATTCATTATTCAAAGTATATCATATAATTAAGGGAATACCTAGACCAAGATTAATAAAATTTGTAAGATTAAAACACAATAAGTATCCAAAGATACTATACAAGATTTTAGTTCAGAGCACAAAGTAGGATTTCCAAAGTACTGAACAGGAGTGCCATAGCACTAATCAGACAGGAGCGCCAGAAGACTTAATCGGACAGAGGCCAGAAGACTGGGTCAGGTGAGCAACCAAGTATTAATCGTAGATGCCGAGCACTAGCAGGAGGCTAAGTACACCGAATCAGAGTGCCGTGGTCATTTAATGAATCGGTCTTAGGCATTTTTATAATTATATGAGTTCGCACTTACTATTTTATAATACAGCATTTCCCACCCATTATTGTGTTCAATACGATCGATTTATATACTGGTAAAGCATGATGTGTATGTAATCACACCTTATTCATGTATTCTTATTCTCTATGAATCTGTTTTTACCCAAAGAATTGAATCACTCCAATCTGATCATCCAAACTAGGACTATGGCATTTTCATGCTAACGAAATATTTTACCGACATCTGAGGGACAACTTTGAAAATCACTTACTTTTCCAGTCTTAACTTTATATTTGGCAATATCTCTTTTGTACCTTACCCAAAGATAGTGCTATGGTTCGGTCTCCAACTGAAATCACCCACCTCGAGCTAATCGAACTTCAAGCTACGTCTAAAAACAATCTGACTACCTTATGATCAACTCGATGAGTCATTTGCACATGTACCCCACTTCAGTGAATTTTTGGGCCCAATCAGAATTCTGGAGGTACCTATTATATTATAAGCCGGTTCTCTTGAAATCTATTTTAATTGGCCACTTGAATCACTCAAATCGGATAAGAAATGAGCAAGTTATACAAAATACAAACTCGGTCGTGAATAGAAATTGGGGAACAGGTGTACCAAGAGCACCCTTAATGTACCGGTACACTTTGCCAAATGACCAGAACCCCCTCTTCAAAGTGTACTGGTACAAGCTCAAGGTGTACTAGCATACTTCACCGAAAATGCCCAGACGGGCATTTTCTCCCTTTTTCACGCAACTTTCATCCGCAGATCACCAATAACCTTCATCAAAACCAATATTGAACCTCCAATCAACTCAATATTTAATTTTAGTGAACTTTAGATTCAGACATCTCACTCCACCCAAAACCTTGAATTGTGAAGGACTCATATCTACTCCTTATCATCTGTGGCTTTAAACTAAACTTCCTTAAATCTAGAGTTAAATTGCTGCTTAACAAAACCCTAGAAAAAGGAACCAAATTAATGGCCAAATGAAACCCTAGCAATCCATAATCCATACACAAATCCACACCAAAGTCAAGATCCATACTTAAATCTCGCCTATACCTTGTCAAGCCTCCTTCCTCTTCTTCTTCTTCTTCTTCTCCTTCCTTTTTCTCTCTCCTTCCCCAGATTTTCGTTTGGAGTGAGACCAAACAATGCATTTTGGTCTACAACTATTTATAATAAAGTTTTAATTAATTAGCTTTTAAGCCCAACTTCCTTAATTACATTACAAATCTTATTATTTATACTTTGGCCTCTAATTATATTAACCCATGTCTTTAATGCCCATTTCGACAATTTTACGATTTTGTCCTTTAGTCAGATAAAATTTGCTTCTAACTTTTCATATTTTCGAATTAAATTTACGAAAATTTTAATTTATGTTTACAAAATACCCTAAACATGTTGAAAACAACTAGGATATATTTCGGGGTGTTACAGAGCATGTAGACATTCAAGTAGGATCATGCATTAGCTTGAATGTGTGTTTATTTTGGAGCATTGCATATGCACTTATGCTAAGAGAGCCCACTTAAAAGGACCCCACTATCAGAAGATTAAATACCCCTGTTTATGGATATTTACTGTGTACATGGAGTGTAAGGAGGAGACTCGCTTCGTCCTAGAGACTGAGGTCTAGAAGAAAGCCGGATTGTGGCTTTGGGTTATGATGTATTACATGTATTAGAATTTAGAATTTTAATATATGTTGTATAAGAGTAAAATTTGAACTCTCGAATCCATGGCTGGATAGTCGATATATATACATTGTTATATCGCTTGCGAGCCTAAGTGGTCAGTTTTAATCATAGACCGTTATATTGGACCTGCTTGGGACATGTTTATGTGTTGTATTCGTAGAACTCCCCGTAGACAGCTGGAGTATTGGTCTCGCCCGATTTTCTAAGTGAGCTGTAACCCGATCCACTTATTTCGTTGATTCGGGAACACTCACTCCCGGGTTGGGGGCGCCGCCAAAACAAATTCTGGCTCAAGACTTCACCCCAAGTTTTGGATCCACCACGGCCACTCACAAATTTCATATAACCAAACCATTTTACAAAGCTCTTAACTAAAATAAACTAAGTTGAAACTCCCTACCTTCCTAGATTTTTGCCGAAACTCCTAAAACCGGTGTCTACACGTAGTCTCAGAATGTAGAACAACTTTGCTTCTTGCCTCGCCGGAAACCGACGGTCCGATCACCTAGAATTCTAGAGAGAAGTTGGACTTTCTCTCTCTAAAAACCTATTCTCCTTCATCGCTTCCTGGACAATCAAACAAAATGAAGAGAAATGTTCTTCCTCTTTCGTCTATCACTTTTGTACTCATTGCCGCCACGCTGTCATCATTGACCATCTGATTACATCCCATCCCTTATCCATGCATAGGTGATTTCCATCCCACTTAGAAGATGCCACATGTCCAATGCGGCCCCACTCGCTCTCATTATTTGACTCATTCCCCGCACCTAACACGTGACCCACCCAGGAGCCACTCAAATGTGCCAAGGTCCACACAAATCCTCAGCTTCAAAAAATGTGAAAATTCCGATTGTCTCTGAATTCGACAATATTCGACATGGTAGCTAGATTTCAAGGTAGACGCATTCCGTACTGGTAGTCCGTTGGCCATCCGAGATCTAGAAAATTTCCCCGGATTTTGGACTCTAAATTACCGCTTTTACCCATTTTTAAAATTGTGATTTTCATTTTACACTACCCCCCGTGAATATTTTCTATCGTATGGTGAAAAAATCATCTCTCATCCATGGATGTAGACATGGTTGGTTGAACCATTTTAAAACGCCGTGCATCTTTATGTGAGTTATTTTACATTTTTGTTCTTGAATTCATATAATCTACATTAAAGCTTCCGTTGACACAAAAATTGGTATCAAAGCCAAGGTTCAGACTTAGAGGTAAGTGAATTCCTTGAATGTCGAACATCGGTAGTGAGCCCTAATTAGTTGGTAATAGATTCATGGTTATGTTCTATCGAATAGGCATGTGTTAGAATGCAATAGAAGAGAAAACCTGAGTTGAAGAGAGTGGATGATCGTTTCAGAGAAGGCTTGGTGGCTCTTTGTTCGACGGGAGGATTGTTAGAACTTCAAATTGAAGATCTTTAAAAGAAAAAAAATATTACAAAGTACACAAGATAAAGACAAAATGAATTTTAGTTCAAGGTGGAGTCAATGATGGAATTTGATCAAATGTGGAGATTGTTGGAATATGTTTCAAATTCCCATTAGTATTAATTCCTATTTGTAAAGAATATTTTATAGGGTAATTTCTAGGTCATTATATTATTGTAATATGAGGTTTCCTTATAGAATAAGAAAAGTTAGGATTATCACTATAAATATTCATGGTCATGAGGGGAAAAAGTTATAAGAGAGAGATGAACTTGTAAAGGCTATACAGGGTGTGTAGAGATGTGAGGAAGAATGTGGATACCTGATGGAGCAAGAGATTTCGAGGTTTAGGGTATGGGTACAAGGAATGAGGAAACATGAGATGTTTGAGGAACCAAATTGTATGTTGTTCTACTTATGTAATATTTTCTATCTTATAGTGAAAAGATTCTCTCTCATTCGTAGATGTAGGGTTGGCTGAACTACGTTAAAACCTCATACATCTTTGTATGAGTTATTTTATCTTTTTGTTCTTAAATTCATGTTCTCTATATTAAAGCTTTTGTTGGCACAACAGTTTGCTTTAGGCCTAAGGAGCCCTCATAGCTTTAAAACACATATAGTAGATTGAGAAGAGTTCATACTTATATAATGTTAAGAACTTTCTTCCTTGTCCAATGTGAGATCCGAAAATAGCTTAATTTGTTATTTTAGAAGTTTGTTGATAGAGAAATGATTTTAATCTAAGTAAACAAGTGCTAGAGCAAATAATGCTTGTAAGAAATCAAATAGGGGTGATTTGGTTTATTTTGGGAACTAGCTAAAATTTGTAGGAGTCAAATAAATTTAAGTCCTTGATATTTGGTATATTTTGCACTTTTCACATTCAAAATTCAATATTTTATATCCCTTCAACTTGTCAAAGAATGGTATTTTAATACCATTAAAAATGTCCATCATGTTTAGTTCAAGTGGTAGAACATTTACCATTAAAATAGGCATAGCAAGAGAGGGTCACTAATTCGAGTTTCAATAGAGATAGTTTACTACATTGAAAATAAAAACGTATTAAAAAAAAAAAAATTCCACTTAGCTTTTTTTATATTACTTAGGTAGAATCAGTAATGAAGATTTCTTGAATAATTTTGAAATATGTTAGTCATTGATTATAGAGAGATATTTGTATTACTATTCATAATTTCGTATTAATTACAAAATGTGATGACTGACTTCATGCATTTCAGTTTTATTTCTTCGCTTAACAAGCTGTTCACTGACTTTTTGACCATTTGAAAAGTGAAATATTATAAAATATTAGAGATAAAATCTACAATTTTGAATATAAAGAATTAAAATGTAAAAAATTGTTAAAAGTTAATGGGGTAGAGTACATTTAATCTCCATATCTTAATTTAGTTTGATTAATATATTCTATTAAAAAATTGATTATCAATAGAATTAATCATGACATATGAGTTTTAATTCCCTTATAATTTTAAAATATGTTCACAACTCATAAACTTGTGATGTTTCTTAAAAGTTATTTACGAGATATATAAAACAAAGTTATTAATCTTAATCACTATAATTGAGGGACCCTTAGTAAACTTGACGAGTAATTATAATATAGAACTTAACTAGTTTAGAACAATTCTTGAACCTTCTATTATTTAATTAATGTTACATGAAGTCCTTTACCCTTATATTAAATCTTATAGATTATATATATATATATATATATATATATATATATATATATATATATATATATATATATTGAAAAGGAAATTTCTATTGGTCGAGACAAAGAAAATATTTCACATTTGAATACAGAAATTAAAGTGCTAAAAACATTGAAAAATAATACAATATTCAGTTTAATAGTAAAAATAAACAATTCAAAGTCTTTGGGCATAGTTCGGGGACACCTACGATTCTTTGATTCGATAAAAGATAATTAAGAAATAGATATTTGATATGACTTTATCTCTGACAGTTTATTTTTATCACACGTAATCGCTTCACACAAAATCAACGAACAAATCAATCATCGTATAACGATACAACTACACGCTGTAAACAATCGACAATAAAAACATAAAAAAATAAAGGGAAATCAAATGAAAACTTAGATCGGATGGAAGAAATCATTTTATTGAGAGAGAAAGCCCATATTTGAGTGGACGAACGATGGGACAGGTGATTTCAGGTTAAGGAAGACAAAAAAATTATCCCTCATTTCTAATGGGGATGAATAGAAAGAATAGAAGAAACTAGGTTTTCAAAGGATATGAGAGCTATTAACATATCTAATACATGGGAACTAGGGCATTCAATAAAACATTCTATACTCTCCTAGTAAGAGAGAATAACCAAGATTATATCACTCATAAATTAATTGGATTTAAATATTAGCCACTTATTTAGAAAATTCTTTTTTTTTTTTAAATTTTAGAAGCGTATATACCTATATAATATATCATAAATTAGGAATTTCTGATTTTTTATCCTAAAATGTCCAATTGTAAGAAATGACACTCTTGCAAGTTTAAGGAATAATAATGATCTTGAAAGTGACTCAAAAAATTTATAATGAATATTAGTTAATGAAAGTATTAATGTAAAAGTATGAAATGCAGGCTCTCCTAAATTAAAATGACATGTTTAAAGTCTTGAGAACCTATCTCAAAAAAAGGAAAAAAAAAAGGTCGTGAGAACCTATTATTCAAAATTGAGAAAATATATATATTATAAAGAAGCTAGTCATTATGCTCACCATGAAAAAACTTAGATAATACTGGTAACTAAATTCATTTATCATTTTGAGTCTCCATTAGTCAATGCTAGATGAATATTCAACTTTTCCTATAAAATGTAAATAAAAATTATTTGGAAAAACACTTGAGACCCGACTTAAATGGTAAATGGTGGGTTGGGCATACGATAAAACAAGAATAGAATCTAGAATAGAATATTACAATATAATAGACAAAATGGATAGATGTGCCAAATAATTACGTTGTGCTAGGATTCCAAAACTAAAAATGAGGATTTGTGATAAGATTCGAACACTCTAAGAAATGGGTGCCACACTCACTACACTCACTTTTGATAGATTCACATGTGGAAAATTATAGATACAATGAATTAGTTAGGTCTAATAATTCAACATTTTTTTATACTCAATTTCAAATTTATTTCTCATATTTCGTCTTTCATTATATATGTCCCATCCAACTTATTTTCCAGAAGGAGAAATAAATAGTACAAGCGTGCCTCAGTGTGGACATCACTAGTTATAATTTGGTTGGATATTCATATTCTAGCATTATAACTTTTGGAAAAAAGATTTGAGTTCATTTGTATTAAGCCCTGTTTAGGCAGATTTCACATTCTCAAAGCTTGAGAAATTTACTACTTTAAAGCTCTTTCTATCATATATATCATTAGGGTTAAAAGGGCATTTTGCCCCTCAACTCTTGCACAGCAATTTAACCCCTCAATTATTTTTTTTTATCATTTATGTCCTTTAATTATGAACCAATTATCAACTTAGCTCCCAACTAATTATTTTTGTCATTTTTAACTTTGTGGTATTTAAAAGTACTAATTTTTTCCATTATTTTCATATGAAAAAGAAAAAAAAATGTTCAAATTTATTTACTAAATTTAATTTCTAAAAGAATATTTAAAACGTTTAGAAAATATTTTTAGGGCCTGTATTTGAAAACAATTTTCTGTTTTCAAAAAAAATGAGAACGAGGAAAACAAAGAGAACAACTTTGGTTCCCATTTTTATTTTTTTGTTTTGATTAGTATAAAGAACACATAAAATACTAAATTAGAGAATTAGAACATTTTTTAGAGAATACAAAAATGGTATTCTCAGTATTTTTAAAAATGATTCTAAAGAATAGTTTTTAAAAACATGAACCAAATATGCCCTTAGTTTCACAAAGAAAAATAAAAGAAAATAAAAATTTATTCAATAAATTATATGTTTTTAAATTATTTAATACTAAACAAATAAATAAAATGATTTAAAAGAAGTATGTAGGAATAAAATATTGAGCTTACATATATTTTAATTTATTTTACTCTTTATGAATCATTTTCACATGAAAAAAAGGAAAAATTATTGGCTTTAAATACTACAAAACTAAAAAATGAAAAAAAAAAAACGTTAAAGGGGCTAAATTGATACCTAAGCCATAGTTATGTGGCTAAATTGATATGTGAGCCATAGTTGAGGGGGGTAAAAATGCCCTTTAGCCCTATATCAATACAACACAATTGATGGCACCATTTTACCAAGCTTGGATAAAAGATATGAATGGTAGCCTAATTCTTACCTTACATGAACATAAAAATATCCCCCATTACATGCAATTAATCTCCTATGTTATTTAGGGGGCGTTTTTTTTTACTTAATGTTGAATAATGCTTAATAGTATTAAGTATTAAATCGTTTATTTTTTTAATATTGTATTTTTATTAAGTATTAAGTTGTTTACTTTTTATATCCTTAACTTTTACTTGTTTGTATAATGATGATATAACTCTATTATTAAAAATATTTAATTTTTTCAAATAATATATATATTTGGTTAAAAGACCACAAATAACTTCTAATTTGTAAAGTTAATCATCCTCATTTTTTTTTCTTTAAGAATGACTAATAATGACAAAATGTCATTTCTTTTATTTCATGTATTTACATATATCTTTAGTGTATATATTAGCTTTGCAAAAAACAATGAAGGTATTTTTGTCAAAATGGGGTAAAAATAATAATGAAAGATTAGATTTTTGAAATATATTTTTCAAAAGGTCTTTTAATCAAATCACCCTTATTATTATGATAAATAAAAATATTTAGTTAATATATAAGAACATATTAACATATTTAGTAAAAAAATTAAAAATGATAAAATTATGATAAATGGGTCATTATTATCATTATTACAAAAATAATTATTATTTTGATTTTATTTATATAACTAGTAAATAAAATATTTAAAAATTACACTTTAAAATAATAGATTGGTGAAACCAAAATTAAGTATATTTTTGTTTTAAATATTTGAAATATTATATTTGGGATTTTAAAGATTTTGTATAGATTCTAAAATATGCCATTTCTTATTCATAAGAAAATTTTAAAAATTTAAAAATAAGAGCATGAAAATGAGAAAAACAAATTGTCAGTGTCGAAAGCAATTTGTTTTACAAAAAAAAAATGAAAAATAAAGGCCTTCTGATTTAGCCTTTATATATATATTTTTCCCTAAAAACAAGTAAGAGCAAGTGATAAAAGGACCTTGTAATCGTTGAGTAAAGATGCCATTCACATGTTCTATTTAAGATTGAACTCTGCATTGCATTAATTAATCACCAATTTTCACAAGAGGTTGTAATATCTTGCAATTGGTAATTTGGAGAGAAAAATGAATAAAAGAGCAATAATTTCACCTCTTGAATATATACTGAATTTTCTCCTCCTAGTCACTTCTGTTTTTTTGTCTTGGATTAGGCTCTATGTAAAATTATGACTTTCTTGCTTTATTCTTTATTTTCTTATTGCCTCTTTCTTTTAACACATGGCCAAAATGGAGAGAAAATAATGTTGTGATTTGTGCAAAAAATGTTAGTAAACAATAATTTTCAAAAAGGAGTTATCCCACATAAGCGGCAGAGTCTCGGGTTTATATACTAAACTCCACCATGAGTCAGACATAACTTAAAGAAAAGTGATTTTGAGCGCACATGTAAGAAATGGGCCGAAAGGCCAATTCGTGCGCATGAATTAATTTTGTTTTTGTATTTTGAATTCAAAATTCTAATAATTAAATTGTAGTAAATACCAACCCCCGTTTGATTTAGAATTCAAAAATCTAATAATTGCCATGGGTTCTATGTTGCAAAAAGACACGGTTCAATATCTTGTCTTTAGCATATTGAAATCTCTCTTTTCCTTTTTCTCTCATATCTCGGCTTCCGCAGTTTATCACCACTCAAGAACTATTATACTGCTAGAATAGTACCCTACGACAACGTTTCACGATGCCTCATTTAATATTTTTCTCCCAACCTTCAAGCCATTTTATAGGGTTCACCACATCCCTGAATCTTCCATCCTAATATTGTTCACATTCCGGGGCTTCCTCGCCTCCCAGCCGGCAGCATCATAGAACAACCATCTTCACCACGAATGTTAAGCAGCGACACTGAAGAAGGCGACTAACTTTAAAGTGATAAAACATGTAATATCCCTTACTTTCTATACTATATCAGCTTTTGCCCCACCTAAGAGCAAGCCTAAAGAGTTCACATTTTACCCTTTTCTCCATAAATAGGAGCCACAAACTACAACAAATGAAATGAAAGAGTAAGTTTGTATAGGGACCCCAATGTGTATACGCATGCATGTGGATATGTGATAGATGCAGTCAAGAAATTGGAGAGAATGGAAAAGATCAGTATATATATGAATGTATGAAAAGAAAATTTAGCTCATTATTAATAAATAGATTAATTAATAGTGGAGATGACTATGGACTATAATGTTTTTGTAAAGGGAAAGGTGGTGTGTTGAGGAAGCAGATGTTGTTTGAAGTCATTTTCTTTTAGTTGTCCAGCTGAAAGGGCCGGCCAAGTTCACATCTTAAGCAATAAGGAGGCATGATACTATAATAATAATTCCTTCCACTTTGAAATCTTGAAAAAGGGTGGTCGAGTGACCTCAACACATCCTTTATATCTCCTTTTCCATTTCCTATCATTCTTCTCGTTAATCATATATACCAACTTTGAATTGAAAAAAACTCACTCACTCTATAATCAACACGTGTTGCTTTTTCCTTCATCAAGGACAAGCTTTCCCCAGTATACTCTTCTCAACCTTTTTTTTTTTTTTTTCTCTCTCTCTTCTCCTTTTCATTAACCCCACACCAATAATAGAGGAACCATGATTCAAAAAGACTACAACTTATTTTTATTTTCTTTTTTCCTCCAAATAAGGATTGCTGGTTATAAGGGTCTCATGCAATTTTAAAGTGACCTTTCTATTTGGTCCATTGAAACCCTAAGACTATGTTTTATTCTCGAAAAGTATTACAGAAAGAAAATAATAATAAAAAAAATGTTTTTCTTATATTTGATTATATAATGAAAAGTGAAAAAAAAAATCAATATAATTAATAAAATTATTTAAAAATTACCTGTTTTTAGATTAATTAATCTTTTATGTTAAATATGTTAAATATAAAATGGATTTGAAGAAATAAAAAATACAATTAGGTTTAACTCAATTTTATATTCTTCATTTTTACTTTCTCCACATTCTCTCTTATATTTTCCTGTTTTTCTCAAGTTCCCCACAAACCCCTTTCCACCAAAAGAAAAAAACGAATTGAAATCCACAGAAATTGATCCATCCATGATCATCAATTGATAAAAAGCTTCCTTAAAGGCTAATTGATGGAAAATCATGAGACATAGAGGGGGCCATGACTCTTTTCACTAGTGCAAGCTAAGCCCCACTGCCTTTTCACACACACATACACATAAAATATAAGTGGGTTAATCATGTCATCAAAGGTCAAACTTTAAGCAAACACATAACAACAAATCACCTGGCAGCTAGCAGTAGTGAGAACATCCACTCCCTCCTGAAAAGTTTTGTAGCTTTGTACTCAAAGCAAGTAGACTTCAACTTCCATCCCTTTTCCCTCCTTTCTAATATATAAAGTTGGCCTTGCTTTTTGAGATGAATTAGGCAAGAGAAGCACCAATCAAGCAAAAGATGGCCACTGCTTCTCCCCCTTTTAGAATAGGAACAATGAGAATACTCACATATAAGAAACTAGTAAGGAAGTTAAAAGAATATATATTATATTAATCTTTGGAAACGGTCAAGTATATCAATTTATTTGAAAAATTAGAACCAAAATATATACATGAAATGAAGGTCGGGTTCCTTGATTTAAAAAATATTTATTAAGAAGAGCAAGATATTTAATAAAGTGTTTAATAAACTTGTGTATAAATTACAAACTCAAAGAGCTATTGGCATGACAGTGACGATATTTGCACAAAGTTTATACTATGCCTAAAGGTTTTTTGAATCATTTATCAAATAATTTATTCTTTTTATTAAATATTTTTAAATTAAAGGTTGTGACCTTAGTTAAGATATTTTTTTACTAATTTTTCAAATTTGGAAAATCTTAGTAGGCTATAAATGATAGCTTTCTAACATTTGTTATCTTTTAAAGCCTGAGATTTGCTATAGCAGGACAGTGGCCTATTATCTCTGATATGCTCTTGTCCCACTATTCCACCTCTTAAAGTTATTAAGCCTGTCCTAAAATCTTGTTTGTCAGCAATAAAAAAAGATATTTGTGAATTTTGTTGAATAATCTGATATTGGACTACATAGTAGATCAATTCATGACATAATCTAATGTATTTGAACAGATTCAACTTGTTCATGCATATCACCCCATTAATTTTTGTCGAATCTCATGGATAATAGAAAATGGTTATTTTTTTTATAATATTTTGGGATCAATTAAGACTACATGAAAATGAATAAACCACATATTTTTATAGACAATATTCTCATTAATAATAATTCACACTTTTTGTTGATCAGTTAGATATCTTTAAATTAAAGTAATAATATCAATTGAAAAATGATCAATTAGATTGTTCACATATAATAGACCATTTTAGAACTATCATTTAAATATTTGTGTCTAATACAAATAATAAGGCACATGTAATAAACCTTTTTTTTTTTTTTTTAAATTTTTACAATAAAAAAGGGTACTTATTAAAATTAATGAAACAGTACATATACTTTGAAACAAGTGACAATAATAGAGGTGAAATAAGCTTCTAACAATAATGATTTAGAGTGACATTCACCCTTTTTTTTTTTGTTAAAAAAAGTCTAGCTGAAACCAATCCTACATTTGTCAATAAATTAATTAGTCAATCAAAACTAAACTGAATTGCTGATAATGTCTATTTTTTTATACAATTCATAGTTCAGCACACTTTACACGAATGGTTGACAATCAGATTGATTTTAGTTAGACTTTTTTTTTTTAAAGAAGAAAAATAAACCCCAGCTTAGGCTGATAAAAAATTGGAGAATTTCTTTTAAGAGGGGGAAAAAAAAATCTTTGGATTTATTGAAATATTGTTGGAATCAATTAGATGAATGCATAATTCCATGAGTTTTTGTATAAATAGTGTAAGTCTAGTTAATGAGAGATGATGGGGCACCACCGCCCATATTATAGACCTCATGGAAATCTTCCAAATAAATAATGGACAATGAGAAGATGCCAAACCCCACCTCAAAAGCTTTGTTTGAAAGAGCTTGGCATCTACCTTTATTTATAAAAAAACTCTTTATTTTAACTTTTAGAAGTTTTGAATCTAGAGTACACTACTAGAAAATCCTAATTTATGGTATGAGGGTGAGAAAAATATTTTCCTCCACTAATGGTGGATTTTGCTTTTGCTTAACACTCACTTCCCATGCTTATGTTTTACACATTCAACTTTTCCAGAAAATAACAAAAGGTTTCTAAGAATGATGGATTCTTTTGGATACATATGTAAAAAGCAGATCATTTGTCTACGTGAGACACTTAACCTTACATTTATGTATTGAAGTTTGAATGTCTGAATTAAACCATAGCCAGTTTAAAATGTGTTTTAAAAAGACATCTTTAAGAGACCCATCCTTCCCTTAGTGGGTCCATTTCCAAAGACTGATTTATGAAAGATAGGGAACCCAGAGATTGGGTGCATATATATATCATCAAGGATTCTCAATCAGAAATTTAGAACCCATCTCAAAAATTTTCAACTCTTTCTGTTCTCAGTCTTGGGGCTTCCTCATGACCCCTTTTGGCTTTGACATGCACTGTCAATATCGCAATCAAATTCTAAAAAAATATACAATAATACAAGGTAGTGAAAGGAATTTGGGGACCAAGGTAGTAGTACTATTTCATATATACCAATTAAATGACCCATGAGAATAGACACCGAAATCATTAACTATAAGGCCCTATTCAAAACCAAAATGCATTGAATTCATCTTGACAAACCACAACCCACTTCTAACTGCATCCATAAATGCCGCCCCTTTGATGTTCACTCTTTCCTTATCTTCATCACCCAATCAATCAAACAATTAGGTGGGGGAGTTCAATATTAGGGGCTGTAAATGAGAGGGACACTCAAGGGCTTCTAAACGAATGAAGTGATCTTATAAGAGATCGGCTATATAACAAATATGTTTATTTTTCAAATGATTCATATACTCAATCATATATGTTCCAAATTTTATTCAAATCAAATGATCCGCTATTGCCATTATATCTTGTGGTAAACAAAATATATTATATTGAGGTACATCAAGATCCAGTCTCCGATTCATATTTCAGAAGTTCCTAATTCACGTCTTTATTGAAAGAATTTTTTCATAATTTCTCACATAATGATTTAGAAAATACCGAATCCCCACCTACACATGCAAATCATTGATAGAACTCCAAAATGGTTCTTTCTTTTGAACCCTAGCTAATTTCCTTGCAAATACCTTAGGCATCACTACTCAAGAGTTCATAGCTTAAATGGTGTTTGGAAAGGGAGATTTTTTCTGTCTTGGCTACAGTGTAAGGCTTGCTGGTCAATTCATAGACATTACATCCATGGATTGTGTTATCTGGGGAAGGTGATGTACAACAGACTGATTGAGGGCTTTGATCAAGTCCAACTTTGTCCATGAAAATAAGAAAATGTTGTATTGAAGTATTACATCATGTGAGGGAAGCCCCTATGAAGTATAGGAATATTGTAAAAACATAGGTGATGAGACAAATTAACCTATATATCTTCATTTTGAAGGACCTGAGTAAAGCTAGAATAAAAAGCTTTAGAGCTTGAGAATAATCCAAGTGATTTGTTCACAGTTGGACTGTTATCTTCTTCCTTGCTTCCATGGGAATCTAAATCTTCCTAAAGATCCATATTAATCAATCACCATCACCATGTGATTCTCTGACTAAACTAAAGCTAGTAATAGTACTTACACTAATAATAATGAGTTTTGGACAAATATACTTTAATTTAAATTTTTTTTATTAAAATAAGTCGAAAATCAAAATAATGCCTAAACTAATGCGTCCTAGTCATGTCGACATACACATCAGCAATGTCGCGATCACTGATTGCGGTATTGTAATTTTTTTTTTAAGTTAATGCTGCAATCACTGACTACGATATTGTAATTTTTTTTTAAAGTTCAATATTGCAGTTAGTGACTATGGCATTGCTATTTTTGTTACAATGAGAATTTTAAGTTACAAATTATTGTCTAAATTACAACCTATTACATCTATCCAAAAATACAATCAATTCACATTACTTGCATTACAAACAATTCATCAAAATTAACCAACTTGCATCCAAATTAACCAACTTTAATCCAAACCAACTTAATTGCATCAAAATAACAACCAATACACATCAATCGTATTTAAAAACATTTCAGGTCCCAATGAACTTAATCCATCCTAATTGCATCGAAATGACAACCAATACACAACAATTGATCATTTTATATCTAAGCCAAATCATATAAATATATACACAATGTAATGCAAAATAAATAATATATACAATATAAGAGATCAAATAAGTCCTCATGATTTGAGGCTTTGTCTTTTCTCAAAGACGCTTAACATAAAGCTAGATGATCCTGTAGGGTATGCAACTTCAAATGGACATGATGGAGTTAAGGAGTCAGGAGTCGATGGTGGAACGACTATGTGGTAATGGAGCACGAGGCCTCAGGTGTATACCCAAGTCTAGAACAAGATCAATCATGGTCTCAGCAATGGGAGGCAATGATGTAGGTGATGTCGTAGATGGTAATGTGGCCTCTAAGGCTGGAGATGTAGGTGATAATGGCAGGATGACATGTGGAGGAGAAGTCTCTAGGGGTGGTGTGGAATACGCGAGTGGTATGAAAGTAATAGAGAGGTGTGGAAAACTTGGTGTGGCAGAAAGTCTCTGCGTGCGCTTGAACTTCAATGGAATCACCGCTGAAGACGACTTCACAATCTCTCCCAATTAACCGACTAGGTCGACCAAGACCTCGCCTACCACCTCTTCCTCCACCTCGGATCGACTGCATCCTAACTACAATGGATGACACAGGAGGTCTGATGGATGGTCCATGTGACATAGATGCTGTGACACCCCTATCCTGGGGGTCCCTTTGACAACCCGGCCAACTCCGTGGAAACCAGATGGCTGGAGATCCCAATATCACACTCCATTTGTCTCAACATATTGAGACCTATTCCCCCATTTTTAATTCACAAATATAAGCGTAACATATGATGACGTTGAATTAACATTTATGTTCTTTTATATAACAAAAAGATATACATGAACTATATCCGTCTCTCATCCCATATACGGGTCAGCCACTTGCACTTAGACTCAGACTCTAAAGGGGGTCCCATGACGGGTGAGTAAAGCCCGGGAGAGCATAATTCCCATGCTACTCCTCACCAAAATGCAACATGTGCAATGACATACGTAAATACCATCAATCACATTTCATACAATTTATAACATATAAAGGGAAATGTTCTGCAGGTCATGCATGGAGATGTGAAACTCTCATGCTCACAACCTGAGTCCTAACCGACTCCTTCATACCTGGAATGCCAAGTGTGAAAACTAGTCGTCGGTGTTTAACCCAATGACTTAACCCATTAGACAACCCTCCAATCTTTAATTTATCAAATCATGATTTTTCAGGGCCACGGATTTTCGGGTTTTCACCATAGACGCCGCACACCTTTCCAACATTTTCGAACCTACATTGCCGAAGAAATCATGTCTAACCGTGGAATAAATATTTGAGTCTTTCACCCGGGGGATCTAACCTCAACTGCTCCACTCCAAAATATGTAATTTATCATTTTGATAATTTACACCCGCAGTCTCAATCTCGACTTCATTCCATTTTCTCTCGAGAGCTCTCACGTCCCATTCACCAACACCGGTGAATACCAACGGTGTAACTTCAATAACTTAATTCGACGAGATGTGACTGCGCATATGAAATGCATGATGCTTAATGTGATTTTCCTTCATGTTAGCATGTATATATGATGTTAAGATGAAAGATATACCCATGGACATTATAATTTTTACATATAATTTACATCCATGCAATCCATGTTAATAAATCAACTAGCATATATTAACATGATTTTTTTACACACAACAGTATGTTATTTAATATTTTACAATAATAACACACAAAATGACCCAAATCTTGGACCCACATAAATCATGACACCACTTGGTCCCTTCACGGTTTGTCATTGAATTATTGGGATACCAAAACACACCACAAAACCCAGATGATCACTCCTTGATCAAACCAACTCCGAACCCTCAAATCGAAACTGTTCGAAAACAGTCCTGAAATTTTAGCCTGGACTATCTGACAACAGTCCTGAAAATTCAGCCAGGACTGTCCAAAAATAGTCCCAAAAATTCCTGAAAATTCCTACACTTAGTCCAAAAAATTAAGGATTGAAATTTAAGGCCTTTCACGGCCTCTAAGCCAATCCCAAGCCATTAAATGACCTTTAGGTTAGAATTAACATAAGTATGAAAATTCCCTACCTCGTGGAGTTTGACAAAACTCCAAGATTTTGGCACCCACGTAGCCCTCGCTGCGTGGATCAACTTTGCCATCAACTCGACGAAACCCATATCCGATTTCGTGATAGCGAGAAATAATAAAAAAAATCTCTCTCTTATTCTCGTTCTCTCCATGCCCCTTTTTGGCATTTCTTTTTATTTTTTTGTTTTTATCCTTTTATTATTATTATTATTATTATTTTGGATACATGGTTCATATTATTTTATTCGGGTCCGTTTATACTATTAAACAATTTATTTCTTTTCAGTTCACTTTATTTTAAATGAACTTAGCTCAAGCCATTTCTTGACTTCCGAGATTTTCGTAAAAATCTCGTCCCTAAAGTCATTGATGACTTATTACCCAGAAAATCGTAGTACCTTCGATTGCTTCGTAATTCGACTTAAATTTTTCTGTCACTAGATTTCACGAGACGAATTTAACTCGCGCAAATTGCTTTCGGCCATCCGAGATCTAGAGAATTTTCTAGGCTTCCCTGAACCCTTTTGGCAATTTATTATTTTTATTATCATTTTACCATTTTTGAAAATTTCTAATTTTCCCGGGTTTTACAGATGCCTCCTCATCTTGTGCATCGATGTGCTGATCCTCTCCAATTAGATGTAAAACTTATGAATGTCGTACAACAAGCTTGAGGAAGCCCCATGAGATATAGTAGCGATCTCTACCATCCCAGATATATATATATATATATATATATATATATATATATATATATATATATATATATATATATATATATATATATATATATATATATATATATATATATATATATATAAAACCAAACAAAAGTAAATGTCTACTCTATGCATTAAATATTGGAATAATTTAGAATTTAAAGACGCCATTTACCAACAAGTGATGCTGCTGTCAGATATGGTACTTCATTTGATCCCTATGGAGTGGTGGTGTGATCAAACGTTGTGTAATACGTCGATACCACTCTATGTATGGATCATGGAAGTCCATAATACTAGCCATAAGAGGTGATGTGACGATCCTCTTTACACGTGTAGCTCGTAAGGCGATGTATGGTGCATGATATCTCTCCCAATCGTACTTGTGGCGTCCTTGTCTGTTAACTAAATGTAACTCTTGATCTAACGAGCAAGATAGAGGTATCCCTTGATGAAGGTCGAAATGACGCAAGACTTGCTCTGGACGATGCCACTCTATAGTGTCTATATGCTTATTGAATTTTCCAACTTCATTTGCTAAAGCTGCTCTGCACATCAAATTCTTTAAGGTTTTATCTTTGAATCGATTCATAAAGTTGCTTGCAAGATGACGCATGCAAATCCTATGATATGCATATGGTTCAGTCCCACCAAGATGAACATTAGTCATTGTTGCCATAACGTTTGGATGTCTGTCAGCTATAACATAAAGTCCCATCCGTTGAGTTACCTTGTTTCTAATACATGCCAAGAACCATCCTAAGCTATCAATATTCTCTCTTTCTGTAATAGCAAATGTTAGTGGAAACAACTGATTATTTCCATCACAACCCATAGTAACTATTAATGTGCCTTTATACTTCCCATACAACTGTGTACCATCAATACTCAAGATGGGTTAACAATGATTGAATCCTTCAATAGATGGATGAAACGCCTAGAAAACGCGTTGAAATACCTTGGTGTTATGCATATGACTATAAAATGTTTTCCAAGTTACAACACATCTAGGATTTGCCTGCTCTAATGCCATGAAGAAACATGGTAGTTCTGCATATGACTTATGGAAGTACCCAAATAAGATTGTAAGTGCTTTATGTTATCTAGCTAATGCCTTCTTGTATGATATTTCATATCCAAATTTCTCCATAATGGTTGCTTGGATAGTAGCTACTGACAAAGTGAATTGTGCCTTAATCATTGCCTTCCTTGATATGATCAAAGAACCAAGTCAAGTCTAATTGATGGTCCCGATTCAAGCAAACATTGACACAAGTATGTGGACCTTTATACTTATTGATTGTGAAGAAAGATGTATCTTTCACAACCATAGTATAAAGCTTCCATGTACATTGACACTCCTCGACCTTATTACATCTTAACACTAGTAATTTTTTTGAAGATGCAACAACCACATACTGTTGGTGTGCTTTAATAGAGTACAACTTAACAACATCTTGCAAAGCAACTTGAAGTAAAAACTGAAGCACAAACAATTCTCACTTGAGTTTGCAAAGATTATAGTTCACCCATGGAGTCCAATTACTTGGAAACAACATTACCAAAGTTTTCCACATTTTCAAACCGAGGTGTATGATGCTGGGCACACTACTAGTTCCCTCCTCGCTTGGGGTCCTCAGGATCTAGGTTATTTGAGACATCACAACTTGGCACATCCATTGAGAGATATCTCCCTTGCTCATTCTCCAAAAGTTGGTTAATAGTTAAGAAAGATGGAACATGTGCATCAACTTGAACATATCCATCTCCATCACTTTCATTGTCACCATCTTCATCTCCTGCTTTATCTTCACAATCTTGATTATCTTCGTTTACTTCACATCTATCAGTTACAGCAATTGGAGCGCTACTAGGCCTACACCCATAGTCTAATACCTTAACATTAAAATTTCCTCCAAGTAATAAATTTGTGTAAGTATCAGCTGATTGATTCACTTGTGGCTTAACACGCACTAGTTAAACATATAATTCAATTTCCTCAATTCCAGCTGTGTCAACTGATTTCAACATTCGGTACACACTATTGTTATCCCATATTGGACAATGTTGAAACCTATTTCCGCTTTTCAAAGGATACTTACAAGTGAGGACTAATTTAAACCTTTCTTCATCAATACATGTCCTTGAGTATATCATAGCTAATAGCTGATCATATGTGCAATCAATCGGTACATCCAAAGGCACAATAACAGCTTTGTTCCCTACATATTTCACATATGTTTAAGTCCTTTCAGTTTTTCCATTATAAAAACATATGACGGGAATAGTGGAGTCACACATTATTTACCTACAAAAAATGTCATTCATAAGATAATATCATTACCAAAGTTATCTTACAAAACAAACATACCAAGTGAAATGCCAATTGTTACAAAAACCATGAACCAAAAAGGCCCTTGTGTTTATACTAGGTATAATGAAAATATGTATAAAAAACATGTCAGGGTCAGAGATGAGTCATTTTAGCTTTCTGGATCGTGAAGTATCAGATTTTTCTTTTAAATATACTCTTCGAGTGCCTTTTTTCCAAATCGGTAGCTTGATACATACTTTTCATACCCTTGGGAAAAATATATATGAAGCTACCTATTTGGAGATAAAGGCAAAAAGGGTATGAAGAATGGGAAATACATGGTTAAGAGCATGTCAGGGAAAAATAATTGCCTTTCAGGTAGAGGTAGCCCCTTAACCAACTGTAGGTATTGTTGGGACTTTGATCGTCGGATCCCCCGAATGTCAAATTATAAGGGTCTTGATCATCAAATTCCTTGAGCATCAGCAATGCAATGTGAACCTACAAAAAAGGCGTTCCGACGGTGATGGGCTGACCGCCTCCGATGATTAAGTCAGCAAAAGGTGTGGAGAGGGAGAAGAGAATATGGGTAGTTAGAATTGATTACCTTCCCCAGTGGGGGATCTTTCCGACTTATAGGGTTCGGTTCACGAAATCCCCTCCTTCCTTCTCCAGGTAGGATTTTATCTCCACCTAGTTTAAGGGAGGAAAACTTCTGTTCCTTATCGATGACTAGTTCTTCCTTATCGGGGATTATTTTTCCCTTTTTCAGGATTATCTCTCCGAGGAGTAAGGGATTTAGAAACTGGAAAATCCGCTGATAATATCGCCCTCGTGGATTTTCCGCTTCTAGATGCTTATTCGAAACATACTTCCCATATGGGATAGAATCCCCATATGGGGTAGAATGGCCAATTGGTGGACTTGAAGTCCTAAGTGGGCCGCGTCAAATAAGCCTAGAAAGAGTTTGTCCTTGCTTTCCCGAGCGGCATCTATAGATTCTCCCGTCTGAGAAATGTCTGCCTAGTCTTGGTGAGGCGAATGGAATTGGGCTGTTTCACAACAGGGGCCTAGCGGGCCCTGAGCTCAATGAGTACCGGATCCCAGAGATCATGGTACTCATAATGCCCCCATTTTCCTCTGGTTGGAGTTTCTGTGCTATTTCAGCCGTGGGAAAATATCGTGGTTTCAAATGTTAAATGTTGAGAGTTGAAAGGTTTGCGAAAAATGATTAGGGCATTAAATGCGCTCGGAGGTGACGCTTGCGTGTGTTTAAGGCGCATAGGAGACGCACGCCCCCCAATGTCCATCTTATGCGTCTCATTCTGACGGCACATTTAATGCGTTTGTCGACTCCCTTCCCCTATAAATAGGGATAGTGGTCAAAATTGTTGGTTTCCTTTACGTTTTCTAAAAAGGTTTTCTTTTTCTTTTGATTCCTATACTTCATCCTTCTCTACTCTTCTGCAAATTTTCCTTCCAAAGGATTCGTTGGAGACTCTTGACATTTCGACAACTTTTGACTTTACAGTGAGTGTTTGCAACTCAAACATTTTCCACGTCGTTGGTTTGCTTGAATGTCTCCATGGTTGGAGGTGTTTTATTAAATTTAAAGAAGGTTTTTGGTTTACTCTCTTTAGGTTCTAGCCTTGGTGGATAGTTAAATCCTTAGGGGAGATTTCTTTTTTTAATTTTTGCTTCATGGACCTTAAGTCGAATTTCCTTCTTATATATATATATATATATATATATATATATATATATATATATATATATATATATATATATATATAGAGTATATATATATATATATATAGATATTTTTTTATTTTTTTTATTTTTTATCTGCTTGTAAAATGACAAGAGGTCACGAAGAGGTTTTGACTAGTCTGGTTGGGCGTATGAGGGGTACCCTGCGGGAAACGCCTACTGCAAGCAGTCTAGTTGCTGCCATATATGTATAGGAACTGAGGTTATACAACCAAATTCCTATCGAAATCAGTTTGGAGACATTAGACGGCATGGCTACAACAACTATTGGGGAGGCGGAGAATGCCGTCTATTTTACACAGGAGTAGTTTGCTATTAGGCTTCCCCTCCCCATTCCATCGCTGGTGAATCAATTATTGCACTTTACCCGGGCACCTCCTGCACTCATTCATTTGAATGCTTTTCGGATTTTGATGGGTTGTTGTGTGCTGAACTCTCTTTACCAGCTGGATATCTCGTTGGTGGAGATATGCTTTATTTACACTTTGAAACTTGGGATTGGGGGCCGCCTTTCCATGTCGGCCCATAGTCCCCGACTACAATTCGTAACTAGGCTCCCTAACTCCCCTAAGACGGAGGCAAAGGGGGTCATCCTGGTTAAGGGCCCGTGGTATGAAATCCCTGGCTCTCTAAGGCTTTCTTTCAATTTGAACTAGTCCCTTACGTTCCTGGGTTTGTCTTCATTCCTGTTTTTGTGCATCTTTACTTCCCTAGGTGGTAGGTGTATTGACATACCTATATTCTTGATGATTTGTAGATAGGCATAGACGAGGTCGACTGGTTAACTAGGTGGAGAAGGCGAGGCTAGGTCCCATCTGTCGGTTGTTGGAGATCACAAAGAGGGAGCGCCATCACGAGCTCCTTTTATTTGAAAAGAACCTGTAGGATTTGGGTGCCAGTCCTTTCCCTTACATAGTGCCTATCCTTCCTCGTACTTTACCTAGTAAGGTCTTCAAAGGCGAGCATTTTGTTCTTGCTGACCTTTTGAAGTAGCTGCCCGAAGGCTCTACTCAGGCGGAGGCAATTCTGAAGCCCCTTGTCTAGCTAGATTATCTACCTTTGGCTGTGTAAGACCCCGAGTTTGCTCCCCAAGCGGTGACAAAGAAGAAGAAGTCCGGGTAGGCGAAAGATGCTGGTGAGGGACTGGAGGGGTTTGTGGACTGGACGAATCCAGCAGTTAGCCAATGGATTGAAGAGAGAGAGGCTGAAATGTCTGGCCTCGTCGTTGGATTTTCTATACGGATGCTCAAGCAAGCTGCCAATGCTCAAGAGGGGACCACACCCAGCCTTGAGGTTTTAGGAGACGAACGTTCTAGGCCGTCTAGATTTGATGAGGAGGTCCAAGTTGCTCTGACTATGATCGTTGTAGACTTGCTAGAACGAGTCCTTGAGGCCTCGTCTACTGTTGAGTCTCGCCCAAGATGCCTCTCGAAATGCTTATGCAGCGCTAGAAGATGAGGTTCCAGCCGAAGAATTTCCCTGTGTTGACGATGCGTCTATCAAGGCTTCACTTGTTGAAGCGATCGATGCGACGCCACCGTGGGCCAGACGGGCCCTTTTTGCGATTGATGGTGCCCGAAGGCCCCCTGATAGGCTGGTGCTCAATTTGTATATTGATCCACTGGAGTGGGCTAGGCTTATGGAGGATGTGTCGGCTCCTGACCAAGAAACTGCCCGGTTACTCATTAACTACTAGAGGCCTTTCGACCAGAGGTACCCTTCCATTACGCACATGAGCGATCTTTACCCTCACAGCTTCCGCGTACTGGCGATGGCTCGTGGGGAGGAACACTCCATCTCCTTCCACGTCAACCTGGATAAGAGGTCCTACAAGCGCGTGGCTGAGGATAGGATGTATATGTGCAACCATGACTTTGATGAGATAGTCGAACTGGTATGGCCGAACCTTTGATGTTTGACTATTTGTTTTGATGTTATGATTTCTTTATAATGTTCTCTCTTTTTAGGTTGCGATGACTCTTAGGAACATTGAGTGCCAGCACAGGGAGCTTCGCCGTAGGCTAAGGGATGCCAAGAGGTTGCGGCTCTATGACTAAGCATTTGCCTCCGAGCACCACGCCCTCGAAGAGTCCCTAGGCAAGGTCTAGTCCTGGTCTAGACATTAGGAACAAAAGGCCAAGGAGGGCTCTGAGAAGGTGGCGGGTACGGAAAAAGAGGGAGATGAGGCTAAGGAGGAAACTCAGGTTGCCCGACTAGTAGTTGTCTCAGCTGGCGACTGATGAGTGCCTAAAACACTCATATTATACTCGCGTCGGTCTTTCATCTTTTCGTTTATTTGATAGTAATTTTATAGTTTTTGTGGCTAGACCGACTCTGGTGTCCTGTTTGGATGCAGCATCGAATAAAAGAGCAATTTTTGAAAGCAATTTTTGGAGCAATGGGGGATCGAGAAAGGAAGCGATCGTCATCGTCAGGACGTCCCAATCGCCACGACGCTCTGGGTCAACAATGCAGGTCATCATGGAACGTCAGCGACGCCTCAACGTCGCACGTCACCGAGATCTGAACCCTATCATTTAAAGTACGAATGACTCATAAATCGAGGAGAGACATGCACGAACTAAGGCACGGAATTCAGAGCAGAGTGACACGTAGTTCGAGGAAGGCCCGATTTGTACTGCTTTCTATTTTTGGATATTAGAATTATGTTTTTAATAATAAACATTTTGATCATTTCCACTACAAAGATAGTTCTAGATTTATTTCTGTGGTTATATTGAACCTCGGTCATATGTTGATGGATTAAGTTTGATCTTTTATATTATTCAGCTTGTTTATCACCTGTTACATCTCGCTCTATTTCTCGTAGTTCACCATATGATAATGTTCACAACATTAGCATAATCACACCGGAGATCCGAGATTCGGAGAGACGGAGGCTTCATGACTAAGTGTAGCAGCCTTCGCTGATTCGTGAATAGAGATATTCCGATCCCGAAGGTGGCATTTGAGGTTAGAACGTTTACATCGCTGACATCGAGTTGAGATAGAGATATACTCAAACTCTGACCATGAGATAGGCAAGATATACTCTCGAGAGGATATCTTGTAAGCAAGATCACCCGCCATCGACAAAGTATAAATACATTGAATAATAATATTTTTGAAGAAATAATCCATTAAAGTGATGTGGGGAGATATAACTCTAGGCTTCAATACTCAGCAATTCATTAGAATCATTAGTTTAGTCACCCTTATATACTTAAATTCTTGCCTTAGAATCATCTATTCGTATACTATCTAAAAGCAGAATCCTTTTAGAGTCATTACACTGGCCCATGGATCTATTATCCATTCACGAGTACACTATATTACTTGGGGCAACGTGGTGCACTTCATACACATAGGCGTACATTTTACACAATGCTGCCGCCCGTTTGTTTTTAAGGCCATGTCGGGGACAGTTTAAATTGATATGAGAATTAAGCAAATAGATATTACTCAAATTTTCTTTATTTTTGTTTTGTTCTATCTTTACAAGTGTCGGTAATTTGGTTTTTGTTGGTTCGTGTTATTGCAAAAGGTAGGTTTCAAGAAGGCACGCGACATCGAAATCAAACTAACTAACACCCGTTTCGATCCCGGGAGTCAGAGTTATTTCGCACAGACAAGGCGAGAACAGAGAATGTATCGTATTAGAAATCCAATAGTCATGGAAAACACTGAAGAACAAGATCTTGGCATTGAACAGACTGAACTAATAAGAGAGGCTTAAATAGGAATCACTAAGGAATCGGGCGCCCAAAGCATTTATACACCCGTGATGATCCTTCATGCTATTAGGATGAGTTCAGACATACCAATTTCAACCGAAGTGTTCGGGACAAATTATTAGATCTGCCACCTATTCAAGCAAATAATTTCTGAATTGGAAGTCAATACAAGACAGACAGCTTTAGAATATCTTATTCCATGGACTACCCCATGAGAACCCGAACATGTACTTGACTAACTTCCTCAAGCTCACATAATTATAAAGTACAACTGAGTTAATACAGCTCGTGTCAAGGCTATTCCCACTTTCACTTGGAGATAGAGCTGCTAATCAAGTTAACTGGCCAACCGCCGTATTCAATCACTACATGGAATGACTTAGTGCAAAATTTCGACTAAGTTCTTCACCTTTCGAAATGCACAACTTGTGCAAGAGATCAATACTTTCGACAATTGGGAGGAGAACCTCGCAAGCATGGGACAAGATTACTTAATTATTATGAAGTGCCCACACCACCGATCGACCAGATGGATGCAAGTCCACACCTTCATAATGGTTTGAGAAATGCAACTAGAACAATGATTGATGCTTCAAATGGAGGAGCACTCCATGAAGAAAAAACCACGCATCAAGCTTATGAAATCTAGGAAGACACACACCAACACTAATCAATACCAGAAGAAGGCCACACTGTAGAACACGGTGGGTGGCATGATAATGAGGTCCTTAACAACCGTGAATCATGTGGCACAAATGATCAAACAAATTTAAATAGGCAAAAGAAGTGAACAAAGAATGCCATACGCATTCACTCCACGGGAGTTGTGTGAATTCTCGTGGAGGACAAGACAATAGTTAATGAAATGTCGGCCAGAAACTCCTACTATAGAGCAAGCCTAAAGACGCGTCGAGGTTCAATCGTAATCAATCGTCAAAGAAGAAGACCGTATGGGGAAACAGCTTATCGCATCGTAACTGTGGCCAAGGGTGGCGAATAATCAAACTTAATAATCGAACAATCAAGGGTACGGATGGCTATCAATCATAACAATATGCCATCGAATCGAAATAGTGAACCAACCTCCGAGAAAAGTCGATTTAGAACAAGCTTCAGACAGATGTTAACTTCCCACTCGAGCGAGAATGAGACTAGCAAATGATGCAAAGAAGAAGGAACCCACCAACAATCAAGCAAAGACAATGAGAAGTTCGGGAGGCACAAATGGGCCAAATGGCAAACTTACCTGATTTAAAGACAAATCGGTCCACTGCCAATCAGGTAAACCCAAGATTCAGACTAGAATGAGCATGTTAAAGGGGCCATGCCGAGAAGTGGGAAAGAATTGTACACAAAGAACCCCCACGTAGAAACGCCAGGACTCCGAGAAGGCTTGGTCTGCCCAGTAAAAGATGATGATAAAGAACAACCTCCGTAAGAAAGTCACCATCGAGAACTCCTCTATCAAGCAAAGTGTCAAAGATACTAGCCTTTACCCACAAATGCCTCAAGAAGCATAAACTAGATACAATTTACTAAATTCATGGAAAGGTGCTTACACATAAATATCCCGCTTGTCGATGCCCTGAGCGCATGCCCGCTATGTAAAATTCATGAAAGACATTCAACCCCATAAGAGAAGATTAATGATTTCTCAAACAAAGGAACTTAACCCGAGGAATGCACATCCTCTCGTGAGGAAGCCGCCACGTGGGCTCAGATGACCAAAAGCGCTTCACTATCCCTCGCACAATCGGGAAATGCTATTTTCGAAAGAGCGCTATGTGACTGGGTGCGCATTAATCTTATGCCCTGTCCATTTTCAAGCCGCTTGGGATTAGAGAAGCCCGCTCGACCACAAATACTCTTCAAATTTTGTAGACGATCTTTAGCTAATCCGAGAGGGATAATGGAAGATGTCTTAGTTAAGGCTTCCATGTTTATCTTTCCAAATAGATTTCATTTGTTGGGACATGGAGGAAGATAAAGAAATACCAATAATCTCGAAGACCATTTTTGCAAATCAAGGGTGGCAATGATTGATGCACAGGGGCGAACTGAATGAGAGTACAAGAAGAGGAAGTAAAGTTCAACGTGTTTGAAGCAGTGAGACACCCAAAGTAAAGTGATACTCGCTTCATGGCCAAAATGGTCGAGGCTGAGAGTGTCTAGCCAAAGTGGTCTCACCGACCCTTGGAGACCAGCCTTATGGGAGAATGAGTCCGAGAACTGAGCGAAGAGTGCTAGTAAGAATATGTCAAATGGATGGACTCTTTCACACAATAGACTTAAATACTTCAATCTCTCAAGTAGGAGTTAAACGCCGTCCCATCGATCGAGCAAATCCACCCAAGATGGAACAAAACCTCTACCTAGCCATCTGAAGTATATGCATACCTTGGGGTAGAATCTACACTACCAAGGATCATTCTCAAAGATCTTCGGGATCGCACCAGAGGAAGAGAAGCTATTGAGGTCCTTCGAGATCACGTACATGCACTCCTGACGGTCTCTAGTCGATCTAAAAGGATCTGGTCCTTCTATGCATGCATCAGATTTTATTAAAATGATTATAACTGAATGGGAAGCAGAGGAGGTTAAATCCATTAATAAGAGGTAGTCCCAAAGAGGTTCTAAAATGGCTGATATCATTTATCCCATTTCTCGTATATGTACGGTAAGCCTGCTTCAGGTAGTGTTTAAAAGTGAGAACAATCACATCACTGAAAGAACATCTTACCGCCGCCTAGAACAAAGCATCGTGAGAATTTCAATGATTTATCGGGAAGCCGAACAAGGCCAATTAAAAGATCACTTTCCATTGTCGTTTAGATCGATACTCGATCGACAGCTCTGCTATGAATATTATTGTTGATGGATATCTTAAGTACAACCAAATGTTATAGCTCCTGAAGATCAGGAGAAGACAACATTCACCTGTCCTTATGGTACATTGGCATTCCGGCGGATGCCCTTTGGACTGTGCAATGCACCGGGTACTTTTTAGCGATGTATGATGGCCATATTCTCCTACATGGTGGAAAAGACAATTGAAATCTTCATGGACGATTTCTCACAATGGGAAATTACTTGGTCAAATTGTTTAGAAACTGAGAGTCAGCATCAAAGAAGATGTGAAGAGAGCAACTTAGTACTAACGGGGAAAAGTGCCATTTCGCTATACAAGAGGGTATTGTCCTCGACACTGGATCTTAAAGAGGGACAGGTAGATAGGGCTAAGATTTGTTAATCAGAAGTTACCCACCCTCGTCTATGAAAAGGGATCAAGTTTTCTAATACGCTGGATTCTATAGGCGGTTCATCAAAGATTTTTCACAGATTGCAAAACCATTGTCTAACCTCCTAGTCCATGATCCCATTCAGCCTGATTCAAGTAGTTGTTTGCATGCATTCTCGTGTTGAAGGATAAATTGGTTTCTGGCCCTATCATTGTGGCACTGGGACATCCTTCCCATTTGAATCATGTGTGACGCCAAAGGACTTCGCGATTGGGGCAAGCCAAGAACAGAGAAAATCTTTCAAGTAATCTACTATACTAAGAGAACCCTAAATGATGCTCAAATAAACATGCCAATTAAGGTAGAAAGAGCCGCTGGTCACTGTGTTTGCTTTTGATAAGTTCAAAGCCATATTTGATTGGCAACAAAAGTCGCAGTACACCACTATTCTCGCCATTATACTTGGATGATCAAGAAAGATGCAAAACCCCGATTAATTCGATGGGTCCTATCGCTGCAAGAATTCGACGTAGAGATTAAAGACAAGAAAGGCACTGAAAACCTAGTGGCGCAATTTTCACATCTTTCACGACCGGGAAGGGGCTAGGGGATGATGTTCCAAAGAATGATGAATCTCCGCACGAGAAACTCTTGGTTATTGTGGACAAGAGGGCAGCCCTCGTTCCGATTTTGTGAATTATCTGTGGCTAAAGTAGTCCCTCCGGAATTTAACTATCGCGTAAAAGTGTTTTTCGCACACCTTAAACACTACTACTGGGAGGAGCCAATTCCTTACGCATACCCCATACGACAGTCATAAGGAGATGCCGAAGATGAAATGCAGCATTCTAAACCATTGCTCACTTCTGTACCGCAGGGGCGGACACTCTCAGGCCAGAGAAATAGTGCCATGTGCTTCAATCGGTTTTTGATCGTCTACTTATTTAAAGATGCTCATCAATTCAAGCTCCCACTTCAGGATAAATGTCACCCATCGGGGAACATTCTAGAAAAGGACGAGCCACCCATGCATCCCATTTCGAAGAGGAATTGTTTCACTATGGGATAGATTTCATGGGACCATTTCCCCGCATCATACAAACAACTTGCCATTTTGTTGGCAAGAGACTATGTCTCAAAGTGGGTAGAAGCACCCTACACGCACTAATGATGCCAAGGTTGTGGCTCACCTCATAAAGAATATATTCTCATCGCTGAACTCCTCTTCATTTCGATCACAGATAATGGTACCCATTTCGCAATAGTAATGATAAGGTTTGCAAAGATGGGGCACGCCACATCAGACATCTCTGCATACCACCCACAAATACGAATCCGACAAGCAGAGGTATCAAATCGAGAAATCATTTATACCTCGAGAAGACGCTTACGCTCCAGAAAGATTGGTCTAAAAAGACGGATGACGACTCCGGGCATACCGCATAAACATTTAAAACTCCTCAAGTATGTCACCGCTCGCACTGTTTATGGCAAGCCGCACATCTCCAAGAGAATGGAGCATCGAGCCTATTCGGCCACCGACAAGCAAACATGCATAACATATCATAGCGAGAAACGACTGCTCAACTCGGGCCGAACTGCATCAATCGTAACGGTAAGCGTATGAAAACGCCCATCATGAAAAGACTAAAGCCCATACTTACAAACACATCACCGTAGCGAGTTCACAAATGACAACAAGTTCTTCTATTCACCCCGCCTAAAGTTTTTTCCGTAAACTAAGTCTCATGGTCCTGGTTTTTCATTAGCTGACCAAGGTCTTTTCACACGGTGCGTAAGCCACATCTTGGAGAAAGGCACATTTACACACCACCCAACGAATAGTCAGACATGAGGCGCAGCTCTCGCATACAAAATCATCTCAGACAAAGAAGAGACAAGATGTGAAGAAGATCTATAGAGTCTCTGCCCCCAGAAAGCACATTACACTCAGTGGTCGTCGAGCCTAACTACACAAACATAGCGCCTCGAGGCAATCCAAGTGTTTCTTGAAACTTTTCCTTTTCTTAGTTCAAATTTCATTGTTTATTTTCAAAGAATATGTATTTCAGCTTTCTCCTGAATCTGTTTCTACTTGTTTGTTTAATTTCAAAGAACCTGAAATGCATGGGGAGGATCGTCTGCCGTGCATTACAAGTCCATATGTCATGGCATTTATGAGGGCTTCTTCGATCAAGAGATCATCACTGTGCACAAATTTATTATCGATCCATAGCTTCCGTTTCACGTCAGATTGTGGACCCCCTCCACGTCGCGATCGTGGTCTCCGACGCCCAAAACCGATGTCGAAACGCAGGCAAATGTACGCCTATGTGCAAGAAGCACTGTCGCCCCAAGTAATATAGTGTGATCGTGGGTACTGACATCAATCCATGACAAAAATGACTACAGTTGCCCATAGATAGTATCCGAATAGATATCAAAAGAATTCAAGTATATGAAATTTGACTAAACTATCGATTCAATGAATTGGTTGTTATTTAGTATTATATCTCCCCGTCACTTTAATGGATTATTTCCTTCAAAATATTATTCATAATATTTATACTTTGTCGATGGCTTAGGTGATCTTACTTCATAAGATATGACCTCTCGAGGTATATCCGCTCTATCTCATGAACAGAGCTGGAGTATCTCTATCTCAACTCAGAGATTCACATGATGCTTAATGCCAATCTCAAATGCCACCTTCGTATCTAACACTTAATCACAGAACTCAACTGGTTGTCAAGCCACCCAGATCCCTCGGAAAACCTCATCTCTAACTGATTCAAGCAGACATGCTAATGTTGGCCATATCATCATATTAAATTGAACTACGTAAATGTGAGCAAGATGTGACAAATTTGATAACAACTAAATAAATATAAAAGATTCAACTTAATCCATCAATGATATGATGTTCAATATAACCCTAGAATAAATCTAGAACATACTGATGAAAAGATAAAATTTTTAGTATTAAAACATAATTCCAATATCCAAAAATAAGAACAGCATAAATCCCTGCACTTTCAAGTCTCAGGTCACCTCATCTGAATTCCGTGCCTTCGCTTTGTCGCCTCTTCCTTGATTTCGAGTCATTCAGATGAATTATTGTGGTTCAGATTCCCGAGTCGATCGCCGCTGACGCAACGCCGCGACGCTTTCCATTTGTTGACTTCGTATTGACCCGACGTCAAGATGTTGGGGCGTCATGACGGACGTCATGACGTGATGCACGCTTCCCTTTGCCTCCGATCCCCATTGCCCTAAAATTGCTTTCAAAGTTGCTCTTTCGCTTCAATGCACTTATTCAAACCGTGACACTCAAGTCGTGGGTCTAGCCACAAAACTATAAAATTACTATCAAATAAACGGTAAGATGAAAAAGACCACGAGTATAATATGGTCGTTTTAGCACCATCATTCTCAACTTAGTTTCTTGCTTGTCCAAGCAAGAACCGACTCTAAATGTGACACACACCCGACTCCACGAAATTAACATCAAGACCGTGTTGCACATGCCGAGAACAGGATCATTTTGATCGCTTCACACCGTCAGTCGCTTTGCTCAAAGTTCACAAAATGCATACGATATTTGACTCTTAAAACTCGATTGAAATAGGTAGAAGTGGACTCAGGCACCAAATCCCATGATATTCAAAAGCCTTCCCAAAGTCTCTACGTGTTTATAATGAATGACCCCAAAGATATGCCTAGTTCGACACCCCCAAACTTGAGCTCAACTCACCTATTTGGAAGAAGCTAACTAGAAAAGGATAGGAACGCACCCATTTTATTCATGACCAAATACCTAGAAACTTCCTACGTACCTAAAATAAATGGAAGAAAACCTAGTGCCAAGAAGTTTTAGCCGAGTGTTCTTCAGAAGGATCCATATCAGACTCCTGCACCAATGTTAAGGGCACCAAAGATTAAATTCTTCAAACTTCACCTAACACTCAACCAAAACTCAAGGCCCTAGGTTGCATGAATGATCCATCTTCGGCCCCATGTACGCGCTTGATTCGTGCCACGCAGTCAGAGCTAAAATCAACGAAAATTTATATACTTGGTGTTCTCCTCACTCACTTAGTCACTAACGCAGCTTAGTGGTCTAGGTCAACACGGGATGGGGTTTTCATCCTAAGAATGATTTGCATATGTAAAAGGTGCGCTTTCTATTTGGACTTTTTCGATTTTTGTTTCAAACAAAGGGAAGTAGTTTAACCGTCGAGAAATTGTAAAACCGAAAGTGAAGTGAAAAGTTAACTTGGAAGATTTAGGTCACCAACTTAACTTAGTAAGCAAACAAGTGTCCTCGGTTTTATCCTCGTTGCTATGACAAGCAACCTATAGTCCAAGCCACAACCTGATTCATGTTTAACTAGCAAACTCTCACCCTAAAATCAACTCCTATTTGAGTCAACACAAGATAACATGCACTATGGACCTTTACGCTTGAAACCCTAACATTAAATATCATTTCAAAGGCTCATAAAGACCATCTAATGCACCATAGTGCATCTAGCAATAAGTATGCACTCAGATCCTAAAGCATGGTGGCATCGCCAAATCACTAACATTCAATGCTATTCAACCATATTTTGAGAAGATAGTACATAAATACAAGATCAGAATCCTTTTTAACACAAGAGGACAACCTACATATGCCCCACCACCTCAAGCTCAGCTTCCTTCCTCTTCAAAAGAAAGAGGCTAGGCCACATCTCTTGAGCTGTCATCCTCAAGAGGGTGTCAAGTGTCAAGAAATAAGAGGAAGAGGAGAGAGAAGCAGAGAAAAACCCTAACTAAACTAGCGCCTAGACTTTATTTACAAAAATAAAAACTTACCAAAAATTTCTCCCTCACTCTTGCTTAGGGTTACAAAATGGGAGGGGCTTATATAGGCCACCCAATGTGTAATACCATAAAGCCTAACAATTTGGCTAAATTTAGGGACAAGGGAGTAATACACCAAAATTGAAGTCGGTTTGCATTAATAACAAAAGTGTGACAAGACAGTGAATTTCAATGAATTTCGCTAAGGCATACAAATTTCGCTAGGCAGCGAAAATTTCGCTAGCTAGCGAAATCACCAAGAGATAGTGAAATTAGGAATTTTCGCTAGGCAGTGGCAATTTCGCTAGCTAGCGAAATTTCGCTAATAGCGGAAATTCTTGTAATGCGAAAATGCAGAATTTCGCTAGGAATAGTGCTAAGCGAAAATTTTGAATCTAGCGAAAATTGGCGATTTCGCTAAGATTGAAATTTTATTGGGTTGCGAAATTTCCCGCGATCAATGAGAATTTATGCAATCTTAGCGAAATTCACCAGGTGCGATCTTCAACTTTGCATTGCCTCCTGTCCTCTATTGCATTGATTTTTCTTCACTTTGCCTTCATTCTCTCTTTGATTTATGGTTTGTTTGACGGCTGACAATTGAGTTCAATCTTCATGATTCATCATATGTCTCGATATCGAACTCCCCAATGCGCGAACACCTGCAAAAGCAACCAAAATAACCTCTAAATGGCATAAGTGATACTAAGAAAGAACTTGAACACTTCAATTGGCATAAATGGCATGATTAGTGCAAAAAGCACTGAAACCTATTTAATATAGGGTTCAAAAATAGCACTTTTTGGGTACTAATCACTTTATTTGAAACGTTGCTAGTCCCTTAGCAATGCAAAAACTAAAAGGATATGTATGCAGTGATTTTCAAAAAGTTTATGATTCAAAAAGGGGTATGTACATATAAACATTGTCTTTAAACTGAAAAATGGACACGAGTTTGGCTTAAACATGAAAGAGCAAAACCATACAAGAACAAAATTTTTTAAAGGTCGATAGTAGTTCCATGATTCTCAACTTGAATTTCCAGAAGTCTAATGGTTCTTTATATAAATAGCCGTTGCAAAATTTGTCCACGACTGCTTGACATGGCCTTAAGTTGTTGAACAACCTAGATAGGGCTAGTTACTTTTCCTTATTTCTTTATTCAACTATATTGTAGGGTGCGATGCTTAAGATTGACTTCACGAAGTCGGGTGTAGCGGATCCTTGGAAGATGACTCCTGACGATTAAGGTTTAGGGCATCAAGCGAAAAGGGTCCTTGACCACAAACTCTGAGGCTTCTGGACTCACGAATGACTTGAAAAATCAAGCACCTACAAATCGTTAGACTCTACCTAACCACCCATTATAACGAACACTAAATCGATGACTCCCGACGATTAAGGCTTAGGGCATCGGGTTTCAAGAGCTTTTCGCCATACACCCACCCGGTCGGAGTGCTCGGGTTTCAAGGCAAAACTTCCACGACTTAATTTTCTTTTTCTTCTTTTCTTTTTCTTTTCTTTTTTGCTTTTTCTTTTCTTTTCCTTTTGGAAGACAACATTGGTCTTAGTATGGGTAACATGAGCCTATCTTAGGTTTGCCCAAACATGCATGCCTAGGCTAGGCTATACAAGCGAAAGTAAACAAATTCCGCGGCTTATTGAAATAATCTGGAGTGCGGTGTGTGAATTAGCATAAGGAGAAATTTTCAAGTTGAGCATCTTGGAACTTATTTGACCAAAAGCGTATCAAGCATGGAAATTTGTTCTAACATAAGAGTGACAAACATAGTTCTATTCTCGACAAAAGGCAATTTCAATTGTCGATTTAGGCAATTCAATTGTCGATTTGAAGCAATTCAATTATGATTAGGCAATTCAATTGTCCACTTGAAGACAAAAACAATTACTTAAGAAGGATATGCAAATGTAGAAAAAAACAAAATTTTAACATTCAGGACATGTAGAGCATGGAAATTACCTTTAACCGGCTCCTCAAGTATGGTGGGGATTGTAGGATTCGGGGGAGTCGATGAAAATTTCCTCCTGTTTGGCTTCTTTGCACCACATAGGGTTTCACCCTCTGTCCATTAACTTTAAACACCTTTGTTATCATGCGGATTGATTAGATCCTCTTTGAACCATTGGGATGCACGTTGGACAATGAATGGACACATCCGCCATTGACTTGACTTTCACGGAAATAGATGGAGTTTGGAGTCGTATAAAAGAACTTGGTCTCCCTCTTTGAAGTTCTTCCTAGTTATCATTTGATCATGCCATCTTTTTGATTTTTCCTTTGCAATCTTTGAATTCAATTAGGCATCATTCCGTATTTCTTCCAACTCATTGAGATCAAGGAATCTCTTAACTCGACCTTAGGTCGTGTTGACTTCTTGATTGCCCGCCCATGCTTGCATCTTCGATCTCAGCTTTGGAAGGTGACATGCTTTACCATGGGCGGCGGAGTAGGGGACATTCGGGGATTGTCTTGAAGGCGTCGCAGCTAAGCGCGGCGAATCGAGCGGTTTGATAGACCAATCTTTCCTGTTGGTGTTTACCACCTTCATTCGGTGGTCTTGATCTCCACCTGATGGCAAGTTCTGCTTGACCACTTATTTGAGGATGATAAAGAACAGCCACTTTGTGTGTCACACCATATTTAGCCATGAGGTTTTTAAATGGTTTGTTACGAGGAAATGAGAACCTCCGTCGCTAATAATGGTTTCGTACCCCCGAGCACGGAAAAGATATTAGCTTTCAAGGAATTTAATTACCACCTATTGTCATTGGTCTTGCGGGGGATTAACTGACCCGCGGAATAATTACACTCCCCACCAAAATGTATGTATGACCATATGACGTGGGAAAGGGTCCCATGAAATCGATGCCCCACACATCGAATAATTCGACCACTAAAATTGGGTTCAAAGGCATCATATGACGGCGTGACAGCTTCCCAAGTCTTTGGCATCTGTCACATGCACGACACATTTGGTGTGCTTCCTTGAATAAGGAAGGCCAGTAAAAAGCTTGATTGGAGTACCTTCATTCTTGTCTTACAGGAAGCCAAATGGCCGCCTGAGCGCCCTCATATCATATAATAATGGATCTTAGTAAAGAAGTACTTCCTATCCTTGCCTTTACACTCAGCTGGAGTTTCTCCTGTGGAGAGAAAATTGGCAATGTGAGCATACCAGGGAGTTTTCGGTACATCAGGATTCACCGGGGAAAATCATCATTGATGGGTGGGTGAGAGTGTCATGAGCTATTGTTAACCTTGTGAGATGATCTATGCACCACATTCTCTACTCCCTTCTTGTGCTTTAATTTGCAAATTGAACTCTGAGTAGAACCCATCGGATGAGCCTTGCTTGCATTTTGTTTGGTCGGGAGGAGGTATTTGAAGCGAGATAGTGCGTAAAAATGACTATATCGGACGACCAGTCATCTTTGAAATTTATGCAGAGCATATACCACGACAATTCCTTCTCTGTAGTAGTACTCTTCCTTTGTGCTTCATTCAGGTTTGCTTGCATAATAGGCGACATGAGGTTCCCGTCTTCTCTTTGGCTAAGCTCATAAGGAGTCACTTTGCGTCGCACGATACTTCAAAGGTAGCGCCGAGTTAGGTGCTCGTACTATTGGGGCGTAATCCAGTAAAGTTTCATCTCTTCAGCTCTCTGGCATGCTCTCTCCCGAGCAAACTTGGCATCTTTCTCTGCAGACCTCCCGAGGGGTTTACTTGATCTTAAAAGTCTTTAATGAATCGTACATGGCTTTGCATGACGAATTCGTGATCATTTTTACACACTTATGTCGGGGCGCGGTTTGGAAATAAGTTCGATCTTTGCTTTATCAACTTCTATTCCTGCTAGAGATAATGTGCCCAGTCTGATTCCTTGGTTAACCATAAATGGCATTTCCCAGGTTAAGTACAAATTCTTTTCTATGCACCTCTGCGAAATGCGACTTCAGTTGGTACATTCTTCAAAATTGCCTCCATATACAATGATGTCATCCATGTATACCTCCATTATACGCTCCACCATATCACTGAACATACTAAGCATACACCTCTGAAAAGTGGTCATGCTGTAGCGCCAAAAGGCATCCTCCTCTATAAGCATACGCGCCAAAATGGACAAGGAAGCTGGTCTTTTCCTCGATCTTCCTCGAGTAATCTCTATCTCGAAATATCCCCGAATACCCATCCAAAAAACAATAGAATGGGTGTCCAGACTCTTTCTAGAGCTGATCACTAAAAGGCAACGGAAAAGCGGTCTTTTCGTGTTACCCCGCTGAGCTTCCTATAGTCAATGCACACCTCCAATCGTGTTAGCTCCGCATACCCTTCATCTTTTCATTCTTTATAAGAGGTCACTTCCGATTTCAGGCACCACCCGAGTTGGACTCACCCAAGCATCGTAAATGGTAAATGATACCGGCTTGGAGCAATTCTTAAGACCTCAATGCGAACTACTTCCTCGCAAAGGGGGTTCAACTCGCGCCAGTCATTTATCACTTAGACTCCTCTTCTAAATAGATGTGATGAGTACAGATTGATGGATTTATGCCCTTCAAATTAGAAATCTTCCATCCCAATGCTTGCTTATTCCCTTTAAGAACATGTAACAAGTCATCTTCTTGTGCAGTGGTCAACAGTGAGGAAATTACAACTGGACACTGCCCATTTTCTTCCAAAAATGCATACTTTAACTCAGTTGGGAGTGGTTTGAGCTCTAGCTGTTGAAGTTCCTTTGGTTCATCACCAGTGAATAGAGGTAAAATTTCTGTTTTTCTTCTCCAATACCCTTGCATGAAACTCATACTTTGAGGTTCTTGTTGCACTTCTGGACACTCAGACAATTCTGGAGTTAATAAATCTGGCTTCCCGTCGCTCATTAGCCTCGTTTTCCAGATCGCATCTATTACTACTTACTCTTTCACTTGGCCATCTTTCTCAATTGTATGTTTTTACTCAAATGAAAAATATTGAGTTCTAAGGTCATATTCCCAAATGTGAGTTGCATAACAATCAAGCCGCCATAGCTTATTATGGCATTTGAAGTGGCCAAAATGGCCTCCCCAAAATAATGGGCAATACGGGTTAGGTCCCACGCAATCGGGTTCGTATCAAGCACAACAAAAGTCCACTGATAGTAAAACGGGTCCACTTGTATTAGAACATCCTCAATGGTCCCTTTTTGGTGTTTTAATAGATCTATCAGCCTAATGACAAGCAGGATGGAAGTGGGTTTCACCACCCAAACCCAATTGCTTGTACATAGAATATGGTAAAGATCTCACACTAGCTCCTAAATCTATAGATCTCACACCCAGAAACCCACTATTAACCGATATTGTAGGACATCCCGGTTCAGATTAACGGGGTCTTGCATTCGATGATGGCACTCACTGGGCTTCGGGCCGTAAAGGCCTGCTTCACATTAAGACCCCTTTACCGCATAAGTCCTTCAAGAATTTTCAAGGTAAGGACTTGCTTGATCATGTCAAGCGGAGAGGAATATTAACTTTCACCCGTCGCAAAACTTCTTAACATTTCTGTTTGGTTAACTTAACTTTTCTTTTCGGGAGTCAGGGAAATGGAAGCGGGCACACTCGATCTTCTTCTTTTCCCCATTAAAATGCTTCAGGATAGTCAACCGTTGTCGGATCCGAATGGACTGTGAATCGACTGCTGGCTTCAATTCTCACCACTTCTAAGAGTCACGACGCTTAACTTCATCGCTTCTCGGCCATTCGGGATCATCGGGTCGCAGCATATTCTTTACTTGCTCCACTTTGATGTTGCTGTGACTGGAGGGGAGCCTTCCCTTTTTCTACATCCTGCAGCTGCTGGGAGGATAGTTTTGAAATTTCAGAATGCATGTTGTCCAGCTTACTATTAAGTGAACTCTCTATTGCTTTAATTTTCCAATTAGCTTGTACATTTAGCACCTTCTGTTCTTCTACAAATATGCCTACCACTTTACTCAAATTCAGGATTGCCTGTTCAACAGGAGATGAAAGTGGGAAAAAAGGTCAGTTGTTGTATAGTGGAACCAAACTCGTCGGGCCAGGTTCCCACAGGCATATGCAAAGGGTTTGATTTCCATGACAGGATTGGACAATTTCTCCAGCTAGGTTGGTCAGTGTTACCATATGGGCATCTACAAGTGGTTTATTTTGGATTTCAGACATGGGCATACTTAAACAAGGTTCCTCGTGGTGATTATTTGATTGAAAATCGGGGCAGAAAGTCGGGATGCAGATAACTCTCTAACCGGTTTGCATTTCATGCCGATTTTTCTATTTCCAAATTTATCCACCTTCTAGTTAAAGTGGTCAATTTTTCTTTCATCTCTATGTCTTCAGAAAGTGTATGCATGCTCCCCCTCAGTTGGTTCAAAGGCCTTGATCTTTCGGCTTCCCTTGAATTCGGTTCATCCCATGCCTTTGAGGTTTCACCCACATAGTTCAAAAAGTCCATGGCTTCATCCTGTTTTTGCTCAAAATTAACTCCACACATAGTTCCAATAGTTGCTTCATGGTCGAGATACCATCATAGAAATGGTTCAATAATGATCCATGTATCAAAACCCATGGTGTGGGCACATGCACTTATAGTTTTACAAATCTCTCCTAACATTGGTAGAACCTCTCACCATCCCGAGCCGCAAAGGTGTAAATTTGTCTTTCAAATTGTTATTGTCTTATGAGCACCGAAGAACTTCTTCAGAATTCGCCCCGCGCCACCCCCAATTTCTTATGGCTCCCAGCTCCTCGAGTTTTCTTAAATTTCTAAAATCTCTCAGCTCTGTCCTTAGGTCAAGTGGGAAAATGCTTTAGCTTAAGCAAATCCATGTCCATCATTCCTTCCTTAAAGGTAGTGCATACTTCCTCAAAATCCCTAATATGAGTGTATGGATTTTCATTTTCCATACCATGATATGTGGGGAGTAAAGGGTACCAACATGGCCTCACTAATACATCTTCAAGTAGAGGAATGATACAGATTCGTGGCACTAACTCTGTGAGGGGCGGATGTGATCCCTCGGCTCTATAGGCACTGATTCATGGGTTCCGTGTCGGGCTCATGTTCCTCGTAGGTATCCATGTTTCTCGCCTATGTGTAATGACCGTGTGACCGATCCTTGTAATCTACCTCGTTATTCCTCTATCCCGCATCGCATACAACTCGTTACACACAAAATGAGACACACAACAAAGATCACAAACAAACTTGCAAAAAGGTTAGGGTTAACTAAAATAAAAACTCCATCGTATTAAAAAAACAAAACAGTGGAAGCATCAAAGTGATGAAACTTGCAAGTATCGCAACTCGGGTTACAAAGAGTTAAAAGGTGTTACCTCTCACTCTGTGATGTCGATCGCAAGTACACTTCCAACTCATCACAGCTTGGCACCATCCCCTAAGAATCCACCATTTGATCTCGCGCTACAAGAGGGTCGTGAGCTAAAATCAACAAAATTCTATATACCTAAGCCTTCTCCTATCGCCGTAGTCAAGCTACTGCAATATAGTGGTCTAGGGTCGAACACTTTATCGCGGCCATCCTGGGCAGGATTGCATAAGTGTAAAAAGGTGTGCGGCTTATTTCGACTTTTCGATTTTTGTTTCAAAACAATGAAGTAGTTTAATCATTGCAGAAATTGTAAAACTCAAAGTGAAGTGTAAAGTTAACTTTGAAGATTTAGGTCACTAACTCACCCTTAGTGGCAAATGCGTCTCGTTTTATCTGCTATGACAAGCAACCTATACCCAAGCCACAACCGGATCTATGTTTAACTAGCAAACTCGCCACCCTAAAAATCAACTCCTATTTGAGTCAACACGTATAACACGTGATCTATGGCCCTTTTGGCGCTTTGAAACCCTAACATTAAATATCATTTCGGGTCAGAAGACCATCTACATCGAACCACAAGGTATCTAGCAATAAGTATGCATCAGATCCTAAAGCATGGTAAGTATACTGCCAAATCACTAACATTCAATGCTATTCAACCATATTTTGAGAAGATACGGCCATAAATACAAGACTGTGAATCTCTTTAACACAAGAGGACAACCCCACATATGCCCACCACTGCGCTAGCTTCCTTCCTCTTCAAAGAAAGAGGCTTAGCTACATCTCTCGAGTTGTCATCCCGCAAGAGGGGTGTTCAGCCAAGAAAATAAGAGGGAAGAGAGTAGAGAAGAGTATAAAAGCAAAACCCTAACTAAAATCATTTAGACTTTATTTACAAAATAAAAACTTACCAAAAATTTCTTCCTCAATTTCGCTATGGTTACAAAATGGGAGGGCTTATATAGGCCACCCAATGTATGAAAATACCATAAAGCCTAACAATTTGGCTAAATTTAGTGACAAGTGGAGTAATACACCAAATTGAAGCTCGCTTGCATTAATTACAAAAAGTATGCTGGCAAAAGGAATTTCACTAAGGCATACAATTTTGATAGGCAATGAAGTTTTGGTATTGGGGCTAGCTTAAAATTTCGCTTAGCGAAATCAAATTGCCAAGAGATAGCGAAATTAGAATTTTCGCTAGGCAAAGGGCAATTCCTTCTAAGCTACTTCTAAATTTCGCTAGTTTAGCGAAATCCCTGAGTATTAAAATGCAAAAATCTCCTCGCTAGAATAGTGCTTTAGCGAAAATTTTTTGGTCTAGCTTAAAATTGGGCAATTTCGCTAAGATTGCTAAATTTTCGCTAAGGTTGCGAATTTTTCAATCCCAAATAAATTTACGTTAATTCAGCGAAATCCCCTGGAATTACGATCTTCACCCGCATTGCCTCTCCTCGTCCTCTATTGCATTGATTTTTCTTCACTTTGCCTTCATTGTCTCTTTGATTTATGGTTTGTTTGACGGCTGACAATTGAGTTCAATCTTCATGATTCATCATATATGTCCTCGGAGCATCGAACTCCCAGCACGCTAAAACTCCAAACAACCAAAAATAACCCTAAACAAAGATATGATACTAAGAAGACTAACACTTCAATTGGGCATAAATGACATGATTAGTGCCAAAAGCACCTCAAACCCATTTAACATGTGTGGTTCAAAATACACTTTTGGTACTAATCGCCAGCTGAAGTCAATGACTCCTCGGCCAAATACCAGTGGCACAAGCTGACGTGCCCCTCGCATCGTGCCCGGATTCTGATTGGATGATCTCGCTTATTCTTATGCAGATACCTATTTTTGTCATTTGTCTTTTCTTTTTCACTTTTTCTATTGTTTTTGTATTTTTATTTTACTTTTTTATTTTTCTTTTATTTTTCTTTTTTTCTTTTGTTTGGGGCTCGATGGCAATCCTCTTTTGACTGGGTGTCCCATCACTTAAATGGTTCAATCACCCCAAGGTCAGGGCCGAACCATAGTAGCGCTGGTCTCGACGCCTATGCATACTCTGAAGGTCATTAGTGTGTGAGTGTGATAGAATCTTTAGATCTAGTTTCTTGACTACCCGGATTGGTTCACTAATCCTTTTCACCCATTCAACCTAATTACCGAGTATATCAAACATCAGATGCATTTGACTCCATGTCAATAAAGTGAATTACCCAAAATGATCCTCGACTTTCAGTCATGGCACACATACACGATTACCTACACATGCAACTACTACATATAAAAATGATCAACACAAACGTTAGTTAAAACTAACACATAAACTCAAAAATAAATGAAAACACAACCAATATGTCGAACAACAAAACAAAAACACTACACAACTACCAAAGACAAAACAAAACTGAACAAAACAAAACAACTAAACAAAACAAAACACGATCACCACACCCCCCCAAACTTAATATCCAGTGTCCCCACTGGCAAGAAATAAACAATAGAGGTGAAGGGGACTCCCCTGGTGATCACTGCGGTGGTGGTGGTGGAGGCTGGTGGAAAGCCGTGAGTTTGCGGCGATCCGTGTCGCAGACGCCACGCCAAGAATGATGGCCTGATTGGCCAGATCGTCCCGCATGGCACACGCAACGCTCCACATCCCGGGGCGAGACGAGGAGTCGGTGCTCCCGGGTCTCATCCCGGCACGTACCGAAGCGCCCGTGGTAGGCGAGAGCACCGGGTCCCCATCGTGAGGGATCAGCGGGCCGCTCCTGAGGCCGTAGTGGGGTGCGCGGAGGTGGGTGGGACGAGGACTGGACAATGTCTCCCTGGGGATCACCCAAGAAGCCATAACGAGCCTGATAATCATGCAAATTATCCGCCCGGCGGGCTCATGACCTGAATCATACAACCTCGTGTCAAGGCGGACACCGTGTGTCCCGCCTCGACCGAAATGGCCTCATGGGGCGGAGCCGTGCCTCATCGTCGAGGGCACCCCCGCTTTTTTCAGACAAGCCAAAGATATGGAAGGGGTGCCCCAAGTTCATCTTCCAGATCCCTGCTATGGAGGATGTTATCCCTCACAACCCCGGCCCAACATCGGCGGGTATATTCCGTAGGGATGGCATAGTTGGAGTTACCCACCCTTTCTGCGGGCCACTTCACACACGCTCGTCAGCCCGAATGACGCGACGTGATGAAGGAAAGCGACCTGAATGAAGGCCAAAAATGTTTCGCCTCGGAAATTTACCAGATGACCTGCGACTATTGATTTTCCACTTAACCTCGACCATTGGTCAATACGCCGTATACCCTGGAGAATGCAAGTCTTCCGGTGGAGCCGGTCGAATGCCTCTCGCGGACAAGCTCAAGATCGTAGACATAACCATTGATCGACCTTAATAATCAAGTCGACCACGCCCAGCACTCCTCGAATTTCTCTTCAAAAACATGGAGGCGAGATTGGCGCAGGAACTCGCGACCACACCTATCGCTGCCGATGAGGTGGTTGGCACAAAGCACGCATCCCTTAGCCGCAATGGTCTTATGAAGAAATCATCGGGCTGCGGAACCCCTCTCCTCGATTTAATGATCGCCGCAAACGCGCCTAAACCGACGGCGACACTGCTTGCATTCACAAAACAAGATTCTCCCATTCAAGGGGGTCGGGTCCCTCACCGCCCGACCGCCAAGATCAATTTTTTTTTTTTTTTGCCTCTGCCGACATTAGTGGCAGGGTTAGGAATGTAAGTGGTGATAGCACCACTGACCTAGACAAAAACACAAACACCTAGTAGGCACTACAAGAAATCGAAACTAACTAATTTCCTACTGACTCAAACACCCTAATAAACCTAGTGTGAACCGAAATGGGCACCTACCAAACCCCTAGACCACTGCGGAAAGCAATGTACTCTAGAAGGCCACACCTGTATGTAACCGAAAGTACAAGGTGGTGAAAATGCCACAAAATCTAATTTCTAATCGCATGGAGATGATGACTGTGAGGCGCACAATGGTGGTCTGAGAATCCGCAGGCCTCCCACTGTGAAAGAGGGCCCGATAGGTCTGTGAGGGCAAAGTGCCAGAAGGCTGTGTGGTTTCTGCAGTGAAGTGTGTGAGACGAAGAGCCAAAAATGAATCTGCTCGGCTGAACAGGCAACGCCGTGACGCGCGGCAACGCCGCGACTTTAGCAGAGAGTATCAAGCCAACGCCGCGACGCTACAGAGAGTAACAAGTCAACGCTATGACGCGACGTGAGTGAATTAACAACGTCGCGACGTCGGGAGCCACGTCGCGACGCGACAGAGAGTCATGAAAATCCACGTCGCGACGTTAGAAATCCACGTCGCGACGTTAGAAATCCACGTCGCGACGTTAGAAATCCACGTCGCGACGTGACAGAGAGGATACAATTTGACGTCGCGACGTTGGGAGCCACGTCGCGACGTGACAGAGAGGGGTCAATTTGACGTCGCGACGTGCAAATCCACGTCGCGACGTGGGAGGTCCACGTCGCGACGTGACAAAGGAAGCCAAGCGGATCAAGAATAAATTCCAGGCAATATCGATGATCTCTTGATCAGAAAACCTCCCACCGTGACTTGTGACTTTTTATGGACTCAGAATATACGCCTGAACGAATCCTCCCACTAGTCGTATTCACTAACGAAATTAAACAAACAAGTAGAAACACCGATTACCAGAAAGCTAAACCCTATATTGCTGGAAAATAAACAATAGGAAATTGAACTAAGAAAAAGGAAAAGTTTAAGAAACACTTGCTGCCTCCCAAGAAGCGCTATGTTTAATGTCGCGTACCGACGACTCGAGTCGCAATGTGCTCTGAACCCTAACTCATAAGATTCTTACTACATCCCGTTGGCTACCGTCACAAAGGAATGATTTCGCTTGTCAAGCAGAAACTCGCCTCCATAATACGCTTCAATCGCCGGGTGGTGGATCAGAATGTGTGCCTTCTCAGATGTAACTTCGCCTAACGCGGTGAAAAGACTCGTCAATGTGGAAAGGCCCCCACCATCGGTGACTCCCCGCTCTCGAAAGCTTTAGGCTGAATTGAATAAGAACTTGTCAGTCCGCCGTGAACTCCCTTTCTCGTGATGTGTTTGTCGTACAAGCTTTAGTCTTTTTCCTTATAGATGCGGCTGCTTTCATACGCCGCTTCTCGAATTCGCTCTAGTTCGCCGAAGCTGGCGCCGCTTTCGCCGCCAATGTATTATCCATGTTTAACTGTCGAGTGGCCCAATAGGCTCGATGCTCTAATTCTACTGGAAGATGACACGCTACTTCATAAACAATTTAACTATGACATACCCAAAGGAGTTTTAAATGCCGCACGGGTATGCCCGTAGTGCGCCATCCATCTTTGCAATTCAATCTTCCGAGTCGTTAACCCGGTTTCCTCTCGAGGAATATACTTGATTTCTCGATTTGATACCTCGCTTGTCCGTTAGACCGTGCAAGGTGGTATGCAAGAGATGTACGACATGACTAATTCCCATACTTTCGCAAAACCTTATCATTACTCCATTGCATAAATGGGTACCATTATTTGTGATCAAGGCCCGAGGAGTTCAAAAAACGTGAGAACATATCACGCTGCCAGAATCGAAACACAACCCGCATCATCGCGCGCAGGAATTGCTTCACCCACTTTGAGACATAGTCTACCCGCCAACAAAATGTGTCAAAGTTGTCAGATGATGCAAGAAAATGGTCCCATGAAATCTATCCCCCATAAATCAAACAATTTACTTCCAAAATGGGATGCATGGGTGGCTCTGCCCTTCTAGAGATGTTCCCCATTCCTCGACATTTTGTCACAAGGAAACGAATTGACGCAGCACTTTAAATAAGGTAGCCAAGAAACCCGATTGAAGCACTCCACCACTGCTCTCGCTCACCAAAGTGTCCACCACACTCCGTGAGGTGTGTGATAATGGTTTAGAATGCCTGCGATTTCATCTTCCGGCACACATCTCCCATGACCGATCAAAGAAGAATCAGAATAATTGGCTCCTCCCAATAGTAGTGTTTAAGGTGTGCGAAAAACCTCTTTTTCTGCTGATAGTTAAATTCCGGAGGGACTACTTTAGCCACCAAATAATTCACAAAATCTGTGAACCAAGGAACTGCCCTCTTGTCCACAATAACCAAGAGTTTCTCGTCTGGAAATTCATCATTCACTGGAACATCATCCCTGTACTCTTCCAAATGTGAGATGGTCTCGCCACTAGGTTGCCTTTCTTGTCTTTAATTTCTAATACGAATTTGCAAATGTATGACCCATCGAATTAATCTGGGTTTTGCATCTTTCTTGGTCATCAAGTACTTAATGGCGTAATGATCGCGTGCACCACTTACTTTGTCGGGCTAATTAAATACGGCCTCGAACTTATCAAAAGCAAAACACAATGGCCAACAACTCCTTCTCTGTAGTGGCATAATTTAGCTGAGCATCATTTAGGGTTCTACTAGCATAGTATTTGAAAGATTTTCTCTCAAGCCGCCCCGTAACCGCTCTAATCGCGGTCACGGCTACACATGAGTTCGCGGAAGGACCAATCTGGTGCCACAACAATAGGAGCCGAAACCAATTTATCCTTCAACACTGAGAATGCATGCAAACACTGTGAATCAAACTCAAATGGGATCCCTTGGACTAGGAGGTTAGACAATGGTTTCAATCCGTGAAAACTTGACGAACCGCCCATAGAATCCAGCGTCGCCTAGAAAACTTCAATCCTTTAACACGAGGGTGGAGGTAACTTCTCGATTGCTTCACCTTCACCCTATCTACCTCTATCCCTCTTAAGCCGAGATCCGATGTCCAAGGATTAATACCCTCTTGTACCATGAAATGGCACTTTTCAATCGAGTACTAAGTCGGGTCTCTTCACATCTCGGGCCAAGCATGTAATTTCTCTCAAGTTTTCTAAACAATTGTCAAATGAATTTCCCATTACCGAGAAATCAGTCCATGAAGATTTCACCTGTCTTTTCCACCATGCCTGAATATGGCCATCATACATCGCCGAAAGTACCCGGCAGACAGACAAGCCCAGCGGGGCATCCTGCCAATGCGCATCGTACCATAAGGATAGTGAATGTTGTCTTCTCCCCGATCTTCGTGAGCTATGGAAATTTGGTTGTAACCTAATATCCATCCAAAAGCATTAATATTCATAACTCCATTAATCGATCAAGCATCCGATCTTAGAAACCAAGAATGGAAAGTGATCTTTTCGAAAGTGGCCTTGTTCCTCCGCTTCGATAATCAATACAAATTCCTCCACCCAGAATCGTTCTAGACTACAAAGAGAAGCATGTTGTTTTCATCCCGATGACGTTTGTTCCTCCCTTTTCTAATTACCCGAAATCGGGCTTACCCATGCACTCGCCCGAAATGGATAAATCACCCCAAGATCTAGCCATTTTAGAACTTTTCCCACTGGTTCTCCTTCATCGCTCTGATTTAACCCCTTTGCGCTTCCACTCGGGGGTTTATGTGTCCATCTTCTCTAATAAAATACGATGAATGCACAATATGGTAGCTGACATCCCTTTTAGATCGCCTAGGAGACCAACCAGTGCATGTCCTGTGATCTCGAAGGACCCTCAATAACTTCTCTTCCTCTAGTACGTACCAAAGTGATGCCGAAATGATCACTTCTGCAAGGTAGATTCTACCCCCAAGGTATGCATACTAGATGGCTAGGTAGAGGTTTTGTTCCATCTTGGGTGATTGCTCAACCGATGGGACCGGGCGCTTTAACCTCACCCAGAGATTCTCCGGGCATTCTCGTCTTATCAGGTCCGAAAGAGTCCATCCATTTGACATATTCTTCTCGCCTTCGCTCGTGCTCTCACTCATTATCCACTAGGCTAGTCTCCAAAGGGTCGGCTGAGACCACTTTGGCTAGACACTATAGCCTCAACCATTTCTACCATGAAGCAAGTATCACTCTCTGCCGGGTGTCTCACCGTCAAACTCGCTGAACTTTACTCCTCTTCGTACTTCACTTTCGCCGCCTCTCGTACATCAATCATCGCCCCGCCGCTTGCAAGAAATGGTCTTCCTCCCAGATTATTGGCATTTCCTTATCTTCCTCCATGTCCAAAACAATGAAATCCAATGGAAAGATAAACTGTCGACCTTAACTAAGACATCTCTAATATCCCTCCCTGATGCTCAAAGATCCGGCCCTGCTGTGTCGAAGAGTGACTGTGAGCCCGCTTCTCCTAATCCCAAACGCTTGAAAATGGATAAGTGGGCATAAGATTAATGTCGGCACCCAAATCACATAGCGCTTCAAAAATAGCATTTCCACTGTAGTGCAAGGGATAGTGAAACGCCCGGGTCCTCGAGCCTCGGCGCCCCTAAGGATGGCACTGCATTCCTCAATTAAGTTCACTGTTTCGAAATCAGCTAATCTTCTCTTATGGTACAAGATGTCTTTCATGAATTTTACATAACTGGGCATCTGCTCTAGGGCATCAGCAAACGGGATATTTATGTGTAACTTTTTGAACACCTCCATGAATTTAGTAAATTGATTATCCAGTTTATGCTTCTTGAGACGCCGGCAAGGAACCGGTATGTCGGGCTCCTCGCTCCCGCAGAGCCTCCCTAATGACCGCTTTCTCCCGAGGCTGTTCTTGTCCGCATCATTTTTTTGCTCTAGCTGAATGACCTTCAGCCCCTAACTGCTTCTACGACCAAGAACCGTATTTCCAATTCTTTTCCCACTTCTCGCATGACCGCTTTAACATGCTCATTCCCCGCCTCTCATCTCGGGTTTACCCCTCTCACCGTTGCAAGGACCCCTATTGCCTTCGTCGCAGTGTTTGCTATTCGCCCATTTCCTTGGTGCCTCCAAACTTCTTAATCGTGGCCGCTTGATTGCTCAACCTGGCTAAGCCACGCATGTTTGCTTTAGTCTCATTCATAAAAGCAGAGTGGGAAGTTAACATCTGTGCAAGAGCTTGTTCTAAATCCAACTTTTTCTCAGAGGTTGGTTCACTATTTCGATTCGATGGTATATTGTTCTGATTATTCCTCCATCCATACCCTCATCACTTTGATTATTCTCGGGTTCCGATTATTACGCCCACCCCGCCCGGTTCGGCCTCCCGATAACCCGCTTTCCCCCATACGGTCCTGGGTGGCCGGCCGTGATTGACTCGACTGAACCCGACACGCACGGGCCGGGCTTCACAAAGCAGGTTTCCGACCGACATTCGTGCCATTGCGGTCGTTCCTCCACGGTAATCTTCACACAACCCCATGGAGTGGTCCGGTATGGCATTTTGCCGCTCCTTGTCGCCTATTTAGCCGCTTAGTCACCGTACATATGATTCAGCTGCATTGTTAAGGACCTCATTATTTGAGCCACCCACCATGCTTGGCATGTGTGTAGCATTCTCTCTGTGCCATTGATTAGTGTCAGTCGTGAAGCATCTTCTAAGATTTCATAAGCTCGTCCGTGGGTTTTCTTCATCGTTGTTCTCCACCAAGCATCAATCATTGTTCTAGTAACATTTCTCGTACCATTATAAGGTGGATCTGCATCCATCCTGTCACGGCAGCGGCACTTCCGCAATACCCGTGAACGCCCCATGCTTCTCGCTAGGTTCTCCTCTAATCGCGCCCAGCAGTTGATCTCTTGCACAAGTTGTGCAATTGGGCATGGGAAGCAAACTCTAGTCGAAATTCCTTTGCACTAAGTCATTCCATGTAGTGATCAATCATGGTCGGGATCGGGGTTAACCGTTATTTCGGGCTCTATCTCCAAGTGAAAGTGGGAATAACCGCAACCTGAGAGCTTCTTCAGTAACTCCGTTGTACTTGATAGTATCGTAAACTTTGAGGAAGTTAGTCAAATGCATGTTCGGGTTCTCATGGGGTAGTCCATGGAATAAGATATCTCCGTTATCTCAGACGTGATCACTTCAATTTGAAATTGTTTCGGCTTGAATAGGTGGCCGCCCGATAGCCGTCTCGAACTACAAAGCCAAAATACGAATCTCATCTAATAGCATGTGAAAGGATCATCCTGGGTCAGATAAAATGGCCTCGGGCGCTTGACCTTCCGTGATTCCCATTTCGGCCTCTCTGTGGTTCAGTCCGCTCAATGCCAAGATCTTGTTCTTCGCTGTTTCCATGACTATCGGATTTAATCGCCCGCTTCCGTTTCGCGCAACTGCAAGTGTAAATCTTCGCTCTGATCAACAGTGTTGGTTAGTTTGATTTCTCGATGTCGCATGTACTTACCGAAACCTACACCGCACAATACCTAACCAACAAAACCAAATTACCAAAGACTTTTGTAAAGATAACAAAAACAAAAAGTAAAGAAAATTTCAGAGTAATATATATTTCCGTTTAATTCTCTATATCAATTTAAACTCCACCCAAGAATCCGCCAAAACTCGACAGCCGAAAAACACGTTGGTGTAAAATGTACGCCTATGTAGCGCAGGCGCACATCGCCCCAAGTAATATAAGTAGTGCGTGACTGTGGGTACGAATATCGATCCACAAAGGACAGTGTATCGTACTACAAAGGTTCTTAGATAGTATCTGAATAGATGATTCTAGGCAAGAATTTAAGTATATGAAATTTGACTAAACTATTGATTCTAATGAATTGCCGGTATTGAAGCCTAGAGTTATATCTCCCCCTGTCACTTTTAATGGATTATTTCTTCAAAATATTATTATTCAATGTATTTATACTTTGTCGATGGTGAGGTGATCTTACTTACAAGATATCCTCTCTAGGAGGTATATCTCTATTATTCTATGAATAGAGCTGGAGTATATCTCTATCTCAACTCAGTATTCCGCGATGCTTAAACGTTTAATTCCCAAATGCCACCTTCGTGGATCAATATCTCTATTCACCGAATCAACTCAAGGTCGCTCTACCTGCATCCCCGAAACCTCATCTCGACCCGATCTCCAAAGCAGGATATGCTAATGTTGGCCAGACATTATCATATAATTGAACTATAGAAATAGAGCAGATGTAACAAATTGATAAACAACTGAATAATATAAAAGATCAAACTTTAATCCATCAACATATGACAGGGTTCAATATAACCCTAGAAATAAATCTAGAACATACTGAGTGAAAAGATCAAAATGTTTAGTATTAAAAACATAATTCTAATATCCAAAAATAAGAAACAGTACAAATCCCGGGCACTTCCTCGAAGTCTGTGTCACTCGCTTCCTGAATCATGCCTCTTCGCTCAGACGCCCTTCTTCTCTCCCCCGATTTCGAGTCATTCGTAGATTTTTAAATGATGTGGTTCAGATCTCGACGTCGACGTCATGACGCTGAGACGTCAGCGACGCTTTCCACCTTGTTGACTCGTGACATGGACCCGACGCCGATGTTGGGGCGTCAGCGACGCCGACGCCGCGACGCGACACGCTTCCTCGCTTCCGATCCCCATCGCCTAAAAATCGGGCTTCAAAAGTCGCTCTTTCGCTCCAATGCACTTGCATCCAAACCAGACACCAAGTCAGGGGTCTAGCCACAAAAACTATAAAATTACTATCAAATAAACGAAAAGATGAAAGACCGACGCGAGTATAATACAAGTGAGTGTTTTTAGACCATCACAATGAGGCGAATCGAGTGTGACCTGCCAGGTAAAAATGCTCTAGCCAAGCACGAGGAAGCTAGGGTGGTAGCAGAAGAGGCTAGGTGTAAGGCCGAGTCCAAGGTCGCCTGATTAGAGGTTGATTAGATGTTTATCCTGCTAGAGCTTGGGACAATCAAGGACGAGGTGTATTCTCTCTAATCTCAAGCCGGTTAGGATAAGGAGGCCATGGAGAAGGAATACCAGAAGGCTTTGGAGGTGATATTTTCCTATGGATATGAGTGTTGTATTTTCAAACACATCCGTGGAGACCTTCCAGAGGTCCCGGAGGGGATGCCTGACTCGACCAACCCGCTGCCTCTTGAGTTCTTCGTGAACCCTGGGTGCCCCCTGTCCAGGAAGTTGTCGAGGCCACTACGACTGAAGTTCCTCTAAACGAGGCCACTAGACTCTAGTTCCTCTTTCTTCATTCTTACTTATTTATAACTTTTTGTAAAGGGTCCTGGTCATTACACCCTCGATTTTCTGGCCCCACCCAATGGCGCATCCCGAACCGAGTTCGGTCATGGCACTGTGGACTGGACTCTTACCTGATTTTTTTTTTTTAAAAGCCCAATTATACCTGTGAGTATGGCCCACATATTATAACAAAATCAATAATGACCTATACATTTACCGAGTCCCATTTACAAATACAAAACTTTACACTTTTACAATTACATAAATCAATACTTAATCCTTACATGTAGTGAACCCCATAAGTGTAAAGGTCAGTCTACCAGATGCTGATGTTTGTCGATGTCTTCTCCTTACCTACACTGATTGAAACCGTGCTAAGCTTTAAGCTTAGTGGAAAACATTTCTATGCATATACACATTTAACGCATAAACAATACGTATAATATAAATTTCATGCATTTATATTATGAGCTTATACGAGTACTTCTTCTTATAACAGTTTACACTTATTCGGGATCTCCCGTAGGAGTTGCATCTTATTCCCCATGCGTAACTTATGCTTAGCTTCGCAAACTTATGTTCATCTCAAGACTCCTCGTAGGGAGTTACAAGTAACTTATACTGTAATAAAGTACTAGAAGTACTACAAAAACTTATAATCGGTCTTACTTTAACTTATATCGGTATTTCAAATCTTATACGAGTATTACGTAATCCTATACTTATCTTACGAACTTATACCGGTCTTACGCGTAACTTGACATGTATTTCTCGTGAGATCTTATACATGTCTTGGCGTAGCATATACTTATTCCACGGATCTTAACTCAGGCGAAGGTATCCGTAGGTACAATAAGCTCTAACTAATCATCATCATATCACATACAAGGTCGATCGTGACGATGCATTACGATATCGTATGGACATTAGTCCATAAACAAAAATGCATCATACGTATACATATTCTTATTTTACCGCTACTTAGAGTTACCTCGGTACACGGAACTTATACTTATTTTACTTGACACGGTATACCCTTTAGGTACTACCGACTTATACTGCTTTATCGATACGGAGTACTGCAGGTACCACCGGGACTTATACTTATTTTAAGGTAATCCTCAGACTTCTGTTTACCGATACGAGTACCTGTGGGTAATACAGAACTTATACTTATGTTACTGAGACAAGAGTACCCTTAGGTACTACAGAACTTATCAAATACAGGAGTACCCGTAGGTACCACGCTGCATCCTAATCTACATGTGAGGCACCCGTGAGGAAATTACTGTAATCTTATCGGGATACAGGAGTACCCCTAGGTACTACGGAATCCTGATGAAATACGAGAGTACCCATAGGTACTACAAAACTAGACCTGTATCACTGTGGAGTACCCGTAGGTGCTACGTAACTTAAGCAGAGATGGACTTAATCGTAGACTTTAACTTATTCAGATATTAAAGAGTACCAGAGGGTACTACAGGACTTATTCGCATACGTGACTTATCGATAATGTGAGTTAATCGTAGACAGGAGTACCCATAGGTACTACAGGACTAATTCAAATACAAGAGTACCCGCAGATACTACTAACTTAATCGATATTAAGACGTAACTTACTCGCATACTGTGACTAACTATTAAGATACAGAGCACTTAGTACTAGCGTAACTTAGTCGCATAGCCAGACTTATCAGATACAGGAGTTAATCAGAGACAGGAGTACCCATAGGTACTACAGGACTAATTCAAATACAAGAGTTCCGCGTATACCACGGAACTTAATCGGGACACAGGATGTAACTTACTCGATACAGACTCGAACTTATTCGATACAAGATACCCCTTAGTACTACGTAACTTATTCGTGGTATGAGTACCCGTAGGTACTACAGACTTATCGATACAGAGTACCCGTAGGGTACCACAGACGCATCAGACACGCTCGTATCTTTTACCTTATTCTTTATCTCGTTGTCTTATCATACGCCCTGGTTCGACTACCTGTACCAATTATAAGAAATGAGTGTGGACGCTAGCATAACAAGTACCCGGCGTACGATATAGCATCGTGCCATAGCACCAGCAGAGGACCGGGCATCATCAGGAGTGCCGTGAGCACTAATCGTGACAAAAAGCCGCAGCACTAATCAGGAGTACCGAGGTACTAATCAGGAGTGCCGGAGCACTAATCAGGACGTCCACTCATTCATTCTTTGGTCCTAGGTAGTCATATGATCATATATATTTCATATATTCTTGTTCCTCTATGAATCATCTTTACTCAGAAATTGGAATCATTCCAATCGGATCGTCCAAACTCAAGTTATGGCATTTTCATGCCAACTAGCTCTGCTTACCGATTTTACACTCGGGACTGCTTCAGCTACTTCCATTTTTCCGGAGTCTTAACTTCATATTTTGACACTATGTCCTTATAATTCCTTTTAATTATAAGGTTCTAAGGGTTCTATTCCAACCTGGAATCACCAATTCTGAGCACGACCTCAAGTTACGTCCGAAACAAATCTCTGACTACTCTATGTTCAAAGCTGGAATCAGAATTTTTCTTGCACATGACCCCACTTTGAGTGAATTTTTGGGCCACTTAGGATCAGAATTTGGTGATGCCTTCTCTTTAAGTTTGGTTTTCCTTTAAGTCTATTTTACGTATCCACTTGAATCACTCAAATCAGATAAGAAATGAGCAAGTTATGGCCAAAATACGAAAACTGGTCGAAATCGAAAGCGGGTGGTCGAGGTCAGACGGTACATGTCTAACATGTACCTGGTGCAAGTGTAAAAACGACCGGGACAGGTGTGCAGGAGTGCATGTTCCAAGAGTTGTGGGTACAGTAATCTGCAAATGCCCAAAAATGTGTGTTTTTCTCCCATTTTTCCATACTTTTGAACCCCAATCAACTCTATACCTCATAAACACTTCAAACACACATCAAAAACATTTTCTAATTTCACCTTGGAATCTCACTGTTAAATTCTGCTTCAATACTTATCTTAGTTCAAAGACTTGTCATGAATTGCTTCAAAACCCATTTCCAATATGGGTTATAACTCATACAAATCAAACTCAAGGATTTGTTAGGATTTATTCTAAACCACAATTCAATTACTCTTAATTAACCATGGTGTCCTCCAAAGAGGATTTCGCAGGCTTAACAATGCCATATGGGTTTACCCACCTTACTTGCCATCATTTTTGGGTTAAGATGAAACCCTAGCAAAACCCCATGTTTGGGGACAAACTACTAACCAACCAAGCATGGCAATTCATACATAATCTCATAGAATCCATACATAAATTCAGTTTCCATACCTTGGCTTGCTTGGCTTCTCTTCTCTTCTTCTCTTCCTTTCTTCTTCTCTTCCTCTTCCTCTTCTTCTCTCCTTCTCCCATCCGGTTCTCCCCAAATAAGACCAATTTGGTCTTTTAAAATCCAGATTTTGTTAAGGCCTTGTTGGCCCTCAAAACCATTTTTTGGGTTAAGTTTCCATTATTTTCTTTTAAGCCCTCCAACTCTTGGCCATTTGTATTCCAAGTTTCCTTTTATTTCATTTGGCCTCAAACTCGCCCAGAATTCATGTCTTTTAGGCCCCTTTTTGGACAAATTACAATTTTGTCCTTAAATCTTGTAAATTTCCGGGTCTCTAGTTTCCGTGTTTCGCATTTAACTCACGAAACAGTCAAATTATGCTTACAAAATACCCTAAACATGTCGAAAATGACTAGGGTATATTTCGGGGTGTTACATTGGCCGACTACCATAATTCGTGTACTCTCTCCGGGCACCATTGGTGCATAAATGAAATTCACCTTTTTGTCTACTTCCACTGTTTCTTATTTCTTGTTGTCGACTCTCTTATAATTTCTCGTTTGCTTAGGCCATTGATTCCTTTCCTTGTGCAACCCCTTTCCTCAATTTCTTGGTTAGGATGGTTGCTTTCACAGGATCAGTTACGTGCGTGCAGACAGGGCCTTGGAGCGACGGGCCATGGAAATTTAGCAATTAGTAGTTTTAAAAACCACGATACTCGCAATGGTACTATTTTCCAAACCTTGAGTATGGGAAGCTGGATAGGCTGGAAAATTAATGTGCACGTAAAGCATGCCAAAAGGTGAAGGGTGATTGGTCATAAAGCGTGTGGGTAACACGCGCATTTCATCGTTGTCTGCTGTGCATGATTTTCTGTTGGAGCATTTAATGCATACGTTGGCATTTCACCCCTATATATAGGGGTCTGACCTTTAATGCCGTCCGTCCACAAAGTTTTTGCCTGTTATGATTTCTCTTCCTCTCTATTCTTGTGAATTGGCAAGGATAAGGGAGTCATGGAGGAAGACTGTCAAAGGGATCTGGAGCCATCTTTCATCTATGGCTATGGGTGCTGTGTGTTCAAACACAATATATGTGGAGATCAACTAGAGGTTCTAGGTTGTGTGCCCGACTCTTCAAATTTTCTTTTTCCAGAGTGCATTGCGAGCCTTTTGTGCCTCTTTGCCTAGGTATCCTCTGGAGAAGCAGTTTCCGAGGAGCATCGTAGAGAGGTGGCGGAGGAGTCTGGTAAAGGTTCCCCCCTTGGGGATTTAAATGAATATCCATTGTGTAGCCGCACTTCTTCCTCATTTTTCCATAGTGGCCTTTATATGGCCACTCTTCTTTTTCCTCTTTTTCTGTAGTTTCCCTAATATGGCCGCTTGGACATATACCATAGTGTAACTAATGACGCCTTAGGCATGTCTACGAGATGTAATTTTTGTAATGGGCCCAATATGTCCACTTAGACATATTTCACCGTGTAACTAATTACACCATTGGCATATTTATGAGACATAACTTTTTGTAATTTTTTGACTAAACGACCCTCGTGGGGCGATGCTTTAGAGCGCAGGGATTATTATATCATTAAGTGCCGCTATTAGGCCTTGCTGAGTGGCGAGCCAAGTGTTGTGGTACATTAGCCAGAAGCCTGTGACGATTCTGGGGATTGTGCTTTGTATGCATTCTTGGAAGCGTTAGGTATCATCAGCATAGTATTGCAAAAGTGCGATGAGCATGGAGCCTCGATGGTCTTTATTGAGTGTGAGCCAATTTAGAACCCGCAGTCCCAGTCTTTTGAAAGTCCTAGTAGGATATAAACCATATATGGACTTTTATGAGTTCCAGTAGGCTAAGAGCCATGGTCGGTCTTTGAGAAGTACCCGGCGGATGTCGGTCATATACGGACTTTTAGCAGGTGCGATGAATTTAAGAGCCATGCTTTGGTCTTTTGAAAGTACGGTAGGATGTCGACCATGTCACGGACTTTATGGTGCCAACAGGCTAAGGGCCACAGTATGGTCTTTTAAACGTGCCAATAGGATATTAGCCATATTTGGACTTTTATGAAGAGGCAGTTGCAAAATGTCACAATATTATAAAGATAGTCTTTATTGATAGTAACACTTTTAAATGAAATTTTACTAGTAATATCTCTTCAGATGTGGCATTCCATTAAGATGCAGAGGAGTCCGTTTAGCTTATTTAACATGTATGATCCTGCTGCTCCCACTTAGACTACCGCGCATGGCTCTTCCCAGTTTGGTTGGAACTTCTCGTCTGCTGGGTTAGCCGTGTTTTCAAAGACTCTTCTCAAGACCAGGTCTTCGTCTTGGAATGTTCGGGGTTTTACCCGCATGTTGTACAATCTTTCCAGTCTTTGCTGGTATGATGCTATATGCACAACTGTAGCTTTGTGGAGCTTGTCTGCTATATCCAAGTCTTTAGTAAGGGCCTCGACATTAGCCTCTTCAGGAATTCTAGTTCGAAGTGTGGGCATCCCGATTTCTGTGGGGATTATAGTCTCCATCCAGTAAGGGTGAATGGCGATATCCCAGTTGGTTTTTGGCTAGTGGTCCTGTAGGCCTTGCTTATCCCTCTATGGTGTACTCAATATCGCCAAACATAATAATTCTATGGGAAGTCCATAGGTCAGCTCCACAGAGAGTGGGGTTCTAAAAGGATCCTTAGGTATTAATATCCAATGAATGTGAAAATAAAGTAAATCATAGGGGGGTTTTGATTGTTTGATTTAGTAACGATTGATTTAAGATTATATTATCCACAAGAAAGACAAGTGATTGGATTCTAGGGTTTCCACTTATCCACAACTAGGTAACAAGCATCTCTCACTTATATTCTCATTTGGGATCCATTGAGGAATGGTCTTTGATGGAAGATATGACTTTAAAAGATTTTTACAAAAAGAAGGATAGGAGAATGGTGTCAAATTTTCACTTAGAAAATTTATACAAACACTTAGCATGCATTTAGGTTCAAGCACAACGTGTACCAAGATTTTCTTGTTCACACATTGTCGAAATATATGGCCCGGAGCATTTAGAGAGAATGTAGTAAGTATTTAATATCATACAACTTCCATTGAAGCACAAGGGGTGAGAGAGTGTTGTTACCTTTGTTGGTGATGAGTTTCCACCGTTCGAATCTTATCTTGGAGGTTTAGAACTCCATTAAAGCTAGGAAATGACTAATAAATGCAAGAACATCCAACATAAATGCAAGTAGAAGAGAAATAAATGCTATAGATTGATGTAAAATCGAATGAAACGAGTTTAGAGATGAAGCTACAGATTAAAAGACTTAGACTAAGTATTACAAGTGATTAACTACAAAAACAAACAAAGATCTAAGCTATGAAAAATAGAAATTACAAGAAGCCCTAGAAAAAGAGAGAAAATCCTAACTAAAACTAAGGAAACCCTAACTTTTGAGCTATCCCCATCAACTCAGCTTCCAAAGAGGATTAAATACCCCCCTCCCCCCCAAACAGCTACACAAACAGGGGAGCAAAAAATGACCGTGCCCTTGCATAAATATCGTAATTTCGGATACACCCAGTTGAATCTCAAGCACTAGGACCAGTACTCACTTTTGATGCAGGGTACTCCCATCTTGGGCCTTTAACGACTGAGGGTAATCGAGGTACTCACATTCCCGATCTAGAGTACTCACCTTCAATATCTGCATAATTTCACTCCTTAGATACATGGAACCTCCTGTTGACGCATAAAATCTCGAGTGACCATCCTTGCAACTTTGAAAGTCCTCAATCACATTAGGGAGCCATTCCTTAGGTTGAGGAGAGAGGAAGAACAAGATTTGAGTAGGCTTTGGCGAATTGCTGTGAAATTTGGCTTTGCTTGGAAGTGAAAACGCTCATAAGTGCTTCCTTCAAAACATGGCTATCCTCTAAGCATCCAAAGACACTTCAAAAAGGTGCAAGGAACATTGAACAACATTCAAGAGCATAAAAACAGAAAAGAAAGTCAAAAGCACCTATTCTACACAAACTAAAGGCAAAATACAAGCTAGAAAGGCTAAAAGCAAGTATAAATATTGTACTTATTGTGTTAGCCACACCCCTAACCTACATCTTGCTAGTCCCTAGCAAGATTTGAACTAAAAAGAACTAAAACAACTAAGAGGTACAACAAAGCACAAAAGAAACCAGTTAAGCATTGAAAAATTCCAAAAGAAGCAGACATGAACATAGTACTACAACTTTACAAAATATGCCAACATTTGAACTCAATGAGCATCGACAATTCCAAGTGTAGTGATAATCCAATGAGAACTTGCACAAAACCATCAACACTCATACAGAGGAACAAAGGAACTGAAAATGGAATAGAATGAAGTCACCTAAAGGGAATAAAACTTCATTGATGAAAGAAGCATTTAACAATACCCAAGTACTTAAGCATACCTAGTATTCATAAAGGAACAACCAACAAAATTAAAATAAAAAAGGTCTTCTAGGCTTGTAATGACCACAGATTACACAAAAGGGCTTTTAAGAAACAAAATGGGTGTTGGCATGACATGGCTGAGGTTGCTACCCTATTGCCAACACCACCCTATGCTAACCCAAGAACTCTAACTACTCTTCTTCAGAATCCTCTTTGTTAGTCGAGAATGAATCTTCATCCACATAATCATCAAGCTCGTTAGAATCCCTTTCCAAGTTAGGAGGGGGTCCTTCAACAGCAGAAGGCTCTCCTCGTAGGATATGAACCTCTCTCTCAAGCACGGAGAGCCTGTGGTCAATCTGTTTATGTTTTCCCAGGATGAACTTAAACTACCCTTTTATCCTACGCTCCATCATCTTCAAAGGAGATGTACTCTTTTGTTCAGGAGCTGATGATGAAGATGATCCTGCGGTGTTGGCGGCGGGCGAAAGGAGGCTTCATTGAGGCTCGACTTTGGCTTTGTTATACTTGAAATGGGACCCAAACAAGGGGGAACCATCTTTTCCCTGCTTGGGCCCTTTATACTAGTAGCTTCCACTAATTTGGTAATCAGTGTTGGATATGGAATGTAACTCTTTTCACTCATGGACTTAATGAAGTCTCTCATAATGCACCATATCACAACACCATAGTCAATAAGCCTTCCATTCATCATTTCAAACAAGAACTGAATTTCTTCCTCACTTGGTAGCTTTTCTTTCCCCTTAGGCGCGATCATATTATGAATGATCTTATTCATCAATGCATACTCAGGTTTTAGCTTCCCTTGGATGAAGTCTTTTCGCAAAAATCCTCCCATAGGCATCGAATTAGTGCACATGGCATTGGTAAAGAATCTAGCCTCGAACTTCGTGATGGAACGAAATTGATAAGGTATGTCACCAATGCTAGGACGAGTATACCCCAATGATATGGCAATTGATTCTAGGTCGACTGATAAGTGCATACCAGAAACTGTGGTCTCTAAAAGGAACTCCTTATCAGGATTCTCACTCAAGTTAGAGTAGAATTCTCTGACAACTGAGGGGAGATAACCTTTTACCTCTTTGCAAATAAATTGTAACTTATGAGCCTTTACGAAATGGGGTGATAAAAAATAAAAGTTTCAATTTTCATGCCCCTTTCACAGTGAAAGCCTCTCTTTGCAATTAACTAGGCTCACTTTGCTCGTGTGGCTTTAGTAGATTCATAAAACATTTCCTCAATTTCCTCATCTTCACTTTCTTCCTCATTTTATGATGATTGATTCTTGCGCTTTCCCTTGCTCTTTTTTACCACTTCAGAAGTGTCAGCCTTTCTCTTTTTCAAGGCTCGCTCCATAGAAGAGCTTGTGATGCTGTTGGAGCACGGAGTAGAGGTGTCGGCCCGAGTGTCTGCTTAAGGCTGGGACTCTTCTTTTTCTCGGGCGACACACATGCACATTTTCTCATTCATATTCACAATTTATGTAATAACAAAAATTCTTTTACATATACATTCTACATACCACCATAGTGGCATTCATTATATTCTATACATATATACTTGATTCCCATTACTTGTACTATTACAATTTCACTATTACCAAACTATACATATACCTGCCCAATGAAAATCAGAGGTTGCGGAACAGTGCGGTGAGCACCTATCTTTGAGATGGCTTGTGCTGCTGATGTGGGATGTCCTATCCTCTTGCCTCCTCTTCTGTACTTACACGGATTAAAACCCGTGCTAAGCTTTATGCTTAGTTGGAAAACATATACATGGACGACCAATAACATTGATCGTTGCAAGCTTATTCAAAAGCTTTCATATGTTTACAATTTTTACAAAGAGTCTTTTCATCTTCGGTTCTATGACTTATTACATTCTTTGTACTATTATATATCATTTCTTGTCTTGTACCTATATCATGTCTCCTTTCATGCTTAGTGGCTACGCCCATGCTATACTATTCATTTCTTACATATTTTTATCATATATTTTCTTATACGTCTTTGTATTGTCATATACTTTATTCTTTCTTTGACTATAGAATTGACATTCACGACATATTCGAGGAACCTAAATCCTGTTTGTCATTGATAGCAATGTCTTTTGTATTCTTGATATGATTCACTTTGACTATAAATTGACATTCGACGGTCGAGGAATCGTCATGTTGTCATTTAGTAGCAATGTGATTTCATGTACTTACATATTTTGTGCTGTTTCATCTTATACTGTCATATTGTACTTCCCTATATTTTTATCTTGTACTTTTCATATACTATACTTTCCTATGATTTTCATATACTGTGCTTTTCATATACTGTACTTTCATATACTTTTCATATAGTTTATTTGTCATATACTTGTCATACTATCATCGCATAGCAGTGCTATGCTTCTCATATCATGTTATATATTATATACCTTTCATGTGCATGTTTAAGTTTCTTGTCTGCAAATACCTTAGAAGCGGATACGGGAAATAACTGTATGTACTCAAAGGTACTATCATTATACGAGACAGTGATCTCTATCTGTGTATACCCGAAGGTATCATCACTGTACGAGACAATGACCTATGCCATATAATATGTGACCTAAATGGGCCGTATATACCCGAAGGTATCATCACTGTACGAGATAGTGACCTATGCCATGTAATGATCCAAACGGGATCTATGTCATCGTGACGGAGACACCGATGTCTGTAAAGCGTATCTTGCAACTAAGTTGTGTCCCTATAGGCATGCCTATCTATCCCTCTACCAGGTTCTAACCAGACAATCCATTTTATTACATTTTCTATACATATCATCTACACCAGATAACTATTGTTATCATGTATCTTTGATGAAGATATACCTTGTCATTATTTAAATGCAATAATACCTTCACATATTTCTTAGCTTTGTATTGTTGTTCTCATATTTCTTTACAATACGTATATTCATATCTTTTTCTATCATTTAATTTTGTCTTCATATCATATATGTAATCCTATCATATATCATGAATGCATCTATGCACTCTTGTATTCATAGATTCATATATATCGTTATCTATTCATATCCCTTTATATAATTTATGCATCATATCCTTTATGCGTTTCTATCATGATTTAGCTATTCATGTACTTTCTACATTTCTATCACGTATGCTTTTACTCATTCATGTGTTCCTATCATGTTCCATCTATTCGTTTATGTTGTAATGATCATATATTCATATCATATACTCTTTTATTCATATCATGTCATCTACTTGTAACATCTTATATCTTTTAACTTATATCTTCCTGTACTTTATCAGACTATCATATCTTATATTTCTGCACCTATACTTATCACATTTTCTTGTTCTTTATCAATTGTCCTATCTCAGTAGAATGCAAACAGAGACTCTTCCTTTGATACCCGTAGGTACTTTTCTTATCTATACTCCTTTACATATCAAATCTACATATATTGCTATTTTTTGTTCATATCTACATCCTTTCTTACCATGTATTCCAACTAACTTTAACCAAGCGATTAGTACACTTGGTACCACAATTCAATTTTCAGACAAGATGTGGACACCAAATGCCATTAAATAGCATATGGATAGATTTTAGACTCAATGAGCTTTCCATAGAATCCAAGAATACCCAATAACGGAGTCTAGCGAGTTATGCAGAAGTTGCAAACCGTGAAGAAAATCAACAACTTGCGGCCTGCGTGACGCGGCAATACTTGTCTTTGTCATTTTCAGGTGTACTATAAGCTAAATATTATATCAATCTATATATGGATAGATTCTATACTCAAATGGCTTTCCATAGAGTCCAAGAACACCTAAAACGGAGTTCGGACGAAGGATTTATGGCCGTCCGAAGTTAGAGGTTTGACATTGTGCAAGGGCTACGCAATTGCGTGGGGGTTTCCACGCAATTGCGTACCAGAGGATGCAGGGGCTACGCAATTGCATGGAAACCCACACAATTGTGTACCAGAGGGCTGCCAATTTGAGCCCAGCCATGTAATAGCATGGCTTCCATGCACCGGCATGCCAGAGAGCTCCTTGGTAGCTCCGATACACTCCAATTTTTGACCCGAAACCATCCCAGAACAGCCCTTGTCCACTGGCCACAATATCCTCCCAATTGAGGCCACAAAACATGCCACAAACACGACACCAAAACCATCCTACAATCAATCCCAAATCACCCAAAAAGTAGGAATAAACCAAAATTTCAAATCCATACAAATTCTGATCTACCATTCCTCGAGGGGAAAGATTCCATACTCTATGATAATCACGGCTCACAACACCTCAAACCCACAGCTCAGGAGAATTTCATATAAAAGTCCACAAATTCACACTAAACCATAACCATCCATAGAAACCATACAAAACTTTTAGTTTCCATACTCAAAACCATACCAATTCCTTACAAAAACTAGACTTCCTTACCAAAAATCATAGAAATCTTTACTTAGTTCCATACCTTTATTTCTCCTTCTCTTCTTCTTCTTCTTCTTATCTTCCTTTCTCCCTTCTTCTCTCCTTGGCCTTCACGTTGGAGCTCTCAAATGTGAGACCAAAGAAATAGAGATATTTTGGTCTCATATTCTTTATATTAAATTTCCTTTTATTTTCAATAGGGTCCTCCAACTCTTGACCATTTGCATATCAACTTTATGCTATTTCTACAATAGCATGCCCTCTTCTTCTAATTATGACCCATATCCTTTTGACAATTACAAATTTGTCCTTGTGTCTTGTAAAAATTTCTGGGTTTCTCAATTTCCATGTTTACGCATTTAGAATTCTGAAAAATTCAAATTATGCCTACAAAATACCTAAATATCTTGAAAGCGATTAGGGTATATTTGAGTCATTCTGGTGGTAGCCTTTCCTTTCCTAGTATTTTTAGTCCTTGCCATAGATACGACAATGAGAGATAACACCACCAAGATTGCCCACACACACAGAAAACACTTCCATAAGCCCATTTCGACAAGTACTGGACTTCCTTTCCCCATATCCTTAAAAAATTTATGCCCCACAACCTTTGTGGTAACCACAAAATCCAACCAAACAAATAATACCACAACCTAGCAGCACACAGTAGAGTCCATACCAAGACAATAGTACAAGCCACAATATAAGGCTCAAAATGTGTGAGAGAAGCTCACTTACCCATTAAAGGCTCCAAAATATCCAAAATTCAGGTGAGAACTCCAATTTCGACCCCTTGATTCTCATGATGAAATGGTTAGGAAGAGGCTTTGAAGGTTAAGAATGATGAGGATGGGGTGATGGTGTGATGAGAGGGTGTTTGGATGATGGGAAAGTTGGCTAGGGTTAGGGTTTTGATGAGGAAAAGTAGTGAGATAGTTTGGGGATTTCGGATGCTGAGAGAAAAAAGAGAGGAGAGAATTTTAATTTGAAAATGGGGGAGGGGAAGGGAAATTTGCATAAATAGGGCAAAATCGCACTTGAGTACCGGTACTGGGCTTTGAGTACTGGTACTAAGTGCCACTGCAATTTCACAATTTTCCTCCATTGCACACTCAAAATTTGCATAATGCTTCAATTTCCACCCAAACCCACTTGTGCACATCTAAAATGCATATTCAAACTTGCTCGACGCCTTCACACTTGCTTTGAAACAAGCTTACTAAAAAATGACCATGGATCCTAAGGTTTTGAACAAATTTGGCAACTTTTAGGCTCAACAAGGGTCAAATGGTGACATAGCATGATTTAGAAGTTTAAATGAGCAACAATGGCCTAAAATCATCTTTCAATTATGTACGAATGTTCCAAAATGAATAAAATGCAAGAAAATGTAAAGGCTATGCAAAAATGCACAAAATGAAGCTAAAAACCAAGCGGATTTGAGCTTGGAAACAAGAAATCAATGACTTGTGATAATTATGATACAAAAGTGTCAGATGAATAAATAATTCAAGCCGACAAAAAAATGAGAGGAGACAAGAAATGGATGAAAATGATCCCAAATATGACGAGTGGTCTTGTTAAGGCCTATTGGTGTGCATGTACGACGAGGAATGTCTGAGTTCATAACCTGAAGTTCAAGGGAAGCATAGTTCAAAAGTTCAAGTTCCATTCTCATGTAAGCCTAAAATCAAAATTTTTTATGCAATTAACTTACTAAAAACTACAAATTAAACCCAAACAAAAAAAACGTACTCCTTAAACAAAATAATTTTACCCCGGCAGAAATGAGCATTGTCATGTCTGAAAAGATAAACAGGATTGAGCGACGGGGAGAAACATAATTACACATGGGTCAGAGTATCCACAATTCCAAAAAGAATGATTAGGAACAAAAAAGAAGAGACCATATACAATGAGTAATAACATAAGTACTCGATGGGAGCGTCTGGTAGATGGATCTACCAACTCTCGTCTCTCATAATGGTTAAAGTTCTTAAGAAATGGCTTTAGGCGTTGACCATTAACTTTAATGATTTTTCCATTCTCTAGATTCTCAATTTCGAATGCTCTATATGGATGAACTGTCTTGACCACGAAGAGCGGAGTCCACAGAGACGGAGTTTGCACAGGAAAATGTCTGGCTTGAGAGCGTATATAAGTACCTTATGTTGAGGAGGCTCAAAGGTCTTCCTCACAATGTGTTTGTCATGGAAAAGCTTGACCTTCTCTTTGTAAATTCTAGAGCTCTCATAAGATTCACACCTCATTTCGCCAAGCTCATTCATTTGTAACATCTGCTGTTGACTTGCTTTAGCCAAATTAAAATTGAGAGTTTTAATGGCCTAATAAGCCTTGTGCTCTATTTCCACCGGAAAGTGACATGCTTTGCCATAAACCAACCTATAGGAAGACATACCAAGAATGGTTTCAAAAGTAGTGCAGTAAGCCCAAAGAGCATCGGTTAGTCGAAGAGACCAATCCTTGTGATTAAGGTTAACCATCTTTTCTAAAATGTGTTTTATCTCCTTATTGGCTAGTTCGACTTGACCATTGGTCTGTGGGTGATAAACGATAGAAACCTTATGTGTGACTTCGTAGTTTTTAACCAAATTCTCAAATGGTCTATTACAAAAATGGAGCCACTTTGTCACTAATGGTCATGAGGCATTCCAAAGCGAGGGAAAAATGTTTCTTCCATGGAATTTCTTCAAAAGGAGCAGCTTTATGGTCATTAGTTCTTGTTGGAATAGCCTCCACTCACTTAGAACATAATCAACTGCAATTAAATGTAAAGATACCAGAAGAGAAAAAGGGCGTGAAGTCTATACCCTAGCAGTAAAAAATTTCAATGATTAAAATGGGGGTAAGAGGCATCATGTTTCTTTTTGTAACACCTCCTAGTTGTTGGCACCTAGAACAAGTTTTGTAGTTTTCAAAACAATCTTTAAAAAGAGTGGGGCAATAAAACCAGCTTGCAAGATCTTATTAGCTATTTTCCTTGCAGAAAAATGCCCTCCACAAGCTTCAAAATGACAGAAGGTGAGCACCCCAATTTGGTCGTCGTTAGGTACAAACCTTTTCATCAACTGATCAGGGCAATATTTAAAGAGATATGAGTCATCAAAATAGTACATCTTAACGTCAACCAGAAATTTCCTTTTTTGCTGAGAAGTCCACCTTGATGGGATTTGTCCTGTCACTAAATAATTCACAATGTCAGCATACCAAGGACAATGGACAAGAGCAAACAGTTTCTCGTCAGGGAAAGTGTCACCTATGGGTAGGCCATCATAAGTGTCTCTAAAACCAAACGAGAAAGGTGGTCAGCTACTACTTTCTCGACTCCTTTCTTATCGTTAATGGTCAAATTGAACTCTTGACAAAGAAGGATCCACCTAATGAGACGAGGCTTAGTATCTTGCTTAGATAGCAAGTACTACAGTGTTGCATGGTCAATTAAAATGATTATGGGAGACCTACAATGTAAGACCTGAACTTATCTATGGCAAAGACTACAACTAAGAACTCATTTTTTGTAGTTGTATAATTGGATTGAGCGAAATCTAGAGTCTTACTAGTAATTAGATCCGCAAAGTTTTTATCTTCTCACTAAGACGGCTCATGACATAATCACTGGCATCGCCATGATTTCAGAGGTCCCAAATAGGAGGTTGCGCAGTAGGAAGTGAGACTAACATACTTTCAGCTTTTCAAAGCCTCCTCACATGCTTGTGACCATTGAAAATAACATCCTTGGCAAGCAATTACCTGAGAATGAGCTATGTACTTGAAATTTTTATGAACCTCTATAAAACCCTACATGACCTAGGAAGGACAGTATGTCTTTAACACATTTAAGATGGGTAGTCAGAGTCTTCTGACTTTGGCCTTGTCTGCCTCTGTTGCCTTTGACACTACATGTCTAACATAATTCAGTCTGTAGTGACACTTCTCCCAATTTAAAACTAAAATTTTCTCCTCACATCTTTCCAAAACTCTCCTCAAATTTTCTAGACATCCCTCATATGAATCTCCAAAGACAGAGAAATCATCCTGAATCTCCGTGTCTCTCTATCATAATATCATGAAATACCCATCATGCACCTCTTTAGAAAAGCTCCCAATGGTACCACATAATCCAAGGGCATCTTCTAAAGTAAGCGTGTGCAAAGGACATGTGGAAAAGTGGTTTTCTCTTTATCCTAATTTGATTATATGATAACCATTTAAGAAAGTAATAAAACTCCCTTGACGACTCTCTCGACATTTGGTCCACGATGGTAAGGGGAAATATTTTCTAGTGCCAACATTAAGTTTCCTATAATCTATGCACACCCTCTAACTTTGTAGTGACCTAAGTAGGTATAGGCTCCTTATGTTCATTTGCCACCACAGCTGACCGGACTTCTTTGGCTCTTGGGTTAGGCTTACTTATATACAATAGGGTCAAGCTGGACCTACATCTAGAAGTTTCAAAACCTTTCTTGACAACTTCTTTCATGACCGGATAGAGCCTATGCTGTGGTTGCCTAGATGGTTTAACATCTTCTACCAAGTGAATCCTATGAGTGCAAATCAAGGTAATCCCTTAATGTCATAAATGGTGCATCTTATAGGTTGGTGGGCCTTAATTTCTAAAAGTTTTGTCTCTTGTTCAAGATTTAGAGAAGTGTGATCATGAGAAGAGTCTTTACTTCCTAGGAATGAGTATTTGAGATGAGACGGTAGGAAACACAAATTCAAGCAGGTAGCTTCTCTTTAGATGGAAAACTCTCTCCTCCCAGTGGAGGCAATTCTTCAAATCAGTGTCCACCCATTTAGTTTCCATTACCTCACGTAACAAGTACTGGAGTATAGAAACTCCACATTTCAGGTGTGGTCCTTTGTAAACTTACCGCGGGTTCACTAGACAAGACTTGAGGTCATCAGCAGAAAAATGATCTACATATTCCTGCTGTGGTCCCATCACACTCCTTCGCAAATATCTTCATCATCCTACTTCATGATAACATTGAAAATGTTCAAGTTCTAATCATATTTATTAAAGACAAAGTAATCAACACTCCCCCCTACGATTGTATAATGGCATTATAGTGGCTAGAAAGGAACTGCCAATAATCATAGAAGTAGCTCCTTGACTCTGCAGTTTGGGTATCCAAATACGATAAAGTCCACAAGAAAATAGAACCTATCCACTTGCACCAATATATCCTTCACTATACCTCTAGGAATCTTAACACTACGGTCAACTAGCTGAAGGGTAATGTTAGTAGGCTCTAACTCTCGTAATTCTAGCTCAACGTACACCGAGTATGGCAACAAATTCACACTCGCTCCCAAGTCTACTAAAGCATGTTCCAACTTCGAGTTTCCTACCACTAAGGAAATGGGTAGAGCTTCAGGTCTTTGTTGGGAGTAAATTATTTCATATGAGAGAAGTGGATTGTTTGGTCACAAAGCATCATTGGCGGACACCTAACTTCCTTTTCCACGATTACCTGAGTCTTTAAAATTTAGCATATGAAGAGGTTGTTTTATGGCATCCAACAAGGGAATGTTCACTTTAACCTGCTTGAACAACTCATAAATTTCAGCATGATTATTCATTTTTTTTGGAATTCTCAACCTATGGGGATATAGAGCTGGAGGAGCATGTTTAGCTTTATTTTTATCCGACTTTACATCAACAACATCGACTTTAGGGACATTAGGCTCATCAATCATAGCATCATCCCTTTTTGATTCATTTTGCAAATCTTTTGAAATCTCTTTAGGAAGATCCTTGGGATGGATAGTTTTATCAATTATTTTCCCACTTCGAAGAATGGTGATAGCCTTACAATGTTCAAAGGTCCCATTATTTTGACTTGAGGTCCTAACACTATTTTAACCTTGGGGGTTTTGAATGGGTTGAGAAGGGAATTTTCCTTTTTCTTGTTGAGAACTCCCCATAGAGGCGGTCAACTTAGTAATTTGAGACTTCACATCATTTATAGCCATTCGAAATTCATTATTAGTTGACTGTTGAGATTGGACAGACTGTGCTACAATGTCCTCTAAATTTCTTTTATGTGGAGGTTAGTAGGTTAGTGATTCCTTGGGAAAAGGGTAGCTTTGTTGGGATTTGCAAACAATCCTTGTGGTCCTTGATTTTGAAAATGAGGAGCTTGATTTGAAAACCCTTGGTTTTGGAAAATTTGACTTGGAAAGTTTTGGTTTGGAAAACTTAGGTTGCTTCGAAAAGGATTTTGAGGTGGGTTGCCTTGACTTGAGGAAGTATGTCCTCCAACACTCTTCCGGCTAAAGTTAGGGTGTTTACTCCACCCTGGATTATACGTTTCTGAATATGGAGAGTTGAAGGGCTTTCTAGGGTAATTGAGAGCATTAGCTTGCTTGATTTGGATGGCTCCCTTGACTTGGGGAAGATTAGGGCAATCAGTGGTCAAATGAGTGGGGTCATCACAAATGATGCATAAGTCTTCCATCCTACGTCTCAAGGTGTTGGCTTTGGGTGCAGTGGTCACCTCATTCACTTTTTACATTTCAATGGCCTCTAACTTCCTAGTCAAGGTAGCTATTTTGACTTGAAGATCATCATTCTCTTTCACATGATGTTTTCCTCCTTTAGTGGGTGTATTATGCACTTTAGTGGCATCAAGGGAAGTATTAGTCTCCTAATTCCCAACATTTTCCGCTATTGTATCAAAACATTACATAGCCTCTTTAGGGCTTTTCTCATAGAAATGTCCCCCACTCATCATTTGGATATGTTGCTTGCTATAAAGAGAGAGTCCTTGATGAAAATAAGAAAATTTTTGGCCAATATCCAAACCATGATGAGGAATAACATGGAGAAGTTCTTTGTATCTTTCCCATATAGTGGAAAAAGATTTGCCCTATTTTTTAGAAAAGTTTTGGATAGCTTGCATGAGTACATTAGTGCGTCCCTGAGGGAAGAATTTGTTTAAAAATACACTTCACATGTCCTCCCAATTAGAGATTGAATTAGGAGTAAGAGAATGAAACCATATTTTAGCCTTTTCCTTCAGAGAGAAAGGAGACAAAACCAGACAGATTATGTGGAGGGGTGATCCTGTAGAAAGGAAAGTGTTACAAACATCCTCAAAGTCTCTCTTATATGAGTAGGGGTTCTCAGAATCGAACCCTAGATATTTAGGGAGAAGACGAATCATCTCCGGTTTCACAGGAAAACAGTTACCTTCTCTAGGTAGGCGAATACATGAGTTTGTTGTGGTTCTTTAAGGTCTCAAAATCTCTTTGAGGGTTCTACCAACATTAGGAAAAGGGGAAGGGGGAGCTCGATATTGATTATGTTAAGGATTGACATTCTCCCCTCCCACCTCTGGGGTTGTCGGCGGTACAACACAATCACCTTGTCTTAGAGGATCATAAGATCTTTGTGGGTTAAAAGATAACCCTTACTCATTTGGATTAAAGGAATTTGTTGATTTTCTGTGTACTCCATTGGAGGAGTGGAAGGTAAATGAAACAAACATCTTACAATTAAGTTTCGAGGCCTTTGTTGAGGTGTGATTCTTACAAGTCAGTGTTACTCATCACGAGTACACACCAACATGCACAAATATCACCCCAACAAGAATGGTATTCATAGATATTATATACATAAAGAATTTTTTACGCAATTTAAGATAATGAAGAGGACTTACCAGATTTGCAATGCAATTTCAAATTACCACTATCTCTCTTTGGATCAACTAGAACGCTCGCCACTCCCTGGCAACGACGTAAAAAATGCTTATCCCTATACGGTGTACGCACTATGTTCCCCGTAGGAACTCAATATCGCCAAGCATAATAATTCTATGGGAAGTCCACAGGTCATCTCCATAAAGCGTGGGGTTCTAAAAGGATCCTTAGGTATTGATATCCAATGAATGTGCAAATAAAGTAAATCATAGGGGGGTTTTGATTGTTTGATTTGGTAATCGATTAATTTAAGATTATATTATCCACAAGAAAGACAAGTGATAGGATTCTAGGGTTTCCACTTATCCACAACTAGGTAACAAACATCTCTCACTTATATTCTCATATAGGATCCAATGAGGAATGGTATTTGATGGAAGATATGACTTTAAAAGCTTTTTACAAAAAGAAGGGTAGTAGAATGATGTCAAATGTTCCCTTAGAAAATTTACAAACACTTAGCATGCATTTAGGTTCAAGCACAATGTGTACCAAGATTCTCTTGTTCACACATTGTCAAGAATATGCCAAACTGAGCATTTAGAGAGAATATAGTAAGTATTTAATATCCTCTGACTTCCATTGAAGCACAAAGAGGTGAGAGAGTGTTGTTACACCTTTGTTGCTGATGAGTTTCCACCATTCGAATCCTATCTTGGAGGTTTAGACTCATTAAAGCTGAGAATGACTAATAAATGAAGAACATCCAACATAGATGCAAGTAGAAGAGAAATAAATGCTATAGGTGTGGAAATTAGATGAAAGCAGGTTTAAGGATGAAATCTGATTAAAGGCAGTAGTATTGAGTAGATTAACTACGAAAAGCAGATCTAAGCTATGCAAAATAGAAATTACAAGAAACCTTGGAAAGAAAAAATCTAACTAAACTAAGAAGCCTTAACTTTTGAGCCATCACATCAACTCGGCCTTGATGATTAAATACCCCCACGAAACGGCTACACGAATGGGGGAGCAAAAGACGACCATGCCCTTGCACAAATATCATAATTTTGGATACACCTAGTTGAATCTCGAGTACCAGAACCGGTACTCCACATTCACTGGGCCTTTAACAACTTTAAGTATCGGTACTCACATTCCCAGTATTGGTACTCACCTTCAATTTCTGCATAATTTCACTCCTTAGATGCATGGAACCTCCCGTTGGCACAAAAAAGCTAGAGTGACCATCCTTACAACTTTGAAAGTCCTCAATCACATTGGGGAACCATTCCTTAGGTTGAGAAGAGAGGAAGAACAAGATATGAGTAGGCTTTGGCGAATTGCTTCAAAATTTGGCTCCGCTTGGAAGTGAAAACCTGCATAAGTGCTTCCTTCAAAACATGGGTGTCCTCTAAGCATCCAAAGACACTTCAAAAAGGTGTAAGGAACATTTAACAACCTTCAAGAGCATAAAAACAGAAAAGAAAGTCAAAAGCACCTATTCTACACAAACTAAAGGCAAAATACGAGCTAGAAAGGCTACAAGTATAAATACTGTACTTATTATGTTAGACAGGCCCATAGGACTCCTGGTAACTCATCTACCCATTTCCCTTTGGCCGAATGTAGACGCTTTTTCAAAGCTGTTAGGAGAGTCTTATTGGATGATTATGCTTGGCTGTTGCTTTGTGGGTATCGTGGGGTTGGATACAAGTTCTTGATTTTCAGCTTGTCATAGAAGTTCCTGTATACCTTGCTATCAAATTGGGGCCCATTGTCAGTTTCTATTAACTGTGGTATTCCTAACCAGAAAATGATGTTCTTCCTTACAAATTGAACGACATCTTTGTTCTTGACGGAGGCGAAGGCTTTAGCTTCTACCCATTTGTTGAAATAGTCTGTCGCTACAAGTAATAGCTTCTTTGTGTCGTGGCGATAGGTACTTGTCCAACTATATCAATTCCCCAATGGGTGAAGGACCAGAGGCTTGTTATGGTTGTTAGGTTCTGAGTCGACACCCTCGAAATAGGGGCTTGTCATTGGTAGCGATCACACTTCCTGATGTAGGCGGCTGCATCAGCCCTCATAGTTGGCTAGTAGTAGCCCTGGGTATAGGCCTTTTGCACCAAATTTCTACCGCCTGGATGGTTTCCGCATATTCCTTCAAGGGGTCCGCCAATGCATACTGCCCTTGTTGGGTGGTGAGGCATTTAAGATACGGGCCGCTTAGAGAACGTTTATACAACTACCCATTCACTAGGGAAAATCGAGCCACGTGTACCTGAATCTTGTGGGCTTCGACCTTGCTATCCGGGAGTTCTCCCGAGCTCAGGTACCGGGTTATTGGAGTAATCCAGGAGGGACATGTATCTTCTATATCGTTTACCCAGTTAACAACAATTGACGACTTTGGCTGGCAATAGACAGTGAGGAGTACTGTTTCTTTGGTTGGTAGGGAGCGACCCTCTACGCTAAGTCATCTGCCCTTTTGTTTGGGCCTTGAGATGTGAATTTACCAGTTTTTATATAGACCCAGGCGCAACTAATTTCTAACATAACTACTAGGGACAATTCAATCCTCAACATGAATGCCAAAAACTTATTGTTTGACCAAAAATTATAAGTAAGTGTTTTCTGATGTGTATGTAATAATGAAAATTGGTTTTGGTCTAAATCATTGCAAGTGCAAAGGTCATACAAGTAATAAAGGTGGATTCAGATCAGAGATATCATTCCCACGAGTTGATTATATAATCTAAGGTCAGTACTACTACTTAGAAAGTAACTATTTGAGCCAGTAATTTCAAAAGGATTGTAAGAGTAACTAACAGTTGAAATGTAAATAACTCTTTATCAAAATTTTCTCTACTTAAAATAAAAGATTTAGAGTTTTCACTAAGTTAAATTAACAATAAGAAATAAACTAGTTTTTTTGATCATCAATATGCATTTGGTTCAAAATAACAAGTTAGTTATGGTTTGGAATTTTGGATTTCTCCAAGAACACTGTAGTATAGCCCTGGAACCTCATGACACTATACATTTCACCAATTGGATAACCATATTTCTAAACTAGGTCAATGGGTCTAATTAGCTGATTTTGAATTGATCATCTTGTAGATCCGATTATTTTTCCTTTCCAGTACTTCACAACCATTTCTCATGACTGTGAATCCACCCTTCTTGGGAACCACATGAACTGGGCTCACCCAAGGGCTGTATGATATTGCATAAATGAAGCCTGCATTCATCCATTTCAATACTTCTTTTTTGACAACTTATTTCATCACTGGATCAGCCTTCTCATATGTTCTATTGAAGTCTTTGTATTTTTCTCCAAGAGGATTTTATGCATACAAATGGAAGGACCGATTCCTTTTAAATCATCTATTGACTAAGAAATGGCTCCCTTATACTTGCTGAGAATTTCCAGCAGTTTCTGTTCTTTGTGCTTTGTCAAGTTAGCTGATATAATTACTGGTTTAGATTTTTCAGCTTCAAGGAAGGCATACTTCAAATGTTTGGGCAATTCTTTAAGAATTAAACCCTCTGACATGTGTTTGCCACAGTAACCACTTCATAACTTCTTGATTTTTACTTTGCTCATTAAGGCGAGTACCATTTCTTCGTTCAAAATTAGAATTCAGAAATTCAACATCAAGACACTCAATATACTGGAAATTCATCTCATTTTCATTCATTGAACTCTGAATCTTACAATCACTTTTCAGTTCAGAACCGATGAGAACTTTTGTTTCTATAATATTATATTCAACATTATCAAATTCAGGCTATTTCAAACTGCGATTGAGATTGAAGTGGATTGCTTCATCTCCAACCCTGAGAGTAAGCTCTCCTTTCTTTGCATCTATCAAAGCTCCTCCTGTAGCAAGGAAAGGTCTTCCTAGCAATAATGGGACTTGTTTATCTACTTCAATATCAATAACCACAAAGTCTATTGGAAAAATGAACTTTCCCACTTTGATAAGCACATCCTCATGGATACCCTCTAGTTGAGCAAAGGTTATGTCTGCCATCTGCAGGGTCATGGCTGTGGGAGTGAGCTCCCTTAAACTTAGTCTTTTGACATTAGATAAGGGCATCAAGTTGATGCTAGCTCCAGAATCACATAGTGCTTTTCCCATTTCAGAATCCCATATGGTATAAGGAATGGTGAAGCTGCTTGAATCCTTCATTTTCATTGGAAAATTCCTTCAAATAATTGCATTGCAGGTTGCTGTTAGGCTCACTACTCCATCTTCAGCAAAATTTCCCTTTTTTGCCCAGTATATCCTTCATGAACTTAGCATAATGAGGCATTTGAGTCAGTGCCTTAGAAAAAGGGATATTTATCTCTATTTTCTTGAACATGTTCAAGAATTTAGGGAATTTCTCTTCCATCTTAGCTTTTTGCAGCCTTTGAGGGAATGGGATTAGAGGCTTGTAAGCTTGCACCTCTTCTTTCTTTCTCAGATCACCTTCTTCAACTGGCTGCTTTTGCTGCACTTTTACTGTTCTTTCTTTTTTAGTAACTTCTGAACTGTACTACTTTATCTCTTCTCCAATTTCTGCATGTTTTTCTATCTCAACCATCTTCTTCTCATTTTCTTCTCCTTCTTTCAGTTCTCTGCCACTCCTAAGAGAAATTTCCATACAGTCTTTAGGATTATTCTTTGTATCACTTGGGAAGGCATCCTTAGACTGGTTCTGAATAGCTAGGGCCAATTGTCCTACTAGTGTCTCTAGATTTTTCAGAGAGGCATTTGTGTTGGCTTGAAGCACATTTGTGTTTTGTTTGCCTCTTTCTATATAGACTAAAAACCCCTCAAATTCACATAGTTGTAAGAGCCTTACATTTATCTTGCATCCATGTCACTTTGGATAAATTTGCTTGATAAAATATTTCTTTCAGAAGGTTCATGATTTAAAAATAAGGGTTTAGTCTATGACACTGCAAGTGCCCAGGTCATACAAGTAGTAAATCTGAATGTAAGTCCAGATATCATTCCCACAGAGATTGAGTGCAATTAAAAAATCAACTACCCCTGACTACTAAAATTCTATATATTTGGACTCAAAACTCCTGATGAAGGTTTTATCTAGAAAAATAAATATCTAGACTAGCCAATACTGTTGAACTAAATAAAACCAAAGTAAATGAATAAAAACAAATCATAACTAAAATAATGGTGGATCCAGTTTCTGTGGCGAAAACCTCGATGAAATACAATGGAACAGTCAATTCCAGCACTAAAGTACATTGCTCTATTCTGTGTATGGATCTGGTTTTGTCTAAGATTTCCTAAATGTTTGAATTGGATTTCTCCATATTCACCGGTTGGATACCCTTGCTTCTCTCGAAGACAAGATCAAACCAACTACTTGTATTCCCAATCCTCTTGCAAGATCTGGGTATTTTTCTTTCTCAATACTTCACACCCATTTCTTGTGATAGACCTTTGCATTTCCTTCTCGATTTTATAAAGTTTCTACCATTTAATTGATATGGCTCAACCTCGGATCTATGGGTTCGTCCCTTTCCTTGATTAGATCTCGGCTAACACGGGGGTGGAACTTGCCTTTAGATTGGAGTGAACTCTCACGATTATATTTGTCACACCGAATCCAGTTCGGCCAGATTGGAGGATCCAGAAAGGAGTTCGAGGTGCGGGGCTTCGAATTTGGGACTCTTTACGATTTATTTATTTAATTGTTTTATTTTTTTATTTTTATACTTAGAACTAGTACATGGGTATGGCCCACATCTTATCATAATCAAAATATTATAACCACAAATCAAAATAACTACTAGAGATGGTGTCCATCAAAATCTGAACACATATAAGCGAGTCCCATTTACAAATACAAAACTATACTTTCACATTTACAAATCGAGCCTGAGAACCTACATGTAGTGAACCCTTACAAGTGTTGGCGGTACGTATGCGGATGTTTGGCGATGTCTTCTCCTGTACCTACCGCAGTTAAAAACCCGTGCTAAGCTTTGCGGCAGTGGAAACATTTCTTATAACTTATCTTGATGCATGCATTTAAAGCGTATCATGATAATATATAACATAAGCAATATCAAAATCTTCATGAATTCGCATAATCGATTGTATAACGGTCAAATCATGACCGAGCAAACTTAGACATATCTGATGGCGACATCAATTAATACTTTTACATGACTCATGATTTTCTCGGGATTTCAGGTCGGGTTCCTATTCGTGTCATCAAGATAATTATGTCTACTTGTACCTTGTGACTTTTAACAGAATGCTTATGTCTCCCATAGGATCCATATTTATGCTTATTCAAATTCCTTATAAACGATCGCGAAAGACTTATACTTATAACAATCTTATACTTACTCGAAATTACATAGGGTAGACTTATCCTTGTGGATCTTATACTCATGACAAACTTATTCTTATGAGGGTCTTATACTTATAGCAATCGGATCTTATACTTATAACGAGACTTATTCTTATTCGGATCTTGTCTTATTCGAGATCTCCCAAATGACATATGTCGGAACTTATAAGTACTTGTCTCAAACTTATACTTATTTCGATCTCCCATGGTCTGAGAACTTATGCTTATCTGATTATGTCAGGCCAGGTATTTATATCTATCTCGAGGATCTCCGTAGGAGTTCTGAGAACCTTATACTTATTCTACGGACTTTACACTTGTTCGGAGGTACCCAAAGATGTATCACGGATATTGCATAGCGATATCTTGGTTGCGAGCTTAATCTTATGCGGGAGTACCGTGGCACTACTTGATCGAATATGCGCTCACGGGTACCCGACTTGTGTTGGTATCATATCTGACAAGCCCTGGGTTAAGTATACCTATACTCATGCGGGATTACAGTAGGTACCTCTGAGGTTATCCTTATCCGGACTTATCGGAGGAGATACACGTAGGTACTCACGGTAATAAGATACAAGAGTACCCATAGGGTACTACATAATCCTAATCGAATCTGAAGGTAACCTTAGGTACTCACAGAACTTATATTAATTACTTCATATCTTATACTTGTACTACAAAGCCTATCTTGTCTTCGGATCTTCTACTTGTACTACAATTTTATTACAGTATTTGGATCTTAGTATCACATTATTACGAGCATATACATATGTATTTGGATTTATACATGTATTACAAAACTTATACATGTATTTAAGATCTTATACATGTATTTAAGATCTTATACATGACTTACAGAGTATATACTTGTCTTACGGAACTTGTACTAGTCTTACAGACTTATCTTGTCTTCTGAACTTATGCGGTATTACGAGACTTATGCGTGATACGGAACTTATACTGGTCTCACGGAACTTATACTTGTTTTGCAGAACTTATTATTGTCTTACGGATCTTATTCTTATGCGAAAGTACCTGTAGGTACGATAAGTTAGAACAGATCAGGATCATATCACATACAAGGTCAAATCATACTTCTACAGATACGGACATTAGTCGCCGTGAAGTCTGAGATCCACAGATTCATTATGATTTTGTGATCGCGACCGGTTCTCATGATTATATGAGAACTTACACTTATTTTCGATCACGAAGTACAGCTGAGTCCTCTGGGTTCTCACACGCTAGGATAAGAGTACCTTTGGGGTACTGTTTGGACTTATACTTGTTTTACCGATACGGGAGTACACGTAGATACTATTGGACTTAATCGAATGGGAGTACCCGTAGGTACCCGCGAACTTGTCAGTCTGGGAGTACGTAGGTACCACAGAACTTACTATATTCATTTCTTATTCATTATTCAAAGTCTTATCATATAATTGTTAGATTGCCTAGACCAGTAATACGGAATGAGTAGGACACAGCACAATAAGTACTGAGTACAATGCGGTCGGTACGTCACACTAATCGGAGAGTACCAAAGTACTAATGTCTTGAAGCGCGATCGAGTCTTAGATCGCACTAGTGAGGAAGGAAATGCAAAGAAGTACTAATGTACTTGCGGGCTTACGGTGAGTGTCGCGCTGGTTAGAAATCTCGAAGTACTAATGTGTCGAAACCACGATCGGAGAATGCCGTCGCCGGTGATCTGCGAAGTCTTGTCCCGAGTGCGAAATCTTAATGCGAAGCACGGTCGAGTCGCGTCGCACTAGTCGATGCAGTATAATGTGCGAAACACGCGTCGGAGAGATGCCGTCGCACTAGTCGGAGAAATCTGCGAAGTACTAATGTGAAGCATGGTCGAGAAAGTGCCGTCGCCTTGTCGGAGCCAGTCTTGTGTTCTTTTAATGTCAAGTGGTCTTAGGTAGTTTACAATTATATGAGTTCAATCTTTGCTCTCTCTCTTATAATAGGGCATTATTAGCCCGTTATGTGTTCATGACAGTTGTAATTCCGCGATCGTAGTCACGTGTCGGTTGTTTTAATTACATATTGAATTATTGTTTAAATGAACACATCTATGCATTTTTCCTACATTTTCATGTTACCATTACATACGGCATTTCACATACTTGCACAGTATAATGGTATGTTTTGCGTCGTTCGTAATTATTCCTCGATGAATCAACTTTACTTAGAAATTGGAATCACTCCAATCGGATCATCTAAACTCAAGTTATGGCATTTTCATGCCAACTAGTCGGTTTACCGATTTTACCGAGGGACAGTTTGCAATATTCATTTTTCCAGTGCTTTGTCTCCATATTTGACACTGGTTCTTTATACTCCTTTAAAGCTAAGGTGCTAAGGGTTCATCTCCAATTGGAATCACCCAAATCGAACGCAGAAACTCAAGTTCGATCGAAACAACCAGTTTACTCTATGTTCAGCGAAACCAATTTGGCTTTGCGACCCCACTTTTTGAGTGAATTTTTTGAGCCACTTAGAGCCAATTGGCGATTCCTATTTCTTTAGGTTTGGTTTTTTCCTTGAAGTCTATTTTAATTTGACTACTTGAATCACTCGAATAGGATAAGAAATATAGAAAGGTATGGCAAAATACGAAAACGCCAGTCGAAACTAGAATAGACGACGGGTGTACAGAGTACACTTTGGCTAAAACGACCGAGAACACAAAGTGTACGGTGCAAGTTCAAAGTGTCTGGGTACAAGTCTCTAGAAAAGTGCCAGAATGTGTATTTTCTCCCATTTTCATACACTTTTCATCCCAAACCAAATCTATGCTTCATATACACTTCAAAATCATTTTCAAATTCATCTTGTAACCTCGATTATGCCAAATCATCTTTCAATGGATATGTTATTCCAAATTCTTACAATAATCACTTCCAAAACCCTTCTAATATAGGTTATGACCCATCCTCAAGCAAAACATGAATATTAGTGGGGTTTACTCTAAACCTAACTCATTTACTAAATTAACCATGAATCCATCCTCGAAGGAAGAAATTCATATATCTTGTGCCATATGGGGTTTTACCCACCTTACTTTCAAATTTTTGGGTTAAGATAGAACCTAGCAAAACCTAAGGTTTGAGCAAGATAATCATCCTTACAAACCCAAAGATCCATGCCGTCTCATAGAATTCATAATCCAGGTGAGTTTCCATACCTTTTTGGCTTGATCTTGGCTCCTCATCTTCTTCTCTTCCTCTTCTTCTCCTTCTTTCTCCTCTCTGGGTTCCTCTCTGGAAATGAGACAAATTTGGTCTTTAAATCCAGTTTTTCTTAGGCCTTATTTGGCCCTCAAAACCCATTTTTGAGTTAGAACATTATTGCTTTTAAGCCCCGTAACTCTTGTATTTGTATTTGATTTCACTTTTATTTCATTTGGCCCCAAATCTTCTTAATCCATGTCTTTTATGCCCCTTTTGGACAAAATTACAGTTTGTCCTTAAGTGTTGTAACTTTTCGGGTATCTACCGTTCCATGTTTATGTTAACTTTCATGAAAGCAGTCAAATATACTAACAAAATACCACAAGCAGCCAACGACTAGGGTATATTTTGGGGTGTTACATATATTGTTAAATACTCCCCTCCAACTTCAATTATGAGCGAATGGGGGATTTATCAAAATGAACTCTCGAGCTTAAACGAGTTCATCAATGGTAGTCGAGCATACCCGGAAAAGAATTTTCTCAGCTCTCAGGAATCTCTGTCTCTGTGTCACGTAGAGGGCATCCTAGAAATCAGAGTAAGATAAATTCCCTCAATTGGTATTCGGTACTACTATTGGGAACTTATCAATTCAAAAACGACACCAAATGATAAATCGAACCAATTAGTTCTCCGCTATTTATGCGGGAAAGACGTAACTAAATGTAAATCAAATCCGGCGGAGGCTGTGGCTCGAGGTCTTGCATTCTGAGTAAATGACATGCGATCACGTACAACCACTATAATTGCAATAAAACTGAGAAGAAATGAGAATTCCAGGTGTCTAGATTTCATGAATTTTGAAGCATTAATTAAGAAAAATAACGGAAATAAATTTCAGCTCCATCGTCTACGCACAGTTCGGTAGTTCAAATCGAAAGAAATAAACTAAAAAATAAAGAAAAATAAAAATCTACTATAAACTATACTTAGGTTCATATATTTCCCTTTTACAGGTGGTGAAGGCGGAAGCTACTTTAATGTGCAACAACATCTATTTATGCGCCGAAAGGAATTGCGTGATCTGAGTTCGGGTGGAATTCGAAAAAGCAACTCCTTTGTCCTATGTTGCGACCTCAAGTTGATGTCGCGACATGGATTTCCCTTGTTTGCTCTTGTTCAATCGCGACCTCGTTGCTTCTGTTGCAACCAGATTCCTTGCTGCTGCATGGATTAATGGTCGCGACATCGTTTGTAGTCGCGACCTTGTTTGCTCAGTGTTTCTCAAGAGTTGATGTCGCGACCACGGTTTCATGTCGCGTACATACGTTGTCCCTTCTCTTCATCTGGTTTAAAATTCGCGACCTTAGTTTTTAGGTTGCGACCGATTGTTGTAGTGACTTTAGGTGTGACTATCTTTTGTGTGATTGGTGGTGGGCACGCCTTCACAGGTTTCAAATTTACGTTGCGACCTCAAGGTGATGTCGCGACCTCTTTTGATGTCTATTTCTTTTCTTCTGGTCGCAACCTCAGTTCTTTGTTGCAACCAATTTCCTTCTTTCAACCTTTATTCCAGGTCGTGACCTCAAGGTGATGTTGCGACCTCATGTTGTTCCTTCTCTGGCTGCTTGTAGTCCCAATTGCTTTCAGTAGTTGCGACCCGTTTCTTAACAAGGCTCTGCGGTCGCGACCTGGATAGTGATCGCGACATCGTTTGTGGTCCTTGATTAATAAATGGTATGACGAGTTTTGCAGGAGCTTTGGTTTTGGCTTGATTCTGCGACCTCCTTTTCATTCTTCAACTCTTAATGTGGTTGCAACTTCAATTTTCTTGTTGAGACTCCAGTTCTTATTTTTATGTCGCGACCTCAACAGTATGTCGCGACCTCAAATGGTGCTGTTTTACAGCTAGATGCAACGTTCTATGATTCTTCTCAGCTGTTGGCGGATCCGTCTGCGATATTGTGGCGTCTGATATTCAATTGGCGTCGCGACGTGGTGGTGCTCCGCGACCCTCTTTCGACCTCTTGCCTTGGTCGTGCAGTCGCCAAGCTTAAATCTTTGAAGTCACGACTTCTCTTGCTATAGTCTTCTATTTCTTCTAAATGATCTTGGTGATGTGACTTGATGCAAACCAAATTAAGTTTCCTATCACGACTCCGACTTTCAGTTGCGACTTCATTTCTGCTTGTAGGCTAGTCTCTTATGGTTTCAGAGATTTTAACATAAGTATTTTCTGAAATTAAATTTGAGTAAATATCACATTTTTACATCTAATTAACATTTATCTGTAATACTTCGAAAAATGGATTAAAAAATCTAATGGGTTTTGGACTCATCATGTTTACTGAGGAAATGCTACTAGTTCGATAAATTTTTATGTGAATATTCAATGATCCTCTTGTTTCTCCCATGAAGCTTAACATTTGTTCTTCAAAGGCGGGACGCTAACATGCTGATTCTCAATTCTCTATTCATTTTGTTATTTGTTGTCCTTGACCATGTTGACCATGACCCGGTACGATGATAATTCTTCACAGGTCTCTGTCCTTGCTATACTGCGGGTCCATATGAGAATTTTTCATAGTTCCTCAAAGATGGTGTGTAGTGGGTTGGAAGATTTGTGTTGGGCTTAAAGATGTAACTCCTATTGCCATTGACAAACTGAACTTCCTCCACATGATAAGGACCATCATTAGCAAGTCCTTCATCATTCAAAACTCTTTGTTCATCTTCCATTGTTCCCACTAGATGGGCAGATTGGTTTCTTCTTTCTTGCATGCTAACTTTGTTCATCAGTGCATCCAATTTTGCTTCTATAGCTGACATTTTGTTTAGCTCTATCACACCACTTCCTCTCGGCCTGCTACTACTCCCTGAAGTCTTACATGGAGCTCTATAGTTGCTCTTTGCTAGATCTTATAGTAACTGGTTTGCCTCTTCAACACTCTTTCTCTTGAATGCTCCATAACAGGCTGCATCTATGATCCCTTTAGATGTGCAGTTCATGGCATGGTAGAAAATGTCCATCTATGTGATCTGATCTATCCCATGCATAGGACATCTCTTAAGAACCTTTTTATACCTTTCCCAAGCATTATAGAGACTCTCATCTTCACCTTGCTTGAATACAATGATTTGTCCCCTCCTATCTGAAGTGAGAGAAGGAGGGAAAAATCTACTCATGAATGCTTCAACTAGCTCCTCCCTTGTTCACTGATATGATCCATAGGGAAGTGATTCAAACCAACTTGCTGTTGTATCCCTTAAGGAAAAACGGAACAACTGCAACTTAATCACCATCGAGTCTACTTTTTATTCAAATTTCACATTGTGCCATTCTAAGAAACCTACCCATCTTTCGATAGGGTCTTCACTAGGAAACAGTAATCTGGTCTGTTGGACCATAGTGGTGGTCACGGGCTTAAGCTTAAATTTTTTTGCTTCAATTGCAGGCTGCTTGACTACAGAATAATCATCTCTAATAACAAGCCTCTAAAAATCTTCCATAGTTCTTTGTCCTTGAGGTCTGTCAACTTCCACAATTGGAATGTTCTGATGTATCTCCCTTTGCTCTGCCATAACTACTGCTTTAACAAATCTAACTTTCTTCAAATTTCTCAGTTTTCTTTCCAATTCAGTGTCTAATGGCAACATTTTTGCTTCTGGTTTTCTATGCATGTATTACTACCTGAAATGGAATTACACTGAGATCAAATGAGATAAGTAGACAACAACAATATATTATGATAAGCTCATATAAGAAAGCAGTAGCTTAGTCAGCTAATGCAGTTCAAACTATTTTTGAAAATTTTATGTTTAATTACAAGAAAAATAATTATCCAAACTAGCTATTTTCTTTTTGGTAATAATATTGATCTTTAGATTTCATTACAATCCCCAGCTATGACGCCATAAACTTGAATTGACTGATTTTCATATAGACTAAAATTGAAACTAATTTCTAACATAACTACCAGGGACAATTCAATCCCCATTAGGAATGCCAAAAACTTGTTGTTTGACTAAAAATTATAAGTAAGTGTTTCTTATTGTGTATGTAATAATGAAAATTGTTGTTGGTCTAAATCTTTGCAAGTGCACAGGTCATACAAGTAATTAAGGAGGATTTTAAGTCCAGATATAATTTCCACGAGGATTGGTTATATAATATAAACGTCAATTACCCCTACTACTCAAGAACTCAGCTATTTGGTGATGTTCAAAGGGATTATAAATGCTTGCTGATTGAAATGTAAATAACTCTTTATCAAAATTTTATCTAATTAAAATAAAATAAAATAAAAAAGATTTAGAGTTTTCCTTTGAGTTGAATTAACAATGAGAAATGTAGTTTCGATGTAATATGTATTTGGTTGAAATAACAAGTTAGTTATGGTTTTGAATTCTGGATTGTCGAGAACATTATAGTATAGCCCGGAAAACCTCCTGACTTTCTACATTTCACCAATTAGATAACCATATTCTAAACCCGGGTCATTGGGTTTACAATTAGCTACTTGCAGATGATCATCTTGCCGGATACGAGTATTTTCCTTTCTAGTACTTCACAACCATTTTTGATGTACGACCTTATACCGTAGGCAATTAATATAAGCCTTTCTTAATTTATTAAGTCTACTCGATCTACAATTCATTAGAATGCTCCATCTCCTTGATTAGAATCTAAGCTAACACGAGATCAATATTATTCTACCAAATTGAGATGAAACCTCTAAGAGTGAGAAATTATCTATCAGAAAATTGTCTTAACACTGGTAGGAACAAAATGCACGAAGAATAAAAACTACACCTATAGTGCATTAGTTCATCAAATATCAATGAAATATACCCCTAGGTGACCATTCTTTGTTCTCAGGTAGATTATTGGTATTCAGAACAACTCCATATATGAACAATATCAATTAGATAAACCCATATCTCATAACCACAACTTTAATAAAATTGCTACAATTGTATTCATATCAACCAATTCCTTCCCAAAGGAAGCTTAGTCTTTCAAATCTGAATCATAAATCACAATGACTAGTTTGCCAAACAAATTCATTGAAACTGTGATCAACTGAATGAGAAATGGATTTAAGAAAAGTTTCTAAAATCCAATCAAAATCATACAAAATTGAAAACCAGATTTGAAATATTCCTAGCTTCATAATTCAACTAAGATCCAACTCTTAGTAAAATAAAAAGAAAAAAAAATACAGTAGACTTTAGTTCTTCCCAAGACTGCTCAAGGTTTGCTAAAAAGCTCCATAGGGTACCTTCAGCTTTTCTATTTATAGTTTCAATAAATGCTGAGCCTGAATTCTAGGCGGAATTTGTGGATTTCAAAATAAGCCCAATTGTTATCTTTGTCGCAACATTAATTGTCTATGTCACAACATAACAACTTTCTAGTGCATCTTTAGGCTTTGTGTCATTTTTGTCGCAACATTTCTTCCATGTCTTCAATTTCTACCTTTTGGTCAAGTTTGTTGCGACATAAATGCTTGTTGGTGTGTCTTCAAGCCTTGTCATGGCTTTGTCGCAACATTCCAGTCTTGTTCTCTCTTCTGAGCTGTTGTAAAGTTTGTCGCAAAAAAGTTAATGAATGTCGCGACATTATATCCCAATTCCTTGTTGTGAGTTTGTCGCAACATTCTTGCCTTGTGCTTTTCTTAATTCATTGTCACGACAAAGTTTTGAAATGTCGCAACATACTTCTCTTGCCTTACAATGCTAGCCTTTGAACTTTATGTTGCGACATAAACATTCTTGTCAAGACATAATTCAACTAACTTCATGTTCTAATTGTTGCAATACAATCTTCTACTGTCGTGACACAATTTTCATGCCTTGCAGTGCTAGCTTTTGAACTTAATGTTGCGACATTGTTTTTAAATGTCTCGACATATTTCATCTCTTTAACGTGTAACTCTCTGAATTGTTTGTCACAACATATAAATCTTTGTTGTGACAAACTCAACATGACTTGCCTTCTTGATCTGCCAACTTTTTGTTGTGACTAAGTTAGCTTGTGTCGTGACATAATTTATTCCTTCTGTACTTCGTTATGTCATGACATTAAATTTTTATGTTACGACATTGTTTCAGCATGTCTTCATTGATTTCTTTCTTCATTTGTTGAGATAGAGATTTCCATGTCTTGACAAAGTTTTTCTATCATTTGTTTGATCTTTGTTGCGACAGAGCTGAAAAATTGTTGTGACAAACTTTTCTTGCCATTTGCTTGATCTTTGTTGTGACAGAGTTAGCTAATGTCACGACAATGTTTCTGCCTTCTGACCTTCATTGTGTTGCAACATAGCCTGGAATGTCACGACAATTGTTCATTCCTTCTAAACAAACTATGTCGCGATATAATTTGCAAATGTCGCGACATTATTCTACTACTCCTTAGTTGGTTTGCTCTAAAATTGTCACGACAACACACTTTTGTTGTGACATTTTCCTGGTGGCTGCTTTGATCTTTTGTCGCGACAATGAGGAATTATATTGTGACATATGTGCATTTCCTGATTTAGCTATTTTTTTCTTTTTTTTCTTCTTTGGTTTGCTTCATTTTCGATAAAACCACGCAAAACACACAAATTTGGTGAAATTCCATAATTATACATTAAATTGAACAATAAGCTCTCAAAAATGCAATAAAAGGGACCAATATGAGTTTTGGATTCTTCATATGTACTCAAGCTTCGAGAGCCCATGAAGCTCGGTAGGAGCTTAGCAGGACATACTTAGCCATGCGTTGGTCCCATGTTTCGTACTCCTCGTTTACCTGTCCGACAACCAGTTGGGAGTCACTTTGTATGAGGATCTTTTCTAAGGATACAAAGATTGCGAGGTCTATATTGGCTATAATTGCTTCATATTCAACCTCATTGTTGGACGGAGGGAAGTCTAACCGTATAGGCTACTCCATTCTCTCCCTTGTCAGGGATTTAAGTTACAAGCCAACACTTGCTCTTGTTTATCGGGAAGCACCATCCACACTAAGGATCCACCAGTCGGCGTTACCCGGGTTTGCGTCCTGTTAGGGGATCTCTGCTAAAAAGTCTGCCAATATTTATCCTTTTACTGCCAAGTGGGGTTGACGCTGACCTCGCTTAGCTCAATAGCCCATAGGCCATTGATTCGTGCCACGGTAGGGTGAGTGGAATCAACAAAATTTGTTTCCTATGTTCCTCCTACTGCCGTAGTCAAGCTACTGCAGCATAGTGGTCTAGGGTCGAACACGGGGATGGGTTTCATCCACATGAATGACTCGCATCGGTGTTGAAAATAGTGGGGCTTTTTAAGTTAGATTTTTTGGTTGTTTCAAAGCGAGTGGAAGTTGTTTGGATCTTGATTAATTGTAAAAACGAAAGTGAAGTGTGAAAGAGTAACTTTGAAGGTTTAGGTCACTAGCTTGACAACATGAGGTAACAAGTGTCCTTGGGTTTTATCCCCTCGCATCATAGCAAAGCAACCTATAGTCAAGCCATAACCGGATCTTTGTTTAACTAGAAAACCTAACCCTAGAAACACTCCTATTTGAGTCAACACGGGCAACATGCATTCCGACCCTTCGAGTTTAAAACCACAGCACTGACCTCATTTTGGTGGCTCGTAAAGGCCATCAAGAATAAGCAGTGCATCTAACAATAAGTATGCCTTTGTACCCTAACATAGTAAGTATTGGCCAAAGTAATGACATTAAATGATATTCAACCCTAATTTGAAAATTTGGGAGCCATAAATACGTACTGTATTTAAAACATGAGGACAGCAAGCGCAAAACCAAGCTAGCAAAACCCTCCTCTTCAAAGTTATGAGACTTAGCTGGGCATCTATTGAGTCATTTATCCTCAAGAGGGGTGTTCGTAGAGTCAGAAATGAAAGAAGAGGAGAGAGAAGAGAGAAAAGCAAACCTTAAACTGAAGTCAAGGAGATATTTACATAAATGAAAAGTTGCCAAAAGAGCTGCTTAGGGTTACAAATGGGGGGCTATATAGCCACCCAACGTGAACTATAAGAAAGCCTAATATATTGGCTCATACAAGGACAAGGAGGTAATACACCAAACTTTAACAGGCGGTGAATTTCGCTATGTGGAAAATTTCAAGAAGGTAGCGGGGCTCTTGCTAGCCTAGCTAAATTACACGTAGATAAAGTAAAATGCAGGAATTTTCGCTTATGCAATGGAATTTCGCTTAGCTGGCAAAATTTCGCTAAATTTAGCTAAAATATTTTAGAGATAGCGAACCGAAGAATTTCGCAGTATAGCACTCTTTCACGATAGCGAAATTCTTTGCTAGCCTAGTGAAATTCTCCTAATTTTCGTTAGAATTGCAATTTCACATGATTATAAATTTTCGCAATCCACGAAATTTTCGCAATCATAATAAATTTCCCCGGAATCTGTCGTTTCACTGCTTCGCACATTGCACCTCCTAATGCATCCCCTCCATCTTCACTTGCCTTCATCATCACTGAATCTTTGATATATGATATTTAAATAGTTTCAATATTCATGGTTCAACACATCTCTGATATCAAATTCGACTTTAATGGACGAGGTACATAAAAACGCACAAAATAACCACAAATAACCTCGAAATGGTGCAAGCATTACTAAGTGGACCCGAACACCCTCAATTTGCTTAACATACGATTAGTGCGCAAAATCTCCAAAACCTATCTCGATCAGTGGCTCAAATAAAGACTATTCAGCACTAATCACACCTTAACCGACACGTCGCTAGTCCTTTAGCAACAAAATAATAAGGGCATGCATGCAAGGATTTTCAAAAAGTTTATGGTTCGTGTGGGCGTATGGCATGTAGACATTACCTTTAAAATGAACAATTGATACTAAGTCGCAGTTTATTACGAGAGAGCAAAACCATATAAGAACAATTTTTAGGTCAACATCCGATTCATGTAATCAACCTCAATTTACTAAAGATCTAATGGTTCTTAATATAACCATATTGAGCCAATAAAGTGAAAAATTGTTCCCTCCCCCCAACCTAGCTACAGGCATGGCCTTAAGCTGTTGAACAACCTAAATAGGATTAGCTGCACACTTATTTCTTTATTTGACTACATCAGTAGGTGCAATGCTTTAAACCCGACTTCACCAAAGTCCGTAGAAGCGGGGTCCACCGATTGACTCCCAACCAATTAAGGCTGGGCATCAAGCCAAAAGGATCACCGACCACAAACTCTATAGGCTTCACCGACCCGACGACTTCAAATCAAGCACCTACAATCTGCTAAACTCTACTCTTATCCACTGATAATCGAACACTAAGCTCATGACTCCCCAACCAATTAAGGCTTAGGATCGGGCTTCAAAGGTTCTCTCCATATACCCTCGATCCAGAAACCGCTTCAAGACAAAGCTTCACTACTTTATTTTTCTTTTTCTTTCTTTTTCTTTTTCTTTTGCTTTTTCTTTTTCTTTTTCCTTTTGGAAGACTACATTGGTTCAAATGGTAACACAAACCTATCCTAGGTTACCAACATGCCTAAGGCCGGCTATGCAAAGTGAAAGGAGGCAAATAATTTGACAGCCTATTGGTACAATCTGATGTGCAGTGTGTGAATTAGCTCAAAGGGGAAATATTCAAGTTGAGTATGCTGGACCTTCAACTGACCAAAAATTTCTTCAAACATGGAATTGTTCTAGCATTAAGGTAACATGCAAGGTTTCAATTTTTCAATTAAAGGCAATTCAATTGTCCAATTAAAGCAATTCAATTGTTCAATTAAAGCAATTCAATTGTCCAATTGAAAACAAAAATTGATACACGGCGGCACAAAGTGATATGTAAAAAAGTGTAATATCAGATATATAACATCAGATAGCTTTTAATATAGCCAAACATAAGACATGCATAACAAAGTTAAACATACAAAAAATATCACCGCTACTATGGCTAATACATGAATCCTAAACAAAATTAGTAGGCGCTTGATAAAGTCAACTATACAAAAACATAAAGAAACCTAACCACCTCACCTCGTAGGGCGGTGGGTCCAGTACCGCCACGCTACCAACACATCGAAAGATGTCATTCACGGGCCTCTCCTCGGGGTCAGAACATGCTGAATACCCAAATGTGTCATGATCTGCTGCAGCATGGAGTGACAGTGACCCAAAGTGGCCTCAGCTCGAGCCAACCTCTGGTCCTGTGCTGCCTGGGTAGTGGCTAAAGAGCATACATCATCCATCACACCTACTATCTCCCTCACACTGCATGAACGCATTCGCGAGAATACCGTGGATGTAAATGGATGGGCTGTGAGGTATCGCAGGGCCAGGTCGAAGTAGGTAGAGAGTTGGAGATGGAGGAGAACGACCGCGCTGGATTCCCTTCCTATCTCTGTGCTCAAGCACGACTACTTCCTCTCTGCGGAGAATGCTCGCCTGAACAAACCTCTCCCGGGTCCTAATGGGCCGGAGGACAAAAGATACGGGCATGACCATCGCTCTCTCCACGGGACAAAACGAGGGCACCCAACCTCATCTCAATCCGCTCCTCTAGAAAGCCATGTGCTCAGGACCTGCATAATAGTCTCATGACGCATGGAAGACTCACTGAGCTAGGCCCTTACGTGGACCTTTATCTTCAAATGCATCAAGGAGGTCATCACCACTGTATGTGGACTAAACCAAGATCCCCCGATATCCGGTAAAGATCCTCCAGATGGCCCCTACGCCGTGACGTAGCCGCAATGGAAGAGACTGGGTCCCGAACAGTGATCAATTGGGGGAGACCGAGGCGAGAGTCGCTTTCTCTGGTCAAGATAGGTCCTCATTGCAGGGCGTTTCGAAAGCAAGAATGCGACCATCTCCCGTTGGCCTACTGTGCAGGCCAACGCGATAACCTCTCAATTGGCTTATGGGACCGCAGCCTAACGCCGTCGAATGTCTCGCCGCTCTAAGAACTCCGATCATCGATAGTAAACTGGAGCTCAAGCGATTAGATGCTCTCGAGGTCATCAATGGTAGGAACTCGCACCACCTGGTAATAAAACCGCCTCGACGCCATGAATGGTAGCGTGGAGTAGCTTGATTAGTCGATTGAGTCCTCGACCTATGGTTAGCCAACACGGACATCATAGTACGACTCTCGATGAAACTCTGCTTGAGCCGCACATTCCTCGATGGGGTTCCCCGACGACAACGGCCTCCCCGATCCCGGGAGGCAGAGACAATTCAGGCGAAGAGGTCGCCATCAGCCGACGTATCGAGACGACCGAGGTCCGATGAGGATGACTCACCCGCCTGGAGCAAAGGGTTCGCCGAGGGCCTGCTCCTAGGATCCGCAGACTGCGGCACGGGTGAAGTAGCGGTCGGATCCCATCCGTTCGATACCCCGAACCCCCTCAGGCTCCTCAAAGGACTACTCGTGGACCGCTTCCAGATCGGGTCCCCGGGAACCTGAGCTGGACTGAACTGAAGCCGAGTCGGGCCTCCGTCTCGTTTAGGGTACTAAATCTGACCCGCTGCCTGAGGACTCCACCGGTGCGAACCATAATGGTAATCATCGACGTACCGGAGTAAGGCTACACCGGGATGAAGATGAAAACCCGGCACGTAGCTGATCCGGGGGCCTGCAAGGGAGACTGTGGCACTCCGCACAATGTGCACCCGTGGCTCAATCAATGCCCTGCGGGCAAAATACATAGGACGGCGGCGCAGTGCTCGTGTCACGTAAGTGCTGGAACCACCGGCCGAGCAAAGCTTAATACGCTCGGGTGGTTCGCTAAGACGCCGCACGCAGCCAGTAAAGTATCGCTGAGGGCTCGATCGCGGTGTATCACCGGGCCGGGTGCGTATGTGGCGAGACAGCGCAGTTGAATAACTGCTGCTGCACGGCGCGGGTCGGGATGCCAGACTACAGACCGCATACTCAAGGTCAGCACGCAAGGGCTCTCCTCGAAGGCCGGGAGGGAAGATGAAGTATGTGAGTGCCAAACCCCCCTCTTACCCGTTCAGACCGAGGTGTCGTTCCCAACATCATTTCGCCTTACTTTATAATAGTGAAATCGTCACTGTTCCTCCCGCAAATCGTATTGCCAAATTTTAATATATCAATAATAATATAAAATAAAATTATCATATTAAAATATACTAATATTTAATATAAGATAATTTAAAATAATTACAAATTGCTAAACCTGAAAACTACTAAATTAGGAAACTTACTAAAAATAGCCAAAATTATTGAAATTGACCAAATAAAATAAAACCAAAAATTATTGAACTCCAATTCTAGCTTTTGAAAACACCAAACCGCCTCAATATCACGTGGGTCTACTCAAGGAGGGTCAAGGAGGATGATCTCTCAACCTAAGCAAAGGGGCCTGCTTCGAATCATTGATGTCGGATTTCCCAAAGGTTGACTCGGGTTCTCATCGATTGATTTTGAATTGAGCAATTGTCCCGCAAAGGGCTACCGATGGCAATACCAAAACCTCTCGCGATCACCTCGTTGGCCATTTCCGCAGAATTTCGACACCCGCCTTCCTCGCATGTCGACCAATTGAACCAACTTCACGCCATTTTATTTTCATCTCTGCCAGAAACTTCAGGCTTGGTTGCTCAAATGGAATACTGCTCTAGCCCAGGTCATGTTGCCAAATGAGCTGCATGACTCCATCTCTAATCATGATTGTATTGGCAAAGGCTAGAAAATGGTCTTCCCAGGATGATTAAGTAATACGATTGGGTTCATTTGCAAATGGCTTATGTCGAGCACTATAAAATCATCGGGTAGTAGAATTTGTCTACTTTTCAGCCCAAGACATCTTCAACTATTCCTTAGGAACCTTTTACCGATCTATCGACCAATGATAGTGTGATGTTGGTAGTTTGTTCACTCCAAACCTTAACGCCGCTAAACCGAGTATGGCAAAGAGGTTCACATCGGCTCTAAATCCAAAGAAGGCCTTGTCTATGCTAGTCCCAATCTATGTCGACCGGTAAACGTGGGAGATCCAGGATCCTTGTATTTGACTGGGTTCTTGCTTTGGATTATGGCACTGACTTGTTCAGTTAGAAATGCCTTCTTCTCAATGCCCAATCCCTTCTTGATTGTGCAAAGATCCTTCAAAAACTTTGCATAGGCAGGGACTTGTTTGATGATGTCCAAAAGAGGTATGTTAACCTTCACTCCGCTTCAGACTTCCAAGATACATGTCACGAGATGCCTTCTTCTTGCTTCTAGTGCCCAGGGAAATGGAGGTGGCATGCAAGGTTTCATTGAGTCCTCTTCGTGAAAATGTTTTGGCTCCATTTCTACTTCTTCGGGGTTTCTCAATGTGTTTTGGCATTATTGATCAACTCTTTTTCCACTCCTCAGGGTGATTATAGCCTTCACCTCATCCATTCCTAAATTACTAGATGACCCTACCTCATGGATTCCCTTTGGGTTTGGCACGGTTTGGGAAGGGAACCTTCCTCTCTCCTGTACCTCCAACAACTTGTTGATCTTGGTGACTGAATACTGCAGGTTGTCAATTTTCTCAAGAAAGATTGCTCTAAGCCCATCTATCCTCTTGCTCAAGGTGTTTCTACAAGATTTAATCATTTGTGCCAGTTGCACATTGATCCCTTTTTGTTCTTCCACAAAGTTACCTACCACCTTACTCAAATTCAATATGGCTTGTTCCACAGGAGATGAGAATGGAGGTGGTTGTGGTTGAGAGGTGGAACCAAACTGTGGTTTGGCACCTAAAGTACACAGCAGGGGGCGGCTTCAGAGAGGTTAGGGTGATTCCTCCAATTGGAATTGTAGGTATTTCCATATGGAGCATTGGGTTGTGGAGGCTTATTTTGACCTACGACATTTGCATATTCTGACATCAAATCCTTCACTGAAGGGGCCATAGGATACTGTTCTTCTGAGTGGACAGGGATTGGAAATTGGTGCATGGATTGCTCAGGTAGGATTCTTACTACCGCTCGTACTTCATGGAGCCGCTGTATTTTCTAGCTCCTCCACCTTCCTAGCTAAGGTTGAAATCCTAGCTTTCATTTCCCCATTTCTCCGACAAGGCATACATCCCACCCTAGGGTTGACTGAGATTTTATTCTTTTCCATTTCTCTCGTTTGTCTACTAACCTTAGAAGTCAACACATAGTCTTCGGGCAATCCATGGCTTCATCAGGATGCTTACTCAAAAAATCTCCCCCACACATGGTCTCCAATAGCTGCTTCATGGCAGGAGACATACCACCATAGAAGTGGTTTACAAGCATCCATGTATCAAACCCATGGTGTGGGCATGCACTGATAGTTTCCATAAATCTCTCCCAGCACTGGTAGAACCTCTCACCATCTTGAGCTGCAAAGGTGTAAATTTGTCTCTTCAAATTGTTGGTCTTATGGGAACCGAAGAATTTCTTTAAGAATTCCCGCCTCAAGTGTTTTACCACTTCTTATGGTTCTAGGCCTCTGAGTTAAGCCACCCGTCCTTGTCCTTGTAGTGGTTAATGGAAATGCTTTCAGCTTTAGCAAATCCATGTCCATCATACCTTCCTTAAAGGTTGTGCAAACTTCAAAATCCCTTATATGTGTGTATGGATTTTCATTTTCCATACCATGATATGTGGGGAGTAGGGGTACCAAGTAGGGCCTCACTGCTACATCTTCAGCAGGAGGTATGATGCAGGAAGGGGCACTAACTCTAGGAGGGTGTATGTGGTCCCTCATCGATCTATAGCCGGGCCGGATTCATAGGGTTCCCGGCCGACTCTACTGCTCCTTAGGTAGGGATCCATTTGGTCTATTGGCACACCGATTTCAATCGCCTTTGTTCAATTGGTGCTCGACTTTGCACCCACCGATGTCTCTCTTCCCAAAGGGTGGCTAAACACCATACACAACCGAGACACAAATAAAGAGCACAAACACCCGCAAAAGGGTTAAGGTTGGCTAAAATAAAAACCGATCGTATGAAAAAAACAAAAACAGTTGAAGTTAATGTGAAGTGATAAACTGCAAGCATAAAGCAGACCGGGATATAAAAAGGATTAAAAAGGTCACCTTCACTTGTAATAATGATTACAAGTACACTTCAACTTATCATTCGTAGTTTGGCACCATCCCCTAAGAATGGTTTATTTGATTCGTACACGGTAGGGTGAGCCGGAATCAACAAAATTTGTTTCCTATGTTTCTCCTACTGCCATAGTCAAGCTATCATAAAGATAATGTCTAGGCCTAACACGGGGATGGGTTTTCATCCTATGAATGACTCATGACTGGGTGGTTGAAAATGGTGAGGCTTTTAAGTCGGATTTTGGATTTGTTTCCAAAACAAGGGAAGTTGCTCGATGTCGATTAATTGTAAAAACCTAGTGAAGTGTAGTAAGGTAACTTTGAAGGTTTAGGTCACTAGCTTGACAACATGGGGGTAACAAGTGTCCTCTGCTTTATCCGCATCATGGCAAGCCACCTATAGTCCAAGCCACAACCTGATCTTTGTTTAACTAGAAAACCTAACTCCTAGAAACACCCTATTTGAGTCAACACAGGCAACATGCATTCACAAATTTCCTTTCGCCTAGTAAACCCTAGCACTAACCTCATTTCAGTTGGCTCGTAAAGGCCATCTAAAGAATAACAAAGGCATCTAACAATAAGTATGCACTGCACTCCTAAAGTATGGTAAGTATTGGCCAAAGTAATGACATTAAATATTATTCAACCCTAATTTGAAAAGTTTTTGGAGCTATAAATACGCACTAGAGACAAAACATGAGGACAACCTGCAACCTACCAAAACTGCTTCAGCAACCTCCTTCAAAGTTATGAGACTTAGCCAAGCATCTCTTGAGTTATCATCCTCAAGAGGGGTGTTTGGCAGCCTAGAAAATGAAAGAAAGAAGAGAGAGAAGAGAGAAAAGCAAACCCTAAACTGAAAGCTGTGGGAGATATTTACATAAATGAAAAGTTGCCAAAAGATTGCTTAGGGTTACAAAATGGGGTGGGGGCTTATATAGGCCACCCAATGTGTGAAACTACAAGAAAGCCTAATATATCAGCTCATAAGGGGCAAGGAGGTAATACACAAAACTGGTCGCTTCGCACACTACACAAATTTAACAGCAGGAATTTCGCTATGTGGAAAATTTCGCTAGGTATGGTACTTTCTAGCCTAGCTGTAAATTCTCACTAGCCGAGCAAATTACACTGCAGATAGCGGTAACGAGAATTTCGCTATGCACAAATGAATTTCGCATACGAAATTTCAAATTTCTAGCGAACATTTTAGAGATAGCGAACCGAAGAATTTCAAGTAGGCAATCGTGATTTTACTATATAGCTAAATTTCGCTAGCCTAGCTGGGGTTTTCCTATTCTCGCTAGATTACAATTTCATATGGATTGCGAATAAGAATCTCAATGGGCCTTAAAATCATAAAGCGAAATTTCCTCGGAATTGTCGCTCTTCACCGGCCCGCACACCGCACCTCCTACCGCATCCTCCATCTTCACTTTGCCTCTATTTCATCACCGACTTTGATACTGGATATTTAAATAGTTTCAATCTTCATGGTTCAACACACATCTCGACATCAAATTCGACTTTAATGGACGAGGTACATAAAACCTGCAAAATAAATCCACAAATAACCTCGAAATGGCAATATACTAAGTGGACCCGAACACCTCAATTGGCTTAATTGATACGACATGCAAAAGCACTCAAACCCGTCCCGAATAGGGCTCAAAAGACTATTTTGGGCAATAACTACCCATCCTTCCGACAAGCTCCGCTTATGTATGGTGCTTCGTAGGGGAAGATTGGTTAGCATGACAATAGGGTGTGCTTGGAAGTAAGGGCAGAGCTTTTAAGCCACCACATGGAGAGCCAATACGTCGCTTCAAGACAAAGATGAAGGTTTATGCCTCGATAGAGATTTTCTTACTTAAGAACACCGGTTCTATCTTGCCATCTTCTTGAACAAAGCTACACTCACTGAGACATTAGAAACTGCTAGGTAAAGATAAAGCATATCACCTGCCTCGGGGCTAGCTAGAACTAGTTGTTCGATGAGATATTGCTTGATTTCCATGAGAGCTTGGTCACATTCCTTATTCTAGCCGGTCCGTTTGGTCCCTTTTAAAGTGGTAAAAAATGGCTTTAATTAGTTTATAAAATGAGAGATGAATCGCCCTAGAGCCACCAACCTGGGCCACGCTTGTTGCACTCCTTTCTGGGCGTAGGATTATGAGATTCATAATAGCTCTGTTTAATAGATTGGCTTCATTCCCTCTACGCCACCATAAAGCCCAAAATTTGCTCGAATCGACTTCAACACATTTTAGGATTGAGTTTTCATAATTGTGGCATACACAACAACTCAAAATTTTCTTGCAGGTGCTTTGTATGATCAGGGTGTTCTTTGGATTTGAAAAGATATCATCGATATAGACTTCCATGGTCTAAATATCTTTGTTATCAGCCTCTGATAGGTCGCTCCAATATTCTTCAAGCCAAACGACATTACATTGTAGAAGATAGCCCATGTGGTGTAATGAAGGCCGTTTTCTTCGCATCAGGCGGGTGCATAGGAATCTGGTGGTAGCCAGAGAAAGCCTCCCAAAATGACAACATCCCATTCCCAGTTGAGGCATCAACGATTTGATCTATTCGTGGTAGTGGGAAGTTATCTTTCAGACATGCTTTGTTGAGGTCTGTGTAGTCTACACATACTATCCACTTACCGCATTTCTTTGGGACCACCACTACATTGGCAAGCCACTCAGGATACTTGACCTCTTTAACGAAACCTGCTCTTAGAAGATTGTCTACCTCTGTCTGAATAATCTGATGGTCATCCGGGTGGAAACGCCTTACTTCCCATCTCGCAGGGTTTTCCGAGGGGATAACATTTAGTTTGTGAAAGGCCAGCATTTGGTCGATTTCGGTCATATCTGAGTGTTTCCAGGTGAACACATCTATGTTTCGCAACAATACGCATTGTAGATTTTCTTTTTCCTTGCTAGATAGTAGAGAGCTAACGTATGTGAAATTCTCTGGCTCATCCAAAGCTATTGTCTCTAGGGGATCCACAGCTAATGGATCATTCTCTTCTGCCTTCAATTGGGCGGTAACTATGGTTGCTATGCGGGATTGTGATCTTCAAGGGGAGGATTGTCTGAGCTTGTTTCCCATTTCTGCTCCCGTATGGATAGCTGCAGATGTCGCGGCTACGTACCGGACTTTTAAGAGGTCAACCCGCTCTCGCACGTAAAATAACTAATCAGATGGTGATATAGTCAAGGACCTTCATCGAGTACCCGTGTCCGCTTACTACGACTATAAGGCCTCAAGTCTTCAATAATTGAGAACAAAACTTGGCCGGTGATCGGTCCTCGCTTTATACAGAAGCGCGCCGCTCCAATGTCATATGATCGTTGAAACCGTAGAGGATTCGGCCCGACTGAGTTCAACATTTTGCGGAAACCTCTGATCCGCTTTAAAAGTGTAGTCGCATTGCTTGCCGTGTTGCCAGGATCTACCAGCACCCTGTGCACATCAAAACTGCTAATACATAGAGTGAGTACAAGTGCATCATAATAGGGCACAATGATCCTGTTCGAGTTTACTGGAGGAAAGGATATGGGGCCGCCGTCTATCGACTTGGTTTCTTCACGATTGCCTCCCGTGTGAATAGCCTTTATATGGCCTTGGCCATGGTCGCTTTTAAGAGCTTCCTCTATTGGCGCTTCGATTGATACTGGTCGTCAGACGGGCCCCCTAGTATATAGTTTATGGTTGGTTTGGTTTCTAACAAGGCGGTTGCTTCGGCTATAATTCTATCTCGTCAGGGCCTAAATCCACGATCAACCCTCGGTTCCTTCTAAAGTTCCCCTCGCTTTGATTAGTCTTTCCACCAGAACTTCAGTTTCTAAACGACTGTTGGTCTCGTGTCTGTGATCTCTATAATAATCGTATTCGCACTGGATGGGTTTCTTTGAGGAGGATCCTGTCCGATCGATAAGCCACTCAACCGCAAGTCATGGGACGAGGGTCAATTGGGCCTCTCATATGATGTTTAGGAGGGTGAATTGCAGGGGTTCCCTCTTTTTTCTATGACTGGTCATATGATCGTTTTCTAGTTTTTTCTCTGATCTTCCTTGGGCTTAGACGACTTCTTCCTCTCTTGCTGTCGCTTCAAGCCGACTCGCTTTCTCAGGATCATGATGGGCCAGGTTGGCTGCGCGCATGTTATCTTCCAAAGATTGAGTGACCTGACCGCCTCGTCAGATAATTCTTCCATTGCTGCTACCGGTTCAAGGATAGCAGCGAAGAAAGGAGTAGATGGCCCCGCTTTCTCCCCTGGTTCATGACCGCGCCCATGCTATAAGCCTCACTTGCTCGATTCGCCGTCAACCTTTGTGAAGTCTCGTATGGATTCCTCTTCCTACTTATAATATTCCCCCGCAAAGAGCTAATGTTCCTCTTCCGTCGCATCAACAAGGACACTGGTGAGATGAATGCACCAAAGCTCATTGAACCGCTTATTGAATTACGCTGAAATTGTGGAAACTCAAAGAAGGTGTGAGGCCCTACAAACTAGCCGAATACTTTCAGACAATAGACGGTCATTGCTGGGCGCGAGTGTCACGCCCGGCTGTACGGAGCATGTGATCAAGGGTCACAGAGCCATCGAAAATGGTAAAGTTGGTACGACAAAACCTCAGGTGGCTTATAATTAAGAAACGTGTCGCCCAGGTGAATGGCATGCCGTCTGCCCCAACAAAGGCCGTACGACATAGAATGTTGGCCCTGCACCGAAGGTTGGATGCATATGCGGCATCGGCGATATCATACCGTCGAGTAACACTGACTCTTTTTGAGGGGCTTGAAGCGGCTGGTATTACCTCTTGTTAGCCTGAACCCTAGCCCGGCAGAAAGCACCATTGACGGCATCATTGAGGGCGGGGCGGTGCGAGTGCTTCCTTCACGATTCGTCTCAGGGTGCCTCGAAATGCCCTTCCCGGTGGAGGACTTCCGGGATGAGGACCTCCCGCAGGACAATCTATCTACCGGGAGTCACCATCGTTTTAAATAACGGGCTCTTTCCTCAGGACTATCGAGGTTTAGCATGATCTTCCTCAAGACGCCCTTCCCAAGTTCGAGACTTTTTTCTACCTGGGACCGCAACTGATCATTTTCTCTTTGCAAGCGTTTAGCGCGAGCTTATAACTCCTACATCTGTCTCGCCTGCTCCTCCTGCTTCCTCTCCATCTCCTGAAGCCGATGGAGGAACTGATCTTCAAGTGTTTGATGCATTGAATTGTTCAACATTGCAACTACTTTGGGTATATCGGATTCGGAAGGGGGAGTCGAAATAGTTTTGGGTAACGAGGGGCTACTAGAGAATTGATATAGCCAAGCCCTTGCAACCCCGTTTTCGAGATTTTTTATTCACTTCCCACATATGGCACTAATTGTCGGATTTTGACTGCCGGATTCTCGGTCGCCAAATCGGTAGGGTCTTGATTGTCAAATCTTTAAGCATAAGAAGCGAATGTGAACCCGCAAAAGGGCGTTCCTACGGCGGGCCGTCATCTCTCCAATGATTAAGTCAAGAAAGGTGGAGAGGGGAGAAGAGAATAGGGGTAGCGAAATCGCTACCTTCCCAAGAGGATTCTTCGACTTATAGGTCTCTGGCTCATGAAATTCCCTTCTTCCTTATTCGGGTAGGATTTTATCTGCTCCTAGTTTAAGGGAGGAAATCTTCTTTTCCTTATCGATGACTAGTTCTTCCTTATTGGGGATTATTTTTCCCTTTTACAAGATTATCTCTTCGACAAGTAAGGGATCTGAACCGAAATCTCGCGATATCGCCTGATTTTCCTTAGATGCTTATTCGAACATACTCCCATGTGGAGGCCAAAACTCTATACGGGGTAGAATGGCCGGTTGGCGGACTTGAAGTCCTAGGCGGGCTACCTCGAACAAGCCTAGAAAGAGTTTGTCCTTGCTTTCCTGTGTAGCATTTATAGATTCTCTTGTCTAAGAAATGTTTGCCTGGTCTTGGTGAGGCGAACGAAATCGGTCCGTTTCACAACACGAGCCTAGTGGACCTTAGGCCCATCGAGTATCGGATCCTCGAGATCATGGTACTCATAGATACTATCTTAAACAATTATTTAATGCTAAGATATCCTAATTTTCAAAGAAATTTGAAGGAAACCAAACAATTTGAAAAATTTCTCCATATACTAAACCAAATCAAAAAAATCATGTCTCAAATCACATACTTCACCCATAAGCAATTTAGGTAAGGGAAGAATGGATGGTGCAGAACAATTTCAAAGATTTGGTAGCAATAGAGTAGTTTTCCTAAATAAATACATGTCCATTTAGTAGGTGTGTTCTACTCTAATGAAACCTGCTAAATTTTCACATTTACCTTAATCCACCACCACTCCCACAAAATATTGAAATCAAAAAGAGAGTAAAACGATTGGTAATAATGAAGTGCATAGACCAAAACATCATAATTGGTGAACTGAAGTAGGTTACTTGCTATGGAAGAGGAACACGGTGTACTGAAGCTCAAAATAGGGAAGTTGGTAGGATGAATCTCAAAATACACAGCAAAACCAGTCGCCGAAGAGGAGGAGCGGAGGAGGAGAGAAAGGAAGAAAGAGCAAATTGGGGGGGGAGGGGGAAGGGAGAAGAGGAAAAAACCATACTTTTTAAAACGATAATGCTACAGTCAGTGATTGTGGCATTGACTTAAAAGTTAGTGACTGTGTCATTGCTAATATGTATGCCGATGTAGTTAGGATACATTAGTTTGAGCATTATTTTGATTTTCAACTTATTTTGGTAATTTTTTTAAATTAAAGTATATTTGTCCAAAACTCAATAATAATATTAATTAAGCTCTTTCATGTGACATTAGAAATGATATTTGACAAGCCCAAATGAGAAACCCAATTACTTAGCATTTGGAACCTGAACAAGAGAACAACATTGGAATGTCCCCAAAAACTGTTCCCCAATGTCTATTCTAAAGAGACCATGACTTACATTAATTTTCTCATTTGTTCCTAAACTTTTCCCTCAAGTTTTGGATCCGATTAGGGTTCAAGTAAATGGGTTGCCATAATATATATGGACAATGATAGGCAAAACTAAAATTGTAATATATATATATATATATATATATATATATATATATATATATATATATATATATAATATTTAAAGAAATTGGTTTAAAAGAGACAAATCAAAAAATTATTTGCATAACTATCATTTTACAAAAATAACCTTAAAAATGTCATTTATTTGGACAAAAATGCCCCTAAAACCATAAAGATAAATCCTCCACATAATAAGTAAATCTCACATGGACATTTTGTCCTATCCTCCATATTATAACCATATCTTTAAGGGTATTTTTGTCTGAAAGGGTGCCTTTTTGTACATTTTGTTTTAAATTTTAAAAAAAGATATTAGTTTTGTAAATAACTTTTGGATTTATAAAAAGTTATCCCTTATTTTTATTTGTTATTTCAAACTTATTTTATTTATCTTTAACTCATCAATTTAAAAATTAAATAATTTTAAAATACGTTCTTATTTCCTTACTATTTTCCAGGAAATAAACACAACTTGAGAATTCAGATTTGTAGTTTCTATTTTCCAATGGACATAATTTGGATTATGTTGGCGTACATTCGACACCCTATGTTTGGATATGCATCTTTTCTTCCTCGATCGGCGATACAAACTTAACCGAATTTGGCAAATTTTATTTGTGCCATTTCTATTTTTGTTGGTCTCAAGGCTGAAGACTCTCACGTCCGAATACTTCCATATTTTAAATTAATGTAGGAAAGAATATTTGAAGAATTAGTTTGGTTTTCAATAATTTTTAAATAATTAGTTTGGTTTTCAAAGAAGAGAAAGAGTTAGGTGTAAACGAGTGGTACAAGATGAAGTTTTTGTTTCACCTATACGCTAAGAAAAACCATTTTTACATGCTTTTAGGCTTCATTTGAAATATGGAAAGTACCAAGAAAAAAAAATAGAGATGAAAAATGGAAAATTTTTTTTTTTGAAGGAAAATAAAGATAAGTTTAAACTTAATAAATTAATTATGTATGTTTATTCGAACAAAATACAGAATTTGTTTCTATTTATTATAAAGAGACTAAGAAATTTAAAAGTACATAAAATGTTGAGGAATTTTGATTACATTTGATTTTCTTTTATATTTTTTTACTGTGAAACCAATCATGAGAAAAAAAATTTTCTTTAATTTTTTCCTTAGTGCTTTATGGGTTCCAATCGGAGCCTTTGTTTCCAATGGAACTCGAAAAGTAGTAAGAAAAGAAAATAGAGAGAAATAGTGAAAGGAAAGAAAATTTAAAGGAAAATAAAAAACATGTTTGAACTTAATAAATTAAATCTATATGTTTATTCAAACTCATTTTATTTGTTTTTTTTCTATTATATAAGGTCTAAAAAAATTAAAAATATGTAAAATTTTGATAATATTTGATTTTTTTTTTACATTTTTCAATGAAACTAAATATGAGAAATTAATTTTCCTTAGTATTTTTTGTCTTTCCCTAATACTTTCCGTGTTCCAAACCGAGCCTTAGATTTTTTATATGCTAATGTTTGGTGTTTGAAAAAATGTAATGAAGTTGAGGCGAGTTGATACAAAACCAAGTTCAAGCTTGATTCGATTAAAAAACTCGAACTCGATTAAATTTTTTTTCCCAAAATTTTGAAACTTGATAGAAAAATAGTCTGGTTACTCAAACTTGACTCGACAAAGCTCGAATCAATTTAAAATTTAATAAATAATTATATTTGAACTCGACTCGATTTGAGTTTAACTTGATTAAGCTTGAATAAATTTAAACTTGTGATACTCGATTAATAAATAATAAAATAGTAAAACTTAATTAAACTCATAAGCACCTCGAGTCGGGTATTGCGATAATCGAACTCGACTTAACTAGCATTTCGAGCTTGATCCTTATTTGATTAACTCTGAATCAAATTCGAGTATTCTATAAGTCGAATTCGAATAGCTCGATACTTGGTTACACCCTAGTGTTTGCTAGAACAAATTCTCCCTACCTTGCCTTGCCTTGGAATTCATTTCTTTTCCGTTTTCCCGTCCCCCATTAAATGTACCCTCCCCATAATTTAAAGAAAAAAAAAGTTTCCTCTATTCATTACCAAAAAGTGAGAGAGAGAACAAACATGCATCTCTCGATTTTCCCGCCGAATTTTAGATAGTCTTGAATTTATGTCCCCCATGCCACATATTTGTTCTCTTGACAACGTGGGGCTTCTTAGAGACTCATGTTTCTTTTGTTTTTTTCACTTAATATTGAATAAAATTTTTTTTGAGCTTAATATTAAATAGTACTTAATAACATTAAGTATTAAGTTATTTGTTTTTTTAACATTAGGTAGTAACTAGGGATGACAACGGAACATATTATTTGGTGCTCACGTCCCGCACGTCTTAACGACACATGCTTAATTTTTAATCAGTTTTTAATGGGCTCAGCTTATTTTCTCAAATCCGATACGAGCTCAAGATTGCTATCAGAAACCCGAGAAAATTGTAAATTTTCTAAAATGGTAAAATGTTAATAAAATAATATATTGCCATAAGGGTTCGTGGTGTTTAAAAATTTTCTAGATTCCCTATTAACGAACGGATTGAGCCGTTAAATTGCCTCGCTAAATCTAGTGACCCAAAAAAAGTTTCACGACTCAAACAAATGAAATTTTTTCGATTTTTTGTATGACATATTACACCGACTCTAAGGATAAGATTTTTTTTCGATTTTCGGGACAGAAACGGACCCGAATGAAGTAATATTAACCATATATCCAAAATAATAATAATAAGCCCCGCCCCGATTATATTTTTAAAATATTTTTTATTATTTTATTTTTATACTTTAATATAAATAATAATAATAATTATAATGTTTTTTAATAAATAATTTATAAAAATTCATAATATTTTTATTTTTATGAAAAATATTAATTTTAATGTAATAAAAATAAAAAAGAAAATATGAAAAATAAAATTTAAAATAAAAACAAAATAAAATGTAAACGATGAGCCTGGGAATTTCTTTATCTCCGCCTCGCTCGCTTAATTTTTTAAATGATGTGTTTTTGTGAATCAGTAATAAACTGAATCCCGGCCGGATGAGACCGCCCATCCCAAACCCCGCTGTCATCCCTAGTGCAGTGTATATTGCTAGCTCTTCTTTTATTGATAACAACAGCTTTTTTCTATTTTTATGAAAAACGACTTTTTCCTCGAATAGAAGTTTCAACATTTTCATTTTTCTATCAGAACTTCTTTAAAACTTCTTCAGCATAAGTCACAAATTTTAAAATAATACTTTTTAATGCCGAAAGCTATCTCATTTTCAAAGATTAAGTCAAAAAACAAACGCCACCTAGTTAAAAAAAAAAATTCTTTCATTAATATAAGTTTAGAAATATTTCTAAATATAATATAACTTTTACCATGTAGAAAGTGTTTTTACTTAAAGACACTTTCTAAAAGTGCATTTTCAAGATACACTTTCAAAAGATTTGAAAATTTTATACAAAAAATGTATTTTGAAGAGACACTTTCAAAATATAAGCTGAAAGTGTCTCTTGAATAAACACTTTTTAAAAACCTAGAAACGGAAAGTGACTCTTGAAGAGACACTTTCTAAATTATTGAAATGTTATACTAAAAATGTCTTTTGAAAAGACAACTTCATAATTTTGAAAACACTGAAAGTGCCTTTTGAAGAGACGCTTTCTATTATTTAAAAATTTTGAATTTAAGTTGAAAGTGTCTATTGAAAAAACACTTTTTAAATTGTTGAAATTTTATACTAAAAGTGTTTTTTGAAAATACATTTTTATAATTTTGAAAGTTTTGAATTAACACTGAAAGTTTCTTTTGAAGAGACATTTTATATAATTTTAAAAATTTTGAATTTAAGTTGAAAGTGTCTCTTTAAGAAATACTTTAAGTTTTTCGAATTTTTAGAAAGTGTCACTTGAATAGATACTTTCTAAATTGTTGAAATGTTATAATAAAAGTGTTTTTTGAAAAAGACACATTCATAATTTTGAAAGTTTTGAATCAACATTGGAAATATCTTTTGAAAAGACATTTTCGATAATTTTAAAATTTTTTAATTATAGCTGAAAGTGTCTCTTTAAGAGACATTTTTAGTTCTACGAATTATTAGAAATTCTCAGCTTTATTATTCTAAATTGCTGAATGTTATACTAAAAAGCTGGTTTTGCGAAAAACACGATTTTCATAATTTCAATGCTTAATCAACACTGAAAGTATTTTTTAAAGAGACAATTTTTATAATTTTAAATTTTTTGAATTTAAGCTAAAAGTGTATCTTGAAAAGATACTTTCTAAATTATTGAAATATTATACTAAAAGTGTTTTTTGAAAATATAACTTTATAACTTTAAAAAATTTGAATTTAAGTTGAAAGTATCTATTCTAGAAACACTTTCAGTTTTTTAAATTTTTAAAAAGTGTATCTTAAAAAGACAAGAGACTTTTTAAATTGTCTTGACATGGAGAAAACTATATTTTTAATTATTTTTTAAACTACATTTTTTAAGATATTTTTTTATTTCTTTATTATTTTTCGGAAAGTTCCCACAAAGTGTATATATCATGTGGATTACAAGTTTTCAAACCCAATTAATTTTCAATAGGCTTTCTTTTCCATACATACCCCATTTCTCCAATCCGCCCATCACCACGTGATTCTCATTGTGCTCTATGTAGTGTACAAGCATTTCATTCTTCGCTTAAGGGAAGTACGGGCTACTTTATAATGTGAATAGTGTCGTAGCCTTTTATACAATAATTATCCTCTATCAAAGCACCAAAATTGATTTTCTTATATTTTTTTAATAAAAGTTGTAAAAATCAAATACAAATATAATTATTAAGAGATTTACATATTCTTGAATTATTTAATTTTTATATTGATGAATTAAAATTTTAAAATGAATTTGAAGCAGTAAATAAAACTAATATATTTGATTTAACTCTATTTTTTATTTTCGTTTTAATTTTCCTCATTATTTTATGTCTCTTACATTTTTCATAGAATTAATAAGAAACCAAACATAACCTAATAAATGAATATGTTTTTAATATATTTATATCAAACATCTAGTTTAAAATATTAGAATATAAATGTAAAAAATCAATAAATCAATTTGACAGATATAAGTGTGTGATCCAGATCATAGTCCTTAATGTTCGGGCTGTGACTTTGTTCGGACTTTAGTGCAGTGCATTCGAACTCCCCCTGTAGGTGTTAGTGTGTGTAGAGTCAATGTGATACAATTGCAATAAAGTAAAACCACACACAATCTTTTACGTGGTTCGACAACCTCCCTACGTCCATGGGGCTGTGCCTAGATGCAAAGATTTCTACTGATCTGATTCAAAGTTTATAATTAGTCTTATGTGGTACGTGACTCATTCTCTATCCATGACCGTTATTTAAACCTAATCACTCTTAGTGGAATTCAGAATGAACTCCTTCCATTCCCTTATCTACATCATTGCACAACCAAATCCCATAATACATCAAAATAAGATGAATAAAATAAAGAAAATCATCTTTCACCAAAGGTGAAAGGCTTTTAACTTGCAATACCTCAATCATGTATATGCACTCTGCACTCCTTTAGTACGTCCGGACTTTGCTTGTTCTTTTTCAAGTTCTACTCCTGAAATCTGGGTTAAGAACTTCCAAAACCCTGAATTTATAGCCTTGCTAACCAATCTTGGAAGTCTTGATATAGTTGGATCCTTATCATAATATGACTCTAACCCTACCTTCAACATTATGTTCTTTCCTTTAAGATATCACAACAGAATTATGAAACTTGCTGCTCAAGTATCCTCTTCAGAATAGAATCCTAAATTGTTTCTCATTATGGTTTGATAGCTTAGATGTTGGAATATTCTAAGATTTGATTGTTATCCTCTTGTCAAATAGATCACAGACCCATCGGTTACTTGGTCCTCAAGTTCCTTGGCCTCCAAGCTAGCAAATTGCCTTGTGTCTCTCGTTAGCTCTACTCATAGTTCGGACTCTCCGAGTCTCACACGTCCTTGCATTGTGGGATGACCTTAGTTCAAAATTGCTTCATGGTCTCACCTTTATTTCATCAACCTCGGACTCTGAAGTAGATATCTTCTTATAGAACCCTTGAGACGAAGATATGCACAATCTCAAACCAAGCATTCTCTCATTTTGTCTGTCTTCGACAAAAAGCATCCCTTAAAAAATGAGACAAGAAGATGCATCGAAGATGGGAGATAAGTGACACTTGAAACTTTTGAGATGAATATTTTCATTTCATTGATTGTCCTCCCTTTTTATATGTCCGGCCATTACAATTTTGAATGGATAAAAAATATCCTTTGTATCTACCATTCTTGCCATGAATTCTGTTTACTCCCCCTTTTTTGTTGAAGACTTAGAATGTAAGGGACCAAGGAGATGGAAACTCCAGAGGCAATGTGTCTCCACTTTTCTCTTTGTTATGTTCGGACATTGATTGGTCATCAGTAGCAGTCACTTCTGGTGATGGCGAAGGTGTGAAGACTAGTTGACCAATATTAGTCCCAAAGGTAGGAGCTTTAGTCTTTTATGGCAGATTAATCTTGGTTGCAAGCATGTTTCTAGGCTTGGATTCCGAACTTGTAATGAGGTCCGATGACGGTATGGGGTTTATGTACCCCGCTTCAATATCTTTTCCTTTTGACATGGAGAAAATGGAAGCTTGAGCCCTTGTTTTCTTCATATTTTCTACCAACACCGTGATTCTTTCTCGTACCTTCTAAATGCCTTGGAGTGGTAACTCTAGTAGCTGTTGTTGCTCATAGAGATGATCTATCATGGTCTCATGATACCTAATGGTCATGTTTAGAAGATCGGTTTTCTTCGGCATAATAGAGGAAGATTGTCTTATGGGTGCAACTGCTGGTTTGGACTCAAGGATCATTTATGGGACCTTCTCCTTCATCTTCCCTATCTTTTTCCTAGAAGGGACATCTTGGAGATGATGTCCTTGATACAAATTATGGTTGATTCTCATCTTCGGGGCTGGAGGATCTAGAATGTCTGTAGGGGCCACACGTTATAGTTTATGGGTTGTAAGTATCCCATATATCAATGAAAGATACCCAAGCACTTTCTGGTAGGATGCGTTCTCAACATGTCCCCGAATGTGTTCGATCACAAGCCTACCTAGGTTGAATTTTTTCTTCATGCCGACTGGAAAATCAAGGTGGCAAAACTCCTTGTGACAATTGTGCGATGGGTGGTCGGTTTCCAATTTCTAATAATGATCTTATGCAAGATGGAGTATCTGGAGGTGAGATGAGAGGAGCAGAGCCTGTACTTATATGGCCATGATCTTATTTTCCCTCCAATGATGATTGAGACCATTGGGTCTATGTCAGACACTTCTTCTTTATCTTTTGGGATGTCATCATATACCTAGTGCTAATTGATGATGTTGGGAAAGAAGTCAAAGGACTGTCCTCGTACCATGGTCTTCTAGAAGTTCGGACTTGTAGGGTTCCCATGTCCTTGGAGAGATTTACATAGAACTCCAGGATGATCCGTGACACGAAGGGCGGAAACTTCGATACAGTTCCTAGCAGATTCGTTTTCCTTAAAAGTTCCACTATCCTGGACTTGGTAAAGTCCTTGATATGCAAAGTATGTTCGTTGACAAGGATACAAAGACCCCACAACTTCGCACGGGAGGCGGATTTGGAAAAGATGGATGGAGAAGCACTTACTTTTGGGGACGTCCAAACTTTTTGCTTCTTGGTTGTAGGCTTCTTAGGAGCTACCTTCTTAGCTTAGGCCAACAAAGGGGACAAGGCTTGAAGTGAGGGCTGGAAGAATAGACTTGGAGGAGATGGGATCTTTGCGGTTTTGTCTGCTCCACCTGAGTTCAAATCTCATGGATTAGTTGTCGGTGGGGCTTTGTTTGAGATTTTGGAATCTCTACTGCAGAGTCACGTTTGACCCATCTGACCCATTGGAGTGGCACATTTTGTGTAGCGACCCCCGAGCCCGGTCCGACCCGAATGGCGGATCCGACCCGAAACCATAGGGACGATTGGTTAATTCTTTTTATTTACCTTTTTATTAAATTTTATATTTCAAAAATGTCGCGACCCGAATCCCCGGCTCGACTCGAATGGCATATCCGAACTTAAGCCCGGTTTACTCCGACCGTATTTTGTTTATCTTATCAAATCGTTTTATTTACGTCATTTCATTTTAGAATTCTCATTTAAGCGGAAGCATTTCAAATGGTAGGCCTATAAACATTTACTCTTATACAATTTGGTTACAAAATGGCGTGTCATGCCTTTACAAAATGATATACAAAACACATTTTCAGAGTTTAACCTTTCGTCTGGCCAAATAACATGTGTTCAAAAGAGATGATATGCATATGGAGGGGTATACACTTATACGTCGCAACTTTCTCTATGACTCTGCGCTTCTTGCTCTTGGCCTTCTTCCGTTTACTCGAAACCTACGCATAGATAAAAACTACACGCTAAGCATTTTCATGCTTAGTGGTTCTATACAATTATATTCCAATTTTCCAATTTAACTTGACATGCATTTATCATAAAATCATGCCTTTTATATCAAATGATACTCATTCTTATTCATTTCGCATGCTTTCACTTTACAAATCATTGATCATATAAATATATGCATTTTCACATGCAACAAATCATACCATAATTCAATTCATGAGATTCAAACGCATACTCTAAAGATGTGCTTAGCTTCAGCAAATCCCATTTACACTCATCAAGTTTGTTATTTCACTTTGCCTATGCAATTCACATTCATGACGGATTCCGTTCGGTGAATCCCATCCCTTTTATGATTCGGTAATGTGCTTACACATTTCACAACTTTCGGTCTCCCATCATGTCAGATGCGGATTGGTGCACCCTGACATGTGGTATTTAAATGCCATATGCCATCAAGATGGATGCCAATTGGTGCATCCCACCAAGTGGGACATTTCTTCAATGTCATACGCCATCATGACGGATGCCGAGATTGGTATCTTCAGGCGGACCGAGCCCGGCCACCCGCTGGCGAGTCCGAACCAAACCCCGGACGCCATTTTATTTCCTTTAAAGTCATTAATCAAATCTCTTTAGTTATCGCTTTATTAAATTTCATTTTCGTAGTGTCGCTGACTAAACCCTCGACTTGACCCGATTGGAGTGATCCAAGTCTGAGCCCTATTATCTACATTTTCAATTATCTTATCAAAACATTTGGCTTGTCTTATTCATTTGATTTTGTAAATTCATAAGCATTTCATTTTTAAGTGCTTCCATAAACATTTACAATTAACAAAAGATTCATAATATTTACATTTAACAAAATGCCTTTACAAAAATAAGGATCCAGAGTTCAAACTGTTTTACAAAATGTCAATGTTTGAAAGAAATGGAGTAATCATACTCCGTAATTCCTTCGCTATGACTCGAGCCTTCGACCGGTCTTGCTTCGATGTCTATCACTGGTACCGCGCATTGATAAAACAATACGCTAAGCATTTTCATGCTTAGTGGTCTCAAAAAAGTGTGGTGGGCATACTACCAGATTCCATTTTCATCCATATAAATCATGCATTTATCAAAATAATGCCTTTATACAATATCAAGCAATGTAAAGATACTTATACAAATACACTTTCAATACCATCATTTCATTGTCTGGTTTGTGATTCCACATATAGCTATAGAATTTATGATCCATGATGCATTCAGCTTGGTGAATCCTATCATTTGTCATCTCAAGAGTAATGTGGTTTTCACATCCAATATTACCGTCTTCACATATGACTATAGAATTCGACATCTCACGATGCATTCGCCAGAATCCCCGCCTTGTTTGTCATTCAATAGTACGTGATTTCGTCAATATTACCGCCTCACATGGCGACTATAGAAGTTTCGACATTCACAAATGCATCTCGGCTTGGTGAATCCCGTCATGTCTGGCTATCTCAAGAGCAATGTGATTTCAAGATTAGACAACATTTGCTACCTTCATGACGACCCGCCGTGAATTCGCCATGTTGGTCATTCAATAATACGCTTCAAAAATCAATTTACTTTTTATGCAAGAATTCACTTATGCGCTCAAATATCGCATACATGCATATATTTGGCAAACGGTTCGAATAACAATGATTCAAATCAATACTAATTCATTCAAATCGACATATGCATATTTTGCAAATAGAGAGCAATATGAGAATAAAGAGCGTGTGGTGAACAAACTAGAATAAAGAACAAGTATAGAACAAATAAAGAATAGAGAACGGGTATAGAACAGACCAATTACCGATTCCGTTTCTTTCTCGATGTCAATCCTAGGCCAGGTTGTCGTCTTCACCCGCACCTAGTCAAATACAATTCATTCACTCTTAGTGATTATGCAATTAATCGCATTTCAAACGAATTCGCTTGCCCCTGGCGGCCCTGGGCATGGTACGCTTTGACTTGTGACTCATTCTTATTCCTCTATGAGTCTACTTTACTTAGGAATCGGGAATCATTCCAATCCTGGATTATCCTAACTAAAGTTATGGCATTTTCATGCCAACTAGCTCTAAGCACGGACAAACTGGGAACAGTTTGTATTACTAATTTTTCCGGGGTCTTAACTCCATATTTGACTTGTGCGGTACTCATTTAAATTTAAGGTGCTAAGGGTTCTATTCCAACTGAATCACCCAATTGAGCACCGAACTCGTCACGTCCTCGAAACAACCCTGACTACTCTATGTCCAAAGCTGATGCAGGAATTTTTCTGCACATGGCTCCACTTTGAGTGAATTTTTAGATCACTTAGATCATAATTTGACGATGCTCTTCTTTAAGTTTGGTTCTCGAAGTCTATTTTACTTAGCCACTTGAATCACTCTCAAATCGGATAAGAAGAAATGAGGAAGTTATGGTCGAATACGAAATCGGTCGTAACAGAAATAGGAATAGTCCTACCGGTAGGACTTGTCCTACCGGTAGGACTTGGCCAAAATTAGAATTGGAAGTCCTACCGGTAGAACTTAAGTCCTACCGGTAGAACTCTCCGAAAAGTGCCCAGAATGGGTGCTTTCACATTTTCCTTCACTTTAATTCATGGATCACTCCCACACTCCTGCACACACCTCAAACCATTCCAATTCACCTTGAATCTCTTTCTATTCAATTCATCTTTCATTTCTTATCTTCTTTCAAACCTTTCCATGAATTTCTCCCAAAATTATTTCAATATGGGTCTTAACCCATAATAAGCTAAATCAAGGATTTGTTAGGTTTACTCTCAAACCCTAACTCAATTGCTTAATATTTAACCATGAATCCACCTCAAAGAGAGGATTCCCTACTTTCTTGTGGATTTAGAGTATTTTCCAACTTCTACCTCTGTCAAATCTTTGATTAGAAGAAATCCTAACAAAACCCTAGATTTGGAACTCATAAACCTCTCTAGAATCCCATACTAAATCCATGTGATTCATAATAGAGTTCATATCCAAGGTTAGATCCATACTTTGATCTTAGCTTCTCGCTTCGATCTCCTTCCTCTTCCTCTTCCTTCTTCTTCTCTTTCTTCCTCTCGTTTCCCTTCTTCTCCTTCTTCTCCCACTGGGCTTTGCTAGGGCAAAATCGAGACCAAATGCATTTTAGCTTGTTTTTCATTTTTAATAATTTCAACTTTTCATAAATTGCAACTAGCCTACAAACTTTAATTTTGGTAATTCAACTTGTTTTAATTTATTGTGGCCCATCTCTACTCCCCTTCTTTGATATTTATATCCCTTATGGAAAATTTTAATTTTATCCTTGTTCTAGTACTCAAATTCTCCTGTGTTCACTAAATTTGCTATTTCATAATTTGTCGGGCTCATCACTTTTCCTGAAAAACTCAAGTTTTGCTCAATTCATACCCAGAATATATAATAAAATTATTATGTACCCTTAGGGTATTTTCGCGTTACAATCTCGCTAATCGGGGACATTGATACTGGTGCTCTTAATGACGATGCCGATTAGTATCCCGCCAGTTATTCATTCTGTGATATCGATTCAATTCAAGATGTCAGAATTGACCAATTCGCTATATTCATTAATCTTTCACATGCAATTAGTCAATCATTTCAATTATCACATTTTTCAAATCCATATGCACTTTCTCGTAATATCATTTCAAAAGATATACTCATTCCATATGCAACTATTTAAGATTTATTTGGTATACTACCAAAACACTTGAAATAAGGATAGAGTCGCGAACAAACCGAAGTCAGTTTCGGGCCTAGTTTCCTTTCTTCCTGATTCGGTCCTAGGTTAGGTGATCCTCACCAAATAATAACAATCATGCCAATTTTAGTGGATAAACAATTATTATACATTTTTACTGAATGTCGATTAATTTTCGTTAATGGTCTTGTGTTAAGACACTAAGTCTGCCCGAAGACGAACTCGCTTCGCCTCGACGGCGAGGTACGATATGTTTTTCATTTAGTTTTATCCTTATTTAAACCCCTATTAATCATTTATTAGGGTCCTTAAACTATCGGGGTACGAATACGAGGCTTTCGGAACAAAATCCGAAAAATTCCTTGTGGTGAACAGTGTCTAAGCCGCGGCGTAGCTCTTCGCTGCGGCATAGCTGCTATGTTATGGAGGCCATTTTGGCCCTTTGACCTCGCTGTGGCAAGGCAGCCTTCGTTGCGGCGTATAGCTATGTCACGGCGAAGGTGCCTTTCGCTGCGGCGAAGGTGATCGATTTTTGCCCAGTTTTCCTCCTTTTTGAACTTTTGCGATTTTCTCCAAAATCCTCAAAAAACAAAAACAATAACATGGGAATCACTCCCAATGACATCCAAATACTATCCTAAACCAACCATGAGCAAAACCCATGGATGGATTAGGGTTTTTCTAACCCAAACATCATTAAAGAATTTATAGGGTTTGTGTCATACCTTGAAACCCCTTGAATCTCCTTCACCCAAGATGCTTGATCACTTTAGAAGCAAGAAATGGGAAGAAATCATCTTGCCCTAGCTTTTCTCCCTTTTCTCCTCTCAAGCTCTCTCTCAAAACGTTTTGCTCAAATGAGCTCTTCCAAGACCAAATGTATCTCTTCTCCTTTTTCCTTAGCTCTGCTTCGCTTACACAATAATCCCATTTCTCATTTTTGGCATTTTTTTCACTTATTGGTTTTCATTTCACTTTCATTTATCATTTATTTTACATTGGCATTTAAGCTATCATTTGACTCTTAGGTCCTCATTTTATAAATTTCCAAATTTGTCCTTTTTCACTTGGGTTTATTTTCGGGTTCCATTAATTTCTCATTTTAGCATATAATACTTAATCATATGCTCACATTTTCATTTCACTTTTCACGATTTAACAATTTATCAGTTTTCCTAGAAAAGCCTGCTGGGCTCAATTTATACCCGGAATATAATAAAATTATTATAAAATTCTAGGTATTTTTGAGGCGCTATGTCAGCCATCTTTCTAATGCATCGTACCATCTAAGTGGGTCGTTTCGAACATCCGGCCATCGTGGTTTGGTCCTCGGTCAGCCATATTTTTGAAGGGAGCATTCTTTCTTGGTCAAGACGTTCAAACTGGATTATCTTCAAAGTTCAAACTTTTGGCATTTTGATTATCCATGGGAGAGATTTCTTTCTGCCTAGAGCCTTATGCAGTAGGAATTTCATCTTTTGAAGTACCATAGGGCACAAGTATGGCTGGTGGTGCTGAACTCAATGATTCCATATCAATGGGGTCTATTGTCGGCCTTTCTTAATCAAAGGTCTTGCCTTTTGAACTGGAACTTCCTTTCATTAGTCTTCTACTACCGGACCCACAAGATCTTGTCATCACCATATTTGATATAAAAAAAAAATGTAACAAGAGAGAAAGTTCAGACTTTTGGTGGTTTCTTGATAGAATATGTAGAGTGGGCTTTTGTTTTCTACCGTTCCCTTTACATAGAGGTCCCATCGCCTCTTGCGAAGCCTAAGGGTTTTTGTCTCTAATGGTTCCCTATTTAATAGGGGCATTAGGACTTTCCTAGAACTCACCATTTCTCAATTGTCTTTTCGGCTGCTGTAACTCTCCTAGCTGTTGTGACAATTCATTAAGGTGGGATGCCACGTGTCTAATTTTATTCCTGATTCTTTTTCATTGTTTTTGAAAAACTAAAAATACCCCGATGTTCAATTCCAGAGATGATTTGAGATTTTCACACATGTTGTTAAGCTCACGATGTGTTAAAAAAATGCAACCTAAACTCCGCAAGTGCATGGGACAAAAAGTAATATAGTGGACTTGAAAGTTTGGTTATCGATCCCACGGGGAATGGACTGTAGTGCTTGATTAACCAAGTACCTTAATTAATTGAACTTCTCACTATTAAAGCTCACAATGTTAATGAGTGAGATTAAAAAAAACAAAAAAAAAAATCAAAATGAAACGGGGATGATGTTGGCTAAACTAACAAGTATTAGGTCAAATAAAAGAAAAACACAAAGGTGAGAGATACGAGGGTTGATTGTTGTTCTTGATGCTTCTTGATTTATACCAATTAAGCCTGAGTTATGTGAAAATACAACTTATATTTGTCCAAGGAACAAGATATGGGGTTCTCACTTCCGTGTCTCCCCCTAATTTCTTACACTAACCCCTATTCACAGTTACGTCCTTCTAGGTAATTAGGGTGATACTTTTCTAAGACAATTATTTCCTTAGGCGTTCTAATGGTCACAGTTACGTCCTTACAATAAAAAAAACCTGAACTATGCAAGAGTTGCTCATGCTTACGTCCTTACAACCCTCACACAATGTTAATTGATGTCTTACTATAATGAAATCCATTTAGTACCAGATATTTTTGATTTCCCAAACTTTTTTTGACTAGGTTAATTAGGTTACCTTGATTAAATCACACTAGCTTGAAATAGCCAAGACCTCGGGTTCATTTCTAGTTGTCACTATGGAAACCCTAGATGAAATTTGTATAAACTAGGTCTCAAACACAATTCCCAACACAATTGGATCATAAGCAACCATAATCATCAAAGATTTACATCGACAACAACACAAGCATACATCCACAAAACTAATCTAAAAATCATATAAATCAAACATCAAATCCAACAATCAACCCTAGAGAATGTTTAGCTCTTCATTGAAGAGTTTATCATGCAAATAAGGGAATTCAACATGATTTCAAAATCAAAAGATAGAGGGTTTAGAGAAACAAATGTAGTGGATGTGGATGTGAATCTTCTTTTCGTAGCCTTCAATCTTCAAGCTTCTCCTTGGGTTTTCCCCTTTGCTTGCAAGAAATATCCTCTTTTTGAATCTCCTTTTAGGGTTTTTTCTTCTATTCTTAGCCTCCCAAAATGCTCTCCTTGTTTCTATGGTTCTTTTAGCTTTTATATCACTAAATTTGGACCTAAAATGGATAATTTGTGGGCTTTTCAACAATCTAGGCCGCTGTTACGCCCCCGTACCCTACCTAGCATGGAGGCCGAACCTGATCTAGGGACGCGGACCAGTTTTATTATATATAAATTTTCGAATACTATAGAAATAAATCTCACATAAACATTTCGGTTAAAGAGGGCCCACCATTTTGCCAATTAACATTTTCATTCAATATGACATGTATGCCCTTTCAACATTATCATTTATAAAACATTATAAGAGTTCATCTCCACAAATAAATCAAATAAGTTATTCCCTTGAAAACTTATACATTATTGGTTTCATTACAAAAAGTATCAAATAATGTCATGGGATGAAATGTATGCATGAGACGGAGCATTTACTTATACTCCACATGATTTGACGATGACTCTAAACTTTGTGGTCTTTGATCTTGTCCCTAGTCACTCAGTACCTGGGCGATGATAAAAACAATGTGCTAAGCATTTTCATGCTTAGTGGTTATATGCAATTCTCTCTTCATTTCAATTGAACACAAATATGCAGCTTTTCTGAAACAATATTTTGGCACAATTTCAATAGTCCATGCAATATACATTACATATGTGTGCTTATTTCACATACTTTCATTTGAAAATCATTTGATCACTAAAGTATACAATTTTATATGCAATATTTCATTCAAAACTCAAATCATGCATTTCACACGCCATTTATAATTTTTCCTTAAACGAATTTAATAATTTCTTCTCGATGCCTATGATAACTAAATCGTCGCACCGTCTCACACATAGATCTAGAGGAAAAAATCATCGTAGGTACACTACCGATACGTCCTATCATACAGATCGGTATGCCACTATATTTCATTTCGTTCATAGTACTACTAGTTTGACCCTTATTAGTATACCAATCTATCCATAACTCGAATATGATGGATAATATTAAGGGCATTAAAACTCAGTCATAGTAATTTACAATATTTTATATACATTTATACCCAAATAATACATTTTGATGCTCATGCAATTTTTATGGTAATGCATTTGAAATCAATTTTCTGAAATCGCTTAAAACAAATCACATATGCAGTTTTCTTGAAAATCATTTAAACCAACGATCACAAAACTTGAAATAAGAAGAGAGGTATGGAGAACAAACCCAAAAATGTTGTCGCTCCTCGATTCCTATCCTCGGAATCCCGTTCTTGGGTTAGGCTTCCTCATCACCAACCCTTAATCCATCATAATTAGAGAACAATATTAGTTGGCTTATTTACGTTTCTAGTTAGGGTTGTTTTCTACCCAACATCTTTCAAGTAAAATTTTGTGGGAACAAATGAGACACATTTTACCCAACTTCCTTCAAGTCCATTGTTCCCCTATAAATATATTTTATTCAGAAATTGGAATCATCCAATTCGGAGTACTAAAACTCAAGATATGTTAAAAACAACCGAGACTACACTATTATCAAAATCAGAACCAGAATTTTCCCGAAAATAGAGCTTTACTTTGATGAATTTATGGGTCCAATGGGGTCTAAATCTGAATACACCTATTTAAAGGAGATTTGTTCTCCTAGAAGTATAGTTTACCCAGAAATTTTAATCACTCAATTTGGATGAGTGAAACTCAACTTATGGCCTAAATACCAAAACTGTACCAAGATGAACCATAATTTGCCTGAAAACAAAGCCTCACTTTGACGAATTTCTAGATCCAATGGGGTCCAAATTTGAATACCATTATTTCAAGGAGATTTGTTTGCCCAGAAGTCTATTTTACCTAGAAATTAGAATCACACAATTTGGATGATTGAAACTCTACTTATGGCCTAAATACCAAAATTGTTCAAAAACACTAAAACTGTACCAAACTGAATCAGAATTTTCCTGAAAACGGAGCCTCACTTTGACGAATTTCTAGGTCCAATGGGATCCAAATTTGAATACACTTATTGAAAGGAGATTTGTTCTCCTAGAAGTCTAGTTTACCCATTGATTGGGTTTAAACTATAGTACGCAGTTCGTAACACAAGCCTAAATGTCGCCTAAAAAGGAGATATAGAAGGTGCCTAGTAAAAAAGACGTAGTAAAGAGCTTCCTACCACCACATAGGCCCAAACACGAAGGCCCAGGCTGGGGACCCATTTCACCCCGTTTGAGAAGCAGGTGACGTAAACATCCAAAGAACCCGTATTAAAGGAAAGTATGCAACTTCCCTAATTAAATCTCCACCAATTAGGGAAGTGGGATATTTCCTAATAATTGTCCATCAATTATCCCTTATTAATCGGTTAACGATAAGGAAAGAAAATCCTCACCAATGGGGAAGCATCCACTGGTCATTCCAATCAGGAAGTTATCCCTGATCAATCCATTGAGGAATACTGTGCCACCCATCATGAGTGTACGCACAAAATTCCTTCCATAAGCAACAAATTTCCGATTTTCTTCCACCCGAAGAATCGACTTAGGCACTGGAGAGGCACGGGCGATCTCACTGACCTCATCTCTTTATTTTGCAAAGAGAAGCCCGACATCCAGAGTCAGCAGACCGACCTAGCAATTCCAACAAGATCCAGCCCAGCCGTTTGAAAGCATCATCATTATTCATTTTAACAATGGGCCTTTACAAATAAAGTCGATCTCTCAAAGGATCGATGGTATCAACTCTAACACAAGCAGAGCCACGCTAATCCCCCCCAAAGATGCAGACTTGGTAAGGCAATAGATAAATGTATTTCCTGGAGGCACGCGCTAGAATTACGTACTAATATCGACGTAGATAGAGGCGCTTCTCATCCACTTCTCCAACCAACTATCGAGAGCCAGAGTAACTCACCAAAACACAACGCCCTAGAGGCGCGACAGCCCGAGAATCCCAAAAACACCATTACCCAAGAAGAACAAAGAACACCACCTCCGAGAAGCAGTATGGAGAAGTAGAAACTAGCTGCCAGTGAGCACGACCTACAAACCCTCGAGAGAATCGCAAAGGAGTAGAGGCATGGTAGTGGACAACAGAGGCAATGGGCCCATCCCATCTACGTATATTGTGGAGCTAGCTTTGGAGAAGAGGTTCAGTGGACCTTTCAAGAAGAGCTCACCGATATGAAGGAAGCTGGTAAAAAGTCGAAGTTTGGTCCCATGTATCGTCCGTGCAACAAATCAATCCCCATTCACAACCTAGTTACATTCTCTCTTCCTACGGTTCGGGACGTCGTAGATCTAAAAACATTCACTAATGAAAGACCCCATAGATCACCTCAATACATATAACAACCAGATGGAGCTGCACGGATATCAGGACCCCATACGATGTAGAGCCTTCGCTATCACGCTAAAGGGCCCAACATTTTCCTGGTTTAACAAACTTCCGCCGTCTTCAATCTCATAATTCATAAAGCTCTCCATCGTATTCGTCTCCCACTTTATAGGAGCTAGGACATACAGGAAGCCAAGTTATCACCTTCCCCGACCACATGTAACTCAGGAGAGCCCTCGAGGTCATATGTTAAGATCTAATGAGTTATTAAAGGTAGATATTCCATATGAGAAGTTCGCCATCACCGCTTTCATCGCAGGGCAAGGGTTGCAGTTGAAAGACCTGATGTTCTCTATCTCAAAGAACCCTCAGGCAAGCATGGCCGAGGTGGTCACCAAAATGGAGAAGTATATCAACGGTGAAGAAGCCCTCTTGTCCAAACAAAGGAGTTCCTCTACTCAAAAGGAGAAGAGCAGCAGACAAGAAACGGAACGGCTTCTCCTGTGAGGCAGGAGACGTGATAGATCAACGAGGAGAAACAGAGAAAACAGAGAGCGATCCTGATTTGTGTGTAAGTAGGTGTGCCAAAATCAACAAAATTTATAAACTTAAATTCCTTATACTACCGTAGCATAGCTATCAGAGTATGCTGGTTCTGTGGCCGAACACAGGATGAAGTTCGTGTAAATGATTTTGGCAGCTGGCTCAAAATGGTGAATTTCAATTTGGATTTTAAGGTTTTGTAAAAACAAAGGTTGAAATGTTTTTGAATCGACTAAAAATATGAAAAGAACTTCCCTACATCAGCTACCTGGGTTGGAGGTTCTAAGTTAAATAAGAGGTTCTCTGTCCTTTTCTCGTTGGGGAGGATGACCTATAGTAACTTCCCAAACCGGATCTCTATTTAAACAACGATCAAACTAAACCCTAATAATTCTCTTTGAAATATAGCATTTATTAGCCTCTTAAATGTTTCTCTGCAAGGAATTATCCCTAAAATCTACCCTACATTAACTAATAAATGACAACTAATGAATCTCAGTGGATCTAGCAATAAGCATCCACTGAACCCTAAAAGTTTGCTAAGTACAGGTTAACCTAAACCTAATGTGAAAAACAGAGACATAAATACCCATAAATGCTTACATTAAACACATGAGAACCATCATTTTACCTCCAAACCCTAGCCCAATAAAGGCCCTTCTTCATGATGGAGGGCTTAGCCAACCCATCCTTGAGTTGTCATGTCTCCTGGTGGTTAAGTACCAAAAATAAAAAGAAAAGCAAAGAAAATGAAAGAAAAGAAAAAATGAGAATCCACGCTGCTCCATTTCCATCAAAAGCTAAAAGCAAAGCCTCATTTTCTATAAGTTTGAGCTTATACGCTCCAAGTAGGATAAAATACCAGAATACCCTCAAAAGACATTATACATGGAGGGAAAAATGGGTGTGAAAGACCATGTCGTGTAATTGAGGAGAAAATTTCAAGATCGGGCAAAAGATCGGGCAAAATTTCAAGACAAGGTGCGGTAAATTCTGCTCCCGCTTCTTCCTGTCCACCTTCTTCATCAAATCAGAATTTGGTTTTGACTCGAATTCTCTATGATTGGGTCGATCCAAAAAAATTGGCATTATTAGCTTGCAAAACTATAATTAGCACAAATGCGCATTAGTAGAATAGTAGCCTGACCTAATGTGCAAATCAAGACCCTGCTGATTAGCACAATGCGCCAACTTCAATAACAAATAACAAAATAAAGACTTTGGGCACCACCTGATCCCGCAGTTAGAACGCCACTACCAGACCACCTCACCGAGCTTCAACAATCCAGATTCACCTCTAAGATTTCACTCTCGACTCCATGTCACAGTCCTACGCAAAGTGTAACATGAAAATTTTTTGAGATGGCCATCTTAGATGAAGTCAGACCTAGCGAAAAGAGACAATACCAACACCGGTGGAGTTCCACAGGATCATGGACAACTTAACAGATGAGACTACATTCAGATGAGGAAAGAAATTCAGCATCCGATCCGACGGGCATTTTTCACGGGCTTTAGAAGGATGTGACTGTGTGCAGCCACCACCACCTGGTCAACCAACCCAGCTAAAGACGCCACGCCTCAGAGAAATCCATGTGATCTCCGTGAGGATTTTTCCAGGGGGCGGGAGTCCAATTTCAACGTAGGCTCCATCTCGTAAGACATCGATCAGGGAAGCATTAAAAATACAAACCGTATCCAAACTTCCTCTGCTGGACACTACCATAACCTTTTTGGACTTTGACATGGAAGGCTGCCAGTATCCCCATGACGATCCACTAGTGATAAGGGCCGTCGTAGCCAATAAAACAATCCACAGGGTCCTTATCGACAATGGAAGCTCGACCGACATCATCTTTGCATCAGCTTTTGACAAAATGGGTATTAGAAGGGAGAAGATAGAGCCAGTCAACGCCTACCTACGTGGATTCTCTGGAGAAAGAGTGCTACCTCTGGGGTTGATACAACTAGTGCTCACATTGGGAGACCTTCCATGCCAGGCTATAAGAACAGTAAGATTTCTCATAGTAGATGCCCCATTAGCTTGCAACATGTTACTGGAAAGGCCCTCTCTCAATACCATAAGGGCCATCCCCTCCGCCTACCACATGGTTATTAAATTCCCAACCGTGAAAGGAGTAGGAATGGTTCGAAGAAACCAACGCATAGCCAGGGAGTGTTACTCAGCATCAATAAAACAAAAAACGGTTGACAACATCTACATGGATGAGCTCGACATGTGAGACGAGGTAAGCACCCGACCCACGCTCTCGTAAGAATTGTGAGCTGTGCCAGCCGACGATCAGCCTGCAACACCTCGCCTACATGGTCTAAGCCACAATGACATTAGAAGCCTTCTCATCCACTTTTTGAAGCAGAACATGGAGGTGTTTCGTTGGTGCGAGGGAAGTCACGGGCGGAATCGACTTACAGCAATCACCCACAAATAACGCCGCTCGTCCTTCTGCCGATCAAGAAAAAGGAGCGCTCCCGTAAAGGCGTATGGTGATTAATGAAGAGGCTGGAAGCAGCCCTCCAAGTAGATGTAATCGAGGTCAATCATCCCGAGGAGCCACAACGATACCTCACAAAGCAAATGAAAAATGGCGACTTTGCATTGATTTCATAGATATCAATAGGGCCTACCCAAAAGATAGCTTCCCTCTACCTCAGATTGACCTCATAATGGATGCCACTGCTGGTCATGAACTCCTCAGCTTCATGGACGCCTTCTATGGCTACAACTAGATCAGTATGGATCCCGGCTGACGAAGAAGACCTCGTTGAATTCTTTGGGCAAAGGAACTTCTTGCTATTAGGTGATGCCCTTGATTTGGCATTAAGACCACTACCCGAATGTTGGTGAACAAGATGTTCTAGAAGAAAATTGGAGCATCTATGGAGGTATATATAGATGACATGTTGGTAAAATCAATTAAGGCCGAGCTCCATATAACCCACCTAGCCAAGGCGTACCAAATCCTGAAGAGCTACAACATGAAGTTAAACTCAGCCAAATGTGCCTTTGGAGTCTCCACCGAGAAGTTCTTGGGTTTTATAGTCAACAACCAAGGAATAGAAGCAAACCCAGACAAGATAAAGGCTGTGCTCGACATGCTGCCACCTTCAAACATTAGGGACATTCAACGCCATTTGGAAGAATCATTGCGCTAGCTGAAGCACATGTCAGGCCGGCGCCGGTTCCTTTGACAAATGTCGACCTTTAACCGGATTAAAAAAGGCCTTCGATGGGATGCACCTTTGCTTGAGCCCATTCACAACGCTCAAAACCTACATGAGCTCTCCCCCCGTTCTAGTAAGCCCTTCCGAGGGAGAACTCCTCACTCTCTACTTGGCCATTTCAAACTTCTCAACTAGTGCATGCAGTCGAGAGATTGAGATAGAGGTACATAAGCAGTTTACTATTGTGGCCCAGGAGCTCTGAGAGGGCTTGAGAGGAAGTATCAAAAAGATGGAGAAGCTGATCCTAGCATTGGTAACTATATCTAGAAAACTTCGACCTCACTTCCAAGCTCATACCATCGAAGTCCCAACTAAATATCCGATGAAGCAAATATTGCACAAACCAGAAACCGCTGAAAGATTGATAAAGTGGGCTATAGAGCTGAGTGAGTTTGACATCAGATACAAGCCAAGGACAACAATAAAAGGGCAGATCTTGGTAGATTTCATCATGGAATTCTTATTGAGCCTATTGGTACCTGACTAGCATGACCTCCCATTATGGAGGTTATCAGGTAGACGAGTACTTGATGCTCGGAAGAGGTGCGAGTGCGATCTTGACACTCCAGATAGGATTGATGGGAATCTGCAGCTCGGTCGGCTTCCAAGCCTCCAATAATGAGTAGAATATGAAATTTTGTCATACTTCTAGGCTTAACCTCGCCCATTCCATAGGCGATCAATTTAGAAGTGATCAGTGACTCCCAATTGGTGGTAAAATAGATAGAAGACTCCTATGAATCTAGAGGTAAGAAGATGATCCTGTACCTCAAGAAGGTGCGAGAATTGCTCAAAAGTTCACTCTGAGTTCGAGATTGACATGTATTAAGGTAGAGAATTCCCGAAGGCTGATGCCTTGGCCCGGCTTGACTTTCGGGAATACAGGTGGCGATACTGTGAGCACCTCAGGAACCCTCGATCAGCATTGACAATGGAAAAGTCTCCCCTATGATGTTCGAACCGAGCCGGATGGACCCCATTTAGGATTACTTGGTGGAAAGAATATTGCTGACTACCGAAGGAGGCATCGAGCTCGGAAGCGAGGTCGCCAGTTCACCATTCATAGGGGGACCCTTTATAAACGAGGCTTCTTTACACCCATTCTTAAGTGCGTAGGGAAGGAAGACACCAATTACATACTCAGGGAGGTACACGAAGGCATCTGTGGCAACCACATTTGAGCTCGAACCTTAGTAGGAGAAACCTTGAGGCAGGGGTATTATTATTTGTGATGCTCGAAAGCCTTGATAGAGTAATTCGAAAATGCAAGCTTTACGGGGGCTTGCCAAGTCTCATCTCCCATTTGGGCGTGATGTCAATCAAGCCCACGGCGCTTTTCGATAATGGGGCTAGACATATTGGGACCCCTACCCATTGGAAGGGGCCAATGCAAATTTATCATTGTGGCCGTGGACTATTTTACCAAGTGGGCCGAGGTTGAACCGTTAGCAACAATCACAGAATAGAAGGTACGCAACTTCGTTTGGCGTTCTATAATATGCAGGTTCGGGATCCCGAGGCCCCTTGTGTCTGATAATGGGAAACAGTTCGACAATCCGAAGTTCAGGGATTTCTGCGTTGAGTTCGGAATCAAGAACTACTACTCATCCCCAGCTCATCCACAGTCTAATAGGCAAGTAGAGGTCACTATAACGACTCTCAAGGAAATGCTGAAGACTAAATTAGAATATCTAAAGGGAAAATGGATAGAATACCTCCCCGAGGTGCTATGGGCACACAGAACTACGTGCAAGTCAGCAACTCAAGAGACCCCATTAACTCTAACCTTTAGCACCGAAGCAGTAGCTCCGGTTGAGGTCGGATTAAAGTTGCCAAGGATTGAATTTGCAAGCACTAAACACAACAAGGAGGTTCTTCGCCTAAACTTGGATCTCCTAGAAGAGAAGCGGGAGTAGGTCCTGAAGCGTATTGAGGACTATCACAAAAAGACAGCGAAAACTATGGCCAGAGGTGAGCCGAACTTCTGGCTTTGACGGTCGGTTACAAAGAAACTTCTACCAGGGAGGCGACCCCCGAACATGGGAAGATTTGGGAGCCAATTGAAGACGACCTATGTCGTATCTCATAGTCGGGCACGAGTAACTATGAGCTCCAAACAGAAGAAGGAAAAACCCTACCCCACTCATGGAACACTGAACACCTCAAACGGTTCTACCAATAAGACCTTGGAATGTAATAAAGTATCCCATGTTTTGATTTTAAATAACAGTCTCGATGTTCATTTTTAGGCTGCTTAATATCATGGTGGGTCAAAAAATTAGTTATAATGATAAAGCAAGGAGCTTGGCTCGGAAAGGTTTTGGTGCAGAAAGCGCATTTTTTACAAAAAATTGTTCTTTATTTAAAAGGAGTTATAGTTAACAAAGTGGATCACAGTCAACAGAGCCATTCCCTACACCTTAGAGACAAGTGGCACAAATAGTTCCCTACTCCTCAAAAAGAAAAACCCACAAGGAAAGAGGGAGAGAGAGAGAGAGAGAGAGAGAAAGAGAAAGAGAAAGAGAAAAGCAAGGAGCTCAGATTTGGTAGAAGCTACGAAAAGTCACATAACAAATACATAATTTCATTTCGGGAAAATTACAATCACCTCAGAGGATTACAAAATCTTTCTTTACACCTCAGAAAATTACAATTAGCAAGGTCGTTCTCCGCATAAAAAAAAATTACAATCGGTAGAGCCGTTTTTCACATCAGCCAACACCTAGTCAAGGCAAAAACCACAAGAAAGAGAAAAAAGGGGAGAAAGGGAAAGAGAAAGAGAAGGAAGAGGAGAATGAGAAAGGAGAGGAGAAAGAGAAAGAAGAGGAGAAAGAGAAAAGGAGAAAGAGAAAGAAAAGGAGAAAGAGAAAAAGAAGGAGAAGGAGAAAGAGAAAAGAGGGGATAGGGAGAAAAGAGGGGAGGACAGGAATAATGGAGAAAGCGGGACTTAAAAGTTTTCCCTGCGAAGAATCAGCCCCCTCCGGAATACGTTCCTAGTCCCGAGTTCCTTGATGGCGGGACTTAAGGGAACAACGCCTATTACGTAGGAAACTAGGAAAAACAAAACTCCCACAAGCGGCCAAACCAAGGAACGGCCCAGGCCCATGACCTCGAGGCGGCGTCGCGCGGTGACAATCGAACCTTGGAAGCTCCGCCTTATGAACCCCCGGAGCCTTGTCGGCGGGAAGAAAAATGGGAGCGAGTGTATAACTCACTCCCAAATCAAAGGAAGCGATTATTTATAAAGAGGCTCGGATGCAGCATGGAATTCCTGATCGACAATTTCCCAGAAACCTACATTAAAGCTACATGCGCTTTCCCAAGGGAAGGGATATTAAAGAGCCATGGCCGCAAATTTCAAGCCGTTTAGCTCGGTTCGGAGAGACACGATAGCCCGGGGCCCATTAGCTCAGTTTGACAGCGCTCAAAGGAAGGCCTCGTAGCCCGAAGCCCGATGCTTTGGTTTTAGAGCCTAACTACTCAAAAAGGCCATGTAGCCCGGGAGCCCCGATAGCTCAGTTTTGGAGAGCTTAAACAACTCAGAGGGCATAATATCCCAAGAGCCTAGTAGCTCAGTTTACAGAGCTTAACTGCTCAAGGAAGGCCTCGTAGCTCAGGAGGCTTGTCGCTAAGTTTTCGAGCCTAGCGCCAGGCCTTGTGGCCAGAGCCACGTGGGTCGGTTTAGAGCTCAAACATCTCGGGAGGGGCATAAGCCAGCCGGGAGCCCGGTAGCTCGGTTTGAGCTTAAGCTGAGGAAGGCCTCGTGGCGGGGCCAGTGGCTTAGTTTGAGCCTAAGCTGCTCAGGCCTTGTAGCCCGGGGCCACGACCTTCGGTTTGGGGCTCGAAAAGCTCGGAGACACATGATAGCCTAAAATGCAGATGGCTCGGTTGTGGGCTTAGCGGCAGGAAAGCCTCGTGGCCTAAGAGCCCGATAGGCTATTTTTTAGAGCCTGCTTGCTCAAAAAGGCAGCCGGGTGCCGGTAGCTTGGATTTTAAAGAGCTCAGCTTGGCTTAGAGGCATGGAGACCCGGTGGCTCGATTTGCGAGCTTAACTTCTCAAGGAAGGCCTCATAGCCCAGGAGCTCAGTAGCTCAGTTTTCAAAATAGCACTCCAAAAGGCCATGTAGTGGAATCCCAATAGCTCATTTTGAGCTTAGCGCTTAAAAGGCCTGGCAGCCCGGGAGCCCAGATGGCTCAGGTTTTGGGGGCTCAAGCGTCGAAAGGCCTGATAGCCTAGGAGCCCCGATAGTAGTTCCTGAGCTTAGCGCTCAAGGAAGGCATCATAGCTAGGGCCTAGTAGTTCGGTTTAAGAACTTAGCTGCTTTCGAAAAGCCTGATAGGCGGGCGGAATGGCGGAACCCGATGGCCCGGGAGCCAGTTGCTCGGTTGCGAGCTTAATTTCTCAAGGAAGGCCTCGTAGCCAAGGGCCAATGGCTCGATTTTGAGCTTAACTGCCCAGGCACAATAGCCCGGGAACGAGCGGCTCGAGTTTTGAGCAGCGTTGGGCGAGCAAACTACGGAGCCGGATAGCTCCAATTTCGGGGCTTAGCGGCTTCAGACAGACCGGAAAGCTAAGTAGCTGGTCGGAGAAAAACAAGAAAAGCGATAAAATTAATCAATAGTCTCATCATATCAAAGTCCATGTCGGCTGACAATCTGAAATCCCATGCTTTCAGCGAAATCGCGAGTTAAAATAAAAAGTCTAGAGGCGCTGGTGCGGTCTAATTCACGGAAGTAGGGGTCAAGCGAGAGCCTCGGCGGGAAGGTAGAGGCGCCTCTGGAGGACCCCGAAGATCATCAGGCAAGGGAGCATGATCAGGGCCCCCCGAAAGCACCTTGGCGCCCGTGTCAGCCTCAGCCTCGGAAGCAGATTCTTCTACCTCCTCATTAGAAAGCTGGATGTTGAACACTAAGTCTGGGAAAGCTCTAGAAGCCCTGTGTTGAAAGGTAAGCCACCCAAAATCCCATTGGGTGCAGGCCTCTTCTTTGAGCTCTACTATCACTTCGCCTCTCCGGCTAGCCAAAGCCTCCTGCTTCTCAAGGTCCATCCGAATCTTGATGAGCTCCTCCGTCAAGTGCTCCAAAGAGCTTCCAGCCTCCAAAGCCTCTGGGCGAACCCGGTCTAACGTCGTCACTTTGGCGCACAGGTCACCCTTGACAGCCTGCAACTTCTCTCTAGCCAGCTACAGCTTGTCTTCGGTGACCTTCAATTCCTTCCAGGTCTTTTTTTCTTTATCCTCTGCCCGAGCCCTCGTCGTTGAAGCATGCTTCAGGTCAGACTTGTGCTTCACAAGCTCCTCAGTAAAGTCCCTTATCTAAGATTGAAGGCCGACCCTCTCGGAGGTCAGGGAGGCAACCTTAGCCTTATAAGACTTCGCCGCCCTGGCGGAGCCCTCGGTAAGGCTGGCCCTCCTTGCCAGGCCCTTCGCGTAAGTAGCCACCTACCAAAGAACAAGAAAGAGTCAATTAACAGTCTGAAACAATCAGGAAATGGATCAACAAAGGAACTAGGATGTACAGAAGCGGTTCCCTGGAGCAGAAGAGCCAAAGCCTCCTCAACGGACAAGGCGTCCACCTTCTTGAGGTCAAAAGCGCAAATAATGGAGGAAACAGCCCAACCAGCGAGCTCCACATGAGAAAGCAGAGAGTCCTCATCCCCCAGAGTGCCAAAGTGACCCCTTCCCACTTCATCTGGCATTGGAGGAGGGGGCTCGGCGCCCTGCGACATTGATTAGTGCCCGAAAAGTGCTATTTTGAACCCTATTCAAGATAGGTTTTGGGTGCTTTTTGCGCACTAATCATATTAATTAAACCAATTGATGTGTGCAGGTCCACTTAGTTTCACTTATATGCCATTTCGAGCTTGTTTTGGTGATTTCTGCGAATTATGTACCTCGACCACTGTGTTTAAGATTGATGACAAGATACGTGCCGAATGCTGAGGAATTCCGGTGTTTTCAACCATCAAAAATAAAGGAATTTGAAGTGGATTTTGAAGAAAAATGGGATGCAGTAGCAAATGTGGATCACGTGAAGCGAGGAAAGAGAGGAAAAAGCATCCGGGGAAATTTCACTATGATTCTTGAAGAAACTATTTGGGATTGCGAAAATTTCGCAACCATAGAGAAAATTTCGCAATCCTACTGAAGTGGGAGAATTTAAACTAGGCTAGCGAAATTTCATTGGCAATTCTTTGTGCCTATGAAAATTAACTTAATTTCATTTATCTCACATAAATTTATTTAAATTTAGCGAAATTTTTGCTAGGCTAGCGAAATTCACTGTAGATAGCAAAATTTCTCAATTTAGCCTATCTACGTAGAATTCGCTAGGCTAATGATTTTAAGCTATACTAGCGAAATCCTCTGCTTGTAGCGAAATTCTTTTGTGATTTTTGTGTAATTAATCCCAAACGACTACGTTTTGGTGTATTACCACCTTGTCCCTTTTATGAGCCAATATTTTAGGCTTTCTTATATTTTCACACTTTGGGTGGACTATATAAACCCCCATAATTTTGTAACCCTAAGCAACTTTTCATTTATGTAAATATTTCCCACAGCTTTCATTTTAGGGTTTCATTTGCTCTCTCCTCTTTCTTTCACTTTCTAGGTGATGAACTTAAAAGTCATCTATTTTTAGTCCATTTTTCTGTTCTATTTTCATCTAGAAATGAATAATTAATATCTGATATGAAGAAACTCACCCAGGTGTTATTGGCGAGGAAGGAAAGAAAGTAGAAAATACGACAATAAGTGGAAGAAAAGTGAAGTCGAATGGCAGAGCAGAAGTGAAAAGAATTGGCCGATTCATTAATGCAGTTTTGGGGTTGACACAGTCAAATTCTGAGGTCGTGACACCAAAAGAATTAAAGGAATTTGATGCAGCTAGCGACAGTAAGTACCATATCAACGGAATTTGTGAAGGTGTCGGGCCTTCCAGAAGAGCGGCGTCGCAACAACGTGCGAGGTCGGCGACCGCGAAACACCTTTAAGCTATGAAGGTTTGGGTGATGAAAATTTCGCAGGCGCCTAAGTTGTTGTCGCGACGTGAGATTGATCGTGACATCGATGATGTCACGACGAGAGAACGAGAATCACGACATCAAGAACCATCAGAGAAATTTTGCAAACCTGGCGATGTCGCGACATGAGATCAGTGTGACGCGGACACCATCGGTTGAAGGGTGAAGTTTCATGAAGTGAGGTCACGACAACAACTCGAAGTCGCGACATCAGAAGCAACCAGTCGAAAGCCTCAGAGAACTAAGCTGATGTCGCGACATGAGATCGAAATCAGCGACGCCGGAGCGACGAATCAATGATCACGAGCGCGCAAAGAGATATCCGACAAGATATTGATGTCGGCTTGACGCGAGCAACTTCAGTTGAAGCCTACGGTTCTTTTAGATGATGTCGCGATGGTCGATCGCGACATCGAACATCAGTTGAAGGCTGCGGATGATGATTTGGCGAGGTCGCGACAAGATATCGGCGTCAGCGACATCGAAGGAAGCTAATTGAAACCTGCGAGGCGTGAGAAGATATCGCGACAAGATGGTGATGTCAGCGACACAGAATATTAAAAATCAAGGCTACATAGAGTAAGGCGGAAGTGCGACGTGGGATCGGTCGCGACCTCGATGATGTCACGACAAGGAAGCGGGTCGCGACTTGAGCCAGTGACTTGGGCACGGATACTCAAAATCCTTGTGTTTACATTGGGATTAGGGCTGACTAGAAAATAGCCACATAAATACGCGGCTATCCAGCTCATTCAACTGACTTAAGCTGACCCGCAGGGCGAGAGATGCGGATACTAATTTGAAAGCTGGTTTCTTTTCTTTATTGTTTCTTTCTTTTATTTTCTTAATTTTTCATTTAGTCGTTTTAGAAGCGAGATCATGCTCTATTTTTATTTTTCGTTGTATTTCATTTAGTCTGGATGTTATCGTTTCGGCTGAAGCTGAATCACGAGAATTATTTAATTTTCAAATTACTACAGGAAATGTTGGAAGTTGAGAGACAATTTACAGGTCGAGTTGTTTCGAGTTTCAATTGCGGAGTCATTCTTATGATCCCGAGGAGGAATCTTTATGTCGTGTAATTCAGTAATTGAAGTCCAGCTTCCATTAAGTGAAGGCGTTATAGTCGGGTATCTTTTTGTAGTTTTTTAGGCTTGTTAATTTCGAGTTAATAAATTTACTTATGGTTTGGGTTTATTTTCTTGGGATCTAAATATCGGTTTCTTATGCAGTTAAGATTTGCGTCATTGCTCGATTTCAGGAGGTCACGAGTGACCTGGGAGAAGACATTCACGAGTAATGTACATTTCTTTGAAGGTATATTAACACCATAGTAAAGGGATCCTTTGAGCTTTGTAAGTTCACTTAGATAAATCCTCTTCTCACTTGAAATCAAGATCGATTTGAATGAGTTATCTATTTAAACAAGCGAAAGTTCTGCTCAATTCGGATGGTGAGGCCAATCATTAGCTGAGATCTAATCAAAGGAAAGGTTGATCTATTCTAATTTCGAGGAGAGACAATGCAGAGTTGTATATCCTTGATTATTGGGTAGCAGGAGCTAAGGTTTGAGTCCATAAAATGGGTATGAAGTATTACAAAGAAAAATACCCCGATTAAGAAGTCCTGCTAAAAGTAGTTATCGAATTCTGTGTCGAGAGAATCAGTCATAAATTAGATAATGAAATGTAGGTATGGAGAGATCAGAATTTTCTAGCGCCTTGGGCCAGTTTTGAAAGCTGGAGTTAATCGAGGTGTAGGAGTAACTACGAGGAATTGATAGTTCACTATAATTGTTTCTATTAATGTATGCCGAGGATAAGCTGTTGATGTCGGTTCTTTTATTAGAAATTCATTATTCTTTATTCTTTATTCTTTTAGTATGTTGGGTAGTTCAGTTATTTTCCTTTTATTCGTTTAATTGTTCCAGCACCTTAATGCTGGATCCTATTATCATTTTGTGGTCCAAATAGTATGGAAATCGAGTAGTCGGGGTAGTTGATTTAAAATTCTTGAGATCTCTGTGGGATCGATATCTGGACTTAAATCCATTTTATTACTTGTGACACATGCCTTGCGAATATCGGACCTAAAACTAACTTTTTAAAAAAATGATGATTTACTCTGAGATTGGTGGATTATCTCGTGTTTTGTTTGAGTGTCAACAAGTTTTTATGGGCGGATTCTTAGGATTAGATAATAGTCCTTGGTAATAGTGTCAGAAATTTGTACATGCGTTTTGGTCCGGTCAACAAGTTTTATGGCGCCGTTGCCGGGGATTAGATAATAGTCCTTGGTAATAGTGTCAGAAATTTGTACATGCGTTTTGAATCGAATTCGACAAGTTTTATATTGTGGATTCTTGTGATCGAAGAATTTAAATAAATCAATATTCGGATGAAAGAAAGAAATACTAGATTTGGACATTTTTAAAGAAAAGAACAAAAACGGCGTTTCAAGCAGTGACTCTTGTAGCCACTGACCTTTAACAAACCATATTGAAAATGTTTGTTGTTTAAGTAATCTGATGATCCCAGTGTACTTTGATTTCGAGGAGGCAAGCTCTGCGGCCATGACGGATAAAGGATTAGACAATGCTTAATAAAAATCAGACATGTGCATCAAAAGACCTCGAAAGAGCATGACATGGAGAATTTATGGAATTCATTCATTCACAACAAATATTTAGCAATAGAACTGACCCGGTAATCAATCGCGATGATTTTGAGCTCAAACCGGCCTTGATAACCATGGTCCAATCAGAACCAATTCGCAGTGGTCATTCCACTGAAAATCCCAATGAACACTTGGGGCGATTTACGAGAATATAAATTCAATTAAATTGAATGGTGTGGAGCGAGAAGTTATTGATTGCGATTGTTCCCATTCTTTACGAGGATATGGGCTGCTGACATGGTTTGATGCCTACCATATAGTCTGTTAACACATGGAAGGAGCGATGAGAGTATTTCAGCAAATTATTTACCCGTCACTTCAATCTGAACAAAGAAGGAAGTACTAATTCCAAACATGGGAAAGTGAGAACATGTATCTTTGACCAGGGAAAAATCTTGCTGAATCTGGCTTATTAACTCATTTGAATTTTTCGAGGGAGAAATGGCGAGCTAAAGAGAGCAAAAGAATGTGAAGAATAGTGTCAGCCAGAGGCAAATTGGATGAATTGATACATTGGTTGAATGAAAGGAAGTCCAACTAAAAACCAAAAACGAAGCAGAGTTGTGGAAGGAATGAAGATTGCACAGAAAGAAGAATCTCTAAAATCACATTCAGGACAGCTGAGATTACATGACTGGAATAAAAAGGGGAGTCTCTCTCATTCCTTTCTCTATCTTTTATTGTATTTGAGTTGAAATAATTGTTAGGATTCTATATTCGAAGTAGCATGATTGCAAGTTTGGGGGAATTTATTTTTATCTTGCATGAAATGCTTCACTATTGTATGTGAGAAATAATTCCTGCATGATAAAAATAAATTGAGTCGTGGTCGAAGTGAGTGACATTGAATAACTGTGGTATTGCTTTAAGTTAGATTGTTTATTGATTTGAGACATAGCTTACGGGTTGAGAGAGTTGACGAGGATGTGAGAGAATGAAGAATAATAAATTGGAAAAGAAGGCAGGTGGCGAAATTTAATTAAATACTTAAATAAAGAACATTCTGTCATAACTTAGAAGCAGATAAACGTCACTTCGATAATTCTTGTCCTAAACTTTATTGCTCATTAGATAATGTATTAACTTCTAAAGGCAATGTCAAGCACCAAACTTAGTGTCTAGTTTCATTCAAGATCCATGGAACTACAATTCACCCCAAAATTTCAATTTATGCGAGAATAAATAGTAATAAATACAGAAACAGAAATCCAACTTTTGATTTAATCGATCTGTGGAATATTCTCAGTTTCAAAGAGCATAATCAGAGGAAAACTAAGGGATTCAAGAAAAACGTTCCAAATTCTCCAGAAAAAGCCAAAATCTGGATCGAAAATACAAAAAGGCACATAAATCGATGAATCTCATTTAATCTTCCCATAGAAATTGAAGGAGATCATAATTGACTCTGTTTTTCCCAAGAGACATACCTCATTATAAAAGGGATGGAAAAACAAGGAATTAGAAACAAGCAGAAAGAATGAAGGGAAGAAAGAAAGAGAGCAAAAGAAGCGTCGAATGGTGAAAACACTGTTTTATGGAATGAGTGGAGTCGGAGGAAAACAAACCAGTTCCTTGTTTGTTCCACTAAAAGCGTGATTTCATCCGGACGGTGGATGGAAGGGAATATGGATTAGTTAGAATCCATCGATAAAGCTCCGCAGAGAAAGGTGGGCATTTGATTTGTTCTGCTGACCTTATTAGCGGCCAAATCACTCATTAGGGCTCAGTGCGGTAGGTACAGGCGGGGATGCAAACTTACGGGAGAAAGATAGGATTTTAGAAGCGGGGATGAACTTAGTGAAAAATGTTTGTAATTGAAATAGTTAGGACAATGTTGAAGTGCTGAATATTTGAATAAAATTACTGTTGACTTACAAAATTGGTTAATCATGATGTTTGAATTTTGTTTACGTATAGTTTATTTTACGTTTAGAATCGAATTAATAATTACATTTACTTATTGAATTGTTCGAAAGATTAGAATCATGAATAAAGAAATTTGGAATTAGGAGTATGTGCATTTACACATTTAGATTCGATGTAGTTACAAAAATTGAGAAATTGGTTGGTCTTTGATGGAGCAAAAATGTTTGAGTAAAATAATGTCTTTGAAGCCAGTAAATAAATTGATCTTGAAGAAATGATGCACATCGGTCAACGACAGATTTAACTTTGGCTAAATTAGGAACAATTTACCACGGGAAGTGGGATTTAGAGTCACGATCCTAGAACTTGTTGATTTATTGATTGGCGAAATCTTAGGTGAAACAACCAACGAAATGATCGAGGCCATCATTGGATAGTTTGACCTTCTAGCCATCCATATTTATATCTGATGCATATGCCTTAGTTCGAAATTGTACCAAAAGCCTCTTTAAAAGCCTTGTGCGACCTCGGCCCATTAGGAAATCAATCCTCCGGTAAAGGAGCCTATGATTGCCCTAGAATCCCGAGGAGGAGTAAGTAAGTTTGGGGGGTATATGAACTCGAAAAAGGGAATGAAAGAAAAGACAAGAGCATAAAATGCAATAGAAAAGAAAGCTTATAAGGATAAGTTTATCTTGTGGCCTAACTCTCTTGAATAATTAAGTTCTTAGGGTGTTTGGCCTTTAGTACCCTAATGCCATGCAGTAGCTGGGAGCTACTAACCCAAAGTTCGCTAAGAGTGTAAAGCTAAAAAAGTTAAAAAACATTGCACTATCCTTAAATGGTGACAAACAAGGAAAAATTCCGGTGAAATTACAGAGTGAAAAATAGGGGCATACGGTTAGATTGAGAGAGAGCAGGAAATGTCCCGAGCATGAAGTTGAGGATATTTAAATATAAGGAAAGAAAGAGGCGAGGAAGAAGAGAAAAGTGCAGGTAATCTACAACCTAAATTCTCCATTTATCTACCCAATTACCTAAGCTACATATTACAGAGACGAAAGACCTCGTTGATTCTGAAGGTTGAAGTTACCTACATTAGTGGAAGTCCAGTAAGGAAAAGCAGCGTATGGGACTTAAATAAACAATTTAAGAAGAAAACTACCAAGTTTTACTAAATTAGTCAGAAGTTGAAAACTATGGCTGCACACACACGAAACAAGACTTGATAAATATTTGTTTAATACGGTAGTTTATCAAGAAATTTTGTGATAGAAGTATACCATGCTTTGTTTTTGCAGCAGAAATTGAAATATGCTTTGTTTTTGCAGCAGAAATTGAAATTTGAAATAACAGTTATATTTTGTTAATTCCAGACAAGAAATGAGGAATAATAAAAACTAAAAAAAAAAAAAAAACAAAAAAAAACAAAACAAAAGCAGAAAAAATGTCCTTAAAATTATTTTGTTTGAGAGACGAAACAATTCTTTCTTTTCTTTGCTTGAGAATGACAAAACTTTAAGTTTGGGGGAGTTTGATGAAACTTAAGGTCTACATTTTTAGTCCATTTTTTCTGTTCTATTTTCATCAAATGAATCAATTAATATCAGTAACTGAACTCTTAAATTGTTATTCGCAGGAAAAGTGGCATCGACAGTAAGTGAAGGAAAAATCAGATCAGATGTGGGAAGCAGTTGAAAAAGTACAGTGATTAATTAATATGATTCTGGGTTTTGTTTCAAATCGATAAAGGTCGTGACACGAAAGTGCAAAGGAATTTGATGCGGTAGCGGCGGTAAGTACGGATCGGCGACTGAAGGGTAATCGAGCTAAGAAGAGCGGCGTAACCTTGGCGATGCGAGGTCGCGACGAAACACCTTTAAGCTATGAAAGGTTTGGGCCGATGAAGGCTAGGCACTTAAGTTGTTGTCAGCGGCGTGAAGTTGATACCGCGACATCGGTGATATTACGATGAGAGGGTGAAAGTCACGACGCCAAGAACCGTGAAGGCGCAAGCGTAAGGCGTGTCGAGCATGAGATCGAGTCAGCGACACGGACACTAACTTCCGATTGAAGGGGTGAAGTTTCATGAAGTGAGGTCCACGACAAACGGCTGAAATTGCGACCTTCGAAGCAACCCGGTCGAAAGCCTGGCTTTAAGGCTGATGTCGCGACATGAGGTCAGTCGCGACATCGGGGCGACAGTCAATGATCTGAGCGCCAAAAGAAGTGTCGCGACCGAGATATTGATGTCGCGTGACATGGCTGACTAGTTGAAGCCTACGGTTCTTTTAGATGATGTCGCGACAAAGAGATCGATGTCGCGACATCCCGTATCGGAGTTGAAATTGCGGATTAGTTTGAGTTGAGGTCGCGGCGAAGATGCTCGGCGTCGCGACATCGAGGAAAAAATTAATTGAAGCACTGCGAGGCGTGAGAAGATGCTCAGCGTAGAGATGGTGATATGCGACACGAGAATGACTAAATCAAGGCTACATAGAGTAAGTGAGATTTGCGACGTGGGATCGGTCGCGACCTCGATGATGTCCGCGATGAGGAAGCGGGGTCGCGACGTGAGCAGTGACTTGGGCCTGGATACTTGGAAATCCACAGCAGGATACATTGGGATTAGGGCCCAAGCGGAAAACCTATGTCTGGCGGCTATCGACTCAATTCAAAGCGACTTAGCGACCCACAGACGAGAGGAATGCGGATGGTAAACTCGTTTTCTTTCTTTATTTTTTCTTTTCTTTTATTTTTCTTAATTTTTTTCATTCAGTCGTTTTAGAGCGGATCATGCTCTATTATTTTATTTTTCGTTGTATTTTCTGAATCTGGATGTTATCGTTTTAGTGAAGGTGAATGCGAAATTCATTTAATTTTCAAATTACTACGAAATGTTTGAAGTTGAAGACAAATTGCGATTGATTGTTGGGTTTTCAGTGATTCATTCTTATGATCGGAGAATGTATCGTGTAATTGATGGTGGGAATCCGACTTCCATTAAGTGAAGCGTTATAGTGGAGTCATCTTTTACGTAGTTTTTTTAGCGCTTGTTAATTTGGTTAATAAATTTACTTCCTAGTTTTTTGGGTTTATTTTCTTGAGATCTGAATATCAGTTTCTTATACCCGTTAAGATTTGTGTCATTGCTCACGATTTGAGGAGATTATACAGTGACACGGGGAAGACATTCACGAGAGTAATGTACATTTCTTTGAAAGTATATTAACACTGCTATTAGGGATCCTTTGAGCTTTAATAAGTTCACTGCAGATAAATCCTCTTCTCACTTGAAATCAAGAGCGAGTTGAATGAGTTATCTATTTAAACAAGCAAGAAGTTCACCTCGATTCGGATGGTGAGGCCCGATCCGTGTTAGTGAGATCTAATCGAGGAAGGTTGATCCTATTCTAATTTCGGAGCAATGCGGAAGTTCTATATCCTTGTAGTAGATAACTTGGGAGCTAAGGTTCTCAGTCCATAAAATGGGTATGAAGTATTAACGAAAGAAAAATACCGAGGATTAAAGGAAGTCCTCTTTAAAAGTAGTTATCGAATTCCCTGTATTGAAGTCGGGTCATAAATTAGATAATGAAATGTGGAGTATGGAGAGATCATTTGCACTACAACGCCTTGAATGATTTTGGCGGGTTAATCGAAATTTTATTGAGGTAACTACGGGGAATTGATAGTTATTATAAATGTTTCTATTAATGTAATGTACGAGGATAGCTATTGATGTCGGTTCTTTTATTAGAAATTCATTATTCTTTATTCTTATTCTTTTAATTATGTTGGGTAGTTCGGTTATTTTCCTTTTATTCGTTTAATTGTTCCCGGCACCTTAATCTTTGGATCCTATTATCATTTGTGGTCCAAATAATGCCTTGCAAATCGAGTAGTCGGGTAAGTTGATTTAAAATTCTTGAGATCTACATTAGGATCGATGTATACGGCGGACTTAAATCCATTTTATTACTTGTCGAGCACATTGCGCTTGCGAGAATATGATTAAAACCAACTTTTAAAAAAAATGATGATTTACTCTAAAGGGTGGTGGTTTATACGTGTTTTGTTTTGGTGTCAACAAGTTTTATGGCGTAGATTCTTAGGTTAGATAATAGTCCTTGGTAATAGTGTGAGAGAATTTGTACATGCGTTTTAATTAGGTCGACACTAGAGTGCGAACACCCTTTAGGATGACAACTCAAGGGATGCTTGGCTAAGCCTCCATAGCCTTGAAGAGGAGGGTTGCTAGCTTGGTTTAGGAGTTCTTTGCGTGATTGTCTCTTGCTTTGGAATGTTAGTCTTTGTATTTATGGCTCTGACTTTCGAACTGGGTTTAAAGCCATTTAATGTCATTACTTTGGTCTATACTTGCCATGCTTTAGGGTACAGTGCATACTTATTGGTAGATGCACTGATATTCTTTAGATGGCCTTTACGATACACTGAAATGAGGTTGAGTGTTAGGGTTTTAAAGCTGAAAAGGGCGTGAATGCATAATACGAGTGTTGACTTAAATAGAGTGGTTCTAGGGTTAGGTTTATAGTTTAGAAACAGATCGAGTTATGGCTTTGACATATGTTACTTGCCGCCATCTTGCGAGGATATAACTGAGGACACTTCATTACCCCGTATTTATCAAGCCAGATGACCTAAACCTTGAGGATTATCACTTCACCTTCACTTTCAGCCATCACGGTTAGCGATTATAAATGACCCCATTTATTTGAAACAAATCCCGCAATCCAAACAAAAAGCCTCACCATCTTCAAACAGGTAAATCATTCATAGGATGAAAACCCATCCGTGTTCGACTACTAGACAGCTATCTTTGCGGTAAGCTTGACTCTACGGCGATGGGAGGAACAGGAAACAAATTTTGTTGTTAAAGCTCGCTTCTGTCTTACGAATCAAATGGCGTTTATTGCAGGGGATGGTGCGAGCCGTATGATAAGTTGAAGTGTACTTGAATCCACATTACAAGTGTAGGTGACCTTTAATCCTTTTGAATTTCGATTGCACAGCCCAGCTGCGAGTTTTCACTGGCACGAGTTCTTGCCTTGTTTTGTTTTAATCTGATCGGTGTTATTTTAAGAACACTAACCTTTTTGCCAAGTTTGTTTGTGCTCTTTGTTGTGTGCAAGAATTGCGAGGTGTTTATGCACAGATGGGATAGGAACACTTTAAGGTAGACTACAAGAATCGAGTACACCAATTGAACAGGAGGTTGTGAAGTCGGTGTTACCTGATGAAAACATGGAGCCTACTGAAACGACAAAGTCGGCGAGGTACCTAGTGAATCCGGTGACTTACGGATCAATGAGGATCACATACTCCTCCCAGAGTTAGTGCCCCTTCACGCATCTTACCTCTCTTTGAAAATGTAGCGGTGAGGCCTGTTGGTGCCCTACTCCTACATTTCATGGTATGGAAAATGAGAAAACCCGCACACTCATGGCTAGGGATTTTGAGGAAGTTTGCCGCCAACCTTTAAGGAAGGTATGATGGACATGGATTTGTTGACGTTAAAGGCATTTCGGCTGCAACCCTCGGGAATGAGAGCCAAGATATGGCTTAACTCATTGAGACCCGGAACCATCGAAGCGGGGTGAGGCTGCGACGAATTTTGAAGAGATTCTTGGTGCCACAAGACGATGTTGAAGAGACAAATCTACACATTTCTTTGCCCTTGGCAATGAGAGGGTTCTACCGATCTTTGGGAAGATTCATGAGAAGACTATCGGTGCTTGTCCACATCATGGGTTCGACACTTGGATTATGGTAGACCACTTCTATGTAATTGGTATGTTTCTGCCATTAGAAGCAGCCATTGGGACCGTGTGTGGGGAGTTTTTAAACGAAGCATCAGATGAAGCCATGGATTTTTTAAACTATGTGGCTGAAACTTCCAAGGGTTGGGATGAGCCAAACCTGAGAGAAATGGAGAAAATGAGGCCCTCAGCCAACCCTAGGGGAGGGATTTATGCACTGTCAGAGGATATGGAAATGAAAGCTAGAATTTCAACCTTAGCTAGGAAGGTGGAGGAGTTAGAAGACAAACGACTCCATGAAGTACGACGTGTTTGAAAATCTGCCTGAAGCCAGTCATGCGCCAATTTCAATCCACGCCCACCGGAAAGACAGTATCCTATGGCCCCTTCAGTGAAGGATTTGATGTCAGAATATGCAAATGTTGTAGGTGATATAAGCCTCCACAACCCGATACTCCATATGGGAAGTACCTACAATTCCAATTAGATACCTAACCTCTCCTGGAAACCCAATCCCCCTACCTATGTGCCCCAGATTGCCAAAACCCACAGTTTGGTTCCACCTACTCCAGCAACCACCACCCTTCTATCCTCTCACGTGGAACAAGCCATGAATTTGGAGGTAAGGTGGTAAGCGACTTTATGGAAAAAGCAAGGGGATCAATGTACGAAACTAGCCTGAAAGTTGACCTTTGTAGAAAGCACATTGAACAAGAGAATATAGATGGGATTGAGAGCAATCTTAATCGAGAAAAATTGACTCTATAGTATTCAATCACAAAGATCAACAAAATCATTTTATAAGATGTGAAAGATAAGGTTCCCTTCAAACATCACAAATCCAAAAGTGGGTCCAGGCAGGTAGGTTCATCCAAGAATTCAGAGTCTGGATGAGGTGAAGGGCTATAATCAATTCTGAGGAGTGGAAAAGAGGTTGAGCGTACCAATCCCTGCCCTGGCTGAGGAAACCGTGAAAGGAGAAGAATCGAGCCGAACACATTTTCCTCGAATGAGGACTCAATGAAGCACGTATGCCACCCACTTGCACTTAGAAGCAAGAAAGAAGAATCCCAGCAGTGTGCATCCTAGAAGTCCTAAGGTGTGAAGGCCAACATACCCCTTTTGGACATCATCAAACAAGTCCCCCGATATGCAAAGTTTTCGAAAGATCTTTGTACAATCAAGAAGGGGTCAGTATCGAGAAAAAGGCATTTTTAATCGAGCAAGCCGCTATAATCCAAAGAAAAACCTAAATTAAATACAAGGATCCAAGATCCTGGCCACCAATTAATATCAGGACTCGCACGCATAAACGCTGCTCGATCTAGAGCCGCGAACCTACCGCCATACTCGGGGCAGGCAAGCGCTAGGGTTCGAGATGAACCTACCAAATATCATCATCACTGGGCCGATCGACGGTGAAGATCCCTAAGGGATAGCTGAGGATGTGTCAGGAAGGACAAATCTCTACTATCCAGACTCAGAAAGTGCCTACACCGAGCCAATAGAGAACGGGCCCAATCATGCTTAATTATCCTCGGGAAGACCATTCGCCATTGCCAATGCAATCATCAATTGCCGCAATGAGTCAGCGTACCTCAAGACGGCAACATGACATCGGAGTCGAACATATTTCACTTAAATAACAAGCACAAGCCGTGGAAACTCAAAATCAAGTGACTCGAAGAAGTTTATTCACCGTCGTAATGCAGGAAGTCAACGCCCAAGAATCGTAGGAAATATCCAACCAAGGTAGTTTTTCGTGTTTTGGTATTGCTAATGCAGCTAACGCAGTGGCAATTGCCTGGGCCTGTAATCAACCAAGGAAAGAAAATCAACCTGGCCGGAAATCGAACATCAAGGTCACGACAAACCATCGCGGTCAGTAGATCCTCCTCCTAACCCTCCATGAGTAATTCTCGCGGGCTTCGGGGTCGGTTTGCGTTCTCAAAACCAAATCAGAAACAAAAGTTTTGCTTTTATTTTAATTCGGGTCAATTTCCATAATTTCGCTATTTTTAGTAAGTTTCCAATTTAAGAGTTTCTTTAAGCAATTTTGTAATTATTTTATTTTATCTTATATTAAATTTTAGATATATTTTATATAATAATTTTAATTTTAATTTTTAGTATTATTTTAATTTTAATGTTTAAAATCTAATCATAGGTAGAAGGCATTTCGTTTATAACGAAATGTGCCAAGGATCGTTTCTGGCCTAACAAATTTTATAAATGGCGAGGGAGGGCTTTTTCTAAGTCTACTCTAGTCTTCTCCTCCCTAGCTCGAGCTCAGCTTCCTCCCCAGCCGAGCCCCGGTTTGCCCCATCACATTGCCACTCCGGCGCCGTGCCCGAAGTCATCGCTTTACCTTTCACCCGCTACATCACGTCGCTCAAGGCTTCTCCACCGAATAAAGATCGCCAGCCCCAGCCCCCGGGTTTACTCCAAATTCATCGAGCCACCGCCACGACTCGCTCGTGCCTCGAGCCACCACCGCCGTGACGCGAGTCGAGCCTCGTCCGCCGCCCCACCGAGTGCGCCTTTACACGCCCGTGGTTGCACGTGACCTACCAGCTCGCGCAAGGCCATCAGACTACATTAGTGCCACCTGCACCTCAGCATAGTCCTTCCTTCCAGCAGCCATCGCTGGCCCCCGTCCATCTCCACACCGAGCTCGCCAAGGTCCTCTCCCACTACAGCATGGTTCTCACCAGAGGTGGGTCCCGCCTGATGCCTCGGGTAAGGTTCAGCACTCCCGAGCCGGAGTGAGCTGAGTCTCGCTCCATCTCCACACTGAGCTGGCCCCTCGAGGCAAATCCCCGAGAGCCTCAGGATTCGGGATACTCAGACACTACTGACCCTCGCCCTTCGCCAAGCATGAGGGAGAATCTGTGGAGGGCCCAATTCCTCCAAGGGAAGCCCGCATTTCCTGACCGGGGCCGAAATATCATCATCCAAGCCCAAGCCATCACCAACAGCAGCAGAGGCGACCTCATCTCCCGCTTATCGTCGCCTCGAGGATCGGAGGCCTTATTCACGGGGCACTTCTATCCCGGAAATGTGTGGCTCCACTCGAGGGATTTTCTGGGAGTCAGGATACGAATGCACGACGATGGTCGACCCCGATTCAGTGGATCTCATGAGGTCGATCGAGGTGACATCACGCTACATGACGCCTGGGCTAAGAGCCGACTATCCCAGCGGTGGCTCCGCCACTTATCAAGATCTCCCGGAGCGCCTATCCACTCGAGTCTCGCTCACTCATCGAAGGATCGACCAGAGGCTCCGAAAGAAAACAGGACATATCACAAGGCGGCCCGGCAGACAGCAGGTGCCAATTCGAGGTTATCGAGATCGGGCCTTCACCGACTCGAGATGGTCCGCATTCTCGCCCGAGACACCACACAACAGCCAAGATTATTCGAGGTGGCCAAGGCCGTATGCTCCTACTCCATCACCCGTCAGACTCAATCTCTTCCCGCTTCAAAGACTACGCAGACAACGAGGAGCCATCCTAGAGGTTTCCCACTTGATCTCGGGATAATTGTCTACCCAGCTGGTGGGATCACCTCACCGCATTTGAAGACAAGGTCCACCGCATGGGCCTGACTCGAGCGCAGAGTCCATCCCTTGTTGATGCCACGACCTCGAGCCAGCGTCCCGAGCACTCGCTTTCCGCAGGAGCCTCAGATCGAGGAGGATTACGCGCCCCCAGTCCCGCCGATGGAGCTTTGTTTATGGTGACGATCTCTTTCTCTTCTCCAAAGAAGCAGACTGTGAGGAGGTACCTGGGACGAGGAGCCGCAGGACTCCTGAGGAGAGATGTTCAGTGCCCAAGGAGGCCGAGATGGAGAGGAGTCCAAAGGCTATGATATCTCCATCTCCTCTCCACCCGTCACCCACCGCCCTCATCGATACTCCCGGCTCCATCATATACAAAGACAACACCTGCCGAGTAATGCCCATGTTGGGCATCAGAGCTGAAGAGGTGTTATGGATGCTGTTTGTTCATTGGCATCTACACAGGCATCGATGGACCAGAGATTGACTCGAGCCGAGACCACTCTAGAGCAGTGTCATACCATGCTCTCGCAGATCATGAGTCATCCTGTCTCCGCGATGTCCCCGTCATCATTCGGATGAGCCTGGCCACGCAAAGCAGCCAGCCCCCACTAGACATGCTAGCAGCAAAGAAGTAAATGTTTTCATGCATCCACCCACCACTACGAGATTGATGGTGGTCGTGATCTCCTCGCCTCTAATCTTCCTAAATTCTTATGACATGTCTATGCTTTGAAGGGTGGAGGAAAAGTTAGAGTTAGGAGTGTCTTTCTATTATGTTTTCAGAGTAGTTTCAAATTTCTAATAACCCATTACCGATTTTGTTTAGATTTATAGATTAATTAATAAGAGGGCAAGATACTTTTGTATGTTCACATATTAAGCGTGTAATAAGCCATTTTGGCTATATCAAAAGCTCATGCTAAGTTATTTACAAAAGATACACTTTGCATATCACTTTGTGCCTCCACTTCGTATCCACTTTCGCCTCCAATCGAACAATTGAATCGCTTAATCGACAATCGAATTGCCTTTAATTGACAATTGAAACCTCGTGATGTTACCCAATGTTAGAACAATTCCATGTATGATTTGGTTTTTGGTCAATTGAAATTCTAGCATTTTCAACTTGAGCATTCCCCCTTGAGCTAATTCACACACTGCACACTAGATTGTACCAATAGGTTGTGAATTTATATACCTCCTCTTACTTTGCAAAGTCGACCTTAGATCTGTTGACAAACCATGATAGGCTCAGGTTACTCCATACTAAAGACCAAATGTAGTCTCCCAAAAAGGAAAAGAAGAAAAAGCAAAGAAAAAGAAAAAAGAAGAAAAAAGAAAAATAAATGTCGTGAAGCTACTAAGCCCTAACACGTCCGAAAGTATATGGTGAAGTTTCCTTTGAAGCCCAGCGTCTGCAAACCTTTAATTATTGTCATCAATTTAGTGTCTGGGCGCACGGTGAACGGGTAGAGCTTTAGCGAGTTGTAGGTGCTCTTCTGATTCGGTCATCGAGTCCGGAGAAGCCCGTAGAAATGGTCATGGATCCTCGCCTGGCGCTCCTAAACCTTAATCGGGTCAGAGTCATCGGTGGACCCGCTACACCTAATTTCTGATGAAGTTTAGTTTGGCATCGCGACCCTGCCAATGAAGTCAAATAAAGAAAGAAGAGTGGCTTTCCTATCTAGGTTGTTCAACAAATTTTAGCCAGGCGGCGTTAGCTAGGTCGGGGGAGGAAATAATTTTGCAATTTTATCGCCCACTCAAGTTACATTGGGGAACCATTAGATTCGGGGTGGAAATCTCGTGCTGATTCTCTCGATCCGATGTTGACCTAAAAATTGTTCTTATATGGTTTTTGTTCTCTCATGTCGGTTTTCTAACAGGGTGTAAATTGTTCATTTTAAGGGTAATGTCTTTTTGTACATATACTTTTTGAACCATATACACTTTTTGAAAAATCGCCATTTGCATCCAATTATGTTTTAGCATTGCTAAGGGACTAGCAACGTGTCGGTTGGGGGGTATGATTAGTGCCCGAAAAGTGCTATTTTGAACCCTATTGGGCGTCGGTTTAGGTGCTTTTCTTTAATCCTTATTAATTAGCCAATTGATGTGGTCCATAGTTCCACTATGCCATTTGACTTGTTTTTGGTGATTTTACCTGGTGTGTCGTCACCTCGACCCTTGTCGTTTAAGATTGATGACAAGATACGTGCCGAATCTTTAGAATCCGGTGTTTTCAACCATCGAAAATAGAATTTGAAGTGGATTTTGAAGAAAAATGGGATGCGATATGACGATGGATCACGATGAGCAAGGAAGAGAGGAAGCATCAGGGAAAATTTGCATATGATTGTGAAAATTTCAACTGGGATAGCGAAATTTATAACCATAGAAAATTTCGCAATCCGTAGTGGAGGTAGCTAGGCTAGCGAGAAATTCGCTAGCTTCGCGAAATTCTTGTGCTTAAGCGAAATTAACCAATTCAGCTATCTCACATAAATTTAAGCTAGGCTCGCGAGTCGCTAGCTAAGCGAATTCACGTAGATAGTGAAATTTCTCAATTCGCTTCTTCTATAGAATTTCGCTAGGTTACGAAATTTTCGTCATACTAGCCAAACTCTCCTGCATAGCGAAATTGTTGCCCTGGGATTTTGTGTAATTAATCCCAAAAAAAAAAAAAAAAAAAAAAAAAACGACCACGCTTTGGTGTATTACCAATTTTTGTCCCTTTACGAGCCAATATTTTAAAGTTTTCTTGTATTTTCACACTTTGGGTGAATCCATATAAACCCCCATAATTGTAACCCTAAGCAACTTTTCATTTATGTAAATATTTCCCCGCAAATTTTCATTTTTTAGTGGTTTCATTTGCTCTCTTCTCTCTCCTCTTTCACTTTCTAGGCCGCCAAACACCCTTTAGGATGACAACTCATGCTGGATGCTTGGCTAAGCCTCATAGCCTTGGAAGAGGAGGGTTTCTAGCTTGGTTTTTAGGGTTGTCAGAGGTCAGCCCTCTTGCTTTGAATGTTACAGTACTATATTTATGGCTCCCATCTTTCCAAACTAGGGTTTAAAGCCATTTAATGTCGCATTTCTTGGTCATCACTTTCCATGTTTTAGGTTCAAGTGCATACTTGGCTGGTAGATGCAATCGATATTCTTTAGATGGCCTTTACGAGCCACTGAAATGAGGTCAATGCTGTGGTTTTAAACTCGAGTGGACTGTGAATGCATAATAACTGTGTTGACTTAAATAGGAGTGGTTCTAGGGTTAGGTTTTATAGTTAAACAAAGATCCGGTTATGGCTTTGACTATATGTTATTTGCCATAATGCGAGGATATAACCCGAGGACACTTCATTACCCCCATGTTATCAAGCTAGTGACCTAAACCTTCAAGGTTATCACTTCACACTTCACTTTCAGCCATCACAGTTAGCCAGTAAACAAACAAACCCCCACTATTTGAAACAAATCCACAAATCCAAACAAAAAGCCTCACCATCTTCAAACACCGATGCAAATCATTCATAGGATGAAAACCCATCCCCGTGTTCGACCCTAGACAGCTATGCTGCAGTAGCTTGACTACGGCAGTAGGAGGAACTTAGGAAACAAATTTTGTTGATTCCGCTCACCCTACCGTGGCACGAATCAGACATAGGACTCCAAACCGATATAGGAAGAACCTCCAAGGGGGGCTCAACCGTTCTCCTCGAGGAATCTCCAGCTCCGACTGTAGACAAAGGCAAAGAAGAGACCCCCACCATTAAGATCTTACCCCGGGCAAGGCAACCCTACAGCTTGAGTGCCGACTTTATGCCCATTTTCTTTGCCGCACTCTAGGTGGGTCAATTCTCCCCGAGAGGGCTTCTCTATAAGAGGCTCCAAAGCAGAAGACAAAAAAGACTTTTAGACAGGGGGTAGAGAAGGCTTCATGACGGAAGGAGGGGAAGACCTTAGAGCCGAAAGTTGTGTAGGCTTCGCACCAGACGGCCTTGGAATATCTGACTTAATGAGCTTAGAGTACGCCTGTGGGTGGCACCTAACCAACCTTCGCTTCACCTCCTCATCCTTAGGCTAAGACCAGGTCGCACACCTGAAAACCACACAACCAAACCAGAGTTAGAGACACCCAAGGACTTCCGAAAACAAGACCCGATTGGAGCAAGAGAGAACTCACATAGGTTCTCAGGGGTGGTTCAAGAGGTCGGAATGCCAAGCGATCTTCCGACCGCCAGGATTATATTCAACGCGGCCACTAACAAAAATAGCCGTTCCTTCCGTAATTTACGGGAGGAAGGCATGTCTAAATAATCACTCGGAGTCGACCGCTGAAATGTATAAGAAACCTTTCGTGGACTCTTTTACACTGAAAAGGGCTAGTAATAGAGCTAGGCTGGGAACCCCCTAGCCTTTATCCCTGAAAACAAGAAGGAGGCCAACCAAAATGCCCTAGAAATTGGGAGCAAGCTGGGCTGGGCATACATTGAAGTGCTGAAGGATGCACTTGCAGAAAGGGTGTAAAGGGAAGCGGAGACCATTTTCAAAGGCCACCTTAAAAAAGAAAACCATCTTAAGAATGTGGACGACGTAAGAGGTGAGAAAATTGGGGCGCCAAACATAGATACCAGCCAGAGGTCTATAGTGGGTGGAAAAATTTGCATAGAAGGCTCGGAATTCGACTAGGCTCCACTCGCACTAACACCTCACTCAGAGTCTCTAAGATATCTGATCCGAAGGAGGCAACTCGTGATCTCGCTAATCCTTTTCGCTCTTGCTGTGCAGCAGGGGACGATCTCAATGGAGCCCTAACTACCGTACCGGGAGACCACCGTGATCCACCACCCACTTGTTCAGATTCGGCCCCCTCACTAGGCTTGCCTCCTATATGCAGGCCAGTAGAGCGGATGGACCCAGAAGAAGCACGCATGATTGGACAAAGATAAAGAAAGGAAAAAAAAAGACAAAGGAGTCTCCAAACACATTCAAACAGCCCGAAGGCCAAGACAGGGAAATCTAAAAAGAAGAAGAGGGAAAACGTACCGAGCTACGGAAGAAAACAAAGAAAATGATCCTTAGGAGGGCAAGACAACAAAAGCGATTTTGAACAACGGACAAAGATGTTTCAAAAGGGGGAAAATCCAAACCCGCAGAGGAAGAGGACTTAAAAACAGAGGAATACGAAGTAACTACTAGTGGATGTCCCTAAAGGTAATAGAGGCGATAACCAAATTGGGCGTGAAAATAAAAAAGTCGTCATTATCATAAGACGTTTGACGGTACAGCCCTTGCCTGCGCCCGCTTTGGCAAAGGGCTGAGGGGCAACTGATAGGGTTTAAAACTATAGACGCGCAGGCCTAGAACACAAGCCCATATGTCAGGCTCAAAAGGAGATATAGAAGTAGGCCCAGTAAAAGATGTAAAAGAGCTCGCCCCAACACATAGGCCAAAATACGAAGGCCCAGGCCGAGGACCCATTTCACCCCGTCTGAGAAGCAGGTGACGTAAACATCCAAAGAACCCGTATTAAAGGAAAGTACCCAACTTCCCTAATTAAATCTCCACCAATTAGGGAAGTAGAATATTTCCTAATAATTGTCCATCAATTATCCCTTTTAATCTGTTAATGATAAGGAAAGAAAATCCCTCACCCAATGGGGGAAGTATCCGTATCATCATATAAGTAGGAAAGTTATCATGATCGTCCATTATAAATACCAGGCCACCCCATCGGTGAAAGGTATGCACAAAAATTTCTTCCCTAAGCAGTTGATTTTCTCTTCCACCAGAATGAACTGACTTAGGTGAATCCTTTTTGTCTCTTATTTTTGAAGAGAAGCCCGACATCCAGAGTCAACAGACCGGCCTAGCAATTCCAACAAGCTCCAGCACAGTTTCGGTTGAAAAAGCATCATCACCCATAAATTTTAATCACTCAATTTGGATGATTGATGGCCAAAACAAAAACATGGGTTTTGGAAAATTTTGATAGCATCTCCCCTAAAACCCCAACATTTCCTTTATACAAAAATTCCTCAAAACCAATCCTAACCCAAAAGCAATTTGAAACTTAACCCAAAACAACCCCAAAACTGATCTACAACCATTTAAAGCAGTTTTATTCCGATTTGGGGTTTTCATCAAATCCAAACACAACATTAAGGGGGTTAAGGGTTAGTTTCATACCTTTAATCTCTTTCTTTTCACTTCCTTCTTCATTCTTTTTCTTTGTTTGGCTCAAATCCTTGGAGAGCACAGAGCCAACTTGGTCTCCTCTCCCACTCTCTCAATTGTGCCCTAGTTCTCAATGTAAAGATATTCCCAAATGAGAAATGCTATTCAAATACCAATTTTTGGTCTTAACTCAAAACCTTCACTATGTCTTGTTTGGCTAGCACATTATTTCCTCATTTCTCATTTTTTCATTTTAATCCTTCTTTTCTCTTTCATTTTTCTATTCAACTTATTATCCTTATTCCATTTTGGCACATACATTTCTCATTTATGACCCTTGTTTCCTCATTTTTGTCATTTTACCAATTTAATCTTAATTCTTTTATAATTTTTATTTTTTATAATTTTTTTGTTCTTTAACAATATAAATTCTAGAAAAATACAATTTAACTTATTTTATACCCTAAACATGCTATAAAATTGCTAGGTTATTTTTAGGGCGTTACAATTCTCCCCTCCTTAAAAGAATTTCGTCCTCGAAATTACCTTCATTGAACAGTTGTGGATATTGTTGACGCATGGTGTCTTCACTTTCCCACGTGGCTTCCTTTGTCTTACGGTTTCTCCACAATACTTTGACCAATGGGATTCTCTTATTCAGCAATTCTTTGACTTCTCGAGCCAAGATATCTACAGGCTCTTCTTAGTATGTTAAGTTTGGTCTAAGCACAATAACTTTCGAAGAGACCACATGTGATGGGTTTGACCTATACCTTCTTAACATTGAAACATGGAAAACATTATGGATCTTTTCTAACTCTGGAGGTAGGGCTAGTCTATATGCCACTTGACCCACTTTCTCGATCACTTCATATAGCCTAATGAACCGAGGGCTCAACTTGCCCATTTTCTCAAATCTCATGACTTTCTTCCAAGGAGAAACTTTTAAGAACACTTTCTCCTTGATCTCATATAAAATGTCTTTTCACTTCAAGTCAGAAAAAATTTTTTGTCTATCCGCAACTACCTTTAATCTTTCTCTGATCATTTTCACCTTTTCCTTGGTCTCTTGAATCAAATCGGGGCTGATTACTTTCTTATCACTTAACTCTGTCCAACACAATGGTGTTCTTCATATCCTTCTGTAGAGAGCCTCGTAAGGTTCCATTCCAATACTCGAATGGAAGTTATTGTTATACACAAATTCAACCAAAGGAATATGTCTATCCTAACTACCCTCATAGTCGATCACACAACTTCTTAGCATATCTCCTAAAATATGAATCACTCTCTCTGATTGTCCATCCGTCTGCGGGTGGAAAGCCGTGCTGAAATTTAGTTTAGTGCATGAAGCCTCTTACAATTTCCCCCAAAATCTCGAGGTAAACCTCATATCTCTATCTTAAATGATAGACATTGGAATCCCATGTAACCGAACTATTTCTTTTATGCAAAGCTCTGCCAACTTATCAAGTGAATGGTCGATTCTTACTGGTAGGAAGTGAGCTGATTTCGTCAATTGGTCTACCATGACCACAAAATCCATTGTTTTTCGGTCCCATTTCCATTTGGGTATTCTAATAGGCTACAACAATCCCGGAGGACTTGATGTTCCGCTTTCATTTTTTGACACACCATACATTTGGTCACAAATTCCGAAACATCTCTCTTCATTCTGGACCACCAGTATGAAGTCTTTAAATCCTGATACATTTTTGTGCTACCAGGATGTATAGAAAAGGATCCATTGTGTGCCTTTATAAGAATGGATTTCTTCAACTCATCATCATTGGGTACATAAACTTGGTCTTTATAATACAAGAATCCATCCTCATTCATTGAGAACTCAGTTTCTTTCCCCTCTCTATTCTGACTTACAATTGCAGAAATTTTCTCATCACTCTTTTGTGCCTCTAACATTCGATTTAACAAATTCGGTTTTGCTATCAATTTCGCTAGTATTGTACCGTTGTTTTTGATAATGAAAAATGAGCATTCAATGCTCTTAGTGTTTGTACCGACTTTCTACTCAGAGCGTCTGCCACAACATTAGCTTTCCCGGGATGGTAGTCGATGACACAATCATAATCCTTGATCAATTCCATCCATCTAAGTTGAAACTGGGTTAAGCTCTCATTGCGAGCTTTTAAAATACTTAAGACTTTACATCGGTATAGATGAAAACACTCTTTTTCTCCGTAAAGATAGTGTCTCCATATTTTCAATGCAAACACAATGGCAGCCAATTCCAAATCATACGTAGGGTAATTCTTTTCATGCGACTTCAATTGCCTTGAAGCATAAGCTACCACTTTACCCTCTTGCATAAGGACACATCTGAGTCCATTTAACGAAGCATCACTAAAGATCACACATTCTCTACTGTAGGTCGGTTGAATAAGGATCGGAGCTTCAGTCAAGAATGCTTTCAACTTTTCAAAACTAGCTTGACATTTTTCACTCCACTCAAATCTCACATTCTTTTAGAGTAATCTCGTCAACGGGGCCACATTCATCAAAAACCCCTTAACAAACCTTTTGTAGTAATCTGCCAAGCCTAGGAAACTACGCACTTCTATGACATTTTTAGGTGGTTTTCATTCAAGAATCACTTCTATCTTACTTGGATCCACCCTAATTCCTTCTTCCGATACAATGTGTCTAAGAAAGGACACTTCCCTCAACCAAAATTCACACTTACTCATTTTTGCATACAGCTGTTCCTTTCTCAAGGTTTCTAGCACTACCCGAAGGTGCATATTGCTTTGTCTATTTCATATGCCGAAATTATTCCCAAGCGTAGGAATTAAGGTTGTCAAGCATTGTAATACTGCGGAAGTCCACAGGTCATCTCCATAGGGAGTGGTATTCTAGGTGATACTTAGGGGTTGTTCTCCAAAAATTGTATGTTTAAAAGTAAATTATGGGGTTGTGTTTGGTTGATTGAGTAATTGATTAAATTGACTATCTTAAAACAAGAAGACGATTGATAGGGTTCTTAAGTTTCCACTCACCATTGATCAAGTAATTCCCACCTCTTCTTCACGATCTCATCTTGGAACCATTGATGAATGGTCTTCGATGGAAGATTTTACTTTAAAGGCTCTTTTAGAATGAAAACGATCGAGTGATGTTAAACACTTATTCAAACAATTTACTTTAATTTTAGTCGCATTTGTAATCACACAACGGTAAATCGGTGATCTCGTTCACACGTTGTCAAGAAGATGCCTAACTAAGGTTTTATACGATTTTTCTACAAGTGCTTAACATCATACAATACCGTTGAGGTTTAAAAGAGGAATTGAGGGTTATTACCTTGATCAAGGTGAGTTTCCACCGTTAGAACCCCATCATAAGAGTTTAGAACTTCATTGAAATTATAAATCAAATCATATTTGATGAGAACTATTCATAAAAGAATCTTGAGAAAATCACGCTTCAATTGGAAATTCAAAGAATAAAAAACACACAATACTGAAGAAGAAAGTTGAGTTGTGTGATCTAACTAAAAGATTACATGAACTTGAAATCCAGAATCTGCCGAAAAGTGAAGTCTTCAACCCTAATCTATAAACCCTAGCAAAAACTATGAGAAAATACTCTCCTTTTATGAAAACAAAAACCCTAGCAATCAAAAGCTGCTTTCTCTACCTTTCCTTTAGCTTTTATACCCTTTTCCATTGTGATCTCGAGTTGATGGTCGAAGGACGAATGTACCCTTGCATTAGAATTGTAATCCTGCTCAATTCCCGTAAATATTACATGTTGGTATCGGTACCGGTTAGTGTGGTACTGGTACCGATTTTCTACTGGTGCTTTTCTGTTTGGGGGTACCGGTACCGATTTGAGTGGTATCGGTACCGGTTGGCCACTGTTGATTTCTTTCTTTGGGGTACCGGTATCGGTTTGCCTGGTACCGGTACCACTGCCTTTGCACTTGCTCCCCAACATCTTTGAACTTCCCAAGACTTCACCACAGCGGTTTCCATCATCCTCAATGATCCATATTCGCTTTCTGGTCCCGAACCCTTGTAACAACTATGCATGAAACCCGAAAAACCTGTACAAGTCTAGAAACATGAAAACAATCAAAGGTACCTATTCTTATAGAAAATGTGAGCAAAGTATGACCTGAAGGTACTAAATTCCGATATAATTGTTGCTCTTTTGTGTATTCAACACGTATCATGATTTTCCCGATCCTTTGAATACATGAGGATGTCGTCTATAAACTGTAGCGACCCCCGAGCCCAATCCGACCCGAACTGCGAGTCCAAACCAAAACCCGGGGACGCTCATTTTATTTCTTTTTGTTATCGTTTTATTAAATTTTCGTTTTCAGCAGCAGGACGGGATCCCCGACTGACCCACATGATCCAAAATGAGCCCGATGACTCCAACATTTTCATTTATCTTATCAAAACATTTTTTTTGTCATTTCATTGCAGAAGCGGTTTCAGCTTTGGGCAAGCCCATAATCATTTCCAATTTCAATGCAATTCGGTAGGCCCATAAACATTTAACAAAATACATTTACAAAGAAGGCATTCATGCCTTTCGTAATGATATACAAAAAATCAAGGCCTGTTTAACCCTTTTGTTTACAAAATACCACTTGTTCAAAAGGAATGATATGTAAATGACGGAGTATATACTTATACGACGTACTCTCTCTCTATGACTCTCCGTTGTGCAATCTTGGCCATATTTTCTTTGCTTACTTGATACCTGCGCATAGATAAAACTATACGCTAAACATTTTCATGCTTAGTGGTTCTATACAGTTCTACTCCAATATTCAATTTAACTCGACATGCATTTAACATTAAACCATGCCTAATATATCAAGATATACTCATGATATTCATTTCCGCATGCTTTCAATATACAAATCATTTACCATATCACAACATGAATTTTCAATGCAACAATTCAATTTATGAGATTTAAGCATATACAAAAAAAATCCCATTTATACTTTGTCAATGTTGGTTATTTCACCTTGACTATTAAATTCACGTTTCTGATGGATTCCGTTTAATGAATCCCGCCCTTATTATCATTCGGTAATATGCTTACACATTTAAAAATTCGGTCTCCCATCATGACGGATGCCGTTTGGTGCATCCTGACATGTGGTATCACTTAAATGCCAAGCGCCATCATGACGGATGCTGATTTGTGCATCCCGCCAAGTGACATTTCTTCAATGCCACGCCATCATGACGGACGCATTAGTGCATCCCTCCAAGTGGGACATTGAAAATTTCAGGCTCTTCGTGACTCCGATGCCGATCGCGCATCCCGCCGCGCTCATCTCAGATATCATTTAATTCACATTTATGACAGATTCCGTTTGATGAATCCCGTCCTTATTATCATTCACATTCATTTGATTTTCAATTATCACATTTCAATTCCATTTCACTCACATATTATCTTTTCAAAGATATATCTAATTCCAAGGGGCCTATTCATGGTAATTTGCAACCACCAAATGTATGAAAAAAAGAATAGAGTCAGAGAACAAACCGAAGCTGTCGGATCTAGCTTCCTTCCCTTTGATCTCGGTCCTAGGTTAGGCGATCATCACCCGTCCCTATCAATACAATCACTAATTCTTAGTAGATAATTAATTTAAACAATTTTAGTGAATTACAAGGTTATTTCCTTCAACTTGCCTCAGTTAAGACACTCAAGTCTACCCAAGATGAACTCGTTTGGGCGGCTGCTTCGCTGAGGAAATGAGGTACGGTGCATTTTTCACTTAGTTCTATCCTTATTTGAATCCTCATTAATCATTTCTTAGGGTCCCTAAACAATCGATGCATGAATACGGGACTTTCGGTGCAAAAATATGCAAAAACTGGGCTGCTGGAAGTAGTGGTACCGGTACCGCTATGACCGATACCGGTATCGGTTACCCACTGCTAGTCGGTACCGGTACCGATTGCCCTCTGCATCCTTGTACCGGTACCCCTCAACCGGTACCGGTACTGCCTACGGTTTCTGCCAGTAGAAAAGTGCGGGATTTTGCATTTCTCACTCATTTTTCACCCACCAATCTTCTCCAATTCGTCCCATATCAAAATCCACCATGGAACAACTCCAAAAGTGGTTTAGAATCAATGAAAACTCTTTTCTCTCAAGTTAGGGCTTTTCCCCAAAATCCAAATAAAAAAGAATGAGGTTAGGGTTTTGATTTTTCTTACCTTAGCCCCTTCAAATCTTCCCTTCCATGTTCCTTAGCCTCTTAGAAGAAAAAAGTAGGAAAGGATCACACTAAAGCTTGATCTCTTGCAAACCCTAGCTTTCTTCTCCCTTTTCTCCTCTCCCCTTCTTTAAAAACGTGATTTGCTCTTCAAATGAGCCCTAAGACCACATTTTTAGTCTTTATATCCCTTAAAACCATAAGGCCTTGTTTGGCCTTTAACCCATTTAAGTGTAAGGCCTTGTTTGGCTTACACACCTATGATACTTTCTCATTTTCCACCTTTTTGATCTTAAGTTACTTATTCTTCATAAGGCCTTGTTTGGCCACCCAATTAATCCCATTCTCCGTTTTTTTTTTTTTTGACATTCTAACTCTTTATTTCACATTCCTTATCATTTATCATTTATTTCACATTAATATTTATGCTATTATTATTTGACCCTTAGGTCTTCATTTTACAAATTTCCACAATTGCCTTTTTTTCACTAGGGGTTGATCTTCTAGCTTCAATCATTTCTATTTAGCATATAATATCTCAATCATATGCTCACACTCTTCAAATTACATTTCAATTTATCAATTTATCAAATTTCCTGATAAGCCCAAGTTTGACTTCAATTCATACCTGCATTATATATAATAAAATTATTATAAAAATTCTAGGGTATTTTTGGGGCGTTACATAAACACCACGACAAACGAATTTACATACGGTCTGAAAACATGATTCATTAAGTCCATGAAATCCGTTGGTGCATTTGTCAACCCAAACGACATTACAAGGAACTCATAATGTATATACCACGTTCTAAATGTTGTCTTATGCACATCCGCATCCTTAATCCTTGATTGATGATACACAGATCGTAGGTCGATCTTCAAAAAGACACTTGCACCTTTCAATTGGTCGAACAAGTCATCAATTCTAGGTAATGGGTACTTGTTCTTCACTGTCATCTTGTTCAGTTGCCTATAATCAACACACAACCGAAGTGTACCATCTTTCTTCTTAACAAATAGTACTGAAGCTCCCTATGGTGATACACTCGGATAAATAAATCCCTTCTCTAATAATTCTTGCAACGGAAACTCATACTCTCGTATTCTGATGGGACAATCTTTGTAAACTCTATTCACAATGACATTATGCCCTAGCGAATTTGTCACTAAGATATCATACTCGGTTTCACTCTTCGGTAAACTACCCAAACTCGAAATGGAAGTACAAACATAGGAAGGGGTTAATCCTGGATCTATCAATGCATGTACAATAGTATCAAAGATATGGAAATTACCAACTATTGCATATGGGGCATTTTTATCTTCAACTTCCTTCATCGCATATGCCTTGGCTAGAGCACGACATCATTCCTGCCTATGGTCTGTGTCACTTGCCTCGGAGCGCTCGGTGATGCAACTCTCTTGTTTTCCTTACTTCCCTTCTATAATGCTGAAGCTATACCCCCAGTTTAGGGTGTTGTGTAAGAATGGGCTCTAGGACAATCTTTTACTTTGTGCTCATTGGATCCACAAACCAAACAAGCACATGTCAATCTCCAACACTCTCCTTTATGTTTCCTCCCATAATGTGTGCAATATGGAGCTGGTCCCCTTGATGAACCTCCTAGTGCAATAGCAACTGATGGTGCTAGTAGAGTAGCCTTGCTATCAGTAGTCTGAGTTGGTCCTTGAGCCGTAGGCTGATTAAAACCTTGTGGTCCTCTAATTTTCTTATTCTGGTGTTGATAAGAACTTGATTGACCGAGGTTTTTCTTACACTGTCTTATTTATTTTCTATCATACTCTTCTTTTTTTACCCTTTCAACATTTAACGCACATGTCACAATCTTAGAGAAGTCATCATAGCTGAATTGTAATGCCCCAAAAATACCCTAGAATTTTTATAATAAAAATTATTATATATTCCAGGTATAATTGGGCCAACTTGGGTATTATTTTTTTTTGGAATTTTTAGATGGACATTGATTAAATGATTATTGAATCCGGAGATAAACCCAAGTGAAAAAGAGAAAATATGGAAATTGTAAAATGGGGACCTAAGGGTCAATCAGAAGTGTTTATATGTCTAAGTGAAATTAGGAGAAATAAAATGAGCAAAGGAAAATAATAGGGAGACTTAAAATGAAGAATAATGGATAAATGGAGGGACCTAAATACAAAAGAAATAAAGAAAGTTAAAAGAAAAAAATTCAAGGAAAGGACGTGTGGCATGTGAGAGAGGGAGGAAGCTTCCTCCTTAGCACGATTGAGTAATCCATAAGAAAAAGAAAAACAGAGAAAAGGGAGAGTTAGAGAGAGAGGCTCCATCTTCTCTCTAGATTTTCTGACAATCGGACCATAGGTCTCCGGCGAAGCAAGAGGGAAAGTCCTTCCTCGTGACAAGAGCTACAAATAGAGACCGTAAACGGAGAGTTTCGACAACATCCAGGAGGTAGGTCTTCTCCTACTTGGCCATTTTCTACCCTAAGGAATGTTGGGTGGTTATCTTGCCTTAGGGGAATGTTTGGTTGCATTTTAAACCATGGGAAGCTGCCACATTATGGTAGTGCGCAGCTAGCCGAACCTTTTAAGCTGGATTTTGGGCATGAAGCTTAAGGAATTTGGTAGTGAGTCCTTCTAGTAAATTGTAGCCACGTCAAATGAAATTGCTGTTAGACTTTTGAATTTCAATTTGGTCCCTCGTATACTCAAGTTATGGGTCTCTACTCGACCAAACCAAAAGGGTGAGAGATCGCCCATAGAGGTCGTTCAAATAGCAGGTCAAGAAAATCTCATGCAAGAGGCCGCAGACCTCATGCAACCGAGGATCAGTAGATCTCATCCCGTAGGGAGGTCGGTGAGGACTCCGTCCGTAGAGGTCATCAGGTCCTAGAGCTCAGCTCAAGTGTGTAGCTCGCTGTCATAGAGCTTCCACCATTCTCTAGAGGCTCAAATTTCTCGTCCTGCTCATCAGCCCACAAGATTGACTGGTACATGACCTCCAACTTTGGAAGGTCATAACTTCATCGTCTGAACTCCGATTTGGGTGTTTTTATACTATATGGAAAGCCCATTGAGTCAAGAATCCATCCATATGCCTGAGGAAGATATTAGATGTTGGACCAAGGTTATAATCCGAGCTCGACATGTAGAGGCCAACCTGTCAGATCCACAAATTTCGTCCAGTTGACTAATGATAATTCAACTCGAAGGTCATAACTTCTTCGCCTGAACTCCGACTGGGTGTTCTTACCTATGGAAAGCCCACTGAGTCAAGAATCCATCCATACATGAGAGATATTAGATGTCAGACTGAGGTGCTATATTGAGCCTGTCCAGGTCAGGTCAGCTCGTCAATTCAAAGTCACTTTCCGTTGACTACATGACCTCCAACTTCGGAAGGTCATATCTTCTTCGTTTGAACTCCGTTTCGGGTGTTCTTGGACTCTATGGAAAGAACATTGAGTCAAGAATACATTCATATGACTAAGGAGGATAGAATATGTTTGACCAAGGTGATAGGACTTTGTCATTTTAGGTTAGGTCAGCCTGTCACCAGATTTTGATCATGTATGACCTACAACTTTGAAGGTCATAACTCCTTCATCCTCAACCCGATTCAAAAGGGTTTTACTCTATGGAAAGCCCATTGAGTCAAGAATCTATCAATATATATATTGTTAAAATTGGAACTCATATTAAACTCCGAAAATCAATCCTAACCAAAACTACTAGTACACACGAATAATATTGTTCTTTAATGGTTTTGGAATAGGGACTAACGAGGAGGAAAAGCCAAACTGAGATTGGGATTCCAAAGATTGGAATCAAAGTGCCAAGATTTTTGGGTTTGTTATACCAACTCCTATTCCTCGTTTCAAGTTTTTGCATGTTTGTTCTAAAAGCATATTGAATTGATTTAAATGATTTGAAGAAACTGATTGTGAAATGTTTGCATGTAAAAATTAGCAAATACTATTGAAAATAAACTGATTATGTGTTTATTACAATGTTAACTGCTTAGTCTATATTAAGGATAGATTTGCGTATACCATTAGGGTCAAATAGCATCGCAACTATTGTATTGATGTGTCACCCGATCAGCAAAATTTCCAACGGGATCTGCATCGTGTTATAAAACCATGCGATACCGCCGCACCACGCAACGACCGCAGGTTCTGACTCTGATATCCTGTATATTGAAGACATAGGTTAAATTCGTTAAGGGCATAACTGAATTGATTGGCATAATTGAATTAATTTGCATAACTAAATTGATTTTCAGAGCTGAATTGAACTACAGAACTGAACTGAATTTATGAGCATAATTGAATTGATTTGAGATTGTGAAATATTGAATATGAAAGTGTATTTGTGGGATGATCAATGAACCATATCCATTTGTACTATAAAACAAGTATATGTATTATATTTGCATTGATAATTCATAAGATTTAAATGATATTAAATCGCATGGATTTGATTTAAGCTGAAATTGAGGAATGGATTTGTATAGAACCACTAAGCATGAAAATGCTTAGCGTATTGTTTTACCAATGCAAGAGTACCGGAAGCATAGATAGTAATCGATACACCCAAGATCGAGGAGAGTCGAAATATAGCAGAAGGGAAATTCGAGTATGTCTGACATGTGCAATTCTTATTTCATGTGTGTTCTTTTGATATGGATATTTTGTATAAACAATTTGAAAATCTCCGAACATCTATTTTTGTAAATCATTTGAAAAGCGCTTGATGCCTTCATTGTAAATGGATTTTGTTAAATGTAAATGTTTATGGGCTTGCCCAATTTTGTAATCGCTTCCGCAAAGATATGATATTGAGTGATGGAGTGATTTTAGTGGCATCCCGGACTCGGTTCGGATCCGCTAAAGCGGGTCAAGCCGGGAAAGGGGCCCCACATGAATCCCGTGACATAGGCCCGAATATAGTCATTGAGGCCATCCTCAAACTTACGACACTTCTCCTCCTCAGTAACTAGCATCTTTGGAGCATACTTTCTCAATTGGGTGAATTCCCTCTAATACTTTGTCACACTCATCTGCCTTTGCTTCAAATTATGGAACTCTCTTATCATATTGTTAAGATAAATATGACCCACGTATTCCTTCTTGAATTTTTTTTATGAAAAACTCCCTTGTAATACTTTCCGATGGTGCGGTCCTAGTCACGGACACCCACCACTAGTAAGCGTCATCCTGAAGTAGTGAGATTGTACACTCTAAATTTTCCTTTGGTGTGTAGTGCAATTGTCAAAACATTCTCTCAGTTATTTTGAGCCAATTTTCCGCTTACGGGCGCCTTATCATTCTTCTTTCCAAAGAAAATCTATGGGCCTGTGATTCTGCCATTCTCTCATAGTCGCATCGTTGAAGAGCAATCGCAGCTAGTTGCAATCGCTCTTGTAGTGCTTGAGCTATTTGTTGAGGATATCGGAGTACCTCCCGATGCTTGACTCGTCACGATTACCGAGCATGTACTCTCTCTCTCTTCTCCCACCTCATCCAATGAACGAGGCTATTCGGGGCGTGATCTCAGTCACCGCTGACCCTATGGTGGCCTAGACTATCCATGCTTAACCTATTAAGACCGACAATATCCGCATCAGAGTCGCATCATCCTTTATATGCAATGTAATGCATGTCACAAACAATTTCAAAAATGATTTTATAGAACCGCCTAAACCTAGGCTCGATAATCCAAATACGCTGCGCCCCATACCCTCGAATCTCGGCCCAGAGGTCGAATTGATCCAGATGACCAGCTTTACCATATACACTAATATTAGAAATAAATGTCGTGATAAACATTTCGCTAAAGAGGGCCTAAATTTTTCAATTAATACTTTCATTCAATATGTCATATGCCTTTAATATTACTACTTACAAAATATTATCAGGTTCATCTCCATAAATAAATCAAATATGTTCTCCTATGAAAACTTATACATTTTTTGGTTTCATTACAAAAAGGATCAAATAATGTCATGGGATGAAAATGTATGCATGAGACGGAGCGCGATTTATACTCCCGCGACCATTCGACGATGACTCTGAATCCATGAGGTCCTTCGCTTCGTCTCCTAAACACCGGGCACTCAGGCGATGATAAAAAACAATGCGCTAAGAATTTTCTACGGCGTAGTGGTTCTATGCAATTTTCTTTCATTTCACTAAATGCAAATATGCAACTGAACAATGTTTTGGCACAATTTCAATAGTCCATGAAATATACATTATATATATGTGCGTATTTCACATACTTTCATTTTCAAATCATTTGATCACTTCAAAGTATACAATTTCATATGCAATATTTCATTCAAAACTCAATTCATGAATTTCACACATTTACTTATAATTTTGCCCTTAAACGAATTTAACCATTTATTTTGTTGTCTAGGATAACGAAATCACCAGTGACTGCCTCTCGCTCTGGCCATGTGAATCGTAGGAAAACATTTTATAACACAAGACGTCCCGATTCGGGTCAAGTGGACGGTTATTTAAAAATCATTGTGTGTACAAAGGTGGGCCACCACCGAATTGTCCTGCCATGCTTTAGCTGATCTGCATGCCACTGTATTTCATTTCGCTCATACATTTTAGTTAACTCATTGGTGATACTAATCTATCCTTAACTCGAATATGACGGATAACATTCTATTAAGGACATTAAAACTCAGCCATAGTAATTTACAATATCATATATACATTTATACCCAAATAATACATTTTGATGCTCATGCAATTTTGATGGCAATGCATTTGAAATCAATTTTCCCAAATTGCTTAAAACAAATTAAATATGCAGTTTTCTTGAAAATCATTTCAATCAACGATCACAAAACAATCGGAACTACTCTATTTTCAAAATAGAACCAAAATTTGCCCCAAAATAGAGCTTCACTTTGACTAATTTCCGGGTCCAATGGGGTCCAAATTTGAATACACTTGTTTCAAGGAGATTTGTTCTTCTATAAGTCTAGCTTACTCAGAAATTAGAATCACTCAATTTGGATGAGTGAAACTTAACTTATGGCCTAAATACCAAAACTGTTCCAAAACACCAAACCTGTACCAAATTGAACCAAAATTTGCCCGGAAACAGAGCCTCACTTTGACGAATTTCTGGGTCCATTGGGGTTCAAATTTGAATACCATTATTTTAAGGAGATTTGTTCTCCAAGAAGTCTAGTTTACCTAGAAATTTGGATGATTGAAACTCAACTTATGGCCTAAATACCAAAACTGTTCCAAAACACCAAAATCGTAATTCTCCTCAAATCGAACTTAATTTAATTCGAAAATAAAGCCTCACTTTGACGAATTTTTGGGTCCAATGGGATCCAAATTTGAATACACTTATTTTAAAGATATTTGTTCTCCTAGAAGTCTAGTTTACCTAGAAATTTTAATCTCTCAATTTGGATGAGTGATGGCCAAAACAAAAACATAGGGTTTTGGAAAATTTTGACAGCATCTCCCCTAAAACCCCAACATTTCCTTTATATAAAAATTCCTAAAAACCAATCCTAACCCAAAATCACTTTGAAACTTATCCTGAAACAACCCCAAAACTGATCTACAACCATTTAAAACACTTATATTCCGATTTGGGGTTTTCATTAAACCCAAACACAACATTAAGGGGGTTTGGGTTAGTTTCATACCTTTAATCTCTTTTTCACTTCCTTCTTCTTCCTTCTTCTCATTACCAAACTTGGAAATCACAAAGCCAAATGGGTCTCCTCTCTCACTCTCTCAACCGTGCCTTAGTTCTCAATGTGAAGATATGCCCAAATGAGAAATGCTATTCAAAGACCAATTTTTGGTCTTAACTCAAAACCTTCACTAGGCCTTATTTCTTTAGGACATTATTTCATCATTTCTCATTTTTACATTTTAATCCTTCTTTTCTCTTTCATTTTCTATTCAAATTATTACCCTTCTTCCATTTTGGCATGTAAACTTCTCATTTATGACCCTTGGGTCCTCATTTTTGTCATTGTACAAATTTAGCCCTAATTCTTTTATAATTTTCGGGTTTTATCATTTTTTTTTGTTCTTTAACAATATAAATTCCGAAAAAATACAATTTAACTTTTTTTTTTAGACCCTAAACATGTTATAAAACTGCTAGGTTATTTTTAGGCCGTTACAGCCGCAGCATGTCGAGACATGCAGGCTGGTTGTCACAACATACTAGAATGTGATCTTTTCAGCTGCCTCATGTTTTGACCTTCTGGTTTCAAACGCTAATAACTCTCTCATCCGACATCCAAAAGACGATGATTTTGGGCTCTATTGAAATTTAGGAAAGAGTAGAATCGATCCATAGTAAGCTTAGAGTCATCACAGGTTATTGGGTGGACTGAAAAGTCACAAACATTGAGGGGTGCTGCATGTGGTGTCTTGGAAAATCCTCCCTTGTGACTTTACAAAGCCATATCATTTTTGCTCGAACTTTGAATTAGGTGATCTTGGACTCTATGCGTAGCTGAGAATGTCTAGAATCCATCCATATGACTCTTGAAGCCATGGGAAGTCATGGTAAAGACAAAAAAATTCATTATTTTGGCCTTCTTTACGTTATTTTTTCTTCAAATGTACCTAGAGCCACAAGATGATACAATAAAGCATTAAATCCCTTAACAACACCATAAAAACAAGTAAATGATAGGTGATTAATGGTATAAAAGCATGTATGAAAAGCACCTATCAAATACCCCCAAACCTGAATATTTGCTTGTCCTTTAGCAAAGAACAAGATTTAAAACAAATAGACATGAGTGAGCATGCTATTGGAATGATGGTCAAAATTTTGCCTCAACAATCTCACCAAAAAAATAGCAAGGAGAAGACTCAAGGTGATAGCTTTTTGAGAACCAAAAGTCCAACCATCAAGTTAATTTTACTTAGCATGAAAACTCTAGCGTGTGTGCGTGTGATAAGTCTTACCTAAATAAACTAATTGCAACCCGGATGGATTTATGCAAACAAGAGTGTATGAAGGATCTCTTACTAACTGAAAAGGAACTTCATAGGCTTGTTTTTCATACCGCTCTCCACTAATGTAGACTACTCACGACACTAGGATCAAAAGGGCTTCAATAAGCTTGTAATGTAAGGCTAGGATTAAAGGTATCATAATGGTCACATTTTGGCTCAAATTTACCCAAAGACATACATTTCTTTTTCACTTTTGTCCATCTCCTTAGACTCATTGAACTTTTACCAACATCAAATTACCCCTAAACTTATTTGATTTCCTCTTTCTCCATTGATCACCAAACTCATTTTTATTCATATAACAACTAGTAAGGTTTATGAGTAGTACAATGTTCGGTTCCCTTAAGCTCTCTACCTATCCCATTTAGCGAGCTTTAGGTTAGTAGCTCCCAAACTAGTTGGCCTTTGGGTACTAGGTGTAGAATATCCCTAAGAACTTACTTACTCAAGGTAGGAAGGTTATGAAACCAAACTTACTCAACCTTTTATTCCTTCTATTTGTTTTTCTTAGTTTTCTCTTTTTTCTTATTGTTTTCTTGTCTCTTTTTTTTCATCAATATCAATTAGTCACAATCAATCACCCCATTTATCATAGCTTCAAATATAATGCATCAACAAACACATTTTCCATGGGCAAAATTAGGTTTTGAATTGAAGGAATAACACAAAAGGGTAAAGAGCATACTTGGTTTATAAGGAAAAAGGCTACTTTAGGCTCAAAGAGGTGACTATGGATATGTGATGAACGGATTTTTAACATAGACCAAAATTTGACAAAGTGATTGAATAAGATCCTAGAGATTATTCAATCTCCAACAGTCATGCCAAAAACTTGTTTGACTCAATATATATATATATATATATATATATATATATATATATATATATATATATATATATTTTCTGAGGTAGTTAATAATTTGCAATAAAAATTTGGTTGGTCTAAATCACTGCAAGTGCACAGGTCATACGAGTAATAAAGTGAGTTTTAAGTCCAGATATCATTCCCACGTGAATTGATTTGAAAATCTAAAGGTTAACTACCCTCATTACTCAAGATCATCACTATTTGAACTTCTAAGTTCCTATAGATAATTATCTTTTTAAAATAAATTTAATAATAAGATAAAGAAATTCTAAAAATAGATGAGTTAGAGTGTTTACTGGATTGAAATAACATTGGGAATGAAATCAGTGTTATGGCCATCAATTTGAAAGTTTCCAAATAAAATATAAATTTTGGGACATGAATATTGACATTGTCCAAGTGCAAGGTAGTATAGCATTGGAATTTCTCCAAACACTACACAGTTGACTCTTCAATTGACCACATTTCTATCTCTAGTCAGTGGGTGTGAAGAGCTACTTGTAGGACTTGATTCTATTTAATATCTAATTGTTTGTCCTTCTCAGTATTTCACTGCAATCTCTTAGGATTGGAAATTGCTTGCCCCCATAGACAGCATAACACAAGCTCTCTCCAATATAATTAGTGACTCAACCATCAATTGGATAAGAATGCTCTCTCTCCTTGATTAGAATCTTAGCTAACACATGATTGAGATTATTCCTTCCAATTTAGGTGGAACCTCTATGAATTAAACCGATAGATCAGTAGGTGGATCTTATTCCAAGGGAACACACTACTGTTGTCACCTAGGAGGGAACCTTGAAGTCAAAGGTTAGAACATCACTAGTGATGTATCACAGTGATCCTTAGAGTTCATTAATTAATTTATATCAATGCAATTTACCCCCAAGTTACTGATCTTTGCTCTTAGGTAGTCCATCTCTGTGTCACTCAAAGGGATTCCTAAAAATAAGAGCAATGATACAACTTTTTCTGGGTACCAAACATTGATGTTCAGAATAATTCAATGTTAAAACAACACCAATTGAATCATTCTAGTTTTCATTCCCAAAACAACATTAAAATACCACAACCAATAATCCCAATCACAGATCTTCTTAGAGGGAGCTTAGCTTTTTATTAATGGATTACAAATGACAATGACTAGCTGATCAAGCAATTTCATTGAATTTGTAATCAAAACTAAAGAAAAATGAATTCTAGAAAAATTCCCAAATTCCATTAAAGTTCAGACATAAATGAAGCTTGATTTACAATCTTTCTAGCTCGGAATCTCAGTTCAGATCTACTACTCTAATCTAAGAAAAATTTAATCTAGAAAAGAAAATAAAAAAGAAAAAAAAGAAATATATATACAAAGGAGATTCCAGCTCCTCCCAAAAGCATAAAAACTTCTAAGATTGGCTAAAAGCTGAGCATTGGATCCTAGATATTGGGCCCTCAAAAGAAGGCAAATATCACGTTCTTTGAAAAGCCCAGAAATTCTGCCCCAGCTGCTGATGTCGTGATCAATGTTGTGATGATGTCACGACATTGCTATTTTGTTTTGATCATTTCAGTTGGTGTCTCGACATTGAATTGATGTTTCGACTTTGGCTCTTTAGTGTTTCAATTTGGATGCTCGGATCCGATGTCACGACATTTCAATAATTCTTTGTTCTGATGTCGCGACATCAAAGCAATGTCATGACATTGCTGACTTATGTTTTTACTCTTATAGCCTTGCCTTGATGTCGCGAAATTGCTTGTAAGTTATTTGTTGATGTTGCGATATTATTCGCATGATGTCTTCAACTTTGAGGCTTTATCTTGATGTCGTGGAAATGTCTCGACATTGCAGTCTTCGCGACATTGAGTTAATGTTGTGACATTGAGTTGATGTTGCGACATTAAGTTGATGTTCTGTGTTTTGATATTAATGTTGTGGCAATGTCGCGACATTGCAACTTTTGATATTCTTTGTCTAAACCATTTATAATGTCTTGAGAGATGTCGCAGCCTATGTCTTCGCGATGTCGCAACATTGAAGATTTATGCTCTACCTATTTCAACCGATTTTGCGGCAATGTCGTGACATTAAAGTAACTAGTCTGAAACTCTCCACACGATGTCATGACATTGCTCTCCACACGATGTCATGGCATTCTTCAGCTAATGTCGCGACATGGCTTTCCTACCGCACAATGCTCTTTTTTGTTGCTTTTTTGCTACTTTTTGCTTATTTTTCTTCAAATTTCTGCAAAACATAAATTTGGGTGAAGATTCCATAATTTTACTTTAAATAAGACTCTTAAGCCTGAAATGTTCTTGAAAAATGGGCTTAAAAATAGATGAGTTTTAGATTTATCAAACTCCCCAAAACTTAAAGTTTTGATTGTCCTTAAGCAAAGAAAAGGCTATTTGTTTGTCTTTAAACAATAAAAATTGATTTTTGAGGACATTTTTCATTTAAATCATCTTTTCAATCAAATCAACCATTTGGATTTAGTATATTTTTAGTTGTGATATCAATTCTAATTAAGCTTCACTTTCAGGATCCTAAATTTTCTCAATGAAGATCATTCAATATAGCCTATAATTCATAGTCAATAAACAGTTACAGTTCTTGACCTAGTGAGTGTGTGTTAGTCTTCCCTTTATGACTAATTTCCAAATTAGGTAGCCTTATAAGAGTCACTATGCAGAATTGTATTCTTTTAGAGTAATTTAGGTCCCATAGGCTTGTTGGTTCTATTATTATCCACTAATGTAGGCATAACACAACCCCTAGAATCAAATTGGTCTTTTGAGAAAGTAATGTATGGCTAGGGTACTTGGGTAGATAACTGGATGTTTTTAGGTACAAATTGTGTAATGACCCGCACCAAATAATACAAGTTAGACCAAGTTTGACCAAGTTTGACCAAGTTGACCAACCAATAGTAGGTGGGGCAAAGTTGACTTTTTCAAGGATGAATAATTTTGGGTTGACTAAGACACCACTTCGTAGGCCCCGTCGATACGACTTCATAGACGGGTTGAACATCAAAATTCGACTTACGGATAAAAAGTTGTGACCCCGGTAAGTTCAAACTAAGCAAAGGTTTTGAAGAAAGGTCCAAGTCAGTTTCGAGTTTTACTTGAAAATGACCATAAGCCCTATATATACATAGCTTTGCATGCCAAATGAAACCCTAGCCCCAAACACTCACTTTGAACTCCAAAAACCCTATAAAAACTTCCCAAACCCGTGAGCATCAAATTGGGTCATTTTGACCCATTTACAGGCCGTTCAAGTTTCAACCAAAGGAGCCGATTCCGGCCATAATTACTGTACACGCGCTGGACAGTTGGGAGATGGACATCCAGACGAAGCCGGCCGTGAAATTTCAAGGCCAACCGCCGCCAGAGGCGCCGGGATCGGGCCGGCGAAGCGGCGGCGACGACCACCGTGGGTCACCGGTAATTTCTTGATTTTACGGCCATTTCAGGCCATTTCCGGCCATCCAATAGCTCATTTCCACCATTTTTGGACCCCCTGAACTCATTTCCGTGGTCCCTTTTTGCAGATTCCTCACCGTTTGGAAGTTACAACGAAAAATCGATCGGGGTTGCCGATCGTGTTTTCTCGCCACCACGCGGATCGTTGACTACAGGTACCAATGAGTTCCCGGTATCTTGGGCCTATTGATATGTGGTTTGTAAATTTTGACGCCGCTTGTTAGTTTCCATTTTTAGGTTGTTTCGGGTAATTACCGAGAAGTCGGGACTGAAATAGAGTATCAATTGGTCAAATTGGACAAAATTAAAGTTGTATTAGTGAAATTGGATGTTTTTAGGAATTATTAGATGGTTCAATTTCGAGAAATTAGCTCCCGGGTGAAAAGCCCTAATTTTAGGTATCGGGCCTATAGGGCATACTGTGTAATTGGACCTGTTGGAGTCCAATTGAGATGGTTTCATAGTTCTAAAAATTATTCTAAGACCTTCAGGGTATCCCGATGTTGTTGGTTCAGTTATTGGAGCCTAGATGGTGTTTTATTCATATTACAAGCACTCACGTCGGACGATCCTCGCGTGGCAGGACCGAAAGACCAGAGTCTGTGAGTGGTTTTTATGTTTTTAAAAATGCTTTGGGTGTTATCCCGATATATATTTATGGTTTGTTATTTTATATACACTGTTTTGATCAAATGGTTGGTTGCATGTAATGTGGTTATCGGTCTTATATAAAACAAGTTATCATTTCATGTGAATTTTGTCAACATTTTCACTGTTTGAGGTTAAATGTTTCTTGATGATTATGTGGAAGCGATATTTTTGGGAACGTAGATTGGGTTTTAAACTCCCTTGAGAAATTATTGTTTTTTTGAAATGGATTATGAAATATATGTGTCTAATAAATGGTTAAGGAATATGATCATTGAGGTATTGTTCAAATTTCGACATGAATTGAGAAACTAAAGATCTTCAATGTAGTTGATTGAGTTGTGGAAGGTAAGTTCATAAATTCTTAACCTAAGATACGGTGAAGTTGGAAAAGGCACACATGAGTAAGGACATTGAGTTGGAGGTTATAAGGTGATGTACCATATTGTACCGGATATTGGGTTCAGTGATTATATTGTAGTACATCGGGATTGCCACTAAGGTCGGAGGATGGTCTATCCAATCCATCATATTAATTCAACGACCGTGAGGTCGGGTTTACCCGACGGTTTATTAGTTGCCACGTTGCCGTGAGGTCGGTTTGATCCGACGGTTTATTAGTTGCCACATTGCCGTGAGGTCGGTTTGACCCGACGGTTTATTAGTTGCCACGTTGTCGTGAGGTCGGCTCGAATCGAATGCTTGGTATTCCTCGGCTTTTTCCACCGTGAACATGAGGTCGGTTTTAACCCGATGGTTTGGTATTCGGGTTTTGCCACTTGCACGTGAGGCCTGCTTCAATTCGACGTTTGGTATTCGGGTTTTGCCACGGTGACGTAAGAGGTTGGTTTCATCCAATAAGCATATGTTATTCTACCTACCGTGAGGTCAAATACCGGACGGTTTAGGATGGATACATGGTATGGTATGATGTTGATTAGATGCCACGGAGTTGTGAGGTCGGGATTACCGACGGTTTAGGATGAGTACATGGTGTGGTACATCGTTAGTGTATATGGTATGAAACATCGTTAGTGTATAAGGTATGATACATCGTAGGTGCATATGGTATGGTACATAGTTGATTTTTATGGTACGGTTCATTGTTGGGTTCTGAGTAAGACATACCCTTTTCAATAGTTATGATTATTGTATTTTCCATGTTTAATTGTACAACATGACTTTTATATGTTTTATGCAACAAATAACTATGTGATGAATAATTTCAAATATAAGGCTCCTTGATAATGAAGTCGCTTAAATTATCGACATGACTTTCTTATTGTCGGGTTTTGGTAAAGTTGGGTTTTGTGAAATGTTTGCAAACGGAACCTTACAAAGGAGTGGACGTGAGGTCTTGAGAGAGACGATGTTTAAAAACAAACATTATTTTTCCTATAAATTATGCTACTCATTGAGATTTATTTCATCGTTTTTTGTTTTAAATCTGTTCCCTAGGTCCGGGCAGTTCGTATAGCCTACCTCGCGCCAGATTCAACACCGCTCGTTCTGCGACAGCTGTAGTACTCTACCCCATCCATCTGTCTTGGATTGTTGGACCTATTTATTTTTATCTTGTAACCCTAAATTCGCAAAATACTCTTAGAATGCTCTGACATTAGTATTAACTCATATGAGTCCCTATTATGTATGTTGTGGTTACACCTACATTCGATAGGCCTAGGGATTTATCTATATATATTGAGGTATTGTAGTGCTGCATGTATTTACTTCTCTTTTAGGTGGGGCCCCTTGTGCATTCCCTAGAGATTGTACAATGGGACTCCATTAGGCGGGACCACCCGGGGTACCCTGGAAGGGTATCCGGGTCGGGTCTTGTCGCCGTATCACAAATGCCTCTAGGTTTCTAAATTCCTCAAGCTGTACACAAGGGTGCAACTCATCCAATGTTTTGTATACCTTCCAACCTTATCCTGAAATTGAATTTGTTTCCACCATTCTTGGAATATAGTTCTTCTTCCCATGACACTTAGGTTGTGTATAGACTACAGACATTAAAAAAAGGTCACCATTCGTAACTACATCCTTCACTAAATTGATGACCTATTCATCGCCTCAGGTGCAAGAGTGTTCTCCAAGAGTGACTTGAGGTTAGAGTTCCATTAGTTAAGGATTAGGGAATCGGACATTCCCAAAGACGACATTCAAGACGAGAGATATGGGCGTTATGAGTTTCTAGTGATGTCTTTCGGACTCACCAATACCTAGCAGCTTTCATGGATTTAATGAACCTAGTCTTCCGTCCATACTTAGATCGGATTGTCATTGTCTTCATTGACGATATCTTGGTGTACTCGAGAAGTGAGTTGGAACATGAGAGACATTCGGGTTTGGTGTTGCAGACTTTAAGGCAATACCAGTTGTATGCCAAGTTCAGCAAATGAGAATTTTGTCAGCCGAGCGGGGTTTCTGACATGTAGTTTCGCCGATGGCATTCATGTGATCCTCGTAAAGTAGAAGCAAAGTAAGTAAATTGGGAGTTTGACCAGGAAAGGAGATTGAGCCAAAAAGGTAAGAGTTTTTGGTTTGATTCTTGTAAAATGGTTCTTTTTCTAAGGTTTGGTTAGGGAAACTTCTCCTAACCCTAGATGTGAAGGATATGGGGCTGTAAAACCCTAATCCTTGGCTATTTGTGTAAGGATTTGAGGGGATTTTGTATAGAGGGATATGATTTATGGATTTCTCTCTTTTTGAGAGTTAGGATTTCATCCTAATCTTGGATTGGTTGAGTGATGAGTATGCAAAACCCTAGGTTCCCTGCTTAAGGTGTGTTTCGAAGATGTTTCTCGTGAATAGATGGTTTCGATATGGTTTGAGGTTCGCTGAATTGGTTGGAAACTTATGGAAAAAGTGGGAAGATCATTTATTCGGGCAATTTCATTGATTTCCCGTATGGGCCGCAGCAGATTGGGCCATAACTTGACTACTCGTCAAAAAAAAAAAAAAAAAAAAATTGCTTATCTGGGCGGTCAGGTAAACTAGACTTCAAGGAGCATGCTGAATACCCCCGAAAAATGTGTGTCCAAATTAGAACTCCATTGGACCCTGCGATTCATTCAGCGGCTATGTTAGTGTGACATATCCTGGGCCTGTGTCTGATTTGAGTGATTCCAGCTTGAAAAAGAAACCCCAGACTTTATCTTCAAATGAGTAATATGGAGATAGGAATACAAGAGGTGTTTTATGTTGAGTGCGTTGTTTGTGTAACCCTAATAATGAGTGTTGAATGTTTATCCTAGTAAGTGTAAGAGAGAGTGCACTTGGGGATCAAGGTTTATGTTGGAAGGTACAAGGATATATATGAGTCGAGTGGTGATAAAGTAATAGACCACTTGAAAATTTTTTTTTTTTTATGTGACAACGGATTGTGAGAGGCTAAGGAATCTTATGACTTGTTATTTGCAGACCCTTAGAGTAGCCTCGGGCTTTGACTTCCTTAGGAGACTTGCAGACATTTGAATCTAAGGAAAGTAGGGGATCTTATAGCCTTCTCTTGCTTGTACTGTGGTTTGATTTTGTGGGAATTCTATACCATTCCGTGCTTTGATTGTATGATTTTCTAGATATATATAAATGTATATTTTTATATATATGGAAATCTTTGGATTAACTGGTACATGATGTTTTTTTTAACTATTCATGTGGTTGAATGCTTGTGAAATTGTTTTAAAGCATGACATAGGTATGAGACTGTGTGAGGGTCCAGACTGATGTAGTGGACACGGGACGATGACTAGTTCCTGGGTTGTACTCCTAGAAAGGTCACAGATATACCGGATGTGGGCATATCCATTGGTGGTAAGTCCTAGCAATTTGTCGTTGCTTTGGGATGATCGGCTAGTCCCTGGGTGAAAGCCTAAAAGAGTCATTGATGAGGGGTTGTGATGGTAGGCCAGATCTATGTGTTTCCATCATCAACCTATTATCTGTAAAATGCTCATGTTTTGAGATATCTTGAATTATGTATAATTGAAATGTTTTTTTTTTTTTTATGAGCATGGCTTGTTAGGGGATTCACTACTGAGCTGTCAAACTCATCCCCATTATTTCCCTCCACCTTAGATGTAGGTAAGAGACCAACTGCGTAACATGAAAGTTGGGACTGTGGTTTCCTTTGGAGGTGATGGAACGATTTTATGCCAACCTTAGCTTGCTGGTGGCCGAAAGCATACGCTGATGAATATTTGGTGTTATGTGGATATTCCCTAAGGGATCTTTGAGTTTCTTGGAGGTCGAGGATCGAGTATTCTCTTAAAAACCTCCTCGAAGGGGAGTGGTACGCCAGCGAGGAAGCTAAATCCTCGCTACATCGGACCTGAGATTGTTGAGAGGATAGGGTCCAAGGGCTCATAGATTAGACTTGCCGGAGGAGTTTTCTCGAGTCCATAATGTGTTCCAAATCTCCATGCTACGCAAGTATATTCCAGACCCCTCACATGCACTGGAGGCACTAGAGATTGAGCTGAGGGACGACTTATCCTATGGAAGAATGTACTAAAGCAAGTGCATTCCTCGGGTGTGGAAGTATGAGCTTCGCAACAAGACCATATCCTTAGTGAAAGGCCTTTGGAGAAACCACCTAGTCGAGGAAGCGACTTGGGAGCGGGAAGACCAAATGCGAAGCCAGTATCCTCATCTCTTCCATAACACAGGTACGAATTTCGTGGACGAAAGCTTTCTTTAAGGGGGGTAGATTGTAATGACCCGCACCAAATAATACAAGTTTGATAAAGTTTGACCAAGTTTGACTAAGTCAATTCAACCAATAGTAGGTAAAGTTATTCTTTCAAGGATGAATAATTTTGGGTTGACTAAATACCATCAGAGGCCCCGTCGACACGAGACTACAGGACGGTCGAACGTCAAAATTCGACTTACTTAATAAAAAGTTGTGACCCCTATAAGTCTAAACGACGCGTGCTTTTAGCAAAGGTCTAAGCCGCTTCGTTGTTTACCAAAACGACCATAAGCCCCATATATACAGCTTGTACGCTAAAGGAACCCTAGCCCCAAACACTCACTTTGAACCTAAAAACCCTATAAAACTTCTCCCAAACCCGCGAAATATCAAATCGGGGTCATTTCGACCATTTGTGCGCCATAAAGTTTCAACCAAAGGAGTCGATTCTGGCCAAAATTACTCGCACACGCGCCTGACAGCTGGGAGAGGACATCTCAGACGGGCCGGCCGTGAAATTTCACAGCCCAACCGCGGCCTGACGCACGGATCAAGCAGCAGCGCGAGGCGGCCACCGTGGGTCACCGGTAATTTCTTGATTTTACGGCCATTTCAGGCCACTCGCCACCCCATAAATTTTCCATCGCCATTTTTTGGACCTCCTGAACTCACTCGCGGTCCCTTTTGCGCATTCCTCACCGCTGATGTGCTGAACAAAACAACGCCGGCGTTAGATCGAGTTTTTCGCCACCACAGCGATCGGCCGACCAAAATTAAAACAATGAGTTCCTGGTATCTTGGCTTCCATTGATATGTGGTTTGTAAATTTTGACGCCGCTTGGTTAGTTTCCCATTTTAGGTTACTGCAATTACCGAGAAGTCGGGACTTGAAATAGAGCAATAATTGGTCAAATTGGACAAAACTGAAATGGTATTAGTGAAATCGATGTTTGTGAATTATTACCGCCTCACTTCAAGAAATTAGTTCCCGGTGAAAGCCCTAATTTTGGGTATCGTGCCTATAGGGTACACTATGTACTTGGACATGCTCTGAAATTCAATTGGGATGGTTTCATAGTTCTAAAATTATATTCTAAGACCTTCGGGCATCCCGATGTTGTTGGCTCAGTTATCGTGGTTTCAAATTTACAAGCTTTATTCATATTACAGCACTCACGCCGGCCTGGACGATCTCAGGGAAATGTGAATCAACATTCGTAGTCTGTGAGTGGTTTTTATGTTTTTAAAAATTCTTTGGGGTATTATTACGATATATATTTATGGTTTGTTATTTTATATACACTGTTTTGATCAAATGGTTAGTTACATGTAATGTGGTTATCGGTCTTATATAAAACAAGTTATCATTTCATGTGAATTTTGTCAACATTTTCACTGTTTGGAAGTTGTACTGGTTTCTTGGATGATTATGTGGTGTTTAGATATTTTTGGGAACGTAGATTGGGTTTTAAACTCCCTTGAGAAATTATTGTTTTTTTGAAATGGATTATGAAATATATGTGTCTAATAAATGGTTAAGGAATATGACTACGAGGTATTGTTCAATTTCGATTATATGAATGATAGATCAAAGATCTCTGAATGCAGTTGATTGTTGTGGAAGGTAAGTTCATAAATCTTTAACCTAAGATACTTGACGTTGGAAAAGGCACACATGAGTAAGTGACATTGAGTCGAGGTTATATGCGATGTACCATATTGTACCGGGAGCATTGGGTTCAAGTGATTATATTGCAGTACATCGGGATTTTTAATTTCGTCGCGGAGGATGGTTTTATCCAACGGTCATATATTAATTCCACGACCGTGAGGTCGGGTTTACCCGACGGTTTATTAGTTGCCACGTTGCCGTGTGGTCGGTTTGATCCGACGGTTTCTTAGTTGCCACGTTGCCTTGAGGTCGGTTTGACCTTCACGGCGTATTAGTCAGCTTACGTTGCCGTGAGGTCGGCTCAATTCGACGGTTTGGTATTCCGGGTTTTTGATACTGCAACGTGAGGTCGGCTCTGACCCGACGGTTTGGTATTCTCGCTGGCTTTTGCCATTGTAACATGAGGTCGGTTTGACCCGACGGTTTGGTATTCTCGGGTTTTTGCCACTTATGGACGTGATATTCGCCGACCAACGTTTGGTATTCTGGGTTTTTGCCACGGTGATGTGAGGTTGGTTCCATCCAACGGTTATATGTTATTCCACGGCCGTGAGTCGCCATCGACGGTTTAGGATGGATACGCGGTATGGTATGATTTGATTAGATGCCACAAAGGTCGTGAGGCTCGGATTCACCGACGGCTTAGGATGGGCGCGGTGTGGTACATCGTTAGTGTATATGGTCTGAAACATCGTTAGTGTATAAGGTATGATACATCGTAGGTGCATATGGTATGGTACATAGTTGATTTTTATGGTACGGTGCATTGTTGGGTTCTGAGTAAGACATACCCTTTTCAATAGTTATGATTATTGTATTTTCCATGATTAATTGTACAACATGACGTTTATTTGTTTTATGCATCAAATAACTATGTGATGAATAATTTCAGGTTATAAGGCTCTTGATAATGAAGTCAGTTAAATTATTGAGCATGACTTTCTTATTGTTAGGTTTTGGTAAAGTCATTTGTGAAATAAGCTTGCTAAAATGGGGAACCTTACAAAGGAGTGGACGGGAGGTCTGAGAGACTAGATGTTTAAAAAAAAAATTAAAACATTATTTTCCTTATAAATTATGCTACTCATTGAGATTTATTCTCATGCTTTATTGTTTTAAATCTGTTCCTAGGTCCGGCAGTTCAGAGTCACTCTGCACGTATTCAACACCGCTCACAGCTGTAGTACTCTACCCCATCCATCTGTCTTGGATTGTTAGACCTATTTATTTTTATCTTGTACCCTAAATTCGCAAATACTCTTAGAATGCTCTAACATTAGTATTAAACTGATATGAGTCCCTATTATGTATGTTGTGGTTATGACCTACATTTGGATAGGTCGGTCGTGGATTTATCTATATATATTGAGGTATTGTAGTGCTTCATGTATTTACTTCTCTTTTAGGTGGGGCTCCTTGTAACACCCCAAAATATACCCTAGCAGTTTTCGACATGTTTAGGGTATTTTGTAAGCATAATTTAAATGTTCCATGAGTTAAATGCGAAACAGGGAAACGAGACCCTGAAGTTGCTGAAACTTAAGGACAAAATTGTAATTTGTCCAAAAGGGGCCTAAAAGACATGGATTAAGAAGATTTGAGGGCCAAAATGAAATGGCGAAACTGAAATACAAATGGTTAAGATTTGGAGGACCTTTTGCAACACGAAACTTAACCCAAAAATGGGGTTTTGGAGGGCCAACATGTTAAATATGGATTAAAAAGACCAAAATTGGTCTCCAAGTTGGGGGAGAGCTCAAAAAATGTATGGGAGAAGGAGAAGAGAAGAGGAAGAGGAAAAAGAAGAAGAGAAGAAGAGGAAGAGGAGATCAAGCAAAAAGGTATGGAACTACTAACCTTGAGTATGGAACTTGGATTTTTGGTATGGATCCTTGGTTTTGTTTGGTTAATGGTTTGCCCTAAACCTAGGGTTTAATAAAAGTTCACCCCAACATGAGTTTCTTGTTGGTAATTGATTTCTTTCTAGGGTTTGATAGGATTTCATCCTAACCCAAAAGATTAATGGGAGTAAGGTGGGTAAAACCCCAAATGTAAAAGAAAACATGGAATCCTCCCTTTGAGGTTGGATTCATTGATTAATTGCAAGGTAAAAGAGTTGGGTTAGAACAAACCCTAACAAATCCTTGTATTTGGTTTGTGTATGGGTCATAACCCATATTAGAGTTATTTGAGAGTAATTCATGGTAGATTTTTGAAGTAAAGATAAGATTTGGAAGAGGAATTGAATATAAAAGAGGTTACAAAATGAATATGAAATGGTTTTGAGGTGTATATGAAGTATGGAATTGAATTGGGTATCAAAAATATGGAAAAAGGGGAGAAAATAAACATTCTGGGCATTTTCGGGTCATGTGTACCGGTTCACCCTTCCAGAACTGAATGTGTACCGGTACATGTTAGGGGTGTACCGGTACACCCCTGCCTGCTTTCCGTTTTCGACTGGGCCAGATTTTGGCCATAAATTGCTCATTTTTTATCTGATTTGAGTGATTCAAGTGGCCAATTAAAATAGCCTTCAAGGAGAATCAAACCTAAATAAATAGGAATCGTCAATTTCTGATTCTAAGTGGCCTAAAAATTCGCTCAAAGTGGGGCCATGTGCAAGCCAAATTATGGTTCCAGCTTTGAACATAGAGTAGTCCGGGTTGTTTCGGATGTAACTTGAGTTTCGGTGCTCCGAATTGGGTGATTAAAATTGGAGAAGAACCCTTAGCACCTTAGCTTTAAAATATTACAAAGAGATAGTGCCAAATATGAAGTTATGATCCCGGAAAAATTAGTAATACAAACTGTTCTAGTGTAATCCAAGTAAACCGACTAGTTTGGCATGAAAATGCCATAACTTTAGTTTGGATGATCCAATTGGATTGATTCCAATTCCTAAGTAAAGTAGATTCATATAGGAATAAGAATATATGAATGAGGTGTGATTCCATAGACATCATACTTCACAAGAATATGAAGTGCCACATGTAATAGGCATGAAACAAGGAAAATGTAGAAAATGAAAAATGTATAGATGTGTTCATGAAACATGAAAATGATCATGGAAAATGAAAATGAAAATGAATTGAAACATGAATGTGAACATGAAAGGCAATATGTCATGAACACATAATGTGGTTAAGTGATATATGATTATTATCACATATAACCAGAAAATGATAACAAATGATAAGAATATACGAAATGGGTATACGTAAATGAATTTGTGAATGAGTATACGTGAATGAATACGTGAATGAGTAATTATGAATGAGTATACATGAATGAGTATACGTGAATGAATACGTAAATGAGTATTTATGAATGAGTTTACATGAATGAGTATACGTGAATGAATATGTGAATAAGTATATGAAATGAGCACATGAATGAGTATGTGAATGAATATATGAATGAGCATATGAAATGAGTACGTGAATGAGTTTATGAAATAAGTACATAGATTGGAGTATATCTTTGAAAAGATAATAAGAAAATGACTGCGGGAATTGAAATGTGATATTTAAAACCGAATCTAAGGTGAACGATAATAAGGACGGATTCATCAAACTAACTGGTCATAAATGTGAATTAATTGATATATCGAATGAATCGCCTGACGGGATGCACAAAACTGCATCCGCTGCGAAGGCACCCGGCCTTCCAATGTCCCACTTGGCGGGATGCACCAATCGCCATCCGCCGCGATGGCGTATGGCATTGAAGAAATGTCCCACTCTATGTGATGCACCACCGGCATCCGCCTTGATGACGTATGACATTTAATTGATACCACGGTCGGGATGCACCAAACGGCATCCGCCATGATGGGAGAATCGACAATGATACCAATGTACGATGCACCAAACGGCATCCTCGCGATGGGAGAACCGGAATATGTGATACCACGTGCGGTCGGATGCACGAAACAAAACTGGCTGCGACGGAGAATCGAATAATTGATACCACGTGTCGGGATGCACCAAACGGCATCCGTCATGATGGAAGAATCGAATAAATGATACCACGTGTCGGGATGCACCAAACGGCATCCGTCATGATGGGAGAACCTAATAAGTGATACAACGTGTCGGGATGCACGAAACGACATCCGTCATGATGGGAGAATCGAATAATTGATACCACGTGTCGTGATGCACGAAACGACATCCGCCGCGATGGAGAACAATAAATGAGGCTCACGCGGCGGATGCGCCAAACGGCATCCGCTGCGATGGAGAACCGGTCAGTGATACCACGTGTCGGATGTACCGAAACGACATCCGTCATGATGGGAGAATCGGTCGCTGATACCACGGCCCAGGATGACGGGAGAACCGACAAGTGATACCACGTGCCCGATGCACCAAACATCCGCATGATGGGAGAATCGAATAAATGATACCACGGCTCGATGCACCAAACAGCATCCGGGCTGCGATGGAGACTGACAGTAATACTCACATGTCAGGTACCTAAACAGCATCCACATGATGGGAGAATCAATTGTAAAATGTGTAGGCACATTACCGAATGATAATAAGGGCAGGATTCATTAAACGGAATCCGTCATAAATGTGAATTAAATAGTCAAAGTGAAATAACTAACATTGATGAGTGTAAATGGGATTTTTATGTGTATGTTTAAATCTCATAAATTGAATTGTGAATTGAATTATTGCATTGAAAATGCATGTTGTGATATGATAAATGATATGTAAAATGAAATCATGCGAAATGAATATATGAGTTTATGGGATAAAAAGGCATTATTTTGTAAATGCATGTTATTAAGGTGAACAGCATGGGTCTTTGAATTTGTAAATGGTCATGGGATCGCTCGAAAAGAAGTGCTTTCGCTTAATTAAAAGGTCTAAATGGAATAACATAAACAACATGTTTTGGAAAGATGATTGAAAACGCCTGAGTAAACCGCCAAATTTTTGATCCGCCAACCAGTCAAGTCGGTGATTCGGCCCCGCGACACTTTTTGAAAATAAAAATTTAATAAGATCGAAATAAATGTTTTGATTGAAAACGTTTATAAACCGCCCGCTGATCCGCCAACCGTCAAGTAGGGATCTTGGTCGACACTTTGAAAAATGAAAATTTAATAAAACGAAACTAAAAGGATTTAACTGCATCCCGCATCATGAAATGTAATTGTTAAAGGGAGTTGATTAATGGCTTCTACTGCGATAATGATAAGAGTCTAATATGTATTGGTATTAGTTTGATTTGACTCTGTATGAATTTAATATGACTTGATCTATTCTGAATTGCCATTGTATACGTATAAGTTTACTTTGAATATGATTTGATCTATCAAACATGTAGTAGATATGAGTTACAACCTATAAAAGACATGACATGGGGAAGTAATATGAACAAGATAATGATAAGGAATCTGAAAAGAATAAAATCTACATGTATAATATGAGATGAGTTAGAAGTCACATAAGAATAGGCTTCGTTATATGCATAAGTAAAAGTAAAATGTAAAAAGATAGTGACGGCTACTTGTTATTGGTCGTTATCGTCTATATGTCTCAATTGGGTTTAAAGCCTAGTACGTTGCTCAATCCGTGTAGGTAATCGAAGAGAGAGAAGAGTTACTGTGACATTCCACACCGCTGGTACGGGCCATCTCGTAGATGTGCCTCACCAAAGACCGTTCTCTCCGCAATCTCCGATGTCATTAGATATGTACATGTATAAGTACTGTATAAGTAATTGGGACTTAGCATATGTGTAGAGATTTTAATGGATACCACTCCTGGTAGTTCCTTTGTATATGTGAATGACTTTTAGTTATTACAAAATTATTTGTATACCCACAGTATAAGTTAAGCTCAAAAAAAGAAGAAAAATGATATGGTTTCGCACCTCGAAACAGTTCGGATTCTAATCAAGTTGGACCGGGAATCGAGGCGTGACACCCTTGCAGCATTCCCTTGTGAGATTGCATAATGGACTCCACTAAAGTGACCACCCGGGTACCCCGAAGGGTATCCGGCCGGTCTTTCTTAAATTGACCCACACTGCATACATCTTCTTAGCATTTTGTCTTCTAATCGCTCCTTCTTTCATGTCTAATAAAATTTTTTCAAGAGCACCCCCAAAGTTGATTTGATGCATCTTTCTTCGTGTTTCCCCCTATGGCTTTATAACTTGATAACTTCATTTGTTTCACTTTTTGTATCTATTTTAGTTTCTCATTTCAGAAGCTATTTCTTGTTATTTTGTTCTTGGTTTGGAATGGTGCAATGTTTTACCTTTTTAAGATTTCTACTACCCCTTAACAATATTTGGGTCAGCAACTCCCATACCAGTTGGAATTAGGGTACTAGGTGTAGAACACCCCTAAGGAATTAATTACTTAAGGTAAGCAGGCTACAAGGCGAAACTCACTCCTCTTTAAAGCTTACATATTTTTTTTAGCTTCTCATTTTCTGTTGTGCACCTCTTTTTATACAACATTTCTCAATTGTTTTCCTTTCACATCCTTAATTCCCCTCCATTTCAATTAAAATCTGTACTCCCCCAAACTTATCCTATTGATCATTTTTGCTGCACTAATCTATAGTTTTGGGTAAATTCAGGGTTCTTTACTGTAAGGTAAGACTTAAGGAATATTTTAGGCTCTTCTTTGTGGCTTTGATGATGAAAATGACATTTAGGTTCATTCAATGTACTAAAGTGTATGCTTAATAGCATATCAAAGGGTAGGCTTTTGAAAGGCCTAAATTGTCCAAGGATGACCTAAATCATTTCATGCTGGTTGTAATGTCTAGTATTTCGCCTTGATTAATAATACAACAAGTTCTAGGACCTTTTGAGATTGACTGTTGATAAGTGGAATAAGGTGTTCCTAACCCAAGCACAATTAGTTTTTCAAGTTACTTATGGCCAAAGTGTTAGTTTAGTCATTTTCTGAATTATAATGTTCAATCAAACTAGAATTAAAAGCCTTATTAACATTGCTCTCAATTTCATTTTTTTTAGAATCTAAAAATTTTAACCTATCTATCCTTGACATCACAACTTAAAATCTTGTAATTATTCAGCCCATTTGCATTTCAGAGCTTTTCCTTGTTATCTTTTCATCTCAGTAGTTATGCATTTAGTGCAACTGAAATCTCAGTTATTCAAGAACAAACCACAAACTTCAGATTTTTTATAGATTACAGATATGTAAACTTAAAGGAACATAAGAGGAAGAAGAGAAAATTTGCAAATAAAATTTAGAAACTGATTTTTATTTATAGAGAACATAATTACAATGATGGGATTCCAAAATAGAGCAAGATAGAGAAAGAGAGAGAGATAGAGTTCATTTCTTTCTCCTTTTGGTATTTGGAGGGTTTGAGGTTCACTTGTTCATATTTATTTGTAGCATTTGGAGGGAGTGAAATCAGGGATTGGGGTTTGAGGACTTGCAGTTGAGCTATATTCTCCCTTGTTTAGGAAGTACCACTCTTAAGTTAGAGCATTTTGTTTGATTAGCTCAGTTTGTCTTGACTTAATTGAGTTCAGGGCACTTTCAAATTCACTCTGGGCTTAATACATCTTTTTCATGTTTTGGTTCACCAGGTCATTGCTCTATGTCCATAGTTTCTTCCTGTAGTTTAGAGTGGACTCTAGTTCTTCATCCCTTTTATGGATGGTAGCTTTGACTTATGGTGTTCTTTATATAGATACCCAAATGCTTTTTCTATTTGGAGCATGTTCTGCTCCATCTCCTTTTCCCTACCTTCCAAGATTTTCAACAATTCCTGGTCCCTCTTTAATTGTTCAGTGATGAATGCCTTCTCCCTCTCTCTGAGCTCAATCCTCAAGGCTCAATCCCTTTCAGCCAACTCTTCTCTCCACTCACTGTCCCTTTGCTGGAGTGCTGCTGTCAAATTATCATCATTATTTTCTAGCTCCCCTTCAAAGTGTGTTTCTCTTCACCTAAGCTCCTCCTTGAGCTTTTCAACCCTGCCACTCATTTCATTTCTCATCTCTTTCAATAGGATAAATAGCTCATGGTTGCTACTTTCTTCACTTGTAGCTTTTCTCTTCCCTCTACTTTTAGTTTTGATAAGTGGAGTTACTGTCTCTTCTACAGTGGTAGGGTAGAGCATTGGTTGCTCTGTATAATCTTTGAAACCCTGACATTCTTCATTTTCAAACTCTTCCTTAGCCTTTATTACAGAGAATGTTTCTCTAGGTTGTTCTTTATTCACTATTTTCCTCTTTTTGATTCTCTCTACCTCTTCCTCCTCTATTGGAGTTTTGAGGACTCCAGTGAGAGTGAGAGGAGAGACTTTTGGGAATTTCTCCTTTGCTTCACTGAATGTAACACCCCCTTGATACATAGCAGAGTGATGAAGAAAGGGTGGGGGATGTTCCTTGAGAAATTATTCTCAGTATAGTCTAAGATGGACTGTTCCATGATTTTTCCCCATATTAAAAAAATACCCCTTTACCAGTGTATACAAGAGTATTGCATGGTCTTGTCTCACAGTTGAGACATGTTTTGAGGGTGTGAAAATAGAGTTAATAAAATAAAACCAAACCTTGTTTGCTTAAGTCAAATCACCCCAGTCGATTTAGGCATTTCGAATGGTCTTGATTCTTTTCCACCATCTTAGACCATTCTTTAGCTCCTTGGCAACTACTCATCTCCTTGCAATCGCCCATTATTCTAAGCTTCAAGAGTTGGGAGATGATCCTTTCCTAAGCAGATCCATCTCCTCGACGTAAAGACGTGCCTTTCATCTTGCCCAAATTTCAAGGTAAACCTTGACTATCGCCCTCTTTCGTGGTTCCATGTGTTGGCTTACTATCTCCCAGCTTCTTTGTTCCACTTCCTCCTTGAATGGAGACCCGAGCTATTTGAAGCCTTTATCTTCCACATACCCCTTCTTGGAGAGATGCTTCTTGAAAGCCTCTTCTCCATTGTTGGAGTAGAAGGACCTGGTCTCTCCCGCCTTTATTTCACCTCGTCCCTTCAAGAACTAATTCTCAAGAGTACTCTTGGTTCCTGTCTCTCCTCCCCTCTCTCAAAAAAACTCTTACAACGCTTCCTATCATCAAGGGTATGAGAGCCAGGTCTCGACATTGCTCGCTCTGAGATTTGGAGAAAGATAGGATTAGGAAGCTTGAGATATTTGATTTGAATTTGAAAATCTCCACGAAGTGTATCCTTATATAGGTAGGCTGCCCTAGTTGTGATGTTGCGACATTAGAGTTGTGATGTTGCGACATTGAATTGATGTTCTAAGTGACTTAGTGCAATGTCACGACATTAGAGTTGTGATGTCACGACATTGACTTGATGTCGCGACATTGGATATTTAATGTCGCGACATTGCGTTTGCTTTCTTATTAACTTAAATCGATGTCACGACATTAGAATTTCGATGTCGCAACATTAAATTTTAATGTCGCGACATTGCAAGAATGTTAGTCTTGATGCCTCTTTTTTATAACTGCGATGTCGCGACATTGCATGTCGATGTCGCGACATTGGGGAAATTTTTTGAACCAGTATCGCGACATTGCAGTCGATGTCGCGACATTGAGAAGGGGTTTTCTTTTTTTAGAAAATTTTTACTTGTTTAACCCATTTTATTTCTGCAAATTCAGTTCATGCTTGTGAATATGAGTATTTCAATATTGAGGAATCTCTATTCAAGTACGAACAGTAACACTCACAACTATGCAACAAAGGAACAATGAAGCTACTATGTAATTTCTAACTCAGATAAATTACACTCCCCCAAACTTAGTATATACATCATTTTCAAAGAATAAGTAATGGAAGTAGACTCCCCTTTGTAGTCAACTCTACATAACTCAATTTGGTGGGAGTTGCTTCAAAATGACTTCTCACACTTCCTCGCAAATCTCATTATCGTGAAATTTAACAACATTTGATTACATAGGTTGCAAATAAATTCTAAAAAAACTATTCTACCAAATAAACTATCCAAAACACATCGAATTAAAAAAAAAAAAAATCAAATTTGCTTGGGTTGCCTCCCAAGTACTTGCTCATTTTTATGTCTTTAGCTTGACTTTATTGCAATGTGTTATCTTTTTAGCAATTCTTTTGATCTCTTCAGATCAAATCTGGGACTGTTCTTCATTTGGTCTTCCTCCCAAGTAATGTGTAAGCCTCTTACCATTTACTTTGAATTCAACTCTAGAATTGGTTTTCAGTGTTACTGCTCAAAAAGGGGTAACTACAACTACCATGTATGGATAACTCCACCTTGACTTGTGTTTTCCTGGAAAAAGTTTGAGCCTGGAATTGTATAGTAGGACTAGCTCTCCTACTTTGAACTCTTTCCTCAGAATCTTCTGATCATGGCACTTTTTAGTCTTATCTTTGTAGATTCTGGCATTATTATAAACTTAATTTCACAGCTCTTCCAATTCATTCAATTGGAGTAGTCTCTTCTCTTTAGCAGCTTTGAAATCACAGTTCAGTTTTTTGATTGCCCACATAACTTTATATTCAAGCTCAAGAGGGAGATGGCAAGGTTTTCTAAATACTAATCTGTATGGGGACATTTCAATAGGAGTTTTATAAGTAGTCTTGTAAGCCCATAGTGCATCATCTAGCTTTATTGACCAGTCTTTCCTATTAGTTCTTAATGTCTTTTCCAATATGTTTTTTTATCTCCCTATTGGATATTTCTGCTTCTCCATTTGATTGAGGGTGATATGTCAATCCCATAACATGTTTGATTTCATATATGCTCATGAGTTTTGAAAACAACTTGTTTGCAAAATGGATTCCCTCATCACTAATGATTGTCCTTGGGGCTCCAAATCTGCTTAAGATATTTCTTTGAATAAACCCCACAACTGTATTGGCATAATTTCTTGGATAAGCTATAAATTCTACCCATTTGGATACATAGTCCACAACTAGGAGAATGTACTGATTTCCAAATGAGGGTGGGAAAGGTCCCATAAAATCTATCCCCCATACATAAAAAAATCTGCGCCACTAGAATCCCTTGAAGAGGCATTTCATTCATTATGTTTATATTGCCCATTCTCTGACATCTATCAATATGTTTAACCCATTTAGAATAGTCTCTGAATAGAGTAGGCCAGTAAGAACCTGATTGGGGAATTTTTTGGACTGTTTTGTCTCCTGCAAAGTGCCCTCCATATGGTGATGCATGACACTTATCAATAATTCCACCTTGCTCATCTTCTACCACTCATCTTCTGATGATTTGATCTACCCTTCTTTTAAACAACAATGGGTCATCCCATATATATACTCTAGCATTAGTTATCAGCTTCCTTTTCTACTGGTAGCTGAATTCTAGTGGCATAATTCCATAAGCTAAATAATTAACAATATTAGCATACCAGGTAATTGGACTGATACCTGAAAAAGATGCTCATCAAGTAAATTTTCTTCAATTTATGTCACTCTTTCCTCTGTAATAAGCTTCTCTAATTTTGACAAGTGATTAGCTATCACATTGTCACTCCTCTTCTTATCCTTGATTTCTAAATCAAATTCTTGCAGTAGTAATACCCACAAGATTAGTCTTGGTTTGGTATCTTTCTTCGCCATTAGATACTTAATTACTGCATGATCAGTGTGTATGATACATGGGACCCCAATATATATGGTCTAAAATTTTCACAATCAAAACCACTCACATCTCATTTTCAATACAGTAGTTCTTTATGCCTCAATAGCGTTTTCCTGGCTTAGTATATTGCTTTGAAAATTTTCTCTGTTCTTTGTCCTAAAATTGCTCCTATTGCATAGTCACTTGCATCACACATGATTTCAAACTCTTTGTTTCAGTCTGGAGTTGCCATGATGGGAGCTATAACCAATCTGGATTTTATTTCTTTAAATTAAGACCAAGAAGCGTCATTAATTCAAACTTGGCATCCTTTTCCAACAGTATGCATAATGGTCTAGAAATTTTTGAGAAGTCTTTGATCAATCTTCTATAAAATCCAGCATGTCCCAAAAAACTTCTAATCCCCTTGACGGTATTAGGTGGCATTAGAGTTTCAATTATAGAAACCTTAACTTGATCAACTTCTAGCCCAATTGCAGAAATTTTATTTCCTAGGACAATTCCTTCTATTACCATGAAATGACATTTTTCCCAATTCAGAGCTAAATTCTTGTCTTGGCACCTTTGAAGTACATTCTCTAAGTTTTTCAAGCAATGCTCAAAACTGGATCCATATATTGAGAAGTTATCCATAAAAATTTCCATAGCTTCTTCCACCAAATCTGAGAACATGGACATCATACACCTTTGGAAGGTGCCAGGAGCATTAAATAATCCAAATGACATCCTTTTAAAAGCAAAGGTGCCATAAGGACATGTAAAAGTAGTCTTCTCTTGATCCTCAGGGGCAATGGCAATTTGATTATAACCAGAATATCTATTAAGAAAATAGAAGTAAGGGTGTCTAGACAAACTGTCTAGCATTTGATCAACAAAGGGCAAAGGATAGTGATCCTTTCTGGTTGTTGTGTTCATTTTTTTTGTAATCAATGCACACCCTCCATCCTGTCACAACTCACGTTGGTATCAATTCATTATTCTCATTTCTAATGACTGTGAATCCACCCTTTTTGGGAACCACATGAACTAAGTGATTAGTGCCCAAAAGGTGCTATTTTGAATCCTATTTAAGATAGGTTTTGAGTGCTTTTTGCGCACTAATCATATCAATTACGTCAATTGTCGTGTGCATGTCCACTTAGTGTTTTTGATTTGTTTTCGAGGTTGTTTTGGATAGTTTTGCAGGTTTTTGCATGCCTCGGCCATTTAGCTCGAGTTCGATATGTGCTGAATGCTGAAGATTGGAACTACTTTCAACCATCAAAAATGAAGGAAACATGAAGTGGTTTTGAAGAGCAGTGGATGCAGTGAGCAAAGCAGGAAGCATGAGCAATCCCAAGATTTTCACTATGATTGCTAAAATTTCGCTGGGATTGCGAAAATTTCGCAATCATAGCTAAATTTAAATCCTGTGCTTAAATTGAGAATTTTCGCTAGGTTACTTAAATTTCGCCGCTTAGCTAAATTTATCGTGCCTAGCCTCTAAAATTCCACCCCGCTATCTCACCACAATTCTCGCTAGGTTAAGCGAAATTCTCACTAGCCAGCGAAATTCAATCGTTGATACTAAAATCTCCCACCTCGCTATCTCCGCAGAATCGCTAAGCTAGCTTAGTTTAAACTCGCTAGGGCTAGCGAAATTTTCGCTATGCTAGCGAAACCTCCTACATACAAATTGTCGCCTCGTGATTTTGTATATTTGATCCCAAACGACTACGTTTTGATGTATTACCATTATAGCCCTTATGTAATTTCATATTTTAGGTGTTTTAGTATTTTCACACTTTAGGTTGTACTATATAAACCCCCACAAACTTGTAACCCGAAACAACTTTTCATTTTATAAAGTTTCCCGCAGCTTTCCTTTTAGGGTTTCATTTGCTCTCTTCTCTCTCCTCTTTCTTTCATTTTCTCGGCTGCCAAACACTCCCCTCGAGGATGATAACTCAAGGGATGCTTGGCTAAGCCCATAGCCTTGAAGCAGGAGGGACATAGCTTGGTTTTGGGGCCGCCGCAGTTGTCCTCATGCTTTGATTGTTACAGGTATGGCATTTATGGTTCCCAGCTTTCTAAACTAGGGTTTAATGCCATTTAATGTCATTCCCTTGGTCAATACTTGTCATGCTTTAGGGTTCAGTGCATGCTTAATGCTAGATGCACTGACATCCTTTAGATGCCATTTATGAGCCATTGAAATGAGGTTGAGTGCTAGGTTTTTAAACTGAATGGGACTTTGAATGCATAATACCCGTGGTCGACTGGGCCAGAGTGGTTCTAGGGTTAGGATTTATAGCTACACACAGATCCGGTTTTGGCTTTGACTTTATGTCACTTGCCATAATGCGAGGAAATAACCCGAGGACACTTCATTAGCCCCATGTTATCAAGCTAGTGACCTAAACCTTCAAGGTTACCATTTCACACTTCACTTTGCCACATGCGAAGTCGCAAACAAACAACCCTCACTGTTTTGAACCAAATCCAGAAATCCAAACATAAAGCCTCACCATTTTCAAACACTGATGCGAATCATTCATGGGATGAAAACCCATCCCCGTGTTCGACCCTAGATCATTATGCCGCAAAGAGCTTGACTACGCAAGAGGGAACTAAGGATACAAATATTGTTGATTCCGAATCACCCTATCGTGGCACGAATCACTAAGCTCACCTAAGGGATGTTTGAGATTGCATAAATAAACCCTGCATTCAGCCATTTCAATACCTCTTTTCTAACAACATCTTTCATAATTGGGTTCAGTCTTATTTGATGTTCAATTGATGTTTTTGCATTCTCCTCCAAGAGGATTTTATGAATGCAAATTGAAGGACTGATTCCTTTCAAGTCTTCTACTGACCAAGCTATGGCTTATTTATATTTTTTGAGAATTCTAATCAGTTTTTGCTATTTTTCTACTATCAAGTCAGCTGCTATGATTACAGGTTGTTCTCTTTCAGCTCCTATGAAGGCATATTTTAGATGTTTGGGTAACTCCTTAAGAATTAACCCTTTAGAACTTTTTTCCACTTCTTGTTCCTTCTTTTACTGCTGCTTGACTTTTCTGCATCGATTTATTTTAGACCGAGTACTGTTTCTTTAAATTAAATACTGGAATTAAGATATTCAACATTAAGAGCCTCAATATACTGGAAATTCATCTCATTGTCACTTATTAAATTCTGAATCTTACGATCATAAATCAATTCAAGACTGATGGGAATTACTTGTTTTACAATCTTACATTCAACATTGTCAAAACCAGGCCATTTCAATCTTTGATTAAGATTGAAGTGTACTTCTTCCTTCCCCACTATGAGAGTGAGCTCCCATTTCTTTACATCTATCAAGGCAGCTCTTGTTGCAAGGAATGGACTTCCCAGCAACAATGGCACTTGTTTATCTTCTTCCATATCAATCACCACAAAATCCACAGGGAAAATAAACTTCCCTACCTTGATCAAGGATTCCCTCTAGTTAAGCCATAGTTTTGTTTTCCATGTGAAGTTTTATAACTGTAGGAGTAAGCTCCCCCAAACTTAGCTTCTTCACAACAGATAGTGGCATCAGGTTGATACTTGCTCTAGAATCACACAATGCTTTTCCAAATTCATAATTTCCTTTGGTAGAGGGAATGGTGAAGCTGCCTAGATCCTGCATCTTCATTGGTAAATGCTTTTGAATCACAACACTACAAGTGGCTGATAGGCTCCCAACTCATTCTTCATCACACTTCCTCTTCTTGCTCATAATTTCTTTCATGAACTTGACATAATGAAGCATTTGAGCTAATGCCTCAGAAAAAGGAATATTTATCTCTATCTTCTTGAACATGTTCAAGAATTTAGAGAATTGAACATCCATCTTTGATTTCTGCAGCCTTTAAGGGAATGGAATTGGAGGCACATAGACTCTCACCTCCTATTTCTTTTGTAGTTTTCCTTCCTCAACTAGCTGCTTCTGCTGCACCATAGATTTTCTTCTTTCTTTAGTGAATTTTGAACTGTTCTGCTCACTTTCTTTTCCAGCTTCTATTTTCTCTTTTTCTTCAGTCATTTTCTTGTCATCTTCATCTCTTTTTTGTAATTCTCTGCCACATCTTAGAGTAATTACCATATAGTCTTTAGGATTCTTCTTGGTGTAACTTGGGAAGGAATCCAAGGACTAATTTTGCATTGATAAGGCCAGCTACCCCACTCAAGTCTCTAGATTCTTTAGAGATGCATTGGTATTGGCCTGAAACACATTTCTGTTTGCCTGGAATGCTGCTAGCTTAACAAAATTTTGTTCATGAATGTTCAGCAGGCTTTTGTTCTCTCCTATGAAGATCAGCATCTGCTCCTTAAAAGACTAGAACCTCTTCCTCGCCTTGGTTCTCGCCCCTTATTGCCTTTGCTACCGCGCCTCTTGGAAACCTTATGGCAAGGCACACTGATGAAATTCGCACCGGTTCGGGGACCACGCCGCACTCCACTTCCATAGGAAAAATTTTCATTGTTTCTTAATGTAAAAGTGTAGTGGGTAGGAAGGTTGTTGTTGAGCTTGAAATTATAGCTTTTGTTGGCACTCACAAACTGAGCCTCCTCCACCTGATAGGGACCCTCATGAGCAAGTCCCTCACCAGTCATGCATTTCATCTCTCCTCATTTTATATTCCCACTATATTTGCTAAATGGCTTCTCATTTCCTGAGTGCTCATCTTACTTATCAACACATCCAACTTTGCTTCAATTGCAGTCATCTTGTTCCTTGAAGTCTTAGTTGGAGCTCTATAGTTTCTTTTGACCAAATCTTAAATAAGTTAGTTGGCCTCTTCAGCACTCTTTCTCTTGAATGCTCCATAGCAGGTTGCATCTATGAAACCCTTTGAAGAGCAATTCATTGCATGATAGAAAATGTCGATTTGAGTGATTTGATCAATCCCATGCATTGGACATCTCTTCAGTTGTTTCTTGTACCTCTCCCAAACATTGTAAAGGGTTTATTCTTCTCCTTACTTTAAGGCTATAATCTCTCTTCTTCTCTTTGAGGTGAGGGTTGGTGGGAAAAACCTCTCCATAAAAACTTTAACCAATTCCTCCCAGCTGTCAACTGATCCATATGGCATTGACTCAAACCAACTGGCTGCTACATCTCTCAATGAGAAGAGGAATAACTACAGCTTGATAATATTTGGATTAACCCCATTTAGTTTGATAGCGTTTGCCATTTTGAGAAATCTTTCTAGGTGCTCATTGGGATCCTCATTGGGATGCCTTGTAAATTGATGTTGCTGCACCATGGTGATTAGTGCAGGCTTAAACTCAAAGTTATTGGCCTGAATGGGTGGTTGCCTTACAATTGAGTACTCATTTATGATGATTGGCCTCCAAAAATCTTCCATTGTCCTTTGTCTTTGAGGCCTTTTTGTTGTTGGCTCTGTTAGTACATGCTGATCAGTCCCTTCTTGCTTTGCCATAGCTACTACTTCAGCAATTCCCACTTTCTTCAAATTTCTCAGTGTCCTTTCCAACTTAGTGTCTAGTGGCAACAATTCTGCTTCTGGTCTTCTATGCATGTAATAACTTCCTGAAATGGAAATACATTGAGATCAAGTGAGATCAGTAGACCAAATAAATATATTATAATGTGCTTTCATAAAAGATCAGTAGCTAAGTCTATTATAATGTGCTTTCATAAAAGATCAGTAGCTAAGTCATCTACTGCAGTTAAAACTAAATTTAAAATTTTTTGATAAAAGTGAAAAGAAAAATGTCCAAACTATAAATTTTCTTTTTGGCAAGAATATCGATCTTTAAACTTTACTTTATTTCAATCCTCAACAACGGCGCAAAAAACTTGATGAACTGATTTTTAACATAGACGAAAATTTGACAAAGTGATTGACTCAGATCCTAGAGATTATTCAATCTTTAGCAGTGATAGGCCGAAAGTGTGATGTGTAAAATGTATATGCCTATGCGCGCAAGTGCACGCGTCGTATCAAGTAATACAGTGTACCTAAGTACGGATATCGATCCACTGGGAAAAGTGCTTTGATTACTAAGTTTAGCCCTTGAATATTATCTGGACGTAAACTTTGAGTGACAAATTAACTAATGTGTGAGATTAAACCAATGTAATTTATCTTAGTAATTTACTGTGTTGTGGAGACTAGGGCTCTGTCTCCCCCAGCCACTTCTGATGGATTACTACCTAGAAAGATTACTATTCAATCTATTTATGACTCATTGATGAAAGAGTGATCGTGCCTACGAGATACCCTCTCTCGAGGTGTATCCGCCTATCTCGCTAGCAGGGTTGAGTGTATCTCTACCCCAACCCAATGCTCCGAAACGCTTAAATGTTCTAACCTTAATCTCTACTCTTGGAATTAGGATATCTCTATGTACCGAATTGACCAAGGGTCGCTCTATTCAGATCCCTGGGCATCCTCATCTCTCGATCTTGGATACCCAGCAAAATCATGCCAATGTTGGCCAGACATCACATGTATATAAATCACATATATAGAGCAGATACTAACAAGTCATAAATAACTTAATAATATAAAATCCAAATCTTTAATCCATGCAATCGTGGATTGTGTTCAAACAAAGTCTCTAGATATGAATCTAGAACATACTGGGCGTAATTACACATGTAATCAATCTATAAAACATCCACAGTTTTATCATAAAAGAAGAAAAATACAAAAGTAGGTCTCTTCTCCGTTGATCTGGGTCGCTGCTGCTTTGCTTTTCGTGCCCTTGTTCGTACGTTCTTCGATCCTCCTCGATTTCTGGTCCCTTTTGCTTTTAATGATGGTGAGGTAGAAATCGCGCTGACGTCGCAACGTTGAGGCGTCACGACGTTGGCCACTTGTTGACTTCCTATTTTTGTTGACCCAACGTCGCGACATTGGGACGTCGCGACGTTGGGACGTCGCAACGTTCTTGCCAGCTTTCTGCCCTTCTTCTCTTTGCTCAAAAATGATCTTAAAAATTACCCGTTCCACCTGCTATTCACACAAAATGCAAGAATAAGATATCAGGCTATAGAAATACGTATTTAACTGTAAAATTAAGCTAAAACCATAAGATAGACGCGGGTATGCATGAATGTTTTAGGCACTCATCATACCCCCAAACTTAGCTTCTTGCTTGTCCCCAAGCAAGAACTAACTCTAAACCGGACACATACACCCTACATACTATAACCTAACACTAAGATTGTGATGCACATGCTGATAGACGAAGGATCGAAATGGACCGACTCACCACTCTTGCCTTTTTGTTTGAATTTCAGGGGATCCGTAAGGGTATTCGACTTTAAAAAGAATTCATTTGAACTCGTTGCAGTTGACAAGCGCCTCAACCTTTGAGGTATTCAATAGCCTTTCCCAAGGACCCTATGTGCATTGAATAAATGACCCAGGCGTATACCCTTGGCCCGACGCCCAAACTTGAGTTCAACTCACCTAATTGGGAGAATCTAACTACAGAAGGATAGGAACGCACCGTTTGTAGTCATTAACATACCTACGCATAAAAGAAAAAAAAAAACTAGTGCCCGTACGTTTATGCTAAGTGTTCATGTAGCGGGGATTAGTTGGTGACTCATGACCAGTTGGTTAAGGGCACCAGGCATTTAGTTCCCCTCGAACATCACCACGAACACTCAACTAAACCTAAGGGCCCTAAGCAGTGGGAAACTTCCATCTTCTATCCCCTATAATCTGGGCAAGCAGTCACGACTTCGCCAAATAAGCCCAGTGGCATCGAGCCTTGAAAGGCCCTCGATTGTGCCCGGGATTCCGATTAGAATCCCACCTATTCTCGCTCCTATGGTTCTTCCTTTCCTTTTTCTTTTCTTTAAATAACTCAGCCTGAAGGCAACTCGTTTTATTTAGGTGTCCCATCACTTTGGTAGTTTAGAGACTCCTACATCATGAACCTAGTGTATCGAGCCTCGCGCCTGTGCATACTCTAGAGGTCATCTATGTGTGAGTGTGATAGGCTCGTTGAGAAATAGTTTCTTGAATATATCCCGGAGGTGATTCACTTTGCCTCCTTACCTATTAAACCTGAAATTCCCGAGCATCTAACACCTTATGAATCCTTTCTGAAGTTATACTCTGTTTGTCCATGATGATAGTGGACTCGGTCAAAATAGATCCTCGACTCTCAATCATGGCATCACGCACACACTACTTAAACACTCTCAACACCAAAACAGAAAAAAAATGACAAACCATAGAAAAAAAAAACTTAAACTAAACACAGGACTCGGCATACTAAAATAACCAAACATAAACTAAACCTAACTAAAGAAGGAGACACGAAAAGGAACTGACCCAACACAAGACTATACTAATCTATCAAAACCCAATCACCACCCACACCCCCCCCAAACAGATGTGTCCAAAGGTCCCCACTCGCCATAAAAGAATAGGAGAGGGTAAAGAAACTTCCCAGACTGCTGCCACCCACAGGCCCCGGTGTCTCGTGGAGGCGAAGATGAGCAAGTCGGGTCTCGAAGGGATTGATTTCGTAGAATGGTCTCCTGGTTAGCTAGGACAGTATGCATGTCAGCGCGGAGTGCCTCCATATCCTAGGTAATGAGGATTCGGTGCTCATGGATCTCATCCTAGAAATCATCGAAATGGTCAATAAATGCGAAAGTAACGGTCCTCGAGATCGAGGTCAGACTAGGAGGGGGCCAGGCCGAGGCCTACCAGGCGGTGGTGGGTGAGTGGAGGACTACCCAGCGTCACCCTGGGAATCGCCCGAGTGTCTAAAACGAGCCTGATACTCGGAAAGCTCATCCTCGTCCGAGGGTTCATTTCCTGAGTCATACATTCCCTCAGGTCATGGTACACCCGGTTTGTCATGCTTTACCATGATGGCTTTAATAGGGTGTATCCATGCCTCATTGTCCTCTAAGGGCACCCCGACCCGCTGGCATAGACTGTATATGAGAAAGGGGTGCCCCAGGTTCATTTTTGCTTCCCGGTTATGGAGGGTGGCATCCTCGATAACCTGCCCAACATCGAAGGGTATGTCCTAGATGATGGTGTAGTTGAGCAGGGCACGCTTGGTAGTCACTTCACACATGTTCTTCGTCGGAATGAGACGCGACGTGATGAAGTGGTGCCATACCTTAGGAATATAGGACAAATGTTTGGCCTTGAAGTGTGAATTCCACAAGCTCCTTCACCATTGACCTTCCACTCACCCCGCCTTATCGGTCGGACCCTATGACCCTGGGTAGTCCGGTCGCCATAGAGCCGACCAAAAGGCTCCGGGGGGACCGGTTCAAGATTATAGAATTGGTTGATAGGATCACAAGGCTGAAGTCTACCAACACACCACACACCCGGACCTTTTTGGCGACATAGAAGGCGTAGGTCAAGGACTTCAGACCACACTGCCTCATAGATGGACTTAGGTGGTTGGCATAGCGCCCACCATCCCTTAGTAGCAATGGTCTTAAAAAAGAAATCGTCGGGGTGGTGGAAGCCCTTTTCTTTGATGAAGGACCGATTTTTACAAACAGTGCCAAACCGATCAGTGTCACCCTCATTGACAAACTTGGTGAGGTCGAAATTTGGAGTCGGGTCCTCATTGGCCCGACCCTGTTTAGCGGTCAATTTTTGCCGCTTCCCTAACTTAGGTGTAAAGAGTTGGGCTAGACCTCCTAATCACCAAGGGGCGCACTAGGGCCGAATGGCGCAGAGGAGCCCACTCCCAGGTGACCTTGACAAATGATCGAGCACCTAAGGTGCACAATGGGAACGCAGGCTAGAATGGCGACAGGGAGACTACCACGACCTCTAGGTGCACCTAATGTGCCTGTATGCGCTAACAAGACCGAACTGTGGGGACTAGACGGTACCGAGCCACCAAAATGCCAAACTCACCGGGAGCCGACAAGGGCAGGGGTTAGGGCACCACTGAGTTGTGAGGGAGGCCGGAGACAGGGGTGGAGAGGGCTGACGATGGAGTGCTAAGGCTGGTAGTGGGAGAGGCAACAAGGTGGTCTGAGGCGAAGACAATGGAGGTGTGGGAGGGTTCCAGCAGGGCTGGGTGTGGGTAGGACAAAAACTGACAAGGCTTCTAGGCATAAAACAGGTGCAATGTCACGACATTCGTGCTCAACGTCGCGACGTTCCCGAAGGTGAAGCAGCCAATGTCGCGACGTTGAGATCCAAGGTCGTTAATGCGGAAAGAGAGGGGTGTTAAACCAACGCCGCGACGCTCAATCCAACATCGCGACGCTCTGTAGAGGCGAGAACAAACGCCGCGACGTTGATCCCAACGTCAGCGACGGCACTGGAAGCCGCGACGTTGAGATCTAACATCGCGACATTCCTGGGGGTTGAATTGCCAACATCGCGACCTTGAGATCCAACGTCGCGACATTCATGAGGCTTGGTTTTTCATGGTTCAGGCAACGTCGCGACGTTGAGAGCCAACGTCATGACGTGACAGAGAAGGCCAAAATGCAAAATTTTCAACAAGGTTTTGAGGTATGAGAAAAAAAAACCCCCCTAGAGCAATTTTTTTTTTTACCCCTTCAAACTTCTGAACTGAGTTCCTCGAGTAGATCCTCCACATTAATTTCTGTCTCGGGTCCTGAAAACAGACAGCCAAAAGAAAACCCCGATTACGGAAAGAGATAGAAAACCAAACCAAAATTAAAACAAACAAACAAACTTAAACTATGAAATGAAAAATTTCAAGAAAAGCTTGGGTTTCCTCATAAGAAGCGCTTTGTTTAATGTCGTTAGCTCGACGGCCCTGAATCTCAATGTGCTCAGGAACCCGGGCATAAATGACTTCTTACTGTACTTCTTCTATTGTGGTCAATGAATTGGTATGCTTATTCGCATGGAACTCGCCCCCAAAGTACGACTTCAACCTTTGGGTGTTAACTTTGAATGTTCCTTTGGATGCAATCATCTCACTTCCTCCATGTGGAAAATTTGTCACAAATGAATATCCCACCATCTTGACTTTAATTTTTCGGGAAGGAGTTTTAGTCGGGAATTAAACAAGAGGACCTGTTGTCCCGCCTCGAATTCTTTCCTGGTAATATGTTTATCGTGCCAGGCTTTCGTCTTTTCCTTGTATATGCAAGCATTCTCATAAGCTTCATTATGAATTCGCCCAATCTACTCGTCGTAGCATCTCATTCTCTCCCATTTACCACTATCCATTTTCACCGAGTCGCCCCAAAGAGGCTCGATGCTCAAATTCCACTAGCAGGTGGCATGCTTTTCCATAAACAATTTGAAATGGTGACATACCCAATGGTGTTTTAAATGCTGGTCGGTATACTAAGAGTGCATCATCAATCTTTTTAACCTAGTCCTTCTTAGAGTTGTTGACTATTTTCTCCAGAATGGACTTGATTTCTCAATTCGATACCTCTGCTTGCCCATTTGTCTGTGGGTGGTATGCGAGGGATGTGCGATTTTGCACTCCATACATGTGCAAGACTTTGTTAATCATCTTATTGCAGAAATGAGTACCTTTATCTGTAATCAGTTCTCGGGGAGTGCCGAACCATGAGAATATATGGTTGCGAAGAAACTGGGCCACTACCATAGCATCATTAGTGCGGGTCGGTATTGCTTCAACCCACTTAGAGACGTAATCTACTGCCAGCAAGATGTACAGGTTATTAAAAGAAGGGGGAAATGGACCCATGACATCCATCCCCCATAAATCAAACAGTTCTACTTCTAGAAATGCTCCCCATTCGCTGGCATTTGTCGTAAGTGGATACAAACTGATGAGCATCCTTGAATAAGCTAGTCCAAAGAGGAAGCTACGATCAAGTAATTGGGTCGCTCTTCCTCGCCACGAATGCTCCCCACATGGTAAAGTGTGGTAGTTGTTCAGAATACTGTTCATTTCATCTTCGGGCACACATATCTTGATCACTTAGTCAAAGACAATGTTCCAGATAGAATAGGTTCCCAATACAGTTACTCAAGGTGCGAAGAACCTCTTTTTCTATTGATAGCTAAATTCTGAAGGGATCACCTTGGCCACAAAATAATTCACATAGTCTGCAAACCATGGAACCACCCTTTTATCTTCAATAGCTAAGAGCTGCTCATCGGGGAAGTCGTCATTCACATGGACTTCATCACTTGCCCCTTCTAACCGTGATAGATGATCTACAACTAGCCTCCTCTTCGTTCCCTTGCCTTTAATCTCCAAATCGACTCTTCAAGAAGAGAACCCACCGGATTAGTCCGGTTCAAGGCCCTTTTAGTCATCAAGTATTTTATGGCGGAATGGTCAGTGTGGACAACTACCTTGTTGCCAATCAAATAAGGCCTAAATTTGTCAAAGGCAAAGACAATGGCCAATAGTTCTTTTTCAAGCAGGTATAGTTCGCCTAGGCATCATTCAAGGTTCACTCATATATTAGATCACTCCGAATATTCTTTCTTCTACCACACCGCCCAATCGCATAGTCACTTGCATCACATATTAGCTCAAATGGAAAGGCCCAATCTGGTGCTACTACAATAGGAGCCGATACCAATTTATCTTTTAAGACTGAAAATGCGCGCATACACTGTGCATCAAACTCAAATGGTGTCCCTCGGACCGGTAAATTAGACAGCGGCTTTGCAATCTGAGAAAAGTCTTTGATGAAGCGTCTATAGAATCCAGCGTGACCTAAAAAGCTTCTTATGCTTTTTATAGATGAGGGTGGAGGTAATTTCTCAATTGCTTCAATCTTTGCTCTGTCTATCTCTATTCCTCTTGTAGAAATCCGATGCCCAAGTACAATGCCCTCTTGTACCATAAAATGGCACTTCTCCCAATTGAAAGTACAAGTTGGTCTCCTCGCATATGATCAACACCGAATCCAAATTTTCCCGGCACATTTATTTCAACAGCAACCACAGATCCTCCACTCAATTTTCTAAACCATGAAGATAAACAAACCAGTTAAGAAGAAGGTAAGGTGGTAAGGTAAGGTGGTAATTGAAAATAAAAGGGTGTAGAGGCAAAGGGAATAACTCACGGTAATCTGGGGAAGGACACAGCACAACACAAGGCCTCCCCCAAGGTCCCATAACTGAACAACGAGGCTTATGACCATCTTCCTCCAAACAAAATTCGATGGCGTACATGAAGGGCGGGCCCATTTTTTACGCGCCGCAGGCCATCCCAAGCATTTTTGTTGGCCCTAAGCACCCTCAATAACTTATCTTCCTTTCTATATCTATCGTGACTTAGAATGATCACCGGTATAAGTGGAGGTCACTTCGCCCCAAGATAAGCATGGGTTTCAAATGGCTACAGGTAATGACTTTGCTCCATCTTAGGTGGTTGTTCAACAGATGGCACCACAGCGCTTTAGCATTCCACTTAGAAGACTCATGCCAAAAATATTTCCTTTCTATCAAGCTCCCAAGGAATCCATCCATTTTACAAACTCTGCCTCTTCGGCCCATATCTCCCTAATCACTCGTACTAGGCTTCTGCTCCTCCATGATCAAAGAGACCACTTCGCTAGACACTATAGCGCCCTACTTCGCCTCCTCGTCATGAATCATGTATCACTTACTGATTAAGGCCCAAAAAGATTATTCGTTCTATTCGAGATAGGTTTGATGCATTTTGCACTAATCATATCAATTAAGCCAATTGAGGTGTTTAGGTCCACTTGGTATCACTTATGCCATTTCGAGGTTATTTTTGGTTATTTTATGTTTATAAAAGAGATCGTCATTTAAGTCTTTCAATTATATTTTAGATGCCAACCATGAAGATTGAAACTAGTTTCAGCCATCAAACATATCAAAATTCAGTGAAGAAATGAAGGCAAAGTGATGAAGAAAGGATGCAGTAGAGATGTTGGCATAGCAAAGTAATCCAGAAATTTCACGCATCATAAATTTCGCTGGATTGCGAAATTTTCTCAATCATAGCGAAAAATTTTGTAACCTAGCAGAATGGAGAGGCCTGCTGAAGTTAGCGAACTCCTCGCTATATAGCCAAAAATCACCGTGCCCAGCGAAATTCTTCGCCGACATCTCAAAATATTCTGCCACGGTAAATTTAGCCAGCGAAATTCACCGTGCATACGGTGCCTCAGGATTTCGCTATTCCGTACTCCCGCTAGGCTAGCGAAATTCCTCGCTAGGCTAGCTAAATTTTAGCTACCTAGCCAAATTCCTCCCCGCATAGCGAAATTCCTCGTCTCCTGTGAATTTTGTGTAATTCAACGCCAAACGACCTGCTTTTGCGTGGTATTACCACCTTACTCCTGTATGTCAAAACTTTAGGCTTTCTTGTAGTTTCACACATTGGGTGGTCTATATAAACTCCCATGGTTTTGTAACCCTAAGCAACCTTTTATGCAAATTTTCATTTTGTAAATAAACCCCGTAGCTTTCAGTTTGGTTTGCTTTTCTCTCTTCTCTCTCCTCTTTCTTTCATTTCTCTTTCTAGTTAATGAAACACTCCTTTGAGGATACGAGACAACCCTGCTGGATGTCAAGCCTTACAAATCCTTGAAGAGGAAGGTGGCTAGCTTGGTTTCAGCGCCTGCAGGCTGTCCTCATGTTTTAAAATGCTACAGTACTGCATTTATGGCTCTCACTTTTCAAATTAGGTCAATATCATTTAATGTCATTACTTCGCCAATACTTGCTATGGCTCAGGTACAAAGGTATACTTATTAGTTAGATACCTTTATTCTTTAGGGATGGTCTTTACGTAGCCATTAGATGAGGTTGAAAAGTCAGGGTTTCAAATCAAAGGATATGGATGCATGTGACCCGTCTCACTCAAATGTGAGTATTTCTAGTATTAGGTTTTCTGGAAGTTAAACAAAGATTCATGACTTGGACTATAGGTTGCTTGCCATAATGCGCAGGATATAACCCGAGGACACTGAGCTCATTCCATGTTATCAAGCAAGGTTGCAAGGTTAGTGACCTAAACCTTCAAGGTTAACATTTCACAATTAACTTTAAGCTTTTACAGTTATTCAGTAACTAAACACCCCCACTGTTTTGAAACAAAAATCCAAAAATCCAAACTAAAAGCTTCACCATTTTCAACACTGATGCGAGTCATTCATAGGATGAAAACCCATCCCGTGGCCTTCCACTCCTAGACCACTACGCCGCAGCAGCTTGACTACCAGAGGAGGAATATAGGAATATAAATTTTGTTGATTCCACTCACCCTACCGTGGCACGAATCAAATGGCGCCGTTGCCGGGGATGGTGCCAAACTACGACATGATAAGTTGGAAGGTACAGACCAACATCACAAGTGAAGGTGGCCTTTAACCCTTTTAAACCGATGTCAGAATTGCAAGTTTTCATCACTTCATAGCACTTCACCGCTTTTATTTTTCATAATACCAATTTTATGTTAGCTAACCCTAACCTTTTTGCCAAGCTTGTTTATGCTCTTTGTTGTCTCTAAAATTGTTTAACATGTGTTTATGCACCAGTGGGACAGAGACACTTCAGGTAGACTACAGAGAATCAGTACACCAACTACACAAAGTTGTGAAGTAAGTGTACACAGTGACACCATGGATCCTCTACCTGAAGAACAGCAGAGTCAACCAGGTACCCCAGTGAACCCAGCATCCATGAGGGATCACATCCACCCTCCTAGAGTTAATGCCCCATCATGCATCATACCTCCTACTGAAGAAGTAGCAGTGAGGCCCTATTTGGTGCCCTTACTCCCCACATATCATGGTATGGAGAATGAAAACCCATACACTCACATAAGGGATTTTGAGGAGGTTTGCACAACCTTTAAGGAAGGTATGATGGACATGGATTTATTTGCCGAAAGCAGTTCCATTAACCCTAAAGGACAAGGCCAAGATTTGGCTTAACTCACCAAGGCCCGTAACCATTAGGAAATCACACAAATCACAGTGCATTCTTAAAAATTCCTCTTCAAGGCTCATATAAGACCAACAACTAAGAGTACAAATTTACACCTTGCACCAAGATGGTGAGAGAGGCTTCCATCACCAGTGTTGGGAGAGATTTATGGAGACTATCAGTGCATGCCCACACCATGGGTTTGATACATGGATGCTGGTAAACCACTTCTATGGTGGTATGTCTCCTGCCATGAAACAGCTTTTGGAGACCATGTGTGGGGGAGATTTTCTGAGTAAGCATCCTGATGAAGCCATGGATTTTAAACTATGTGTTGAAACACTGGCAAAGGGCTGGATGAGCCAAACCCTAGAGAAATGGAAAAAATGAGGCTCCTAGCCAACTTTGCAGAGCGGGATGTATGCACCGTCGAGATATGGAAATGAAAAAGCCGTGAATTCCAACTTTAGCTAGAAGGTAGAGGAGCCAAGCGCAAACAGCCCATGAAGCGCAGCAGACTGACTAAAATCCCGCACAAGCCAAATACCGCACCACCCCAATCCCCTATCCACCCGCCAGACACAGTGCGTCCTAGCGGCCCCTTCCTGAAGGATTTGATGTCGACAAATGGCCGTAGTCACAGCCACCACAACCCAATGCCCATATATGGTAATACCGCAATTCCAATTGTAGAATCACCCTTAACCTCTCCCGGAAACCCAATCCCCGCCATGCCTGTGCCAAAACCACGCTTGTTCTCAAGTTCAACCACACAACCAATACATCATCCTCTTCTCCAAAGGAACAAGCTTTTCATTTTAAATTTGAGGTGGTGTAGTTTTGTGGAAGAACAAAGGGATCAATGTGCAACTGGCACAAAGGATTGATACTGTTGAGAGCACACTGAACAAGAGAATAGATGGGCTTGAGAGCAACCTAAATCAGAAAATTGATAACCTGCAGTATTCAATCACCAAGATCAATAAATTGCTGGAGGTACAAGAAAGAGGGAGGTTCCCTTCTCAAACACTGCCAAATCCAAAGGAAACCACAGGTAGGATCATCATCCAAGAATTGCGGAATGGATGAAGCGAAGGCTATAATCACCCCGGGTGACGGAAAAAGCTGATCGCCCATGCCTAAGCTTGTTGATGAAGCCAGGAAAGGAGAAGAAATGGAGCCAGAACACATTTTTTTTAAAGTGGATTCAATGAAGCACTGCATGCCACCTCCATTTCCACAGGCACTTAGAGGCAAGAAGAAGGCATCCCAGCAGGCAGGTATCCTAGAAGTCCTAAGACAGGTAAAGGTCAACATACCTCTTTTGGACATCATCAAACAAGTCCCTGCCTATGCAAAATTTTTGAAAGATCTTTGTACAATCAAGAAGGGATTAGGCATTGAGAAAAAGGCATTTTTTGACCGAATGTCGCATATAATCCAAAGCAAGAACCTACCAAATACAAGGATCTGAAGATCTCCCCACAATATCGCTTAATATCGTGGGACTTCAAGATAGACAAATCACTTCTTTGATCTTAGGCCAATGTGAACCTAACGCTTATACTGCGGTACAAGCAGCTAGGTTTAGGAGAGCTTAAACCTACCAACATCACTCTATCATTGGCCGATCGATCGGTAAAGATCCCTAAGGGGATAGTTGAGGATGTTTTGGTTAAGGTAGACAAATTCTACTATCCAGTAGATTTTGTAGTACTCGACACTGAACCAATAGAGAATGGGCCCAATCATGTGCCAATTATCTTAGGAAGACCATTTCTGGCCACTGCCAATGCAATCATCAATTGCCGGAATGGAGTCATGCAACTTACATTTGGCAACATGACATTGGAATTGAACATATTCCACTTGAACAACAAGCACAAGCAGGTAGAAGATGAAAATCAAGTGCTGGTGAAACGGCGCTTTCGATTGGTCGGGATGCGGGGAATCGGAATGACGGGAATTGCTACCGGGGAGGTAGCCAACGGGCGTAGTCTTGGTATTGCCATCATGCCACTACAGAACGTGCTCAGCTCAAATTCAATCGGTCGAACCAAGTCACCAATGGAGATCCGCACGAGAATCGGCTTAGGCCGCTGCCAGAAGTTGAGGAGATCATCCTCATAAACCACCTCCTTGAGGTAATTTTGTGACATTAGATTTGATTTGGTGTTTCTCAAAAACAAATTGCAGCCTAAATAATTTTTCTGCTATATTTTTAATTTGGATTAATTTCAATATTATAGCTATTTTAGAAGTCTCTTAATTGTAGTTTTCCATTTTTAGCAATTATGTAATTATATTATATTATCTTATATTAAAATTTGAATTATAGTGTAATATAATATAATAATTTTTATATATTTGATATTATTTGTACTATGGCGGGAGTGGAATTTTGCGCGGTGGTGAAGACGAGGTTTGGTTCAAATTCGCAATATAGCGAAGGAAATGTCTTTGGAGTGACTCTTGTTTGTAGAAGCGCCTCTATAAAATGAAGGTGGGGAGGGCTTTTTGAAAGTCATTTCAACTTCTTCCCCTCTCAGCGGTCCAGGCTGGTTGGCCTTGCCTGCCGCTTGCCGCGAGCAATTGACCTTGGTCATTCAGCATTACTGTCTTGTCATGGCGTAGCCACCGGGTTCTTGTGCCCTTTGCCCGGCGCTGCGCGGCCAGCCACCACAAACCATACGTGTCGAATTACAGATCCTTGCCGCTTTTGCTCCGATGACCGATTCGGCTGCACCTCCATCTCAGGCACAGGCACGCCTGCTGTGCAGTCCAACTACTTGTAGTCCCATTTCGGTGTTGTACTTTTGCCCCGTGTTCTTTGACTACGATTGTAGTGCGTACAGAGGTACAGGTCAGCCTTGACCTCGAGTCGGATTCGGTACCCGAGGCGAGAGGAAGCGGGCCCCGTTCAAGTCCGGTTCGGAACCACATGCCAGCTCGATCCCGAGGTAGTCTCGAGAGCCTCGGGGTTCGGGTCTGGGGCGATGGGACCGGGGCGTCACGATACCTCAGCGGAGATCTAGGAGGGCCCGGCCCTCCAAGCGGGCCAGCACATCAGGCCCGGGTGAGTCATCCTCATCCAGGCCTCAGCCGTCACCTGCTACATCAGCTGCAGAGGCGACATCGTCTCGCCTTGGATTGCTCGCTGCCTCGAGAATCGGGAGAATTTTGTTGTTCGTCGGGCACCACATTGGAGGCGTCGCGCTTCATTCGAGACTTCCATGCGGAGTCATGTCTGACGTCCGGCTGATGGCGGACCGCAGTTAGGGACTCGTCGCGGCTGATAGAGCGCTACTCTCTCGCACCCATTCATAGCGCCGGGCGTTTATTACCCGGGTGGTTCTGCGGTTCTCGTTGATGACCTCGGGAGAGCACCTAATCGCAGCGAGCTCGGTTCTGTGACGGTCGCGGGGAGTGCCGAGGCGGCCGGATATTTCAGCGTGGGCTGCGGGTAGTGCCGAGCCAGTGGCGGGAGGTTATAGAGGCGGCCTCATCCGACTCGGGAGAGATGGTTGCGGCCTGGCTCCGAGACACCCTGTGAGACCCGGTGCTCTTCGGAGCGGCTCTCGCCTCGGATGCTCTTGGTCGATCACCTGGCCGGGACCAGCCTTTTCCCGGCTGCGGCACTAGCCAATGCAAACAGGAGGTTGTGTAAAGGCTCTTTACCGGATCTCAGAGGGATATTGGTTTAGTCCCTCTGAGCTGGTGATGACCTCCTATTACATTTGGGGTCTAGTTGCAAGTAAGGGCTTAGTTCGGCGAGAGTCTTCTTCTTGATCTGAGACTATTATGCAGGGTTCTCGAGCACTTGGGCACCCGGAGCCAGGATAGAGAGGAGGACGTTGCCCTCGGGTCCTGTCGATGGAGAGGCGATGGTCATACCCCGTATCTTTTCTCTCCAATGGCGGGGCCAGGGAGGAGGAGGCTCTCGGATCGGGTGGCGAAGGAGACTCCCAGGAATGAGGCCGGTCCTTTGAGCCCGAGGTAGAGAGGAGTCCAGCTCAATATATGTCCCCTCCATCTCCTCCTCCATACTACTTCAGCGGCCCGGTGATACTCACAGCCCGTCTTACACAGCGAAGCATTCTCGAGGAGCACATACACGTCGGTTCGAGAGAGCTAGCGGTATTATGGATCTTTGTGTTCCTTGGCCACTACCCGGGCAGCACGAGGCCGGAGGTTGGCTCGGTGAGGCCACTTTGGGTCTTGTCCTCCATCTTCTGGTAGATCATGACACATTTGGGTATTTAGCATGTTCAGGCCCGGAGGGATGAGCCTTCGCTGTGGCTGACATCTTTGGATCTGTTGGTGCGGCCGGCGACTCTGGACCCACCACCACCACAGGAGTGAGGTGGTTAGGTTCATTTTTATGTTTATGTATAGTTGGCATTTTCAATTTTGCCTACTAATTTGTGTAGGATTCATGTATTAGCCGTAGTAGGCGGTGATATTTTTATGTTTAGCTTTGTGTTCATGCAGCCATTTTAGATTTATATCCAGCTATCTGAGTGTTATATATAGTATTACACTTTTGCATATCACTTTTTGTGTTTTCCCTTTGTTTATCCACTTTTGTCTTCAATTGAACAATTGAATTGCTTTTAATTAGTTGAATTGGTGCAACAATTGGAAAAGTGAAATACATTTGTTACCTCGATGTTAAGAACGATTCCATCGTAGGTTAGTTTTGGTCAATTGAAGTTTTAACATTTTCAACCTTGAACATTTCCTCCTTAAGCTAATTCACACACTGCACACCAGATTGTACCAATAGGCTGTGAAATTTTATGCCTCCTTTCCTTTCTGGCCGGCCTTAGAAGCGTGGCAACCCGCTGATAGGTTGTATTGCAATATATGAAGACCAATTTAGTCTTCCAAAAAGAAAAAGAAAATAAAAAGCAAAAAGAAAAAGAAAAGAAAAGAAGAAAACGAAAAATAAAGTCGTGACACTTTGCCTTGAAACCCGAACATGGTCCGAGGGTATATGGTAAACCTTTGAAGCCGATGCTAAACCTTAGCGGTTAGAGGTCATCTGAGCTTAGAGTTCGTTACATAGGTGAATAGGTAGAGTTTAACGATTTGTAGGTGCTTGATTTTCGAAGTCATTTAGAGTCCGGGGTGAAGCACCTTAGAGTTTGTGTCAAGTGATCCTTTTGACAGTGCCTAAACCTTAATTGGTTGGGAGTCATCGATTGGACCGTACCGCGGGACTTTGGTGAAGTCGGATTTAAGCATTGCACCTCTGATGGGTCAAATAAAGGAAGAATAGTACTTGCTTTGCCTCTAAGTTTGTTCAACGACTTAAGGCCATGCCGATTGCTAGGTTGGGGGGAGGGATTAATTTTGCAATATATTGGCTCGATCTGGTTACATTAAGAACCATTAGACTTTTGTGGAAATTCAGGTTGAGAACCATGGATCCGATGTTGACCTAAAACTTATTCGTGTATGGTTTCTGTTCTCTCTTGCCGGTTTTCAAACTTGGTACCCATTCTTAATTTTAAAGGTAATGCTTATGTGTACATACACCTTTTTGAACCATAAACTTTTTGAAAATCACTGCATGCATTTGCTTTTTGTTTTAGCATTGCTAAGGGACTAGCAACGTTTCAGTTGGGGGGTGTGATTAGTGCCAAAAAAGTGATATTTTGAGCCCTATTCGAGATAGGTTTTGGATGCTTTTTGCGCACTAATCATATCAATTAAGCCAATTGAGGTGTTTAGGTCCACTTGGTATCACTTATGCCATTTCGAGGTTATTTTTGGTTATTTTGCAGGTTTTTGTGTATCTCGTCTACCTAAGTTTTGGTGTTGAGATGTGTTGAACCATGAAGGTGAAACTATTTTCAATACATAAAAAATATCAAAATTCGGTGAAGAAATGAAAGCGAAAGTGATGAAGAAGAAAGGATGCGATTAGAATCTTTGGCATAGTAGAGCGACAGAAATTTCGCTATGATTGCGAAAATTTGGCTGGGATGCGAAAAATTCGCGATCTCATAAGCGAAGAATTTCGCAATCATAAAAAGAACTACGCAATCTAAGCGAGAGTGAAATTTAGCTAGGCTAGACCCAAGCTATATAGCGAAAATCAACATTGCCCTAGCGAAATTCTTGATTTAGCTATCTACAAAATATTTCATTGGTAGCGAAATTGCGCTATTCTTGAAATTCCTTGTGCATAGCGAAATTTTGTGTTCGCTATCTCTGTAATTTAAGCTAGGCTAGCGGTCGCTGGAAACTAAGCGAAATTTAATACAAACTAGCGAGAATTTTAAGCTACCTAGCCAAAATTCTCCCTGCATAGCGAAATTCCTTGCTATAATTTTGTGTAATTAATGCTGACGACCTAGTTTTGGTGTGTACCACCTTACCCCTTGTATAAGCCAAAACTTTAGGCTTTCTTGTAGTTTCACATTGGGTGGTCTATATAAACCCTTCATGGTTTGTAACCCTAAACAGCCTTTTATCTGATTTTTCATTTTTGTAAATAAACCCATGACTTTCGAGTTTAGGGTTTGCTTTTCTCTCTTCTCTCTCCCTCTTTCTTTTTCATTTTCTAGGCTGCAGACACCCCCCTTGAGGATGTGACTCAAGGGATGCTTGGCTAAGCCTTATAGCCTTGAAGAGGAAGGTGGCTAGCTTGGTTTTGGGGCAGTTGCAGGTGGTCCTCATGTTTTAAATGCTACAGGTACTGTATTTATGGCTCCCAGCTTTTCAAATTAGGGTTGAATATCATTTAATGTCATTACTTTGGCTTGATACTTGCCATGCTTTAGGGTCTGATGCATACTTATTGTTAGATGCACTTTTATTCTTTAAGATGGTCTTCGACCGAGATGAGGTTAGTGTTAGGGTTTTCAAGCGAGAGAGTATGGATGCATGTGACTGTCTTATTTCGAATAGGAGTGGTTTTTAGGGTTAGGTTTTCCTAGTTAAACAAAGAGATCTCAGGTTATGGCTTGGACTATAGGTTGCACCATGTCTGAGGACATAACCCGAGGACACTTGTTTGCCCGAAGTGTTATCAAGTTAGTGACCTAAACCTTCAAGGTTAACATTTCACAATTAACTAGCTTTTACAGGTTATTGATAACTAAACACCCCCAACATTTTTTGAAACACCGTCAAGGAAATCAAACTAAAAGCTTCACCATTTTCCAGCGTCACGAGTCACGTCATAGGATGAAAACCCATCCCCGTGTTCGACCCTAGACCACTATGCTGCAGTAGCTTGACTACGGCAGTGGGAGAATATAGAGAGCAAATTTTGTTGATTCCGCTCACCTGCCCGAAGTGCTTGCAGATCATCTAGGATGTCTCACGACTTGAACATGTTGAACTTGACTTCATCCTCCTTCACTCTCAATTTTAGCTCTCCCCTCTGAACGTCAATCATTGCTCTGCCAGTTTCAAGAAGTGGTCTACCCAATATTATGGGTATTTTTTTTATCTTCTTTCATATCTAATACAATGAAATCAAGCTGAGAAGACTGAAAACATCTGGCTTTACTGAAATCTTCTGCCTCTTGGATGCTTTAAGGACACATTGTGCTAGGCCCGGAGTGTAGTTGTAGTTGGGTGAGCTTCTCTAACTAAGCGTCTAAATGGATAGGAGCCATGAGATTATGCGGCGCCCAAATCACCTGGCTTTCTCAAAGATAGAGTTCCCGATGGTGCAAGGGATAGTGAAATTGCCTGGGTCTTTTATCTTTTGCGGCAGCTTCCTTTGAAGGATGGCACTGCATTCCTCAGTTAGGTTATGTAGCGACCCTTGAGCCCGACCTGACCCGGTTGGCGGATCTGAACTGAAAGCCCAAGGACACCCGACCGAAGTGATTAATCAAATCCCTTTAGTTATTGTTTTATTAAATTTTAGTTTTCAAAAGTGTCGACTTCCCGATCCACGACTCGCGCGGGTTGGCGGATCGAGCGAGCGGTTTACTCCGACATTTTCAATTATCTCCTCAAAACATTTTGTTTATGTTATTCTATTTTAGACATTTTAATTAAGCGGAAGCATTTCATTTTGGGCAAGCCCATAAACATTTACAATTTCAAAAGACTCATAACATTTGCATTTAACAAAATGCATTGACAAAATAAAAGTTCAGAGTTCAATTGTTTTACAAAATATCAATGTTCGAAAGAAATGGAGTAGATGCATGTGGAGCATACTCCGCATTCTTTCTCTATGACTGCAGCGAGCTCCTCGATCTTAGGTCTTGCTTCACTTCACTTATCACTTGGTACACACATGCATTGATAAACAATACCCTAAGCATTTAATTTCAGTTCGATATATATATATATATATATATATATATATATATATATATATATATCCACTGCATTTATCAAAATAATGCCTTTATAATATCTGTGAAATGTAAAAGATACGTATACAAATACACTTTTTATATCATTTTTCACTTTTCGGTTTGTGATTTCACCTATAGCTATAGAGTCAACATTCACGATAGATTCAGTTGGTTAATCCTTTCATGTTTGTCATTCAGTAGAAATGTGGTTTCACATTCAATATTACCATTTCACATCTGGCTATAGAAATCGACATTCACGACAGATTCCGTTGGTAAATCCTGTTCTGTTTGTCATTCAGTAGCAATGTGATTTCACATTCAACAATTACGGTTACCTTCATGACGAATTTAGTTGGTGAATCTCGTCATGTTGGTCATTCAATAATACATTTCGAATCAACTTACTTTTAATATGTCTTCCTTATAGTTCAAATATTCGCACCACATGCATATGTTGACAAACATTTCGAATAAAATAACTCAAATCAATATATATAATAACTCTATATATATATATATATATATATATATATATATATATATATATATATATATATATATATATATATATATATATATATATATATATATATATATATACTTATATATATTTCTAAATAGCATTCATAACCTATCATAATCACATTTTCAAATCCATATGCACTTTCGTAATAGAATTTCAAATTTATTTGTTATACTACCAGAACACGTGAAATGGAGATAGAGGGTCAATGAAAGAACCAATTATCGATTCCGTTTCTTTCTCGATATAAATCCTAGGTCAGGTTGTCGTCCTCACCCGCACCTAGTCAAATACAATTTCTTCACTCTTAGTGGTTAAGAAAATATCGAAGCGGCGAGATACGGTACGTTTTTTACTTAGTCTCATTCTTATTTGAACCTCTATTATTCATTTCTTAGGGTCCCTAAACATCGGTATGCGAATACGGGACTTAACGGTGCAAAATTAGCAAAAAAAAAAAAAAAAAAAGGTACATTGGAACAACGTCTGTACCCTTGATCTGTATTGGTATAGGTTACCTTTAACAACTGTCTCAGGAGTACACCCTTGACTGTCGCAGGTAAAAGTTACTCCTTTGCATACCTATACCGGTCACGACTCAACTGTCTTAAATTTTCCTACGGGTTTTGCCCGAAATGTTTAATTTTGGCATTTTCACTCATTTTCATCCACCCGATCTTCTCGATTAGGTCTATATAAAAATCCACCATGAATCACTAAGTAACTCAATTGGTTAGAGTCAGTGACTCCTGCAAGTTGTTCTAATCAAATCAAATATGGGTTGGGGTTTAGATTTTCTCTAAAAATACAAATCTCTGTATGGCAGTCTCTAGGAGCAAGAAATGGGAAGCAAAGTGATTTGTGCCACGGTAGGGTGATTCGGAATCAATAATATTTGTATCCTAAGTTCCTCCCCTCACTGCGGTAGTCAAACTCTTCTTGATTATAGTGGTCCTAAATTCGAACACGAGGATGGGTTTTCTTCCCGTCTGAATGACTAACAGTGAGAGAGGCGAATTGAGTGAATTAAATTTGGATTTTAAGGTGGTGATAAAAACAGTGGGTTGGTGGTTTGCAAAATGAAAATAAGGCGAAATAAAATGTAAAATAGAACTCCTTGAAGCATTGGGTCACTGAGGTTGGATTCCTATAGTAGCGAGGTTCAGGGGTCCTATTTCCTCGTTGGGAGGATGGCGTATAGTCATTCCCGAACCGGATCTTCATTTAACTTTTAAAAACTAAACCCTAATAATTTCCCTTTTGATAGAAAGCATTTATTTAGCATTTATGGTTCCTACAGTGAAAATCTATCTTGACTCATCCTACAATGATTTGTAAAGGGTAACTAATGAGTCTCGATGGATCACAAAAATAAGAGAATCCTTGAACCACAAAGATTACCAAGTATTGATCAGAAGTGGATGCACTTACGGTGAAAATCTAACCCCTTAACCTACCTCAGTGGCTAGTAAATGGCAACTAATGGATATTAATGTATCTAAAGCTAAGAATACACTAAACCCTAAAAGCTTGCCAAGTATTGACCAAAGAAAGTACATCAAAAAGCTTTAAACCTAGAGTTGAAAATTTTAGAACAAAAATGACAAAACCTGCTGCGTGAAAAATAGGGGAACCACCAGCAGCCTGTAGATCCAACCCCCAGCAACCTTTCACTTCAAGGAGGAAAGGGTTTTAGCCACTCATCCTCCAAGTTGTCATCCTTGGAGGGTGTTTGGCACCGAAAGTGAAGAAAGAAGAGGAGAAAGAGAGAAAAATGGAGCAAAATGAAAAATTTGCAGTATGTACTAAAGATTAAAAGTTAGGGTTACAAAATCTATAAGTTGGCTTATATAGCCATACAAGATGTGTGAAATACTAGAATGCCTAAAATATGTAATTACAATAGGAATGAAAATGGTAAATATAGACAAAGCGAGGTCGTTTTGAATCGAACATCAAAAACACGGGGCGAGAATTTTAGCTGCGGGGAATTTTTTATTAGCATAGCGAAAATTTAGCTAACTAAGCGAAATTCGCTATGCTAGTGAAATCAACCCGACTTTGGTTATGATTAGTTGACACGATAATTTGGCCTCAATTCACATAAAAACTACAAAAACACGGAATGCGATTAGAAGTACAACGGGACAGAACATGTCGATTGGGTTAATTATAATAATTATTACCTGGCTGAAACCACAATAAAAATAGGGTTCAAAATAGCACTTTTTGGGTACTAATCACAAAGCCGACCAAAACTTGATCTCTTGCCAAACCCTAGCTTTTCCCCCTTTTTCTACCCTATTCTTCCTTAAAAACGGGATTTCTCATAAAATGAGCCCTAAGACCACATTTTGGCCTTTTTAAATCAACTTAAGTGTAAGGCCATTTTTGGACTACACCCCGTTTCTCATTTCCCATTTTTTTTTTTGTCTTAAGTCACTTAATTCTCATGAGGCCTTATTTGGCCACCTAATAAATCCAATTTTCCATTTTCGACATTCTAACTCTTTATTTCACTTTCCTTATCATTTATTCACTTAGACATTTATTTCCCATTAGTATTTAAACTATCATTGTACCCATAGGTCCTCATTTTACAAATTTCCACATTTGCCCTTTTTCACTTGGGTTTATTTTCGGGTTCAATCAGTTTCTCAACTTAGCATATAATATTGAATCATATGCTCACACTTTAAATTTACATTTCACAATTTATCAATTTGTCAAATTACCCGGAAAAGCCCAAGTTTGACTCAATTCATACCCAGAATATATAATAAAATTATTATAAATATTCCAGGGTATTTTTGGGGCATTATAGGTAAATGTTTCGAAATCGGCCAGTCTTCTCTTCTGAGACAAGATGTCCTTCATGAATTTTACATAACTTGGAATTTGTTCCAGAGCATCAACAAACGGAATATTGATGTGCAGTTTCTTGAATACTTCCATAAACTTGGTGAAGCCCCAGCATCCGACATGCTTCTTTTGTGAGGATGCGAATTGGGGCTATGGTTTGTGGACAATCCTTTTCTTGATTTCTTCTCAGCATCTTTTGTTCTCTTGGGAACAATTCCTACGTATTATCATTTTAAGCTGATGCGGATGACTTTCTTAGTTTCTACCTCCTCTATCGCTGGGGGTTACCTCTGTATCGCCAATTCTTTACCACTTATCAGCGTGTCTGCTTTTATATGTTCATTCCCCTCTCATCTCGGGTCCACTTATGAGTTGTAGTAGGAGACAACTACCTTTCTGTCGATAAATTGGCGTCGTCTATACCTCTAAATTTCTCAAGCTATCTTTGCTTGATTGTTGATTAGTTAGCTTCAGTGTTACATAATGCGCCTTTGTCTCATTCATAAAGCGGTATGCGAAGAGTGAACATTTGCGCAAGGAACATTCCAAGTCACATTTTCTCGGGAGGTGGTTAAACACTGGGGTGGTGGCATGTTGTTACATTTGTTCTCAATCTGTAACCCTAACATTATTGTGCGAGTATTACGCCACCCTTGGCCTTGATTTTTGGTTCGATGGTTGTTTGCCCCATCTGACCTTATTGTTGTAGGCTGGGTTAAACCTTGACACATCTTTTGGGCTTGCTCTATGGTTTAGTGTCCGTGGCATTGTTATATGTTGTTGTCTTTATCCTCCGAGAGAATTTACACAACTCCCATGGGTTGGTCATGTAACGTGTGATACCTTGTATTTGTCTGATCGGTTGTTGTAGTTGTGGCGTAGATAACTAGATTGTTGAGAACCTCATTATACATTGGCTGTTTTCTTGAGTGTGAGTCTTCTCTCTAGGCCACTGATTAGTATTAGTAGCAACATCTTCCAAGATTTCATATGCTTGGTCCGTGGTCTTCTTCATTAGCGCCCCTCCTGCAGAGGCATCAATCACTATTCTAGTAGCGTGCACGGTTATAGAAAGTATGAGACATGTATCCATGCGGATTTGATACGTGATGTGGGCACTTCCTCGACGATTCGTGAATCTATTCCGTATACGCCGGGGTTCTCTCCCTCTAGTTGTCCAAAAGTATTAATCTTGCACAATTGTGCAATTTTTGCAGGTGGGAAGAACTTGGTCAGGAACTTCTGCACTAAGTCGTTCCATGATTAAATTGAATCGAATTGGTTGACTTGTCAACCCAATGTTGGCTCTATCTTTAGTGAAATTAGGAACAATCTTAACTGATTACTCTTGTTGACTCCATTGTACTTGATCGTGTCGCCGGACCCGAGGAAGTTAGCAAATGCATGACCAGTTCTCATTCGGCAATCCGCCCAGAGCAGGATGTTCTGAAGCATCTATAAGGTTACTGACTTAAACTCAAAGTTGTTTGCCTGAATAGGTGGTCTTCGGATGGCCGTCTGAACAACTGTAGGCGATAGGACAAACTCTTATAGTAGCATGAATGGATCTCATACGGTTGTATACTTGGCTGGGTGCATGATTCCTACGTTATTCTTCACGGTCCCTTTGGCTCGTTTTCTCATAACTTGAGATAATGTTTCTTCATTCATTCTGCATGATTGCTAGATTTCTTCTATCTTTATTCTCGATTCTGGCGTAATCGATTAGAGGTTCTTTTCGGCTCGAGGATGAGAAAGCGGATATGGAGTCAACTTTGACCCGGAATCTTTGCATGCACTCACTGTAACCTTGATTGCAATCACACACGAAATAGAAAGAAAAAAATTACCAGCACTTGTAAAAAAAAAAAACAAAAAAAAAAAAAAATTCCAGAGTAATATCTAATTGCCTTGTTATCGATACCAGACATAAACTTTTCCCATGGCCAAAAACTTGATAAGCAGAAAGCGTGATGTGTAAAATGTATACACCTATGCAGCGCAGGATTCACTATGCGTATCAAAATGTCTGATCACCTAAATGAATCTTGATCACGAAGGAAAAGATGCGTTGATTCTTGAAGTTTAGCCCTTGAATATTATCTGGGCGCAACTTTGAAACAAATTAACTAATGTGTGAGATTAAACCAATCTAGTTTATCTTAGTAATTTACTGTGTTGTGGAGACTAGGGCTTTGTCTCCCCCTTCCACTTCTGATGGATTACTACCTAGAAAGATTACGATTCAGTCTATTCATGACTCATTGATGACGGGGTGATCGTGCCTACGAGATACCCTCTCTCGAGGTGTATCCGCCTATCTCGCTAGCATGGTTGAGTGTATATCTACCCCAACCTAATGCTCTAAAACTCTTAAATGTTCTAACCTTAATCGACACCCTCGGAATCGGGATATCTCTATGTGAATTGACGGTCGCTCACATTGAATCCACAGGCGTCCTCGTCGATGTAGATGCAACAAAAAATCGCGCAATGTTGGCCAGACATCACATGTATATAAATCACAGATATAGAGCAGATACTAACAAGTCATAAATAAATGAATAATATAAAATCCAAATCTTTAATCCATGCAATCGTGACAGGGCTCAACAAAACCCTAAATATGAATCTAGAACATACTGGGCATAATTACACATGTAATCAATCTATAAAACATCCACAGGAGTTTTATGAAGAAAAAAATAAAAGTGGGTCTCTTCTCTATAAGTGAATTGCTGTGGCTTTTGCTTTCCGTGCCCTTGTTCGTACGTTCTTCGATCCTCCTCTATTTCTTGTCCCTTTTCCTTTTAATGATGGTGAGGTAGAAATCGCGCTGACATCACGACGTTGAGGCGTATGGCGTTAGCCAGCTAGTTGACTTCTCGCTACTGCCATTGACCAGGCGTCGGCGTGGCGTTGGGACGTCGTGACGTTCACCTTGCTACGATTTTCTTCTCGACCAAAATGATCTCAAGAATTGCCTGTTCCATGGCTATTCACACAAAATGCAAGAATCGGATAACCGAATTTTATATAAATAAAGTATTTAGCGTAAAAATTAAGCGTTAAACGTAAAGGCAGACGACCATAGAATCTTTGAAGCACTCATCAAGCGATCATATATACATACATATATATACTATATATATATATATATATATATATATATATATATATATATATATATATATATATATATATATATATATATAAAATATATTTTTGTAATTAGTTAATTTGCAATTAAAATTTGGTTTTAGTATAAATCTTTGCAATTATGAGTGTACAAGTAATAAAATGGATTTTAAGTCCAGATATCATTCCCACGTGGATTGATTTGAAAATCTAAAGATTAACTACCCTCATTACTCAAGATCATCACTATTTGAAATTCTAATTTCATGTAGATAATTATCTTTCTAAAATAAATTTAATAATAAGATAAAGAAATTCTAAAAATAGATGAGTTAGAGAGTTTACTGGACTGAGATAACATTGGGAATGAAATCAGTGTTGTAACCATCAATTTGCAAGTTTTAAAATAAACTATAAAGTATGGGACATGAATATTGAAATTGTCTAAGAGCAAGGTAGTGTAGTATTAGTTTCTCCAAACCTTTACACATTTCCTCAAATTGTGCATTATCTCTAGTCAGTGGGTGTGAAGAGCTACTTGTAGGACTTGATTCTCTTTAGGTTATAATTGGTTTTCCTTCTCAGTACTTCACAGCCATCTCTCAGAACTAGAAATTGCTTGGCCTCATGATATGATAATGCTAGCCCTCTCGAATATAATTAGTTCATCAGCCATAAATTGGACAAGAATGCCCTCTCTCCTTGATTAGAATCTTAGTTAACACAAGATTGAGATTATTCCTTCCAATATAGGCGGAACCTCTATGAATTAAAACTATAGATTAGAAAGTGGATCTTGTTCCTCAAGAACACACTCCTACTGTCACCCAGGAGGGAACCTTGAAGTCAAAGGTTAGAACATCACCAATGATCCTTAGAGTTCATTAGTTAAATGAATATCAATGCAATTCTCAAGTAGTCCATCTTTGTGTCACTCAGAGGGATTCCTGAAAATTAGAGAAATGATACAACTCTTTCTAGGTACCAAACATTGATGTTTAGAACAGTTTAATGTTAGAACAACACTAATTAAATCATTCTAGTTTTCATTCCCAATATAACATTAAAATACCAAAACCAATAATCCCAATCACAGATCCTTCCTAGAGGGAGCTTAGCTTTTCATTAGTGAATTACAAATGACAATGACTAGCTGAGCAAGCAATTTCATTGAAATTGTAATCAAAACTGAAGAAAAATGAATTCCAAAAAAGTCCCAGATTCCATTAAAGTTCAGACATAAATGAAGATTGATCTACAATATTTCCAGCTGAGAATCTCAGTTCAGATCTATTACTCTAATCCAAGAAAAATTTAATCTAGAAAACAAAATTCAAAATAAAAAAAGAAAAATATATACAAAGGATATTTCAGCTCCTTCCAAAAGGGCAAAAACTTCTAAGATCGGCAAAAAGATGTGCACTAGTTCCTAGGAGCTTCTATTTATAGGCTTTAGCTATTGGGCCCTAAAAATGTGGTGAAAACCACGTTCTTCGAAAAGCCTAGAAATTCTGCCCTAGCTGTTGATGTCGTGATTAGTGTCATGATGATGTCGCGACATCAGAGCTGCTATGTAGTGGATCGAATCTGATGTCACGACATTGCTGTTTAGTTTTGATCGTTTCAGCTGTTGTCACGACATTGAATTAATGTCGCGACATTGAATTGATGTCACGACATTGGCTCTTTAGTGTTTCAACTTGGATGCTTGGATATGATGTCGCGACATTGCAATAATTCTCTATTATGATATCGTGACATTGCTGACTGATGTTTTTGCTCTTATAGCCTTGCTCTGATGTCGCGACATTTCTTGTAAGTCATTTGTTAATGTCGTGACATTGTTCGCATGATGTCTTCAACGTTGAGGCTTTATCTTGATGTCGTGGAATTGTCGCGACATTGTAGTCTTTAACTCTACTAACTTGAGTTGATGTCACGACATTGAGTTTATGTCGCGACATTAAGTTGATGTTCCGTGTTTTGATATCAATGTTATGGCAAAGTCGCGACATTGCAAGTTCTGATATTCATTGTCTAAACCATTTATGATGTCGCGACATTGAGTTATGATGTCTTGAGATATGTCGTAGCCTATGTCGTCGCAATGTCACGACATTGAAGATTTTTACTCTACCTATTTCAACTGATGTTAAGGTGATGTCGCGACATTAAAAGTATATGGTCTGAAACTCTCCACACGATGTTGCGACATTGCTATTATGGTGTTGCGACATTGAGTTGATGTCGCGACATTCTTTAGCCAATGTCGCGACATGGCTCTCTTCTTTGCCTGAGTGCTCATTTTGCCTGCTTTTATCTTTGCTTTTTGTATTTTTGTAAATTTATGCAAAACATAATTCTGGGTGAAGATTCCATAATTTTACATTGAATAAGACTCATAAGCTTGAAATATGCTTGAAAAATGGGCTTAAAAAGAGATGAGTTTTAGACTCATCAATATTTTAATGTCGGTAGGAGGCATAATCACATCTAAGGATAGCTAAATCACCTCTGAATATTGTGAATGTCTAGGATTTCACCTCAACGATAATCAGTAGATTAAGTTTTGAAGTCATAGAAAATATGTTTGCATAAATTTTCTCTAAGGAAAGAAATTGGTTAACCGGGTGTTACTAGTGCTTTAAGTGTCAAGATTTTAATTCTAAACACAACCAATCATATGGTTGAACATGAATTTTATGAAAATACCTTTCATTTTCCACAAACTATAAGAGGTTCAATTAGTTTTTATCATCGACCTTTACAAACACCCAAAACAATACTTACTCAAAACATATTCACTCTTATTTTTGTTTTTGAGTCCTTTATTTTGAACTAAAAACAAACAACCAACTAAACATCAACAACTAAAAACAAAGCATACCAAAACTAAACACATAGAAACTAACGAAAACAACTAAAAATAGGATAATTGAAGTTAGAAATATTTTTAAACAAATGGACAAACCCCCAAACTTAAAACATGCATTGGTTTCAATGTATGAAATATTAACGTGCAAGAACAAAGGACTCCCTTAGATTATCAAGTGTGATCATTGGGCTCAGGTTGAGGTGGGTCTTGATAAAACTCTCACAAAGTATGCTCTACTTGGTTATAAAAGGTGTACATTAAGCTCTTGAATTTCTCTTGAAGTTTCAAGTCTCCCAAAACATGAAGGTAGCTTCAATGCCGTGAAAAACACAAACAAACACCAAAATAAACTCAAAAACAAGATCAACATGTAAAAGTGTTTAAAACAACTAAAAATAAACTAAAATAACCAATGGATAAAAATCTTTATTTAGGTTGGGTTGCCTCCTAAGAAGCTGTTCTGTTTTTAGAGTCTAGGTAGACTCTTTGGAGAAGTTATGAATTGGCCTATCATCCGTCTTGGTTAATACTCCCTCATCATCCTCATTGTGCGTAAGGATGAACTCCTCCACCTCCATAATATGCGATATAGGCTCAAATGCCAACTCTTTGGTGGAGAGTGAGTTGACCATAATTTCAAATCTTTCAAGAGTATCCTCTTCAAAGAGCATAGGTGCATTATCTTCAATGGGTGAAAGGAAGCTCTCTATCTTCATGGAAATCCTTTTTTTTTCATCCGTAAGTGGCATGCTTTGGTTGAGGTCAAACTTTACTTTTTCCTTACCAACAAGCAAGGTCATCTCCCCATGTTTGGTATCAATCCACGCTTGACTTGTAGAAAAGGAAGGTCTTCCTATAGATGGGACTTGTCGGTCCTATTCCATGCTCCAAGTCATAAAATCGATGGGGAAATTGAACTTTTCAACCCCAACCAAAACATTTTCTACTTTTATCCCTTGATTTTTCTCTTCAACCTGCATTTTCTTCAATATCGGTTCTTCCTCAATAACAAGCTCATTATCCTTGTACTCAACCAATATTAGGCCCAAAAGTTTCTCCTCAAATCTTGAAGGCACTATTTCAAAATTCCATATGTCATCATCCTCTATATTGTTTGAAAGTGGCCATGAAGATTGCTCATTCATAGCCATTGCTAGGTGCCCATCTTGTGTCTCTAATCACTCCATGGTAGTTCTAAAATTGGATTCAATTTTTGACAAATTGGCTTCCATGTTAGACAAGCGGCTATCTTTAGAATCCATCATTCTCTTTGATTAAAAAATAAATACATTTAAGTTTTCCTGTAAACAGTTGTCATGAGACTACCTCCCTTTCTTGATTCATAAATAAAGCACTTTTGTTCTCCTATAAGGATGGTTGTCTCATTGAACTTTGATAGTTCAAATTAAGTGCCGCTTAGTCTTGAAAACTTGGATTGCCATAGGATAAATCTTCATATATCCTCTAGCCTAAATGATAGTAGCTTGGCACATTGTTGTTGGTTTGAAAGAAATGACCTTCATTTTTGTTGAGATAGTGCTTTCTAAAATCAAAAAAACATTTTAAACCTGGGGGCAGTGGCATTGGATATTTCACAGTTGATATACACAGAGTTGGCTGAGATTGCAATTGATCAGAATGGAAGAAAGAGCTGAAGCAGTTGCATTGCATTTAGTATCTCTGCCATAAATTAAAGTAATGAAAAATGATGAACTATACTAAGACAAAGTAGTAAGAAAAACAAAATGCTTAAAGTAGCAAGACTTTCTTTCATCAAAATATTGATTAATCAAGCTATTGCCGATCAAATCAAAGCAAGAAAAGAAAAAAAATGCTTAAAGGAGCAAGACTTTCTTTCATCAAATATTGATCAATCAATCTATTGCTAATTCCTAATAACGACGTTAAAAACTTGTTAGGATCATGACGTGTTAAAAAAAATTGATTAATTACCCAAAAGTGCCCCAGGCCCTATTTGAGATAGGTTTGAGTGCTTTTTGCACTAATCATGTCAATATCTGAAGTGGTATTCAGGTCTTCTTAGTATCACTTATGTCGTTTAGAGGATATTTTTGGTTGTTTTTGCAGGTTTTGCATACTGAGTTCAATGTCGAGATATGTCTTTGACAAACGAAGATCGAACCCATTTATCAGCCTTCAAACATACCAAAACTCAATGAAGGAATGAAGGCAAAGTGAGAAGAAATGATGCAGTAGAGGATGCAGTGTGCAGCAGTGAAGAATATGCAAACCCAGGGAATTTCGCTAAGATTGCGAAAATTTACATTTGGGATTAACGAATTCGCAATCATCGCGAAAACATTTACAATCAGAATTGAAAATTCTCTAGGCTTCAAATTTTATTATTCAACATTGCTATTGAAAATTATACATTTAGCTATCTCTTAAAATTTAGCTAAGCTAAGCGAAATTTCGCTATGCGAAATTGCGGTCACTAGCGAATTTTAGATTCCCGTATCTCTGTTGTTTATTTGCCTAAGCGAGGAATTTTATGCTAAGCGAGGGGTGATACGCCTAAGCGAGAATCACGCGTGTTTGTGTAATTAATGCAAACCTGACCTCATTTTGGTGTATTACATCTTTGTCCTTATTTTAGCCAAAATGTTAGGCTTTTCTTTGTATTTTCATTGGGTGGTCTATATAAACCCCCATGGTTTTTGTAACCCTAAGCAATCTTTTGGCATAATTTTCATTTATGCAAATATCTTGACTTCGTTGAGGGTTTGGTTTTCTCTCTTCTCTCCTCTTTCCTTATTTTTTTGAGGCTGCCCAGGCACCCTCTTGAGGATACAGCCCGACTCAAGAGATGCTTGGCCTAAGCCCTTTTCTTTGAGAGGAAGGTAGCTAGCTTGGTTGTGGGCGATTGCGGGTTGTCCTCATGTGTTAAATGATAAAGTACTGTGATATGGCTAAATCTTCTCAAACTAGGGTTTAATATCATTTAATGTCATTAATTTGGCTAATACTTACCATGCTTTAGGATACAGTGCATACTTATTGCTAGATGTACTGTGGTTCTTTAGATGGCTGCCACAGGCCCATTTGAAATGATGTTGAATGTTAGGGTTTGACTAAAAGAGTGTAGATGCATGCAGTGTTAAACTCAAATAGGAGTGATTCTAGGGTTAGGTTTGCTAGTTAAACAAAGATCAGGTTATGGCTTGGACTATAGGTTGCTTGTCATAATGTGAGGATAAAACCCGAGGACACTTGTTTGCCCTATGTTATCAAGCTAGTGACCTAAATCTTCAAAGTTACCTTTTCACATTCCACTTTCAGTTTTTACATATTAATCAGTTTTCAAACTACTCACACTGTTTTTGAAACAAATCTAAAAATCCAGCTAAAGCCTCCTGCCATTTCAACAACGTGCAAGTCATTCATGGATAAGACATACATTGATATGAACCACTATCTTTGCCGGTGGCGACTCACGACGGTAGGAGAATATAGGAAACAAATTTGTTGATTAGCTCACCTACCGTCAAGCCTGAATCAAATGGCGTCGTTCTGCAGGATGGTGCAACTACGAATGATAAGTTGAAGTGTACTTGTGATCAACATCACAGAGTGAAGTGACCTTTTTAATCCTTTTTGACACTTTCGATTCTTTGTAGCTGCGGTATTTCATCACTTTGCGATGGCGCCTTTGTTTTGTTTTCATATAGTGGAGTTTATTTAGCTAACCCTAATATTTTTGCCCGAGTTTTATTTATGCTCTTTGTTGTCTACGGGGAAATTGTATAGCAGTGTTTTATGCACCGATTAGGATAGAACACTTAGGTGACTGCGAGAATCGAGTACACAAATTGACCAAAGAGCGAGTGAAGTCATGTACACACGTCTGTGGATCCTGCACGAGGCAATGATCGGCCAGTTTTGATGAATCAACTGACCTATAGATCGATGAGGACCATCCACCCTCCTAGAGTTAGTTCCTTCCTGCATCATACCTCCTGCTTGAAGAGATGTAGCGGTGAGGCCCTATTTGGTACCCTACTCCCCACATATCATGGTATGGAGGAATGAAAATCCATACACACACATTAGGGATTTGAGGAGAGTTTGCACAACCTTTAAGGAAGGTATGATTGACATGGATTTGCTAAAGGCGAAGAACACCAGGCTAACCACTACAAGGACAAGGCCAAAAATTTGGCTTAACTTCGGCTGAGGCGACAAATGAAATTGGGCTGGCGTGCGGGCAGAATTTTGAAAAGTTCTTGAGTGCTCATAAGACCTGACAATGAAGACAAATTTACACCTTTGCAGCTGAAGATGGTAGAGAGAGTTCTACCGATCTTGGGAGATTGTGGAGGCTAATAGTTTGGCGCCACACCATGGGTTTGATACATGGATGCTAGTAAACCACTTCTATGGTGACCACTGTCTCCTGCCGTAAGCAGGTTATTGGAAACAATGTGTAGGGAGATTTTAAAACAACATCACGGTAAACCATGGATTTTTAATTATGTAGCTGAAACTGAGGTGGGATGAATATTAAACCTAAGAAGAAATAGAAAAATGAGGCCCTATTTGCAAAGGAGAATTTTACACTTTCAGAGGGCAATAGAGATGAGGCAAAAATCTGGTACCGCCACAGGAAAGTGGAGGCTTGAAGGAAAAGGCTCCATGAAGTGCATGCGGTAGTAGAAAACAACTACTTGTGAGGCCAACTCGTTCACGATTTTCAGCATAGGTAATCTGGAGGCGATATGAGTGCTCCATCAATGAAGGATTTGATGTCAAAGCAAAAAACTATTTGTAGATCGATATAAGCCACCACAACCTAATACCCAATGTAGCAAAATACCTACAATTCCAAGTGGAGGAATCGCCTAACCTCTCTGGAAACCCAGATACACACTTCCTTATTTTCCCCAGTTGCCAAACCACAGGTTTGGGTCCCTCTCAAACATGACCACCACCCTCACTCTTCTCTGTGGAACAAGCCATTTTAAATTTGATGGGTGGTAAACAACTTTATTGCAGAACAAAGGATCAGTAATGCAAGCGCACAAAGTTGATATGTTGAGAATACTGCTTGCTGAATAAAAAAAATAGATGGGCTTGAGCAATCTTAACCCAAAAATTGTGACCTGCGATTATTCAATGCAGGATCAACAAGTTGCTGGAGATCTGAAGAGGAAGGTTTCCTTCCAAACGTGCCAAATCTGAAAAGGAGTGCTTGAGGTGGGGTCATCCTAACAATTCGAGGGAATATGGATGAAGTTAAAAATTTGCAATCACCACGAGGAGTGGAAAAGGGTTGATCGACCCACGAAGTCTGTTAAAGATCAAGAAGGAAGAATTGCCGGTCTAAGCATATTCTCACGAAGGAGGACTACGATGAAATCTGATACCACCTCCATTTCCACAGCGCAAGAGTGAAAAGGCATCCCAACAGGTATCTTAGAAGTCCTAAGACGAATTAAAGGTCGACATACCTCTTTTGGACACTAATCAAACAAGTCCACATGCAAAATTTTTGAAAGATCTTTGTATGCGATTAAGAAGGATTAGGCATTGAGAAGAAGGCATTTTCTAACTTAACAAGTGTTTATAATCAAGCCAAGGGCTTTATCAAATACAAGGATCAGGATCTCACAATTTCAGTTAATATTGAGTGAGTTGCCGAACAGTCATTGCTTGTTTAGGAGCAGGTGAACCTACTTAGTGATACGTACAAGCGATTAGGTTTGGGTGAACCAGCGTGACATCTGCCTCGTGGCGATCGATCGGTGAAATCCTAGAGGATAGTTGAGGATGTCTTGTGAATTGACAAATTCTATTACCCGATTAGATTTTGTAGTGCCCGACGAGCGATTACAAATGGAACCCAATCATGTGCCAATTATCGTTTACGGCCCATTGATGCAATCATCAATTGCCGGAATGGAGTCATCTGACTTACCTTTAGTAACGCGACCTTGGAGTTGAACATATTTCATTTAGACAACAAACTACAGGCTGCCGGAAGATGAAACTCCAGTAGCGGATAAGTTGGTTCAAATATGTTGGCTATCTCAAAAGCTAAGTATCCGGGAATTGCAAGGAATAATCAGCGAGTGGCAAGTGTGTTGAGATTACGCTAGAAGAGCCCACTGTAGGGCAATTGCCAATTCACCATTCATCGGTGAGGACATCGCGATGGAAAGTCCAGCAACAAAGGCGGCTCGGGCCAGCACGGGGTTTGAGGAGATCATCTCACTTGACCTCCTTGAGTAAATTTTGAAATTGAGCTGGTTCGGTGTCCCAAGAAGCAGTTAGGGTTAAACCAATTTTCTTTTTGTTTTTAATTTAGTCAATTTTGTGTTTCAGTTATTTTTAGAAAGTTTCTTAAATTAGCAGTTTTCCATATTAAGTAACTTTTTAATTATGCTATAGTACCTAATATTAATTTTTTTTATAGTAGTATATATATATTTTTTTTATTATAATAATTTTTATTTCTTATATTATTAATATTTAAACTAAAAGGAATTTTGAAATCTGGGATGGTGATCTGCAGTTCGCGGTGCCTTACTAAGCGAAATTATGATGACTCTTGGCTACCTCGATTAGGCTATAAGAAGAGAGGGGAGGGGTTTGGCTTTCATTATTATCTCCTTCCACTCCTAGTCTCTTCACAGGCCATCCACGCCGAGCCCACACTTGCACCCTTTTGCTTTAGCCGTGCAGTAGGCATTTGAGCCTGTTCGTCCCGGCTGTACCTGCTGACTGCACACACACCGTACGACCTGTTCGCATCAGCCGCAGCGCTTACGACCGAGCAAATCCTTGCCAGCATTGGTCATTGCCACCGCACCTTCTTTGCCCATTCTTGAGCCTCGACCACTATACCTTTATTTGCTTGCATCCGGCTGCAGTTGTTGCCATGCCGCCAGCTCGGCTGCCGCCTACGCCCGACGGTTCCTCCACCTCTTAGGGCCTTGTTTGGCTGTGGGGCACTGTGGTACGTGTAGCGAGCCTTGAGTCATCGGGTGTCATATTTCATGTGACTGATCTGTTCAGTGGTGAGCCCCACAAATCGACTTCTGAGCCTAGTGTCATTTCATCGTGGACCCCTCTTGGTTTCTTTGGATTATAGTTATAGATGCGTACTAGAGGTGGGTCAGCCTTAGCCTCGGAGTTAGTTTAGCACCGGAAGCGGGCCAGTTCCGGCCACAGTCCGGCCCAGTGCCATCTCGATCCACAGGGGCCTCAGGTTGAATGATATCAGACCGGGATGGGATGGGCGAAATCCACAGCTACCTCGGCGAGCTAGGAGGCCCGGCCTCCAGTGAACCCCGGGCTGTCGAGCCGGATCAGTCATCCCTCATCCCTAGGCCCAGCCCGCCGCGATCCGCCAGCGGAGACGGCATCTTCCCCTCGATTGTCTGCTTCGGGATTAGGAGACCGTTGTTTGTCGGCACCCCATTAGAAAGGCGTCGCACTTCCTCGAGGGACTTCATGTCGAAAGTCTTACTCACGATATCACGGCATTGGCGGTGATCAGTTAGGGGATTCTATGAGGTTGATCGAGGACTATTCCCTCACGGCCTTCATGGCCGAAGTTATTCTCCCCCGGGTGGTCTTTGCGGTTTTATCACTTTCGATGACATCTCAGAGCATTTGTGAGATTCCTCGAGCTTGGAGTTTTCTATAGATGATCGCCGAATTTTCAGGCTGGCGAATATCTCTACCGGCTTTAGGCCGCGTATACCGCCCGACCAATTCGGAGGGGTTCTTGAGCTAGGGCCCACCCACCTCGTGGGGAGATGGTTGATATCTTTGGCGGGAGCTATCACGGCGAGGCGGTCACTCACATGGGCGACTCATCTCGAATCTTTCTTTGATTGAAGTCTTTGTGAGGACCAGCATATTCCGCTCTGACTATTATACAGGGGGGCCGCATACGAGGCTCTTCCGGATCAGAGATCTGGTTCAGTCCTCTGGCTAGTGATGACCTCTTCTTTGCATTCGAAGAAAGGTCACCGGAAGGAAGGGCTTGGTTCTCGTGAGTCTGCTAGCGATGGAGCTCACACTTGGGGTCATGAGCATTGGGGTTTCCGGAGGCCCGGATAGAGAGAGGAGGATCCGATGCCCTTTAAGTGTGGGTTGGCACGTTTGATGACCATGCCGCGTATCTTCTCCTCCAGTGGTGAGACGGGAGAGTTCGGTTCGAATGACACTCACGAGATGATAGTGTTTGGGCCGAGGTGAGGCGGTCGATTCGCGCCTGTCCCCTCCATCTCCTCATCCACATCTCGTCCACAATTTGCGTGATACTCTGGCCCATCATATACATCCCACATCATTCGCGGATCGTTCATTTTAACTGAGAGAGATAGGTTGGTGTGATGGATGCTATTTGTTCTTTAGCAGCTACTCAGGCAGCACAGGATCAGAGGTTGGCTCAGTGTCACTCCATGCTGCAGCAAAGTGACTCACAGGTCTTCCCTCGTGTCGGATCGGAGAGCCACCACAGTGACGACCTCTTTGGACATTTTGGCGGCAGCAGCGTGGCGATTCACGGACCACCACCACCAGCCGGTGGGTGGATTAGGTTCTTTATGATTTTGTATAGTTACCGGCTTTTATCAGCGCCTACTAATTTTTGATTAGGACTTATGTATTAGCCATAGTAGGCGGTGATATTTTTGCAATATTTAGCTTTGATATGCATGCTAGCCATTTTAGTTATATCAAAGCTATTGGTATATACCTATATGAGACTTTTGCATATCACTTTTGTACCTTCGGGTATCAATTTTTGTTTTTCAATTGGACAATTGAATTGTAATTGGACAAATAGTGCTTCAATTGGACAATTGAATTCTTTAATTGGACAATTGAGTACTAAATGGAAATTTGAAACCACATTTGTCACCTTTATATTAGAACAAATTCCATGTTTGATATAATTTTTGTGATTGAGTTGAAGTTCAAGAATTGCTGGCTTGGGCATTTCTCCCTTAAGCTAATTCACACCTTTGCACACGATTATTCTAATAGGGTGTCAAATTAGTTGCCTCCTTTCCTTTGCATAGCCCGGCCTTAGGCATGTGCAGCAACTTCACGGATAGGTTTGTATTTTCGCATTTGAAGACCCGATGTAGTCTTCGAGGAAAGAAAAGCAAGAAAAGAAAAAAAGAAAAGAAGAAAAAGAAAAATAAAGTCTTGGCCTTTGCCTTGAAACCAGTACGGTCAGGGTGACATATGTGAAAACCTTTGAAGCCGATGCCTAAGTCTTATTGGATTTGGGGTCATCGAGCTTGAGTATTCTCGTTACATGGGTGGTTAGGTAAAGTGAAGCGGTGTAGGTGTGATTTTGAAGTCATTCGGTCCCGGTGAAACTGTAGAGTTTGTGGTCGATGATCCTTATGGCTTGATGCCCTAAACCTTAATTGGTTGCAGGAGTGTGGTGGACCCCGTTACACAGGACTTTGGTGAAGTCGGATTTAAGCATTGCACCCCTCTGATGTAGTTGAATAAAAGAAGGAGTGTAACTATCACATCTAGGTTGTTAAACAACAGGAGAACATGCTGGAATGCTAGGTTGGGGAGGGACAATTTTGCAATTTATTGGCAGTCACGGTTGTAAAACCATTAGACTTTGGTGGAAATTCAAGTTGAGAATCGAGGCCCAATATTGACTAAAAATTGTTCTTGTATGGTTCTAGTTCTTTCATGTCGGTTTCAAACTTGAGCGCCGATTTTTTAGTTTAAAGGTAATGTTTATTTGTACATATACCTTTTTTGAATCATAGCTTTTGAAATCTTGCGTATCTTCTTTTTCGTTTTTGCATTGCTAAAGGACTATAGCGTTTCGGTTGGGGTGTGATTAGTACCCCGAGTCTTTATTTTGAGCCCTATTTGAGATAGGTTTTGAGTGCTTTTTGCGCACTAATCATGTCAATAATGCCAATTGAAGTGTTCAGATCTTCTTAGTATCACTTATGTCGTTTAGAGGATATTTTTGGTTGTTTTGCAGGATTTTGCATACTTTGGGGGTTTGGCTTGAGATATGTGCTGAGCCATGAATCGAACCCATTTATCAGCCTTCAAACATACCAAAACTCAATGAAGGAATGAAGTAGTGAGAAGAAATGATCACGATAGAGGATCTGATGTACGTGATGAAGAATATGCAAACCAAGGGGAATTTCGCTAAGATTAGAAAATTTCTGGGATTACTAATTCGCAATCATAGCGAAAATTTGTAATCCTAAGCGAATTGAGAAATTTAGCTAGGCACAAATTTTCTCTGACTAGCATTACTAGTGAAATTATGCATTTTAAGCTATCTCTTAAGTGCTAAACTGCTGAAATTTAGCTAATAGTGAAGTACGATGCCTAGCGAAATTTTCTGAATTTAAACTATCTACGTGCAGATTTCGCTACCTAGGCGAAATTTTAGCCTTAAGCGAAATTTTTACCCTATAGCGGTAGTAGCTAAACTAAATCTCACTGCCATTGTCATCTTTATTGTAATTAATGCAAACCGACCTTGTTTTGGTGTATTACATCTTTGTCCCTTGTTTTGGCCCAAAATGTTGGGCTTTCTTGTATTTTCATACATTGGGGTGATCTATATAAACCCCCATAGTTTTGTAACCCTAAATCTTTTGGCTTTTAATTTTCATTTTATGGTTCTCATTGTGACTTTAGTTAGGGTTTAGTTTCTCTCTTCTCTCTCCTCTTTCCCTTATTTTCCTAGGCTGCCGACACCCCTCTTGGGGATGACGACAAGGATGCTTGGCCTAAGCCCTTTATTTGAAGAGGAGGTGCAAGCGTCGTGGGTTTGGATATCTCATGTGTTAGAAATGAAATCTGAGTCCTGTTTGTCGCATCTTCTCTGACTAGATTTTATATCATTTGTGTCATTAATTTAATATTTTTATCTTAGTCCACCAGTTATTCGTGGGCTGTGCAGATGATGAACTGATAATAGTGAATGTAGTTCGATAAAGGGAGTCACAATATTTCACTGTGATGTATTTTCCGAATAGGAGTGATTCTAGGGTTAGGTTGCTAGTTAAACAAAGATCCGGTTATGAGAAGCTGGACTATAGGTTGTAGTCATGTGTGAGGATAAACAGGACACTCAATTTGCTATGTTATCAAGCTAGTGACCTAAATCTTCAAAGTTACCTTTCACATTTCCACTTTAGGTTTAAAGTTAGTTTTCAAACTACTCACACTGTTTTTTGATAAATCTAAAAATCCAAACTAAAAGCCTCACCATTTTCAACAACGTGCAAGTCATTCATAGGATGAAAACCCATCCCGTGTTCGGCCCTGAACTACTATCATGATGGCTTGACTACATTAGTAAGAGGAATATAGAAGCAAATTTTATTGATTCAACTCACCCTAAAATGCTTGAATAAAAGTACTGCCTTTCTTCTCAAGCTCATGATGTATGGGCAGAAAACCATTAATATATTAGTGGACTTGAAAGTCCGGATATCGATCCCTTAGAGAATGGACTATAGTTCTTGATTAACCAAGTACCTCAATTAACTGTACTTCTTACTATTTAAGCTCACAATTTCAATGATTGAGATTAAAATAAAAACTAAAAAAAAAATCAAAATGAAATAGGGATGATGTTGGCTAAACTAACAAGTATCAGGTCAAATAGAAGAAAAAGACAAAGGTGAGAGATACTAAGGTTGATTGTTGTTCTTGATGCTTCTTGATCTATATCAATTATGCTAAAGTTATGTGAAAATATAATTTATATTTGTCCAAGGAATAAGATACAGGGGTTCTCACTTTCGTGTCTCCCTACAATTTCTCATACTAACCCCATTGCCTTGTGTCCTTCAGTGTCGGGGTGATACTTTCTCTGTGGTCTTTTTCTTGGCGTTTTATTTGTCTGGTACATCGTTGCAATAAAGCACCCTAGACTATGCAAGAGTTGGTCACAATTATGTCCTTACAACCCTCACACAATGTTAATTGATGTCTTACTCTAATGAAATCCATTTTTTACCAGGCATTTATGATTTCCTAAACTTCATTAACTAGGTTAATTAGGTTACATAGTTAAATCTTTACCTTGAAATAACCAGACCTCGGGTTCTACCATTTCAATACAGGGACTATGAGCCTAGTGAAATCATTACAAGCTGAGTCTCTTGTATTTCCCAGAAAAGTTTTGATCCTGGTAACCATAATCATTGAAGATTGCATCAGCCTCCTTAGCACAGCATACTTCCACAAAACTATTCTAAAAATGATATAAAATCAAACATCAAATCAAACAATCAACCCTAAAGAATGCTTACCTCTTTATCGAAGAGTATATCATGAAAATAAAGGTATTCAACATCATTTAAAAAGAAAAAGAGGTTTAGAGAAACAAATGTAGTGTATGTGAATCTTCTTTTCTTAGTCTTCAATCTTCAAGCTTCTCCATGGATTTTCCCCTTTGCTTGCAAGAAGTATCCTCTTTTTGAAGCTCCTTCTATGGTTTGTTTTTCTATTCTTAGCCTCCTAAAACGTTCTCCTCATTTGTAGGATTCTTTTGGCTTTTATATCACTCAATCTGGACCTAAAATGACCCATTGGCTTTTTAGCAATCTGAGCCGCCGCATGTCGCATATGCTGTTGTCGCGACATACCAGAATGTGATCTTGTCAAATGCCTCATGTTTTGACCTTTTGACTTCAAACACTCATAAATCTCACATCCGACCTCCAAATGCGATGGGTTTGGACTCTATGGAAAGCTAGGATAGATTTCAATCCATCCATAGCAAGCTTGTAATTATTGGAGGCCATTAGGTTGACTTCAAATTCACAAACTTTGAGGGGTGCTGCATGTGGTGTCTTGGAAAATCCTCTCTTTTGACGTCACGCGGCCATAATTTTTTCATTCGAACTTTGAATTGGGTGATCTTGGACTCTATGCATAGATGAAAATGTCTAGAATCCATCCATATCACTCTTGAAGCATTGGGAGATCATGGTAAAGCATAGAAATTTCATCATTTTGGCCCTCTTTACACTATTTTTGTCTCAAATGTACCTAGATTAATAAGACGATAAATAAAGCATTAAAGCCCTTAAAAACACCATAAAAACATGTAAATGATATAAATTCATGTATGAAAAGCACCTATCAAATACCCCTAAACTTGAATATTTTCTTGTCATCTAGCAAAGAACAAGATTTAAAACAAATAGACATGAGTGAGTAAGCTTTTCGAATGATTGTCAAGATTTTACATCAACAATCTCACCAAACAAATAGAAAGGAGAAGACTCAATGAGATAGTTTTTTGAGAACCAAGAGTCCAACCATTAAGTTAAATTGACCTAGCATGAAAACTCTTGCGTGTGTGCGTGTGATAAGTCTTACCAAAATAAACCAATTTGAACCCTGATGGATTTAAGCAAACAAGAGTGTATGAAGGATCTCTTACTAAATAAAAAGGAACTCCATGAAGCACCATACCACTCTCTACTAATAATGTAGACTACCCACACTCAGTTAAAGGCTTTAATAAACATAATGTAAGGCCCAAGGTTAAAGGTAAGACAAAACAAATCTTTGGCTTAAATTACCCAAGACATATTTCTTTTACTTTGTCACCTCCTTAAGACTCATTGAACTTTACCTATACGCACCTAAACTTATTTGATTTCCTTTTTCTCCTTTGATCACCAAACTCCTTTTATTCATTTAACAACTAGTAAGGTTTATGAGTAGTTCAATGTTCGGTTCCCTTAAGCTCTCTACCTATCCCATTAGAAAGCTTTAGGTCAATAGCTCCCAAACCAGTTGGCCTTGAGATGCTAAAAACGAACACCTAAAGCACTTCTATTCACTATTTTGTTTTCTTTTATTTTCTCTTATTGTTTTATAGTTTTCTTCTTCTTCTTTTTCTTTTTCATTAACCTTAATTAATCACCCCATTCATCATAGCTTCCAATATAATGCATCAACAAGCACATTTAACATGGAAAAGTCATGTTTTCAATTGAAGGAATAACACAAAAGGGGAGCATACTTGGTTTACAAGGAAAAAGGCTACTTTAGACGCATAAAAGGTGATTATGGATATGTTCATGTAAAGGTTGTCTAGAATGGCACAATTGGTCTAGGGATGGCTTAAATCTTCTCCTAGATATTGTAGTGTCTAGGATTTTGCATCAGGTGATAATCAAACATGTTTAATATTTTTTTAGAGATCATGAAAAATATGTTCGCATAAATTTTCTCTAAGCCAAGAAAAATTGGTTAATCGGGTGTGACTTGTGCTTTAAAGTGTCAAGATTTTAAAGCTAAACACAACCAACCATATGATTAAATATGAATTTTATAAAAATACCTTTCATTTTTCACAAACTATAAGAGGTTCAATTAGTTTTCATCATCAGCCTTTACAAACACACAATACAACACTCACTCAAAACATTTTCTCTCTTATTTTTGTTTTTGAACCCTTTATTTTGAACTAAAAACAAGCCAACAACTAAAAACAAAAAATACTAAAACTAAACACATAGAAACTAACGAAAACAAGTCAAAATAGGATTATTGAAGTTGGAAAACAAAGGGACACCCCCCCAAACTTAAAACATGCATTGTCCTCAATGCATGAAATAATAAAGTGCAAGAACAAAGGACTCCCTTAGATGATCAAGTGTGATCATTGGGCTCAGGTTGAGGTGGGTCTTGATGAACTCCCCCAAAGTATGCACTACTTGGTTGTAAAAGGTGTACATTATGCTCTTGAATTTCTCTTGAAGTTTAAAGTCTCCAAAAATATGAATGCAACTTCAATGCCCACAAAAACACAAATAAACACCAAAATAAACAAAAAAACAAGATCAACATGCACAAGTGACTAAAACCACTGAAAAAAAAAACTAACGTAGCCAATGGATAGAAATCCTAATTTAGCTTGGGTTGCTTCCTAAGAAGCTACTCCATTTTTTAGAGTCCAGGTGAACTATTTGAAGAAGTTCGAGAGCTTAGAGTTGACCTATCATCCATCATGGCTAATAGTCCCTCATCATCCTCATTGTATGCCAGGATGAACTCCTCCACCTCCATAATATGCGATATAGGCTCAAATGCCAAGTCTTTGGTGGAGAGTGAGTTGGCCACAATTTCAAAATTTTCAAGAGTATCCTCTTGAAAGAGTGTTGGTGTATTATCCTAAAAATGTGAGCTTAGAAAGAAACCTTAGAAATGGAAAATGTTCAAGCCTCCAAGTCCTCTCTAAGTTACCCTAAAAATAGTACAAATATGGTATTTATAACATTGGGAAAATGGGCCAAAGATTGGGATAAAATGGAAGCATTCTTGCCTCAACCTGACATCCTTTGCCTTGGTGAAGACACGTGTCTTCATTCTGAATGATCTTCCTTCACCCTAGTGAACCTGAGACTCATGTATGCAGTATCCTCCTTCTTCGTTGCAGCGAGGGGTCTACTTCGTAGCTGTGAACCCCTTCACCGAGGCGAAGGTTGGGCAGATAATCAAGGACATAAGAGATCTCAATCATTTGAAGAGAAAATGTTGAGCTATATGGAAAAAAACAAAAGAATAATAAACATGCATGAACAAGAATTTTACCGAACTTGCAGTTTTCCAAGCAAACACAAATATCTTTCAAGCACATACAAATGGCTCTTGGAAAAACTTAGAAACTCAAGTAGGGTAGCTAGCCCTTAATTTGCAAAATCAGTTTAGGGGTTCTTTCCCTAGTGATACAAAGAAGAATCCAAAAGACTGTATGACCATCACTTTGAGGAGTGGCAAGGAAGTGCAAGTCAGGAAAGAGGTTGGGAAAAATTAGAATGATAATGAAGTTGAAAAAGAAGATCGAAATCAAGTAGGCAATGAGAAAAAGCAAAACATAAGTGAGTTAATAGATGAATGTGAGCAGATGATAGTACATACTGAATTTTCAACAGTTGATAAAATGAAAAAGAAGGAGGAAGTTATCAACCTCCAATTCCATTCCCTCAAAGACTGAAGTAGTCAAAATTGGATGATCAGTTTACCATGTTCTTGAATATGTTCAAGGAACTGGAAATAAACATTCCTTTTGCTAAGGCATTATCTAAAATGCCACATTATGCTATAAGTTCATGAAAGATATAATTAGAAGAAAGAGGAAACTAGTTGAAAATGGGGTGGTGAGCTTATTTACAAACTGTAGTGCTATTATCCAGAAAAATCTACCATAGAAAATGTAGGATCCAGGAAGTTTCACCATACCGTGCACTATTAGAAACCACAAATTTGGGAAGGCTCTATGTGACTTTGGTGCTAGTATAAATCTGACGCCTTTATCAGTAGTAAGAAGATTAAGTTTAGGGGAGTTAACTCCCACAACACTTTCCCTATAAATGGCAGATAGATCAATGACTCAACTAGAGGGCATAATTGAAGATATACTTGTCAAGGTGGGGAAGTTCATTTTCCTAGTGGACTTTGTTGTAATTGATATGGAAGAAGACAAGCAAGTGCCATTACTACTTGGTAGGCAATTTCTAGCTACAGGTGCAACATTGATAGAAGTAAAGAAGGGAGAGCTTACTCTAAGGGTTGGCACAGAAGAAGTACACTTCAACCTGAATCAAAGTCTGAAACAACCTGATTTTGAAAGAGCTTAGTGCATGAGGATTGATAATGTAATTCCTGACAGACAAAAGATGAAACAAGAATTTATGAAGCAGGATCCATTAGAAGAGTCCATGATCAAATCCTTGTACAAAGAAGACCTTGATGGGGAAAAACTGAATGCAAATGCTGAGCTGACTTAAACTATGTTGAGCCTTAGTGAAGAAACTTTAAGAAGCAGTGACATAGAAGTACAAGAGGTAGAAAAGAGATATGAAGGGCTAATCTTGAAACAGATGCCTAAGCACTTGAAATATTCCTTCCTCGGAGAAGCGATGTCTAAACCAGTGATCATTGCAGCTAATTTAACTTTAGAGAAAGAGCAGAAAGTGGTAGAGACTCTAAGAAAGTACAAGGAAGCTATTACCTAGTCAATGGAAGATTTGAAAGGGATCAACCCATCAATATGCATGCATAAGTTCCTACCAAAGGAGGCTGAACCTAGTAATGAAAATTAGTAAGAAAGAGTTGCTTGTGAAACCGATGTTGGATTCATCTATGCCATCTCAGATAGTCCTTGGGTGAGCCCAATTCATGTGGTTCCCGAGAAGAGTGGATTTATAGTAATCAAGAATGAGAAGATTGAATTGATACCTACAAGGACTGTTATAGGGTGGAGAGTATGCATTGACTAAAGAAAATTGAACACTGCCACTAGGAAGAATCATTATCCTTTACCATTTCTTAACCAAATGTTTGGGCCAGTTGGCGAGTCCACCATTATTGGATAGTTATTTTGTTTACAAATCAGATAGCTATATTTCATGATATCGGAAAAAAACTACTTTTACATGTTCTTATGGAACCTTTGCTTTTAGAAGGATGCCATTTGGATTATGTAATGCTCCAGCCACATTTCAGAGATGCATGATGTCAATTTTCTTAGATTTGGTAGAAGAGATTATGGAGATATTCATGAATGACTTTTCTATTTATGGATCTAGTTTTCATAATTGCTTACAGAATTTATAAGTGGTACTTTAGAGATGAAAAGAGAAGAACCTAGCTCTTAATTGGGAAAAATTCCATTTTATGGTAATAGAAGGAATAGTTTTGGGGCACAAAATTTATGCCGTAGGGTTGGAAGTTGATCAAGCCAAAATTTCTATGATTAAGACTTTGATGCCACCAACTACTGTGCAAGGAGTTAGAAGTTTTCTAGGACATGTTGGGTTCCACAGTAGATTTATTAAAGATTTCTTCATGATAGCCAGATCACTGTGTAGGCCACTAGAAAAAGATGCCAAATTTGATTTTGATGATGCTTGTAAGTTAGCATTTAATGAGATAAAAGCCAGACTGGTAATAGCCCCTATCATAGCAACACAAGATTGGAGCAATAACTTTGAAATTATGTGTGATGCTAGTGATTTTTCCCTGGGAGCAGTGTTGGGGCAGAAAATGGAGAAAACTTTCAAAGCCATTTACTATGCTAACAAAACCTTCAATGAAACTCAAGAGAATTATTGAACAACAGAAAATGAGATACTAGCAATGGTCTTTGCCTGTGAAAAACTTATATCTTACATCTTGGGATCACATGTCATAGTACATACAGATCATGTAGCCATAAAGTACTTAATGGCAAAGAAAGAGCCCTTGGTTGATCAGATGGGTGTTATTGCTGCAAGAATTTGACATAGAGATCAAAGATAAGAAGGGTAGTGACAATGTGATAGCAAATAAGTTATCCATATTAAAAAATCATGCTGATGATAGAAGGGAGCTTGAAATTGAAGAAAGCTTTCATGATGAAAAATTATTCCAAGTGAAAGTCCAATTACCTTGGTATGCTGACTTAGTTAATTACCTGGCTTGTGGTATTATCCCACAAGAATTCACCTACTAGTAGAAAAAGAAGTTGAGATATGAAGCTAGATTTTATATATGGGATGACCCACTTTTATTTAGAAGGGGGTGAAAATCAGATTGTCAAAAAGTGTATACCTGAGACTGAGCAAGCTGAGATTCTAGACATATGTCACTCAGAACAGTATGGAGGTCACTTTGTAGGGTAAAGAATAGCTGATTCGTGCCACGGTAGGGTGATGCGGAATCAACAAAATTTATATTCCTAAGTTCCTCCTACTGCTGTAGTCAAGCTATTGCAGTATAGCGGTCTAGGGTCGAACACAGGGATGGGTTTTCTTCGTACAAAGATTGAGCTAAGTCAAAATCGCGGAATTAATTTTCGATTTTGGGCGTGGGGGTAAAAACAGCGGTCAAGGTTATTGCAAATCGATATTTAAATAAAATAAAATGTAAAATAGAACTCCTTGAAGTCTCGGGCCACTGGTTTAGGGTTCGAAGGCATTCAACATATCCTTGGGTCTTTTCTCATGGCCGGGAGGATGACATATAGTCATTTCGAACCTAGCCATTCGCATTAAAACCTAAACCCTAAAATTATTTCTTCTAATGTATAACATTTATTACCCCTTTATGTTTCAAAACAGTTAAAACCCTACTTGATCTAACCTACAGGAGCTCATAAATGACAACTAAATGGGCATCAGTGGATCTAATAGTAAGCATCCACTGAAGCTTGAAAATACTGGCAACTCAGGGTACATCACAGTGATTCAAACCTAAAAAGTGAGATAAACAAGAAAGGAGTTGCTTGTTCGAAAAACATGAGGACAGTTCTCTCATGAGATATGGCATTCAGTGAGCATTCAAGTCCCTAATAGTCAGCATAAGACCTCAAAAAGGCAACCTACAAGAACTAATAAGAGACAACTAAGTGGATAACAAGTGATCTAAGATTACATCCATCAGAACCACAAAGTTTGCCAAATACACATTGGCTTAGGGGCTGGATCTAGGAGGTTTCCAACTCTAGAGGAGATGCGTGGAGCTTAAATGCTCATAAATGCAAGGTGGAAATGAGAGGGCATGAAATCTTTACCTCCAAACCTATTATTCGCGTTGACCCTCCTCTTCATGGGAGGAAGAGGGAAAAACCACTTTAAACATCCTCTGAGTTGTCATCCTCAGAGGAGTGTTTGGTAGCCGAGAAAATGAGAGAAAGAGGAGAGAGAAGAGAGCAAAATAAACCCTAAAATGAAAAGCTGCGGGAATGTACTGAAAGATTAAAGTTAGGGTTACAAACTTATAAGGTGGCTTATATAGCCAACCCAAATGTGTGAAAATACAAGAATGCCTAAAACATTGGCTGATACAAGGGACAAGGTGGTAATACACCAAAACGTAGTCGTTTAGGAACAAATACACAAAATTAACAAAAAGGTGAATTTCATATGCCGAGAATTCTGGGCTAGATAGTCAAAATTTCACTAGCCTAGCGAAATTCTCGCTAGATATTTAAAATTTCGCAAATTTCACGAAATTTTGCTAGCCTGTTTAAACACACTGTAGATAGCGAGTTCGAGAATTTTCGTCATGCACGCTGAATTCCATTAGTTAGCGAAATTACAGCCTAGCCTAAATTCAGAGAGATAGCGAAACGCAGAATTTCAATAGGCACAAGGATTTTCGCTACATAAAGAAAATTCTCGCTAGCCTAGCGAAATTTCCATTCTCGCTAGATTGGCAAATTTTCGCTATGGTTACAAATTTTCGCAATCCCAAATGAAATTTTCGCAATCATAGCCAAATCTCCCCCGGGTTGCCTCCGCTTCTTCACCGCTATGCCACTGCATCTCTATTGCATCCTTTCATCATTTCTTCACTGAATTTTGATATGTTTGATGGCCGAAAGTAGTTTCAATCTTCATGGTTCAGCACATCTCGATATCGAATTCGAACTTAGTGGACGAGGTACACAAAAACCTGCAAAATAACCAAAAATAACCTCGAAATGGCATAAGTGATACCAAGTATACCTGAACACCTCAATTGGCTTAATTGATACGATTAGTGCGCAAAGCACTCAAACCTATCTCGCAAAGGCTCAAAATAAAGACTATTTGAGCACTAATCACACCCCAACCGACATGTCAAGCAGTCCCTTAGCAATGCTAAATAATAAGGGCATGCATGCAAGGATTTTCTCAAAAGTTTATGGTTCAAAGTGTATGTACAAATAGACATTACCTTAATATGAATAATCGATAACCCATAGAAAACCGAAGGACAGAACAAAACCTATGTAAGATCAATTTTTAGGTCAACATCAGATCCATGGCTCTCAACCTCGAATTTCCACCAAAGTCTACGGTTCCTAATGTAACCGATGGTTTCTCAATAAATTGCAAAATTATTCCCTCCCCCCAACCTAGCTACTGGCATGGCCTTAAGCTGTTGAACAACCTAAATAGGAAAAGCTACACTCTTCTTTCTTTATTCAACTACATCGTAGGTGCAATGCTTAAAACTCCATTTCACCAAAGTCCGTGTAACGGGGGTCCACCGATGACTCCCAACCAATTAAAGTTTGTGTGGCATCGCTTCTAAAAGGATCACTTCACCACAACCGCAGTTTCACCCCGACCAATGACTTTAGAATTAAGCACCTACAACATGCTATACCCTACCCATTCACCCGTAACGAACACTAAGTCGATGACTCCCAACCAATTAAGGTTTAGGGGCATCTGCTTTAAAGGCTGCCATATACCCTGACTGTTCGGTTTCAAGGCAAAGCGTCACGGCTTTTATTCTTCTTTTCTTCTTTCTTTTTTTTCTTTTTTTTTTTTTTTTTTTTTGGAAGAATACATTGGTCTTCATACATGGGTAACATAAACCTGGCTACGGGTTATCAATGATCTAAGGCCGGCTTTGCAAAGTGAAAGGAGGTATATATTCACAACCTATCGCCAAAACTGTGCAAGTAGGTGAATTAGCTAAAAGGGGAATGTCTAAGCCGAAAACGCTAAACCCTCGATTGACTAAAACTAAATTATAAGCTTAAATTGTTCTATCACTAAGGTAACATACGTGGTTTCAATTGTCCAATAAAGGTAATAAAGCAAACACAACAAAAGACCACCGCCTACTATCAAGCAATACTTACATCCCGAACAATCCTATACAAAATAAGTGCAGGCGCTAATAAAGCTAAAACAAAACAAAATGTGATAGATGCCACTCCCGACTCTTCTCTGACCAAATTATAAGCGTGATATCCTTTGGGGTAGGATTGAGAGAGAAAGCTAGGAAGTGAGGATCACGACCACCTCACTCTCATGGTGGTGTGTGCATCGTCTAAGTGGATACAGGCTGCTGCATTCTGTTGCCAACATATCCCAGAATTCTTTGGAGCGGCGGAGCTTAGAAATCTTAGGAGTTCGGATGCTCCAAATCAGGCAAAACATCAAGTATCCACTATGCCATGCGGTATGTCTGGTTGCCATCTTCATGGGTAGTGGCAAGGAAGTCTGTACAAAGGCCACTAACTTCTTGAGTATTGCCGCGAGGCCGGTGATGGATGGCATGAGTTTGGGAGGCGGTGTTACGAGCTTTGGATTTTCTTTATATGTGAGGCGATATGCTGCAGCGATGGGCTATTTGGGGTTGGGCGTCTTGCTGGGATTGACTTCCATAGAGTTGGTGAAGGATGGGTTCTTGCAGGGCTCTTCCCTACATTTCATCAATCCTTTGCTCTTCAGTCAGTAGGGAAGGTTGCTTCTTCTTCTCCATGAAACACCTCGCGGCCTGGCCCGAAAGTTGAAATTTTCCTGAGCTTTCTTGTGGCTCTTTGGCAAGCCTGGCTCCCTCTACCGTGGTGCCACTTTGACCTCCTCCTCACGGTGGACATTGCTGCGTAATGGGTCTTCAATGTTGGAATCATGCGGAGTTGTCCATTCATGCTCAAATCATTGTTCAGCCCGTCTAATCTTTGGTCCGGAGATTCTCCTCGGTATGGATTTTCTTAGTGGGTATTGAATTCCTTTTATTCTACTGACTTCACCCACCAGTTTGTGGGTCACAGGGTGCTTGCTGATTGGAGGTGGGCTGTGGTGGTTGAAATTTGACCAAAGAGGCATATTGTGGATGTGGAAGAGGTCGTAAGTTGAGTAACCTTTGCCAGGAGATGTACCCATCCATTGGTTTCTATAGTCCCTCATGGACATGTATGCTCTAGGGTTTCTCTCCATAGGGTACTCATTATATTGTTCTCCCTCTTCCATTTGATCATAATCAGGCCAAGAAAATTGATTCACACATGCTTAATTAAAAACGGGACAACCACCGAAAACAAGATCTGCGGCATTGTTTTTTTTAATATATGAAATGAAAGAAAATGGCGTCAAATATAAAAGCAATTCACGATTACTTGTGGTGGATCTGCGAAGTGTTCCATAAACTCGTCCCGAGCTGTACTTAGGCACCGTCCGTGGCGAAGCGCCGTTTGGTCGTGCCATGGTAGGGTGATCTGAATCAGCAATTTATATTCCTAAGTTCCTCCTACTTTAGTCAAACTCACTGCGATATAGCGGTCTAGGGTCGAACACGAGGGATGAGTTTTCTTCGTACGAATGATTTGAGTGAAGTCGAAGTGGTGAATTAATTTTTTGGATTTTTAGGTGGGGAGTAAAAATAATTGGGTTGGTTGGTTATGGCCAAAATTTAAATAAATAAAATGTAAAAATACGAACTCCTTGAAGTCTCGGGCCTTGGTTTTAGGGTTGAAGGCGTATTATATACTTGGGTCTTTTTCCTCGCGTTGGGGAGGGATGACGTATAGTCATTTCGACGAAACTCTTCATTATTAAACCTAAACCACAAATTATTTCTTCTAATGTATAACATTTATTACCCTTTATGTTTAAAGCAGGTTAAAACCTACACTTGATCTAACTGCGGAGCTACTTAAATGACATATTAAATGGGCATCGATGGATCACAATAGTAAGCATCCTTGGAAACTTGGCTTGCCAAATCTACGGCCCTCGGGGTACATCCACGGTGATTGAACTAAAAGTGAGATCTACAGAAATATATTAAAAGGGAGTAAAATGCTTGCTGAAAAGCATGAGAGACCAGTTCCTCATGAGATATATGGCATTAGTGGCATTCAAGTCCCTAACAGTGTGCATAAGACCTCAAAAAGGCAACCTCGTAGCTAATAGAAACCCAGTAGAATGGATGCAGTGGATCTAAGATTAAGCATCCTTTGTAACCACAAAGCACTTAAATACACATTGGCTAGGTTGGATCTAGGAGGTTTTCAACTTTAGAAGAGTGAGATCTGCGAGGAGCTTAAATGCTGTAAATGCAGTGTGAAAATGAGGGCATGAAATCTTACCTCCCGAGCCTACACGGTGACCACTCCCTCTTGAGAGGAGAGTACAGCCAAATCCTCCCGAGTTTGTCATCCTCGGAGGTGTTTCAGTAGCGGAAAAATGAGAGAAAGAGGAGAGAGAAGAAGCGAAGAAATAAACCACAAAATGAAAGGCTGCGGGAATCTTGAAAGATTAAAGTTAGGGTTACAAACCTATCTGGGTGGCTTATATGCTTGACCCAGATGTGTGAATCTGAGAATGCAAACATTGGCTGTCTGAGGACAGGTGGTAATACACCAAAAGCGTAGTCGTTTAGGAACAAATACACAAAATTAACGGGGCGGGAATTTCGCTATCTTGGAGAATTTAAGCTAGGATAGCGAAAATTTCGCCTTTGCTTAGTACGAGATCAGCGGGGTGAGGTGCCAGCTGCACGGATTAATTTAGCTAGCTAGGCTTGTAGCAGGAATTTGTGAAGATAGCGAAAATGGAGGGAATTTAAGCTAGGCACGGTGATTTTTCGCTATATATGAATTCGCTAGCCTGGCTAGATTTCCCAGTTCATTAGGATGCCACAGGAATTTAAGCTATCGTTCTTAATTTTCATGATCCCGAGTGAAATTTTTCGCGATCATAGCGAAATTTCTGCAGGTTTACTGCTCTTCAACATATGCCCTTTGCATCTCTATTGCATCCTTTCTTTATCACTTTGCCTTCGTTTCTTCCTTTGAATTTTGATATGTTTGATGGCAGAAAATGGTTTCAATCTTCCATGGTTCCAGCATCTCGATGGTCGAACTTAGTGGACGAATTTTCCTGAAGCACATGAAATAACCAAAAATAACCTCAAAAAATGGCATAAGTGATACCAAGTAGACTTGAACACCTCAATTTGGCTTAATTGATAAGATTAGTCACGCAAAAAAAGCACTCAAAACCTATCTGAATAACAAAAATAACCTTATTTGAGCCTTGTCAGCTCTTTCAAAAAAAAATCTTACAATTTGAGTTCTAATGGCCAACATTATTCAAATATAGTTTTGAATGGGTTAGGCAGTGTGACAGATGTCAAAGAATGGGAAACATCAATAGAAGAAATGAAATGCCTCTGCAAAGAATCTAGGTGGTACAAATCCTTGATGTTTGGGGAATAGACTTCATGAGACCTTTTCAACCATCCTTTGGAAAGTTATAAATTCTACTTGTTGTGGATTATGAATCCAAATGGCTAGAAGTTGTAGCTTTTCCAAGAAATGATTCCAATACAGTTGCGGGGTTTGTCTAAAGGAATATAATGAATAGATATGGAGCTCTAAGAACTATCTTAAGTGATGAGGGAAGTCACTTTGCCAACAAGCTATTTGCAAAGCTCATCAGTAGATATGGAGTGAGCTATGCTGACTTATCACCCTGGGTCAGTGGATAAGCGAAGTATCTATTAGAGATAAAGTATCTTTGGAGAAAGAGTAGGAGCCGGTAGGAAAAATTTGGGCATTAAAGTAGATGATGCATTGTGGGCTTACAAAACTACTGAGGAGAGAGGAGGAGGGAGGAGGAGAGAGAGAGAGAAGAGAGAAGAGAGAGAGAGAAGAAAAGAGAGAGAAAAGAAGAGAAGAAGAAGAGAGAGAAGAGAGAAAAGAGAGAGAAGAAAAAAAAGAAGAAGAAGAACACTCTATTAGTTTGTCTCTCCTTAAAAAATTGGTTTTTGGAAAAGCTTTGTCATCTACCACTTAGAAAGCCCAGAACATAAAGCAATGTAGACAGTAAGAAGCTTTAGATTACTTATTTGCTAAGGAAAAGAAGCATCTGGTTAAATGAATTGGAAAGCTAAGAGAATGAAGCATGATGAGTGCTGAAATTTACAAGCCAAAACTAAACTTGTTGATTCGAAGATTGCTTAGAAAAGTTCCAAAGGAAGGAGAATCTATCTTACTTTACAATTCACGACTCAGGCTATTTCCATGAAAACTAAAGTCAAGATGGAGTCATCCTTTCACATTCATATCAGTCACACCATTTGAAGTAGTAACATTGAAGACAAAATCAGAAAATGAATTTAAGGTGAATGATCAAAGACTAAAACCTTGCATAGGAGCTTTGAATGAAGATCGATCACGGAGATTAGAAGTTTCTGGTAGTTCATGAAATGCGATTTGCGCGGCTTTATCCCATTGGAACCTTTAAATCGGCGGCTTGTGGAAGGCAGGCCAGTGAGGTATAACAATTTTCCATTTTAGTTTGTTTTAATTAGTTAAGTTTGTTGGATAGTTTTGATTTTTGATTTTAATGTTAATGTTAGTTGATTTTTATGTTTTTCAGGACATGAAAGCTGATTCTTATATGAGATACATTATTAATGAGAAAATTTGAGCATTGAATGAAATTATGCTAAATGAAGAGGAAATGCAAGCTCAAAACTTTTGTAAGAACTTTCCAATTGGCTTTCCTAGTTTTTATTTTCCTTATTTACCATTTGCATATTTTGTTGAAGTAAGAACATTGAGCTGAAATTCCCATGCTTGAATTGAATTGCTTAGATCTTAATCAAATAATGTTCAAAGCATGATTTTATTGAATTGTTTAATATGAATGATGCCGGGCTTTGGACAAAGTTTGATGAGAATTATCCGCACAACGAGTCACAGAGCCGAAAGAAACACACCTTTAAACATGATCAACGTTTCCGCAATTTGGCTTTTAGGTTAATATTGCAGAGTAAAACATTCAAGGTTGTGATAGAATACTTTTATGTCACGAAATTCTTTTAGCTTTCATGTGCCATCAATATTTATGTGACACAACTTTCCATGTCACGACATCTTCTAAACTCCTAAGGCATAATTCTTTGTCGCGACATAAAAATTGGTGTCACGACCTTTCTAAGCCTTTAGATCACAATTATTTGTCGCGACAACAAATTCTATGTCTCGATCTGGTACACAAAGAGGTGATACTTAATCAACAATATTTCTATCCTACTTTCCTACTCGAGTCAAGCTACCGCAGAGATAGCGCTCTAGGGTCGAACACAGGGATGGGTTTTCATCTTACAAATGATTTGTATCATGTTTCAAAACGATGAGGCTTTCATTTGGATTTTTTGATTTGCATTAAAAAGTGTGGGTGTTGTTGTCACTAGGTTAACTAAGGGCAGTTTAAATTAAGGTGTGGAGGAGACCTTGAAGTCTGGGTCACTAGCTTGATAAATGAGCTATAAAGGTGTCCTCAAGTTATTTCCTCAGATTGGGGCAATGACATATACCATACCTAAACCTGGATATTTGTTTAACTTAAAACCAACCCTTAAAACATTCCGAATAACCATAGCATTTCCTAAATATTTAACAGCCAAGAATTTGAAAACCAAGCATTTAACCTACTTTCAAGTGGGCTCAGAATGACATCTATCGGATGTCGTTGTATCTACCATTAAGAATACATCGAACCTCAAGCATGCCAAGTATCGACTAAAGGAAATACATTAAATAGCATAAAACCCTAGTTTGGAAAGTTTGAAACACAAAAATACAGTACCTGCTTCATTAAAACTGAGGAACACCTACAAACCAACATCAACCAACCTAGAAACCCTCCTCTTCAAGGTTTTGAGGCTTAGCCAAACATCCTTTGAGTTGTCATCCTCAAAGGGGTGTGTTTGGCAGCCGAGAAAATGAGAGAAAGAAGAGAGAGAAGAGAGAAAACTGTAAACCTAAAACAAATGGAAAAACTCATGGGATTGGAAAGTTAGGTTATAAAATGTTATATGGCTTATCTTTAGCCTTACAAGAGATGTGAAATACAAAATAACCAAAACAATATGATTACATTGAGGGAAAATGGAATTACACAAAATCCAGGTCGCTTGGATCACAAAAAGAGGGAAGATTTTCGCTTATGCATAGTGAATTCGGGCTATCATAGCGGAAAACCTCGCTATGATAAGGAAATTTCGCTATCATAGAGAATATCTAAGGCATAGCTTAAAATTGTGTACCTCGCTTACGTACGCACTTTCGCTTATGTTAGTGAATTTTCGTCGTGATAGCTAATTTTCACGTGGATAGCGTAATTTTCAATATGGCCAATTACCGTGGATAGCTTAAATTTTCGCTATTATTGAGAAATTTTCGTAACTTTGCGAAAATTTCGCTTGTGCCATAGAGAAATTCCATCCTCCTACATTGCTTCCTTACACTAATCACTTGCATTTCTTCCTTTCCAAATTTTGACATTTCTTCATCCCAGGCTTGATGAAATTGCCGAGAATTCATACGAACTCAGCATAAAACATCACAATTACGATGCCAAGCTTGATATGATGGTGGAGGTTCCTGAAACCTGCAAAACTACCAAAAACAACCTCAAACAAATCATTGGGCACTAGACCTGACTTGCACATGTCAATCGTCTTAATTAATATGATTAGTACGCAAAAAGCACTATCTTAAATAGGACTCAAAAATAGCACTTTTTGGGTACTAATCACACCCCCAACCGACACATTGCTAGTCCCTTAGCAATGCTAAAAACAATCAAGGTTATGCAGGCTATGTTTTTTTTTTTTTTTTTTTTTTTTGCAAAAAGTGTATGTTGTCCAAAAAGTGTGTGTACAAGTGAGGCCTTACCTTCGTGACGAACAATTTGTGCACTCAGACAAAAACCATCAGTGAGAGAACAAATGCCATATAAGAACAAGTTTCGTATAAAGATTAATTCCAAGGAAGTTTCACCTTAACTTTCCACCAAAAATCTAAGTGTTTTGCTAAAATCCGCTTTGAACCAATAAGTTGCAAAGCTATTCTCCCCAACCAAGCTACTCATTCCTGACCTTTTAAACCGAAGACCAACCTAAATAGATCCAGTTAAACTCTTATTTCATACTTCGATTATATTATAGGGTGCAATGGTAAAAACTCGACTTCACCAAAGTCCTAATCTGGTCCACCGATGAGTCCCAACCACCATAAGGTTTAGGGGCATCAAGTTAAAAAGTGATCTACCGACCACAAACTCTTCAGCTTCACCTTAGATCTTTGAATGATTTCGAATCCAAAGACTTACAACTCTCGCTAAACTCTACCTATCCACCCGTGTAATCGAACACAGTTGGTGACTCCCAACCAAGAAGGTTTAGGCAATCGGGTTTTAAAGGCTTTTTCCATATACCCCCTGACCGCGTGTCGGTTTCAAGACAAAGCGTCATGGCTTTCATTTCTATTTCTTCTTTCTATTTCTTTTTCTTTTCTTTCTTTCTCTTTTTTTGGGAAGACTTCATCGGGTCTTCATTCAGGCACACCGACCTATTATGGTCGGCCATCAGATCTAAGGCCGGTTTTGCAAAGTGAAAAGAGGTATATAGCTTCACAACCTATTGATGAAAAATGATGTGCACTGTGTGTGATTAGCTAAAGGTGGATATACAAGGTTGAATACGCTGGAACTTCAATCGACCAAAAACTTAATCATGCATGGAATTATTCTAACATTACGGTAGCGTACAGGGCTTCAATTGTTCAACTAAAGGTAAGAGCAGAAACATAAAAATATAGGCGTGAACAGCAGCCTCAATTTTAACAAACAAATTTGGGCTCTGCAGGGCATGCAGAACCGGCAAAACTAAAAACAAAAGTATGAACATTACTTTCAACACAGACTGTCCCGGCATGGGAATGAAAAAGTTAGAGGATGGAATGGTACCTCCTCAATCAGTGGTGGAAGGAGAAGGATCATCCTCATCGCGTGCTGGGCGTGCTGCGCGGCTTTGATAATTTTAATTGCACCTACCAACAAAAAGCAAAACATGCCACTGAACTGATTACCACAATATTTTTAACAAAACAGAAACGTAAGCGAAACTAAGCAATTAAAATAGTGGCTTCTCGAGATATCATAGAGCTACTCTAAATACGTGGCCTGGCTGGTCTCAAGGAGGGTCCGTATGAGCACTTCTCCCCGACTACTGTTCTGTTGCACACATAGGGCTTCACCCTCTGTCCATTAACTTTGATCACCCTATTATCATTCGATCAGCTCCATCAACCATCGGGTGTGCTTGTCAACGATGAATGGGCCCGCCCATCGCGACTTGAGCTCGCCTAAATGATGAGCTCGAATCCTGCCAGATGACTTGATCTCCTCGTTGAAATACCCTTTTTGCAAGTTATCATTTTGATCATGCCATTTTTTCGATCTTTCCTTTGCAATATTCGAAGTTCAAGTAGGCATCATTTCGTATTCTACAACTCATTGAGATCATGAATTCGAGTCTTACCGCTTTTAAATCCATGTTCAAATTTCAAGGATTACCCACCATGCCTTATACTCGATTTCCACTGGAAGGTGACATGCCTTACCATAGACCAACCGATAAGGGGACATTCCAAGAATCGTTTTGAAAGCTATTCTGTAGGCCCACAGTGAATCAAGCAATTTGATGGACCAATCTTTTCTATTGCTGTTTACCACCTTCATTAGAATGGTCTTAATCTCCATGTTGGCAAGTTCTACTTAACCACTTGTTTGAGGATGGTAAGGGGTAGCCACTCTGTGTTTAACACCATACTTAGCCATGAGGTTTTTGAAAGGTTTATTATGGTAAATGCGGAACCCCATTACTAATAATGGCTTTTGGTACCGAACCTAGAAAAAAGATAAGCTCGTTTTCAAGAATTTGAGTACCACCCTCGCGGTCGTTTGGTTTCAAGTAGGATTGCCTCAACCCATTTGGACACATAGTCTACTCCCACCAATATGTATGTATGACCATAATACGTGGGGAAAGGTCCCATGAAATCGATGCCCCAAACATCAAATAACCCGACCACTAAAATTGGGTTCAGGGGCATCATATGACGGCGAGACAATTTCCTTAGTCTTTGGCATCTATCACATACTTGGCATATTTGGTGTGCTTTTTAAATGGATGGCTGGGTGAGGAACTGGGGATCAAGTAACACCTTCATTGCCGTCTTTTGGGAAGCAAAGTGACCACCACAGGCACTCTCGTGGCAGTGGTTTAGAATTCACTGTTGTTCTTCTTCAGGCACACACTTCCTGATTATTTGATCTGCACAGTATTTAAGCAAGAAGGGCTCTTCCCAATAATATGAATGGATCTTTGCCAAGAAATAATTCCTATCCTGTTCTTTCCAATCAGATGGGATTTCTCCTGTTGCAATGAAATCTGGTACGTGGAGCATACTGTGGAGTTTTCTTCAACCGCATTAAAGATTCTTCAGTGGAATCTCATCATTGACGGGCGAGCCACATTTGTCACGGGCTATCATAATCTAGAAAGATGGTATGCCACAACATTCTCTACTCCTTTTTTATCCTTAATTTGAAAGTTAAATTCTCGCGTAAGAACCCATCTGATAAGTCTTGTTTTTAGCATTTTCCCTTGGTCGATATTTCAAAGCTTTAATGATCTGTAAAATGACTATATCGTAATCCAACCAAGTATGCTCGAATTGTCTAAGGCATGTAATTCATTGCCAACACCCTTCTCTATAGTAGTATAGTTCCTTTGTGCTCATTCAAGGTTTTTCTCAGATAATAGACTACATGAGGTTTCCATTTTCCCTTTCAAGAACTACTTCCACAAGCGATCACTTCAGATCACACATCACCTCGTGTAATCGCTAATTTGTGTTTCAGATTTATTGTGTAGTTGGTTAAATGACTTCATTTTAGTTTCTGAGATTTTTTAAATACTGATTCTTTGGGTGCGAGGTGGGTATAGGCATTTGAAAGTCCTCGATGAATCTTCGTAAAGCCCTGTACTTACAAGGAATCGCTCTAACCTGCTTTTTACACTTATTGGAGACGATGCTTGGGAAATAAGTTCACCAGCTTTGTCAACTTCTATTCCCTGAAATAACATGCCCCAATATACCTCGTCTACCATTAAATGGCATTTCTCCCGTTGCTAAACTGCATTCTTTTTCAATGCACCTCCGTAGGATAGCTTCAACATTACCGACATTCTTCAAATCACCTCCATATGCCAAAGGATGTCATCCATGTGGTACTCCCATTGGGCACTCCACCATATCGCTAAACATACTAAGTGCATACATCTCCCGAAAGGTAAGTGTGGGCATTGCAAAGACCAAAAGGCATCCTCCTGTAAGCATAAGGGCCAAATGGACAAGTAAAGGTGGTCTTTTCTTGATCTTATGGTTCAATTTCTATATGAAAGTACCCTAAATACCCATCCAAAAAGCAATAGAATGGGTGTTCGTAAACTTCAAGCATAGTCGATCAATGAAGGGCGTTGAAGTGATCCTTTCATATCATCGAGCCTCCTATAATCTATGAATACCCTCCAACCGGTAGTAAGTTCGGTAGATTACCTTTCGCCTTTCACTTTACGCCGTCGCCCGACACCCGCACTGACCAGCCGGGCCATTCATGCTATCAGATACGGGTGTCGATACGCCGCAGCACCTCGCATTTCACGTGAACCACCTTCCTCGGGGCGATTCAACCCTCCTTCTTCGCGGCTGCCTAACAACTTTAGATTCTCTTCTAAATAGTCGTAGTGAGTGCAGACGTTGTTTATGCCTCTAAACCTAAAATTTCCACCCCCGAAGCCGCTTCGTCTTCGAGGAGGTGCAAAGCAGCTGTGCCCCGTGAAGTGGTCGCTAGCAATGATATTACAATCGACATTGCTCGTTTCTTCAAAATGCATATTTTAATTCAACTAGTAGGGTTTGAGTTTAATCGGTTGGAGGTTCCTTGTTTCTTTCTCAACAAGCCAATGCAGGTAGATCAGCCTCTTCTTCAGCCACTCGCACTCGCTTCTCATGTATCAGGGGTTCCTCGTTAGCTTGCTACAGCACTCGGGATCTCCTCGGCCAACACATCTTGACACTCCTGTGCCGGCCAGCAGCCGCCTTCACGAGAATTGTATCTATTGCGTATTCATAAGCCGTCTTCCACCAGTATGCGTTTTGTTGTACTGGAAGATATCGAGTTTCGGAACATAGCTCAAACGTACAGCCGTATAACCTTATTCTCCAAGAAGGATATGGCATTCGAAAGTGTTACAATGGCCTTCTCTTAATATGATGGTGTCACCCACCCGCTTCGTGTAAGTACGATAAATTCACACGGGATGTAGAATTACCCACTCGTATTAAACATCTGTTCATCTCTTCTATTTTACTGCACTCCATTACCTGCCAGAGACAAGGTGATAGAAGTGGGTTTCAGCTTCAGCAAATTAAAGCCGCTTGCAAGGCTGAATATGGTACTATTCTGCGTTCAATAGTGCTTTTTCACACTAATGCCTTCGAGTACACCGATTGTAGGACATTCGTCCCTATACTCACAGAGTTCGCAGACTCAATGAGCTAGCACTTCATTGCTCGTCAAAAGGCCTTTTATTCATATTGAAGCCTCTTATACCGTAGATAAGTCCTTTCTTTCAGCGACATGTGGGGAGCCTTGCTCTGATCGCGTCAGTGAGAATGCTAACTCACCAATGTAGTTCAGTTCACGATCGTAATTTTCTTGAGTGCTCGTGGAAATGGAAAGGCACACCGGGCTTCACCCTTCCCTTTGCCGATTGTTCTTCGCTTTCTTCCGCTATCAACTACCATGGGAGTCGCTCGCCGTGCCGGACCGCCGTCTCAAGCTTAATACTGTCACCACGCCGTCACTACATTCGATCGTCGGTTTCCACGCCTACGCACTTTGCGAGCAACCGGAAGAGTTTTTCTCGTAACCCCCGGTTGGACAACTTGGAAATCTCTTAGTGCATATCGTCTACTTTCCTCGTTGAGTGAGTTTCGACGCTTTCAATTTTTTTGATTAGTTTGAATGATTAACACCTTTTTGTTCTTCTGACAAACGTGTCGACATCGTGCTTACCTGGACTGCTGGCCAGAAGGTGGATTCGCCGCCGTGGCCGCCGATGTGGAGCCAAACTTTTCTCAGAAGCTTCCTAGGGGGCATATGCAGGGGGTTTTGGCTTCCATGAAAGGTTTGATTTCTCCAATCGTTATAGGTGCTGCCATACGGAGCATTTATAGGTGGTGGCTTATTTTGACTCCAAGACATGAGAATGCTCTTGCATTTATGGTCTCTATTGAAGGCACTATCGACAAGTTTCCTGTGCAGGGTTTGATCGACAATTAAAACAGCCGGCTGAGATGCAACTCATTTCCATCGCTTGAGCTGTGTCGATTTCTCATTTCCAAATTCTTCTAATCAAGTCAGTGTCACTTTTGCTTTCATCTCGTATCTCTTCTTAAAGTGCGATGATGTTTCTAGCCCAAGGCCCATTCTTCAGCCTTCCCTTGATTCGGTTCATCCCATGCCTTAGAGGCCTCGCCCACATAGTTCAGCATTTGTCTTCATCCCGGTTTCATGAGGTCACTCACACATGGTTTCTGCACAGCTTCATGGTCGGGGACATACCATCATAAAATTATTTGCATTAGCATCCATGTATTAAAACCATGGCGTGGGTTGATGTCTTCCATGAATACCACAAGACCGATAGAATCCCATTGCGTCATAGCAAACGCAGATTGCTTAAATTGTTATCTGTGGAACCTAAGAATTTTTATTTCTTCTCATCACAAATTCCTACCTTCACGGTTCTTGGTCTTAATGAATAGTTATTTTAGCTCGTCCCGATGGTTAGTGAATGCCTTCAACTCTCATCAAATCCATTTAGTTACACCCTCCTGTTATGACACTTTCCTCAAACTATTATGTATCGTATGGATTATTTTCATAACATGAAATGTGGTGCCATGCTGTGATAGTTCACCAAGACTCAAATAGGGAGGCAGAAGGTGCATCACCTGGTGTATGTGGTCCTACATGCTGTTGGATTCATAGGAGTTGCTTGTAGACTCTACTGTTTCTCATGTAGAGGATCCATTTGCTCACTGTGCACATTGGCTTCACAACCTTGATCGCCAGTGCCGCACTCTCTCGCAGCTTCACCTGATATATCTCTATCCCAATGATGCATAAACACCTAAAACACAAAATGAGACAAAGCAAAGAACAACAACAAGGCTTGCCAAAAAGATAGTTGAAGCAACAATTAAATGATCAGAATGATAAATCACCAAGCAAAGGATCGTTGAGTAAAGAAAACTTTGAGTTCTTTCAAACTAAATTCAAAAAGGTGTGTTATCACCACTACTTGTAATGAAGATTACAAGTACATATCAACTCATCATCCGAGTTTAAACCATCCTCGCAACGGTGCCATTTGATTCGTAAGGTGCAATAGTGTGAGGATACGTAATCAACAATATTTGTATCCTAAATTCTCTCCTATCGCCGTAGTCAAGCTTACCGCAGTATAGTACTTAGGGTTGAACATGTGGATGGCCATCTTCCAAATGATTTGTATCATGTTTCAAAATGGTGAGGCTTTCATTTGGATTTTTGGATTTGCATTAAAAGTGTAAGTGTTGTTGTCACTAGTTAACTATGCGCTTAAATTAAGGTGTGGAGGACCTGGAAGTCTGGTCACTACTGATAATACGAGGTTTTGAAGGTGTCCCTAAGCATTCTGCATCGGGAAATGACATATAGTCATAGCCAAAACCAGACTTTGTTAACTTTAGCCAACCCTTAAAACATTCCTAGTTGAACCATAGCATTTATCGAACATTTAATGTTTCTACAGCTTGAAACTAAGCATTTAACCTACTTCTCAAAGGGCTCGAATGACATCTAATGGATGTCAGCACCACTATTATACACTGTCTCAGCACGTATTATATAACAGCACATATCCTAGTTTGAAGTTTAACACAAAAACGCAAAAGACTTTATTAACTGAGGGAACACTCAAACCAACATCAACGAACCTAGTAACCCTCCTCTTCAAGGTTTTGAGGGTTAGCCAAACATCCTTTGAGTTGTCATCCTCAAAGGGGTGTGTTTGGCAGCCGAGAAAATGAGAGAAAGAAGAGAGAGAAGAGAGAAAAGTGTAAACCTAAAATAGGGGTTGTGAAAACTGCGTGGATTGAAAGTTAGGGTTACAAATGTTATAAAGTGGCTTATATAGCCTTACAAGACATGTGAAATAGAAAAATAACCAAAACAATATGATTACATTTAGAGCAAAATGGGAATTACACAAAACGGGGTCGTTTGGATCACAGAAAGAGGAGCAGCATTTTTGCTATGAATAGTGAATTTCGCTATCATAGCGAAAATTTCGCTATGATAGCGAAATTTCTCTATCATAGAAAAATTTGAGGCATAGCGAAAATTTAAAATTTCGCTATGCACAGTAATACACGCAGCTTTTGTTTTTAGGTTTACAACTTTCTCTCTTCTCTCTCTTCTTTCTCTCATTTTCTTGGCTTCCAAACACCCCCTTTGAGGATGACAACTTAAAGGATGTTTGGCTAAGCCTCAAAACCTTGAAGAGGAGGGTTGCTAGGATGGTTAATGGTGGTTTGCAGGTGGTCCTCAGTTTTAAATGAAACAGGTACTGCATTTATTGTTCTAAACTTTCCAAACTAGGAATGCTAGTTAATGTCTTTCCTTTGGTCAATATTTGGCATGCAGAAGGAGGGTTCAAAGGTATTCTAATGGTAGATAATCGACATCCATTAGTCACATTTACGTGGCAACAAATTAGGTTAAATGGTGTATTCTTCAAACCGGGCCGGAACATTAAATGCTCAAGAAGTGTTTTAACAATAGAGTGTTTTTAAGGGTTGGTTTTTAAAGCTAAACAAAGATCCGTTTTGGTAATGACTATATGTCATTTTCCCTAATGCGAGGGAAATAACTCAGCATACCCTTTATAACCCCATTTTATCAAACTTAGTGATTCAAGCTTCCTACATCACCATTTCACACTTTAGTTTAAAATGTTTCAGTTACCTAGTGACACCAACACCCACATGTTTTAATGCAATTCCAAAAATCCAAATGAAAGCCTCACCATTTTGAACCATGATACAAATCCTTTGTAGGATGAAAACTCATCCCCGTGTTCGACCCTAGAGCACTATACTACGGTAGCTTGACTACGGTAGTAGGAGGAAAATAGGAGACAAATTTTGTTGATTCCGGATCACCCTACCGTGGCACGAATCAAATGGTGCCGTTGCCGGGGATGGTGCCAAACTACAAAAGATAAGTTGATATGAACTTGTAATCCACATTACAAGTGTTGGTGATCTTTTAACCCTTTTTGATTTTCAGTATTTAGAATATCAAGTTTTTTTACTCAAGAAATTCATTCGGGTCGCTTTTTATTTACAATTAATATAATTTAGCTAACAATGATCCTTTTTGGCAAGCCTTGTTTGTGTTCTTTGCTTTGTCTCATTTTGTGTTACAGGTGTTTATGCATCACTGGGATAGAGATATATCAGGTAGACTACAAAGAGTTGGTGCACCAGTTGAGCAAGGTTGTGAAATCAGTGTGCACAGTGATCAAATGGATCCTCTACCTGAGGAACAACAAAGTCAGCAAGGTACTCCCGTGAATCCAACAGCATACATATTAATGAGGGACCACATACACCCTCCTAGAGTGAGTGCTCTTTCCTGCATCATACCACCTGCTAAGAATGTAGCAGTGAGACCTTATTTGGTGCCCCTGCTTCCCACATTTCATGGTATGGAGAATGAAAATCCATGCACCCACATTCGGGATTTTGAGGAAGTGTGCATAACCTTTAAGGAGGGTGCAATTGATATGGATTTGTTGAAGTCAAGGCATTTATCGACCAAGGACAAAGCTAAAATATGGCGACCACTAAGCCAAATATGGCTTAATTCACTAAGACCAAGGACCATTAGAAGCCGGGCAGAGCCACAGTGTAATTTTAAAATTCTTCAAAGGCTCAAAAGACCAACAATTCCCAAGAGGCACCCACACGTCATGCCCATGACAAATGGAGGTTCTATTAGTGCTGGGAGAGTTCCGTGGAGACCATCAAGGTTTAATCCACAAATATGGTTTCGAGCATGGATGCTTTCGCTAATCACTTCTATGGTGGCAGGTCTCCAAAGAATGAAACAAATTTTGGAACAATGTGTGAGGGGACTCTAGGCACCCGTGATGAAACCAAGGATTTATTGAATTATGTGGCTGAAACTTCCAAGGGATGGGATGAGCCAAACCCAAGGGAGGTGGAAAAAATGAGGCCTTCAGCCCACCAAAGGGGAGGAATTTATGCACTTTCCGACGAAGTGGAAATGAAAGCAAAACTGACCACTTTGACCCGAAGGTTGGAGGAGCTGGAAATGAGAAATCGGCATGAAGTGCAAGGAGTGAATGAGTTGTCTACATCTCATCCATCCTGTTTTAATTGTCAGTCGAATAGCCACCCTATGGAGCATTGTCCAGTAATTCCTTCAGTAGGGGACTTGATGAAAGAGCATGCCCATGTCTTCGGTCAACATAAGCCACCTACAAATGCTCCATATGGTAACACCTATAACCCAACTGGAGAAATCATCTAAACCTTTCATGGAAGCCACAACCCCTTGCATATGCCCCCTCTCCCCGAGCACAAAGAGAGGGGCTATTCCACTTCAAAGACATCAACAACGCCTCCACCTTCTTCTCTCCTGCTGAAAGGTGCAATTCTGAATTTAAGCAAAGTGGTGTGCATACTCATGAGGAACAAAGTGCTTAATGCCCAAAGCAATCAGAAAATTGAAAGAGTAGAGAGATCACTCAACAAGAAGATAGACAACATGCATTATGAGTTGCAAAGTTCCATTACCAGGTTGTCTAGCTAGCAGCAGAGTTCTGAAAAAGGGAGATTTCCTTCCCTGCACACAAAGAAACCTAGTGGGAGCGCACGAACAGTTGCTAGCCATTGATCCAAATGCAAGAATTGATGAAGTCAAAGCAAAGAGGGACTTCGAGAAGTGGTAAAGAACCTGGAAGCCAGCAAACCCAATACCAACCAGCAGTTCCCAATAATAGTTGATCCGTCAGAGGAAGAAGCTGAAAGGGAAGAGGTGAGGCCCAATGTAACCCCTCCTTTCCCACAGGCACTTCGGAAAAAGAAAAATTAAGTCAACCAAACTGAAATTTTAGAGGTGTTACGGCAAGTGAAAGTTAACATTCTTCTTCTTGACATGATTCAGCAAGTCCCCACATATGCAAAATTTTTGAAGGACTTATGTACAGTAAAAATAAGCCTCAACGTGAACAAGAAGGCCTTTGATCGAAAGCAAGGAGGCCGTCATCGAAAAACTCCCGTGGAAATATAAGGGCCCGTGGATGTCCTACAACTTCGCTAATATTGAGTTTCCATGTAGAAAAGCACCATTAGACTGGAGCTAGTGTAAATCTATTTTCATATTCCATGTACAAGAAGTTATTTGGGAGAACTAAAATAACACTTCCATCACATTGCTTAAATGAGAATATTAAAATACCGAAGGGGGCCATCGAGGATTTTTTTAATACAAGTGGGACCAATTCTACTATCCAAAGGATTTCATTGCACTGACACGTAGAGCCACTGCAAGTGGGGAACCAATCATGTACCCATCATATTGGGAAGGCCATTCTGGATACTCTCAATGCCACAATAAACTCATTGAATGGGGTTATGCAATCCCACGCTTGGGAATATGACCTTTAGAGCTCAATATCTCCATTCGATAAAAGGCATATGCACTCAAAGGAGTGACGACCGTGGAAGAAGTCTCGCATAATAGATATAATTTTTAAGAGCAAAGCAATGAGTAGCAAGTGCAAGATGTGTGTTAACCCCAGAGTTATCCGAAAGCTCGAGAGCAACAAGAACCTCAATGCATGAGCTTAGTGCAGCATTGAGAAAGAAATAGAATTCTAATTGCTGACCGTGAAACCAAAGGAACCTCAACAAATTTCAAACCCCACCAACAAAGCAAATATGCCTTCCTCGATGAAATCAGCAATGTCCAGCCAGGAATATCATCACTCCCTCACTCACTACAGAGCACAACTTTGTCGCACCTCCTCTCAAAAGAAACAAACGAGCATCGGGTGGAAAATTTAGGATTTAAAAGGCATAAACCCACACCGCACTCACCACATTTATTTAGAAGAAGAATCTAAAGTCGTTAGATGCCTGCTGCAGGAGGTTGAATCCTCACCAGAGAGTGTAGTTCCGCATTGAAGTCCCGAAATTGCCGCAGCCTAAGACATTTACCCTTATATCTAATAGCATTTGGGTAAGCCCAACCCAGGTGGTGCCCATGAAGTCAGGAGTGACAACTATGAAAAATGAGAAGGTCGAGGAATTGTCTACTGATGAGCTTAAAAGTCATCTATTTTTAGTCCATTTTTCTGTTTGATTTTCATCTAGAAATGAATAATTAATATACAGAAATATGAAGAAACTCACCAAATTGTTAAGAAGGTGAAGAGAGAAAGAAAGTAGAAAATACAAGCAATAAGTGGAGGAAAGTGCAAATGAATGGCGTGAGCGTAAAATGAAAAGAATCGCCGAGTCATTGATGCGCTTTTGGGGTTTAAACAGCCCAATATGAGGTCGCCAGATATCGAAATTGAAGGAAATCGATTCAGTCGCGACATGGATAACAAGATATCGAGGTCATGACTTGAGACCGCTTCTGAGAAAGCCGCATGAATGAGCTCGATGTTTCCGACGCGGATCGAGGTCGTGACATCAAGAGCAACCAGTTGAAAGCCCCAGAGAGTAAGTTGATGTCGCGACGTGAGATTGATGTTGCAACATCGATGATGTCACGACAAGAGGCTGAAGTCACGACATCAAAAAAAAAAATCATCAAGAGAAGATCGCACATGTCGGGACGCCGCTGGCATGAGATCGGGGTCGCCACAATCGCACCGCCGCTTGAAGCAGAAGCTTCATGAAGTGAGGTCGCGACAAGATATCGATGTCGTGACATCGAGAACGACCAGATCAAAGCTGCAAAGACGTGAAGTGAGGTCGCGACAAGATGTCGATGTCGACATCGAATCCACCGCTGAAGCTTCAGCGCTTCCATAAGATGACGTCGCGACAAAGAGATTGATGTCGCGGCATCCAAGACATCAATTAGCACCGCATGAAATGAGCCGAGGTCGCGACAAGATCACGCCGCCGACATCGAGAGTACAATTGGAAACCCGCTAAGACGTGAGAAGATGTCGCGATAAGATATCGACATGTCGCGCGACATCAAGCATGACCAACCAAGGCTACATAGAGTAAGTTGGATGTCAGCGACGCGGAGATTGATGTCGGACAACGGCGATGTCACGATAGCGGAAATCAAGTCGATTTGAACAGCGACTCGGGGTCGATACTCAAAAAAATCCACAAAGAGTTGCCATCGGGATTAGGCCCACTGAGGAACCTATAAATTAGCTATCCCCATTAAAACAGTCATGCCACAGCATCAGAGGTCCGGATAATCTGAAAGCTCATTTCTTTAATTTTCTTTTCTTTTATTTTATTTTTCTTAATTTTTTATTTCGTCAAGCTTTAGAGCAGATTATGCCTCGCATTTTTATTTTCATTGTATTTTCGAATCTGGATGTTATCAGTTGAGCTAAGCCGAATGCGCATTTCAATTTCTTTTCAAATTACTACTCCGAATGTTTGAAGTTCGCACAAATTTCGAATTCGATTGTTTCAGCTTCAAATTGCAAGTATTCTTATGATCAGAGTGGAATGTTGTATCGTGTACTCAAGAATTGAGGAATCCAGCCCATTATGAACGTTATAGTCGAATTTATCTTTCCCGTAGTCGCTTTCCACTACAGCCTTGTTAATTTCGCTAATGAATTTACTCGGTTTTGGGTTTGATTGCCTCGGGATCTGAATATTAGTTTCTTATACCCAAGTAAGATTTGCGCTATTGCTCGATTTCAAGGAGGTCCTCGAAAGGACACAGAAAGATGACCCCGAGAGTAATGTGCTACTTCTTTGAAGGTATACTAACCTCGCTATTATTAGGATCTGAGCTTTGTAAGTTCACTCTAGATAAATCCTCTTCTCACTTGAAATCAAGAACGAGTCGAATGAGTTATCTATTTAAACAAGCAAAAGAGTTCACTCTACTCCTGACAAGGAGGCCAATCCCATGTTAGCCGTGGGATCTAATCAAGGAAAGGTTGATCTATTCTAATTTCGAGGAGGAGCACTGAAGTCAGAGTATCTCGTTTCGACCGATAATTTGGAGCTATGTTTGATACCCATAAAATGGGTATGAAGTATTGCAAAAGAAAAATACCCGCATTAAGGAAGCACATTTTTAAAAGTGTTATCTAATTCCTCAGATTCGAGAATCAGTCATAAATTAGATGATAAATGTGAGTCCGGAGAGATCCAAATGCACTACAACGCCTTTAATAGATTTTGAAACTTGAGATAATCAAGAAATTTTACCGAATTAACTGTGGAATCGATAGTTCACTATAAATCACTTTCTCTATTAATATGTCTTCGAGGATAACTATTCAAGATTCATTTCTTTTTTATTAGAAATTAACTATTCTTTATTTTTTTATTTTCCAGATGTTCGATGGTTCATCTATTTTCCTTTGTTCGCTTTTAATTTTCCAAAGACCTTAATGCTGGTTCCTACCATCATTTCAGGGTCTAAATAGTATGGAAATCGAGTAGTCGTGGTAGTTGATTTTAAAATTCTTGAGAGATCTCTGTGGATCGATATCCTGACTTAAATCCATTTTATTACTTGTCATCCTGTGCACTATAATATCGACCAAAACCAAACTTTTGAAAATGATTTAATTTCTAAGAGATTGGTGGTTTATAGTATAAGGATAACAAGTTTCGGTGCCGCTGTCGGATTAGACAATAGTCCCTGGTAATGTCATAAATTTGTACATGTTCTTCGTCCCACGTTTTGGTGTCACGCCGGACTACATTACCCTTGTACAAGTGTCAAAGATTCAGATATGTGTTCTTCGTCCACGACAAGTTTTATGGCTCCGTTGCCGGGGATTAGACAATAGTCCCTTGGTAATAGTGTCATAAATTTGTACATGTTCTTGGTCCCACGTTTTGGTGTCATTGCCGGGACTCAGTTAATACCCGTAATAAAGTGTCAAAGATTCAGGAGTATGTGTTCTTTGGTCTGTCAACAAGTTTTATGGCGCCGTTGCCGGGGATAGAAAGAATTTTGTAATCAATATTTAGATGAAAGAAAGAAATACTAATTTGGACATTTTTAAAAGAAAAAGAACAAAATATTGCCAAGCAGTTGACTCCTCGTAGCTAACGACTTAACAACCCATATTGAATATATTTTATGATTTGACTAATCCTATTAATGGAGCATGTTTTTGCTTTCGTGTTTTTGATGCATGGGAAATGTAACACCGATTCGATTCCACGACACGTACAGGAAAGGACGCCGTAAGCTTCGAGAAAGACTAAGAAGGCAAGAAAACTCAAATCCATGGCGTATGAAAGGCAGACTGTAGGTTGAAATACATATAGAAGAAGGAAGGCCTCCAATCCCGGGAGCAATGGAGGATTTCGAGACCAATTATACAGAAGAATACTCACGATCGTATTATGTACTCGCAAAGATGCTAATAATTTTGAATTAAAGCCGCACCGACATAATGGTCCAGCAAAGCATCGGGCCATCGGGTCATCCCAATCGAAGATCCAAATGAGCACCCGAAGATCCTCAGATGGCCACACTGTCGAATGGGGGGTGAGACCGTGTCATAAACCCATCGGCTCCCATTCTCTCTAAGAGATACAAAGAGCTACATGGTATGAATCTTTTACCATATGAACTCGTTGGATACTGGGAGAGTTACGGAGGCCTACTTAGGTAGATCTTTCCAGCCCAACCACAGAAAGAAGGAGGAGACTATGGTGTTCCAAATAGGAAGATGAAAGCCCCAGATGTAGCTTGGGAAAGATTCAAACTGGCTAGTCGAAGATGTCCAATGCATGGGATAGATCCAAGACTCGTATGGACATCAGATATCATGCCATGAATGATATCAAAAGGATCATCGATGCTTCATGTCAGGAGTATTCAAACGTAAAAGTGTCAAGAGGCAAAAGAGTTTGATTAAAGATCTCAAGAATGTAACATGAAAACTCCTTCGAGCTTTCAAGAGGAAATGAGGAAAGGGATTCGTGCAGCTTGAGCAAGATGACCCATGTGGAGGCCAAGTTGGATGCCATTATGCACAAAAAGTTGTACAAGCAAGAAAGAAAGACACACACCGCCTATGAAATAGGAGCAATTGAAAGGGAGTTAATGAAGGGGAGGCCGAAAGAGTAACTGCTGACTTATTGATGTCGAAGAGGTTAATTATTCGCGGAGCCAAGAGCTTACCATTTCAAACCCAATCCTAACCTTCCAAAGATTATCACCCAAAGACTCAGAACCATGAGAACTGCATGGTGGAGTGGGCTTCTAAGGCCCAAGACAGTGACAACCCTCATCAAGGGTATCGCCAGCCTACCAAGGTTCCAAAGAAGAAGAAGCAGAGGGGAAATGAGCACGTAAACGAATATCGTGGTCGAGAGGCCCCATCTTTGGAGGGAACAGATGCTACGCTTTACGGGGGATACAAAGTCGTTGAACCTCCATGAATAGTTTAGAGAATTGGAAGCAGCTACCACTCTCAAATTTTTCGTGAACACTACAAATGCATCCCCGAAGAACCCCGGAGACACATGTGGCAACCGGGCTCCTAACCCGCAGCCAAAGGAAAGATGCCTTCCCAAGTGACACAAGGAAGAACCCAAAGACTGCATGGCTGTGCAGCTGAGGAGTGGGAAGGAGTTAGAAGAGAAAGAAGCGGATCGAAGAAGAAAATGTTCGCCAATGCAGAACTTCCTGCATGAGCAACAATTATTCAAGGTTTCCTTCCAACTCATGGTATGTCGATATTGTGAATTATCTGCTCAGGAGGCTGCCTTTAACTCGCCTACCAAATGTAAGAGGAAACTCGAATCGATGCCAGATATATTTGGGATGACCCACTATTATTCAAGAGAGGTGCGATATGATACAAGAAGATGTGTGCCGAAGGTGAACAGCTAACATTTTAAATGAACGCCATGCATCACTATACGGGGGACATTTTTCTCTCGGGAGGTAGCAGTCGTACCATAAGATACTCCAATCAGGGTTTTATTGGCCCACTATTTTCAGAGATTGTGCAGTGGGTGAAATTGTGTGATCGATGCCAAAGGATTGGAAATATCAGCAGCAGGAATGAAATGCCCCTAAAAGGTATTATATGGATACAAATTTTCGATGTTCGGGGAATAGATTTTACGATCTTTTCTCCACCTCATCATTTGGAACCCATACATACTGCTAGCGATTACGCCTCAAATGGGTGGAAGCAAAGGTCTGCCCAAGGAATGATACATTACAAGCTGTGAGTTTCTTGCAAAAGAATATATTTGAAAGGGTGTTCTGGGAACCCCAACCATCATTGCTGATGGGGAACCTACTTGCAAACAAAATATTTGCAAAACTCATGAGCAGTGTAAGGGATCAGCGGGCAACAGCTATTTATCATCCTCAAAGAACCAATGGACAAGGTAGTTTCTAAATGTGGAGATCAAAAGAATACTTGAAAAGACCAGGAATCAAGCAGAAGGATTGGTCAAACTGATGATGCAATTTCGCCACAGGATCGCATACAAACCCCCATTGGAATGTCCCCATACAGAGTTGTTTTTGGCAAACCATGTCATCTACCTCTTGAATTAGAATACAAGGCAATGTGGGCCATCAAGAAGTTAAACTTCGATTTTAAGGTTGTAAGGGAAGAAAGATTGCTCCAACTGTCTGAATTGGAAGAACTGAGAAATGAAGCCTATGATAATGCTAGAATATACAAAGACAAGACAAAGAAATGGCATGATCAGAAAATCCTGAGGAAAGAGTTCAAAACAGGGGAACAGGTGCTGCTTTTTAATTCTAGACTGAAGTTGTTTCCAGGGAAATTAAAATCCAATTGGAGTGGGCCATACATTGCAGTCACATTAGCATTTGGCAAAGAACACCGAAGACCGATAATGGGGAAGAATTCAAGGTCAATGACAAAGGTTAAAGCATTATCTCAACAGGAAGAGGAAAGTGAAGAACTCAACCAATTCTGAGGAAAGATTTAACTACAATGCTGTGTCCAGCTTCAAGCGACTAAAACTGAGCAACTAATGGAGGCAACCTACGAGGATTTAAATTCGAATTTAAATTTTGAAATATTTTTCTTTTAGTTGCCGAAATTAGGTCAGATGTGTTTTCTAGAAAGATAGATTTAATTTTTTAGAAATAGATTGTGTTTAATTAGAATTTTCTTGAATATTGGGTAAAAGGATCTTCTCGAATCCAAGTTAAAGACATGAATAGCAAGACAACTACAGGAGTAATTCCAAGCATTTGCAAGAGGAGTCGCGACATGAGAAAGGGCAACTTTCCTAACCCAATTCTTGTAGATATTTGAATAATTGTTAAATCTGCTTAAAATATGCCCAAGAGATGTCTAAACTGTTAGGAACAATAAGATAATCCAAAGCCTCTCGAAATCATCACTGGTGGCTGGGTCACGACAAAGAAGGTTATGTCACGTGACAAAGCCGGTTGTCCTACAAAACATCATGTCGTGGACCCGCTTCTTGGAAAAGAACAATTAGTGAGTATGGAGGAAGGGAGATACATGTCGCAACAAAGGAATTAAGCTCTAAAAGAAGAAGGATCAGCGCCACATCAAACAAACCCGAGAACCCCAAATGGTCGCGACATTAGGTAGGTCGCGACATAACAGTGCGACATGTGCCAACCACTCACTTCAAAAAGCCCTAAATTTAATGACCTAAAATAAAAAGAGGCGGAATCGAAGTCGCGACAGGTCTTAATTGAAGCTTTAATCAGAAATAAAATGAGAAATTTAAATTGAAGTGTTGTGTGCTATTTTGCAATTGATTGTTCAATGTTATGTTGCTTTGTGGTTGCATGATTAGGAAATCAAAGTAGGAAATAGTTCCAGAATAAAAAGCTATTTGAGAGGACATTATCTTAATTGAATAAAAGCGATTAGAGTAGAAGTAAATTGAGGAAATGAAAGAAAAAATTGCGAGAATAAGGGCCAAAATGCATATAGTTTAATTGAAACACAAGATTCACGAAAAAATTACTTATATTTAGTGATAAGTCCCGGATTAGAGGAAGGTAATACAACGGATGGAACAAACATATTTTTGAGTTTGTGGTATGAGCAGTAAGTCGAGAACACGGTGGCTATCAGTAAGCAACTACTCACTTACCGTAAAAGCGAGTTAAGTTACTCCTTATAGTTAGTCACATTTGTTAAATCAGTTCTAAATTTGTTAGATTATTGATTGAAGCGAAATCTAGGTGAATCTGATTGACAAAAGCGTGCGGAGCATTCTTGGATAGTTTGAACCCTCCTAGCCATCCCTATTCATATGCGAGATGCATATACAGTAGTTCAAATTAGGCAAACAAGCTATTTTTCAAAAATAGACCAATGGAAACTGACTCATCCTAAACATCAATCCTTGATAAGAACCTATGATTACCCGGGAATTCAAAGGAAGAAAGAAATGAAGTTTGGGGGAGTATATATTTTAGAACTCAAAAGGGAATAAAGAAAAAAGGCAAAGAGCGAGTGTCTGTGAGAAAAGAAGGCTTCTAGGGATAAGTTTTATCTTGTATGGCCTAACTCTCTTGAACAATTAAGTTCTTAGGGGTGTTTCAACACCTAAAGTACTTACTAATCTGCTCAGTGTGGGAGTCTTAACTTGGGGAGGACCAGCTCAGAGTGTTAGAAAGCCTAAAAGTTAAAACATTTGCACTATCCTTAGTGGTAGCAAACTAAGGAAATTCCCCAGTGAAATTATAAGTGTAAAATAGGAAATACAGGTTAAAATGAAGAAATCAAAGATATCCAAACATGAAGTTTAGGGGAGTTTATTAGAGAAACTATAAGAGAAAGGGTAGAGAAAATGTTCAAGGGTAATCTTAACTGCAGAATTCCTTCCATCCTACCCATTACCCAGCCTCACAATATAAGCCCCAGGCGATTGATCGGAAATTTGAATTCACCTACATTAGTGGAGATCAATATGAAAAACAAGCTGTGGAATTTGGAAGAAGGAAACAATCAAAATTGTGAAAGAACTTAGGGGAGTTAAATGACTACGGCAATAAAATGAGAAGAGAAAGCAATTTCACATTATTCAACGGGATCCAATGAGTATATTGTTTGTAAAACAATTTCAACATGTTAGTTTTACATAGCATAAAGTAGAGACTGACCTTAGGCTGGACTTGAAGCTAGATGTCACGAGAAAATTTTGCATACCTTGCATTGCAATTAAATTGAATGGCTAGCAGAACAAATCAGCGAAAAATGTCCTTAAAAATTATTTTGTTTCGGGACAAACAATTCTTTCTTTTTCTTTGCTTAGGGACAAGCAAAACTCACAGAAGTTTGGGGAGTTTGATGAGCTTAAAAGTCATCTATTTTAAGTCATTTTACGTTTGATTTTCATCTAGAAATGAATAATTAATATCTGAAATATGAAGAAACTCACCAAATTGTTATTAGCGGAGAGAGCGAAAGAAAGTAGAAAATACGACAATAAGTGGAGGAAAGATCTGCGGTCAGATGGCGAAGGCGAAATGAAAAGAGCGCTAAGTCATTGATGCAGTTTTGGGGTTTGATCGATCCTTGGTCGAGACATCGGGAAATTGAAGAAATCGATTGGTCGTGACATGGATAACAAGATATTGAGGTCACGACTTGGTATGAAAAACTGCAAGGAAATGGCGATGTCGCGGCGTGGGATCGAGTCGTGACATCAAGAGCAACTTGGTTAAGCCCGAGGAGAGTAAGTTGATGTCGCGGCGTGAGATTGATGTCGCGACATCGTGTGTCCGCGATAAGAGGTTGGAAGTCACGACATCAAAAAAATCATCAAGAGAAGACTGCAAGCCATAAGCTGATGTCGCGACATGAGATCGAAGTCGCGACACCAGACACCTTTCGGTGGTTGAAGGGGTGAAGCTTCATGAAGTGAAGGTCGCGTGAATGTCGATGCTTCGTGACGCCGAGAGCGACGGTTCAAAGCAAGGCGTGAAGTGAGGTCGCGACAAGATGCCGATGTCTTGACGCTCGAGAGGCGACCCGAGTTGAAGCCTCTGGTTCCATAAGATGATGTAGCGACGAGATTGATGTCGCGACATCAGAAGATATGGTGAAAGCTGCCCGGATGAAATGGTGAGGTCCGCGACAAGATATCGGCGTCAGCGACATCGAGGAAGAACAATTGAAGCACCGCCAGGCGTGAGAAGATGGCGACAAGATATTGATGTCGCGACATCAAGCGCTCGACAAATCAAGGCTACATAGAGTAAGTTGATGTCGCGGCGTGAGATTGATGTCGCGACATCGATGTCCGCGACAAAGGAAGCTGAAGTCGCGACAGGCAGTGACGGGCCAGATGCCAAAAATCACGAGGCTACGGTAGGATTAGGGCCCGATTGGGGAACCTATAAATCTTAGCGGCTATCGGCTCATTAAGAAAAACAGCAGCGACGCGGGCCAGTGCGGATTAGGCTGAAAGCTCGGCCTCTTTAATTTTCTTTTCTTTTCTTTTTATTTTTTTCTTAATTTTTATTTAGTCGTTTTAGAAGCGAATTATGCTCTCGTATTTTTATTTTCGTTGTATTTTACGAATCTAGATGTTATCGTTTGTCTTTGAAGGCTGAATCACGGATTTCAATTTCTTTTCAGTACTACGGAATGTTTAGAAGTTGGACAAATTTACGGAATTGATTGTTCGATTTCAAATTGCGAGTTATTCTTATGATCGGAGGAATGTTGTATCGTGTAATTCGGTAATTGAGGAATCCGGCTTCCATTAAGTGAGCGTTATAGTCGAATTTATCTTTCACGTAGTCGTTTCAATGACTTGTTAATTTCGGTTAATGAATTTGCCACGGTTTTTGGAGTTTATTGTCTTGGGATGAATATCGGAGTTTCTTATACGTTAAGATTTGCGTCATTATACGATTTCAAGGATACTCACGAGTGACACGGGGAAAGCATTGTGGAAATAATGTACATTTCTTTGAAGGTATACTAACACACTATTAGGGATCTTTGAGCTTTGTAAGTTCACTTAGATAAATCCTCTTCTCACTTGAAATCAGAAACGAGTTGAATGAGTTATCTATTTAAACAAGCAAAGGGATTCACCTCGGTCGGATAGTGAGGCCAATCAGGTATTGTGATCTAATCAAAGAAAGGAAAGGTTGATCTATTCTAATTTCGAGGAGGAGCAATCGAAGTTGTATATCCTTGCTTGGCCAGATAACTTAGGAGCTAAGGTTTACAGTCCATAAAATGGGTATGGTATTAACGAAAAATACCCCGGATTAAGGAAATTAGCATTTTTAAGTAGTTATCTAATTCCTGTATTGAGAGAATCGGGTCATAGAATTAGATGATGAAATGTGGGAGTGTGGAGAGATCCGGCTGCACTCTGGCGCCTTGGGCCGATTTTGAAACTTGAGATAATCAAAGTTTATCGGAATTAACTACGAGGAATCGATAGTTCACTATATTGTTTCTATTAATGTGTCTTCTGAGGATAACTATTCGGTATTCATTTGCTTTTATTGAAATTAACTATTCTTTATTTTTATTTTCGGTATGTGTTCGATGGTTGACTATTTTCCTTTTGTTCGTTTAATTTTCGACGCCTTAATCTTTGGTTCCTACTATCATTTGTGGTCCCGAATAGTATGGAAATTGAGTAGTCGGTAGTTGATTTAAATTCTTGAGATCTCTGTGGGATTGATATACGGACCATCCAGTTTATTACTTGTCGACACATTGCACTTCGAATATAGGACAAAAACCGAACTTTGAAAATGATTTACTCTAAGAAGTTAGTGGTTTACTAATTATAAGGATAACAAGTTTTTGAGTGGGATTCTTGGATTAGACAATAGTCCCTTGGTAATAGTGTCATAAATTCGTACATGTTCTTTGGTCCGGTTAACAGGTTTTTGGTGCCGTTGCCGGGGACTAGTTAATAGTCCTTTGGTAATAGTGTCAAAGATTTGTATATGTGTTCTTTGGTCTGTCGACAAGTTTTATGGCGTCGTTGCCGGGGATTAGACAATAGTCCCTTGGTAATAGTGTCATAAATTTGTACATGTTCTTTGGTCCGGTTAACAGGTTTTTGGTGCCGTTGCCGGGGACTAGTTAATAGTCCTTTGGTAATAGTGTCAAAGATTTGTATATGTGTTCTTTGGTCTGTCAACATCTACCCGACTTACTACTGGTTGGAGGGTATGCATAGATTATAGGAGGCTCAATGAAGTAATGAGAAAAGATCACTTCCCATTGCCCTTCATTGATCAGCTTCTTGAGAGAGTTTCTAGACATCCATTCTATTGCTTTTTGGATGGGTATTCAAGGTACTTCGGATAGAATTGCACGAGAAGATCGAAAAGACCACCTTTACTTGTCATTTAACCTATGCTTACGGAGGATGCCTTTTGGTATTTGCGCGCCACTTTAGTCTTATGCTTAGTATGTTTAGCGATATGGTGGAGCGCATAATGGAAGTATACATAAATGACATCACTGTATATGGAGGCGATTTTGAAGAATGTCTGACTAATCTTGAAGCTATTCTATAGAGGTTCATAGAAAAGAACCTAGTGCTTAATTGGGAAAAATGCCATTTTATGGTGAACCAAGGAATTGTACTGGGGCATGTTATTTCCAACAGGGGAATAGAAGTTGACAAAGAAAAAATTGAACTTATTTCCAAACTGCCATCTCCAACAATTGTAAAAACAGTTAGGTAATTCCTTGGTCATGCATGCTTCTACAGAAGATTCATCAGGGACTTCTCGAAGATTGCTAAACCCCTTTATAAGATCCTAGAGAAAGATGCTAAATTTGTTTGGGAAAAGGAATGTCAGGAGAGCTTTGAAGAAGTGAAGTCCCATTTGACCACTGCACCAATAGTACGGGCACCCAATTGGCAGTTGCCTTTTGAGGTGATGTGTGATGCAAGTGATCTTGCTATTGGAGCAGTTCTTGCCCAAAGAGAAGATGGAAAACCTTATGCAGTCTATTATGCAAGCAAAACCTTGAATGAAGCACAAAGAAACTATACTACTACAGAGAAGGAATTGTTAGCAGTGGTCTACGCCTTAGACAAATTTCGAGCATACTTGGTTGGGTCCGATATAGTCATTTTTACAGATCATTCCGCTTTGAAATATCTCCTGACCAAGAAAAATGTTAAGGCAAGACTTATCCGATGGGTTCTTCTGCTTCAAGGATTTAACTTGCAAATTAAAGACAAAAATGGGGTAGAGAATGTGGTGGCGAGATCATCTTTCCAAGATTATGATAGCCCCACGTGACACTCATAGCCCACCCGTATTCTGATGGATTTCTGAAGAATCATTAATGCATATGGAAAAAGCTCCCTGGTATGCTCACATTACCAACTTCCTTGCAACTGGAGAAATCCCATATGATTGGAAAGAACAGGATAGGAAGTACTTTTTGGAAAAGATCCATTCCTATTATTGGGAAGAGCCCTTCTTATTTAAATATTGTGCAGATTAGATAATCAGAAAGTGTGTGCACGAGGAGACTAGCGGGGAATTCTAAGCCCTTTGCCGCGAGAGTGCTGTGGTGGTCACTTTGCTTCCCGAAGATGGCAATGTAGGTCTTGCGGTCTGGTTTCTGCGGCCTTCCTTGGTTAAGAAGCGCACCCAGTATTCGAGGTGTGCGATGATGCGGAGGCTTGAAATTGTCTCGTGTCGTCGTATGATGCCCATGACTGATTTTAGTGGTGAGCTATTTGATGTTTGGGGCATCGATTTCATGGGACCTTTCCCCACGTCTTTTGGTCATACGTACATATTGGTGGGAGTAGACTATGTGTCCAAATGGGTTGAGGCAATCCCCTGAACCCGGCGACCACGGGGTGGTGCTCGAGTTCTTGAAAGCGAAGCATCTTTTAGGTTGAGTACCAAAATCCATTATTAGTGATGGGGGTTCACATTTATGTAACAAACCTTTCAAAAATCTCATGGCTAAATATGGTGTGAGCAGGTGGCCACCCCTTGCCATCCTCGAACAGGTGTTCCAGTAGAGCTATGGGGAGAATTAAAGACCATTAATGAAGGTGGTGAACAACAGCCCGAGAAAGATTGGTCCATCAAACTACTTGATTCCTTTGTGGGCCCTGCGGAAGACAACTGAAACAATTCTTGGATTGTCCTGCACTCCCGGTTGGTCTATGGTAAGGCATATCACCTTCAGTGGAGATCGAGATATAAAGCATGGTGGAAGCGTCGAAGGTGAACATGGATTTAAGTAGTGAGTCGAAAAGGATTCTTTGATCTCAAATGAGTTGGAAGAAGCTGAAATGATGCCTGTGAACTTGAAGATTGCAAAAGAAAGATAAAAAAAATGGCATGATCAAATGATAACTGGCAAGAATTTCAACAAGGGGCACCAAGTCCTCCTGTATGATTTCAAACTCCATCTATTTTCGGGCAAGCTCAAGTCGCGATGGACGGGTCCATTCATAGTTCAGCAGGCACACCCCAATGGTTGTTAGACCTGCAAATCAAATGAATAGGGTGATCAAGTTAATGGGCCAGAGGTGAAGCCTTATGTTGTCGCAACCAGAACCGTCGAAATTTCCTTCGGACCCTCCTTGAGACCCACAGGCCACACATTTAAGGGTGGCTCCTGCTTTGTCTCAGAAGCCACTAATTTAATTGCTTAGTTTTGATTAAGTTCCTTTTTGATTAATTTTTTTGTAGTAATCAGTGTTTGGAATTTTGTTTTGCTTTGTGTTGACAGTTGCAGTAACATTAACCACTTCACAAACAGCACCTCAGCCTGCCACGGCTAGGGATGATCCTTCTCCTGCCACCATGATTGAGGAGGTACCATTCCATATTTTTGGAATTTAGTTTTACTGGTTCTACATGCCCTGCAGTGCCCAAATTCGTTTTCCTTTAATTTTGAGATTGCTTTTTGTGCCTATATTTTGTGTTTCACTCTTGCCTTGAGTTGAGGAATTGAAGCCCTGTATGCTACCGTAATGTTAGAACAATTCCATGCATGAACAAACTTTTGGTCGACTGAAGTTCCAGTGTATTCAAATTGTACATCCCCCTTTAGATAATCACACACATTGCACATCAGTTTGTATCAATAGGTTGAGAAGCTATATACCACTTTTCACTTTGCAAAATCGGCCTTAGACTGTTGGCGACCAGGTAGGTTTTGTTACCCAAAGAAGGCCAGTAGAGTCTTCCAAATGAAAAAGAAAAGAAAAAGCAAAAAGAAAAAGAAATAAGAAAAATAGATATGAATGTCGTGACACTTTGCCTTGAAACCCAAACATGGTCCGAGGGGTATATAGCGAAAGCCTTTAAATCCCGGTGCCCTAAACCTTAATTGGTTGGGAGTCATCGACTTAGTGTTCGCTACAGTGTAGATATAGGTGGAGTTTGTGAGGTGTGAGTAATTGAATTCTTGAAGTCATTCGAAGTCCGAGGTGAAGCCTATAGAGTTTGTGGTCAGTTGATCCTTTGGCTTGTTCCTAAACCTTAATTGGTTGGGAGTCATCGGTGGACCCAGATTACCACGGACTTTAGTGAAGTGAGTTTCGACATTGCATCTTCTGATACAATAAAGAAAGAAATAAGAGTGTAACTGGTTCTATTTAGGTTGGTCAACAGTTTAAGGCCTTGGCAGTAACTTGGTTGGTGGGAGGGCATAGCTTTACAACTTATTGGTTCAAACTTGTTACCTTAAGAACACTTTGATTTAGGTGGAAGTCCAGGTTGACTTCTTTGGAATTGATGTTGCCCTAAAACTTGTTCTTATATGGTATTTGTTCTATCAAGATGGTATTTGTACAGGGTCTAAATTGTTCATACTGAAGGTAAGGCCTACTTGTACACACACTTTTTGGACAGCATATACTTTTTGAAAAAGCACAGCATGCATGCCCTTGATTGTTTTTAGCATTGCTAAGGGACTAGAAACGTGTCGGTTGGGGGGTGTGATTAGTACCCAAAAAGTGCAGATCTATTTAAGATAGGTTTTGAGTGCTTTTTGCTTACTAATCATATGAATTAAGCCTATTGACATGTGTAGGTCCGTTTAGTACTACTGATTTTGTTTCGAGGTTGTTTTTGGTAGTTTTGCAGGTTTTGGGAGCCTTAGCCATCATTTCAAGCTTGGCTTCGTATTGGTGCCGATTTATGCCATGTTCATATGAATTCTCGGCGATTTCATCAAGCCGAGATGAAGAAATGTCAAGTGGAATTGAAGAAATTGAGGCTGAGCTAAATGCAGGAGGAATGTAGGAGTACAGGATTTTAACTATGGCATTGCGAAAATTTCGCAAGGATAGCAAAAATTTCGCAATCCCTCGGAAATTTTGCTATGCACAGTTTTTCGCTATGATAGCGAAATTTTGCTATCATAGCGAAAATTCGCTATCATAGCGAAAATTACTGTGCATAGCGAAAATTTGAATTTTCGCTATGCCTCAGATTTTCGCTATGATAGCGAAATTTCTCTATCATAGCGAAATTTCGCTATGATAGCGAAATTCACTATGCATAGCGAAATTGATCCCCCTTTGTTTTTTATTCAAACGACCCCGTTTTGTGTAATTCCCATTTAATCCCCAATGTAATCATATATTTTTGGTATTTTTGGTATTTCACACCTCTTGTATGGCTATATTAGCCACCTTATGGCATTTTTGTAACCAAAAACTTTCATTCAAGCTTTCATTCACGCAGCTTTTGTTTTAGGTTTACAGTTTTCTCTCTTCTCTCTCTTCTTTCTCTCATTTTCTTGCGCCGGCTTACCCCCTTTGAGGATGACAACTCTCAAGGGATGTTTGGCTAAGCCGAAGCATGAAGAGGAGGGTTGCTAGGTTGGTTAATGGTGGTTTGCGGGTGGTCCTCGGTTTTAAATGAAGTAGTGCATTTATTCCCAAACTTTTAAACTAGGGTTTAATGCTATTTAATGTCTTTCTTTTGGTCAATGCTTGTCTTGCTTTAGGGTTCAGTGCATTATTAATTGTAGATGCACTGACATTCTTTAGATGTCATTTACGAGCCACTGAAATTAGGTTAAATGGTGTTTTCTTCAAGAAATTCTTGGAACATTAAATGCTTTCGATAAGTGTTTTGGCTCAAATAGGAGTGTTTTAAGGGTTGGTTTTAAAAAGCTAAACAAAGATAGGTTTGGCAATGACTATATGTCATTTGCCCTAATGCAAGAAATGCAGGGACCTTTATAACCACAATTTATCGAATTAGTGACCGATCCTTCAAGGTCTCCCTCTTTCGCGATTTAAGCTCTTTTAGTTAGCCTAGTGACACCAACTCCCACACTTTTGGATGCAAATTCGAAAATCCAAATGAAATCCTCACCATTTTAAATCATGATACAAATCATTTATGGGATGAAAACCCATCCCCGTGTTCGACCCTAGGCAGCTATCTTTGCGGTAAGCGACTACGCGTAGGAGAAAAATAGGAAAGCAATTTTGTTGATTACGAATCACCCTACGAGTAGCACGAATCAAGTAGTCTCTTCTTTGAAACTTAGTACAATTCAATTTCTTGATGGCCCACATAGCTTTATATTCAAGCTCAAGAGGGAGACGGCAAAGTTTTCCAAATACTATCCTGTATGGGGACATTCCATATGGGAGATTTATAAGCTATCTTGTAAGACCACAGTGTATCATCTAGCTTGACTAACCAGTCTTTCCTACTGGTGCTTATGATTAATGCCCAAAAAGTGCAATTTTGAACCCTATATTAGATAGGTTTTGAGTGCTTTTTGTACATTAATCATGTCATTTATACCAATTGAAGTGTTCTTGTCTTCTTAGTAACACTTATGCCATTTAGAGGGTATTTTGGCTGTTTGCAGGCTTTGCGCACTTTGGAGTTCAATGTCGAGATGAATGATGAATCATGAGTTTGAACTCAAGTCTCGACCATCAATCGGCCCAGTCAATGAAAACCAAGGCAAAATGAAGAAAATGTGATACGGAGTTGAAGACGAGGAGGCAATCTGGTGAGGATCAACAAAATTTGCGATTTTGCTAAACTTCGAAAATTTTCTCAGATAAAATTCGCAACCTTAAGAGGCCCTTGACCTTAAGCGAAAAACCTGAAATTAAGCTAGACCCGTCCCGATTTCGCTACTTGTTCCTTAGCGAAAAAATCGGTTCGCTACTCACAAGAATTTCTCTGGCTTAGCGATTTATTAGCTAGTGAATTTTCCATCCTTAGCAATTTCATGTTTTAAACTAGACACATTGATTAGCTAGTTAGCGAGGGATTCCTCGACCCTAGCGGTGACCTCGTCATGCTTTGTAATTATTAGCAATAGCCTCCCAGGCTTGGTGTATTACCCAATTGTCCAATAACTTAGCCAATTTCATAGGTTTTTTGGTATTTTCATACCTTGAGGAGGCCTATATAAGCCCCTCTTGTTTTGTAAGAAAGTGTGAAGAATTGGAGGAACAATTTGGGAGAATATATTTTTGTAAGTTTTTATTTTTGTAAATAAAGTCTTTTATTTTAGGTTTTGCTTTATTTCTTTCTCTCTTCTCTCTCTTCTTTCTCTCCCTTTCTCGGTGCCAAGCACCTCTTGAGGATGACAACTCAAGAGATGCTTGGGTTAGCCTCCTTTCTTTGAAGAGGAAGGAAGGTAGCTTGGTGGTGGGGCGTATGCATGTTGTCTCTTGTATTAAAGCTCTGGGTATTGTATTTATGGCTCTTATTCTCAAAACTTAGTTGCATAACATGGGATTATTATTGGTTGGCAAATACTCTCATGCTTTAGAATTTATTTTATTGCTTTAGATATGGTTTTACGAGCCTGCGAGATAATATTACATGTTAGGGTTCTTCAAATTAGGGTTAAATAACATTTCTTGTTATTATTTTGTGATACTCTCCATGCTTTAGGATGCAGTGCTCGGGTGAGATGCCTTTGTTCTTTAGATGGTCTTCTGAGCCTACGAAGTAAATAATTTAATGTTAGGGTTTTAAACTAAAGGGCCATAGCGCATCTTCCACTGTTTGACTCAAGATGGGGAGTGTTTATGGGTGAGTTACTGGTTAAATAGATCCGGTTATGCCATGGACTATATGTTGCATGTCCTCTTGCGGATGAAGCTTAGAGACACTTGTTTGCCCTAACGCAAGTTAGTGACCTAATTCTTCAAAGTTAACTTTTTCACACTTTAACTTTTCGGTTTTACAATTTTCGAGTTTTCAAACCATTCCCATTTGTTTTTGAAACCCAAATCGAAAGAGTCAAATAAGCCTTACCTTCATGCACTGATGCAAACTCTGTTTAGGATGAAAACCCATCCCAGTGTTCGATACTGAGCCACTATCTTTGCGATAGCTTGACTACGACGTTAGTAAGGAGGGCATAGGTATATATAAATTTTGTTGATTTTTAGCTCGACCTCGTAGAATCAAATGGGCGCCGTTGCGCGGATGGTATGACTACTAATGGTAAGTTGAAAGTACTTGTGATCCATCACAGTGAAGGTAACCTTCTTACCTGCTTTGCAACTTCCGATTCGCGAGAGCGCCGGTTGCTTCACTTTGCATTGCTTGCCTTTGTTTGATTCGATTTTCATTCGGTCGATTTTATTATTTTTAGTTAATTTTAATGCTTTTTGGGTTGTTTGTTTGCTCTTTGTTGTCTCTTTAATTGTGTGTAACAACTGTGTATGCAACAGTGGGATAGAACGCCCGGGTAGATTGAATAGGATAGGTACACAACGAACGACTAGTGGTTAGTGTACTGGCCCATTACCATGGATCGTACGAGGAACAACGAGCGACCGAACCCCCATGAATCGAATGCCTATAGAACCATGAGGATCACATCCACCCTCCTAGAGTTAGTGCCCCATCTGTATCATCCTCTGAAGATGTAGTGAGGCCATATTGTACCTCTACTCCCATGTATCATGGTATGGAAAATGAAAATCCATACACTCATATTAGGGATTTTGAGGAGGTTTGTACTACCTTGAGAGGTATGATGGACATGGATTTGCTGAAATTTAAAGAACATTCCATTGACTCCTAAAGGACAAGGCCAAGTTATGGCTCAACTCATTGGAGCTGAACCATAAGAAGTGGGGCATTTGCGAATTTGAATTCTTGAAAAGCTCTTCGAGTGCTCCACCAAAGACCAATAATTTGAAAAGACAAATCTACACTTTGCGGCTCATGATGGTGAGAGATTTTGCAGTGTTGGGGAAAGATTTGCATAAACCATCGGTGCATGTCCACACCATGGGTTTGACACATGGATGTTGGTGAACAGTAATAATTGGTATGTCTCTTGCCATAGAGGCAACTCTTAGAAATACATGTGTGGGAGACTTTTTAAAGCAAGAACATCACATTAAAAGCCATGGATTTCTTAAATTGCGTGGCTGAAACTTCTAAGGGTTGGGATGAGCTTAACCTGAAGCGGATAGGATGAAACCACCCGGTCGACGAGGGTGGGATGTATGTCTGCTTGCGAAGACATAGAAATGAGAGCTAAGTTTCAACCTAGCTAGGAAGGTAGAGGCTTGAAGGCAAGCGGCTCAAGAGGTGCATCTTGATGACGAAAATCACCGCGCAGTCTAATCCTTGCACCAATTTCCAATCCCACACACCCAGCCGAGCGATTAATCACATGGCCCTGCGGTGAAGGATTTGATGTCGAGAATGTGCAAACAACGTAGAATAATACAAGCCACAACAATCCAATGCTCCATATGGTAATACCTACAATTCCAATTGGAGAATCACCTATCTTACATGGAGACCCAACCCTGTTTATGTACCCCGGTGCAAACCTCGAGTTTGGTTTCCCCTCACCAGTCACAGAAGCCACCATCCTCTTCTCCCGAGTAGAGGCAAGCCATATTGAATTTGGTAAGGTGTTGGGCAACGTTAGGAACAAAGGGTGTGCATAGCGGCCTGAAAGTTGATACTATAGAGTACATTGAATAAGAAGAATGATGGGCTTGAGAGCAATCTGACAGGAAAATTGATAACCTACAGTATTCAATCACCAAGATCAACAAGTTGCTAGAAGTACAAGAGAATGGAAGGTTCCCTTCACAAACAGTTCCAAATCCTAAGGGAATTCATGAGGTAGGATCATCCAACAATTCGGGAATAGATGAGGTTAAGGCCATAATAACCCTTAGAAATTAGGAAAGTGGTTGATGTCGGCTATGCCAAAACCTGTTGAAGAACCTAGGCAGGGAGAAGAATTGCAACCTGAGCATATTCTCCTAGAGGAGGATTCAATGAAATACATACCACCTCCATTTCCACAAGCACTTAGAGGTAAGAAGAAGGCATCTCAACAAGCAGGCATTCTTGAGGTTTTAAGGCAAGTAAAGTTAACATACCTTTCTTTGGACTAATCAAACAAGTCCACCTTGTAAAGTTTTTGAAGGATCTTTGCACAATCAAGAAGGGATTAGGCATTGAAGAAGGCATTTCTCAGACATATCAGTGCCATAATCAAAGTAAATACCGTCAGAATACAAGATACTGGATCTCCCACGATTTAAGTCCCGATATTGGTGGAATTGCATAGAAGAATCCTTGCTTGATTTAGGAGCGATGTGAACCTAATGCGGTATTCGGTATACAAGCGATTGGATCTAGAGTGAACTTAAACCTACCAATATCACACTCTGTTGGCCGATAGATCCAGGCGAAAATCACAAGGGGATAGTTGAGGTGTCTTGAGTGAAGATAGACAAATTCACTACCCGGTAGACTTTGTGGTACTTGACAACGAACACGATTGCTGAGTAGACGACCATGTACCAATCATCTTAGGAAGACCATTTACGGCCCTTTGCCAATGCAATAATAAATTCTTAGGAATGGAGTCATGCATAACTTTTGGTAACATGACCATGGAGTTGAACATCTTTCATTTGAACAACAAACATGAGTTGCTAGAAATTGAAAATCAAATTTCTGATGATGTTGTTTCAATTGATCAGTGTGCAGGAAAACACAATACTCAGGAAATGCAAGGAGTGATCAACCATGGAGATGAAGAAGAATTGGTCTTGCCGACAACATCAACAACAGCCAATTGCTCGATTGACTGACCATCGAGCGATGCAAAACTTGGCCGCAGACATCATGGAGCGATCGGACCGCTGCGGGGGTTGAAGTCATTCTCCTTGACCCAGCCAAGTAAATCACGAAATTAGGCTGGTTCGGTGTTTTCAAAAACCGAATTGCGGTTCACGATTTACTATTTACGTCCTTAAGTTGATTAATTGTGTTAGTTTCGGTTATTTTTTTAACTTAGTATTTTCATTTCTAGTAATTTAATTAGTATAGCATAGTGTGCTTTGAATTTTAATTATAGTACATATTTTTAAATTTTATAATAATTCTTATATTAAATATTAACTAATAATTTTAAATTTTTTTTTTGGAATCTGAGAGAGGCAGATGAGCCAAATTCGCTAGGAGTAGCGAACGAAATTTTGGAGGAAAGACCTAGCCGGTAGTTGGATGCTTATATAAGCACAGGCTGGGGTGTCAGACCACTTCATATTACATCCCCCCAGTAAACCACAGGCCATCTTCCTCTCACTGGCCGTGTCCGCGCCACAGTGCAAGCCTTACGCTCACAGCCTTCCACCTTTCTGAGCTTTCAGTCTCCTTCTCCATCCCTTTGCTATTGCAGGGGTTGTGGCCAGGCGTAGCCCACCTGAGGCTCTGCTGAGTACAGGGTTTCTAATTACGTAGTCGCCGGTCACGCACGCACCGATACAGCCAGAGCCTTGGGTGAGCCTCCACCACACGCGCTGACCCGGTTGTTCTTGCACCGGCTGAGCCTTCCGCTTTGCGGGATGCAGGTACTTCGGTTCGGCTTACTTGGTACCCACTGTCCCGGCGGTATTCGATTCATCGAGCCTTGTTTAGATTCGTTGGGGCCATTTGGCTCACGGTCGAAGGCTGGTTCGATTACTATAGTGCGGCGGTTATATTTTGATGAAGTCGCGCCCTTTTTCGGGTATTTTACTTGATATCAGATATGGTTAAATTTTCGGGGTGGATCCAGTCTTCGACCTCTGGGTGGTCAGCCCACGCGCTGAGAAAGTAGCCAGCTCGGTCGGCTCTGGCCGTCAGGTCTGAGCGGTCTCAGGGAGCCTCGGGGATTTAGGCGTTATCGGATTTCGGATGGGACCGGGCCCCATCGCACCGTACCGCAGAGGAGAGTTAGGGGCGGCCCTCGAGCGGGCAGCACATCGGGCGGGCGAATCATCTTCCACCCGAGCCCCCACCGTCTCGGTTACTCCGGCTCTGAGCGACTTCATCACGCGGTTGTCGCGGCGTCGAGATCGGGAGGCCTTGTGGGAACCCCATTCAGAAGTTGTGCGACTCCACGGCGAGAGTTTCATCAGAGGTGGCTGACATCTCGCGTGGCGAGCCCCAGGATATCGGAGTCTTTGGATTGATCGAGTATTCTCCACACTTCATGACTCACGACGGTTTTATTACCCGAGTGAAAGTGCGGCGGTTCTATCTCTGCAGCATCGAGGAGACAGACGGTCACTACGAGATTCGATTCCGGTATAGATAGTAGCCACAATTGTACTCAGACCGGTGATATTTGGCATTGGGATTATCTGCGTAGCGCGAATTGGAGATTTATAGAGCTTGGGCCGCGCCTCACGGGGAGATGGTCAGAAACGGCGAAGACATCCTTTGACGGTCGATGTATTCTCGGGAGCGAAGCTTAGCCTCGGATCTGTGATTGACCATTCTTTGCGTACTGATTTGTTCCCTCTGTAGCGGCTGTGTGCGGAGGAGGAAGCCGTCCTGGAGGCACTGGGATCTCGGGGGGGATTTTGGTTCCAGCCCCTGCGAGCGGTGATGGCCTCCACTTTTTACGACTGAGGAAGGTCCATCGAAAGAAGCGGCGCGGCGGAGGAAGCATCCGCTAAGTCACGAGACTCCTGCCTTTGTGTTCCTCGGATGGGATTCCCGAAGGGCCAATTTGAGATGAGGCTAGATGCCTTCATGTGCAGTGTCGATGAAGCCAAAGGTTGTGACTATGCCCAGTCATTCCACTATCGACCCGCGAGGACCCGGAGGAGTGCGGGTCGGTGAGGACTACCATACGGATGTTAATGCTGTCACGGGCGGGTCACGGAGATCCCGTTCCGGATCGTTCACTCAAATCTCCCTCCATCTTGTTGTATTGATTTGCAGAATCCTCGGACCTTCTATTGACCCATCATTCAGCGGAGTACATCCGTGCTAGCTCGAGAGAATGGCTGGTGTGATGGATGCCATCGCTCGCTTGCGGCTACAGTACGCCCGGGATCGAAGTTGGCCAGTCTTAAATTACATCTTTGACTCGGATTATGGCTGCTGGGTCTTCCTCATGTTCTGGTCGTGAGAGGCCTGCGATGCGGCTTCATTGGATGTGCATTTGCCATTCGCAATAGTTTGGAAGCCCACCACCGCCACCACCACAACGATTGGTGGTTAGGTTTCTTTTGATTTTGTTTAGTTATCGACTTTATCAAACACTCTTGATTTTGATTATAATTTTTGTATTAGCCATAGTAGCGATGATATTTTTGTTTTTAACGATGTTCATATTGCTAGCCATTTTGGCTATATTAAAAGCTATTCGAGTATATCTGAGACTTTTACATATCATGTTTGTGCTTTGCCATGTAAATGTTTTTCTTTTCCATTAGACGATTGATTGCCACAAATTGGACGAATTGAATTGCTCTTGGACAACGATTGAATTCTTTATAAACTGGATGATTGAATCAGCTCATGAAACACTTCTATCATAGAACAAATTCCATGCTTGAATTAAATTTTGAGTCGATCCACCGATCCAGCTGTGCCTCGACTTGGAAATTTTCCCCTTTTATCTTCAATTCACCTGCCTCAGGTGTTTCGATGGCATGAATTTGCATACCTCAACCCTTTACCATGCACATACAGGTATGTTGGCTACCTAGGATAGTTTTGAGTTACACATTTGAAGACGATGTTGTCTTCCAAAAGGAAAAGAAAAGAAAAAAAGGCATAAAGAAAAAGAAAAAGAAAAGAAAGAAAAATAAGTCGTGAAATCTTGCTTTGAAACCAGAGCACGGTCAGAAGTGTATAAGTGAAAGCCTTTGAAACCCGTTTCCAGCCTTGAATGTTTGGGAGTCATCGATTTTATTGATACCGTTACATGGGTGGATGGTGAAGTTGTGACATGGGTGCTTAATTTTGAAGTCATTCGGTCAGGGATGAACCTTTAAGAGTTAGTGGTCAAGTGATCCTTTTGGCTTGATGCCTAAACCTTCCAGTGGTTAGGAGTCATCGGTGGACCAGTTACACGGACTTTGATGAAGTCGAATTTTAGCATTGCATCCTACAATATAGTTTAGAAAAAAAAGAAAGAAAAGTGTAACTAGCCACTATCCTAGGTTGTTCAATGACTTAAGGCCATGTCGGTGCTAGGTTGGGAGGGAACAAATTTTACACTTTATTGACAGTCTTATAGTTCCAAAGACCAATTAGACTTGAGTGGAAATCCAGTTGAGAATCATGGAACCAACATTGACACTTAGAATTGTTCTACGTATGGATTTGGTTCTTCATGCTCATTTTAAAATTTTGATGTCAAATATTCGATTTAAAGTATTGTGTATAAGTATATAATACTTTTTGAATCATAACCTTTTTGAAAATCACCACATGCATCTCCTTTTATTTTGCATTGCTAAGGGACTAAGCAGCGTTTTGGTTGGGGTGTGATTAATGCCCAAAGTCGATTTTGAACCATATTAGATAGGTTTTGAGTCTTTTTATGCGATAATCGTATCATTCACTCTCAATTGAGTGTTCTAGTCTTCTTTAAAAGTAACACTTATATCATTCTGAGGTATTTTTGGCTGTTTTGCGGGCTTTCTTTTGGAGTTCAATGTCGAGATGAATGATGAATCATGAAGTTGAACTTCAGTCTCCGACCATCAAATCGACTGAGAATCAATGAAAACGAAATGAAGAAATGTGATGCGAGTTGAAAGGCGAGCAATATATTGAAGGATCAACAAAGTGGATTTTCGCTAAGCTTGCGAAAATTTTCACTAGGATGCGAAATTGCTAATATGGCAAATTTATAACATAGTAAAAACACCCAAAAATTTAAAAATAGACCCGTCCAGTTTATTAACCTTTGTTCCTTGAAAAAATCTGATTTAAGCTATCACCCAAGAATTTTTGGCAAATTTAGCTGCTGCCAGTACCATCATAGCGAAATTTCATGTTTTCTCTGGAACTGTTGATTCGCTAGTTAAGCGAGATTATATTAGCGAAAATTGATGCCTCGTCATGCTTTGTAATTAATGCCCGAGCCGCCTCAAACTTGGTGTGTATAATTGACCAATAACTTAGCCAATTTCATAGGTTTTTGGTATTTTCATGCCTTGAGGCCCTATATAAGCCTCTTGTTTTGTAAGAGAATGTTGAAAATTGGAGGAACAATTTGGGAGAAGATATTTTTGTAAGTTTTATTTTTGTAAATAAAGTCTTTTATTTTAGGTTTTGCTTTTATTTTCTTTTCTCTCTTCTCTCTTCTTTCTCTCCCTTTCTCGGCTGCCAAACACACCTCTTGAGGATGACAACTCAAGAGATGCTTGGCTAAGCCTCCTTTCTTTGAAGAGGAAGGAAGATAGCATGGTTGTGGGGCATATGCATGTTGTCCTCTTGTATTAAAAGCTACGGGTATTGTATTTATGGCTCTTATTCTCAAAACGGTTATAACATAGGATGTTATTGGTTAGTAATACTCTCTCCATGCTTTGGAATTTGTTGTTCTTTAGATGGTTTCACAGACCCTCTACGAGATAATATTTACATGGGGTTCTTGGAAATTAGGGTTAAATAACATTTCACTATTTATTATTTTGTGTCTCTCCATGCTTTGGGATACGTGCTCGGGTGAGAGATCTGTACCAATTGTTCTTTAGATGGGATCAGCTAGAGCCTGCGATGAATTTAATGTTAGGGTTTTAAACTAGGGGCCGTAGCGCATCTTTACTGTTTTTGACTCGAATAGGAGATGTTTCATGGGCAGAGTTTTCTAGTTAAATATAAAGTCGATTATGCCATGGACTATATGTTGCATGTCATAACGAGAGATAAACAGGAACCTTGTTTGCCTGTACTTGCAGGTGTATTTAATTCTTCAAAGTTAACTTTTCCACTTTAACTTTCAGTTTTTACAATTTCGGTTTTCTAAGCCATTCCCACTTGTTTTGAAACCCCAGTCGAAGAGTCGAATAAAGCCTTGCAACCATTGCACTGATGCAAACCATTTTTGGATGAAAACCCGTCAGTGTTCGGCCCTAGACCACTATCTTTGCGGTAGCTTGACTCTGGCGATGATGAGAACAGGTGTATAAATTTTGTTGATTTAAGCTCGACTCTTTGTAGTGCAGTCGATAGTCTTTTCAATATGTTCTTTATCTTCTGTTGGATATTTATGCTTGTCCATTTGATTGAAGGTGTCGTAATCCCATAACATGCGAGTTCCATATACGCTCATCAGTTTGCAAACAACTTGTTTTCAAAATAAGCCTCATCGTGATGATTGTCCTTGGAGACTCGAATGCGCCAAGATATTTCTTTATAAGCCAACATCAGTCATTAATATTCATTGAATGACTATAGCTTCCACCCATTTGGATACATAGTCCACTACTAGGAGAATGTATTGATTTCCAAATAAGGGTGGGAAAGGTCCCATAAAATTTATCCCCATACATAAAAAATTTGCACCACTAGAATCCCTTGTAGAGGCATTTCATTTCTTCTGTTTATGTTGCCCATTCTCTGACATCTATGACAATGTTTAACCCATTAAGAACAGTCTCTAAATAGAGGAGGCTAATAAAAACCTGATTGGAGAATTTTCTAGGATGTTCTCTCTCATGGAAAGTGTCTTCCATATGGTGATGTATGACATTTATCAATTATTCCACCTTACTCATCTTCTAGCACACATCTTCTTATGATATGATTTACCCCTCTTCTAAACAATAGTGGGTCATCCCATATATATACTCTGACATTAGTTCTCAGCTTTATTTTTTGTTGGTGGATGAAATCGGGTGGCATCATTCCACAAGCTAAATAATTAGAAATATCAGCATAACAGGGTAATCGGACTGACACTTGAAAAAGCCACTCATCTGGGAAATTTTCTTTTATTTATGTCCCTTTTTCCTCTTTAGTAGGTCTTTCCATTCTTGACAATTGATCGACTATCACATTGTCACTTCCTTTCATATCCTTGATCTCAAGATCAAATTCTTGTAGTAGTAATCTATACGATCATTGTGGTTTAGCGTCCTTCTTTTCATCGGTCTTAATTCTTGTATAGTCGGTGTGTATATAATGACATGGGATTTAAAATATATGGTCTAAATTTTTCACAAGCAAACACCATTGCTAGCATCTCCTTTTCTGTAGTTGAGTAATTCTCTTATGCCTCATCAAAGGTTTTGTTGGAACAATATATTTGATTTGAAAATTTTCTCTGTTCTTTGTCCCAAAACTGCTCCCATTTCATAGTCACTGACATCGCACATGATTCCAAACTCTTTGTTCCAATCTGGTGTTGCCATGATGGGAACTATAACCAATCTGGATTTAATTTCTTCAAATGCAAACCTTCATGATTCATCAAAGTCAAACTTTGCATCATTTTCCAATAAGTGCGCAATGGTCGGGAGATTTGCAGAAGTCTTAATAAAACGTGAAAATTTTAATTTTGAAAAAATTAAATGGTAATTTAATTCGAATCCAGAATTTTCAGGTCTCCGGATGGCGAAACGAAACGGTTAGGTCGTCCTGAAATCTAGCTACCATGTCGGATTTCGTGAGTCTGAGCGATTGGGGTACCGTATTTGAGGCAATTGGACGATAGTGTCTTGGTGGCATGAGGTCCCACACCACATGGATGCTTTAAAATAGGCTACGTGTCTAGGAAAGTAGTCTTGCGTGAGGAGTAAATCTGGTGGATGCTGGGTGTCTTGGATAGGCTTTGCATGGGGAATTTGAGTGGGAAGGAATGTGGGTTGGGAATAATGGAAAGGGAAGGTGTCAAGAGGAAACTAGGAGGAACATGCTCTCTAAATAGAGGAAGACTGATCCGGTGGGGGGAGAAAAGAAGTGATAGAGAGGGCTCTATGCTCTACAATTTCGACAGTCGATTTGACGGTTTGTGGAGCAGAGGAAGAGTTCAACCTTCACGACAAAGGACCGCATAAGCCGTTGGGGAGTTTGACACAAAAACTCAAATTAGGTCTTCTCCTACCTTGGTTCCTTTCTACCCTAAGGGTTGTGTGGTGGTTGTGTATGCCCCTACGAGGGAATGTTTAGTTGTATTTTGCTGTGAAAGCGCTGCCACATTGAGGGTAAGCATGCACAAACCGGACTTTGGAACTGGGAGGATTTTTGGATAGGAAAAGAAATGGAATGAGGGTAGTGGGTCCTTCTGATAAATTGTAGCCTCATCAATGAACTTGATGTTAGGCTTTTGAATTTCTCGATTTGGACCTCTGTAGACTAAGTTATAGTCTTTTACACTGATGTCAGATCAGCTACAAATCTAGTTAGAATTCGGTTGCCAATTCAGGTCAACCTGTGGATTGCAAACAGGTTTTGGGTCAGAAATAAAGGAATCTGGAAGTGAATCAACTGATAAATTAGCATAGCCCCATCAATGAATTTGATGTTAGGCTTTAATTTCTCAATTTGGACTCCTGTAGACAAGTTATGGTCTTTTACTTCAAGCGATCCAAATGGGTGAAGTCGTCAAACAAGGGTAAATCCAAGCAGTGGGCGTGAAACGATTATCGTCCGAGAGAAATTAAAATCAGCGGTGGGCGTGAAGCGATGCCGATCCAATAAGTCGCGTCAAGTAGTGGGCGTGAACGATATGCGTCCAAGAAATTAAATCAAGCAGTGGGCGTGAGCGGTATAGATCCAGCGATGCGGTGCGTCCAAAGTGCGTCCAACGAGGGTCGTCGGCAGTGCCGATGAGCGGTGCGCGGGCGGTGGTGACTCATCGAAGTATTGCGCATGACCTCCAACCCGGAAGGTCATATCTCGCCGTTTGAACTCACGATTTAGGTGTTCTTGGACTCTATCGACCCATTGGAGTCAAAGGCTGCATTATTCCTGAGGAGATAGAGATGTCATGCGAGAGTGTTGAACCGAGCTCGTGCTTCAGTGCGGCTCGTCGGTTCGAGTCGGCTCGTCAGGCGAGCGTGGCGACCTGGCCGGAAGGTCATATCTCCTTCGTTTGAACTCCGATTTGGTGACCTTGGACTTCATGGAAAGCCCATTGAGTAAGCACCAGCAGGACCACGCCTAAGGGGGCAGTGGGTGTCGGAACCGGCCTGGAAAATGGCCCGTCCAGCCGTAATTAGGCTGCCCGGAGTGAGGCAGGTTAGTCGTCGTGACCTCCAACTTCGGAAGGTGTCATAACCTCGTACGAACTCGATTCGGGTGTTCTTTGACTCATCGTATTGAGTCAGATTGCAGCCATGTTCCTGGAGGATGATGTCCAATCAGGCATGTTAGTGCTGGTCAGTTAAAGTGAAATTGTGTTGTAAACTGGATTTATAACATCGCGGCTTGTAATTTGACATGTTGATATGTGTTGTACATGGCAGGTTGATAACATACAGTATGGAGATATGACATGTTGATATATGCTGTATGACATTTCAACTTAGGCATGCTAAATCTTAAATACGAAGCATGGATAATATGCATGAATATGTGTGCATGGGTGATTATGTCTGTAGCATGATAGCATTGCATGTGCAGGCTTATCGCGCATGACATGGGTGTGAAGTGCGCCAGTGCGGATCAAGCCTTAGGTTTAGGTGTCACGGGTACCAGGTTATGGGTCAAAACATTATGCAGTGCGGATTGATCTGGACTGGTGTGGGACAAAGTCAGAGATAGGTCAAACGGTTTTAAACTAAGGGAAATAAATATAAGTGTGTTTGGGCATAGCAAGATGGGGTTGATCCCCCAGGGTGAAAGACCCAAATTTTATTCACGGTTAGACATGATTCCCGGCGATGCAAGTTCGTAAAAATGTTGGAACGGCGCGCGGCGTCCGGCGGTGAAAACCCGAAAAATCCGTGGCCCACAAATACATAAACACACGCAATATGACAAAATCAAATGTGCATTAGGCCCTTTCCAATGGGTTTACAAAGTTTTAAAAAGAAAACAAAAAGTTCTTGTTTGGATAAAGGTCATTGGTGAACAAAATGGCCAGGTTGGTATTCACACTTGGCTGAGTGGGTGTGAGAGTCGAGTGAGTGACTCGGGGTATGGGCGAGGACATTCATGCAGTGACATTCATGTAGGCATCTTACTTGAATGTGTTTTCTATCTGTCGTTGCGTATGCGCTTAAGAGTGGGGAGTATGCTTGTGGAGATTGTCACTGCGGGGAACTGCAAGTCGTGGGACCCACCGCTGGTACCTGAGAAGACGGTGCTCCTCGGGGCCGTGAGTAAAAGGAGGTCGGGTTGTGGCCTTGATCGATATTTGTAAAAATATGGTTAAAAACGATATAGTTTCATATATTTTGGGTATGTAAAAGAAGTACATTGAACTCTTGTATGAAAAAAAAGCCCCAGAAAATTTGGAAGTCACAAGTCCTCTCGTCTTACATGGAATCTTGCATGTCTAGGAAATTTCTTATCCACTGTTTATTGCGATGGTAGTAGAGTTTTATAATAAACACAGCTTGGTCAACTCAGCCTGTACAAATTTTATGCTCTAAGACAATTCCTTCTTTTACCATGAAATGACATTTTTCTCAATTCAAAGCTAAATTATTGTCTTGGCATCTCTAAATTTTCTAGGCAATGCTCAAAACTGGATTCATATACAGAGAAGTCATCCATAAAAATCTCCATAGCCTCTTCCACCCTATCTAAAAACATGGACATCATACACCTTTGGAAGTTGGCAAGAGCATTACATAATCCAAATGACATCCTTATAAAAGCAAAGGTGCCATAAGGACACGTAAAAGTAGTCTTCTCCTAGTCCTCTAGGGCTATGGAAATTTGAGTGTATCCTAAATATTCATCAAGAAAAAAAAAGTAAGGGTGTCCACCTAACCTGTCCAGCATTTGATCAATAAAGGGCAAAGGATAGTGATCCTTTCTGGTTGTTATGTTCAGTTTTCTATAATCAATGCACACCCTCCATCCTATCACATCTCTTGTTGGAATTAGTTCATTTCTCTCATTTTTGATGATTGTGAATCCACCCTTTTTGGGAACCACATGAACTTGGCTCACCTAAGGGTTGTCTAAGATTGCAGAGATAAATCCTACATTTAGCCATTTCGATACCTCATTTTTGGAAACTTCTTTCATCATCGGGTTCAGTCTTCTCTGATGTTCAATTGATGTTTTTCCATTCTCCTCCAAAGGGATTTTATGCATGCAATTTGAAGGATTGATCCCTTTCAAGTCTTCCACTGACCAAGCAATGCTTTCTTTATATTTCTTGAGAATTCTGATCAGTTTCTGCTCATTTTCTTATGTCAAGTCAATTGCTATGATTACAGGTTGTGCTCCTTCAGCTCATAAGAAGGCATATTTCAGATGTTTGGGTAATTCCTTAAGAATTAGACCTTTAGAACCTTTTTCCACTTCTTGTCCATTCTCTTCATTGCTTCTTGAATTTTCTACACTGATTTCTTTTAGATTGAGTATTGTTTCTCTAATTTCAAAACTGGAATTCAGATATTCAAAATCATTTTCCTTAATATACTTGAAATTCATCTCATTTTCATTCATTGAATTATGGTTTTTACAATCATTGATTAGTTCATGACTGATGGGAATAAATTGTTCTACAATCATAATTTCCAACATTTAACTCACCAATGGGTGTTTTAGGCTTTAGTTCAAATTGAAATGTACAGCTAAATCTCACTCTAAAGGTAGGTTCTCATATTGACATCTATCAAGATAGCTCTTGTCACTAGGAAAGGCCTCCCAAGTATTAGTGGGACTTGTGTGTCTTCCTCCATGTCCATTACTATAAAATCCACAAGGAAAATGTATTTTCCCACCTTGATGAGTACATCTTCAAGGACTACCTCTCGTTGAGCCATAGTTATATCTTCCATCTGCAAGGTCATAGTTGTTGGAGTAAGCTCCCATAAACTCAGTCTCTTCACTACAGATTGTGGCATCAAGTTGAATCACATAAAGGCTTCCAAAATTCAAAATTCCCTATGGTGCAATGGATGGTGAAGCTTCGAGGATCCTGCATCTTCAAAGGTAAACTCTTTTGAATTACTGCACTACAGGTAGTTGTCAAACTCACCACTCATTCTTAAGAAAATCTCCTTTTCTTACTCAGAATATCCTTAATAAACTTTTCATAATTAGGCATATGAGCTAATGCCTCAGCAAAAGGTATGTTTATCTCTGTCTTCTTGAACATGTCCAAGAATTTAGAAAACTGTTATTTTATCCTTGCTCTTTGTTGCCTCTAAGGAAATGGAACAAAGGGCATATATGCTTGCACCATTTATTTCTTTTTAAGGTTTCTTTCATTTACTGGATGTTCTGGCTACACCTTTTTCTTACAGATCTCTTGATTCTTTTCTGAACTACCCATCTTGATTTCTTCTTCTTCTTCTACTTGCTTTTCTTCCTCAGTCTTCCTTTTCTCACATGCTTTTATGTTTTCAAACTCTTTGCCACTCCTTAGAGTTACTGCAATATAGTTCTTAGGATTCTTCTTGGTATCACCTGGGAAGGAATCCTTTGGTAGTTACGCATTGCTAGAGTACAGATTGCCTTGTGTCTCGGATTTTTAGAGATGCATTTATATTGGCTTGAAACATAGTTGTGTTTGCCTAAAATGGTTTTAGCTCAGCAAACTTTTGTTCAAGAATGTTCAACAGTCTTTTACTCTCTCCCTAAAGCTCAGCATCTGCTCCTCAAAAGACTAGGACCTCCTTTGGCTTGATTCTCAACTCTCTAAATGCTCTGTTGTTGCTATCCCTAGAACCCATGTGGAGCACACTGTTGTTGATAGTTCTGGATAGGTCTTTGTCCTTGTTGCGCTTTTCCTCCATTTGAGAAATTCTCATGGTTCCTCAGTATTGGTGTATAGTGGGTTGAAAGATTGGTGTTGAATGCGTGTAAGATTCTGTCTTTCTACCCACAAAGCAGGCCTCACTATGCACGATAGGGACCCTCGCGAGAAAATCCACAATCAATGATACTCTTACGCTCTTCCTTCCCTTTATTTCCACTTCATGCACTGAATGCATTCTTCCATCTTGGTTTCCCAACTTGTTCCTTAATTCATAGAGCTTGGCCTCTACAGCAGTCATTCTATTCATCTTTATTACACCCCCTCCTCTCAGTATGCTGCTATTCCCTGAAGTTTCAGATGGAGCTCTATAGTTGCATTTGGCCAGGTCTTCTATAAGCTGGTTAGTCTCTTCAGCACTCTTTCTCTTGAATGCTCCAAGACAAGTTGCATCTATTATCCCCTTGGAGGTGTAATTCAGGGCATGGTAAAAGATGTCCATCTTGTAGTCAGATCAATGCCATGTCGCGCCTGCAGGCAGGCCAGTTTAGGATCAAGCCAGTCCCAGGATGCCTAAAATCACTCAATCATTCAAATAATATCTTTGAAGCGATTTCAAAATTATGTTGAGACCACTAAACATTTATATTTTCAACAAAATACATTTTACAATGAAGCATTCGAAGCCTTTTTCAAAATGATTTACTAAAATAGATGTTGGGAGTTCAAATTGTTTCTATAATATCTATCAAGAAAACATGAAATGAGTGCACATGTCGGGCATACTTGAAATTTCCTTCTTTATGACTCGCTCCTCGATCTTAGGTCCGCTTTTGATCGCTATCTATCGCCATTTTTGCGCATTGGTAAAACAATATTCGCATTTCCCCATTACTTAGTGGTTCTATCACAAATCCATTCCTGGTTCGACTTGAATCAAATCATGCAATTTAATAATTTAGAACTTTTCGAATCTTTTGGATGATCGATTATAAATATAATACATATAACAAAATCGATTCTGATTCCTTGATCGCCAAAATACACTTTCATATTGATATCTCACAACCTCAAATAATTCAAATGCTCACAAATTGATTCCCGATTACACGAATTCGGTTGGTACGAAAATGATTCGGTTAAAATCAATCGGTTATGCCAATCGTTCGGTTATGCCCGATCGCCGATTATGCCCGTCGATTCGATTATGCCCTTACTTAATTTAACCTATGTCTTACGATACTCTGAGGATATCGAGTGCCGTACGGTCAGTGAAATTTCTGACCCGGTATCATGGTTTATAACCTGATCTGAGTCCATTTGGCTCTTATTTGGTTATAAACAATCAAATAGTGAACACTACCCGTCACGATTCATTTGATGGCGATCAGGAGTGACACATCAATAGTTCCTTGATCTTTCTTTATTTGACCTTTGATGAGTATACCAATCTATCATGAAAATGCAAAATAGCGGTTAATATTCTATTAGAGGCGTTCAAATCTTTATAGCAAATATAGTACAATATATGCGCTTGTATAGCAAGTTTATTTTCAATAATCATGCAATTTTATACTGAGCATTCCTGATCACTTTTTCTCAAATCGTTAAATCAGTCTTTTAGAACAAACATGCAAAACTTGAAGCGAGGAATAGGTTGGTAGAACAAACCAAAATGTTGCACTTTAGTTTCCAATCCTTGAATCTCAATCACGATTGCCTTTTCACCATGATGATGTATTAAAACCATTAAAGAACAATATTATTCGAGTGTACTAGTGAACGGTTAGGATTGATTTTCGGAGATTAATATGAGTTCAATTTAAACATTCTATGTAGATGGATTCTTGACTCAATGGGCTTTCCATAGAGTGCAAGAACACTCGAATCGGAGTTCGGACGTAGGAGTTAGGACCTTAGAAGTTGGGGAGATATACAGTCAAATCTGAATGACGAGCAGACCCGAACTGGACAGGCTCGTCCTACCTCCAGTCAAACATCTTCACATACTCCTCAGTAATATTAATGTATTCTTGACTCAATGGGCTTTCCATAGGTCAAGAACACCGTCGGAGTTCAAGCGAAGGAGATATGACTAACCAGAAGTTGGAGGTCATGTGAAAAGCGATCAACATGTGAGCGGCTGACCCGACGAGTGCCTTGAAGTGACGAGCTCCGTCAACCACCTTGGTCCTGACATCTAACATCCTCCTCAGGCATATGAATGTATTCTTGACTCCATGGGATTTCCATAGAGTCAAGAACACCCAAATCGGAGTTCAAAGCGAAGAATTATGATAGCCTAGAAGTTGGAGGTCATACACTAGTCACTTTGATGAGCTATTTTGTTGTGGCTGCTGTTTCCACAGAGCTTTTGTTTAGCGTGCTTGTTGGACGTGCTTGTTTGGCTTGACCTTTGTTGAGCGACCACTGTTGGGCGACCACTGTTTGTGACTGTGTTTGTGACCCTTTGTTTGAGCCTCGGTTTGGCGACCTTGTTTGTGACAACATTTGACAACCTTGTTTGTGACCTCGGTTTGGCTGACCATTGACCCATTGTTGTTCAGAGTAAAAAAGACCATAACTTGGTCTACAAAAGTCAGATAGAGATTAAAGCCTAGCATCAAGTTCATTAATGTGGCTACAATTTCTGAGGACTTACCATGGTCACTATTTATAGTCAAACCCATTCTAAGGTATAGGTGGATTGACGGCTGAATAAGCCCGACTTGAGCAATTGGATTGGGCTGACCTCAGAAAGGACTATAACTTATCTCTGGGGAAGGATTGTAAATTGAAATTAAAAGCCTAACATCAAGTTAATTGAATTCTTGGATACAATTACTAGAGAAGGACTCACCTACCCAAATCCTTCGCCATTGCCCAAAAAAAATCAGCTCTAAAGGTTCGTCATTGTAGCTACTACAATGTGGCAGCTTCCCATAGTTTAAAATGCAACCAAACTTTCCCTAAGGCCAAGATAACTACCCAGCAATCCTTAGGGTAGAAGAAGACTAAGTAGGAAGACCTACCTCATGGAGTTTGTCGAAAGTCCCCGGTTCGGTCCACACTTGTAGCTCTTGTCCCACTTGAGAGGACTTCCATGATCAACCCCAATAGGAGACCTATTATGATGCGTGGAGAATCTGGTGAGAGATTAGACCTCTCTCTCTAACTCCCTTTCTCTATTTTTCTTTTCTTATGGATCACTCTTAATGCGTATTTTGCAAAAAGGAGGCTTCCTCCTCTCCCTACATGCCACATGTCATTTCCTTGATTTTTCCTTTTACTCATTTATTTCTCTAATATCTTACTTAGACATATAAACTTATTACAATTGACCCTTGGTCCCCATTTCTAATTTCTATATTTTCTCTTTTTCATAGGTTCATTTGGATTCAGCAATCATCTAATCAATAAGTAAAAAATATTTCGAGAAAAATACCCGAGTTGGCTCCTTTATAAGATATACCTAAAGATTTTGTATAAAATTTTAGGTATTTTGAGGCTTCATGCATTGGGCATCTTTTCATCAACCTCTTATATCTTTCCCAGACATTGTAAAGGCTTTCATCTTCTCCTTGATTGAACACAATAATCTCTACTCTCCTCTTTGAAGTGAGTGGAGAAGCAGATTATATGTATGCCTCCACCGGCTCACTCCCGATTGTTTCTTGATCCATTAGGCGTGACTCCAAACCCAAATTCTTCTTTGCATTTCTCAGTGAAAATGGAAAAGAGATGCAACTTTATCACTTTAGGTCTCAACCCATTCAATTTCACTTTGTTGTCTATTCTCAGAAATCTACCCATATGCTCATTGGTGTCTTCACTGGGATGACCAGTTGATGAGTCCTAAACTCATATATTTTTAGTCCATTTTTCTGGCGCATTTTTAGAAGTTTATGATTCATTTTAATGCTGAATTATGGAATATTTACCAACTTTGAGTTTTGTAGGTTTTGAATGAAAAAAATGTAATTCTAGCAAGAAAAGAAGAAAATTTTCTAAGGCAGAAATGTCGTGACATAATTTCAAAATGTCGCGACACAATCTCAAGGTAACCAGTAGAGCTATGTCGCAACAAGCAATGATATGTCACAATAAAGACAAGCTAAACTCAAGTTAGAAGTGAAGATTATCACGACATTTCACAGCTATGTTGTGACATAATATGAGTGGGATTGAATGATAAATGTTGCAACAAAGAAATGAATGTTTTGACATAATGGAAATCAAAAGACAGGACTTTGTTGTGACAATATATTTTTATGTTGCGACATTACTTGAGAATTTCTTGAAGTAGAATGTCGCGACATTCCTTGCTTTGTCGCGACATTGATCCAAGCAAATGGAAATAGAGAATTGTTACGACAATCAAACCTATGTTCTGACATAAAGAGCTGAAAAGGGAAGAAACAATGTTGCAACAAAAAAAACTATGCTATAGTGAAAGAAAATAGCGAGTAGTAAACAAGTAAGGAATAAGTTCGTCGCGACAGAGTTTTATATTTAGCACACGACGACAATTGAATCAGTGAAGAAAATATGTTGTGGAATTTTCAAAGTATGTCTCAACATAAAGTTCAGAGAAAACATCGCAAGGCAAGAAGACTATGTCGGGACAGAGAAGTTTTATGTCGCGACAACCACAACATAAGGCTGAGATGGAACTGTGTGGCGACATGGGAAGTTATTGTTGCGATAAGGGTTGAGAAGAACTACAGAATATTGTCACGACACAGTGTGAGCAAAAGAATTAATTTATGTAGGGACATTTCAAAATTATGTTGCGACATAAAACAAGCTAAAGTGTGAGAAACTTTGTCGTGACATAGAAATTTTATGTCGTGACACAATCAAGAGCAGCAAGAAGGAAACTTTGTTGCAAAAAAGATTTTATGTTGCGACATACCATTCGAGTATTCAAGCTGCAAGGTACTAAAGAAATGTCGTGACATAAGACACTTATGTCGCGACAATTACAAGAAAAATTCAGCAGAACTCTGTCACGACATTTTCAAAGTATGTTGTGACATAATTCAATAAAAATACATGGAACTATGTCATGAAAAAACACTGCAAGCCACAACAAAGCTGTAGGACAAAGATGGCTACTATGTCACGACATAATTTTTCTATGTCACGATAAAGCCGCCAACTGGGCCAATTTTTAAGAATCCACAATTTCAGCCTCGAATTGCGGCCTAGCATTTGAAAACCTATACATAGAAGCACATAAGGCACTGTGCGCATCTTCCGTCGAACCTGGAACTTCTGGATAGTTGGAGACTCCTTTGTATATTATTATTTTTATTATTTTATTATTTTTTTTCTTGTATTTCTTTTCCGTCAATTTAGTTTTAGTTTAGATTTTTAGTTAGTTTTTCTTGGAATTGAGCATTGATCTGGTGTGAAGTTTCGAGCTGGGTTTATTGTAAAATTTTAGTTTTCATTGCCATTTGATTTGAATGGAATTTGGAATTTTCCGGAGTTCATTTATTTCAATTCGCTTGCAATCTCAGTGAATTTTTCTGATTAGTTGGTCACTATTATTTTTAATCCATTTTTGAAAGACCGAGCTCCCTCTTGGAATGGATCAATGCTAATTATTGTTTTCTGCGCAACTTGAAATAACGTCATAGTTACAAATCTTGAATTTATTTAATGGTATTTATTCGAAGTGTAATTTATTTTAAATATTAGTAGTCATTTCATTCAAAAATATATCTTTGCTCCACGGTGTTTTCAGGGACTCTCGATGACACGAAGGAGATTCTGAGGGGATGGAAACGATTACTTAGGGTTATGATAGACTAGTATTATGGAACTAATAAACTATAAAAGATTACTTCGATAGATCACTAATTTACTCATGGTGTGAGGATAGTTGGATGATGTATCAATTTAATTGATTAGAGGTTTCTCCTCAGTCTAATGAAAGTATCTTGATCCCGTGTTAGTAAAGATCTAATCAAGGAGATAAAGAATTTTATCAGATTTGAAGGATGAGATACCAAGTAGATTAAAGAAGGTTTGCATTATCCTATTTATGGGGGCAAAAATTCTCAAGTCCTATGAATTGGGTGTGAAGTACTAGAAAGGAAAAATACCCAAATCTTAGAAAGAGGATTATAATCTACAAGTAACTGATTAGACTAGAGTATCTGGAAGGAACATGGATCTCTAATTAGTGAAATGTATGGTGTATGGAGGAATTTAAACTATACTACCTTGCATCTTTGACAAGTTCAGATTTCAAACAAATTGCTGAAATATGTTATAAAATGATGTAGAAATTTATAATTAATATCTTTGATCTATTTCATAATGTGCTTACTCATTGTTTTTCAATCCAAATATTTTGAATTCTTTATGTATAGTTATAGAATTTTAATTATTCTTACTTTCTTTTAGTGTAAATAAATCGCTTTTAAATTTTGGAGTTCAAATTGTAAGGATCTTTAACAGATGGGGTAATTGATCTTTAGATTTCTCATCAATCCTTATGGGAATGGTATCTAGACTTAAATCCTCTTTTATTGCTTGGCCCTTGAGCTTGTGCCTTGCGGTGATCTGAACAATAATTACACCAAGTAAAAGCCTTCTCATCAAGTGAGACAACATATTTATACCTTGAGCCATGAAGTTTCACGGCGCCTTTAGGGGACTAGAAATAGTCTTCATTAGTGGCATGTTGAAGATTTGGAAAACATAAACTTGTATTGAAGCGAAATGTGTCGACTAAATCTTAATTTTACTGTTCCTCCCCTGCATTTCTTGCCTTATAACTTCCAACATCTCCATCAATTCTGTATTGTTTCTTTGATGCCCTAAGCTCTCTGATGGCTCTCGATGGATTTCTCTTACATCTGGGGATACATTCCAGATAGGGTTCAAGTTCTCCTACCTATCTTGCTGCTCTTGGGCTGGGCTTTCCAACTGTATTGGCTCATTTTCTTTTTCATCCCCTTCTTCTTCTTCTGTTTCTATTCTTTTCTCTTTGCCTATTTTCTTTTGACCTGTCGTCACTTGAGTTAATGTTAGAGGAGAAGCCTTAGGGCATGTTTCTTCTTCTTCCCAATCTCATTCCACACCTCCCAGGATACATAGTCGAGTGATTGTTGTTGTATGGGGTATTAATCCATTGTAGTTGCTTCTAAAGTAGCTCATAATAGAGTTCTCTATTATCTTCCCCACACTAAATTTGTATCCCTTTAGGATAGCATACAAGAGTGAAACTTCCTTCTCTCTTACTATACTGAGTTGTTTGGACGGTAAAATGACTGAGCAAATAAAATAGAACCAAACCTTAGCTTCTTCAGTCAACTAGTCTCTTGCAATAGACTCATGGAGATTCTTCCTTGTGAAATTCCATTTCCCTTCCCATCTATCAACAGATCAATTATCTTTTGGTAATATGACTCTTTCACCAGTCTCTTAAACTTTGAACCATTTTTTCTTTCTTTCAGGTTGAAAGTCTCATCTATTTTCTCCTTACTGAAAGATGTCCCTTTGTTCTCAGCCTGAAATGATCTTTTCTTTCATTCACCTGTATTCGAGTAAAATTCATACTTGACATCCACAAATCCAGGAGCCTTATGCTCACAGAATAGGTGCCATCCTCTCTTCTCTATTATTTATAGGAAGGGTGAGATTAGCTTGCTGAAACCCCTTTTGCCAATAAAGTCCTTGTGCTACAACTTGTCCCTTTCAGATTTCAAAATTCTCGATTTATAAGCCAAATGATTGTTTGTGTCCTTCTAATCTTCACAACATTAAAAATTTATGTCGCAACATAAACCATATGTTTTTAGTCTTAGGTTATGTTGTGACGTAAAAATAATTATTGCAACAAACAATTAACATAGGGTTTTTTTTAGCTTATGTCGCGACATAGTTCATTCAGCTCAAGTAAAATAATGTCGCGACATAAAAAGTATGTCGTGACATAATTTCTTGCAACTTCTAAAAGGCTAAACCTATCTTTGTCGCAACAAAGAGAAATATTGTTGCGACAAAGTAGAAATAATGTCGCGACAAAGTATATACATGACAATCTAATGGGTACCTCCATAGAAATTCTGCACAATTAACATTTTCAACCAATCAACACACAAAATGGTATGCACTACATTTCATACCCATACAAAACATGCTGAAGACACATCTACATCAAAGAATCTCAATTCAAGTATGAACAACACATCTCATTTCTTCACTAAATATAATTCAACATGATGATAATCCAAGTAAAAAAAAAAAATTGGGCATAACAATGCCACTTTTAATTTTCTGTTCTATAAAGATACACTCCACCAAACTTCAAATATACATTATCATTAAAGAACAAGTTAGGACAGCTATAGAGAAACTCCCCCTTGTAGCACTTTCTGCATAATGAATTTGAGAAAGAATGTTTCGTCATAAAATCCATCTCTAATACAGCTTCATTGTCTCGAAAATCAACAAAATCAAAAAATAAAATTTCACACAAAATTAAAACTAAACTTCAAACCCACAAAACTTAACAAATTAAGTTAAGTACGAAAATTAAAATTTGTTTGGGTTGCCTTCTAAGTAGCTGCTCATGTTTAATGTCTTTAGCTAGACATTTACTGCAAAATGTTTTTCTTTCAGCAAAATTCTTCCATATCTTCCAAATTTGGAACTAAAATTCATTTATGTTCTCTCCAAGATAATGCTTTAATCTTTGACCATTCACTTTAAACTCATTTCCAAAATTAGTTTCAATGTTACTGCCCTGAAGGATGTACTTGCTACTACTGTGTAAGGACTACTCCATCTTGACTTTAGTTTTCCTGAAAATAGCTTGAGCATGGAATTATACAGCAGGACTAGCTCTCTTGCTTTGAATTATCTCCTTAGAATTTTCTGATCATGCCACTTCTTTTTGTTATCCTTATAGATTCTAGCATTATCATAAGCTTCATTCCTCAACTCTTACAGTTCATTCATTTGGAGTAATCTCTTTTCCTTGGCATCTTGGAGATCACAATTCAGTTTCTTAATGGCCCACATAACTTTATGTTCAAGTTCAAGAGGGAGATGACAAGGTTTCCCCAGGCCTAATCTTGTGGGACATTCCAATAGGTGTTTTGTAAGCAGTTCTATAAGCCCACAATGCATTATCTAGCTTTATGACCTGTCTTTTCTACTCGAGTTCACTATTTTCTCTAAAATGTTCTTTATCTCCCTATTGGAAATCTCAGCTTGCCCATTTGACTGAGGGTGATAAACCAATCCCATTCCATGTCTAATTCCATATATGCTCATGAGTTTTGAAAAAACATTGTTTCAAAAATGACTTCCCTCATCAATAATGATTGTACTCAGTGCTCAAAATCTGCTCAAAATATTTCTTTAAATAAACCCAACCACTATGCTGACATCTTTTCTAGGGCAAGCTATTGCTTCCACCCATTTGGATACATAATCCACGGCTAGGAGAATGTATAGATTTCCAAATGAGGATGGGAAAGGTGTCATGAAGTCTATCTCCTATACATAAAAAATCTACACTACCAGGATTCCTTGCAAGGTCATCTCATTTCTTCTGCTTATGTTGCCCATTCTCTGACATTTATCATAATGTTTTACTTATTCAAAACAGTTTTTGAATAGAGTAGGCCAAAAAAAACCTGATTGAAGAATTTTATGGGATGTTCTCTCTCATGCAAAGTGTCCTTCATATGGTGATGCATGACATTTATCAAGAATTTCATCTTGTTTTGTTTTTGATGCACATCTCCTGATAATCATATATGCTCCTCTTTTGAAAAGTAGTGGGTCATCCTAAGTATAAAATTTGCTATCAGTCCTCAACTTTCTTTTCAGCTGGTGGCTAAACTCAGGTGACATAATTCCACAGGCTAAGTAATTCCATGATATCGATATACTAGGGTACTTGCTGTTGTCTTTCTGGCTTGACTTCTTATCGAGAAAGGTTTTACCTTTATTTCAATTTTCTCTTTCCTCTTGAAGTCTTTCAGTCCTGAACCGTGATCAACTATCACATTGTCACTCCCCTTTTTGTCTTTGATTTCTAAATCAAACTACTATAGCAGTAATACCCATATGATCAGTCTTGGTTTGGAATCTTTCTTTTCCATTAGATATTTAATTATAGCATGATCAATGTGTATTATTACATGAGATCCTAATATGTAAGGCCTGAATTTGTCACAAGAAAACACCATTGCTAGCATCTCATTTTCTATAGTAGAGTAATTCTGTTGTGCCTCATTTGAAGGTTTTGCAAACATAGTATATGCCCTTGAATATCTTCTCGATTCAAATCACAATCTGGCTCCATTGCGCAGTCATCAGCATTATTTCGACTACTTGTCGGTCGGTGTTACCATGATGGGAGCTATAATTGTGGACCCTACCCGATCCATGGGCTGGCGTGACTCGCTTTTAAATGGAAAATTTAAAAAATGAAAGAAATGTGGGTTGATTTCGAGTTTGGAAAATCGGGTCCTCGAGGAGGACATTTTTCTTTAGGTCACCACTTACTTTTGTTGTTATTCTATAAAAGGGAAAACCAGAAAGAACAAAAAGCCCTGATGACTCCGGTATGGATAAAGCGGTTCGCGAAAGCCGTTCACAGGTCAGGGTCGGATTACCTATCGGAAGGTACCTAATATAGATGCACCCCTACAGGCCGGAACTCGGTCTCTTAGTGAATTGGGTATGTAGGAGTATATGGTCAGTTCAGACAGTCTCTCAGGCTAAACGCACAACTTAGATCCAGACAGCCTAATTGGTATCTGGCATGCTTAAAAAAACACTCAACGAAAGAGGCGAATAGCGTGTACACATGGTCCACGGCCATCACAGCTACATCAAAGGTTAGCCAACTGAACATAGCGGCATGCATGACACCCAAACCCGCAAGCATCCATGTAAAATTCATTACCCTGACATTAAAGTACATACACGTGATTCCACTAGCGCGTTGCATAGAGGTCGATCAAAATCCGTGCATCACAAATGTCAAAATCCGAACACCATGTGAAATATGAATAGAAATACCAGCGCTGGCATGTGCAGGGTCCTAGCCATACAAACCCAGGAATAGTTAGGAAAATAATACATCATCAATGCATTAAAACCCGAAATAATGGATCCATGCAAAATAAAGAAATGAGCTAAGGTAAGTAGTTGCTACTTTGCTTTACAATCCCTTTAAATCCTGAGCAAACCATACCTTACCAATCCCAGCTTTGCCACTCTGCTTTTTCAAACCAAACTGAACTCAGACCACCAAGGCGACTACGGGTTCCTTGGGCAATAAGAAGTAATACCATGATAGATTCGAGGCTGAAACAGCCTTTAAAATGAGAAATTTGCCCATGAGGCTGCTTACTGCTTAGGTTGAATCGGTTCTCAACAAGTCAAACGATTGAGAAAAATTCTGAACCTTTGTAAGAAAATTCCTCACAAGTTAGGAATAAAAAAACAAAGGAATGCGATTAAAACTTGGGCATAAGAACTAACCCCGAACAAAGAAAAGTACCCAGCTGTATTATGGAAAACCTAACCCAAATAGACGAATATAGTTCCGGTTTAAACAGTTTAGATGGTTGTGAAAAATTTCCTTTCCGAACATTCCTTGTCAAGTCAGCAAGATGTGAGTACAATTCGACTCCTAATACGAAACGAACAAACAAAGCAAAACTACTCAAAGCTTGCCATTCAGACCATTGAATCTAATGAAGCAAGATTTCGGTTCCCTACGATCCGGACTGTTGAGGAAAAGATTTCAAAAATTTAAGACCATACTTACAAGTCAGGAATCTAGCATAAGCGGTGATCGGATTCTCAGCTCAAAAATAATTGAGGACGACGAAACCCGACGATCTACCCAAATTTGCTTGTTCACCACTTAAGCCTAACTTTAATGAGCCAAATTGATCTGGTTTCCCAACTAGTCCATCTCGATGAGAGAGGCTCTCAAAATTTTCCATAACCTTCCTATAAAGAGTCAGGAATCTAACAAAACAAACGGTGATCGATTCTCATCTCGGATGAGTGAGAACCAACCAAAACCAACCAAACTGGCCTTTCTGCCAAGCCTAGCCTAAATGAGCAGAGTTGATCTGGTTTCCCAACCCAATCCATCTCGTTGATAGGGGCTCTCAAAAGTTTCCAAAACCTTCTAAAAGAGTCAGGAATCTAAAAAATATGATCTATTCTCAAATCGGATATGAGTGAGAACCAACCAAAACCAACCAAACTACTGACGCGGTAAACTATTGAGCAAACTTACGTATGGCGTGAGCAGAAACCAAATAGTGAGGAGAAACCTCAAATTTGATCAGAATGTCTCTTAAAGAATAGAGTGGGGACCGATTCTGTTCTTACCTCTTCCCACAAGCGCAAAAGCAAAACTAGCGTCGAGAATCTGATGCTTGGCGTTTGAGCCGGAAAAGTGTCATAAAAGGGTCCCTTCCCACTTTTGATCTTTCTCTCCTTTTGTACTGATTCCCCACCTCAGATTCTAGGCCTACCTGGTGTTTCCACTAGCTTTGAAATAGTCCAGTGGTCTCGGAAGCTTGACTTCCCATTGCTCCTTTCCTCATTTTCCATCTGAAATTTGAATATCTTAAGTTTCGACTTGCTTCACCTGAAATATCCATATGGATTCATGGTGGGCTTCATATAACTAAGACCAGGTATACAATGGACTGATACTGCCCATGGGTCGAGCGCTAGACCCATGGGCCAGAACCATATAGTTTATGGACATAAATCACAAAAAAAAACGCGCTGCCACATAAGCTATCTAAGGCTAACCGGTTGAACGGATGCCAGCCAGTACATCCGGTTGAGGAAAGATATTAAATTTGATGAATGTTTCCTGAAGAATAAGAGACCAACAAAAAAAAAATGGTGCACCATTCCAAGTTTGGATGAGGGAGATATGATCAAAACAAGGAGGAGTGCTCACCAAAATCACCCAAAAAACAATGTTGTATACGTATGGCCCTGATGAACCAGTCAAACCGATTAGTCAAACGGTTGACAAAAATTATGAATTTTTAACAAAAACCTCCTTGGCAAATAAGGAATCCAACAAAATAAACAGTGAACAATTACAGTTCGGACAAAGGGATCTGGTGAAACAATCTCAAGTGCTCCGAATTTGACATACTCCAATAAACTCTGATTGAGCTAAAACCTCGAGGGCCCACTTGCTTCTATGTACGATGCCAATAACTAAAAAAATAAGCCATGACACTCTAAGTTAGACTACATACGCACTCAGCAGGACTGACATACAAGCCCACGGGGCTCGAGAGGCGGAGACTAAACCTAAAGGGGCCACCCCAATGGTGTTATATGAGAGCGATGGGTGTCTTGAGTACCCATAGGAAAAATGCAAGGTGTTGAGGAGTAAAAATTAGTCTACAATATGCCTCTTCAGTAGAGTGAATGAATGAGTGAATCGTGGGTGCGAAGTGCAAGCGATCACGAGAATGAAATAGACACAGTGAAGAACGAGATGACGACAATTTTGTCCCCCTTACATAGTACTGAAAGCTAATAGAGCAGAGTCACTCCGTTGAAGGACTTAAAAGAAAACCGAGCCTGATGCGGGAAGTGAAATTCGGGCAAACTATAGAGAAAGGTCGGGCAAGCCTTGAAAAAGGTTGAATCGGGTGAGTCTGGGAAGGTAGAATCGATGAGTCAGAAAGGTGGATTTAGTGAGTCACAGAAGGGTAATCAGGGCAGAAGTCTGGGAAGGTAAAATCTTGGTGGTACAGAAAGGTAGATCGGAGAATTATCAGTAGGTCAGACTAGTCAGGAATGTGGGATGCGGGGCGAGTATCGGGGAAGGTAACATCCGGTGAGTCAGGAAAGGAAGGATCCAGAGCAAGTATGGGAGAGGTAAGAATTGGTGATCTTAGGAAGGGTGGATAGGCGAGTCTTAGGAAATGTGGGATCTAGGGCGATCTGGGAAGGTAAAATCGGTTGAGTCTAGGAAAGGTAGAGATTCGACGAGTATGGAGAAAGATTAAATAGGGTGAGTCTTGAGAAGAAGTTGGGATCGGGGTGAGTCACAGAATGTGGGATCCGGGAGTCTGGGAAGGTGGAAATCCAGTTAGTCTGCAGGAAGGTGGGATCAGGTAGTGTCGGAGGAGAGGTGCAAATCAGGGTTGAGTGCGGAAAGGTTGGGATCAGGATGAGTCTGGGATGTGGATCAGGGTGAAGTGCGGGAGTAAAATCAGTTGATCTTGGGAAGGGAGTGGGAGCCAGGAGCGAGTCTTTGGAATGTGGTATCAGGGTGATCTTAGGGAGATAAAATCCCCGAGATTAGTCTTGGGAAGGTGGGATCAGGCAGTGCGGAAAAGATCAAAATCCCAGGTTGAGTCTCTGGGAGGAGGAGTGGGATCAGGGCGATCTTGGGAATGTGGGATCAGGGCGGAGTCTTCGGGAGGTAAAATCCAGGGTGAGTCTTGGGAGAAGGTAGGATCAGGCGGAGTGTCGGAGGAAGGTAAGGTCGGGTGAGTCTGGGAAGGTAGGATCCAAGAAGTCTGAGAAAATGTGGGATCGGATGAGGAGTCTGGAAGGTAAAATCGGTGTAGTCTTAGGAAAGGTGGGGATTCGAGTGATTACCAAAATGTGGGATGCGGGCGATCACAGGAAGGTAAAATCCCAGGGTGAGTACTGAAAGGTAGGATCAGCGAGTGTCGGAAGGTAAAATCCTGGGTGAGTCTGCAGGAAAGGTGGGATCAGGGCGATGCAGGAAATGTGGGATCGGGCGAGTCGGGAAGGTAAAATCGGGTGAGTCTGGGAAGGTTAGATCCAGGGGCGAGTCTGCAGGAGAAAGATAAAATCGGGGTGAGTACCGGAAGGTAGGATCCGGGGCTGAGTGCTCGGAAATGTGGGATCCAGGCCCGGTACAGGAGGTAAAATCCGGGTGAGTCACAGGAAATGGTAGGATCGGCCAGTATCGAATGTAAAAATCGGGTGATGCAGGAAAATGTAGAGATCAGGTAGTCTTAGAAAATGTAAAATCTGGTGAGTCATAAGAAAAGTGGATCCGAGTGATCACCGGAAATAGGGGATGCCAAACTAAGGCTTTAGGCGAACTAAAGCCCGAATGGGATGACCTAAACGTAACCTAGAGCATAATGGGAAACTTAGGATGCTTAGTGAGATCCACGACCTTGATGACAAAGGGTATGCCCCGGTGTGACGTCGAGAAAGTACCCTGAATGCGAGAAACGAACTTAATAACAAGAGACGAAAATAGGGGTATGCCTGGCCAGGACAATCTCCCTGAAATGTGACTAAGGGTGAAATAAAGGGGGGTTATGCCTCGGTTTAGAGTATCAACGCCATGTCAAAATCTCATAGCGCACATGCGGTCAAAGTCGAGAGAGATTTGAAAACATCACGATCACTCATTCATTGAAAAAATCATCCATTTAATTCCATAAAACTAATATAGGGTATTCCCGGTGTGCATCGATATGCAGTGTCTTGATAGAAAAAAATACGAAATAAATTTCTAAAAAAAGACGATCGATGCGAAGAAGTGAACAAGACAATATATGGGGTGTGCGCGCTAGTGTGCTATTGAGTTAGCCGAATATGGCCGAATCTTACCTAGGCTAGCCTTTAGAGCACTTTTCTTTGTATGAATAAACCAAAAATTTGCATGTGGAGCATACTCGAACTTTGATGCCACATAAGCATCTCTAGGAAATGGGCTTCCGGTGTACATGCGTCTGAGGCAGTACTGACATGAAGGATAGGGGTATGCCCGGTGTGAACACATCGAAGCATCGGCCCAATGGGAGCATCCATGGTCGAGCTCTACATATCATCTATATCGATCATGGACTTGAGGCAAGCAAAGCTAATGGAGAAGCAATGTGACCCTCGATACTCCCAAGACGAGGGCACATCGACATCTGCGTACTGGTCGAGGAAGATAGAACCTGTCCATATAAAATGCTTCGTAGCAAACATGAGATCTCATGGTCTCAGGGCGGTCTTGCATTTCGGTTGTGTATGGGCGGGGGTGAAAGGTGAATGACATGATGGGAAAAAAGGCCCGATACCCGATAAATCTTGCCGACCTTGTCGCGGCGCAATGTCAAATATCAAAGGGATCATGTAAACGAAGCTGGCCTCGACAACATCAGAATGAGCAGTGTGATGACAGAGTGAAGTGCACGAAAGGACACGTCATTAAGTGAGACGATGATCGATAAGAGTAGAAGAAAATGAAAGTTATAAGAAAATGATGAATGGATAAAAGTGAAAAAGGAAGAAGCAAAATTTGGGACTGGAAATGTGGCAATGTGTGACAGAAGAACGACTCGTCCCAGGCGTCGAGTCGAAGCAAGTCCTTTATAAGATGGAGTGGTGATGCGGGTAATGATCCGGGGACTGGTACGAAGCCTTGAGAGCCTAATTTCCTAATTACCCAGATCATGGAGAAAGATCGCACAATGCTTTCCTCAATCCTTAGAGGAATAATAAATCTCAAGCCTAAATGAGTAGCGAATTATCAAACAAACACAACTATTTTGTCTTTTTTTTTTTTTTGTTTTTTGTTTTTTTTTTTTTTTTTTTGTGCGAGAGAAAAACCAAATGAAGTGAATGCCACACTGCTAATTCATGGGGAACCTCAAACCTCAAGCCCAAATGATCCCTCGACTTAGAATCCGGATCAAAACCTGGCGGAGCAGGTGTGACAAGCATTATTAGCTCTGGGATGAGCCCACGTCATCATCATACAAAGACGGAGATAAAGTGAAACAAATAGAGATGATAGAAACTATACTCAAAGATAGATGGTATGAAGATGCCAAATGGAGAAAGAAAAGAAACAAAAACTGATGATCACGAAAAGTAACGAAGAATGTCCACAATGCTCACTTAATGCTCACATATCAATTAATAAAATGAAAAGCGCACGGCGGGGCCCCACGACGAAAGTAAGAAAAAGTATGCAAAGGAGTGAATGAAAGAATAGGCCGTAATAAGCGCGTGAGGCTCAGAAATTTAGCGATAGGATATATCAATGTATGGGTGTGTAATAGGGAATATGGCTATTCAAAATGATGGCCACCCATCCTCTAACCATGATCTCAAGAATAAAACCTCTTGACTGATCCACGTTGGTGGCTCTGTGAGCCGTTTACATCACAAGTGCATCCGACCAGTACACTCCCTCTTCAGTCGGATCTCGAATGACATAAAAGGCCCGCTCAATTCGGTCTAAACTTACCTCACAGGGTGGATTGGTCTGATCCGGAGGACCTTCAAGACTAGGTCACCTTTTTTAAACTTCTTGAGCTTGACCTTTTTTCCAAATGCACGGGTCATTTTCCTCTCATAGGCCTGAACATGATCTGTTGACCATGGGTGTATCCACTAAAGCACAGTGCATAAGCAGGTCGGTTGAGGCCTCTCCATCCCATCCCATCACGAATATCTCATCTCCCAAAGCTCAATCGAATGTATACCACGGGGTGGAGTCATGACTCTAGTGTCATGAAGGTGGGTACTTGGTCATGTAACCCGAGGCGTCCCAAATCGACAAATACTGATTAATCAAGTCTGAATAGTATGCCTCAATCTTTTTGTAAAACTACTATACGTATCATGACCCGGCTCTTTGATGATAAGCACGAGTGAAGTCTGCCCGATTCGGTGGAGTAGAGGCGTAGTGGTGAGATGCATGGGTGGTAGTGGAATAATCAAACCTCCTTGACGATCTTTGAAATGCTTTCGGCTCAGTATCAGGGAGTTGTTAATAAGCGCCTGGCCAGGCCTTAGTGGAGGCGGTGCTCTCTCATGCTAATGGTCTTTGTTACAAGTGGCCTGCAGGGCACACAGTGTAGCATATCTTGGCTCACGGTGGTGATGTAGGAAGAAGTAGGTGATCGGCTGAAAGGGAGTAGGCGGTCTGTCTTGACCCATGCATTATCGTAGGAGTGTCTGGCGTCTCTACGAAGCAGAGGTGACGTGGGGATCTGTGTCTGTCATTGCAATGGCACCAACATCCAGATGGTCGGGTCGGAGCCACGGCTTCTTCCCTTTGAGGTTTGAAGGAGAGTGCGCGTAATCCTCTAGATATGCCCTCCTGATGCCGTAGGGGCTGAACCAATGACGAAGTCAAATCTGTGGGAATCCCGGCAGAGATTCCTAGTAAAGCGGTGAAAATTGCCATCATGTCTTGTCTGATAGGCGCTCTAAGGGTCTATCTATAATACGTATATCTTCTCCCTCCATGGAGATAAATGAAATGCTTGACTCATCAGGCCTCACGCGAGGGCCTCGACTCTCTCGAGATCGTCCGCTCACAGTATTAAAGATAAATGCATTAAAATCTTGTCCCCGTCGGCCCATGTCCTCGCCTCGAAGGGTCGATGATGCAAACCAACGCGCTAAAGCGGCACCACTTTCGGTGGCAGAGGAAAAAGCATAATCATAACACTCATCGATCTATGCCGCGCATAACGGCGTATATAGCTACCACGAGTAGATACGGGGCACCACCATCGATGTACCTCTCGATGTTCGGCATGCGGAACTGTTGTGAGTACGCCCTTGGAAGGTCATCATGTCGTCCCAGCCTATAACTCCATCGAAACATACGGAGGGCACGATCTCTGCTCAATCCTGCTCGATCGGGCATGAGTGTCATCAATAATCGGTGCGGAAGTCCGCATTGAGAATGGCGTGGTCTCGGTTTGACCATGTAGAGATAAAGCTCGACACGGGTGATTGAACTAGTGGTGGTGGTGGAATTAGATTGTATAGATCTGGCATGCGGTGGGTCCAGATAATGGGTAAGGGGTGGTTGAGGGTGGAGCGTGCAATCTGGCACATGCGGTGGTTCAGAGATGGTGATGGTGGGCGTGGTGGAGGTGGGGAGTAGAGTCATGCGGGTCTCCCGAAATTAGCGATGGTTGGAGCGTGCCACATCAATCCTATGGCCGATCCCGATATAGCATCTGAAGAGATGCCATGGTATTAGTAATCTCATTAGGCGGTTGTGATGGCGTCGAGATTCCATATCGTGATTTGATGCATTCTAAGCGTATTGAATCTGAATCTAACAAGTCTACCTCCGTCCAGAATCAGCTCGGGAACCAGTCGCTCTTAATCGATAATCTGGAAGAAGCAAGAGGGCATGTGAGTCCACCGTGAGCTATCAATCGGAAATCAATCGATGTCACGATCCTGATGAAATCCTACAGGGAATGAGCTGACATGTGATATTTAACATCTAATCGATAAATGGCTTCACATGCGGAGCGAGATTTTGACATGGTAATACCTTAGGGAGTAAGATAAACTCAGCTAACAAGAAGAGCCCGAGTCCTAAAAGGCTATATGGTAGTACCCGAGGATACCTGACCCTTGATCTAATCGACAATCAAAGTGACACCGCAGCCCGCATGTATCCATGAAATCTAGCTCGGTATACGAGGTCTTCATTGCTCAGACATCAGTCATCTCCATAGTGCTCCGTACATCGATATAGCCGCTTATGCTAGACCCTATTCCAAACCCTAGCTTAATAAAGCCTGAATAAATAGCGGGGAACACTCTGAAGCAACATGGGGCAAAATCCACGAGGAATGGCCACCAAGCACCTCCGTGATTTGGAAGTAAGGGGATACACACATGCCCCACAAACACAAGCGGCAAGCAGTCATGCAGGGGAAGGAGCAGTCATGCAACAAACACTCATGCACAAAGAGCAAACCTATCACAAAAACTACACACATTCTGATCCTCTAAGCCTAATCCCAAATGTTATAGCTAGATACCGATCAATAATGAGAAAGCATGCTATAATCCAAAAGGTGAACACAATGGGATAATAAACAAATCACAAATGTAGTCAAATACCAACTGGGCTTATGCCGATCATCAATTATCTATGTAGCCTAAGAGCTTACCGATCAGAGAACCATGTGCTTCAATAGACCCTATTCAAGTTCAAGTTTGATCCTCTTATGAAACCAGAGATTCTGGGTTCGATCCCCAGTGGAGTCGCCAATTTGTGGACCCTACCCGATACATGGCCTCGGCTGACTGCTTTTAAATGGAAGTGAAATAAAAATGAAAAGAAAAATGTGGGTTGATTTTAGTTTTGAAAATCCACCTCTGAGGAGGACGTTGAGCTGTGGATTCGCACATAAAGAAAGATAATCGCACACACAATGCAGGTTCTGTTCCTCCGGGCCGTGAGTCAAGCCACCTGAGATAGCAATCTAGGGCCTAACACGGGACGGGCTTCATCCCAGAATGACTGCATCGTTGTTGAAATGGTGAGGCTTTTTATTTGATCGAGTTTATTCAAAATGTTGTGAGTCGTTGACCAATACCAATTGTAAAATCGAAAGTGGAGTGAAAAGGCAACTCTTAAACATCAGGTCACTAACTTGATAAATATAGCAAATAAGCACAAGTCCTGAGTTCTTATCCTCGCACAGGCGACACAAGCAACCTATAGTCCAGTCATAACCGGATCTTTAATCCAGCAAACTCAACCCAGAATCACTCCCATTCGAGTCAACACAAGAACATGCATCTACACTCTCTCAGCTCTGAAACCCCAACATTCTACCATCATTTCGAGGTTTAAAAGCCACTAAAGAAATGCTACATCTAGGAAATTAAGTATGCACCGTGATTCCAAAGCATGGTAAGTATTGACCAAGGTGGAATGATATTAAATTATTATCTCGGAACCTCTAGGTCAGAGGCAAGATGAGAACATGGAGAATGTCCCAGCCTCTCCCCACAAAACACAAGCTAGCTACCTTCCTCCTTCAAAAGAAGGGCTTAATAAGATCTTCTTTGAGCTTGTCATCCTGCAGAGTGTTCGCGCACTAGAAAATAAGGGAGAGAGAGAGATAAGAGAGAAACCAAACCCTAAATGAAAGTCATGGCTTTTATTCACAAAATAAAAATTACTTCAAGTGTGCTCCCCAAGTTGCTTAGGGTTACAAAAACTATGGGGGTTTCTATAGGCCACCCAATGTATGAAAATACAAGAAAGCCTAACATTTTGGCTAATACAAGGGACAAAGAAGTAATAGACACCAAAATGAGGTCGCTGCATTAATTACACAAATATGATATGGAAGGAGATTTCCCGCTGAAGCGTAACACTCGCTTAGAGAACAAAATTTCTCATGCTAGGTATAAATTGCACAGAGATATGCAAAGGCCAAGAGAATTTCGCAGGAAAATCGCTAATTTTCATGAGGTATAGCAAAATTCTGCGCCAGCCTAGCGAAATTTTTAAAGACAAATAAATCAGAGTACTGCCAGGGCACAGTTGATTAGCTAAATTCTTGAAGCCTACGAATTACCTTCGGCTAGGATCGCGAAATTTTCGCTATGATTACAAATTTTCAGAATCATAGCTAGAATTTCTTGCTCTGTATATTCTTCACTGTCCTGCACACCTAGTGATCCTCTACTGTATCATTTCTTCTCACTTTGCTTCATTCCTTCATTGAATTTTGAAATGTTTGAAGGTCGATGTGGTTCAATCTTCAAGTGTTCAGCACACATATTTCGACATATTGAACTCTAAGGTATGCAAAACTATGTAAAATAACCAAAATACCCTCTAAACGGCATAAGTGATATTAAGAAGACCTGAACACTTCAATTGGCATTATTGACATGATTAGTGCGCAAAAAGCACTCAAAACCTATCTAAAATAGGGCTCAAAATAGCACTTTTTGGGTACTAATCACACCCCCCAACCGAAACGTTGCTAGTCCCTTAGCAATGCAAAAAACCAAAAGGAGATGCATGCGCGATTTTCACAAAAGTTTATGATCAAAAGGTGTATATACAAATAAACATTATACCTTTAAATCAAAAATTGACAATAAGTTTGAAACCGAGACAGAAAGAGCTAAACCATACAAGAACAATTCTTAGGTCAATATTGGTTCCATGATTTCAACTTGAATTTCACCAAAGCCCAATGGTTCTTTATGTAACCAGACGAGCCAATAAATTGCAAAATTGTTCCCTCCCCCCAACCTAGCACTGCATGCATTTTAAGTTGTTGAACAACCTGTAGGAGATAGTTACACCCCCTTTCTTTTATTCAATCATTACATCAGAGGGTGCAATGCTTAAAATCCGATCACACCAAAGTCCGTGTAACGGGGTCCACCGATGACCGCAACCAATTAAGGTTTGCGCATCAAGCCAAAAAGGATCACCCACTACAAACTCTACAGTTTCCACCCCTGGACCAATGACTTCGGCAACGTCATGACCTACAATTCATAAACTTCACCCATCCACCCATAACGAACACTCAAATCGACATGCAGACTCCCAACCGTCAAGGCTTGTGCATCGGGCTTCAAAGGCTTTCACTTATACACCCTCGGACCGTGCCTCCTGCCTCAAGGCAAAGTGTCACGACTTTACTTTTCTTTTCTTTCTTTTCTTTTCTTTTCTTTTGGGTTTCTTTTTCTTTCTTTCTTTCCTTTCTTTTGGAAGACCATATTGGTCTCTCAAATGTGGGTAACACAACCTATCCTAGATCGCCAACATGCCTAAGGCCGGCTATGCAAAGTGAAGGAGGTATACAAATCTTGCCAAATTTGGTTTAAACAATCTGGTGCAGCAAAGAATTAGCTTAAGGAGAAATTGTCTGCTGAGGCATGATGGAACTCATCCGACCAAAAATTGAATCAAACATGGAATTCCGGTCTAGCATTAAGGTACATGCAAGGTTTCACTTTAATTAGCAATTCAATTGTCCAATTAAAGTAATTCAATCGGGTCTAATTGAAAACAAAATTGATACACGAAGTGTATACAAAAGTGATATGCAAAAGCACATCAGATATAACACTCCGTATAGCTTTTAATATAGCCAAATGGCTAGTAATATGACATCAAAGTTAAACATACAAAATATCACCGCCACATGAAGACTAATACATGAATCTACGCAAAATTAGCAGGCAGTTGATAATGTTGTAAACTATACAAAATCGATGTGGGAGAAACCTAACCACTCTACTACTATGGTGGTGGTGGGTCCGTATCGCCGGTGTCGCCAAAACATCCAAAAGAGTGCCGCTGTTATATAAAGGGCTCCTCTTCCACATCCGCTGAAGACCCAGGTGAGTCATAATCTGCTGGAGCATGGAGTGACACTTGCGCCAACCATCTGCGGCCGCCTGAGGTAGCCGCTAATTAATGCATCGATCTGACATCACGCCCTATCTCTCAGAGTCGGGCATGAACGAGATCTGACGAATGATGTGATGTGATAAGACGGGCTGTGTATCAGCCGTGGCTGCGAATGTAGAAATGGAGTGAGTGAGATGGAGGGACATATGCGGAGTCGACTCTTTACCTGGGTCATGTGTGGGCATGAATATCATCTCTGGGAGTCCTCGGCCACTGACTGCACTCCTCCCGGTCCCGTCGCCGAGGAGTGAAAGATATGGACATGACCATCGCGCTCCAACGACAGATTGAGGTACTGATCCCTCCTCTCTATTCCTGGGGCTCTCTGAAACCCCTAAATGCTCAAGGACCGTGACAGCAGTCCCAAGATCGCAAATGAAGACTCCTCACTCTAACCAGCCCTCCCAGGACCTTTCTTCAATGCATCAAGAGGCAATATCACCACTGTGAGGGATCAAAACCAAAGATCCTCTCGAGATCCAAAGAGTTATTTCCTCTGTGGATTGCCCCTCCGATGTGTACATACGCTCTGAAATGAATGCTTGTCCCGATTAGATGGTCAATCGCCAAAGATCCGAGGCTGGAGCCGCTCTAAGAGCACCATTAGCCTACCGTAGGTTCGGGCCGCATATCAAACGATCTCCCCGAGCGGTGGCCCAAGCTCGATAACTCCTCCAATCGCCGGCGGTATACGCAGCCTAACACCGCCGAGATGTCCGCCGCTTAAGTACTCTGGGCACCGTCTATGGTGAACTAGAGCCTGCTTTGTTCGCATGCTCCCTGATGTCATCACAATGGTAGAACCTCCAAAATGCACCCCAGGGGTAATAATAATTGCCCTGGGGTCATGAAGGGCAGCAAAGAGTAGTGCTCTATCAACCTCATCGAATCCCTGAATCTGGGATCAGCCTCCAATGCCGGGACATCGTAGTAAAACTCCTGATGAAAGTCCCTCGAGTGTAGTGCGACATTCCCCGGAATGGGGTGCCCGACAAACAACGACCTCCTGATCCTGGAGGCAGGTGACAACTGAGGTGAAGATGTCGTCTCCGCTGCGGATGCCGCTGGCTATGGCTGAGGCCTGGATGAGGAGGACTCACCCGGGCCTGATGTGCGGGCCCACTTGGAGGGTCGGGCCCTCCTAGATCTCCGTCGAGGGCACGTGATTTGCCCGGTCCCATCCGTGTCTCAGATCGTCTGTCCCCGAGGCTCTAAACTCCGCCGGGGACCGAACCGTATCACGGACCGAGCCGAATTTGGGTCTGCTCCTCCTTCGCCGTACTAAATCCACCCCGAGGTCGAGATTCGACTCACCTCCTCGTGCGAACCAGTTGTACCAAATAAGACACTGGAAGCGGGGCCATCGCCGAAATGAAAACCGCGCACGCAAAACTCGGGATCCGGGCTCATCACGCCACACCGCAGTCAAGCACCGGGCGTATGGATAGAACCAGGCTCACCGGCAGGGACCAGTGGCACCGTGATGCGTGGGCGCAGTAAGAGGCGGCGCCGACGCAGGCGCGGCTCGCCAGGACCGTGTGTGCGCGCTCGTAAAAATGGCAAAGTGGCTATGGGACGGGACGGCAGCATGTGCTCAAAGGCGGCACTTACCATCGAGGCCGGGCCGGCAAAATGTGGAATAAGGATGCCGGGTAGCGGTGCTGGTCGCCATACTTCAAGGTGTGTGGCAAAAGGCGACAATCCGCCTACCGAGCAACGGCAAGAAGACCTGTGGCTCGGCCGTGGAAGCGCCAAGTAAATAGTGCAGGTGGCAGTGGAGGCTCAGACTCAATACCTCGGCGGTGGAATATAGCACTTAAATATAACATCTTTATAATCCCGAGCGTACAGAAATATCCTGATCTGTTAATTCTCACTATTATGGCTGACTTATTCAAATCCCATCTCAACCCAATAATCGATCTAGAAAGGTTACTTTCATATTATGGTGTGTTGGGGTGTGATATTATATAATGATATATAATTTATAATGTACTTAGAGAAATCTATATTATATAAACAAATATGTTGAATTAGATGAGTATTTAGTTAAGAACTTTCTAAAAATAACCTAAATTATTAAAATGATCATGAATTAAAAAGTAAAATTGTTGAACTCGCAATTCGCTTTGGAAACACCAGAACCAGCTCAATTTCAAAAAATTTACTCAAGGAGGGTCAAGGAGAATGATCTCTCAACTCTTAGCACCGAGTCGACTCCATGGTGTTGGACTTCCCATTGCGACTGGTCCTCACTGATGGATTCTGAATTGATTAATTGTCTTACAAAGGTGTTGATGGCAATACCACAACACCCGCCTAGCCCGGGCTGGGCTATATTCAGCTTCGTCATTCAGCCTCGAGATCCTCGACACACCGAAAGCACACATCATTAGTCACTTGATTTTCAGTTTCCACCAGCTTGTGCTTGTTGTTCAAATGAAATATGTCAATCATAATGTCATATTGCCAAATGTAAGTCGTACGACTCCATTTCGGGCACAAGATGATTGCATCGGGCAAAGTGGGCCGTAAATGTATGGTCTTCCTAGGATAATTAGCACATGGTTGGGTTCATTCTCTATTGGCTCGGTGTCAAGTACGACAAAATCTACTGGGTAGTAGAATTTGTCTATCTTTACTAAGACATCCTCAACTATCCCCTTAGGGATTTTCACCGATCTATCGGCCAATGATAGTGTGATGTTGGTAGGTTTAAGTTCACCCAAACCTAACTGCTTGTACACAGAGTATGGCAGTAGGTTCACACTGGCCCCTAAATCAAGCAATGATTTGTCTATGCAATTCCCACCAATATTTACTGAAATTGTGGGAGATCCTGGATCCTTGTATTTGACAGGGTTCTTGCTTTCTGATTACATGCACCGACTTGTCTGCTAGAAATGCCTTTCTTCTCAATGCCTAATCCCTTCTTGATTGTGCAAAGATCTTTCAAAATTTTGCATATGAAGGGCAGGACTTACAGATTATGTCCAAAAGAGGTATGTTGACCTTCGTTGTTCGCGTATAGGACTTCTGGGTGATACCGCTTGTCGATGCTTTTGCTTCCCCAAGTGTCAGGAAATGGAGGTGGGTATGTCAGATTTATGGAGTCCTCCTTTAGAGAATATGCTCTAGATTGCAATTTTCTCCTGTTTGGAGTCTTCAATTGTGCTTTGGCATGGGCCGATCAACCTCTTTCCACTCTCAGTGGTGATTATAGCCTTAACTTCATCCATTCCCTTAATACAGTTGATGACCACCCCTCATGAATTCCATTAGGATTTGGCAATGTTTGTGAAGGGAACCTCCCTCTTTCTTGTAATTCCAGCAACTTGTTGATCTTGGTGATTGAATACTGCAGATTATCAATTTTCTGATTTAGATTGCTCTCAAGCCCATCTGTTCTCTTGTTCAGTGTATTCTCAACAAGACAATCCTTTTCGTGCACAGACATTGATTCCTTTTTGCCCTCAACAAAGCGCCTACCACCTACTACTTCCAACATTAATATGGCTTGCTCTAATCGAGAAGAGTGATGGGTGGTTGTGGCTTGAGAGGTGAACCAAATCAGCTCGCACCGGGGCACAAATCGGGAGTGGGTTCAGAAAAAGTTAGGTGATATTTCTCCAATTGGAATTGTAGGATACATATATATGGATACTTGGATTGTCAGGCTTGTATTGTCCTACAAGATATTTACACATTCTCGACATCAAATCCTTTTAATAAAGGAGCCACAGGACACCTGCTCACTGGTGTAATAGGATTGAAACAGGGTGTGGATTGGATTAGTGATTTTCAGCCACTGATGCACCTCTATGGAGTCACTCAAGCTCCTCTACTTTCTCCTTGTTAGGTTGAAATCCTAGCTCATTTCCATTTCTTTCTAGACAATGCAGACACAAGATCATCCCACCCTTTCGTTGATTTGATGGCCTCAATCTTTTCTATTTCAGTGGTTTGGCTCATCCCCAACCCTTGTAGTTCAGCCATGGCTCCGTGCCATGGCTTCGTCAGGATGCTTACTAGAAAGCTCCCTCCACATATTTCCAAGAGCCTGCTTCATGATAGAGACATACCACATAAAGTGGTTTACAAAGATCCATGTATCAAACCCATGGTGTGGGCATGCACCGATGGCCCCATGAATCTCTCCCAAAGATCAGAACCTCTCACCTTCTTGAGCCGCAGTTAAAATTTGGTTCCTTCAAATTGTCGGTCTTATGAGCAATCAAGAATCTCTCGTAATCTCGCTCAGCCTCTCCCGCCTCGATAGGTTCTGCTGGGCCCCTGAGTTGAGCCAAATCTTGGCCTGTCCCTGGGGTGGTCAATGGGAGCCTGCTTTCAATAGCAAATCCATGTCAACTAGTACCTTCCTTAAAAAGGTAGAAAAAACCTCCTCAAATCCCTATGTGTATGGATTTTCATTCTCCATACCATGATACGTGGGGAGTGTGGGTACTCTTTCAAATGTGGCCTCACCCACATCTTCACAGATAGGGTATGATGCAAGATCAGCACTAACTCTGGTAGTGGTGTATGATCCTCATGGCCCGTAGCCGGGTTCACCGAGGTACCCGGCCACCCCTGCTCCTCATGTAGAATCCATATAGATCATCGCGGTACACTGATCCCCGCCACCTCGTGGTACCTGCAGTAATCGATTTCTTTGCACTCCATATGATGTCTCTCTTTCCAATGGTGCATAAACACCGCTACACATTAACCTGAGACAAGAAATAAAGACAAACAAATCCGTTGCAAAAAGGGTTATGGTTACTTAGCCAAAATAAAATTCCACTGAGGCAAAATTCAAAATAAAGGGTAAAAGGATCGCGAAAGTGATAAAAATTGCAGCCATGTTAATCGAAATTCAAAAAAGGGTTAGTGTGAGTCACCTTCACTTGTGATACAGCATCACATGGGGTACACTTTAACTTATCATTAGTGTTTCTGGCACCACACTCTGAAACGACGCCATTTTTGATTCCTCAGGCTACGTTAGGGTGATGCGAATCAACAAAATTATATTCCAGAAAACAAACCGCGTAGTCAAGCTACCGCAGATAAAGGGTTCAGTAATGAACACCGGGAGGGTTTCATCCTAGGAATGACTTAATGTTAAGGGAAAATGGTGAGTTTCTTTATTTGGATTTTTAGATGATTTGTCACAAAAACAATGTGAGTTGTTTGATCACAACAATTGTAAAAAATCGAAGTGGAGTGTGAAAAAGGTAATTCAAATATTTAGGTCACTAACTTGATAACATAGGCAAACAAAGTTGTCCTCGGGCTTTATCCTCGTTATTCGCGACAAGCAACCTATAGTCCATAGCTTATAATACCGGATCTTTGTTTAACTATTAGCAACTTAACTTAGAATCAATTCTCATTTGAGTCAATGCACAGAATACATCTGCTGTTTCCCTTTCAGTTTCTTTGTTCCTAACATTCAACATCATTTCAAAGGCTCAGAAAAGCCATCTAAAGAACAACAGTAAGCATCAGAATAAGTATGCACTATAATCCCAAAGCATGGTAAGTATTGACCATGTAATGACATTAAATTAGATATTCAACCCTAGTTTGAGAAGATTTGGCACATGAGGACAACCCGCAATGCCTCAATAATCCAGCCAAATACCTTCCTCAATAAAATACTAGCCAAGATCTCTCTTGAGTTGTCATCCTAGAGTAGGTGTTTGGCACCTAGAAAATAAGGGAAAGAGGAGAGAAGAGAGAAAACCAAACCCAATGAAAGCTGCAAGCATTCAAAATGCAACAGAGCCAAGTGTGCTCCCCAAGTTGCTTAGGGTTATAAAAACTATGGGGGTTTATATAGGCCACCCATCAGAAAATACAAGAGTTTCCAACATTTTGGCTAAACATGGACAAAGAAGTAATACACCAAAATGAGGCCTGCTTGCACATCATTAATAAATACACAAGGAGATTTCGTCAGGCGTAACACCGCTTAGGATAAAATTTAGGCAGCGAAATTATTTATGAGATAGCGTAATCGTAGACTCGCTATGACTGTCACTCAAGCATAGCAAAATTTCGCCAGCCTAGCGAAATTTTAAAGATAGCTAAACTGTTTAATTCCGCTTAGCACGATTAGCTAAAATTTTGAAGCCTAGCGAGTTCTCGTACTGTTATAGGATTGCGAAATTTTCTATGATTATAAATTTCAAATCATACAAATTTCTCGGGTTTGCATATTCTTCACCGCTGCACACCGCATCCTCTTAATGATCATTTCCTTCTCACTTTGCCTTCATTCCTTCATTGGAATTTGAAATGTTTGAATAATGAGATAAATGGGTTCTTCACCTTCAGCGGTTCAAAGACATATTTCCGATATTGAACTCTCAAGGTATGCAAAAACCTGCAAAATAACCAAAATATTCTCTCTAAACAAGATAAGTGATATTAAGAAGACTCAACATCAATTGGTATTATTTGACATGATTAGTGCGAGAAAAGCACCAAAACCTATCTAAAATGGCTCAAAATAGCACTTTTGGGTACCAATCAAGCCCACTTACTTTGTTGCTATATTCTATAAAAGAAAACTGGGGCAACAAAAACCCCAATGACTCAAAAGATGGAAAAGCGGCTTCCTGCAAAACCGATTTCTAGGTCCCTGGTCGACATCGATCGAAGGTGCCTCATATAAGGTAGCACCCCCAGGGCCCGTAATCCCTGCTCATCAGTGAATCGTGGCATGTGTGGAGCATACGGGTCACGCCGTACAGTCTCCTAGGCTAAACATACAACTTGTGGATCGTGATCAACCTAATTGGTATCTGCTACCATGCTTAAAAACACTCGCCAACCAAAAAGGGCTTAGCGTGCAATTGCGGTCCCGCCATACGCTACATCAAAGGTTAGCCAACAACATAGCAAGCATGCATGACACCAAACACAAAGCATCCATGTGAAATTCGGCTTCACTCCAACATTAAAGTACATACCTGTGGTCCCAGCCAAGCGCCGTATAAGAGGTCGGCCAAAAGGCTCAAATGCATCACAAATGTCAAAATCCAAACACCATGTGCATAAGGAAAACAAATACTCAACGCCTAAGCATAAAAATTCGAGGTCCTCAAATTACACAGAATAGTTAGGAAAATAATACATCATTTACCGCATTTAAACCAAATATTGATCCCATACCAACAAAAGAAGGTGCGAGAGTAAGCATTTGCTTACTTCGAAAATACAACCTTTAAAACCACAAACCAAACCTCCAGGCGATATCAATCCTTGCTAATTATTCACTACCCCACTTTCACAAACCAAAACTGAACTCAGATCTCAAATATAAGGCCCACAGGTTCCTTGGGGCAAACTAAGAAAAGTACGCCAGCGATATATTCGAGACCGAAACATGCTAAAATAAGGTCTGACAGTCGCTTGGTAAGAATAACCGGCTGAATCTAAGGTTTTCAACAAGTCCAAACGAACATTGAGAAAAAATTCTGAACCTGTTAGAAAATTCCTCACGGAGTCAGGAATCGAAAAAAACAAAAGGAATGCGATTCCGACTTCGAATAACCAGGAACTAACCTAAACAAAGAAAAGTACCCAAACTATCATTCTGGAAAACCTAACCCAATGAACCGGCTGGTTCGGTTTCCCAACCAGTCCAGATGGTCAAGAAAAGATTTCAAAAACTTTCCGAACCTTCCTCTCATAAGTCAGTAACTACAACAAGACAAACAGAGTACAATTCCGACTCCGAATGACCAAGAACCAACACAAACAAAGCAAACTACTCAAACTGCCATTCCAGCAACTGAATCTACGAACCGGCTGGTTCGGGGTTTCCCAAGCAACTAGACGGTTGAGAAAGATTCCAAAATTTTCATCAACTTTACAAAGTCAAGAATCTAGCACAACAAATAGTGATCATTCTCAGCTCGATGAGTTAGAAACCAACCAAACCAACCGAACTACCCAAACTCGTCGCTCCAAACCTAACCTAATGAACCACTGATATGGTTCCCAAATCAGTCCATCCTTATTTAGAGAGGCTCTCAAATTTTTTCCAGAACCTTCATAAATATCAGGAATCTAACAAAATAAACGGTGATCTCTCATCTCTGAGCTGAGGCAGAGAACCAACCAAACCAAACTAAACTCACTTAAACTGCTCTTCCCTGCAAATCTAACTTAATGAACTAATGATCTGGCTTTCCCAACCAGTCCATCTCAAGAGAGTAATGCAAAGCTTCAGAACCTTCCTAAAAGAGTCAGGAATCTGAGAAAACAAACGGTGATCGATTCTCAGCTCGGATGAGTGAGAACCAACCAAAACCAACCAAACTACCCAAACTGCCCAACAGAAACTGTTGAACCCGACTCTTCACGTACACGTGAAAACCGGCTCAAAATGGTCGAGAGAAACCTCAAATTCTGATCAGAACACCTCAAAGAATATGAGGGAGGGAGACAGGTTCATTTCTGTCCTCTTCCACAAAACTGAAAAAGAAACACAAAACTAGCTGATCTCAAGCAGAATCAGCAAACTGCTTGAGTCACCTCGGAAAAGTGTCCCGCAAAAGGTCCTTCCATGATCTTTCTCTCCTTTTACTGATATGATTCTCACACCTTTCAGTCAGAAACACAATCTGGGTGTTTTCCACTCGTTTGAAAATAGTCCAATTAGTCTCGGAAACAACTTCCCCATTAACTCCTTTCCTCATTCTTCATGCAGTTTGAATGATCTTTAAGTTTTCAGTTTGTTTCACTCACCGCAACACATGATCGCATGCGGTGGCCACGTAACTTAAGATAAATGTAAAGGAACGGCCAATACTGCCCCATGGTCGAGCTTGAGCTTATGGGCCAGAACCATGTATAGGATTTGGACTCCCGAAATCACAAAGAAACAAGCGCTCACAAAAGTATCAGACTAGCGGTTGAACCAAATGCTGACCAGTCCATCGGTTGAGGAAAATTATGAAATTTTGATAGGATGTTCCCTGAAGAATAAGGGACCAAAATGGTGCACCATTCCAAGTCGGATGAGGGAGATATAGTCGGGAAACAAGGAGGAGTGCTCACGAAATCACCAAAAAAAACAATGTTGTATACGTATTGCCACGATAGACAGTCAAACCGATTAGTCAAACGGTTGATAAAATTATAATTTTTAACAAAAACCTCCTTGGCAAATAGGAATCCAAAAAGAAAAAGTGAACAATTCTGAGTTCGGACAAGGGAGATACAATCGAAACAATCTCAAGTGCTCCGAATTTGACATGCTACAATAAACTTTGATTGGTAAAACCTCAGGAGCCCCCACTTGCTTCACATAGAGCGATACATTAGCAAAAAAAATAAGCCGATGGCCTCTAAAGTGAACTACATAAGCACTTTCAGCGGACGACATACAAGCCCACCGAGGCTCGAGAGGCAGACTAAACCTAAAGAGATACTAATGGTGTTATATGAGAACGATGGGTGAGTGTGGCACCCATAGGAAAAATGCAAGTGTTGAGGGGAAAAATTGAGGGTCTACAATAATCAATCTTGACTTAATTTCTTCAAATGCTTCTTTTCTTAATTCATCAAATTCAAATTTTATGTATTTTTCCAACAATATGCATAATGGTCTTGAGATTTTTGAGAAGTCCTTTATGAATCTCCTATAAAACCCAATATGTCCTAGGAAACTTCTTATCCCTTTAACTGTTGTAGGTGACAGGAGAGTTTTTATGATAGAAACCTTTGCTTGTTCTACTTCTAACCCAGCTACATAAATCTTGTGCCCTAAGACAATGCCCTCTGTTACCATGAAATGACATTTTTCCCAATTCAAAGCTAAATTCTTGTCTTAGCACCTCTAAAGTATTGGTTCCAAATTTTCTAAGCATTTCCATAAACTGGATCCGTATACTGAGAAGTCATCCATGAAGATTTCCATAGCCTCTTCCACCAAATCTGAAAACATAGACATTTTACATCTTTGAAAGGTGGAAGGAGCATTACACAATCCAAATGACATCCTTCTAAAAGCAAAGGTGCCATAAGGACATGTAAATATAGTCTTCTCCTGATCCTCTGGGGCTATGGCAATCTGGTTATATCCATAATATCCATCAAGAAAATAGTAATAGGGGTGTCCTACTAACATGTCCAACATTTGGTCAATGAAAGGTAGAGGATAATAATTCTTTCTTATAACAGTGTCCAGTTTTCTGTAGTCTATGCACACCCTCCATTCTGTCACAATTCTTGTAGGAATCAATTCATTCTTCTCATTTTTTATCACAATGAATCCACCATTTTTAGGAACCACAGGAACTAGGCTCACCTAAGGGTTGTATGAGATTGCATATATGAAGCCTGGATTCAACCATTTCAGTACTTCTTTTTTGACAACTTCTTTTATTACTGGATTCAGTCTTCTTTGATGTTCAATGGAGGTCTTTGCATTATCCTCCAAGAGGATTTTATGCATGCAGATAAAAGCACTAATTCCTTTCAAATCTTCTATTGACTAAGAAATTGCTTCCTTGTATTTTTTGAGAATCTCAACGATTTACATTCTTGAAACTCGAGTTAATCTGCCCGATATAATAACGAGGTTTTGCTTTTCTTGGTTCTAGAAAGCATGCTTGAATATGCAGGTAATTCCTTGAGAGTTATAGTTAAAGACTGTTTATGTTTCTTTTGCCTTCTCTTCATTACTGCATTTTTCTATGTTGTGCTCATTCGAACTTAAGACTGTTTCCTTTCAATCAAAATTGGAATTTAGAAACCGAAAATCAAGATCATCAAGATACTGGAAATTCATCTCATTTTCATTGATTGACTTTTGAAAATTCTGACGAACTTATTTCAGATTGATGGGGCTATTGTTTCTCTGAGTCTTCACAATCTGTGCTAACATTGAGCTATTTCGAGGCTTTGTTCAAGTTGAAATACTACTTCTTGTCCCACCCTAAGAGTGAGTTCTCTCTTGTTAACATCTATCAAGGCAGCTCCAATGGCAAGGAAAGGTCTTTCCAAGCAGCAGTGAAACTTGTGTATCTTCCTCCATATCTATAACTAAAAAGTTCACAAGGAAAATGAATTTTCCCACCTTGATGAGTACATCTTCAAGGACTCCTTTTGGCTGTGCCATTGTCTTGTTTTCCATTTGCAAGGTTATAGCTACGGGAGTAAGCTCCCCCAAACTAAGTCTGTTTACCACTAATAATGGCATCAAGTTGATGCTAGCTCTTAAGTCACATAAAGCCTTTTTGAATTGAGAATTCTAATGGTGAATGGTAAAAATTTGCCGGGATCACGCATGCTTCTGGTAGCTCCCTTTGGATCACTACACTACATATGGATGTCAAATTCACCACTCCTTTTTCAACAAATTTTCCCTTCTTACTCAAAATGTCATTTAGAAACTTAACATAGTTAGGCATCTGAGTCAATGCCTCAACAAAGGGTAAATTAATCTCTATCTTCTTGAAGACATAAAAGAATCTAGAGAGCCGCTCCTCCATTTTTGTTTTTTGAAGCCTGAGGGGAATGGAACAACAAGCATGGCTTGTTTTCCTTTTCTTTCAATTTTCCTTTCTCTCCTGGCTGCTCGATGCACTCTTCTTTCTCGGTCCTCTTCCACGAGTGCAGATTATTGACTTGATCTCGTACTAGGTTTCTTCTTTCCTCCTCACCTTTACCGAGTTTTTCTTATATCTTCTTTTCTTTCTACCTCTGCCACTCCTAAGAGTCACCACCATAATCTCCTTAGGATTCTTCTTTGTTTCACTTGTGAAGGCATCCTTGGACTGATTTTGCATTGCTAGGGCCAGCTGCCCTACTTGTGTCTCTAGATTTTTAAGAGAGGCACTCATGTTGGCTTGAAACACATTTGTGTTTTCCTGAAATACTACTAGCTCAGCAAATTTCTGCTAAAGAATATTTAGCAACCTCTTATTTTCTCCCATGATTGTCAACATATGATCTTCAAAGGAAAGAGATCTCATTTGTCCCTGATTTTTTGTTCTCTGACTTCCTTGTTACTACTGTCCTTGGAACCTATGTGGAGCATACTGTTGTTGAAAATTCTGCATTGGTCTTGGACCTTGTTGTGCTCCACCTCTATATCATAAATTTTCATGATTCCTGAGTACTGGTGTGTAATGAGTTGGCAAGTTGAGGTTTGACTTAAAGTAGTAGCTTCTATTAGCATCGAGAAACTGTGCCTCCTCAACTTTATAGGGGCCCTCATGGCCTAGTCCCTCATCAGTACTACTCTTCTGTTAAGTTCCATTAATTGTTCCCACTTCATGCGTTGATTGCTTTCTTCTATCATGGTTTCCCATCTTATTCATCAATGCATCAAGTTTTGCTTCTATGGCAGTCATCTTGTTCAACTCTATCACCCTACTTCCTTTAAGTTTACTGCTGCTCCCTGAAGTCTTAGATGGAGCTCTATGGTTGCATTTGGCAAGATCTTTAATCAACTATTTTTCTTCTTCAACACTCTTCCCCTTGAATGTTCCACAGCAGGTTGCATCTATTATACCTTTGGAGGTGTAGTTCATAGAGTGATAAAAGATGTCCATCTAGGTGGTCAAATCTATTCCATGCATTAGGCATCATTTCAACAATCTCTTATATCTCTCCCATGATAGAGACTTTCATCATCTCCTTGTTTAAACACTATGATTTCCCCTCTCCTTTTTGAGGTGAGGGCAGGAGGGAAGAATCTTCTCATGTAAGCCTCCACTAACTCTTCCCAATTATTCACTGATCCATAAGGTAGTGATTCAAACCAGTCAGCGCCACGTCTCTTGGTGAAAAGGAAGAGTTGGCAGTTGATCTGTAGGTCTCACCCCATTCGAAACTTTCACGTGTTTGACATCCGTAAAAATCTTCCCATATGCTCATTGGGGTCTTTACTAGGATGTTTAGTGTATTGATGTTGCTGCACAATTGTGATCAAAGATGGCTTTAGCTCAAAATTGTTGGCCTCTATAGTAGGTTGTCTCAAAGCAGAGTATTCATCTTGAATAACTGTCCTCGAAAAATCCTCCATAATCATTTGTCTCTGAGGTCTCTCTACTCTTTACTTCGCCCACGGAAGGGGTTACCATCTCTCCGCACTGTAATGGTTGTTGATTGACACTTTTACTTTTCTTAGATTTCTCGGTCATTGCTCCGGATACGTGTTCCAGAAGTCGCAGTCATGATTACGGTTTCTATGATGTAAGATCTTCCTGAAATAGAAACACACTAAGATCAAATGAAATTTGTGGAAAACAACTATATCCATTTAAACTCATAAAAGATTTTCCAGTAGCTTTCTCAGCTACTACAGTTAAAACTATTTTTGTAATTTTATGAAATTTTTGATAAAACAGAGAAAAAAATGTCCAAATTAGCAATTCTCTCTTTGGTTGGAATATTGATATTTAAATTCTCCTTTCAATCCCCGTTAACGGCGCCATAAACTTGTTATTGAGACCAAAATATGTGATCAACCAAATCTTATTCCTGACTACGAATGACCGGTCCCGACAACGACACCATAAACTTGTTTGCCCAGGTGTCAACCTGACTACGAAGACTATTCATTCCTTTATTAATAGGGCGAAAACTTGTTTGATTGATGGCGCCAAAATATATTTAATGCGCCTTAATGAAAGGCTTCATTTAAAATTTTGTTTTTATGCAGATCCTTTGCGAGTGCACTTGGTCATCTAGTAAAGTGGACTTAAGTCGAATATTATTCCCACGAGTTGATTAAATCCCAACGATCAATTACCCCATATACTAAAGATCCTTACTATTTGACTCAAAAGTTTAAAAATGATTTGTTTACACTAAAAGAAAGTAATACTAATTAAAATTCTATAATTATACATAAAGAATTAAAAATATTTGGATTGGAAAGTTCACTGAGTAAGTTAACACTAGGAAATAGATCAGTGTACAATTATCAATATTTTCATCATTTTATAACATAGTCCAGCCATTAGTTTGAATATGAAGTTGTCAAAGAGGCAAGGTGCAAGGTAGTATAGTTTAGATTCCTCCATACACCATACATTTCACTAATTAGAGATCCATGTTTCTTCCAGATACATGAGTCTTATTAGTTACTTGTAAATTATAATCCTATTTCTAAGATCTGGGTTTTTTTTTTCTTTCTAGTACTTCACACCCAATTCTTTGGACTGAAGAATTTTTGCCCCCATAAACAAGATAATGCGAACCTTCTTCAATATAATTGGTATCTCATTCTTCAAATCTAATAAATTTCTCTATCTCCTTGATTAGATCTCTGCTAATACGGGATCAAGATCCTTTCATCAGTATGAGGAGAAACCTATGATCAATTAAATTGATACATCATCCAACTATCCTCACACCATGAGTAAATTAGTGATCTATCAAAGTAATCTTCCAGAGTTAATTAGTTCCATAATATTAGTTTGCTCGGACCCCCCAGTACTTGCTCCATACTCCTCGAGAATCTCCTTCTACGGCATGTCACTCGAGAGGGCCTCCCCAGAAATCGAGCGAATACGATCTTTTTGAGGTGCATACTAATATTTGGAACAATTAATTTCAAGAACAACACCAATTAAATAAATTCAAGATTTCTAACTATGATGTTCTTTCAAATTGCACAAAAAACAATAATTAACATCGATTCATTCCCAGAGGGAGCTCAGTCTTTCAAAACTAGATTACAAATAACAATGACTAATTGATCAAGAAAATTCATTGAGATTGCAAGTGAATTGAAATAAATGAACTTCAAAAAATTTCTAAATTCCATTCAAATTAGATAGTAATGAAAACTAAAATTTTACAATAAACCTAGCTTCAAACATTACACCAAATCACTACTCAATTCCAAGAAAAACTAACTAAAAAGAAAAACTAAAACTAAATTGACAGAAAAGAAAAATACAAGAAAAAAATAAAAAATAAAATATAGTAATATACAAAGGAGTCTCAAGCTACCTAGAAGTTCCAAGTTCGGCGGAATCTAAGCATAGTGTCCTATGTGCTTCTATTTATAGGTTTTCAAATGTTAGGGCGCACTTCGAGGCTGAAATTGAGGATTCCCAAAAATTTGCCCAATTGGCGGCTTTATCAAGACCTAAAAATATTATGTCACGACATAGTTGCCATCTTTTTCCTACAGCTTTGTTGTGTCTTGCAGTGTTCTGTTGAGGCATAGTTTCATGTCTTTTTCCTGAACTATGTCGCGACATACTTTGAAAATGTCGCGACAGAGTTCTGCTGAATTTGTCTTGTAATTTTCACAACATGAGTGTCTTATGTCCTGACATTTCTTTAGTGCCTTGCAGCTTGAATACTCGAATGGTATGTCGGACATAAAAGCTTTGTTGCGAAAAAGTTTCCTTCTTGTTGCTCTTGATTATGTCGTGACATAAAATTTCTGTGTCACGATAAAGTTTCTCACCCTTCAGCTTGTTTTATATCGCGACATAATTTGGATTTGTCGCGGCATAAATTAAATCTTTTGCTCAGACTGTGTCGCGACAATCTTTTGCAGTTCTTCCCAACCCTTGTCGCCATAATAACTTTCCATGTCGCGACAGAGTTCTATCTTAGTTGTATGTTGTGGTTGTCACGATATAAAACTTCTTTGTCGCGACATAGTCTTCTTGCTTGTGATGTTGTCTATGAACTTTATGTCGTGACATACTTTGAAAATGTCACGAAATATTTTCTGCCTTGATCTTGTCAACTTCTGAAATGTTTGTCACAACATATAAACCTTTTCGCGACCAACTTATCTTGACTTGTTTCATTACTTTGCCATTTTTTGTTGTGACATAGTTTTGTTTTATCGCGACATTCTTTCTTTCCTCTTTAGCTCTTTATGTCGCGACATAGGTTTTGTTGTCGTGACAATTCTCCACTGCCATTTACGCGGATCAATGTTGTGACAGAGCAAGGAATGTTATGACATTTTGCTTCAAGACCTTCTCAAGTAATGTCGCGACATAAAAATCCATTGTCGGGACAAAGTTCTGTCTTCAGATTTCCATTATGTCGCAACATCATTTCTTTATTGCAACATTTATCATTCAATCCTACTCATATTATGTCATGATAGAGCTGTGAAATGTCACAATAATCTTCACTTCTAACTTGAGTTTAGCTTATCTTTGTTATGACATATCATTTCTTATTGCGACATAGCTCTGCGGGTTACCTTGAGATTGTGTCGTGACATTATGAAATTATGTCGCAACATTTTTCTCTTAGCCAATTTTCTACTTTTCTTTTTGGAATTGTTTATTTTTCATTCAAAATCTGCAAAAAACAAAGTAGGTGAATGTTCCATAATTCAGCATTAAAATGAATCATAAACTTCTAAAAATATGGCAGAAAAATGGACTAAAAATAGATGAGTTTAGGACTCATCACTAGTATATTGATGTTGCTACACCATTGTGATAAGAGCTAGCTTCAATTTAAAATTGTTGGCATCTATGGCAGGTTTCCTCATAGCCGAATATTCATCTCTGATAATTGGTCTCCAGAAAACTTCCATCGTCTTTTGCCTCTGACGTCTCTCAATTGCAAAAGTTAGGATGTTCTGATGTGTTTCTTGTTGCTCTACCATGATTTTTGATTCAACACTTCTTGCTTTCTTTAGATTTCTCAGTTTCCTTTCCAATTCAGTGTCCAGTGGTACCAATCTGATTCTGGTTTTCTATGTATGTAAGGACTTCCTGAAATGGAAACACACTGAGATCAAATAAGATCAGTAGACAACATAAACGTATTATGATGTGATTTCATAAAAGATAAGTAGCCAAGTTAGCTACTACAGTTAGAACTATTTTTGTAACAACTTTTTTGATAAAAGTTAAAAGAAAAATGTCAAAACTAGCAATTTTCTCTTTGGTAAGAATATTGATCTTTAAACTTTACTTCATTTCAATCCTTGGCAATGATGCCACAAACTTGAATGGGTTGATTTTAATGTTGCCTAAAAACTGCAACTAATTACTAACATAACTACCAGTGACAACTCAATCCTTAGCAGTTAGGCCAAAAACTTGTTTGACTGAATATATAAAATATGTTTTCTACATTGTAATTAATAGTTTGCAATTAAATTTTTTTTTTTAAATCAATGTAAGTGCATAGGTCATACAAGTAATAAAGTAGATGTTTAAGTCCATATATCATTCTCACGAGGATTGATTAGAAAATTCAAAGATTAACTAAGCCTCGCTGCAAGTCTGCTATTTGAACTTCCAATTTTTAGGATAGATTTATCTTCTAAACTAAGATGAATAAAGCAATAATGAAATTCTGATCTGCCTCTTCTATTAGAGTTTCTTGGACTAAAATAACATTGGGAATGAAAACAGTGTTGTGATCTTCACTTTGCAAGTTCCAAATAAAAGATAAAGTATTAGGTATGAACCTTGGAATTGTCCAAGAGTCGATTAGTGTAGAAATGGATTTCTGTTAACACTACACATTTCACTCTCTAGATTACCACACTTTTATCTCTAGACAATGGGTCTGAAGAGCTACTTATAGGGATTTATCATTTTTTAAGATTTGACTCTTTGTCCTTCTCAATACTTCATAGCCATCTCTTAGGACTAGAAATTGCTTGCCCCCAAAGACAGAATATTGCAAGCCCTCTCCAAAATAAATGATATCTCAGCCATCAATTTGACAAGAATTCTTTCTCCCCTTGATTAGAATCTCAGCTAACATAGGAATGAAGTTATTCCTCTCAATTGAGGTGAAACCTTTCAGAATTAAATTTCTAAATCAGTAAGTGGATCATATGCCTCGGGCACACACTCATGCTGTCACTCAGAAGGGAACCTTGAAAGTAGAGGTTCGATATTCTCTAGTGACGTATCAAAGTAATCCTAAAAGTGAATTAGTTCAAATAATATTAGTGTAATTTACCCACCCAAGTTCTTGCTCGTTTGCTCTCGGGTAGTCTCGACTCTGTGTCACTTTCCGGAGGGATTCTAGAAATCAAAGTAATGTCTGACTCTTTACAGGTACCCGAACACTAATATTCGAGGAAAAACTCAGTGTGAGTAAATATCAGATTCAATCCACTGACTTTCACACCCAGAAAACAACATTATAACATTCTGACAAATAATCACGACTATAGATTCTTCCCGAGAGGAAATTTGAGCCTCTGGAATTGGATCCTGAATGACAATGACTAGTTGATCAAACAAATCCATTGAAATTGTAATAAAAACTGAAAAAAAAAATGAATTCTAGAAAAATTCTCAGATCCCATTGAAGTTCAAACATAAATTTAACCTTCGATTACAATCATCCAGCTCTAAATCCTAGTTCAAATCACTACTCTAATTTGAAAGAAGAAAACTAAATCTAGAGAACAAACTCAAAAAATTAGAAAAGAAAAGAAAAGAAAAAAATATATATATATATACACACACAAAATGAGACTTAAGCTCCTAAAAAGCACACATACTTAATAAAAAGTCGCTGAAAGCTGCGCACTATTCCCTAGAGCTTCTATTTATAAGCTTAGGTCTTGGGCCCTAAAAACGAGGTGAGAATCATGTACTTCAAAAAGCCCTTAAATTCTATCCTAATTGCTAATGTCGTGGTGATGTTATGACATCGAAGTTGTCAATGTCGTGGATCGAAATTGATGTTGTGACATTGGAAGTTTGTTGGGAAATTCTCAAATTTTAGTGATCAGTCAATGTCATGATGATGTTGCGACATTGCCTTTCTTGTATTGCAACATTGAGTTGATGTTACGACACTGAATTGATGTTACGACATTGAATTGATGTCATGACACTACTCTGTAGTGTTTCAACTTGGATGCTTAGGTTTGATGTTGCGACATTGCTGTAGTTCTCTATTCTGATGTCGCGACATTTAATTGATGTTGCGACACTAAGTTGATGTCGCGACATAGCATAGTGATTTCTTTGCTCTTTCATTCTTGCTCTGATGTCTCGACATTTCTTGTAGTTCACTTGTTGATGTCGCGACATTGCCTCTGCATGTCTGATATTTTCAGCTGATGTTGCAACATTGTTGGTCCGATGTCGGGACATTGGTCAGTTAAGTTTATTTTAACCACCTTAAGCTGATGTCGCAACATTGAATCTTATTGTTCTGAAGTCCTCTGCCAATGTCGTAGCTGATGTTACAACATTGGACTGGTCTCACCACCTAGGCTGCTTTTATTTGATGTCGCGACATTGCAAGTTTAGATCTCTAGTGTTCAACCCTTGGCTGATGTCGGGATATTGCCTATTAGTCTTGCTGTCGATGTCGTGACATTGGTATGTTAAACTTCTCCTCAGGTTGCTTTGATCTAATGTCGCAATAGCGTTCAACTGATGTCTTTATTGGTTGAGGCTTGTTCTGATGTCGCCACAATGTCGTGGCGATGTCACGACATTGGATGTCTAATGTAGTTTGATTTCCGAGGTTGTTTATGATGTCTTGACAATGAATTGTGCTATCGCAACATTGGCATATCATTACCTTCACCTCTTCAGCTGATGTCGCAGCTATGTCGTGACATTGTAGTAGTGACAAGACCTTATCCACACATTATCGCGACATTGGAAATCTGATGTCACAATAGTGGCTCTTTTTATGCACCATGTTGATTTGTACTCCTTTTTATGTTGAATTCAACTTCTTTTCCTTAGTTTCCTACAAAACATAAATCTGTGTGAAAGCTCCATAATTTTACATTAAAATTAACTTTTAAACCTGAAATATTCTTGAAAAATGGGCTTAAAAATAGATGAGTTTTAGACTCATCAATAAGCCACTTGTAAGATTGATTAGTACCCAAAAAGTGCTATTTTGAGTCCTATTTAAGAAAGGTTTTGAGTGCTTTTTGGTACTAATCATATTAATTAAGCCGATTGACATGTGCGAATTAGATTAGTACCTGCGATTATTGTTCGGTTGTTTTTGGTAGTTTTGCTGGTTTCGGGAACCTCCACCATCATATCAAGCTTGGTATTGTAATTGTGATGTTTTATGCTGGGTTCGTATGAATTCTCGGCGATTTAGTCAAGTTGGAAATGAAGAAATGCAGGATGATTGATGCAGGAAGCAATGCAGGAGGAACAGTGATTTTCGCTATCGCATAGAGAAAATTTATGAGATTACAAAATTTTACCTTGTGCGAAATTTGTGATCTGGCAAATTTTAAGCTATGCCATATTTTCGCTATGATAGCGAAAATTCGCTATCATAGCGAAAATTCGCTATCATAGCGAAAATTATTGTGCATAGCGAAAATTCAAATTTTCTTCTCTGCAATTTCTTTATGATAAGCGAGAAATTCCGCTTATGATATGCCTATGCATAAGCGAAATTCTTACCCCTACATTTGTGATCAAGCGACCAGTTTTGTGTAATTCCCATTTTGACCTCAATGTAATCTTATTATATTGGTTATTTTGGTATTTCACACATTTTGTAAGGCTATATAAGCCACTTTATAACTTTTTGTAACCCTAACTTAACTTTCATTTTGGAATCCATGCAGCTTTTCTTTTAGGTTATAGTTTTCTCTCTTCTCTCTCTTATTTCTCTCATTTTCTTGGGCACTTGAGCCACACCCGCTTTGGGGATGACAACTTCGAAAGGATGTTTGGATAGGCCTCGAACCTTGAAGAGGAGGGTTGCTAGGTTGGTTAATGGTGGTCTACTTGAGGTTTTCTCTATTTTAAATGGAGCCCGGGTACTACATTTATGTGTTTAAACTTTCCAAACAAGGTTTAATCTTTAATTAATGTATTTCCTTTAATTCGATACTTGGCATGCTTTAGGGTTCGTGTATTCTTAATGGTAGATGCCCGACATTTTTTAGATGTCATTTGAGCCAGAAATTAGGTTAAATGCTAGGTTTTATAACTGTGGAACATTGAATGCTCAATAAATGCCCAGGTTCAAGTAGAATGTTTTTAAGGGTTGGTTTTTAAAGAGTTAAGCAGACTCAGGTTTGGCAATGACTATATGTCATTTGCCTGTCACGAAAGGAAATAACCAGGGACACCTTTGCAACCTCATTTTTATCGAGCTAGTGACCCAAACCTTCAGTCTCCTTTCCACACCTTATTTTAAACTGTTTCAGTTAGCCTAGTGACAACTACACCCATGCTTTTTAATGCAAATCAAAAAATCCAAATAAAAGTCTCACCATTTTGAAACATGATACAAATCATTTGTGGGATGAAAGCCCATCCCCGTGTTAACCCTACACCGCTATGTTGTAGCTTGACTACGACAGTAGGAGGAAAATAGGAAACAAATTTTGTTGATTGGGATCCGCCATGCAGTGAAACGCGAATCAAATGGCGTAGATTCTTAGGGGATGGTGCGAACTACAGGATGATGAGTTGATATGTACTTGTAATCTACATTACAAGTGTTGGTGACTCTTCAACCCTTTTGATTTTCATTGTTTAGAATCTCGAGTTTTACTCGTACGATCCTTTGTTGGGCTACTTTTATCGTTCTGATCATTTTGTGTTAGCTAACACTAATCCTTTTGGCAAGTCTTTTTGTTGCTCCTTGCTTGGTCTCTTTTTATTCCACAGGTGTTTATGCATCAACGGGATAGGAACGGTTCAAAATGAAGCGCAAAGAATGCGTACACCAAGCGAGCAGGTTGTTTAAGTCGGTGTGCATAGTGAAGCAAATGGATCCACTACGAGAGGAACAACAATCAGTGAGTACTCCCACAGTGAATCCAACGGTGTCTGGTCGATGAGGACCACATACACCCTCCTAGAGTGAGTGCACCTTAGTGCATCATACCACCTGCTAAAGATGTAGCAGTGAGACCTTATCTAGTGCCCCTGCTTCCCACATTTCATGGTATGGAAAATGAAAATCCATACACACACATCCGGGATTTTGAGGAAGTGTGCATAACCTTCTAAGGAGAGATGCAGCCAGGATATGGATTTGTTGAAGTTAAAAGGCATTCCCATTATTAACCACCGAGGCGAAAGCCAAAATATGGCAATTCTTTGAGACCGAGAACCATTAGAAGGCTGGTAATTTGCGGGCGAGTTCTTAAAAAATTCTTCGGTGCTCCTGAGACCCGACAATTTAGAAGAGGCAAATCTACACATTTGTTGCCCATGACAATGAGAGGTTCTATCAGTGCTGAGAGAGTTTCATGGAGACCATCAGTGCATGTCCACATCATGGTTTCAACACTTGGATGCTTGCGAATCACTTCTATGGTGGTATGTCTCCAGCCATGAAGCAATTACTGGAAAAAATGTGTGGAGGGGACTTCTTGAGCAAGCACCCAGATAAAGCCATGGACTTTTTGAATTATGTGGCTGAAACTTCCAAGGGATAGGATGAGCCAAACCCAAGGGAGGTGGAGAAAATGAGACCTTCAGCCCACCAAAGGGGAGGAATTTATTCACTTTAGAAGACATGGAGATGAAATAAAAGTGACCACTTTATTTAGAAGGTTGGAGGAATTTGAAATAGAAATCGGCGTAGTCTGCAGGTGAATGAATTGCCTTCATCTCACCCGTCTTTGTTTAATTGTCGGTCAAATAGCCACCACAGGGTCTTGTCGGTAGTTCCTTGATTATGAGACTTGATGCGAGAGCATGCCCGTGTCTTGGAGTCAAAATAAGCCACCTACAAATGCTCCTTGTAAAACACTTATAACCCCCCCGATTGGGAGGAATCATCAGAACCTATCATGGAAGCGAACCCCCCACATATGCTCCCCACGAGAACCTGTGATTTAGCTCCACTTGACTAGCAAACAACCTCCACCTTCTTCTCTTGTGAAGCGAAGCAATTACGATTTAAGCTGGGTAGTAGGTACTTTTATAGGAACAAAAGGTCTTGAGATGTCGAACCCGATCAGAAGAAAATTGAAGAGAGTAGAGCTGGCTCGACGGAAGATAGACAACATGCATTACGAGTTGCAAAGTTCCATTCTGGGTTGTCTAACCATTGGTAGGGTCTGAAAAAGGGAAATTCCTTCACAGACAATGGAAACCTGAGAATTACATGAGGCAGGCTCTGCCCACGATGATCCAATCTGAAATTGATGAAGTTAAAGCAGTAGTGATACAGTGGTAAGGCGGGAGACCCGATGGAACCCGACGAAAGCTCCCATAGTAGTTGAACCACCAGAGGAAGAACAACCAGCAGCAAGGGAAGAGGTGAAAAATAGTGTACAACCTCCTTTCCCACAGGCACTTAAAAAAGGGAAAAATTCAGTTAACCAAACTAAAATTTTAGAGGTGCTATGACAAGTGAAGGTTAACATCCCTCTTCTTGACATGATCAAGCAAGTCCCCACGTATGAAAATTTTTTGAAGGACTTATGTACGGTGAAAAGAGATTTTAATGTGAATAAGAAGGCCTTTTTATCGAGCAAGTGAGTGCTATAAGTGAATGCAAGACTCTTGTGAAGTATAAAGACCCGGGATGTCCTACAATCTCAGTTAATATCGGAGGCTTTAGAGTAGAAAAAGCACTATTAGACTTGGGAGCTAGTGTGAACCCTCTTTGCCGTATTCCATGTCTGAAACGAAGCAGTTTGGGGCTTGAAGTCCCTTCCATCACACTATCTCTTTATAGGTGATAAAAATACGAAGGGTTGAGGGGATGTTTTAATACGAGTTGAGATTCTACTATCCGATTGGTTTTGTTGTACTTGACCTGGCCGGTTGCGAGTGGGAGCGATCAGTGCCAAATCATATTGGGAGAATTTATTTTGCTACCTCGAATGCCATAATAAATTCTTGAGATGGGGTTATGCAACTCACGTTTGGAATATGACTTTGGGAACTGATATCTTCCATTTGAGTAAAAGGCATATGCACAGTGGAGGCGACTATAAAGGATTCTGCATAATAGATCCTGATTCTTGAAGAAACGAGGTAATGAGTAAGCGAGTCTGAATGTGTTAACCCGAGTTATCCCGAGTGCCTTGTAGAGCAAGCAGAACCTCGATGCATGAGCTTAGTGCAGGGGTGCTGGAGAAAGAAAATAGAAATTCTACCTCTGTTGGCGGTAGAAGAACCAAGGAACCTCGACCGGTGGGCTCAAACCTACCCGGTTGAATTAAAATATGCATTTACGGAAGAGAGCGGGCAATGTCCGGTTGTAATATCGCGCTGACCGCTTCACGGGAGCCGCGACTTGCTGCCTCACCGAAAGGAACAAAGCGAGAAGCTTTGGGGTGGAAAATTTCTGATTTAAAAGGTACAAACCCAACAATCTACACTCACCACTTTTATTTAGAAGAAAATCTAAAGCTGTTAGGCAGCCACAGAGGAGGTTGAATCCTCACTTGCAGGAGGTAGTTCGCATTGAAGTCACAGAAATTCTTCATGGCCTCATTTACCGTGTCGATAGCACTTGGGTAAGCCCGACCCGGGTGGTGCCGAAGTCGGGAGTGACAATTGTGAAAAATGAAAGGAGGAATTGTCTGCACGACTCACGGTGGAGGGTATGCATAGATTCTGGGAAACCGATGAAGTAACAAAAAGGATCTTCCCAGCTACCGCTTCATTGATCGACTTCTTGAGAGAAATTTTACGGGCACCCATTTGTGCTTTTGGATGGGTATTCGAGGTACTTTCGGATAAGTGCACGGAAGATCGAAGAGACCACTGTGTACTGTCAATTTGGCACTTATGCTTGGGAGGATGCGCTTTTTTGGTCTTTCTGGCGCTCACGCCACGCTTCGGAGATCTGTGCTTAGTATGTTTAAGCGATATGGTGGAAGCATAATGGGAAGCATACATGGATGACATCCTTTGTATATGGAGGTGATTTTGAAGAATGTCGACTAATCACGGAAGCTATCCTGTGAGTGGATTGAAAAGAATCTTGTGTAGCGGGAGGAAATCACTTAGATTTTATGGTGAACGAGGAATTGTCTTGGGGCGTGTTATTTCCTAGCGGGAATAGAAGTTGACAAGGAAAATTCCAGACTTATTTCAATTCTTAGTCTCGACAAATGTAAAGCGGTGAGACAATTCCTTGGCCGTACATGCTTTTCTGAGATTCATCGAGGACTTTTAAGTGCTAAGCCCGCTTTATAAGGCTGCTAGAAAAATATCGCTAAATTTGTTTGGGGAAAAAGATTGTCGGAGAGCTTTGAAGAAGTGAAGTCCCCATTGACCCTTTGCACCCGATAGTACGGGCACCCGATTTGCAATTGCCTTTTTAGGTGATGTGTGATCTGAAGTGATCTTGCTGTGGGCGGTTCTCGGACAAGAGAGATGGAAAATAAATGCGATTCGTTATGCAAGCAAAACTTTGAATGAAGCACAAAGGAACTATACTACTACGAGAGAAGAGTTGTTTAGCGGTGGTCTACGCGCCTTAAGGCAATTCGAGCATGGGTGCGACCATAGTCATCTTTACATATCATTAAGCTTTGAAATATCTCGACCAAACAAAATCGCAGAGCGAGACTTATCAGATGGGTTCTTACGCTTCAATAATTTAACTTGCAAGGATTGGGAGCCGAAGGGGTAGAAAATGTTGTGGCCGAGATCATCTTTCTAGATGCTTGATAGCCGACTAACTCATGGCTCACCCATGATGATGAATTTCACTGAAGAATCTTTAATGCGAGTTGGAGAAAGCTCCCACTGGTATGCTCATTACTTGATTTCCTCGCAACAGGAGAAATCCCATCTGATTAGAAAGAACAAGATAGGAAGTATTTCTTGACAAAGATCCATTACTATTATTGGGAAGAGCCCTTCTTGTTTAAATAATGTGCAGATCATATAATCAGAAAATGTTGTGAAACGACGGGGAATTCTAAGCCATTTCCGCGAGTGCAGCGTGGAGTCACTTTGCTTCCCGACGGCAATGAAGGTCTGCGGTCTTGTTTTCTTGGCCTTCCACGGCAAGAAGCACACCAAATGTCTTAGGAATATGTGACCAGTCTTTAAAGGCTCGGAAATTGTCCGCGTCGTATGATGCCCGAACCCGATTTTGAGTGAGTGAGGCTATTTGATGTTTGGGGCATCGATTTCATGGGACCTTTCCCACATCTTATGGTCATACATACATATTGGTGGGAGTAGACTATGTGTCCAAATTGGTTGAGATAATCCCCTGCAAAACCAACGACCACAGGGTGGTGCTCAAATTCTTGAAAGCAAACTTCTTTTCTAGGTTCGGGGTACCAAAAGCCATTATTAGTGATGGGGGTTCACATTTCTGTAACAAACCTTTTGAAAACCTCATGGCTAAATATGGTGTGAAACACTGAGTGGCTACCCCTTACCATCCTGAACAAGTGGTGAGTAGAACTTTCAAGCAGTGAGATTAAGACCATTAATGAAGGTGATGAGCAACCAGCGAAAAGATTGGTCCGTAATTGCTTTATTCAGCGTAGACTACGAGCGACTTTCAAAAGCGATTCTTGGAATGTCCCTTATCGATTAGTCTATGGTAAGGCATGTCACCTTCGGTTGAAATTAGTATATAAAGCATGGTGGAAGCGTCGAATCTTGAACATGGATTTAAGAGTAGAGATTGGACTCAAAAAATTCCTTGATCTCGAGTTGGAAATACGAGAAATGATGCTACTTGAACTCGAAGGTGTAAAAGGAAAGATAAAAAAATGGCATGATCAAATGATAACTTGCAAAAATTTCAACAAGGGGACGAGTCCTCTGTATGATTCAACTCCATCCCATTCCCGGCCCGAGCTCGAATCGCGATGAGCGGAATGCATTCATCGTTCAGCCAAGCACACCCAAATTATTGATGGACCTATTAATCCCCAAATGATAAGGGGTGACCAAAGTTAATGAATGAGCGTGAAGAAGCTACATCTTTGTGTAGCGAGACCCGTGGTCGAGGAGGAAATTCTCCTTCTTGACCCTCCTTGAGACCCACAGGCCACATATTTAGAAGTGGATCCTGCAATATCTCAGAAGCCATTATTTTAATTGCTTAGTTTTTCTTAAGTTTCTATTTTGTTAAAAATCTTGTGGTAATCTGTTCAGTGGCAAGTTTTGCTTTGTGTTTGTAGGTGCAGTAAAATCATCCCAGCTTCCCTGAAACGGCACTTGACTGCCCGGGGATGATCAGCTACTCACGCGCTGCCCGATTGAGGAGGTACCATTCCATCCTCTAGCTTTTTCATTCTCATGCTAGGACAGTCTGTGTTGAATGTAATGTTCATACTTTTGTTTTAGTTACTGGTTCTGCATGCCCTGCAGAACCCAAATTTGTTTGTTAAAATTAAGGATGTTGTTTGCGCCTATATTTTTATGTTTCTGCTTTTACCTTGAGTTGAAAAATTGAAGCACTGTATGCCACCATAATGCTAGAACAGTTCCATGCATGATTAAGTTTTTGGTCGATTGAAGTTCCAACGTATTCAACCAATAACATCCACCTTTAGCTAATCACACAAAGTGCACATCAGTTTTTATCAATAGGTTGAGAAGCTATATGCCTCTTTTTACTTTGCAAAACCGGCCTTAGATCTATTGATGACCCATAATAGGTTTATGTTACCCACAAGTGAAGACTAATGAAGTCTTCCAAATGAAAAAGAAAAGAAAAAGGAAAAAGAAAAAGAAAGAAGAAAAAGAGAATGGAAAGCTGTGACATTTTGCCTTGAAACTCGTACACGGTCCGAGAGGTATATGGCGAAAGCCTTTGAAGCCCGGTGCCCTAAACCTTCACTGGTTGGGAGTCACCGACTTTGTGTTCGTTACATCGGTGGATTGGTAGAGTTTAGCGAGTTGTAGGTGCTAGCTTCTCGAAATCATTGTCTGAGTGAAGCTTCGAAGAGTTTGTGGTGATAAATCCTTGACTTGATGCCACTAAACCTTAATTGGTTGGGAGTCATCGGTGGACCCTGTTATACGGACTTTGGTGAGGCGAGTTTCAGCGTGCACCTATGATCTGTCAAAGAATGAAATAAGTGATAGACCCCCTTCCTAGTGACACCGAGAAGTCTGCAGAAGCGACTCCCGCAGTAACCTCAAGCGAGCTCGCTCATTGACAAAGTTACCATGAATCTAAGCGGTTAAAGCTGGCTGAGCGTATTTAGGCATTGGGTTATAAAATTTTTCACTTTTCTATCAAAATCACACCTTTAGATTTTTCGAAAAACCGACAGCATAACGACTACACGGTGGTTAAGCCCAAAATACAAAAATCACATTTATAAAAAATACACTCCCAATATTTTCCAAAATCGACTAAATCATGGGGCAATCGGGTCCTCGTCAAATATAAGATAAAAATAAATTCAACATAATTTCATCGCAACCTATTTTTCTCAAAACCATGCATGCATATTTTACAAAAGATGTTTACATATACAAAATGTCACATTTTAACTTTTACTACTTTTACTTCACACCTTATTTTATATATAATCACAACACTGGCTCAGATCGAGATCTCGGGAAAATCTTCTAGCTTCACTCGCACTAAAAAATTATTTTCAAACAGAAAATTGTGAGCCAAACGGGCTCAGTGAGTACTATAAGTTCTAAATGCTGTTGTTTTTTGTTTGTACCTCCCAATATGAAAATTGGTACATAAATGGTTATAAAACAATTTATGAGAAAACTAAGTTTTGGCTATGAAAACCATTTCTGAAAACTGTTATGAAAACTATTTCGCCGCGAAAATCGCTTTTTGCTACTGCGCTTCGAAAATTCAATTCTCGCGCTGAAAATTGTTCTAAAACTATTTCTCGCCTGAAAACTGCTTTCAATGGTGGTTATTTGAAAGTTATACTATAAATCAAGTACCAACCACGTGGCCCATTTCCTCGAATACCCTAGAAGTGCCTCTGGACCTGCATCGGTGAGTGAACCTCGAACACTACCCTAGCTTAATATGGTCCAGCTGAACACTGGTGGGATCTATATAGCATAATGGAACCCTGAACTAAAATGCTCTATGGAGAGAGAACCTCAAAAACCAACACCTCATCGCTATGTACTAAGTCACATAACTATATACCGAATGTGAAGAGGCGACTCATTATATAAATATATACTAGATCTTAACTCAATTCGTCGGTAATTCAGCAACATAGTTAGTCATAATATCCCATAACATTGCCATGCACAATCCCAAATACATCTGACCGGAAATTGAGCTGTGCCATCTAGGGGTTTTACTAAACCAGGTCAAACTGTTTCTTAAATACAAAAATCAAAGTTTTCTATTGAGTATAACAATTGGGAGGTAATAAAAATGCTTTATAAATCTATATTTTCAAAGCACTTTACAAACTTGTAAATTAAATACTTTTGTTTTAGAAAATGATTTTGAGTACTCACATTTTCAGCTTACTAAACTTGAGCACTACTCCACAATTTTGTCCGTCTTTGCTTTTAGCCTACACATTTGATATATTAGACCTCATACATAAGCACAACCAACAAAATACTATTCGCTATTTACTATGCATGATTTACTATGCACTATATACTATGCACTATGCACTATGCATTATTCACTATGCACTATGCATTATACACTATGCATTATTCACTATGTGCTATGCACTATGTACAATGCACTATGCACTATGCACACGTATTTATATGTATTCATACATATTTAATACTTTTATACGTATTCATACGTATTCACTATTTCACGTGGAAATCCGGCGAAATCCCATGATTTTGGTACTCACGCGTAGCTCTCGTCGCGTAGAATAACTTTACCTATTGGTTCGAAAAGTGCTGACCACTAGAATGGCGTAGATCTAAGAAAAACTAAAAACTTAGGATTTTCCAAATATTTAATCTCAATTCCTAAGTGAAATCCGCTGCTTCCGGTACTCACGCTGTAGCCCCCGTCGCATGTGAAAGACTTTTCTGCTTATCCCGACGACCGACTACGATTTTCAGAAATCTCAGAAGAAAGAAAAGAAAAATAAAAATAAAACAAAAAATCGCCAATGCCTCTCTGCCTTCATCGCCCATCACGCACTGTCGTCCCCTTTTTGGATTCTTATCTTTTTTTTTTCTTTTTCTTTAAGTGGGACCCACATGTCCATTTTTCTTTCATTTCTCGATCCTTCTTAGTCCCGAAACAATTTATTTTATCCCGGTTTCAATTTTATTTATCCTAATTGAATATTCTTTAAATATTTGCCATTTTTCAGAATTTTTCAAAAACTCGTTGTGCTTAATCAAACCCGTCGCTGTAATTTCGTAAAATATTCCTAAACAATTCTTAATTTTAACGAAACTTCCTGTGGGTCACTAAATTTCGCGAGACGACTTAACTGGCAAAACCCTGCTTCACATCCGGTAGATCTAGAGAATTTTCAGAGACTTCCTGAACTATTTTGGCAAATTATTGTTTTTATTATTTAAACTTCCATTAATTATACTTTCAACCCCTCCACTTTCCTTAATTGAAAAAGTGCCACAATTCTTTGAAAACTTTAAAATTTTATCCTTTACAATGGCACTTGGTGCACATAAGCACCCCTATAGTTACATGTACTATGCAGCTCATCGGGACGGGGTGTTATAAATCCTCACTCCTTTAGAACATTTCATCCTCGAAATGAACAAACTAAATTCAAAGGAAAGGAAAATACCTCAATCAGAAAATAATTGAGGTACCGCGGCATTCAACCTCCGCTCCCAAGTAGCCGCTCCTCCTCATTATTCTTCCATAGACTTTAACCAAAGGAATTACGATCTCAAGACTGCTCGCATCTACAATCTGCAATGTGTGTTTCCTCAAGTCGTTCTCTCTCAACAGACCGGTCAGGCTTCCTCTCAAGACATGTGAAGAATCTAGAATGTACTTCCTTAACATCGACACATGGAATGTGTCATGAATCCTTGATAACTCTAGGGGTAACTTCAATTTATAAGCTACTGGTCTGACCTTACTCACAATCTCATAAGGTCCTATATATCTTGGACTGAGTATGCCTCGTTTTCCAAATCTCAAAACACCTTTCCAAGGGGAAATATTCAAAAAGACCCGATCACCTATCTCGAATTGTAAGTCTCTGCGACGGTTGTCTGCATAACTTTTCTGTCTATCTCTTGCTATTTTAAAGTTATCACGAACAACTTTCACTTTTTCTGAAGTGATCTCGTGACCAATTCTGGGTCTACTAGTTCCTCTCACCAACCTCATCCCGAAGACACTGAGTCCTACATTTATCGCCATATAAGGCTCTCAAATGGATCCATTTCTATACTCGGCCCGATATTTGCCAAGGTAGGCAAACCCATTAAGGTTAAGTGAGGTCCCTAACTCCCTCAATTCCATTACAAAAGCCTCAAAGATATCTTGTAACGCCTGAATAGTCCTCTCTCGACCGAATTTCATCCGTCCTGGAGATTTAAAATGCTCGCCGAAATGTAAAGTAGTACCTAACGTACCGTCAGAACTAGGCCAAAAACCTCGGATGTGGAACCCGGGGTCCGATCCGACACTATTGAAACTGGAACCCCATGAAGTCTCACTATCTCATCCACATACAATTTGGCCAACTTTTCCAATGAATCAACATTAATCAGTAGAAATGAGCGTGTGACTTCATTCAATCGATCTACTATCACCCATATAGCATCATGTTGTCTCTGCGTCCATGGAAGACCTGTCAAAAATCCATAGTGATCTTTTCCCATTTCCATACTGGAATAGGGAGTAACTGTATCTTCCCATGCTTCGATGCTCGCTCTCTCACCTCGCCGACAGTTAGACATCCTGAGACGAAACTTGCAATCTCTTTCTTCATCCCATTCCACCAAAGAATGTTCTTTCAAATTCTGTACATCTTGGTACTACTCTAGATGCATAACATATGTGTGATGAATGTGCTTCTTCCATAACAAGTTTCCTCTTCAAATTCGCCATACCTCGCACACACATTCTCCTCGGGCCCTTTCACTATCATGTTGTCATCTCTGATTTGAAACTCGTTTCTTCCTTTTTCTATCATCCTCAGGATCCTCGCGATCGCCCTACTAAAAATCGATCCACTAGAGAGGTCTAAAATGAACTCATGGTTAACAAGGCCCTTCGAATCCTCAACCTCCATTATCACCCCTAAAGCCTTTCGACCACCATCAAGTGAAGATAACCTGATCTCTATATGAGACAATGAACTCTCCTCGTCGCCTAACAAGGCATTTGCTACGACATTATTAGCTTTTCCTTACTCAATAGTACGCCGTAGTCCTTAATCAACCTGCCGCATTCTCTTGCCTCAGTTTAACTCTCCGACCCTCAACTCGATGATACTCCCACCTCAAGTCTATCTCGAGTATACCGAGACCCTCGAGTCGATCGAATAACTCATCGATCCTAGTGGAGAGGATACATCGGATACTGATGGTAACTCTGCTCACCGCTCGTCTCATACACAACTCGCAAACTCCCATCTTTCTTGTTCAAGAAGAAGGCTAGGCTCCCCATGGGGATATGCTCGTCGAATGAATCCTTACTCAACAATTTTTCTAGCGGGCCTTAAGCTCTCTGACTCTGTGAGATCCGTCCTATAAGGAGAGGAATGAAATGGGCTCGATGCACAGGATCAAATCAATGGTGAACTCCACCTCTCTATCTCGAGGTAAACCTGAAATATCATCTGGAAAGACATCTGGAAACTCTTTGACTATGGGGATGTCTTCCAGTCGTGTCCCCTCTTGTCACCTATCTACTACAAATGCCAAATAGCCTTGGCAACCTTTCCGAAGCATTTTCGAGGCAGTCATGGCATTAATGAGACTAGGGGCGATCTCTCTTCTGATTCCCCGAAATATCACACCTGGTTCCTCTGGAGAGACCAATCTTACTTCTTTCTTATAGCAATCTAAGGTGGCTCTATGCTTGGATAACCAGTCCATACCCAAGACTATATCAAAATCATGGATACCTAACACTATCAAGTATGCTGGAAAATCCTTATTCTTGATCATCAATCTGCTACTCGGAACTATCTTTTCGGATATCATAGTATCCTCATTGGTAGAAACCACACCATCGACCATCTATGGCGGGACTCTATCGGTGCCTCTAGTGAATGGTATTGAAATAAATGAATGAAGTGGCTCTTAGGTCCGCAGTGAATATGCATACGTGATCATAAAGCGAAATCATGCTAGTAATCACGTCGGTGATGCATACGCCTCTGCTTGTAGTGTGACTAAAAATACTCGAGCCTGAGTACGAATACCACTATGTATCTGGCCAATAGAGTCTTGCCCTACTGCCTCCTGCACCCCCTCACAGCGACCTCTACTACTTGGTTGTTGTATTGCCACCTCTGCGAACCACCCCTACCGGCTGGTAGGAACAGCGATGCACGATGTAGATACTCTTGTACCTATCTCAAAGGTCTCTCTTGGCTACTAACTAATGGACCAGGTTTGGATAAATGTTCGCCATATTGAAACAATTACATATGTTCATCACCAATCTCTGCCAGATACCTCCTCTGTATATAGACATGATGGAAGAATGCCGTCTTAGAATCTACCACCTCACAGGCTCTTTGGTGATCGAACGGATCCCTGGCTAGAGATAGCTCCTCGACCTGCACCTCGTCCTCTATAACCTCTACCGTTGTTTCTCTTTTTCTTTGTATTGTCGGAGCTGTGGGAAGCGCACGAAGCCTCCTTTGCTTTCTGTCTGCACGATACATGGAAGTAGTGCTTTGCTCAACTCTTAGAGTGGCCTCAACTAAGTCCCGAATCTATTATGAACAAGCCCGACAAATGCACTACGATCAGGTGTTGTAGTCTGATAAAACATTTTGCGCCAGACTTCATGCATGTGGCCGTACGAATAATGCAAGTTTCCGAGCCACGTTTGACCTAGTTTGACTAAGTTTGACAAATTTGACTAGGTTTGACCAACACTTAGGAGGTTGACCAAAGTTGACTTTTTCAAGGATGAATAATTTTGGGTTTACCAAGACACCATTTCTTAGGCCTCGTCGATACGAGTTCATAGACTAGTCGAACGTCAAAATCCGACTTACGGATAAAAAGTTATAACCCTGGAAATTTCAAACAGCGGTGTTTTAACAGTGTCCAAACTGTCTTCAAATTTTTACCCGAAAGCGACCCTAGGCCTATATAAACATAACTTTGGATGCCAAATGAAACCCTAGCCTAAACACCATTTTGAACTCGAAACCCTAGAAGCTCTCGAAACTTGTGGACCGAGTTAGGTCATTTTGACCATTCTGTGTCGTGGAAGATTAGACAAGCGAGGCACCACCGACCAACTGATGCTGTACATACTCGGACCATGAGGTCGCCACCGGACGATCTTGCGTAGTAAATTTCATAGCCCAACCTTGGCCGGGCTGGCAGGATACGCCTCTGAACCCGGCAATGAGGCTGCCGTTTGTCACAGTTTATGTGATTTCCGGCCATTTCCGGCCACTTCAGGCCACCCATGCTCCCTTTCCACCATTTTGTGGATCCCCTGAACTCATTTCAGTAGTCCCCTTTTTGCGGATTCCTCTCCTTTAGTTTCAAGTTACAACGAAAACAAAATTGGCCAAAGGTTGAATCAAGTTTTCTGGCCACCACACTGTTGGACCAAGGTAATCGTACTAATGAGTTCACGGTCTCTTGTGCTTTCCATTGATATGGTTGTAATTTTGGACGTCGTTTGGTTAGTTTTCCATTTTTAGGTTGTTTCGAAGTGCAGAAGTGGAATGAAATAGAGTACCAATTGGTCAAACTTGGAAAAATTGAAGTTGTATTAGTGCAATTGGATGTTTTTAGAATTATTAGATGTTCGATTTCCCTGAGAGTGGCTCAGTGAAAAGCCCCCAATTTTGGAGTATCGAACATAGGAGCGCCTTGTGTAATTGGACTGTCGGAGTCAATTAGGATGATTTCATAGTTCTAAAAGTTATTCCTAAGGCGCCAGGGGCATTCGATGTCATTGGTTCAATTATTGGAGCCTAAGTGGTATTTTATTTATATTACAGGGCACTCACGCTTTGGCTGGGGAGAACGATCTACGAGGGAAGCGGGCGGGCATCATAGTGTGAGTGGTCTACTTGCTTTTTAGAATGTTTTGAGGTATTATTATGATATATTTGCGATTAGTTATTTTATATATAACTTATTTGATTGGACGGTTGGTTGTGCATAAATGAAAATGTCAGTTTTTATAAAAACAAGTTATCATTTCATGTGAATTTTGTCAACATTTTAAATATTTGGAAGTTTTACAGTGTTCATGGATGTGTGTGTGGTTTATATGTTTTTAAATGATTTGAGGTATTATGTTGATATATATATATGGTGATTAAATATTTTACGTATATACTGTTTTGATCAAATGGTTGGTTGCATGCAAATGTGATTATCGGTCTCATATAAAACAAGTTGTCATTTCATGTGAGTTTTGTCAACATTTTAAATAATTGGAAGTTTTCTTGAGGTTCTGGATAGATACATGGTATTTGAATATTTTGGGTACGTGGATTGAGGTTTTAAACCGCTTTGAAAACTTATTGTTTTAAGAAAGAGATTTCGAGGTCTTGTGAAATGATTATGATACAGTGTCGTTTGGAAAAGTACTTGTGAGTAAAAAGTTTGATTATATATTAAATCCCACGGTCGTGAGGTCAGATTACCGACGGTTGGTATGCCACCATGTCGTGAGTTTAGTTATATATTAATTCCACAATCGTGAGGTCGGATTACCGACGGTTGGTATGCCACGATGTCGAGAGATTTGTTATATATTAATTCCACAGTCGTGAGGTCGGATTACCAGCTGGTGAGTATCTGCGATGTCGAGAGATTTGTTATATATTAATTCCCGGTCGTGAGGTCGGATTCTGAAGCGGTTGGTATGCCGCGGTGTCGTGAGGTCGAGTTTAGGCTGAGTATATGATGGGTATATAATATGGTTTATAAAGGATATATGTACGGTACATTGTTGGTCTCTGATTTAAGTATAAGCTTTTCAATATTTATAGTTGTGGTATTTTCATGGTTATTTTTACGACATGATCGTTACATATATTTATGCTCAATTGTATGTTGTGAAACAGATTCGGGTTTTAAGGTTCTTGAAAATGATGTCGGTTAAATTTTTGAGCATGACTTCATATTGTTGGGCTTTGGAAAGTTGGGTTTTGTGAAACGTTTGCTAAACGGGGAACATTACGAAAGAGTGGATGTGAGGTCTTGAGAGAAGGAATTTTCGAAAATAAAAACATTATTTTCCGTATAAATTATACCACTCACTGAGATTCTTTTCTCACGTTTATTGTTTTAATATCTGTTCCCTAGGTCCGGGCAGTTCATCAGACCTACCTCGCGCCAGATTCAACACCGCTCTTTCTGCGACAGCTGCAGTACTCTACCTCATCCATCCGTCTTTGAGTTGTTGGACCTATTTATTTTATTTTGTAACCTTAATTTCGAAAATACTCTTAGAATGCTCTTATATTAGTATTAAACTCATATGAGTCCCTATTATGTATGTTGTGATTATGACCTACATTTGGATAGAGTGCATCGTGGATTATTTCTACATAGTGAAATTGTTGTGATCTTTGCATGCGTTACATCTCTTTTAGGTGGGGTCCTTTGTGCATTCCACACAGGAATTGTGTGGAACTCCACTAAGTGACTCTTAGAGACCACGGAGGGGTATCGGGTCAGGTCAATCATCATCTGCTAATATGGGAATCAATCTAGCAATTCGAGAACTTCTTCTTATATTCGAACCTTGACATGTTCTTTGTCTGTTTGAAGTTATCGTTTTGATCTTGTGACCCACAGGAAAAAACCTATCAGTGAATTCTTGCTTGAATTGGTCCCATGATATGCCATCAGGATACCTCCTCTCAACGGAATCCCACTAATCCTTAGCCACATCTTCCATCGAAAAGCTGGGAAAACAAGACTCTGCTCATCTGTGCGACCCCCGCCTTCTGTAAACTTTATTTACCGATTACAGCCATAACCGGGCTATACGGATCACCCACTGCCATCATATGGCTTGGCACCGGTTTAATACTCTCTCTACTCGACCTTCCGGTTTCTTCATGCCTCTGCAATTGGTACATGTGAAATTGCGGCTAGCGGCCAATTCGTATGGCTAATATTTGTGCAATCATTGCCACTGCTCTCCCGTAAACAATCCACAGCGCCCAGGCTTTCCCTCGGTGGCCTAGATGAATCGGCGACTCTTTGCTTGGGGCGGTTATAAAGCATCTTCATCTAAGGGTGTGCTTTCGACATATCTCACAGTGAATTGCCTACGTTCTAGCGGAAGTCCTAGATTGACCTCGTCCTCGTCAGGACATAATCTTTATGAATATCGAGATTAAAATATTTAGTGACACTTTACAATATTTTATGCATGCAAGGATTTAGCAAAACAATGTAGGTTGAAATAGGAAAATCGTTATAAAAAAAACAATTCTATAGGAAACACTGTGGAAAACGCGCGAAAAATAGACGAACTATCGCCTAAAACTGCTCTGATACCAACTTGACATGCTATCAGATCTCCTCAAATCTTAAGTTATTGTATACTTCTGCTCTGATACCAACTTGACATGGTATCAGATCTCTTCAAATCTTAAGTTGTTGTATACTTATGCTCTGATAAATTAGCGAGACCCGCTTCTAGTGACGGAAGTCTGTAAGCAAACTCCACAGTAACCTCCCAGCCAAGCTCGCTCGACTGACAAGTTACCATGAAGCTAAGCCATTAAAACTATTGAAACTGTATTTGGAAAACGTTTTCTATCAAAATCACACCTTTAGATTTTGAAAATCCAATGACATAACGGCACTTACGGTGGTCGAGCCAATACAAAAAATCACATGTATAAAAAATACACTCCCAATATTTTCCAAAATCCAACTACAATCATAAGGACATCTGGTCCTCATCAAAATATAAGATAAAAATCAATTCAACATAATTTCATCGCAACCTGTTTTTCTCAAAACCATGCATGCATATTTTACAAAAGATGTTTACATACACAAAATGTCACATTTTAACTTTTGCTACTTTACTTCCATACATATATAATCACAACACGTCTAGATTTGAGGATCTTTTGGAAAAATCTTTGAGGTTCAACAGGCACCTAAAGTATTTAAAGCGAGCGTAGGCTAAACGGGCTCGGTGAATGCTATAAGTTCTAAATCTTTGTTGTCTGGCTACATTTGTACCTTCAATATAATTGTACAAGAAATGGTTATAAAACTATTTATGAAAAAATGAGTTTTCTTATGAAAACCATTTCGCGTATGAGAAACTATTTACGCTCTGCGAAAGCTGTTTTCTTTGTTGAACAGTTAAACTAATTAACTCTTGGCGATGAAACTATTTACAATGTTGAAAATTGTTTAGGTGGTGGTTAATATTTGAAAGTGTTATCTTGTAAATCAAAGTACCAACCCGCATGGCCCATTTAGAAATACCCTAGAAGTTATGCCTCGGAATATCAGACACGGCATCGGTAGTGAACCTCGGAACACTACGGCTAATATGGTGCAGTGAACACGGCGGGATCTATAGCATAATGGAACCTCGGAACAATGCTCGGTGAGGAACCTCGGATTGACACACCATTCGATGTAATAAATTCATTGTATTGTATATCTCTGCTCGAATGTCTGACATTTCGGTATAAATATATATCTTCAGATCTAACCCCCAATTGCCGACCAGGCAACATAGTTAGTCATAATATCCCATAACATTGCCATGCACAATCCGAAATACATATGACCGGAAACTAAGCTGTGCCCTCTAGAGGTTTTGCTAAACCAGGCCAAATTGTTTCTTAAATACTGAAATCAAACTTTTCTGCTGAGTATAACAATTGGGAGGTAATAAAAATGTTTATAAATCTATATTTTCAAAGTACTTTACAAACTTGTAATTTAAATACTTTTGTTTTAGAAAATGATTTTGAGTATTCACCTTTTCTGCTTACTAAACTATAGCACTACTCCACAATTTTGCCCGCATTTGCTTTTAGCCTACACATTTGATAAATTAGACCTCATACGTAAGCACAACCAACAAAATACTATTCTTTATTTACTATGCACGATTTACTGTGCACTATACACTATGCACTATGCACTATGCACTATGCATTATGCACTATGCATTATTCACTAGGCACTATGCATTATACACTATGCATTATTCACTATGTGCTATGCACTATGTACTATGCACTATGCACTATGCACACGTATTTATATGTATTCATACGTATTTAATATTTTTATATGTATTCATACGTATTCACTATTTCACGTGGAAATCCGGCGAAATCCCGTGATTTTGGTACTCACGCGTAGCTCTCGTCGCGTAGAATAACTTTACCTATTGGTAGAAAGTCTTGACCACTAGAATGGCGATAAGGAAAACTAAAAACTTAGGATTTTTCGAATATTTACCTGAATTCTCAGTGAAATATCGTGTTTTTGGTACCCATGCGTGCCCTCGTCGCGTAGAGCACTTTTCTTGTTTATCCCGACGAATTCTGAAGGTCATATTTTCGTAAATCTGAGAAAGAAAAGAAAAGAATAATAAAAGCAAAAAATTCACATTTGCCTCTCTTCATAGTCCATCCTTGCTGATCCCTTTTTTAGATTCTTATCTTTTTTTTCTTTTTCTTTAAGTGGGACCCACATGTTCATTTTTCTTTCATTTCTCGATCATTTTCAGTCCCGAAACAATTTATTTTGTCCCAGTTTCAATTTTATTTATCCTAATTGAATATTCTTTAAATATTTGTCATTTTTTGGAAATTTTCAAAAATCTCGTTTCGAGTTTCACTCGAAGCATTAAGCCTAAATTTTGTAAAATATTGAAACGTCTCGAATTCTTGAAACTTTCCTAAGTCACTAGATTTCGAAGGCAATTTAGTATTGTGATCCATTTTGTCATCAGATCTAGAGAATTTCGAACTTCACTGAACTATTTTGGCAAATTATTGTTTTATTTTACTATTTAAACTTCCGTGGTGTAACAGCCTCCACTTTTTTCCTTAGTGAAAAGTGCCAAAAATTCTTTGAAAACTTTAAAATTTTATCCTTTACAATGGAACTTGGTGCACATATGCACCCCTACAGTTACATGTACTATGCACCTCATCGGGACGGGGTGTTACAATAAGCGTGTAACTGAATCTATTTAGGTTGGTCAGTAGTTTAAGGTCCTGGTAGTAGCTTGGTTGGGAAATAGCTTTGCAACTTATTGGTTCAAACTGATTACCTGAAAACACTTAGATTTAGGTGGAAGTTTAGGTTGACTTCCTTGGAATTGATGTTGCCCTAAAACTTGTTCTTATATGGCATTTGTTCTCTCATGATGATTTTTGTACAGAGTCTAAATTGTTCATACTGAATGTAAGGCCTCACTTGTACACACACTTTTTGAACAACATACTCTTTTTGCGAAAGCATAGCCGACATACCCTTGATTGTTTTTAGCATTGCTAAGGGACTAGCAACGTGTCGGTTGGGGGGTGTGATTAGTACCCAAAAGTCTTTATTTTAGATCTTTGTTAAGATAGGTTTTGAGTCTTTTTCTTCTGAATCGTATTAATTAAAGTAGATTGACATGTGTAGGTCGATTAGTACTACTAATTGTGTTTCGAGTTGTTTTTGGTAGTTTGCGAGGTCTGGGAACCTCATGCATCATATCGAGCTTAGTATCGTAATTGTGATGTTTTATCTTGGGTTCGTATGAATTCTCGATTTAGTCAAGTTGAAATGAAGAAATGCGGTGATTGATCACGAGGGGAAGCAATGCGGGGAGGAACAATGATTTTGCTATGGCATAGCGAAATTTCGCAGGATTGCGAGAATTTCGCAATGGTAACGAATTTAAGTAGTCCTAAGCGAATTTTCGCTATGCCGCTCATTACAGCTATGATAGCGAAATTTATTATCATATGAAAGTGCGTACATAGCGAATTCAGAATTTATATGATAGCGAAATTCACTATGCATAGCGAAATTCTTGCCCCTCTGTTTGTGATCCAAACGACCCCGTTTTGTGTAATTCCCATTTTGACATCAATGTAATCTTATTATATTGGTTATTTTGGTATTTCACACATTTTGTAAGGCTATATAAGCCACTTTATAACTTTTTGTAACCCTAACTTAACTTTCATTTTGGAATCCACGCAACTTTTCTTTTAGGTTACAGTTTTCTCTGTTCTCTTTCTTCTTTCTCTCATTTTCTTGGCTGCCAAACACACCCCTTTGAGGATGACAACTCAAAGGATGTTTGGCTAGGCCTCAAAACCTTGAAAAGGAGGGTTGCTAGGTTGGTTAATGGTGGTCTGCAGGTGTTCCTCTATTTTAAATGGAGTAGGTACTGCATTTATGTGTTTCAAACTTTCCAAACTAGGGTTTAATGCTATTTAATGTATTTCCTTTGGTCAATACTTGGCATGCTTTAGGGTTCAGTGTATTCTTAATAGTAGATACACTAACATTCTTTAGATGTCATTTATGAGCCACTGAAATTAGGTTAAATGCTATGTTTTCTACTACTGGAACATTGAATGCTCAGTAAATGCTTAGGTTCAAGTAGGAATGTTTTTAAGGGTTGGTTTTTAAAGTTAAACAAAGATCCGGTTTAGCTGATGACTATATGTCATTTACCTAATGCGAAATAGCAGAACACCTTTCCAGCCTCATTTTATCAAGTAGTATTGAACCTTCAGGAGTCTCCTTTCCACCTTATTTTAAATTGTTTTCGATTAGCTTAGTGACAACAACACCCACATTCTTTTTAATCTGAAATACAAAATCCAAATAGAAAGAAACCTCACCATTTTGAAACATGATACAAATCATTTGTGGAGATGAAAACCCCGTCCGTGTTAGAGCCCTGTTTGCTATCTTTGCGAGTAACTTGACTACGACAGTAAGAGGAAAATAGGAAACAAATTTTTTTGATTCCGGATCACCCTACCGTGGCACGAATCAAAGATTCTGAACTATTTAGATATTCTTCATAGGTTAGTTCATCATCCTCTATGAGCAAAACCTCATTTTGTTCACTGATGAGAAATCCATATATCTCTTCAACAGTACGTATCCTTCTAGACCTACGAAGAACTTGTGCTCTAGAAGGATTAGCTACTATTTCATCCCTATTAATGTCAACGTCAGGTTCAAGCATTTGATTTGCGTCTGCTTGAGCATCTTGAACTTCTTCAAGCTCAACTTTGCTCCCACTATTTCTTAGAAGAAACTATTTCTTTAAGAAAACAACATGCTTTGAAACAAACACCTTTTGTTCCAAAGAGTTGTTAAATTGATATCCCATTATTTCTTTAAAATATCCTTGTTTGTTGAGTTTGAATTTAATTTTATCAACATAGACCAAAAACTGATTGAGTTATCGCATAACAAACTTAAATTATTCAATCCTCACCATTCATGCCAAAAACTTGTTTGACTGAATATATATAAAATCTGTTTTATATTGTTTAGGAAATAATTTTCAATTTAAATTGGTTTTGGTCTAAATCACTTCAAGGGCACAGGTCATACAAGTAATAAAGTGGAATTTTAAGTCCAGATATCATTCACACGAGGATTGATTAGAAAATTTAAAGATTAACTACTCTCACTACTCAAGCCATGTCCAAAATAATTGGTATCTCATCCATCAATTAGACAAGAATTCCCTCTCCACTTGATTAGAATCTCTACTAACACAAGGTTGAGATTGTTCCTCTTAATTGAGGTGAAACTTCTCAGAATTAAACTACTAGATCATTAGGTGGATCATATGCCTCGGGAACACACTCCTACTGCCACCTAGGAGAGAACCTTGAAGTCAGAGGTTAGATCATCACCAGTGATATATCAAAGTAATCCTAAAAGTGCATTAGTTTAAATAATATCAATGTAATTTACCCCTAAGTGACTGGTCTTTGCTCTCGGGTAGTCATCTCTTTGTCACTCAAAGGGATTCCTGGAAATCAGAGCAATGATACTGCTCTTTCTAGGTACCAAACAGTTTGTCTATTTATGTATAGACTAAACCACTCAATTTTAATGCCTCTAATGGAGTCTTACAGTTCCCCTATAATGGACCAAAATTGGAGCTAATTGTTTGAAAGTAGAAAGTGGTTTTATGTTCTTGAAATTATAAAATGGGTTTAGTCCCCCAAGGCTGCTTGCAAATTACAGTCACTCTAGTAGTAAGATTTGCAGTAAGTCGAAGATATCATTCCTCCCGAGAGATTGTGAAATTTTTCGTCGTACCACAACTCTTTCAGAGATCCACACTATTTGCACCACCTTGTAAATGTTTAAAAAACTAGATTAAAGAAGATCATACTTATATTATATTTATCTAATTAAAGAAAATTTGGTCATTTAACAAAATAAAATTTGAATTTAGTCAGTTCTCGCATAGAAATGGACAGCGATGGCTGGCATGGAATAGTCAATTTACGTATAATCCATTGATTCTCTCAATCGATTTTGGATGCGGATTTATCAAAGATGCTAATAATGCTGCTTGGATTTCTCACATTTCACTAATGAGAGGTCCACAGCTGTATTTCGAGACATGGATACAGTAGTTACTTGTATTCAGAACACTCTTTATAAGATCTAGGTATTTTTCTTTTTTAATACTTCATACCCATTTCTTAAGACTGCAAATTTCTTGCATCCCAAGTCTAGGTCATTGCAAGACCTTTACAAAATGGTTGATGAGTCCTTTAGATTTGATGGACTTTTCTCTTTCCATGATTAGATCTCAGCTAACATAGGATCAAGATCTTTCCATCGGATTAAGGTGAAATCTCTGATGATTTAAATTGATCAATAATCCCCTTCAACTTCAACTGTGAGTGAAATGGAAATTTATCTAAGTGAACTCTCATAGCTCAATACTTCCTTAATGGTAGTCTAGCATACCCTCAAATTGAAGGTTCAAAGCTGTCAAGAATCTCCATCTCTATGTCACTCAGAGAGCCTCCTAGAAATCAAAGCATGAAATAGTCCTTGATAGGATACTCGATACTACTATTGAGAACAATCAATTTAAGAACAACATCAATCAAATAAATCCCCAATTTCAGGTACTTCTCTTTAATATATGCATAAAATACTGTAACTAACGACAAATCCAAGTTAGTGGAAGTTGTGCTCATTAAAACTACATCACAATGACAATGAAGCATGGATCAAATACACCAACAGTAGTTGCAATTAACTGATAAGAAATGAATTCCAGAATGGGTCTAGATTCCATTAATTTCAAGTAGTAATTCGAGAAGAAAATGAAAGATTAAATCCAGCTTCAACATTCTAAACAGGTTACTGTTTCAGATCCAGAAAAAAAATTAAAGAAAAGAAAAGAAAAGAAAAAAAAATACTCTAAAATTATACAATTGAGTCTTCTTCAATACCCCAAAGATCTAGGTTCTCGAAGAACTTCTATTATTGATGCAGAATACCTATTTATAAATTTATAGAAATTGGGCTTGATTCGAAAGCTTCAAATGGATTTCCCCAAATTGGATTGCCCAGCTCAATGCTCAGGTGTAAAGACCAAATGATGTATATGGAAAAATATGGCTAAGGGAGTGAATGTGGTAAATACTCAAAAACTGATTTGAAACAAAAGTAAGTGTACTCAAAAACTGAAATGAAAAGTATTACCAACACTCAACCCCTTTCACTTAAGTGCACGGTCGCCACAAGTAATAAAAAGGACTCTAGGAGTCCGGATATCGTACCTACGAGGATTAGAGGTTCTCTCTAATTGGAATTTGATCACCCCAATTACAAGGACTCTTCACTATTTAGGCGATTAAATAGGATGTGGAATAAAATCAATTTAATTGAAATAAAAACTAATCTTAAAAATCTACCAAATAAACAACTACTTAATTCTAAAAGGTATGATGAGAGTCACAATGGATGGGGATAATTATTCACAAAACAGTTTGCATTTCCTTGAAAGCACAACAATTGTGAGTTGAATGCTAGATTTGTCCAAGAGCAATGTAGTATAGCTTGGATTTCTCCTAGCACTATACATTTCACTATCTAACACACCCATATTCTTTTTCAGGACAAATGGGTCTAAATAGCTACTTGTAAAATTTGGCTCTCCTTAAGATTTATTGTTTTTCTTTTTCAATACTTCACAACCATTTCTGCGGGCCCGAAGTGCGCACCCATAGACAGGATAATGCAAGCCTTCTTCAATGTAATTGGTATCTCATCCTTCAAATCTAATAAAATTTTTATCTCCTTGATTAGATCTTTGCTAACACGGGATCAAGATCCTTTCATCAGACTAAGGAGAAACATCTGATCAACTAAATTGATACATCATCTAATTAATCCTCACACCATGAGTAAATTAGTGATCTATCAAGTAATTTTTCGAGTTCATTAGTTCCAAGATATTTGTCTAACATACCCTAAGTTACTGCTCTTTACTCTCGAGTTGTCCATCCCTGTGTCACTCAAAGGGCTCTCTTGGAAATCGAAGCAAAATCTGACTCTTTTTTGGGTATAAGCTACTAGTATTTCAAACAGTTCATTATATGAACAATACTAATTATATAAATTCAGTATTCAAACCCATAAAATAGCGAGAAAGCGCAAATACGAATGTTCAACAATTAATCCCCAACCCTAAAGGGTGTTTAATGTTCCATTACTAGATTCCAATCATCATCAATCAAACAAAAAGTAAGAAAATGAAGAAAGAAATCAAGAGATAAGAAGAGAAAACTCCATATTTGAGCCTAAATCTTTGCCTCAACAGTAAATAAATTGAATATCTAAGTACATCACCAAAATCTCTTCAATAGAAATAAAAATATGCTCTAAAACTACTCTAAGATCTATTAAAAATAAAAATCTGCAGCAAAAACTAAGAAAATGGGCAGTTTAGAGAGAGAAAACCCATGAGATAGAGAAAATCCATATTTTTAGCTTCAATCTTTGTCTGAACCTTAGTGAAATCTGAATCTCTGCTATACAGCTCCAAATCTCTTCAATAGAAATAAAAATCTGCTCTAAAACTACTCTAAAATCTAAAACAAATCAAAATCTGTAGAAAAACTGGAAAAATGGGCAGCCTGGGAGAGAGCCCCCATGAGAGAGCTCGATCTTCCCGCTTTGCCCTATTTACCTAGAAAACGAGTATATATATGGTCCTAGGGTGAAATGGGCTTGAAATTAGGTCAAAAATATCAATTTTCGGCCTTTTTTAGGTTTCTTCAGCGTTTTTGGTCGCAAAATAGCAAGCTGGTCGCGACATAGTTTTTTTAGGTCGCGACCAAGTTTCCTGCTCATGACACCATTTCCTAGTCGTGATAACACTGCAGTTTGCAACCTGATTTCTGTGAGTAGTGACTAAGTTTACGAATGACCTTGTTTTTCTTTACCAACTTGTCGGGGCCATAACTCGGATTTGGGCGTGTCTGTACTCGTTGGAATGCTCTTTGAATATAGAATGCTGCCATGAGGGAATTTGAACCATTTGATGTTCTAGATAGTACATAAAAAATGTTCTTCCCAATGGCACGCTGTGAGACTCTCGGTTGACTCTTCTTTTGGAAATATATTGCTCATTTCTTGCCAAATCACTTGCTTTTAATCAATAATCCTACAAAACTAAGTTTAGAGGAAATTTTATGAGTTTTACATGAATGGATATAAAATGCACAAATAGCATGTGAAATGAACTCAAAACATAGATGAGTTTTGCACTCATCGAGCATGGCCAAGGGACTGGCAGGATGCCCTTCCGGGGTTCCTAGGTGAGATCTGCCTAGTGGAGTTCCATTGTACAATCTAGGGAATGCATAAAGGGACCCCACCTAAAAGAGAAGTACACACATGCGGTACCACAATACCTCAATTATATAGAAAAATCCACGATCGACCTATCCAAATGTAGGTCATAACCACAACATACATAATATGAATACATATGAGTCCAAAACTAATATCAGAGCATTCTAAAAGTATTTGCAAATTTAGGGTTACAGAATGAAAATAAATAGGTCCAAACAAACAAGACGGTGGATGGGATAAATCTGCGGCTCCTGGATACGAAGAGACCGATCTTGAATGTGGCGCGGTAGGCCTATGACCCATACTGACTTTGGGAACGTTTAAAACAATAAACGTGAGATAATAAATCTCGAGTGAGTGGCATAATTTATAAAGAAAATAATATTTTGTTTTGAACTTTTTCTTCTCTCAAAACCTCACGTCCACTCTTTCGTAAGGTTCCCCGTTTAGAAACATTTCACAAAACCCAACTTTACCCAGTCCAACAATATGGAATCATGCTCAATAATTTAGTTGACACAATGTTAAGAAAACTATAACCTGAACTATACACACCATAAAGCCAATCATAAAGCATGTATAGCCACCATGTAATAAAGTAATCATGAAATGCACCATAACCATAAGTATCAAAATAGTTATACCATATTCAGAAATCAACAGCGTACCATACCATGTACCCGTCATAGTAGCCGGTAAGCGACCTCCGCGACACCGTGGCAACTAATAAGCTTTGTGGTTACGGCCATCACATGGCAACTAATATAAACCTCCGAGTAGGCAGAGACCATCATGTGGCAACTAATAAACCTCGAGGTAGACGAAACCATCACGTGTGACTAATAAACCTCGGGGTAGACGGCCCATCACGTGGCAACTAATCACAACCTCAGATGGCTTAGGCCATCACGTGGCACCTAATAACCTCTGGGTAAACCTGGCCATCACGTGGCACCTAATAAACCTTCGGGTAAACCTGGCCATCACGTGGTACCTAATAAACCTCTAGGTGAACCTGACCATCACGTGGCGACTAATACAATCGTTCCCTTACTCACATGTACCTTCCCAACAATACCATACCAGAGTCATTCCACAAAATCTTAAGGTCCATTTTTAAAAAAACAGTTTTTCAAGGTGGTTTACTACCTCAATCCATGAACCTAAAATATTCAAATACTACATACTCATCCACGAACTTTCGATGCGACTTCGAAGCGGTTAAAATGTTGACAAGAATTCACATGAAATGATAATTTGTTTTATATGAGGCCGATAATTAGATTTTATGCAATAACCATTTAATCAAAACGGTATATATGTAAAATATTTAATCACCTGAATATATTAACATGTCACGAATAAGTTAAGCAGTATAGCCGCATTTTCGCGGTATAGACGGCTCGATCATGTTCACACTGCATGATGGAATCTCGGCCGGCATTGAGTGCGTAATATAAATAAAACACCACTTCCAGGCTTGATAACTAAACTGACCACATTGGGATACCCTGAAGGCGAGAATAACTTTTAGAACTATGGAAACCATCTGATTGGACTAAACCGAGTCGATTACACGGTATGCATATAGGCGGTACCAAATTTGGGCTTTCACTTGGGAGCTAATTTCACCGTAATTGGGCAAATCGAATAATTCCTAAAACATCAAATTTCACTAATCCAACTTCAATTTTGCCAAATTTGACGATTGGTACTCTATTTCAATCCAAACTTCTCGTGTTAAAACAACCTAAAAATGGAAAACTAACCAACGGCGTCAAAATTCACAAACCATATATCAATGGAAAGCGAGACGAACGAATCGAGTACCATTATCTTGGTCAATTCGTATGTTTGGCGATCAAACAGTCAGACAAGTTAACTTTGTTTTGTTAAGTACTTTCAAGCGGTGAAGCGCAAGGACCACGAGAATGAGTTCGGAGGGTCTAAGGTAGTGGAGGAGGTATGGAGGCGGCATGAAGTGAAATGAAAAATTGGAAAATCTGGTGACAAACTGTAGCAGCCGCCGTCGTGTTCTCCGGCTAGATAACGACGCGTCCGGAGTCTGTCGGCGCGTCCGACGTGTGTAGCAGTGTGGTGTCCGGTTGTGCCTCATGGTCGAGCACGCTGTAGTGGTGAAATGTCGACTTGGTGTTCCGCGATTTTGGAGAGTTTTTCCTTGGGTTTTGGGCTGAAGATGGTGTTTTAGAGGCTAGGGTTTCATTGGCATCAAAGTTATGTTTATATAGGGCCAGAGGGTCCCTTCCGAGTAAAGCGAAGACAACTTTTGACGATAAAAAAATGTTGTCGTTTGAACTTCACCAGGAGTCATAACTTTTATCAGAAGTAGAGTCGGATTTTGACGTTGACTTAGTCCCATGAACTCGTGTCGACGAGGCCTACGAAATGGTGTCTTAGTAAACCCAAAATTATTCATCCTTGAAAAAGTTAACTTTGGTCCACATACTACGTGTTGGTCAAACCTAGTCAAATCTGGTCAAACTTAGTCAAACTTGGTCGATGTGTTATGACTTGTATTGTTTGAATTAGGGTCGTACAATCTACCCCCGCAAGAAATTTTGTCCATGAAATTTGTACCTGTGTCATGGAAGAGATGAGGATACTGGCTCTGCATTTGGTCTTCCCCCTCCCAAGTCGCTTCCTCGACTAGGTGGTTCTTTCAAAGGACCTTCACTAAGGATATTGTCTTGTTACGAAGCTCCTTCTCTTCTCTACCCAGAATCTGCACTGGCTGCTCCTCATAGGATAAGTCATCCCTCATTTCGATCTGCAGTGTCTCGACACATGTGAGGGATGCATGGAGATGTGGAACACATTATGGACTGAGCTCTCGGTAAGTTTGATCTATAAGCCACTAGACCTGCCTACTGTGTAATCTCGAGGTCGATGTAAGGGACTTAGCTTCCCTCGCTTCCCAAAACGTACCACGCTCTTCCAAGGAGAGAGCTTCAAGAACACTCGATCTTCAACCTCAAACTCAAGATCCTTCCTTCGCTTGTCCCCATAGCTCTTTTGCCTATCCTGAGCTGCTTTCAACCTGGCACGTATAATATTAACCTTATCCACTGTCGTTTATACAATCTCAAAACCTAGTAATTTCCTTTTGCTAGTCTCATTCCAACATAATGGAGTGCGACATTGTTTCCCATATAATGCCTCATAAGGTGACATTTCAATGCTTGTGTGATAGTTGTTGTTATAAGTGAACTCTGCCAAAGGTAGATATTCATTCCAATGTCCTTTGAATTGCGATGCATGACACCGACATATCCTCTAAGGTGCGAATAGTCCTCTTTCGGGTGTCATCGGTCTAAGGGTGAAAGCGGTACTTAAATTCAACTTTACACCTAGTTCCTTCATCGAAATCCTTTCCAACACCTCGAGTGAATGTGGATCTAATAAGTGTAGATAATATAAAACCTGTATATAAATATAACGAGTTCTCTGATTGACTGGTATGGGTAGGAAATGCGGGACTTGGTGGGTGGATCGGCTTCTGCCCCAAATATGCGTCATGTCTCACAAATTGTAGGAGGGAGCTTGAATACAAAATCCATTGTGATGTGCTCACAAATTTCCGTCATAGAATGGGTAAGGGCTGCGAGAAGTCCAGGAAGGCTTTTGTCTCTGCCTTTTACTTGTTAATGGTAAGCACTTGGATATCTTTCGACAACCTCTCTTTTCATCCACGACCACCCGATAATATTCCTTGGCGTGGAATTACGTCTTGATAACTAGAGTGCGTAACATAAGCGGGCGTAAGGCTTCCCCGATATCTGCCTTTTAACTCTTGATTTCTTCGGAACATAAAGTCTAGATCGATCACAGGCTCAGTCGTTTCTAATAGTAAAATCATTCCCTTCTTCGACCTTCCTTCTCATACCGTAGTAAGGGATCTTGAACATTGCCTGAATTTTATCTACAGTATCGGTCGTAGTTGGAAGCTAGCAAAAAGTTCTCTGACATGCATCCCCACCTCGGCTTCTGACTCATGATTAGACCATCAGCGGAAGTTGTATGGTCTGCGATATAAACGAAGAACACAACAGACTTCTGGCACCGAGCGTCCGCCACTACATTCGCCTTACCTGGATGGTAATCAATAGTGCAATCATAATACTTAAGTAACTCCATCCACCACCTTTGCCTTAAGTTTAACTCTTTATGAGTGAACAAATATTTAAGGCTCTTATGGTCGGTAAATATCTGGCACGTCGCCCCATACAAGTAATGCCTCCACGTCTTCAATGCAAAAATTACTGCAGCAAGTTCCAAGTCAGGGGTAGGATAATTCAGTTCGTGTTTCTTCAAGCGCCCCATGCAGGCATCGCGCGTCTCAGCATGTTGCATCGACCACGGCTTTAAACCACGATGAAGCATCCATTTGTAAACCTCGAACCCCTCGTTGCCTCGGCAGTGTCGAGCAGGGCTGAAGTTAACCTTTCGCCGGTGTTTGGAAGCTTCCTCACACACAGTCGGTCATCAAACTCCGCTCCTTTCTGGTCGACCAGCCCAGAAGTGGTCTGTATCTTCGAGAACCTATGAACCTGCGGTAATACCGCTAATCTAGGAGCTCGCGCTACGTCGCAGTGGTGGTGCTCCCGATTCTCCGCCTTACATGGTCCGCATCATCGATCATCGGACACCACATGCGAAATCCTTCATTTCGACGAATCACATTTGTTGAACTTGGCATACAAGCGTGCGCCTTAGCGTTGTAACACCAAACCAAATGTCTCTCATGCTCCAGCGGCTCACCAGTACACGAATATCGTCGATGAAACGATGATAATAGATCCAAGTATGGACGGAAGACTTGGTTCATCAAATCCACCGTAGAAAGTTTGTTGGGGCATTGGTGTATGCGAACATCAGGAACTTCGTAAATACCCATATCTCGTCACGAATGCCATCTTGGGGGCGTCCGGAATTCCTAATCATAGCCCGATGGAAACGACCTCGAAGTCGATCTTAGAGAACACTTTTGCACCCGAGGGCGTCGAATAAATCATCCGATCAGGCGAAGGATATTTATTCTGAATGGTGATGTATTATTTGTCCCATAGTCCGCTCTGAACCTCGAAGGTACCATCATGCTTCTTCACAAATAACATGGCGCTCCCGAGGTGAAATCTGGGACACAATAAATCCCAATCCACCCGACTCTTGTGGCTGCGCCTTAACTCTTTCAACTCATTGTTGCCATTCTATGGGATTGGTAAGGATGGAGGCGTACCGAGGAACTAAGTCGATGGGAAAGTACGTCTCTCGTTCTGGAGGTGAACGCACGGAAGATGCGTCGGGGAAACTCATCCTAGGAATTCCCTCACTCTTTGGTACATCCTCGATCTCACTTTCATTGCTAGGGGTGTCGACTACGTGAGCTAGGTACCCACTACAACCTTTTTGGAAGTAACCATACGCGAAATGGCGGAAATCGAACTTTGAGGGTGCTAAGCCTCGAGATTCTCCGTAGAAGATTACTCTTTTGGTAGTCCGTTAGATCTAATTATCCGCACTCATACGGAAGCGATCCATCAGGCATAGTTTGAAGAAAGCGATCCATCCAAGAATCACATCTGACCCCTTGAGATCTATTACTATTAAATGCGCTTCCATATATTATTATAATAAATAAGCTACCATAAGCATACGGCTGGGCCGTAAGGACTCTCGGGTGGGGTGTACTTGATCTCGACCCTGACGAAAGGAATTGGAGTCGCCTCGACTCATGTAACATACTCACGTGAAATAAAGAGTGTGTAGCGCCGATCGATGAGTGCAGTGCCGTCACCCCAGTAGATAATGTACCTTTCACGTTGGGGGTGGCCGGTGCCTCGGCCCGGTCATCGCGCCAAACCACGCCTACAGCGGGTGGTTGTCACTTTACGTCCCTTTCCTCACAGTCATTTGGTGCGGATGACTGTCATCTTGAAGAACCAGGGTGATACGTCTCTACGTGTCCAGGTCCCCATCCCTTGCTTCGCGGGCAGAAGCTTTTGGAATACGAGACTCTGTGCTGGCTGGACCCTCGATAGGGGCAGTCCCTCTTGAAATGTCCTGTCTGCCCGCATGAAAGCATGTATAATCCCAGCAGGGTCATCATGAACCTTGCCGCATACGTCACAAGGCGAATGGAACATACTCGATCAAATAAACCCCTGATAGCTCTTTGCCACTACTCCTTGGTGAAATCAGCCTTGTGTGTCCACCTCTCTGGAGCCCTGCAGTTGGCACCACGTACGTACATTAGATCCTCATAGCTCACAAAGTCTAGGCTGAAACTACCTCTTGGATGATCCTTGGCTTGGGGTTCCACGAAGACAATCCATCGTATAGCGATGCGATGCAGCGTATTAGAATTTTGTCTCTACTCCCCAGACGGCGTCTCTCATCGGCCCAGTACGTGGGATGATCGGACCACGAGAGGCTGAAGCTATCATCTCGACTAACTTGTCAGAGAAACCTCCTCTTCTTATTATTGACTTCATTAGCAGCCAAATTTCGGCGAAATACGATAACTCTGAACTGCTCATTACTCGAGAAGCGTCATCTACCAGGTGAGTGTCTCGAACTCCCGACCTCTTGGTCTCAGCCAATTTGGGGAGGCCAGCTTCGGTGTGAAGGTAGCCTTAAAGCGTGCCAAGGTGTGGCGTTCCCTAGTCCTCTCATACGCTACCACTTCACTGCATTACCAGAAGAAACCGGTATCGACTGCGTACTCATCCAGGACCTTTGCGTACCCTCGTCGTAATTTTCTTTGTGTCCTTGGCGAGGATAGAGACCTGCAGGATCCGTGGCGCCATCAAAACCCAGCGCTCGACTGCAGGCCTAATCGCTTACGTACTACCAGTGAACTCACTCATCTCCAGTGATCAAGCCAGGTGCTCAACAAGATTTTCCTCATGTTTAGAGTACACTGAACTTTCCAAAGCTTTGTTGGGACTACGTCTACCTGCGGGCCATTCGGAAGGAGAAGCTGTTCCCAGAAGAATCAAGAACATAATCGAGTCCCAATGATAAGGTGAGAAGATTATCTGAAAACGGGATGAGTCATATGACAATGTCTGACCCGAGGAATTTAGAAACCTAGAGCTCGATACCCAGTGACAGGGACCGTCAGGATACCACTTCCCGGGTTCCCACTGAAGTAAGTCACTTTAGTGTCAGGTTCCATTGTATGCGATTCTAGGGAATGCCTGAGGGACCCCACCCCCAAAGAAGTACACACATCTTGGTACCACAATACCTTAATTATATGAAAAATCCCACGACCCGACCTATCGAAATGTGAAATTAATAACCCACCATTATACATAATATGAATACATATGAGTCCAAAACTAATATCAAAGCATTCTAAGAGTATTTGCAAATTTAGGGTTACAGAATGAAAATAAATAGGTCCAAACAAACAAAGACAGATGGATGGGATGAAATCTGCCCAATTTATTCTGCAGAAGGAGCGGTCTTGAATGCAGCGCGAGGTAGGCCCTGCTGAAGCGCCGAACTGGGAACGTTTAAAGCGATAAGCGCGAGATAATAAATCTCAGTGAGTGGCATAATTTATAAAGAAAGTAATATTTTTGTTTTCAAACTTTTCTTCTCTCAAAACCTCACGTCCACTCTTTCGTAAGGTTCCCCGTTTAGAAACATTTCACAAAACCCAACTTTACCAGTCGAAGCGATATGTAATCATCTTTAACAATTTAATGACACAATGTTAAGAAAGCATAACTGAGCGTACACACCATGAAGCGATCATAAAGCATGTATAGCCACCATGTAATAAGTAACCATGAAATGCACCATAACCATAAGTATCGAAAAAAGTTATACCATATTGAACTCAACGGCGTACCATACCATGTACCCGTGCCAAGCCCTTGGTAAGCCCGACCTCGCGACTGCAGGTGGCGACTAATAAACGTGGTTACCGGCCATCACGTGGCAACTAATAAACCTCCAGGTAGACCGGGCCATCACGTGGCAACTAATAAACCTCCAGGTAGACCCGGCCATCACGTGGAAACTAATAAACCTCCAGGTAGACCCGGCCATCACGTGGCAACTAATACAACCTCCGGGTAAGCAGAGCCATCATGGCACCCTGTAACCTCAGGGTAAACGGCCCATCACGTGGCACCTAATAGGCCTCCCGGGTAGCCTAGCCTTCCGCGTGGCACACAATAAACCTCTTGGTGAACCTGATACCATCACGTGGCGACTAATCTGATCGTTCGCACTCACATGTACCTTCTCGACAATAAGGTACGAGTCGTTTCCACGAATCTCGAGGTCCGTTTTAAAACCGCGGTTTTTCAAGGTGGTTTACAACCTCGATCCGCATTACTTGAAATATTCAAATACCACATGCCCGCCACGAGCACCGATTACAACTTCAACCGGTTAAAATGTTGAGAAAATTCACATGAAATGATAACTTGTTTTTATATGAGGCAGATAATCACATTTGTATGCGACTGACATTGTCAACGATTATATATGTAAAATATTTAATCACAGCGAGATATATTAACATAATACCCAAATCAGTTAAAAACATATAAACCACTCCGCAGAGACTATAGCATTTCAGTCATTACCTGCGAGGATCGTCTCAGGCCGCGTGAGTGCTTGTAATATAAATAAAACCTGCTTAAGAGCTCAGATAACTAAACCCGATACATTAGGATACCTCGAAGGCCGCAAGAATAACTTTTAGAACTATGAAACCATCCAGGTGGACTTTCAAGCCAGTCGATTACCGCAGTAGTACTATAGGCTAATGCAAGTGGGGCTTTCACGAGAAGACTAATTTCTCGAAATTAGGCCAGATCGATAATTCACAAAAAACATCGAATTTCACTAATCCCGACACAATTTTCCAAATTTGACCAATTGGTACTCTATTTCGGTCAAACTTCTCGATAATTACGAAACAACCTAAAAAATGGAAAAACCCAACCAAGCGGCGTTAATTACAAACCATATATCAATGAATCCCGAGACCAGGAACATCAGTACCATTTCCTTTGTCCAACGGTCGCGTTACGGTGACCCAGGAAAACTTCAAATCAGAATCATCTACCAACTTTGTTTGATAAAGTAACTTTCAAACGGTAAGGAATCTGCAAAAAGGGACAACGGGAATGAGTTCAGAGGGTCCAAAAATGGTGGGAGGGAGGTATGGGGCAGCCTGAAGTTGCCGAAAAATTGGAAAATCTGGTAATAACCAGGAGGCGACCGCCATGTCGTGTTCTCAGGCCGGATTAGTGTCAGGCGTGGTTGGCAGTGAAATTTGCAGTCGGCTTCGTCTGATGATGGTGCCCACCACGAGCGGCGGCGTGTAGCGGTGTGGTGGCGGTGGTGCCTCCTTTTGGTGTTAAGACTTTACGGCTATGAAATGGTGAAATGTCCCTGACTTGGTGTTCACGATTTTGGAGAGTTCTTCCTAAGGTTTTGGAGTTCAAAATGGTGTTTTGGGAGCTAGGGTTTCATTTGGCATCCAAGTTATGTTTATATAGGGCCCGGGGTCGCTTTAATTAAAGCGACGAATATTGTGATGATAAAAAAAAATCGCTGTCGTTTGAACTATAGAAATTCATAACTTTTTATCGTAGAGTCGGATTTTGACGTTGTTAGTCTATGAACTCGTGTCGACGAGGCCTACGAAATGTTGTTTTAGTCAACCCTAAATTATTCATCCTTGAAAAAGTCAACTTTGGTCCACATACTAAGTGTTGGTCAAACCTAGTCAAATTTGGTCAAACTCTGTCAAACTTTGTCAAACGTGTTGCAAACTTGTATTATTTGGTGAGGGTCATTACAAAACACCCCCAAACTTGATGTTTTGCTTGTCCTCAAGCAAAGAAAAGAAAAGTGTCCCGAAAATGAAAAGAAGAGTTAATTTCACCCTTTTATTTAACCAAAGCGAGTAATCAAGCTGCGAGGTGTATGTGATATGTGTATCAAAAGGTACCCTTCTACCAGGAATATAGAGAATATGATCAAGATAATTTATTCATTTTAATAGTAAATTAATCTCATAATAGACAAATTTGGATCATGGTTCTCACTAGTGTGTGTGTGTGTGGTCTTCCTGACGGGCGTTAAGCGCTGTAATGGTAAGCTAAATTTAATCCGGATTCGCGTAGTGTCGTAGTGGAATGGTAGTATAGGGGTGAGTCGGTCGTCCATGAGGAGTTTGAATGCGAATCTTGACTTGAGTTACCCTAATATTATCTAGGCTATTGTTATTGTGTCACTGCTCTAAATCAAACTAAAAAAATCGAACTAAGTGAAAAGACTAACGACGGTTTCTCTCCCAGGGTGAAGCACTAGGGTTTATGATTTTGACTTCATGGTGAACTAATAAAGGGGATATCGGCTATAATTTGCTGGTGTTGATCGTGAGTTATCTTTTCTATGCATCAACCTCTCTGGCGTTGAACACCTATCTCCAAGAAGCGAGTTTTGTGCATCTACGCCTCTAGCCCAGTAACTACGAGATAACCTCGGTCCTTGTACCATACAACCATGATATCTCTATCCTATGGTTGATTATATGATACCTTATTCAATTCCCTAGAGTTTCTTGTCTTCGACCTCAAAGCCCTAGCCTAGCTACATGTAAATAATGGCAAATATCCAGCTTATGTAATCAAATTAGAAATAAGTTAACCAACAATTGCAAGAATTATGCTATATAATTGAAAAGATTAAGTTCATCCATGATGTGTAGTCAAAGTTACATCATAAACCCTAGCTTAGAAGTTTAGAACATTATGAAATGAAGAAAAATACAAATTAGAATTCAAAATCATGAGGGTGAGAGTAAGAAAAAACGAGGATGAGGTGCGTGCATCCAATATTCTCGAAGCCTTGCACTCAGTGCCTTTTCTCCTCCCTCTTACCACTCTCGAAAAAGTCCCCCATTATGTCTCACGAGGTCTGACATAAGCCCCAGCTCAAATCCTTGGATGGGCCTTGAAATAAACAAAAATAGGGCTCATATTCGTCGTGCACGCTGGGGCGTAGAAATCCCACGCTAGTGTGTGGGAAAGCACCAGAAAATCACTCCTAAAGCATATTGGGACGTAGGTTCCCTGCAGCGGCGTGGCAGGCTGTGTTGCTTTATCTCTTCTTGTCTTTGAATGGCCTTAACTCTCTCTTACAGAGACTTCCGAGATTGCACATTCTTGGACTCCTACGAAAAGATCTTGAAGTCAGGGAATCCATACATACCAAGAACAGATCCATCAGATGCCATTTTATAATTTAAATGCACTAGAATAGAACTGGTTGGTTCTTTGTGTTCTGCAGTCAACTCTTGTTTTTGCTCCGACTTCAGTGCGTATCTCCCTCATCAGTTCAATTGAGTGATCTTGGTCTTGTTGGAAAGCTTGTGAGAGTCTAGAATGTATTTCTGGGTAGTTGGAGCCATTTGATTTCCCCATTAATAAATAAAAATGAAAGGTCAAATCTCTTGTGCTCGTTGTGATTTTCCAATTTTCCGTTATGTCTTCGCTCCCAGTGTATAGCCCATGATGGATCACCTAATCATAAATATGAACATTTAGAGAATTAGGGCACTTATTTGACATAAAAACATTACTAAAACTACGAAAAGATTAGGTTTGTAATGAGTATTTTATATACTCATCACACCCCTAAACTTAAATTCTTGTCCCCAAGCAAGAGACTGACTCTAAACAAAGCAAAAACTGAAAATAACATGAACTAACTAACAATGAGATAAGTGTGATAACAAGATGCTAAATGGAAGAGTCTCTATGAACACAATTTATCAATATGAGAACTTTCAACCAAAATTTAGGGTCCTTAAATTTTTAAATTTTCTAAAGAACATGACCAAGCAAAGCATGGTGAACAAAGAAAGTCAACCCCCCCAAGTTCTCAATGACCTTTCCCAAGGAGTCTAAGTGCAAGTGACATCATGATCTCGAGTGTATAGCAAGGTCTTAGCACCCCCAAGCTTAAGCTCAAACTCACACAGTTCGGAAAAAGCTAACAAAAGAAAGGATAGGAAACACCCTTTTATTTAGACCTCGCGTATACAGATTACTTAAGTACTAAGCGAAAGAAAACCGATTGCGAGAAGTTTTAGATGAGTGTTTTTACGCCAGCGGGGATCCATTGGTGACTCCCACCAGTTGGTTAGAACGCAGGGCATTCAATTCCCTTCAAACTTCACCCCGACCTCAGCAAACTCAGGCCCTAGGTTGTGGGAATGATCATCTTGTCCCATGTAGCGGCGGGGTGAAGTCGTGACTCTGACCGATTGGCTCAGGGCATTAGTCTTAGAAAAGCCCCTCGGACTTTGCTCGGGATTCCGATTGAATGATCCCGTACATTCTATGACTTTTTTTTTTTTTTTGACAATTTTCTTTTCTTTTGTTTTATGTTTTTCTCTTTTTTTTCTTTTTCTTTTTTTTTATAATTGAAAGTGATTTGGGGCTCAATGGCAATCCTCTTTTGCAAAGGTATTTGTTACCTAGGTGGTTAGAATCTTCCAAAAGCTAGTTGAATTGAAACAGGTTTTGAGCGAGTATACAAGGAGACCAATAGTGTGTGTGATAGATTCCTTGAGAAATAGTTTCTTGAAGCCTGTGAGGGAGGTGACTAAGCTAAGTCACCCGTACCCGAAACAAACACACAATTCCGGATCATTGAAAAAAATAAGGTTCCCGTCCACTTTCTTGCCCGCTTCTTTAAAAAAATGTTTGTGTTCAAGGAAATGACCTGACTTCAACTAGCCTGACAAAGCATCAAACTCATTCATATGAAGCCTGAAAACAAATAAAAAAGAAAGAAATAAAATCACATGAAAATAACAACCTAACCTTCTTGCGACTAACTAGAAAGTAACATGCATGATAAACAAACAATTAAACACTAACTAGGATAACATCCATACCCCCAAACTTAGGACATCAGTGTCCACAATGATGTGTGGAAAAAAATATAAAAGTTAAAGCATAGGGTATGGAAACTCCCCTGGTGATCATGGTGAGGGGTAGGGCTTGAGGCTGGGGCACCCCTGTAGAAACATTCCGGTGGCGACCTGACCTGGTGTGACAGCAACTCTCTGATAGAGGCATTTAGGCTCTCTATGTTCTAACAAATGATATCTTGCCTATGGCTGAGTAATGCTTGGCCCGCTGAAATAGACGACTATGTAGCAAATGCGATTGAGAATTTCGGCCCACACAATTCGCGTTCCTCTGGAGGATGTTGTGGAGTTGTTCATGCACATCACTAGTGGGTGCACTAGAAGGGCCCCCTGTATCACATATTCTTGGGAATGAAGGTTCATCTGGGGTCTCCTCGTCGGAACTCTTTGCACGTCCCGAGTCATAGGCACCTTCTAGAGTTGTTGATTGTCTTTTCCCCCTCAATGTCGTCTCACTTAATGGGAGCATGGGTTGTATCCTCTCTTCATTGGATCCCACCATTACCTTGTGTTGTAGACACGGTCACGTGTCGATAGTGCCCCGGTTTTGTGCATCGATGCGATGTTACTCAAAAATGTCTTCTTCTATCATTTTTCCAACATCAAAGTAAATATTCTTTCACTATAGGCGTATTATAAACAAATAGCCTTAGCTTTTTGTTACCTCGAGAAATATTATAAGAGGAGTGGAGGTTATGTGCTATAAAAATATGCCCGTAGTTTTGCCATCCATGTCGACATAGAATTTGGGAACTTTACCCGCTTGATTGGAGGCATTGGTCTTCAAGTCCCCTTACCATCGGTGAGGAAAAGGATATAATGGAATCTGTCTGGACTTCTTTGGAGAACATTGAAGGTTGAGTTATCCACATCTTGTAGTCGAAAAGAAATTATTAATAAAGCGTCTCACGAAATGAGACCCATTGCCTCTTAAAAACACCCTTCTATCCCTATGCTTTCGGGGAAGGTTCGTAGAATTCCCCTTACCATTGTCGCCATGGCTGGTTGGTGTGGCTTAACAAGGTGTCCCACCCTACACTTTGAATTGCACTTGTGCGGTCCCGAAGGAGGTCTTTGGAATCCTCTTTCCATGAAGGTTGTTACGGTTTTCTGCGACATGAAAATTCGTAGCACATTGAAGTGTGACAAACTTATCTTCAATTGCTTTTGGTGGAGACGATGTAGAATGACCATGGATACTAAAGGACTTTTGCTTTTTCTTTGGTGCCATAATCCGATGCAAGATCACTTCTCAATTAAACTGAGATTTGGAGTGCCCGATCACTAAACAAACAAGCTTTCTAAATGAGTCTCAACTCATTGATGCATTTCATCAAACACTTGGTGGTCACTTGTTAAAATACATCACTAAGTTGAGTTATGTTTGCCCAAAATACAACCCATCAATTCTCCAATGTCTATAATCAACTTCAATACTCGATAACTTGAAGCTCTTACCCAAATGCCTTACAACTTTCGTCCTCTTTTTCTTCCATGGAAGTTTGGAAACAATAGTTGATGGAGGCACTTCAAGCTTGGTGAGGGTGTGTTTAGAATGGTGAGTTTAGCATTTGGGGTAATGTTAAGAGTGAAAACTTTATCAAAGAGAGGTGTATTGTGGTGAGAAAAGCATGGATATTTGGAAGATGGAGTGTGCGGGAATTTTTTCTTGTACAATAAGTTTTTGGTGGGTTTGGCAGGAGAGGGATAGCTCACGCATCGGATGAGAAAGTGAGATGTGAGAGACAAAAAAATGTGTTGCTCGGTTATATAGCGGCATCTTTGGATCCACGGTGCATGGAGCACGCGTCTTGGGCGTGCGGTCGTGGGCGCTCTTTGCGGGGCACGGCGGGTGCGTCCTTTTGGCGTCTTCGTGTGGGGTGATACGGATGTGGGCAAAGCCCCATAAAATGGAAGCATAAACTACAGCTGGAGGAAATCTCACGGCGTGGAGAGACCTTGCAGGGGCGAAGCAGGGTGAAATCTTCATTGCGGAGACACGTGCGTGCTAGCACCGTGGCTAACTTTGCGTGCGGATGGAAGGCATTTTGCATGAGATCATCCAAGCAATTTGCACATCGGCTGGATCAGCTGGTGCATGGACCCACTTATGGCCCAGGGCGTGCCGAGTCGATTCTTCAACTCGGTTCAAGCGTTAGTGGTTTTCTCTCTGCGATTCTGCGTCTGGAGTGAGACAACGTGGCGTAGGATTCCCACGGGGCGTGACGAGAGGCTTCAAAAATCTGGTTCTTTGTTTTGTTATCTCACGCAGTTGCATGAATTTGTACGCTATTGCATGGCTACCTGGTGTAAAGCTCAAGAACTTTGAATTCCACACTTTTTGAATAATACGAACACATGAGATGAATTGGATTGGTGCAATCCTTCATCAATACATGACTTTGTAAAATAGAAACAAAACGGAAATTTCGTCATAACATAGACAAAACAATGAAATGAAGTTAATTTAAGAAATTAAAAGAAAATAATAGAAATAATAAAAAATAATAATAATACTAATAATAAAAATAAATAAATAAAATAATAAAAGAAAAACTCCCTTTATCACTTGGTTTCCTTGAAGGCGCTTTGTTAACGTCATGGCTCGGCTTTCTGCGTCTCCATAGGCTCTACACTTTCTCACAAGGGTGATCTTCCTTTTGAGTTTTGCTTCATCTAATATGATGAGACGTTCTCGCTCTTGAATTCTACAGTACTGGTTTCACCGCGTTTACCTTCGTATGTGTCGGTGTGTGATTTCAATGGTACCATACGGGGAACACTTGAGTTACAATGAAATGGAGCGTCATGAAATGACTTACAACTCACGGGAATAGCCTAAGCCTTAGGTTAAACAACAAAACTTTGTTGGCCAGTGTAAGTGTCCTTACTATGTGATTATCATGCCGTACCTTAGTTTTACCCTTATAAATCCCTTCTCATAAGCTTCATTTTAGAAATTCATCGTTGCCTTAAGTAACCTCTTTTTCTCCAAGCCTTTCATTTCCATATTCAACATCGAGTTTCCCGATAAGCCTTATGTCAGCTCCTTTGAGTGGCAGAAGCTTTACTTCAAAACTAGCCTATAGGGGGACATGCCTATTAGGGTCTTAAAAAGCACGTTAATTATGCCCGTAAAGCATTATCATTTTATTTGCCAATCTTTTAGAGAAAAATTCTTTGTCTTCTCGATGATTGCCATATCTGTTGGATACCTCTACCATCCATTGGTTTGGGGATGATAGAGCTAGGAGGCAATTCGGTCTTTGGACGCCATACTTCAGCAACAGTTTCAACCACTTATTACAAAGTGGCAACACAAATCAGCGATTAAGGCTGGTAGTTCAGATCGGTGAAGATATTCTTTTGAGGAACTTAAGCACCACCTTAGCATCATTTGTTTGAGTGGCAATTATTCCTGCCCAGATACATAATCCCCTTTGCTAGTAAAATGTACTTGTTTGTGAGGAAAGATGGGAATGGGCCCAGTAAATCAATCCCCCTTACATCTGAGCAATTCAAACTTCAAGAATACCTTTCAAAAGGTGCTTCATCTCTCTAGATATCTACCCATTCTTTGACACCTATCACGGTGATACATAAGCATGGGCATCTTTAAATAAGATTTGGCCAATAAAAGCTGATTGGAGAACTTAACTACTTGGTGCATCTTTATTTCCCCCAAGTGTCCTCCACACTCTAGAGAATGACAATGAGCTAGGATGCTATCTCTTCTTATTTCTTCTTATTACCTTGTCTGCACAATGTCTATAGGATTGGTTCTTTAATAATAATGCTTCAACTCGGAGAAGAATTTCTTTATACGTTGGTATAAAGTGCAGGGGAATCCCTTAGCTACCAAATAGTTGACATAGTCGACAAGCGAGGCACGGAGACTTACCTCGACGCAGCTAACAATTTAATAAATACGGGAAGTTGTCATTATTTAATACTTCATTAAGCCAGGCCCTTTAACGATCTGGATAGATGATCCGCGGCGATTGGTGCCCCGAATTTTGTTTGGAACCTATTATCAAGATAGGTTTTGGATACTTTTTGCGCACCCTAATCTGTCGATTAATCAGTGGTGTTTGAGTCCACTTGGTATCCTTATGCCATTTCAAGGGGTTATTTTTTGGTTATTTCTGAGGTTTTGCATGCCTTAGCCATAAGTGCGAGTTCGTGCTCCGAGATATGTGCTGAACCATGAAGATTGAAACTATATTCAGCCATCAAAAATATCAAGATAAAATGAGAAATTAAAGGCAAAATGATGAAGGAGGATGCAATAGAGGATGCAGTAGGCAAAACAGGATGCAGTGTGCAATTCTAGGAAATTTCGCTATAATTGCGAAAATTTGTTTGGGATTGAGAATTTACGCTAACCATAGCCAAAATCTTTAAATAACCTAAGAAATTCTCATTTCGCTATCTCCATTTCGCTAGCCTAGCGAAATTTAAATAACCTAAAATTACGAATAGCGACATTTGATCGATGCCACGGTAGGGTGTTGTGGAATCCAACAAAATTTGTTTCCTATGTTCCTCTGCCAGTGATCAAGCTCACTATGACATAGCGAGTCTAAAGATTCGAACACGGGGATGAGTTGTCATCTATGAATGACTACGCATCGGTGCTGAAAAGTAGTGAGGCTTTAATTTGGATTTTTGGATTTTTTCAAAGCGATGGGAGTTGTTTGTTTCTTGAATAAGCCGTAATGGCTAGAAATAAAGTGTGAAATGGTAACAGCAGGTTTAGGTCACTAGCTTGATAACATGGGGCCAACAAGTGTCCTCGGGTCATATCTGCGCATTATGGCAAGCAACCTATAGTCAAGCCATAGCAGGATCTTTGTTTAACTATAAATCAACACAAAACGCCTATTTGAGTCAACACGGGCCCAACATGCATTTCACGACCCCTTCAGTTTAAAAGAACCAGGCACTTTCGGCCTCATTTGGGTGGCTACGTAAGACCATCTAAAGAATATCGGTGCATCCCAACAATGAAGTATGCGTTGTATACTAACTGTGTAAAAAGTATTGGCCCAAAGTAATGAAGGCATTTAATGATATTCAACCACTAGTTTGAAAATTTGGAAGACCTGCATCTGATGCATGGCGTTTAAAGCGTGAGAACCCAGCCTGCAAAACTAAGCTAGCCACCTTCCTTTTCAAGGCTATGAGGCTTAGCCAAGCATCCCTGTTGTCATCCTCAAGGGGGGTGTTTGGCAGCATAGAAAATGAAAGAAAGATGAGAGAGAAGAGAGAAGAGCAAACCCTAAAACTGAAAGCTGTGGGAACTGTATTGAAATGCAAAAAGTTTCTTAGGGTTACAAAATGGTGGGGGCTTATATAGTCCACCCAAAGTATGAAAATACAAGAAAGCCTAAAATATTGGCTCATACAAGGGACAAGATGGTAATACACCAAAACGGGGTCGTTTGGGCACACTACACAAAATTAACAGGCGTGAATTATTATGCAGAGAATTTCGCTAGATACGAAAATTCTCGTCAGCCTAAGAAATTGCAATGCAGATAAATAAAATGTGAGACCTTTCAAGTATGCACGCTGAATTTCGCATAGCGAAATTTCGCTAGCCTAGCCGAAAAACGTGAGAGATAGCGAAATGGAGAATTCGCTTTAGGGCATTGAGTTGATTTTCGCTATATAGCGAATTCTCTCGCTAGGATTGCGAAATTTTCGCTATGGTTATGGCCTTTTCGCAATCCCGAAAGAAAATTTTCAATCATAGCGAAATTTCCGAATTGCACACGTATCCCCACTCGCATCCCTCCTTCATCAATTTTCCTTTAATTTCTTATTGTATCTTGATATTTTTTATGGCTGAATATAGTTGCAATCTTCATGGTTCAGCACATATCTTGATATCGAACTCGCACTTAGTGGCCAAGGCATGCAAAAACCTGCAAAATAACCAAAAATAACCTCGAAATGGCATAAGTGATTCTAAGTGGACCTAAACACCCTAATCGCTTAATTGATATGATTAGTGCTAAAAGCATCCAAACCTATCTTGATTAGGTTTAAATGGCACTTTCGCACTAATCACACCCCAACCACGCGTCATAGTCCCTGAAGAATGTCAAAACAATAAGGACATGCATGCTGTGTTTTCTCAAAAAGTTTATATGGTTCAAAAGTGTATGTACACATAAGCATTACCTTTAAACGTAAGAATTGTTCGGGTTTGAAAACCTAAGACGAGAGAACGTAAACCATATAAGCAAACAAGTTTTAGGTCAACATCGATCCATGGTTCTCAACCCGAATTTCACCAAAGTCTAATGATTCTAAATGTAACTGTGATCGTAGCCAATAAATTGCAAAATTATTCCCTCCCCCCCAACCTAGCTAACGGTATGGCCTTAAGTCATTAATAACCCGTGATAGGAATAGCTTACACTTTCTTTTCTTTATTTGAATAAATTGGTGTGGTGCATTACTTAAACCCGACTTCACCAAAGTCCGTAACTGGGTCCACCGAGATGACTCCCAACCAATTAAGGCTTCAGGGTATCAAGCCAAAAGGATCACCGACCACAAACTTACATTTCACTCCCGACCGAATGACTTCGGAATCAAGCACCTACACACGCTAAACCTTACCCATTCACCCTTGTAACGAACACTAAGTCGATGACTCAACCAATTAAGGCTTGTGGCATCGGTCATAAAGGTCACATGAGCACCCCTACCGTGCCTCGTTTCAAGGCAAAGTGTCACGACTTTTATTCTTTTTTTTTCTTTTCTTTTTCTTTTTGCTTTTTCTTTTCTTTTCCTTTTTGGAAGACTACATTGGTCTTCATATATGGGTAACACAAACCTATCATGGGTTGCCAACATGCTCAAGGTCGGCCAGAAGTGCGGAAAGGGAGGCGACAATTTCATGTTTACTGGGTACAACTGGGTGTGCGTGTGTGAATTAGCTACGAGAATGCTCAAGGTTGAAAATGTTAAACTTCCAATTGATCAAAAACTTACTCATACAGGAATTGTTCTAACATTAAGGTAACATACAGGTTTCAATTTCTTCCAATTAGGCAATCTAATCATTCAATTAAAAGCAATTCACCTGTCTTCAATTCTTTGAAGAAAAAAAAAAAAGTGGATACACAGCTGAAGCACAAAGTGATATAAAAGTGTAATAAACTATATAACTTTAAAAGCATTTTGATATGTTCAAAATGGCTAGTACATGCTTAATATATCAAATATACAAAATATCACTACCACTACGCTAATACATGAATCCTACACAAAATTAAGAGTACCGATAATGCCGAAAACTATACAAAAACATAAAAGGAAGTCAACCACCCCACTCCTCGTGGTGGTGGTGGGTCCAGAGTCGCCGCCATCGCCAACATATCCAAAGATACTGCTACTGCAGTGGGCTCATCTCTCTGGTCAGGAACATGCTGAATACCTAAATGTGTCATGATCTACTGCAGCATGGAGTGACAGTGACCCGAAGTGGCCTCAGCTCGAGCAAACCTCTGGTCCTGTGCTGCCTGGGTAGTGGCTAAAGAACATACAACATCCATAACAGCGCGCTCTCTCGAATCGACGTATGTGCTTGAGAATGTCAGGCCGTAAGACGGGCGAGTATTAGCTAGCTGCCGCGGCCAGAGATGTAAGTGGGAGGAGGCGGAGGAGATAAGACCGGGCAAAGGGACTCCTCTCCATCTCAACCTCTGGAGCATGAATATCATCTCTCGTCTGGGAGTCCTCGCCGGTATCCTAACTCCTTCCGGGTCCCGTCAAGTGAGGAGAAAAGATAAGGGCATCACCTATCGCTCTCTCCATCGACAGACTCCGAGGGCACTCGACCTCCGCTCAATCCAGGCCCTCCGAGCTCCAAGTGCTCCAGACCTCGGCATAATAGTCTCGAAGATCAGCGCTGGAAGACTCTCACCTCGAGCCAGCCCTTACTGGGTGGACCTTGTCCTCGAAGTGTAATGTGGAGGTCATCACCACCGTATGACTAAACCAAAGATCCTCCTCGAGATCCCAGAGCCCCAGGATGGCCCCCACGCCGTACATAAGGCCGCAATGAAAGGCCGGTCCCGAACAGTGATCGATCAAAGAGCATCCCAGGAGGGAGTCGCCTCCCGAAGAGCACTGGCCCGTCGTGGTGTCTCTGTGCAAGACGCGACTCATCTCCCACGGTACGGCGAGGCTAATCTCGGAGCACCTCCATAATCGTCTGCCCGCTGTATCTACAGCCCAACCGGGAATTGTCCCCTCGGGTCGCTCTAGCACTCCCCGCATCATCGAGCAGTAAACCTGAGCTCGAGCCGACTAGGTGCCCCTAGGAGGTCATCGAACGGGGTAGAACTACGCAACTGTTCCGGGTAATAAACCCGCCTACGCCATGAATGGCGCTAGTGGAGTAGTGCTCGACAACAGACGTAGTCCTCGAACTGGGTGGTCAGCCATCGCCGCGAGACGTCGTAATATGACTTCCCATGGAAGTCTCGAATGGTCTCGATATCTCGACAAGGTGCCTCGACGATCAGAGGCCTCCTAACTTGGGCGGTCGGGCGGTAACCCGAGGCGAAGAGGTCGCTCATCGTCGACGGGCCGGAGACTACCGAGGCCGGATGATGACTCACCCGGAGCCTGATGTATGGGGCCCGCCGCAGGGTCGGGCCCTCTTGGATCTCCTACCGAGGCACCGGTGAAGCGGGCCCGGTCCATCCGTTCGTACCAACCCCCGAGGCTCCTCGTGACCGCCCGAATCGGAGCCGAGCACCGGAGTCGAACCGGCCCGCCTCTCGCCTGGGTACTGGACCAATTCGAGGCATGAGGCGGACTCCACTCCGCACGAACCATAGCCGGTCCGGAAAGGACAGCCGAGTAGGTTCGCCACGAAAATGAAACCGTGGCACCGCAAGGTCGATCCGGGCTCATCAGCCGACGCATCGGGAAGCCACACTACAAGAGGACTACGAATCCAGCCCACCGACATCGGGCGCAGCGGGCCTCGTGGCTAGCAGCGACCAAAGGTACCTGGCCTACGGCAGCCGGTGCCGACAATACAAACAGACGCGCCAGGGTGCGAACAAAGTGCGGGTGTGCTCGTGGCTCTACCGGGCCGTAAAATGGCTCGCTAGGGCCTCACGTGGAGGCGCTGCGCCTAGGCAAACAAGGCTTACAGTTGATGCAGCACTGACCGGCGGCGGCCTTCGTGGCACGAACGCAGTGAAGCAATGCGCCGCCGAGGCTAGGGCAAACCAGGCTCCTGACCGCCTGTGAGGGAAGAAGATGAAGTGAACTTCAAACAGCCCTCCCCTCCTTCATTTTATAAGGGCGCTCGGTAGCCGAAGAGTCACCTAGCACATTTCGCTATAATAGCGAAATCTGCTTCAACCTGCATAATGAATTCCCAGCATTAAAATTAAAATAATACTAAAAATAAAAATTAATATTATTATATTAAAAAAATATCTAATAATTTAATATAAAATAATATAAAATTTAAACAAAATTGCTTAAAATAGAAAGCTACTAGATTAGGAAACTTACAAAAAATAGCTAAAATTATGGAAATTTACTAAATTAAAATAAAAACCAAAATTTATTGAGCTGCAATTTGGTTTTTAAGAACACCAAATCAGCCCAATGTCACAAATTACTCATGGAGGGTCGAAGAGGAAAATCTCCTCAACCCTTGCAGTGGTTTGTGCAGCAGCTTTGATGTTCAAATTCCCATGGTTGCTTTCCTTCCCACTGGTGGATTCTGAATTGAGCACTTGCCCTACAGTGGCTACTGATGGCAATACCACAACACCTGCTTCACCTTGGTTGGGTGTATCCTGTAATTCTTGGACATTCAGCTTCCCTACATTCTGACCAACTGAACATATTTCACCAGTCACTTGATTTTCATCTTCTACCAGCTTGTGCTTGTTGTTCAAGTGAAATATGTTCAGCTCCAATGTCATGTTTCCAAATGTAAGTTGCATGATCTATTTCTAAGAATCGATAATTGCATCAAGAAGGGTCGCCGTAAATGGTCTTCCCAGGATAATTGGCACATGGTTGGGCCCATTCTCTATTGGCTCGGTGTCAAGCACTACAAAGTCTACTGGATAGTAGAATTTGTCTACCTTCACCAAAACATCCTCAACTATCCCCTTAGGGATCTTCACCGATCGATCGGCCAATGATAGAGTGATGTTGGTAGGTTTAAGCTCTCCCAAACCTAACTGCTTGTACACTGAGTACGGCAATAGGTTCACACTGGCTCCTAGATCAAGAAGTGATTTGTCTATACAAGTCCCACCAATATTTACTGAAATTATGGGAGATCCTGGATCCTTGTATTTGACCGGGTTCTTGCTTTGGATTATGGCACTGACTTGTTCAGTTAAAAATACTCTTTTCTCAATGCCCAATCCCTTCTTGATTGTACAGAGATCCTTTAAAAATTTTGCATAGGCAGGGACTTGTTTGATAATGTCCAAAAGAGGTATGTTGACCTTCACCTGCCTTAGGACTTCTTTAGGATGCCCGCCGATGCCTCTTCGTTTCTAGCGCCCGTGGAAACTGAGGCGGCAAGGCAAAGGTTTACCAGTCCTCTTCAGAAAATGTGTTCTGCTCCATTTCTCTTCTCCTTTTCGGCTCTCAATGTGCTTGGGCATGGGCTGATCAACCTCTTTTCCACTCCTCAGGGTGATTATAGCCTTCACTTCATCCATTCCTGAATTACTGGATGATCCTACCTCATGGACTCCTTTTCGATTTGGCAATGTTTGAGAAGGGAACCTTCTTCTTTCTTGTACCTCCATCAATTTATTGATCTTGGTGATTGAATACTGCTGGTTGTCAATTTTTTGATTAAGATTGCTCTCAAGCCCATCTATTCTCTTGTTCAGTGTATTCTCAACAGTATCAATCCTTTGTGCCAGTTGCACATTGATCCCCTTTTGTTCTTCCACAAAACTGCCCACCACCTTACCCAAATTCAATATGGCCTGTTCCACAGGAGAGGAGGATGGTGGTGGTTGTGGTTGAGATTGAGAACCAAACTGTGGTTTGGCACTTGGGGGCACGTAGGCAGGGGGATTGGGTTTCTAGGAGAGGTTAGGATGATTCCTCCAATTGGAATTGTAGGTATTTCCATATGGAGCATCGGGTCAGGAGGCTATATCGACTCCACTAAGATTCAGACATTCGACATCAAATCCTTCACCTAAGGCCATAGGATACCGTTCTTCCTGTGGGCAAAGTGGATTGGAAATTGGTACATGGATCGGGCTTGTGCAGGATTTTCAACACCGCTGCACTTCATGGGAGCCGTTTGCCTTCAAGCCTCTCTACCTTCCTAGCTAAGGTGAGATTCTATTTACTCACATCCTCCGATAAGGTATAAATCCCTCCTCTGGGTTGGTCAAGGCTCTTTTTCCATTTCTCTAGGTTTGGCTCATCCTAACCCTTAGAAGGTTTCAGCCATAGTTTAAAAAATCCATGGCTTCATCTGATGCTTACTCGTAAATCTCCTCTACACATGGTCTCTAATAACCGCTTTCATGGAAGGAGACATACCACCATAGAAGTGGTTTACAAGCATCCATGTATCAAACCCATGGTGTGGGCATGCACTGATAGTCTCCATGAATATCTCCCAGCACTGGTAGAACCTCTCACCATCTTGAGCTACAAAGGTGTAGATTTGTCACTTCAAATTATTGGTCTTGATAAGTATCAAGAATTTCTTCAAAATTATGCCCCGCAGCCTCAGCCCACTTCTAATGGTTCTGGGCCTCAATGAGTTAAGCCAAATCTTGGCCTTGTCTTTAGGGTCAATGGAAATGCTTTCAGCTTAAGCAAATCCATGTCCATTATACCTTCCTTAAAGGTTGTGAAAGGTTGTGCAAACTTCCTCAAAATCCCTGAGAGATAAAAGGTTTTCATTTTCCATACCATGATATGTGGGGAGAAGGGTACAAATAGTGGCCTCACCACTTCCAATGTATAAGGATGCAAGAAGGCACTAACTCTGTGAGGTGTACGGGTCCCCATCGATCTATACGCTGTCGATTCATCGGGTACTGGCCTGACTCTACCTGCTCCTCGTGCAGGATCCATTCGTCAATCGCACACCGATTTCACGCCTCATACTCTGGGTGCACCGATTCTTGCAATCACCCCATTTCTTCCAGCAGCATAAACACCTATTACACAAATTGAGACACAAGAAATGAAGATAAACAAACTCGCAAAGGTTATTGTTACCAAAATAAAATCACCAGATGAAAATGAAAACAAAGGCAAGCATCGTTAAGTTTGATGAAAACTCGGCGTAGCTACAACAACCGAAATTCAAAAGGATTGCAAGGTCACCTTCACTTCAGATGTTGATCACAAGTACACTTCAACTTATAATAATGAAGCTCAAGCACTATCCCCGTTAGTTTACACGCATCGATTCGTGCCACTAGGGTGAGCTAATCAACAAAATTTGTTTCCCTATAGCCCCAACGCCGTGAGTCGGGTTACCCGCAAGATAGCCGATCTAGTAGTCGAACACGTGATGGTTTCATCATATGAATGACTCGTGATCGTTGTTGTGAAAAATGTATGGTAGGCTTTAATTTGGATTTTTCGGATTTTGTTTCAAAACAAGGAGTTGCTCTGCTTACTCGAATAACCGTAATAGCTAAATGAAGTGTGAAACGGTAACCTCAAGGTTTAGTCACTAGCTTGATAACACTGGGGCCAACAAGTGTCCTCAAGGTCATATCCTCAAAGATTATATGCAAGCAACTCAGTAGTCCAAGCCATAACCGGATCTTTGTTTAACTATAAAATCTAACCCTAAAAACCACTCCTATTTGAGTCAACACAGGCAACATGCATTCACAACCCCTTCCAGTTTAAAACCCGAGCACTCAACCTCATTTCGGGCTCGTAGTTCATCTAAAGAATATCGCATCACCACAAGTATGCATCCGTAATTCTAAAGCATGGTAAGTATCGGGCCAAAGTAATGACATTTAATGATATTCAACCCTAGTTTGTGCAGCCTGAGCCATAAATACAAGACTAGAGATGAAACATGAGGACAACTCCGCAATCGCCCCAAAACCAAGCTGGGGGCCACCCTCCTTCTTTCATATTATGAGGCTTAAAGCCAAGCATCCCTTGAGTCATTATCCTCAAGGGGGTGTTTGCGCCTCTAGAAAATGAAAGAAAGATGAGAGAGAAGAGAGAAGAGCAAACCCTAAAACTGAAAGCTGTGGGAACTGTATTGAAATGCAAAAAGTTGCTTAGGGTTACAAAATGGTGGGGGCTTATATAGTCCACCCAAAGTATGAAAATACAAGAAAGTTTCAAAATATTGGCTTACATAGCGGACAAGGTGGTAACACAATCAAAATCCAGGGTCGCTTAAGCATTAATTACACAAAATTAATAAAGGTGAATTTGATATAGTAGAGAATTTAGCTAGGATATGGTACTCTATTAGTTTCAACAAATCTCACAAATTTAGCGAAATTGCACAGAGATAGCTTAAAATGAGAATTTTCGTTATATCATGAATTTATTAGCTTAAATTTCAGCTTCTAGCTAAAATGTGAGATAGCTTAAAATGGAGAATTTCGCTAGGCACGTTGATTTTCGGCTTATATAGCTTAGTCATAAATTTAGCGAAATTCTCATTCTCATAGACATAAATTTTCAGCATGGTTATAAAATCTCGCAATCCCAAATGAAATTTCGCAATCATAGAGAAATTTCGAATTTACCACCGCATCCCTGCTTTTGCCTACCCATCCTCTACTGCATCCCTTCATCATTTTCGCATTTAATTTCATTGTATCTTTATATTGATACTAGAATATAGTTTCAATCTTCATGGTTCAAGACATATCTCGATATCGAATCCTCGCACTTAGGTGGCTAAGGCACGCAAAACTCCGTGTACAACCAAAATAACCTCAAACAAGTATAAGGATACTAAGTCGAATTAAACACCTCAATTGGCTTAATTGATATGATTAGTGCGCAAAAAGCATCCAAAACCTATCTTGATTAGGGTTCAAAATGGCACTTTTCGGGCACTAATCAGCAACCAAATTCTCTGTTACCTTTTTGTCTTTAATCTCGAGGTCAAACTCTTGGAGCATTAAAACCCATCTAATTAGCCTTGGCTTAGCGTCTTTCTTATCCATGAGATATTTGATGGCTGGGTGATCAGTATGCACCATTACCTCACGTTTATTAAGTATGGTCTAAATTTGTCGAATGCAAAGACAATAGACAAGAGTTCTTCTACTGTGGCATAGTTTAATTGTGCCCCTCATTTAAGGTCCTACTAGCATTAGACTTAAGACTCGTTTTCCGACCCAATACGGCTCCCATCGCTGTCACTCGTGATCACACATCACCAAAGGGCAATGCCCAATCCGTGTGATTACTATTGGTGCCGAAATCACTCTCGTGAGTCATAGCTTGCTCAGACGCTTCATCAAAAGTGAACACTACTCCCCGCATAAGAAGGTTAGATAAGGCTTAGCTATTTTAGAGAAATCTTTATGAACCTCCTATGTAATCCCGCATGTCCCAAACTCCGACCCCTTCACTGTATAGTGGTGGCAACCCCTCAATCACCTCTACCTTCGCTTATATCCACTTCAATACCCTTTGTCGAAATCTTGTGACCAAGAACGATACCTTCGTACTCATGAAGTGACACTTCTCCCGCTGAGTTACACTAGGTTGGTTTCTTCACACTTCCAGCACAACTCAAGTTTTCAAGGCAATCATCAAATGATAATCCCACAAATGTAAAAATCATCCATGAATACCCCAATTGTCCTCTCCACTATCTCAGAATATTGCCATCATACACCAAAAGTACTGGGCATTACATAAATTCTAAAGGCATCCCCGCGAATGCAATGTTCCATGTGGACATGTGGAAGGTCAGTTTTATCTTAATCCTCTAAAAGGGAGAAGCACCGACAGCGCAGTATCCATCTAGGAAACACATAATCAGTCGCCTAATCTATCCAAAGATCCTGGTCCAATAAAGGAAGAGGGAAATGGTCCTTACGGTATCTTTATTTAGCCTTCAGAGTCACTACATCTCCATCCAACGTTTCAAGGAAGCAAAACATCGTTTTCAGCCTTATGAATACCATACTAATCTTCGAACTACCATCTGCTTACCCACGCGCTGAAATGTGGTAGATTACCCCCGCATCTAACCACTGTAACTTCTTTTCTTACTTAATTTCTTTCATCAGGATTCACTTTCTTCAGAAGCTCCATCGACGGCTTGTAACCAGTTTTCTAACAAGATACTTGCATGCACATGAAGCAGGTCGAATTCCTTTCAAGCCTTCCGCTTTCAATGACCATCCAATCGCAGCTTTATGATCTCCTTAATACCCTCAACAACTTTTCCTCTTGGGCTTCATTTAGTGATGTTGAGATAATGACTGTAATGTAGAAGAGTTCCCCAAATAAGCATACCGCAAATGCTTCCTGCAACATTGCTCAAGCCGTGGTGCCTTCTTAATAATATCACTTACCATAATTTCAAGAGGCTCATAATATTTCCACGATTCTCTTCATGAATCATCCATTGAACATACGCTTTTGCTTTATCGTCTAGCCCTAAAGGATCAACTCAGAGGGAGGCTAGTCTCCAAGGGATCATTGGTATCCTCATGGTTGGGACAAGATAAATTTCACTGCTCTCAATACTTGAAGAAGAGTCACTCGCTTGTCTTATCGCCGGAATACTAATCAATCTAACTCCCTTCATCTTGTACTCTCAACTCCAAATTTTCTTTCACGACGTCAATTAAAGCTCTTCCGTGGCTAAAATGCATCTACCTAGATGATATATCTCCTTATCTTCTTCCATGTCCAAGACAATGAAGTCTTCAGGAAATGAACTTTTCAACTTTCACTCAAGACATCTTCAACAATTCCTCCTGATGCCTAATTGACCTGATCCGCTAGTCAAGGGTGACTGCTGCTATTTTAGCTTCCCGAGCTCCTAATTTCGAATATGGAAAGAGGCATTAAGTTAATGCAAGACCAAAGATCGCATAATGCTTTCTCAAAAAACTCAGATTACCTATGGTGCATGGAATGGTGAAGCTCCCATGATCCTTTAATTTATGGGGCAGCTTCTTCTATTATAAAGACTCCAGATTCCTCTGCCAAGGCAGGGCTAGTCTCATATTCTCCAACCTTCTTTCTTCTCGATAAAATGTCCTTTATAAACTTAACATAGGTTGGCATTTCGTCTGCAACAAGATTCGCGAAGGATGTCGACCATAGCTTAAATGGGCCCATACCAGAACCGCCAATGCTTACTCTTCCTCAATCTCTATGGGTATGGAATGAATGGAGTCAGATCTTGTGAGGCTTGTTTATCCACCTTCTTTACCTGAATTGCTTCCTAGTCGAACTGCTTCGTCAAAATTTCATCTTTCTCGCTTCAGACAATTTCCTCGCTTCAAATGTCCGAATCGTTTTAGTTCTCATTATCATCGTGGGGGTCCCGTGCGCTTACTCCTTCCACTTCTCGCCGTATAATCACGGCAAAGGTTCCTTCCCCTTTCCTTCTTCGATTTACTTCTGAAGTGCTTGGTAATGAACTCGAGGTCTTTTAGATAAATATCGCGGGGTCATTCCATTTGTAAATTTAGGTTTATGAGTCAGCTCCTTTGATTTTGTAATTGCTGATTGGTTTTAAAATGGGCGAGCTTGGTTTTGGAATCGACTTCGTCTCATTCATGAAAGCAGTATGAGACGTCATCATATGAGCTAAGGCTTCCTCTAGCCCTACCTCTTCTTTGGGTTGAATATTGCTTTCGCATTGGTTGCCTGGAAGCTTCAGTATTCTTCCAAGGAAAGTTCATTAAGCTTCCCATCCCCTCACCCCAAAATTGCTGTTTATATATGGATTCTGGCCAGCCGCTGGACGTACTCTTAGCTATGTACCGCTTGTTCCAATGTCATTTGTCCTGACTAGCATTCCATTGTCTGGTGCGATCCATCAGAAATTTCACATAGCACTCGAACTGGGGTCCGATAAGTATGAGTCGAGGTCATCGATTCTCAGAATCGGCTAGTATAATGAAACCGTACGCTAAATTAGAAAAACACACAACATTTACTCCATTGTTTCCATTTCCTTTTACCATTCTTTCGCACCATTGATAATCGCTTCGTCATCCCCATCCAACAAGTCGAAGCCCGCTGTGGTCGCCCTCTTCAAGAAAATATCTCCCAACCGAGGTATCAAACATCCGCCTCAGACAAGATTTGTGTCAATATAAAAATCAGAGATCTCGCATCCACCCGGTCAACCCATGATGGGGACACTTCGCAATTCTTGTATATGTCCCACGCTTCACTTAAGCTATCCTTGGCAAAGCCGTCAATCTCTATTCTCATTCATAGCTTCAAAGAGGGGGTAATACTTTGTCAAAAACTTTTGACCAAATCCGCCTAACTTATGATGGAGCTCTGTGGTTCGCAGTTAGCCACGCTAGCTCGCCACCTGGGTGATGATAACAAAGAGCCCAAGTCGTATGGCCTCTTCTCGTTACTCCCATTATATTTCACGCCGCATACTTTTAAGAAGCTTGTCAAGTGAGGTTGATCTTCACTGTAACCCCGTGAAACCGAGTAAACAGAAGGTCACACCCTTCGCTCAAAATTATTCGCTTGAATCGGGTCCGCGTATCACTGGGATCGTAGATGACCGTAGGTGCTAATGCAAATTCCTCCAATAGCATATCCGGGGTCATCGTCAACCACCGGGGTCACGGGCATATTTGCTTCCTTGATTTCCACCTGGCAGCTTCATTCTCCTCCCCCACCCGGATTATGCCAGACTTCTACCATATTCGCAAGATAGCGTAGCTATGCGGAGCTAACAATCTTCTTTCTTTTACGCACCGTTGATTGTCTGCTCGATTCGAGCTGTGGTACCAATTCCTTCGCCTTGTCTACAGATACAAGGACCTAAACTCCCCTGAATCGCCACAAAATCCACCTATAGAATTCTTTATTGGGATAAAATATTAACAATATAATTAAATAAAAAAAATATAAAATAAATAAAATAAAAAATAAAAGTAAAAATTGCCTAGAGTAATATTTAAGCAAACTATTGTCAATATTGACACTGTTTCCAAACTCCACTCTCAAGAATCCGCGCCAAAACTCGACGCGCTAAACTACTCGTAATGTTAAATCCAGAATTAACCCGCTCAAGCAAGTGCACGCGGCCGTGGAATGGTAACATGTGCGAGTCAAGGTCGTCCCACACAAGGAGTTTGAATGCCAAATACTGACTCTTGAGTTACCCTTAATATTATCTAGGCTATGGTTATTGTGTCAACGCTTCTCTAAATCAACTAAAAATCGAACTAAGTGAAATGACTAACGACTTTTTTCTCTCTGTATGAGCACTAGTGGTTTATGATTTTACCCGATCACATTCCATGGTGAATTAATAAGGGATATCCAAATATAATTTATGGTCTGATGGTAAGTTATCTTTTCTATGCATCAACATCTCGTTGAGCACCTATCTCAAGAGCATGTGTTTATCGCATCTCGCCAACCTAACCTCGAGATCTAACCTATGTACCCTGTCATCACACACAAAACCATGATATCTCTATCCTTGGTTGATCATATGATACCTTATTCATTTCCCTAGGGTTCCTTGTCTTTTGACCTCAAAGCCCTAGCCTAACGCATGCAAATAGTGGCCAAGCATCAACATGTAATCAAATCAGAAATAAGGTAACCAACAATGGCAAGAATTATGCTATATAATTGAAAGATTAAAGTTCATCCATGATGTGTAGTCAAAGTTACCTCATAAACCCTAGCTTAGAAGTTTAGAACATTATGAGATGAAGAAAATACAAATTAGAATTCAAAATCATGAGGGTAGAATAAGAAAAACGGGATGAGATGCCGTGCATCCAATATTCTCAAGCCTTGCACTCCAATTGCCTTTTCTCCTCCTCTTCTCCTCTCCAAAAAGTCCCCCCATTATGTCTCACGAGGTCCTATTTATAGCCCCAACTCAAATCCCCTTGGATGGGCCTTGAAATAAACAAAAATAGGGCTCATATTAGTCGCGCACGCTGGGGCGCTGGGGCGTAGAAAATCCCACGCTGGTGCGTGGGAAAGCACCAGAAAATCACTCCTTTGGCACGCTAGGGCGTAGGTTCCACGCAGCAGCGTGGCAGACTGTGTTGCTTTATCTCTTCTTGACTTTGAATGGCCATAACTCTCTCACCCGAACTCCGAATTGCACATTCTAGGACTCTACGTAAAGATCTTGAAGTCAGGAATCCATAAATACCAAGAACAGTTCCATCAGATGTCATTTTATAAATTTAAAATGCACTAGAATAGAACTGGTTGGTTGCTGTGTTCTGCAGTCGCTTCCTTGTTTTGCTCCGACTTCCCGAGTGCGTATCTCCCTCATCCGGATTCCGAATTGAGTGATCTTGGTCTTGTTGGAAAGCTTGCGAAGTATAGAATGTAGTTCTGGGTAGTTTGGTGCCATTTGATTTCCCCATTAATACAGAAAAACTGAAAGGTCAAATCTGTTGTAAACATTTGCTGATTTCAAATTTTCGTTATGTCTTCGCTCCAAATTGCATTCATCTAAATGGATCACCTAATCATAAATATGAACATTTAGAGCATTAGGGCACTTATTTGACATAAAAACATTACTAAAACTAAGAAAATATTAGGTTTGTAATGAGTATTTTATATACTCATCACTTCCCCTATCCATACAATTGCAAGCGAGATGAGTTTATGATAATTGAGATAAGTATGCGGATCTCCTAAGATAATTTATTTAGGTTCCATAGGCTTGTTGTTCTTATCACTCTCCACTAATGTAGGCACACTCAACTCTCAAGATCAAGTAGGTCTTTATAATCTTGTAATGTAAGGCTTGGGTAAGGGGTGGTTGAGTAGTCATTTAAGGCTAAAACTTACCCAACATAAGATCTTTTTCTACATCGATGTGCCTCCTACTCCATCCCGATTCTACCATCAAGATAAGGATTACCCCCAAACACCCCAAAATCTGTTTAGGGGCATCCTTCCATACTCCTCATATCACCTTTCTGCACAAAATTCTGCATTCTTTCAACAAACACCAAGAAGCCTTTTTCTTTAAGACAAGGTATTAGAGTGGTGCAATGTCAAAACCCCCTTAAGCTTTCTACCAACCCTTAGAAAGCTTTAAATCAATAGCTCCCAAACCAATTGGCCTAGGTACTAGTGTTGAGACACCCCTTAGGATTTACTTGCTCTAGGGAACTGCCACAAGGCACTCTTCCTCACTCTTGTTTTTGTATTTTTACTTCTTTTACACTTGATATTTTTAATAAGTTGTTTTGTTTTTTGACAACCTATTTTGATTTTCAACTTAACTCATTTCATCCAATTTGGAGTTATTTCTTTACTATGGAAAATAATTCCCCAAACTTTCTCCGCACCACATTTCTCTAATTTTGTCTAAATTCTCGTTATGGGTGAGTTTCTCGTTTTATCGAGATATGATAAGGTGGGAAGGTTATCAAGTTTAAACTTTTTTTTTATAAACATAATTTTGGCTCTTAAGGCTCAACGCTCTTGGTACTAGAGGAATATGCATATGCATATTAATAGGTTGGCTCGAAGGCACAATCTTTCCAAGGATGGCCTATATCATTTCTGAATCATTGTTATGCCAGGATTTCGCCTCAAGCTTATAACAACAAGTTCTAGAACTCATGGAGATCAAATGATGGATTTGCAACCTTCTCAACCCAAGCAAAACCGGCTACAAGGGTACTTAGTGACCACATGCATGGATTTTGAGAAACCAATGACTAAATAGCCTATTAAAGAGATACAACCTATTAAGCATTAAGTTCTATTATTCTAATATTTTCCATATGCCAAGGTTCAATATAGTCCCATCACATCACACCAACTCCAAGCAAAACTCAATTAACTCAATAAACTCTAACTAAAAATATACTAAACTAAGATGTAAGTTAGAAGCATCAAACAAAGTCATTATCCGTAAAAGCACCAGAAAATTTAACCTCAAAGTTGGCTATTTGCAACATGTGGGGGTGTGACATGATTAACTGCTAACAAAAAATAAACACCTCTAAACTTTGAGATGAACATTGTCCTAAAATGCCCAGCAATGAGCAAAAAAGGAAGCAATAAAGTAAAAGGGTAATAAAGAGTCGGGAAAAGTGAACTCCCCTTTGTAGTCTCGCCACTTTGAATAGGAACCTTGATGATTTTCAGACATTGACATTGGTGTACTACCCTTTGATACACTCTTTGCTTCTTCGAGCCATGAAAGCGGGTTTTGGCATTTTCTCAAACACTCGTGTGCACCAACTTCCTTCACGCCAAATGAGTAAGTTTTGATTCTTCAAACCTCCTTCAATACACGCAAATCACCTCCACAATCAACAATGATCCACAAAGAACCCAAAAACAAAACAACTAAACACAAAATTCTTTCCATTGTAACTCCTCTTTGATGATTGGAATGATGGATTGAAATCGGGTTCAAATAAAGGTAAGTTTGTTGGTTTCCAGGATGGGCTTCAAGTCAGTTTCGATGGAGATGGGATCTGGGAGAATGATTTAGGATTTGAGGGATAGAGATGAATTTGAAAGTGCTTAGAAGTTACAAGGGTTGAGGGAAAGAGTATGGCAAGATAGAGAGCAAGTAGGAAGAAGAAAAATGGGTTTTAAAGGGTTAAAAAGCCTATGTTTCGTGGATTGCGGTGTCGGTCACGTCGCAATTTGCTCAAGACTGCTTTTCTATCCAACTTGTTATACTCATATCTCCTTCATTTTAGCTCTAATTGGATGTTTAAGGACCTGCTTTGAAAGCTCTTTCAATGTGTAATGTGCTCATGGACGAGTAGGAACCATTTGGAGCCTCAATCAATACATAAAAATAAGAATGTTCAATGCTGTCCAGTGTAATGATTTTTTGACTCCTTAGGCCCCGTTTAGTTCACGAAAATTTTCAACTCTATCCAAAATTCAGAATATGAAAATTTTCAATGTATTCTAATCTTTAGTTTTCATTTTAAGAAAATACGTTTCGTACTTGAATTTGGTTTAAAATAAAGAATAAGAAAATCCGTTTTGTAAAACCATTTTCTTGGAAATGAAGTTAATGAAAACAATGAAAATGTGTTTTACTTTACACTTTTTTTTTCACTTATAATTTGCTTTAAACTTTTTTGTTTTATCCCGTGTTTTCATTTTATCACAATCGACTAAATCCCGTGTTTTCGATTTAAGTCGAAAACAAGGAAAACAACTTTTACCTGTTTTCTGATTCATATATAAAAAGTTGAAAATAGTGAATTCATTTTCTTTGTTTTGAAAATTTGTTTTTGTCAGATTCTCGTAACTAAACGCGTTTTCCTTGTTTTCGAAAAGTTTGAATAGAGAAAACAGAAAATTTTCTACCTACTAAACAAAAATTCAGTTCTCCTTTCGCTTTGTCTGCCCATATCACGGTTATCCTTCAAAAGTCCTTCATTTATTCTCCCAAAATTCTCCAATAGCAACCTCTTAATGCTTTCTATTCATGCTTAAACTCATCTCTTGTCTTCAATTTTCCTAAAGCATGATCATGAACCTTCAAACTTTATATTTAAGTTCACCTGCTCCTTTCATCTCAAACCCGAAATTTGATGAACATCTCCACCATTTTTTTTTTCACACTTCAAGCACTATACTTACATCAACCACTTTCAAACTTCTTGTCTTCGCTCTTGCAACCAGTCATGACAACATGTTGAGCATCAAACTTACCTTATTCGAAAAACACTACCAACAAGGTTAAAAACACTACTGAATTTTCATCCTAGCAAGTAAAAAACAAAGAAGAAATAAATTAACTAAAAAAAAAGAAAATAAAAGAGAATGGATAGAATCCTTATTACTTAGCTTAGTTGCCTCCCAATAAGTCGGCTCCATTTTAGTGTCCACTAGACTCCATTGAAAAGTACTAGTGCTTCCATTTGACAAATCATTCATCTGAAAGCACTTCCTCTTCATAACCATTCAAACTCAAGGATGTTTTCTTTCATTTTGGAATAGGGGAAATAAATCAAATCCTCTTTAATTATGGCTGGTGGTTCAGCCACAATTTCTTCAAAATAGTCCCCCCAGAAGTAGATGTAAATCACATTTGTGCTATGGGACCGGTTCAAACATGCCCTTTCGACCGGCTGGGGTCAGAGAATTTTCTCGCACATTCTTCTCGTCTCCGCTAAAGCGTACGTTGGTGAAGATTAACCTTGCTTTCCTCACCCATAAGCAAAGTGAGCTCCCCCTTGTTGATGTCAATCCGCTGGCTTGAGGAAAGAAGTAGTCTCTTAGTATATGAGAATTTTGTAGATCCCCTTCACCTTCCCAAGTCACAAAAATCCATGGGGAAGGTAAATGTGTCAATTCACCAAAATGTTTTCACAGCTATTACTTGACTTTCCTTCAAATTTCAGTTTATCCACTAAATGGCTCTCTTCATCCTCTGTTGTTAGAGTGTCTTGTTCAATTTCCAACTCATTTTCACCTCTCTTCCACATTTTAGTATATGAAATTTCGCACATCGCCAACGAGCATCCATGCATTCAATGGAATTTTCAAAGTATTACGTGAGATGTCCTAGAAAATTGATCCTCGAATGCTCGACTAAGTGTCCAATTTGACCTTCTATTTTTTCAATCTAGCACTAGTGTTGACTTGGAAGGTATCTAAATATGGGAATTTCGTCATGAAGACTACTCGCCTTCGTCTCATCCATGTTTCAAAATTTCGCTCCTTAGTAAGAAACAACTCTTATTCTTTTTAAATGTGAGGGCTGAATCTATTTGGATAAGGCAATACCCTTGTTCCATGTATGAGTTATTCAATTTTCGACTCAAATGATGAATAAGGAAGTCAAGCTTACTTTTCTATGGAGGCACTCCATCTTCACTTGAATATTTCTCTATGAGTACCCACAAATAAAAAGAAAAACAAAAGAAAATAAAGTACAAAAACACTAATAGTAAAAAAAATAAAAACATAAAAAAAATACCTAAGAAACAACTCACAACCAAAAATAAAAATAATAAAAAAATTTGCCTAAATTAGAAAATCACCCATTCTTCAAAATGTCAACTTCCAATGAGCGAAAGTGAACCGCGCCTAATCACTCAAGAATCCACGTTTAAAACTTGTAAAGATCAAATGATGTATATGTGAAAATATGGCCAAGGGAGTGAATGTGGTAAATACTCAAAAACTGATTTTAAACAAAAGTAAGTTTACTCAAAAACTGAAATGAAAAGTATTACCAACACTCAACCCCTTTCCGCAAGTGCACTGGGTCATATTGCACAAATGACTCCCAGTGTCCGACATCGCACTAATGCAGGATCGAGGTTCTCTCTAATTGGAATTTGATCACCCAATTACAAGGACTTTCACTCATTTAGGCGATCAAATAGATGTGGAATAAAATCAATTTAATTCAAATAAAATTGGATTTAAAACTAATCCTAAAATCTACCAAATAAAACAACTACTTAATTCTAAAAAGGTATGAAGATAGTCACTATGACGGGATAATTATTCATATAACAGTTTGTATTTCAAAGCACAACAATTGTGAGTTGAATGCTAGATTCATTCAAGAGCAATGTAGTATAGCTTCGATTTCTCCTCGAACTATACATTTCACTATCTAACATACCAATATTCCTTTTCAATATCAAATGGGTCTAAATAGCTACTCAGAAAATTCAGTCTTCAAGATTTGATTGCTTTTCAATACTCACAACCATTTTCGTGACTGGAAGAATTCTGCCCATGCATGTGATAATGCAAGCCTTCTCCAATGTAATTGGTATCTCATCCTTCAAATGTAATAAAATTTTATATCTCCTTGATTAGATCTTTCCTTACACGGGATCAAGATCCTTTCATCAGACTAAGGAGAAGCCTCTGATCAACTAAATTGATACATCATTTAATTAATCCTCACACCATGAGTCTATCAAAGTAATTTTTCAGAGTTCATTAGTTCTAAGATATTAGTCTAACATAACTCTAAGTTAATGCTCTTTACTCTCAGGAATCTCCATCTCTGTGTCACTCAGAGGGCCTCCTAGAAATCAGAGCAAAGATACAACTCTTTTTCGGGGTATGCTTACTAATATCTAAATAGTTCATTATATGAAAAGTACTAATTATATAAATTAAGTATTCAAACCCATAAAATAACTGAGACACTGCAAATCTGAATGTTCAACAATTAATCCCCAACCCTAGAGAGTGTTTAATGTTTCATTACTGGATTCCACTCATCACCAATCAAACAAAAAGTAAGAAAATGAAGAAAGAAATCAAGAGACAAGAAGAGAAAAATCCATATTTGAGCTTAAATTCGCCATCAGTAAATAAATTGAATATCTGAGTATAACACCGAAATCTCTTCAATATAAATAAAAATATGCTTTAAAACTACTCTAAGATCTATTAAAAATAAAAATATGCATCAAAAACTAAAAAAATGGGCAGTTTAGAGAGAGAAAACCAATGAGAGAGAGAAAATCCAGATTTTTAGCTTCAATCTTGTCCGAACCTTGAATCGAATCTCCGTTATACAACACCGAAATCTCTTCAATAAAATAAAAATATGCTCTTAACTACTCTAAAATCTAAAACAAATCAAAATCAGAAAACTCGGAAAAATAGGTGCCTAGGAGAGAAACCCCATGAGAGGCTCTCCAATCTTCCCGCTGCCTTATTTACCTAGAAAACAAGTATATATATGGTCCTAGGTGAAATGGGCTTAGAAAATTATACCAAAAGCCATCAATTTTCTACTTTTAGGTTTCTTCCACCGCTTTTGGTCGAAAACAAAGAAGTTATAAATGACATAGTTTTTAGGTCACACCAAGTTTCCTCGGTCATGACATATTCTAGTCGCGACCAGTTTTCACGCTGACCAAATTTTCGTTGCAACACACTTCGTCGCGACTAAGTTTCTGGACAACAACTTGTTTTTCTTCTCCAATTGGTCGGGGCCATAACTTCTTCATTTTAACTCGGATTTGGGTGCGTGAGTACTCGTTGGAAAGCTCTTTGAATATAGAATGCAGCCATCAGGGAATTTAAACCATTTGATGTTCAATATGGTACATAAAAATTGTTCTTCCTAGTGGCGCGCTGTGAGACTCTCGGTTGACTCCTCTTTTGAAAATATATTGCTCATTTCTTGCCAAATCACTTGCTTTTCATCAATAATCCTACAAAACCAAGTTTAGAGGAAATTTTATGAGTTTTACATGAATATGGATATAAAACGCACAAAATAGCATGTGAAATGAACTCAAAACATAGATGAGTTTTGCCCTCATCATCAGGTCGCGACCTCAGAAGCCTGTGGCAACTTTATTTTGTCTTGTTGTTGCAGTCTTGAGTCATGATCTGATATTCTCTATCACGTCATTGTTATTTTTAGTTTTCTTCTGTTAGTTCTGGAGACATGAATTCCTTGTCACGACTACCCCTTGACTCTTTTGTTTTGTCTTGTGTGTCACTACTTGGAAATCTTGTTGTCTACTTTTACTTATCATGTTTCCTGAGAATCATCATGTTGCAGTCGCGACTGGAATTGCTTCGTCGTGACTACGTTTAGTTGCCAATAGTTATGACTTTTGTTGCGACCACATTTTCTTGTTTTCAGGTAGTTGTGTTGCGACTACAATCTCATGTCGCAACCTGGATTTTTCTTTCTTTTACTGAATTTTGTGTCACGACAACTTTTTCATGTCCTGACACCATTTATGTTGTAAGACAATTTGATCCTTGGCCACAACCTCCCTTTCATGTTGTGACATCATATCTTGTTTTCTTCCCTCATGCAAGTTGCGACTCCAATTGATGATCTGTTTATTCTCTTGTCGAGACATGGAAATCAGGTCGCGACAAGGTAGTTTATTTTCTTACTACAATTCCTGCCGCGACCTCAAAAGCATGTCGTTACCGTTCTTTCTTCCAATCTTGTAGCAACCTCATTTTTGAGTCACAACAGTTTCCACTCAATTCAGCTTCTTTTTTTGGTCGCAACCTAGAAAGTGTGTCGCGATTGAGTGGTGGCCCTTCTTACCTTGTTCTTGTCGCAGTTGCTCAAACTTTGTCATAACATGTTTTAGCTGTTCAGCTCATTTTAATGTTGCGACATGAAATCTATGTCGCAACCTCACTGGTGTCTTCATCTTATACTTTGTCGCAACAACAATTTACCTTGTGGAGCCTTTGTCAGTTCATTTAGCAACAATTCCTTGTCGTGAAATCAGTTCTCTGTCGCGACTTGAGTTATCTTCTTTCGGTGTCATGACCTTGATTCTCTATCGTGACTTCATTTGTGCAGTCTTAAATGTTTCTCTCTCGCGATTAATCACAAAGATGTCGTGACACACTTGAAGCATTTGTCTTATAGAGTTTTCGCAACATTATCAATTAGGTCGTGACTTTAAAATTGTTATACTGATGAATTTCTGTTTGACCTCAACCTGCCTCACGACCTAAATTGCTTATATCATTTATCTCATTTTCTTATGGTTTTCATTGAATTTCAACTTTTCTATACAAATATGCAAATATACCTGTAAAATCTCCACATTTCTGCATAAGAAGAAGTAATTACATTGTAACACTAATAAGAAAAATGGATTAAAAATCAATGAGTTTTTTACTCATCAAATTCCCCCAAACTTAAAATTTTTCTTGTCCTCAATATAAGAAAATAAAGATTTGTTTCTCCTCAAACAATTGAACTTCATTTTTAAGGACATTTTTCTGTTCTACTACAATATTTTCTGATTCAACCAATTGACTTGAAATAAGTAGGTTGCAAAGATGATTATTTCAAACTTCGCCAAACTAAGAAAAGGAATTGTTTCAACTTCTATCACAAATAAACCGAAGAATCCTATACCGTAAAACAACACACCAATCAACTCGTTTTTTATGCGCGGTATGTCAGGTCTTCTTCCTTTTCTCCTTGTTAGATTAGTTAATCTTCTGGGATTCTTCTTGAAAGATTTGTCAAAGTCCCATAGGCTTGTTTTTCTTATTGATCTCCACTAATGTAGGAAAATTCAACCTTCAAGATCAAGGAGGTGTTTTTCTCTTGTAATGCTCAAGCCAAAATGGGTAAACACCTGAAAGTTCAGCCGCAAATTCACTCTAGATTCCACTATTCACTTCTGCTTAATAGCCTTCCTCTTTCATTCCTTTTATTTACTAATGTGAACTTTAATAACTCCCGCACTTGGCTTTGTGCATCATCTAAATCTGTGGCCTATTTGATCACACCTTTCATATTTATCAGCCTAGTCCCCTTTTTGGGCATTCTTTGTTCTTCTTCTCTCACAAAGTTTTAGAATAGTGCAATGTTTTCATTCTTTTAGGCTTTCTATCCCTCTTAGAGAACTTTGGGTTAGCAACTCCCATACCAGTTGGCATTAGGGTATTAGGTGTTGAAACACCCCTACGAACTTAATTGTTCAAGAGAGATATGCCACAAGACAAAACTTATTCCCTTTCAATTGACTTCTTTTTCTCCCTCTCTAATCTTTCAATTTATTTTTCCTCGTCATTCCTTGCAATCTAAAAGAAATATATATTCCCCAAAACTTGTTCCCTTCTGCATATTACAATTTTTGTTATGAAAACTGGGTAATTTTGGGTTCTTTGATGTAGGATTTGCTCAAAGGAGGTGAGCTTGGTTTCTAATTGTTGTGCATTGAAGAAATTAGGCATCTTGGCTTAAAGCATGGAACTAGAGTGTATGTGTTTGCATATAATGAGGGTAGGCTTGAAAAGGTTCAAACTTCCAAAGAGGGCCCCATCCTTTCACAATTGTTTTGCCTAGATTTCATCTGACCAATAATCTAACAAGCTCTTAGGATCTTGTACCCTCGACCGCGAGTCACCCCGTAAGATGTCCCAAATATTTTTCAATCTATATGGCCACGACAGAGATAGCTTGATGGCATTGACCTCAACTACACACAACAGATCTAGAGTCCTTATGTTCTTCAATTGTTTATCTTTTCCTAATTCTATAATTTTAACTTGATTTAAACTAAACCGCAACTTCTTACTTCGCCTCAAACCTAATTCATTTTTTGTCACACTGCTTCGATTTAATCAGTGGTTGTTATGTCATTTACCATTAAAAGCTTTAATACAATAATCATTCCTTTCAGACAAACAAGAATGGTACAATCAATAAAGTTCACTCAATCAGATCAATGCATCCAAAACAGTTCAAATTTCCTCAAACTTATTCAACCACCCAATCCCAGTTAAGTAGTTCAACAACATACATGTTATAATTGCAACATCATTGAGAGCAACAAAACCAAATTGTCAGATGAGAAAAATTCACAAGACACTTCCAATGAACTATACTGAGCTTTTATTAATGTAGAAGACAGAATACAATTAGAGAAGGGAAAGAGAGAAGAATTTGTGAGAATTCACTTTTTTTCTCTTATAGGATTTGGCAGGTATGATATTTGGAGGATTAATGTCAAAGCTTGCTAAACAAAGGAGAAATTTCTTTGAATTTGATACATTCGTCATACAAGGGGTTCTTCCTTTCCGTGAGGAACATATCATTTGTGTACTCCACCATGGTGATCAAACGATCTTGATTTTTACCCACTTTATTCACTGTGCTTTCCAACTCAAAAATACAACCCAACATGTTTGACAAATTAGTTTTGATCAAACTCAAGCTCTCATGTCATATTTTCCTCCAATATACATCATTGTCCTCCAATTCTCTGTCTCTTTCCTTCATCAGTCTACCAAACTTCTTGAATTGCTCTTTGTACAGATACTTGACGACTTCTATTTTCTTCAACATATTGCTTTCCATCTTTGCTTCTCTCTTCCTTAGAATTGGTTTCAATACTCAGATCTCCGTCAGATTAATTTTTGTATAGTTTCAAAGTTGGCCTTCATCTTTCTGCGCTCTTCTTCGCTCTTTCATCTCTTCCTTCCATTCTTCTTCTTTTTGCTTCAAAATTTGCTCCCATTGTTGTTTTTTTCTTTTAAAATCAGCTTCTAGGAATTCTTCTCTGGTTTGCTGCTGCCTCTCCCACTTCTTCTCTATTTCTTCCATTTCTTCCTTTATTAATCTTAAAATATCCATTATGTCAGCAGTTCCTTTATTCCTTTTGGAACTCTCTGCAAGCTTAGGGAAATTGTCTCTCATATCAGGGTATGAGTGACTTAGTGGGCTCATTCTACAATGCATATCTTCTTCTTCTGATGGAGGAGTTTGTTCTGGGAAATTTTCGATTTCCCTGTTATCATTTCTTCCTGATGGCTCTGATTCTACCTCTACAATCCCCTTATGCTTTTTATTTATGGGCCTCTTTGTTACCCGAGTCAGGGTTAGAGGAGAAACCTAAAGGCATACCTTTTCTTCTTCCCATGATCCCTTCACTTTAAGGAAGCACAATAATGATGTCATGGGATCACCCTCTTTGTCGTTTAAGATGGTATCCATGATTTTCCACCAAACCTCCTCCCACATTAATTTTATATCCCTTCAGAAGGGCATATAAGATTATGGCTTCCTGTTCCCTTACTGAGCACAAATGCTTGGTTGGAATTATCACAGAGGCTATGAAGTAGAACCAAACCTTGCCTCTCTACGAGACCCTCAAGCCGATAAGATAAGGCGTGGGTTCTTCGTCGCATCCCACTTTCCCTACCGAGCAGTCAGTAGATTTATGATTTTTCTATGGTCTGGGTTTTCAACCAACTTCTTGAATTTCGAACCATGCTTGAAGTTCTTCCGCCTGAAGGGACTCGCACTCTCTTATGTCCAAGAGGAACCCATACCCCTCGAACGTATACTAAGTCCTCCCTCATCCCTACCATATTTGCATAGAACTCCCTTGCCAGAGTAGAGAAACTAGACGCCTTGTGTGCACAGAAGAATTCCCAACCCTTCTTTTATATTATTTCTGCAAAAGGGGAAATAAGCTTTCCAAACCCCCTTTCGTTGATGAAGCCCTTGTCAGCCATTTGATTGTTCCATAAAGCTTTAGCTTCTGTAGAGATGAAGTCTTTTATGCCTTATGTTTCATTTTCTTCTGTATGCCTCATTGTTCTATGTGTTTTTGTTACCTTTTCTTCCTCAACTGGTTCTTCTATTTCCGGTTGGGCTTCTGGTTCTACATTTGCAACTGTCTCAGGTTGAGGTTCCAGGTGAACCTCTTCCTCCCCATTAGTGTATTCATTCATTACTTCATTGATCATCTCATTAAGATTCGGAATAGGGCTTTAGTTTTCTGCCATGAGTGAGATTTGGGAGTTGAGCATTTTTAGGAAACTGGGTTTAGGGTTTTGGTGTTCTAAGAGAGAAATAGACTGAGAAGTTGGGTGAGGATGTGACCGGATCAAGTTTTAGAAACGACCATATCTGGCCGCCATTAGCGGTGGATGGGCTCAATGTTATTATTGTCTTATGGAATGTCACGACATTAATGCCTAAGTTATAACATTAATTATTAACAATAAATGTCCAATTTAATGTTGCGACACCTAAATCAGAAGGTTAAAACCTAAATTTATTAGGATTTAGACAATTTTGGTCTCGACCTACTTTGGTCTGTCACAACCAAAATATTGTTTTGATAATAGAATTGATGTCACGACATGCCTGTCTCTTTTTTCAGTCATTCTTGGTCGCGACCTAATTTTTACCTGTTGGGTTATGGGCATTTAGGTTCACACATTCTGTTGTGACCCAAAAATAAATGTCGCGACCTTAGTTTGTTCTTGACAATAAGGCTTGTGTTGCGACATGAAATTTTCTTAGCTTTATGTCGCTCTGCTTGTCGACCTTAAAAGTCTGTCGCAACCTAGAAAATCTCTTAAACCATGTTTTATTCCTATTTTCCTGCAACTTGTAGTCTCCTTTGATTGACTCAATTCACTCCAATCACACTTGTAAAAACAGGTATAACATTCAAGAAACCTAATTCAAACAAGAACAGTTCATCATTCAAATATTCAACAAAGCAACTCATCAAAGCATAAGATTCAATATTGAATTTAAAATCTAATTCCCCCAAACTTCAATCAGGCATTCTCTAAAATAAATATTGATAAGAGAGCATAATACTTCCCCTTATGGTCTTGTGTGCATTATGCAAGCAGTAAGTTCAAACTCCATTTTATTTACGCCCTCGTCAGTCTCAAGAAAAATACAAAAAGCTTAAAAAAAAACCAAAAGTACCATTTCAACTATTTAATCGACTCATAAAGCAGACAAAAATAAACTATCAGGAGGGTTACCTCCTACAAGTCACTGGCCTTGAAATCCTCGCTGGACTTGTTGCTATCATTCTCTTCTCTCAGCAAATTCTTTAACTCAATACTTAGAATCAGCCTTCACCATCTTTTCCTCCGTGCAGGTAATGCTTCACCTCCGACCATTCATTTGAATTCTTCTTCGCATTAGTTTACAATGTCAATGCCTCCAAAGGTTAAACAAATCATCGTATAGGGACCACTTTTTATTTTAGTTTTCCTTAAATGCCACTGGAGTTGAATAACAGGACCTGATCTTCTACTTTAAATTCCCTCCTCAAAATCTTTTGATCATGTCATTTATTTGTCTTATCCTTGTAAATACTAGCATTATCATAAGCTTCATTTCTCAACTCATCCAATTCATTTAGTTGGAGCAACCTTTCTTCCTTAGATTCCTTAAAATCAAAATTCAATTTCTTGATGGCCCATTTAACCTTGTACTCCAATTCAAGAGGAAGGTGACAAGGTTTACCAAAGACAATTTTGTATGGGGACATACCAATGGGAGTTTTATATGTAGTTTTATAAGCCCACAATGCATCATCAAGCTTTAGAGACCAATCTTTTCTGCTGGCACTTATAGTATTTTCAAGAATTTTTCTTTGATCTCCTATCGGAAATTTTAAACATTCATTTGTTTCGAGGATGATAAGTCAGACTCATTATGTGTTTGATCTCCATACCGCTTCATGAAGCCAAACACCTTGTTTGCAAAATGTCTCCCTCCATCACTTTTGATAGTTCCCAGTGCCCCTTATCTCAAGCCAAAAAAGCCATTTCTCTGCAAGAATCGCACAATCGTATATTAGCATCAATTTTTGCTGTCGTCAGTTTCAACTCACTGGGATACATAGTCCACAAATTAAGAGTAACGAGACATTCCCAAGTGAAGATGGAAATGGTCCCATGAAATCTATTCCCCATACATCAAAAAGTTGCACCACCAATATACCTTGTAGAGGCATTTCATGTCTTGTGCTAATACTTCCCATTCTCTGACATTGATCACAAATTTTCACCCATTCAAAACAGTCTTTGAATATAGAGGCTAATAGAACCTGATCGCAAATGTTATGGGCGCTTTTTTTCTCCTACAAAATGTCCTCATATATATGATGCATGACACCTATATAAGATCCCGCTCTTGTTCACTTTATGGCACACACCTCCGATTACTATATCGCCCTCTTTGAATAACAAGGATCATCCCACAGCAAACCACCGTCACCCTAACTTCTTTCTCGCCGATATCGACTCGTGGCAAAACCTGTAAGCCAGAAAATTGACAATGTCAAGATACTAGGTGATTACATCAAAAAGTGCTATTTTGAACCCTATTTTTAATAGGTTTCAGCGCTTTTGTGTACTAATCATATAATTAACCCAATAGACACAAGCCTGGGGTCCCTATCAGACTTCGATCGTATTACGGGTCGTTTTTGTAGTTTTTACAGAATTGAAGCCAAATCATCGTGTCAATCCAATCATAACAAACTCTGCTGATTTACCTAATTTCATGGTTTTCTATCAATTTCCCGCCAGTTTATGTGAATGAAGCACACATCAAAGCAAGAAGAAATGGAATATGTAGTGTGAATAAGAGGTACAGGAGCAATGAAACAAAGAGCTAATCGCGGATGAACAAGGCTGAATTGAAAAATTTCACTACAAGCTGGAAAATTCGCTACATAGCAAATTTTTTCTACAATAGCGAAATTTCGCTATGTAGCGAAAATTTCACCTGTAGCGAAATTCTCTGCTCCTTCGTTTTGTGTACAAACGACCCCGTTTTTGGTTAATTTCATTTCTACCCTCACTGTAATTATACTAGTTAGGTTAGATTGGTATTTTCACTGCCAGAAGGCTATATGTCATTTTCGAACAATTTGTAACCTAACTTTAATTCGAAGTATCAAGACGGCCCTCGTTGGGCCCTCATTTTATCTCTTCTATTTCCTATTTCTCTAACTTTCTAGGCAACCAAACACACCCTTCGAGGATGACAACTCAAAGGATGTCTGGCTAAAGCCTCTAAACCTTGAAGAATAGGGTTACTAGGCTTGGGAATAAGATTTTCATTTTGTTCCCCTGTTTTTCACGCAGCAAGTTTTGACATTTTGGTTCCCAAATTTACAACTCTAGGTTTAAAAGCACTCGAGGTATTTTCGCATACTGCAAGCTTTTAGGTTCAGTGTATTCTTAGCTTTAGGTACACCGATATCCATTAGTTGTTATTTACGAGCCACCTGAGGTAGGTTATGGGTTATATTTTCACCGTATGCATTCTCATCGATCAATACTCTTGGTCATCTTTAGGGTTCAAGTGGGATGCTTATTATTAGATCCACCGAGATTCATTAGTTTCCCTTACGAATCAGAGGATGGGTAAAGGTGATATATTTTCACTATAGGAACCATAAATGCTAAATAAATGCTTTCTATCAAAAGGAAAAATTATTGTAGTTTAGCTCAGGAAGTTAAATGAAGATCCTGCCGGTGAACCTACTATGTCATCTCCCTAATGCGAGGAAATGAACCCGAGGACTCCTTGTAACCCTATCAACCCAACCTAGCAGCCCAACACCTCAAGGATTTCTTTTACACTTTATTTTAGTTTATTTCGTTTATTTCAATTTCCACAACATCAACTTCACACACTTTTACACTAAATCCTAAAATCCAAAATAAATTCTACCATTTTGAGCCTACTCAAATCATTTGCTACAAAGAAACCCATCCTCGTGTTCGGATCCTAGAGTCGCTTATATCGCAAGAGCTATGCTACTCAAGAAGAGGAGTAATTTAGGTTATAAATTTTGATCCTCAAACCCAATCAGGGTACGAATCACCGTGCAGGATTGAATGACAACCGAATAATCGAGCCATCCGAAAATTTTCACTAATTATGTTCCCTCTTTCTTACAATAGTCTTTTCACTCTTGACAAGATCGCCTCACATTATCATAACCCTTCGTCTCGATCTTCGATCAAATTCCGTGAGTAACAATACCCATCCGATCGCCTCGGGCTAGCTTCTTCTTTTCCATCAATATTTAATCGCAAAGATGATCAAGATGTGGATGATGACATGTGATCCCAATATATAGGCCTGGAATTTTCACATGCAAATACCATGGCCAACATCTTTTTCAATATCGAAAAGTCTCTGAGCTTCATTAAAGGTTTTTTCCGGTATAGTATATGGTCCTAAACATTTCACAATTTTATGTCCCCAAAGATGCCCCATTACATAATCATTGGCATCACACATAATCTCAAATTCCTTATTCCAATCTGGTTTGGCCATGATGGGAGCTTCAACTAATCTGGATCTAATCTCTTCAAATGCAGATTAGCAGGACTCATCAAAATTAAACTTGGCATCTTTTTCCAATAATCTACACAATGGTTTTGCAATTTTTGAGAAGTCTCTGATAAATCTTCTATAGAAACCAGCATGTCCTAAGAAACTTTTTATCCCCTTAACTGTTGTAGGTGGTAAAAGAGTCTTTATGATTGAAACTTTGCTCGTCCACTTATACCAAGCCAAGGTAAATTACGTGCTCCAAGGACAATGCCTTCTGTTACCATAAAATGGCATTTTTCCCAATTTAAAGCTAAATTCTTGTCCTGGCACATGTGAAGTACTGTCCCCAAATTTTGCAAGCTATGTTCAAAACTGGATCCATAAATTGTGAAGTCATCCACGACACTAATCATCCAAACCGGGAACATGGTTACACCTCGAAATGCGAGACATTTATGTCCCAACACATAATCTGTGTAAAGTACCATAAGAGCATGTGAAAGTGGTTTTCTCTTGGTCCTCAGGTGCAATAGAAATTTGGTTATATCTAGAATATCCATCAAGAAAACAAAAGTAAGGATGTTCTAATCAACAGCCCAACATCCGATTAATGAGCTATGGAAATGTTCTTTCCCGGTTTCATGATTCAATTTTCTCAGAATCTATACACACCTCCATCCCGCCATAGTTCTCATAGAATTGGCCTATCCCTTTCTTTCTTATCATAGTGAATCCACCCTTCTTGGGAACCACATGAACTAGGCTCACTCAAGAGCTATCTGATATTGCATAAATGAAGCGTGCATTTAACCATTTCAGCACTTCCTTCCGTACAACATCTTCTATTATCGATTCATTTCCTTTTGTACCAATCAAGTCTTTGCAGCTATCTTCTAGCATAACTTTGTGCATGCAAATGGAAGGACTGATACCCTTGAGATCTTCAATTGACCAAGTAATTACTTCCTTGTATTTCCTTAATATCTTTAACAGTTTCTGTTCATCATTCTCAGTTAATGCAGCTGATCGGGATGAATCATGCGTGCATTTCAATTAAATTTTCGGTGTTCTTTATAGCTAAAATGCATGATTCATAGTCTTTTTCCATCAATATTATGCTAATCCCTCATATTATATTATTCTATAGAATATGGAAATGTTGGAATCAAAAGGGCAAAATAAACGACAAAAAACGTAGAAAGGTATGTAAATGACGAAAAGGCAAGATCACAAAGGTTACGTGTTCATCATTGCTGATATCACCTTCACGCGATGATAGTTTGTCGTGGAAGATCTCTTCCCAAGAGCGAACCAAGCCTGGAAATCAAAGGCCTCGGGTTCACTACTGCAAAGCCACTATTGCTACGGCGAAGTGAGGTTAACTATCCATTACGAGAACTCGAAAAACCATATTTTCTCGCCAAAGGTCAGTCTGCCTCGCATAAAAGGGAGTAATTTGAAGCATACGGATTTTGAACTGGTGAAGAAGAAGGAGATACAATAGGGAGAGATAAAGAGATTCGGATTAGAGCAAAGATCGCAAAGACGGAGTTTTCTGTAGTTCTTCCTTCAACCTACTTCATGATTCGACATTTCAATCAGAATAATAAATACTTGAACTAATTCTTTCTTCTATGGTTTTGCCAACCCTAACCACAACATGGATTGATTTTTGCTTTGCTTATTTGATTATTAATATGAGTTCATATGTTTGCTTTAATTCTTAGGTTTAATTATATGTTATTGTCTGACTAACCTTGACATGCTAACGCTAGGAGTTTGAAATCGAGATAAGATAATTTCCAGGGACGTGGTTAAAGCAACACTTGGGTAGTTGAAGAATAGAGATATTCCAGACTATAAGTATGGCACTGTTTGCACATTTAGGCGTTCCGGAGTCGAGGGATTGTGGCAGAGATGCAATACACCTTGACCGGCGAGATAGAGAAAATATATGATCTCGAGAGAACATCTCGTAGGAAAGATCAACCCGCTCAACATAACCGTATGAATACTTCAATGTCTCTTAATTGAATCGACATCTATCAAGTGTGGCAGAGACTCAGAAACCCTAGGTTCCTCATCATCGATATAATTCAACACACGCAATTATAAGTTTTTGTTAATTCTAATAATCTAGTCATAATTCAATCTAGGATTAGATCTAAATATTGTCTAAGTCAATAAAGCGTGAAATAATACACTTCGAGGGAACGGCACTTCACTAACCACCACACCACGTCAACTGTGGACGCTGCACCACGCATTACCCGTTTACATTTTCTAATTAATTTTTACACACTCACCATTAGCTTGTCAAGTTTTTGGCACCGTTGCCGGGCATAAGTTTAGTGTTGATATTGACAACCGTGCCATAGATAGTTCTTTTGATCAATTTTGGTTTCTTTAGTTCTTCTCACTTCTTGATCATTTATTTTTGCTTTTATTTCTGGTCTATGTGTTCTTTACCGTGACCAATGGATTGCTTCGTTTCTTATCCCGTGATTACTGTGAAAGATTACAGTGTATGCAAAGACAAGAGATCACAGAACCAAGCTTCCATAAGATCCCAACCGTAATCTGACATTAATCAGATCGACACGCAAAGAGACCCACGTAACTCAAATTAAATCATGCAACATCTAAGATGCAGGACATATTCATGATGTGGATGAACCAATGTGTGGAACAGTAATGGATTAATCACGTGTAAATTCGGCCACTACACCCTTCGTACAGCCTGATAATCCGCATATGCTACTTGAGGAGTTCGCTTTGCCACCTACAGTTATTCAATTAGCTATATGACGACCACCTATATAGGCGAACAAATTTGAGTTAAAAGGAGTGACCTTGTAGATGCTCAATAATATCTAGTTCCATGAGTTACCGATTGAGAACCCCAATGCACATTTGACCAGCTTTATTGAGGTATGTGATACGGTCAAATATAATCGGGTAATCGTAGAAGCTCTAGACTGTGGCATTCCCATCACATTTAGTGACCTGCCAAACACTAGTCACCAACCAACCTCGACTCTATCAATCTTCATGGAATGACTTGGTGCGAAATTTTCATCAAATTTTCCCACCTCAAAAATAGCTCAATTTGTGCAAGAAATTCATATTTAAACAATTTGAGGGAAAACCTACCGAGCTCGGAGAGATTTCATGAGCTATTGAGGAGATGTTCACACCATAGATTAACTAAGTTGATATAGGTGCATACGTTCTACAATGGTTGAGAACCTAAGCTAGGACAATCATTGATGCTTCAGCAGGTCGTGCTCTCATGAAGAAAACCACAGATCAAGTCTATGAGATCTTGGAAAATACAACTACTAATACTAATCATTGGCTTAGAGATAGATCAACACTGAGGAATCTCTTAACAGGAACAAACACAAAGATTCTAAGTAATTTGGTAAATCATGTTGCACAGTTAACTAAATAGCTGTAAAAGCAACAAGGCTCTGTAAATTCTATTCAGAATAGTCTGTGGGAAATTTTTGAATCTTGTGGTGGACAACACAATACTATGAGGGTTATCGTATGATGACAAGAGTAGCCCAATATGTGAATGTTTGAATCAACCACAACAAGGGCAAGATGTTACGTATATCAACAGTATACTTAATCGTAGCCATGAATGTGTGTCAAGGATAGAGAGGTAACCAAGGTAATCAGAACACTTAGAATTATGGTTGGAGGAATAGTCAGAACAACATGCCACCACCCCGAGTGAATGAACCAACCCCTGAGAAAAAAGTAGACTTGGATTAAGCATTAGCACAAATGCTCACCTCACACACCGCCTTTATGAATGAGACAAAGACAAATTTGCAAAGCCAAACCACCCAATTGAATAATCAGGCAGCACAATTGAGAAACTTAGAGGTGCAAATGGGCCAAATGGCTAATTTGTTGACAGAGAGGCAGAGGGGAGCATTACCGAGTAATTCTTAGGTGAACCCAAGGCGAGAGGGTAATGAACAGGTAAAAGCGGTCACATTGAGGAGTGGCAAAGAACTAGCAGCACCAGGGCAACCACTAGTGATAGGAGAAGTAGAGACAAAAGAAGTAATCCATCCTAGCAAGACTGACAAGGTAGTAGGGGAACAACCCCATTAGAAAAAGTTGGATGAAGAAGAAACAGAGGCTAAGTATTGAAAAAACATGAATGAACCTAATATCCCAATCTCGTACCCTCAACGCCTGAAAATAGCAAATTAGATAAACAATTCACCAATTTCTGGAGGTGTTCAAGAAACTCCACATAAACATTCCTTTTGTCGATTCACTAGAGCAGATGCCCAACTATGTGAAATTCATGAAAGAGATACTGTCCAACAAAAGAAGACTGCCTGATGAGACAAGCAACCTCACCGAGGAGTGTAAAGGCCATCCCGCAAATCGAAAAACTTCCACAAAGCTAAAAGACCCTCGCAGTTTTACTATACTGCACAATTGAAAATTCACCTGGAAAGCCTGTGCACTCGTGAGAAGTATTAACTTATGGCACATTCATACTGCATCGATCGATTAGAAGTCAACAACCACAAATACACTCCGCCAAGTGAGATATCACTAAAACACCTGGTATGATAGAAGACGTCGAATAAAGTAGACAAGTCTATATTTCGAAGATTTTAATGTTTCGATATAAATAAAGATAAAGAATAATTCACACTGGTAAGCCATTTCTAAAGAACTCAAGGTGGCACTAATCGATGTGTATGAGAATTGAAATCTGAGATACAAAGATTATAAGTCACTTTAATGTATTCACACAGACATTCTCTACAGAAAGACGCATGCTTTTAGATGAGACTGTTTGCAAGCAGGGCGGTTTAGCCAAAGTGGTCCCACCGACTTTCGATACCGCTTCGTTTATTTTTAGAGGCCGAATTATTCCTAAGTGTAGGAACTAATGTCGCTAAGGCTATACTTCATCGTATTCATAGGTCATTTCACAAGGGTGGAGCCTTAGGTGATCATTGCACAATGAATGTGTATTTCAAGTAAAACTAGGTTGTGGATTATTTGATCGAAAACTGCTAACTTAACTATTTCAAAACAAGAAGGGCGAATGATAGGGTCCTTAGGTTTTCACTCACCACCGACTAGGTAATACCCACCTCTTACTCACAATCTCATCTAGGAGCGATTGATGAATGGTCTTATATGGAAGATATCACATGAAAAGCTTTTACAAGACAAAGAACAATTGAGTGATAACAAACAATTTGTTTCAGACGATTTTGCTGATCTAGTCTGCATTATGATTACACAACACTGGTACCGAGTCTTCGTCACGTTGTCGAGAAGATGCACCTGTTTAAAGATTTTCTACAGCAAGGCATATAAAAGAAGGTTAGCATCTGACAATCCCATTGAAGCACAAAAGAGAATTGAGGGTCATAATTGGGCCGAGGTGAGTTTCAAACTGCAACCCTATCACGGAGGGTTTGTGAACTCTATTAAACCGAGAGTCGACCATGATTAATAAAAACACTAATTGTAAATGTGACTTGAGAAATGACACTTCAATCGCGCGGCTGGAGAAAACACATAATCCCATAAAGAAATACCAAGTTATAAACTCAACCGAAGATTACATGACTAAAAAATTAATCAAAAGAAAACTAAGCACCACTTATGAACCCCAAAGAATTATGAGAAAACACTCAAACTGCTCAAAACCAAACGCTAGAATCCACTATCTCAAACTCGCCTAAAAGTGGGCTTAAATACACTCAGCTAGGTGTAACTTCATGGTCGAAAGACAAGCTGCCAAGTTTTGCACCAAGGATCGAATTCTAATTAAGTCCCGTAGAGATCGATGTCACTCAGAACTGCTATGTGGTACCTGCATCGCAAGTAATCGTACTCCATTAACCAGGGTACCGCATTCACTTTATTTGAGAATTCGGCACATCGGCTTCACCGCATGGGTACCGGCACTTTGCAGTGGTACCCAAGATCACTACCTCCGCAACTCCGGCCTTCCTCTTCACAGCATCACCAGCCTCTACAACAATGAATCACAACGATGCGATCTGCCATTTGTTCTATGGAACAACCTTCACGAAAAATGTGCACGGACTTGAAAAACTCCGCACACACGTATAAAACGCTAGAAAGGTCAGCACCTATTCTACACAAATGAGAGCAAAACATGAGTCGGATTAAAAAACTCATATAAATGTCTCAGACTTTATGTATCCAAATTACCATCCCCATCCTACAACTCACAGTCCCCAAGAAGATTTGAACTGGTAACGCCTATTGACTATGAGGTTCAACAAAATGCGCTAAGGTGTAATTAAGCATTGCAAGTTTCCCACAAGGGAAAAAATTAACATAGTGCTATAACCTGATAGAGTATGCAACCATCTGACTTAAATGAATACCACAGTCCAAAAGCAATGGACAAAATAACAAACTATTACAAAATAGGGATACTCATAAAAAGGACCACGGATCTAAAATAAGGTTGCAATGAGATCACCAAACTGAAATGAAATTCATTATAACTACAAACATTTTACCATAACCAAGCAAACTAACATGCATAGAAGTCAAAGAGGAAAATCCCATGTATCTAAAACCATAAAGGTCTTTTAAGCTTGTAATGACCATGGGCTATTGGGGTCAGGGTTTATAAACAAATGGGTGTCGCATGACAAGACCATTTCTATAGATCCAAGAGTTATTACATCACTTCTAATATAAAACATATATTAAAAACTAGTTCGCCGAATATATACACAAACAAGAATCATGGGCCACATCCTAATTCGCTTCATAATCCCTACACTTTTATGGAAAGTTGCCCACTGCACTGTCCCGCACCTCGAAAGGAGGTGGTCCCACGACTGGTGAGCTAACGCCTAGTAGAGATAACCCACAAGGGCGATTCCCACCTAGGTGCATATGCACCATTATTTCACAAATAAACTAACAACCACCTGCATACATGTTTTCCTATCATGGAAAATATACATGCATGTATGAGGATACTCACATGCCCCCAAGTACCGGTCAACCGACCCACCACCCGCAACAAGCAATGAATTCAATATCAGTTAGTCCCGACTGGTCATAAACTCAGAGTTCATGTGATATTTATTTAATTGTTTCGTCTGGGCAAATAGAACTGGGGTCCCACCGCGTAGTCTCTTACACCCTCCGATATTTTACGAGCTTTCACCTATGGATACGCCTCGTTTAACCAAAGTTTTCGTGCTTTCACATGAGGGGTATCACCCTACTTGCTACGCCCGACATTTCATTTTCCATTTTCGTTTTCAATATCAGGAATCCAACTCTGACTCATTCCATTCTAAGCCCACGATTCTACACCAAACGCAGCGTCAAATCAAGACTCATGAACACACTTTTGGCTGTGAATGTGGTGTTACCGCACACCAATGCAATGCAATTTGTGCCACGCACTCAAAACCCATGACCAATGTATGAAGACCTCTACATGGACATTCTACACATACACTATGTGTGTTCTATGAACATCATGTCTAATGCACACAACATTTTCATATATTTAACATACATGCGCCATGTTAATATTCCACATATTCAAATCAATACATCACATAAGCATGCACTACATCTTTTCATCATTCGCCTCATTCGTGTCAACACATCATTCAAGCATGTTAAAATAATTCCAATCATTACTGAAGCACGCTGTACAATTCATATTCTTGGGTCGAGACATAGTATGTCAGTCATACAACCCAATGCATATAATTACTCATCTTTATCACATAATTTCACATATTCAAAGATGTCATTGGAATTTATGGCAATAACACACAGCTTGGCCCCCGACCATAATCCGCTATGCTTGCCTATGAAACAACTCTGACTTAGTCCGTAAAATACCGCTTGTAAATACCACACAAAACATCCAACACCAAATTCCTCTTAGGCCAGGCAGTGTGTCCTGCTACTGACATGTTCCGCTCAAACATAAGTTCCGAAAACCATAACGGACTATTCCTCAACTGTCCGTGACGTAGCCCAATGTTCAGCCTACATTTTGGCTGATAACTTTAATTTATTAAATTCTAGACTCAACGAGCTTTCTGTAGAGTCCAAGAACGCGAAAATCGGAGTTCGGACGAGAAAGTTATGGTCCTCCAAAGTTGACGCGGCCGATTCACAAGGGCGTGTACTGGGCACACCGCTTGCCATTCCCCGTCAGGATTTTTCCGCACTGCAACACGTTGTTTTGACCATGTGAAACAATCATAAACAAACTATACAACATACAAATTCGCCCAAAACCCGACGAATCCCGTAGGCTGGTCACACCTACCCCTAGCTAAAAATAACAAGAGCAGAGAACCCACCTCAGCGTGCCCCTGTTCTTTCACACCTGACTGCCATCGTGTACTCACTCCTTCCCCTTCCTCTTCTTTTCCTCTTCCCTCTTCTTCTTCTTCCTTTCTCCTTTCCTTTCCTCTCTTCTCTTCTCCTTTCCACCCTTTATATTCTCCTCCTCCTTGCTGCTCCCCCCATTGCATCGAATTTGTCGTCGAACAAATCGAATTTTGAGCTCTTTACATTTATAAATTTCCCAAAGTGTTATGAATGTCGACACATGGCATGTCATGTCACATAGCTTGTTCATATGTCGCATATGCATGCCTTTTCCATATCATGACACATGGCTTGCCATGGTCATCCACATGCTCACATGTCGCCTGACACGCTGCTTCCTCAAAATACGAAAGTGGGAAATTCCTCGACTATCCTCAATTCACCAATTTGAATGGGTAGCTAGATTTCACGATTCATTCCAACTGCAACTTGCTTCATCATCCGAGATCTAGAAAATCCTAACTTTTCTCCTCGACTATTTCGATAAATTTCACTGCTAGCTTCTCCTTTTTATCTGAAAATTTAAATTTAAAATTTTCACTAAGTTTCTTACATTTTTCTTCCAATTCTAGCTAAACTAATACATCAGGCACATCATGTTTCAAGAATAGGTTGAAAAACTTCCTACCTCCTAAACTTTGCAAAACCTACCTTAGTTTCGTTGACTACAGGTCAAGGACCCCCATGAAAAGAACGCCAATGTGTCTTCCAAAATAAAAATAAGTGAAAAATAAAAAGAAAATAAAAAGAAAAAGAAGAAAATTGCAACGCTTGCCTTGAAAAACCCGAGAATTAAACCAAGGGGTATATATTAAAGGCTTTAAAGACCAAGGTCCAAACTAACCTGGTCTGGGAGAATAATCGACTTAAGTGTCGCGCATGGGCTGAGCGCCAGCAGCTGTGTGTGCTGGAGCTCGAAATCATTCGGAGTCCTGGGCAGATCTCAAGAGCTAAGAGGTCCAAAGATCCCCATGACTTGGTGCCCTAAGCCTTTAATTATTATGTCACGATTAGTGCCTAAAAAGTGACATTAACCCTATTTAATATAGGTTTTGAGTGCTTTTGTGTACTTAATCATTCTTAATTAACCCGATTTGCACATTAATAACCCTACTATTCTAATGATCGCATTTTACAAATTTTCAGCCGTGAGCTAATTATGCCAAAATTGTTGAGTCGATCTCAAAGACCTAAGAATTCAAGTCAAACTCAGCATTGAAGATCAAAAACCAGAGAAAAGAATAGCAGATAATAGAAAAAAATGGAGAATTACCGGTGATTAGTGCCCAAAAAGTGCTATTTTGAGCCCTATTCAAGATAGGCTCTGGAGTGCTTTACAGACTAATCATATCAATTACTCAATTGATGTGTGTCCATTTTAGTTCCACTAATACCATTTCGAGGTTGTTTTTGGTTATTTTATGTGCTTCGAGAACTTCAACAAAGAAGCTTAGTCGCATTTGGTATTGAAATGCGAATCCTCGAGGATTTGACCGAGCCGTGACAATGAAATATCAAAATCAAGCAGAATCAAGGCAAAGTGATGAAGGAGGATGCAAAGCAGGATGCAAAATGAAAGACATGAAGATCCCCAGATTTTCACTAAGATTGCAGTCTTTAATGGACGCGAAATTTCAGAACCATAGCGAAAGACTCCAGCAATGCTACAATAGGCTCTCGCTAGTTTGATAAACACTGCAGGTTAGCGAAATTTCGCTAGATTAGCTAAATTTATTTCAGGCTCAGCTTAAATTAACCACTCATGATTTCACATAAATTTCGCAGTTAGCGAATTCCCGCTTAGCTAGCTTAAATTCAACGTCATACTAATTCTTTCTAATTTCGCTAGGCTAGAGAAATTTTCGCTATGCTAGCGAAATTCTCCTGCATAGCGAAAATGGCTGCCCTGTGATTTTTGTATATTTGATCCCAAACGACTGCTTTGGTATACTACCTTGTCCCTTTGTAAGCCAATATTTTGTAATTTCAGATACTTTCACTGCGGACTATATAAACCCCATAATTTGTAACCCCTGCCAACTTTTTGCATTCAAGAGAAGTCTGGTACCTTTCATTTTAGGATTTGCTTTGGCTTCTCTTCTCTCTCCTTCTTTCTTTCATTTTTCACGCTGAAACACTCCCTCGAGGATGACAACTCAAGGGATGTTTGGATAAGCCTCATAGCCTTGAAGAGGAGGGTTGTTAGCTTGGTTTAGGGGCTACTGCAGGTTGTCCTCATGTTGTAAATGTTCCAGGTATTGCATTTATGGGTCCCAACTTTCCAATCTAGGGTTTAATGCCATTTAATGTCATTACTGGGTCAATACTGCCATGTTTTTTAAAGGTTCGCATACTTAGCTGGTAGATGCACTGATATTCTTTAGATGGCCTTACGAGCCAACGAAATGAGGTCAATGCTGGTTTTAAACTCGAATGGGACTTTTGAATGCATATTACCTGTGGCGACTCAAATGAGTGGTTATAGGTTAGGTTTTATAGTTAAACAAAGATCCGGTTATGGCTTTGACTATATGTTACTTGCCATAATGCGAGGATATAACCCGAGGACACTTCATTAGCCCATGTTATCAAGCTAGTGACCTAAACCTTCAAGGTTACCATTTCACACTTCACTTTCAGCCATTACAGTTAGCCAGTAAACAAACAACCCCCACTGTTTTGGAACAAATCCACAAATCCAAACAAAAAGCCTCACCATTTTCAAACACTGATGCAAATCATTCATAGGATGAAAACCCATCCCCGTGTTCTAATTCCTAGACCGCTATGTCAAGTAGCAGCTCGACTACAAGCAAATAGGAGGAACTAAGGATACAAATTTTGTTGATTCCAAATCACCCTACCGTGGCACGAATCAAATGGCGCCGTTGCCGGGGATGGTGCCAAACTACGTATGATAAGTTGAAGTGTACTTGTAATCCACATTACAAGTGTAGGTGACCTTTAGAATCCTTTTTGAATTTCGGTCAGGAATCGCAAGTTTTCACTTTAGTTTGGTGCCATCGCACCGTTTTTTTGTTTTTCATACAACAAATACTTTTATTTTAGCTAACACTAACTCTTTGCCAAGTTTGTTTGTGCTCTTGTGGTGTCTAAATCAGGTAACAAAATAAGCACCAATAGGATAAAGACACTTCAGGTAGACTACAGAGAATCAGTACACCAATTGAACAAGGGTGGGAAGTCAGTGTACACAGTAAAAACATGGAGCCCCTACCTGAAGAACAACAAAGTCAGCAGGGCACCCCAGTGAATCCAACAGCTTATAGGTCGATGAGGGATCACATACACCCTCCTAGAGTTAGTGCTCCCTCCTGCATCATACCTCCTGCTGAGGATGTGGCAGTAAGACCCTATTTGGTGCCCTTACTCCCCACATTTCATGGCATGGAGAATGAGAACCCTTATGCTCATATCCGGGAATTCGAGGAGGTGTGCACAACTTTTAAGGAAGGAGTGCTCGACATGGACTCACTCAAGCTGAAAGCATTCCCATTAACACTGAAAGATAAGGCCAAAATATGGTTGAATTCATTAAGGCCAAGGACAATTAGAAATTGGGCCGAACTTCAAGCTGAATTTTTAAAGAAATTCTTTAGTACAATCAAGACCAACAGTTTGAAGAGACAGATCTACACCTACTCGGCCTATGACAATGAGAAGTTCTATCAGTGTTGGGAAAGATTCATGGAGACTATCAATGCATGCCCACATCATGGCTTTGATACCTGGATGCTAGTGAACCATTTTTTATGACGGAATGTCCCCACCCATGAAACAATTGCTGGAAACTATGTGTGGGGGTGAATTTTTAAGCAAACACCCAGATGAAGCCATGGACTTTTTGAACTATGTGGCCTAAACCTCTAAGGCATGGGATGAACCGAATCCAAGGGAAGCCTAGAGATTAAGGCCTTTGAACCATCAGAGGGGAGGCATGTATGCACTTTCCGAAGACACGTAGGCAACCCACCTCACTTTAACTAGAAGATCGAGGAGTCGAATGAGAAATCAAAGATGAAATGCACCGCAAATGAGTTATCCTCGTGATCCCAACCTTCTCGTCAATCGGGCTACCAATGGCCACCGTGGGGAGCACCGCCAAGAGCATGCCCATGTCCTCGAACTGCATTAGATCACCTATGGGCTCCATATGGCAACACCTACAACCCTAATCGAAAACCAATCAAACTCGCTCATGGAGTTTCAAACCCCACATATGTCCTCCTCCAGATAATGCCAGCCAGTCAGTCTACTTCAACACAACAGCAGCCGCTTCCACCTTCTTCTCCGGTTGAGCAAGCGATCCTGAATTTAAGTAAAGTGGTGGGCACGTTTGTAGAAGAACAGAAGGTGTTTAATGTTCAAACCAATCAGAAAATTGAAGCTGTCGAAAGCTCACTCAATAGGAAACTGGATAGTATGCACTCTGAAATTTCAAGATTATCCAATCAAGACTCGTGTGGGTCAGACAGGAGAAAGGTTCCCTTCCAAATACAAGAACATCGTAAGTGGAGTGCATGGAATAGCTCCCACCAATGATCCAAATGTAAGAATTGATGAAGTTAAGGCAGTGGTGACTTTAGGAAGTGGTAAAGAATTGAAGCCAAATAGACCAAATTTAAATAAGTCATCAGCCAAGAATGATTCTCCACAAGAAGAACAATCCCTAAGTAGTGGAAGAGAAGATTCGTTGTACCCTCCATCACAAGCTCTCCGTAAAAGAAAAGTTATGTTAACCAAATGTAAATGTTGAGGTTTTCACAAGAAGTGAAAGTTACTATCTTCGACATGATTAAGCAAAACCTCACTTACGCAAAATTTTCAAGGACTTATAACTTAAAGGGTCTTAATGTGAACAAAAGGCCTTTCCCGATCGAGCAAGTGAGTGCTATCATTGAATGCAAGACCTGGCCAAATATAAAGACTGCGTCCCACAATCTCTGCTAATATCGAGGCATTAGCGTGGAGAAAGCACTACAGACTGGGAGCTAGTGTGAACCTTTTGCCGTATTCCATGTACAAGCAATTAGGTTTGGGAGAACTGAAACCCACTTCCATCACACTATCACTAGCCGATAGGTCTATTAAAATACCAAAGGGGACGATTGAGGATGTTCTAATACAAGTGGACAGATTTTACTACCCAGTGGACTTTATCGTGCTTGACACAGAGCCGGTCGCAGTGGGAGCCAATCATGTTCCCATCATATTGGGGAGGCCATTCTTGGCTACATCGAATGCCATAATAAACTGCCAGAATGGAGTTATGCAACTCACATTTGGTAATATGACCTTAGAACTCAAAATTTTTCATTTGAGTAAAAGGCATATGCACTCGGGGGAAGATGACTGTGAAGAAGTATGCATAATAGATGCAATTTTGGAGGAACAGGCTAATGAGCAGCAGGTGGGGGATGTACTAACCCTGGAGTTATCTGCATGCCTTGGGGAGCAACAAGAACCCCAATGCATGAGCGTAGAGCAGGGGTACTAGAGGAGAAAAATGGAAGTTCTACCTCTATTGACTGGTAACGAACTAAAGGGACCTCAGCAGTTAGAGCTCAAACCCCTCCCAATTGAGTTGAAGTATGCATTCCTGGAAGAAAATGAGTTGTTGTCCAGCCAGGTTTACCACCGCTGACCACTTCATAAGAATACACCCGTCATTCTAAAAGGAACAAGCAAGCAATTTGGGTGGAAAAAATTTCTAACGAAGCGCATAAACCCTAAATACCGCACTCATCACATTTACTCTAGAAGAAGAGTCTAAGGTCGCCAGCAATTACGGACGTTGAATCCCCACTCCTCATAGGAAGTAGTTCAGATTGAGGTCCCGAAATTGCTCCAAGCCTGCATCATTTACCCATTTCTCGATAGCACTTTGGGTGAGCCCAACTTGTGGCGCCTAAGAAGCCGGGAGTGACAACTATGAAAAATGAAAGGGTGAAGAATTGTCTACCCGACTCACCACCATGGAGAGTGCATGCACTATAGGAGGCTCAATGAGGTAACACAAGACCACTTCCCGCATTCATCGATCGTACCTCCTAGAGAGGGTTTCCATTATCTCATTATATCGTTGGATGGCTATTCAGAGTATTTTCAAATAGAGATTGCACCAGAGGATCAGGAAAAGACTACCTTTATTTGTCCATTTGGCACGTATGCTTATAAAGAGGATTTTCGTCTTCGCAACGCCCCGTACCACTTTTCGCAGATGTATGTTTAGTACATGTTCGGGCGATATGGTGGAGAGAGTGCATAATGGAAGTGTACATGGATGACATCACCTGTATAAGGGAGGCGATTATGAAGAATGCCTAACTAATTGAGGCCATCCCGCAGGTGGTGCATATAGAGAAGAACCTGTGCTCAATCGGGAGAAGTGCCATTTTACGTGTCAACTGCAACTGTGGGCCGGGGCACATTCCACAGGGGAACAGAAGTCGACAAGGCAAAAATTGAACTTATTTCCCAACCGCCATCCCCACGAATGTAAAAAACAAGTGCAGTACCTTCGTCATGTGGGCTTTTACGTAGATTCACAAAGACTTCTCAAGATAGCTAAACCCCTGTACAAGATCCTAGAGAAAGATGCCACCCGGTTGGGAAAGAATGCCAGGAGAGCTTCTGTCTCAGTCCACATTCCGACTACCGCCCCAAGAGTACGAGCAACCTACACTGGCAATCGCTCTTAGCGATGTGTGATGCAAGTGATCTTGATGGACGGAGCAAGATTGCCAAGAGAGGATGGAAACCTCATGTAGTTTACTATGCAAGCAAAACCTTGAACAAGCACAAAGGAACCATACCACTACGAGAAGGAATTGTCGCGTAGGGTCTATGTTTCCAGAAAATTTTGAGCATACTTGGCTCCGGGGTCCGATATAGTCGCTTTTACGGACCATTCCGCTTGAAATATCTCCACCAAGCAAAATGCAAAAGTTGCTCATCCGATGAGTTCTTTTACTTCAGGAATTTAACTTGCAAATTAAAGACAAGAAGGGGGTAGAGAATGTAGTGGCGGATCATCTCTCAAGGTTAACGATAGCCCATGACACTCATAGCCCACCCATCAATGATGAATTTCCTGAAGAATCCCTAATGCAGCTGGAGAAAGCTCCCTGGTATGCTCATTATCGCCACCTCTCGCCATAGAGAAATCCCGCCTGAATGGAAAGAACAGATAGAAGTATTTTTGCTAAGATCCATTCCTATTATTGGGAAATATTTTGTTCAAATACCGTGCAGATCAAATAATCAGAAGTGTGGTCGAGAGGAGAGCAGGAATTCGAGCCACTACCACGAGTGCCTCGGGTGGTGGTCATTTTCGCTTCCTAAGACAAATGATGAAGGTGTCGCAAATCGGGTTTCTACTGGCCTTTCTTGTTCAAGGAAGCACACCAAATGTGTCGTGTGTGTGATAGATGCCAAAGACTTGGGAAGTTGTCTCGCCGTCATATGATGCCCTTGAGCCCAATTTTAGTGGTCGAACTTTTTGATGTGTGGGGCATCGATTTCATGGGACCTTTCCCCACATCCTATGGTCACACGTACATATTGGTGGGGGTAGACTATGTGTCTAAGTGGGTTGAAGCAATCCCCTGCAAGACCAATGACCATAGGGTGGTACTTAAATTCTTGAAAGCCAACATCTTTTTCCAGGCTCAATCAAAGCCACTATTAAGTGATGGAGGTTCACATTTCTGTAACAAACCATTTGAAACCTCATGGCTAAATATGGTGTGAAACACAAAGTGGCCACCCCTTACCATCTCAAACAAGTGGTCAAGTAGAACTTGCCAACAGGGAGATTAAAACCATCTGTGGTAAACGCCAACGTAAAAGATTAGTCCATCGTGACCGCTTGATTCGCTAAGTGGCCTACGTGACAACTAAGACAATCATGGAATGTCCCCTAGGTTGGTCTATGGTAAGGCATGTCACCTTCCAAAGGATCGAGTACAGCATGCAGGGCGATCAAGAAGTCGAACATGGACCTAAGTAGGGCCTGAAAGTTAAGAGGTTCCTCTTGATCTCTACTGAGTCGAAGAAATACGAAACGCCTACTAATTCAAAGATTGCAAAGGAAAAATAATAAAAATGGCATGATCAAATGATAACTGGGAAGAATTTCAACGAGAGAGACCAAGTTCTATTATACGACTCTAAACCCATTCTCATTTCCTGCAAAGCTCTAAGTCAATGATGGACAGGTCCATTCATTGTTCGCTTGCGTATACTCCCAATGGTTCTCAGATCTACTCAATCCAGATGATAACAGGGTGTTCAAAGTCAATGGACGTAGGTGAAAACCCTATGTTAGTACAGCCATCGTGGGAGTGATTCGACTGACCCTCCTCAGTCCTATAATCCACATCGCCTAAGGGTGGCTAATGCGCTGTCTCAAGCAGTTCAATCGTGCTCACTGTTTAGTTTTGATTAAAATTCCTTTTTGTTTGTGGTAGCAATCAGAGTTTGGGCATTTGATTTCACTTTGTTTTGACAACTGCAGTAACACTAACAAATAGAGATGATCCTTTTTCGGCCACCATATTTAAGGAGGTACAGTTCCATCCCTTATTTTTGCATTCTTATGCCAAGCCAGTTAAAGGTAATTTTCATGCTTTACATGTCCTGGTTGTTCAAATTTTGTTTTTCTTTACTTTTGCAAAATACTTTTATGTTTTTAATTTGTGTATCCACTTTTGCCTTTAATTGAACAATTGAATTGCCTTTAATTGGAAAATTGAAACCCTATATGTTACCTTAATGATAGGAAAATTCCATACATGATTCGGTTTTTGGTCAATTGAAGTCCCAGCATATTCAACCTTGAACATTCCCCCTTTACCTAATTCACACACTGCACACTAGATTATGCCGATAAGTTGTGAAATTATTTTCCACCTTTCACTTTGCAAAGCCAGCCTTAGGTCTGTTGATAACCCATAATAGGTTTGTGTTACCCATATTTGAAGACCAATGTAGTCTTCTAAAAGGGAAAAGAAAAGAAAAAGCAAAAATAAAAAGAAAAGAAAAAAAGAAAATAAAAAGTCGTACACACTTCGCTTGAAACCCGAGCACCTGGGCCCGCGGGTATATGGCGAAAGCTCAAGCCCGACACCCTAAACCTTAATTGTCAGGGGAGTCATCGACTTAGTGTTCGTTATCCGGTGAATGGGTAGAGTTTAGCGTGTTGTAGGTGCTTAATTCTCGGGTCATCTCTGAGTCCTGATGAAGCCTGTAGAGTTTGTGGTCATGATCATTTTCGCTTGATGCCCAAACCCACCGTCAGGGAGTCATCGGTGGACCCCTCAAGCACACCCGACTTGATGAAGTCGAGTTTTAAGCATTGCAACTTGCCAATGAAGTCAAATAAAAGAAAGAAGATGTAGCTTTTCCTATCTAGGTCGCTCAACGCCAAGGCCATGCCAAAGAGCGTCAGAGGAAATAATTTTTCACTTTATTGGCCCAATCTGGTTACATTATGAACCATTAGATGTTGGAGGAAATTCAGGTTGATTTCCTTGGATCCAATGTTGACCTCAAAATTGTTCTTATATGGTTTTTGCTCTCTCATATCGGTTTCCGAACAGGGTATCAATTATTCATTTTAAAGGCACTACTTATCTGTATATACACTTTTTGAAACAACTGCACTTTTTGTAAAATCACTGCATGTAAGTCCTTATTGTTTTAGCATTGCTAAGGGACTAGCAACGTGTCGGTTGGGGGGTGTGATTAGTGCCCAAAAAGTGCTATTTTGAGCCCTATTCGAGATAGGTTTTGAGTGCTTTTTGCGCACTAATCATATCAATTAAGCCAATTGATGAGTGCAGGTCCATTTAGTTCAACTAATACCATTTCGAGGTTGTTTTTGGTTATTTTGCAGGTTTTTGAGAACTTCAAACAGCAAGCTTAGCTTCGTATTGGTATTGAATGCGAGAATCCTCGAGGATTTCACCGAGCCGAGACAATGAAATATCAAAATTCAATGTGGAATTGAAGGCAAAGTGATGAAGGAGGATGCAGTGTGATGCGTTGAGTTAAGACAAAGAATCCCGTGATTTTCACTAAAGATTGCTAAAATTTCACTGGATTGCGAAAATTCGCAGAACCATACGGAAATTTCGCAATCCTAGCGAAATTTGGGAAATTTTGTTGTTAGGGCGAATTTCGTTATGCTACCAATTTCGCTTAGCTACGAAATTTACGTGCCTAGCTTAAATTAACCAATTTCGCTTATTCACATAATTTTCGCGAGGCTAGTTTAAATTCCCCGCTAGCTAGCTTAAATTCACCGTTTGATAGCAAAATTTTCCACTTCTCTATTCGTAGAATTTCGTCAGTTAGCAAAATTTTCGCTATGTTAGCGAAATTCTCCCGCATACGAAAATTATCGCTCTGATTTTGTATATTTGATCCCAAACGACTCCGTTTTGGTGTATTACCACCTTGTCCCTTTTGTAAGCCAATATTTTAGGCATTCTTGTATTTTCACTTTGGGTGGACTATATAAACCCCCCATAATTTTAGAACCCTGGGGTTGTCTTGCATTTGAAGAGAAGTCCCGCAGCTTTCATTTTAGGGTTTGCTTTACTCTCTTCTCCTCTTTCTTTCATTTTTCTCTACTGCCAAACACTTCCCCGAGGATGACAACTCAAGGGATGTTTGGCGTTTCATACTTTGAAGAGAGGGTCAGTTAGCTCGGGCTTAGTGTGGGCTACCGTTAGTCAGTTCTCATGCCGTAAAATGTTCCGTACGCATTTATGGGTCTCAACTTTTCCAATCTAGGGTTTAATTCCATTTAATGTCATTACTTTGGTCAATACTTGCCATAAGCTTTAGGGTTCTGCATACTTATCGGGTGACACCGATATTCTTTAGACGGCCTTTACGAGCCACCGAACGAGGTTGAATGCTGTGTGGTTTTAAACTCGAATGGACTTTGAATGCATATTAATTGTGTTGACTCAAATAGGAGTGGCTATAGGTTAGGTTTTATACAAACAAAGATCCCAGTTATGGCTTTGACTATATGTTACTTTATTATATCGCAGATATAACCCGAGGACACTTTACATTAGCCCCATGTTATCAAGTTAGTGACCTAAACCTTCAAGGGTTACCATTTCACACTTCACTTTCAAAATATTACGCTTAGCCAAGAAATAAACAACCCCCACTGTTTTGGAACAAATCCACAAATCCAAACAAAAAGCCTCACCATTTTCAAACACTGATGCAAATCATTCATAGGATGAAAACCCATCCCCGTGTTCGACCTTAGACCGGTATGCTGCAGTAGCTTTACTACGGCAGTAGGAGGAACTAAGGATACAAATTTTGTTGATTCCGAATCACCCTACCATGGGCAAGAACAGAATGCTTTTCCCGCGTTAATCGTGCATCATGTGAGCATCAAGCCTCCAGCAGCCCTGTTTCCTGCATTTAACGCCTCAGTTTTTTTATTACATTTTTTTTGTTTCTTCCTATTTTAACCCTTGTAATAGCTTTTGTTTTGGGTTTTTTTGGTAATTTCATATACACTTAGCACTTATATAAGCCTCGCCAGACAAATCAACATCAACACGCTTCAAGATAGAGCCAGCTTCTCACAGCCTCCTCGCAGCTTCCTTTCTCTATTTTCTTTCATTTCTTTCCGCACCAAGCTGCAAACATACATATAGGATGACAAACTCAGGATGGTTGGCTAGACCTCTTCCTCCTTGAAGGGGCTCATTTGGATTTGAGAGTAGGCGACGGTCCTCGTGCAACGTAGGCATTTATTTTCATGCACATGTTCCTATTTCTCCTCTCTAGGGTTGAGGAACTCTTTTGAATGTGCCTTATTTGATTAATTTGGCAATCTCTTTTTAGGGTTTAGTGGATGCTTATTGCTAGATCGAGATTTAAATAAGTTTCTTTCTATTTATCAGCGTGAGGTAGATCGGGGGCTGCGTTTCAGCATCTGGGAGGTAATAACAATAAATTCCACAATATTTTTCAAAAGGGGAAAATCATGAGGTTTGATTTTAAAGCTAATGAAAATAAGTTTAGGAAATGACTATATATTAAAACCACTACGTCTTGAGAGAAAAGACAGGGACATGGTGGTTGCCTTGAACTAACCGGTGGCCAAACACTTGAGGTTCTATTTGCATTTTTTTCTTATTTTAATTTCAGCCTACAAACAACTAACCCCTTGTTTTTACAAAACCTGGAAATCCAAATTTGATTCACCATTTTGGCCTTCACTATTAGTCATTTGTTCCAAAAGCCTATCCACGAGTTCGGCCCTAGAAGCGCTATACTCGATGGCATTCGGCAGTAGAAGAATTGGACAAATATTGTTGATTAAAGGCACCTACATTGGCACAAATCAGTCATCGGTGGAGTCTTTGTTACATGGACTTTGGTGAGTGGAGTTCCTCGGCATTTACCCTACAACACAAAGCGAGGTTGTGGAACAAAGGTGGGTCTAGTCTATTTGAGATTCGTTAGCATGCTGAGTTGTTCGCGATAGCCAGTTAGGGGAGAGTGCGGTTTAAGCGAGTTTGTTATTTGAGAACTGATCAAACAAACACTTAGGTTTTTATTTGATCTCGTTGATTCACCAAGAAGGAGAGCTCTTTTGATATAATTTTTCCTATGGCATTCATTCTCTTAGAGATCTAGTTATTGACAGGGTTTAAGTGATTCTCTATCGGTTAGACATTACTCATTAACAACCTTTTTGAAATCTGTTTTGTAGAACATCTGTTTGTTATTGTTTTGCATGCTCTCTTTTTCTTTCTTTCTTTCATTGCTAAGGGACTAGCAATGTGTAGGTTGGGGTATGATTAGTGCTCAAAAAGTGTTATTTTGAACCCTGTTTATTTAAGGTTTTGAGCACTTTTTGTGTATTACTCAGCGTAATTAACCCTATTTGCACATTAAGGTCCCTGTTATTCTACTGATCGCATTTTATGGCTAATTTTGTAGTTTTTGCAAGCTATTTGCTGCAGATTTGTTGGTCGATCCAAGCACAGGAGTCGAGGAGTCAAGCTGACACAAAGATTAGAAGCCTGAAGGAAGGGAAGGAAAAATAAGAAAAAATGGAGCAAATTTTGCAGAGATTTGCGAAATTTTCGCAACACAAGTATTCCACTCACCTTACTTTGTTACAACTCTTGCCAGCATTCATCGTATACAATTTCCTTCTACGCTACACATTTTTCTTTTGTCTTTTTTTGGGTTTCTTCCCATTTTATCCCTTATACTAGCTTTTGATTTTGGTTCGTTTTGTAATTTTGCTTGGCTGGGGTAGTATATAAGCTCCTATGCACTGTAACCAAAAAAAACTTTTGCTTAGTAATAAAATTAGCGGGAAGCTTTCAGCTTTCCCTCTCTTTTCTATTTTCTCTCCACTTTCTCTCATTTTCTCTCCCTTTCTCACTGCGAGCACGCCCGGGGATGTCTTTCGGATGAAGGAAGCTAGAACCTCTTTCTTGAAGAAGGGGCTACTGGAGTCTTGTAATCTGAGGGCCAGGTCGACCATGTTTTCAGCGGTATCCACTTGTCATCCTTTGTTCTCCTATTTAACATTGAGTTTTCATCCGGCACCACGAGTCACCTTGAATGGTTATTACTTGACTAATCTTGGGCTCATTGGATGCTTAATGTTTAGATCCATTGATGTTGTTAGTTATCATTTTATGATCCATTTATGAAGTGGAGTCAAGGTGATTTGTGTTTTAATGTGAAACCTTTGATGGACACTAGGTGCCATTTTTAAGGATATTTATTAATGGTCTTTAAGCTAAATGAAGATCGGTTCGGGGAAATGACTATGGTCATACTTTCACCAGCCCAGAAGAAAGGACCGAAACCTTAGGTTACCTAACAATCCAACGATGACTACTTAAGGTTATCTTTTATATTTTACTTGTTTCTTCAGTTTCTAAACAATTCAACCCCTTTGTTTTACCCCAGGCATAAAATCGAATTGAATTCACCGTTTTGAACTTCCTTTGGCCCACATCATTTGTGCAAAGAAAACCCATCTGAGTTCGACCCTAGACCACTATCTTTGCAATAGCTTTGCTACTAATTAGGAAGTCCTAGGATATCTCGTATTTTTGATTTTACGAGCCTACCTGCATGTACAATCAACGGTACATATCAATGCCTAAAAGAGCGAAAATCGAAAATTTTGCATGCACTTCATTCTCTAAGAACACTTAATTAAACAAAATAGCATGCACTAAAATGGCTCCAACTAGTGTAAGCCCACTCCTACCAAATAGAAGCATTTGCCCCTCGATGCGCGGACGAGCGAGCGAGCTAGAAGGAGCCCCGAAAGTACGAGGAGACGAGAATGGTGGGACCCTCAAAATAATTTTTATTTATGGTTTTGATAACATTATTTATTTTTTTATTAATAAAGGCTGACTAAATGAATAAGGCATAAAAATACAAGAAGGAAAAGAAAAACCTTATATCTGAGGGATGGGATAGAATTACCTTTGAAGAACATCCAGGTAGGCGGATATACGGGTTCCGCACTATTCTCTGGCGGTCGAAGTTCTCGAAATGGATTTAAGCGCCTTCAGCCGTGAGCTTTAAAGATTTTCCCATTCTCCGGATTCTCAATCTCGTAATCTACGCCATATAGAGTAAAACTACCTTGACCGATGAGGGCAGTCCACCTAAACGAGAGTTTTCTGAAAAATGTCTGGGGATAAGTGTACAAAATACCTTTTGGTGAGGTTCAAGAGTTTTCCTTACAATGTTCTTATCATGGAATAGCTTGAGCCTCTTTTTTGTACTCGATGAGTAGCTCTGTCTGATTGCATACCTCAATTCCATCAAGCTCGTTCATCTACAATGGTCTACGTTTACCTACGACGTGTCAATAATAGTTTTAATGGCCCCGATATGCCTATGTTCCATTTTCCAGTGGAATGACAGGCCTTTCATAACTATCACAGATAGGGAACACCATACCAAGAATAGATCTTAAATGCGTGGTAAGCCCAAAAGGCGTCGAGTTGTTAAAGACCAATCCTTGTGATTTGGGGCGTATTTTCCAAAAATATATTTTTGATCTCCTATTGGCTAAATGACGGCTGACCTATTAGTTACACCGGAGGTGTCAAGCCAGTAGGCTTTTGTGGGGGACTCCATACTTTTCAACAAATTCTCAGGGACGTTACAAAAATGGAGCCCACCATCACTAATGATTGCACGAGGCATTCTAAAGCGAGAAAAAAATATGTTCTTTCAAAAATTTCAAAACAACCTTGTGGTCATTAGTTCTCATTGGAATGGCCTCCACCCACTTAGAAACATAATCAACTGCCAATAAAATGTAAAGTACCCACAAGGGGAGAAAAGGGCCCCATGAGTCGCCCAATAGAAGATCTCAATGATTAAAATATCAGTAAGAGGCATCATGTTTCTTTTTGTGACCCCTCCTAATTGTTGGCACCGAGAACAGGTTTTGCAAAAATCAAAGCAGTCTTTAAAAAGAGTGGGCCAATAAAAACCGGCTTGCAGGATTTTGTCCACCGTTTTTCTTGCAAAAAAATGCCCTCCATAAGCTTCTAAGTGGCAGAAGGTGAGTACCCATATTTGATCGTCATTGGATACACCTTCCTCATCGATTGATCAGGACGATATTTAAACATTATGGGTCGTCAAAAATTGAAGTATTCTTTTATGTCCACCCAAAAATTTCACTCTTTTGTTGAGGAGGTCCATTGGGGTGGAATATGTCACGTCACTGAATAGTTACTATGTCCGCTTCACCATCAGGCGGTGGCGAGAAAAAAAGTTGCTCATCATACGGAAAGTGTAGCCTATGGGTGAGCCACTTCAAAGTGGTCACTTAGGAACTAGCAAAGGCAATTGGTCATCTACCACATTCTCAACTCCCTTATTATCCTTGATAGTCAAGTTAAATTCTTGACATAGTAGAATCCACCTAGTCAAACGAGGCTTAGTATCCTGCTTAGAGAGCAAGTACTTCAATGCTGCATGATATGTGAAAATGGTTACAAGAGACCTTACAATGTACGACTTGAACTTTTCCAGGGCAAAGACGACAACCAAGAACTCTTTTTTAGTAGTTGTGTAATTAGATTGAGCGGAATCTAAAGTCTTGCTGGCATAGTAGATCACAAAAGCTTTTTTATCTTCCTTTTGCCCCAAAACAACCCCTATGACATAATCACTAGCATCACACATGATCTCAAAAGGGAGTTCCCAATTAGGAGATCGCATGATACGGAGGAACCTGCTTTCTAGATTTCAATTTATCAAAGGCTCCCTCACAAGCCTGTGACCATGCAAAGGTGACGTCCTTGGCAAGCAAATTGCACAAAGGACTGGCTATGGCACTAAAATATCTTATGAATCTCTATATAAAATCCACTTGACCTAAAGGCAGTCGTCATATCTTTACTTTGCTTAGGGAATTGCATTAAAGTTGGAGATCAACTAAACTTTGGCTTTATCCACCTCTATTCCTTCTTTCGACACTATCTGTCCTAGCACAATCCCTTGTGTCACCATGAAGTGATACTTCGCCCAATTCAGCACTAAATTATTCTCCTGACACCTCTTAAATACCCTCTATAAATTCTCCAGGCATCCCTCATATGAATCTCAAAAAATAGAGAAATCGTCCATGAAAATCTCCAAAATGTGTTCTTGTATTCTCTAAAATCTCCAAAATCTCATATGATGCAGATGTATTTACACATAATTCATGTATTCTTGTTCCTCTATGAATCTACTTTACTTAGAAATTGGAATCATTCCAATTGAATCATCCAAACTAAAGTTATGGCATTTCATTTACTTAAACTAGTGATTTACCCAAATATTACTACACTAGGGTCAGTTTGTAATACTCATTTTTGAGGTGTCTTAACTTCATATTTGACACTAGTTCTTTATGCTCCCTTGAAGCTAAGGTGCTAAGGGTTCTTCTCCATCTAAAATCACTTTAAATCGAACAGAAACTCAGATTATATGCTAAACAACCAGGCCTCTTATGCTTCAAGCCCGAAGCATAAATTGGCTTGAACATAGCCCCAATGTGAGCGACTTTTTGGGCCACATAGAATCATAATTTGAAGGTAACTATTTCAAGATGTTTTGTTCACCTTGAAGTTTAGTTTAACCAGCCACTTGAATCACTCAAATCGTATAATAAATGACCACGTTATGACGAAAATACTGTGGTCCAAAATAGAGCTTATTAAGATAAAATCTTAGAGTCTGGTTAATGAATTCCTTATGGTACTGGTACACCTTGAAATTTCCCATAAATGGTGGTTTTTCTCCCCTTTTTCCATATTTTTCCACCCACACCAACTCAATAATCAATACACACTTCAAAACCACTCCATATTCATCTTATAACCTCTATTCTACTCAAATCACCTTTCAATACATATCTTTCTTCAAAACCTTTCATGAATTACTGCCAAAACAACTCTAATATGGGTCATAACCCATACACAAACAAAACACAAAGATTAGTTAGGGTTTGTTCTAAACCCTAACTCAATTATGCAGACAACCATGAATCCAGCCTTGGGGAGGGATTCCATGCTCTGATTCCATATGAAATTCATTCTGGGTTGAGTTTCTTGCAGCCCATAACCCACCCAAACATGTATCCATGAAATCCAAGTCATCCATACTCAATGTTAGATTCCATACCTTTTTGCTCTTCCTTTCTTGTTCTCTTCTCTTCTTCTTCTCTTCCTCTTCCTCTTCTTCTCTCTTTTCCTCTTATCTTCTCTTGTCTACGTTTTTGGTCTCTCAAAAATGAGAGGCCAATTGCTCTTTTATCATATTTTTTGAGTTAAAGGCCATGTTTGGCCAAGATAAATAAAACATTTTTGGTTTTTAAGTCTCTCTAATTGCCACTTAGAGTATCATAAGCCATTTTTTGAACAATATGTAACCTAACTTGGTGACATTTCAGTATAGGGCCATTTTTGGCCTTTCATTTTATCTCTTACCTCTCTTTCTTTCTCTCGCTTTCTAAGCAACCAAACACACCATGAGGTAACTAACAAAGGATGTTTGGCTAAAACCTCGAGCAACGAAGAGGAGGTTGCTAGGTAGGTTGATATGTTTGCAGGTGATCCTCTGTATTTACGAAGCAAATGCGAGAGAGTAGTTATGTTCAAACTTTTCAAAACTAGGTTTAAAACCTATTTGATGTACTTTCTGCAGTCGCGACAAGATTTTAGGGTTGTGTTTTTTTAAAGTCACTAGATACATTGACATCATTAGTTGTCATTCACGATCCGTGCGTAGGTTAAATGCTGAATTTCAACTTCTGGGACATTAAATGCTCAGTAAATGCTATGTTTAAAGAGAAATGAAAAGTAATAAGGGTTAGTTTTAGAGTTAACAAAGATCCGGTTTGGAAGTATTATGGTCATCTTCCTAATGCGAGAGAAATAACTTGAGACACCTTTACCTTCATCATACCAAGCTAAGGCTTTAAACTTTGGACTTTGCTTTTTACATCTTGTTTCAAATACAGCTAGTTAAGCATAAGTGAAAACAACCACTATTTTTATACAAATCCAAAATCCAAACAAAATCCTCATCATTATGAATCACCTGTCTATGGGGGCAAGAATTCTTCAATCCTAAAATTTGGGTGTGAAGTACGAAAAAGGAAAAATACCCAAATCTTATAAAGAAAGTATATCTTACAAGTAATTGATTAGAAACATGAATCGAAAATGAACATTAACCTCTAATCAGTGAAAAGTATGGTTAAGGGAGAAATCCAAACTATACTACGTTGCATCTTTGTGAGCTTCGATTTTCCAACTTTTAAGTTTAAGCTATGGTCGATATACATTACGAAAATTGATTATTACTCATTGATCACAGTTCCGGTTTTTGTAATAAGCTCAATGAACTCTCAAACCCGTAGTACATTAATATTTATTTTCATGTATATTAAAGAAATCAATCTATGATTAAATTTTTTAGTCCTCTCATCATTCTAACTATGGAGTTCAAATAGTAATGATCTTGAGTGGTTGGGGTAGTTAGTCTTTTTATTTATCATCATTCCTCGTGGGAACGATATCAGGACTTAAAACATCAACTTTTATTACTTGTACGATATGTGCACTCGCAATGATCAAGACCAAACTCAAATTTTTATGAATCAATTTTACAAAAAGAACAAATCCATCTTTTCATATATCTATATATATATATAATCTGGTTTAACAAGTTTTTAGCGTAGTTACCGAGGAATAGATAATATTCCTTGGCAATAGTGTCATAAATATGTATATATACATATTTGGTCTTAACAAGTTTTTGGCGTCATTGGCCAGGGAATCGAATGATGAATTTAAATATCAATATTCTAACCATAAAGGGAATTACTAATTTGGAAAATTTTCTTTCTTTTTCTTTATTTTATCATAAATTTCAAAAAATCATAGCAGTTTAATAAGCGTGGCGATTATCACTCACGAGACCTCTTTTGAGCTTAAATGCACAGAAAATCAGAAGCGGATCTCATTGCCTCTAGATATAAAATTAATGAGAACAAAAATTTGAAGAAGATCACAAGTGCGGAATCAGTATGGCAAATCAAAGAGAGAGAAGAGCGTAAGCTATTCTAAAGAAGAATAAAATGAGAGGAGACATAGAGGCCTAATACTATAGAGGGACTTTTGGAGCTGTTATTCAATAAGTGCTTTACTATAAGAATGACCCGACCATAAAGAAGTCAGCAATTTCCAAGCTGAAATGACATTAATTACTGTAAGTACTGATAGCACTAATTTACTAGTCGTGCTTCTAAAGATCCCAATGAGATTATGGGAAGATTCATGAGGATGGCCAATACGGTCAAATTAAATGGGGTGAGACCAGAAGTGATCAAGCTGCAACTATTCCCTTTTTTACTGAGAGATGTGGTAGCAACTTGGTTTGCGTCATTGCCAATTGGAACGATAAACACTTAGGAAGAGTTGTTGGAAACATATGTGAATGAGATTCTTCCTCGATACGGCGTTTGGATGAATAGGAGATTGTAGTATTCAAGCGGTGGGAGGATGAAATCTCTAACAACGAATGGTTTTAGAGACTACTGAAAGATCATCACTATTGCATAGGATAGACTTGACTTCTCGATGGATATTTTTATCATGCTATGAATTATGCCTCAGTACTAATCGATGCATCTTTGTTAGAAAAGCGTAGATGAGGCATGAACCTGATTGAAAACCTTTAAGTTAGCTATAAAGTTCCTATCACAGAGCATCAGGAGTAGGCGAGGGAAGTGGTTTAATCGAGGTTAATCGTATGACTGCTATAGAAGAAAAGTTGGATGCAGTGATGAACAAACACTTCAGAAAACAAGCTGAAGAAGAATGCACACAACACTAGAAAGTGGGGGTTAGATGGAGGGCAAAGAAACAGTCTTTGAAGGACCAAACCATGAGGGAGGTTCACTTGGGATTGGGGAGGATCAGGGATGCTGGCCTTTTGAAATAGACCTCACTTTTAAGCCCCAACCTCGCGGCTACCCACTTGCATGCTCGACACTCAGAACTGGCGAGAATTTGTCCTTGGTGGAGAGCACAAGAAGATTAAAGACCCTGGGCCGAGAATATGCAACAATATCTGTGACTCACAAGGGTTCACGACAACAAAATCGATGTTAGTAGCAAGTAGGATAGAAGTAGAATATCGTGAGATGATATTAAATTTCAGCACGAGAATCAAAATGCTTCAGCATAATGGGGGAAAACAAAATTTGCTAAACATACATGAATAGAAGTTTCAGGCTAGTAGCGTCGAGAAGCATACAGGCGTCTTGGTCGACACTAGCCTCTTTGAAAATGTCTGGAGACTAGGTGGGGCGGTGGCTCCCAACTATGCAAAATCTAAATCCAAGGACTCACATTTCCAAGTGACAAGGAAGAATCAAAGACATCGTAGCCAACTCTAAGTGGCGAAGGCTGGAAGAAAATGGTTGAAAGAGACATTGAGGAAGAGAGAAATATCTGAAAGTGGAGGAAAATTTAAGCGACACATCTAAAAACTACGGGGAAGAGAAAACGATCAAAGAAAATCTGGGGAAAATAAAGATTCAAAGCTTACTGACCCCTAGGGTTCCATTCCCTCAAATGTTGTGAAGGGAAAATCTAAGAAGCAATTCTCTAGATTCTTAAGTATATTTGAATGAGATCGACATTCCTTTCTCATAAGCATTTACTCGAATGCCTCATTATACCAAAATTTATGAAGGGATATTGGCTTGAAGAAAAAAAGAAAATTACTAATAAGGAATAAGTGAGCTAAACAGCGCCAGTGCGATCATTACAAAAGTCTTTTTATCGGATAAAATGTGGATCAGACGGCTGTATACCGAAAAATTGGGCCTTAGTGATATGGGGCTCTTGCATGTGATTACGACGCTAGTATCAACTTACGATGCCTTGTGTGTTGCTAAAAAGACTAAGTTTGGGGAGCTTGCTCATAACCATGACACGATTAGTACCCAGTGCTGTACACAGAGTCCCATTTGAATGGGTTTTGAGTGCTTTTTGGCGTTACTAGTAATCCTGCTCAATTAAACTGAATTGACGTAATGCGGTCAGATTAATCTAATTTTGTTTGAGGTTTTTGGTAGTTTGCAAGTTTTGAGGAACCTCATGCATCATATGAGCTGCATCGTGGTGTGATGTTTATCTTGAGTTAAGGCGCAGATTCTTGGCGTTTCATCAGCTGGGATGAAGGAAATATGTCAAGGCTGGAAAGGAAGAAATGCAGTGATTGAATGAGAAGCAATGAAGGAGGATCGGGAATTTACTATCAGCATAAGCGCGAGAATTTTATGAGATTGCAAAAAAGTTCGCAATGGCGCAAGATTTTAAATCCTAGTAAAGAATAAGCTATCATCAGCCGAAAAGAATGCGTGCACTTGCAAGTCTTTGAGATTTTCTCCATGATTTTCAGCTATGATAGCGAGGAATTTTTAGCTATGATAGCGAAATTTACTATCACATGCGAAAATGCTTTACCCTATTTGTGATCAAGCGACCCCGTTTTGTGTAATTCCCATTTTGCCCTCAATGTAATCATATTATTTTGGTTATTTTGGTATTTTTACAGATCTCTTGTAAGACTGCCCATAAGCCACTTTATAACATTTTGTAACCCTAACTTTTAATCAACTTGGAATCCACGCAGTTTTTACAGCCCCTGTTTTAGGTTTACAGTTTTCTCTCTTCTCTCTCCTCTTTCTCTCATTTTCTTGGCTGCCAAACACACCCTTTGAGGATGACAACTCAAAGGATGTTTGGCTAGTTTCAAAACCTTGGAAGAGAGGGGTTTCAGTTAGTTAATGGTGGTTTTCAGTGTTCCTCTATTTTAAACGGAGTTGTGTACGCATTTATGTGTTTCAAACTTTCCAAACTAGGGTTTAATGCTATTTAATGTATTTATTTGGTCGATACTTGGCATGCTTCAGGGTTCAATGTATTCTTAATGGTAGATACTTGTGATCATTAGATGTCATATGAACCCTTTGAAATTATGTTAAATGTTGTATTTTGCTTCTTTGAAACATTAAGCTCGATCGATCTTTAGTTCAATAAGATCTTTTAAGGGTTGGTTTTAAAGCTAAACAAAATCAGTTTTAGCATTGACTATATGTCGTTATACTAATGCGAGAAATAACTTGAGACCTTATAACCTCACCATTTTGGGAAATATAATCTGAATCATTTTGTAGATGAAAACCCATCCCAGCATTGGAAGGCCTAGACACTATCTTTGCGAGTAGCTGCCGACTACGGAGTAGGAAAAATAGGAAACAAATTTTGTTGATTACGAATCACTACATTGTGCCTGCGAATCAATGGCGGATTCTTAGGATGAATTGCGAACTACGGATGATGAGTTGATGCGTACTTGTAATCACTCATGCAGTATTGGTGACATACCAACCCTTTTTGATTTTGTTTGAAAGAATTCAAGTTTTCTTTACTTTCGATAGTCCTTTCTTTAGTGTTTTTATCATTCTGAGTCATTTAATTGTTCCAGCTAACACTAATCTTTTGGCGAGCCTTGTTTTGTTCTTTGATTTGTCGTTTGTGTTCGAGGTGTTTGCCATCCTGCGGGATAAGTATATCAGGTAGGCGAGAGTTTGTACGGCGATCGAGAGGTTGTGAAGTTAGTGTGCCACGGTGAGCGCAAATGGATCCTGCACGAGGAGCAGCGAGTCGACAGCGGCTCTGCGAATCCGGCGGCATACGGTATTGAGGGACCACATATACCCTCTAGGGTGAGTGCCATCTGCGTCACCACCACTGAGGATGTGGTGAGACCACTATGCGGTGCCTGACCCACATTTCATGGTATGGAAAATGAAAATCATACACCCAATACGAGTTTTGAGAGTGTGCATAACTTTAGGAGGGTGCCTTGAGTAGTTTATTGAAGTGAAGGCATTCCAGTGGCGCCCTGAGGACAAAGCAATGTGTATTTCAATGAGACGAGTCAATACAAGTGGGTAGGCTGGCGAAATTCTTGTGGCAGTGCTCCGCAGAGACCCCGATAATTTGAAGAGCGAATCTGCTTGTTTGCGCCCGTGAAATAGAAGTTTTTATCAGTGTTGGGAGAGATTCATAGAGACCATCAACACATGTCCACACCATGGTTTTGATACATGGATGCTAGTGAATCATTTTTATAATGGTATGTCTCTAGCCATGAAGCAACTGCTAGAAACCATGTGTGGAGAGTGACCCCCAAGGAGCAACACAGGATGGGCCATGAATTTTAAAATTTATCTGTGAAACCTCAGCATGGGATAGACAGAATCGAGGAAGGCTGAAAGAATGAAGGCCTTCGACCCGCGAGGGAGGCATTTATGCACTTTCAGAAGACACGGAGATGAAAGAAGAAGCTTACCACTTTGACCAAGTTGGAGGGTGAAATGAGCTTCGGCAATCGGCGATGAAATGAGTTGCTTTGCATCTCAAACTAGCTTGGTATTTTGGTGTGTTCAAATGGCTGCAGAGTAACATCGGTGTTCCTTCAATAAGACACTTAATCAAGACATGCCATGTCTTAGGTCAAAGAATAATCCACTACTAATGCTCAGTATTGACCACTATAACCTGTTGGAAATCATCTGAACACTGTATGCCCCTGGAGCTGTGGCAGTTTGCTCATAATGATTGTGGTAGCCTTCATATTCTCTGTTGAGGCAATTGTTAAGCAAATTAGTAGGCATGTTTGTGGAAGAACGGAAGATTATTGAATGTTAATGTCAGAAGAAAATTAGAGGCGAGTCGAACTGCTCAGCAAAGAAATTGGACATTAACAGTTTTGAGATTTGGGTTGTCTAGCCAGCGGCGGGGACTGAAAGGAAACTTCCTTCGGACCACGGCCAAAGCCACACAGGAATGCATGAATAGGCTCGGCCCGGAGTGATCCCAGTGCAATAATTGATGAAGTGGCGGTGGTGACTGAAGTGGTAAGGCGGAGACCGGCGGTCGGGACCCGGCCCAACTTGACTCCCATTGGTTGATCAGCGGAGGAAGAATGATGGCCAAAAGGGAAGGGTGAGGGTCATTGCTGCCCCTTATTTCAAATAGGCGCGCCGAGAAAGAAAAATTCGATCCAATCAGGCAACTAAAATTTTTAAGTGTGCGGAAGTGAAAGTTAACATTCATCTCCTTGACATGTTGAGCAAGTCCCCACATATGCAATTTTGGGGAAGGACTTGTAATAGGTAAAAGGAAGCTGATGTGAATAAAGGCCTTTTGGTGACGAGTGAGTGCTATCATTAATTAAACTAGAAGTGAAAAATACTGGACAGGATGTCCGAAACTTGATCTCGGTTAATATGGACGTGGTGTAAAAGCATTGTGAGACTTGGGTACAGTGTGAACCTCTTATGATACTCCATCATAAGCAACTTGGTTTGGAGAAGCTGAAGCGTTCCATCACCATCTCTGGCGAGTGAGTCTGATAAATCTGAAGGGAACCGTGAGGATGTTTTGTCTGAGTTGACAAATTCTCTTATCGGTGATTTTAATAAGTGCCAACTGACCAGTTATGATGGGAGCGATCATGTACCCGTCATATTGGGAAGGCCATTCTTAGCTTCTTCAAATACATAATAGCTTGTAAGAATGGGTTATCTGACTCGTTTAGAGTATGGCTTTTCAGAACTTCAGTATCTTCCATTTCAGACAAAGATATCAACCCGATGGAGGGCAGCTGTGAAAGAAGTCTTCATAATAGATATAATTCTTGAGAGCAGGACAGTGAAGCAGTGATGCCCGAGAGATGTATTAACAGGAGTTATTTGGGAGTGCCTTGGCGAAGCGGCGAATCTCGTGCATGAGCTGATGCGACGGTCTTTGGAAAAGAAAATAGAAATTCTGCCTTTGTCGGTGAAGATCGAAGGAACCTCGCGATTAGGCCTGAACCTACCGTTCAAATTAAATATGCATTTACGGAAAACAGCGATTAATCATTGTAATATCATCTCTGACCACTTCACGAAGAGCATATTTCTTGCACCTCCTCAAAATGAGCAAACAACTTTAGATTTGATTTATGATTTAAAGGCATAAACCTGACAATGCACCCATGCATTTGTTTAGAAGAAGATATAGCGTTAGGTAGCCTGAAGGAAGTTGAATCCCCACTTGTAGGAGGTAGTTACGCATTGAAGTCTTTGAAATGCGCATCACATTGTATTTTATCCTCGATAGCACTGGGTAAGGCAATGGTGGTCTTGAGTCGAGGTGACCATGAGAAAAAAGTAATGCGAAGGAATTGTCTGCGGGCTTACCACCGAGTTGGAGGGTATGCATAGACTATAGGAGCTCGATGATAACAAGAAAGATCATATTGCCCTTCATTGATGACTTCGAGAGAGTTTCTTGACACATTCTGTGCTTTTGGATGGCTATTAGGGATGCTGGATAGAGATTGAGAAGATCGGAAAAGACCACCTTTACTTGCCCGTTTGGAACTTATGCTTCACGGGGAGGACCTGCTTTTGGTCGCACAGCGCCCCTGCCACGCTTCGAGAAGATGCGTGCTTAGTATGTTGTGATATGGTGGAGGCGCATGTGGAAGTATATGGGTGACATCTTTACGTATCTGGTGATTTTGAAGATAATAGAATAATCTTGGTATCTTTGCAAGGTGTATTGAAAAGAACACGGTGCTTACTTTGGAGAAATGCGTTTTATGGTGAACCCGAGGTTATGCGAGGCATGTTATTTCAGCCCGAGGGAATAGAAGTTAATGGTAGTGAGCTATTTTCAAATTGTCATCTCAATAAATAAAATGATTAAACGTTCCTTAAATGCTTGGAGCTCTGAGAAGATTCATTAAGGACTTTCGAAGATTACTAAACCCCTTTATAGGCTGCTGAAGATTCTAAATTTGTTTGGTAAAAGAATGTCGGAGAGCTTTAGAAAAGAAGCGAAAGTCTCACATTCCCTTGCCTGATAATCTGACACCAATTGGCGGTTCTTATTTTGAAGGGTGATGTGTGATCTGAAATGATCTTGCTATTATGGAAGCGTTCTTGGCTTTTGAAGAAAATACGGAAAACCTCATGTGATCACAGTATGCAAAACCAAAACCTTGAATGAAGCCTGAGGAATTATTCTACTAGAGAAAGAATTGTTGGTAGTGGTCTATGCCTTAGACAAATTTCGAGCTATATTTGGTTGAGTCACATTATAGTCATTTTACAGTCATTAAAGCTTTGAAATGTCTCTGACTCTCAAAGCAAAATGTAAGGCGGAGCTTGTATCGATGGGTTCTTGCAGCGAGGCCCAACTTGGAGTGGGATAAAGGGGGTAGAGATGTTGTGGCGGACCATCTTCTGGGTGCTGATAGCCATGAACTCATAGCCCGCCCGTCTGATGAAGATTTCTGAATAATCTTTAACAGTTGGAGAAAGTTCCTAGTATGCTCACATTGCCAATTTCCTCATGTGAGGAGAATCATCGATTGGAAACGGGATAGGAAGTATTTCTTGGAAAAGATCCATTCATATTATTGGGAAGAGCCCTTCTTGTTTAAATATTGTGCATGTAAGATAATCAGGAAGTGTGTGCCTGAAGAATAATAACCAGGGGTCTAAGCCGCCAGTGCGAGTGCTTGTGGTGGTCACTTTGGCTGAAGACAACAATGAAGGTCTTTGCTGATGCGGTTTCTACTAGCCTTCCTTGTTTAAGAAGCACCAAATGTCTTAGAATGTGACGGATGCGAAGGCAGGAAGTGTCTCGTAGGTCGTATAATGCCCACGAACCCGATTTTAGTGGTCGGTATTTGATGTTTGAGGCTTGATTTCATGGGACCTTTCCCCGTCTTATGGTCATACATACATATTGGTGGAGTAGACTATGTGTCCCGAATGGGTTGAAGCGATCCTGAAACCAATACCACGGTGTGGTACTGAGTGTGAATCGAATATCTTTTCTAGGTTCGGGGTGCAGCCATTATTAGTGATGGGGTTCACATTTACGCAACAAACCTTTCGAAAACCTCATGGCTAAATGACAATTACTTCAAAGTGGCTGCAGTTACCATCCTCGAGCAGTGGTCAGTAGAGCTTGCGACGAGGGAGGTGAGACCGTTAATGAAGGCGGTGAGCAATGACGAAAAAGATTGGTCCCTCAATTTCTTGATTCACTGGAGCTGCAATGACTTTCCAAAACGATTATTGGAATGTCCCGCTTATCGGTTAGTATATGGCAAACTGTCATCTTAGTGAAATCGATTATAAAGCACGGTGAAGCGTCGAGGCGAACATGGATTTAAGCAGGGTCGGGCTCAAAAGATTCCTTGATCTTAACTAGTTGGAGGAAAGATGAAATGATGCCTACTTGAACTGGAAGATTGCAAAGGAAAAATCGAGAAAATGGCATGATCAAATGATAACTTGCAAAAATTTGAACATGGGGGACCAAGTCCTCCTGTATGATTCGAACTCCATCATTTACCGAGGCGAGCTGAGTCGATGACGAGCCCGTTCATCGTTGACAAGCGTACCCAATGGTTGGTGGAGCTTACTCGTCCAAATGATAATAGGGTGATCGAGATAATGGACGAGAGGGTGAAGCTATGTTTGTACGACGAGCCAAGTAATCGGGAGAAATTCTCCATCTGGACCCTCCTTGAGACCCATAGGCCACGTATTTACAGAGTGGCTCATGATGTCAGCCAACCAACATTTTAATTGCTTAGTTTTTCTTAAGTTTCTATTTTGTTAAAAATCTTACGGCAATCAGTTGAGTGGAATGTTTTTCTTTGTGTTGGTAGGTGTAGTGAAATCATCCACTTCGCAATGACACCCTCGGCTGCGAGGCAGGGATGATCTTTCTTGCCACCAGTTGAGGGGGTACCATTCATCCTCAGCTTTTGATTCCCATCTTCAGGGCGATCTGTGTTGAAATTAATGTTCATACTTTTGTTTTTTGTTTTACTGGTTTTGCATGCCTTGCAGAGCCAAGATTTGTTTGATAAAATTGAGGTTGTTGTTTGCACCTATAGTTTTGTGTTTATGCTCTTACCTTTAGATGAAGAATTGAATCCCTGTATGCTACCATAATGTTAGAACAATTCCATGCATGATTAAGTTTTTGGTCGATTGAAGTTCTAGTGTATTCAACCTATTACATCCGCCTTTAGCGAATCACCACCAGTGCACATGGAGTTTGTTTAAATGGGTTAAGAAGGCTATACCTCTTTTACTTTATGAAAACCAGGCCTTAGTCGTTGACCGACCCATAATAGGTTGTTTGCCCACAAATGCGAGAATAATGAAGTCTTCAGGCCCAGAAAAAAAGAAAGAAGAAAGCAAAAAAAGAAAAAGAAAGAAGAAAAAGAATTGAAAGCCCGAGTGACACTTGCCTTGAAACAGAACACGGTCCAGAGAGGGTATATGGCGAAAGCCTTTAAAGCCCGGTGCCCTAAACCTTCACTGGTTGGGAGTCATCGACTTTGTGTTCGTTACACAGGTGGATGGGTAGAGTTTAGTGAATTGTAGGTTCTTAATTCTTGAAATAATTTGAAGTCCGGGGTGAAGCTTGAAGAGTTTGTGGTCGGTAGATCCTTTTGACTTGATGCCCTAAACCTTAATTGGTTGGGAGTCATCGGTGGACCCCCGTTACACGGACTTTGGTGAAGTCGAGTTTTCGGCATTGCACCACACAATACAAATCAAAGTAGAAATAAAGTGTAGCTGAATCTGTTTAGATTGGTCATCAATTTGGAGTCTGGTAGTAGCTTGGTTGGGGGAGAATAGCTTTGCGGCTTCTTTGGTTCAAGCGGTTACCTTAAAACGCCAGATTTTAGTAAGGTTTAGGTTGACTTCCTTGGAATTGATCTTTGCTGCGAAACTTGTTCCTATGGAAGTGTTCTCGTGATGGTTTTGTACGAGTCACAAAATTTTCAAACTAAGGTATGCCTCGCGGCACACACACTTTTGTATAGCATACTCTTTTCTTAAAAGCATAGCATACCATAGATGTACCAGCAGTGTAAAAAGACTATGGCAGTGTCGGTTGAGGGATGTGATTAGTATCCAAAAAGTGCTATATTGAGTCCTATTTAAGATCGGTTTTGAGGTGCTGCGTGCTAATCATGATAGTCGCCGGTGGAAGTCAGATTAATCTTGCTCATTTTGTTTCAAGGTTGTTTTAGTAGTTTTGCGGAGTTTGGGAACACCAGTAAATAATATCAAGCTTGGCATCGTAGTTGTTATGTTTTATGATGAGTTCGTATGAATTCTCGGTGATTTCATCAGCGGGATGAAGAAATGCCCAGTGGAAAGGAAGAAATGCAAAGGCGATTGGTGCGGGAAGCGTGCGGGAGGATCGAAATTTTCTTGTGTAGAAAATTTTAGCAAGGATTCTGCGAAAATTTTGCAATATTGCTTGAAAATTTAAGCAATCTAGCCGAAAAATTTGCTATGTGAGATTTTTGATATGATAGCGAGGCCCCCGTATCTGCTGAGGTATTATATGAAATTTTGAATTTTCCATATGCCTCAGTTTTCTCTATGATGTGAAAATTCATTGTGCGTAAGCGAAAATCTTGCCCATAACTTTAATGATCAACGACCAGTTTTACATAATTTTCATTTTACTTTTAAATGTAATCATATTATTTTGGTTATTTTGGTAATTTTACATCTCTTATATAAGGTATATAAATGCTTTATAACATTTTGTAACCACTGACACAATCGACTTGGAATCGCGCCAGTTTTCCGCATTGTTTTAGGTTTAAAGTTTTTCTCTCTTCTCTCCTCATCTTTCTCTGTTTTCTCGGCTGCGAACACACCCTTTGAGGATGATGACTCAAAGGATGTTTATTAAATCAAGAGAGGAGGTTGATAGGTTGGTTAATGGTGGTTTGCAGTTGTTCCTCTGTTTTAAATCGAGCAGGTACTACATGTTTGTGTTTCAAACTTTCCAAACTAGGTTTTAATTATATTTAATGTATTTTCCTTGGTCAATACTTGTCATTCTTTAGGGTTCAGTGTATTCTTAATAGTGATACAACGGCATTCGATAGATATTCTGAGCCAGAATTAGGTTAAATCTTTAGCCTTCCTTCTTTGAAACATTAAATACTTAAGTAAATGCTTTGGTTGAAAATAGGGATGCTTTTAAGGAGTTGGTTTTTAAAAAAGCTAAGCAAAGATCACATTTTGCGATGACTATATGTCATTTTCCATAATGAAGAAATAACAGAGACACCTTTATAGCCTCGGTATACCCGTCTAGTTACCAGTTTTAGGTCTCACCACACACCTTAATTTAAAGCGCCCTCGATTAACTATTGGCAAACAACACCCACACTTTAATGCGAATCGAAAATCAAAATGACCTCGCCTTTTGAAACATGATACAAATCATTTGTACAGATGAAAACCCATCTTGTGTTTGACCACTAGGCTATTTATCTTGCGTTAAAGCATTCTGTGATGGGAGGAAAAATAGCGACAAATTTTGTTGTTTCGGATCACCTACAGTAGCTGAATCACATGACCTTGCAAATGGTAAGAGCAGAACATTGGCCGTCAGGGCATTTTAAAAGATTTGTTGATCAAAGTGGGAAAATTCATTTTCTCAGTGGACTTTGTAGTCATTGATATAGAGGAAGACAAACAAGTCCCACTGGTGTTAGGAAGACCTTTCTTAGCAACAGGAGCAACTTTGATCAATGTGAAGAAAGGAGAATTAACTCTCAGGGTTGGAGATGAAGTAGCGCACTTCAATCTCAATCACAGTTTGAAACATCCTGAACTAAGTACTATTAATTGTGAAATTATAGAAATAAAAATTCCCATCAGTTCTGAACTAATTAATGATTATAATTTTTAGAGTTCAATAAATGAGAATGAGGTGAATTTCCAGTATCTTGAGCATCTTGAAGTTGAGTTTTTGGACTACAATGTTAAATTGAAAAAGCCAGTACTCAAGGTTGAAGAAAATAATATAGAAAAATCCAGCAGTTATATAGAGGAAGTTGCTAAAGTAAAAAAAAAGTTCAGAGGTTTTAATTCTAAAATAATTGCCTGAATATTCGAAGTATGCTTTCTTGAAACAAGAAAAAGGAAAACCAGTCATTATTTCAGCTGGATTGACTAAGCTTGAAGAACAAAAACTACTGGAGATTCTCACAAAATATAAAGAAGCAATAGCTTGGTACATAGAATATCTAAAAAGAATTAGTCCTTCTATCTGTATGCATGAGATCCTGTTGGAGGAGAATGATAAAACCTCTATAGAACATCAGAGAAGGCTGAATCTAGTAATGAAAGAAGTAGCCTGAAAAGAAGTTCTTAAATGGCTAAATGTAGGCTTCATATATGCAATCTAGACAGCCCTTGGGTGAGCCCAATTCATGTGGTTCAAAAGAAGAGAGGATTCAATGTGATTAGAAATGAGAATAATGAATTGATTCCTACAAGAACTATGACAGGATGGAGATTGTGTATAGACTATAGAAAACTAAACACTGCTATCAAAAAGGACCATTATCCTCTACCTTTCATTGACCAAATGTTTGAAAGGTTAGCAGGGCACTCTCATTACTGTTTTCTTGATGGATACGGTTATACTTGATTACGATAACCACAGAGGATCGATGAAAACTACATTTACATGTCCTTATGGCACCTTTACTTTTAGAAGGATTCCTTTTGGATTATGTAATGCTCTTGCCACCCTTTAAAGATGTATGATGTCTATGTTTTCTGATTTAGTGGAAGACGCTATGGAAATCTTTATCCATGACTTCTTAGTAAATGGATCCAGTTTTGAGAATTGTTTGGAAAATTTAGAAATAGTCTTCAGAGGTGTTAAGACAAAAATCTAGAATTAAATTGAGAAAATGTCATTTTATGGTAACATAAGGTATTGTCTTGGGACAAGATCTGCGGAAGTGGGTGGAAGTAGACGAGCAAAAGTTTACATTATAAAAACTCTCGTACCACCTGCGATCGAGGGGATAAGTTTCCTTAGACATCTTTGGTTTCACAAAGATTGATAAGGACTTCTCGAAAAGTCTCTAAGCCATTACGTGAACTCTTGAAAAAGATGAAATTTTGATTTTGATGAATCATGAAAATGCGCATTTGATGAATCAAATCAGTTAGTGGCTTGGCTCCCATCATGTTGACATCGACTAGAGCGATGATTAGCAAGTATGTGTAATGCACCGTGATTATACAATGTAGCAAGGTTGTATTAGGCGAGAAGCCGAAAAAGATATTGAGGCCATATCTCATGTCGACCAGGCCTTCGTGGGGTACGAGGACCTGCTCGCGCGAGATGGGAGTTAATAAGCGTGATGTTTCTTGTGAGTCGGGCCTTATATATTGGGGTCCCGTGTTATAATACACACTTGATCATCTTTGTAATTAAATATCACAATGGCCCGAAGGAGGCGAGCAAGGCGATCGGGATAGATGCTTGCTACTACGAGCTTGGTCACAGAGATCAGATAAGAAGGGTAGAGACAATGTGATAGCAGATCACTTGTTTAGATTTGAAAAGACTGCTGAAAAGGAAAAAGGAATAGAAATAGCAGAAAATTTTCCAGATGAGCAGCCATTTTTATTGTCAGTTCAAACACTTACGGCATGCTAAAATTGTCAGTGCCAGCATTGGAGTTGTGCCACTGAATTATTGGTAGAGAGAAAATTTATAGCGGTTGCGATTTTTACCTTTTAGGATTACCCTTTCTTTATAGAAGAGGGTAGATATGATCATAAGGAGATGTGTTCTAAAAGCAAACAAGGTGGTATTATGGAGAAATGTCGTGCGTCACCATATGGAGGACACTTTGGAGACATAACGACCTAATGGGAGATTGTCGATCGGGTTTATTAGCCTACTCTATTCAAATACTATTTTGATTGGGTAAAACATTGTGATAATTGTTTGAGAATGGGCAACATAAGTAGAAGAAGTAAATAACCTACTTGAGGAATTAAGTGGTGTGAATTTTTTTATGTTTGGGAATAAAGCTTCATGGGACCATTCCGACATCATTTAGTAATATATACATTTCTATTGTGGAATATGTATCCAAATGGATGGAAACATCATGTCGATCACATAATGATCATCCACGGTGGTTGGGTTTATCTGAAAAATATTTTGGCTTGAATTTAGGGCACCCAGAACAATCATTAGTAATAAGGGAATCCATTTTGGAAATAAAATTTTTACAAAACTCATGAGGAGATATGGAATTAGACATGTGATGGGTTTGGCTTATCACCCTCAGTCAAATGGGCAAGCAAAAATTTCCACTAGGGAAATAAAGAAAATTCTAGAGAAAATAGTAAATAAAAGCAGGAAAGATTGGTCTATAAAGCTAGATGATGCATTGTGGGCTTATAGAATTGCTTACAAAACTCCTATTGGAATGTCCCCATACAAAATTGTATTTGAAAACCTTGTTATCTCCCTTTAGATATGGAATAAAAATCTATGTGGGCCATCAAGAAATTGAATTTGGATTTTCAAGCTACCAAGGAAAAGTGATTACTCCAAATGAATGAACTGGAAGAATTGAGAAATGATGCTTATGACAATTCCATAATCTACAAAGAAAAGACCAAGAGGTGGCATGATAAAAAGATTCTAAGGAGGGAATTCAAAGCAGGAGAACAAGTCCTCTTAATTCAGCTCGAGCTATTTATAAGAGAGAGTGAAGTCAAGATTGGTGATTACCTACCGGTGGTAACAAGTACACCCTTTTGAGACGATAACTTGAAATTTGAATGCAGGTAGTAACATAAATGATCGAAAGCGGAAGCATTATCTTGGGAGAAAATATAAATGAAGTTGGAGCCAAATTTTTTAAAAAGGAAAAGAGTTTTGCTGAATAGAAGACGATGCACTAACAAGTGTTTAGCTAAGGACGTCGTGGCGAGCTTCTTGAGAAAACCCAGCTTGAGTTTTTAATTTTTGATAGGTTGATTTATGTAGTTAACCTTTATAAGTTTTAAGTTTTAGTTTCAATTTGCTAGAAGTGTATTGTGTGGAGTGACGATTTGCGATTTTTCGGGACAGGAAGCGAATTGGAGTAAGTTATAAGCACTTTCTGGCCCAAAATATGTAGAAGATTTTCTGAGGGGAATCTTATCTTGCCTCACGTTGTCCTTAATAATAATGCATAGTTGAAGTTTGAGGGAATGTAAAATTGCTTGAATGCATTATTGAATATCTTGATGAATGATATTGAGTGAAAAATGAGATTTATTGTTTATGCTTGAATTGAGATTGTTTGATGAAATATGTGTTCTCACAAGTATGAACTAAGAGGACAGGCTTTATTTCAAAATGTCATTTGAGTTGAATGTTGGAAAAAGAAAATGTGCAAAAATTTTGAGGTATAATAGAACACTGTCGCGATAGACAAAGTTATGTTGCGATGCCGTTTGAACTATGCTGCAACATTGGTTCTTTTTGTCGTGACAAAGAAAAATATAAAACCTCATCTAAGTGGTAGGAATCTATGTTGTGACATGTTTTCGTTTTGTCACGACAACAACACAAATGAACCTCGAAAAACATGTCGCGACATGATTTCACTATGTCGCGACATAAATCAACTGGAGCATAGACAAATTTATGTCACGACCACATTTTTTGCTCAGTCATGACAAAGAAATTCCCTAATCCAGAATTAAGTGAAAATTATATGTCACGACCCCAAATTAAAAAGGGCACAATTTTAGGTCAAAATATTGGTCACGAAAATTAATAAAAGCAAAACAAATCTCTGACCTATAAATAGAAAAAAATTAAAAACTAAAGGGTCATCTGCCTCATAACATTCAAACCATTCAGTCTTACGCCAGCGAATATCTCTCAGCTCCGTTTGGAGAGAGCCTTAAATCCACACAAACACTGCATCCGCGATGTACAGGCGAAGCGAGCATGGTTCGAACCTTATGAAAATCATGGAAGAGAATATCTTGAGTTGGAGAATGAAGCAGTTAAACCCACTGGGGCGATGGCGAGGCGAGGTGAAGAAATGGTGAGGTAAGCGAAGACGGCCAGGGCGGTGGAAGAATGCAGAAAAAGGAAAATGAAGCATATAGCGTTGAAAATAAGCTAGTAGTGGGTCTCGGATTTGTATGTCATTTGGAAGGACAACTGGTATAGGGCTGACTGGGAAGAAAGGTTTTATAGTGGATTCTCAATTCAAAGAGATTATCGAAGGCAAGGGATGACAACTCTTCTGTAAGCACAAATCTAGGGAATTTGTAGATGTAGTAAAGAGTTATGTCTGACATGGTGGGAATGAAGGATAAGATTAGGTATGCGTTGGAAATTGGATATCCCATTCCGACCAGAAAAGCAGTTGACCAGACTTAAATCTTCAAGAGAGGAAGAATGGGTTCAAATTCAAAAGACTGGTGGAAGCACCTGACTTCCAAAAGATTGTAGACCTATTAGTTGATGGAAAAGGAAAGTGGAACGCCACAAGGAAATACCCACATGAGTCCATTGCCAGAGGAGCACTGACTGAACCAACAAAGGTGTGGCTTTATTTTTTATGTTCAGTCATTCTGCCTTCCAAGCACCTATGCACTGTCAGGGAGAAAGAGGTGGTATTGTTATATGCCATCCTCAAGGGGTATAAATTCAGTGTGGGCAAGATTATAGAAAACAAAATTCTGAGTTATTACAGAGGAGGATAAATGGGGCTTATTCCACACCCAGCGCTAATTTCGAGGCTCTGTACCTTGGGTGGTGTCTAAGGAGAGAAGTGTGAGCCCAATACTAATCTTCTCCCCTGAGGTGAGACAAGTCAACCAAGAGCATGTTAAAAGCTCTGAGCCTCTAGGTAACAATACTACAATCCTATAAAAGCTTAAAGCCATGAGGCAAGATATGGAAGAAAAGGACAACCAGTTGAAACTCCAACTGCAACTCAGGGATGAGTATATGGATGTTGAGCTGAAAATGAGGGACCAAAATTTGGAAGAAGCCCTAAAGAAGAGAGATGAGGAGTGGAAGAGTAGATGAGAACTCATAGAACAAGAGAAGATGCTTTTCTCTTACATCAACTCAGGAGAGATAGTGAGCTACTCAAGATCATGAAAGAAATGGAGGATGCCATGGAGAAGAACTTGCTGCGGAAGGCAGATGCTTTCGGGTATTTGTACAAGGAACATTAGAAGAAAATAAAAACTCTGATAGAAAAAAGGGATAAGGAAATCGAGGGCACCCTAAGCTATAGGGAAAAATGCTGGACTGAAAGCTTGGACATGATCAACAAAAATTTGCTGAAAATGTACTATGCCCAGGGAGGATTAGAAGGAACCCTGAATTCTATTGGGCAAAAGATAAAATGAAATGATTAAGAAATTACCATAACCATGGAGTGGTCTATACTAAAATGTATGAGAAGGCAAGAGTCAAGAAAGCCACAAGTCCGTGATCCCCGAAGTTCACCTTCTCTATACTAGGTACAAATTAGATCCAATTAACCTACCTTTCTTCCATAGGCATGAAATAAAAAAGGAAAAAAAAAAAGAAAATAGCTCACCTTGCTCTTCCATCTCTTTCCTCACCTAACATCCAATCCGACATATCAATGAAATAAAATTCTTTCCAAGCTTGGTGTTCACTTTTATTTTATTTTTTTTTCATTTTTTGTTTGTTTCATTTAAATTCTCCTTCCTTTGTGTTTAATAATGTGAAATTGTTGACTTGTGGTAAGTAGCTTAGATGAATAATTGAGAAACCAAATTTACTGGTTGGAATTGCTAAATAAGATGTGAATTGTTTGGTGGAATTGAATTGTTTATGGAATTGAGTTGTTGTTGTTTTAAATTTCTCTTAACTGAATTGTTGATCTAATTGGACGTTCTAACTGATAAATAACACAACAACACAATCACAAAACCAAACAAACATTTGATAGATGCATTGGGGTAGATTGAGATGAATTGAAAGAGAAAGTTGTAAAGATATTGACAAATGTGTTGAGCTTCAAGAATAAGGAAGGTTTTAATTAATTGATAGAGCATATAAGACCTATAATTCTATTTTTGTAAATAGTTTGGTTATAAAAAAATCCTGATAAGATTTGCACATGGTCAACAATAACTCTGAAACAAATTTTGCCAAGATCAGGAACATCTTCTGGGATCCATCACAGTAATCTCTCCAATATCCTAGAACTTGTTGGATAATTAGTCAAGGCGAAATCCTAGGCAATACCACTAATAGGAAAGGATTTAGGCCATCCTTAGAAGTTTGAGCCTTTCAAAGCCTGCCTCTATGATATGCATAAGCTTATACACTTGTTCCTTATTTGAGCCTATAGCTAATATCATCATCAACCAGCAAATGAGAAGCCAATTTCCTTCCTTAAACATAATCCTACAAGAAAGAACCTCATTTTGCCCGTGACATAAGACAAAATACATAAATGACAAAAAATTACAAGTTTGGGGAATGTTATTTTAAGAAAATGAGAAAAGGGGGTGAGAAGTACAAACTCATTGAGATGAAGAGATATGAGAATACTAAGAAAATAAGCTGTAAAAAAAAAAAAACATCAAGGAGGAATGAGTTTGGTCTTGTAGCCTTCCTCCCATGAACAATTAAGTTCTTAGGGGTGTTCAACAACTAGTACCCTAATGTCAACTGGTATGGTTGTTATTGACCTAATGTTCGTTAAGGGATGTAGAAAGCTTAAAAAGACAAAACATTGCACCATTCAAAACCTCACTAAAAAAAAACCTTCTACAGATAAGAATATAGTTATACTTTAATTAAAAATGAAAAGAGAAATACAAAGTAGAGAGTATGCGCAAAGATGCATAAACCCAGCCGGAGGTTAGCAACTTAAAATCAAGAGAAATCAAGGATGCATGATGAAGGCAAGAGTGTAAGTTATCAGTGAAATCGGGTTAGATTGAGCCTAAAGTGTCCAATTATCTACCCAATTGCCGAAGCCCCACATTACAAGCCTAAAATATCTATTTGATCTTGAAGGTGGTGTTATGCCTACATTAGTGTAGATTAATATTATAAACAAGCATATGAGACTTTTAAAATGAAAGAGACATATGCCAACTGAGTATTATCCCAGAAGATTAACTAATTTGCCAAGGAAAAATAGAGAAGACCAACACACTCACAAATTAGGGTTTAATGATTTAATTGTTTACACCATATGAATTATTTGTTGGTTCAGTGAACTTAATTGAAAATCTTCCCCGATTCTATATCGAAACATGTTGAAATAATTTTACAAATCGAATATGTTTCGCCTAATTGAGTCAGAAAACAAAAAAAATGTCCTTAAAAATAAAAGCTAAATTGTTTGATGACAAACAAAAATTATATTTTCTTTGCTTAGGGACAAGAAAAACTTTAAGTTTGGGGGAATTTGATGAGTCTTAAACTCATCTATTTTAATCCATTTTTCTGGCATGTTTTTAACAGTTTCAAATCAATTTTTATGCCGAATTATGGAATATTCACCAACTTTGTGTTTTGTAGGTGATAATTGAAAAATGAGATAATTCCAGTAGAAAAGAAGAAAAAAAAATGGAAATTATAAGAAATACGCAACAGAAGCTTTACCGTCGCAATAGAATTTCAAGGCACTAAAAGAACTATATCGCGAGCCTATGCCTATATGTCGCAACAAAGTCCGTGCTAAACTTGGAGGCAATAGAATCTCATATGAAAGCTGCCTATGTCACGCCATTGCTAAAGAAGAATGAAAAGAAGACTGTTGCGACACCCTTAACTCTATCACGACAATGATCAAGGCAAATGGAAAAGGAACTTTGTCGCGACAATCCTTCCTCTGTCGCAACACAAAAGGCTAAAAATTAACATATGAACTCTATAACGACAAAAGACAGCTCTGTCGCAATATAAAATGACAAGAATACAACACAAGCTAGCCGAGACAAGTGTTTTTATATGAAGCCACAAAGCTTTCAAAGATGAAGCCAAATTTCTCAAGAATTTTATCGCAAATAAAGAAAATCCCACAAGGAGATTACATTTAGAATTCACAACAAAGAGCAACAAAATCTTTATCGCAACAAACAAAACATAAGGGAAGTGAATTCTCTATCACGACAAGAAATTAAAGAGCAACACAAGAGGAATGGCGACAAAGAAATTCATGCTGCGACATAGTAAAGAATTGAAAGCAGAATCTTTGTCGCAACAAAGAAGTTTTCTTTTGCGACAATAAAAGCTAGGGAGTGATAGAATTTTTTTCGTGATAGAAATTGGAAGAGAATTGAGATGAGCCAAGTCAAGTCTATAGTATAAAAGATCTCTATGTCACAACAAATAGCTCAGCTAGCAATAAGGACCATAAAAGAAATCCTATCGCAACAAAAGAAAATTATGTCGCAACAAAAATTGTGAAGAAACCAAAGAAATCATGTCACGATAGAGTAGACTAGCTAAAAATAAAAATGCTAATCCGACAGTTTCTAGAGGCAGGAGTGTAAAAAGAAGTTGTTGCAACAAATTTAATGTCACGACACAAGACATTCCTATTGCGACAAGAACAAGACGGCTACATAAAAATTTTGTCTCAACATTATCAAAGTCTATCGTGACAAAATCCAAGAAAAAGCCTAGAGAACAAGTCTCGACAGAAAACTACATGCTACGACAGAGGCCAACGACAAAGACTGAAAATTTTGTCGCAACAGAACTTTCTATGTCGCGAGAGAGTGTCGAATTTGGGAAAGAATTTTAGGGATCCACAACGCAATTATTGAAGTGCGGCCCAACATTGGAAAGTCTATAAATAGACGCATTAAGGGCATTGTGCCCATCTTTCGCAAAATCCAGGACATCTGCGTTGTTGAAGACTCTTGTATATTTTTATTTTTTAATTTTTTCTTTTATTTTCCATTTTAGTAGATTTTGTTTTAGTGTAGTTTTTAGAAGTTTTCTTTTAAATTTCTGGATTTGGGTAATGAATTGAAGTGAACTGGAATTTATTAATAGAATCATCTTTCTCATTACTATCTGATTTAAATGGAGAATGGAAAGTTTATGGAGTTCATTTATTTCCGTTCGTTTAAAATTTCAGTGAATTTTACTAATCTCGGGGCTTAGTCACCGATTTAAGTGGAACCCATGGAAAAGTCGAGCTCTTCGGGAATGGGTCAATGATGATAGTCATTTTTCGGTACACTATGGAAGAACGCCTTAATTAGAATTCTTAAATTTATTTGATTGGTATTATTTTTTAATTTAATTGTTCCTAGTACTAGTACCATGTACCTAAGCAAGCTACTGTATCTTGCTTTGATTTTTAGGAAGCCCTCTCACAGATTCAAGATGGAGAACTCCAGGAGACAGAAGTTCTCATGGCATGGTCACACGCCTGCCCCATCCGACCCGAAAGGCGAATCCGAACCGAGTCCGAGGCGCGAAACTATAATCTGGGACTCTTTACCTCTTTTTTTTTTTTTTTTTTTCAGAGCTGAACTTATACCTGTTGGTATACAAACACCAGAATAACCAAAAATCGCTACATATACAGTTAACTACCACCGTAGTAAGGTCCATCAAAATCTATACATATACTAAGTCCCATTTACTTATACAAACACTTATACATATATATGTCTAATACAAACATCGAGATCACTTAAAAACAATGTCGGTGGAGTTACTCCATTCGAGACGTCTGCATCGGGCTGTGTGGAATGTCCTGTCCTCTTTATCTCTCTTAGTACCTATACTGACAATCTTTGCTGTTTTTACGCCTTAGTGGGAACATATAGACAGTAACGACCAATAACAATAATCGTCGTCAAAATCTTTTTACATTTACTTTTCCTTATGAATATAATGAAGCCTATTTGTATGTGACTTCTGACTCATATCGAATTACACATGTAGGTTTTTATCCTTTTCACTTCCATGTGTCATGTCTTTTACAAGTTTCAATTCATATCTTCTACATGTATGACATGTCAGATCATATTAAAAAAAAACTTATACATCTACAATGGCAAATCGGAACATATCAAAGTCATATCAAATACATACAGGGTCAAATTATACTGATACACCGTTTAATTCATTTAGTTATCGTTTTATTAAATTTTTGTTTTCAAAAGTGTCGTGACCCGAATCCCCGACTCGACCAAAGTCAGGTGAATCCGCCGAGTCTTGTATGCATCTCGACATTTTCAATTATCTTTTAAAAACATTTTGTTTGCCTTATTAAATTTTCGTTTTCAAAATGTGTCAGCGAATCTAACTCTACTCGATCTTGGCCATGAATCCAAGCTGAGTCTCTGCTTTACTCCGACATTTTAAATTATCTTCTTAAAACATTTTGTTTGTGTTATTCAATTTTATACTTTTTAATTACGCGAAAGCACTTCATTATGGGCAAGCCCTTAAACATTTACAATTAACAAAATGCATTTACAAAATAAGGCCTTTACATCCACATATACTCATGCTATTCATTTCCGCATGCTTTCATTTTACAAATCATTTATCATATAACAACATGCATTTTCAATGCAATAATTCAATTCACAATTCAATTTATGAGATTTAAGCATATACATAAAAATCCCATTTACACTCGTCAATGTTGGTTATTTCACTTCGACTATTCAAATCACATTTCGACTTATCTGCGTAATGAATCCCCACTTTATTATCATCTCTAAGAATGTGCCTACACATTTTACAATCTAGTCTCCCATCATGGCAGATGCAGCCGGCACTCGATTACGTGGTATTACTTATTTAGTCTCCCGTCATGACGGTGGATGCCATGGTGCACCCCCGATGGCGTGGAATAATTATTCTACTCCCTTCATGACAGATGTTGTTTGGTGCACCCCGACATGTGGTATCAATTATTCTGTCTCCCATCATGAAGGATGTCGTTTGGTGCACCCCGACATGTGGTATCAATTAAATGCCATACGCCATCTTGAAAGATGTCGATTGGTGCATCCCTCCAAGTGGGAACATTTCTTCAATGCCATACGCCATCATGATGGATGTCAATTGGTGCATCCCGCCAAGTGAGACATTGGAAAATTTCGGGGTGCCTTCGTGACGGATGCCAATTTGTGCATCCTGTTAGGTGGTTCATTCGATATATCAACCAATTCACATTTATGACAGATTCCATTTAATGAATCCCATCTTTATCATCATTCACATTCATTCAGGTTTCAAATATCACATTTCAATTCCATATTCACTGTGATTCACATTTATGACTCGACCCGCTTGATGAATCCCACCCTTATCATCGCAAATGCTCACATTCATCTGCTTTTCAAATATCACATTTCAATTCCATATTCACTTTCGTATTATCTTTTCAAATATATACTCAATATATGTACTTATTTCATATACTCATTCACGTACTCATTTCATATACTCATTCATATACTCATTCACGTATACTCATTCATATACTCAATCACATACTCAATCATGTGCTCATTTCATATACTCATTCACGTATACTCATTCATGTGCTCATTTCATATACTCATTCATGTACTCATTCATGTGCTCACTTCATATACTCAATCATATACTCATTCATATACTCATTCACGTATACTCATTCATATACTCATTGACATACTCATTCACGTATACTCATTCATATACTCATTCACGTATACTCATTCATATACTCATTTCATATACTCATTCATGTATACTCATTCATATACTCATTTCATATACTCATTTATGTACTTGTTTCATATACTCATTCATGTATTTCCTATCATTTGTTATCTTTATCTGATTATGTGCGATAATAATCATATATAACTTAATCGCATTATATGTTCATGACAAATTGCCTTTCATGTTCATGTTCATGTTCATGTTTCAGTTCATTTTCATTTTCCATATCACATTCATATTTCATGGACACATCTATACATATTACATTTCTTGTTCATATCTACATCCTTTCTTACCATGTATTCCAATTAACTTTAACCAAGTGATTTGTACACTTGGTACAACAATTCAATTTTCAGAAAAGATGTGGGCACCGAATGCCATTAAATAGAATATGGTTAGATTCTAGACTCAATGAGATTTCCATAGAGTCCAAGAATACCCATAATGGAGTCCTAACGAAGGAGTTATGCAAGTTGCAAGCCGTGACAAAATCAAAGAATTTAAAAGACTCGCATGCTGTTGTCTTTTATCATTTTGGGGGATCTTGATTTACATTTGACACTAGTTCTTTGTACTTGGTACATTGAAGGTATAAGATATGGGTTATTCTCCAATCGAATCACCCAAATCGCAGCAATCGAAACTCAAGTTATGTCCTAAACAACCCGGACTACTCTATGTTAAAAAACCGAACCAGAAATTGGCTTGGACATAGCCCCACTTTGAGTGAATTTTTGGGCCACATAGACTCAGAATTTGAAGGTACCTATTTCCGGATGTTTGGTTTTTATTTAAGTCTAGTTTAATTATAAACTTGAATCACTCAAATCGGATTCGATATGACCAAGTTATGGCCAAAATACGAACACTAGTCAAAACAAAGAGGTGATGAGATAATCACACTCTGATACTGATCACACTCTATGACAACCCCTCAAAATTTGCCCAGAATGAGGGTTTTTCTTCCCTTTTTCCATATATTGCTACCCAAATCAACTCAATACTCTATATACACATCAAAACCACTCCAAATTCATCTTGTAATATCTTTTCTACTAAAATCATCTTTCATTACATATCTTTCTTCAAAACTTTTCATGAATTACTCCCAAAACCATTCTAATATGGGTCATAACCCATACACAACCCAAACACAAGGATTAGTTAGGGTTTGTTCTATACCCTAACTCAATTACTTGCCATTTAACCATGAATCCAACCTCAAAGGGAGGATTCCATACTCATCTTGTTCCATATGGGGTTTTACCAACCCTAATTTCAAGAATTCTAAGGTTAGGATGAAATTCTAACAAAACCCTAGAGAGATCAAAGAGATTTGTGATGATTTCCATACAAGAATTCATTTTAGGGTTAGGTTTCTCACAAACCACAACCCACAAACATGTATCCATACAAATATATACAAAGTTCCATACCTTTTGCTCTTCCTTTCTCCTTCTCTTCTCTTCTTCTTCTCTTCCTCTTCCTCTTCTTATTTTTCTCCCCTTCTCCTCTCTTTACGTTGTCTCTCAAAATGAGAGACCAATTGCTCTTATCCCATTTCATAAGGCTATAAGCCTGCCTTGCATTTTAAACTCAAGCTCATTTTTGCATTTAGGTCCTTCCATTCTTTCTAATTTCTATTCCATATTTTCAATTTCATATTTGCATATAACTAATTTGCTTTATGCCTTTTATGTCCCTTGCTGGTAAAAGACCACTTTACCCCTTGTCTTCTTCCCATTAATGACCACTAGGTCCTCAAGTGGTAAATTACATATTTACCCTTTTGCTCTCTTATTAATTTCCGGTTATATCGTTTTATTTCCGAAAATTTCCATTTAGCTTTTAATATACCCTAAACAAGTCCGAAAACTGCTAGGGTATATTTCGGGTTGTTACAATGGTAGACTAATTCATGCAACCAATGAACTTTGATGGGTTACTCCAATAGATCACCAACTTACTCATGGTTTGAGGATAGTTGAATGAAGTATCAGTTTAATCTCTAGGAGGTCTCTCATCTTTCTGATGAATTGATTATGATCCCATGTTAGCAAAGATCTAATCAAGGAGATGGAAATCTTGAGTTGTTGGGGTCGTTAGTCTTTTTATTTATCATCATTCCTCATGGGAACGATATCTGGACTTAAAACATCCCCTTTTATTACTTGTACGATATGTGAACTTGCAATGAACAAGAATGAGCTCAAATTTTAATGAATCCATTTTACCAAAAGAACAAATGCATCTTTTCATATATATATATATATATATATATATATATATATATATATATATATATATATATATAATCTGGTTTAACAAGTTTTTGACGTCATTGTTGGGGAATAGATAATATTCCTTGGTAACAGTGTCATAAATTTGTATATATACAGATTTGGTCTTAACAAAAACCTCTCAGGATAAAGTTTCTGGATGAGTAAGTGGATCTTATGCCTCAGGCACACATTCCTGTTGTCACTCAGGAGAGAGCCTTGAAAGCAGAGGTTAAATCATCACTAGTGATATATCAAAGTAATCCCAAAAGTCCAATTGTTCTTATAATATTTGTGTAATTGTATGCACAAGTCACTGCTCATTAATCTCATGTAGTCTCAACTCTATGACACTCAGAGGGAGTCTTAGAAATCAAAATAATGATCCAGCTCTTTTTTGGATAACAAACACTGATATCAAGAACAACTTAATGTGGGAGTAATATCAGTTAAATCACTCCAATTTTGTTACTCAAAACAACAGTAACTCTTATAATCAATAATCCCAACAATTATTCTTCCCATAAGGAGGTTAGCCCTTTCAACTTTGGATCACAAATCATAATGACTAGTTGATTAAACAAATTTATTTACATTATAATCAAAACTGAAGCAAAATGTGTTCCAGAAAAAATTCTAGATTTTATTTTAGTCCAGATAGAAATTAAAACCGATTTACATGAAGACCATCTTGGAATTTCAGTTTAGATCACTGCTCTAATCCTAAACGGAAACTAAATCTACAAACAACTAAAGGAAAAAAAAAAGAAAAAAAAGAAAACAAATAAAAAGGAAAAATATATACAATGAGACTTCAACTTTCCTAAAAAGCACAAAGACTTGATGAAAGTCGTGCACTACTCCCCAAAAGCTTCCATTTAGAGGCACAAGTCTTAGTCTTTAAAAACGAGGCGAGAATCACGCACTTCGAAAAGCTCTAAAATAACTGCCCTAGTTGATGTTGTTTGGGTGATGTCGTGATGATGTCTATAAGAACCCGATAGCAGCCCCATACCCAATCCAACTTGATTGGCGGATCCGAACCAGATATGGGGGAACTCGGTCCTCACTTTCATTTCCAATCCAAATACAAAAAAAAATTATTTCAATACTAGTGTGAATACATTTTCAATACCAAACACATTTCAAATACTCATTGGGTATACGTAAAAATATACATTAAACATTTTCATTTAAACTAAACTTTTCATAAAGGCCATCATTTTGGATAACTCCCACATTTGTACTGGCCATATGCAAAATTTATCGTAGTTTTTACTATAAAAACATTTACTTAAATAGAATCGTAGAGTTTAATCCTACAAGATAATTTTTATACAAAAGAGTCAATTCAATTTCATTGTTTGTAGTTTTACTTCCGATCAATAAGTCGTTTCTCGCTTGTGCACTTTCACTCTTGTGTCTATTCACTTAGGTAATTTCTGCGTGTTGATAAAAACAATACGCTAAGCATTTTCATGCTTAGTGGTTGTATATAGTTCTATTATCTCTTCATTTCATTTTAAATCGAAACATGCAATATTTATAAAACAATGTTTTTGTATAATTGTCAATGACCAATGTAGTACAATACGTATCTATATATTTATTCAATAAATCAATTACAATTCATTGGTCATCTCAAGCTATGCATTTTCGTAAGTAGAAAGAAAGAAAAAAAATCATTGCAATCACAAATCGTGCACTTTTCAATCTCATTATCATTTTTCCCTTATCGAATTTAACATATGCTTTCGGTGCACAAGATAACAAATTATCTGCACGGTTGACAAAATTAACGGCGCCATAAAACTTGTTGACAAAATCAAAACACACGCACAAAATTTACAACACTGTTACCCATGGACTATTAATTAATCCTCAGCAACCTTGCCATAAACTTGTGGAAATTATAATATGTAGAATGTAGTTTTTAAATAAGTCATTTTCAAAGCTTTGTTTTGATTTGCTATTCTCGCAAGTGCACAAAAAGTCAACAAGTAGTAAAATGGATTTAAGTCTTATATCAATCCTACGTAGATCTCAAGAATTTTAAATCAACTACTCCCGACTACTCAAGCTTCATACTATTTGGATGATAAAATGATAGGTGGAGTCCAAAGATTCGGGATAGCCGGAAAATTGAAGAACAAAAAGAAATAACTCGAAATAACCAACAACTCGAGATAAAGAATAAAGAATAATGAATTTCTAATAAAGAAAATGAATATCAATAGTTATCCTCAAAGACACATCAATAAAAACATTTATAGTGAACTATCAATTCCCGTAGTTAAATTCGATAGAATTTCGATTAACTCAAGTTTCAAAATCGCCCAAGGCAATCAGAGTGCAAATGATCTCCACGATCTACATTTCATTATCTAATTTATGAATCTGATTCTCTCGAATACGTGGGAATTAGATAACTACATTTAAAAGGACTCTTAATCCGGTATTTTTCTTTACAATACTTCATACCCATTTTATGGACTCGTAAACCTTAACTCCTGCTATCACTGCCAAGGATATACAACTTCCGCATTTCTCCTCCTCGAAATTAGGATAGACTCTAACCTTCCTTGATTAGATCTCAGCTAACACGATTGGACTCACTATCCGACTAAGGCGAACTCTTCGTTGTTTAAGTGGGATAACTCATTCAACTCATTCGACTTCAAGTGAGAAGAGGATTTATCCAAGTGAACTTGCAAGCTAGCAGCGATCCCTAATACAAGAAAGTGTTAAGATAATACCTTCAAAGAACTGTGACGCTACTCCCCAGGATTGCCCTCCCCGTGTCACGCAGGACTTCCCTTGAAATCGTGGTAATGACGCAATTTAATCTGTATAAGAAACTCGGTATTCGATCCAAAATCAATAAACCAAAATCCAAGTAAAATTCAGAACCGAAATTAACAAACTGCTAGAACGACTACAGGAAAGATAAATTCTGACGATAACGTTCAATTAATGGAAGCTGGATTCCTCAATTACTAAATTACACGATACAAAGCATTCCTCTGATCATAAGAAAACCGCAGGTTGAAATCAAACAATCGACCTTAAATTTGTCCGAACTTCCAAACATTCCAGTAGTAATTTGAAAAGAAATAGAAATCGTGATTCAAATTTCCACTTAAAACGTATAACATCCGTATCTCGTAAAATACAAACGAAAAATGAAAATACGAAACATAATCCGCTCTAAAACGATGGAAACAACAAAATAAAATAAAAAATAAAAGAAAAGAAAGAAAATGAGCTTTCAAGAATCCGCACTCGTCTGCGGGCCGCCAAGCTACTTGAATGAGCCGGATAGTCAAAGCAGATGATAGGTTCCCCGTATTTATAGGGTTCCTCAATTGGGCCCTAATCCAATGTAACTTTCTTTGTGGACTTGGTAGCAGGGCCAAATTCTTGCCCAGTGCGACTTGATTTCCTTGTGTTGACATCATTGAAATTCGACCCGATCCAGTCAGCGACCCGGTGTACACTATATGCGCCTTTATTTAGTCATTCTTGATGTGGCGACATCACCATCTTGTCAGCGACATCACTTCATTCCCTTACGGTTTCCCGCGTGATTCTGATGTAGCGACTTCAATCCTTTGTCGCGACCTCACCTTTATAAAAACACCTCCTTGGTGGCGGGTCCTATGTAGCGAGCCGACCTTATCATGACATCAGCCTTACGGCTTGCAGTCTTCGCCAGCGACTTTTTGATGTCGTGACTTACGCCAAGTCTCCGCAGTCGCCCTTCTTTGATGTCGCGACATCCAGTGACCTGCACATCTCGGATATTCGTGTGATGTGGCGACATCATGGCGCTGTCGTGACATCATTCTGGATTCCTTGCGATTCTTCAATGGTTGTTCGATGTCGCGACATCGGGATGTTAATCTGGCGACATGGGCTCAAGTCTCACCGCCCTTTCAGTTTGTCATGATGTAGCCATGACCTCAGTTTTCTTGTCGCGACATCAGAAATATCTGTCTTGTTTCCTTGAGCGGGTGTCCCACGATGCCATTGACTTGACCTCATAGTTTCGAAGCCTTTAGTTGATCTCCTCTTGATGTTACGACCGGCATTAAGTCTCTGCCTGTAACAACCAGTGGTTCTTGATGTCGCGACATCAGTCTTCTTGTCGCGACATCACCTTACGCTCGTAGGTTCTGATAGTTAGTGATGTCGCGACCTCGATTCTGTCGCGACATCATTCCTTTAATTTACACTCCTTCTTACGCTGCCTATCTTGTGTTCCTGGCCGCGACATGCCTCAATTTCTCTTCAATCTTCAGGGTCCACGACCCGAAGCCCGAACATGTAGATCTAAAATCTGCGTCGGTGACTCACTTGATTTTTTGTCATTCACCGCTCTGTCGATTCTTGCACTTTTATTCCACTTATTCTTGCATTTTCCATCTTTCTTGCTTCCATTCTGCTAATGACAAATTGGTGAGTTTCTTCATAATTACGTATATTAAATATTAAATTTTAACTAAAAATCAAACGAAAAATGGACTAAAGGGTGACTTTTAAAGCTCATCAGTCCGTGGGCTACAATTGATCTATATATATATATATATATATATATATATATATATATATATATATATATATATATATATATACTCGGTTGAACATGCACTACCGTCTTGTCTAGTTAGACTCACGGATGGTATGCCACAATAATTGCATTGTTATACTCTTATGGGTATAGCAATTTATCCTTAACTTGAATTCTAACGGTTAACATTCTTTTAAGGGAATTAAAATCATTCAATACAATTTACAATAGCATATATAGACATTTGTATGCAAATAGAACATTTTCACATTCATGAAATTTTCTTATGCAAATTTATTTCACAAGCAATTGTCTCAAATCACTTAAAACAAATCATTTCAAACACAAATCAATATGAACTTTCTTGTAAATCATTTCCAAAATTCAAATCATTTCATAATTATTCAAATATTTTAGAAATAGAGATTTTGAGAGAACAAACCAAAAATGTCCCTTTGATTCCAATCTGGAATCTTGGCTTCATTTAGGATTTCCTGTATTATTTATTCAAATACAATGACAATCACATATTAGTCAGTTATTCTGGGAGTTATATTTTCAGTAGGAATTGGAATCATCTCATTTGAATAACCAAACTTAGAGATTCACAACTATTTCAATGCAGAAGTAGTCGATATGCTGACTCCACACAGATCACGGCTATTTTTTTCTAGGGTTTTAACTCAATAAATTGGTAGTGGTTCCTTCACTCATTTGAATCTATGGTTCTAAGGTTTCTTCCCCAATTGGAATCACCCAATTTGTATCCATATCGCTTATGGTTCTTTAACAATTTGAATCACTTCATTTGGATTATTATAACTTAACCAATAGCCAAAACAAGAACAGAGGTTTTGACAAATTTTTGACAGCATTTCCTTCGGAAAACCAAACATTTCCCTTTTACAAACATTCATCAAAACCAATCCAAACCAACACCAACTAACAATACTCTTCAAAAATCAACCCAAAACAACCCCTAACTCAGCACAACCAATACAAACACCTTTAACCCAAAATTTGGGGTTTCATCAACTCAAACTTCGAGAAAAGGGGTTAGGGGTTTAGTTTTCTTACCTTTCAATCGCGATTCTCCCACCATAAGATTTCTTCTTGTTCTTTGATCCTTAATCTCTAGTTTTATTAAGAAAAATGCAAATCTCCTCCTCCCTTTCACACCCAACCAGATGGAATACTAGCTTTCTCTCGAAAAAGTCAATGCCCAGGTGGCATTCCAAAGACCATCGTGGTGTAATCATTAAAAGATTAAGGCCTTGTTTGGCCTTCTCAATAAATCCACTTTTCTCAATTTTTCCATTTAAAACTTCATTTTAATTTCATTTCACTTCATTTACAGTCTTCATATATGACCCTTAGGTCCCCATTTGACATTTTTACCAAATTTATTTGAAACTCTGAAATTGTCTTGTATGTTTTTCGTTCTTAGGATTTGAAATTCGAAAAATTTCCATTTACTTTATGTTATACCCTAAACATGTTCTAAAAGCTATTTAGGGTATTTTTTATATATGTTTTAAAAGCTCTTTTTATGTAGTAATCGCCCTAATTAACCTAATTGGCATGTTAAGGACCTAGCAAGGCTACTAATAAAATTTTGTGGCTAGTTTGGTTATTTTAGGGGCTATATATCTTGAGGGCATGGATCCAAGTCAAGGCATGAAGAATCCATTTGCAGTGTAGAGCACCCAAGACAAAAGAAAATAGAAGCCTGCTTGAGTAATGAGCGGGAAAGATCACGAAAGCAAACCTACTAAATTCGTAGGGGTTGCCAATTTTCCCCAACCCTACGAAATTGCGGACCTGCGAATTTTAAACGAATTTCGCATAGACTCTGAAGACCACCTTCCCTCAGTTTACAGGCTGTTGGCTTTTCTTCTTTGCTTTTGACTTTTGGCGTTTGTCTATTTTTTTTTATCTCCTTTCGATTTATGCATATATGATGTTTGTTTTATTTATTTGATAATTTTGGCAATGGGGTTGGCTATAAAGCCCCGAAACAAGACATTAGACGGAGTTCTTCATTATTGATTTTGTTTTTTGGAAGAGCAGCTCTCGGTTCTCACTTTGTCTCATTTTCTTTCCCCTTTCTCAGTAGCTAAACAGCCTCTGAGGATGACAACTCAAAGAATGAGTAGCTAAAACCCCTTCATCCTTGAAGTGGAAGGCTACTGGGCAAAGGATCTAAGGTAAATGAAGGTTTTTCATGCTCTCAACGCAGGTATTCATTACCATCAATGTTCCTTGGCTCTGTGTTAGATCATGAGTCTACTTTAGATCACTTGTGCCGGATCTAGTGATGTTAGTTGGTTATCATCTAGACCACATTGGAAGATAGTCAAAGGAGACTTTTTCAATGTGGAGACCATTAATGGTGAATGTGTGGAATTAATGTGGCTCCCGAGTTTCCCTTCACATTGAATGATAAAGAAAATCTTGCCTCAGCTCCACAAGGCGAGGACCATTTAGGCTGAGTGAGATGCGGGAGTGAGTTCTTAAAACATTTTCTCCACCCACAAAACAAACAACTTGAAGAGGCAAATCTCCACCTTCTCAGTCAATGAGAATGAAAAATTTTATGCATGCTGGGAAAGGTATATGGAAGCACTGAATGCTTGTCCTCACCATGGTTTTAACACATGGCTGCTAGTCAGCTACTTTTATGATGGGATTTCTCCTTCTATGAAGCCATTGTTGGAGACTATGTGTGAAGAAGACTTCTTGAGCAAAAATACAAAGGCTTGGATTTTCTAGAAGTCATCATCTCAGCCTGAAGTTTCAAGGTTGGGATAGGCCTAACCCTAGGAAATGGAAGAATGCAACCTCGCACTTAGGGGTGGCATGTATTCCCTTATGGAGGATATGGACATGAAGGCTAAAGTTTCAACCTTAGCTAGAAAGGTTGGAAGAATTGGAAAGGAGAAGATTACAAGAGGTGCAGGTAGTGACTGAGGTCCCTGTATAAGAAAAGTTATGCTTCATTTGTCAATCAAATGAGCATATGGGAGAGCAGTGTCCAACTATTCTAGCGATGAGGGAAATGTTGGTTGATCAAGTCAATTTTGTTAGCTAGTACAAGCCTCCAATTAATGCACCTTATGGTAATACCTATAACCGTAATTGGAGGAACCACCCAAATCTCTCTTGGAAACCAAAACCTCCACAGTATGCACCCCCTGCTGTAGAACCATAGTATGGTTCTTCATCTCAGGCACAACCACCACAATCAAAATCTCTAGTTGAGTAAGCAATATTAAACCTTAGCATAATGGTAGGTGATTTTGTGGAAGAGCATAAGGTAATCAATTTGCAGCTGACTTGAAGAATTGATACTATGGAAAGCACCTTGAACAACAGAATAGATGGGCTCCAAAATGATATTGCTCAGAAAATAGATAGCTACTTGATTGCACTCCATTTCAAGGCTCGCAATCAGTAGTAAGTGAATAGACAATTTCCTTCCATGAGCCTGCGAGAATCCCAAAGGGTGCCAGGGTAGCTAGTCTTGGTGAAGAGTTTGCTCCCCAGAGATGGATGTGTGAAGCCATTATCGATCTAAGAGAAGGAATTAAAAGTTGATCGACGAGAGCGAGCCTTTAGATCTGACGAGGAACAACGAGATAAGGGCAGGAGCGGATAGTGATCAAGGAAGACATGATGAAGAAGGCATGCCTCCACCGTTTCCTCGAGGCAGAGGCAAGAAGGTGAACAACAAGCGAAATTTTTGAGGTCTTTGAGCTAGGTGAAAGTCGATATCCCTCTTGGAACATGATCAGGAGCAAAGTCAACCTGTGCCATTACCTATCATGTTTGTATGAGAGAGGGTAAATGTAGATAAGATAACTTTCTTAACAAAGTAGGTGAGCTCCATCATCCAGTGTAAAACCACAGTGTCCCTGAGGATCTAGGGTGCTACATTGCGTGAACATTGGGGAACTTTGTAGAAAAGCGGGTTATTGGATTTACCTTGGATCGGTGTAAACCTGTTACCTACTACCGGTCATAAACGATCGAGTGGGAGGATTAAAACCTACCACCATCGCGCTTAATTTGTGATAGATGGGGTGAAAATTCCTAAAGGCATAGTTGAAGATGTTTTGGAAAAGGTGGATAAGTTCAGTATCTTTGGTAGACCGTTGTTCTTGATGTCGGGCCGGTGGCGTGGGGGTGAGTATGTGCCCGTCATGCTCGGGAGACATTTTTTTGCCATCGAATGCCATCATAAACTGGTGGGTCATGCGACTTCGTTTGGTAACATGACCTTGGAGCTCAGCATTTTCACTTGAAGCGACAAGCACGAACCACGGAGAGGCAGGAACATGACAGGGTTTGCTAATTGGCGCAAGTGAGGAGGAACCTTGATAACTCGAGAAACTGAAGTAGCTAATGGAGAGCATAAAGGAGTTTAACGAAAAATTATTGCCAGCTCACTCTCCAGCTGCAATTCCACAGCCTTGTGAAACCAGGCATAAAAGATGGGTTGAGTGAACTCATTCTCCCTTAAGAGTGTAGAGTCCACTCCTTTTTTGTTTTTGGTTTTATTTTATTTTATTTTACATCAACTTCACTCATTCTTTTTCTCTTTAGATTTTCTCTAATTTTAATTTAATATTTGTTTTTAGCTCATTTTTCATTTTCTTGCATCTTTCTTTAATTTTTAAGTTTATTTTGCGAGGTTTATTGGCAATTTGCGACCGGGGAGAGTGCTTAGCAAGGGTTCTGAGAATTTCGCGGGGTTGTGAAGTTTCGCAAGACTCTATAGAAAAATTAAGTATGAATTTTAAGCGATGCAAGAATTTGTGAGGGAAAAACATTTTTGTAGGATTGTTGTAGAGCATTGTAGCAGCAAACGTAAGTAAAAAAAAGAAAAAAATTATATATATATATATATATATATATATATATATATATATATATATATATATATATATATATATATATATATATTTATGTCTTTAAAAAAAACACTTTTGAAATTATGATAAAGGCGTAATTTTCAAAATTCTCCAATTTGTCACTTTTAAGATCTCTTTTCTTCTTCCAACTTTATCATTTGAAGCCTAGATGGAGTGAATAAGGCCTCTTTGGGAAGCATATTCTTATCTTTTTTATTTCCATTCTTGTAGTATGATCATATTTTGCACTATTAATATCTTGGTTTAACACCGTTCCTCTCTTTTGTTTCTTATTTCAGTTAGTTCCTCCTCTCCACAATCGGCTACATTTCTCCAAGGAGGTATCACTTCCTTCCTTAAATATCCATTCCCATAACCACATTGAGGACAATGTAGAATTCGGTTGGGGGGATAGTTAAGGAAGGAAGTGTTTATTTATGTTCTGAGCAAGTCTGTTTTGTTTAGTTGAATGACTTGCTAGTTAGTTGGTATTTTTTTACAATATAATTCATGTTTTCAGTTTCTCATTTTCAGAAAACTTTTTTTTGTAATGCCCAGCCTACAGTATGAGAATTTGAAATTTTGTTCCAATGTTGTTGATGTTAGAATGGTGTTATGCTTACTTAAGTTGATAACCTATTGAAATTCTTATTGTATTCAACCTTTTTTCTTTCACTTTGAACTAACCACACAATGTGGTTTCAATGTAAGCTGAAAGACTACTTTACTTGTAACACCCCAAAAATACCCTAAAATTTTTATAATAAAAATTATTATATATTCCGGGTATAATTGAGCCCAGCAGGTATTTTAAAATTTTATATTGATTAGATGATTGTTGAATCGAAATGAACTAGTGAAAAAGAAAAATATAGAAATTGTAAAATGGGGACCAAGAATTCGATTGTAAATAAGTTTATATGTCCCAAAAACGTATTAGGAGAAATAAATGAGTAAAAAGGAAAAAATCAAGGAAATGACATGTGGCATGTAGGAAGGGGAGGAAGCTTCCTCCTTTTTAAAAATCGATTAGAGTGATGCAGAAAAGAAAAAATAGAAAAGGAAAGTTAGATAGAGAGGCTCCACGCCTCCCAGATTTTCCGACGATCGGACCATAGGTCTCCGGCGAAGCACGAAGGGAGATCGCTTCCCCAGTGACAGAGAGTTTCTGGTAGAGGCAGGAGCAGGGACTTCGACAAACTCCATGGGAATTGGGTCTTCTCTACTTGGTCTTCTTTACCTAAGGATTGTTGGGTAGTTATCGTATAGGGAAAGTTTGGTTGCATTTTTAAACCATGGAAGCTGCCACATTATTGGTGTGCCAGCTGTAGAACAACAAATGGAGTTTTTGGGTATGAAGTGGAAGGGGGATTTGGTAGTGTCCTTCCTAGTAAATTATAACCACATCAATTAACTTGATGTTAGGATTTGAATTTCTCAATTTGGACCTCTGTAGACTAAAGTTATAGTCCTTTTGCGAGGTCGGCCAACTAAATCTGGTCGAGATCGGTTTGTCCAATTCGGGTCAACTAACCGTACCTTAGAACAGGTTTTCGATCAGAAATAAAGAAGGAATTGGCAGTAAGTCCTTCTGTGAAATTGTAGCCACATCCAATGAACTTGATGTTAGGCTTTGAATTTCTTAATTCGAACTACGTAGACCAAGTTATGGTCTTTTTACTCTGAGCTTGTCAAATGGGTCGGTGAATTAGATCAAGCTAGAAGTCGTCGGCTTAGAAATTAGATCAAGCGATGATTAGATCAAGCGATTAAGTCAAGCGTTGGTGGGTCAACGGTGTGAATCAACGTGTGGTCATCAAATAGTGATTAGATCAAGCCCAGGGATATCGGCGGTGGTGGAGTCAAGCGGTGTCGTCAAGCGGTGGTGGGTCAAGCGGTGGTGGTGGCCGGTGTTGTCGGCGGTGGTGGAGTCGAAGCGGTGGTCGGTCAGCCCGGTGTTGTCAAGCGGTGGTCGTCAAGCGTGGTCGTCGGCCGGTGGTCGATCAAGCGGTGCTCGTCAAGCGGTGCTCGTCAGGTTGGTCGGCTCATCAAAGTTGACTATGTATGACCTCGACCGGAAAGTCATATCTCGCTTCGTTTGAACTTTCAGGGTTGGGTGTTCTTGGACTATGGAAAGCCCATGGAGTCAAGTACATTCATATGCCCTGAGAGGGATGTTAGATGTCCAGACCGGGTGTTTGACTGAGCTCGTCGCCGGTGCGAGCTCATCAGTTGGTCGGCTCGTCGAAAGTTGACTACATGAAGCCTCAAGCTTTGGAAAGGTCATATCTCAACTCATTTGAACTACGATTTGGGTGTTCTTAGACTCTGTAAATCCATTGAGTCGAATACGTGTATTCTGAGGGTATAGAAGATGTTTGGCCAGAATTGGTAGGCGAGCTCGTCGATTCGAGTCGCTCGTCGATTCAGAGGTGACTATGTATGACCTCCTGACTTGGTCGTAACTCCTTCGTCATTTCAGTTAGGTGATTCTTTGACTCTATGGAAAGCCATTAGTCAGAATACATCTATATGTAGCTTGTTTAAATTGAAACTCATATTAACCTCCAAAATCAATCTAACCAAAACTACTAGTGCAGCATGAATAAAATTATTCTTTAATGGTTTTTGGAATAGGGATGAAAAGAGGAGGAAAAGACAAGCGTGATTGAGATTCCAAGGATTGGAATCGTACAAATATTTTGGGTTTGTTCTACCAACTCCTATTCACCGTTTCAAATTTTGCATGTTTGTTTTAAAGTATAATTGAATTGATTTAATTGATTTGAAAAAGTGATTGTGAAATGTTTGCATATAAAGTGCATGATTATTGAAAATAAAGCTGATGCCTCTGGCGTACATATTGTATTATATTTTGCTATAAAGGATTTAGCAGCCCTTAATAGAATGTTACTTAGGTTTATTTAACGTGGGATAGATTGGTATCTGATAGGGTCGAATAACGTGCTGCGAACTATTGATGTGTCACTCGATCGCGACCAGCGGGCAGTATCGGTAGTGTTCCTTATTTGATTGTTTATAACCCGGTCCGGTGACCGGCGGAGGCGATGCTTGTGTTATAAAACCATGTGATGCAGGCTGCTGACCGAGGCGGGGCAGATGCCGGTGACTTCTGATATCTGTGTATCGAAGACATAGGTTAAATTCGTTAAGGGCATAAGCGAATTGATTGGCTGGCGAAGTGATTGACATAGCAGAGATTGATTGGCATAGCGGATTTATTTCAGGCGAGATTGATTTCGAATTGGATTGGATATCGAGAACTAAATTGAATTTGTGAGCATATTTGAATTAGTTGAGATTGTGAAATATTGATTATGAAAATGTGTTTATGGGATGATCGATGAGCTATAATTTGTGTATATATATAACAAAGTATATGTAATGTATTTATATTGATCATCGAATGATTGAAAGTTGAATTATTAAGTGCGTAGATTGATTTAATTTGGAGCGGGAATGGATTTTACAGCTATAGAACCACTAAGCATGAAAATGCTGCGTGTTTGATGCTCGAGTGCCAAGTGATGAGTAGTGATCGATAGCGGACCCGAGATCGAGGAGTGTGTCGAGTCATAAAGAAGAAATCTCGGGTATGTTAGGCGTATGCGCTCATTTCATGTGTTAACTTTTGATATGGATGATGTATAAACAATTTGAATCTTGAACATCTATTTTGTAAATCATTTTGAAAAGGCTTGGATGCCTACATTGTAAATGGATTTTGTTAAATGTAAATGTTTATGGGCTTGCTTGATTTCGTGTCGCTTCATGAGATATGAATTTGAGTGATTTTGAGTGATTTTAGTGGCATCCGGGACTTGGTTTGGATCATGACGGTCGGGTCGGGTAAGGGCGTCACGACTTTGTGGTATCGAGCTTAGGTTTGCGAGTTCAAAATGATTTTTAAATTGTTTGTAAGCGATTTTGAAATTGTGTTTAACAAGCATTTCATTTGCATACGAAAGGATGACATGACTTCGGCGCGGATCTTCTTTGGTCTTAATAGGATAAGCATGGACGATTCGGCTTCCCTTAGGGTCGAGGATGACCGAGGACTCGCCAACGGTCACACTAGTGTGGAAGGTGAAGCGAGCATCCCATGCCTGATAGATGAACGAGCAATCGCGGGAATGTATGGGTATCCTCGGCGGCTAGTTCGAGGCATTGCAAAGGCTAGGACAACCAGGCTGCGATTGCTCAGCGTCCCGACCATTGAGAGAATGGCAGCGTCTTGAACTGTAGATTTTATGGGGGAAGAAGAGGATGAGCCTTCTATGGTAGAAAATTGGCTCGAGAGAAGGCAGAGCGAATGCTTGTCTGAATGCATTGCTGCGAAGAAGTTGGAATGTGCGACCTCATTGAGGATGAGGCTTATCGGTGGTGGGTTTTAAAGTGACGAGGACGCACCATCGAGAGAAGTGACATGGGAGTTCTTCTTGGATGAATCAGAAGCACGTATGTGGGTCGCATTTATCTGAACAACATGAGACGAGAGTTTCATAATCTGACAAGACGGATGAGTGTGGCCGAATATCGAAATTCACAGGTTGGCTTGAAGTATGCTCAGAATACTTGTGAGTGAGGAAGAAAAAGTGCAGAGTAGGTTTGAAGGCGGCCTTAATGACCATATTCGAGCCCATGTAACCGCATTTTTTCCATGAGGATTTCTCGAAAATTGTGACATGTGCATTGAATGTGAAAGAGTAAGAAAAGAGGAAAAAGAGAGAAAGGATAAAAGACGAGGAAAAAAAAAAATCCAGGTGATCCCAGCTCGCGACAACGACAAGGAAGAAATTAAAGGGGACCACGGGGTTCCTAATCGGCTATAACCTGGGCTCTGGGTGGGAATACTACTCTACCAGCACCATCAGTTGCGAGTACACCAGAAGGTCCTTCTAGAGGACGAGATTCCCCATTGCCCCGTTGTGGGAGAAATCATAAGGAGAATGTTGGAGACTACAGTTGCTTTGTTTGATTTGTGGATCAGGCATAGAGACGGGTGTCTGAAGCTCGTTCATTTCTGACACCACAGTTGGGGTACAACTTGATGTTACAAAAGGCAATAAGAGTGTTGCATCACTTAGAGTGTTCGAGACAAAGGGACCTGAGCTTTGGGTAAGCCAGATGGTCATGCTCGGCTAGAGCATATCTGATGAAAAGCGAGTGGAAGATACCAGACGCTCGAGGATGTGTGTTCATTAATTTACTATCTTTGATACTATTATGCATGCATTGATAGATCCGGGATCGACTCATTCATACATATGTCTTATACTGACTTAGGTATGTCTTACAGAAGTGAAGCCAGGTATGACATCTTGGTGACGAACCCGGCTTGGCCATAGTGTTATTGTGAGACAAAGTCACATGAGAGATTGTCAGAAAGTGAAATACGAGAGTATGAATTTTGGGGGTGATTGAGTTATCCTTCGGGGAAGTTTGATGTGTCTCAGGGGATGGTAGTTGTCCCAGACATGTCAGCGATAGTCGATTAATAGAAATGAAAGAGTAACCTTAAAGACAAGATGAAGATGAAGTAACCTTCATCGGTGAGAATGAAATCATCTATCTAATGTGATATCTGCGCCCTTTGCTAGAACAATGAGTACGGAAAGGATGTGAAACTACTTAGCTTATGTGATTGATATGGTGAAGGCAAGGCTAGTGTATCAGATATCCCTGCTTGTTAGTGACTTTTCGGATGTGTTTCGAAGAGTTGCAGGATTGCCCCCATAGGGAGATTGAGTTTAGCTATTGACGTTGTACCGGAGTGCCTTGGCATCCATTACAGGAAGTCGAGAATGAAACCACTAAAAATTTAAAGGAATTGAAATTGTGATTGCGAGAACTCTTAGAAAAGTTTATTAGACCAAGTGTCACCATGGGAGCTCCGGGTGCTTTTTGTTAAAGAAAGATGGTACCTTCGGCTATGTGATTACGAGCAATCGGAACAAGTTAACAGTAAAGAATAAGTATTCGTTACCCAGAATTGATGATTTGTTTGACCAATTAAAAGGTGCAAGTATCTTTTCAAAGATTGACTTGCGATATGGGTACCATCAGTTGAGAATTAAAGATGTCGATGTGCATAAGACGGCGTTTAGGACGCGATATGGACATTATGAGTTCCCCAGTAATCTTGTTTGGATTGTGAATGCTCCGGCGACGTTCATGGACCTAATGGTGTGTTCAGACCGTATGTGGATCGGTTTGTCGTAGTGTTCATAGAGCGACATTCTTGTATTGGAATCGGGATAGTCATGACACACACCTTAGAGTAGTGTTAGAGACTTTGAGAAAAGAAGCACATTTGTATGCAAAGCGACAGTGAGTTTTGGAAGAATGAAGTGTCCTTTCTTGGACATATAATTATCGAAGAAGGAATCAGAGTAGATCGAAAATAGAAGTGGTTGTTGAATGGAAGCCACCTAGAAATGTTACGAGAAGTGCGTGGTTTCTGGGACTAGCAGGGATACTACGAAAGATTAGTTAAGGGGTTTTCTATGTGCGAAGCCAGGTGTGAATTGCTCCGAAAAATGTAAGTGAATGGGTGAAAAATGTCAAAGAAGTTTCGATAAGTTGAAAGCATTCTTAGAGGCTCAGGTTCTTACTCGCCGATCGGCGGTGAGAATGTGATTTTTAGTGATGCGTCGCTAAATGGACTTGGATGTGTCCTAATGCAAGAGGGGTAAAGTGGTAGCTATGCTTGAGGCAGTTGAAGCCGCATGAAAGGAACTACCCCACACGTGATTGGAATTGGCGTGATTGTATTTCTTATTTGAAAAATTTGGAACATTATTTGTATGGAGAGAAGTATTTCATCTACAGATCATAAGAGTCTTAAGTATTTGCCCTCACATTGAGCAACTTGAGGCAACGGAGATGGATGGAAGCGATAAAAGATTATGGCTAACGTAATTGATTATCCCAGGGAAAGGCGATGTGGTGTGACGACTTTGATGAAAGTCGTCTGGCAGCGGGCGTTGAATGCCCATTGTCGTGCTATGGCGATAGTGTATAGTGGCGAAGCGATGGCGGGCTAGGAGTTTGTTGAATCGAGTGCTAGAGCCTGAGGAAGAAAATTGTTGCCATGAATCAGTTAGAAATGGTAGGAAACTTAGTTCCGCGATTGGCTTGAAAATGGAGTGTTGTATTATAAGGATCGGGTTTGTGTACCTACTGTAATGATTTGAGGAAATCCATACTTGAAGAGGCACATAGTGGATCTTTTGCTATCCATCCGTTAGCACAGATGTATCGAGATTTAAAAATCGTACGGTGATTAGGAGTTGAAAGAATGTGTGTCGAAATTTGTAGCCAGTGTTTGGTGTGTCGAAAAGTAAAGCTGAGCATCAGTTCGCCCGGGGATTATTGCGGCTGTTAGAATGGGAGTGGAAATGGGGCCAGAATCACCCGTGGATTTTGTGGTTGGGTTACCATTGACAGGGAAAGGCATGGCTTCGGTTGGGTGCGTGATCGATTAACTAAGTCGACTCACTTCCTACGGTGAACGGACTATTAGCATGACAAGCTAGCGGCACGTATATCGAGGAAATGGATTCGGTTACATGGATTCTATATCCATTATTTGGAGGCCAGAGATCAGGGTTCGCCGAATTTGGGGAAGAATTGAGGGCCTTGGGCACGCGGCGAAATTCGGTCTGGCGTTCCACCTGACGGATGGACAATCGAGAGAGTGATCGGATTACGGAAGATATGTTAAGGAGTTGTGTGATTGTTCCTTGAGGGTAGTTGGGATCAACACATTGCTTTAGTTAATTTATTGTACAACAGCAGTTTCCAATAAAGTATTGGAATGGCGCCTTATGGGAGGAGCTTTTATATGGGAGAGAAAATGCCAGAACACCATTGTGTTGAATGAATTAGTGAAAGAAAGTGATTGGCCCACAGGCTTGTCTGAGGCTGAAGAAAGGTGAAAATGATTGAGAGATTGAGTTAGCCCGATAGGCAGAGAGAAATCATATCTTAGACATGAAAAAGAAAGATATTGATATGAGATCCGGCGAAAAGGTGTTTTTAGAGAGTATCGCCTTGGAAGAAGATTGATGAGATTTGAGAAGGGCAGGATTAGGGCTAGATTTATTAGCCCCATGAAGTGATTGAGAAAGTGGGACCCCGGTGGCATCTGATTGGCATTACCTCACAGGACTTGGAAAAGATCCGTGATGTGTTTCACGTGTCCGTGCTAGTCTGGAATCGGACGTCACATGTAGTCTCTTCGGAACAATTAGTGAGCCCAGTTGGCCCGATATGAAGAAAGTGATGGGTTTTGGCTCGTGAAGTGGAAAAGATACGAGAAATAAGAAGATTCAGTTGGTCAGTCTTGTGGAGGAAACCATAAGGCGAAGAAGCCACTTGGGAAAGTGAGGAAACGATGCGGCGGCCCGATGTCCATGGCCCAATTTGACTAAGGTATTCGAGGACGAAATTTTATTAAGTGGGAGAGTTGTAACACCCCGAAAAATACCTAAAAATTTTATAATAAAGTATTATATATTAAGACATAATTAGACCAACTTGGGTATTTTTAAAAATTTTTTTATATTGATTAGATGATTGTTGAATCGAAGCTTGAACCCAGTGAAAAAGAAAAATATAGAAATTGTAAAATGGGGACCCAATTCGATTGTAAATAAGTTTATATGAGTGATATTAGGAGAAATAAATGAGTAAAAGGAAAAATCGAGGGAAATGACATGTGTGGCATGTAGGAAAGGAGGAAGCTTCCTCACTTTTTAAAAATAGGATTAAGAGTGATCCATAAGAAAGAAAAAATAGAAAAGGAAAGTTAGAGAGAGGCTCCACCTTCTCTCACAGATTTTCCGACGATGAGACCATAGGTCTCCCAGGCGGCTCCTGAAGAGAAGTCCTTCCTAGTGGCAGAGCTACAAGTAGAGATCGGAGCAGGGGACTTTAGGCAAACTCCATGAGTAGGTCTTCTCCTACTTGGTCTTCTTCTACCACAGGATTGTTGGGTGGTTATCGTGCTATAGGGAAGTTTAGTTTGCATTTTTAAACCATGGGAAGGCGCCACATTGTGGTAGTCTTGCGACTAGCCAGAACATAGAGCTGATTTTGGGTGCACGAGAGTGAGAAGGGGATTTGGTAGTGTGTCCTTCCTGGTAAATTGTAGTCACATCAATTAACTTAATGTTAGGCTTTTGAATTTCTCCAATTTGGACCTCTGTAGACTAGTTATGGTCAGTTTGCGAGGTCAGCCAATAAATCTGGTCGAGATTCGGTTGTCCGAGTTCGGGTCCAATAGCCGTACCTTAGAACAGGTTTTGGATCAGAAATAAAGAAAATTTGGCAGTAAGTCATACACGTGAAATTGTAGCCACATCAATGAACTTGATTTTAGGCTTTTGAATTTCTTAGTCGGGACTTACGTAGACCCGATTTATGGTCTTTTACTGCGAGCAGTCAAATGGGTCGGTGGTCGTCGAACCGAGGTCGTCAAGCCAGAGATTCGGTCAGCTGATGAATTAGATCCAAACAATGTTGTCAAGCGGTGGTGAGATCAGCGGTGGTGGGTCCAACGATTGTCGTCAAGCGTTGGTCGATCAAAAGCGGTGGTCGTCAGCCAGGGGTCGTCAAAGCGATTGGTCGTCCAAGCGGTGTCGTCAAGCGGTGGTCGTCGAAGCGTGGTGGGTCGGCTTGATATTAGGTCGGCGGTGGTCGTCGGCGGGTGATTGCCGTCGGCGGTGGTCGTCGAAACGTTGCTCGTCAAAAGCGGTGCTCGTCGATTCGGGTCGGCTCGTCAAAGTTGACTATGTATGACCTCGACTTCGGAAGGTCATATCTCCTTCGTTTGAACTCGGATTTGGGTGTTCTTGGACTCCTATGGAAAGCCCTTCGTCGAGCCATTCATATGCCTGAGGAGGATGTTAGATGTCGAGGTGTTTGACTGAGCTCGTCACTTCGGTCACGACTCATCGGTTGGTCGGCTACGTCAAAGTTGACTACACATGACCTCGACTTCGGAAAGTCCTTATCTCCTTCGTTTGAACTTCAGATTTGGGTGTTCTTGGACTCCTATGGAAATCCCATTGAGTAAAGAATACATTAATATTCTGAGGGTATAGAAGATGTTTGGCCCAGAGGTGTGGTAGAGCAGAGCTCGTCTAGTTACGCTCGTCGGTTCGGAAGGTTGGCCCCGTAGTATGACCTCGATTTGAAGGTCATAACTCCCGCCGTGTCCGACTCCCGGTCGGGTGTTCTTTGGCTCTATGGAAAGCCCATCGAGTCGAAATACATCTATATATAAACTTGTTTAGAATTGGAACTCATAATAACATCTGAAAAATCAATCTAACCAAAGCGTAGTACGCATGGATAATATTATTCTTTAATGGTTTTGGAATAGGAATTGAAAGAGGAAGAAAGACAAGCGTGATTGAGATTCCAAGGATTGAATCAAGTGAAAAATATTTTTTGGGTTCGTTCTACCGACTCTTATTCCTCGTTTCAAATTTTTGCATGTTTGTTTAAAAGCATATTGAATTGATTTAATTGATTTGAAAAGTGATTAAATGTTTGCATATAAAAAATTGCATGATTATTGAAAATAAAGCTGACTTATACAAGCGTACATATTGCACTATATTTTCTTTATAAAGGATTTGAGCGCCCTTAATAGAATGTTAGTTTATTTCGCATTAAGGATAGATTGGTATACGATAGGGTCAAATAGCGATCTTGCGAACTATTGATGTGTCCTCCGTCAATGACCAATGGGGCAAGTATCGGTAGTGTTCACTATTTGATTGTTTATAACCGGTCGGCTGGCCAATGAGCCGTCTTGTGTTATAAAGCATGTGATGGAGCTGCGGCCGGCGGGACCATGCGGTGACTCCTAACTATCTTGTATATAGACATAGGTTAAGTCGTTAAGGGCATAAGCCGAGATTGATTGGCATAGCGAAGTGATTGACATAGCAAGATTGATTGGCATAAGCGAGATTTATTTTCGGGCGGAATTGATTTTCGGAGGTGAATTGAATGTCATAACTAAATTGAAATTTGTGAGCATATTTGAATTGATTTGAGATTGTGAAATATTGATTGAAAATGTGTTTATGGGATGATCAATGAACTATAATTTATTATTATATATATATAACAAAGTATATACTTAACCATTTATATTGATTATCGAATGATTGAAGGATCACGGTGTTAAAAATTACATGAATTTATTTAAGGCGGGCGAGGAATGGATTTGTATAGAACCATAGCATGAAAATGCTTAGGCGTATTGTTTACGTGCGCGGGTCAGAAATTGATAGATAGTGATCGATAGCGGACCAGATCGGAGCGTCGAGTCGTAAAGAAATCTCGAATTGTGCTCAGGCAATGTGCACTCATTTCATGTGTTCTTTTTGATATGGATATTTTGTATAAACAATTTGAATCTGAACATATTTTGTAAATCATTTGAAAAGGCTTGGATCTACATTGTAAATGGATTTGTTAAATCATGTGAATGTTTATGGAGCGCGATTTAATGTCAGCGCCAGCGGAGATATGAATTTGAGTGATTTTGAGTGATTTTAGTGGCATCAGGACTCGGTTCGGATCGCCCGAGCGGGTCGGTCGGGTAAGGGGCGTCTGATACTTCTAAGCCTTGAAGGTCATTGTGCTCTTGACCACCTTTAATAGGTTGGGACCTTTGAATAAAAGACCAATGAGTCTTTAAAAAAAAAATAAAGAAAGAAATTATGACACTTTGCCTTGAAACCCGAGCATGGTTAAAGGGGTATATGGTGAAATTATTTAAAGCCCGGTGCCCTAAACTAACTGGTTGGGAGTCACTGACTTTGTTAGTCATTACATGGGTGGGTAGGTGGAATTTAGCAAATTGTAAGTGCAGGAAGTTTCGAACTCATTAAAAGTCCTGGGTGAAACCTGAAGAGTTTGTGGTTGAGAGATCCTTATGACTTGATGCCTTAAACCTTAATTTGTTAGGAGTAATTGGTGGACCCCTGTTACATGGACAATTGAAAATTAGATACCCTCACCATTGCACCCCTAAAAAAAATAAATAAATAAAAATAAAAATACAATAAAAGTGGAAGTTATAGAATAAAGTTGGGTCCTGATATATTGAGGTTGGTTAGGCTACTAAGTTTAGATAAGAGCTAGGTTGTGGGGAAGCAGTTGGCAGTTTATTTTGAAACTGTCAAATCAAACACTTAAGTTTTTATTGGAAGGTGTGGGGTTGGATATACAGGAGTTGTGATGTTGATCATAGATTTTTGCATCGCATACACTCTTCCTGAGATGGTCATTGGACATATCTTTGATAACTTGCGCTGTAGGTTGGGTTTTATCACTTCACTGATTTTGAAAACCATTTTTTGTGCAGATATATTTATAGCTCATCTTTCCTTTATTTGCTTTTTTCTTCTTTCATTGCTAAGGGACTAGCAATGTGTCGGTTGGGGGGAGTGATTACTACCCAAAAAGTGTAGTTTTATACCTTTATCACTCTATGTTTTAAGCACTTTTTGTGTAGTAATCGCCTGGCTCTTGTTGGCATTAAGGACCTAAGCAGACTCTTAATCAAATTTTATGGCTAGTTTGGTTGTTTTAGGGGCTATGTATCTTCAGGATAGGGATTCAAGTCAAGGCATGAAGAATCCATTTTCAATGCCAGAGCTGCAAGCGAACAAAAGCAAACGAAGCAAATGAGCCCAGGATAGATCACCGATAGAAAACCTATTAAAATTCGGGGGTTACGAATTTTTGCAACGTTGCGAATTTTTGCATGGGGTGTGAATTTTCGCAGCCCTGCGAAAATTGCCCTTCCCTACCTTGCAAAACTTTCCTATACTGTTGACTTTTCCTGCTGCCTTTGACTTTTTGACTCTTTTTGTATATTTTTTATCTCTTCACGATTTGTCCCCTTGTAACAGTGTTTGTTTTTGTTATTTTGGTAACTTGTAATGGGGGTTGTCTATAAAAGACCCCAGACAAGACATTGTAAACAATTCTTCATTATTAATTTTTTGGTTTTTGGGAAGCTTGCAGCACAAGCTCCCAATTCTCACTTTCTCTCGTTTTCTTTCCACTTTCTCACTAGCGAACTGACCTACGAGGAAGGCATTTCGAGAGGATGAGTGAAAACAGAACCTCATCCTTAAAATTAGGCCTATTGGGAAAAGGATCTAAGGTAAATGAAGGTTTTTCATGCTCTCAACGCAGGTATTCACTGCCATCAATGTTTTCCTTAAACTCTAGGTTAGATCCCTTCGTGTCACTTTGAATGGACAGTACTTGGTAAGCTTTCTGGGCTCATTGGATGCTTATTTCTAGATCCAGTGATGTTCGTTATTTATCATCTATGATCCATTGGAAGGCGAGTCAAGGAGACTTGTTTTTCACTGTTTGAGACCATTAATGCTTTCGATAGACCACCATTTTCAAAAGGATAATTATTTTGGAGTAGCTTTCGTAGCTAAATGAATAGCCGGTTGGAGAGATGGTATGGTTAAATCCTCGTGCTAGGAAAAGACCCGAGAAACCCTCATTTGTTTTAGGAGCCTAAACTGGTGACTAACACTTGAGTGTCTTTTCATTCCTTATTTACTTATGTTTCACCATCAAAATCCACTTTTTATCAAATCCCGATATCGAATAAAAACCCTTGTATAAAGTACGTAGATTTCTACAAAGAAAACCCATCGATGAGCGATCTACAGAGCAACGTATACTATAGTAGAAATGCTACAACAGTAGAGGTATTAAGTATAAATTTGTTTTATTCAAGATACCCCTACGCCGTCATGAATGAATTACCTATTATGATGTCGCGATATTGGATGTGATGGTCTCTAGTGTTCAAGCTTTAGTTAATGTCGCGACATTGTTTTGATGTTGCGACATTTAAACGATGCAATCCTTCATTTTCTCGGTTGATGTCTCAGCCATGTTGTTATGATGTTGCGACATTGAATGGTGGACATAATTTGATTGATGGAGTTGTTTGTGATGTTGCGACATTTCTACATCAGTGCTTTCCCTTCTCTAGCTGATGTCACAACATTGCCATAGTTTCAAGACTTTCTCTACATAATGTTACGACATTGGAAATTTGTTGAAGCAATGTTGCGACATTGGCCTCTTCCTTGCACCATGCTGGTTTCTACTAATTTTTCTGCTGAATTTTGCTTATGTCCTTTAAGTTTATACAAAACAATAAATTTTGGTGAAAGCTCCATAATTCTACATTAAACTGAACTTTTAAACTAGAAATATTCTTGAAAAACGGAGTTAAAAATAGATGAGTTTTAGACTCATCAAACTCCTCCAAACTTAAAGTCTTAGTTGTCCTCAAGCAAAGAAAATGATATTTGTTTGTCCTCAAACAATAACAATAAATCTTTGAGGACATTTTTCAATCAATTCATCTTTTAAATCATATCAGCATTTAGGCCTTAGTATTATTTCAGTTGTGACATCAACTCTAATCAAGATTAATCATTTTAAGAATTCTGAAAATTTCTAATTTAAATCATTTGATGTAGAATGTAATTCATAGTTATTAAAAACAGATATAGTCCTTCACTATGTGAGTGTGTGTTGGTCTTCCCCTTATAACTGACTTGCAGATTAGGTGGCCTTAGGAGAGTTACTTTGCATATTGACATTCTTTTAGAGTAATTTAAGTCCCATAGGCTTGTTGGTCATATTATTCTCCACTAATGTAGACATAACACACCCCTCAGAATCAAATAGGTCTTTTGAGCTTGTAATGATTGGCTAGGTTACTTGGTAGAAAACTATACATTTTAGGCTCAAGTTTACCCAAACGGCATTCATTTTCTCAACTCTTTGCCTTCATTGCTCATCTTATTTTTCTGCTAAAATAACCCTTCAAACTTCCCCAAACAAGACCTGGTGAATCTTTATACTTTTCCTCCTTTGAAGCTTATTGTTTTTTTTATTTTCTTTTCCACTGCTATTTTCAATTCTGCTCTGAAGCTTCTTTCTGTCTTTTTTATTTTATATTTGGAGTGGTGTCATGTTTTACCTTTTTAAGCTTTCTATAACCCCTTAGCAAGCTTTGGGCCAGTAGCTCCCATACCAGTTAGCATTAGGTAACTAGGTGTAGAACACCCCTAAGGACTTAATTTTTCAAGATAGATAGGCTCTGTGAGTCAAAACTACATCGTAACTCTTTTACGCTCGGTTTGTTTTTGCACCTTCTCTCACACAAATTTTTCTTAATTATCTTCCTTTCTCGTCCTTTATTCTCATGTTTCTTTTCAATTCAAACTCAAACTCCCCCAAACTTATCCTCTTTCTCATTTCTTCTGCACTAATTTGCAGTTTTGGGTAATTTAAGGTTCTTTACTATAAGGTAAAATTTAAGGAAGGGTAAAGGCTCTTCTTTTTTGTTGTGATGATGAAATAGGCATTAGGCTCAAGGTAGGTACTAAGGTTTATGCTTATAGCATATCAAGAGTAGGTTTTTGAAAGTCAAAAGCGTCCCAGATGGCTAAATCGTCATACGCTATATGTGATGTCAAGTTTCGCCTTGAAAATAATCACGACAAGTTCTAGTACTCTTAAAGATGTATAATGATAAGTCCCATAAGGTTTTCTAACTTGAAACCTGTCGGTTTTAAGGTACTTTTGACCACTGTGTTAGTGTAGTCATTTTATAGACTGTATTGTTCAATTGACTAGAATTAATAGCTTTATTAGCCTTGATTTCAATTTAAGTTTTCAAGAATCTAAAAGTTTAGCTTTTTTATCATTGACATCACAACTTAGCCCCTTTGCAATTGAAACTCCAGCTTGTTCTGTTTAATCAAAAATTTGTTGTCTTATTATTCAATTTACATTTCATTATGATTTAGTCATTCAGTCCATTAGGTAGACAACAATAACACTAACATTTCATCAATTTTTCTTTAAGTCTTCAAACAAGCTAGTATAACATTCACTTAAGAAAATAAGCCATATCATTCAACAATTTTCAACTTGAAACTTTCATATTGTTAATATTCTGAATTCTCCTTTATTCAGACTAACAAACACAAGCACAAAATTTTATTAACATTACCAAGATTACAAAATTAAAAGATAGTAACAAATAAGAAAAAATCTATGCATAAAAATTTCAGGAACTGCCCTTTTTATTAGAAAGAGGAAAATTTTGCATTATGTTGTTTACAAGATAGAGAGAAAGAATGATAGATAAGAGAGATAATGAAGGATAGGGAGCGATATACCTCTTTTTCCTATGTGATTGAGAGGCTCACTGCTTCAAATTTGTAACTTGCATTTGAGGGTGTGAACTTAGGAATTGAGGGATCTGGTTTTGAAGGGCCCTCTCCGTTCCTATCAAATAGATACCACTCTTGCATTCTTATGTTTTTCTTGATGAGCTCACTTTGCCTTTGCCCAATAGAGTTCAGGGACTACTCAAATTCACCTTGGGCTTGATACATCTTTACAAGGTTTTGGTTCACCAGATCTATGCTCTCCATCCATAATTTCTCCCTATAATTCAAGATGGACCCTAGCTCTTCATCCCTCTTTTGGATGGTTGATTTGATATCTTTCTGGTGTTCTTTGCAAAGATACCTAAAGGCTTCAACCTTTTGAAGCAGGTTCTGCTCCCATTTCCTTCTCCCTGGCCTCCACCACCTTGATAAGATCTTGATCCCTCATCAGTTGATCCTGCATAAAGGCCTTCTCTTTCTTTAAGTTCCAGCCTCAATGCCTTGTCCCTCTTTGATAACTCTTCTATCCATTCCTCATCCCTCTGTTGGAGAACTGCTCCTAGGTTTTCTTATCTTCTTTTACTCTCTACAGCTAAGTGTTTCATCTCTCCACCTTAGTTCTTTCCTGAACTTCTCATCTCTCCTCTTCATTTCTTTTCTCATCCAAGTGAATAAGGAGAATGGTCCTGATGTGTTGCTCTCTTGTTCTTCTGCTATGATAGTTCCTTCTTTCTGCTCTGTTCTAAGCAGACATTATGTCTTCTTAAACCTTGGGGGAGAGCACTAGTTTCTTTGGGTAATCTTCAAACCCCCCTCCCCCCTTTCTTCTGTCTCTAGCTCTTCTTCAACTGCAGGTGTTGTCTCTCTTTGCAGTTCAAAAGTTTCCTTTTTTCTTTTCTTAGTTATCTCCACCTCTTCATCTTGTACTGGACTCTAATGAGTGTGAGAAATGAGGATCTCGAGCATTTCTTCTCCATCTCACTGAATGTTACAACCCCCTTGATACACAATAGAGTGATCAAGGCAGGGTGGGGGATATTCCTTGAGAAGTTGTTCTCATGGTAGTCCAAGATGGACTACTCCACTATCTTCCCCACATTCAAGTTAAACCCCTTGACCAGTGCATACAGTAGTATGGAACAGTCTTGTCTCATTGTGCATACATGCTTAGAAGGGGTGAGAATGGAATTAATGAAATAGAACCATACCTTGACCGCTTCTAATAAGTTTCCTTTGTCGATGTAGGCATTGCGGATGGTTTTGGTCCTCTGCCATACCCCTAGACCGTCTGTCAACTCCTTGACGATCTCTTTGAACTTAAGGTTTTCTTAAAGCTGGTTATACTCTTTACAATCACTCACCGGTCTCAGCTCTAGGAGTTGGGAGATGGCCCTTTCCCCGAAAGGCCTCCCCTTGACATAGCACGTAAAGTTCCTTTGTTCACCTAGATTGGCATAAAATTATTTGATCAGGGCACGTACTCCCAGCTCCCTGTGCTAGCTTAACTTTTCCCAGCCTCTTCGCTTAATCTCTTCTTTCAATGGTGAAACCAACTCCTCAAATCCCCTTTCGTCCACAGAAATTTAAATTACTAGATGCTTCTAGAACACTTCTGCTCCCTTGTGGGAGTAGAAGGCTTTGGCTTCTACTTCCTCCACCACCACTTCTATCTCCTCAAGCATAACTAAAAGGGCATTTTCTTGGTTTTCTTTCCTTGCAATTTCTTCCTAAACTTCCTCAACTCTCTCTTTTAAAATCTCCTCCACCACACTTCCTATAACTTTGTCCAGGTTTGGAAAGTTTGGATTCTATATGGTTTGAATTTTGTGAGGTTTTGAGAATGATAAGGTTCGAAAGTTTAGAAAGATTGATGTCACAATGGAAATTTCTCAAACTCTTCCTTTTATAGGTGATTTGCCCTAACTGCGATGTTTCTACAATGAAGTTATGGTGTCACAACATTGACTTAATGTCACGGCAATGTCGCGGTGATGTCACGGTAATGTCGTGGTGATGTCACGACATTGTTCAGATTTTCTAATTGGGTTTCTTGAATGTCAAGACATTGAAAATGTAATGTCGAGACACTGACTTGTTGTCGTGGCAATGTAGCGAGTAGCTCTTGTATCTTTGAGATGTCGTGACATTGACATCTTGATGTCACGAGATTGGATCTATGTTGTTAATATATTAACGTGATGTCTCGACATTGGTTCTATGTGCTCTTGTATATTTGCAATGATGCGACATTAAGGCAATGTCTCGATGATGTCCCAACATTAGGAAACTTTTGAACTTGGTGTCACGACATTGAGTGGGAGTTTAACCTTTTAAGCAGATATATTGCACTTGTTTCCTCATTTTCTTTCCACATTTCCAATTCCTGCCTGTGAATATAAGTCTAGAGATGTTGAAGAACCTCAATTCACACATGAATAGTTACATTTTAGATTTTTCAATTCAATCAAGTAAGCATTGATTCATGTTATTGCATAAATTTCCACACAACTATTCAACAAAGGACAATCAAGCTACTGGTTGATTTTCTAACTCAAATAAATCACATTACCCCAAACTTATTCATGCATCATTTCTAAAAAATATGAGTTAAAAGTAAACTCCCCTTTGTTATAATCTCTTCATAATTCAATATGGTTGGAGATGCTTTAAAAGTAATCTTCATATATCCTTGTAGCTTCTTCACCCTGGCATTCAAAAGATTGTAATTCAATAATGGTAAATAATTTCTAACAAAACTAGATTGCTTCTACACTATTCAAACACACAAAATCTTAAACAAATCAAGTTAACTATGAAAATTTTAAAAATTTGCTTGGGTTGCCTCCTAAGTAGCTACTCATGTTTTATGTCTCTAGCTAGACATTTGTTGTAGTGTTTTCTCATTTCAACAATTCTATCCATCTCTTCAATCCTGGGACTCTTCCTCATTTGATCTCCCTACTAAGTAGTGTTTACAATTCTCCTAATTACTCCCACTTTAAACTCATCTTCATAATTGGTTTTAAGTGTTACTGCTCCAAAGGGGGTAACTGCAACTATTGTATATGGACCACTCCACCTTGATTTGAGTTTTCGTGGAAAAAGTTTTAATCTAGAATTGTATAGTAGGACTAGATCTCCTACTCTGAACTCTTTCCTCAAAATCTTTTATTCATGGCATTTTTTTTGTCTTATCTTTGTAGATTATGGTATTATCGTAAGCTTCATTTCTCAACTTTTCTAACTCATTCAATTGGAGAAGTCTATTTTATTTTATAGCTTGAAAATCAATGTTTAGCTTTTTTATTGCCCACATTGCTTTATCCTCAAGTTCTTGAGGTAGATGACATTGCTTTCCATAGACAATTATGTATGGGGACTTATAAGCAATTCTACAAGCCCATAATGGATCTTCCAACTTTAATGACCAATCTTTTCTGCTGGCATTGACTGTCTTTTCAAGAATATTCTTGATTTCTCTTTTGGATATCTCAGCTTGCCCATTTGACTGAGGGTGATAAGCTAAACTCGTGACATGTCTGACTCCATACCTGCTCATAAGTTTTGCAAACAACTTGTTTGAAAATGGCTTCCCTCATCACTTATAATAGTTTTAGGGGCTCAAAATCTGCTCAAGATGTTCTTTTGAATAAACCCCATAACTGTATTGGCATCATTTTTGGGGTAAGATATGGCTTCCACTAATTTGGATACATAACTAAAGATAAGAGAATGTATAAGTTTCAAACGGCGTGGAAAGGCCCCATGAAGTCTATTCCCCATGCATAAAAAATATGCACCACCATAATTCCTTGTAGAGGCATCTCATTTCTTCTATTGATGTTGCCGATTCTCTGACTTATGTCATAATGTTTGACCCATTCATAACAATCTTTGAATAATGTTGGCCAATAAAAACCTAACTATAAAATTTTCTAAGTTGTTTTGTCTCATGCAAAGTGTCTTCCATATGGTGATGAATGACATTTATCCACAATTCCAGCTTGTTCTGTCTCTGGTACACATATTATAATAATCTGATATGCTCATTTTCTAAAAAGAAATGGGTCATCCCATATATAAAACCTAGCATCAATTCCTAGCTTTATTTTCTATTCATATCTAAATTATGGTGGCTTGATTCCACAAGCCATAAATTTTACAATATCAACATACCATGGTGTTTGAACTGATACTTGAAAAAGCTGCTCATCAGGGAAATTTTCTTCTATTTTTGTCCCTCTTTCCCTTTGAGTAGGTTTTTCCAATCTTGATAAGTGATCAACTATCACATTGTTACTCCCCTTTCGCCCTTATTTATGATCAAATTTCAAGGCAGCTAGCAGTACCCACCGATCAGTCTCGCTAGCATCTTCTTGCCAGATATTTAATTGTTGCATGATTAGTGTGTATGATGACATGGGACCCCAGTATGTATGGCCTAATTTTTTCACAAGTAAAAACCATTGCCAACATCTCCTTCTCTATGGTAGAGTAGTTCTCTTATGCCTCATTGAAGGTTTTGCTAGCATAGTATATGGCTCTGAAAATTTTCTCTGTTCTTTGTCCCAAACTACTCCTTATCAGATAATCACCTGCATCACACATGATCTAAAAACCCTTTCTTTTGCTCTAGCTCGTGTTGCCATGATGGGAGCTATAACCAATCTAGATTTAATATCTTCAAATGCAGAAAAGCATGTTTCATCAAAATCAAAATTTGCATCTTTTTCCAACAATCTGCATAATGGTCTAGAGATTTTTGAGAAGTCTCTTATGAATCTCAGAAACCCAAAGATGCTCCTAGGAAATTCTTATCCCTTTAATTTGTCATATGGCAAGAGAATTTTTTATGACAAAACTCGCTTGGTCAACTTCAAATTTAATCAGAAATTTTGTGTCCCAAGACAATTCCTTATGTTACCATGAAATGCCATTTTTCCTAATTCAGAGCTAAATTCTGTCTTCAAATTTCAGAAGATAACTTAAATTCTTTAAGGGCGAACAAACCGATCTATACACTGAGAAGTCATCCATAAAAATTTTCATAGCCTCTTCCACCAAATCTAAGAATTTGGACATCATGCACCTTTGGAAGGTTGTAAGAGCATTACATAATCAAAATGGCATCATTTTAAAAGGAAAGGAGTCATAAGGACATGTAAAAGTAGTTTTCTCCTGATCCTCAAGGGCTATGGAAATTTGGTTATAACTTGAATACCCATCAAGGAAACAGAAGTAATGGTGTCTAGCTAACATGTCCAACATCTGATTAATGGAGGGTAAAGGATAATGATCCTTTCTTGTTGTTGTGTTCAATTTTCTGTAATCTATGCACACCCTCTATCTTATTACATTTATTATAGGAATCAATTCATTATTCTCATTTTTTATCACAGTGAATCCACATTTCATAGGAACCACATGAATTGGGCTTACATAAGGGTTGTCTGAGATTACATATATAAAACCTACATTCAACCATTTTAGCACTTCTTTTCTGAAAACTTCTTTCATTACTGGATTCAGTCTTCTTTGATGTTCAATAAAGGTCTTTGCATTTTCCTCCAACAAGATTTTATGCATACATATGGAATGCCTGATTCCTTTTAAATCTTACAATCAGCATTATCAAATTCTGGCTATTTCAAACTTTGATTAAGATCGAAGTGCATTGCCTCATCTCCAACCTTGAGAGTAAGCTCTCCTTTCTTCACATCTATCAAAGTTGCTCTAGTTTCAAGGAAAGGCCTTCCTAGCAGCAGTGGAACTTGTTTGTCTTTTTCAATGTCAATAACCACAAAGTCCACTAGAAAAATTAACTTTCCCACTTTGATAAGCACATCCTTAAGAATGCCCTCAGGTTGAGCTAAGGTTCTGTCTACCATCTATGGCTATGGGAGTAAGCTCCCCCAAACTTAGTATTTTGACTATAGATAAAGGCATCAAGTTGATGTTGGCTCTAGAATCACACAATGCTTTTCCCATTTCAGAATTCCCTTTGGTACAAGGAATAGTGAAGCCACTTGGATCCTGTATTTTCACTAGTAAAGACCTCTAAATTACTGCACTACAGGTTGCTATCAGGTTCACCACTCTTTCTTCAACAATTTTCTTCTTTCTTCTTAGTATATGCTTCATGAATTTAGCATAATGAGGCATTTGAGTCTGTGCCTCTGAAAAAGGGATATTGATCTCCATTTTCTTTAACATGTTCAAAAATTTAGAGAATACCTCTTCTATCTTAGCTTTCTGCAGCCTCTGAGGGAATGTGACTTGAGGCTTATAAGCTTGAACCCCTTCTTTACTTCTTAGATCACCCTCTTCAACTGACTGCTTTTGCTACACCTTTACTATTCTCTCTTCTTCAGTAATTTCTGAACTGCACTGCTTTATTTCTTCTCCAATTTCTATATGTTTTTCTTTTTCAGTCTTCTTCTTTTCATTTATTCTTTATTTCAGTCCTCTACCACTCCTTAGAGTCACTTCCATATAGTCTTTAGGATTATTCATAGTAATCACCTGTAAGATATTCTTGACTGCCCTCAGATTGCAGTAATACCGCCTCTACTGTAGTCCAGATTTTCGTAGAGGCTTTTTTTTTTCGTCTCGAACTTAAGTTGTTTGCCTAGAATGCTACTAACTCAGCAAACTTTTGTTCATGTATATTTAATGGTCTTTTGTTTTCTCCTATAAAGTTTATCATCTGTTCTTCAAAAGACTATGACCTTCTCTAGACCTAATTCTCAACCCTTTGGCTATTCTGCTACTGCTATCCTTGGAAACCATGTGGACCACACTATTGATGATACTTTTGCACATGTCTCTATTCTTGCTGGGCTGTAAGTCCATATGAGAAATTCTCATGGTTTCTCAAGGCTGGTGTGTAGTGAGTTGGAAGATTTGTGTTGGGTTGAAAGTTGTAACTCCTATTTCCATTGATAAATTGAACTTCCTCCTGCTGATAAAGACCATCTTTAGCTAGTCCTTCATCATTCACAACTTTTTGTTGATCTTCCATTGTTCCAACAAGATGGGCAGACCGATTACTTCTTTCCTGCATGCTAACTTTATTCATAAGAGCGTCCAATTTTGCCTCTATAGCTGTCAGTTTGTTAAGCTCTATCACACCACTTCCTCTAAGCCTGCTACTACTCCCTGAAGTCTCATATGGAGCTCTGTAGTTTCTCTTTGCTAGATCTTCTATTAACTGATTTGTCTCTTCAACACTTTTTCTCTTGAAGGCTTCATAACATGTTGCATCTATGATCCCATTGGATGTTTAGTTCATGGCATGGTAGAAAATGTCCATATGTGTGATTTGATCAATCCCATGCATCGACATCTCTCGAAAGTGGCTTCTCAATTTCTTTCTCATGACAGTGTAGACTTTCATCTTCACCTTGTCAATATAATGATTTCTCCTCCTCCTCTCTCGAAGTGAGAGCAGAGGGAAATCTCCCTATGAATTCCATTCAACCAACTCATCCCTAAGTGTTCACCGATCCATGTGGGAGTGATTCAAAACCAAACCATCATATCCTTTAAGAAGAAAGTGGAATGATCAGAATTTAATCACACCAAAGCCACTCCCATTTACTTTCACAAATAAGCATCATTCAAGAAATCTACCCATGTACCTATCAGTCTTTACCTAGACGACGAGTGAAGTAATTCTGTTGGACCATGGTTATAAGTGCAGGCTTAAGCTCAAAGTTGTTTACTTCAATCAAGGTTGCCTCGACCGTTAGACAATTCCATCTCTAATAATAGGGTTTCCAAAATATCTCACTACTCTTGAGGTTCATCTACTTTCGCTGTAACTAAGGTTACATCTCTCTCTGCTCTACCAAAACCATTGTTTCAACAAATATGACTTTCTTTAGCTTTTTCAGTGTCCTTTCCAATTCAGTGTCCAATGGTACCAATTCTGATTCTAGTTTTCTATGCATGTGAGGATTTCCTAAAATGGAAACAAATTGAAATCAAATAAGATCAGTAGATATAGAAATATATCATGCTGTGTTTTCATTAAAGATTAGTAGTTGATTCAGCTACTGCAGTTAAAACTATTTTTGAAATTATTTTGTAAAAGTAAAAAGAAAAATATCCAAACTAACAATTCTCTCTTTGGTAAGAATATTAATCCTTAAACTCTATTTTCATTTCGATTCTGGGCAATGGCGCCAAAAACTTGATTGATCATGATTTTTTAAAATAGACCAAAACAATTGATTCTTGATACTTTTGTTAGGACAAATTTCTGACATAGCTACCAAAAACTGAATCAGTCCTTAGCAACAGTGCCAAAAACTTGTTGAGACCCAAGATATAAAATATCTTTTCTACTTTGTATGCATAATGTTTCCTTTTTAAAATTTATCTGGTCTAGATCATTGCAAGTGCACAGATCATACAAGTAATACAGTGGATTTTAAGTCCAGACATCATTCCCATGAAGATTGATTAGAAAGTTTTAAAGATTATCTACCCTCACTACTAAAGATCCTTACTATTTGAATTTCTAGAATTTTTTTTAGGATATATTTAGCTGCTTAAATAAAAATAAAATAATCAAATAATGAAATTTATAAACTACATTATTAGAGAGAATTGTGAATTGAAACACATAGGAAGAAAAACAATGCTGTCACCATCACTTTGTAAGTTCCAAATAAGATAAAGTAATGGGTATGAATCTTGGAGTTGTCCAAGAGCAGATTAATGTAGACATGGATTTCTCCTAACCCGCAGACGCTCCACTCTTTCCACTTACCACACTTCTATTTCTGTGGAGTCAAATGGGTCCAAAAGCAACTTGTAGGATTTGTTCCTGTTTTAAGATCTTACTATTTTTCCTTCTCAGTACTTCACATCCATTTCTTAGGACTAGGAAATGCTTGCTCCCATGGATAGGATATTGAAAGCCCTCACCAAAATAAAAGATACCTCAGCCATCAATTAGACAAGAATTTCCTCTTCCCTTGATTAGAACCTCAACTAACACTGGGTTGAAGTTATTCCTCCCAATTGAGGTGAAACCTCTTAGGATTAAGTTGCTTGATCAATAAGTGGATCTTATGCCTCGGGCACACACTCATGTTGTCACTCATGAGAGAGCCTTGAAAGCAGAGGTTAAATCATCACTAGTGATATATCAAAGTAATCCCAAAAGTCCATTTGTTCTTATAATATTAGTGTAATTGTATCCACAAGTCATTGCTCATTGATCTCATGTAGTCTCAACTCTATGTCACTCAGAGGAATTCCTAGAAATCATAATAATGATGTAGCTCTTTTTTGGATAACAAACATTGATATTCAGAACAACTCAATGTAGGAGTAATACCAATTAAATCACTCAAATTTTCTTACTCAAAACAACATTAACTCTTACAATCAATAATCCCAACAATTATTCTTCCCATAAGGAGCTTAGCCTTTTCAAATCTGGATCATAAATCACAATGACTAGTTGATTAAACAAATTCATTTCGATCGCAATCAAACTTGAAGCAAAATGAGTTATAGAATAAATTCTAGATTTCATATAAGTCTGAACATAAATGAAACCGATTTACAGGAAGACCATCTTGAAATTTCAGTTTAGATCACTGCTCTAATCCTAAACGAAAGCTAAATCTATAAACAACAGAAAGAAGTAAAAAAAAGGGATAAAATAAAATAAAATAAAATAAAAATATATATACAATGAGATTTCAGCTTTCCCAAAAAGCATAAAGACTTGATCAAAGTTACGCACAACTCCTCAAAAGCTTCTATTTATAAGCACAAGTATTGGGCCCTACAAATGAGGCGTGAATCATGCACTTCGAAAAGCCCAAAATTCAGAAATTAATGCCGTCTGGTGATGTCGGATGTCGCCACATCAAGTTTTCGTCTCGCTGCGCCTGATATCGGCGACATCAAAATATGCTCTGACACTTCCCAATTTCCGCTGATGAGTTCATGTTCGGATGTCACGCAACATTGAGACATATCATGTAGATTAATTTCGAGCATCATGACATCACTGCGGTCAGGATTTTAATGAAGGCGGCACTGCCTCGATGCTGCAACATTTTAAGCAGATCGATGCCCTTGCTTGCAGATGCGTTGTTTCTGATGCTGCAACATGCTGGATTAAATGTTGCAACATTGGTCATTTATGTTCATTATGATCATCTCAGGTTGATTTCGCGACACTATTGTGATGTCGTAACATCATATCTTGTTGTTCTATAGTCCTCTCCAAATGTCTTTACTGATGTCGCGACATTAGTTCGATGTCGCGACATTGCACTAATTTCACTATCCAGGTTGCTTTGATTTGATGTCGCGACATTCCCTTTATAGGTCTTATCTATTAAGCTGATGTGGCGAAATTTATGTTATGATGTCGCGACATTGAATCTAGTTGCTATGAAGTCCTTTGCCAGTGTTTTTAGTTAATGTCGCGACATTTATTCAGTGTTGTGACATTTTGACTTGTTTCACTAATAAGGCTACGGTGAGTGAATGTCACGACATTGGATGTGATGGTCTCCAGTATTCAACCTTTGGCTAATTTTGTGACATTGTTTCGATGTTGCAACATTTAAACGATGGAGTCCTTCCCTTCCTTAGATGATGTCGTAGTCATGTTGATATGATGTCATGACATTGAATAGTGGACATAATTTGATTGCTGAAGTTGTTTGTGATGTCGCGATATTTCTTCATCAGTGCTTTCCCTTCTCCAGTTGATGTTGTGACATTTCCAGAGTTTTAAGACTTTCTCCACATAATGTCGCGACATTGGAAATTTTCTGAATCAATGTTACGACATTGGCCGCTTCCTTGCACCATGCTGATTTCTACTCCTTTTCTACTAAATTCTGCTAATTTCCTTTAAGTTTCTTCAAAACAACAAATTTGGGTGAAAGCTCCATGATTCTACATTAAACTTAACTTTAAAACCATAAATATTCTTGAAAAATGGACTTAAAAATAGATGAGTTTTTAAGATCATTTTTCTTCTCAATTGTCTTTTCAAACATATTAGTATTTGAATTCAATGAAAGGTTAGTTGTGATATGAATTCAAACTAAGATTCAATTCAGGAATAAAAAATATTTTCAATTAAGTTTATCTAAAAAACAGATAATTCATATAAAGTGTAAACAACTGTTGTTCTTAATCCCTTATGTGTGAGTGTGTGTTGGTCTTCCCTTTATGACAGATTTGCAGATTAGGTAACCTTATGAGATAATATGTATTGGAATGGAAGTCTCCTTAGATTAACATTAGGTCTCATAGGCTTGTTGGTCATATTATTCTTCACTAATGTAGGCAAAACACCACCTTTAAGATCAAGTAGGTATTCTTGGCTTGTAACTTATGGTTTGGGTATTGGGTAGTTGATTGGACATTTAAAGCTCAATTTTACCGAAAGTGCACCTACTATTCACCATTTTGCAATCAAACTTCTCATCCTCTATCATCTACTAAAAACATCTTTCAAGCATACTCCCCTAAACTTGTTTTGGTGTATCTTTTTGCATACTTACTATTGTGGAATTTATTTTTACCACTTTCTTCTTTGAATTCAGTTCATCATTCCAGAAGATCTTTTCTTTTCATTATGTTCAAGGTTTTGGGACTAGTTCAATGTTTTGCCTTCTTAAGATTTCTACCACCCTTAGTGAGCTTTGGGTTAGTAACTCCCATACCAGTTGGCATTAGGGTTCTAGGTGTTGAACCACCCCTAAGAACATAATGGCTCAAGGGAGGAAGGATACAACACAAAACACATTTCCTCCTTTAAATTTTTTTTTCTTTCTCAGCTTCTCAGTTTTCTGTTCTCAATTTCTCTTCCTTTCACATCCCTAATTCTTATCCTTCTTCACATTCCATAATTATACTCCCCCAAACTTGTCTTCTTGGTTACTTTTCATGCACTCATCTTGAAATTTGGGCAAACAAAAGGTTCTTCACTAAAGGATCAGATTTTAAGGTAGGATTAAGGTTTTTCATGTGGCTAAGATGATGAAATTGGAATTTAGCTCAAAATAATATACTAGGGTATATGCATATGCATATCAAAGGGTAGGCTTTGAAAGGCACAAACTTTCAAAGAATGGCTTAAATCATTTATTGTTGGTTGTGTTTCCTAGGTTTCGCCTTGAATAATAGTCTACCAAGTTCTAGGATTTTTTGAGACCAAATTATGATGGATCTCATAAGATGTTCCTAACCCAAACACAATTAGTTTTCCAAGGTACTAATGACCATGTGCAAGTTTTTAGGGATCCTTAGAATTGAAATGTTCAAGGAAACCAGGAGAATCAGCCTTATCAGCTTGCTATCAATTTCAATCTTCATAAATCTAGAATTTCTGCCTAGTTATCCTTGACATCAGAACTTCCAATTTTCTATTCAAATCATCCTACCCCAATTTCATATACACACTTTCTTGTTTATTTCATAAACATTTATTGTACTATTTAAATCGAACAATAAAGCACTAGTAATTCAACAACAATCATCCCAATTCAACCAAACAATCAAAATCATAGTCTTCAGTATTCATAATATGTACTCAAATGCAACAAGATTCAAAACAAAGACACAATTGACATAATTTCATCAAAGAGACTTCATTACATTTATGAAATCATTACAAAAGAGTTTTCATATAATATAATGACACACAAGAGAGACTCATTGGTTTTGGTTTTCCTGGGGCTCTATGGTTTTGAGGATACTGCTGATTCTTGGATACTAAGCTCAAGTAGAGGTGGAATTACCAGAGGTACCACCATGCAGTAATTTCCCATCAATAGCTCATCTTGCTTCTGAGCCAGTGATTCCATTTATTCTCTCAAGTCAAGTTGAAAATCATTAATTGTCTTGAGTTGATCAGTGATGGATTTGAGATTTTTTAACTATAATTGGTCCCTGTTTGACATTGTATCAATTATGTCCTTGTATCTTCCCTCCAAAACTCTAGTCAAATCATTACCCTTTTTTATCTACCCCTGCCAATAAGCTTCATCTCTACTTTTCAATTCTTCTTCCACATTTGATCTTTTTTTTTTCATTCCAGATCCCTCTGCTTGATTGCCTCATCCATGAACTGATCTCTTCTTCTTATTTATGCCTCAAAGTATAAGTCTCTCTCTTTCAACAGGGTTTTCAATAGAGAATCTCTTTCTTTCATGTCCTGCTCCATTTTTATCAACATCTCCACAACAACTACATTACTACTCTACTATCATGAACCTTCAACTTGTTCATTATGGTATGCTCTAACATTTGGTGACATTATCAAAATTGAACTAGCACTCCTCGGATTTTCATCCCTTTTCTTCAGTGTACTTTCATGCTCATTTTATTCATTTCTTCTCCCTTACTCTTCAATTTCTTTCAATTTCCCTTTGCCTTTGTCTGATGGAGGTTTGGTTATGGTAGTGAGGGTGAGAAAAAAGGTCTTAGGACATCTTTATTTTTCTTCTCTATTAAAGGTCACTCCTCCCTTTATGCATAGATATGTAATGATTGCAGGGGGAGGCATGTGGCCTTAGAAATTGCTACTCTAATAGCTGATGATTAACCTTTCAATGATTTTTCCATTTAGAATGGCATATAAGAGCACTACTTAATCTTGCCTCACTGTGCTCAAGTGCTTGGAAGGCATCAACATTGAGATGAGGAAGTAGAACCAAACTTTGGCTTCCTTAGTCAGTGAGCCTCTTGCTATGGACTCATAGGGAGTCTTCGTGTTTCCCATCCATTCCCCTTTTCCAACTGTGAATGCTTCCACAATCTTCTGGTAGTCTAGATTCTTTTTGAATTTCTTGAATTTGGTCCCATCACTTAGCTTCCCTAGCTTCAAAAGTTGACTGATGTCATTCCTATGGAAGGAGACCCACTTCCCTCTCACATAGCACTGAGTCTCTTTTTTATCTACCATGTTAGCATAGAATTCTCTTACCAATGCAGCACACCCAGGTGGCATGTGCTCACATATTATCTTCCATCCTCTCTTTTCAATCACTTCCTTGAAGGGTGAGATGAACTGCTTGAACCCTCTATCTCCAATGAATCCCTTCTTCAGTATCTTTTTCTCCATCACTTTATAGGCTTCATCCAATACGAAATCTTCAACTTCTTCTTTGCTGCTCTATTATTTTTCTCCTTCCTCAACTTCTATTTTTGTTTCACAAATTCTCTCATGAATTTCTCTTTCATTAACTATCATCAAAGGCTCGAAAGTTGTTCCTTCTACAGTTTTAGCAAATTCTTCCATGATCTCATTCAGATTTGGGATCAACATTCGTTGCTCAGACATTTTTGAAGGATGGGTTAAGTGTAAGGTTTAGGATGGAAAAGGAGTTATAGGGTTTTTAACGGGCATAAATAAGAACACAAATTCAGGCCTTTTAAATCCTCTTTTTATAAGCAATAGGAATTATGTCACGACAGTTAATTGTTGCGACATAGAGTTTAATGTCACCATAATTCATTTGTTAAAATATGAAAACTAATCTCACGACAAATAATTAAACCTATAAAGCTAAAGGAATGTAGCGATAAATTTTTAAATGTCTTGGAAATTAATTTATCAGGACATATAAACTATTATCGCGACAAAATGTTAGGCCTTGAGGTTTGAAAATTGTCACGAAAATTATTTTCTTGTCGCGACAAATGATTTTGTTCTTCAGTGAGATAGGCCAGACAACTAAGTTGTTGTGACAAATGAAGAATATGTCACCAAAATTGTACAATTATTATTCAAATCACCTAAAATGTTGCACAATTATTATTCATTTTACACATATAACAACATTAATTCTTTTGAAATTAAATCAAATCATGCTTGTGAACACAAATTGATCATTAATTGAGAGTTTCAATTCAAGCATGGACAATTGATAAGTCCTAAACTCATCTATTTTTAATACATTTTTTGTGCATTTTTTCAGCAGTTTAAGATTCATTTTAATGCAAAATTATAGTATAATCACCAACTTTTTGTTTTGCAGGTTTTGAATGAAAAAGAAACAAATCCAACAAGAAAAGCATAAATTTTGGTTAAGGCAGAAATGTGGCGACATAATTTCAAAATGTCGCGACATAATATCATACTGTCGCAACAAAATCTCAAGGTAACCAACAAGGCTATGTCATAACAAGGAATGATATGTCGTAACATAATGAAGATCAAAAGACAAAACTATGTCACAACAATGAATTTTTATGTCTCGACATTGACTAAGAAGTTCCTGAAGAAGAATGTCGCAACATTCTTTTACTGAAGAAGAATGTCGCAACATTCTTTCACTGAAGAAGAATGTCGCAACATTCGTTATGTCGTGACATTGATCAAAGCAAATGGCAGTGCAATTTTCTTAAGACATTCAAAATCTGTATCGCAACATAAAGAACTGAAGAGAGAAGAAAGAATGGCGCGACACAACAAAACTATGTCGCGAAAAATCTTTCAGAGCAAACAGACAAGTCAAGACAAGTTGGTCACGACAAAGGTTCTTAGGTTGCGACAAACATTTCAAAGAATGACAAGATCAAGACAGGAAATATGTCGTGACATTTTCAAAGTATGTCACGACATAAAGCTCAGAAGTAAGCATAGCAAGGTAAGAAGGCTATGTCGTGATAGAGAAGTTTTATGTCACGACAACCAGAACATAACGTTGAGAGGAAATTCTATCCCAACATAGAATTTTATTGTGGCGACATAGGTTGATGAGAACTATAGAAAGAATGTCGCGACATAAAAATTTATGTCACGACATAATGAAGAGCTAAATGTAGAGATATCTATTGCGACTATCGAAAGCTATGTTACGACATTAATTGATGAGAAGCGCCTAGAAAATAACTACATAAATTTTTTGTCATGACATAATGAAGAGCAACAAGAAGGAAACTTTGTCGTGACATACCATTCGAGTGTTAACGCTACAAAGCAAGAAAGAAATGTTGCAATAGAAAAAGATTTTTTTCCGACAATAACAAGACAAATTCAACTGAGCTCTGTCGCGACATTTTCAAAGTATGTCACGACATAATTCAAGAAAAAGGTATAGAACACTGTCACGACATAACACTACAAGCCACGGAAAAGCTGGAGGATAAGCAAAAAAATGTCATGACATAATTTTCCTATGTCGCAACAAAGACTAATTTTTCGGGACGCTTAAGGATCCATCGCTTTCAGTCTAGCAAGTATGCCCATCATTTGAAAAAATCGAGCAATAGAAGCACATAGGCACAGCCCAAATTTTCCAATCGAAACAGAACATCTAGGTAGCTAGAGTCTCCTTTCAATATTATTTTTCTTTTTTTTTTTTTTCGCCGATTTAGTTTTAGCTTACATTTTAGTTAGTAATTTTCTTAGATTTAAGCAGCGATCTAAGTTGAAGTTTTGAGTTGGGTTCACTGTCAACATTTAGATTTCATTACTGTCTGAATTCAATGGAATCTGGAAATTTTCTAGAGTTAATTTATTTCAGTTTGCTTGCAATTTCAGTGAATTTTCCTGATCAACTATTCAATGTTATTTATAATCCAGTTTTGAAATACTAAGCTCCCTCTAGAGCTGGATTGATGTTATTTATCATTTTTTGTGCAACTTGAAAGAATGCCATAGTTACAAATCTTGAATTTATTTAATTGGTGTTGTACCTGAAATTAATTGTTCCGAATATTAGTAGCTGGTACCCAGAAAAGGGTTGTATCTTGCTCCAATTTCCAAGAGACCCTCTAAGTGACATAGAGATGGACATTCCTAAGAGTATAGAGCAGTTACTTGGGGTATGCTAGACTAAAATTATGGAACTAATTAACTCTGAAAGATTACTCTCATAGATCACTAATTTACTCATGGTGTGAGGATTAGTTGGTTGATTTATCAGTTTAATTGATTAAAGGTTTCTCCTCTGTTTGATGAAATGATCTTGATCTCTTTTTAACATAGATCTAATCAAGGAGATAGAGAGTTTACTTAAATTCAAAGGATGAGATACCAATTAGATTAGAGAAGGCTTGTGTTATCCCTGCTTCATGGGGCAAGAATTTTTCCTAGAACAGATATGAAGTAATCGGGAAAGGAAAATACCATTTTTAAAAAGAGTATTTATATCGTACAAGTAATTGATTAGACCCATGTATCTAGTAGGAATATTGTTCTCTAATTAGTGAAATGTATAGTGTATGGAGAACTAGTTTCATACTACCTTTGCATCTTTTGACAAGTTCGTATTTTCAAACTAATGGTTGAACTATGTTATAAAATGATGAAGAATTTTATAATTATACATTGATCTATGTTCCAATGTTAATTTTACTTAGTCAAGTCTCCAATTCAATTTATTTTCAAATTTATGGTCATAGTTATAGAATTTTATTTAGACATTCTTTCTTAGTTTAAACAAATCAATTTTATACTTTTGAGTTCAAATAATATAGATCTTGAGTTGTTAGGATAATTGATCTTTAAATCTCTAATCAATCTTTGTGGGAATGATATCCAAACTTAAAATCCATTGTATTACTTGTATGACCTGTGCACTTGTAGAGAATTGGACCAATAATAAATTTTATTATTACAAACACATTAGGAATATTTTTTTTACCATAAAATGGTCCTTACAAATTTTTGGCACCATTACCGGGGATTAGACAATAGTCTTCCGATAGCCGTGTCAGAAATTGGTCCTATAAAGTTTTTGGCATCGTTGCCAAGGAATTTAGTTAGCCTTTGGTAGCCATGTCAGAAAATTAGTCAACATTCATAAATTGGTCTTAATCAAGTTTTTGGCACCATTGTTGAGGATTGAAACTAGTCTTTGGTAGTAGTGTCAATAATTTGGTCTTCAAAGAAAATGGTCCTATCAAGTTTTTAGCGTCGTTGTCGAGCATTGATTTGATTTGAAATAGATTTGAAATATCAATATTCCAACCAAAGAGAGAATTGTTAATTTGGAAAATTTTCTCTGTTTTATAAAAAATTTCAGAAAATGTACAAAAATAGTTTTAACTGCAGTAACTGAGTAAGCTACTGAAAATGTTTATGAGCTTAAATTGATATAGTTGTTTTCCACTTATTCAATTTGATCTTAGTGTGTTTCCATTTTAGGAAAGATCTTACATGCATAGAAACCTAGAAGCATAATTGCTGCCTTTGAACACATAATTGGAAAGAACACTGAGAAATCTTAGAAAAGTAAGAAGTGCTAAAGCAACAATTATGGCATAACAAAAAGAGATACAAAAGAGGAACAATCAAAGGTGAGAACAATAGAAAGCCTTATATGTGCCATTATGGAGGATTTTTTGAGTACTAGTAATTAGGAGACAATTACTTGTTGTGAGACAACTTGCCAGAGGCCAACAATTTGAGTTAAAGCCGCTTGATTTACAACAAAAAGATCAATATACTGGCCATCCAAGTGAATACCTCAATGAGCATATAGGAAGATTTCCGAGGATGGAAAATACAATAAAGCTAAATGGGGTGAGACCTGAGGTAATCAAGTTGTAACTCTTCCCTTTTTCAATGAGAGATGTCGCAGCCACTTGGTTTGAATCACTGCCTTATGGAGCAGTGGACACTTGGGAAGATTTGGTGGAGACCTACATGAGCAGATTCTTCCTTCCTGCCCTCACTTCAGAAATGAGAGGGGAAGTCGTTGTGTTTAAACAAGGAGAGGATGAAAGTGTCTATAATGCATGGGAGAGATATAAGAGACTGTTGAAAAGATGACCAATGCATGGAATAGATTTGACCACCCGAATGGACATCTTTTATCACTCTATGAACTGCACTTGCAAAGGTATAATTAATGCAGCCTGCTATGGAGCATTCAAGAGGAAGAGTGCTGAAGAGGTAAAACAGTTGACTGAAGACCTAGCAAAAAGAAACTACAAAACTCCATCTAAGACTTCAAGGAGTAGCAGCAGACTGAAAGGAAGTAGGGTGATAGAATTGAAAAAAATGACTTCCATAGAAACCAAACTTGATGCATTGATGAACAAGCTAGGAAACCAAGAAAGAAGAATGTATCCAACACATGAAGCAAGAGCAGTGGAAGAAAGTGAGCAAAAGAGTAGTGCTGAAGAGGGACTAACCCATGAGGGTCCTTATCAAGTTGAGGAGGCTCAAATTTTTAGTGGCAAAAAAATTTACAACTTTAAGCCAAACATCAACTTGCCAACTCATTACACACCAGCATCAAGGAACCATGAGAATTTCTCAAATGGAGGTTGAGGACAACAAGGTCCAAGACAAGTGCAGAATTTTTAACAATATTATGCTTCATAGGGGTTCAAAGGATAGTAGTTGCAAGGGAGTCAGAGAGCATAAAATCTAGGGCAAAGTAGATCTCAATCCTTTGAAGATCAAATGCTAACATTCATGGGATAGAATAAGAGTTTGCTGAATATTCATGAGCAAAAATTTGTTGAGCTAACAACATTTCAAGCCAACACTAATGCCTCTCTAAAACCTATGGAGACACAAGTTGGGCAGCTAGCCCTAGGAATGTAGAATCAATCCAAGGATGCCTTCCCAAGTAATACAAAGAAGAATCCTAAGGACTGTATGTTAGTGACTTTAAGAAGTGGCAGAGAGTTGGAAAGAAAAAAAGAAGATGAGCAGAAAAAGACTGAAAAGGCTAAGAAAGAAGAAACTGGAAAATATGACAAGTTGAGCAGTTCAGAAGTGGTTGAAAAAAAAAATAGAGGAGAGGAAAATATGACAAGTTGAGCAATTCACAAGTTGAGCAACATGAGGAGAATAGGGAAGATCAACAAAAATTGAGGAGATGCTTTCCATATGCTCGTTGTTCCATTCCTTCAGACTCTCAGAGCAAAATAGAGGATCAGTTCTCTAGTCATTCAAGAAAATAGAGAGGATTAATATACTTTTGTTGAGGCATTGGCCTGGCTACCCAATATGCCAAGTTTCTAAAGGACATTCTGAGTAAGAAGAGGAAGTTTGTTGAAGAAGGATTGGGGGTCTATCAACAATCAGAAAAGTGCTGATCCAAGTTTCATCAAAGGAAGATGCAAAAACTTAGCAAATTTCGCTCTATTCCCTGCACAATTGGGAAGGTTGAATTTAAGAAGGCTTTGTGTGATTCAAGGGCAAGCATCAACTTGATTCCACTGTCAATTGTGAAGAGACTAAGTTTGGGGGAGCTTACTCCCAAAAAAATGACCCTAAACATAGCACATAGGACTATGGCACAACCAGAGGGAGTCCTTGAAGTTGTACTCATCAAGGTAGGAAAGTTTATTTTCCTTATGAACTTTGTAGTTATGGACATGGAGGAAGTTACACAAGTTCCACTACTGCTTGGAAGACCACTAACCACTAGGAGCCGCCTTTGATAGATGTGGGAAGAAAGGGAGAACTCACTGTATGGGGAAGAAGCAAGATACCCTCAACTTGAAAAAACCCGAAAAGTTCAAATATGAAAGTATAGATTGTAAGACCGTAGAAACAATAGTTCTCATCAGTCCTGAACTGATTTTTTGCTGTAATTTTCATAATTCAATCAATGAAAATGAGATGAATTTCCAATATCTTGGGGATCTGATTAGTGCTCAAAAAGTGTTATTAAATTTCGCTTATTACGTGTTTCAGCACTTTTGTGTACTAATTAGTGTAATTAACCCGGTTACCTGATAAGGTCCCTAATATTCCACTAAAGCTCATTTTTGTGGCTAATTTTGTAGTTTTGCAAGCTATTTATGCAAAATTGTTGAGTGATCCAACCACGAAGGAATTCGAGTCAAACTACGACATTGCGGTCAGGCCATGCGAAGGAGCCGAGAAAGCAGAAGAAAGGAACCTGACAAAATTTTCCCGGGGTTGCGAAATTTTGCAACCTGCAAAGCTCCCTAACGAGGGTTGCGAACTTTCGCACGGTTGCCAAATTGCCTCTAAGCGCATTGTTCATCCTGCAGCCACTGTTCATTCATCCTGCACTGTTGACTTTATGCACCTTTTACCTTTTTGACTCATTTTTGTCACTTTTTGGTTTTCTTCCAAATTTGACGCTTGTAATAGCTTTTGATTTTGGTTTTTTTTGTAATTTTGCTTGGCCGGGGCAGTATATAAGCTCCTACATTATGTCGAAGAACTTTACGCTCATTAATAAAATTGGCGAGACGTTTTATTTCTGGATTTGCTTTTCCATTTCTCGCTCTCCGTTTTTTATTATCTAAGCGACGAAACACCTCGAGGATGACAAGCGGAGGATGGCTAAAACCCTTTCCTCCTTGAAGTGGAAGGCTGCTGGGAACAGGATCTTAAGACTATTGGAGGGTTTCAAGTTTCACATGCAGGTACTCACTGGCAGTTTTGTGTTTCCTTTCAACTCTAGGCTTAGATCCTCTAAATTCACCTTGAATGACCTGTATTTGGTAATCTTTTAGGGTTTAGTAGATGCTTATTGCTAGATCCACTAAGATTCATTAGTTACCCTCTATTAATCATTGTAAGGTGAGTTAGGGAGAATTTTTCCTTGTCGGAATAGTGATGCTCGGTGTGTCACGCCCAGGTCCGGTCAGGCCGTTGGCGAATCAGAACCCGTTTCGAGTCTGTGAAACCATGCTGCTTCAGGACTCTTTACTTTTTTTTTTTTTTCAGAGCTTAACTTATACCTGTGGGTATACAATTAATTTTCTTTCTATAACCAACTAACATTTACATATACAAAGGAACTACCACCGGAGTGGTATCCATTAAAATATCTACACATATGCTAAGTCCCAATTACTTATACAAATACTTATACATGTACATATTTAGCCACAAACATTAGAGATCATGGCTTAGTGCTTGAGTGAGCACCTATCTGCGAGATGGCCACGTGCGTGAGGTGTGGAATGTCACATCCTCTTTATCTCATCTTTAGTACCTACACGGATTGAACACGTGCTAATCTTTGCGCTTAGTGGGAACATATAGGCCCATTGCGACCAATATGATAATCGTCGTCACTATCTTTTTACATTTACTATTACTTATGCATATAACGAAGTCTATTCTTATGTGACTTCTAACTCATCTCATCTTATACATGTAGATTCTATTATGTTTAGATTCCTTATCATTATCTTGTTCATATTACTTCCCTGTGTCATGTCTTTTACAGGTTGTAACTCATATCTACTACATGTATGTAGAATCAAATCATATTAGTAAACTTATACGTATACAATGGCAATTCATAACAAATCGAGTCATATCAATTTCATACGGGTTGAATCAAATAATACCCGATACATATTAGACTATTATCACTATCCGCAGTAAAGCCGTGTCGACTCCCTTTACCAATTACGTTTCATGATGGGATGCCATTTAAAACATTTTTGTTTTGTTATATTAAATTTTCAATTTCAAAAGTGTCGCGACAGAATCCCAGAGCTTGACGGTTGGCGGATCAGCTAGAGCTTGGAGTTACTCAGACATTTCAATCAAACATTTTGTTCGTTTTATTAAATTTTATTTTCAAAAGTGTTGCGACGAATCCACGACTTGACGGGTTAGGCGAGGATCAAGTTGGGCAGGTTCTAGGCATTTTTCAATTATCTTCCCAAAACATTTGTTTTGTGTTATTCCATTTTAAACTTTTTAATTACGAAAACACTTCTTTTCGAACCCAATCCAGCAACGCCACTTCTAATTAGACCCGTAACATTCACATTTAATAAAATACATTTACGAAATATGCCTTTATGCAATATATGTATCTTGTAAAGATATATACAAATACACTTTTCAATACGATTGTTTAGCTTTAGGTTTGTGATTTCACATATGGCTATAAATTCGACATTCTGTGGTCGGTTATTTAGTCTTATGCATTTGTCGATATTAGCAATGTGATTTCACATTTAACAGTATGATTCACTTTGACTATAGAATTGACATTCATAGGTCGGTTGTTGAATCTGTGCATTTGTCATTATTAGCAATGTGATCTCACATTCAATATCGCGTCTCACATATGGCTATAAATTGGAGCATTCCACGGCGGTCGATTGTTGAATCATGCATTTGTCGTCATTAGCAATGTGATTTCGGATTTAACAATATGATTCACTTTGACTATAGAATTGACATTCATGACAGATTCAGTCGTTGAATCCTATCTGTTTATCATTCAGTAGCAATGTGATCTCACATTCAATATCACCGTCTCACATATGGCTATAGAATTTGACATTCACGACATATTCAGTTGTTGAATCCTGTCTGTTTGTCATTCAATAGTAATGTGATTTTGCATTCTGATCGATTACCTTCATAGGCGAATTCGGTTGGTGAATCCAAAATCATGTTGATATCATCAAACATTTTCATCGGTTGCTTTTATGCATTAATTTCTTATAGTTCCGCATTACGCATACATGCATGCATTATGAACATTTCGAATAACAATGATTCAAATCATCATATATATACGATATATATATTTAGCAAATAGCATTCATGATGATCCATGATCACATTTCCATTCCAATTTCACTTTCGTATTATCTTTTCAAAGATATACTCAATCTATACACTTATTTCATGTATACTAATTCATATATTCATTCATATATTCATTCACGTATACTCATTCATGTATACTCATTCACAAATTCATTTACGTATACTCATTCATATATTCATTTACATATACTCATCCATATATTCATTTCGTATATTCCTATCATTTGTTATCATTTTCTGGTTATATGTGATAATAATCATATATCACTTAACCACATTATGTGTTCATGACATATTGTCTTTCATGTTCACATTCATGTTTCAATTCGTTTTCATTTTCTTTTCCATAATCGTTTTCATGTTTCATGAACACATCATACATTTTCATGTTCTACATTTCCTTGTTTTCATGCCTATTACATATGGCACTTCATATTCTTGTGAAGTGTGGTGTATGTGGAATCACACCTCATTCATATATTCTTATTCCTCTATGAATCTACTTTGCTTAGGAAGTGGAATCATTCCAATTGGATCATCCAAACTAAAGTTATGGCATTTTCATGCCAAACTAGTCGGTTTACCCGGATTACACTAGAACAGTTTGTATTACTAATTTTTCCGAGATCTTAACTTAATGTTTGACTCTATGTCATTCTATTCTTTTGAATCTAAGGTGCTAAGGGTTCTATTCCAACTGGAAACACCCAATTCGGAGCACCGAAACTCAAGTTACGTCCGAAACAACCCGGACTACTCTATGTTCAAAGCTGGAACCAGAATTTGGATTGCACATGGCGCCACTTTGAGTGAATTTTTAGGCAACTTAGTATCAGAATTTGGCGATACCTATTCTTTACGTTTGGTTCTCCTTGAAATCTATTTTACGTAGCCACTTGAATCACTCAAATCGGATAGTAAATGAGCAAGTTATGGCCCAAAATCTGGCCAGTCGAAGTAGGAAAGCAGAGCCAGTGTACCGATTACACCCTTTGTTCATGTCTTGGAACACACTTTTTGCTCTTGGTGGGGTGTACCGGTACACTACTGTTCATGTACCGGTACACCTTTCGAAATTTGTCCAGAATGTGTATTTTCTCCCCCTTTTTCCATATTTTTGATACCCAATTCAATTCCATACTTCATATACACCTCAAAACCATTTCATATTCATTTTGTAACCTCTTTTCTATTAAATTCCTCTTCCAATACTTATCTTTGTAAAATCTACCATGAATTACTCTCAAATAACTCTAATATAGGTTGTGACCCATACAAAACCAAATAAGGATTTTTAGGGTTTGTTCTAGCTTAACCAGCACACCTTGCAATTAATCAATGAATCCGACCTCAAGGGAGGATTCCATGTTTTCTTTTACATTTGGGGTTTTACCCACCTTACTCCCATTAATCTTTTGGGTTAGGATGAAATCCTATCAAACCCTAGAAAAGTAATTACCAACAAGAACTCATGTTGGGATGAACTTTATCGAACCTTAGGTTTGGGGCGAGCCATTAACGAAACAAAACCAGGATCCATACCAAAATCGAGTTCCATACTCAAGGTTAGTAGTTCCATACCTTTTTGGAGCTTGGCTTTGCTTGCTCTTCTTCTCCTCTTCCTCTTCTTCTTCTTCCTTTCTCTCTATACGGTTTTTGTCTCCCTCAAATGAGACCAATTTTGGTCTTAAATCCAACTTTTGAGTTAAGGCCATGTTTAGCGAGACAAGCGAAATCCATTTTTGTTTTAAGTCTTCATTTTTGCATTTAAGCCCTTTGGTTCTTCCCTTTTTGAAATTCAAATTATGCCATATTCTAATTTGACCCATAATCATCCTCAAATTCAACAATTTCATAAAATCTTATCTTTATGGCTTTTTATGTCCCTCAGTGGTAAAGACCTCTTACCCTTGTCTAATTTCATTTAAGATATAATTTTTATTTCGAAAATTCATATTTAGCTTATAATATACCTTAAACAAATTAGAAAATACTAGTGTATATTTAAGGTGTTACATGATGAAGTACCATTTTGAGGATAATTATTAAGGTTAGGTTTTATTGCTAAATGAAGATCCGATTGGGAGATGACTAGGTCATCCCTCCCAAATGCGAAGAAGAACCTTGAAACCCTCTCGGTTTCCTAGGAATCCAATCGATGACCCTAACACTTCAAGGGGTTCTATTTTACATTTTTATTTATTTTATTCTATGTTTGCAACCTACCAAACCTCATTGTTTTTACCAAACCTGAAAATCCAAACCAAATTCACCATTTTGACTTTCACTGTAAGTCATTTGTGTGAAGAAAACCCATCCCTTAAGTTTGACCTAAAGCCAGCATACTCTGTTAGCTTTCTACGGCGATAGGAGGAATTTAGGTTATAAATTTTGTTGGTCTGGAACACCTACGTAGCACCAATCGAGGATCTTGATTGTGAACTATGGAATTCCAATTGTGATTTTAAAGGCAGTCTTAAGTTTGAATGAGGGCCATACCCGGAGAAATCAAGCAGCAATGAAGAAAAGTCAAAAGAAATAGAAACAAGTTCGGAAGGGTTAACCTTGATGGAATTACCCAGACGCTTGATGTATGCTTTCTTATATCCAGAAAAAGTAAAACCTGTGATTATGTCACACCCAGGTCCCGTCCAGGCCGATTAGCGGTCGGCAGAGTTCGAGTGTGAGATCCTGTGGGATCTTTACACGATTTTTTTAAAGCGAACTTGTACACAGTAGATTATTGGCCCACATCTTATAACATAATCAAAATATCATAAACCTATCAAAAGAACTACCACCGAAGTGGTGTCCATCAAAATCTATACCCATATAACTGAGTCCCATTTGCTTATACAAAACTGAACTTTTACATTTACAAATCAGAGCACGGAACCTACATGTAGTGAACCCTTACTAGTGTGTTGGCCGGTGTATAGGATGTTTGCGACGTCTTCTCTGTACCTACCACGGATTAAAGGCTTCGTGCTAAGCTTTCACGGCAATGAGAAACATATCTTATCTGAGAAACCGCAATCTACAGGATAACGATGGAAATTATCAGGAATCTTTAGGAATTCATATCACATATCTACATCCATAATTTTTCTTGTAATAAACTTAAGCTTGTTCAAATCTCTCATCTGCGGTACTGAACTTATGCTTATAACGATCTTATACTTACTCATGAATTACTCTTATGGCAGACTTATCCTTATTCAGATTTCTCGTATGCTGTACCGAGCTTATACATGTACTTATACTTATCTCAAGCTTATACTTATTTCGATCTCCCGTAGGAGTTACAGAACTTATGCTTATTTTACTTATACGAGAGTACCTGTAGGTACTACAAAACTTAATCAGATACAGGAGTACCCGTAGGTACTACAGAACTTATACTTATTCTAGTATTTCAGATCTTATACTTGTCTTACAGAGCATATACTTGGTTTACGGGTCTTATACTTGCATTACGGAATATGTACTTGTCTTACAGATTTTATACTTGTTTTATAGATACGGGAGTACCCGTAGGTACTACTGAACTTATACCTACTGAACTTATACTTATTTTACCGATAGGGAGTACCCGTAGGTACTACTGGACTTATACTTGTTTTACAGATACAAGAGTACTCGTAGGTACTACTGGACTTATATTTGTCTCACTGATACGAGAGTACCTGTGGGTAATACAAAACTTATACTTAAACTACGGAGTTTACACTTGTTCGGAGGTACCCGTAGGTATCACAGAGATTACGGAACGTATACTAGTATTGCGGAACTTATTCTTATATGGAAGCAATTTTGTAAGCAATTACAAACTTATACCGGTAATTTCAGATCTTATACCAGACAGAAGTATATCCCGGTCTTACGTAACTTATACTGCGGTTACGTAACTTATTCTTGTTTTGGCGTATCTATGCTTATGTTACGTAATTGATTCTTACCATATCAGATTCTTGTACGAAGGTGACTGTGAGGGTACGATAAGTCAAAACAAATCAAACTTATATAGATGCATATCAGGTATGGACATTAGTCCATAGCAAGTACATATCATAACAGATACATATACTTATTTTACCGATACGAGAGTACCCGTGGGTACCACAGAACTTATACTTATTCGGATCTGCCATAGGAGTTACAGAGTTTCTTCTTATGCAAAAATTATACTTATAACAGACGTATGTTCACTCACGACTCCCGCAGGAGTTACAAAGCTTATTCTTATTCAGAACCTATACTTATAACAGGCTTATTATCATTCGGGACTCCCGTAGAGCAGCAAAGCTTATTCTTATTCGTAGACTTATACTTATAATGTGCTTATTCATCTCTAACTCCCGTAGGAGTTACAAAGCTTATTCTTATTCAGAACTTATAATTATAAGAGGCTACACATCTGGGACTCCCGTAGGAGTTACGTAGTCATTAGTATACAAAGTACCCATAGTACTACACAGATTCATTATATAATTTTAAGACACTCGAGGTACGACTGGACTTATACTTATATTATAGAACTTATGCTTATTTTTCTAATACGAGAGTACCCCTAGGTACTACAGAACTTAATCAGATACAGGAGTACCCGTAGGTACTACAGAACTTATACAGAGGTACATTCAGATCTTTACTCTAATTCTTTATTCAGAGTCTTATCATATAACTGTTTGACTACCTAGACCAGCAATACGGAATGAGTAGGACACAACACAATAAGTACTCGAAGATACTATACAAGATGGCGCCGTGGAAAGCACTAACAGATGTGAGGTCAGAGCACTTAACATGAAAAGAAAATGAGCACTAATCAGAGTATCAAGGCTTCAATCAGAGGCCGAGCACTAACTGGAGCAATCAAGTACCAATCGTGAGTGCCGAGAACTAATCAGAGTACCAAAGTACCAATCAGACTACGTGAGCACTAATCGTATGTGAGTGTCAGTTTCGCGAATAAATGGTCTTAGGTAGTTTTACAATTATATGAGTTTAGTAACTTACTATCTTATAATAGGGCATTCTTAGCCACATTATGTGATCATGACATATTGTATTCCACGTTCATGGTCACGTGTCAGTTCGCTTTCATATTGCATATCATATTTAAGTTTCATGAACACAACTATGCATTTTTTGCATTTCCTATATTTTTCTTATGTTACTATTACATATGTATAGTTTCATACTTCAGACAAGATAATGCCTATGTATTCACACATTTTCGGAGGTACTCGTAGGTATCACAGAGATTACGGAACGTATACTGGTATTGCGGAACTTATTCTTATATGGAAGTACTTGTAAGTACTACAAAACTTATACTGGTACTTCGTATTTTATACTTGTACTACAAAGTATATCCTGGTCTTTGCGAACTTATACTGTGTTACGTAATCCTATTCTTGTTTTACGCATCTATGCTTATGTTGGCATAATCATACTTCTGTATCGCATCTTATTCTCAATGGCGCACCCGTAGGTACGATAAGTCAGAACAAATCAAAATTATACAGATGCATATCAGGTATGGACATTAGTCCATAGCAGGTATCTATCATAACAGATACATATGCTTATTTTACCGATATGAGAGTACCCGTGGGTACTACAGAACTTATACTTATTTGGATCTCCCATAGGAGTTACAGAGTTTCTTCTTATGTAGAACTTATACTTATAACAGACGTATGTTCACTTCGGACTCCCGTAGGAGTTACAAAGCTTATTCTTATTCAGAGCTTATACTTATAACAGGCTTATTATCATTCGGGACTCCCGTAGGAGTTACAAAGCTTATACTTATTCAGGACTTATACTTATAATAGGCTTATATTCATTCGGAACTCCCGTAGGAGTTACACAGCTTATTCTTATTCAGAACTTATAATTATAACAGGCTTATTATCATTCGGGACTCCCGTAGGATTTACAGAGTTTATTATTATACAAAATTACCCATAGGTACTACATAGATTCATTATACGGAAGTACTCGTAGGTACGACTGGACTTATACTTATATTACAGAACTTATGCTTATTTTTCCGATAGGAGAGTACCCGTAGGTACTACAGAACTTAATCAGATACAGGAGCACCCGTAGGTACTACGTAACTTTAATCGGGATAATGTGAGTGCCCGTAGGTACTACAGAACTTATACAGAGGTACATTCAGATCTTTACTCTAATTCTTTATTCAGAGTCTTATCATATAACTGTTTGACTACCTAGACCAGTAATACATAATGAGTAGGACATAGCACAATAAGTACTCGAAGATACTATACAAAGACTTAAGTGCCAGAAGACTAATCATGACAGAGTGTCGAGCACTTAACATGACAGAGTGCCGTAGCACTAATCATGAGTACCGAAGTACTAATCAGGAGTGCCTGAGCACTAATCAGGAGTACCGGCATTAATCAGGAGGCCGAGGACTAATCAGAGGCAGTACTAATCGAGTGTTGGAGCACTAATCGAGTAATCAAGTACTAATCAGACCGGCCTGAAAGCACTAATCAGACAGAGTGCTGTCATTTAATAAATGGTCTTATGTAGTTTTACAATTATATGAGTTTAGTAACTTACTATCTTATAATAGGGCATTCTTAGCCACATTATGTGTTCATGACATATTGTATTTACTTCTTCATGGTCACGTGTCAGCTCTCATTCATATTACATATCATCATATTTAGTTTCATGAACACAACTATGCATTTTGCATTTCTATATTTTTCATGTTACTATTACATATGGCATTTATATACTAGCCAGTATAATGCCTATGTATTCACACACATTATTCATGTATTCTAGTCCCCATGAATTCATTTACTTAGAAATTGAATCATTCCACTTGACTATCCAACTAAAGTTATATTTTTTATGCCAACTAATCGTTAATCTTGACATACTAGAATAGCGATATTATGCCTGGGGCTCTTAACCTCATATTTGAAACTATATATTTTTACTCATTTAAATATAAGGTGCTATACTCTACTCAACTGAATCAACCCAATCTGAGCACTAAACTCAAGTTATGTCCGAAGCAACCTCGGATTACCCCATGATCAAACCGATGCAGGACCGTTTACATATCAGCTCTCTTTGAGTGAATTTAGGCCCCATAGATCTCGACTGACTATGCGTATTTCTATATGTTTTCTTCTCCTTGAAGTCTATTTTAATTAGCCACTTGAATCTCTCAAATCGAATAAGGAATGAGCAAGTTATGGCTAAAATACGAAAACGTGATGAAATAGGAAATGCACAGGTGTACCTAAGATGATGTCTAACATGTACCGTATTACGTTGGCCAAAATGACCAGAACTCTATCATAAATGCCATATGTTCAAGGTCACCAAGATGTCACCGAAAACATAATGTGTATTTTCTCCCATTTTCATGCATTTTCTTCCATGTATCACTTCTAATACATCCTCATCAAAAACTAACATAATCCTCCCAACAACTCCACAAACACTTCTAATTTGCAAAAGAATCCTAGGATTCATACCAAAATTCACCCAATTCTACAAAACCTTGGAATTGTGAAGGATTCCATATCTGCTCATTATCAACTAGGTCTTTCCAACCTAACTTCCCTTAAATCAAGAGTTAGAATGTTTGTCTAACAAAATCCTTAGAAAAGGGAACCAAATTAATGTCCAAATGAAACCCTAGCAATCCATACTCAAGTAATTCTTGTACCAAAATCATGCTAGAATCCATAATTTCCATACTTAAATTCCGCCCATACTGATTTTCTTTTTCCTCTCCTCTCTTCTTCTTCTTCCTCTTCCTCTCCTTCCCTTTTTGCTCCATACGTGAAGCCCTTGTTTGGAGACCAAATTAATGTATTTTTGGTCTCCCACATCTATTTATAATGAAAGTTTTGATTATTTAGCTTTTAATCCTCCAACTTCCATTAATTAAATTACAGGTCTTATTATTTATACTTTGGCCTCTAATCAAATTAATTCATGTCTTTGATAATTTTTCTTATTATTCATTTCGGGTCTCTCATTTTATTTCCCGAAAATTTCTATTTAACTTTTAATATACCCTAAACAAGTCTGAAAACTACTAGGGTATATTTTGGGGTGTTACAAATTATATCAGCTGCATTAACTATTCTTGAAGAATAGAAACTCTTGGAAATCCTCAGGAAATACAAGGAAGCAATCACCTGGTCAGTAGAAGATTTGAAAGGAATTAGTCCTTCTATTTGCATGCATAAAATTCTCTTAGAGGAAAATGCAAAGACCTTCATTGAACATCAAAGGAGACTGAATCCAGGAATGAAAGAAATCACAAAAGTTAAGTACCGGGAATGGCTGAACGCAGTTTTATATGCAATCTCTGACAGCTCGGGTGCTTCCAGCTTCATGTGGTTCCCAAGAATGGTGGATTCACTGTGATTAGAAATGAGAAGAATGAATTGATTCCTACACGAACTGTGACAGGATGGAGGGTGTGCATTGATTACGGAAAATTAAATACTACAACTAGAAAAGATCACTATCCTTTGCCCTTTATTGATCAAATACCCGGACAAGCTTTGAAAGCAAGACACTCTATTTCACTTCTTTCTCTTTATTGATATTCTCGATATAACCCAGATTTCCATAGCCCTTAGCCTAGGAGAAAACTACATTTGATGTCCTTATGGCACCTTTGATTTGTGCTACCTGGGCAGGTGATTCTGGAATCAACAATATTTGTATCCTTAGTTCCTCCCACGCTGTAGTCACACGCAGCATACGGGTTCAGTAGGTTTTTCATCCACGATTAAGTTCGCATCGGTGTTTGAAAATGGTGAGACTTTTTTGTTTTGATTTAAGTTTGGTTCAAAAAGCAGGTGGGAGTTGTTTGTTTCTTACGACTAACTATAATGGCTGAAAGTGAAGTGTGAAATGGTAACCTTGAAGGTTTAGGTCACTAGCTTGATAACATGGGGCTAATGAAGTGTTCTCGGGTCATTTCCTCGCACTATGGCAAGTGACATATAGTCAAAGCCATAAGCGGATCTTTATTTAACTATGAAACCTAACCCTAGAACCACTCCTACTTGAGTCAACACAAATATTATGCATTTAAAGTCCCATTCAGTTTAAACCCTTTTCAACCATTTCAATGGCACCAAGTAAAAATGGCATCTAAAGGATATGTCGATTGCATCTAGCATTAAGCATGCATTGAACCCTAAAAAGCATGGCAAGTATTGACCAAGGAATGACATTAAGTAGCATTAAGTAGCCTAGTTTGGAAAGCTGGGGTCATCAGTCTGTAACATTCGGGACATGAGGACAACTGCGCTGACCCCGAGAAACAAAGCTAGCAACCCTCCTCTTAAAGGCTATGAGGCTTAGCCAAGCATCCCTTGAGTTGTCATCCTCAAGGGGAGTGTTTGGCAGCCCAGAAAAAGAAAGAAAGAGGAGAGAGAAGAGGCAAATGAGAACCTAAAAAAAAAAAAAAAAAAAAAAGGTAAAGCTGCGGGAAACTTTTTATAAATGAAAAGTTAGGGTTACAAGTTTGTGGGGACATATGAGTACGACCCAGTGAAAGTACTATTTTAAAATATGAAATTACATAAGGGCTATAATGATAATACATCAAAACGTGGTCGTTTGGGATCAAATATACAAAAATCACAGGGAGAGTGTTTAAATATCATGGGAGATTTCGCTAGCATGGCGAGAATTTCAGCCAGCTTGTGGATAGCTAGCCTAGCAAAATTCTCAGAGATGGCAGTGAGAAATTTGGCTATCAGCGATAATTCGCTAGGCTAGCGAAAATCTGAATGAAGGGGTGGAAAATTTAAGCTGGCCACGGTAAATTTAAGCTAGCCTAGCGAAAAATCTCAATTTCGCTAGGATTGCAAAATTTTCGCTATGATTGCGAAATTTTCACAATCCTAGCGAAATTTTCGCAATCATAGCGAAAATCTTGGGATTGCTCTTGCTTCCACTGCATCCCTCTTCTTGCTACTGCATCCCACTTTCCTTCTAAAACCACTTCACGTTTCCTTCATTTTTTATGGTTGAAAATATTGCCCTTCTTTCCAGTATTCATTTACATATCTTGATATCAAGCTTCGAACTTCATGTTTGAGCATGCAAAAAACTGCAAAATCACTAAGAAGCAAACTGAAATGGACTCGGTGGAGGTACTAATTACGGACTACACACGTCAATTGGCTTAATTGATATGGTTAGTACGCAGAAAGCACTCAAAACCTATCTTGAATAGGGCTCAAAATAGTACTTTTTGGGCACTAATCACCTTTGCTTTTAGAAGGATTTTTATTTGGTTATGTAATGCTCACCACTTTCAAGGGTGGCCAGTGATGTCTATCATTCTCTGGATTTTGTGGAAGAGGCTATGGAAATCTTCATGGATGACTTCTCAATATAAGGATCTAGTTTTGAGAAAGGTTTAGAAAATTTGAAAACAGTACTTGCGAGGTGCTAAGATAAGAATTTAGCTCTGAATTGGGAACAAGATTTCTATAGTTGGGTTAGAAGTGGACCAAGGAAAGGTTTCTCTCATAAAAACTCTCTTGCTACCTACAACAGTTAAAGGGATAAGAAGTTTCCTAGGATATGTTGGATTTTACAAGAGATTTATAAGGCACTTCTTACAAAATCTCCAGAACATTATGCAAATTGTTGGAAAAAGATGCAAAATTGATTTTGATGAATCATGCAGATCTGCATTTGAAGAAATTAAGTCCAAATTGGTTCACCATTTATGTGCGATACTGCTAGGACAAAGTTTGAAATCATGTGTGATGTCGATGGTATCTGAGGGGCGATACTTGAACAAAGGCGAAAAGATATTTAGGGCCGTATACTATGCGAAAAACCTTGATAGAGCCTGAGGGAATTCTGCCACATAAAAAGTATGACAATAATTTGCTTGCTGAAAAAATTGGGGCGCCATGGGGTCCCAGTTAAAATACACCGCGATAATCTTTGTAATTAATATCTGATGACATAGAAAGATGTCAAACCAAAACTAATCAGATGGTTATTGTTGTTGCAAGAGTTTGATTTAGAAATCAAAGACAAGAAGGGTAGTGACAATGTGATAGCTAATCACTTGTCTAGATTAGAAAGGCGTGCTTAATATGAAAAAGGAAATGAAATAGCAGAAAATTTTCTTGATGAAAAGCTTTTCAGTTATTAGTCCAAGTACCCTGGTATGCGATATTATGAATTACTTAGACTGTGGAATTATGCCACTTGAGTTCAGATACCAGTAGAAAAGAAAGTTGAGAACTGATAGCATATTTTATATATGGGATGATCCACTACTGTTCAGAAGAGGAGCATATTTGATTATCAGGAGATGTGTACCAGAAACATAACAAGGCAAAATTCTTGATGAATGTCATGCATCACCATATGGAGGACACTTTGTTGGAGATAGAACAACCTATAAAATTCTCCAATTAGGTTTTTATTGGCCTACCATATTCAAAAACGGTTTTGAATGGGTGAAGCATTGTGATAAATGTAAGAGAATGGACAACATAAGTAGAAGAAATGAGATGCCCATCAAGGAATCCTGGTAGTGCAGATTTTTTATGTATGGGGGATAGACTTCATAGGACCTTTCCCATCCTCATTTGGAAATATAGACATTCTTCCAGTTGTAGATTATGTATCCAAATGGGTGGAAGCAATATCTTCTCCCATAAATGATGCTAACACAGTGGTTGGTTTCATTCAAAGAAATATTTTGAGCAGATTTAGAGCACCCAAAACAATCATTAGTGATGAAGGAAGCTATTTTGCAAACAAAGTATTTGCAAAACTCATGAGCAGATATGGCATCAGACATGTAATGGGATTGGCTTATCATCCTCAGTTAAATGGGCAAGCTGAGATTTCTAATAAGGAGTTAAAGAAGATTATGGAGAAAACAGTTAACCCAAGCAAAAAATACTAGTCTATAAAGCTATATGATGCATTATGGGCTTATAGAACTTCTTACAAAACTTCTATTGGAATGTCCCCATACAGGATTGTATTTGGGAAGCCTTGTCATCTCCCTCCTAAACTTCAATATAAAGCTAAGTGGGCCATCAATCATCTGAATTGTGATTTCCAAGCTGCCAAGGAGAAGAGATTACTCCAAATGAATGAACTGGAAGAGTTGAGGAATGAAGCTTATGATAATTCCAGAATCTACAAGGATAAGACAAAGAAGTGGCGTGGTCAGAAAATTCTGAGGAGAGAATTCAATGGAGGGAAGCTAGTTCTATCTTCAATTTTCCTCATTTCAACACAGGAAAGAGAAAGAGAGAGAAAGGAACAAACCTGCACTTTTTTTTTTTTTTTTTTTTTTTTCAGCAACTAATAAATAGATAAAATAAAAGCAATGAAAGCTAATTGGAAAATCCTCATAAAATTTTGATCATTCACCCCTTTCTCATTTAGCAGATTTTCAATCAGTGCTTCAATTTTTCTTATTCAACAATAACTCCCAATTAAGAATCAGTTTTCAAGTCCTGAATAACATAAAAATAATCTAATATAAAAATCAAACTTGAAATCAAAGGTCAAAAAGATTAAACTACTATAACAAACTAAACGGAATAAAATAAACTAAAATATTATTGGGTTGCCTTCCAACAAGCTTCTAAGTTTAATGTCCTTAGATAGACATTGCTGCAATATGCAATCTTTTCAACAAATCTCTTCCAAAATTCTAATCTCGAGGTTGTTCTTCATTTATTGTTCCCCTAATAAATTCATTCCTTGACTTTGTTTTTAATGTAATTGCTCTAAATGGTGTGACTCCAATGACTGTAAAAGGACCACTCCATCTTGACTCAGTTTTCCAGGGAAAAGTCCGAGTCTTGAGTTGTAAAGCAAAACTAATTCTCCCACTTTGAACTCTTTTCTTAGAATTATTTGATCATGCCACCTTTTAGTCTTGTCCTTGTAAATCCTGGCATTGTCAAAGGCTTTATTCCTTAGCTCTTCCAATCATTCAACTGGAGGAGTCTCTTTTCCTTAGAAGCTTGGCAATCAAAGTTCAACTTTTTAATTGCCCACATAGCCTTATATTCCAGTTCAAGGGGTAGATGACAAGCTTTTCCAAACACAATTCTGTATGGGGACATCCCAGTAGGAGACCTGTAAGCAGTCCTATAGGTCCATAATGCATTATCTAGCTTTACTAACCAATCCTTCTTGCTTGTGTTCACTGTCTTCTCAAGTATATTCTTTCCCTCTATTGGATATCTCAGCTTGTCCATTTGGCTAAGGGTGTTAAGCCAAACCCATAACATGTCTTACTCCATATGTGCTCAAGAGTTTTGCAAATAGTTTTTTAGCAAAATAACTTCCCTCATCACTAATCATTGTTCTTGGGGCTCCATATCTATTCATTATGTTCCTTTGAACAAACCCCACTACTACATTGGCAATATTTCTTGGATAAGCAATAGCTTCTACCCATTTGAATACATAATCCATAGCAAGGAGAATGTATAAATTTCAAAATTATTGTGGGAAAGGTCCCATGAAGTCTATACCTCATACATCAAAGATTTTCACCACTAGGACTCCTTGCATAGGAATCTCATCTCTTCTATCGATGTTGCCCATTCTTTGACATTTTTCATAATGCCTGACCCATTCAGAACTGTTTCTGAATAATGTTGGCAAGTAGAATCCAAATTGGAGAATCTTCCAAGCTATTCTATCCCCTGCAAATCGACCTCCATACTGTGATGCATGACATTTTTCTAGAATCTCAGCTTACTCAATCACAAGTACACACCTTCTAATAATCTGATATGCATCCCTTTTGAATAGAAGTAGATCATCCCATATATATAATCTAGCTTCAATTCTAAACTTCCTCTTCGCTGAAAGGTGAGTTCTGATGGCAAAATCCATAAGCCAAGTAGTTCACTAGATCAACATACCAGGGTAGTTGAACTTTTACCTGCAACAGCTACTCATCAGGGAAGTTTTCTTCAATTTCATTCCACCTTTTATCTTCAGCAGGCTTATCTATCTTGGATAAGTAATCTGCTACCACATGATCACTGCCCTTATTATCCTTGCTCTCTAAGTTAATTTTTTACAACAATAGGACCCATCTAATTAATCTAGGCTTAGCATCTTTCTTTACCATTAGGTACTTAATTGTTTGCTTGATCTATATGCACTGTGACATGAGATCCCAAGATATATAGTCTGAATTTTTCATAGGCAAAGACCATTGCTAACATTTCTTTTTCTGTTGTTGAGTACTTTTCTTGAGCCTCATTAAAGATCTTGCTACCATAATATATGGATTTTAAAATATTTTATGTTCTTTGCCCTAAAACTGCTCCCATTGCATAATCACTAGCATCACACATTATTTCAAAATCCTTGCTCCAATCTGGTGTTGCCATGATTGGAGCTATTACCAATCTAGCTTTTATCTCTTCAAATGCAAACTTGTATGCTTCATCAAATTCAAATTTTGCATCTTTCTCAAGCAGTCTGCACAGCGGTCTTGTTATTTTGGAGAAATCTTTGATAAATATCCTATAGAACCCTGCATGCCTAGAAAAATTCTGACTTCTTTTACTCTAGTGGGTGGCATCAGAGTCTTAATTATATAAATTTTGTCTTGGTCTACTTCCAATCTTGCAGCACAAATTTTATGCTCTAATACAATTCCCTCTGTTACCATGAAATGACATTTTTTCCAATTAAGAGCTAGGTTTTTGTCTTTACACCTCAGGAGTACAATTGCTAAATTCTCCAAGCAATTCTCAAAACTGGAACCGTAGACAGAGAAGTCATCCATGAATATCTCCACAATCTCTTCTACCAAGTCTAGAACATTGACATCATGCATATCTAAAATGTGGCAGGAGCATTGAATAGTCTAAATCGCATCCTTATAAAAGCATAGCCAGAAGGACATGTGAATGTAGTCTTCTTTGGTCTTCAAGTGATATCCAAGAAACACTAATGAGGATGTCATGCCAATCCATCCAACATCTGGTCAATGAATGGTAAGGGATATTGATTGTTTTTGGTGGCATTGTTTAGTTACCTGTAATCTATATAGACTCTCCATCCTACTACAATTCTTATTTGTAACAGCTCATTCTTGTCATTCCTGATCATTATAAATCCACCCTTTTTAGGAACCACATGAACTAGGCTCACCCAAGGATTGTCTGAGATGACATAGATGAATCCCAAACTTAGCCATTTGAGGATCTCCTTCATTAACAAACTCCTTCATTACTGGGTCAAGTCTCATTACTGGGTCAACCTCCATCAGGATTTTATGCATGCATATTGATGGGCTAATCCCCTTCAAATATTCCACTGACCAAGCTATGGCTTCCTTGTGTTTTTTGAGAATTTCCACCCTTGTGTTTTCTGAGGTTAAGTCAGCTACTATGATCATTGGTTTAAACCTTTCATTCCCTAGGAAAACATATTTCAAGGGCTTAGGTAATTCTTTCAAAATTATCCATTTAGATCTCTTCTCTTCCCCTTGCACTTTCATTTCTTTGCTGCTTGAACTTTCATCATTAATCCCTTACTCAGGCTTAAAATAGTTTCAGTCAACTCAGCATTTTCATTAAGCGCTTCCCCATCTAGTTCTTCTCCATATAGAAATTTGATCATGACTCATTCTAATGGATCTTGGTTCATATAATTATCATTTTGCTCTTTACTGACAGGAACGACATTGTCAATCCCCATGCATTGAGCTCTTTCAAAATCTGGCTACTTCAGACTCTAATTCATATTGAGGTGTACTTTTTATCTGCCGACTCTCAGAGTAAGATCTCATTTCTTTACACCTATCAAGACTGCTCCAATAGCTAGGAATGGTCTACTAAGCAATAGTGGTACTTGCTTGTCTTCTTCTATGTCAATTACCGCAAAGTACACTAGGAAAATGAACTTTCCCACCTTGACAAGCACATCTTCCAAAATACCTCCTGGTTGAGTCATTGATCTATTTTTCATTTGTAGAGACATTGTAGTGGGAGTTAACTCCCCCAAACTTAATCTTTTACTAGTAACAAAGGATTCAAATTTTATGCTAGCACTAGAATCACATAGAGCCTTTCCAAATTCATGGTTCCCAATAGTGTTGGGCATAGTGAAACTGCCTAGGTCATGCCTTTTCTGTGGTAGGTTTTTCTTAATAATAGCACTACAGTTTGCAGAAAGACTAACCACTCCATTTTCATCCAATTTCCTCTTTTTTTTTATTATATCTTTCATGAATTTTGCATAGTGTGGCATTTGAGCTTATACCTCATTAAAATGAATGTTGATCTCCGACTTTTTGAACATATTTAGGAACTTGGTAAATTGATTATCCAGTTTTAAGTCTTTGAGATAATGAAATTGGAGGCTGATAAGCTCTCACTTCATCCTTCTTCTACAATTCTTTTTTGTTTGCATTTCACTTTATTCTTTTAACTGCTGACTTTCATCTGATAACTCATTTATGCTTTGCCCATTTTTATTGCCTGTTGTATTTTGATCTTTACCTTAAGTTTCCTTATCCATTTTCTTTTTCTTGGTCTCTTTTATGTCTTGGAATTCTTTGCCACTCCTCAGTGTGATGGGCATGCAGTCATTTGAATTATTCTTTTTATCACTAGTGAAGGAATCCTTAGACTGATTCTGCATGTTAAGGGCCAACTGCCATACTTGAAACTCTAGGTTCTTCAAAAATGCACTAGTTGTTTCTTGAAAAATAGTTTAGTTTGATTGAAATACAAAAAGTTTAGCAAATTTCTGTTCATGCAAATTGATTATTCTTTTATTCTCAGCCATATAGTTCAGCATTCGTTCCTCAAATGATTGAGATCTTTTATTTCCTTGATTGCATGGTCTTTGAATACCTTGATGTTGTCCTTAGAATACAGGTGGAGCATAGTTTTGTTGATAGTTTTTGGCTGGTCTTGGACCTTGGTGCATTCCACCTCCATAAGATAGATTCTCATGGTTTCTTAGAGCTGATGTGTAGTCGGTTGGTAGGTTGCTATTAGGTTTGAAGTTGTAACTTTTATTCCCATTAAGGTACTAGGCTTCTTCAACCTGATATGCACCTTCATGAGCTAATCCTTAATCAAAAAAATTGTTTTTCTCAGCCCCATTCATAATTCCCACTTCATTGACTAATTGAGTTCTTTTCTCCTAGTTGTTCATTCTGCTCATAATGGCATCAAGATTTGCCTCAATGGTAGTCATTTTGTTTAGCTCAATCACAATTCCAGTTTTGTATCTACTACTACTCCTTGAAGCATCATATGGAGCTCTGTAATTACACATTTCTAATTCCTCAATTAGTTGAGTTGCTTTCTAAACACTCTTTCTTCTGAATGCACCTCTAAAGGTTGCATCTATTGTTCCTTTCGAAGAATAGTTCATAACATGACAGAAAATGTCCATCCGTGTCATCTATACAATGCCATGCATGGGATAATTATAAAGAGCCTCATCCTCCATTTGCTTTAAGACAATTATTTTTCCTCTCTTTTCAACAGTTAGAGCAAGAGGGAAAAATCTAATGAGATAGGCCTCCACAAGCTCTTCCCAGTTTCTCACTAAACCATAAGGTAGTGATTCAAACTAGCTAGCTGCAATATCCCTCAGGGAAAAGGAAAACAACTATAGATTGATCACATCAAGGTTCACACCATTAAGCTTTATAGTATTTTCCATCCTCAAAAATCTACCCACATGCTCATTGGGATCTTCACTTGGATGCCCAGTAAATTGATTTTGTTGCACCATAGTGATTAAGGAAAGTTTAAGTTCAAAATTTTTGGCATCAATGGGTAGTTGTCTTACTGCTAAATACACTTTTCTGATTACTGTCTCCAGAAATCCTCCATGGTTCTTTTCCTTTGTTGAGGTCTATCTATTGCTACTATATGAATATTCTGATTACCCTCTCTGTGCTTAACTATGATTTCTTCTTAAGTTGCTCTCACATTTTTAAAATTCCTCAATGTTTACTCTATTTAAGTGTCTAGTGGCAACAATTCAGCTTCTGGCCTCCTATGCATGGAATAGGTGCTTGATAAGCATGAATTTTATGGTTATTTTCTATCCATTTTTGCATGATTTTTAATGATGAGCACTCGTTTTAATTGCAAATTATGGATACTTTACCAAATTTAATGTTTTTGGAGGAATATCGAGAAAAATAAATAAACCAACAAGAAAAGAAGCAGAAAGCCGTCACAAGTCCAAAGTCACGACATCAACTCCAGAGTCGCGACATCGGGTGAAAAGAGTTGCAACATTAGCTAAGGAATGTCGCCACATAAAATGTTGAGTCGTGACACCAAAAAGTAGAGTCGTAACATCAACTACAAAGTCGCGACATTAGAATTCAGCGATACATTCAGAATCACGACACCACATCAAAAATGTTGCGATAGCAATGAGGTAGCCACTACATTTTCCAAGAGTAGCGACACCAATTCTAGAGTAACAACATCATAACAAGGCTGCAACATGGAAGACATCAAGTCTAGAGTAGCGACATTAGAACAAGGCTACAACAATGAATATACAATTCCAGAGTCACGACTCCAACAACTATAAGGAAGCAGAGTCGTGACATTGAAACACAAAGTTGTGACGTTGTACGAACAACCAAAATATAAAGTCGTGACACCCAAAATAGAGCCATGACATCACAAAATCAATGTCGTAACTTCAAGTGTGACTAGGGCAGATTTTTAGGCTTTCCGAAGTCCGTATTATCCTCCTCATTTTCAGGGCCTATAAATATAAGCTTCTAGGGTAGAGTGTGCAACCTTTTTGGGATAATCAATGTGGCACCTCTTTCCGACCCGACCCGATTGGAGGGTCCAAACCGGATCCGGGATGTTCTCCATATCACTATATCACTTTATCAAAATCATTTATCAAAAACACGCATAATCGATTTCATTTTAGGGCAAGCCCATAAAAATTTACAAATTCAATGGAATTCTTTTACAAAGGCCCATTAACATTACATTAATACAAAAGTACAATTTATATAAAGGCATATCAAGCCTTTTCAAAATGATTTACAAAATAGACGTTTAGATTCAAATTGGCTTTACAAAATATCAATGTTAACAAAAAAGGTGATGATGCGTGTGACGGAGCATACTCCGTGAACCTTGTGAATGACTCTGAGCTCCTCGACCTTGGGTCCCCTTTCAATCACTAACAATCACTCGGTACCTGTGCATTGATAAAAACAATACGCTAACCATTTTCATGCTTAGTGGTTTCACCATACAATTCAAAATTCTTTTCAGTTGAATTTAAGTCAGTCATTTTTGCTAAACAATACTTTCAAATATTTTTGGATGTTCAATGTCAATACAATACATATACTTTATTTCATATTCGATCATTTATGGTTCATTGATCATCCCCGAATATATACACTTTCACCTCCTATGATAAATCATTTATAGCAATCTGTGCATTTCACAATGCTCTTTTTCATTTCAATTACGAAGTCATGCTTTTTCAATACCATTTACCTAACAATCTCAAATCAATTTAGTTGTGCCTTAGCAATTTAACCTATGTTTGGTATCTGGATATCGGATCACGCGCGATCAGTTGGGGTGCGGTGGTATAAAAACATTTTTGTTTTATACGCATGATGCGTTCCCTGGAATCGCGACGAGGTTATTAAAAATCAATTCATGAACACTACCCCGTCTTGTCCCGGCGGGCTCACGGTTAGTGACACATCATTACGTTTGTTCGAAGTACTACTAATTTGACCCTTATTGGTATACCCGATCTATCCTTTTATATCGATTAAACACTTAGCATTCTATTAAGGCGTTCTAATCCTTTATATCTAAATAAGGTACAATGTATTGCATTGTATAAGCGATTCTTTCAATAATCACTCTGATTTTCATGTATGCAAACATTTCACAATCATTTGCCTCAAATCAATTAAAGCAAATCAATATGCTTTTCTTATGCATTTAAAACAACATTTCAAATCTTGAAACGAGAATAAGAGAAGATAGAACAAACCAAACTATCTCTTTCTTTTTACCTTGCCTTCAATTTGGTCTTAGGTTAGGTGATCCTCACCGACCCCTAGCAAATCACACTTATCACATTTGGTAGACTATACTTTAATCGATTCTGAATAGCCAAGGTATGCGAATATATAATATTTCTCTTGCTTGAAGTACAGTGCGTTTTGCTTCACATGGGCGATGGCGAGAGTACGGTACATTTTTCGTTTAGTTTCAGTTTCTTCATTTTAGACCCCGATAGTGTTTATTAGGGTCCTCCGACTATCGCATTATGCGAATCACGAGGTGCTTACGGAGGCAAAATCAAAATTTTACCTTTGTGAAGGCAGTGTCCATCGCGGTATTGGCACTTTCTTTGCTGATTAGCAAAGTACCTTTATGGCGATACTGAATTGATTGGCCTCCCTCAGCCTCGCAGAGTGAGTGAGAGCTGACCATAATGCGACGTAGGGGCCCTTGTTTGCCCAGTTTTTTCCTTTTTGCGATTTTCTCCAAAAATCACTCAAAATCTGAATGAAACTCTAGAAATCACTCCTAAAATCATTCTAATATCATCCTAAACCAACCATGAGCAAAACTCATGGATGGATTATGGTTTTTCTAACTCAAACATCATTTAAAGAAATATGTGGTTTGGTTCTTACCTTTAATCCCTTTGTACTTGAAGCCTTAGGCTTTTTTCTTCTTCCTTCTTGCAAGATCTTGCACAAACATGGAAGGATTTTGCACCAAATCCCACTTCTTCCAAAAACCTTAGCTTCTTCTCTCACTCTCTTCTCAAAAACGGTTTTGTACAATGGCTTTCCAATACCAAATGTGGTCTTAAGGCACTCATTTCTTCTAAATCCATGTTTGGCACATCAAAAATCCATTTTTGGATTTAAGTTATCAATTTTATAGCATATATCCACTTCTATTTACACTTAAGCATATAAACATTTTCTCAATTGACCCTTAGGTCCTCATTTTACAAAATTCCAAATTTGCCCTTTATCACTTGGCTTTATTTCCGGGTTTAATCAATTTTTCATTTTTTATGGAAAACCCAAGTTCGGCTCAATTCATACCCGGAATATATAATAAAATTATTATAAAAATTCTACTATATTTTTGGGGCTTTACAATGAACTTCATAATTTAAAGAATGGGAGGGAGTAAGCTGGAAAGCTTTTTATATATTTTAATGCACCTTTTCTTATTTATTTATTTTAAGTTTTTCATCTTTTATAGATTAAGTAAGTGGATCAGTGAAATATCATTTGGATCATTGTAAATTGAGCTTCATTTATGTATGAACTTGACTGAAATCTGAAGTTATTTCTAGAATTCATTTTATTCAATTTTGATGATATTTTCAATGAATTTGTTTGATCAACTAGTCATTGTCACTTGTGATCCAACTATAAAAGGCTAAGCTCCCTCTAGGAAGGGATTGGTGTTTTGATTATCATTTTGTATTATTTAAATGAATGTTGTGGGTTGGAGTATTGGATTGATTTAATTGAGATTGTGTTGACTAATTTTTGTATAGACCAAATTGTTACTCAAGTTTTATAGAACACTATCACTAGGAATTTTCATAGTCCCCGTCAACAGCGCCAAAAACTTGTTGACTATTAAAATATGTAAAGACTATTTTTTGTTGTTGTATGTAAGAATATGTATTTAAAGGTCATTTTGGTCTAAGTCAAAGCAAGTGCACAGGTCATACAAGTAATAAAGTGGACTATAAGTCTAGATATCAGTCCCACATGGATCGATGAAAAAACCACTACCCCTACTACTCAAGTAATCACTATTTGAACCTATAAATGGAAGTTTGAACTATTTAAAATAATCATAATGAAAGAAGGTTTGATAATTGTTCTTTCAAGAAAAAAAATAAAATCTAGTAGGATCAAAGATTTCTCTGAGTAGAAATAACACTGGCATTAAAATCAATGTTATGATTATCAATTTGCTGGGGGGGTTCAAGAACAAGTACTATTAAGGACAAGAACTTTTAATTTTCCTAAGAGAAAGGTAGTATAGCCCTGGAATACCTCCAGACATTACACATTTCACTAATTAGCTTTACATATTCCTAAACCAGGTCAATGGGTCTAATTAGGTACTTTTAGGATTTTATCCTCTATTAAGATTTAGTTGTTTTCCCTAAACTAAAACTTCACAACCATTTTTTAGGACTGGAAATTGCTTTCCCCATAGACAAGATAATGCAAGCCTTCTCCAATGTAATTGGTGCCTCAGTCATAAATTCAACTAAAATGCCCTCTCTCCTTAACTAGAATCTTAGCTAGCACGAGATCGAGATTATTCTACCAAACGAAGGTGAAACCTCTAAGGATTAAATTGATAGATTAATAGGCGGGCCTTATGCCTCGAGAACACACTCCTGCTATAACCCAGGAGGGAACCTTAAAGTTAGAGGTTAGAACATCACCAATGGTTTATCAGTGATCACAGAGTGTGTTAATTCAATGAATATCCACCGGTCTGACTTACCCACTAAGTGGTGCTCTTTGCTGTCGGTCGTCCATCCACAGTAATCCGCACTTAGGATCCTAGAAAATCGGAGAACATATACAACTCTTTACACGAGAGTACAAAACGATGGCCAGGAACAACTCATTAATAGAGCAATACAAATTAAATCAATCTAATTTTCATAGCTACAGTAACATTTAAATCTACAAACGAAAATCAAAACAACATATTCATTCCCAAAGGGAGCTTATCCATTCATAACTGGATTGCAAATAATAATGACTTGTTTATCAAAAAAATTCATTGAAATTTAAATCAAATTGAAATAACTAAACTCTAGAAAAATATCCAGATTTGGACAAAAATTAAACTTAATAGACAATGAATTCAGCTCAAAATCTTGTCTCAAATCCAATATAAATCTGAAAAATATTTTTTATAAAATATATATATATACACACACACAACACACACACACACACACAAAGATTTTGGATTCTATTCCCCAAAGCTCAAAAACTGTTTGAGGCATTGAAAGTCGTGAATTCCACCCTAGGAGCTTCTGTTTATAGGCCCCAATCATTGGGCTCTAAAAACGAGGCAAAAAACACGGACTTCATAAAGCCCAAAAGTTTGCCTTAGTCACCCTTTGATGTCGTGGCAGATGTCGCGACATTTCTATTGTGATGTTGAGACATTGCTTTTAGTGTTGTCGCTAATTTTTCCTATCTGTGCAATGTCGTCGCTGATGTCGTGACATTGGACTTGGTATTTTCAATGTTTCAGGTTGGCTTTGATGTCCTTATTTCGATATCTTCTATCTGGTGCACTCGATCGATGTGCTGTTGTTGTCAAGACATTATTTGACATTATCTTACACTCTTCTAGCACAAATGTCCAGAATCTAGACTTTGATCTTCGCGGCAATGCTTTGAAATGTTACCGGCACCGATGTCACGGCTGTTGTACTGGGGATGACGAGACGTTGCCACCTTAGCTTCCCCTTTACACATTTGTTCTGGATGAAGAAAAGAATTAAAGGAGAGGGGGCTTCTGGCGTGGGCTCAAACCTTCTTAATTCTAATGTGAGTGAATGTCTCTCGACTTTGAGTCTTGATGTCTCATTATTAGTTGATCATTCTGAGGAGTCCGGATGTCGATGTACAAAAATTGATATGATGTTGCGACGTTAGATCTCTTCTACTCTACTAGCTTTAGCTCATGTTACAACATTGGATATTGATGTCGTTAAATTATTCAATCCATGATGCAAGCAGTTTGCCCACTTGCTTCTTTGCGATGTAACACGACGGTGAGTCTTTGGTTTTGTTTGATGTTCTGTTTGCTTCCCATCCAGGCGATGTCAAACGACGTGGTTTGATCTCACAACATTCGCTTTAATTACGATGTTGCGAAGCATTTGCTTCATCCGATGTTGTGACATTGAGTTTCTAATCACCTATTCCTGTTTTCTTGTTGATTTTTGCTTATTTTTGCTTATTTTCTCTAAATTCCTATAAAACACAAATCTAGGTGAAAACTCCATGATTTTGCATTAAATTTCATATTTAGGCCTTAAAAATGTCCTTAAAAATATATGACTTTTAGACTCATCAAACTCACCCAAACTTAAAATTTTTGCTTGTCTTCAAGCAAAGAAAATACTGTTTGTTTGTCCTCAAACAATCAAAATTTATTTTTAAGGACGTTTTTCTTCTCACTCATCTTTTTAATCATGTCAGCAATTTTGCCTCAATAAAATTCCAGTTGTGATATCAATTCTAACTCAGCTTCAATTTTAGGATTCTAAAATTTTTTCAATATAGCAGATAATTCCTAACCAGTAAACAGTTACAGTTCTTGACTTAGTGAGTGTGTGCTGAAATTCCCTTTGTGATTAATTTGAAAGTCGGACAGCCTTATGACTAAGTAAATTAGGTCCCATAGGCAAGTTTCTCATATCATTCTCCACTGATGTAGGCATATCAGAACCCTCGGGATCAAATAGGTCTCTTTAGCTTGTAATGTATGGCTAGGGTACTTGGGTAGATTTATGGACATTTAAGGTTTAGTTTGCCATTTACTTTATACTTTATAATATCTTTGCCTTATTTGCTGTCACACTTCTAATAAAAACTTTTCAGCATCTGACTTGATTTGGTGCATCTTATTTTTTTGCTTGTTTTCCATTGTGGCTTTTTCTTTCTCCTCTTTTTGTTTCCATTTTAGTTTCTTAGTTTAGAAATTATTTTCTTGTTATTTTGTTCAAGTTTAGTAATGGTGCAATGTTTTCCTTCTTAAGCTTTCTACCTTCCTTAACAAGCTTTGGGTCAGTAGCTCCCATACCAGTTGGCATTAGGGTGCTAAATTGTAGAGCACTTTGAGATATTGCTTAGGAAGGAGGTTACAAATTATTCCCATTCCTCCTTGGGCATGCATGCTTTTCTGCTTCTCAGTTTTCTGTTGTGCACCTTTTTCTTTTTTTAAATCTATTCTCAATTGCTTTTCCTACCTCATATTTAATTCTCATATTTCTATACTTTTCAAAATTATACTCCCCCAAACTTGTCATCTTTATCATTTTTTATGCACTTATTTTGCAATTTTAGCCAAACTCAGGGTTCTTTACTATAAGTTCAAATTTAAGGAAGGGTTAAGGTTTTTTTATGTGGCTTTGATGATGAAATAGGCATTTAGGATTAATAAGTGTACTAAGGCACATGCATATAAGCATTTCAAAAGGTAGAGCTTTGAAGGCTAAAGCCTATCAAGGATGGCTAAATCATTTCCTAGTGAAGTTTACGATGCCTAGGATTTGCTTTAAAATATCTGACTTCTAGGACCTTTTCAAACTAACTTATATTGATTCCAATAAGGTGTTCCTAACCTAAGCATAATTAATTTTCAAGGTACTTATGACCAATGTGTTAGTTTTTCAGTCATTTTCTCAAATGTACTATTCAATCAAACTTGATTAACATTGACTTCAATTTCAGTCTTTTAGAATCTAAAATTCCAGCTCATTGGTCCTTGACATCACATCTAAAAATTATGTTCCACTTATTTAGCCCAATTTCATTTACATATTTTTCTCTTGTTTAGTTTAAAGCAGATTGTTGTGTTATTGTACGATTTAACAATTCATTTTGATTTAGCATTTCCATTTATTTCCTCCACAACAATTCTATAACTAAATAAATCAAAACATTCTCCCCCGATTCAACCAAAAGCGTGCAACCTTCATCATTCGAAGTATACAAAATCGCAAATTTTAAGCAAAACAAATTTCACCACGGCTTCACTTGAACTTTCCATTTTTCTTGTTGCTCGGGTTTCGAGATTTTCCGCCTCAACAGCTTAAGCACTGATATATTCATCCTTCTATCATTTCATCTCATCAATTGTGCATTCAGTACAACTGAATTCTCCATTATTTAAGAAAACAAACCACAAATTCTAAATTGATTATTCTTTACAAATCATAACATTTAAAATGAAAATGAAATAAGAAGAAGAAGAAGAAGCAAAGAGACATTTTCACATAGATTTGGAAACTGATTTTTCATTAATATTTTCAAGTACAATTATAATTCACTGAATTACAAAGAGAGAAAGAAAAGGATAAATTTGGTTCATTTCTTCTTCCTATGGACTTGGATGGTTTGAGATTTATTGATTCATGAGATAACCAGCATTGGGTGAGTGAAGTCAAGAGTGACGGTTTAGCTCTTGCCCCATTGCTTTTGTCTCTGTTGTTGGTGAACTCTCTGGCATTTTGGCATTAGTCGAGACCAGGGACTGAACGTCTCTGCGATTGGATTCGACGCCTCAAACTCACCTTAGAAATTGTACATTTTGATCATGTTAGCATTAACCATATCCAGTCTTAATTCTGGCTTTCTACATTAGCAGTTTCGGGGAGGTTTCCATCTCATCGATTAGTGCCCAAAAGTGCTATTTTGAACTCTATTTAAGATGGGTTCTAAGTACTTTTTGTGTACTAATCATAATGAATAAACGATTGACACGTGCGGGTCCATTTGGTACTAATGATTGTATTTGGGGCTGTTTTGATGATTTTACTATGAGTTGGGAGAATTTATTCTATCATGTCAAGCTAGGCATATGAAGTTGTTTGCTTTTCATCGAGTTCTATGATTTATCTTCGATTTCATCAAGCCGGGGAGTGAAGGGGTGGGCAAGACAGCGAGGGAAATTTACGCTACAGCAACCGAGGAATTTCCCTACAATGGCGGAAATTTTAAGCTACACTGAGAATTCGCTACTTGTATGAAATTTCGCTACGATGTGAAAATTCTCTTACATGGCAATTTTCACTATAGTAGCGAGGGATTTGGCTATGTGGCAAATTTTCTCTTCAGTGAAAATCCATGTTTACTTTTTTGTGTACAAACGATCCAGTTTTTGGTTAATTTCATTTCTACCCTCACGTAGTGTACTTTGTTAGGTTGGGTGGTATTTCATGTTTGTAAGGCTATATAAGCCATTTACGAACAATTTGTAACCTAACTTTAAAAGTTCGAAGCATTTCCATTCACAATTTTGTTTTAGCCTTGGCTTTCTCTCTTCTCTCTCATATTTCTCTCACTTTCCTAGAGCGGCCAAAGAACCACACCCTTTGAGGATGACAACTCAAAGGATGTTTGGCTAAAGCCTCCCAAACCTTGAAGAGGGTTCTTTAGGTAGGTTGACCATGTTTGCGGTGATCCTCTATATTTCACGAAGCGGAGTCTTGGTAGTTATGTTTCTGAAAGCTTTCCAAAACTAGGTTTAAAAGCTATTTGATGTACTTTCTTTGGTAAATACTTGGCAAGCTTTTAGGGTTTAGTGTATTCTTAGTGTTAGATACACTGACATCCATTAGTTGTCATTTATGAGCCATTGGAAGTAGGTTAAATGCTAGATTTCAACTTCAGGAACATTGAATGCTCCCGGTAAATGCTGTGTTTCAAGAAATGTACTGGGTTAGTTTTAAGTTAAACAAATATCGGTTTAAAATGACTATAGGTCATCTTCTCTAATGCGAGGAAATAACTCGATGACACCTTTGCAACCCCTATCCTTACCAAACTAGTGGCCCAAAACTTCAGGACTTCTTTTTACACATCTTATTTCAAATTACCTTCAGTTAGCTTAGGTAAGCAAGCACTATTTTTATACAAATCAAAATCAAACAAAGTCTCACCATTATAGTCATTACAAAATCCTTTGTAAGACGAAAACCCCATCAGTGTTCGATCCCTAGACGCTATCTTTGTAAGTATCTTTGCTACGCGATAGAAGATGGACCCAGAGTATAAATATTGTTGATCCGGAATCTTACTATGGCACGAATCACATCCCTCTTCTGGATGGTGGCCCTAATCTCCTTTTAGTGTTCCTTGTATAAATATCCAAATGCATCTGCCTTTTGAAGTAGATTATGCTCCATCTCCTTCTCTCTAATCTCTAGGATTTTCAGCAACTCCTGGTCCCTCTTTAGTTGTTCATTTATGAATGCCTTATCTCTCTCTCTCTAAATTCAGCCCTTAAGACTCTATCTCTCTCAGCTAGCTTCTCTCTTCATTCATCATCTCTTTGCTAAAGGGCTACGTCAGAATGTTCTCTCTTCTTGTTTGATTCATCAAGGTGGTTGTCCCTCCACCTGAGCTCCTCTTTGAGCAGCTCATCTCTTCCTCTCATCTCTTTTAGTAGATGTAGTAGTTCTGAGGTACTGCTTTCCTTAGTTTTTTCCCTTTGCTTTCTCCTTTCTTCAACTCTATTAGGAGTTGATGACCCCTGATCTACTTTGGGGCAGAGCACTAGTTTCTTTGAATAGGCTTCAAAGATCCCCTCTCTTCACTACTTGCTTCCTCTTCAGGCTTAGTTGTAGGAGCTTTGTTCCTAGGCTCTTCAGCTATTTTTTCCCTATTCTTTTTTCTGTTCTTTTCTTTTCTCTCTCCCTCTTCACTCCCTACCGGAGCTTTGAGGGCTCCAGCAAGAGTGAGAGGTGAGGTCTTTTGGCACTTTTCTTCCTCTTCTTCACTGAATTTTACGCCCCCTTTGATACATAGAACTGTGATAAAAGAGGGGTAGGGGATGTTTCCTGAGAATTTTCCTTTAACATAGTCCAAGATGGACTCTTCAATTCTTTTTCCCCCATTCAGTTCATAGCCCTTAACCAGTGCATACAAGAGTAATGCATGGTCTTGTCTCATAGTTGAGACATGCTTGGAGTGCTTTAAAATAGAATTAACAAAATAAACACAAACCTTGTTAACTTCTATGAGGTCTCTTTGATTCAGGAAGGAATTGGATATGGTCTTCATCTTCTGCCATTCCCCTTACCCTCCAGTCAGTTCCTTGGCTAGCTCCTCGAAATTGGGGCTCTTCTAGAGCTTCTCAAACTCAGAGCAGTCCCCTCCTTGTCTGAGTCTAAATAATTAGGAGATGGCCTTTTCTCCAGAAGGAACCTATCTCTACCTAACATAGCTGGTCAGGTTCTTTCTATCACCCAGATTGGCATAGAATTCCTTAGCCATAGCTCTTCTTCCTAACTCCAAGTGTTTGCACATAGCTTCCCAATCTCTTCTTTTGATTTCCTCCTTGAAGGGCGGCACGATTTCTCGTAATTTTCTTTCCTCTATGAACCTTTTCTTTGCGAGATACTTTTGGAACGTCTTTGCCCCCTTATCGGAGTAGAATGCTCGTGCTTCTCTTGCTTTAACCTCAACCTCCTCCTCAGTTGTTTCTTCCCTAATTTCTTCAGGAGCAGTCTCCTGGTTATCGGGTTGTTCAGATCTCTCTTTTAATACTTCTTCCACTATATTCCCAATAACCTCGTCTATGGTTGTAGAGCTAGGGTTCGACATTTATAAGTTTTGAAGATGGAGATTGGAAAAGTTTAGGGCTCAAAAGGTTGAAAGATTTGGTTTGGATTTGAAAATTTTCACTAAGTGTTCCTTTAAATATGTAGGCTTCCTTAAGTGTGATGCCGCAACATAGAGTGTCAATTTCGCGACATTGACAAAAATTTGTAAGTGACTCAACTCAGTGTCGTGACATTGTGGATGCTATGTTGCGACCCTAATTTGATGTCGTGACATAATGGATGCAATGTCGCGACATTGATTATTTTTTTTGAGTGACTTGATTTAATGTTGCGACACTGGGATTTCAATGTCACGACATTGCCTTGATGTCGCAACTCTGATCTTTGATGTCGCGACATTGAGTCCTTATGTCGCCTCTTTATAGATGAGATGTTGCGACTATAGGGATAATGTCACGACATTATAGAAATTTTTGGAGCTGATGTCGCGACATTGAGAAATATTTGGAGTTGATGTCGTGACATTGAGGAGGCTTTTTCATCTTCTTGATTTTTACTTGTTTCCTTCATCTTATTCATTTCTACATACTCAATTCATGCTTTTGAATGTCAATCTAACAAGAATTAAGTATCTCAATTCAAGCATGGACAAGAAAGCTCACTTTCTCAACTTAGTAGTATTCAACAAATATTCTTTGCACTTCATCAATTATCATTAAAACTTACAAAAATTCAACAAAGGAACAATGAAGCTACTATGCAATTTATAAATCAGAAAAAATTTAGACTCCCCCAAACTTAGCTTGTGCATTATCCTCAAAGAACAAATTAGGGAAATGAGCACCCCTATGTGGTAAAATTTGCATCATTGAGTTTGGGTTGAAGTTCTTCCATTTAAATTCCATAGATATTTGCAAATCCTTTATCTTGAAATTAAGTAAAATCTGACTAACATAAGTTTCAAATAAACTAAAAAAAAAAAAAAAACTACTATACTAACTAAATTAAACAAAATCAAACTGTAAAGTAAAAATAAAAATTTATTGGGTTGCCTCCTAAGTAGTTGCTCAATTTTATGTCTTTAGCTAGACATTGCTGCAATATGTTCTCTTTTCAGCAATTCTTTCAATTTCTTCTAATATGGGACAATTCTTCATTTGCACTTCCTCCAAGGTAATGTTCAGCCTCTGACCATTTACTTTGAACTCATTTCCTGATTTGGTTTTTAGTGTCACTGCTCCAAAAGGGGTAACTGCCACTATAGTGTAAGGACAACTCCACCTTGACTTGAGTTTTCCTGGAAAAAGTTTTAACCTTGAATTATACAGTAGTACTAGCTCTCCTACTTTGAATTCTCTTCTCAAAATCCTATGATCATGCAACTTCTTGGTCTTATCTTTGTAGATCCTAACATTATTGATTGCCTGACTTCCAATAAACCAAAAACTGATCAAATTATAGCACTCACGAAGGACTATTCAGTCCCCAATAGTAAGGCAAAAAAACTTGTTTGACTAAATGAGTGAAAAGTTGTTTTATACTATTGTATATCATGTTCCGTAATTAAAACTTGTTTTGGTCTAAATCACTACAAGTGCATAGGTCATACAAGTAATAAAGGGGATTATAAGTCTAGATATCCTTCCCATTGGGATTGGTCAAATAAGATCATTCTCTTTATTCAGATCTTATCATATTGAACCTCTAATTTAAATGATTGTTCTAAAAGCCCAGTGATAGAAAAGTCCCAAATAAATATTCTTAAATAAAAATTAAATCTACTCAATGAATCATAGATTTCTCTTAGTTGAAATAACACTGGAATGAAATCAGTGTTATGATTTTTTCAGTTTGTAGCAAGTTAAAAAACAAGTACTGTTAAGGACAAGAATTTTGGATTTTTCCAAGAGCAAGATAGTATAGCCTTGGAATACCTCCTGACACTACACATTTCCCTAATTAGTTAACCATATTCCTAAACCAGGTTAATAGGTCTAAATAGCTACTTTTAGAATTTGATCATCTTTAAGATTTGATTTTTTTTCCTTTCCAGTACTTCACAACCATTTCTTAGGACTAGAGACTGCTTGCCCCCATAAGAAGGATAATGCAAGCCGTCTTCAATTAAATTGGCACCTCGGTCTTCAATTCATTAGAAAACTATTTCTCCTTGATTATAATCTAAGCTAACACGGGATAAAGACTATTTTGCAAAATTGAGATGAAACCTCCAAACATTAAACTGATCGATCAGTAGGCGATCCTTATGCCTCGAGAACACACTTCTACTAGCATCCAGAAGGGAACCTTGAAATCAGAAGTTAGAACTTCACTAGTGATTTATCAAAGTGATCTTTAGTGTGCATTAATTCAATGAATATTAGTATAGTTTACACCTAAGTGCCTACTCTTTGCTCTCAGGTCGTCCATCCCTGTGTTACTCAAGGGGATCTTAGAAATCAGATCTCAGATATAGCTCTTTCTAGGTACAGAACACTGATATTCAAAACAGCTCCTTAATAGAGCAATGCTAATTAAATCCATCCAATTTTCTAACCAAAAAAACATTTAAATCTACAAATAAATATCAAAACAACATATTCACTTCCAAATAAAGATCATCCTTTCATAACTAGATTGTAAATAACAATGACTAGTCAATCAAACAAATTAATTGAAATTGAAATCAAACTAAAATCACTGAAATCCAAATATATATATATATATATATATATATATATATTAAGCCTCCACTTGAATTCAAATATAAATGAAACTTGATAAACAATAAATTCAGCTCGAAATCTCATCTCAGATCCACTACTCAAATCCTAAAAAGAAAATAAATCTGTGAAAGATTAAAAATAAAAGAAAATAAAAGAAAGGAAAAGAAAAAGGAAAAGAAAAATATATACAACGAGAATTCAACTTCTCCAAAAGCTCAAAAACTTGTTGAAAATGACTGAAAGTTGCCGCACTCCTCCCTAGGAGTTTATATTTATAAGCCATAATCATTGGGCCTTGAAAACAAGGTGAAAATCACGGACCTCAAAAAGCCTAAAATTTTACCTTAGTTGTCTGCTGATGTCACGACATCGCACCTACAATGTCATGGTTCGAACTTGGTGTCGCGACATTGAATTCTAGTTGTCCATGCAATGTTGTGGCTGATGTAGCGACATTGGTTGTTTTCATGATATTGATGTCGCGACATTGATCAACCAATGTTTCAACTTGACTGCCTTTGCTGATGTCACAACTTTGAGTTCTGATGTCGCAAAATTGATCTTTCAGTGTTATGAATCTCTATGTCAATGTCGTGGCCTATGTCATGACATTTTAATTTGAGTGTTGCATTCTAATGTGATGTCACGACATTGAATGTTGATGTCGCGACATTGCTATTTTTGTTCTGCCTACTTCAGCCGATGTCGCGACATTAAAATCATGTTATGGCACTCTCCACCGCGATGTCGACGTTGCTCATCCGATAATGCTAACATTGTTGCTTTCTTTGCACATTACTATTTTCTTGCTTTTACTGTTGCTTTTTAATATTTTATTAACTTCTTTTCTTTAAATTCATGTAAAACATAAATCTAGGTGCAGACTCCATAATTTCACATTAAATTGAACTTTTTAAGCTTTAAATATTCATGAAAAATGAGCTTAAAAATATATGAGTTTTAGACTCATCAAACTCCCCCAAAATTAAAGTTTTGTGTGTCCTCAAGCAAAGAAAAGACTATTTGTTTGTTCTTAAACAGTAAAATTTGATTTTTAAGAACATTTTTCAATTCAATCATCTTTACAAATTAGATCTACAATTTGGCCTCAATAACATTTCAATTGTGATATCAATTCTAATTAAGCTTCAATTTTTTAAATCCTAAAAATTTTCAATTTAAATCCTTCTATAAAGCAAATAATTCAAAGCCAATGAGCAGTCATAGTTCTTGACCCAGTGAGTTTGTGTTTGTCTTTCCTTTATGACTAATTTGCAGAATATGTAGCCTTATGAGATTCACTATAACAAATTGGTTGTCTCTTTGGAGTGACTTAAGTCTCATAGGCTTGTTGGTCATATTAGTCTCCATTAATGTAGACATAACACAACCCTCAGGATCAAATAAGTCTTTTAGGCTTGTAATGTATGACTAGGGTACTTGGGTAGATAAATGGACATTTAAGGTCAAAATTTACCCAGACTGTATACATCTTCTCAACATTCTCCTTTCTAATTGCTCATCTTTCTTTTCTGTTTAGAATTTTTTCAAAAGCACCCCCAAACTTGTTCTAGTGCATCTTTCTTCATGTTTCCCATTGTGGCTTTTTCTTTTTCCACTTTTTTTTCAAATTCAGTTTATCAGTTCATAAGCTATTTTCCTATTATTTTGTTCAAGGTTAGGAATGGTGCAATGTTTTGCCTTCTTAATATTTCAACCTCCCCTTAACAAGATTTGGGTCAATAACTCCCATACCAGTTGGCATTAGGGTACAAGGTGTAGAACACCTCTAAGGACTTAATTGCTAAAGGGAGGAAGGCTACAAGGTAAAACTCGCTTCTCCTTGAAACTGCATAAAATTTTCAGCTTCTCAATTTTTTATTTTTTATTTTTGCACCTCTTTTGTACATATTTTCTTAATTTCCTTTCCTTCCTCATATTTAATTATCATCCTTCTTCAAATTTCAAAAGTGTACTCCCCCAAACTGTCCTCTTTATCATTTTTTTGGTGCACTTACTTTTCAATTTTGGTCAAACTCAAGGTTCTTTGCTATAAGATCAAATTTTAGGAAGGGTTAAGGTTTTTCTTTGTGGCTTTGATGATGAAAATGGAATTTAGGCTCAAACAATGTACTAAGGTATATGAATATAAGCATATAACAAGGTAGGATATGAAAGGCTCAAACTGTTCAAGGATGGCCTAAATCATTTCTTGTTGGTTGTAATGCCTAGGATTTCTCCTTTAATAATAATGCAACAAGTTCTAGGACCTTTTTAGACTGAATTTAATGTGAATACAATAAGGTGTTCGTAACCCAAGCATAATTTACTTTCAAGGTACTTATAACCAATGTGTCAATTTTCAGTCATTTTCTAAATTGTACTTGTTCACTCAAACTTGAATTATTAGTCTGATTAACATTGAATTCATTTCAAGTCTTTTAGAATTTTAAATTTCAGTTTATTTTCCCTTGACATCACAACTTAAAATTATGTTCCACTTATTCAACCTAATTTCGTTTACAGGATTTTGCCCTGTTTGGTTTAAAACAGATTGTTGTGCCATTGTACATTTAACAATTCATTTTGATCCAACATTTCAATTCATTTCATCAACCACAAGAGCACAAACAACTCAACAAATTCTCCCAATTCAACCAAATAAGCAATCATAGCTTTCATTACAAATTATACAAAATTGCCAAAATGTTCAACACAAGCACAATTCTGCACAACTTCCAGAAACATCAGTATTTGTTATTTCCAAGTTCCAAATTTTTTGTCTTAAAAGCTTCAACACTAACATTTTAGCCTTTTTATCATTTTACCTCAGCAATTGTGCAAATGTGCATCCAGTATAACTGAATTCTCAATCATTTATTACAACAAACCAAATTTTAAAATTTATTATTCTTTACTTATTACAAAATATAAAATGAAAATGAAATAAGAAGGAGAAGAAGAAAAAGAAACAAGAGACAATTACACACAAATTTGGAAACTACTATTCATTTCAGCAACTCTTGGTCCCTCTTCAACTGCTAATTTATGAAAGCTCTCTCTCTCTCTCTGAATCCAGTCCTTAAGGCTCTATCTCTCTTAGCCAGCGGATCTCTGCATTCATTATCTCTCTACTGGAGGGCTGCTATCAAATTATTCTCTCTTTTATAATTATGCCCATCGAGGTGGTTGTCCCTTCACCTGATCTCCTCTCTGAGCTGCTCATCTTTATCCCTCATTTAATCTCTTATTTCTTTCAATAACAATATCAATTCAGACTTGCATCTTTCTTCAACTTCAGTCCTTTGTTTTCCCCTTGTTTCATCTCTAATTTGAGCATATGCTGCTTCTTCAGTAGTAGGGGAGACCATTGGTTGCTCTTAGTAGGCTTCAAAGCCCCCTCCCTCACCACATACTCCCTTTGTTCACTACTTGTCTCTTCTTTTGCCACTTATGTTGGGACTGGTTCCCTGGGCTGTTCTACTATTCTCTTCCTTTTCCTCCTTTTCCCTTCCTCCTCATTCTTTATTGGAGCTTTGAGAGTTCTAGTAAGAGAAAGAGGAGAGGCCTTTGGGCATCTTTGCTCTTCTACTTCACTGAATGTAACACCCCCCTTGATACACAGGAGAGTGATTAAGGAGGGGTGGGGATGTTTCCTGAGAATTTACTCTCAACATAATCCAAGATGGACTCCTAGATTATTTTCCCCACATTCAATTCTAAGCCTTTGACCAACGCATATAGAAGTAATGCGTGATCTTGTCTCACTATAGAGACATGTTTAGAAGTATTTATGATAGAATTTACTAAATAAAACCATACCTTATTTACTTTTGTCATATCTTCTCAGTTCAAGAATGCGTTGGCGATCGTCTTGGTCTTCTGCCATTCCCCTTTGCCTCTCTTCAGTTCTCTTGCAATTTCTTCGAAGTTTGGGCTTTTTGAGCTGCTCATACTCTATGCAGTCGCTTCTTAGTCTAAGTCTTAAGAGTTGGGAGATGGCACATCTCCCCCTGACGTAGCGTGTCAGGTTCTTTCTATCTCCAAGATTGGCATAGAATTCCTTCACTATGGCTCTTATCCCTAGCTCTAGTTGTTTGCACACTTTTTCCACGCCCATTTTCTCTACTTCTTCCTTAAAGGGCACCACAATTTCTTTAAATCCTTTCTCTTCCACAAAACCCTTCTTGGCGAGATATTTCTTAAAAGGTAGTTGGAATAGAAAGCTCTGGCATCTCCAACCTCAACCTCAATCTCCTCCTTAGGAGTAATCTTCTGGTTCTCTTGTTGTTTGGCTCTCTATCTTAACACATCCTCTACAATGCTTTCAACTACCTTGTTTAGGTTGGGAGAGTTAGGCTTCGACATCTCTTGGATTCAAAAATGGAGATTTGGTTAAGTTTAGGGCTTTAGAGATTGATGGATTTGGTTTAGAATTGAAAATTCACTAAGTGTTCCTTTAAATAGGTAGGTTGCCCTAAGTGCGATGTTGTGAAATTGAATGTCAATGTCGTGACATTGGAGATGTTATGTCACGACATTACTTTGATGTTGAGACATTGGGATTTGTTGCGACATTGAATAAGAGTTTTGAATGACTTGATTTAATGTCGCAACACTGTCTTGCTGTCACGACATTAAACTTTGATGTTGCAACATTAAAAATGTTACATTTGGTGTCACTTCTCTTTTAGATGCGATGTTGCGACATTGATGAAATTTTTGTAGTTGATGTTGGACATCGACATGATATCGCAACATTGAGATGGTATTTTCATCCTCCTGATTTTTACTTGTTTTTCTCTTCTTATCCTACATACTATTTTCATGCTCGTGAATATAAATATGTCAAGAATTAAGCATTTCAATTCAAGCATGGACAATAAAACTCATTTTCTCAATTCAGTAATATTCAACATATATTCTTATACTATAGAAATTATCATTCAAACTAAAAATTTCAACAAAGGAACAATGAAGTTACTATGCAATGTCTAAATCTTAAAAAATTATACTCCCCCAAACTTAGCATGTCCATTATCCTCAAATAAAAAATTATGGAAAAAAAAACTCTCCTATGTGGTAAATTTTGCATCATTGAGTTTGGTCTGAAGTGTTTCCATTTAAACTCCATAGATATTTGCAGCTTCTTTGTCCTGAAATAAAACAAAATCCAGACTAACATAAGTTTCAAATAACTAAAACAAAACTACTCTATCAACTAAACTATTTGAAGCACAATGAATTAAACAAAATCACAATGTGAAGTAAATAATAAAAACTGCTTGGGTTGCCTCCCATGTAGCTGCTAGGTTTTATGTCTTTAGCTAGACATTGTTGCAATGTGTTATCTTTTCATCAATTCTTTCAATCTCTTCTAATATGGGGCTGTTCTTCATTTAGAATTCCTCCAAGGTAATGCTTAAGTCTCTGACCAGTCACCTTAAACTCATTTCCTGAATTGGTTTTCCGTGTCACTACTCCAAAGGGTGTAGCTGCAACTACTGTGTAAGGACCACTCCATCTTGACTTGAGTTTCCTTGGAAAAAGTCTGACCCTTGAGTTGTACAAGAGGATAAATTCTCCTATTTTTAATTCTCTTCTCAGTATGCTCTGGTCATGCCATTTCTTTGTCTTATCTTTGTAGATTCTAGCATTATCATAGGCTTCATTTCTAAGCTCTTCTAGTTCATTCATCTGAATTAGTCTCTTTTCCTTAAATTCTAGGAAATCAAAGTTCAGCTTCTTGATTGCCCACATCGCCTTATATTCAAGCTTAAGAAGGAGATGACAAGGTTTCCCAAATACTATCCTGTATGGGGACATTCCAATAGGGGGCTTATAAGTAGTCCTATAAGCATAAAGTGCATCATCTAGCTTTACTGGCCAACCTTTTCTGCTTTCATTAACTGTCTTTTCCAATATATTCTTGATCTCTCTATTGGATATTTCAGCTTGCCCATTTGACTAAGGGTGATAATCCAATCCCATAACATATCTACGCAATAGTTTTGTAAACAATTTTTTTGAAAAATGGTTTCCGTCAGCACTAATGATTGTCCTTAGGGCTCCAAATATGCTCAAGATGTTTCTTTGAATAAACCCCACAACTGTGTTGGCATCATTTACATGACAAGCTATAGCTTCCACCCATTTGGATAGATTTCCAAATGAGGGTGGAAAAGGTCCCATAAAGTCTATCCCCCATACATAAAAAATCTGCACCACCAACATTCCTTGTAGATAAATCTCATTTCTTATGTTTATGTTGCCCATTCTCCGACATCTATCGCAATGCATCAACCATTAAGAACAATCTCTGAATAGAGTTGGCCAGTAAAAACCTGATTGGAGAAATTTCTAGGTTGTTTTGTCTCCTGCAAAGTGTTCTCGATATGGTGATGCATGACATTTATCTAAAATTTCAGCCAATTCTACCTTTGGTATACATCTTTTGATGATATGATCTACTCCTCTTCTAAATAGAAGTGGGTCATTTCATATGTAAAATATGGAATTGTCCTCAACTTTTTTTTTTGCAAGTAGCTGAATTCCGATGGAATAATTCCACAAGCTAAGTAATTAACAATATCAACATACCAAGACACTTGAACTGATACCTAAAAATGCTATTCATTAGGGAAATTTTCTTTTATTTCAATCCCTCTTTCATTTTCAGTAGGGTTTTTCTAATTTTGATAAGTGATTTGCTATCGCATTGTCACTACCCTTCTTGTCTTTGATCTCCAAATTAGATTCTTGCGGTAGAAAACCCCATCTGCAGTAGCAAATCATCTTTCTTTGCCATCGGATAATTGATTGCTGCATGATAACATGGGATCCTAGTATGTATGGTCTGAACTTTTCACAAGCAAAAACCATTGTTAGCATCTCTTTTTCTATAGTTGAGTAGTTCTCTTGTGCCTCATTAAAAGTTTTGCTAGCATAGTATATGGCTCTTAAAGTTTTGTCAGTTCTTTGTCCCAACGCTACTCCCAATGCTTACTCATTGGCATCACTCTTAAAGTTTCTTGATTATTCATCTTATTCATTAGTGCATCCAGCTTTGCTTCTATTGCTGACATCTTGTTCAACTCAATTACTCCTCATTTCTGCCTGCTATTGCTCCCTGAAGCTTCAGAAGGAGCTCTGTAATTGCTCTTAGCTAACTCCTCTATCAACTAAGTAACTTCCTTACCATTTTTCCTTCTGAATGCACCTCCAAAGGTTGCATCTACAGTTCCCTTCGAAGTTTAATTCAGCGCATGATAGAAAATGTCCATCTGAGTAATTTTTTCTATCCCATGCATGAGACATCTCCTTAGTAGCTATTTGAATCTTTCCCAAGCATTGAATAAAGACTCATTTTGTTTCTGCTTGAGGCAATGATTTCTCCCCTCCTCTTTAAAATGAGAGCATGAGGGAAGAATCTGCTCAGATATGCCTCTATCACTTCCTCCCATGTGTCGACTGATCCATATGGTAGGGACTCAAACCAATTAACTATTGTGTCCCTCAATGAAAATGGGAACAGCTAAGCTTGATAACATCTAGATTGACCCCATTTAGCTTCACTATATTTTCCATAATTAAGAATCTACTCATTGAGATCCTCATTGGGAGGCCTTGTGAACTGGTGTTGTACCATGGTGATCAGAGCAGGCTTCAACTCAAAGTTGTTGGCCTCAATCATAGGCTACCTCATATCTGAATACTCTTCTCTGATAATTGGTCTCCATAAGTCTTACATAGTCCTCTGTCTCTAATGTGGTATGTCAAGAGCTACAACTGGTACATTCCGATTCATCTCTCTTTGTTTTTCCCTAGTTGATGCTTATGCTATTCTCACTTTCTTCAGATTTCTCAGTGTTCTCTCTAACTCAATGTCCAGTGGCAGCAGTTCTACTTCTAACCTTCTATGCATGTAAGAATGCCTGAAATTATAATACACTGAAATTAAAGTAAGATCAGTAGACAACCGAAATATTTTATGATTTTCTTGATAAAAGATAAGTAGTTGAATTAGCTACTGCAATTAGAACTATTTTTTGAATATTTTTATGAAAATTTTGATAAAAGATAAAAAAAAAATGTCCAAACTAGCAACTTTCTTTTTGGTAAGAATGTTGATCTTAAACATTACTTCAATCCCCATCAACGGCGCCAAAAAATTGTTGACTAGTTTTTTATAGACCAAATTGTTACTCAAGTTTTATAGAACACTATCACCGGGAATTTTCTTAGTCCTCGGCAACGGCACCAAAAACTTATTGACTATTAAAATATGTAAAGATTGTTTTCTGCTGTTGTATGTAAGAATATGTATTTAAAGCTCATTTTGGTCTAAATCACTGCAAGTACAAAGGTCATACAAGTAATAAAGTGGATTATAAGTCCAGATATCATTCCCATAGGGATTGATGAGAAAATTTAAATATCAACTACCCCTACTACTCAAAGTAAATCACTATTTCAACCTCCAAATGGAAGTTTGAATTGTTTAAAATAATCAAAATGAAAGAATGTTTGATAATTGTTCTTTCAAGAAAAATAAATAAAATCTAGTAGAATAAGAGATTTCTCTGAGTAGAAATAAAATTGGGATTAAAATCAATGTTATGATTATTAGTTTGTAGGGGGTTCGAGAATAAGTACTGTTAAGGACAAGAACTCTATATTTTCCCAAGAGCAAGGTAGTATAGCCCTGGAATACCTCCAAACACTACACATTTCACTAATTAGCTTACTATATTCCTAAACAATGATAAAGGGTGTAATTAGCTACTTTTAGGATTTTATCCTCTTTTAAGATTTGGTTGTTTTCCCTGAACCAGTACTTCAAAACCATTTCTTAGAACTGGAAACTACTTGCCCCCATAGATAGGATAATGCAAGCCTTCTCCAATGCAATTGGTACCTCAGCCATCAATTCAACTAAAATGTCCTCTCTCCTTTATTAGAATCTTAGCTAACATGGGATTGAGATTATTCTACCAAACTAAGGATTAAACTGATATATCAATAGGTAGCCCTTATGCCTCGGAAACACATTGAAGTCAGAGATTAGAACATCACTAATGGTTTATCTAAGTGATCTTTAGAGTGCATTAGTTCAATGAATATCAGTCCAATTTACCCTAAAGTGATTGCTCTTTGCTCTTAGGTCGGCCATCCTTGTGTCACTCAAGGGGATCCTAGAAATCAGAGCACAGATACATCTCTTTCTGGGTATCGAACACTAATATTCATAACAACTCATTAATAGAGCAATACCTATTAAATCAATTTTGTTTTCATACCAACGACAACATTTAAATCTACAAACGAAAATCAAAACAACATATTCATTCCTATAGGGAGCTTATCCTTTCATTGATATTGAAAATAACAATGACTAGTTTATTAAACAAATTCATTGATATTTAAATCAAACTGAACAGAAAAATATCCAGACTCCACTTGAATTTTGACAGAAATGAAACTCGATAGAAAATGAACTCATATCCACTACTCTAATCCTAAAAGAAAAATAAATCTAGAAAAGAAAAAAAAAATAATAAAAAGAAAATAGATACAAAGTGTTAGGGATAGTGCCCTGTAAAGCATGAATTTGTATTTATGTTTTATGAAATTAATAAAAGTGTCGTATTTATTACATTTAGCTATTTTTGTGCATAATGTATGAATGAAACAATTAAAATCCCAGATTTATTAATGTAACCATAACCTCGTGTATACGCTATACACGAGAGGATCGAGGTTATGGATTATAAATCAAATTGTCCGTAATAAATTAGTTGAAGTTTGGGGATCTTCAAATTAAATATTACTCGGGTGGTCCGCTATCATTGAGAATGAAGACTTAATCCCGGTCACTAATGGGCGACAATAAAGTGTAGGTCTACATAGAATAAGATTATATAGACAGACCAAGGCGCACTTTCGAATTCTTTTAAATATCGCTTGCCTCTAAGAATTCAAACAAAGACCGCTTAGATGACTATATGCATCGGGCCTCAATCTCCGAGTAGTCATGGACTCTTGTTTATGTCAACTGGGCCTTTTGAATCATGGGTTAAAGCCCGTTATGGAATGGGCCCAATACTTGTGTCTTGGAGGCCAATTGATGTATGCAGCTGGGAATGTGAACTATGGACATGGAATCCAACCCTTCCTATGGAAGTCGGACGCTGGTTCTGAATCAATTAGCTTTGAGCGCCGAATTTATAACAGGTTTATAAATTAACTGCTCATCAATGGATCAATGGAACGAAGGATCAAGATAATTAGAGGGGTAAAATGGTAATTTCACTCTAATTTAGTTATGAACCACCTCTCGAGGATAGAACTGCATGTAATGATTAAATCAATCGACACTTAATTTCCGAGTAAAATCGATTAATCGTATGACAAGAGTTCAATTTTTCAAGTTTTTAAAGGGAATAACTCTGGAAATTAATAAATTAAAATGATTGATTAAAGAGCTTAATTAATTATTGAATTTATTGGAGCTTGAAATTACAAGTCCATGGGTCCCAATTCCACCTCCTATATTACTACAATGAACGATTCATGATTTGGAATATATTACACTCTATGATCAAGGCTTGGAAAATAATTTTCTGGACAATTACATATTAATTAGGACTCAAGCATAAATTAATATTGACGCTTATAGATTAAGAGTATTAATTAGGACTGTTACAAAATAAAATTGGACAGTTATAGATTAAAAGTAATAAGTAGGACTGTTACAAATTAAAACTGGACAGTTACAGATTATGAGTAATCAGTACGACCGTTTCATATTAATCAAGACCGTATGGGGTAATTTGAAAATATCCAAATTGGATGGATATTTATGCAATTAGGGTTGATTATAAATAAGAAACCCTTGCCCCAATGAGAAAAAAAAAGGAAGGTTTTTTCCATACCCTAGTCTTTTTAGAGAGTCTCTTCCCCTTAGAGATCCCTTGTCTCATGTGTTGAGTACGCAAGGTAGATTCTAGGCAGAAAAACTAGAGTGTATTGTTCCAGATTCGACCGTTGTGCCTACACACCTCAAGGAAGGAGGGCGGAATTGAAGACCTTGGTGCGTGGAGTCGTTTCAACCTTACTAGCCAACAAATCTTCGTATAACAACAACAGTATAGATCCATCTTTCACCTTTTGATATTAATATGTGTTTGCATTGGTTCCTTACGAAAAATAAGATTTTCAAAAATTTAAAACCTAATTACACTGGCGCTTGATTTTATTTCCATCACTTCTGGTATCGAGTGGTCCATGTAAATGAAAATTAATATATATATATATATATATATATATATATATATATATATATATATATATATATATATAATTTTTTTTTATTGTGTTTAAGAAAATTGTTTTCTTTGATTCATGCATGAGTGGGCATTCTAGCATATTTTAATGTGATTATTTGTGTCAGAAAATGGAGTGGATGAGGGTCGTTAATTATATGGTAAGCCTTGGGTTAGGTTTTCTTATTTTCCCTAGATTCTTGTGTGTTTATTATTGCATAGAATTTTGTACTTTTTTTTTGTATTATTGGTGGATCCTGAAATTACACAATCCAAGCCGATACGAAGATGGAGCAAATTTTGGGGAATTATGTAATTGCAAAAAGCCCATTATGTAATTTAAATATTTTTTCCATTTTTTTTCCAAGGTTGTAATTATTAGAAATACCCAAAACACCCGGCCCGCTTTTATTTATTTATTTATTTACTTTATGTTATAAAATGTATGAGATGCAATTCGAATAACATGCCCATGCATATAACATGTCATACATGAATGCCCACCATATTGTACCATGCATACCATCCTTTAGAAACATGTTCTACTATGAATGTTTGTTTATTTGTCGTTTCATCAATAAATTAAATAATGATATAGTTTAATAGTTAAACTTGGTAATTTCCAATTTAATTTAATTGGGGCCAGTACGGTTAATAGTTAGCCCTGCTTAACTCTAGATTATTCAATTTTAATAAAATGATTGATTTTGTTAAAAGATGGTAATAAAACAATAGGCCCAAATATGTTTGGACTTAAAGTTAGTTAATTAGGCCCTTTCACTCATGGAGCTAGTTTACCTAAACCGGTTAGGCCCACTAGATTGGATTAGTTTAACTAATAAACCTAGGCCCAATTATATTGAACTCTATACGCCTATTTAATAGAATTAGATTCTTGTCACCTAGTAATTAATTATATAGGATATAATAATTTGCTAGGATTATAAAACATATGATGTTTTATAACTAGAAAACACATAAGTTTAAAAATATTGAATTTATAGATAAGACAGACAATGTGCCCTACGGTCTCCATCAAGAGTCCAACACCAGGTTTAGTGCTTTAGTGACGCCTTTGATTACGCCCTCCCCGCGAGGTGTCCACCTGGCTAATATCATAGTTGCAATTTCCTATGTGACATGGTTCGATGATATTCAAGATCGACTACCCCACGGCTAATCTGCTAAGTTGTTAGAAGATACAATTAAACGGTTAATTAAACGATGGGTCACACTCAAGAAGATACAATTAAACTAAGCACTGTATCTTGACCGGCACAAAGGTAATTAATAATGAGGGAAAATATGAGATATTTCAGTCTAATTTATTAACTGAGATGTTTCCTCAAATTTAATTTATAATTAGTATGACCTACCCTACGGCGGGATATTAATTGTAGGTTAACTTACCTTGGATTAGTTTTTTTGTTTTATGTGTTTTAATTTCTATGCATTCATGCATCACGTTTACTATTGCAAATATATTTGATGTTTCTTCTGCTGCATGTAATAAATACGTTTTTATTTAATTTCAGCAATGATGTCTGCCTCAAACCCCATAATTGCTTTACTCGCGAATGAATCCTTAACCGGCGATAATTTTGTAAAGTGGAAAAGTAATGCGTTAATATCGTGAAAGAACCGCGAGAACAATAGATTTGTTCTCACCGAGGAACGTCCTGGCAGAATCTGTGAGCGAACGCCGTCGTAGTGTACGAGAACCATATGAACGTTGGATTCAAGCCAATAACAAAGCCTGGGCTTATATGCTAGCTAGCATGTCAGACGTGCTTAAGCTAAAACATGAGAGGATGGAAACAACCATTGAGATTATGGATTCCCTCCAAAACATGAACAGTCGCGTCATGAAGCTACTAAAAAGTACATGAACGCGATGATAAGTAAAGGTACTCCTGTTCGTGACCATGTTCTGAACATGGCTAATTATATAAATGAGGCAGAGCTGCACGGGGCCATTATAGATGAGCGCACCTAAGTGAGTATAATCGATTCACTCACTCTAATTTCCTTCAATTCACCAAAGAACTATAGCAGGAACAAGTCGGACTACAATGTAACCTACCACGACGAATTTGCAGACCTTCAAGGCCTCCTCGAAGACAAGGATTCAAAAGGCTGAAGCAAATGTTGCTAAAACCAAGGCCTCATCCTCTTCTAACAATAAGAAGAAGAGGAAGAACAATAAGGGTTCCTCTACAAGAAGACCAAAGAAGAAGCAGGCTGCTCCCAAAGCAAGCGATAAGAAGAAGGGCTCTAAAGAAAAGAAACCTAAAGGAAAATGTTTCCACTACTTGAAACATACATTGGAAGAGAAACTGTAACAAGTATCTCTCCGAACTTAAGGAGAAAAAGAAAGGTAAATTTGATTTACTGGTTTTAGAAGCCAATCTAGTGGAAGTTGATAGTCAATCATGGATAATTGATTCAGAGTCCACTAACCATATTTGTTCTTCTTTGCAGATGCTTAGTTCTTCCACCCGAGTCATTTGGATGGGAGTGCTCGATGGTAGTCGTGAATAAATAACGTGCCTACAGCTGCAAAGTGGGAGCCGTCGCTTAGGAATTAGGAATAAATTGCTTTGAACAATGTTTATCAGATTCCTGATTCAGAGAAATTTGATTTTATTAAGTTGAAGAACAATTGTTTAATTGCTTCAATTTATAATAATTTCTTATTTCCAGAAATGGTTTAAACATTTGTCATGCAAATAATGAAAATGGGCTTTACATTTTAAGGCCAAACAAACGAACGCTCCTTAACACTGAACTATTTAGAGTAGAACATCCTAAGCCTAAGAAGTAAAAGATTCTTGATAATGATGACACATACCTATGGCACCTAAGGTTAGGACATATAACTTAATGTGATTACCAGACCAAAAGATGGTCCCAAGAGCAAAGTTGGAAATCTTCCAATCTATGAATCCTGTCTCTGGAAGGCAAAACAGACTACAGAGATCTTTCAGCGAGCATTTTAGGGAAAAGGAACCACTTGAACTTGCACATTCATGTTTTTAATTCTCGAATGTCCAAGAAGGTTACAAATACTTGGCCACTTTCATTGACGATTATTCAGGTACGAGTATGTTTACCTTATAGCAAGGAAATCAAACTTTTGGAAAGTTTAAAGAATTCCTAGCTGGGGTTTCAAAGACAATTTAGGTAAATCATTATCAGGCTCTTCGACAGATCGAGGAGGTGAATACCTTGATACAGAGTTCAAGAATCACCTAATTGAGCATGGCATTGTATCCCAACTCACAGTACCTGGAACGCCACAACAGAACGGCATGGCAGAAAGAAGAAATTAAACAATGCTTGACATGGTTAGGTCTATGATGAGCTACTCCTCATTGCCACTATCATTATGGGGATATGCGCCGCAAACCCGCAGCTACATTTTGAATGTGTTCCTCTAAGCTCATCCAACTACCACACCCCAGAGTTATGGAGTGGCTCGTGAAACCCGCCACGTTATATCCGTATATGGGGTGTATGTTGGCCATGTGCTGAAAGGAAAGACTGGAAGCTAGAACCGCTAATGTATATGTCGGTTGGCTGTTACCCCAAAGGCACGAGGGAGGTCATATACATTTCAAGATAAGAAAGTATTTGTATCAAGCCGAATGCCACCTTTCTAGAAAATGTCTACATGGCAAACTCAACCGGCAGTATTGTACTAGAGGAATTACAACTGATCGACGCATCACGACTCGCAGAATCAAGTATCGGGAACGTGAATAAAGAGACTACAAATCCTATACAGATGTCATTGCACCTCGACGTAAAGGAGGGTTTCAAACAACCAATTCGCTACATAAGGGCCTGAAGCAATGCTATTGTAACTGATACTAGTAATGACGATCCATTGTCATAAGCATGCGATGGATGATCCCGATATGACAAGTGGCTAATGTACTGCGGAACAAGAAATGGAATCTATGTATTCAATTTTATTCGAACTTAGATCTTCCGAGTCACTGTGTCTATGGGTGCAACAAAATGGATCTATAAGAAAAGAGAGGTGGATGGGAAAGTGGAGACTTTCAAAGACAGCTAGTAGCCAAAGGCTATACACAAAAGCGAGGGAGCTCATTATGAAGAGACTTTCTCTCCTTGGGGCAAAGAGCTATTCTTAAATCCATTCGTGATCCTTCTTTCCACTGGCCGGGCCGCTTCTCGACATGAGATATGGAAAATGGACGTCAAGACAACTTTTTTGAATGGTTATCTTGATGAAAGCATTTATATGATGCAACTAGAGGGTTTCATAGTTGAAGGCCAAGAGCAGAAAGTCTGCAAGTTGCTTAGGTCCATTTATGGGCTTAAGCAAGCTTCAAGGTCTTGGAACCTAAGGTTTGATGAGACGATCAAAACTCGCTTAAATGTTGATGAACCTTAGTGTCTACAAGTACATCAAGGAAACCAAAGTAGTCTTTTTGGTGCTGTACGTAGATGATATCCTACTCATTGGGAATGATATAGGATTATTGTATGATGTAAAGAAATGGCTAGTCGAAAAGTTTGAAATGAAATATTTGGGACAAATGAGTTATGTACTTGGGATCCAAATCATAAGGGATCGCAAGAACAGACTCCTAGCATTGTCTCAAGCATCTTATATTGATAAGGTGGTCGTCTTGCCAATGCAGTAATTCCAAGAAGGTCAACTACCGACCCGACATGGAATTGTCCTCTAAGGAGTAAAGGTCCTACGACACTTCGTGAAGAAGAGGACATGAGATCGGGCCCTTACGCCCCGCCAGAAGGCAGCCCGTGGCGCTATGTTTGCGGTACAAGACCAGATATCGGGCTATGCGATAGGAATTGTCACCATACTAACCAACCCCGGGGTTGGCGCACTAGATTACTGCAGCTATTCTCAAGTACCTTAGGAGAACGAGAAACTATATGTTGATTTACTCAAAGCCCCGACCAATCCCATAGGATATACCGATTCGACTTCATGTCGACATGACAAATGCCGAAGTAGACGTCTCAATGGTGATTTTCTCGGGTGGAGGAGCCAGGTGGTGATAAGTGTCAACAATCCAAAGATCGCGCATTCTACCATGGAAGTCGAATATATAGCCATTGCGGAAGGCAAATTTAAAGAAGCGGTCCGCCTCAAGCAGTTCTTTACAAGATCCGAAGTTGTTCCAAATATGGATAAACCCATAGTACTTTACTGTGACAAAAGTGGGGCTGTGGCAAATCCAAAGAACCAATGAGTCACAAGAGGTGGGTTATTACAGAGAGGAAGTATCATCCGACAGAGAGATCGTGCATCTGGGTGACGGGTCAGCAGAAGATAAAGATCGCAGATTGCAACCTGCAGATCCTACTTCACCAAGACGTTACCCGCAAAATCGTCGAGGGTCACTTATCCGATGGGTTTAAAAGACATGTCTCACATGGTTTAGAGCAAGTGGAGATTGTTGTGTGGATAATGCCCCCAGAAAGCATGAATTTGTATTTATGTTTTATGGAACACAAAGTGTCAGATTTATTACATTTGTCATTTGTGCATAATGTGCGAATGAAAAATAAAATCCCAGATGATATCAACCATAACCTCAAGCATACGCTATACACTCTAGATAATCGAGGTTATGATTATAATCAACTGTTCGTGAATAAATTAATTGAAGTTCAGATCTTCAAATTAACATATTTAGGCGGTCCGCATTGAGAATGAAGCGATCTTAATCCTGCTCACTAATGTGGCGACAAAGTGGAGGCTCCATATATAATAAGGATTAGAGACAGATTAGTCACAGCTTTCGAATTCTTTTAAATACCATTTGTCTCAAGAATTCAAACAGCACCGCTAGATGATCATATGCAGATCAGTCTCAATCCAGAGTAGTTATAGACTCCTATTTATGTCAATTGGGTCTTTTGAGTCATGGGTTAAAGCTCAGCAGGCCCACACTTGTGTCTTGGAGGCCCATTGATGTATGCAGCTGGGAATGTGAACTATGGACATGGAATCTAACCTCCTTTCTACAAGTCGACATTGGTTACCTTAAGTGTCGTCTTAATCGAATAGCTTCAGTGCTCTAATTTATAATGTGTTTATAAATTAACTGCTCACTAATGGATTAATGGAACTTAAGATCAATATAATTAGAGGGGTAAAACGGTAATTTCAATTCGACTCTCTAGTTATGAACCACTTCTCGAGGATAGAACTCGCATGTAATGATTAAATCAATCGACATCAATTTCCGAGTAAAATCGAGCATCGTATGACAAGAGTACAATTTCAAGTTTTTAGTGGAATAATCAAAATTAATAGTCTAAAATGATTAATTAAAGAGTTTAATTAATTATTGAATTTACTGAGCTTGAAATTACAGTCCATGGGTCCTAATTCCACCTCGTATATTACTACAATGATTGATTCATGATTTGGAACATATTAAATTTCTATGATCAAGGCTTGAAAATAATTTTTCTTCGACAACTACATATTAATTAGGACTGCTATAAATTAATATTGACAGTTATATAGATCAAGAGTATTAATTAAGATCGTTACAAATTAAAATCGATGCTTATGGCAAAAGTAATAAGTAGGATCACATAAATTAATACCGGATACATGTGACATGCAATCGCACGAGATCGCTTCATATTAATCAAGACCGCATTGGTAAATTTGAAAATATCCAAATTGGTTGGATATTTATGCAATTAGGGTTGATTATAAATAAGAAACCCTTGCCCCAATGAGAAAAAAAGAGGGAGGTTTTTTCCATACCTGATTAGTGCCCAAAAAGTGCTATTTTGAACCCTATTTATTATAGGTTTTGAGTGCTTTTTGTGTACTAATCATGCTAATTAACCCGATTTGCACATTAAGGTCCCTACTATTTTATCGACGCATTTTGTATAAATTTTGCGCTAAGGAAGCACTTATGCCAAAATTGTTGAGTCGATCCAAGCACTAAGAATTCAAGTCAAACTCAATATTGTGCATCAAAGATCGTGGATGAAAGAAGAAAGGAAATGTTAAGAAAACACCACCGCAGAAAAGCCCTACACTGCTCCCGCCCAAAGACTGCTCTCCCATCTGCTCAAGCCACGCTACACCTCGTTTGCTTTTGCTTTTGGTTTTTTCCATTTTACCCTCTATAATAACCTTCCGATTTTGGGTTTTTTTTTGTAACTTCCTTACACTCGAGCATCTATATAAGTCTGGGCCAGGAAAAACAAATCCGACTAATTTCTGATATACAAGAAGCGGAGGCGCCTCGCAGCCTTCCTTTCCTTTCTTCCTTTCTTTCCATTTTTTCGACTACAAAACACTCCTCCGAGGATGACAACTCGTAGGATGTTCTAGCTAGACCTCTTCCTCCTTGGAAGAGGACGGTCATATTAGGCTGGAGGTAACTCACTGCCTCTGCTTTTAATGTGCACGTATTTATGGTTGTTTCTCACGTGTTCGCTTCTCACTTAGGTTAAAAATCTCTTAAGCATGCTCTCTTTAATGTGTATTTGGCAAGCTTTTTTGGGTTCAATGATACTTTCACTAGATCCATCGAGGCTCGCTATTGCCTCCCCGCTAGTTATCGTGGAGTGCAGGTTTGTAGATGTGTTTTCAACAAGGTGGACATTTATGCCCATTTAAATGCTATGTTTCAAAAGGGAAAATCATAGGTTTAGTTTTTAAAGCTAAATGAAGATCCTGCTCGAAATGACTATATGTCATGCTCCCCAACTCGAGGAAAAATACCCGAGGACATGTGGTTACCTGAACCCTAAACCAAAGGGCCTAAACACTCAAGGGGTTCTATTTTTAGCGCTTTTTTGTTTAAATTTCAGCTGAACACCCAAACCCCATTGCTTTTACCAAACCTTAAAAATCCAAATTTAATTCACCAATTTTTGCCTTCATTGTTAGTCATTTGTACGAAGAAAACTCATCCCCGTGCTCGAATTAGACTAATTATACCGCAAGAGTTTGACTACTAAGGCAGTAGGAGGAATTTAGAATATAAATTTTGTTGATTCCGCCACTTACCGTGGCACTTAATCAAATGCAGCAGCCAAGTGTTTGTGATGGTGCCTAAGTGCATTTGATTTAGTTGTGGAACACTTGTGATCTTCATCACAAGTCTTGGTGAATTTCTTGTTATCATTTTACAGCCATTTTTTTTCTTAATTTTATTTCACTGTTAAAAAAAAAAAAAAAAAAAAAAACTCGTGCCTGGTGATCGTTCTCGTATTGTTTTGGTGTTGGGTCCTCGTTTGCCGCAGAATCCATTTTCGCTAAAATTTAAAGGCAAGGTCAAAGAGAGTTCAGTAATTTGAATTGTGACCAAATGAAGAAGGAGAACAATATAGTGAGTATTCACGAGGAGTAACCCTAGATTTACATGTCCATGAGGGACTATAGGAAACCAATGGATGAGTTCACCCTTATGGCAAGGCTATAACCAATAGTTGGGGGATCTCACACAAATTCCTCGTGGGAACTAAGACTCCACCATATTCACCTCCCGAACCTCCATATTATGCCCCCACTTTCAAAGAACAACCACCACCCTTATCCCCTGTTGAACAAGTCATCCTGAATTTGAGCAAACAAGTGGACAATTTCATAGAGGATAATAAGGTAGTGAATGTTCAAGCTAATAGGGAAATTGAGACAGTGGAGAGCTCCCTGAACAAGGAATTGGATGGGTTCCAAAGTGAAATTGATCAAAAATTGGACATCCTGCAGGAATCCATCTCAAAGCTCACTAATCAGTTTGTTCATCAAGAGAGGAGAATCTCGATACGAGTGCTTGACTGAAGTAATTGGGTGAGCAGTTCAACTACAAATTTCAGGAGGAATTGAAAGTTGAATTAGTAGAAGCTCCTCCTGAGGAACTGTAGGATGCCCTACAATTAGTATAGTATATGGGCCATGGAAAGAGTTAAGAAATTCTTCCTCACTGAGCGAGAAAGTAATGAAAGGGGAAGCAAGGAAGAGCCCCAAAATCCCATTACCTAAGCCACTAATAGCCCACTGCCATCTGGCACAGATACCTTACCAACAACACAATTCACACCAAAGAAGACACCACCCTCAAGCAATCTACCTCGCCAAGGCCACCCCATCAACATTGTGGATGCAAACATTAGGAAATTAGTGGCCACCGTACAAGCCTCTCGCCAATTACATCAAAGACACAAGCAACCGCCATATCGATGGCGCGTGAGTGGTTAGTATCAAAAGGGTTCTGGGTTTGAGCACCCGAAATCAGGCATTTCCATTTCCCTGTCTTTTGTTTTAATTCTTTTCTTTGTTTTATTTAATTTATAGTATTTATTTTGATTCTAATTTTCTTCTTAGGTTTTATCTAATTTTTTTAGTTAATTTACGTTTTTAAATTGTTCTTTGCTTTTCTCGCAATTTTTCCTAATTTTCTTGTGTTAATTTTTGCAGCTTTTGTGCAAATTTTGAAGCCCGGGATTGAAAATCAACAAGATCATATTTTTTTAGAACTATAGCGAAATTTCGTAATTCTAAATAAATGCGAAAATTTTCAAGAGGATGAAAATTTCATGAAGCAATAAATTTTGCTAGCCTAGCTTAAATTTTTTAGAGACAAATAAATTGAAATTTTCATGAGACATGGCATTTCAAGCTAGGGCTAGCGAAAATGCAATAAAGGTTTCCAATTTGTTTTTATTTTACTATTTTATTTTATTTTTATTATATATTAAAAAAAACGCTTGTTATTCTCAGATATATTATTTTTATTTAAAATAAATAAATATATATATATATATATATATATATATATATATATATTTATTTTTATTTTTATTTTTTACTTTTTTATATATATTTAAAAAAAATCTTTTTTTTTAATATATAAAAAAAAGGGTTTTTTTTATTTTTATTTTTATTATTTTATTATTTTTATTTTTATTTTTAATTATTAATTATTTTATTTGATAAAAAAAATAAATAAATAAATAAATCAAAAATTTTCGTTATTGCATAAGGAATTTTCAAACATAACAATGCCTAATTTTCGCTAGCTAGCGAAATTTCGCTAGTTAGCAAAATTTTCGTTATGTCCCATGTGCTTTGACCTCCAATTTTGTTTCGCTCATAACTTTTTCATCCGAACTCCGTTTTAGGCGTTCTTGGTACCGTTGGAAAGATTAGAGAGTGTAGAATACAAATATGACTAGAAAGAACATTTTTGAAACTTTTATGAAGGTGTAATTTTAAAAATGGTCCAACTGGTCACTTTTTTCCTCTCTTTTCTTCTCCTAACTTGTTTATTTGAAGCCCAAACGGAGTGAATAATGTGTCGATGGAAAGCTTGTGAAGTCACCTATCCAGCAATGACCACATCTCATCAAGGAGGTAACACTTCCTTCTCTAATTTTCCAATCCGAGTTCCATTGACACCCAGATGTCTGGGGTCTGGGGAGAGTTAAAGAAAGGAAGTGGCTTTTGTATTTATTATTTTGTATCATTTTTGAGCAAGCCCCATTTTGTGATGTTCAAAGGTTTGCCGGGTCCCCTTTCTATAAAGCCTATACTTTACAACTTGCTTTTCAAAATTTGGACCCGTTTTGCAACCAAAATTTTTTGTGGTGTTTGCCTAACCTCGTGGTTTGAAAAAATTGAAACTTCTGGTCTAACACTATATTGATGTTAGATTGGTTCTAAGGAATAATTGAGGATGATTAGTTAAATTCTTGCTGCTAACCTTTTCTTCCACCTTAGCTAACCACACACAATGGCATTAGGTTTACCATAGGCTGGAAAAACTGCGCAACCTCCTTTTACTTTGCATAACCTACTCTAGTTTCACACCACCCACAGTTAAGGACCCCGGAAAAAGAAAGAAGAAAACGAGAAAAAGAAAAGAAAAGAAAAAGAAAAGAAAAAGAAAAAATAAAAAGAAAAGAAAAAGAATAAAAATCGGGCAGAACACTTTGGCCTTGAACTGAGCATACCCGAGGTATACGGGCGGAAGCCTTTAAAGCCCGTCCTAAACCTTCACCGGTCGGGAGTCATGCACTTAGTGTTCTACATGGGTGGATGGGTGGAGGTTAGCAAGTTGTAGGTGCTGAGCTCAAATCATTCAAGTCCGGTGAAACCTCAGAGTTTGTGGTCGAAAAGATCCTTATGACTCGTGCCCTAAGCCTTAATCGGGTCGGGAGTCACCTGTGATCCTCGGCTACAGGACTCTGGTGAGGTCGACTTCAAGATTGCACCCTACAACACAAGAAGAATTGTGGAACAAGAGGTGGGTCCTGATCTATTTAGGTTGGTTAGCATGCTAGGTCGTGGCCAGCTAGGTCAGAGAGTGCAAATAATAAATATCGGCTGAGAGTCGATAAAATAACCACTTAGATTTCTGGGTGGAAATCGTGGATCTACTCAAGAAGAGGCTATTTGATATTCAATTTTGTATGGCATTCATTCTCTCATGATAGTTATTGGACAAGGGGTTGATGATTCTTACTTAGGGTTAGGCATTACTCATTCACAACCTTTTCAACTGCAACCTTTTTGTAACGTAATTTTCGTTTATCAAGCCAGATGCTCTTCTTTCTTTCTTGCATTGCTACGGACTAGCAATGTGTAGAAAGTCAGTGTGGGATTAGTGCCCAAAAGGCTATTTTGAACCCTATTTATTATAGGTTTTGAGTGCTTTTGTGTACTAATCATGCTAATTTAACCCGATTTGCACATTAAGGCCTTACTATTTTATTGATCGCATTTTGTGGCAAATTTTGCAGCCATGAGCTAATTATGCTAAAATTTGCTTGAGTCGATCCAAGCACGAAGAATTCAAGACAAACTCAACATTGCAGATCAAAAATCAGAAGGAAAGAAGAGCAAAATGTTAAGAAAAACACCACTGCAGGAAAGCTTCTCCTACGAGCACTGCCCTGCACCCAAAGACTGCCTCCCGCTACCCGCCTCGCTTAACGCTACACCCCGTTTGCTTTCGCTTTTGGTTTTTTCCATTTTACCCTGTAATAACCTTCCGATTTTGGTTTTTTGTAACTTCCTACACCGAGCATCTATATAAGTCTCGCTTGTACAAAACAACTGGACGGAATTTCTGATATACAGTAGTTGGGAGTGCGCCCAAACCTTCCTTTTCCCTTTTTCTTTCCTTTTCTTTTCCATTGCCGGTGCCAAACACTCCGAGGATGACAACTCATAGGATGTTCAAACTAGACCCTTCCTCCTTGAAGAGGACGGTCATGGCTAGCGTGGAGGTAACTCACGGTTCCCCGCTTTTAATGCATGTATTTATGGTTGTTTGTGTTCGCTTCTCACTTAGTTAAAATCTCTAAGCATGCTCTCTTTAATGTGTGTATTTGGCAAGCTTTTGGGTTCACGGATACTTCTACTAGATCCATCGAGTCTCGCATTGTCTCCTACTAGTTATCGTGGAGAAGCCTTTAGAGATGTGTTTTCACCTGTTAGTGGACATTTATGCCCATTTAAATGCTATGTTTCAAAAGGGTAACCATGTGGTTTAGTTTTAAAGATAAATGAAGATCCGGTTCAGAAATGACTATATGTCATCCTCCCCAACTCGAGGAAAAAATACTCGGGGACATGTGGTTACCTTAAAACCCTAAACCATTGGCCTAACACTTCAAGGGTTCTATTTTACAATTTTTTTTTTTCTTGTTTTAGCTTGGTCGTGAACACCCCAAAACCCCTGTTTTACCAAACGTAAAAATCAAAATTTAATTCACCAATTTTTGCCTTCATTATTAGTCATTTGTATGAAGAAAACCCGTTCATGTGTTGGAAGCCTAGACCCTTTATCTTTGCTGATAGCTTATTCTACGGTAGTAGGAGGAATTTAGGAATATAAATTTGTTGATTAAAGCTCCTTACCTCTTTGTTGTGAATCAATACCCTAGTCTCTTAGAGTCTCTTCCCCTTAGAATCCCTTGTCTCATGTGTTGAGTGCGCAAGGTGAATCCCGAGAGCGAGAGAAAAACTAGAGTGTATTGTTCGGTCTGAATGCGTTGGTGCTACACCTCGGAAAGGAGGCGGAATTGAAGACCTTGGTGCAGGGAGTTGTTTCAACCCTACTAGCTAACAAATCCCCTATAACAATAACAGGTATTGATATGATCTTCGCCTTTTGATATTAATATGTGTTTGCATGGGTTCTTACGAAAATAAGATTTTCTAAGAAATTTTAAAACCTAATTCCGCTGTGTTTTGATTTTATTTCCATCACAAAGGAGAGTTCAGCTCTTCCCAATAGCTCAAAAACTATTGAGAGAGGCTGAAAAACTGCGCACTCCACCCTAAGAGCTTCTATTTATAGGCTCAAATCATTGGGCCCTAAAAAATAGGCAAAAAACATGAACTTGGAAAAGCCTAAAAGTTTGCCCTAATCGCGCTCTAATGTCGTGGTTGATGTAGCGACATTGCTGCTATGATGTCGCGACATTGCTTTTGGTGTTGTCGCTATGTTTTCCCATTTGTGTAATGTCACCACTGATGTCGCGACATTGGACTTGGTATTTCAATGTTTCAGCTTGGCCTTGACGTCATGACTCAGGAAGTTGATGTCATGACATCGCTTCTTCTATCTTAGTCCCCTCAGTCCATGTCGTGGCTGATGTTGCGACATTTTTGTTGGTGTCTTAGCTCTTCTAGATTTGCTTTGATGTTGCGACTCTAGACTTTGATGTCACAAAAATGCTTTGATGTTATTGAATTCTGATGTCGCGACATTACCGTTCGATTTCGCAACTTTGCTTATTTTTTTTTCTAATGCCTTCAGTCGATGTCGCAACTCTGAGTCTTGATGTCACGACATTGAGTTGATGTTCTGAGTCCAGATGTCAATGCCACGACATTATTCAATCCATGATACAACTTGATTACTCGTATTGCTTTTACTGAAGTCGCGAATTGAGTCCTAATGTTGCCGTTGAGTCGCAAAATTGAACTTTTTTGTTTTGCTCCCTTCAGCAGATGTCACGACATTGGTTTGATCTCACACAATTCCTTGGTCGATGTCATGACATTACTTCATCCGATGTCGCGACATTGAGTTTCGAATCACCTATTGTTATTTTCTTATTGATTTTTTCTTCTTTTCTCTAAATTCCCGCAAAACATAAATCTAGGTGAAAACTCCATGATTTTGCATTAAATTGCATTGTTAGGCCTTAAATATTCATTAAAAATATGAGTTTTTAACTCCTCACACTGTTCTTTAAAATGGCCTTAAGTATCAGCATATCATACCTAAAAAGAGTTGTATCTTTGCTCTGATTGCTAGGATCCCTTTGAGTGACACAGAGATGGACTACCTGAGAGCAAAGAGCAGTAACTTAGTGATTCGTGCCACGGTAGGGTGATTCGGAATCAACAATATTTGTATCCTTAGTTCCTCCTCTTTGCTAGTAGTTAAGCTAACTGCTGATTATAGCGGTCTAGGGTCGAACACGGGGATGGGTTTTCATCCTACGAATGATTCGCATCAATGTTTGAAAATGGTGAGACTTTTTGTTTGGATTTTTGGATTTGGTTCAAAACAGTGGGAGTTGTTTGTTTACTGGTTAACTGTAATGGCTTAAAGTGAAGTGTTAAATGGTAACCTTGAAGGTTTAGGTCACTAACTTGATGACATGGGGCTATTGAAGTGTCCTCGGGTTATTTCCTCGCATTAGGGCAAATGACATGTAGTCAAAGCCAAAACCGGATCATTGTTTAGCTATAAAACCTAACCCTAGAACCACTCCTATTTGAGTAACCAAGTACTGAGCATTTAAAGTCCCATTCAGTTTAAAACCCTAGCATTCAACCTCCTCACAATGGCTCGTAAATGACATCTAAAGGATATCAGTGCATCTAGCATTAGAATGCCCCGAACCTACATATGATGAAAGTATTGACCAAGGAAGGACATTAAATGGCATTAAACCCTAGATTGGAAAGTTGGGAACCATAAATCACGGTACACGGAACATTTACGGCATGAGACAACTGCGGCAACTGAGAAACCAAGCTAGTAACGCCCTTCAAGGCTATTGAAGCAGCCAAGCATCCCACTTGGTTGTCATCCTGAGGGTGTTTAGCGTAGAAAATGAAAGAAATAGGGGAGAGAAGAGAGCAAAACCAGCCCTAAAATGAAAGTTGCGGGAAACTTTTATAAAATGAAAAGTTTCTTAGGGTTATAAATTAAAGGGGCTTATATAGCCAAACTAAAAGTGTGAAAATACAAAAATACCTAAAATATGAAATTACATAAGGGCAAAATGGTAATACATCAAAACGTGGTCGTTTGGGATCAAGAATACCAAAAACACAGGGGCTGAGATTTTGCTAGGCAGGATATGTCGCTAGCATAGCGAAAATTTCGCTAGCCTAGCAAAATTTCACTAGCCTAGCGAAATTCTACAGAGAGCGGAAATGGGAAATTTCGCTATCAACAGTGAATTTACTTTAAAGCTGAAAAGACTAGCTAACTAGCCCGAAATTTTTGTTGAATGACGAAGGTGAAATTTCTGCAGGCTTACGATGAAATTTGGCTAGCCTATTGAAATTCTCTCCTCCTTGAAAATTTCGCTGGGGTGCGAAAATTTTTAAGCTATGATTCTGCGAAATTTTCGCAATCCGGTAATTCGCAATCATATAATCCTGATTTATGCCTTCTGCACTTTGCTCATTGCATCCACTTTTCTTCAAAACCACTTCACGTTTCCTTCATTTTTGATGGTTGAAAATATTTTCAATCTTCAGCATTCAACACATATCTTGATATCGAACTCGAACTAAATGGCCGAGGCATGCAAAAATCTGCAAAATCACCAAAAACAAACTCGAAATGGACTCAGTGGCACTAAGTGGACCTACACACGTCAATTGGCTTAATTGATATGATTAGTGAGGAAAAAACACCGAAAACCTATCTTGAATAGGGTTCAAGATAGCACTTTTTGGGCACTAATCACACCCCCCAACCGACACGTTGCTAGTCCCTTAGCAATGCTAAAACATAATGGGATGCATGCCGTGATTTTACAAAAAGTGTATATGGTTCAAAGTGTGTATGTCTGAGATGACATTACCTTTAAAATGAACAATTTACACCTGTTAGAGCTTAGACATGAGAGGCAAAAACCATATAAGAACCAGTTTTTGGTCAACATCGGATCCAAGGAAATCAACCTGAATTTCCACCAAAATCTAATGGTTCCTAATGTAAGCAGTTGAGCGATAAATTGCAAAATTATTCCTTCCCCCGAAACTGCCTCTTTGCCATGACCTTAAGGTACATTGAGACGGCCTAAATGGATTAGTTACACACTTATTTCTTACATGTTTGCTATGTAGGGTGCAATGCTGAAATTCGACTTCACCAAGTCGGGTGTAACGAGGGGTCCACTTAGGCTCCCAACTGAGTAAGGTTTAGGGCATCAAGCGAAAGGATCAATACGACCCTGAGCTCTACGAGGCTTCACCTCGGACTCTGAATGACACAGAAGTGCTTTTACAACCGTAAGCCCTGCCCATTCACCCGTGTAGCGAACACTAAGTCGATGACTCCCAACCAACTAAGGTTTAGGGCATCGGGCTTTAAAGGCTTTCGCCATATACCCCTCGGACTTTTATTTTTATTTTTCTTTTTCTTCTTTTTTTTTTCTTTTTGCTTTTTCTTTTTCTTTTTGGAAGACTACATTGGCCTTCATACATGGGTAACACAAACCTATTATGGGATATTAACAGATCTAAGGTCGCCAAAAGCGAAAGGAGGTATATAATTTCACAAAATTACTGTATAACTGGTGCAAGCAAAGTAATCTAGCTAAAGGGGAATGTTCCGTTGAACGCTTAAGACTTCAATTGACCAAAAACTGAATCATGCATGGAATTGTCCTATCGTCAAGGTAACATACAGGGTTTCAATTTTCCAATTAAAGGCAAAAGTAGATACACAAAATGAAGGCACAAAAGTGATCTGCAAATTAAAGAAAAACAAAATTGGACAATGCAGGACATGTACAACCAGTAAAACTAAATTCCAAAATACGAAATTTACCTCTAACTAGATTGGCATGGAAATGCAAAAATTAATGATGAACCGTACCACTTCTGGAAGAGGTCACCCCATTTTTAATGTTACACAGCTGGGATCAAGCAAATGTACCACCCTTAAACGTGTAGACTTGGGGACTCGTGAGGTCCGTATGAGAATTTCCTCCCCGATGGTTCATAGAACAACATAGGGTTTCACCTTCCGTCCATTGACTTTGAACACCCCGTCATCATTTGATTGAGTAGGTCCACTGAACCATTGGGGTATGCCTGCTGAACAATGAATCTGCCAAACCATCGTGGATTGAAGCCGCCTTTAAATAGATGGAGCTGGTCAGTAGGGATTCTGTCTCCCTGAAATTCTTCCCAGCTATCATTTGATCATGCCATTTTTTTTTTATTTTTCCTTTGCGGCCCTTCGGTTCAAGTAGGCAACGTCAGATTTCTTCCAACTCATTGAGATCAAGGAACCTCTTAACTCCTACTTACTTATCCATGTTCTGCTCTTCGATCGTCAACAGTGCCTTTGTACTCAATTTCCTGGAAGGTGACATGCCTTACCATAGACCAACCGGCAAGGACATTCTGATTGTTCTGAAAGTCGTCAGAACGCCGCCAATCAAAGAGCTTTGATGGACCAATCTTTTTCAGCTGGGCGCTTACTCACCTTCATTGTAACGGTCTTAATCCCCCCCGCTGGGCAAGTTCTACTGGCCACTTATTTGAGGATGGTAAGGGGTGGCCACTTTGTGTTTACACTATATTTAGCCATGAGGTTTTCAAATGGTTTGTTACGTAAATGGGAACCTCCGATCGCGATTAATGGCTTCTTGCACTCGAACCCGGAAAAGATATTTATTTCAAGAACAGTACCACCTCGTGGTCATCGGGTTTCGCAGGGGATTGCTTCAACCCACTCGACACATAGTCCACTCCCACCAAAATGTATGTATGACCATACGATGTGGGAAAGGTCCCATGAAATCGATGCCCTACACATCAAATAGCTCGACTACTAAAATTGTCTAAGGGCATCATGTGACAAACAGACAACTTCCGAAGCCTGCATCTATCACATACACAGACATTTGGTGTGCTTCTCTCTGAACAAGGAAGGCTTTAAGAGAGTCCAGATTAAGCTGATCACCGCCTTCAGAAGCAAAATGATTCACCACAAGTGCACTCTCATGGCAAAGGGTTCTAATTCCCATGTTCCGTGCACACACACTTCCTGATTATTTGATCTGCACAGTATTTGAACAAGAATGGCTCTTCCCAATAATAGGAATGGATCTTAGCAAAGAAATACTTCCTATCCTGTTCTTTCCACTCAGTCGATTTCTCCTGCGGGCGGAGCACTCTGGCAATGTGGAGCATACCAGGAGCTTTCTCCAACTGCATTAGAGATTCTTCAGGAAATTCATCATTGATGGGTGGGCTATGAGTGTCATGGGCTATCGTTAACCTTGAAAGATGATCTGCCACCACATTCTCTACCCCCTTATTGTCCTTAATTTGCAAGTTAAACTCTTGAAGTAGTAAGAACCTACTGGATGTTTCCTTGCTTTGGCATTTTGCTTGGTCGAGGTATTTCAGCGTAATGGTCCGTAAAAATGACTATATCGTGATTCGACTAAGTAAGCCTCTAAACTTTGTCTAAAGCATAGACCACGCTAACAATTCTTCTTCAGAGTGTATAGTTCTCGTGCTTCATTCAAGGTTTTTCTTACATAGTAGACCACATGAGGTCTTCCATCCACTCTTTGGCCAAGTACTGCTCCGATAGCAAGATCACTTGCATCACACATCACTTCAAAAGGAAATTGCCAATTAGGTGCTCGTACTATTGGGGCTGTGGTCAAATGGGACTTCAGCTCTTCGAAGCACTCCTAGCATTCTTTTTCCCAAAAAAATTTGGCATCTTTCTCTAGGAGCTTGTACAGGGGTTTAGCAATCTTCGAGAAGTCTTTGACCGCCTTCAGAGGAACTTACTATGACCAAGGAATTGCCTAACTGCTTACATTCGCTGGGATGGCACTTGGGAAATAAGTTCACTGGCCATTAACTTTCTATTCCCTGGACACGTGCCCCAAGACAATTCCCTCGGCTGACCATAAATGGCACTTCTCCCGCTTGAGCACTGTGTTCTTCTAAGTGCACCTCTCGCAGGATGGCTTCCAGATTAGCCGACATTCTTCAAATCGCCTCCATATACAAAGTTGATGTCATCCATGTATACCTCTCCACCATGCGCTTCCACCATATCACGAACATACTAAGCATACATCTCGGAAATGTGGCTCGGGCGTTGCAAAGACCAAAAGGCATTCTCCTATAAGCATATGTGCCAAATGGACAAGTGAAAGTGGTATTTTCCTGATCCTCTGGTGCAATCTCTATCTGGAAATACCCTGAATATCCATCCAAAAAATAGTAGAATGGGTGTCCAGATACTCTCTCAAGGAGATGATCGATGAAAGGCAACGGGAAGTGATATTTTCGTGTTACTTCATTGAGCCTCCTATAATCAATGCGAACTACTTCTTGCAAGTGGGGATTCAACCTCCGCTGTGGCTGCCTGATAACCTTAGACTCTTCTTCTAGGTAAATGTGATGAGTGCAGATTGTTGGGTTTATGCCTTTTAGATCAGAAATTTTCCACCCCAATGCTTGCTTGTTCCTTTTTAAGAGGCGCAGCAGGTCATTCTCTTGTGAAGTTGTCAATGGGGCTGATGAAATCACAATCGGACACCCGCCTTTATTTTCTTTCCGTGAATGACATTTTAACCCAACCTGATTTGAGTTCTTAGCTGCTGAGGTTCCTTCGTCTGTCACCAAATAATGTAGGTAGTGGATTTCTATTTTCCTTCTCCAGTACCCTTGCACTAAGCTCATGCGTTGAGGTTCTTGTTGCTCCCCAGGGCATTAAGAGAACTCTGGGGTTAATAAATCTTGCACTTGCTGCTCATTAGCCTGCTCTTCCAGAATTGCACCTATTATACAGACTTCTTCATAGTCATCTTCCTCCGAGTGCATATGCCTTTTACTCAAATGAAAAATATTGAGTTCTAAGGTCATATTCCCAAATGTGAGTTTCATAACCCCATCTCCGCGCTTATTATGGTATCTAAGTAGCCAAGAACGGCCTCCCCAATATGACGGTACATGATTGGCCCTCACCGCAATCGCTTCGTGTCAGCACGACAAAGTCCATCGGGGTAGTAAACCCCGTCTAATTTGTATCAAAACATCTCTCACGGTCCCTTTGGTATTTTACGACCTATCTGGCCAGTGGCGCTGATGGAAGTGGGTTTCAGCTTCTCCCAAACCCTAGTTGCTTTTACATGGAATACACAAAAGGTTCACACTAGCTCCCAAGTCTATTAGTGCTTTCCACACTAATGCCTTCCAATATTAACCGAGATCGTAGGCAACCCTGGTTTTATATTTCAATCGAGTCTTGCACTCAATGATACGACTCACTGTCAAGCAAAAAAAAGGCTTTTGCTCACATTGAGACCTCTTTACTCGTGCATAAGTCCTTCAAGAACTTTAAGGAAGTGGGACTTTGGTTAACTATGTCAAGGAGAGGAATGTTAACTTTCACTTCTGCCGCAAAAACTTGGCATTTCTCTGCTTGGTTAACGGAACTTTTCTTTTTCTGATAGCCTTCCAGAGTCTGAGGGGTACACTGATCTTCACCTGTTCTTACTTACAACCTGCTCTTCCTCGTGGTGGGATCGCCAATGTAGGAGTTGACTTGACCAGAGATGGGGCCGTTTGGTCTCGCTCTTACCACTTCTAAAGTCACCACCGCTTTAACTTCATCAATCCTTACATTTGATCATCGTTAGCTCTGTCACGCGCGACTGACAGCACATGGATCTGGAAGCGGAACCTTCTTCTCTCGAACCTCGTAGCCGGGCTGGCTAACCTTGAAATCTCAGAGTGCAAATTGTCCAGTTTCCTATTGAGTGAACTCTCTATTGCTTCAATTTTCTGGTTAGTATGAACATTCAATACTTTTTGTTCTTCCACAAACGTGCCTACCACTTTGCTTAAATTCAGGATTGCTTGCTCAATTGAGAAGGGTGTGGAGAAGCAGGAGTAGCAAACAAGCAGGTTGAAGTGGAGCCAACCGCCGGTTGTGCCCAAAAAGAGGGATATATGCAGGGGTTTTGGCTCATGATAGGCTCGATGATTTCTGGCCAGAGTTATAAGGCTATATGGAGCACTTAGGTGGCTTATTTTGTTCCATATTGGCATGCTCTGATGTTGTTCCTCCGGGTGACTATTGGACCGACAATTAAATCTAAATGACTGGGATGCAGATAACTCATTTACTGCTTGCATTTCATGTTGATTTCTCATTTCCAGCTCCTCTAACCTTCGAGTCAAAGTGGTCAGCCTTACATTCATCTCCGTGTCTTCGGAAAGTGCATAAATGCCACCCCTCCGTGTGGTTCGAAGGCCTCGATCTTCGGCTTCCTTTCTTGACGGTTCATCCCATACCTAGAGGTTTCGGCCAGGCTGTTCAAAAGTCCATGGCCTATCCCGTGTTATTAAAAGTCACTCCCACACATAGTTTCCAGCAATTGCTTCATGGGTGGGGGATATCTATCATAAAACATTCACTAGCACCGTATCAAAGCCATGGTGTGGGCATGCATTGATGGTCTCCATGAATCTTTCCCAGAATTGGTAGAACCTCTCATTGTCGAGAGCAGCAAATGTGTAGATTTGTCTCTTCAAATTATTGGTCTTATGGGCACTGAAGAATTTCTTTAAAAATTCGCCCGCAGCTCACTTCAACTTCCGATGGTTCCGGTCTCAAAGTGGAGTTAAGCCAAATTCAGCCTTGTCCTTGATGGTCAATGGAAATGCCTTTCAACTTCAAAAATCCATGTCAATCGCATCTCCTTAAAGTTATGCATACTTCCTCAAAATCCCTTATATGAGTGTATGGGTTTTCATTTTTCATACCATGAAATGTGGGAGTAGGGGGCACCAAATAGGGTCTCACCGCCACATCCTCATAGAGGCGATGCGTAGGGGCTGGCTAATTAACTCTGCGATGGTGTATGATCCCCATCTAATTGCATGTCGCCGGATTTATCAAATCGACTTTGTTGTTCTTCAGGTAGAGGATCCATATTTTCACTGTGTACACTGATTTCACAACTTTGTTCAACTGGTGTACTGATTCTTTGCAATCTACCTGAAGTGTCTCTATCCCATTGGTGCATAAACACCTGTTACACAAAATTAAAAACAACAAAGTACAAAAACAAAGCTTGCCAATGGATCAAGCAGCAGATAAAACAAAAATCGACTCTGTGAAGAAATAAAATAGTGCAAGAATCTGCAGAGTAGTAAAACCATGAAGTATGTTATTAAATTCTATTCAAAAAGGGGCTAAAAGGTCACCTACACTTGTAATGCTATCACAGTACACATTAACTTATCATACGTAGTTCGCACCATCCCCGCACGGTTACTTGGATTCGTGCCACGGCAGGGTGATCTTAATCAACAATATTTGTATCCTTAGTTCCTCCTACTTCCGTAGTCGCCATCGCAAAGATAGCGCCTTAGGTAACACGGATGGGTTTTCATCCTACTAATGATTCGGCATCGTTGTTTGAAAATGGGCGAGACTTTTTGTTTGGATTCAGGATTTGGTTCAAAAAACAAGGGGGTTGTTTGTTTAATGTTAATCGTAATGGCTTAAAGTGAAGTGTTAAAATGGTAACCTTAAAGGTTTAGGCCACTAACTTGATGACATGGGGCTATTGAAGTGTTCCCGCCGGTTATTTCAGATTGGGCAAATGACATGCGTAGTCAAAGCCAAACCGGATCATTGTTTAGCTATAAAACCTAATCCCTAGAACCACTCCTATTTGACTCAACCCGCACGAGCATTTAAAGTCCCATTCAGCTTTAAAACCCTAGCATTCAACCTCTCACAATGCTCAGAATATATTCTAAAGGATATCAAAGGTATCTAGTACAAGAATGCACCGAACCCTAAAGCAAAGGATGCAAGATTGGTAATTATAAAGGAAGGACATTAAATGGCATTAAACCCTAGATTGGAAAGTTGGGAACCATAAATGCAGTACCTGGAACATTTACAGCATGAGGACAACCTGCAGCAACCCCAAAACCAAGCTAGTAACCTTCCTCTTCAAGGCTATTGAGGCTTAGCCAAGCATCCCTTGAGTTGTCATCCTCAAAGGGGGTGTTTGGAAGCCGAGAAAATGAAAGAAAGAGGAGAGAGAAGAGAGCAAAACCAGCCCTAAAATGAAAGATGCAGGAAACATTTATAAAATGAAAAGTTGCTTAGGGTTACAAAATTAAAGGGGCTTATATAGCCAAACTAAAAGTGTGAAAATACAAAAATACCTAAAATATGAAATTACATAAGGGCCAAAATGGTAATACATCAAAACGTGGTCGTTTGGGGACTCAAGAATACTAAACATAGGGGCTTCGCAGATTTTCAAAAAGTAAATTTCACTAGCATACGCTAAATTTCATAGCCTACAAATTTCTCTAGCCTAGCGAAATTTACAGAGATAAAGGTATCAAATTTCAAGATCACATGAATTCCTCGCTAGCTAGCCAAACTTCACTAGCCTTAGCGAAATTTCAGAGATAGCGAAATTGAGAAAAATTGCCAGGGCAAAGTCAGTGAATTTCAAGAAGTCGACCTAAATTCTCGCTAGCCTAGCTTAGCCTCATAGCGTAAAATTTCGCTAGGGTTGCGAAATTTCTATGATTACAACATTCGCTCTTGACACAATTTTCGCAATCCCTGAAATTTCGCAACTACAGCTTAAAATCCCCCGGTTGCTTCGCTTCTCGCCGCTTGCTCATTGCATCCACTTTTTCTTCAACCACTTCACGCTTTCCCCTCATTTTGATGGTTGAAAATATTTCCAATCTTCAGCATTCAGCACATATCTTGATATCGAACTCGAACTAAATGGCCGAGGCATGCAAAAACCTGCAAAATCACCAAAAACAAACTCGAAATGGACTCAGTGGCACTAAGTGGACCTACACACGTCAATTGCCACCGGATATGATTAGTGCAACAAAAAGTGAATAAAACCTATCTTGAATAGGGTTCAAGATAGCACTTTTTGGGCACTAATCACTTAGGGGTATACTAGTCCGATACCTTTAGAACAAATGCACTCTAAATATCACTATGATGAGTCATGGGTGATGTTCTAACCTCTGACTTCAAGGTTCCTTTCTAGGTGACAGCATAAATGTGTTCCCGAGGCATAAGGACCATATGATGATTAATGATTTTAATATTTAGAGAGTTCATCTCAGTTTGAGAGAATGTTTATGCTCTTGTAATATGGGAGTTATTATTCTAACTAAACTGCATACTGAGATGTCAAGTAAATTGAGAAGGCTTATGTTATCCTATCTATGGGGGTCAGCACACTTCAGTCCTGAGAAATGGTTGTGAAGTACATGTTTAGGAAAAATATCCAAATCTTAGAAAGAGGATCAAATCCTAAAAGTAGCTATATAGACCTAGTGCCCCGGTTTAGGAATATGGTGTTCTAAATAGTGACATGTATAGTGTCAGGAGGTATTTGATGAGTCCTAAACTCATCTATTTTTAATCCAATTTTCTAGCATATTTTTAGCAGTTGAGATGTATTTTTGTAGCTAAATTATGGAATATTAACCAAATTTGTGTTTTACACGTTTTCATTGAAAAATAGATGATTCCAACAAGAAAAGAAGAAAAAAGGGCCAAATACAGGATTTTCTGTCGTGATAGAATAAAATTCGGTAACAACAAAAATTGAAAGAGAACTTACATTAGCCAAGTCAAGTGTGTCACAACAAAGATTTCTTTGTCGCAACAAAAAGCTCAGCCAGCGATAAGGACCAGAGCAAAAACGTCTCTCGCGAAAAAACAAAACTTTTTCACAACAGAGATTGTTGAGTAACCAAAGAAGTTCTGCTACGACATAAGAAAATTCAATTGCGACATAAGAAATGTTATCAATGTGCTTGCCAAGAACAATAGAAAGAAATCGTCGACAAAGTAAGGGCGGCTGGCGCAAAAATGCTTTTGTCGCGATAAAGAAATTTATGTCGATAGCTCTTAAGAAGCAGTAAGCATGAGAAGCTGGTCAACAAATTCTAGCGTCATGAAACAAGACATCCCCACAAAATAAGAATGCAACCACGTGAATAAAACTATGTCGCATTGTAACCGCCAGATAAAATCAAAGAAAAAGCCTGTAGAACCAGCCATACAGGAAAACTACATGCTAAGATAGAAGCCAACGATAAAGATTTCAAAGCTGGTTAAGTATATAATTTCTATGTCGACAGAGCCATCACGGATGAGAATATTTTAGATCACAACCAGCTTTTATGCAGGTCCAACATTGAAAGTTTATAACAAACGCATTCAGGCAATCGTGCGTATCTTCCACTATTTCCGGACTTTTTGGTAGTTGAAGACTCTTTGTATATTATTTTTCTTTTCTTTTTATCTTTTATTTCCTTTTTAGTAGATTTAGTTTGAGCGTAGTTTTTACTTAGTTTCTTTTTCATTTTCTGGAGTTGAGTAATGAACTGATGTGCAACTTCGAGCTGGAATTTCTTGTAAATTTTTCTCTTTCATTACTGTTTTGAATAAAATGGAGTTTGGAAAATTTCTAAAGTCATTTATTTCATTTTGTTTACAATTTCATTAGTGATTTTGGATCGCTTAGTCACTTCATGAGTGAAATGGGCTTTGAATGTTGAGCCTTCCGGAAATGGGCCATGATGATTGTTAGTTTTCTCACAAAGCTGAAGACCGCCTAGTTAGAATTCTCGAATTTATTTGATCGGGTAATTTTAACTTTAATTGTTTCAAGCATTAGTACTTGCAAACAAACAAAGAAGTCTTGCTCTTATTTCCTAGAGGCCCTCTACATGACACAGAGATGGAGAATCCTGAGGGTATAGAGCAGTTCTTTGTGGGTATGGGAGACTAATACTTTGGAACTAATGAAATCTAAAAGATTACTCATATATATCACTAACTTACTCATGGTTTGAGGATAGTTTGATGAAGTATCGCTTAATTGCTCGGTGCTTCTCCCTCTTCTGATGGAAAGGATTTTGATCCCGTGTTAGCAAAGATCTGATCTGAAAGAGACTTCACTTCCAGATCAAGGATGAAGTGCCATCTAACAGAGAAAGCTTGCAATATCCTATCTATAAAAGAATACAAACCTAAGATTTGGGTGTGAAGTATTGAAAAGGAAAATACCCAAAATCTTGAAAAGAGGATTATATCTATGGCAAATTAATTAGATCCATGAGTAAAAAATGAACATGAATCTCTAATTAGTGAAAGATATGGTTGAGGGAGAAATGAAAACTATACCACAATGCATCTTTGACAAATTCAGCTTTCTAACTTTATGGCTAAGCTATGATACAAAATGATGTAGAAAATGACAATTATTCATTGATCTATTTCCCATTATTGTTTACTCAGTGAAATCTCACTCTCAATTCCTTTCTTATTATTTTTTTTTATGTATACTAGTGAAATTACTTCAGTATTATTTTTTTCTTTCTCTAAACATCTTAAAATTGGAGTTCAAGTAGTAAGAAGCTTGAGTAGTTGGGGTAGTTAGTCTTGTGATTTATCATCAATCCTCATGGGAAGATATCTGACTTAATGTAATCCACTCCTTTATTATCATATTTATCACACTTCTATCGATTTAAAGCAACACAATTTTTAATGAATCCATTTTACATAAAGGACAAGCACGTATTTTCATCAAAATCTGTCAACAAGTTTTTGGCGCCATTATCCGGGATTAGATAATAGTCCTTTGGTGGAAAAGTCATAACAGTTTGGTCAATTAACAAGTTTTTTGTGCCATTGTCGAAGACTTTATTTAGTATTTCGGGCAGTAAGCAATTACTTCTGCAATCTGTCTATAAAACCAATCAACAAGTTTTTGTATCATTACAGAGGATTATTTAGTCTTGATAATAGTGCTAATCATTGAAAATTACTCTTATATTAAAATCGATCAACAAGTTTTTAGCGTTGTTGCCAGGGATAGATTGATGAATTTAAAGACCAATATTCCAACCAAAGAGAGAATTTCTAATATGGAAATTTTTCTTTATTTTATCATAGATAAATGAAAAACATAAAAATAGTTTTTAACTTCAGTAGCTTAATAAGCTACTAAAAATATTTTATGAGCCAAAATTGTCATAGTTGTTTCTCACATATTTCATTTGATCTCAGTGTGTTTCTATTTCAAGAAGATAGTAAATGTACAGAAAACCAGAAGCAGATATGCTGCCTTTGGATACAGAAATAAAGAGAACACAAAGGAATCTGAGGATGAGTACAAGTTCAGAATCTAAAATAAGAGACTGCAGCCTGCTATGTATGGAATAGATATAAGAGACTACTCAAAAGATGCCCAATGCATGGAATAGATTTGACCACTCAGATGGATATTTTCTACCATTCCATGAATTATGCCTTAAAGGGAGAGCACTGATGCAAACAAGGGCTTTCAAAAGAAGAAGTGCATAGGAGGTAAGGCAGCTAATTGAAGACCTTCCAAATGCAACTGGCTCCTATCCAGCACAGAGGTGAAAACAGACTGGGTGAGTGGTGTAATCGGCTTAAATCTGAATAGATCCGCCACCGAAGCAAAGTTGGATGCATTAATGAACAAGATGGGAAACAATGAAAGAAGAATGCATATTGCACTTAAAGTGGGGATAGTAGATGAAGGAGGGAGAAGAAATAGTGTTGATGAGGGTCCCTACCAAGTTGAGGAGGCATAGTACCTCAATGAAAATAGAAGCTACACTTTCAAGCCCAACCTCAACTTACCCACTCACTACTCACCAGCACATAAGAACCTTGAGAACTTCTCATGGAGAGGGATATTGCAGTTATGAAAGACCTCGACACCTGTAAGAATATTTGAGTTTCACCTGGTCTCAAACAACAACAAACTGAGTTGAGGAGATCTAATTCCTTTGAGGAAGGACTAGATGCTTGCTTTCATGGGGAAAAATAAGAAGTTGTTGAACATAAATGAGTAGAAGTTTGCTGAGCTAGAAGCATTCCAAGCAAACACAACTATGTTTCAGGCTAATACTAATGCCTCTTTGAAGAATCTAGAGACTCAAGTAGGGTAGTTGGTCTCATCCATGTGATCCATCCAATGTTTCACTTTGAAGGATAACAGTAAGAATTTCAAGGATCGTATTTTGGCAAAGAACTCTCTAAGAAGTGGCAAAGAATCAATAGAAAAGAAATTATAAAGAAGAAACGATGAAAGAAACATATTGAATGGAGAAGAATTTAGCTGTACAAAGTTGAAGTTATTAAGAAGATGTTATTAAAATACATCAAGAGCAGCAAGTTGAAAAGGGAAATCTAAAGAAGAAGGAAGAGGTTAAAGCTTACAATCCTCAAGTTCCATTCCCTTAGAGGCTACAAAAGGCAAAGCTTGAAGAGCAATTCTCTAAATTCTTGAACATGTTCAAGAAGATAGAGATCAATATCCCTTTTTCTGAGGCATTGACTCAAATGCCTCACTATGCAAAATTCACAGAAAGGATATATTTGAGAATGAATAGTGAATTAGTTGAGTTATGAGAGCAATTTACAACATGCGCTTATTCAAGTCTCTTTATTAGAGAAAATATAATCCAGGAGTTTCTACTATAATTTTTGCAAAATTGGGAATTTAATATGAGAAAAAGCATCACATACGATCGAGACAACACCATTTGATGCCTTTATCTATGGTTAAAAGACTCGCTGGAGCGATTCTTACGTACTCATGACCTTGCAGATGGTAGATAGAACCTTAGCCCATCCTGAGGGCATTCTTGAAGATGTGTTGATCAAAGTGGGAAAGTTCATTTTCCCAATGGACTTTATAGTTATTGATATAGAAAAAGACAAAAGCAAGTCTCCACTATGTATAGGAAGGCCTTTCTGGCAATAGGAGCAATTTTGATCGATGTGAAGAAAGGAGAACCTAACTTCAGTAATGAGATGGAGGTACACTAATCTGGCACGTCAGAATGTTTTAACTTATTAATGTTGAATGTAGATTAGTGAAAAAAATTCCATAAGTTTTGAACTGATAAATGATTGTAATTTTCTGGTCACTGAATGGAATTGAAATTAATTTGATTCTGTTATCTGAAGTCAATTTCTCGAACTCCAATTTTAAATTAAAATAGTAAGTACTTAGTGTTGAAGAAATTAGTACAGAAAAATCAAGCAGTTATGAAGAGAAATCTATTGAAGTAAACACAGGCTCAAGGGTTTGATTCTAAAAGAATTTCCATAACATTTGAAGTATGCTTTCATTAAGCTTATAAGAAAAGCTTTCAATATATCGCTAGGATCGATCGAAACAGAAGAACAAAGACCTGCTGGAGACAGATCCGAAGGAATCATTCTTCTATCTGTATGCACAAGATCCTTTTAGAGGAAAATACTAAAACATTTATAGAACATCAAAGAAGGCAGAATCCAGTTATGAAGGAAGTAGTCGTGAAATGGCACCAAATAATAATGTAACTCATATATGCAATCTCAATAGCCATTGCGTAGATTCGCCTCATGTGGGTTCCCAAGAAGGTGAATCTACACACAAAGAATGAGAAGAATGGAATTGATTACTATAAGAACTGTTACGCACAGAGAGTGTGTATAGACTGCGTAAAACTAAACAATCGCTACCGTAAATAACCATTATCCTCTACCTTTCTATCGACCAAATCCTAGACAAAAAGTTAGTAGTGGAAAATCTCCTCATTAATACTTGATGGTATTCTTCTGATTATAATCAGATTGCTATAGGCCTAGAGGATCAAGAGAAAACTACATTTACTTGTCCTTATGGCACTTTTGCTTTTAAAATGATGCCTTTTGGATTATGTAATGCGTAATTCAAAAATGCCTCATATTTTTGATATATTTTTTTTTATTGTTATGTGTTTGTGCCGGTAACAGTAATGAATTTTTTTTTGAATTTAAATCCTAAGAACTTAAAAATATATACAACCTTAATTTGTTTATAAAGGCAATTAATGAAATATAACTGAGGCCAAAATATAATAAGCTAAATGCTAATGATAAATGAAGTGAAATAGAAGACTTAAATGTCAAAAATGTGTGAATGTAATTTTATTTTGCAAGCCAAAAGAATAGCCAACAAGGCCTTAAATCCATTAATGATATTAAGACCAAATGTGGTCTAAGATATATACATTTGTGCATTTCAGTCTTGAGAGAACGGAGAAAAAGATGGTAGGTTGAGAGAAGACCAAGGTTTTTGTTGGATATCTTCCCATTTATGGTTTCCAAGTGATGAAGAAGAAGAAGGAAGGCTCGATGTTGAAGAATCAAAAGATTCAAAGGTAAGAAACTAAACTCGAATTTCCTTTCGTACTAGCTGGGAAAATCCCAAATGTGATAAGGTGTTGGTATTATTGTAAATTTGTTTACATTAGTTTGATTGGTTTGATGAGTGTTGTAAAAAGGAAATGTTTGGTTTTCAAAGGAAATGCTATCAAAATTTGTCAAACCCATACCTTGTTTTCAAGAGAGATTAAGTTTATAATTAACTAAATGAAGTTATTCTAAATGGTGTTAACTGACATAAGATATAGATAATATTTATAAAACAGAGAAAACAGAAAATCATACCGGGGTATTTAAAGGTGAGTTTTGGGTAGTCATAGTATGCTCATTTTGGGAAAGAGTTGTGGTGTTGGCCATAAATGAGTTCACTCATCCAATTTGAAAGGATTACAACCATGGTAAACTATAATTCTAGGAAATAGCAGATTTAGTAAGCGCAAATTTTGTAACCCCAAAGTGCCCAGAATCATCAGTGGAGTTGAAAACTGATCTGCTTTGCAAATTAGAAAGGCCTGATGTTAAAGCAAAATCACGAATTTATATTAACTGATTTGGTGGTCAGTTGGTTAGGCCTTGGTCCAAGCTAATCAAATCAATGTTTGAAGTTAATTTTTGGGATAACATTAGGATTGGTTTTAAGACACGTTTTAAAGGTACCAATCGTTGGAAAAAAAAAAAAAAAAATGTAGCATGTTTTCGGGCCGTTTGTGTTATGTGATCGAGCTTTAGGAGACAAAATTTTAAATTAAAATTTTCAGAGATGCTATTGGACATATAAAGGACTAAACTAGAGATTTGAATACTTTTCAAGACCGTTTGAATAATATTTAGTAATAAATTTGAGGCACAGTGCTCGAAAATAATCGTCCCTACGTAGGTGTTAGTGGCTGTTTGAGGTTTTTTACTTAATCTTCCTTTGGGGATGAGTATTGAAATGATTTATTTGTATAAAAATACATACTATACTGTATTTTCCTAAAAATGATTTGAATGCCCTTAATAGAATGTTAACTATTAAATTCAAGTTAAATATAAATTGGAATACCAATAAAAGTAAAACAAATTACTATTGCGTAGAGATGTCGATATAGCTCAAATGTGATGATTGTGCTAGTACAACCAACCGAGTAAGATATTTGATATATATTGAGACCTTGATAAAGTAAAATGATAGACACGGGTTGCAAACCTGGGAATTTTTCTAGATCTTGAATGACGACGCGGGACATACCGTTGAGTTTGTCTTGTGAAATCTATGTACATATCGATTGGCCAAATTTCGAAAGGCCTGAATCAGCCCATTTCTGAGACAAACAGACGATTTAGGGTGACATTAAGGTATGAAGATGCATGCGATATAATCTGGAGAGGTAATATTTGTATCTATGGTACTGATACCACTCATCATGAGATAGTGGTGGGAAGTGGGCATGAATGACATGTGAATGCCAAGTGTCTGCATATAGGCGTGTGACGCACCTACACCTATATAAGTATTCTCCACCTAAAGCAAATTGTTAGGGAAGAGGAGAGAAAAAGGTAAAAATAAAAGAGAAGAAGAAAAGTGAAAAAGAAAAAGAAAGAAAAAAGAAAGACAACTGAAAGGAAAGAGAACTCAGCCATCGAATAAACAGAGGAGTTACAAATAAATCTGATCCATTTTGAGATAGTGTCTTCCGGCTGTTGTTCTCGTTATATTAATGCCAGCAGGGTTAGCCCAGCAGAAGTTGGTTTAAAGAATAATTTACAGAAATGTTGCTGGTTAGAATCTGCCACGGGGTTTGTATAGTTTTCGAATCAGAAATTCTCGAACCTCCATCATAAATTATAGTTTGTGATCCGAAAGCAAAGATGATCTGTTTTTAAATGCATGACGTTTTTCCAGTTTAGATTGAAACCAGTTTTTGCATATCGCCGTTTGAACAACATGCATTGTATGAAAATGACGTTAATATGGCGGCGTTTATTAGATATTAACGATGCTGGTGTAAAGCATGTATTGCAGTGTCATGGAAGTTCAACATGCGGTACGCAATACGAGATATTTTGCAAAGGATATTATCATTGCATGTGCACGGGGTCATCACGTGAATCGGGTGTGAGTGCATGAATAAAATTGGTATTCGGATGGTTATCCAGCAACAGTGATTCGAAGGGTTCTCCAATAAATTATATCGGAGGGGCTCATTCCAAATGAACTCATCCCAGGTCAGTCTTAACAAGGGCTCCCGTATATGGTTCAGCTTGCTTCGATACTTGAGGGCCATCCTGCTGGTTTACTATCTCGAGGGCTTTTCCAAGTGTGTAAAATATTCAGAGGGTTGTCTGATATCAGAGGTTGTTCAATGGGTTTCAAAACAAAATCTTTGTTTTAGTAATGACTTCATATATGAAAATTTAATGCATGAGAGAGTCATGAGACTCTGGTATATATGTACATTCATATATAATTATGCATATTTTATATGAATGTGTTTGAATGATTTTATGGATTATGCCATTGCATGTGCACTTAGGTGGGGAGTAGTTCTTTGTAGGACTTTCTCATCGGGCATAGCTCACCCCTAGAGAAAAATATTTTCATGTACCTGAGGTACATCAAGAGGTAGGCCACTTCACGAGGTCTTAGCTGGAGGAATATTCCAAGATGGCTTTATCATGTTCTTTGTAAAATTTATGGGTAGAAAACCCAGTTTTTTGTTTTTAAAACTGAACTGTTGTCAAAATTTTGTACTTGTGATGTAAATAAATTGTAATTAAATCACTATATGTTTAATACAATTTAGTGGTGTTGCCGCTGAGGATGTTTGGTTGCGTCTGAACCATAGGAAGTCACTCTATTTTGATCCTATGTATGATCTGAACTTTAAGACTGATTTTTTGTTGGGAATTAAAGGGAATTTGTTCTTCTTTCCTTCTTGTATATTTCAACCCCATCCGTAATCTTTATGTAGGCTTTCGAATCACCCTAATCGGACCTCTATGTGTTCTGTTATACCTTTTAGCCTAAGGTCCGAGAGGATGAGTTGTGGCCGAGCTGGACCTATTTAGGCAAAGTTTCATTCTCAGTGGCCTATTGAACTCTGAGGCAGAGTTTGAGCCTTCGCCGAAATGAATTCTGCTGAGGAGTCGACATCTTCCCCTGCCAAGCCTCGGGACGAGCCGACCTCTCAAGCGTAAAACAGCCTTCCGCCCAACCGACCCCAGTATAAAGTGGTGAGCCTTCCTCGGCCGAGCCGACCTCTCTTGAGGCAGAGCCTGTCCTCTTCTAGCCAGTTCCAGGATGATCTGACCTCTTGGAAGCGCAGCCGAGCTCTTCTCGACGAGCCGACCTCCTTCGATACCATCGCCGAGCTCAAAGAAGCGAATGAGTTTGAGGTGCCAATCCTTGACGTACCACACCTTCTCGTCCAAGTCCGTTTTACTGCTCAGATACCGTGGAAACTGAGTCTATACCCATTCATATGTAGGTAAATACAATCTGAGTTCATATTATGTTTTGAAATGATTGTTAATGTGTGGCCTGTTTTGGTAAGGCCGCTTGAGTTGTCATGAACTTAAACTTTGATAATCATAACTCATGAACAAAGTCCGTTTTTGTGTTCTTAGACTTTATGGAAAATCATTGAGTCTATAATATTACCACATGCCTGTGTGTGGAATTTGGTTCTCAAATATATCGCTGACCTCTTCGCTAGCCGATTCCTTTGGCCGAGCCGACCGTCTGGGGGAACGAGCTCGGGCAGGGAACGCCACCCCTCGAACGGACCATAACTTCCTCGGTCCCAGCGGCTTTGTGTCTTAGGACTCTATGGAAATATTCCCCAGCTCCAGGGGAATCTAACCATATGCCTTTGGATGACATTTTCTTCCCACATAGTTTTTGTGCGTGACTATTGCACCAAGTGCACTAATCACCTGGAGTCTTGAACAGAGTAGTGATCGCTATGTCACCATTGAGCACTGAGTACACGTGAGTATGCGTGAATGAGGCTATTAAATAGCTTCTTGTAGGTTGCTTGTGGAAAAATATATATATGTATAAAAAATAAAAAATAAAAGATCCCGGGATTTGGGGTGTCACATATATACATACCACTACATAGCCTCACGGGACTGGTAGTTTGATCGTTATCCAAGTAATCGAAATCATAGGTTAACTTCGATAAGGGCTAATATAACGCCCCAAAAATACCTTAAAATTTTTATAATAATTTTATTATATATTTCGGGTATGAATTGAGCCAAACTTAGGGTTTTCCGGGAAAATTGATAAATTGACAAATTGTGAAATGTAAATTGAAGTTGTACATAAGGATTTAATATTATATGCTAAAAATGAGAAATTGAGTGAACCCATAAATAAACCCAAGTGAAAGAAGGCAAATTTGGAAAAATTGTAAAATGAGGACCTAAGGGTCAATTGTTATAAAGAATAAATGTCTAAGTGAATTTATGATAAATGAATGGCCAAAGTGTATAATAGGAGACTACAATGTAGAAATGATTTTGGGTGGCTAAAACATACCTATGAAGATTAAGCATTTTACATAAAAGGTAGAAATAGAAATATAATAATGTGGAATAAATTAAGGCCTTACATCAAATGTGGGTTTAAAAGACCAAAAGTGGTCTTTGGATGCTCATTAAAGCACATCACGCTTTTGGGGAGAAATAGAGAAGAAAAGGGAGAAGAAAACTAGGTTGCAAGTGAGACTAAGTTTCTGTTGGCTTTGCTCTCACTTTTGCTCCTAAGAGATCGTTCGAACTTGGAAGAGGTGATTTCCAAAGAGGCTAAGGTAAGAAAATCAAACCCTATCCCATTCTTTCATTTTGATTTAAGTCTTAACTTGGGTAAAGGGATTTCTTCTTCATCCAGCCCACTTTTGGAGTTGTCTAAGCTGGATTTCCATGGTGGGATGTGAGATTTATGAGTTTAGATGAAGAAATGTTGATTATTATGGGTGAAAATTGGTGAAAACTACCATTTCTGGGCATAACACGAAGGCCGGTATCGGGTACTGTGAATGTGGGTACTGTACCCATGGTGCATTTTGGCAGGAGTATATGGTAACACCAAAGACATTTTGGCCCAGAAGAGAGGGTACCGGCACTCACTAAAGTGGCACCCTGTGACCCAATAGAGCAAAGGAGGAACCTGAGATATCAAGATTAAACAAAGTGGTACCGTACCACGCTTCCTAAACCTCTTCCAATTGGGCATATTTTTGCACGCTAAGTCCCGTATTCATCCACCGATTGTTTAGGAACCCTAAGAAATGATTAATGGGGGTTTAAATAAGAATGAGACTACAAAACGCACTGCACCTAGTCGCCTCGGCGATATTCAGCTGAAGGCGATTATTTGTGTTTAATCACTAGGAGTGAAGAATTTGTATTTGACAAAAGTGTGTAATACAACAACTCTGATCAGACTGCATCTAAGAGAAAAAGGAAATCGAGCATTGGTTTGTTCTTCCGACTCCTATTCTTATTTCAATTATTTTGGTAGTTTTCCAAGTAACTATGAAATGAGTACATGAATGAGTATATGAAATGAGTACAAAGAAATGGTGGCGCGAAACAGTACATGGATGAGTATATGAAAATGAGTACGTGAATGAGAGACAAATAAGTATATACTGAGCACCTTGAAAAGATACTACGAAAGTGAATTTCTGAATCAAAATGTGATATTTGAATACCAAATGAATGTGAATGCTAATAAGGACGGGATTCATCAAACGGAATCCATCATAAATGTGAATTGAATGATATATCGAATGAACGCCATTGTGATAAACAATCCACATCCATCAATGGCTACTCCCGAAATTGTCCAATGTCCCACTTTGGCGATACCACCGCATCCGCTGCGATGGCGTTTCGTATCAGTTAAATGTTCCACTTACCGATGCACCAATCGACATCCGTCATGATGGCGTATGACATTTAAGTGATACCACATGTAGGGGTGCACCAAACGACATCCCCGCGATGGGAGACCGACCAGCTGCACAAAAGACATTACCGGTCGATAATGGCAAGCGGGAGCCCATCAAACGGAACTGGGCCGAAATGTGATTTGAATAGTCAAGGTGAAATAACCAACATTGACAAGTGTAAATAGGATTTTATGTATACGCTTAAATCTCATAAATTGAATTAATGCATTGAAATTGCATGTTGTGATATGATAAATGAATTGTAAAAATGAAAGCATGCGAAATTGAATAGCATGAGTATATGTTGATATAATAGGCATGGCTTGTGTTAAAATGCATGCCAAGTAAAATTGAATATTGAAATAGAATCAGATAGAACCACTAAGCACACATGAAAATGCTTAGCGTATAGTTTTTATCGGCGCGCATGTTCGGTAGACAAGAAAGAAGATAAGATAGTGAAGCAGAAACATAAAGTAAGTTGTATGATAAGTACATACTACCCCGCCTCATGCATATCATTTCCTTTTTGAACATGGAATATTTTGTGAACAGATAGTTGAACTCTAAAGAAATGTTTTGTTTTGTATATCATTTTGTGGGCCTACCATTTGAAAATGCTTCCGTGCAAATCGAAACCTAAAGAGAAATAACATTAAGAAAATGTTTTAATAAGATAATTGGAAACGCCGAGTAAATCAAGCCTTGTCGATCCACCCTGTGGTCAGCCGGATTCGGTCGCAACACTTTTGAAAAATAAAAAGAAATAAATTGTAAAATAAAAATAATTAAACGCATGACCGTGTTTCGTCGACTCGCCATTTGGCCTGACCGCTTCGGGGTCGCTACAAATAAAATGCAAATGATAATGATTTGAGGTGCAATGACGGTGGATCTAATGATTTAAGGCATATGAAATGCATATCTTGAGATGACCAATGAATTGTAATTGATTTATTGAAAAATATATATAAATATAGATACGTATTGTACTACATTGGTCATTAACAATTGTACAAAAGCATTGTTTTATAAATATTGCATGTTTCGATTTAAAATGAAATGAAGAGAGAATTTCCATAGAACCATTAACGATGCAGGCAAATGCCAGTCGTATTGTTTTTACTAATGCGCAGGTAATATGATTAATGGTGGTAACTGTAAGATCAAAGAGTGCATAGTCATCAAGAAAGCTGCGAAGTAAAAGTATATACTTCGTCATATGTATCAATCCTATTTTTGAACAATTGATGTTTTGTGATCAGAAAAGTTAAACTCTGAAATGATTTTGTATATTATTTTGAATTTAGAATGGAATGTCTTCCATTGTAATATATTTTGGTTAAACAAATTGTGAAGTGCCTACCAAACGATTGAAAACGCTACCGCAATTTAAAAAAAAAAAAAGAAAAAAGAAAAAAAGAGGGGCTTTTAAATGTCTAAATGAAATATGTTTGACAATTGAATTTGGTTAGTGCCTCCGAATCCGATTCGGACCCACCAATTGAGTCAGACTGAAAAAGGGTGCTTACATAATGCTTCTACCACTTTTCAAAGATGTATGATGTCTATGGTTTCTGATTTGGTGGAGGAGGCTATGGAAATATTTATGGATGAATTCTAAGTTTTGACTCAATGAGAACTCGGCTGAAAATTCGGGAAAAAGTATCAGAGGTGTCAACATTAACCGCTTTCAATCGGGAAAACATTTGCTGGTAAGAGAAGAAATTGTCTTAGGACACAAGATTTTTGCAATTGAATTGGAAGTGAACTAAGCAAAATTTGCCATCATAATAACTCTCTTGCCACCTACAACAGTTAAGGGGATAAGAAGTTTCCTTTGACATGCTAGTTTTTACAAAAGATTTATAAAGGACTTCTCAAAAATCTCCAGACCAATATGCAAACTGTTGGAAAAAGATGCAAAATTTGATATTGACGAATTATGCAAGATTGCATTCAATGAAATTAAATCCAGATTAGTTATAGCACCCATCATGGTGATACTTGACAGGAACAAGGAATTTGAAATTATGTGTGAGGCTAGTGATTATGCAATGGGAGTTGTATTGGCACAAAGAGTTGAAAAGATATTCAAGGTCATATACTATGCCAGCAAAACCTTCAATGAGTTACAAGATAATTACACTACCATAGAAAAGGAGATGCTGGCAATGGTGTTTACTTGTGAAAAATTCAGGCTTACATATTGGGGTCCCATGTTATAATTCACACTGATCATGCTGCAATTAGATATCTGATGACAAAGAAAGATGTTAAACCAAGACTGATCAGATGGGTATTATTACTACAAGAGTTTGATTTGGAGATCAAAGATAAGAAGGGTACTGACAATGTGATAGCTGATCACTTGTTTAGGTTGGAAAAAAAACTGCTAAAAAGGAAAAGGAAACTAATATAGCAGAAAATTTTCCTGATGAGAAGTTGTTTTTTTATCACCAAACACTCAGTATGTCGATATTGTGAATACTTTAGTCAGGAGTCAAGTCATCCTAGTTGTTTAATAATAAGAAATTGAGAACCGATAGCAGATTTATTTGGATAATCACACATTTTTTAGAGGAGGAGAAGATATGATCATTAGGAGATGTGTTCCAAAAATAGAACGAGGTGGTATTATGGAGAAATGTCATGCATCACCATATGGAAGACACTTTGCAGAAGATGGAATAACCCAAAAAATCCTCCAATCAGGTTTTTATTAGCCTACTCTATTCAAAGACTGTTTTGAATGGCAAATATCAGATAATTGTCAAAAACATATAATAATAAATGACTCAGAACACTCATGGTATGATTATATGGAATAGATTTATTTCACATTATATCTGATGATGACTGGGAATGTTGATTACGTAATCAATTGGCAAAGGTTGTCACACTCATCACTGACCACAAGACTAATTGGGCGTATGTCCGAGTCATGAGCGTTGCCTCCCAGAAGTCCTCACGCATGGCAGTGGTCGAGGTCCCACCTGGTCCGGTATCGCTCGATAGGCTCGCTTGCTTCCCCAGAAGAAGCAAGACCCTCGCATTTGTAATGTATGTGGGCCAATGCAGGAGGTGTGGCTGGCACCCGGTCCCGAGAGGAGTGCTGCACTCGGACGTGCTAAAGACTTTTCTCTCAAGGGAATAACCTGACCTAGGCTCAGAATGATGGGCCCAGGGTACGAACCAAGTCTAAGACTCAAAGGCCGCCATCAGAGAGGACGCCTGCCACGCCAAAGGAAAGTGCGTGGCCTGTGGCGGATCAGGGTATGCGGCTCATCGGGCGCTGGGCGCTGTGGACTCGTGCGTAGGGCGTCTCGCATATAGTCTGCGGGAAAGCGGCTGTGGCGCAAAATGCCTGTGGTATTTAACTGGCTGGGCTCGGCTAGGTGAGGCGTAGCGGAACGGAGGCACGGGGGGCCCGGTCATCGGTAATCGGGAAAGAGCGCACTGCTGAACAGAAGGAGCAGGAGGGCTTTGCGCGCACACAGTAAGGCTTGAAAGGAATGTGAATAAAAATGAAAAGGGTGGCTTTAATGGAGTCAAGCAGGCTTTTGAAAGGCCTCCCAAAGCTTCATATTCCCCCTCGCTATTATCGCAAAATTTATGCCCTACACTCAGCATATTCCCTACAAAATAAAAATAAAATAAAATAAAATAAAAAAATAAAAAAATAAAAAATACTAAAAATAAAATAAATCAAAAATTGACTTTAATTGAACTAAAATAAAAATTTTGTGTTATAGTTCGTCTCGTTGACCAAACCACCTTGGTGTATTTGAATTTCACCTACGGAGGATCAAGGAGGAGGAGCTCCTTCACGCCTGCAGTAAGGTGTGCCGCAGCTGCCTTCATGCTCTCAAACCCTTTGTGTTGAGCGTTTCACTGTGGTGCCGGGAATCATTGGCTCTTTAGGAGTGACTGGCGCACTAATCACCATCAATCGCTTTTGCATTTTCTTCACCAATTCTTCCCTAGCTCAGGAGCATTTGGTTTCCCCGAACTCGACCAATCAAAAACTATCCGATCCCCGCTCTCATCTCCCGCTAACTCAGGCTTATTGCTCAGGAAAATGTTGAGCTCTATGTCATGTTGCCAAATGGAGCTTGTTCGAGGCCATCAGGTTTTCTACCAAATGTTTAACCATGAATCTCCACTTAATTCATCTTCTAATCATACACAGCCACCGTAATTCATCCATTCATCAAGTAAGAGCCAATGTTCTTTTCACCAAAATTTTGGGTACAATTGCCAGGATACACAATCAAATTTCAGCTTGTTCCTTGCATTTCTTACAATGAAAAGTCACTATAAATACAACGCTCAATCATCATTAAAAAAGAAAAATAGTGCATATCATGCATGTCGTTAACTAACAAACAAAATCACAAACATTAATTAGAAACCAGAAAGAAAATAAAAATAAAAATATAAGAAATACATGATAACATAAATTCCTTAAAAATTCCAGATTTTAGTTTATAAAGAAGACATGGGAAAGAAGCAATCAAAATTCGTGAATAAGATAATAAAGAAGAAAAAGAATTCAAGCTTTCAAATATAAGTTACAATATATTATCCAAAATCGATTTAAGACTTTACAGGATACATAAAGAACCATGTGTTCAATCCAACTAACCAATAAGAATTGTAAGACATTTATCAAAAACTAAGAAAGAGGAAAATAATGACCAATCTTGCAAAAACTGAAAATTGAACTCAGAAGATCAGCCCTTGATTTTTAATCACAGCCAGAATTGCAATAAGATCGTTTCCGATTCTTACTTTGAAGCTGTCAGAAATTACCTTTCTGCCTATGTCTTTCTTTCTTTTCTTTTTATCAAAGATTCAAAGGAATGTACTACAAAGTGGTAGATGATATTACAGAACAGTACCAACTACTCGGTTTGCATCACCTCGATGTCGCCCATTCACAAAGCCGTGCCTCGTAGTGTCTCAGCCATCATGACTTAAAACTACAAACCAAAACCATACAGGTGAATCTTGAGTATCAACAATTAGAAGAATGGAATGGTTTGGTTAACCAGAATGCAAGGTTGAGAATGAATATTCCTTTACAATTCCTCCAGAAGAATAGAATGGTTTGCAAATTTCATTCCTGCCTGATGGCACAGGATTCAAAAATAGAAAAACTTCATTTCCATTGAGGTGTTTGCAAATCAGAGAAATTGAAACTAAAAATTAATGACGAAGTACTTCAAGATCTCATCATTTTCTATTTGTTTCCCTTTTCTCGCAATCCAAACAAAAAAACATCCCACATAGTCTCACCAACCAATATAAATAAATATGAAAAGAAATATGGCGATATTTTTTTTATTTGTTATCTAAACTGCATCCTGCAGAAGGGCTGTATATTTTTATTTCCACCCTAATAGGATACATGAGAATAAACTTAAGGAACATGGTATTAAAAACCATAAGGTTGAATGTAATATGAATGAAGTCACATGCTACCAAATATTTGAATAACCCACCAATGAGTGAAAGTCCCATTTCACCATTTCGTGTTTTGGCTTAACAAGATTGGCCTTGATGTATAAGTAGAAGGGTTGAATACACTGTATTTGGAGTTCATGAAACATCAACCATGGAGTTAGGCCCTGTGATAGATAACTTCCGCAGTTAATAAAACAAGGTAATTTGTTTTGATTAATTTAAAGTACTTACAGCCTAAACAAAACAACTTGATAAGTCAAAGTCAGCTTCTAGAAAACTGCTTCAAGAAAGGCTCTCTATACCAATGTTATCACTATGGTGCTTGTTTGAAACTATGCTCTTTGCTCTAGCAAGTTGAACTCCAAAACAAAAGTTATTCCCAAATATGGCCCTAAATACAACAAGACCAAATCCTTAATCTCCAACGTTTGCAAAAGAAAATAAGGAAGAAACAACCATCTTCATAAGTCGATCTATTTCTAACGTTTAAAAAAAACTACTTAACAAATTAATACAACATGATGCCTTGGTTTCAGTCTATATCAACAATTTGCTTTTCCTAAGGTACTAATTCTCACAAAACTAACAGAGCAATGTTGCAGTTAAACCAATACAACCCCACACTTACAATTGCTTCGTTGCACGAGTAGTTCCTCAATGTGCCGACACCGTCTCATCCTTCCCAATGGCCGCCCAAAACCTTATACAAATGGCCATTAATCCACCACAAATCCACACTTCTAACCAATAATTCACATAAAATCCACTATGCAAAACCAACTAACATTACTTAACTCTACCGAAACAAAGAATCATCTTCCATCAGGCTAATCCCCAAACATCTTCGCCTCCTGATCGAACTCCGCGCTAAATCTAAAACAAAAAACATAAACCTTAAAAAATCCAATCATCTGACGCAGATCGAACCAAACACTGAAAAACCTCACAAACTGATGATTGGTGGCCACAAAAATTGAAAGAAAATGAGGCTAGAGAGTGCTAAAACCGATCGACTTATCCGAAAAAGAAGAAACCACTGGAAGTGAGAGACTCGAAGAGGACGGACCGGGTCTGGCCTGAGGAGTTCGGGAAGAGTGGCAATGAGAACGAGAGGTCAGATCAAACGACAATCGTATCGGGTGGGGTGGCTGATCCTCCTTTCAATATGTTCTCTCATTGCCTCAAGTGCTGATTATTCTAAGTCCGCGCTATGAGAATCACATGTACAGCTTCATGGAATATAGAGCATGGGTTCAGCGCCTGTGTCTACCATATAATCCCGACAGGAGGCGTTTTTCAAATGTGATGTCAAACGTCCAATAATTTTTAGAGATTAAACAAAAAGGAGAGCAGCATTGTTAGTCAATAAAAGAAGCAATATGAGAAAATATATACATGGAGATGTATATATATAAAAGAGTATATATACATATATATATATATATATGATATATATATATATATTAATTTATTATTAAAATAATTTTGATGAATTTGTGAACATGTTTCATAACGATCGGGTAGAGTCGAGTCCCTACCACTTCCTAAGAAACTCTCAATCATGGACTTTGTAAAATCCCAACCAAGAGAGGCACCAGGAAGAATGAAACCTATGAATATATGAATCCAGATTTGAAAAGACTGTAATAGGATAAAGTTGTTCAGATAGATTTGACATGATCAAGAGTTTAGGAGAGAGAGAGATAGAGAGAAACTTATAGAGGTCAATCAATCTTTGCATTGATCCCACTGCAAGATGATAGTATATAGGTTTTAAATAATTTGAGAAACCTTTGCAGAGAGCTTTCTAAAAAACCTAGAGAGAGAGTAATACTACAAAACCAACAGAGTGAAGGCTGTGGTTTTTTCAAGTTCTACCTGTGACTCATTGTAAAATGCTTAGAAGCACCGATTGTCAACAATATAAATATATATTAGGTTTGAAATGGTGGAGGCCTAAATCGGCAAGGTTTCATTTCTATATACGGTGTTTATTTTTCTTAAATAAATTTTATTTCATTATTTTTATCAGATAAAAATTATGTAATTTTGATATTTAAAATTTTGTTGAATTAATTATATTTTATTTTTTACGTATTTTAAAAGCAAATTAAAAACCTTTAACTTATGTGTATGTCTCACTAATTTTAACAATCAGATAAAACCAACTTTCAATGATCATGTTAATCAACGCGAAAATTTGCAAATCCGTAATGTTATCTATCTATCATCTAAAAATATTAGAGAATATATTATACCAATTATCTTCAATTTTCATTTTATTTTAGTAAAACAAACTTTCCGTAACCTTTCTTTGGCACCAAAGACAAAGACTTGAAAACTACCCACACTTGTGGTAAAGGAGTGTCCTAAAAACTCAAAGAATCAAAGGTAGAATTAGGTCTTTACCAGCAGTTGTCTACAAGTGTTTTCAAACTGTCAATTTACTAATCGACCGTAATCCGCATGCCGATGAGTATTTTGCCTTCGCTGCGAGTTACTTGGAAATGTATGCAAACATGATGCACAGAAAAGAAAATAATGAATCACACCCATAACTCGCCATTCGGGAACCTCGAATTTCATTTTGCACATTATGGTGCTGGATGTAAATCAAGAATTACGAAACACTGACTCATTACATGCGTCTAATGCTAGACATAACCTCTACATGCCTTACTAAAGATTTCATAGGAATTATGCTTTCGCATGTGCAAGATTTTTTTTTTCCTGATATGATGTAAAATTTGACCATTTTCAATTTATTGTTAGTATGTTTTTGGATCGAGTTAACTAGTATATGTTGTGATACTAGACTAATAAAAACAAATTATTAATTCCTTTTATTCATTTTATGTTTTTTAGCAAACATTACGAGTAAAAGTAGAAAAAATACATAGATATTATAGACCAAAGATAGATGGACAAATAGGATATTTTCAAATACAAATATTATGGATAAAACCTGTGATTGTTTCTATTATACTTTTTTTTTTTTTTCAAAGGTCAATAATTAGAGATTTGAAATTCCGTTTTCTAATTAGAGACGAGGTTTGACCCCATTTCTCTAAATAGAGACGGAATTATTTTCTTCTCAAATTTGGGACGGAAACCATTCCGTCTTTATTTAGAGATGGAACTTTTCAGCCTTATCCTGAAGACATATTTTATTCCGTCTCCTGTTTGATTAAATTATTCTGTTTTCTATTTCCGCTCTAATAGGACGGAATGATTTCAAATCTCAAATTTGAGACGGAAATCATCCCGCTTCTATTAGAAGATCTGAATCTGAGACTAATTTCCATTCTAATCAAAGACGGATTTTATTCCGTCTCTGATTGGAGACGAAAATTATTCTGTCTCTATTTTCTTCTCTATTTAGAGACTACTGTCTCAATTTTGAGACGGAAATCATTCCTTGCCTTATTTTGGGAGAAGTAAAATTGAGACGGCAATCATTTCGTTCCTGATTGAGACTGGAAATCTGGCTCCCAAAATGAGAGGACAAAAATTATTTCCGTCTTAGATCCATCTCAAATCTGAGATGGAAACTGACTGAAGTCTCTTAAATTCGTCTCTAAATTCGCTCTCTAAATAGAGACAATGAGCCTGCCTCTAAGATCCATCTCAAACCCTTAGACAAAATCATCTGCCTTCTAATTAGATACGGAAATTCGCCTCTAATTAATTTGTGGTGCAATCCGTCTCTAACCGCTTTACTTAAGACGGATATGTCCGTCTCAATTTCCGCCTCTAATTTCGAGCTGAAAAGCCTGTGTGCGAAATCATTATTCTTTTAAGAGTGATCATGCACTAATTCTCCATCAACTCCAGTTTCATTTTTCTTCACCACTTCCGCTTAGGAGATTTGTTTCCAACTCGGGACTCAATCAAAGGCAAACTTCATCTCGATCCTTAATTTCATCTCCACGGCTTGTGCGAATGCTCATGGGAAAATGTTGAGCCCTCATGTCATGTTGCCAAATGTCAGCTGCATGATCTGAGTCTCCAAAGAATTGGATTATCATGATTAAAATGTAATGGCCTTCCATAGATGATCGCACATGATTAGCCCGGCGGTGATCGGGCTTCGGTATCGAGCACCATGCAAACCATCGATAGCAGAATTATCCAAATCTCTTTACCACCTCCCTAACCATGCCCTAGGATTTTTTACCGATCGATCGATAAGGATATTAGAGTTATGTTGGTAGGATTAAGCCCCAAAACCCAACATACTTATATATTGAGTGGGAGTATAAAGTAGGGTCACATTGGCCCCCAAGTCCAATGTGTTGATTTATCTATGTAAGTCCTCCAATAATCGATATTGCAGATCCTCGGATCCTTGTATTTCACCGGGTCTTTCTCCTGGAATTACGGCAATCACTTTGCCTTCATAGGGAAGGCTTTTCACAATGACTAACCCTGGACCCGAGCACGTCCTTCTGCACTTTTGCATGGTATGTTGACTTGCTTAATCAGCATGTCAACCAGTGGGGATATTTACCCTACTCGCTTCCTTTAGCACCTCCTAAATTTCTGTTTGGTTTGTGATTTTTTTCTTGCCTCTTAGTGCTTGAGGAAATGGAGGGGGCATGTTTTTCTTCATTGATTCTTCTCTGATTATTATTATCTCAAGATCAGCTTCCTTTTCTTTTCTGGTTTCTTCAGCAATCTTAGGCACTGGTTGCTCAATTTCTTTTCCACTCCTCAAAGTGATGATAGCCTTTACTTCATCCATCCCCTGAGTTGCGGAAGAACCTCCCATTTCATGGACTCCTTTGATTGGGCAGTGTCTGGGAAGGGAATCTTCCTTTCTCTTGTACCTCTAGCAGATTGGTAATCCTAGTGATGGAATACTGTAGATTATCAATTTTCTAATTAAGGCTACTTTCAAGCCCATCTATTATTTTGTTCAAGGTGTTTTCCACAGTATCAATTTTCTGAGCCAATTGTACATTGATTCCCTTTTGCTCTTCCAAAAAATCCCCTACCACCTTGCTCAAATTTAAAACAGCTTGTTCAACAGGGGATGAGGATGGTGATGGCTGTGGTTGAGATGAGGAACCAAACTGCTGTTTGGCACCATGGGGCACATAAGCAGGGGGATTAGGCTTCCAAGAGAGATTAGGGTGATTTCTTCAATTGGGATTATATATATTACCATATGTGGCATTGGGTTTTGGCTTGTATTGGCATGCTCTGCCATCAAATCTCTCACCGAGGGAGCAATTGGACAGTGTTCTTCTAGGTGACCAGTCGATTAGAAATTAAAGCATGGGTTGTCCTGTGCATGGATTTCAGTCACTGCCTGTACTTCATGTAGCCTTTTTCCTTTCAGCTCTTCCACCTTCCTTACTAAGGTTGATATCTTTGCTTTCATCTCCATATCCTCAGAAAGTGCAAAAATGCCTCCCCTTTAGTGAGATGAAGGCCTCATTTTCTCCACCTCTCTTAGGTTTGGCTCATCTCATCCCTTGGAAGTTTCAGCCACGTAATTCAAAAAGTCCATGGCTTCATCTGGGTGCTTGCTCAGAAAGTCCCCTCCACACATTGTTTCCAGTAGTTGCTTTATGGCTAGAGACATACCATCATAGAAGTGATTCACAAGCATCCAAGTATCGAAACCATGATGTGGACATGCACTGATGGTCTCCATTAACCTCTCCCAGCACTAGTAGAACCTTTCATTGTCATGGGATGCAAACGTGTAGATTTGCCTCTTCAAATTATTGGTCGTGTAGACCTGCAGCTCTGCCCAGTTTCTAATGGTTCTTGGTCTCAGTGAATTAAGCCATATTTTGGCTTTGTCTTTGAAGGTTAATGGGAATGCCTTCAACTTCAACAAATCCATATAAGTTGCACCCTCCTTAAAAGTTATTCATACTTCCTCAAAATCCCAGATGTGTGTGTATGGATTTTCATTTTCCATACCATGAAAAGTTTGGAGTAGGGGCACCAGATAAGGTCTCACTGCCACATCCTCAGCAGGTGGTATGATGCAGGAAGGAGCACAAACTCTAGGAGGGTGAATGTGGTCCCTCATTGACCAGAGGCCGTTGATTCATAGGAGTCGCTTGCTGATGGCTCTGGTTGCCTCGCGCAGGATCCATTCGTTCACCGTGCACTCTCGACTTCATAAATTTGGCCAATTGTGCAATTAACTCTTTGCGCCTACTCCGATATATCTCTATCCCAGTGGTACATAAACACCTGTAAAACAAAAAAACACAAAGCAAGGAACAACTACAAGGCTTGCCAAAAAGATTAGTGTTAATAAAAAAAAAATAAAAGACTGTAATGATAAAAACAACCCAGTAGTGACTGCTGAGTAAAAAAAAAAAACTTGATATTCTAAACAATGAAATTCAAAAAGGTTTAAAAGGTCACCAATACTTGTAATGAAGATTACAAGTACTATTCAACTCATCATCTGTAGTTTGACACCATCCCTGGCAACGGCGCCATTTGATTCGTGCCATAGTAGGTGTATCGAAATCAACAATATTTATAACCTGTGGCTTCCGCTTACTCGCTGTAGCGTGATTCATCGCAAAGATAGCGACTCTAGGATTGAATACAGGGATGGGTTTTCGTCTTACAAATGACTTGTATAATGATTCAAAATGGTGAGGCTTTCATTTGGATTTTCGATTTTGCATAAAAGTGTGGTTGTTGTTGTCACTAAGCCAACTAGTGCGCTTAAAAATAGTAAGATGTAAAAGAAGACCTTTGAAGTTTTGGGGTCACTAGTTTGGTATGATGGGGCTTGTAGAGTGTCCTCGGGTTATTTCCTCAAGATTAGGCAAATGACACATAGTAATTTCCAACACCTGACTTGTTTAACTTTAAAAAACCAACCCCATGTAACATTCCTATTTGAACCATAGCATTTAATGTTCCCGTATTTAGGCACAAAGCATTTCAACCCATTCAAGTGGTCAGAAACACATCTAATGGATGCCAAGGTATCTAGTAATAAGAATACACCGAACCCTAAAGCATGCTACATTGACCAAAGAAAATACATTAAATAGAATCTTAAAACCTATTTTGAAAAGTTTAAAAACACAAAACACGCCGTACTGTCATGAAAACAGGAACACCGCAAACCTACATCAGCCAATCTAGCAACTCCCCTTCAAGGTTTTGAGGCTTAGCGAACATCCCTTGAGTTGTCATCCTCAAACGGGAGTGTTCGGGGCAATTCTATAAAATGAGGGAAAGAAGAGAGAGAAAGAGAGAAAATGGGAAACAAAATGTGGCCAGAAAATGAAACCACGTTAAAATGAATAGTTAGGTTACAAAATATTCAAGGCTAACATGGCTTATATAGCCCCAAAAACATGCGTAAAAATACCAAACTATCCTAAATAATATGATTACATTGAGGGCAAAAAGAGGAATTAATCAAAAACGGAGTCGCTTTGGATCACTAAACATGATTTAAAATTTCTCTATGCAGTACGCACTTTCGCTATATAGCTAAAATTCGGTATATAGAGAAGCCTCACAAAGATTATAGCTTAATTTTCTCGCTTATGTAGCTTAAAATCCATATAGTGAAAATTTCGCTATCATTGCGAAATTTTCTCTATCATTGCGAAAATTTCGCTATGCCTACGAAATTGCCATTCTTTTACTGCTTCCTTCCTACATCTTCTAGCCCAGATTATGCAATCTTTAGCTTCATATTTCACATCCTGTGCCTGATGAAGCCGACGAGAATTCATACAAACCCCAGATAAATCAGCACACTGATGCCAAGCTTGATATGATGGTAAAGGTTTAGGAAACCCGCAAACTACTCGCTAAAAACAAATCGCGAAACAAAATCGCAGTACTAATTGACCTACACATGTCAATCTACTTAAATAAGATGATTGCACGTTAAAAGGCACTCAAAACCTATCTTAAATAGAACTCAAAATAGCACTTTTTGGGTACTAATAAATGGAAGCAATAGCTTGTCCTATAAATGAAGCCAACACAATGGTAAGATTTATACAAAGAAATATTTTGATCATATTTAGAGCCCCCAAAACAATAATTAGTGATAAGGGAATCCATTTCTCAAATAAAGTTTTTGCACAACTCATGGATTGGTATGGAATCAATCACATAATAGGATTGGCTTATAACACTCAGTCAAATGGGCAATCTGAAATTTCCAATAGGGAGATTAAGAAAATTCTTAAGAAAACAGTGAATACAAGCAAAAAAGGCTGGTCTATAAAGCTAGATGATGCACTGTGGGCTTATAGAACTATTTACAAAACTCCCATTGGAATGTCCCTATACAGAATTGTATTTGGAAAACCTTGTCATCTCCCTTTAGAATTGGAAAAAAAAACTATGTGGGCCATCAAGAAACTAAACATTGAGTTTCAAGCTGCCAAAGAAAAGAGATTACTCTAATTGAATGAACTGGAAGAGTTAAGAAATGAAGCTTATGATAATGCCAGAATATACAAAGATAAGACAAAGAAGTGGCATGATCAGATGATTATGGGGAGGGAATTCAAAGCAGGAGAATAAGTCCTCTTATACAACTCTAGGCTCAAGCTATTTCCAGGGAAATTGAAGTCAAGATGGAGTTGTCCTTACACGGTGGTAACAAGTACATCCTTTGGAGCAGTAACACTATAGGCTGAATTTGTAAGTGAATTTAAAGTAAAGGGCCATAGATTGAAGCACTATCTTGGAGGAAGCATGAATTAAGTTTTGTTCTAGATTTTGACGAGGAAATAGAATTTTGCTGAAATGAAGATATTCTGTAGAAAATGTCTAACTAAAGACATTAAATTGACCAGTTTCTTGGGAGTCAACCCAAGCAAATTTTAATTTCTATAGTTAATTTGGTTTATTAAAATTAGTGTGTTTGAAGTTTTAGTTTTAATTTTGTTAGAAATTTTATTTTGAAGTTTTTTGCTGATTTTTCAAGGACAGTAAAACCGAATTAGAAATGGATGTGATTAGGAAGCACACTTTCTCAAATTGAAATATGCAGAAAATTTCTACAAGGGTGAGTATTTCCATTTCCCTCACTTTGTCTTTAATGATAATGCATAGTTGAAGTTTGTGGGAATGTGAATTTTATTTAGAGCAGAAAAATGTAAACAGTTTTGTTGTGCTCATGACTTAGATACATTATTGAATATCTTCATGAATTATATTGAGTGAAGAATGAGATTTGTTGTTTATACTTGAATTGAGGTTCTTTGACGATTATATGAGTTTTCACAAGTATCTTTTGATAGGTATGAGTGAATACACCTTGCTTTGAATGTGGCTTGATTGAAAACTGTGATAGCACAACAAACCCTAGGTTAATTTTTGTCGCTACAATTAATGACAGCACAACAAACCTTTGGCCTATAAATAGAAGATTTTTGAAAACTGAAAGGTCATCTACATCATAACCTTCAACCCACTCAGTCTTCCTCACCAAATCTCTCTCACTCCCTTTCAAAACCCTAGATCCCCAAAATCTTCCTCTCACAATGTCTAAGCCGACGAACCTAGTTCCAAACGTAAACGAAATCATGGAAGAATACACTGAGAGTGAGGAAGAAACAGTTCAAGTCACTTAGGCAAAAACATGGCAAGGTGAAGAAAGGGTTGAAGTAAGCGTAGAACCTGAGCAGTTGTTTGCCATTTTATATATAGACTAAAAACCCCTCAAATTAACATAATTACAAGAGCCTTTACACTTCTCTTGCATCCATGTCACTTTGGATAAATTTGCTTGATAAAATAACTTTTTCTTTATGTTCATGATTTAAAAATAAGGGTCAAGTCTATGACACTGCAAGTGCACAAACATAGAAGTAGTAAAATCTGAATGTAAATCCAGGTATCATTCCCACAAAGATTGGCAACGAATTAAAGATCAACTACCCCAACTACTAAAATTCCATACTATTTGGACTAAGAACACATAGTGAAAGTTTGATCTAAACAACAAAAATTAAAGATCCTAGACTATTGAATATTATCAAACTAAGATAAAATAAAAATAAATGAATAAAAATAAATTGTAACTAAAAGAATGGACTGAATCAGTTTCCTGTGAGAAACGAAAACTATCAATGAAATACAATGAAACAGTCAATTCCAACACTATAGTACATTGCTCTGTTATGTGAATGGATCTGGATTTGTCCAAGATTTCCTAATTGTTGGAATTGGATTTCTCCATATTCACCAGTTGGATACCCTTGCTTCTCTCGAAGACAAAATCAAACCAGCTACCTATATTCCAAATCCTTTTGCAAGATTTGGGTATTTTTCTTTCTCAATACTTCACACCCATTTCCTGTTGATAGCAGACCTTTTGCATTCCCTTCTTAGGATTTTCGCAAAGTTTCTACCACTTAATTGGTGGCTCAACCTCCAGATCTATGGGTTCGTCCCTTTCCCTTGATTAGATCTCGTGCAACACGGTTATTAGGAACTTACCTTGGGATATGTGAACTCTGATTATTTATATTGTTAAATACACCCTCCAAACTTCAATTATGAGCGAATGGGGAATTTATCGTAAATGAACTCGTAGCTCAAATTGCTCATCACTGTGTAGTCGAGCATACCTGTAAAAGAATTTTTCTCATCTCTCAAAGAACTACCAGAAATGCGTGAGAGGTTCTGAATCAGAGCAAGATAAATTCCCTCAACTGGTATTCGGTACTACCATTAGGAACTTATCAATTCAAAAACGACACCAAATAAGTAAAACCGAACCCAAATTAGTTCTCCATATTTGTGAAGGAAAGACTGTAACTAAATGTAAATCAACTAATGTAGTCAAGGCCCAATTACTCGTATCGCGAATTAAGAAATGGAGCACCGATCACGTACAACCACTGTAATTGCAATAAAACTGAGAAGAAATGAATTCCATAAATTTTTCTACATTTCATAAATTTTAAGGCAGTAATTCTAAGAAAAATAACATAAATGAAATTTTAGCTCCACTCGTCAATGCACAGTTCGTAGATTCAAATCCAGAAAAGAAATAAACTAAAAATAAAAATAAACAAAAGAAATAAAAATCTAGTCTAAACTATAGAATGAAGTCCTCTCCTTTCCCCTTTTTCTGGGTAGTGAAGACGGAAGCTTACTTTACTATTCTAACACTGTCTATTTATACTGTCAAAAAGAGTTGGGCCGAATCCCCAAAAAGTTCAAGGTGGAATTTCCAAAGAAAGCCCAACTCATTGTCCTATGTCACGACCTTAAGTTGATGTCGCGACATGGATTTCCCTTGGTTGCTCTTGTTCAGTCGCGACTTCATTACTTCTGTTGCAACCAGATTCCTTGCTGGTGTATGGATTAATGGTTGCTACATCGTTTGTAGTCGCGACCTTATTTGCTCAGTGTTTCTCCAAAGTTGATGTCACGACCACGATTTCATGTCGTGACATCATTGTCTTTCTCTTCTTCTGGTTTCTGAGTTGCGCCCTCAATTTGTAAGTTGCGACCACCTTTTTGTTTGTAGGATGAATTCATGTTGTGACTTTCTTTTTCTGGTCGCGATTGTGTTGATCTTCTGCCTTCACATGTTTCAATTTTATGTCGCGAATTTTTTATATCAATGACCCTTTGCTGCCCATTTCTATTCTTTTGGTCGCAACCTCAGTTCTTTGTTGCAACCAATTTCCTCCTTCCAATCTGTATTCCAGGTCGCGACCTCAAGGTGATGTTGCGACCACATGTTGCTCTTTTTCTGGTTGCTTGTAGTATCAATTGCTCAAAAGTAGTTACGACCTTGATTTCTTCTACTCAGCTCTTCTTCAGGTCGCGACATCGTTTCTGATCCTCTATTAGTAAATGGTCGCAACTTTAGTTCTTGGCAAGGGCTTCGGTTTGGCTTCAAAAGTTACATCTCCTTTTCAACCTCTATTTTGGCTGTAAACTTTATTCCTCGCGTGGAGACCTCAGCCTTGCTTTACGTCATGACTTCAAATGGTTTTCATTTAAAAACTAGTTGCAATCCCATTTACTTGCAAAGACCTCTCTTGTGGTTTCATGGATGGATCCTCGTCATGACATCAGAGTGATGCTGCGACCTCGCCATACCCATTAGCCGCGAAGACGAGTGGTGTCGCGACATGAAGATTCTTCTTTTGAATATTTCCTTTAGTCTCAACCACATTTCCTTTGTCGCAACCTCTTTCTTTAGTTGCCTTGGCCATCCTAGTCGCAACCTCTTTCTTCAAGTCACGACTTCATTTGTTAAGGTCTTCTATTTCTTCCTCTAAGTTGATTTTGGTGATGTCGTGACTTGAAAATGACATACAACTAAGCTTCCTGTTGCGACTTCGACTTTCAGTCAGTGACTTGAATTCTGCTCGTAGCCGGTCTCTTTCCCGGGTTTTTTTTTTGCCGAGATTTTAGCTGCCTTCGTATTTCCTTTCCTACAAAATTAAATTTGAGTAAAATATCCACATTTCGCATACAAATCAGCTTATTCAGAATATGCTCAAAAATGTATTGTAATCTAATGAGTTTTTGGACTCATCAATTCCCCCAAACTTAAAATTTTGCTTGTCCCCAAGCAAAGAAGAGAGAATTGTTTGTCCTCAAACAAATAAGCTTACAAAATTTTAAAGACATTTTTCTTATTTCATACCACAGTCTTTCTTATTCCACCTTCTAACTTGAAACAAGAGATACCAGCATCATTTGAAATTTCATTTTCGATTCAAGAATAAGAAATGATATACTTCTGTCACAAATTCCTTGATGAAATAATGTATTTGAACAGTATATTCAAAAAGTCTTGTTCTGTGTGTGTGTGTGCAAGTGTGTCTTCAATCCTTTTCTATATCTTCATGTTGAATTTAGTTAATCTTACGAGTTTTCTTAGACTGCTGGTCAAAGTCCCATAGGTTTTGTTTTTCATATTGATTCACTAATGTAGGTAAATTCAACCTTCAAGATCAATGAGGTCTTTCGTGCTTGTAATGTCGGGCTTAGGTAATTGGGGTAGATAATGGGAAAATTTAATTGTAAATCACCCGCCTAATCTTTCTTTGCACTTGTCAGCTTCACTTTCACCATTTTTCTTCTTTGTACTTGTTGATTCTCCTCATTCTTGGCCTGATTCATCTTTTTAAATTCCATTTATGGAATTTTAATTTCCATATGCACTTTATTCAGGCCAGTTCTTTTTTTTTTTTTTTGAACTCTTTTGCTTCTGTTTTTCTAAGGTTGTGAATAGTGCAATGTTTTTTCTTCTTAGGCTTTCTATCACTCTTAGAGAACTTTGGGCTAGCAACTCCCATACCAGTTGGTATTAGGGTACTAAGCGTTAAAACACCCCTATGAGCTTAATTGTTAAAGGGAAATAGGCCACAAGACAAAACTTATTCCCTTTTTCATTAATTCCTGCTTCTTTACTTCTTCACCTCATACCTCCTAACATTTGGAAATATTTTTCCCCCAAACTTGTTTCTTCCTTTATAGTAGAATTTTTCTGTACTGGAAACTGGATAATTTGGGCTCTTTGCTGTAGAATTATTGCAAGGAAGGGAATTTTGGTTTTCAGTTGTTGTTTATTGAAGAAATAAGGCCTATTCGCTCAAATTAAGGAACTAGAGGATATGTTTTAAAGATATATCGAGATGGCCTCAATCACTTCATATTATTTACTCAAGATTTCGCTAATTAATAATCTAAACAAGTTCTAGGATCATAATTCTCAATCCTAAATTTCCCAGAAGATGTTCCTAATTCCTCTCAAAGTTTCATGAGTTTTGTTGATCAAGTGTATTATTTTTTCAAGACTTGTACTTATTCACTGTCTATTTACACTATTTCAACCAAGTACTTTGTTCTATCACCAATAACCATTTTTCCAAATTTTTCAATCTAAACTGAATTTAAACAATGCAGGTTGCAACTCCTAATTTCCAGTTTACTAATCTAATCCCTTATTTTTCCTGCAATTTTTGTTCTTGGGAAAGAACAGAATTGTTTATTTGATCCTTGTATAGACAAGGTACTCATTCTTTTCATGCTAAACAGAAAATGACACAAACACAAAATTCAGTATATCAATTCATGTACTCAAAAACAACTAATTTGTAAGTCAACAAGAATTTTATTCAAATATCAAAACATTTTGATATTGTACAATCTGCTTTCCTTACAAATAAGACTATAACTAAATTAGGAAAACTCTTTATTTCTTGATCTAAAACCCTATATCTTCCTGGTTTATTTGGTTCTTCAGACCTTGAACTTGCGCCGGAGTGATTCGGCTGTTAACAAGGTTGTTCAACAAATTGGGGCCCTTCCTTCCCTTTTCTTTGGAGCTTCTCTGGATGATGGGTTCTAATTAACCCTTCTTCCAATTCCCTTCCCATCATCCACTCTCTTGATTACACATCGTTTTATGGAATAATGAATGGAATTGGTTTGTTTTCCGACTCCATTCATTCCATAAGCTCTGTGTTTGCATCCTAGGAACTCTTCTCTTTCTCTCATTCTCCTTTCTCTTCATTTTCTTTGTTTCTTTTTCCCTTGTTTTCTCATCCCTTTATAGTGATTTTGCGTCTCTTGGGAACTTCAAGGCTCTTTATACTTTCTTTAAATTTTCGATGAATGAATTAAATGAAGTTCCTTGGATTTATGCTTATTTTATATTTCCAATAGATGTTTTGGGAATTTGATGAGCAAATTTTTTATCGTTTTTTCCTTGAAGTTATTAAATTCCCTCGAATTATTCCCTTTGAAACTTAGCAGCCTAAACTAATTCGTTTAATCAAGACATCGGTTTCTATTTCTGCATTAATAACAATTTATTTTAGAGGTTCTGAATGAATGATGCAGAATTTAAAGGGTTAAGATGAATTGAAACTGTCTTGAAATTGGAATGGAACTTGAACTCAATTTATTTCATGTCATCAAATTTTTAAGCCTTTTTATTGACGATTTTATTTTTAAGGAATCCTATTTTTAATGCTGGAATACCAAAAATGAAAGGTTTATTTTATTGAGTTTTGGACTTTTGGTCGCAACATAAAGATTTTTGTTGCAACCTGAAATGTGGTCACAACAGGGAACTTTGATGTCACGACTTTCTTTTCTACTTTATTGTTTTCATATCCAACATTTCGTCAGAATTGATTAGTGTTATGTAATTCGTAAAATTTTTAAGTCTTCATGAACAGTTAAATTCACAGCAATTGCAATTTATTCAAACCCAATCAAGGCAAATACAACTCAATTCATCTTCATCATGCTAATATTCAACAAAATCATCCACTATGCATCATATTCAAAATTAAGCACCAGAACAAAATACAATTCCCCCAAACTATCAATCATGCCATATCAAAGACAAAATTTAAATAAAATCAAGAAGATTATTCTACCCCGTTTGTCTCTTATGCCGATTGAAGTTTGATTGCAGATGCTCTCCCTCTTGCAAATCTTTCATTGTCCTGCAAAACTAACAAAAATATTTACCTACTCTTCCATCAAATATGAATCAAATTACACAAAGCTATTAGAAATTTAAACACAAAAATTATAAAACTATAACAAGAAAAACTTAAAATAAACCGATGTGGATTGCCTCAGCCAAAGTCGCTTCAATTTTTAGTCTTTAGTTGACTTGTTGTCGCCATTGTTCGCTTTCTTCAAATTTTTCTCATTCGTAACTACACAACTATTTTTCCACCGCTTTCTCCCAAGGTAAGGCTTTAATCTCCACCATTAACTCTCACTCTCATGATCGATTTTTGGTTCTAAGTGTCACCGCTCCCCCAAATTGTGTGCTTGATACCACTCGTATATGGTCCACTCCATTTGATTTAAGCTCGAAAGAGTCTTAGTCCGAGTTGAATAATTGTGACTGACCTCCCGCCTTGAATTCTCAAAATTTTTTTTATCATGCCATTTTTTTGTTTTATCTTTGTAGATTACGGCACTATCATAGACTTCATTCCTCTAATCTTCCAATTCATTTAGCTGGAGTAGCCTCTCTTCTTTAGCAGCCTTGAAATCAAAATTTAGCTTCTTGATGACCCACATAATTTTATATTCTAGCTCAAGAGGTAGATGACAATGTTTTCAAAAGACAAGTCTGTATGGGGACATTCCAATGGAAGTTTTAAAAGCAGTTCTGTATGCCCAGAGTGCATCATCAAGCTTCAAAGACCAATCTTTTCTACTAGAACGTACAGTCTTTTCAAGAATTTTCTTTATCTCCCTGTTGGAAACATCAGCCTCTCGCTCCATTTGTTTCCTGAGGGTGATATGCCAAGCCTATAATGTGTTTGATACCATATCTCGGCCATGAGTTTGTCAAACACCTTTCGGCAAATGGTTCTCTCCATCACCGATTATGGTTCCTGGTGTCCCAAATCTGTTGAGAATATTTTTTGTAAAATCCCACAATCGTATTAGCATCATTCTTGGGACAAGCCGTCGCCTGAACCCATTTTGATGCTAATCCACAAACTTAGAGTATGTATATATTTCCAACTGGTTTGAAAAGGCCCCATAAAATCCATTCCCCATACATCAAACAATTGCACCACCAGATATTCTGCATGGGTACACATGCCTGGTCGATATTTCCCATTCTCGCATTGATCACATAACTTCACCCATTCAAAACAATCCTTAAAAATAGTAGGCCAATAAAATCCTGACTAGAGAATTTTGTGGGTCGCTTTATCTCCCGCAAATGTCCATATGGTGATGGCGAATATTCTTGCAAACTGCTTGCTCACCTCTCCGGTACACATCTCCTTATAATCGATCAGCTTCTTTCTTAACAATACCGGTCATCCTGTGATGTAGTACTCTTCTACTCGGCCTCCCTTAGCTTTTCTTCATCGGGTGTTAGTAATTCGATGGCATAATTCCACAAGCCAAGAAGTTCATAATATCAAGATACCAAGGTAATTGGTTGACAGCTGGAATAACCGCCATCCGAAAATTCTCTCGCTTATTTCTCTTTCTTTTTTGTACAACAGTTTTCTACTAATAAAGTGATTAGCTATCACATTGTCAACCTTTCTTGTCTTTATTTCTAAATAAAATTCCTTTAATAACAATACCCAATTCGATCGCTGATTTGCTTCCTTTTCTTGCCATTGATACTTAAATACGTACGATCAAAGTATATTAACATGGGACCCTAAAATGTACGGCCTAAATTTTCACATGCAACATTTATTGTCAAGATCTTCTTTCAAAAGAGGTAGAGTAATTTTCCTGAGCTTTGTTGAAGGTTTTGCTAGCATAATATATTGCCTTGAACACTTTATCACTCGTCTAACATAGCCCATTGTAAAATCACCGTACTGGGCTACTACGTAGATTTCAAATTTTGTTCCAATCTGCTACTTTGGTAAAATGGATATGGGGCTTCTGAACTAGTCTAGATTTGATTTCTTCAAAAGCATTCTGGTGCTTCATCAAATAGAACTTTAAAAATCTTTCTTAAAGAATTCATAGTGGTCTAGTAATTTTTAAGAAATTTGATAAATCTTCTGTAAAATCCAGCATGTCCTAAGAAACTTCTAATTCCCTTTACTGTAGTGGGTGGTATTAAATTTCTTATAATTGAAACTTTTGCTTGGTCTACCTCTAGCCCTGCTGCAGAAATCATGTGCCCAAGACAATTCCTTCTGTAACCATAAAATGGCATTTTTCCCAATTTAGAGCTAGATTCTTGTCCTTGCACCTTTGAAGTATTGTCCCCAAGTTATGCAGCACTCTGCTCAAAATCGGATTCATACAATCGTAAAAATCATCCATGAAGATCTCCATAACTTCTTCTGCTAAATCAGAAAAAATAGACATCATGTATCTTTGGAAGGTACCAGGAGCATTACACAAACCAAATGGCATTCTCCTAAAAGAAAAAGTACCAAATGGGCATGCAAAAGTGGTTTTCTCCTGATCCTCATGTGCAATGGAAATTTGGTTACATCCAGAGTATCCATCAAGAAAATAAAAGTGAGGGTGTCCTGCCAATCTATCCAGCATCTGACCAATGAAAGAAAGGGGAAATGATCCTTTCTTGTTGCAATATTTAGTTTTTTGTAGTCAATACACACCCTCCATCCTGTCACAGTTCTTGTAGGAACTCCCCATTTTCATTTCTCGAGACATAATAATCCACCTTCTGGGAACTACATGCACTGGGCTCACCCAAGAACTATCTGATAGCATACATAAACCTCGCATTTAACCATTTCAGTAACTTATTTTCTAACAACTTCTTTCATCACTCTGGTTCAAATTCTCCTTGATGCTCACTAGAAGTTTTTGTGATTATCATTCAGCAATATTTTCAGGCATGCAATGGACGGGCTGACACTTCAGATCCTCAACTGACCAAGCAATAGCTTCCTTGTATTTTCTCAGAATTTCCAGCAACTTATGTTCTTCAACTTTAGTCAATGCAGCTGATATGATGACTGGTTTTCTTTTTTTGGTTCTAAGAACTCATATTTCAAATGACTGGCAATTTCTTTCAATGTTAACCCTTCGTACTAGTTTCCCTCGCTCATTAGTTTTCTATTTCTCGGGTCGTATACTTCCTCTTTACTGCTTTTCTACTAGGACTGCTTTGTTAAAAATTCAAGGCGTGATTTCACAATCAAGACTCTCAAGATACTCAAAATTCATCTCAATTTCATTTGATATAGAATGTCAAGAATTCAATAATTCAATTCAACATTGAGAAGACTATTGTTTTCTACAGCCATACAACTTTTTGCATCTACATCAGGATGTTCCAAACTCCTATTAAGATTAAAGTGTACTGCTTCATTCTCCACCCTTAGTGTCAGTTCACCTTTTGTACATCTATCAAGGAAGCTCCAGTTGCTAAGAAAGGTCTTCCTAGAAGCAAAGGAACTTGGGTATCTTTCTCTATCTTCATGATAACAAAATCCACTGGGAAGATGAATTTCCCAACCTTGACAAGTACATCCTCAAGAATACCTTCTGGTTGTGCCATTGATATGTCAGCCATTTGCAATGTAATTACTGTTGGGGTAAGTTCTCCCAAACTAAGTCTCTGCACAATCGATAGAGGCACAATTTGAGACCGGGTACCCGTAAACTCATAAAGCCTTCGTGATTCATATTTCTATGGGAGCGTGGAATGGTGAACCGCTAAGGTCCTTCATTTTTGTTGGGAGCTTTTGTTGGATAATTGTACTGCAGGTAGTAGTCAAGTTCACTATTCCCTCCTCATCTATCTTTCTTTCTTTGCTCTCAAGATCTTTTCGTAAATTTTGCATAAATTTAAGTATTTGGTTGATTACTCCTGCAATGGATATTGATTTATTTTCATGAAAATGTCTAAGAATCTAGAAACTCGCTTCTTCCCTCGCTCTCTCAAGCCTATGTGGAAATGACACCGTAGGTGTATGTCGGGTACCCTTCCTTCTGCTTTTTCGCTCATTACTTCCTTCAGTTGTTCAATCTATGGGCCTTTCTCTCCTTCCTTTCACTTCTTCGTTTCGCCTTTACTCTCTTCTTTCCTTTCTTTCTTTCTGTTGTTGCTCAAATCCTTCCCACTTCTTAACTGAATTTCCATGCAGTCTTTTGGATTCTTCTGAGTGTCACTAAGGAATGTACCCTGTTCGATTCGAATATTCAGTGGTCACTTACTGCGGTTCCAAGTTTTTCAACGAGGCACTTGTATTTTTATGAAACACTTGAGTATCAGACTTGAAAGCTTCCAAGTCAGACAGTTTCTATCCATGGAAGTGTAATAGCCTCTTGTTGTCCCCCATCAACTACAACATTTGTTCTTCAAATGGTTGAGTCCTCCTTTGACCTGATTTTCATTCCTACCTTCACCCCCTTGATGCTACCGCCGGAACCCGGCACGCCGATATCCCCCTGAGGATTCCGTCCATGCCTCGGGCCTTGTAGTCTCTCTCCACCATATGAGAAATTCTCATGGTTCCTCAATGTTGGACCGTAATGGGTGTGTTAGATTTGGCTTGAAATGGTAATTTCTTGTCACATTCACGATTTAACCTCTCAAAGACCATAAGAATCTTCTTCCTCATAAGACCAAGACTTCTTCTCATATGTGCCTTCTTCTTTCCTTAATCGCTCTTATGTCATGAGCAAAGGTGCATTTTCCTTTCCCCGTTTGTCCATCCTATGCATGATGGCATCTTAACTTTGCCTCCATGGTCACATTCACTACCCCATGATCCTCTTTCCTCCTCGTTTATATTTCCTTGAAACTGCTATGAGCCACATTGCATTTGGCCAGGTCTTCTATCAGATCTCAAGCCTCTTCAAAGACTTTTCGCTTGAATGCTCCACAAAGATGAAGCATCGGGAGCACGCCTTAAAGGTATCATTTAAGGCATGATACACTATATCCATCCGTGCTTTTAAATCACCCCATGAATGTGACACCTCTTCGCAACTCAATATCATCTCCTGTGCTATATATAGGCTCTCATCTTCCCCCTTTGTTGGAACACTATTATTCTCTTCTTCTATGTGAGATGGGGTAAAGAACTCCGCCTAAGTTTGCTTCTGGTACTACCTCTTCCTAAGTATCAACTGAATCATATGGTAATGATTCATACCATGTGGCTGCTATATCTCGTAAGGAGAATGGGAAGAGATGCAGCTTTATCACCTCTGGCCTTACACCATTCAGCTTCACTGTATTTGCCATCCTGAGAAATCTACCTGTGTGCTCAAGCTTAGGTCTCTGTAAGTGACCAAAGGAACTAATGTCACGCATCCATTGTTATCACAAAGTCGGTTTTAGTTCTGGTTATTTGCATCCACGTAGGGTCAGTCTGATCGCGTAATATTCTTCCTGAATGATAGACCTTCATAAATCCTCAATTGTGTTAGTAATAAAGAGGCCTCTCCTGGCTGTCGGGTCCCGTCCTCCTGGTCTGGTCATGTTCTATCCGCCATAGTCAAGGCTTACTCTTTAGTCTCTTCTTAAGCTTCTAGTGTTCTTTCGATTCAGTTGTCCTGCAAAACAGGTCACTCGCTTCCTATGCATTAAAGGTCTTCCTGAAATTAAAACATACTCAGATTAATAGGATTAGTCAAACTAAACAAAATATTTTCAACATGGTTTGTTAAAGATCAGTTGTTGATATAGCCACTGCTTAAAAAGTTATTTTTATTTTTTTCTTTTTAAAATGTCCAAATTAGCACTTCCCTATTTTGTTAGAATATTGATCTATTTAATTCTTTCAATCCCCGGCAACGGCGCCATAAAAAACTTGTTTGCCTTTTTCTATATAGACTAAAAACCCCTCAAATTAACATAATTACAAGAGCCTTACACTTCTCTTGCATCCATGTCACTTTGGATAAATTTGCTTGATAAAATAACTTTTTCTTTATGTTCATGATTTAAAAATAAGGGTCAAGTCTATGACATTTCAAGTGCACATGTCATAGAAGTAGTAAAATCTGAATGTAAGTCCAGGTATCATTCCCACAGAGATTGGCAACGAATTAAAGATCAACTACCCCAACTACTAAAATTCCATACTATTTGGACTAAGAACACATAGTGAAGGTTTGATCTAAACAACCAAAATTAAAGATCCTAGACTATTGAATATTATCAAACTAAGATAAAATAAAAAGAAATGAATAAAAATAAATTGTAACTTAAAGAATGGATCAATCTGGCTCGTGTATAAATGAAAAACTATCAATGAAATACATGAAACGGCCAATTCCAAAGACTATAGTACATCACTGCTACAGATGGATTCGATTTGTCCAAAGATTTTGTAAATGTTGGAATTGATTTCCATACATTCACTGGTTGGATACCCCTGTTTCTCCCTCAAGACAAGATCAAAACCAAACACCAGATTCCAAATCCTCTTGCAAGATCCTCTTCGTATTTTCTTTCTCAATACTACACCCCATTTCCCTGCTGACAATGCACCTTGCAGATTTCCTTCTCAGGATTTTCGCAAAGTTTCTACCACTTAATTGGTGGCTCAACCTCCAGATCTATGGGTTCGTCCCTTTCCCTTGATTAGATCTCAACTAACACGGGGTTAGGAACTTACCTTTAGATTAAAGTGAACTCTTGGTTTATTTGGTATTGTTAAATACACCTCCAAACTTCAATTATGACCGAATTGGGATTTATCTGAACTCTAAGAGCCTGCGCCAGCTCATCAATGGTAGTCGAGCATACCTTAAAGAATTTTCTTAGCTCGGAATCTCCGTCTGTCACGAGGGCATCCTCGAAATCGAACAAGTGATCAATCTCAACCGTATTCGATACTACCATTGGGAACTTATCAATTCAAAAATGACACCAGATAAGTAAAATCGAACCCGAATTAGTTCTCTATATTTGTGCAGGAAAGACTGTAACTAAATGTAAATCAAATCCAACAGAGCTGCGCTCCGATTACTGCATTGCGAGTTAAGAAATGGAGCACCGATCAAGTACAACCACTGTAATTGCAATAAAACTGATAATAAATGAATTCCAGAAATTTGTCTATATTTCATAAATTTTCAAGAAGTAATTCTAAGAAAAATAATAGAAATGAAATTTTAGCTCCACTCGTCTCTGCATAGTTCGCAACTAAATCAAGAAAAGAAATAAACTAAAAATAAAAATAAAGAAAAGAAACAAAAATCTATTCTAAACTATACACTGAAGTCCTCTCCTTTCCCCTTTTTCTGGGTAGTGAAGACGGAAGCTTACTTTACTATTCTAACATTGTCTATTGATACTGTCAAAAAGAGTTAAGCCGAATCCCCAAAAAGTTCCAAGTGGAATTTCCAAAGAAAGCCTAAACCATCAAGCCCCATTCCCTCGCGACCAAGTTGATGTCGCGACATGGATTTCCTCAAGGTTTTGTTCACACTGCCACGCCCGATTCCCTGGCCCGACCTGGACATGAACCGAACCGGCTTCGCACGAAACCATATACCGACTTCTACTTTTTTTTTTTTTATATACAAACAATATTTTTCATATCCGAACTTATATTCGTGGTGTACAAATGATTTTATGAATCCAACAATCATTTACATTTAAGAATGGTTCACCACCGGAATGGTATCCATTAAAAATTATACATATTTACTAAGTCCCATTTCGATACAAATACATACTCTATACATATCTAATACAAAACATCGAGATTGCGAACAGTTGGCCGGTGAGCACCTATCTCCGAGATGGCTGCACGCCGGTGTGGAATGTCCCGTCCCTCTTTTATCTCCTCTTCAAGATCTTACACGGATTGAACACTCCAAAAGTGTTTTTTTACGCTTAGTGGGAACATATAGACAAGAACGACTAACACACACCGCGTCACCGTCCTTTTACATTTACTAATACTTATGCATATAACGGCCCACCTCGTGTGACTTCTAACTCATATCATATTATACATGTAGATTTTATCCTTTTTAGATTCCATATCTTTTTCCTTGTTCATATTACTTCCCTGTGTCATGTATTTTACAGGTTGTAACTCATATTATGATAGATCAAATCATATTCAAAGTAAACTTATACGTATACAATGGCAATCTCGTAAATAAATCAAATCATATCACTTCATACAGTTCAAATCAAACTAATACCAATACATATTAGACTCTTATCGCTATCACTACTGCCATTAATCAACTCCCTTTAGAAATTACATTTCGTGATTCGGGATGCCCAAGTAAACTTTTGTTTTCGTTTATTACTTTTCATTTTCAAAGTGTCGCGACCCAACTCTACTTGACCCGAGACATGGATCCAAGCGGGAGCCCGGTTTACTCCGACGTTTCCAATCAAAACATTTATTTCATCTTATTAAATTTTTCGTATGTCGCGACCCGAATCCCCGATTCGACCGAATGGCATCCAAGCCGGGAGCCCTAGCTTACTCGACATTTTCAATTATCTTTCCAAAACATTTGTTTATGTTATTCTATTTAAGACCTTTTAATTAATCGAAAAACACTTTTCTGCAATCCCATAAACACACATATAATTTCAAAAGACCCTAACATTCACATTCAACAAAAAATGCATTTACAAAACGATGCCTTTTACTTCATGTCCGTAATGTAAAAGATACTTAAACAATACAGTTTTCAATACCATCGTTTTTCCCTTTTTCGGTTTGTGATTCCACATATAACTATAGAATTCGACATCCATGACGCATTCAACAGAATCCCGCCGGGCCATGGTCATTCAAGAGTAATGTGATTTCAAGATTCAATTATTGACTGCCTCACATATTGCCATAGAAGCTTCATTCACGACATATTCGGGCTATGAATCCAGCCCCGTCTGGTCATTCATTAGCAATGTGATTTGCATTCAATTATTACCGCTCACATATGGCTATAGAAGTTTACATTCACGATGATTTCCGCTTGGTGAATCCTGGCCCATTCGTCATTCATTAGCAATGCGGATTTCTGCATTCAATTATTACCGTCTTCATTGGCTATAAGTTTACATTCACGATGTATTCGCCGTGAATCTCTACCTCATGTCATTCATTAGCAATGTGATTTCGTATTAGACAATACGGTTACCTTCATGGACGACCATTGCGAATCCCGCCATGTCGGGTCATTCAATGATACATTTCAAATCAATTTACTTTTATGCAAAGAATTTCTCTTATCGTCTGAAATACATGCACATGCATACGCAGGATGCAGAGCATTTCGAATAACAATCATTCAAACCAATATATATATACATATATATATTTCACAATTAATATTCATAACCGATCGCTAATCACATTTCAATTTAATATCACCTTCAAATATTATCTTTTCAAAGATATACGAATCTATGTACATATTTCATATGCTCATTTACATATTCATTCACGTATACTCATTCATATACTCCATTTACTTATACTCGTTTCATTTGTTAATATTTTCTGGGTTATATGATAATAATCATATAATACTTAACCACATTATGTGTTCATGATATATTTCCTCTCATGTTCAATCATGTTTCAATTGCTTATTTTCATTTTCCATAATCATTTTCATGTTTCATGAACACTTTTACATTTTTCATTTTCTACTTTTTCCTTGTTTCATGCCTATTACATATGGCACTTCATATCTCTTGTGAAGTATTATGATGTCAATGGAATCATACCTCATTCATATTTTATTCCTCTATGAATCTACTTTACTTAGGAAGTGGAATCAAACCAATCGGATCATCCAAACTAAAGTTATGGCATTTTCATGCCAAACTAGTCGGTTTACCCAGATTACACTAGAACAGTTTGTATTACTAATTTTCCGGGGTTCTTAACTTTATATATTTGACACAAGGTCTTTGTACCATTTAAATCTAAGGTGCTATGGCCCTATTCCAATTGAATCACCCACCCGGAGCACTGAATCTCAAGTTACGTCCGAAACAACCCGACTATTTCTATGTTCAAAGCTGGAACCAGAATTTGCCTGCATATGGTCCCACTTTGAGTGAATTTTAGGCCTCTTAGGATCAGAATTTGAAGATTCCAATTCTTAATTTTGCTCTCCTCGGAAGCCTATTTTACGAGCCACTGGTTCACTCAAATCGGATAAGAAAAAATGATAGCTTGGCGGCCAAAATACAAAAACTGGTCGAAACAGAAAAACTGTAATAGGTTCTACCGGTAGACTTAAGTTCTACCGTGACTTGGCCAAAATGACCAGAATCGAGTTCCCACCGTAGACTTAACTCCTACCGGTAGGACTCTCCGAAAAGTGCCCAGAATGTGTGTTTTCTCACATTTTTCCTTCACTTTAATCCATGGATCACTCCCACACTTCCTACACACCTCAAAACCATTCCAATTCACCTTGGAATCTCTTTTCTATTCAATTCATCTTTCATTTCTTATCTTCTTTCAAAGACCTATTATGAATTTCTTCAAAAACCATTCTAATATGGTCTTAACCCACACACATACCAAATAATAATAAATTTATTAGGGTTTGTTCTAACTCAACCCTTTTTCTTGCAATTAAAATCAGAATCCAACCTCAAAGGGAGGATTCCATGTTTTTCTTTGTACTACGAGTTTTGTTAACCCTAATTCCAATACATCTTTGGTTAGATGAAATCCTAACAAACCCTAGGTTTGGGTACAACAAATAACCATTAACCAAACAAAACCAAGGATCCATACTCAAGGTTAGTAGTTCCATACCTTTTTGGAGCTTGGATTTGCTTGATCTTGGCTCCTCCCTCTTCTTCCTCTTCCTCTTTTTCTCTTCTTGCTCTTCTTCCCTCTCTCTCTACGGTTCTCCCTCAAATGAGACCTAATTTTGGTCTTTAAAACATGGATTTCTTAAGGCCATGTTCGTCTCCAAATAAAACCTACTTGACTTTAACTTTCTTATTTGCACTAAACCCTTAATTAATCTGAACTTCACTCACCTTTCTCTCATTCCACACCAACATGATAACCCATGGATTGAATATCAAGGTATATAACTTATCAACTCTATTTATAATCCCACCATTTGTATTCTCCTCTATTTAATTTGTCCCCATGGCAACAACAATTTACCCTTATCTCTAATCAATTCCATCTCCCGCTACTTCCACAGCACTTAATGGACTATAATATAACTTAAATGTGTCCAAAATAGGTGGTATTTGATGTTAAGGTACCACAATTTCATCATCCGTTAACCTGATCCTCGTCACTGATGATAGTTTGTAACACACTTTTGTATCACAATACCTTGAACAATATCGAGATTGTGATACTTCATCATGGCTCTACGCCGCGGACACTCATCACTTCTTCTTCCATTTCCACGCAACTTCAACTCAAGCCACACCAATTCTTTCCCGCTGAGATGACCACGTCATACTTCTTTCTCAGCGCATTGAGTCGATCTTCTCGTCTACAAATGATACTCATGGTCGCACTTCATAATATGACGTGCCATCTTTCGTTTCTACTATTTATTCTTTCCGTGGCCAAACCGCTTTGCTGTAAACCAATTTCCTTCCCATCGATTCTGTGCCAACCCGGGCGTGATGTCGCGGCCTGTATTAAGCAGCCCTTTTAATACTAGTCCCTGACTGTCAAAACATGAAGCGCAATTCGATTCTTCGTCATCTTTTTCTTTAGGGTCGACTCAATGAGTGGTCGCGATATCGCGATATTAGTAAATGGTCGCAACCTCACCCACATGCACTGCTTCGGCCTTCCTGTGCCAGCACTCCTTCAACTTCATTTTTATTGAACCCAATCTCAGGACCTCCGCTCTTACTTTACATCACACCAACAAGGGCCACACCTCAAATGGTTTTCATTAAAAATCTGAAGGTAATCCCGTCATCTGAGCATCTCTCAGGGTTTCATTGATGTACCGCCGCGACATCGAGTGATGTCGTGACTTCGCTTATATTCCATTGCGTGACATCGAGTGCGTCACGATATGAAGATTCTTTGAATATTTTCATAGTCCTCGACCACATTTCCTTTGTCGCAACCTCTTTCTCGGTTGCCTCGTCATCTCGTCGCAACCTCTTCTTCAAGTCAACATCAATTGTTAAGGTCTCTTATTTCTTCCTCTAAGTTGATTTTTGGTGATGTCGTGACTTGAAATGACCATAAACTGCTTCCCGTCAGGGTCTGCAATTTCGCTTTCAACTTCAATTGGCCAGAGGGTCGGTCTCTTCAGTTTTTTTTAATAGGATTTTAAATATTCGCCGTATTTTCCTGCAAAATTAAATTTCAGTAAAATATCCACATTTCTGCATACAAATCAACAATTATCTTGTAATATGCTTAGAAGAATGGATTAAAAATCTAATGAGTTTTTGAACTCATCAGCAGCCAATGGAAGAATCGAGAAAGAGGAAGATAGGAGATGAAGAAGCTAGAGCAAAGAGCAGTGGAGAAAAAGTGAGAGACTGGGATTTCTGATATGGCGTATGTTGCTTGGAAGGATAAATTGCAGTACAGAGACTTTATCGGGGAGAGAGGCTTCAGCAAAAGGATTTCTCCATTCCAAGAGATTGTCAAGAGCAAGGGATGGCACCTTTTCTGCGAGCACAAGACTCTTGGGTTCGTAGATGTGGTGAACGAGTTCCATGTCAATATGGTGGGAATGAAGGATAAGGTAGTGTACGTTAAAGGGAAATGGATATCCTTCGGTAGAGAGAAGTTAGACCAAACGTACAATATTTAGGAGAAAAAGAATGGGTTAAAGTTTAAGAAACTACTGAAGGAACCTGACTTCAAGAAGATTGGTAGATTTGTTGACTGATGGCAAGGGAAAGTGGAATGCCACTAGAAAAAACCCACACGAGTCCATCGCTGGTATGGAGCATCGGACGAACCAAAAAGGTGTGGTTTTATTTTTTATGTTCAATCATTCTACCTTGAATGCACCTGTGCACAGTCGGGGAGAAGAAAGTAGTGTTGTTGTATGCCATCCTAAAGGGCTACAAATTTAATGTTGGTAAAATTATAGAAAACTCAATTCTGAGTTATTACAAAGGAGGCTACAAGGGGCTGATTCCACACCCAGCACTGATCTCAAGGCTTTGTTTCTTGGGAGGTGTACAAGGAGACTGGGAGGAAAAGGAAAACTGTCCCAGAACCTCACCGTAGACACTGACAGGAATCACCAAGGGGCCTAAGACAGAGGCAGGGAAAGAGATGGAGAAGCTATGAGAGAAGAAGAAGAAGAACAGGCAGAAATACAGCAGCCACGACCTAAGAGTGAAACTCAAGAGCTCCAACAAAGGCAGAGAATCTTAAGCCCAATTCAAACACTCTCTCCAGATGTGAGACAATCCCATCATGAGCATGCTAAAAGCCTAGAGCCTCAAGGTAACAATGCTGCATTTCTGGAAATGCTGAAAACAATGAGGCAAGAAATGCAAGAAATGGACAAACAGCTGCAAATCCAACTCCAACTGAAAGATCAATATATGGATGCAAAATTTAAAAGAAGGGACCAAAATCTGGAATAAGCCCTAAAATAGAGAGATGAAGAGTGGAAGAGCAGATACAAACTGAGATAACAAGAGCTGAGTTAAGAACTCAAGGCAAGAGAAGAGGCCTTCATCTCATATCAGCTCAGGAGAAATAGTGACCTATAAAAATCATAAAGGAAAGGGAAGATGGCATGGATAAGAACTTGCTGCATAAGGCATATGCTTTTGGGTATCTATACAAGGAACATCAAAAGGAAATAAGAACCCTGATAAAGAAAAGGGACAAGGAAATGGAGGGCAACCTGAACAATAGGGAAAAGTGTTGGACTTAAAGCTTGGATATGATCAACAACAACCTGATTAAGATGTACTCTACCCATGGTGAGTTTGAGGGTACCCTGAACTCTATTGGGCAGAGGCAAAATGAACTGATCAATCAAATGACCCTATCCATGGAGTGGTCTACACTTAACAGAAGCGAAGAAGGCATTAGATCAAGGTAGCCACAAGTCCATATTTATGAGTTCTCACCTTCTTTAGTTGGTTACAAGTTAGACCCAGTGAATCTACCTTCCTCCCGTAGGCAGGAAAGAATAAGAAAATACCTCATCCTGCTCTTCCTTCCCCTTTTCCCTCTATGTACCTAATATCCTATCCTTGAAAAATTCAATAAAATAAAAAAATTATTTGCAAAGCTTGGTGTTCAATCTTATTTTTGCATTTCTTGTTTGTTTTCTTTAAAAAAAATTTTCCTTTGAGTTTAGCAATTTGAAATTGTTGACTTGTGGTAAATAGCTTAGTTTAATAAATGAGAAACCAAATTTTCTAGTTTAAATTGCTAAATAAGCTGTGAATTGTTTGGTGGAGCTGAATTGTTGATGGAATTGAGTTGTTGCTGTGTTAAATTTCTTTGAACTAAATAGTTGATCTAAATGAACATTCTAACTATTAAATAACACGACAACATATCCGAAAACAAAACAAACAATTTGATAGATGCATTGGGGTTGGATGAGGTGAATTGAAAGGGAAAGTTGTAAGGATATTATTAAATGTGTTGAACTTCAAGAATAAGGAAGGTTTTAATAAATTGATGGAGCAATATGACATGTGATCCTATTTTTTAAACAATTCAGTTATTTAAGAATCATGATCAACATTGCACATGGTCAAAAGTATCTTTAAAACAAATTGTGCTCAGGTTAGAGACATCTTCTGGGATCCATAACGGTTAGATCTCCTAATGTCCTATAACTTGTTAGATTATTAGTCAAGGCGAAATCCTAGGCAATACTACTAACAAGAAATGATATAATCCATCCTTGGAAGTTTGAGCCCTTCAAAACCTACATTTATTATATGCATAAGCATACACACTAGTTCCTTATTTGAGCTAAAAGCCAATCTCATCATCAACCAGGAAATGAGAAGCCCAATTCCATCCTTAAACATAATCCTACAGTAAAGAGCCCTTATTTGCCCAGATTGCAAGATAAAATACATCAATGATAGAAAAGGACAAGTTTGGGGGGATTTTATTTTAAGATGTAGAGAAGGATAAAAAGGGTTGAGAAAGAAAACTTCACTGAGATGAGAAGATATAAAGAGAATTAAGAAAAGAAGCTGTGAAAAGAAAAACATCAACGAAGAATGAGTTTTATCTTGTAGCCTTCCTCCCTTAAACAATTAAGTTCTTAGGGGTGTTCAAAACCTAGTACCCTAATGCCAATTGGTATGGGAGTTACTGACCCAAAGTTCGTTAAGGGAGGTAGAAAGCTTAAAAACACAAAACATTGCACCATTCCATAAACCTTGGTAAGGGATGAAAAGTGAAAAAGCTTCTAAGATAAGGAAGATAAGTCATATTCTTAGTGTGGTTAATGAAAAGAGAAAAAGATACCACAATGGAGAACATGCAGAAAGAGGAACAAAACCTGATGGGAAAGTTAGAAACTTGAAATCAAAAGAAATCAAGGATACATAATGAAGGCATGAGTGCTAAGTTGTCAATGAGTCTAGGTAAAATTGAGCCTAAATTGTCCAATTATCTACCCAATTACCCAAGCCACACATTACAAGCCTAAAAGACCTATTTGATCTTGAAGGTGATGATATGCTTACATTAGTGGAGATTAATATGACAAATAAGCATATGGGACTGTAAGAATGAAGGAGAAGTGTGTTAATTGAGTATTATCTCAGAAGATTAACTAATCGAAGTGTTTACACTATATGAATTATTTGTCAGTTTAGTGAACTTAACTGAAAATCTTCCTGATTCTGGATTGGAAACATGTTTAGAAATAATTTTACAACTAACTTATGTTTCCTGCCTAATTGAGGTTTAAACAAAAAAATTTCCTTAAAAATAAAAGCTAAATTGTTTGAGGACAAACAAAATTTTATTTTCTTTACTTGGGGACAAACAAAACTTTTAAGTTTGAGGGAATTTGATGAGTCCTAAACTCATCTATTTTTAATCCATTTTTCTAGCATATTTTTAGCAGTTTAGATATATTTTTAATGCTAAATTATGGAATATTCACCAAATTTGTGTTTTGCAAGTTTTCATTGAAAAAGAGATGATTCTAGCAAGAAAAGAAGAAAAAAGTGGCAAATGCAGGATTCTCTATCGCAACATAGTTTTTTTCTATCACGACAAAATTTCAAGGACACCGGAAGAGTTATTTCATAGCCAGCAACAGTTTGTCGCAACAAAGTCTAGGTAGAATTCAGGGAGGAAGAAGAACTTTGTTGCAACAAAGAGTTTTTCTGTCGCGACATTGCTGAAGAAGAGTGTGAAGAAGACTGTCGCGACACTCTTTACTTTGTTGTGACATTGAGCAAGGAAAATGGCAGTGGAACTTTGTCACGACAATCCTTACTCCATCCCCTTGACATAAAGTGAACATTAATAGATGAGTTACATTTGCTAAAAATAACTCTACTACGACATAAAATGGCAAAGGTATAAACCTGAAGTCGATTCGCGACAAGTGTTTTATGCGACGAGTTTCAACATGAGACCCGACAGGAATAATTTTTGTCGTGACAAAGAAAACTATGTAGTGACAAAACATTCAGAGTTCACAACAAAAAGCAACAGGACTTTGTTGCGAAAAATATTATTTCTACTGCAACTAAAAAAGCATGAGGTTGAGGTGAACTCGATTCAGCGACAAGAGGAAATCTGCAATCGTGAAGTTCTTGATGTCTGAAGGGCGACAAAGAAATTCAAGTTGTGACATAATGAATAATTGAAGACAAAATCTCTATCATGACAAAGAAGTTTTCTGTTACGACAATAAAAAAGCTGCCGAGTAATGGGAATTACGTCGCGATCTGACAAAATTGGTGGGACGGTGAGAAGATGGCGAGATTAGCGAGTCAAGTTTGTCATGACAAACATCGGCCGGTGATAAGGACCCGAGAAGAAGAAATGTACGTCTGCATGACAAAGAAACTTTAATGCAGCGATAGAGATTGTTGAGTAACCAAAGAAGTTCTATCACAACATAAGAAACTTATGTCGTGACAAAGTTGCTGAAGAATAACATAAAGAATGTTGTGATAAAGTATAAGTGCTGAAGGTGAAAATGCTTGTCGCGACAAAGAAATTTATGTCGTGATAGTTTCCAGAAGCAAAAAAAGCATGAGAAGTAGGTTGCAATAAATTCTATGTCGTGACACAAGACATCCCTATCGCGACAAGAATAAGACTACTAAATCAAAACTATGTCGCGACATTGTTAAAATTTGTCGCGACAAAATCCAAGAAAAAGCTCAGAGAATTGGTTGCGACAGAAAACTGCATGCTACGAAAAAAGCCAACGACAAATACTAAAAGCTCTGTCGCAACATAATTTTCTATGTCGCGATAGAGCAATCAATTTGGGCCAGAATATTTGGGGATCCACAGTGCAATTTTTAAGTGCGGCCCAACATTTGAAAGTATATAAATATACACATCTAGGGCACTATGCGTAGCTTCCACAATTCCAGAACTTCTAGGTAGTTGAAGACTCTTTATATATTATTTTTCTTTTATTTTTATCTTTTATTTCCTTTTTAATAGATTTACTTTGAGCGTAGTTTTTAGTTAGTTTTCTTTTCATTTTCTGGAGTTGAGTAATGAACTAATGTGCATCTTCGAGTAGGAATTTCTTGTCAAATTTTATATTTCATTACTGTTTTGAATAAAATGGAATTTAGAAAATTTCTAGAGTTCATTTATTTCAGTTCGTTTCCAATTTCAGTGAATTTTCCTGATATGTTAGTCACTTCTATGAGTGAACAAGTTTTGAAAGGTTTAGCTCCTCTGGGAATGGGTCGATGATGATTGTTCTTTTTCTGCAAAAGGTGGAAGAACGCCTTAGTTAGAATTCTTGAATTTATTTTATAGGTATTATTTTTTAACTTAATTGTTCCAAGTACTAGTACCATGTACCCAAACAAAGTATTGTATCTTGCTTTGATTTCTAGGAGGCCCTCTACGTGACACAAAGATGGAGAATCCTAAGGGTATAGAGAAATTCTTTGTGGGTTTGGTAGACTAATACTTTTGAACTAATGAACTCTGAAAGATAATTCAAATAGATGATTGACTTACTCATGGATTGAGGATAATTTGATGAAGTATCAGTTTTATTGCTCAGAGGTTTCTCCTCTTTATGATGAAAGGATTCTGATCCCGTGTTAGCAAAGTTCTAATCAAGGAGATGGAAAATTTCACCAGTATCGAAGGATGAGGTGCCATCTAAATTGGAGAAAGCTTGCAATATCCACTGTCTATGAAGCGAAAAGGAATTCTTCAGTCTGAATTTGGGTGTGAATGCTTGAAAAGGAAAAATACTCAAATCTTAGAAAGAGCATTTTATCTTACAAGTAAATGACCAGATCCATGAGTTAGAAATTAACATGAATCTCTAATTAGTGAAAGGTATGGTTAAGGGAGAAATCCAAACTATACCACAATGCATCTTTGACAAATTCAGCTTTCCAACTTATGGCTTAGCTATGATTCAAAATGATGCAGAAATTAATAAATATTCATTGGTCTATTTCCCAGTGTTGTCTAACTCAGTGAACTCTCAATTCCATTCTTATTAAAAAAAATTTATGTATACTAGTGAAATTACTTTAGTATTATTTTATTTGTTCTCTAAACATCTTTAAAATCGAGTCAAAGCATAAATATCTTTAAGAAATGGCAGTTAGTCTGTGATAGAATACCATCTGTGTAACTATATCTGTAATTTAATAAAATTCACTTTTATTACTAGATGACCTTACACTTGCAAAGGATTTAGACCAAAACACAATTTTAATGAATTCAGCTATAAAAAGGACAAACACATATTTCATCAAAATCATTAACAAGTTTTTCGTGTCATTGCTGTGGATTAGATAATAGTCCTCGTGGCAGAGTCATAACTAGATAACAGCCATCAATTAACAAGCTTCTTCAGGTCATTGTCGAAGACTTTATTTAGTCTTTGGCAATATTGCTAATTACTTGGCAAATTTAGTCTATACGTAAAATCTACTAACAAGATTCCAAGGTCGATTCAGCCAAATAGGCCGAAATGAATCAACAAATATTTATATAATGTGAGTTCTTCCACTAGCAAGATTGCCACCCAGATAGTATACAGTAATGAACACGTGGCGGCTTCATCCTGTTGGCTCGCATTAGCATGAAGGTAAGGCTTTCTATTCGACTTTCGATTTGTGTCAAAAGTCGTGAAATGGCTTAAACTGAAATCGCAAAAATCGAAATTTTGCAAAAACTCGAAATTGTGCTTAAGAATTAAACTTTAAGATTTAGGTCACCAACTCGACAAGCCAGTGGCAAACACATGTCCCTCGTGTTTTATCCTATGTGAGTCAACACGTGATGCAGTTATGGCCCCTTTTTTGTTTAAACCCAACATTCCTTTATCATTTTTCTAAGGCTAGTAAAGACCATCTAGGGAAGAATCACAACATGATCTCTCACCCGAGCAATCGAACCCTAAAGTATGGAGAGTATCGCCAAAACAATAAAAAGTCAATGTTATTTAACCCTAATTTGAAGAACCCTAACATGTAAATATTATCCCAGGCTCAGAAGACCATCTAAAGAACAATGCCGAAAGCATGGAGAGTATTGGCAGACAAGGAATATCCCATGTTATGCAAATCAATTTTGAAAAATAAGGGCCATATAAATACACTACCCGTGACTTTAGTACAAAAGGACAAATACAAGTTAACCCCACCACTGCTAGCTTCATCTTCAAATAAGGAGGCTTAGCTGGGCATCTCTTGAGTTGTCATCCTCAAGAGGTGTGTTTGGCAGCCGGGAAAATGAAAGAAAGAAGAGAGAAAGAAGAGAGCGAAGAGAGAAAAGAAATAAAAGCAAGACCAAAAAAAAAAAAAAAAAAACTTTATTTACAAAAGCAGTAAAAGAAAAACTTACAAATCACCAAAATTCTTGTATTCACTTCTCTCCTCCTCTCTATTACAAGACATGAGGGGTATTTATAAGCCTCCTCAAGGTATGAAAATACCAAAAACCCTAATAACTAGGCTAAGTTATAGGACAATTGGGTAATAAACCAAGCTCAAAGGCGCTGCATTAATTACGTAGGATGACAAGGCCTCGCAAATTTCACACAGAGAAGAATTTCGCACTAGCGACCAATGGCTAGCTTAATTTGGCAGCCTACTAGCGACTCGCAAGGTTGAATTTTCGCATAGCGAAATTCGCTAAGCTAGCGAAATTATCAGTGAGAAGCGAATTTCGCAAATGCACAAGCAGTAAGTTGCCAGTTTAATTTCAGAATTTAGCCGAGATTGCGCACGCTTAGTTGTCATAAATTCGCTTAAGATTGCGACTGATTGCTAACAGCAAGTAAATTCGCTGTGGATTGCGAATCGTTGCAATAAAAGTTAAAATCTCGCTTGGCTGCTCTCGCATGCCTTCAGCCCTGTCTTCAATCGCATCTCATTTCTCCACTTTTCCTTGTTTTCCATTGATTGGCTCATTGATGGTCGAGACTAAACTTCCAACCTCATGATCATCATTTGCATTGTGGTTCGAAGCCTATGCATAAATACCTACAAAACAACCAAAAACATGCTCCAAATGGTATAAGTGTGTTACTAAGATGACTAACACTTCAATCGATATATGACATGATTAATGATCAAAGTACTCAAACCTATCTAATATAGGGTTCAAAATCGCACTTCTTTGAGCACTAATCACACTCCCCAACCGAAACGCTGCTAGTCCCTGAAGAATGCAAAATAAGACCGATGATGTGGTGATTTTCAAAAAGTACGAAAGGTTCAAAAAGTTATCAGATTTGATATACAAACTAACATTACTTTAAAGTGAACAATTGAAATCAACATTTGAAAACCTATATACAAGAATAAAATCCATAAGAGAAGAATTTTTAGAACAACACTGTTTCCATGATTTTCAACTTGGATTTCCACCTAAGTCTAATGGTTCTTTTTGTAACCAGATTAAGCCAATAAACTGCAAAATTGCCACCTCCCCCCAACCTAGCACTGACATGGCCTTAAGTTGTTGAACAACCTAGATAGGGCTAGCTACTCTTTTCCTATTTTATTCATCAACATCATAGAGTGCAATGCTTAAAATCCGACTTCACCAAAGTCCGTGTAACGGGGGTCCACCGATGACTCCCAACCAATTAAGGTTTAGGGCATCAAGCCAAAAGGATCAATGACCACTAACTCTAAAGGCTTCTTCACCTGACTCGAATGATTCTGAACCAGCATCCACAAGTCATTGAACCACCTATCCACCCATGTAACGAATACTAAATCGATGACTCCCACCACTAAGGCTTGTGGCACGGGGTTTCAAAGGTTACCATACACCCTGACCGCCGGCTCAAAGCAAACTTCACGACTTTATTTTTCTTTCTTTTCTTTTCTTTTCTTCGCTTTTTCTTTCTTTTCTTTTCTTTTCCTTCGAAGACAACATCGTCTTCAAATGGGTAACTCAAACCTATCCTAGGTCACAACATACCTAAGGTCATGAGCAAAGCTTAAAGAAGGCATACAAATTTACAACCTTATTGAAGCAATCTAGAGCGCAGCAGGTGACATAGCATAGGCAAATTTCCAAGTCGAAAGTATGCCGAACAAAGGATCGAACACAAATTGTTTCAAGCATGGAATTTGTTCAAAGAATAAATATGATGATTCAATTATCCAATTTAAAGCACCAATGTTCAATTTGAAGCAATTTAATTATGTAGTTTGGAAAGAAAAACACATACTTCAGTACATAGATAAAAAGAAACACAATATGCAAAAAACTAATATATATATAACTGAAAGAAGCTGATATAGCCTAAATGGCTACATGCATACACAGTTACATAAAATACATATCACGCCTACTATGGCTAATACAAAAATCATGGGCAAAATTAGTGTGCAATTGATAAACCGAAACTATACATAATCTGTAAGAGACCTAACCACCTCACCGCCAGAGTGGTGGTGGTGAAGCTACTGCAGCTGCTGCCAGGATATCCAATGAGGCTGCATCGCTGGCAGCTCCTCTCGGGTAGGATCATAAGGAAGACCCATGGTCATGATCCGTGAAGCATGGAATGGCACCGACCCAAAGTGGCTTCCGCAACAGCTAATCGTCATGTGTCAGACGTCATCGCCGAGTGGTCGCGCAGTGTGACGTGATCCATCATTCCAGCCATCTCTCGAAATGACATGTGTATAATTCCTGACTGTGTGTCAATATGAAGGCCCGGAGTATCCGTAGCTGCAGCTGAAGTAGCGCGGAGGAGATGGAGGAACGATCCGGAATAGAGTGGAGGCCTTCAGACTCGGCCCGGGAGCAGCATATCATCCGCATGGTGGCCACGCCCCCCGATCCTGCACTCCTCCCGGTCTTCGCCGGGCGATATGGAAATGGACTCCGGCATAGTCATAACCCTGGCCCACCGCTACTACATGTAGGCATCTGTCTTCGCATCTCTATCCCGTGCCTCGAAATCCCATCCGCCCAAGAACATAGGAAAGAAGCCTTTATAAGAAGTGGTATGCTCTTCCGCCGTGCGCAGGCCCTCCGGCGGACCTTCTCTCAAACTCGTGGCGAGTGAAGTCATCACCAGCTCTGGCGGGCTAAAACCCGTAAATCGCTCGAGATCCGACATAATGCCTCCAAGATAGCCCCTCCTCTACACATAATGCCGCAGTAGGACAAGCAGCGCAAAGAGATGGTCGATGAGCGATATGAGGTGGAAGTCGCCCGATAAAGGATCGACCAACCGTGAAGATCCCCGGCCGCTCTAACCATCGCGCTCCGTGGCTGGCCCACCCTATAACCTCAAGACGCGCGGCCGGTATGCGCAATCTCGCGGCCGCAAATAACCGCCGGACTGGTACACCTCACGCACATCTATCCTCGGGAATGGATTCAAAGGGACCATCCGCATCCCGAGAGGTCAGTGGAGCGGTAGAACCGCCTGCACCACCCTGCAAGAGAATCATTGGAGTCATAAATGGGAGTGAGCGAATACCTCTCGATCAATCGCATCACCGGTATCCTGGCCTACCATCAATCCAGAACGCATAGTACGACCCCGCCGAAATGGCTCTGCCATGCAGATCAAGATCCCTGAATGGGGCGGTGTCCTCTAACACGGCCCTCGATCCGAGGCCGCGACACCACTGTAGTGTCGCCGCAGCCGATGCGACCGCGATGGTGGCTGCCGAGAAGATGATGACTCGCCCCGCCCGGCGCGGCCCCTCGAAGGCCTGGCCCTCTTGGGCCTCTCCTCTGAGGCACCGTGATGGGGCCCGGTCCCATCCGTCCGTAACATCCGAATCCCGTGAGGCTCGCCGCACGCCGGACAAAGCATGGCACCGGTGGCTTGCATCGGCACCGGCCTGCACTGCTCGGTACTCTGGCCATTTTGGCCCGCCTGTAAGCACCACCCGAGGCCGACACGGACCCACTCCTCGCAGACGACCATATCCGATATATAAATAAATCACAAATGCGTAGACTCACCGACGTGTAGCTTCGGTCCTGCATCAACCGGGAACTTCCGAGGCTGTCGAATCCCCCCCACCAACTATCCAAACCAGGGCTCGCTGATTGAGACTGAAATGGACCCTCGACTGATAACCGAAGGCTCGAACTATGATCGACCGATGTGTGGTCTCAAACCGAACCGAAGGCACATAAGCAATGACTCAGCAAGAGGTGAGGGTTGCACGCGCGGCAGGCTCACCCACGCTTCAGCAGATGACTCGTGGAGGCCCTACATCACGGCCTCCGACGATGCGAAAGTGACTCTGGTCCCTAAGTAGCGACGGCGCTGTGGAGGGCTCAACAGTCATAATGGCTAATGCAGTCAATGTGGCACTACGGCAAAATGAGGAGTGCAGGACTCGCCACAATGGCAACCTAGGGCTCGACCATGGGAGCCTGGGGGCATGCCGGGATAGGGAGAGAAAGGAAATTGATTTCGCTAACCCCTCCGTGCTTAAATGTGACATCCCACAGCCGAAAGGGTCACTTTTCTACTCCCAAATAAATTTCCGCCGCATGGTCTTTCTCTCGCATTCAAAAACTTTAAAAAATTAATTACTAATATTAAATAATATAACTAAAAATTATTGTTAAGAATTTACTAATACTATGATTAATATTTAAAACATACTATTTTCATATACAAATGAAAATTATAAAGAAAGGAAAATTGCTAAGTAAAAAAAAATTTTGAAAAATTATTAAGACTAATGTAATTGTCCAATATAAGACAAAATTAAAATTTGTGAACCGTAATCCGGCTTTTGAAAACACCAAACCAGCTTCAAGTTCAAGAATACTCATAGTCAAGGAGAATGATCTCCTCAAACACAAAGGGCCCGGGCTGGCTCCATGATGTCAGTGACCACCGCTTGATCTCGCTCCCGCTGACGGTCATGAATCGGCAACTGGCTTGTCGCCGTGTCGCCGGGCAAGACCACTCTTCTTTTATCTCCATGGTTGATTACTCCTTGCATTTCCTGGACACTGTGTTTTCCTCCACATTGATCATTTGAAACAATTTCATCTAATTTTGATTTTCTAATTTCTAGCAACTCATGTTTGTTGTTCAAATGAAAGATATTCAACTCCCATGGTCATGTTACCAAAGTTAATTGCATGACTCCATTCCCAAGTAATTCGATGATTGTATCAAGGTGCACAAATGGTCTTCCTAAGATGATTGGCACATGATCGGGTTCACTAGCAATTGGTTCATCGTCAAGTACCACAAAATCAGTAGAATTTGTCTATCTTAACTAGACATCCCTCAACTATCCCTTAGGATTTTCACTGACCATTCCGCCAATGAGAGTGTGATCGAGGGGTTAAGCTCACCTAAACCTAACCGTCAGATACCTAATACAAGATTAGGTTTACACCGGCTCCCAACCAAGCAAGGATTTATCTATGCAATTCCCACCAATATCACCAAATTGTGGGAGAACTGTGATCTTGTATTTCGACAGTATTTGTTTGGGATTACGCAATCGATATTATTGTTCAAAGGAGAAACGCCTTCGTCTCAATGCCTAACTTCTTTGATCAGGCAAAGATCTTTCTAAAATTTCAGATAAGCAGGGACTCAGGTGATTAGGTCCACAAAGGCATGTTAACCTTCACTTGCCTTAAAAACCTCAAGAATGCCTCGCTTGTCGAGATGCCTTCTTCTTACCTCTAAGTGTCAGGGAAATGGAGGTGGTATACTGTGATTTATCAATCTTCCTCAGAGGATATGCTCAGTTTCAATTCTTCTCCTGTCATAGGTTCTTCAACGTGTTTCGCATAAACATCAACCTCTTTTCCACTTCTCGTGGTGATTAATGGCCTTTACCTCATCCATTCCCTCGAATTGTCGATAATCCATTCCATGAATTCCTTAGATTTGGAATTGTTCGTGAGGAAACCCCTTTCTCAGACCTCAAGCAACTTGTTAATTCGTGATTGAATACTGTAGGTTGTCAATTCTCTCGCCGATCGCTTCTCAAGCCCATCTATTCTTATTCAATGTACTTTCTACGCATCAACTTTTCAGGCAGCCAGCAAGAGATTAATTCCTTTTGTTCCTCAACAAAGCACGTACCACCATCAAATTCACATGGGCCATTTCACTGAGAAGAGAATGGTGGTTGTTATAGATCGTGAGGAAAACCAAACTCCAGGCCTGCACTGGGGTACATGTTGTGGGGGTTGGGCCCCATGCTAGATTAAAGTGATTCCTCCACTGAATTGTGTATTACCATATGGAGCATTAGATTGTTTGCGGGCTTGTATTGTCCTACAAGGTTCGCATACTCGACATCAAATCCTTCATCGTTAAGCCATGGACATCGTTTCGTTGGTGTGTGGGATTGAACGTGCAAGGATTAGATCAGACAGGATTTTCAGTCATCAGATGCACTCTCTTGGAGCTGCTTGCCAAGCTCTCTACCTTCAAGCAGCGTGGAAATCCTAGTTTCATTTCTATGTCTTCAAAGCGCCATTACATCCCACCCTCGTTGACTCTCAGGGTTTCATCCTCTATCCGCTTCTGTGGTTAAGCTCATCCCAACCCTTGAAGTTTCAGCCATCGTAATTTAAGAAATCCATGGCTTCATCAGGATGTTTGCTTAAAAAGTCTCCCCCACACATGGTTTCTAAAAGCTGCCTCATGGCAGGAGACACCACCATGTATGGTTCACCAACATCCAGCATCAAACCTATGATGTGGGCATGCACTGATGGTTTCCATGGGATCTCTCCACTGACTGTAGAACTTCTCACCTTCATGAGCCGCAAAGGTATAAATTTGCCTTTTCAAGTTGTTTGTCTGCGGAGCACCAAGAACTTCTTCGTGAACCGCTTTGTTTCACCAATTTCTTATGGCCCTGTGCCTCAATGAATAGCCTTGTCCTTTAGAGTCAATGGAAATGCCTTTAGCCGGCCAATCCATGTCATCATTACCTTCCTTGAAGGTATTACAAACCTCCCCTCAAAATCCCATATAGCAGGTGCTATGGATTTTCATTTTCCATACCATGATATGTGGGAAGTAGAGGTACCAAATAAGGCCTCCTTGCTACATCTTCGACGGGGAATGATACGAGGATGGAGCAGTAACTCTGGGAGGGTGGATGTGATCCTCATGGTTATATGCATTTGGATTCATAAGGGGTTCTGGCGGTTGACTTTGTTGTTCCTCGGTATGAGTCTGTGCATGACATCGGTTACTGCCCGACTACTCAACTGAGTCGAGTTGTGTATATCTATACAATCTACACGATGTGTCTCTATCCCCTTTGTTGCGCCCGCCTGGTTGTCACCTGATCGAGACAAAAGCATCATGACCTACGAAAAGATTAAAATTAACTACTTGACAATAAAGCGATTTGAATGGCAGGCCAAGCAGGTGCGATTCTTGCTAAGTGAAACAAGCGGCGGTTCACACCCAGGCGGAAGTTGCAAAAGAGGTAAGGTTACCTTCACTTGTGATGTGGATCACAAGTACTCTTCAACTTACCATAAGTAGTTTGGCACCATCGGCCCAGCGGCGCCACATTTGATTACGTGCCACAGTAAATTTGAAAATTTGAATCAACAATATTTATATACCTAAGTTCCTCCCTACTGAAGTAGTCAAAACTCTTTACTGATATAATTAATATAAGTCGAACACGGGGATGAGTTTCATCCTAGAAATGGTTTGCATTAGGGCATGAAGGTAGGCTTTCTATTTGGACTTTTGGTTGTGTCAGGCGTAAGCTAATAATGGAAATTTTAAAAGCAGGAAATGGTAAAAAACAAATTAAAGTGAAGAAATTAAACTTTGAAGATTTAGGTCATAACTTGACAAGCAGAGGCAAAACCCATGTCCTCAGGTTTTTTATATCTGTGTGAGTCGACACGGGGATCTGGGTTATGGCCTTTTGTTTAAACCCCAACATTCCTTTATCATTTTCTAAGGCTAGTAAGACCATCTAAGAATCAGTATCTCTCACCGAACGAACCACAAAGTATGGAGAGTATTGGCCAAAACAATAAAGTCAATGTTATTTAACCACAATTTGAAGAACCATGTATGTAAATATTATCGGAGGCGCTCGTAAAGACCATCCCCAAGAACAACGATCCTAAAGCATGGAAGTATTAGCGAACAATAACATCCCATGTTATCTGTGAATTTTGAAAATAAGGGCCATAAATACACTACGTGACTTTTTAGTGCGAAAGGACAACATCTTAACCGCCACAATTTAGTTTCCTTATCTTGAGGAAGGAGGAGGCAGCGACATCTCTTGAGTTGTCATCCTCAAGGGTGTGTTTCAGCGGCCCAGGGAAAATGAAAGAAAGAAGAGAGAAAGAAAGAGAAGAGAAAGAAAAGAAATAAAAGCAAGACCAAAAAAAAAAAAAAAAAAAAACTTTATTTACAAACAGTAAAAAAAAACTTACAAATCACCCGAAATTCTTATTAACCCTGCTCCTCCTCTCTATTACAAGACATGAGGGTATTTATAAGCCTCCTCAAGGTATGAAAATACGAAAACCTAATAACTATGAAGCTAGTTATCAGACGATTGGGTAATAAACCAAGTTTGAAGGCGGTTGCGTAATTCTGTGAGGAGGATGACAAGGCACAACGGAATTTCGCTACAGGGGAAGAATTTCGCTAGTCGCGAGATTTGGCAATGGCTAGCGATTGTAATGGCAGCGAATTTGCTTGGGTTAGATTTCGCTAGCTAGCGAGTTTCGCTAAACTAAGCGAGTGTCGGTGAGAAGAAATTTCGCAAATGCCTGTGCAAGTTAGGTGCGAATTTATAATTTGTCTTTGAGATTGCGAGCAGGTTGCGAAGTTAGTTTGCGAAATTAAGCTAAGATTGAGGTGATTGTGAGATTCTTGAAATTAATAGGATTGCGAATTGGTTGCGAACAAGTTAAAGATTCTGTTTCTTTGTTCTGCATGCCTCTGATCATTCATTGCATGTATTTCTCTGCTTCCTTTATTTTCCCATTGATTTTGGGCTTGTTGATGGCGAGACTAAACTTCCAACCTCATGATTGATGTTGCGTGTGGTTGAAGCCTAGAGTATAAATACCTCTGAAACAACCAAAAACATGTCAGACTAACCAAGTATTATAAGATGACAGTGCTTCAATTTAGGATATATGACACTGATTAATGATCAAAAATTAGCAAAGGCCTATCTAATATAGGGTTGAAATTGCACTTGCGACCAGCCCGTCATTCTTCTCTATATGGAAAATCGAGTGATCAAGCGGCTATCTTGTTTTGTAACCTCATGAATTTTGTTAGTCATAACATTGATCCACGGTCTAGTGTTATTCGGCTGGTGAAACCTCTAATCATTTAGCTTGAATACTTTTCATTGTGAAATATAAAAAAATCCTTTCATTCCATTTAAAGCTAAGTTAATCCCGATCGCCTTCAAAACATAAAGAGAGTTTCAAAAGTGATGATCTTGAGTAGTAGAGGTACTTGATCTTTAAAATTTTCTCATCAATCCTTGTGGGAATGATATTTTGACTTATAATACTTTATTACTTGTATTTCCTGTGTACTTGCAGTGTTTTAAATCAAATTAAATTTTCAATATGTTATCACAAGAAAACAACAGGAAAACATAGTCAATCAAGTTGTTGGTATTGTTGCTAGGGGTTTTAAACAAATCTCTAGTAGCAATGATTCAACAATCTTAACAACAAATTTGTCTATATAGAAATTTGGAGTCAACAAGTTTTTGGTAACAGTGTCGAAATTATGTTGGTCTAATAAGTTTTTTTTTATATAAATCTTGTTTTGAACATTTGGTCAAAAACAAGTTTTTGGTGTCGTTACCGAGGATTGAAGTAGAAGTTTAAAGATCAATATTCAAACCAAAAAGAAAATTTCTAATTTGGACATTTTTATCTTTTTATAAAAAAAGAATTTAGAAAAAAATACAAAAATAATTTTAACTGGAGTAGTGGATTCAGTGCACGTATTTCCTTTAGTAATTGTCAGGGTTATAATCAATGTCATATCCGATTAGTTCGCTTTGAATTTTGGAGTATGCTGCAACTTCATGTGATTCTTACGTATAGAAGAGCAAATATTATTTGTGCCACTGTTAGATTGCGATGTGATAGAAATCTAAAGAAATAAAGCGTGCGAAAAACATCGATCATGGCAGAACAAGAGAGACTAATCGAATATACTTTAGTTGTTGCAAGCGATGGGCCTCAATAGGGAGCGGTAGAGGGCCAAATGGAATATATACGGAGACCGATTATGAGGTGAAATGTTGTGTAGTAAATGACTATAGAATATGACTTTGAATTGAAACTTGCACTCATTAATATGGTGCAGCAAAACCAGTTTACTAGGCATTCAAGTGAGGATCCAAATGAGTACCTGGGCAGATTCTTGAGAATGGCCAACATAGTGAAGCTGAATGGAGTTAATCTAGATGTGATCAAACTGCAATTGTTTTCATTTTCTCTGAGGGACATAGCAGCTATCTAGTTTGAGTCCTTGCCTTATGGATCAACCAACTATTGGGAAGAGATTGTGGAAGCTTATCTAAGCATATTTTTCTCTCTCACTCTAACTTTTGAGAAAGAGGAGAAATCATCGCTTTCAAGCAAAAAGAAGATGAATCATTGTACAATGCCTAGGAGAGATATAAGCAGCTATTGAGGAGATTTCCAATGCATGGTATTGAGTAAATAACTCATATGGATGTCTTCTACCATGCCATGAACTACACTTCAAAAGGAATTATGGATGCATCCTCTAGAGGTGCATTTAGAAGGAAAAGTGTTGAGGAAGCTACTCCACTGATAGGGGAACTAGCAAAGATCAACTATAGAGCTCCATCTGAAACTTTAGGGAGTAGTAGCAGGCTTAGAGGATGTGGAGTAATTGAGTTGAAAAAAATGTTAGCCATTGAAGCTAAGCTAGATATAATCAGCTGTGTTTCAAGCCAATTCAAATTCTTCCCTGAAGAATCTTCAAATTTCAGTAAGGTAATTGGCCCTTGCTATGCAAAATCAGTCTAGGGACTCTTTCCCTAGTAATATGAAGAATAATCCAAAGGACTACATGGTTATTACATTGAGAAGTGGCAAGGATTGAAGGCGACAAAGTTGAGAAAAGCAGATGTTGGCTGAAAGCATGTCGAATCGACGGTAGCGAGAACAAAGAAAAGTATATATAAAATTTATCATGTGAGAATGAGTAGATGAAAGAGCAAGGATACGTGGCTAAAAAAGAGACAGTGCAGAAGAAGGAATTGAAAGCTTATCGACCTCATATCCCATTCCCACAAAGATTGAAACAGTTTAAGCTGGACAACCAATATGCTAAGTTCATGAATGGCCACCAAATTTTGGAAATCAACATCCTTTTGTTGAGGCCTTGAAGCAAATCTGACGATATGAAAGTCATGAAGGACATTATCAGCGAAGGAAGTTGGATGAAGGGGAGTGGTGAGCTTATCGGTAGTGTAGTCTTATAATTGAAGAATCTACCTTAGAAATCACGAAAATCAAAGGATATTCACAATATATTTGATTAGGAACTATGAGTTTGGTAAAGCTGCATGTGATTGATGATCAACTTAATGCCTTGTCGTTGGTCGGAAGATTAAGTTTAGGGGAGTTAACTCCCACTACAAGTCCTACGGATGGCGAGACGGTCAGCCAGCCTTGAGGCATCACTATAAGATTTGTTGGTCAAGGTGGGAAAGTTCCTTTTCCCAATTGACTTTGTTGTGATTGACATAGAGGAATACAAGCAGATTCCACTTCTACTTGGCAGACCATTCCTAGCTATAGGAGAGGTCTTGATAAATGTAAAGAAGAGGGAGCTTACCCTGAGAGTTGGGACAGAAAGAGTCCACTTCAACCTTAACAAAAGTCTTAAGCAACATGATGTTGAACAAGCTAAATGTATGAGAATTAACAATGTAACTCTTGGTTGTAAAGAGAAACATGATGATTATATGAATGACAACTCCTTTGATGAATACATCTTGTCTCCACTTTATAATGATGAATTTAAGAAGGAAGTGCTAATGATAGAAATTGTTTTGAGCTTAAATGAAAAAATTACACGTATCTAGAGTAATTGAAGAAAAGATCGAGAGGAAGGAAGGGCTTTGGAGGGTCTGGATCCAGGTGTTTATTGCGTCTGGAGTGTTCATTCGCCAGTGGGAACCTGTGTGGAATGAGTGGTGTGGGCAGGTGCGGGATTCTGGGGGTGTGTGTGTGAGACATCGAGACATAAATGTTTGACACTAAAATGCCTGGAGTTTAATCAAATTTATTATATGTGGGATAAATTGGGTAAACCAGTTACTGGGATGATGCTGTTAAATGATATGGGTGGGATCGGATGCCAATTTAAATGTGTGAATATGATTGTTGATAATAAATAAATGAGTTGATTTATAAGTGGAGCCTCCCAGGGTCAAATGATAGCTTAAATGTCAAGTAAGATTAAATGATAAATGAAAGTGAAATGAGAAAAGGGTTTAAAGGAAAAAAATGAGAAATAGGATATATTGAGTAAGCAAGCAAAGAAACTTAACAATAGAGATATTAGAACCAAATGTGGTCTTAGAAGGCTCATTTAGGAGACAAAAACGTTTTAAGGAAACAAAAGGGAGAAGAGGAAAGCTAGGACTTTGGAAGGAATTGATTTTGGTGGGAGATCTTCCCATTTTTGGTGCACAAGTGATTAAGAAGGAAAAAAAGGATAGGGAAATAGATTTCAAGGTAAGAACCAAACCCTAGATTTCTTTAAATGATGTTTGGGTTAAAAAAAAACCCTAATCCATCCATGGGTTTTCCTCCTAGTTGGTTTAGGATGGTATTTGGATGTCATTGAGAGTGATCCCATGTTTTAGTTTGGGTTTTTGAGGATTTGTTTGAGAAAAATCGCAAAATGAGCAAGGAGAAGACTAGGCAAAATCAGACCTTCTACTGTAGAAGAACACCTTCTTAGTGGTGAAGCCCTTCACGAGATAGCCATACAGTTCAACGCGGCGTAGCTATGCTGCGCCGCAATGAAAGCACTTCACCGTAATGGCTTGCCATACAGCTTGTGTTCGGCCAGGTGGCAAGGCCTTTAAATCCGCAGTAAAATTTCGGATTTTGTTCCAAAAGTCTCGTATTCGTACCCCGATAGTTTAAGGACCCTAATAAATTATTAATGGGGGTTCAAATAAGGATAAAAAAATGAAAAACATCTAGTACCTCGCAGCCATGCGATTAGATCTTCGGCTTGAACTTAGTGTCCTAACCCAAGACTGTTAACAAAACTTAATTGATATTCAATAAAAATGTATAATAATTGTTTATCCACTAAGAGTGGCATGATTTTTATTGACTAGGGACGGGTGAGGATCACCTAACTAGGACAGATAGAGAGGAAAAGACTAGAGCCAACAACTTCATTTTGTTCAGCTGAGTCTATCCTTGCTTCCAGAGTGTTTTGTTAGTATACCAAATAAATGCGAAAATGATTATATGGAATGAGTATATTGAGGAAATGATATTACGAAAGTGCTTATGGATTGAAAATGTGATAATTCAAATGATTGATTAATTTCAGAATTGTCGAATTGTAAACAATTAATTGGTGTGTGTATCTTGAATTGAATTGATATCTTGAATGAACGACACAGCGAGATGCCTACGTCGGCTTATCCCGATAATGAAAACACCCCAAAATTGTCCAATGTCCCACTTTGTGGGAGTATATCGACATCCGTCATGATGGTGTATGACATTTAAGGATCCGCATGGTAGGGTGCACCAGTGGCATCGTCATGATGCGGCGAAATTGTGAAATCATGTAACGCGCATTGCGAATGATTAAAGGAGGAGTTCATCGAGCGAAATAGTCATGAATGTGGCTTGCATAGAAAAGTAAATTGCAAAACATTAGTGTAAATGGGATTTGTAAACTAAACACATCTTTAAGAGTGTACATTTGAATCTCATGAATTGAATTGTGGTATGAATTGTTGCACGTGAAAATGCATGTATTTGATATGATCAATGATTTGTAAAGTGAAAGTATGTGAAAATGAATAAGCATGAGTATTGTTTGATATAAAAGGCATGATTTAATGATAAATGCATGTCATGTTCAATTGAAAATTGGAATATAACTTTATAGAACCACTAAGCATGAAAATGCTTAGCATATAGTTTTTATCTATGCGCAGGTTACGAGTAAACGGAAATGACATAAATAAATGTTTTGAGAAGATAAATGAAAACGTCGGAGTAAACCGGGCTCCGGTTTAGATCCACCATTCAGGTCGGGCTAGGGATTCGGGTCACGACATTTTTGAAAAAGAAAACTGAATAATAACATTAATAAAAAGAATTAAACGAGCATCCCCAAGTTTCGGTTCGGATCGGCCAACCGGATCGGACCGGGCTTGGGGTCGCTACAATTTGTATGCAAAAAATCCTCATGGAGGAGAATGCCAAGACTTCTATTGAACACCAGAGAATATTGAATCTAATAATGAAACAAGTGGTGAAGAAGGAGGTTCTTAAATGGCTGAATGCAAGCTTTATATATGCATATACGACAGCCCTTGGGTAAGCCCGGGTCATGTGTTTTCCAAGAAGAGTCGGATGACAGGGATCAAAAATGAAAGGAATGAGTTGATTCCTACAAGAACTATAACTGGATGGAAGGTCTGAAGAGATTACAGAAAGTTGAATACTGCTACCAGAAAGGATAACTATCCTTGGCCATTCATTGATCAAATGATGGATAGATTGGCAGGGCATTCTCACTACTGTTTCTTGGATGGCTATTCAAAATACAATCAAATAGCAATAGCTCCATAGAACTGATGAGTATGAAACTCATCTATGTTTTGAGTTCATTTCACATGCTATTTTTAAATATTTTATATCTGTATTCATGGAAAACACATTAAATTTCCTCTAAACTTGGTTTTTTAGTATTCTTGATGGAAAGGCAGTGATTTGACAAGAAATGAGCAACATTTTTCCAAAATAAGTGTCAACCGGGTGTTTCACAACTCATAACTAGGAAGATGAATTTTTATGTACCATCTGGAACATCAAATGGTCTGAATCTACCAATGATTTTGTTCTACACATTTAAAGATCTTTCACTTGACACCTTCTGGCCAAATCAGTGAAATGAAAATTATGGCTAGACAAGTTGGAGAAGAAAACAAGTAGCTGAGCAGAAATAAATGTCGCGACAAACCCAGAAAATGTCGTGAAAAAAGGCGTCGTGCTTGACCAAAAAGCCCCGAAAATTGCTGTTTTTGACTCTTTTCAAGCCCATTTCACCGTAGGACTATAAGTACTCTTTTTTAGATTTTTAGGGCAAGAAAGGAGGTGGGAGAACACCTCTCGTTAGGGTTTCTCTCTCTAAAACCTTCCCATCTTTTAGTTTAGCTTAGGGTTTTGATATTTAGTAGATCTTAGAGTAGTTTATAATAAATTTGTGACCAGAGATTCGATGTTGTACTCAAAAGATCGATTAATTCTTGTTGAGATAAATATTGAAGCTCAAACCACGATTTGTTCTCTTGAATTTATATAATCGGTACTATTCTTGTAATGAACTGTTCTAAGTATTAGTATATTATACCCAAATAGAGCTATATATGTGCTCTGAATTCCAGGAGGCCTCTTAGTGACACAGAGAAGACCATACTTGAGAGAAAAGAGCAATAACTTTGGGGTATGATAAATTGATATTTTGAGAACTAATACACTCTAAATATCACTATGGTGAATCATAGATGTTGTTCTAACCTCTGACTTCAATGTTTCCTTTTGAGTGATAGTAGAAGTGTGTTCTCGAGGCAAAATAACCAACGAATGATTTATTAGTTTAATGTTTAGAGGTCTCATCACAATTTGGAAGAATAATCTTGATCCCGTGTTAACAAAGATTCTAATCAAGGAGAGAGAGTATTCTATTTGACTTGCAGAATGAGGTACCAATTGTATTGGAGAAGGCTTGTGTTACCCTGTCTATGGGGGAAAGTTGTCTTCAGTCCTAAGAAATGGTTGTAGAAATGCAGTTTGGAAAAACAACCAAATCTTAAATAGGATCAAATCCTAAAAGTAGTTATTTAAACTTATTGATTGACCTGGTTTAGGAATATGGTGTTCTAAATAGTGAAATGTATAGTGCCATGAGGTATTCCAAGACTATGCTATTTACTACAGAATGAGTAATTAACTCTACAAATGGTGCCTTTGTAAAGGAAATACAAGTGATTTTAAATAATTATCCCAATTCCTAGTTCTTCTCTTCATACATTTTAGACTTAAGTAGTTGTTTGTTTGGTAGATTTTTAGGATTAGTTTTAAATCAGTTTTTATTTCAGTTAAGTTGATTTTAATCTTGCATCTTATTTGGTCGCCTAAATTGTGAAGAGCCCTTGTAATTGGGGTGCTCAAATTCCAATTATAGAGAACCTCCAATCCTCGTGGGTACGATATCCAGATTTCTTGTATGATCCATGCACTTGCAGAAAGGGGTTGAGTGTTGCTAATACTTTTCATTGAAGGCTTTTTTTTAGTATATTTACTTTTTTAAATCAGTTTTTGAGTATTTACCACATTCACTTCCTTTGACCATATTTTCATATAGATACATCTTTGGTCATCAATAAGTTTTTAGCGTCGCTGCCGGGGATTGGCACGGTTCACTTTCTCTCATTGGAAGTTGACATTTTGAAGAATGGGTGACTTGCTAATTTAGGTAATTTTTATTTTTGGTTGTGATTTGTTTCTTAGAAAATATTTTTTACTGTTAGTATTTTTGTACTTTATTTTCTTTTGGTTTTCTTCTTATTTGTAGGTACTTATGGAGCCAAAGAATTACTTGTTCATCATTTGAACCAAAGAATTCACAATGACTCACTCATGGAACAAGGAGTATTTGTTGGTTGTGATTTTTGGTATCAAGACAATCTTGTCTATGAGAACCCGAGTTGTATGCCAATTACCCCTCAACGTATGCCTTATCAAGGGAGTTCAAACCCCACATTTAAGGAGGAAGAAGAGTTGTCTCTAGTTAAGGAGCATGTTTTTACCTACATGGATGAGAACAAGAAGATGAATAGTCTTCATGAGCATAAATTTCCAGATTTAGATGCCTTCCGAGTAAATACTACTGCTAGATTGAAAAAAATAGAAGCTCAAATGGGATACTTAGTCCAAGCATTCAAGGAACAATTTTTTGTAGGGCCTCTCCTAGTAATACTTCGAAAAGTCCCAATGAATGCATGGATACTCCTTTGAGCAATGTGCAAGAACTTCCTATCCTGAAATCTATGGAAGAAAGTGAAAAGGGGCTAGAAATTGAGAAAAAGACACTCCTAAACAACTTAGAAGATGAAGAGCCCATAGTCGATGAACTGAAAGTTGAAGAAGAAAGTCAATTAATGGCTATTGAAAATGTAACACCCTGGAATATACCCTAGTCGTTTTCAGCAAGTTTAGGGTTTTTTGTGGGTATAATTTGAATTTTTCTTAAATTAAATGCAAAACGTGTAATCTAAGAAACCCGAAAATAAGAAAGGGTAAATTTGGAATTTATCAAATCAGGACATAAAAGTCATAAGATAATAAGATTATATGCCAAAGTGGAATAATGGGAAGTTGTGGTTCAAATAGAAGGGAACTTGAGGACCAAAGTGCAATAAAAGAAATTTTGAACAAAATGGGATAAGACCAAGTTGGCCTCTCATTTTGGGGAGAGCAAAACATATAGTGAAGAAGAAAGGAGAAGAGAATAAGAAGAGAATAAGAAGAGGACGAAGAGAAGAAAGGTATTGAAACTATGTATGGATATTGTGGTTCATTCTAAGGTTTTTGAAGTTAAGGGGAATTCAATACAACACTATAGATTGGTAGAGAGTTGTGTTGATGACCTAGTTTGTATAAGATAGTGTGGAATCTCCTTTAGGTATATATTTTTGGTTTATGAGGTATGGATACCTGTTGGTTGTTAAGTGCTTCTTTAAATGTGGTTTGGTTTGGAAAGAAGCCTGGTAATCTCTATGTTTTGGGCTTGGTGGGTTGTAGCATACATTTGGGAGTTGTTTTTTGTGATGCGTTTGGATGCGGGTTTTAGTTTGTATTTATACGGAAAATGGACCATCCTGACAAAATCTGAGCATTCAGGGTTCTATGTGGGGATCCCCCGTGCGGCGACAGGTCCATCAAGGCGTTTGCATGTCACGCCACTGACGTGGCAAAGAGAGGACAGGACTAAACCTCAGGTCGCCAGCTTCTGCAATGGGTAGCTTTTTTTGTTTTGTTTTGTTTTTCTATTCCGTTATTATGAAGACTTGTTTATTGGATTAATGAGGACCCTATAAGTGTATGTAATGGTTCATTCATGTTTGTAAGTTAAAGGAAAAATTAAACCGTACCTCATCGCATCGGTGAAGTGAGTTCGATGTTGGAAAACTTAATGCCTCTATGATAAGATAGTAAGTTCTGAACACATAATTTTAGGGTTGCCTAAGACCAGATATGGAATGACACGACACCTGCAGTATCGTGACAGCCACGTCTCAGTACTGTTTTCTACGATTAGTCTTTGACGACACTCTCTAACCATGCTTCGACACATTTAGTACTTCAGTACTCTCACAGTTGAAGTACTTGATTACTCGATTAGTGTGACGACACTCTGATAGTGCTTAAGCCCTCCTGCTTTGTCTCTGGCACCCTCGATCTTACAGTACCTTCGAGTACTTATTATGTTGTGTCCTACTCATTTCGTATTTCTGGTCTAAGTAGTCAAACAGTTATATGATAAGAGTCTGAATAACGAATAACAGTAAAGTAATGTACATCGTTCTTCTCTGAATGTACAATATGGGTACCTCTGTACAAGTATAAGCTCTTTAACTCCTACTGGAGATCTGAATAAGTATAAGTATGCTATAAGTACAAGTATGTGTATAAGATTGTTGTATGAATTCATGAATAATTCTTATATTTGCTATTGTTATATGCTTATTGTAAATGAGTATTAGTGCATGTGTATACATATAAGTCATATGTTTCCTGCTCAAGCTTTATAAAAACACTTGAGTTCTAATAATATTGTAGGTACCGTAGAGGGCGTCCATGATCTTTCGCATATTCTTTGGGCGACACCTTGTAGGAGTCCATCACCTATAGGTTTTGCGCTCTGATTATGTAAATGTAAATGTATATTTGTTGTATATGTATATGTAATTGGGACTCAGGACTGTATGTGTTGGTACTATAAACACCACTACGATGGTAGTTTTAATTTTGTATCTTTGTATATGATATTTTGATTTAGTTATAAGACTTGGGAACACCAGTATGCGAGAAAAAGAAAGTAAAAGAGTCGGTTAGTTTGTTGCCCCTCCGTCCACCTAGGCGGGGATCGGTGTGACGAACGTCTTGCTTTCGAATTCACACATTTAACTTCTCCATTGATTATGTGAATTAGGGCATTTAAGGGGATCTACAAAATTCTCATATACTAAGAGGACCACTTCCTTCCTTAAGTCGAGCATGGATTGACATCAACAAGGGGGAGCTCACCTTGCTTATGGGTGAGGAGAAAGCAAAGTTGATCTTAACGACCATTCTGCTGAGAGCGAGAGAAGAACCGTGTGCATAAGATTTGTGGGTGCTTCCATTAAAGAGACACGATGCTTGAAGAGTCCCCTTTATCACATAGATGTGCTTACATTGCATCACATAAGGGGACTATTTTGAAGTTATTAATTTGAACCACTTGCCATAATTAATGGGGATTATGAGTTTCTTTCCTCAATTCAAACTATGGAAGAAATTACCCTTGAGCTGAATGGTTATGAAGAGGAAGAGTTGCCCAAGATGGATGATTCATCAAATGGAAGCACTAGTACTTTTCCAATGAGTCTAGCTGGACTCTAAAATGGAAGCGGCTTGGGAACTGGCAAGGCTAAGTAATAAGGATGCTATTCACTCTCTTTTCCTTTGTCTAATTTTTAGTTATTTTATTTGTTTATGTTTTTTTTTATTCTGAGCTGAAAAATCCCAATGTTGTTTTAGCTTTGTTTGCTAGTGTTTTAAGAACAAAGTAGGTTTGAAGCTCCACATGTTGCCATGACTAGTTTGCAAAAGCAAAGGAAAGGAGTTGGAAAGTGGTTGATGTACTTATAGTACTTGAAGTGTGAAAATGATTTAGTTGAGATGTTGATCAAATTTGAAGTTTTTGAGATGGAATGAACCAAATTGAATTGAAATATAAATTTGGAAGGTTCATGAGCATGCTTGAGGAGAATTGAAGACAAGAGGACTTACCTTGAAGCATGATGGGAAAAGGACAAAGCAAGAAGAACGTAAGGAGTCAAGAAATCATCACATTGGACAGCATTGAAGATTCTGATTTATCTGTATTGATTGAGGCTCCAAATGGTTCACCTCAGCCCATGAGAACATTCTACATTGAAAGAGATTTCTAACGAGTCGTTACACGTCCAATTCTGAGGTAAAATAAAGGAGATCTGAGTATAGCAAGTTAGAGGAAAAACTAGGGGTGATGATCAAAATTGCTTGACGTGACCAATACCACTGTCACGAAAACTAAGGCTCCCAAACTCCTTAAAACCCATTTTTCTTCTTCCTACTTTACACTCTATCCGACCATACACAATCCCTCTAACCTTTGCAACTTCAAACCAATTTAAAATTCATCTCCGATCTGCTTAAATCCTTAATCACATCTCTTCTCAATCCATCTCCATCATCTCAGAGCTTCAAAACCCATCACAAACCCACAAACTTACCATTCTTGAACCCCAAATTTCCATCCATCATTCCAAACATCAAAGAGGAGTTATAATGGAAAAAAAATTTGTGCTTTTTTTTTTTTTTTTTTTTTTTTTGGGGTTCTTTATGGATCGTTGTTGATTGTGGAGTGATTTGCATGTATTGAAGGAGGCTTTGAAGAATCAAAACTAACTCATTTGAGGTGAAGGAAGTTGGTGCACACCAAGTGTTTGAGAAAATTCCATAGCCACTTTCATGGCTCCAAAGAAGCAAAAGAGTATATCAAGGGGTAGTACACAAATGTCAATTTCTAAAAATCCTCAAGATTTTTATTCAAAGTGGCCGAGACTAGAAATGGGAGTTCAATTTTCCCAACTCTCTCTATTGCCCTTTTACTTTATTACTTTATTGCTTCCTTTTGCTCATTGCTAGACATTTAGAACAATGTTTCATCCACAAAGGATTTAGGGATTATTCATGGATTTGGTTAATCATGTCACACTTACATTGCATCATGATAACTTTGAGGATGAAATATTCTTATTAGTTTTGTGGATAATGACTTTGTTTGATTCGTTCCAACACATCTTAGTTTTGGTTTATTTTTGTTAGTTGAGTTTTTGTCTTCACATACACTCGAATAAATTGCACATACTGATTTTTGACATGTGGGGACATATTAGATATTACTCGTTAATTAAACATGTTGAAAATTTCATTGAGCACTCATGTTATATAGTCCTTTATCTACTGCCACATGCACCCAATTTGGATTGAAGACCTTTCTGAATAAGTAGCCCTACATTCATGAAAAGCCACAAAATTTAAAAAAAAAAAGTTTTGAAAACACAAAAAAAAAAAAAAAAATTAAAATATATATATATTTGAGTTAATTGAGTTTTTCTTGGGGTAGTTGTTATGTCAATGAGGACCATAATTGAACCCTTGAGATATGGACAATATTCGAGATAATAGGACTTAAAGCTTATGGTTTATCTCTCTAATAGGCTATTTAGTCATTGGTTTCTCAAAATCCATGCACTGGTCACTAAGTACCCTTGAAAAGTAATTTTTGCTTGAGTTAGAAGGTTTAGTGAATCAATCCATCTTTGATCTCCACTTAGGTTCTAGAACTTGTTCTATTATCGTTGGAGAGGCAAAATCTAAACAACTTTCCAACAAATTGAGAAATGATGTGTGTAGCCATCGCAAAAATTTGTACTGTCGAAGCTAACCTATTAATATGCATATGCTTTATCCCTCTGATATGGCTTGTTGAGCCTTAAAGAGCAAAATTATGTTCATAAGAACCAAGTTTGAAGCCAACAACCTTCCTATACATCACTATCCCTCGGTAAATAAACAAACTTACTAATGACATGAGGACTTGAACATAATTGAAAAACATAGTGAGGAGCAAGTTTGGGGGAGTTATTTTTTCCGCAAGGAACGGAAGGAGAAAAAAAAAAGAAAAATATCAAGTGAAAAAGAAGCAAAAATAGAATAAAAATTCAAGAAGGAGTGATTCTGGCCTCATAGCCTTCCTTCCTGGAAATAAAATAAGAAGGGTGTTCAACACTAGTCTTATGCCTTGAAAATACCCTAGAATTTTTATAATATTTTTATTATATATTCTGGGTATGAATTGTGCCAAACTTGGGTTTTTCTAGGAAAATTGATAAATTAACAAATTGTGAAATGTAAATTTAGTAAACCCGGAAATTGTGGCACTAGAACAAGGATAAAATTTTAATTGCCAAGGGATATAAAAATCATAAAAGAGGTAGAGATGGGCTAATAGAATTAAAACAAGTTGATTCACTTAAAATTAAAAAAGTGAAGGACTTAATTGATACGAAAGAATTAGGAATTATAAAAGGGAGATAAAACCAGAATTATATTTTGGTCTCCAATTTCCCTAAACGAGCAGGCGTAGGAGAGGGGAGAAAAGAACCAGAAGGAAGAGAAGAAGAGAAGAAGGAGGAGGAGAAGAAAGAAGATCAAAGGTATGTTTGTCTTGAAAGTAAAGTAATTTGATTTACTAGGAAAAACTTTTGAGGTTTTAGGAGAATTGTTCCTCTGGCTTTGCTGGATTTGTGGAAGAGATCACCTAAACCTTAAATTATTGAGATTAAAAAGTAAAACCCCAAATGGTAGAAAATAACATGGAATCATCAAATTATATGATGTTTAGAAAATTAGTGGATGGGTGAATTCATAAGTTTTACTAGGGTTTTTGTGGTATGAGGTTCAAACCACCAATACAAGTTTTTTGAAGTTGATTTGGATGATTTCATGATGATTTTGAGATTAAGGAATGGGAAATAATATAAGGAAATTGGTCTCAAAGTGGCAAAAGAAGCAAATGGACATTTCCCAGAACATGTGCAGTACAGTATGAGGTGTTTTGAATGCAGTATGGGGAATGTACCGGTACACACCCCACGGAGGCATGAAACATGCAGGTATAGTTCCGACATGTCTTAGTGCGTGCAGTAATCTGGCGTGTGCAGTCGGGTTCCCGAGGTGTATCGGTCGTGTGAGCCAAAATGACAGTTGTGTAGTTTTTGCGTATTTAAGCCTAAATTCATACACCGTTAGTATAGGAACCCTATGAAATGAATAATAGGGGTTTGAATAAGAATGAGACTAAGTCAAAAACGTACCGTACCTCGCCGCCTCGGAAAAGCTTAGTATGATTAATTGTAACCATATGAGTGGAATAAAATTTGTGTTTGACTAGGTGCGGGTGAAGACGATAACCTGACCTATGATTGATATCGGGAAAGAAACGGAATCGATAATTGGTTTGTTCTTTATTCATTGTTTGTTCTCTAATTGTTCTTTATTCCAGTATTGTTTTATACTTGTTTCTATTCTCTATTTGTTTTTCGTTCTCTATTTGGGAAATATACATATATATTGATGTGAATCATTGTTATTCAAATATTTGTCAAATATATGCATGTGTGCGAGTATTTGAATTATAAGTGGATTTCCATAAGTAAATTGATTTTGAAATGTATTATTCACAATGATGACATGGCTGAGTTGCCAACGAATTCGTCATGAGGTGCTCATCATTATCTAACAGAAATCATTGCTCTTGAATGACAAACATGGCCCGAGTTCCTGATTTCGATACATCGTGAATGTCGATTCTATAACAGTCATATGTGAGATGGAAATATTGAATGCGAAATCACATTGCTCTTGAATGACCAGAATGGATAAGATTCTAAAGGCGAACCGATGGTGATGTGACTACATAGTCATATGTGAGACGGTAATATTGAGCGTGAAATCACGTTGCTCTTGGAATAATGAGACGGGACGGGATTCACCCGACCGAATCTGTAGTGGAGTATTGACTTCTATAGTCATATTTGAGGCGGTATTGAGCGTGAAACCTTATTGCTCTTGAATGACCCAAGCGAGCCCGGGATTCGCAACTTAATACGTCATGGATGTCCCGAATTATATAACCATATATTGGGATCTAAACATAAAATAACAAATATTGAAAAGTGTATTTGTATAAGTATCTTTACATTACAACGATATTAATATAAAGGCATTATTTTGATAAATGCATGATTTATATGAGCGAGAAAATGGAATCTGAACTGTATAGAACCGCGATCAGAAATGCTTCGCATTATTTCATCAATGCGATTGCAGTGATGAACATTGAAGCGAGACCGAGATCAGAATTTCGAGTCATAGAGAAGAAATTACGAATTTATGCTCCGTCATATGCCTTCTCCCGTTTCTTTCGAACATTGACATTTGTAAGCAGTTTGAACTACGAATCATTATTTTTGTAAAGGCATTTTATTAAATGTAAACGTTGTGAATCTTTTGTTAATTGTAATTGTTTATGGGCTTGCCCAAAATGAATTGCTTCCGCGAAATTACAAAATCTAAAATAATAAAATGATACAAAATGTTTTGATAAGATAATTGAAAATGTCGAATGTAGAGACTCGACTTTGATCATGATCGAATCGAAATCCCGGGGATTCGAACCGCAACACTTTGAAAACTAAAATTTAATGTAGCGATGTAAGGGTTGATTAATGGCACAGCGTCTGGGGCCGGTTACGGATCCCTTGACAGGTCGGGCCAGGCGCGGGGGTCGCCACAACTACCCTAAGTCCAACTAGTTTGGGAGCTATTAATCTAAAGCTCTCTAAGGGTTGATGGCAAAGGAGTTTGAGCATTACCCATATAAGTCCGATCATGGTATAAGGCCAGGCCCATTCAGACATCATCTGAACTAAGATACTCAGAGCTGAATCTCTTTTGTTTTCAAATCAAATACAAAAATCAATACAAATGTGAATGTGTTTTCAATGCCATACACATTTCAAATACTCATTGGGTATAAGTACAAATATACATGAAACATTTTTACGGAAACTAAACATTTTGCAGAAGGCCCATCATTTTGGAATAACTCCCACATTTGTACCATCATTTACAAAATTTATCAGAGTTTTTAATATCAGAAACATTAACAAAATAGAATCAGAGTTTAACTTTTACAAGATACTTTATACAAAAAGAGTCAATTGAATTTCATGCATGCATGTCATGGAGTTTTACTTCTCTTCGAATGGCTTTGACATTGGCTTTATGCTTGTGCGATCTTCACTCTTGTACCTATTCACTCAGTACCTCCGCGTAGATAAAGCAATACATTAGCATTTTCTGTGCTTAGTGGTTCTCTCTGATTATTCTATGTTCATTTTTAAATCGAAATGACAATATTTATAAAACAATGCTTTGTACAATTTCAATGACCAATGCGATTGCAATGAAGTATCTATATATTTATTCAAATAAAATCATTCATTCATTGGTCATCTCAAGCTATGCATTTTCATAGGCGAAAGAAAAAAAAAATGTCATTCAAAGCAATCGGTACTTTTCAATCTATTATCATTTTGCCCTTATCCAAATTGCTTTTATATTCTTCGGTTCCTGATATAACGAATCACCATCTGATCCGGCTTGGAGTTGACCAGTATATATATATATATATATATATATATATATATATATATATATATATATATATATATATATATATATATACTAATATATATACTTTGTTAGTGTACCTCTGGAAATATTGTCTACGTCCTTTCTGAGATTGGTGTACACAAATAGTCGTTTTGTTAAACTCTTAATGAGTATACCATTTCTCCTTAGCTTTCGAATTCTAACGGTTAACATTCTTTTAAGGGCATTAAAATCATTCAATACAATTTACAATAGTAAATATATACATTTGTATGAAAATAGAACATTTTCACATTCATGCAATTTTCTTATGCAAATTCGTTGCACAAGAAATTGTCTCAAATCACTTAAAACAAATCATTTCAAACACAAATCAATATGCACTTTCTTTTCAACCATTTCCAAAATTCAAATAATTTCATAATTATTCAAATATTTTAGAAGTAGAGAGAGAGTTTGAGAACAAACCAAAAATCGTCACTTTGATTCCAATCTTCAGAATCTCGACTTCAATGCGGGCTTTCCTTGAAGGGTTTCATGGGAGGAAACACTTGCCAGTAGCAGTGGAAATCTGAAAAATCGATAAAAACCCGTCGAGGACCCAGTAGCATCAAAACTGGTTACATAACAGAGAAAGACAGGATTACCTTGTGTCGGTTCCAAAGCCGAGCTAGTGGTTAGGCGACTTAGACGACGAAACAAGTCCTAGGTTCACCTCTAGCGGTATCCACCACGAGAAGAGTGAAGCCGACAACCTCGAGGCAATGGTCTGCGGTCGAGTCTTAGCCTAGTCCCCGTTGAAGAAGAAGCCAAAAGCGTGTTACCGATCTCTAAAACACTTTCTTAGGAGATGAAGACACTCTCATTATTTCTCTTAATTATCTTTTCTCTCAAAAGGAGCAACCAACCCATTTAGGGTTTTACATAGCATTCTATTTATAGGAAAACCCTATCATGTCTAATGACTAAAATGCCCCTCACTCTAAGTGATGATATGAGACACACATCCACATGCGTGCAGCGAGAGTTCATACGACCCCGAGTCGAGTCTGACCGAGCCTATTATCTCTTTAAGTGATGGCTTTGAACCCGGGATTCCACTAATCCCGTGACATTCTAATTCATGAGAATTAACTCCCTCATATTTGGATCACATCCAAATCAGTTTCCTCTATCAACCCCGCACTCTTACAAGTGTGCGGCCCATTAGGTTCCGATTATGTTGGTAACTTTATTCAACTATTAGATGCAGAAAAGTCAAGATTGGTATCTAGCAACATCATGACCTCCAATTGGCCCGGAGAGTCGGGTGGTCGTGCATACCCTTCCGTAGACAAATGGAGTGCGATTAGTTCTTTCACGAACTATACCCTGTTTTGGTTGGAGCATGGACAATTATTAGCTCAGCTGGTAGGTATGTGCTTTAGCGCAGTGATATTTATCTTGTCCCAGTTCATCACTCAACCTTTATGCACTTGAAGACACTCCTCGAGACATTTCCTCTGTGATTCTGGTAATGGTCAGACAAAAGGGCCTTAGATACTCTCCCTTTATTAGGAGTGGGAATCCTTTGTTAGCTACTCAATTTCCTCACTTACCTCGAGGATTATACCCAATCCTCATCAGTAGACAACCACTGAAATGACGTGGATTAAGGTCAAAATATGGGATCAGCGTCGAGATATCCTTGAACACCTCAGGTTTGAGGATACTTGCACCATTGCTATGATGAGACAATCATCTACATTTAAAATAGATATCCATATGATTATCTCATTATAGGTCTCAGATCATACTTAGCTACTCTTAGTGACATCCTGCATGACTCTTGATCACGATTTATAAGATCTGCGCAGTCTAATCGAGAAGTATGACGTATGTCAGTGCAATCAGAATCGACAATGTCGGTCTTGTTGATCACATGACTAGGGATAATTTAGACACAAACATAATTGCACATGATAGGAATCTTGTGCTCTTGATCCATCATGATTTCCTTCATGATATGTTATGTATCATGGACTTCATTAATTCGATTAAAGATCTTATTATCAATTCTATGTATGAATGTCAATTAACAAAGAAGCCTTTCATATTAAATAATATGTTGCGCGTCTGATAAGTGCTAATGGCGATTCCACACAGAGCACTTCTCTAACATTCCTCCTCGTAATTTTCCAAATAAGTACAATCACGTACACTACTAAAAATAGCGATTACAGGCCAAATTGTGACCTAAAAAATTGGTGGGTAATTCTGGAACAATCTAAGTATTAGAGAGACAGGGGTTTGGTTAAAAGAAAATTCCAGGCCAAATTTCGACCAAAGGCCCAGGCCATATTTACCGACCGAATAATTTTAGTCGAGAGGGTGGTGCATAAATTAGCGGGAATTGGCGCGAAATTAACGACCAGTGCGACCTAAAATAAATTACCATGAAAAATGAATTGGGTGATAAAGCGACAAAATTTTTAACACAGTAATTACCGTCAAATTTTGGTGAAACCAGTAATCGAAATAATTTCCATTATATTTATATTGCGAAAGTATATTCAAAGCATCCGATGAATCTTATTATTTAGGATCGAGTATGTACAAGGATTCATAACCTGATTACCAAAGATTATTATCTAATCCGACAAGTACGCACCATAAAAATTGTTGACCACATCTATGAATGGATATGGATCAAAACACCTATTCAAATTTGACTCATTGCAAGGACTATGCAGTCTGACGTGAAACCATTAAGCTTGAGTGTGGGTTTCCTTTAGCTATAGTGTTGATTAAGATATTTCATAAAGTAAACCATTTCTTTTTTAGGTTTGCTGATCCATTATCATAGAATTTTACAGATGAACAGTAGTAAATTGGATTTAAGTCCAGATATCGATCCCACAGAGATCTCAAGAATTTTTCAATCAACTACCCAAACTACTTAAACTCCATACTATTTGGACGGTAATATGATATTGGAATTTTGCTTTGAAAGCCAAACAAAATACTGAAGTAAAATAAAAATGAATGAATAACAAATGAATTGAATATTGAAACATTAAAATAAGCAATTTAGATTGAACAGTTATCTCTAAAGAGAACATTTAATAATCAGCTATTGTGAAGAATCAATTCCTACAGCTTGTACGGGAACTTTTGCATTCTGATCTACAAATCTTAAAACTAGTCCAAGGAATAAGATAGTGTGACTGGATCTCTCAGGCCCGAGTTCGTCATCTCACCTTCCTTTGTTTCTCGAATACGGTGGGTTGAATATTCTTTTAAATACGGTAGCCTTGTTAAGGTATTTTTCTTTCTTAATACTTCATACCCACAACTGGGTACAAACGACTCCTTAAATATAGTCATTCTTTTGGAAGGTTTACCTTATCTGGGTTCCTCATCCTCAAAATTAGAACAGCTTACTCTTTCCTTGATTAGATCCTTGCTAACACGGGATCGAATTCACTATTCGAATTGAGGTGAACTCTCTGCATGCTTAGATTAATAACTCACTCAACTCATTCTCGATTACAAGTGAGAAGAGGATGTATTGATTTAATTATACAGAGCACATTAAATCATCAATATCAGTTTCGTATACCTTCCAGTGTTCATTACTCGGGAATGCCTTCTGTGTCACTCGGAAGGGCCTCCCTTGTCAGTGAAACAATCCGTTATGGAGTCTGAAGTGACGTCGGGATCAATTCAAGGAAACAAACATAACCCGGCAAGTCGATTTAATGTCACGAGATTCGTGATAATGAAAGATGCGCCAAGAAGAAAGATAATTTAAACCAATAACGTCAAATTGATAGGCGGGTTTCTGAATGTGAATTCTCTGCCGTTGGCGATCAGAAAACCATGGAATTGGAAATTGGGTGTTCGAAATCCAAAGTCGTGCGGAATTCAAACCTTCAGCGGTAATTTGAAGAAATATAAATCTGCATTCAGCTAAATCCTTTACAGCTAACGTTCGAATCCAAACTAGAACGAAAACACAAACTAATCTAATCTAAAATAAAATTCACGGAAAAAAAAAGAAAAGAAAAGAAAAATAAAAATACAGGAGCCTTCAGCAACCCAGATCTCTCTTTCAAGTCGCCACCCAGCTGTGTTTCTTCTTTTGCAGCTACATATTTATAGGGTTCTGAAGTTGGGCCCTAATTTCGATGCATTTCTTTTTTGGACTTTAGTAAAGCGACCCGGTATGCGATTTTGTGCAGAACATCCATGCCTCGTCGCGACACACGTTCTTGTCGCGGTCCTTGTGGCGAGGAGCCTCTGTGGTTCGCGAAGGCATATCGTAAAGTGGTGTCGGCGGCGGCAGTCTTGTCGCGACCTCTTCTCATTGAAACTGATGTCGCGATAGCTTACTGACGTCGCGACCTTCTTGTCCTTTCAGCTGATGTCGCGACAGCCTGGTGTTGTTGCGACCTCCTTTCTCTACAATTGTTGTTGCGACAACCTCCTATGAAGTACGATGTTCTTTGCCGTCGATGTTGATGTCGCGGCGTATCCAGTCGCCAGCGACATCTTGTCTTCTCTTTTCTTCAATTCCTTGTTACTTAATCATTGAGTTTCTTGCACTCCCGGCTCATTTGTTTCAATTACGCTTCGCTACGACCTCTGATTTCAATTTTAGCTTTGAATCGCATTTTGATTCTTTGTTAAGATTAGCGACACACAGTCCTTTCATCTTTATCGCGATTCTTCGCGCTATGACCTAGCTGCGACCAATTATATCATCAACGCTTTCGGCCACGATACGCTCCTTTTCACGCAATTTACGCTTTTGGTGCGCTGCACAGCAATTTGGTGAAGTTTATTCCAGATTCCTGCATATAAATCGGTCTTTTTATATAAAAATCGTCGAAAAATGAATTTGAAAATAGATGACTTTTAAGCTCGTCAAACTCCCCCGAACTTAAAATTTTGCTTGTCCCCGAGCAAAGAAAAGAAAGATTTGTTTGTCCTCAAACAAAAGGACATTTTTCTGTTCTGTTTTAAAGTTGCAACCAATTAAATTGAAAAACTAAAATTGCATTCTTTTCTGTATGTCTAGCTCCAAATCCAATTGAAGGTTAGTTTCTACTTTCTCCAATTTACTAAACCAAATTGTTGAAATTGTTTTACAAACAGTATAAGTAATTGATCCTGCTGAAATGTAAATTATTTTTCTTTCTGTCTCATTTCCTTAATGAGTCAATTAACCCTTAGAAAGTTTTCAGTTTTTTGATCTTTTACGATTTTCAAACTCCATGCGCTTGTTGTTCTTATTGATCTCCACTAATGTAGGTAATTTCAACCTTCAAGATCAATCAGGTCTTTTAGGCTTGTAATGTTAGGCTTGGGTAAATGGTAGGAAGGATGGGACTTTTAGGTTAAGATTACCAATACTCTTTTTCCTTTCTTACTCACATGTTGCCCTTTTTCTCCTTGTAATTTCTTTAATAAACTCCCCCAAACTTCATTTTTGGGATACCATCTTGATTTTCTTCTATTCAAAACTATATGCTCCCATTTCTCATTTGCAATTCAAACTAAGGAAATTTTCTTTTTCTGTCACCATTCAGGAATAGTGCAGTGTTTTATCTTCTTAGGCTTTCTAACACTCTTAGCGAACTTTGGGTTAGTAACTCCTCTGGATAGCATTAGGGTACTAGGTGTTGAAACACCCCTAAGAACTTAATTGTTCAAGAGTCAACCTAAGACAAAACCTATTCCTTTAAACGCCGTTCTGCTATATTTTTCGATGTATATCTTTTCCTCTTGATCCGCACTACGTATTTTCTCCTTGAGTTCTCGAATTTATGCTCCCCCAAACTTTATTTCTTCCTCTTTTGGATTCTTTGGTAATCACAGTTTCTTTGGAGGATTGATTCTTTAGGATGGGTTTGGGTCTTTATTGGCTTATTTTGAAAATAAGAATTTGGATCTATTCAGTTTAGGAACTAGTATATGCATCGACATATGAATAGGGATGGCTAGAATGGCTCGAACTTTCGAGGATGGCACGCATCATTTCTTGTTGGTTGTATCACCTAGGATTTTATGTGATCAATAATCTAACAAGTTCTAGAATTTGAGTTAGCGTGATTAACCTAGGATTGCTGACTATCGGTTATTGAGAATTCAAATGATGTTATGTCAATGAGTTTCTTAAACTGTGTTTCATACTACAAATTCAAAATAATTGTTTTGTTACGTCAATTGTATAACCATCCATATTCTGAACTCAGCATCAATTTCCAGTCAATCATGCAATTTGTATTTCAATTAAATTGCATTATATGCCATTCAGCCCTTATTCTGCAGTTTACAGATTTATTCAATCTACTTCCAAATCATAAACTAAATTGAAACAGAAAAACAATTCATATATCATTAACACCCAATTTGCAAATCAGAAGGAAATTTATTCAAATATCAAAACATTTCGATCTTCTACAATCTGTTTTCCTTACAATTAAATTGTAATTAAATTCTAGAAAAACTCTCTGTTTCTTGACCCTAAATCCTATATCTTCCCAGAGAAGCGTCGACTCACTTCAAAATTTGGCTCACGGACAGGCTCCTTGAAGTGATTTGGCACGTTAACAGGTGGACCTCAGTAAATTAAGGGCTGCTTCTCCCTTTTCTTTGGAGCTTCTTGGTTGATGGATTCTAACTAATCATATTCCGCTTCCATCGACCACTCTCTTTTGTGCACGTTTTATGGAATAAGGAATGGAATTGAGTTTGTTTTAGACTCCATTCATTCATAAACTCTGTGTTTATTATAAACTCTTCTTTTCTCTCATTCTTCCTTCTCTCCATTTTCTTGTTCGTTTTCCTTCCGTCGTTCTCCCATCCTTTTTATAGTGGATTTCGTTTCTAGGGAAGAACAACCATTTATTCTTTCTTTTTATTTCTATAGATAGTTAAGTAAATTCCCTCGAACCTTATGTACAGTGTTTCCAACAGAGGTTTGTAGTTTTTGATGTAGAATTTTGAACGTTTTCCTCAATCTCATTAATTTCCCTCTGATTATTCCCCTCGAAACTGAGTGTATTAAATTTATTGATTCAATCAGAATTTGAATTTCTGTTTCTGCACTATTCACTATTTATTTCTCTATTTATTTGCGCTCGTGTTGTTTTAACTTCAGGCTGAGACTGTGTGTTGTCATTAATTTAGGGCAAAATTGAAAACTGCCCAGCTGGCAAATTTCCCTATCATGTCGCGACATATGATGGTTTGTCGCGACATACTCAAATTGTGGGAGGACCAGTTATCCTCTGGCTACGACCTAAGGTGTTTCATGTCATTATTAAGATGTCGCGACCTCACCAATCTCTTGGAAGGAATTGCTGTATGCTGACCTCGACCTTTTTCTTCCTTGTCTTGGCGAAGGTCGACATCAACACATTGCGACTTCAGTTTAAATCGCGACTTCGAGTTCTGACCAGCCATAAGTCTGTCGCGACCTCGTCTGTATTTGCCTTAAATTTAATGAACAGATAGCATTTCATTCTTTATCAACTCTCAAATTCTCAGCATCAATTAAGTCAATTTCACACAGCAATTCAAACAAATATTCTATTCATTTTTCACATAATTTTTATAGGGAAAAGAATGCTTCCCTTTTTCCTGTAACTCCTTCCTGTGAATTGCTGGAGTTGTCCTGGAATTGTCTCTTTCTCTCCTTTCCTTTCATTTTTGCACAAGCACTCTGCAACATTTACAGAAAGGATTTAATTAAACAAAAATTAACTTCTATATTACTAACTAATCACTATAAAAACTAGAGAAAAATAAATCAAAGTGAATTCTAAAAAAATTTAAGTCGAAAATCAGAAATTAAAAGTCTTTATGGGTTGCATCCCATCAGCTGCTCAGTTTTGAGTCCTTAACTTGACTTGCTGTTTTGATTCTTTCTCTCTCTCAATGAACCAGCTGTAACTCTTCTTTTCTTTCCTCCTTTGCTTGATAATGCTTCAGTCTTTGTCCGTGACTCTAAATTCTTCGGCATCGGTCTTTAATATTTTCTTGTTCCCGAATGTAGTGCTTGACATTCGTATATGGTCCTCCACTTTGATTTCAATTTTCACAGGAACAATCTTAATCTGGAGTTAAATAGCGAACAGTCCCGCTTCTCGAACTCTTTCCTCAATCCACTTGATGTATCCTTCTTTGTCTGTCCACATGCCTTCACGACATATATTCATTCTATCAGTTCAGTCATTCAGTCAAGCGATCTACCTCTACCTGCACAATCAGTCCCAGCTTCTTGATGGCCCGTAGCTTTGTGTTCAAGTCGAGGTAGATGACATGGTTTTCCAATACAACTACGTATCAAAGGACATTCGATGGGATTTTGAATGTAGTTACGTAAGCCCAAAGTGCATCATCAAGTTTGGAAGACCAATCCTTCTGCTTGAACTTACGATCTTTTCCAAGATTCTTTGATCTCCCTATTTGGAAATCTGCGCATTATTAGTGCAGGGATGATATAGTGATCCCATACACAATATGAGTTTTGAGAATATTTTGTTTATGAAATGGCTTCCCCCATCACTAATGATAGTTAAGTGTTCAGAATCTGCTGAAATATTCTTTTGTAAGAAACTCACAATAATATTAGTATCATTCCTTGGGCCGAGCCCTTTGCTTCTGACCATTTGGAAACATAATCCCTTCTTGTGGTATATCTGAGTTTCGAATGATTGTGAAAGGTCCAGTAAAATCTATTCCTCACACATCAAAAATTGCACCACCATTATACCTTTTAAATTATTTCATTTCCTAGCTGCTGATATTCCCGATCTTTTGGCATACATCACCGTTTGGCCCATTGACCTGATCCCGAAGATGGTAGACGATAAAATCAGTTAGGTATCTTGTGAGCGTTCTTTCTCGAGAGAAAAATGCCCTCCCATGCGGTGATGCATGGCATTCATTCAAAGATTTTACCTTGTTCGACCTGGCACACATCTTCGATAATCATGTCGCACCTCTTTTAAATAGCAGTGGATCATCCCAGATGTAATATCTGCTTTGTCGGAGTCCACGAGCTTTCTTTTACGTTTAGTGTGATTCTGAGGAACTTCTCCTGAGTTAGGTAATTCACAATATCGACATACTGTGGAATTTGGAATGACACATGCAGTTGTTACGTCTGGGAAGTTCTCTAATTACATCTCCTCCTTTTACTGTTTCATTACATTCTCCTGCGGACAAGTGATGGCTATCACATTGTCACAACCCTTTTATCCTTAATTTCCGGATCAAACTCTTGTGCGTGCTATCTTATCAGTCTTGGTTGTGTACGACATCAGATATTTGTGTGTTTTGCATGATCTATTATGAACTATAACATAGGATCCCGAGAATGCTTATGGCACGAATTTCTCAAAATAGAAAACTATGTGGCTAGCATCTCCTTTTAGTTGTGAATAGTTTTCTTGTGCTTCATTAAGAAAGTTCTAACTAACAAATATGTAGCTCTGAATATTTTCTCTTTTTAACATTGTCTGACCCCGTTCTGCAGTCCTTGGCATGTGCTTGAATTCTTGATCCCATTCGTGACTATGATAGGTGCTTAGACCAATCTGATTTTGATTTCTTGAAAAGCTGACCTTGGAGATCATCAGAATTAAACCTTGTGTCTTTCTCCGTGTCTGCATAGTGGTTTTGATATCTTTGAGAAATCTTTGATGAATCTCCTATAAAATCCGGTATGCCCGAGAGCTCCTTATACCCTTCTTGTTGTGGGAGGTGCTAAGGTTTTGATAATAGAAATTTTGGATTGATCCACTTCGGCCACAATAGCGTCATTTATGACGAGAACAATACATACATTGCATGAAATGGCATTTTCCCAAATTTAATGCTAGTTGTTTGTCCCTTGCATCTTTGAAACACTTTGACTTTCCAGTTGTTCAAACATTGTTGCTTGGACCCATACATGAAGTCATCCATAAAAATCTCGCGACTTCCTCGACCCAGGCTCGAGAACACCTTACGACATCATCGTCTGCGGAAAGTAGCGGGGGCATTGCACTTAGCCAAATGGCATCCTTCGAAGGCAAAGGTACCATAGGGGCATGTAGTGTGAATCTTTCATGGTCCTCGGGTGCAATTTCAATCTGATTTGTAACACAGAATCATCCAAAATAAAAATGATGATGTCTCTTAACACGTGTGTGATCGATGAAGGTGGGAAAATGATCTTTCACCAGTTCTTTGTGTTTAGCTTCCTGTAATCAATGCATATTCTCCGTCACGTCTCTGTTCTTGTTGGAATCGAATTCATTCCATCATTCACGGGTGGGTAAATCCACGCTTCTTTGGAATTTTTGTTATTGCGGTACAACGGGTATGCGAAATTGCATAGATAAAACCCGACATTTAACCATTTGAGCACCTCCTTCTAACTACTTCCTTCATGATTTGGATTCAATCTCCTTTGATGTTCGGTTAGTGGCATTTTCTTCTAACGGTGTTGTGTACATATTGATGGTTAAATACCTATTAAATCTTGATTATTGACTATAGACTCCCCTTATGTAAAATTGTTATTGTTCCTCGAGGCGTCATATTACGGCCGAAGTATTACTGGTTTATTCTTTGGCATCTCCAGGTAATCATACTTTAAATGACTTGGCAACTCCTTTAAAACTAGCCCTTCTTCACTGGTTTCTTGATGAAATTCCTTTTCTTCAATTTTGTCCCTTTGGTTTATCCCATTTTGTTCAAGATTCATCACCTTTATTAAGTATAAATTGGAAGTCACTGAGGAATGAATCAGGCCTTCAGAATCTTTGGGAAATTCATCTCTTTTCATTGATTGAAAGTTAGTCATTGATCTGTAGTAAAAATCAAAGTTGTTGACATATACATCCTACTTGACTTGATATCAGTCCTTTCTATATCTAAATTCTTCAAACTTAAGTTAAATTGAAGTCGATTGTCTCTTCTATAATACGGCGCATTGAGAATTCCCATACGCATATCGATTAGAGCTGCTCCAGTTGCTAAGAATGGCCTTCCCGATGAGAGGGACTTGTGAATCTTCCTCCGTATCCCGGTCGATGAAGTGGTGGAAAACGTCTCCAGCTACTTGACATCTTCTAGTCCTTGGTTTGCGGGGTTATGCCATTTAGGTGACCAGTGGTGGGAGTAAATGACGCTTCTTGGCCAGCGAATAGGGCATTAAGTTGATCGCGACTGAGGTCGCGAGCTTTAAACTCGAGCTCTGATTGTGCGGGAATGGTGAAACTCCTGGATCCGCCACTACGGTAAGCCTCTCTTGGATGCAATACTTGCCAAGTTGCGAGTTAAATTCACAATTCCTTCTTAAACAGATCTTCCTCTTTTGGTGGGTATGTCTTTGAAAATTTTGCCGTGGCACATCCCCGAGTCACCATAATGAAAGGCATGATGACCTCCCGACTTCTAAAGGTCTTTAAGAACGCCTTACACCCAAACTGTTCCTCATCCTTGATTTAACGACCTACGTGATAGGATTTATGACGAGATCCTTCTGGGTCTTCTTCTTGCTTCGCTTCTTATAGCAGCGGCTATTCCTTCTTTCTTCCGCTTCGGTCTGTTGTGATCTACGGGCCTTCCTCTCCCTTGTTGCTTTCATCTTTTTCATTCTTTTCCTCCAAGTCTTTCCCACTTCTGAGTTGTACAGCCATACAGTCTTTCGGATTCTTCTTCGTGTCACTGGGAAAGGAATCTTTCATCCCGGGGTTTTCGTGCCAGAGCTAGCTTGCCCTAGTTTGTGTTTCCAGGCCCTAAGGGAGGCATTATGGTCTTGAAAATTTGGTGAATTGGTATTTTTGAGGCTTCCAATTCTGCAAATTCTTACTCACGGAGGTTTAGCGTACCTTCCTTATTATCCCCATGAATCAAGTAAAAGATTTGAATCTTCAAATGGTTGGGCTCTTTCGATCTGCACTCGTTTACTTTCACCTCCTGCCTGCACAGGTGAACCGGTGGCTGGGTCGATATCCCGTCACAGGATCTCCGCCATGCCCCGCCCTGGTCCCCACCATGAAAAATTCAGCTATTCCTCTAAGTCGGATGATAGGTATCGCGCATTAGGATTTTGCCTTTAAAGTGATAACCTGGTCTCCAAGCACTCTAACCTCCTCAAGATCATAAATCAGCTTCTTAGTGGGAAAAAGACAAGACTTCCTCAATAGTTCCTCTCAACTGTTCCTATTTCATGAGCAATGTGTATCTTCCTCTCTTGCTTGTCCATTATATTCATGATGGCGTCTTCTAGCTTAGCCTCCATGCTGTCATCTCGTCACCATGATTCCCTCTCTTTCCCCTCCGTCAATTGATCTGAAAACTCATGGAGTTTGATAGTCAGATTTTAGCTTGCATCCCCGATCGATCTTCGCTTCTTCAAAGACTTCTTACAGTTTGAATGCTCCAGCCAAGATGAAGCACTTAATAATAATTCCTTTAGATGTAATTGTCTGGGAGCATAGATACACGTCCGATCTGGTCTTTAGATCTATTCCATTTATCGACACCTCTGCAATCTTTTTTGAATCTTTCCTAAGCCACACAGAAAGGTTTCATCATCTTCCTCATTGAACATTCACTATCTCCCTCCCTTTCTGAGCTTGAGCTGCTTTTGGAAGAATCTAATGCTGTGCCTCTACAAGCTCCTCCCAAGTATCAACAGAACCATACAGAGAGATTCATACCATGTGACATCAGATTCCCTTAGAGGAAATGGGAATAAATGTAATTTTACAATCTCCGTCTCACCCCATTCAACTCAGTCATATTTCCATCCCGGTAGAAACTTTCCTGTGTGTTCATTTGATTCCTCTCGTTGGACGACTCAAGAACCGTTGTTACCGAATCAATGTAATCGTGCTCGCCTTTAGTTCAAGTTACTTGTACCAAGACCGTAGTCAGTCTGACATGCAGTATTCATCCCGAATATCATCCCGTGAGTCCCATCACGCTGATCGGAGGTCTCTCCGTCGCCGCCTTCGCCTCCCGGGCCCGACCATGCCTTTCTTTCCGCTATAGCCGAGCTTTTCCGACTTCTTTGTTTTTCCTGCTTCGAAAGAGGTTTTCATCCAGTTGTCCGCTCTAAATCGATCGTTCCGTTTCCTATGCATTAAAATTTTGTCCCCAAATCAAAACAAACTTACATTATCAGCATTAGTCTGGTCAATAAATATTTTCAATATGGGGAGCCATTAAAGGTTATATTAAAAATAAATCCAATCGCTTTTGAAAGACTTATTTTGTTCTTTTCTTCAAAATGTCCAAATTAGCATTTCCTTCGTCTAAATATCGATGCATTGGCTCTGATCATTGACCTTAATCCGCGCTCATGTAAAAACTTATCAACTGATCTATATGTGGGCCACGTTCATAACACAATTACCAAAAGATTGTCATTCAACCCTAAGTCAAAGATCGCTACAAAAACTTGTTTAATTACATCTATGAATGGATATGGATCAAACACCTATTCAAATTTAATATGACTCCATTACCCAAGACTATCAACAGTCCCCAAAGAATGAAACTATTAAACTCGAGCTGGGTTTCCTTAGCTGATGTTGTTGATTAGTGCATATTTCATAAAGATAAACCATTTTCTTTTTTTTATTCGATCCAAGATAATCGCAAGTGCACAGATCAACAAGTAGTAAATTGGATTTGTCCGATATCATCCCACAGAGATCTCAAGAATTTCAATCAACTACCCGTAAACCATTTAAACTCCATACTATTCGACTCAGAATATAATATTGGAATTCTTGCCTTTTAAAAAGCCAAAACAAAATAATCGAAGTAAAAGAAAATGAATAAATAACAAATGAATTGAATATTGAAACATTAAAACAAGTGCAATTTGATCACCGCTATCTCAAAGAGAACATTTAAATTAATCGCCTATCAGAAGAATCAATCTTGTTAAATTTTGTACCTGGTAATCCCTTTGCATCTGAACTACATTCAAAATCCAGTCCAAGGAATAAGATACAGCGTGACTCGATCTCTCCAAAGCCCACGCTCATCATCTCACCTTCACTGCTTCTCGAACACAAAGGGGTTATAACTACTTTAACCGTAGCCTTGTTCGGGGTATTTTTCTTTCTCAATACTTCATACCTACAACCTGAATCGCAAACCTCGAGCTCAATATAATACTTAGGTTTAAAACTCTGATGCACCCGCTCCTCATCCTCAAAATTAGAACAGCCTTACTCTTTCCTCGATTAGATCCTTGCTAACACGGATCGAATTCACTATTCGAATTTAGGTGAACTCTCTGCATGCTTAGATTAATAACTCACTCAACTCATTCTCGGTTACAAGTGAGAAGAGGATGTATTGATTTAATTATACATAGCACATTAAATCATCAATATCAATTTCGTATACCTTCCCGAAATTGTTCATTACTCTCAGGAATGCCTTCTGCCACCGAGGCCTTGAAATCGCAGAGCCGAAACAATCTCAAGTATGGGTACGTGAGACCGACGCCTGATCAATTCCAGGAAACAAACATAACCAGCAAGTCGATTTAATATCTGAAGTTCAGCAATAATGAAAAAAATTATGCAGGAAAGATAATTTCTGACAATAACTTCAATTCAATGGAAGTTGGGTTTCTGAATTACTGATTATACCATACATTGGCTTGCTGATCAAGAAAACCACTTTAAATCCTTAAATCATGTTCAAACTAAAAATTCATCCTAATTCAAACACTGCACAAGAATTTGCAAGAAATAGAACTTATTCAAATAAATCTTACGCCTAACGTCAATCCAAATCATGTAATCAAAAACATAAAACGATCTTGACCAAAATAAAATTCATCAAAATAAAAAGAAAAGAAAAGAAAAATAAAAACATGTAAGCCTCAACAACCCATCTCTCTTTTCAAGTCGCCACCCAAATGCTTTCTCTTTTCGTGCCACATATTTATAGGTTCGGTCATTCAGAATTTCATGCATTTCTTTTGGACTTTAAACCGGCCCAATATGTCGATTTTGTCAGAACATCACGCCCTCGTCACCTCCTCTGCCTTCACGCAGCCCCGGCTGCAGTGAGCTCTCGTGCGCTTCATGGCGTCTTGCGAAAAGATGGTGTCGCGACAATTTTTGATCTGAACGCGACAGCTTTCATTTGAAACCGGCGTCGGACAGCCAACAGACGCCGAATCCTTCTAGTCCTGTAGTTACGTCGCGACAACCTGCGGTCGCCGCTAATTCATAATTGTTTGGTCGCGACAACCTCCTCGCGAAGCTGATGTCGCTACCGCTTCGATGCAAAGGTTATCGCTGATCGTATCCGCATGTCGCACATTCGTCTCTTTTTCTTCACCCCCGATTGCTTAATCTCAGTTTCTTTCACTCCCAAATACTGGTTTTCACTACGCCTTTACGACTGGAGTTTCACTGATGCAACCTAAATACTCATTTTGATTGTTGTTAAAGCTTTGCGACACCTGGTCCTTTCATCTTTATGCGCAGTTCTTGCTGCAACCTATTGCGTCCAATTATATCATCACTGCTCCGCCACATTCTGCTCCTTTTACCTAATTTCTGTTCTTTAGACACTTCGCTGTACAAAGAATTGGTAAAGTTTATTCCTGCATTCCCAGATATAAATTCCATCTTTTTTATATAAACAATTGTGAAAAATGGGACTGAAAATAGATGGGACTTTTAAGCTCATATGATACATCAAAGAACACTCCACGAAAATTCCTTATAAGGCATCACATTTCTAATTCATCGATATTGCTTTTTTTTGGAAAGATTAAACTTCATAAAAGGTAATTTGATTTTGAATTCTTCTATCCATCTTTTTATTCTCGACTTGATTTTTGTGCAAAAAAAAAGTTGGATATTTTGTGCTCTAAGGCCGATATGATATGGTGTCTGCTTGATTCTATTATTTGTGGGATTTGTTTGCACTGCTTGACTGGTCAGACTACGACTTCTCGCTTTTAGTCATCACCACAGGAATTAATTCCGCATACCAGAAAAAAATAAAAAAGAATATCTTCCTTGTTTTTGTGTTTTGGATTTTCTGAAATTTTAAAACTCACCTGCTCACGGAATTAGCTTGAAAAGAACGATTTTTTGTGTCTTTGTGGATTTGAAAGAGAAGTTTGCCTGGATTGTGGGTGCTGTTTCCAGAATTAAGCATGTTGATTCAAATTTCTGTATTTATTATTTCAAAGTTCTAAGAATGATTTTTATTCTGATCTTCAGGCTTAAACCCAATTTTAGCATTTTTCCGCTGTTTGAAGTGTCTCGACAAAAGGTCTCGCAGAGCTTCCCCACGCCGTAATTATCGCAGTTGGTGTCATTCTTCATGATTTGAAACATGCATAACTCTCTATTAGAATTCTGGATTTTGGGTGTTCTTAGACTCATGGAGTTCTTTGAGTCTGAAACCACCCATATATAGATTGATAAAATTTAGGTCATATCCATATCCTAAAGCTAAAAGAAAATCAATCCCAAGTAGCTGCAATACGCAAAGGTGCTGATTTTCTCTTCATGATTTGAAATATGCATAATTCCTTCATAGAATTTGGATTTGGGTGTTCTTTTGACTCTATGGAAAGCTCTTTGAGCCCAGAATCCACCCATATATATCTTGATCAGAGTTAAACCTATATTAATCTGAAAAATACAAAAACAGTGGTTGTTGTTGCCGCCGCTACTACTAATGCTACAAGTTGCTCATTTTCTTCAGATTGTGAACCCTGTATAACTCCTTCGTTAGGAATCTGTTATAGGTGTTCTTGAACCTCACATGGAAAGCTCCATTGAGCTTAGAATTCTGAATTATATTCATTATAGCATTGGGTACCTCATATATTTCTGAAATTTAGATTAGAGTACCAAGTGTACTAATCAATTGAATGAAATGTATAGAATATAAGAGTTGGACATATGATAGTAGTGAATTTCTATGAATGATAATGATATACAACATATAGGATTAAATTTAAGAAATCACAACATATATAAACTAAAAATTGTTTTAATTTATACGACGAAATCACAGATTCCCTCTAAAGAACGATTAAAACATCATCGTAAATTAATAAAGTTGTTTCATTTTGATTCATATAGTTAGCTTTAGAAGGAGATCCGTCCAAAGGTATTACAACGAAGTTTGAATAATCGGGATTGTCCTTAAAGGGACACATTTAAAGGACGCAATTAAACGATCATGATTTAATCAAAATTGCATATATTATGTGTCATTTTGGCGTTTTCGCTTCTCGTTGTTTCCTTCCTAAAAGTACATTAGGATATATAAATAGTAATGCAATTTGCTAAATCAAGGAGATTATGCATTATTATTAATATATCTTATTTAAAGGTACTGAGAACCACGAGTCATTAAATGCATACATAATGAACATGCAATCGTGATCTTTTTTTAACGTAACTTTAGTAAATGGATTAGACCAAACCTATTGAAGATAATAGAACCTGCTGACTCGGGTGGAGGTGGAGGTGGATGTGTGTAGGTTGCATATCACACGCATAAAATAACTTTATCTGAATCCACAATAAATGGTTAATGGAACATAAAAATAACTGGTGACAATCGCATTTATTTACTAAATTGATTTTTCGTGACTGTGCAAGTAAAGACGATCGAATGACGTACGAGGGTCGAATAGTGAATGGAATGTTCTAATGAATGGGGATAAAGTTGATGAATCTTATTACGCTCGCCTCCCGAGACATCCCGAGTGTGTGTGAATGGTGGCAATGTTTATAGCGCCCTCAGACTTTAAGAAATGTCGAATAAGTAGTTTTCGAATGTTGAGACCGTAGCGTGCATCGCATGGAAATGGTTTTGAGTCGGACACACGTTGATATAACACGGTGAGAAGCAAGTCCACCAAAGGTGTTCAAGTTCGACGGTGTCAGCAAGTAAACCGATCGACGGTTCCTGATAATATGAATCATACTACATACCATAGAATGGTTTCAGGATTTCATGTCCCGACCTAACTAACAGGAACCCAATGCCGAGGCAAGGAATTCATGACATGATTCAGCTCGGAGACAAAACCAGATACGAGGGAAATTTAAGCTTACTCAACTATCCTGCAATTTCGGAGGATGTTTAGAAATAAAGTTCTTACACAGTGTTCGTGTAGCATGGTTCGATGATATGTCTAATTTCTATTCCAAGAACCGTTGCCACAAGATAACTGATGCCATTGGATTTCTACAAAGACGAAGAAGTTAGTTGGGGAGGGTCAGATTACCCGTGATAGGTCATTCCATCATTGCAGTGAACAACCGTATATATATACTGGGTGATGACAAAGGACTTTAATGCTTGTAAAATGTGGTCATGCTCAGACAAGTAAAAGGTTATGTTCCTGAAATAGATTGTATATAATGAAGTCAAGTACAGATAAAAAGATGCACTATTTCCAATAACACCTAGGTCGGGTGGTAGATTTGGGATGGATCAACCGCAACAACAATGAAATGAGGTGGCATTCAGCATCATATGGAGGATCTGTGAAGATGTGTCACCCCTTCCGATGCCCTTCGCTTGGAAACATTTTGATGTGTTTCGATTTCATCCGGAAGTCTGAATGTTAGGTCGGGTTTATTTGGTCATCGGTTTTCACCGTCATCAATCCGGACAAAGAATATTCTTTTCAGGGCCTATGGTAAGATCGTCAGATAATCTTGCCTCCGTACTCTATGTGTACGCTGAGGAATCTATGTATGTTTTTGACTGTGTTAAGGCTGTGGCCTACGAATCCAAAGTGGGAAGATAGGATGTTTTCAGCCATTGATAGCGAGTTAAAGTCTGGGTGTCGGGGTTCAAACCATGATATTTTCAAACAGTTGTACTTTACGCGCCGCCTCATGTGGACCAGAATGACTTTCCAACAGATTCTATGATGTCTGGGCGTAGAGTAATCATTGTATGTTGGCATGTCCGCATTGTATGGAAGACTCGATGCTTTTAGATTAATTACAGCAGAAACAAACAGGGTTTAATAACCATCTAAGTTTTTTTTCCCATGAACTGATCCATCGACGTGAATAATTTCAAAGACTCAAGAAGAATAGAAAGGTTACTTTCAAACAATTCCCCGGTTAGATCCGGGATGAAATTGTGAGGATTTGAAACAACAAGAGGGTCAGAGGAAGGTGATAGATGTTGATGCCGAGGCTGTGAATGCAAATATATCTAAGACTCAGGGTGGAATAAGAGAAGTATTTTCTTGATTCATTCTACCTGGGCGTGAACACTGGCTGTGCACACCGATAAAAGTGGCAGACTATAGCAATGTGTTTGACAATATTTTCAATACAAGTATTTAAGATTCCAGTGGAAAACTAAAGACACGCATAAGTCAAGAGATGGTAGTTGAATAAAATATTGTCGCCAGCCTCAATTTGTACAAATTGTCACCGCAAATACCCCGATGTGCCATTTGTTCCAATAAATCATGTGTTAAGGATGTGTTGATGGTAAAAACTGAGATTTCCGAGATAGCTGCTTCGAACTGGGAGATGTGTGGATGCTAACAAATCCAGATGCTTGGCATGAAGAGTCATGATTGTCGCGTATTCATGCAAAGGTCGTTACCAATCGCTTCTTCGAATTCCCGCCAAATAGACATGGGAGCCGATAATCGGTGATTTCTTTATTCTTCAAGCAACTCGACTTTCCTTCGAATGATGAGGAGTTGAGGAACTGGATGAACAAATTCCCGTTATCTTATGCAATCTTGAGAAGATCTTCCTCCAAGTTTTTCGACTCAATGGAACATCTTCCAACAGACTTCGCTTAATGGTTAGATTGTCGGGTCCAAATGCATTATCGCTGATGTATCCTCCGTAAAGGTAATATTAATTCACTCAACCAATTCTTTCCTATATATATATATAGTATATATATATATATATATATATATATATATATATATATATATATATATATATATATACACACACACATGGCATGACTCAGAATATCTTAATAATCTTTCTTGTAGATACTGAGGGAAAATAAAGTATAAAAATCATGAATAAGGCTCGATGTAGGGTTCTATATCAATCGGGTATATTATGGATGAGGTCGCCCAAATTTGCATCATTCTATTTCGTTATGAGATCCAACTCTTCCAATTTAAGGAAAGTGTCGAATGAGGTTTTATCTCGATGGACATCAGGATGATGATAAGGTTTTGAAATTTCAAGCCTCCGGTAAAGCAATTCCAAGTGTCGAAGGGAAACTGTGACTCAGCGCATAAATGAATATACCGCAGCCTCATCTATATGTCCTAATGAATTGTCCAGAGGTTCAACCATTCATAGAGAGTAAGTAGTTGCTAAAGTCAAAATGAGATCTATTTAGCATGTTAATCTACTATTTCCTCTCACTGTGACCCATTCTTTCACTCTACTTCTATTTTTATATCTCACATAGTAGTAACGTCGCTTCCAAACTTGAATGACTAAGTCACAATGCCGTGATTCGAGCAAGAATTTCCATCATGGTTTGAAAATACAAGATGTTACTAAACATGAAATTACAAAACAAATTGTAATACCGTTCTCGATACAAATTTATAATTGTAATCCAACAATACATCGATTCGATTACAAAGTTCATAATCGTGCAAATAAAATTTCCAATCATTATTTTCGAACTATAAATGAGGTCCCCCCGAGAGAGGTTAGAACTTTTACAACGGGCCATCGTGTGGGAATGGTTTTAAATTTCACACTTAATCGTATGGGAGCTACTCGGCAATGTATACTGGGGTATGCATTAAAGGATCCTCGTATGTCAATGAAACCGAATATGACTATTAATGAGCTCGGGTCGAAGTGATCTGAGTTAGAATTTGGAAGCCCTCCCAGCTAAAAGAACCCGTGCTATTCAAATGTGAATGGCTGACCTAACACCACACAAGCTGGCATAGTTGTTCATCCTTGATATAAACTTGTCGAGCGTGCACGATAAAAATGATTCAACAAGTATGAACCTTTCTTGCCAAGCAGTTAAGGCATCAGTTTGCTATTGTGAATATCCGGTCGGACCTATTCTAGAAAGGATTGGAAAGCCATGTGCAAGATCAAAGTTAGCTCAAATTGACATCCCCAGCCATCACTAAGTACTGATAAGCCATAGGAACCACCATTTCAAATGATGAGAATGGGATGTTATAATCGAAACAGGTGGGGGACTAAGACGCCCTTTTAGTTGCATCTTCCGAGCGGATACAAGGGATGTAGATGTCGATGAACATTTAATTGATCAGTGAGAAGAAACGACATGAAGAGGAGTTTCAAAATGATGTTACTACATCCAAGAAGAAGACTGAACCAAATTTAGATGATCTCCACAGAATGAGTAGTTAGTGAGTTTTAGTTATTTCAATCGTTAATCATGGTTTATTTTCACGTCTTATGTATTTTACTAGATGTTACTAATCAATAACGTGCTATTTATTATTTTTACCGTATATGGCACGTGGACGAGGTGTAGGCGCACGCTGCCAAAATCATGCCCGCTCCAGGCAAAGAAGGCCTCTAGTATGCCCGATCCTCAGAGGGGTCAAGTGGATGAGACCCCACAGCATTGCAGAGGAGGTCAGGAATACCGCATCAGCAAAGATCGAAGTAAACCGATCCACATCATGGTCCCGAGATTGTGATGAATGATCAAGAGACGGGAGGGAGTATGCGAGGAGAGGATGGAGATGTTAGAGAGCCCTCCCCGAAAGCACTTACGACGTGACTCTCCCTATCGCTTCGCCTTTGATCCGAAAATTGATAATCCTGCAAGATATCAAACTTAACTAATGATTTATCCATTTTTAATTTATTTCTTACTAAGTGAAATTTCAGTTACAGGATTGCCAGAGCCGTCTGGTTCAATTTCTAGGGTTCTGAGGACAATTTTCAGGAAGTCCTTTAAACCTCATGGACATAATTGGAAGTCACTGATAGATAGAGACCAGTTGATGATTTGGAGAGAATTTAAGGTATATATTACTACTTAACATTTTTACATCTTTTATTTATTCTTTTGTTCATCAATAAACATGTTTAAATTATAATTGCAGAAGCTTATAGGTGGACACAATCTGCTGAGTAAGGCCAAAAGGCCCTATAAACATGTCGCTTACTTCGCAGATAAAGACAATCGCGGTACGAGGTCAAAGATAAATGGTTGAAGAACAAAGAGCAAGATTCCGAGTGTAATTTGATCATGTTTTCCGTGAGTAATGGTGAATATGGGAAGATCCTGATTATGAAGAGGAGAAACAGAGCTGGCACCGCCACTCGTGAGCGGGTCGAGAGGGTAGTGGCATGTCTACACACACTGAGGGATTCGCTTCATGCGTGAGCACGAACGAGCATGGGTATTATTTCTAATTTATACTTTAGTGTTTATTACTTTGTTAATTGTGTCTAATTATGCTCTATTTTTCATTTCTCGTAAGGATTTTTCTTTCAATTGAATTAACGATAAATTGTTTGAATTTAAAGACACGCAAGGAGGGTAAAAGCCCGCTCCTCGCTTATTCGGGACACACGCACACCTAAGGGTCATGATGATCGACTTGTTGGGATCAGAGATCTCAGGCAAGAAATGTAAGTTTCATTAAAATAAAATTACTCTCTCTTTCTTTTTTTTTTAAGATAAATTAAAATACTTATTTTTACTTATTTTTATCCAGATGTGGACCTTGCAAGTGTGGTTGGTGTGAAATGTCGGGACAGTTGCCATGTTATTAGGACATGTTGTATTTTGCAGAGCTCCCGCATAAAGGAGACTCTGCCTTACTTTCGCAACCTAGTCTCGAGAAAGGGTCAGCAAGTATGTCTGTTATCCGACATCCACTAATATTCAGCCGATGCCAGTCAACGACCCTCGGAAATGGGGGTGTCACAAAGAACCTCTCCTACACCATTTGTCAGGAAGCCAACCTATGGAAGTAAGACACAATAGAGGAAAATTACCTGTATCACAAGCACATTATGAAAAAGACCCAGCCAACCTAATCATATGACGAATCTGGGATTACAAACCTAAAGGGAAGACCCTACCCAATAGAAAACCCTATAAGTTCCAAAGGTCAGCCTTAGGCCAAATACTAAATATAACATCTCACATCCACAATTATGGAATAGTGTAATATGTATGAAATATCCAATAGTAGTATACGCCCGAAAATACCCTACGAAATGCACTCAAACTATGTACAAATATTTAGAAACCTTTAAGGAGAAAGTACAAGGGCATTATGGGAATTATACAAAACAAACCTATTAAGAAGAGTCACTGGCTGCATTTTGTAAAAATATATTTACACCACAAACATATGGAATTGGAATACAAAAACAAAAAAAAAAAAAAAAAAAAAATATAAACCATATAAGAAATATAATAAAACATATTTTAAAAGATCTACTAGAAGAAACCTACTTTAGATCCCAACATGTAAAAAAAAATATAACCCAAAGATTTGGTTTATACTTCTTATTTTTTTTTGAAGATCAATTAAAATACTTATTTTACATGTTTATTGGGGGATACAAGATATGAGGAAATGTTAGCTCGCGACTCAAGTTTATTCCCGCTTGTCAGATCAAGGTGTTTAATATATGTTTGAATTATTACTCGATTCATTAACACTTGAACCATGTCATATATATAACGATTGATATATTTTTGTGAGTAGTGATGTAAGGCCCAAGTGGCCATTTACCATTTTTATCCATGTGACCCGTGAGCTAAGTGTGGAAACAAGGACAGGTTTCCATGCACTGTGGACATGTTGTATCTTGCAGAGCTCTGCACATGGAGACTCTGCCGATTTTTGTTAAACCTGAGCCCTCAGGAGAAAGGACTCACGAAGTGGTGTCAAGCACCCCACATCCATGAATATTCTAGCGAGTTGACTGTTTGTCAAATCTGACCCCTGGGAACATATAAAATATAATCCAAAGATTCGTTTATACTTCTTTATTTTTCAAGATAAATTAAAATCTTATTTTACATGTTTATTAGGCGTAGATATGAGGAAAATGTGCCACTGGTCATGACTAAGCGTATTCCTAGTCTACTTCGTGTTCATGGATGGTGCAACAGTAGTTCTCATTCATCACCCAATCGGCCGATATGAACTCGGGATTCGTATGAGGTCGTTGATGCAAGGAGAAGATGCCCATCTATGGCGCTTCGCTTATCGACATCATCATTCTAACGATAGACACTGGGATTATGAAGCTCCATCTTCGGGACCACTTTCGAATTTGTTCTCGATGTGCAAATGAAATGCGATACAAGATCACTGGCCGATAATCGAGCGACGCATGATCGACACATGAGGATGATAGATGAGCTGCGCCCTCGCATTTTGACTCGGGCTTATAAAGAAGTGTCAAGAAGCGTGGACTACGCTCAACCCCGATGATCTACCTCCTGATTGTCTCTAAGATAAATGCTCCAGCTATAGTATCTACTCCAAAGACTTACAAAGTAGCACCTGCAGCAACCGCATCGATTGCCACAGCTATATTCTACCCCAAGATCTACATTCACCATACGTATTCAGATACATCTCAAGATCACGATGATGACACTAGTCGGACTGATATCACACGCTTTTTTAATGTCTATACTTGGATTTGGGAATTCATGTTTTTATTTTTCTGACTTATATACTATATATATACAAAAGATATATTAGTTTGTTTGTTTTAAAATATTTTTTACTCTTTTATATAATATGTATGCACTATTTGCATTTCTTTTCTTTTTGTTTCGTAATTCCATTATATATATATATATATATATATATATATATATTTAAAAGCAAGATATCAAACTCAAAATGGAAAAAAAAATTTGGGCTATTAATTTACCGACTGTAAATTGAGACTAAAAACTAATTAAAATTTTAATATCATTTGCCTGGTGAATGGTTCAAATGGTTTCCAGAATACCGACCATTTGAGACCATTTACCGACCAATGATATTAAAATTTTGGTTCCGTTTTTTGTCTCAATTTGTTCACTTATCGACTGATTTGGAGACCAATTACCCACCAAATCTTCTAATGGGTAAATGGTCGGAAATAGCTCCGAAATTGTTTGAAAGTTTGAGAATGTGGTCCCAGAATTTACCGACCAATTGATTTTGTCTGAAATAATTACAGATCGGAAAATTACTTACTAAATACTGAGTCAATAAATGGTCTAAGAATGGCTTTTACCAATTGTAATATCGCTTAACGACCAAAAAATGGCTCATGAATTGGTGATTTTTAGTAGTGATATTATTCAGTTATTCTAGGAGTTCTATTTTTAGTAGGAATTGGAATCATCTCATTGGATCACCCACTTTTTTTTTCAATTTATTGGGTCTTAACTCCATAACTTGAGAGTTCACTGAGTGAGACAACACTGGGAAATAGACCAATGAATGATTGTCAATTTTTGCACCATTTTGAATCATAGCTAAGCCATAAATCGAAAAGCTGATTTCGACAAAGATGCATTGTGGTATGGTTTGGATTTCTCCCTTAACCACACCTTTCACTAGTTAGAAATTCATGTTTCTTTCAAAATAATGGGTCTAATTAGTTACTTGTAATATATAATCTTGTTTCTAAGATGTCGGTATTTTTCCTTTTCAGTACTTCACAACCAAATCTTAGGATTGAAGAATTCTTACCCCTATAGAAAGGATTTTGCAAGCCTTATTCAACTTGGATGGCACCTCATCCTTCAATGCTAATGAAATTCTCCGCCTCCTTGATTGGATCTTTGCCAAAACGGGATTAGAATCCTTTCATCAAAAAGACGAGAAACCTCTAAGTGATTAAACTGATATTTCATCAAACCATCCTCAAACCATGAGTAAGTTAGTGATTTATATGAGTAATCTTTTAGAGTTCATTAGTTCCAAAGTATAAGTCTACCATACCCACAAATAACTACTCTATTGTAATGACCCGTACCAAATAATACAAGTTTTTTTTAAAAGTTTGACCAAATTTGACCAAGTTTGACCAAGTTTGACCAACCAATAGAAGGTGGGGCCAAGTTGACTTTTTCAAGGATGAATAATTTTGGGTTAACTAAGACACCATTCTCGTAGGGCCTCGTATACGTAGTTCACTTGTTGTGTCGAACATCAAAATCCGAATTTTATGGATAAGAAGCAGGTCCCGGTAAGTTCAAACAAAGGATTTGATCGCCAAGTCACCGGATTTTTGATCCAAACAACCCTAGGCTCTATATAGTTTCATTTTGTTAAGTGAGGGATCCAACCCCAAAACTCCGAGAAAATCCCAGTAAACCCCGAACCTGGTCTCACCCATTTTAGACCTATCTAAGCTTCAAATAAAGGGGGAGCCTATTTCGGCCACCACTATTGTTCATGCATCGTCCATGGAGGAAGATTTAGACGCACCGCCAGAAATTTTCCCCGCCAACCGCCGACGGCCTGGATCTGGGCAGCGAAGGCTGAGACACCGCAAACTCGGTCGCAAGGTTTTTGTGTTTTCTGGGCATTTCAACCCAAACCATACCTCTTTTCCACCATTTGTGGACCCTCTGAACTCATTTCCTTGGTCCCTTTTTGTAGATTCCTCACCGTTTGAAAGCGCTGGCACGAAACAAATCGGGCCGACTGGGTTAGATCGAGCTCCAATTCACCACAAGAACTTTTGACTAAGGTAATGGTAATGATGAGTTCCTTTGTCCTGGCTTCCATTGATATGTGGTTTGTAAATTTTGGACATCGCTTGGTTAGTTTTCCATTTTTAGGTTGTTTTCAAAATTATCGTGAAGTTTGGATCAAATAGAGTACCAATTGGTCAGTTGGCAAAATTGAAGTCGATTAGTGAAATTGGGTGTTTTAAGGGAATTATTGGACAGCCCACTTCGAGAAATTAGCTCCCGTGAAAAGCCCCACTGGGTACTGCACCTAGTGGCAAGACACTCGTAATTGCACTGGGCCTGGGAGTCCAATTTGGATGGTTTCATAGTTCTAAAAGTTATTCTAAGGCCTTCTGGCATCCTAATGTTGTTGGTTCGGCCATTGAGCCTAAGTGGTATTTTTATTTATATTACAGTACTCACGGCCGGAGACGATCCTACAGGAGCAGGACTGAGCTCTATACCGAGTGGTTTATACGCTTTAAAATGACGAGTTATTATGCAATGACATCATATTGCGGATAAATATTTCACGATATGTCGCTTTGATCGAAATGGTTATTGTATACAAATGTGATTATCTGGCCTCATATAAAACAAGTTATCATTCTTATTAATTTTGTTAACATTTTAAATATTTGGAAGTTTTGACTTGAGTCTATGACAGTCCTGGTATTTAAATATGTTAGGTAATGCGGATTGAGGTTTTAAACCACTTTGAAAATTTAATGATGTAAGGGAATGGATTTTGCATTTTTATTGATTTTAAGCATGTCAAATATTCTTATAGTTTTGTGTGCTTTAAATTGGTTATGTGAATAATTTCATTATGGTATTTCGACTTTCTAATGAATCGATGAATTGAAATTCATCATGTTTATTGTTGTTGAAATTAATCTGATAAATTCTAAATTATAAATACAATATCGTTGAAAAGTATATGTGAGTAAGTGATACTCAAGTTCGCTGTTATATTATAATACAAAGATCGTTGGAAAAGTATATGTATGTTAAAATTACCGTGGTTTAATAAGTTAAATGTTGATGTACCATATAGTACCAAAGGATTGATTCAGTATCCATATTATAGTGAATGGGTTTGCCACGGTGTCGTGAGGTTGGATTCATCCAAAGATTATATATTATTTCCACGATCGCGGAGGCCTGTTACCTCTGAGGTTTGGCTTATCAAGCACGTGATGGCCGGTTTACCTTGAGGTTTATTAGTCAAAGACGTGATGGTCGGGTTTACCCTGAGGTTTATTAGTTACGTGATGGCCGAGTTTAACTTTAGGTTTATTAGTTACGTGATGGCCAGTTCACCCCGAGGTTTATTAGGTGCCACGCATGGCCAAAGCTTACCCGGGAGGTTTTATTAGGTGCCAATGGATGGCATGGTTTACTCCGCAGGTATTAGTCACACGTGATGGCTCTGCCCACCCGGAGGTTTATTATTTGCCACGGATGGCCTGGGTGTAACCACAGTTTATTTGTTGCCACTAAGTAATGTGAGGTCTGGCTTACTCGACGATATATGACGGGTATACGGTACAAGATATGACGGGTATATGGTACCTGGCTTTGATGACGAGTATATTGTACGGCATATGACGGGTATATGGTACTCGCATTATGGGTTTCTCGAGTAAGCTTATAACCATTTTGAATAATTATGGTTATCAGGGTTTCATGATTATCAGACAACATGAGGTTTATACACATTATGCTAAATTTTATATTGTAATAAATTCAAGTTATAATTTCAAGCAATTCCTGAGCTGGATTTCATATTGTCGACTCGTATAAGTCGGTTTTGTGGAATGATTTTAAACTGTGGAACTTTACAAAAGAGTGGACGGAAGTCTTGAGAGAAGAATCTTTGAAAAATAAAAATATTATTTCCTTATAAATTATGCCACCACCAAGATTTATTTTCCACATTTTATTGCGCTTAAACTGCTCCTAGACTAGGCAGCCTGGTAGAGATTCACTCTCACACCAAATCTTTCATTGCCACTGCTCTAGCCATGTCTCTGATCCCCATTCATCCTGTCCCGTCTTGTCTGTTTATTCTATGCTCTGATTTGCACAACCTGCACCCCATGTTCAGTCTCCTAATTGCCCATCTCTATATCAATCCAAGGTCATTGACAGTACTCATAAGCCACATGACCTGCCATATGAAGAAGTCTACAAGAAATATTTGCCTCGTGATTTGATACACACAGCATCATACCTGTGTTTTATTTCTCATGGATATCCCTCACATCCCAGAGATCCCGATAGCAAAGAGAACCCCTCATCTATACATCACCTCAAGAATCCCCGGGGTGGTGCATCCGGGCTCTGGCCTCGTCGGTGTTTGTATCGAATCCTAGGTTTCACCTTGGTTGTACATTGTCAGGCGACTCATCCAAGTTTTGTATACCTTCCTTAACCTTATCATCGACCGATTCTATTCTCGACTCTCGGGATGGTACTGGAGGTCAGGTATGACTAGAGACGCTTGAATAAGGTCACCATTCGAACAAATATCCTTGCTCCTGGATTGATGATTTATTTGATCAAAATTGTGGTACAAAAGTGTTCTCCAAGATTGACTTGAGGCCAGTACCATCGCCATGATTTAGAACTGACATTCAAGACTTATCTCAGACAGATACGGGCATTTAACAGTTTCTAATGATGTCTTTCTGACTCACCTCAATGCCCCACAGCCTTTCTATGGACTTGATGAACCTGGCCCTTCTGGTCTCATACTTGGATCTGGGCTTGTCATTGTCTCATCGACGAGATATCTTTGTGTACTGAGAAGCCTAGTTATGCACTGTAGATACACTGGGTCTGGTGTCACAGTATTCAAGATCCAAGATCACAGATGCCAAATCAACAACGTGAAGTTTTGGTCGAAATGAGCGGAATTTCTGACATGTACTACGATGAAGGCAACTCAAGAGATAGAGCTGAGGGATGACTTATCATATGAGGAACAATGCTATGCATCTGGATGTGAAGTAATGTTTCTGCAAGAATGTAAGATGAATATCCCTTAAATGAAAAGTCATTCGAGAACCCACCCAGCTCAAGAGCTTTACCTGGGAGTCGGAGACAAATGCGAGCCGCACTTCATCTCTTCCATGACACAGTATCAATTTCGTGGACTAAATTCTTTTTCTTGAAGGGGGGTAGTCAAACGATCAAAATTCAAATATCACAAGTTTTTTTAACAAGTTTCATCAAATCAATAGGAAGCAAATAAGCTGACTTTTTCAAGGATGAATGTAATTCTTTGGGTTGACTAAGACACTATTTTTCAGAGGCCTCGTAGATACGAGTTCACGTGTATTGTGCTTGAACTGTACAAAATCCGACTTTACTGATAAGAAGTTATGGTCCCAAGAAGTCTCAAACACAGATTTTATCAGCTTTGTCACCAGTGGATTCTTTACAATTAAAACATCCTAAGCTCTATAACCCTAGTTTCGTGAGGAAGGAGGGGGATCCAACCCCCAAAACCGTAGATAAAATCCCTAAACCCGAACCCCGAACCTGGTCGACCCATTTTTAAATTCAGCTTGCCTGCCCGGAGCCACTTTGCACCAAACACTGCTCACACAATTCACATGGAGGAGGAGGATGTGAGACACAAATGCTTCAGAATTCTTCTGCCACCAAGCCACGGACGCGCCTGGACGGGCTCTGGCGACACAAGGGTTTAAACTTAGCTGTCACCTGGATTTTTGCAGCCTTCAATTATCAGCCAACCCATACCTCTTTTCCACCATTTTGACCCTCTCGAGTTACTCGCGGGTCCTTTGCGCATTCTCTACCGCTTGAAAGTTACGACGAAAAACAAAATTGGCCTACTTACTGATTCGAGTTTTTCAAAGCCACTTCTGACAGAACTCATAATCAGTTATAATAAAATTCATGGAGTTCCTGTCCGGCTTTCCATTTATATGTGGTTTGTAAATTTTGACGCTGCTCAAGTTAGTTTCTTCATTTTATTATTTCAATTACCGAGAAGTTTGACTAAATAGAGTACCAACTAGTCAAGTTTGAAAATCGAAGTCGATTAGTGAAATTGGATGTTTTACTAAATTATCGATTGAACCAATTTCTCAAAATTAGCTCCCGGGTGAAAAGTCCCACTGTGGGTACCATCATAGGGCACATTAGTAATTAGACCCGCTCAGAGTCCAATTTGGATGGTTTCATAGTTTTTAAAAGTTATTCTAAGGCCTTCCAGAACTTAAATGTTGTTGGTTCAATATCGAGCCTATGGTACTCATTTTATATTACGTATTAATTTCTACACGCCGTGGAGACGATCTTTACAGGAGAGTAAGACTGAGCGCTTCCATAAATCAAGGAGCGGTTTATACTGCTTTAAAATGATTCGGTATTTTGTCGATATAACTATTTGTGGATTAAATATTTTACATATCTACTCGTTTTCGATCAAATGGTCGGGTTGTATACAAAATGTGATTATCTGGCCTCTATAAAAACAAGTTATCATTTCATGAATTTTGTCAACATTTTAAATATTTAAAGTTTTATATAGTTCATTATGAGTCTGTGGTACAGAAATATGTTAGGTACGGATTGAGGTTTTAAACCACTTGAAAATTTAATAATGTAAGGAATGGATTTTGAGATTTTGCGATTTTAAGCATGTCAAATATTCTTATAGTTGTGCTTAAAATTATTATGTGAATACTTAATATATTTCTTACTTTAATAAATTAATGAATTGAAATTCATCAATGTATTTGATTAAGTTGTTGAAATTAAATTGATAAATTTTTAAATTATAATACAATATCGTTGGAAAAGTATATGCGAGTAAGGATACTGTGTTGGTTGTTATATTATAATACAACATCGTTGGAAAAGTATATGTGAGTAAGAATACCGTGTCAAGTTGTTAAATGCGTTGCGTACCATATAGTACCAAAGAGATTGATTCAGCATCCATATTATAGTAACGGGTTTGCCACGTGTCGTGAGGTTGGATTCATCCAACGGTTAAGGCCATTTCACGACTGAGGCTGCCATCTCGAGGTTTATTAGTTGCGACAGGATGGCCTGCCATCGAGGCTTATTAGTTGCCATTTGACGGCCGTGGGTTTACCCTAGGTTTATTAGTTTCCACAAGATGGCGAGTTTACCCGAGGTTTATTAGTTAATGCAGGATGGCCATAGGGTTCACTCCGAGAAGCCACAGGCGCTAATGTGGTCGCGCTTTGACCCGAAGGTTTATTAGGTGCCACGTGATGGCCGGGTTTACCCGAAGGTTTATTAGTTGCCACGTGATGGTCGGGTTTACCTGGAGGTTTATTAGTTGTCACGTGATGGCCGGGTTTACCCGAAGTTTATTAGGTTGCCAATGCGGATGGCCTGCCCACCGAGGTTTATTAGCTGCCACGTGATGGCCGTGTAACCACGTATATATTAGCGTCACTTCTGTCGTGAGGCTCAAGCATCGAATGGCATATGATGGGTATATGGTACGGTATATGATGGGTATATGGTACGATATATGATGGGTATAGTTACCATGCCCTTCCAATTTTTTCATAAAAATAACAATCATCATTGACCCATTCTCAGAGGGAGCTCAACCTTTCAAAATTGGTTCACTCATATCGCTGACTAACCGGGATCGTGAAAACCACCGGAAGTGTAAAACGACCTAAATAAACGAACTCCAAAAATTTTCCAAACTTATTTATTCAAAATAAGAATGAAAGAGAAAATTTTACAAGAAATCTAGCTCGAAGTCGTGACATCGCTCATTACTCAACTCTAAAAACTCAAAAGAAAACTAACTAAAAACTACGCCATAACTAAATCTACTAAAAAGGAAATAAAAATAAATAAAAGAAAAATAATATACAAAGAGTCTTCAACTACCCAAAAGTCCTGAATTGCGTAATGCGCACGCGTTCGTGATGCTTCTATTTATGTATTTTCCACGTCAGCTACACTTCAAGACGAGTACGTTGTGATCACCAAATTTTTCGCTTCAATTTAATCAGCTCGTCAGCAATATCTTCTCAAATTGTCGTTGGCTTTTGTCGCAAGATTCAATTTTTTCTCGTCAGCAATTCGCTCTATGAGCTTTTTTCTTGATTCTATCGCTACATAGTTTTAACGTTAAAGCCTTGCTCTCGTCACGATAGGAAGGTCTGTGTCACTAATACAAAATTCTTTTTTGCATCTAACTCTTTATTCATCGCTTCAGAAATTTCACTTACATAATTCTTTGGTTTGCGGATACATTTTCTCTTCATTGGCCTAATTTATCGCAACAGAGTTTTCTATGTCATGACAAGATTTCTTTGGTTCCTTATAATCTCTCGTCGCAATGCACTTTCTTTTATCGTATTTAATTTTCTCCTCGTCCTATCACAAGGTCGAGCTATTTGTTGCGACATAGAAATCATTGTTGCGATAGAGTTAACTTGGCCAATCCCAATTCTCTTCAATTTATGTCGCGACCAAATCTTCTCTTGTCGTGACAGAATTCTATCATTTTGTAGCTTTTATTGTCACGATAAAAAACTTCTTGGTCGCGACAAAGTTTCTTCCTTCAATTCTTCACTATGTCACAACATGAATTTCTTTGTCGTCATTCCTCTTGTATTGCTCTTCAGCTTCTTGTCACGACAGAGAATTCCTTGTCACAACAAAATTCACCTCAACCCCATGTTTCGTTTGTCGCAATAGAAATAGTCTTTGTTGCGACAAAGTCTTGTTGCACTTTGTTGTGAACTTTGAATGTTATGTCGCAATAAATATTTCTTTGTCGCAACAGAGATTCTTCATTGAACTGGTCCCAAGTTGAAAACGTTGTCGCAACATAAAAACACTTATCTTAGCTAACTTGTGTTATAACCTTGCCATTTTCTATTGCGACAAAGCTGTCTTTTGTCACGACAGAGTTCATCTGCTAATCTTCAGCCTTATATGTTGCGACATAAGAAAGATTGTCACGACAAAGTTCATTTGCCATTTGCCTTTGATCATTGTCGCGACAGAGTTAAGAGTGTTGCGATAGTCTTCTTTACATTCTTCTTCTGCAATGTCACTACAGAAAGCTCTTTGTCGTGACAGAGATTCTATTTCTACCTTGAGTTCAGCCTTTACTTTGTTGCGACATACAGTTGCTAGCTGCGACATAGTTCTTCTGGCCTGCTTGAAATTTTGTCACAACACACAAATACTATGTTGAGACAGAGAATGCTGCATTTGCCACTTTTTTCTTCTTTTCTACCGGAATTATCTCCTTTTTCAATAAAAACCTAAAAAATAGAAAGTTATGATTATATCATTATTTGGCATTAAAATAGATTTGAAACTGCTAAAAATATTCCAAAAAATGGATCAAAAATAGATGAGTTTAGGACTCATCAAATTCCCCTAAACTTAAAGTTTTGCTTGTCCCCAAGTAAAGAAAATAAAATTTTGTTTGTCCTCAAACAATTTATCTTTTATTTTTAAGGACATTTTTCTATTTAAACTTCAATTGGGCAAGAAACATAAGTCGGTTGTAAAATTATTTCTAAACATGTTTCCAATCTAGAATTAGGATGATTTTCAATTAAGTTCACTGATTAGACAAATAATTCATATAGTGTAAACAATTTAATCATTCAACCATGATTTGTGAGTGTCTATTGGTCTTCCCTCTTTTTCTTTAGAAGATTAGTTAATCTTCTGGAATAATACTCAGTTGGCACATTTATCCCTCATTCTTTTAGTCCCATATGCTTGTTTGTCATATTAATCTCCACTAATGTAAGCATAACACCACCTTTAGGATCAAATAGGTTTTTTAGGCTTGTAATGTGTGGCTTAGGTAATTGGGTAGATAATTGGACAATTTAGGCTCAATTTTACCCAGACTTCGTTGACAACTTAGTACTCGTGCCTTCATTGTGTATCCTTGATTTCTTTTTATTTCAAGTTTCTAACCTTCCCATCAGGTTTTGTGCATCTTTCTGCATATTCTCCATTGAGGTGTATTTTTCTCTTTTCATTGACCACACTCAGAATATAACTTATATTCCTTATCTTAGAAGCTTTTTCACTTTCATCCCTCATCAAAGTTTATGAAATGGTGCAATGTTTTGTCTTTTTAAGCTTTTTACCTCCCTTAACAAATTTTGGGTCAGTAACTCCCATACCAGTTGGCATTAGGGTACTAGGTGTTGAACACCCCTCATAACTTAATTGTTCAAGGGAGGAAGGCTACAAGACCAAACTCATTATTCCTTGATGTTTTTCTTTTCACATCTTCTTTTCTTAATTCTCTTATTCTTTTCTCATATCAATGAATTTTTTTTTCTTTCTCAACCATTTTTATCCTTCTCTACAACTTAAATTAATATTCCCCCAAACTTGTCCTTTTCTGTCATTGATGTATTTTGTCTTGTAATCTGAGCAAATAAGGGTTCTTTATTATAGGATTATGTTTAAGGAAGGAATTTGACTTTTCATTTGCTAGTTGATGATGAGATTGGCTATAGGCTCAAATAAGGAACTAGTGTGTATGCTTATGCACATCATAGAGGTAGGCTTTGAAAGGCTCAAACTTCCAAGGATGGCCTATATCATTTCCTGTTAGTGTTATTGCCTAGGATTTTGCCTTGACTGATAATTTAACAAGTTCTAGGACATTTGGAGATTTAACTTGTAACACCCCGAAATATACCCTAGTAGTTTTCGGACTTGTTTAGGGTATATTAAAAGCTAAATAGAATTTTCTTTAAATAAACGATGTAATCTTAAATTAATCATAAAAGCCAAGGGTAAATTAGTCATTTACCACTTGAGGATATGAAAGGCATAAAAAAAACCCATAAATTTATATAGCCAATATGAATTGAGAAAATGAAACAAACAAAGCATGGGATTTAAGGTAATTAGAAAAGACTTGAATAGAAATAAGAGAATTGGGACCAAGATGCAATTAGAGAAACTTAAAAGCAAAAAATGAGTTTTTGACTTAGCCAAACATGTCTAACTTAAAAAGGATTTAAGACCACTTGGTCTCATTCAGAGAACCGAAAAACTGAATGAAGGAGAGGAGAAGGGAAGGAGTAGCAATAAGCAGAAGAGGAAGAAAGAGGTAAACAGCTATGTGTAAGAGTGAGCTCAAGCAAAAGGTATGGGAACTACATCTTGTACTGGATTGATTTTTTGTATGGATTCTTGGGTTTTGTTTTTGTTAATGGTTCGCTCTAAACCCAGGCTGACAAAGTCTGATCCCAACATGAGTTTTTGTTGAAATTGATTTCTTTCTAGGGTTTGATAGGATTTTCATCCCAAACTCCACATTAATGGGAGGCAAGTGGTAAAACCCAAATAAGGTTATAAACCTTCCCTTGAAGTTGGATCTTACTTGATTAATTGCAAGGTAAAAATAGTCAAGAACAAACCCTAACAACCTTATTTGGTATGTGTATGGGTTATGACCCATATTAGAAGTGTTAGAGAAAATCATGAAAGGTTTTGATGAAAGATATCCATTGAAAGATGATTCGAGGATAATCAGGTTGGGCATGAATTTAAACAGATCTTTAATGTATATATGTATAGATTTGGTTTGGGGCGGAAAAGGTACGAAAAATTATAAAATACATATTCTGTGCACTTTCTGAGACTTGTACTGGCATAACTCAGGTTCTGTCGTTTGCCACCCAGACCTAAGAGACGCATATGTACCGGCATAACCTGCTCGCTTCCCAGCCGACCTGGGCCAGATTTTGGTCATAACTTGCTCAATTTCATCCTGATTTTGAGCGGATCCAAGTGGCCACGTAGTGTCAGACTTCAAGGAGAACAAAACCTTTCCTTTTAAAGAATAGGAATCGCCACCCTGATCCTATGGCCTAAAATTCACCACAAGCAATAGTGTGCAAGCCAAATTTCAACTCCAGCTTTGAACATAGAGTAGTCCGGGTTGTTTCTGATTTTAACTTGAGTTTCTAAGTGTTCGACCAGGATTCCAGTTGAATAGAACCCTTGAAACCTTATCTTTAAAATAATGCTGACCTAGAGTCAAACATGAAGTTAGGATCCTGGAAAATTAGTAATGCCGAACTGTTCTAGAGTGTAACTGCAACCGACTAGTTTGGCATGAAAATGCCATAACTTTAGTTGACGATCCGATTGATTAATTCCACTTCCTAAGTAAAAGTAGACAGAGGAACAAGAATATATGAAATGAGGTGTGATTCCACATACACTGATAATTTCCACAAGAATATTAAGGCCATATGCAACATGAAACAAGGAAAATAGAAAATGAAATGTAAAGATGTGTCACTTTAAAAATGAAATGAAAAACGAATTGAAACATAATTGTAACATATAGAGGTAATATAGTTCGGGTGAACACATAATGTGTTTAAGAGATATGATTATTATCACAACTTAAAAATGATAACAAATGATAGAGTATACATGAAGGAGTGCACATTGAACAAATATGAATGAGTATATTGAATGAGCATATGAATGAGTATATATAAAATGATCACATGATAAATGAGTGATGATTATATGCCCTTGAAAAGATAATGAAGTGAATATGAAATCGAAATGTGATATTCGAAACTCAATAACTGGACACACAAAAAGATTTATTCATTAAACTAACTGGTCATAAAATGTGAATTGAATGATATGAAGAATTAATCGCCCACTTAACGCACCAAACTAAGATCCGTCAACGGGCGCACCCCGAAATTATCCAATGTCCCACTACTGACACTGACCGGCATCCCGCCACACATGATATTGAAGAAACCCACTGGGCGGATTCAATTAACCTGATCCGTCATGATGGCGTATGACATTTAATTGATACCACGGCTCGGGATGCACCAACCAAGATCCTGCATACGGGAGAATTTAATACACTGATACCACGTGTCAGATGCACCAAACTAAGATCCTACATGACGTGGGAGACCTAATACCCCATACCACGTGCCGAGATGCACCGGGAAACCATCCCGCATGATGGGGGAGACCGAATAATTGATACCATGTCGATGTACCCAAACCAGATCCCAGACACACGGGGAGATCTAATAAGTAATACCACATGCCTGGTAAAATTGGCTCAAAGATCCGTCATGATGAGACCATCTGTAAATGTAGGCACATTACCGAATGATAATAAGCAAGGGATTCATTAAACGAACCGCCAAAATGTAACTGACTAATAAAGTGGAAGAACCAACAATGACGAGTGTAATGGATTTTATGTGTATGCTTAAACTTAGATTGAATTGTGACTGGATTATTGCATTGAAAATGCATGTTGTGATATTATAAATGATTGTAAAATAAGTTACAAGTAAAAACAATAGTATGAGTTTATGTGATAAATGGCATTTGGTTTGAATGCATGTTATTATGTAACGTTACGGTCTAATTTGTAAATATACTTCGCATTGCCCGAAAAGAAGTGCTTCTGATTAATTAAAAGGTCTTAAATAGAATAACATAAACAAATGTTTTGGAAAAAGATAATTCTGGAAAACGTTCGAGTAACTGAACAAATGATCCGGTCAACCTGTGCTCGGGAGCCTGGGATTCGTAGTCGCGACACTTTTGAAAAGAAAATTTAGGTTCAAAGAATGGTAAAACAAATGTTTGATCATAATCGCTGAGCAACCCCAGCTTGATCCGCTAATCTGGTCACAGGGATTCTGTCACACACTTTGAAAATGAAAATTAATAAAACTAAAAACAAAAGGATTTAATATGATCCCATCATGAAATGTACTCAAAGGGAGTTTTGATTAATGGCTTCGGCCAGATAATGATAAGAGTCTAATATGTATTGGTATTAGTTTGTTTTGACTTTGTAAGGAATCTAATATAAATTTGATCTCGTCTCAATTTGCTATCAATAGATACGATAAGTTACTTAATATGATTTGATCCGACATATGTAGTAGATATGAGCTACAACCTGTAAAGACATGACACAGGAAGTAATATGAACAAGATGATGATAGGAATTTGAATCGTGTAATAAAATCTACATGTATAATATGATATGAGTTAGAAGTCACATAACAGTTAGAGACTTCGTTATGCATAAGTAATAGCAAATGTAAAAAGATAGTGACTTACATTATACATGGTCGTTATCTGCCTATATGTCCTACCTAAGCTTAGCTTTAGCACTGGGTGTTCAACCGTAGGTACTACAGGAAATAAAGAGGACGTGACATTCCACACTAGCTGTGTACGGGCCATCTCGTAGACAGTGCTCACCAAAGACTGCCCAACATCTCCGATGTTGTAATAGATATGTATGTATGTGTATTTGTATAGGATGTGACTCTAGTATATGTGTATAAATTTTAATATATACCACTCCTATGGTAGTTCATTTTGTAAATGTAAATGATTGCTGGTTGTCACAAAATTGCTTATATACCACATATAAGTTCAGCCTTAAAAATAAGGAGTCCCAAGATATGCTCGCACCCTCAAACCCAGTCGATTCGCTTAATCGATTTAACGGACGGGGCGTGACATAACTGTTATGGATCCCATAAGATGTCCCTAATCTTGGCACAATTTGTTTCAGAGCTACTGTTGACTATGTGCAAAGTTATCAAGATTTTATAACCAAACTGTTTACAAAAACAGAATTATAGGTCTTATTTATTCCATCAATTTATTAAAACCTTTCTTATTCTTGAAGTTCAACACATATATATTAATCCTTACAACTTTCCCTTTCAATTCATCTCATCCTACCCTAATGCATCTATCAAATTGTTTGTTTGGTTTTGTGGATATGTTATTGTGTTATTTAATAGTTAGAATGTTCATTTAGATCAACAATTCAATTCAGAGAAATGTAACACAACAACAACTCAATTCCATCAACAATTCAGCTTCACCAAACAATTCACAACTTATTTAGCAATTCCAACCAAGAAATTTGGTTTTTCTTTATTCAACTAAGTTATTTACCACTAGTCAACAATTTCAAGTTATTAAACTCAAAGGAAAGAAAATTTAAACAAAACAAACAAGAAATAAAAAAAATAATAAGAGTGAACAAGTTTTGCAAAGAATTTTTCTATTTTATTGAATTTTTCAAGGATGGGATATTAGGTATAAAGAGGGAAAATGGGATGGAAAGGAAGACAATGTACGTTTTTAGCTCCTTGAAGCCTTTTCCTTGGATGCTTCCATTCTTAAATATTCTTCAACCTCCTCTACTAGGGTTAGTTTTTTTTTTCTATTGCACTAGGGGTTTTATTTTGAGCTAGTGCTTTATAAGGCTTGTGGGGCGTCTTTCTTCCTCCTCTGACTCAAGCGTAGAAGGGTGGGCCGGTGGGTTTGTTGCATTCCTCAAAGACTACCGTAAGTAATATGTGCATAAAATTATGATTGTGGAAGTTGGCACTTTCTTCTCGTCTCTGAGATCGTCTTCATACCAATCTAAAATCTTCCATCGCTTTCTATCGCTCTCACGCCTTTAGCTAATGATTCCAAGAGTGTCCTGTTGTTGACTTGCTCATCGGTCATTAGGCAAAAACTTTCTTTGCAATGTGTCAGACTATTTAACCAATTCTAGTCCTTTGATTCCAGGCATTTTTATCAATTATGCTTCATGTTTTCTTGTTTCAATCCAGAAAGCCACTCTCTATCCCTTATCACTGTTCTCCGTTCTATATCCCTTTTTTCCAGTTCTGCTCTCCATTCTTCATCTCTTTGTTTCAATGCATCCTCCATATTCTAATCCCTTCTTTTGAGCTCTACATCCATATATTCATCCTTGAGCTGAAGTTGGATTTTTAGCTGATTAGCCCTTTCTTTCATCTCTAGTTTCATAGATTTCAACATCTCCATCAGTTCTGTGTTGTTACTTGGTGCCCTGAACTTTCAGCTTGTTCCTGAAGGATTTCTCTTAGGTGTAGAGATACATTCCAATTATGGCTTAGGCTTCCTTGAAATTTTTGCTACTTTTGGGGTGGACTTTCCTACTATACTGGCTCATTGCATCTTTCTTTCCCCCTTTCTTCTTCCATCTCTATTTCTTTGTCATTTCATCTATTTTTAAGACCTTTTGTCACTCCAGTCAAGGTAAAAGGGGATGCCCTGGGGTATGTTTCTTATTTTCCCCATTCTTCATCTACTCCCCCAATAAGGCGAAGGCTGGTGATTGTAGCTGGGTGTGGAATCAAGCCCCTGCATTTGCTTCTAGAGTAACTCAAGATAGAATTATCGATCATCTTCCCCACATTGATTTTATACTTCTTCAAAGAATGCATAAAGGAGGATTGCTTCATTCTCTTATCAGGTTGAGGCTTTGATGGCAAAGACCGAAATAATAAAATAGAACCATACCTCAGTCTTCTTCATTAGAATCACCTCTGGTAATGGATTCATAAAGGGTTTTCCTTGTAACCTTCCACTTTCCTTTCAAATGTTAAGAGGTCACACGGCTCAAGTACTCTTAACCCTTAAGAAATTTCTCAATTTGAAATATCTTTCTACACCTTCGCATTTAACAATTCATATCAGTTTTTGCTGAAATCTATCCATTTTCCTAACATATACCTTCTTCCTTCCTCTTCCACCATGTTAGAAAAAATTCTTCACCTCAATGCAAGACAACTAAAGCCTCAGGCTCGCCCGCTGATTGCCATCCTCCCTTCTCAATACTTTACAGAAAGGGGAGATGAATTTTTTTAATCCTCTTTCAACTATGAATCCCCTATCCTTTAGACATTTCTCCATTAAAACATATTCTTTGTTTGAGATTAAGATTCTTACTCTTTCATTCCTCAGCTCTATTTCAGCGTCTTCAGCTCCCCTCTTCCTTTTTCTTAATTCTTCCTCTATCGTCAAATTCTCTAATTTCAAATTTCTTCCTTCCTCTTGTACTCACCAAGTTTCTTGAACAGTGTCTTCTCTTTACTTTGGTATGTATGCTTCCATCACCTTGCTCATGTTCGAATGAGGTGTGACTGCCTCGCATATGGTCGAATAGGGTTTTGAACCTGTGGTTTTAGAAGGTAAGATGAGAGATATTTGATGAAGGAAGATGAGTGGGTTGATGTTTTATGATAAAGGTGGCATTTCAAAGATTCAAAATTCTCTATTTATGTTGCTAACTTATTTTACAGCTTCATTAAATGTCATGACAACAACTAGCCTAGGTTGTCCTTTATCACTATCATGAAGATAGGAGAAATAATTGCTTTAGAGAGTTTTGCACCACTTGGAAGTTAGTCCGCTTTATGTCGCGACATTGTGAGAAATGTTGCAACATTCTTTCTGACATGCTTTTGATCTTATGTCGCGACAATGAAAAAATTTATTACGACATAAACTTTCCTTCCAATCTCTAAATCTAAAGTTGATTATGTCACAACACAGAGAAAGTATGTCACGACACAAAGAATTTGATGCTCAAAGAAACCTATGTTGCAACATACAAAAATATTGTCGCGACATTGTTTTTCTCTTCCAGAAACATAGGTCATTTACAATTCTGTCCCGACATAGATAAATTGTGTCACGAGAAACCTACCTGCAATTGAGATGAGGTTTGATTCAAACTCTGTCGTGATAGAGAGAATGCATGTCGTGACATTGAACTAAAATTTTCCAAGTGTAACAGAAGCTCCCGCCAATCAAGACACATTCAAAGTAAGGTGTGTGATCAATATACCCATCGTGATCATATCAGAAAACTCCATGAATCATCAAAGAACCTCAATTCAAGTACATAACAATAAAATTTCATTTCTTCATTCATTATACTCTCCAATATGATATTTGTATCTAAAAAAATGAAACCAACAAAGCTATTATAATTCTATTTCTTCGCTTAATAAAACTATATTCTCAAACTTCAACAATGTCGCATTAATATCATTAAAAACAAATTGAGGGAAATAGAAATCCTCCCCAGCTATTTTCCAGATATTTCAGCTTTGAAAGTGTGCTCCCAATAAAATTCATCTTGAATATAGTCATTGGTTTCAAACATCAAGAAAACTGCAAAAATAAAATTTTTAACAAAATTAAAACTAGAACATTAAACACACAAAATTTAAAAAAAATAAATCTAACTATAAAATTTAAAACTCTGCTTGGGTTGCCTCCCAAGAAGCTGTTCAAGTTAATGTCCTTAGCTAGACATTTGTTGTAGAATGTCTTCATTTCAGCAAAGTTCTATTCCCTTTTCAAAATATGGATCTCAACTTCATTTAAATTCCTCTAATTCACTCATACTATTCTGAATCACAGCCATTTAATCCTTCGGATTCTTCCTTGTGTCACTTTGGAATGCATCTTGGGTCGATTTTACATTATTAGGCTAGTCATTCCACCTGAAATTGCAACGCAAATTCTTCAAAAGGCGTTAGTATCGCCTCAAACACGCTTGTGTTTCACGTTTTGGAAATGCTAATAGCTCAACAAACTTCGTCGTCCAGCTCAACCTGCCATTTTCTCCCATGAAAGAAAGCATATGATCCTTAAAGGAATCATAGATCTCCTTGCCCTGATTTTCTCGCTTCTCTGCCTGCTGACGCCGCTATTATTGTTGCTGAACCCGTAGAGGTGCATGATATCATCATATGTATCTCTATCCAGGTTCGACCTTGCTATATGCTCCTTCCCCATATGAGAAATTCTCATGGTTCCTGAGTATTGAGGTGAAGTGAGTAGGCAAGTTGGGGTTGGGCTTGAAAGTGTAACTCCTGTTACCATTGAGATATTGTTCCTCCTCAACGTTGTAGGGACCCTCATGGTTTGATCCCTCTTCTGCAATCTTTCTTCTCTCCTTCATCTACTATCCCTACTTCAAGTGCAATATGCATTCTTCTCTCATTGTTTCCTATCTTGTTCATTAAGGCATCTAACTTTTTGCTTTTCTTGAATGGCAATCATCTGACAAGCCTATTATAATAACCCCCCTTTCTGTCACTTACAATTCCTAAAGCTTCAAATGCAGCTAGAGTTGTACTGGCAAGGTCTCTCACCGCTTGCCTTGCCTCCTCCGTACTTTCTTTTTTGAATCCTCATGAAGCAAACACTATAATTCTCTTATAATCCATGAATTGCAAAATATCCATCCGAGTGGCTTCAAATCTATTTCATACCCATCTCTCAGCAGTCCTGACTTCTCCTAGTGACGATGACTTTCATCCTCCCCCCGGCGGCACTATACTTTCCTCTTTCATAAGTCAGTCGTGGCAATCGCCCATATAAACCTCCACCAAGTCTTCCCAATTTTCCATTGATCCAACAGGCAATGACTTAAACCAAGTTGCGGCCACATCTCTCAGTGAGAAGGGAAAGAGTTGCAGCCTGGTCAATTGTGGTCTCACCTTATTTAACTTGACTTATATTACATCCATGAATCTTCCCGGTATATGCCTATTGGGGGGTCTTCGAAGGATGACCAAGAACCGGTGCTTTTGTACCATAGGGATCACAAGGCTGTGAAGCCCCAGCTTCAAAATTTGCCGGGGTTTCTACGGCAAGCCAGGCCTCATAGCGTATCATTCTGCCTTGGAATAGAAGACCTCCAAAAGTCTTTCCATAGTCATTTTCCTTTGAGGTCTTTCTGTTTCTGCTTCTTCTGGAATATATTGCAATCTTTCTCTATGATTTGCCAATTTTGATCATGACTTGTACTTCCTCATTCTCGTTGTTCTTTCTATTTCAGATCCAAAGGGCAGTTAAAAATCACACGGTTTTCTATGCATCTACTATCTTCCAAAAATAGAAACACACTGAGCTCAAATGAAATCTGTGGGAAACAGCTACAACAGTTTTGACTCATAAAATATTTTTAGTAGCTTATTAAGCTACTGCAATTTTAAAACTATATTTTTGTTTTTCATTTATCTATGATAAAATAAAGAAAAATGCCCAAATTAGAAATTCTCTCTTTGGTTAGAATATTGATCTTTAAATTAATAAATCTATCCCCGACTTTTATTATATAAACCAGTTGACAGACCAAATCATATATATACAAATTTAAGAAACTATTACCAAAGGACTATTATATAATCCTCGAAAACGGAGTCAAAAACTTGTTCAGACCTAATTGTGCATACTAAGTTATGACTTTACCACCCAAGGACTATTATCTAATCCCCGACAATGACGCCAAAAACTTGTTGACCTTTTTTTTTTATGAAAATATACTTTTGTCCTTTTTGTAAATCTGATCTATTAAAGTTTGATTAAGTCTAAATCAATGTGAAGTTACGATCGCATAAGTAATAAAAGTGGATTTTCATTAAGTCCAGATATCATTCCTACGAGGATTAATGATCAATCACAAAACCAACTACCCTAACTACTCAAGATCCTTACTATTTGAACTCCAATATTAAGCTGATTCGAGAAAGAATAAAATAATACTAAAGTAATTTCACTATTTTACATAAAAAACATTAATAAGAATGGAATTGAGAGTTTCACTGAGTCAGACAACACTGGGAGATAGACCAATGAATACCTGTCAATTTCTCGCACTAGCCTTTGAATCAGAGCGTTTCAAGTAAGTTGGAAAGCTAAATTTGTCAAAGATGCATTGTGGTATGGTTTGGATTTCTCCCTTAACCATACCTTTCACTAGTTAGAAACTCATATTTGTTTCAAAATCTTGGGTCTAATTAGTTACATATAATATATAATCCTCTTTCTAAGATATGGGTATTTTTCCTTTTCAGTACTTCACAACCAAATCTTAGGACTCAAGAATTCTTACCCCTATAGACTAGATTTTGCAAGCCATGTTCAACTTGGTTGGCACCTCATCCTTCAATGCTGATGAAATTCTCCATCTCCTTAATTGGATCTTTGGCAACATGGGATCAGAATCCTTTCATCAGAAAGAGGAGAAACCTCTGAGTGATTAAACTGATATTTCATCAAACCATCCTCAAACCATGAGTAAGTTAGTGATTTATCTGAAGAATCTTTCAGAGTTCATTAGTTCCAAAGTATTAGTCTACCATACCCACAAAGAACTGCTTTATACCCTCAGGATTCTCCATCTCTGTGTCATGCAAATGGCCTCTTGGAAATCATAGCAAGATATAGTACTTTGTTTGGGTACACGGTACTAGTACTTGGAACAATTAAGTTAAAAAAATAATATCGACCAAATAAATTCAAGAATTCTAACTACCGCATTCATCACATTTGTACAAAAAAATAACAATCATCATCGACCCATTCTCAGAGGGAGCTCAACCTTTCAAAACTGGTTCACTCATATCAATGACTAACTGATCAGGAAAATTCACTGAAAGTGTAAACGAATTGAAATAAATGAACTCTAGAAATTTTCCAAGTAACCCATTTTTTATTCAAAAATGCAATGAAAGAGTAGTGTTCTTTTTACAAGAAATTATCAAGTCGTGACATGAGTTCATTACTCAACTCCAGAAAATCAAAAGAAAACTAACTAAAAACTACACCCTAACTAAATCAACTAAAAAGGAAATAAAAGAAAAATAATACACAAGAGTCTTCAACCCTAGATACGTCTATTTATAGACTTTCCAATGATGGGCCGCACTTCAAGACAATGTTTGTGGATCCCTAAATTTCAGCCCACCTGTCGGCCTGGTACGCCATTGTGCCTTCGCTTGTCTATGGCTTCTCTGTCATAAAGATTCAAATTTCTATTCCGGACCCGTTTCTCCAAGCTTTTCTTTGATTCTGTCGCAACAAAATTTTGATTCAAATAGCCTGTTCTTGTCGTCAGGAATGTCTCAGGCTCACAATAAACATGTTAATACAAACAACTTTTTAGTACACTTTTTGGTTTTTGTGAAACTGCGTACATAATTTTCTTTGTTGTATTGTTTACTTTCTCTTTAGCTTGTCTACTTTGTCGCGATAGAGTTTTCTATGTCTCGATAGGATTTCTTTGGTTCCTTAACAATCTCTATCATGATAGACTTTTCTTCTCTGGTCCTTATCGTTGGCTAAGTTGTTTGTTGCGACATAGAAATCTTTGTTGTGAAAGACTTGACTTAGCTAATCTCAGTTCTCTTCAATTTCTATCGTGACCAAATCTTCTTTTGTCGCGACAGAATTCTATCATTCCGTACCTTTTATTGTCACGACGTAAAACTTCTTTTTCACGACAAAGTTTCTTCCTTCAATTCTTCACTATGTCGCAACATGAATTTTTTTGTCCCCATTCCTCTTGTATTGCTCTTTAGCTTCTTTTCACGATAGAGAATTCCTTATCACGACAGAATTCACCTCAACCCATGTTTCATTTGTCATGACATAAATAGTCTTTGTTGTGACAAAGTCTTTTGCTCTTTGTTGTGAACTCTGAATGTTATGTTACAGCAAGACATTTTATCGCATAGAGATTCTTCCTACGGGGCCTAGGTTGAAAACGCTGTCGAACATAAAAATACTCTTGTCTCACCGACTCTGCGGTTATAACCTTGTCATTTTCTATCATGGAAGAACTGTGATATCTTTTTGTCATGAACAGAGTTCATCCGCTTAATCTTTCACTTTTATGTCATACAGAGGAAAGATTGTCACGACAAAGTTCCTTTGCCATTTGCCTTTGATCATTGTCGCAACAGAGTTAAGAGTGTCATGACAATCTTCTTTACATTCTTCTTCTACAATGTCACGACAGAAAACTCTTTGTCGCGACAGAGATTCTATTTCTACCTTGAGTTCAGCCTATGCTTTGTTGAGACATACAACTACTGGCTGCGACAAAGTTCTTTGGCATGCTTGAAATTTTGCCGCGACACACAAATACTATGTTGAGACAGAGAATGCTGCATTTGCCATTTTTTTTTCTTTTATGCTGGAATTATCTCCTTTTTCAATTAAAACCTAAAAAATAGAAAGTTTGTGATTATATAATTATTTGGCATTAAAATAGATTTGAAACTGCTAAAAATATGTCAGAAAAATGGATTAAAAATAGATGAGTTTAAGACTCATCACATGGCAACGGCGCAAAAAACTTGTTGACTGATTCATTTTGATTAAAATATGTGTTTGTCCTTTTTGCAAAATGGATTCATTAAAAATTGAGTTTAGTCTAAATCAACGCAGAAGGCGCAGGTCAAGGGCAAGAATAAAAAGCTGATTTTAAGTCCAGATATCATTCCTATGAGGATTGATGATAAATAAAAAATTAACTACCCCAACTACTGATGATCATTACTATTTAAACTCCAATGTTAAAATGATGAGAGAACTAATAAAGTAATGCTAAAATAAATTCACTAGTATACATAAATTTTTTTTTAATAAAAGTGGATTTGAGTGTTCACTAAGTGATACAACACTAGGAAATAGACCAATGACACTTCACACTTCCCTCTCTTCTCATTTTCAAATACATACATGCAGTCACATAGTCGAAAGTCGAATTTACAAAGATCCATTGTAGTATAGTTTGGATTTGTCCCTTAACCATACCTTTCACTAATTAGAGATTTATGTTCCTTTCGGACTCATGGGTCTAATCAGTTACTTGTAAGATATAATATTCTTTCTAAGATCTGGTATTTTTCCTTTTTAGTACTTCACACCCAAATCTTAGGACTGAAGAATTCTTATCCCCATAGATAAGATATTGCAAGCCTTCTCCAATTTACCTGGCACCTGATTCGTGCCACGGTAGGGTGATCCGGAATCAACAAAATTTGTTTCCTATATTCCTCCTACTACCGTAGCGCCGGCTTACTGTAGCATGCTTCAGGGCCTAACACTGGGATGGGTTTTCTTCCCAACAAATAGATTCTGATCAATATTCAAAATATGAGCTTTTCTTGGATTTTGGATTTTGCATTAAAACTTGTGGGTGTTGGTGTCACTAGGTAACTGAAATAGTTTAAACTAAAGTGTGAAATGGTGCAGTCGAAGTGAGTCAAGCAAAAATAGAAGAATAAGAAAGAGTTGAAGCTAGAGAGGTTTGAGGATCCAGTGGAATAGAAACAGAGCAGGAAAAGGGAAGTTTAAAAGATCTGAGAAGAGCACAACAAGAAGAAAAAGAGCGATCGTTTCAGAGCTGCCTTATGTCACCTAGAGAAACAAACTGCAGTACAGAGATTTCATAGGCGAAAGGGGTTTTAGCAAGTGGATATCCCCCTTCCAAGAAATTATTGAGAGGAGAGGTTGGCTTCTCTTTTATGAGCAGAAAGCCCCTGGTTTCGTAGATGTAGTAAAAGAATTCTACACTAATATGGTAGGTATGAAGGACAAGACAGTTTATATCAGGGGTAAATGGATCCCTTTCAGTAGGGAGCAGATAGACCAAACCTACAATCTGAACTAAAGAAAGAATGGTTCAAAATTCAAGAAACTAGTCATGAACCAACTTCCAGATCAGGTAATTGTTGATTTTATAAAGGGGAAGTGGAATGCACCAAAACCCACACGAGTCCATTTGCAGGGTCGTTGACTTAATGCCAAGCTGGTTTTATTTCATTTGTCTCGGCTATTTTCCCATCAAGCCCTTGAATACAAATTTAGGGAAAAATGAGGTAGCGATCATTTAGCCATCATGAAGGGTTACAAGTTCACTGTGGGGAAAATCATAGAAAACACAATTTTGAGTTATTATAGAGGTGGATAATCGGGACCTGCACTTCACCTAGCACTGGATCATCAGGCTGTGCATCCTCAAGTGAAGGAGACTAGAAGGAATAGAAGAAAAACCGCTTCTAAAACTCACTCGACACTAATGAATCACCAAAGGCTCAAGAATGAGGAGAGAGAGGGAAGCAGAAATTGAGAGATAGAACATAGATGATGTAGAAATACATCAAATATAGATTACAAGTAAAGCTCTAAAGCAACAATTGAGAGGCAAAGAAGTGTGAGCCCAATTCAGATCCTCTCCCCATAATTGAGACAAGTCCATTAGAAGCAAGCTGACAGCTCAGTGCATCAAGGTAACACTACTAAATTAATAGATATGCTGAAAACACTAAAGCAATAAATGTAAGAAAATGACAAACAACTGCAAATCTAACTCCAACTGAGAGATGAATATATGGATGCAGAGCTCAGAAGAAGGGATCAGAATCTGGAAGTAGCACTAAAGTAGAGAGATGAAGAGTGGAAGAGCGGATGGAAAACAAGAGAAAGAGAACTGAGTGAAGAACTCAGGGAAAGAGAATATGCCTTCATCTCAGATCAGCTCAGGAGGGATAGTGAGCTAATAAAAAATTATGAAGGAGAGAAGATTCATTTATAAGAACTTTCATCACAGGCGTGCGATGCTTTCAGGTATCTGTACAAGGAACATAAAAAAGAAATAATACTCCTGTGTAAGAAGTGGACAAGGAAATGAGCAACCCTAAACTATAAGGAAAATGTTGACTTAAAGCTAGATACAGATCAACAACAACTTGATAAAAACGTACTCCGCCATGAGGCTCACAGGGAACCCTCGAACTCTATCGGGCAAAGACAAAATGATCTCACGTTTAATGGCCCTTTCCATGGATTAGTCTCTGAGATTCAAATGTAGTTTAAGAAGGCAACAGATCCAAGCAACCATAAGTCTAGATTCCTTAGTTCTCTCCTTTTGCAGCTGGTTACAAGTTTGAACCAATGAATTTGCATTCCTCCCAAAGGCATGATAGAAGAAGAAGATAGATTGCCCTGTAGTTGTTCCCCTTTTCCTTCTTTGTAACAAGATGCCTTACGCTTAAATACTTCAATAAAAAATTTCTTGGCAAAAATTGGTGTTCACTCTCATTTTTCATTTCTTATGTGTTTATTGTCTATTTCCTTTCTTTTGTGTTCAATAATTAGAAATTGATGAGATTTAGTAAATAGATTTGCTAATTAATGAAGAACCCAGTTTTCTTGGTTTAAATTGATGAATAATTGTGAATTGTTTGATATACTTGGAATGATTATGGAATTGAAAAGTTGTTATGTTAAGCTTCTCTTAATTAAATGGTCTGATTTATATAAGCTTGCACTTATAAAATAGCACAACAACATATTTAGGTACCAAACAAGAATTTGATAGATGAATTGGGGTAGGATGCAATGAATTGAAAAAGAAAGTTGTGAAGATATGGATGAATGTGTTGAACTTCAAGAATAAGGAAGATGGCAAGAAATTGATGGAACAAAGATGACCTGTAATTATATTTTGTAAACAGCTTAGTTATGGAACCCCATAAATACTCACATGGTCAAAAGCACTCTTGAAACAAATTGTGCTTAAATATTAGGGATATCTTCCGGGATCTATCACATGCATCTTTAAACTTAGAAACTTTTAGATTATATCATATAAACTTAAGCAACAACACCTCGCCAAAGAATCAGAAGTGATATAGGCCATTCTTGGAAGATTGAACCTTTTAAAGCCTACCCTATTAATATGCATAAGCATACACCTTAGTTCCTTATTTGAGCTAATAGCCTACCTCATCAATAACCAGCAAATGAAAAGCCTAGATCCTTCTTTGAACATAATCCTACTAAAAAAAACCCTTATTTTCCCAGATTACATGACAAACACATCAATGATAGAAAGGACAAGTTTGGGGGAGTTTTATTTCAAAGTACAAAGAAGGATAAAAAGGGTTAAGACAGAAGAATCAATTGAGATGAGAAAAGATTAATAGAATGAGGAAAAGAAGCTTTGAAAAGAAAAGTGTCAAGTTGGAATAAGTTTGGTCTTGTAGCCTTTCTTCCTTGAACAATTAAGGGTGTTCAACATCTAGTACCATAATGCCAATTGGTATAGGAGTTACTTACCCAAAGTTCGTTAAATGTGGTAGAAAGCTTAAAAGGGCAAAACATTGCACTATTTCAAAAACATTGATAGAAGATGAAAAGTAAAAAGCTTCTAAGATAAGGAAGAGTGTTTATAGTGTGAATGTGGTCAAGAAAAACACCACAAGAGAGAGTATGAAAAAAGATACACCAAAACAAATGGGGAAGTTAGAGAGTTTACATGAATGGAAAAAGTCAAGAATGCATATGAAGGCAGGTATGTCAAAATGTAAATAAAATATGGGTGAAATTAAGCCTAAATTGTCTTATTACCTACCCAATTACCTCAGCCTCACATTATAAGCCTAAAAGACCTAATTGATTTTGAAGGTGGTATATGCTTACATTAGTGTAGATTAATACAGCCAAATGCTACATATGACTTTTTAAAGAATAAAGTAGAGAAGCAAGCTATCTCGAGTAATATTCAAGATTAACTATTATGGAAGTAAAGAAGAGGAGAAGACCATCACATACTCATAAATCAGGGTTGAATAATTGAATTGTTTACACAATAGAAATTACTTGGATTTTTAGTGAACTTAATTGAAAATCTTCCTGATTCTAGATTGGAAACATATTTACAAATACTCTTACAACTAATTTATGTTTCCTACAAAATTATGGATTCTACCGGAAAAAATGTCCTTAAAAATTGAGAGCTAAATTGTTTGAGGACAAACAAAATTTTCTTTCTTTGGTTTCAGTGACGCTAAAACTTTAAGTTTGGGGAATTTAGATAAAAGGAGTCCTAAACTCATTCATTTATCCATTTTTCTGGCATAATTTTTGAAGTTTATAATTCATTTCAATGTTGAATTAATAAAGCAAAAAAATTGGCCAAGGCAGAATCCTCTGTCGTGACACATATTCAGAATGTCACGATGGAATCCCAATGGACTAGCGTAAGGTGCTGTAATTAAGGATCAAGCCAGCCAAGCCATGTACTAGAAGACCGCGCGGCATAATTTTGTAGATTGTTGATTTCCTCTCACGCGATAAAGCCTGAGAAGTTCATAAAGAAGAATGTTGCGACATCCCTAACTCATGTCACGACACTGATCAAGTACACGACAATGAAACCATGTCGCGACATCTCACAACTCTGTCGTGACATAAAGAATTGAAGATAGCAGAAAAGCTTTGTTGCGATAGAGAAATTTTTATGTTATGTGATGCAACAGCAAAACAATGAGATATATCAATAAAGGGCCGTGGATAAAATTTTCTATGTTGCATGTACATTTGCCTTATGACAAGACCAAGGTAGATTATATGTCGCGATAGAAAAAAAAAACTATGTTGCGACACAACATTCAGATTTAGCAATGAAGGATAAGAAGACTTTGACGCGATTGAGATTTTTTAAGTCGCAACAAACACAACATGAGGTTGAAATGAAATCTTTTGCGACAAAGAAGGCTACTTTCGTGACAAAAGTTGAGAAGAAAGACACGGAAACTTATGTTGTGACATAGTAAAGAAAACAATGTAGAAATCTCTGTCGCGATAATAGAAATTGATGAGTAAGAGATTTCTATCGCTACAAAGAAGTTTTATGTTGCGACATATAATGGATGAGACATGAGACCAACCAAGAAAAATATGTCGTGACAAAGACTTTAATGTTGCAACAAAAAGTTCAGCCAACGACCAGGATCAAAGACGATTACCTCGCGACAAAGAAAAAGTTTGTCGTGACAATAAACCCAAACAACTATGAGAAACTCTATCGCGATAATGTTTAACTCATTCACAACAAAGGTTGAAAAGAACCACAAAAAGAATGTCACAACACTCTTAACTACATTACTGTAACAAACAGAAATGAAGAACTCAAGGAAAATTTACTTCAACAACTGGCTAGGTCGCAACATAGTGAAAGTACAGATTTTGGAAACTCACGCACAAAAATTCTATGTCCGCATGTGTAGTTAAACACAGCAAAAGGAAACTCGGTCGCGATAAAGAATTTGTTGTCGCGACACACTATCCAAGTATTCAAGCTGTAAGGTATCCAAGAATTGTCGCGACATTGCAAACTTATGTCGCGACAGAATTCAAGAAGAGAGCATAAAAATATGTCGCGATAGAAACTACATGCCACAACAAGATGCTAGGCGACAAAGATGAAAACTATGTCGCACAGAACTCATAGCGTGTCACACAAAGTTGCACAATTGGGCCAGAGTTTTTAGAATCCACAATTAGCTCAGGGAAGTGCGCCCATCATTTGAAAATTTATATGATTTATCTGCAAATCGGTATGCCAGCCTTCTACTAAACGAAACTTAAATGGAGACTCTTGTATATTATTTTTCTTTCTTTGTTAGTTTTTAGAGTAGCCTTTTAGCTAGTTATTTTTGGGATTAAACAATAATCCTAGTATTGAAAGGTTCATCAGAAATTTTTATTTAAATTACCCCTTCCAAACATACTGGGTGTCTCATAGGTTATCACTTATTCAAACTATCACCTCTGTTAATTACCTCATCCAGCTTTATCAATATCGTGATTTCACAGATCATCCGCCCCTTTGAAAAACTGAGCTCCATCCTGGAAATGGATTCATGTTGACATATTTCCTCGCCTCACCCTGGAAAGATAGCCATAGTTTGAATTGATTTATTTCGACTTATATTGTTCTTGAACCTAAAGCCGCTCGAATATGGAGCAATTATACCTAAAAATGGACTCCAGATCTTGCTTTGATTTCCAAGAAGCCCTCTGAGTGACATAAAGATGGAGATTCCTAAGAGTATGGAGCAGTTACTTGGGGGTATGTTAGAATAATATTATGGAACAACTGAACTCTAAAAAATCACTTAGATCACTAACTTACTCATAGTGTGAGGATAGTTGGATGATGTATCAATATTATTGATCAAAGGTTTCTTCTCAATATGATGAGAGGATTCGATCCCGTGCATACAGACGAATCAAGGAAATAGAGACCCAATCAAATTAGGGAGTGATGAGTTACCACTATATTGAGAAGGCATGCAATATCCTCGCTGATAGGTACAAAGTCTTCAATCCTAAGAAATGGGTATGAAGTACTAAAAAGGAAAAATACCTAGATCTTAGAAAGAGGTTTCTATTCTATAAGTAACTGATTAGACCCATATATCCAAAAGGAATATGGATCTCTAATCATTGAAATGTGTGGTTTATGGAGGAATCCAAACTATACTACCTTGCATCTTTGACAAGTTCCTATTTCAAACTAATGGATTAACCAAGTTGGAAAATGATGCAGAAATTCATAATGATACACTGATCTATTTCCCAATGTTACATTACTGTTGAGAGACCAAAAGACATATACAAATTTATGACAATTATTGGCTTCAAATGACTATTATTCAACTTAATCCACGCTCAAAAACTTGTTCAGACTAAAGAACATATACAAATTTTATGACGTTATTACAAGGACTATTATCTAACTACAACTATGTTAATAAAACTTGTTGAGACCAAAAGACATATACAAATTTATGACACTATTACCAAAGGACTATTATATAATCCCCGGCAACGGCGCCATAAAACTTGTTGACTATCTACTATATAGACAAAAATTCTCCTCGATTAAATCATTTTCAAATTTTGGTTTTGGCCTCAATATCCCAAGTAAAGTGCACAGCCTAATAAGTAATAAAATGGATTTAAGTCCATTCGATCCTACGTAGATCTCAAGAATTCTGTGATCAACTACCCCACTAATCAAGCTCCATACTATTTCGGGACTTATAACATGACATTGTGATCCAAATTAATAAGTCAGAAATATACACAGACGAAAAAGAATGAACAATCAAATTAAATGGAATCTAAAGAATAAAGAATAATGAGTAGTTGAGAAAATAATTGGATACTGAATAGTTATCTTTAAGAGGACACATCAAAATCACTCAAGTATCAGGAAGTATCAATCCTCAGAGTGGAATAATCTATAGAATTTATTTTAGTATTTCAGGTTTTAGAATCGGCCCAAGGCGTTTAGCGGTACAAATGATCTCTCCACACTCCACAAACATTATCTAATTTTCTCGCTTCAAAGACAGAATTAGATAATCACTTTTATCAGGATTTCCTTAATCTCTGTATTTTTCTTTGCAATAATTCATACCCAATTTATGGATCCAAACCTTAGCTCCTGAAGTTACTTCCGGCCAAGCAAGGGATATACAACTTCCTCTGGGTTGCTCTTCCTCTAAATTAGAATAGATCACCCTCTCCTTGATTATCTCACTAATGGATCGTTTTACTATTCGAATCGAGGTGAACTCTCCATTGTTTAAATTGATAACCTTCCAAATCTTTCCTTGATTTCAAGTGAGAAGAGGATGTATCTAAGTAAACTTACAAAGCTCATTAGATCGTCTCAATAGCGTGTTAATATACCTTCAAGGAAATGTTCATAACTCTTAGAATGCCTTCTCTGGTGTTTGTATGGGACCTCCCTCGAAATCGAGCAATGAAACAAATTCAATACGTATAAGAAACTGATATTCCGATCAAAAACAATAAACCCAAAACCAGAAGTAAATTCATAAACTGAAATTCACAAGCTGTTGGAAACAACTACGTGGAAGATAAATTACAATAGCATTCTCAATGGGTGCTCGCTTCTCAATTACCGACTACACACTACAAGCATTCTTCTCGACTGAGAAGAACAACTGCACTTAAACCTGAAAGTCGACCTTAAATTTGTCTCGAACTTCAAACATTCCGTAGTACCTAGAAAAGATCGAATTCGCAGATTCGCCTCGCTTCAAACGATAACATCCAGATCCAGAAAATAAAACAAAACTAAAGAAAGATAAAAAAAATCTAATCTATTACGACGGAAACAGAAAAAAAAATAAAAGAAAAAAAATAAAAGAAAAAAATCAAATGAGTTTCCCGCTACCCGTGTATCTTCGCTCGCCACCCACCGCTTTCTTTCCGGGTAGTCATTTATTTATGTGGTTTCTCGTCCTAATTCCAATGTGCATTTCAGGATTTCCAAGTGGACTGGCCCATGTTACTGTTCAGGTCACGACCTCAAATCCTTGTCTCAACTCATCCATGTGGCGACAGCCAGTTATATTATCGTGACATCGGCAGTCTACCATGACCTTGGCTAGTTTCTTCTTATATTAAAACGCTTCGATCGCACCGTGGCGACGCCAGCGCTGAAGCTATGACCTTTGGTGAGCGCCGCGTCTTATGTCGACATTAGTCTCTTATTGCAACAACATCACTTTGTCTCGCGGAGTTTCAATGTTGCTTTTGGTGTGGCGACTCCGGTCCTGTTAGCGAATCGGCTTAGCTGTCTTCGCGACTTTCGTGTCTTCTTATGTGGCGACCTTCGATCTCTTGTCGCGACATCATTTTAAGCGCAACTTTCAATGACCGTCACGATGTCGACATGGTCTCTTGTCGCGACATCACTTTATGCGGTTCAGCGGATCGTTCTGATGTCGCGACATCAATCATATCGCGACATGCGACTCATGTCTTCGACTTTCAAGCGATGTCTTCTTATGTAAGCATGATCTGCATTGCGACATCATTTTAAGCGCAACTTTCGGCGACGTCTTTGATGTCGAACATCGATCTTCTTGTCGTGACATCACTTTATGCCTCGCGAGGTTTCCGGCGGTGGTTCGATGTCGGGCGTCGTGCTGTCGCGGCGTCACTTTATGTGGCTTTCTTGATGAAGTCGATGTCCGCGACATCGGTCTCTGTCGCTGACGATCATTTCTCGATTCACATCATTTTCATCTTTCAAACACGGCTCTTAGCTTCAAGGCGTTTTCTCTTGTCGCTGGCCTCATCAAAACTTTCTTCAGTTTTCCGATGTGCGGCGCCTTGATCTAAAGCGATGGATGTCGCGACCTCTTCTCATATATGCATTTAATACCGCGGCAACACTGTTCTGTGGCATTTGCACTTTATATCTGATGTCGATAATACTCTGGCGTCGGATGATGTTCGAACGTAAGTCTTCTTGCTTCTTTTATTCCTAGTAGTTTTGGCTCACACGGAGTTTCTTTAACGCCCGACACGCGCCCATTCTTCAAATAGCTTAGTTTCCATAGTTTCACTTTGTTTGGCTTTGGATATGCATTTTGATTCTGTCAGAAGCTTCCACGACATTCTAATACTTTCCATCCTTTTTGTGCTTTTTGCGCTACGCTAAAACTTGCCGATGAAGTATGTCATTAACGGCTCATCCACCTTACGCTTCCTTTACGCAAAGATTATTTTTCTTAGAATTACTGTTTATTTGCCAGTTTGGTTTAAGTTATTCCATAATTACCTTCGTCGGACTTAGTTAAGGTAAAATAGATCGAAGAGAAAAAAATGGACTAAAAATGGATGACTCCAAGCTCATCAAACTCCCCGAGCTTAAAATTTTGCTTGACCTCAAGCAAAGAAAAGAAAAAAGAATTGATTTGTCCTCGAACAAAGGGACCATTTTAATTTACATTTTTGCATTTAGTAGTCAACCGATTAGGTAAGAAATGCATTGTTTCACATACATCATAGCTTCAAGTCAGTTCAAGGTTAGTTTTTAATCTTTATGGTATACAAAAACTAAGCTGGTGATATTCACAAACAACTAATCATAAGATCACGGTGAATAATAAATTATTTTCCTTCTCCCCTCTCTTCATATTAATTTCCTCCCTAAAGTCCTTCCACAGTTTTTGATTGTTTCCATATTTTTCCAAATTCCATAGGTTTTGTTGTTCATATTGATCTCCACTAATGTAGTAATTCAGCCCAGCTGCGATGATGGAGTCTTTTGGGCTTATATTGTTAGGCTTGGGTATTGGGTAGGATGGAAGGTACACTTGGGTTAAGATGCGAACCTTTTTCTCTCCTCTCTTGCCCTTTCTTTCTTGTAGTTTCTTTGTAATAACTCCTGACTTCATGTTTGGAACATCTTCTTTGATTGCTTCAATTCAGGCGTATGCCCCTGTTCGCTTGTAGTGTCACGAGGAAATTTCCCTTGTTTGTCTGGTCGGGGGGATAGTGCAATGTTTTACCTTTTTAGGCTTTCTAACACTCTTAGCGAACTTTGGGTTAGTAGCTCCCATACCAGATGGCATTAGGGTACTAGGTGTTGAAACACCCCTAAGAACTTAATTGTTCAAGGGAGTTAGGCCACAAGATAAAACTCGTCCCTATAAGCTTTTTTTTCTATTGCATTTTCTGCTCTTTGCCTTTTTCTTTTCATTCCCTTTTTTTTTTTCTATATTTTTCTCTTTGAGTTCCTCAAAAACATATACTCTCCCAAACTTCCTTTCTTTCTCCCTCCTTGAATTCCTGGGTAATCATAGGTTCTTTACTGAAGGATTGAAATTTTTTTTAGGATGGGTTGGGGTTTCCATTGGCTTATTTTTGAAAAATAAGCTTGTTTGGCTCAATTTTTGGAACTAAGGTATATGCATCAGCATATGACCTTCAGGGATAGCTAGAGCCATTTCAAACTATCCGAAATGGCTGCATCATCTCTTGTCGGGTTGTATCACCTAGGATTTCACCTCCAATCAATAATCTCTAACAAATTCAGAGCAGGATTGAATAGTTGGCAGGCTAACCATAGGATTTCTTTGACTCATTTTTGATTGATGATGAGTAGTTAGAATTATTGATATATTCAACGGGTTCCACGACTTCTTGTTAAATGCGCCGAGCATAATCTGTTTTGTTCCTTCTATTGTATTACCTTCTCGGTCTGGACTTATCAATTAGACTTAAGTCACTTTTGCATTTGTGTTCCAATCAGCGCTCGCTGGCCCATGTCTGCAATTTTATCTCCATTCCCGTATTCCTAATCTATTTGCCATTGATTCAGCTTATTACATCTCGGAGTTTATTCTTGAACTTAATTCTACTTTTATTTTTCCCAACTATGCAACCCTGCAAAACAACGAGAGAAAATTTAACAAACCAAGTAACACGACATTCAATTCAAATTTATCATTTTTATTCCAGTTCAATTCTGAAGTGTTGGATACTACGATGGGTTTGGAGGACAAGGTCGATTGGGGAGGAAGTACGCATCTTTCTTTTGGAAGAGGTAGCAAAGATATTAGGGGGATCGGTCACAGGGTATTCAAATGAGCTACAGAATGGAGAATTTCATTTCTCTTCTTTCCTTTCTCTTCTTAGTTTCCCTTTCAATTTGTTCTTCGATGAAGATCTCATTGGAGAGATCAACCTTCTTGTTTAGCTCATCATGTCTCTTCCCCAAGCCATTCATGGTGTTTTCCATTTCAGTCATTACTTCCAAAAATTTGGAAAGATTGTTGTTAATCAAATCCAAATTTTCTAGCCATTCTTTCTGCCTGTAGGATTCAGCCTCCTTTTGCTTTTTGTCTCTATCATTCAGTTTATTCTCAAAATCTTTTTGTAGAGACTTGTATAAAAATTTGAATCCCTTGATTTGTTTATACTTGATTTGGCTTCTGTTCTACCTCTTTCTTCTTCCATAGCGATGGTTAGGAGGTGAGAATCGCGCTCAGCGGTGTGTAAAAAGCCGTGGCTTCGACTTGAGTTTTACGTGAAGATCGATCTCTTTCCTTCATTTCTTTCTTGAAGTCCTCTCTTTCTTTGTGAAAATTTCTTTCATACATTCTTCTATTTTTCGGTTCTTCTTTCCCATTCTGATCTCTTCTTTTTAACTCTTTTCATAAATTCCTTTGAATTCTTGTTGCAATTTCCACTCTTTTTCCCCTTTCTTCATCTTACTTACGGATGGCATTGAGAAGTTGAGGGGCCTCCCGTTATCGGGTATTCTTGTGCTTCCCCCTTAGGCTTTCTCACTGCTCCCGAAGATGTTACATTTTGCATAGGGGAGAACTAGCTAAGGGATGGAGAAAATCTGGGCTTCTTTCCATCTGCCCTTCATTGTGCAAATGTGAAAGTATTATTTTGAGGGAGGAGTTTCTAGTTTCTCCTCTTCTTGTCTTCTGCGGCTGGAGCTTTGCTTCTCTTGTTGTTTCAATCAACACCCCCTTTTTCTTTTGGTTTTACGGGTCACACTCCTCTGTCGGTAGAATTGGTGATGTCGTAGGGACTTAATTAATACTTCTTCCCGGACTCCTTCTTACACAGCCTTTAAACATAAGCAGTTATTGTTCTTTGGTGAGGATCATCCTCTCTTATTTCCTTCATGGTACCTCGTTTATAGAATTTTCAATTACTACTCCTACATTGAGCTTGTACCCCTTAGAATAGCATATGGTGGCTCTGCTCTCTCTTGTCTTTTTATGCTTAGTTGGAACCAAAAGCGAGAGACGAGAAATATAGAACCATACCTTAGCCTTCTGGTGAGGCTTCCCACATTCGGGGTTTTGGTCCCTCCTTCCCTTGTCTCGATTATTGCTTTTCCGTCGGTGAAACTTTTAACAATCTTGCAAAATTTGGGTTTTCCAAGAGCTTTTTTGAACTTGGACCATGCTTGACACCTGCCATTCCATGAAACTTCGTTAATGGCAGCATCTCCGCTAGGGTACCCATACTCCTCGGCAGAACACGGTGTTGTCTTTCTGCCTACCCGATTTGAATAAATTCTTTCACCTTCTTGCGTATTTGATTTTGATGTCTTGTGAGAAAGCTTCCCAACCTCTTTGTTAAATCATCTCCTTGAAAGGGTAATAGGGTTTCGAGATCTTTCTTTGCCACTACGAATCACTTGTTGGCATAGTGCTTAACTCCAGTGGAATAAGCTTATACGACACAAATCTTCACTTACTTCTTCTCTTACTCTTGCTTTTCCTTGTCCGTTCTTTCTTCATAAATTCTTTGAGTACCTCTGTGGTGTACATTGGGCATCTTCCAAACGGTTCTTCACCATTGGATTTCAACTATACGGTTGCACATATTCCTCCATGATCTCCCGGGGTTAGGGACAAGGTTTGAGTTTCAGCGTTTGAAGCGAGGAAGGAAAGTTTTTACGAAGGGTCGAGAGTTGGGGTTTTCGGGAATTGAGAATCGAAGGAAGGGAGGATGAGCAGGTTTCGAAAGTGGAAACCTTGAGAAGTGGGAAGAAAGTTCTCCAAGCAGTTTGCAATTCAATCAAGTTTTTGTGGGTATTGTTGTTTTATTAAATTCGCATGTCGTGACTTCAATGCAAGTTGAAGTTATATCTTTGTCATTAAAATTAGAGCGAAATTTAAAGCGCCCAGCGAGAATTTCGATTATGTCGCGACAAAAATTTCTTGTCGCGAAACATAATCAACCTTTACGGTGGGACAAGTGATTTCCTTGGCTACGGCGGCAATTATTTCCTCTATGTATTATGATGTAAAAAGACAGCTCTAACTCTTGAGAGTGCTTTGTAGAATATTATCAGCGACTTCTGTCTTTTTCTTCCTTCAATACTAACTGAGTCACGACATCAATCTTTGTCGCGAACTAATCAGTATTTGCCTTAAATTTAATGAACATAGGGTTTTTCATTCTTTATCAACTCTCAAATCCTCAGCATCAAATAAATCAATTTCACACAGCAGTTCATACATGTATTCAATTCAATTTTCACAAAATTTGTATAGGGAAAAAGAATCTTCCCTTTTTCACATAACTCGCTATTAATTCTTTGGAGTGGATTCCTAGTCCTCTCTTACTCTCCATTTCCTCGCATTTTTGCACAAGCACTCTACAACATTTACGGAAAGGATTTGATTACACTAAAATTACTTCTAGATTTCTAACTAGTCACTATATAAAAATAAAACTTTAGAGAAAAAGAAATCAAAGTGAATTCTAAATAAAGAATTGAAATCGAAGTGAAAAGTCTTTATGGGTTACTCGTGTTTGCTGATTTTAGATCCTTAGGTTGGACTTCTTTGTTTTAGTTCTTCTTCTTTTCTATCTTTTTCTTCAGACTCTTCCATTCCTTCCTCCCTTCACTTAGATAGTGCTTGATCTTTGTCATTGACTTTGAATTCTTTTCTCGATTATCATTCATATTCTTGCTCCAAATGTATTGCTTGACACCACGTAGTATGGCCATCCATTTGGTTTCAACTTTCTAGGCTCAATTTCGGTCTAGAATTAAGCAGGTAGAACATGTTCTCTATGAACTCTTTCTTAGGATCCTTTGATCATGCCATTTCTTTCTTATCCTTGTAGATTCTAGCATTATCATAGGCTTCATTTCTGTTCTTCCAATTCGAGACCGGTTGGAACGATACTACATTCCCCTGTGAGTTTTAAAATCGAAGTTGACTTCTTGTGGCCCCGAAGCTGCCTTGTATTCCAATTCAGGTAGGTGACATATTTGCCAAAAACAATTCTGTATGGGGCATTCAATGGGAGTTTTATTATCAGATTACATGGCTTCAGTGCATCATCAGTTTGGAAGACCAATCGCTTCTGGCCGACTCACAGGTCTTTTCAAGTATTCTCTTAATCTCTACGTTGGAAATTTGCCTTGTCCATTGATGCAGGGATGATAAGCTAGACTCATTACATGCTTGATCCCATACCTGCTCATGAGTTTTGCAAATATTTTGTTTGCAAAATGACTTCCCCCATCACACTAATGATAGTTAGATTGTTCCCAGTGCGCACCAATATTTTTGCAAGAAGCTCGCTCTTTGTATTAGCATCATTCCTTGCCCAGACGAAACCACGACTTCCCACCCACGGAAACATAATCAGCTAGCAATATGTATAGGTTCCCAAATGATGGTGGGAATGGTCCCCCATAAAATCTATTCCATACATCAGATTTACCATTATACCTCTTAGGGCATTTCATTTCTATTTCATTGATATTTCAATCTTTTGGCATCTATCACACAATTTAACCCACTCAGCCGCGATCTGAAGATAGTGGGCCAATAAAATCGGTGGGTATCTTGCTTGAGTTGTTCTTTCTACACGAAAAATGCCCCCATATGGTACGTGCATGGCATTCATTCGAATATTGCCTTGTTCATTTTACGGCACACATCTTTGCTTATTATCATGTCGACACCTCTTTTAAATAATTGGATCATCCAGATAATACTATTTGTCAGGTTCGAGGTTTCTCATACGTTGGTAGGCGAGTTATGAAGGAACTACTCCACAAGCTAAATAGTTCACAATATCAGCATACCATGGAAGTTGGAAGGAAATTTTAAACAGTTGCTCATCTGGGAAGTTCTCTGTTAATATTACTTCCTCTTCTTTAGCATTGCTTCTTTCTACTCTTGACAAGTGATATTATCACATTGTCACACCTTTATCCTTGATCTCCAGAGTCAAATTCTTGCAATATGACACCCACCTTATCAATACGGGCTTGGCTTCTTTCTTGACATCGGTATTTGATTCTTTGCATGATTGATTAATGCTCAAAGAAGTGCAATTTGAACTATATTAGATAGGTTTGAGTGCTTTTGCGCATTAATCATGTCATTTATACCAATTAGTATTTCTAGTCTTCAATAACACTTATGCCATTTAGAGGTATTTTTAGGTACATTTTGTGTGGTATTTGTGCACTCTTGGAGTTCAATCTCAATACAAAGGATGAATCATGAGAAGTTGGAATTCAAGTCTCGGCCATTCGACCAGCTGAATCAATGAGAAAACCAAAGGCAAAGTGAAGAAAAATGGATGCGGTTGAAGGCGGGATGAAAAGAAGTGAGGATTCAACAAAGTGGAATTTTTAAGCCCCAAGCTTTGCGAAAATTTTTAGCTAAGATGCGAATTTGTGACAGCGAAAACACAGAATTTCGCTAGACCCGTCCCAATTTCGCTAGGCACCACTCTTAGCGAAAATAGCTGATTCGCTACTTTCACAAGAATTTTGCAAGCTAGCTTAGCGAAATTTATTTAACTAGCGAGTGGCCATCCTTTAGTGAAATTTCATGTTTTTCGCTGAACCTGGTAATTTAAGCTGGTTAAGCGTTTTGCGACCTAGCGAGTGATGCCTGTCATGTTTGTAGTGAATGCTGGCAGGCTCGAGCTTGGTGTATTACTCTATTGTCCTTTAACTTAGCGAGTTTGATAGGTTTTTGGTATTTTTCATGTATTGAAAGTGCTTTATATAAACCCTCTTGTTTTGTAACCCTAGCGACAATTGGGGGAGAATAATTTTGTAAGTTTCATTTTTTCTACATAAAGTCTTTTATTTTGGGTTTTGCTTTATTTCTTTTCTCTCTTCTCTCTGCTTCTTTCTCCCAGCTTTCGGGCACTTAAACACCTCTTGAGGATGACAACTCAGAGATGTAGCTAAAGCTTTCTTCTTTGAAGAGGAAGGAAGGCCCAGCTTGGTGGTGGGGCATATGCATGTTGTCTCTTGTCTTAAAAGCTAATTAGTGTATTTATGGCCCTTATATTCTCAAAACATGGTTCTTAACATTGAATATTATTGATTTGGCCGATACTCTCCCGCCTTTGGGATCAGTACATATTCGGTGAGAAAATGCGTGATTCTTTAGATGGTCTTCAGTACAATGAGATAATATTTACATGTTAGGGTTTTCAAATTAGGGTTAAATAACATTCTTATTATTATTTTGTGACTCTCTCCATGCTTGGAATCTGGTACAATTGAGAATCTTATTTGTTGTTCTTTAAATGGTCTTTCTGAGCCTCCCCAAATGATAATTTAATATTAGGGTTTTAAAAGGGCCCATAGCGCATGCTACTGTATTGACTCAAATAGAGTTGCTTCATGGGTGAGGTTTGCTAGTTAATATAGATTCGGTTATGCCGCTGGACTATAGGTTGCATGTCATAGCAACGAGGATAAAACCCGAGACAACTTTGTTTACTTTAGCGATTAGCAATACTTCACCTTTATTTCGAGTTTTGATTAGTTTGATTTCATTGATCGAGTTTATTGTTAGTTAATTTTGTCTTTTTACCAAGTTGTTTTGTTGCTCTTTGTTCATCTCTTGATTAATATAAAAAGTGCAATTTTGAACCTATATTAGATAGGTTTGAGTGCTTTCTGCATTAATCATGTCATTCTCTACCAATTGAAGTAATTCTAGTCTTCTTAGTAACACTTATGCCATTTAGAGGTATTTTGGCCTGGTTGTTTTGTAGGCTTTTGCGCACACTCTTGGAGTTCAATCACCGAATCAAATGATGAATCATGGGGGTGGAATTGAGTCTCGGCCATCGGCTTGACCCGAGATTCAATGAGAAAACGAGCGAAAATGAAGAAAATTCAATGCGGAGTTAACGAGGCAATGCGTGAAGAACCAACAATGCAGGGATTTTAAGCTAGAGTTGCGAAAACTTTTCGCTAGGATGCGAAAATTCGCAACATAGCGAAAATTCGCAACCTTAGCGAAAACACCAGAATTCGGCTGAGGTACATCGATTTCACTGAGCACCATTTTTAGCGAAAAAACTTGATTTCGCTTCTCACAAATAATTCCTTCAGTGCGAAATTTCTCTAACTGTGATGCCACCCTTAGCGAAATTTCTTGTTTTTCGCTGAACACAGTGTTAAGCTGATTGAAATTCCTCAGCCCTAGCGAAATTTGATGCCTCGTCATGTTTTGTAATTAATGCCAAACAGCCTCCAAACTTGGTGTATTACTCTATTATCCTTTAACTTAGCCAATTCCATAGGTTTTTTGGTATTTTCATACCTTAAGGAGGTCTATATAAACCCCTCTTGTTTTGCCCTTAAAAAAGGAAAAAAAAGAAAGGAACAATTAGTGAACAATGCGTGGAAGATATTTTTACATAGTTTTATTTTTGTAAATAAAGTCTTTTATTTTAGGTTTGCTTTTATTTCTTTTCTCTCTTCTCTCTCTCTTTCTTCTGCTCATTTGCCAAACACCTCTTGAGGATGACAACTCAAGAGATGCTTGGCTAAACACTCACTTTGAGGGAAGGAAGCTGGCTGGTGGTGGGGCATATACATATTTGTCACTCCTTTGTATTAAAAACTAAGGGTAGTGTATTTATGGCCCTTATATTTTCCAAAACATGGTTACATAACATTGAATATCATTAATTTGGCCAATACTCTCCATGGCTTTGGAATCCAGGTGCATATTCGGTGAGGAAAGTGCGTGATTCAGATGGTGTCTGAGCCTCTAAAATGATATTTATATGTTAGTTTTCTAAAATTAGGGTTGCATAGCATTTAATGTTATTGATTTGGCCAATACTTTCCATGCTTTAGGACTGTGATTCTTTAGATGGTCTTTACGAGCCTCTGAGATGATATTAAATGTTAGGGTTTTAAACTAAAGGGCCATAGCGCATACTACGTATTGACTCAAATAGGAGTTGTTTCATGGTGAGGTTTGCTAGTTAAACATAGATCCGGTTATGCCATGGTATATGTTGCATGTCATAACGAGGAGATCAAGCTTAGGACCTTGTTTGCCCAACTTGCCCGAGAGATGAAATGGCTTCATCTTCAAAGTTAACTTTTTCACCTTTTACTTTTCGGTTTTACAATTCTATAGGTTCAAACCATTCCCACTTGTTTTTTGAAACACAATTCAGGGATCCCGAATAAAAGCCTTGCACGCCGTACTGATGCAAACCATTTCTAGGATGAAAACTTGTCAGAGTGTTCGACCCTGAACCAGCATGCTGCGAGTAGCTTGACTACGACGTAGTAGGGCTAGAGTGTATATAAATTTTGTTGATTTTAGCTCAGCCCTACGTGGCCCGCGAATCCAAAAATGGCGCGTTGTGAGGGGATGGTGCCGCTGCAATGGAAAGATTGAAAGTACTTGTGATCCCTTTATCACAAGTGAGTAACTTCTTACACCTCTTTTTTGCGGCTTCGATTACGGGAAGCGCCCGATTTAGCAATTAGCGATAGCGCCTTTGTTGATTCGATTTTTCATTGATTATTTTATTGTTGTTAGTTAATTTTAATCTTTTTGCAGTTGTTTGTTGCTCTTTGTTGTCTCTACAATTTTGTAGCAGTGTTTGTCTGGTGGGATAGGGGCATCGGGTGGCGAATAGGATTGAGTACTGACTTGACCTAGCTAGTGAGGTTAGTGTACGATTGATTACCATGGATCACATACGAACAACGAGAACCAACGGGAACCCACATGAATCCGAATGCCTATAGAACATGAGGGATGCATCCACCCTCTAGAGTTGGTGCCCATCCTGTATCATTCACTCCCTCTTGAAGATGTATCAGTGAGAGCCATATTGAATACCTCACTCCCCACATATCATGGTATGGAAAAATGAAAATCCATAAACTCATATTAGGAGATTTTGAGGGGTTCTACTGCCCACCTTGAGGAAGGTATGATGGACATGGATTTCTTTGAAGCTAAGCATTTCATTGACTCTAAGGACAAGGCAGATATGAAGCCAACTCATTGAGGCCTCGAACCGTAGAAATTGAGGCATTGCAAGGCTGAATTCCTGAAGAAGTTCTTCAGTGCTCATAAGACCAACAATTTGAAGAGACAAATTTATACTTTTGCAGCTCAGGATGGTGAGAGATTTTACCAGTGTTGGGAAAGATTTATGGAAACCATCAGTGCATGCCCACATCATGGGTTTTGACGCGGATGTTGGTGAACCACTTCTATGGTGGTATGTCTCCTGCCGTGAAACAATTCTTCCGAAACTATGTGGCCAAGGGGGGTAACTTTTGAGTAAACATCCACAGTGAGCTTTGGATTTTTTGAACTATGTAGCTGAAACCTCCAAAGCTTGGGATGAACCTAGTCCTAGGGAAGTTGAAAGAATGGGGCCATTGAATCACCAAGGAGGAGACAAGTACGTATTTTCTAAAGACATAGGGATAAATGAAAAATTGATCAGTTTAACTCAAAGATCGATGATCCGAATGAAAATCAGCATGAAATGCAAACAATTAATGAGTTATCTTCATCCCAATTTTCTTGCTTCAATTTTCAATCAAATAATTACCCTGAGGAGCACTGCCAAGAGCATGCCCATGCCATAAGCCAAAATAAATCACCCATAGATGCTTCATACGGTGATACCTAATAACCCTAATTGGAGAAATTGTCCAAATTTGTTATGGGAAATCCAAACCCTCAGAGGCTTCCCTTTAAGAGCATGCCAAAGATTCGATTTCACTTCCAAACAACAGATGCCTCCACTATCTTCTCCCGAATGTGCAATCCCGACTTAAGTAAGGTATGCATATTTTGTAGAAGAAATCGTAAGGTGCTAAATGTCCAAACTAGTCAGAAAATTGAAGCAGTAGAAAGTTCACTCAACAGGAAATTGACAATATGCATTTGAGATTTAAAATTGTCTAATCAGCATTTTTTGCAGTTCGTAAAAAAGGGAAGGCTTCTTTCCAGTGACAACAATATCGTAAAGTGGTGAATGAAACAGACTAACTCGAGGACTTAAAGGCAAAACTGATGGAAGCTAAGGCGCTTGTGACTTTAATGGGCGGGCAAGGAATTAAACTTAACAAAGATTTAAAGTCAAGTCGCCTCCATTAGTGGTCGAGCCACTTCAGGAAGAAATACTGGAAAGGGAAGAGGATAAAGATTAGAATACCCCCTCCATTTGTGTTCTCCGTTAAAGAGAAACATTCCGTTTCACCAAACGTAAATGTCGAAGTATTGGCGGCAAGTGAAAGTCAATATTCCTCTCCTCGATATGATTAAACAAGTTCCTACTTAAGCAAAATTCTTAAAGGATTTGCAGTACCTGCAAAAGGGTCTTAATGTAAATAAAAAGGCCTTTTTAACTCCAGCAAGCTGGGGTAAGCCATTATAGAGATGCACTCCAGTTGAAGTATAAGGATCCGTGATGTCCTACGATCTCGTGAATATTGGAGTGCATCAACGTGGAGAAAGCACTATTAGACCCGGAGCTAGTGTGAATTTGTTCGTCGTATTCTATGCATACAAGCAATCGCTTGTGTGAACTGGAACCCACTTCCATCACACTGGCCGACAGCGTCTCTATTAAAATACCAAAAGGAACCATTAAGAGGACGTGCTCTCTTATAGCAAGTGGACAGATTTTTACTATCCAAAGAGATTTTGTTGTACTCTGATACGTAACTGGGGCCTGGCAAAGGGACCTAATCAGGTGCCCATCATATTAGGGAGACCATTTTTGGCTACTTCAAATGCAGTCATCAATTGCCGGAATGGAGTCATGCAACTCACATTTGGAAATATGACCTTGGAGCTCAATATTTTTCATATGGGTAAAAGGCATATGCACTCGGAGGAGGATGACTTTGAAGAAGTCTGTATTTTAAATTCTATTCTGGAAGAACAGGCTAACCAACAGCAAGTGCAAGATATATTAACTTCAGAGTTATCCGATTGCCTTGTAGAGCAACAAGAATTTCAAGAAATGAGCTTAGTACAGGGGTACTGGAGAAGAAGAATAGAAATTTTACCTCTATTGACGGGTAATGAACCCAAGGAACCTCAACAGCTAGAACTCAAACCCCTCCCTACCGATGAAAAGTATGCATTGGAAGTAAATGAGTTGTGGCCTGGGCCAGGATTTCTTCACCATCAACTACTGCACAAGAGCATAATCTCCTCGTGACCTTCAAAAAGAATACAAAGCATTGGGATGGAAAATTGATTTGAAAGGTATAAACCCGTCCATCCGTGACTCATCATATCTATTTAGAAGAGGAGTCTACAAATAAGAAGCGTACCCAACTGAGGTTGAACCCATCTACAGGAAGTAGTTCGTGATAGAGGTTTTGAAATTGCTCCAAGTCGGGTATCATTTATATCCCATTTCCGAGATAGCACATGGGTTAGTCTTAACTCGTGTGGTGCCTAAGAAATCGGGGAGAACAATTGTGAAAACGTAGAAGGGTGAAGAATTGTTCACCCGACTTACAACCGCTTGAGAGTGTGTATAGATTATAGAAGGGCTCAATGAGGTGACACGAAAAGACCACTTTCCATTGCCGCTCATCGATCGCCCTCGGAAAGAGTCTCGACACCCCTTCTATTGCTTTTTGGATGGGTATTCGTGGTACTTCCGATAGAAATTGCCCTAAGATCGTGATACATTTATCAAGTATTATTTCGCTAATACTCGATAAAGGGTAGCTTTAGGATACAAAGGTAACAAAGTGAGAGATGACTGTTCTTTAGATGGTCTACGAGCCTCTAAATGATAATTTAATGTTAGGTTTTAAAAGGGGCCATAACTCCGCATGCTACCCGTATTGACTCAAAATAGAGTTGTTTCATGGGTGAGGTTTGCTAGTTAAATATAGATCCTAAGTTATGCCATGACTATAGGTTGCATGTTATAACGCGAGGATAAAACCCGAGGATTACTTGTTTGCCCTAATCTCTGCTAAGTTAGTATGACCTAAATCTTTCAAAGTTAACTTTTTCACCTTTACTTTCGCTTTACACTCCCCGCCTAAACCATTCCCACTGCTTTTGAAACACAATTCCAAAGAGTCCAAATAGAAAGCCTTAATTTTCATGCACTGATGCAAACCATTTTGGGGATGAAACTCATCCCCTGTTCGACCCTAGACTACTCATACCCGCAAGAGTTTTGACTACCACTAAAGAGTAGGAACTTAGGTGTATATATAAATTTTGTTGATTTTAGCTCAAATTTTCACTGTGGCACTAATCAATGATCAAGATGAATACAACATGGGATCCCAAAATGTATTGCCTGAATTTACAGCAAGTAAATACTATGGCTGCATCTCCTTTCAGTTGTTGAGTAATTTTCTCAGGCTTCATTGAAGGTTCTACTAGCATAGTATATGGTCCCGAATATTTTCCTTTCTTTTTGCCCAGACACTCCCATTGCAAAATCACTGCATCACACATTATTTTAAATCCCTGATCTCATCTCTGGTGCAGCCACGAGAAAAGCTTGAACCAATTTGATCTTGATTTCTTCAAAAGCAAAGCCTTATGGGTGAGTCAATGTACCAAACTCAGATTTTCTCTGCACCGTGATAGCGTAGTTCCGTTATTTTTGAGAAGTCCTTGATGAATCTCCTATAAAATCCAAGATGCCCAAGAAGCTTCTTCTACCTCTTTTACTGTGGTAGGTGGTGCAAGAGTTTTGATATTAGATACCTTGATCGTCTACCTAACCAAGGCGTAAATTCTATGCCCAAGAACAATACCTTCGCTACCATGAAATGGCATTTTTCCCACCCGCTATTAGCCGCTTGTCTGGCACCCAGTTAATCGCTTCCAAAAGTTCTTCAAACACTGATCAAAACTCGGATCCATAATATGAAGTCATCCATAAAAATTTCCATAACCTCTTCAATCAAGTATGAGAATATTGACATCATACACCTTTGAATGTAGCAGAGATTACACGTACCCCAAATGGCATCCTTCAAGGCAAAGGTACCATAGGGCATGGAATTGCATTCCTTTATCCCGTGTGCAATAGCACTGTCTTCTCTTGGTCCTGAGTTACGATATGATGATTGTATCTTTAGACCATCCGAAAAGAAATGATTGTCACTATTAATCTGTCAACTCCAGTCAATGAAGACAAAGGAAATGATCTTTTAAGTGAGTTATGTTTAAAAGCTTCTGTATTGTCATGCCTCATCACATCATGTTCTTATTTGAATCAATTCATTTTTCTCATTCTGGATCTGATAAACCCTACTTCTTTGGAACCATGGTGCAGGCTCACCCGAGGAGTATAAGTGCGTAGATAAAACCGACGTGTGATTGAGTACCTCCTTCGACCACTTCCTTAATCTTGGATTGATCTCCAGTGATGTTCTGAGATGGCTTTGAATTTTCTTCTGAAGAAATTTTGTGCATACAGGTGTTGGGCGTACGCTGACTCGCCAGTGGACCCAGTAGCAGACTCTTTATGCTTCTTTGAATTTTAATAATCTGTTCCCACATCAACATTCAGGTCATCTTAGTTTTCTTTGATGATCCTAAGTAAGCATATTTAAATGACTTGGCATCTCTTTCAACACTACGCCCTCTTCATGGTTCTTGTGAAATTCCTTTTTTATTCCCAATGCTCCTTATTGAATTCATGGCTTTGTGAGCTCCATACAGTTCTAGAATGAAAACATGGTATGAATGATCAGGTAATCTTATCTTCAATATCTTGAGATTCATCTCTTCATTGATAAAAATTTGAGCATTACAATCATTAGCCGGGCATCGCTATGGTTGTAGGAGTATAGACATCATGAAGCTACATTTTGGTGTTTTCTTTGTATGTCACATGTGCATAACTGATCCAGTGACGGCGGCTTCCTCTCAGCCCTCAGGTAAGAACTTCTTTTACGTGTCGATCGAGCGACTCGGGTAATGAATGAGTCTCCCAATCATGAAGTGCCAGCAGATCTTCTTCCATGTCGAGAATGATGAAGTCTTTTGGAAAACTCATTTTAGCAGTGTGGCCACATCTTCAAGACTTCATGAGTTTATATCGGTTACATGCACCATTTGAGAGAGTAATTAGTGAGATAAACTCACGACTTAATGCCAGCGGTGAAGGCATCAAGTTTATACTGGCTCAGTCGGAAACTTGCAAGGTCGACTCCTCAGTGATCTCTGGTGTAAACTCACAGATGCATTCCATCTTTTAGGCAATTCTTTTTTTATCCACGGCGCAGAAATGCGGTGTGAGATTCTGACCCTTCTTCTATAGTTTTCTTTTCTTGCTCGGCATATCTTGGGAATTTACGCTGTTGCTTTGTCGAGTGGTATACATTAAATGGCATGCGATCTCTAGCCTGAAGGGTTTCAAAACACTTATATTGCTCCTCTATCTTTGATTTCTGCAGTCTCTGTGGAAATGGGATTTGCGAGTCTAAGGCCTTTGTGCTCCTTCTATCCCTCCTTAACTACTTTTCTCAGAGCTAACTCCCTTCTCTAGGCTTTCTTGCTTTCTTTCTTGTGCATTTTTTCTTTCATCTTTTCTAACTCCCTTCCCTCCTAGGCACACCTGGCCATCGATCTTTTGGATTCTTCATATCGCTTGGGAGGCATCTTTCTACAGCTTTGCGGGGTTAAGACATTACCTTACTTGTGTTTCAAATTCTCCCGAGATGCATTAGGTGGTTAATTAAATTGAGGAGTAGTGGTTGCACCGTTCTGACTCTATCCATGGAAGTTAATGACTTCTTATTATCCCAATGGCTGCGACCATCTGTTCTTGAATTGGGCCCTTCTCATTACTGATATTCATTTATTTGTTTTCAATTCCTTCTTTATCTGGAACCTGGTGATGTTGATAACCATGGGAGGCTTATTCAGTACCTTGGGCCTTGGTAAACCCCTGCCACATATGAAAATTCTCATTAGTTCGCCGATTCTTGGTGATAATAATGTCATGCTTTGGCCAGTTAGTATTGAGTTGAAATGGTAGTTTCTTGTGCCCAAATACTCTTAACCTCTTAAACATCACTTGAATTAATTCTCAGCGCTCTTTCATTGCCCGCCCAGTACTCTTTTGTTTATCTATCTCATGGCGTGTGTGTCTTCCTTTCTTGCGTATACATTGCATAAATGGCATCAGCTTGGCCTCACGCAAACGTCTCTTTGACTCCATGATTCAACTCCTCTTGTTCCTCTTGAAAACTGGAAGGAGTTTCATATGCATTTTAATGGGGTCTTGAATTCGGCTCTTTTGCCTCTTGACACTTTTAGTTTGAATGCTCGCGGCGGGAAGCATCATTGATCCCACCTGATATATCATTCAGGCATGATATACAAATGTGCATCAGATCTTGAGGTCATTCCATCATTGAGACATATCTCTCCCAGCCACTTAAGGTTGGATCTTTGAGCTACGTCTACAATTTCATCTTCCCTATTTGAAACTGATTCCCTCCTTCTCACGAGGTGAGAGTGGGGGAAAAGAATCTACCTAAGTGGGCCTACTAACTCCTCCCAGGTATCATGAATATATAATTAGATTCATACCATGTAGCTGCTATATCTCTTGAAAGAATGGGAGGAGGAATCAAGTCTGATTTGATGACACGGTCTTACCCATTTAACTTCATTGTATTAGCCATCCTGAGAAATCTTCCCAAGTGCTCGTTTGGGTCCTCAGTGGGATGACCAGATAAGCGAATCTTTCTTGGACCATTGTAATTAGTGCTGGTTTAAGTTCAAAATTATTTGCATGTATTTGGTTTGATTCTTTGAGAGTACTCATCATGAATATGGGTCTCAGTCCTCCATGGTATCGGTGATTGGAGGCCTTTAGCCCACCACTTCTCACATGTACTTCATTCGTCCTCTTTCATACGCCATGGTTGGGTTTTACGCATGTTTTTATCTTTCGAGCTTAAGGTGATTCTCTCCCAGTGCAGTGTGGAATCAAATCATTATTCTGTTTCCTGTCTCTTGAACTTTTGTCACAGTAGCTTTGTAACATTAATAGGATTAGGTACGAATTCGACAAATGTTTTCAATATAGTTTGTTAAGGTTAGTGGCTAAAAATAACCCCTTTGCTTGAAAAGCTATTTTTTGTTCTATATTTAAAATGTCCAAATTAGCATTCCTTCTTTTATTTGGGTGTTGATTTTCAAATTCTTTTGGTCATTAGCAGCGTAACTTATTCGGACAGAAAGAACATACACATAAATTTTGGTGTACCAAGGACTATTATCTAATCCCAGACCTTGGCGTACTTAAAAACTTTGTTGAGACAAGGCATATCTGAGTTATATCTTATTACCGAGGGCTATTATCTAATCCCACGACAGCGGTATTCCTCAAAACTTGTTGACTATCTACTATATAGACAAAAATTCTCCTAGAGTAAATCATTTTCAAATTTTGGTTTGGCTAATATCTTGCAATTTTAAATCGACGAAGTAATAAGAATGGATTTAAGTCGGATATCGATCCCACAGAGATCTCGAAATTACAGATCAACTACTACGACTAATTAATATTTTCATTTGGTATAACATGAAAAATTGATCCGACTTAATAAGAACAACAAAATATATCATCAGGAAAGAATAGTTAAATCCAAGTAAATGGAATCAAAATTAGAATAATGAGTAGTTGAGAAAATAATTGGATACTGAATAGTTATCTTTAAGAGGACACATCAAAATCACTGCTATTGTGAAGTATCAATCCCTGTAGTTAACACTGATAGAATTTGTTTGTGTATTTCAGGTTTTAGAATGCATCCAGGGCAGCGTGCAATTTGGATCTCTCTACACTCCACCGGTTTATTCTCCCTGGTTTTTCACCGCTGCTGAAGGCAGGGAATTAGATAACTTCTTTAATAGGATTCCTTAATAAGATTATTTTTCTTTTGCAATACTTCACTTTGATTTATGAACTCATCAAACACCAGCTCCCAAAGTTATAATTCGAGCAAGGATATACAACTGCGTTCAGCTCTTCCTCTAAATTAGAATAGATCACCCTCTCATGATTAGATCTAAAAATTAACACGGGATTAAACTACTATTAATTGAGAGTGAACTCTCACATGTTTAAATTGATAACTCTTGAATCTTGTGATTTCAGAGTGAGAGAGGATGTATCAAGTAGCTTACAGGCTCATTAGATCTCTAATAGAGTTAATATATGAAATGTTCATGCTCTTGGAATGTTCTCATTGTCCAGCGGAGGATCATGAAGTGAGCAATGAAACGAATCTTAATGCAGTTTTCAGAAGCCCGATATTGGAGATCAAAACAATGACCCGCAACGGAAATCAAATTCATAAGTGAAATTCACAAGCAAGAGCAAACTACAGGGAAGATAAATTAAAACAATAACGTTCTCTTAATGGAGTTTGGGTTCTCATTCTTTGATTTTCTGACATTCTTGATCATAAAGAACAAGCGCAATTTAAGTTTGGAGAGAATTGATTCAGGAGAATTTGTCTGAACTTCAAAACGATTCAGGGTGATAGTGAAGAGATCAGATTACGCTAAACCGCGCTTATTAATTAACGTCAGATCTAAATAAATATTCAAAAATTAAAAAAAAATCTAATGTTCCGTGAGCGAAAAGAAAGGCTCAAAAAAAATTCAGGCTGACCTTGAACATGGGATCCCTTTGGTTCTGCTTGCTTTAGACCGACCTTTTACTTCTGAAGATTGTTTGCATGCTGTAAGGTTGCCGGACGTTTCAGTTCAATGTTAACACGTGGTTTAGTGAACATTATTAACGATGGATCGTGGCCTCAAATCATTGTGGCGACTCATCATATTAACATCCAGTTCTGTAATGTTTGACATCCAACATGATCTCTGACATGAACTAGTTATAACATGTAGGCGTCGATATATAGGCATCAGCTGACGCGTGCTATTTGGCGTGTTAAACATTGATCTCTTGTAGCGACTTCTCTTCCTCTCTGAGTTTATTGTTGTTGATGTATGACATCAGTCCTCTGTCGCGGCGTCAACTTATTGATTAATTAAAAAGTGCTATTTTGAACCACATGATAGATAGGTTTTTGAGTGCTTTGCGCACTAATCATGTCAATCCTCCCAATTAGTGTTCAGTCATCTTAATCTGCTTATATACGGATTTAAGAGGTATTGCTGGTTGTTGTGGAAATGTTTGTGCCCTCTTGAGTTGATCAATACAAATGATGGATATGAGTTAGATTCAAGTCTCGACCAACCATTGAATCAATGGGAAAACCAAGGTATGAAGTGGAAAATTGGATCTGGGTTGGAAGGCGGGGATGAAGAGCGGAAGAGTTAACAAGTGGATTTTCGGCTGGCTTGAAAATTTTAAATAATTACGAAAATTGCAGCCTTAAGCCAACATAAGTAACTAGACCCATCAATTGGCTAGGCACCACTCTTCAAATAACTATACAAGCTACTCACAAGATTTGACTAAACAGTGAAATTTAAACTAATTCATAGTGGCCATCCTTAAGCGAAATTTCATGTTTTATTGGAGTGCAAACAATTCAGCTGGATTAAGAATTTTGAAGAAAATTGTTCATCATCGTCATCTTTAATAAATTATTGCTGACGAGGCTTCAAACTTTGGTGTATTTATATTGTGCTGCTGTAGTTGATGGTTTTTTGGTATTACCTAATAGTATTGGTGCTTTATAAGCCTGCGTTTTTGTAACCAGCGACCATTGGGGAGAATAATTTTGTAAGTTTCATTTTCCTACACATGAAGTCTTATTTTAGGTTTGCTTTTATTCTTTTCTCTCTTCCTCTCCTCTTCTTACCCTTTCTCATTGCCCAGAACACCCTCTTGGATGACAACTGGTGTAGCTTCAGCCTCTTTCTTTGAAGAGAGGAAACGGCAGTGGTGGGGCATGTGCATGTTGTCCTCTTCTTTCAAAAGCTACAGGTAGTGTAATTTATATACCCTTATATTCTCAAAACATGGTTTATAACAGTAGATGTGTTGTGGTTGGCCCGATACTCTCCATCTTTAGGATCAGTATGTCGATTGAGAAAGTCTTTGTGATTCCTTTGAGTGGTCTTCAGAGCCTGCAGGATCATTACATATTGGGTTTCAATTAGGGTTAAATAACATTTCTGTGTGTTTGTAATCTCTCATGCTTTGGATCTGATTACCACAAGGTGAAATTTTGCTTTGTTGTTCTTTAACAGATGGTCGCTGAGCCTCACAAGATGATAAATTTAATGTTAGTTTGAGACTTAGCTATTGCATCTTCTAATATTGACCTCAAGCAGGAGTTGCTTCTGTGTTGATTTGCTGTTAATAGATGGGATTATGCCATGGACTATAGGGGTTGTCATCATACGAGATAAAACAGGACAACATTTCCTAGCATGAGTTAGTGACCTAATCTTGAGGATCTTTTTCACACTTTTGCTCGGTTTTTACATTCTCAGTTTCAACCAGCCTCCCACATTTTGAAACACAATTAAAATCCAAATAGCCACTTCTTGCATTGATGCAAACCATTTTGGATGGCATCCGTGTTGACCACGAGCCGCTTTCCTGCGGGTAGCTTATTACGGCGATGGCGAACAGTGTATATAAATTTTGTTGATTACCCAAAACAAACTCTTTGGCAGCCTGAATCAATGGCGCGTTAAGAGGATGGTTTTCAAGCTTCCGCAAATGCGATGAGTTGAAATGCGCGCGATTACATATCTGAAGTGAAGGTAACCTTTTACCTCTTTGACTAGTTCTTGAAGTACGATTTTGCCGTTCGCATTGCACCTTTGTTTGATTTTGATTGATTTGATTTTTCTTAATTCAGTTTGTGTTGATTAAGTACTAATCTTTTTCGGTGTTTGTTATTTTGCTCTTTATTGTCTCTATAATTGTGTAACAAGCGTGTATGCAACCGGTGGGATAGAGACACATCGAGTGAAATTTGCATAGAAGTTAGCCACACAACTTGTTGCTAATTGAGAGTCATTCAATCACCTCTTTGATACCATGGATCCATACGAGGAACAGCGGAGCTTGACCGGGAACCCTGTGAATCCAAATGCCTATAGAACTATGAGGATCACATGCCACCCTCCACAGAGTGGTGCCCGTCTGTATTATTCTAGTCTTTTTGAAGTGTGATTGAGGCCTTATTTGAACCTCTGCTCACATATCATGTTATGGAAAATGAAAATCCATACACTCATAAACAGAGTTTTGGGGAGGTTTTTCTACTAAGGAAGGCCATGATGGACATGGTTGTGAAATAAAGCTATTTCAGTGACTCAGGATGAAGCCGAATGACCAGCTCATTTGAGGCTCAGAACCACATTAAAAATTGGGCATTGAGTAAAGATTCAGAAGATGCCGGTGCTCATAAGACCAGTGAATTTGAAAGACAAATTACACCTTCATGACTGGGATGGTAGAGATTTTGGTGTTAGGAGGTTGTGAGAAACCATCGGTGCATGTCCCACTTGTGGGTTTGATATGGATGTTGTTGAACACTTCTATCAGTGATATATGCCTGCATGGCCCAGCTTTGGAAGCTTATGTGGGAGACACCTAAGTAAGCATCCCAGTGACATAGTTTTAAGTCACAGTGCATTTAGAAACTCCCAGGTTGGGATAGGCTTCACCCTAGAAATGGTGGGATGGCTCTGATCAAACTGGGGTGGGATGTATGCCGCTGCCCGGAAAGAAACAGAGATGAGAGCTAGGTTTCAGCCTGTGAGAAGAAGTGGAGGAGCTTGAAAGCAAGCGACTCCCGAGGGTGCATCGTTGTTGAATCTGCACGGTCGGTCACGCCAATTTCAATCCACTGTGCTGGTGAACCATGTCTGTGGCCTGGGTGATTTGATGTTTAGAATCATTCCCAAACTGCTAACAGGACGCCTAAGGCCACAGTGTCAGTACCTCCATAACTAGGTAATACCTCAGTTCGATTGGAGATCACCACTAACACCGCTGGAATGACCCCTTATGCCCCAGGATTTTCAGCCCTCAGGATTGGTTCCCTCATGATCCATGACAACCATCATAACTCAGTGAATCAGGCATATCAGCGTTGGGAGTAGGTGTTAGGCGGCTGTTGAGGAACAAGGATCAATGTACAGTGCACATGAAGAGTGAATCTCTATAGAGAGATTCTGTGAATAAGAAGGTGATGGAGCTTGCAGGACGTCGAGACGGAGGGTGATACTTTACGTGTGTCTGAGATCAACGAGGATTGCTTCAGGAGTCTGAGAGGGTTCATTCATGAGCACTTCTGAGTCAGGTTCATGGTGAATTCAATCACAGTGAACCAAGGAGATCAGTTGAGGCTAAGACCGTAATAGCATAGAAGTGGAAAGAGGTTGAGTCTTCTGCATTTGTTGAAGAATCAGGGCAGGAAAGGTGCAACACAGGCATATTCCTAGAGGAGGTTGATCAAATAAATATCTTGCCTCAGACTTTATTTTAGGGAAGAGGAGGTAACTGACAATGGGCATTCATGAGGTTTTTAGGCCAGTGAAGAGTTGTTGCCTTTATTAGACATGATAGAAAGGCAATTTTCTTTATCACAAAAATTACACTGCAGGAAGATAACACGATCCTCTCATAGAAGAGTTCAGACATTGAAAGCATTTCTACTTGCTGCTATCGATTACCGCAGTCAGAAGCAAATGCACGTGAAATACAGATCTGGATCCACAATTGATATTGGTGGGGGTGCGAAAAGTCCTTGCTTGGTTTGGAGGCCGGTGTGGATTCTGTAATAGTGTGAATACAAGCGATTTGGGTTTTAGGTGAACTTGGCCTGCCCGACATCCTGCTTATCATTGTTGGAGTAGTCAGTGAAAATCCACAGCAGGGTTGATTGAGGATGTCTTGTAGAAGCCAGAAAATTCTACTACCCAGTAGATTTTGTGGTACTTGACACTGAACCAATTGCTAGTGAACCCAATCATGTACCAATCATCTTAGGAAGACCATTTCGCACCGCTAATGCAATAAATTGTTTAATGGAGTCATGCAATTAACCTTGGTAACATGACCATGGAGTTGAACATCTTTCATTTGAACAACAAACATGAGTTGCTAGAAACTGAAAATCAAATTTCTGATGAAGTTGTTTCAATTGATCAGTGTGCAGGAAAACAAAGTACCCAAGAAGTGCAAGGAGTGATCACTCAAGAAAATGAAGAAATTTCGTCTTGGCTAACAACAACTAACCGCAAGTCAATTCGATCAATTCCAAAGCCATCAGCAAGGACCACATCAACAATTGGTCACCCAAAACCATGGAGCCAGCCCCAGCTAATGCATGGGTTGAGGAGATCATTCTCCTTGACCCCCCTTGAGTAATCCGGAAATTGAACTGGTTCGGTGTTTTCAAAAACCGAATTGCAGTTCCACACATTTTATTTTCTGTTTTAAGTTAATTAATTTTGTTAGTTTTAGTTAGTTTTCGAAAATTTTTAACTTAGCAGTTTTCATTTTCTGGTAGCTTAGTTTATATATTATAGTACTTTATTTTGAATTTTTAATATTAGCATCATATAGTAAATTTTCTAACAATAATTTTATTTCATATAATTTTATTAATTAATTTAAAATTTTCATGATTTCAGAGTCCAAGAGGCCAAATTCGCAAGTATAGCGAAAATTTGCGGTGGAGATCGTTCGCCGCTACAAACTGGCCTTATATAAACCCGAGGGGGTGTCCAAATGCCACTTCACATTCCTTCCCCTCCCAACAAGCCCTACATCTTCCGCTTTACTCCCTCACAAGCCTTCACCGGGGCTACCGACCCCAAGCCTCCGAGCTTTACCGCTGAGTTCGTGTCCCAAGACTGAGCCGTCACCCGCCCCACAAGATTTTTGCCCAGCCTCGCACCTCGTGCTCGCCGACCAGTTTAGTACAAATTATCCTGGCCACGCACGACTGTACTCGACCGAGCCTCTGAGCCTCCACCACGCGCACGAGCCCCCGGGACACCACTCACTCGAGCCTTCACCGCTGCAGGATACCCGTGCCCCTCGGTTCAGCTTCTGGTGCCCCGTCCCAGCCAGGATCAGCCATCGAGCCTTGTTCGTTAGTTAAGGGCCTAGCGAAGCTATATCCAGTTGGAGCCCCGTCTGCTAACTTGCTTCGTAGGGATTCAAGAAGACAGAGCTTCTGATCGCACTACGTAGCCCCCCGCCTATATTTCCAAAGGGAGTCGAGCCTTTTCCAAGATTTTATTTCGATATCGCATGGTTCAGATTCTCGGGTGGACTACTTCGTCGCGTGAGATTCAAGACGCCTGAGAGAGGATCACCCGGCCTTACCCACCATCACCGATCCCCGAGGCAGTATCGGAGGAGCCTCTGGGATTCCGACGTTATCAGACACGGATGGGACCCCGTGCCCCATCACCTGTGCCTCGGAGGAGAGTTAGGAGGGCCCGGCCCTCCAAGCGGGCCCGCACATCGGGCCCAGCGAAATATCATCCTCTCGTCACAATTGTCACCACCAAGATCACCGCCGAGGCAACTTTATCACCACAGCTTGTCGCCCGCCGGCGATCTGGAGGCCACTTTTCGGTAGTGGAACCCCATTCGAGGAATGTGCGACTCCACCGCAGAGTTTCATCAGAGTCGTGATTTCACGACGTCTCCCGCGCGAGGGCTGACCCAGATAACGGAGTCATGATTGATCGAGGAGTATTCACTCCTACCTTTCATGACTCCCCGGCAGTATTATTATCCGAGAGTGGTGTTACAGTCCTACCACTCCATGACATCTGTGGAGGAGACAAATTCACAAGGAGCTGGGTCAAGATCGAGACCGCCTGTTGTACTCGTGAGCATCCGACATTTCAAAGAGCCTTTGGGCCTACGCATACCGCCGCGCAATTCAAAGGGATACAGAGATTGGGCCTACCCGCCTCACAAGGAGAGTGGTCCAGCACCGCCGCAGACACCACTCCGCCGGTCCAAAGATTCTACAGGAGGCGCCTCCCGCCTCGGGATGCCGGGGCCTGACATTGACCAATTGCCCAGACGAGCCTATTCCCTCTCGCAGCGATTATGCAGAGGGAGCCACACCGGGAGGCGTCACCGATCTCGTGGGATTTGGTTCAGCCCTCTCGGGAGCCGGTGATGGCCTCGTTGCGCCGAGGAGAAGGTCCATCTGGGCGACTGGCACGAGCAGAGTCTTCCACATTTATGCCGACTTATGTTATGTTCTCGAAAGATCTAGGGATTCCCGCAGGAGCCCAGCAAGAGATGAGGGTCCAATGCCCCTGGTCATGTCGGTAGAGCGGTGATAACTACGCCCGCCTCTTTCCACATACGATCACAGGACTGGGGAGGAGGTACTCCTGGGTCGTGAGGTCAAGACCCCCACACGTATGATATGCTCCGCCTCGAGCCCGAGGTACACAGACTCCATTCCGCATCGCTCACCTCCATCTCCTCCACATACTACATCAGCAGCTGCAGCAGATACTCCCGGAGCCTTCCATTCACAGATTTATTCTGACGAGTACACCCATGCGCCGAGAGATAAATGTGTGTGATGGATGTTATTCGCTTCACTTGCAAATTTACACAAGCGCCCAGATCGCAGGTTGGCCTAGTGCCATTCTATGCTGACTCAGATTATGACCCATCTTGGTCTTCCTCGTGATCCTGCCCAGAGAGAGGAGCCCACCACTGATGTAGCTTCTTTTGATGTTCCGTCAGCAAAGAACTAGACGCACCACCACCACAAGAAACAGGTGGTTAGGTTTCTTTTTATGATTTGTTTAGCGCCAACTTTATCAATCAACGTTTACTAATTTTGTTTAGATTTATGTATTAGCCATAGTAGGCAAGTAAGATATTTTTGTGTTTAGCTTCTTTGTATGCATATATTTCAGCCATTTTAGCTATATCAAAAGCTATTCAAAGGTATATATACCCTCGATTTCGTGATATCATGTTTCAGGTCACCTTGTAAACAGTTTTCTTTCAATTGAACAATTGAATTGCTACAATTGGACAATTGAATTGCTTTGTGTTGGAAAATTGAATCACTGTTTGTCACTTATATGCTAGGACAAATTCCATGCTTGAAACAGTTTATGGCCACTTGAAGTTCCAGCATGCTCAACTTGAAAATTTCTCCCTTATGCTAATTCACACACTGCACTCCAGATTGTTTCAATAGGTTGTGAATTTGTATACCTCCTTTCGCTTTGCAAACCTACTTTAGTATACCAAGTAACCTAGGATAGGTTTATGTTACCCACAAATAAGACCAATGTTGTCTTCCAAAAGGAAAAGAAAGGAAAAAGCAACAAGAAAAAAGAAAAAGAAAAGAAGAAAAAGAAAATAAAGTCGTAAGTTTTGCCTTGAAACCCGAAAGCACGTCCGAGGGGTGGTATGGCGAAAGCCTGAAACCCGATGCCCTAAGCCTTAATTGGTCAGAGTCATCGATTTTGTGTCTGCTATATGGGTGGATAGGTAGAGTTTAGCGAATTGTAGGTGCTTGATTCTCGAAGTCATTTGGAGTCCGGGGTGAAGCCTTTAGAGTTAGTGGTCATTGATCCTTTTGGCTTGATGCCCTAAACCTTGAATGGTTGGGAGTCATCGGTGGACCCCCGTTACACGGACTTTGGTGAAGTCGAATTTTAGGCATTGCATCCTACATTATAATTGAAAAAGAAAGAAAAGTGTAACTAGCCCTATCTTAGGTTGTCACCCTTAAGGCCATGTCGGTTGCTAGGTTGGGGGAGAGGAACAAATTTTGCAATTTATTGGCTTAATCAAGCTACAAAAGAACCATTAGACTTAGGTGGAAATTCAAGCTGAGAATCATGGAACCAATTTTGACCTGAAATTGTTCTTGTATGGATTTAGTTCTTTCATATTGGTGTTCAAACTTGATTTCAATTTTTCATTTTAAAAGCAATGTTTATATGTACATATACCTTTTTGAATCATAACCTTTTTGAAAATCACCACATGCATTTTTAGTTCCAGACATATGGACTAGCAAGGTTTCTGGCCGGGTGTGGATTAGCGATCAAAAGTGCTATTTCAACCCTCGTATTAGGATAGGTTTATGCTTTAAGACTAATCATGTCATTTATGCCAATGAAGTGTTCAAGTCTTCTTAGTAGCACTTATGCCGCTTAGAGGGTATTTTTTGGTTGTTTTGTAGGTATTCAGGCATCTCCCGAGTTCAATCTCAATACAAAGGATGAATCATGAAGTTGGAATTCAAGTCTCAAATCATCAACTAAATTCCCAAGAATCAATGAGAAAACCAAGGCAAAGTGAAGAAAATTGGATGCAGATGAAGGCAGGATGAAAAGAAGTGAAGGATTAACAAAGCTCGAATTTTCGCTAAGCTCGCGAAAATTTTCGCTAAGATCGCTGGTATTTTCGCTTAAGATTGCAAAATTTCGCAACCCAAATGAAAACACCAAATTTCGCTTAGACCCATCCCACTTCGCTAGGCACCACTCTTAGCCAAATAATCGATTCGCTATTTCACAAGAATTTCGCTATTTAGCGAAATTTCGCTTAGCTAGCCAAATCGTGGCCATCCTTAGCTTAAATTTCATAGTTTTCATGAGATTCGGTAATTTCGCTGGGCTTAGCTAAATCTTGCAATTCTAACGAAAATCGATGCCTCGCCATGTTTTGTAATTAATGCCAAACCGACTCCAAACTTGGTATACTCTATTGTCCTTAAACTTAGCCAAGTTGATAGGTTTTTTGGTATTTTCATGTATTGAGGTGGCCTATATAAACCTCTCTTGTTTTGTAACCCTAAGCAACAATTGGGGGAGAGAATAATTTTGTAAGTTTTTATTTTTGTACATAAAGTCTTTTATTTTAGGTTTTGCTTTTATTTCTTTTGTCTCTTCTCTCTCTTCTTTCTCCTCTTTCTGGGTCAAGCAAACACCCTCTTGAGGATGACAACTCGCAGATGTCAGTTGCTCTCCTTTCTTGAAGAGGAAGGAAGCTAGCTTGGTGGTGGGGGTGTTAAGGTGCATGTTGTCCTTCGTACTAAAAGCTACAGGTAGTGTATTTATGGCCCTTATATTCTCAAACATGGTTGCATAACATTGAATGTTATTGATTCACAATACTTCATGCTTTAGACTGCTACATATTCACGAGAGTGCACGTGTGGATTCTTTAGATGGTCTTACGAAATTGTGAGATAATATTTACATGTTAGGGTTTTTCAAATTAGGTTAAATAACATTTTAATGCTATTATTTTGGCCATCACTCTCCATGCTTTAGGATACAAAGGTAATGTGTGAGATGCACTGTTGTTCTTTAGATGGTCTTTACGAGCCTCTAAAATGATAATTTAATGTTAGGGTTTTAAAAGGGCCCATAACTGCATGCTACCTGTATTGACTCAAATAGGAGTTGCTTCATGGGTGAGGTTTGCTAGTTAAATATAGATTCGGTTATGCCATGGACTATAGGTTGCATGTCATAACGCGAGGATAAAACCCGAGGACACTTGTTCGCCCTAATCCTGCTGCTAGTGACCTAAATCTTCAAAGTTAACTTTTCACCTTTACTTTCGCTTATAATTCTCGCCTAAACCATTCCCAATCGCTTTTGAAACACACCCAAAGAGTCCAAATAGAAAGCCCTTACCTTCATGCAATCGATGCAAACCATTTTTAGGATGAAAAACCCATCCTGCTGTTCGACCCTAGGACCACTATATCGCAAAGAGAGCTTGACTACGACAGTAGTAGGAACTTAGGTGTATATAAATTTTGTTGATTTTAGCTCAGCCTACTGTGGCACGAATCACTTATGTCTTTGCAGCTTTCAACTGATGTCTTCTTATGTCGCGACATCAATCTCTTGTCGCGACATCATTTTAAAGAACTGCAACTTTCAACTGAGCACGTCCTGATGTCGCGACATCAGTCTCTTGTCGCGACATCACCTTATGCCTCTGCAGGTTTCAACTGGTCGTTCCTGATGTCGCGACAACAGATCATGTCTTTGCAGCTTTCAATTGATGTCTTCTTATGTCGCGACATCAATCTCTTGTCGCGACATCATTTTAAAGAACCCGCAACTTTCTAACCGGAAGACGCTCCCGATGTCGCTGACATCAGCCTCGTCGCGACATCACTTTATGCCTCCGTTGCGTTTCAACTTGTCGCTCCCGGCGTCGCGACATCAACCTCGTCGCCAACGTCACTTTATGCAATCGGCAACTTTCAATCGAAAGTCGCTCGAGATGTCGCGACATCAGTCCTCCGTCAGCGACGCCTCAGTCACATCATTTTCATCTTTTCAAACTCGCCATAGCTTCATGCCTTGTCGCGCACTTCCATCAAACTTCCTTCAAGTTTCCTGATGTCGCAACAGCTTGATCTAGGCAGTGGATGTTGCGACCTCTTCTCTTCACTTCATCGCCGCCAGCGATAGCTTCCATCATGGTCGCGACGCTTCAGATTGCACGTCATACCTCGACAACATCCAGATGTCGCGACATGAAGTCTTCTTCTTCTTTATTCCTTGGTTGCTTCACCTGGAGTTTCTTTAACGCCCAGCCTGCCTTGTTCTTCAAGTAAGCTTCGTTTCCCACTGGAGTTTCACTGTTGCAACCTGGATATGCATTTTGATTGTTGTCAAGGCTTCACAACATTCTATCCTTTCATCTTTGTGCGCCTTTTCTGCTAAAACTTGCTTCAGCCAATTATGTCATTAACGCTCATCCACCTTCTGCTTCCTTTTCTGCAAAAATTCTTTTCTGAATTTCACTATTTAACAAGCTGTTGTTATTCCATAATTCTGCACACAAATCAGACTTGTTTAAATAAAAATAGATCAGAAAAATGGACTAAAAATGGATGACTTACAAGCTCATCAATTACCCAATGAAATTTCCAATCCATTTATTTGAATTCTTTTCATGTATTTATAGAGTTTTATCAAGTTTTAATGTTTCTTAAGTTTATAAACAAACCATTTTTAACTTTGGAGGTCAAATAGTAAGGATCTTGTGTAGATGGGGTACTTGATCTTTAGATTTATCATTTGATTCGTGCCACGGTAGGGTGATTCGGAATCAACAATATTTGTATCCTTAGTTCCTCCTACTGCCGTAGTCGAGCTACTGTAGCATAGTGGTCTAGGGTCGAACACGGGGATGGGTTTTCATCCTATGAATGACGGCGCTGTTTGAAAATGGTGAGGCTTTTGTTTGGATTTCCGATTCAAGTTAAAACAAAGTGGAAGTTGCTGTCTACCGACCGATCGTAATGGCTAGTGAAATGTGAAATGGTAACCTCAAGGCCTAGGTCACTAGCTTGATAACATGGGGGCAACAAGTGTCCTCGGTCATTTCTCGCATTATGGCAAGTGACATATAGTCAAAGCCAAAACCGATCTTTGCTTAACTATACAACCTTAACCCTAATCAATTCTATTCAGCCACAAGTATTATGCATTCAAAGTCCCATTTAGTTTAAAACCTTAGCACTCAACCTCATTTCAGTGGCTCGTAAATGACATCTAAAGGATATCAGTGCATCTAGCATTAACCATACACTGAACCCTAAAGCATGACAAGTATTGACCAAGGGAATGACATTAAATGGCATTAAACCCTAGATTAGAAAGTCAGAACCATAAAATGCAAGACTGTGAGTATCCAAAACATGAGGACCACCTCGCAAAGAACCCCAAAAACCAGCTAGCAACCCTCCTTCATACAGGAGGCTTAGCTACATCCCTTGAGTTGTCATCCTCAAGGGGAGTGTTTGGCAGCCGAGAAAATGAAAGAAAGAGGAGAGAGAAGAGAGCAAATGAAACCCTAAAATGAAAGCTGCGGGAAATATTTACATAAGTGAAAAGTTGCTTAGGGTTACAAAATTATGGGGGTTTATATAGTCCACCATAAGTGTGAAAATACAAGAATGCCTAAAATATTGGCTTACAAAAGGGACAAAGTGGTAATATACCAAAACGTAGTCGTTTGGGATCAAATATACAAAAATCACAGGGGCGGCAATTTTGCTATGCAGGAGGATTTCGCTTAAGAGCATGGTAAATTGTTAGGTTTGTTTAAATTTCGCTAGCCTAGCAAAATTATACAAAGAGATAGCTTAAATCAAAAATTTCACATCAACAGTTGAATTTCTAGTTAGCTGGAATTCTCGCTAGCCTAAATAAAATTATTGTTAGATAGCGAAATTGGTTAATTTCGCTAGGCATATTAAATTTCGCTAGCTAGCGAAATTTCGCTAACCTAATTTCCCAATTTCGCTAAGATTGCGAAATTTTTGCTATGGTTGCGAAATTTTCTCAATCCCAGCGAAATTTTCGCAATCATAGCTTAAAATTCCTGATCCTCTGCATTTCACGTATCTCACTACGTATTCTCCATCCTCACTTCGCTTCCACCTTCATCGAATTCTTTGATATTTCACGCCATTTCTGAAACTATCGAGGTTCTCGCATTCAACACTAATAAGAAGCTGCTTCGTCAGCTTGAAGTCTCTCAAACCCGCAAAACTTTCCAAACAATCTCAAAATGGCACGCTGAACTATGGACTCGTCACATCAATTGCCAATTTGATATGATTAGTGCGCAAAAAGCACTCAAAACCTATCCCGACAGGGTTCAAAAATAGCACTTTTTTGGGCACTAATCAACCCCCTAACTCGCACGTTGCTAGTCCCTAGCAATGCTAAAAACAATAAGGATATACAGAAGGATTTTACAAAAGTGCATACCTGCCTGTGCAAGTGTATGTACAAATAGGTATTACCCTTAAAATGAAATAATTTATTAACTCTGCTAGAAAACCGCCATGAGAGAACAAAACCATATAAGAATAAGTTTCAAAGCTAATATCGGATCCATGAACCCAACTTAATCTTCCATCTAATCCAATACATCTCAACAAATCATTGAGCCAATAGCAAATTATTTCTTCCCCCGCCTCTCAACCTAGCTATCGGCATGGCCTTAAGTCGCTGAACAACCTAAATAGGATTAGCTACACTCTTATTTCTTTATTTGACTACATTGTAGGTAATGCTAAAAACTCGACTTCAATTAAACTCCGCGGTAATTGTGGGTCCACCGATGACTCCTAAATCAATTAAGGTTTAGGGCATCAAGCCAAAAGGGATCACTTTGGACCACTAACTCTATTGGGAAGCTTCACCCCGACTCGAATGACTTCGAGAATCAAGCACCTACAACACGCTAAACTCTACCCATTCACCCGTGTAACGAACACTAAGTCGATGACTCCCAACCAATTAAGGTTTAGGGCATCGTGCTTTAAAGGCTTTCGCCATATACCTCTCGGACAGTGTTCGGGTTTCAAGGCAAAGCGTCACGAATTTTATTTGTCTTTTTCTTCTTTTCTTTTTCTTTTTGATTTTTCTTTTCCTTTTTGGAAGACTACATTGGTCTTCATATATGGGTAACACAAACCTATTATGGGATGTCAAAAGATTTAAGGCCGGCTTTGCAAAGTGAAAGGCGGAAAATAATTTCACAACTTATTGGTACAATCTGGTGTGCAGTGTGTGTATTAGCTCAAGGGGGAATGTTCAAGGTTGAATATGCTGAACCTTCAATTGACCAAAAACTAACTCATGCATGGAATTGCTCTAACATTAAGGTAACATACAGGGGTTTCAATTTTCCAATTAAAGGCAATTCAATTGTCCAATTAAAAGCAATTCAATTGTTCAATTGCAGGCAAAAGTGGATACACAAAGTGGAGGCACAAAAAGTGATTTGCAGAAGTATAGCAAACTGTAAATAATGCTGTAAAGCATTTTGATATAACCAAAATGGCTAATACATGCTTAATATAGCTAACCATACAAAAGTATCAATGTCTACTATTGGCTAATACATGAATCCTAAACAAAATTAGTAGGCAGTTGATAAAGCTGAAACTATACAAAAACATAATAGAAGACACTCTTAACTCTAAATTTTCCTCCTACCAAAGCATGCATACGTCATGGATAGAAAGCTGTGAGACAGAGTGTAAATCCACCCCTTAATCCCGTGGTGGTGCGGGTCCTGTGAGGTCGTCGCTGCTACTAGCATGTCTAAAGAGGCTGCTGCTACTGTGGTGGGCCTGCCCCGACGGCGTGAACACAAGTGAGACCGAGGTGACTATGGTCTGCGAGAGCATGGTATGACACCCGTCTTCTGTAGTGGTTCACTCGAGTCAATCTCCGGGTCCATCGATGCCCGTAGAAACTAATCAACGTACAAAGATCCATAACACCCGCTAGCCCCAGACCGACATGAACGTACTGAGAGTACAGTCAGATATGATGGGCCGGAGCCGCAGGGGCCGCGGTCAAGCCAGGAGGAGACTGAGGAGAAATATCCGCACCGGCCTCTCCATCTCGACCTCATGAGCATGAACATCTCTCCTCTGGGAGTCCTCTGCCTCAGGATCCGGTACCTCCTCCTGGTCCTGCTATTGGAGGAGAAAAGAGATCGGCATCACCATAGCTCGCTCCATCGACTGTGACTCCGAGACATCTAATCCTCCCTCTCTATCCGAGAGGCTCCTCCCAGAAAGCCCGCGCTCTAGACCTCGGCTCAGAGTCGGGCATCAAGGGGTAGACTCTTCGTCGAGCCGCCCTTGCAAGGACCTTGTCTTCAAAATGTAGTAGGGAGGTCATCAACTCGGGAGGACTCGAACTGTAATCCTCCCAGATCCGCACAGCCTCTAGATGGCCCCCACGCCGACGTAGCTGCCGGGCGGGAAGAGGTCAGTCCCGAGTGCATGGTCAATGAGAAGCATCTGAGGCGGGAGCTGCCTCCTGAATAGTACAGGTCCTGCTATAGTATCTCTCGCGAGAATGCGGACCATCTCCCTCTGGGTCGGCTGAGGCCACTCCCTATAACCTCCAGAATTAGCCTCGCACCTATCTCGCAGCCCAATGCAAATGATATGTCCACGCTTCGAGAACCTTGGCCGACATCGAGCAGTGTGAACCGGAGCTCGAGTGGACTAGGCGCTCCCCGAGAGGTCATAGAATGGTAGAACTGAAGAACCACCCGGGGGTAGTAGAACTGCCTTGGCGTCATGAACGATAGAAGTGAGTAGTGCTCGATCAATCGCATCGAGTCCCCGACCTGGCCAGCCATCGCGCCCAGACGTCAGACATGACTCCCCATGAAAATCCTCGAGTGGAGCCCTACATCTCCGGATAGGTGCCCGACGGTCAAGGGCCTCCCGATCCGAGGCAAAGCGAGCAACCGAGGCGATAAGGTCGCCTCTCGCCGCCGACGGGGACTATGACGGCCGAGGCCCGACGATGACGACTTCCGGCCCGGCGTACCGCCCGCTGGAGGGCCGGCCCTCCTGGATCTCCTCTGTGGCACTGGTGAAGGGGCCCGGGGTCCCATCCGCTGTGTCTGCATCTCGAATCCCCTCGTGGCCCTCAAGGACCGCCGTAAACCGGCCTGGGACCGGCTGGAACCGGAGCCCGCTCCTCCCGCCGGAGTGCTGAATCTCGAACCAAGCACCAAGAGGGACCCACTGCACGAACCATGACTAATCTGAAAGTGACCAAAGGTAAAGGGTAGTACAGGATAGGCCTGATCAGACTCCACCGAACACCAAGGTATCTGCGGCAAGTAATTCCGGCCATGGGAATACCTGTAGGGGCTACGAAATCGGCTGAACCAGAGCTCACCGCTGATGACTGAGGAACGGGCGAGCTTGAACCGACACAAACGAACTGTGGCTCGCAAAGTGGGACCAGTGCGCTGGACTGTGGCACGCACGGCTAGTGGTGGCCGCAGCGGACCTGTGGCGGCGAAGATGCCTGCATGGGCCGCAGTGATGGTCAGTGGCTCGCGCGCAAACACCAATGCACGGCGGCAAAGTGATGGTTAAGGCCGACGGCCGCAAAGGGAAGGCTCAGGCGTGAATGTATGGCGTGTGCAGGTTTCAAACTCTGTGGCTCAGGTGGGGAGGGAGGGAAATTTGGAATGAAGACGTTTGGCCCTCCCCCTTGGTTTAAATAAAGCTCAGAAGGGGAGCCGAAGGGTCACCAGGGTTGATTTCGCTATTATAGCGAAATTCAACCCAAAAATCTGGTTCTCCTGCAATAATAAAAAAAATTATTTAATTAGACTATATAAAAACAACACCAAAGAGAACAAAAATAAAAAAAACATAATAACGAAATAAAATAAAAATAATTGAAACTTATGCTACTTAAAAGGAAAGTCGCTTAAATTAGAAACTTACTAAAATAGCCAAAAATGAAATGGCCAATTTAAAATAAACTAAAATTATCGAGTCAGAATTTGGTTTTAGTTGAAACCAAATCAGCTCAAAGTCACTGAATTACTCATGGAGGGTCAAGGAAGAGGAGCTCCTCAACCCCGTGAGTGGTTTGTGCGTTACTTTGATGCTTACCCTCATCGTTGAATTGCTTCTCATCGATTGAATTTAAATAACAAATTCTCCGCAGTGGCTACTGATGGCAACACCCAAACACCGGCTTCACCTTGGTTAGCTATTCCTTGCAATTCTTGGACATTTGGCTTCCCTGAACTCTGATCAATCGAGCAGACTTCATTGTTTCTTTCCACTTCATCTTCCAATGATTTGTGCTTGTGACTAAAATGAAAAATATTCAGCTCCAATGTCATGTTGCCAAATGTAATCTGCATGACTCCATTTCCTCGCAATGATGATTGCATCATAAAGGGCCGTAAATGGTCTTCCTGTGATAATCGGGCACATGATTGGACTCATTTGCTATTGGCTTGGTATCAAGCACTACAAAGTCTATTGAGTAGTAGAATTTGTCTACCTTCACCAACACATCCTCAACTATTCCCTTAGGAATCTTCACCGATCGATCGGCCAATGATAGAGTGATGTTGGTAGGTTTAAGTTTCCAACCTAACTCAAGTATACACAGTATGGCAAGAGGTTTACACTGCTCCTAAATCTAGCGTTGCTTGTCTACGCAAGTCCCATCAATGTTAATTGAAATTGTGGGGGTCCCTGATCCTCAGATTTGACTGGTTCTGTTTTGGATTATGGGAACTGACTTGCCCGCTTAAAAATGCTTTTTTTTCTCAATGCCCAACCCTTCTTTGATTGTACAAAGATCTTTCAAAACTTTTCATAGGCAGGACTTGTTTGATGATGTCCAAAAGTGGTATGTCAATCTTCTCACCCGCCTTAGGACTTCTAGATGCTTGCCCGGATGCCTTTCTTGCTTCTAAGTGCCTCGGGAAATGGAGGTGGCATGCAGTGCTTCATTGAGTCCTCCTTCAGGAAAATGTGCTCTGGCTCCAATTCTTCTCCTTTTCTGGTTTCCTTAACAGGTTTGGGCATTGGCTGATCAACCTCTTTTCCACTCCTCAAGGTGATTATAGCCTTCACCTCATCCATTCCTGAATTGCTGGATGAACCTACCTCATGGACTCCTTTCGGATTTGGCAATGTTTGGGAAGGGAACCTTCCTCTTTCCTGTACCTCCAACAATTTGTTGATCTTTGCGATTGAGTACTGCAGGTTGTCAATTTTATGATTAAGATTGCTCTCAAGCCCATCTATTCTCTTGTTCAATGTGCTTTCTACAGTGTCAATCCTTTGTGCTAGTTGTACATTGATCCCCTTTTGCTCCTCCACAAAATTACCTACCACCTTGCTCAAATTTAATATGGCTTGTTCCACAGGAGAGGAGGATGGTGGTGGTTGTGGTTGAGATGAGGAACCAAACTGTGGTTTGGCACCTGGGGGCACATAGGCAGGGGGATTGGGCTCTGCAGAGGCGTGAAGTGATTCCTCCAATTGAATCAGAGGTATTTCCATATGGAGTGAATAATGTGGTGGCTTGTATTGACCTACTACTTGCATATTCTGACATCAAATCCTTAACTGAAAGGGCCATAGGATACTGCTCTTCCGGGTGGGCAATGGATTGAAATGATGTAATGGATCAAGCCTGTGGCAGGATTTTCACACCGCCGCACTTCATGGATTACTGACTTTCTAGCCCTCCACCTTCCTAGCTAAGGTTGAAATTTAGCTTTCATTTCCATTCCTCCGAAGTACAACTTCTTTAAGGGTTGGTTTGAGGGCCTCATTTTCCTGCCTCGAGTTTGGCTCATCCTAACCCTTGGAAGTTTCAAATCTAATATTAATTCAAAAATCCATGGGCTTCACTGATGCTTCGTCAGGACCTCCTCCACATAGGCTTCCCAAAAGTTGTTTCATGGCAGGAGACATACCACCATAGAAGTGGTTTACAAGCATCCATGTGTCAAAGCCATGATGTGGACAAGCACTAATGGTCTCCATGAATCTCTCCCAGCATTGGTAGAACCTCTCATTGTCAAGAGCAGCAAATGTGTAGATTTGTCTCTTCAAATTATCGGCTCCTGATGTGGGTGTAATCAAGAATTTCTTTTAAAATTATGCCCGCAGATCAAATCCAACTCGGAAGGTTCTCCGGGGTCTCAAGTGAATTAAGCCAATCAAGCCTTGCCTGAGGGTTAATGGAAATGCCTTCAACTTAAGCAAATCCATGTCAATTGTACCTTCCTTAAAGGTTATGCATACTTCCTCAAAATTCCTTATATGAGTGTATGGGTTCTCATTTTCCATACCATGAAACGTGGGGAGTAGGGGCACCAAATAGGGTCTCACTGCCACATCCTCAGCAGGAGGTATGATGCAGGAAGGAGCACTAACTCTGGGGAGGTGTATGATCCTCATCGACCTGTACGCTTCGCTAGATTCACTAGTGGTGCCTCACCGGGGCTTATGGTTCTTCAGGTAGGGGATCCATATTTTCACTATGTACACTGACTTCACAACCTTGTTCAATTGGTGCACTGATTCTGTGCAGTCTACCTGAAGTGTCTCTGTCCCAGTGGTGCATAAACACTTGTTACACAAAATAAAACACAACAAAGTACAAAAACAAAGCTTGCCACTGGATCAGTGTTAGTTTAAATAAAAATCCACCGCAAAACAGTAGTGAAAAGCAAGAATCGCCTAGTGGTGAAAAACTCGCAGCTTATTGCAAAATCACCAAAAGGGTCTAAAAGGCTGCCCACACTTGTAATGCTGATTACAAGTACACACGACTCATCATATCGAAGCCTGGGCACCATCCCAGAATGCGCCATTTGATTCGTGCCACGGTAGGGTGATTCGAATCAACAATATTTGTATCCTTAGTTCCTCCTACGGCCGTAGTCAAGCTACTGCAGCATAGCGGTCTAGGGCCGTAACACGGATGGGTTTTCATCCTATGAATGATTTGTCGTTGTTTGAAAATGGTGAGTAGCCTTTGTTCGATTTCTGATTCGTTAAAACAAGGGAAGTTAAGTTGGTTCACCGACCATCAGAATGGCTTAAAGTGAAATGTGAAATGGTAACCTTGAAGGTTTAGGTCACTAGCTTGATAACATAGGGGTAACAAGTGCCCTCGGGTCGTTTCCTCGCATTATGGCAAGTGACATATAGTCAAAGCCAAAACCGGATCTTTGTTTAACTATACAACCTAACCCTAGAATCACTCCTATTTGAGTCAACACAAGTATTATGCATTCAAAGTCCCATTTAGTTTAAAACCCTAGCACTCAACCTCATTTTAGTGGCTCGTAAATGACATCTAAAGGATATCAGTGCAACTAGCATTAACCATGCACTGAACCCTAAAGCATGACAGTATCAATTAAGGAATGACATTAAATGGCATTAAACCCAGATTGTAAAGTTTGGAACCATAAATGCAAAGACTGTGAAAGATTCAAAAACATGAGGACCAATTGCAAAGAACCCCAAAACCAAGCTTAGCAACCTCCTCTTCATATATTATGAGGCTTAGCCAAGCATCCCTTGAGTTGTCATCCTCAAGGGGAGTGTTTGGCAGCCAAGAAAATGAAAGAAAGAGGAGAGAGAAGAGAGCAAATGAAACCCTAAAATGAAAGCTGCAAGAAATATTTACATAAGTGAAAAGTTACTTAGGGTTACAAAATTATGGGGGTTTATATAGTCCACCCAAAGTGTGAAAAATACAACGCTCTAAAATATTGGCTTACAAAAGGACAGTGCAAAGTGGTAATATACCAAAACGTAGTCGTTGGGATCAAATATACAAAAATCATAAAGAATTTTGTTATACAGAGGATTTCACAAATTAGCTTAAATTTTACAGAGATATGAAATTGGAAAATTTCGCTATCAATGAATTTCATTAGTTAGCGAAATTTCGCTAGCCTAGCGAAATTGTTGTAAGATAGCGAAATTGGTTAATTTAGGCACAAGAAATTCGCTAGCTAGCGAATTCTTATACTTAGCTAAATTTCCCACTTTCGCTTAAGATTGCGAATTTTCGCTATGGTTGCAATTTTCGCAATCTCCACCAAATTTTCGCAATCATAGCTTAAAATTCTCGGGATCTCTGCTTTGCTGACTCGCATCTCACTGCAGATTCTCCATCCTCACTTTGCCTCTCAATTCCTTCAATTTAATCTTGATATTTACGCTCTAGCCGTTGAAATCATCGAGGTTCTTCTATTCAACACCACAAGAAGCCGTTTGCTGTTTGAAGTTCTCAAACCTCGCAAAACTTTCCAGAACAATCTCAAAATGGCATCAGTGGAACTAAGTGGACCTGCACACATCAATTGGCTTAATTGATATGATTAGTGCGCAAAAAGCACTCAAAACCTATCCTGAATAGGGTTCAAAATAGCACTTTTTGGGCACTAATCAATTAGACCCATGTATCCGAAAGGAATATGGATCTCTAATCATTGAAATGTGTGGTTTATGGAGGAATCCAAACTATACTACCTTGCATCTTTGACAAGTTCCTATTTCAAACTAATGGATGAACCAAGTTGGAAAATGATGCAGAAATTCATAATGATACACTGATCTATTTCCCAATGTTACATTACCCAATGAAATTTCCAATCCATTTATTTGAATTCTTTTCATGTATTTATAGAGTTTTATCTAGTTTTAATGTTGCTTAAGTTTATAAACAAACCATTTTTAACTTTGGAGGTCAAATAGTAAGGATCTTGAGTAGATGGGGTACTTGATCTTTAGATTTATCATCAATTCTCATGGGAATGATATCTGGACTTAAATCCATTTTATTACTTGCATGACCTGTGCACTTATAGTGATTTAGACCGAAATTAATTTTAATGGGTCCCTTTTTCAAAAAGGGCTAAACACGTACTTTTACCAAAATTTAGTCAATCAAGTTTTATGGCATTTCAACTAGGGACTAGAAAGTCTTTGGATGGAATTGTTAATTATTTCATTAGATTTGGTCTATGGTTAGAAATCAGTCAAACAACTGCTCCAATTGTAAGAAAGGGTCTGCCTAGCAACAGTGGAACTTGTTCAACTTCTTCAATGTCAATCACAACAAAGTCCACAGGGAAAATAAATTTTCCCACCTTGATCAGTACATCTTCAAGGAGACCCTCTAGCTGAGCCCTAGTTCTGTCTGCCATCTGTAGAGTCATGGTTGTAGAAGTAAGCTCCCCCAAACTGAGTCTCTTTACTACATATAATGGCATCAAGTTGATGCTTGCTCTGGAATCACACAATGCTTTCCCTAATTCATAGTCCCCTATGGTGCAAGGAATGGTGTAGCTACCTGGATCCTGCATCTTCAATGGAAAATTCTTCTAGATCACTGCACTGCAAGTGGCTGATAGGCTCACCAATCCTCTTCTTCTTGCTCATGATGTCCTTCATGAACTTGGCATAATGAGGCATTTGAGCCAATGCCTCAGCAAAAGGAATGTTGACTTCTGTTTTCTTAAACATATTCAAGAATTTAGCAAACTACTCATCCATCTTAGACTTCTACAGTCTCTAAGGGAATGAAATAGTAGGCTGGTAGGCTCTTACTTTCTCTTTCTTTTTCAGTTTTCCCTCTTCAGTTTGCTGCTCTTTCTACACTTCTAATTTTTCACTTTCAATTGTTATTTTTGAACTGTTTAGCTTGTTGTCTCTGTGATTATTACCCAAATAGTGCTATTTTGAGCCCTGTTTATTGCAAGTTTTAAGCACTTTTTGTGTACTAATCAACTTAAAAAACCCAATTGATACATTTTATGGCTATTTTTGTAAGTTTTGTTGGCCAAATAAGTCATTTTCTTCGAGTCGATTCAAACACGACGAACCCGAGCCGAACTCGAAGATGCATGATCATTTCATAAGACATTTGGAGCAAAAATGCAGAAAAGAAGAAAGAAAAAGGAAGAAATTAGTGGAATTTGTGGTAGTTATTATGAAATTCGCACCTCGCAAATTTGTTAGGCTGCGAATTTCTATACCGCGAATTTTGCAGTCAAAATTTCGCTACACCGCTCTTGCACACCGTTGTCAACGCTGATCCACTTTTAGGTTTTACAAATCTACCCTTAATGTAATTTTGGTCCCATTATACATTTTTATAATTTCCTTGGTACTGAGCATCTATATAAGCTCAGTCAAGCTTGTAACATCAATCAACTTTTCAGTCCATCCATCACTGAATAAAAATTGAGCGCCAAGTTTCCTCTCCTCCCGCTGTGTGATTTTCTCTCCTTTTTCCCTTCACTTTCTTGCACTTTCTCACCATCCAAACACCCCTTGGTGATGACAAGTTAAGGGATGTTTGGCTAAGGCCCCTCATCCTTGATAAGGAAGGCCACTGGGTACCGCCTTAAGGTGTTTCGGTTGTTCTCTTGCTTTCAAAAGATTTACGGGTCTTTGTGTTCCTCGTCAAAGTTAAAATCTCCTAGGCATGCCCTCACTAACGTGTATTTGGAAAGCTTTTTGGTTTCAGAGGATACTTAGTACTAGATCCACTGATATCCAGTTAGTTGTCTCCTATTAGTTACTGTAGGGTAGGGTTATGAGATGTGGTCTCACCGTCAGGGACACTTATGCTCATTAAATGCCATTGTTCAAGAGGAAAAATTTTAGGGTTTAGGTTTTAGAGCTAAATGAAGATCCGATTCGAGAATTGACTATAGGTCATCCTCCCCAACGTGAGGGAAAAGACCCGAGGACATGTTGGATATCTTAGAACTCTAACCCAGTGGCCCGAGACTTCAAGGAGTTCTTTTTCTAATTTTATTTCAAATTATTTTCAGTTTTCAACCATTCACCCACAATGTATTTTTACACAAATCCTTAAATCCAAAGAGGAAACACCATTTTCAATCCACTGCAACTCTTCTCTCAAGAAGAAAACCCATCCCCGTGTTCGACCCTAGACCACTATAACACCGCAAAGAGCTCGCTAAGTGGGAAGCAGAACCCTAGGATACAAATTTTGTTGATTCCTAAGACACCTACTTGCAAACGAATCAAATGGCGCTGCTCCGGATGGTGCCCTAGTGAGAAAGAGAAGCTGTGAACTTGTGATCCACATCACAAGTATTGGTGAATTCTCATTTCTTTTTTATTTTACCATTTTTTTCCCATGGAAAGTTCACTTAAGGGGAATTTGGAATTTTGTACTGTTCATATAGATTTTTCCTTGTTTTTATTTTAACTAACATCATCCTTTCTGGTAGTCTCGTTTTTGTTGGTTTCTTGTTTGTTTGTGTGTGTTCATAGCAATTTATGCAAAGGGGACAATAAACATCGTAGGCAAATTGGAAAGGCTTAGCAGCCCAAATGAACAAGGCGTGAAGTCAATCAAGACAAAGAACTGCATGGAGCCCCCACCAAAGAGCAAAGCAGAGCTAACAGGGGGTTCAAAGGGAGCCCACTCTAGGCAGTCATCGAGGGATCACATACACTCCCCAAGGGGTGAGTGCACCCTCATGCATTATACCCTCGGCCAAGATGTGGCAAAGGAGGCTCATCTCACACGCCCGCTCCCAACTTTTCATGGTATGGAAAATGAAAATCCATACACGCATATCCAGGATTTTGAGGAAGTTTGCACAAATTTTAAGGAGGGTGCAATTGATATGGACTTGCTTAAGCTGAAAGCCTTCCCTTTGCCCCTCAAGGACAAATCCAAAATTTGACTTAATTCACTAAGGTCAAGGACCATCAGGAACTGGGCAGAGCTACAGGCAGAATTTTTGAAGAAGTTCTTCAGTGCCCATAAGACCAACAATTTGAAGAGGCAAAATGTACACTCTTGCAAAGCCATGATAGTGAAAATTTTATCGCCGGGAAAGGCATATGGAGACCATCGGGCCTCCTACCCTCACCACGGCTTTCGACACTGTGATGTTTCGGTGAATCACTTCTAGCGCTGGAATGTCCCCTGCCATGAAATAACTCTTGGAGACCATGTGGAGGACTTCCTCAAGAAGAATCTCACATAGCCATGGACTTCCTCAACTATGTTGTTGAGACCTCCAAAGCTTGGGATGAGCCAAACCTGGCGGAGGCAGAATGAAGCACACAACAAAACCAGCCGAGGTATATACTCACCACAGAGGATGAAATGAAAGCCAAACTATCTTCTTTAACTAGAAGGTTGGAAGAGCTAGAAATGAGAAATCAAAGATGAGGTACAAAAGTGTGAGTCGAAACAATTGCATTCTCCGCACTCGCTTTAATCAAGCTAACTAACAGCGCACTGGCGAGATAATCAGCTCAATTAAGCCTTCTAAGGGATCTGATGGCTGAACATGAAAATGCTAGGCCAAAATAAGCCACCAAGATGCCTAGCATGGCAACACCTACAATCCCAATCGAGAACTAATTCCCAACCTCTCCTCGGAAGCCTAAACCTCCAAAGATATGTTCCCCTGTGCACAAAGAAGAACAATGGAAGATTGGTCCACCTCTCAAGAAGAGGCAAAGAACTAACCTCATCAATTGCTAAGCAAGCTATCATGAATTTGATCAAGGTGGTGGGAATTTTTGTAGAGGACAGAATCTATTAATACCAATTGAACCAAAGAATAGAAATGAAAGCTCCATGAATAAAGAATTGATTTAGCTCCACAATAGCCTCAATCAGAAAATTGATACCCTGAGTCATCCATCACAAGTTTGACCAATCAGCAGCAGGTGAAGGAGCAAGGGAGATTCCCTTCCCAAAAACTGCCCAATCCTAGGGGAGTGCATGAACTAAGCTATACGAGCCTGCACAAAAAATGGATGAAGTTAAGGCCATTATCACTCCTGATGGTCGTAAGGGAAACTGAGCAACCAAGTGGGCTCAAACCTCATTAAGATACCAAAGAAGAATAGGAAGTAGTGCCAGAACACATATTCATTAAAGAAGATTCGGTGAAGAAAAGCATGCCTCCTCCATTTCCCCAAGCACTGAGAGACAAAAAGAAGGCCTCCAAACAAGTAGGCATCGTGGAAGTGCTAAGGCAAGTAAAGGTGAACATCCCGCTGCTTGACATGATCAAATAGGTTCTAACCTATGCTAAATTTCTAAAGGACCTGTGCACAGTCAAGAAAGGGTTGGGCATTGATAAGAAGGCCTTCCTGACTAACAAGTCAGCTCCATCATCCAGTGCAAAACCTTGGTGAAATACAAAGATCCGTGATCCCCACCATCTCGCCTAACATCGGGAGGGATCTCGTATAGATAAGGTGACCGCTTAGATTTGGGAGCCAAGGTCAACCTTCCGCCTATACCAAAGGTACAAGTAGTTAGGCTCGGGGGAGCCGTCTACCAACATCACCCTATCCTTACCGACCGATCACCGAAAATCCCAAAGGGATAGCTGAGGATGTCTTCGTAGCTGCGGGATAAGTTTTATTATCCGGTAGACTTCGTGGTTCTTGATACGGAGCCTATAGAAGAAGGCATTAACCAAGTGCCCGTCATGCTTGGGAGGCCATTCTTGGCCACATTGATTAGTGCTCAAAAAGTGCAATTTTGAACCCTATATTAAATAGGTTTTGAGTACTTTTTGATCATTAATCATGTCATATATCCCAATTGAAGTGTTCATGTTACCTTAGTAACACTTATACCAACTTGAGGGTGTTTTTGGTTGTTTTGTAGACTTTTATACACATTTGGACTTCAACCTCAATGCAAATGATCGATCATGAGGTTGGAAGTTTAGTCTCAGCCATCAACAAGCCCAAAAATCAATGAGAAAACCAAGGCAAAGTGAAGAAAATGAGATGCAGTTGAAGACAGGACGAGAGGCATGCAGGAACAGCAAAACAGGAATTTTCGCAACCTGTTCGCAACCAATTCGCAATCCTAGCGAATTTCGCAAACCTGCTCGCAAATGGGGCCGTTAATCCTTCGAAAAATTGGAAAAATTCGCTAGCCAATTTGCAATCGCTCTTAGCGAAATTATGAATTCCGCTTCTCACTCGAAAATTTACAAATTTTTAGCGAAATTCTTAGCTAGCGAAATTCCAACCTCTACAAATTCCGGCTAAACACTCTGCCACCCGCTTAGATTCCTACACTCGCTTAAACACTTGCCAAATTCGCTAATTAGCGAAATTCTCCCCTGTAGCGAAATTTGCAGGCCTCGTCATGCTGTGTAATTAATGCTGAACCGCCTTCAAATTTGGTTTATTACCCAATTGTCCTATAACTTAGCCTAGTTATTAGGGTTTTTGGTAATTTCATACCTTGAGGAGGCTTATAAATACTCCCTCATGTTTTGTAATAAAGAAGAGAGGTGATAGAAGGGAATACAAGTTTTTGCGATTTGTGTTATTTTCTTTTAATGCTTTTGTAAATAAATTGTTTTATTTTTAAGCTGCTTTTTATTTTCTCTCTTCTCTCTCTCTTCTTTCTCTCTTCTTTCTTTCACTTTCCCTACGCTAAACACACCTCTCGAGGATGACAACTCAAGAGATGCCATAAGCCTCCTTCCTTTGGAAGAGGAAGGAAGCTAGCTTCGCGGTGGGTTAAGCATGTCGGGGTTCCTCTTGTACTAAAAAGTCACGTAGTGCATTTATGGCCAATATATCTAAATTCAATACTTGCATAACATGGGATGTTATTGTCTTGGCCAATACTCTCCATGCTTTAGATCCAAAGGCTTAGTGACAATCGTGGCTCTTAGTGGTCCTTACTTGCCTCTCGAGGTAGCATTTACATGTTAGTTCTCAATTGTGGTTAAATAACATTGACTTTATTGTTTTGGCCAATACTTCCATACTTTAGGGTTCAAAGGCTCGTGAGAGATGCGCTGTGGATTCTTTAGATGGTCTTTACTAGCCTTAGAAAATGATAAAGGAATGTTAGGGCTTTAAACAAAAGGGGCCATAATCGTATCCTGCGGTTGGACTCACATAGGAGGATAAAACCTGAGGACATGTGTTTCTGTCTCTAGCTTGTCAAGTTGGTGACCTAAATCTTCAAAGTTTAATTTCTTCACTTTAAATTTCGCTTTATCACCACCCCTCCACCATTTCCAGCTTTTGTAATTTCCAGCTTAAACCATTACAAACTTTGACACAACTAAAAAAAGTCCAAATAGAAAGCCCACCTTCAGCACCGATGCAAACCATTTCTGTGGATGAAACCCATCCCCGTGTTCGACTAGACCACTATACTCGCAAAGAGCTTGACTACTGGGCAAAGAGTAGGAACTCAGGTGTATATAATTTTGTTGATTTTAGCTCAAAATTTACTGTGGGGCACGAATCAAAATGGCGCCGCTGTTTCAGGATGGTGCCTAACTACTAATGGTAAGTTGAAGAGTACTTGTGATCCACATCACAAGTGAAGGTAATCTTTTTACCTCTTTGCAAACTCGCCTGCAGGAACTCGCGCCTGTTTCACTTTGCAGCAATCAGATCTGCTTCAGCTTTCTACTATTCACGCTTATCGTTGTTAGTTAATTTTAATTCAGGTCGTTTGTCGTCTTTTCAAGCGGGTCTCTTTAATCGTAACAACCGTGTATGCAACAAAGGATAGAGACACATCAGGTAGATTGTATAGATAAGTTTACACAACTCAATCAGAAGAGTGGTCGAAAATCCGATACCATGGGATCCCATACTGAGAAACACAGGTCAGGTCACCAGAACCCCTAGAATCCAAACAGTGATTGAGGAGGAACTGAGGGATCAGTTATCCACCTCCTAGAGTTGCCCCATCCTCGTATCATTCCTCCCGCCAAGATGGGGCGTTGAGGCCTATTTGCACTCTACTCCCACACATATCATGGTATGGAAATGAAAATCCATACACTGCTATGTGGATTTGAGGAGGTTTGCACCACCTTCAAGGAAGGTACGATGGACATGGATTCATATTGCCAAAGGCATTTCCATCGACTCTAAAGGACAAGGCTGTGATATGGCTCAACCTATTGAGGCCTAGAACCATAAGAAATTGGCGAGCTGCAAGCTGACCTTGAAGAAGTTTTTCAAGACTATAAGACTAATAATTGAAAAGGCAAATTTATACCTTGCACCAGACGCGAGATTTTACCAAAGGTTGAGAGATTTATGGAAACCATCAGCGGCATGTCCACACCATGGGTTTGACACATGGATGTTGGTGAACCAGCTCTATGGTGGTATGCTCGCCATGAAACAATTTGCCTAAATCATGTAAATTTTCTAGCAACATCCGATGAAGTTGGATTTTCAACTATGAGTCAGAACTGCAAGCCTGATGAACCTAGTCCTAGGAAGGGAGGACAGCTATTGAATCACCAAGGAGGAGACAAGTATAATTTTTCTCGACGACATAGGGATAAATGAAAAATTGACGGCTGAACTAAACCATCGATGATTTGGAATGAAAATCAAAGTAAGAAATGCAACAAGCACGATATTCATCCCACTTTCTGGTCAATTTTAACCAAATAATTACCCCGAGGAGTGACCGCAAGACCATGCTCCACATAAGTCAAAACAAATCCACCAGATATGTCAATATGGTGATACGATAACCAATTGGAGTAAATTGTCCAAATTTGTCATGGAAATCCAAACCCCTGGGAGAGGCAAAGTTCCCTTTAGCAGTTAATGTGCCAAAGATTCTCGATTTCACTCAACAGAACAATGATGCCTCCACTATCTTCCCCAAGAACAGCAATCCAATTTAAGTAAGGTGGTGGGCATATTTTGTAGAAGAAATTGCATACAGTCGAATGTCCACACTAGTCGAACTGAAGCAAGAGAAAGTCACTCAACAGAAATTGGACAAATGCATGGTGAGATTTCAAAATTATCTAATGCGGCTGCAAGAGTTCAATAGGCTTCTTTCCAAGGATAATAAGATCAGGGGCAGAATGAAATGAGGAATGACCTGAGATTTTAAAATATAAACCCTATGAAGTTAAGGCAATAAGACTTACAAGTGAGTAGAATTAAAGCCAACAAGATTTGTCAGCCAAGTCGCCTCCATTAGTGGTCGACCCACACTGGGGAAGAACAGTTAGTGGAAGGGGAAGAGATAAATATTAGAATACCCCTCCGTTTCCGTGTGTTCTTCAAGAAAGAAACAGCCTGGTTTCACCAAATGTAATGTTGGAAGTATCGCGGCAAGTGAAAAGTTAATATTCCTCTCGATATGATTAAATGTGTTCATTTACTTAAAAATTCTAAAGGATTTATGCACGTAAAAAGGGTCTCAATGTGGGAAAAGGTCTTTTAATCGAGCAAGTTAGTGCCATTATAGAGAGCAAGACTCTGTACTGGAAGAGAAGATCGTGATGTCCACATCTCGTTGAATATCGAAGCAACAATATGGAGAAGGACCAAAGGATCTGGAGCTACAGAATCTGTTAAGCATATTCTATGTACAAACAATTGGGCTTGGGTGAACTGAAACCCACTTCCATCACACACGTGTCTATTAAAATAACAAAAGGAACCACTGGTGATGTTCTATACAAGTGACGATTTTTACTATCCCAGATTTTGTTGTACTGACACAGAACTGGGCTGTAAAAGGACCTAATCAGTGCCCATCATTAGGGAGACCATTTTTGGGCTACTTCCAAATGCAATCATCAATTGCCTAATGGGAGTCATGCAACTCACATTTGAAATATGACCTGAACTCAATATATTTCATACGGGTAAAAGGCATGGGCGTAATTTATGAGGATGACTTTGAAGAAGTTCGTATTTTAGATACCATTCGAAGAACAGGCTAACCTCAACAAGTGCAAGATATATTAACTTCCGTTATCCATTGCCTTGTAGAGCAACATGAATTTCAAGAAACAGTTGTAATGTGGCACTGGAATAGAATGAGTACCTGGCTCATTGCACTGGGTAATGAACCCAAGGAACCTCAACAGCTAGAACTCAAACCCCTCCCCGCTGATTTAAAGTATGCATTTTTAAAGTAAATGAGTGCGGCCTGGGCTAGATTTCTTCACGCAACCACCGTGACAGAGCATAATCTCCCGCACCTTCTCAAAAGAATAAGTAAGATTTGGATGGAAAATTTCTGATCCGAAAGGCATAAACCCGCCCATTCGCACTCATCATGACCATTAGAAGAGAGCCCAAAGTCATGAGTGTTTCAATTCAGGCTGAATCCCCATCTACAGAAGTAGTTCGTATAGAGGTTCTTGAAATTCGTTCCAAGCTTATATCATTTATCCCATTTCGATAAAGATACGGCTAGTCTAACTCAAAGTGGTTTCAAGAAATCAGTGTGTAAATAATCAGAAAACGACAGGAAGAATCACTCAATTCGACTTACAACCGCTGGAGAGTGTGTATAGATTATCTATGCTCAATGAGGTGACATCAAAAGACCATTTTCCATTGCTTGCTCATCGATCAACTCTTATGAGCTTGACAACCTTCTATTGCTTTTGATTAGGTATTCGTACTTCCAGAGAGAATGGTCTTAAGATCGTAGAGAAAAGAGTACTTTACTTGTCCATATTCGCACGTATGCTATGAGGATGCCTTGGGGCTTTGTAACGCCTCACCACTTTCGATGTATGTCGTGATGTTCAGTATAATGGTAGAGCGGATAATGAGGCATACATGGAGATATCATATATGTAATTTTGAAGAATGCGCTTAACTAATTTGAAGCCATCTATGCAGGTACATAAGAATTTGTGCTTAATCGAGAAATGCCATTTATGGTAAACCATGAATCAGAATAAAACATTTATTTCTGAATAGTAAATTGAAGGATAAAGCAAAGGTCGACATTATTTCCAAATTGCCGCCCTATTAAATGTGAGAATAATTAGACAATTTCTACATGCGTGCTTCTACCGACGGCTTCATTAAAGATTTTTCCAAATCGCTAAACCCTGCATGCTTCGGGAAGATGCCAAAATTCAAGCTGGGAGAAAAAATTCACAAAAGAGTTTTAAGAACTGAAATTTCATTTGACTACTCCGCCCATTAGTTCAGCACCTGAATCTTCTGGCGCTACTGCTTTGAGGTGATGTGATGCGAGTGATATCGCGATAGATGCATCGCCAAAGAGATTGGAACTCATGTGGTGTATTATGCAAGCAAACCCCGAAGAAGGACAGAGGAATTATACCATCATCGAGAAAGAGTTACGGTAAGCGCAGAGAGGTCTAGATAAATTCAACATATCTGGCCTGGGGCCGATATACTATTTTTACAGATCACTCACTAAATATCTCTTAACTAAACAAATGCAAAAGCAAGACTCCATCCGTTGTCTCCTATATTTCAGGAGTTCAACTTGCAAATTAGAGATAAGAAAGGTGTGGAAAATGTGGTGGCAGATCATCTGTCAAGGTTAACGAGAGCCCGACACCACAAATTCCTCCTATTAATGATGAATTTCCAAGAATCCCTAATGCAGTTGGAAAGTCTTCATGCTCATTGCCAATTTCACCACAGGATAAATCCCAAATTGAAAGGGAAAGGATGTGATAGGAAATATTTTACAAAATTCATTCCCACATTGGGAAGAGCCTTTCTTATTCAAATTGGTATGGTGACTTTAATCATGAGAAATGTAAAATTCGAGAGAAATGGTATAAGGAATTTTAAACCATCGCTATGAGAGGTTGTGGTCATTTTGCTTCCCAGAAACAAAGCAATGAAGGTACTACGCCTGTTTTCACCGCCTTCCTTATTCAAGGAAGCACACCAAACAAAGGTATGTGCATAAATGCAAAGGTCAAGTTTTTCGTCTCAGTCATTATGATGCCTGAACCCAATTTTTAGTTGTTGAATTATTCTGATGTAAATGATGAGGACCTTTCCCTCACATATGGTAATATGTACATTCTGGGTGGGGAGAGAATATGTCTCCAAATGTGTTGAAGCAATTTCCCTCGCAAAACCTGAATTACGTGATGGGTAATTAAATTTTGAAAGCCAATATCTTTCTGTGTTCAGTTCCAAACTATTATTATGATGGAGGTTCTCATTTCTCGTAATAAACCATTTGAAAACCTCATGGCTAAATATGGTAGGAACACAAAGTGGCCACCCCTACCATCTCAAACAAGTGGTCAAGTAGAACTTGCCAACAGGGAGATTAAGACCATTCTGTGAAGTGCAAGTATCAACGTGAGATCGTCTATCAAACCGCCGATTCAAGCATGAAGCTTACGTAATCGCTTTCTGCTATAACCTGAATGTCCCTTTTCATCGGTCTATGGTAAGGCGTGTCACCTTCCGGGGCTGGAGATCGAAAGTAAGGTGCTTACGATGGGCAATTGTTGAATTTGGATTAAAGTAAAGCCGAATCAAGAGGTTCTGATCTCAATGAATCGAAGAAATACTAACGATGCCTATCAATTCAAAGATTGCAAAAAGAAAAATCAAAAGATGGCATGATCAAATGATAACCGTGAAGGATTTAAAGAGGGAGATCTAAGTTCTTTATATGACCAAACTCCATCTACTCTGCAAGCTCAAGTCACGATGACAAGGTCCAGTTCATAGTCCAACAAGCATATTCCAATCTGCCTTAAGAGGATTTAATCAATCCAAGATGATAACAAGGTGTTTAAAGTCACGGACAGAGTGAAAACTTTTTTATGTGAAAAGTAAAGAGGCCGCTAGTTGAAGAAATTCTCCTGGCCGGATCCTCCCCAGCCTACAATTTCACCATATATGGGAAGTTGGTTAAAGGTAATTGTAAATACTGTTTCAGGCTTTGCCATGTAATGTTATCTTTTTCAATCTGACAATCGAACAAGCTTCTAATCGACAATTGAATTGCTTCCACCGACAATTGGAATTGCCACAATCGGGACAATCAACTGCTTTTGTTGGAAATTTGAATCACTTCGTCACCTATATGCTGTGATCAATTCATGCCGAACAATTTTTATCATTGAGCACCCAGCACGTCTAACTTGAAATTTTCCCTTTATGCTTAATTCACACACCGCATCTGCATTGTTCTTATAGGTCAGAAATTGTGTGCCTTCTTCGCGCTTTGATAGCTTCACTTAGGTATGTTGAGGGACAACCTAGGATAGGTTTGAGTTACCCCACATTTGAAGACCAATGTCGTCTTCCAAAAAGGAAAAGAAAGAAAGAAAAGAAAAAGCAAGAAGAAAAAGAAAGAAAGCAGAAAGAAAATAAAGTCGAATTTTGCTTTGAAACTGAGTTAATTGTCCGAGGGGTATGATAAAGTTTCAAACTGATGCCTAAGCCTTAATCGGGCTGAGTCATCGATTTAGTGTTCGGCATGGGTGGATAGGTGAAGTTTAATGACTTGTGGGTACTTAATTTTCGGGTCATTCGGAAACCAAGGCCTTTAAAGTTAAGTGACGAAAGGGATCCTTTTCGCTTGATGCCCTAAACCTTAAATTGGTTGGGAGTCATCAGGACCAAGCACCTGACTTCGTGGTGAAGTCGGATTTTAAGCATTGTAATCATGATGTTGATGAATAAAATAAAAGAGAAGCAATTCCTATCTAGGTTTTCGTTCAACAACTTCTTAAGGCCATGTCACATAGTTTGGGGAGGTGGCACTTTGGTGCTTTTATTAGCTTAATCTGGTTATATAAAGAACCAATTAGACTTAGGTGGAAATTCAAGTTGAGAATTGTGGACCCAATATTGACCTAGAATTGTTCTTGTATGGATTTGGTTTTTTTCATATCGGTTTTCAAATGTTGATTTCAATTGTTCACTTTAAAGTAATGTTAGTTTGTATATAAGTACAATAACCTTTTTGAAACACAACCTTTTTGAAAATCAATTACGTATCTCAATTTATTTTGCAGGCCAAGTGGACTAGCAACGTTTTGTTGGGGGTGTGATTAGTGCTCGTAAGTGCAATTTTGAACCCTATATTGTGCCAGGTTTGGAGACTTTTGATCATTAATCATGCTTATATCCCACTGAAAGTGTTCATGTTACCTTAGTAACACTTATACCAACTTGAGGGTGTTTTTTGGTTGTTTTGTGAACTTTTATACACATTTGGACTTCAACCTCCAGTAAAATGATCGATCATGAGGTTGGAAGTTTAGTCTCGACCATCGGCAAGCCAAAATCAATATTAAGGAAAACCAAGGCAAAGTGAAGAAAATGAGATGCGGTTGAAGACGGGGCTTGAGAGGCATGCGAACGGCAAACGGGAATTTGTAACTGTTATAACGATTCGCAATCCTAAGCGTTTATAAAGCTGATTACTTAAACGATTCATGATCTCGTAAATGAAAGAATTAGCTATTGATTTACCTTTGTTCATAGCGAAATTGAATTCTTCTCCTTGAAAATTTTAACCAGCGAAATTGCTAGCTAAGCGAAATTCAACCTTGCCAAATTCACTAAACACTTGCCAAATTCGCTAGACCCTTGTAATTAGCTAAACACTTACTTGGAATTAAGCTGATGCGAGGGAATTCTCCATATGTGAGTACATGCCTAGTGTGCTTTGTAAATTAATCTTTGAGCGAAAAGCTAGAAACTTGGTTTATTACCCAATTGTCCTATAACTTAGCCTAGTTATTAGGGTTTTTTGGTAGTTTCATACCTTGAGGAGGCTTATAAATACCCCTCATGTTTTGTAATAAAGAAGAGAGGTGGATAGAAGGGAATACAAGTTTTTGGTGATTTGTAAGTTATTTTCTTTTAATGCTTTTGTAAATAAATTGTTTTATTTTTAAGCTTTGCTTTTATTTTCTCTCTTCTCTCTCTTCTTTCTCTCTTCTTTCTTTCACTTTCATTGCATAAACACACCTCTTGAGGATGACAACTCAAAAGATGCTTAGTTAAGCCTCGCCTTTGAGAAGCTAGCTAGTGGTAGGGTTAAGCATATTGTCCTCTTGTACTAAAGTCACGGGTGATGTAATTTATAGCCATTATATTAAAATTCAGTTGCATAACATGGGATGTTATTGTCTTGGCCAATACTCTCCATGCTTTAGATCCGGTGCTTAGTAGCCAGTCGCATGGCTCTTTAGATAGTCCTTACTTGCCTACGAGGTAGCGCATTTACATGTTAGGGTTCTTCAAATTAGGGTTAATAACATTTGACTTTTATTGTTTGTGATACTCTGCATACTTTAGGGTTCGGTCTCGGGTGAGAGATCTTGTTGTGATTCTTTAGATGGTGCTTACCCCAGCCTTGAAAAATGATAAAGGAATGTTAGGGTTTTAAGCAAAAGGGCCATAAACGCATCTGTGTTGACTCATAGGAGGATAAAACACGAGGACATGTATGTTTTGCCTAGCTTGTCAAGTTGGTGACCTAAATCTTCAAAGTTTAATTTCTTCACTTTAAATTTGATTTTTACCATTTCCAGTTTTGCAATTTCCAGTTTAAACCATTTCTGACTTTTGACACAAATCGAAAAGTCGAATAAAGCCTTACCTTGACGATGCAAGCCATTTCTAGGATGAAAACCCATCCCACAGTGTTCGGCCCTATGAACCACTGCTCTGCGAGTAGCTTATGACTCACGGTAGTAGTAGGAACAGGTGTATATAAATTTTGTTGATTTTAGCTCGGCTACGTGGCACAAATCACACATCTAATGCCATGTCGGCTATAAAGTAATGGAGTGATGCGGCTCTCGCTTTAGCTGATATGACCTAGAGCTCAACATTTTTCACATGAGCAACAAGCATAAGTCAGCAGAGGATGAGGAGCAAAATTCAGATGAAGTATGCACAGTGGCACAAGTGTGGGAAAACCTGAGTGCCGCAGGCGCGAGGAAGAGCGTGAAGAGCAGTAAGGCAGTTAATGAAAGGCTGTACACAGTCACTCCTTACCGCTTGTTGATCGCCACCACCACGAGAGAAGCGATGCTAACACAAGGAGTGAAGCTAGATTCATTGCGACACACCTCACTATGACATGGAGGAACTTCTCCTCTAGACCCCCGTAACCTCTTGGCTACACCGTGGGAGTCGTTCTTTGCAAGAACACATAAACCACTCCGATTTTTATGGAATTTTTTTGTTTTTACATTATATTACTAGTTTTTCATCAGGAGGATTTTTCTTTATATCCTCAAATTTTCAAAAAAAAAAATTATTTCTTTTGAAATTTCTCTCAATTTCAAGTTTAACTACTCACATCTTTTTGGTTTTCATTTTTGCGGTGTTGCGTGTTTGATGCAGTTTTTAGAACTGCGAAATTTCGCGAGTTGTAGACCATTTGGGTGCCTTTGTTCATCTCCACTTTGTAAATGCTGCCAAAACCCTTCGTTTCCCATCTTTCATAAATTCTCCCCATTTTTTTTGAGCCACCCATTTAATGGCTAATTTATGGCCATTAATGGGGAATAAACTATTTATCCTTTATCTTCATTTCACCTTCATCTTCCCAGTTTCTGAAACTCCCCTCTCCCTCTTAAATTTGATTTCCTCCCGGCTCGGCAATAGAACTAGTAGGGAGCTCATTATTTTTACGCACGCGTGCTGGCAGGAACTTCCCTCCACATGAAGTCGGCTCCACTCCCGAGATCCGATTAGTGGCCCAGCCTGGCCATGATCGCCCCGTCTTTCCGTAGCCTAGCCCTGGACCTTAGCGTGTGAAGCCAGGCTCCTCACAGCTGAGCAACCACGTGGGATGATGCGCCTCTGTCAACCATATCTCGCTCCCATTTGGTGTGGCTGATCCTGAGGAGATATCATACAGTTAGCCCCACTCTGCTCCATGGCATCCCGAGGCCGGCAGGAGGGTGGCACTTCGAAGGGCCGAACTTCAAGCCCAGGGGATCCTCGGGTAGTCATTGAGTTTTATCACACGATGATGTCTAGGCGAGAGGCCAACCCGACTGCTCTACATTTTTCCATCGATGGCCAGCCAGGGATTCTTTGGGCCTTCGACATCACAGCTACTCTCCATCTTGGGTGAATTCTACTTTGAAGTCTAGATAGTGGCCCCATCCCTCGACCAGGGAGATGGTCGTCTTCTCTCCATGGACACTGCGGCTGGGACTATATTATTCGGAGGCGCTCCTTGTGCATGCTATTGGCTAAACCATATATTACGGAGTCTAATCTATTCCGGCTAAAGCACATCGTCCACGGAATTGTTATTTTAAACTTTGTATCATATTTCAGAGGGCTTTTGGTTCAGCCCAATGGAGCTAATCATGTCATCCTTATTCCACTTCGAGGACAAGGTACACGCGGTACGCCTTGAGGCCGAGTCACGCCTCTCCTATTTTCGACTCACATGCCCGGTCTTGGGCATCGGCTTCCCGGCCAGAGCCCCGTTAGGCGCGCGTCGCGGCTGTAGAGACGCTCTTCTTTGTCGGTCGGTGGCGAGGCCATGCCTCGTGCCTTTCATATTCACGCCTCGGGACCGACCGAGACCCCGGCCGCTGCTAATATTCCCACTCGAGGGCGCCCCTTGGCTGGCTGCTTGAGGAGCCTCAGGCTCAGATCCTTGGTCCGGCATGGGTTCCTCCAGCTCCTAGCGGCTCCGGTAACCGACTCTGGTGCCTGTATCCATGGAGCCCTCATTCCCATACTTTTGCTCATTCGGATATATTTTGAGTGGAGCACCCTCACTTTTCCACCTCGTGATGCATTACCATCTCACGGGGACTTTCGACTATCATGGGCGGGTTCGCGTTCTCCACCGCCGAACTTCATTTGTGGCGCCCGTACCACCCTCGCGGTCAGGATGGCTGCACTAAATTTCGCCATGGCCGGACCAGTGCCATTCCTAGCCTGAAGTCGAGGGCCATCCTCATGCGGCTCAGAGTCCTGGGCCTCCTGTAGTATCTCCTTATGTCCTGCTCGGCTCTACTACACCGTGAGATCAGCTCCTCCACCGCGGCCTACGGATCCATGGATGCTCTGCTGATTCGTGCCACAGTAGGGTGATACAAAATCAACAATATTTGTATCCTAAATTTCCTCCTATTGTCGTAGTCATTTCACTGCGATGCCATGACTCACAGAGATTCGAACACGAGGATGGGTTTCATCTTCTGAATGGTTGTATCATGGTTGAAATGGTGAGGCTTTCATTTTGGATTTTCGGTTTACATTAAAAAGTATGGAGTGTTGTTGATTAAGCTGGGTTAGCGACAATTAGTTTAAAACAAGATGTGAAAGGGATACCTTGAAGGCTTGGGTCACTAGATTTGTATAATGAGGTTAAAGGTGTCCTCGAGGTTATTTCCATAGCATTAGGGCAAATAATGCGAGTCATTTCAAAACCGAGATCTTGTTTAGCTTTAAAAACCAACCGCCAAAACATTCCTATTTGAACGAAAGCATTCTTGACATTTTAATATTTGGTTGAATCATAGCTATTTAGCTTTACTTTCGGTGTTTGTAAATGACATCTAATGAATGTCGATGTATCTACCATTAAAGTCTACTTGGGCAAAAAGCATGCAAGTATTGACCAAGAAAATACATTAAATAACATTAAACCCTAGTTTGGAAAATTTGAAACACAAAATACGATACTGCTCCATTTAAAGCAGGAGGAACACCTTCTAACCACCATTAACCAGCACAGCAGCCCTCTGCTTCCCAGGTTTTGGGGCTCAATACCGACATTCTTTGAGTTTTTCATCCTCAAAGAGATTGTGTTTGGCAGCGAAGAAAATGAGAAGAAAGAGGAGAGAGGAAAGAAAGGAAGAAAAGTGGAACCAAAGTGAAGATTTGCGTGGATTGAAAGTAGATTCACAATTGTCATAGGTAACCTATAGCCTTACAAAGTATGAAATACCAAAATAACTTAAAAATAATATGATTACATTAAGGGAAAAGAGTACAAAGCAGTGATCGTTTGGATCCCACTAAAAACAAGAATGACATTTTAAGCTATGCATAGTGAATTTTGCTAACATAGCGAAATTTTTCTATGATAGTGAAATTTCGCTATCTGATTAGTACCCAAAAAGTGCTATTTTGAGTCCTATTTAAGATAGGTTTTGGGTGCTTTTTGCGTACTAATCATATTAATTAAAGCCCGGAACCCGACTGTGCAGGTCCATTTAAGGCTGCGATTTTTTGTTTTTCGAGGTTGTTTTTGTTAGTTTGCGCGAGGGTTTTTAGGAACCTCTCAGCCATCATATCAAGCTTGGCATCATAATTGTGATGTTTTAGGCTGAGTTCGTATGCATTCTCGGCAATTTCGTCAAGCCGGGATGAAGAAATGTCAAGCTAGAAAAATGCGGTGCGGAGGCAATGCGGGAGATCGAAGATTTTCTTTATGCCATAGCGAAATTTTAACGGATGCAAGATTTTGCAATGGTAGCGAAAATTTCGCAATCCTAGCGAAATTTCGCTATGGCCAAATTTTCTCTATGATAGCGAAATTTCGCTATCATAGTGAAAATTCGCTATCATAGCGAAAATTCGCTATCATAGCGAAAATTCTTATTGCATAATGAAATTCAAATTTTAGCTATGCACTTAATTTAAACTCTATGGCGAAAATTCAACTGCATAGCAAAATTGCTACCCCTCTGTTTTTTATCCAAACGACCCCGTTTTGTGTAATTTCCATTTTGTCCTCAATATAATCATAGTATCTTGGTTATTTTGGTATTTCACATCTTTTGTAAAGCTATATAAGCCACCTTATGACATTTTGTAACCTTAACTTTTGCTAACTTTCAATCCAAGCACTCCATTTTTTGGTTACAGTTTCTCTCTTCTCTCTTCTTTCTCTCATTTTCTCGGTACTTGAACACCCGGATGACAACTCAAAGGATGTTTAGTAAAGCCATGAAGGAGGTTGCTAGGTTGGTTAATAGTGGTTGCGAGGTGTTCCTGCGATGACCAGATGCGCATTTGTGTTCAAACTTTCCAAATAGGGTTTAATGCTGACCCCAATAATATTTCACTGGTCAAATACTGCTGCCTTTCAGGGTTCAGTGTATTCTTCATATTGTTCTTGACATCAATAGATGTGTTTATAATATAAAGTAGGTTAAATGCTCGGTTTTAAACTGTAGGAACATTAAATGTTCAGTGAATGCTATGGTTCAACTAGGAATGTTTTGGGGTTGGTTTAAAGTTAAATAAAGTCCGGTTACAACTATGACACTATATGTCATTTGCCTGTGAAGAAGCAGACTGCCCCATAACCTTTTTATCAAGCTAGTGACCCCGAGCTTCACGAATCTATTCAACACCTCATTTAAGGTGTTCGGTTAGCCTAGTGACAAACACCCGCAGCACTAATCTGAAATCCAAAATCCAAATGAAATATATTTTGAATCATGATATGAATCATTTGTGGGATAGAAAACCCATCCCCCAGTGTTCGACCCTAGACACTATCTTCTTGATAGCAATACGATAATAGGAAAATAGGAAACAAATTTGTTGATTCGAGAATCTACAGGTGGCTATGATCATGCGCCGTTGGCCGGGGATGGTGCCAAGCCTCTGAATGATGAGTTGATATGTCTTTGGTAATCCACATTACAAGTATTGAGTGACCTTTTAATCCTTTTGAATTTACGTTTTATTTAGAATTGCAAGTTTTTCTTTACTTCGCGCTGGATCCAGCACTTGCCCATGTTTATTATAGCAGACATTTTATTATTTAGCTAACACTGATCCTTCTTGGCAAGCCTTTTTGTTGTTCTTTGTTTTGTCTCATTTTGTGTTATAGGTGTTTATGCATCACTAGGATAGGAACGATTCGAGGATAGTACAAGAATCTATACACCAAGCCCGAAGGTTGTGAAGTCGTATGCCTGAGTGAGCAAATGGATCCCTACCTAAAACGTGAGAAGTCGGCAAGGTGCTCAGGTGGAATCGACGAATGCGGTCGATGAGGGACCACATACACCCTCTAGGTAATTTTTCCACGCATCCTTCCTGCTTTGAAGATGGCAGTGAGACCCTAGTTAGTGCCCTTGCTTCCGTTTCATGGTATGGAAAATGAAAATCCATACACACACGCATCCGAGTTTTGAGGAAGTGTGCATAACTTTTAAGGGTCGCGACTTATATGGATTTGTTGTTGAAGTTGAAGGCATTTCCATTAACCCTCAGGACAAAGCCAAAATATGGCTTAATTCAGACCGAGGACCATTAGAAGGCAGGCGAAATTTGGGTAGAATTCTTAAAAAATTCTTGAGTGCTCATAAGACCCAGCCAATCTGAAGAAGCGAATCTACGTTTGTAGCCGCAGCTGATGAAAGGTTCGCATCGATTGCTAAGGGTTCATGGAGACCATTAGTGCTTGTCCACATCATGGTTTGACACATGGATTGCTGAATCATACATGGTGGTATGTCTCTGGCCGAAGTTGAAGCAATTCTTGGAAACAATGTGTAGAGGGGACTTCTTGAGCAGCACCCGGATAGGCCATGGACTTTCTAAATTATGTGGCTGAAACTCGAGGCATGGGATGAGCCCAGACCAGGGAGGTGGAGAAAATGGGACCTTGACCCACGAAAGGAGAGGAATTCTTGCACTTTCGAGGGATACGGAGATGAAGCGGCGACCACTTTGACCAGAGAGAGGGGCTGGAGGGAGCTTAGGATGAAATCGACATGAAGTACAAGCAATGAATGAATTGTTTGCATCTCACCCATTTATTTTAAAAGTCGAAACGACCACCACAGGGAGCATTTTCAGTGGTTCTAGCTGTTAAGGGACTTAATGCGAACATGCCCATGTCTTGGGTAAAAATAAGCCACCTACAAATGCTCTTTATGGCAGCACCTATAGCGATTGGAGGAAATCATCAGGCAACAAAGCTGGAAGCGAAGCCCCCACATATGCCCCTCGGGACAGCCTTTGAGTTTGGCTCCATGACTTCTGGCCGACGGCCTCACCTTCGCCTGCGTTGAAATGACAGTGCGGATTTAAGCGAAGTGGTAGGCATGTTTGTGGAAGAGCAAAGTGTTGAATGTCGAACCCGATCAGAAAGTTGAAAGAGTAGAGTATGACAGAAAATAGACATCATGGATTCTGAGTTGCAAAGTTCCATTATCAAGTTGTCTAATGACGGGGTTACGAAAAGAAATTTCAGCCTTCCCGGACACATGAAACCTAAGGGTGCATGAAATGACTCGATCGATGTGTCCGAAAATCACGAATTGATGAAGTCAAACGTAGTGACTTTTAAGAAGTAGTGGCAGAGGCCAGTCCAGCTACTAACGAAAACTGACTCGCGATAGTTAATTCACCGGAGGAAGAACAATCAGCAAGGAAAGCCCGGTGTACCCCCTCGCTCCAGGGCACTTCGGAAAAAGAAAAATTCAGTCAACCAAACTGAAATTTTAGAGGTGTTACGGCAAGTGAAAGTTAACATTCCTCTTCTTGATATGATCAAACAAGTCCCCACATGTGCTAAATTTTTTAAGGACTTATGTACGGTAAAAAGAGGCTTCAATGTGAATAAAAAGGCCTTTTGATGACGGTAGGTCTTATCATTGAGTCACGAGAATCTGTGAAATATAAGGACCTAGGATGCCCTACAATCTCAGTTAATATTGGAGGCTTTAGTGTAGAAAAAACATTATTAGACTTGGGAGATGGTGAACCCTACGCACGTATTCCATGTCTGACGGCTTGGTTTGGGAGAACTAAAGCCCACTTCCATCACACTGTCTCTAGTCGATAGGTCTATTAAAATACCGAAGGGGACCATTGAGGATGTTTTAATACAAGTGGACAAATTCTACTACCCAGTGGATTTTGTAGGTACTTGACCTGAGGCCGGTTGCCGGTGGGAACCCGATCATGTACTGTCGTATTGGGAAGGCCATTCTTGGATACTTCAAATGCCATAATAAACTATCGAAATGGGGTTATGCAACTCACGTTTGGGAATATGACTTTAGAACTCAATATCTTCCATTTGAGTAAAGGCATATGCAACGATGGAGGGCATTTGTGAAAAGTGCATAATAGTCTGATTCTTGAGAACGGGGCTAATGAGCAGCAAATGCAAGATGTGTTCACCCAAGAGTTATCTGAGTGCCTTGTAGAGCAACAAGAGCCTTAATGCATGAGCCTAGTGCAGGGGTGTTGGAGAAAGAAAATAGAAATTCTACCTTTTGTTGGTAGTGAAGAGCAAGAACCTCGACAGTTAGAGCTGAGCCACACCGTGGAATTAAAATATGCATTTCTAGAAGAAAACAAGCAGTGTCCAGTTGTAATATCATCACTGCTGACCACTTCATAGGAGCACAACCTGATGCACCTCCTCAAAATGAACAAACAAGCTTTGGGGTGGAAAATTTTTTATTTAAAAGGCATAAACCGACAATGCGCACCCCTGCACATTTATTTAAAGAAGAATGCAAAGTATTAGGTAGCCACAGGAGGAGGTTGAATCCTCACTTGCGGGAGGTAGTTACGTGAAGTCTGAAATTTAACAGTGGTATCATTACCCCATATCGATAGCACTGGGTAAGCCCTGACCAATTAGATTGCCCAAGTCGGGGGTGACCCTTTGTGAATAATTAAAAGGGGAGGGTTTAATCTGCAGGCTTACCGGTTGGAGGGTATGCGTGATCTGGGAGGCTCAATGAAGTAACAAGAAAAGATCACTTCCCACTGCCCTTCATTGATCAGCTTCTTGAGAGTTTACGGACACGGATTATTGCTTTTGGATGGCTATTCGGGATACTTTCATATAGGATTGCAGGAAGATCGGAAAGACCACCTTTACTTGCCCATTTGGAACTTATGCTTACAGGAGAATGCCTTTTGGTCTTTGCAATGCCCCTGCCACCTTCCAGAGATGTATGCTTAGTATGTTCAGCGATATGGTGGAGCGCATAATGGAAGTATACATGGATGACATCACTATATACGGAAGTGATTTTGAGGAATGTCTGACTAATCTTGAAGCTATCCTGCAAAGGTGCATTGAAAGAGTCACGGTGCTTAAGCTGGGAATACCATTTTATGGTGAACCAAGGGATTGTCTTGGGGCACGTTATTTCCAGCGAGGGAATAGAGTTAACAAGGAAAAAAAATTGAACTTATTTCCAATTCGAGTCTCAATAGTGTAAAAACAGTTAGGCAGTTCCTTGGCCATGCAGGCTTCTACAGAAGATTTATCAAGGACTTTTCGAGGGTTGCTAAGCCCCTTTATAAGCTACTAGAGAAAGTTGCTAAATTTGCTTGGGAAGAATACTGTTAGAAAAGCTTTGAAGAACTGAAGTCTCATTTGACCATCGCACCACAAGACGCGGGCACCCAATCGCAATCGGGCCGAGGTAATGCAGATGCGTGATCTTGCTACTGGAGCTGCTTCCTGACAAAGGGAAGATGGAAAACCTCATATAGTCTATTATGCAAGCAAAACCTTGAATGAAGCACAAAGGAACTATACTACTATAGAGAAAGAGTTGTTAGCAGTGGTCTACGCCTTAGACAAATTTCGAGCATACTTGGTCAGTCGATATGGGCCATTTTTACGCATCATTTTACTTTTGAAATATCTCCCGACTCAAGCAAAATGCTAAGGCAAGACTTATCCGATGGGTTCTTCTGCTTCAAGAATTTAACTTGTAAATTAAGACAAAAGGGTAGAGAATGTGGTGGTAGACCATCTTCAAGATTAACAAAGGCATCAGCCCACCCATCAATGATGAATTTCTAAAGAATCTAATGCACTGAAAGCTCCCTGGTATGCTCACATTTCCACTTCTCGCAACATATAAACTCGATCCGGGATTGGAAAGAACATGATAGGAAGTATTTCTCGCAAAGATCCATTCCTATTATTGGGAAGAGCCCTGGTTTAAATACTCGTATGGATCGATAATCAGGAAGGTGTGCCCGGTTAGTTAACAATAAATTCTAAGCCACTACTCACGAGTGCCCGGTGGTGGTCACTTTGCTTCCCGTAAGACGGCAATGAAGGGCCGCGTCTAGTTTCTACCGGGCTCCTTCCCCGGGCTTTTAAAAAAGCAGCTACCACCCCAAATTGTGTCAATATGTGACCGATGCCAAAGGGCTCTGAAATCAGTTCTCGCCGTCATATGATTCCCGAACCCACTCAAGAGGTCGAGCTATTTGATGTGTTCTCGGGGGTATCACCTCTACGGACCTTTCCCCTACCGGCCTCATGGTCATACATATATATTTGTGGGAGTATACTATGTGTCCAAATGGATTGAGGCAATCCCCTGCAAAACCAATGACCACAAGGTGGTGCTCAAATTCTTGAAAGCGAACATCTTTTCTAGCTTTGGGGTACCAAAAGCCATTATTAGCATGGGGGGTTCACATTCGAATAAAACCTTTCGAAACCTCATGGCTAAATATGGTGTGAAACACGAGGGCCACCCCTACTATCTCAAACAAGTGGTCAAGGAGCTTGCCAACAGAGATTAAGACCATTCTAATGAATATGAAGGAATGTGCCAGTCGTAAAAGATCGTCTATCAAACCGTTTGATTCACTCAGGGCCTACAATACCTTTCAAAACGATTCTTGGAATGTCCCCTTATCGGTTGGTCTATGGTAAGGCATGTCACCTTCCAGTGGAAATTGAGTATAAAGCATGGTGGGCAATCAAGAAGCTAAACATAGATCTAAGTAGGGGCGGGGTCAAAATATTCCTTGATCTCAATGAGTTGGAAGAAATACGAAATGATGCCTACTTGAACTCGAAGATTGCAAAGGAAAGATCGAAAAAATGGCATGATCAAATGATAACTAGCAAGAATTTCAAAAAGGGGGACCAAGTCCTCCTATATGATTCCAAACTCCATCTATTTCCGGGAAAGCTCAAGTCTCGATGGATGGGTCCATTCATCATTCAAGAAGCACACCCCAATGGTTAAGTAGACCTACTCAATCCAAATGATAATAGGGTGATCAAGGTTAATGGACGTAGTGCGAAGCCCTATGTCATAAGTGTAGCAGAGTGCAAATGTGGGAGGAAATCTCCTTCCGAACCCTCCTTGAAACCTACAGCTATACATTTATGGTGGCTCCCGCAGTTAGCCCCGTGGCCACTAATTTATTTATTTAGCTTGCCCAAGTTTTTTTGCTTGAAAAACTTTTGTAATAATTAGTCGAAAGTGGCATGTTTTGCTTTATGGGTGACAACCGGCAAAGAATATCAACTAATTTCACAAACAAGCATTCCCAACCCGCCAGCCGGCCGATCCTTCTCCTACCACCACTGATTAAGGAGGTACCACTCCATCCTATAACTTTCTTATTCCCATGCAGGGACAATTTGTGTTAGAAGTAATGTTCATATTTTTTAGTTTAGTTTTACTGGTTCTTCATGCCCTGCAGAGCCCAAATTCATTTGTTAAAATTGAGGCTTCTATTTGTGAGTATATTTTTGTGTTTCTACTCTTGCCTTTAGTTGAAGAATTGAAGCCATGTATGCTACCATAATGTTAGAACTGTTCCATGAATGATTAAGTTTTTGGTCGATTGAAGTTCCGAAGTATTCAACCTTGTATTTCCACCTTTAGCTAATCGCACATACTGCACATCAGTTTTTATCAATAGGTCAGGAAGCCATATACCCTTTCACTTGCAAAACCCACCTTAGATTTGTTGACTAATCTTACAATAGGCTCAGGTTACCCAAAAAATGAGGACCAATGTAGTCTTCCAAATGAAAAAGAAAAGAAAAGGATAAAAGAAAAAGAATTATAAATGCCGTGACACTTTGCCCTGAAACCCGAACATGGTCCGAGGGGTAGCATGGCGTAAAGCCTTTAAAAGCCCTAAGGCCCTAAACCTTCACCTAGCTGGGAGTCACCATCTGCCCAAGTACACGAAAGTGGACGGGGCAGAGTTTAAACAAATAGAGGTGCTTACCACCCATTCAAGTCCTGGTGAAGCCTCCGAAGAGTTTGTGGTCTGGCTTGATCCTTTTGGCTTGACGCCCTTTAAACCTTAATTGGTCGGGAGTCATCAATGGACCCTCGCTACACCTGACTGCAAAGTCGAAGCTTAGCATTGCACCCTACAATACAATCGAAGTATGAAATAAGAGTGTAACTTAAGATATATAGGATAGTCAACAGTTTAAGGTCCTGGCAATAGCTTGGTTGAGGGGAGGGAATAGCTTTGCAACTTATTGGTTCAAACTGGTTACCTTAAAAACACTTAAATGTTGGTGGAAGTTCAGGTTGACTTCCTTGGAATTGATGCTGCCCTGAAACTTGTTCCTATATGGCATTTTTCAGGCTCTCATGATGGTTTTTGTACATGGTCTAAATTGTTCATAATCAAGGTAAGGCCTCACTTATACACACACACTTTTAGACAACATACACTTTTTTAAAAGCAATGATGCATACCTCGATTGTTTTTAGCAGGCTAAGGGACTAGCAACGTGCCTGGGTGTGATTGCACTCCAAAAAAGCTCCTATTTTCAGTCCTATTTAAGATAGGTTTTGCGTTGCGTACTAATCATATTAATTGCCTGATTGACATGTGCAGTCCATTTAGTACTACCGATTTGTTTTAAAGGTTGCTGTAGTTTTGCGGTGTTTTTGGGAACCTCCGCCATCATATCAAGCTTGGCATCGTAATTGTGATGCTTTCTGCTGAGTTCGTATGTGCATTCCCTGCACTCCCATCAAGCCGATGAAGAAATGTCAAGTCGAAAGGAGGAAACGCAGCAAAAGATAAAGAATGCAGAGATCGTGAATTTCGCTATGGCATAGCGAAATTTTCGCAAGGATTGCGAAAATTTCGCAATGGTAGCGAAAATTTCGCAATCCTAGCTTTAAATTTCTATGATAGCAATTTTCACATCATAAGCGAAAATACCGCTATCAAAGCTATCATCGTGCATAGCGAAATTCAAATTGATGCCAAGAATTTTCGCTTATGATAATAACCGCCAGCGAAAAGTTACTATGCATAGAGAAAATTGAATTTTCGCTTATGCCCGAAATTTCATGAGAAATAAATTCACCAAGATAGAGAAATTTCTACCCTCTCGTTTTTTATCCAAACGAATTCGCTTTGTAAAATTCTATCATTCCCAATATAATCATCATAGTATCTTGGTTATTTTGGTATTTCACATCTTTTGAAAGGCTATATAAGCCACCTTATGACATTTTGTAACCCTAACTTTTGCTAACTTTCAATCCACGCAGCTTTTCATTTTGGGTTACAGTTTTCTCTCTTTCTCTTCATTTTTTCTGGCCGCAAACACACTCTTTGAGGATGACAACTCAAAGGATGTTTGGCTAAGCCTCAAAAACTTGAAGAGGAGGGTTGCTAGGTTGGTTAATGGTGGTTGGAAGGTGTTCCTCTATTTTAAATGAAGCAGGTACTACATTTATGTGTTTCAAACTTTCCAAATTAGGGTTTAATGCTATTTAATGTATTTCCTTTGGTCAATACTTGTCATGCTTCAGGGTTTAGTGTATTCTTAATGGTAGATACACTGACATCCATTAGATGTCATTTACGGTTTCACCGAAAGTAGTTAAATTCTTGGTTTTCAACCGTAGGAACATTAAATGTCTGAATGCTATGGTTCAACTAGGGAATGTTTTAAGGGTTGGTTTTTAAAGTTAAACAAAGATCCGGTTTTGGCTATGACTATATGTCATTTGCCCTAATGCGAGGAAATGACCCGAGGACACCTTTATAAACCTCATTTTATCAAGCTAGTGACCCAAGACTTCAAGGTCTCTATTCCACACCTCATTTTAAGCTGTTTCAGTTAGCCTAGTGACAACAACACCCACACTTTTTAATGCAAATCCAAAAATCCAAATGAAAGCCTCACTATTTTGAATCATGATTCGAATCATTTGTGGGATGAAAACCCATCCCCGTGTTCAACCCTAGACTCATTATATCAGCAGTAGCTTGACTACTCGCAAATAGAGGAAAATAGGGAAACAAATTTTGTTGATTCCTGATCACCTTGGTCGTGGTGATGAATTGATCATCACATTTAAATTGCGCATAGTGAAAAATTGAATTTTCTCTATGCACGGTAATTTTCGCTATGATAGCGAATTTGCTCTATGATAGTGAATTTTCACTATGATAGCGAAATTTCGCTATCATAGCGAAAATTGGGTTATAGCGAAATTTTCGCTAGGATTAAATTCATACCATTGCGAAATAAGATCTCATAAATTTTCGCAACTCGCGGCCCTCTATGCCATAAATAAAATTCCAAATTTCTATTTTTGCCTTCATTTTCTTCCAAATTTCGCATTTCATCACTTCCAGCTCGATATTTCTTCCTCCCATGCTTGATGAAATCACCGAGAATTCATACGAACTCAGCATAAATCAGCATAATTGCAATGTCAAGCTTTATAAGATGGAGGAGGTTCACGAAACCTGCAAAACTACCAAAAACAACCTCGAAACAAAAATAGTAGTACTAATGGACCTGCACATGTCAATCGGCTTAATTAATATGATTAGTACGCAAAAAGCACTCAAAACCTATCTTAAATAGACCCAAATTAGCACTGGGGTACCTACTATTTGATTCGCGGCTACGTAGGGTGATCCGGAATCAACAAAATTTATATCCTAAGTTCCTCCTACTGTCGTAGCAAAGCTACTGCAGTATAGTGGTCTAGGGTCGAACACAGGGATGGGTTTTCTTCTTACAAATGATTTAAGTGAAGTCAAACGGAATTTGGTTTCGATTTTAAGGCTTCGGTAAAACAGTGGAGTCGAAGTGGTTTGAACCGAAAATAAATGGAAGAAAAATAAGAAAAGAACTCCTTGAAGAATTGGGCTACTGGTTTTATGGTTCTATATAACCGAGAGGTCCCCTCGAAGTTCATTTCTCACATTGGGAGGATGACATATAGTCATCTCTCGAACCTGGATCTTCATTTAACTTAAAATTTAAAACCCTAAAATTTTCCTTTGATAGAAAGCATTTATTTAGCATTTATGGTTCCTACAAGGAAAAATCTATCACCTGGACCCATCCTACAATGACTCGTAGCGGGCAAACTAATGAATCTCAAGGATCTAATAATAAGCATCCACTGAACCCTAAAAGATTACCAAGTATTGATCAAAGAGGATGCATCAACAGTGAAAATATAACCCCTTAACCTACCTCAGTGGCTCGTAAATGGAAACTAATGGATATCAGTGTATCTAAAGCTAAGAATACACTAGCAAGTATTGGCCAAAGAAAGCACATCAAAAAGCTTTAAACCTAGAGTTGAAAATTTGGGAACCAAAATGTCAAAACCTACTGCGTGAAAAACAGGGGAACCACCACCAATTCCTTCGTATCCTATAACCAAAGAACCTTCCGCTCTGAGGAAAGGGTTTTAGGCCGCCATCCTCCAAGTTGTCATCCTTGGAGGTGTCGGCAACCAAGAAAATAGAAAATAAAGGGTTAAAATGAAGCACAGAAAAAGGGAGAGTTGAATGCTTCTCCAAAAATTTATTGCGAAGTGATTGATTTGCTACAAACCTCGACTCTAGCCTTTATATACGGCTCGAGCAAGGGAAATTACAAAACAAACTAAAACAAAACTATTACAAGGGTAGAGCGAGAAACCAAAACGGAGTCGCTTCGATCAAAAAAATTGAGCAGACAATTTTCGCTATGCACGTTGAGTTTCGCTATTATAGCGAAAATTAGCTATGATAGCGAAATTTCGCTATCATAGCGAAAATACAGTCATAGTGAAAATTGAAATTTTCGCTATGCACAGTAATTTTTGCTATGATAGCAAATTTTCGCTATGATAGAGAAATTTCGCTATCATAGCGAAAATACAGTCATAACGAAAATCGAAATTTTCGCTATGCACAGTAATTTTCGCTATGATAGCGAATATTCCATCGTAGCGAAATTTTGGCAATCGTTCTCACCTGGCTACTGCTATATCGCTTCCTGTTGCTTATTCACACTACACTATTCCATTTCTTCTTGCTTTGATATTCTTCATTCTCGGCTTGCTGAAATTGATAGAAAACCATATGAAATTGATGGAAATCAACCCGACTTTGTTATGATTGGATTGACATGGAGATTTGGCTTCCAATTCCTGCAAAAACTACAAAAAAATAACCTCGGAATGCGATCATAAATACAATAGGGACCCGAACATGTGAATTGGGTTAATTATAGTAATTAGTACACAAAAAACGCTCAAAACCTATTAAAAATATGGCTCAAAATAACACTTTTTGGGCACTAATCACACCCCCCAACCTACACATTGCTAGTCCCTTAGCAATGAAAGAAAGAAAGAAAGAAAGAGCATACAACGATAACAAAATAATGTTCACAAAATGGTATTTCAAAAGGTCAGGATCGAGCAATGCCTAACCCTAAGCAAGAATCATCAAAGCCTTGTCCAATAACTATCTTTAGAGAATGAATGCCATACAAAATTGAGTATCAAAAGAGCCTCCGTCTCGATGAATCAACCAGGAACTTCCACCAAAATCTAAGTGTTTTGTTTGATCGCCAACAATAATAAACTCGCAAACCGCACTCTCCCCGAACCTACGATCGCCACGTACCTTAGCATAACTAACCTAAATAGATCGTGACCCACTTTTATTCCACAATTCTTTGTGTTATGTGGTGCAATGTCGAGGAAACGATCTCACCAAAGTCCATGTAATCTGGATCTACCGATGACTCCTAACCACTAAGGCTAGTGGCACCAAGTCATAAGGATCTTTCGACCACAAACTCTTCAGGTTTCACCCCGAACTTCGAATGATTTCGAGACTCGAGCACCTACAACTAGCTAAACTCCACCCATCCACAACTACAGCAATTACAGCAACTGAGGACGATTCTTCGTCAGCTACCAACTGAGGAGGTACCACTTCCTCCACTAACTTTTCATTCTATACCCCATTGCGAACAATGACATACTTGGTTGGGGGGAGAGTTAGTGTTGGAAGTGATGTTCATACTGTTGATTTCAGTTCTTTTTGTACCACCTACTCAGCAAAGCCCATATTTGTATGTTTAGTGGCTTGCTGTTTACTTCATTTTGAAAAAGCTAAAAATTTTGTGAAATACACCGTTAAATATATCATACAACTCCATTTTTCTACACTTTTCCAAATCATTTTTTGCCCCCATTTTTTTTTTTTTTTTTTTTTTTTTTTTTTTCGTGGTTCGCTTCCCGTAGCTGGGTTGAAGCACCGTATGATACCATCACGCTAGGAATAGTTCCATGTGCATGATTATGGATGGTTAGCTGAAGTCCCCGAGTATTCAACCTTTTCATCCACTTTACCTAACCACAAGGCACGCTAATTTTCGGGCCAATAGGCCGAGAAGTCGCATACCCCCTTTACTTTGCAAAACCGGCCTTTAGCTTCATGACCACCTATACAGGCTAAGGTTCCCGCGAAAGAAGGCCAATGAAGTCTTCCAATAGAAAAAGAAAAAGAAAAAAAAGAAAAAGAAAATAGAAATCTGCGACGCTTTGCCTTGAAACCCGAGCTACTGAGGGGTCTACTAAGGAAGCCTTTAAAGCCTCGTGCCTCAAACCAACCGGGGTCGGGAGCCACACCGACTTAGCGCTTGCTACATGGGCGACGGGGGCGAGGTTTAATGAGTCAGGTGTCGGGAATTTCAAATTCATTCGTAGTCCTGGGTGAAACCCGTAGAGTTAGTGGTCGAAGATCCTTTTAACTTGGATGCCCTAAACCCTTAGTTGGCTGGGAGTCATTGCGGATCCTCTCGCTACACCCGACTCCCTCGAAGTTTCCAAGCCAAAGACGCATCCTACAATACAGAAGAGGTGTGAAATAAGAGTGAAACCGAATCTATTTAGGATTGGTCAACAGTCTAAAGCATTGGCAGTAGCTTGGTTGGGGGGGAGAGCAGCTTAGCAGCTTATTGGTAAAAACTGATCACCTAAACACTTAGATTTTGGTGGAAGCTCAGGTTGATTTCCTCAACGGACACTCGCTTCCGAAACTCACTCTGTCCCGGGGCATTTATTCTCCTGCCGGCTTTTATACAAGGTCCCAATTTTTCATACTCAAGGGTAAGGCATTATAAACACACTTTTGAATAGACAGCTCCTCAGATACACATAGCTCGCATGATCTTCCTTCTTATCATCATAAGGACCAGAATGCGGTTTGGTTGGGGGAGTGATTAGCACTCCAAATAAGGCTATTTCGAGCCCCGCTATTGGGTGTGCTCTTGAAGCACTTTTGTGTACTAATCAACTTAAAAAACCCAATTGATACATTGAGGTCCTGGATTTGCTACTGATCACATTTTATGGCTATTTTTGTAAGTTTTGTAGGCCAAATAATTCATTTTATTCGAGTCGATTCAAACACGACGAACCCGAGCCGAACTCGAAGATGCATGATCATTTCAGAAGACATTTAGAGCAAAAATGCAGAAGATAAGGAAGAATAAGGAAGAAATTAGTGGACTCAAGAAAGGTTGCGAAATTCGCAACCCGCAAACAAGCAGTTGCAAAAATTCTGAACACCGGCTTCCCGCACTCCCATTGTTGGACTGCTTTTGACCTCTTGTGGTTTTGTACAAATCTACCCTTGATGTAATTTTGGTCCCTTTATACATTTTTGTAATTTCCTTGGTAGTGAGCATCTATATAATCTCAGTCAAGCTTGTAACATCAATCAACTTTTCAATCTATCAATCAATGAATAAAAATTGAGCGCCAAGTTTCCTCTCCACCCTCTTTGTGATTTTCTCTCCTTTTTCCCTTCACTTTCTTTCACTTTCTCACCATCCAAACACCCCTTGATGATGACAAGTCAAGGGATGTTTGGGTAAGGCCCCTCATCCTTGAAGAGGAAGGCCACTGGGTACTGGGCCTTAAGGTAAGCCGGGTTGTTCTCTCGCTTCATGCAAGCATTTATGATGCTCGGTTCCGCTTCACCTTAGGCTAAAATCTCCTAGGCATGCCTCACTAACGTGTATTTGAAAGCTTTTTGGTTTTAGAGGATACTTAGTACTAGATCCACTGATATCCAGTTAGTTGTCACCTATTAGTTACTGTAGGGTAGGGTTATGAGATGTGGTCTCACCGTCAGGGACAATTATGCTCATTAAATTCCATTGTTCAAGAGGAAAAATTTTAGGGTTTAGGTTTTAGAGCTAAATGAAGATCCAAGCCAGGAAACGACGATAGTCATCCTCCCCAACGTGAGGAAAATACCCGAGGATGCTGTCGGATATATTAGGAACTCTAACCTGCTGGGTCTGATCTCAAGGAGTTATTTTAATTCTTATTTCAAATTATTTTCGCTTTTCAACCATTCACCTAATAATGTTTTTTTTACACAATTCCTTAAATCCAAGATAAACACCATTTTCAATCCACTCCGCAACTTTCTTCATCAAGAAAACCCATCCCCGTGTTCCCACTCTAGACCACTATTGATTCGCATGAATGCCAGGTGTTATGAATCAACAAAATTTATACTCTAACCATCTGACACGCCGTGAAGATGACCATCGCAAAGATATGGCTCTGTGGATCGAACACCGGGATGGCTTTTGCCCACAAATGATTTGTATAATGATTCAAAATGGCGAGGTTTTTGCTCTGATTTCTATTTGTACAAAACAAGTGGTTGTCGCTACTATGTTAATCAAGGAAATTAAATAAAATGTGTTAAGACCTTGAAGTTTCGCCACCGCTTGTATGATATGGTTGCGAAGGTGTCCTCGAAGTTATTTCCTCGCATTGTGGTTAAAATGACATATAGTCATTTCCAAACCTGATCTTTGTTTAACTTTAAAAACCAACCCTTAGTAACATTCCTCTTTGAACTATGGCATTTACTGAGCATTTAATGTTCCTGTAGTTGAAATCCAGTATTTAACCTACCCTCGATGGCTCATAAATGACATCTAATGGATGTTAGTGTATCTACCATTAAGAATACACTGAACCAAAAAGCATGCCAAGTATTGACCAATGAAAATACATCAAATAACTTTTAAACCTAGTTTTGAAAGTTTAGAACATAAATACGCAGTACCTGCGTCTTGAAAAACAAAGGAACCCTAGAAAACCACATCAACCTAGCTAGCAACCCTTCTCTTCAAGGTTTAGAGGCCTTAGCCAAATATCCTTTGAGTTTTCATCCTCAAAGGGTGTGTCTGGTAGCCTAGAAAGTAAGAGAAAGAGGAGAGAGAAGAAAGCAAATGGGGGCCAAGAACAGGGGCCGTAATCAAAAATGCTTTAAAATAAAAGTAAGGTTACAAAATGTTTATAAGATGGCTTATATAGCCTTACAAAAAGGGTGAAAAACCCAATCTAACCTAAATAGTATCATTACAGTGAGGGTAGAAATGGAAAAAACCAAAACAGGGTCGTTTGAACCCAAAAACATGAAGCAGAACAATTTCGCTATAGCCAAAAAAATTTCTATATATTGAAACTTCAATATGGAGAAAAATTACACTACATAGCGAAAATTTCGCTATAATTGCGAAATTTTCTCTATTATAGCTAAAATTTCGCTATGCAGTGAAATTTTCGCTATCATAGCGAAAATTTCACTATAATTGCGAAAATTTCTCTATTATAACTAAAATTTCGCTATGCAGTGAAATTTTTGCTATCATAGCGAAAATTTCACTATAATTGCAAAAATTTCGCTATAATAGCAAAATTTCATAACTTCTCCTGCTTGCATCCTGCATCATCCAGCATGAATCCAGCTTGTTTTATCTTCAATTTCTTCACGCCCGGCTTGATGTAATTGAATATAAATAGTAGAACCTGTAAATCGCCTCAACTTAGATGTTTACTGATATGGTGGGATAGGTTTATGAAACCCCAAAACTACCACAACAACCCCTAATACAATCATTAGTACCAAAGGGACTCCACACATGTCAATCAAGACTAATATGATTAGTACACAAAAGCACTCAAACCCATCTTAAATAGTGGCTCAAACAAGACTGGGCACTAATCACACCCCCCAACCAACACATTGCTAGTCCCGTAGCAATGCAAGAAATAAATAACAAGCAGAGAATAAAATATGTGAGGTCAAAAAGGTTTGTAATAGTAATGCATAGCCTGCGATGAGAATCACGAAAACCTAAACTAATACCCATCTCGAAAGAATGAAAACTATACCGCGTTAACTGACCAACAAGCTCTTTCCTCGAGGCATGAACCAGGCTCTTCTACAAAAAGCTACGGGTTTGTTTGATCAGGTCTCAATCATAAACTACGAAACTGTACATTCTCCCCTCCCCCCCCAACCGAGCTAGTGCCATAACCTTGTGTGCTAACAACCTAAATAGATTAAGACCTGCCCCTTATTACATAATTCTTTTGGCGTTATAGGGTGCAATGCTGAGGGTTCGACTTCACCAAAGTTCGTGTAACGGGGATTAACCACGAATCCCAACCAGTGAAGGTTTAGGGCATCAAGCCATGAGGATCTTTTGACCGCAAACTCTATAGGTTTCACCCCAAACTCTGAATGATTTCAAGCCTCTAGCACCTACAACTCGCAAAACTCCACCCATCCACCCATGTAGAGAACACTAAGTCGGCGAATCCCAACCAGTGAAGGTTTAGGGCACCGGGCTTTAAAGGCTTTCTCCATATACCCCTCGGACCGTGCTCGAGCTTCAAGGCAAAGCAATGCGATTCTATTCTTTTTTTTTCTTTTTCCTTTTTCTTTTTTTTTTTTTTGGAAGACACATTGGCCTTCTATGCATGGGGATCCATAATCTATTCATGGGAGTAAACAACACTAGGCTAGATTCGCAACGTAGGGGGTTGTGTTACTCTAGCCTATCATCGAGATCTAACTATTTCACGGTGTGGCAAGCTAAAGGTGGAAGAGACATGCTAAATACAACAAGAAGTTAACTAGTCATCCACTCGACTCGGCATAGGGCCCTTCTAACGTTGACACCAATAGGAAAGGCTTAAGTTCAACACACTGCAAGGCTAAACATTATGCATATACAAAAGTTAAGTAAAATAATAATTAAAAAAAATGTGGGTGCAAAAGTAGAAAATGCAAATAAAAGCTTTTTATGTAACCAAAAGGGCTAGTACAAGCTTATCATAACTTAACACTATACATAGCTTAACAAAATAAACAACTGCCTACTATTGGCTAATACATATATACAAAACAGTCCTATACAAGACAAGTAAGCAATTGATAAAACTAAAACAACAAGTATAAAACAAAACAAATGTAAGATAAGTGCCACTTCCGATGCTACCTCTCTCCTCCCCTCCCCCAAACCAAAGTATAACCGTGTCCGCACCTGCTAGGGAAAGGAAAGCTTAGGAAGGGAGGCGTGACCACCCCACTCGGCAGGGCGATGTCAGAACTAAGCCGTCGCGGCCGCGAGCACATCCAACGAGGCTGTTGAATCGGAAACAGCTGACCGGTCATGAGTAGTGGGTCAGAGTAGGCCCTAGCCACTAGTAACCGGTGGGAGACCGAGGTGGTTCAACTTCTAAGAAGGCATGGCCCGATTCTCGCTTCCGGGAGTGACTCCTGGGCCAGCCATCCGCCTGGCCACCGTCGTGATTGCATCCAAAATAGCTGCCAGAAACTCTCGGAAGTACCGTGATGTGTGACCGGTGGCTCCCGCGATACGGAGGATGGGGCCAGTTAGCCTGTGGAGGAGTCAAGGCAGGAGGTGGAACTTATGATGAATCCGTAACCCAAGTCCTCTCCACCTCCAACACTGGAACTGGCTGCTCACCCTGAGGTAGGTCCTCTGCAAAATCATCCTCTATCTCCTCCTGCAGGTGTAAAAGAAATGAGAGTGTCATAGACAGGGTCCGCTCACGGGATAAGATCTGAGGACAACTCTGCCGACGCTCCCTACGTGGCTCCTCGAGGAACCCCAGATGCTCTAAGACCTGGCATAGCAACCCTGCATCACCGTGGGAATGGGCCGCCTCGATCTAGTCCTTACTGGGTGGACCTTCTCCTCGAAATGTAGCAAAGGCCACGACAAGCTCAAGTGGTCGAACTGGGAACCCTCCGGGAGACCGCTACATAGCTTCGAGAATAGCGCCTCTACGCTGTAAATAATGTCGCAGTGGGAACAGATTGGACCGAAGTACGTGGTCCGTGAGGAGCATCTGTGGAGGAAGCTACCGGTGAAAAAGTACAGATCCGACTGTGGTATCCCGAGAGAGAGAGAGCGAACCATTTCTCTAGACGATGGATGAGGCCATTACCGATACTCTATGGAGTTTGCCAGAACTACTGGCAGGCCTAAAGCAACATCGATATTAGAAGCTCGCAGAACTCCAGGACGGCCATCTATACTAAACCGGATCTACATCTGACCGGACGCTCCCCGGGATGTCATAGTATGATAAAACCTGGGTACCACCCGGATAGAAAATTGCCTCGTCATGAACGGCGCCGATGAGTACCTCTCGACCAACCGCATCGAATCTACAATCGCGGTCTCGCCGCCACCGCCAAGATATCATAGTACGACCTCAGGAAGTCCCCGCACGATAACGGCCGCCTCAGATCTATCACAAATTTAAACATCTGGACGCTGCGGATCCTCGAATATGGGGATAACTGGGGCGATGAACTTTGATCAGCTGGAGGAGGCAAAGGCTTTGGCCTAGACCGCGAAGACCGGCCGCATTTGGCCCGCTGAAGGCAAGGCCCTCCCGGTTGTCGGATGCACAGAGAAGTGGGGGCGAGGTCCCACCCTAACCGGGTATCGTCTAGGTGGGGGCTCAACCCGAGGCTCCTCCGAATAGCAAAGAGGGCGTGACTCAATCACGCCTTACATCAGAGTCCATGCATGGGTGCCTCTATATACCGAATCCCATAATAACCGCCGTTTCCTGGCGCTAGTGCCATCTCCGCAGGGTACAAGCCTGCACTCGCCTCAACGATGGCCTCCGTGGGTGTGGAAACTATGGTTGTGGGGATTAGTCAGACTGACTCGGGGCATTGACGGGCACTGGCAACCGAGGCGCGAGACACAGCAAAGCAGAAAGGTGGGCCGGGTAGGCCGCTGGCCTGCAGAGGCGCTGGGGGAAAGGTGGTTTCATTTGTGGCAAGACAAGGGGTAAAGGCAAGAGGTACGATGTTGGGGCTGAAATGTGTGGGATCATGGAGGCCATCGTAAGGTCTCGCGAGGGAAGAGAGGTGGCTTGGTATGGAGGCTCAGAAGCCTACACGTGCGTGGGCTTTAATGGCTTAGGTACAGATCATAGGCAAACATATTATCATGGAATTTATGCCCCGCACTAACCTCGCAAATTAATAAACAAAAATAATATAATTAAAATAACATAAAATAAATAAAATAATAATAATAAACAAAAAACTAAATAATAAAAAAAAAGGTTTTTAATTTAAAACTAAACTAAATAAAATATGAAAAATGAAATAAACTACAAATTAACAAAAATAAACTAAAACCAAAATTTTGAGTTGTTGGTTGGTCTCAGTGGAGACCAAACCAACCTGGTCGACTGCCTGGTTACGGAGGGTCGATATGAGGGAATCTTTCTCCTCGCTTGCAATGTGTCGCGGCAAAGATAGGGCTTCACTTTCCGCCCATCGACCTTGAACACCTATTATCCTTTTGGGTTGAGCAAATCTACCGAGCTATCAGGTATGCCCGACGAATGATAAATGGGCTCCGGTCTGACAGGATTTTAGCTTGCTCGTAAACATGGAGTTTGGAATCATACAGAGGACTCGTCCCCCTTTTGAAATTTCACAGGATATCATCCGATCATGCCATTTTTTCGATCTTTCTTTGCAATCTTTGAGTTCGCGTAGAGATCATTTCCTCGTAGTTCCAACTCATCAGTGGATCAAGGAATCTTGAGTCTCGCCTACTTAACCATGTTCGCTGACGCCCCACCATGCTTTCAGACTCGATTTCCACTGGAAGATGGCATGCCTTGCCATAGACCAAACATTAAGGGGATATTCTAAGAATCGTTTTGAAAGTTGTTCTGTAGGCCCACAGTGAATCAAGTAATTTGAGGGACCAATCTTTTCTATTGCAGTTCACCACCTTCATTAGAATGGTCTTTATCTCCCTGTTGGCAAGCTCTACTTGACCACTTGTTTGAGGATGGTAAGGGGTAGCCAATTTATGTTTAACACCATATTTAGCCATGAGGTTTTCGAAAGACTTGTTACAAAAGTGTGAACCCCCATCACTAATAATGGCTTTTGCAATCCCAAACTCCGAAAAGATGTTTGCTTTCAAGAATTCCGAGCACCACCCATGGTCATCGGTTTTCATAGGGATTGCCTCAACCCATTTAGATACATAGTCTACCCCGACCAATATGTATGCATGCCCATAAGACGTAGGAAAAGGTCCCATGAAATCGATGCCCCAAACATCAAATAGCTCGACTACTAAAAATGGGTTTAGGGGGATCATATGTTGGTGAGACAATTTCCCGAGCCTTTGGCATCTATCACATACTCGAAAAATTTGGTGAGCTTCTTTAAAAAGAGAAGTCCAGTAGAAACCAGACTACAACACCTTCATTGCTGACTTCAAACGGCGCCATTTGATTTGCATGAACAACAGATGTTATGAATCAACAAAATTTATACCTAAACTACTTATACTGCCGTAGCATGACTACTGTAGTGTAGTGGCTCTAGGATCGAACACTGGGATGGATTTTCGTCTTACAAATGATTTGTATAATGATTCAAAATGGTGAGGTTTTTTGTTTGATTTCCTCGATTTGTACAAAAACAAAGGGTTGTTGTCACTATGTTAATCAAGGAAATTCGAAATAAAATGTAAAAAGAAGACCTTAAACTCTGGGCCACTAGTTCGGGTATGATATGGTCAGTAGCTGTCCCTGTTATTTCTCGCATTAGGGAAATGACATATAGTCATTCCAAACCAGATCTTGTTTAACTTTAAAAACCAACCCTAATACTACATTCCTCTTAACTATGGCATTTACTAAGCATTTAATGTTCCCGCAGTTTGAAACTAAAGATGACACCGATGGCTCATAAATGACATTCCAATGGATGTCGCATCTACCATTAAGAATACACTTAACCAAAAAGCACGCTGGGTGACACCAAGGAAAATACATCAAATGGCTTTTAAACCTAGTTTCGAAAGTTTGGAACATAAATACGCAAAACCTGCGTCTTGAAAAACAAAGGAACCCTAGCAAACCACATCAACCTAGCTAGCAACCCTCCTCTTCAAGGTTTAGAGGCCTTAGCCAAATATCCTTTGAGTTTTCATCCTCAAAGGGTGTGTTTGGTAGCCTAGAAAGTGAAAGAAAGAGGAGAGAGAAAAGAGCAAATGGGGGCCGAGAACAGGGGCCGTAATCGAAAATGCTTTAAAATAAAAGTTAGGTTACAAAATGTTTATAAGATGGCTTATATAGCCTTACAAAAAGGGTGAAAAACCCAATCTGTCCCACAAGATCAATACGTTGAGGGTAGAAATGGAAAACCAAAAATGGGTCGTTTCAACCCAAAAAACATTTAAGCGTATCAATTTCGCGATAAATGTATCTCGCTATATAGCGAAATTTTCATATCATAGAAATTCTCGCTATGTAGAGAAATTACACTACATAGAGGTTTTCGCTTATGCATAGGCCTCTTTTCATATCATAGCGAAAATTTCACTATAATTGCGAAATTTCGCTATGTAGCAAAATTACACTACATAGCTAAAATTTCGCTATTATTGCGAAAATTTTTCTATTCTAGCAAAAATTTCGCTATAATAGAAAAATTTCATAACTTCTCCTGCTTGCATCCTGCATCATCCAGCCTGCATCTAGCTTGTTTTATCTTCAATTTCTTCACCCCCGGCTTGATGTAATCGAATACTCATCCCTTGAGAACTTCGGTGCATCGGCTCAACCCGATATGCTTAGCTTGATATGGTGGGGATAGGTTTTATGAAACTTACGAAAACTACCGCAACTGACCTCGAATACAATCATTAGTACCAAAGGGGCCTACACATATCAATTGGCTTAATAATATGATTAGTACACAAAAGCACTCAAAACCTATCTTAAATAGGGCTCGAAAATATCACTTTGGGCGCAATCAACTCTCTGATAGCTCACACTCTGGCATTAAGGTTTCTATCAATCTGAATTTTGTTGATTAGAGTACACCTCGTTGCACACGAATCCCACTCCTACCGGTTTCTTTGTGTTGTTCTTTGCTCCCGATTATGTTTCTTTCTTCTTCTTCTCTTTTCTTGAGTTCTCTTGCTATAACAAAGTAATTTCCATACAAGTCTTTGGGATTCTTCTTGGTGTCCTTGGGGAAAGAATCACTGATTTGGATACACATATTCGAGGCCCATTGCCACACCTAGGTCTCAGATTCTTGGAGATGCATTGGTGTTGCTTTGCGAAACACATTTGTGTTTTCTTAGAATGTTTCTAGTTCAACAAACTTCTGCTCATGTATGTTCAACAATCCCTTGTTCTCACCCGTAGAAACATAATCCTCGATCCTCGAAAAGACTAGGACCTCGCTGGCATGGTTTTGACTCTTTGGCTGCCTTACTCTTTGTCCTTCGGCCCATGTGAGCGTACTCGTTGGAAGTGCAGCGGTTTTTGAAGCCCCTCCGCACTCCACTTCCATATGAGAAGTTCTCATGGTTTCTCAATGCCGAGTGCGTAGTAAGTTTGGAAAGTTGGTGTTGAGCCCAAGTTATAGCTCATGTTGCCATTGACAGAACTAAGCTTCCTCGCTTTAATAGGGACCTCGTATTGAGTCATAATGTGCTTATGAACTTTTTCTCACCTCCTGCCACAATTCCCATTTCATGTGCTAAATGAACTCTTCTTTCTTGATGACCCATCTTTCTCATTAGTGCATCCATGTTTGTGCAATTTAGGCGTCTATTGACTCAGTGCAACCTCTCGGCTACTCTTTATAAGGCTTGAGATGGGGCTCTATAGTTACTCTTGAATCTTACATGGGCGATTGGTTTCTTTAGCACTCTTCCTCTTGAATGCACCAGCTAACAATTGCATCGGATACCATTGGAAGAGTAATCCATTTAACGTGTTAGAAGATATCCATACGTGTGATGCATTGATACCGTGAATTAGAAACCTCTTCAACAACTTCTTGTACCTCTCTCAAGCATTATAGAGACTCCCATCTTCTCCTTGCCATCTGATAAAATTTTCTCTACGAGTGAGGCGGGAGGAAAAATCTACTCAAATAAGCAGGCAAGCTCACTCACGTTGTTTACTAATCCATAGGGTAGTGAATCAAACCAATTTGTTGTTACATCCCTTAAGGAGAAGGGAAACAATTATAGCTTAATTACATCAGGATTTACCCCATTCAACTTCATAGTGTTGGCCATTCTCATAAATCTTCCCATGTGCTCATTAGGGTCTTCACTGAGATGCCCAGTAAACTAGTGTTGTTGAAACAGTAGTGATAGTGCGAGATTATTTCAAAAATTGTTGCCCATTAATAGTTGCTTGGCGGTGAGATATTCATCTCTGATTATCGGTTTCCAAAAATCTTCCATAGTTCTCTGCCTTTGAGGTCTTTCAGCTGCTACAATTAGAGTGTTCTATTGTGTCTCTCCTTTCTCTGCCATGACTGATACTTCAGTAATTCTCACTTTCTTGAACTCTCGATGTCACTTTCAAATTCGGTGTTGATAAGCGTGATTTTACTTACAGTCTTAATGCATGCGAAGCTACCTTAAATGAAAATATACTAAGATCATGTGAGATCAGTTGATAATAGAAATATATAATGTTTAGCTTAATGAAATGATCAGTAGCTGAATTAGCTACTACAGTTAAAGCTATTTTTTAAAAAAAATTAGAAATTTTGATAAAAGATAAAATATGTCCAAATTAGAAACTCACTTTTTGGTAAGAATATTGATCTTTAAATTTTATTTCAATCCCCAACAACGGTGCTAAAAACTTGTTAAGACCAAAATATGACCAAGTAATCAGCTAAGCTGCCAAGAACTAATTTAGTTCTCGGCAACGGTCCCAAAAACTTGTTAAGACCATAAAATGATGAGTGTGTGTGTACCAAATTTCTGTCACTGCCACCAAAGACTATTCAATTCCCGGCAACGGCTCCAAAAACTTGTTTAACTATGTATATAAGGGCTATTTTCTGCTATGTATGGAATAATTTTCAATTAGAATTTGTTTTGGTCTAAATCAATGCAAGTGCATAGGTCATACAAGTAATAAAGGGGACTATATAATTTCAGATATCATTCCCACAAGGATTGAATAGAAAATCTAAAGATCAACTACCCCTACTACTCAAGATCCTCACTATTTAAACCTCTATTTTCTATAATAGATTTAGCTTTCTAAAATAAATTAGATGAAAGAAGTAAAAAAAAATTTATAAAATACATGGGTTAGAGAGTTCACTGAACTTAAGTAACACTGGGAATTAAATTAGTGCTATTATTATCAATTTGCAAATTCCCTAAGAAAATATAACTTTTGACATGAACTCTGGAATTGTCTAAGAGTAGGGTAGTGTAGTCTTGGAATGCCTCCTAATACTACACCTCTCACTCTCTAGCTGACCATATTCCAAAACCAGGTCAATGGGTCTAAAAAGCCACTTGTAAGACTTGATCCTCTTTAAGATCTTACTATTTTTCCTTCACAGCCATCTCAACTGGAAACTACTTGCCCCCATAGACAGGATAATGTAAGCCCTCTCCAAAACAATTGTTACCTCTACCATAAGTTCGACTAAAATGTTATCTCTCCTTGATTAGAATCTTAGCTAACACGAGATTGAGATTATTCTACGGTGGGGTGAAACCTCTACAGAAGATCGTGACGATAGATCGATAGGCGGATCTTGCATAGGGAACACGCTCCTAACATCACGTAGAGGAACCTTGGAACTCAGGTTAGAACTACGTAGGGATGTATATCAAAGTGATCTTTAAAATTCATTAATTCGATGAATATGGTACAATATGCCTAAATGGCACTCTTTGCTCTCGAAGTCGTGCATCCTGCGTCGCTCGGGGGGGATCCTAGAAGTGAAACCTGAATACATCTCTTTCTAGGTATAGGACACTGATATTCTAAAAAACTCATTGTAAGAAAAATACTAGATAAATCATTCCAGTTTTCATTCCTAAAACAGCATTAAAATACTACAAAAAATAATCAAAACAGCAAACTCTTCCCAAAGGGAGCTTAGCCTTACATATCTGGATCATCAATGACAATGACTAGATGATCAAACAAATTCATTGAAATTTTAATCAAAACTTAAATAAAACGAATTCTAGAAAAATTTCCAGATTTTATTAAAGTTCATACATTAATGAAGCTCGATTTACAATCAATCTAGCTTGGAATTCAACTCAGATCTACTGCTCTAATCCTAAAAGAAAGAAAAATAAATCTAGAAATGAAACTAAAATGTAAAGAAAATAAAATAAAAATAAAAAATAAAAAAACAAAATTATATACAACAAGACTTCCGCTCTTCCAAAAAGCTCAAACTAGATGAAAGCGGTTGAAAACTACACACTCCTCCCAAGGAGTTCCTATTTATAGGCTAGTGTCTTGGGCCTTAAAAACGAGGCGAGTATCACATCTTTTGAAAAACCAAAGAAAATTTTATCCTAGTGCTGATGTCGTGGCAATGTCGTGACATTGAAGCTACTATGTCTTAGCTCAATTCTGGTGTCACGACATTGAAATCTACTGTGACAGTTTTGCATTCTGAGTGACCAATCAATGTTGTGGTGATGTCACGACATTGAAGCTACTATGTCGTAGCTCAATCATGGTGTCGCAACATTGCCTCAATATTACTGAACTCTGATGTCGCGACATTGCCATCTGATGTCGCAACATTGTCGTCCGATGTCGTGACATTGCTAGATCTTCTTTTCTTTTCCTTTCAGCTGATGTCGCGACATTGCTAACCCGATGTCACAACATTGAGTTGATTTTTTTAGGCTTATTGTCAATGTCACGACATTGAATGTCTGATATTGCTTGACTGCTGAGTCTGTGTTCTTATGTCACGGCGATGTCACGACATTGGTATTTCTTTGTTCTATCCACTTTAGCCGATGTCACAACATTGAAGTAAATGTCATGACACTCTCCACATGATGTAGCAACATTGAGTTGATATGCATTGGAATGCCTTAACATTAGTCCATTAAGTTTGACCTAATTGACCACAGACCTGAATCGATACCCTTTTTCCACTCCCGACTGAATTTACGATATCTAATCCATAAAATAATAAGAATGATAGCAAGTCAATCTTTAATGGAACCTTGGGGTCTCGAGGAAGATATCGAAAAAGTGAATCTCCTTTATATGTCAATGTCTTATCTGAAATCTCTATGATTTGCTCATAACTTTAATAAAATATCTTTGTTGAATTTTGCAAATTGTGTATTGTGTTGAATATTGTTGCATTTTTTTACAATTTTTAAATAATCGAAGGCTATAAGTTTGCTTATTTGGTTGAATTAAGATGATTATTATTGAGTTGCTTGTGCTATGTTAGATTGTTGAATCAAAATGAGCTTCTGAGTTGTACAATAGCACAGTAACATGTTTAGAAACCAAACAAGGAAAAGTGTAGATGAAATTGGGTAAGAAAAGTTCAAGCATTGAAAAGTTGTGATGTCAAAGACAAATGGGCTAAAATTTAAGAATCTTGGAGACTAAAATGCATGACAATGCTAATTAGACTGATAATTCTAGTTTGCTTGAACAGTACAATTCAATTGATAACTAAAAACATGCACATTGGTCATCAGTACCTTGAAAAGTTAATTGTGCTTTTTATCCTTATTGGATTTACCATAATTTTAGTCTCAAAAAGGTCCTAGAACTTGTTATATTATTATTCAAGGTGAAATCCTAGGCTTCACAACCAGCGGGATATGATTTAGGCCATCCTTGGAAAGTTTGTGCCTTTCACAGCCTACCCTTTAATATGCATACACCTTAGTACCTTGTTTGAGCCTAATGTCAATTCATCATCGAGGCCACATAAAAGACCCTTAGCAGCCAGCAAATCTAATCCTTGATAAGAACCCTTGTTTCCTAAAGTCTTTAGATGAAATTGCATAAAAGTGTCGAAGAATGATTTGAAGTGCAATTTTCAGATGAAGAAGGATGAGAAATCAGGATGTGAAAGGAGAATCAATTGAGAAAATATGTACTAAAGAAGGTGCACAACAAAAAATAAAATAAAATTGAGAAGCTCAAAAGTATAACAGTTTCAAGGGGGAATGATTTTTTCCTTGTAGCCTTCCTCCATGAACCTTGAAGTTCTTAAGGGTGTTCTGACTAGTACCCAGTACCAGTGAGTGGGAGTTACTAACTCAAGCACTGGTGGTAGAAATCTTAAGAAGGCAAAACATTGCATCATTTCCAAAACCTTGAAAAACATGAAAACAAAGAGCTTAGGCGGCGAATTCAAAATATAGTGAAAAAAATTATAGTGGAAAATATGCAGATGCGCGAACAAGATTGGGGGAGTTTTTAAAAGGTTGTTTTGAGTAAAATAGATAGAATGAGCAGTTTGAAGGAAAATCTTGAATTATGAGCACTTCAAATTGAACTTGGGCACAAATTTCCGATCGACTACTGATACCTAAAATTCATTACATTTACAAGCTGTGACTGTTTGATCCACGAAGGTGGTGGATTGCCTAGATTAGTGGAATAATATGACCAGCAAGCCTGTGGGACTTAGTCATACGATGGGACACCATTCTTAGACGATGAATCTCATGGGCTACTGTTGAATAGCTATAAAGAAGGAGAAGACGACCACTCACGCCGGAGATCATGAGCGTAGTTGTTTATTTTTTTCTGGATAATGTTCATTGATGATCTGATTCAAGAAAGATCTTGAGTTAGAATGAAAACAGTCTGGATTATTATCTTGCGAAGTGTTGGGTAAAATTAATTGTTTGATATGTTAAAATATGATCAAGAAAATATTAGCCAGATGATTGTTTTGTTTGAGACAATAAAATAATGTTTTCTTTGTGGGACAGCCAGCTTTAAGTTAGGAGTTTGATGAGTGTAAAACTCATCTATTTTTAAGCCCATTTTTCATTTATATTTGAAGCATAAAGTTCAATTAATTGAAAAAATATGGAACCTTCACCCATATTTGTGTTTTGCAGTAATCTAGAAAAAAATAAACAAAAATCAGAAAAAATGGCTAAGGCAGGAAATTGTTAAATGTCGTGAAAATTTTCACCTTTGTCACGACAAAACTCAAGGCACGCGGAGAAAGTAATCATAAAAATCAGACTATGATATTAAAGAAATCCTAAAGTGACAACATAAACTTTGTTGCAGACATTTCCTGAACATTGCTAAAGTCAAGGAAGAAGGCAGGCTAAAGAATGTGTAACAATTCCAATGTTGCTCCTTTGACACATTATGTAAGAAAGCGGATGAGTATTACGCCTTATCATTTGTCGTGACACAGATGAAGCGAGTTCTTGTGAAACATTTGGACTTATGTACGTAACATAGAACGGTGTATGACGAAAGTAGAAATTTAGAAGTTCCTGGTTGTCACGATAATTATTTTATTTGAGCAAGCCTCCGAGATCAACAATACATGGAAAGGAAAGAATGTCGCGACATTTGAAACTTTGCTGCGATAATTATAAAATGGAGTCAGTTGAACTTTGTCGTGACATTTCCAAAGTTTATCGCGATCAAATTTAAGGAAAAATGCAAAACATCTATGTGATAAAAGAACGTCGCGACAATCCTCAAATAAATGCCAATCGATGGTGACAAATCTACAACAAAAGATGAAGACATAGAAGCTATACATATGTGGCGACATTCATGAACTTTGTCGACCAGCGATTTATCAAGGCTAAAACATAAGACCACAGTGGCCATTGTCGCGGCGAGGACGCAACCAACCTTAAGACAAAAGGCGAGATGCTCTGATAACCGCGACATTTGTTTATCGAGGCGATGAACCTAGGCGAGCACAGCCGCCGGCCATCAAATGCACAAATTTCCGGCTGACATTTATGAGGCCCATAAAATGAAAGATGTTCTCTTTTTCGGGAAATTTCAGCACGCCCACCACATGAGTACGCTATGAAAGCGCTCTACTTGATTACCATGTCTGAAAGTAGGTGTTAGAATCAACGAGAATTTGTATCTAGGGTTCTCACTAACTGTGTGAAACTCTCTCTGATGTGTCACAGGTCGAACACGGGGATGAGTTTTCTTCGTGAGAGAAGAGTTGCAGTGTATTGAAAATGGTGTTTCCTCTTTGATTTTAAGGATTTGTGTAAAAAAAATAGGGTGGGTGAATGGTTGAAAACTGAAAATAAATGGAAATAAAATCAGAAAAAGAACTCCTTGAAGTCTTAGGCCATTGGGCTTAGGGTTCTTGATTAGTACTCAAAAAGTGCTATTTTGAACCCTGTTTATTTCAGGTTTTGAACACTTTTTATGGCACTAATCAGTAGTCTTGTTTCACATTAAGGTCCACTGCTATTCTACTATGTCGCATTTTTGTGGAAAATTTTCCGGAGTTTAAAGTTAATTATGCCCAAAATTGTTGATTCGATCAAAGCACGAAGAATTAGTCGAGCTACGACATTGCGGATCAAGACGAAAGGGAAGAATAGAAGAAAGCGGAGGAGAAAACAAAAGAAAATGGAAACGTCTGAGATGCTTTTCCTGCGAGCAGCACAGTAAATCCTGTCATCCTTTGTTCATCAAAGCGTACTTTGTTCACCTCTTTTGACGCCTCAGATTTTTGTTACAAATTTTTTGTTTCTTCAATATTATCCCTTGTAATAGCTTTTGGTTTTGGTTTCTTTTGTAATTTCGCTTGGCTCTAAGCTTATATAAAGCTCAGTCAAGCTGATGTAAAATCAATCAACTTCAATCAATAAAATTGACGGGGAAGCTTTCGGCTTTCCCCTTTCCGCTCCAGTTTCTCTCATTTTCTCTCCCTTTCTTGGTTGTCAGGCACCTCCAAGGATGACAACTTGGAGGATGAGCGGCTAAAACCCTTCTCCAGCAGACGAGAAGAATTTCTTGGTCTGGGGATAAAAATTACTAAAGAGTCTGTTTTTCATGAGTGATCAGCTGCTTAGTCTGTGTTCTCCTTTTAACATTAGGTTTTCATCCCTTTTTAGTCTCCTTGAATGGTTGTACTTGGTAATCTTTTGGGCTCATTGGATGCTTAATGTTAGATGCATTGATGTTTGTTCAGATTATCATTTATGATCGTTGTAAAAGTGAAGTCAATTGATTTGCATTTATTAGAAACAGCATTCTTGATGGATGCCATTTTTTTCAAAGGATAATTATTTAGGGTTAGGTTTTAAAGCTAAATGAAGATCTGGATTGGGAAATGACTATATGTCATCCTCCCCAACTCGAGGAAAGGACCACAGGGATCCCTCGATTGCCACAGAAATCCTGACCCAGGTGGCTTTAACACTTCAAGGGTTAATTTTACATTTTTTTCTTATTTTATTTTGATGCGCAAACAACTTGACCCTCACTTGTTTCATCAAACCTTAAAATCAGAGGAATTTAATTCACTAAATTGAACCTCAACTCATTAGTCATTTTTACTGAAAACCCGTCCCTGAGTTAAACCCTAATTTTCCTCTGTGGCATACTCTGTGGTAGAGAATTTAAAGTTATGTCTGTTGATTTGGGATCACCTCTTTGTGTACGAATCGGTTCTAAGCTTGACAGAGCATGTATGGCGGTCTTTCCTCGCGTTAGGGAGGATGACCTATAGTCATTCCCAAACCAGATCTTCATTTAGCTTTGAACTAAACCTATAAAAATTTTCCTCTTAAAAAATGGCGTGCATTTAGCAGGCATATAAATGCTCCCGGACCCAGTGAAAACACACCTCCTAAGCCTGCCACTACGGTAACTAATGAGAGCAGACTAAGCGGTGTCGAGTGGATCTGGTAGGAATCCCTTTGAACCAACTTAAATACAGTTAGTGAGGGCATACTAGGAGATTTTAACTTTAAGGTGAGAAGCGGGAATGCAAACACCCATAAATGCTTACATGAAAACAAGAGAACAATTGGTTACCTCAAAACTAGCACCCGGTGGCCTTCCTCTTCAGGGATGGGGGGACCCAGTGACGTCCTTGATTTGTCATCATCGAGGTGTTTGGATGTTGAGAAAGTCTGAAAGTGAAGGAAAAGGAGAGAATCCACCATTGGAGGTAGAGAAAACTTGGTGCCAGATTTTATTGAGTGATTGATGGACTGAAAAGTTGATTAATGTTACAAGCTTGGCCCGAAGCTAAATGCTCGATGCAGGAAATTACAAAAATGTAAAAAAGGAACGAGTACATCAAGGGTAGATTTGGCACCGAACCATAAAAGCGAATTGGCGTTAACAACGAAGGTGCGGGGAACAGTGTTGTGAAATTTTGCAACATGCAAAAATTCCTTAGGAGCAGTGACTCATCATTGATTGGAGGGTTGTGAGTGTTGTGTGCGATTGTTATTCTCGATAGGTGATCAGCAACAACATTTTCCACACCCTTTTTATCCTTGATTTGCAGGTTGAACTCTTACGGCGGGAGAACCCTCCCGATAAACTAGCACTTAGCATTTTGTTTTAGTGGCGAGTATTTAAAGGCTGAATGATAAAGTGAATATTATTATGTGACCCAACGGAATAAGCTCGAGGGATTTGTCCTAAGGCATGAACCGGTCATGACTAACTCCTTTTACGTAGTTCACGTAATTCCTCTATGCCTCATTCAGTGTCTTGCTCACATAATAGACCACATAAGGCTTTCCTCCTTCCCTTTGTCCGAGAAATGCTCCAATGGCTAGATCTCTTTCATCGCACATCACCTCGAAGGAGTAGCGCGGGTTAGGAGTTCTGTATTAGTGTAGTGGTGAGGCTTTAAGCTATTAAATCTCTTTTGCGGTCTGGCGTCGAATAAATTTGGCATCTTTTAACAATTTGTGAGAGGCTTTAGTAGTTTTGAGAAGTCCATAGTTAACCTCCTATAGAACCTTTACCTTTTGAGTACCTCCACAGTCTGACATTTGTAGGGAGGTAGTTGGAAATTAAGTCGATTTTTCCTTATCAACCCGATTCCTTTTTGAAATATTATATCAATTGATTCCACGACTTACCGCCGTGATTTTTGATTCGGTACTAGGTTTTTCTCTATGCACCTATGCATGACAGTTTCCAGGTTGATTAGGCATTCTTCAAAACTCCCTCCATAGACTATAATGTCATCCATGTAAACCTCCATAATGTGCTCTACCAAATCACTGAAAATATTGAGCATACATCGGCCCCGAAATACGGCGGGGAGCATTCTACGAAGCCAAAGCGCATTCTCACATGCATATGTGCCAAATGGGCATGTGAGTGGACTTTTCACGGTCTTATCGAACAATTTGAAGTATCCTGAATAGCCATCCATGAAACAGTATAAGGGTTGACCAGAAATCCTCTCAAGAAGCTGATCCATGAAGGGTAGAGGGAAGTGATCCTTCTTGGTCACTTCATTGTATATAAATAATACATACCCTCGGCGAGTAGTGGGTAGGTGGGCATCTCCCTCTCCTTTTCGATTTATGCAGGTAACACCCCCGATTTCTTAGGCACCACACAGGTTAGGACTCACCAGTGTTATCGGGGTAGATGATACCGACTCTTGACTTTACCCAGGACTTACCTTTAACCACTTCTTGCATATGTGGGTTCAGTCTTCTCTGTGGCTGCCTTACTAACTTTGCCTCCTCCTCTAGGTAGATGTGATGGGTGCAAACTTCTAGGCTACTGATGAGTCCAAAAAACTCATTTGATTTTAATCCATTTTTCTGAAGTATTTTGCAAGATAAGTATTGATTCATATGCAGAAATATGGATATCTTACTCGAGTCGATTTCACAGAGAAGAATTATAGAAGAATCGAAGGTCATCAGCAGGAGAGAAAACAGGTCTGAAGCGAAATGAGGTGTAACTTAAGGTGGAATTCATGACAAAAACTCGTCAGTTTAGTTATTTCCAGTCCAAACATCACAGGGCTAGTCTTGAGAGAGAAATATAAGGCTTTATCAAACTAGTTGTATTGAAGTGATGCTATTGAAGTACCAAAATGACCGATGATTAGAAGTTGCGACCCGAATAGTGGTGAGGCGACGAGAAATATTCAGGTAGAATCTTAGGTCGGCGACACCACTACTGAGGTTCTGTGGCGCCCGATTGAAAACAAGCGGTCGTGGCGCGATTGAAAACTCTTGAGGTCGTGACGCGATGCGAAGTCATGACGTTGATCGGATGATGAAGCCACAAATGAGGTCTGCGAGAAGAATTGAAATTCTGACCACTTATTTGGTCAAGTACCTCAAAAATTAGCGACGATCGACCAGTCGCGCGACGAAGAAACGAAGTAAAAATCGAGTCGCCCGACCCGAGAAAGAAGTCCACGACCTAGAGTTAAGGCGGTAGAAAGCGGAAATGTGGTGTGACGTAAGCTAGTCCTGACATACAATTCATGAGGAAAAGAAGTCCTAACTCATTGAGTAGCGACCATAAAAAGCAGTCGCGACTGGCTGAGTTGTGACGCAAAATGCGATGAAGGAGGAGCGAGGTCGCGACATGGAACTATAGGTAAGTGACATGAATTTTAAAATAGCTAGCCCGATAAGATTAGCGACTATAATTGATGTCATGACATTTACTCTTGATTGCAAGGAACCAAGTCACGGCCGAAGTTATCGGAGTTGCTTATTGAATGAGTGAAAATGAGAGAATCCAGGTCGCGACATCAGTTTGAGGTGTGACATGAAGAACGATAAATTTGGGCTTTTTCTCTTTAGTAAAATCACCTAGAGCTTTTAAAATTAGGCCCGTTTCTTTTGTGAGTTATAAAATAGACTTTTTGAGGAATATAGTAAAGTAAGCCTGTCTTGTACCCAAGGAACTAGGAAGGAAGGACTCATTAATATAATTTAGAGTAGATTTTATTTTCTTTTATTTTCTTTTCTTTTCTAGATACGAATCATGAGGCGAGTGTAGAAATGCTAAAAATTTGGATTTAATTTCGATTTTCATATCAATCTTTCAAATTAATAGATTCTAGGCAATTACGGAAATTCATTTCTCAGTACATTACAATTACGATGGGTATATCTGTCGACGTCTATTGTTGGTTGTAATCACGATGTTGAAGCGCGACTTTGCCTGGGTGGATTTTGTTAGTTATAGTCTTTTTGCGTAATTTAGAGAGAAAAAACTTGTTGGGATTGTTTGATTAATGACTGTTCTTGAACCTATCGGTTCCGGTATTGAAGTACGAAATACCGATTCAAGTATTTCTTATACGATATCTAAATTTCTGCGTGACGGAGTTGGAAATTCCACGAGGAAGCTTGGGTAATTCGCGTGGGTATGTTGAATTTGCCATTGATGAACTACTAAGCTCTATAGGGTTAATTCGATAAATTCCCTTTTCCTCATATTAGTGTTGGGCCCGGGAGCATTTATCAATATAAATAATCGGAGATTTATAATCTAAAAGGGATTTCCCAATTCATTATTTGAGAATCACGATCAAGGGAAGGGAAGACATTAGATTTAAAGGATAGATCATCAATTAGATGGTAAAAGTTTCATTAATATTAGAAAGAGCGAAGATGCGCAATCTCTAGGAAATGGGTATGAAGTATTGAGAAGAAAATACGAGATCTTGCGAGGAAGCAAAAATATAAATGAAGCTGATTTAAATCCTTGTCTTTGAAAGCGAGAGATCCTTAACAGTGAACATGGAGAAATCAATTGCATTGTTAAAGCGATCTTGGGCCAATCGAGCCGTCGATGAAACGAAATGCATATAATTGCATGAACAGAGCATTTCCAGTATTTCTTTGATAGTGTCCATTTCTCAGAAACTAATTAGTCGATAATTTTATCCCCATTTCTAGTCGTTAGCATTTATTCCGGGTTACATAATTGTTTGTTCGATGATTATTAGTTCTAGATTGACTCTCAACATGGAGTTTAGAGTTCAAATAATAAGGACCTTAAGTAGTTGGAGTAGTTGATTTCGATTCTTATCGATCTACACATTAGGAATGATATCGGACTTGTCGATTTTTACTTGAAGCACATGCACTTATGATGTCATAGACTAAACCTAAAATTTTGAATCCGACACAAAGGAACTTTTGTCAGATTAAAGAAATCTATCAGATTTAGCATGATCTGAAGAGTGTAAGGCTTATGTAATTATGTTAATTTTAGAGAGGGATTTAGTCTATATAATCAAGCGAATAGCTAATACCACTTGGATGAGTCAATCTTCTACAGGGCTTGCTTGTTTCTCCACGAGGATGTGTATGACTACCTTCTGTGAAGTGCTAGCGAGATAAAAATCCTGGCCAGACCTTTGCTCCTTCTCTTCCCGAATAGGCATATTTCAACTCCGCAGTAAGGTTGCTCCAATTTAGGGCTCACTTGTTGCTTCTCGATCATCAGGTAAATTTCTTATTTTTTCTCAGTGCCCCTTACCTGATTTCATGTCTTGGGCTTCTTACTGCCATTACGAATATTCAGTCAGTTATTCCAATTAGCACATCCACGCATCCTTGTTGAAATTGACGAGGAAGGAGGAGGGAGATGGAGAGGTTGGGAGGAGAGGTTTAGAAATTACGGATTGAAAGGAGAATGAGGGGTTTCAAATGAATCAGATGAGAGCGTGAAGAGGTTAAGCGATTAATAGCCATAAATAGGTGGTTAGTGGTTGTGGCTCGAAAAATGCAGAAAAAATTAATGGAGCGAGAAAGCGGAAGGGTTGCGGGGAAGTGAAGGGCGGGGAAGAAGATGAGCAGTGAAGCGTAGAAGGGAATTTACGCAGCAGGTGCGAAAGAGTTGGGTTCAAAATTATAGGCACAGAATTTCACCTTTGCCTCGAAACTCCACTGCCTATATTTGTAAAAATAAGGGCAAAAAATTATAGCTTTCTATTATTTATCAGTGAGTGCAAATAAAACAAACTAAAAATAAAGAAATTATGAAAATCCACAAATTAAAACTTAAAATAAAGCGAAAAATTCCAAAAAAATTTTAGTGACTTACGAGATACCTCTTACAAAGCCACTCCCACTCAGAAGTGTTTGAGTTAATGGGGTCGGGGGAGATCTCCTCATATTCTTGAGTGTTGTCAGCATAGGGTTTAGCCTTTTCTCATTAACCTTAAACACCCTATCGTCTTTGGGGTTGAAGCAGTCTCTTGATCCATTAAGATGAACCTCTAGATGGTAGATAAAGCCCGATCCGTCTTGACTTAAGCTTACTGGAAAAAGGTGGAGCTTTGATTAAGTAAAAGCGACACTTGATCTCCTTTTGAAATTCTTACTGTTTATTAACTATCGTGCCATATTTTAACATCTTTGCGATTCGCCGAGGTTGATAGGCATCGTTCCTTAGCTCTTCATTTCATTGACGCTGAGCCTTTTATTGACTTTTCCCGTATCGGGTTGACACCTTCCTTTGCCCACCATGCCTTATACTCGATTTCCTGAGCGGGTGACATGCCTTGCCATAAACCTGGGTGATAAGGGGCAGTACCAGGATGGTTTTATGTATTTGTGTGCCCACTAAGGAATCGACTTGAGAGACCGATCCTTTCGGTTGGTTCACCCACTTTCATCGATTATGGTCTTATTCCCTATTAGCTAACTCGACGACTATTGGTCGAGGATGGTATGGGTGCCTTTGGCCGACACCATATGGTTAAGAGGTTCTCAAGGCATGTTGTGAAATGCGAACCTCATCATGATTATGGCTTTGGGGATGCCCAAATGCGAAGAAGATGTTCTCCTTGAAATTTCAACACCACCACGTAGTCTCTTTGCTCTATAGAAACCTTTATGACCCATTTTTTGACATAATCATCTCCCCACCAAAATGTAGATGTATCGGAGAGGAATGGTCCATTAAATTGATGCCACTGTAAACATCGAATAGGTCATTTGCAATTCGGGTTAGAAGGCATCATGTGATGACGAAGTTTTTCCTGACCTTTGGCATTTTGCATTCTACACATGATATGGAATCCTTGAAAAGGGAAGGCAAATAAAATCGGACTTCCAGTACCTTCCACGATGATTTAAAGGAAGCCAAAAAATGGCCTCCACATGTTCTCATGCGGTGGCTGGGAATATACGATAGTTCTAATTGGATGAGTGTTGAATCAACAAAATTTTCTTTAGGATTCATATAAACAGTGGCAAAGCTCTTTGCGAGTATAGTGGCTCAAGGGTGGAACATAGGGGATGGGTTTCTTAAGTGAGAGAAGATCTACGATTAAAAATTGAAAATAGTGCTTTCCCGTTGGATTTATGGAGTGGGAGGAAAATAGTGTGTGTGAATGGTTGCGAACTAAAATAGCTGAAGTAAAAAGTTAAAAGAGAAATCCTTGAAGTCTCGAGCCACTGGGCTTAGGGTTCTAGGTTAACCAACATGCGCTCGGGTCTATAACCTCGCATTTGGGAGCATGACATATAGTTATTTCTAATAGGATCTTCATTAGCACAAAACTCAAACCTAAGAGTTTTCCTATTGAAAGATGGCATTTCATTATTGAAAATGTCCCCTGCAGTGAAAACACATCTCAAAACACTACTCCCACGATAATAACAGGGCGCTAACTAAGCCTCGGTGGATCTAGTGAAATATCTTGACTAGCAACACGAATACATTAAAGAGAGCATGTAAAGAGATTTTAACCCAGGTGAAAATCGGGAGCCTGAATACCTTAGAATACAAACATAGAGAACATGAGAACATGTGGTATTTCAAAACAACACCAGTGGCCTTCCTTCAAGGATCGGGGCCCTTGGCGATCATCCCTTGATTTGTCATCATCGAGGGGTGTTTGGCAGCAAGAAAATACGAAGTGAAGGGAGAAGAAAATGCAGCGGCGGGAGGAGGAAACGTGGCAGTGATTGATTGAATGACAAAAGTTGATTTTATTACAAGCATGGTTGAGCTTATATAAGCTCAGTAAAGAGGAAATTACAAAAGTATATTAAAGAATCAAAATTACATAAGGGCAAACTTGTATAAAACCACCAACAGTGGATCAAAGGAGCCCAGCCAGTGCAATTATGGCGGTGTTCGCGAGGTTGCGGGTGTGAGTGCAAAATTTATGACACAAATTTACCAATTACCAAATTTTACCTTTGGTACGGCGTTTCAACTCCTTGATCTTCAATAAATTTACTCCATTCCAGCACGGTTAATCTTTTTTAGTGAGAAATGATTTGAAGAAATAAAAGGTATTTAAACTATCTATTTACAACAACGCTACAAAATGTGATGGGTAGCAAGTAGGGACTCGAATATGTCGATTGAGTTAGTGATGCGATTAGTACCGCGCATAAAACCTGCGCATAAGCGGTTCAATCATGTGATATTTATGAGTGCTTGTCGATATACTCTGCTGTTGTTTTATTATCGGTACACGCCGATTATTTGATCAATGGAGTATTTGTGAAGGGATCTTCCCGATAATGAGGTGAATTTTTGCAATGAAAAAGCTCACGTCTTATGCCTTCAGTTACTTTAGTAACTCTCTTATTGCTGATGATTGGCGATGTGGGCATGCCGAGTGTGTGCTACCGACTGGGAAGGGACTCCTCGGAAACTCATCATTAATTGGGGTTGTGAGTGTTGTGTGCTATGAAGTTGCAGTCTAGAGATGATCTGTGACAACATTCTGAGTATATACTTTAATCAATCTGGGTTGAACTCTTATAGCAGAAGAACCCATCTAATAAGTCTTGCCTTGGCATTCTATTTGGTGAGTAGGTACTTTAGGTTAGAATGATAATGAATATGATGATTATGTCAGGCCAGTAAAATGGCTCCGAAACTTTATCGAAGCATGAGCATTGCCAAAACTCCTTCTCTGTGGTAGTGTAATTCCTCTTTGCCTGGATTCGATGTCTTGCGACAATGAACCATAAGGCTTTTACTTCCCTTTGCCTAGAAATTTGCTCCAATGAGTCACGTCGTCACACATTACCTCAGTAACTTCAAGTTGAGGCCCTCTTATTGGTCTGATGAGTCAAATTATCCTTGAGTTCCTCGAGCTCCTTCCCTGCCTTGAAGATTTACTGTGTGAGGTCACTTGCGTCGCACATTACCTCGAAAGGTAACTTCCAGTTGGGGTCCCTCACTATTGGTGTAGTGGTTAAATAATCCTTGAGTTCCTCAGCTCTCTGTGATCTTCGATCAGTATAGATTTGCATCTTTCTCCGATAGCTTATAAGGGGCTTGGCAGTTTGCAGAAGTCAAAGCTGATGAACCTCTGTAGAAACTTGCATACTTACTAAGAATTTCCTCATGATCTTCACATTAGTAGGAGAGGGCAGTTTGGAGATCATCTCAATTTTATCCTTGTCAACTTCAATTCATTCCTTGGAGATAATATGTCCAAGCTGATTCTGGTTACCATAAAATGGAAATTTTCGATTCGATGCGAGTTATTCCCTGTATACACACATCACGAATGGAGTTTCTAAGTTTGATCGAGCATTCTTAAGCTTCTCAGCAAACTATAACATAATTACATGTAAGCCTCCATAATGCGCTCCACCAAATCGTTGAAGATACTTAGCATGGGGAATGTAATGGGGCATTGCACGGGCGAAGGGCATCCTCCTACAATAAGCATATATTGCGAATGCGGCGGAGTGAAGGTGGTCTTCTCACGGCCTTTTCTGGAAGATTTCAATTGAAAAGTAACAATAGCCATCAGACGATGAAAGGGTGGCGAAATCCTTTAGAGAAGCTAAGATCATGAAGGGTAGAGGAAGTGATCCTTCCTCGTCCTCATTTAGTCTTACGTAATCAATACATGCCCTTGACGTAAAGTAGGCGGGTGGACACTTCCTCTCCCTTCATTATGTGATTAGTCTTGAAAGTCTTTATTTTGAACCCTATTTAATATAGGTTTGGGTGCTTTTGCACACTTAATCATATCGATTAAGCGATAAATAATGCGAGTCCATAGTTCCAACGATGCCATTTCGAGCTTGTTTTTGGTGATTTTTCAGTTCTTTGCATACCTCAGCCATTATGTTTGAGTTTGATGACAAGTTGTGTGCTAAATGCGAAAGTTTTACAATGTCTCAACCATAAAAAATGAAGGAATATGAAGTGGATTTTAGACGGAGGAAGGATCACAGGGGATGCAGTAGCAAAAGTGTGATGCAGTGAGCAAACAGGCAATCCCAGGATTTTTTGCTATGATTGCGAAAATTTCACTGGGATTGCGAAAATTTCGCAACCATAGCGAAAATTTCACAATCTGTGGGAGTGGGAGAGAATTCATTGGTAGCGAGAATTCGCTAGCTAAGCGAAAATTCTTATGCCTAAGCTAAAATTAACTTGATTTTGCTATCTAAGCATAAATTTAGTAAATTTGCTTGAGAATTTCATTATATATAAAAATATAGCTAATAGATAAACGAAATTTCTCGATTTATTTATCTATAAATTTAATAGGCTAGCGAAGAATTCATTGACTAGCGAAATTTTAAGCTATGCTAACGAGTCTCACGCATAGCAAAATGAATGGTTTGTGATTTTGTATATTTGATCCTGAAACGTTTCCGTTTTGGTGTATTACCACCTTGTCCTTTTGTAAGCGATATTTTAGGCATTCTTGTATTTCACACTTTAGATTGGACTATATAAACCCAGTAATTTTGTAACCTGTGACACTAAGCGACTTTTCATTCCTTTAATAGGTTTCCCACGCATTTCATTTTAGGGTTTCAATTTGCTCTCTTCTCTCTCCTCTTTCTTTCATTTTCTTGGCTGCAGACACTCCACAATGAGGATGTGACCAGGGATGTAGCCTAAGCCTCATAATATGGAAGGGAGGGTTGCTAGCTTGGTTTAGGAATTTTATTGCGGTGGTCCTCTGTCACTTTGAATGTTACAGTCTGTGCTGGTCCCCTGACTTTCTAATCTAGGGTTTTAAGCCATTTAATGTCCTTCCTTGAGCCGATACTTGTCATGCTTTGGGGTTAGTGCATGTTTAATGCTAGATACTGCGATATCCTTTAGATATCATTCTGAGCCCTTGTGAAGAGGTTTTGAATCTTTAGGGTTTTAAAGCCAGATAGGATTGTGAATGCATAGCTGTGTTGACTCGAATAGGAGTGGTTCTAAGTTAGGTTTATAGTTAAACAAAGATCAGGTTATGGCTTTGACTATATGTTACTTGCATGTGGAGGATATGACGAGGACACTTCATTAGCCCGTGTTATCAAACTGTGACCTAAACCTTCGAGTTACCACTTCACACTTCACTTTCAGCCATTACAGGTTAGCCCGATTAAACAAGCTTGACCCCTATTTTTGAAGCAGAATTCCTGAATCGAAGCAAAGCCTCATAATTTTGAACAGCGATCGCGAGTCGTTCGTAGGATGAAAACCCGTCCTGCGTGTTCGACCACTATCTGCGTATCTTTGCGGTAAGCTTGACTCTACGGCGATAAGAGAACAGGAAACAAATTTTGTTGATTAAGCTCACCTACTAGATGTACGAATCATTATGAACTAGTCCATCCACGTTTCTTTAGGCACTTAACTGGGTTGGATAAATCTTTGTGGATATGGGGTAAATGATACGACTTGTAGCAACTTTGGGACCTTTGAACCACTTCTTGCATATGAGGATTGGTCTCCTCACATAGTTGCCTTACTAATTTTTATTTCTCCTCCAAGTAGATGTGATGAATTCTGGCTTCTTTGGTGATACCCTTAGTCTGATAGTTTTCCGCAAATAGTGCTTGTTCTTCCTTTGAGGATGCCAAGTGAAGCTATTTTCCTATGAAGCCTTGACGGAGGATATGAAAATTGGAGCCTTTGCTCACGCATTCTTCTAAGTATACATATTTCGATTCCACGGGCGAGGGGTGTAAGATCCAGTTTTGTAGTTCATGGTTCCTTCCTCGTCGATTAAAGCGGGGAATTTCACTTGCTTTTCTCTAGTGCCTGCCCATGATATTCATGTCTTGGGCTTCTGGCGCTCTTGAAACAATCGACTAGTTCCCTCGGTTAGTACATCACGCATTTTACGTTGGGTCGACCTCAAACCTGTTTAAGTTGTATCGATTATGCGGGACTTCTTGAGCCGTCTTTCACAGGTTGCCAGGCTTTTTACTTAAGTGGACAATGTTGAGTTACAGTCGTGTTTTTCGAATGTGGTACGCATAACCCTGGTCGGCGAGTTGATAATAGCATTAGAAGTGGCGAGGAATGGTCTCAGGGGATGATAGGCACATCGTTGGCCCTCTTTGCCCGGTGGTTACGTATCGAGTGCAATAAATCTTTTGGATAGTAGAATTTGTCAATGTGTATTAGAACATCTTCCTTTGTCCTTTTTTTTTTTTTTTTTTTTTTTTTTTTTGGTATCTTTATGGATCTATCTTGAGACAATGTGATGGAAGTAGGCTTTGAATTCTTCTGGCAGAGATTGTTTATACATCGAATAAGGGAAGCGGGTTTACTGCGGCACCTAGGTCGATGGTGCTTTTCTACCGCAAAAGTGCCTCGATATTAACGAGATGGTAGGATAACCGGATCTTTGTTCTTCAGGTTTGGATGATAACCTTGACATTCGATCGGGGAAGGCCTTCTTGTCAACATTTAGCCCTCTCTTCGCGTACCTGAGTCCTTGAAAATTTGGCATATGTGGGGACTTGTTTAAATCATATCAGCGAGGGATGTTGGCTCGCACTTAACGCTTCCTGGTATTTCAGCACAGTTGATGGTGCTTTCTTAGCTTTCAATGCTTGAGGAAAAGGTGGGGGTGTGCTATTTTTCACTGTAGTTTCTTTAGTCACCACCTCTTCTGGTTCAGCCTCTTTAACCTCCTGGCCTTCTTTTGTTGGTTTGGTTACTAGTTGTTTAAGCTCTTTGCCAGCACTCGATGATGGTGGCCCAACTAGCCATCACGGGATTTGGCTCACTGGAAGACCTCACTTCATGCACTCCCCTTGGATTAGGTAGTGTCTAAGATGGAATTTCCCCTTTTCCTGCACCTGCTACTGGTTAGTTAACCTTGAGATTGAATACTGCAGGTTGTCATATTTTTGGGAGATCTCAGTCTGTAGGTTATCTATCTTTTTGTTGAGGGTGCTTTCCACTGTGTCGATTCTCTGATTAGCCTGGGCATTCACTGCCTTCTGTTCCTCCACAAAGTTGCCTACCACTTTGCTCAAATTCATTATAGCTTGTTCAACTAGAGAAGATGATGGAGGTGGCAGTGGTTGAGATGAGGAGCCATATTGTAGCTGCACAGCAGGGGGAACATATGGTGGAGGCTTTGGCTTCCAGGAGAGGTTAGAATGGTTCCTCCAGTTAGGGTTATAGGTGTTTCCATATGGGGCATTGGTTGAGGGCTTGTATTGGCCTGACATTGCATCACTCTACCTTCATATCCCTGCTGAAGGAGAGGTTGAAGCGATGCTCTCCTTGGTGCTCATTGGATTAGCAAGTGAAACAAGGATTGTTAGGCATAGATACCTCGATCCTTTGCTAAATACCTCGTGGTAGTTGCGTTCCGAAGCTCCCTCACCTTCTAGTCGAATTGGATGGCTTTGCCTTCATCTCGTCCTGCGTGATTGGTCTGACCTCCTTAAGTTGGGCTGCGGGTCTCATCTTCTACTCTCTGAGGTTGGGTTCATCCATGCTATGGATGTCTCAGCCACTGGATTCGAAAGTCCATGGCTTCCTCACGGTACCATTTGCTCATAGAGTCCCCTCACTTTATAGTCTCGACAAGCGCTTCATAGCGGGAGGACATTCCATTATAGAAGTAACCCGGCATCCAGTGCTCGAACATGGTGAGCGGGCACTAATGATCTCTGAAACCTTTCCCATGCCTTAGAATTTCTCATTTTCTAGAAATTTTGTGAAGGTGTAAGATATCCCTCTTGATTATTAGTTTTTATAGGTCTTTGAAGAATTTCTTCAAAAATTGTCTGCATATCTCCCCCGATTCCTTAGTTCTCGACCTGGAGTTTAGCGAATCTTTGCCTTGTCTTTCAGGGTTAAGGGGAAGGCTTTCAATTTCAGCAATTCCACATCAGTTACGCCCTCCTTGAAAGTCGTACGAACTTCATGAAGCTCCGGATGTGTGTGTATAGTTTTCATTTCCATACCATGGAAAGTTGGGACGAGGCACGAGATAAGGCGACATTCATCGATGGGTCTGATACATGAGAATTACTCATGGTAGGTGTATATGATCCCCTCGTTGTTCCCCTGCATTTGGAGTTCCTTCAAACCCCTGACAGCTCTCTTGTCTCGAATTGAATGAGTTCATCTGGATTTAGTGTTCGGACTCACTTCCTGACCACATTAGTGGTTCTTTGACCCTTTCGATCTACGTAGTCATTGTATCTAATGGTGCATAAAATTTGCTAGACGAAGCAACACAGTGAATGACAAAAAAGAAGTAGAGGCGACAGGTTAAGGTTAACTAAAATAAAAAATGAAGATTTTATGTATGGACAGTATAAAAATTAAATCAACCCAGTAATGAACTACTAGGGGAAATAAGAGTAGAGACAAAAAGGGGTTAGAATTCACCAACACTTGTGATGAGGATCACAAGTTCAATAGCTTCTCACTTGCAGGCGTCCAGCGGCGCCATTTGATTCATGCCCTGATAGGGTGTTGGAATCGACAATATTTATACCTAAATTCCACCTGTTTGTTGTAGCATAGCCCTCTTTGCGAGTATAAACGACTCTGAGGTCGAACTCAGGGATGGGTTTTCTTTGTGCAAAATGATTTACAGTTAATGTAAAATGGTGAATTCACTTTGGATTTGAGGTTTTTGTAAAAACATTGTGATTAGTGGTTTGAAAACTGAAAACAAAAATGAAATAGAATGTAAAAACAACTCCTTGAAGTCTAGGGCCCACTTGAGCTTGAGGTTCCTAGGCGTGAGAGTCCTCGGAATTTACTTTTCCTCATTGGGAGGATGACCACATAGTCATTTTCGACCGGATCTTAAGTTTTAGCCACTAAAACTAAACCACAAGAAGTTTTTCTCTTGAGATAAAGCATTTATTGGTCATTCATGTTTATAGCAGTAAAAACTTATTCTTTGACCTAACCTGCAAAGGTAAATAAATGACAACTAAGCGAACCTTGATGGATGGCAATAGCGTCAGCGAGCCCAAAGTTTACTTTGAGTACTGGCGATTAGGGTACATCAGAAAGGATTTAAACTGAGGTGAGATCTGAAAGCATAAATGACCAATAGCGCATGCGTTGGCTTAGGGGAGAGCGACGGTTACACTAAAGGCTCTTGATGGCCTTCCTAGATTAAGGGTGAGGGGGTTTAGCTAAGCATCCCTTGAGTTGTCATCCTCATGGAGTGTTTGGCTGGTGAAAAAGTAAGAGAAAGGGAGAGAAAATGAGAGGAAATCACAAAGGCGGGAGAGCTGAAAGCTTTCGCACCAAAATTATTGCATAAAGTGTTCATCATCTTGTACAGAGCCTTGATTGAGGCTTAAATACAGCTCAGATAAGGGAAATTACAAAAATGTATGAACTATAAAAATCTGAGAAAGGAGACTAGTTTAGGAAAAGAAATACTTAGAAAGGAGTGAGCGGCGGCCCTGGTGAAGGCGGGGTGTTCCAGGCATAGCGGGTTTGCGAGAAATTGCAACCGTAGCCCTAACGGGGTTGCGGAAGTGTGACTCCTACAGCCACGCGGTGGTCGATTTCATACATTTGTGGATTTCCAATTTCCATCCGACTTATGACACACATCTCGGGTTAAAGCTTGGATTCTTAGTGTATGAACCGCACTTGATAGCGTTAGGCGTATTTGTATAAGCAGAAAAATAGCCACAAAATGCGATAAGTAGTAAAATGAGACCTTAATGTGCCAATTGGAACTATTGAAAGTTGATTGTCTGAAAAAGTGCTCAAAACCTACAATAAACAAGGTTCAAAATAGCATTATTTGAGCACTAATCACATACCAAACTGGACTTTTCAGTCTCAAAATCAAGAAATCAACATGTACAAAACAACCTCTAGAAACCAGTAGTAACAAGATCAATTCCAGAAAAATTCAGCATGTTATTCATTCAACATATAACATAAAATCCAGAAAAACAACATGTACAATACAACTCACGAAACGGGGTGTAACAGTCCCTTCAGAAAAAAATTTGGAAATTGCTGAGACTGAAGCGCAGTCTAACATTCTACAAAAGTTTTTATGGCCCATTAGCATATCAGCTTGTAGCTAAGTTGCCTTTCATGACCATTTCATGGCTCTTAAATAAGAAATAGCTGAGGGAGGAGAAGACCCCTACTTGTTGGAGTAAAAGTTTAAGTCCTTGATCCACCGAATCTAGAAAAATGGAGGAATCTACAGCTCCTCCTCTTCTCTCTACCCTCAGATTAAGTTCTGAGCCAAATGAGGGCTTCCTCCTCCTCATAGTTAATTTCCATGAGTAATTCTGGTTTTCTTTTCTTTTCTCTATATTTCTCTTTCTCTCTTGATCAACTGCTCTCCTCCAGGAACTGTTCCCCACAGAGGAGAGAACTCCTTCCTTAAACTTTCACTCTTCCCTTTTCTCCGCTCCAGACATTAGACGCAGTGCATCGATTGATGCATGGCACTAGTCGAGCCGTGTGTCTCCCATGCCTAACGCTTCCACTGGCATCATGCATTCTAGTAAACTTGACACTTGGCCACTCGAGTGCGAGTGTCCCAAGTCTGATGCCACGTGGCACACTCTTACCATGTCTGCCCCAGCTAAAGCTAATTCCGCCTCGAATCGTGGAAAAAAGATAAGTTGTTTAGGTCGTGGTGACCAGCGACTAGATTTCGAGGCATGAGTCTAGCGTTCTATCTGTTTGTCGTCAGGATCTAAGAAAAAAATCACGGATTTTTCTGTGTAGATCTGACAAAATTATCGTTTTGCCCTTTTTTTTTGTCGCGGGTTTCACATAAAGTAATTGTAGATAACCTTTGGTCTTTAAAACCTCAAAACCTCCCTAACCAAAAACTAGAATATGCTCATGGAAAAACCATTTCAGCTTTAGCCCAACATCTTCAACATTTGCAAAACCAGTTTGTTGCTTTAGAAACCAAAAAATTCCAAATGCTTAAAAACCAAGAAAAGCAAGAAAACCTTATTAAGGTATTAGAAACTAAATTAGTCTCTTTGAACAATGTTAATAAAACTAAGTTAATTAATATTATTAGAAAATCAACTCTTCTTACCGAATAGTTTGAAAAACTTGTAATTAAAAACGAGTTCGGGTCTGATATTTATTATATAATAAAGTCTTTCTTTTTGCAAAAACATAAAGAAAAAGTCTTTAAGAACCAGTGTCTTTTGCATCATGATTAAGAGCACAGCGTGGAATTAAGAACGGGATATATGGCTTATCATTATCTGTTTATGACTTTTCATTGTTTACCTTTCAGCATGTAAATATGTCAATTTTAGATAAAAAAAAAATATTTTGAACTCATCCCTGAAATGATAGATCAAGGGATTTTAGAAAAATATTTTGAAACTATTCTGTCTTTATTTAAAGATGATGGAACCATGGTCCCTGCTTATCATCATATTTATATAAAACATTATAAAGAACCTTTAGTACCTCCACAAAAACCAAAATAGGAAATGACCTGTCAAAATGATTTCCTTTATATTTTAGTAGATATAGAGATTTTCAAATTTTTTATCTTATTGAAGAAACTCAAACCATGTCCATTTGGAGAATCGAGCCTTTGATAAATTTTGGGCAAAAAAATTTTATATCCTGCGAAGGCCAGGATTTTATAAACTGACTTTGGCGGTGCTAAATGTCTTACGTCAGTGATGATGCAAACTTCAAGGAGAATCTAGATGAAGAAAGCTATGCTAATCTAGAGAATGCAATGTAAGGATAAAGATAACATCAAATCATGCAACAGTATTCAACTCTGCAAAAGCCCTCGTGTATCGATCAAACCGGGCTTATCCTTATCTAAAAGTATTCAACAGAGGAAGAAAGCTTGAGAAGTAAAAATTTGTGATAACTGGTACACTTTGCACTTCGGACACTTGTCTCCATAGGCATTCAATCTAGTCTTCATGTTTAGTGGGTTTGATAATGTGATGCTGAATATCGGTGGATCCTTGGCGACCATGACTGCGGAAGATTCATGGATGTCGGGTAACCTAACACCATACCATTGAGTCCCGTTTTCGGGACCAAGATTGAGAAGTATCAACTGTCACGGGAATCTGCAAAATACAACATGCAATTGGCATCATGACCCAATATTATATAACGACCTCAGGTTCCTATCTGATAAGAAAATGGCCGCATTAGGGCCATTAATTCATACTCAAACTTATAAGCACATGACTATAAAACCATAGTCCATAAGAGTTTAAATTACATCATTATTATACAAAACACATATCAAAATTAAGAATTCTAATAGTTGTTTTACAAAATATAAATCAAGGCCTGTCCAAACTCTTCTCGATATCGGCCTAGTGAGCGTCGTCTCCACCGCACATTCACTGTACACGAAAGGGGTTCCATGTGAGGTGGCTTGTTACTGTAGTAAAATCCTATAAGGGCTAATCCCCACCTAAGTGCAAATGCAATGGTCATGCAAAAAATAAACACTCCCCTCCAGAAGATGACATCCTAGAATGGAAACCTACATGTCATGAATGAATCACGACTCGACAAGTCCATGTACCAATCCTTCTGAAGCTCCCTCTGGCAGGAGTCCCGACGAGCTCGCTCACATATACTTATGCGGAGTGAGAAAATCGCATTGGTATTTCAACGATGGTCCTTTATCAAAAGCGAAGCTTTTGTTTATATATAAAACATTGGAGCCCGATCAGAAATGGGTTTAAAGCAAGCATTGACGATCTCACGATAAATCGCTTTATTCAAAGCCATTGGGCGATCTACGATAAATCGCTGTGAATCCATTGGAGCCGATCCTACGATCACAACCGACTGTTAGAACGTTACTAGACCCGGTAGCACCATCGACACCGCCTTTGATGTGCGATTCTGACCGCCAGAAGGCGGTAGAACACATTGGACGTCATCCGGTGGTCACCACGCATTCACGAGAATGGTGAAGACAACAACCATACACACCCAGATTTTACCGGTCTTACAGTGCAAATGAAGTACAATGCAAATGTGCCATTGCGTTTCATACCATGCTACATATATAATGGTGTTATATGCATTTTTGCTAAGTACATATTAACCCGTACATCAGGCTGAGCGTTTATATCCAGCGAACATGAGTTCAAATTTAAATCCTTACAATTCATGTCGACACTACTTACATGTACATCTATAAGTCATCACCAATCAGTGTATTTGCTTTATCCCTCACAGGTCTAATTGTGATACCATGTCACAAAGGCTGAAAAATCCATGTAATGGCCACCGATCATACACAAATATTGCATTTCCTATTCATGGATAATTATATCCCAACATGCATATAATTACCCAAACTGACATACACAAATTCAATTTATTGGAATGCATATTATCATGGCGAGCAATTTGCACACTTGGTGCCTGATCAAATTTTCAAAAATGGGCACCCAGGAATTCCATTCACGGGCATATGGCGGATTTTGACTCGAGGATATTTCCGTAAGTGTGCAGAGTACGAATTTAGATCTGCTTGAAGAGTTATACAGGATTCACCGACAAGAATCTTGTATCTCGTCATTTCGGACATAATATGAGCTTTCTAATTTGATTAAGCTATATAAGTTCCTAGACTGAAAGGAATTTCCATGGAGTCGAGCGTCTGAATCGAGTTAGACCAAGAAAGTTATCAGTCATCTAAAGTTGGAGGCTTCACATGAACAGTAACCTACGCAACAGCGTGGAACCTACGTAATTGCGTGCCCGAGGCACCTTTAGAGCTCCTATGATGCTGGTTTTCAGCAGAAGCTCATCTGAACCTTCTTTCAATCGTAAACAAACCGGTCCTAATTGAGACCACTAAATCGACATAAACGTAGCCTGAAACCGTCCCGAACTAAACTGAAAATCAACCTGAAACAACGCCCCGGACATCATAGCGAGAAGAACCGGGAAAAAACCAGGTGCACCTTCATTTTGGTGCTTTCGAGAGCACCGTCGAGCAGCCACAGGGCTCGGCCGAGACAAAGCGACTCCTATGGAAATTAAACACGAGTGGGAAGGTTCCTACCTCTTGGAGGCCCAGCGAAGTTTTCAAAGACTACAGCTCGAAACCCATTTGCATCCTGAACTTTGTTTTCGGATCTCGACAAAACTCGATTTTGGTGTCCATGCGTTGCCCTCGCTGAGTACTCCGACTTTAAACTTTGGCCCATCGAAAGACGACTACCCGATCTCCGTAGATCATACAGAGAAGGAAGAGATTTTTTTTCCTCTCTCTCTCCTCTTCTCCTCCCACTCAACCGATTCCATCCCCAAAATGGGCTTTTCTCTCTTTTTGTCTTAACTTAGCTCAAGTTAAGTTGGATAAGTGGCTCTCGTAGAGGCGCCAGTCATGATCCTCGCTCAGGATCAGTTTTTTACCCACTAAAACAATTCTTTTTCATCTGGTTCAAGTTGATTTATTTTAAATGAACTGGCAGATTAGCTACAACTCACGAGACTCTCTTGAGAGCCTCGTCCACAGGTCAGCAGAATAATCATCCACCCGAAGAAATCACGAAATCCCAGGTATCTCGGAATTAAGTGAAATCTTTTGGGTAGCTGATTTCATGAGACAAATCAGCGGTGAAATCTGTTTTGTCATCGAGATACCAGAAAATTTTCAGCTTCACTGAAGCATTCACGGCAATTTTTATTTTGCCATTTTTAAGAAAAGGTAAATTTTCCAGGTTTTCAAATAAGTTCAAACTTTACTTTGTCATGTGGCACTTGTCCCACATCAATAACAAAGTATTTGTCCATATATGTTTAGTAAATAGATATAACACTTGTCCATATAGGAATAGTGATAGAGGTACCATTTTTTTTTTTTTTTTTATTGCTTGTAAAGCCAGTACTTCTTGTAATTAGTTTGATAGTTTGTTTTTAGTCTCAACTTTCTATAAATGAAGACATAGGAATGTAAAAGGCATGAGAGAAATAGAGAGAGAATTTCATACGAGTTTTCAACTTGTGCAACTTGTAGTTCCAATCTTGTACAGTTTTTGAAGAAATGAAAGTAAGCTTTTCTTTCACTTATCTTTGTTCTTACTTTGTTCTTAATTTTATTTTTATTTAAGGGGAAAAAGGGGTAAAAGATAAGCCGGGACTTGGATTTGATTTAAATTTTTTTCTATAATTATAATTAATATACTTGGATCCTGTTGTCATCTTTCTTATAGAAAATGAAAATTTTTATAACAATCAATTTTTGAAACCCATGTTTTGAAAGAGGAATTTTAAAACTAGAGTCTTTAGTCTTAACCCATGACCTATTACCTGTTTTAGCCGTAGAAAGGCGTTTAGGGAGACTTTTTCTGGTCTTGGTGGGGGGTTTATCCTTTGACATGAAGTGATGTTTAAGAAAATTTAGAAATAGGTGTAGAAACTTTAAGAAAATTTATGAACCCTCGATTTAAAAAATAAGAAATTAAATATTTTAAGAATAACCATGAAATAAAGTTAGAAACCAACAAAGTAGTTTTAAAGAACATAAAAAACAAGAAGGAAATTGTGATTATGATATAAAAATTTAGAAAAAACCAGAAATACAACAAGAATAATAAACGATTGTAGCTTACAACTTTAGGAATTATGAGAAGAATTTGCAGAAACTTTAAATTTTGGTTGTTAAAATAGCAAACATATAAAAAAGAGCAACTAGTTAAAAGAAGACAAATTTTTGTATAAACAGAATAGAAAAATAAAAAGTTGAACAACAAAACTTAAAGGTTGGACCCTGAAAGCTAGCTATCTTGGATCTGGAGTGGAATTTTCGCTATCATAAGCGAACTTTACGTATGTGCGAAAATCGCATGCGGCTTTGTCCCATTTCATGAATGACGATTACCTGATAACTAAGAGTAAAATAAAAATAAAAGAATCGTCTCACACAAAATATTAAAAAAAATTTGTTTTTTCATTTATTTTATTATTTTTAGTTTTATTCAAAAAAAATTTGTCTCTAAAAAAAAGTTTTTTTTATTATTTTATTTTTTTATTATTAATTATTTTATTTTATTTTTCAAAAAAAAAATTCGCTATTACACAGCGAAAATTTCGCACACATAACGAAAATTTTCTTATCATAGTGCTACCATATGAAATTTAGCTATGGTAAGCGAATTTTCATATGGTAACGAGAATTTTCCTTCGCCCATTGTTTAATATAAGTTTTGTTTATTTCATAGCTTTTCATCAATGAACTTAGTTTAAGCGTTTTGAGTAAGTTAGAAAGCTTAGAGTGTAAAATCCAAATATCCAGAAGAACATTTTTAAATTATTATGAAGATTATAATTTTTTAAAATGCTCAAGCTGGTCACTTTTTCCTCTGCTTTCTTCTCATAACTTGTTTTATTCGAACCCCCAAAGGAATGAATAAGGTATCGATGGAAAGCTATGAAGTCTCCTGTCAGCAGGCACATATCATGAGGAGGTAACCTTCTTTATCTAACTCCAATCAAGACCCATTGCGGACAATGTAACATTTGGTTGGGGGAAAGTTAAGCGAAGGAAAATGGCATTTAGTTTTGTTTTATATTGAAGCCCGAAGCTCATTTTTGTGATGTCCATTGGCTTCTTTGGTTGTCCTTTTGTGAAGGCACATTATACTATACGAAACAATTTTCAAAAATTACTTAATTTTTATTGTATTTTATACCACGTGGTTTGAAAAAAGTGAAACTGTCGATTCTATGAATTATTAGATTGGTTCCATGCTGGTACAGTGGATAATAAGTTGAACTCTTGTTGATTCAGACCTTTTCCTTCCACCTTCAGCTAACCACACACCAAGCACATTAGGTTTCAATGATAGAATTTTGAAAAGCTGTGCAACCTCATTTACTTTGCACAACTACTAGTTTCGTTGACCACCTTTAATAGGTTAAGGACCTGACTGGAGCGAAGGCGATCTGTCTTGAAAAAAAATAAATAAATGAAAAAAAGAAAAAAGAAAAAGAAAAGAAAAAAGAATAAAAATTGCATTTGCCTTGAAACACGAGCGGTCAGGGTATATGGCGAAAGCCTTTAAAGCCGGTGCCCTAAGCGTTCACTAGTTAGGAGTCAGAGCTTAATTGTTCGCTATGGGTGGATGGGTGGAGTTTAGCAAGTTGTAGGTCTTTGGAGTCTCGAAATCATTCGAAGTCATGGTGAAACACAGAAGAGTTCTTGGTCGAAAAGATCCTTATGACTTGGTGCCACTAAAAGCCTTAATTGGTTGAGTCATCGGTAGATCAGTTACATGGACACAGTGAGGTCGATTCTCGATTGCACCACTCTGACACAAAAGAGATTGTGGAATAAAGGGTGGATTACGATCCCATTTAGGTTGGTTAGCATGCTAGGTCGTGGTAGTAGCTAGGTTAGGGGAGGAGTGCGGTTTGTTGAGTTATTGTTGAGAGCTGAGCAATCCCTTAGATTTTTGGTGAAGTTTATGGTTGAGTCTTGAAGAGCTCTTTGATACTCAATTTTGTATGGCATTCATTCTCAAGATAGTTATTGGGCAAGGCTTTGATTCTTACTTAGGGTTAGGCATTACTTATTCACAACCTTTTGGAAATATAATTTTTGAATTGAACATTATTTTGTTATCGTTTTTGTATGCCTCTCTAACTCTTTATTTTCTTCTTGCATTGTTAAGGGGCCCAGCAATGTGTCGGTTAGGGGTGTGATTAGTGCCCCGAGTCTTTATTTTGAGCCACTATTTTTAATGGATTTTGGCGACTTTTTGTGTACTAATTGTTATAATTAACCCGGGTGACATGTTTTGATCCCTGTGTACCCGATCGCGATGCAGGGCTGTTTTATAGTTTTGCGGGGTGGAAGCGAATAGGCGTATCGATCAATCATAGCAACAAAGTTGGAGTAAATTCCATCAATTTCTGTATGCTTTTCTATCAATTTCCGACAAAAGTAGAATGAGAATATCCATGAAGAAATGGAATATGAATCAGAGGAATAGTAAGCGCGGAAGAAATGGAACAGTGATGAACAGTGCAAAATTTTCACTATGTTGGAATTTTCGCTATCATAGCGGAAATTATTGTGCATAGCGAAAATTGAAATTTTCGCTATGACTGAATTTGCTCTATGATAGCGAAATTTCGCTATCATAGCGAATTTTCGCTATGATAGCGAAGATTACTGTGCATAGCGAAAATTTGAATTTTCTGTACGTAATTTTCCGGCCCATGATAGCATAATTTCGGTAACGATGGCAATTTTATATGATGAAAATCATTTATGCATCAGCGAAAATTATGCTCTGCTTTTATCGATGACTCAGTTTTTGTTTTTCTCATTTCTACCCTCACTGTAATTATTCTAGTTTGGTTATTTTGGTATTTCACATGTTTGTAAGGCTATATAAGCCATTGTAACACACTGTTGACCTAAGTTTTTTATTTTGGAAGGAAATATACGGGCCCCTGTTTTTGGCCCTCATTTTCTCTCTTCTCTCTCCTCTTTCTCTCACTTTCTTGGTTGTGAGCACCCTCAGGGATGATGACTTTGGAGGATGAGCCCGGCTCTAAAACCATTCCTCAGCCCAGAGTGGAAGGTTGTTGGGGAGTGGGATCGAAGTGCTAGTGGTTCCCACATTTTTCATGACGGTTTTGACGTTTTGGATTCCTGGGATTTTCCGACTCTAGGTTTAAAAACTTGATGTACTTTCTTTGCCTGATAGCAAGCTTTTAGGGTTCGGTGTATTCTTGGCTTTAGATGCTTGATATCCATTAGTTTCTCTTCTGAGTCAACGAGGTAGGTTGGGGTTATGTTTTCATTTTTTAGCCATCCTCTTTGATCGATACTTGGTAATCTTTGCTTATTATTAGATCCACCGTAGATTCTTACTAGTTTCCTTTACGATCTAACAGGCTGGCCAAGGTGATGGATTTTCATCGAGAACCATAAATGCTAAATAAATGCTTTCTATCAAAAGGAAAATTATTAGGGTTTAGTTTTTAAAGCTAAATGAAGATCCGATTCGGGAGATGACTATATGTCATCCTCCCCAATACGAGGAAATGAACCCGGAGACCTCTCAGTTGCCTTAGGACCTAAAACTAGTAGCCCAATGCTTCAAGAAGTTCTTTTTCTTATTTTTCTTTATTTTATTTTCAGTTTGCAAACCACCAACCCCCTGTTTTTATTACCACCTTAAAATCCAAATTTAATTCACCAATTTTTGAGCTTAACAGTAAATCATTTGTGCAAAGAAAACTCATCCCTGTGTTCGACCCTAGACCGCTATACTGCAGTAGCTTTGCTACGAAAGTAGGAGGAATTTAGGATACAAATTTTGTTGATTTCGGATCACCCTACTGTGGCACGAATCAATAGGTTTACTTGAGCATCAAATTTTTGTGTCGTGGCATACTTTCTCTGTGTTGTAACATAGTCAACTTTAGACTTAGAGATTGCAAGGAAAGTTTCTATCGCGACAATATTTTTGTATGTCGCAACATAGGTTTACTTGAGCATCAAATTTTTGTGTTGCGACATACTTTCTCTGTGTCGTGACATAGTCAACTTTAGACTCAAAGATTGCAAGGAAAGTTTCTATCGCAAAAATATTTCTCATTATCGTGACATAAGTAAACTTGAACATCACATTTGATGTAGCAACAAAGTTTTGATCTATCGCAACAAAGAATTGCCCTACTTACTAATTGTATATTTACCAACATTAATTCCCTTATGTCGTGAACATAATATTGGGAAAAGTGAACAAACCCTAAGTCAATTTTTGTCATGACAATTAATGAAGGCACAACAAACATTTGGCTTATAAATAGAAAATTTTTGAAAACTGAAAGGCCACCTACCTCATGAACCTTCAACCCACTCAACTTTCCTCACCAAATCTCTCTCACTCGCTTTCGAAACCTTAGATTCCAAAAACCTTTCTCTCACAATGTTTGAGCCCGTCAACCCTTGTCTAAACCTTAATGAAATCATGGAAGAATACACAGAAGACGAGCAAGAGGCAGTACAACCGACTCAAGTAGAAGTAGAGTGAGAAGAAGTAAGAGCTAAAGAAATAGTAGAGCCTGAGAAGTCAACTTACGAAACTAGAAAGAGGAAGAGAGGAGCTAAAGAAACTAGTGCTGAGAGAACAGAGGAGAAAGCAAGCGACCGGGTCTCAGAGCAGGCTTATGTCGCTTGGAGGGATAAATTACATCATAGAGACTTCATAGGAGAGAGAGGTTTCAACAAGTTGATTTCTCCCTTCCAAGAAGTCATTGAGAGCAAGGGATGGCATTTTCGTGGATGTGGTGAAGAAGAGTTCTATGCTAACTAGGTGAGAATGAAAGATAAGACAGTCTATGTTAGCGAGCGGATCTCTCCGCCAGAGAGCAATAGACCAAACCTACACCTTCTCATGAGATAAGAATGGGTCAAGTTCAAGAAACCGGTGGGGCGAACCCACTTCCAAGATCAGAGACTTGCTAACAGACGTGGAAGTCAAGTTTTTTTCCGGAATGCCACCAAGGAAAATGGAATGCCACCAGGAAAAACCCACACGAGTCCATCGCCAGAGAAACATTAACTGAACAAGCAAAGGTGTGGTTCTATTTCTCAGGTTCGGGCCATTTTACTCACACTTATGTACAAATTTTCAAGGAGAAGGGAAGTGAGTCATTGTATGATATCCCAAAGGGCTACAAGTTTAGCTAAGATTATTGAAAACTCACTGAAGCACATAAGAAGCAGGATCGATTCCACACCCAACACTTATCAATAGGATTTGCATCCCGGTAGTCAAGGAGATTGATAATAAATGTACTTCAGGACTCACCCTCGACATTAACAGGAATCACAAAGGTCAAGAAATTATGAAAGAGAGGCAAAAGTTGCAAGAGAGGGGGAAGAGTACATTGAAATTAATCAAATGCAACTTGAAAATGAAGCTCCAGAGCAACAACATAAGCAGAGGTGTATTCTATTCTAACCCTCTCCCTGCATGTGACAAGCCTTTATCAAGAGCAAGCTGGAAGCTCAAAGCATCAAAGCAAATAATGTCGACTAGTGGAAATGTTAAGGCAAGAGGCAAGAGACAACATAGATGTTGAGCTAAAAAGAAGATATCGGGACCGGAGGAAGCACTTCAAATGAGAACAAGAACAGTGAGCTTGACGGGGAAATAAGAGCATGAAGGAATGAATGAAGAGCTCACAAGTGGGAGAAAATGCTCTTCATCTCTTACATTAGCTCAGACAGACAGTGAGCTAATAAAAATCATGAAGGAAAGGGAGGATGCCATGGAGAAAAACTTGTTGCAGGAGGCAGATGCTTTTGGGTATCTATACAAGGAACATCAAGAGGAAATAAAACTTCTGATATAGAGAAAAGGGACAAGGAATTGTAGTGCACCCTAGACTATAGGGAAAATAACAACCTGTTCAAAATGTACTTTGCCCAAAGTGAGTTTGAGGTAACCCTGAACTCTATTGAGCAGAGACAAAATGATCTTATCAAACAAATGGCCCTATCCATGGAGTGGTCTGCACTCAACAGAAGTGAAGAGGGTGGTAGGTCCAAGTAGCCATAAGTCCAGATTCCTGAGTTTTCACCTTCTCATAAGAAGATACAAGTTTGAACTTAGTCAACTCCACACTATTCCCATAGGTGCTGAAAAAGAAAAGAAATGTAGCTCACCTCGCTCTCTTCCTTCCCATCTTCCTCTCAGACCTAATCTCTACTTGAAAATTTTAATAAAAAAATCCATTTTCAGAAATTGGTGTTCACTCTCATTTTGAATTTCTTGTGTGTGTCTTATTTGTATTTTCTTTCTTTTACTTTAAATAATTGAAATTTGATGACTTTCAATGGATGGTTTTATTAAATAATGGAGAAACCATATTTCCTAGGTTGAAATACTTGATTGTTGTGCAGTGTTTGGTAGAATTGAATAGACTATGGAATTGAAATGTTGCTATGTTAACTTCATCTGAATTGAATGGTTAATTTTAATGAGCTGTTAACTTATAAAAAAAGCATAGCAACATATCCAGGAACCAAACAAAAATTGGATAGATGAATTGGGGTAGGAATAAATGAAATGGAAAGTTGCAAGGATATTGTGAGACTCCGGATAAAGTAAAATGAAAGACACGGGTTGCAAACCTAGGAATTTCTCTAGATCTCGGATGATGACGCGGGACATACCGTTGAGTTCGTCTCGCAAAATCTAAGTACATATTGGAATTTCGTCGAATTCCGAGAAGGTCAAAATTGCACATATTTCGAGACAAACGGATAAATGAGAGGGTGACACGTGGCATGAAGATGCATGCCATGTGGCACCTGAGGAGAGGACACTTTGGCACTGGGGCGAAGCCAAGGTCATAATTTCATCCTCGCATGAGGATAGCAGGAAAGTGGCATGAATCATAAATGGAATGCTATGGGTCATGAGGAGAAAGAAGAGGTGTTCTACACCTGTGCATAAGCATTCCACCCAAAGCACTGTCTGGGGAAGAGAGAGAAAGGGGAAAAGAAAAGATGAGAAGAAAAGAGAAAAAGAAAAAGAAAGAAAGAAGAAAGACAATGGAAAGGAAAGAGAACCAAGAATGAACTTGATTCAGACTTCAGATAGAAATTCTTCCTACTATGGTTAGTCTTTGTTTAAGAGCCATGAATGGTCATGATCTCGCTTAGCCCAAGTAGCTGGCTGGTTTTAAAAGAATAATTTGGATGGAAATTAAGGTCGTCAGACCTGCCGGTCCGTAGTTTCGAATCAATACTAAAATCGTAGTTTGGGATCCGAAAGGTGATGATCTTGCTGTGTACTGCATGTCAAGCTCTCGAGTTTGAGATTGAAATCAGCTTTATGTATATTGCTGTTTGAATAATACGCAAATTGTGTGGAGAAAATAATGTTAATATATGCATGTTTCGCGCGAGAGCAATAACATGATGCTGGATATGAAGCATATTATGAGTGTTGTACGGTTTCCATCATGTATGTGGCGAGATATTATGCAAGACATTATTATTGCATGTGCACGAGGTCATCGTGTGAATCGTGAGTGAGCATGAATAAATGGGTGACCTGAGGTTTTCTAGTAACAAAGGATTCGCAGGGTTGTCCAATAAATTATATCGGGGCGCTGTCCAATGAACTCCCCATCGTAGGGTTGTCCCCACAAGTGGGTTCCCAGATGGTCCAATGGTCTCGGGACACTCGCAGTTGTCCTAAGGTTTACTACTTTGGAGGGTCGGGCTCCAAACCGTGGTAAAAATATTCAAAGGGTCAGTTCGATATCGTAGGTTGTTCATAATACCAAAACAAAAAACTTTGCTTTGAAAACTAGTTTTCATACATGGAAATTGTATGGCTGAGAAAGTCGTTGAGGATCGGGCATATTATAGACATTCATATAGAGATATGCATATTTTATATGAATGTGTGGAATGATTTTATGGATTATGTTACCGTATGTGCACTTAGGTGGGGAGTAGCCCTGTATGTGAGACTTTCTCTAATGGGTATAGCTCACCTTGCTGTGGAATTTTTCAAATGACAAAAGAGAAGGCACTTCATGAGGTCTTAGTTGAGAGGAAGATTTAAGATGGCCTATCGTGTTCTTTTGTAAAATTTATGGGTAGATAACCTAGTTTTTGTTTAAACTGAATTGTTAGTCGCACTTTGTACTTGTGATGTAACAAATTGTAATTAAACTCCAGACTACATGTTAATACAATTTGGTAAGGGCTTCCTGCCCTGCTTTAGGGGATGTTTGATTAAGCATCTCAACCACTAGGAAGTCGCCCGTTTCGATCCTATGTATTAAATTAACTTTAAGATTGATTTTGTTGAAGCATAGAACTTGGGCTCCAAGCCTTCCATATTGTAGCCCCATCAAGAAGCTGATGTAGGCTTTCAATCACCAATCACTTCATGTTCCAAGTTATGGCCTTTACCTGAAGGGTCCGAGAGGATGAGTCAGGGTCAGCACTTCAAATGAATCATCTTCTCAGCAGAGCGCTTAAGCTCTCCTCGATGACCGACCAAGCGAGAGCTGAGCTGACTTTCGTCAACCCAGCTCACTGATGATCACCTCTTGCAGTAGCCGAGTCGACTCTTGTCTTCAGCTGAGCCTCCTGACAGAGTCGACTCTCTTGCAGAAATGAGCCGAGCTCTTCCTGATGAGCGACCTCAAGGAGAGCCGAGTCGACCCCTACAGAATTGAGCCACCCTCACCTGAGCCGAAATGACCTCTCAGCGTGTCGACCTCTTCAGAGCCGAGCCGACCCTCTCAAGAGAATGAGCCGACCTCCTCGGGCGTGAGTCGAAGCATCTTCTTGCGCAGAGCCTAAGCTCCTCCGGCCTGAGTTCAAGAGATGAGCCGTGGATGGATGAGCCGCAGTGATGAGCCATAAAATGCAGTCATCGTGATGAGCTGTGTGAGGCCTGTTTCCACCTCCTTCGTCGGGCCCTTCCCGCCAGTTCAGCAGTGGAACGAAATGGGTCAAAGCAACTTCTACCCACCATAACTTTCGTCCGGTTTGTCGTTTCAGATGTCTCTTAGACTCTATGAAAGATCCTTTCGAGTCTAGAATCTGACCACATGCCTGAGATGGCATTTGCGCCTCAAATATAGCCGAGCTGACCTTTTCTCGCCGGATTTATTCTTCGGGTCGAGCCTAATTCTGTCTAGGGAATGAGCTCTGCTAGCCGCCAACTTTGATGACCATAACTTCTCGCCCAAAGTCCGCTTGCGGCGTTTCAGACTCTATGAAAGCTATCTAAGTATAGAATTCAACCATATGCCTGTGGATGGTATTTGTTCCCACATAGTTTCTGAAAAGACTATCGCACTAAGTGCACGACCATCGGAATCTTGAAACGAGAGACCCGCTATGTGTCATTGCTTGATAATTGAAAGACACGGATGAAAAGTGGATCATGCTGCCATATAGTTTTAATGAAATTCTACCTATGGAAAAAAAAAGACCGATTTCGGGGCAATCGCTAAACTTGGTATCAGAGCTCATGTTTGTAACACCAGTGCTGAACGCTAATACTAATAATAAATAACATGAAATATCAGAAACAGTACACGACAATTCTCACAATGTATATGTCAGATCATGCATCCATTGTGCATTCGATGAACTATTGTCAGATAATATTATGCTATATATATTATGTAAATTATATGCTCAGAATAGTATAGGAAGTATTGAACACTATAGTGAGGCTAAACCCTTTAGGGTTCTGAAAAAAATAGATCAATAAATAAATAAATTGTTGTTTGATATATGTAGATGGCAAGTCAAGGAGGGGGACGCAGGGGTCGCCCACGAGGCACACCACCTTTTTTTTATCAGATATCTTTATAGAGGCTATGGTAGCCGCAGTCGCCGCCATTGCACAGCCAGGCATTGGGGACGGAGGACCTAATAACCTCCCAGAGGTTTATGCACATCATCCTCCAACATTTAGGGGTAGAGGGGGACTCAAGGATAGTGGGACCATTGGTCTTAAGGAAGTTGGAGAGAGTTTTGGAGGCTATGGAGATTACCTTTGACGTTACAAAGATCATAGTAGCTATTTTCCACCATAGCGAGTCCTGTATGGTGGATCAAGCAAAGCCTCAAGAAATTGGAGGCAACGATAATGGGAGGAGTTTAGAGAGCTCTTCATGGCAAGTTTTTTCTCGCATCTTCTAGACATACAAAGCCCGAGAGTTCCTTGAGTTGAAACAGGGACTGATAACAGACTCGAGCACGTACTAAGTTTACGAGTTAGCACGTTTCTCGGACGATTATGTGGCCTCGTATACGGCTAAGGTGAGAAAGTCTGCTGATGGTCTAAGTCATTCATCCGAGGTAAGATCAGGGACCCTCCGCAAGACATGGATTCTATGGTCGATGTTTTGGCCACAGAGAGAGAAATAGATGATGCCCACATTCGAGATACAGTCGGGTGATAAGGAAGGAGGGTCAGCCTTCTTTGAGCTCGGGAAAGAAGAAAAGGACTTCTGTTCCACGAGGGTTTTCGTGATGTGGCCACGGCTTCTGTGGCCAAAGACAGATCAAAGACTCTAGTCACTACACCGGCGACATGTTATCACTACACACCGACATATGAGACGGGATTGCCCATAGAGGCAAGGATCCAGAGTTAGGGGACACATTCAGACATAGTATGTTTCTTCTTACCCTAGCATGGGCCAGGGGAATAGATAGCAGTCCCATGGTGCGACAAGGGCACCGGTTATTTCGCAGATAGGCCAGAGAGGCCAGAGCATGGGTCGAGGTCGAGGGCAGGGACCACAGGCCAAAACTTTGGGGACCCAAGAGCGTGTTTATTAATTCAGCATCACGTATATAGAGCCCACAAACTATTTACTATATTGTATGTTTCCTTGTTCTCGCCTATGGGCAGAGAGCATTGTTTGATTCCGTGCATCTCATTCATTTATTGTTGCATCTTGTGCATCGTTCGAAATAAAGGTCGAACTGAAAGTTCGCAAGATGTGAATTCTCTCAGGAATTAGGTGAGGATTGATCAGATATGTTCTGGATTATGAGTTAGAGATCTCCGGGATTCTACCACGGATCTTCTCAAGTTATGGACATCAAACTTCTTGATGTCATTCTGGTATTGATTGGTCGACAGAGACACCGTCGCTACACATCAGATCGTATGAGGGTTGACTACCACACATACGATGAGATCTTTGATTATCTTTCTGCAGATAAGCATGATGCTTTTACCTGATGCTGTATGACTCTAGGTGGCACGGATACTGATAGGTTAGCTAGTGTTTTTACCTTAGGAGTGACGAGGCAGTGGATAGGTCATTCACTTTCTAGGAAAATAGTCATGGATTGTTTTTTCCAAACTGAGTTATCGGGATTACCTCCCCAAAGGATGTAGACTTGGTCACAATGATTGATATTCTGCATGCACATTTCACAATTCATGATAGATGCTTCAGAATTATTGGTATGGAACCACTACGTCCAGACATATGGACAATTTTGACAAGGGTTTCATTAGATCGAGCACTTCACCTCGCGCTCCGCTCGCTTCACAAGAAAGGATAAGACCCTTCGATCGTGCATTGACTACCACGCTTGAACAGTAGTGATTTATCAAGAATCGGTATCCTTTACCAAGTATTGATGATTTATTTGATCAGTTGAGAGGCAGGTACTCTAAGATAGATCTCCACTGCAACATCACTGAGAGTTGTGGAGACAAATATCCCTAAGATGTTGTTCGAACGCGGCATGGGCATTTCAGTTCACAAGGATGCCTCTTCTGGGATTGACTTGCACGCACTCTGCAAGATTCATGGATCTCATGCATAGGGTCTTCCACCCTTACGTAGATCGGTTTGTGGTAGTTTTCGTGGATAATATCTTGATCTACTCCGAGACAGAGGAGGATCATGAGGATCACTTGAGGGTCGTTCTCCAGACCCTGAGAGACCATCAGTTGTATGTCAAATTCAGCAAGTGTGAATTTTGGCCATCGAGGTGATTGACACGTCATGTTTGCTTCGTGTGTCAGACCCCGAAGGTTAAGGTTGTTATGAGTCGAGAAATGGTCACTCGAGATACGCATTTAGATTGAAGGATATTGACAGAGGTTTATTGAGGATTTCTCCCAGCTAGCAGCACTTATGACTAAGCTAGACCCGGAAGGAGGTCAAGTTTGAGTGGAATGGACTTGGTGAGAGGGCATTCCAAGAATTGAACGGAGGCTTACTTTACCCTATTCGTAGTCCCTGAAAGGGGATGAGTAATCGCAGCATCGTGATGCTTCAGCTACTGGACCTAGATGTGTTTTGATGTACCCGATGGGAAGTGGCTTATGGTTCTGATGCTTGAAGAATCACGAGCGGAATTACCTCCCACATGACATGGAGTCACGCCACTGCCTTCGCCTTAAAGACTGGGCGCCACTACTTATACGGCAGGAGTTTGAGGTGTACCACCACAAAATCAAGTATATTTTCACACAATGAGACCTCATTATGAGGCAACGCGATATGGATGTGGAGTTCCCAGAGGATTACATCATCAATACCATCCCGGTAAGGCAAATGTGGTCGATGCACTCAATAAGTCACTGTGAGCATTGGCCAGTATAGCTTCCCGAGAGTTATGATTCGAGACTCACGCCAGCCATAAAGACAGCGTGCCTGTGGTGTTATGGGAATTTTAAGGCTACGCTCCTAATGAGCAGTGGTGATTCAGTCTCGTGGATAGGGACACAGGTAGTGTCCATCGTGTGACCTAGCAGTATCGCATGGGGCGATGAAGGTTGGGCTATCCACACTGATGGCGCTTATTGGTGTACTGGGCTAGGTTCCCCAGCTTGATAGAGTTGAGAGAGGATATCCTGGGAGTTCCATCAAGCCTCGTTTTCATAGCGCTCATCCGTGTGGCACCAAGATGTATCGAGATCTTCGCCACAAGATTATTGTGAAAGGGATGAAGAGACATCGCCGTGGATTTTGTCTAACGTGTCTCATGTCAACAAGTAAAGGCTCTAGCACCAGAGGTCACTAGGCTACCCGCCATTGGAAGTAAAGTGAGTGGAAGTGGGAGCATGTCACGATGGATTTCATGGACTCACTCTTACCATGAACATCGCTACAGACATGATGGGTCAGGTCATAGTAGACCTGTTTCACTGTTTGCAATGATTTCTAAATGTTATTTGATGATCTTTACACTTGAGACCCCGTCAGATATTATTTCAGAGGATTGTTAGGACATGGGAGTAATTATATCCATCAGATTCCGATATAGATCCTTGTGTTCACAGACACTTTTGGAAGAGTTTCGTATACAGGCAAATACAATACATGATGAGAGACCGTTTTCATCCATGCATGTGATGGTCATCGAGGATTATACAAGTTTTAGAGGACATGTCATGAGCATGCATCCTAGATTTCAAGGGTAGCTAGAAGAGCTACTGCCTCTGGTGGAATTCCCGCCTACAACAACAGCTTATCGCAAGCATGGCCAGATGGCACCCATGAGGCCTTATATGGGAGGCCATGTCGACCTCCAATTTGCTGGATGCAGGTGGGAGAGAGCCCACCATGGTCCCCGACTGATTCGAGACACCACCGAGCAAGTAGGTCTGATACGGAAACGCCTTCTCACAACTCAGAGCCGACAGAAGAGTTACGCCGATAAGTGGCGACGACCTCTAGAATTTGAGACGGGTGATCATGTCTTCTTAAAGGTGATGCCTAAGAGAGGAGTGGTCATATTTGGCAAACGGGGGAAACTATCGCCGAGGTTTATTGGGCCCTTCGAGGTACTCGAGAGGGTGGGGTGGCCAACATCGATTAGCACACGCGAACACTGCTCGGCGGAGGCCATGCCCCTATGCCCGGAAGTACACCTGCATCCAACTCATGTAGTGGACTCGCAGCTTGTTATTGATGCAGATGGGACCTTCAGGAGGGACTCCGTGCGTGGCTATGGATAGCCGAAGAGGTTTTACGACACAAGACCCGCGAGGCTATACAAAGTGTCAGGGCAAATACAGAGGAGGAGGAGGCAACATGGGAACGTGAGGACACAATGCGTACCATATATCCTTTCCTCTTTGAGGACGGAGGTACATGGTTTAGTCATTTGGCATTTAAATGACTATTACATATGCATGAGATTATATGTATATGTGTGTGTGAATTTAAGGACGAAATTCTTTTAAGGGGGGAAGGATGTGAGACCTCGGATAAAATAAAATGATAGACACTGGTTGCAAACCTGGGAATTTCTCTAGATCTCGGATGATCACTTATGGACACCCGCTTGAGTTCTGCCTCTCTCAAATTCTATACATAGTCGACTCACGACCCGAGAAGGCCTGAATTACACGCATTCGAGACAACTGATAGAATGAGAGGGTGACACGTGGCATATGGCGCCATGGCACCCGGAGGAGAGGACACTTGGCACTTGGTGGAAGCCATGTCACACTTCTATCTTGCATAAGAGGATGGTGGTGAGCAAGAAGAATGACATGTGGAATGCTATGTGTCATGAGGAGAGAAAGAAGAGGTGTTCTACACCTAGATAAGTATTCTCCACCTAAAGCAATTTGTTCGAGGGGAAGAGGAGAGAAAAAGGGAAAAAGAAAAGAGGAGAAGAAAAGATAAAAAGAAAAAAAAAAAGAAAGAAGAAAGACAACGGAAATGAAAGAGAACCAGTAGTGAACGAATCTGCACTTCGAGAGGTAGGGGTTCTCTCCTACTATGGTTAGTCTTTGTTTAAGAGCTATGAAATGGTCACTTACCACCTCAAGTAAATGGTCGGTTTGAAGAATAATTCTCATGGAAATTGCTGTTGGTTGGGACCGTTTGGTCCTGTAGATTGTTGTTGGTTGGAAGCGGGTTCATTGATGTTATAATTCAAACTAAGTTCGTTATCTGTCGTTTCGGATCTGTGAGATGATCTTATAGTTATTACTCCTGTGCTAACTCAGTTCCACGTTCAATCAGTTGTATTAACGTTTTGAATAACTGTGCGGTTGGCCGGCGAGAAAATAATAATATATATGTAACGTTTATTTCTATTAACGCCGGATTATAATCTTGACGCTAATTGTGGTGTTTGTGTGTTCTCTTATCTCTTACTACTAGGAATGCCCAGCATCGGTGGCAGTTTATCAACATATTTTTAGGTTCATTCCCGTGATCAGTTGAGTGCGCGATGCATTCATGGTGTCATCGGAGTTCATCGCAGTGGTGAAAGGTTTATGTCAGGCTATCTCTTCGGAAGGTTTGTCATTCGGAACTCTTTGGAAGTTCTTATCAATCTGAGGTTTGGCTGGGGATGGATCTGGATGGTTGCATTGTGTGTGGGAGGTTATTGGGAGAAAATTATACGTCTCAGATTTATTTAATGGACCATCACTTCTTTGTGTTTCATATGGAGGATTTGTGTTGGAAGTGGTGAATTGAGGATGATGGACAGTTTATGATGGGGATGTGTGTTTTGGTGGATGACCAGACTGAATTCTCTATTCCATACTTTGCTTGAGTGGGAGTAGCCCTTCTAGGAGACTTTCTCTCTTGAGCATAGCTCACCCCGTTGTGGAAAATATTTTTCGGGTCTGGGAGGTACACGAAGAAGGCACTTCATGAGGTCTTAGTTGAGAGGAGATCTAAGATGGCTGTCGTGTTCTTTTGTAAAATTTATGGGTAGAAAACCAGTTTTGTTTAAAATTGAGTATTGTAAGAATTTTTGTACTTATGATGTAAATAAATTGTAATTAAACTCAGTTATATGTTTAATACAATTTGGTAAGAGTACAATGTCTTTGAGGGGATGTTTGATTCTTGTCCCGAACCATAGAAGTCGCTCTGTTTCGATCCTATGTATTAGCCGAACTTTAAGATTGATTTTGTTGGGAAATAAAGGGAATTTGGCCTGTTCCTTACACAGTATATTAATAGCCCATCCAGTAATCTTGATGTAGGCTTCCGAATCACCCAAATCGAACCTCTGGCCCAAGTTATGAACTTTTTACTCGGAAGGTGCGAGAGGGATGGTACGTGGCCAGGAAGGCTCTTACGTAGAAATGACCTCTTTGGGGCGGTGAGCTCTCTGGATGACACGACCTCTTGTCTGGGTACGAGGCGACCCTCTTTGGTAAGAGATGAGCTCTCCTGGATGAGTTGACCTCTCTTGGATGAGCTGACCTCTTGCACAGAGCTAAGCTGACCTCTTTGGTCGGAGGCGAGGCTCTCTGGATGAGGCCGACCTCTTGCGTAATTTGAGATCGGAAGGGTCACGGGAGGATGAGGCTGTGAGGTCGAGACTCTTTTGACGAGGCCGAGCCTCACTGGGCGGGCGAGCTCCTCTGAATGACGACCTTTTAGGCGGGCGGGGCGGGAGGCCTCTTTGGTAGAGATGGGCTCTCTGGATGGGGTCGACCTCTCTTGGATGAGGCGGCCTCTTGCCTGAAAGTGGTGACCTCTTTGGTCGGTGAGCTCTCTGGATGAAATTTGACCTCTTTAGTCGGAGCTGAGCTCTCTTGGATGAGCGACCTCTTTGAAGCGAGGTGACTGACCTCTTTGGGCTGGCGCTGACCTCTTTGGGGGTGGCGAGGCCGACCTCTTGGGGCGGCCCAGGTTGACCTCTTCTTGGCAGGCGGCTCTTGTGGGGCTCGGCGGGGGATGAGTGTGGATGGGTGGGCTGTTAGAGATGGAGGCTGTGTGGCCCAGGAAGCTCGCGGGATGAAATTTGTGTATGGCTGAGCTCAATAGGGATGAGCTGTGTGAGGCCGAGCTGACCTCCTTTGGCTGGGCTCTTCTGGTCGAGCTCAGCAGGGAATGAACTCGGTTGTGCCAACTTCAAATGACCATAACTTTCGTCCAAAGTCAGCTTCGGGTGTTCTTAGATACATGGAAAGCTCCTTGAGTCTAGAATCGACCACATGTCTGTGGATGGAATTTGGTGCTCAAATATAGTCAGGCAACCTCATAATGGTTGGCCTCCTTGTGTAGGCCTCATCTAGGGAATGAGCTGCGGCACCAACCGGATGTCCTGCTTCCTAGTCGAAGTCGGGTTTTGTGCGTTCTTGGACTCTATGGAAATCTATCTGAGTCTAGAATCTAACCATATGTCTGTGGATGGAATTTGGTGCCCACATAGTTTCTTAAAATTTGATCATTGCACTAAGTGCACTAATTACTGGAATCTTGAATGAGAGGGACTGTTATGTGTCATTGCTTGATAATTGAGTGACATGTGAATATGCGTGAATAAGGATATTATATATCTTGTTAAAAGTTACCTGTGGAAAAAAAAAAAAAGACCCCCGGGATTTGGGGTGTCACAAATATTCATAAATGTGTTGAACTTCAAGAATACGAAAGGTTTTAACAAATTGATTTAACAAATATGACCTGTGATTTTGTTTTGTAAACAGTTTAGTTATTTAAGAATCCTGATAAACACTGCACATGGTCAAAAGTATCTCTGAAACAAATTGTGCTCGGGTTAGAGACATCTTAAGTCATAACAGTTAAATCTCAAATGTCCTAGAACTTGTTAGATTATTAGTCAAGGCGTAATCCTAGGCAATACCACTAACAAGAAATGATATAGGCCATTCTTGGAAGTTTGAGCCTTTTAAAACCTACCCTTATGATATGCATAAGCATACACGTTAGTTCCCTATTTGAGCCAATAGCCAATTTTATCATCAACCAACAAATGGAAAGCCTAAATCCTTCCTTAAACATGATCCTACAGTAAAGAACCCTTATTTTCCCAGATTATATGACACATACAGAAATGAGAAAAGAAGACAAATTTGGGGGAATATTATTTAAAGCTATGGAGAAGGATGAAAAGGGTTGAGAAAGAAAAATTCATTGAGATGAGAAGATATGAAGAGAATTAAGAAAAGAAGTTGTATAATGTGAAACATCAAGGAGGAATGAGGTTGGTCTTGTAGCCTTCCTCCCTTGAACAATTAAGTTCTTAGGGGTGTTCAACACCTAGTACCCTAATGCCAACTGGAATGGGAATTACTCACCCAAAGTTCATTAAGGGAGGTATAAAGCTTAAAAAGACAAAACATTGCACCATTCCAGTCCTCTTGAAAAAAGATGAAGAGTGAAAAAGCTTCTAAGATAAGGAAGAGAAGTTATAGTCTGATTGTGGTGAATGAAAAGAAAAATACCAAAATATAGAGTATGCAGAAAGATGCATAAAACCAGATGAGGAGTTTAGAAGCTTGATATCAATGATGCATAATGAAGGCAAGAGTGCTAAGATGTCAGTGATATCTAGGTAAAATTTGAGCCTAAATTGTCAAATTATCCACTCAATTACCCAAGCCACACATTACAAGCCTAAAAGACCTATTTCATCCTAAAGGTGGTGATATGCTTACATTAGTGGAGATTAATATGACAAACAAGTATATGGGACTTAAAGAATGAGGGAGAAGTGTGCAAACTGAGTATTATCCCTAAAGTTTGATTAATCTGCCAAGGAAAAAGAGAGAAGACCCTCACACACTCACAATTCAGGTTGAATAATTGAATTGTTACATTATAAGAATTATTTGGCTTAGTAGTGAACTTCAGTGAAAAATCTTCCTGATTCTAGGTTGGAAACATGTTTAGAGATAACTTTACAACTGATTTATATTCCCTACCAAATTATGGATTCTACCATAAAAATGTCCTTAAAAATTAAAGCTAAATTGTTTGATGACAAACAAAATTTCCTTTTCTTTTCTTAGGGAAAGCAAAATTTTACATTTGGGGGAATTTTTAAGACTATGATTCTCATGCATTGTAGAGACTTTCATCCTCCCCCTGTTTGAAGACTATGATTTCTCCTCTTCTTTCAGAAGTTAGGGCTGGGGGGAAAAATCTGCTCGTATAGGCCTCCACCAACTCTTCCCAATTTGTCACTGATCCAACAAGCAATGACTCAAACCAAGTTGCTACCACATCTCTTAGTGAAAAGGGAAAGAGCTGCAGCTTGATCACTTCTAGTCTCACTCTATTCAGCTTAATTGTGTTAGCCATTCTCATAAATCTTTCCATATATTCATTGGGGTCTTCATTGGGATGCCCAGTGAACTGATGTTGTTATACCATTGTGATCAAAGCTAGCTTGAGTTAAAAATTGTTGGCTTCTATGGTAAGCTATCTCACAGCAGAATACTCATCTTGAATAACAGGCCTCTAAAAGTCCTCCATCGTCATCTGCCTTTGAGGTCTTTCTATTTCTACTTCCTCTAGAATAGGTTGCAGTCTTTCTCTTTGATTTTCCATACTTGTAGATTCAACACAAGTAACCTTCCTCAAATTCCTCAGTGTTCTCTCAATTTACTATCCAAGGCGATGAATGCCTTTAGTTTTAATGCATTTAAAATCTTCCTGAAATAAAAACACACTAAGATCAAATTAAATCTGTGGGAAACAATTATATCCATTAAGCTCATAGAAGATTTTTAATAGCTTACTCAGCTACTGCTATTAAACTATTTTTGTGATTTTCTTTTTATTATTTTTTGATAAAATAAAGAAAAATGTCCAAATTAGTAATTCTCTCTTTCATTAGAATATTGATCTTTAAATTCATCAATCATTCCCCGGCAACGGCACCAAAAACTTGTTGTAGACCATATTATATATACAAATTTATGACACTGTTACCAAATGATTATTATCTAATCCGTGCAGCACCAACTTGTTGACGATATCGACCGCGGCTACGAAGACTAACTAAAATCCCGGCAAGCTGCCACGAAAACTTGTTTGACTAATTTTTGTGTAGAATATGTGTTTTTCCTTTTTGAAAAATGGATTGATTAAAATTTGTGTTTAGATGCGAATCACTACAAGTGCCTGGTCGTCTGATAATAAAGTGGATTTTAAGTGGGAATGTCGTTCCCCCTGAGGATTGATGATAAATCAAAAGACCAACTACCGCAATTACTCAAGATCCTTACTATTTGAACTCCATTGTTAAAATGATGAGAGAACTAATAAAATAATAATGAAGTAATTTCACTAGTGTACATAAAAAAAATATTAATAAGAGTGGATTTGCTTGAGAGTTCAGCGGTAGTTAATACAGGAAATAGACGTGAATGATTGTCAATTTACGCATCATTTTAGTCATAGTTAAATATAGTTGGAAGCTAAACTTGTCAAAAGATGCATTATTGGTATAGTTTGGATTTCTCCTTAATACATACCTTTCCGCAATTAGAGATTCATGTTCATTTTTTACTCATGGATCTAATCAGTTACTTGTAAGATATATTCCTCTTTCTAAGATTTGTGTATTTTTCCTTTTCAGTACTTCACACCCAAATCTTAGGACTCAAGAATTATTGCCCCTATAGACAGGATATTTGCAAGCCTTCTCCAATTTAACTGGAACCTCATCCTTCAATTCTAATGAAATTCTCCATATCCTTGATTAGATCTATGCTAACACGGGATCATAATCATTTCTTCAAAAAGAGGAGAAACCTCTGAGAAATTAAACTAATATTTCCTCCAACTGACCTCACACAATGAGTAAGTTAGTGATCTATCTAAGTAATCTTTCAGAGTTCATTAGTTTCGAAGTATTAGTCTACCATACCCATAAGGAATTGCTCCGTACCCTCAAGATACTCCATCTCTGTGGCACGCAGAGGGCCTCTTGGAAATCAGAGTAAGATATAGTCCTTTGTTTTTAGGTACACGATACTAGTACTTTAATAGTTAAGTTCAAGAATAATACCAATCAAATAAATTCAAGATTTCCAACTAAGGCATTCTTCCACTTTGTGAAAAAAATAATGATCACTATCAACCCATTCCTAGAGGGAGCTCAATCTTTCAAAACTGGTTCACACATATAAGTGACTAACTAGTAAGGAAAATTCATTGTAATTGTGAAAGAACTAAAATAAATGAAGTCCAGAATTTTTCAAAAATCCATTTAAAACATACTTGAGTAGTGAAGATAAATTTTCACAAATAAATTCTGCAGCGCACATCAGTTCATTACTCAACTCTAGAAATTAAACAGAAAATTAACTAAAAGCTATCTTTAAAACATGATCTACTAAAGGAAATAAAGATAAAAATAAAAGAAAAATAATATACAAAAGAGTCTTCATGCCCAAAGTCCACGGATTTGTGGAAGTTGTGCACGATTACTTACTAGATAAATCTATTTATAGAGCTTTAAATAATAGGCCACACTTTAAGGCACAAATTGTAGATCCTAAAATTTCTAGCCCAAAACGGTCGCTTTGTCACGATAAAGAAAGTTATGTCGCGACATGATTCTTATCTTTGTTGCTCAGCTAATGTCGTGGCCTGCAGTTTCCTGTCGTGACGTATTTTCATGCTATCTTCTTTGATTTTGTCGCGACATAGTTCTATTAATGTTATCTGTTTTATGTCGCGACATAGTTGTCTTTTGTCTTGACAAAAATTTCCTCCTTCAGCTCTTCAACTTTGTTGCAATAGTCTCTGCTATGTTGCGAGATTCTTTCTATTGTTATTCTCAATTTATGTCGCAACAAACTTTTCTTTGTCGTGACAGTGTTTCTCTCAGTAGCATGGATTTGTTTTCGTGATAGACTTTTTCTTTGTCGCGATAATTTTGTGTTGCATTGTATTGTTGAGACTAAACTCTATGTCACGACAAACTCTTTCTATGTCGCGACGGAGTCTTCTTTACTCCTTGTCGCTGGCTAAACTTTTTGTTGCAACATTAAATCCCTTGTCGCGACAAACTTGCCTTGGCTCCTCCCACTTATCTTTCATTTTCTGTCGTGACAGAAAAAATCTTTGTCATGACGAAATCTCGACTCTGCGGCGCATTATCCACGCGACATAATTTTAAGATTGTCATGACAAAAGTATGCGCCAACTGGTTCATTATTATGTCGTAGTATCGGTTTTACGTAGCGTAGCAATCTTCTTGTGATTCTCCTCACTTTCTGTCGCGACAATAGTCATCTTTGTCGCAACAACATACACCTCAACCTCAAGTTTTCTCTGTCGCAATAGAGAAAATCTTATCGCAGGTACATTGTTTCATTGTCTTTTCATTTTCTGTCATGACAGAGTTGTCTTTTGTCACAGCAGAGTTCATATGATAACTTTGTGTCTTATGTCACGACATAATTGTAAGATGTTGTGACAAGGTTCCAATGCCATTTTCTTAATCAATGTCACGACAGAGTAAGGAATGTCGCGATAAGGTTCCAATTCCATTTGCTTCTTCATGAGCTGCTTTAACTATGTCGCGACAGAAATTGGTTAGTCTATCTCAAATTGTGTCATGACAGTCTTCATTTCTATCTTACACTCAGCTTGATCTTTGTTGCGACATACTTGTGCTAGTTATATTGGAATTCTGTCGTGACATTCTGATGTTATGTCGCGACATAGTTTGCTGGACTGGCTAAATTTTTTGCTTTTCTTTCTGGAATTCTCTCTTTTTCGTACAAAACCTGCAAAACAAAAAGTTGGTGAATATTCCATAATTCGGCATTAAAATGAATCATAAACTTCTAAAATGATGCCAGAAAAATTGATTAAAAATATATGAGTTTAGGACTCATCAATAATGTATCACTAGCATAGCAAACATCATTAAGTTAAATGAAAGCCTTTCTTGTTCAAATAAGAAACATAAATAATGTTCTTAGTCAAAGCAAGTACATAATAACAATCATCCAAATTTAAAAAAAGCCCACTTGGGAGGTTCTAAACATAAGTCCCTATGGCTAATGCAGCAACTCTTACCCCATTTCCAACTCCCCTTTGTTAAGTCTCCTATTGTTCCTTAGGCCCTGCATATCAATACATATGTGTGAGTCACAGCCGATATCTAATACCCATTGATTGTTTTGACAAACAATGTTGATCTCAATGAAAAATATACCTGAAGGAAATGTGGCATCAGATTCCTTCTTCTTCATAGACTCCAGATAGGTCTTATAGTTTCTTTTCCAATGGTCGTCCTTGCTATAATGAAAGGAAGTACCTTCTGAGGCTGTCTGTTTTGCCTTCTTCTTGGCCACACCTCCCATTACTTTAGTGGATTTCCTTTTGTTCTTAGAACCTTTCTTAAAGCTAGAAGAATCTAGAAGCATCATAGTTTTACCTTCCTTCAAGGTAGTTTTTAATTGTTTTAAGCAATTTGATTAGCTCGGGTATGGCAGTCTCTTTGTCTCTCATCCTATAGTTAAGCACAAACTATGTGATACTGCTCAGGTAAACCAGCCTGAATCAAAATCCATCACTGTTCATGATCCATACCAAAACCCACCTAATCCAATCTCATAATGTATCCATTCATCTTCAATGCATATTGTACTGGAGATGTCCTCTCTTGCATCTTGGAGTGAAAAAGCAGTTTAAAGACTTCGAACCTTTCGAATCTCGCATACTCATGAAACAAGTCCTTACGATGGATGACTATGGCATGTGCAATCATATCCTCAGGTTTTTTCTAAAGCTCTGGTGACATAGATGCGAGCATGATACATGTGGCAATCACATTGTCATCCAAGTGCTTCTGATATCCGTAAGGATCTTCATCAGATGCATCGACAGTAGGGGATTCTAGGAGTGGACCATCAAGGGGATAGGTTATTCTTTCTGCCTTGAGAACAATTCTCAGGTTCCTTAGCCAATCCATGAAGTTGGCACTAGTCAACTTATTGGCATCTAATATTGATTGCACGTTCACTGTTGTCAACATGGTGTGATTCTAACAACCTAGATGTAAAAGAGATCATGTTAGATTGTACTTTAAAATGAATGATTATTACGGCTTGATAATTACGCACTATTGCTCCCACTATTTTATTACGAATCAATAGTCCTCACTATTGATCCAAGAGAACCTTTATGGAAGTTCTCTTATTGGGTTGATATCCAATATCACCAAGAGAGGAATGACCCTTAGGTTTGCAATAGCCATCTTGGATCAAAGGTAAGGTATGATCCGCGCGCATTCTATATGCAGTGCTCGCATCGGTACTATCAATTGTTGATGTATGCACCATCATTGGGTTATTAACTCTTGATGTGTGTACATTTCATGTACACTTACCTAATTGCTTCTCTATCCAACATTAACCTTGGGTTTACCCAACAAGCTAACGAGTGTTGATGAGAGCTATAAAGTACTAATATTTTCACATGTTGATCCCTGTATTTAGAAGCTTTCATCGCTAAATCTGGCATGTTAAAGTAAATTTTGTTGTTTTATTGCGGGCATACTATATGGAAACAGAGACGAAAGCAAAGAAGAGGAAAGAAACTACATGAGAGGGATTTATGTCACAAAAACCCACTATAGCGGGCTATTTCCCGCTACAGCAGGCAAACCCCACTACAATGTCTAGAGGGGCACATTTTGAAGGATTTAAGTTCCCAGCTATAGCAAGTAAAACACGCATTTTAACGAGTGACAATGCTGCCATATGACGAATGAAGCCCGGCCAGTCGTCTTCTAAGGCGAGATTTGGATATAGGCCTATGAGCGAGAGGACTTGGGGAGTCATGCAGGGGCTGGTAGATACGGTGAACAAGGTTTTGAAGGACGGAGATTGACGAACATAAGAGAGAGACGACGGAGTGCATGGATCAAGACATCGTGTGTACCCTTGTTTCTGTATTTCTTTTCTCAAAATATTTAATGATTCCAAACCTTATAGTTGTACTGAACACCATTATGTTCTAGAGTTATTTTTAGGGTTTTGTTGTAGCCTCTCTACGCCCAGATGGATTATTTATTACATTTGTTTCATTCAGTATTTATATGGATTTCTTCTCGACTTGCTCCATTTCTATGCTTATTTACATAGTAGTGTTTGGCCATCATTGGTGTGTTTTTGCTGGGAGTTTGAAATCGAGAGATGATGACCCCTAGGTATATGAATAGAGCAACGCTTGGTCAATCGGCGGATAGAGATATGTTGATTCTAAGTGTGGCATTTAGGGTTTAAGCATTTGGCATTTGAGTCGGGGTTGAGGCAAAATGCAATACACCTATAGTAGATAGGAAAATATATCTCGAAAGAAGAGAGAGAGAGAGAAAGAGAGAAGATCTTGTAAGGTACGATCGGCATGTGTGAACCTTCTATTACACTAAATGAATAATCTATCAAGTTAAGAAATTCGCCAGTGTAGCGGTGAAGGCAAGACCACCAGATTTTCATAAATTGATTTAGTAAACAACTTAGGATTAGTTTTTTTTTTCTTTTTGTTAATAGGAATCACTACAATTTTAAGTCCAAATAATATTTAAAAGCGTAAATTCAGTAATCAACACACTTCTCCTTATGGGACAATACTTGACTAGCCATTATACTATGTAAACTCGACGCGTATACTTAAGCGTATATGCCTACATTCTCATACCAATTTATACACCTGTTTGGCGCCCATCAGGTTTTTGGCATCATTGCCGGAGAGAAGCTTTTGTGTTGATATTGACAACAGCGCACAAGATATTACTTTGGATTTTTATTTTATTTATTTTATTTTACCCATTTTACATTAGTGCTTGTGACTTGGTCTCTACTGTTGTTTGTTTGTGTGTTTTAGGAGGTTAATCCCCGTGCATGCGAAGACAAGGTCAAGGAAAACTACTTCCTTTTGATCCCGAACCAGAGAGCCTTAAGCAGACAACGCGAGCAAAGGAGCTTATACTTGAAATCGGCAATCATCACGGAATCAAGAAGAAGCGGTCGGGGCCGTAGGCGGAACAAGCCACGAGGGAGGTAAAATGAAATAATGGTAGAATAATGCCCCAGCGTATCATTCGTATAGCGGATGACCCTCATATGTTTAGCCGTGTTTGCTCTACCACCTCGAGTTGCTTTCGATCTGTTATCGAAGACCACCCATTATAGTTAACAGCCCGGAGTTGAAAGCGGTGACACTTAGATCTTGAAAACATCGATTTCACGGGATGGCGGTGAGAACCCGTCGTGTCTAAGAAACTTCATAGAAGTATGTGATACGATCAAATACAATGGAGTAACAAATAAAGCTCTCAGACTGCGGTTGTTCCCATTATCACTAAGCGACAAAGCTAAACATTAGTTGATGAGCCACCCGTCGGACTCCATTACCTCATGGAATGATTTGGTGCAGAAGTTCCAGATCAAGTTCTTTCGCCCACCCCTCAAAGATTGCACAACTGGTGCAGGAGATTAACACTTTTAGACAGTTGGAGGGGGAGAACCTAGCTGAAGCTTGGGACATATTTCATAAACTGTTAAGGAGATGCCTACATCACAGATTGACTAGATGGATGTAAGTGCAAACAATTTACAACGGTCTGTGTGATTCTACCAAGACAATTATAGATTGATTAGTACCCAAAAAGTACAATTTTGAGTCCTATTTAAGATAGGTTTTGAGTGTTTTTTGCGTACTAATCATATGAATTAAGCCAATTTACATGTTCAGGTCCTTTTAGTACTACTGATTTTGTTTCAAGTTTGTTTTTGGTAATTTTGCAGGTTTTGTGAGCCTCGGCCATCATTTCAAGCTTGGCTTCAAGTTGGTGCTGATTTATGCCATGTTCATATGAATTCTCAGCGATTTCATCAAGCCGAGTTGAAGAAATGTCAACTAGAATTGAAGAAATGGAGAATTTGGGCTGAACTGAATACAGAAGGGATGCAGGAGTGTGCAGGATTTTTGCTATGCATTGCGAAAATTTTGCAAGGATTGTGAAAATTTCGCAACCATAGCAAAAATTTCGCAATCCCTACGAAATTTCGCTATGCACAGTTTTTCGCTATGATAGCGAAATTTCACTATCATAGCGAAAATTCGCTATCATAGCGAAAGTTACTGTGCATAGCGAAAATTTGAATTTTCTCTATGCCTTATATTTTCACTATGATAGCGAAATTCACTATGCATAGCGAAATTTGTCCCCCTACAATTTTTATCCGGCGACCTCGTTTGTGTAATTCTGAAATTTTGTCCCACGTTGTAATCATATATTTTTAGTATTTTGGTATTTCACACATCTTGTATGGTATATAAGCCACCTTATGACTTTTGTAACCTAACTTTCATTTTGCTTTAGTAATCCATGACTTTTCATTGTTTGTTCAATTTGCCCTCTTCTCTCTCTTCTTTCTCTCATTTTCGGCTTCGAACCGCCCCTTGAGGATGACAACTCAAGGGATGTTTGGTATGCCTCAAAACCCTGAAGGAGGTTTGGATTTGGTTAATGGTGGTTTGCAGGTGGTCCTCAATTTTTAAATGAAGCAGGTACTGCATTTATTGTTCCAAACAAGGGTTTAATGCTATTTAATGTCTTTCCTTTGGTCAATACTTGTCATGCTTTAGGGTTCAGTGCATTCTTAATGGTAGATGCACTGACATTCTTTAGATGTCATTTACTAGCCCTTTGAAATGAGGGTTAAATGCTATGTTTTCAAGCTTCTTTGGAACATTAAATGCTAAGAGTACATGTTTTGGCTCTCAAATAGGAGAGTTTTCAAGGGTTGGTTTTAAAGCTAATAGTCAGGTTTTGGCTATGACTATATGTCATTTGCCACAATGCGAGAAATAACTTGGGGACACCTTTATAACCCCCATTTCATCGAGCTAGTGACCCGAGCCTTGAGGTCTCCTCTCGCACCTCATTTTAAGCTATTTCGATTAGCCCGATTGATACCCAGCTCACACTTTTAAATCTGAATCAAAAATCCAAATAAAAGCCTGCCATTTTGAACCATGACACAAATCATTTGTGGGATGAAAACCATCCCAGTGTTCGACCCTAGACCGCTATCTTTGCGGTAGCTTGACTGGCGTGGGAGGAATATAGGAAAAATTTGTTGATTCACGGATCACTCTTAGGTAGCCTGAAATCAAATGGCGCCATTTCCTAGGATGGTGCCAAACTACGAATGATGAGTTGATATGTACTTGTAATCCACATTACAAGTGTTGGTGACCTTTTAATCCTTTTTGAATTTCGTTTGTTAGAATTGCAAGTTTTCTTTACTTAGCAGTTATTGTATTTATTACTGCAGTTAGTTATAATTTGGCTAACACTGATCCTTTTTGGCAAGCCTTGTCAGTGTTCTTTGCTTTGTCTCATTTTATGTTACAGGTGTTTATGCATCATTGAGATAGAGATATATGAATTAGGCGCAAAGAGTTGGTCTGAAATGTTGTAGGCGAAATAGGCCTGTGATGCCCGATTATGGTAACACTTATAATCCTATTTGGAAGAATCACCCCAACACGGCATGGAAGCCTAAACCTCACAATATATGTTCCCGAGGGAGTACATAGCGAGCAGTATGGAGTCCACCTCTCGGCGGCGGCAATACCAACCTCGTCACGCCAGAGCAAAGGCTATCATGAATTTGAGCAAGGTGGTAGGGAATTTTGTAGATGAGCAAAAACTATCAATGCCGGGTTGACCTTGAATAGAAAGGTAAGCTCCATGGACCAAGAAAGGGTGATGGGCTTCACAAAAGCACAAATCAAAATTGATACCATGCGATCCTTAGTAGTGGCTTGAACGATCGGCCAGTGCGGAGAAAGGGAGTTCCTCCCGGACATTGCCGATCACAGGGAGTGCATGAACTAAGCTTTCGGCGAGCTGTGAAAGAGATGGATGAAATCTGACCATTATCACTTTGAGGAGTGGTAAGGGGGTGAGGCGACGATGCCCCGAATCTGCTTGGGAAAAACCGGAGAGAACATGAGGAAGAGAGTCACGAGACACATATTCTGTCGAGAGAGTTCGATGAAGAAAGCGTGCCCCCAATTTCCTAAACCTTAGAAGCAAAAGAAGGCTTCTAAGCGAAGGAATCACAGGAAATCTTGAAATGATCAAGGTGAACATCCCACTACTTGATATGATCAAACAGGTTCCAACCTATGCTAAATTTATAAAGGACTTGTGCACCGTCAAAAAGGGGTTGGTCATAAATAAGAAGGCCTTCCTAACTAAACAGGTCAGCTCTATCATCCAGTGCAAAACCTTGTTGAAATACAAAGATCCAGGAACCCCACCATTTCAGTAAACATTGGAGGGAGCTGTGGGCAAAACCTTCTTGGATGCAGAGGCAGTGTCAACATCTTGCCATACTCAATGTGGCAGTTAGGTTTGGGGGAGAGAAATTTGAAGTCTACCAATATCACCTATCCAGCACAACGGATCGATTAGTAGAAAATACTAAAGGGGATAGTTGAGGATGTCTTGGTAAAGATAGATAATTTCTATTATCCAAAGTGGATTTGTAGTTCTTGATCTGAGACGTACCAGAGAGCACTCACCAAATTAGCATCATATAGGAGGTCATTTTGCCACGAGTTAATGCTGTAATCAAGCTGCCCAGGAATAGGGTTATCGACTCACCTTAATGACATGACTTTGGCTCAAACAGTTTCACTTAAGTAACAAGGATAAGCCAGGCTGAGAGATGGGAAGAAGTCGGAAAATTTTGCCTAAGTGCGCAGGTGAGAGGAAAACACAGTGTTCATGAGCTATGCAGAAGAATTAATGGAAAACCGAGCGGTTGATGAAGGATCAAGCTGCATGGTAACCCTTCTGCATCACGTAAAGCCTTCACGACACCAGGAAGGCATAATGCTTAGCAGGCGGGAAGCAGTTGAACTGTTTGCAGCACACCTCCTTTGCTGAGCATAGGAGCTTCTCCTCCTTGACCCCCACGTAGAGCCTGTATCGGCATAATGGGAGTGGTTCTGCGGGGCAGGCCCTCCAATTTTAATAAATTTTTGTTTTGTTTTGTTTCAATTTTTAGAAATTAGTATTTTCATTATCCTTCAATTTCCCAAATTTTGTGAATTTTCTTATTTTTCTAGCCCAACCACGCACTTAATTTTTGTCTTGCATTATTCTGGTGTTCACATTACAAAGGCGAAATTGCACGAATTTCTCGGGTTGTGAAAATTCCGCCGCTTTGCGAGAAATTTCGCGAGTTGAAAGAGTCGCAACCACGACACTATTCATCTTCTCCTCTGACTCTTTGTTTTCACAGAACCCTCCATTTCATAACTTACCGCGATTAAATTTTATAATCCTTTTGAGCCATTGATTAATAATTCATTAAAACCATTAATTCTTCATATCTTCCCCCACCTACCCTCCTCCTTCATAAACCACAGTTCCATTTCATTTCAATTCACACTTCATCCTTCGGATGCGAAAAACCTTTCTCCTCTTCGAGTTTGCTCTCCCTCGAGGCCGTGATGAACAAGAGGAGCTCATTCTTTCGAGCCGTAGTGCCGCGAGGGCCCACTCCCCACTGTTGGGACCTCGCTCAAGCCCGACTCTGTAGGCGCGACCTCTTCTGGCACGACCCGGCGTGACCCTAGCGATGCCTGTGCCGCGCCCCTCTGTGCCGATACTTCCCTGCCCGGTGTTGTGCTGAGCCTGGCTGTGGTGATCTTTGGGGGGTTCTCACTCTATGGCCCCTACCCAGAGGAGATATCATACCCAGGTTGGGCCCACTCCACCCGCTCCTTGATTCGTGCCACCGTGGTGAAATTTGAATCCAACAATATTTATATACCTAAGTTCCTCTGCTGGTAGTCGAAACTCTTTACTTGATATAGTGAAGATCTAGGGTCGGGTACGGGGATGGGTTTGCTTCACAAAATGGTTAGCATTAGGGCATGAAGGTAAGGCTTTCTATTTGGACTTTTGGTTTGTCAAAAGGCTGTAAATGGTTTTAAAGTGGAAATTACAAAAGCTTTTGGAATGGTAAGCGAAATTTAAAGTGAAGAAATTAAACTTTGAAGATTTAGGTCACTAACCCCTTCAAGCTAAAGAACTCAAACACATGTCCTCGGGTTTTATCCTCCTATGTGAGTCAACACGGGATGAGTTATGGCCCCTTTTTGTTTAAAACCTAACATTCCTTTATCATTTTTTAAGGCTAGTAAAGACCATCTAAAGAATCACAGCGCATCCTCTCACCAGAACCTTTAAACCACTAAAGTATGGAGGTATTGGCCAAAATAATAGAGTCGATGTTATTTAACCACTATTTGAAGAGCCCCTAACATGTAAATGCTACCTCGAGAGGCAGAAATGGGACCATCTAAAGAGCCCACGATCTTTGTCACTAAGCCTTGGATCTAAAGCATGGAGAATGTGGCCAAAATGATAACATCCCATGTTATGCAAGCCGAATTTTGAAAATAAGGGCCATAAATACACTGCAGTGACTTTTAATCTGAGAGGACAGCATGTAACCCACCACGAGCTAGCTTCCTTCCTCTTGAAAGGAAGGAAACAGCAACATCTCTTGAGTTATCATCCTCGAGAGGTGTGTTTAGCGGTAGAAAGTGAAAGAAGAGAGAAAGAAGAGAGAGAGAAGAGAAAATAAAGCAAAACTAAATAAGAAACAAATTTATTTACAAAAGCTGATAAAATGAAAACTTACAAATCACGAAACTTGTATTGATTCTCTCCTGATCCCCTTTTTTATTACAAAACATGAGGGGGTATTTATAGGCCTCCTCGAGGCTGAAAATACCAAAACCACAATAACTAAGCTAAGTTATAGGATAGGAGAGTAATTCACCAAGTTTGGAAGGCGGTTGCATTAATTACAAACATGTGAGGCGTGCATTTTCCTTCTACAAGGAGAATTTCGCTGGTGTGAAATTAGCGTGGTCGCGGAATTTGGCAATGGCTTAGAAATTGGCGAAGTCTGTGGTGGCGAGGTTGTAGCGAATTTGGCAAGGTTGCCAATTTATTAGCTAGCCAATTTCGCTAAATAAGCCAAATTTTATGTGAAGCGAATTCCTTCATTTTCGCTATTGGACCGTGCAATGTAATGTGATTATGGTTGCTAAGATTACTTGGCCCCATTTGCGAGTTGATTTGCGAAATTCGCTAAGATTGCGAATTGGTTGCACTTGACGAGGTTGCGAAATTACTTTGTTTTCTTTACATTCTGCGTTCCTCGTCATGTCTTGGCTGCATCTCATTTCTTCCACTTTTCCTTTGTTTTTCCATTGATTTTGGGCTTGTTGATGCATTTGAGACTAAAATTCAACCTCATGATTGATCATTGCATTGTGGTTGAAGCACAGAAATTGCATAAATACCTCTGAAAACAACCAAAAACATGCTCCAAATGGCATAAGTGTTACTAAGATGACATGAACACTTCAATTGGGATATATGACATGATTAATGATCAAAAAGTACTCAAAACCTATCTAATATAGGGTTCAAAATTGCACTTTTTGAGCACTAATCACACCCCAACCGAAACGTTGCTAGTCCCTTAGCAATGCAAAATAGAATTGAGATGCATGTGGTGATTTTTCAAAAGGTTGTGTTTTGAGTTGATATTTCAAAAGGGTTGATATGCATATATACATTACTTTAAGCGAAACATTAAATTAAAATATGAAAACCTATATACAGAATAAAATCCGCTAAGAGAACGAATTTTAGAACAACACTTTGGTTCCATAATTTGCAACTTGGATTTCCACCTAAATTACAATGGTTCATTTTGTATCAGTTGAGCGATAAAAACGCAAAATTACCACCTCCCCCGACTATGCTGACATGGCCTTAAGTTGTTAGAGCAACCTATATAGGGCTAGTTACACTTTTCTTTCTTTATTCATCTACATCGTAGGGTGCAATGCTTAAAATCCGACTTCACAGTCAGGTAGCGGATCACCGATGACTCGACCCGATTAAGGTTTAGGGCATCGACCCAGAAAGGATCAGCCAAACCACTAACTCCTAAAGGCTTCACCCCGGACTCAGAATGACTTGAAAATTAAGCATCCACCAAGTCATTAAACTTCACTATCCACCCATGTAGCGAACACTAAAGTCGGCGACTCGACAGTGAAGGTTTAGGGCCTTAGGGCTTTAAAGGCTTCGCCGTATACCCCTCGGGCCAGTGCTCGGGTTTCAAAGCAAAATTCACGACTTTATTTTCTTTTTCTTCTTTTCTTTTTCTTTTTCTTCTTGCTTTTTCTTTTCTTTTTCTTTTTTTTTTTTTAGAGACAACATTGGTCTTGAATGTGGGTAACTTCCAGGCTATCCTGGGTTGCCAACATACCTAAGGCCGGCTATGCAAACGAAGAAGGCACCTGATTATCTGACTATGGGAACAATCTGGGTGCAGTGTGTGAATTAGCATAAAGGGAAATTTCAAGTTGAACATCTTTGGAGCAGTGGTAGACACAAATTGTTTCAAGCATGGAATTTGTTCCTAGCATATGGTGACAAATATGATGATTGATTATCAGTTTAAAGCAATTCAATTGTTGATTTGAGGCTGATTCTATTGTTGATTTGAAATGATTTAATTATAGTTTGAAAGAAAAACATGCTATACATAGGGACCACGGTAAACACAATATGCAAAAAGTGAATATATATATATAATCATTAGCTTTTGATATAGCCAAAATAGCTTAATACATGCATAGCAGGCTACCTGAAAACATATCACTTTGCACTACTATGGCTGTCTGAAAAAAAATCATAATCAAAATTAGTAGGCGGGTTGATAAAGCTGAAACTATACATAAATCAGGGGCTAACCACCTCCTTTGTTGTGGTGGTGGTGAGGTGAAACTCACTATGTTCTTGCCCGGGATATCAGTGAAATTTTGCATCGGTGGCGGGCTCCTCTCTCGGGGGTAGGATCATGAGGGAAGACCAGGGTGGGTCGCGATCAGTGAAGCATGGAATGGCCTTTGTCCCAAGTGGCCTCGGCTCGAGCGTGATCTACGGTGTCTACTTGTTGCATCTTTGCAGGGGGTTTTGCTGAGTGGTACGCTAGTGTGCAGATCGCATCCATCACTCCAGCCATCTCCCTCGAGCTAACATGTGTATACTCAGGTGGTAGTGTGCTTGAGATATGGAAGGTCGGAATTATACGTAGAGAGCTGCGGTGAGTAGTGGGTGGAGGAGATGGAGGTGAACGATGCGGGAAATATGAGTGGGACTCCTGTACCTGCAGTGCGGGGCGGTGGATCGTCTGCGTGTGCATCCTCCAGCCTCCTCACCCAAATTTACCTCCTCCTGGTCTCGTGTATATGATAGTTGACACCAGTCTTTGTCAGTTCTTTGCTCCTACACAGTAGAGGCGGTGTCTCGCATCTTATCCGAGCTCCTCCGGGAATCCCATCGCTTCGAGAACATGGGAAAGAAGCCTCGCGTAGAAGTGGTATGCTCTCTGCGCGTCTCTTTTTGAGAGTCTCTCCTATGGACCTTCTCCTCAAGCGTAGGCGAAGTCATCACCCATTTCGGATGGGCCTAAACTGAAGTGCGAGATCAGGTACAATGCCTCGAGGATGGGTCCTCTGCGCACATAATCTTTGCGAGAGGGAATGGCATGATGCGCGGCGGATGGTCGATGGCGACATATGAGCGGAAGGCGCTCAGATAAAGGATTGGGCCGGTATAACATCACGACGATTATAAACCATCGCTGCGGCGGAGGTAGGCCCAATCTACGTAACCCTCGGCATTCTTGTGGCGATATCACGCGATCTCAAAATTTCTTGAAATAACCGTGGGTGAGTACACCTCGGCGGTCGTCTATCCTGAAATGGATCTCGGTGGACCATACGCATCAGAGGGTCATGGGTGGTAGAGCTGTAGGACCACTCTCGGGCATGCAAAGCTGTCTCGAGTCATAAATGGGAGGAGCGAATACCTCTCGATCAATCGCATCGACTCACGGTATCTGAGGTGACCATCTCAGGTCAGGGCGTCGTAGAATGACTCCTAGCTGAAATGGCCATTTCACGATATATCTGCATTCCGAATGGAATCCTCTGAACATGGGCCTCTGATCCGCGAGGCCGTGATAGATTGAGAATTGAAGGTGTCGTCTCGGTTCTTGATCTGGTGATGGTGGCGGTCTAGAAGATGATGACTCGCCTGGGCCCGAAGTGCGGGCCCGCTTGGAAGGTCGGGCCCTCCTAGCTCTCCTCTGAGGCCCAGCGGGGATGGGCAGGGTCCAGTCGGGTGTGCGTAACGTCTGAGATCCAGGCTCGTCGGGTGCGACCTCGGGGCCAATTGATGGCTCACAGTGCGAGATGCGGGTGCTGGTCTTGAGTCTTTGCTGACCTCTTGCTTTCGGGTGTGCTAAATCTCACCGGCCAGTTTCTGAGACCACCCCTCGTACGGACCACCATCGATATCTAAATAAAGCTTCTTTGAAAGGTGGACTCACTTGAATATGTAACTAGAACTGTATATCGAGGCGAAGCTCTCTGAATACCTCTGAATCTACGGAAATTCAGCTGGACTTCTCACGAATACCCTCGGCTGACCGGGCTCGGTGGTAGAAGCTGAGAAATGGGCCACTGACGGATCATCGGGGCTCGATAGAGGCTCTGAGGCTGGGGCGAGGATTGCAGGAATGAACTGAGAAATTCTGCGATGTCGGCTGAGACTCAGTGCGGCGTGGTGAAGGCTTAGGCCTTGCTCGAGTAGTAATGGAGGCTCGGCTCTAATGATGATGGCGGGATCAGGGGCGGCGTTAGACGACCCGGGGTTCGGGCGACAAAATCGGGATCTGGGGTGGTTGTGGAGAGGAAAGAGCTCGGCCAATGGAGTGGGAGCTCGGGGGCGCAGGAGGAGAATGAAGTGTGTTTGAGTAACCCCTCCTGTTTTTATAAGCGCGATATGGTGACGAAAGTCTCTCACAAATTTTTTAAATAAGCCCGGCGAATTTACGCCACGTATGGTCTTTTGCATTCAAAAACTTTAAAATTAAATTACTAATATTAAATAATATAACTAAAAATTATTGTTAACAAATTTACTATAATACTATGATTAGTATTTGAAACATACTATTTCATATACAACTAAATTATAAAGAAGGAAAAATTGCTAAGTTAAAAAATTTCTAAAAAATTATTTAGACTAACGAGAATTAACTAATATAAGACAAAATTAAAATTTGGCTACTTGATAGGTTTTTAGAAAACAGCCAGACCGATTCAGTTAAGCAATACTCAAGGGGTCGAGAATGATCTCCTCGACATGCGAGTGAAAGCAGCTTTGGCTCCATGATGTTAGGTGGCCATAAGTTGAACATTCCTGGAATGGATTGTGGATTTGAGCAATTGGCTACTTGATTGGTGTTGTTGGCAAGACGATTCTCCTTAAATCACCAAGGCTGATCACTCTTTGCATTTTACAGGCTGTTATACTGCTGCGATCCAGCCCGAAACAATCTCATCGATTTGATTTTCAATTTCTAGCAACTCATGTTTGTTGTTGAATGAAAGATATTCAACTCCATAGTCATGTTACCAAAGTTAATTGCACTGACTCCATTCAGAGCATTTATGATTGCATTAGCGATGTGAAATGGTAACTCACTAAGATGATTGGTACATGATTGGGTTCACTCATAATTAGTTGAGGTGTCCAAGTACCACAAAATCTCTTTGGGTAGTAAAAATTGTCAATTTTACAAGGACATCACCTCAAGCTATCCCTTGGGGATCTTCATTTGATCTATCGGCTGATGAGGAGTGTGATTTTGGTAGGTTTAAGTTCACAAACCCTAGCACTTATCAGCCCGAATACGGCAGTAGGTTCACACTGGCTCCTAAATCAAGCAAGGACTTTTCTATGCAATTCCCACCAATATTGACTGAAATTGTGGGAGAACCAGGATCTTTGTATTTCACTGGAGTCTTGCTTTCTATAATGGCACTAACTTTGTTTACAAAAAATTTTTATTTACATTGAGACCACACCTGGTCGCCGTCCTTGAAAAAATTTTGCGTAGAAATTGGAACTGTTTAATCATATCAAGGAAGATATTGACTTTCACTTGTGATACTTCAAATTCTGTTTAATTGAGCAGGATTTGTTTTCTTTCTTCAGAGAACACAACGGAAACGGAGGGGTATTCTAATATTTATCTCTTCCCGCTTTCACTAAGCCCCATTCTTCTGATGTGGAATTAGACCACTAATGTTTGAGTGGTAGCTTTGATCTTTGTTGGCTTTAATTCCTTCCACTTAATGAAAGTCACAAGCGCATACTTCTGTCGGTTTTGCGCTAGGATACCAGGTAGATCTGTTTCATTCACCAACTTTGCGATATTGTTGTCACGGAAAGAAGCCTTCCCTTTTACGAACTGCATGGCTGGCGATTAGATAATTTTGAAATCTCACCATGCATTTATCAAATTTCCTGTTGAGTAAAACTCTCTTGTAATTTAAATTAGTGTGGACGTGAAACATGTTCTTCTACAAAAATATGCCCACCACCTTACTTAAATTCGATTTTCATTTCATGAGGGAAGATAGTGGAGGCATCTGTTGGTGTATTAGTGAAATCGAATGATGTGCTCGTAAAGTATACAAGGGGTTTGGATTTCCGTATGAGGAAATTTGGACAATTCTCAATGGTCAGGATTATTAATGTCACCATATGAAGCATCTGAGTGGTTTATTTTGAACATAGCATGGGCATGGTCTTGACGGTGCTCCTCGGGGCCAGTGTTGATTGAAAATGGAAGCGAAATTCAGATGAATAACTCATTAGCTGACATTTCATCTTTGATTTTTCATTTCCAAAATCATCCAGTGATTTAAAAATTCATTGATCAATTTTCATTTGCTCTATGTCTTGAAAAATTATAACATCTCTCTTGGTAGTTCAATGGCTGACCTGCTTCCACCAGGACTAGGTTCATCCGGCTTTTTGAGTTTCAGCTACATAGTTGAAAAATCCAAAGCTGTGGGGATGTTTACTCAAAGTTACCCCACGTGTTTCGACTGATTGTTCATGGCGGTGTGACATACCACCGTAGAAGTGGTTCACCAGCATCCATGTGTCTAACCCATGGTGTGGACATGCCTTGATGGTTTCCATAAATCTCATTGTGGTAAAATCTCTCACCATCTGTTTTGCAAAGGTATAAATTTGCCTTTCAAATTATTATGAATCTTATGATCTTGAAAAACTGTGAGGTGAGCAGGCCTCGGCCAATTTCTTGTAGTTCTAGGCCTCGTGGAGTTGAGCCATATCTTGGCCTTGTCCTTTAGAGTCGATGGAAATACCTTTGGTTTCAGTAATCCTGTCATCATACCAACACCTTGAAGACATTTAAACCTCCTCAGAAAATCCCTTATGTAGGTGTATGGTTTCATTTTCCTTCTTCATGATATGTGGGCGTGGGGGTACCAAATATGGCCTCAACTGCTACATCATCGGCGCGAGGAATGATCTGAGGATGGGGCACTGCTCTAGGAGGAGGGTGGATGAATCCCCTCATGGTTCTATGCATTTGGATTCATAGGGGTTCTGGTTGACTTTGTTGTTCCTCGGGTATGGGATCTCAAAAACTGATATCAGTTTACTGCCGAAACTGCTATTAGGTCGAGTTGACTGTACTTATCCTGATTTTGTGTCTCTATCCTTTGTTGCATGCACAGGTTATTTTGATGAGAGGAAGAGAGGTGACAAAATGAGAGACCACAAAAAAAGAGTGTAAAAGAAAATTAAAGTAATCTAACAAAATAAATAAAATGACTGAATGAAAAAAAACTGAAGCTGAATCGGTGCGATTCTTTGTGAGTGCTACAAGCGGCGGTTCTGCATTGAGTTGCAAAAAATTAAAAGGTTACCTTCACTTGTGATGTGGATCACAAGTACTCTTGACTTTTACCATGTGATCGGGGCACCATCCCACAGCGGCGCCATTTTGATCGATACCCTGATGACTGAGTTGAATCAACAATAATTATATACTAAAGTTCCTCCTCGTAGTCAAGCTCTGATGTAAGCGATCAGGGTGGGCTCACGGGATCTGGGTTTTTCTTCCTACGTAGTTCGCATTAGGGCATGAAGGTAAGGCTTTCTATTTGGACTTGCACTGGATTTGTGTCAAAATGCAAAATGGATTTAAGCTGGAATTGCGGAAATGGTAAGCGAAATTTAAAGTGAAGAAATTAAACTTTGAAGATTTAGGTCACTAACTTATGTATTTGAGACGAAACACATGTCCTCAGGTTTATCCTCTATGTGGTAAACGGGATGCGATTATGGCCCCTTTTTGTTTTAAAACCACAACATTCCTTTATCATTTTTTAAGGCTAGTAAAGACCATCTAAAGAATCACGAGCGCATCTCTCACCAGAACCTTGAACCACAAAGTATGGAGTATTGGCCAAAATAATAAAGTCAATGTTATTTAACCACCAATTTGAAGAACCCTAACTGGCATAAATGCTCTATCGAAGTGATAAGGACCATCTAAGAACCCTGATTTTTTGTCCTTAATAACTTTGGATCTAAAGCATGGAGAATATTGGCCCGAACAATAACATCCATGTTATCTGTTTGAATTTGAAAATAAGGGCCATAAATACACTACGTACTTTTAATACAAGAGGACAACATGCTTAACCCCACTCACTGCTACTTCCTTCCTTCAAAGGAAGGAGGCTTAGCTAAGCATCTCTTGAGCTGTTGTCCCGGCGAGTGTGTGTTCTCTGCAGCCGGGAAAGTGAAAGAAAGAAGAGAGAAAGAGAGAAGAGAGAAAATAAAAGCAAAACTAAAATAAAAAACAATTTATTTACAAAAGCAAAGAAAAAATGAAAACTATGAATCACCAAAAACTTGTATTCAATTCTTCCACCGATCCCCTTTTTTATTACAAAAACACGAGGGTATTTATGTGCCTCCTCAAGGTATGAAAATACCAAAACCCTAATAACTAAGCTTAAGTTATAGATAGAGAGTAATTCACCAAGTTTGAAGGCTATTGTATTACTCAAAGTGATGACGAGGCATGCATTTTTCGCTGATAAGGAGAATTTCGCTAATTAGCAATTGGCAATGGTTAGCGAATTTGGCAAATGGCTTAGCGAAATTCGCAAGGTCTAGCGAAATTGGCAAGGTTGTAAAGCGACTCTAAGGTTGCGACTTTCGCTAGTTACGAAATTCTCGCTAAGCTAGCGAAATTCTTATGTGAGAAGCGAATTCCTTCATTCGCACGAATAGTGCAATGTGGCTAGCGAATTTCGCAATGGTCGCTAAGATCAACCGCTTCATGAAGTTATTGCGAAATTCGCTAAGATTGCGAATTGGTTGCCACCGTGCTGCGAAATCTGCCTGCTTTGTCGCTCGCATTCCTCTCTGGCCATGTCTTCAACTCCATCTCATTTCTTCCACTTTTCCTTTGTTTTTCCATTGATTTTGGCTTGTTTGATACTGAGACTAAAATTCCAACCTCATGATTGATCATTTCAGACAGGGCTGGGAAGCCTGTAGCTTTACAAATACTCTACAAAACAACCAAAACATGCTCCAAAATGGCATAAGTGCCACTAAGATGCCATGAACACTTCAATCGGGGATATATGACATGATTAATGATCAAAAAGTACTCAAAACCTATCTAATATAGGGTTCAAAATTGCACTTTTTGAGCACTAATCACTCCTTCGCATCCAAGGCCAGCCTGGAGGGCCCCACCGGCCAAGAGGGCTCGAACTTCAAGCCCGGGGGAGTCATCTACTTCGAGATCCAGGGCGCCACCCTCTCCACCTTATCAGGGTATTGCCGGAGCTGCAGACTTATCTCCAGCATCCATCATCAGGCGGCCTTACTTCCCCTGCGACCCCATCCCGTGGAATGTTAGCTGAGGGGGAAGAGATTTCCATGGAGAGGTTTACTACGATCTCCTAAGATTTCTCCGCGACCCTGTGGGCTCAGGACTGCGGTTCTCGTGCGCCGATACCATCTGGAGCCATTCATGGTGTCGCGTCAATTCTATTATCCTCAGGTAGTCATCGAGTTCTATCATACGATGACATCTAGGCGTGAGGCCAACCCGACCGCTCTTCATTTTTCTATCGATGGCCGGCAAAGGATACTTCGGGCCTCCGACATCACAGCTGCTCTCCATCTACTAGTGGTCCTCGCCAACGCGGTCGGTTATAGACAGTGGCCCCATCCTTCAACCAGTGGAGATCTGGCCCAAATTTTCCTATGGACGCTACCGGTGGTTCGATATTATCTGCACTAAGACTCCTCGTAGCGTATAAGCCTGGAGTAGACCACATTTGAGGTCTAATATGTTTCCACTTCAGCATATTGTTTAGAGGAGATGAGCTATCTTAGAGGTGTTATATCGCATTTCGGAGGGCTACTGGTTCAGCCCAGCAGAGCTTATTATGACATCCTTATTTCATTTTGAGGACAGAGTCCACCACCGGAGTCTGCCCCGTGCTGAGTCCCTGCCTCTTCTGTTTCCTCGACTTTTATGTCAGGTGCTTGAGCACATTGGGTTCCTGACCGAGCCTCGATTGGAGCGTCGTCGCGGCTGTGAGGCCACCCTTACTATCGATCACTGCCAGCCTCGAGCCTTCTATCTTCCTCTCCGGATCGTGATGACGAGCCGCTAATTATACCTCGAGGGACACGTCCTATAGCTACACACCGTGAGCCTCCAAAGACCGCCCCACCAAGATCCCTCCAAATTCTTCACCCAAGATCGCACTCAGCCACGCCGTCCCTCCTCGCCCTCCAGAGCCTTCGAGCCCTATGCCCACTACTCAGTCAGATATAGCTAGGCCGAGCACCTCCTCACCGCCCCCTCAATACATTACCCTCTCTGCCACGGACTTCCTGGCCCTTATGGAGACGGTCCGCACATTCTCACCTAATTATAGCGCTTCATTTGCACCCTCATGCCTCACACTGCAGAGGATGACCCGTGACCGAGCCTCGTCGAGCGCCGCATCCAGCCATCCTCATGCAGCTGGGCTGTAGCCACTTGCCTCCCAAATGCCTCCGCATGCCTCGTTTCATGCCCTCCGATATCCCTCCCCGGCAGACTCGCCTCCTCCATCACTCCGCCCCACAGCCTTCCCTTGATTTGTCAAGTACCGCAGCTACATCAGCCACTTCACCACACATCTCCAACCCGCCCGTGCCGAGATGATCCTTCAACCATCGATTGAGGAGGTACCACTTCCAACCAACTCTTCTCATTTTGCTGCCGACGCTAGTGTCAGCGATGTTCATACTTTTGATTTTAGTTTTACTTGTACCACATGCTCAGCAAAGCCCATTTTTTTTTATGGAGAGGCTTATTGTCTACTTCTTTTTGCAAAAGTCGCAAATTTTGTAAATTCACCGTGATATATATAATACAAATCTATTTTTCTACACTTTTGCATCTCTTTTTGCCCCAATGTTGTTGTGGTTTTGCCTTTCCTGTAAGTTGAAAAGTTGAATAACTGTATGCTACCAACAAATGCTAGAATGGTTCCATGCTTAATTGAAGCTAGTCAGTTGAAGACCCCGTAATTACCCTGTCTTCCACCATTCTCTGGCCACACGATTCACATTAGTTTTCATCGATGAAGCAGAAGCTGCATGTTCTCTTACTTTGCAAGACCGACCTTAAGCTTAGTTGTGGCTCATAATAGGTTAGAGTTCCCCCGAGCGAAGGCGATGTGTCTTCGAAGGAAAAGACAAAGAAAAAGAAAAGAGATAGAAATAAAGTCGCGGCGCCTTGAAGCAGAGCACGGTCAGAAATTTATATGGCAACCTTTAAACCCCTAATGCATAAACAGTAAGTTTAAGGATCCACGAATTAGTGCACCATTGTGGGTGGAATGGGTGGAGTTGCGAGTTGTAGGTGTTGGATTCTCAAAATCATTCGGATTCGAGTGAAACCTAGGTTTGTGGTGAGATCCTTAACTTGATGACCTTAGTTGGTTGGGAGTCGTCGGTGGATCCCCGTTACACGGACTTTGGGTGATCGGAGTTTTCAGCGTTGCACCTAATCTGATAGAAGTATGAAATAAATTGGGCTGAATCTATTTAGGTTGGTCGACAATCGAGGCGTGGCGTGGATTTAAGTTGGGGGGTGGGTAACAGCAACTTGTTGGTCGTGATCATGAACACTTAGATTTTGGTGGAAATTAGAACTGATTTCATGGAATAATTCTTTATACAGAAACTTGCTCCTATATAGCATTTGTTCTCAGGCGAGGTCTTTATCTGAGTCTGATTGTCATACCATTATTTACACACTTTTGAGCAGACGGTCCATTTTGCAAAAACATATCTACATGATCTTCCTTCTTTTTATACATTGCTAAAGAGGCGTGATGTCTCGTTTTAAGAGGGAGTGATTAGTACGAATGAGTAAAAATTTTGGGCCTTGTTTATAGCAGGTTTTATCGCGGCTTTTTCGTGCTAATCAACTTCAATAACTCAATTGATACATTGGGTCCCGACTTTGTCTTGGTCACGTTTTGTAGCTATTTTTAGTAGTTTTACCAAGTCAAATGCCTCATAATTCTTCAATTCGATTCAGCGATGAACGAGGCAAATTCAAAAGATCACGAGAATTAGAAATCAAAGGAATTTTAGATAGCTCTTGAAGAAGAAGGAGCTGTGAAATTTTTGGGGGGTTCGCAGTTGGCAACTTCTGAAGGTGGCGGGGTTGCGAGAATTCATATTTCTGAGAATTTAGATTCTTGATTTTACTTGACTTTGCGAACCTTTGCTCCTATTTGCTTTTTTGACCCGCCTTTGGTGGTTTATACAAGTTTGCCCTCATGTAATTTTGGTTTTAAAACATTTTGGTAATTTCCTTATCACGAGCTATATGCTCTCGATCTTGCTATAATCAAATCAACTTTTTGGCATTCCATCAATTAATCAAGGAAATTGGGCACGAAGCTTCCTCTCCCTCTGCTGTTGGTGATTTTCTCTTCTTCTCCCTTCACTTTCTTGCATTTTCTTGGTAGCCAAACACCCCTTAATGATGACAAATCAAGGGATGCTTGGCTGGCCCATGATCCTTGAGGAAGGCAGCTAGTGTTTTGGGCTTAAGCGCATGTTCTCATACTTTCTTCATGTATGTATTTAAGAGGTATTTGTGCCCTGCTTCTCACCTTAGGTTAAAATCTCTTAAGCATGCTCTCCCAATGTGTACTTGGCAAGCTTTTTTGGGTTCGGTGGATGCTCACTAGATCCTTTGATGCCCGATTAGTTGTCTCTATTAGTTATTATTGTATGGTAGGTTTTTAGATGTGTTTTTCACTTTGCTGGGACATTCATGCTAATCAAATGCTATCTTTCAAAAAGGAAAACTCTTAGGGTTTAGGTTTTAAAGCTAAATGAAGATCCGGTTCGCGAAATGACTATATGTCATGCTCCCAATCTGGGAAATAGGCAGAAACGCACATATCAGATAACACTAGAACCCTTGGCCCAGTGGCAGAGACTTGAGATTTCCTCTTGACTTTTTACATCGGTTATTTGAGTCTTCAACCATTCACACACAACTGTTTTCCACAAACCACATGGAAATCGACAAAGAAAACACCATTTCTTGATACTGCTGTGCTTTCTTCTCCCCGAAAACTCATCCATGTGTTCGACCACAGAGCCACCATCTTTGCGAGTAGCTTTGCTACGTCGATGAAATAGGAATCCTAGGTTATAAATTTTGTTGATTCCGAACACCTACTTGGCCAGAACGAATCAAAAAGCATGCCACTTGCCCGTGTAATTAGAGCATAAAGCATATTGGGCAACTAGGCTGTTGAATATGGATAGCAAAGCAACTGGTGAGAAACACCTATTGTAGCTCAGTGAATTAGAAGAATTCCAAAATGAAGCTTTTCCCAGTCCTTTTATTTAACTCTAGACTGGAGCTTTTCCCAGGAAAATTAAAGTCAAGGTAATTACGGATAGCACTACGGTGACTTAAGTTTTCCTTTATGGAGGGTAAAATCATGCATCCAGAGAAGGGAAGTTTCAAAGTCAATGCGCAATGATTGAATTCATACTTTGGAGGGGACTTTCATGCAAGGAAACATGCCATCACTTTGAGCACACCGGAAACGGGGCAGTAAGAAATTAGAGCAAGTCAAAAAAAATTTTCCATGGGACATTGAGATCTTGGTCGTCAGGCTAACGTGATGAAACAAAAGCAACGCTTGGGACTGACCCGAAGGTGGAGATGCCCACCAAATTCATCTACATTTTTTTTTCAATATATATATTTTTGTTTTATTTTTAATGTTTTATTAATTTACCCGTTAGAGTATTTCACAAAATTCAACCCTAAGCACTTGATCTGTGGAAAGGTTGTTGTTGTTTGTAGGTGAGTTGTGCAGGCTTGTACATAAGAGAAACTAGAAGGATGAGTCGCACAGTTGGGAATCAAAATTTCAGCAATTCGCTTTTCCCATTGCAACGGGCATCACGACAACGGTCAAACCCCAGAAACCATACCTTCTGCCAATTATAGTGAGGGTCATCTTCGTTAAAAACAAGCCCCCCACTATAACGGGTATTCCTGCCCGCTATAGCAGGCACCCCTTTCTCAGAGCTGGGTACTTTAAGTTGTCCACTATAATGGGCATACACCCACTATAGCGGGTACGGGGCTTTTTGCATACCCACGCCTTTTCAATACAGTATAACAGTCTCTCAACTTCCCTCTCCTTTGGCATTCTCCAAATGGTCACCAAACAAAGCCTCCTGCCTCGTCTCCTATACTTCACCCCTTTTTGAATTCCCACATCAATTTTGCATTAACTATCCATTAATACCATGACTTTTCATCTCCTTCCACACCCTATATAAACCCTAGCCCTCCTCCTGTTACATTCAAACTGAATTTTAAACCTTTAGCCCCTCTCTTCCAAAAGTTTAGATCCATCTACTATGGCACCAAGGAAAAGGCAAAGGCGTCAAAGAGGGATTGGATCATCCGAAACAGCGTATGAGAGAAGCGATTCATCGACTTCTATGCGATAGCGCGATTTGATACTTGATATGTGAGCAGAAAATCCATTCCAAGCGTGGGGTTTGTTGTCGAAATACTGTTCGAAATAATTATGCCTGCATCAAAAGAGGTGGAGTGAAGTTACGCAGTCACCCGACCGACGGGTGTGGGTCGAGTTTTCCGATAATTCCTTGCGAATGTACTTCTTCACCAGGATCACACTTACTAGGTGAGAGGTAAGTGGGTGGGTGTCGTTCAGTCCACACAACATCAACCAATTCTATGCCCTGGAAGAGGTTGATGAGACCCAATTTCAAACTCTACTGGTGAATATTAACTGACATGAGATTTGCAAAGACCTGATAGATGATCAGGCACATTGGAACACAACGAGAAAGGGTAAGCTGACCTGGTTCCCTTCCTCCCTCCTCACCTTATCTGCAAAAATTTGGTTTTACTCTGTGATTGCTAAGATATGACCAAACATGAATGCCTCCGAAGTGATTAAGGAGAAAGCGCTCTACATATATACAATCTCCCCTAACATCCCCTTCGATACCGGTCGGGTTATCATTGAAGACATTCTCGAACGCACCAAAAGACCAATGAACACCGCCCTCAGATTCCCATCTCTGATCACCGAGCTATGCATGCTGAGCCAAGTACTAATGGCAGGGAATGAAAAAAAAACACCGCAACCTTACCCTCTTTCTGTCAAAGGTATAAAAACCCAACTATAGAAATTTGTGAGAGGCGAGCCATCCAGGAGCATGCCCGGCTATGATTTAGGGAGGGATGAGTCGGATGAAGAGGAATAGGTAGATGAAGAAGATGATGATGCCAAGACTGAAAACGAAGAGGATGGGGCTGATGAGATGCCACCATTAGGGCATCAGGGCAAGCTGATACTCCAAAGTGTGGGCGACATTCTCCACGATCATAACTAGGCGCTACACAACAGATTGGACAAGCAAGATGAGTGGCACAGGAAGATGTACGAGACTCTGGCCACAATGACATCCAGCTTGGCTTAAAGGCAGGATATGTTGTGGGAAAGTTGCCATTTTGGAAGGGTCGATGAGAAACTTACTTGCCCATCCAGCTATGCAGGAGAGACACCGAGGTGTGGTTATGCCTGTGATTTGATGCCACCATGGTATGAGCTCCGATTATCTGTAGCCACTATGCACGAGTGAGTGAGTCATAATGATTGACCGCTGTGAGGGGAGTTCCACAATTCACTACTGGCATTATTCTTTACATTTATAATATCATTGAGGGCAATGCTAGGTTTAAGTTGGGGGTGGGGGGCAAATTTTAAAAGTTTGTTACAAGTGCAAGTGTTGATTTGGGATTTTTACTTCAGTTTCTTTAGTTTGTTTTAGAGTGGTTTGTTTTTAGTTTGTTCTGTTTTTGGTTTGTTTTAGAGTGGTTCGGGTTGTTTTTGTTTACTGTTATTTGTAGTTGCTCTTAGGAATTTATAATACAATGGAAACGTTCCAATTTGTTGGTGCGCTTTAACCTGGTTGCATTAATGTTTGGTTGAGGTGTTGGGAAACTGGACTATGTTGTGTGGTACCAACAGGGATTGTTATTTGCTCTAAAAAAAAAGGAACAAGAATGGATGGCCACTAAAACACTAAAATGATAGCTAAACTTGAAAAGAACTAAGCTATTGATAAGAGTATAGCAAAATAAAGAAATTAAAAGGAACAAGAGGGAAGTCCTCGCTTTTTGGAAGCCTAAGGGTTTTAAGGCCGAATGTAGTGGGAGTCGACCTCACAAAGCCTCGGAGCTCTGGTGACCTAATTTCTCAGTAACCCTATGGCCCTTTTTACCTAGGGCCCTGTTGCATACCTAGGATGATAAACCAGTCCACCAAAAGAACAGTAACCCTCCACCTTGTGCGAGTTGAGATTACTTAGAAAGATGATTGTCTTAGAGCCCCAAATTGAAAAGAAAATAGTCTGATGTCAATGAACATAAGAAATTATACCCAATCGAAATCCCAAGTACAACCTGAGAGGTCTATAAAAGCTTAATGCCCTAAGCCAACTGGCCAGAAGTCATTAACTTCATTGCTTGCTACAAGGGACAAAAGATGGGATTGGATCTGTTGTAGGTGCTTTGAACTTTAGAGGGATGTCCAGGGTGAAATTTGAAGGGAATTGAATGTCTGGTGCCCTTAACCAACTGGTAGGAAGTCACCAATGGATACCCACTACATGGACACCAAACTAAATGTCTCAGCAGTGCACCCTACAATTAAGATCCAAAGAGAGAAAAGACAAAATGGGTGCGTTCTAAGCATGTATAAGGAGTAGAGGGATGAAATGATATAATGGGGTGCGAGAGGTTGGTGGCTATGTATATAGGCGGGACCTAAAAAAATTTCTTTCACACGAGGCTCTTTGGGAAAGGATCAGTTGAGAACTTGACACTTCAATTAACTCTTTTCACCATGTTACTTGGACCATTGGAACCTTAAAGTGACTAAAATGCATGAGTCATGTTGGTTGAATTCAAGAAACTACGTGTAAAAAGTTGCTTTCTGATATTATGAATATTGGCAAAGTATACCGTCGGCTCATCTTAATACAGACAAATGATGAAATTCCTATACAAGTATTCTCTTTGCTTGAGGCTAAGCAAAAGACTAAGTTTGGGGGGAGTGATGAGAGCTATAAAGTACTAATATTTTCACATGTTGATCCCTATATTTAGAAGCTTTCGTCGCTAAATCTTAGCATGTTCTGAGTAAATTTTGTGTGTTTTATTGCAGGCATGCTATATGAAGCAAGGAAGAGAAAAGAAAGAAAAAAAAAAAAAAAGGAAAGAAATTGCATGAGAGTTACATCCCTGACAACCGTATAATAGGTATTGCCCTCTACGGCGGGCAAATCCCCATTCATAGAGACCATTAGCACTTCACAATGCCCAACGGAGTTGAGAACATGGCAGCCAGCTATCTTGGGCAAGCCCAGCTCTGACATCAAAGGCACATTTGAAGGATTTGGGTTCCCGACTATAGCGAGGCAAAACGCCCACTCGGACACCATTTAACAGACAATAATGCGTATAGTGGGCGGCCAGAAAACCTATTGTCTGAGATTTCTAGGGCATGTTTGGATATGTCTATCAAAGGACTTGGGGTTCGTCTGAGGGTTGGAAAATACGACCAACAAGGTTTTGAAGGACGAATATTGACGAACAAAAGAAAGAGACAATGGATTGTGTGGATCAAGACATCATGTGCACCCTTGTTTTTGCATTTCTTTTCTCGAAATATTTAATGATTCCATACCTTATGGCTATACTGAACACCATTATGTTCTAGATTTATTTCTAGGGTTTTGTTGTAGCCTCGCTATGCCCAGATGGATTAATTATTACATTGTTTTCATTCAGTATTTATATGGATTTCTTCTCGACTTGCTCTATTTCTGTGCTTATTTACTTGGTGGTGTTTGGCCAGCAATGGCATGTTTTTTGTTTTAGTCTGAGATCGAGAGATGATGACCCCCAAGGATATGAATAGAGCAACGCTTAGTCAATCGGTGAATAGAGATATCTCGGTTCCAAGTGTGGCATTTAGGGCTTAAGCATTTAAGCGTTTCGGAGTCCAAGGTTGAGGCAAAGATGCAATACACCCTACTGGCGAGATAGGCAAATATATCTCGAGAGATAATATCTTGTAGGTATGATCAACCCACCAGTGTGAACCTTCTAATATACTAAATGAATAATCTATCTAGGTTAAAATTCATCGAGTGTGGCAGGTGAAGGCAAAACCCTAGTTTTTATCAATTGATTTAGTAAACAACTTAGGATTAGTTTTTTTCTTTTTGTTAATAGGAATTCACTACAATTTTAGGTCCAAATAATATTTAAAAGTGTAAATTCAGTAATCAACACACTTTTCCTTGTGGGACGACACTTGACTAGCTATTATACTACGTAAACTCGACGAGTATACTTGCGTGTAATAGACTACATTCTCATATGAACTATACACCTGTTTGGCACCCATCAAGTGTGGTTAAGGCTAACCCACTAATTAGGAAAACTCATTTCCAAGAATAGAACATATCCTTGTAAGAGAGGGCTTAGGTTTGCAATAATATAATTAAGTTTTATTCACACCATGTTAGTGGAAGACGTTAGCCTCAATATTTTAATTTAGGGGTTTCTATTTAATTAGTCGCAACATGGTATTAACATGCTTTATACATACACATTCATCTCATGAATATATAAAGATAGTTACTCTAACTATATGGCATGATTATGGACATTCTAAAATCAATTCCATGAGCCAAAATGGAATTGACTAGGTCAAACCTAGGGACATGCATGATTATTACAACCTATGAAAATAAATCAAATTTACATTTCAAGGTCTTCTTTCTCGGCTCCTCCTCCATGCTCCTTTCTCCTTTGTATCTCCACCAACTAACCATAATCCTATGTAATCTTATTACATACATTCAAAAGAAGAACCTCAAGTTACATTTGATGGAGGATTTAGATGAGAAGGGAAATACATTGAGAAATTAGAGAGAGGCAAGGACATGCAAGCCATATTTACCCAAAAGAATTAATAATCAAATGCAATATGCTGAATCACCACTGGCCATTGTCCATAATCATCCATCATACCAACATACACCACTTAAGTATGGATCTCTATCTGAAACATTAGAAATATGAGTATGGTATTCCATGGTTCTGTGTAGCAAATTAGATGATTTCTTATGAACCAAAAATATTGTTCAACACTAGAAGCCCCAAGAAATTCATTTATTCGACACTTGAACTATAAATTGATTCAACTCTTGAATCTTAAATTGATTCAAAACTTTATTTATTCAACACTTGAACTAAAAATTGATTCAACTCTTAAATATTAAACTGATTCAAAAACCTTATTTGTTCAACACTAGAACTAAAATCTTTGTTCAACACTTGAACTAATATGATTCAACACTTGAATCTTAGCTCCCTTGAGGAATATATTTTGTCTGAAATCTCTTGAAGGTAATTTCAACATGTATATCCAAATCCATGTTTATAGAAATTTAAGACTGAACAATTCAATCTCATCTTGCAAATATTCTCTCGATCATACTATATTCTAACACCTAGAAGAATGCAAGAACAAACAAGAAATTGCAAGACAAAAGGGCTTATTGTATCCTCAAAGAGCGTGATGTCGTTCACGCTTTACCGTGATGTCCATCATTCATTAGCGTGATGTCCGTCACACATTAGCATGATGATAATCACACTTTAGTGTCATAAATCTGAAAAGCATCTATGCTTTAATGTGAAAATTTTCATGCCACTACGTAGGAAAGCTGGTTCGTATTCCATTTTCTGCTATTCGAAGAACCATTATGTTTTCGAATCTGAATCTCATCCAAAAAAAATTTCACTCACTATAACCATCATAAATCATCTCATGATCCGATTACAAGATGAAAAACACAAGATGAAAGATTTACAAGCCATAAATCTCATTTTGAAGCTTGGAACCATGGGTATCAAAATCTCATAACAAACAACTGAGAATCGATTTTGATGCACAAGTGTGCTCTAATACCACTGTTGGGTTTTTGAAGGTGACATCTCATGCAGTAAGCGAAAACAATAAAAACTTAAAAAAATCCCGCAAGGACCCACTTTGCAGCATCAAATCGGTTTTAGCAAAGAAGAACCTTAAGTTTACCTTCCAAAGACAAAATTGGAATAAATCCTTCGACGGATGATTTTGTACCAGCTAGAAACGAACCAAGTCTAGGTTAAAGTCTCTATGATATCCGTGAAGAGGAGATGTGAAAACCTCCCGAGGAAAGGGGTATTAGGGGAAGGATCGAGTCTTTAGCGGTCGATCTCAACAAGGGAAGAAGGAAAAGATATTTGACACTCAAAGCTCTCTCTCTCCCTCTCTACAACTTTGTTCTTCACAAGAACAAGAAAAACTCTCTCTAAGACTCTTCTTGAAAAAGTGTGAAAAAGATGGCTAGGAATTTGGGGTTTTCCTATCTGCCTGTAGAAATCCACAGCGCAAAATGACGAGGGCCCTCACTTAGAGATGGGATAAGGTGTATGCACCTCTATGCTTATATCATGTACCCTCATGGGCTTCTGTTGACTAATTTGTTTTATGCCAAACTGTATGTAAGTTCATGACATTATTACGAAGGAGCTATGTAATTAATCCTCGTGAAATACCATCACTGAGGTTGTCTCAAAACAATATAAACGAATACTCACCCAAGTAATTTATTTTCAAATTTTAGTTTGGCATATATCTGCTGAAATTGCACAAGTCGACCAGTAATAAAATGGATATAAGTCGGATATCGATCCACGAGAGATCTGAGAATTCATCGACTACCACGACTACTCCAAAATCCATACTATTTGGACTACTAATTGGCATTATGATCAAGCTTTTAAACTATAAAAAAATGCAATTGTAAAGAACAAAATAATGAATCAATCAATTAAACCGTTGGAAAATTAAGAAGAACGAAAAAATAATGAATGATTAAAGAAATAAATGGAAATTGGATGTTTATCTTTTGAAAGAACATTAAGAAAACTGTTATGGTGAAAAATCAATTCCTGTAGATAACGCTGATATAATTGCTTGTGTATTTCAAGTTTCAAAAAAATACATCCAGCGTTTAATGGTCTTATTTGAATCTCTCCACACTCCACAGTTCATTATATAATTTTCCTGATTCTCTCGAAAACAGGAAATTAGATAACTACTTTTAATTGTAATTTCCTTATCTGGGTATTTTTCTTTTTCAATACTTCATACCCATTTTAGGGCGTAAGCCTTAGCTCCCAGTTATCGGTCGAGCAAGGTTATCTGACTTCACTGACCTCTTAGTCAATTAAATAGATCATGTCTTCTCCTTGATTAGATCTCGATGGCTGCAGGTTAGTTTCCTTGTCGAATTGAGTGAACTCTGCTTGTTTAAATTATTAACTCATTCGACTCATTCTTGATTCCAGTGAGAAGAGGATTTATCTAAGTAAACCTGCAGAGCTCATTAGATCTATAATAGCAGGTTAATATACCCTTAAGAAAATGTTCAAAACTCTCGGGAATGCCTTCTCTGTGTCCTCAGAGCCTCCTTAGTAAGAGTAGTGAGGTGATCTTAAAGCGGTATAAGACACTGATATTTAGATCAAATAAAATAAAAACCATAACCAGAAGTAAATTCAGAAACTAAAATAAAATCACAAACTGCTGCAACTACTACAGGAAAGATTAATTCTAACCATAACCTTTTCTCAAAGGAAGCTGGGTTCTAAATTACTGAATTACATATACGATTTTCCTGCGATCCTGAAGCATTTGCCCAGTTGGAAGCGGAAATTCGATTCCATAAATTTGCAATACAGTTTTCAAAATTATCAGGTAGTAATTTAGACAGTGATTTTGCATTTGGCTTACGCTTTCCAAAGTATAAATTCGATTCAGAAAGAACGAAAACTAGAGCGACAAATCTGTTCTGTCTCTGACCTCGACTTTGAAGAAAAGAAAAGAAAGAAAAAAAAGAAAACTAAAAAGGAAAAATAAAAGAAAATGAGCTTCGGCTACCCGGTTACTCTCGTCTGCGTCGCCTTAGTATCTTTTCATCTGGGGCAGGCTAGCGTATTTATAGGGTTTCTCGGTGGGCTAATCCGATACGCTTCTTTATTAGTTCCAAATATCTTGCCCAAACTACCTTTCAAGTCGCGACCTCAGTTTCCTTGTCATGACATCATCCATGTCGCGACATCAACTTACGTCTATGTAGCCTTGAACTGGTCATTCATGATGTCGCGACATCAATATCTTGTCGCGACATCGACTCCGTCTTACGAAGCGAATGGTTGCTCCCGATAGCCGGCGACGTAATCTCTTAATAGTGACATCAACTAAATGAGCTGCGGCTTTCAGGCGTGTCGCCGATGTCGCGACCTCGGTCCACTGGCTCAGCGACATCGCATGCCTTTGCGAGGTTTCAATTGGTTTCTCGATGTCGACATGTTGACATGCTATCGCGGCAACTGACTCGAGTCTTGCGACTGGCGAGCGTTCATGATGCTTCGAGACCTCGATCTCTTATCGTGGCGGCGATTCATTTCTTTGCGACTTTCATCGATGGTTTTCACGATGTAGCGACATCGATCTCTTGTCGCGACATCGACTTAGTTTACGGAGAGCCAGCGGTTGTTTGGTGTCGCGACGTCATTCCTTTGTCGTGACATCAGCTTATGGCTCTGCAGTCTTTAACTGATGGTTCATGATGTCGCGACCTCAATCCGCATCGCGACGTCTAGTCGGCACTTTCCCGCGCGGAGTTTCAGCGGAGGTATTCTGCTATTTGGCGCGACTTGGGTCCTACGTCTCGGCGACAAATTGAGTTACATCGACCGTCTCACCCGAGGCACATCGCGGCAGTGGCTTCTCTTGTCGCGACCTGTCGAATTTTCTTCGAGTTTTGGTCTCGGCGGCAAGCGGTCTTATTCGGTGGATGTCGCGACTCTTCCTCTTCACTCTTGTTGTCATGGCGACTTCACGACGTCATGGCTGCCACAGTAACTATCATTGTCGATGTCCGCGGCTGACATCAGATGTCGCTGACATGAAGTCTTCTTTCTTTCTTCATTTCTGGATTGCTTCACGGAGTTTCTTTAACTCTCGGCTGCCTTGTTCTTCAAGTAAGCCGTTTGGCCCGGAGTTTTCACTGTTCGCGAGCTATATATGCATTTTTGATTCTTGCCCGAAGCTTCCGACATCGGAGTTCCTTCATCTTTAATGCGCCTTTTTACTGCTTTGTAACTTGCTTGGTAATTATCTCGATAACGCTCATCACCTTACGCCTTTTTTGTAAATTCTTCTTTTCTTGTTCCTATTTATTTGCCAGTTTGGTTAGTTATCGCCAGTGCGCACATAAATCAGTCTTGTTTAGATGGAAATCAAGTAGAAAAATGGACTAAAAATAGATGACTTTTAAGCTTCGTATTCCCAATTTTCACCCTTCTGTTTATCTTGTTCAGATCATCAATCAGTCCATTTCATTCATATATATTCTAACCACCGATCTCAATAATCATTATATAGACTTCTTCATAATATAAATTATTAGGTTTCAATTATGTTGTTTGCGTTGAATGATAAATATGATTGACATAACATTCGTATGAAGTGATATATGTGTACTATAGATCATTCTCTCGATTGAACATCCTTTTCAAATATGTCATCTTACATCCTAAGGTGCTATATTACTGCCCCGTATGGATCCCACCGTGAGTGTTGCACTTAAAACACCGTGTTTGGTTGATGTCTTTACTCCATTGATTCATCACCTACACGAAAGGAGGTTGCGATCTGAAAGGTAACGATTCACGCCATGGAATGAGTTTTTATTTTGATGAACTTGAGTTCCTTGGTACAAATATCTTGATGAAAGTTTAAAGTTTTTTTATTTGTCTGATTTGATATGATGTTAGATCGAGATCAGCCAAAATGTACAGTAGATTTGGGGTTAGAAGCGAATGCACCAACCTATTCTATCTTGGATGCAGTTGTTGAGACTTGAAAATCCAACTATTTGTCGACGATATATAAAATTGTTGCTTTTAGAGTTTATCTTGCCACCAAGCATTGGGATTACCACTGGGTGTCCAGACACCTATGCTTTTATAATTTGATAATTTCATAATTAATTAGATTAAATTGGCAATTCATCATAAGGTGGCATCGAAACAAAACTAGAGGTTAAATTAGGCTGTGCGTTGTTAACGTGGTCTATGGGTTCGACATCGATTCATCTTGCAGTAGGTGTTAAAGTAATCCAGCAGAATTCCATGTCTCAATTACTCTATGTGTAGCAAAACTCTTCTTGATATAGCAGTTCTAGGGTCGAACTCAGGGATGGGTTTTCTTCGCACAAATGATTTACTGTGAAGGCTAAAATGGTGAATTTGGTTTGGATTTTAAGGTGGTGATAAAACGAGGAGGGGTGACGTTTGACTTAAGAAATTTAAATAAAATAAAATGTAAGTAGAGACCATGAAGTATCGGGATATTAGGCTTGCCGTCTGGGAGCAGCGGGGTTTCTAGGGTCATTTCTCGCGGTGGGAGGGAGATGACCTATAGTCATCTCCCGGAAACGGATCTTCATTAGCTCTTGAACCTAACCTTAATCATTTAGGGTGATCCCCAGGGATTTAAACCTAGAGTTCAAAGCTATTTGTCTGTTGCCTCAGTGAGAAACATGAAACCTCAGTGTGTAAGTCCATGCCCAGCCGTGTGCTTGGAGGAAAGGGGTTTTGCGCTAATCCTCCCAGTTGTCATCCTCGGGAGGAATGTTGGCTGCCCAGAAAGTGAGAGAAAAGGGGAGAAAGCAAGAGAAAATGGAAAAGAGCGGGAAAGAGTGAGCTTCATGATTACAATACTTAAAGCAAAAAAAAAAATTGTCTTTGATTCTGGTGCGGGAACATATACTACCCGACGGCAAATTACAAAAGAGCCAAAATCAAAAGCTATTCTGAGGATAAAATGGGAAGAAACAAAAAAATTGTATGAAGAAGGCAAAAGCGTGAAACAGAGGAGAGGTGAACCGAGTGGCGGCGGGTGGCGGTGCGCGAGGAAGAAAATTTCGCTCATGAAGTTTCGCGAGGTTGCAGGGTTGTGACCTGTGAAAAATTTTTATAGCCTTTTCTTACGTTTTGCGCTCCCACTTTATTTTTGGCTTTTGATGCTGCGATATTGAGTTCGACTCTAGTTCTTGGTGCTTGGATCGGCTTCGATAATTTTTAGCATAAATAGCTTGCAAAAACTACAAAATTAGCCCGCAATGCGATCGGTGGAATAGTCGGGACCTTGATGTGCCATCCCGGGTTAATTCTGATGATTAGTACACAAAAGAGTCTTTCGAAACCTACTTGATAAACATGGCTTTCAATAGCACTTTTGAGCAACTGTCATTATCAGGACTTATTGAGTCTACTTTATTACTTGCATGATCCGTATACTTGCGATGAGTATTTGCGTGTAAATCGCATCATGACGTTGAAATCTTAAACCTCCTCCTCAGATGTCTCGTCTCCCTGCCGTGTTCACCCAACATCTCTTTGTTCCTTGACCCGTCGCTCCCAATATATTCCTTTGCTTCATGGATGATTGTTGCGAATGATTCATTTGCTCTTAGAACCCCCTTTTTTACGAGCACTGAGCTTAAAATATCTATTCCTCGATCTTTGTAGCTATTCTATCTCCACTCATGATAAGAGCACTTGACCGCGACCGCCATATGTATGGATCATAAAGGGAGCCCTTGTGCTCTAATATTCAATTTCAACCCTTCCTGAAAGTGTTCAGCTCGCATTTGTTCATCTACCACCTTATGATGAGCGTATCTAGATAATTGAGCAAACTTAGATGCATATTATGTTACTCTCGTATTCTTTTGAAGCAAGTGTAAAAAATCGGCTCTTTGTTGTCTTCTAGTGCCTACTAAAATAGTTAGATAAAGCAACTACAGAGTGGCTGTCCATTTCATTTGAGAGTCAAATCTGAGTACTTGATGAGTATATTTTATATTCATTTTATCCCCATATTTTGGTTAATATTTCATAGTTTTTATGATATAAATAAGCTTTCTAATGCTCTAAATTCTCATATTCATGTTTAGGTCTTCCATGGAGTCGAAGAAGCAAAAAGGAAGCAAAAGTGAGTGAAATGTGCAAGTGCATACCAAGGAATCACCACATGCAGCTATTGCTACTGTATTTCGATCTTTTCAATTATAAGATGATCACAAACGGCTCCTCTTTTGTTATGGATGAGTTATAGACTTTATAAGCTTTTCGAAGAGCCCTTATTCATTTAATTTGGACTTCAAATGATCAAGTTATGGATTTTAGAAGAATGAAGAAGAGAATAGTGCTCAAAAGCTTACCAATTGGTACACTTTGTTGATTCAGTCTTTACCATCTCACCTCACAGAATTGTTACTCTCTCTAGCCACCACTTTCTATATCCCCGACTCAGAGCTTTCCATTAAAGTCGAGCACCTGAGCAAGCCAACATGTTGGTATTTAGACTGTCATCGAGGCCTACTCCAAAAATTATTTGTTTTGGCTTATTTGAGCATAAATTTGATGGAGGGCTACTTAAGGAACATTTTAAGGTTTAGAAAAAGAGTTCTTTAGGTGGAAACACTCTAGGGCAAGGCTCTTTTGGAAGAAAAATCAAATTTTGGTCTTGAAAAAGAAGGAGAAGAAGATTGAAGAGAAGAAAGGGGTTTCATCTACACAGTCTTATTTCTTCTCCTCTTTTCTTGCTTTCCCTTATTTCTATGGTTGTATTTCTCCTCTTAATGAGTTAATTTCATTTTCTTAGGGCTTAGATGTAGCTAAAGACATAAATGTATGGATTTCTCCGAATTTCTATTGATTGATATATTATTTTCCCTATGCTTTGAGTATTTCATTTAGTCTTAATGCTTATGGGTATTTGGCCAATATTTGCATGATTTGTGGTTCAATTTGAGACTGAGAAGTGATGATTGAGTTAGACCATGAATGAAATGTCATTTAATTGTCATGAGATAGAGATATTCATGAAATTAGGTGTGGTATGGTTTCTAGGGTATATTGCATCCTTAGTTATGATGGTTTGAGGTAGAGATGCAATATATCCTTTTCTAAGGGTAATATGTGGATGCTTGAGAAAGATTTACATATACATTTGTGAAATTACCATCTTCGAAAGAAAATAAACATTGGTTGATTGAGTTATGTATTTCATATATGATTATTTTGGTCTTTGCCCTAATACTTTTTAGGTTATTTTAGTCTTTATTAGTTCTTTGTTAATTCTTGTATGCCTAATTTAGTTAATTTTATTCTTTTACATATTTTCCATCATCCAATTAGAGCCTAAGTTTAAGTAGAATCAGATATAAATAATCCTTTCGTAATTCAATACTCTCTTATCATTATACATTGAATATATGTATACTAGTGCAAATTTAGTTGTCATATTATAAACTAACAGTACTCTTTATCATATCCATACAACTATCTACTTCATCTCTCAACATAAAATAAGTTAAGGAAACTCTTCATTCTTCAGTAACTTTCATCATATCCAATATTTTCTTTATTTGTGTCAACCAATGCTCAACTTCAAGAAAATTAGGACCTCCCTAAAAGACTGTAGGAACTAATGCTTTAAAATCCCAAATTAAGCTCACATTCTGATTCTCTGAATTAGCTCTTGGAGATGACATAGGCCTATTCCCAGCCCCATTATCTTAAATTGGTGAAGGGAATCTAATTGTTTGTCTCGGTCTCCCGTTGGCACATGTTTCTCGTTTATACATTTCGTCTTTCAAAGTGTATAAAGATTATTCTATCACTATGTTATGGGATAAGAACCATCATTGATTCAAAAATATTCTAAACAAAAATTTAGGAATAATCATGTAACATACAACACAATTGGAAGTAAATACATTACTCGCTAGAACACAAATATTTTCTACATGGAATAATTCAAAATAAGTACTATATACAAAATTTCAATTTATTATACTTGTCATCTTATGGTAATGTCACCGCATAATCACTCACATTTGATGTCATAGCTAGGAAAACTCATATCAATGTAAGTAAACATATCATCATCCCAATAACATAAAATCCTAACACTCAAAATTGAATACTTCATCTTTATAGCATTATATTTTTCAGTAAAAAAAGTGTTAGAGTGTTACTAAGGACTTTAGTATACCTATTGAGCTACCCACCTAACCACCTTGATGCTCAATCCCTTTGCTCTTATTCCAAGTTGTCAAATCCTATGAATTTTTTTTTAACCAATAAATCCTCAATATATGGAGATAAAAGATTGTTGAGTATGATTGAAAGAGAAAACCTGTTATAAATAAGATACATTCATTGATAAACGTCATAAACATTACTAATACAAAAAGGTAATCCAATTCTTGTGAACGCAACTTGTGCTTTGATCTTTCACACCCTTTACACATTCTAAATCTCATGGTTCTCTAAGGATAGCCCATACTAACAAGTATACAAAAGTGAATATATATTACATTGTTTCTTCAAAAGACTAAATGCCATACAAAACAAATGCCAAAGCCTCAAAATCTCAACACAATTAAAGCCGCATCCAATCATTAATCCATGCAAAGCTCAACCACTAGTTCCAATAAAAGTCCTCTTACCTGCATCTAAGGGTGAAAGAAAGAAAAGGCGAGTTCACAACTCAATAGAAAACTTTATAATCATTCTATGAACACCTTTAATGCTTCAATTAAATATATAACAATATGTATGATAAACATTTGTAACCATGAACAAAGTATGAAATAATATCAAATATGCATGCATGGTTGCAATGTCTTCCTCTTTGCTCATCTCATCCATTCTCTTCCACGAGATCAAACATCTTTTACCATTTTCTTCCACAAGATAACCGACTATTTTCACCAATAGAAATATCTATCATCCATTGCTTCAACAGGAGATCAACCATAAATAATGACTATTATGGGACTATCACCCAAGGACTAGTCTTATCCCATGTCTTTTGGGACTTACACTCAAGGGTAGAACCAACCCTGTGGCTTTTTTGGACTATAAAACCTAAGGGTCGAACAACCCTATGTCTTTAGGGACTAAAACTGTTAGGAGAAGTCAGAATAATTCGAAATATACCCTAGCTGCTTTCATCTTAGTATATTTGTAGGTATAATTTCAAATTTTTCAAAATTTAAATGTAAACGGAAACCTGAGAACTTAAATAAGCAAGGGTAAATTGTATTTGTCAAACGACATAAGAGCTATAAAGATAAGAAACGAGATGCTAAAGTGGAAATATGAATAACTTGAAGTACAAATAGAGGAAGTATATGGGTCAGAAGTATTTTGGGGAGAAATTGAAGAAAGAATGATTTTTGGTGGTCAAACACAATTATGGAATTGCATCAAATAAGACCAATTAATATTCTCATTCGGGGCATTTTGGTAAGAAAACGAAGAAGAAAAGAGGAGAAGAGAAGTTTGGGTGTTAGGAAGTTAACCTAACTTACAAGCATTAGAGTTTGGGTTGAGAAAAACCCTAATTAATCTCTATGTTTGGTTTTGGTGAGGTTAGAACCCATTTAGGAATTGTTTTCAGTGATGCCTTTGGAATATTTGAGGGTTTTGGTTGGATTTCTGAAAAAAAAAAAAGAAATCGGAAAAATCTGGGCAATGTCGGGGGTCCTACGCCGTGACGTAGGGACCCCACGCGACAGCAAAGGTCCACGCCACGGCATGGCATGTCCACACCGCGGCGTGGCTGAGAGTGGAGTTTCGGACTGTCTCGAGTTCGCTCCGCTATGCCACGACGTAGCTACTGTTCACAGCATGGAAATTTTGTGTTTTTGTTTTGTTTTGCCATTTCGTTATTCCGAGGACTTGTCTATTGGTCTAATGAGGACCATATAAGTGTATGAAAGGGTCCATTCATGTTTGTAAGGCAAAGGAAAAATTATATCGATTCGCCTCTTGCCATAGATTGGCGCGCAAACTTAATGCCCCTATGATAAGATAAGAGGCTCAACACATATCATCAGAGATCGCCTAAACCATATCGAATGACATGGCACTCCGCACGTAACGCAAGCACGCCTCCGGTCGCTGCTTCAGACTCGCTGCTGGGCTACAACACTCGCTACGCAAGGTGCATCGCCTCTCGATATGCTTCAAGACTTACTGCTACATAACACTCACATGCGTGACAAGCACGTATTCACTGCTGGGTTTCAAAGACTTACCATTGCATTACACTTCTATCAAGGTGAGGCAGCACGCTCTGACAAGGCTTCAAAGACTTCGCTTGTGCTATGTACCAAGATCGTGATTGTACCTGTGCACTTATTGTGTTATGTCCTACTCATTTCTTATTATTAGTCTAGGTATTCCAACAGTTATATGATAAGAGTCTGAATAACGAATAAGGTTAAAGAATAAGCTCTGTAGTACCTACGGGTACTTCTATACAAGCATAAGCTCTGTAGTACCTACGGGTACCTCAGTATAAGTATAAACTCTGCAACTCCTACGTGAGATCTGGATAAGTATAAGTCTGCTATAAGTACAAGAATATGTAATAGTTTACTATATGAATTCATGCAAATTCTAATATCTGCTACTGTATATCTGTTGTTGTTATATGCTTACTGTACAAGAGTATCAATGCATGTGTACATATGTTATATGTTTCCTACTGTTAGAATCTTAGCACAAGTTTTCAATCCGCAGGTACAAAGGAGGACGTCTGCACCTTCCGCATACTATCAATAACACACTAGTGGCTATCATAAAGAGGTTTCGCCTAATTATGTAAATATAAATGTACAATTTTGTATATGTATATGTAAATGGGACTCAGGATTGTATGTATTGACAATGTAAACACCACTACGGTGGTAGTTTTATTTTGTATCTATGTATATGATATTTGAATTCAGTCATAAGACTTGGGTCCACCAATGTCTGAAAAGCAAGTAAAGAGTCCTAGTAAAGTTTCTCGCGCCCCCTTTGTCCGCCTAAGGCGGATGAATCGGGGTGTGACAGAAGTGCTCTAAAGGCGATTCCTTTAGCTCTTATTGTATGTCTTATATTCATTTATAATAAACGCATCTTCATTTCTTTAATGTTCATTTAATATATGAATTGATAGCGATCCTAAATCAAATTAATGAAATTCATAATACATTACGTAGCATAAAGGAAATCATGATGGTGATCATGATAATGAGATTCCTCTTATGTGTATGTATTATCTAAACTATCCCTAGTCATAGGATCAACAAGATTAGACATTGTTCATCCGAACGGACTAGCACATGTTGTAATCTTTGAGTTATCAAGCAATTGGTCTCATAAACTATGATCATCGTGATGATTAGAGTAGACATGTGGATGCTTACTAAGGGTAGTAAAGTACATAGGAAACCTGCTATGAGAAAATCATATGGATTATTTATTTAAACATCAGTGATAGTCTTATCATAGCAATGGTGCAAGTATCCTTAGACTTGAAGTACTCAATTGTATCTTTGATACCGATTCTATACTTTGACTTCGATATTTGTTACCTCAATAGAGGTTGCTCGTAGGGTGATGATTGGGTATAACTTGAGGTATTCGAAGGTAATTGAGTAACCAATAGAGAATTCACCACTCCTGATAGAAGGAGGGTATACCCTAGGCCTCTTATAGAAATCATTACTCGAAATCTCTAGCCAAAGTGATTACACCAAGAAAGGAGTCTTCAGTGGCATGATTAATGAGTAATGGATCTCGGAGACAAGAAAACACACTTAGGCTAGGTGTGGAGTAGCAAGCCTAGTGGGAGTTGATGCATAGTCCATGAGCTTAACCAAGTCAGGTATAGCATGGAATCAAATAATAGCATTGCATAATATGTTGCATATGGAAAGGTTTGCAGTGAAACCCTTAACTCTCTTGCTAATTGGGGCTCATGATGTGTTGTTAGATAATGCTCATGACTTGCTCGAATCAATGGTTGATTCAAGTGACCAACATAACTTGAAACCTAATAGGTCATAACACACAACACTTAGAAGAAGTGTAGAAGAAGTAATTTGGTCTTGGATTAAATCCAAGTTGAAAGGAAATGTTTTGGATTGGATCCAAATGGAAAGAGAGGGCTCTAAAGATGGATAATCTTGGGATTAAGTGAATTCTAGGGCCATATGGATGGGTCCATGGGTCATTGGGCTCAAATATGGGCTAAAAGACCAGAAGGAGCAAGCTCCATGTGCATGGGATGCACATGGCCGACCACCCCTTTAGTGAGGGGCATCTTGGTCCTTTTGATGAGCTAAGGGCGGGTATAAAAGCTCAACTTCAAGCCCTAGCTGTCAACAACACACTTTGCATAATAAAGAAAACGTTTCTCTCTAGTGCTCTCTCTCTCACATATCTCCTCTTTGTGAATCCAAGCTTTAGCTAGCACCAAGCTGTAATTCAAGCCATCCCTTGGAAGTCTTCTTCAATCTTCTTCACGTGGTTAGAGGTGAACCTAGGCTTGGTTCACTTGGGTTGTTGCACATCTTCTCTAAAGGAGGCTTCGTACTACAAGGTAAAGGTTTTTCCTTCCCCATGGGTTTTCGTTTTTTATGAACCAAGGGATCCCTTGGGCTAGTTTCTCGATCAAAGTTTGAATTTTTCCTCTATGCAATCTGATATGACGCTAGATCAAGACCCAACAATGGTATCAGAGCCTTCTTAGCTTCATCAAAATCGAATTTTTGTATGGTGATGTGCGGATTTCGACATCTTGGGTTTTAGATGTTCAAATTTTGGTTTAAATATTTAAATATCAAAAATGGTAATTTTTGTTCATATAATCTGATCATCTGATGTTATTTGATGATTCTGATGAAAGATAAAGTGGTTTGGATGCAATCCAAATGATAAAAATTGTTTTTTTAAAAGTGATTGTCGATTTCTAGGGTTTGCAAAACCCCTACTATGCATTTTTCTATCTCTGATGATTTGATCAATTAGTTTCGATTTTTCCCATGATTTTTTATGAGATCACAAACTAGACTCCTTAAGGAAAAGTTTCCCTTTTTTTAGGTGATCAGATCATGTTTAGAAAAATTTATAAAATTCATGAAACCCAGATCTGCATTTTTCTATATTTTTTTTTTTCTAAGTGTTTTGGAAGCAATCCACGAATTTTATTTTTTGAAAATATCAGCACATATTTTTTGTGAGTTCTAAATTTTTTGACATTATCTACACTTTCTAAATTTAATTTTAGATGCTAGAATTAATCAAATTGAATTTACTTTGTATTTTTTAAAATTTATTAAAGTGACTACATGTGCTAGGTTGGGCTGTAAAATGGACCCAACTAGTCCGATTTTGAAATTTAGTTTTGGGCTAGAAAAACTTAATTCTAGCCCTTGGGACTAGAATTTTATGAAAATTCAAGATATTAACTTGATGTTAGGAACTTGCGGAAATAAATTTGAATTTAAAAATTATTGTTTATAGAATTTTAAAGATGATCATGCATTCTAGTAATCGGAACATTGATCATTCAAAGGCATCAAATTAATATGGTTTTGAAGGGTAAATTAATTAAGAATTAATAATGGAAGTTATAATTTCAATTTAATTAGATTAAATTAAAATTATAATATTTGCGAAAAGCCCAAGTGGTTGAAACTACACACAAGGCAATCATGGGTCAAAGAGTTGAGCCGGAATGCTGAATTTTGAAAGTTAAAACCTAGAATGCCGACATCATATTACTAGATGTATGATAAGGGTGTATGAATAAGCATGATGGATGGTTATGGTGTGCCCAATGTGATTGAGCATATGCATTTTTCTTTAATGGTAAATAAAGTCTACGTGTTCCTACCTCTCTCTCTCTCTGTTGTCTTCTTTTCTCATCTCAATCCCCTCAAATGGAATGTGAGGTCTTCTCTTGTAAATGTAATTAGATTACATAGGTTTATGATAGATTGAATATGTAAAGGAGTAAAGACGAATGAGCAAGGCTCAGAACGAGGCACCATGAAGGAGAACTTGAAAAAAGAATTGTAATTTCTTTTTCAATGGGTTGTAATTCATGCATATCCTAGGTAAGAACTACTTAATTCCTTCTTGGCTCAAGGAATTGACATTTATAAGCCCATTACTTCATGTCATGTAGTTAGTAATCCTTATGATTATATCGCTTGGATCATAAGGATAAAAAAAAAAAAGACTATAAATGCATGCTTATTAATAAAACAATGAGACTTAAAATAAGAAATCCCTCAGTTAAACAACATTAAATCTAATGTCTTCCATTGATATGACTAGAACCAAAGTTCTTTTAGAGATGTGGTTGTTTAGTAAACCCGACCCTCTCTATATGAATATGCTCAAATCATGGAAACATGTTTTTTGTATTAATGGGTTGGGTTTAACTGAACTCATTGGTTTGTTAGGTAAACCCAAGGTCAATGGGCTTGGAGACAAGTTGGATTAATGCATATAAGAGATGTACACATGTCAAAGAGTTGATAACCTGATGATGGTGCATACATGAACCGGGCCGATGGTAATGATCTGACACTGCAAGTCATGCAATTTGTGGCGTATGATACCTGTACCACCTGCACTTGTCAGTAAACCTAAGGCCGCCATGTGAGACGGATATCGACCCACTATGAGAACATTCATATAGATTCTCTTAGGTTCATAGTGGGGGCTATGAGTTCGCAATAAAATAGTAGGAGTCATAATACATATATTAAGAAACCTACAATATTGTTCTAAGGGCTGAAAAGATAGCCTATGTCCTTAGTAGGCATGTTCCCTAATCCCCACCAGTCTGAAAAGATAACCTTAGAATGCATATTAAAAGCATATAGATGATAGTGAGATTGCAAGTTGTATTATGCTTGCATCTATGACCACTTAGCTTCAGATGTAGCACAAAACTATGGAAGCATATGACATAGTCATCCATCTTAAGGAGCTATTTAACAAGTATACGAGATGCGAAAGGTTCGAGATCTCAAAGCTACTCTTTAGCACCAAGATGCAAGTGGGACCATCTCTAGCGTTAAATACGCACCAAAAGATGAACATTTTAAATTGAGATCAATGTCTTACCTTGTAATGACCATGGAATTGCTAGAGCCGCAAACATGGGTTTAGCTTCAATGACCAAACAAAGTAACTCCAACCTTTTCGAGGGTTTGGTAGTGAAAATTTATGGTCCGACAAACCATGTCAATCGGGCTCGACTTGTTTTGCCTCAAAGTGCTCCACGGCTGGTCCTGATCACAAATATTTATTTAATCTTTTTAAGTAACTAACTTAGTAATTGATATTTTCAATGATTCATCTATGAAAATCGATATTTTGGCTTTTAACATGGAGTCAAATCTCTCCTTTTTAGATAAGGGTTTTGAAAATAATTATTATTATTATTATTATATATGATTAATATATTAAAATTTATTTTTTTAATTATTTTATTTTCAATTTTTTAATGTAATTTATATGATATTTTAATATTTAAAAATTCTTGTATGGAAAATTATGGAATGCATTTAAATTAAATAAATTGCATTTTAAATATTTATAATTTATTTTTTTTTACTATCTTAAATTTTATTTAATCATTATGTTTTTTTATAAAATGAATTTGTATTTAGTTTATAAATTAAATTTAATTTAATTTAATAACTAAATGATCAATATATTTTAAATAATTTTATAGTTAAACTAGTGTTAATAACAAAATATTGTTATTTTTTAAATAATTATACACTTATTTCTTTTCTAATATGATTATATCTTCTAGCAAGATAAATTTTCAAAACATATATGATATTTCATTATTATTATTTTTTGAAAAAAAAACTATATATATATTATTCCAAATAAAAATAAAATTTATATTGTTAACATTCTAAAATTTTAATTAATATATGATGATGAAGACTCAACCAGTATTAAGGATGTACTTTATAATCTAGAGTCACATATTATTGGATATAATGATGATGATGATGAATATTAGAGACATATGAGATTTTATTTGATACTTTGAAGTTTTCTTTTCAAAGATGTTATTAAATTGTTACTTTATTGTTTTTGTACTATTTAGCTGACTAGTTTGGTACTTTTGATATAATAGTGATCAACCATTATTTATTTATTTTAAGTTTGTTTAATAGTATTATATTGTTTAGACTCAATTATTTTATATATTAATTATTATTATTATTATATATCTATACATTATTTATTTTTATTTGAAAAATGGTAGAATTTGTAAAATTAATTTTTTTAGTATTTTTAAGGTTTTCGCTCGTTTTTGCCCGCAACCCGTATGGACTGGGTTAAGTTGGTCGAAAACTAACCCGAATATAAATGGGCTAGATTAGCCTAACCCGTTTTATCCTACGACTCGAAATGGGTTGGGTTGGCTTGTTTACCAACTCTAAATTAAGTATATACCTAATTCTATCCAACCTGACTAATGATTTTGCACAACAAAGCAAAGAAACCTCCATTCTAGAGCTAATCAATTTGCTCAAGACAATTGAGCCCACCTTGAAAAAGGATGCAAAAACTGTGATGCTTGTGGACTCTTCTGCTTCTAAGAAAAGTTCTAAGAACAAGAAGAAAACGAAAAAGCTGATGAAAGCAAAGGGAAGTGTAACCAAGAAAGACGCTCAAAGAGGCAGCACCAAAAGACACTTGCTTCCATTATGGCCAAGACGATCACTCGAGGAGGAATTTCAAAGCCTAACTGGGTACTTGAAGAAGAAGGCATCGAATGCCCCATCTACTTTAGGCATGTTTGTCATTGAGGTTAATATTGTTTCTCATAATAATCAATGGGTATTAGATACCGGTTGTGGTTCTCACATATGCACTAATGTGCGTGACTAAGGAAATGAGGGGGCCCACTAAGGGAGAGTTTATTTGTGGAGTCGGGTAATGGGATAAGAGTCGCTGCTTTAATGATAGTGACTTAAATTCTAACACTTTCTAGTGGACTTATTTTATCTTTGAAGAATTGTTATTATGTATCAGCTCTAACAAAGAACATTGTTTCTACTTCTAGTATGAATAAAAGAGGATTTCATTTAACATTCACTGACAATAGTTGTTCTATTATGTTAAATGGTGTGTTTTATGCTTATGGTACACTATGCAATAGTATATACATATTAGTTATGTCTAATCCAATATTAACTATCCATGACAACAAACGATCAAAACAAGATAATATGAAACTCTCATATTTATGGCATTGTCACTCAATACATAAATGAGAGAGGCACAAGCCACACAAGAGTAAACTTGTGTGGTCATTTGATTATGAATCATGACACATGCGAATCTTGTTTATTAGGCAAGATTACCAAACTATCCTTTAAGGGAAAGGGTGAAAAAGCTAGTGGGCCTTTAGACCTGATACATACAAATGTATGTGGTCTGATGTTCACACATGCCAGAGGTTGCTCCATCTACTTCATTACCTTTACTGAATATTTTCTATCACAGATGTACTTGTATTTTATGGGGCATAAATCGGGAAACCTTCAAAGTTCAAAGAATTCAGACTTGAGAGAGAACAACTCGGGAGAAGTATTAAAACACTTAGATCTCGATCTGTGGTGAATACTTTAAGCCAAGAGTTTCCGGATTTATATCAGACTATGGGATACAATCCCAATGGCATCTACCTTTACACGCCACAAATATAAAATGGTGTGGCTGGGCTGGGAGGCACCGAACTGCTAGACATAATGAGGTTTATGATGGGCAAGGCAAACCTTCCCAAGTCCTTCTAGGGTTATGCACTCAAGACTGCTTTTTATATCCTAAACAAAGTCTCATCCAAGTCAATTGATTGAACTCCATATGAGATATGGACTAACAAGAAACGTTCTCTCTCTCACATGAAAGTATGGGGTAGTCCAACTTATGTGAAGCGAATATTGTCAAATAAGCAAGAAGCTAAAGCTAACAAGTGTCTGTTTGTAGGATATCCTAAAGAAACAATGAGATATCAGTTCTACAACTCTTTGAAACAAAAGGTGTTTGTTTCAAAGCATGTTGTTTTCTTATAGAAATAATTTCTTTTAAGAGACAGTAGATCAATTGTTTCAAAGTTGAGCTTGAAGAAGTTTAAGATGCTCAAACATATGTATATCAATTGCCTGAACCTAAGGCTAACATTCATAGAGATTAAATAGTAGTTGGTCCTTCTAAAGCACAAGCACTTTGTAGATCGAGTATGATATATTCTGTTCTAGAGAGATATGGTTTTCTCATCAATGAACAAAATGACATATTGCTCATAAAAGATGATGAGCCTACTACTTGTGAAGAATATTTGAATAGTTCAGAATCTGATAAGTGGCTAATAGCCATGATAAATGGATTCCATGTATGAAATCAAAGTATGGACTTTGGTTGACCCAACCGAAGGGATAAACCCATAGGATGCAAGTGGGTCTTCAAGAAGACAAACATGGAAGGTAATGTTGTTACCTACAAACCTAGGCTTGTAGCTAAGTGTTATCATCAAAGACAATGAGTTGACTATGACGAGACTTTGTCCTGAAGCTATGTTTAAATCCATAAGGATACTCCTAGCCACTACTGCTCATTATGATTATGAGATATGACAAATGGATGTGAATACGACTTTCCTTAATGGAAACCTATCTGAGGATGTTTATATGACACAACCGAAAGGCTTTACATCCAAAGATGGTAGTAAAGTATGCAAGCTTCAAAAATCCATTTATGGATTGAAGCAAGCATCTAGGAGTTGGAACATTTGATTTGATGAGAAAATAAAAGAGTTTGGTTTCTCACAAAATCCGAATGAGGCTTGTGTGTATAAGAAGGTTAGTGGCGCGGTCGCGTGTTCCTAGTGCTGTGCTGCATGACATACTACTAATAAGAAACTACTGCCCTTGGCTTTATAATTTGTCAAAATTTGCTATCTACATTCTCCATGAAAGGCCTTGGAGAAGCGATCTATATTTTGAGAATTATAGTATATATATATATAGATAGATCTAAAAGGTTGTTTGGCCTTTCACAGTCTACATAGATAAGATGCTAAAAAGATTTAGCATGGAGCAGTCTAAGAGAGTGTTCATTCCCATGATTCATGGGATGACACTCTCAAAATCCATGTGTCCCCGAACACAATATGAGAGGACACACATGAGTTTGATCCCTTATGCTTCGACTATTGGATCAATCATGTATTCTATGATATGTACTAGACCCAATGTATCATATGTTATGAGTGTCACGAGAAAATACCAGTCATACCCAAGTGAGGGTCATTAGGTGGCTATCAAGAATATCCTTAACGACCTAAGAAGGACTAAGGATGTATTCTTGATATATGGAGATGGAGATAGTGATCATCATGTGAAGAGGTATACTGATGTCAGCTTCCAATCTGATAGAGATGACTCCAAATCATAATTAGGTTATGTATTCACATTAAATGGTGGGGTAGTTAGTTGGAAAAGTTCCAAATAGAAGACAACTGCAAATTCTACAACCGAAACAAAGTACATTGCAGCTTCTAAAGTAGCTAAGGAAGCAGTTTGGATAAGGAAGTTCATCACAAAACTTTGAGTGGTACTTAGCATTGTTGATCTAGTACCTTTGTATTGTTGACAACAATGGAGCCATTGCATAAGCAAAGGTACCAAGGTCTCATCGAAGGTCCAAACACATACTCAAACGATACCATCTTATTAGAGAAATCATTGGTAGGCGTGATGTAATCATATAAAAAGTGTCCATTTATCAAAATATTGTTGATCCTTTTATTAAGCCACTTCCCTAAATGAAGTTTGACTCTCATGTACTCGCCTATGGTAATAGATATAAAAGCGATTGGCTTTAGTTCAAGTGGGAGATTGTTAGAGAAGTGCTCTAAAAGCAATCACCTTTAGCACTTATTGTACGTCTTATATTCATTTATAATAAATACATCTTCATTTCTTTTATGTTCATTTTATATATGAATTGATATCGATCTTAAATCAAATTAATGAAGTCCTTGATACATCACATAGCATAAAGAAAATCATGATGGTGATCATGATAATGAGATTCCTATTACGTGTAATTACGTAGTATCTAAACTATCCTCAGCTCTGCAGTGGATCACTGCGATCGATATCATGGATCCCGGGATGTACGCCAACACATGCTAGTAATTTTTGGATTTTACCAAAGACCCGGTCTCATAAACCCAATCATCGTGGATGATTAGAGTAGATGGCGATGCTTACAAGAGGTCAAGTACATCGGGCATTCTGCTATGAGAAAACTGCATGGACATCATTTGAAATATCAAACGAGACCTCATCATAAAGAACGCGACAAGATCCTGCACTTGCACTCAATCAGATTCGGGATACCCGATTCTATACTTCGACTTTGATCCTTATTATCTCAAGAGAGGTTGCTTGTAAAGGTGATGATCGAAAGATACCGAGAGGTATTGAAGGTAATCGAGTGAAATAATAAAGGATTCACCACCTTGATGGTGGAGAGCATACCTTAGGTCTTCTATAGAAACTAATATCAAATCTCTAGCCATAGTGATTATGCTGAAAAGAGTCTTCAAATCTGCATGATTTATGAGAAGATCCTTAAACAAAAAACACACTTAGCTAAAGGCGAGCCACCTTAGTGGGATTTGACGCATAGTTCATGCTCTGAACAAAGTCAGGTATAGTATAGAGTGACATAATAGCATTGCACAATATGTTGCATATAGAAAGGTTTGCAGTCAAACCCTTGACTATCCAATCAATTGGGGGTCATGATGTTTTGCTAGGTACCACTCACGACTTGCTCGAATCAATGGTTGATTCAAGTAGCCAACATAACCGGAAACCTAATAGATCACACACTTAGAAGAAGTGTAGAAGAAAGGGCTGATATAAAAGCTCCACTTCCAACCCTAGTCGTCAACAACACACTTTGCACAACAAAGAAAACGTTTCTCTCTAGTGCTCTCTCTGTCTTATCTTTATGAATCCAAGTTGTAGCTAGCACCTAGCTTTGATTCAAGACATCTCTTAGAGGTCTTCTTCAACCTTCTTCATGTAGATCACTATTAGAGGCGAACCTAGGCTTGGTTCACTTGGGTTGTTGCACATCTTCTCCAAAGGAGGCTTCATACACTAAGGTAAAGGTTTTTCCTTCCCTTCTATGGCATGGGTTTTCATTTTTTGATGAACCAAGGGATCCCTTAAAATGGTTTCTCGATTAAAGTTTAAATTTTTCCGCTATGCAATCTGATATGATGCTAGATTGAGACCCAACAAAAACCCAAGGCAAGACCAACCCTATACACCTTTATCTAGGTGTCTTCCTCGAGGGTTTAGGGATTTTCACCCTATGACCCTTGGTCCCACATAAATAAAATATCGGAAGGTAACATTATGTTTATCAACAATATCTTCCAATATCCATATAATCTCTAAATAGTATTTACCACTACTCGAATCATCAATGATGCGTAACCAAACCATAATCATTTCCACCACATAGAAACCATGATTCTCAAATCAATGTATCCACACCTCAATACCATGTTTCAAAACCATGCACAGCAATATGAACATAATGATAAAATAAAATGATTCATATGTCCATATCAATTATTAAGAATTGCGATATATATTTTTAATGAAAACCATCAAAGATAAATAATAGAATGGTATAAAATCCCCTACATTTCACCCTGATGTCTCCTTTGAAATTCTTCTATGTAGACATCTCTTATTAATTACAATGAAATTTTGTTCTTCACATGAAACCCTAACATTCTTTCCCTCAAGTTTCCTCCCTCTGAACCCCAAATTTGAAAGCAAGAATGGGTAAGAAAATGCACTACTAGCCCCTTTAAATACCTTCCCTTAGTGTAACAAGAGCTAGCATGCTTAAAAAAGCTGCCACCTAACCACACTCATAATATTTTTGCTCATTAGTCCTTCTTTTGCTAGCTATTTATATTTTGTGATTATTAACTAGTCCATTTACTTCTCTTAACTATAATTTTTTCCCAATGTGCTAATTTCAAATGTTTAAGCCAACAATTAACTATGACTAATCTTAATCCAAGATTAATGCATAATAAAGCATAAGTTGTCTTAAATCAATTAAACCTCTACTTAAACATATTTAGGTAAAAAAAATATTATGAGTCATATTTATTTATTTTGTTAAAGGACAGTGATACGCGTTGCTTATCATGAATTTAATATCTCTTTAAAAGTAAATAAATAATAAGAAGAGCTAAATCTAGTGCTAAACCTAAGTATCGAGCTATAGAGAACTCATATTGTTGAAAGATCTCCTCTAGGAGTTAAGATTTAGGAAGGATGAACAGATGAAGCTTGTATGTGATAATCAAGCAGTCTTACATATTGCATCTAACCCAATCTTCCGGGCTTATGACTAAGCACATCGGCTGACCGCCACTTTATCAAAGTGAAGATTCCGCTGTTATGAACGACTACTAGTTTCGTCAACTCAAACGACTAACTAAAGAAATATTTCACTAAATCACCATAGTCTCTGTGATTGCAGATATACGCGATGCTCACAAGATATAATTTATATGTTCCAGCCTTAGTATGTTAAGTAAGGGATTAGTTTCTTAATCCTATTTGTAATCGTTTCCCCTTTTTCCTATTTCTCTTTAGTTTCCTAATTTGACTAACTTTGTCTCCTTTTTCTTCTCTAACACTTCAGTATAAATATGTACGTTCCTTTGTATTTTTTTAAATTAATCAAAATCAAAGTTTTTATTTTTCTCTTCACAACAAGGACAATCTAAAACAAAAAATGAACCCTAGAAACCTTAAACAAAGGCTCACAAGGAGGTCACCTCTCTCAAATACAAGTCAAGAGCCAACTAAGGAAAATTGAATTGAATGGGAGTCCTTTAGGTGCAAGAAGTCCATAAAGAAGCATAAAAATGAATAAAATCCCATAACACCTTTTCATTTCTACACCTCTCCTCAAAAATCCTTTGCATTTCTCTCTAGTCATATTATCCATAAGACAATAAGACATGCAATATGCCAAAGGGTCTTGCCTTTGATTGATTTCCCCAAACCTTTGAAGAAAATAATAAAAATGTCTCCAATACCCCTTGGTGATACCCACTCCAAATTAGTTGCTCTGAACAACTTTGTCCATAGCCCCAATGTTATTGGACAAACAAAGATGATCAACTAATTCACCATTCCCCTTGCAGAGAATGCACCAATGTGGACTAAGGGGTTTATAGGGTCTTCTCGCTTGTAGCATGTCACTGGTATTTACCTTCTTAAGTACCACTAACCAAGCAAAGGCCTTTACCTTTGATGGGGCTTTTGATTTCCAAATAAAATTGGCTAGAAGAAAAGGGATTAGATTAGAAGATTTGGACAAGGCCATGAAGTAACTGAGAATGAACCAATCAAAGACAAGCACCAACCTCTAGAATCCATTGTGGAAGAAGACAATTGCACTACATTAAGTGAAAACATGAGTCTTTCAATCAATTCAATTTCTAGATCAATGAGATTGCAACAGAAATTATGATTCCAAGAAGACGGATATGAACGTCCAAGGACCTCTAAGATGATAAGTTTTTTCGCTAAATTGACTCTATTGAGACTTGCAAATTGTAAACTCAAAGGTTGCTCTCCCCACCATAAATCTTCCCAAAATCGGATTCTCTGTTCACTCTCTACCACAAGGCGGATATGAGGGGAAAAGTCCTTAAAGACTTGAGAAATGGCCTTCCACGGACATTTATGGAGTAGCCCATGAACAATTGCAAGCGCACTTTGCCAACAACATGAATGAACCAAACCCGGAGTCTGATTCACCAGTTTGCTGGTTCAAATACATGCCTTCTACAGCTCAAAAGGTGAGCCATACTGTATTAAGGCCTGATCACCAATCCGCCTGATGGGTAAGGTCTTTAAAGCATTAATTTTGGCTACCTAAGATCAGTTGTTTTTTAGAAAAATTTGTATGTAGATCCATAGGCATGATTCACATCTGTTGTCATGGTTTTTACTGTCTTGTATAATTGAAATTAGGAATCAGGTGGCCTAATTTGGAGGGAAAATCACCATTGAGATTACTCCTTTTTCAGCAAATAACATTCAGAGCAAAAATTAAGAATAAACAATATCCTGCATTCAAATTCACACTGATGATAAACCAAACTGATTTTAAAATGTAAAGGTAGTCAGGTGAAAAGACAAGTTGGAAAGACACGAGAAGAACTCACTTTCCATGAAACAAACAGATTCATCCATGATACAGGTAGATTGTCTTGTTTCTAACACACATTATACATTTGAGAAGATATCCTGGATAATTGGATAAAAGGCATCCTAGTTTCCATTATTGTGTTCTCGAATGCATCATATGGACTCTGCTGCAAAGAAAGATTATAGTGAGTGGCTGCATGAGATTATGAAATATAATTGGTTCATAGCTGTGATATAATGAGATCTTACTAAGGTTAGATCAGATTTGACTATAAAACCGATACCTATGAGAGAATATCTAGTTTCCGTGTTTCTGTCAACTCCATAGAGCGTTTGAGCTCCAAAAGAAGTGAAGGTTTCTTCATTCTCATCATCACCATCAATTGTATAAATCATTAGTGATTCAGTATCCATAGACCTTATGATTATGGATAGAAGTTGTTTCACTGTTGATGTTCACCGTTTTAGTTTCTGCCTTTCTTTTTTCAGAAACTAGAAGGTGAAGAAATATTTTGAGGTAAAAGGTGGTATAGATTTGGTTGTCCACAAAAATATTGCAAAACCACCCCTTGCATTTGGTTGGATTAATCAACTCCTTGGCTGTCAATTAAAAAAAAAAAGGGAAGGGAAGGGGGGGTGGGCACGGCGGGGCGGGGGCGGGGGAGCCTTTTGACCAACAGGTTAATAGTGTTAAAGGCCACCTATCCAAAGGAGGTGCTCTTTGACCAACAGCCTTAGTGTGTCGAAGGCCACCAAGCCTAAGTTTACAGTGGCTTATATGATGTGCACTTCTACATTGGTAGGCCATGCTGGTATCCATTGCGCAAGGTCATGAAGAAATCAGGTATGGCAGCATGTGACTTCCAGTGCTATTCGCTGTAATTTTGTCAGGTTAGTATATTGAGTAAATACAACAAACTCTTATGTTTTCAAAATTTCTTATGACTATAAGATAGTCAAAATCAACTTGGGTTGATGAAATAGCAAATTTCTTGAACCCATAGATATTGTTTCATGCAAGCATTTGATTTAACATCTTCATTATGAATTTCTAAGGTGAAAGAATTCTTCTCAGCTCTCATCAAATGATCCTGGATGATTAAGGTTACTGTGTCACAAAAACTTGTGTTTATGTATGTGAAATTAACTGGATGGTTCCCATGATGCGGTGCACATCATCTAAAGCTTCAACCAAAACCTTGGGTAATTTAAATCTCTCATATAAAACACAGGTGCTTCAGGAACTCAGGGAGTGGGCACTGACCTCCATTTGCAGTTCTTTTCACACTGGAAGCAGACTTGGTTCTCAGTTAATTTGATTGGGATAAAAACAGCCAGACTCATAAGGTGCTTTAAACAGTTGAAACTCTTGAAACATACTGCTTCCATTATTAAGCAAATCCAATGAATGCCCCCGAGTCTCGGAAGATGTTTGTTGAATGTGCATATTTTCTGATGAAGCAAGAGCCCAATTCTGTGGTTCAGCATGCATCACTGGCTGGGCCACATTAGTTTGGTTTACATGCATGAACTGGTCCAAAGAAATGGGTCCAGGATCATTCAAACCCCAAGAATTTGTTGACAGAAGAGAGAGAGCACGTCGGAGATCTGGTGCTACATTTGAGTTATAAGCAATTGCAGATGCCTCTAAACCTGAAACTGAAATGGTGGAACCCAAAAAAGAAGGAAGAGAATAAGTACATAAAAAATTATTTTGGCAGAGCTCTTCAACACATGATACATAAATCCATGAAAAGTATCCCTCTAGAATAACCTCAAAAACATACTACTAAGTATATTTCCGCACTTGCAATAATATATATATATATATATTCTCTATTAAAAACTAGATGCAGGAGCTCTAGAGAATTTTGGGAGTTGTAAAAAAGCAATTGGAAAGTTGCAGACTAGGAATTTGAATTTCCATGGGATGTGTAATGAAATAATAGATTTTCAGAAGCAGCTTAAGTTGTCAGTCTTCCATTTAAGTTCATAGAGCTATTTAAGATCACAAATGGAGGTGTTCCCTTTTGATATTGGGTAGATACAAATGCATCCAAAAGAAGTTGAACAAACAAAACATGAGCAAGAATCGGTCTTCCCATTTCTAGATTTCCATTTCTAGATTTCCATTTCTAAAAGCTAATGGAACTGTGCAATAGACATACATTTCCCAGGTTCTTGCCTGGTTACCTGATACCACATGACACATCAAATGGAAAATTATGCAAAACTATTGCATATTGAACAACAGTACCCAATTCCAAATAACCAAAATGAAGGGAAAATGAGTGGGGAAAAGATCAGTCTAAGGTCTCTCCCATAAACAAACCTGAGAATAACTGGACCAAACATGATGAATCAAACAGTAAAACAATATATAAAGAAGTTGGATCAAAATAAGCCAATAATAAGCAACTTTAGGAATGAAATCTGAAACTACCAAAACAACAACCACAACCAACTCAAGCAAGAGAGATTGAATCAGGAAAGTAACAGCATTATGATTACAAACATATAAAAAATTTTGGCTTTTTTTAATTGTGTGAAATACACAGATTCAGAGGGTAATTTGATTCTTTGCTGAATCAATAATTAGTTTAGAAAACTAAACCAAATGACCCGATGGTTACCCAGACTCACTGCAAACTTGTTCCAATGTACTCAAGGTCTCCTGCCAATCATGTATCACAATTGGTTGGAGACTAAATTCTGCATAAAAGATGGTCCTTCAACTTAGTTGGTTTCATTGATTGGCTGATTTCATAGTGAGAATGGGGCTATTGTACAGTTTCTTGACAATTTTAGGGGGTGGGTGGTGTAATTGTGACTGTTTTGTGTATAGCTTTTTGGCAAGCTGTTGGTGGTTTCTTTGAGACTGGCTGATTGTATAATTTCTGGTCGTTGTGTGTTTCTATATGGAGTTCAGCTTTGTCTTCTTGTATTCCCTTGTCACTATTTTCATGGCTCTAGTCATTTTATCATACATTTTAATATATTCAGCCTTACTTATGACCAAAAAAAAATAAAAAAATTGGCAACAATATTGTCAATCCAGCATGTCAAAGGAGCGAAGGAAAAAGCATGTGGAGGAAAGGTAACTACAAGAGAACCTAGGGGAACAACTTTCAAGGTAAGAAGGCAATCTCATTTTCAAGGATAACTGAAAGAAGCTAGGTGTTTGCTCGTGTGGGCAAGGGGGACCTGGCTAAGCCAAGTTCCTCAAAGAGTTGGGTTTGAAGCAAAAGAAGTAAGTGGTCAAGTGTCACTGCTAAGAAGGTCTGGAACATGTGGCAAGGGTATATATGCCCACATAGAGTTTGCAAAATTGTGCATCAACACCTAATCTATTTAGGTGTCGATTTGATGTTTCCTATTAAACTTTATGTTTACTTTTAAATGATAAATCAACGATAATTAGGATGTTTTTTTATTAGCTTAAAACTGATCTATAAATACTTCATTATAGATAGATTTATGGATTATTTTTATTATTAATTCAACGTAATAAGTTTTGTTATGAATCTCATTGAGTTTTATTCCAAAAATAATTCTCTTTTCTATCTCATCTTTGTCACTTCATCAAATTGGTAAAAGAGTTAAAACCTTAGACCTATACAATAACCGAAGAGAGGTCACAATGGAACAACAAATGAAGACTAGCAACCAAGGATGGTTGGGATGAGGTGAATGCTTGACAATTCATCACAAGCCATGCAAAAATTAGTGGATTGTGAGTATAAAGCAACAAAGGAGAAGAAAACTTTTTGATGATGGTAAACAAAGAGACAAGTTGGAACAACACAAGTTAGAAGAGAGTGGTTCATAAAGTTTATGTGAATCAAGAAGGGGAAGATTTAGCCTGCTTTTAGGATTCAAAGTTGCATCTAATGTCAGGACTAAGTGAGTAGAACCAAAGAATGGAAAGTTTTTGCAGATGGGAACAAAGAAGACAAGAGGATTGACTGGAGGCATGAGAGGTTCCTACATCTTTAGGGCTTTGATTTTGTTTAGGCGGTGGTTTTGTTGCTTTTTCCATTTGCTTGCCTATTTGCACTATTTGTATATTCCATCTGTATTTTGTGTGCCTTTTTCAAGCCATCAAGGCTTAGCTCAAGTGGTAAGGGTTGGGGTAGTTGAGCTTATGCGAAATTTCAGGTTCAAATCCCAATAGGAAAATATTATCTATCAAAAAGACAACTTTGTTTTCAAATGCTTTTAGTATAATTGCTCTTTAGGCTACCAAACAAAAAAGTGATTGACTTGAAGTAGGAGAGAGAAGAAGAACCTTATGATGATGTTAAACCAATAAGAGAATTTAGAGCAAAGCAGGTTAAAAGGAAATTAGCTTGATGTAATTTCTTTGGAACGAGGACAGAAAACCAGTCCATATCCTCCCCATCCATCAATTTATATCCACATACAATTAATAAACATCAAACTGAAAACATGAAACCATTTTATATAAGAGTCATGAGATATAATAATAACGAACAAAAGGTATAACCCGTTAGTAAATAGAATTGAAGAGCAATGTATTTGTGAAAGTTGATAATAAGCACAAAGGTGCAAAAGAAAATTCTATCATCACTGATTGCGCAAACGCGAGTAACCCGTCCGTTCAGAATGCAGACAATGACTGGCAAAAACAACCCAGATATTTTTGTGTCGTTCGATATAAGAATACGAATAAAGTCATGTTTTCAACGGAAGATGTTGTAAAAGTAACAACAATTCTAAGAACTCACGTATTAGTTCCTAAGCCATCATACTTTTCCTAAGTATAGAAAATACTCATAATTTCCTAGGGTTACGTGAGTAGTTTCTGGCAGTTTCCTATCTTCGTGTTCAATATATTTTTTCAGGAAGTTTTTTCTCCAAGATTTTCTCCTTATTTTGTGGACTATAAGGTCAGCACATATTAAAAAAGGATCCTAGGATTATAAGTCAAAAGGTATAAGAATACAGTGAAAATGGCCTTTGGAACAAGACCTTAGTTGAAAGCAAGATATCGAGAGCTACCCTCTATTGTTTGTTTTGGGCAATTTGGAATGAGAGAAACAAAGTGGTTTTTGGAATATTTTAAAGTTTTCTCATTGATCACAAGTTTTTGTTTATCCCATCCCAATATGGTGGTTTGTTCGACCTTTGATGAATTAGAAAAGTTGGTCTTTACAGACTTTGTTGGGGCGTTGTATGAAACTTTATTTTATGTTTGATCACCTGCATATCTGTATATCTGGGGTTGCTTTACTGTCTGTTAATAACCCCATTCCCAAGAATACAGTGAAAAATTATAATAAGAGGAAAAGGAATTATAGAAACTCACTGATCATCTTGCCATCCAGATGGTAATGTCCAATCTCAATCTTTGAACAACTGGCCTCTCAAGCCTCCATCATTATTCAATTACCACAATTCTCAATGCGTGTGCATCTAAAGTTAGTTCCAAACTAGAATAAACCCCTTTGTCCACTCATCAAGAAACCTCATCCCTCGTTATCACAAACCACAAACTGAATGGCAATAATTATCAGTAATGATCACGATCAATTTTCATGGATGCTCATGGGAGAGGAAAATAAGAGTATCTCACTAGTTATACACATTCCAGAGAGAACGGATCCTCACTATCAAATATGGAAAGCAGAGAATCATATGATCATGGCATGGCTAATCAACTCCATGACTACAGAAGTAGGAAACAATTTTCTGCTATTCAAAATGGCTCAAGAGATCTGGAATGTAGTACGGGAAACCTACTTAAGCATGGAGAACACATCAATATTAGTAGTCTTTCTTTTTTCTTGCCTGATTTCAAGCAGGGAGATTTCAATGTTACTCAATACTACAATACATTGTCAAGGTATTGGCAGCATCTTGACATGTGTAGAAACCAAGAGGAGAAGAGTTGGAGGAATAAATTCCTTAAATTCTCCATTGATTCATGATACATATATATACAAGAAGGTTAGACTATATATTAGGCAAGCCAAACTATTCTTCCTAATTGGTTACAACTCTACAAGTAAAGTATCGTATATGTAAAGTATGATACATACTATAACACTCCCCCTCAAGTTGGAGCATAGATGTTAATCATGTACCTAACTCGTTACATGTATAACTAACCTGGGCCCACTTAGAGCCTTAAGTAAGATATCACCTAATCAAGTTTCACTTCAAGTATCCTATAGAAATCAAACCGAATTGTATGTTCTCACAAACGAAATGACAATCTATCTCTATGTGTTTAGTATGTTCATGGAAAACAGGATTAAATGCAATATGAAGGTCAGTCTGGTTGTCACACCAAAGCTTTGTTAGGACAGAGGTTTTAATACCGACTTCCACCAAAAGTCACGGCCACATATCTTGCACACAACCTAAGGCTATCAGTTTATATTCAGATTCTGCACTAGATCAAGAGACTACACTTTGTTTTACCTTCCACGCAGATCAGATCTCTTCCAACAAACACACAAGAATCCGAAGGCTGGTCTCCCATCCTCCTTAAGATCTCGCCTAATCAGCATTCGTGAAACACTGCAGTCTATTACGCCATGATTAATGTAGGATAAAATACCACAATCAAGGCTCCTTTCAAGTAACATATAATCTGTTCTACAGCTGCCCAATGATCAACTGTCAGAGAAGACATGTATTGGCTTACAATGACCAACAAAGCATAGGATGAATATCAAGCTGTTACTATGGGCTTAATCTCACTCTAATCAGCCTTCTACATCTTCTGGCCCTCAAACAACTCGTCTTCTCTCTAGTAAGATGGTGGCTTTAGCCATATGGAAATATCATGGCTTGTCACAATTTCTATGCTCAAACAATAGATCCAAATGTGATACTCTCTTCGAGATAAGAAGAGTACATGTTTGCTCCACATAACTTCAACACCCAACAAATATTTTAGCATCCTTAAGTCCTTTGTGTGGAATTGGCCATGAAGAAAGGACTTGAGTAAAGATATACATGTCATATCATTCCCAATAATGACAATATCATCAAACATACAACTAATAACGATATTTGCTCGAGAATTTCTATACTGCATAAAACATCAGATTTTCTTCTCAGATGCCAAATTTTTCAATCACTTCACTGAATTTGCCAAACCATGAACGTGGACTCTGTTTCATGGCATATAATGATTTTCAAAGATGACAAACTCTACTAATCTCTCCCTAAGAAACAAACCCGAGAGGTTGCTCCATATAAACTTCTTCTCCAGGATCCCTAAGAAGCAAAGCATTTTTAATATAGGTCACAGCCATGAGCGACTGCCAAAGATATAAACAACCAAATAGAAGTCAACTTGGCAATCGAGAAGAAGGTATCAAAATAATCCACCCCATAGGTCTGGGCATACTCTTTAGCAACAAGGCGGGCTTTCAACCTAGCAATTGATCCATCGGGATTAACCTTCACTACAACACCCAATCTGCATCCAATGGCTTTCCCATCGTAACGTACAAGTCCTAAGTACTATCAGTTACCAAAGACCATCTCCTTATCATAAAGATCACGTTATACGAAGAGTACTTCAAAACCTTGTTAAAAATAAAATGTGAGTCCAAAGATGCAATAAAAGAATAAGAATGATGATAAATGGTTACAGGTAAGACAAAGGAAGGAAACGCCTCGTGAATGACGTCGAGCACACTGACGCTTACCTTTTACAGAGCAATAGGAAGATCACTAAGAATGTGGATCCTCGATGTCGGCAAATTAAGGAGGGCTCGAAATCAAAGTGAGCGAGTGTTGAATTAAGGATGTGGAGGCTTTATTTGGCAATGGGAGCAAGCAAGCAAAGATAAACAAACAAATCATCATCCTTCCCACTAGTGGATCTGGGCCGATTGAGAAAAGGTAATTTTCAAGAAAAGTGACATCGCTATAAATCAAGTACCTACGGCACAGGACAATAACAACTACATACCTACTTAAAACCCAAGAGTAACCAAGGAAATACACTTTAATGACTTAGACGGGTTTAAACACATGCATCTAACATCCCTAACAAACAAGTATACTCAACACCAGGCTTCAATGGGAAACAAAGATTTATGGGGAAAGAGGGTTTGAAACAGAGTGTCCCAATTCAAGATAGAGGAAGGCATCCGATTAATCAAGAAACAAATCGTGGAAACAACGTCGGTCTAGAAATGCTTAGGCACTTGGCGCTTGAAACATAATAGAGTTCGTTGCCAAGAAGGTGTCTATATTTTTTCTTCAAAGAACTCCATCCCGAGGAGCATTAACATGATGTCCAAGAAGGATGTCATTTTAAAGCATGAATGACTAAAATTGTTCGAACACGTATTCTTTGGCATTATCACTTCTCAAACTTTGAATAAAGACATGAAATTGAGTATGAATTAAATATAACTCCGACAGTATTTCATTAAATATAACCAAGTTGTTTGCGAATAATCATCGACAAAAGTAACAAAGTATTGAAACCAAGTTAGGGACATAACTAGACATGGACCCCACACGTCTGAATAGACTAACACAAATGGAGCATTAGCTCGTTTATTGACTCTAGGACGAGAACTAAGACGATGATGTTTCGCAATTTGACAAGACTCACAATCTAAGGACGACAAGCTCGAAAATTGGGGACAATTTCTTCAACAAGGGAAGAGAGGGATGGCTCCAATCCTTGCAATGAGTCTCAACAGTAGTAACCCCAAAATAAAGCAGTAGGTGTCTCAACACCATAGATCAAGAACGTAGAGACTTCTCAAACCTACGCCCTCTACCAATAATCTACTCAAGAGTAAGATCCTGGTGGTACTGAGACAAAAAATCCGGAAGAATGAGATACAAACTCGAGCCTGCTAGTTTTGCTCACAAATACCAAATTAAAAGAAAATTCAGGTAAACTCAAGATAGGTGATTGGGCAATAGATGGAGTAGTGGTGCTTAAACCAAGAACACAAGACTGTAATCCATCTGCCAAAGAGACAGTGGAAATAGAAGGTTTTGATTGAAAGGTAGAAAATAGGCTACAGTTACCTATCATATGATCTATGGCTCCAGAATCAATGACCCATTCGAATGACGAAGAAGAGACAAGGCATGTGTTCAAGTTATCGACTAACAATAGCAGAATCGGAGAGATGAGTGAATTTCAATGATTCCCCGTACAAGTGGAACTCCGGCAAGTTCGTCCGTGAGAACCGAATCAAGCCGATCAAACGCCTCATTAAAGGAGGCTATACGAAAGGCACGAATATCTCCGATTCCGATCTCTACGCCTCTGGCGCCTTGTATCACATGTCTATGCTTACGGCAATAATAGCACACAACTCTAAAGCTAGGGCCTCTAGTGTTACCACCTGGACCACTATTTCTGTATTGTGGCTTTCCTGACTCACCAATGTTCCGACCAACGAGAGCATTGCTCATCTAGACATATGGAAGAGTAGGCGCGATATTTCTGGCTGCATCCCGTCAAACGCTTCTTTAGAAAGATGAAATTCGCTACCGGATAGAATCTACGCCTTTAACATAATCATACTTTAAGGGAGGCTACTAGAAGCGACTACCATCTTTTCCCGCTGGAGCTTGCTGAACCTTAACATCCGATTGTAAGGGTAATAGTATATTCGGGCTTCTATATGTCTTTTTTATACCACGCCATAAAGAATAAAAGGTTCTACACACATCAAATATGCGAGAAATATTCCCTTTTCTAGAATACACAAATTCCAAATATTTCATTAGCTCCTTAACAAACTCACAATGATTATGAGGGCAAGTACTTTACCGTCAATGGAATTACGAATTTATAGGAAGGGACGGCCATCGTCCTCCAACCACTGTTTTTTCGAATCATCAATAGGAGGGTCCTTATCAAGATGACTGGTCATACGAATACTCCTCAAATAGAAGCGAATTGTTTTACTCCAATCCAAGTAATCGAGACTAGTCACTATGTCCTTTGTGATTTTGGATATCAACGGGACCACTTCAATCGCAGAAACAGGCTTCTTATCTACTAAATCACTCATTAGGAAGCCAAGGACTGTAGATCAGGGCCAAAGAGTTACCCCATAAGTCAGAAACTCAAAAAATAACACAGAAACCCTAGGTAAAGAGGGTTGTCAGACACAAAAAGCACCAAAAGTAGCAAATCTAGGTACCAAACAAAGAAACCAAGTGGACAAGAGACCTATCGGCGTCAGAAGACATCGGAGGAGGAAGCCAGAGCCAGAATAGTCCCCCACGCGCAACAAGTGTGGATCTGGCTTGAAACACAGCGGCGACACATGAGCTCCACGCACATGCTTTCCAACCACCGACGACTAGCAGACTGGCCACAAGAGTGGGGCCCCCTGCCGGCGATGAGATCCCACTTCCTCGAAAATAGGTTTTTCAAAACAACTCTCACAACTCTCTCAGCACTAAAAATTCGTTTAACAAAGTTTGAAATTTAATTCGAGCTCTAGGCTCTAATTCCATGTAGAAACCAAGAGGAGAAGAGTTGGAAGAATAAATACCTTGTATTTTCAATTGACTCATCATACATATATGTTAGGGAATAGTTTCCTAATTCATTTAGGAATCTATTACTTCTTTCCTTTTCTCATTAGTCTCCTAAAACCCCTCACCATTGGCAACTTTTTCTGGCCAACGACCCCACCATTAGGATCTTATCTCCCACCCCACCATCCCCATCGAAGAAAAACCCCGACGTAAAATGATCCACGCCAACATTACACCGTTCTTCCATCTAAGAATCACTACCATGCGCCAACGCACGAAAGCACGTACAACTCTCCGAAATCGCTCACCACTAAGGTCGTCCCACTCCCGACGAGTTTCACTTCTGCCTCATTCAAGCCAGACCGCTTCTTTTTTCTATTTTATGTCTATAAATCAGATTTTCTCGGGCTTTTGATTTTTCCCGACATCTACAGATTTCAGAGCAGTTTTCGCCTCGCGCTTGTCGGAAAAGACTCAAGAAACGCACTTATCTTGGCCCAAAAATAATTCTGGCCTTTGTCTCTCAATTGAATACTGCTTAAAAGGTCCAAAATGAATCATCTTCCTCCTGTATACAAGTTCAGCCTTATATAACTACTATAATGCTATGATGGGCAGCTATGAGGTGGATTAATTATGAGTGGTCCACAATTCCTAGCACAACGCTTACGTTATACATTAATTGCGGCATAACGCTTGTCGTGGTGAATAATGGAGTGTGTCCCACTCATTTATCTTTGATGCCCGAGGCGACTTATTCAATCGAGCGTCCGACCCCATGTGTTTTGATGCCCGAGGTGATTGAGATGGTAACATGCCTGAGCTGCATGAGCCACATGCTCTGAGGTGACTGAGACGGTAGCATGCCCGAGCTTCATGAATCACATGCTCCGACAGGTCTCTATTAAGTTCAAGCAATTCACATGATTGTCACATGTTCAGGCCATTCACATGATTGTCACGTGAGGTGCAGCATATCCCATTCCACTAAAATTTCTCTCTAGCGCTTCAAGTCATTATTAGGTCGGGAATCGACGCTAGACGCTTTGGTCCTCGTGAGCCACAAGAGTTACCATGGCGCCGACACCTCCACGATCATGTCTTATACAGATGGCAATTCCAGATATAGTAATTGTTGCAAATGAGCATATTTGCCGCCTATATATGGCGAAGTACTATGACACACGACAACACCACTGGGGTTTTCGATGTCCCATATGAGGGAGGGGCCCAGAGATGCACAAACAAGGAGCAAGCCGACTGTGGTTACCCAAATCGAGAAGGTTTGGGAGGAAGCTCGCCAAAGTACGATCTTACAAAGAGCATGCCACTCGTCGCCGAGGTAGCTAGCCGCCTGGCGAAGCTGGGCCGTATCGAGCCACAAAGGCCATAATGCAGTCATGCATCACTCACCAAGCCGAAATAGACGATTGTGCAGCCTTCACTCAACGAAGATAGAGTGTAAAGATTCTTTTTGCGAAGCTGAGAAGGGCGGGTGCTATCGGAACCATGTGCTTATGACAATGTCAAACCGCCTCGATATTTATCTGACCGGGCTTGAGAGTAGTTTATCAATGTTATGTAAGAGGAGCAATCGCCGAGGCGACTCCAAAGTCGCTCATGGAGGATACTCCCGAGCCTCTCAGAGTGCACGAGTCTAGCTTCAGCAGCCGTGGAGGGACTCCAACCGCAACGAGCAGTAAGTGTAGAGCCTTCAGTTCTTCTCCTAAATGTACTTTAACCAAATGCAGGTGGTTTGTTCTCAAAAAGACTTTTTTTTTTTTTAAATGAAAATATAGTTTGACGAGAAATATCGTAAAGCAATCATTTCATAAAACGGAGAAATAATGCTCAGAAGGACTTATGTCGCCTAATACTAAGGGTCACAAAGGCACGCCAATAAAGGCGACACGCCAAAGGCAAGCCACAAAGTAGCTACTAAAGGCATAAAATAATCATCTCATAAAAATGGAGAATGCCTGTAGGGACTTATGTTGTCTTAGGTCTAGGGTCGTCGAGGGTGAGCCGCCAAAGGCATAAAATAATCATATCATAAAAATGGAGAACGCTTGTAGGGACTTATGCTGCCCGAGGTCTAAGGCCGTCAAGGGCGAGCCACCATAAGCATAACCACCATCTCATGGAGAAATAGCGCCTATAGGCACTTATGTTGCCCAAGGCCTAGGACCGTCAAGGGCTAGCCGCCAATAAGGTAGACTAGCCGCATATGGATAGTGTCAGGGGCATTTAAGAAAAGAGATGGGAATATACTAACCAACGTTTACACTCAAATCTTGGAATAGCAACCAACATACAAAAAGTGATAGAATATTTAACAACAAAGCAATGGTTATATACACTCCTTCCCATTTATACCTAGAAGAAACAGTTTCTGTTTAGCAGTAGGGAAGGTGTGGTTTCCCTGGGTAAAATGGCAGGATTAAAAAAAAAAAAAATTGGTTAAAACAGTAATGTTACCAGTGGTAGCAAGGTAGCATCAGAGGTAGCAATAGTCACAAACCCAAAAGAAAAGAAGGTTAATGTAATTGTTCAATTAGGAAAAAGAAAACTGAATTGTAATTTATTATGTAAGTGAGCTCATCTGAAGTTAAGAATAAATAGCTTATATCATTTTTTTTTTCCTGATAGGTATGAATAGTCCATCATTCTTAGACACGGAAGATAAATGATTGCCCAGATTCTAATTGTAGTAATTAATTCATAATGTAAAACAGCAACTCTCTCTATGCCACAACGTAACACCTTGTCACTTTAAGTCCAACATTTGTTCACGTAAGAGAAGAGAAGTGCACCTTGGTTATGGACCCGAGATGTGCTGCCATCAAAAGACAACATCCTCTCTGAGTTACCATGTAGCATAGAAATAGCATCCGGCATCTCATCAGTGGGCAAATGCAGCTGCTTATCAATACCTCCTGCGTTTGCAGGCCTGATCAAAGAACCTCCCTCCGGTGTGCCCTTAAAGCTACATGGACTTTGCCATATTGGAGTAGCAACAGGAATTGGTAACCTGTTGCATGCAAGATTAATCTGATGTCCCCCATCTGTGTAAAGGTTGCATTAATGATATAAGAATTGTGTATGGCTTCAGAAGAGATACTATGAGATTGTGTTATGCTAGAACAGAAGTTACTAAAATATGGAAATAAACAATCAATACATTATTAGGTAGTCTGATAAGAGTGATGTAAGTCTACCAGAAAAGTAAATGTTTCCAAATTTAGCATTTTAGTTCATTTACTAATAGATAGCAAATAGAACATCATAATGACACCCTAATAAAGTGCCTAACATATTGAAAAATGAAATATAGAGAAATATGGATATTGATACAAAGAACAAACTGATAGAGCTTATATTATAAGGTAGCTTAAAGTTAAAAGTCAAAATTAGCACCATATAGTGATGAAGGCAGCCTTCCAGAGCTGAATTGGATTGTCTCTGGATGTGGCCTGCGGCGCCGTGCATTGTGGTCATTGAGGCGCCTACGACAACTTCGCTTCTTGTCATCAAACTCTGTCAACTCATGGAACCTTTGACATTGAACAAAAAAATTTGTACATGAAAGAATAACACTAAGAACCATTAATAAGATAATCAACAAGATAAACCCCAAAATATCTTTTTCAACTTCAGGTTATTTCCCGGTAAAATCAAGATCTACACAAGAAACTTGCCTACTGCACTGTTGACAAAACCGGCGCTCCAAACCAGCCACAATGACCTTCGGGCTTTTGGAATGGCTTTCACAGATTCTATGCCGGCGATGGTAATCCTTAGCTGACTTGAGGTCAAGGTTGCAACCTTCAACTTGGCAACGAGGGGTTTGTGTACTCTGATAAGATGTTCTAAATCGCTTTGTTGCAGAAACAGATGATGCAGGATTGACAGCAAAACTTGTGGTTTTAGGGGTGCTAGCAGCACAAACATCTTCAAAATAAGTACGCTTCCCCAATTTTAAACCAATCATTGCCTCACCTGAGCCATCAGAGGTCCCTAAAGTTGGACAATTTCCACTACTGCCCACTCTGGTTGACTCTTTGTTCTCACTAAAATCTTTGTGAAGATCCTCAGCATTCCTAAATTTCTTTATTCGCTCTTTCAACGAAGAATCACCTGAAATAGAGATGGAGCTTCTGGAAGAAGAGCCAGGACCCAAATCAGAACCAGAGAAGCCACCACCTCCAGATGAGTATACAGATCCATTGTCCACCCCTCCATCTACTTCAATATCATGGTTTGACAGTTGTGCCCGCCCTGGAAATTCAACAGCTTTGGTATTGAATGCTGTTAAGTTCTCCCAGTCCCATTCTGAGGGAGTTCTTAAATTCCACTCCATCTCAGAAAGAAACCTCATGAAAAGTATTCAAATAGCATTCTTCCCCATATAATGCACAAAGCGTCTCTATTGAACACAAGTTACTGCATGTTATAAGCTAGCATAAGTGCAAAATTCATAACTATGAACAGAAAGGCTTCAAAAAAGATAATCCTATCATATGGATGAGATTGAGCCAAAAAATTCTGGAAGCAGTCACAAATCACAACACGGATCAGGCATGCTATAAAACAAAAATAACAACAACAATGACAAAAAATTCCAAAAAGTCAACCACAAAAAGATTATGTAAAGCATTTAATGATCATGCCTATTATCCATCTGAATCAGAAATCTGAACCAAACTAATGCAATGGTTACCTTGAACTTAAAGCTTGGAATTGTAGAGTTTGTATGAGCTCCTCCCATTGAGCAGCAACAAATACAGTACATAGCAAGTCCTTTTTGATGTTGCCGTTGGACAGATTAAGCCCCCTGTTCTTTAAGAAGCTAAGCCTAGTAGACACCCATGGATACTTTCAAAGCCAAATGATGCAGATAAATAGAGCAGAAACTGAACAAGAACAGAAGCTGTCCCTTTACAGATGTCACTTTCAGGCCATTGATTTTCTTAGATTCTTAATATCCCTTACCATCCAACAAATAAGTGGTACCCAATCTGTCAGACAACTCCATGTGGATTCTTCTCAGTTCCGACTTTTCCAAGACAAAAACAACTCTAAATGGTCCTGCCACCTCATCACCCACAGAGTCACCACTCAACACGAAACAGCGTTGGCCCCACTGAATCACATAACTTCAGCAGTTCTTCCCAAACATCATTAACCTTTCACACATGCACACACAGCGAGAGGTTTAATTCGCATGAACATTTGAAACATGTCAAAACTATATCACCACAAAAATTTGCAAGGAAAAGGGCAACTATTTCTTGAAAAATTACCTCCATCTAAATACAGATTTGTACAGAAAGCATCAAAGGGCTGCCTAACACCCTTTATTTTTTGGGAGATAAACACACTTCTGCCACAGAGGTTCTCTCTCAATTAAAAACCACCCAGAAAGCAGCAGGTGCAGGGATTAAATTCCGAAGCTTCACCAATTTCCATCACCACCTCATAGTTGCAATTAATCAGTTCGTCACTTCCCTTTCAATGATTATCAAGCAAACTTCAATCACATTTACCACTCTGAGATTGATAGATAGGTAGGCAACTCTAAAGTTGCAAATGCCTCCTAAACTTTTCATAGGATGATGATTCAAGAAGCTCACAATTATACAAGTAAAAGATATGAGTCCATGGATTCCCCTTTGCTTTGTTTGTTTTTACATGTTAAAGGCAAAGCGAAAATCCAAGGGCCACCTTGAGCTATTCAAATCATTACCTTCTCCAAATTCATTTCACAAACAGAGTTGGGAGGATAAAATCCCAATTAAACTTTGAAAAAGGGAACATACAAACACACAAATTTTAATCATATGTATATCCGCTCTTTGACTGTCATGCCAACTATTCCCCTCTTTGACTGTCATACCAACCAACACAAAGCATATGTAATCTACCCCATTCATCTAAAACCTAAACCCATCTCTCTTCAACCAATTATGCAACACTCACTTCATAAATTGTGTCCATCTAATATACAAAATCAACCATTTCCCCCAAGGATCCAAGTGCAATTGACCCAGAGAAAAGTCATAGTTACATTTAAATTTCCAGAAAAGAAAGATGAAAAGACTTTAGAATAAAGACATACTTGCTTTTTCTCTTGAAGAAACTAACCAGAATGATGTGAAAATATCCGTCTGGTTAGATGGAGACTCCATAAAGGAAAACTGATCCCAACAACCCAAACAATACTTCCTAACAACTCGAATTACTGCTACTACTTCCATTTTCAAGAGAAAGACAAACACATTAATCAAAGCATCACTGCCTAATAATCCAAAATAAATAAAGACACAAATCCCTTTCCATCCTCATTCCCGGTGTTTTCCAGTGGAAAGTAGGCTATTGGCAGAGCTGCTTTTCCCGGTTCCCTTACTTCTGAAGCAGCTTCAAGTGGCCTTGGAAGCACGAAAAAACAAAAACAAACAAAAGGCAGCTGTGGCCGTAACAGACTTTCTCCTTTTATGACCCTTTTTCCCGTTTATAGAAAAAAGAGAAAATTTTAGGGTTTCATTCAGCTAGCATTCAGAAACAGTAAAAAAAATTAAAAAATTATAACATAATCAAAGTAAAGATATTAAAAGGTCTGGGTTTTAACATCAGAAAAAATTGCAGAAAACGCAATCATATTTAAAAATGTAAAAAAAACAAAAATAATAAAAACAAAAGCAATATTTCCCTCACTGATCAATCACGAAAAATGCATTTCTGACCTTACCAAATCCAGAAAGAGAAGGAATGGGAAGCATAAATTAGAGATTAGGAGACTTACCCTAGTGGAGGTGAGTGGAGTAGCCGATTGAACTCGGAAGGATTCTTCAATCATCTGTAATAAAATATATCATATATCATAAAGTACAGAATGGGAAAGAAAATGAAAGAAGAGAGGAAAGGGAGTTGATGACCACAAATTTGTTGCTATATATAGAATTCAATCCTCCATTATTATTAGGGTTTGGGTCACCCTACACCTAGATTACAGCAACCTTCGTGTACCACTGTATGCCCTCCTTGACATCACCCACTAACCATTTTTTTGTCATCCACAAATGCCCCTAATCGTTTCGGAAACTACCTGAGCACCACTTCTCCCGCAATTACCATTCAGTTCATGCTCCAACCAAATGGTGGTGAATCATAGCGTCAGGATAAAGCTGTAAAGTTGCAGTGATTGAACTATTCCTTTTAAAAAATTATAATAATAAATAAATAAATAAGTAAATAAAAAAGCCACCCATGGGATAATTATGTTTTTATGGGATTTTTTAAATAATATTATTATTTTAAAAAATATTATTTAAATTAAGGTAGAAAAATAAATATTTAATCTACGATAATTTAGCGTCACTAAAATACCACAATGCATTTCATAAAATTTCAGTCATATTTTCCGCATACTTGCATTTCAATGTAAAATTCGGCGTCACAGCCAAAACACGATTTCAAACAGAAATTCAAATCTGCCTTCTTCAATCGTAAAATTACGGCTCGCCTTCAAACACGATCGTGCCAGAAAATTACGCAGCCAGATAATAAACGCACGTAAACGATACATCGCTACGAGCATGTGCAAACGCTGGGCGCGTGAATAAACCTAAATTTCGTTTGAATTGATGCGCTTACAGGGAAGATGAGGAGAGCAGATGCGAAAGCAAAGAGAGAAAATCGGTGAGCCGCAGTCATCTACTCCATTATTAATACACCTTAATTATGTCATTGTAACACCCCGAAACACACCCTGGTTGTTTTCAACATGCTTATGTATTTCCTCAGTAGACATAAATTGTACTTCTCGTAAATTAATCGCGCGAAATATAGAAACTTAAAACTCTAAGTCAGACATATTATAAGGGCAAACCGTGAATTTGTCCAAAGAGGACATCAAAGACATGGGTTATATAATTAGGAGGCCAAAAGTATAAATAATGAGAATTGTAATGTAATTAAGGTTAATGGCTAGAATGTTAAATAATTTAAAACCTTTATTATAAAGAGGAGACCAAAATGCATTTTTTGGGCCCCAAATGCTAGTTTCAGTACGGGAGTGAGTAGGGAGAGCGAAGGAGAAAGGGGACAGTACAAGGTACAGGCGAGGGAAAAACTAAGGTATGGATACTTGACTGGTATGTGAAACTATGGATTTTGGGCATGTTCGTATAAGAATTACTTGAGTATGGCTGCTAGGGTTTCCATCAACATTAAATTGACTTATCTCTGTGTGGTTTTGTTAAAAACATTATAACTCTGCATTTAAGGAAGTTTAATAAAGTTCTCAGCTCATAATGAGTAGATATAACTTCCAAAAGCTCCAAGCGGATTTGTAGAACAAAAAATCGTATGGCAACTTAGTATTCCTTGCAAATTGGGTGTTTTGCTACGAGTTCTCTTATGATTCCAATGCACAATGGCGACTTATTTGGTGGTTTTGATCTAAGGATGATAAGGCATGAAAATGAGAAACCAACGCACTGTGGCACTTTTTCGAGAGTTCTACCCCAGAGGATTGAAGTCCTACCTGTGAGAATATCGCTAATTGGTCATTTTGGCCAAGTCCCACGCAGAATCCTTAAAGTCCCACCGGCAGGATTCGCTTACTCCTGCTCCCGCTTTGACCACAGATTTCTACCATAATCAGCTTCATTTCTTCCTCCGATTTGAGGATTCAAGTGGCTGGTGTAAAATAGACTTCATGAGAACCAAATATATTTTATAGGTATCTCCAAATTCTGGATTCCCAGATAGCCCAAAATTCACTGAAGTGGGGCCATGTGCCCATTTCCTCGTGATCGCCTTGATCAGAGTAACCGAAATGCTTCGACGTGACCTGAAGCCGCCATCTGAATTGGTGGATTCCATGGAATAGAAACTCCTTAGCACTTAACTTTAAAATAGTACAAATATCCAGTGCCAACATCGAGACAAGGCACTGGAAAATAAATATTGCAATCTGTACTTGGTAAAATCAGAACCGACTAGTCAGGGCATGGAAAATGTCATAACTTTTAGTTTGAATGATCCGATTGATTGATTCCACTCCTCGGTAAAGTAGATTCGTAGGAAGAATAAGAATTTCAGCGGATTAAGGTGTGATTTATATACATCATACCTTACCCGTGATATGAAATATATGTCATGAGAATCATATAATGTGGCAGAATGCCATATTTAAAAACAAAGAATTATCGAACTCATAATTATAAAAACACCGATCAAATTTATTAATCGACATAGCACTTCCGTCGATTAGTACTTCCTAAGATCTCCGTTAGTGCTCCAGACCCGATTAGTACGCAGATTCATAAGGTTCAAGACTCATTAGTACGGTGATCTCTGCCTCGTTAAGTGCTACGCACTCGCCTTAATCAGGCTATGACACCCGGCTCAGATTCGAAACTCGCTTCGCATCAGATAATATCTTGATATTATTATGATGTGTCTTTACACGCTTATTAGCACCGGCCCTGGTATCCCAAGAATTAGCGATAATAATCAAGAATAAACAAGAGGAAATTATGCGACGCTCGATCTCAGAATATCGACGGCACTCCGACAAGAGTGGGGCCTCGAATTCCTACTTTAATTCAATAAATATATAAGTCCCGTAATATAATATATCGCCCAAAGAAGACGCCGTACTTCCGATAATGAACTCCGCAGTAGTACCTACGTACTTTATGTAAGAATGCTTCCAAGTCCGCTGTGAAGTATAAGTCCGTCGTGGCATAAGTCCTGGATAAGCATACTGACTCAGATAAGTCCATTATCCGAATGCATGAAATTCGACACTACTATTGTTATATTTATTATAACTGGTACACATGTCAGATATGTTTCCCACTGCCGCAGTTTAGCATCGCTTTAATCCGTGTAGGTACAAGAGGAAGACGCCCGAGAAACCTCCCGATTCTTCCGGGCTGCGCCAAACACACGATAGTGCTCATCAATCGTAGTTCCGTGACTGACCAAGAATCAGAATCAGATACTTTTCAATACGTAAACGGACGGTGATCAGATATCTCGACACTATAAACACCACTACGCTGGTAGTTTTATTTTGACTTTCAGATATCTGGATATATTATAAGACTTGGATATACTAATGTATAATTATTCGTAAAGAGTCCCAAAGATATATATAGTCCCTGCTGTCTGGGATTTGGTCTGATCCGCTAATCAAGTTCGCCTGAATCTATGATACCATCACTACAACCATTAGTTCAAGGACAAATTAGACGAGAGGACGGAAGTGGATTGTGAAGAGAACAAGGGTGTGAAATAGTACCGCTGTAGGGTCCTTCTAATATATCGTAGATGCAAGTATATGATAGACGCATCACAAAGCAAAGAAGAAGGTTCCTTCATGTGGCACGTGATTAGTGGCTCATGTGATAAGTCGACTTAATGACTCCTTGTACTTAGAATATTTTTAGATACTTTCTACTAATACATACTTTGATATTACTACTTGACATTATATATTTCGACATTATCATCGTAGTTTATTGTTGCATTTATGGTTTATATATTGATGTTAGCGATACTTTTGATTTTTATTTATGAACCGTTGAATTAGTAAGAAGGTTGCTGCATTTTTATAGTTATTTATGAAATCGTGAGCCAAGATACGATTTCACAATTTTACACCGTAATTGTGTCTTGAAGATACGATTTCGTAATTTTATCGAATCGTGTTTTCAAAACACGATTTCGTAAATTTATATTGGAAATCGTGGTTCTGAAGACACGACCGTAGATTTACACCGAAATCGTGCTTCAAGACACCGACTTCATAATTTTACATTGAAATCGTGGTCTCTAAGACACGACTGTATTTCTTTGAGAGATCAAATCGCGGTTCAGACACGATTTCGTAATCTTACATTGAAATCGTGGTCTCAAGACACGACTTTAATTTTATGAAATATCTATGTGGTGTCACGGGTACTAAGTACCATAGATTCCTAAATATTTATTTTTCTACCTTCATTTAAATAATATTTTTTTAAATAATATTATTATTTAAAAAAAAACCCATGTTTTTCTCCCAAACGGATTTAATTTAATGCATTCCTAAAAGTACACAATTTAATAACAATTTATGATAAGGATTTTATTCAAGACTACAAGTAAAAGCAAAATTTATCAATATTAATCCATTTGAAACCTCATACCCTTACTCCTAAATTAGGGTTCTAAACACGGCCATGGGTCGGCCCGACAAACCCGCCCATGGCCAGGGTTGTGCCGCCATGGTCCCGCTTGATCACCACCCGCCAAACGAGCTGAAATTTTTTTTTTTTTTTTTTAAGGTCTACTACGCTTACTGTGCTTTATATCGATTTAGCCCCACGGGCCCAGTGGAGGGGCCTGACGCCTAAGGGGTGATTTGGACGGACGGCCTATGGGTGGATGGGGCCAGACGCTCAGATATGCCCGACCGCTCCGCAGTGGCGTTCGATGCCTGCAGTGGCGGGCCCACGGCCCCCTTCCTCCCTCTCCCAATCTGGCCATATGGCCGCATTCCTCCCTTGCAATCTGGGCCATGTGACTGTACACCCTCTTTTTTTTCACTTATTTTTTCTTTATAAATACTACATAAATTTTCTTTTCATTTTCATCAACTACGCCGCTTGCTTTTTTACTTAATACTCAATAAAACTTTTCGAGCGACATCGAATAGCATTTACAGCATTAAGTATTAAGTCGCTTTGTTTTTTTAGCATTTTATTCTATTAAGAATTGCTGTTTGTTTTACAAACTAAAAATTAATATCTTAACAAATTTTCATTATATTAAGAAATTTTAACTATATATTTTCAAATATCTAAAGATATCACATTTGATGTCAATATTTAATATCTCTATTTCATACTATGATAAAAGCTAAAATCACAAACTAATTAAATTAAAAATATAATAATTCAAATGCATATTCATATATATCTAAAGAAAACATGAAAAATTTAAGCACAAATTTCAAATATCCAAAGCCATCATATCGGATACTAATATTTAACATCACATTTCACACCATGATAAAAGTTAAAATAACAAATATTTGATAATAGTATTTTGATATCTCATTTTATACAATGATAAAAGCTAAAATGACAAGCTAATTGAATACTTGAAATAGTTCATTTGCAATGGTCCTCGAAATTGTAGCATGAATCCTGATCGACAACAAAAAGTTATTTGTACGAGCCTTGATTTTATTGTCATCATCACTTTCCCAATTCCTTTTCAGTTGTCATATCTTAAAACAATCTATCAAGAATCGAGACTTGTCAAGAAAATTGCATCGGAGAAACATGTCGCGACTATTTTTGTCTTGAGCAAAGAAAATGAATAAGGTGTCATTTTCTTCAATATTGGAAAACGTGTCAATAACACTCAAAAGTATCGCCTAATGACATTTCTTAATCTTGCATGATATAAGTTGAATATCTCCTCTTTTCCTACAACTTTACCAATTAATTACGAAAAATCACTACCCAATAACGTACATTACGATATGGTGTCATAAAACCTCTAGTGTGTGTATATGTCGTGCATCCACTAAATAATATTTTCTGAAAAAGAGAATTTAGTATATTATCAAGGGCATAAAATAAAAGTAATAAATAAATAAAATTAAAGTAAGAATATTCACCGACTTCCGGGCATGGGAAAAATTGCGTTTGTAAGCACTTAATAGTTTCCATCAAGATTCTTGAATCACGAGCTGCCTTCCCATCCAACTACATACTTAAAGTGCATATCAAAATCACAAATTGCCATAACATCTTGAAAACATTCTCCTCTCTCACGACCCTCGATATGGTACTTGTTGTTCAACGAATGCATGCATGGATAAGAGTTCCACTAATCGCACTAACAAAGACTCCTACAAAAATAATTTTTTAAAAATATAGATGTTTATTTTTATATAAGAATAATAAAATATGGATGAAAATAATTACTCATAAAAGGTATTATACCTTAAAATTTTTATCTAACCGACGATTAGATATAATTATCGAATTATCATTGAATGATGGAGGAGCAATCATTTCCTCGGTAGCCTACCATGGCTACTAAACCTCATGGAAGTATTTATGAATTGTGCTGGCATGAGTGTCGGAATCTATTCTTTAATAATCGATTTCAAAGATTATCACTTATAGTCATTAAGAATATGGTTATTTTCTCTTCAACACTCAAATGTTTGTCACAATGTTTCATATCTTTTTCTCTAAACATGTGACATAGAGAAATAAATCCATGCTTTTCCATTCGTATTAGTTCATAACATATACTAGATGAGCCATCTAAAACTTCTTGAATGAAAAGTGAACCTGTAAATGATGATGAGTTATTTTATCAATGGAGGAGTCTCTTAATAATCGAGCAATAACAATACAACCAATCTTTAAAACTCATTAATTTTTGATCATATATCTTCATCTTCACTTGATGATGAACTTGAACTATCCGATCGATGTAAGGATTCTCCATACTAACATCTATTTAAAAACCATAATCTTGTGAAATAAAATCACAATAAAATTGTTATAATAATGTATAAGGAATAATATCACGCATTATGGTGTCATCACATCACACCCATTTCAAATATATAAACTAATATTGCCAAGGAACTTTCTTTACAAAAATGTAGAGAACAAGCTCCTATAATTGTGAAATATTAAAATGCAGAAGTATCCAAAATAAGTTTAACCAGCACGTTACAATCATCCATGCAAAATATTGTATATGTATTCCACAAATCCAAAAAGTATATTTAAAGTCATTTTTCGAGCTTTAGTTCATTCCATTCTCCGCTTCCTCATTACTTTCCATTTCCACCTACACCATTTATACTCTTTTCTTCTTGCAAAATGTATTAATTGCAACATAATACAATGGATCCTCATGTTGTGAGTTTCTTCAAAATATTCATAAGCATTCTTTCACCGAGGGTCCTTCAAAATTCCTAATGCATTCATTATTTATTCATTTCTTCTGAGTCGCTCTTTTTTTCCTTTATTCGCTTTTTTCTGTGGAACATCAGATTTCTCTTCACTAGTATTTCGGTAAATTCTAATCTTCTCCTCTAAAACTAACTGAGTTTCTACTAGGCATAGATGTAGAAATGTGTCGATGATTCCTCGTGCCCAAAAGCTAATACCCTCCGTAATCCTAATTTTGATCCAGTGAGCTTACTACTCTCCAAACAATATTCTAATTCCTCCATATTTGTAACGATCTATACCCGAATTGTTTAGCTTCGGATATTTCTATTCAATACATAAAAACAAATTAGTCATGCATGTATATATAAGACATTTGTTTTAAAGATTCACTTAACTTTTGTAAGAAAACTACCCGTAAATATTCGACTCCATTTCATCCTACCAATCAAAAGTTTTGGTTACGAGTTTGAGCCATGTCTGGGCCACATTCAACATTCTACTCCAAATTAGAGGATTGTCTTTCTATGTAATCCCACCACCCTGTTGTTTCGATGTGTAGCGCTTTCCAAGTAACTTCCACCCTTCAAAATTCGAGACCAAGACTAGATTCTAAACTTCCACTCCGATCTAAAGCCTTTATTTATTTTTGAAGGCAAAAGATCAATAAAGTGCTTTCTTTAGGGGTGGGTCACAATTAATTTATTCTACTAGTTTCACACAAGATTTTGACGACACTGTATAAAAAAAAAAACTAACAAAAACTAATGATTATTCAAGAGTTGTTTGGTTATCATACTACACATAAAAGGGAAAAGAGATGGCATTCTTCTACCTATACGAAAATAATTCCAAATAAATATGCAATCCATTAATGAATTATGCATAAGAGATGAAACCGCTTAAAAAATCATCAAGATGGAGAAAACATTATTTCAAAAGTAAGATAATTATTACAGGAATAATACAATACTGAAGAATTTGCATAAACTTGGATCATAAAATAACCACTTGAAACTGCAAATTCAACAAAGAGCCACATAATTAAAAAGGATTACATTTTAATGTTTGAGTTTCACTAGTTTGCATTCTACTTAAAAGTTAAATCCATTAAATCAAAGATTGTCAGATATTTTGTATAGCAGACTAATTTCTCAAGTTGACAAGCTTCTACTTTATGAAGTACCACATTGCAAGATATAATTTTTATGTATACTTTTATATTTGTATTTAGAGATAATTTTGACATCTTATATTTATATTTAAGGATAGTTGTCTTTATTTTTCAACTTACGCTTTAATTTCACCAACAATTGTTGTTTAGATATTTTCTATATATAAAGAGTCATTAATGATAAAGATAGAGATAGAAAGGAATAGTCCGAGATGCTCGAGCAATCCCAATACCTAATCAACTGAACTAATAATACTGGGGGGGGGGGTGGTGTTATCTTATGAAATTGAGGAGCAAACCTAAAATGGAATTAATCAATCTACCCTAAGAATCGTTAGAGGAAAGCTTTAATGGCTAAAGGATTTTCAAAGCAAGATGTGCCGGTCTAAGGGAGTAGGGGTTGAAAACTACTGGGAATTAGAGAGAAGAAGAAAACTGCTAAACTAAGAAAATTATAAAATTCACTTAACTGTAAGGTCTCCAAGAAGTTGAAGAATGAGCACCTGGAGTGCATAATGAAAGAGATTGATGCATGAGAGGAAGTCAGCAGGACAACATCGAGGATGGTGGAGGAGATGCCTACCAAGCCTCATTCCGCTGTGTGTGCCCACATTCTTCCTAACATCCATGCGCCAGGTGCCCGAGGCTCACTGTGGTCTACTTAATTCGCTCTAAAAACTCACTTCACGTATCGCAGCATGAGTGTGGAACCATAGTCTGGTATTTCCACGGCCCTCCGTTTCTCGCAAATGTCGCTAGTTTTATCTACAAAGCAAATGTCATAATATGATATATGCTAGAATTGAAACAAACCCATCTTAGGGAAGTAATAGGATAACTGGTTTCTATAAGCAAATTCATGCCCTAATCAATAAAACAAATAACCCAACAAATCACCGAATTCTTTCATCCTATCACAAATCAACAACTATAACTCAAAGAAGTTTCAATAAAAAAACACACTTCACATCTCATGAGCATTTTATCAAGAACAATTTTCAAAACAAATGCATCTCTTAAATTTCCACTTATTCAATTCATCTTCTCTTTCTTTTTCTTCTTCCATTACATCATTACCATTTCAAATTTTAAATTTTTAACTCCTAGATTCGTAGATGGGAGCCAAGAAGATCATCGACTGATCCCAACTCAAAGGATCCGGCTGACGGAACAAATCAGGGGGAGAAAAGAATGCAGCCTCATACGATGATCATCCTACCTCACAGAGTAAGATACATAAGAGCGCAGGGAGAAATCGGACGGGAACAGCCGCCAGTATCAAACAACCTATTGGGATCTATCGAGGAATCAACCAGTATTCTGCGAATATGAGCGCAGCATTACGACATTCCTAAGCTCCACTCGCTAATAAAGAAACCGAATCGGAATTTCCCAGAGTTTGCCAAGTACTAAAGGAGGAGGAGGAGGTACTTTCTCAACCTTGTGCTAGTACTACGACTGTGTCAAGTAGAGCATTTTAACCCCAGAGATAGAGAGAAAATGGAGAAGAAATTACCTTCGTAAATCCGAACATTCGTAGTCATGGGAACCTAAGGGCAAGTGAGCAGAGGGACGAGCGACAAAGTCAGAATGCATTGTGTTCACTACAGTTATGATGGGAGAAGAGGAGAAGAGGTTTTCTAACTGGGAAGGAGCTTCAAGAGGTTTTCATCCAAAAGGGACAAGAGGAGACGCGGGCTGCAGGGTTTCGAATGCGGTATTAGCTGGCTTTTTCAATGGAAAAAGCCAATTGGCTTTTTGTTTTAGCCATTTTTTCAAAAAATTCAAAGGTTATGAGTGAAAATAAAAACAAATGGCTAAATGTTGAAAGCAAATACTTTCAAGATTCAAATTAAAACAAACACGCCCGTCTCTTAATTTTTCATACTTCTCCAAATTCACTCTATTTTCACAATTTGCCTTTGCTATTCTTTAATACTTCATTTTCTTCAATTGTTCTTCATATTACATGATATTATTGGTGGTGCAAATCAAGCATCGTGACTCCAATAATTCGCATTTTGTGCGACTCTCGCTTCCACCTTCCACCGAGTAATATCGTACCTTTACTTTTCTTATTTGCTATATTTATTTTGATTCATTATTTTATTTTTTAGTATAATATTTTATTAATAATTTTAATATGGATAGTGCATGTGCATCTTCTTTAGTTCTATGTGCATCATTAAGCAAAAACTTAGTTCAAATATATGAAAATTTTTTTATATAATAGAAATCATTTTAGAAAATAATAAAAAGAAATAAAAGCAAAATGTAAAATTTGTAGTGCAAAACTTCTAGCTGTGGATCAAATTCAGACAAGTCATTTAAAAAAGACACAATGAACAATGTAAAACTAAGCATAATGATATTATAAATTATATGTAATTAGGTAAAGATGAATGTAGAAATTTAAATACATTTTCTTATATGAGTCCGCTGTTTGAAGGAATGATCGATTACATAATAAGAGCTTAATAACCTTTTAATATGATGAAATCGATGATTATTCGTAAACAATTCAAAACATTGATTAATCCTCAATTCAAAGGTCCTAAATACGTTAAAAGAGATATTATGAAAAAATTTCAAACATAACGAGAAAATTTAAATAATATTTTGCAAATTTTGAAGGAAAATTTTGTTTAATATCTAATATTTTGACATCTTTAATGATAAAGAGGCTTTTATGTATTATCAAGCCATTATATAGATAGTGAATGGATGTTAAATAAAAGAATAATTTCATTTAAAACAATAAATAACTCCACATAATGGTAAAAATATAGCAACTTTAATAAATGATTAATTATAGATTTAGGTATTCGTGATAAAATATTTACAATAACATTAGATAATGCTTCTAATAATGATGTAGCAATACAAAGATTAAAAAGATTTTGGCAAATAAAAGATGATCATGCAAAATTATTTCACGTACGTTGTTGTGCACATATTTTAAATTTGATTGTAAAAGCATTGGACAAAATAAGTTGATAGTACTAATTAGAAAAATTAGAGACATTGCATATAATATTAATTGTTCCCAAGCAAAACATGAATTATTTTTTTATTGTTGCAAATTTGCAAATATGAAAAGAAAAAAAAATATAAGTTTAGACATACCAACTAGATGGAATTCTACTTATAAGCTTTTACAAAATATTACAAAATATAAAAAAAGTAGTACAATTATACTAAATGTGCAATTATCTAATAATAATATCACGTAGATGCTAATGTATTAAATGACATGACGACACATCATGACCTTCTACTTAGATCTTTTTGAAAATTCCTTTGATATCAATAAATATTTTATAGTGTATTATCCAAATTTAAGACGGTCATTACGCAAATAATTCAAGATTTATATGAGACTTCAAAATTATTTAAGTTATGAAATTTTAATGATATAATTTTGCAATGATAGAAAAATTAAAAATATTGTGAGAAATACTCTTTAATTTATTATATTGGTTTAATTGTGATCTTAGATTAAAATTTGATGCTTTAGATGAATGGTTGCAAGTTATTTACAATGAAGATCAAATAAAATTGAAGAAATTAAAAATGAAGTAAATCTTATTATATATTTTATATAATATTTATAAAGGAAAATATGGTAATATTAGTTCGATAAAATCATCATCCACGATAAGCTCCTCATCTTATAAAAGCCTTAGAAATGTTCAAAGTAGAAAAATGTACAACTAGTTCTAACAACCAAATTATTATAGATAGATATTCCTGTGTTGTAGAAACAATTTCTATTTGAAGATAAATGGGAAAATTTTGATATTTTAGAATGGTAGAAAAACAACAAATTAAATACCCGTTATCTATTATCAGACGCGATGTATTAACTGTTCAGGAGTACAAATGCAGACGGTCGCTTAAAGCATGTGGAAGAGTGGTTAGCAAAGAGATGTAATTCGCCACCTCACAATCAAACAATAAGATAAGCCGGAAAGATCGAGTTTAGCATAAGAGATCGTGATGATCTTGTTCGAGAATAATTGAAGGGTCGATACAGAACTTAAAATATCACATAATGAACCCGATCAGTTAGTCTTCACACCGTGAAAATAAATGACAAAATATTTTATTGTAAATTCAGTCGTGGGCTTTTATTTTTATATCGAAAAGATAAACGATCGACAACATCAAGGAGGTACAACCTACCGGGATGTACTTTATTTCAGAATGATGTAAACTCTTTCATACATTTCTAAAACGAATTATATCTGATTAATAAAATTTGGCGATGTATTTTCTATTTTGAATTGTTTTTGCTTACTTTATTTAACTTTCAATACAATTTAAATAAAACCTACGTGGGAGGGTCACTTTAGCGCTGGTGATCCCAGATCGCCTCCGGGCGTCTATGCATCGACTTTAGACTCGCCCCAGCGCTTCTAAACTGGCTGTAATGCCGGATTCGCCTGTGGCACATGATTCTGCCAACCCACCGGCCTATCCGAGCCTGAAAATGAAGCCCGCGGCCCTACTCGGGCCTCAACTGCCCGGGGCCTCCTAAGCCATTGGTCGTCGGCCGGTCCAAACGCCCTGCCGCTGAGATCACTATTCCCAATGATGATGCCTCTTTTCACGAGCCGCATGGCCCTACGCACCTCAAAACCATTTTTTTAATTTTAATTTTCTCTTTTTTGTAAATCAAAATCTTAATTTTATTTTAATTTCATTTGGTTAACTTTTAGTTTTTAATTAAAACCCCAACACACGTCCCTCACTACCCCTCTCAATTTTACTTTAAAATTAGTTTTTTTTAAATCTTAATTTTACTTTAATTTCATTTTTCGACTTTTAATTTTTTACTGAAATCTAATTTTTGTATTATGTCTAATTAATATAATAAAAATTTAATATAAAAATATATTTATTTATAATAATTAATCATCTAATAATTAAATAAATATTAACATTTGAAATTATATTTTATAAATTTGATTTTCTTTTTTAAAAATAACTCATCCATTGATTTTAGCCTAAATTGTATTAACTTAATATTTTAAAATAAATTAATTTTTAATATAAAATACATCATCCATAATAATTAATAATATAATCAATAATTAAATTCTAAGATTTTACTAATATTGCATATATAACTTATTTTATTTTATTTTCATAATATTTTTATTTTTATAATTTTCATATTTTGAATCTATTTTTATTTTTATTTTTTAAAATTATAAAGTAAAATTTTATTATATTATATAGATATGAACATTGTTATCATAATATTTATTAATAAAACATTGTAACCATAATACATAATAATTTTATGTAGAGATATCACAATGTTCCTATTGTAGGTACCATGGGCCCAGCCGGCACCCTTAGCCAACCGGCCAAGCCTAAGAGCCCCAAAGGGATTAGGCCCAAAAGCCAGCCGGCCTAGGAACGCCCGGCCGATCATTCGCCCGGGTATCTTATATCCCGGATAGCTTTTGACTCAAGTGCTTACTTTCCCGATCGACAACTCCACTAAATGAAGTAGCCAACTGGCTATTCACATTACAAGTGTGGGTTCTCCCATGAACTAATCTCGTCGCCTCTAACATAATAGGAAAGCTCTCTTAGCAGTGGTTCTATGGAGAAGGTAGTTACGCAAAGGGAAGAATAAGTCATCCTTCCCGAAATAAGAGTCACCTTCCCCTGACATTATGGGAAGAAATCGCCTACTCTCCAAAAAAGACGAATCTACTTTCCTCCCTCCATAAAAGTTATAAGGTCACACCAAATGAGGCAATGTAGATTCCTAATCGAGATAATCATGTTCCAAACTCTAAGTCTTTTTAGAAAAAGACTAATCTCATCTGAGGGGCGCATTTGATCACCACCGTCGCTCTTCGTGGTTTGTTTTGCGATTGCCCAACCGGGTGAATGCCCGACGATCCACCGACTCGAGAATCTGTGAGATCAATAATCGCGCCACACTGTGGAACGACCGAGCAAGAAATCTCAGAGGCGGTACGCGAGAGCTTGGGTACACCCGCTCCCAGGTGACCTCCCGATCTCCAAAGCTTTGGCCATTCCCAAACATCCCATCGGACCGTCGGAGTTCATTGCCATGACTAGCATTCCAGCGAACCTAGCCCTTGAAAACCAGTTCCTCCTCTGGCACCAAGAGATGGAAGCAAAACAAGAGGAGCTGAGTCTCTGCGCATGGTCGACCAGACCAACAGCGAACTCGTTGTGGGAGGAAAATGAGCACCCTTACGAACCTAGCTTAGAGGCTGTACCGCCAGCAATCGGGATAGCCCGCCTATTTCCAGCCAAATATCCCGTCCCGACAAAGGCAAAGAGGTTGCTGCGCCGGACGACATCGATCTACCGGTGGATGACGAGCTATCTTCCGGAAGTTCCTTGCTCCCCCGCCGATCACCATCCCCGAACGCTGCGGAAGCCCAATCTAGAAAAAGGGCACCTCGCCGATCTCAGCGAGTCCTCATTCCAGGCACGCAAGGCGCCGGTGCGGAAAGAACCCGCCAGGACCAACGACCCCAACGCCACCATCAAGATAAGGCTCGACCGTCTGGGCTTCCCTCCACATTTCATCTATGTAATTCGCTCTTCTGGGCCACTCGCCCATTAACCGACATTTTTTTATCCGCCGTCCGTGGACTGCAGGACATGTTTCCACTTCCCTGGGACAGCATATCCTAGATTGCGATCCTCCCCGCGGCTTCTCCATACCACCCTTCGCCATGTACGACGGTTCTTCCGACCCATACGATCATATGTTGCATTTCAACCAGGCAATGATCCTCAACGCCGGGGACGACCGACTCCTGTGTAAGGTGTTCCCGGTTAGCCTCAAGGGCCCCGCTTTAGCCTGGTTTCACAAGCTCCTCTGGAGATCAATAAACACATTCGACGAATTATGGGCCTTATTCGTCTCTCAAGATTGTGTTTATCGTTAAGAAGCGGAACATCATCTCCTCCAACCATCCTAAACGGAAGACGAGTCCATTTGGGACTTCATGCGCAGATTTGGGCAAGCGGTCCAGCAGATTGATGTCTGCCAAAGATGGATGCGGTCTTGGTGAACTTCGTAAGAAGCTTCTGGCTCCACCACCCCGCTCTTCCGCCTTATCCCCGACCCGCCAAGCAACTATAGAGGAACTGCACCGATGGACGGATACCTCTACGCTGGAAGATATCCGGTAGCCTGCAAAACCATCATGATAATCGCCTAGAAAGCTGCCAGTCGCCGCTAAGGGCCTCGTCAATAGAAAAAGCAACAAGGCAAGGCCGGCGCCCTAACCGGCAATCAGAGAAGAGGAAAGATCCCCCCCCAGTTCACTACTCTGAACAATGCCTATGACCGGATCTTGCCTATCATCCGGGACCTCCCGACTTCAAATGGCCCCCACCTATGAGAGCAGGCCTGGACCAGCTCAACAGATCCCTGCGATGAGATTATCACAGGGACCATGGCCACGAGACCAATAACTGCCAGAGCCTCAAATTTCTGGTGGAAAAGCTTATTCGGGCGGCCACCTCAAGCGATACTTACGGGAGCCAACCCACGAGCCAACAACCTCTCCCCCAACCAACAGGGTTGTTTCAGATACCGAACATGCTTCAGGACCCCAGCTGACCATCAACTTTATATTGGGGGGACCGACCGACAAATTAATATCAATCAAGAAACAACGGAGGGAGAACGCCTCCCGCCATTTCTGCAGAACCCGGCAACACCGCCGCGAACCGGGGGAAATCACAAAGAACCCGCCGGCTGACGGCCCCATATCCTTCCTCCTATTAACCTTACGCTGGTCATCACACCACACCACGACGCACTCCTGCATTAACCGTATGTATTAACAGCTTTGATGTGCAATGCGGCTCGCCGATCCGTGAAGTGCGTCGATTTTCTATCTCCCGCATGCATGAGTCCCGATCGATCATCTCCGCTTCATCGCGTGGTTTTGTTAGGTTTCAATGGAGCTACCACACCGCTACCGTATATCACCTTTTTGTTAAGGTGTCCAGAACTCGCCAGGCATCGCGTCGTGGTAAGACCGGGGCCATAATGCTATCTCGGTCGAGTCACGCACGCCCATGAAAGCAAAGATCAACTTCATACCACCAAACAATCGCCTACCCGACCTGGGTCCGATAGCTGATTTTCGTGAAGCCAGCTTAGTCAGCTCGACAGCTAAGTTGTCAACTCACTACGTGAACGCGGAGCCGCTGCTTAGTACCAAAGAAATTACATCTAGCCGGTCACCATGTTCGCGGCGCAGCTTCACCATTCGCCCAACCCAAAGATAGATCACATATAGCCGGGTCAAATTACAAGTCCGCGGCGCAGCTCATCGACCTGCCCGCCCAAAGATAAATCAAGTCTAGCCGGGTCAAATTACAAGTCCGGTGGCGCAGCTTCATCAATTCGCCCGCCCAAAGATAGATCACGCCTAGCCGGTCAAATTACAAGTCCGGGTACGCTAGCCACCGACTCTGCCCGCCCAGCATAGATCACGTCTAGCCGGGTTAAATTACAAGTCTCGATGGCGCAGTCATTTGACCGCCACTAAAGATAGATCATCGAATTGCTTTTTCTCCCGCAGCCGCCCGCTACTGGATGTCCTGCTACATGCAAACAGATTCGTGGTCGAGTGGCTAACGAGACACTCGGGGCGCGAGGATCGCAGCAACTTCGGGTGAGCGGACTAAAGGATTCTAAGATTCCATCCGATCTCGTGGCTTGTTTCTCGCAAATGTTGTGCGAAAATGCAACAAACCATAGTCGTAATTGAACAAATGGCCGCGGTACCGAATCGGAACTCGCCTCCATCGCTTTCTCCTGTCGCCAGCAAATCTTTCCTCCCTGAATACTAACGAACTCATCCTTCATAGTCTCGAGCTTCATAACTAAGGCAAGTCTCTCATCTACCAAATGACTATTCTCCTCTTCTGCCTTCTTACAAGCCTCCTCCTCTACGGCCAATGCCTCATAAGAAACTCCTCGCTCGGACTCTCGCTCAAAGCAGCATCTCCCCTGCCGCTTAAGGTTGCCGCCGACCGGCAAGCCCGACTTATCCGCGTTTCCTGGGCATTGACGGCCTTTAGTCGCCAACTTTGCCATCGCAGCCTTCATGGCATGCCGCCTCTTCCTCGCCGGCCCGCGGTTCTCTCAACACTCCTTATCCTCCGTACCAAGCCGACGGCATGCCAACTCACCCTCTTTAATGAGGCTAGTCAGATCTCCCCCGCTCGGGCCATCCCCTGCCTAACATATAATCTTAGCCGTCTGACATCCCTGGGGACGAGAGCTCAAACTCGTGATGCCGAGCGCCTATGTTCGAATAAAGAAAGAACGCCTTAAAGTAACCCGCTAGCAACTAAGAAATGGGGCACGGCACTAATACCATCCGACGGAACTCCCTATCTTACCAGCTCGGTCGACTGGAGGAAGTTGTCAAGCTTCCTCGACCAGATCTCGTCAGTCGATAATTTACGAAATCCTCCTTCCCAAGTTAGAGGCAAGAGGGTCATCAGATAATCCTCGTGGAAGACCCATACCCCGAGCGATCATCGACAATCCTGCAGATATATCTGGGTACAAATCGCCTAAATTGACCCGCCGAGGACGCTCCACGATGGAACCCGGCTTCCGAACGCACATCCTTCACCTCCTCCACCCAGGGTCGACACTCTAACCTCGGGCTCGCCCGCGTGAGGGAGGTAGTTGCTGGTTATCACCCGGGTCTAGCCGAGGGCTCGCGCTTCTCGGACCAGAGCGTATTACTTCGACTCGCCCGTCGCTTCGGCTCGACCCGGGCGCAGATTACTTAGAGCGCAAATGGGAGTCGAACCATCCTCGCTCGAGCCGATCGGTCGCACTCGGCCCCGTCTGCCTAACCTAGAGGCCCTGTAATTCGTGGAGAACAGGATGATAATCGCCGTCCCCTCGAATCCTCATCGGCAGCCGACCATCGGCACTTTACCGGGTTCGGGTTCTCAGCTGACGCGAGCGCTGGCCCACTCATCGGGCTGAAATCACCTCGCGCTCGGCAGCGATCGAAAGGTTCTCGTCATTCTCATGTCGTTCTTCCTCCTCCAAATGTTGGGGACCTTCCGTGTCAGCAGAAACCCAAGGCATAAAATCTTCCCCCTTGGACCCCTGCGCGTTCCGACGCCCGGATACCCTCTTCCACTTGACCTTTACCACTCGAGGGGCATCCTGGCCACTACAAGCAGCAAGAGGAGGTGTTCGATGCATACCCTAGTTCTTCCTACCAAGCAGAAGGGACGTAACGAACCCCACTTGAAGAAGCAGATGGCCTCGATGTACTGCCGGCCCCGTGCGCCCGACTTGACGCCTCGATTACCGGATTCTTGGGAGCTAGCGCCGTCAAAAACTATGCGCCACAAATCAGCAACCATAAAGTGCTCACCTTCCATGACGTGTGAAGGCAAAGGCCGAGGAATAACCGGGAGTAGATATGAGCTGGTCAGGTCTTTACCTACGTAAATGCTCTCCGAGTAAGCAAACCCCGCGAAATGGCGCTCCCGTTCAGAAATCTCTAAAAGTCGGTGGATCTTCTCAATGCTCGATTTCTCCACCCAGTTGACCAACCTTCCACGCCAAGCCTTTCCTGCATGAATAACCCACGGTTAATACATCATAACACAACAAACGTCGGGATATAGGATAGCAATCTAGGTCCGGGCCAACTACACACCTGGGAAAGACTAAGACCGATTAACATTAAATGGCAACCTGGGGTCTCATCTCAAGGACCCCTCACTAGCAATGCCCCTTTCGCCTCTGTCTTAGGCAAGTTGGGAAGCCCATTGACGATCTGCAATTGTAGGCTTAAAACCGACATGAACATCCGACCACCTAGCCCCACACTGAGAAAGTAAATCATGAAATTTCCACCAAATGCGGAGATCAAGTCAGGCTGCATGGTTAAGCACGCAACCGCCATTGCGATACGACCACGCCGCGGATGAGGGCCAGGGCGCCGGGTAAAATGCAAAACTGCGAACTATGGCCGCTCAAAAGCGCACCTCGCCGCTAGATGTTCTCGGGTAAAAACACCCCGCTGTGTTCTCCACCAACGCAGACTCATCCGCCTCTCCTCGCCAACTCCAGGTCAGCTGGCATCAGCACCCCGCACGCCCCATTAGTTCCTCCATTCGTCAAGCGATGAAATGATGCCACGGCGTAAGGCGCCGTTTCAAGGCGCTCCGCTACCACTCGTGGAAGTTTTTCCCACTCCTCGCCATTCTGTACGATCAAAAGGAGAGGTGAAAGAGAATATTGTGACCCCACCTATATACCCAATTGGTACAAAGCATGACTTCAAGCTCCGAGTAATAAATCAGCTCGCGGAATAAGTATTAAACATGCCCCTTCCGTGCCTTTTGACAAATGGAAACTGGTCACCCCTAAGGACAAACACTACTAAGGGACAATGATGGTTACCAGGAATGAAGTGCTAAGTGCTCAGAATAATGGCTCACTTAACGAACGCAAGGTCAAACTAGCCTATTCGCAGTGGTTGGTCGCCGAAGGGAAAGAAAATAAACCAAAATAACACGGAAAGGAAAAAGGTACGGCATAATGGTGCCTATCTATATATATCACTGTGGTCTACGCTTCACATTTAATGCAAGAATGACGATCGTCTCGTCCTCGATCTCAACCATCACGACGTTTGCGCCTGAGCGCCAATAATCTAAGGTGGGCCGCCTGTGTGGCCTTTCTCAAGCGATTAAACCGGCCCGTTAACAAGTTTTATGATCTATTGGCCTCACTTAGGTAGAGTGTCCACACACAGTTGTAATAAGATGCTAAGCTGTTAAAAAATCACAATTTTATTAATTACACCAAAAAGGTGTTCGGCATTACCTAGCGATGCTTGTTGTCAAGCAATCATAATACAATACGACACACTAGCATTCATAACATCTGAAATGCAAAAAAAAAACAGGCAAGGCAACCGTCACCACTGCCAAGAAGAAGGGAAAGACGGAGATGGGGCTGAAAGAAGCTGTCGCATAATCCAAAAAAAGAGTAAAAGGAGAGGATGAGGCCGGGAGGTTATGGATCCCCGCAAATTCGCGAGGTGTCCAACTCCATTCAAGTTCTGCAACCACCCAAAGACCCCGACATTTCCTGGTCCCGCTTAAACCATACAACCTCCGTCCAAACTCTCGATTAGAAGGCGCCAATCAACACAATCATCCTTCATCCCAGAATCCGTGACTTTAGCAATATTCGCTTATCCTTCCTCCGACGAAGGAACGTAGTGATAAATCCAATAAGACAAACTAATCTCCTCACCCACTGCCTTTATACGTTTTTCTAAATCGTAGTCGACTAAACTTTAATCTTAATAACATCTAATGCGCCAAAAAGCTACAAATTTATGCTGGAAAATTACAAGATTAATGGTATTTATTCCCTATAATATGACTCCGGCCAACCTTGTTCTTGTTTTCGACCGGGGGATGATCTTTTCCCGGGCAGAAAAGCAGGGCATTATAGTGAAAATTACGAGCCTAAGCTAGCACCTTAGCCACCAAGCCCAAGAGCCCTAAAGAGATTAGGCCTAAAGCCGCCTGGCCAGAACGCCACTGATCCTTCACCAGACTGCATCTCATATCCCGGATAGCTTTTGACTCAAGTGCTTACTTTCCCGATCGGCAACTCCACCAAACGAAGTAGCTAACTGGCTCTTCACATTACAAGTGTGGGTTCTCCCATGAACTGATCACGTCGCCTCTAACAGAATAGGAAAGCTCTCTTAGTAGTGGTTATATCGGGAAGGCAGTTACGCAAAGGGAAGAGTAAGTCATCCTTCCCGAAAAGAGTCACCTTCCCTTGACATTATGGGAAGAAATCGCCTACTCTCCAAAAAAGATGGATCTACTTTCCTCCCTCCATAAAAGAGAAGCAAGTCACACCAAATGAGGTATCAGATTCCTAATCGAGATACCATCGCTTCCAAACTCTAGTCTTCCTAAAAGGCCAACTTTTCCATCGAGGGCGACTGATCACCACCGGGCCGCCTTCGCGGTTTGCTTTGCGCATTGCAGCCAACTCCGGTAAACGCGCCCCGACGATCCACCGACTCTGAGAATTCAGGAGACCATACCTATTAACAAGTTTGAAATGTGTTTTTTATGTCTTCAAAAAACATTGTTACCTTATTATATACACGTTATAAACAATGCTACTATTAACTAATGAATTTTGTGTTTTAATGTAATTAAAAAATAGTTTTTTGGTTTTTATTTAAAAAAAGGGTTTTGAGGGGATGGTATGAGGCGTGGGTTTGGATTTTAATAAAAAAACTAAAACTTAACAAAATGAAATAAATAAAATTATGATTTAGATTTACAAAAGTGAAAAAAGTAAGTGTTGGGTTCAAAATATGAAAATTATAAAAAGAAAAATATTATGAATATAGAAGAAAATATGTTAGATATGTATTATTAGTAAAAAATTATAATTTAATTATTTATTATATTAGTCCATTATAACTAACACTTATAAACTGTCTCATTCTTCTTCAAACAAACATAAAACATAAAGAATGACTGAGGTTTAAGTCTAAGGGGCAATTTACTATCTTGAAATTAAAATATAATAAATAAATGTATATTATTAATTATTGTTGATGGGGTTTAAAATAATAGGCGTGCAGGTCCAAAATACAAGCCTAAATGTCAGGCTTAAAAAGGGAAAAAGAAGCAAGCCCAATAAAAAAGAGCTTGGCCCACCACATATGCCCAAACACGAAAGCCCAAGCCGGGAACTCGGTCCACCCCGTCTGAGAAGCAGGGGGCTTGAATATCCAAAGAACACGTATAAGGAAAGTACTCAACTTCCCTAACTAAATCTCCACCAATTAGGGAAGTATACTATTTCTTAATATTTGTTCATCAATTATCCCTTATTAACTGGTTAATGATAAGGAAAGAAAATCTCTCACCCAACGGAAGAAATATCCATATTATCATCCAACTAGGAAAGTTATCACGATCATCCATTATAAATATCAGGCCACCCCATCGGTGAAAGGTACGCACAAAAATTCATTCCCTAAGCGGTTGATTTTATTTTCCACCTAAAATCGACTTCAGTATTGAGAGGCAACCCAAGCAACCCCCGCAGATCCTTTTGTTTATTTTTCATAGGGAGCCTGACATCCGCAGTCAAATAACCTACTTAGCACCCCAACCAAATAACCTAGTTTCGATTGAAAAAGAATCATCGTGGCCACACGCTTGTGGGAACGATGCCTTGATAAATAAAGCCGATCCTCAATAATCGATGGTATCAACTCGTAACACAAGAAGGAAAGCAACGCCTAACTCTTAAGGATGCAAGAGACTAGAAAGGCAACATAGATAGCCGACCTGAGGCACGCTTAGAAACTTTTATACTAATACCGAGGAGATGGAGGCATCTGTCTTCACCAACTAACGCTTGTCGAGAGTTGTGAGCAACTCACTGTGACAAATACAACACCCCCAAGAGGAAGAGGGGGCTCAAGAAGGCCAAAACCCCATTGCCTAAGAAGAACAGCAACACCTCGACCTCATCGAGAGGCAGATGGAGAAGGAGAAACTAGGGGCCAAGCTCGTGGAGCATACTTTATAAACCCTAGTAGAATCGCGATGAGGAGAGGCATATGGCAGTGGATTGCGATGGACCATCCTTTATCAGCAGGAGACAGGGGAGCGGTCATGGGAGCAAAGGTTCAGGGCATTCAAAGAAGAGCTCACCATAATAAGGAAACTATGAAAAGGGCCGAGCTCTGGGGCCTCTATGGATGCTATGGTACATCAGATCAATCCCCGTTCACAACAGCCGTGACTTCCTCTTCCAAAGAAAGTTCGACGTCAGCAGGTCGAAACATTCGACGAAACGAAAGACCCCATAGATCACCTCAATACATACAAGAACCAGATGGAGCTGCACGGATATCAGGACCCCATACGATGCAGAGCCTTCGCAATCATGCTAAAGGGCCTAACATTGGCCTAGTTTAAAAGACTTCTGCTATCCTCAATCTCATCATTCAATGAGCTCTCCATCGCATTCGTCTCCCACTTCATTGGAGCTAGGACATACAGGAAGCCGAGTTATCACCTTCTGACCATAAAACAGAACTCGCAGGAGAGCCTGAGGTCATATGTTCAGAGATTCAACGCGGAATCATTAAAGGTAGATATTCCCGACGAGAAGTCTCGCCTACTCACTTACTACGCTAAAGCAATGAAGACCCGATGTTCTCTATCTCAGTTAACCTCGTGCAAGCATGGCCGAGGTGCTTGCCAAAACAGAGAAGTATATCAATGGTGAAGAAGCCCTCTTATCAAAGCAAAGGAGCTCATCAACTCAAAAGGAGAAGAGCAAGGGCGACGAGAAATGGGAAAGAAGCCCCAAGAGGCAGGGAGACAGGGGCAGATCCCCTAGGAGGAATAGAGAAAACAGAGAGCGATCTCCAAAGATAATGAGAACGTTAAAGACCGCCTGACCACCTCACCCGAAATAGCAAGAACGACTCACCTCGCACCCACCCCGGTTCCCGTTGTCACAGTCCTACGCGGCAAAGATGAAAATTTCTGAGATGGCCATCTCAGATGAAGTCAGATCCAGCAAAAAGAGACAATACCAAATACTGTGAGTTCCATAGGGATCATGGACATCGAACCGATGACTGCATTCGACTGAGGAAAGAAATCAGCACCGATCCGACGCGGCATCTTCTGCTGTTACATGGCTTTTAATGACGGTGACTGTGTGGTGCCACCACCACTATTCACCAACTCCAACTCGAAGACTACCTTCCTCGGGAGAACCATGATCTCCTGGGACGATCTGGTAGGGGCTGGAGTCCAACTCACCCAAAGAGCTTCCACCGCAACACTGCATCTGAGTATTAGATATACAGCAGACCTGAAACCTCCCTGGATGATCACACACCCTCGACGGATGGAACTCAGATCCCTTTCATTTATTTATCACTGATAGTAATTTCAGAGCCAATAAAACAATCCATATAACCTCAATGACAATGGAAGTTCACACATCATCTCGCATCGCCTTTCGACAAATGGGCATTGGAAGTGAGAAGTTAGAGCCAGACAATGCCTACCTACATGGATTCTCCGAGAAAGAGTGTCAGATCTAGTATTGATATAATTGCTCACTTGAGACCCCCCATGCCAGCCACAACAATGCGAAGATTTCATAGCAGTATGCCCCATCAGCTTACAACATATTACTTGGTAGGCCCTCTCTCAATACCATAAGGGCCATCCCCTCCGCCTATCACATGGTTATCAAATTCTCAACCGCAAATGGAGTAGGAATGGTTTAAGGAAATCGGCGCATAGCCAGGGAGTATTACTTAACATCAATGAAACAAAAAACGGTTGACAACATCTACATGGACGAGCTCGACTCTTGCGGACGGTGTGGGCACTCGATCATACTAAAAGGACTATAGCATACCAATGACTAGCCATGACACCTCGCCTTACATGTGGTCTAAACTCGGCTAAAGACATCAAGCCTCTCATCCACTTTTTAAAGCGTAATTTCAGGTGTTCACTGGAAGTAGAAGACTGGGGGAGGAATCGACCACAAAGAATCACCCACAGTCAATGTCACCCATCCTTCCGCCGCCCAAGCAAAGCTGGAGGAGCCACTCTAGAAAGGCAAAAGGCGATTAATGAAGAGGTCGACAAGCTCCTCCAAGCAGATGCAATCAGGGAGGTTGAATATCCTGAGTGGTTGGCCAACGTTGTACTCGTCAAAAAAGCAAATGGAAAATGGTGGCTTTGCATCGATTTCACAGATATCAACAGGGCCTACCCAAAAGATAACTTCCCTCTACCTCGGATTGACCTCATAGTGGTCTTGACCGCCTCATGAACTCCCTCAAATTCATGGATGCCTTCTTCGCTACAAACTGCATCGCATTGATCCCAATGACTAAGAGAAGAACTCATTCACATGTGGGCAAGGAACCCATGCTTGCCTCCGGTGATGCCCATCGGGCTGAAGAAAGCAGGAGCCACCTACCAAAGGTTGGTGAACAAGATGTTCCACAAGTAGTGATTCGTGCCACAGTAGGGTGATCCGGAATCAACAAAATTTGTTTCCTATATTCTCCCACGCCGTAGTTGCCTACTCGCAGCGATAAATGGTCTAGGGTCGAACACTGGACGGGTTTTCATTCCACAAAATGATTTGTATCATGATTCAAAATGGTGAGACTTTTTTATTCGATTTTCTGGATTTGCATTGAAAAGTGTGCGAGCGGGTGTCACTGGCCAACCGAAATAGCCAACAAAATGAAGTGTGAAATGGTGACTCAAGGCTCGGGTCACTTCAGCTTGGTAAAACGGGGTTATGAAGGTGTCCTCGCTGTTTCTGATTAGGCAAATGACATAGTCATGGCCAAACCGACCTTTGTTGTTTAAAACTAACCTCAAAACACTTCTATTTGAGTCCAAACATATATCGAGCATTTAATGTTCCAACTGCTTGAAAACATAGCATTTAACCTCACTTTAATGGCTCGTGAATGACATCTAAAGAATGTCAAGGCATCTACTCATTAAGAATGCATCAACCCTAAAGCATGACAAGTATTGACCAAAGGAAAGACATTAAATAGCATTAACCCTAGTTTGAAAGTTTGAACCATAAACGCAAAGACTGCTTCATTTAAAACTGAGAACCACCCGCAAGAGACTTAATAACCAACCTAGCAACCCTCTCTTCAGGTTTTGAGGCTAGCCAAACATCCTCGAGTTGTCATCCTCAGCGTGGTGTGTCTGGGCACTAAGAAAATGAGAGAAAGAAGAGAGAGAAGAGAAAATCAGAATCCTAAAACAAAAGCCGCGGTCAAAGCTTCAATGAAAAGAGGTTACAAAGCTATAAGCTGGCTTATATAGCCAAACAAAATGTGTGAAATACCAAAAATATCTAAAATATATGATTACAATAGGGACAAAATGGGAATTATACAAAACAAGGTCGTTTGGAACCAAAACACAGGGGGAGGAATTTCGCTATGCAGTGAATTTCGCTTATCATAGTTAAAATTTCCTCTTACTATGATAGCTAAATTTTGGCATCATAGCAAAATACAAGGTATAGTGAAATTAAAATTTCGCTTATGCACAAGGATTGCTATGATATAACTTTCGCTTATGATAGCTTAAATTTCGCTATCATAGCGAAAAATGTATAGTGAAAAATTTATGGATTGCGAAAAATGTGCATAGCGAAATTTCGCAGGGATTGCGAAATTTTTGCTATGGTTGCGAAATTTTCGTATTCCTTGCAAAATTTTCGCAATGCATAGCTTAAAATCCCGTAATCCCTCGTATTGCCTCCCCAGATCCAACAGAAATTCCATTTCATCAATTATACTTGACATTTCTTCATTTCATTGATGAAATCACCGAGAATTCTCAACATTCAGACTCAATATGACACCAAACTTGAAATTATGACCGAGGCTCGCAAAACCTGCAAAATTACCAAAAACAAACTCGAAACAAAATCAGTGGTACTAAGTGGACTTGCACATGTCAATTGGCTTAATTACGGATTAGCACGCAAAAGCACTCAAAACCTATCTTAAATAGGACTCCAAAATAGCACTGGGGTACTAATCAAGTAGATTGAGCATCTATGGAGATATATGCACGACATGTCAGTAAATTCGCTTAAGGCCGAAGCCCACATAACCCACCGCCCGAGGTGTTCCCAAGTCCGTAAGAGCTTACCATAGTTAAACCTAGCCAAATGGCGTACTGGTCTCCTACGGAGGTTCTTGGTTTATACCAACAACCGAGGAATGTACAAACTTGCATACAAGATAAAGGCCGTGGATCAACATGCTACCACCTCAAACATTAAGGACATCTGGCCATTGGATCGGGAAGAATAAATGCTACGGTCGTCGCGGTCCAAGGCCAACGACAATGTCAAAATTCTTCTTTCAGTTATGAAAAGGCCTCTAACGATGCACACCGCGAAGGCATCGACTTGAGCTCAAAAACTTACCCGAGCCTCCCGCTCTAGTAAGCCCCTTCCGAGGGGAGAACTACCTACTCATCACGGTTCGCTTCGTGACTTTCAACTATCAGCCGCCTGGTCAGAACTGGATGGGGTACAAATGTTCGCTTACTATAGCCGAGCTCTAAGAAGAGCAGAGGAGAGGTATCCAAAGATGGAGAAGTTGATCCTAGCGTTGGTAACTACATCCAAATAACTCCGAGCTTACTTCTAAGCTCATACCATCGAGGTCCTCGACGAATATCCGACGGCAGACATCGCACAAACCGTAAACCTTAGGAAGACTGGAGCAAAGTGGGCTATAGAGCTAAGTGAGTTCGACATCAGATACAAGCCAAGGACAACAATAAAAGGGCAGACATTGGTAGATTTCATCATGGAATTCACCCTATCATAGCCTACCGAAGCTACCCAACTAACGCCCAACCTCTCCATATGGAGGCTATCTGTGGACGGGGCCGCCAATGCTCAAGGAAGCGGTGTAGGTCTGATCTTAACCTCTCCGACTAGATAGATGTGGAATACGTGCTCAGATTCGGCTTCCAAGCCTCCAACAACGAGGCCGAATATGAGGCTGCCATAGCTGGGCTTAACCTCGGCCACTCCATGAAGGCTAATTAGTTGGAAGTGAGCAGTGACTCTTGGTAGTAAAAAAGATAGAAGACTCATACGAAGCCAGAGGTGAGAAGATGATCTAATACCTCAAGAAGGTGCGAGAATTGCTTAAAAATTTCATACGAGTTTAGGTCAAACATGTACCAAGAGAAAATTCTTATCGATGCTCGGGCAAACCGGCAACAGCCGCAAGAAGACCGGGCGGGCCGATACCCACGAAAGCACCTCCCAACCCTCAATAAGCATCGACAACTATAGTCGCCCGCGGGATGTCCGAACCGAAATGATGGACCCCATCTAGGGATTGCTTCGGCAGGGCGAAATACTGCTGCCGCCCAAAAAGCAAGGCATCCAAACTCAGAGCAAGGTCGGCAAGATTCACCGTTCATCGGGGGACCCTTTATAAACGAGGATTCTCTACACCCATTCTTAAGTGCATAGGGAAGGAAGACACTAATTACATACTCAGGGAGGTACACGAAGGCATATGTGGCAACCACATCGGAGCTCATACCTTAGCAGGAAAAACCTTGAGGTAGGGGTATTACTTGCCCATAATGCTCAAAGACGCAATAGAATCGGGTCGAAGTGCAAGGCTCACAGAGCACGCCAAGATCTCTCATTCCCATCCGAGCCCCGACATCAATCACGAGCCCGCCTTTTCAAGAATGGGGCTAGATGATATCGGGACCCCTACCCATTACAAGCCACAAATTTATCATCAGGGTCGTGTGACTATTTTACTAAACACAACAACAATCACAGAACAAAGGTACGCAACTTCGTTTGGCTTTCTATACTATGTAGGTTCAGAATCCCGAGGTCCCTCGTGTATGATAATAAAAAACAATTCGACAATCCTAAGTTCAAGGATTTCTACGTCGAGTTCGGAATCAAGAACTGCTACTCATCCTTAGCTCATCCGCAGTCCAATGGGCAAGCATAGGTCACTATAAGGGCTCTCAAGGTAGTACTGAAGACTAAATTAGAAGACCTAAAGGGAAAATGTGTAGAATACCTCCCCGAATTGCTATGGGCACACAGAACTATGCGCAAGTCAGCAACTCAAGAGACCCCATTCGCTCTGGCCTTTGGCACCAAAACAGTAGCTCCTGTCGAGGTCGGATTAAAGTCACCAAGGATTGAATTCACAAACGCCGAACACAACGAGGAAGTTCTTCGCCTAAACCTAGATCTCCTAGAAGAAAATCGGGAGCAGGTCCTGAAGCATATTAAAGACTATCATAGAAAGACAGCGAGATACTATGACCAAAGGGTTAAACCCAGGAATTACAAGCCTGGCGATCTGGTTCTAAAGAAACTTTTGCCAGCGAGGAAAGACCCTACACATGAGAAGTTGGGACCTAATTGGGAAGGACCCTATATCGTATCCCGCATATTCAGATCTGGCAACTACGAGCTCTAAATAGAAGGAGGAAAAAACCTACCCCACTCATTGAACGCTGAACACCTTAAACAGTTCTACCAATAAGATCTCGGAATGTAATAAAGTATCCCATGTTTTGATTTTAAACGACAAATAATGTATGTTCATTTTTCGCCGCTTAATACCGTGATCTTAGGTCAAAGAAATTTTCACTATAATGATAAGGCAAGGAGCTCCTACGGAAGGTCCGGGGCAATGTAAATACAGTGTTTACAAAAAGATTGTTCTTTATTTTAAAGGAGTTACAATTAACACAAGGATCACAAATACCAGTCAGTCCCTACACTCCAGAGATAAGGTACCTCAAACGATTCCCCCGCCTCAAAAGAAGAGAAAAGAGAAAGCAAGGAGCTCGATTGATAGAAACTCTGAAAAGTCGTGTAACATAAACACATAATTTCATTACATGAAAATTACAATCACCTTAGAGGATTAAAAAATCTTTATTTACATATCAGAAAATTACAATCAGCAAGGTCGTTCTTCGTATCTCAAAAAAAAATTTATTACAATAAGTAGAGCCGTTCTTCACATCGGCCAACGCCTAGTCAAGGCAAAAAACCACAAGAAAGAGAAAGGAGAGGAGAAAGGGGAAGAGAAACGGAAAGAAGAGGAGAAAGTGAAAAAAGAGGAGAAAGAGAGAGAAGAGGAGAAAGAGAAAGGAAAGGAGAAAGAGAAAGGAAAGGAGAAAGAGAAAAGGAAGGAGAGGGAGAAAGAGAAAAGGGTGGATATGGAGAAAAGAGGGGAGGACAAGAATAATGGAGAAAGCGTGACTTAAAAATATTGCCTCTGAAGCACATTGCCCCTTCCGAGTAAGTTCCCTAATCCAGTTCCTTCAATGGGCAGGACTAGGGAACAACACAACCCCCACAGGGGGGAAACTAAGGAAAAACACAACTCCCACAATCAGTAGAGCAGAGGAACCAAGCGCTGACCCATGACCTCCAAACTGACGTCGCGCAGTGGTAATCAAACCTTAAAGCTCCATCACTTACGAACCTAGGCACTATCAAAGGTAGGAAGAAAAGGGAGAAGTGGATAACTCACTCTGTCAAAGGGAATCAGTTATTTATAAAGAGGCCCGGACGCTTGGGGAATTCACGCGACTTGCACCGATTCCCCATAAATCTACATTAAAGTTGCACGCGTTTTCCCAAGGAATTGGATGTTAAAGAGTCATGTGGCACAAGTTCAAAGGAGTCGTTTTATCTTAGTTTAGAGAGGGCACGATAGCCCAGGAGCCCAGTAGCTCAGTTCACAGAGCACAACTGCTCAAGGAAGGCCTCGTAGCCAAGGAGCTTAGTAGCTTAGTTTTGAAGAATCAGCCCCGCCAAAAAGGGCACGATAGCCTCCAAAGCAGCCCCAAAAGAGCCTGCCCATAGGGCACAATCAAGCCAAGGAAGGCTTCGAGGCCAAGGAGCCCGCAGCCTCGCTGAGCTTAATTACTTCAAAAAGCGGCATGCTGACAGTTTAGTTGCTCCAATATCTCGCTCATAGAGTACAACCGCCAAGGAAGGCCTTCGTGAGCTAAGGAGCCAGTAGCTCGCTTTGAAGAGCTTAGCTACCAAAAAGGCAGTAGCTTCCAAATCATAAAGGGCAATAACTCGTCAAGAAAGGCCCTCAGCCACAGCCCGCAGCCTTAGTTTCAAGAGCTTAGTCGCTTCAAAAAAGGCATGACACCTCAGAGCCTCAGTAGCCTACTTACGCATCACAATTGCTTAAGGAAGGTCTCGTAGCCAAGGAGCCCAGTAGCTTAGTTTTAGAGAGCTTAGCTACTCAAAAAGGGCATGACAGCCCAAGAGCCCAGTAGCTCAGTTCAAAGAGCACAACTGCTCAAGGAAGGCCTCGTAGCCAAGGAGCCCAGTGATTAATGCTCAAATAGTGCTATTTTGAACTTTGTTTATAATAGGTTTTGAGCACTTTTTTTGTACTAATCAACTTAAATAACCTAATTGGTACATTAAGGTCCCGGCTTTACTACTAATCGCATTTTGTGGCTAATTTTGTAGACTTGTGAGCTAGATTAGGCCAAAATCTTCAAGGCAACTCAAACGCGAAGAATCCAAGCCGAACCCTGACCGGCATGTCAAAAGCTCGAAGGAAAACGGAGCAAAAAGGTAGAATTCCTGAGCATCAGAAATTTTGTCATAAATTTCATTAACTCGCGAACGCAGCGTTGCGACTCCCCGCAACCCGCTCCCGTGTCCAATACTGGACTCACCTTGACCAGCTTTTTGTGACTTTTCCTCGAATTACCTCTATGTATTTGTGGTACTTCATACATTTCTTGTAATTTCCTTTGTTCCGAGCAAAATATATAAGCCCCAAGTAAGATCTGCACAGGATAACTTTGATGCAATAAACTGCGCGAAGCCATTTTTCCTAATTTTTCTTCTTTTCTCTCATTTCCTCCCCCTTTCCTTCACTTTCTCGCCTGCCAAACACTCCTTGAGGATGACAACTCAAGGAATGGTTGGCTAAACCCCCCTTATCCTTGAAGAGGAGGGCTATTGGACTAAAGTTTTAAGGTAGACTACTGGCCCTCTTGGTCTCAATGCAAGCATTTATTGTCATTTTTGTTTCTATCTTTCTCTATAGGTTTAAATCCTCTTGATGTATCCTAATTGACCAGTACTAGGCAATCTTTTAGGGTTCAGTGGATACTTATTACTAGATCCATTGAGGTTCGCTTAGTTGCCATTTATTTATCGCTGTAGGGTAGGTCAAAGGATCAGTTTTACTGCATTGAAATGTTAATGACCAATAAATGCTGTATCTCAAGAGAAAAACTATTAGGGTTCAGTTTTTATAGCCAAACCAAGATCCGGTTCGGGAAATGACTATAGGTCATCCTCCCCAACGCGAGGAATAGAACCCGAGGACCTCTCAGTTGCCTTAGAACCTCCAACCCAGTGGCTCGAGGCTTCAAGGAGTTCCTTTGCATTTTATTTCATTCTATTTTTTGTTTTCCAACCATTAACCCCACTATTTTTACAAAACCTTAAAATCTAAAGCAAATTAACCGCTTTGAGTTCACTGTAAATCATTTGTACAAAGAAAACCCATCCCTGAGTTTGACCCTAGAGCCACTATGCTGCACTAGCTAGTCTACAGCAGTAGAAGGTATAGGTTTATAAATTTTGTTGATTTGGAGCTGCCTTGCTACACACTTACGTGCGAATCAAATGGCGCCGTTGCCGGGGATGGTGCCTTAGAGCAAGTGAGAAGCTATTGAACTTGTGAACGTCATCACAAGTGTTGGTGAATTCTAATCCCTTTTTGTCTTTACTTTGATCTCCCCTAGTAGTTCACTGCTGGGTTTATTTAATTTGTTTTATATATACTGTCCATACATAGAATTTTCATTTCTATTTCTAGCTAACATTAACCTTTTTGGTAACCCTGTTTTCTTTTTGGTTGTCTCTGGTCTGCGGTTGCTTTGTTTAAGCAATTATGCACCATCAGACAAGAACACTAAGGTGCAAGACGGGAAAGGGCTGCTGGGCCCACTTCAACAGTACGTGAAGTGAGTTTTACAAAGTGGGCAGATGGAACTCCAATCCCAGAGCAACAAAGCCAAAGAGGGTACAGAAACCTCTAATGCCTACAGTCAATGAGGGACCATATATACCACTAAGGGTGAGTGCACTCATGTATTATACCCTACCGATGATGTGAGTGTCAGCCTTATCCGCGCCCTACTCCTAACCTTCCATGGTATGGAAAATGAAAATCCATACACACACATCCAGGATTTTGAAGAAGTTTGCATGACTTTCAAGGAGGGTGCAATTGATATGGAATTGCCGAATTGAAAGCCTTCCCTTAACTCCCGAAAGACAAGGCCAAGATTTACTTAATTTCTGGCTACCTCGACCACGTAAATCGATGTAGATGCGCCGACTTCAAGAAATTCTTAGCACACATAAAAAAACCAAATACTCTAAAGAGGCGATTTATACCTTGCAAACTTATGACAATGAGAAGTTTTAGCAAAGGCTGGAGAGGTAATTGAAGCAACTAAAGGCCTGGTCCCTCACCATGGTTTTGATACTTAGACGCCGGTCAACCATTTTTACGATAGATGTCCCCGCTATGAAGCAATTATCGAGACCATGTGCGGGAGGGGACTTCCTAAGCAAGAATCTCAGATGAAGCCATGGATTTCTAAATTATGTGGCTGAAACTTCCAAAGCATGGACGAGCCTAACCCCAGGAGGACAGATGAAGCCTTACTACAAACAAAGGGGAGGTGCATGTATCACCACAGAGGATATGGAAATGAAGGCAAAACTGGCCCACCTTTTGATTAGAAGGTTGAAGAATTGAAGGAGAAGATCACATGAGGTACGAGCAAAGAGGAAGAGACGCTCAGACCCATCCACTGGCTTCCAACCGCGCCCATCGACCACCAAAGTGAACACTGCGCTATGGTTCCTTCAGTAAGGGATATGATGACAGTGTATGCCAATGCTGTGGGCTAACACAAGCCACAACCCAATGCCCCATACGGTAATACATACAACCCTAATCTCTCTTGGAAGCCGAACCCGCCAGCTTATGTTCCCCCTGGTACACGACAACAGAGTGGTTCCCCGTCTTAGCCACAGCCACCACCATCCTTATTCCTAGTTGAACAGGCTATCATGAATTTGAGCAAAGTGGTAGGCAACTTTGTGGAGGAACAGAAGGCAGTGAATGCCCAGGCTAATCAGAGGATCGACACAGTGGAAAACACACTCAACAAAAAGATAGATAACCTACAGTCTAAGATCTCCCAGAAATATGAAAACATGCAGTATTCAATCTCAAGGTTAACCAACCAGTAGCAGGTGCAGGAAAAGGGGAAATTTCCATCTCAGACACAACCCAATCCTAGGAGTGTAATAGCGGGCTCTTCCAAAGGAGCCAAATCAGGATGGACGGTTAAAGCGATTATCACATCGCGCGTGGTTAAGAGCTAAAACAACCAAAGACGGTACCAATGTAAGAAGGCTATGAGGGGCTAAAGAGGTCGTAATCCGCATGAGGTGTGACCAAAGAAAATGCAATGAAAAATAACACACCCCCATCTTTTCCACAAGCACTAAAAGTTAAGAAAAAGGCCATCAACCAGGCTGAAATATTAGAAGTGCTAAGGCAAGTGAAAGTCAACATCCCCCTGCTTGACATGATTAAACAAATCATAACGTATGCCAAATTTTTGAAGGACCTGTGCACAGTGAAGAGAGGGTTGAATGTTGACAAAAAGGCCTCCCGATTGAAATAAGCCTGCCATCATTCAAAGGTAAGACTCCAATGAAATATAAAGATTCGGGTCACTCTACCATCTCAAAGAACATCGAGGCACTTGTGCAGAAAAGGCACCGCATCAGGAGCCGTTGTCAACCGTCGCCGACCAAAGGTATACAAACTAAGTTTGGGTGAGCTATGATGAGTCTAAAAACTCATTTGATTTTTAATCCATTTTTCTGAGTTTATTACAAGTTAATTGTTGATTCATATACAGAAACCTGGATAACTTGCTAAAATTTAATTTTGCAGAAAAATACAGCAGAAGCGAAAATCCCAGCAAAAACTGGAAAAATTCAGCATGCAACAAAAAGGAGATCGCAACTAGAAAAAGAAAGTCGTGACAAGGGAGCTCTTTGTTCACGAGATTTCAGTCACACATCACCAAGACCAATTAATGAGGTTGCGACCAAGAAAACATGGTTGAGACGAAAGAAACTATTCAAGCAGAAGCTGAGGTCGCAACGCCAAGCTGAGGTCGCGACATCATCATGAGGTCACGACATGGAACTGAATAGGGAGTCACAACAAAGAGATCTGAGGTTGCAACTACAAGAGATGGAGAAGCAAAAATGAAGTCGCGACAATAAGTTTAGGTCGCGACAGGAACCTGAAGCTGAGCCATGCTAAGTCCCAGTTAGGGAAATCGAAGTTGCAACATTTTGTTATTCAAGGACCTCAAGAGAGGTCGCGACCTAAAGAAACACTGAACATCAACATCCGTGTCTCTTTATGTTTAAAATAATCGGTGATTAAACCTCGCGAACCGTGAAGGAGAACGAGGTCGCGACATCATATTGAGGTCACGACCTGATACAAGGCAAGGGGCTATCAAAAGCAGTCGCAACCAATTATTGAGGTTACGACATATAATCTAGCTATATCAATGCAGAAGACCAAAAAGGAGGTTGCAACCTGAAAAAGAGAGTCACGACCTAAGGAAAGGCAGTAGAAACAGAAATGTGGTCGCAACCTAAAACTGAGGTCGCGACATGCAAAGGCAAAGAAGGAAAGGAAGTCTGACTCGTAAATAACCTGGATAATGAAAAGGAGGTTGCAACCTAAAACTAAAGTCGTGACTCAGAGTTGCAACAGCAGGGAACTACAACGAGGTCGCAATGTGAGATTAAGGTCGTGACATCGTTTCTTAAGAACAACTGAGCCAAAGAAGTCGCGACCAAAATTGAGGTCGCGACCACTAATCAACAAAGCTGCAAGAAACTCCGGTCACAATCAAGAAATTTTGGTCGCAATCGAATCGAACAAATGGGGAATCCAGTCGCGACATCAACCCGAGGTCGACTGAGACAAAGGAATCGGGCTTTTCTTTTCGGTAGAATTCCACTGGAGTTTTTTTTTTTTGTGTGGATTCACCCAATTTTTCGCATAGCTATAAATGTACGCATAGAATAGTAAAGTAGCTCCGCCTTCACTACTTTAAAAGAGTGAACGGAGGAACTCAAAGGTATAGTTTAGGAGTAGAATTTATTTTCTTTAATTTATAGCTTTTCTTTTATTTTATTTTCTTCTTTCCCGGATTTGAATATGCGAACCGTAGAAATGAGGAGCCGGATTTATTTATTTATGCATTTTCTTCTTAAAATTACCGGCCTCGAAAATTCTATGCAGAAATCTAGACAAATTTTTTGGAATTCATTTCTTCTCGCTCATTGCGATTTTAGTGGATGCACGTATCGTACTCCATTTCTTTAATTGTAATGCGCATTCGAACGCAAATTACTGGATTTGATTTACAGTTAGTTATAGTCTTTTCTGAAAAAATATGGAGAACTTATTTGGGTTCGGATTTACTTACTTGGTGTCGTTTTGAATCGATAAGTTCCCAATAGTAGTACCGAATACCACTTTAAGGAGTGTATCTTGCTCTGATTTCTAGGATGCCCTCTGCGTGACACAGAGATGGAGATTCCTGAGAGCTGAGAGCATTCCCTTATGGGTATGTTAGACTAATACGATGAACCGCTGAGCTTTGAAAGTTCATTTTGATAAATCCCCATTCGCCTATACCTCGAAGTTGGAGGGAGCATTTAACAATATAAATAATCGTAGAGTTCACCAATCTGCGTGGAAGTTCCCACCCCGTGTTAGCCGAGATCTAATCAAGGGAAAGGAAGAACCAATAGATCTCAAGGACAGAGCCACCACTATGGTAGAACTTCTTTGCAAAACTTTGAGAAGGAAAGCAAAAAATCAAGTAGCCATTAAGAACAGTGAAGTATTGAGAAAGAAAAATACCCAGATCTTGCAAGAAAAGCAGAAATACAAGTAACTAGTTTGATCTTGACTTCGAGAGAAGCAAGAGCTTCTAACTAGTGAATGTGAGAACTAACTGATGTACTTTAGGCGGTCTGAAACCATATCCATCAATACAATAGAGCAATGTACTTTCGTGTAGGAATTGACTGTTTCATTGTAATTCACTGATAGTTCTCGTTTCTCACAGGGAACAAATTCGGTCCAATATTTTGTTATTTATGTTTTTGGTTGTTACTATTTTTATTTTTATTTTTCTTATTTTTGTTTTAGCTCAATGGTTAGTCAATAGTCTAGGATCTTTATTTTGTTTTAGATAAAACTTTCACTATGATTTTTAGTCGAATAGCATGGAATTTGGTAGTTAGAATGAGGTGATCTACGATTCTTGTCAATCTACGTGAGAATGAAGTACTGGACTTACATTCGATTTTACTACTTGTATGACACATTCTTGACTTGTAGTGTCATAGACTATACCTGTTTTTAAATCATGAACATTAAGAAGAATTATTTTATCAAGCAAATTTATCCAAAGTGACATGGCTGCAAGAGAAGTATAATGCTCTTGTAACTATGTGAATTTGAGGGGTTTTTAGTCTATACAGAAAAAGGGCAAACAAGTTTTATGGCGCCGTTGATTAAATAGATCAATATTCTAACAAAAGAGGGAAATGCTAATTTGGACATTTTATAAAAGAAAGAGCAAAAGCACGGCTTTACAAGCGTGCATTTGTACCAACCGCGATCTTTAACAAACCATGTTGAAATTAATTTTAGTTCAACTAATCCTATTAATACGAGTGTGTTTCAATTTGGAAATCCTTTAATGCACGAGAGCTTGGATTCAAACATTTACTTATTGGTAGCCTGAATTGGAAAGAACACTCATAAGCTTAAGAAAGACTAAAAGAGTAGAGAATACATCTATGGCAGATGAGAGACATGACCAGACAGAGGAGCAAAGGAAAGTAGCTAGAAGGCCTCCTATTACTGACACAATGGAGGATTTTAAAGGGCCACATTAATCGGGAAGAATATTCTATGATGAACTGACCCTACGTGGATGCAAATAACTTCAACTAAAGGCGGGGCTTTGATAGCAATGGTGCAAGCGACATGATTCACTTGACACCCACTAAAGACCCCAACGAGGCACTGGTAGATTTCTCGAGGATGGAAATGCGGTAAAGTTGAATGGAGTGAGACGAGAAGTGAGTAAAGGCTGCATCTCTTCCCCATTTTCCTTGAGATATAGCAGCCACTTGGTATGAGTCATTACCATATGGTTCGGTTGATACTTAGGGGAAGCGGTGGGAAGCATACTTGTGGGTTCTTTCCCCATCTCACCTCACGAGAGAAGAAGAGATAATAGTGTTCAACAAGGGAATGAGCTTATATATGGCATTTGGGAGAGATTCGAGGCTGTTGAAGAAGGGCCCTATGCATGGAATTGATTTAAAAACCCGGATGGATGTAATTATATCATGCCTTAAATGATACATCTAAAGGCATCATTGATGCTTCGATCTTTATTAGGGCATTCAAAAAGAAAAAGTCTTGAAGAGGCTAGGGATCGATAGGAGCCCTAGCCAAGTGCAAGCATGAAGCTGCATACGAGTTTCAAAAGGGTAGCAGGAAGAGGAAAAGGGTCATGGTGCCGGAAGTAAAATGGCGGCTATGGAAGTAAAGTTAGATGCCATCATGCGGGATGGACAAACGAAGGAAATAAAATGCTGCTTGCTCATGGAAAATAGGAGCGTGGAAAGAAGAAGCAATGAAGAAATGATGAATCTGCAAAAGAAGAGGGAATGACTTGCTGAGGGTTGAGAAGGCTAAGTACTTGAATGAACCAAGAAGTTATCACTTCAAGCCAAATCCTAACCTGCCTACACACTATAATCCAACACTGAGGAACCATGAGAATTTCAAGGCGGTGGAGGGGCGCAAGGCTCAAGGCATACGGTAATCCTCAACGTGGATACGCAGCCACCAAGGTTCCAACAGCAGCATCAAGGGGGTGAAGGTAGGAATGACTATTAGGGTCATAGGAGGACTCAAACCATTGAAGAACAAATGTCACAGCTCATGGGGACAACAAGAGGCTTTATACACTCCATGAATGCAAATTATCCGATTCTCGTGCTTTTCTCTCAAGTCACTCAAGTATTTCGTAAGAATACAAGGCCTCATCACAAACTTGGAGACACAAGTAGGGCAACTGGCCCTAGTATGCCAACCGTAGAGGGTACATTCCCAGTGACACTAAAAGAATCCAAAGACCGCATGGTGCCTGGGCTAAGAAGTGGGAAAGAAGTGGGGCAACAACAAAGAAGAAAGAAAAGAAAGAAGAGATCAAGGTAACAAGAGGAAACTGGAAAGGAAGGAGAGAAGAGCATACAGACTCAACAACCTGAAGGAAGTAGTGAACAAATGTATGAGAGAGTACTCGGGCCTTATACCACCTACGCTGCCATTCCTCGTAGGCTTCGTAGTAAGCTAGCCAACTTCCCATCACATCGGTCTCGCATAAATCCATAAAAATACCAAAGGGCACTGTGGAGGATGTTTTGATACAAGTGGATAAATTCTACTATCTTGTAGACTTTGTGGTGCTTGATATAGAATTGGTTGTAGTGGGGGCTAACTATGTGCCTATCATCCTGGGGAGACCATTCTTGGCTACTTCTAATGCGATTATCAATTGCCTAAATGGAGTTATGCAACTCACATTTGGGAACATGACTTTGGAACTCAATATCTTCCACTTGAGTAAAAAGCATATGCAACCAGCAGAAGAGGGTCCGGAGGAAATTTACATAATTGATTCAATCCTGGAGGAACAAGCTGATCAACAACAAAGGTAGGATGTGCTCACTGAGGAACTGTTTGACTGTCCTGAAGAGAAGCGGGAAACCCAAGGCATGAATATTGTATAGAGGCACTAGAGAAAAAAAAGGAAGAAATTCTACCTCTACTGACTGGGGGAGAAGCCAATGAGCCTCAAAAACTAGATCTCAAGCCCCTACCACTGGAATTAAAGTATGCATACCTCGAAGAACATGAACAAAGGCCTGGGCCAGAATCTCCTCCTTGCTCAAGAACTGTTTAGGAAAATAGCCTCACTGACACTCTGGGGTGGGAGAACAAGAAGATCGGGTGGAAAATCACTAATATGAAGGGTATTAGCTCAACAGTTTGCACCCATCACATCTACTTGGATGAGGAGGCAAAACTAGTAAGGTGGCCACAGAGGAGACTGAATCCTCATATGAAGGAAGTAGTATGTGCAGAAGTCCTAAAGTTGCTACAAGCTGGTATTATTTACCCCATATCTGACAGCACTTGGGTGAGTCCAACCTAGGTAGTGCCTAAGAAATCAGGGGTAACTACTGTGTGTAATGAAAAGGGAGAGGAAATGCCTACTCGCCTCACTACAAGTTGGAGGGTATGTATTGATTATAGAAGACTAAATGAGGTAACAAGGAAGGATCACTTCCCTACCCTTCATGGACCAGCTTCTTGAAAGGATTTTCGGCCACCCCTTTTATTGCTTCCTGGATGGCTATTCAAACTATTTTCAAATTGAGATTGCTGCAGAAGACCAGGAGAAGACCACCTTCACCTGCCCATTTGGCACATAAGCTTACAGGAGGATGCCCTTTGGCCTGCGTAATGCCCCTGCCACATTCCAGCCCCATATGCTCAGTATCTTCAGCGATTTGGTGGAGCGCATTATGGAGGCTTCCATGGATGATGTTACAGTTTATGGAGGGAGCTTTGAAGAATGCTTGATCAACTTAGAAACTGTCTTGCATAGGTGTATAGAGAAGAACTTGGTATTGAACTGGGAAAAATGCCATTTTATGGTCAACCAAGGAATTGTGCTGGGACATATTATTTTCAAGAAAGGAATTGAAGTTGACAAGGCGAAAATTGAGATGATTTCCAAACTGCCCTCTCGTACTAATGTTAAGATTGTGAGGCAATTCTTAGGGCATGCAGACTTCTACAGGAGGTTCATCATGGGATTCTCAAAAATTGCCAAGCCTCTTTATAAGATATTGGAGAAAGATGCCAAATTTATGTGGGACTAAGACTGCCAGAGGAGCTTTGAGGAGCTCAAGGCTTATTTGACCACTGCACCAATAGTGAGGGCCCCCAACTGGAAGTTACCTTTCGAGGTAATGTGCGACGTAAGAGACCTCACCATTGGAGCAGTTCTCAGGCAAAGGGAAGGAGGAAAGGCCTATGTGGTCTACTACGCAAGCAAGACATTGAACGAGGCATAGAGGAATTACACCACCACAGACAAGGAGCTGTTGGCAGTGGTATATGCTTTGGACAAGTTCTGAGCCTATTTGGTTGGGTTGGACATAATAATATTCACAGATCACTCAAATTTTGAAGCACTCCGCCACTCAAACAGAGTCGCCAAGGCAAGACTTTATTAGACTCGCCTCGCTTATAAGAGTTCAACCCGCAGACAGATAAAGCGGGTGTAGAGAATGTTGTTGCAGATCATCTCTTGAGACTAACAATAGCACACAACACTCACAACCCCCCAATCAATGATGAGTTTCTTGAGGAGTCCCTCCTCCTAGTTGAGAACACAACCCTGGTATGCCCACATTGCCAATTACTTGGCAACAGAAGAGTTACTAGTAGATTGGAAGGCACAAGACATGAAATTTTTCTTTGCAAAAATTCACTCCTATTATTGGGAAGAGCCCTTCTTGTACAAATACTGTGCTGATCAGATAATCAGAAGGTGTGTACCTGAAGAAGAACAGTTATGGATACTTAGCCACTACGAAGAGAATTCATGTGGAGGCCATTTTGCTTCCCAGAAAACTTCCATGAAGGTACTACAATCTGGGTTCTATCAGCCTTCCCTTTTCAAGGATGCCCATACCATGTGCAAAGAATGCGACAAATGACAAAGATTGGGGAAAATCTCTCGTCTTCACATGATGCCTTTGAACCCGATTTTGGTAGTTGATCTATTCGATGTTTTGGGGCATCGACTTCATGGGGCCATTCTCTTCCTCCTTTGGATATATTTACATTTTGGTGGGAGTCGACTATGTGTCAAAATGGGTTGAAGCAGTGCTCTTGCAGCATTGCACCATGTGGTGGTGGTGTTGAAATTCCTGAAGGAGAAGATCTTCTCTAGATTTGGGGTCCCCAAAGCCATAATCAGTGATGGAGGGTCGCATTTCTGCAATAAATCTTTTGAGAACCTCTTAACTAAATATGGTGTCAAGCATAAAGTAGCCACCCCGTACCATCCTCAGACCAGTGGTCAAGTTGAGCTAGCCAACAAGGAAATCAAGATAATACTGATGAAAGTGGTGAACTTTAATCGAAAAGACTGGTCTCTAAAGCTGTTGGATTCCTTGCGGGCATACAGAATAGCATACAAAACCATCCTTGGCATTTCTCCTTATCACCTAGTTTATGGCAAGGCATGTCACCTGCTTGTGGAAATTGAGTATAAGGCATGGTGGGCAGTGAAGAAATTGAACCTAGATATGGGACGCGTTGGCCTTAAAAGACTCCTTGATATCAATGAGCTAGAAGAGGTGAGGAATGATGCCTACTCCAACTCAAAAATTGCAAAAGATAAGTTAAAGAAGTGGCATGATCAGCTAATAGCTCGTAAAAATTTCAAACAAGGAGACCAAGTTTATTTACGACCTGGCTCCACCTTTTCTCTCGAGCAAGTCAAGTCAGCACGACCGTGGGCCATTCACCATCCATCAGGTCTATCTCAATGGATCAATAGACCTACTCAATTCCAAGGACAACAGGGTGTTTAAGGTCAATGGGCAAAGGCTGAAACCCTATGCAGTACAACACACAACAGATAAGAAGGAGATTCCCCTCCTTGACCCTCCTTGAATCCAAAGTACACTGAGTGGGGATTGCATTTCTCGCAAAGAACTTCTCAATTCACCGAATTTTTGCTGGGAATTTTGATTGTTCCATTTTAAGTTTTTTTTTTGTGATTTTCTTAAATTCCCTAATTTTAGCTTTTCTTTCCTTGTAATTTTTCTCACTTTCATTTATGTATTCTTATTTTCGTGTTCTCTGCTTAAGGTGAATGTAAGAGGGCAAGAGTTTCGTGCAAAGGTTGAAATTTCCATAAGCTTATAGAATTTTTCGTGAACTGCTGGGGCTCTACTGCCATGGTAGCCCCCGCACGTCGGTTTCCATTTTCCGCCTTCCTCCCCGCACCTCGCTTTCCTCGCACCCCATCCCATTAATTTTCCATATTTTTAATACAACACTAGCCACCCATTTATAGATATTAAATGGGTTTAACCTTCACCTTCCATAGCGAGTCTATTAAACTATCTCTTTTGTTTCAATCCATATATCTCCTTTCCCCATCCTCTCTATATCTTCATGGCTGTCATGGTGGCGCGAAAGGACAGCACTGTAGACCCAGTCTTGAGGGCTCTCTCTCTGTGTAGTAAGGATCTAACCTGGCCTCAGCTGCTTGGCTGTTAGCCTCCCCACCATGCAGCTCCTGCTTTGCTATACCTACACTTGCCACACGCCCTCTGTTGATTAGTGCGCAAAAAAAAGTGCTATTTTGAACCACATTTTAATAGGTTTGTTTTGTATACTAATGTTATAATTAACAATTGACATGTTAGGGTCCCTATTGTACTTCGATTGCATTAGGGGCTGTTTTGTAGTTTTTGCGGAATTGGAAGCTAAATGTCGATGTCGATAATCATAACAAGAAAGTGGGTTTAGATTTTCATAAAATTCATATGGTTTTCTATTAATTTGACAGCGGGAATGAAGAGAATGTCAAAGCGAAGAAATGGAATGAGTCAACTGAGTTTACCCACGGAATAGTATGTGCGGGGAGGCGATGGAGCGATGACGATAGTGATGAATAGGAGGAAAAATTAGCTACAAGCTGGAAAATTCGCTACATAGCGAATTTTTGCTACAGTCGAGAAATTTTGCTATGTAGCGAAATTTTCTGGTTGTAGCGAAAATTTCAGCTCTTCAAACGGGCCCGTTTTTGGTTTTTCTCCTTTTTACCCACATTGTAATTATACTAGTTAGGTTAGATTGGTATTTTCATATGTTTGTGAGGCTATATAAGCCATTTTGTGAACATTTTGTAACCTAACTTTAATTCGAAGCATTCTCGATGGGATTTTCGTTTTTGGCCTTCACGTTCTCTCTTCTCTCTTTTCCTCTTTCTCTCACTTTCTAGGCAACCCAAACACACCCTTTGAGGATGACAGCTGAAAGGATGTTGCTTCAGCCTCTAAACCTTGAAGAAGAAAGAGGGTTGCTAGGCTGGGAAGTAAGGTTTGCATTTTGTTCCCACATTTTCACGTAGCAGGTTGCAAGCGTTTGGTTCCCAATTGCAGCTCTAGGGTTTAAAGCTCTTTGATGTACTTTCTTTGTGGCCAATACTTGGCAAGCTTTAGGGTTCGGTGTATTCTTAACTTGGAAATACAGCATTATCCGTGGATTAATATTTGACCCTTTGGAGGTAGGATAAGGGTTATATTTTCAGCACAATAGTGCATCCTCTTGATCAATATGTTAATCTTTAGGGTTTAGTGGATGCTTATTATTAGATCCATTGAGATTGTTGGTACCGCTACGAATCGTGTGCAGGATGGATCAAGGGTGAGTTTTCAACATGGAACCATAAAAGCTTTCTCCGAAAAGGAAAATTATCGGGGTTTAGTTTGTAAAGGTTAAATGAAGATGCGGTTCGGGAGGCGACATAGGTCATCCTCCCCAGCAGAAATGGCAGAAGGACCTCTGTAACCCTATCAATCCCTTGTGGCCAGTGTAAGTTCTTTTACACTTTATTTTAGTTTATTTCGTTTATTTTCAATTTCCTGACATCGACTTCACACACTTTTACCCCGAATCCTAAAAATCCGAAACAAATTTACCATTTTGAACTCTTGTAAATGTGGTAAAATAACCTATCTATGTTCGATCTAGGCGCTATACTAAGTGGTTATCTGATGACAGATAGGAGTATTTTGAGTATAAATATTGTTGATGGGAACCTGCGTAGCCTGATACCACACTGCTGACGAGAAATGGTCTCTCATTGGGTCTGTTGAGGCTCAGCTGCGCATCCACATTACCTACATTCTTCTTTGTACTCTTGCCTTATGCGGGTATAATACCCGGGGTTGGCCACAGTGCGTCCCTCTCCCATCTGACTAATAAGGATTGGCAGCCTTCCCGAGGGCCGGGACCTACGGCTTTAGGAGGTTCTCCGAGTTCAGTGTAGCGACCCTGGCAGGCCGGAAACTGGTTGGCGGATGCGAGCAAGAAACCCGAGGGACGCTTGTTGATTCTATTCTTACATTTTATTACGTTTTCTTTTCAAAGTGTCACACCAGTTTTTCGGACGAAACAAATCTTGGGACTCTTTACGATTTTTTTTAAAAGCTTGACTTGTTGCACACATGAGTTATATTTATCTTATAACGAGAATCAAAGAACTACCGCAGTGGGTGTCCATCAAAATCTATACACATATCTGAGAGTCCAGTTTACAAATACAAACTTTACTTTTACATTACAAATCGAGCACAGGGCACCTACATGTAGTGAACCCTTACAGGTGTGTTGGCCCGAATTTGTATCTGGGATGTTTCTTTGACGTCTTTTCTATTACCTACACGGATTAAAAACCCGTCTTAAAGCTTTAAAGCTTAGTGGGAAACATATCTTATAACTTATACGAGGATGCACATGCATATACACAGAATTATAATAAGTGTATAATATAGCAGATATAATTTCATGCATTCGCCAACATGAACATCACTACAAGTACTTAGAAAACCATATGAACTATGTTATTCGGGACTCCCTTAGGAGTTACAGGGCTTATTCTTATGCAAGACTTATACTTATAATAGACTATTTCGAGTCGGGACTCCATTAGGAGTTCTGAGAACTTATCTTATCTTGGGACTGCTATAACGAGACTTACATTGCATTCGGGACTCGAGTAGGAATTCTGAGAACTTATCTTATGTCTACTTATAATAGACTTACCTTCGTCGGGACTCAGTAGAGATTCTGAGAACTTATCTTATGCGGGACTTCTACTTATACTAACGGAGTTTTACACACTTGTTCGGAGGTACCGGGTAGGTATCCACGAGGTTCTGGAAGATGTGCGGTATTCGCAGACTATTCTTATACGGAAGTACTTGTAAGTACTACAAAACATCTGGTGTAGTATCTTACTTGTACCTACAGTATATCACAGTCTTCTGAACTTATCTTGGTATTTGAGCACATCTGGTGTTTGGATCTTATACGTGTATTACAGAACTTACACATGTATTTGGATCTCTTGTATTTATATGTGGGTGTGTTGTCTTGGATCTTATACTTGTCTTGAAGGTGCCGTGGGTACAATAAGTCAGAACTAATCATAATCATTATCACATACGAGGGGTTAGATCGGGCATTATGAAGATACACATATCGGGTATGGACATTAGTCGGGAAGCGGTGCAGTCGGAAACCGGATACATATACTTATTTTCTGATGCGAGTACCATGGGTACTGCGGACTTATACTTGTTTCTTAGATGCGGGAGTACCGAGTGGGTAATACAAAGCTTATATATATTCTTGAGACAAGAGTACCCTTGGGTACTACAGGGCTTTCTGCTCTTATGTTCGCGTCACGAGTACGTGGAGTGCTACGAACTTATCAAATATGGAGTACGTAGGTACCGCGAGAACTTAATCGGTGCAGGGAATTTGTAGGTACCCTGAGAATTTAATCGGATACGGGGTACCACAGGTACTTTCTGAGCGTGATGAAATGCGAGGCCCATGGAGTGTACGGAACTGTCAGTCTGAGGACGGAACTTATTCGGATACGGGACGGGAACTTGACGGATCTGGGGTGTCGAAACGGAACTTATTCGAGATCTTGGAGTACATGGGTACTACATAACTTATCTGAAGACGGTACCTGGGAGTACTACGGGACTTATTCGGATACCAAGGCAGAAACTTACTCATATCACGGGGAGTACGTGGGCCACTCTGGAACTATGAATCGAGGACTTATTCGATTCATAAGTACGTAGGTACTACGGGACTTATTCAAATACGGGTGCCCTTGGAACTAGACTTATCAGATCGGGACTTAATCGAGACGGGAGTTAATCGGAGACGGGAGTACCCATAGGCCTTTCTGAGCTAATCAGAGGCAGACGGGGCAATTAAAATGCGGGTGCAGTAGGTACTCTGAGTGGTACGGTCACGGAGGAGTACTAGTGAGTACTACGAGGCTTATCCCGAGAGACGGGTGCAGAGTAGGTACTGCAGCGGAGACTTGTCGGAGACGGGACTTGTCGGATCACGGAGTACCCAGGTAGGTGCACTCTGGGAGCATCGGATGTGAGGTACCGTATGTACTACAGGACATATCGGATCGTTCGGATCTTTACTGTATTCTTTATGGATAATGCGCATCATATGTACGTGGAGCTACTGGACCAATTATAAGAGAAATGAGTAGGACGCCGGTACAATAAGTACCCAGAAGGTGCGATACGATCTTGGGGTACCATGCTGGGGAATCTGAAATGCGAGACGGGAGTCTTGAGTAGCCTTGTGGGACCCAGAATAGTAGCCTTGTCGGGGAGTGCGAGGTGCTAATCGGAATCTTAGGAGCACTAATCAGGACGTCCACTCATTCATTCTTTGGTCCTAGGTAGTCATATGATCATATATCTTTCATATATTCTTGTTCCTCTATGAATCATATTTACTCGAAATTGGAATCTGTTTGTCGGATCGTCGAGCTCAAGTTGCTTATGGCATTTCATGCCAACTAGTCGGTTCTGGAGTTTTACACTCACTTTTGGGACTGTTTGTATTACTCATTTTCAGGGTCTTAACTTCATATTTTGACACTATGTCCTTATACTCCTTTAAAAGAAAAAGGTGCTAAGGGTTCTATTCAGGAATCACCGGTCGAACAGGAACTCGATTACGTCCAGAAACATCCCGGACTTCTCTATGTTCAAAGCTGGAGTCCAAATTTGGCACATGGTCCCACTTTGAGTGAATTTTGGGGCTATCTAGAGTCATAATTTGGAGATACTTATTAAATATGGTTTGTTCTCCTTGAAGTCTATTTTAATTGGCCACTTGAATCACTCAAATCAGATAAGAAATGAGGAAGTTATGGCCAAAATACAAAACTGGTCAGAATAGGAAAACCGAACGAGGGTGCCCAATGGGTACAAGCTCAGAGTTGTCTGGAGTACAACAGTAAGTGACGAGCAGAAGTATACCGGTACAAGTTCAACTTGTACCGGTACAAATATCTCAGAAAAGTGCCCAGAGATGTGTGTTTACCCATTTTTCCATACTTTTGATACTCAAATCAGTCTACACTTCAAACACACATCAAACCATTTCAATTCACCTTGGGAGATCTCTTTTCTATTCACTTCATCTCAATTACATATCTTTCTTAAAAACATATCAAAGATTCCTTCCAAAACAATTCTGGAAGGAAAGGAAGGAGAATGGCAGCGAAGAAACACATGACAATCTTTACATATCATTGGGTTAAGACCCATACACAAATAATTATGATGATTAGTTAGGGTTTGTTCCAAACCACTAACTCAATACTCATAATTAAACCATGAATCCATTTACAAAGGAAGAGTTGTGTACCCATCTGTGTGGGGTTTCTGTGTTATATGACATAATTTTGGGTTAAAATGAAACCCTAGCAAAAACCCTAGATTTGGGCAAGATTATAACCATCAAAGCATGGAAATTCATACATAATCTCATAGAATCCATACATAATTCAGTTTCCATACCTTTTTGGCTTGATCTTGGCTTGAATCCTTCCTCCTCTTCTTCCTTTTCTCTTCTTCTCTTCTTTTGCTCTCCTTTCCTCTCTTCACGGTTTGTTCTTTTTGCCCTTTGGAGACCAAATTGGTCTTTAAATCCCATGGATTTGTTAAGGCCATGTTTGGCCCTTAAATAAAACCCATTTTTGGGTTAGCTTTCTCTAATTGCAAAAAGGTCCCTCTATGTTTGCCCATTTGTATTTCAAGTTCCCAAAATTGTATTTTGGCCCATATTCTTTTCAATTTATAACTTTTAAGCCCCTTTTGGACAATTTACATATTTGATAATAGTTTCTAACTTTAAGGGTCTCTAGTTTTACGTGTTCGCATTTAACTCAAACAGTCAAATTATGCTTACAAAATACCTAAACATGTCGAAAAGCGACTAGGGTATATTTCGAGGTGTTACAAAAGTATCGCGACCGAATCCCAGGCCTCAGGCACAGGAAAGGGCGAGTCAGTGAACTGGTTTTACTCAGGCGTTTTCATTTATCTTATCAAACATTTATTTATGTTATATCATTTTAGGTTTTCGAGTGCGCGGAAGCATTTTCAAATGGGAGGCCCATAAACATTTACATTTCACAAAATGCAATTACAATGAAGGCATTCTATGCCTTTTCAAACGATATACAAAATAAAACATTAATTCGAAGTTCAACTATTTTGTTCACAAAATATCTCATGTTCAAAAAGGAAATGATATGCATATGGCGGGTTATACTTATACGCCGCAATCTCGCTTCTCTATGACTCGCGCTCACGATCTTATCTTCTCTTCCGTCTACTCGAAACTCCGCTATAGATAAACTACATGCCAAGCATTTTGCTTAGTGGTTCTATACAAAGCCTATCTCCAATATTCAATTAACTTGGTATGCATTTAACATTAAACCACGCCTATTATATCAACATATACTCATGCTATTCATTTTCAGATGCCATTTTATAATCATTTATTATATCACAACATGCATTTTCAATGCACACTATTTCATAATTCAATTTATGAGATTTAAGCATATACATAAAATCCTTTTTCACTCACTAATGCCAAGTTATTTCACTTGACTATTCATCTACATTTATGACTGATTCCGCTTCGATGAATCTCGCCCTTATCATCATTCACAGAATGTGCTTACACATTTAACAATTCGTCTCCTATCATGACGGATGCCGCTTTGGTACACCGACATGTGGTATCACTTTTAAATGCTATACACCATCATGACGGATCGAATGCATCCCGGGCTGGCGGGGATATTACTTCCTTCAATGCCATATCGCCATCACGACGGATGCCACCGTGCATCCCTACCGAGCGACATTTCGATAATTTCGGTGCCTTCATGATTCGAGCGCGTTTCCATTGCGCATCCCAATGCTTAAGCCACTCAAGATATCGATTCAATTCAAGATGTCAAGAATTGATCGATTCGTTTACAATTCTATTTATCATTCACATTCATTTGGTTTTCAAATATCACATTTCAATTCCATATTCTCTTTCGTATTGTCTTTTCAAAGATATATTCAATATATGTACTCATTTCATATACTCATTCACGTACTCATTTCATATACTCATTCATGTACTAACCTAAAGCCCGCTAAGGGTGGTAGAAAGCTTAAGAAGGCAAAACATTGCACCATTCCCAAAACCTTGTGCAAAAATGGAAAAGAAAAGAGCTTCTGGTATGGGGAACTGAACTCAAAGTCTGAAAGTGGTAAAAAGAAATGCCACAATGGAGAGTATGCAAAATGATGCACCAAACAAAGTTTAGGGGTTCTTGAAGGTTAATTTTAGTAGAAATTGGAGGATGAGAAGTGTGAGAACCAAATGTTGAGTAGTATGTGGACTTTGGGTAAACTTGAGCCTTAAATGTCCAATTATCTACCCAATACCCAAGCCATACCTTATAAGCTTAAAAGACCTATTTGATCCTGAAGGTGGTGCTCTGCCTACATTAGTGGATAATAAAATGAACAACAAGCTTACGGGACCTAAGTCAATCTAAGGAGACTTCCATTCTTCTACATCATATCTCAGAAGAATACCTAACTTGCAAATCTATTAAAGAGGGAAGACCAAAACTGTGAAACCCGGGAAAAGCATATTTTTTCGAAAAGGAGCGAATCGTTAATTCTTGCCAAGACGGTATAGGCAAAACCCTAGATTTTTCTCTAGACCTCGGATGGTGAAATGGATCTTACCGTTAGAATCATCTCTCGAAATCTAGTTGAACCAGACAAACTGCGTCGAATTCCGAGACATTCGATTTTTCATGCATTTAGAGAAGAATGCTACACCAATGCGCCATATGGCACCTGACTCGTGGACCATCGAGGCAAAATGTCACCTTGTAGGCCATGGAGGTGGAGTGTGTGTGTTCCAGCATGAGGAGACATGGCTCACCTACCAAATGCCATGTGTCTAGCACCGCGGAATGGCTTGAGGGAATGGGAGAAGAATGAAGCAAACTAAGAGAAGAGGTATTAGAATAATTCGTGAACCGAGGGAGTAGGAGAGGGGGCTCATTGCTGGGCAAGGTCAAAGTGGTCAGAGGCATGAGAAGGGAACCAGAAAACTGAGAAAGAAAGAAAGAAAGGAAGGAAGGAAAAGGAGGAGGAGCCAAACATCCATCAAGGTAAAGTCAAAGATCAAGGACTCGATCTCCACACACCACAAGAGGTATGGAATCTCAGCCTATTTGGTTATTTTCCTTTCAAAGGCGGAAATGGCATTGGCTGAGTTTGTCAGACCCTAATGTACGATATTTCTGTATAGGGTAAAATGTCGTAGTGAGATGCTGCCCGCTTTTCTTTCCTTCAACCCTTTGATAGTGTTTCGCCATAACTCGCCATCACACACACGACCTAGCATTTAAGTCACGACAGGGAACTGCACATGCTGAGAACATATCTTCAAATATGTCCTATTCAAATTCCCACTCCCTCGACTCAAAATTCATTCAAATGGGAGCTATGTTCATGCAGCTGGTCTTGTTTGAAAACCTAGCGTTAAAAACAGTTGTTTCAAAATGGTTTTCCTTTGCTTTTAGACTGGGCTTTTAATTCATGGATTCGTGAATTATGGGGTCAATATCTGTGACTCGTTATGATAGAATGAGGGCTTAAATTTAAAGCCATTTTGATTGTTGATCAAGTGTCACCTCGTTAAGAGATGACACCGTGTTTTGAAATGTGTGTGTTCCAAATGTATTTGATCAGATTGCTCGAGTCAACATGGCATATGTCTTGGCATGTTGCAGGTTGTGTGACTGAGGTGCTATGTCTCAACCTGGAGATATGAGCCTTGACATTTACTTGTCTAAGTGATGTTATGACCATGGGAATGCATGTCACATGATATTGAATTGAATGTGTGGAATATAATATGACCGCATGCGCTGATATTGAATCAATATATGAACTGCCAGGCGCGCATTAGAAATGAGTGTTCTGATTAGTACCCAAAAAGTGATATTTTGAGTCCTATTTAAGATAGGTTTTGAGTGCTTTTTGCGCACTAATCATATGAATTAAGCCAATTGACATGTGTAGGTCCATTTAGTGTTACTGATTTCGTTTCAAGGTTGTTTTTGATAGTTTCAGGTTTCGAACTTTACCATCAAGCTTCAAGCCAGACGTGCTTCGAATGTCGAGAATTCTCAAGTGATTTCATCAAACCAAAATGAAGAAATGTCAAACGGAATTGATGAGATGGTCGAACTGGACGGAGGTAATGTAGATTACAGATTTTCTATGCATTGCGTAATTTTCGCAAGGATTGCGGCTCACACATAGCGTAAAATTCGCAATCCCCGCTAAATTCGCTTATGTACATCAAGCCGCTATGATAGCGACTGAAAAGTTACTCGCATTACAGCTAAAATTTGAATTTTCCCTATGCCTTGTATTTTCGCTATGATAGCGAAATTCACTACATAACAAAATTTGTCTCCTTGTGTTTTGGTTCCAAACGACCTCGTTTTGTGTAATTCCCATTTTGTCCCTATTGTAATCATATATTTTAGGTATTTTTGATATTTCACACATCTTGTATGGTTGTATAAGCCACCCTATAGCTTTTGTAACCTTAACTTTGATTCAGCTCCCACGCCTTTTGTTTTAGGTTACGCTTTTTCTCTCTTTCTTCTCTTTCTTCCTCACTTTTCGCTACCAAACACCACCTTTGAGGATGACAACTCATGGGATGTTCGCTGTCAAAGCCTCGCTATGAGGGTTGCATTTGGTTAATGGTGGTTCGTAGGTGTTCCTTGTTTTAGCCAAGGTACTGCATTTACTGTCTAACCTTACCAAATAGGGCTTAATGCTATTTAATGTTTCTTTGGTCAATACTGCTGCGTTTTTTAGTGGTTCAATGTGTATCTAATGGTATGCACGACATTCTTTAGATGTCATTTTACGAGCCATTGAAATGAGGTTAAATGCTATGTTTTCAAACCATGGAACACGATTAATCGATCAATATATGTTTTGACTTGAATAGGAGTGTTTTTAGGTTACTTAAAGCTAAAACAAAGATCCTATTAATATGAATATATGTCATTCGCCTCTAATGCGAGGAAATAACCTGAAAATACATTTATAACCCTATTCTATCAAGCTAGTGACCTAAGCTCTTCAAGGTCACCATTTCACACTTCATTTTAAGTTATTTCGCTAGCCCAATGACACAACCCACACTTTTAAATGCAAATCCCGAAAAATCCAAAGAAAGCCTCACCATTTTGAATCATGATACAAACTACCAGGATGAAACCCATCCCCCGTGTTCGATCCTAGGACTACTATACCGTAGTGTGTAGCTCGACCACTTGCCAAAGAGAGGAATAGGTAGGAAACAAATTTTGTTGATTCCGATCACCCTACCGCGGCACGAATCAAATGGCGTCATATCGGATGGTGCCAAACTACGTAGATTAAAAGTTGATAAGTGCACTTATAATCCACATTACAAGTGTCGCGACCTTTTAACCCTTTAAATTTCTGCTTATTAGAATTGCAAGTTTTCTTTACTTAGCGCTATCGCACTATAAGTTTATTCGCAGCCGCTAATTTTTTGGTTTAGCTAACACTGATCCTTTTTGGCAAGCCTTGTTTTTGTTCTTTGCTTTGTCTAATTTTTGTGTTACGTGTAATATGCATCATCGATAGACAAGCCAGCATCAGAAAGAATCAATACACCACTGAAAGGTCGTGAAATTGGGTGTGCATAAATATCAAATGGATCCTCTACCGAGGAACAAACAAAGTTGGGGGCAGTGGTACTCCAATGAATCCAACAAAGATACGTATCAATGAGGGGATCACATACACCCTCCTGTGAGTTAGTGCTCCTTCCCGCATCGACTCACGAGGATGGCGCTGAGACCCTACCTGTCCCCGTTTCCCACATTTCATGGTATGGAGAATGAAAATCCATACACCTATAAGGGATTTTGAGTGAAGTGTGCGTAACTTTTAAGGAGGGTGCACTGACATGGATTTGTTGAAGGAAGGCATTTATCGACTCCTCAAAGACAAAGCCAAAATATGGCTTAATTCCATCGAGACCAAGAACCACGGTCGCAGAAATCGCAGCGCGTAATTCTTAAAAATTCTTCAAAGGCTCACAAGACAAACAACTAAGAGGCAAATATACACTTTGCTGCCCATGACAATGAGAGGTTCTATCGCTAAGCAAGAGAGGTTCATGGAGATTATCGTTGCTTGTCCACATCATGGTTTCTATTAATTGATGTCAGGAACCACTTCTACAAGGGTAATGCCTCTAGCCATGAAGCAACTTTTGGGAAACAATGTGCGAGGGGATTTCCTCGAGCAAGCACCCGCATTTAAGCCATGGATTTTTCAATTGCGTGGCTGGAACTTCCAAAGGTCGGGATGAGCCAAACCCGCGGGACGCGAGAAAATGAGGCCTCACCCCACCAGAAGGGGAGGTATTTTCGGACTTCTCTCCGAAGATATAAGATGAAAGCAAAATATTTAACCTCAAGTAGAAAGATGGAAGAGCCGGAAGGAAAAAGACTCCATGAAGTGTGTAGTGGATCGAAAATCCCGCACGGGTGCCAACCATGTACCAATTGCCAACTAATGGGCCACACAAGAACATTGTCCAACAGCTCCCTGCCGAGAGAGTTTATGTCGAGCATGCCAATGCCGCTGTGGGCCAATACAAGCCACAACCTAATGCCCCATACAGAATATTATAGTTCCAATTGAAAGAATCACCACAATCTCTGGAAGCCTAATCCCCTTCTTATGTGCCCCGGTGCCAAACAACAGCTAGCTCTCATTCAATCACAAACATCACCATCCTCTCTTCTGTAGACAACAAGCCTATATTAAATTTTTGAGAAGCAAGGTGGTAGTGTGCTGGAAAGCAAAAGGGAATGAATGTACAATGGGCTCAAAGAATTGATATCGTAGAAAGTACACTAACAAGAGAATAGATGGCGCTTCTGAAAGGTACTTTAATCGTAAGACGATAACTGGCAAAGATTCCACCACCAGATTAACACCTTTCCGAGTTACGTGAGTAAAGGAAGATTCCCTTCCCAACACCCGGCCAAATCCAAAAGGAGTCCATGAGATAGGTTCTTCCAGCAACTCAAGGTTGGACGATGTAAAGACCATCATCACTTTGAGGAGTGGAAAAGAAATTGAGCAACCAGTACCTATGACTATTCAAGAAACAGAGAAAGAAAAGGGTTTGAGCCTAGAGGATACACTCAAGAGTCGCAAGAAAACATGCCCTCCATTTCCTCAAGCACCAAGAAGCAGTTAAAAAATTTCCAACCAAGAAATTGGGGGAGGTGCCGATGGCAATGAAGGTCGATTATCCCAATCGCTTGACACGACCGCTGCATCCCAACTTATGCAAAGTTCTTAAAGGACCCCCGTACGTCAAGAAAGTGAGTCAGGGTATCAAAAGAAAGCTTCCTAACATAGTGTCAAGGCACCATTGGTTCGCAGTAAGACCCCGCTGAAATACAAGGATCCAGGATCCCCCTGCACAATATCGCCTCAACATCGAGGGACTTGCATAGAAAAGCACTGGCTGACTTAGGGGCCATGTAAACCTACTAAATTATATTCAGATATAAGCAATCGGGTTTAGAGAGCTTTTAAGCCTACCAACATCACTCCATTAGTCGACCACAAGAAGATTCTCAAGGGAATAGTTGAGGATGTATTAAGAAAGTGGTGGACAATCACTACCCATGACTTTGTAGTGGTCGATACTCGAAATCAGGGAAGTGTGGTCCAATCATGTGCCAATTATCCTAGGTGCCACTCATTTTCGTCACTCTCCCAATGCAATAACAACGCAGGTGAATGGAGTCATGCAAATTTCACATTTGGCAACATGACATTGAGCTCAATATTTTCACCTGAGGTCACACAAGCTAGTAGAAGATGACAAGCATAGAGCTCTATAAAGTCCGCTCAATCAAGTTAAATGCAGGGAAACCCAAATGCCTAAATTAAGGTTAAGTAGAATTGGTAAAGGAAGGTGAAGCAGTTGATTGGGAATTAGCTGCATCAATCACCCCTGCAGAGCCAATGGTCAGCCCAACATCACCCAATGAAAAGAAGTTCGACAAAAAGGAACCAAGCATGAAAGAGGCTTATAAAGATAAAGTTATCGCAGGTCATGAGCCTTCCTCGACCCTCCATGAATGAAACCAGGAAGTTTAGCTGGTTTCCGTCTCTTCAATCGAGACCAAACTGCAGCTTAAAAATTTTTGGTTTTTAGTTTAATTTGATCAATTTTCAGTTTGTTTTATTTGTAGTAATTTTCTTACTCTTAATTTTTAATAAATATAAAAATTTTTAAATTTAGTAATCTTATTTTAATTTTATTCTCATTTTCATTCCCAGTTTATTTTAGCCTATTTATTTTTGATTTTTGTTTTATTTTATTTTTAATTTACCTAAATCAAATTTTTGTTGATTTTGCATATTAAAATGGTAAAACAGTAGAATTTCGTGAACAATGGCTAATACTTGCCTTTCAAATGCCTCGGGACCCTTCACACCCAAAATGTGCCTCTATAAAAAGGGAGGTGGGGGGGTGGGCTCATTTTGCTCCATTCATATCCACCCAGCCCTCCACTTGCTCTCTGCCTGCAATCCCACCAAAGCCTCTCGCTATGAGCTATTTCGGCCTGGCCCACAAGCCTCCGTGCCTCTCGCTTCTCCACTGGGGCAGAGGCCGTCTCGTCTAGTTGGATTTGCCTCAGCCTCATGGCCGCAGCCTGCTTCAGGCTCGGATCTTGCAGGAAGCCAAGGAGTCCATAATGGGCCACTGCCAGTGGCTCGCAGCCGCTGCCCACCGAAGGTCGCCGGCTCGAGCCACGGTTCACTCACACCCGTGCGTGCGCACGCCCACTACCGCTCTTAGCCGTGCCCTCGTGACTTCACTGAGCCCCGTCGCCCCAAGCGCATAAACTAGACTGGCTGCATATGGTCCGTACCTGCAGAAAGTTCTCGCTATAGGCCCGTGGTTAGGTTCAAGACTGTAGGAAGGAGGATACAGCACTTTTGCAATGCATGCCCATTCTCCGAATTCTTACTGGGCAGACACACTGTACCCAGACGCTCCAAGCCGCCATACCCGAGGAGCCCTGCATTCCGGCGAGACACGACCAGATGGGACCTAGTCTCTCGTCTGCCTCGCAGACGGCCACAAGAGGGTCTGCGGACATCGGGCCCTGGGAGTCTTCAGATCCTACCCGAGGCCGTCATCTCCTCCGGTACCGATCGAGTTCGCTTCGCCTCGCCATCTCCACGCACTAGGATCACGCGACCGGCTGCGTTCACCGCGATAAGATTCCCGAACGCCAACTCGTGTTTCTGAATCTCCAATGGGAGCCACATTACGGCTAAACCAAAGACGACCACTCGACCAAAGATTTCCCGCAGGACTCAATGAGGGCTCAAGAAGACAGATTCATCGCTTTCCATTCATGATGCCACAACAAATTTCTATTATCCCTGGTCAGGTTCGAAGTTTTACCCATACCATGACATCCCGGGGAGGCCGAGCCTGAGCCTTGCTCAAAGATTAACCCGCCTCGGTCGAGCACCGAGCCACGACACGGCAGCAGTCGCCACTCCCCGCCAGCCACGCCGGCAAATTCCACAGGATATGTGGATTGGCCCCGCCCATCACAGAAGAGAGAGATGGTCCGCTGTCCCGCCTCGTGATACTGGCAGGATTCCATACTCTTCTCACAGGGTGCCCGCCATAGATGCTCCTATGGGACCACACCTACTCCCGACCACTTATTCCCACTATGCAAGATTACATAGCTAAGGAGGAGCTTACACTCAAGGCTCAGTACTGTGATCCTCGCAGGGATTCTGGTTTAGTCCCTCTGAGCTTGTCATGACTTCCCTGCTGCACTTTGAGGAGAAGGTCCACCACAAGGGCCTGGCTTGAGCTGAGAGTTTACCGTTATTGATGCCGAGATTGCTGAGCCAAGTCCTAAAGCATCTGGGGTTCCCTGAGGAGCCACGTGATCGAGTCTGAGGATCGAGACACAGCAGGTCTTATCTACGTAGCTATCCCTCGTGACATGCCAATCTCCATTATCCTCCAAAGAAGAAGGAGTGAGGTAGCGTATGATGCACAGAGGATCACTGAGCAGCAGACTCGTTCCCCGAGTCTGAGGTGGCGAGAGAGCCCGCCCCGCATTCATCTCTCCATCTCCACCCCTACCGCCTCAAATCTAACATTGCCGGCTCTCATACTTCGCAGCTAGCCCCAAAGCATGTCCATGTCACCACGGAGCTAGCCGCTGTTATGACGGCCGCGACGCTGCTATTACCACGCAGCTCTTTTCGACCGAGATGGCCCGAAACAGGCTACTCTAGTGCATAGTCATGCCATGCTTCTTCGGATCATGAGCCACCTCGATCTCTCCCGCCAGCCCAGTGTACCCACTCGAGACTACCACAAAGAGCAACCTCCTCGACATGCGCTAGCGGGGCCACCGCCAGCCTCGTATCCACCCTAAGATTCCACCACCGCGAGAGTGAGGTGGTCGCACTCCCTTTTTTAACTTTCCTATCCCTACCAGTGGAGACATGTTTAAGTACCTCGTCGAGGAAAAGTTGGAGTCGGGAGTATCTTCTATCATATTTGTCATGTTTTTTTAGTTTTTATCAACCGCCTACCATTTTATAGGATTGCATAGAATACATGTATTAGCTTCGATAGTAGGCAGTGATACTTTGTTATGTTTATCTATTTTAAGCAGATGTATTAGCCACTTCGTTATATCAAAACTTTATAGCATTATTTACGCTTTTGCACACTTTTTGCATCATCATTTTGTGCCTATATTTTTGTGTTTCTACTCGTTTCGAGTTGAAAAATTGAAGCCCCAGATCCTACCTCGATGTTAGAACAATTCCATGCATGATTAAGTTTTTTGGTCGATTGAAGTTCCAACATATCTAACCTTGTATCCGCTCAAATTTAATCACACACATTACACATCGCTTGTATCAATAATAGGTTGAGAAGCTATATACCTTCTTTTCACTTTTGCAATCCGCCTTATATCTCACGAATTCGTATTACTAGATTTAGGTTACCCGTAAAGACCAATGAAGTCTTCCACTGAAAATAAAAGAAAAAGGAAAAATAAAGAAAAGTTAAGAAAAGAAAAATGAATGCCGTGACGCTGCTCCTGAAACCCAACACGGTCCAGGCAGGCAGGCATGAAGCCTTTAAAGCCCGGGCGCCCTAAACCCTAATTGGTTAGAGTCGTCGACTTTAGTGTTCGCTACATGGGTAGAGTTTAGCGAGTTGTAGGTGCTTAATTCCTCGAAGTCATTCAACCGAAGCCCGTAGTTCAGGGTTAGTCGATCCCTTTCGCTCGATGCTCTTAAACCTTAATCGGGCTGGGAGTCACCTGCACCCCATTACACCCGACTTCTGGGTGAAGTCGTAGCTTTAGCATTGCATCCTACAATACGATCAAAGAAAGAAACAAGAGTGTAGCTGGTTCTATTTAGGTCGGGTCAACACTTAAGGCCCCGGCAAAGAGTCGCCGCCTAGGAATACTGCAACTTATTGATGCAAACTGGTACCTTAAGAACAATTAGATTTTGGTGGAAGTTCAGGTTGACTTCTTTGGAATTGATGTTGCCCTGAAACTTGTTCTTATATGGAAATTGTTCTCTCATGATGGTTTTCGTACAGGGTCTAAATTGTTCATACTAAGGGTAATGCCTATTTGTACACACACTTTTTGGAGAGCATATACTTTTTATTAAAGCACAACATGCATACCTTAATTGTTTTTAGCATTGCTAAGGGACTAGCAACGTGTCGGTTGGGGGGTGTGATTAGTACCCAAAAAGCGCTATTTTGAGTCCTATTTAAGATAGGCTTTGAGTGCTTTTTGTGCACTAATCATATGAATTGCCAAATTGACATGTGCAGTCCATTTAGTTAACACGATTTTGTTTCAAGGTTGCTTTTACAGTTTTGCGTTTTGAAAACTTTAGTCATCAAGCTTGGCTTCGGGATTGCGTCGAATGATGAGAATTCTCGATTTCATCGCTTCAAATGAAGAAATGTCAAACGGAATTGATGAGATGGAGGCTGAACTGGATGCAGGAGGCAATGCAGGGATTACAGGATTTTTGCTATGCATTGCGAAAATTTCGCAAGGATTGCGAAAATTTCGCAACCATAGCGAAAATTTCGCAATCCCTGCGAAATTTTTACTATGTACATTGTTTCGCTATGATAGCGAAAATTCGCTATGATAGCTAAAATTCGCTACCATAGCGAAAGTTACTATACATAGCAAAAATTTGAATTTTCGCTATGCCTTGTATTTTCACTATGATAGCGAAATTTCTCTATCATAGCGAAATTTTCGCATTGATAAAGTAAATTCACCAAAAGATGTAGAAATTTGTCCCCGTTTTGCCCTAAACGACCTCGCTTTTGAGTAATTCCCATTTTGTCCCTTACTGTAATTCATATATTTTAGGTATTTTTGGTATTTCACACATCTTATGGCTATATAAGCCACCTTATACTTTGTAACTTAACTTTGATTTGGAAGCTTTCATCCCAAGCAGCCTTTGTTTTAGTTACGCTTTTCTCTCTCTTCTCTCTCTCTTCTTTCTCTCACTTTTTGGCCGCCAAACACCAGCCTTTGAGGATGACAACCCCAAGTGGATGCTCGCTGGCCTCAAAGCCCTGAAGAGGAGGCTAGCTTGGCACTGGTGGTTTGCAGGTGTTCCCGCTTAATCAAGTGTACAACATTTATTGTTCCAACCTTACCAAATATGGGTTTAATGCTATTTAATGTGTTTCTTTTGGTCAATACTTGTCATGCTTTAGGGTTCAATGCATTCTTAATGGTAGATGCACTGACATTCTTTAGATGTCATTTACGAGCCATTGAAATGAGGTTAAATGCTATGTTTTCAAACTGTTGGAACATTAACTACTCAGTATATGTTTTGACTTGAATAGGAGTGTTTTTAGGGTTAGTTTTTAAAGCTAATCAAAGATCCGGTTTTGGTCATGACTATATGTCATTTGCCCTAATGCGAGGAAATAACCCGAGGACACATTTATAACCCCATTCTATCAAGCTAGTGACCCAAGCCTTCAAGGTCACCATTTCACACTTCATTTTAAGCTATTTCAGTTAGCCCAGTGACACCAACTCCCACACTTTTAAATGCAAATCCGAAAATCCAAATAAAAGCCTCACCATTTCAATCATGATATTAAATAATTAGGATGAAAACACATCCCGTGTTCGACCCTTGCACTAATTATATCGCAAAGAGCTTGACTAAGGTAGTAGGAGGAATATAGGAAACAAATTTTGTTGATTCCGGATCACCCTACCGTGGCACGAATCAGGTTCATGGCATACACATAATGTACAATTTCAAATGTCCATGTAGGGGTCTTCATACATTGGGCATGAGTTAAGTGCAGTGGCACAATTGCATTGCATTGGTGTAAAGCAAAACACTTCATTACATGGGTGTGTTTACATGATACCGATTTAGCACTGCGTTTTGTGATGAATTATGTGGGCTCGAGAATAAGACGAAGTCCAAATGGAGTTACACGGTGTTAAATGAAAATGGAAAATGAATTGTGTCGGGCATAGCAAGTAGGGGATAGATACTCTCAAGTGAAGCCCTAAAACCCGTTAGATAGCGCGCATCCACCTGAAAGCTCGAAAAATTTCAGAGGGTGTAAGAGACCCGCGGTGAGACCCCGGAAAGTTCTGTTGCCCAAAAAGACATAAGAAGGAAGAGTAAATAAATATCACATAGACTACGGGTTGTGTGGGATGGGAGCTCGGATTGACTCCTGTTTGGATTCATTAGCACTGCATCGGGGGAATGGGTCGTTTAACCCGATACACGTGGGTCAGAGTGTCGTCTCATATATGGCATAGTTTTTCCATGATAGACAACATGTCTACATGGATTGTGTTGTTCAGGGTGATCAGAGTACCCATCATTTGCATGTGCACCTAGGCAGGAGTAGCCCCGTAGGTTTTATCTCTACTCGAAATTAGCTCACCCCCACATGGAACCCCTTTCGTGCACTGTCATGTGCTGATGTATCGACGCTCCTGGGAGGCCAACAAATAAAAGAGCACGGCGTTGTGGCCTTGATGTGTTTTTGTATATGCATGAGAACTATTACTTGTAATGCATATCCTTGTTTTTTATATTGGAACAACATTTTGGTTCTAATGAACGATTTTCCACAGACTCATATGTGTGAGTTAGCGCCATAACTCTCACGCTTTGTATACAAATCGTATGTGAAGTTATTGTATTTACGAATTAAATATGTAAGGATGAGACTCATACGACATGTGGGAGAGCTGACATCGGGATACTTGATTTCCATAGACTTCACAAGTTGACAAAGTTGTCACAGACCCCCTGTGTTTGGGGGGGCGCCACAAATCTTGTTATCGCAGCGTGTATACAACACTAGACTCAAGTGGGCATGTCTAGGGACATTCTTTTTAATGTGTAGGAGCATCAAGCAACTTTTACAAATTTTGGTGTCGAGCTAGGCATAGAATTACTCTAGTGCTTGATATCCGCATCATAGTTCGTTATCAAGGCTCTGTGAGGCTACCTAGGAGCCCACTGATAGATTAGATCACAAGATTAATTGTGTGTTTTCTTATATGCTTTCGATTGTATGTGCGTGATCAGGTGTTGCTAAATTATGTGAATTATATACATGCAGGGGATGTATATAGAAATGCCACCATATGGTTGAGAACATAACCTTAGAGTTCAGAAACTAAATCTGATGGTTCTGATATTAGACCTATTATTGGTTGGCATGTGCACTAATAGTAGACACCTAAAATAATTCTAAACTTGCTGTTTGACTCAGGTAGATGGAAAGTAAGAGGATCTAGGGCGTAGGAGGTCGTCCACCCGGCAATGGTCAACCGCCTACATGTTTTTTATTGGCGTGTCAAGTAGAGGCCATGGTGTCGTGGATAGCCACCGCCGCACAAAGCAATGCAATAGAGGTCGTGGAGGTGCCAAGAACCTCCAGAGGTTCACAGACATCATCCCCTCCGACGCTCACGATGGTGGACCTACGGTAGCCGACCACCTGGCAGACGAGAGGATTCTCCAAGCATAGAGATCACTCCTGATACTACTCCGACACGCCGGGCTTCATTCTGGGGCCGAGGGTGAGTCCCATTTGTGGAGGGCTTTTGACTTCATGGACTCGTGAGAGATTATGACATGGGATGATTTTCGTATCATTCATGGGGGAAGCAATTTTCTGGCTTCTTACTACAGACATGCGAATGCCCGAGAGTTCCTTGAGTTGAGACAAGGGACGATGATCAGATTTCTGAGTATCGTAGCCGACCCATGAGTTGGCACGCTTCGATGATTATGTGGCTACCCACGCCACCAAGGTCGTGAAGTTCAAGGATGGTCAAGGTTCATCCGAGGCGCGATCAGAGACATAACCTGCCAAAATATGGACTGGCGGTTAGTATAGCTTGATCATCGAGCGAGAGGTAGATGACGCCTGTGAGCATCCGGATGCGAAAAGGATAAGAAGAGGCAGCTAAGCTTCTTCTTCGTGCTCGTGAAAGAAGTAGAGTACTGCCCGTAAGGGTTTCAGGGGCTGGAGCACGGCCAATGTGGCTAAGGCTGTCTAGTTAAGCCAGTCAGCCGAGCAGATGACATGTTTCCATCACATCCGTAGGGGACATGTAAAGTGCTGAGGCCCTACTGCACTCTACTCCCCATACCATGGTATGGAAATGAAAATCCATACACTATTAGGGATTTCGAGGAAGTATGCACTACCTTTAAGGAAGGAAATGATGACATGGATTTGCTTGTTTAAAGCATTTCCATTGACCCTAAAGGACAAGGCCAAGATCGCTTAACTCACCGAGGCCCTAGGAACCATAAGAAATTAGGGCCTGTCAAAGTAAGTGTAGTTTTTAAAAATTCTTCAAAGCTCATAAGACCAATAATTTGAAAAGACAAATTTATACCTTTTGCAAACTTCAAGATGGTGAGAGGTTTTATCATGTCAGAGAGATTCATGGAGACTATAAGTGCTTGTCCACATCATGGGTTTGATACATGATTAGTGAAATCATTTTATGATGGCATGTCTCCAACCATGAAGCAACAATTGAGACTATGGGGTAACTTTTCGAGCAAAACCCACGGCCATGGACTTTTGAACTATGTGGTCAAACCTCAAAGGCATGGATGAACCGAATCCAAGGGAAGTACCGAAAGATCAGCGCCTTCAACCAACCGAGGGGGTATGTATGCACTTCAACATACGTAGATGAAAGCAAAACTGACCACTTTAACTAGAAGATTGATGAGCTGAAATGAAAATCAAGATGAAAATGCAAATGGGGCTAATGAGTTATTCGCATCTCCAACTTTCTTGCTTCAATTTTCAACAAATAATCACCCCCGAGGGAGCACTGTCTAGAGTATGCCCATGTCCTAAATCAAAATAAACCACCCATAGATGCTCCATATGGTAACACCTATAACCCTAACTGGAGGAATCACCCTAACCTTTCCTGGAAACCCAACCCCCATGCCTATGTACCCCCAGGTGCCAAACCACGCTGGTTCCCACTGAACCACAACTACCACTATCCTCTCATCTACTCCAGGAACAAGCCATTTTAAATTAGTATGGGGTGGTAGGCAACTTTGGGGAAGAGCAAAGGAATTAATGTGCAACTCCATTACTGTAAAGGATTGATACCGTAGAAGTACATCAACAAGAGAATAGGGACATAGAGCAATCAACTTAAAATTGATAACCTACAGTATTCAATCAACAAGATCAACAAGTTGCTGGAGGTATAAGAAAAGAGGAAGGTTCCTTTCCAAACAAAGGCTAAACCCTGGGGCGGGAATCCATGAGGCAGATCATCCACAATTCAGAATGGATGAAGTTAAGGCAATAATCACCCCAGGAGTGGAAAGAGGTCGATCAACTCCATGCCAAAGCCTCGTTGAAGAATCCGTGCAGGAGAAGAATTGCGTCAGAGCATATTCTCCCAAAGGAGGATTCAATGAAATACCGCATACCACCTCCATTTCCATGCACTAGAGGTAAGAATAAGGCATCTCAAAGAAGCGTATTTAGAGGTCTTAAGGCAAGGAAGGTTAACATACCTCTATTGGACATAATCAAACAAGTCCCCGCTTAGTAAAATTTTTGAAAGATCTTCAGACAATCAAGAAGTGATTGTATCGAGAAGAAGGCATTTCACGAACAAGTCGCTGCCATAATCCAAAGCAAATAATCACAAATACAAGGATCCAGATCTCCCACAATTTCGCCATCATTGGTGGAATTGCATAGACAAGTCATTGCTTGATTTAGGAGCCGCAGAACCTAATGTCAGATTCAAGATAGCAGCTAGGGTTTAAAGTGAACTTAAACCTACCAACATCACACTATCATCGGGCCGATAGGATCGCCTTAAAACCTTAAGGATAGCTTGAGGATGTCTTGGTGAAAATAGGACAAATTCTACTACCTAAGAGACTTGTAGTGCTGACACCGAGCCAATTGCAAGTGAACCCAATCATGTTCCTAATCATCTTAGGAAGCATCATTTATGGCTACAAATTAATGCAATAATAATAAATTGCTTCGAATGGAGTCATGCAACTTTACCTTTGGTAACATGACTCGGGAGTTGAAACATCTTCATTTGAACAACAAGCAAAAGTCATAGAACATGAAATCAAATAACCGATGAAGTTGTTCAAATGGTCGCATGCAGCACAAAGGTTCAGGAATTGCAAGGAGTAATCGCAAACAAGGAGATGAAGAGATATTGGTTCGCTATCAACACCCACCGCGAAGCCAATTGCTCAACTAAAAGCCACGCCGAGGACCACTAACAATCGGACACCTAACACCATGAGTCAACCTGCAAAGCACGCAGGGTCGAGGAGATCATTCTTCGACCTCCTCGAGTAATTTTGAAATTGAACTGGTCCTGTTTTCAAAACCTATTTCGCCTCAACAATTTTTCTTGCCTTAATTTAGTTAATTTGATACTTCGCTTATTTTTCAAAGTTTCCTAAATAGCGCTTTTTCCTTTTTTAGTAATTTTGTTTATATACTATAGTATTTTGTATTAAATTTTAATTATAGTTTTATATAATAATTCTATGTGACGACCCTCGGGCCTTCCTCGTGTTCCCGATCGTGAGAGGAGCCCCACCACAGACGCAAATTTTCTGATGTTTCTGCCGCAGCAAAGAAGAAATTCAGACCCACCACCACACCACAAGATCGAGGTGGTTAGGCTCTCTTTTATGTTTTGTATAGTTACCACCTTTATCAACTCCGCCACCGATTTTGATTAGATTTATGTATTGTACCTATAGTAGGCAAAGTGATACTTTATAAGTTTAGCTTTGTATTCATGTATTAGCCATTTCGCTATATCAAAAGCTATTCAAATTTATATATACAGATTTTGCATACCATGTTTTGTACCTCCACCATGTGTAAATGTTTTTATTTTCAATTGAACAATTGAATCACACTGGACAAATTGAATTGCCTGTGTTGGAAAATTGAATCATCGTTGTCACCTTTTATGTTAGAGCAAATTCCATGCTTGAATCAATTTCGTCAATTGAAGTTCCAAGATGCTCAACTTGGAAAATTTCTCCCTTATGCTAATTCACACTCGCACACCATTGTTTCAATAGGTCAGGAAATTAGTTGCCTTTCACTTTGCATACCGGCCTTAGGTATGTCGGCAACCTAGGATAGGCTCAGGTTGTCCGACTCACACCTCAATGTTGTCTTCCAAAAAAAAAAAAAAAAAAAAAGAAAAGCAAAAAAGAAAAAGAGAAAAAGAAAATAAAGTCGTGGAAGCCTTGCCTCAAAACCCGAGCACGGTCCGAGGGGCATGGCGGTGCCTCAAGCCCGATGCCCTGGGCGCCTTCATTGGTCAGAGTCACGATTTAGCGGTTCAAGCACGGTGGATAGGTAGAGCTCCAACCGAATCGTAGTGTGCTTAAATTTTCAAGTTTGGTCTTGACCTCGGGTGAAGCCTGGGAGTTCAGGGTCATCGATCCTTTGGCTTGATGTCCTAAACCTTAATCAAGTTGGGAGTCATCGGTAGATCCTCTACACTGACTTCGTGAAGCCGGATTTTAAGCATTGCACCCTACATCAGAGTCGAACAAAGAAAGAACAGAGTAACTAGTCTGGTTTAGGTTGTTCAACAACTTAAGGCCATGCCGCTACTAGGTCAGTAGGGACACCTTGCACCTATCGGGCTTAACTGCTATATAAAGAGCCACAGGACTTAGGTGGAAATCTCGTTGAGGAATCACTAACCAATATCGACCGAAATTATTCTTGTATGGTTTTGGTTCTTTCATACCTGCCAAACTCGTGTCAATTTTTTCAATAAAGGTAATGTTTATATGTACATAAACCCTAATCATAAACTTTGAAAATCACTACATGCATCTCCTTTGTCAGATTGCCACGGACTAGCAACGTTTCGTCAGTGTGATTAGTGCCCAAAAGTGCTATTTCAACCCTATATTAGATAGGGTTTTGAGTGCTTTTTGCGCACTAATCATGTCATTTATGCCAATTGAAGTGTTCAAGTCTTCTTAAATTTCACTTTATGCCGCTTAGAGTTGCCTGGTTGTTTCAGAGGTTTTCGCGCACTTCGGGAGTTCAATATCGACATAATGATGAATCACGAAGATTGAACCCAATTGTCGCCATCAAATGTACCTTCAAAATCAAAGAAAGAACAAGCCATGGAAATCAATGCGTAAGAGGAGCAAGAGTAAAGCAAATACAAATCAAGAATCCCAGAATTTCACTAAGATTAAGTAAATTACCGGATTGCTTAAAATTCGCAACCTTAACGAAAAATTGCAATCTTAGCGAAATTGTGAATTTTCAAGTAGACTAAAATTTTCGTCATGCACTATTCCTAGCGAAATTTCACATTTTGCTTACTCACAAGAATCTCCTCGCATAGCTAAATTTCGCTTAGCTAGCGTAAATTGCCAAAGCCAGCGAAATTTCCCTCGCTAGCTATCTTCTTGCAGGATTTCGCTTACCTAGCGAAATTTTTGCTGCCTAGCTTAAATTATGCCTTAGCTAAATTAACGCCTTGTCACACTTTTTGTATTACGCAAACCGACTTCACTTTTTGGTATACTCCCTTGTCCTTAAATTTAGCCAAATTGTTAGGGTTTATGGTATTTCTTTCATACATCATGGCCTATATAAGCCCCCTCCCATTTTGTGACCCAAGCAACAAATCGAGGAAGCACTTTGGCAAGTTTTTTATTTCAAATAAAGTCTCGTAGTTTAGTTGTGGTTTTGCTTTTCTCTCTCTCTCTCCTCTTCTCCTCTTATTTTCTAGGCTGCCAAACACCCCTCTCGAGGATGACAACTCAAGAGATGCTTGGCGTTTCCTTCTTTAAAGAGAAGGAAGCTGCTTGGTGGTGGGGAATATGCAGTCAGCCCTCTAGGCTAAAAGCTATAGGTACTGTGGTTTACGGCCCTATCTTCTCAAAATAAAGGCTGAATAACATTTGAATGTTATTGATTTGGCCAATACTACCATGCTTTAGATACAGCAGTATACTTATTGCGATGTAATCGTGGTTTTTAGGATGGTCTTTACGAGCCACTGAAATGGATATTTCTAATGTTAGTGGTTTCAAACGTAAAGCGCCATAGATGCATGTTACCCGTGTTAACTCAAATAGGAGTTGTTTTTGGGGGTGAGGTTTGCTAGTTAAACATAGACCCTAAGTGTATATTAGACTATAGGTTGTTTGTCATAACGCGAGGATAAACCCTGAGGACAATTTTGTTTGCCCTATGATATCAAGTTAGTGACCTAAATCTTCAAAGTTAATTTTCACTCACTTTCGCCTTTATAATTTCTCAACAAGCAAACTACTTCCATCGCTTTGAAACAAAAATCCAAAAAGTCCAAATAGAAAACCTTTACCTTTTACACTTATGCAAATCATTCTAGGATGAAAACCCATCCCCGTGTTCGACCCTAGACCACTATACTACAGTACCTTGACTACGACAGTAGGAGGAACTTAGGTATATAAATTTTGTAGATTTTAAATTTCTCACTTTACTATGGCACGACCACGCCGTTGATTCTATATCGTTTCACCTTCTTTTCGCCATGGCAAGGTGTTATTTGACCTTGTGCATCGCATTCCTCACATACATCTTATGAGAGTATCATTTAGAGGTCGAGACCTTAGACGAGCTATTGCATGTGAGTTCTCACCTAGGGACTAAGGCTAGAATTGATCGGATATGTCGAGGATGTGAGTTAGAGATCTCCGAGATTCTACTCACTGGACCTTCTGGTCTCGTGAACATGTCGTGAGTTCGAGGTTACCCTGGATTGATCATGGAATCGACATCGTTGTCATAGATCATGTGGACCGTATGAGAGTTACGCCTACACACCCATGGTGCCTTATGTTGTGTTTCAGGGGAATAAGCATGATGCTTCACCCTATACTCTGTACGATTCACGATGGCACTCCGCACGACCCAAGCTGGCTAGCTAGTCTTACCACCCGAGGACTCCAGGTGAGACAGGATATGAGTCTACAATTCGTGGTTTGCGAGCATGAGGATGTTTTTCTGCACTCGATACCGGATTATCTCCACCGAGGACGTAGACTTCACACTGGATTTGGCATCCCGTACGTCGCCCATTTCATGACCATTGGGGGATGCCGGTTGAGTCAAGGCAGAGCCCATCCGATACAGAGTTTCTAGGCAAGTGGGCCTCCTGTTCTATTTCCAGAAAGAAGAAGAGGCGACCCTTTCGACTATGCATCGACATGCGGCATACAAATGGTGGTTAAATAATCAAGAATCTATCCATTATCAGATTGATGACTCGCTTGATCACCCAGGCGCGAGTTCACCTAAGATAGACCTTCTCACCGGTTACCATCAAGAGAGTTAGGAGGCATAAATCCCTAAGATAGCGTCGTGACGCGGTAATGGCACTTTGAGTTTACATTTCTGCGGATGCCTTTTTGATTGATGAATGCACCTAAGAATATCTACGGACTCCTATGAATAGGGTGTTCCAACCTCTATTTAGATCAATTTGTGGTGGTCTTTGCTGATGATATTATCCCGATCTACTCCTGGGCTGGAGGCGGAGCATGAGGATCACTGAGAACTTGATTTACAACTTTCGAGGATCATTAATTGTATGCCGTCTGGTAAGTACGAAGCTTCGCTACTTAGGTGGGTTTCTTTGACACACGCGTGTCATCTTCTGCGCGTGCCGCAGCCCCGAAGGCCGAGGGTGATGAGTCGAGAGACCAAGTCGGCCTTTCTCAGATACGAAGCCTCGGGATCGACGTGGCATGGTGAGGCTTGATAGAGGATTTCTCCCGGCTAGTAGCGCCTATGACAAGATTGACTATGAAGGAGGTCAAGTTTGTGTGGGATGACTCATGTGAGCGAGCGTTCCAGGAATTGAAGAGGAGGCTTGCTTCAGCTCCTATTCTAATTATCCCAGAAAGGGGATAGAGGTACACCGTATACTGTGATGCTTCGAAGGATGGACTGGGATGTGTTCTAATGCAGTCCGGGAAAGGTATGGCTTATGGTTCTCGACAATTGTAGAATTATGAGCAGAATTACCCCATGCATGACATGGAGTTGGTAGCCGTAGTCTTTGCCCTGAAGATTTGGCACCACTACTTATATGGTGAGTAGTTCGAGGTGTTTTTTACTCCTCACAAAGTCCGAAATACGACCACGCAATGGTGACCCACATGAGGCAAACAGAGGTCGATGGAGTTTTTGGAAGATTACAACTTCACTTTACATTACCATCCCTGAAAGGCAAATGATGTGGTCGATGTGTCAACCAAAGTCACAGAGTACCGGCTAGTGTAGCCTGTGATGTGGGCGCCGACAACGAGGCGCCTGGGATCACAGCATTTATGAGCGTGCTCAAGGCAATGTGATCGTTAACTAGTATCCAACAGGACCGAGTACGCTTAGGTACAACTAATGAAAGGTCAGCCATCCACACGCATGGTAGTTCTTCTCGTGATAGGACGAGTCAGGTCCCCGGGCCGATGGATTTACGGGAGGAGATCCTTAGGGAGTTCCATCCCAATTCACTCGCATCCGTGCAGCGTTCCAAGATGTATCGTGACCTTCACGCCAATATTACCTGAGCTGGACTGAAGAGGCATGAAACGGATTTTGTTCGACATGTCTCATTTGTCAAAGAAAGGCGTCGAGCACCGCAGGCTGGGCAGTGGCTACTCCACCATCGAGATAGCGGAGTGGAAGTGGGAGCACATCACGATGGACTTTGAGACTCTCTTGCCATGGACATCGTGGAAGCATGATGCTAAGTGTGGTTATTCTTGACTCCGACTCACCATCGTCAGGACATTTTCTGGTACCGTATGGATACCTTCTTCACACTAGAGGAATTCTATAGTCAGATATAATGTGAGATAAGACAGCTTGCAATGGAGTTCCAAGATCCATAGTATCTGGACGGATCCTCTACATGTTCTCATTTCTCGGGAAGAGCTCGTATACATAAGGACACAAATTGCCGATGAGTACCTCTTTTTCATCCTCGGGGATGGATGGTCAATCAAAGGACTATTCGGGATTTTAGAGGACATGTCAAGAGCATGCGCCCTGATCTCAAGGGTATTGGGGATGAGCACTTGCCCTTGCAGAGTTTGGCCTATAATAATTATTATCGTGCAAGTATTCAGATGGCGCCTTATGAGGCTCTTACTGAGGCCGCCGATCACCGATATGTTGGACAGAGGTGGGAGAGAGCTCCATCACTGGTCCAGATTTGATTAAAGACACCTCGGAGAAGGTCGGTATGATCCGAAAGCGTCTCCTTACTGCTTAAAGTCGACAGAAGAGTTATGCTGATATACGACGATGACCTCTAGAGTTCGAGGTGGGTGATCATGTCTTCTTAAAGGTGATGCCTAAGAGAGGAGTGATTAGATTCGAAAAAAGAGGGAAGTTGTCGCCGAGGTACATTGGATCCTTCGAGGAACTCGAGAGGGTGGGCGCGGTTGTGTATCAGTTAGCATTGCCGCCGAGTTTGTCGAGCGTTCATGACGTATTTCACGTCTCTATGCTTTGAAAGTATACTGCAGATCCGACTCATATAGTGGATTGGGGCGAGCTTGTTGTTGATGTAGATGGGACCTTCGAGGAGGGACCAATGCCTATCATGGATAGCCGAGAGCAGGTTTTGCGTGGCAAGACCGTGTGTGTGAGGCTTGTGAAGGTGTTGTGGCAAGACTAAGGAGCCGAAGAGCATACTGGGAGCGCCAGAACACCGTGTGCACTTCAATAATCCCTTCGTTTGACGAGAAGGTGCATTTTCAGTCATTAATGTTTTAAAATGACTATTGCATATGCATGTGTTTGATTGTGTATAGATGCGGGAATTCCCGGACGGAATTCTTAAGGGGGAGAATGAAACTAGTGGAAAACGATTTTTTCTTCTTTAAAAGCCGAGCGACCAAAGAATTTTTATCTGACGATACACAAAACCCAGATTTTTCTCTCTCTAGACTTGGATGATCAAACAGATCGTGCCGTTAAAATCGTCTCGCGAAATCTAGTTTGAACTGCACAAACTCGCGCCGAATCTCCAAGACACCTGGGCTTTTCACGCATTTCGAGACCCGACCACTGAGCCGCGTCAACTTTGTAGTCGTATGGAGGTGGAGTGGTGTGTGCCCAGTAAGACGAGAGACACATGGCTCACCAAATGCCATGTGTCTAGCACCATGAGAATGGCTTGAGGGGAATGAAGCAAATCAAGAGAGGAGGGCTAGAAGAATTCGTGAACTAAGGAGAGGAGAGGGGGTTTGCTACTGGGCAAGGTCAGTTCATGGGCTGAGGAAGGAAAAGGAACAAAAAAAAAAAAAAAAACTAAGAAAGAAAGATAGAAAGGAATGAAGGAAAAGGAGGAGGAGCCAAACATCCATCAAGTTAGAAGTCAAGGATCAAGGACTCCATCCCACACTACAAGGAGGAATGGACCTGCCTATTTGGTTATATTCCTTCTCGAGGCCATGGAAATGGCATCAAGTTAAGTTTCTCGTCATTACCCTAATTCGAGTGAGATTTCGCGGTACAGGTAAATGTTGTAGGGAGATGCTACCCACTTTTCTTCCTTCAAATTCTTCTTTGATTGTTTTGGCCATAACTCGCCATCGACATTATAATTGAGTGATTCAAGTTGCCGGATAAATTTTTTAGACTTAAAGGAGAACATATCTTCTCTTGAAATATGTTCATTCAAATCTTCAATTCTTGGACTCAAATAATTCATTCAATGCAGATTATGTCTATGCAAGCTTTCTCGTCTTGTTTGAAAATCAGTTAAAAACAAAGTACTTTAAAAATGCTTTTCCTGCTTTGCATCGCTTTAATTCATGGATTTATGGGACCATGGGTCAATCTCTGCACTCCAAGATGATGTATCGAGGCTTAAATTTAAAGCCATTTTGGATTGTTGATCAAGTGTCAAATTTCAAGGTTAAGAGATGACACCGTGTTTTGAATGTGTGTGTTCCAAATGTATTTGGATTGTATTGGTTTGAGCTGAACATGGCCATGTCTTCGCATGTTGGTGTGTTGTGTGGATCGTGAGGTATCATGTCTCACCGAGACATGAGCCTTGACATTTACTTGTCTAAGTGATGTTAAGAATTATGGGAATGCATGCTCACATGATGTATTGAATTGAATGTGGAATATTAATATGACTGCATGTATATTGATATTGAACTGGATATATGAACTGTTGTATGCATTAGAAATGAGGGTTCATGGCATACACATAATGTACAATGTCAAATGTCCATGTAGGGGTCTTCATACATTGGGCATGAGTTAAGTAGAAATGTGGCACAATCAGATTTATCGTGTAAAGCAAAAACATCGTGATTACATGGGTGTGTACATGATACCTACTTGGCTCAAGGCTTGCGTCGAATTATGTGGGCTCCTGAATGTGGATCTAAGACCAAATGGAGTCACACTAAGATTAAATGAAATGGGAAATGAAAATGTCTGCATACAAGTGATGATAGATACCCCTCCTGAAAAAGCCCGAAACCCGGTTAGACAATGTGATACACCATGAAAGCCCGAAAAATGTCGGAGGGTGTAAGAGACCCGCAGTGAGATCCCGGAAAGTTCTGTTGCCAAAAAAGACACAAGAAGGAAGAGTAAATAAATATCACATAGACTATGTGTTGTGCGACGGGAGCCTGATCACGGCTTTATTCTCCCATTGCAAATGCATCGTGGTGGGCCGGTGGTTGACCCGATACATGGGGCCTTTATTTGCATGTGCACATAGGCGGGGAGTGACCCTGGTAGGTTTTGTCTCTCCTGAGCGTAGCTCACCCCGTCATGGGAACCCCTTTCGTGCATTGGCCAAGGCGGATGTATCGTGGCCCTGTAGGCCAACAAATTTCTGAGTAAAGAGGGTCGTTGTGGCCTTGATGTGTTTTTGTATATGCATGAGACCTCGTTTACCTCGTAATGCATATCCCTGCTTTGTATATCGAACAACATTTGGTTCTACGTAACGAGATGTACCATATGTGTGAGTTAGGTGCTATAACTCTCACGCCAGATACCTGGACCGTATGAAGTTATTTTGTGTATTTACGTAACTAAATGGGGGCAGGATGAGTCCTGTGATACCGAGACATGTGAGAGCAATATCAGGATACCCGATTTCCATAGACTTCCACAGGTTGATAGGTTGTCGACGAGATCCTCGGGTTTTGGTGCACCACAAACACACACTCACAAATCAAGGGTAAAGAACTAAGCTATTTACAATTTGAAAATTATATGTGTGTTAAGTGAACTTCATTGAAAATATTTTTTATTCTAGAATTGAATTTTTTTTTCATATCAGAATTGTTAGTTTATTGAATTCAAGTGCTGAAACATTTGAAAGTGATGATGGAAAGAAAAATGGCCTTAAAGTCTAACTAAATTGCTTGAAGACAAGCAAAGAGTCTTTTCTTTGAGGACAAGCAAAACTTTAAGTTTAGGGGAGTTGATGAGTATGAAACTCATGTAACTTTAAGTCCATTTTTGCATACATATTTGAGGCCTTAATGCTTAATTTAATGTAAAATTATGGAATCTTCGACAGTTACTACTGTATAATCAATATAAATGGAAGCAAAAGTAAGGAAAAAGTGTTTAATCTACTAAGGCAAACTACCAATGTCTGCATATCTAAATACATATATTCGATTATATAGAAGGCCTGACTGAAAAAGTCACAGGTTACAGATTTGCAACTTAGTGTCATCATACTCAAAGAAAATTCTTGATAAACTGTAGAATAAAAGGTAATAATACACAAAAATGTCACATTCATCCAAAAAGAAATACAAGTTATAATGTCTTATGAGCGTAAAACTCATCTATGTTTTCATTCATTTTATGTTATTTTGAGCATTTTATAATCCATATTTATGTAAACTCATAACATTTCCTCGAACTTGTTTTGTAGGATTTTTTAGTGAAAAGCAAGTGATTTGGCAAGAAAAATGAGCAACATATTTCAAAAGGAAGAGCCAAACTAAGTGTCTCACAAATAAGGCCATTGGGAAAATGAATTTTTATGTACCATATGGAACATCAAATGGTCAAAATTCTCTAATTATTTTATTCTTCATTCAAATATTTTTCCAACGATACGCCATGCTTCCAACCGAGTTAAAACGGAAAAGATGACCGGCTAAGTTATGAAGAAAAACTGCTGTCGGGTTGCAACCCTATTTTGTTACGACATATAAATTTATGTCGCGACAATTTAATGCACTTTGTGTGTAAAACCCATTTTTACATAACCTTATGTTGTGATATCTAATAAGTTTTGTAACTCCAGAATTTATGCTATGGCTAATACTTTATCGTCGTTTCACATAACTTTATGTCTTATATTAAAAACGCTGTCACACAAAATCTTGCGTTCGGTGACTAAAACGATAACCTTGGATAGCTTAAATAAGGTTGCGACATAGAATGTTGGGCATAATAATGTCGCGACAATAATTTGTCACGATAATGAATATAAATGTCACAACATAATTTTAGCCTCCACTGTGAATCTTTGTCACGACAAAGATATTAAATGTTGTGACATAAAAAAGTCATCAAGATAAAGACCATGTCACAACATATTTTCCTACAACTGAGACAGGCAAGAGTGATCTTTTTCATGAGATAGAAAAATCATGTCGTGGCAAAATAATCTTTTTCATCCAAAATGCCAATTTACCAGTTTAAAAAATTAACACACAATTCAATATGCAATTTATCCAAACCACTCAAATCAAGCTTGTGAATACAAGTTTAACAACATCAAAACATCTCAATTCAAGCATGATCAATCCAGCACAATTTCTCACTCTATACACATCTTCAATTTACTAAGAAAACTAATTAAAATATCATGAAAGCTAAATAAGAATTTTCTCACAAGATTGTTAAGCAAGCTTTTCTTCTTCAATATGCATTATTTTGTTCTTTGCATTCCAACTGCTCTTCTACAGTAACTTCACTTAATGATTAGCTTTCATGAGTTGAAAAATAGAAAAATCACTAGTATAAAATTTTTAAAAATTAAAAATTTAAGACCTAAACATTTAATGAATTCAATCTATAAATGGAAATGAAAAATTGATTGGTTTACCTCCTAAGACGCTGCTCAGTTTTATGTCTTTTAGCTAGACTACATATGTCTTCTTTTCAGTAATTTCTTCATTTCTTCAAATCTAGGACTATTCTTCATTCAATCTGCCTCCCAAATAGCGCTTCAATCTTTGGCCATTAACCTTAAACTCATTTCCTGAATTTGATTTCAGCGTAACTGCTCCAAAAGGTGTAACTTCAATAACTGTGTAATTGGAGCCTTTCTTTTACAGCTTGAAAATCAAAGTTCATCTTTTTGATTGCCCACATTACTTTATATTCAAGCTCCAAAGGTAGATGACATTGCTTACCAAATACAATTCTGTATGGGGACATTCCAATAGGAGATTTGTAAGCAGTTCTGTATGCCCATAACGAATCATCAAGCTCACAATCCGCCTTTTTCTCCTTTCATATCGAGATCGGGGTTTCTCAAGTATAATCAGATCTCTATTTGATATCTCAAATTACCCATTCGATCGAGGGTGATGCTCATCCCATAACATGTCTCACTCTTTACCTGCTCATAAGTTTTGCAAACAGTTTGTTTGCAAAATGGCTTCCCTTATCACTGATAACAATTCTAGGGGCTCCAAATCTACTCAAGATATTTCTTTATATAAACCCTACAATTGTGTTGGCATAATTTATGGGGCAAGCTATGGCTTCCACCCATTTGGATACATAATCCACAACTAAAAGAATGTATAGATTTCCAAATGAAGGTGGGAAAGGTCCTATGAAGTCTAATCGCCATACATAAAAAATCTGCACCACTATGTTTCCTTGTAGAGGCATCTCATTTCTTCTATTGATGTTGTCCATTCTCTGACGTCTGTCACAATGTTTAAACCATTTAGAACAATCCTTGAATATAGTTTGCCAATAAAAACCTGACTGGAGAATTTTCTGGGATGTTTTGTCTCCTACAAAGTGTCCTCCATATAGTGATGCATGGCATTTATCCAAAATTTAAGCCAGTTCTACCTCTGGTACACATCTTCTGATGATCTAATCTACTCCTCTCCTAAAAAGCAATAGGTCATCCCATATATAAAACCTAGCATTAGTCCTCAACTTTCTTTTCTGTTGGTAGCAGAATTATAGTGGCATAATTCCACAAGTCAGAAAGTTCACAATATCAACATACCATGGTACTTGAACTGATACCTAAAAAAGTTTCTCATCAGGAAAATTTTCTTTTATCTCAGTCCCTCTTTCATCTTCAATAGGCTTTTCTTGTCTTGATAAGTGATCAGCTATCACATTATCACTTCCTTTCTTATCTTTGATCTCCAAATCAAATTCCTATAGCAATAAAACCCATCTGATTTAAGCCCTTGCTTTGCATCTTTCTTCGCCAATGCATTTGATTGCTAAGCATGATTAGTGTGCACTAAGATAAGAGAACTTTAATATATATGGCCTCGAACTTCACAAGCAGCACACCATTGCTGGCATTTCTTTAGTAGTTTAAATAATTCCTTTTATGCCTATTAAAAGTCTTGCTAGCATGCAAACATAAATTTTTGAAGGTTCACGGGCTCCTTTCATCTCCAACAGTTCCTACCATGCAGACAATCATCGCATCACATGATCTCAAATTCTTCGTTCCAATCTAGTGTTGCATGATATTCTCGATCAATCCGCCAGATTGATCGTAGATCCCGCCGACTATTTTGATATTTTTGAGAAGTCCTTTATAAATCTTCTATAAAATCCAGTATGTCCCAAAAAACTTCTAATCCCTTTAACTGTAGTAGGTGGCATTAGAGTTTCAATAAAAAAAACTTTATCTTGGTAAACTTCAAGTCTAGCTACAAAATTTTGTGCCCCAAGACAATACCTTCATTTACCATAAAATGGCATTTTTCCCTATTCAAAGCTAAATTCTTGTCTTAGCACCTTTGAAGTACAGTTTCCAAGTTATGCAGGCAGTGCTCAAAACTGGATCCATAAACTGAAAAGTCATCCATAAAGATTTCCATACCTTCCTCCATCAAATCTGAAAAGATGGACATCATACACCTTTGAAAAGTTGCAAGAGAATTACACAGTCCAAATGGCATCCTTCTAAAGGAAAAGGTGCCATAAGAACATGTGAATGTAGTTTTCTCTTAGTCCTCAGGGGCTATGGAAATCTAATTATATCCAGAATATCGATTAAGAAAACATAAATGGGAGTGTCCTGCCAACCTATCCAACATTTGATCAATATAAGGTAAAGGATAATGATCCTTTCTAGTGGCAGTATTCAATTTTCTGTAATCTATGCCGACTCTCTATCCTGTCACAATTCTTGTTGGAATCAATTCATTCTTCTCATTAAGTTGTTGTGAGTCCCCCTTTTGGGAACCACATAAGGCTGGGCTCACCCGAGGTTGTCTATCTGTAAATGAATCTTGCATTGATCATTCAGTAACTTTTTCCTCTTCTTTCATAAGCTGGATTGATCTTCTTTGATGTTCTATTGATGTTTTGCATTTTCCTCAAGATTACCCTGCATCTTGATAAAAGGGTGATTCCTTTCAAGTCTTATGCTCACCAAGCTATTACTTTCTTATATTTTATGAGAATCTCAACAGGTTCTATTCTTTATGTTTGTCAAGTCAGTTGATTTGATCACTAGTTTTGATTTTTCAGCTTATAGGAAGGCATACTTCAAATGTTTGGGCAATTCTTTTAGAATTGGCCCTTCAGAGCTTGTTTCTACTTCTTGTGCCTTCCCTTCACAACTACTTGATTTTCCTGCATTGCCTTCATTTAAACTAAATATTGTTTCTTTAATTTCAAAACTAGAATTCAGAAATTCAACATCAAGATCCTCAATATACTGGAAATTCACCTCATTCTCATTCATTGAACTCTGAATCTTACAATCATAATTCAGTTCAGAACTGATAGGAACTAGTGTTTCTATAGTCTTACAATCAACAATATCAAATTTAGGTTGTTTTAAGCTCTGATTCAAATTGAAGTGTACTTCTTAATCTCCCACCCTTAGAGTGAGCTCTCCTTTCTTGATATCTATCAAGGCTGCTCCAGTGGCAAGGAAGAGTCTGCCTAACAGCAGTGGAACTTGTTTATCTTCTTCTACGTCAATCACCATAAAGTCCACAGGGAAAATAAATTTTCCCACCTTGATCAGTACATCTTCAAGGATTCCCTCTAGTTGAGCTAAAGTTATTTCTGCCATCTGCAGGGTGGGGTCATGGTTGTAGGAGTAAGCTCCCCCAAACTAAGTCTCTTCACTACAGATAGTGGCATCCGGTTGATGGTTGCCCCAGAATCACATAACGTTTTACCCATTTCAAAGTTCCCTATGGTGCATGGAATGGTGAAGCTGCCTGGATCCTGAATCTTCAATTACAAACTCTTTTGAATCAATACACTATAGGTTACTGTCAAGCTCACCACTCCATCTTTAGAAAATTTCCTTTTCTTTCTTGGTATATCTTTCATGACCTTGGCATAATGAGACAGTTTAGCCAATGCCTCACCAAAAGGAATATTTACCTCTATCTTTTTGAACATATTCCAGAATTTAGAGAATTGCTCCTCCATATTTGATTTCTGCAGCCTTTGAGGGAATGGAATAGGAGGTACATAAGTTCTCATCTCCTCTTTCATTTTCAGCTTTCCTTTCTCAGCATGTTGATCTTAGTGCACCATTGATCTCTCAGTTTCAACTGTCAATTATGAACTGCCCAGCTTGATTTCTTCTTCAGTTTCTGTTTTCTTTTCTTTCTCATTCTTCCTCTTGTCATCTTCTTTTTCTTTTTGCAGTTCTCTGCCACTCCTTAGAGTAATTTCCATACAGTCTTTGGGATTCTTCTTGGTATCACTTGGGAAGGAGTCCTTTGGTAGTTACACGTACTAGGAGCCGGTTGCCTATAAGTCTCCAAATTTTTGTGGTATAGGTATTGGCTGGCTTACATTTGTGTTTGCCTGAAATGTTGCTAGCTCAGCAAATTTCTACTCATGTATATTCAGTAGTCTTTTGTTCTCACTCATGAAGTTCAACATTTACTCCTCAAAAGATTAGGACCTTCTTTGGCCCTGATTTTTAGCTCTTTGGCTGCCTTATTGCTGTCGTTGGAAACCATGTGGAGCATATTGCTTGAAATCCTGCACTGGTCTTGGACCATGCTGCACTCCAGTTCCATATGAGAAGTTCTCATGGTTTCTTAATGTTGGTGTGTAGTGGGTTGGAAAGTTGGTGTTGGGCTTAAAATTATAGCTCCTTTTGCCATTTACAAACTAAGCTTCCTCTACCTAATAAGGACCCTCATGAGCAAGTCCTTCATCAGTATTGCATTTCTGCTCACCTCCTTCCTCAATTCCCACTGCATTTGCTGAATGGCTTCTCATTTCTTGAGTGCACATTTTACTGATCAGTACATCCAGTTTTTCTTCAATTGCAATCATCCTGTTCAGCTCTAGCATACCTCCTCCTTTTAATTTGCTGCTACTCTCTGAAGTCTCAGATGGAGCTCTGTAGTTGCTCTTGGCCAAGTCCTCAATGAGCTGGTTGGCCTCTTCAACACTCTTTCTTTTGAATGCTCCATAATAGGCTGCATCTATGATTCCCTTTGAAGAGATATTCATTGCATGATAGAAAATGTCCATTTGGGTGATTTGATCAATGTCATGCATTGGACATCTCTTCAGTAATTTCTTGTACCTCTCCCAAGCACTGTATAGGCTTTCTTCTTCTCCTTGCTTAAAGGTTATAATCTCTCTTCTTCTCTCAGATGTGAGGGTTGGTGGGAAAAACCTTTCCATAAAATCTTCAACCAACTCCTCCCAATTATCAACTGATCCATATGGCATTGATTCAAACCAACTGGCTGTTGCTACATCTCTTAATGAGAAGGGGAATAACTGCTGCTTGATAATGTCTGGATTGACCCCATTCAGTTTGATAGTGTTTTCCATTCTGAGAAATCTTCCTAGGTTCTCATTAGGATCCTCACTAGGATGCCTTGTAAATTGATGTTGATGCACCATGGTGATTAGAGCAGGCTTCAACTCGAAGTTATTGGCTTGAATAGGTAGTTGCCTAACAGTTGAGTATTCATTTATGATGATTGGCCTTCAAAAATCTTCCATTGTCCTTTGTCTTTGAGATCTTTCTATTGTTGGCTCTATTGGCATATGCTGATCAATTCTTTCTTGCTCTACCATAGCTATTGATTCAGCAACTCTCACTTTCTTCAGGTTTCTACGTGTCCTTTCCAACTCAGTGTCGGTGAAAGCGATTTTATACGGTCTTACATTGCATGTAACTACGAAATGGAAATACCTTTGAGATCAAGTGAGATCAGTAGACAACATAAATATATTATGATATGCTTTCATAAAAGATTAGTTGCTAAATTAGCTACTGCAGTTAAAACTATTTTTGAAATTTTTTGATAAAAGATAAAAGAAAAATGTCCAAACTAGCAATTTTCTTTTTGGAAAAAATATTGATCTTTAAACTTTACTTCCTTTCAATCGCCAACAACGACGCCAAAAACTTGTTGACTAATTTTTACATAGACCAAAAACTGACTGTTTTCTGATGTCAGTATAAAAAACTCTTCAATCTCCAACAGTTATGCCAAAAACTTGTTCTACAACATATGTAAATACTGTTTTCTGCTGAGTATAAAATAATATGCATTTTAAAATTGATTTTGGTCTAAATCACTGCAAATGCATAGGTCATACAAGTAATAAAGTTGATTTTAAGGCCATATATCATTCCCACGAGGATTGATTTAAAAATGTAAAGATCAACTATTCCTGCTACTCAAGATAGTCACTATTTGAACAAACTTAACTGAATAGACTAATATTAAAAAACTTTTTGTTTGGTTTTCTCCAATTTAAAAGAAGTTAAAAATAAAATGAATCAGAGAATTCACTAAATTTAAACAACACTGAGAAATGAACATGTGCTTTAATTATCAATTTGCAATAGGTTTAAAAACAAATTAGTTATGGTTTTGAATTCTGTACTTGTCTAAGAGCAAAGTAGTATAGCCTTGGAAACCTCCTGACACTATATTTCACTAATTAGGAGGCCATATTCCTAAACCAGGTCTGTGATGCCCTAAAACCCGAGGGTCCATTGACCACCCGTCAACCTATAGAAAACTCGTGGATATCGGGTGACCCGATACCTCATTGTTATGTCCCATTTACCGGGATCCTTAATTTTAAAAAAAATCGAGCAGTCTCCTTTGTACGAGGGCTCCTATCCGAATCAACTTTGTACAAAACGTAGTAACATGGCGAATTCGAGGCGGTGTCTGATGATCGCACTAGGTCCACTTATGAGTAAAAATGATGACATAGGGTCATTTTATCCATGTTCATTTAAAACATACAAAATTATATTTAAATCAATTCATAAAACTTTTATTACAACACTCTTGCAAATATTACATATTTGAACAAGATTGTTCAATCTTTACAAAATGGTAACCCCAGCCTGCATACTGTATTCTTCACAATTCGACTCGAATAGGCATCGATCACTTTGATGTTTGTCACACTTTGATATGTCCCATATAAATTAAGCCACCCCGATGCAAGTAAGCTTCCTCTGAGGCTATTCCTGCCAAGTGCACATGCAATGGTCATGTTCCATAATTCACACATTCCAAACAAGATTATGAAATCCTATGTTGGAATTCTACAGGCCATGAGATGAGATAAGACTTAACTATGTGCATACCACCTTACAAAAGCGGCCTAAGACAAGCCATAAATGGCTGACCATGCATCCACAGGCCTCAATCATGCCACTAACGGGACGTGAGGAAATGTAGCACACCTTTTCAGTCAGGCCGAATGGCGGTCGAAGCCCCGGATCGGGATGCTCGTTTAATTCTTTTTAAAGTGTCGCGACCCCGAATCCACGCTGACTTTGATTGGCGGTCGAACGACCAGGTTTACTACAACGCGTTTCATTTATCTTATCAAACATTTTATTTATGTCATTTCATTTTAGAGTTTTCAATTACGCGGAAGCATTTCAAATGGTAGGCCCATAAATATTTACTTTTATACAATACGTTTACAAAATGGCGTATCAAGCCTTTACAAAATGATATACAAAACAATAATTCAGAGATTAATTCTTTTGTTCACAAAATGTCACACGTTCAAAAAGAATAGTATGCATATGACGGGGTATATACTTATACGCCGCAACTTTCTCTATGACTCTGCTTATTGCCAGTCTTACCTTCTTTCCTATTTACTCGAAACTGCTCATAGATAAAACTACCGCTAAGCATTTTCATGCTTAGTGGTTCTCTATCTGATTCTATTGTTCAGTTTAACACAACATGCATTTATCATAAAACCATGCCTTTTATATCAAACTATACTTTTTACCTCTTTCCACGCTCAATATAAAACAATACTCATGCTTATTCATTTTCACATACTTTCACTTTACAAATCATTGATCATATCAAAATATGCATTTTCACATGCAACAAATCATTTAACTCAAATCATGAGATTCAAACATATACTCTTAAGGACGTATTTAGTTTACAAATCTCATTTTCACTCATCAAAGTTTGTTATTTCACTTTGTCTATACAATTCACATTCTTGATTCGATTGAATCTAGTCCTTTTTGTCGACCGGTAATGCGCACCATTTAACAGCCCCGGTCTCCCGTCGCGGCGGATGTCGGTGGTGCATCTGCCGTAATGGTCATTTAAAAATGCCATACGCCATCATGATGGATGTCGATTGGTGCATCCTACCATGTGGTCATTTAAAAATTCCATACGCCATTATGACAGATGTCGATTGGTTCATCCCGCCAAGTGGGACATTTTAACAATGCCATACACCATCATGACGGATGCCGATTGGTGCATCATGCCATGTGGGACATTGAACAATTTCGGTTTGCCTTCATGATGGATGTCGATTGGTGCATCCTGCCATGTTAGTCATTCGGTATATCGATTCAATTCAAGATGTCAAGAATTGACCAATTCATTCTGATTCAGTGTCGCTCGATTAATTGTCAAACATTTCAAATATCACATTTTCAAATCCATATGCCCTTTCATAATATCATTTCAAAAATATAATCATTCCATATACTCATTTCAGGTTTATTTAGTAAACTACCAAACACTTGAAATATGAATATAATTACAGTAAACAAAGAACTAACCGAAGCTGTCGGCTCTTGTTTCTCTTTATTTGATCCCTGTACTAGGTTAGGTGATCTTCACCAGCCCCTAGTCAAACATAAATATACCACTTTTAGTGGGTAAATAATTATCACACTTAACGAATCTCGCCGAGGCGAAGCGACGGCGAGGTACGGTGCGTTTTTCACTTTGTTTCATTCTTATTTTAACCCCCATTAGTCATTTATTAGGGTTCCTATAATATTAGTGTACGAAAACTAGACTTTCGAAACAACAATCTAAAAATTGCTCGATGTGAACAGTAGCTACGTGGCCTGGCAGGCGTGCACGAGGTGCCATTTTGGAACCTCGGCCTCGCGCGGTGCATCACTTAAGCGTGGAGTCTATATTGCAGTGTGGGTTCCTGCACCTCGGCATAGGAGCCCGATAATGCCCAGATTTTCCAGTTTTTGCACTTTTGCGATTTTCTCCAAAAATCCTCAAAATCCCAAAACAAAACGTGGGAATCACTCCCAATAACATCTTAATATCATCCTAAACCAACCACAAGCAAAACCCATGGATGGATTAGGGGTTTTCTAACCTGACCATCGAATCTGACTTTTTGGGTTAGGTTCATACCTTGAATCTCTTGAAACTCTATGCCTAGTTTCCTTCTTATCATGATCACTTGGAAACCAGAAATGGGGATGATCTCCCACTAAAACCTTGATTTTTCCTCAACCATAGCCTTCTCTTCTCACTCTCCCTCTCAAATACGTTTTTGCTCAAAATGCACAAATGTGCTCTTCTAAGACCACATTTGTTTGACTTACACACAAATTCCATTTCTCATTTTTCTCCTTTTTGGTCTTCATTTCACTTTCATTTATCATTTAATTCACTTTAGCATTTAAGCTTATTCTATTCTTGACCCTTAGGTCCTCATTTGATAATTCGAATTGCCACTTTTTCACTTGGGTTTATTTGGGTTAAATCAATTTCTCATTTTAGCATATAACATTTAATCATATGCTCACATATTCATTCACATTTCTGTTTATCGGTTTTCCCGGAAAAAACCCATGTTGGCTTTCAAATTCGCCTTTCGAATATATGATGGCTTAAAGTCATCTATTTTGAATCCATTTTGTTTGATTTTAATGTAAAGGAATAATTAAGATGCAGAAATATTAAGAAACTCACCAAATTTGTTATTTGCAGGGAGTATAAAAGAAAGAAGAAAATGCAGTGGAAAAATGCAGCAAATGGTGGAATAAAAAAATACAAAGTGTTTGGCGAATGGAAACAAAATGGATTTGATTCATTGATGCGATTTTGGAAGCTGCCTTACGGTCCAGGATTATGAGGTCGCGACATCGGGATAAGTGAAGGAAATAGCAGGCTGGTGGCGACCAGGAATCACCCGGATAAGCGGTGAGGATTAACGGAAATACAAGGGAATGATGTCGCAACAACATCGTGATGTCGCGACAAGGGTTGATGTTGCTACTTGGGATGGAGGTCGCGACAAGAGAATCGCCTTGAGCTATGACATGTTTGGAAGGATGAGCTGAGTTAACTGAAGCTATTGTCGCGACAGAGGACTAAAGTCGCGACACCGAAAGCAACGGTGACGCCAAAGACATAGGCGATGTCGCGACAAGAGATTGAGGTCGGCGACATCATGAGCGATCAGTTGAAAGGCTGCGAAGACGCGGCGATGTCGCGACAAGATATCGATCATGGCGACATCGGGGTAATTGAAACACGCAAGGGATAAAGTGATGTCGCGACAAGGATCGATGTCAGCGACATGAAGGCTACTCCGATTGAAATTTGTTGAGACTTAAGTTGATGCAGCGGCGAGATCGATGTCGCGACATGAATGATAATACGCTAACAAGAGATCAATAATCGCGACATGAACGAAACATGAACCAATCTGCTTTGGAATCCTGAGGCTGCATTGGAATTAGGGCCCCAATTGAGAAACCCTATAAATAGCGGCTACACAGATGAAAGCGGCAGCGGTGACACGAGGCGAGAGGTGCAGGTGGCGAGCTCATTTTCTTTATTTTCCTTTAGTTTTTCTTTTCTTTTCTTTTCTTTTCTTCAATGTTGATAGTTAGGAATTAGATTAGATTTATCGTTCTAGTTTTCGTTCTCTTTTCTGGAATTGGATGTTATACTTTCGAGCTGAAGCTAGTCGATAATCAATTCTATTCAAATTACTACCTGGATAATTTGAGATCCAGACAAATTTCTGGAATTCGAACTTTCCAGTTTCTCAATTGCAGTCGTTCTCATGATCAGAGGAAGGTACATGGTATAGTCGATGGTAAACCCGGCTTCCATTGAGGAAAAGGTTATGGGTCGAGTGTCTTTCTGTAGTAGTTGCGTGGTTTGTGATTTTGGTTCGTTTTACTTTTGGTTATGGTTTTATTTAATTTGATCTGAATATCGGTGTCTTATACCGGTTTAAGACTTGTCTCACGCTCACGATTTCAAGGAGGCCCTGCGGTGACACGGAGAAGGCTACGAGTTTTGGTATTTTCTTAGGGTATATTAACTTTCTTTATTATAGATCTAATGGTCTGCGGGTTTCTTAGATAAATCTTCTTACCACTTGAAATCAAGAATGAGTTGAATGAGTTATCAATTTAAACAAGCAGAGAGTTCATCTCGATTCGAATAGTGAAACCAATCCCGTGTTAGCTGAGATCTAATCAAGGAGAGGATGATCTATTTTAATTTGTGAAGAATGTCGGGAAGTTGTATATCACTTAGCGGCCAGATAACCCAGGAGCCTAGGTTCTGATCCATAAATAAGGTATGAAGTACGAAGAAAAATGCCCGAACGAAATTACAATCAAAAGTAGTTATCTAATTCCACACATTTCCCAGTGAATCGGAAAAGTATATAATGAAGCGTGAAGTGTGGAAGATCAGTACCTTCTTTGAAAACGCCTTGGGCAGATTTTGAAACTGAAATACAAGCAATTATATCAGAGTTGTGCAGGAATTGATGTTTCACATACTTGATTTTCGCGATGTTCTTCCAAAAGATAAACATCGATCTCCATTTTATTTCTTTAATCATTCATTATTTTTTCTTTCTTCTTAAATTTCCAGTTTAATTAATTGATTCATTCTTTTGTTCTTTACAATTGCATATTTTTATAAGCAAAGCTTCAATCATAATGCCATTTAGTGGTCAAAATAGTATGGATCTTGAGTAAGTAAAAATTGAATTGATTTAGAGTGCCAGAGATCTACGTGGGATCGATATGCGGACTTATATCCATTTATTGCTTGTCATTTGTGCACTTGCGAGGATATTAAGCGAAACTAAGAGTTTGAAAATGAGTACCCAAGATATATTTGGTTTAAGTGTTTAAGTAAACCAAGTATCATGATATTGCTGAGGATTAATTAATAGTCATTTGGTAATAATGTCATGGGCACCACCTGAGTTTGGCATAAAGAAAAAGTCAACAAGTTTTATATGCCGTCACGGATTAGACAATAGTCCTTTGGTAATAGTGTCATAAATTTGTATATGTCTTTTTGGTCACTCAACAAGTTTTGGCGCAAATGCTGTCGGGATCGAAAGAATTTGATAGATCAATATCTCGCATGAAAGAAGGAAATACTAATTTGACATTTAAAAGAAAAAGAACAAAATAGATTTTCGCGTGGTTCATTTTGACCACTAGCCTACAACGAACCACATTGAATATATTTGTTGTTTTGACTAATCCTATTAATGGGAGTGTGTTTTGCTTTCAGAAAAACTTTGATGCATAGGAAGCAGAAAACTAATCTGATTCCAGCTGATTCTGAATTAGAGAAAACACTTCGCAGCTTGAGAAAGACAAGGAAAGCAGAAAACACCACCATGGCAGATGAAAGACAGGATCAAACTGAGGGACACAGGACAGCAGCCAGAAGACCTCCAATCACTGATACCATGGAGGAATTTTGGAAGCCTATCATTCAAGATGAATACTGAAGAATCGTGACAAAATTCGTTTATCGATGCCAACAACTTTGAACTAAAACCAGCACTAATTACAATGGTGCAGCAACACCAGTTTACTGGTCATCCCACTGAAGATCCTAATGAACACTTGGGGAGATTTCTCAGGATGGCAAACACAGTTAAGCTGAATGGGGTGAGACCAGAGGTTATCAAGTTACATCTATTCCCATTCTCTCTAAGAGATACAACAGCCACATGGTATGAATCTTTACCATATGGTTCTGTTGATACTGGGAGGAGCCGGTAGAGGCCTATTTGGGCGCATTCTTTCCATCACTCACCTCGTAAAGAAGGAGGGAAACTATTGTTTTGCTAGGGGGAAAGATGAGAGCCTATATGTGGCCTGGGAAAGATTCAAATGGTTGGCCGAAGATGCCCCATGCATGGAATCGATTCAAGACTCAAATCCGACATCGTGTATCATGCTCAATGATACATCCAAGGGAATCTCATCGATGCTTCATGTTGTGGAGCATTCAAGCGTAAAAGTGCTGAGGAGGCTAAAGATCTGATAGAGGACCTGGCAAAATGCAATATGAAAACTCCTTCCTCGAGTCTTCAAAAGGAAGCAGAGGAAAGTGCGGATCATGGAGCTGAGCAAGATGAATGCTATGGAAGGTGCTGGGATGCTATTATGCATCGACGGACAAACAAGAGAGGAGGTCGCACACTGCCCATGAAGTAGAGCAACAAAAGAGTTGTTAAGAGGAAGTACGAAAGTTAATGAAGAACGCTTCCATGATGCCGAGGAGGTAAAATACTTAGGTGAGCAGAAGCTACTATTTCAAACTCCAATCCTAACTCCTGGGCCAAAGACATTATCACCCAAAGACTCGTGAACCATGAGAATTTCTCATATGGTGGAGGGGCTTCTCAAGGCCCACAAGGTGACAGAACCTCAACAAGGGTATCAATACTACCAAGGTTCTAAAGAACATCGCATCAAGGAAATGAGTACGTAAATGAATACCAGTAATGTGAGGAGAGCCCAATCTTAGTTATAGATGTCAGAATTATGGGGATAATAAAAGTCATGAATTCCATGAATAAAAGTTTGTAGAATTGGAAGCAGCTGCTACCAATTCCCAAATTTTTCGTAATTCACCACAAATGCATCCTTGAAGAACCCGGGAGACATGCAGTGGCAAACAGCCTCTAACCCCGCAGCCGGGGGAGGAAAGATCTCTTCCCAAGTGACACAAAGAAAATCCAAAAGACTCCGCATGGTCGCACACCCGAGGAGTGGGAAGGAAATAGAAAAGGTGAAAGAAAAAGATGACAGCAACAAAGAAGGAGCAAAACCAGAAAGGGAAGAGGTACTGGAGAAAGAAAAAGAAGGAGTAGAAGGGAAGAACATCCAAGGATCAAAGCCTGCAATCCCATTTCCACAAAGACTGCAGAAGTCAAGGATGGAGGAGCAAGCCAGGTTAGTTTTTGAAAACTTTCCGTGTCGGAGATCGCATGCCTTACTATGGTAACTCGTGATGCCACTTTATGCAAAAATTTCTAAAGGACATACCGAGCAAGAAAAGAAAATAGTAGAGGAAGGAATAGTGAATTCACCGCACTCAAGTAGCGTAGTAATCGTAAAAGAACTACCAAGAAGATGAAAGACCCAGGAGCTTCATGATTCCTTGTATTGTCTGGGAGGAATCGACTCCAGGAAGCCTTCCGTGACTCAGAGCTAGTATCAATTTGATGCCTCTTCGCTGCCAAGAAACTAAGTTTGGGGGAGCTTACTCCCACAATTGTTACTCTTCAAATGGCGCATGAGATCGATGGTAAACCCAATGTAGCCATCAAGATGTACTGGCCACCGTTGGGAAGTTTGTTTTCCCAAAGAGACTTCATCATTCGAACATGGAAGAAGATCTTCACAAGTATCCTGCTATTGGGAAGACTCATTCCCATCGGAGTCAAGCCCGATTGACATGCAAAAAGGAGTTCTTACCTTGAGGGTTGAGAAGAAGTCACGCTTTAACTTGATCAAAAAGTATGCAAAATATAGACAGAGACAAGGAAACAATGTGGAAGGCATTTTGTCTTTACTTCCAACCCTGATGTTAACAATGATTGTAATACTCCAGCTTTTATCAATGAAAAAGAGATGAATTCCCAAAGATACCCGAAGATGTTCATTCCGAATTTCCATACATAGCTTTCATTCTTTAGAAACTATGATGAGCCTACAAAACAGAAACGACAATGGGGAAAATATTGAAAAAGAGGAAATTCATTAAGAAACCAGCTATGCATGACAAGTTTGAAAGAGCTTGCCACGTTATCAAAGTATGCTTACTTAGAATTACCAAAGAAAAACCAAAGGATCATTTCGTGCCCGCACTGATGCCGAGGAACAAAGATTGTTGAAAATATTAAGGAAGCATAAGGAATCACTAGCTTGGTCAATTGAAGAGCCAAGGGTATCGCCCATCACTTGCATGGCTAAGATTCTCGCTTAGAATAGACTTGCAAAACCATCTCAGAGAACACCAAAGGAGATCGAACTGTGTTGATGAAGGAAGTAGTCAGAAAGGAGGTACTCAAATTGCTGAATGCTGGTTTTATCTATGTTATTTCAGATGTAGCATTCGGGGTGAGCCTAAATTCCATGTGGTTCCAAAGAAAGGGGGTTTATCAGATCGGAAATGAAAAATGAATCGATTCCAACAAGAACAAAGGACAGGATGGAGGGTATGTATTGATTATTGTGAAGTTGAATCAAAGAAACTAAAAGATCATTTCCCTTTGCCTTCATTGATCGTGATGTTGGACAAAGAAGGGTGACACCCTCACTTTTGTTTTGGATGGGTACTGTGGATACAATCAGATTGCTATTGCACCTGAGGATCAAGAGAAGACCACATTCACATGCCCCTATGGTACCTTTGCCTTCAGAAGGATGCCATTTGGGCTATGTAATGCTCCAGCTACATTCCAGAGGTGTATGATGTCTATGTTCTCAGATTTGGCTAGAAGAAGATGGAATTTTCTATGATACTTCATCAGGTATGGATCCAAATTTTGATCAATGTTTAAACAATATGGAAAACAAAGATTTCAAAGATGGCAAGACAAACAAATTAGCACCGACCGGGAAAATGCCATTTTATGGTGACAAAAGGTATTGTTCTCGGGGCATGTACTCAAGCACGGACTAAGTGGACCAATCCAAGGTATCCACATCAAAACCTGCACCACCTACCACAAGAAAAGGAGTAAGAAGCTTCTTAAAGGCCGGATTTTACAGAGATTCATCAAAGACTTTTCAAAATAGCGACCATTATGCGTATTACTCGAAAAGATACAAGGTTCAATTTTTGATGACTAAGGATGCTTTCAAGAAATCAAAATCGCATTGTACAAGCACCTATAATGGCCGCACGTAATGGACCGTGGATTCGAATAATGTGTGATGCTGATTTTGCCATGGGAGCCGTGTCAGCAAAGAAAAGAGAAGTATTCGTGGCCATATACTATGCTAGTAAGACTCAACGAAGCACAAGAGAACTACTAACAACCGAAAAGGAGATGCCAGCCATAGTATTTGCTTGTGAAAAATTTAGGCAATACATTTTGTGATCCCATGTGGTAATTCACCGATCATGCAAAAGAATCAAATACTATGTCAAAAGGAAGCTAAGCCAAGATTGATAAGGTGGGTGTCACATGCAGAGTTTGATTTGGAAATCAAGGATAAAGGGATGTGACAATGTGATAGCTGATCACTTGTCAAGAGTAGAAAGAAGCAAGGATGAAGAAGAAAATGTGATGTTAATTTGTTCCTGGGATGAGCAATTGTTTAAGGTTTCCTTCCAACTTCCATGGTATGCCGATATTGTGAATTATCCGGCCAGGGAGTAATGCCTAATTCAGCTACCAATGTGTTGAAACTCAGACCGACAGCGTATTATATTTTGGGATGACCTAATATTATTCAAAAGAGGTGCTGACATGATAATAAGAAGATGTGTGCGAGTGAACACTAAGAACATTTTAAATGAATGCCATGCATCACCATACGTGACATTTTTCCTGAGAAAGAATGTACCACAAGATACCAATCAGATTTTATTGGCCCACTATCTTCAGAGATTGTGCTGAGTGGGTTAAATTGTGTGATAGATGCCAAAAGATTGGAAATATCAACAGCAGGAATGAAATGCCCCTCAGAGGTATTATGGTGATACAAATTTTTGATGTATGGGGAATAGATTTTATGGGACCTTTCCACCACTTCATTGAAAACTCCATACATACGGCAGCGTGAGATTACGCTTCCAAATGGGTGGAAGCAAGGGTTTGTCCAAGGAATGATGCATTACGCTTGTGAGTTTCTTGCAAAAGAATATTTTCGAAAGCATTGGGAACACCCGCACTATCATTATGATGGGGAACCCACTTTGCAAACAAAATATTTGCAAAACGTATGAGCAAGGTGTATGGATCAAGCATGTAATGAGTTTACTTATCATCCCTGCACCAATGGACAAGGTAAATTTCCAACAGGGAGATCAAAAGAATACTTGAAAAGACGGTGAGCTCAAGCAGGAAGGATTGGTCTTCCAAACTTGATGATGCACTTTGGGCTTACAGGACTGCATACAAAACCCCATTGGAATGTCCCCATACAGAGTTGTTTTTGGCAAACCATGTCATCTACCTCTTGAATTGGAATACAAGGCAATGTGGGCCATCAAGAAGTTAAACTTCGATTTTAAGGCTGCAAGGAAGAAAGATTGCTCCAACCTGGGTTCAATCGAAGAATTGAGAAATGAAGCCTATGATAATGCTAGAATATACAAAGACATGATAAAGAAATGGCATGATCAGGAATTTGAGAAAAGAGTTCGTGAGCAGGGAACAGTTCTCATTGCTTAATTTTGTGATCGAAATTGTTTCCGTGGAAATTAAAAATCCAAATGGAGCGGGCCATACGTGGCAGTCATACTACATTTGGAGCAGTGACACTGAGGACTGATAATGGGGAAGAATTCAAGGTCAATGGACAATATGAGGTTAAAGCATTATCTAAACAGGGAAGAGGGAAATGAAGAACTCCAATTGGTTCTTAAGGAAAAGAAGAAGTACCACAACAAAGAAGTCTCAAATAAGACTCAAAAACTGAAAGAATTTACTTGGGAGGCAACCCATAAGGATTTCTAATTTCTGATTTTAAGTTTTGAAATATTTTCTTTTAGTTGCTGAAAATTAGCCGATGGTTTTTATAAGGATAGATTTAATTTTTTTAGAAATCAATCAGAGTTTAATTAGATTTTTCGAATATCGCAGTTGAGCTTCCTAAAGGTTTAAAGACATGAATGGCAAGGCAACTATAGGAACAATTCCAGCAATCCCAAGTGCAGAAGTCACAACATGAGAAAAGGGAGTAACTCTTCTCCTCAACCCAATTCAGATATACTTGAATTGATTGTTAACCTTTGCTTGAGATGCCTGAAGAGATGTCTAAAGGGTTAGGAACAATAAGAGAATCTGGGTTCTCGAGATCATTGAGTTAGGTTTAGGTCAGCGACGTAGTTAAGTTGTCGCGACATAAGTGATGTCGTGACAAAACATCATGTCGTGACCGCTTTGAAAGGGCAATTCAGAGTATTGAAGGAAGAAGGTATATGTCGCGACACCACCGTGAAGTCGCGACAGAATTAAGTTTCAAATGAAAATGATAAGCCGCAACAACCCCAACAAGGTAGGAAATAGTCAAATAAAACAAGAAGTAAAAGATGTCGCAACATGATAATCAAACACCTTGTAATCCACCGATGTCGCGATTAAACTTAGCATGTCGCGACATAAAAGAGTTTTAATTAACTCACTTTAAAAAGCCCTAAATTCAATGATCTCAAATAAAAAGAGGCTAAATTGAAGCCGCGACATGTTTTTAATGAAGCAATAATTAGCTCCACAAACATTGATTGTAATCTGCAACCTGGTTGGAACTTATCATTCACTCCAAACCACATAGCTATTCACCTTTCCTCCTTCTAATCTCAACCCTCGAAAACCCTAGCTTTCCAAACCTTTCAAAAGCTTTCTTCAAGCTTCCAATGGCTGAAATCTCACCCTAGTCCCTAACCTAGACGAGATTATGAGGAACATGAACAACCGTAAGAAGAAACTCACAAGAAGAACTTAGACGAGATTCTGTCATGAAGAATAAATCGAGAGGGAAACCAAGAAGAGAAGAAAGAAAGAGAATTTAAATTCCCGACCCTACAATTCATTTAGGTACACTAGACCTAGATCCCCCCAACATCTTTGTTCTCGGGCTATTTCCAAAAGAAAAAATAGACCTTCTCCCGCCTAACCTTCCTCATTCCTCCTATCCCATTTGAATTGTATCCAACTGTTGCAATTGAATCAGAAATAAAATGAGAAATTTGAATTGAATTGTTGTGTGCTATTTTGAATCTGTTTGTTCAATGTTGTGTTGCTTGTGATGCATAGTTGGGGAAATTAAAGCATGATTTATTTCAAGAATAAAATTTATCGATATGTCATAATGCCGAAATGAATGGGCACCGCCTTAGAGTAAACTGAAAAACAACAAAGAGGCATAACAAGGGCCAGCTGAATACAATTTCATTGAAACACAAAGTGCAAAAGTGATTTAAATTTAGCTGTTGAGTCCAGAATAGAGGAAAGTAATGAAATTGAAGGAACAAAACATATTTTTGAGATTGTGGTATGAACAATGAGTCAGCGAACCTCGGGCTGATACAAAGAGCTTAACTACTCATCAACAAAAATTAATCAAGGAACTCCTAATGGTCAATAACAGTAGCTAACCCGGATTCTAGAACTTGTTAGATTATTGATTGAGGCGAACCTTAGGTGATACAAATTGACAAGAAATGATGCAGGCCATTCTTGGAAAGTTTGAGCCATTCAAGCCATCCCTATCTATATGCTAAAGCATATACCTTAGTTCCAGAAATTGAGCCAATCAAGCCTTATTTCTAAAAATCAGCCAATTTAAACCCCAAACCTTCCAAAAGAATCAATCTTCTAGTAAAGAACCTGTGATTACCCAAGAACTGAAAGAGGAAGAAGGAAATCAAGTTTGGGGGAGGTTGTTTTTTGAAGAACTCAAGGAGAAAAGACAGAAAAAGGGGAATGAAAGGAAAAGGGTCAAAAACAGAAATACAATAAAAAAAAAAAAAAGGGATAAGTTTTACCTTGTGGCCTAATTCTCTTGAACTATTAAGTTCTTAGGGGTGTTTCAACACCTAAGACTTAACAATGTCATCCGGTACGGGAGTTACTAACCCAAAGTTCGCTTAAGGGTGTTAGAAAGCCTAAGAAGGTAAAACATTGCACTATCCCTGAATGGTGACAACAAAGGAAATTCCCCAGCCTGAATTACAAATGAGAAATGGGAGCATACACTATGAATGGAAGAAAATTCATGAGATGTCCCAAAATGAAGTTCGGGGAGTTTCTATTAAAGAAACCTACAAGGAAAAGGGGCAGAGGGGAGAAAGAAGAGAGAAAAAGTTCAGGCAATCTAAACCAAAAAGTTCCTTTCTATCCTCAATTTTTACCCAAGCCTAACATTACATGTCTGTAAAAGCACCCGATTGATCTCTAAGGATGGAATTACCTACATTAGTGGAGATCAATATGAACAATGTTTATGGAATTTGGAAAGGCAATAAACAAAGAAAACCGTGAAGGACCTAGGGAGTTATGAATAATTATGAAGATGAGAAAGGAAAACAATTTATTTTCAACAGATCCACAGATTATGTTGTTTGTAAAACAATTTCAATAGCTTAGTTTTGTATACTATAAAGAGAGAAACCAACCTTGAACCGACTCAAGCTAGATGTGCGTAAAACAATGCAATTCTTGTATTTCAATTAAATTGACTTCTACTCGCAAAAAAACAAGAATAGAAAATGTCCTTTGTTTGAGGACAAACAATTCTTTCTTTCTTTGCTCGAGGGCAAGCAAAACTTTAAGTTCAAATAGCCTGATGATTTAAAAGTCATCTATATTTTTAGTCCATTTTTTCTGCTGATTTTAATGTAAAAAGGAATAATTAAGATGCAGAATATTAAGAAACTCACCAAATTTGTTATTTGCAGGGAGTGTAAAAGAAAGAAGAAAATGCAAAGGGAAAATGCAAAGAATGTATGAATAAAAATGCAAGAAGTGGTCAAGGTGAAATTTAAACAAATGGTTGATTCATTGATGCAGCCAGCTTGCATGTACCTGCATTATGTGAGGTCGCGACAGCAGGATAAGTGAAGGAAATAAGCAACTGGTCGCGACAGGAATCACCAGATAAGCAGCTGAGGATTAACCAGAAGCTAAGGGGTTGATGTCGCGACTCGGGATGGAGGTCGCGACAAGAGAATCGCCTTGAAGCTATGACAGGTTTGGAAGGATGAGCTGAGTTAACTGAAGCTGTTGTCGCGACAGAGGACTGAAGTCGCGACACCGAAAGCAACCAGTGAAGCCTCCAAAGACATAAGCTGATGTCGCGACAAGAGATTGAGGTCGCGACATCATGAACGATCAGTTGAAGGCTGCAGAAGACTTGAGCTGATGTCGCGACAAGATATCGATGTCGCGACATCAGGAGAGACCAATTGAAACCTGCAAAGGCATAAAGTGATGTCGCGACAAGGGATCGATGTCGCGACATCAGAAGACATCAAGGTCAGCTGAGACTTGTTGATGTCGCTGACGGTAGATCATGTCGCATGGATGATGTCGCAACAAGAGATCAATGTCGATACATGAATGTAAACATGGGCCAACTAACTTTGGAATCCACAAAGATTGCATCGAATTAGCCCAACCGAAACCCTATAACAAGCAAATACTCTAGATGAAAAGGCAAATACAAGGACAATGCATCGAGAGGTCCGGTAGCCGAAGGCTCATTTCTTTATTTTCCTTTTTTAGTTTTCTTTTTCTTTTCTTTTCTTTTCTTCAATGTTGGTAGTTAGAGATTAGATTAGATTTATCGTTCTAGTTTTCGTTCTCTTTTCTGGAATTGGATGTTATACTTTCGAGCAGAAGCTGAATGCAATAATCAATTCTATTCAAATTACTACTTGATAATTTGGAGATCCGCATAAATTTCGAATTCGAATTTTCCAGCTTCCCACTGCGCTGCTCATGATCGAGGAAAGTCGTAGTGTGTAATTCCAGCACTTCTAGAACCCAAATTCCATCGAGAAAAGGTTATGGTCGTAATTAATCTTTCCCGTAGTAGTTGCAAATAGCCAGATTTCAGTCAATTTACTTCTGGTTATGGTTTTTATTTAATTTGATCTGAATATCAGTGTCTTATACCAGTTTTAAGACTTGTCTCACTGCTCTGATTTCAAGGAGGCCCTCTGAGTGACACAGAGAAGGCATTCCTGAGAGTTTTGAACATTTTCTTAAGGGTATATTAACCTGCTATTATAGATCTAATGAGCTCTGCAGGTTTACTTAGATAAATCTTCTTTTCACTTGAAATCAAGAATGAGTTGAATGAGTTATCAATTTAAACAAGCAGAGAGTTCATCTCAATTCGAATAGTGAAACCAATCCCGTGTTAGCTGAGATCTAATCAAGGAGAGGATGATCTATTTTAATTAGATCGGAAGAGTAATCGTGAAGTTGTATATCTCTGCTTGACCACGTAACTGTGGAGCTAAGGTTTATACCATAAAATGGGTATGAAGTATTGCAAAAGAAAAATACCCAGACAAGGAAATTACAATCAAAAGTAGTTATCTAATTCCCCTGCTGAATCAGAAAATTATATAATGAACTCGTGAAGTGCGAGATCCAACAGACGCAATAAACGCTGGATAAATTTTGAAACTCAAATACACAAGCAATTATATCAGAGTTGTCTACAGGAATTGATGTTTCACCATAACAGTTTTCTTGATGTTCTTCCAAAAGATAAACATCCAATTTCCATTTATTTCTTGTTCATCTAATATTTTCTTTCTTCTTAAATTTCCAAATTTAATTAATTGATTCATTCTTTTGTTCTTTACAATTGCATATTTTATAAATTAAAGCTTAATCATAATGCCATTTAGTGGTCCAAATAGTATGGATCTTGAGTAGTCAGGGTAGTTGATTTAGAATTTCAGATTCTGGATCGATATTCCAGACTTATATCCATTTTATTACTATTTAATTGCACTCTGTGATATTAAGCCAAACTAAAATTTGAAAATAAATTACTTAGGGTATATTTGGTTTAAATTGTTTTAAGTAAACCAAGTATCATGATACATTTGCTGAGGATTAATTAATAGTCATTTGGTAATAATGTCATGAACTTACATATAGTCGGCATAGCAAGAAAGTCAACAAGCTTACATGCTGTCAGATTAGACAATAGTCCTTTGGTAATAGTGTCATAAATTTGTATATGTCTTTTGGTCACTCAACAATATATAATAAAATTATTAAAAAAATTCTAGGGTATTTTTGGGGCGTTACATGAAAATAGTCCCAAATTCAGTCCCATAGTAGCACTGAATTCAGTCCTAATCATTCCTAAAATCTGGACACAAACAAATGACAGCTTAAGCTGTGGAAATCCCGAGAATAAAATGGACCATAACTTGAGCTATAGAGGTCCAATTTTGGTGATTTAAAAACCTACCATCAAGTTCACAATTGCAGCTACAATTTCCATGAAGGACACTAGTCCAAATTCCCTCTTTTTCCAAACCGAAAATCAGTCCCAAAATCTAGACAGTATGTAGGGTCAAAACAGGGCAACCTATGACAGTCTAGGAAAATGGACCATAACTTAAGTTATAAAGTCCAATTTTGGTGATTCAAAACCTAACATCAAGTTCACAATTGCAGCTATAATTTCCATGAAGGACACTAGTCCAAAATCCCTATTTTTCCAACTGAAAATCAGTCCCAATATCTGGACATTTCATATGGTCAAAACAGAGCAGCATTCCCACAGCCCAAATTTTTTTCCAAATAGCCCCTTAAGGAAAAAACACAGCCAAACAGCCTCTTAGGCATAAAAATCCTAACTGAGAACAAATTTCCTTAGGGCAAAAACACAACCAAACAAATTTCAAAGGAAAATAAATCAAAGTAGGAATAATCCCTACCTCTTGAAGCGTAGAAGAAACTCTAGGAAGTCCCGTGGACACTTCCTAAACCCGAAACCTTTGATTTCCTGAACTCCTTACTTGAATCCTAGGCGAAATCCCATGCTTTCAATACCAGCGCACTTCAGGCTCTCGTTGAGTGAATGAAAAGCTTTGCGTTTTATTGACCAATTAAATGACAACTCCATAGATCGAAGAGAGAAGCTTGGTGCTCTCCCTTTCTTTCTCTCTTTCTCTCTCGCATGAAAAACCAGGAAAATGAGACCCTTTCCTCCAAAATCTCCTTTTTCCTAACTTAATCCTTAAGTTTGGAGAGATGGCCTACATCGCGTCATGTGTCCATCACTCATTCAAGTTCGTTTTTACCCCAAAACAATTAATTTCATCACGGTTCCTGTTCAAATTATTTTAAATGAACTTTACTTAATTTATTTCCCAACTTTCTAAATTTTCTTAGAAATCCCATTTTTGGGTCCACCAACTCCAGTCGCCTCGAAAAACATGAAAAATTCGACTATCTCGGAATTAGACAAAATTTTTCCGGGTAACTAGATTTCACGAGATGAATCCAATAGTGAGATTTGTTTCGTCATTTGAGATCTAGAAAATTTCCAGGTTTGCAACCTGTACTATTACGACAATTTAGTTTTACCATTTTTCGGAAAAATTCAAATTTACCCCGATTTTACATTCTTCCCCCCTTAAAAGAATTTCATCCCCGAAATTTATGCACATACATATCCAATAACATGCATATGCAACAGCCATTTAATACCAAATGACTAAAAACATACCTTCATACTCAAATAGGAAATGATAGTTGGCACTTCTGATCTTTGTGTTCCCATGTTGAATACCTCACTCCTTGGTATTATCCATGACACCTTTCGCAACCTCGTAGTCTTGCCTTATAAAACGATCTGATATCATGACCGATCTGGAGTCTCCCAGAAGGTTCCAATGCATCGAACCAGAAACCAGCCCCCGATCCACCCATGGGTCGAGATGTGGAGTGTACTTAGGGCAGCATGGAGACATGTGGAATATCGCGAACACTTTCGATAAACTTGTGATAAGCTAACAACAAAGCACCTGCACCACTCTACGAGGTACTGTGGGAGGGATCCAGATGGAAATCTCGTGACTTTCCCATGCCAGAACCCTGTACTCTAAATCTCTTAGGCATCATCTTCAAGAAGACATGATCCCCGACCTCAAACTCTAGAGGTCGCCACTATCTGTCGACGTAGCTCCTCTTCAGGCTCTAATCCATAAGAAGACGCTTCGGTATTAAATCCACCTTCTCAAAGGTGTCTCTAACCAAATCTGGACCTGACATGGCCTCCCATATAGTGCCTCATAGGGTTCCATCTGTGTGCTGATTAGTGCCCAAAAAGTGCTATTTTGAACCCTATTTTTAATAGGTTTTGAGCACTTTTTGTGTACTAATTATTATAATTAACCCGATTTACATTGGGATTTTCACTATTTTAATGATCACATTTTTGTGGCAAATTTTGGTTTTTGCGAGCTAATCATGCCAACATTGTTGGTCGATCAACGAAGAATTCCTAGTCCAAGCTGACATTTCAAATCAAGGTCAGGAAGGAAGAAGGCGAAATGTGAAGAAAAACACCACTTCTGGGGAAAGCTTCTCTGACGCGTACACAACTCCGACCTTTGTGCATCTGAAAATCTGTTCTCTGCATTTCACGCGCTTTTGTTTTGCTCTGATTTTTGGTTTTTCTCCTTTCTACCCTTGTTTTATCCACTTATGTTTGGATTGGATTGTATTTCACTTGGTTTGTAAGGCTATAGCCATTTTGATACTGCTTGTTGAAGGGAATGGGACCCACTGGCGTAAGCAAATTGGGGCTACGTTACTCCCAGTTTCTCCCACACTTTTCTCTCTCATTTTCTCTCCCTTTCTCGTACCAAACTTGCTCCTGCGGATGGCGACTGGAGGATGTTTGGGGATGAACCTCTTTCCTCCTTGAAGAGGGGCCCGAATTTGTTGGCAGGGTTTGGAGGGTAACGCCACGGTCCCACTTTGTTTTTTTAGCATGCGTATTTTTTGGGTGGAGGCTTTAGTTCTGCTTCTCACTTAGGTTAAAATCTCTTAAGCACGCTCTCTTTAATGTGCCATTGTGGCTTTTTTGGGTTCAAGTGGATACTGTGATCCATTGAGGCTCGATTAGTTGTCTCAGTTAACATCGTGGAATAGGGTTTTGAGATGCGTTTTCAGCATTAGGAACATTTATGCCCATTTAAATGCTATGTTTCAAAGGGAAAATCATAGGGTTTAGTTTTAAAGCTAAATGAAGATCAGGTTCGAAATGGCCCATATCATCTTTCCACGGCGAGGAAAATGCAGGGGACATGTGGTTGCCTTGAAACCCTAAACCGATGTTTGTACCGCTAAGAGGGTTCTATTCTACATTTTTTTTTCTCTTGTTTGTAGCTTGAGGTCGGTGAACTTTGAGCCCCGTGTTTTAACCGAACCCCCGAAATCCAATTTAATTCACGGGTTTGATTTCCTCGAATCATTTGTGCAGAAGAAAGCCTATCACATGTTAGGCCCTGAGGCAGCTATCTTTACTTGGTAGCTTGACTACGACGTGGGGAGAACAGAATATAAATTTTGTTGATTGCACATCACCACCTACTTAGTGGCCTGAATCAAATGGCGCGGATTAGGGATGGTGCTAAGTGCATATGATGACTTGTTGAACGCAGCGATCTCATCCACGAGTTACAGTGAATTTTCCTTTTATTGTTTCCTTTATCGGTTTTGTAGTTCCATTTCACTATATATATATATATAAAAAACAGTCACTTTGCGGGGATCTTTATTTGTTTTTGTGTTGCCCTGTTTTACCTTTGTTGCGAATCCATTCAGGGAGCTTTCTTTGCTGGAATCCATTCCGATGGATTAGAAACTAGGCGGGCTACTTAAAGTTAATCTCCCTCGGGAACTTGGATGGGAACTTGAATTTAGCAGAATGGAACACTTGGAGGAGAGCATTGATCTGATTGATTATCCCTATGGAGAGACTCCAGAGGATACATGTCGGGTGAGGACTATAGAAACCTTGATGGCGACCTGGAAATCATTACCTATATCAGAGGTATAGGGACGTGATTAGTGCACCCCTACACATGGTGCCTCCACGGTGCCACTCTTTGTATGCCGGCCTCAGCCACCACAACCAATACCCTGATTTGGTGACAATTCTGGGCCTTACGAAGTGATGGTGATCTTTGGCCGGGAGAACCAAAGAATTTGTACCCGGTGGTCGAAAAATTTCTTTGTGGAGAACCCCACAGGTGAACATTAGATGGGTTTTGAGGAGTGAATTGGGTGTGATTTGGCATTCTGATATTCGGTTTCTGGCGCGGCGACTGATCGCAAGGGAAGAAAATCGGAGGATGGAAAGGTGGGTTGCCGGAACAATTTTAGGTGGCGAGTTCAAAGCTCTGGCTTCGAGGAGGAATTGAAAATGGAATCGATGAAGCTCCACGAGGCTATGGGGATCTTTGATGGGGTGTTGTTTTGGCCTTAGACGAAGAAGAACATCCGGTGCCTTGATGGCGAGGAGGCGGTGGTGCGAAGCGGGGAAGAGCCCGCAGCTTACCCTTGACGATTCCCTTGGCTGAACCCAGCGCCCTTTGCCGAAGCCGCAATGCGCGCTTGATAGCCCCTCCAGCGACCAAGTGTATATTCTCCCTTCACGCATCTGACCCGACTATCCCAGGAAGCACTGCTCCCCAAGGTAAGTCCAACCCATCGCGCATACCATACAAAACTTTAAAGAGATTAATTGGCTCTTGTACATAAGTTTTCACTGTCAAAACCTGGCAATTTATCTGCATGTACGATGGATTGGATTCGAATCTTGGTTAGTTGGAGTACCCGACCAAACATTTATAAGCTCCTCCCCAGCACTGTTTAATTTTTTGTTGTTTGTTTTATTTTATCGTATTTATTTGATTTCTTTAATTTTCTTTTAGATTTTCTCTAATTTTTGATTAATTTATGTTTTAGATTAATTTTACTTAAATTTTTTCTTAATTTTCTTGCACTAATTTTTGCGGTTTATTGTCTGAAATTTTGAGCCAATCTGCAAATTTTGAAACTGGAATGAAGAAATCGGCAAGCGGGGCGGCGGAAAATTTTACTTAGCCCATAGCGAAAATTTGCGATCTGCGAAATGCGAAAGAACCCGCTATAGATGGAATTTTCGCTAAGCTAACAATTTCGCTAGCCTAGTGAAAAGGCCACATTGAGATAGCGAGTGAAAAATTTCGCTATGAGCGATAATTTACCATTGCTAAGAAAATTTCGCTAACTCGCCGAAAATTTTCAGTATACTTACAGTTTGACCTCGATTTTGTTTAAGCTAATAACTTTTCATCGAACTCCGTTTTAGGCGTTCTTGGTACCGTTGGAAATCTTAGAAGGTGTGAATCTAAATAGCGAAGAACATTTTGAGATTATTATGAAAGTGTAATTTTAAAAAAATGATCCAAGCGGTCACTTTTTCTCTTTTCTTCTCCTAACTTGTTTGTTTGAAGCCGACGGGTGATAGGTGTTGATGGAAAGCTTGCGAAGTCTCCTATCCGAAATGATCACATCTCATCAAAGGAGGTAACACTTTCTTCTCTAATTTTCCAATCAGGAGCTAATATTTGGGACAGAGATGTTTGGGTTGGGGGGAGAGTTAGCAAAGGAAGTGGCTTTTGTATTTATGTTTTGTTATTATTTTGTTCAAGCCCATTTTGTGATGTTTAGTGGCTTGCTGGGTCCCCTTTCTATAAAGCTGTTATACCATGCAACTTTCTTTTTTTTTTTCCAAAATTTGGACCCGTTTTTGCAACCAAAATTTTTATGTGTTTTGCCTAGCCTGTAGTTCAAAAAATTGAAGCATTGTCCAATTCTATTAATGTTAAATTGATTCCATGCTTGGTTGAGTGAATGATTAGTTGAATTCTTATTGATTTCGACCTTTTTCTTCCACCTTTAGCTAACCACACACCGAGCACATTAGGTTTCAATGATGAAATTGAAAAAAATTTGCACAATATTTACTTTGCATAACCTACCCTAGTTTCATTGACCACCTTTAATAGGTTAAGGACCTGTGGAAAAAGAAAAGAAAAAGCGAGAAAAAGAAAAAAGTAAAAAGAAAAAGAAAAGAAAAAGAAAAAGAAAAGAATAAAAATTACCCAATAGCTTTGCCTTGAAACCTTAGAGCACGGTGCGGCGGGGGTATATGGTGAAAACCTTTAAAACTAGGTGCCCACAAGCCTTCAGTTTGGAGTCGCCAACTTTGTGTTAAGCTACATGGGTGGATGGGTGGAGTTTAGTAAAGTTGTGAGTCTTGTAGTCTCGAATCATTCGGTCCCCGGGAATTGAAGCACGAGAAGAGTTTGTGGTCGAGTTGATCCTTTTGGCTTGGTGCCACTAGCCCCTTAATTGGTTAGGAGTCATCGGTAGATCCACATTTACATGGACTTTGGTGAGGTCGATTCCTTAGCATTGCACCACTACGGCGCAAGAATTTAATGGAATAAGAGGTGGGTCGATCTATTTAGGTTGGTTATGCTAGGTCGGTGTTGTAGGCCCAGGTTGGGAGAGTGCGGTTTGACGGTTTATTATTTGAGAGTTGATAAAATAAACACTTAGATTTTGGTGGAAGTTTCTGGTTGATTCAGAGGATGGAGACTCTTTTGATGCTCGATTTTGCATGGAATTCATTCTCTTATGTTAATTATTGGACACGGCATTGATTATTCTTACTTAGGGTTAGGCATTACTTCTTCGCAACCTTTTTGAACTGCAACCTTTTTGTAACATAATTTTGTTATCGTTTTGTATGCTCTTTCTTTCTTTCTTTCTTTCTTTCATTGCTAAGGGACTAGCAATGTGTAGGTTGGGGGGTGTGATTAGTGCCCAAAAAGTGCTATTTGAACCACATTTTTTAATAGGTTTTGGCGCTTTGTGTACTAATTGTTATAATTAACCCAATTTACACATTCACGGTCCCTCTTATTTTAATGATCACATTTGTGGCAAATTGGCGGAGTTTTGCGAGCCCCAATCATGCCAACATTGTTGAGTCGATCGAAACACGAAGAATTCTAGTCAAACTTCGGCATTTCAAATCCAAAGATCGAGAAGGAAAGAAGAGTAATGTGAAGAAAAACACCCGGCTGCCGAGCTTCTCCTGCGAGCGCATCTAGGCTACAGCCTTTGTGCATCCTGGGCTACTGTTCTTATTTCACGCACTTTTTGTTTTACTTTCTGATTTTTGGTTTTTCTCCCTTTACACCCTTGTTTTATCCACTTATGTTTGGATTAGTTATTATTTCACTTGGTTTGTAAAGGCTACATAAGCCATTTTGATACCTTTGTTGAAGGAACCGAATTTTTTTCTTTGTAAATAAAATTAGGGCTCCCGGATTCTCCACAGTTTTCTCCACTTTTCTCTTATTTTCTCTCCCATTTATCGGTACGCCGAACACTCCTCACGGGGATGGCCAACTCGGAGGATGTTTGGATAGACCTCTTCCTCATGAAGGGACGGTGGTAGCTAGGGTTTGGAGGTAGCATACGGTCCCAGGTTTTTAACGCCACGTATTTTTTGGTTGTGTTTAAGTTCCTTTGCACTTCTCACTTAGGTTAAAATCTCTTAAGCACGCTCTCTTTAATGTGTATTTGGCAAGCTTTTGGGTTCATGGATACTTTCACTAGATCCATTGAGGCTCGATTCAAGTTGTCTCTGCTAGTTATCGTGGATTAGGGTTTTGAGATGCGTTTTCACTTTAGGGATTGTTATGCCCATTAAATGCTTTATGTTTCCAAAAGAAAATCATAGGGTTTAGTTTTAAAGCTAAATGAAGATTCGAGTTCGAAATGACTATGTCATTATACCTGAGCATGAATACCGAGGACATGTGGTTACCACGAAACCCTAAACGGTGGCGCTGGCACCGCGAGGGGTTCATTTGCATTTTTTCTTGTTTAGCTTAGGTCGGTGAGCTTTTGAGCACCTGTTTTTAACGAACCCCCAATCCAAATTTAATTCATCGAGTTTTGATTTCCTCAAATCATTTGTGCCCGAAGAACCATCCACAATTTGCGACCCTAGGCAGCGCTATCTTGCGGTAGCTTGACTACGGCGGTGGGAGGAACTTTCAGAATAAATTTTGTTGATTCGCGTCACCTACTAGTGGCACCGAATCATGTGCTCACCCGATAACTCTTGTTGTAAGCGAATTCCACTAAGGGTAAATGCTCTTCCCAACTACCCTTGAGATCTAGGATGCATGCTCGTAGCATGTCCTTTAAAAATTTGGATGGTCCTTTTTTACTGACCATCCATCTGTGGATGAAAAGCAATGCTCATCATCATTGTGTCCCACATATTTCGGCGGAAACTCTTCCAAAAAATGAGTCATAGCACGGGATCCCAGTCAGATCTGATAGATACGGTTACTCCATGTAACCGAACAATCTCCTTTAAATCGACCTGCTTGATTCCTGCGATGTGAAAGTCATGCGCATAGCGAAATGTCTGGAGCTTAGTAAGCTTGATCCATGATCCACCCACAGAAGGTATTATTTCGCAATGTTCATGGTAAGTGAGTCCTGAAATCCATTATGACATGCTCCGCCACTCGGCTATCTCCGAGGGCTAGGTAATCCACTTTAGCCTCGATGCTCGACCTTTACGGATTGACGTAAGACATCGATAAATGAAAGTCCCAGCGTGTTTCGCCGTTTCTTCTCCGATGTCTTGGCGGCCAGATCATGATACATCTTGTGCCATCTGGATGCAATAGCGAGAAGCGATGGAACTCACGGGACCTCCTCTCTCATATCACGCTGGCAGGACCTGACTCTTCCCCCCATCTTAGAAGACTACCATCCTTGTGAATGGTCCGACCTTTACCACTATGCAGTGGCACGGGTCTTGGGACTCAATCACTACCTTTCGATAGGAAGCGCAGCCACTAAGTTCCCAATTACCTTGAACTAATCAACTGTCTTCATGGCGAAATCTCCCACATTCTCGAGCATCTGCCACACACGGGAAGCCACACTAGCCAACACTCCCCATGATTTTCGGCTGAGTGCATCAGCCACCACATTTGCCTTACCGAGGTGGTAATGCAAAGTGAAATCGTAATCCTTCAAATACTTCATCCACCTGCGTTGCCTCATGTTAAGGTCAATATGAAAAATATACTTACGAGACTTTGTGGTTTGAAAATACCTCGAGAAGCTGGTCACCATATAGATGAGTGGCCTTAAACCCAGCCTGGGGAAAGGCAATGGCCGCCAACTCCATATCATGTGTGGGGTAATTCCACTCGTGTGTTCAGCCTCACGAGAACCATAAGCTCTTACCCTTGCAGATTTGCATCAAAACACATCCCGATCTCATCCTTGAGGCATCTGGCCATGGTGTACCCTTGTCCCCTTCAGGGACTATCAAATAGGGGCGAGTAAGCTCCTCTTACTTGATTCTGGAATGCCCAGCTAACATAGGTGGGTTCCACTCAAACATGACCCCTTTCCGGGTTAATCTCATCATAGGTGCAGCTAATCGGGAGAAGTCCTCAATGAACCTCCAGTAATATCATTCCAATCCCAAGAAACTGTGTATTTCAAAAACTGACTTCGGTTTCTCCTAACTCATAACTGCCTCAACTTTTTCCAATTCCACGGATGTGCCCAAAGTCAATACCTTGTGTCCCATAAATCTCACCTCAATGACGAAATTCACACTTCTTTGAATTGTCAGCCTAGCCAGTGGTCTCGAGATGCGGAGTCAGTGACTCTCATGATCCTCCTCAAACTTGGAGTAGATCAAGATGTCATCCAAGAAAACTAACAAAAATCGATCTAGATAGGGTTGGAACACCCTATGCATGAGATCCATGAATGTCGCTAGAGTATTCATCAATCCGAATGGCATCATTGTGAACTCGAAGTGCCTATATTGCATCCTAAATGCTGTCTTAGGGATGTCTTCCTCCCTAACTCTCAATTGATGATAACCAGTGCGAAGATCTATCTTGGAGTAACCTGATCAAACAAATCATCAATCCTTGGTAAGGGGTACTTATTCTTGATAGTAACCCTATTCAACTGTCGATAATCTATGCATAGTCGAAGGGTCTTGTCCTTCTTTTTGACAAACAAAGCCAGAGCGCCCCAAGCTGAAGTGCTCGGTCTAATAAAACCCATGTCCAACAATTCCTACAGTTGGACCTTAAGTTCTTACAACTCAACAGGTTTCATTCTATGAGGAGTCATAGAAATGGAAGTGTACCAGATTGCAACCTCAATAGTGAAGTCTACCACATCCTGTACGGAGGTAGTCACGGTAGTTCATCGGGAAAAACATCCTCGTACTCCTGACCACTTGGTGAGACTGACTCCTATCTAGCCTCATCCTCCCGAGGTAAGGCTTGCTAGTGACCATCAGCTGGCGATTAGTGCGAGAAAAATTGCCATTTTGAATCCTAATCAAGATAGGTTTTGGATGCTTTTTGCGCACTAATCATATCAATTAAGCCAATTGAGGTGTTTAGGTCCACTTAGTATCACTTATGCCATTTCGAGGTTATTTTTTTGGTTATTTTGCAGGTTTTTGCATGCCATGGCCACTAAGTGCGAGTTTGATATCGAGATATATGCTGAACCATGAAGATAGAAACTATATTCAGCCGTAATATCGAAGATACAATGAAATTAAAAGGCAAAATGATGATGAAGGAGGATCAGGCTAAGAGGATACGTGGAGGCAAAGCGAGGATGCGATTGGCTGTTCCGGGAGATTTCGCTATGATTGCGAAATTTCAGCTGGGATTACTGAAAATTTAAACTTTCGATCATAGCGAAAATTTCGCAATCCCCCAGCGAGATGGGAAATTTCGCTGAAATTGAGAACCATTTATATACTTGAAATCCAACGTACTTTGCGAGGGTGCATTTAGCTATCTCTCATAAATTTCGGTAGGCTAGCGGGAATTTCGCAGCTAGCGAATTCGCGTGCATAGCGAAAATTCTCAATTCGCTATCTCATGCAGTTTCGGCTGAAATTTAGCTGAGCCATTGAAATCGCTCCGAGGAAACTAACTAGGCTAAGCGAAATTTTATTAGGCTAATAAATTTCGCTAGGCTAGCTAAATTTTCGCTATCTAGCGAAATTCTCACACATGTGAAAATTCTTGTCCACATTAATTTTATTGTAATTAATGCAACGACCAGTTTTGGTTATTACCTCCTTGTCCTTGTATGAGCGATATTTTAGGCTTTCTTGTATTTTCATACTTTGGGTGGACTATATAAGCCCCAAGTCATTTGTAACCACTAGCTTAATTGGAGGAAGCGACTTTTCATTTGTAAATAAAGTCCATGACTTGGTTTAGGGTTTGCTTTTCTCTCTTCTCTCTCTCTTTCTCTCGCTTTCTAGAACACGAGCACCCCCTTGAGGATGTGACTCAAGGGATGCTTGTTAAACCTATAATATGAAGAGGAAAGGTGGCCCCAGCTTGGTTTTGGGCGGTTGCAAGAGTTGTCCTCATGTTGTAAATGCTCACAGTCTTGTATTTATAATCTGACTTTTCAAACTAGGGTTTAATACCGTTTAATGTTATTACTTTGGCGATACTTGCCATGCTTAGTCTGATGCATACTTATTGTTAGATGCCTTGTATTCTTTATAGATAGTCTTCTGAGCCATTGAAATGAGGTTGAGTGTTAGGGTTTTTAAGGCGAAAGAAATTTGTGAATGCATGTTACACATGTTGACTCATATAGGAGTGATTAGGGTTAAGGTTTCTTGTTAAACAAAGATCAGGTTATGGCTTGGACTATAGGTTGCTTGCCATAATGCGAGGATATAACAGGGGACTTGTTTGCCCCGTGTTATCAGAAGCTAGTAACCTAAACCTTCGAGGTTGCCATTTCACACTTTGTTATAGCCATTCTGATTAGCCGGGTAAACAAAAGCGACTCCCCTTGTTTTGAAACAAAATCAATCAAACTAAAAGCCTCACCATTTTCAACAACGTCACGAGTCATTCATAGGATGAAAACCCATCCAGTGTGTTAAACCTACTAGACCGCTATCTTTGCTTGGGGGAGCTTGACTACGCGTGGGAGAATATAGGAAACAAATTTTGTTGATTCATTTCACCTCTGTGGCATGAATCAAATGGGTCGTTGCGAGTGGTGCGAAACTACGTATGATAAGTTGGAAGTGTACTTGTGATCAACATCATAAGTGAAGGTGACCTTTTTAACCCTTTTGAATTTGAGTTCTTTGTAGCGCAAGTTTCATCACTTTAGAGTACTTTGCACTTTTTGTTTTTCATACAGTTAATTTTTATTTTAGCTAACAATAACCCTTTTTGCAAGTTTGTTTGTGCTATTTCTTGTGTCTCAGTTTGTGTAATAGGTGTTTATGCACCACTGGGAAAAAGAGACATCAGGTAGATTGCAAAGAATCAGTACACCAATTGAACAAGGTTGTGAAGTCAGTGTACACAGTGACACTATGGAGCCCCTACTTGAAGAACAACAAAGTCAGCCAGGTACCCCAATGAACCCAGCAGCTTACAGATCCATGAGGGATCACATCCACTCTCCTAGAGTTAGTGCCCCATCCTGCATCATACCTCTGGCGAGAGGAGTGATGCTTGTGAGGCCCTATTTGGTGCCCACTGTCCCACGTATCATGGTATGGAAAATGAAAACCCATACACTCATATAAAGGGTTTTGAGGAAGTTTGCACAACTTTAAGGAAGGTATGATGGACATGGATTTGCTTAAGGTGAGAGCATTTCCCATTAACCCTAAGGATAAGGCCAAGATTTGGCTTAACTCACTAAGGCAAGAACCATTAAATTGAAATTTGGCTGTGACGAGAATTCTTAAGGAAATTCTTCGATTGCCCTTTGAACCAACAATTTGAAGAGACAAATCTACACCTTTGCGACCGAGATGGTGAGAGGTTCTACGGTCGCGGGAGAGATTCATGGAGACTATCAATGCATGCCCACACCATGGGTTTGATACATGGATGCTTGTAAACCACTTCTATGGTGGTATGTCTCACACGCCATGAAGCGTTGTGGAACCATGTGTGGGAGATTTTAAGTAAGCATCTGGAGAAGGCATGGATTTTTTAAACTATGTGGCTGAAACTTCTAAGGGTTGGGATGAGCCAAACCCTAGAGAAATGGAAAAAATGAGGCCTTCATCCAACCAAAGGGGTGGGATTTATGCATTGTCAGAGGATATGGAAATGAAAGCTAGAATTTCAACTTTAGCTAGGAAGGTGGAGGAGCTTGAAGGCAAACGGCTCCATGAAGTGCAGGCAGTGATTGAAAATCTGCACGAGGCCCGATCCATGCACGATTTCCAATCCACTTTGCCACCTTGCGGAGAAGAGCAGGTATCCTATGGCCCCTTCAGTGAAGGATTTGATGTCAGAATATGCAAATCTTGTAAGTCAATATAAGCCTCCACAACCTAATGCTCCATATGGTAATACCTACAATTCCAATTGGAGGAATCACTAACACTCTCAGGCCCAACTTGCTATGTGCCCCGGTGCGAACCACGAGTTTGGTTCCTCGTCTCGGCTCTATGACCACCATCCTCTTCTCGATTAAGAGCAGTATAATGAATCCCGGTAAGGTGGTGACTTTATGGAAGAACAAAGGGGATCAATGTGCAGCAGCGCAAGGGTTGATCTCTTGTTGAGAATACGGAAACGAGAGAATAGATGGGCTTGAGAGCAATCTTAATCAAAAAATTGACAACCTGCAGTATTCAATCACCAAGATCAATAAATTGCTGGAGGTACAAGAAAGAGGAAGGTTCCCTTCTCAGACATTGCCAAATCCAAAAGGAGTCCATGAGGTAGGATCATCACATTAATTCAGGAATGGATGGAGAGTGAAGGGCATAATCACTACGAGGGTGGAAAGAGGTTGGAGTTAGCCCGTACCTTTTGTTGAGGAAACCGGAAAGGAGAAAAAATTGGGCGAACACATTTTCACGAAGAGGACTCAATGAAGCTTCTTTGCAATACCACCTCCATTTCCACAGGCACTTAGAAGCAAGAAAAAGGCATCTCAGCAAGCAGGCATCCTAGAAGTCCTAAGACAGGTGAAGGTTAACATACCTCTTTTGGAATCATCAAACAAGTCCCTGCCTATGCAAAGTTCTTAAAGGATCTCTGTACAATCAAGAAGGGATTGGGCATTGAGAAAAAGGCATTTAAGCGAGACAAGTCGATTGCCATGTAGGCGCCTTACGGGCAGGCTGGCAGGCGAATCGGCCGTCAGAGATGCCTTCAAAATCACTGAAATCACTCAAAATCATATCTTTGCGGAGCGATTATGAAGTGGGCAAACTATAAATTTGCATTTAACAAAATCCATTTACAATGTAGGCATTCAAGCCTTAAAATGATTTACAAAAATAGATGTTCGGTATTCAAATTGTTTATACAAAATATCCATATCAAAAAAGACACATGAAATGAGTGCACATGTCGAGCATACTCAAAGAGATTTCTTTTCTTTATGACTCGGCGCTCCTCGATCTTGGGTCGCTATGAATCACTATCTATCACTTTCGGTACACAACGCATTGGTAAAACAATACGCTAAGCATTTTTATGCTTAGTGGTTCTATACAAATCCATTCCTCGAGTTCCGACTTAAATCAATTCTTGTTTAATAATTGAACTTTTCCAATCTTTTGGATGATGATATAAATACATTACATATACTTTGTTATATATATACAATACATTATAGTTTACATTGATCATCCCATAAATACATTTTCATTCCAGTATTTCACGATCTGATAATTCAAATACTCACAAATTTAATTTAGTTACGACATTGATTCAATTTACGAAAATCAAATTCAGTTTTGAAGAATCAATTCGATTATGCCCGATCAGTGATTATACGATCATTCGATTATGCCCGTAATTCGGTTATGCCCGATCAATTCGATTTATGCCCTTACTTAATTTAACTATATCACCCGATATACGGGATATCGAGTCCAGACGCGGTCCGCTGGGCGCTGAGGCCGTATCACATGGTTTTATAACCTGATGCGGTCATTGGGCGCTCTTTGGCCCGGTTATAAACAATCAAATAGTAGTTTTCTGCCGTCACGGTCATTGACTGTTTGTTCGGATGACACATAATAAATAGTTCGCGATCACTAGCTATTTGACCTGACCAGGTATACGGTATCATAATGAAATAAGCGGTTAACATTATTAAAGAGCGTTCAAATCCTTTATAGAAAAATATAGTACAATATATGCGCTTGTATAAATAGGAGTTTAATTTCAATAATCATACGCAATTTTTATAGCCAGACGACAATCACTTTTATAATCCAGTTAAATCAGGCAATATGCTTTTAGAACCGACATTTCAAACTTAGAAATGAGAATAGATTAGAAGAAAAACAAAATACTTTGCACTTTGATTCCGATCCCTTGGAATCTCAATCCGCAGTTTGGCTTTTCCTCGCAAATCAGTCCATATTCCAAAACCATTAAAGAATAATATTATTCATGCGTACTAGTAGTTTTGGTTAGGATTAATTTTCGGAGGTTAGTATATTTCCAATTTAAACAAGATACATATAATTCGTTCTTGACTCAATGGGCTTCCATAGAGTCAAAAGTCACCCCGAATCGGAGTTCGGACCCGAAGGAGTTATGACCTTCAGAAGTTGGGGTCACATACAGGTCAAATCACAGGCGTGGCTGACCTGACCTGGACTAGTTTGATCTATCACCTCGGTTAAACGTCTTCTATCTTCCTCAGTCATATTGATGTATTCTTAACTCAATGGGCTTTCCATAGAGTCCAAGAACACCCAAATCGGAGTTCAAACGAAGGAGATATGATAACCAGAAGTTGGAGGTCATGCGTAGTCAGACTTGAAACATTGTTCACCACCTTCCACTAACAGCGACTGACGACATTACTAAAGTGACGAGCTCATTCAAACACCTCAGCCTGACATCTAACATCCTCCTCAGGCGCCATCAGTGTATTCTGGCTCCATGGGCTTTCCATAGGAGTCGAGAACACCGTGGGGGTTCAAAGCGAAGGAGATATGACCTTCCGAGTTGGAGGTCATACATAGTCAGCAGCTTTGACGGCGACTGGCCCGGCGAGCCTTGTTTGAAAGCGAGCCCGCTGTTTGGCGACCAGCGTTGGGCGACCAGCATTTGGCGACCACTGTTGGGCGACCTTTGTTTGGCGACCCTTGTTTGGCGATGCTTGTTTGGCGACCTCGGTTTAGCGACCACCGGTTTTGACGACGGCCCATTTGTTGTTCATAGTAAAGACCACCTTTGGTCTCTGAAATTAAATTAGAATTCAAAAGCGACATCAAGTTCATTGATGTGGATAAATTTCAAGAAGGACTTACTGCAGGTCTCTTTATTCCTGATCCAAAAACCCGTTCTAAGGTACTGGTAGTTGACGGCCCGGACAAGCGGCAGGCCAGGATTTAGTTGGGGTGACCTCGATAAAGGGACTATAACTTAGTCTGAGAGGTCCAAATTGAGAATTCAAAGCCCTAACATCAAGTTAATTGATGTGGCTACAATTACTAGAAGGACACACTACAAATCCTTCAATTCGTACCCCGAATCAGCTCTAAGGTTGGTAGTGCGCGCTACCGCAATGTGTGACTTCCCATGGTTTAAAATGCAAGCAAACTTTCCCCTAAGGCGAGATAACCACCCAACAATCCTTAGGGTAGAGCGACCAAGTAGGAAGACCTACCTCATGAGTTTGTTGAAAGTCCCCGATTCCGGTCTCTACTTGCAGTTATTGTCACGTGGAAGGACTTTCCCTCTTGCTTCTCCGGAGACCTCTGGTCCGATCGTCGGAAAATCTAGAGAGAAGGTGGAGCCTCTCTCTCTAACTCTCCCTTTTCTCTATTTTCCTTTTCTTATGGATCACTCTTGGCCACAGTATTTTACAAAAGGGCTTCCTCCCACTTACCATACCACATGCCCTTTCCTTGATTTTTCTTCTTTTTCTTTATTTCTTTTTATATTTAGGTCCCCCCATTTCTCTATTATTCTTCATTTAAGTCTCATATTTTCACTTAGACATATAAACTTATTTAATTATTATAGGTCCCCCATTTGTTTCCATATTTTTTTTTCACTTGGGTTTATTTAAGTTCAATAATCATTTGTCGATATTCATCCCCAAAACGATTTCAGAAAATACCCAGAGTTCTCTCCTTTATGCAGGAATATATAAGGAATTTTATTATAAAAATTTTAGAGATATTTTAGGCGTTACAACTCTCCCCCACTTAATAAAATTTCGTCCTCGAAATTACCTTAGTCAAACAGTTGCGGATACTGCTGCCGCATCGTTTCCTCACTTTCCCAAGTGGCTTCTTCAGTCTTATGGTTTCTCCACAGCACCTTGACTAACGAGATCTTTCTTATTAGTAATTCCTTCCCACTTCCACGAGCTAAATCTTCTTGGCTCTTCTTCATCGTCAAATGCGGCTCAACTCAATTGTCTCTCAGAGACTCATGTAGCTGGTCTGATCGGTACCTTAAGTAGTATGGACACGTGGAAACACATCATGGATCTTTTCAAGTCAGGAGGTAATGCCAATCGTATGCCACTTGGTCCCACTTTCTCAATCACTTCATAGGGGCCAATAAATCCTGAGGCTCAACTTGCCCCATTTTCCCAAATCTCATCACCTTCTTCCAAGGCGATACTTTCAAAAACACTTTTTCGCCGATCTCATATCGAATATCTTTTCTTTTCATGTTGGCATATGATTTCTGTCTATCAGTGGCCACCTTCAATCTTTCTCTAATCATTTTCACTTTTTCTTCAGTCTCTTGTATCAAGTCGGGGCCAATCACTTTCTTTTCACTCAATTCCATCCAACACAATGGTGTTCTACATTTTCTCCATATAAAGCCTCATAAGGCGCCATTCAATCTTGATTAGGCGTGTACACAAATTTAACTAAACAATGTTGATCCCAGCAACTACCCTCAAGGTCGATCATACTCCTTAACATATCTTCCAGAATATGGATCACTTTCTTAGATTGTCCATCCGTTTGTGGGTGGAGCAATATCTTGAAATTGATTGGTACCCCGAGGCCTCTTGTAATTTTCCCAAAAATCTGAAGTAAACCTCGGTTCGATGCGAAATAATGGATATAGGAATCCCATGTAACCGAACTATTTCCTTGATATACGATACGCTGGCTTAGCCAGTGAATAGTCAGTTCTGTAGTAAGTGGTGACTTAGTCCAATCGGTCTCACGACTATTTGAGTCATGTCTTCTCCTGTCGATGGTAACCCGACCCTGAAATCCATGGTGATTCGGTCCCATTTCCACTCCGGTATTCTAATAAATTTTAATAATCAAGAGGAACGATGCTCTGCCTTTACTCTTTGACACACCAAACACTTGGTTACATATTCTGACACATCTCTTTTCATCCCGGACCACCAGAATGACATTTTTAAATCTCGATACATCTTTGTGCTACCGGGATGGATAGCAAAAGATCCACTATGTGCCTCTTCTAGTATGGATTTCCTCAAATCATTACAATCGGTACACAAACCGATCTTTATGTCTAAAAACTCCATCTTCGTTCACTTTGTGAACTTCCGGTTTCTTACCGTTCCAATCGATTTGTGTGGCAGCAATTTTCCTCATCTTTTTTGTGCCTCTAGCACTAGATTCAACAAACTCGATCTCGCTATCCTTTCTGCCACTCTGATACCATCGTCATGTAATGACAAATGGGCATTCAACGCTCAGGCGTTCGTATTGACTTTCTACTCAAGCGTCGGCCACTACATTGGCCTTTCAGGAATTGATAATCAATCACTTGCAGTCATAATCTTTTATGAGTTCCATCATCTCCAGATTGTCACCGAGTTAAGCTCTCGCTGCGAGGCAAATATACGAACTCTTATGATCAGTGTAGATGAAACACTTATCTCCATACAAATAATGTCTCAGAATTTCCATATGAAATACAATTGCGGCTAATTCCAAATCATGCGTGGGGTAAGTTCCTTTCATGCGGCTTATTTGTCTTGAAGCATAGGTACCACACTTACCTCTCTTGCATTAGGACACATCCAGAATCCATTTGTGACGCATCACTAAAAATCACATATTCTCTATGGTCGGTTGAGTAAACGAGACCTCGGTTAAGAATGCTTTCAACTTATCGAAACTTCTTTAACATTTTCCCTCCATTCATGCTTTACATTTTGCAGGAGCGATCTAGGTAAGTGAGTGCAGTCATAGAAAAACCCATAGCGAATCTTACGTAGTATCCTGCTGGTCCCGGGGAAACTACGCACTTATAACATTTCTAGTGGCTTCCATTCCATGACCCTTATTTCTTTGGATCTACTCGGTTCCTTCTTTCGATATATGCGAAAGGACACTTCATTCTTCCAGAAACTCACCTTGCTCGATTTGCATCTAAGCTATTCTTTTCTCAAAGTCTCTAACACTACTCTAAGGTGTGTGTCATGACTATCCTGATCTTTTGAATACACAAGAATGTCGTCTATGAACACTACGACAAACTGATCCACATACGGTCGAAAAACACGATTCATTAGGTCCATGAACGCCGCTGGAGCATTTGTCGATCAAGCGACATTCTGAGGAATTCATAATGTCCATATCGCGTCATGTGAGTCTTATGCACATCGACATGCTAATTCTGTTAGGTAATTTGCCAGATCGCAAGTCAATCTTTGAAAATATACTTGCACCTTTTAATTAGTCCAAACGAATCATCAGTGCATTACTTAGGATATTTATTCTTTCTTTATTAAGCTTGTTCAATTGTCTATAATCAATACATATGAAGTGTACCATCTTTCTTTTCCAACAAAAAACACAGGGGCTTCCCCATGGTGGTAGCGGTCTAATAAACCCCTTTTCTAGTAGTTCTTGCAACTGCAATTTCAATTCCTTTAGCTCTGAGTGGGGCCATTCATAATGCAGTGTAATGGATGTCGATTGGCGCACGTACTGGCGTCAGTAACCCAGGCTAATCTCCTATGTGGGGGCAATCCTGAAGTAACTCTTAGGAAACACATCCGGAAAGTCATGCCGATGAGGATATCGGATACACTAGGCCTTGCCTTCACCATATCAATCACATAAGCCAAGTAGGCTGAAATACCTTCCGTACCATTGTTCTGCGGTGGCGCGGTCACATTAGCTAGATGGTTTTGACCTCTCACCAATGAAGGTTACTTCATCTTCATTCGATTGTCTTTAAGGTTACTCTTTTCATTCTACAATCGACTATTGCTTGATGTCGGGACAACCAGTCCATCCACAATATCACATCAAACTCCCTGAAGGATAACTCAATCAAATCTCCCAAAAATTCATACTCTCGTATTTTGATAGGACAATCTCTATAGACTCTGTTCCCTTGATAACACTATGGCAGCGGGTTCGTCACCAAGATGTCTTTGGTTCCTTCTCGGCAGATGCCAGATTGGGTATGTCAGTACATATGTATGAATGAGTCGATCCTGGATCTATCAATGCATGCATAATAGTATCAAAGATAGTAAAATTACCGACTATCACATCTAGAGCGTCGGTATCTTCCACTGCTTTCATTGCATATGCTCTAGCTGGAGCATGACCATCTTGCCTACCCAAAGTTTGTGTCCCTTGTCTCGGAACACTCGGTGATGCAACACTCATATTGCCTTTTGCCAACACTAAAATTTGTACCCCGATGCAGTGGGTCTGCGTAAATCGAGCGACTCTGGGTTGTCTTGCTCTATGCTCTTTGGATCCACAAAATCAAACAACCATATGAGTCTCTGACATTCTCCTTTATGATTTCTCCTGATAGGGCAATGGGGGCGTCATCCTCTAGAAGGACCTCTGGTGTCTTTCATAGTGATGGTGCTTGGTGAGGGTAGTATTCCTACCGGTAGCTGTGCTATAATTGGTTGGAACCTTGTGGTCCCATAATTTCTTTCCTTCTTTGTTGTTGCGAAATTTGGACACGGCACGGTTGCAACGCGTGGCACGTCGCTTGTAACATGGCGGCATGGCTTGCGTTTCTGGTGCGCGTGGTACGTCATAATTTTGGAAAATCCTCCTTGGCAAAATCTTGTGACATGGGCTCGAATATAGTAGTCATTCAAGATAAATCTTCAAACCTACGGCACTTTTCTTCCTCTCTGAAGTATCACCGGGAGCATACTTGCTCCAGCCGTCAATGAATTCTGCTGATATTCAGTCACACTCATACATTCTTTGCTTGAATTATAGAAACTCGTCTCATGTTGTTCGAGATAAATCGTACATGTGCTTCTTGAACTCATCCAGAAGAACTCCATGTCCTCTCACGATGGTGCGGTCACAGTCACGAAACCCGCAGATAAGCCTCATCCAGAAGTAATGAGGTCGCACATTCCAACTTCTCTTCAGTTGTGCAATGCATTTTGCACAACATTAACTCGGTTCTCTGGGCGATTTTCTGCCATAAGCTCATCCTCTTTCTTCCCCATAAAATCTACAGGTACCTTGCCATTCTCTCAATGGTGATAAACTAGATAAATTAAATTGGTGCGGCTCTTTGCAATGCGAACGCTAGGCTGGCTGGAGGGGATACCCGCATAGTACCTCCACGCCGCGTTACGGTTCATTCATTAATTGGGTGATGAGTGCAAACACTCATATTATACTCGCGTCAGTCTTGAATTTTCTGTTTATTTTAGGTAATTTTATATTTTTATGACTAGAATACTTTGATTTGATATGCATTGTAAGATGTAGGGAGCATTAAAAGGCGAAAAGAAGCGATGACCGGGGCGATTTTGGAGCAAATGGGAACAAGGCGATGGTATCATCGCGTCGTGGCGATCTTCGCGTCGCGGCGTCTCCACTGTCAGTGGCGTCTGCGTCGCGGCGTCTCCACGTCAGCGGCGATCGAGCAGTCTGCCTATCATTTGAAATCTGAAGTTCGAAGAGTGCGCAGAATCACGAAGGAAGGCACGAATTCGGAGGAAAGTGACCACGGACTTCGAGGGAAGTGCAGGGGTTAGCGCCTTTCATTGTTTGAATATTTTTCGGATAGGAGAATGATGTTTTTAATTCTACACATTTTCTTCTTTTCATTCATGATGTTCTAGATTTATTTCTAGGGTTATATTGAACTTTGTCATATGTTCATGGATTAAAGTTTGAAACTTTATATTATTCAGTTATTTCTCAATATGTTGTAACTATTCTATGCCTATGATTTAATCGTATGTGTTGATATCGTAACATTGGCATAATTACCACGGGAATCAGGGTCGAGATGAAATTCGGGGGATGCAGGTAGAGTAGACTTGAGTTAGTTCGGTAAATAGAGATATTTTGAACTGAAGGTGGCAATTCGAGTTAGGACATTAATGCATTTCGAATGCGGTCGGGATAGGAATCTGCGATTATTCGCGAGATAGGCGGATATACCTCGAGAGGATACCTCGTAGAAAAGATCACCTCGCCATTGACATATTGAAATATCTTTGAATAATAACATATTTGAAGATTTAATCCATTAGAACGTGACAAGAGGAGATATAACCCTAGGCCTCAAAACCAATGCTAATTGAATCAATAGTTTGGTAATCTTTGCATGTTGATTCTCTTCTAGAGTCATCTTCAGAGATATTGTCTAAAGCGGGGAACCTTTGTAATTGATACACGTCACGTGAATCGATATGCGTACCACGAGTACTGTCTGGCAGGGCGGCCGCGTGCGCCCCGCATGGGCGTGTAACATACCGCTAGCGTTTTCCGCTGTCGAGTTTTTGGGCGCCGTTGCGGGGTGGATTGAATTGATATAGAGAATTAAGCGAATAGATATTACTCACGGGGAATTTTCTTTACTTTTGTTATTTTACAAGTCTTGGTAATTTGGTTTTGTTGCGAAACCGTGTATTTATTCACGGTATAGGTTTCGAGTAAGTACATGCGACATCGAGATAAAAATAACCAACACCTGTTTGATCCGGGCAGAGAAAGACCTGCACGGTGCGCGAGGAAGCGACGGGCCAGTTAAATCCAATAGTCATGGAAAACAACGAAGAACAAAATCTTGGCATTGAGCAATTGCAGACATATACGGAGGAAACGAAGTACCAGGGAATCATGGAAGGAATCAAGCACCCGGGCCATTTATACGGCGGATGATCCTTTCATGCTATTAGATGAGTTCGTATTACCATATTGTTGGTAGACATTATCAGAATGACACTATTCAAAACAAACAATTTGAATTGAAGTGATCCGATCTGAGATGCTTCAAAATATCTTATTCCATGGACTACCCCATGAGCTGAACATGCATTTGACTAGCTTCCTCGAGTTTCGTCTATCAAATACAACGGGTGCGAAGAAGCTCTCAGGTTGCGGTTGTTCCCACTTTCACTTGGAGATGGGCGAATAACGGCTAACGATTCATGCAGTTCCATTACTACATGGAATGATTTGGTGCAAAAATTTATGACCAAGTTCTTCCCACCGTCGAAAATTGCACAATAGGTGCAAGAAATCAATACGTTTGGACAACTTGAAGGAGAACGTGAGGCATGGGACCAGTTTCACGAATTATTGCGGAAGTTCCCACCACGACCCGGATGGATGCAAGTCCACACCTTCACCTTGATGCGAAATGCAACCCCGGCAATGATTGATGCGCCGGTTGGAGGAGCCCGATGAAGAAAACCATAGACGAGCTTATGAAATCTTAGAATCTTTGCGACCAACTGTCGATGGCCTGAAGGCTACCATTAAGCCGCGGTGGGTGGCATAGATAGCGAGGTTCTCAACAATCACGGTGAATCATGTAGCGCGGTGACTAACTTGATTAATAGGCGGCGAGCGCAAAGCGCAATCGAAACCGACCCATGGGAGTTATGTGAATTACGTGGCGGATAGCGCAATGACCTGGAATGTCGGTCGGGAAGCCTACGGTAGAGCAAATACGATGCGTGTGGGTTTAATGCGGAATCAATCACAACAACAAAGGACCGTTATGGAAGCGATTGCTCCGAATCGGAATCGGTAGGGTGGCGTAATCAGAACGAATAAGTCGAGAACAATCGAGGATATGGGTGGCGGAATGTCAGGAACAATATGCCATCGAATGAAATAGTGAACCTGACCGAGAAAAAAGTTGGATTTAGAACAAGCTCTTGCCACCAGTCTTCATTCCCACTCTGCCTTTATGAATGAAGCGAGAGGCCCCGACATGCGTGATGACCAGGTTGAACGTCGGCGACCTGGCCCGAAGTTTGAGCCTGAATGGGCCCGAATGGCAAATTTGCGTGAAAGACCATGGGTTCTTTACCAAGTAATTCGGAGGGTAAGCCGCGAAGAGATGGGAATGAGCATGTTAAAAGCAGTCATATCTTTGAGAAGTGGGAAAGAATTGGATATGCAGATTCCTGACCCAGGTCGTAGAGCAGTTAGGGCGAGAAGGTGTCGGCCCGAGCCAGATGATGCGGATAAAGCGACCTCGGGAGCTTAGTCATCAGAGAACTCTACGAAGCAAAGGCAAACATACAGTTCCTTACCCTGACGTCTCAAGAAGCATAAAGCGGATAAGATTCACGAAATTCATGGATGTGTTATTTGCATATCGATATCCCGTTTCTTTGATGCACAAGCGGTGCCGGTTATGTAAAATTCGCGAAGACATGCTTATCCCGCAAGAGATGATTGTGATTAAACGGTGTGAACTTAAGCTGCGAGGAATGCGGTGCCATCGCCAGCGCAGCGAAAGATTTCGGATCAAAACTGATTCCACTATCCGATACCTGTTCGAAAATGCTATTTTTTGTTGACGCTCTGCGGCGATTTGGGTGCGGCATTAATCTGTGCCACCATATCAGTCTTCAGCGTTTGGGATTAGGAGGCCGCGGAGCTACGGTCACCCTTAAATTTGTGACAGGATCTTTGAAACATCGAGAGGGATAATAGAAGATGTTTCGTAGGAGTCGTAAGTTTATCGTTTCGTGAGATTTCATTTGTTTTAGATATGGAGGATAAAGAAATCTAGATAATCTTGGGAGCTTTTTAGCAGGCGGCGGGCGATGATTGATGTCTGAGAGGCGGCGAGCGAAATTACAGAAGGAGTAAAATTCAATGTCTTCGACGGTGAGACACAGTGATCACTTAGCCGTGGTCGAAATGGTTGGCATAGTGTCTAGCCAAAGTGGTCTCAACGACCCTTTGGAGACCCCAGCCTAGTGGAGAATGAGTCGAGAACTTGAGCGGCGGAAGGGCGTATCAAATGGATGGACTCTTTCGGACACAATGAGACGGAAATACTTGTGAATCTACGGGTGAAGGAGTTAAAGCGCCCGGTCCCATCGATTGAGCAACCACGAAAATGGAACAAAACCTTTACCTAGCCATTTGAAGTATGCGCCAGGTAGAATCTAAATCAAAAAACGATCATTTCAGCATCTTTAGTAGTACTAGAGGAAGTTATTGAGGTCCTCAGGATCCCACTGAACATGCACTCGGATGGTCTGCAGGCGATCTCGAAAGGGATTAGATCCTTCTATGTGCATGCATCGTATTTTACTAGAAGAGGACATAGACCTTCGGTGGAAGCCTGAGAGAAGGTTAAATCCGACATTGAAGGAGGTTGTCCGTAAAGTGCTAAAATGGCTGGGTACTTGGGGTGATTTATCCCATTCGGGCCGGTGCATGGGTAAGCCACGGTTAATTGGTGAAGAAGGAACAGTCATGGGGGCCAAAACAACATCTTACTGCCGTCTCGACGGTTACGGGTAGAAGGATTTGTAGTGATTATGAAGTGAACAAGGCCACTTGAAAAGATCCACTTTCCTTTGCCGTTTCGTCGGATGTGATCGACTAAGTTATAAGATATTGCTTTTTGGATGGATATTCCGGTTACAACAATCGCCCTTAGCCACGAATCGGAGAAGACAACATTCACTTGTCCTTATGGAACATTTGCCTTTACCGTGTGGCGGCGAGTAATGTGTTTACCTTTATATGGTATTTGCATGCATTACAACGCCTACACTAGGACTACTTAGAAGCATGTGAGAATGCCACCTGTGTGTGGCATTCTCTCAGGCTTACATATGTGTTCTGGAAAAAAGATGGGTCGTTGTTAGAGAGAGGAGAGAAATCTTGTCATGTGGGCGATTTCTCGGTAATGGGAATTCATTCGTCTTGTTTAGAGAACTTGAGGGCTGTCTTGTGAGATGTAGAAGAGACCAACTTAGTACTCAATTGGGAAAGAAGTGCCATTTCATGGTACAAGGGTATTAATCCTTGGACATCGAATCTCGACAAGAGGGATAGGAATTAGATAGGGCGAAGGGTAGGCAATCGAAGTTACCTCCACCCTCGTCAGGATGAAAGTTCGAGTTTTCTAAACCCTGCTTGGATTTTATAGGCGGTTCATCAAAGTTTTCCTGAGTGCCACTTATTTTATCTAACCTACTAGTCCAAGGGATCCCATTTGAGTTCGATTCACAATGTTTGCATGCATTCTCAGTGTTGAAGGACAAGTTGGTTTCAGCTCCTATTGTTGTGGCACCAGATTGGTCTTTTCCGTTTGAACTCATGTTGCCGACCCTTGTTAGAGGCGGGATGCAGGCGAAGCGAGAGAAAATCTTTCAGGTAATCTAGTATGCTGGTAGAACCTTGAATGATGCTCGATACAGATTATACCACTCTGAAAGAAATTTATTTAGCCATTATGTTTTGCTTTTGATAAGTTCAGGCCGTATTTGATTGGCGACAAAGTCGTGGTGCTGCTTAGTCATTACGCCATTAAGTACTTGATGACCAAGAAAGATCTGAAAACCACAGATTAATTAGGTGGGTCCTCTTGTTGCAAGAATTTGATGTAAAATTAAAGACAAGAAGGCAGCGAGAACCTGATGGCCGACCATCTTTCACATTTGGAAGGGGCGGGGAGATGATGTCCCGTTGAATGGCCAATTTCCCGGACGAGAAACTCACAGCTATTGAGGAAAGGAGGACAGCCCATGGTTCTGATTATGAATTATTTCAGAAGCAAAGTAGTCCCTCCTAATTTAACTATCGTAGAAAAGAGGTTTTTCGTACATCTTAAACACTATTATCGAGGAGCCAATTCTTTACAGACATCACACATCAGTCATAAGGAGACGGTGTTCAAGATGAAATGCGTAGCATTTTAAACCATTGTCACACTTCCACCGTGGTGGACACTTTGGTACAGAGAACGTTGTGCCTAAGGTGCTTCAATCTAGTTTCTACCGGCCTTCCTTTGCTTAAAGATGCTCATCAATTCGCGGTCCACTCGTGACAAATGTCAACGAATCTGGGGAACATCTCTAGAAAGGATCTGAGCCACCCACATGCATCCCATTTCGAGGTAGAATTGTTTGATTTGATGGGGATAGATTTCATGGGACCATTTCTCGCATCATACAAAGAACTTGTACATCTTTGGTCGGGCAAAGAGACTATGTCTCGGGCTGGCAGGCGATTCCTACACGCACCAATGATGCCAAGGTCAGTGGCTCAATTCCCTGCGGCGCACATATTCTCACGCTTGGAACCCTTGTTCGATCACGTATAATGGTACCCATTTCGCACAAGGTAATTGACAAGGTATCATGAAAAGTATGGGGCACGCGACAGACATCTCAATACCACCCAGTCAAATCCGGACAAGCAGAGTATCAACCGAGAAATCAAATACATTCTTGCGGAAGACAATGAATCGCCCGTGAAGGATTGGTCTAAAAGACGGACGATGCACTCGTATACCGCACAACATTTAAAACTCCTTCGGGTATGTCACCGCTCGCACTGTTTATGGTAAAGCGCGGTCATCTTCCGCTGGAATCGAAAGATCGCCTATCACACCGACGCTTAAAACATGGATAAGACATCGGGTCGGGCGAAACGACCGCTCCAACTCGCTGAACTGATGAATCTTAAACGGCTTATGAAAAACGCCGCATTTATATGAACCTGACAAAGCCCGCACGACAAACACATCAACACCAGAAAGGAGTTCAGCTTCGACAACAAGTTCTTCTATTCAATTCCCGCCAAAGCTTTTCTAGGAAATCAAGTCCTCATGGTCCGGCCTTCATAGTAACCAAGGTTCACACCTGGGTAGCGGTTACACATCCCGAGAAAGGCACATTTACAAATACCACCCAACGATCAAGCCGTATTATGGAGGCGAGTTTCCATGCATAAGCAAATCATTTCTTCGAGACAAGAATGCATAAGATGTCGTAAGCTTAACATAGAGTTCAGTTTTCTCTTCCCAGCAATATCATGACTCATGGTCGCCGAGCTAACGACATTAAACATAGCTTCTCGAGGCAAACCCAAGTGTTTCTAACCTTTTTCCTTTTTCTAGTTCCAATTTCATTGTTTATTTTCGCACATGTGGCTTCTAATTTTCTCCGTAACTGTTTCTACTGTTTAATTTCGTAACCCGCGACGTACCAGGGGAAGATTCGTGCAAGAGGTGCACATAAGTCCATATAAAGTCACAATTACATGAGAGGGTGTTTCGATCAAAGATCATCATCAGCCCAAAAATTCATCACCGATTCATAAATCCTCCGTCAATGCTGGGCGACGCGGGTTTCGTCGCGACGCCAAATTTACCTATCTCCGCCACGCCGCGACGTGGGATTTCACGCCGCGACGCCATTTCTATGCTCGCCACGCCGCTGACGCGGGATTTCACGCCGCGACGCCATTTTGTACTTTCCGTCACGCCGCGACTTCATTTTTTACAAATGCCACACGCCGCGACGTGCGGATTCCAACGCCGCTGAATGCGATTAAATCCACCTGGCCACGCCAGCGACGCTGCCTCCAACGTCGCGACGCCGCCTAGTGAAGCTCTCGCCACGCCGCTGACGCGACCTCGCACGCCGCGACGTGACCTCGCTTTAAGCCCAAGAACAACTCCATTTCTCGCGCTTCACTTTCACACACAACCAACTCCTGAAACCCTAGCCTCCCAAACAAGACTTCGCTCTCATCTGACCTGCCTGAGCCTCTTCTCACCCTCGTGGGCCTGAGGACCCAACGCCTAATACCACTATCAGGCCCTACGTGTCACCCAATCTTACTCCAGTTCGAACATCAGGGCATTCCCACCCGCCATCGTGCCTCTGCCTAAATTTCATGGGACATTCTTTCTGAGCATCTCAGACCACAGCCTGGCTTCAGTGGGTCCACAGGTGCCCATTTCAGTGGTTCTATTAGGTGCTCAAGTAGGGTCTATTAGGTCTAGCGTAGGGTAAATTGTTTAGGAGTGTGAGTCTCGGGAGTCATAGTTAGTTTTCCTTTAGCACACTAGGTGTTTTTGTTTTGCTCCTCGAGCCGTAGGGGCCCACTTGTACCACCACCATGTCTCCTAGCAATATGCCCAGCAAGAGGCGAATTGCTCACTGCCGAGTCACTTAGCGAGGACCTCGACTCCCACTCACGATGTCACGCGGCCAGGAATTCGAGGCGCTGGATCTGGCTGGGCATCATTTGCAAAACCCATCCTTCATCAAGGAGAAGGGGCTCTCACCACCCCGATGACTTCTTTCAAAGACACTATGCTTAAGGATGGCGTGCTCAGGCCAACCAATTTATCCGCAAATGATGAGTGGTGGGCGAGTTCACGCCAATCTCGCATCCCATGTCTTGAAGAAAGTCAAAAAGGGCGATTGGCGACTTCCAAGGTGGAGTTGATCAATAGGTACATAGCCTAGAATACGTCCCTTCGAGTCGCTCGACGGGCCCGGCGAAAGCACCTCGAATACTCACCCCCGAGATTATACGCCAGACACCAATGGTCGTGGTGAGTGGAGAATCAATAAAGGCGTCATAAAGCAGAAATTCCAAGGCCAAGCATTCGCCTTCATTCCTGTCCGGCACTACTTCATCACGTCGCCTCATTCCGACTTCCACGAACGCAGTGTGGAAGTGACTCGCCCAACGGGTCGTGCTCAACTATGCCATCTATTGCATACCTGATGTCATAAAGACGAGGATGCCATCCTCCATAACCGATGCAAGATGAACCCGACATCTTTCCTCGATCTTTGGTCAGGTAAACAAGCCGGTGCCTCGACGACGACACTGGGTTTCACCCAATCAAAGCCATATTCGCTGCTGACACACCTCGGTGTCCCGCAGAACCGAGGACCTACATTCGGGCCTACGAGCCCTGACGAGGACGAGCTTTATGAGGCCGGCTCGCATGGATCCCCGCGATCCTCAAAGGGAGACATCGCCGCCCCCGGTCCCACCACCTCCACCACCACCCCGCCAGCCTCAGCAAGCAGCCCCTCCGCCTCCCTGCACTCCTGAGGACCCGGTGCTCTCCCACCAGCGCTGGGACATTCCGGATGAGACCCAGAGCACCGTCCCGTCTTACAGATCTGAGGCCCCCTCCCGTGCGCATATGCGCATCTGCACGGCCAACCAGCCACCATTCAGCCAGCCAGCCGGCCCGCAGCCCAGACGCCCGCCCCGTTTCACGCCCCTCCACTACCACTCCTCACCGCAGCGGGATCACTGTGGAGTCCCTCTACCTCTACTATTTATTTCCTCTCATAGGACACCGGCTATTTTATTCGTGGGGTGGGGGTGTGGTGATCGTGCTTTATTTTTTGTTTAGTTATGTTTGTTTCTAGTGTTTTTATAAGGCTTTTTATTTTTTGCCTCGTAGTGAAGTCAGGTTTCTATTTAGTTCTGGTAGTCCACCTTATCCGAGTCATGTGTAGTCTGTCATACATATAGTCAACCTTATATGTAATGAATTCTCGTGTTTCAGGTGCTATGTTAAAAATCGAGGATCACTTTTGGACTCCGACCACGATTAACATGAATGTTCAAATCCATACAACAAGTTTTGATGCTCGCACTAGGTCAATAGACGGAAAGGGTTGTTGAACCAATCCCAGTAGTCAAGACACTCAGCTCAAGAACCCTATCACACTCACACACTAATGACCTTCGCAGCATGCATAAAATGGACCAACCACTGTAGTTCGACTAACCTGGGAGACTCGAACTATTTGGCGATGGACACCCAATAAAAAGAGGATTGCCATCGAGCCCCAAACAAAAGAAAAATACAAAAAAAAAAAAAAAAAACAATAGAAAAAAAAGACAAATGACAAAAATAGGTATCCGTGATAAGAATGTTTAGATCATCCAACTAATCCCGCACAACCAAGGCCGTTAAAGCCTCACGCCCGAGCCAACCGGCCCCTGTGAGTCATCGACTTTCACCGGCCGCTACATGGGACGTAAGATGACCACCCACGCAACCTAGGGCCCTCGAGTTTGGCTGAGTGTTCTGTGGTGAAGTTTGAAGGAATTTAATGCCCGGTGCCCTTAACCAACTGTGGGGAGTCACCAATGGATCTCGCTACGTAGGAACACTCAAAACTTCGGCACTAGGTTTTCTTCCATTTATTTTAGGTACGTAGAAGTTTCGCATTAGGTCATGAATAATAAAATGGGTGTCTTATCCTTTCTAGTTAGTTTCTTCCTAAATAGGTGGAGTTGAGCTCAAGTTTGGGGTGTCAAACTCAGGCATATACCTGGGTCATTCATTATAAGCACATAGGTTTCGAAAGGCTATCAATATCATGGGAATCGAGCTGTACTAGGTCACTTCCACCTATCTTAATCGAATTTACTGAGAGTCAAATATCTCAGATGCATTTTGTGAACTTCGAGCAACACAAAGGAGTGTGAGTCGGCCCAATTTGATCCCCTTGCCAAAGATGTGCAACACTCGTTCTTAGTGTTAGTTGCATTAGTTGTGCGCAGTGTCCTGTTGAATCGCTCTGTCGAGGACAAGCAAGAAGCTAAGTCAGGGGTGGATGAGTGCCTAAACACTCATATATTATACTCGTCGCTTCCATTTTCCCGTTTATTTTAGAGCAATTTTATAGTTTTTGTGACTAGAATACCGACGGATGTCCGCAGGAACGTAGGAGCATCAGCTTAAAAGACAGCAGCCAGAGCGATTTTGGAGCAAATGGGAACAAGGCGATGAAGACTGCCACGCGGCGACGCCCCACGCTGCGACGTCTTCTCAACGCCGCGACGCCTCCACGCCGCGACGCGTACCCACGCCGCAACGCCTCCACGTCGCGACATCGCCGAGACTGCGACCATCATTTAATGTGTACGGTTGATCTCGTAGTGCGTATCGAAGCGTGACGGGCGAAGGCACCTAATTCCGTGAGAAGAGTGACACGTGCACTTCGAGGAAGCCCTAGATTCGACGCCTTCATTGCTCGATATTTTCTGATAGAGAATGATGTTTTAATTCTAAACATTTTCTTCTTTCATTCATGATGTCTTCTAGATTTATTTCTGTGGTTATATTGAACTTTGTCATATGTTCATGGATTAAAGTTTGAAACTTTATTATTCAGTTATTTCTCAATATGTTGTAAACTATTCTATGCCTATGATTTAATCGTAGATAACATGTCCGGCCAACATCAGTACAATTACACCTGGAGATCCGAGATTCGAGAGATGAGGGTATTCAGTGGATCCGGGGTAGAGCAGACTTCGCTTGATCTCTAAGAATAGAGATATTTCTGAACCTGAAGGTGGCACCAAGGACACGCATTCGGAATCAGCCCGGGATAGAGATATACCCGATTCTATTCATGAGGATAAAGTGATATACCTCGAGAGAGGATACCTCATAGAAAAGATCACCTCGCCATTGACATATTGGAAATATACTTAATAATAACATATTTAGAAGATTAATCCATTGAACGTGACAAGGGGAGATATAACCCTAGGCTTCAAAACCAATACTTTAATTGAATCAATAGTTTAGGTAATCTTTACATATTTGAATTCTCTTCAGAGTCATCTTTCGATATCAGCCTAGTGCGTAACCTTTCGTAGCCAATACACCCGTCCTCGTGGATCGATATCCGTACCACGAGTACACTATACTACTCGGGCGACGCGCGTACTTACATATAGGCTATATACTTTATACACCGCGCTTCCGCCGTCATGGGGTACGGATGTCGCTCACCTTCCACACTAAGCAGGGATCAAGCCGCAGTCCCCGGTCATCCTCGACCCTATGCAGCCGAATCGTCCATGCTATCCTATTAAGACCAGCAAGATCCGCGCCGAGTCATGTCATCCTTATATGCAAATGAAAATTATGTTAAACACAATTTCAAAATCGCATAAACAATTTAAAAATCATTTAGAACCGCCTAAACCTAGGCTTTGATACCACAGTTCTGTGGCGCCTCTACCCGACCCGACCCGCTGGGCGGATCCGCCAACCGAGTCCCGGATGTGCAACTAAAATCACTCGCAAAATCACTAAAATCATATCTTCGCGAAGCGACATTTAAATTGGGCAAGCCCATAAACATTTACATTTAACAAAAATCCATTTACAATGTAGGTATCCAAGCTCTTTTCAAAATGATTTACAAAAATAGATGTTCAAGATTCAAATTGTTTATACAAAATATCCATATCAAAAAAAAAGAACACATGAAATGAGGGTAGCTGCCTGAGCATACCCGAGATTTCTTTCTTTATGACTGACGCTCCTCGATTCAGTCCGCTATCGATCACTATCTATCACTTCTAAGACCGCGCATCAAAATAATACGCTAAGCATTTTCATGCTTGGTTCTATACAAATCCATTCCCGGGCCTAAATTTTAAATCAATTCATGCAATTTAATAATTCAGAACTTTCAATCTGATGATCAATATAAATACATTACATATACTTTTTATATATATACAATAAATTATGGGCTCATCGATCATCCCATAAATACATTTTCAATCAATATTTTCACAATCTCAAACTCAATTCAAATATGCTCACAAATTCAATTTAGTTCGACATTCAATTCAATTCTGAAAATCAATCAGTTTTGAAAATCAATCTATGCCAATCCACCGCTATGCCAATCAATCTGCTTATGCCCATCAATTCAGCTTTTATGCCAATCAATTCGCTATGCCCTTAACGACCAACTCATGTCTTCGATATACGTGATATCGCAGTCACGCACGGTCCTGCTGGCTGCGTCGGTATCACATGGTTTTATAACACAAGATTTGCCCTGGGCCAAGGCCGATCGGTTATAACAATCAACAGTGAACACTACCGATACACCTACTGGTCAGCCGACGGAGTGACACATCAATACAATAGTTCGCAAGATCGCTTATTTGACCCTATTGGTATACTTAATCTATCCTTAATGCGAAATAAACTAAGTAATACTCCTATTAAGGGCGTTCAAATCCTTTATAGAAAAATATAGTACAATATGTACACTTGTATAAACAGTTTGATTTCAATAATCATGCAATTTTTTATAAGCAAACATTTCACAATCACTTTTCTCAAATCAATTAAATCAATGCAATATGCTTTTAGAACAAACATTTCAAACTTGAAATGAGAATAGGATTTAGAAGAACAAACCAAAATACTTTGCACTTTGATTCCAATCCTTGGAATCTCAATCACAGTTTGGCTTTTCCTCCTCGTCAGTCCCTATTCCAAAACCATTAAAGAATAATATTATTCATGCGTACTAGTAGTTTTGGTTAGAGATTATTACTTTAGGTTAGTATGAGTTCCAATTTAAACAAGCTATATATAGATGGATTCTCGACCAATTTGGACCCATAGAGTCAAAGATCACCCGAATCAGAGTTCGGACGAAGGAGTTATGACCTTCCGAAGTTGGAGGTCATACATATTCAAATCCTGAACTGACGAGCTGACCTGACCTGGACTAGTTCGATCTATCACCTCGTTTAAACATCTTCTATCTTCCTCAGTCATATTGATGTATTCTTGACTCAATGGGCTTTCCATAGAGTCCAAGAACACCCAAATCGGAGTTCAAACGAAGGAGATATGACCTTCCAAGTTTGAGGTCATGCGAGTCAACTTCGACGAGCCGGGATTCGAACCGACGAGCCGCAGATCATGACGAGCCTTATTCAAACACCTCTACCGACATCTAACATCCTCCTCAGACATATCATCGTATTCTTGACTCCATGGGCTTTCCATAGAGTCCAAGAACACCCAACCCGAGTTCAAACGAAGGAGACATGACCTTCTCAAGTTGGAGGTCATACATACCAACCCCCGACGAGTCGACCGAATCGACGCAAAGACTGCTTTGACACGAGCAATCGCTTCGACTCCACCAACGCCGAGCGACCACCGCTTGACGAAAGCACCGCTGGATGACCACCGCTTGATCACCACACCGCTTGACGACACACCGCTTCGATTTCCACCACTATTTGACTAATTAATCGCTTCGAATGACACCGCTGACGCACTTTCACCGCTTGATCGACCATCGCTTGGACTCCACCCCTATTTCGACGACTTCGGCTTGACGACCACCGACCCATTTGACTGCTCATAAAGACCATAACTTGGTCTACAGAGGTCCGAATTAAGAAATTAAAATCCTAACATCAAGTTCATTGATGTGGCTACAATTTTACAGAAGGGACTTACTGCCAAATTCTCTCTTTATTTCTGATCCAAAAACCCGTTCTAAGGTTGGGTACGGCTAGTCGAATCTAAACCTCGACTAAACTGACCCGACCAGATTTAGCTGGGTCGACTCCTCAGTAAAGGACAAATTAGTCTAAAGAGGTCCAAATTGAGAAATTCAAAATCCTAACATCAAGTTAATTGATGGGGCTTCAATTTACTAGAAGGACACACTACCAAATCCCCTTCACTTCATACCCAAAAATCATCTCTAAGGTTCGGCTAGCTTCGCACTACCACAATGTGGCAGCTTCCCATGGTTTAAAATGCAACCAAACTTTCCCTAAGGCCGATAAATCCACCCAACAATCCTTAGGTACAAGACTCACTCAAGTAGGAGAAGACCTACTCTCATGGAGTTTGCTGAAAGTCCCCGATTCCCCTACTTGCGCTATCATTACGTGAAGGACTTTCCTCTGTCATTTCGGAGACCTCGTCCGATCGTCGGGAAATCTAGAGAGAAAGAGGAGCCTCTCTAACTCTCCTTTTCTCTATTTTCCTTTTCTTATGGATCTCTCTTAATCGTATTTTACAAAAGGAGGAAACTTCCTCCCACTTTCCTACATGCCACATGCCCTTTCCTTTGATTTTTCTTTTTTCTTATTTCTTTTTATATTTAGTCCCTCCATTTCTATTATTCTTCATTTAAGCTCCTATTTTCACTTAGACATATAAACTTATTTACAATTGACCCTTAGGTCCCCATTTTACAATTTCCATATTTTCTTTTTTTTTTTTTTTTTTAACTTGGGTTTATTTCTGGATTCAATAATCATTTAATCAATATTCATCTAAAAAAAAATTTCCAGAAAATACCTAAGTCAGTTTTCTTTATACCCTAATATATAAAGAATTTTATTATAAAAATTTTAGTATTTTCGGGGCGTTACATTACAATCCAAAGCAAGAACCTAAATAAATACAAAGATCCGTGGATCTCCCACAATTTCGCTAATATCGAGGGACTTGGCTGTGACAAATCACTTCGACCAGAGCTGCTGTGAACCTACCGCCATACTTGCGCGCTTAGGTTCGGGGAGAGCTTAAACCTACCAACATCACTCTATCATTGGCCGATCAATCGGTGAAGATCCCTAAGGGGATAGTTGAGGATGTTTTGGTGAAGGTAGACTTTGTAGTGCTTGACACCGAGCCAATAGAGAATGGGCCCAACCATGTGCCACTATCCTAGCTATCGACACACGCCAATGCAATTATCAATTGCCTGAATGGAGTCACGCAACTTACATTCGCAACATGACATCGAGCCGAACATATTTACCAACAACAAGCACAAGCCGTGGAAACCGAAGATCAAGTGACTGGCGAAGTTTGTTCACTGTCAGATGCGTGGAACTGAAGGACCAAGAATTGGTGTGGAAATAGCCAACCAAGGTGAAGGTGTGTCGCGGAACAATCCACGCAGCAACCCGCAGGGCAATTGCTCAATTCAGAATCCACCAGTGGGAAGGAAAGCAACCATGGGAATTCGAACATCAAAGCTGCTGCACAAACCACTGCAAGGGTTGAGGAAATTTTCCTCTTCAACCCTCCATGAGTAATTTTAGACACGTAGTCAGATTGGGTGTTCTTAAAAAACCAAATCGGTAGCTCAATAATTTTTGCTTTATATTTTAATTTGGTCAATTTCAATAATTTTTAGCTATTTTTAGTAAGTTTCCTAATTTAGTAGCTATCTATTTTAAGCAATTTTGTCTAAATTTTCTTTTACCTTATATTAAATTATTAGATATATTTTATATAATAATTTTAATTTTAATTTTTTTAAGTATTATTTTAATTTTCATTTTAATGCTCAAAATTTGAATTGCAGGTGGTGAAGCTGGCTCAAATTCTCGCTAATAGCGTAAACGGACCTCTTCGACGCCTTTTAGGCTGAGAAATGATGTGTAGGTCGACTTTTCATTCACTTCATCTCCTCCTCCCCAAATTTCTTCGAGAGCCCCGCCCAAGAGCGAGCCCCGCCTTCAAATACAAAGACGAGCCGTCATCGTCGCGCCTCGGAGCTCCACTCGCGACACGAGCTCTTTCCCCCGCAAGGCCGCCTCCCCGTGCCGAGCCCCGATCAGCCACGCACAGCCAGCTCGAGCCCCGAGCTTGCACCGCCGCATCTGCTCAAGACTTCTAGCCGCCACATCGCTGATCGCCAAGACCACCTACCACCGCCGGCCATGCACCGAACACGCTGCCACTGCAGCCACCGCCGCCGCGTCGCGGGAGCCCCCGGTTCGCTCGCGTGTCCTATCGCAGCAGGACTCGCTTGTCAACAAAGTGAGCCCCACATCGCCCTTTACAATGCCCTCGGTTTCATTTTCACTGGCCGAGCCCTACTCTGTCCTTTCGCATTATAGTTATGGTTCGCACCGTAGGCGGGTCCCGCCGACCCTGTCGCCCAAGACCCTCGAGCGGAGGAGCAGTCCCGGCCCACCTCTGGGCCTGCACCCCGCATCAGCCTCTGTCCCGAGGCGCCCCCGAGGAGCCCTCAGGGGTTCAGAGGTACCAGACACGATGGGACCCCGGCCCCGTCACTAGCACCTCACCGGGAGATCCAGAGGGCCCTACCTGCTGCCCTTACTCCTAGCCAGTGGTGAGTCATCCTTATCCAGCCCTCACCACACCGCTACATTATATCGCAGAGGCGACATCATCGCCTCGCTTATCGCCCGCCTCCGTGGATCGAGGTCAGCATACCGGGCACCCTTCCCGGGAACGTCGCACCATTCGAGATCCACGTGGAAGTCATATTGCACGCCCCAAGGCTTGATGGTCGACCACTGGGATTCGTGGACCTCGATGCGACCGATCGAAAGACTACTCCCTCGCCGCCATTCATGACACCGAGGCAGCTTTCATTACCCCGTGGTTCTCGCAGCTTCACCATTCGATGACCTCCCGGAGCACCTAGTCCGCCTCGAGCTCCGGCTACTATCGACGACGCCAGAGTGCTATAGAGCGCATATTTCAGTTAGCCATGGGCCTCGCAGATACCGCAGCCACCTCCGCAGGTTATCGAGATCGGGCCCCACCCCCCCCGAGGGAGATGGTCCGCATTCTCGCCCTCGAGACACCACAACGGCCAAGTCTTCAGAGGCGCTCGCCTCGATGCTCCCGCGACGATCACCCGGTTCAGACCAAATTTTCCGCCGCAAAGACTATGTACGCAGGGCCATCCTAAGAGGCTCTGAACGGACCGCAGGATACTGGTTTAGTCCCTCTGAGCTGGTGATGACCTCCCTATTACACTTCGAGGACAAGGTCCACCGTAAGGGCCTGGCTCGAGCTGAGAGTCTTCCACTGCTGATGCCGAGACTATTATGCCAGGTCCTGGAGCACTTGGGCTTTCCAGGAGCCCCTGATTGAAGTGAGATTCGATGCCCTTAGGGCTCATTGACGGAGAGCCGATGGTGATGTCTATATCTTTCTCCTCCAAAGAGCGCAACCAGGAGGAGGTTCCTGGATACCGAGGCCGAGGACTCCTGCACGAGACAGATATTCATGCCTGCAGGCCGAGATGGAGAGTCCACCGCGCATGTATCTCCTCCATCTCCCTCCCCTCCGCATACTACGTACTCGCAGCCCCGCTGATACTCCCGGGCCCATCTTACACAAAGACAACATTCTCCGCAGCACATACATGTCGGCCCGAGAGAGCTAACTGCCATGGATGTCAGATGTTCTGCCACTACCCAGCAGCACAGACCGTAGGTTGGCTCGAGCCGAGGCCACTGGGGTCACCGCACCTATGCCGCAAGAGGTCATGACACATTTGGGTATTCAGCATGTTCCCGACCAGAGAGATGAGCCCACTGCAGCAGCAGCATCTTTGGATATGTTGGTAGCAGCAGCAGCAGCTACAGACCCACCACCACCACAGGAGTGAGGTGGTTAGGTTCCTTTTTATGTTTATGTATAGTTATCAGCATTATCAACTGCCTACTAATTTTGTGTAGGATTCATGTATTAGCCATAGTAGGCAGTGATGTTTTTGTATGTTTAGCTTTGTGTTCATGTACTGTGCCATTTCACATATCAAAAAGCTATACAAAGGTTATATGCGTGATACACTTTTGCATATCACTTCAGGCTCTCCACTTTTGCTTATCCACTTTTGTCTTCAATCAACAATTGAATCGCTTAATTGACAATTGAATTGCCTTAATTGGAAGTGAAACTGGTATGTTACCTTAATGTTAGGAACAATCTAAAAATGAGCTCATTTCTTGGTCAATTCGGAAGCCTTAACATTTTCAACCTTGAACATTACTCCTTAAGCTAATTCACACACTGCACACCAGATTGTACCGATAGGCTGTGAAATTATATACCTCTTTTCACCTTGCAAAGCCGGCCTTAGACATGTTGACATCCTATACTAGGTATGTGTTACCCACATTTGAAGACCAATGTAGTCTTCCAAAAAGCAAAAAGAAAAAGAAAAGAAGAAAAAGAAAAAGAATAAAAGTCGTGACACTTTGCCTTGAAACCCGAGCACGGTCCGAGGGGTATATGGAGAAAGCCTTTGAAGCCCGATGTCCTAAGCCTTAATTGGTTGGGAGTCATCGACTCTAGTGCTCGCTACACGGTGACTCGGGTAAGGTTTAGCTGTGACAGGTGTGCTTGATTCCTCAAGTCATTCGAGTCCTGGGTGAAGCCCGTAGAGTTCAGGGTCGCTGATCCTTTCGTCGATGCCCTAAACCCAATTGGTTGGGAGTCATCGGAAATCCGTTACACTGGACTAAGTAAGCCTGCTTTAAGCATTGCACCCTGCAATTTATTCAAATAAAGAAAGAAAAGTAACTATTCCTACGGGTTATTCAACCCAAGCGCCATGCCAAGAGCTGTCAGGAGGGAATAATTTTGCAATTTATCGTCTGACCGTTACATTTAGAACTGACTTTGTGGAAATTCAGGTTGAGAACCATGGATCCGATGTTGACCTAAAACTTGTTCTTATATGGTTTATGTTCTCTCATGTCGGTTTTCAAACTTGGTACCAATTCTTCATTTTAAAGGTAATGTTTATGTGTACATACACTTTTTGAACCATAAACTTTTTGAGAAAATCTCTGCATGCATGCCCTTATTGTTTCAAAGATTGCTAAGGACTAGCAACTATTTGCTAGTGGATTAGTGCCCGAAAAGTGCCATTTTGAACCCTAATCAAGATAGGTTTTGGATGCTTTTTGCACACTAATCATATCAATTAAGCCAATTGAGGTGTTTAGGTCCACTTAGTATCACTTATGCCATTTCGAGGTTATTTTTGGTTATTTTGCAGGTTTTTGCATGCCATGGCCACTAAGTGCGAGTTCGATATCGAGATATGTGCTGAACCATGAAGATAGAAACTATATTCAGCCATCAAAAATATCAAGATACAATGAGAAATTAAAGGCAAAATGATGAAGGAGGATGCAAAGAGCAAAACAGTGATGCAAGCAGGTGCAATTCCGTGAAATTTATATGATTGCAAAATTTCGCCGATTGCGAAAATTTCGTCGCAATCATAGCCTAAAATTTAATCCATAGTTCGAGCCCTCGCTAGGCTAGCCGAAATCCCTCGCCATATAGCAAAAATCCATCGTAATTAGCTTAAATTTCCATTTCGCTATCTCTCATAAATTTCGCTAGGCTAGCGAAATTTCGCTAGCTAGAGAAATTCACTGTGCATAGCGAAAATTCTCAATTTTGCTATCTCTGTGCAATTTAGCTAGGCTAGAGAAATTTCGCTAGGCTAGCGAAATTTTCGCTATCCTAGCGAAATTCTCCTATGCCCTTGTTAATTTTGTGTAATTAATGCCAAACGACCCCGTTTTGGTGTATTACCTCCTTGTCCCTTGTATGAGCCAATATTTTAGGCTTTCTTGTATTTTCATACTTTGGGTGGACTATATAAGCCCCCATCATTTTGTAACCCTAAGCAATTGGAGAGCAACTTTTCATTTTGTAAATAAAGTCACGCAACTTTCAGTTTTAGGGTTTGCTTTTCTCTCTTCTCTCTCCTCTTTCTCTCACTTTCTAGGCTGCCAAACACCCCCCTTGAGGATGACAACTCAAGGGATGCTTGGCTAAGCCTCATAGCCTTGAAGAGGAAGGTGGCTAGCTTTGTTTCTGCAGCTGCGTTGTCCTCATGTTGCAAATGCTACGTACCGTATTTATGGCTCCCACTTTCAAACTAGGTTTAATACCATTTATAATGTCATTACTGCCAATACTTGCCATAAGTCAGGTACGCTGCATACCTACTGCTAGATGCACTGCTATTCTTGATGGTCTTACGAGCCACCGAAATGAGGTTATGTTAGGTTTTAAACCGAAAATGCATGTTACCCGTGTTGACTCATATAGGAGTGATTCTGTAGGTTAGGCTTAGTTAAAACAAAGATCCTGTTATGGCTCGACTATAGCTGCTTGCCATAATGCGAGGATATAACCCGAGGACACTTGTTTGCCCCATGTTATCAAGCTAGTAACCTAAACCTTCAAGGTTACCATTTCACACTTTATTTACAGCCATTACAGTTAGCCAGTAAACAAACAACTCCCACTGTTTTGAAACAAAAATCCAAAAATCCAAACTAAAAGCCTCACCATTTTTAACACTGATGCGAGTCATTCATAGGATGAAAACCCATCCCCGTGTTCACCTTAGATCAAGCATGTTGCAGTAGCTTGACTACGGCAGTAGGAGGAATATAGGAAACAAATTTTGTTGATTCCGCTCACCCTACCGTGGCACGAATCAATTGCCCATGCCATCTAGAGTCATACACGGCTTAGGGTAAAGCATCGAACTTATCCCCCTGAAACATAAAACAATTACCATCTAGTGTGTAGACAATAAACCTCCTACGATCACAATCAATGACAACTCGGTGTGTCTTCAACCAATCCATCTAAAGGATGACATCAAACTCCGACATGTCCATGACCCTGAGGTCCAAAGTGAGTAGAATCCCTGAGATCTCTAACTAACAACCTGACATATCTTATCAACGTTCACCCTAGTTTCTAGGGGAGGACTCACATGCAACAGCTCTTTCAAGGTTTCAACCTCTAAGCCCAAATCCTTAACTTATCTTTAACACCTACATCCCGAATGTTCCGTGCGTCGTCCACCTCCCTCTCAATGGCCATAGTTGTCTTGACCATCAAGTCCAAGTCTTGTAGGAGAAGTCCCACAATTTTACCCCGGATGGGCAATTTTAGACCATGCTCAAACTTTCTCACTTTGGCCATATCTGTGGCCACATAATCATCCGCGAAACGGGCTAACTCAATAAACTTAGCCACGCATTTGAGCATTGTCATTGTTCCTTATTTTAACTCTAGGAACTCTCGAGCTTTTGCATGTCGAGCAGATGCCAGAAATATTTGCCTATGAAGAGCTTATGGAACTCTTCCCATGTCATTACCTCCAAGTCCATTCAGGCTTTGACCGAATCCCACCATACTAGGGATTTACCCTCTAGCTAGAATGCGGCTAGACATTCTCTCCTTGTCTAACTAGTAGCACATGTTCCAACCACTGATAGACCTCAACATCCAGAACTTTCCCTTTCATTCTTTTTCCGAAATCCTAAGGTTATGTTTTCTAACCCTAGTGTTCCTCTTTTTTCATATACATTTTATCATGCATATAATTCACACAACACATAGCATACAATCATGTAGCATATTAGAGCACAAAATTTGAAATGCACAATGAATGAAATGGTCTAAACTCATGGCCATCAAGTCCTAGGAAATCTCATACCTACGCCCTGATATCAAGCTATGAAGTTGGTATCAGATCTATCAAGCACCAAGTAATCATAAACCTAGGCACTGTACCATAACTACATGTCCTAGACCCATGCCGACCAAGCCCTAGGTGTTCGTATATCTAAGTTCTGATACCAAGTTATGACGCCCCAAAACCCGAGGGTCCATTGACCAACCATCAACCTACGAAAAACTCGTGGATATCGGGTGACCTAATACCGCACTATTATGTCCCATTTATCGATCATACCATCAGTAAATTCCACAGTCTCCTCATAATGTGTAGTTTTATTCAAAATCCAACATGCATAAACATAGCATCCTAATTCATTCATTACATATTTATTAGCAGAGCAGGTATGCTGCGCTTGCAGTATTTGCACACATCAGGCAGCGATCGCAGGAGAGCGCTAAAGCATGCCAGAACAAGATTATTCCAAAATATTTTTACAAATAAAATAAAGGGACACATGTCGCGCTTTCTTTCTGCCACCGCAGTTTCAACGAGCACGCTCACGATGTTCGTTTCTGCACTCCCAAAATGTTTCCCATATAGGGTAAGCCACGCCAGCAAGAGCAAACTTCCATGTATTACCTCACTCAACGCATACACGCAATGGTCATGTTCCACAATTCACACATTCCAAACAAGATTATGCTATCCTAGGTTGGAATTCTAAATGCCATGAGATGACATGAGACTCAACCATGTACCATGCCCCGAGTCGATACCAACTCTCATCACACCCACAGTCCTTCTCCCGACTCCTGATCGAAATACACAACGCCGTAGCCCTCGCGGGATAAAAATCCATCATTTCTGGATTACATCTAATGATCATTTTACAAAACAAATTCATTTGTTTTCAAACAAAAATATTTTTGGATGTTACACCTCAATGATCATTTATATTCAAAACCATGTGTCTTTTTGCGGGTAGTGAATTTTCGGGGTCTCATCGCATGCTTCGCACGCCTTCCTACAATTTCACAGGCTTTCACCGTTAAACACATATGTATAACCATAACAGGGGACTTTTCACCCGATGGGCATTCATCCTCACTTGTTATTACCCTACACATATTTTCACGATGGAGCAGATCAGATGATCATGCCGGACTGCCAGCATTTGCGGTTGAGAGCAGACCCGACAGAACTGATCATGACATGTGCGAGTCATTATAAACCACAGGATCATCAGGCAGATGTTCCCTGCGCATGAAACGTACGTGATAACATACACAGCAGCTGAGAGTATCATGCCACACGCATAATGGACTTAGAGGGATACTGTCAATTCATTGACGATGGCATTATATCGGGATAATCACATCACCGCAGACCCAACTTCTGCTCCCTCAACACTCTCATTTATCCTATGGTACACACCATCATTCATATGCAACACCATTGTATTCGCGAGGCTGCGCAGTCCTGCCGTTTCCTCGGAAAGGGCTTGTACATGGGTCCTCAAGGAGCGCGAAGATATAGTTCACTTGAGTGTCATCAGCGGCTTATTTAGTTATTACATCGCGGTTAGAAGCAAGTGGCCCCCTGGTGTTTTAGCTCGACCAAAGTTTATTGTATAGTAGCGTCACCCAGAGCACTCGGGAGCTTTGATTTCATCAAGGCATCTCCCTTATCCAACTCAGACTGTTCCTCACCACTTGCCTTTAGGCTGGATTCCCGTATATTCCCAAGGGAGTGCTTTGCTGTACTTCATACTTTAAGCCCAACCGCTTCACCAATCGTGCTTCACCGGTTCACCGCAACACGTATACAACACTGCTTAAGATTTTTGTGAGCACTCCTCCTCGGTTTTCATCATATTCATCCGGATTCTCTGAATGGTGCACTGTTTTTTGTTGGCTCTTATTCTTCAGGAAACATAACAAAGTTTCACAATTCTTCAACCAGGGATGGACTGGTTACAGAATGAGTTCAACCGGGTGCCATTCCCGGTTAGCTTGGTGTGAGCGCTATTTTGTGATTGTTCAATTCGTGTATATGGGTCGGCCCAATACCAGGCTTCACAGCTTCAACCATGGCAGCAGATAGGTCCATTTAGCCTTGATATCTTACATGCAGCCCACCTCACTTAATCCATGATACTAGTGGTGAATGAACAAATCTTAAGAGATTCACTAGCATGGGGAAATAAGGACAGGAGTTAATGGGGAAGTCGGTTTCAGAGACTCCGATCGGGGGCCCTTTCCAAAGCTTCGAAGGTGGGAAAACACCAGAGGTCTTGTGATGCTGATGATAACGCATAAAGTGTGAGAAAGATCAACGGAAGATGATCTGAACACATTTCCATGTCCAAAAACCATGCCCGCGGAGGTCCCACTGGACGCCAGCTCGACTCGCTTTCGCGCTGGGAAGAGTGCATACCCCGGCTCCCACGACATGATGCGGGAGAGACGGATCATCACTCGCAGGTCCACGTTCCGAGATCTCGCGCACCCCCAGAGAATGTCGGCTTCCTGAACGCCTTCGCCGCAGCCTGGGTGTTTGGTTTATACTTGGTCAGCTCTCACTCCTCATCCGTTTTCGAGAATCAATAAACGTTATTTTTTTGTGATTCCTGACTTTTTTAGGAAGTTTATGATAAATTTTGAGAGCCTTTCTCATTTGTATGGACTGCTGGGGAAACCGCATTGTCGGTTCATTAGGTTAGGTTTGCAGGAATGCAAGCCAGAGTTATTTGTTTTGCTGGTTCTCACCAATCCCGAATATGAACTCAATCACCGCATTTTTAGATCTCCTCTGACTCTTTAGAAGTGTTTTACAATTCTTGACAGCTCCCTTCAATAAGGGCGGACTGGCGTGAGAACCGCATCAGTTATTCGCAGTTGTGGTTTGCAGTGAAATGCAGCAGCCTGGGGGAGCTCTGGTTCGTTTTGGCATTTTCAATTAACCATTTATAGATCCAATACCGCTTCATCTTTGCATTCCCGACTCTTTGAGGTGCTTCTCGGTCAAATTTGAGAGCCTTCACGGTATGGACTGGCTGGAAACCAGATTAGTCGTTCAATAGGTTGTGTTTCATGGTGAATGAGAAGCTCTTTGGGAGTTTGGTTTGCCTCACTCATCCGGTTTTCGGAGCAAATCACCATCAGCTATCGCCTTAGACTCGACCTTTAGAAAGCCATGATGATCCCTGAGCCTTCACGGTATATGACTGGTTGGGAAACCGCATTAGCCTTCGGTTCATCGCTATTAGCTTTGCAGAACCGCACTAGCAATTCGTTGCTTTTGCTGGTTCCTCACCATCCGAAAGGAGAATTAATCAATGCTTGTTGTGCCAAGATACTGACCTTTGCAAAGATGGTTCTGAAACCCTGAAATCTCTTTCTCTCATCCGTCTCAGACTGTTTGGGAATCGAATCCAACTTTGCTCATTAGATTGAGTTTGCCGAATGGGCAGCTGATAGGTTTGCTTCGTTTGTGCGGGTTCTCGGGTCACCGAGTCGAATTGTACTCTGCTTTTGTCTTGTTGACTTGAATTTCTATGAAGGTTCGTGAGTTTTGAAACTTTTAACAACCATCTGGACTACTGGTTGGGAACCGAACCAGCCTGCTCATCAGACAGGCTCTCTCCCAACGCCGTGCCAGGGTACTTAAGTTCTCGCTCGCATTGGCTTTGGTCATTCAAGTCGGAATTGCACTCCGTTTGTTTTATTACGATTCCTGAGTCTATGAAGCGACAATGAAAGTTTTAGAATTCTTTTTCGCTTCTTCGACTTGTGATTTTGAACCGATATTCCAACTCACTGGCGAAGACGCTGCATTTTGATGAGCTCAGCAGAGGATATTTCGGGCCCCAATACATATGTGCTCTTACGCTTCAAGTGAACTCCGTAGGCGCATCAACTATTCGGGCCTGCTGAAAAGGGCAGTAGAGAATGGGATTGCAGTATCGAGAGAGATGAGAGAATGCAGCAAAAGTGTTGTGATCCATTTACTTCCTTCGACTATTCTTTTCTACAGAGAGAATGAGAGAGGAGGTTTTATAATGTAAGGATGTATTATTGCTCCCACTTGAACACGCTGCACAGAATGGTTGTGATTCTCTCGGTACAGGTTAGGCGCATTGGTATTTGCATTCGTTGGCGCGCATGGTGTTCGATTTAACATTTCAGATGCATTTGTTTCTCGATCGACCCCCCACGCAACGCCGTTGTAATCGCCGCGCATGTGCCATCGTTAGCAATGAACACACAGACGCTTTGCGTTTAAAGCTATACAGTACAAGTTTGCCAGCGCGTTGCTGGCCGGGAACTCATGTGTGTAGCTGCAGATGTCGGAATCACAGCAATGCCAATTCATTTCCGCTTTTCGGTCGAAAGTGGGCAGCTTAAGCACGCCGACACCACCAGATCGGGTCTCGACTAAGCGCGGTTTAGCTTCCAGAGATCGTTGCTATTCGGTGGGACCCATATGCTCTCACATACCTAATTCAGAGACCCAGTTCGGCCTGTAGAGGGTGTTACCATGAGTTACCTTCCGAGCAGGTAATTCATCCCTGGACCCGTAACCTTAGTTTTCAAGTAGATCGCTTTTCCATACCGAGTCACGTATTTTCGTTCTACTGCTTTTCTCCTCACTAGCAACAACAAAGCAAAGTGGCACTCCAGCAAAATCATCGTGGGACGGATTCTTCAAAATCAAAATCAACCCACATTCTTTTCACATTTTCTTCCATTTAAAAGCGAAGTCGCGCTTTCGCCCCGCGGATCGGGGTGGTCTCACAAATCGCGACTCCACCAGACTGATCCAGAATCTCATATTTACAAGAGTGAGATCGGGTTGAACTCGAGTTGTAGTATACTGAGCGCATGGTTCACGACCAACAGACTTGTGTCACACAAATGATTGATGATCACTACTTGCTGGTATTCGAGAATGACTTTCATGGCTTGTTTGCAGGCTTGAGGTGAGTCACACCCGCTGGGACCCCGCCGCGCTTGTTTCAAGCTGGATCTGGTACATACCATATATGTTTCGGGACAGATAGATGGTCAGTTTGTGTGTACATATGTGATAGGTTTTTGGCGCATGACCAATTGGCCGCATGACCATCATTCAGATGATTATCGATTTGTTTGCGTTAGATAACAGAACTGACGCAGAGGAGGCACAGGATTCCCTGGATCAGCCAGACAGGCATCTGACCCCGCTGAGCATCCCGACTGCCAAGGGCTTGGAACAGGAGCAGAGCATAAGGGCCAGATATTACAGGCGGGAAAGACTATGGAGATGACTGATGTCCCGACAATGAAGACCAGATACCGGGAAGCCAGATTTCGGATACTTCATGGGTGGGTCAAGTGTCATTAGACAGATTTGCTGATCAGATTTAGTTGATTTCAGATCTGTGTTGTGTATCCTGTGGTACGCAGCCATATAGCCTTTTAGACTTGCTCTTTCTTTGTTAGCTGAGCCATCTACCCCTGGCATGTATTACCATGTCGTATCTTCACTTTCCCAAGATTTGGGATCACACGCATATCGCTAACATCACACGTCACATTCCCAGAGGATTTCACAGGATTCGTACTGACGATCGATTTCGATTGGATGTGTCACGGGACCTATTAAGTTCTCTTTACTTCTCTTTCCAAAGATTATTGACAATATAACCCTGCTCGAGTCGATTCGACCTGAGGCAGGATTCTGTTAGAGATTTGGGATCCACACACTGGCTAGAATCGGCACATCAAATCATAGAGATATGGACTCTTCTTCGCGACGCTACTCGTTCACCAATTTCAGCTCTTTGATTACCGACAATTACTTACATCTCTTCCAGATGCTATATCGGGATCGCACGCAGGATTGATGGGCATCGGGCCCAACTATTGCCAATCTCGAGCACCCCGCATGACTCTCTCTCCACCCTCCACCACCACCACCATTATCCGGACTCCATAAGACAAATAGACTACACGTTTCCACCCCCTCTTACCACCCCACCCATTATCTGGACCCCACTCCAGATACAGACTATACAGCTTCCACCCCACCACCACCACCGGTTCACCAGCCCCGTTGTGTTGGTGCTTTGTTCCTGCCATGGTCGACCGGCACCATACCATTATTCTATTGCACCTCACAGACCTACTATTGATGACACTTGTGTCTTCGTGATAGATAGGATTGAGCAGCAGGATCGTGCCTTTGCATGTTTCTCGGCGCAGGTTGGGACTCGACAGATGCACTTCAGGCGGTTAAATTCTGCCAAATGAGTTTCAGAGATGCCTCCATTAATGAGTGGCACTGACCGGGATAAGGCCCCCGCATTCACTCTTCATACTATGCCAACGCCATGCACGCATAGATTGATGAGGCACGTGATGATTATGCTTTTTCTCATCGCCGAGTGGTGCCGTCGGGGCCGCTGGCTCAGATCATCGACCCTTCGAGGCGCAGACATAAGGATTCGTGGGACAGAATTTATCAAACAATATTCTTTAATACCATAGCACGCACCCTGAAAGGGTTTAGAGTCCCAAAAGCAAGAGGCCCATGAGTCATTTCCCACTGACTCCTTCATGGAGGAGCAAAGACATACGTGATTATAGATAGACCAGCGATCGATCAAAGATGATTATTATGCGCATTTTCACCAAAGGCCATAGGGTATTCTAATGAGCTCACTGCACGTGACTCGGGATCATTGGTTCAGCCTTCATGCATACGAGCGGAGAGCATACTGAGATTATAAGAGATCTCTTCCTTCGACCTGGCGGAAAGAAGCCGCAACAGACCCACCATCGGGATAGCCGAGCCATCGCACGCACAGCACTCAAACCTCATCACGCCTCTGCTTTCGCAGACGGCTTTAGCATCAACTCTCAATTTCAGGCGTATTTTCTTATTATGGGTCGCACGCATCATCTACTCCTTCCGTGCCGGTTGGGCCTACTTTCCCAATAATCCACCACCACAAACGCGATATGCTACACAGCGCTTCAAAGGGCTACTTGCATGCTAGACCACGGGCCAGTATAGAGCACCGCCTCCGTCGAGGCTTCTGCCAAAGAGCTTACACAACTCGAGATGCCACTGGCTGAGCACAAAAGATTGTTGAAGGGGGTTTGATTATTCTGACTACCACCTGTGACAATTACTCAAACATTTCACCGGAGCTCGTGGTATCTTCACTGCGTTATCATCAAAGAAATGGTCATGATAAGCCGCACAATTGTGCCGTAATCAAGTACGTGAGCCAAAGACTGATTGATAAAGGTTTGGCGATTTAGACGCCCTCGCCGCGACCATGCACTGCTACCCACCCATGACACTAGAGTCAGATCTCCACTCCTGGGAGGTGCTATCGACACAGCATTAGGGAGACGAGACACTCATGATGGGATGAGATGGATGGAGAGGCTCTCACATCAGTTTATATGCAAACCCAGAGTTTAGCATACGCCGTGGTCACAGGTCTCCAGTCCATTTAGATTGACTCAGATGATGTTCCCCGACAAACAATAATATCGCCAGATACCCAGCAAACACGTCTCCATTTATCATCCTCTCACAATATGTTCCCACTGATGAACAAGGGTCAACATTGATGATGTCCCAAACTGTCACAAGGAAAGTGTGGGGAGTGGCAGCTCCGCACCCCCAATCGCTGGACAGATTCCTTGAGCCGCACTTCGATGCTAGAGATGAGATCTCGGGAGGGAAGATGATGAATGCACGCCAAATACAGATTCAATTTCCGCCCGCATTTCCATTTTGGGAGGCTATTGGTTCTTAATCCAAACACACAGAGATGCATGATCAAAAAGTTCCTTAGTCGATTGAGCGACTACCTACTACCACCCCTGGTGACCGTGATCCATTTTCTAATGAAAGTGACAGTGGCTACACGCATAACATTTTCTCTGATTAATGATTACCACCTGAAAGGATTAAGCTAAGTTCATCTTTTGTCTTGATGATGTTAAGCTGTTCAGTCGAGAAAGCACCGCCTTGCTAGACAATGGTTCCATCTTTAAACGCTTCGTCCACATCGGTTATCGCTATTGTTAGATTTTTCGGCCATCCGATTTTAGCCATCCACACAGACACAGCTTATGATGGACTCAGAGGACAATTTTTGTACACTCAAAGACACATGTCATGATTGGTCCGGCTGATATACTCCATACTCTTTTCAGGTTTTGAGGATCCAATCATCCCACTTCGTCGCCTCGATTCACGAGGCGGGTGTTATACCATCTTCTTCATCTGCTGGGTAGTTCATACATGAGGGCGACATCAACGATACAGCCCGATAGAAATGTTAATACTCCTCCTAACTGCTGGATACAGATCAGTCAATATCGGGAGGGATGACCTACATCGGACCTATGGGGCTTACATCTCACGGTTCAGGTTGTTAGCCTAGAGGATGATGAAGAACATGGTACCTAAGGGGCTGGTCTAACTTAAGACAAAGAAGACTTTGGTGTTTATACGATGAGAGGCATGTCTATATGCCCGGTTTTGGGGATTAGGTCGCCAAAGAGTACTGCCGGAAGCTTATTTATTACAATGATCATGACACATCTTACGTGGGTCGGGTTACATCCCAACTGCCGATGATGCGCGACACATGGCACGACTCCCAAGCAGAGAGAGAGAGTGAGGAGTCAGATGTCTCGGTGCTCCATTCGACATCCCCGTCTAATACACTTTTCAGCTGGTTGACCATTTTACCAGAGGATCGTAGCACGCACCTCACGTATGGAGCTGACCATGTTTCAAAGATGGATGAGATTCAGGTATCCAACATGTTCCTAGACGCATTTGTTTGAATTTCCGAGACCACCAAGCCACTGAGGTCGCGGATACAGACCCCATCAACGGACAGAGCCGTAGGCTTTTCCATGTGTCTTTGAAGAGATCACCGATTATGATTCACCAGGATTTGGGACGAACCGATGGAGTGACTCTTCCTCGACACTTCACATGGACCCAGATGGACATGATCTAAGATCAGGTCGTTTTCCTTGATACAACACCGCCGCGTGGGCCCCATTCTCGCTTCTTTGACATGTTTCGAGCTTTGCCGATCGGGATTCTGATGTTGTGACATCTTATGATGCCACCATCGCCTGCGACACGTGATCTGCTCACCCCCCATTCCGTCACAATCGTGTCCCATTCCCGCGATTTAGCCCAGGCTTGCAGGCAGATTTATCCCTGGTTTGCTGCCACCGATATACACGACACCGTTTTGATACCGAGGGTACACCACTCAGGATCCAATTCCTCGGGATTAATTATGGTCCGGTTTCGTCAACCGCCGATGATTACTTCGCAGATAATAACAGACATGGTATTTGTATTCGCCAGTCACAAAGATTTTCCTTTAAAAGGGATTGCACCACCAGCCCCTAAAGACATGTATACGATGCCACGATACGGGAGACACGATGACCCACTAGATGGCTAATGTAATCTAATTATGATAGCGAGGACATGAGTGCCACACTTGTTTCATAGCACATAGTTGATAGATTTTAGGCAGAGTGTACTTCCTCCTCCAGACCAGCCTGCAGAGATTAGGATCGGCCTTCCCATCCCACGAGAAGAGCAAATTGATCGACCGGCCTTAGTCATATTTTGGATGGTATTTTGCATGGTCGTATGAGACATGCCGTGCCTTGACCCCATCTATAAGCCATATCACTGGCCTATTTTGCCAGGTCACGCTAGGCCACAAGCGTAATGAGAGTGCGCACCTCGATGGAGTCCGGCAGGTTGCGAAGAATTCGGGCAACCGCGGTCGCTTCTCGTCACACAGCATCCCTGACGGCCGGATGGACGTCGTCCCTTCATCCGAAAAGGATGTCACGCAGAGTTTGTGTTGACTTCTTCAGACGGAATACGCAGATATTCCCAAACATCGACTTGTCTCCACCGCCGATCGATACGCAGCTGACGCATCACAGTGGGCACCCCATGTCGTCCTTCCGCGACGGTTTTCCGCATGAATCGTATCATTCTTGGATGGCTTCTAGAGTGGATGAGAAGACTCCTTCATCACCGAACGGCACTTCACTACCTGGTTATGCCATTTGGCTGAAAATGTGGCACCCCCATCGTGGAGAGTCACATTACCTATTCCATGATATGATGCACAAAAGATGTCGGAGACATGAACATGATTTAATAATGATACGAAACTCCAAGGCAGTAAGGCATCACTTAGCAGCCACAGATTCTTTGAGAGATCGACAATCTTATTTGAGATTGAATCCCAAGAAGCTGCACCCTAGTAACCGTGAATTGCCAGTCACATTGTTAGCGAGTTACCCAAGATGGTGTCGGATCCTAAAAGCACCAAGGCCATACTTTCTTCTGGACATGTAGTTAGCTCTAGGACTGAGAAATATGACTGAGTTTCAGCATCACAAATACATCGCCAAGCTTCATTGCTAGAGGACTAATGACACATAAGAGCCTATCTTCGCCTTCTCGAGAAGTTGAACCAAACACTGCTTCCTGAAAACGATGATCACAATGCTTTTCAGGAAGATTACGAGTGTTTACTTTCTCCTCAGCTTAGTGCCTCACACCTGGCTAAATTCCTCTGCCATATTTGTCGGCTTTCAAACATAGCTTTGGGATGCATAAAGAAGTTTCAAATGATGATTCGGGGGAAAGGAGCAGCCATTTATTATCTAAGTAAGAGGATGCCGGAATGAAGCAAATATCTTATGATTGAGTCTGCTTAGCTGCTGGTTTGGGCCACTTACATTCTAGGTACTACAGACAGAGTATTCTGATACTTTTTTAATCTCACGTATTGGATCCATTGAGACACGTTGTTCTAATTCCACCCGGCTCGGGACCGGCAGTGGCTCGCGAGGTGGTCGTGGTTCTATCGACATCATCTCGCAGTTCGACATCTCAGCACGTATCAAACGCAAGCGGTGCACGTTGCGCATCACGCGTTTTCTTTACTTCAGCATCCACTTGATGCGACCCGCGGCGAAGACGTCGACGACTGCGCGAGCACGGCGGACTCGCCAACCGCGCCAGCGCGCGGCCGGCCACCACCGCGCGGCGACCGCTATCTCGCATCGAATCACTAGCATCGTCGATCATCGACCATGACTTGCAACATAGTTATATGGAGGCAGCCTGGATTACTCAGCACCCAGACAGACCTAAGCAATGGATTCGTGGTGATTGCATGGGGCCTGGGAGATCCACTGGGGACTCCACTTAGTTATACGTACACCTAAGATATCCGAGGACTCGAGATGAGAAGCCTGTATTCCACCATAAAGATTTACTTAGACTTCACCAAGGCTTCATTTGACTTATTAAGACATGTATCTGCTTTCAGAGAATCAGCCATTTGACATTAGCCAATTCCTAGTTTCATGGGAGCCGAGATTCTCATGTGAGTGACCCAGGCGACTATTGATGATTGAGACCAGTTCGCACTCAGCCATCGTTGTTTGATTGAGATATTGAGAATCGTAGATGAGCTAAATATGAGACACATGATATTTATCGTCAATATGTGATGCTACCTTGAACAAATGCACACCAAGGATGTGAGAGCACGAGACAACTGAGGCCAATTGTTATTTAAAAGGGATGTCTTTATGTGAGATCGCCCATGGTTCAAGATATTATGTTCCGACCGCTCGTTAAATCGAAAATGAGAGACTCATGCGCAGCCTCAGGCTCCGTACATGGAGGGGCCACATTTCAGTCACATATCAAGACCATGAGGGACCGTTATTAAGCTGACTATAGAGACAGACATACAAGCAGGCGCAGATGTTCAAGTGTCAAATGCACGAGATTCTGATACACGTACACCTTTGAGTTGCATGCACTCACATCCCCTCAATGCTCAGCATGGGGGTATTGATATTATCGTGGGAAGATCCACCAAGCTCCCCAAATGACATGTGAGGCACATCTCTGGGTGGCTGATTATTTCACTGCTCGGGTGAGCCTTACTTCATGCTGGATTAACAGCCGCGCAGTGGCTAAATTCATCAGATCGCATTACTATCTATCGACATAGTCCTCATGAGTTGATCCCGATAGAGGAGCCTATCTTCAGAGGCGGTGACACACCGTCCAAGAACATGGTATTCAAAGATCATCTATCATCTGCATACATGTGTGCCACAAAAACAAATGGGCAAATGAGGTCAGAAATACAAATATCAAGAGGATTTGAGAAAAGATGTGGCTGACATCTCTCTAGGGATTAACGAGAAGCCCTTTCGCATTAGTGGGCTTCATCGCACATCTTCATTTCTAACGGTCTACACACTCATTCTCAGTATACTAAGGTGCAAATACGTCGTCAAATTGACAGATCTAATAGTAGCATTAGAGTTCGTGACATCTGAGACCGAGTGGGTTCAGCCCCCACATCATCACAACTCTTTCGATGAGAGGAGATTGAGGGCAGAATATGTTCAAAGTCTATTAGAGGAAAATGACTCGTGGCATTTAGAAAGGTCGTGCCTAGAAGTTTCAAAAGGCTAATTTAGTCTTCAAGGTCCTCGGGGATTGGATCAATGACCCTAGAGGTAAGCTTAGAATCAATTGAGCGGGCTCATGTCATCCAAGATTCGACTCAAGAGGGAGTACCGGGCCGATGCACTTAGACGAAAATCGCCACAGCCACACCGGGATCAGCCCAAGAGGTTTCCTTATCGCCGAGATCATGGATAGAGGATGGGTGGCCATCATTTTTGAGGCATCCATATTCTTATTAAATAATTTGCTACATTGATATTATCCTATTGCTAGCCCTTTGAGCCTCACGCGGGTTTATTATGGCCTATTCTTTCATTTAGCCTTTGCATATTTTTTCTTACCCGGGTCGGGGCCTGCCCCGCAGTGTTTTTGATTGACCGGATCTCTCCGGTTATCATGCTTAATGCGTCATTTCATCGCTTGTTCTTTCACGCTTCATCAGCAGCACCGCGCATCACCGCCATCGCCCGCCTTTGAGTTCAGCTTTCATCATTCACTATGCTTCCACTCTTTTGTATTCCTTTGTACAGATTTACGACATGCCTTTGATCCTTGCTACCAGCCAGATCACAACTCATTCACGATCTTATCTTGCACGGCGCGTCGCCGCGACAGGCGATTTATTACAGCATTTACAGAAGGCAAGGTAGAAGAGGTGGGGTGCAAAGTGTTTGTTTGACACTGCTAATTATTTAGGTTTGAGAGATTTATTGTCCTCCGAGGGCTGGGAGGAAAGCATTGCACGATCTTTCTCCAAAGTGGGATTTCTGCAACACATTGGGCATGAGGCTCAGGGCTGCTTCACACTCAGGTCCCCGGATCACCCGCATCACCACCTGATTCATAAGTGACTTCAGCCACTCGACGCTCTGGGGATCAGCTGTTCGTCATTCGTCACACGTCACATTTGTATCCCAATTTTGCTTCTTCCTTTTCTTTTATCCATTCACGCTCTCTCTCTTTATCACTCCTTCACTTTCTTCTACTTCCTATTGATCATCGTCTTCGCTTGCTTCGACTTGTCCTTCATACACTTCAATTTGTCATTTCACATTGTTCATTCGACAGCAATGAAGTCACCTCACACATGTGATCCTTGATGGACATTGCGCGTACAAGTGGCTTGGCAAGATTTATCGGGTATTCGGGGGCCTTTTGTTTCCCATCATGTCATTCACCTCACCCCCGGCCCACATTACGGTCCGAGTCGTGAAGACCACCTCCTCGAGACCACGAGATCTCGTGCTCGTCACATTTTATATGACGTTCTATCTACCTGATTGAGTACGGATGTTGACGTGTTCGTTCTTGAAGTATCGAAGGTCACATACGAGCGATGCAGAGATACCATTTCGTCCGCGACCAGATATTATAGATGACACAGCAGTAGTTTGATCTGACGCCTGATTAGCTCGACGCCAACATGTCACACCGGCGGGTATTGATCAAATGATACGCCACGTTGGCATTGCTTCAGACGATAATAATCGGTAGCCCATTTCGCTTATAGCTGCAGTATCAAAAGTTTGAGTATGCTCTACATGCACCGGTTTCTTCATACGCCAGAGTGCTTTCATGGGCTCGGGTCGTATTCATGGATATTTGTCAACTCGGCCAGAGGTGCAATATTTGCACATTAACCTCTATATGTTGTTTTCTTGTCGCTTGTTCGCATTAAATTGCCTTCAGACTTATTTCGCAGTTTTTTATCAGGCACCCTGGCATATCGATGTGCACACCAAGATGTCTGCTATTAGCGTTTATGGAATGAAATGGGCTTATTTTTTCACTAATGAGCGATCGCGGATGCTTCGCCTCCGACTTCGATCGCATGTGCGCTATGAGATTTCCGACATGGCGTTGATACCCCCAGACCGTATGTTATCAACCCTCTTCAAATCCCTTGGTCACATTTAGAGATTGTCCTGCCAGGGGCATACCCTTTATTTCTTCGGCCTGTTATTAAGTTCTTGAGCCGCTATCATTCAGGGCACTTTCCGACGTCACTCAAGTATACTTTGTCATCAAGGTCGCATCTCAACCGGTGCCACATCCTGGGTTTTCCCATTATGCTCTAGGCTCTCGCTTTTAGTCATCCCCATTCAGGCTAGTTCATCTAGAGCCTTAGTTTCCTACATCCCCATTTCCAGATCAGCCCCGATCCCACATTCCTAGCATTCTAAGCCCTGATCCCACATTTCCAAGAGATCATCGGGATCATTACTTCCGCATCACTTCAGACTTCACCTCCCAAGATTATCCCCGATCTACCTTTCGGCACTCACCCTGATTTCCTCATTATCTTTTCTCGGTACTGTGCCCTGATCACCCATCTTCACGGTGCACATCAGCCTAGTTTTCTTAAGTCCTTCAATCCGGAGTGACTCTGCCCGGTTATTCTGCATTTTGTAAGGGGACAAAAATTGTCAAGTCATCTTGGCTCTCACCAGAATTCATTTCCTCACCCCTCAGCACGCTCGCACTTCTACACCCACCCATTCACTCCTGTTCATCCACTCATTGAAGAGGGCATATCAGTAGATCCTCTTCACCTCTCGGCCTCCCTCAACACTTCGGCATTTATCCTATGGGTGCTCACACACACCAACCCATCGCTGCCTCACATAACACCATTGTGCCTCTGTTTGGGGTTTGTCTCTCAGCCTCGTGGGCTTGTATGTGGTCCGCTGAGGCGTATGGTTCACTTCTAGAGTAAGTCATCATGGCTTATTTTTTAGTTATTGGCATCGCGTGCTATAGGTACAAAGTGTCCCTCGAGGTTTTAGCCAATCAAAGTTATTAGAGTATGTCAATCAGAGCACTTGGTTTGTTTCGAATCTGATACTCCTTTTATCCCAACCTCAAAGAATTGTTCAACGCTATGGTTGACTCCTCTTATTTGCTAAGGTATAGTTTTATGCTGTATCTCTATAATTTTGTCAACCATTTGACCAATCGGCTCTGACCGGTTCATCAGGCAATACGTATACAACGACCGTTTTGGGTGATGAGAGCACTCCTCCTGTTTCGATCATATCTCCCCATCCGGGACTTGGAATGGTAATCCGTTTTTTTTTGGTCTCCTTTATTCTTCAGAAAACATTATATAGTGTGCACTTTTTCATAATTTTTTCCCTCAACCGGATGGACCTGGTTACACTGCTGGTTCAACCGGGTTAATGAAGGCTCAGGGAGCTGCTTTTTAGATTTTGGATCCAAATCGTATATGGTTTCAAACTAGAGCTCAAGCCTTAATCATGGCAGTATTAGGTCCATTTTGGCCTTGATTAATTTATATGCAGCTCACAATGAGTCCATGTGGATATTTTTGTATGTGTATAAAATGGAATCTTAAGAGATTCGCCTTTGCATGTGGGGAAATAAGGAGGAGTTAGTCAGAAGTTGCTTCCGAGACCATTGGGGCCCTTTCAAAGCTTGAAGGTGGAAACACCAGGCAGGTTCAGATGCTGAGGTGAGAATCAGTATGTAAGGAGAAAGATCATGGAAGATAGATCTGAAGGACATTTTCCTGCTCAAAGACGTCATTTATTCCTATTTTGGATGTTTAGCTTCTGGATTTCTTTTTCTTCCGTTTTCTTGAAGAGGTAAGAAATATAACCTGGCTCCAATTCTCTATTCTTTAACAGACATTCTGACTGGGCCTTGAGTGTTTTCCTCAACCATTTGAGCCGTGAGCCACGTCACGCGAAAGTTTGCTTCAATCAGCTTTCTCAAGTGCAGTTTCAGTTTGTTGACTTTTGGTCGTTCTCACTATCTGAGCTGAGAATCAATAAACGGTTTATTTTTTTTTAGATTCCTGGGACTTTAGAAAGTTTGAGGATGTAATTTTGATATGCCTCTTCAATGTGGTGCATGTGGACTGGCTAAAACCAGATTATTCCAATTGTCAAACAGGCTTTCATGCAGAATGGCGCTTTGGGAGCTGATTTGCTTAAAAGGGGTTCTTCACCAACTTGTTTCAGAGAATCAATCACCGCTATCTTATTCTGACTTTTAGGAAGTAAGCTTTATTAAATTTTGGAGAGCCTTCACGGTATGGACTGGTTGGGAAACCAGATTAGTTGGCCTTTATTAGGTTAGGCTTATAGAATGGCGCTTTTGGGGAGTTGGTTTGTTTCTTGGTTGGTTCTCACTCATCTCGGGAGCTGAGGAATCAATACCGTTTATCTTTTAGATTCCTGCTTCTTTTAGAAAGTGTTTAAAAATTTTGAGAGCTCTTCACGTATGGACTGTTGGGAAACCAGATTAGTTGGTTCATTAGGTTAGGTTTGCAGAATGGCAGTTTGGGGAGTTTGGTTTGTTTTTGTTATTTCCTCACTCATCCAAGATGAGAATCACTAAAGTTTATCTTTTAGATTCCTGACTCTCCTTAGGAAGCTTCGACAAATTTTTGAGAGCTCTCTCTTCTCATTCTAGTATGGACTGGTTGGGAACCAGATTAGTTTGTTCATTAGGTTAGGCTTGGCAAGTGAATGTAGGAAGCTTGGGGAGTTTATTTGTTTATAGTTTCACTCATCCAAGCTGAGAATCACTAGCAATGCCATCTCTTTTTAGATTCCTGACTTTTAGGGAAGCTGACAAATTCTGAGAGCCTCCTCTCACGGTATGGACTGTTGGGAAACCGATTAGTCTGTTCATTAAGTTAGTTTGCGTGAACCGCAGCTTGGTGTTCGTTGGTTTTGCTGGTTCTCACTATCCGTAGCGAGAATTAATCAATGCTTGTCAGGCTAGATTCTCGACTCTTGGTAAAGATGGTTCTGAAATCTTTTGAAATCTTTTTTCATCCGTTTGGACTGTTTGGGAAACCCGAACCAACCGTTCATTAGATCGGGTTTGCTGGGAATATACTTCTTGAGCAGTTTGCTTTGTTTGTGCTGGTTCTCGTCATTCCTGAGTCGGAATTGGTACTGTTTTTCTTGTTGGATTCCTGAATTTCATTTAAAGGTTCTAAAGTTTGAAGTCTTTTCAACCATCTGGACTTGAGTTGGGAAACCCAACCAGTCGTTCATTGACAGGTTTTTCCTGAACTGCAAGGTAATAGGTACTTTGCTTTGTTTAGGCTGGTTTTTGGTCGCTCGGAAGTCGAATTGCACCCGTATTCATTTGATTGAGATTCCTGGAGTTCATGAAGACGTTCTTTGCTTCATAACTTTTCAATCAGCCTGATTTTTTTGAAATCGATTCAACTGCTGTGTAAGACAACTCATACAAAATTCTCTTATTTTAGCATACCACCCCGAATATATTTTAAAGTTTAGTTGCCCCAAGGAACCTGTAGGCACTTCTTAGGTCTCAGTTCAGTTTGTTGAACAAAGTGGGTGAAAGTGAGCAATGGGATTTTGTAAGTATGGTTTAGCCTTGTGATTTTAAAGGGAATGTGTTAAAGTAAGCAAACCACTTACCCCTTTCACCTTTGCTTTTGGTATGGGATCCAATATTTGGTTTTAAATGCATAATGTGTCGATGTATTATTTCGGGTCTACCTATTCCTCAAGTACGCAGGCTGGGTGGATTCTGCATGACAGGCATTGGTATTTCAGTATTCATATGCTGCACATGGAAGTTGATTTTAACATTTGGTGATGCATTTGAGCTCTTTTGATTTAGATCTCCTCTCTTATGCAACACTTGGCTAGGACCACGTGTATGTGCTTTAATGTCGGTAATGAATTTCACATAGATGCTTAGAGCCTGGGTGGCATGCATACTGCTATGTTTGTCACAACCTTGATGCAAAGATATCAGGACCACAAAATAACACCATTTGCTCTTTTGTCGAAAGGTTACATGCCGGATGTCAATTAGTTGGTCTGGATCTAAGTTGTATGTTTAGCCTAGTGAGACTGCCACGTATTCTCCTCGTGGACCCATATTCCCTACACACCTACCATCTATTAGAGACCGGTGTTCCGGCCTGGGAGGCGCTACCTCATGAGCACTTCCTATAGGCAATCCTAGATCCACTCACGGACCCAGTAAACCAGTTTCTTCACAGAGATCGCTTTTTTTTCACATCGAGCTCAGTTGTGTTTTTGTTCTTATTTCGGTTTTCTCCATTTAAAAATAAAATAAAAGTAAATGGCTTAATTCAAAGTAAAACCGTTTCTCCTGGGGGACCGGGATTTTAAAACCTAAAAATCAACCCCACATTTTCTTTTCACATTTTCCATTTAAAAGTTTGAAGTCGCACTGTCCGTGGATCTGTGGGTAGGGTCCACACCCTCGCACATGACCTTATACATCATTTTCCATATTCATGTCAATATATCATGCTATTGTTATCAACATCAACATAAAGCATGTCATTCTATATGCAAGCGCAATGACACACATACAATCAAGGCTTCGCTGTAATTTGGCCTTTGCACATTAGAAATTCATCACATGTCAATATCGCTTAGAACACACATAACGAATATCCAAAACAAGTCACTACTTAGTCAAGCAAGGAAAACTTCTGATCCTGAGGCCAAGCGCATTATATAAATAACAATAACAATAAATAAATATGCTCACAAATGGCCCCAAGACAAGCCATAAACAAGCTACCAAAGTAGCCATCCATAGGCCTCAATCATGCCCTAAATTGGACATGAAAACAGTCCTAAATTGAAATCCTATATAGATCACTTGGCCTTCCTAATCGGGCCCTAAAATTCGACACAAACAAATGACGTCTGCTATGGAAATTGAATAAAATGACCTTTAACTTGAGCTATAGATGTCCAATTTTGGTGTGATTAAAACCTGAACATCAAGTTCACTACACCATAATTTCCATGAGACACAGTCCAAACTCTATGCCCCACGTCATGCAAATCCCAGGACCAGGATTTGCATGGAAGACAAACAGCATGCACCGCGCCAGAGCCTCCGAGAAATGGACCATAACTCAGGTTACAGAAGTCCACTTAAAAGTGATTAAAATGCAACATCAATTTCACACCAGGAAGCTACACTTCATGAAGGAAACTAGTTCAAATTTCTCTATTTTTCCCACCTAAAATCGACAATATGTAGGGTCAAATGTGGCATCATGGCACTCCCAAAAATGGTCTACAACTTGAGTTATAGAGGTCCACTGGGTGATTCAAAACCCACAAGTCACTTTCACAATTGTTATACTTTTATGAAGGACACTTGGTTCAAATTTCACTTTTTCCAATCAAAATCAGCGTCCAAAATCTTGACATTTCATAGTCAAACAGTAAGATTCTAATACCTGGGGTAATTTTGTTAAATACCGTGTGGTTAAACCCAACCAAATGCCTCTCGTGTAAAAACACAACCAAACAACTCCTAAAGCTGAAAATAACCAAAGAATAATCTTCACTTTGAAGTTAGCAATTCAGTGGAAGTCCATGATAATCGTCCGTCCCCAGACTGTTCTGCTGAACCCGTCCCGCGCCAGTACTCACGAATTTCATCAGTAGATGACTCTTCAGCCTCTTGATCTACGCGAGTCTCAACAATTTAACCCACTCCGGATGCCAGGTTCAGCGGTTCTCCGTTCTTCTTCTCGCACATCACCGAAAACTTCCGCTTCCTTAGGTGAATCTCACGCTTCCCTTAGACTCACGACCTTCACATGTCGGGAGACATAGCCCACATCACGATAACGACTCACTCAACCAGCAGCGCCGAAGCAGATCGCGATGCGAAACGCTTAGCTGAGCGACGAGGCGATGGATTCTTGACTGATCGCTGATCTCAAATTTTTCTTTAGAAATCCATTGGGGACAAATGCTGGCTTCTTCCGTCAACAGAGAAACCGACCGCCCATGTGCAACCGTGATCTAGCTCTAACCGTGCAACCAGATCATGGTATTTAAATCCAATTGAAGAAGGTCTGATTTACATCCCGAGATCTATAGAGGTACGTTTTAGGTCATAAGAACTCCATGCCGTTGCGTAAATTTACAGATTTACGCTTAGTGGTGGTATAAAATTCACCAATTCGCATTTTCAAAGGTCAACGGTGCAATTAATAGTTACTTAAGAATCTAATCTTTGAAGATCCCATCTCTTCCTTTCCAATACTTACAACTATTCTTAGGACTTAAATCGCTTCATTCCCACAGGATAGGGCAACATGTGCCTCTCCAACATTGAATCGTAGTACCTCGCCGCAATTCATTAAATGTTCATTCTTCGACAGAATCTGCTAACACGGGATTAAGATCATTCTACTTAATTGAGATGAAACCTCTAAGTGTGAAAGATGATGAATCAGTAATTAGTCCTATAGAGGTAGGAACAACAATTGTGAACAATCAAAATTACACTTAGAGTATATTAGTTCATTAAATATCATTGCAAAATACCCCCAAAGGACCGCTTTCTTTTCGCTCTCGCTTGTCCATCTACAAGTCACCAAAGGGATCCCAAAGATCGAGCAAGGCACAGCTTCTTCGGCATCATCTATCGATATCCCGTAACGTACCACAGTGAGCAATACCACCAGATTAACCAATGTTCATACCACAACATCGCAAATAACACAAATTATACCAAAAACATCAAATCTCTCTTCCCATGTAGCTTAGCTTTCAAATCGGGATCACAAATCACAATGACTAGTTAATCAAACATAAGTCTGGCTGAAATTCTCAATAAAAATGAAATCAAATAAATTTTGTAATTTCCTTATTCAATTAGTACTCTGCACATTATTAACCTGAAAACCAGACAACCATTAATCCCAGCTTTCATGATTGGTCGATCAATCACTCCCACTATAATATAAAAATAAAAAGAAAGAAAAACAAAAAAATGTAATTGAAAGAATCCATATATATGAGACCTTTGTCCTTCCTCTTAATGTTCAGTGGTTCACTATGAAAGTTCATTTTATCAGACTTCAATTTTTTTCTATACATTATAGGTCATTGAATGTTGGGCCTAAATTCAAGGCTAAATTTATGGAATTCCATGCAAGCCCAGTTGATGTTTTTGTTGTGACAATGTTTGGTTCATGTCAAGCACATTTCATTCTCAATTTCCTATGCGGGGTCTTCAGGCTTTGTCATTTGTTCACCTTTTTCCTTTTTGTAAAGTTTTTCGCGATAGAAAATTCTAATGTCACGATATAACAACAATCTCTTTGTTTGCCTTTTTGGTTGTAGTATTGTCACAACATATCTGTTTAGCATTCGTTTTAAGTTATTGTCGCGACAAAGTTTGGAAATGTCGAGACATAAGATTATTGAGTCCACCAAATAATTGTCGTGATAAAGGTTTCCATGTCGCGACAAAATTTTCTTGCCTTACACTGTTATTCCCAGAATAATTTGTTGCGACATAAGCATTCTTGTCACGACATAGTTCAACTTACTTTCATGTTGCATTGTCAGACAAAATTTTGTTGTCAAGTGTGACATAATTTTCATTCTTGCAAGTTAGCCTCTTTAATCGATAAGCCTAATGGCGAGATTTTGTCAAATGTCATGACATATTTCATGCCTTGAACGTTTATATTCTCTCTAAATGTTTGTTACAAAATAACAAAATCTTGCCGTGCCAATTTGTACGACGCCCTTCTTGATTCACAAATTTTTGTCACGACTGAATTTGCTTGTGTCATGACATAATTTCTTCCTTTCACCATTCTTTATGCCACGACAATCAATTTCTATGTCGTGATACTGTTTCAGTGTGTCTTCATTGATTTCCCTCTTCCTTTGTCGCGACATAGTTTTAAACGTCGTGATAAAGTTTTTCTTCCATTTGCTCTATTCTTTGTCGCAACAGATCTATCACGTGTTTCGACATTTTTCTTGCCTTCCATCTTCATTTAGTTGAAATATTCATTTCCATGTCGCGACAAAATTTAAGTGCTTCTTTAGGAGCTCTTCTCATACAATGTCGTGTCAAAGTAATCAATTGTCGCGACAATACTTCTACCTTTAGACATCCATTGTGTTATGACTTTTATTTCTGTGTTGTGACATTTTTCTTGTATTTCTTCTCATTTTATGTCGCGATAGAGTTGTGAAAGGTCGCGACAATCTTCTGACTGTCATCTTGCATTCTTCTTTGTCTTTGTTGCGACATAGTTCTTCTTGTTGCGACAAACTTCTGCAAGTTGCCTTGGGGTTTTGTCGCGACATAACTGCATTTTCCTACCTTAGCCATTTTTTTACTGCTTTTTCCAATCTTTTTGCTTCTTTTGCATTAAAACCCTGCAAAACATAAAATTGGGTGAAGATTCCATAATTTATCATTAAATTGTACCTTAAACCTTCAATTATGTATGAAAAATGAACTTAAAAAATGGATTAGTTTTGGGACCACGATATCCGGACTTATAACTAATTTTATAACTTGTAATAGACACCCTGAACACACCCCTGTGTTAGAAAAGGGTGTCAAGAAACTGTAGACTTTTAAACCTCGATTAATTGAGCGCTAAAACATTCCTTAAATATAATCACTATAATTTAACATATATTACATAATACCTTATCATACCTCGCTGTGAAGCATTAAGCTTATCTTACATATTATTTACAAATCCTTTTCATTGTACCCAAAAGTTTATATACATTATACAATTCAGAATAAAACATTAAAAAGAAACACAACGGGTGAGCACCTATTACTGAGATGGCCTTTGATGTTGATGTGGAATGACCTGTTCTCTAGCCGCCTCCTCGGTACCTACACGGATAAACACCCGTGCTAAGCATAAAGCCTAGTGAGGATCTTTAAGCATGGATGACCACTAACCATGATCATCACATTCTAATGCTCCTTGCTCTGACTTGCTATGCATATATATATATATATATATATATATATATATAATCTTAGTAAACTTGTAAATTCTGATAATCCTTGAACTTACCACAATTAGATAATTTAATTTAAGTTACGAGGTCGTTTGTACACAAAACAGGGGAACAGAGGATTTCTCTACAGGTGAAATTTTCGCTATGTAGCGTAATTTCCCTTCCTCCTGGTTAGTCCTGCTTGGTCCTGCTTGGATTTTCTTCATTCTTGGCTTGATGCAATCGAAGATAAATCATACGAACTCGATGTAAATCCAGCTCGACAAATATACCTAGCTTGATATGATATAAAGGTTCCTGAAACCTGCGAAAACTACCCTGAGCAGCCTCGAAATACAATCATTAGTACCAAAGGGACCTACCGTGTCCGGCTTAACTAATATAGTTAGTACACAAGAAATTACTTGAACTTTATCTTAAATAGGGTTGAGAAAATAACACTTTTGAGCCTTAATCACACCCCCAACTTAGACACATTGCTAGTCAGTAGCAATGCGAAGTAATCAGTAGAGGCAAAAACATAGAAGTCAAAGGTTTGTACAAGTAATGCATAGCCTGAGATGAGAATCGCAAAAACCTAAGCTAATAACCATCTCGAAAGAATGAAAACTATACCACGCTGACTGACCAACAAGCTCCCTCCTCGAGGTATGAACCATGCTCTTCTATAAAAAGCTACGAGTTTGTTTGATCAGGTCTCAATCATAAACTACGAAACTGTACGCTCTTCCCCCTTCCCCTCCCCCCCAACTGAGCTAATGCCATAACCTTGTATGTTAACCAACCTAAATAGATAAGGACTTGCCTTATAACCTGCAATTCTTTTTAGCGTTGTGAGGGTGCAATGCGGGAGGTTCGACTTCACGAGTCCATGTAACGGGGATTGATTGCAGGCGACTCGACCCGATGAAGGTTTAGGGCGTCGAGTCATGGGGATGGTCGACCACCAGGCTTTATAGGTTTCGCCGGTTCAGTGGTCGGGCCTCCGGCTACCGACTCGCTAAACTCGCCCCGTCCACATGTGTGCTTCGAACACTAAGTTGGTGGCTCCCAACCAGTTGGATTAGGGCACCAAGCTTTAAAGGCTTTCGCCATATACCCCACGAACCATGCTCGGGTTTCAAGGCAAAGTAATGCGATTCTATTCTTTTCTTTTCTTTTCACTTTTTCTTTTTCTCTTCTTTTATTTTTGAAAACACATTGGCCTTCTATGCATGGGGGGTCCACAACCAATTCAAGGGAGTAAACAACACTAGGAAAGGGTTTTCCTCATAAGAGGGGGGTTTTGTGCTGTTTCTTAGCCTATCATTGAGACCTAACGTGCTCGGTGTGTGGTTAGCTAACGGTGGAAGAAACAGGTTAAATAAGACAAGAATTTGACTAGTCATCCACTCAACTCGGCATAGGACCCTTCTAACTTTGACACCATTAGGAAAGACTTAAGTTCATCAAATTGCAAGGCTAAACATTATGCATTTACAAAAGTTAATTAAAAAAAAAAATTGGGTGCAAAAATAGAAAATGAAAATACTGCTATAAAGATTTTAATATAACCAAAGGCCGCTTCCGCTTATACTAGCTTAACACACACATAGCTAGTTAAAATAAACCACGCCTCATTGAGTCGCGAATTTGGTTCCTGGCTTACTTATAGTAAGTGATCTAATCAACAAAATTTGTATCCTTAGTTCCTCCCATCGGCCGTAGTCAAGCTATCGCAAAGATAGTTCAGGGTCGAACACTGGACGTGGTTTTCATCCTACGAATGATTCGTGATCGCTATTTGAAAATGATGAGGCTTTTTGTTTGATCAGGGGATTCGGGTTCAAATGTAGCGGAGGTTGCTTCGTTGTTCGACCGTCATCGTGAATGGGCTTAAAGTGAAATGTGAAATGGTAACCTTGAAGGTGCTCAGTCACGTAGCCTGATAACACGTGGGCCAGTTGTCCCCGCTGTTTCCTCGCATTGGGTGAAAATGACATATGTTAAAGCCAAAACCCGGGACCTTGTTTAGCTATAAAACCTAACCCTAGAACCACTCCTATTTGAGTCTAACCAAATACTGAGCATTTAAAGTCCCATTCAGTTTAAAACCCTAGCATTCAACCTCATTTCAATGGCTCGTAAATGACATCTAAAGGATATACAAGGTATCTAGCATTACACACTTCAACCCTAAAGCATGCGCATCGAATTCTTCAAAGGAACAACATTAAATGGCATTAAACCCTAGTTTAGAAGATATGGACCCATAAATGCAATACCTGTATCATTTAAAGCAAGAGGACAACCTGCAGCAACCCCAAAACCAAGCTAGTAACCTTCCTCTTCAAGGCTATGAGGCTTAGCCAAGCATCCCTTGAGTTGTCATCCTCAGCTGTGGGTGTTCGCAACCGAGAAAATGAAAGCAGAGAGAGAGAAAGAGAGCAAATGAAACCCTAAATGAAAAGCCGGGAAACTTTTCAAATGAAAAGCCGCTAGGGCTTACAAAATAAAGGGCTTATATACCCAAACTAAAGTGTGAAAATACAAAACACCCTAAAATATGAAATTACATAAGGGCCAAATGGTAATACACCAAAACGTAATGCTGGGGTCAAAATACCAAAATCACAGGCAAGAATTTCTCTAGGCAGCCTCATGAAGATAGCTAGTACTCTTTGATTTACGTCTCTGAAATGAAATTTCGTCAGCCTACGAAATTTCACAAAGATAGCGAATCGGGAAATTTCACATCAACAAGTGAATTTCGTTAGCAAATAAATTCTCGCTAGCCTAATAAAATTTTGTGAGATAGGCAATTGAGAAATTTGGTTAGGCACAAGAATTCGCTAGGGTTAATAAATTTCAGCCTAGCGAAATTTCTCACCTCAAGAGATCATAAATTTGCGCCTATGATTGTGAAAATTTTCGCAACCCCAAATGTAAATTTGGCCAATCATAGCGAAATTCCCGGATTGCCTCGCCTGCTTTTGCTCACCGCATCCTCTACACTTCTGTATTCATCACTTTGCCTTCACCTTCATCGAATCTCGAGACGATTTTTTCTGTTTGATGACACCAGGACTCTCTGCTCAACACCAATACAGCTGCTTGTTGTCTGGGTTCTCAAAACTCCGCAAAACTATCCAAATAATCTCTAAAACAAATCAAAAACACTAAGTGACATTTTTACAGGACAATTGACTTAATTGATATGATTAGTGCTGAGCATCAAAACCTATCTTGAATAAATGGTCCGTGGTCAAGACTTTTCGCACTAATCACACCCCCAACCACACGTTGCTGGGCCTGAAGAATGCTAAACAAAGTATGTATGCAATATTAAAGTATATGTGGTTCAAAAGTACATGTACGTATAGCATTACCTTTAAAATGAACAATTTACACCCCGTTAAAACCGGCGATGAGAGAGAAAAACCATATATGACTAGTTTTTAATAACATTGATCCCAAATCAACCTGAATTTCCACTTCAAAATCTAATGGTTCCTAATGTAACCAGATTGAGCCAATAAATTGCAAAATTATTCGCCCCCAACCTAGCTACGCTATGCCTGTCGTTGAATAACCTAAATAGGATTAGTTACACACTTATTTCTACCATGTTTGCTATGTAGGGTGCAATGCTAAAAACTCGACTTCACCAAAGTCCGTGTAACGAGGGTCCATCGATGACTCCCAACCAATTAAGGTTTAGGGCATCAAGCCAAAAGGATCAACTGACCACAAACTCTACAAGCTTCACCCCGGACTTTGAATGACTTCGAGAATTAAGCACCTACAACACGCTAAACCCTACCCATTCACCCGTGTAGCGAACACTAAGTCGATGACTCCCAACCAACTAAGGTTTGCAGACTGCTAAAGGCTGCCATATACCCCTCGTAATCGTGTTCTGCTTCAAGGCAAGGCTTCACGACTTTTATTTTTCTTTTTCTTTTTCTACTTTTCTTTTTCTTTTTGCTTTTTCTTTTCTTTTTTTTTTTTTTTTGGGAAGACTACATTGACCTTCATACATGGGTAACACGAACCTATTATGGGATATCAACGCATCTAACCACAGAAAGCTTACGTGAGGTATAATTTCACGCCTTATTGGTACACCAAAAGTAAAGTAGGTGAATTAGCTAGAAGGAAATGTTCAAGGTTTGAAGCATGCCGGAACTTCAATTGACCAAAAATCGGAATTATATGGAATCGCTCCTATCGCTAAGGTAAATACAAGGTGGCTTCAATTTTTTCAATTAAAGGAAATTCAATCGTTCAATTAAAGGCAATTCAATTGTTCAATTGAAGGCAAAAGTAGATACACAAAGTGGAGGCACAAAAGTGATTTGCAAAAGTGTAAGAAAAATGAAGCTGGCCACTGCAGGATCTATATAACCAGTAAATCTGAATTCCAAAAATATGAAAATTACTTTTAACTAGCTTAGCATGGAATGCAAAAACTAATGGATGGGACTGTACCACCTCAAACATGATGGTCGGGAAGAGGCGGCCTGGTTTGTTTGCAGTATTTGCACTGTCAACAAAAGGAAATCAAATACAACTGATGCTACCACAATTCTCAAACAAAAGGAAATGAATTTAAACTAACAATGAGTACCAAGGTCATTTAATCAAGTAGTAGCCACCTTGCAGACATGTGGACTGTAGGGATTCCAGGAGGTCCAAACAGAGAATTTCCTCCCCGATACCACGCGCACAACACATGTATTTCACCTTTGTCCATCGACTTTGATCAATTCTATCATATTGGGACTTCATAGGTCCAATCGAACCATCAGGGGTATGCCCGTTTAACAATGAATGGACCCATTCATCGCGACTTGAGCTTCGTCGAAATGGGATGGAGCCTGGGAGTCACAAGAGGACTCGTCCCCGCCAAATTCTTCCAAGCATCATTCGTCATGCCATTTTTGATCTTTCCTTTGCAATCTTTTGAATTCAAAATAGGCATCATTTCGTATTTCTTCTAACTCATTGAGATCAAGGGAACGCCCTACTGCATCCATGTTCGCTTCTCGACGCTCTCACCATGCCTTTGTATTCGACTTCCACAGAAGGCGACATGCCTTACCATAGACCAACCGATAAGGACATTCCCAGATTGTCTTGAAAGTCGCTCAGAGGGGCCCACAAATGAATCGCGCTGATACACCAGCTTCTTTCGTTATCGCTTACCACCTTCATTAAAATGGTCTTCGATTTCCCGTTAGCAAAGTTCTACTTGACCACTTGTTTGAGGATGGTAAGGGGTGGCTACTCTATGTTTCACACCGTACTTAGCCATGAGATTTTCAAAAGGTTTATTACAGAAATGCAAACCTCCATCGCTAATAATGGCTTTTAGGACCCCAAACTTAGAAAAGATGTTTTCTTTCAAGAATTTAAGCACCACCCTGTGGTCATTAGTTTTGCAGGGGATTGCCTCAACCCATTTGCACACATAGTCCACCCCCACCAATATGTACGTGTGACCATAGGATGTGGGGAATGGTCCCATGAAATCGATGTCCCAAACATCGAAAAGCTCGACTATTAAAATTGGGTTCAAGGGAATCATGTGACGGCGAGACAATTTCCCGAGTCTTTGGCATCTATCACATACGCGGCACATTTGGTGCGCTTCCTTAAATAAGGAAGGCCAAGAGGAAACCGTGATCGGGCAAAGACTTTCATTGTCGGCTCTTCCGGGTTAAATGACCACCACAGACTCCTGCGGCGTTGACTCAGAATTCCCTGCTGTTCCTCCTCAGGCACACACTTCCTGATTATTTGATCTGCACAGTATTTGAATAAGAAGGGCTCTTCCCAATAGTAGGAATGAATCTTCGTAAAGAAATACTTTCTATCCTGTTCTTTCCACTCTGATGGGATTTCTCAGGTTAGGAATTGGCAATGAGCATACCAGGAGCTTTTTCCAAATGCATTAGGGATTCTTCAGTGGACCATCATTGATGGGTAGGCTATGAGTGTCATGAGTTTCGTTAACCTTGAAAGATGATCTCGCTACTACATTCTACCTCTTCTTGTCTTTTAATTTGCAAGTTAAACTCCCGAAGTAAAGAACCGCATTCTGATGAGTCTTGCTTTCTCGCATTTTGCTTGGTCGAGATATTTCAAAGCTTTAATGGTCCGCAAAAACGACTATATCGCACTGGGAACTCAAGTATGCTCGAAATTTGTCTAAAGCATACACCACGCCAACAATTCCTTCTCTGTAGTAGTATAATTTCCTTGTGCTTCATTCAAGGTTTTTCTCAAGACAATAGACTACATGAGGTTTCCCATCTTCTTTTGCCTTAGGTATCGTCCGATGGCAGATCACCAGATCACATCACTTCAAAAGGCAACTGCCAGTTAGGTGCTCGTACTATTGGGGCAGTAGTCAAATGGGATTTTAGCTCTTCAAAGCTCTCCTGGCATTCCTTCTCCCAAACAAATTTGCAGATCTTTCAGAGCTGCATGTGGGCTCGGGCAATCTTCGAGAAGTCTAATGAATCTCTATGTAAGCCTCGCATACCCAAGGAATTGCCTAATTGTTTTACATTCGTTGGGGATCATAGCTTGGAAATAAGTTCACCCGCTTATCAATTTATTCCCTCGCTGAATAATGTGCCCCAGCGATACCTTGGTTAACCATAAATGGCATTCTCCCGCCATGAATGTGTCTTTCTATGCACTCAAGCAGATGGCCTGATTAGTCAAACATTCTTCAAAAATTGCTCCATATACAAGCAAGGATATCATCCAGATACTTCCATGATGCGCTCCACCATCGCTTAAATGATATTTAAGCACAAGATTCAAAAGTGGCTTTCTGGCATTACAAAGGCCAAAAGGCATTCTCCTATAAGCATACGTGCCAAATGGACAAGTAAAGGTAGCCTTTTCCTGATCCTCTGGTGCAATCTCTATTTGAAAATACCCTGAATAGCCATCCAAAAAGCAATAGAATGGGTGTTCGTAAACCTCTCCGTGAGCCGATCGAAGGGAATGACAACGGAAGTGGTCTTTCTTGCTTCACCCCATCGAGCCTCCCATAATCTATGCATACTTCCAACCTAGGAGTCGGCAGATAATTCTTCACCTCATTTTTCTCACGTTGTCACTCCCGACTTCTTAGGCACCACTCGAGTTGGCCTACCCAAGTGCTATCGAAATGGGGTAATGATAACGGCCAGAGCAATTTCAGACCTCACGTTAACTACTTCTCGCAGTGGGGTTCAATCCTCCGCGTGGTCAGCCAACGTTCTTGTGACTCATTTTCTAGGCAATGTGATGGGTGTAGATTGTTGGCTTATAGTTTTAAATCAGGAAATTTTCCACCCTAATGTTACAGTTCTTTGAGAAGGTGCGCAGGGTTATGCTCTTATGCAAGAGTCACAGCCGATGAAATCACACCGATATCGCTATTTTCTTCCGCAAATGCATACTTCCAACTCAACCGGAGGCCTGAGCTCTAACTGTTGAGGTTCCCTTGGTTCGTCACCAGTTAATAGAGGTAGGATTTCTATTTTTCTCCTCCAGCACTTCGCATTCAAGCTCTCATGCATTGAGATTCCTGCGTTACCTTCAGTGGCACTAAGATAACTTCCGGGTTAACAGATTCAGAACTCCTGGCCGCGCATTAGCCTGCCCTTCAAGAATTGCATCTATCATACGCACTTCTTCGTAGTCATCTTCCTCCCGAGTGCATATGCTGCTTTACCAAATGAAAGATATCAGTTCTAAGGTCATATTCCCAAATGTGAGTTGTATAAACCCATTCCTGCAGCTTTATTATGGCATCTCGGTCGTTAAGAATGGCCCCCAATATGATGAGCACATGATTGGTCTCACTGCCACCGCCCCGTGTCTAAGACAACAAAGTCCACCGGTAGTAGAATCTCGTCTACTTATTAACACGTCCTCAATGGTCCCTTTGGTATTTTAATACCACGGCAATGATACAGGATTGACGGGGTTTAAGTTCACCCAAACCAAGTTGCCAGACATGGAATACTGAAGAGGTTCACTTAGCTCAAGTCTAATGAAGGCTTTCTCCACACTAATGCCTCCAATATTAACTGAGATTGTAGAACATCTCGGGTCTTTATTTTTCACTTGAGTCTTCACTGAATGATGGCCACTGGGCTTCCCGCGAAAGGCCTCTTTTTTTGCTTACATTAAAAACTCTCTTTTTCACCGTGCATAAGTCCTTCAAAACTTCACGTAGGTGGGGACTTTGTTGATCTATGTCGAGGAGAGGAATGTTACCTTTACTTGCCGAAAACCTCTAGCATTTCGCTTGGTTAACTGAATTTTTCTTTTTCTAAGAGCTGCGGGAATGGAGTGGTACACCGTTTTCACCTCTTTCTCTATTTACCGACCGTTCTTCTTGTGGGCGGGTCACATCAGGGGGCTGATTTGCTGAGCTGACCGTTGGTCTCGCCTTAAATACCTCTGCAGTCACCACGCTTGACTTCATCACTTTACGCGCATCGTTAGTCAACCTATTTCATGCATTCCCTTATGTAATCGTGGATGAATCTTCCCTTTTTCTCGAATCCCGCAGCCGTGGTTGACAAACTTGAGATCTCGTGAGTATATTGTCCACTTCCCGCTGAGTGAGCTTTTGACCGCTTCCAATTTTCTCGACATTTGAACATTCAAGACCTTTTTGTTCTTCTACAAACATGCTACTTACTTTATTTCTAAGTTCGTGGATCGCTCTCGTCAATGCGTGATAGCTATGCGGAGGCGGCCGTTGTTGTGTTGAAGTGGAGCCAACCGCCAGGTTCTCGAGAGGATACATATGCAGGGGTTTTGGCTTCCATGACAAAGTTCGATGATTTCTCCACCAGGTTGTAAGTAAGCGCGCACAGAGCCACGTGGCTTGCTGATCTGTAATGTGGGCATGCTCTCGACAAAGGTTCTAGGTGACTATTCGACCGACAATCGCTAAGAAGATCAGCATAACTCATTTGTCGCTTGCATTTCAGCGCCGATTCGCTTCCACCCCAATCTTCGAGCAAAGTGGTCGCTTTACTTTCATCTATGTCTTCCGAAGTGCACACGCCCCTCGCGGTTCTGTCTAATCTTTCTAGCTCCTCGATCTCAGTTCATCCCATGCCTTAGAGGTTTCGCCATATAGTTCAAAAGTCCATGGCCTATCCTCGGTTTTTGCTTAAAAAGTCTCCCCACACACGGCTTCCACACTGTTTCTACGATTTATATCATCATAAAATGGTTCATCATTTATCAAAAACCACGTGGTGTGGGCATGCATTGACGGTTTCTGCTGAATCGCCCCAACACCGGTAGAACTTCGTCATAGGCCAAGTAAGTGTAGACTGCCTTTCAACCGGGCTGGGTCTTGTGGCACTGGAAGAATTTCTTCAAAATTCACGGAAGATCGGCCCACTTAATCGCCCTGGGCTCAATGAATCGAAGCCAAATTGGGCCTTTATCTTTCAATGTCAGGGAATGCTTTCACTGAGAAAATCCATGTCGGGTTATACCTTCCTTAAAGTAGTGCATACCTCCTCAAATCCCGTATGAATATGGGTTTTCACTCTCCATACCATGAAATGTGGGGAGAGGGCACCAACATGGTCTCACTACCACATCCCCTCTGGAGGTAATGATGCGTGAAGGAGCACTAACTCTGTGGAGGTGCATGGTCCTCATCGACCAGATACGTATTGGATTTACTCGCAGCCTGGCCGACTTTGCTGTTCTTCGTAGAGGTTCCATTTCACCGGTACACCGATTTCTCAATAAATCCCTGTTCAAGTGGTGTACCATTCCGCGCACCCACCCGGGCGTTCTTATCCCAATGGTGCATAAACACCTGTTACACAAAATTAGACACAACAAAGAACACAAGCAAACTTGCCAAAAGGGTTAGTGTTAGCTAAAATATCAAAAATCAACTGAAAGAAACAAAAACAGTGCAGTAACTGCCTAGTGGTGAAAACCTGCAGTTATTGCAAATGCAATTCAAAAAGGGTCTAAAAGGTCACCTACACTTGTAATGTGGATTACAAGTACACATCGACTCATCATACGTAGTTTGACACCATCCCCGGCAACGACGCCATTTGGTTCATGCCAAGGTAGGGTGATTCAGAATCAACAAAATTTGTATCCTTAGTTCCTTCTCTTGCATCGCCGAGTCGCTTACCGCAGCATGCTTACCAGTGGTCGAACACTGTGACGGGTTGATCCTTACGAAAGATTCACAGATCGCCGCGTTTCTGAAAAATGGTGAGGCTTTTGTTCGGGATTTGTGATTTGGTTCAAAATGCTGGAGGTTGTTTGTTCACCGGCCGGATCGTAATGGCTTAAAGTGAAATGTGAAATGGCAACCGGGCGTTCGTCACTACCGATAACACGGGCTACAAAGTTGTCCCTGGTTGTTTCCTCGCATTAGAAAATGACATATAGTCAAAGCCAAACCGGATCTTGTTTAGCTATAAAACCTAACCCCAGAACCAATTCTATTTGAGTCTAACCAAATACCGAGAGCATTTAAAGTCCCATTCATTTAAAACCTCAGCATTCAACCTCATTTCAATGGCTCAGAATATCTAAAGGATACTGCATCTAGCATTAAGTATGCACGAACCCTAAAGCATGGCAAGTATTAATTAAAGGAACAACATTAAATGGCATTAAACCCTAGTTTAGAAGATACGGACCCATAAATGCAATATCAGACATTTAAAGCAAGAGGACAACCTGCCAACTCCAAACTAAGTTAGTAAACTTCCTTCTCATATTATGGAGGCTTAGCTAAGCATCCCTTGAGTTGTCATCCTCAAAGGGGTGTTTGGCAGCCGAAACAAAGAAAGAGAGAGAGAGAAGAGAGCAAATGAAACCTAAATGAGTCATGAAACTTTTATAAAATGAAAAGTTGCTTAGGGTTACAAAAATAAAGGGTATTATATACCCAAACTAAAAGTGTGAAAATACAAAAACACCTAAAATATGAAATTACATAAGGGCCAAAATGGTAATACACCAAAACGTGGTCGTTTGGGGTCAAAAATACCAAAATCACAGGGGCAAAGTACTTCGCTAGGGCAGAAATTTTGCTAGCATAGCTTGGGTAATTCTCGCTTAGCCTAGCCGAATTTCACAATTCTAGAGAGTCCTACAAAGATAGCAAAATTGGGAAATTTCGCTTATCAACAAAGGAATTCGCTTAGCTAGCGTAAATTTCGCTAGGCCTATCTAAAATTCCCAATTCTCGCTTAGGATTAAGTGAATTTTCAATGACATGGAATTTTCAGTAATCCTAAATGGAATTTCTCGCAATCAGTAGCTTAAATTCCCCGATCGCTCCCGCTTCCGCTTTGCTCCACCGATCCTCTCTACACTTTATTCATCACTTTGCCTTCAATTCTTCACTGAATCTTGATATTTCATCGCCTCGGCTCGGTGAAATCATCGAGGATTCTCGCGTTCAACACCAATAAGAAGACAAGCTTGCTGTTTGAAGTTCTCCAAAACCTGCAAAACTATCCAAAATAATCTCGAAAACAAATCAAAAACACTAAGTGGACATGCACATGACAATTGACTTAATTGATATGATTAGTGCGCAAAAAGCACTCAAAACCTATCTTGAATAGGGTCCAAAATAGCACTTTTCGGGCACTAATCACTAATACATACTAACAGATAGTCCCATACAAGACAAGTAGGCAGTTGATAAAACTAAAACAACACAAGTATAAACAAAACACAACATAAGCCTATAAATGTTACCCGACGCTAACTCTCCCCGACAACCATCAGATTACCATGTCCTCACCGGTAGGATCAGAAAGCTAGAGGCAGCGCACCACTTCACCGTGCAGTGGTGAAGCCGCAGATCAGAAGCTGGTCAAGGTGGCAACGAGCACATCTAAAGAAGCATTGTCGACATGTGCCAGAATGCCCATGTGAGTGGTGGGTCAGATAGGCTCAGATCAATAACTAGTGAGAGACCAAGGTGGCTTTGTATCTCAAGAAGAATAGCTTTGATTCTGCAGGCGAGACCTCTGGCCATCCGCTTGGCCAATGCTGTCTACAGGCCGCTTAAAGATGCGTATGGCAAGCTTAAAGTGCGGACGACATCCATAACAGCTAAGAAATCTCTAGAAGTGACAGGATGTTCCCTGGGTCACACGTGGACGTAAGGAATGGGCCCATAGCCCCACGAGGAGTCAGGCAAAGAGGAGGCTGGAACTCGAGGGAATACTGAATCCGGATTCGAGAAAGGTCGCCACCCCAGAAGGGTGTCCTCCGCATAATCATCCACTACATCCTCCTACTGGTGTAAAAGAAAAGAGAGTGGCATAGATAGGGTCCGCTCAAGGGATACAATAGTAGGGAAACTCTGCCCACGCTCACGTGATTCTCCCGGAACCTGGGCGCGCTTCAAGACATGGTATAACAACCTTGACATCAAAAGGGACAGTCTTCGCCCGAAACAAAGCCTCTGCGATGGACCTTTTCTTCAAAGTGAAGTAAGAAGGTCATGATAAGCTCTGCCGGATTGAACCAAACCTCGTGATAACCGACATGGCGCTCTAGAATAATCTTCAAGGCCGCAAATACGCCAAGCGGTCGCATCAATCGGGAAGTACGTCTATGAGGAGAATACGCGGGGAGGAAGCCGCTCCAACAAGTATAGACTCGGTCGTTAGATCGAGAGAGAGAGGAGCTGCAATCATCTCTCTAGGTGAGGCGAAAGCACGCGCCGATAATCATGAGTTGGCCTAACTACTAGTAAATAAAGTAGTTGATATCTGCACATAGCATCTATGCTGAAATGAAGCTGCATCTGATTAGACACAAACTCAAGAACCACTCGGGGATAGAAAAATTGCCTCGGAGTCATAAATGGCAGCAGTGAATACCTGTGGACCAACTGCATAGAATCTTAAAACCATGGGTCCGCTTCCAATGCTGGTATATCATAGTAGGACTCTCCGTGAAAGTCCTTGGCATGACAATCCACGTCCCGGCATCGGGTCACGCGTGAACAGTGGACGCCTAATCCGGCTAAAAAGGAGAACTGGCACATGACGCGGCAGACTCGGGGCGCCTAGAGTCTCGAAGGCTCGACCTGTGAACGTGAAGACTCCCGCCGATGTCCAGCCCGCTTGAAAGTGTGCCCCTTGGAGGCCGTGGATGCACAGAGAGGGGGCGCGAGGTCCCACCCGGCATCAGACGTTGATGGGGTCAAAGACTCGAGGCTCCTGGGATATCAAGAAGTTGAACTCGTGACCGCGTCAGCAGGAGACAATCGGGGAGGTTCCCAAGACCCTCGAGTCGAGAATGGCCCACGGAAGCCCCGAAGCACCCGCGCCCATCTCCGCATTGGTACGTCCGAACCCAGCCCGAATCGATGTCCACCGCGTGTGCGAATCATGGCTGGAGGCTCGGGTGTGCGACAGGGGAAGGGTGGACGTGCGGTAGGGGAGAGGCCAATAATCGGAGAGAGCCGAAATGGGGAGGGCGTGCGGGTACGGCTCCTGCGTGCGCGGCAAGTCTAAAAGAGAATGAGGGAGGGGGTCCTTTTTATGTTGCTTGTGGGCAACTTAAGGGACCCCAAGCAGCCAGTGACGAAAATTCGCCACCGGGGCAAAAATTTCGCATCGTAGTGAATTTTCTGCTACGCAGCATCTTCTCTCCCGCAAAAAAAAAAAAAAAAAAAAAAAAAATGATTAGCCAGAGTTAAAAAAAACGACATTAATTAGAAACTAAGATATAAATAATACTAAAAATAAAATAAGAAAATAAAAATAAATTAAATTAAAATCGACCAAAAGAAAACAAAAATTGAGTCACAGCTTGGTCCTGGCTCAAATTCTACCATGGAGGATCAAGGAGTGATTCGCCGGGCGGTAGGGCATCCGAATCAACAAAATTTGTTTCCTATTTTTCCTCCCATCGTCGTAGTCAAGCTACCGCAGTGATAGCCGGTCTAGGGTCAACATGGGACGGGTTTTCATCCCACAAATGATTCGCATCATGATTCAAATGTTGAGGCTTATTTGATTTTTGGATTTACTAAAAGCATGAGTGTTGTTATTACTTAGGATAACTCAAAACAGCTTTTTAAAATAAGGTGGAAAGGAGAATCTGAAGGCTCGGGTCACTAGCTTCTGATAAAATGAGGTTGTAACGGTGTCCTCAAGTTATTTCTCGCATTGGGTAAGCAAATGACATATAGTCACAAACCTATCTATGTTCAACTTTAAAAACCAACCCTTAAAAACATTCCTACTTGAACTTAAGCATTTACTGAGCATTCAATGTTCCAACAATAGAAAACATAGCATTTACCTAATTTCAGTGGCTCGTAAATGACATCTAAAGAATGTCAGTGTATCTACCATTAAGAATACATTGAACCCTAAAGCATGACAAGTATTGACCAAAAGAAACACATTAAATAGCATTAAACCCTAGTTTGAAAGTTTGAAACACATAAATGCAAAGACTCGCCCATTTAAAGCAGAGGAACACTCATTGACCCCATTAACCAACCTAGCAACCCTCCTCCTCTTCAAGGTTTTGAGGCTTAGCCAAACATCCCTTGAGTTGTCATCCCCAAAGGGTGTGTTCGGGAAGCCGAAAATGAGAGAAATAGGAGAGAGAAGAGAGAAAACTGTAACCTAAAATGAAAAGATGCGTGCATTCACAAAGGAATGAATGTTAGTTTGCTATTACTGTTGGTAAGGTGGCTTATATAGCCATACAAGAGATGTGAAATACCAAAATACCAAAAATATATGATTACATTGGGGACAAATGGGAATTATACAAAACGGGTTGTTTGGATCAAAAATGAGAGGGGAAAATAATTTCATGATTGATATATGTACTTTCGCTTATGATAGCGAATTTCGCTATCATGAGCGAAATGCATAGCTTAAAATTTGAATTTTCTATGGTACGTAATCCTCTATCATAGCGAAAATATGGCCATAGCGAAATTTCACTAGGATTGCAAAATTTTCTGTATGGTTGCGAAAGTTTCGCGAATCTCTGCGAATTTTCGCATGCCATAGCTTAAAACTCAACTCCGTGATTGCTTCCGCATCAATTCAAATTCTCCATTTCTTCGCACCCACTTGACATTTTCTTCATCTCTACAAGGATGAAATCCGCGAATTCATACGAACTTGGCATAAATCAGCACCAATGGCTGCTTGAAATGATGGCTGAGGTTCCCAAACCTCAGAAACTACCAAAAACAACCTCTAAAAACAAAAATCGCAGTACTAAACGGACCGCACATGTCAATTCCACGACCATATGATAGTACGCAAAAAGCACTCACAACCTATCTTAAATATGACTCAAAATATCACTTTTTGGATACTAATCACACCCCCAACCGACACGTTGCTAGTCCCTTAGCAATGCTAAAAACAATCAAGGGTATGCATGTGCTAAGAAAAGTGTATGCTGCCCAAAAGTGTAAAGCAAGTAAGGCCTCTACCTTCAGTATGAACAATTAGAATTTCGCACAAAACTGATCATGGAGCACAAATGCCATATAGGAACAAGTTTCGTGGCAAAGATCAATTCCAAGGAAGTCAACGGAACTTCCACCAAAATCTATGTTCTTAAGGTAACTGGGCTTGAACCAATAAGTTGCAAAGCTATTCCTCCCCAAACCAAGCTACTACTGGCCTTAAACTGCGACCAACCTAAATAGAATGGTTAATTTTTATTTCACTTCGACAATGTAGTGCAATGCTAAAAACTCTACTTCACCAAAGTCCGTGTAACGGGGGTCCACCGATGACTCCCAACCAATTAAGGCTTAGGGCATCAAGTCATAAGGATCTTTCGACCACAAATTCTTCAGGCTTCACCCCGGACTTCGAATGACTTCGAGAATTAAGCACCTACGACACGCTAAACTCTACCCATCCACCCGTGTAATGAACAATAAGTCGATGACTCCCAACCAATTAAGGTTTAGAGCACCGGGCTTTAAAGGCTTTCGCCATATACCCCTCGGACCGTGTTCGGGTTTCAAGGCAAAGTCTCACGGAATTCATATCTCTTTTTCTTCTTTTCTTTTTTCTTTTTGCTTTTTCTTTTCTTTTTCATTTGGAAGACTACATTGGTCTTCATTTGCGGGTAACACAAACCTATTACAGGTAGTCAAAAGATCTAAGGCCGAGTTTTGCAAGGTGAAAAGAGGTATATAACTTCACAACCTACTGAAAAAAAACTGATGTGCAATGTGTGTGATTAGCTAAAGGGGGATGTACAAGGTTGAATACATTGGAACTTCAGTCGACCCAAAAACTTAATCATGCATGGAATTGTTCTAACATTATGGTAGCATAGAGTGCTTCAATTCTTTAACTCAAGACAAGAGTAGAAACACAAAAATATAGACACAAAAAATGATTTACAAAAGTGTAGAAAAAATGTAAATATTGCTATAAAGCTTTTGATATAACCAAAGTGGCTAATACATGCATAAAATAGCTAAACAAAACAAAGCATCACCGCCTACTCATCGGCCAACAAGATCCTATACAACTTAAGGAAAAATGAGAGGCAAATGGATAAAGCTAAAAGACAAAATATGATAGAAGACACTCCCAAATCTAACTTTTCCCCCCAACCAAAGTATGAACATGTCTCCATTGGGTAGGGATCGGAAAGCTAAAGAAGGAGTGCGACCACCTCACTCTCGTGGTGGTGGAGATGCCGGTGGGTCTGAAGCTGATGCAATGGCTGCTAGCATATCCAATGAGGTTGCTACTGTGGACTGATCTCGAGTGGGCTATGCAGGCTAATTCGTGCCACGGTAGGGTGATCCGGAATCAATAAAATTTGTTTCCTATATTCCTCCTACTGGCGTAGTCAAGCTACTGCAGTATAGCGGTCTAGGGTCGAACACGGGAATGGGTTTTCATCCCACGAATGATTCGCATCATGTTTGAAAATGGTGAGACTTTTATTTGGATTTTTGGATTTGCATTAAAAACAGGGGAGTTGGTTGTTCACTGGTTAACTGAAATGGCTTAAATTAAGGTGTGAAATGGTAACCTTGAAGGCTTGGGTCACTAGCTTGATAAAATGGGTTATTAAGATGTCCTTAAGAGCCGATTAGTGGTAAATGACATGCTATAGTCAAGGCCAAACCTGATCTATGTTTAGCCTATAAACCTAATAATAAAAACACTCCTATTTGATTCCAATCAAATACCGAGCATTCAATGTTCCACCAGCCTTGAAACCTAGTATTTAACCTCATTTCTAATGACTCCGCAAATGACATCTAAAGAATGTCGCTGCATCTACCATTAAGAATGCATTGAACCCTAAAGCATGACCCGCATTGTCCAGTGAGCATTAAATAGCATTAAACACTAGTTTGGAAAGTTTTGAACCATAAATGCAGTACCTGTTTCATTTAAAGCATGAGGACAGTGCCAAACCACCACCAACCAAGCTAGTAACCCTCCTCTTCAAGGCTTTGAGGCTTAGCCAAGCATCCCTTGAGTTGTCATCCTCAAGGGGTGTGTTTGGCAGCCAAGAAAACGAGAGAAAGAGGAGAGAGAATAGAGAAAAATGTAACCTAAAACTAACGTTGCGGGAAAGCTTGCATAAAAAAATGAAAGTTAGGGTTACAAAAGTTATAAGGTGGCTTATATAGCCAACCCAATTGTGTGAAATACCAAAAATGCCTAAAATATGAGATTACATTAGGGACAAAATGGTAATTAAACAAACGAGGTCGCTTAAAGGAATCAAAAACATAAAACACATGGGGATGATTTTCAAGAGTGCTGAATTTCGCTATCACAGCTTAAAGGTTTCGCTATGATAGCGAAATTTCGCTATCATAAAGAAATGCAAGGCATAGCTTAAATTCAAATTTTGCTATGCACGCATTGCTTATGATAGATAAATTTCGCCAGCAAAAATTCGCGCATACGAAAATTTCATTGATTATAAAATTTCGCTATGGTTGCAAAATTTTCGCAATCCTTGCGAAATTTTCGCAATGCATAGCGAAAATCATGTTTTGCCACTGCTGCCTCCTGTATTGCCTCTGCATCTCCTTTTCATCATTTCCACTTTACATTTCTTCATTTGTGGTTGATGAAATCATCGAGAATTCTCGCATTTAGCACCAATACGAAGCCAAGCTTGTTGACTGAGGTTCTCAAAACCTGTAAAACTACCAATGTCACATCCCACTTTTATAGGCTGTGACCGGCGATAGGGAATGGGTAGGCTGAAGGCCACCAAAACCCGTAGCATGCCTAAGTCCCAATATTTCTACCAAAATTCTAAGTAAGACCTATTCGTTTATATAACAAATGACAAATCACATTGTCGCAATATCGATCTAAAATCTACTAATAATTAACTTTCAAAAATCTCACTCATGATATTATCTCCGAATAACATAACAAATAGACCTCGTGGTCATCCATAAAAGCGACCTCGATGGTCTACATCAAAAATATCAATAAGGTTTTATCAAAAGCAAAATTTATCCAACTCAACTATTCAAAATATATCGATTTAACCAAAATAATTAACCCAATAACCAAGTTAATTCACCATGGAGCCTTGATTAGTACCCAAAAAGTGCTATTTTGAACCCTATATTAGATAGGTTTTGAGTGCTTTTTGCGCACTAATCATGTCATTTATGTCAATTGAAGTGTTCAAGTCTTCTTAGTATCACTTATGCGGGTTAGAAGGTTATTTTGGTTGTTTTGCGGTTTTGCGCACTTTGGAGTTGATATCGAGTCAAATGATGAATCAGAGATTAGTCCCAATTGTCGACCATGTTGAGACGAAAGTCGAAGAAAGAATGAAGAAGCAGTGATGGAAATCGATGCGGAGTAGAGAGGGCTGAGACGTGCGATGAAGATCGTGAAATCCTAGAGATTTCATTAGATTGCGAAAATTTCTTTGGGATTGCGAAAATTCATAACCTTAGCGAAAATTTATGTCGTGATGCGTTATTGGAACACGGGGTTTTAAATTTGAAACGCTGTTCTAAGCGAAATTTCATGTTTTCGCTACTCACATAAATATCGCTAGCTAGCGAAATTGCCAAGCCTTAGCGAAATTTTCTATTTTCGATATGCATGGTGATTTAAGCTACCTAGCCAATGCCAGATCTGCGAAATTCACTTGCCTTATAAATCATGTTTTGTAAATTAATGCCAATAGGCTTTCAGGTGTATTACTCTCTCTTGTCCTGGAAATTAGCCAAATTGTTAGGCTTTATAGTATTTTCATGTATTGAGGTGCTTTAATATAAGTCCCACTCCCTTTTTGTAACTACTAGCAACAATTTGGGGAGAAGAGAAATTTTGTAAGTTTTTCATTTTTGTAAATAAAGTCTCGTATTTTAGTTAGGGTTTGTTTTCTCTCTTCTCTCTCCTCTTTTTCCTTATTTTCTTGGCTGCCAAACACCCCTCTTGAGGATGACAACTGAGAGATGCTGGCTAAGCCTCACTTTCTTGAAGAGGAAGGAAGAAATTTGTAGCTTGGTAGTGGGGCATATGCATGTTGTCCTCTTGTGTTAGAGGTCCCAGTGCATATTTATGGCCCTCGTCTTCTCAATTAGGGTTGGATAGCATTTAATGTTATTGATTTTGGCAATCTCTCCATGCTTGAGATCGATTAATATACTTATTGCTAGATCTTGTTGTGGTTTTTAGATAATTCTTTCTGACCATTTGAAATGATGTTTAATGTTAGGGTTTCAAGCGCAGAGAGGCCGTAGATGCATGTTGTGTTAACTCAAAATAGGAGTTGTTTTAGGGTGAGGTTTGCTAGTTAAACATAGAATCCCAGGTTATGGCTTGGACTATAGGTTGCTTGTCATAGCAACGAGGATAAGAACCCAGGGACACTTGTTTGCCACTAAGTTACCAAGTTATTGTTTCAAATAAAAGTTAACTTTTCACACTTCATTTTTTTTACAGTTAATCAATTTTCAAACTCATCACACTGTTTTTTGAAAAATCCAAGGGTCAAATAGAAAAGTCTTACCTTCTTGCACTTATGCAAATCATTCCTAGGATGAAAACCCATCCCACAGTGTTCGGCCACTGGAGCAATATCACTGCCGAGTAGCTTGACTACGCGGTAGTAGAAGACAGGTGTATATAAATTTGTTGATTTTAGCTCGACTCTTTGTGGCCTCGAATCAAGCCTCTTGGAAACTTAGACTCTCATTCACCAAATAAATAAATAGCCATCCATTACATGTTCAAATAGAATCCAGTGGTCGAAATGCATGGATTCTCCTTTCTCTATGCCTGCCACTGAGGAGGAAATCAACGAAGGGGTGAGATAACTCTATGAGTAAAATATATCACCATACTTGTGAGGCTAGGTACTCGAGGCCGGCTCACAGGGATGGTTATCTCAATCACACCGATCACTAGGTACATAGGTTATGTAACAAATAGCGGCAATATGAACAACAATAACAAATGAGATTTAGAGGCTTGAAATACAATATAGTTTACCATTCGGGGAGTCAGTACATTCCTTTTTCCTTTATATCTTGGAATGCGCACATTCACGACCAAGATCAAAGTAGAGCGGAACCGGGTTCTCGCCTAGGTTTTACCACCTCTCTAGGAAGGCATTGGCTTGCCCGCACCCAGGTACCATGTGCACATAGCTGATGACCTCCCACATCGAGTTAGGCTACGTGATTCATACCATCAAATGACATTGCGATTACAGGTTATAGATGGCCAGGTACTTAGCATGCAGCCAGAGATAACACCAAATACAATAAGAGTTAGGTATTTGTGCTCGGCATGAATATTCATCGGGGACACGTGACTTGTAGCGCTATGAAAATTCAATTCAGTATACTTTCGAGAATAAGGGTGCTTAATCATAGTCGATTACTACGATCAGTCAACAGTAGAAAACACGCTATCACATTTGAAGGTCTGTGATACGATGATATAGAATTTACTCACCCCTATTAGTCGGGCTCGGCTAGGCTATTCACCTGAGCATTAGTGAGCCCCTCCCACAACTTCGTTTGCTTCAAGTCTCCCACCATGAAAAATCACGGGTTGGTCCAAGAAATTGGGTACGCGGCAAAAATTTTCCTTACGTGATTCGGCGCGCGAATGGAGACCTAGAGTTCTTCGAATTTTTCTTTTGTTTTCTGCTCGATTTTCTGAGGCCTAATATTTTTAAAATTAATTCAATATTTCACTTAAGTCCCTGCGGTTTTCTTGAATTTTTTAAGGCCACAGATTATTAAAAATGTCTCTTTGGCCTTGGTCGACAAAATCTATTGACTTTTTCCCTACGGTTCCTTTGTTAACGTATTTTTATTATTTTTTTATTCATGTATTGCCATTAATTTTATTTTTATAACATATATTTGGACCTTAATTTAGCTAGAAAAATTTCCATAATTTATTTCATTCATTAGGTATTTTTAAAAAATTCTATTTCGGTCAAGCTGCTCGAGACTTTGACCTTCTTGGGTATATTTTCCTAAAATTCCATTAATTGAGAAATAATTCTAAAAATTATTATAAATTCATGATGGACCTTAAAACACCCTAAAAATTAAATTCTATGAAAAAATAATTTAAAAAAAATGTTTGAGTGTTACAACCAAAAACCACCTCGAAAACCCAATCGATAGCACTAAGTGGACACATGTACATGTCCAATTGGCACCGATTCATATGATTTAATTAAAGCACTCAAAACCTATCTTAAATAGGGTTCAAAATAGCACTTTTTGGGAACTAATCACACCCCCCAATTGACACGTTGCTAGTCCCTTAGCAATGCTAAAAACAATAAAGGTATGCATCTTTGTGCTACGAAAAGTGGATATATTGTTGAAAAAGTGTGTCTTATTGTCAGCCTTACCTTTAGTATGAACAATTTAGACCACTGACGGCGAGTCATAAGAGAACAAATGCCATATAAGAACAATTTTTAGGACAACATCGGTTCCAGGAAGTCGCTTTGAACTTCCACCTGATCTAATTGTTCTAAGGTAGCAGTTTAGACGATAAGTTTACCAAGCTATTCCACTCACACGACACAGCTACTTCCGCGTAAGTGACCGACCTAAATGGGACCCGACTACACTTTATTTCTTTATTTGATTACATTGTAGGGTGCAATGCTAAAAACTCGACTTCATTAAAGTCAGGTGTAGCGAGGATCCATCGATGACTCCAGGCTGATTAAGGTTTAGGGCATGGCCTGAGGATCAGTGACCCTGGAAACTCTACAGGCTTCACCCGGACTTGAATGGCTTAGGAATTAAGCACCACCACAACTAAGCTAAACTCCACCCATCTACCCGTGTAGCAAACACTAAGTCGATGACTCCCAACCAATTAAAGTTTAGGGAATCGGGCTTTAAAGGCTTTCGCCATATACCCCTCGGACCGTGTTCGGGTTTCAAGGTAAAGTGTTACGACTTTTATTCTTCTTTTTCTTCTTTTCTTTTTCTTTTTGCTTTTTCTTTTCTTTTTCATTTGGAAGACTACATTGGTCTTCATTCACGGAGTAAAACAGAAGGACTGTTATGGGTCGTCAGCGAATCTAGCCCAGACTTTTCAAAGTGCTTCGGGTATATAGCTTCTCAAACTATTGAATTACTGACTTTGGTGTGCTGTGTGTGATTTAGCTAAAGAAGTGTTTCAAGGTTGAATATCTTTTGGAACACAATGGGCAAAACTAAATCATGCATGGAATTGTTCTACCATTGGGTAACATCACAGGCTTGATTTTCAGCCCAAGGTAAAGGCCCAAACCTGAAAATGTAGGTGAAATTGGTTTCTCAAAGGGTGATAGCTAATAAATAATGCTATAAAGCTTTTGATATAACTGACCGGCTAATACATGCTTAATATAGCTAAACATAACAAAGTATCCTTTCTTATTGGTAGCCTACATGAATCTATACAAAATGAGTAGGTAGTTGATGAAGCTAAAAGCAGTCTGAAAACATGATAGAAGACACTTAACTCACAGCTTTTCCTCACAACGAGTATAAACATGCCTCGGCGGATGAGGCTGAGAGGGAGTGCTGACCACCTCACTCTCGTGGGGTGGTGGATCTGCCAGTGGATCTGAAGAATTTTGATGGCTGCGACGGCCGTCCAGGAGACTGCTGGCGTAGGCGGTCTTTGAAGTAGTGCGTGGCAGGCTCGGCGGAGGCGAGGTTGCTCGTGATCAGAAGAAGCATGGCGTGGTATGCTCTATATTAGCCTCGGCTGGATGTAAATTTGATCTGCGATACGTAGTAGCAGCGCGGGCCGGCATCCATACTTGCGACAAACTCCTGGCCCGATATGAATATGCTCAGGAGGCTATTGTCTTGCTATGTAGGAAGGCCGGCGGTGTCAGAGGGTACAGGCGAGAGTGAGGTGGAGATGGAGGGGACAAATCGGGGTGGGCTCCTCTCCACCTCTGCCTCCACCTCGAAGCAGGATCCTTTCCTACGTGGGTCCTCTGCGCTACCTCATCTACCATCTTCACAGTCCTGTTCTCTGGAAAAAAATAGAGATAGGCATGTAAAGAGATCGCTAGCGTCAAGGCGGGACTGATGCAGCGATCCTGCGCTCGTGGCTCTGGGGCCCCCCCCGGATGCTTCGGGACCTGGCTGATGCGGCATGTGTGGTGCAGCTCGGCTCGGGCAGTGGTGGACGCATCCTCAGTGCGGTGGGGCCGCCAGTAAGCAGAGGGGCTGAACCGGAGATCCTTTGAGGATGCAGTACGAGGGCCTCGAGTGCGGCTCCTGCGGCGAACATATTCTGTGGGGGACTGGCTGGTCGGGTAAGGTGGTCCCTGAGCGTCTGAGGCGGGTTGCTGTGAAAAGTATGGATCCGCCATAGTATCTCTAGCAGGAGCGACCGGACCATCTCCCTGCAGCCCGATGTTGTGGCGATCCGATATCTGCCGGAATTTGCCGACTCTGGCTGTGGCTAAAAAATTTGGAAATGTTGTGGCTGGGATCTTTCCACTGGCGGCCGTCGATGTGAATCGGGCCTCGTGGGAAGCCGAAGCCACCTCACAGGAGATCATGGGTGAGTAAAAAGCGAGCAAGGGGATAATGACTGTCGTGGTCAATGTGAATGGAGGCGGGGGGATCTTCAGCGTGATCGACCTCGTGGAGTCTCTGAGCCGCGGTCGATGGTGAAAGGCTGGTACATCTAAGTAGAATGGCTCCCCGTGGAAGTCCACAGCCATGATCACATTACAGAATGGTCGTGATCGTTTATGGGCGCCCGATCCTTGAAATTTGGTGAAAATGGGGTGATGATCCCTCGTCGAATTTGGGAGGAGTGTGGCTGGTGAGATCGAGGACTCCCGAGGCGTCGATGTCGAGACTGCCCAGAGGAAATGGGCCCTCTGTGTAGTCTGCGAGGCAGGAAGGGGCCGGGTCCCGTCCTGGTCAGCTATCTCCCGTCCACGGGGCTTCTCGGGTATGGGCGTGGACCAATGTTTGTGTGAGTGACGGAAGTCGGAGAATGGGCAGTGGCGGCCCGAAGTGTGGGGTCCTCCATGCAGGTGTTGGATCGTTACCAGACTATGAAGACCACGGGTGTGAACCATGCGTAACTAAGTCTTGTAGAGGCGTAGGCTGAAGTGCGGGGGAGCACGGCCCCAGGAGAGGCGGTGAAACCCCTCTGTATACCCCCAATTTGGACAGGCCTTGGCAGGCGTGATGTTGGCAATGGCAGTGGCGGTGGAGCTGAGTGGGGCTGACCTTCTTGGGATGGGCCGGGGCCTCTGTGATCTAGGGGCTGGGTCCTTTAGGCTCGGGGGCGTGGATGGAGCGGGGCACGGACTGTTTGGGGCGAGTGAGTGTTGTGCCGCGATACTGGGACTTTGTGGTAAGTGTAATGAAGCTCTTGGGTGGATGTGAGGCCGAAGCCCTGGAGGGAACAAAGTAAGGGAGGATGGAGAGAAAGGTAGTAGTAATTTACTCCTCTTTTCTTTGCTTGAAGTAGTGGGGTTCAGAAGGGTGGGGCGACCTGCGGTCGAATTTCGCGTTATAACTGCCGGGAAATTCTCTTGCCTATATATGAAACAAAAAAAAGTTTTGATTTAGGTAAATTGAACTAAATTAAAAACAAAAATCAAAAATAAAAATTTAAAAATAAACTAGAATAAAAATAAATAAAATTGGATAAAGATTATAAAGGAAAATTACTAAGGCGAGTTGCTAAAATAGCATGATATGAAAATTCAGACGTTCTAAGCCAAAATAAAAAATTTTTGAAATTTGCGGTTTGGGTTGATGGACACCAGGTAATAATTCGTGGTTCATCACGGAGGAATTCGGAGGCTTGTGAAGGCCGCGATGGCATGCTATAGCCCTCATGCTTGGTTCCTTCTTGTTGACTTTCTTCTCAGCAGTTGGGATTTTGGGGTGACTGATGGCTCTGCGGGGGCATTTTGATGATGACTCCAGGCCTCTTCTTCACATCTTGGTTTACCAATTACGCTTTACAATTTGGGGCTTTTGGTTTCCACGCATTTTGACCCAGTGATGGACTTCAGCCAAACTTCTTGTCATCTTCCATGCGCTGTTTATTTACTCCGAGTGAAAATATTGAGCTCCGTGTCATGTTGCAATGTGTGCGCGATATTTAAACAGTGATTATCGCGTTGGCGGTGGCCAAAAATGGTCTTCTCGAATCGTTCATGGCACATGATTGGGCCCGCACTGTTCGATGTCAAATATAAGTCCATGATGGCGATTTGTCCACCTTTACCCGACATCTCAGCTATTCCCGCCGAATCTTCACCGTCGATTATTGATGATAGAGTGATGGTGTTGAAGCTTAAGCTCTCTAAACCTGGCGCGCACACTTTGAATATGGCATTGCAGGTTTGTAGCCCCCAAATCTTGATTACTTTGGTAATAAGTCACTTTGATGTTTGATATGGCGAGATCTGAATCTTGCATTCCGCACGGAATCACCATGGATTATGTAACCCCGACACGGAGTTATTTCTTTTCAATGCCCAACCCTTTTTTGACCGTACACAGGTCCTTTAAGAACTTAAGATAAGTTGGGACCTGCTTAATCATGTCAAACAGTGGAATGTTTACCTTCACTTGCCTTAGCACCTCCCAAATTTCTGCTTGGTTTGGGATTTTTTTCTTGCCTCTAAGTGCTTGGGGAAATGGAGGGGGCTTGTTTTTCTTCACTGTATCTTCACTGATTATTGTCTTTTTCAGGCTCAGCTTCCTTTTCCTTGCATGTTTCTTCAGCAGTCATGGGCACTGGTTGCTCAATTTCTTTTCCACTCCTCAAAGTGATGATAACTTTAACTTCATCCATCCCTGAATTACTGGATGAACCTATCTCATGGACTCCTTTTGGATTTGGCAGTGTTTGGGAAGGGAATCTTCCTCTTTCCTATACCTCCAGCAGATTGTTAATCTTTGTGATTGAATACTGTAGGTTATCAATTTTCTGATTAAGGTTGCTCTCCAGAGCCCATCCCATTCTTTTGTTCGGTGTACTTTCTGACATCAATTCTTTGTGCCCAGTTGTATGTTGATCCCACCTTTGTTCTTCCACAAAATTGCCTACCACCTTGCTCGAGTTTAAAGATGGCTTGTTCAACGGGAGAAAGGATGATGATGGGCGTGGTTGAGATGAGAGACAGCGTTGTTTGGCACGAGAGCACATAGGCGGGGGATTAGGTTTCCGGGGAGAGATTGGGCGATTCTTCAGTTAGATTATGCGTATTACCGTATGGGGCATTAGGTTGTGGCTTGTATTGGCCTGACATTAGCATGCTTTCGACATCAAATCCTTCGAGGAACATTAGTATAGTGTTCTCATGGGTGGGCCCGGTGGGGTGACAATTGATACATGGGTTGGCTGTGCGGTATTTTCGATCCTTTTTGCCACTTCATGGAGCCTTTTTCCTTCTAGCTCTTCCACCTTCCTAGCTAGGGTTGATATTCTTGCTTTCATTTCCATGTCTTCAGAAAGTGCAAAAATTCCTCCCCTTTGGTGGGCTGAGGGCCTCATTTTCTCCACCTCCCTTGGGTTTGGCTCATCCCATCCCTTGGAAGTTTCAGCCACAAAATTCAAAAATCGTGGCTTAAATGCGGATGCTTGCTCGGGAGAGTCCCTCACGCACATTGTTTCTAACAGTTGCTTCATGGCCAGAGACATACCACCATAGAAGTGGTTTACAAGCATCCAAATGTCGAAACCATGATGTGGACAAGCATTGATGGTCTCCATGAACCTCTCCCAGCAATGGTAGAACCTTTCGTTGTCAAGGGCAGCAAATGTGTAGATTTGCCTCTTCAAATTATTGGTCTTGTGAGCATTGAAGAAGTTTTTTATAAATTCTGCCTGCAGCTCTGCCCAGCTTCTGATGGTTCTTGGTCTCAGTGAATTAAGCCATATCTTGGATTTGTCTTTGAGGGTCAATGGAAATGCCTTCAACTTCAATAAATCCATGTCAATTGTACCCTCCTTAAAGGTTATGCACACTTCCTCAAAATCCCTAATATGGGTGTATGGATTTTCATTCTCCATACCATGAAATGTGGGAGGCGGGGCACGGTGGGGTCTCAACGCTACACATCCTCAGCGGGAGGTATGATGCGGGGAAGGAGCACTAACTCTAGGAGGGTTGTATGTGATCCTCATTGATGCATGTGTGATTCGTGCCACGGTAGGGTGATCAGGAATCAGCAAGAATTTATATCCTATACTCCTCCTATTGCCCGAGTAGTCAATTTATCTTGCCAGTATAATTATTGATCTAGGGTCGAACACAGGGATGAGTTTTCTTCATACAAATGACTAACAGTGCAGGCAAAAATTGGTGAATTAAATTTGGATTTTTAAGGTTTGGTAAAAACAGGGGGGTTTTGGTGTTCAACGATTGAAACCCCAAAACAAGAAAAAAAAAACTGTGTAAAATAGAACCCCGCGAGTGTTAGGCCCTTTGGTTTTAGGGTTTTCAAGGTAACCACATGTCCGGGTGTTTTTCCTCGCGTTGGGGGCATGACATATAGTCATTTCGAACGGATCTTCATTAACTTTAAAAACTAAACCTATGATTTTCCCGCTTTTGAAAAATAGCATTTAAATAGAATAAATGTTCTAACAGTGAAAACACATCCTCAAAACCCTAATCCACGATAACTAGCCGGGAGACTTAACCTGGCCCGAGCCTCAATGGATCTAGTGAAAGTATCCATTGAACCCCGAAAAGAAGCTTGCCAAATACACATTAAAGAGCATGTTTAGAGATTTTAACTGAGTGAGAAGCGGGAACCGCGAGCAACCGTAAATCGTGCGTTAGAAACGGGAGCCAGGTGAGTTACCTCCACACCCTAGCCAACAGCCGTCCTCTTCAAGGAGGAAGGGTCTAGCCGAACATCCTACGAGTTGTCATCCTCGGAGGTGTTTGATCGAGAAAAATGGAAAGAAAGGAAAGAAAAAGGAAAAGGAAGGCTGCGAGAGCGCCTCCAGCTTGCGTATATCAGAAATTCAAGTGCGGTGATTTGTACAAGCTGAGACTTATATAGATGCTTTCGGTGTAAGGGAAGTTAAAAAAAACAAAATCGGAAGGTTATTACGGGGTAAAATGGAAGAAAACCAAAAGCAGCAACGGGGTGTGGCGTGAAAGCGAGGCAGGCGACGGGAGGAGCAGTCTTGGGCTGGGAACGGTCTTTCGCGGGAGAAGCTTTCTGTAGTGGTGTTTTCTTCACATTTTGCTCTTCTTTCCTTCCTGATCTTTGATCTGCAATGTTGGGTTGAAGCTTGAATTCTTCGTGCTTGGATCGAATCAACAATTTTGGCATAGTGCTTTCATAGCGCAAATTTTGCCCACCAATCGATCATTAAAATAGTAGGGACCTTAATGTGCAAATCGGGTAAATTAGAATGATTAGTACACAAAAAGCACTCAAAACCTATAATAAATAGGGCTCAAAATAGCACTTTTTGGGCACTAATCGATGTATCTTTGTTGGATTATTTGGAGTACCTTCTTGCGACTTTCTTTGTTCTTCGGGTAGAGGATCCATTTGATCATTTGTGTACCGCAGTTTCACAACCTTGCTCAAGGCTGGTGTGCGATTCTTTGTAGTCTACCTGAACTATCTCTGTCCCAGTGATGCATAAATCACATTACACAAAAATGAACAAGCAAAGAACCTGAAACAAAACTTGTAAGGATCGATGTTAAGTAAAAATAAAAAGCGGCTGTAAAAATAAAACACGCGATAGCGCGAAGTAAAGAAAACTTGTAGTTCAAACAAATAAAATTCAAAAAGGATTAAAAGTTTACCAAAACTTGTAATGTGGATTACAAGTACATATCAATTCATCATCCGTAGTTTGGCACCATCCCCGCCAACGACGCCATTTGGTCGATGCCATAGTAGGGTGATCAGAATCGACAAAATTTGTTTCCTATATTCCTCTTCTTGCGTGATCAAGCTCTTTGCGAGTATAGCGGTCTAGGGATTGTTTCTGGGGATTTTGATACACGAATGATTCCTTGAGTTGTTTGAAAATGGTGAGGACTTTTATTTGGATTTTGGATTTGCATTAAAACGGGGAGTTGGTTGTTTCTTTGAGTTAAGTAAAATAGCTTAAATTAAGGTGTGAAATGGTAACCTTGAAGCAGGTCACTAGCTTGATAAAATGGGGTTATTAAGATGTCCTCGGGTTATTTCCTCGCGTTGGAGTAAATGACATATAGTCGAATGAAGCCAGGATCTATGTTTTAGCTATGAACCTAACCCACAAAAACACTCCCTATTTAGGTGCAATCATATCACGAGGCATTCGATGTTCAAATCGGTTTAAAAACCTAGCATTTAACCTCATTTCAATGACACAAGTAAATGACATCTAAGAATTTCCAGTGCATCTACCATTAGAATGCAGAACCTACTTTTATGACCAGTATTGTCCAAAGGAAAGACATTAAATAGCATTAAACACTAGTTTGGAAAGTTTTGAACCATAAATGCAGTACCTGTTTCATTTAAAGCATGAGGACAGTGCCAAACCACCACCAACCAAGCTAGTAACCCTCCTCTTCAAGGCTTTGGGGAAGCCTTGACATCCCTTGAGTTGTCATCACGCAAGGGGTGTGTTTGGCGGCCCGAAAAATGAGAGAAAGATATGAGAGAAAGAGCAAAATGACTTTCAAACTAAGAGGAACAAAGAGCCTGCATAAAAAATGAGAAGTTAGAGTTTACAAAGTTATAAGGTGGCTTTTATAGCCAACCCAATTGTGTGAAATACCAAAAATGCCTAAAATATGAGATTCTGAAATAGGGACAAAATGGTAATTAAACTACAAAAGCGAGGTGGATTTGGAATCAAAAACATCAAAAACACGGGGATGATTTTATTTATCACGGTGAATTTAAGCTATCATAGCGAAAATGAAAACATATGAAATTTAAATTTTAAGCTATGCCACGATGTTTCACGATGGCGAGAAATTTAAGCTAGCTTGAAAAATTGTGCATAGAAAATTTCGTGGGACTTGAAATTTTTAGCTATGGTTTGAAGATTTTAGCGTGTACTTCGGCTTTGCCATGCATGCTTGAAAATCATGTTTTCCCCTTCTTTGCCTCACATGTGCCTCTACATCTCCTTTTCATCATTTCCTTTGCATTTCTTCATTTGTGGTTGATGAAATCAGAAAATTCGCATTTAGCACGATATGAAGCCCAGGCTTGTTGGCCAGAAGTTCCCGAAACTATGAAACTACCAAAAACCACCTCGAAACCAAATCAATAGCACTAAGTGGACATGTACATGTCAATTGGCTCATTTCATATGATTAGTGTGCAAAAAGCACTCAAAACCTATCTTAAATAGGGTTCAAAATAGCACTTTTTGGGCACTAATCACAGGCTCTGTCTTGCTGGTTGGCGAGAGACCGAGGTGGCTCATGATTCGAAGAAGCATGGCGTGATTCTGTGCGATAGTGACCTCGGCTCGGGCCATCCGCTGGTCTAATAACGCCTATGTTGTAGCAAGAGCGCAGACAGCATCCATAACAGCAGCTAGCTCACGTGAACTGGCATGGATATTATCTGGAGACTGTTGCGCAACATAGGAAGGGTCAGCAGTGCCAGTAGGGGCTGGGATTGTAGGAGGTGGAGATGGAGGAGATGAATCTGGACTGGGGTCCTCTCCACCTCCACCTCCACCTCTGGAACAGGATGCTCTCCCCTCGGTGGGTCCTCTGCCACATCATCTGTTGCCTCCTCCTGCTGCTGCAGGATAATGGAGATCGGCATGTATAATGATCGCTTAGTGGATAAGACCTGCGTACAACTGATCCTCCACTCAATGCGTGGCTCCTCAGGGAACCCAGGATTGCTACAGGACTGGCTTTCGACAACCTGGTATCAGCCAGGTAAACTCAGTCGAGCAGGCCCTTGCGTGGACCTTCTCCTTAAAATGCAGCGAAGTCTTGACAAGCTCGGAGGACTAAACGGGGAGATCCCTCGGAGATCACAGTATAGAACTTCAGTATAGCTCCCTACAGCATGCGTAGCTCTTGTAATGGGAATAAGGCCCGGTCGAACACGTGGTCCACCGGGAGGATCTGTGGCGGGTGCTAACGGAAGAGTATAGGCCCAGCCAGTATCTCGGGCTAGGCTAGCGGACCATCTCTATCTTGATGGCAGGGCCACTACCTGTAACTGCGGATTACGCCCGAGTCTTCTTTGGCAAGCCAGCTTGTTTGTAATATCTGTGCTCGGAGTATACAGGAGGCCGTCAATCTTTGAATCGAGCTCAACGGACTCGGCACTCCCCGGGATGTCATAGTGTGGTAGAAGTCAAGCACAACCCGGGGATAAAAGAACTGCCTCGACGTCATGAAAGGAAGCAGTGAATACTACGGATGTGCCTTAGAATCTACGAAATCTTGGTCGCGGTCGACCTGGTATGTCAGTATGGCTCCCCCATGAGTCTACGGCATGCATATCCACTTTCACGGAATCGGATCGCGGTGAACCTTGGGCGCGGTCTCAAGCGGTGATCGTGGGCGATGAACTGTCGGTTGGAGGAGCGTGGCTCGGGCCAAGATCTCGAAGACTCCCCCGGGCCTAATGTCCAGGCCCGCTTAGAGGGTGGGGCCCTCCGGCGTGGTCTCGGATGTATTGGAGAAGGGGCCCGAGGTCCCACCTGGGTCTGATATCACCGGGATGGGGGCTTAGAAGCCTAAGCTCCCTCACAATTCCTAACAACGGTCAATCTGTTTGTGTCTGCGAGGTGATTAGTGCAGGTGCTGGCTGAACCCTATATTAGATAGGTTTGAGTGCTTTTGCGCTAATCATGTCATTGCTGCCAATTGAAGTGTTCAAGTCTTCTTAGTATCACTAATGCCGTTTAGAGGTTATTTTGGTTGTTTTGCGGGTTTTGAGCGTGCTGGGAGTTCGATATCGAGACATATGATGAATCATGAATTGAACCCAGTGTCCTTCATCAAACGGACCAAAAATCAAAGAAAGAATGAAGGCAAAGTGGTGATGGAAATCAATGCGAAGGAACGATAGGCATAAGCGGTGCAAATCGACAATCCCGGGAATTTCGCTAAGATTGAAAATTTCGGCAGGATTGCGAAAATTCAGCGACCTTAAGCGAAATTTCGCAGTATATGAAATTAATAATTTTAAGCTGGACCCAATTTTCTCTAAACACTTTATTCTGAAATTTCACGTTTCGCTACTCACAAGAATTTAAGCTAAGCTAGCGAAATTTAAACTATGTAGTACAAAGAACAGAGAAATTTCTGTTTAAGCTATCTCTTGCAGATTTAGCTACCTAATAAATTTAAGCTAACTAAGCGAGAATACCCCATTTGCCTAGCGAAATTTGTATGCCTTAAGCGAGAATTCAGCACCTAGTCACACTTTTGTAATTAATGCAAGCCCGACTTCCAATTTTGGTGTATTACTCCCTTGTCCTAAATTTAGCCAAATTGTTAGGCTTTATGGTATTTTCATACATTGGGTGGCTATATAAGCCTCCCGTTTGTAACCTAAGCAACAAATTGAGAAGCAATTTTGGCAAGTTTTATTACAGTAAATATCTTCGTAGCTTTAGTTAGGGTTTGCTTTTCTCTTCTCTCTCCTCTTTCCCTTATTTTCTTGGAAATACATGAAACACACCCCTCTTGAATGACAACTCAGAGATGCTTAACTAAGCCTCTTTCTTTGAAGAGGAAGGAAGCTAGCTTGGTGGTGGGGCATATGCGGGTTGTCCTCTTGTATTAAAAGCCTCTGAGATGCGTGTTTATATTTTTATCTTCAAACTAGGGTTGAATAGCATTAGATGTTATTGATTTGGCCAATACCATGCTTTGGGATCTGATGTATACTTGTGCTAGATGCTGCTTTGTGGTTTTTTAGATGGTCTTTACGAGCCACTGAAATGATGTTGAATGTTAGGGTTTTAAACTAAAAGGGCCATAGATGCATGTTACCTGTGTTAACTCAAATAGGAGTTGTTTTTAGGGTGAGGTTTGCTAGTTAAACATAGATCCGGTTGTGGCTTGGACTATAGGTTGCTTGTCATAGCAGCGAGGATAAACAGGGACCTTGTTTGCCTAAGTTACCAAGTTAGTGACCTCGTCTTCAAAGTTAACTTTTCACCGCCATTTCGAGTTTTTTACAGGTTAATCAGTTTTTCAAACTCATTACCTTGTTTTGAAACTAAAAATCAAAAAGTCCCGATGACCTTAGCTTTTTTACATATGCAAATCATTCCTAGGATGAAAACCCATCCCAGTGTTCGGCCATGGTGTCTCTTGCGGTAGCTTGACTACGGCGGTAGGAGGAACAGAGTATATAAATTTTCTTGATTTTGCTTTCGACTGCGTAGCGCGAATCAAATGGCGTGGATTGCGGGGGATGGTGCCTAAGTGCATTTATTGATGTGGAACACTTGTGATCTTCATCACAAGTACTGGTGAATTGCTTTTATATTACTGTCATTTTCTTTTCATTTCATATATATAAAAAAAAAAAAAAAAAAAAAAAAAACAGTGCTGCAGGATTGTTGTTGGTGCTTGTCCTGTCTTGTTGCAGGAGTTCATTTTCTAGTGGGCTTGAACTAGAATCAAATGGAATACCAGAAGGGAGGCGTATAGTGAGTACCATGTGGAGAGAAACCTAAGAGCATACATGTCTATGAGGAATATGAGACGATGGATGGGTGCACCCTCCTACATGGTGCCTCCCGCAGTATACCTCGACTCCTCGGCCACCACGACCACCATGATTAATTTCTCCAGGTTGAAGCGAGGCCATTACGGACCTTGCGAACTGGTGGTGATCTTTATTGGTGAAACGAAATCAATGCCCAATTAAGCCAAAAAATTCATGCTGTGGAGAACCCCTTGGAACAAAAATTAGATGGGTTTCAAAGTGAAATGGGTCAGCAATTTGGCAGCCTGCAATGTTCAATTTCAATGCTTTCCCAACAACTTGATCAAAAAGGGGAAGAGAATCTAAAGGATGAGTGCTTGACTGAAACAATTTTGGATGAGCAGGTTCAAGTGCAGCCTCAGGAGGAATTGAAAATGGAATCAGTAGAAGCTCTTGAGGAGGCTGGGATGCCACGAATCAGTGTTAATTTTGGCCTTGAATGAGAAGAACAATCGGTGCCTTAATAGCGGGGAGAGCGGAGTGGTATAGAAGCGGGGAAAAACCTAGCTTACCCTTCAACCCAATTCCTTGGCCGAACCCCTTTGCCCTTTGTGAGCCACGATGCCGCGCGATAGCGCTACTCCACTGACAGTATATTCTCCGCCGCTGCATCACAACCAACATATGAAGCACCTGCTCCCAAAGGTAAGTCGACCCATCGATGCATGCCATCTGAAAACTTGAAGATTAGTGGCCTACGTATAAGTTTGCCACTATCAAAACCTGCTTGCGGTGCCTATACGGCGTAGCACGATGGTTGGTTGGTGCGGTTCGGGTTTGGAGCACCCGAACCTCGGCATTTCTAAGCTCCCCCCCACTTTTTGTTTTAATTTGTTTTGTTTTGTTTTATTTTATCGTATTTTATTTTGATTTCTTTAATTTTTCTTTTTAGATTATCTCTAATTTTTAGTTAATTTATGTTTTTAGATTAATTTTTACTCTTTTGCAAGTTTTCTTAATTTTCCTTGCATTAATTTTTTCAGTTTTTGTGCAAATTTTGAAGCCTGGATTGAAAATCAACAAGCAGCAGATTTTCGCAACTATAACGAAAATTTCTCAATTCTAGCGAAATGCGAAAATTTCGCTATAGATGAAAATTTCGCTAACTGTAATTCGTGAAGCATTGTGAAGAATTTCGCTAGGAACTGATGAGTTCGCTAAGCTAAGCGAAATTCAGTAAAGGAAATCGTAGTGATCCCTACGGGACAAATTTCCCCTTTCTGAGTGCCATTTGTTTTTATTTTATTTATTTTTGTTTTTGTTTTTATTTTATTAATTTATATAAAAAAAACGTTTGTTTTCTTTATATGTTATTTTATTTCTAAAAAAATATATATTTTTAATTTTATTTTAATTTAATTTAATTTTTTTTTATTTTTAACTTTTTTTTTATTATAAAAAAATCTTTTTAATATATATATATATATATATAAAATAAAAAAATTTGAAAAAAAAAACGTTTTTTAATATAAAAAAAATTTGCAAAAATAATAATAATAATAAAAAATATTTTTATTTTATTTTTAATTATTTATTTTATTTTATTTGAAAAAAATCAAAAATAAAAATTTTTTGCTATTAGACATAGCGAAATTTTTGTAGCGTAGCGAAATGCCTAATTTTAGTAGCTAGCGAGAAATTTCGCTAGTTAATTTTTCGCTATGAGCTACTTTGCCTCCCAATTTTGTTTAGCTCTTAACTTTTCTCGAGCTCGTTTTTAGGCGTTCTTGTTACCGTTGGAAATCTTAGAGTGTAGTCAAATATGGCCAGAAAAACATTTTTGAATTATTATGAAAGTGTAATTTTAAAAATGTCAGCGGTCACTTTTTTTTCTCTCTTTTCTTCTCTAACTTGTTTGTTTGAAGCCGACGGAGTGAATAAGGTGTCGATGGAAAGCTTGCGAAGTCTCCTATCCGAAATGATCACATCTCATCAAGGAGTAACATAACTATAATTTTCCAATCGAGCCCCATTTCGGACAAGAGATGTTTGGGTTGGGGAGAGTTAGCAAAGGAAGTGGCTTTATATATTTATGTTTTGTTATTATTTTGTTCAAGCCCATTTGTGATGTTTAGTGGCTTGCTGGGTCCCTTTCTATAAAATTTGTTTATACCATCTGACACTTTTCAAAATTTGGACTAGTTTTGCAGCAAAATTTTTATGGTTTTGCCTAACACATTGGTTTGAAATTGAAGCTTTGTCCAATTATATTGATGTTAGATTGGTTCCATGCATAATTGAGTGGATGATTAGTTGAATTCTTGCTGCTTTCAACATTTTTCTTCCACCTTTAGCTAACACACACAATGCACATTAGGTTTTCAATAATAGAAATTTGGCTTGCACAACCTCCTTTACTTTGCATAACTTTACCCTAGTTTCATTGACCATGGCTAATAGGTTATGGACCCTGTCGGAAAGAAAGAAGAAAAACAAGAAAAGAAAGAAAAGAAAAAGAAAAGAAAAAGAATAAAGTGCAACACTTTGCCTTGGCTTAGAGGTCCGGGGGTATATGGCCCAGCCTTTAAAGCCCGGTGCCTTAAACGCTGCTTGGTTGGGAGTCACGGACTTTGTGTTCGTTACATGGGTGGATGGGTGGAGTTTAGCAAGTTAGTAGATCTTGGAGTCGAAATCGATGAAGTCACGGTGAAACACGTAAGTTTGTGGTCGAAAGATCCTTATGAGCTTGGTGCCTAAGCCTTAATTGGTTGGGAGTCATCGGTAGATCCAGTTACATGGACTTTGGTGAGGTCGATTCCTCGACATTGCACCTAGCGCAAAAGAAATTGTGGAATAAGAGGTGGGTCTGATCTATTAGGTTGGTTAGCATGCTAGGTCGTGGTTGTAGCTAGGTTGGGGGAGTGCGGTTGGCGGTTTATTGTTGAGGCGATCAAACAAAACACTTAGATTTTGGTGGAAGTTTACGGTTGAGTCATCGAGAAGGCTCTTTGACACTCAATTTTGTATGGCATTCATTCTCTCTCATGATAGTTATTGGACACGGCTTTGATGATTTTTCCCCAGGGTTAGGCATTACTCATTCACAACCTTTTTGAAATATAATTTGTGAGCATTAATTTTGTTATCGTTTTGTATGCTCTTTCTTTCTTTTTCTTACATTGCTAAGGGACTAGCAATGAATGTAGGTTGAGGTGTGATTAGTGCAAAAAAGTGCTATTTTGAACCCTATTTATTATAGGTTTTGAGTGCTTTTTGTGTCCTAATCATTCTAATTAACCGTTTGCACATTAAGGTCCCTACTATTTTAATGATCGCATTTTGTGGAAAATTTTACAGTTTTTGCGAGCTAATTATGCCAAAATTGTTGAGTCGATCCAAACACGAAGAATTCAAGTCAAACTCAAATTGCAGATCAAAGATCAGAAGGAAAGAAAGAGCAAATGTGAAGAAAGCACCCTTGCGGGAAAGCTTCTCCTGCGAAACGCGTTCCAGCTCGACCTTTGTTCCTCACCGCTACCCGTTCCTGCTTTTCCATAGCTACACTGCATTTTGCTTTGCTTTGGTTTCCATTTTACCTGTAATAACCTTCCGATTTTGGTTTTGTAACTTCCCTTACAGGCATCATATAAGTCTCGGTTGTGCGAATCCAACGGCCCGAATTTCGGATATCACGATAGCGGAGGCCAGTTTCACGCAGCTTCCTTTTCCCTTTTTCTTTCCTTTTCTTTTCCATTTTCTCAGCTTCCAAACACTCCTCTAAGGATGACAACTCAGAGGATGTTCGGCTAAACCTCTTCCTCCTTGAAGAGGACGGCTGTTGGCTAGGGTGTGGAGGTAACTCACGGTTCCCCTGTTTTTAACGCACGTATTTATGGTTGTTTGTGTTCCTGCTTCTCACTTAGGTTAAAATCTCTTAAGCATGTTCTCTTTAATGTGTATTTGGCAAGCTTCTTTGGTTCAATGGATACTTTCACTAGATCCATTTGAGGCTCGGTCAGTTGTCTCTGCTAGTGCTCGTGGATTACGGGTTTTGAGATGCGTTTTTCCCTTTGTTGGAACATTTATGCCCATTTAAATGCTATGTTTCAAAGGGAAAATCATAGGAGTTTAGTTTTAAAGCTAAATGAAGAAGATGGATTCGGAAATGACTATATGTGTATATACGACAGAAAGGAAAAATACCGGGGACGTAACAGTTTGCCTTGAGCCTAAACCGATCTTCTTACTTCAAGGGGTTCTATTTTACATTTTTTTCTTCTTTTTAGCTTCAGTCAGTGAACACCCAAAACCCCCTGTTTTTGCAGGCCTTAAAAATCCAAATTTAATTCACGAATTTTGCCTTCTTGTTAGTCATTTGTACCGAAGAAAACCCATCCTGTGTTCGACCCTAGACACTATCTCTTGCGGTAGCTTGACTACGCGGTAGGAGGAACAGAATATAAATTTTGTTGATTCCGCTCACCCTGCGTGGCGAGAATCAAATGCATTTTGATTCGTGCCGCGATGGTGTTTGTCAACAAGAATTTATGCTACCTGATTCCTCTCTGCCAAATAGTCAAGCTGCATTAAAGTCGAAGCTACCGAATGAGTTTTCATCTAAGGAAATGATTTGCATAAGTGTAAAGCTAAGGCTTTCTATTTGGAACTTTGGATTTTTGTTTCAGCAGTGTAATGAGTTTGGCGGTGCTGTAAAAAAAGCGAAAATGAAGTGTGAAAAGTTAACTTTGAATATTTAGGTCACTAACTTGGTAACTTAGGGCAAACAAGTGTCCTCGGTTTTTATCCTCGCGTTATTACAAGCAGCCTATAGTCAAGCCACGACGGGATCTATGTTTAACTAGAAAACCTCACCCCAAAAACAACTCCTATTTGGGTGCTACGGGTAACATGCATCTATGGCCCTTTGATTGAAACCTAACATTCCAGCATCATTTAAGTGGCTCCGTAAAGACCATCTAAAAAACCCGCAGTGCATCTAGCAATAAGTATACAACGTATCCTAAAGCATGGTAAGTATTGGCCAAATCAATAGCATTCGATGCTATTGACCTAGTTTGAAAGATAGGGCCATAAACCTGATGCACCATGCTTTAATACAAGAGGACAACCTGCATATGCCCCACCACCAAGCTAAGCTTCCTTCCTCTTCAAAGAAAAGAAGCAGCCAAGCATCTCTTGAGTTGTCATCCTCAGAGGGTGTTTGGCAACGAGAAAATAAGGAAAGAGGAGAGAGAAGAGAAAAAACCCAACTAAAGCTACGAAAGATATTCTAATAAAAACTTGTAAAAATTGCTTCCCTCAATTTGTTGCTTAGGTTACAAAATGGGAGAGGGAGCTTATATAGGCCACCCAATGTATGAAAATACCATAAACCTAACAATTTGGCTAAATTTAGGGACAAGAGTATACACCAAAATTGAAGTCGGTTTGCATTAATTACAAAAAGTGTGACTAGATTTAGCTAGGCATATAAATTTATTAGCTAGTATTGAAAATTTATTAATTAGCCTTGAAATCACTAAGAATAAGCAGCGGAAATTTATTGTTCTGGCATGTTCGTAGCTAGCGAAATTTCGCTAACTGTGAAAATTCTTGTGAGTAAGCGGCGTGAAATTTACGTAGAATAATTAACTTTAGAAAATTTTGGGTTTAAGCGAAAATTGTTAAGCTAAGATTGCGAAAATTTTCGCTAAAACTGAGAAATTTCGCAATCCAGTAGTACCGCCAATCTTAAGCGAAATTCACGGGATTCTTGATTTGCCTTGCTACGCTGTTGCTCCTCTTCTGCATTGATTTCCATCCTTTGCCTTCATTCTTTCTTTGATTTTGATGCGTTTGATGGTTGACAATTGGGTTCCAATCTTCTATGATTCATCATATGTGTCGATATCGAACTCCCAAAATGCCTTGGCTTGCAAAACAACCAAAAATAACCTCTAAACGGCATTAGTGATACTAAGAAGACTTGAACACTTCAATTGGCATAAATGACATGATTAGCGCGCAAAAAGCACTCAAAACCTATCTAATATAGGGTTCAAAATAGCACTTTTTGGGCACTAGATACCCCAACCCCGGCGTTCTTGATTCGTGCCACGGTAAGGCTGAGCTAAAATCAACAAAATTTATATACACCTAAGTTCCTACCTCTTTGCCATTGAGTCGACTCTTTACTTGATATATTAGTCTAAGATTAAGTTTCTGCAGGGATGAGTTTTCATCTAGAATGATTTGCATAAGTGCAAGAAGGTAAGGCTTTCTATTTGGACTTTTTGGATTTTCAAAAACAGTGTGATGAGTTTGAAAATTTGATAGCGTGCAAAACTGAAAATGAAGTGTGAAAAAGTTAACTGAAAGATTTAGGTCACTAACTTGGTAACAGGGCAACAAGTCTCGGGTTTATCATCGCGTTATGACAAGCAACCTATAGTCCTAGCCTGGCCGGATCTATGTTTTAACTATGAAACCTCACCTAAAACAACTCCTATTTGAGTTAACACGAGGTAACATGCATCTATGGCCTCTCTACAGGTTTGAAACCCTAACATTAAACATCATTTCAAGTGGCTCGTAAAGACCCATCTAAAACCAGTCACATCTAGCAATAAGTATACACTTTGTATCCTAAAGAACATGGAAGTATTGGCCAAATCAATAACATTAAATGCTATTCCAACCTAATTTGAGAAGATGAGGGGCATAAACACATTACACATGGCTTTTAACACAAGAGGACAACATGCATATGCCCCATACCAAGCTAAAAACACCTTATCTTCAAAGAAGGAAACCTTCGAAGCATCTACGAGTTGTCATCTCAAGAGGGATTGTTTGGAAACCAAGAAAATAAGGGAAAGAGGAGAGAGAGAGAGAGAGAAAAACAAAACCTAACTTCAAAATGAGACTTTATTTACAAAAATGAAAACTTACGAAATTTCTTTATACTAATTGTAGCTTAGGGTTACAAAAGGGAGAGACTATATGACCACCTCAATACATGAAAAATACCACCATAAAGCTTTAACAATTTAGCTGAGGTAAAGGACGAGAGTAATACACCGTGAAGTCGGTTGGCATTAATTACAAAACATGGCCAGGGCGTGAATTTCGCTGGGGCGAAGAATTTATGATAGCGAGGAAATCACCATGCATAATAAATAGAAAATTCGCTAAGGCTTGACACCAATTTAAGCTAGCTAAGCGAGTGCGCTAACTTGAGAATTTATGCAAGTAGCTGAACATGAAATTCGCTAGGAGCAGTGCCTGTAACCGGGTGTCTAGCAAAGTGGTAATTTAAGCTGGGTTGCGAAATTTTAAGCTAGGTTCTGAGAATTTTCGCGATCAGTAAATTCGCAATCTTAGCGAAATTCCACAGATTGCGATCTTCAACGCATTTAGCTAGTCCTCTTGCATCGATTTCCAAATACTTTGCCTTCATTCTTTCTTTGATTTTTGGTCGATTGATGGTTGACAGTGGGATCAATCTTCGTGATTCATCATTTGACTCGATATTGAACTCCCCAGAAGTGTGAGCACGAAAACAGCCAAAATAGCCTCTGCCGACATAAAGTGATACTAAGAAGACTTGAACACTTCAGTGGCATAATGACATGATTAGTGTAAAAACACTCAGGCTCACTATCCTAATATAGGGTTCAAAATAGCACTTTTTAATTTATCACCCTGACCGAAGCATTGCTAGTCCATGCTTGATGCAAAACAAAGGAGATGCATGTGATGATTTTCAAAAAGTTTATGGGTTTATCTTTGCATATACTTAGTACCTTAAAGCGAAAAATGGACACCAAGTTTGGCAGACATGAAGAGCCAAAAACCATACAAGAACAATTTTAGGTCAATATTGGTTCCATGATTCTCAGCAGATTTCCACCTAAAATCCCAATGGTTCTTTATATAGCAGTTACGCCAATAAATTGCAAAATTTGTCCCTCCCCCAACCTAGCAGACATGGCCTTGGCGTTGAACAACCTAGATAAAGGATAGTTACGCACTTCTTTCTTTATTCAACTACACTGTAGGATGCAATGCTTAAGTCGACTTCACAGTCAGGTGTAGCGAGTTCATAGATGACTCCCAACCAATTAAGGTTTAGGGCATCAAGCCAAAAGGATCACTGACCACAAACTCTAAAGGCTTTACCCCGGACTCCGAATGACTTCGAAAATCAAGCATCTACAATTCGTTAGACTCTACCTATCCACCCATGTAACGAACACTAAATCGATGACTCCCAACCAATTAAGGTTGAGCCGCCGGGTTTCAAGGCTTCCGCCATACACCCCTCGGACCCCGTGCTCGGGTTTCAAGGCAAAACTTCAGGCTTTATTTTCTTTTATTTTCTTTCTTTTTCTTTTTGCTTTTTCTTTTCTTTTCCTTTTTGGAAGACAACATTGGTCTTAAAGTATGGGTAACACAAACCTATCCTAGGTTACTTGACATGTAAGACCCCGGCTATATAAAGCGAAGAAGCAAACAAATTCTGACCTATTGAAACAATGCGGTGTGCGGTGTGTGAATTAGATTAAGGAGAAATTTTCCAAGTTGAGCATCTTGGAGCGCAACTGACCAAAAACCGATTCAAGCATGGAATTTGCTCTAACATAAAGGTGACAAACAGTGATTCAATTTTCCAACAAAAGCAATTCAATTGTCCAATTGTAGCAATTCAATTGTTCAATTGAAAAGAAAAACAAATACCCAATATGGAAATACAAAAAGTACTTCACACCAGATAAAGATGGGCATACTTACACCACTTATTATACTATTCTCTTGCCAAAAAAAAATCAATCGTTAAGCTACAACGATATCCTTATTTTTAAACACACGGCTTTGAGTTTAAATAACTAAAAAAAATGAGAACGATGGGCTGCACGGAACCAGCATTAGCCACCACGAAGTACAAAGCGTGGGTTCGGGGAGGGTCCATCGGAGAATTTCTTCCTTGATGACGCTTTGCTGCACCACATATGGTTTTACCCTCTGTCCATTGACTTTAAATGCCACGTCATCACTTGGATCACGTAAGTCGGCGAACCATTTGGGTATGCTTCTTTGGACAATGAATGGACCAGTCCATGTGAGATTTGAGCTTGCACCGGAAACAAATGGGTTGGAGTCATATAAGAGGACTTGGTCTCCCTCGCCAAACTCTTCCTAGTTATCATTTGGTCATGCCATTTCTTTGATCTTTCTTTTGCAATCTTGGTATTCAAGTAGGCATTATTCCGTATTTCTTCAATTCATTAAGATCAGAAATCTCTTCTCTCGACTCGCTTAGGTCCATGTTTAGCTTCTTGATGCATCCCACCATGCTTTGTACTCGATCTCTTGGAAGGTGACATATACCATAGACCGACCGATAAGGGGGCGTTCCTAGGATTGTGTGAAAGGTACATTCTATAGGCCCATGCTTAGATCAAGAAGTTTTAATGGACCGGAGTCTTTCTGTTGGTATTAACCACCTTCATCAGTATGGTCTTAATTTCCCTGTTAGCGAGTTCCACCTGGCCACTTGTTTGAGGATGGTAGGGTAGCCACTTTGTGTTTACACACCATATTTAGGCATGAGGTTTTTCAAATGGTTTGTTACGAAATCGAGCCTCCATCGCTAATGGCTTTGGTACCCCAAACACGGAAAAGATATTGGCTTTCAGAATTTGATGCATGGTCATTGGTTTCACGGGGATCGCTTCAACGATTTGGAGACATAGTCCCACCAAAATGTAAGGTATGACCATATGAGGTGGGGAAAGGTCCCCATAAAATCGATGCCATACATCGAGCAGGTTCGACCACCAAATTGGGTTCAATGGCATCATATGACGGCGAGACAATTTCGAGTCTTTGGCATCACGTCACATACGGCACATTTGGTATGCTTCCAGCGCGATGAAGGCCAATAGAAACATTCTGATATTCATTCTTGTCTTTTGGGAAGCAAAATGACCACCCGCAAAGCACTCTCATGGCAATGGTTTAAATTCCTTGCTGTTCCTCCTCGGGTACACATTTCACGATGATTTGATCTGCCACGAGTATTTGAATAGGAAAGGCTCTTCGATAATAGGAATGGATTTGTAATATTTCCTATCTTGTCCTTTCCACTGGTGGGATTTCTCTGTGGTAGGAGAATTGGCAATGTGAGAATACCAGGAGCTTTCTCAAGCGCATTAGGGATTCTTGAAATTCATCATTAATAGGTGGGCTGGCGCGGTGCCGTGGGCTATAGTTAACCTTGACGGTCGTCACGCCACCACATTTTCCACCCCTTTCTTATCTCTAATTTGCAAGTTGAACTCACGAGTATGAAACCCAGCGGATGAGTCTTGCTTTTGCATTTTGTTTGGTTAAGAGATATTTCGCGAGAATGATGCGTAAAATATTTATGTCATTGACCAGTATGCTTTCGAAATTTATCTAAAGCATACCCACTTTGCCAGTGACTCTTTCTGTAGTGGTATAATTCCTCACGTGCTTCATTGGGGTTTGCTTGCATAATACACCACATGAGGTTCCCATCTTCTCTTGACCCATTGTGCAGCTCCTATAGCAAGATCACTCGCATCATCTTCTCAAGCAGTAGCGCCAATTAGGTGCTCAGCTATTAGGCGTAGTCAAATGAAATTTCAGTTCTTCAAAACTCTTACGGCAATCTTTCTTAAGCGAATTTAGCATCCTTCTCAAGAAGCTTGTACGGGGTTTAGCAATTTTGAAAAATCTTTAATGAGCAAATCGGTAGACTGCATGAAACGAAATTGCCTAATTGTTTTCACATTTGTTGGGGGCGGCAATTTGGAAATAATGTCGATCTTGGCTTTATCAACTTCAATTCCCCTGCTAGAAATAATATGCCCCAGCACGATTCCTTGGTTTACCATAAAATGGCATTTCTCCCAGTTAAGAACCAAGTTCTTCTCTATGCACCTCGCAAATGGCTTTAAGTGGTTAAGCATTCTTCAAAAATAAGCCCCCATAATTATTGATATAATCCATGTATACCTCCATTATACGACTTTACCATGTGAACATCTTGAGCATATGTCTATTTGAAAAGTGGCATTTAGAGGCGTTACAAAGCCCCAGGCATCCTCTATAAGCATACGTGCCAAATGGACAAGTAAGTAGTCTTTCACGATCTTAAGGGCAATTCTATGCTGGAAGTACCACGAATACCCGTCCAAAAAAGAAATAGAAGGTGTCGAAACTCTTTCGGGGCGATCGATGGCTGTGATGGAAAGTGGTCTTTCCGTGTCACCTCATTGAGCCTTCTATAATCTATACACACCACTCCAAGCTGATTTGTAAGTCGGGTAGACAATTCTTCACCCTTCGTTTTTCAGTTGTTACTCGATTTCTTAGGCACCACCTAAGTTGGGCTAACCCGTAACTGCTCCGAAATGGGATAAATGATACCGTTTTTGAGCAATTTCGAACCTCCACCACGAACTACTTCCGCAGTAAGATGGGGATTGACCTCCGTTGGGGCTTCCTAACAGCTTTAGACTCCTCTTCTAAATAGATGTGATGAGTGCAAATAGACGGGTTTATGCCTTTCAGATCAAAAATTTTCCATCCCAATGCTTGCTTGTTCTTTTTGAGAAGGTGCAGAAGATTATGCTCTTGTGCAGTGGTTGCGACGAAGAAATCCTGGCCCAGACCTTGCTCATTTACTTCAAAAATGCATACTTCATCGGTAGGAGGGTTTGAGTTCTATTTGTTGAGGTTCCTTGGGTTCATTACCGGTTAATAAGTAAAATTTCTATTCTTCTTCTCGATACCCACTGTGCTGGCTCATTTCTTGAAATTCATGTTGCTTTCCAAGGCAATCGGATAACTCTGAAGTTAATATCTCTTGCACTTGCTGTTGGTTAGCCTGTTCTTCCAGAATGGTATCTAAAATACAGACTTCTTCAAAGTCATCCTCCTCCGAGTGCATATGCCTTTTACCCAAATGAAAAATATTGAGTTCCAAAGTCATATTTCCAAATGTGAGTTGCATGACTCCATTCCGGCAATTGATGATTGCATTGAAGTAGCAAATGGTCTCCCTAATATGATGGGCATGATTAGGTCCCTATTACCTTCCCGGTTACGTATCAGAATCACGACAAATCTAAGGATAGTAAAATCTGTCCCACTTGGCATGAAACGTCCTCAATAGTTCCTTTCGATTATTTTAATAGACTATCGGCGACGAGTGTGATGGAAGTGGGTTTGAGTTCTGAGCCCGATTGCTTGTACATAGAATCTGACAACGATTCACACTAGCTCCCGGAGTCTGCGGAGTGCTTTCTCCATGATGCCTCCAATATTCAGAGATCGTAGGACATCACGGGTCCTTATACTTCGAGTCTTGCTCTCTATAATGGCACTAACTTGCTCAGTTAAAAGGCCTTTTATTTACATTAAGACCCTTTTACCGTGCACAAATCGCTAAGAATTTTCAAGTAAGTAGGAACTGTTTAATCATATCGAGAGAGGAATATTGACTTTCGCGCCCTTGATACTTCCCGACATTTTTGTTTGGTTAACAGAATTTTTCTTTCTTCGGAGAACCTGCGGAAACGGAGGGTATTAATCTCCTCTTCCTTGTCCTTGACATTCTTCTGAAGTGGCTCAGCCACTAATGGAGCGACTTGGCGGCACAATCTGTTGGCTTTAATTCCCTACCACTTCGTAAGTCGCAACTGCCTTAACTTCATCGGTTTTGCATTTTAAGTCCTCGGTGGAGTCTGTTTCATTCACCACTTTACGATATTGTTGTGCTGGAAGGAGCCTTCCCTTTTTACGAACTCACCTGCTTCTTGATTGAACAATTTGAAATCTCCAAATGCATATTGTCCAATTTCCTGTTGAGTGAACTTTCTACTGCTTCAATTTTCTGACTAGTTTGGACATTCGGCACCTTATGTTCTTCTACAAATATGTCTACCACCTTACTTAAATTGAGATTGCACGTTCCAGCCGGAGAAGATAGTGGAGGCATGCGTTGTTGTATTGAAGTGGAATCAAGCTATTTGTTGATATCTGAAGGGCGTGCAAGGGTTTGGATTTCAGTGACAAATTTGGACAATTTCTCCAATTAGGGTTGTTAAGTGTTACCATATGGGCATATGGGTGGTTTATTTTGACTTATGGCATGGGCATGCTCTTGGCAGTGCTCCTCAGGGTAATTATTTGACTGAAAATTGAAGCAAGAAAATTGGGATGAAGATAACTCATTTACTGTTTGTATTTCATGCTGGTTTTTCATTTCCAGATCATCCAATCTTTGAGTTAAACTGATCAATTTTGCTTTCATCCCTGTGTCTTCAGAAAATGCGTACTTGTCTCCCCTTGGGTGGTTCAATGGCCCCAATCTTTCAACTTCCCTAGGACTAGGTTCATCCCAAGCTTTGGAGGTTTCAGCTACATAGTTCAAAAAATCCATAGCTTCATCGGGTCTTACTCAAAAGTTTACATAGTTTAACGATTGTTTCATGGCAAGAGACATACCACCATAGAAGTGGTTCACCAACATCAAGTGTCAAACCCATGATGTGGACGGAGGCGATGGTTCATAAATCTCTCCCGACAACAGTAAATCTCTCGCATCTGGTACAAAGGTGTAAATTTGTCTTTTCAAATTATTAGTCTTATGAGCACTAAAAACCGGGAATTACACTGTGGCTATTTAATTTCTAATGGTTCTAGGCCTCGGTGAGTTTAGCCAAATCCACGGCCTTGTCCTTTAGAATTAAATGGAAATACTTTCAGCTTTAGCAAATCCATGTCATCCATACGTAGCAAGGTAGTGCAAACCTCCTCAAAATCCCTAATATGAGTGTATGGATTTTCATTTCCATGCCATGATATGTGGGGAGTAGGGGTACAAATATGGCCTCCTTGCTACATCTTCGTAGGAGGAATGATACGAGATGGAACCTTAACTCTAGGAGGGTGGATGTGATCCCTCATGGTTCTATAGGCTATTAGTTCATTGGGGTTCGGGCTGACTGTTGTTCTTGAATTGTAGTGGATCCATGGTATCGGTGTATTGCCCGACTTCCTTGGCCGGAGTCGGGTTATTGTCTTGATTCTATGCGGTCTTCTGAAGTTCCTACGTCCCGACCGCGCATAAACATTTGTTACCTGGCGAGACGCAATGAGCACAAACCAACTTGCAAAAAGGTTAGGGTTAGCTAAAATAAAAACTGACTGTATATAAAAAAAAAAACAAAAACAGTGAAGTTACTGCAAAGGGATGAAAACTTGCAGTTCTCTTGCAATTGGAGTTTCAAAGAGTTAAAAGATTACCTTAACTTGTGATGTTGATCACAAGTACACTTCAACTTATCATTCGTAGTTTGGCACCATCCCCGGCAACGGCGCCAATTGATTCGTGCCACAGTAGGCTGAGCTAAAATCAACAAAATTTATATACACCTAAGTTCCTACTACTTCCATAGTCAAGCTACTGCAGTATAGTGGTCTAGGTTCGAACACGGGGATGGGTTTTCATCCTAGGAATGATTTGAATAAGTGCAAGAAGGTAAGGCTTTCTATTTGGACTTTTTGGATTTTTCAAAAACAGTGTGATGAGTTTGAAAATTTATTAACTGTTAAAAACTGAAAATGAAGTGTGAAAAGTTAACTTTGAAGATTTAGGTCACTAACTTGGTAACTTAGGGCAAACAAGCGTCCTCGGGTTTTATCCTCGCGTTATGACAAGCAACCTATAGTCAAGCCTAGCCCAGGATCTATGCTTAACTAGCAAACCTCACCCTAAAAACAACTCCTATTTGAGTTAACACATGTAACATGCATCTATGGCCTCTCTACAGTTTGAAACTCTAACATTAAACATCATTTCAGTGGCTCGTAAAGACCATCCCCAAAAACACGGTGCATCCCAGCAATAAGTATACTTGTATCCTAAAGCATGAAGTATTAGCCGTCAGTAACATTAAATCTTTATTGGCCTAATTTGAGAAGATGAGAGTATAAATACGGTACCTGTAGCTTTTAACACAAAGAGGACAACATGCATATGCCCCACTACCAAGCTAGCTTCCTTCCTCTTCAAAGAAAGGAGGAAGCAGCGACATCTCTTGAGTTGTCATCCTCAGAGGGTGTTTGAAGCCAAGAAAATAAAGGGGAAAGAAGGAGAGAGAAGAGAAAAACAAAACCCCTAGCAAATACGAGACTTTGTTACAAAATGAAAACTTACAAATTTCTTCTCCCCAATTGTTGCTTAGGGTTACAAAGGGAGGGGCTTATATAGGCCGCCTCAATACATGAAAATACCATAAAGCTAACAATTTGGCTAAGTTAAGGATAAAGAGTAATACACCAAATTTGAAGTCGGTTGGCATTAATTGCAAAAACATGGCGAGGCGTTAATTCCATTGGGGTGAAAGAATTTAAGCTAGGTAAGCGAAATCACCATGCATAACAAAAAATAGAAATTTTAAGCTAAGGCTTGGCAATTTAAGCTAATAGCGAAATTTAAGCTAACAGCGAGGGTATGATAGCGAAAACATGAAATTTCGCTAGGAACAGTGCCTAGCGAAAACCCTGGTGTCTAGCGAAATTGGTAATTTCGCTAAGGTTGCGAAATTTTCGCTAAGGTTGCGAAATTTTACCAATCGGTAGAGGCTACGCAATCTTACTTAATACTGAGACTGTTGATCTTCTTTTGCATTGCTTCTGTCCTCTTTGCATCGATTTCATCACTTTGCCGCTAAATTCTTTCTTTGATTTTGGTCTTATTGATGGTTGACAATTGGGATCAATCTTAGTGATTCATCATTGACTCGATATTGAACTCCCGAAGTGCGCGAACACAGAAACAACCAAAAATAACCTCTAACCGGCATAAGTGATACTAAGAAGACTTGAACACTTCAATTGGCATAAATGACATGATTAGTGCACAAAAAGCACTCAAAACCTATCTAATATAGGGTTCAAAATAGCACTTTTTGGGTACTAATCAGTTGCTAGTATCATAACAGTAAAAACAAAAAGAGGAGATGCATGTAGTGATTTTCAAAAAGTTTATGGGTTTATGTACATATAAACATTACCTTAAACTGAAAAATTGACACCAAGTTTGAAAACCGACATGAAAGTACCAAAACCATACAAGAATAATTTCAGGTCAATATTGGCTCTATGATTCTCAACTTGAATTTCCACCTAAGTCTAATGGTTCTTTATATAGCAGTTAAGCGATAAAGGCAAAATTTGTCCCTCTGACCTAGCAAACATGCCTTAAGTTTGTTGAACAACCTAGATATGGCTAGTTACTCTCTTCTTTCTTTATTCAACTACAATGTAGGGTGCAATGCTTAAAATCGGAGCTTCACCAAAGTCAGGTGTAACGAGGGTCCGCAGATGACTCCCGACCAATTAAGGTTTAGGCGTCAGCCAAAGAAAGGATCGCGACCTGAGCTCTGAGGCTTCTACCCTGGGACTCCGAGATGACTTGAAAATCAAGCACCTACAAATCGTTAAACTCTACCTATCTACCCGTATAACGAACACTAAATCGATGACTCCCGACCAATTGGTAGGGCATCGGGCTTGAGCTTTCGCCATACACCCCGCGAATGGGTGCTCGGGTTTCAAGGCAAGGCTTCACGACTTTATTTTTCTTTTTCTCTTTTCTTTTTGCTTTTTCTTTCTTTTCCTTTTGGAAGACTACATTGGTCTTCAAGCTGTGGAGTAACAAAACCTATCTAGATTGCCCAACATACCTAAGGCCGTATACCATGAGAGGCAAACAAATTTAATGACTATTGAAACAATGCGGTGTCACGGTGTGTGAATTAGCATAAGAATGTTCAAGTTGAGCATCTTTGGGCGCAATTGACCAAAAAGCCCATTTCAAGCATGGAATTTGTTCTAACATAAGGTGTCAAACGGGGATTACATTTTCCAACTCAAGCGATTCATTGTCCCGATTGTAGCCGATTGATTGTTCGATTGAAGAAAAAAAAAAACATTTACATGGTGGAGGTACAAAACATGGTATGCAAAAATACGTATATATAGGCCCGAATAGCTTTTGATATAGCCAAAATGGCTAATACATGAATACAAAGCTAAACATATAAAGTATCCTTTACTTTCTTATAAACAATACATAAATCTAATCAAAATCGATGAAATGAGTTGATAAGTAGTAACTATGCAAAAATCATAAAAGAAACCTAACCACCTCACTGCTGTGGTGGTGGTGGGTCTATGTTTCTATGGCTTCTTCTTCTTTAGCAATAAAACATCCAAAAATTTGCGTCTGTGGTGGGCTCCTCTCTCTGATCAGGAACACGAGGAAGACCCAGATGCGTCATGATCTGCTGAAGCATAGAGTGACACTGGGCCAGCCTCTGATCCTGGGCTGCCTGTGTAGCTGCTAAAGCACAAATAGCATCCATCACACCTGCTATCTCTCGCGAGCTGGCGTGAACATACTCAGGTGAGTGGTGTGCTGAATAGGATGGGCCGGGTGTATCTGCTGCAGCTGCGGATGTGGTGTGTGGAGGAGGAGATGGAGGTGACATATGCGGAGCCGGACTCCTCTGTATCTCGGGCTCGAGGGAGTAGAGCACATCGTCTCTATGGATGTCCTCGGCCACGGGCGACTCCTCCTGAGTCTGTGAGAGTGAAGATACGGGCATGGTCATCGCGCTCGGTGACCAGGAACCGGGGCATCGAACTCTCATCTCAATCCTCGGCTCCTCTGGGAATCCCATATGCTCGAGAACCTGGCAGAGTAGTCTCGACCCGGTGAGTGGGAATGCTCTCTTGCTTTCATTACTAGGTCCTTACTAGATCGTTCTCCTCGAAATGCATCGAGGAGGTCATCACCCATTTCGGAGGGCAGACGATATCCTCAGGATCAGGTAAGAGCCTCCGGGATGGCTCCCCTGCGCTGCCGCGCGTAATCTTTGTAAGCGAGAACGATTCGTCGAGGAATAAATGGTCGATCGGCCGACATCACGAGGTGGGAGCTGCCTCCTGTAAATACTGGTCGGTGTAGTGTCTCGGCGTTCTTTCGAACCATTTCGATGGGGTGGGTGGTGATCTCTATAACCCTCTACGATGGCCGGCGGTATCTGCGGGCCCAAGTCTTGAAGGCTCGGCGCTCGAGTATAGGCGATCATCGATAGAGAACTGCAGCTCACGCGGACCATCTGCTCTCGAGATGTCATAGAGTGATAGAAGCGCAGCACCCTTTCGTGAGTAATAATCTTTGCCTGGAGTCATGAAAGGCAGTAGTGAATAATCCTCGATCAATCTCATGGACTCCCTAAACCTGGGATCAGCCCTCAGTGCTGGAATATCATAGTACGACTCCTGATGAAAGTCTCTACGATGGAGTCGTACATTCCCCGGAATGGGGTTCCCTACGAACAACGGCCTCCTGATCCTGGAGGCTGGTGACAACTGAGGCGATGATGTCACCTCGGTAGATGTATTTGGTGATGGGCTGCGGTAGGGGAGGAAGATGATAGCACGGGAGCTGGAGTGTACGGGCAGCTTGGGCCGAGGCCCTCCCAACTCTCCTCCCAGTGGGTGATGGGGCGGGGTCCCGTGAGTGTCTGGCTGTCCCAGTGAGGCCCAGGAGCTCCTCGGTCTTGCCTCGGGGACCGGTGATGGTGCGGAGGCGGGACCGGGCGGGGCCTCTCTCGGGTGTCTTGAACTAACGCGACGAAGGCGGGACCACCACCGATGCGAACCATATAAATACGAGCGAGGCTCCTTTGGAGGTGGTAGTCGCTCCCCGAAATAGGTAGATGAACCGGGCTCAACGGCTCGGCTCACCGCAGGCTGGAATAGCCAAATGGGCCAGGTAAAGGACCAACCCGGCCAGGCCCCGAACTGTCTCTCGGCCCGAACCCGAGCACGGGTCCTGGCAGCGGTGGAGCCTTGATGAAGGCTCGAGCGAGAGATGGCTCGGCTGGGGCCGGTGGCTCGACTGTGAACACCATGGCTAGATGCGCTCGTGTCGGGATCTTTTGGTGACAATAGAGACTCGATGCAGGTTCGGTCGGTCTTGGTCGAGGCTGAGACTAGGATGGCAAGGGCAAGGATGCGCGAGGCTCTGTGACGAAGGCTGCTTGAGTGAAGCTCGGTCGGCGAGCGCGAACTACGCGATGGGAGTAGCGACGGTGTGAAGTGGTAGCGATGGTGGATCGGATGACTCAGGGCTTCGCTGGGAGGGAGAATGTGAAACGATCTAATGGCCAACCCTCTCCCAGGTTTAAATAAGCTCTTGGCGATGGCCAGAAGGGTCCTCCTGCACCGAGTTTTCGTATTTTAGCGGTTGGCCCTAATTTGCCTCCTAAATTCAAAATTTTTAGATTAATTATTAGTACTATATGAAATAAAAATTATTATAATAAAATTTACTATATGAAACCATAGTAAAAATTTAATATAAAGTACTATAGTATAAACAAAATTACTAAATATGAAGCGCTAATTTAGAAACTTCGAAAAATAAAGTAAAATTATCAAAATTAACTAGAAATTAAGACAAAAAGCAAAATTGTTCAAAAGGCTGTAATCGGTTTTTGAAAACACCGGACCGATTCAATTTCAAAATTACCGAGGAGGGTCAAAGGAGAATGATCTCCCTCGGCCCAGTGATAGCTTCAGGTTGACTCCCATGGTGTTAGATTGTCGATTGTTGAAGTGGTCCTCGCTGATGGCTTTTGAATTGAGCAATTGGCTTCCGCGGTGGGTGTTGATGGCAGGAACCAATCTCATCATCTCCTTGGCTGATTACTCCTTTTTAGTTCTGGACCTTTGTGCTTCCACGCATCTTGACCATTTGAAACAACTTCATCAGTTATTTGATTTCATGTTCTAGCAACTTTGCTTGTTGTTCAAAATGAAAGATGTTTAACTCGAGGTCATGTTACCAAAAGGTAAGTTGCATGACTCCATTCCGGCAATTTATTACATTGGTGTGGCCGAAATGGTCTTCCTAAGATGATTGGTACATGATTGGGTTCACTTGTAATTGGCTCTGTCCGCCACTACAAAATCTCTTGGGTAGTAAATTTGTCTATTTTCACTAAGACATCCTCAACTATCATAGGAGTTTTAAAGCGATCTATCGACCAATGAAAGTGTGATGTTGGTAGGTTTAGTTCACCTAAACTAAGCGCTTGTATCTTGAATACGACATTAGGTTCACCGCGCTCCTAAATCAAGCAATGATTTATTCTATGCACTTCCACCAATATTGTTGAAATTGTGGGAGATCTGAATCCTTGTATTTGACAGGTATTTGCTTTGGATTATGGCATGGCTTGTTCAGTGAGAAATTCCTTCTTCTCAATGCACAATCCTTCTTGATTCATTCAAAGATCTTTCAAAATTTTGCATAGCGGTACTTGTTTGATTATGTCCAATAAGGTATGTTAACCTTCCTTGCCTTGAACCTCTAAAATGCACCTTGTTTGAAATGCCTTCTTCTTACCTCTAAGTGCTTGTGGAAATGGAGGTGGTATCTGCAGTGTTCATTGAATCCTCATTTAGGAATATGCTCGTTGCAATTCTTCTCCTGCTTGGATTCTTCATGAGCTTTGGCATAGGCTAATCAACCTCTTTTCACTTCTGGGAGTATTATAGCCTTAACCTCATCCATTCCCGAATTGTTGGATGACCCCACCTCATGAATTCCCTTTGGGTTTAGCCTTTGTTTGGGAAGGAAACCTTGCTCTTTCTTGTACCTCCGGCTTCAACTTGTTGATCTTGAGCGATTGAATACTATAGGTTATCAATTTTCGAGGATTCGAGGTTGCTCTCCTAGCCCATCTATTCTCTTGTTCGGTGTAATTTCTACAGTATCCAATCCTTTGTGCAGTTGCACATTGATTCCTTTGTTCCTGACAAAGTTGCCGCCCTGCCTTTGAGAATTTAAAATGGCTTGCTCGCGGGAGATGAAAAGGGATGGTGGTGGTTGTGGATTGAAGTGGGGAACCAAGGCGTAGTTTTGGCACAGGGAGTACATAAAGCGAAGTGGGTTTTCAGGAAAGATTAGGGTGATTCCTCCAATTGGAATTGTAGGTATTGCCATATGGGGCATTGGGTTGTGGTGGCTTATATTGTCCTACATTATTTGCACATTCTGACATCAAATCCTTCATTGAAGGGGCCATAGGACAACGTTGCATTGGTGTACGAGTTGGAGGTGGTGCGAGGGATTGGCTTGTGCGGGATTTTCGATCCTTTGCCGACACTCATGGAACCTTTTTCCTTGACTCCTCCACTTTCCTAGCTAAGGTTGAAATTCTAGCTTTCATTTCTATGTCCTCTGGCAGTGTGCAAATCCCGCTAGGGTTGGCTGAGGCCTCATTGTTTCCATTTCCCTAGGGTTTGGCTCATCCCAACCCTTAGAAGTTTCAACCACATAATTTAAAAAATCCATGGCCCCCGATCGGGATGCTTACTTAGAAGTCTCCTCACATGGTTTCCAAAAGGCTGCCCATGGCGAGAGACATACCACCGTAGAAATGGTTTACCGGCATCCATGTATCAAACCCATGATGGGCATGCAACGATGGTCTCCATAAATCTCCCAGCAACGGTAAAACCTCTCACCATCTTGAGGCGAAAGGTGTAAATTTGTGCTTTTCAAATTGTTGGTCTTATAAGCGAAGAATTTCTTCGAGGAGTGCTGCATCTCGATATTGATTTCTTATGGTTCTAGGCCTCAGTGAGTTTAACCAAATCTTGGCCTTGTCTTTTAGGGTTAGTGGAAATGCTTTTAGCTTAAGCAAATCCATGTCCATCATTCCTTCCTTAAAGGTAGTGCACACTTCCTCAAAAATCCACCAATAGGTGTATGGATTTTCATTTTCCATACCATGGTATGTGGGAGTAGGGGTACAGTAGGGCCTGGTGCTACATCTTCGACGGGAGGTATGATGCGAGGAGGGCACTAACTCTAGGAGGTGAATATGATCCCTCATGGTTCCTATAGGCGGGTTGGATTCATTGGGGGGACCTTCTTCGACTCTGTGTTCTTCACGCGGTGGATCCGTAGTGTCCCGGTGTGTACACTTGAGCTTCCTTTGCTTGGGTCAAGTTGTGTGCGATTCTATGTAGTCTGCGATGTGTCTCTATCCTTTGGAGCATAAACACATTTACAAAATTTGTAGAGACAACAAGAGTACCAACAAAACATGAAAAAGGTTAAAATTAGTTAACAAAAATTAAAAGGCGAATGAAAAGCAACGTCACGATCCAACGCAAAGTGATGGCGCAGTTCACCTGGCTTGGTTACAAAAAGTACAAAAAAGGTTACCTTCACTTGTAATGAGTACAAGTACACTTCAACTTATCAAGCGTGGTTGCTTTGTCCGACCGCGGCGCCATTTGATTCTTGCCGCGATAGGGTGAGCGGAGTCAACAAAATATATATTCTAAGTTCCTCCTCTTTGTAGTCAAAAACTCTTTGCGGTATAGTGGTCTAGGGTTGAACACAGGGATGGGTTTTCTTCGTATAAATGACTAACAGTGAAGGCAAAAATTGGTGAATTAAATTTGGATTTTTAAGGTTTGGTAAAAACAGGGGGGTTTTGGGTGTTCACTGACTGAAGATAAAAAGAAGAAAAAAATGTAAAATAGAACCCCTTGAAGTGTTAGGCCACTTGGTTTGAACAGGTAACATGTCGGGTATTTTCCTCGCGTTGGGAGCATGACATATAGTCATTCCCAGAGGCGGATCTTCATTTAGCTTTAAAAACTAAATATGATTTTCCCTTTTGAAACATAGCATTTAAATGGGCATAAATGTTCCTAACGGTGGCAGCATCTCAAAACCCTAATCACGATAGTGAAGACAATAACTGAGCCTCAATGGATCTAGTGAAGTATCATTGAACCTAAAAGCTTGCGAATACACATTAAAGAGAGCATGCTTAAGAGATTTTAACACAAGTGAAGCGGGAACACAAACAATACCATAAATACGATGCGTTAAAAACGGAGACATTGGTTACCTCCACACCCTAGCCAACAGCCGTCCTCTTCAAGGAGGAAGAGTGCACAGCCCGAACATCCTACGAGTTGTCATCCTCGAGAGGAGTGTTTTAGCAGTGAAAAATGGAAAAAGAAAAGGAAGAAAAGGGAAAGGAAAATTTTGTTGCCTCCCGCTTGCGTATATTAAATTCAGTCTGATTTGTACAAGCGAGACTTATAGATGCTTTCCAGTGTAAGGAGTTACAAAAAAACCAAAATGTGGAAGGTTATTACGAGGGTAAAATGGAAAAAAACCAAAAGAAAAAAGCAAGCCCGAGTGTAAGCGTGAAGCGAACGGGTAGCGGGAGGCAGTCTTGGGCGGGAGCGGTGCTCGCGGGAAGCTTTCTGCGGTGGTGTTTCTTCTATCTTCTTTCCTTTCCCGATCTTTGATGCGATGTTGAGTTTGACTTGAATTCTTCGTGCTTGGATCGACTCAACAATTTTGGCATAATTAGCTATAAAGCGCAAAATTTGCCACAAATCACGATCATTAAAATAGTAGGGACCTTAATATACCAAATCGGGTTAATTAGCATGATTAGTACACAAAAAGCACTCAAAACCTATAATAAATAGGGTTGAAATAGCTTTTGGAGCCTTAATCGACGGTAGGTCAGGAGGTGGTATCTGACCTTGGACATCGATCTCTCTCGTTATCTTGAACCTAACCCTAGGCACAATGCGATGACTTCCACTGGTACGTTCCATGGCTGTGGTCCAGTCGTACTGTAGGGGTAGCGTAGGGCTCGAAGTGCGGTGATGGCTAGTAAGCGGTGGTAGGCTGCTTTGTCTTGGCGAGGGCGCGTGGTGGACCGGGAGGCTCGGCAGCGGTGGGCTCGAGGCGGCCCGCGAGGGCAGCGGCGAGGTAGAGTTGGGCTTGGCTAGGCAGAGGAACAGGAAATGGACGTGGCGCGCCCTGGATGTTAGGGCACTGGTGCTCTCGGCTGATGGTGGTGCAGGGCAGTCTCAGGGCATGGAGTCAGGGCACGGGAAGGGGCGTGGGGCAAACGCAGGGCACTGGAGCTCAGGGCAAGGGAAGAAGGCTCACGGCTCTAAGGAATGTGGATGGAGTGGAATGAAAATGAGCGGGGGCCCCCTTTTTATAGCGTGGGGCGGGTTGAAGGGTTCAGGAAGCCCATGAGTCAAGGAATGAATTCGCCATTATTCTTGAAATTCATGCTACCTAAATTCCAACTGTGAGAAAGACACCAAATTTAATTTTGATAAATTAAAATAAAATAAAAATAAAAATAAATATATAAAAATAAACATAAAAATAAAAATAAAATAAAATTAGAGTAAAATTACTAAAAACTGAAAATTTTATATTTAGTTAAAATTAAGATAAAGAAAGTTACTAAAAATAGCATAAACTGAAATTGACCAAATTATGCAAAAACCAAAGATTTTGAGCTGCAGTTTGGTCTCAGTGAAGAGCAAACCAGCTCAATTACACTGGTTCCATTCATGGAGGATCTAGGAGAAGGGAATCCTTCACCCCTGCAGTGATGTGTGTTGCAGATGCCTCCATGCTCAGCTCCTTTGTTTTGAGCTTCCTTTCACTGGGTGGTGCTGGAGGGAACATTGGTTGTGCATGAATGACTGATGCAGCCAATTCTCCACCAATTGCTTCATATTTCTACACCAATTCCGCTGTAGTAAGTGAGCTTTTGGGTTTCCTGCACTTGGACCATTTGAGCAGACTTCATCAAATTCTTGCCCCTCACCCTTTTCTGGCTTGTGCTTGTTGCTCAGGTGGAAAATGTTGAGCTCCAGTGTCATGTTGCCAAATGTGAGCTGCATGACTCCATTCCGGAAATTAATTATTACATTGGAAGTTGCCAAAAATGGTTTTCCCAGGATAATTGGCACATGATTAGGCCCACTTGCGATTGTTCGGTATCAAGCACTACAAAATCCACTGGGTAGTAGAATTTGTCCACCTTCACCAATACATCCTCCACTATTCCCTTAGGAATTTTTACCGATCGATCTACTAATGAGAGAGTGATGTTGGTAGGCTTAAGCTCTCCTAAACCTAACTTCTTATACGATGGTGTAAGCGTAGGTTTACAGCTGAAGTCAACAGTGCTTTGTCTATGCAAGTCCCTCTAATGTTGACCGATATTGTGGGGGATCCTGGATCCTTGTATTTCACTAGGGTCTTGCTTTGAATGATGGCACTGACTTGTTCAGTTAGGAAGGCTTTCTTTTCAATGCCTAACCCTCTCTTGACTGTGCACAGGTCCTTCAAGAATTTTGGATATGTTGGGACCTGCTTAATCATGTCAAGCAGTGGGATATTTACCTTCACTTGCCTTAGCACCTCCCAAATTTTAGCTTATTAGGATTTTTTTCTTGCCTCTTAGTGCTTGAGGAAATGGAGGAGGCATGTTTTTCTTCATTGAGTCTTCTCTGATTATTATCCTCTCAGGCTCAGCTTCCTTATCTTTCTCTTTTTCTTGAGCAGTCATAGGCACTGGTTGCTCAATTTCTTTTCCACTCCTCAAAGTAATGATAGCTTTTACTTCATCCATCCTTGAGTTGCTGGAAGAACCTATTTCATGAACCCCCTTTGGATTGGGCAGTGTTTGGGAAGGAAATCTCCCTTTCTCTTGTACCTCCAGTAATTTGGTGATCATGGTGACTGAATACTGTAGATTATCAATCTTTTGATTAAGGCTGCTTTCAAGCCCATCTATTCTCTTGTTCAAGGTACTTTCCACAGTATCAATTCTTTGAGCCAATTGTACATTGATTCCCCTTTGCTCTTCCACAAAATTTCCCACCACCTTGCTCAAATTTAAAATAGCTTGTTCAACAGGAGAAGAGGATGGTGATGGCTGTGGTTGAGATGAGGAACCAAACTGTTGTTTGGCACCAGAAGGCACATAAGTAGGGGGATTAGGCTTCCAAGAGAGATTAGGGTGATTCTTCCAATTGGAATTATATGTATTAGCATATGGGGCGTGGGATTTGTGGCTTGTATTGGCGTGACGTGGCATGCTGACATCAAATCTCTTGAGGAAGTAGTGGACGGTACTCTTACGCAGGTGGACGGTGGATTGGAAATTGATGCATGGGTTGGCACATGCGGGATTTTCATTCAACGCTGTACCTCATGTAGCCTTTTCCTTAAACTCACTTTACCTTCCTAGCCAAGGCTGATATCCTTGCTTTCATCTCCAAATCTTCATAAAGTGCAAAAATTCCTCCCCTTTGGTGGGCTGAAGGCCTCATTTTCTCTACCTCTCTTGGGTTTGGCTCATCCCATGCCTTGGAAGTTTCAGCCACATAACTTAGAAAGTCTATAGCTTCATTTGGGTGCTTGCTCAGGAAGTCCCCTCCACACATTGTTTCCAAAATTTGCTTCATGGCTGGAGACATACCACCATAGAAGTGATTCACCAGCATCCATGTATCGAAACCATGATGTGGACATGCACTGATGGTCTCCATGAACCTCTCCCAGCACTGGTAGAACCTTTCATTGTCATGGGCAGCAAACGTGTAGATTTTCCTCTTCAAATTGTTGAATTGTTGTGAGCGAAGAATTTTAGGAATACACTGCGGCTACTACTTGATTCGATGGTTCTTGGTCTCAGTGAATTGAGCCATATTTTGGCTTTGTTCTTGAGGGTTAATGGAAATGCTTTCAATTTCAACAAGTCCATATCAGTTGCACCCTCCTTAAAAGTTATGCACACTTCCTCAAAATCCCGTATGTGGGTGTATGGATTTTCATTCTCCATACCATGAAAAGTTGGAAGTAGGGGCACTAAATAAGGTCTCACTACTACATCCTCAGAAGGTGGTATGATGCAGGAAGGAGCACTCACTCTAGGAGGGGTGTGGTCCCCTCATTGATACGTATGCTGTTGATTCAGCTGGAGTATGCGACTTTCTTTGTTCCTCGAGTAGAGAGATCCATTTGATCACTTTAAGTGCACACTAATTTCACGGCCTTGCTCAACTAATTACCAACTCTTTGCGATCTACGATATATCTCTATCTGGAGTGATGCATAAACACTGCTAACACAAAATGAGACAAAGCAAGAACACAAACAAAGGCTTTTAAAAAGGGTCGGTGTTAGCCCAATTATAAGGCGGCGTAAAAATAAGCGACCCAGCCGAAAGGACTACGAGGTAAAAAACTTGAAATTCTAACAAACGAAATTCAAAAAGAGTTAAAAGGTCACCAACACTTGTAATGTAGATTACAAGTACATATAAACTCGTCATTCGTAGTTTGGCACCATCCCCGACAACGGCGCCATTTGATTCGTGCCACGGTAAGGTGATCCGGAATCAACAAAATTTGTTTTCTATTTTCCTCCCCTCTTTGCGTTAATCAAGCGTGTGCGATATAGCGGTCTAGAGTCGAACACGGGGGATGGGTTTTCATCCCCAAAATGATTAAATATCATGATTCAAAAAATGGTGAGGCTTTCATTTGGATTTTTAGATTTGCATTAAAAAGCATGAGTGTTGTTGTCACTAGGATAACTGAAACAGTTTAAAATAAGGTGTGGAAAGGAGACCTTGAAGGCTTGGGTTACTAGCTTGATAAAATGGGGTTGCAATGGTGTCCTCGGGTTATTTCCTCGCATTAGGGCAAATGACATATAGTCATTGCCAAAACCGAATCTATGTTCAACTTTAAAAACCAACCCTTAAAAACATTCCTACTTGAACTTAAGCATTTCTGCGAGCATTCAATGTTCGTAGTAGAAAACATAGCATTTAACCTAATAATTTGATGGCTCGTAAATGACATCTAAGAATGGCAGTGTATCTACCGTAAAATACTGCGAACCACTAAAACATGACAAGTATTGACCAAAGAAACTGCTTAAATAACATTAAACCCCTAGTTTGGAAAGTTTGAAACATAAATGCGATTACCTGCTCTATTTAAGCGAGGAACACAGGACCCTTTAACCAACCTAGCAACCCTCATCTTCAAGGTTTGGGGCTTATCCAAGCATCCCTTGAGTTGTCATCCTCGAAAAGTGTGTTTGGAGGCTTAGAAAATGAAGAAAGAAGAGAGAAGAAAAGCGTAACCCCTAAATTGAAAAATTTGCGTGCATTCACAATGAATGAATGTTAGGGTTACAAAATGTTATAAGGTGGCTCATATAGCCATACAAGAGATGTGAAATACCAAAAATACCAAAAATATATGATTACATTGGGGACAAAATGGGAATTACACAAAATAGGGTCATTTGGATCGAAAATTTGAATTTTCTCTATGCACAGTAACTTTCGCTATGATAGCGAATTTTCGCTATCATAGCGAAAATATGGCCATAGCGAAATTTCTCTAGGATTCTGAATTTTACCGTATGGTTGAAATTTTCGCAATCATAAATTTTTAAGCTATGTGCGAATCCTGAACTCTGCATTGCTTCTGCATCAATTCGGCCTCATTTCTTGACTCCACTTGACATTTCTTCATCTTCGGCTTGATGAAATCGTAGGGAATTCTATCTGAACTTGGCATAAATAAGCGCGCGTCTGACGACTTGGAAATGATTGCTGAGGTTCCAAAATGCAAACTAAAAACAACCTCGAAACTCGTCAGTAGTACTAGCGGACACGCACATGTCAATCGGCAATTCATATGATTAGTGCGTAAGCACTCCAAAACTTATCTTAAATGGGACTCGAAATAGCAACTTTTTTTGGGTACTAATCAGGAGGATATCTCCTCCTCTTACGTGAAATTAGTGACAGGCGTAAGATACTCATTGCCCGTTAACTTTGAATATCTCTTGTCTTCCCGGGTTGATAAGGTCCAAGCCAGAACCATTAGATATGCTTGATGGATGATAAATGGGCCCGTCCATTGCGATTTGAGCTTGCGGAGAATAGTGCAGCTTGGAATCATCGGGGACTTGATCCCCATGATTGAAAGTTTTGGGTTTATGAAGCGATCATGCCGCTATTACGCTTATCCTTTGAAATTTTGGAATTGAAGTAGGCGTCGTTTCTCAGCTCTTCTAACTCGTCAATCTCAAGCATTCTTTTTAGGCCAGCTCGGTTCATATCCATGTTCAAGTTTCGTATTGCCCACCACGCCTTGTATTCTACTAGTAAATGGCAAGCCTTGCCATAAACTAAGCGATACGGGGACTTGCCGAGGATGGTCTTGTATGCTGTTCTGTATGCCCACAATGAGTCTAGAAGCTTCAAAGACCAGTCCTTCCTGTTAGAATTAACAACTTTCATCAGGATGGTCTTTATTTCTCTATTGGCGAGCTCCACTTGACCACTGGTTTGAGGATGATACGGGGTGGCTACCTTGTTCTTAACACCATATTTGGATAAGAGGTTCTCAAAGGGTTTTTTACAAAAATGAGAACCTCCATCACTAATAATTTCTTTGGGAACTCCGAATCTAGAGAAAATGTGCTTCTTCAGTAATTTTAACACTACTTTGTGGTCAGTTACCTTGCATGGCACTGCTTCAACCCACTTAGACACATAGTCCACCCCCACAAGGATGTAGGCATAGCCGAAGGAAGTAGGGAATGGTCCCATGAAGTCGATGCCCCATACATCAAACAATTCAAGTACTAAAATGGGGTTCAAGGGCATCATGTGACGACGGGAAATATTTCCCAGTCTTTGGCACTTATCACACTGCTTGCACATGGTGTTGGCATTCTTAAACAATGACGGCCAATAAAAGCCCGAATGAAGCACTTTCATGGCTGTTTTCTGTGAAGCGAAATGCCCTCCACACGCACTATCGTGGTAATGGCTGAGAATTCCTTCCTGTTCTTCTTCCGGCACACATTTCCTTATTATCTGATCAACACAATACTTGAACAAATACGACTCCTCCCAATAGTATGAATGAACCCGCCCCTTGCATGGAAACTGTTGTCTGTCTTTGTCCACTCGGTAACCCACTCCACCGGTAACTCGCTACTGGGAATTGGCAATGTGAGCATACCACGGTGCTATACTCATCGTCGAAGAGACTCCTTAGAAATTCGCCAATTACGGGAGGGTCAGGTATTGTGTGCTGCGGATAACCGGAGTTGATTGGCAATAACGTTCTACACACCCTTCTTATCTCTAATTCGATGTTGAACTCTTTGTAGCAATAGAACCCATCTAATAAGTCGAGCCTGAATTCCTGCTTTTTGCGGAGTAGATATTTCAAAGGTTGAATGATCTTTGAAGATTACAATATTCGACCCAATCAAATAAAGATCTGAACCTATCTTAAAGCATAAGACTCACCGCTAGCAATTCTTCCTCCGCAGTGGTGTAGTTTCTCTCGAGCTTCATTTAACGCTTTGCCTGCATAATACACCACATAAGACTTTCCCCTCTACTGGTCCGAACCGCTCCGACAAAGAAGGTCGCTAGCATCGTGACATTAACTCAAAAGGCAAAAGGCCATGGCTATCACAATGGGTGTCAGAAATTAAATATGCCTTAAGCTCCTAAACTTTTGTTGGCATTCTCGTATCCCATTCAAACTTTGCATCTTTTTCAAGGAGCTTCAGAGCGCTTAGCTATTTTCGAGAAGTCTTGGATGAACTCATGATAGAAACCCCATGTCCCAAGAATTGCCGCAATGTTCTACATTAGTAAGAGATGGCACTCGAGTTCAATTTACCTGGCCTTATCCACTTCAATTCCTCTCTCGGAAATGATGTGCCCCAACACTATGCCCTGATTTACCATAAAATGGCATTTTTCCCAATTTAGTACTAGGTTCTTTTGGATGCATCTGTGGAGGACAGTTTCTAAATGGACGAGGCATTCATCGAAGCATTCCCCATAAGCTGTTATGGCATCCATAAACTGCCCAAGCTGCTTATACATGGAAAAAGGCAGTAGATTAACACTTGCCCCCAAATCTAGCAATGCCTTTTCCACACACGTGCTGCCTATGTTAAAGGAGATTGTAGGACACCCCGGATCCTTATACTTCATAGAGTCTTGCACTAAATGATGCAAATTATTTGCTTAGGTCAAAAGGCCTTTTATCTCACATTAATGCCTTTATCAGCAAGATAGGTCCTTCAAAAACTTTGCATACGTGGGGACTTGCTTGATCATATCGAGAAGAGAGATGTTAACCTTCACCTGCCGTAGTACTTCTAAAATTTCAGTTTGGTTAATTGAATTTTTCCTTTTTCGAAGTGCCTGTGGGAAAGGAGGGGGTACACTATGTTTTACCTCTTCCCCGGTCGATCTTCCTATCGGGTTCAACCACCGGGAGATTTCTGGCTGGTCTCGACCGCCGGGTCTCAGTTCTCAGACCACTTCTCAAAGTTACTAGTACTTTAATTTCCATCAATTCTTGCATTGGGATCAATGGCAGAGCCTATCTCATGCATTCCCCGGTTTTGTCAGTTCACAAGGAATTTCCTATTTCTAATTTCGCCGGTCGATAACTGAAATGGAACTTTGCAAGTTGTCACATTTGTTGAGATCTCGTAATGCATATTGTCTATTTTCTGTTGAGTGAGCTCTATCGGCCTCAATTTTCCGATTGGGTTTGAACATTCAACACCTTTTGTTCCTCCACAAAGGTACCTACTACCTTGCTTAAATTCAGAATTGCCTACTCAACAGGAGAAGAAGGTGGAGGCTACTGCTGGTGCTATGCTGAGGTGGAGCTAAACTGCTGCTATGCTCCTTGGGGAGCATATGCAGGGGGCTTTGGCTTCGATGATAGGTTCGGATGATTCCTCCAATTGGGGTTATAGGTGTGCCACATATCGAGCACTGGTCGCGGTTTATTTTGACCTAAGACATGGGCATGCTCTTGCATCAAATCCCTCACTGAAGGAACCATTAGACAATGCTCCCCACGATGGCTACTTGACTTACAATTAAAACAGGCTAAGTGAGATGCAGCAAAGCCCAATCACTACTTGCACTCATGTTGATTTCACTAAGCTCCTTAACCTTCGGGTCAAAGTGGTCAGTTTTGCTTTCATCTCCGTGTCCTCGGAAAGTACATAAATGCCTCCCATTTGGTGGGTTGAAGGCCTCATTTTCTCAGCCTCTCTTAGATTCGGTTCGTCCCATGCCTTGGAGGTTTCGACCACATAGTTCAAAAAGTCCATGGCTTTATCCGGGTGCTTGCTCAGGAAGTCCCCTCCACACATGGTTTCCACTATTTGCTTCATGGCTAGAGACATACCATCATAGAAGTGATTCACAAGCATCCATGTATCGAAACCATGGTGTGGACATGCACTGATGGTCTCCATAAACCTCTCCCAACATTGATAAAACTTCTCATTATCGTAGGCCTGGACATGCACTCAGGTACACCTTCTTTAAAAGTTGTGCATACTTCCTCGAACTCCCGGATATGCGTATATAGATTCTCATTCTCCATTCCATGAAAAGTGGGAAGAAGGGGCATCAAATAGAGTCTTACTACAGCATCATCAGTAGGTGGTATGATGCAGGAAGGTGCACTCACTCTAGGAGGGTGTATGTGGTCCCTCATTGACCTATATGTTTTAGGATTAATTGGAGCTCCTTGCTGACTTTGCCATTCTTCAGGTAGAGGAATCATTTGCTCACTCTATACACTGACTTCATAACCTTGTTCAATTAGTGTACTAACTCTTTGCAGTCTACCTGATATATCTCTATCCTAATGGTACATAAACACCTGTGAAACAAAAAGAGACAATACAAAGAACAACAAAAGGGCTTGCCAAAAAGATCAGTGTTAGCTAAGAAATAAAATGACTGTTATTCATAAATAAAAAAACAGCCCGGTATTTGTTGAAATTGAGTTTAAGGTCACCCGATATTGGTAATGAGGATTACAAGTAGTCATCGACTCGTAAATGCGTAGTAAGGCACCATCCGACAGCGGCGCCATTGATTCGTGCCCGCGATTAGGTGTTATGAATCAACAAAATTTATAACCCTAAATTACTCCCTCTTGTAAGTAGCGTAACTCTTGTAGTATAGCTGACTCTAGGATCGAACAACAGTGATGGGTTTTACGTCTTAAAAATGATTTGTGTAATGATTGAAATGGTGAGGCTTTTGTTTAAGTTTGGTTGTACGAAATAGTGGTTGTTTTCACTATGCTAACCGAAGGTAATTCGAAATAAAATGTAAAAAGAAGTCCTTGAAGTTTTGGGCCACTAGTTTGGTATAATACGGTTCCAAAGGTGTCCTCGGGTTTTCACCTTGCATTAGGGAAGATGACCTATAGTCATTTCCAAAACCGGATCTATGTTTTACTTTAAAGACTAACCCTCAGTACCATTTCTCTTTGAAACATAGCATTTACTGAGCATTTAATGTTCTAAAAGTTGAAATCCATCATTTAACCTACTTTCAATGGCTCATAAATGACAACTAATGGATGTTAGTGTATCTAACTCTAAGAATACACTGAACCCTAAAAGCTAGCCAAGTATTGGCCAAAGGAAGTACATCAAATGGCTTTTAAACCCTAGTTTTGAAAGTTTGAAGCCTCATCTGTGATACTGCTTACGTGAAATCTGAGGAGGAACACACGCAAGCCTTATCAAACTACCTATGGCCTCCTCTTCAAGGTTTAGAGGCTTTAGCCAAACATCCTTTGAGTTGTCATCCTCAAAGAGTGTGTTTGGTTGCTTAGAAAGTGAGAGAAAGAGGAGAGAGAAGAGAGAATATGAGGGCCAAAAACAGGGGCACGTAATGGAAATGCCTTTAATGAAAAGTTAGGTTACAAAATGTTAAGAAATTGGCTTATATAGCCTTACAAACATGTGAAAATACCAATCTATCCAAACTAGAATAATTACAGTGAGGGTAAAGATGAAAAAAAACCAAAAACGGGGTCGTTTCTACACAAAACAGGGGAACAGAGGATTTCGCTACAGGTGAAATTTTCGCTATGTAGCGAAATTTCGCTAACATAGCGAAAATTCACTATGTAACAAAATTGCTAAACATAGAGAAAATTTCGCTATTGTAGCAAAATTTCACCAGTATAACGAAATTTCCCTTCCTCTTGCTTGGTCCTGCTTGGTCCTGCTTGGTCCTGCTTGGATTTTCTTCATTCCTGGCTTGATGCAATCGAAGATAAATCATACGAACTCGATGTAAATCAGCTCAACTTCGATATGCCTAGCTTGATATGATATAAAAGGTTCTTAAACCTGCAAAAACTACCATAAATGACCTCGAAATACAATCGGTAGTACGAAAGGACCTGCGTGTGGCTTAACTAATATGATTAGTACACAAAAACTACTTAGAACCTATCTTAAATAGGGTTCAAAATAGCACTTTTTGGGCACTAATCAAGTATTAATGACTATTCATATATTTTATATTTCCATTATATATTACAAATTACTTCCTATGTTTATGATTCATGTCTCATTTATCCATATCTCTTCATCTCTTTTTACATAATATTATCTGCTTTTTCCAAAGCGGATCTGAGAAAAGAAGCGTATGTACCCAGACAATGATCTCTATATACTGTACTGTCTTTGTATGACCCAGCCATGAGGTCGCGGTAATGACAAATGGGACCAACTATATATGTATACTCTGACAAATTTGTATCCACTAATAGGCATGCTCATCTATCCGTCTACGGTCATAAGCGGGCGGTGATTTATTACGTTTTCAATACATATCCCGTATACGCCAGATAACTATTGTTATCATGTATTATGAATATTCACTATCCATTATTCTCATATTCATAAAGAGTACTTTCACATATCTCTTATCATCATATGAATGTATTCTATGCTTCTTTATATAGCAACTATACATGTATTACCTTTTCTTCACATGGCTAGAAATCGTGTCCTTTATTATTCCATTCTATTTATTCTATATTATTTAGCATTAAATCGTATAACTTTTAGGTCAATTTATTTATCTCACTTAACTAAGTTATACTGACTTATTTTCATACAAAACCACTTCCAATAATACTTTGAGAGTGTATAAGAGACATTTAGATGTCTCAAAATCCTATAGGAGAGGACATGAAAATCCTTTCCCAAAATAAGATCCGACTTCCCTTAATTTCTGGGTACAATGAGTTCGAAATCTCAACATTTTTCCTTCATGAACTTTGTTCCTCTATGAATCTATTTTACTAAAAAATTTGAATCACTCCATTTGAATCATCCAAACTCAAGTTATGGCATTTTAATGCCAAACTGGTCTGTTTACCCAATTTACACTGGTAACCGACTGTGAAACCCAATTTCAGGGGTCTTAACTCCATATTTTGACATTGGTTTCTTCTACTTATTTGACGCTAAGGTGTTAAGGGTTCTTCTCAAATTGGAATAATCCAATTTGGAGTACCATAACTCTATATATGTCCTAAATAACCAGGACTACTCTGTTTTCAAGACAGAACCAGTAACTTGTCTTTAGACCCAAATTCGAGGATAATAAAGTCATATTAATACTTTAATATTTTCTTGGAAAATTTAGTCATAGGTCTTAGGTTTCCACTCCAATTGGAAGTTCCTAAATCGGAGCACTCTAGACCAAGACTACTATGTTTTCAGGACATAACCAGTAACTTGTCTTTAGACCCAAATTCGAGGATACTAAAGTCATATTAATACTTTAAGATTTTCTTGGAAAATGTAGTCATGGGTCTTAGGTTTCCACTCCAACTGGAAGTTCCTAAATCGGAGCACTCTAGACTAAGTTATGGCCAAATAATTCACTTAGGGTTTTGGGGAAATTTTTGACAACATTTTCCCTAAAACCCCAACATTTCCTTTGTACTAAAATTCCTCAATTGAGGACTACAACCAAATAACAATCAAAACCAACTTTAAACCCAAATCAAACCAACAAAAACAACAAAACAAAGAGGGAGAAATTAGGGTAGTTTCCTAACCTTAATTTTCTTGAAACCTTATCTTCCTCTCTTCTCTCTTTCTCTTCTTTCTTCCTTCTTCTTTTCTTCTACTTTCTTCCTCTTTACTTGCACATGGAGAGCATGGAAATGGATTAAGCAACCAATTTGGTCTTCTTCACACTACCACCTGAATGCCCTAGCTCCCCAAAGCCAAAATGGGAAAAAAATGATTTCTAGAGATAAGTCTTTGGTCTTATCTCCACTTGTTATAAGGTCATGTTTGGCAAAAGGCATTTATCTCTAATTCTCCATCTTTTACATTTTAGTCCTCCATGGTTATTTCATTTAGACATCTAATTATCAAAATTCCTACAATAGCATACAATCTTCTAGCTTAATGTCTTTTGAGTCCTTAAGTTGATAATTTACCACTTATCCTTTGTACTTCTTTAAAAAAATATGATTATATCCTTTTTCACACTTAACTCGAAAATTTCCGAAAAACACAATTTGACTTCCATTTTTCTTTAAACATGCCATAAAACTATTAGGGTATAATTTGGGGTGTTACATGTATGACCTGTGCACTTGTAGTGATTTAGACCAAAATGAGTTTTAATTACATAATATTATATACAATTGCAAAAACAATTTTTCACAAACATGGTCTAAACAAGTTTTTGGCATTACTGCTAGGCATTGAATATAGCCTCTAGTGGCAGGGCAGAAATTTGGTTACTCTAGGATAACATTTGGACTATGTACATAAATAAAATATCTAACAAGTATTCTCTCTTTTTTTTTGTTTGGTCTTCAAGGTGGTTGTCTCTCCACCTCAACTCTTCCCTAATCTGCTCATCTCTCTCTCTCTCTCTCTCTCTCTCTCTCTCTCTCTCTCTCTCATTTCCTCTTTCAACTCCTTCAACAGGGCCAGCAGTTCAGATTTACTGTTAGCTTTAGTTGTAGCTCTACTTTTCCCTTTTTTCCTTTGTTCCTATGTAGACAATTACTCTGCATTAGAGCTCTCTTCATTCTCAACTTCAGTCTGAGCTGGAATATTTTGGTTTGTAGTGGAGGAGAGCATTGGCTACTCTAAATGTGCCTCATATCTACCCCCTTCACAATTGTCACCCTCACTAGGAGCAGTTGTTGGAGCTTAGTCTCTCATTTCTTCTATTTCTGCCTTCTTCCTCTTTCTGGTGGGTTTCTCTCTTCTTTCTTCCTCCTCACTCTCCACTGGAGCTTTGTGGACTTCAAAAAGAGTGAGGGGTGAGGCCTTGGGCCTTTTCTCTCCTCTTGTTCATTGAATTGTACACCTTCAGTACTAGGGGATCCAAGTGATGCTCTAGATTTCTCTCTGCAAGTCAAGTGATATATTTATCTCCACCATTAGTCATATCCTGTCAAATCCATAAAGTATTCGCAAAATCATCTCGCAAATAAATTATCTGGGATATATATTAATTTAAATAAATCTGCCAAGCTCTGTGGTCTCTCTGTTAATGAAAGGGATGTCCTTTGTTCTATGTGCCGACCACGGTGAGTTCTTTTGTAATTTCCCCAAAGTCAAGATTTCTTTGAAGCTTCTCGTACTCACTGCAGTCCCCACCTTCTCGAAGTCTGAACAGTTAGGAGATTACCCTTTCTCAAAAAGGGACCCTTCTCCCCCTAACATAGCAAGTCAGATTCCTTCTTTCTCCCAAGTTTGCGTAGAACTCCTTTACTAGGGCTTTTCTGCCCGACTCCAAATGTTTGCAAATAGCCTCCAATCTTCTTCTTTCTACTTCTTCCTTGAAGGGCGGAACTAGTTCCTTAAACCCTCTTTCTTCTACAAATCCCTTATTTGCAAGAATCTTCTTGAAAGCTTTCACCCCTTTGCTAGTGAAGAGACTCTCGCTTCAATTGATTCAACTTCCACCTCTTCTGTCTCTTCCCTAACTTCCTCGGTCTCATGATTCTCTGGTTGTTTGGCTCTCTCTCTCTTAGCACATCCTCCACAATATTTCCAATCACCTCGTTCAGGGTAGGAGAGTTAGGGCTAGACATTTTGAAAATGGAGGGTGGAAGGGAGTTAGGGCTCAAAAGTTTGAAGATTTTGATTTGGATTTGAATTTTTCGCTAAGTGTTCTCTTAAATAGGGAGGTTGACCTAAGTAAATGTTGTGACTCTGAAGAAATGTCGCGACATCGTGGATGTGATGTCTCAACATTAAGTGTTGATGTCACGACATTGATTAAAAATTTTAAGTGATTTGACTCAATGTCGCAACATTGGCGTTGCAATGTCACGACATTGGTCTGATGTTGCGACTCTGTAGATGCGATGGCGCGACTCTACAAAGAATGTCGCGACATTGAAAATATTATGTCATGACTCTAACCCTGATGTCGCGACATCGTTAAAATTTTAGAGTTGATGTCGCGACATTAAGAGGAATTTTCCTCTTCCTGATTTCTGCTTATTTTCCGCAATTTTATTCATTCAAGCATACTCAATTCAAGACATTTTCAGCAAATCATTCACATGTATATCAATGAAACGCAGATTTTTTTTCCTCATAAATTCACAACAAATAAACTGATTAAATATAACTAAACTAAATTAAGAAAAATCAAAGAACTTCTATCAAACAAACAAAATTAAAACACATTAAAATAAACTAGACAGGAAAGGAAATAACAATAAATAAAATTTAAAAGAAGAAAGCAATTGGAAAATCCTCACAGAGATTTCATTGTAGCTCAAATTTGAATTTATCCTTCCTTGACAAGCACTTATTTATACTGAAGAATATCCCAATGCCTTCTAACACTAACCAAAAATTGTAGGTTGCCTCCCAGCAACTGCTCAATTTAATGTCATTAGCTGGACATTGCTGTAATGTGCTTTTTTTCAGCAATTTCTTCAAAAATTCTGCTTTAGGACTGATCTTCATTAATAATGCTTCCCAGATTGTAGCGCTCTTTTACCTTTTAAAGACCTGTTCATTTAAACACATTTCATATACCCATTTCTAATATGAATAATTAATATTCATTGAAAACATAATTATTTATGGGTATATGATATCATGACTTTAAACCGTTCTTTGACATAAAAGAATATATATACATTCCTTAATTAAAAATAGGGCTATAAGCGTTCTTGAATAACGCATTTATACAAATTGGCATTCCATGCCTTTTCAAATACATTTACAAAATGATATTCTTAGAGTTCACCTCTCTTTAAAACACATTTCATAAATATCCAAACAAAATGAGTCAAAACTATATTCTTTTCATGAAGACTTTTACATCATTGAATTCAATGCAAAATAGTTACAAATTATCATGAATGGAATGATATGCATGGGATGGAGCTTTTACTTATACTACGCTTTGTTTGATGGTGACTTCGCGCCTGGCGATCTTTGGTCCTGCTACTTTCTACTTGGTACCTGCGCGATGACAAAAACAACGCGCTAAGAATTTTCATGTTTAGTGGTTCTATATAGTTCTCTTCATTTCAGTTTAAATCAAATCATGCAATGTTTATAAAACAATGCTTTTGTACATTTTTCAATGACCAATGCAGTACAATATATATATATATATATATATATATATATATATATATATATTCATTTCATTTTCATTCAATTACAATTCATTGGTCATTTCAAGTTATGCAATTTCATATACACTAAATCATTCAAATCACAAATCATGCACTTTTTAATCTCATTATCATTTTACCCTTATCGAATTTAACCTGTGCTTTCAATGCACGGAATGTGAATCACCCAGGCACGGTCCAATGCAGGCTGCGAGGCCGGTGTGTGAGTGTGTGTGTGTGTGTGTGTGTGTGTGTGTGTGTGTGTGTGTGTGTGTGTGTGTGTGTGTGTGTGTGTGTGTGTGTGTGTGTGTGTGTGTGTGTGTGTGTGTGTGTGTATGTACTCGGTTGGTGTACATTACCGATATTGTCCCGCTGGGCTACAGATTGGTATGCCGCAATAGTACGTTTGTTCGACTCTTATTGGTATACCAATTTATCCTTAACTCGAATTCTAACGGTTAACATTCTTTTGCAAATTCGTTTCAAAAGCAATTGTCTCAATTCACTTAAAACAAATCATTTCAAACACAAATAAATATTCACTTTCTTGTCAATCATTTCCAAAATTCAAATCATTTTGTAATTATTCAAATATTTTAAAAATCGTCGCTTTGATTCCAATCTTCGGAATCTCGACTTCAATGCGGGCTTTCCTCATTTTCAGCCCCTATTCAAATACCATGACAATCACATATTTGACGGTTAATCTAGGAGTTCTATTTTCAATAGGAATTGGAATCATCTCATTTGGATAACCCAAACTCAAGTTACGAAATTTCAATGCCAAACTAGTAGATATGCCCGACTCAGCTGGATCACCTTTGTTTTTCGGTTGCAAGGGTCTTAACTCCATATGTCAGCGTTCTGCTAAAACCACATTTTTAAGGTTTCTTCTACAATTTTAAGAATCCAATTTGGATCACCCAAACTCAAGTTACGGCATTGTAATGCCAAACTAGTCGATATGCCTAGCTCACTGATCACCCACTGTTTTTTTCGATTTCTAGGGTCTTAACTCCATAAATTGGTAATGGTTTCTTCTGCTTATTTGAAGCTATGGTTCTAAGGTTTCTTCTCCAATTAGAAACATCCAATTTTTATCACCAACACTCAAGTTATTTCATTTTACATCCAGACTACTCTTTTGCAAAGCAGAATCAGATTGTTCTTACACATAGCTCCACTTTGACAGATTTCTGGGCTCTTTGGAGTAACAATTTTCATACACTTCCTTCAAGTAAATTATTCCTATATAATTTTAGTTTACCCATAATTTTGAATCACTCAATTTGGATGAGTGAAACTCAACTGGCCCCGAAACGATAACAACACACCCCAAGCAGGCATGCGAAGTGAGCCATAAACTCACATTTAAGCCCATATTCAGGAGCCTTAGAGCTACAATTTGCTCCTGGTCCCTTCTATACATTTGTAGTCCTATCTCTTATGGGTTCTTTACCAATTTTAATCACTTCATTTAGATGATTATAACTTAACCTAGATCAAAAAAAAAACAGGGGTTTTGACAAATCTTTGACAGCATTTCCTTTGAAAACCCAACATTTCCCTTTTACAAACATTACACAAAACCAATCCAACCAACAATACTCTTCAAAAATCAACCCAAAACAACCCCAAAAGTGGTTTAGCACCAATACAAACCTTTTGCTTAAATTAGGGCTTTTCCCCAAAATCAAAATCACAAAAAGATGAAGTTAGGGTTTGATTTCTTACCTTGAATCTCTTCAAATCTTCTCTTGTAGGTTGCTTGATCTCTTAAGTAGAAATGGGAAGAATTTGCCACCCAAGAAGCTTGATCTCTCTCTTTGTCTAAGCTTCTTCCCCTTTTTCTCCTCTTTCTCTCCAAAAACGTTTTGCTCTTAATGCGCTTCCTAGACCCAGAAATTTGGCACTAAACGCCTATTTCCTCAAGGCCTTGTTGGCTCACCAAAACCCATTTTTAGGTTAAGTTCTCCCCAATTTACTATATAGTCCACATTCATTTTTTGCACTTCAATCTCAATAATCACCCTTAGACATATAACTTAGTCTCAAATAACCCTTAAGTCCTCATTTTCCTCCTTAAGCCTTGTTTGGCTTTTCTCATTATTTCATTTCTCATTTTTATCATTTTAGCATTTAAGTTCATTTTCATGATTAGTACCCAAAAAGTGCTATTTTGAGTCCTATTTAAGATATGTTTTGAGTGCTTTTTGCGTACTAATCATACTATTTAAGCCGATTGACATGTGTAGGTCTAATTAGTACTATTGATTTTGTTTCGAGGTTGTTTTTGGTAGTTTTGCAGGTTTCGTAAACCTTTACCATCATATCAAGCTTGGCATTGAAATTGTGCTGTTATCTTTGAGTTCCATTATGAATTCGTCGATTTCATCAAGCACAGGATGAAGAAATAGCAAAATTTGGAAGATGCATAATGCGGCGGGGAAAATCACGAGAAGCGACAAAGAATGGCAATTTCGCAGGCATAGCGTAATTTTCTCAATGATAGCGAAATTTTTGCTATATCGCGTTTATTTACATGGCGGTCGCTATGATAGCCAGTACGCTATATAAGCGAAATTATTGTGCATAGCGAAATTCTCTGCATCATGTTTTAGTGATCCAAACGACTCCGTTTTGATTAATTCCTATTTTGCCCTCAATGTAATCATATTATTTAGGATAGTTTGGTATTTTTGCATGTTTTTGGGGCTATATAAGCCATGTTATGAATATTTTGTAACCTAACTATTCATTTAACGCAGTTTCATTTACGACCCCTGTTTTGGTTCCCATTTTCTCTCTTATACTCTCTGCTCTCGTTTTTAAAGTGCCAAACACACACCCCTTTGAGGATGACAACTCAAAGGATATTCAGCTAAGCCTCAAAACCTTGAAGAGGAGAGTTGCTAGGTTGGTTGATGTGGGTTTGCAGGTGTTCCTCTATTTTCATGAAGCAGGTACTGTGTATTTGTGTTTCAAACTTTCAAAACTAGGTTTAAATGCTATTTAATGTATTTTCTTATGGTCAATACTTGGCATGCTTTAGGGTTCAGTGTATTCTTATTACTAGATACACTGACATCCATTAGATGTCATTTACGAGCCACTGAAAGTAGGTTAAATGCTTTATTTTCAACTGCAGGAACATTAAATGCTCAGTAAATGCTATGGTTCAAATAGGAATGTTACTAAGGGTTGGTTTTTAAAGTAGATTCGGTTTTGGAAATGACTATATGTCATTTGCCCTAATGCGAGGAAATAACCCAAGGACACCTCTACAACCCCATCATACCAAACTAGTGACCCATAATTTCAAGGTCTTCTTTTTACATCTTATTTTAAAGCTTGCTTTGATTAGCTTAGTAATAATAACAACCACCTTTTGTATGCAAATCCGAAAATCCAAATGAAAGCCTCACCATTTTGAATCATTATAAGTCATTTGTAAAGGCGAAAACCCATCCTATGTTTGATCCTAGGCGGCTATCTTTGTAGTAGTTATGCGCTGATAGGAGCAACTTAGGTATAAATTTTGTTGATTAGATTGCACCTCGTGGCACGAATCAAATGGCGTCGTTGCCGAGGATGGTGCCAAACTACAGATGATGAGTTGAATAGTACTTATAATCTTCATTACAAGTATTGGTGACCTTTTAAACCTTTTTTAATTTCATTGTTTAGAATTTCAAGTTTTTTTTTTACTTAGTAGTCACTGTTGGGCTGTTTTATCCATTCTGATCTTTTTATTTTATTAACATGATCCTTTTATGATCTTTTTGTTGTTCTTTGCTTTGTCTCTTTTTTGTGTCACAGGTGTTTAGCCATCACTAGGATGGGGGAATGTCAATTAGATTGAAAGAGTTAGTTCACCAGTGAGCAAAGTTGAAGTCGAGTGCACGGTGAGCAAATGGATCCTCTGCACGAGGAACGACAAAGCCATCGACGGCTCCTATGAATCCAGTATCTGGTCGCGATGGGACCACATACACCCTCCTAGAGTTAGTGCTCCTTTCTGCATCATACCACCTGTTGAGGATGTGGCTGTGAGACCTTATCTGGTGCCCCTACTTCCAACTTTTCATGGTATGGAAAATGAAAATTCATACACACACATCCGGGATTTTGAGGAAGTATGCATAACTTTTAAGAAGGGTGCAACCGATACGGATTTGTTGAAGTTGAAGGCATTCCCATTAACCCTCAAAGACAAAGCCAAAATATGGCATAATTCACTGAGACCAAGAACCATTAGAAGGCTAAGGCGGAAGTACGTTGATTAATACTGAAAAGTACAATTTTGAGACTATGTTAGATGGGTTTTGAGTGCTTTGCGCACCCATCTTATCATTAATGCCAATTGGAAATTGAAGTCTTCTTAGTATCACTTATCTCCGTTTAGAGGTTATTTTTGTTTATTTCCACGGAGTTTTTGCGCTAAGCGATTCAATATCGGGATGTATGATGAATCATGAAGTTTGAACTCGAGTGCTCGACCATCAACCAATGAAATCAATGGCGAAGGCAAAGTGAAGAAAAATTGATCACGATAGAAACGGGGAGGCAAGCGGTGAAAATCGACAAACCAGCAATTTCGCTAAGCACTGCGAAAATTCGGGATTGCGAAAATTTATGATCTCATGAAAATTTAGCAAGTTCGGCGAAAGTGTGGTTTCGCTAGACACCAGGAGTTTTTCGCTAGGCATTTGTTCTAAAGCGAAATTTCATGATTCGCTACTCCACGAAAATTTGTCAGCTAAGCGAATTTCGCTAGACAGTACTTAAGCTTTAAGCGAAATTTTCTATTTTAAGCTATGCATGGTGATTCGCTACCTAGCGAGTGTGATCCTAAGCGAATTCTCTTGCCTCGTCATGTTTGTATTTAATGCTTCTTGACTCCAAATTTGGTGTATTACTCTCTTGTCCTTTAAATTAGTCAAATTTGTAGGTTTTTTGGTATTTTCATGTATTGAGGTGGCCTATATAAACCCCTCTCTTTTTGTAATCAATATAGAATTTTGGGGGAAACCTTGATTTGGGGGAAGAATTTGTAAGTTTTCATTTTTGTAAATAAAGTCTCGTATTTTAGTTAGGGTTTTGCTTTTCTCTCTTCTCTCTCCTCTTTCCCTTACTTTCTTGGCTGCCAAACACCCCTCTTGAGGATGACAACTCAAGAGATGCTTGGCTAAGCCTCCTTTCTTTGAAGAGGAAGGAAGCTAGCTTGGTGGTGGGGCATATGCATGTTGTCTCTTATGCGAAAGTCACAGTGCGTATTTATGGCCCTCATCTTCTCAAATTAGGGTTGAATAACATTGAATGTTGTGATTTGGCCAATACTCTCCATGCTTCAGGATACAGTGCATACTTATTGCTAGATGCACTGTGGTTCATTATAGATGGTCTTCTACGAACCATACGAGATGATGGCCCAATGCTAGGGTTTCAAAGCGAAAGGGTCATAGGCGCATGTTACTGTGTTGACTCAAATAGGAGTTGTTGTTAGGAATTGAGGGTTGCTAGTTAAACATAGATCCGGGTTATGCCTTGGACTATAGGTTGCATGTCATAGCAGGATGACAGAGGACACTTGTTTGCCTAACTACCCGAGTTAGTGACCTAAATCTTCAAAGTTAACTTTTTCACACTTTGCTAGTTTTTACAATTCCTCGATTTTCAAACTACTTCCCTTTGTTTTTGAAGCAAATCCAAAAAGTCAAATAGAAAGCCTTACAGCATACACTAATGCGTATCATTCTTAGGATGAAAGCCATCCCGTGTTCGACCCTAGACCAACTATCTTTGCGGTAGCTTGACTAATGATGGTAGGAACAAGTGTATATAAATTTTGTTGATTTTAGCTCGACCCTCTTTTGTAGCGCCGAATCAAAATGGCGCCGTTGCCGGGATGGTGCCAAACTACTAATGGTAAGTTGGAAGTGTACTTGTGATCAACATCACAAGTGGAGGTATGCTTTTTACCCCGCTTTTTGTCACTCGATTGCGAGGCGCGATTTCCAACACTTTGCGATAAGCGCCTTTTATTTTGCTTCTGATCAGTTTAATTCTTGTAGTTAATATTAACCTTTTGCAAGCTTTGTTGGTGCTCTTTGCTTGTCTCTATAAATTTTGTAATAGGTGTTTATGCAACGATGGGACGAGACACATCGGGTGATTTGCATAGGATCGATTACCTGACGACCCGATCGATTGAAGTCGATGTACACAGCGATACCATGGATCATACCTGAGAGACAACAAGTCAATAAGGAACCCCCATGAATCCAAATGCCTATAGAACCACGAGGATCACATCCATCCTCTGGAAGTTAGTGCCCCATCTGTATCATTGCTCTGTTGAAGATGTAGCGGTGAGGCCATATTTAGTACCCTACTCCATATCATGGTATGGAAAATGAAAATCCATACACTCATATTAGGGATTTTGAGGAGGTCTGCACCACCTTTAAGGAAGGTATGATGGACATGGATTTGCTGAAGCTAAAAGCATTTCCATTGACTCTAAAGGACAAGGCCAAGATATGGCTCAACTCATTGAGGCTTAGAACCATTAGAAATTGGGCTGAGGCACAGGAGACGAATTCCTGAAGAAGTTCTTCAGTGCTCATAAGACCAACAATTTGAAGGAGACAAATTTATACTTTGCGGCTCATGATGGTGAGATTTTACAGTGTTGGGAAAGATTTATGGAAACCATCGGTGCACATGCACATCATGGAGTTTGACACTTGGATGTTGGTGAACCGCCATGGTGGTATGTCTCCTGCCATGAGGCGACTTTTGGAAACCATGTGTGGAGGGACTTTTAAGCAAACATCTGATGAAGCCATGGATTTTTTTTTAAATTACGTGTTTGAAACTGGGGTTGGGATGAGCCTAACCACAGAAAATTGGATGGGGATGAGACCACGGTCGGCAAAGGGTGGGATGTATGCCTTTGCCGGAGAAATAGAAATGAGGCTAAGTTTCAACCACTTCTAGGAAGTGGGAGCTTGAAGACAAACAACTCCAAGAGGTGCATCACGATTGAAAAATCCCTGCACAGTCAATCCTTGCACCAATTTCCAATCCCTGTGAACCCGATAGAACCATGCTGTAGCCCACTGCGAGTGAAGGATTTGATGTCGGAATGTGCAAAACAACGTAGAATGATACAAGCCCTGACAATCCAATGCTGCTCCATATGAAGTAATACCTACAGTTCAATTGGAGGAATCACCTAACCTTGCATGGAGACCCAACCCTGCCTATGTGCCCCAGGTGTAAACCTCAGTTTAGTACCCACCATGATCAACTGACCATCATCCTCTTCTCCCGGTGGAGCGAGTTATATTGAATTGAGTAAGGTGGTAGGCAACTTTGTTGAGAACAAAAAGGAATCAATGTGCAAGCTGGCACAAAGTTGTCTTGTAGAAAGTACTGAATAAGAGAATAGATGGGCTTGAGAGCAATCCTCAACCCAAAAAATTGACAACCTACGTATTCAATCACGAGATCAATGAAGTTGCTAGAGTCACGAGAGATAAAGGGAGGTTTCCATCACAAACAGTTCCAAATCCCGAGGAATCCATGAGATTCGGGTCATCCAACAATTTTAGGAATGGATGAGAGTTAAGGCTATAATTACCCTGAGGGTGAAAGAGGTTGATCAGCTATGCCGACCTATTGAAGAATCCATGCAAGGAGAGGTGCGATCAGGCATATTCTCCCAAGGAGGATTCAAAGGAAATCTGTATACACCACCTCCATTTCCACAAGCACTTAGAGGTAAGAAGAAGGCATCTGACAGCGAGGCATTTTAGAGTCTTAAGGCAAGTGAGGTTTAACATACCTTTATTGGACATAATCAAACAAGTGCCTACTTATGCAAAATTTTGAAAGATCTTTGTGCAAATCAAGAGGGATTAACAGGCATTGAGAAGAAGGCATTTCTCACTGAACAAGTCAGTGCCATAATCCAAAGCAAATACCCTGTCAAATACAAGGATCCAGGATCTCCCACAATTTCAGTCAATATTGGTGGAATTGCATAGACAAGTCATTGCTTGATTTAGGAGCCAGTGTGAATCTAATGCCGTATTCGGTATCTGGCGATTGGAGTGCAGGTGAGCTTAAACTGCCAACATCACACTCTCTTGGTAGATAGATCGGTGAAAATCCTAAGGGGATAGTTGAGGATGTCTTAGTGAAGATAGACAAATTCTACTATTCGATAGATTTTGTGGTGCTTGACAGGCCAATTGCAAGTAGACGATCATGTACCAATCATCTTAGGAAGACCATTTACGGCCCTGACAAATCTGATCATAAGTGCTTAGGAATGGAATCATGCAACTCACATTTGGAAATATGACCTTGGAACTCAATATTTTCATTTGGGTAAAAGGCATTTTCGGAGGAGGATGACTTTGAAGAAGTGCGCTATTTTAGATACCGTGCAGACGAACAGTAATAGCAAGTCGCGAGATATTAACTTGAGTTATCCGATTGCCTTGTAGAGGCAACCACGAATTTCAAGAAATGAGCTTAGTGCGAAGTCTTTGGAGAAGAAGAATAGAAATTTTGCCTCTATTGACTGGTAATGAACCCAAAGAACCTCAACAGCTAGAACTCAAAACCCTCCCAGCTGATTTAAAGTATGCATTTTTTGAAGTAAATGAGCAGTGCCCAGTTGTGATTTCTTATTTGCTAACATTTGCCACCAAAGGCATAATCTCCTGCACCTTCTCAAAAAGAACAAGCAAGCATTGGGATGGAAAATTTCTGATCTGAAAGGCATAAACCCGTCCATTTGCACTCATCACATCTATTTAGAAGAAGAGTCTAAAGTTGTTAGGCAGCCCCAACGGAGGTTGAATCCCGTCTACAGTAGTTAGGTGTGGGGTCTTGAAATTGCTCAGTGGTATCATTTATCCTATTTATGTGACACATGGGATTAGCCCAACTCGGGTGGTGCCTAAGAAATCGGGGAGTAACAAGCGTGAGAAAAGCGAGAAGGGTGAAGATTGTCTACCCGACTTACAACGATTGGAAGTGTGTATAGATTATAGAAGCTCAATGGTGACACGAAAAGACCACTTTCCATTGCCGTTCATGATCGGCTCCTGGAAAGAGTTTGGAACACCTTCTAATAACTTTTGGATGGGTATTCGAAATTGCTACGGATAGAAATTGCCCCGGAAGATCGGAAAGACTACTTTACTTGCCATTCAGCGCGATATGCTTATAGGAGGATGCCTTTTGGGCTTTGTAACGCCCCAGCCACTTTTCAGCGATGTATGCTCAGTATGTTTAGTGACATGGTAGAGCGTATAATGGAGGTATACATGGATGATATCACAGTATATGGGGCGATTTTGAATCTTAGCAATTTGGAAGCCATTTTGCGGAGGTGCATAGAGAAGAATTTGGTCTTAGCGGGAATGCCATTTTATGGTAAACCGAGAATTGTATTGGGGCACATTATTTCTGCGGGGGTGAAGTTGATAAAGCGAGATCGACATTATTTCCAAATTTCCCGCCCCGACAAATGTGAAAACAATTGGGCAATTCCTTGGTCATGCGAGCCTAGACGGTTCATTAAAAAAGATTTTTCAAAATTGCTAAACCTGGTACAAGCTTCTTGAGAAGGATGCCAAATTCGTTTGGGAGAAAGATTGCGGAAGACTTTTGAAGGGTGAAATTTCATTTTGACTCTTTGCTGATAGTTCGAGGGCACCTAATTGGCGTTACCGTTGGTGATGTGTGATGCGAGTGATCTTGCTATAGGAGAGCGGTACTTGGCGAAAAGAGAAGATGGGAAACCTCATGTGGTGTATTATGCAAGCCAAAACCTGAATGAAGCACGGAGGAATTATACCACTCACAGGAGAAAGAGTTCTTTGTGATGGTATATGCCTTAGATAAATTCGAGCATACTTAGTTTGGAAATTTGATATAGTCATTTTTACGGATCATTACGCTGAAATATCTCTTAACCAAACAAAATGCAAAGCAGACTCATCAGATTTGGGTTCACATTACTTGAGTTCAACTTGCAAATAGAATAAGAAGGGTGGAAAATGTGGTAGCGGATCATCTGTCAAGGTTAATATAGCCCACGACACTCACAGTCCACCTATTAATGATGAATTTCCTGAAGGAATCCCTAATGCGGAGTTGGAAGCTCCTGGTATGCTCACATTGCTAATTTCACACTACGGGAGAAATCGGTAGTGGAAAGGGCGGGATAGGAAATATTTCTTTGCTAAAATCCATTCCTATTATTGGGAAGAGCCTTTCCTATTCAAATCGTGCGAATCGAATCATCGGGAAATGTGTACTGAGGAGAATGACAAGGAATTGCAAACCATTGCCATGAGAGTGCTTGTGGTGGTCATTTTGCTTCCCAAAAGACAACAATGAAGGTGCTGCAGTCAGGTTTCTATTGGCCTTCATTGTTCAAGGAAGCATACCAAATGTGTCGTGTATGTGACAGATGCCAAAGACTCGGGAAATTGTCTCGCCGTCATATGATGCCATTGAACCCAATTTTGGTGGTGATATTTATTCGATGTATGGGTGCTCCGATTTATGGGACCTTTCCCCACCTCATATGGTCATACATACATTTTTGTGGGAGTGGACTATGTCTCCAAATGGGTTGAAGCGATCCCTTGCAAAACTAATGACCATAGGGTGGTACTTAAATTCTTGAAAGCGATATCTTTTCGGTTTAGGTCACAGATCAGCATTATGCCGATCGGTGTTCACATATAAATATTAAAATCTCACACTAAATATGTAGTGAAACTAAGTGCCACTCACCTTTGTCCTCATATGTAGATCGAATAATTACGCGAAATTAAGACCATCTTGATGAAGGTAGTTATGCAGCGAAGGAATTAGTCCATTAAACTTCTTAAGTCGTTATGGGCACATAGAAACGACTTTCAAGACAATCCTAGGAATGTCCCTTATCATTGGTCTATGGTAGGGCATGTCACCTTCAGTGAGATTGAGTACAAAGCATGGTGGGCGATCAAGAGCTAAACATGGACTGCGAAGATTTGGAGAGAAGAAGATTTCTTGATCTTAATGAATGGAAGAAATCACGGAATAATTCCTACTTGAATACCAAGATTGCAAAGAAAGATCAAAGAAATGGCATGACAAATGATAACTTAGGAAGAGTTTCAAGGAGGAGACCAAGTCCTCTTATATGACTCCCGAACTCCATTTGTTTCGAACTGAGCTCAAATCTCGATGGGCCGGGTGGAAATTTCATTTATCCGACAAGCATACCCCGAATGGTTGGTTGACTTACGTGATCAGTGATAGCGGGGTATTTAAAGTCAATGGACGAGGTAAAACCATATGTGGTGTAGATCGCCAAGGAAGAAATTCTCTGATGGACACTCCACGAATCTACGTTTGTAAATTTGAGTGGGCTCTTTGCTTGGTTCGGCCGATGCTTGTTCTCATTTTTAGTTATTTAAGCGTCGTGTGTTTAAAAATAGTGATATCGATTAGAGGCTTAATGTTTGATTTTTTTGGCGATACTTGATGGCGATTGCGGGTAAGTATGCCCGTCTTTATACGTGTGAAATTACTTTTTTGTATTTCCATATTAGGTAATGTTTTCTTTTCAATTGAATAATTGAATTGCTTTCTGATTAGACCGATTGAATTGCTTTAGTTGGAAAATTGAATCACAGTTTGTCACCTTTATGTTAAGAGCAAATTCCATGTTTGAATTAATTTTTTTAGTCAATTCACAGTTCGGCATGCTTTCGACTTGAAATTTCTCATATGCTAATTCACACCTTGCACTCCGGATTATTTCAATGGTACATGAATTTAATTTGCTTCCTTCCCAAACTGCATAAGTAGGCCTTAAGCATGTTGGCCAGCCTAGGATAGGTTTGTGTTATCTTTAAGACCAATGTTGTCTTCCAAAAGAAAAAGAAAAGAAAAGCGAAGAAAAAGCAAAAAGAAAAAGAGAGAAAAAGAAAAATAAAGTTGTGAAGTTTGCCTTGAAACGAGGCACGGTCAGGGGTGTATAAGCGAAAGCCTTGAAACACGATGCCCTATGTATGGTGGTTGAGTCATCGATTTAGTGTTAGATTACATGGGTGGATAGGTAGAGTCCTAACGATTTGTAGGTGTAATTTTTCGAGGAAGTCATTCGGATCAGGGTGAAGCTGGGTTAGTGGTCGGTGATCCTTTTGACGATGCCTAAACCTTAATTGGTTGGGAGTCATCGGTGAATCCCGTTACACGGACTTTGGTGAAGTCGAATTTTAAGCATTGCATCCTATGATGTAGTTGAATAAAGAAAGAAGTGCGTAACTATCCTTATCTAGGTTGTTCAGCGGCAAGGCCATGTCGGTCTTGGGTTGGGAGGACAAATTTTGCAATTTATTGGCTTAATGCAGTTATATAAGAAGAACCATTAGCCTTAGGTGGAAATTCAAGTTGAGAATCGTGGATCAAGATTGACCTAAATTGTTCTTGTATGGATTTAGTTCTTTCATATCGAGTTTACAATTTTGATATCAATTTTTTGATTTAAAAGCGATGTTTATATGGCCATATACCTTTTGAATCCATAACCTTTTGAAAATCCTACATGCATCTCCTTTTCTTTTGCATTGTAGGGACTAACAGCGTTTAATTGGGGGGTGTGATTAATGCCCAGGAGTGCGATTTTGAACCACTATATTAGATGGTTTGAGTGCTTTGCACTAATCATGTGTCATTAATGCCAATTGGAAGTGTTCAAGTCTTTGCTTAGTATCACTTATGCCGTTTAGAGGTTATTTTAGATACATTTTTTGAGTTTTTCTGCGCACTTTAGCGGTCAATATGGGGATGTGATGAATCATGAAGTTTGAACTCTAAGTGTCGGCCGTCGGCCGGCCAAAGTCAATGAAAACTAAAGGCAAAGTGAAGAAAAATTGATGCGCGTAGAAAACGGGGAGAGCAAGCGGTGTCGGCAAACCGGCCAATTTTGCTTCAACTGCAAAAAATTTATTGGGATTGCGAAAATTTACGAGGTTCTTGAAAATTTTAAGTCGGTAGTATGGTTTTGTTAGACACCAAGGTTTTAAGCTATGCCTTTGTTCTAGCGAAATTTCATGATTTCGCTACTACGAAAATTTAAGCTAAGCTAAATTTCGCCTAGTTAACGAATTACCAAGCTTTGAAATTTTTTCGCTATGCATGGTGTTATACCTATTGAAATTCTTGATCCTGAGAATTCTTGCCTGTAATGTTTTTGTATTTAATGTGCAGACTCCAAATTTGGTGTATTTTCTCTTGTCAACAACCTTAAGTGTAGTTTTTTATTTCATGTATTGAGGTGGCCCTATATAAACCCCTCTCTTGCTGTAATCAATATAAATTTGGGGGAAGCAACAATTTGGGGGAGAGAAGAATTTGTAAGTTTTTCATTTTTGTAAATAAAGTCTAGGCGTATTTTTAGTTAGGGTTTGCTTTTCTCTCTGCCTCTCTCCTCTTTCCCTTACTCTTGGCTACTGACACCCCTCTTGAGGATGACAACTCAAGAGATGTTAGCCTAAGCCTCCTTTCTTTGAAAGAGGAAGGAAGCTAGCTTGGTGGTGGGGCATATGCATGTTGTCCTCTTGTCACTTGAAAGTCACGAGTGCGTATTTATGGCCCTCATCTTCTCAAATTAGAAAGGGTTGAATAGCTTTGAATGTTATTGGTTGTAATATCTCTGGCCTTTGGGATCACAGTGCATACTTATTGCTAGATGCCTTTGTGGTTCGTCTGAATGGTCTTCTGAGCCTGCGAGATGATATTTAATGCTGGGTTCAAAGCCCGAAAAAGGGTCGCCAGGCGCATGTTACACATGTTGACTCAAATGGGAGTTGTTGTTAGGGTGAGGGTTGCTACAATTAAACATAGATCGGTTATGCCTTGGACTATAGGTTGCATGTCATACTTGGATAAAACAGGGACACTTGTTTGCTAACTACCAAATTAGTGACCTTCAATCTTGAAGTTAACCACACCCTTCTTTGATTTTACAATTCCTCCAATTTCAAACTACTTCCACTTTGTTTTTTGAAGCAAATCCAAAAGTCAAATAGAAAGCCTTTACCTTTTTACGCTAATGCGTATCATTCTTAGGATGAAAACCCGTCCGTGTTTGACACTGAACATTTTATCTTTGCGGTAGCTTGACTACGGCGTGTGGAACAAGTGTATATAAATTTTGTTGATTTTAGCTCGACCCTCTTGTGCTTGCACGAATGCAACATGTGAGTTTTTAAAAATTCTGTGGTTGCTCACAGACCAATAATTTGAAAAGCCAATCTGCGTTTGCGGCCGTGGCGACTGAAAGGTTACCCGATGATGGGAGAGGTTCATGGAGACCATCAGTGCATTAATCCATGGTTTTGATACTTGGATGCTTATGAATACTTCTATCGTGACATGTCTCCAGCCATGAAGCAATTACTGGAAACAATGTGTGGAGGGACTGGCACGAGATGAAACCATGGACTTTTTGAATTATGTGGCTTCTAGAATTCCAAGGGATGGGATGAGCCAAACCAGGGAGGTGGAGAAAATGAGGGCCACATTCCCGGCCCACCAAAAAGAAGTCATTTTGCACTTTCTAAGGGATATGGGAGAGATGAAACAAAGATATCAACCTTAGCAAGGAAGGTGGAAGAATTTGGAAGGAAAAAAGGCTACATAAGAGGTACATGCGGTATTGAAATCCACCGCGAGCCCAGCCCGTGCTTGATTGCCAATCCACTAGTCACCAAGAAGAACATTGTCCAATTGCTCCCTCAGTGAGAGATTTGATGGCAGAGCATGCCAATGCCATGGGCTAATACAAGCCATAACCAAATGCTCATATGGAAACCTATGTGATTGGAGGAATCATCCGAACTATCATGGAAGCGAAACCCCACCTTATGCCACGAGGAGCCACGGTAGCGGTTGGCTCACTTGACTGCGGCGGCTTCCACCTTCTTCTCTGTTGAAAACGGGCAATTCTAAATTAAGCAAAGTGATGACACGTTGTGGAGGAACAGAAGGTGTTGAATGTTCAAACTAATCAGAAAATTGAGGCAGTCGAGAGCTCACTCAACAGGAAATTGGACAGTATGCATTATGAGATTTCCAGGTTGTCTAACCTGACAGGGAGTCATAAAGAAATTTCCTTCGAGACCTGACCAAAACCTAGGGGAATGCATGAGATAAATCGCCCGATGAAGTCCAAATGCAAGAATTGATGAAGTGAAAAGTTGTGACTTTGAGAAGTTGTAGGCCCCGAGACCAGTGATCCGCGTCACCAACCAGACATCTCCAGCGATAGTTGATCCACGGAGGAAGAGCCGATCGACGGGAAGAGGTGAAGCCTAGTGTACCCCCTCCTTTCCCACAAGCACTTCGAAAAAAGAAAAATTCAGTTAACCAAACTGAAATTTTAGAATTACTCTGCAGTGAAGGTTAACCATTCTCATAACCCGACGCGGTCGAAGCAAGCCCCACGTATGCAAAATTTTTGAAGGACTTATGTACGGTAAAAAGAGGCTTCAATGTGGATAAAGGCCTTTTGATGAGCAAGTGAGTGCTATCATTGGTCTGAAGACTCCTATAAAGTATAAAGGACCGGGATGTCTTCTGATCTCGGTCTTCTCCCGAAGCACTAGTGTAGAAAAGCCTTTACTAGACTTGCAGAGCTAGTGTGAAACTGCCATATTCCATGCCTGGCCCCGACTTGGTTTTGGGAGAGCGAAGCCCACTTCCATCACCTGTCTCTAGCCGATAGGTCTATTAAAATACCAAAGGGGACCATTGAGGATGTTCCTAATACAAATTAGATGAATTCTCTTATCCGGTGGATTTTGTCGTGCTCGACTCTGAAGCAGGTTGCGTGGGGGACAACCATGTACCCATCATATTGGAAGGCCATTCTTGGCTACGCCAGGATGCCTTTATAAATTTCGAATGGGGTTATGCAACTCACCTTTGGGAATATGACTTTGGAACTCAATATCTTCCATTTGAGTGAAAGGCATATGCAACCAGTGGAGGATGACTGTGAAGAAGTCTGCATAATAGATACAATTCTTGAAGAACAGGCTAATGAGAAGTAAGTGCAAGATGTGCTAACCCAGGAGTTATGCGAGTGCCTTGAAGAGCAACAAGAACCTTAATGCATGAGCCTGTTACAGGGATGCTGGAGAAAAAAGGTGGAAATTCTACCTTTACTAACTGGAAAAGAGGAAAAGGAATCTTAACAGTTGGATCTCAAACCCCTGCCTGTGGAATTAAAATATGCATTTCTTGAAGAAAACAAGAAGTGTCCAGTTGTAATATAAATCCACTGGCGACCACTCCACAGGAAGACAATCTGCTGCACCTCCTCAAGAAGAACAAGCAAGCTTTGGGGTGGAAAATTTCTGATTTAAAAGGCATCATCCCAACAATCTGCACCCATCACATTTATTTAGAGGAAGAGTCAAAAGCTATTAGGCATCCATAGAGGAAATTGAATCCTCACATGCAAGAGGTAGTTCTCATTGAAGTCCTGAAGTTGCTGCAGGCCGGTATCATTTACCCAATGCTCATTAGCACTTGGTGGCCATCAGTGGTGCCCGAAGTCGAGGTGACCGCGTAAAAAATGAAAAGGCGAGGGTGTCTACCGACTTACCACCGGTTGGAGGGTATGCATAGGTCTGAGGAGGCTCGATGAAGTAACAAGAAAAGATCACTTTCCACGCCGCTGTGATCCCGACTTCTTGAGAGGCTTACGAACACGTTATTGCTTTTTGGATGGGTATTTAGGGTACTTTCAGATAGAGATCGCACCAGAAGATCAAGAAAAGACCACCTTTACTTGTCCATTTGAAACTTATGCTTATAGGAGGATGCCTTTTGGTCTTTGTAGCATACGCCACCTTCGAGAGATCTTATGCTTAGTATGTTCGATATGGTGATGGCATGAATGGAAGTATACATGGATGACATCAACGTATACGGAGGTGATTTTGAAGATGTCGACTAATCTTGAAGCTATCCTCCAGTGCATTGAAAGAATGGTGCTTAATGGGAGAAATGCCATTTTATGGTAGACGAGGATTGTACTAGGGCATGTTATTTCTAGCGAGAATAGAAGATTGACTAGGCAAAGAAGTGAACTTATTTCGGTTTGCCTTCCTCAGCAAATGTAAAGCAGTTAGGCAATACCTTGGCCATGCGAGGCTTTTACGGGAGATTTATCAGGATTTTCGGTGCTAAGCCCCTTTATAATTTGCTAGAGAAGATGCTAAATTTTCTTGGGAAAAAATCATCGAGGAAGAGCTTTGAAGTGCTGAAGTCCCATTTGACCACTACACCAATAGTACGGGCACCCAATTGGCAGTTGCCTTTTGAGGTGATGTGTGATGCAAGTGATCTTGCTATTGGAGCAGTTCTTGGACAAAGAGAAGATGGAAAACCTCATGTAGTCTATTATGCAAGCAAAACCTTGAATGAAGCACAAAGGAACTATACTACTACAGAGAAGGAATTGTTAGCGGTGTTACACTCCTTAAACAAATTCGAGCATACTTAGTTAGATACGATATAGTCATTTGCGAGATCATTTTGTTTTGAAATATCTCTAGCCAAGCAAAATGCTAAGGCAAGACTTATCAGATGCAGGTTCTTCACCTTCAAATTTTAACTTACAAATTAAGGACAAAAAAGGGGTAGAGAATGTTGTGCGGACCATCTTTCTAGATTAGCAATGGCCCACGACACTCACTAGCCCACCATCAATGATACGAAGAATCTTTAATGCAGTTGGAGAAAGCTCCCTGGTATGCTCACATTGCCAATTTCCTATCAACAAGAGAAATTCCATCTGATTGGAAAGAACATGATAGGAATTATTTCTTAACGAAGATCCATTCTTATTATTAGGAAGAGCCCTTCTTGTTTAAATACTGTGCAGATCAGATAATTAGAAATTATTATTACTTTGAAGAAGAACAACGAGGGAATTCCTAAAAGTCAGCGCCATAGAGTGCCTATGGTGGTCACTTTGCTTCCCAGAAGACAACAATGAAGGTCTTCTTGATCTGACTATCTTGGCCTTCTCTTTTTAAAGAAGCCACGCGAATGTCATAGTATGTGATAGATGCCAAAGGCTCGGGAAATTGTCTCACCGTCATATAATGCCCCTGAACCCAATTTTAGTGGTCGAGCTATTTGATGTTTGGGGCATCGATTTCATGGGATCTTTCCCTACGTCTTATGGGCATGCATACATATTGGTGGGAGTAGAGTATGTGTCTAAATGGATTGAGACAATCCCCTGCAAAACCAATGACCACAGGGTGGTGCTCAAATTCTTGGAAGCAAACATCTTTTCCAGTAGAGATGATGGGGGTTCACACTTCTGTAACAAACCTTTCGAAAACCTCATGGCTAAATATGGTGTTAAACACAAAGTGGCTACCCCTTACCATCCTCAAACAAGTGGTCAAGTAGAGCTTGCCAACAAGGAGATTAAGACCATTCTAATGAAGGTGGTGAACAGCAACAGAAAAGATTGGTCCCTCAAATTGCTTGATTCTCTGTGGGCCTACAGAACAGCTTTCAAAACGATTCTTGGAATGTCCCCTTATCGGTTGGTCTATGGCAAGGCATGTCATCTTCCAGTGGAAAAACGTATAAAGCATGGTGGGCAATCAAGAAACAGAACATGGATTTAAGTAGGGCCGGGCTCAAAAGATTCCTTGATCTCAATGAGTTGGAGGAAATTCGAAATGATGCCTACTTGAACTTAAAGATTGCAAAGGAATGATAAAAAAAAAATGGCATGATCAAATGATAACTTGCAAGAATTTCAACAAGGGGGACCAAGTCCTCCTGTATGATTCCAAACTCCATCTATTTAGAGGCTGACTTCGAGTCGCGATGGATGGGCCCATCCATCGTTCAACAAGCACACCCCAATGGTTCAGTATACCTACTCAATCCAAATGATAATAGGGTGATCAAGGTTAATGGACAGAAGTGAAACTATGTTGTGTTGTGCTAAATCAAGATCCTCATACGGACCTCACCAGTTATATTCTTACATTAGTGGCATAGTTGCAGAACTAATGTTCAATATAGTCGCTTGTTTAAGTTTCTATTTTGTTAAAAATCTTGTGGTAATCAGTTGAGTGGCATGTTTTGCTTTGTGTTGGTAGCTGCAGCAACATCAACCACTTCACCAGCAGCACCTCAGCCTGCCCAGGCTGGGGATGATCCTTCTCCTGCCGCCACTGATTGAGGAGGTACCACTCCATCCTCTAACTTTCGTTTCCATGCCGGGACAACTTATGTTGAAAGTAATGTTCATACTTTTGATTTTAGTTTTACTAGTACTGTATGCCCTGCAGAGCCCAAATTTGTTTGTTAATATAGAGGCTTGCTGTTTGCTTATGTTTGCAAAATTCAAAAATTTTGTAAAATCACCTTGATATATATAATACAAATCTATTTTTCTACACTTTCGCATCTCTTTTTGGGCCTTTATTATGGTGGTTTTGTCTTACCTTGAGTTGAAAAATTGAAGCACTGTATGCTACCATCAAAGTTAGAATAGTTCAATGCATGATTAAGTATTTGGTTGGTTCGAGATTCCAAAGTATTCAACCTTATCCATCCGCCTTTAGCTAATCACACGATTACCTCAGGTTTTTCATCAATAGGTTGAGAAGCTGCATACCTTTTTTTACTTTGCAAATCCGGCCTTAGATTCATTGACGACCCATAATAGGTTTATGTTACCCACAAATGAAGACCAATGTAGTCTTCCAAATGAAAAAGAAAAATCAAAAAGAAAAAGAAAGAAGAAAAAGAGAATGGAAATCCGTGACACTTTACCTTGAAACCCGAACATAGTCCGAGGGGTATATGGCGAAAGCCTTTGAAGCCCGGTGCCCTAAGCCAACTGGTTGGGAGTCACAGACTTAGTGTTCGCTACATAGGTGGATGGGTGGAGTTTAGCGAGTTGTAGGTGCTGGATTCTCGAAATCGTCGAAGTCAGTGAAGCTGAAGAGTTAGTGGTCAGCCGGATCCTGTACGATTTGATGCCCTAAACTATATTAGTTTGAAGTCATCAGTGGACCCCAGTTACGCGGACTTTGGTGAAGTTGAGTTTTCAGCATTGCACCCTACAATACAATCAAAGTAAGAAATAAGAGTGTAAATGAATCTATTTAGGTTGGTCATCAGTTTAAGGTCCTGGTAGTAGCTTGGGTGGGAGGCGTGACAAGCGACTTATTAGTTGTACGGTTAACTAAAAACACTTAGATTTTGGTGGAAATTCAGGTTGACTTCCTTGGAATTGATGTTGCCCTGAAACTTGTTCCTATATGGCCATTGTTCTCTCATGTTGGTTTTTGTACAGAGTCCAAAATTTTCATACTGAAGGTAAAGCCTCACTTGTACACACACTTTTTGAACAGAATACCCTTTTTTCAAAAGCATAGCCTACATGTTTTTTTTTTTTTAGCATTGCTAAGGTACTAGCAATGTGTCGGTTGGGGGGGTGTGATTAGTACCCAAAAAGTGCTATTTTGAGTCCTATTTAAGATAGGTTTTAAGTGCTTTTTGCGTACTAATTATACTATTTAAGCCGATTGACATGTGTAGGTCTAATGAGTACTGATGATTTTGTTTCGAGGTTATTTTTGGTACTTTTGCAAGTTTCGTAAACCTTTACCATCATATCAAGCTTCAAATCAAAATTGTGCTGATTTATGCTGAGTTCGTATAAATTCTCGTCGATTTCATCAAGCCTGGGATGAATATAGCAAAATTTGGAAGATCATGTGTAAATTGGAAGATGCGAGAAAACAAGCGATGCAAAAGAATGGCAATTTCGCAGGCATAGCGAAATTTTCGCAATCATAGCGAAATTTTCGCTATATGCTGAATTTTCGCTACATAGCGAAAATTAATGTGAATCTTGAAATTCTCACGCATCGTATTTTAGTGATCAGCTTGACTCCGTTTTTGATTAATTCCTCTTTTTCCCTCAATGTAATCATATTATTTAGGATAGTTTGGTATTTTCGCATGTTTTTGGGGCTATATAAGCCATGTTATGAATATTTTGTAACCTAACTATTCATTTAACGCAGTTTCATTTACGGCCCCTGTTTTGGTTCCCATTTTCTCTCTTCTCTCTCTTCTTTCCCTCATTTTCTAGGCTGCCAAACACACCCCTTGAGGATGACAACTCAAAGGATGTTCGGCTAAGCCTCAAAACCTTGAAGAGGAGAGTCGCTTAGGTCAATGATGTGGCTCAGCGCTCATCCGTTTCATGAAGTAGGTACCGGTATTTGTGTTTCAAACTTCAAACTAGGTTTAAATGCTATTTAATGTATTTCTTTGGTCAATACTTGCATGCTTTAGGTCTGCTATATTCTTATTTACTAGATACACCGATTATCCATTAGATGTCATTTACGAGCCACCTAAGGTAGGTTAAATGCTTTATTTTCAACTCCAAGTAGAACATTAAATGCTCAAAAGAAATGCTATGGTTCAAAATAGGAATGTTTACTAAGGGTTGATGAAGTTAACAAAGATCCGGTTTTGGCTTTGACTATATGTCATTTGACCTAATTCGAGGAAATAACCCGAGGACAATTCCTACAACCCCATCATACCAAACTAGTGACCCAAACTTCAAGATCTTCTTTTACATCTTATTTTAAACAACTCAGCTAGCTTAGTGACAACAAATAACCACACTTTTATGCAACCAAAATCCAAATGAAAGTTCCCTCACCATTTTGAATCATTATACAAGTCATTTGTAAGACGAAAACCCATCCCTATGTTAGATCCTAGAGCCGCTATATTGCAGTAGTTACGCTACGGCAGTAGGAGCAACTTAGGTATAAATTTTGTTGATTTCGGGTACACCTACTGTGGCACGAATCATTTCATTAGACACTTAGGTCCTTATTTCACAAATTCCTAATTTGCCCTTTTTCACTTGGGTTAATTTTCGAGTTCGATCATTTAATCACTTAGCATATATCATTCAATCATATGCTCATTTTTGATCATATAATCATTTAACATTTTCATTTAATCATTTTTCAATTCCCAAAAAATCCCTATTTTGCTCGATTTATACCCTAAACATATAATAAAATTATTATAAAAATTCTAGGGAATTTTTGGGGCGTTGCATAGATAATGTTTCAGTCCTTGGCCATTTACTTTAAACTCATTCCATGAATCTATTCTTAGTGTCATTGGTCCAAAAGGTGTTACTACAATCACTGTGTAAGGACCACTCCATCTAGACTTAAGCTTTCCTAGAAACAATCTGAGCTTGGAGTTGTACAATAGGACTAGCTCTCCTACTTTGAACTCTTTCCTCATAATTCTCTGATCATGCCATTTCTTAGTCTTATCTTTATATATCCGAGCAATGTCATAAGCTTCATTTATCAACTCTTCCAATTCATTCAACTAAAGTAATCTCTTTTCCTTAGCGGCTTGGAAATCACATTTAAGCTTCTTGATTGCCCACAGAGCTTTATATTCAAGCTCAAGGGGGAGATGACAATGCTTTCCAAATTCTATCCTATATGGGGACATTCCAATGGGGAGCCTTATGCGCCCCGTAGCTTCTCCACAATGCATCACCTAGCTTTATCACAGATTTACTTGTATTCACTGTTTTGTCCAGTATGTTCTTGATCTCCCTATTGGATATTTCAGCTTGCCCGTATGACTGAGAGTGATAAGCCAATCCCATAGCATGTCTAACTCCATATTTGCTCAAAAAATTTCAAACAATTTGTTTGCAAAATGGCTTCCCTCATCACTAATGATTATCCTTGGGGCTCCATATCTACTTAAGATGTTTCTTTTAATAAACCCCACAACTATGTTTGCATCATTTTTATGACAAGATATATCTTTAACCCATTTGGATACATAATCCACAGCTCAGAGAATGTATAGATTCTCAACGGAAGGGGGGAAGGGTCTCATGAAGTCTATGCTTCATACATAAAAAAATTCGCACTACAAAATCCCTCAGAGGCATTCCATTTCATGTTTATATCGCTTCATCTCCTGACATCCTCGTCACAAATGCTATACCTATCTCTATAAATAGTCTCCGAATAGCACAAGAAAACTTGATTGAAGAATTTTCTAGGTTCTATCCCCTGCAAAGTGTCCTCCATATGGTGATGCATGACATTTATCTAGAATTTCAGCCTGTTCAACCTCTAGTACACATCTTTGATGATCTGATCTTCCCCCTTCTGAATAACAGTGGGTCATCCCATATGTAAAATCTAGCATTTGTTCTCAATTTCATCTTTTGCTGATAAGTCAATTTTGATGGCATCATACCACATGCTAGGTAATTTACTATATCAGCATACCAAGGTGCTTCTGAACCCGTTCCTCTGAAATAACCGGTCATTTGGAAAGTTCTTCACCTCGGCCCATTTTTCTTTAGGAAGCTATTCGATAAGGATCAGCTATCACATGATCACTACCCTTTTTGTCTTTGATCTCCAAGTAAAATTCTTGCAACAATATCACCCATCTAATCAGGCTTAGTTTAGCATCCTTCTTTGACATGAGATACTTGATTGCTGCATGATTAGTGTGTATGATGACATGGGATCCCAATATGTATGGCCTAAAATTTTCACAAGAAAAAACCATTGCCATCATCTACTTTTTTGTAGTTGAGTAGTTCTTTTTCAGGCTTCATTAAATAGTCTTGCAGTGCATAAGATATGGCTCAAGATTTTCTCTGCTTTCCGCCCAAGAATCGCCTCATCAGATAATGAGTCACACATAATCTCAAAGTTCTTGCTCTAGTCTAGTGTTGCCATGATGGGAGCTATAACCAATCCGGATTTGATTTCCTCAAATGTGGACTTGAATGCTTCATTAAATTCAAATTTTGCATCCTTCTTCAACAGTTTGCACAATGGTCTTGAAATTTTTGAGAAATCCTATATGAATCTTCTGTAAAATCCTACATGCCTTAGAAAACTCATGATTCCTTTCATTGTAGTTGGTGGCATCAGAGTTTTGATCAGAGATATTTTAGCTTGATCTAATTCCAAGCCTGCTGCCTAAGTTTTATGCCCAAAACTATGCCTTCAGTTACCATAAAATGGCACTTCTTCCAGTTTAAGGCCAAATTCTTTTCCTTTCACCTTTGAAGTACAATTTCCAAATTTTATAAGCAACTCTCAAAGCTTGACCCATACACAGAGAAGTCGTCTATAAAAATTTCCATTACCTCCTCTACTAAATCAGAGAAGATGGACACCATACATCTCTTAAAGGTAGCTGGTACATTACACAGTCTAAATGGAATTCTCCTGAAAGCATAAGTTCCATAGGGACATGTGAATGGAGTCTTCTCTTGATCTTCAAGCAATATGGCTATTTGGTTGTAACCAAAATAACCATCTAGGAAACAATAGTGTGAATGACCTGCCAGCATGTCCAACATTGATGGGTTAATCCCCTTCAGAACTTCAACTAACCATGTAATAGCCTCCTGGTGTTTTCTAAGAGTTTCTACCACTTTTTGCTCTTTCTCTGCAGTCAAATATGTTACTATTATAATAGGTTTGGATCTCTCTTTTTCCAGAAATACATACTTCAAATGTTTTGGTAATTCTTTAAGACCGTGATTCTAAGAGTTCTTTCTTCCACTCGATTGTTTCTTCATCATTGAGATATTCGTATTTCTTCATTTAAACTCAAAATAGTTTCTACACATTTCCTTCTCAAATAATCATCATAAAGTGAAGAAGAAATATAGTCATCAATTGTAATAATTCATTAAATCATCATTCAACTTCTTACGCATGTGATTATCATTATCAATTTTCATACATCGGGTCGCTCAACATCATGTCAGCCTTCAACCAAGGTCAAGTGGACTTCTTTAGTTCCAACTCTCAAGGTAAGCTCCCCTTTTTTCTAATCAATCAAGGCTACTCATGCGCCTAGGAAGGGTCTTCCAAGCAGAAGTGGAATCTTCATGTCCTCCTCCATGTTAATCACAACAAAGTCAACTGGAAAAATAAACTTTCCCACCTTGACTAGTACATCTTCCAAGATGCTTTCAAGTTGAGCCATTAACCTATCTACCATCTATAGGGACATTGTAGTGGGAGTTAACTCCCCCAAACTTAGCCTTTTCACCACCGACAGAGGCATCAAGTTAATGCTTACACCGGAATCACATAAAGTTTTACCAAACTCAAAGTTCCCAATGGTGCATAGTATTGTGAAGCTCCCTGGTTCTTGCATCTTCTAAGGTAGATTTTTCTAAATTATAGCATTACAGTTGGCAGATAAGCTCACCACTCCTCCTTCATCCAACTTCCTTTACACACATTATCTTTCAGAACTTATATATGCATCTGTTTCAATACCAGCAAAGGGATGTTGGATTTGGCATTCTTTAATATATTTAGAACCTTTCATACTAACTGCCTATTTAGACTATCAAGTAGCCTTTGAGGGAATGGGGTTAGAGGTTGATAGACTCTCACTTCCTCCTTATGCACTGCCTCATCTTTGGCTACTTCACTTTGCTCTTTCATCTTATCAATCTCATCACATAGCCCATTTCCATTTAGCTTTTCTCACTAATTGTTGAATTTTAATCTATTTTCTCTGTTTCTGCTTCAGGGATTCATCTTTGTGTCACTAGGGAAAGAGTCCCTAGATTGGTTCTGCACAACAAGGGTCAGTTGCCCTACTTTGGTTTCCAGATTCTTTAGGGAAGCATTTGTGTTGGCCTGAAACACAGTTGTGTTTGCCTAAAATAATGTCAGCTCACCAAATTTATGCTCATGCAGATTCAATATCCTGTTGTTCTCAAACATGAAAGTTAGCATTTGATCCTCAAAGGACTGGAATCTCCTTTATCCTTGATTGTCTGCTCTCTGACTACCTTGTTGTTGTTGTCCTTGGAACTCAGGTGGTGCATAATTCTTCTGGAAATTCTGCACTGGTCTTGGACCCTACTGCATCCCACCTTCATAAGAAAAGTTCTCACGGTTCTTCAAGGCTGGGGTCTAGTGGGTTAGAAGGTTGTTGTTTGGCTTGAAGTTATAGCTCTTGTTTCCATTAATGTACTGAGCTTCCTCTACTTGGTAAGGACCTTCATGAGAAAGTCCTTGTTCAATTGTACTTCTCTACTCGGCTTCTTCAACAGTTCCCACTTCACTACAGGAATGACCTCTTGTTTCTTTGGTATTCATCCTGTTCATGATTACATCTAGCTTAGCTTCTATGGTTGACATCATGTTCATTTCAATTACTCCACCTTCTTTCAGCCTACTACTACTCCCTAAAGCTTCAAATGGAGCCCTGTAGTTGCTCTTCGCTAGTTCCTCTATTAGCTGGGTAACTTCCTCATCAATTTTTCGTCTGAATGCACCTCTAGAGGCTGCATCCATAGTTCCTTTTGAAGTGTAATTCATTGCATGGTAGAAGATGTCCATCTAAGTCATCTTCTCAATCCCATGCATGGGATATTTCCTCAGTAGCTATTTGAATCTTTCCCAAGCATTGAACAAAGATTCATCCTCCTTTTTCTTGAAGGAAATGATTTCTCCTCTCCTCTCAGAAGTGATAGCAGGAGGGAAAAATCTACCTAGATAGGCTTCCATAAGCACTTCCCAATTGTCTATTGATCCATAGGGTAGGGACTAAAACCAACTTCTTGTTATATCCCTTGAGCTAAAAGTAAATAAATAATTTTGATCATGATCCGGATTGTTCCATCAGTCTTCACTATTGGCCCATTCTTAGAAATCTACCCGGGTGCTCATTCGATCTTTCATCAGTGCCCAAATAACCCATACACTGTACCATAAACGATGAGATGTGTCAATTCAAGTTGTTTGCCTCATTGGAGTGGTCAGTTTCATAGCTGAAGATTCTTCTTCTGATCATCGCCTTCCAAGTCCTCAATTGTCTCTTGTCTCTACTGGGTCTTCATCTGCAACTATACAGATTGGTTTCTTGTCAACATGCTTAATGCTTCACACGCTTCTTTCTTTTCTTAAGATTTAATTGTCTTCTTTAGCTCTGTCCAATGGCAAATAAACTTGTAGTTTGGCTCTTTCTATGCATGTAAAATCAAAATTATAGCACACCGAAATCAAAAGTGATGGTAGGACGATCTTCATGCCCCACTGGGGACCTAACTGCATCTGATCTGGGGCCAACCTGAACTGGGACGCGACCCCTCGGCTTCTTCTCTCTTTCCCCTTTTCTTTTTCTTTTCTTTTTTTTATTTCGAATAATACAAATACAATTACTTTTCTAAACACATTTCAAATACTCAATGAAAATATATATACATAAATACCACTTTAATATAAATAAATTAACATTTTGATCACAAAACTTTCATTCATATGGAATTCTCATTCCCATTTATCCCATTTACCACCTTATATATTATTAAGATTATAACTGCTTAAACCAAAATATTACAAAAAAAAAAAAAAATAATGATTTGATACTAAATAAAATATTAATATTTGTAATGCACGAGTTTGGCGCCAAAAGGCACAAATATATTTCATGAATGCATGGTCGAGCTTTATCAACTCGTGAGGCTCGATGTTGACTCGAATCATTATGTCTTTTCCTTCATATTCTGTCTTCACTTGCTACCCCGCGCACCTGGTCACCAGCATTCTGATTGATTAAAAACAACGCTACGAAGGGATTTTCATGCCTAAAGGCCCTGGTTATACGCTTCATTCCATTTTATGCTTTAATACTAAACAATTTATTTTTCAAATCTAATCTTTAGAGTAATTTTTTCAATGAATCAATGCGGATATTAACAAATATATGGTATATTAATAGATATCCAAATTACACCATTGGTCATTCTTAATCATGCAGCCTATATGTAATAAATCATTCTAATACAATATGTATTTTTATAATTTTCTTTATTTTTTCCCTAATAATTTAACCTTATGCTTTCGCAATATGATAACAAATCATCAAAATATCCCAGCTAGGCTATAGGTCATATAAAAAAAAGATTTTATAAATACAAGCATACCTCATTGAGCTATTAAATAAGTTATTAGGTGGACTACTATGAACACTGATCATGATCGTCCCACTCAGCCACGCACTGCAAGGGATAGGGAATGATCATAACGTTTCGACGCAATACTACGATCATAATCTTATCGTATACCAATCTATCCTTAACCTCGAATTTACTGTTAACGCTCTAGCATGACGCCAAATCATTACTAGCAATTTACAATAGTGTATATACATTTATATCCAAATACTTGGTTTCCAATACTCATACAATTTTTCATGTGCAATTCATTTCACAATCAATTGTATCAAATCAATTTAAAATAAATCAATATGCAATTTATCGCAATTTATTTCAATAAATCCACTTATTTCATAATCCTTTGAAAATTTTAGAAATAGAGAGAGAGAAGTGGAGAACAAACCCATTCATTTATAGCTCAAATGGAGCACACATGCATATTCGATAAAACCTTTAGACGAAGGCCAAACAAAACAATGCAATTAAAAACAATAATGGGCGCAAAACAAACTCCAAAGGTTGTCAGCTTTGATTCATATCCATGGAAAATCCTGTTCTAGGTCGTTTCCTCACCAACCCCTAGTCCACTCATAATATGTCAGTGTCCTGTAAGAATCAAACCCCATGAAAAACTATCATAATCTAAGATTCAAGTAATGGGAGGTTCACCCAATGATATCTCTTTATTATGTAAAATCTTCTCCCAGACACATATCAAGTATTTTGCTTTATGCTTATTTCAAGAAAATGATATTTCATTGACCGCAATACAGTGAGGTGCTATGAACTAAATAATATTCATATCAAATTCACTCCCATTACGTGAGTTTAATCGGCTGCAATATAAATGGCCAGGATCGAACACAGATGGGTTTTCATCTTGCCAAATGACGGTAAATGATTCATAATGGTGATGCTCCTTCGCTTGATCTTGGATCACCTGGTATGAAAATAGTGGTTGTTTTCACTATAATCTAAAGGCAATTTGAAATAAGACAAAAAGAAGTCCTTGAAGCCAGTCACTAGTTTGGTATGATGGTTGCAAAGGTGTCCTGGTTATTTCCTTGTGCATTTAGGCGACCTATAGTCGACACACTCTCACCCTTCCAAGGGTAGCGCAGCCGGTCACCCACTGCAAACCTCATCAGCACTCAACCACTAGAAAACTCTCAGCTGTCATTGGTTTATTAAACCTCCTACAATTTTTGCTTATAACTTCAGGATTTGCAAAATCTTAGCGTGCCAGAAAAATTTTGGCAAAGATGACGGCTCAAAAGACATGGGGCCCAAAACAAACTCGTATACATCCAATTTACACTCATATCCAAAATATGGCAACCAGCATACCAACACATTCCCATCATACTAAACTATGTACATACATATGTTCCATATACAATTTCAAAGTATGTTCTTGCATGTGCAAACATACGACACAACACTTTAAACTCGATGTCGACCAATCATATAAAGGTCTACCGCTCATGCACTGCACTGAAAAATAGTTTTTAAATGGAACCAATGAGCCAAACGAGCTCTCGCTGAGCGGTGTATGCTTTATAAAAGGTTTTGTTTTCCTAACATTCAAAAAATGTAAAACTCTCTCTTTTTTACAATTATTCTCGTAAGCCTTTCTTTGCTTTGCTTGCTTTAAAAGTTTTCAAAACTTCTCTTTGCTTCGTTTCTTTTCACTTTATTTCGCTTTAAAAGCTATGAAACTCTTTAATACTTGCTCGAGCTTTGTTTTGCTTTTCTTTAAGTTTCTGTAAAAACTATATTTCTGCTTGCTTAGAAGCTTTCTTATAAAACTTCATACTTTTTCTTTTCTTGCTTGCTTTATCTTGTTTTGAAAAGTCTCTAAAACCTTTCACAAACCTTTGTTTTAAAAAGTTTCAAACCTTTTCTATAAAATGAGCTTTAAACAACCACATGCTTTGAAAATAAAACCCACTTTAAGTTTGGTTTCAAACCGATCAAGCTTTGAAATCTTAAACTGAGCTTCGGCTCAACCGCTTGCTTTTAAAACTCTCTGAAGCCTTACGCAATCGAAACTAACAATGGTTGATTTTTCAAAATGAGCTGAGGATTATGCTTAGTAAAACATCAACCAATGGAGGCCTATTTTTGCTTATCATGCCCTATAGTGAACACGGAATTTATGCCCACCGTGCCTGGTGGAAGGACCTTGTCCGCGCTACCTTTCTCTAGCTTTCCTATGAATATGGTGGAATTGACTCCTCGTGTCGCTGACGTACCATACTTAGTTAGAGCCATAACCTTATATATTCCTCGTATCGCGCTACTCTGCCTCCCTTTAAATGCATGATGTATGTCCTAAGCTCTTGCCGACTGCAAACTACAAATGCATGTATGAAATCCTAACACCACCGTGCATCGTACGATACTCTGACCAGTTTTGTTTGCTTAAACTAGGGAAGGCCTTGTTTTCACAACCTTCATCGCTTGTTTGCTTGCTTGTTTTTTTGTAAAATGGTTTTACACTTGAAACCATTTTCTCGGTTATTGCTTGAAAATGGCTTAATTATTCAAAACCATTTGCTTAGTTGCTATTTGTTTCAAAAAATGGCCACTCTTTCAAAATCCATTTATTTACTTGCTTGCTTTCTGCCGCACTATAGTTTTTACAATTTAAAAACCAATGCTTGTTTTCAAAAAATGGTTTAACTCAAACCATTTGCTTGCTTTTTATCTCATTGCTTGTTTCCTTGAAAAATGGGTCAGATCAAAACCATAAAATACCAGTGTAAGCAATTTGTAATAATAATAATGCCAATAATACACTATATTTAGAAAAAATGAGTTTAGAACACTCCACCTCTTTTCTTGGTTAACTTGAGCAATAGCCTACCTATCCCGCCTTACTTTAACCTACAACTCAAACGAATACGACGACAAATTAATCACACACCAACGTACTTCCTAGACTTAGTCACACTCTTCTACATTCTTTTAAAGTTATATAAGGGATCTGATTCAACTGAATTTCACTTAATTCGGAGCAATCAAAACCCAAGTTACGCTCAAACAACCGACTACTTCTACGCCCAAGGCCGATGCAGGAATTTTCTCTGCACACGGCCCCACTTTGAGTGAATTTTTGGGCCACTTAGGATCATAATTTCATGATTCCTACTTTATGTTTTTTCTCCTTGAAGTCTATTTTATGTAGCCACTTGAATCACTCAAATCGATAAGAAATGAGGAAGAGGCCTGAAATACGTGAAAAACTGGTCGAAACAGGAAAATCAGAACAAGTCCCACTGCAGGACTTAACTTCACCGGCAAAGACTCGCCAAAATGACCGTACAAAGTTCTACCGGTAGACTTCCTATTGTACCGGTATAATTCTAATTCCAGTCGCCCAGATTTTTTATTTCTCCCACTTGATGCCAATTCACTCCATATAACTTCTATAATTCATAATACCCTCAAAACTAACTTGGAATTATCTAAAAAATGAATCTAATAAATATGAGAATTGCGTTTGGAAACTAAAACCCAAAAACCTTAGGTGAAACTCCAAGAACACTACCTAAGGTCCACCACTTTTAAACATCATGTAATTGATGATTCCAAGTTTCTTTATATCAATTCAGCCTACCTCACATAACCCTGAACCACCCAAAGGTCAGTGGACTTTACATAAAACCTAGATCAAAGGAGAACTAATCTCCATACCCAAGCCCTAGAAATCTAATACACTTGATTCTAAGACAAAGGCATACCTTAATCTTCTTCTCCTCTTCCTTCTTCTTCCTTCTCTTCCTCTTGCTCTTGGCTCTCTCCTCTCACCAAACGTGAAGCCTCTAACTTTGGAGACCAAAATGACACTTTGGTTTTAAATTCTCCTTTGTTAAATTAACTTTCCATTAATTGCAAATACCCCTTCTTTTAATTATTGCAATTGTAACTTATGCTATTTCTCACTATGGCCCATCTCTACAATTTAAATTCTTGATTTTTCATTTTTTCTAATGACCATTTCACCTCGTTTAATACCACAAATTCGGGTTCCATAAACTTTCATTTCAATTTTTAGTCTCCAAATATTTCCTAGTGACACTTAGTACTCTTATACACTCACAAGATCATGCACGTGAGACTCCTCTCTGACGGGGTGTTACAAATCCTCCTCTCCTTAGGAACATTTCCGTCCTCAATGAAACTAAACTCCAAACAAAGGAAAGGAAATATATTCTGTCCCGGAGAATAAGTGAGGGTACTGATACATCGGCCTCCGCTCCCAAGAGCCGCTCCTCTCATGATTCTTCCATAAGACTTTAACTAATGGAATCATTTTGCTTCACACTGCTCCTTGCGATCTACAATCCGCATGTGTGTTCCTTCATAGGTCAAATTCTCCTTTAACTGTGACCGTTGTTCTCTCAATACATGTGAAGGATCCGGATATATTTCTCAACAATGATACATGGAAAAATATGAATCCTTGACAACTCGGGGTAACTTCAACTGTAGCCATCGTCCCACTTTGCTCACGATCTCATAAGGTCCATATACTTCTGACTAAGCTTGCTCGCTTTCCCAAATCTCAAATGACACCTTTCCAAGGTAAACTCTAAAAAGACTTTATCACCTATTTCAAACTCGGCAAGTCTCTACGACGGTTGTCCGTATAGCTTTTCTCGCTTCATTCCCGGTTATCTTTAAGTTATCGCGAACAACTTTCACTTTCTCCGAAGTGATTCAGATCTAGTTCAAAAATTACTAGTCTTCTCTCATCAATCTCATCCTGAAGACACCGGAGTCCAAGACTTTCGCTATACAACGCTCAAACGGAGCCATAATCTATACCGGATTGATAGCTATTATTGTGCAACCCATTAATGCCAAGTGAGTGTCCCAACTTCCTTTCGGATTTATTACACAAGCTTCCGCATATCCTCTAACGCCTCGAATAGTCCTCTCTCGACCGCCATCCGGTCCGAGGATGAAATGCCAGGCCGAAATGTAGGCGAGTACCTAACGCTGCCTGTAAACTAGGCCAAAACCTAGATGTGAACCCGGGGTCTCGATCTGACACTATCGACACTGGAACCCCATGAAGTCTCACTATCTCATCTACATACAATTTGGCCAACTTTTCTAATGAACCCTCAACATTAACTGGTAGGAAATGAGCAAACTTTGTCAATCGATCTACTATCAAATCTATATCGCATCATGCCGCTTCAGTCCGGAAGACCTCGCTACAAAATCCATAGTAATCTTTCCCATTTCCACACCGGGAATAGGAGAATTCGCATCTTTCGCGGCCTTCATGCTCTGGGCTTTCAATCACGATGTGTTATTAGGGGCACTGAAACGAAATCGCTTATCTCTTTCTTCATCCCATTCCACCAAGAATGTTCTTTCAAAGTTCTATACATCTCTGGGTACTACCTCGGGATACAAGATACTTGCATGAATGTGCTTCTTCCATGATGTCTTTCTTCGCCCGCTCATACTCCGCACACACATCTCTCTAACTCACCATCATGCCATCATCCCCCCGATCTGGAAATCCTCGTTTCTTTCCCATTTCTATCTCTCTTCTTAAGCTTAATCATTCGCTGATCCCGTGGATCGCCCGCTAGAATCCTGGTCCACTAGAGCTAGCCTAACATGAAATGTGGCTACCAAGGCTCTAGAATCCTCAACCTCCAATATCAATTCAGAAGATCCTCGCATCCACCAATAATGGAAGATAACCCGATCTCATGTGAGACAAAGAACTCTCTGGTCGCCTACTCAAGGCATCTGCTACGACATTAGCTTTTCCTGGATGGTACTCGATAGTACAGTCGTAGTCCTTAATCAACTCAAGCCATCTTCTTTGCCTCAGGTTTAACTCTTTTTGGGTGAAAATATATTGAAGACTTTTATGATCTGTAAAGATCCTACAATGAACACCATATAAATAATGTCTCCATATTTCAGTGCAAACACGACTGCTGCAAGCTCTAAGTCATGTGTCGGGTAATTCTCCTCATGCTTCTCTTTAGCCAGTCTTTCCAGGAGGCATATGCAATCATCCTATCATTTTGCATTAAAAACACAACCAAGGCCTTGCCTGGAAGCATCACTATAAACCACAAACTACCCTTCCGCATTGAGTAAGCTAGAACTGAGCTGAAGTCAATCTATCTTTCAACTCCTCAAACTCACAAAGCCACCCATCATACTTAACATCTTTCCTTGTCGCCTTGGTCAAATGCATCTGGAGAACCCTCAACAAACTTCCCAGAATACCCCCGCTAAACCAAGGAAGCCAATTTCACATCTTCGTGGTTTCCAATTTACCATCGTCTATTTTCCTGGGATCCACACTCACCCCTCTACTGAAATTATACGACCAAGGAATGCCACCTGTTTGAGCCAAAACTCGACACTCCTGCCCAATCTCTGGCATATAACCGTCTCCCTTAGGGTCTCGTACAACTCGTGTGCTCAATGTCTCTCCGAACTACCTGGAATACACCTGTTTATCATCAATAAAAATTATGACGAACCTATCCAAATACGGCTGGAATACTCGGTTCATCAAATCCATAAACGCTGCTGGGGCATTAGTCAAACCAAACGGCATCACCAAAAACTCATAATGCCCGTAGCGTGTCCTGAATGCTGTCTTAGGTACATCACTCTCCTGAACCCTCAACTGATGATACCCTGACCTCAAGTCTATCTTGAGTATACTCGAGATCCTCGAGTTGATCAAATAACTCATCAATCTCTGTGAGTGGATATCGATCATGATTAACCTGCTCACCTCAGAATCTATACATAACTCGCGCAAACTCCCATCTTTCTTTTCACAAAGAGAACTGAGCTCCCCATGGGGATATGCTCGGTCTAATAAACTTTACTCAACAATTCTTCTAATCGGTGCCTTAAGCCTCTCAACTCTACAGAGCCATCCTATAAGGAGGAATGGAATGGGCTCACCCCCGAATCAAATCAATGGTGAACCCACCTCTTCGAGGAACCCGCAATATCATCCAGAATACATCCGGGAACTCTCTAATAACTGGAAATCTCAATCCTAATGACTTCCTTCCATGTCTCCACCACATAAGCTAGATAACCCTGACAACCTTTACGCAACATTTTCTATGCTGTCATGGCGGAGATCATACAGGAAGATAACTCTCTACGTAATCCCCTGAACTTTACCTCCAATTTCCCTGGCCTGTTCAGCTTTACTTCCTTTTTATAACAATCTAACGTGGCTCTATGGCGAGATAGCCAATCCATGCCGAGAACCACATCAAAGTCCCTCATATCTAAAGCTACAAGATCCGCTGGGAACTCCTGTCCCTCAATCAGAACTCTACTACTGACTACCGTCAGCGAGTAATGGATCTAGCGGAACTCTCATACGACCTCTAATGGTTGGGTCTCTATCCGAAACGATCAAGAATGGCTGATGCAAAATGAACATGAGCTCCCCCGGGTCTACTGGCGTATATGCATCATGATCAAGAATAGTGCTGTGATCCGAGATCTTACGAGTCACAAAGATATACTCCGCCCGAAAAGTGGCCTGTCAGATCCCCGGGCACCGCTCTGGCCTTTCTACCACGGCCACTTACTCCAAGGGCCGTGCTGGCCTCTCCGCTCCGAAGCCTCTCCCCGTCGACTTTTGTGTGCTCATCTCTGGTACTAGGGTAGCTAGGATCGTCACCGATGTCTCCGCATCAATAAGATGAGGACACTCCTATCAAAATGGCCTTCTGGCCACAAAGTGGAAACACTGCATCGAATCTCATGCACTCCCCATGGTGTCGCTTCTGACACATATGACAAACTAGGAGGAATATTCGGGTGCCACGCTTAGCAACCGGGGCCCCACTCGATCCCCTCGACTAGAGATAGCCCGACTCAGACCCCTACTGTAACCTCCGCCTTGTTCTTCTTTCACACATCGCCCCGAGCTTTGCTGGGACGTGCCCGTGCACTCCTCTTACTCTTACTTTCCCGTCTACTCGACATGGCTATAGTGCTTTGCCTAACTCTCGAGCGCCCCACCAAGTCCCCAAACCCACTCAAGGACCACCGATAAATGCACTCTCGATCCGTAAGCTGTAGTCCCGATAAAAACCTCTGCATTTCGTATCTAACCGCTTGAATGTATGGAACCAATCTAACTAGTTCCGAATTTCTTCATACTGATACTGACATGTTCTTCCTGTTTCCAACTTGAAGAACTCCTCAATTTTTAAATCCTTATGACTTTGAGGAAAGAATCTGTCAGTGAATTCTTACTGGAATTGGTCCCATGTTACTCCATCAGGATACCTCCTTTCTATGGCATCCCACCAATCCTTAGCCCTGTTTTCCATCGTAACTCGGAAAACAAGACTCCTTTGCTCATCCGCAGCCCATAACCCATAAATCTTGCTTACTCGGCTCAACCACAACCGTGCCGCTTCTCGATCACCACTGCCGGGTCACTGCTTCGCACCCGCCAGACTCTATTGACCTCCCGCTCTTCCATAACCTCTCTAGGTGGCGGTGGAGGTCATGATCGCTTGCCTGGTCGCTTATTGCTACTATTTGCACTGCGGCTAATTTGCTCACTGTGAAACAAATTCCGACACTTGAGCATCTTCTGGTGGCGCAGATGGTCCAAACGACCTGCTATCAGAGGGTTGATTCATAGATGCTGTGCGGAACCTACTACGTGTCAACCTCTCAGTACATCAGATCGCCGTGAAACTACTGAACTACTCTCCTAGATCGAATTTATGTCCTCTTCCCGACATAGTCAGAATTTCCAAAAATAAACCATTTAATAATTTAATCACTTGATATGTATGTACTCTAAGTTGGAACATGCATGGTTGCCATTACTTATGCTCTGATACCACCCTGCGTAGTATCATCTTTACTCAAGTCCTAGGTTATTATATACAACCTGCTCTGATACCACCCTGACACACCCCCACCCCCTTCTCTAAGGCAAAGGCAGCCGGCCACCCACGTAAACCCTAATGCTAATTTAAACGACCAGGAATCCTCGTGAGTTTAAGTCGTATTGCTTGGTTTAAACCTCCTATAAAATTTTTTTTATTTATAACTTAGGATTTGGTAAAAATCTTAGCAGCCATAAAATTTCGCAGCATGACAGCGCACATAGTCTAAATTCCAAATCAGATACATCCAATTTACACTATATCCAAAATATGTGGCAACCAAAGATACCAACACATTTCCATCATACTAAACTATGTACATACATATGTTCCATATACAATTTCAAAGTATAAATTCTACAAAATATTACTAATACACAAAGACTTAAACTGATGTCGACTAATCATATAGTGCTCCAAATGGCCTTGCGCACTGCACTGAAAATAGTTTTTAAATGGAAACTAATGAGCTAAACGAGTCGTTGAGTGTATGTTTATAAAAGGTTCGCTTCCTGAAAACATCTTAAAATGTAAAACTCTCTTTACAATTATTTAGTTTTCTTTGTTTTGTTTGCTTTAAAAGTTTTCAAAACTTTTCTTGCTTGCTTCTTTTCACTTGTTTGCTTTTAAAGTTTATGAAACTTTTAATACTTGCTTGAGCTTCGTTTTGCTTTTCTTAAAAGCTTAAACTCTTATTTCTGCTTCAAGTAGAAGTTTATAAAACTTCTCATACTTTTTCTTTTCTTGCTTGTTTATCTTGTTTGAAAAGTCTCTAAAACTCAAATCCTTGTTTTAAAAAAAGTTTCTCAAACTTTTCTATAAAAATGGAGCTTAGCTCAACCACATGCTTTGAAAATAAACCCACTGAGTTGCTTCAATCCGATCGTTTTGAAATCTAAACGGAGCCGGCTCAACCCGCTGCTTTAAACTCTCCGGAAGCCTTGGCTTATCGAACCAATGGTTGATTTTTCAAAATAGCGCATCATGCTTATAAACATCAACCAATGGAGGCCTATTTTTGCTTATCATGCCTCTAGTGAACACTGAATCTATGTTCAATCGTGCCTAAGAAGGACTATTCGCTGGCCACCTTTCATTTTCCTGAATATGGTGGAACTGACCTCGTGTCGCCATCACCATACTCTTAGTTAGAGCTCATAACCTGAGTATACCCCCGTACGTGCCACGGTCTCCCTTTAAATGCATGATGTATGTCCTAAGTTTGCCGACCGTGCAAAAACTACAATGCATGTATGAAACTCTAACACCACTGCACACTACGGGATAAATTCTCCGACCGTTTGCTGCTTAAACTAGGCGCCTTGTTTTCACAACCTTTCATTGCTTTGTTGTTTCTGTAAAATGGTTTTACACTTTGAAACCATTTGTCATTGCTGTTGGAAAATGGTTTAATTATTCAAACCATTTGCTTAGTTGCTTGCTTGCTTCAAAAAATGGTTTAACTTTTCAAAACCATTTACTTACTTGTTTGTTATTTAATGTTATTTTTACACTTAAAACTAATGCTTTATTCTTTTCAAAATGGTTTAACTCAAAACCATTTGCTTGCTTTTTATCTCATTGCTTGCTTCTTGAAAATGGTTTGCATTCAAAACCATAAAATACCAGTGTAAAGCAATTTGTAATAATAATAATAATAATACACTAGTATTTAGAAAAATGAGTTTAGAACACTCACTTTCTTTGCTTGCTTAACTTGAGCACAGCTTCCACGCTTTATCCCGCCTTTACTTTAACCACAACCAAACGAATACGATCACAAATTAATTCGCATAAATTAACGATTTCCTAGACTTAGTCACACTCTCATACTCTTTTAAAGTTAAGGTGCTAAGGGTTCTATTCCAACTGAATTACCTAATTCGAGCACCGAAACTCAAGTTACGCTCAAAACAACCGACTACTATGTCCAAGGCTGATGCAGGAATTTTTTTCTGCATAATGGCCCCACTTTGAGTGAATTTTTGGGCCACTTAGGATCATAATTTGGCGCCTACTTCTTAAGTTTTTTTCTCCTTGAAGTCTATTTTATGTAGCCACTTGAATCACTCAAATCGGATAAGAAATGAGGAAGTTATGGCCGAAATACGAAAACTCGGTCAGCTTCCAGAAATTGTATCAAGTCCTACCCTAGTAGGACTTAACTTCTACCGTGCGACTCGGGCCAAAATGACTGTGAAGCAAAGTTCTACCGGTGATCTCCTATTGTACCGGTAGGACTTACCCGAAATGCCCAGATTTTTTTTATTTCTCCCACTTGATACACCACTCCATATAATCCTATAATTCATAATACTCAAAACTAACTTGGAAATCATCTAAAAACAACTCCAATAACATGTGAATTGCGTTTTGGAAACTCAAAACCCAAAACCTTAGGTGAAACTCCAAGAACACTACCTAAGGTCCACCAATTCTTTTTAAACATCATGTAATTTGATGATTCCAAGTTTCTTTTACATCAATTGGGGTTTTACTCACATAACCCCAACCAATCAAAGGCTTGTGTGACCTTTACACAAAACCTAGATCAAAGGAGAACTAATCTCCATACCCAAGCCCTAGAAATCTAATACACTTGATTCTAAGACAAAGGCATACCCAATCTTGACCTCCTCTTCCTTCTTCTTCCTTCTCTTCCTCTTCGCTCTTGGTTCTCTTCTCTCACCAAATCCCGTGAAGCCCCTAACTTTGGAGACCAAATGACACTTTGGTTTTTAAATTCTCCTTTTGTTAAATTAACTTTCCATTAATTGCAAATACTCTCTTCTTTTAATTATTGCAATTGTAACTTATGCTATTTCCTACTATGGCCCATCTCTACACTTAAATTTTGATTTTCATATTCTTTTAAGCACGACCATTTCACCCTTATTAATACCACAAATTCGGTTCCATAAACTTTCATTTCCCACTTTTAGTCTCCAAATATTTCAGTGTGACACTTAGTACTCTTATACACCCCTACAGTATCATGTACTGTAGACTCTCTCGGGACGGGGTGTTACAATAGTCATTTCCAAAACCGGATCTTTGTTTAACTTTAAAAACTAACCCTTAGTACCATTTCTCTTTGAAACATAGCATTTACTGAGCATTTAATGTCTCGGTCAAATCTAGCATTTAACCTACTTCCAATGGCTCGTAAATGACAACTAATGGATGTCAGTGTATCTAACACTAAGAATACACCGAACCCTAAAAGCTTGCCAAGTATTGACCAATGAAAGTACATCAAATAGCTTTTAAACCTAGTTTTGAAAGTTTGAAACATAACTACTCAATACCTGCTTCGTGAAATACAGAGGATCACCTGAAAACATATCAACCTACCTAACGACCCTCCTCTTCAAGGTTTAGAGGCTTTATCCAAACATCCTTTGAGTTGTCATCCTCAAAGGGTGTGTTTGGATGCCTAGAAAGTGAGAGAAAGAAGAGAGAGAAGAGAGAAAGTGAAGGTAAAAAACAGGGGCTCGTACTGGAAATGCTTTCAATTCAAAGTTAGGTTACAAATTGTTCAGAAAATGGCTTATATAGCCTTAAAAATAGGTGAAATACCAATCTAACCTAACTAGTATAATTACAGTAAGGGTAGAAATGAAATTAACCAAAAACGGGGTCGGTTGTACACAAAAAAAAAAAAGAATAGGGAATTTAGCTGCAGGAGGAAATTTCTCTATGTAGCGAAATTTCGCTACTGTAGCGAAAATTCGCTATGTAGCGAAATTTCCTACAAGTAGCGAAATTTGCTACATAGAAAAATTTCGCTATTGTAGCGAAATTTCGTTGCTGTAGCAAATTTTCTCTCTTTTGTAGCGAATTTTCCCGTCGCTTCCTCGCTTCAATTTCTTCACTGATCCCAGCTCTTGATGCGATCAAGATAACCATATGAACTCGATGTAAATCACCTCAACTCGATATGCCTAGCCACATGATGTAATGGGCCTAAACCCCGTAAAACTACCACAAACATTTCGAAATACAATCATTAGTAATAAAGGACCTCGTGACGTGTCAATAAGTTTAACTAATATGATTAATACAAAAAAAGTACTTAGAACTATTTTAATAGTGGTCTGCACAAGATTTTTGTTCACTAATCATTAATTCCCAACTCCGACACATTGCTAGTCCCAGAAGAATGCCGTAAGTAATCAACAAGTAGAGAACAATAACATGGGAGGTCAAAAGTTTAGGATACAATGCATAGCCTATAATGAGAATCACGAAAGCTTGCTTAATAAACCATCTCGAAGAATGAAAAACTATATCGTAATGACGCTTCCAATAAGTTCCTCCTCGAGGCATGAACTGTGCTCTTCTACATAAGCTACGTTTGTTTGATCAGTCTCAATCATAAACTACGAAACCGTACGCCCGAGCTAATGCCATAACTCAGATGTTAACCAACCTAAATAGATCAGACCTGCCCCTTATTACATAATCTTTTCAAGGCCAGGTGCACATCGAGGGTTCGACTTCACCAAAGTCCAGGATTCACGACGACCCTAACCAGTTGCCGCATCGCCATGCTTCAACCACAATCTCTAGGCTTCACAATGATTTCGAGCCTCTGAAGACCTACAACCGCTTAAACTCCACCCTCCACCCAAATGAACACTAAGTAGGCGACCCAACCAATTGGCTTAGGCACCAAGCTTTAAAGGTTTTCATATGCCTCGGACTGCTCGGTTTCAAGGCAAAGCAAAGTGATTCTATTCTTTTCTTTTCTTTTCTATTCTTTAATGTGAGGCACATTGGCCTTCTTTGCATGGGGGTCCGCAACCTATTCAAGGGAGTAAACGACACTAGGAAAGGGTTTGCATCATAAGAGGGGGTTTTGTGCTGTTTCTTAGCCTATCATTGAGACCTAACGTGCTCGGTGTGTGGTTAGCTAGAGGCGGAAGAAACAGGTTAAATATAACAAGAATTTGACTAGTCATCCACTCCAACTCAAGATAGACTCTTCAACTGGCCGACACCATTAGAGGCTGTCACATTAGAATCATTATGCATATTCAAAAGTTAATTAAAATTAAAATAAATTAAAATAAATGTGGGTGCAAAAATAGAAAATGCAAATACTGCTATAAAGTTTCTAATATAACCAAAAAGGCTAGTACAAGCTTATAATAGATGAACACAATACTTAGCTAAGCAAAATAAAACACTGCCTACTATTGGCTAATACATACTAACAAATAGTCCCATACAAGACAAGTAGGCAGTTGATAAAACTAAAACAACACGAAAAAAACAAACATACGTATGATAAATGCCACTTCCGACGACCTCCCAACCAAGCATCATCAAGTCCACCGGTAGGGATCGGAAATCTAGAGAAGGAAGTGCGACCTCTCACTATGCCGGTGGTAGAAGTCATGACGTAAGCCACCGCCATGGCCACAAGTACATCCAAAGAAGCCGTTTTAGTTACAATGCATCGGCCCATGAGTGGTGGGCTGTATAGGTGTTGTCACGGTAACTGGTGGGAGACCAAGGTGGCTCTGTATCTGAATATCGATTCTTTGCGAAAGTGACCCGGGCGCGCCATCCTCTCGGCTAATGTCACGAAGAAGCCATAAAGATGCGTATGGCGTAAAGGTGCGGATTTACATCCATAATGCCCAAGAAATCCCTTGGCGACAGGATGTGCCTCGGATGGTCACGACGGAGACATCGGCAGCCCCTGAGGAGTCAAAGCAAGAGGGAGGCGAACTTGAGGGGATGAATCCGGAACTGAGGTTTCCTCTACCTCCACCATTGGGATAGGCTGCTCATCCCTAGGCATGTCCTCCGCATAATCATCCATGACATCCTCTTGCTGGCTAAAAAGAAAAGAGTGTTGCTTAGATAGGGTTCGCTCATGGGATATAATCATAGCACAACTCGCCGATTACTCACGTGGTTCCTCCGAACCCGAGGTTTCTAACACATGGCATAACAACGGCATTAAAGGAAAAGTCTCTGATGAGTCGACTCTCATAAAGGGACCTTTGTTCATGGCAAGGCGGTCATGATAAACTCTGTCGGATTAAACCAAAACCCCTCAAATATCCGATAAAGAGCCTCTAGAATAGCCCTCCATCAAATAGTGCTAAAGCTGAAACATATTGTACCCAAGTATGTGATCTCAGGAGGAGCATGAGGAAGCGCTCCGACAAGGATAGACCCTACTGTCAGATTTTGAGAGAGCGAGTGAACCATCTCTCTAGGCGAGGGGTGAGGCCACTACCAATAATCTGTCGAGTTAGCCATAACTACTAGTAGGCCTAGAGCTGCGGTGATATCTAAAGCTTGTAGTAACCCAGGACGACCATCTATACTGAATTGAAGATGCATTGGATTGGACACTCCCCGGGATGTCATGGTATGGTAAAACTCAAGAACCACCGGAGAATAGAAAAATTACCTCGGAGTCATAAACGACATCAGCGAATACCTGTGCACCAACTGCATAGAATCTCAGAACCATGGGTCCGCTGCCAATGCTGGTATTTCACAATAGGACTCTCTGTGAAAGTCCTTAGCACGACAATCCACATTCCCTGGTCACAAAGGAAATAGTGGACGCTAATTCTCGGGGGCGAGCTGACCGTGGTAGACTCTGCTAACTCGGAGGATCAGGAAGGCTCGGCCTAGACCGCAAGACTCCCGCCGTATGTCCCGGGCCCGCTTTAGGAAGGTGTCTCTCCGTGGAGGCCGTGGTTGCACAGGAGAGGGGGGTCGAGGTCCCACCCAGGTATTGTATTGTCTGGATGGGGGCTCAGCACCCTGTGTCTCCTCTGGGATATCAGTAGAGTCTATGGCTGTAGCAAGAGACATAGAAGGAGGTGCTTCGACACCTTGTATTGGAGAGATGTCTGCGGAAGCCCTGGAAGTGCCCATGGCATCTTTGGTAGGAGAACGGGTTTGAACCCCGTCTCAGATCGATTCTCGCTCGAATCATTATGTGAGGCTCAGCGTGCGGCAGGGGCTGCAGGTATGCAGGCTTAGATAGACACATGGTGGAAGGTGTGGTTAGGACGAGAGGAGGTCTTTGAGAGGCCAGAAGGAGAACATGTTATCATTCAGAATATCACACATCAGGCTACTCACTACATAATTCTTATACTATAGTGAAATTTTTTCCCCTGCACCAGCTTTTCTCCTACATAATAAAAACAAAAATAAAAGAACCATTATGCTTAAAATATTAAAGAATATTTTAATTAAAAATTAAGGTATAATAAAAATACTAAAAATAAAATTAATTAAAAATTGACCAATAAAGAAAACAAAATTTGAGAGTAGTTTAGTCTCAGTGGAGACCAAACCAACTGATTAGTGCCCAAAAAGTGCTATTTTGAACCCTATTTTTAAAAGGTTTTGAGCGCTTTTTGTGTACTAATTATTATAATTAACCCAATTGATAAATTCTGTCCCTATTGCACTTCTAATTGCATTCCGAGGCTATTTTGTAGTTTTTTTGCAGAATAGAAGGCCAAATTATCGTGTCAATCCAATCATAACTAAAGTCTGCTGATTTATCAATTTCATATGGTCTTATATCAATTTCGCCAGTTTCTCAGAATGAAGAATTTCAAAGAATAAGAAAATTGAAGAAAATAGCAAGTCGCAAGATGGGACGTGTGAATTACACAATGGAACAAGAGTTTGTAGGATCCGGGGCCAGAAAGACAATGCATTTCGCTATGGCATAGCTTAATTTCCACTACCATAAATTAGAATTTTCGTTTGTGGCTGTTTAAATTTCGCTAGCTAGCGAAATTTACTGTGCCTAGCGAAATTTCCCAATTTCGCTATCTCACAAATATTTTCGCTAGGCTAGCGAAATTTCACTAGCTAGCGAAAATTACTGTTCCTAGCGAAATTTTTGGTTTTCGCTATTTCTTGCATTTTTCGCTATATAGCGAAAATCACTATACATAGCGAAAATGGCTGCCCTGTGTTTTTGATATTTTTGATTCCAAAAGACCACGTTTTGATCAATTACCATTTTGTCCCTATTGTAATCTTTACATTTTTGTATTTGTCATTTCACACATTTGAGTTGGCTAGTATAAGCCACCTTATAAGTTTGTAACCCTAACTTCTTTAATCTTTCAAGACATACCCGCACTTTTCATTTTCTTTCCAGCTTTCTCTCTTCTTCTCCTCTTTCTCTCCTCATTGCCAAACACCCTCCAAGGATGACAACTCGAGGATGAGCGGCAGTGTTCCTTCTTGAAGTAAAGGTCATTGGGTGAGATCTTAAGCCCGCCGGGTGGTTCCCCCTGCTTTTTCACGCGCAGGTTTTGTCATTTTGCTCCCAAACTTTCAACTCTAGGTTTAAATATTTTATGTACTTTCATTAATAATTGGCAAGCTTTTAGGTTCAGTGTATTCTTAGCTTTAGATACACTAATATCCATTAGTTGCTCTTTACGAGCCACCGAAGTAGTCATAAGTTATGTTTTTCACCGGTAAGTGCATCCTCTTGATAAATACTTGCAATCTTTTAGGTTCAATGATTCTCTACTTTTAGATCCATCGAGACTCATTAGTTACCCTTTACGAATCATCAGATGAGTCAAGATAGATTTTCACTGTGAACCATAAATGTTAAATAAATGCTTTCTATCAAAAGGAAAATTATTAGGGTTTAGGTTTTAATGCCAAATGAAGATCCGGTTCGGGAGATGACTATATGTCATCCTCCCCAACACGAGGAAATTAACCCGGGGACCTCTCGGTTAGCCTAGGATCTTAAACTCAAAGTGGCCCAATGCTTCACAAGGAAGTTCTATTTACATTTTATTTTATTTAAATTTCGCTTCCACCATCAACTCCCCTGTTTCAAGCCTTAAAATCCAAATTTAATTCACCATTTTGGCTTCACCTCAACCATTTGTACCGAAGAAAACCCATCCCCGTGTTCGACTCCTAGACCGCTTCATATCGCAGCAAATTGACTACGACAGTAGGAGGAAAATAGGATATAAATTTTGTTGATTCTGGATCACCCTACTATGGCACGAATCAAATGGCACCGTTGCCGGGGATGGTGCCTAAGTGCATTTGACGAGCTGTGGAACACTTGTGATCCTCATCACAAGTACTGGTGAATTGCTTTTATATTTTACTGTCATTTTCTTTTCATTTCATATATAAAAAAAAAGTGCTGCAGGATCGTTTCTGTGTTGTTTTTGTGTGGCCCTATTTCAATCGTTAGATCGTGATTTTCCAAAGGGTTTGAATTGAGAGAAATGGAACCCCATATGAAGAGCAATACAATGAGGTAACCCTAGAGCTTACATGACAATGAGGGACTATAGGAAACTGTACAAAATCAGCAACCCTTGGGGAGAAATCTAAACCCAAATAGGTCTATGAGGGACTATAGAGACCAATGGATGAGTGCACCTGTCTATAGTGTTCCCTCAACTTATGCACCTCTTCCACATCCACAATATGCTTCTTTGTCTCAGCCTCAACCATCACAAGTTAATCTCCTCGCTGAGTAATTCGCACCTTACCAAACTGGGTGGGTGATGCCGGGAGAACAAAAGAAATTTAATGCCCAATCGAAGCTTGTACCATACCGTAAAGAACTCCCCTAATTAAAGATTAGATGGGCTTCAAAGTGAAATGGATAAGAAAATTGATAACCTGCATTACTCCATTTCAAGGCTTGCCCAGCATGATCATCAAGAGGAAGAAAATCCAGAGGATGAGTGGACTGGAACAATTTTGGGTGAGCAAGTTCAACTGCAGCCTCAGGAAGAATTGAAAATGGAATCGCAGGAAGCCCCGATGAATCGCAGGATGCCCCCCGAATCAAGTGTTAATTTCGCCTTGGACAAGAAGAACAAATCAAAGGTTTTGATGACTGAGGAGGGCAGTGGTATAGAAGCAGGGAAAGAGCCACAAAAACTTACCCTTCAACCAATTCGTTTCAACCCCACCGCACGCCTCTAAGCCACCAAATGCCCACTCGCGCACTCCCTCCACTGACCAAGTGTATATTCTCCCTTCACCTGCATCACAACCAACATCTCAAAGTTAATTCCAACTCCATCATCGCATGCCATGCAAACTTCAAGAGATTAGGCGGCCTTCCAGACATAAGTTTGCCACCATCAAAGGCACAGCACGCCTATACTAAGATGGCATAGCTGGGTTGGTTCGTGTCGGCTGGATTTGGAGCATCCGAACCTCGGCATTTCTAAGCTCCCCCACTTTTGGTTTTAATTTTTCTTGTTTTATTTTAATTTATAGTATTTTATTTTGGTTTCTTTAATTTTTATTTTTAGTTTTTCTCTAATTTTTAGTTAATTCTGTTTTTAGATTAATTTTTACTTTTCTCGTAATTTTCCCTAATTTTTCTCGTATTAATTTTTGCGCTGTGCAAATTTTGAAGTCTGATTGAAAATCAACAAGAGCCAGGACGGTAAGCTTTCAAGAACTATACCGAAAATTTCGCAATTTAGCGAAATGGGAAAATTCTCGCATAGGGAGGAAATTTTCGCTGCCTAGCTAAATTTTTATGAGACAATGAATTTAAAATTTCTGGTTTAGACAAGGTACTTCGCAGCTTCCAGCTTAAATCTCTCGTTATAGCGAAATTAACAAATCTGCCTCCACTACAGACAAAACAAACAAGACAAATAGTTTCATTTTATTTTATTTTTATTTTATTTATATTATATATATATATATATATATATATATATATATATATATATATATATATATATATATATATATATATATATATATATATATATATATAATATTAAAAAAACGTTTTGTTTTTCTTTACATATTAAAAAAAAAAAAAAATTTATTTTTATTTTTACTTTATTATATATATATAAAAAAAAAATTTTGTCTCTAAAAATATATAAAAAAAAAATCAAAAAAAATCAAAAAAATGTTTTTACTTTTATTTTTATTATTTTATTATTTTTATTTTTATTTTTATTTATTAAATATTTTATTTGATTTTTCAAAAAATCCAAAAAATCGTGGGCTAAGAGTTAGACATAATAAAATTTGCAAACATAGCGAAATTTTCTATGCCAAATTCTTTTCATGAAGAAGGACCCTCCAATTTTGTTTCGCTTCATAACTTTTTCATCCGAATCTCGTTTTAGGTGTTCTTGGTACCGTTGGAAAGCTTAGAGAGTGTAGAATCCAAATATGGAAAGAAAGAAACATTTTTGAGATTGTTATGAAAGTGTAATTTTAAAAATGCTCCAATTGGTCACCTTTTTCCTCTCTTTTCTTCTCCTAACTTGTTTATTTGAAGCCCAAACGGAGTGAATAAGGTGTCGATGGAAAGCTTGCGAAGTCTCCTATCCGGAAATGATCACATATCATCAAGGAGGTAACACTTTCTTCTCTAATTTTCCAATCCGAGCCCCATTTCGGACACCGAGATGTTTGGGTTGGGGGGAGAGTTAGCAAAGGGAGTGGCTTTTGTATTTATGTTTTGTTATTATTTTGTACAAGCCCATTTTGTGATGTTCTATGGCTTGTTGGGTTTCCTTTCTATAAAGCTGTTATACTAAACGGCTTACTTTTTCAAAATTTGGACCCGTTTTTGCAACAAAATTTTTTTTGTAGAACAGGTTTGTATCTATAGTTTGAAAAATTGAAAATTTGTCCAATTCTATTGATGTTAGATTGGTTCCATGCATACTGAGTGGACGATTAGTTGAACTTCGTTGATTTGACCTTTTCTTCCACCTTTAGCTAACCACACACGTGAGCACATTAGGGTTTCAATGAAAGGTCGAAAATCGCGGCAAACTCCTTTACTTTGCATAACCTACCCTAGTGTCATTGACCGCCTTTAATAGGTTAAGGACCCCTGTGGAAAAAGAAAAAGAAGAAAAAGAAAAAAAAAATAAGAAAAAGAAAAAGATGTGAAAAAGAAAAAGAAAAAGAAAAGAAAAAGAATAAATATTGCAATACTTTTCCTGTCCTAGCACGGTCCGAGGGGTATATGGCGAAGCTCTTAAAGCCCTAAGTGGCCCTAAAACCTTCACCAAGCTGGGAGCCACCGACTAGTGTTCGCTACACGGGTGGATGGGTGGAGTTTAGCAAGTTGTAGGTGCTGGAGTTTCGAAATCATTCAAAGTCCGGGGTGAAACCTGAAGAGTTTGTGGTCGAAAGATCCTTATGGCTTGATGCCCTAAACCTTAATTGGTTGGGAGTCATCGGTAGATCCCCGTTACATGGACTTTGGTGAGGTCGATTCCTCAGCATTGCACCCTACAACGCAAAAAGAATTGTAGAAGAAGAGGTGGGTCCTGATCTATTTTGGTTGGTTAGCATGCTAGGTCAGTGAGTAGCCAGGGTCAGGGGAGAGTGCAATAGCGCTTATTGTTGAGAGCTGATAAAATAAATACTTAGATTTTGGTGGAAGTTTCTGGTTGATTCACCAAGAAGGAGGCTCTTTTGATACTCAATTTTGTATGGCATTCATTCTCTCGAAATGGTTATTGGATAAGGATTTGATGATTCTTACTTAGGGTTAGGCATTACTCATTCACAACCTTTTTGAAATATAATTTTTATGCACATTATTTTGTTATAGTTTTTATATGTATTTTATTACTTTCTTTCATCAAGTAAGGGACTAGCAATGCGTAGGTTAGTGTGATTAGTGCCCAAAAAGTGCTATTTTGAACCCTATTTTTAATAGGTTTTGAGCTTTTTGTGTACTAATTATTATAATTAACCCAATTGACATGTTCTGGTCCCTATTATAGCTCTAATTGCATTCCGAGGTCAAGTATGTAGTTTTGGCAGGAATCGGAGGCCAAATTATCGTGTCAATCCAATCATAACCAAAGTCGGGTTGATTTCATCACCTCATATGGTCTTATATCAATTTCAAAGAAGCCAGAATGAAGAATTTCAAAGCAGAAGAAAATTGAAGAAAAAATATAAGTCAAGTAAGATGGGGATGCAAGTGAACAAAGGGTCACTGAACAAAGAGTCCAGGATCCAAACAGATCACAATGCATTTCGCTATGGCATAGCGAAAATTTCCAATTTCGCTAGGATTGGGAACACTTTCGCGAAGTTACGAAATTTCGCTAGCTAGCGAAATTTCATCGTGTTTCCAGCGGGATCTCCTTACCCTGCTATCTCACAATATTTTCGCTAAAGTTAGCGAAATTTCGCTAACTAGTTTAAAATTATCAGTTCCTAGCTTAAATTTTTGCCTGTTATTTCTTTGCATTTTTCGCTATATAGCTTAAATTTCGGCTTATATAGCTTAAAAAATCACTATATTATACGAAAATGGCGCTCTGTTTTTGATATTTTTGATTCCAAACGACCACGCTTTGATCAATTACCATTTTCATTCCTATCGTAATCTCATATTTAGCATTTTGTCATTTCACACATTTGAGTTGGCTATATAAGCCACCTTATAAGTTTGTAACCCTAACTTCAATTCTTTCAAGACATACCCGCAGCCATTTTCTTCCGCTTTTCTTCTCCTTCTCTCCTTTCGTTGCCAAATACCCTACATGACAACTGAGGATGAGATGCTAAAACCACTTCCTTCTTGGAAGTAAAAGGTCGCTAGGGTGATCTTTAAGGCTGGCCGGGTGGTTCCCCTGCTTCACTGCAGCAGTGTTTTATTTTGGTTCCCAAACTTTCAACTTTAGGTTTAAATATTTTGATACTTTCTTTGGCCAATACTTGGCAAGCTTTTAGGGTTTAGTGTATTCTTAGTTTTAGATACACTAATATCCATTAGTTGCTCTTTACGAGCCACTGGAAGAGGTCAAGGGGTTATGCTTTCACTGTAAGTGCATCCTCTTTGATAAATACTTGGTAATCTTTTAGGGTTCAGTGGATTCTTACTTTTAGATCCATTGAGACTCATTAGTTACCCTTTACTTAATCAGATGAGTCAAGATAGATTTTCACCGTAGGGAACCATAAATGTAACAAATGCTTTCTATCAAAAGGAAAATTATTAGGCTTAGGTTTAATGAAGATCCTGCCTCGAGATGACTATATGTCATCCTCCCCAACGCGAGGAAATTAACCCGGGGACCTCTCAGTTAGCTTAGGATCTTAAACTCAGTGGCCCAATGCTTCAAGGAGTTCTATTTTACATTTTATTTTATTTAAATTTTAGTTTGCCTACCATCAACTCCCCTGTTTTTACCAAGTCAAATTTAATTCACCATTTCGGCTTCACTAAATCATTTGGTACCAAGAAAACCTATTCGTTCTACCAGATCGCTATAATCGCAAAGAGTCGACTACAAGCAAAGAGGAGGAAAATAGGATATAAATTTTGTTGATTCCGAATCACCCTATTGTGGCACGAATCACCAACTCAGTGGCTCCAATGTCAGTCATGGAGGAACAAGGAGGGATATCTTCTCCTCTTCTGTAGAGTGGCGAACAGCATAGGGCTTCACTCATTGCCCGTTAACCTTGAATACTCTCTTTTCTTTCGGGTTATTAAGGTCAATCGAACCATTCAGATATGCTTGATGGATGATAAATGGGCCCGTCCATCGCGATTTGAGCTGTCCCAAATGGGATGGAGCTTTGGGAACTACACAGAGGACTTGATCCCCGATTGAAAGTTTTCCTAATTATGAGCCGATCATGCCACTTTTCCTCGCTTATCCTTCGCACTTTCGGGAACTCAAGCACGCGCCGCTTTCTCAGCCTTCTAACTCGCCATCGTCACGCCCGATTCCCAGCCCGATCCGACATGATTCAACCGGCTGGGTGCGAAACCATATACCGGACTCTCTTTACTTTTTTTTTTTTTTTTTTTTTCAAACAAATTATACCTGTGGGAGTATATACAACAATTTGTAATAAAACAAAGGTCATTTACATACAAAAGAACTACCAACGAGTGGTATCCATTAAATCTCTACACATATGCTAAGTCCCACTACTTATACAAATACTATACATGTACATTTTTAATACAAACATCGAGATTGCAGCAAAGCACAAGAAAAATTTATCCGAGATGGGTCTGCATCGCCGGTGTGGAATGTCTTGTCCTCTTTATCTCCTCTTTAGTACCTACACGAATTGAATACCCGTATGACGCTTTAGTGGGAACATATAGACAAGAATTCACCAATAACATAATAATCGCCATTACTGTCTTTACATATATTTTTCCCCTTTATGCAATTACAAGCCTATCGTTATGTACTTAACTCATATCATATTATACATGTAGATTTTGGGTTCTTTTCTGATTCCATATCATTATCTTGTTAACCATTGCCCATGTATCATGTCTTTTACAAGTTTTCAATTCATCTCTTCTACATGTATGTCATATTAGATCATAATCAAAACAAACTTATCGTGGCAAATCGAAACATTTTCAAGTCATATTAAATATATACTGGGTCAATCAGACTAATACCAATACATATTAGACTCTTATAATTATCTACTTAGTAAGAAACCGTTGATGACTCCTTTATGATTACATTTCATGATGCAGGATATAGTTTAATTCCTTTAGTTATCGTTTTATTAGAATTTTTATTTTCAAGCGGTGTGAGCGAATCCTACGGCACCCGGCCCGGTTGTCGGATTCAAGCTGAAACCCGATTACTCAGGCGTTTCAATCAAAAACATTTGTTTCGTTTTATTAAATTTTTATTTTAAAAAGTGTGACCTGAATCCAGACTTGACGGTTGGCGGATCGAGAGCTAGGCTCGGTTTACTTTCAGGCGATTTTCAATTATCTTTCTAAAACATGTTGTTTATGTTATTCTATTTTAAAACTTTTTAATTCAGCGAAAGCACTTCTTTTCAGGCAATCCCATAAACACTTACAAATTCAAAAGACCCATAACATTCACATTTAACAAAATGCATTTTACAAAACAATTCCATTATACAATATCAGTGTAATGTAGAAATACTTCTACAAATACACTTTTCGATACCATCATTTCTCTTTTCGGTTTGTGATTCCACATACGGCTATAGAATCCAACATCCACTGACGGTCGATTCTTAACTGAATCACGTCGCATTTGTTAATCGATAGTAGTGTGATTTCACATTTGCAAATATGGTCGCCTTGACTATAAAATTGACGTGACATTCATAGCCAGTTGATTCTTGAATCATGCATTTGTCATTAGTAACAATGTGATCGAACATTCAATATCGCGAGTCTCACATATGGCTATGAATTTCGACATTCGCGACAGATTCGATCGTTGAATCACGTATGTTGTCATTGATAGAAATGTGATTGCATTTAATATAGCAGTCTCACGTATGTACATAGAATTAGGCATTCACTACAGTTAGAGTTGTTGAATCATGTGTTTGTCGTCGGTAGCAATGTGATTTGGCAGTGCTAATATCCAGATCTCACATGCACATAGAATTCGAGCATTCACGACATATTCGGTTATTTGAATCTGTCTGACATTGTCATTTAATGGCAATGTGATTTCGCATTTAGAGTATGATTCACTTTGACTATAGAATTGACATTCATGTGGGTCAGTTGTTGAATCTTTGTCAGTTTGTCATTCGGTAGCAATGTGATCTCACATTCAGCAATTCTGATTACCTTCACTGACCAATTCGGGTTAATTTGAATCCGTCATGTTAGTCATTGATAAAACATTTCAAATCGGAGTTTACTTTTATACGTGAATTTCCTCTTATAGTTTCCACATACACGCATACATGCATGCGTATGACAAAACATTTTCGAATATGATAATTCAAATCATCATATATATATATATATATATATATATATATATATATATATATATATATATATATATATATATATATATATATATATACTATATTCGTAAATAACATTCATAACTATCACAATCCACATTTCCATTCCAATTTCGCTAGTATTATCTTTTCAAAGATATACTCAATCTATATACTTATTTCATATACTCATTCATTTATACTAATTCATATATTCATTCATATATTTATTCACGTATACTCATTCATGTATACTCATTCACAAATTCATTTACGTATACTCATTCATATATTCATTTACATATACTCATTCATATGCTCATGTCATATACTCATCCATGTATACTCATTTACGTATACTCATTCATGCGTTCATTCCGCGTATACTCATTCATAATACTCATTCGTATATTCCTATCATTGGTTATCATTTTCTTTGGTTATATGTGATAATAATCATATATCATAACCACGTATGTGTTCATGACATATTGCCTTTGTGTTCACATTCATGTTTCAATTTGTTTTCATTTTCATTTTCCATAATCATTTTCATGTTTCATGAACACATCTATACATTTTTCATTTTCTACATTTTCCTTGTTTCATGCCTATTACATATGACACTTCATATTCTTGTGAAGTATGATGTCAATGAAATCACACCTCATTCAAATATTCTTATTCCTCTATTAATCTACTTTACTTAGGAATTGGAATCAATCCAATCGGATCATCCAAACTAAAGTTATGGCATTTTCATGCCAAACTAGTCGATTTGGATTACACTAGAGCAGGTTTGTATTACTAATTTTTTCCGGAACTTAACCATGTTGGCACTATCTCTTTGTACTATTTTAAAAGCTAAAGGTGCTAGGGGTTCTTCTCAATTTGAATCACTTGATTGAATACTTAGAAACTCAAGTTACGTCAGAAAAAGAAACCGGATACCTCTATGTTCAAAATTTGGAACGAACTTGGCTTGCACATGGCCCCACTTTGAGAGAATTTTTAGGCCACCTAGAATCAGAATTTGACGATGCCTATTTATTTAGGTTTGATTCTACTTGAAGTCTATTTTAATTGGCCACTTTAATCATTCAAATAGGATAAGAAATGAGCAAGTTATGACCAAATACAAAACTCGGCTCTAAACCGAAAGGGGGTCAGGTGTACCTGCACACCCAATGCTCATGTACCTGCACACTTTGTTGTGGGGGTGTACTGATACACTAATGTTCATGTACCGCACACCTCTCTGAAATTTTGCTCAGAATGTGTATTTTTCCCTTTTCCCATATTTTTGATACCCAATTCACCCCATATCATATACACCTCAAACCATTTCATATTCATTTTATAACCTCTTTCTATTCAATTCTCTTCAATACTTATCTTTACTTCAAAAAATCTACCATGAATTACTCTCAAAGAACTCTAATATGGGTTATGACCCATACACAAACCTCAAATACAAGGATTTTTAGGGTTTGTTCTAACCCAACCTCTTTTACCTTTGCAATTAATCACCGATCCAACTCAAAGGGAGGATTCCATGTTTTCTTTTACATTTGGGGTTTTACCCACCTTACTCCCATTAATCTTTTCAAGTTAGGATGAAACTTATCAAACCCTAGAAAGAACTCAGCCACTACCAACAAGAAACTCATGTTGGGATGAACTTTATCAAACCCTAGGTGTGGGGCAAACCATTGTCCAAACAAAACCAAGGATCTATACCAAAATCCAAGTTCCATACTCAAGGTTAGTAGTTCCATACCTGAGCTTCTCGGGCTTTGCTTGCTCTTTCTCCTCTTCCTCTTTCTTTCTTCTTTCCTTCCTCCTTTCTCTTCTCTCCCTCTACCGATTTCTCTCCTCTTTTTGGAGACCAAAATATAAGATATTTTGATCTTCCCTTAAGGCCATGTTTCGCCAAGTCAATTAAATAAAACCCATTTTTGCTTTTTAAATTTTTCATTTTTGCATTTAAGTCCTTAGGTTCTTCCCTTTTTCCACCAACTATGCCATTCTAATTCTTGACCCACTAATCTATCCCCTTAAATTCCACTAATTACATACTAACTTATTGATTTATGCCATTTATGTCCTCAAGTAATGACCACTTCAATTCTCTTGTCTCTAATTTTCTTATTTCTGGTCTCAGTCTATTTCCAAAATTCATATTTAGCTTATAATATGCCCTAAACAAGTTCGAAAACTGCTAGGGTATATTTCGGGGTGTTACAATTCTCCCCTCCTTATAGGAATTTCGTCCTCGAAATTCATACTATGCGCTTTGTCTGTTCTATGTTAAGTCCTTCTTTCATATCTTTGATGTTAATCTTTCTACTTTCTTTCATTTAGCTCAGCCGGAGCGTGACTCACTTCTGAATGATTCTATGATTAGAAGCCGTAACCCTTTGTCTCTGGGCTGAACTTTCACGCCTTCTTCAACTGGATTCGGAAGACGATCCATCTATACAAATGCCAGGACATCCGCATCAGGGGCCAACACTTTTCTATACATACGCATTTCTATCTTTTCTATCATATACTCTATCTAGAATCGCCTAACATAGGCTTTTCCAAAAACGCCTATACCTAGGCTCTAATACCACTGGGGTCTGTATCGCCCGATTCCCTGGCCCGACCTGACAAGGATCCGAACCGGAGCCGTGCAAAACCATATACTGGGACTCTTTACTTTTCTTTTTTTTTCCAACTGAAATTATACCTGTGAGTATACAAATAATTTTTGTAATAACCAAAGGTCATTTACATATACAAAGGAACTACCACCGGAGTGGTATCCATTAAATCTCTACACATATGCTAAGTCCCAATTACTTATACAAATACTTATACATGTACATTTTTAATACAAACATCGGGATTTGGTGGAAAATCAGCAAGGGTGAGCACCTATCTCCGAGACGTCTGCACACGGTGTGGAATGTCCCGTCCTCTTTATCTCCTCTTCAAGCATCTACACCCGATTGAACACCCGTATAAGCTTTACGCCATTGGAACATATAGACAAAGAATTCACTAATAACAATAATCGCCGCCACTATCTTTTTTACATATATTTTTCCCTTATGCAATTAAGGAAGCCTATTGTTATGTGACTTCTAACTCATATCACACATGTTACAGATCGTCTTTCAAGATCAAGATTACATGTCTATTCTGACATTCCATACGTATCATGTCTTTACAAGTTTTTCAATTCATCTCATGCTACCATGTTGATCAATCAACAACCATACAATGGCAATCGAAACATTTCGTCATATTAAATACATATTGGGTCAATCGACTAATACCAATACATAGGACTCTTTATCATTACTACTACCAAACCATTAATCTAATCAAATCCCTTTAACAATTACATTTCATGATCTGGGATGCCCGTTTAATTCCTTTAGTTATAGTTTTATTAACTTTTCATTTTCAAACAAATGACCTAATCCCGACTTGACCTTGGCCATGGGATCCAAGCTAGAGCCCTACATTCGACGCTTTCAATCAAAAAACATTTGTTTCATTTTATTAAATTTTTATTTTCAAAGTAGAAGACCGACCCCGACTTCGACCCTTGGTCATGATCTAAGCTGTGAGTCTTGCTTACTCCGGGAGCATTTTCAATTATCTTTCCAAAACATGTTGTTTATGTTATTCTTATTTTAAACCTTTTAATTGCGAAAGCACTTCTTTTCTAGGCAATCCACAAACACCTTACAAATTCAAAAGACCCATAACATTCACATTTAACAAAATGCATTTACAAAACAACTCCATTATATACACAATGTAGAAATACTTCTACAAATACACTTTTCGATACCATCATTGCTCTTTCGCTTGTGATTCCACATACCTGGCTTATAGAATCCACACATCCATGACAGATTCGCAGAGCCGAACACTCCCTGGTCCCGTTTGTCATTCAAGTGAAGAGTGGATTTCACATTTAACAGTATGATTCGCCTTGACTATAGAATTGACATTCATGACAGATTCGGGGCCAAGCAACTCGTCTGCTTGTCATTCAAGAGCAATGTGATCGAACATTCAATACTCTCACATATGGCTATAGATTTGACATTTGGCGACGTGATTCGCTTGTTTAACTCGTCTCGGTTGTCATTCAACAGAAATGTGATTTCACATTTAATATAACCGCCTCACATATACTATAGAATTCACATTCACGCATGTATCTGGGGCCATGAATCCCGGTCTGCTTATTTCATCCGCAGCAAATGTGATTTCGCATTTAATATCACCATCTCACATATGCCTATAGAATTCGACATTCACGATGCATTCGCTGTTGAACTCGCTCCTCGCTTGTCATTCAAGAGCACATGATTTCGCATTAACAAAGAGTGATTCACTTTGACTATGTATTCGATATCTCGCGACAGATTCTGTCAATCCTCGGCCCTCGCTTGTCATTCAAGAGCAATGTAAATCTCACATTCAAAGAATTACGCGTTACCTTCACGACGACTCCGCAACAGAATCCCGGGCCATGTCGGGTCATTCAATAAAACATTTCAAATCAGTTTACTTTTATGTAGTAATTTCTCTTATAGTTCAAATACACGCATACATGCATACTTATGACAAACATTTCGAATAACAATGATTCAAATCATCATATATATATATATATATATATATATATATATTTCGTAAATAACATTCATAACCCATCACAATCACATTTATTCCACTTACTTTCAGATATCTTTTCAAAGATATACTCAATCTATATACTTATTTCATATACTCATTCATGCATGTCAATCGCAGATTCATTCATATATTCATTCACGTATACTCATTCATGTATACTCATTCACAAATTCATTTACGTATACTCATTCATATATTCATTTACATATACTCATTCATATGCTCATGTCATATACTCATCCATGTATACTCATTTACGTATACTCATTCATACATTCATTCACGTATACTCATTCATGTATACTCATTTCGTATATTCCTATCATAGGTTATCATTTTCTGGTTATATGTGATAATAATCATATATCACTTAACCACATTTTGTGTTCATGACATATTGCCTTTCATGTTCACATTCATTTTTCAATTTTTTTTTTCATTTTCATTTTCCATAATCATTTTCATGTTTCTTGAACACCTCTATACATTTTTCATTTTCTACATTTTCCTTGTTTCATGCCTATTACATATGGCACTTCATATTCATTTTATAACCTCTTTTCTATTCAATTCCTCTTCCAATACTTATCTTTACTTTAAAAATCTACCATGAATTACTCTCAAATAACTCTAATATGGGTTATGACCCATACACAAACCAAATACAAGGATTTGTTAGGGTTTGTTCTAACCCAACTCTTTACCTTTGCAATTAATCAATGAATCCAAACTCAAAGGGAGGATTCCATGTTTTCTTTTACATTCGGGGTTTTACTCCACTCCAATTCCATTAATCTTTCGGGGTTAGGATGAAATCCTATCCAACCCCTAGAAAGAAATCAATTACCAACAAGAAGTATGTCGGATGAACCTCATCAAACCTCAGGTGTGGGGCAAACCATTAACCAAACAAAACCAAGGATCCATACCAAAAATCCAAGTTCCATACCTGGGCGTTAGTAGTTCCATACCTTTGAGCTCAAGCCATTATTTTCTTCTCCTCTTTCCTCTTCTTCTTCTTCCTTCCTCCCTTTCTCTTCTCTCCCTCTCTACCCGCTTTCGCTGAGACCAAAATATAAGATATTTTGATCTTTCCTTAAGGCCAAGGTGTTTGGCCAAGTCAATTAAATAAAACCTATTTTTGCTTTAAGTTTTCATTTTTACTTAAGTCCTTAGGTTCTTCTTTGCACCAACTATGCCATATTCTAATTAATCTAATTAATCTTTCCTCAAATTCCATAATCGCATACTAACTTATTGATTTATGCCATTTATGTCCTCGCGGTAACACTTTAATTTTATTAATTTTCATTTTGGGTCTCAAATTTTATTTCCGAAAATTCATATTTAGCTTATAATATGCCTAAATAAGTCCGAAAACTGCTAGGGTATATTTCAAAAAGTGTTACACTAATCTCAAGCATTCTTTTAGGCCACCAACATATCCATGTTGGAAATTTCATATCGCAATCCACTGTATCAATTCTATCGTAAATGGCAAGCCTTGCCATAAACTAAGTGATATGGGGACATGCCGAGGATGGTCTTATATGTTGTTCTGTATGCCCATAATGAGTCTAGAAGCTTCAAAGACCGCCCTTCCCTGCTAATTAACAACTTCATCAGACGGTTTTTATTTCTATCAAGTAGCCCACTCGACCACCGGGCTTGAGGGGATGATACGGGGTGGCTACCTCAGGCTTAACACCATATTTAGATAAGAGGTTCTCAAAGGGTTTGTTACAAAAGTGGTGAGAACCCATCAATGATAATTGCTTTGGGAACTCCGAACCTAGAGAAAATGTTCTTCTTTAAGAATTTTAGCACTGCTTTGTGGTCATCTGCCCTGCATGGCACTGCTTCAACCAACTTGGACACGTAGTCCACCCCCACAAGGATGTAAGCATAACCGAAGGAAATAGGAAATGGTCCCATGAAGTCGATCCACCATACATCAAACAATTAACCTACTAGAATGGGGTTCAAGGGCATCATGTGACGACGGAAATCTTCCCATTTTCTGCACTTATCACATCAGCTTTGCACATGGTGTATACTTAAACAATGACTACTAATAAAGCCCGAATGCAACACTTTCATGGTTGTTTTCTGTGAAGCGAAATGGCCTCCACACGCACTATCATAAAGAACGGCCGAGAATTCCTTCATGTTCTTCTTTCAAGACACATTTCCTCTTATTATCTAATAGCACAATACTTGAACAAATACGGTTCCTCCCAATAGTACGAATGAACCTCGCATGGAAGAACTTCTTGTCCCTGCGGTCAGGTCCACTCCACTGCAACTCTCGTTACCAAAATATTGGCAATGTGAGTATACCATGGTGCTATACTAACGCGCCGCAGACCTCAGGAAATTCATCGCGGAGGGCTGCTGGTATCAGGTGCTATGGTTAATTCGAGAGGATCGCAACAACGTTTCCACACCCTTCTTATCTCTAATCGATGTTGAACTCTTGTAGCAATAGAACCCATCTAATAAGCCGAGCCTTGAATTATATTTGTGATTAGATATTTACCGAATGATTTGTGAAGATTACAATATCTGACCCAATCAAATAAAATCGGAACTTATCTAAAGCATAGACCACTGTTAGCAATTCTTTCTCCGTAGTAGTGTAGTTTCTCTTAGCTTCATTTAACATTTTGCTCGCATAATACACCACATACGAATTTCCCTCTACTCTCTGTCCGAGAACCGCTCCGACAGCAAGGTCACTAGCATCACACATTACCTCAAAAGGCAAATGCCAGTCAGGGGCTCTCACGATGGGTGTTGTAGTCAAATATGCCTTAACCTCCTCCAATCTTTCTTGGCATTCTGCATCCCATTCAAACTTTGCATCTTTTTCAAGGAGCTTGTAAAGCAGCTAAGCAATTTTCGAGAAGTCTCGGATGAACATGCGATAGAAGCATACATGTCCCAAGAATTGCCGCACTGTCTTCACATTAGCAGGATATGGAAATTTCGAGATCAATTATACCTTGGCTTTATCCACTAATTCCCTCTAAATGATGTGCCCCAACACTATGCCCTACTTACCATAAAATGGCATTTTTTCCCATTTTTAGTACTAGGTTCTTTTTCGATGCATCCGTGAGGACAGCTCAAATGGATGAGGTATCTACTCAAGCTTTCCCCGTATCATCAAATGTCATCCATATAAACTCCATAATACGCTCCACCATATCAATGAAAATACCGGCATATAACGCTAAAAGTGGCTTCCGGGGCATTGCATAGACCAAGGGCATCCTCCTATAGGCATATGTACCAAAAGGATAAGTGAGTGGTCTTTCCTCGATCATCGATGTGGATCTTGACCGAAATAGCTCCAATACCCATCGGGGTGCCAAGAGAAGGGATGACCTGAAACACTCTCTAGGAGCTGGTCCATGAAGGTTAAGGGAAAGTGATCCTTTCGTGTCACCTCATTTAGCCTTCTGTAGTTGATACATACCTCCATAAACAGAGTAAGCCCGTGGGCATTTCCTTTCATCGAGCACCATAGTAACCCCGATTTCGGGTACTACTTAGGTTGACTTACCTAAGAGCTTACCTGACATGGGGTATATGATGCCGGATTATAGCAATTTCAACACTTCCACTCATACCACCTCTGCATATGATTCGCTCCGCTTGTGGTCGCTAAACCGCTCACCCTCTTCTAAGTAGATATGACGGTGCATACGGCCTGCGGATGTCTTTCAAATCGGGGAATCTTCCATCGATTGCTTTATTCTACGGAGGATTTGAAGCAAACTAATCCTCCCGTGGATCGCTTCAATAAAGGAAGAAATCAATATCGAACAATGCATTTTTCCCTCCCAAAATGCATACTTTAATTCAATAGGTAGGGCTTAAGATCTAATCACAGGACCATGTTCCTCACTTCCAAGAAGTAAAGGTAAAACTCAACCTTTCTTCCATTGCCCATGCAAGTAGTACTCCAATTTCTCCTAAGCCTGCTTGTTCGCTATTGTCAACCAACTCCCTAGTTAATACATCTTGCTCAAGCAGCTCATTTTCTTATTCTTCAAGGATGGCATCTATCACACAAACCTCTTCAATGTCATCCTCCTGTTCGTGCATGTGCTTTTTGCTCAGATGGAAGATATTGAGCTCTAAGGTCATATTTCCATATGTTAGCCGATCACCCCGCTTTTACAATTAATGACCACAGTTGATGTGCAAGGTTGGGACCGTGGATGGATGATCCAAAAGTTTGTAAGTCAAAATATGGGTTCGGGGTAGTTTTCTGGCCAAAATAGGTTATGGACGAATTTTACATTTTCTGTTAAGAAAGGTGAATTTATGGTATCTAAGGAAAGGGGTATTTAGGAAGGTTTAGTAGTATGGAACAAGATTTGGAAAGTTTTGGGTTGAGGTTGAAAATTGGGTTATGGAAAGTTTAGAGAAAAGACGGGATATGAGGGAAAGGTAGTGTGCACAAGAGAGTGGTTACTACCGAGTTAATGAAACGATCCACACAAGATAGATGATGGAGCAAGGCGCCACAATCAACTATGGACCTGCCGATTGATAAGCCGGACAAAGACTTCGCCACCAAGCAACCACCTAGGTATGAGAAGCCACGAACCGCCCCCAAGGGAATCCACCTGGGGCAGATAAGAGAACAAAGAGAACTCTTAAAAGAGAAATCAAAATATTTTTTTAAACTTGAACTGATCTTTAAAAGACTACATTATGGGGGTATATATAGTCTCATACTTTCTAAATCAAATAAAACAACTTCTACTTTAACTAGGAAAAGAAACTTTCTAAATTACATAAAGCAACTCTTAAAAGCAAACTTTCTAAAATAAATAAAGCAAACTTTCTAAAATAAATAAAGCAAATCTTCCTAAAATAAATAAAGCAAACTTTCTAAAATAAATAAAGAAAATCTTCCTAAAATAAATAAAGCAAACTTAAAATAACAAAGCAAACTTAAAAATAAATAAAACAAATCTTCCTAAAAGGGATAAAACAAAATCTTGGAGCAAATCCCATAGCAAATCTTTCTAAAATCAATATGGCAGCTCCACATCAAGGGTTTGTCCAAGTCTTATCACGTTTTTTTGCCTTCCAAGGCCCAAATGAGGTCCAATAAAGGAGTTTTCACATGTATTCAATGCGCTCTCAATTCTCCTCAACCACCTTCAATACCAGTGGGATGAATTCCCAATGTTTGCGTATATAGATGCTCCCGAGATCGGCGGCCAAAATGGCCTTCCTAGATGATCGCACATGGTTAGCCCCCATCGCGACCGCCAGAGATCAAGCACTACAATCCACCGGATAGAATTTATCCACTCAACACCAAACATCTCAATCGGGTCTCCTTTAGTATTTTTGATGGACCTACCTGGCTTGGGGCCACAAGTGATAGTGGTTGGCTTGAGCCCGCCTAGCCTAAGTCGCTATACATGGAAAAAGGCAAAGAGATTAACACTTGCCCCCAAATCTAGCAATGCCTTTTCCACACATCGTGCCGCCTATGTTAACTGAGATCAGAGGACACCCCTGGATTCTTTATACTTCATAGGAGTCTTGCACTAAATGATGGCACTCACTTGCTCAGTCAAAAAGGCCTTTTTATTCACATTAATGCCTCTTTTTACCGTGCATAGGTCCTTCAAAAACTTTGCATACATGGGGACTTGCTTGATCATATCGAGAAGAGGGATGTTCACCTTAACCTGCCGTAGTACTTCTAAAATTTCAGTTTGGTTAATTGAATTTTTCCTTTTTCGAAGTGCCTGTGGGAAAGGAGGGGGTACACTGTGTTTTACCTCTTCAACCACTGTGGGAGCTTTCTTGGCTGGGTCTGGGACTGCTGGTCTTAGTTCTCTACCACTTCTCAATGTTACTACTACTTTGACTTCATCAATTCTTGCATTGGGATCAATGGAGGAGCCTATCTCATGCATTCCCCTCGGGTTTTGCTGTGTCTGGGAAGTGAATTTCCCTTTTTCAAGACCCTGCTGCTAGTTAGACAACCTGGAAATGGAACTTTGCAAGTTGTCATATTTGTGGAGATCTCATAATGCATATTGTCTATTTTCTTGTTGAGTGAGCTCTCTACTGTCGCAATTTTTTGATTAGTTTGAACATTCAACACCTTTTTTTTCCTCCACAAAGGTACCTACTACCTTGCTTAAAATCAGAATTGCTTGCTTAACAAGAGAAGAAGGTGGAGGTAGCCGTCACATTGTACTAATGTGATAAATCACTGTGCTCCCTCGGGACATATGCGGGGTTTTGGCTTCCATGATAGGTTTGGATGATTCCTCCAATTAGGGTTATAGGTGTTGCCATACTGGCATTTGTCGCGCGGGTTTATTTCGACCTTAAGACACGGGCATGCTCTACATCAAATCCTCAATCGAAGGAACCATGACAATGCTCCCAAGACGCTACTTGATGTACTACCAAAATGTAGCCGCGGGTGAGATGTAGGCACCAATCAACGCTTGCACTTCATGCTGATTTCATTTCAAGTTCCTCCAACCTTTCGGCCGGCCGCTTTTTCTTTCATCTCCGTGTCTTCTGAAGTGCATAAATGCCTCCTTCGTGGGTCGGCCTCATTTTTTCAACCTCTCGCTGATTCGGCTCGTCCCATGCCTGGAGGTTTCGCCACATAGTTCAAAAAGTCCATGGCTTCATCCTGGTGTTGCCACATGCCTCTTCCACATGGTTTCCACTAGTTGCTTCATGGCCGGAGACATACCACCATAGAAGTGATTCACAAGCATCCATGTATCGAAACCATGGTGTGGACATGCACTGATGATTTCCATAAACCTCTCCCAACACCGATAAAAACTTCACACATAAACAGTAAGTGTAGATTTGCCTTTCAAACCGTTGGTCTGCTGTACGAAAAATTTTCTTCAAGAATTCAGCTGGAAGTTCGTCCTAATTTCTCTCGATTGTTCTAAATTTCTCGAATTTAGCCAAATCTCGCCTTATCTTTCGTTGTCAATGGAAATGCTTTCACTTAAGCAAGTCCATGTCGCTACACCTCTTTAAAAGTCATCAGGCAAACTTCCTCGAACCCTGATATGAGTATATGGATTTTCATTCTCCATTCCATGAAAAGTGGGAAGTAGGCATCAAATAGAGTCTTACTACCACATCATCAGCGGTGTGGTACGATGCAGAAGGCACTCCACTCTAGGAGGGCAGGCGTGGTCCTCATCGACCTATATGTCAATGTAGGGATTACTGGAGCTCCTTGCCGACTCTCACGTTTCTTCGTGCAGGTCCATTTGCTTACTGTGTACACTGACTTCACAACCTTGTTCAATTGGTGTACTAACTCTTTACAATCTACCTGATATATCTCTATCCCAATGGTACATAAACACCTGTGAAACAAAAAGAGACAAAGAAAAGAATAACAACAGGGCTTGCCAAAAAGATCAGTGTTAGCTAAGAAATAAAATGACTGTTATTCATAAAAAAAACAGCCCAAGAAAGGACTATCGAGGAAAAAACTTGAAATTCTAAACAATGATATTCAAAAGGTATGTTGTCACCAATACTGTATTAAGGATTACAAGTAATGATCAACTCATCATTCGTAATAAGGCACCCATCCATCCCAGCAACGGCGCCATTTGATTCGTACTACGCAGTGTTATGAATCAACAATATTTATAATTCCAACTACCCTACCGTCAGAACAGAATCACCGCAGATAGCGCTTCTGGGGATCAAAACACGTGACGGGCTTTCTCTTACAAAATGATTTTGTAATGATTCATAATATGGTGGCTTCGTTCGATTTTGGATTTGCATAAAAATAAAGGGTTGTTTTCACCATGCCAACCTAACCAAATTTGGTAAATAGATGTAAAAGAAGTCCTTGAGTTTTAGCCACCACGTATGATGGTTGTGTTGTCCTGCTATTTCATTAGTGAAGATGACCTATAAATATTTCCAAATCGATCTTTGTTTAACTTTTTTAAAACTAACCCCTACCATTTCTTGAAACATAAAGCATTTAATGAAAGCATTCAATGTTCTTGTCAAATCTAGTGATTGAACCCATTTCCAATGGCTTAAATGAAAACTAATGGATGTTAGTGTATCTAACACTCAAGAATACAATCAAACCGAAAAGCTCAAGTATTGACCAATGAAAGTACATCAAATAGCTTTAAACCTAGTTTTGAAAGCTGAAACAGAACTGCCACTCGCTTCGTGGAAATGAGATCACCTCGAAACATATCAATCCCACCAGCAATCCTCCTCTTCAAGGTTTAGAGGTTTTAGTCAAACATCCTTTGAGTCATTATCCTCAAAGGGTGTGTTTTGGTTGCCTATAAATCTGAGAGAGCAAGAGAGAGAAGAGATATTTACAACAAAAATAGGCCCGCATCAATGCTTTTTAATTCAAAGTTAGGTTACATATTGTTAAGAAAATGGCTTATATAGCCTTACAAACAGGTGAAATACCAATCTAACCTAAATAGTATAATTACAATAAGGGTAGAAATGAAATTAACCAAAAACAGAGTCGTTTGTACACAAAAAAAAAAAGGAATAGGGAATTTCAGCTACAGATAGAAAATTATTACAAAGAGGCGAAATTTTCTCTCTCCCAGCGAATTTCCTTCGCCTGTCAATTTCTTCACTCGGCTTGATGCAATCGATAAACTCACATGAACCTGGGCAAATCAACCTGAACCTTGATGAGCTCAGTTTTCTTTATGATAGAATAGGCCGCAACCTACAAAAACTACCACAAACATCCTTGAAATACAATCATTAGTATCAAAGGGATCTGCACGTGTCAATCGGTTTAACTAATATGATTAGTACGCAAAAAGTACTTAGAACCTATCTTAAATAAGGTTCAAAATAGCACTTCTTGGGCACTAATCATCTATGAGTCTATTTTCAGTAGGAATTGGACTCATATCATTTGGATCACCCAAACTCAAGTTACGGCATTTTAATGCCAAACTGGTCAGTATGCCCAACTTAATCGGTTACCTACTGCTATTCTCAATTTCAGGGGTCTTAAATCCTTTAATTGGTAATAATTTCTTATACTCATTTGAATCTATGGATCTAAGGTTTCTTCTCCTTTTGGAATCATCTAATTTAGATCACCAAAACTCAAGTTATTGCATTTTACATCCGGACTACTCTAATTTGCAAAACATAATCAGATTGTTCTTGCACATATCTCCATTTTTACGAATTTCTAGGCACTTGGGTTACAAATTGTCAAACTTCCTTCAAGTAAATTAGTCTCCTAGAAGTCTAGTTTTGAGACTATAATTTTGAATCACTCAATTTGGATGAGTGAAACTCACTACACACAAAACACCATAATTACACAAAAAACATAAGATACCCGATGAGCGCCTAAAACACTCAAAGTTATACCCGTCTGCCTTACGCTTTAGTGCTATTTTACATTTAAAATACTTATTTTTATAGCCTGACATCTGATTAGTGCAATTGGTGTGGAATGCGCGGTAATTGGTGTGTAAGGGCGCTAGAAGCATTCGGAGCGTATGGGTTTCAGCGCATAAAGATGGCCGGAGCGTCACGAGCGTTCCACCGCCGCGACGTCCCCACGCCGCGGACGCCCCAACACTCCACGCCCCACGTTGTACCTTCCAACGCCGCGAATACGGTCAACTAATATAAAAGTCATCAGTCGCAACGCCGATCGCCCGCAGCAGCGCGACATCAGTCAAGAAGAGCCCGTGATTGTATTTTTCTTCTTTTCGGGACAAGAGTAATTCGATGTTTTACATATTACATATATCGGGTGTTTTCTTATTCAAGATAAGTTCTAGATTTATACCTAGGCGGTTGAACCTATCACTTTCGCACGTGATTAAAGATTAGTATTTTTATACCATTCATTAATATAATCATATCATCCGTTTATATCCGTAAACTACTTATAAGATGATGTATGGCCATAACATTACAGGCGTGATCATACTGGAGATTCGAGATTCAGAGACGAGGGATGCCCAGTGGATTCTGAAACTGTAGAGCAGCCTCGCTGATTCGTTAATTTGAGATATTCCTATCCCGAGGGTGGTACTAAGGCTAGAACATTTAAGCATTTCTGAGTATCGAGTCAGGGGTAGAGATACGATTAATGCCCAAAAGTGCAATTTCAACCCTATTAGATAGGTTTTGAATGCTTTTGCGCATTAATCATGTCATTTATACCAATTGAAGTATTCAAGCCTCTAGTATCACTTATGCCATTTGTATACATCGCTGCAGTTTTTTACAGATTTTGTAGTTCACATCTGGATGTATGATGAATCATGAAGTTCGACCTCGCGTCGCCTATCAACCAGCCTAAGAATCAATGAAAATCAAGGCAAAGTGAAGAAAAATTCGATGCAAGAGGAAGACAAAGAGGCAAAGTACAGTGTTCAAGAACACAATTTTCTGCCGTCATGAAATACAGGCAGCGGTAATAGTGTTCCAGCAAACGTGGATTTTCTGCTGTATATCAGCATTTTCATTGAGGCAACTGCTCCAGTGCACTTCACGATTTGATCACCAAAACTTCATATTAGCCACCTCATGAATAAATTTGCTGCTCTTTTAGCTTAAATTTCCTATTTTTCGTTATGCCTCAGGATTTCCCGCTTACTCCAGCGAAATCTCTTCACCCCAAATAAATTCAACGCCTCGCCATGTTTTTGTATTTAATGCCAACCGATCAAATTGTGTATTAATGCCCTTTAACTTAGCCAAATTTGTAGTTTTTTGGTATTTTCATGTATTGAGGTGGCCTATATAAACCCCTCTCTTTTGTAATAAATATAGAATTTTTTGGGAGGCAAACAATTGGGAGAAGAATTTGTAAGTTTTCATTTTTGTAACAAAGTCTCGTATTTTAGTTCGGTTTATTTTCCTCTCTTCTCTCCCTCTTTCCCTATTTTCTTGGTCATAAACACCCTCTTGAGGATGACAACTCAAGAGATGCTCGCTGCTCTCCTTTCTTTGAAGAGAATAGCTTTCGCTTGGCTGCAAGTATATGCATGTCAGTCTCCTTCAGATCGAAAAGTCATGTGTACCGTATTTTATGGTCCTCTCATCTTCAAATTAGGGTTGAATAGCTTTGAATGCTATCGATTGCCAATACTTCCATGTTTTAGATACAAAGTGCATACTTATCGCTGTATGCACTCCGTGGTTCATTAGATGGTCTTTACGAGCCTCTCGAAATGATATTTAATGCTGGGGTTTCAAACTCGAAAAGGCCATAGCCGCATGCTACCCGTGTTGACTCAAATGGAGATAGGAGTTGTTGTTAGGGTGAGTTTGCCTATGATTAAGCAACCGTCCGTTATGCGGGGCGATAGGTTGCTTGTCATAGCGCGAGGATAAAACTAGAGACACTTGACACACAATTGCAGATTAGTATTTAATCTAAAGTTAACTTTTTCACACTTTCTTTCAGTTTTACAATTCCTCTCGATTTTAACCTACTTCCCTTTGTTTTTTGAAGCAAATCGAAAAGTCGAATAGAAAGCCTTACCTTTTTTACACTCCTTTTTATTATCATTCTTAGGATGAAAATCCATCCGTGTTGACCTAGGCCACTATCTTGTGATAACTTAGCTAGTAAGTAATGGAAACTTAAGTGTATATAAATTTATTTGATTTAACAAAGCCTAAACCCAAGCACGAATCAAATGGCGTCGTTGCGGGGATGGTGCCATACTAATGGTAAGTTGAAGTGTACTTGTGATCAACATCACAGTAGTAAACTGGCTTCTTTTATCTCTTTTACCACTTTCGATTCTTGAGAGCGCAGTTTGTCACTACGATGGCCCCGCCTTGTTTTAACTTTTAGTCGATTTAATTTTTGTTATTTAACTTTAATCTTTTGCGAAGCTGCATGGTTGCTCTTTGTTGTCTCTAAATTTTTGTAGCAGGAGTGTTTATGCAGCAGTGGGATAGAGACACGTCGAGGTAGATTGCACCGGATGATACACAATAACCTAGCCAGTGAGAGTCGGTGTACATGCGATACCATGGATCCAGTACGAGACAATAGTCGACCGAGAACCCCATGAATCAAATCTTCTGACCACAGGATCACATCCACCTCACAGAGTTAGTGCCCGTCACCGTATCATTCCTCCTGGCGAAGATGTAGCGGTGAGCGCCTATTTGACACCCTGCTCCCCACGTATCATGGTATAGATAATCCGCACTCATATTAGGGATATAGGAGGTTTACTACACTTTAAAGGAAGGTGATGGACATGGTTGCTAAGTGAAAGCATTTCCATTGACCACAAGGGCCAAGGCGGAATTTGGTTAACACCATTTGAGGCCTGAACCATTAGAAATTGGGCTAGGCTGCGGGCGAAATTCTGAAGAAGTTAACCGGTCTTTCATCAGAACTAATAATTTGAAGAGACAAATTTACACCTTTGCGGCTCGGGATGGTGAGAGATTTTACGGTGTTGGGAAGATTTATGGAAACACCAGTGCATGCCCACATCATGGGTTTGACTTGCCAGATGTTGGTGAACCACTTTTTATGGTGGTATGTCTCTGCCATGAAGGCGACTTTTTTGGAAACCATGTGTGGAGGAGATTTTCTAAGCAATCTGTGAAGCCATGGATTTTTAGAATACGTGGCTGACAGGGTTGGGATGAGCAACACGAGGAGTGGAAAGGGATGAGACCAAGATTGCAAGGAATTGAAGGATGTATGCCTTTGCTGAAAGAAAATAAAGATGAAAATGAGATTTCTTCATGAGAAAGCCGAAAGGAACTTGAAAACCATAAAGCTCGAAGGTGCATCACGTGGCGAAAATCCTACAGGTCAATCCTTGCACCAATTTCCAATCCCTGTGCACCAGGTAGAACCGTAATACATGGCCTGCGTGAAGGATTTGATGTAGAATGTCTGGCTCTTGGCAAGACAATACAAGCCACAACAATCAATGCTCCATAGTAATACCTACAGATTCGATTGGAGAATCCTTTAACCTCTCATGGAGACCCAACCCCGCCTATGCTTGCCCCGGGTGCAAACCTCGATTTGGTTCCCCCTCCCGCAGTCACAACAACCACCATCCCTCTTCTCGATGGGAAACGAAGCCATGTGGAATTTGGTAAGGTGGTGGGCAACTTGTTGAGGAACAAAAGAATCAATGCAAGCGCCTGAAAGTTAAATCTTGTAGAAATTACATGAATAAGAGAATAGATGGGCTTGAGAGCAATCTCAGCTTGAAAATTGACAACCTCACAGTGTTCAGTCACGAGATCGGCCAGTTGCTAGAGGGTGAGATAAGGGGAGGTTTCCATCACAACAGTTCAAATCGAAAGGGAATCCATGAAGTTGGGTCATCCCGACAGATTGCGGGAATGGATGAAGTTAAGGCTATAATTACCACGAGGAGTGGAAAGAGTTTGATCAACCCGTACGAAGCACATTGAAGAATCGATCAAGGAGAAGAATTGCGATGCAGGCATATTCTCTAAAGGAGGATTCAATGAAATACATACCACCTCCATTTCCACGAGCACTTAGAGGTAAGAAGAAGGCATCTCGACAGCGGGCATTTTAGAGGTCACAGGCAGAGTGAAGGTTAACATACCTCTTTTGGACATAATCAAAACAGTCCACCTTATGCAAAATTTTTTGAAAGATCTTTGCACAATCAAAGAAGAGGATTAGGCATTGAGAAGAAGGCATTTCTGCTAGGCAAGTCAGTGCCATAATCAAAGCAAATACCTGTCCAAATACGGATCCGAGGATCTCCCACAATTTCGATCCAATATTGGTGGGAAGTGCATGGGCGCAATCATTTACTTGATTTAGGAGCGGTGTGAATCTAATGTCGTATTCGGTATACCGAGTTAGGTCTAGGTGAACTTAAACCTACCAACATCACACTATCATTGGCCGATAGATGGTGAAAATCCTAAAGGGATAGTTGAGGGGATGTCTTGGTAGAAAATAGACAAATTCTTATCCAGTGAATTTTGTGAGTGTGACGAACCCGATTGCAAGTGAACTTGATCATGTACCAATCATCTTAGAAGGAAGACCATTACGGCCCGCGATGATGCAATAATAAATTGCCGGAATGGAGTCATGCAACTAACCTTTGGTAACATGACTTTGGAGTTAAACATCTTTCATTTGAACAACAAACATGAGTTGCTAGAAAATGAAAATCATTTAAAAAATGAAGTTGTTTCGATTGGTCAGTGTGCAGGAAAACAAAGTGTCCAGGAATTGCAGAAAGAGATCAGTCAAGAAGATGAAGAAATTTTAGTCTTGCCATCCTTTTCTGACGAAGCGGTGCTCGATTCAAAAGCCATCGGCAAGGACCACTTCAGCAGTTGGTCATGACACGATGGAATGCGGCAGGGCTCACGCGAGGTTGGGAGATCATTCTCCTTGACCCCCTTGAGTAATTTGAGATTGAGCTGGTTCGGTGTTTTCAAAAACAGTGCGGTTCCATAATTTTACTTCTGTCTTAATTTAGTTAATTTTGATAATTTCGATTATTTTAGAAAGTTTCCTAAATTAGCAGTTTTGTTTTTTTTTAGTAATTTTGTTTATATATTATGGTAATTTGTATTAAATTTCTAATTATAGTATCATCTAGCATTTTATCAGGCTCTTTATTTTATATATTATCAATATTAAAAGTGAAATTTTTTGAAGTGTAGGAGGTGTACTTGGCTTTAACAAAAAAATTAGCTAAAATGGAAAAAATATGAAATGACTCTTGAGTTTGCTTCAACTAGGCTATAAGAAGGGGAGGGGTTGTGAAACGATCACTTTATACTCTCCTCCTAGCTGAAACCACTGGTCTCTGCCGCCACCGGTAGCCACGAGGCTTTCCGGCCTCTGCCGCGCCGTGGTTTCACGCCTTACGCTCCCGCTGCCGCCGTAGCGCGTGACCAGGCCACCACCGTATTTGGTAGAGCCCCTCCAGTCTCTGCCTTGAGCCGTGGCGAGGAGCCGGCCACCTACACTTCCACAACCGCCGTTGTTTACTACCGTAGTAGCCATGGCCGTGCCCTTGACTCAGTTAGCCTTACCCTGTGATGAGCTTAAAAGTCATCTCTTTTTAGTCCATTTTTCTGTTTATTTTTCAGTTAAAATGAAATATTTAATATACAGAATTATGAAGAAACTCACCAATTTTTCATTAGCGGGGAGGAAGCAAGAAAGAGAAAAAGCAGCGAGGAAAATGCAGAAATAAGTGGATAAAGGTGCGACCGATTGGCGAAGCGAAAGGAAAGGATGGCTAAGTCATTGATGCGGAGTTTTTGGGGTTACACATTGGTTAGGAGATTGGCGGCGGGGATAACAAGCTATAAGTCGCGATATGAAACTGCACATGAGAAAGACTGAAAAGAAATGAGCTGATGTCGCGACGTGAGATCGAAGTCGTGACATCAGAAACGAGGCGGGTGGAGACTTGTGAAGGCATGATGTGATGTAGCGACAAGATAGCCGATGTCGTGACATCGAGCAGATAGATCAAGGCTGCGGTCTTAAAGCAAGGTGTGACATCAATCTGATGTCGCGGCATCCAAACAACCGGGTTGAAAGCCCCGAGAGAACTAGATTCTGATGTCGCGACACGGACACGCTTTCAGTTGAAGAGTAAAGCTTCATGAAGTGAGGTCAGCAATATTCAGTCGACGGTGAGAACAAAGTTAGCGCAAATGACTCAAGCGTGCCAGCGACGAGAGGCGAAGTCGCGACACCGAAAACAACGAGAGGAGTCTCGAAGGATCCTAAGTTGATGTCGCATTTGGAGGCCCGAAGTCCGCGACATCAAAAACCATCAGTGAGCTGCGACGTGGAATTTGATGTCGCGACATGAGATCGAAGTCGCGACATCAGGAACGACCAGATCAAAGATGCAGAGCCATAAAGGGATGTCGCGACAAGACATTGATGTCGCGACAACATGAGCGACCAGTTGAAGCCTACAGTTCCATAAGATGATGTCGCGACATGAGATCGAAGTCGCGACATCAGAACTATCGATTAAGGAAGCGCAAAGGCCTTAAAGTGAAATTCGCGACAAGATATCGACGTCGTGATACGAGGAGAACAATTGAAACGCTAAGGCATTGAGAAGATGTCGCGACAAGATGATGATGTCGCGAAATCAGAATGACTAAATCGAGGCTATGGTGTGCTATTTGAGTCGCGGCGTGGATCGGTCGCGACCTCGGTGATCCGACGGCGAGTCGCGTGAGCAGTAACGAGGCTGGATACTCTACGATCCCTGACGAGGCTACATTGGGATTAGGGCCCAGTTGGGAACCCTATAAATACCACGACTATCCCATTTCGATGCAAGTAGCTTGGCGGCCACGGGCGAGAGATGCAGATATTTGCGTGCTCATTTTTAGTTTTCTTTTGTTTTCTTTCTTTATTTTATGTTCCCGTCGTTTTTTTTTTTTAGAGTAGATTAGTTTTCATACCATTTATTTTTGCTTCATTTTATGGAATTGGATGTAATCGTTTAAAAGAAGTGAATCACAATTTAATTTTTTGCTTTCAAATTCTTGCTGAAAGTTGAAGTTAGGACAAATTTTAAGATTCGGTTTATCCGGTTCGAAATGCATGTATTCTTATGATCGGAGGAATCTTGCGGCGTGTAATTGATAATCAAAGACCCGGCTTCCATTATATAAGATACTTTATTATTAGAACTTATCTCCTATTTATTTCGACAAATCGCAAATTCCCGAGTTTATGAATTTATTCAGTTTAGGGTTTAAAGTTTCGTCGAATATCGGTTTCTTATGCAGTCTGAATTTGTTTCATTGTTAGACTTCAAGGGAGGTCCTCACGAGTGACCTGGAGAAGACATTCCTGGGAGCTATGAACATCTCTTTAAGGTGTATTAACCTGCTATTTTTGATCTGTTGTGCTTTGTGAGTTTTCTTGGATAAATCCTCTTCTAAGCTTGAAATCAAGACCGAGTCGAGCAGGTTATCATTAAACAAACAAAGTTCACCTCATTCGGATAGTGATGCCATTCCACGTGTTAGTGAGATCTAATCCAAGGAAAGGGTGATCTATTCTAATTTCGAGGAAAACTGACTTTGGAAATTATATCCTTGCTTGACCGATAACTTGGGAGCTAAGGTTCTGATCCACAAAATGGGTATGAAGTATTGCAAAAGAAAAATACCCAGGGTTAGGATGTCCTTGTTAAAAAGTAGTTATCGATTCCTGTATTCGAGAGAATCAGGTCAAAATTAGATAATGAAAGGTGAAGTTTGGAGAATCGGTGAGACTACTTGTATGGGACTGGTCGGAAAAAGCGAAAATTCACGAAAATTTACAAGTTCTGGCGAGGAATTGATTCTTCACATGCTTATTGATCTTAATGTGTTCTCTAAGCGATTACTATTCAATTGATGATCATTTTCCCTAACTATCACTTATTCTTTATTCTTTATATTCAAGTTTTATTTTTCATACAGTTATTTCTTATGTTCATTTAATTTTCCCTGGCACCTTAATCTTTTGGATTTCCCTTGTATCATTTTATGGTCCAAATAGTATGGAGCTTAGTGAAGTAAGGTAGTTGATTTAAAATTCTTGAGATCTCTGTGGGATCGATATCGGACTTAAATCCATTTTATTACTAGTTGACCTGTGCACTTGCAGAATAGCAAATCAAAACCGAGCTTTGAAAATGACTCATTCTAAGAGATTTTGTTTTACATATTATAATTTCAACAAGTTTTATGGCAAGGTTGCTGGGGATTAATAGTCCTTGGATAGCAGTGTTGTAAATTTTGTGTGTGTGCTTTGATTTGTCGACAAGTTTTATATGGCCGTTCTTAAGTGAATCAAAGAATTTAACAAATCAATATTCAGATGAAAGAAGGATATACTAATTTGGACATTTTTAAAAGAAAAAGAACAAAAATAGCGTTTCAAGCAGTGACTCTTTTAGCCACTGATCTTTAACAAACCAAATTGAAAATGTTTGTTGATTAGGCTAATCCTATTAATGGAAGTGTGTTTTGCTTTCAGAAAAACTTTGATGCATAGGAAACGAGAGACACGATCGATTCAGTGACCACGAGAAATAGAAAGGGTAAACAGAGCTTGAAAGACCAAGAAGGCGAAAAATTCAACCATGGAAGAAGAAGGCGGGGATCAGGTTGAAATACATACGAGAGGAAGCTAGAGGCCTCCAGTCAAGCGTCTGATGGAGAGTTTACGGAGACCATACGGGGAAGAATACTCGCGATTAAACTGACTGCCGATCGATGTAATAATTTTGAATTGAAGCCGGCCACTTGATTACAATGATCCAGCTGACATCAGTTCTTAGTCATCCCGAAGATCGAAGCGAGCACACAGGAAGATTCCTCGGGATGTTTATCTGTTAGGCTGAATGGGGTGAGACCCGAAGTGTAGCTTGCACCTATTCCCATTCTCCTTGAGAGATACAAGCGACTACATGGTATGAATCATTACCATATGGATTCTGTTGATACTTGGGAGGAGTTAGTTGAGGCTACTTAGGTAGATTCTTTCCCCATTTAACCAGAAAGAAGGAGAGAGAGAAATCATTGTGTTTCAGCGAGGGGGGAAGATGAAAGCTGTGTAACAGGAAAAGATTCAAGCGATTCTTGAGAAGATGTCAATGCATGGATAGATCTGAAGACTCAAATGGACATTGTATATCATGCCATGAATGATATATCAAAAGGGATCATTGATGCTTCATCTTTGTGGGTATTCAAAGAAAAGTCTTTGAAGGCGGAGGCGGTGAAGATGCGGCCAAATGTAACATGAAAATAAGCCACGAGCTTTCAGAGGAAACAACGGAGGAAGGGAATCATGGAGGTGAGCAAGATGACAGCCATGGAGGCCAAGTTTGGATGCCGTGTATGCACGAGTTAGACAAGCGAGAAGAAAGACACACTAGCTAACAAGTGAAATGGGCGATCGAAAGGGAGTTAATGGCCAGAGTGCGAGAGAGATGCTTGGAAAAGGAATTCTATGAAATTTGCGAGAGGTCAATTATGTGGGTGAGCCAAGGCTTATCATTTTAAACCCAATCCTAACCTTCCGGCTACATTATCACTGACACTTTCAGGAACCATAGGAACTTCTCGTATGGTGGAGAGCTACCAGGCGAGCGGGGACGGAGACCCTCATCGAGGGGGTATCGGCGGCCACCTAGGTTCCGGCCGCTGACAGAGGAGCCAGGAAATGAGCACAGGAATGAATACCAGGGCCAGAGGAGGGCCCTAGCTTTCGAGAGCAGGATCTTTGCGGTTTATGGGGAACTGATAAAATTTGTTGAACCTCAGACAAAAAATTTAAGTGGAAGCATTTGCTACCAATTCTCAAATTTCGAGAACACTACAATCATCCACTGAAGAACACAGAGCCTGATAGAATGGTGGCCTAACAAAAGCTTGAGGAAAGATGCCTTCCCAAGTGATGCAAGAAGAACCCAGTATGGGTAGTACGGCTTAGGAGTGGGAAGGGAGTTAGAAAGAGAGGAAAGAAATAAAAATAGCGACAACAAAGTAGCAATACCCGGAAGGGGAAGAGACAATGGAGAATGATAAAGAAGAGTAGAAAAAGAAGAACATCCAAGGATCAAAGCACACGAGTCCCATTTCCACAAAACTGCGAAATCGAATGGAAGGAAGCGTTTACAGAGTTCTTGAGAACTTTCCGGAAGCTAGAGATCGGTATGCCTTTCCGAGTGGTGACTCGAGATGCCACTTTATGCAAAATTTAGAAGGACATGCGAGCAAAGAAAAAAAATAGTAGAAGAAGGAATAGTGAATCTCACTTTGCCACTTGCGGTCACGATGTCGAGGAAAAGAACTACCCGGTAAGATGAAGGACCCGGAAGTTTCACAATTCACTTTGTATTAATTTGGAGATTGGAATTCCGGGAGCTCTACGTGACTCGGGGCTGAAGTATCAATCGATGCCTCTCTGTTGCCAAGAAATTAAGTTTGGGGGAGCTTACTCCCACAACTGTTACTCTACAAATGGCAGACAGATCAATGGTGAAACCAGAAGGGGTCATTGAAGATGTGTTAGTCACTATGGGGAAGTTTGTATTTCCAGTGGACTTCATCATTCTGGACATAGAAGAAGATTCACAAGTACCCTTACTATTAGGAAGACCATTCCTAGCTACTGGAGCTGCCCTGATTGATATGCAGAAAGGAGTTCTTGTCTTGAGGGTTGGAGAAGAAGCTGCTACATTTAACTTGATCAAAAGTATGACAAATATAGATAGGAACAAGGAAGGTTACAATGTAGCTGATTTTGTCTCTACTTCCAACTCTGATGTTATAAATGATTGTAACACTCCAGTTTTTATCAATGATAAAGAGATGAATTCGGTATATCACGAAGATGTCTATTACGATTTCCATACGGCCAGTTTTCATTCTATAGAAGCGTGTTGAACGAAACCTGTGAAAAGATAATGGGGAAAATAGTGAAAAAGAGGAAAATCATCAAGAGACCAGTACAGAAGGGCTAATTTTGAAAGAGTTGCCATGTCATTTAAAGTATGCCTACTTAGAATTACCAAGAAAAAAGCCAGTGATCATTTGACCAGGACTTCGGTGATCTTTGAAGACAAAGATTCTTTGGAAATAGGAAGCATAAGGAATCTTTAGCTTGGTCCATTGAGGAAGCTGAAGGGTATCGGTCCACGGTTTGCATGCATGTAAGATTACGCTTGAAGAGAACTTCAAAACCATCATGGGAACATCGAGAAAATGAATCCGTGATGAAGGAAATTAGTCGAGAAAGAGGTACTCAAATTGTTGAATCTTTGGTTTTTTATCTATGCAATTTGAGATAGTCCTTGGGTGAGCCAGTCATGGTTCCTAAGAAAGGAGGGTTTGCGCGTCGGAATGAAAAAAATGAATTGATTCCAACAAGAACGGTGACAGGATGGAGGGTATGTATTGATTACAGGAAGTTGAATTCAGCAACCAGAAAAGATCATTTCCCTTTGCCTTTCATTGATCAGATGTTGGATGAGTTGCGGGACACCCTCACTTTTGTTTTTCTAGATGGAATTTTCGGGGTACAATCAGATTGCTATTGCACGGAGGATCAAGAGAGATACGTTCACATGCCCTTATGGTACCTTTGCCTTGAAGGATGCCATTTGGGTTATATGTCTCCAGTACATTCGAGGTGCATGATGTCTATTTTTCTCGAGATTTGGTTGAAGAAGTGATGGGAATTTTCATGTTGATTTTCTGCATGTATGGATCATTTGATCAATGTCTAAACAATGCGGAAATAGTGCTTCCAAAGATGCGAGACAAGCGGCTAGCATTGAATTGGGAAAATACATTTTATAGTATGAAGTATTGTTCTTGGACATAAAATTTGACTCTTTGGACTAGAAGTTGACCAGTCCAAGGTATCAATTATCAAGACTCTTGCACCACCTATCACAGTAAAAGGAGTAAGAAGTTTCTTGGGGCATCTTTGGATTTTCTGAGAAGATTCATCGAGACTTTTCAAAAATAGCCAGACCAGTATGCGGATTGCGGAAAGGATCTGAGTTCGATTTTGATGATTCTGCGAGGATGCTTTCGATGAAATCAAGATCAGTTAGTACGAGGCACCTATAATCATTGCACGGAGATGGAATCGAGGGATTTGAAATAATGTGTGATACCCGGTGATTTTGCGATGGGATTTGTGTTGGAGCGAAAGAAAGGAGAAAGTATTCGGTCATATACTATGCTAGTAAGACCTTCAATGAAGCACAAGAACTACTCAACAAGCTGAAAAGGAGATACTAGGTATGGTATTTGCTTGTGAAAAATTGGGCAATACATTTTGGGATCCCATGTGGTAATTCACGGATCATGCGGCAATCAAATACTTGATGTCGAAAAGGGAAGCCCGACTGAGATTGATACAAGATGGAGTCTTTCTTTATTTGCAAGAGTTTGATTTGGAAATAAAGGATAAAGAACGTGACAATGTGATAGCCGACCACTGTCAGTGAAAAGCGATGATGAAGAAGACAATGTGCGGTTAACGAGGAACTTCCCGGATAATGATTGTTTAGGGTTCCTTCGACTTCCATGGTATCGCGATATTGTGAATTATCGGCTTGTGGAGTAATACCTTGAATTCGGCTACCAGCGAGAGGAGGAAACTCGAGGAACTGATAGCGAGATATTATATTTGGGATGACCCACTATTATTCAAGAGGAGTCTTGACATGATAATAAGAGATGTATTGCGGAAAGGTGAAACGAGGCAACATTTTAAATGAATGCCATGCATCACCATATGGGGACACTTTTCGGGGGAGAAAGAAACGACTCACAAGATACTCCAATGAGGGTTTTATTGGCCCTATCTTCGGAGATTGTACGAGAATGGGTGAAGAATTATTAGTGATCGATGCCAAAGGATTGGAAATATCGTGACGGGAATGAAATGCCCTAAGGTATTATGGTGATACAAATTTTGATGTTTTAGAATAGATTTTATGGGACCCTTCCACCATCATTTGGAAACATTTATATCTTGCTAGCGATGGGTATGTCTCCAAATGGTGGAAACTTGATTTCTTGTCAAGGAATGATGCTTCTTTCTGATTTAGCCCAGTTTCTTCTTGAAAAGAATATTTACGACAGGTTTGGAACCCCTAGAACCATTATTAGTGATGGGGAACCATTTTGCGAACAAAATATTTGCAAAACTCATGGCGAATGGGATCAAGCATATAATGAGTTTAGCTTATCATCCCCGGACCAATGGACAAGCGAAATTTCAAGCGGGGGAGATCGAATACTTGAAAGGCTGTGAGCTCAGCGAGAAGGATTGGTCTTCCAAAATTGATGATGCACTTTGGGCCTGCAGATTTTATACAAAACTCCCGATGGAATGTCCCCATACGAGTTGTTTTTGGCAAACCATGTCATCTACCTCTTGAATTTAGAATACAAGGCAATGTGGGCCATCGAAGTTAAACCGATTTTAAGGGCTGCGAGGAAGAGGAAATTGCTCCAAGTATGCGAGATTGGAAGAGCGAGAAATGAAGCTTATGGCAAATGCTCGAATATACAAAGATAAAACAAAGAAATGAAAACGTCAGGAGAATCTTGAGAAAAGAGTTCGAACGGGAACGAGGTTACGTTGTTTAACTCTAGACTGAAATTATTTCCAGGGAAATTAAAATCAAGTGGACGGGCCATACACGGTAGTAGCAAGGCTACTACATTTGGAAGCGATGACAACGGCGCTACTAGTGAAATTCAAGGTCAATGGACAAAGGTTAAAGCAGTATCTCCAACGAGGAGGAGGAAGTTGAAGAACTCCAAGCGGTTCTTAAGAGAAAAGAAGTACCCTGGCTTGACAAGTCCGACTAGGACTCAAGCGAAGCGACTAATGGGAGGCAACCCGGGAGGATTTCAATCGCGTTTAAATTTTGAATTTTTTTCTTTTAGTTGCTGATGAATTAAGTCGAATTTGTTTTCTAGAAGGATAGATTTAATTTTTTTATTAGAAATTGATTTGTATTTTAACTAGAATCTTACGGATTATTGCGGTGATCTTACGAGGGTTGAACCGTGAATAAGCGGTGCAATTATAGGAATGATTCCGGTAACTACAAAGTCGCATCATGAGAAAAAGGGAGTAACCTTCTCTTTAACCAAATCTGCGGAGTTATGATTAGAACCCAATTGTTAAATCGTTACTGAAATATACGGATAGATGTCTAAATGTGTTGAAACAAGAACAAAATTCCAAGTTTTGAAATCATTGAATTAAAAGGCTTTGGTCTATAAAAGAGGGTTATGTCGCAACATTAGCTAATGTCCATACATAACATTGATGTAAGTGACGGTTTGTAGAAACTTGATTAGTGGGGTAGTGGAAAGGAGATTCATGTCGCGACACCCACTGTGATGTCGCGACAGTGAATTAAGTTTCAAATTTGAGGAAATTTCGCCACATCCAATAATTCCTGAAACCCAGACATGTCGCGACATCCTGGGTATGTCGCGACATAAATCGACACATGCCCGACTCTTCTTTCCAAAAGCCCTAAATTTAATGATCTCAAATGAAAGAATCGGAATTGAGTCGCGACAAGTCATAAATGAAACGTGTCGGGCCTGAAACATTGATTGAATTGCAAGCTGATTGGATACTATTTCATTCACTCCAACCCACATAACCATTAAGCCTTCGTCTTATACGAATCTCAGCCTCAGAAAACCCTAGGGGTTCAAAGCCATCGAAGCTTTTCTCTTGCTTCAGTAGCTGAAATTCCCACAACGGTCCCTAACCTCGGCGAGATAATGAGGAACACGAACAATCAGAAGAAGAAGAAACTCATCAAGGAGAACAGTTAGAGGAGATTCGTCGGGAAGAACAAGCAGGAGAGACGCCATCGGAGTACCGAAGCTCCGGGGATTTCTCAAGAAAGGGGCGAAGGGGAAGGGAAAAGGAGAGAAGAAGAAGTAGAAGATTTCGTCTCTGATGAAGCTTATTCTCAGTGGAAGAAGTATTACGCTAACAAGGGTTTTGTTACAGAGAGGAGATTCAAAAACCCAGTGACTCCTTTCAAGGAGATGATAGAACAGAGAGGATGGGAGAGACTCTGCGCGCACCAAAAAGCGGGATATCTGACCTTTGGTGAGAGAGTTTTATTCCAACATGGTAGGAAGGAAGGATGGAGAGCTGTTTTTGTTAAGAAATTACGGGTCTCATACGAAGCGAAGGCCATCAGCCAAGCCTATGGCATGACAACGCACAAGCATGGGATCCAAATTCAAGAAAATTTTGAAAAGCCGAATCTTAGAAAGATTGCCGAAGCTCAACGTGGAAGGGCGCGAGTTAGACGAGAAAGAAGGAAAGCCAAGAACTACGAGCGAGGGGAGCCTTACGGAAGAAGCAAGGTATGGTTTACTTCACGAGGCGTACATTTTGGTTCCAACAAGACATTTATGCACAGTGAGAGAACAAGAAGCTGTACTATTGTATGACATACTAAAGGGATACAAGATCAATATAGGAGTTATCATTGAGAACTCTATCATGAGATATCATGAAGGAAACAAAGTGCACTTCCTCGCTGACAACAATCACGGTTCTTTGCTTGAAGGAATTTTGGAGTGAAAGGAGTTGGGGAGTCAGAAGAAGAAGAGTCCCAGAGCTACCTCCTTGACGGGAGTTAGTAAGAGGACCAAGAAATCGGAGGGAAGAGTGCGGGCAGAGAGCGAAGTGAAACCAGTGGAAGGCCCCGAGAAGGAGACCCGAGAGGGCCAGTCAGGAGGCGAGCACCCGGTGACATCACGACCACAATGATTATGTTTGCGAGATAATGAAGGCGGGATGAAACTGACCCAATAGACTTCTCCATCCCCTTGGCCAGTTCCTATCCTGTACAAAACAGAAATTTCCAACACGGAGAAAGCTCAAGAGGAGCACAAGAGGACAATTCCAGTGCAGGAAGCTCTCGGTTGATGCGAGAGAAAAAAATAGAAAGAGAGAAGGAATGGAACCTAAAGCGGGAGTCGGAGAGGGGATGTATGAAAAAGAATTGAAAAAGAAGAGACCAACGGTGGGAGAGAAGAATTCTTGAGAAAAGAAAGGAGCATGAGAACTGGAAGTCCAAGAGAGAACAACGGTGGAAGGAAGAATGAAACGAGAAAAGAGAGCAGATGGAAAGGAAATGACAGGCGGCATTTGAGAGAGGAGTTCAAGAGAGAAATGAAGGAAAGAGATCAAGATCTTTTATTGAAACTCAAACTGAGTCATGAAGCTTTCTATAACAAGCAGTTTGGTCGAGATGCTCAACTCCTAGCATTGCTAGAGAAAAGAGATAAGGAGCATGACACGAATTTGGGGAGCGAGATAAAGGGTTTCAAATTACTGCCACAAATCTCTACGAAGGAGCTAGAAAACAAGCGAATGAGAGACAAAAAAAAGAAGCAATGGGAGGAAATTTGAATCCTACGAGGCGAAGGAATGGTGGAAAATTTAGATTTGATTAACAACAATCTTTCCTAAGTGCTTGGAAGTCGTAGCGAAATAGAGAACACAATGAATGGCTTGGGAAAGACAAGATGTCTCTTGGAACGAAGTTGATCTCTCTAATGAGATTGTCATTGAAGAAACGACTTGAGGAGGAAACTAAGAAGAAAGAAGGGAAATGAAATTCCCTCCATTCCAGCTCATTTGAACACTTTAGACCTGGATCCCCCTGACATTTTTGCCACCTCGTCCAAAAGAAAAATAGACCTTCTCTTTGCCTAACCTTCCCTATCATCCTTATCAATTCTTTATTACATATCATGATTGCAAATAAATCGAGGAATAAATATGAGAATTAAATTGTAATTCTTGTGCTATCTTGCATTTGATTGTTCAATATTATGTTGCTGTGGTTGTATGATTAGAAATCAGGTAGAGTGGATTTAAAAATAAAAGCTGGCGAGAGGTCATTAAGCTTGATTGTATGAAACGTTAAGTAGGAGTAAGGTAGGAAATGAAGAAAAATTGCGAGAATAAGGTTAAAATGCATATAGTTTAATTGAAATACAAGGTGCGGGGAATTTACTTATATTTAGCGATAAGTCGAATAGAAGAAGGTGATCTGTGAAGGAACAAAGCATGATTTTGAGTTTGTGATCTGACGGGTAAATCAAGGATCCTGTTGAATATCAATTAACTTAACTACTCATCAATAAAAATGAGTCAAGATACTCCTTATAGTTAGTCACAGCTGCTCCATCCAGGTTCTAGAATTTGTTAGATTATTGATTAAGGCGAAATCCTAGGTGACTCCTGGTGTAATGAATCTCGAGCCGTTCTTGGATAGTTTTAGGCCATTCACAGCCATCTAGTATTAATATCTTGGTGCATATACCTTAGTTCCATGAATTAGGCTAAGGGAGGCGATTTTCAAAAAAATAAATAAGCTAAAGAGCCCCAACCCACATCGAGAGAAAATTCCAATCCCACTCGAGTAAAGCCAATGATTACCCATGAGTGAGAAGAGGAAGAAGAAAAAGGAAGTTTGGGGGAGTGTAGATATATTTTGAAGAACTCAGGAATGAAAAAAGGCCGAGAAAATAAAAGCAGAAAGGAAACTAGGGATAAGTTTTATCTTGTGGCTAACTCTCTTGAACAATTAAGTTACGAGGGTGTTTCAGCACTAGTACCTATCTTATCTAGTGCTCAGGGCAATACTAACTTGAAGTTCGCTAAGGGTGTTGAAAGCCCTAAAAAGTTAAAACATAGCACTATCCTTTGAATGGTAGCAAACTAAGAGAATTCCCCGGGTGAAATTACAAGTGTGAAATAGGGGGGTATACGAGTTAATTAAGGAAGAAATCAAGAGATGTCCCAAACATGAAGTTTAGGGAGTTTAAATAGAAGCTATAAGAAGGAAAGGGTAGAAAAGAAGAGAAAATGTTCAGGGTATTCTTAACCAATTCCTTTCATCCTACCATTGCCCAAGCCTAACATTACAAGCCCAAAAGACCTGATTGATCTTGAAGGCTGAATTCACCTACATTAGTGGAGATCAATATGAAAAACAAGCTTATGGAATTTGGAAGAATGGAAACAATCAAAATTGTGAAAGACTTTAGGGAGTTAAATGACTCAAATATGAAAATGAGAAAAGGAAAATAATTCATTATTCAGCGAATCCAATGGGTATATTGTTTGTAAAACAATTTCAACATTCAGTTTTTTGTATAGCGAGAAAAAGTCAGAGACCAACCTTGGGTGGGTAGAGTTAAATGTCTGAGAAAATTTTGCATACCTTGAATTGCAATTAAATTGAATGCCACTCATAGAATAAAACAAAACAGAAAAATGTCCTTTTTGTTTGAGGACAAACAAATCTTTCTTTTCTTTGCTTGAGGACAAGCAAAATTTTAAGTTTGGGGGAGTTTGATGAGCTTAAAAGTCATCTCTTTTTAGTCCATTTTTCTGTTTATTTTTCAGTTAAAATGAAATATTTAATATACAGAATTATGAAGAAACTCACGATTTTTCTGTTAGCGAGGAGGAAGCAAGAAAGAAGAAAAAGCTGTGGAAAAATGCAGAAATAAGTGGATAAGGTGCAGCCCAATTAGGCGGAAGCGAAAGGAAAAGAAATGGCTAAAGTCATTGATGCGGTTTAGAGTTCTATTGACCAGTTGAGGTCATAGCGGGGATAGAAGCTATAGAGTCGCTGACGTGAAGCGCACGTAGAAAAGGCGAAAGAAATGGTGATGTCGCGGCGTGAGGGTCCAGTCATTGACATCAGAGCGGACCGTGGAGACTTGTGAGAGAGGCATGATGTGATGTGCGACAGTCTCGATGTCGTGACATCGAGGAACGAATAGATCAGAACTGCGAGTCATAAAGCAAGGTCGCGACATCAATCGATGTCGCGACATCAAACGACCGATTGAAAGCCCAGAGGAACTAAATTGATGTCGCGACACGGACCTGCTTTCCAGTTGAAAGGTAAAGCTTCATGAAGTGAGAGTCACGACAGCGTTTCGAAATCGCTGACGGTGAAGACAAGTTGGCTGCAGTGACTCAAGCTGATGTCGCGACCCGAGGAAAGTGAGTCAGCGACACCGGAAAACAACGAGAGGAGTCTCAAAGGATCTAAGTTGATGTCACGACTGGAGGCTGAAGTCACGACATCAAAAACCATCAAGTGAAGACTGCAAGCCATAAGTTGATGTCGCGACATGAGATCGAAGTCGCGACATCAGGAACGACCAGATCAAAGATGCAGAGCCATAAAGGGATGTCAGCGTGAAGTTATTGATGTGGCGACAACATGAGCGACAGTTGAAGCCTACAGTTCCATAAGATGATGTCGCGACATGAGATCGAAGTCGCGACATCCGAAGACATCAGTTGAAGACTGCAAATGCCTTAAGCTGAGGTCGCGACAAGATATCGACGTCGTGACATCAGGAGAGAACAATTGAAACCTTCTAAGACGTGAGAAGATGTCGCGACAAGATGATGATGTCGCGACATCAAGAATGACTAAATCAAGGCTATATAGTGTACGCTGAAGTCGCGACGTGGGATTCGAGTGCGACCTCGATGATCCGCGACAAGAAGCGAAGTGGCTTGAGCAGTAGCAGGCCTGGATACTCTACGATCCACGGCGGGGCTACATTGGGATTAGAATTGATTTAGGAACCACATATAAATACCATGACTATCGGTCGGTAAAGTAGCTTAGCGACACGGGCGAGAGGAGTGCGGATAGCGTGCTCATTTTAGTTTTCTTTTGTTTTCTTTCTTTATTTTATGTTCGTCGTTTTTTAAGTAGATTAGTTTCATACCATTTATTTTTGCTTCATTTACGGGAGTGGATGTAATCGTTTCGCGAAGAAGCTGAATACAGAATTTAATTTTTTGCTTTCAAATTACTGCCTGGAAAGTTGAAGTTCAGACAAATTTTCTGGAATTCGGTTTATCCAGTTTCGAAATGCATGTATTCTTATGATCAGAGGAATACTGCAGCGTGTAGTGATAATCAAGGAACCCGAAGCTTCCATTATATAGAATGCTATTGTTAGAACATCTTTCCTATTGTTATTTCCGACAAATCGCAAATTTAAGTTTGTGAATTTATTTACAGTTTAGGTTGAGTTACGTCCCGAATATCAGTTTCTTATACCCGTCTAAGATTTGTTTCATTGTTCCGACTTCAAGGAGGTCCCTCCCGAGTGACAGAGAAGACGATCACAGGAGCTATGAACTTATCTCTTTAAAAGGTGTATTAACCTGCTATTTTGTCTGTTGTGCTGTGAGTTTTTTCTTGGATAAATCCTCTCGCTTGAAATCAAGACCGAAATGAACTAGTTATCCATTTAAACAAACAAAGAGTTCACCCAATTCGATAAGGATGCCATTCCCCTGCGGTTAGCCGAGATCTAATCAAGGAAAGGGTGATCTATTCTAATTTCGAGGAAGAGCAACTCGAAATTGTATATCCTGCTCGACCGATAACCGGAGCCAAGGTTTCATACCACAAAATGGGTATGAAGTATTGCAAAAGAAAATACCTGTGGTTAGGATGTCCTTGTTAAAAAGTAGTTATCCTACCCTGTATTCCTGAGAAGTATCCAGGCCAAATTAGATAAATGGAAAGGGTGAAGTTTTAAGATCCAAATTCGAACTACTTTAGCCTCGGGATTAGACTGGAAAACTCGAAAATTCACGTAAAATTTATTAAGTTTACAAATAGAATTGGATTCTTCATGATTAGCATTGACCTAATGTGTTTCTCTAAACGATTACTATTCAATCAGATGATCATTTTCCTAACTATCACTTATTCTTTATTCTTTATATTCAAGTTTATTTTTCATACCAGTTATTTCCTTATGTTCATTTAATTTTCTCAGCACCTTAATGCTGGATTCCACTATCATTTTATGGTCCAAATAGTATGGAGCTTGGAGTAGTGGCAGAAGGATTTAAACTCTGAGATCTCTCAGGACTATATTCGACTTAAATCCATTTTATTACTAGTCGACCAGGCACTCTGCAAGTAATAGGCAAATCAAACCGAAGGAAAATGACTCATTCTAAGAGATTTGTTTACATATTATAATTTCAACAAGTTTGGCGGCAAGGTTGCCGATTAATTAATAGTCCTCAGATAGCAAAAAGTGTTGCAACCTCAGGTGTGTGCTGGATTTGTCAACACCGCCAAAGAATACCGATCGAAGCTTCACTATCGCGCACACGAGCCCCCTCGGTTTTCACAAATTTCTTCGTTGTCTCGCAATGCTGAGCCCTTTAGTCGACAAGTGTTCCACTTCGCCTCAAATACCTCCAGAGAGCCCCGTCGTAGATACAGCCTCACTACATTTTCAAAGTGAGCTCATCTCTTCCATTTTATTTCGACACAGCATGGTTCGTACTCGGGGTGGAATCCCATCTCGCCCGAGTGAGATCTCAAGACACCCGAGAGCAGGCCCTGGCCTCCGTCCCAACCCAAGACATCACGGCCCCCAGGCCGCACTTGAGGAGCCTCAGGATCTTGACGCCATCGGGACACCACCGGACCCCAGCCCATCACCCGTGACTCACGAGTTCTGAGGCCTGTGCTCTTCCAAGCGCCCGCACATCGGGGCCCAGCGAGTCATCATCCTTCGCCGCAGCAGCCACCAAATACATCACTACCGAGGCTTAATTTCATCACCCCGCTTGTCACCCGCCTTGCGATCTCGACTACCATTGTTCGTAGGGAACCCATTCGGGAATGTGCGCACTCCATCGCCAGATCGCTTCATCAAGTCGCATTCACGACGCCCCGCTACTGAGGGCCGATTCTAGATAACGAGCCCAGCGAGATTGATCGAGATTATTCGCTATCGCTTTCACACTTTCGCAGGCAAGATACTACCCACGAAAGTGGTACCGCTTCACCACCTCGATGACGCCCCAGAGGATCACTAGTCATGAGCTTCCGGGGCCAGTATTGATGATCGCCGCGGAGTACTCGTAGCGCCGATACTCGCCACTTCGCCTCGCGTATACCGCCGGCCAATGCAGAGGGTTACGGAGATTGGGCCCACCCGCCTCATCGCGAGATGGTTCAAGCACCGCCAGATTACACCGCTGACCAGTATTTCCACGAGGCGCTTTCCGCCTCAGATGCCGCCGACGACCATCTATTTCAGACGAGCTTATTCCCTCATAAGATACGTGCACTTAGGGTTTCATCGAGGCTCTTACCGGACCGAGGATATCGTCTTACCCTCTAAGCCGGTGATGACCCCTTGGGTTACATTTCGAGGAGAAGGTCCACCGAAAGGACCTAGTACGAGCAGAGATATCTCCACCACTGATGCCGAGACTCCTACTGCCCCGAGAGCATACGGGATACCCGCAGGAGCCCAGATCGAGATTAGGGTCTGCGCCCCCGGTCATGTCAAGGAGCCGTGATGACTATGCCCGTATCTTCCACTTACGACCACGACCGTGAGGAGGCACGGTCGAGGCTGAGGACCACCATATAGATGATATACCTGCCCCTGAGCCCGAGATACAGCAGAGTCCGGCTCCACATATGTCACCTCCATCTCCTACTCCACATACCACATCCGTGGGTCGCAGCATACAATTGTGTTCATCTTACCTCGCGCACCACCTGCTCCGGGATTAAGTGTTCAAAGCAACAGCGAGATCAAGCAGTATGATGGACGTATTTGCTCACCAGCAAGACTACAACAAGCACCAAAGATGCACCCTAGGACTTAGATTCACCTCAAGTTACTCTTGATGCTTCAAGCAGATCATGACGTATCCGGGTCTTCCCTGTGATCCCGATCGTAGAGAGCCCGCCAAAGAAAGCAAAGAGCCTCTTTAGATGTTTTCTGATGCCGCAAAGAAGAAGAAGCCAGACTCCACCACCACTCCACAACAAACAGGTGGTTAGGTTTCTTTACATTTTTGTGTATAGTTACCACTTTATCAACCCGCCAATGATTTTGATTAGGATTTATGTATTAGCCATAGTAGGCAGTGATATTTTTGTGTTTAGCTTTGTATGCATGTACTAGCCATTTTGGCTATATCAAAAGCTATTCAGTATATATACATAGACTTTTGCATATCATGTTTTGTGCCTTTTCCATGTGTAAGTGATTTTCTTTTCAATTGAACAATTGAATTGCTTCAAATCGATAATGAATTGGTTTTTATGCTGGGAAATCAACTCACCCGCTTGTCATCTCTATGTTAGAATCCGAATTCCATGTTTGAATTAACTTTGGTCATTGAAGTTCTGTATGCTCAACTTGAACATTTCTCCTTAGCTAATTCACATCGTAGACCAGATTATTTCAATAAATGTGAATTTGTTTTACTCTTTCGCTTGTATAGCCGGCCTTAGCATGCTGGCAACCTAGGATAGGTTTGTGTTACCCATACTAAAGACCAAATGTAGTCTTCAAAAGGAAAAGAAAAGAAAAAGAAAAAGAAAAAGAGTTAAGAAAAAGAAAAATAAAATCGTGAAGTTAATAAACCCGGAAAGCACTGGGCCCGAGGGGTGTATGGCGAAGCCTTGAAACCCGATGCCCCAAGCCTTAATTGGCTGAGTCATCACTAGTGTTCAAGCATGGGGTGATAGAAACAACGCATTTGTAGGTGCTTGATTTTTCGTCATTCGAGTCCGGTGAAGCCTTTTAGCTCGCGGGTCATGATCCTTCGTCGGGTGCCCTAAACCTTAATTACTGGAGTCATCGCATGAACTTCTCACACTGACTTTGTGAACTCGAATTTTAAGCATTGCATCCTACAATATAGTTGAAAAGAAAGAAAAGTGTAACTAGCCTCATTCAGCCTTGCTCAACAACCCAAGGCTGTCAAGCAAGCAAAGTCAGAGGAGTGGACAAATTTGCAATTTATCGACTTAATCTGGTTATATAAAGAACAATTAGACTTAGGTGGAAATTCAAGTTGAGAATCGGGATCCAAGATTGACCTAGAATCGCTTTGTATGGATTTAGTTCTTTCATATCGCTTACAACTTTCATGTCAATTTTTCAAATAAAGGCAATGTTTATATGTACATATACTCAATCATAACCTTTTGAAAATCACTACATGCATCTCCTTTTTATTTTTGCATTGCTAAGGGACTAGCAACGCTGGTTGGGGGTGATTAATGCCCAAAGCAATTTGAACCCTATATTAGATAGGTTTTGAGTGTTTTTACATTAATAATCATGTCATTTATACCAATCAAGTGTCTGTTCTTTTTAAGATCACTTATGCCATTTAGAGAGTATTTTTGGCTCTTTTGCAGGTTTTACACTTTAGAAGTTCACATCTGGATGTATGATGAATCATGAAGTTTGAACTCAAGTGTCGGCATCAACCAGCCCAAGAATCAATGAAAACTCAAGGCAAAGTGAAGAAAATCGATGCGCAGAAGACAGAGGCAAAGCAGTGAAAATCAGCAACCAGCAATTTTCGCTAAGCCCCGCGGGGGTAAATTCCTCGCCGATCACGAAAACTCCTCAGCAGGCTCAGCTGTATCAAGTTCCAAATTAGTAGGATTTCACCAGTGGCTCAGCAACGCTCCTGGGCTTGGGGCCTCACAGATTTCACTGCAAAAATCTCATTGTTAGCCAATCATTAGCTAGCGAAACTGCCAAGCCCAGCCAAATCTCCTATTTCGCCATACCTTGTGATTTGCCATTCAGCCACCCTTCACCCTAGAGAATCACTGCACTGATATTTGATACAGTCCCGTCTCATGTCTCATGTCTAACTGTCACATCCCTCTTTGAGGTGGTCATCTCATAATAACTTGGAAATTTAAAGATCATCGTTCATACTGATTTAAATAGGTTTATTCGTCTTCCATCTGATATCTTAGATCGATGTTAAACTTTCATATAATATTAACAAGAATATACTGAACCCTCTCTTGTCTTCATTATAACTATCTCATTTCATACTCATATTTAGTATATATTGATTTATTAATATCTCCTTAGATACACCATATTCATTCTTCAAATATTGTTCAGTTGTCAGAGTCTACGCTCCAAACTGATTGATGTTATGCTCCATCCCATGCAATACTGAAATGTTATCAGCTGACTCAAGAGCTTTCAGTTAACATTTGGTTAGTTAAACATAGAGATCCGCTATGCCAGGGACTATAGGTTGCTTGTCATAACACAGATAAACCCGCGAGGACACTTGTTTGCCCACTTATCAACAGACCAACCAAGACTTTAAGATCGTTTATTATTTCATTCCAATTTCGTCTATCTTCCAAACGCGTCCGTCCCTACCCTGATCATATCCCGCTTCTCAGATGTTCGTCGTCGTTCATGATCTTCGCGGTCGAATACAGTTAACGCGCGGCGTCGAGCGATTTTAGTCCCGTCGTCACGCAAACTTAACTTGAACGAACATCAACATCATTTTTCAACATTTTGAAGCGATCGAGTCAATCGATTTATTTAACTTCGAAACATACTCCGCATCCGCTGTCCAATCATCGAACGTCCATTTCACCGGCACTTCGTCTTTAATACGGATACGCAACAAAGAGTCAAGACTTTATCATGTTACTAAATATATCACATGAACAGATTTCATGCGATCATATCTCTGATCTCATGACTTCAGCACATATCATAGTTATCGTCGATTTATCCACCCTCCATTTGAAGAACTTCGATTCTTCAGATCTTCGTTATTTATATTAACTTCGTCCCCGGTAATCCATCTCCGCTACTTGAAGGTTATTTTTAACCATTTGTCCAAATACTGATTCTTGTCCCGAACCGCAAACAATCCGAGGTTTGAACTCTCATGATGTCCACATGTCCCAGTATTAATGTCTGGGGGAATCCCATGGCAGAGAAATGTCATTTACTCATCATCCTATCCAGGTTAGGGTTTATTTTCCCTCTCTTCTCTCTCCTCTTTCCTTATTTTTTGGCCGCCAAACACCCCTCTTAAGGATGACAACTCAAGAGATGCTCGCTGCCTCCCTTTCTTTGCGTGAAGAGGAAGGAAGCTAGCTTGGCTGTGGGGCATATGCATGTTGTCCTCTTTGTAATCGAAAGTCACAGTACCGTATTTATGGTCCTTATCTTCTCAATTAGGGTTGAATAGCTTTGAATGTCATTGACGGCCAATACTCCATGCTTTAGGATACAAAGGTATGGGCTTATTAAGGGGAAGTGCACTGTAAATGCACATTAGACGGTCTTTACGAGCCTTCAAATGATATTTAATGCTAGGCTTTCAAATCAAAGTGGCCATAGCTACATATGTAAAGACTCAAATAGGAGTTGTTGTTAGGTGAGGCTTGCTAGCAACACATCCTAAGTATGCCAAAATTATAGGTTCCACATAACGCTGAGATAAAACCCGAGACACTGTCGCCTTAATTTACCGTTAGTGACCTAAATCTTCAAAGTTTAACTTTTGTACTTACCAGTTTTACAATTCCTCACTTTTAACCCCATTCCTCACCTGCTTTTTGAAGCAAACTAAAAAGTCCAAATAGAAAGCCTACCTTTACACTCATGCGTATCATTCTAGGATGAAAACCATCCCCTGTTCGACCCTGACCACCATATCAAGCAAAGAGCTCGACTACCAAGTAAAGAGTAGGAACTTAGGCATATAAATCTTGTTGATTTTAACTTTAAACAATCAAGTACCTTGTAATCAGATACACCCAAGACCACTAGCTAGATAGGCTGACACCTCGAGAGAGGGTATTTCATACAAGATCACCTACCATTAATGTTATAAATAAATCAATAGAATATCTATATTATGATGATAATCCATCGAAGTGGCAGGGGAAGACATAGCCCTAGTCTCCATTATACAACAATTCATTAAGATCGGTTAATTTAGTAAAAATTCAGATACTAGTATTCCTTCACACAAACTTATATCCAGATAATATTCAAAAGCCAATCTCTGTATTCAATAACACTTATCCCCGTGGATCGATATCCGTACCATAGGTACACTATATTACTTGGGGTGACTGATTCATGCCACAGTAGGTGTCGGAATCAACAATATTTATAAACCCGATTCTCCCACGCTTTAGCAAAGCTAACATAAAGATAAAGGGGTCTAGGGTCAAACACAGGATGGGTTTTCAGACAAATGATTTAACATCGTTAAGCTCAAAATGGTGAATTTCAATTTGATTTTAAGGCCTGTAAAACTGGAGTGTATGCTTGCAAATAAAATAAAATGAAGAAAATAAATGTAAAATAGAACTCCTTGGAAGACAGTTACTGGTTTTAGGTCCTAAGGCAACCGAGGTCCCCGGGTTCATTTCCGTCTAGAGGATGACATATAGTCATATCCCGAACCCAGATCTCATTTAACTGGAAAACTAAACCCTAATAATTTTCCTTTGATAGAAAGCATTTATTTATCATTTATGGTTCCTACAAGAAAACATGTCTCAAAACCTACCCTTCAAGAATCAATAGGGAGATAACTAACTAGGTATCATGAATCTAGTGAAAGTATCCATCAACCCAAAAAGCTTGCCAAATACACATTAGGAGAGCATGTTTAAGAGATTTTAAACTAAAGTTGAAACTAAACTCCCTAACTCAATTTAGTATTTAGTATAATAATGATATCAAAGGTATCTAAAGCTAAGAACACCGAACCCTAAAAGTTTGCCAAGCATTGGCCAAAGAAAGTACATCAAAAAGCTTTAAACCTAGAGTTGCAAATTTGGGAACCAAAATGCCAAAACCTGCTGCGTGAAAAATAGGGGAACCAAGAGTTTACCTTAAAACCCATTGCCCAGTAGCCTTCCTCTTCAGGGAGGTGATTCGTGCCATAGTAGGCTGAGCTAAAATCAACAAAATTTATATACACCTGTTCTGCACACGTCAGAAATGCTACCGCAGTGATAAGGGTCTGTGGTCTAACACCTGGATGGGTTTTTCATCCTAAAATGGTTTGCACTGAAAATGAAGGTAAGGCTTTCTATTTGGACTCTTGGAATTGTGTTTCAAAAAACAAAGGAATGGTTTGGAACCGAGACCAGAAACCGAAGTAAAAGGTGAAAAGCATCTTAAGATTTAGTCACTAACTTGGTGTTAGGCAAACAAGTGTCCTCTGTTTTATCCTCGCTATGACATGCAACCTATAGTCTATGGCATAACCGGATCTATATTTAACTAGCAAACCTCACCCATGAAGCTGTTCCATTTGAGCGTCAATACAGTAGCATGCGCTATGGCCTTTAAAACCCTAACATTAAATTATCATTTTAGAGGCTCGTGAAAGACCATTGTGAACAACAGCTGATCTCTCACCGCATAATCGTATCCTAAAGCATGGAGAGTATTGGCCACAGTAAACGTTATTTAACCCTAATTAAAACCCTAACATGTAAATATTATCTCGTATGGCTCCAGAAAGACCATTCAAAGAATCACAAGATTCTTTCTCACTCGATATGTACTCGATCCTACATGGAGGAGTATTGGCCAAATCAATAACATTCAATGTCATGCAACCATGTTTTGAGAATATATGGCTATAAATACACTACCGTAGCTTTAGTACAAGAGGACAACATGCATATGCCCCACCACTCAAGCTAGCTTCCTTCCTCACAAAGAAAGGAGGCTTAGCCAAGCATCTCTTGAGTCACATCCTCAAGAGGTGTTTCAGTGTTCTAGAAAGGGGAGAAAGAAGAGAGAGAAGAGAGAAAAGAAATAAAAGCAAAACCTAAAATAAAAGACTTTATGTGGCCAAAATAAAACTTACAAAATTATTCTCTCCCCCTCATCCATGCTAGGCCATAAAACAAGAGGGGTTTATATAGCCACCTCAATACATGAAAATACCAAAAACCCATCACCTCATTTTCAAGTTAAAGGACAATGAGTAATACACTGTTTGAGCTCCAAGCACATTAATTACAAAAGATTTGTTATTTAAATTTCGCTTAGGTTGAAGAATTTACTAACTAGCGAAATCACTGTGATAGCTTTAAAATAGAAATTCTCACAAATGTACTTTACATAGCGAAATTTCGCTAGCTTAGCGAAATTGTAGTGAGTAGCGAAATCATGTATTTTCGCTAAAAACAGTGCCTAGCGAAACCGGTGTCATCTAGCGAAATTTGTCATTTTCGCTGAACTTGCGAAATATTTCGCTAAACCTGCGAAATTTTCGCAAGTTTAGCGAAATTTTCGCAGGTTTAGCGAAATTTCGTTCCGCTTCTTGCCTCCGCTTCCATCGCATCGAATTTTCTTCACTTTCATTGCTTTCTCATTGATTCTCAGGTCGGGTTGATGATCAACATTGGGATCACACTTCATGATTCATCATTTGACTCGAGATTGGACTCCAAAAGTGCGCAAACACCTGTAAAACAACCAAAAATACCCTCTAAATGGCATAAGTGGTACTAAGAAGACTTGAACACTTCAATGGTATATAATGACATGATTAATGCAAAGCACTCAAACCTATCTAATATAGGTCCAAAATTGCACTTTTCGGGCACTAACAGAGGAAGAGGTTTTAGTCACCATCCCCTCCAAGCTGTCATACTTGGAGGGTGCTTCAAGTAAAATCAAGAAAGGAGAAATGAGAGAAAAAGAAGAAAAATTGGAGAATCGAGCCTCAATTTTATTCACAAAGAAAAACGCCTCTCAACAAGCAGATGCTACAACAAATTTTATATAGCCTTACAAAACCAAGTGAAATACCATACAATCCAAACATAAGTGATTACAACAAGGGTAGAAAGGAGAAAAACCAAAAACAAATGCTAAACATCAAAAAGCGCAGAAACCCAGGAACGGTTTTACAAAGAGAAGGAATGTGGCAAAGAAAGAAAGGAACAGTTGTCAGTAGAACGACCCCTCGCAGTGCTCCAATTTCCTATTTTCTCGCTATTCTTTCTTGGTTTTCGACCACAATGCTGGAGTTTGGACTCACTCTTCATGCTTGACCCACTCAACAATTTCGCATAATTGAACAATAAAACTACAAAATTTGCCGCAAAATGCGACAAGAGAGAATGTTAGTGGACCTAATGTGCAACGCAAGATCGACGATTAGTACACAAAGCACCTCAAAACCTCCATAATAAATAGGTTCAAAATAGCACTTTTTGGGCACTAATCATACCCCCTTAACCCACACACATTGCTAGTCCTCAGTAATAGAAAGAAAGAAGAAAGAAAGAGCATACAAAACGATAACAAAATTATGTTACAAAAAGGTTGCAGTTCAAAAAGGTTGTGAAGAAGTAATGCCTAACCCTCAATGAGAATTACCGAAACTTAGTCTAAAAAATATCTCGAGAGAGTGAATGCCATACAAAATGGAGTATCAAAAGAGCTTCCTTCTCGATGACTCAACCAGGAACTTCCACCAAAATCTAAGTGTCGTTGATGTTTCCTCAACAATAAACTACCAACCACTCCCCCCCAACCAAGCTATTGGCATAACCTAGTATCTAACCAACCTAAATAGATCAGGACCCACTCTTATTCCACAACTCTTTTTGTGTTGTAGGGTGTAATGCTGAGGAATCAAATTCACCAAAGTCCGTGTAACGGGGATCCACCGATGACTCCCAATCAACTAAGGTTTAGGGCATCAAGTCAAAAGGATCTTTCAACCACAAACTCTACAGATTTCACCGGACTTGGAATGATTTCGAGAATCCAGCACCTACAACTCGCAAACTCCACCTATCGAATTCGTGTAGCGAGCACTTTGTTTATGACTCCCCAACCGGGCCGCTTAGTGGCACTAGTTCAAATGTTTCATATACCCCTTGACCGTACTCGGGTTTCAAGGCAAAGCTTTGTGATTGTTTTTATTTTTCTTTTCTCTTTCCTTTCTTTTTATTTTCTTTTTCATTTGGAAGACACATTGGCCTTCTTTCCACAGGGGTCCTTAACCTATTAAAGGTAGTTAATGACACTAGGATAGGTTTTGCAAAGTAAAGGAGGTAGGCAGTTTTTAGCCTATTATTGAAACCCAATGTGCAGGTGGTTGGGGGCTAAAGGTGGAAGAAAGGTCAAAAGCAACAAGGATTCAACTAACTCAATCACTCAACTAGGAATGACATCACTCTAATAATCAATAGAATCGACAAAGGCTTCAATTTTCAAACTTGTTAGTAAACCATTAAAATAAAAGTAATTTTTGAAAAAGAAAGCCATTACATAACAATTTTAAAAGAAAAACCAGTTAAAGCAACTGAGCATCACAAAATGGGCTTGCTCAAAATAAAACAAATAAATTTACTTCCTTATATAGTTCTCCCAACCAAATGTCACATTGTTCGCAATGGGGCTTGGATTGAAAGTTAGAGAAGGAAGTGCTACTCTCCGATGATATGTGCTTGTTTTTGGATAGAGACTTCCAGCTTCCATCGACACTCCTATTCACCCCGTCAAAGTCGTAAATAAAACAAGTTAGAGAAGAAAGAGAGAAAAAAGTGACTAGTTGGAGAATTTGAAAATTACTAATATCCATAATAATTTCAAAAGTATTCTTTCTGGCCATATTTGATTCTACACTCTAATCTTTTCAACGGTACCAAAACGCTAAAATGTAGTTCGAATGAAACGTTACGAGGGGAAACACAAAATGAGGGTGCAGGGTCATATAGTGTCATGGTACTGCAATCTCGTTAGACCAGGCTGTGAAATTTCACACCCTGCGAAAATTCACAAGCTGCGAAATTTCCCAGGTTACGAATTTTCGCACACTGCGAAAAATTTTTTTTTTTTGAAAAATAAAATAAAATGTAAAAACAATTTTTTTGGCGTGAGAGACAATTTTTTTAATAATTTTGTAATAATATATATATATATATATATATATATATATATCACTAAAATATTAAATGTTAATAAGAGACATCAAAAGCACTATATAAGACGAAATTTCGTGTCAAGTATAAATTTGATTTCGCAATCCTACAAATTAATTCTCAGAACTGTGAAATTTGTGTCAGGGAAATTTAATTTTTGTGTTGCGAACTTTTGTGTCTTCTACCTCCCACGCATCAAAATTTTGATAAAAGTGCAAAATAAAACATGAAAATTAAGAAAATTTGGTAGAAAATGAAAAATTAATATAAAATAAATATTAACTAAAAATTAAATCTAAAAATCTAAGAAGAAAAATTTAAAGAAATCAAATAAAATCAAATAAAACAAGATATAAAGAAAAGATGAAACTAAAGGGAGGATCAGGTTCTCCCAAATTCTTAAGCCTTTGGAGGCTGCTGGAATTGTTAGAGCTTAGCAATGCCGAGGTTCGGGTGCTCCAATCAACCCACAAAGACCAACCAACCAATATGTTTGTATGCAAATGAAATGCCAGGTCTTTAATGTAGTAGAAAGGTAGGCTTCACAATGGCCACTAACTTCCAATATTTTACACACAATTGATGGATCACATGAGCTGATATGAAAGTGTTTTTGAGTTCACAGAGGGGTGCAGTGATACACCTGGGCAAGGCTATTCAGATCGCAAAGGGCACTAGGATTCACCATGGGATTGTCATGGAGCAGGTCTTGTGGCCTCCCGCTTCTTTCCTACCTCCCCTCGATCCCCGCTGGGTAATTCCCCAAGCCTGACCAAGCCGCATCCATTTCTCCTGGGCCACACCACTCTCCCTCTGAGTTCCTCCTCCTCGATGATCATGTCAATGGTGAGCCTTGGAAATAGAACGCCAGATGATGTCCATTTTTTTCTCAAGGTCACCTAACATCTAATCTTTGTCGTAGAGCTTCCTACAAAAAAATTTTAATTTAACGAATGAATCTTTTCGTCTTTCTGCTAACATCACCACCAGTCAAAGGTCTAATTCTACTACTAACCTGGGAGATTATCGTAATGGTCGAGGCCGAGATAAAGAGGCATACCTGTGGATGTGGAGGAGGCGCATAAGTCAGGGGTAACATCGAGGCGTGTGACTCATTCATCGGGTCTCTAAGCCCCTCACTTACGGGTCTGACTCTCTCTCACAGTCATCACCGCCATGGAAGGTTCATGTAATCCCTCATCGACATATTCAATACAAAGGAGTAGCCTCGCCTTCGTGACTCTGTATCCACCGGAATGGATTCTCGTAACACTCGTTTTTTTTCTTTTTTTTCTTTTCTTTTATAGTGAAATGAAATAAAAAAACACGACTGCAATATAAAATAAATTCACCAATACATGTGATGAAGATCACAAGTGTTCCATAGCTCTTCACTTGCACTAAGGCACCATCCCCGGCAACGGCGCCATTTGATTCATGCCACAGTAGGTGTCGGAATCAACAATATTTATAAACCTCAATTTCCTCCTACTGCCGTAGCAAAGCTACTACAGTATAGTGACTCTCTCTAGGTCAAACACGTGGATGGGTTTTCTTCAGACAAATGATTTACTCATAAGCTAAAAATGGAGAATTTTAATTTGATTTTAAGGCTTTTGCAAAATCGGAGTGTATGTTATTGTGCTGAAAATAAAATGAAGAAAAATAAAATGTAAAATAGAACTCAAGTATCACAATAGTTTTGAAGGTCCTAAGGCAACCGAGAGGTCCCCGTTCTAATTAAGGCTCTAAAAGTATCAACCCCAGATGAGAGGCTTATGCTTTTGCGCACTAATCATGTCATTTATGCCAATTGAAGTGTTCAAGTCTTCTTAGTAGCACTTATGCCATTTTAGAGGGTATTTCGCTGTTTTCAGAGGTATTGCGGCACTTCGAGTTCAATCTCAATACAAAGGATGAATCATGAAGTCAGAATTCAAGTCTCGCCACCAACCACCCCAAGAATCAATGAGAAACCAAGGTAAAAGTGAAGAAAATTCGATGCTGTTGAAGGCGTGATAGTGCCAATGAAGAATCAATAGACTCTATTGAGTTGCTTAAAATTTCCGCTTAAGATTGCTAAAATTTCGCAACCTAGCTAAATTCTTCCAGTTAAAACACCAAATTCTCGCTGTACCCATCCCAATTTCGCTAGGCACCACTCTAGCTTAAATAACTGATTTCGCTATCACAAGAATTTCAAGAGCTAGCCAATTCCCACAAGAGCAATCACAACCCAATGAATATGTTTTCGCTAGACTGCACTCCTCGGGCTTAGTTAAATAAATTCTCATACCTTCCAGCTTAAAATCGATTCCGTCATGCTTTGTAATTAATGCCAAACCGCTCCAAACTTGGTGTAATAATAATTGTCCTATAACTTGTTTCACTCTAGGTTTTGGTATTCTTTCATACCTGAGGAGGCTCATATAAGCCCCTCTCGCTTTGTAACCCTAAGCAACAATCAGAGAGAATAATTTCAGAAAGTTTTTATTTTATACATAAAGTCTTATTTTAGAGTTTTATTTTATTTTCTTTTCTCTCTTCTCTCTCTCTTCTTTCTCTCCCTTTCTACCGCTTAAACACCCCTCTGAGGATGATAACCTTGCAGATACTGGCTAAGCCTCCTTTTCTTTGAAGAGGAAGGAAGCTAGCTTCATGCGGGGCATATGCATGTCAGTCCTCTCGTACTAAAAGCTACAGGTAGTGTATTTATGGCCCTTATATTCTAAAAACATGGTTGCATAACATTGAATGTTATTGATTTGGCCAATACTCTCCATGCTTTAGGATCAAGTACATATTCAGTGAGAGAAGTACTGTGATTCTTTAGATGGTCTTTACGAGCCTCTGAGATAATATTTACATGTTATGGTTCTTCAAATTAGGGTTAAATAACATTTACTGTTATTATTTTTACTAATACTTCCATGTTTTAGGATACAGCGTTACTGTGTGAGAGATGCACCAGTTGTTCTTTAGATGGTCTTTACGAGCCTCGAAATGATAATTTAATGTTGGGGGTTTTAAAAGTGGGCCAACCCTGATGCCACCTGATGACTCAAATAGAGTTGCTTCACATGTAGCTTGCTAGTTAAATATAGATCCGGTTATGCCATGGACTATAGGTTGCATGTCATAACGCGAGGATAAACCCTTTGAGGGCACTTGTTCGCTCTCTAATCCTGCTGGGTTAGTGACCTAAATCTTCAAAAGTTAACTTTTTTCACCTTTACTTTCAGTTTACAATTCTCGCTTCAAAGAACTGATCTCAATCGCTTTTGAAACACAATTCCAAAGAGTCCAAATAGAGAGCCTTACCTTCATGCACCGATGCAAACCATTTTGGGGATGAAAACTCATCCTCGTTTCGACCTGGGGACTAATTATATCAAGAAGAGTCACCACAAGTAGTGCAGTGAGAACTTAGGGTGTATATAAATTTTTTTGATTTTAGTTTCACCATCGCGGGTACGACCAAATGGCGTCGTTGCCGATGCAGTGGTGCCAAACTACTAATGATAAGTTGAAGTGTACTTGTGATCAACATCACAAGTGAAGGTAAACTTTAATTCTCAGAATCTGTCAAGAATCGTGTTACACTCGACAAGCACTTAATTGTTGCCACACACATTTTTTTCTTGCTTATTTCACTCATAAAAATATATATATATATATGGTATATATATATATATATACATATATAAAAGTACACGCCGTAAGGTTTTGTAAAATTTATTTAACTGCACTATTCCATGTTATTGGTTCAGAGAAACAAATCTCATATGGAATAATAATAGTCACAGAGGTAAACTATTTTAATATAATGATAATTATGAGAACTCCTTCCAAGGCAGCACAACTTAGAGAGAATTCAAACCCACATGTCTATGAGGGGAATATAGAGAATCAATGGATGAGTGCACATGTCTATAATGTTCCCTCAACTTATATACCTCCTACTGCTTCACATTTTACCTCAACTTCCCAGCAGCAACAACCACCACCCTTATCCCTTGTTGAACAAGCCATCCTGAATTTGAGCAAACAAGTGGACAATTTCATAGAGGAGTAAAGGGTAGTGACCGTCTGTGCTAATCAAGAAAATCGAGACACTGAGAGCTCTAAACAAGTGAATTAGATGGGTTCCAAAGTGAAATTGATCAAAATTTGGACATCCAGCAGGAATCCATCTTAAAGCTCACCAATCAGTTTGTTTATCAAGAGGAGGAGAATCTGGAGGAAGAGTGCTTGACTAACACTATTGTGGGTGAACAGGCTCAATTGCAGCTCCAAGAGGAATTGAAAGAGGAACCAGCAGAAGATCCTCCTGAGGAACTGTGGTGCCCCCACACCATGTGTAGAATATGGGCCATGGAAAAGAGCATGAACTCCCCAATGCTGATCGAGGAGGGTAATGGGAGAGGAAGGAATGGAAGAGCCCCACGCCTCACTACCAAAGCCACCGCCCCAACCCAAAACAACCTTAATCGCAAGAACCCCCCCTGTGACCAAGTGCAAGATACCGCCCACACCGCAAAGAAACCCAAAACCCGAAGCTCCCAAAGCTAAGTCCAACCCATTGTCACCATGCAAAATTCAAGAAGCAGGCTACTGCCTGTGATTTCACTCACCTCAAAACAAGATGCATACGACATACCGCATGGCATAAAGGATGAGTTCTAAAATTGCTTCCTGCTCAGATAACCAACCCCAGATTTCTAAGCTCCACGGTTCCGTGCCAGAGCCTCCTTGGATATGCCAACAGCTGCCAGCTACTTAAGCTTCTCCACCACCACCACCACCTCACAACAAAGGAGGTGGTTAGGCCCTTTATGATTTTTGTATAGTTATCACTATCAAACTGTTTCTACCGATCTTTGACAGATTTGATGCATAGCTTAGCAAGAGTGATATTTTTGTGTTTAGCTAGATTCATGCATTAGCCATTTTGGCTAATGTTATTCAGCTTTATATTTACAAATTTTTTGTACATATCATGTTTTGTGCCTTTTACTAGGTGTAAATGTTTTCTTTCAATTGAACAATTGAATTGCTACACTGACAATTGAATCGCTTTCCATGTTGAAAATTAACTACTATTTGTCACCTCTATGTTAGAACAAAATCAGTGCTCGAAACAAATTTTTGGTCACTTATATAGTTCCGGGAAGATGCTCAACTTGAAATTCTCCCTTATGCTAATTCACACACTCCGTACCCGCATTATTTCAATAGCCGTGAATTTGCTCTCGCTCCTTTCACTTTCAGACAGCCACGGCATGCTGGCAACCTAGGCAGGTTTGTGTTCACCTACTAAGACCAATGTTGTCTTCCCCAAAAGAAAAGAAAAGAAAAAGAAAAAAGAAAAAGAAAAAGAAAAGAAGAAAAGACAACAAAGTCGTGAAGTTTTGCTCTCAAAACCGAGCACTGGCCCGAGGGTGTACGGCGAAGCCTTTGAAACCCTTCGATGCCCTATGCCTGACCAATGGGAGTCACGATTTTGTGTCTGCTATAATGGTGGATAGGTAGAGCTCCAACGAATCAGAGGCTTAATTTTCAAGTCATTTGGAGTCCCGGTGAAGCCTTTAGATAGTGGCGTCATCGATCCTTGTCGATGCCCCAAACCCGAATGGTCGGGAGTCACCTGCGGACCCGCTACACTGACTTTGGTGAACTAATTCCAAGATTGCACTAGATGATAGAATAAGTAGTGAAAGAGTAGAATCTGATCCTTATCTAGCACCTCAACACCATACAAGGTTTCAGTCGGGGGGGAGAGAACAATTTTGCAATTTATCGTTTAATCCATACAAAAAGAAACCATTAGACTTAGGAACTGCTTCAGAATCATGGAGCCAATTTTGACCTGAATGGTTCTAAAAATGGTTTTGATTCTTTCTGTATCGTTTTCAAATTTGATTTCAATTTTTAATGTATTGCTTATATGTACATATACCTTTTTTGAATCATAACCTTTTGAAAATCACCACATGCATCTCCTTTTAGTTCTCATTGCTATGGACCAGCAACGTGTCGGTTGGGGGATGTGATTAGTGCCCAAAAAGTGCTATTTCGAACCCCGTATTAGATAGGTTTTTGGTTATTACAGACTAATCATGTCATTTATGCCAATTGAAGTGTTCAAGTCTTCTTAGTAGCACTTATGCGCCTTAGAGGTATTTCGCTGTTTTGTAGGTATTTGAAAATTCTCGAGTTCAATCTCAATACAAAGGATGAATCATGAAGTTGGAATTCAAGTCTCAACCATCAACCAGCCTAAGAATCATCAATGAGAAAACTAAGGCAAAGTGAAGAAAATTCGATGCGCTTGAAGGCGGATGAAAAGCAAGAAGGATCAACAATGCAGAATTTCGCTAAGTTTGGGTATTCTTCGCTAAGATTGCGAAATTTGTCCTTGAAGTTTGCCCACCCACTTACAACCATCCAATCCATGAAAACTGACTGCAAGAACCGTCTGCATCATGTTGTCCCCGAGTACACTAAATTTCGCTAGCCAGCGCAAATTGGCCATCCCAATGGTTCTCGATGTTTTCTGCTTAGACCCGGTAATTTCACGAAGTAAAGTAAATTCTTGCGCCAATGGAAAATTGATGCCTCTTCGCCATGCTTTTGTACTAATGCCAAACCCGCCTCCAAACTTGGTGTATTACTTAATTGTCCTATAACTTAGCCAATCTTATAGGTTTTTGGTATTTTCTACAATTGAGAGTGTTTACATATGTTTCCTCTTGTTTTGTAACCCTAAGCAACAATTGGGGAGAGAATAATTTCAAGTTTTATTTTTGTACATAAAGTCTTTTATTTTAGGTTTTTCTTTATTTTTCTCTCTCTTTCTCTCTCTTCTTCTCTCTCCCTTTCTAATAATAAACACCTCTGAGATGACAACTCAAGAGATGCTTCGGCAAGCCTCCCTTGAAGAGGAAGAAGCTAGCTTCACGGTGGGGCATATGCATGTTGTCCTTGTACTAAAAGCTACAGGTAGTGTATTTACACCTTATATTCTAAAACATGGTCAGAGCAACATTGAATGTTATTGATTTGGCCAATACTCTCCATGCCTTTAGGATCAAGTACATATTCAAGAGAGAAGTACTGATTCTTAGATGGTCTTTCAACAGCTTCCGAGATAATATTTACATGTTAGGTTCTTCAAATTAGGTTGTTAACATTTACTCGGTTATTATTTTACAATACTTCCATGCTTTAGGATACAAAGGCAATGTGAGAGATGTAATCAAGTGTTCTTTAGATGGTCTCACGAGCCTCTCAAATACACTGAATGTTAGTAGTTTTAAAAGGCCATAACCCATGCTACCCGTATTGACTCAAATAGGAGTTGCTTCATGGGTGAGGTTTGCTAGTTAAATATAGATCCGGTTTGCCATGGACTATAGGTCGTGATGTCATAACGCTGAGGATAAAACCCGAGGCACTTATTAAATTTAACTTGCCAAGTTAGTGACCTAAATCTTCAAAGTTAACTTTTTCACCTTTTACTTTCTCAGTTTTTACAATTCTCGCCCAAACCATTCCTAACAATGAAACACCCAAAGAGTCCAAATAGAGAGCCTTTACCTTCATGCACTCGATGCAAACCATTTTGTGGATGAAACCCATCCCCGTGCTTCGACCTGGGACCACTATACTCAAGAAGAATACCACGCAAAGAAGTAGGAACTTAGGTGTATATAAATTTTTTTTGATTTTAGCTCAAATTCCCATCAAGGGCACGAACTGTGTTCATTTCCTCGTTGGGGAGGATGAACATATCATCTCAACCTGGATCTTCATTTAACTTTAAAACTAAACCCTAATAATTTTCCTCGATAAAGTATTTATTTTTAAGATTTATGGTTCCTATGCTGAAAACATGTCTCAAAACTCACCCTTCCAAGAACTAATAGAGACAACTAACTCAGACATCAGTAATCAGTGAAAGTATCCATCAACCCAAAAGCTTCTGCCAACACACATTGTGGAGAGCATGTTTAAGAGATTTTAATCCTAAAAAGTTGAAATCCAAATTCTTAACCTACCTCCTGGCTTGTGCGGCAACTAATGGATATCGTTGTATCTAAAGCCAGAATACACGGAACCCTAAAAGTTTGCCAAGTATTAGCTAAAGAAAGTATACATCAAAATCTAAACCTAGAGTTTCAAATTGGGAACCAAAATGCCAAAACCGGGTCATGAAAACAGGGAACCAAGAGTTGCACCGAAAACCTCGTGGCTCAAAGAGCCTTCCTCTTCTGGCGATGGGTTAGGTTTTAGTCGCCTCATCCTCCAAGCTTGCTCATCCCCTGGAGGGTCCGCAACCAGAAAGGGAGAAATGAGAAAAGAAGAAAAACTGAGAACTCCATTCTAATTTTATTCACAAGAAAAAACGCCTCTCCTCAACATACAAATGGCTTATATAAATTTTTACAAACCAAGTGAAATACCATACAATCCAAACATAAGTGATTACAACAAGGGTAGAAAGGAGAAAACCAAAATGAAATGCAAACAACAAAGCGCAAATCGGCAGAACGTGGGCAAATAGGAAGGGAACAGGGCAGCCAGGAAGGAACAAAGGCTCGCCGGAACCAATTTCGTGTGTGCTCCAATCCCTCTATTTTCTGCCATTCTTTCTTCTCGGCTTCGATCTACAATGCTAAGTTTGGACTCTAATTCTTATGCTTGGATCGACCTCAACATTTCGCATAATTAGCTCACAAAAATCGCAAAATTTGCCACAAAATGCGATCGTGAGAATAAGAGGGACCTTAATGTGCAAATCAAGTTAATCGTAATGATTAGTACACAAAAAGCACTCAAAAACTATAATAAATAGGTTCAAAATAGCACTTTGGGGTACTAATCAGCGACACAGGTGCACTTGCTATTACAGGCGATATATATACAAACTGACGCTTTTCTTCTTGGCCATTCAGCTTTTGGCGCCGTTGTCGGATAGGCTTAGAGGATATAGAGAATAAAGCAATTAGATATATTACCTGAATTTTGTTTATTTGTTTACAAGTGCTGGTAATTTGGTCTTTGTTTCATGTGTGATTGCGCTAAGGTTTCAAAGGAGTACATGCGACGACGATCAAAGGACCAACATCCGTTCGATCCTCGAGCTTAAAGAACTTTACAATGCACGAGAATGTGAGAACTAACATACTAGAAACCTAGCAATCATGGAAAACAATGAAGAGCAGGATCTTAGCATTGAACAAAATGAGCCACAGAGAGGCCGAAATGGGAATAACGGAAGGAATCAAGCACCCAGGCCGTTTATACAACCAGATGATCCTTTTATGTTGCTAGAAGAGTTTGCCCTACCGCCTACAGTTGTTCGCATTAGCCATCCAAGACCACCCATTTTAGGTAAAACAACTTCGAAAGGAAGCTCGTAGAATATCACGTGATGCTTTAACATCTTATTTCATGGACTGTTCCCATGAGAATCCAAATATGCATCCGACCAACTTTCCTCAAGTTCCGCAACATGATCAAGCAAGGCACGGTTACTGAAGAGGCACTTAAAGCTCGAGATTGTTCCCACTGACTAGGTGATAGAGCCAAGCATTGGCTAACCACTCAGCCACCAGATTTAATTACTTCATGGAACGATTTAGTGCAGAAATTTTCACCAAGTTTTCCCACTAAAATCGCACAACTCAGGCAAGAGATCAATACTTTGACAACTAGAGGGAGAGAACCCAGAGGCATGATGATTTCTAATAACTATTGAGGAAGTGCCCATCACGCATCGACCGTATGGATTATATATCCATACTTTCTATAATGGTCTCGGGAGGAATGCAAACTAGAACAGTTGATTGATGCCCAAGCCGGAGGAGCACTAATAAGAAAACCACTCAACACTAAGCATATGAAATTTTCAAAGATGTCAGAACTGAATGGCAAATCTGGCCTAGAGAGAAGACTACACCAATAAAAGGCGTGGGTGGCACAGACAATGAGGTCCCCACAATCTGAAGAATCATGTCGTGACGTTCGACTAAACAGCTTAATCCAGATGTTAAGGAACACGCCATACGCATCTAACCCATGGAGTTATGTGAATTTCGCGAGGACAACACAATAGCATGTGACCTTAAATATGAAACCAAATCCGTGAGGAGCTGTGCCTAGTGATGTTAAGGTTCAACCGTAACTACCTACGCAGCGCGATGTGCATGGGAAACAACTATCGAATCAAAACGGCGCTGGCGCGGCGTGAATAATCAAAATCAGAACAATCAAAACATTCAAGGGTATGGATGGAGGAACAATCAGAACAACATGCCATCACCCCGAGTGAGCGAACCATCTCCTGAGAAAAAGGTGGACTTGGAACAAGCCCTGGAGCAAATGCTCACTTCCCACTCTATCTTTATGAATGAGACAAAGGCGAATATGCAGCAACAGGCCACCCAATTGAACAATCAAGCAGTGTAGTTGAGAAACTTGGAGGTACAAATGGGTCAAATGGCTAATCTATTGACAAAAAGGCAGCCGGGTTCCTTACCAAGCAATTCAGAAGTGAACCCGAGAAGATATGGGAATGAACATGTTAATGCAGTCATGCTGAGAAGTGGTAAAGAATTGGAGACACAGAGGCAATCCCCAGTTATAGAGGAGGTAGAGACTAAGAAAGTCATCCAGCCCGGTCAGAATGATGATGCAGATAGGGAACATCCTCAAGAGAAACAGTCTGCAGGAAACACTACTAAAGCAAGGGACAACCCACCAATTCCATATCCACAACGTCTAAAGATGCATAAGTTGGATAAGCAGTTCACTAAGTTCATGGAAGTGTTCAAAAAGCTACACATCAATATCCCGTTTGCTGATGCTCTGGAATAAATGCCCAGTTATGTAAAAGTTATGAAGGACATACTGTCTCAGAAGAGAAGATTGGCTGATTTCAAAACAGTTAACTTAACTAAGGAATGAGTACATACTTCGCAGGAAGCGTCAAGAAAAGCTAAAGGACCTAAAAGTGAATTTCACTATCCCGTGCACCACTGGAAATGCTATCTTTGAGAGAGCACTGTGTGATTTGGGTTCCAGCATTAATCTCATGCCTTTGTCCATTTTAAAACATTTGGGATTAGATGAAGCTCGTCCAACTACAGTCACACTTCAGCTTGCTGGCAGATCCTTGAAACATCTGAGAGGGGTAATAGAAGAAGTCTTTGTAAAGGTTGACAAGTTTATCTTCCCAGCATATTTCATTGAGTTAGACATGGAAGAGGATAAAGAAATACCCATAATCTCGTAGACCGCTTCTTGCAACTGATGCGTATAAATGATTGATGTTCGCAGGGGAGAACTAAAATTCGAGGAGTGCATGAAGATGAAGTCAAGTCTAATCGGTTCAATATGAGGACATCCAGAAGTGATACATGTTTCATGGCAGATAAGATGCTATAGTGTCTAGCCAAAGTGGTCTCACATCCCTTGAGGCTAGGCCCAAAAACGTAATGATTCCGAGAATATGAGCGAAGAGGCAGGAATATGTAAAATGGATGGATTCTTTCTACTCTACTGGGGAGGGAAATACTCTAATCCCCAGTGAAAGTGATAAACCGCCACACCACTCATTAACAACCACCCAAGATGGAACAAAACCTACCTGTACTCCATTTGAAGATGCATTGACTAGTGCCTAAAAGCAAGCATTCGAGACCTATGCGAGATAGGTTTTGAGTTCTTTTACAAGACTAATCATATCAATTAAGCCAATTGATGTGTGCAGTGTCCATTTAGTTCTTCTACTAATACCATTTCGAGTTTGTTTTCGTGATTTTAGTAGGTTTTTCGTTGCACTCACCACGTTGCTTTAAGATTATTACAATATATGTGCCGAAAAATGAGGAAACACTGTTTCTCAACCATCCAAAAATATCAAAATTCAAAGCAGGGAATCAAGGCAATATGATGAAGAAAGAGTGCAAAGGGGGATGGTGCGCGGCAAAGCAAAGGAAGGTGAAAGGCCTGTGAATTTTTCGCTTATGATTGCGAAAGCCTACCGATTGCGAAATTCTCAAGAATCATAGCCAAAATCAAGTAATCCTAGCGAATTGGGAAATTTCGAACTTAGCGAATTGGGTACTTTTACCAGCTAATAAATTTCGCTTAGCTAGTGAAATTAACGCGCCTGGGGAAATTCAACCACTCGCTATCCACAATACTTCACAAAGTTAGCGAAATTGGTCGCGCCCAGCGAAATTCAACCAATTTCGCTATCTCCGTAGAATTTCGCTAGGTTGCTACCCCGCCATGCTAGCTAAATTCCTCCTATACAAAATGCTGCCCCGTCATTTTGTGTAATTGATCCAATTTGATCACGCTTTCGGGTGTATTACCACTCTCGTCTCTAGAAGCCAATATTTTAGGCATTCTCAGATTACACTTCAGGGACTATATGGCCTCATGATTTTGTAACTCCTACAATTTTAAGCACCATTTTATAAAATTCAAGTAACTTTTCATTTGTGGTTTGCTTTTCTCTTCTCTCCTCTTTCTTTCATTTTCAGGCCAAGCCAAACACCCTCGAGAATGCTGACAACTAAGTGGATGTCGGCTAAGCCTCATAAAATTCTCAAGAGAAGGCTGCTAGCTTGCTTGGGTTAGTTTGTCATTCTCATGGCTGAATGCTACAAAGACTCGTATTTATGGCTCTAGCTTTCCAAACTAGGTTTAAAGCCATTTAATGTCATTACTGGGTCACTTGCCATGTTTTTGTGTGGTACAAAGGCATACTTATTGGTAGATGCACTGATATTTCAGATGGCCTTTACGAGCCACAAATGAGGTCGAGTGCTAAGGTTTAAACCGATAGGACTGGTGGAGATAATACCTGCCGACTCAAATAGGAGAGGTTCTAGGTTAGGTTTAGTTAAACTAAGATCCGGTTATGGCTGACTATATGTCACTTGCCATAGCACGAGATATAACCCGAGGACACCGCATAACCCCATGTTATCAAGCTAGTGACTCAAACCTTCATGGTTACCCTTTCACAATTCAATTTAAGCCATTACGCGAATGCTGAACATACAACTCCCATCGCTTTGAACAAAACCAGATCAAAACTAAAGCCTCACCATTTTCAACACTGACGCAAATCATTCATGTGATGAAAACTCCATCCTCGTGTTAATCTTAGACCGCATGGCGTTGTGGTGAGTTTCAATGCTGCAGGAGGAACATAGGAAACAAATTTTGTTGATTCCGCTCACCCTACCGCACGAATCAAATGGCGCCGTTGTCGGGGATGGTGCCAAACTACGATGATAAGTCAAGTGTACTTGCAATCAACGTTAAGGCGTAGGTGACCCTTTAAATTTTTTGAATTCTAAATAATAGAATGCAAGCCACTACTTGTAGCTATCGTGACCGTTTTTTGTTTTTCATATTGTCATTTATTTTAGTTAACACTAAACTTTTCAAGTTTGTTTCAGGTTTTGTTGTGCTCTAAAATCGTGTAACAGGTGTTTATGCACCGATAGAGACACTTCAGTAGACTACGTGAGAATCAAGACACCAATTTCAACAAGGCTGTGAGGTCAAGGTACACAGCTGAAAACACGGAGCCCCTACCCGAAGAACAACAAAGTCATAGGGCACACCGCTGAATCCAAGAAATTTCCATGTGACAAATGAGGGATCACATACACTCTCCTAGAGTTGCCCCTCTTCCCGCATCATACCCCGTTGAAGATGCAGCAAGAGGGGCCCTACTTGTGCCCCTACTCCCTATACATTTCATGGTATGGAAATGAAAACCCATACACTCATATTAGGATTTTGAGGAAGTTTGTAATACCTTAAGGAAGGTATGATGGGACATGGATTTGTCAAGCCAAGGCATTTCCACCGACCTCAAGGACAAGGCCAAGATATGGCTTAACTCACCGAGGCCTTAACCATTGGAAATCAATGAAGCCATGTAATTCAAGAAATTTTCGCCCGCCATGACCACACCGAAGAGACAATTTACACGCTTACGTTTTGACAATGAGGAGGTTTTACTAAAGGCTGAGAGATCTGCGGAGACTATCTGTCATTCACATCACGTTCACACTCGATGCTTGTAAAACCACTCTATGGTGGTATGTCTCCGCCATGAAGCACTATCGGGAGACCAAGTGTGTGGGAGATTTTTGAGCAAGCATCCCAATAGCTTACTGACTTTTTTAAATTATGGTCTAAACTCTCCAAGGGTCAGATGTGAGCCAAACCCGAGAGAAATGGAGAAATGAGGCCCTCAAACAACCTAAGGGGGAATTTATAATCGTCAGAGGATATGGAAATGAAAGCTAGAATTTCAACCTTAGCTTGAAGGTGGAGGAGCTACAAGCAAACTGGCTCCATGAAGCGCGCAGCGGATCTAAAACTCGCACAAGCCAACCATGTACCACCCCCAATCCACTCGCCCACCCAAGAACAAGATCCTATGGCCTTTCCGAAGGATTTGATGTGTCATATTAGCAAAAATGTCGTGATCACAAGCCACCACAACCTATCGCTCCATATGGTAATACCGACACTCCAATTGAGAATCACTCAACCCTCTCCCGAAACCCAATCCCCGCCATGTACCGTGCCAAACCACATTGTTCTCATCTCAACCACAACCACCACCATCCTCCTCTCCTGTGGAACAAGCCATCTTAAATTTGAGCAAGGTGGTAGGAAACTTTGTGGAAGAGCAAAAGGGGATCAATATACGACTAGCACAAAGGATTGACACTGAACAAGAGAATAGATGGGCTTGAGAGCAATCTTAACCAGAAAATTGACAACCTGCAGTATTCAATCACAAAGATCAACAAATTACTGGAGGTACATGAGAGAGGAAGGTTTCCTTCCCAAACATTGCCAAATCCGAAAGGAGTCCGTGAAGTAGGTTCATCCAGCAATTCAGGAATGGATGAGGTGAAGGCTATAATCACCTTGAGGAGTGGAAAAGAGGTTGATCAGCCCATGCCCAAACCTGTTGAGGAAACCAGGAAAGGAGAAGAAATGGAGCCATAACACATTTTCCTGAAGGAGGACTCAATGAAGCACTGCATGCCACCTCCATTTCCACAGGCACTTAGAAGCAAGAAAAAGGCATCTCAGCAAGCAGGCATCCTAGAAGTCCTAAGGCAGGTGAAGGTCAACATACCCCTTTTGGACATCATCAAACAAGTCCCTGCCTATGCAAAGTTTTTAAAGGATCTCTGTACAATCAAGAAGGTCAAGTATCGAAAAAGGCATTTTTAATCGAGCAAGTCAGTGCCATAATCCAAAGCAAAAACCCAACTAAATACAAGGATCCAGGATCCCCACAATTCCCACTCAACATCGATGGGACTCGCACAGACAAATCCATTGCTTGATCTAGAGTTGCCAGGAACCTACCGCTACTCCCAAGGTACAAGGCTAGTTCGAGGAGCTTAAACCCAACAAACACTCTCTATCATCGTCATCGGATTCAAGTGGAAGATCCCTATGGCAGCTGGAGGATGTGTTGGTGAAGGTAGACAAATTCTACTACCCAGTAGACTTTGTGGTGCTGGACACCGAGCCAATAGAGAATGGGCCCAATCATGTGCCAATTATCCCTGAAGACTATCGCCATTACAATGCAACCCATTATTCGTTTAAAATGGAGTCACTTATTTACATTTGGCAACATGACATCGAGTCGAACATATTTCACTTGGAATAACAAGCACAAGCTGCGGAAACCGAAATCAAGTGACCGGTAGCTCGCTCACCTGTCAATGCAGGTCAATGTCTAAGAATCAGGAAATAGCCAAACTGCTGTGAAGTGTGTATTTTGGTATTGCCATCAGTAGCCACTGTAGGGCAATTGCTCAGTTCAGAATCAACCAGTGGGAAGAGAATCAACCATGGGAAATCAAACATCAAGGCTGCTGCACAAACCACTGCAGGGGTTGAGGAGATCCTCCTCAATCTCCATGAGTACCTGACTTCGCTGGTTTGGTGTTCCTACAAATAAATCGGTAGCTCAATAATTTTTGGTTTTATTTTTAATTTGGTCAATTTCTTTCATTTGGCTATTTTTAGTAAGTTTCCGATTTAGTTATTTTCCCTTTAAGCAATTTTGACTTAATATTATTTTATTTTATATTAAATTTTTAGATATATTTTATATAATAATTTTTATTTTTATTTTTAGTATTAGTTATATTTTAATGCTGAAAGTTCGACCAAGTAGGTCACAATTTCGCTATAATAGCTTAAATGGTGACTCTAATATTCTTTTAGGCTTTTTATAAAAGGAGGAGGAAGAAGAGGCTTATTGACTTCATATCATCCTCACCAGAGCCGCCGTGTCCGTAAGCCCTGGTTTTGCCCTGAGCATCCAGTTGTTGCACCCCAGCCGCACCTGCACCAGCCACGGTCGACCAGCCGAGCCCCGTTCGCTTAGATCGCGCCGCGCCGAGCCATCGCCGCCTCGCCCGCCTCCTCGCCGCACCGCCACCGCCACCACCGCCGCCGTCACTCGGGAAACACCCCAGCCGCCGAAGACCGAGCCCGACCGGCTTCACCGCACGCAGCCAACCACTGCGGCCGCCACCCCATCGCGCACCGCCCGCCCCGGGTCCGCACCATTCACGCCGCAGCGTTCCCGCACAGCGCCTGCCGCCCATCGCTTCGCGCCCCGACCTCCCCAGCGTCGCCTGGCACAGCCAAGCACCTTCGCCGTCCATTTCTGGGTCACAGAGCCTGCTCCTGTCCTTCCCACCATGCATGGTGCGCACAAGAGGCGGGTCCCGCCACCCTGTCGATCTCAAAGACTCTCGAGAGGGAGGAGCAGCCCCGCCTCGCCTCCAAAGGTTCAGCCACCCCGAGGCAAACCCAAGGAGCCCCAGGATTCAGGAGATACCGTGACACTGATGGGACCCCGGCCCTTCACCAAAGGCCCATGAGATCCAGGAGGCCCGCCTTCAAGAGAGCCCCTACTTCAGATCGAGTTCTCATCCCCAGCTACAACCGTTTCTACAAGAAGAAGAGGCGCACCCTACCCTGGGGCTATCGCTTGCCTCGAGGATCGGAGGCCCCTTATTCGTCTAAAGCACCCTATCCCTGGAATGTATTTCACTCGAGAGACTTTCATGGATATCTATTACGCACTGCCCGACGCTAACCACCCTGTGATTCAGGACTCGATGCGACCGATCGAGCATTACTCCCACGCCATTCATGACGCCAGGGGCGCCTCTACTCATCCCCGCAAGGTACCCGGGGCTCTACCATTATATGACCCCTCCCTGAGCACCTAGTCCGCCGAGCTCCGGCTCACTATCGATGATTAACCAGAGTGCTCAGCAATGGATATATCACCAAGGCTGGCCTCGCTAGACAAATGGGCAGCCAATGCTGAAGGCGACGCGACGTCTTCGCCCGACCCAAATGAGAGACGGGTCCGCATCCCGCCTCGGGCATAATTCACAACCAAGACAGGCTCCCGAGAAATTGCCGCCCCGATGCTCCTCATCACCACCTGCTCAGACGAGCCTTCTTCGCTTCAAAGACTACGTACAGCCGAGGGGTGCCATCTTGGAGGCCTGTGACCTGATTGGGGGTACTAGTTCACCTCTGTTAAGATGATACTTGGCTGCACCTCGAGGACAAGGTCCACCAAAGGGTGCCCGCCTTGAGCTGAGAGTATTCTCATCGATGTCACGATCGCTGCCAGGTCCTCGAGCACTCGGGCTTTCCAGAGCCCTTGACGAAAGGAGGGTTAGATGCCCTCAGGTCCTATCTATGGAGCCAGCGATGGTGATGCCTATATCTTTCTCCTCCAAGAGCTGGTGATCTGGAGGAGGTACTGACCAGAGACAGAGGACTCCCCATAGAGAGATAGTCATGCTCTGAGGTCAGGTGGTGGAGATTCATCTTGATATGTATCCTCCATCTCCTCCCTCCACCTACTTCAGTCAAGCAGCACCCGCTATACCCTACTCATTACATACAAAGACAAAGACTCGGGCCGGAGTACGCCCATGTTAGTACTGTGGAGCTAACAGTGTTATGGATGCCGGAGGCTTATTGGCTGCTACTCCAGTAGCACAGACCAGGCTGGCTCGAGCCGAGGCCACTCATCACACCCATGCTGGCGCAGATCATGAGTCACCCCAGGGTCTTCCCGTGACTGCTCGCTCACGAGATGAGCGCCCACTGGCAAAGAAGGCTCCCATTAGATGTGTGTTAGCAAGAGCTAGCAGAATAGCCTACAGACCCACCACCACCATGTGATCGAGGTGGTTATGCTCCTTTATGTTTTTGTATTTATCAAGATTATCAACTCCAGCTTCACACTTGTGTGATCTATGTATTACCTATAGTAAAGTGGGTACTTTGTATGTTCAGCTATATTAAGCGTGTACTAGCCATTTTGGTTATATTAAAAGGCTTTACTGAATTATATATAGTTTATTACACTTTTTCGTTCACTTTTGTGCCTCCACTTGAGTACTACTTTGCCTTCAATCAACAATTGAATTGCTTAATCGATAATCTAATCGCCTTTAATTGACAAATGAAACCCTCAGATGTTACCTAAATAAGTAGACACCTGCTTACGATTCGGGCTGTCAATTTAAGATTCCAAATAAGCTAACTTGAACATTTCCTTTGAGCTAATTCACACACTCGCACACCGGGGATTATGCCGATAAGTTATAGAAATTATTCACCTCCTTTCACTTCCCAGATAAATTCGCCTTAGATCTCGTTTGATAACCTATAATAGGTTTGTGTTACTCAGCATTTGAAGACCAATGTAGTCTCTAAAAAGGAAAAGAAAAGAAAAGCAAAAAGAAAAAGAAAGAAAAGGAAAATAAAAGTCGTGACACTTGCCTTGAAACCTAACACCTGGCCCGAGGGTATACGGCGAAAGCCTTTAAAGCCCGATGCCCTAAACCTTAATTGGTTGGGAGTCATCGACTTAGTGTTCGCTACACGGGTGAATGGGTAGAGTTTAGCATGTTGTAGGTGCTTGATTCTCGGTCATCTCTAGTCCGGTGAAGCCCGCAGAGTTTGTGGTCAAGGATCCTTGGGCCTTGACGCCTCTAAACCCAATCGTCAGAGCTACCTGCGGACCCTCGTTGCCAACCCGACTTTGGATGAAGCTCAGCCTTAAGCATTGCACCCTACAATGTAGTCAAATAAAAGAAAGAACAGCAGTAGCTTTCCTATCTAGGGTTGTTCAACAAATTTCTTATAAAGCCATGCCAAGAGCTAGTTTGGGAGAGGAAAAATTTACACTTTATCGTCTCGATCTAGTTACATTAGGAACCATTAGATTTTAGTGGAAATTCAAAGTTGAATTCTTTTGGATCCGATGTTGACCTAAAATTGTTCTTATATGGTTTTTTGCCTTCACAAACAGCTTTTCCAACTCGTATCAATTGTTCATTTTAAAGGTAATGCTTATTCAGACATACACTTTTTGAACCAGATGGCACTTTTTGTAAAATCACCGCATGCATGCCCTTATTATTTTTGCATTGCTAAGGACTTAAAGCAACGTCGCTTGGGGTGTGATTAGTGCCTAAAAAGTGCTATTTTGAGACCTATGCGAGATAGGTTTTGAGTGCTTTTTGCGCACTAATCATATCAATTAAACCAATTGATGTGTGCAGGTCCATTTAGTTCCACTAATACCATTTCGAGCTTGTTCGGGTGATTTTGTAGGTTTCAAGGCACTCTACCACCGTGTTTAAGATGATGACAATATATGTAATGAGTGCTGAGGAAACATTTCAAGAGCCAACCATCCAAAATATCAAAATTCGGGGCAGTGGAATCAGCGCACAGTGAGCGAAGAAAGAGTGCAAGCTGGGATGCAAGTGGCAAAGAAGCGTAGCACCTGTGAATTCGCTGGCGATTGCGAAATTCGCCGATTGCGGTAATGCTACTGGATCGCTTAAAATTCGTAATCATAGCTGTAATTTCGTAACTTAGCGAATTCCTGGGAAATTTCGCTTAGCTAGTGAAATTATCGTGCTCAGCGAAATTAACCAATTTCGCTTATTCCCACAATACTTCCTGGCGGTTAGCGAATTTCATTAGCTACGAATTAATCAGATAGCTAAATTTCTCACCCCCGCTTATCTTCAGAATTCCCGCTTATGCTAGCGAAATTCTCCCGTGACAGCGAAAATGTCGCCTGCCATTTTTTGTGTAATTGATCCTAAACGACTACGTTTTGGTGTATTACTACCTTGTCCTCTTTGTAAGCCAATATTTTAGGCATTCTTGTATTTTCACACTTTAGGTGGACTATATAAGCCCCCATGATTTTGCAACCCTATAATTTTGAAGCAAAGATTTCATTTTATAAAATTCCCAGCCTTTCATTTTAGGCTGCTTTTCTTTCTCCTCTTTCTTTCATTTTAGTCGCAAACACCCCTTTGAGGATGACAACTCAAGGGATGACAGTACCTAAACACTCATATTATACCACACGGTTTTTCATATTTTCACGTGTATTTATAGCAATTTCATAGCTTTGCGGGCTGTGACTCCCGACTGGTGTTTGGTTTGATGCAGTACACTGAGCAAAGTGCGCCAGAAGCACTTTGGAAGAATGGGGAGCAAAGCAGGAAATTGGTTGCCACGTCGAGACGTTCCAACGTCGCGACGTCCCCACGTCGTGACGTCCCAACGCCGACTACCTTAACGCTCGACGCCTCAACGCTGCGACGCTTAACGCCGACGTCACACGATCTACACCTCATCATTTAAAGCACGCACGGTTCGTAATTCAAGGGATCGAGGCGCACGCAACAAGCGCGGCACGGAATTCCGTGAGCTGAGCGGACAATGCACTAAGAAAACCGACATCAAGTTTCAATATTGGATACTAGAATGATGTTTTTAAGATTAAACATTTTTATTTTCTCATTCGCATGTTCTAGATCTATATCTAGGTTATGTTAACCCGCCATATGTTGATGGATTAAAGTTTGATCTTTATATTATTCATTATTTATCACTTTGTTCGTGATTCGCTTCTATATCTATGGTTTAATTATATGGTGATGTCTAATAACATTGGCATAATCACACCTGAGAGCCGAGATTCAGAGATGAGGTTATCCAGGATCTCGAGAGCAAAATTTCTCTCGCTGATTCGCAACAGAGATATTCCATCCTGAAGGTGGCATCACAACATTTAAGCATCTCGAATACTGAGTCGAGAGATGTAGATATACTCAACTCTATTCATAGATAGGCGGATATACTCGAGAGAGGATATCTCGTGAAGTAAGATCACTCGCCATCGACAATTGTAAATACATTGAATAATAATATCTTGAAGAAATAATCCATTGGGGTGCGACAGATATAACCCTAGTCTTCAATACCAAGAATTCATTAGAATCAATAGCTTAGCTCTGACTCACATACTTCTTTCCTAAAATCATCTATTCAAATATTATCTAAAAAGGTAACTCAGAGGCCACACACCTGTCCCCGTGGATCGATATCCACTAGTGAGTACACTATATTACTGGGGGACGTTGCATCAAGGCACATAGGCTACACGACACACCTGTGCTTACCATTAAGTTTTCGGCGCTGCTGGGACAGGTTTAGATTGATATAGAGAATTAAGCAATTAGATATTATTATGAAATTTTCTTGATTTTTGTTTATCTTTTACAAGTGCTGGTAATTTGGTTTTGTTTGTTCTTGTGTTATTGCAGTATAGGTTGCAGTAAGTACATGCGACGTCGAGATCAAGTGAACCAACACCTGTTTGATCCTGAGCCAGAAAGAACTCTGCACAGATTGCGCCGAGAACAGAGAACAGAACAACTTAGAAGTCCAATAATCATGGAAAATACTGAAGAACAAAATCTTGGCATTAAAAACAAGATCGAACTACGAGAGGCCGAATGGGAATAACTGGTATGAATTACACCAGCCGCTTATACAGCTGCATGATCCCTTCATGCTACTAGAGTTTGTTTTACCGCTCAACCGTTGTCTGCATAGCCGACGACCACCTATTCAAGCAAAACAACTTCGAATCAAGTCACACGACAACAAGTTTAACATCTTGTTCCATGGACTACCCCATGAGAACCCGAATATGCATTTGACCAACTCTTTGAAGTTTCATACGATCAAGTACAATAAGCACATACAGCTCTCGTCGCGACCACCCACTTTCACTCGCGATAGAGCTGCTAATCGCAACTGGGCCAGCCACCGATTCCATTACTACATGGAATGATTTAGTGCAAAAGTTTCTGACCAAGTTCTTCCCACCTTCGAAAATTGCACAACTCCTTGTGCAAGAGACTCACACTGGGCAATTGTAGGGGGAGAACCCAAGCGTACATGGGACAGATTTCAAGAATTACTACGAAAATGCCCACACCACCGACTGACCAGATGGATGCAGGTCCATACTTTCTATAATGGTCTGAGGAATGAAACTAGAGCAATGATTGATGCTTCAGCTGGAGGAGCGCTAATGAAGAAAACCACGCACTGCTTATGAAATCTAGGAATATACAACCAACACTAATCAAGGTCTAGAGAGGGCTGCACCGGTAAAAGCTGGCAGGCACAGATAATGGAGTCCCCAACAACTGGGGTTAATCATGTAGCACAACCGACTTCAACAATTAAATAGACAAGAAGGAACCGCAAACGCTATGGCTGCATTCAACCCTGAGTGGTGCGGACTATGGGAGGACAAAGATAATAGCACGGAATGTCAACAGAAACCGCACAAGAGAGCAAGCCCAAAGACGTGTCGAGGTTCAATCAATCAATCACAAGAAGAAGGACCGTATGGGGGAACTGGCCATTAGAATCAGAATCGTGGCCATGGGTGGCGAATAATCGTGAACTCAATGTTTAACAATCATGGGCGGATGGAGTGAATAATCGCACAATACGCCATCGAACCGAACTGGGGCGGAACTACCCTCGAGAAAAAGGTGGATTTAGAACAAGCTCTCATTTATGTTAACTTCCCACTCGCTTTCATGAATGAGACCAAGGCAACATGTAAAGAACAAGCAAAACCATTGAATAACAATCAAGGAAGACACCGAGAAGTTTGAGGTACAAATGGGCCAAATGGCAAACCATCATTTAGTGCAAACTGCCTACTACAACTTTATAAAACCCGAGACGAGAGATCGAATGAATATGTCAAAGTGAAGATGCCGAAGTGGTAGAAGACTGAGACCAAGGGAAATCCACATATGGGCAGAAGTTTAGAAAGTCATCCAAATGCTTAACGTATGATACAAATAAGGAACAACTTTAATGAGAAGTAATCGTAAGAGAGCCCCATCAAGCAGCAATAGCTTCACGCTTCCTTACCCACAACGCCTCAAGAAGCAAACCAGATGGGCACCACACCATGGATGTGTTCAAAAACTACACATCAATATCCCATTTGTCGATGCCCTGCAGCGATGCCCAAGTATAAAATTCTATGAAAGACATCCCCCGTCCTTAAAAGAAGATTAGCCGATTTTTGAAAACGCTTAACTGCGAACTGAGGAATGCAATATACTGTAGAGCTCAAGCAGGTTTCAAGGACCCAGTAGCCACGGTCCCTTGCACCATTGAAATGCCATCTTTGAGAGAGCCCACGTGACTGGGGTGCCAAGATTAATTCATGCCCCATCTATTTTCAAGAGTTTAGACTGAGGTGAGGCTCGCCCACCACGCCATACTCGGGCCTTGGTGCACAGACTTAGCCATCCGAGAGGGATAATAGAAGATGTCTCCAGTAGTGTCACACCATCTTTTCCAAAGATATTTCACTCATGCTTCTTTGATATGGAGGAAGATGCAATGAAATACAAGATAACTGGCAGACTGCTTTCTAACCCCAGAGGGCAAATGATCGATGTACAGAGGGGAGAACTGGAAATTGAGAGTACAAGAAGACACAAGTTCAACGTGTTTGAAGCAAAGAGACACCCAAACAGAAGTGATACTTGCTTCATGGCTGAAATAGTAGAGGCTATAAAGTTCACCGGCGGTCTCACCGACCCTTGAGACTAGCCTGGGAATATGTCCGAGAAACCTGAAAGAGGTAAGAATATGTTAAATGATGGACTCTTTCTGACACCATAGAAGGAAATACTTCGAATCTCTAGGCGAAGGAGCTAAAACGCCTGTCCCATCGATTGAGCAACCACCTAAGATGGAACAAAACTCCTACTCAAAGCTCATTTGAAGCATGTGTATACTGGGGGGTAGAATCTACTCTACCCGTGATTATCTTTAAAGATCACCCGCACTAGAGAAGAGAAGTTATTGAGGGTCCTTCGAGATCGCAAACATGCTTTCAGATGGTTCTAGTCGATCTAAAAGGGATTCCGCTTCTTCATGTGCATAAATGCATTACTTAGCAGTGGACATAAACTTTCGGGTAGCGCAGAGAAGGTTAAATCCGACAATGAAAGAGGTAGTCCGGAAAGAGGTTTTAAAATGGCTAGATATCAAGTGATTTACCCCATTTCGTATACATGGTGTTTTCCGCCTGTGTAAAGGTTTAAAAGGGAGGAACAATCACATCGAACCGAAACAACATCTACGCTCTTTAACAAGCACAAAGGATTTGTATTGATTATCTAAAACTAACAAAGCCACTCGAAAGATCATTTCTCATTACCGTTTCTAGATCGATGCGATCGACAATAGCTGGGCTATGAATATTACTGGTTGGATGGATATTCCTAAGCAATCAATCGACATAGCCCTAAGATCGAGAAGACAACATTCATTTGTCCTTATGGTACATTCGGCATTCGGATGTCTCTTGACTCAATGCACCGCAATTTTCAGCGATGTATGATGGCCATATTCTCTATTACGGTAAGTGACAATTGAGATTCATGGACGACAAGAATGGAAATTCATTTGACAAACTGTTTAGAAAACTCGAGTTAAAATCGGCACGATGTGAAGAGACAAACTTAGTACTCAATCGGGGGAAAAGCGTCATTTTACGGTAATAAGAGGCTTGTCCTTGACATCGATTTCCGCAAGAGGATAGAGGTGGATGTATTAAGATCAAGCAACTGAGAAGTTGCCTCCACCTCACTCCGTAAAGGGATTCGTTTCTAGGCCACACTGATTCTATAAAGTACCATCAAGTATTTTCAGATTGCAAAACCGTTGTCTAACCTCCTAGTCCAAGGGATCCCATTTGAGTTTGATTCGCAATGTTTGCATGCATTCTCATTGTTGAAGGATAAGTTGGTTTAGCCCGGCTGTTGTGGCTCCCAAGCTGGTCCTTTCCATTTGAACTTGCAAAGACGCCGCTGACTTCGTGATCGTGTTGCCTGGGGCGTAAACGAGAGAAATCTTTTCAGTGAACTTGATCATGCTAGTAGAACTCAATGACGCCGCCTGAATTATGCCACCACAGAAACTGCCACTGGTCTGTCGACAAATTTGGGCCATATTTGATTGGCAACAAGGTCGGTGAACACCGATCACTCATTATTAAGTACTTACACTGGCAGATAAAAAGCCCACACCTATGGGTCCTTTTGTTGCAAGAATTCAAGAAATGAAAGACAAGTAAAAGGTAATCAAAACCCAAATGGCGCATCATCTTTCACGATCGAAGGGGCCGCAGATGATGTTCCAGCTGAATGACTAATTGCATCTATGAAACCTCTTAGCTACGAAGACAGAGGCCTGTCATTGCGGAATTACTTATACAAAGTAGTCCTCCTAATTTAATCATCAAATATAAAGAGTTTTTTGCACACTTGAAACACTACTACTGTAGGAGCCACCCTTTACGTATTAATCGGCCGACTGTGTGGATAAGGAGATGTGCCAAGATGAAATGCACAAGATTTCCGAACCATTGTCACACTCTACCGCAGGGTGAACACTTTGGGTGCCGTGAGAACGTTGTTCAAGGTACTCCAATCAGGTTTTTACTGACCTACCTTATTTAAAGATGCTCACCAATTGTTTCCACTCAGACAAATGTCAAGAATCTCAAGATCCTTAAAGGACGAGCCACCCATGCATCCCATTTTGGAAGTCGAATTGTTTGATTTATGGGGGATAGATTTCATGGGACCATTTCCTGCATCGTATAGCAACTTATACATTTTGTTGGCAGTAGACTATGTCTCAAAGTGGGTGGAAGCGATCCCTACACGCACCAATGATGCCAAGGTTGTGGCTCAGTTTCTGCGTAGCCACATATTCTCACGTTTTGGAACCCCTCGAGCATTGATCATAGATAATGGTACCCATTTCTGCAATAAGGTAATTGACAAGGTTTTGCAAAAGATTGGTACATCGTGACATCTCTTGCATACCACCCTCATGTCAAACGGACAACCAGAGGTATCAAATCGAGAAATCAAGTCCATTCTCTAAATATAATACACCCAGTATGATTTATCTAAAACATTGAAGATGCACTGGCGCAATTATCAACATTTAAAACCTTTCTGGTATGTCACCCTTCCGAATCGCTTATAAAGCTGTCATCTTCCAAAGAACGGAGCATCGTTTCATCGCCACCCGGACGCTAAACATGGATAGCACATCGTCGGTGAGAAGCGACGTTCAACTCGCTGAACTAGACGACCCGTAAACGGTTATGAAAACGCCCGCATTTATAAGGAAAAGACTAAAGCCTGGCACGACAAACACATTTCCAGAAAGGAGTTCACGGCAGGACAACAAGTTCTTTTGTTCAATTTTCGCCAAAGCCTTCCGAAATCAAGTCTCTATGGTCCGCCTTCGTTGACTCAAGGTCTTTTCACACTGCAGGCGTGGTTACACATCCCGAAAGGCACATTCACAATACCACCCAAAGATCATAGTCAGATTACGGCGCATTTTTAAGGTGGCTGCATCACCTCACGCTGTTGGCATCAAATGTAGTAAGTCATCATATAATCGTCCCGGTGCCACGATCAGATTCGTATCATCGAGCCAACGCACGTTAAACATAACGCTTCTTAGGAGGCAACCCAAGTGTTTTCTTAAATTTTCCTTTCTTTCGAGTACCACTTTTATTGTTTATTTGCAAAGATATTGGTTGTTGTTTTCTAAATAAACGTAGTTCTTTTGGTTATTTACTCGCCGTGACTTGCGAACGCAGTAATGGGAGGACCTGGCTCATACCGTGCGTCAAACTGTGAAGTCACATCTACTGAGAGCTTTCGGCGCTGGACCTCGCGCGTACAAATTTTTCGTAGTTTTCTTCGCAGAATGCGCCGCGACGTTGAGTCGCAACGTCGCGACGTTTTCTATTGTATCCTCTTTGTAACGTCGTGACGTGGTGTTTCAACGTCACGACGTTGATTTTCGCCCCTTCGTAACGCCTAACGGAGTCAACGCCGACATCATTTTGGGTTAGCTTCAATGCCGCGACGCGCGCGGGATTTCCAACGCCGCGCACGGGTTTTCACACCGAACGCCGCGACGTGAGTAATCAACGCCAGCGAATGCGGGATTTTAATGAGTTTCCGAACGCCGCTGACGCTGATACTTATTGGCGACGCTGTTAACCTAATTTCATAACGCCGCGGATCGCCGCCTCCAACGCCGCGACGCCGCTTAGTTCCACGCCCGTGAACGTCAGCGACGTTGCCTCGGGAATCGCCGCGACGCGTCTCAACGCCACGCCGCCCGCTGAGCCGAATGAAGTTCATTTGCTTCTTCAATCGTTACGAATTACCACCACCACCGCAACCCGTCACATCCGTCATTCGCTCCTCACGGAGGTTCCTATATTGCCCTCCGACCTTCTCTGTGCATCTCATCACACACTGGTTCCTGGTCACTATGGCATTCCCACCACACTATACTCGGTTCTAGCCCTAGTGTCGTCTTCTAGGGTTACCACTACGTTCACAGTTGGTCTAGGGATCTTTTAGGTTCAAGTTTAGGGTATTGTTAGGTTTATTTTAGGGTTTTGAGTCATAGTTAGGGTCTTTAGTACACTTACTAGTTTTGGTTTGTTTTGGTGCACACTAGGTGTTTGTTTTTTTGGTCTAAGTCAGTGGGTGCCCAATTTGGTGCCACTACCACGTGATTTCTAGGTCATTATGTCTGGTAAAATGAACGTAAATTGCCTACTGCTGAAAGTAGGTCCAAATAGACCCGAATTTCACCTACTTATGCCACGCGCAGCCTTTAGAATGCGAAAAGCGCTGACGGCTCTCGCACCATTTGCAAGAACCGACGCTTATAAAGGAAAGGGTTTCACCATCCTGATGACTTCTTCCTAAGACCATAGCGCTAAGGGATGGCGAGCTCAGGCCAACCACCCCATCCACCGCGATGAGTGTGGTGCAGAGTTCACGCCAATCTCAATCCACGGTTAAGAAAGTGCTGTGTCGGCATATTGGTCGGAATTTCAGTATGAGCTCATCAATAGTTTTTATAGTCTCGATCATGTCCCACTGAGCCAGTCGACCGGGCTTTACAAGCACCTTCGACTACCCGTGAGGTCATCCGGTTCTGACCAATGGCCTGCGGGCGTAGTGGAAATCAATGCAAGGTCGGCCATGCAGTTTCTCCATTCTGCTGCCAAGACGGTCTTCATAATGGCAGTTCGTGACACTTCATCACGCCGCCTTATTCCGACGACGAACGTGTGTGAAGCACTAAGCGCCTCGTTTCAACTACGCCATCATACAGATATACCCTTTGATGTTGGCAGGTTATAGAGGATGCCAGATCCTCATAACTGGGATGCACTAAGATGAATTTGGGGCACCCTTCTCTTATCTTCGGCTTGTGCAACAAGTTTTGCAGCCCCCGACGACAATGATAACCTGGCCCACCCTATCAAGACATGATTCATCAAGAGGAGCACACCTCGGTCCGCGACCTGAGGGGGCCTATGATTCCGCCATGAGCCCTGACGAGGATCGAGCCGCATGACCACTGTGCCCAGATAGCCCTCGGGGCGATCCCCCGGTGGAGACATTGGCCACCGTCTCCACCCACTCCACCACCATCCCAAAGAACCCCGGAGGCGCCCTCTAATCCTCACCTGATCTCGAGGGACCCGGCAGGCCACTTACTCCAGCTTCGACACGAGATTCTGGGATGAGACCTGTGAGCACCGAGTCCTCGTCATTACTTTGTGATACTGGAGGCTGCACAGCGCTGATGGGCAGATCATCTGGCCAATCTGCCACCATTCTTCAAAGAAGAAGAGGCTTTTTGCAGCCCTGCACGCACGCCTCTCGCCTTCCACTAGCCTCCACCACCACCACCGTAGTGATCCCCAGGGGAGTCCCCTTCACCTCTACTGCGGTACGCGGTGACACCGATATTTTGCTTCGGGTGGTGATCAGCTTTGCCTGATGAGTTATGTTTTGTTTTTAGTATCCGTGTAGTGTTTTTGTTTTGTTCAGCATAATAGGCCAGCGTTTCGTTAGTTTCGCTTACTTCTTTCCATTTAATCTGATGAGTCATGAAGAAGTTTGTTTGCATGTGTGTTAGGTCATTCTTATATGTAGTAATTATGGTATGTGTGCTTATGTTGTCGAGGATCACTTTTGAATCAACTCCACTATCACATATGATGATTGATGCATACATTGTCGATGCCTGCAATTAGGTTGAATAGGGTGGGAAAGGTTTAGTGAACCAACTCGGTAGTCATAAACTATTTCGATGATCCTATCACATCACACACCACGACCTTCTGCATGCATAGGTGTCGAGACCAACCACTTAAGTTCGACAACTGGGAGATTCTAAACCATTCAAGCGATGGACACCCAATCAAAAGAGGATTGCCATTGAGCCCCACCTAAAAAAAAATGAAAAAAAAAATAGAAAAAGTCAACAAGAAGAAAAAGTCAAAAAGAGTCATGTGAGTTAGAATAAGTGGATCATCCAATCGGAATCCCGGGTACAGTCCGAAGGGCCTTTCAAAGCCTAATGCCCTAAGCCAACTGGCTGGGAGTCATTGACTTCACTACCCGTTACATGGGACAGAAGATGGATTTTTCCACAACCTAGGGCCTTTGAGTTTAATGAGTGTTCTAAAGTAGTTTGAAGGGAACTTAATGCCTGGTGCCCTTAACCAGTCTGGTGGGGAGTCACCACGGATCCCCATGTATAAAGAATACACCCACAAAACTCCCGCACTAGGTCTCTTCCATTTCAGAAAATTGCAGTTTTAGGTATTTTGATATGATTCAAATGGGTGCGTCTTATCCTTTCGAAGTTAGCTTCTTCCAAATAGGTGAGCTGAGTTTAAGTTCAAAGGTTTTGTTTCAGTATACACCGGAGGTCATTCATTATACGCACATACCAATGGGAAAGGTTATTGAATACCATGGAATTTGAGGCGCTAGTCACGCACTCTATTTCAACCGAGTTTTCCAAAGTCAAACATTCGTATGCATCCTCGTGAACCTCGAAAGTAAACAAGAGTAGTAGAGTCACCAAACGGACTCTATTTTTCAGCGTGTGCAACACCGTCTTGTTAGTTTCAAAATATGTTAAAGCCTGTAGTTAGTTTAGAGTCGGCCATCAGGACAAGTGGCAAACAGTTTAGGGGTGTGATGAGTGCCTAAACATCATATTATACCACGCTTTTCATATTTCACGTATTTTATAGCAATTTACAGTTTTGTGGGCTAGACTTCGAATTGGTGTTTGGTTTGATGCGTGTACATTGAGCAAAAGGCAAAATGGTTGGAAGCACTTTTAAGCGCTGGGACAAAGGTGAAATTATTGTTACCGCCGCGATTGCTCCAACGCCGCGACGCCCCCACGCCGCGGACGCGCCCCAACGCCGGCGTCGGGTCAACAATGCGGTCAATAATCGGCTAACGCCGGAGCTCTGACCGCCGCTGATGCGTTTCAACGCCGCGACGCTGCAACGTCATGAGCCGCTCCTTCAACGTCATGTTACGCCATAACGCCGACGCGAAGAAGGCGGATCTCGCACCTCATCATTTAAAGTTAACGAATGGTTCGTAATCTGGCGACGGAGGCGCACGCAACGCGCACGGAATTCCCGTAGTCAGTGACACGTGATTTCGGGCGAAGTGTTCCGTGATTTTGTACCGCTTTCATTATTGAGCTACCAATCATGTTTTTTGGTGATTAAACATTTTATTTTCTCATTCGCATGTTCTAGATCTATATCTAGGTTATGTTGAACCTTTCACATATGTTGATGGTTAAGTTCGATTTCCTTTATTATTTATTCAGCGATTTATCACTCGAAACAAGATTCATCATATTCATGGTTTAATTATATACATGTCTCACAACATTTTATTAATTCACACTGGAGGAGCCGAGATTCCCGAGATGAGGTTATCCAGTGATTCAGAGCACTTCAAGATCAATGAGGTTCTGACTCATGCATTCTGGGGGGTTAGAACATTTGCCATCTTAATACCGGAATGAGATAGATATACTCAACTCTGGTCATAGATAGCTGATATACTTAGAGAGATATTCAAGGAAGACTGGCCTCCCGCTTACCGATAAATTGTAAATACATTGAATAATAATACTATCTTGAAGAATGAATCATTAAAATGACAGGGGGAGATATAACCCTAGTCTTCACACAAGAATCATTAGAATCAATAATTTAGTTTAATTTCACATACTGCTTCTTCCTAAAATCATCTATTCGTATATTATCTAAAAAGCGTAACCTTTGTAGTCAATAAGATCTCACCTCATGGATCAGATATCCTACTACATGAAAGCACACACATTTGGGCGTGACAAGCAATGCCAAGCATATAAAGCGACATTTTACACACTCGCTTTCGCCTGTCGATGCTTCGCTGCCTCATAGCCTTGAAGAGGAAGGTTGGTAGCTTGGTTTTGGGGTTGCTGCAAGTTGTCCTCATGTATTGAATGCTACAGGTACTGTATTTATGGCTCCCAGCTTTCCAAACTAGGGTTTAAAGCCATTTAATGTCATTACTTTGGTCAATACTTGTCATGCTTTAGGGTACAGTGCATATTTATTGGTAGATGCACTAATATTCTTTAGATGGCCTTTACGCAGCCACCAGCGAGGTGGTTATTAGGCTTTAAACCGATAGGGACTGTGAACGCACAATACCAAGTGTTGACTCAAATAGGAGAGGTTCTGTAAGTGAGGCCTTATAGTTAAACTAAGATACCTGCTATGGTTTACTATATGTCACTTGCCATAAAGACGAGGGAGTAAAACCAGGACACCGCATAACCCCCATGTTATCAAGCGACACCACAAACCTTTCAAGGTTACCATTTCACAACTAGCTCTGGGTTTCATCACACTTAGTCAATGAACATAACCCCACCAGAACAAAATCCAAAAACAACTAAAAGCTCACCATTTTCAACACTGATGCAATCATTCATAGGATGAAAACCCATCCCCGTGTTCGACCTAGATTCATGCAGCTGCAGAGTCGATTCACGGCAAAGAGGAGGAACATAGGAAACAAATTTTGTTGATTCCGCTCACCCTACCGTGGCACGAATCATGCATATCTTAGGATAGCATCCACCTACGCTGATCATCTCAAACATCTGACTCAACTAGAGGAGGAGGTGTTATTGAGGTCCAGAGATCATAAAAAACGCCTCTAGCGGGCCCTAGCCGATTTAAAAGAGATTCGCCTTCCATGTGCATGCACTGTGATTTGCTGGAAGACAATAAACCTTCAGTGGAAGCAGTACGCAGGAGGTTAATCCACTATGAAAGAGGTAGTCCGAAAGGAAGTATTAAAGGCTGACATCGGGGTAATTTATCTTATTTCAACAAGCAGCATGGGTAAGTCCACTTTCAAGTAGTACCTAAGAAGGAGGAACAATCACATAAAAATCGAAATAACATATTACCGCTTTCTCAGCAGCTTAAAGGGTGAGAATTTGTATTGATTATCTGAACCTCAACAAAGTCATACTCAAAAGATCATTTCATTGCCGCTCTCCCGGATCGATGTTGATCGACAGCCGGTCATGAATATTATTGCTGTGATTATCTCACAATCAATCATATATCTTAAGATCAAGAGAAGATTCACTTTTCACATGTCCTCACGACATTCGTGATCTCGATGCCCTTTAGGTCAAAAACTTAATGTGGACCCTTAACGATGTATGATGGCCATATTTCTCCGACGGTTGAGAAATATTAATCGAAATCTTCATGGATGATTTTTCTATATCGGTAATTCATTTGACAACCGCTTCCTCTGAGAATTTGAGATCAACCGTATTACAGACGCGAGACACCAATCTCAGAGTCAATCGAGAAGTGTCATCTATGGTACAAGAGGGTATTGTACCCATTACGGGATTTCGCAATTTAAGAGGAATAGAGGTAGACGAGCAAAGATTGAAGCAATCGAAAATGCCACTCCACCCCTCATCAGTGATAAAGTTTTTTAGCCACGCTGATTCTATAGTGGTTCATCAAAGACTTTCCTGATTGCAAAAAACTCGTTTGTCTAGTCTCCTGTCCAAGGGACCCCATTTGAGTTTAGTGCCTAGTGTTTGGCGCAGCATTTTCAGATAAAGACAATTGGTGATTCGGCTTCATCATGGTAAACATATTGGTCCTTTCCTGATTTGATCTTATGTGACGGAAGTGATTTCGGCGATTGGAGTGTTGAAAGAAGTGAACGAGAAAATTTTCCACTACCAGCGGTAATCCTGAGTCACGCTCGCCTGAATTATGCCACGCGTAGTAACCATTGGCTACGCCTTCGCTTTTGACAAATTCAGGCCTTATTCTGATTAAAAGGTCGAGTTCAAGAATTACTACCCCGCATTAAATACGATGACGTGCACGCTGAAAATCCGATTAATCCGTGGTTCTTTACGTAAGAATTCGACGTTGGATTAAAGACAAGAAAGGTAATTGAACTCGGCGGCATATCATCTTTCACGACATCGAAGGGGCTTAGCATTATGTTCAATTGAATGACATTTCCATTATAACCTTAGCTATTGAAGACAAGAGGGCGTACCCATCGCTTTCTTGCAACCACGTGAATTATTTAGTAGCTATAAAATCCTCCGAATTTAATTATCACCGTAAAAGAGGTTACACCAAACACTAGTATCGAGGAACCAATTCTTTTTACAAACACGCTCGATCAAGATCCGGAGATGTGTGCCCGAAGATGAAATGAATAGTATTTTGAACCATTGCCACACTCTATCATGTGGCGGACATTTTGTGGCTGCACAACAAAGCAGCCAAGGTGCTTCAATCCCATTTCACCGGTCACTCTTATTTAAGGATGCTCATCATTTTATCCACATGTGAATAAATAACGAATGGGGGCATTTCTAGAAAGGATGAACCAATCTATGCATCTTATTCTAGAAAGTTCAACAATTTGAATTATAGCTGGATTTCATGGGACCATTTCATTCGATAATAAACTAAAGACATTTTACTGCAAAGAGATTATGTTCATGGGTCAGCAATTCCAACCCACACTAATGATGCCAAGGTGGCTCAATTCTCTCCCAGAGCCACACATATTCTCGCACTGGAAACTCCTCAGCACGATCATTTTATAATCTGCATCTATTTCTAGACAAGATGATTGACAAGGTTCGCAAAGTATAAAATATCGATTTCCTCGAGATCATCATGTCAAATGGTTATAAAGGTGATAGGGTATATCAAATTGAGAAATTAAGTCCATTCTCTGAGAAAACAAATTTTTGACGCCCAAGAAGGACTGGTCAAAAGATTGAAGATGCACTTCGTAAATTAACAGCACAAAACACCCTTAGGTATGTCGCTTTTAGAATTATTATGGCGGCAGTTATCATCTCATGCTGAATTGGAGCATTGAGCTCATCGAAGTAACCTAAGAAAGGAATTATGGACGTGACACTAGTATGAGAAGCGACCGCCACAACACCAACCAGATGAATTCTGTGTGAACGGGTTATGTGAAAGTCTCATGCATTTATAAGGAAAGACAAAGCTCACGATAAACATGGTTACATACGAAGAATTTGCGCGGAAACGTGTCCTCTTATTTAATTCCTTTCAAAATCTTCGAAATCGGTTCGGGATGGTCAGACTTCGCTGACTCAAGAAATGGCACATGAGGTAGAGTCATACATCCCGGCAGCAGATCACAAGCAACATAATCGCAGTTGGTATTTGGGTGCACTTTTATGCGAAAGGTAATTCATACCATCAACTCAGATCGACGGCATAGTGCAAGCGGTCAGCAGCGTCTGCAGTTCCTGCCACGAGATTCGTGGTCGCCGAGTTAACGATATTAAACATAGCGCTTTCGCGAGGCAACCCAGCTTTTTCGGTAATTTTCCTTCTATGGTTCAATTTTTATTATCTGTTTGGTTATGTTGGTTCGATGTTTCTGTCCGTAACGAACCCTGCCATTCCGCCAGACCCGCCACTGTTACTGGGTGTGGGGGATCCGTCATGCAGAGCAATCGCAAAGTCCGTGGAGAGTCAAATTCTTGCACGAGGAGTTTTTCTTACTTTAACCATGGCTGAATAATTTACATTCGGGCCTTCTCTCGTAACGTCGCTGACGTTGGGCCTTCAACGCCGACGTTATGTCGCTGACGCCTCAACGCCACGACGCCACGACTTCAGAACGCCAGAATATTTGTATCTACACGCCAGACGCCACCTTTGCGTTGAAAACGACCCTCTACGTTCTACCTGTATCTTCCTTGCCCGGTCGACTGATACTCCCGAAGGCCATCTTGCCCGGCTAAACGGGCGCAGCAGTGGAAACTAAAACAACGAGGCCATGTCGCCCACTTCAAGGCCAAACATTGGCATTTATCCTCTGAACAGCATCACTTCATCACGCCGCGCTCCCATTTCTCGACGACCTAACGTGTGTGAAGGATCGCCAGCGCGTCTCGCTTCACCATGCCATCATTCGTGATATTTCTTTGATAGTTTGCAGGTTATAGAGGACGCCATCCTCCATAACCGAGACGCTAAGATGAATTTAGGGCACCCTTTCATCATTTATGGCTTATACAAACGAGCCGGGGTGCCCTTAGATGACAACGAGGCGTGGTTACACCCAATCAAGGCTTACCGCTTAAGTGACAAACCGTGTACCACGACTCAGGGGCTTACGATTCCGCCAGCATGAGCCCTGGACGAGACGAGCTTCATGACTATCAGGCTCCACTTTGACCGCCACGATCCTGGGGGATATCAGCCTCCTCTTCACCCACCTCCACCACCACTACAGCCGTGAGGCGGGGGCCCTCGAGTCCCGCAGACCACCCAGAGGACCCGATGCTTTCCTTACTGAGCGCGATGCGGCTTCCCGGGATGAGACCAAGAGCACCATTCCTCATGATGACAGATACGGAGGCCCTCCGCGCCGACCAGGCATGCTGGGCCAACCAGCCACTATTCCTCCAGCAAGAGGCCCCTCCAAGCCCAACTTTAGCCCAAATTTCTAAGACTCCACCAACCGCCACCGCCACCACCGCAAGGATCTGCTCAATCACCGTGAGTTCCTTCCACTCTGCTATTCTTTATCGCCAACGGGACACCCTGATATTTTTGTTTGGGGGTGTTACAGATCGAGTGATCAAGTTTTTATTAGATTAATATTGTTTTGTTTTGACTTTCTGATTCGTGCCACGGTAGGGTGATTCGGAATCAACAATATTTGTATCCTTAGTTCCTCCTACTTCCGTAGTCAAGCTACTACATAGCGCCTAGGGTCAACACTGGGATGGGTTTTCATCCTATGAATGATTTACTAGTGCTTTTCTGAAAATGGTATACTTTTTGTTTAGATTTCTCGATTCGTTAAAAATAAAGGGTTGTTGTTCACCTGACTGATCTGTAATGGCTTAAAGTGAAATGCAGTTGCAAATCTTGAAGGCGAGTCACTAGCCTTGATAACATGGGGTAACAAGTGTCCCTGGTCATTTCCGCATTATGGCAAGTGACATATAGTCAGCCAAACCCATCTTTGTTTAACTATAAACCTAACCCTAGAACCACTCCTATTCGAGTCAACACAAGCAGCTGTACCTCAAAGTCCCATTTAGTTTAAAACCCACTCAACCTCATCTGGGTTCAGAATGACATCTAAAGGATATCAATGCATCTAGCATTAAGCATGCACTGAACCCTAAAGCATGACAAGTATTGACCAAGGGAATGACATTAAATGGCATTAAACCCTAGATTAGAAAGTTGGGAACCATAAATGCAGTACCTGTAGCATTCAAAACATGAGGACCACCTGCAGCAACCCCAAAACCAAGCTAGCAACCCTCCTCTTCATACAGGAGGTTTAAGCTGCGAACCCTTGAGTTGTCATCCTCAAGGGGAGTGTTCGCATCCTAGAAATGAAAGAAAGAGGAGAGAAGAGAGCAAATGAAACCCTAAATGAAAGCCGTGAAATATTTGCAAGTAAAAGTTGCTTAGGTTACAAAATTATGGGGGTTTATATAGTCCACTTAAAGCTGAAAATACAAGAATGCCTAAAATAAGCCACAAAAGGGACAAAGTGGTAATATACCAAAACGTAGTCGTTTGGGATCAAATATACAAAATCTACAAGGGCGCACCTTCGCATGCTAGAGGATTTCGCCAGTTATAATGGTACTCTCGTTAGTTTAATAAACGCCAGTCAAGCTAAATTCTACGAGATAGAGAAATTGGAAAATTTCACTATCAATGCGAATTTCGCTTAGTTGTATTTAAAATTCGCCAGCCTAGCTTAAATTATCAGGAGATAGCGAAATTGGTTAATTCGCTAGATATCAGTAGAATTTCGCTTAGCTAATAAATTTCGTTAGATTGCGAATTTCCCAATTTCGCTAGATTGCAATACTTTATGGTTGCAAAATCTCGCAATCCTGCGCTGGGCCTTTGCAATCAGGCAAAATCAGATCGTCATTGCGGTTTCACTCGCATCTCACTGCATCTACTGCATTCTCCATCCTTCAAATTCCTTCATTTTTGATGGCTGAAAACACCATGATTCCTCAGCATTCGGCACATATCTTTACGTCAGACTTAAACTAAATGACCGAGGTACTCAAAGACCTGCAAAATCACCAAAAATAAGTCAATGCACTGAACGTTAAGGGACTCCGCACACATCAATCGGGCTTAATTGATATGATTAGTGCGCAAAGCACCCAAACCCATCTCTACAAAATCAAATGAAGACTTTTCGCACTAATCACACCCCCCAACCAACACGTTGCTAGTCCCTTAGCAATGCTAAAACAATAAGGATATGCATGCAGTGATTTTACAAAAAGTGTATACGGTTCAAAAAGTGTATGTACAAATTGGTATTACCCTTAAAATGAACAATTTATACCCCGTTAGAAAACCGTCATGAGAGAACAAAAACCATACAAGAATAAGCTTTAGGTTAACATTGGATCCAGGTGAACTAAACCTGAATTTCCACCAGAATCTAATGGTTCCTAATGTAACCAGTCTAAGCCAATAAATTGCAAAATTATTCCCTCCCCCCAACCTAGCTACTAGCATGGCCTTAAGTTGTTGAATAACCTAAATAGGATTAGCTACACTCTTCTTTCTTTATTTGATCATATCAGAGGTGCAATGCTTAAAACCTCGACTTCACCAAATTCGTAATCAATTCACCGATGACTCAACCCATTTATACTATAGAGGTAAGCCAAAAGGATCAATCGACCACAAACTCGCAAGCTCACCCCTGACTCGAATGACTTCGAGAATCAAGCACCTACAACACGCGAACTGCACTCTATTCACCCAGTAACGAACACTAAGTCGATGACTCCCAACCAATTAAGGTTTAGGGCATCTGGTTTAAAGGTTTTTTACCATATACCCCTCGCACTGTTTCAAGCCTACAAGCAAAGGCCAATGACTTTTTTTTTTTTTCTTTTCTTTTCTTTTGCTTTTTTTTTTTTTTTTTTTTTTTTAAACACTATATAATGTCATGGGTACACAACCTATCATGGCTGTCAATGTATCTAAGGTCAAGCCAAAGTGAAAGGAGGTATATAAATTCACAACCTATCGGTACAATCTGGTGTGCAGTGTGTGAATTAGCTCAAGGGGGAATGTTCAAGGTTGAATATGCTGAAACTTCAATTGAGCAAAAACTAACTCATGCATGGAATTGCTCTAACATTAAGGTAACATACAGGGTTTCAATTTTCCAATTAAAGGCAATTCAATTGTCCAATTAAAAGCAATTCAATTGTTCAATTGAAGGAAAAAGTGGATACAAGGAGGCCAAAAGTGAAAGAAAAAGTGCAAAAATCAGATATAATTCATGAAAGGCATTGATATAACCAAAATGGCTAGCATGCTTAATATAGCTTCGAACATACAAAGTATCACCGCTACTATCAAGCACAATCCAAACAAATTTTAGCAGCGCTGATGGTGTTTGTAAACTATACAAAAATATATTAAAGACACCCTAACTCTACTTTTCCTCCCACAAAGCATAGACATGTCATGTGATAGGAGTGCCAGACAGGAGTGTAACCACCTCAATCCTGGGCGGTGGTGGTCCTGAGTTTACGCTGCTACGCTGAGGCGTGAACGAAGAGGTCGCACGTGGTGGCTCGCCTTTGATGGGTAGGACATGCGGAGACCGAGAGGATCATGATCCCAGGATACGGTAATGAGACTCACTCAGAGTGGTCTCGACTTCTGAGTCGAATCTCCGGGTCCATACCGTAGAAGCCAACGAACAGACAAAGATCTACGACACCCGCTAGCTCCCTGCATCGACATGAACATACCCGTGAGGCTGTTGGGTATGACTGCTTCGTGAGGTTTCACTGTACGTGGCTCGCTGTGTGGAGGAGAAAGAAGGATAAACATCCGCACCGGACCTCTCCATCTCGACCTCGGGAGCATGAACATCTCTCTCGGGAGTCCTCCGCCTCGAGAATCCGAGACGCCTCCTGGTCCTGCTGCTGGAGGAGAAAAGATATCGGCATCACCATAGCTCTCTCCATCGACAGGACTTGAGGGCATCTAATCCTCCTCTCAATCTGAGGCTCCTCCGAGCTCAAGGCTCAGGACCCGGCTCGAGTCGCGACTCAACAAAGGTAGACTCTCTCGGCCGAGCCAGGCCCTTGCTAGTGGACCTTGTCTTCAAATTGAGCAGAGGTCATCACTAACTCGAGGGATCGAAACTGTGGATCCCCCGAGATCTTATGCAGCCCCAGATGGCTCCCACCGTACGAGCGCTGGCGGGAAGAGGTCATCCCGGAAGCGTATGGCCGCGAGAAGCATCCGAGGCGGAGCTGCCTCGAATAGCATGTGTCCCATGTAGTGTCTCTCGCGAATGCGTACTCATCTCCCCTCGGGCCCGCCTGAGCACCCAGGACCCCGGTGAATTAGCCCCGCACCGCCACTGTGCCCAATACTCGGAGATGGTCCGCCTTCTAAGAACTCCAGAGATCATCGAGCAGGAACCGGAGCTCTAGGAACAGGCGCCTAGAGGTCATAGAACGATAGAACCGAAGAAACCACTCGGGGTAGTAGAATCGCTCTGGGCCATGAACTGCAGAAGTGAGTAGTGTTCGATCAAGGCATGAGTCCCGACCTAGGGTCAGCCAATGGTCGAACGTCGTAATACCGACTTCATGAAAATCCCTAGAGTGGGAGCCTACATTCCCCGATAGGTGCCCACTAATAAGTAAGCCTCCGATCCTCAAGGCCGGGATAACGGGGCGACGAAGCTCTCCCTAGTACCGCTGACCAGGATGCGTCAGCCTCGGATGAAAATGACTCCCCGCCCCGGCACGCTCGCCGGAGGGCCGCCCTCCCCGGGATCTCCCCTTCCTGCGGCATCGCGCTGGGCCCGGTCCTGTCCGGCCCGTATTTCCCCGCCAACTCTAAGGTTCTCGTGTGGACCGCTCGTGGACTCGCCGACCGAGCAGAACCGGGATGGTATCGGCCGAACTGGGTCGCTCCTCCCGCCGGGAGGCCGAACCTCAGCCCGGCGCTCAGGTGCGGACCCACCCCGTAATGAACCATGACCAACTGTAAAGGACACAGGCGCGGTGGCAAAGGTACGGTGACGTCGATCTAGGGCTCAACCGACCAAGGTGGACCAAGGCACAAGACTCGGCCATAATAGCCGTAGGGCCACCGTCGAACCGCAGCTCACTACCGATGACTGAGGAACATAGTCGTGGGGGCTACGCCGACCAGTGTGCGGGCCACGCGCACAACAACGAGGAGCCAGCATGGGTTGGTCAGGCACGGCCCGGCCAAGCAAGAAGGCAGACGCGGCGGCAAGCACGGTGGCGGCGCAGCCGCCCGGGCTGGGCCTGAACAGAGGCGATGGTGGTCGGTGCCAAAGAGTCAAGAAGACGCCGCCCAATGCCTGAGATACTGGTTCCGAGGGGCACGATCAGTGTGGCCTCGTGGCTCCGTGGCTCAGCCGGGAGGGAATAGAAATGAAGTCATTTGGCACTCCCCCTTGGTTTAAATAGAACTTTGAAGGGGATTTGATATCGTCAAGGTTGATTTCGCTATTAATAATTCAACCTCAAAACTGTACCCAGAATAAAAATATTTAATTAGACATATAAAACAACACTAAAGAGAACAAAATAAATAAGCCTAATAACAAAAAGAAAACAGGTAACACTTTAAACTTATGCTACTTAAAAAGGAAATGCTAAATCTGGGAAACTTACTAAAAATAGAGCGCCAAAATGAAAATTTTATCATCAAAATAAAAATTGGGTGGATTTTGTTGAGTTTGCAAATTAGTTTTAGTGGAAACCAAATTAGCTCAAAGTCACTGAATTACTCATGGAGGGTCAAGGAGGAGGAGCTCCTCAACCCCGCAAAGGGTTCGTGCGCCACTTTGATACGATTCTCATTGTTGAATTGCTTTCACCGAGCTGAATTTAATGACTCAAATTCTCCGCAGTTGGCTAACGATGGCAACACCCAAACACCGTCACTCTCGCTAGCTATTCCCTGATATTCCCGACATTCGCTTCCCGAACTCCTCGATCAACCGAGCGCACTTCATTGTTTCTTTCCACTTCACCTTCCAATGATTTGTGCTTGTGATCAAACAGTACATTCCAGCCCAATGTCATGTTGCCAAATGTGAGCCGCATAGACTCCATTTCGAAATTGATGATTGCATCGGGCAAAGGGCCGAAATGATCTTCCCAGATAACTGCACATGATCGGGCCCATTTTGCTATTGGCTCTATCGCACTACAAAAGTCTACCGGTAGTAGAATTTGTCACCTTACCAACACATCTCAACTATTCCCTTAGGAATCTTCACCGATCGATCAGCCAATGATAGAGTGATGTTGGTAGGTTTAAGCTCTCCCAAACCTAACTCGCTATACACCGAGTACGGTAAGAGTTTGAGAACTCGGGCTCCCAACCAGCAAAGAGCTGGTCAGTGCAAGTCCCACCAATGTTAATCAATTGTGAGGGACCTCAGATCCTTGTATTGATCAAAAACATCTGGCTAAGGTGGCACCACTGCTGGGTTTAAAATGTTTTTTCTACCGTGCTCCTAACCTCTTCTGATTCAGACAAAGATCTTTCAAAACTTCACAAAGTGGACTTGTTTGATGTTGTCCAATAGATACATGTCGGACCACCCACCATAACTTTGACGCCCGCTTCGATACCTTCTTCTCGCTTCTAAGTGTCTGGGAAATGAGGTGGCATGTAGTGCTTCATTGACTCCTTCAGAAAATGTGTTCGCCCACTCTTCTTCAAGCCTCCTCACTGTGCTCGGGGCAATGGGCCGATCAACTCCTTTTCCACTTCTCAAGGTGATTATAGCCTTCACCTCATCCATCTCCCGAATCATTGGATGAACCTACCTACGGACTTCTTCTGATTTCGTGAATGTTCGGGAAGGAACCTTCCTCTTCCCGTACCTCCAGCACTGCTGATCTGTGGATCGAAAGTACTGCAGGCTGTCAATTTTCGATTATGATTGCTCTCAAGCCCATCTATTCTCTTGTTCAATGTGTTTCTACGTTGTCAACTTTATGCTAGTTATACATTGATCCCTTTTACCTCCAATAAAATTACCTACCACCTTGCTCAAATTTAATATGGCTTCTGCTCTACAGGAGAGTATGGCGGTGGTGGCTGGTTGAGATGAGGAACCAAACTGTGGTTTGGCACTGGGGCACATAGGCAGGGGGATTGGGTTTCAGGAGAGGCCAGGTGATTCTCCACCTGGAATTGCAGGGTATTACCATATGGGTATCGGGGTTGTGGAGGCTTATATCGACCTACGATTTGCATATTCGACATCAAACTTTCACCGAAGGGGCCATAGGATAATGCCTTCGGTGGGCAAGGATTGAAATTGGTGCATGGATTGCCTCAGGCAGATTTTTCAACACGTCGCACTTCATGGAGTCGCTTGCCTCTAGCCTCCTCCACCTTCCTAGCTAAGGTTGAAATTCTAGCCATTTCCATTTCCGAAAGCATAAATCCTCCCCTTAAGGTCACCGAGGGCCCCATTTCGCTCTGCCTGCCTATCCCAACCCTTGGAAGTTTCCAGCCACATAATTCAAAAATCCATGGCTCACTGTGATGCTTGCTCGTAAAATCTCCTCCACACATAGTTTCCAAAATGCCTACGGCAGAGACATACTACCATAGAAGTGGTTTGCCATGCTATCCATGCATGTCAAAGCCACATGCTGACAAGAACTAATGGTTCCACGAATCTCTCAAGATTGGTAGAATCTCTCATTGTCAAGAGCAGCAAATGTGTAGATTTGTCTCTTCAAATTATTGGTCTTGTGGGCACTGAAGAATTTCTTCAAAAATTCGGCCTGCAGATCAACCCAACTTCGGATGGTTCTGGGTCTCAGTGAATTAAGCCAAAAATTGGCCTTGTCTTTGAGGGTTAATGGAAATGCCTTCAACTTAAGCAAATCCATGTCAATTGTACCTTCCTTAAAGGTTATGCATACTTCCTCAAAATCCCTTATATGAGTGTATGGGTTCTCATTTTCCATACCATGAAACGCGGGAGTAAGACTAAACAGGTCTCACCGCCACATCCTCAAGCAGTAGAGGTATGACGAAGGAGCACTAACTCTGGGGAGGGTGTATGGATCCTCATCGACCAGACGGCCGCCGATTCACCGCACCCTCAACACTCCGGGCCGTTTCGTAGAGGATACATTTTATCACTGTGTACACTGACTTCACAACTTTGTTCAATCAAGTGTAATCGATTGCGGCATTTCACTAAGTGTCTCGCCCTGGTGCATAAATACCTGTTACACAAAACTTAAACAAAACAAAGAACACAAGCAAACTTGCAAAAAGGGTTAGTGTTAGCTAAATCAAAAACTGACTGTAAGAAACAAAAATAGTGCAGTAACTGCCTAGTGGTGAAAAACCTACAGTTATTGCAAATGCAATTCAAAAAGGGTCTAAAAGGTCACCCACACTTGTAATGCTGATTACAAGTACACATCGACTCATCATACGTAGTTTGGCACCATCCTAACGCGCCATTTGATTCGCGCTACCTGGGTGAGGGTGATTAGGAATCAACAATATTTGTATCCTTAGTTCCTCCTAACGCCGTATCAAGCTACCGCAAAGATAGCCGTCAGTATCGAACAATACCTGAACGGGTTTTCATCCAGGCGAATGACGGTAATCGTTGCTCTGAAAAATGGTGAGGCTTTTGTTTCTTGGATTTCGGATTTGGTTAAAAAATAAAGGGAAGTTGTTGGTTCACTGACTGACTGTAATGGCTTAAAGTGAAATGTGAAATGGTAACCTTGAAGGTTCTCAACCTCATTTCAGTGGCTCGTAAATGACATCTAAAGGATATCAGTGCATCTAGCATTAAGCATGCACTGAACCCTAAAGCATGACAAGTATTGACCAAGGGAATGACATTAAATGGCATTAAACCCTAGATTAGAAAGTTGGGAACCATAAATGCAAAAGACCTATATGATTCAAAAACATGATGACCACCGTGAAGAACCCCAAAACCAAGCTAGCAACCTCCTCTTCAAGGCTATGAGGCTTAGCCAAGCATCCCTTGAGTTGTCATCCTCAAGGGAAGTGTTTGGCAGCCTAGAAAATGAAAGAAAGAGGAGAGAGAAGAGAGCAAATGCAAACCCTAAATGAAAGCCAAGGAAATATTTACATATGAAAAGTCAAGCAGGTTACAAAATTATCGGGGTTTATATAGTCCACTCAAAGTGTGAAAATACAAGAATGCCTAAAATATTGGCTTGCAAAAGGGACAAGTGGTAATATACCAAAAACGTAGTCGCTTGGGGATCAAATATACAAAAATCCACAGGCGCACTTCATTATGCAAGATTTCTAGGGCTAGCGAATTCTCAAAGTAATTTCAGCGAAATTTATTAAAGATAAATGAAATTGGAAAATTTAAGCGCTATCAAATCATTAGTAGCTAAGCGAAGTATTGTGAGATAAGCGAGAAATTAGTTAATTAGCTAGGAACGAAATAAATTTAAGCTAGCCTAGCGAAATTTCATTAATAAGGATTGAAATTTCCCAATTCGCTAAGTTTGCGAAATTTCCCAATTCGCTAGGATTGCGAAATTTCGCTAACTAAGCGAGGAAATTCTACAAAGATCTTGAAATTGGAAAATTTGGCTATCCAGATGGGCTAAGCTGGCTAAGCGAAATGATGGTCATGAGAATTGGTTAATTTAGCTAGGCACAGTAAATTTCGCTAACTAGCGAAATTTCCCAATTTAAGCTAGGATTCTGAAATTTTAGGCTATGGTTGCGGTACCATAATTTTAGCTGCGCAATCATAAGCGAAAAAATCTGAGATACTTTGTTTTGCTCACTTTGCATCTCAACGCATCTCTTGCAATTCTCCGTCAGCCAATCACTTCATATTCCTCTTCATTTTTATGGCTGAAAACACCATGATTCCTCGACATTCGGCACATATCTTCACGTCATGGCTTTCAACTAAATGACCGAGGTACTCAGACCTGCAAAATCACACAACAAACTTCGAGCTGGCATCAGTGGAACTAAGTGGACCTGCACACATCAATTGGCTTAATTGATATGATTAGTGAGCAAAAAGCACCCAAAACCTATCTTGAATAGGGTTCAAAATAGCACTTTTCGGGCACTAATCACTTTCATATTTGTGCTGTAGTTTAGTTTCATTAAAGCATGTTCGTTTGTGTTTCTGTTTAGTTTCATTTACGCTTTTTCATTTTAGTTTGTCGAGTCATGGGTTTAGTTTCTGTTTGTGTTTTTGGTAGGTTATATCTAGTGGTATCATGTGTGCAGGTAGTTTGTGTGTGAGTCGAAGATCACTTTTTGGCCGAATCCACTACTATCATAGAAAACAGTATATCTCTAGACAGGATTCATAGGGTGTTTATTTCGTGGAGTGGGTTGAATAGGTGGAGGCATAGTGAATCACCTGGGATGATGATAAGCTTGTTTCTCGATGAGCCTAATACACTCACACCTGGGGATGACCTCTAGGATATGCCGAATCTTAGAATTAGGCCACTATGGTTCAACAAACCCTGAGAGTCTCTAAACACCAAAGAGATGGACACCGTTAATAAAAGAGGATTGCCTTCGAGCCCCAAAAAAAAATAAAAAAATAAAAAAATAAAAGAAGAAGAAGAAAGAAAGTATTTAGGCATAGAATAAGTGATATCTTCCAATCGGAATCCCGGGCACAGTCTGAGGGGCCTTTCAAAGCCCAATGCCTTGAGCCAACTGGCCAGAAGTCATTGACTTCACTACCCGTTACAGGGGACATAAGATGGAAGTTTCCAGCAGGGCTAGGTTTAGTTGGTGTTCGGGAGGTGATTTTTAGAGGCGAATGCAGAGTGCCCATAACCGGCGGTGGGGAGTCACCCGACTAATCCCACTTCCCATGAACACTTAGCATAAACTTACGGGCACTAGTTTTCTTCTCTGGTATGGTAGGTGGGTTCGAAATGCAAGCGGTGTGTTCCTATCCTTCGTAGTTAGATCTTCCCAATTAGGTGAGTTGAACTCAAGTTTGGGGGCGTCGGAACCTAGGTATACACTAGAGGTCATTTATTCAATGCACATAGGGTCCTTGGGAAAGGTTATTGAATACCTCAGAGGCTGAGGCACTAGTCACCTTCACCGAGTTCAACTTAGTTCTTTCGAAAGTCGAACACCCTTGCGAATCCTGTGAACTTCGAACAAAACGGCAACGGTGAGTCGGTCGATTTGATCCTCACTTATCGACATGTGCATGTCGGTATCTTAGTGTTAGACTATAGTATGTAGGGTGTGAGTCCAGTTTAAGAGTCCGTTCTTAGCAGGGACAAGCAGAAGCTAGATTTGGGGGTGTGATGAGTGCCTAAAAACACTCAGGATTATACGCGTGCGTCTTACGTTTTTAGCGTTATTTTACATTTAAATACTTATTTTTATAGCTTGATATCTGATTAGTGCAATTGGTGTGAATGCAGGTGCAATTAGTGTGAAAAGGGCAGTTTTTGGAAGCATTCTGAAGTAGAGGATGAAAGTGCATAAAGATGGCTGGAACGTCGTGATGTTCCAACATCAGCGGCCGTCCCCTCGTCGTGGCAGCTAACGTCGCGGCGTTAAGATTGACGTAATATAAAATTCGACAAGCGACGGCGATGTGACGTTGAGCGATCGCGACGTCGAGGAGCGGATACGCCTCTCCATCATTAAAAGCAAAGGGGACGGAAATTCGAGGCATGTCGAAGGGATCGTGAACTAAGGCACGGAAATCGGCTGCGGTGACGCGTTGAGCTTGAAGAAGAGCGTGATTTGTATTTTTTCTTCTTTTGGGCCGATGAAATGCGATGTTTTACATATTACATATTGGTGTTTTCTTATTCAGTATGTTCTAGATTTATACCTAGGGTGGTGTTGAACCCTGTCACTTTCGCATGGATTAAAGATTAGTATTTTTATACTATTCAATTGTTTATAATTCATTATCATATGCTTTATATCTGTGAATCATTTACACGATGATGTTTGGCCAACATTAGCATGACTATACTGGAGATCCGAGATTCGAGAGATGAGGATGCCCGAGGGGATCTTGAATAAGCGACCTTGGTTGATTCGGTAAATAGAGATATTCTGATCCCGAGGGTGGTAACGAAGGTTAGAACATTTAAGCATTTTGGAGTATCGAGTTGGGGTAGAGATACACTCAACACTACTAGCGAGATAGGAGGATACACCTCGAGAGAGGGTATTTCATAAGCAAGATCACCTAGCCATTAATAAGTTATAAATAAACTGAATAATATCATATTTAGGACATAATCCATCGAAGTGGCAGGGGAAGACATAGCCCTAGTCTCCATTATACAACAATTCATAAGATCGATTAATTTAGTAAAAATTCAGATACTAGTATTCCTTCACACAAACTTATATCCAGATAATATTCAAAAGCCAATCTCTGTATTCAACAACACTTATCCCCGTGGATCGATATAGTACCATAGGTGCGCTATATTAAACGACAGCGTGCACTTGCGCACATAGGCATATATATATATATATATATATATATATATATATATATACTATATATATATATATATATATATATACAAACCACGCTTTATTTATCAATACCCAGTCGACTACACAAGAAGCTCACCTTTAAGCCCATATTCGGGAGCCTTAGAGCTACATTTGCTGCTGGTCCATTCTATACATTTGTAGCTCTAGATTGTATGGGTATTTACCAATTGGAATCACTCAATTTAGATGATTATAACTTAACTTATAGTCAAAACAAAAACAGGTTTTGAAAAATTTTTGACAACAACTCCTTTGAAAACCCAACATTTTTCCTTTTTACAAACGTTCCTCAAAACCAATCTAAACCAATACCAACCAACAATACACTTTAAAGCTTCATTCCAACACAACCACAAAAACTGATTTACAACCAATCAAAATCACACCTTTACATAGGTTAGGTTTTTCCCAAATCAAACGAAGAAAAGAAAGAGTTCTAGGGTTTGTGTGTTCTTTACCTTATATCTCTTGAAACTTCTTACCCTAGCTTCCTCCTTGAACTTTTTCTTGTAAGATCTTTTTTAAAAGAGCAAGTTCCACACCAATCTAGTCTTCACTCAAAATACAACTTCTTTCTGATCTCCCGAATACGTTTTTTGCACAAATGGTCATTCAATAGACCCGAATGTGATGTGATCATAACATCATAAGGCCATGTTTGGTACGTAAAACCCATTTTGAGTTAAGTTTTCCAATTTCAATATAACCCATATACTTTCTCTATTTTCACTTCAATTCTCACTATTCACACTTAGACATATTTTCTTTATCATAAATGACCCTTAGGTCCTCATTTGATACATTTTTTCCCATTTTGCCCTTAACACTTAGGTAAATTCCGAGTTCATTCATTGAATTATAATCAATCATTTATCATTTAACGTTTAACATATGAACATTTAACAATACCAAGAAAATCCCCCAATTTGTTCAATTTATACCCTAAACACATAATAAAAATATTATAAAAATACTAGGGTATTTTTGAGGCGTTACAATGTTTACTAGAAAGACTTTTCTATAACCTGTTTAACACCTAAGAAAGACATGCACTGAATCCACTTCTTTAGTTAAAACTCTTTTTGGTTAGAATATTGATCTTTAAACATATACTTCAATTCCCGACATCGGTGCCAAAAACTTGTAAGGACCATAATTCTTAACACGGCTACTAGAGACTAAAATCAATCCCCGACAGTAATGCCAAAAACTTGTTTAGACTGAATATGTGAAAATTGTCTTCTGTTGTTTATGTATAATACTTTGTTTAAAATACATTATGGTCTAAATCACTCTGAGAGTGCATAGGTGATTACCGTGCCCGCGATGAGGTGACTAAAATCAACAAAATTTATATACACACAGTTCACACTCTTTGCGTAGTCATTTCTTGCGGTGATATAGTGGTCTAGGGTCGAACACGGGGATGGGTTTTCATCCTAAAAATGGTTTGCATCAGTGCATGAAGGTAAGGCTTTCTAGTTGGACTCTTTGGAATTGTGTTTCAAAAACAGTGGGAATGGTTTAGAAACTGAGAAGTGTCAGGGCTGGAGCGGGGACAGGAAGGGATTCATTTTGGGAGACAGATTTGTCAACTTCAGATCGAGACGGCTCAAGTGTCTCGGGTTTATCCTCGCGTTATGACATGCAACCGCCAGTTCATGGCATAGCAGGATCTATATTAACATGAGCCTCACCCGTGACAAACTCTATTTGGTCGTACGGGTAGCATGCAGGTTATGGCCTTTTGAAACCCAACATTAGAATTATCATTTCCCCAGAGCTCGTAAAGACCAATCTAAAGAACAACGATTAAAATCTCTCACACGTGCTTGTATCCTAAAGCATGGAGAGTATTGGCCAAAATAATGGCAATAAATTTTATTTACAACCTAATTTGAGAAGAACCACAACATGTAAATATTGGCATCTCGAGGCTCGTCAAAGACCATCCCAAGAATCCACCCGGTACTTCTCTCCTTGAATATGTATGACCTAAAGCATGGAGTAGTATTGGCCAAATCAATAACATTCAATGTTATGCAACCATGTTTGAGAATATAAGGGACCGCCGAAGCACACTACACAGCGGCTTTTGGTACAAGAGGACAACATGCATATGCCCACCACCAAGCCAACTCTTCCTCTTTCAAGAAAGGAAACCTGTAAGCATCTCTTGAGTTGTCATCCTCGAGAGGGGTGTTTGGCATTAGAAAATAATAGAGAGAGAAAAGAAGAAAGCAGCTTAAAATAAAAGTGCAAGATTTATTTACAAAATGAAAACTTACAAAAATCTTCTCTCCCAATTGTTCAAAAATTGTTACTCAAATTACAAAACAAGAGGGGGCTTATATGAGCCTCACCGAGGTATTAGAAAATACCAAAAAACCTATAAAATTGGCTAAGATTATAGGACAATTAAGTAATACACCAAGTTTGGAGGCGGTTTGGCGTAATTACAAAGCATGACTGAGCAAAAATTTCGCTAACTAGCTTAAATTACGTGTCTAGCGAACATGAAATTTCACGCAGGATGGCCACTCGCTTAGCTAGCGAAATTTCGCTAAGCTAGCGAAATTTTTGTGAGTAGCGAAATCAGTTATTTTCGCTAAGAGTGGTGCCTAGCGAAAATGGATGGCCCAGCAAATTCCGTGTTTTGCTAAGGTCGCTGGAATTTTTCATGATATAAGCTGCGTAAATTTTCGCAATCTTAGCGAAAAATTTTCGCAGTTTAGCTAAAATTCTGCATTGTTGATCCTTCACCGCTTTTCATCCCGCCTTCAATCGGCATCAATTTTCTTTCACTTTGCCTTTGTTTTCTCATTGATTCTCGGGTCGGGTCGATGTATCGAGACTTGAATTCCAACTTCATGATTCATCCTTTTGTATTGACAATTCCAAGAGTGGCACCAGAAACAAACCAAAAATACCCTCTAAACGGCATAAGTGCTACTAAGAAGACTAGAACACTTCAATTGGTATAAATGACATGATTAATGCGCCAAAAGCACTCAAAACCTATCTAATATAGGGTTCAAAATTGCACTTTTTGGGCATTAATCAATAGGTCATACAAGTAATAAAGTGGATTATAAGTCTAGATATCATTCCCATAAGGATTGATGCAAAAATGTAAAGATCAACTACCCCTACTACTCGAGATAATCACTATTTGAACCTCTAACTAGAAGTTTGAACTATCTAAAATAAGTTGAATGAAAGAATTTTTGTTAAAATAAATCTAGTCTAGTAGAATCAGAGGTTTCACTAAGTAGAAATAACATTGGGAATGGACCAGTATTCCAACTATCAAGTTGCATAGTCTCTAAACACAGATCGTTGGAGTGATACTTAATCCCGACCTGGCTCCAAGAAGAAAATAAGATAAATTGAATACCTCCTAACATTGCACATTTCACTATTTAGCATACCATATTCCTAAACCAGGTCAATGGGTCTAAATAGCTATTTTTAGGATTTAATCCTCTTTAAGATTTAGCTGTTTTTCCTAAACCAGTACTTCACAGCCATTTCTTAGGATTGAAAACTACTTGGCCCCATAGACAAGGTAACACAAGCCTTCTTCAATGCAATTGGTACCTCAGCCATCAATTCAAATAAAATATTCTTTTCCTTTATTAGAATCTTAGCTAACACAGGATCAAGATGATTCTACCATATTGAGATGAAACCTCATAGGATTAAACTGATATATCATCAAATGGTCCTTATTCCTCAGGAACACACTTCTGTTGTCACCGAGAAGGGAACCTTGAAGTTAGAGGTTAGAACATCACTTGTGATGAACCACAGTAATATTTAGAGTACGTTAGTTCCCAAGATATCAATGCAATTTACCCCCAAGTCACTGCTCTTTGCTCTCAAGTAGTTCATCTATGTGTCACTCATAGGGATCCTGGAAATCAGAACACAAACACAACTCTTTCTGGGTATAGAACACCGATATATAGAACAACTCACTACAAGAGCAATACCAATTAGATCAATCCAATACTCAAATCCATAACATTCATTTAAAATATTGCAAAATGATAACCAAACACCCATTCCTTCCCATAGGGAGCTTAGCCTTCCATATCTAAATCACAAGTGACAATGATTAGTTGATCAAACAAATTCATTGAAACTATAATCAAAATTGAATAAAAATGAATTCCATAAAAATTTCTAGATTTCACTCAAGTTCAGAAATAAATGAAACTTTATTTACAATCGATCCAGCTCAAAATTTCAATTCAATTCTATTACTCTAACTCTAAAAAATTTCAAGAAAAGAAAACAAAAGAAAACAAAAAAAAAAGGAAAATATATACAAAAGAAACTTCAACTCATCCCCAAAAGCTCAAAGTTGGCCGAAGAATGTGCACTCTACCCTAGGCGCTTTAATTTATAGGCTCTAATCATTGGGCCTTAAAAACGAGGCAGAAAACACGGACTTTGAAAAGCCCAAAATTTATGCCCTAGTCGCGCTCAATGTCGTGGCTGATGTCTTGACATTGCTGCTATGATGTCGTGGCTGAAATTTTGGTCTTGCAACTTTGAGTTACGATATCACGAGTCTGAATTTTGGTGTATCTGCACAATATCGCGACTCTAGATTTTGGTGTCACGACATTGCAATTAGTGCCTTCCGTGTTGCAACCTTGTGCTTATGTTGCGACATTGCATGTGATGTCGTGACATTGAATTCTAATGTCGTGACTCTAAAGTTAATGTCATGACATTGAAGTTGATGTCGCGACATTGAAATTATGTTCTAATGCCTTTAGCTAATGTCGCAACTCTAGTTACCTGATGTCGCGACATTCCTCCGCTTATGTTGCAACTTGACTGCTTTTGTTGATGTCGAAACATTGCTCAACTGATGTCGTGACTCTGAACTTGGTATTCTACTTCTTTCATCCGATGTCGCTACATTCTTCAGCCAATGTCTCGACATTGCATTTTTTTTCTCACCTTTTCTGCTTTTCTGCTGATTTTTGCTTCTTTTCTTTAAATTCCTGTAAAACACAAATCTAGGTGAAGACTCTATAATTTTGCATTGAATTGAACTTTTAAGCCTCAAATATACATAAAAAAAATGGCTTTAAGAATAGATGATTCTTAGACTCGTCAATAACAAACCTCTATTTATAGGGTGTTGCTCCAAATATTTTGTCAATCCATGAGCTTGCAATTAATTCATTTTGAAAAAGTAGTGTAGTGAATACAAAAGGATGACCCCAAACTCTTAGAAAAAATTAATGTGAAAATGTCGTAGGTTGGTGTATTAGCTAATGACTAAGGAACAAGATTTCAGATAACAAAAAATATTCAAACCCTATGAGAAATGCAAGCTTGTACACCCCTTCCAGAGTTAGTATATTTGTCTTGTATAGTTAGTGTAATCACATTGTATATTGTAACAAAACCCTATAAGAAAAAAAATACAACATCATTAATATTTTCCTTTCAATTGTGGAAGTTTATGACATAAACATATACTAGGTTATTCATAATGTGTGAGCTAAGTATGACATCAACCGATGCGTATAAATAATGTCTTAGGTTGATGTATTAACATATGACCTAGGAAAGAGATTTTGGATTAAAAAATATTCAAATCCTATTATAAATGCAAGCTTATAAAACTTTCAAAAGACACATGACTAATCTCTATCCTTCTTTATGAGTATCATATATAATACTATTATTTTCTTAAAATAAATTATGATGTTGAAACAATCTAACTATCTCACCATCACCTGTCCCGACTTTTTTTTTCGTGTGAGCGTAATTAGTTAGTTCCTACAATCACCCTGTGATAGTTACTAGGATGCTATAATTTGTATTCTCTATTATGTCAAAGGAATACCAAGCCAAGGGGTGTTGTATGAGAATAGAGGTCTTACCTAGATTGTTGGCTACAGTGATGCAGTAGCCAAATAAACGCTCCACTTTAAGGTATTGTGTATTTATTGGAGGTAAGTTAATATCTTTGAAGAGTAAGAAATAGGATGTAGTAGTCAGATCCAGTGTTGAACCTGAGTATCGAGCTATGGTCTTGGCAACGTGTTAACTCATATGGTTGAGACATCTCCTCTAAAAGTTAAGATTTGGAAAGGACGAACATATGAAGATTATATGTGATAATCAAGCAGCTTTACATATTGCATCTAACCTAATCTTCCATGAGTGGACTAAGCACATCGAAGTGGATTACCACTTTATTAGAGTGAATATTTCATCGGGATACATGACTCCTAGCTTGTCAATTCAAATAACCAACTAGCAAATATTTTCACTAAATCTCTCAAAGGTTGATGAGTATCTTTTGTTCTCATTTTATCTCCGTGTTTTTCATGTTGTTTTGTTGTTTTTAAGATATAAATAAGTGTTCTAATTCTCTAATTGTTTATCTCTGGATTAGGTCAACTATGGGGTGTTTACGAGCGAAAAATGAATGAAAAACGAAGCAAAAAAAAAAAAAAAAGCAAACTCAGCATACAACAAGTTTTTTTTTTTTTTTTTTTTGTATGTATGATGATCCTCCATGTCTCTCCTCTTATTAAAGATGCATTCTAGACTTTACAAACTTTCCATAGAACCCAAATTTTCCCAATTTAGTGTTCGGGTGGTCACAATATGACCTCGAGAAGTGAAAAAGGAAAAACAGAGAGGGAAGTTGTGGTTCACACTTAGGCGTGACCACAACAGCCTCTCTGTCACGCCTAGGCATGAATTTCATGCCTAGGCATGACAGAGAAGCCCTCCCAATGGTCTTTAGTCCACGCCAAGATGCTAGCTTCACGCCTAGGCACCATTTTTGGGGCCTTTTTTTGCTAAAAAACCCATTTCAAAGCCATTTTTTTATGGGGTCCTATAAATAGAACACATTTAGGGTTTCTAAACAACTCTCTTGGGAGGAGAAATGATTTGGTGCTCTAATTTGAAAGAAGGAGAAGAAGATTGAAGAGAAGAACAAGATTTGAACTCTCCAACTAGTTTAATATTCTTCTTTTTTTCTCTCTATGTCTTTCTTTATTTTGATGTTTGTATCCTCCTTTGAGATGTTCTAAACTCATTTTTTAAGGTTTTGATGTAGTCTAGCCATGAACTATGGAGTAAGGTTCTAATTTGTAATCTTTTGATGTTTGAATTTTTCTATATTAAATGTTTTTATTTAGTTCTTAATGCTAGCTAGTATTTGATCACCATTAGCTTGACCTAACATGTGGTTTGATACTAAGAATTGATAATCACTTGGGAAAATGAATAGAACATCATGTATCCATCATAGGATAGAGTTATCTATGAGTTACATGTGGATTTTTGGATTTCTATGGTCTAATGCATCTTTGGATTCAAAGGTTTGAAGTAGAGATGCAATATAACCTGTTTCCAAGGGTAGAGTGTCAATGCTTGAGAATAATTGACATGTACACTTGTGAAATCCACCATTAATATTCAATTTAAACATCAAAGAGACTGATTTGGACTTCTTCATGGGGATTGGCTAGGTGAAGTCAAAACCCTAGGTTTTAGCTATAGTGATTTTTTACCTAATTTGTTGGTTAGAGATTGTGATTTAGGTTGTTAATTTGTTTAGTTTGTTTTTAATTTCAAATCCATTTATTTGAATATTCACATAAAGTTAGAGCTATTTTAATTTCGGTACTTAATACACACCAATCCTCATGGGACAATACTCTACTTTTCACTATATTACTCGTTACAATGCATCCACTTGCACTTATTTGTATACACACGCATTCTAACTAACAAGTTTTTGGCACCGTTGTCGGGGATTAGTGTGCTTTTACGAATATTGATACCAAGTGGTCATTCTTTACTTTGAATTTGGCTTAATTTTAGTTCATTGATATCTTGTTTCTTGTTTCTTGTTCTTGTTTGAAGGTACTAATTTCAGTGTATGCGAAAGTTTGGAAGTGAAAACCTTGTCCCTCTTAATATTGAGTTAGAACGTACTATAAGAAAAATTCAGAAAGACAAGAGAGAAGCTGCCAATTTGTTACAAGCACCCATGGAGAACCTTGAAGGATTAAGAGATGAGGAGGATGTGACTCAAAACATCCCTCCATTGCAAATCAACCAATGGCCTTGAGGGATTATGTCTTGTCCCCCATTGGAATTCAACCTGTCATAAGAAGACCGGCCATTCAAGCTAACAATTTTAAGCTCAAGCACGTCAATTTACAGTTGATTCAAGCTATCCAATTCATAGGATTGCCCAATGAAGACCCTAATGCTCATATTGCTAATTTTTTGGAGTTGTGTGATACAGTGAAATATAATGGGGTTAGTGACGATGTCATTCCCTTTCACCTATTCCCATTTTCTCTTAGGGGTAAGGTTAAAGGTTGGTTGAACTCGGAGTCGCCAGATTTTATTGCTAGTTGGGAGGATTTTGTGCAAAAGTTCTTGGTTAAAATTTGCCCCCCAACTAAGACGGCAAAGATGGGCATTGAAATTTACAATTTTGCTCAATATTATGGAGAATCGTTTTATGAGGCTTGGGAGCGTTACAATGAGCTTTTGAGGTAGCATCCTCACCATGGTTTGCAAAAATAGATACAAGTCCATTTCTATACTGGTTTGAATGGCACAACACGGACTTTGATAGATGCATCGGAAAAAAGGGACTTTGATGAACAAGATTGAGGGTAAAGCTTATCAATTGCTTGATATGACCACCAACAATTGTCAATGGTCAAGTGAAAGAGTTGTGCCAAATACTCAATTTACAGCCAATACGATTCAAGCTTTTCCTTCATTGTGTGAATTTTGTAATGGCCCGCACCAAAGCTTTGAGTGTCAAACCAAAAACCCTTTCGCTCAAATGACTATGGAACTATCTCAATTTGTGGGAAAGTTTTCTCAACAACAATTCAACCCTTTCCTGAACAACAATAAAGTTTCCTTTATTTTTTTCTTCCTATTTTTTTCCTTACAATTTCTTTTTTTTTTTTTTGATAAATTCCTTACAATTTCTAGAATAATAGGTACAATTAGATGAATTTAAAATTTTAATAAAACAAAATCATCTTACACTTTGTTATTTAAATAGTTATATGGAACAAATTAAAAAATTTATAATATAATTATTATAAATATGTGTATTATAAAATTAATCAATTTTATCGAAGAAATTCAATATATATATATATATAATTGTTGAAATAAATTATTTATCAATAATAATATTTTATAAAAGTATAAATTATTTCATCCTTTGAAATTAAAAAAAATATTTTACATTAATTTAGATATTGATTTAAAAAAGAGTTTATCTTCAAATTTATCTTTAAATTACTTTAAACAAACATATTTTTTTTGTATTTTCTATCGTATCAATAAAAAGCCATTTATATTAAGTCAATCTATATATATATATATATATATATATATATATATATATATATATATATATATATATATATATATATATATATATATATATATATATATATATATACAGAATGGATTTCTTGGAGGGCATGTAATTCTTTATTGAAAATTAAAATTTGTCAAAATTAGGCTAGACGTTTTGATTTTAAATTCAAATAATTAAAAAAAACGAGAATTCTTTTACTGTGTGCTGCTGCGCGCTGCTCAGGCTTTCAAAGATGACTTTTCCATTCATAATTCTTTTAAAGAATTTCAGCAATACGTTATGACAACATGAAAAAACAAACATGTTGAATGCTAAGCAATTTGTTTTGAGCAAAAAACCAAAAAAACAAACAAGCTCTTAGTTTTAATCACCTTGTACGTTATAACAAACCTATGTTTATTGGATGTTGCTCCAAATCTTTTATCAATCCAAGAACTTGCAACCAATTTATTTTGACAAAATAATGTTGTAAATGCGTAAGGATGACCCCAAACTCTCATAAATGTAAGAATGTCGTAGGTTGGTATATTAGCATACAAATTAGCATACAACCTAAAAAAGAGGTTTTGGATAACAAAAATATTCAAATCTTATGAGAAATGCAAGCTAGTATACCCCTTGTAGAGTTCGTATATTTGTCTTGTATAGTTAGTGTAATCACTTTGTACAATATAACAAAACTTTATTTTTCTTTATTAAAAAGTAATATAAAAATGTTTTAATTGTCTTGGTGAAGGAAATGAGAAAAAAAATGGCATCAATCATATTTTCCTTTTAATTGTGGAAGTTTACGACATAAACATATAATAGGTTATTCATTATGTGTGAGTTAAGTATGACATCAACCAATGCGGATAAAAAATGTCTTAAGTTGGTGTCTTAACATATGACATAGGAAAGAGATTTTAGATTAAAAAAATATTCAAATCATATAATAAATGTAAGCTTGTAAAACTTCCAAAAGACACATGACTAATCTCTATCATTCTTGATAATTATCATATATAATACTATGATTTTTTTTTTAAATTATGATGTTGTAACAGACAAGCTCAACATTTCTTTTATTGTGAGCGTAGTAAGTCAGTTCCTACATTCACCCTATGATAATCATTAGGATGTTGTAATTCATATTCTTCGTTATATCAAAAAAACATCAGGCTAAGGGTTGTTGTATGAGAACAAATTTCATACCCAAATTGTTGGCTACAGTGATGCCCACTAGATATGCTCACCCACAGATAAACGCTCAACTTCAAGGTAATTTGTGCTTATTGAAGGTAACTTAATATCTTGGAATAGTAAGAAATATGATGTAATAGCCAAATCTAGTACTGAACCTGACTAACTCATATGGGTGAGACATTTCCTCCAAGAGTTAAGATTTGGGAAGAACGAATAGATGAAGCTTATATGTGATAATAAAACAGCCTTACATATTGCATCTAACTCAGTCTTCTATGAGAGGACTAAGTACATCGCAAAGGACTGCCACTTTATCAAAAAGAAGGTTTCATCGGGATGCATGACTACTAGTTTGTCAACTCAAATGACTAACTAATGGATATTTTCACTAAATCTCTCAAAAGTCCTAGGATTAAGCATATATGTGACAAGTTTGATGCATAAGACTTATTTAATTAATAAGTTTTTTAATTAAATATCCATTAACACTTGTGTATAAATATGTATATTCTCTTGTATTTTTTAATTAATGAATTATTTTTCTCTTCACAAGTCAGTTTAGTTAATAAATTATTTTTCTCTTCGCAAGTCATAAATTTTAGAATACAATATTGGTGAAAGTTATGTTAAAAGCAAAACAATTTCATACATAAACAAAAAGGTTCTTTAAACTTAAAAAAGAGCTTTTAGCTTCCCAAAAGTTAATTTAAACAGAGCCTAACATGTGAAGAAAGTTTAATGACTGTAAATACCATGAAGAGAGAGTCCTGAAACTAAGAACAAACATTATAACCACATACACACAAAGAGGTTAAGACTTTGCGTTAGTTTTTAAGCTTAATCTTTGAATAGAACTTTTTTTTGGCTTGTCTTGAATAGCGGCAATAACATTAAGTATTAAGTTGTTTGTTTTTTAACATTAGGTAGTGAGTAGGGATGATAACGGAACAGATTATTTTAGGTTCCTGTCCCACCTCGCTCTTAATTGCATATGTTTAATTTAATTTTAATCGGGTTTTTAATGAGTTTGAGTTTATTTTCTCAAATCCGATACGGGTTCAGGTATTGTTACTCTGCAAAACTTCGAAAAATTAGAAATTTTCAAAAATAGCAAAATATTAATAAAAATAATAAATTGTCATAAGGGTTCAGGAAAGTTTAGAAAATTCTCTAGATCTCGGATAACGAAACGGACTGCGCCGTTAAATTCGTCTCGCGAAATCTAGTGACCCAAAAGTTTAAAGTCGAATTAAGAGACCGACCGGAAATTTTCGTTTTAAGGTAATAAGTTCTTGAGTGACTCGAAAGGGCCGAGATTTTCAATTTTTCGAGGCGAAACAGGACCCGAATGAAACAATATGAACCATATATCCAAAATAATAATAATAGAAGTCCGAGTCAGATTATATTTTAAAAATATTTTTATTATTTTATTTTATACTTTAATATAAATAATTATTATTATTATGATGTTTTAATAAATAATTTATAAAAATTCATAATATTTTTATTTTTATGAAAAATATTAATTTTAATATAATAAAAATAAAAAAGCAAATATAAAAAAATTAAAATTTAAAATAAAACAAAATAAAATACTCATGAGGGGCGAGTTTAGGAATTTTCCCATCTCCTCCCGCCATGTTTAATTTTTTAAATGAGACAAGTTTGAGAATTGAAAAAAAAAAAATAAGCAGTAGATTAGGATAGTTTCCTTGGAGTCAAACCTTTCGTTGTAATTCTGTAGTGTATATTCTTGGCTCTTCACTTTATTGGACCCAATGATTGAGTTTTTCTGTTTTTTGTGAAAAATGACTTTTACGAATAAAGAAAAAATGGCTCTTCTTTTTCTGTCGAAGCTTTTAAAATTTCGTGATAAGGCATGAAAATTTTAAAAGCAAGCGAACATCTTGAAAGAAAATGAGGTCGACTTTCCACGTTAAGTCGAAAAATACTTAGCCTTTAAGAGAGTCATACGAGCTTCATGAACAAAACATTAAATATTAAAAAGCCCTTATGCGTAGCATCTTAACTGGGTTGTGGGAACAATCCTTTAGGAATCTCAATCAGATACAAAATTTGCCAGGGTTTGAACGTAAGTACAAAGAAGAAACTAGACCATGTTGTTGAGCTCTTGCGGACCGAAAATTTTACCAGTGTTTGAGAAACTCTTGGCATTGATGCTGGTAAGAAATGCTATAAGCCACCTGAGGCATGTGCGTCCTTGGCTTTCATTCCAAGTTTTGAAAGAAGCTCATTCCACCTTGGAGTTTCTTCATCGAATATGTATGTCAGTTGAGAAAATATAATTTTAGTACCACCAATCTGCAAATATGGACACGATAAAGTTCAAAAGGCGGTTAACAAGGACATGTTTGGTTCCTGTTTTTAAAAACTGTTCTTGTTATCCGAATGTAATTCTTTGTTCTTTGTAGTTTTCAAAACAAAAAACAACTGGGAACCAAACGCATTTTCTCTGTTTTCCTTGTTTTTGAGAAAAAAAACATTTTTCAAAACCAGGAACCAAACATAACCCAAATTTCCTAGTCCGGCAAATAGAGAAACCCAGGACTGGATAGTTAATTTGGAGTGGGAGACAATGTTTTGATGTATGTGACCCTATGCAAATCCATTCTTGGAACTCAACATAAATAATGACATCATGAAAGCATATGACTAGTATTGCAGGAGTTAATTAATCCTCAACCAAATCATTTTTCCTCAAGAAGCTTGAAAATTAGGTTTAAATTGATTAGCAATGTAATGGTTAAGACATGTGAATAGGGAATGGTGCCCACATATATAATTGTCATGTTGACCCAAAGAGATTCATTCGTTATATGTGATGTTTGAAAAGGAAAAGAAAACCTAGGCCTCATTTTATGGCATGGCTCTGACTAATACTATAACAGAGGTAGAAGCTATAGGAAAAGAAGAATGTCCTACCGCTCTCAGCTGCAGAATCGACTTGTTAAGTTCCTTTTTGGGCACACATATGACTATATCATAGTAATCTGCTGCCACTATCCCATTGCGTTTGCAAAAGACTGGACTTACAGTTGGTCCCTGCACATATAAACATGAAAACATTTAGAGGACCTTTTGAAATAAAGAAATACCAAGCACAAAGTAGACTCAGATCTTTTAATGTGATACTGCAACCTAAAATTATGGTTTTCTTCAGTTTTTCTTTTGATCGGATGTGACTTGAGGTTTCTTGATCTGAAACATATAAGAATAATAACACCTGGATTCCAAATCTCACCTGCAAACCAGAAAATAATGGCTGGGACAAAACCTGCTCAGCCACTTCCTCCGCACTACTTCCTCTCACGTTTGCAGTTACCTGCCGGCTGCCAAGATAAGTGTGAAAACGATGTAGCCTGTAGTATAAATTCCTCATAGCAGAAGAAAAAAATATGCACACCTTGAACTGAACATCTGCCCTTCGATGTGCCTCCAATCTTTCAAGAATCTCACGTGTTGCATCCAGAGCACCTTTCCGCTGGATCAGTGATTTCCTGCTTGCCACAAGAACAGCCTGAAGAACAAATATTTGTGGTAAGACGTGAACAGATGAAAGCAGAATGTAAAACAAGATGCCTAAAGACGCTTGTCAAATGGCTTTTCTCAAGAACATCAGAACAAAAGGATGCAAGGTCAGTCATGTACCGAGAATGTTTACCTGGCTTTCCACGACAACTCCACCTTCAATTTCTTTTAAGTTGTTTTCTCTGAGGGTCGTCCCACTGCTCACAAGATCCAAAATAGCATCAGCTATTCCCATCTAAGTTAGAAAGAAGACAAGTGGTCATATAAGTATCATGTGGAGATTACATGAACACTAATTATCCAGCTAGAATAATGAGGCCATTTTTGAAAATGAGGCCTCAAACCAAGAGATGAACAAGAACCCAAGAAGAATAAATAGTATATAAAAACACTAAAAATAGAAATTAAAAATGCAGTTTGGAGGGTGTGGATTCTTTCAACAAGATGAAAGTCTGTTGACTGCCGCCTAGTGGGTAGACGGGGCAATTACTCAGATGAGGTTCCATTTCCCTTAAAGGCTTGAGCAAGGTATAAAGGCCATCTGAAAGGGAATATCCATCTAGCTTTATGGGGAGGTTCTATGATTTTGCTTGAGTTGAATTTCCAAGAGGACACAGGAATTTACACAGAAAGTGCTGGCTGTTGGACAAATGGATCTCAGAAACTGACAGAATCATTCTTGCACAGTCATGTTTGTCCCGTGTCCCCTTATACTTTCGTTGTTCAAAGCCCTGGTTATTGTAGCCTCCCAGATTGAGAGATTGCAGAGATTTTATCAAGTCAAGGGTTCAGAAAGGCAAGAGAGATCACCTAGCGGGTTGGAACAAGGTGAGTACGACTAAAGGAAAGGGGGCAGAGGCATTGAGGATGTCTTTAAGGAATAGGGCCTTTTTAGAAAAGTGGTTATGGAGGTTCCCTTAGGAGAATGACAAGGTCATTTAAATTCTAATAGATGGGAGATCAACTGTGTTGCTTGGTGACCACATGAATGCCCTCGGAATGCTATTGCACAGACATCCTTAGACTTCCAATATACTCTATCAAGCTTTCCAATATGCCTTTTTTTTTTTTTTTTTGATACGTAAAAAGGGTGGGAATTCCTTCCAATATGCTGTCTTTACTTGTCATCTCCCAGGTGATCTTAGAACTAAAAAAGATTCAAAGGGATTTTCTTTTGAGAGGTGCCCTTAACAATAAGTCTGGTGAATCAGTCCACAACTTAAATGATCAAGAGTTGAGGCCTAGATATTAGAAGTTTTTCCATTCTCAACAAAACCTTTCTCAATAAAGAGGGATTCCTGATGGAAGCAAATGAATGCACAGAGGTATTGGGAAGTAGATCAGGAATGGTGCTTAAGAGTGAAAGTTTATGGGTTGGGTTATGGAAAACAATCCAAAATGGGTGGGAGCTTGTTAGTAATAGTACAGATTTTGAGGTAAGCAATGAGTAGAGGGTGAAATTTTGGAAGCGTCGGTGGTTTGATAATTCACCAACGGGAGAGTCTTTTCCAAGTTGTTCTCTATAGCAATTACCGAGGATTGCCTAGGTAGCGCGCATTTTCCTTGTAGCTAGCTCAAGCATAGGAGCAAGGGGAAGGTGGTTGTTGGAACCCTCATTTTTCAAGATAGAGCTATGACAAAGTTACCACAATTAGTAGGGATATAAAAGATAAATGTTGTGGTGGAGTTTCAAAAGTGACATTTCTTTTCAGTTATTTACTCTGCCTAATGGAAAAATCCAGGTTTTTCCCTTCATATATGCATTGGAGTCCTTAGGTTCTATTTAGGGTTGGCTTTTTAGCTTCAGAAATGGGAAGTGGCAAGGGGAAGGATCTTGATGTAAATCTAATGAAGAAGAAGATGAACGAAGTCAACAGTGCGAAATGATGTTCTCTATGTAATGATGAAAAACGATGAAGACATGGTTGACATCTTAATTGCATGCAGGCGCTTAGTTATTTAATTTCGCGACGAAAATATTTGGCTTACTTAATATATCAATACTGCAGATATCAAGATATTTGTACAATATCAAGAATTAAAAATGCTTTAAAATTTTAAATATATTTAATTCACATATCAAAATTATTTTGAAATATCAATTAGCTTTTGAAAAAAATTTAAAATTCTCTTTTACTATGTTTATATTTGTTTATTAAAAATAAAATTATTTTTAATAAAATATATCCCAATCACATCTACGAATATAAAAGATATGGGTCAAAATTCCCAAAATTTTTGTTAAAGTTTAAACCTATTCTTTATATATATATTCTCTATATTTATATTTGGAACATAATATTTTTAGAATAATTATTTAAAATTTGATTTTTAACTATTTTAAAACTTTTGAAAAATAAAATTTTATTATTAAATTCTGAATGTAAAAATTAGTTTTTTATTTATTTTACGCTAATATACTATGACTATTATTTTTTTTCAAATTATTACTTATATTTTAGAATATTATAAAAATTGCTATAAATTATTCTCAAAAGATTTAATTTAAGAACAGTTTTCATGTTTGGTAACTAAAAATCAAATAATTTTTTTCCATAATTAATCTTCACAGCATGTGGCATTTCCTAAGAAAGCAAACCGTACACGTGGTTGTATAATAGCCTTACGGTTTTGATCTCTCTTTCTTCTCCGTTACTCCATGTTCTGCCACAGATCCCCCGGCAGGCTAACCCAACAGTAGTGCCACCAGCATCTTTGACGCTACAACTCAAACTCCGGCCAATCTTCCAGACCAGAATCCTTTTTTTCTATTTTTTTATCTTATTTTTTCTTCTAGAAATTCTGTTTGGAATTTTTTTTCTTCCACAATTCCAGCCCCGATTCTTTTTATTTTATTTTATTTCTTATTTTTCTTCCACAATTTCTGTTTGGAATTTTTTCTTCCATTTCTTCTACAATTTCTCTTTGAAATTTTAGAACCCTCAACATGTCATTGCCGACTTTACAATATATCATCGATATTGATCGAAATATCGCCCAGAATGTAAAATTTTGAGTAGCAACACGCACACGTGGAGCATGCGCAAAGTCTAGCCGAGTGTGTCACCAATTTATCGATGCAGTACCGATATATTAGTGATATATCATCGATATTATTCGAGATACCCGATATCGTATCGAGATCGACCGACACTCGATATATCGAAGATATATCGCGACATTTTAAACATTGGTTATTGTTGATATCAGATCGCCTTCCTTTATCGTCTAATACTATAATATGGGTCCTATATGCGTATATATATAAGTCCAATACAGAATGTGAAAGCGTTAGTTATTCTTCCGAAATAATAAAATAGTATTCTTCTCTTTTCTATATTAATACGGGTATCGTAGCTAAAGGAAAAAACCTAATTTACTTTTTTTTCAAAGGATCGTGTTTCACCCACTAATTTCTTCCTCCCTAACCTCCACCGCCTGATCTCCCTCCCCACCACCGCAGCCCGCCGCCGTACCTCTCCCAGCCTCTTCTCCGACTAGAAATCACATATTCCGAAGCGCACGAGGCCAATCTACACTCTGGTGGCAACCCCGCCGACAACTAGCACCGCACGTGCTGTCACGCACCTCCTCCTAAGATTCGCCGTCCATGCCGGCAGCACGTGCGCCTGCGGTGGGCGCTGCGATCCTTTTCCTGACTCCTGACTCCACAACCGTGCGGTCGTGTGGCGGCGTCAGTCTTGTTGAAAGCCCATCCTCCACATTCCACCCGAGCCCTCCTTATCCACCTCATTCATTCTACCTCGCCTCGCCCTCCGTCGCCATCTTCCACCTGGCCAGTTCCTTTTTTTTTTCATCTCCGCCCACAAAATTAGTGATTTCAAGCTCCACACCGTGATTCGCCCTCCTCCTATTAGGCCTCTTCAATCCAAACGTGATTCAATCTCCGCTAAGGGATATTGCAACCAAAAATCCTATATATTTACTCGTTATCTCTCGATCTCCTACTATCACATCGTAAAAATTGACGTAGAGCGGTAATTATCTTTCCTAGTCACCATGTAACTCTGCTCAGTAGGACAAGGTTATGAGGATCATCTTATTACACCGGAGGATGTTATACCTAGTGTTGACAAGGTGCACTGGAAGAAAATAGATGCACAACTATGTAGCGTATTATGAAAGTCGGTTGATCCAAAAATTTTGCTTCATCTTCTAAGCTTACAAGATATGTTCTTAAGTTTCGAATCACAAAAGTTTTATACACGAATGATATCCAACGCCTTTATAAGGTGGCTTCTGCTATTGTTAATATCCGACAACAGGACATGGATTTATCTAATTATATTGGTTAGATTGCCTCTCTTAAGGAGGAGTTTCTGACACTAATGCCTCTTACTAGTGACGTTGGGGCTCAAAAAACGCAGGTTGACAAGTTCTTCATGGTCCCACTCATCGCCTCCGTCCCGATTCAGACCTCCGAGATCGACATTCGGGTACCCATCACCCATCTCGATGACGCTGCTTCGTCGCCTCCGTATCTCCTCTACACAGACTTTGCCATTTGATAGCCCTTTAGATTCTTCTGTGTTAGTTTCTCACACTAACCTTCGGGGAGGACATAGTGGTAACCGAGGTAGAGAACAACGTCCTCATTGCATCTATTGCAATAAGTTCGGGCCACACTGATCGCTTGTTATCACTGTATCGGACTCCGCCTCCCGCACCGCCCCACGTGGCCCGCCGATTCTGATCTCAACCGCCTCCAAATCTCGAGCTCCCTCCACATCTTAGGCACTTCACCTAAAAGTGAGTATGATGACTATCTTCGCTATCAAGCAGCCAAGTTAGCTTCATGGTATCCGTTGCCTGCACTTAATGCTCACCATTTTACTCATACATCTTCTCTCGACCCTCGGATTTGACTCGTGCTTCCGATCACATTTCTGGTAATAAAGATCTTTTCTCTTCTCTTACTACTACCCCTACTCTACCTACTGTTACCTTAGCTAATGGTTCTCAAACTGTGGCTAAGGTATTGGTTTGACTCATCCTCTCCCTTCCCTACCTCTCACTGGCCCTTTATACTCCCGAGTGTCCCTTTAACTATTTCCACGCAAAAATCACTCATACTCTTAACTGTTCCATTATTTTTTCTGATAAATTTATGACCTTGCAGGACACGGGGAAGACGATTGGCATCGACGTGAGTCTCAAGGCCTCTATCACCTCACCTCGCAATCATCTCCTCGTTAGCTTTATGCTTTCCATCGATGCTCCACTCCTCATCCACGTCTGGGGCCAATTCTAGCTCCTTTCTAGGTTCCGTAAGATGGCCTCGCTTTTTCCACTTTGTCGCCACTTCGCGTGTGAGTCCCGTCACCTTGGAAAACATACTCTCAAGCCCTCGTTCCCGCAGCATTTTGAAATAACGGTAAAATCTCCTTTTGAACTCATTCACACCGATGTTCGGGGTCCTTGCCTGACCACGCCTTACTTTAGGATTTTATTTATCACTTTCATTTATGACTATTCTCGATGTACTTGGTTATTTTTAGGGAAAATCGAGCTGAGTTATATTCTATTTTCCAAAATTTTTGTGCTGAAATTCTAACCCAGTTCAATATTTCTATTTGTGTGTTACGTAGTGATAATGCCCGGGAATATTTTTCTACACCATTAATTTCATTTATGTCCCAACATGGGATCCTTCCATCGGGCCTTCGGCTCATAATCCTCAACAAACGGCAGCCGAACGTGAAGCAACGCCATCTTATCGAGACTCCGCTCGTACTCTCCTCCTCCATTATCATATTCCTTTCGCGGGGGACGCGTTGTTCTACACTTGTTATTTGGATTAATCGTGATGGCTCCTCATCTATGTTACATGCTCAGATTTCTCATGCCCTTCTTTTCCTTGACCAACCTCTTTATTTCCTTCCTCCTTGTGTCTTTGGTTGTACTTTCTTTGTTCATATTGTCACTCCAAGACAAGACAAGCTTTCCGCCAAGGCCACGAAATGCATCTTCCTAGGCCACTCTCGACTTCCGTAAGTGGTTATCGCTTGTTATTCCCCGCACCACGATACTTTCTCTCCGCGGATGTCACCTTCTTCGAGGACTCCCCCTTATTCTCCTCCTCCGAGTCTATCTCCTCGCCTATATTTGATGATGTCGCTTCTCATCCCCTTTAGGTTTATCATCGTCGTCAACATGCCGCTTATTCCTCCTTCACAGGCCCCGCTAACCCACTTCCTCCCCTTCACTCTCCTACCCCTGGCCTCGCTCACGATAACTTTCATCGTCTTTGGAAAGGTAATCGCTCTACTAGCAATCCTCATCCTATTTACAATTTTTCGAAGCTACCATCGATTATCTTCACCCTATCATTTGTTTCTACTATTTCTCCTCGTTTCTCTTCTTCCTAAGAACACTAATGAGGCACTTTCCCCATTCGGGCTAGCTTACAGGCAATATAGATGAAATGGCTGCTCTACACTCAACCGGCACTTCGATCTTATCGTTTCGCCATTCGTGTTTCCCGCTATCGTCACAGGTCTACACAGCTTGGGCGTTGGCCCCGATGGTCAGGTTGATCGCCTTAAGGTCCGCTTGGTTGCTAAAGGATATACTCGTGTTTATATGGTTTTGATTACGGTGACACCTTCCCCTCGCCGCTAAGATCGCTTTCTCATCCGTCTCGCTTCCATGGATGCTATGTGTTCGTGGCCGCTTTTTCAGTTGGATATTAAAAATGCCTTCTTTCATGGTGATCTTCCCGAGGAAGTTTATATGGAGCAACCCCCTGGTTTTGTTGCTCAGGGGGAGTCTGGTTTAGTGTGCCAGTTACACCGCTCTCTATATGGCTTGGAACAATCTCCTCGAGCATGGTTTGGCTGTTTTAGTTCGGTTGTTCAAGAATTTGGCATGCTTCGCAGCATGTGCCAGTAATTTACCCGGCTTTATCATCATAACTCTGGCGCATTTATCTCTGTTGTTTATGGATGACATCACACATGTGCAAGATCGTGATGGTATTCGTAAACTAAAGAAACATCTTTTCACCCACTTTCTCAAACTAAAAACTCGGGAAACTAAGTATTTTATGGGAATCGAGATACTCATCCAGCTTCTTAGTTCCTCTCCCAACGGAAGTAGTTTTTGTACATCTTGAAGAAACCAAGATGTTAGGATCAGAATCACAACACTCCTATGGTTCCTAATGTCAAACTCAGACAGAGATGCGGGAGTCTTTGGGAGACTTCGGAGATATCGACGATCAGTAGTAAACCGAACTATCTCACCATAACTCGGCTGTACATTTCCTTTCCTAAGTGTTGTTAGTCAATTCCCCTACGGGCCACCATGTGATAGCCATTGAGATGCTGTAATTCGCATTCTTCGATATATCAAAAGTACACCAAGCCAAGGTGTGTTATACCAATGCAGGTCATACTCAGTTATCGGGTTACACAAAAGATGCAAATTAGGTTAGCTCACCCACGATAGACGCTCCACTGCATCATGGTTTCTATCAGAACCCCAATATCCCTGAAGAGTAAGAAACAACATGTATGGCTAGATCTAGCTACCGGTCGACATCGAGCACTTTCGCCCCTAGCAACACGTGAACTCCATATACGTAAAACACCTTTTCCAGAGCTGAGATTTGAGCGACGAATATGAAGCCTCATCCGTGATAACCAAAGTCGCTTGCATATTAAGGCCCAATCCAGCCTTCATGAAAGGATTCAAATTACTGAATTTGATTGCCACTTCATTAGAGAGAAGATTGCATCAGGATGTATGGCTACCAGTTTTGTCGATTCAAATGATCAACTAACAGACATCTTTACTAAATCTCTCATAGGTCCTAGAATTAAATACATTTGTAACAAGCTTGGTGCATATAACATATATGCTCTAGCTTGAGGGGGAGTTTTAGTTATTGTACAGTCTTTTCCTTTATTGTCTTACTGTATTATGGGTCCTATGAGTGTGTATATATATAAGTCCAATATGTAATGTAAAGGTAAGACTTCTTTTCCGTGAAATAATAAAATTAGGGATTCTTTCTTTTCTCTTAAACGCTATGACAACTTATTTAACCCCATTTGGCTGCAAGATGCACCCCATAGAAGTGTCCTTGATCTACATTTGAAAGTTGCTGGAAAAGATAGAAAAACAGATCAGAGAGAGACCATCTATGTTATTTTATACCCCATTTGGTGCGAGAAAACAATGTGAGCTATTGAAAACATTGAAAAACAAGGTAAAACAATCCAACAATTCTTTTGAAGAAGGTTAGAGTGTACAGAAAGATGGCTCAATGTCCATGGCCAAAAACAAGGTATAATTTTTAGTTTCTATATGGACAAAAAATCTTCTTTGAACACAATTCTATTTCTAGCCTTCCCACTGTCCAAAACAAGCAAGAATGAGCTACTTGCCAAACTTTTTTTTTCTTTCCAAAGAAGTGCCTTTCCAACCCAAAAGCTTGTCCCATCGAGCCTGACATGATCCAAGAGGAGCTAGAAAAAAGTAACTCCCAAAGAACTCTTGTTTTTCTACAATGGAGTAGAAGATGATTTACCGACTCCTCACACTGATGACACAAAAAACATCTATTAACTAGAGAAACACCCTCATTTGAAGCATATCCAAGGTCAAAATTCTACCTGAAGCTGCTTCCCAAGTGAAAAAGTTGATTTTTGGCTGAACATAAGGTCTCCAAACCATATGCCAAGGGAAGGAATCAACGGTGCTCAATTGCAAAGCCTCATACATGGATTTTACCGTGAAAACCCTATTATTCTTCAAATTCCGCCTTACCTTGCCTATAGCTTCCTCTACTAGGGTGTATCTTCCAAGCCCACACAACAACCTTTCTACCCCATCCAATTCCCAGTCACCTTGTAAAGACTAGATTCTAGTCACTTTCACTAGAATCATTGTTCCAACACTCCCTTACCCATGCCTCCTTAGAAGCAACCAAAGCAAACAACGAAAGGAGCGTATTCTCCCACCATCCTTCCAAAATCCTGATTCTTGGCCATCACACCTCAAATGAAAAAATTTCTATTTGGCTAATACCATCAATAACTCAAGATTGCTTTCCAAAACTAACTCCAAACACATCCCCCACTTCAGATTAGAGTTCAATCAACCCCTTCATGTTCCCTCACATACTTTCCCCCAATAATCTCATTCCACACGGCCCCTCTCACGCTCAAACCTCCACCAAGACTTCTTAGAGAGTATGTTCATTAAGCCAACCCAAATATCTCACTCCTGCCTCCACTTCTCTAGTCCATCCACACTATCTCCCATCTAAAGATAAGGCTTCTTCGCCATCCAACCCCTGCCCCATAAAAAGTTTCATCGAATCTACTCTAGTCTCAATTTCATTTTTTTTTTACCAGTAAAAAGAAAATTTATATATATAACTGAAGAACCCTAGAGTACATGGGACATGAACTAAAGGGAACCAAAGCAAAAGACAACAAAGTAACCAAAACCCACCAAAAGATTACCTACTGCCCAACCATGTAAAAAATTCTATAACAGATTGTGTATTATCAACACTATACAAATTATACCTAAGTCCACAAATTAAGCTACAAAATTGCCTTAATTCTTCAACAAGGGACTGCTCTCAAACACTAAATTCTATTCCTCGCTTTTGTCAGACATTCCTGCATCGTGCACAATGGTTGCACAGATCTTTTACGCTTTACCCAATAACAAGACCTTTGCAAGCTAGAAGAGTGTGAAGGACTGACATGAAAAGACTCAACTAATCCTGAACACACAAAATAAGATCCCAATAAATATTTTAGCCACTCCAATGGATCGTAAGATGGTCTATGGTCTCCTTCCTCTTCGCACAAAACATCTATTTGCGGTCGTCATACCACGCTTTAGTCGGGTCTGCAGTGAGCACTTTGCCCCAAGCAGCTTCCCAAGCAAAGACTCCAATTTTTTGGGGGACAACTGGATTCCAAATCAAACGGTGAGGGAAGTCAAAAGCGGGGTAAACATCGATATCTTTGTACATGGTCTTGACCGAGAAACCATTAGTCTTATTGGCCCTCGAACAAAAGTCATTCCCCACAAGGATCGAAACTTTTGATCATGAAGAATATGAAGGAATCTTGTCATCTCTTCAAGCTCCCACGTTAAGAGCTCTTAAGGAAAGTCAGACCAACACCAAATTTCCTTCACCACTATCCCAGATATCCACAACCTTAGCCTCTTTGTTTGAAGCTAAATTAAAGAGAATGGGGAAAATATTGCACAGAGCCACCCCACCACACCAAACATCGCTCCAAAAATTGATCCTCCTGCCATCCCCAAGAGCAAAGACCTCATTCTCGAAGAAAACGAGCCATTCTTTTCTGATTTCCTTCCATAAGCTAGACCCATAGCCACCTCTAAGGTCACGAGTGTGCCAACCCCCAGTGGTCTCCCCAAATTTACAGCAGATAGCCTTTCTCCAAAGCGCATTTTGGTCGTTTGCAAACCTCCAACTCCATTTACACAACAGAGCCTTATTCAACTTGAAGAATCTTTTTAACCCGATACCGCCTTTACTCTTTTCTGAACACATCGTGGCCCATCTCACCAAAGATATTTTCTTTCAAGGGCGCCGCCTCCCCCCCCCTCCCAAAGGACCGCCTTGAATCCTTCCAGCCTGGGGCCGCACACTCTCTCTCGAGGCAGGCCACGTGTTATAAGGTAATAGCCAAGAGACTAGACATGTACTGCTGGATGCGTGATCCCCCGCCCCTTAGAGATATACTAAGTCTTCTCCAACACCCAAATTTCTGTATCTCTCTTCAATCGAGTCCCACACCCCAAGAGCCTTGTGCTTGGCTCCTAGAGGAAGACCCAAATAGGACGTAGGAAAGGACCCAATCTTGCACCCTAACTCTGAGGCCAACTCCACCAGATTAGTCACAGGCCCAATAGGAATAATTTCGTTTGCAAATTAATTCTCAACCCAATATACTTCTCATATCCAGTGTCATAATTCAGTTCCAGTAACTTGTCTGATACTGAGGTCGCCCCACAAAGTGATAAAGTAATATCGTAGAGAAGATGAGAAATAAATATATCCTCCCCTCTCCCGATTGCAATTCTGCTACCAGAGAGATAGTTACCATCAACTGCCTGATTTATCAAACTACTGAAAGCTTCAATACCGATGACGAAGAGATAGGGGGAAAGAGGATCACCCTGTCTCAGTCCCCTGGAACTTGGGAAGAAACCAGCAGGAGAACCGTTTATGAGGACCGAGAAAGAAGCTGTGGAGATGCACCATTTCATCCAGCTCATCCACCGGCTGCCAAATCCCATCCTGCCCAAGACCTGGTACAAAAACTCCCAATTGATACCATCATAAGCTTTTTCAATATCCAATTTCCACACCAATCCGCATTTTTTTCTCCTCAGGGCAGAATCCACTAACTCATTGGCAATCAAGACAACATTCAGACCGACGTCCCTCTGGGGCGAAAGCATTGTGACTTAAACACCTCGCTCCATGATCCTCTTGATCCTGTTGGCTAATAATTTGGACAAAATCTTATAAAGGCCTCCCACGAGGCTAATTGGTCTTAAATCTTTGAAATCTTCCACCGTTTGCTTCAGACTCTAGTCTCAACTTCATTGTTTTAGGAAGATACAACAAAGACAAAAAGCAGATGGGCAAGTTAGACAAGGTGCCCTTGATCAACGTGGCATGACCCCTTGGTATACATCGACTCTTCCACAAAGTCACCCTAATCCTCCACATAATCCCAAACTATAACAAATTTATAAAGGTGCGCCTCTAACGATCATCCAAGCTCGCAGTTTAACAACCTGCTGTATCCTCAAATCTTCCTATTGGGATTAGCTCACTCTTCTCCAAAATGATCTTCAAGCCTAGTAGAGCCTCAAACCACATTAAAAGCTAGCAAAGGAAGGTAAGTTGATTCTAATCATCCTTAACAAAAACCAAAGTTGGTGAGCGCTAATTTATCTTGGTGGGGTTTTGTACATGTTTTTTTTATGGTTTCTATTTGTAAGGAAGTGAGTATTTCTTAATTCTTATTGTATCCCTTGGGTCACCTTTTCGTTGAAGTTTCTGAGTTGTACAAGAGTGATATCATCCCAATAAGAACAGTTGAATATGTGGGGGCGTTAGTTGCCGAGTTGGGCAACTAGGTCGAGGCCTCCCTACTTCGTATTTAGGCCTTCCTCTTAGGGCTTCGCACAAGGAGGCAGGGGTTTGAGATTCTGTTGAAGAAAGATATCGTAAGAGGCTAGCTTCTTGGAAGCGACTTTATATTTCAAAGGGTGGTAGGCTAACGCTAAAGATTGGTTCACTCAGGTTCCTAGAGGAAGTTACGAAGTGAGCTTATGGAAAGAGATCAACAAAGAAACTAAGAAACTAAAGCATAATTGCATCTTCAAGATTGGTGACAAAAGCATAATTAAGTTCTAGGAAGATGTTTGGTGTGGGGAGAACACACAAATGGCTATTTTTCCTTCCATTTATGCCATGGTTGGCACCAAAGGTGCAAGGGTGGAGGAGCTTTGGGAGCCAGTAGGGCTGGAGGGTAGCTGGAATCTTAGGCTTGAGAGACATTTTTATGATTGGGAATTGGAGTAGATCCAAAGGTTTATTAGCACAATCATTAAAAATTCTTTCAGCCTAGGGTCAGCTGATAGCCTCAGATGGAAGGGAGCACAGAATGGTTCGTACTCCATAAAGTCTTGCTGTGCTCTCATGGAAGGTAATAGCGAAACCTTCTTACGGGCCCTTATTAAGATGCTTTGGAACCCGAATATCCCTTCTAAAGTCAGTTTCTTTGCTTGGGAAGTTTGGTGGGGCAAGATTCTGACTACGCATCAGCTCAGATGAAGAGGCTTCCCTCTTGTAAGCAGATGCCCGTTTTTCAATAGAGATGAAGAAGTTCTGGAGCACATTCTTCTCCATTTGTCCCTCTTCAATGTTGGAGTTCTTTCTAGGATAAATCAACCTCTACACAAAAAGAGGAGAAAAAATTCTGGAGGATGGTTGCTCTTTGTCTCCTTTGGGCCATTTAGAAAGAAAGGAACATTATTGTTTTTGAAGATGTGCAATTCTCTTTGGTTAGGTTGAAATCATTTTTTCTTAGGAGACTAATGTTACCTCTAATATGGATCACACTCTAATTAGTCTACTCTTCTATACACTGTAATTTTGTTGCTCGGGCTAGTAATTAAGTTTATGTTCTAAGCCCTTTTTTTTCCTTGGTTGTGGGGCTCCCTTTGTATACCCCCTGTATGCTTGGTGGGATGCTTTCCTCTATTGGTCCGTCTTCTTATATATGATTTTCTTTTGTTTAATTATCAAAAAAAAAAAAAAAAAACATTTTGTCTAGCTTATCCATTTACTACTGATCTCTTTTCCGAATGACGAAATTGGTTTGCGCTGGATTGGAGAGGATCCAAAGTGAGTTTTGGTGGGGAGGAGGCAATCTTGAGACAAAACCTCATGTTGTTAAATGGTCAACAATGTGTACAGAGAAGAAAAAAAAAGGGTCTAGCCTTTCCAAGCTAAACAAGGCCCAGCTTAGCAAATGAAGTTGGCGGTTCTCTAATGAGAGGGATTCCCTTTGGAGAAAGGTTATTAGTAGCAAGTTTGGTGAGGATTCTAGGGGTTGATACACATTGTTGGAAAGAGATTAGAAAAGAATGGCCTTTTTCTCCAAAATTCGGCTTTCTCCATAAGGGATGGAATGAGGGTAAGCTTTTGGAAGGGTATTATGGTGTGGAGAGGAGGCTTTGTGCCTAACTTTAACTACGCTATATAATCTAGTTGATCACAAAGGCGTTAAGGTGGCGGATGTTTGGGATGGCACCAAGGAGGAAGGGGGTTGCTTACCAATATTTCTAAGGTCACTTAATGATTGGGAGATAGAGGAGGTGGAAAGGTTTCTTCAAGTTCTCCATAACAAGAACATCAGCCCCTTGTTTGAGGACAAGCTTCTTTTAAAGGGCGCTAGGGCAGGAGGTTTTTCAATGAAGTTTATGTACAAGGTGTTAGACCAATCTCCCAAGGTGGAAAGGACAAGATTTTCCTTTTTCATTCAATTTGGAATCAACCGTCCCTCCCAAATTGTGCTTTTTTCACTTAGGAAGCTTCTCTAGCACTTGCTAACAGATGTTTCCTTTGTGAAGAGGATGAGGAGACAATAGAGCATTTGTTAGTTCGTTGCAAGAAAGCTAGGATGCTTTAGGACCTCTTCTTCATTATTGTCGAGTCTAGTTGGGTTTTCCCTTTTTCAGTTCTACAAACCCTTCTCTCTTGGCAAGAAGAGACTATGGGCAAAAAACGTAAAAAAAATTTGGTTGGCTGCACCTCTTTACTTATTTTGGACTATATGGGGGGAAAGAAATAGGGTGGTGTTTGAGAATAATTTACTTTTGCTCAAAGTACAAAAGCTACCTGCTACCTGCTACCTTCTTAAGCCATTTATGGTCTTGGGAAAACTTGTATAGTGGATAACACGATTTTTTTTGTTGGATTTTTTGACTTGGTTGGGATGTAGATGAGGTTGTCGGGTGTTTGGTAGGGCTGGTAGGCTTTTTGCAGCAGATATTTCTGCTATTGTTTTTTTGTTTCCCTTGTGGTTTCCTTTTGTATACCTCCAATGTACTTCTTGGAACCCCTTGGTTCTTTTTTGGTCAATATATTGCTTTTTATTGATAAAAAAAAGTATATTCTCACATGGTATATCATGGTTGTATAGGTTTACTTACGTACTTAGAAGGCTACAAACATATTCTCTAATTAGTTTATTGTTTTTTAGGAGGATTCCTCCTCCTTTTGTATTTCTTTATCCTTAATTTACTAGGAGTCTGGGATTCCATCGAAGACAGATTTAGAAGAAGGTTGACAACCTAGAAAAGACAGTACATCTCAAAGGGGGGGAGGATCACACTCATTCGGAGTACACTGTCTAGCCTTCCCGTTTACTTTCTTTCATTGTTTAGAATGCCAAAGATTGTTTGTTCAAGGTTGGAGAAGATTCAGAGAGACTTTCTCTGGGGTGGGGGCACCGAGAAAACCTCACCTCACACTGGGAAAACAAGCCATGGCGAAAAGAGTTGCTGGTCTGGGTGAGAAGTCTTTCTAAAATGAATATTGCCTGCTTTGTAAGTGGTGTTGGCGGTTCGCCAATGAGAGGGATTCTCTTTGGCGACTGGTGATCAGCACCAAATTTGGGGAGGGAGATGAGGCTGGAACACCAATGACTATTAGGGAGGTTTTCAAGGCCGGGTTGCGGAAAGACATTAGTAAAGAATGGATCACCTTTTCTCAAAACTCTACATCGTCCTTAGGCAATGGGCGGAGACTGAGGTTCTGAAAGGATCCTCGTGCGTGGGGATCTGTGTATTGCCCCTCTCCCACTGCTCAATCTCCAGCTCACAAAGATGCAAGGGTAGCAAGAGGTCGGACTCTCAAGGGTTGACGGGGTTGGTCCCCTGCTTTCCGTGCCACCTTTAATGATCGGGAATGGAGGATGGAAAGGCGTTCCTTCGTCCTTCACAAGAAAATTAGGCCCTCTCAAGAGGATTGCCTTATTTTAAAGGAGACCAGGCCTGATGGTTTCGCAGTTAGACTCATGTACCGAAAGCTAATGCATTCTCTTCCTACAGATTTCCCTTGACATTCCATTTGGAACCCAATTGTTCCCCCCAAGCTGGGTTTCTTTGCTTGGGAAGCTTCCCCTGCAAGGTGCTTACCGACCAATTAAAAGAGAAGAGGAATCACCTCAGAAACATGTTTTTTATGTGGAAGAGGGAGGAGGAAACAATAGACATTTGCTTATCCATTGTTCAAAGCTAAGATGTTGTGAACCTGCCATTATGGATTATAACTGGGTGTTCCCCTTAACGGTTCCCCAAGCCCTCCTTGCTTGTCAAAGTGCTAGTGTTGGAAAAAAGCGGAAAAGTGTTTGGTTGGCGGCCCTCTTTGTTTATTTTGGACGGTGTGGAATGAAAGGAATAGGGCGGCTTTGGAGAATGAGATCCCCTCTGCTTTTAGGATAAAATCCTCTTTTTTGTTCACCTTATGGTCCTGGGCTAAGTTGTATAGTGGTGATAACTTAAGTTCTTTGGTTGATTTTTTAACTTGGTTAGTATGTGCCAGAGTGGTGGCGTTTCCTCCCCTTTGTACTTCTCTCAGGTACTCTCAGGAGCTTTGTGCTCGTTTTTTAATAGATATTTTGCTTTTTACTGATAAAAAAAATATATATATTGTTTTTTATTTTTTTTAAGGAGAAGCTTGTTATCTAAAATAATACATCCATCTATGCAATTTAAGTATTTCCCTAGCTAAGTATATCAAAGGAAAATTATTTTAAATTACCATCACCCTACACACGAGAGGGAGAAAAAAAAAGAAATAAAATGAACCTCCATAACAAATGAAGGAAAATACTGAAAGAATAATAACAGTATAAGAATCTTTGACAGTTGCATTTATGTTCGGAGTCTTCTGAATGTTCAAAACAATTTCTGTCTTGTATGCATGGGTTATGATATGATATGCATATGATGAGTGCTTACAAAAGAATAGTACACCATATCGAATGGTTGTGAAAAATTCTATCTGAAAATGCAGAAAAGCATTAAAGGTGAGATTCTCACCGCAGGAGCGGCTTCCAGCGCTCCATCAGCAGTTGAAAAGGTCACATTCTTAAGTCCATTTTCATTCATAAATTTAGTACCCAACTGTACAGAAACAACAGAAACTAAATCCAAATAGAAATTTCTTACCAAAAACCTAACAAAAAAAAAATGATTAGAAATATGACAAAATATAGTGAACCATGTAACATACGTAGGTGAAACTAGTAGCAACTCGAAGGTCTCTAAACAGTCCACTGAGGCATTTGTGCTAGGTCCTTCAGTGAGCTTACACTCTCAAATACCCCATATTTGGGAATCTGGGAAAGGAATGACAAAACATAAGTATCAGCAATAGCAATATCAGAGTTTTTCATTTGCCTATAAAAAAAAACAATATCAGATTTACCACACTTGATTTATACAAAGATAAAAATGACATACTGCAAGGGATAAGCGGCATTCTCCGTACTCAAGTGCATCATGAGCAATGATAAGATCATCATTCCCCTGAAAAAAGTAGTTCAAAAGAAAACCTTCAGATGTTAATGCTGTTAATACAATTGAAGCATTCTGGAAAGTAACAGCAAAAATGTAATTAGAAAGACTTCCAGATACAATAGAGCATATATAATCAGCCCCAGGAGGTTGCAGTTCTTCTTCTTGATACATAACATAGGCAACATCAAGATTTTTAGCAACCTCAAATACCCGACTCATCCACTTTCTAATCCAAATATTTCTAGGGTAGTGGAAAGACATCATGGATGCTTTGCATTCAAAAATTTCAGCAGAATTGAGACCTAGACTTTGAGGTTTGGTTGTCAAGGCCTGTGAAAGATCCACACATATTCATTCGGTAACACAAGAATTTGCTTTATCAGAGAAAACTTGTTTTTGTGCCACATAAATTCTTCTTAATTTCGATCTCTACGCTGCTCTAACACAAATCATGAGAATCAACTTATTACTTCAGTATGACAACTATAAGTGTAAAAAAAAAAAAAAAAAATCTAGCAAAGCTGAGCCCCAGGTAGTATACCTTTTCAATTAGAGTAAAAGGAATGTAGTACAGAATACCAGTTAAAAGATGAGAATACAAGCAAATCTTACTGACTTCTCATCCCTTTTTGGGGATTGCTACCCCTTTTTCCTCATCAGTACAGGCATTTCTATATCCTTTCCTCACTTTCCAATCTTCCATCTAAACAAACTCTCTCAATTACAGTGCACAACATATTGTAGGTTTCAATAGAAGTTTCCATTCAAATTAAAGTATTGGATTTATTCAACTCTAGTTGCAGTGGTTTGTCTTGAGCAGGTGGAGAATTAGTTGTTCACAAAAGTTGACACAAAAGTTGATTAATTTCTTTTTTAGGAGACTTTCAAAGGTAGAGAGGATTCTATAGCGCATTGCCAGTCTCACAGAAATTTGGTCCACAATGGAGGGAGGAATGCAACGATTTTTAGGGTGTTCAGAGGGCATATATACAATCTATGAGTAGTGTTACTCTTTCACCTCCCTTTGGATTTTTGTTAATGAAGCCTTAACTATTAAATTCAAAGGTGACAATGTTTGATATGATTGGCAAATCCTACATATTATTTGAGGATTTTGTTGAATACTGTGAAGAGAGAATCCCTAATTTTTATTATATTCACGGAAAAGACTTGCCTCTACATTACATATTGGACTTATATATATACACACTCATGGGACCCACAATACAGTAAGAAAATAAAAGGAAAAGACCGTACAATATCTAACACTCCCTCGTCGGGAGCATGGTCATATGCACCAACTTGTTACAAATGTATTTAATTCTAGGACCACTGAGAGATTTAGTAAAGATGTCTGCTAGTTGATCATTTGAATTGACAAAACTAGTAGTCATACATCCTGATGTGATCTTATCACTAATGAAGTGGCAATCAACTTCAATGTGTTTGGTCCTATCATGGAAGACTGGATTGATGCACATGCAAAGTGTCTCTCAAGCACATGATGAGCCTATCCGTCTCATCCTTTCCAAATCTCAACTCCTGTGAGAAGGTGTCTCACCCATATGAGTCCACATGTTGCCGCAGTCATAACCAACACTCTAGCTTCAGCTAGGATCTAGCCACTACATGCTGCTTCTTACTCTAGGATATTTGGTTACCACTCAATGAAAACACAAAGACTCCTTCAAGTGGAACGTCTATCTCGGGTGAGCACCCCAACTGTGACCATGTAACCAATAACCTAGGTATGACCTCTATTCTCGTACAACACACCTTTGCCTGGTGTACTTTTGATATATCGAAGAATGCGGATTCCAGCATCCCAATGGCTATCACATGGTGACTGTAGGAATTGACTAACAACACTTATAGAAAATGAAATGTCTGGCCGAGTAATGGTGAGGTAGTTCAATTTACCTATGAGTCGTCGATATCCCCAAGATCTCCTAAAGACTCCCCCTATCCTGGTACAAGTTTGACATTAGGATCCATAGGAGTGTCAACTGGTTTACAGTCTAACATACCGGTTTCTTCCAAGATGTCTAAAGCATACCGCTATAGCACTACACTAGAACCGGATTGAGCTATCTTAATTCTCTATAAAGTAATTTTGAGCTTCTCAAGTCTCTTTAGTTTGAAAGCCGGGTGAAAGGTGTTGTTTGGCTTGAATACCATCCCGACACGCCTCGTAATGACGATGTCATCCACATAAACAACCAGATAAATACACTGCCCCGAAAAGTTATGATTATAAAAAACTGAATGGTATGCTGTACTATGAAGCATGCCAAATTCTTGAACAATGGGACTAAAATGGCCAAACCATGCTCGTAAAGATTGTTTCAAGCCATATAGAGAGCGGCGTAACTTGCACACTAAACCGTAATTCCCCCAAGCAAATAAAAACCAGTGGTCGCTTCCATATAAACTTCTCAAGAAGATCACCATGAAGGAAGGCATTTTAATATCCAACTGATATGGCGCTGGAACACATAGCACCCATGGAGAGAAGGAGACTGGGACATAAGCAATCTTGGCAATGGGGAGAATGTGTCACCATAATCAGAACCATAAACCTGAGTATATCCTTTAGCAACTAAGCGGGCCTTAAGGTGATCAACCTGACCATCAAGGCCAACCTTAACGGTGTAAACCCAACAATAACCAACTGGAAACATACCAAATGGAAAAACAACAAGATCCCAAGTGCCACTGATAGAGAGCGTTCATTTCATCAATGCCATTGCATGTCGCTACCGATGAAGAGCCTCATTAGTGTTCTTAGGAAGAGAAACAGAGGAAATAGTAGAAACAAATGCAGAGTATGGTGAAGATAATCGATGGTAACTCAAAAAATTGTAAATAAGATGATGATTTCTAGTAGATCGATTACCTTTCCGAAGAGCACAAGCAAGACAACAAGAGGTAGGAGCCGGTAGGAGAAGATGAAGGATAGGAAGTGAGTCAAGAAGCTCAGCCAGAAGGGAGCCGAACAACGACACCTGGGATGGCGATGATAAACCAAGGACAAAGATACATCATCAAATATAAAGGAGATGATGGAAGGTAAGACCCTCGCGAATATGGAGAGACTCGCAGGAAAAGAGTTAAGGGTAAGTCCTACAAAGTGACCACTTCAACAAAGAGAAAGTATTGATGAGTCCGAGGGAATAACAACGATAACCCTTCCAAGTCGAACACCTAAGAAGATGCATTTGCCTCGCGAAACTCTCTTGTCCCGGAGGAGAGAATAAGAACAAAGCCAAGTACAACCAAAGACACGATGAGGAAGGAAATAAAGTGGTTGGTCAGGGAAAAGAAGTGAATGAGGAACTGACCATGTAACACGTACGAGGCATACGATTAATCAAATAACAAGCAAGTAAGAACAAAGGTCCCCCCAAAAAATGAAAAGAACATGATAATGAGGAGGAGAGTAATGAGCCGCCCCAATAATGATGATTCTATGTTCATCTACCCCATTTTGTTGAGGAGGCGAGTACAAGAAGATCGATGAAGGATCCCATGTCAGACATAAATGAAAATAAAGGGTGTAGAAAAATATTCCCTAAAGATTGCCACTACGTAACACACGAATAGAAATATCAACCCAAGCTAGAATTTTAGCATGTAAATTTTTAAAAATGTAATATAACTCACCGATTTTTCATTAAAAATAACCAAGTACATCGAGAATAGTCATCAATGAAAGTGACAAAATCCTGAAATCCTAAAGTAGACGCATTCCGATAAGGACCCCAAACATCAGTGATTATGCCCGATTATTCAACCACAAGGAACGACACGAGTATGTTTCTGCAATGACAGTGACTCACACGCAAGGACGACAGTGCTGAAAACGAGGGACCATCTTGGAACTTAGAAAGACTAATGTGGCCCAGACGACTGTGGATGAGGAGAGGGAGCACGTGGAATCACAAACCCGCAGGAGATGATTTCAGGTGAGGTGATGGGGGAGTCTGAGACCACGCCCGATGCCAATTGTCTTCCTGCACTTGGCCCCGCAAGGTCACAAATTTATCAGAAAAAATAATGGAGCAGTGTTAGGACCAAAACTTGTTGCACATTTATGCATTAGTTATGCATGCAAGATTATATTATATAAACCACCAATCTCTTAGAGTAAATCATTTTTTTTTTCAAAGTTGGTTTTGATCCGATATTCAAGTGCACAGCTCGATTGGGTAATAAAATGGATTTAAGTCCGTACATCGATCCCACGTAGATCTCAAGCACTTTAAATCAACTACCCCGACTACTCAATTTCCATACCATTTTACACCACAATGATAGTAGTGTTCAAACAGAAAGTTTCGGAAATAACTAAACGCAGTTATAACGAACAGGTGATAAACTCCGAAATAAAATAAATGAAAGTAAAACTAAGTTCTGTAACAAGAATTGAATTCTGAACAATTATCATAAAAGACACACATCAAGAGAATGTAAATTCGTAGTGAACTTATCAATTCCCGTAGTTACCCCGTTAAAATTTCATTAATTCCGCCAAAATTCGTCCAAGGCCAGAGTGCAAATTCTGATTCCTCCACACTCCACATTTCATTATCTATCTTATGACCCGATTCTCTCGAATACGTGGAATTAGATAACTACTTTTTTTAAAAAAAAAAGGACTTCTTAATCCTGATATTTTCTTTTCAATACTTCATACCCATTTTTATGGATCAGAACCTCAGCTCCCAAGTTATCTGGCCGTGCAAGGATATACAACTTCCAGATTGCTTCTCGAAATTAGAATAGATCAACCTTTCCTTGATTAGATCAGCGCCTAACACCTGGATTAGTCTCAATTATCCGAATTGAGGTGAACTTCTTTGCTTGTTAAATAGATAACTCTTTCAACTCGCTCTGATTTCCCCAGCACTTGAGTAAGAGATCATCTTAAGTGAACTTACAGTTCATAAGATCCCTAATAACAGGTTAGTATACCTTCAAAGAAATGTACATTACCTCAGAATGTCTTCCCGTGGTCACTCGGGAGGACCTCCTTGAAATCGTAGCAATGACGCAAATCTTAACTGTATACAAAACTCGATATTCGCATCCCAAGACAATAAACCCAAAACTTAAATAAATCTATTAACCGAAATTAATAAGTCAAATAAACAATCTACAGAAAGATAAATTATGACTATCATGTTCACTTAATGGAAGCCGGATTCTCAATTACCGATCACACAATACAAGATTCCTCCGATCGTAGAATGATCAGAATGGAAATCAGAACACCAATTTCTGTAATTTGTCTCAAATTCCATTAATGCCTGTGTAGTAATTTGAAAAGAAATTGATTTCAAGATTCGCCAGCCAACGATAACATTCGCATCCAAACAAACAAAGCGAAAAGGAAAGAAAAGAAACATGATAACAACTGGGTTTTAAAATGACGAAAATGGAAAATAAAGAAAAAGAAAATAAAGAAAAATAAGAAAATGAGCTTCAAAGAATCCGCATTCTTCGCCTCGTGGCCGCCAAGTCGCCTTCATGAGTTGAGTTGGATAGCCGCTGCATTTATGTTTTCCAATTGGCCCTAACTAATAGACTGCCAGACGGAGTAGCCAGCCTAAGTTATCGCCTCCAGCCTGGCTATCATTTCTCTTGTCGCGACACCGAACTCATGTCACATCGACTTAAAAGTTCGCTTCCTATGAACTGCTTCGCTCATGTTGCTGTTACGACACCAATCTTATGCCCTTGTGTTTCGCTTGATCGCTTGTGATGTCGCTACATCATGGCCTTGTCGCGAAGACCATTCTAGTCCTTTGCGCCTTCAATGGTTTAGATTCCTCGGCGTCGCGACATCAGATGTCATTACGTATACGTGGCCTTACCGCCTCGCACCCTTCCACTGGCCATGATGTCGCGATATCAACCTTACGCGAAGCATCAACTTTTACTCCATGTTACCTTTGATTTGGTCATTCATGATGTCGCGACTTATATCTTGGTCGCGGACATCTTCTCACGCTCTGGGTCGGGTCTCAATTTCACTTCCCGATGTCGCGACGCCTATATCTTGGTCGCGGACTCCCACTAAGTCATCCGCAGCTCGATCGGGATCTCTGATGTCGCTACATCAATCTCCTCGTCACTACATCGCCTTAAGAAACTCGTATGTTTAACCGGTCGCCCGCGTCGCCATATCGATTGATGTCGCGACATCGCTTTATACACTGCAGCCTTGATCTAGTCGCTCTCGACTGTCACGACATCGGCATTCCTCACGCGAATTCACTTTATGAAACTTCACCTTCAATCGAAAGTAAAGTCCTATGTCGACTTCCGACTTATGTCGCTTACATCAACTTCCGGCTTGCAATCTTCACTTGATGGTTTCATGTCGTGACGCCCTTGTCGTGATGTTAGCTCATTTCCCTTCGGGCTTCATCCTGATGGTCTCGATGTCGCGACATCAATCTCTGTCGCGACATCTCGTCATACCATTCTCGCAGATTTCAATCGTCTTAGATTTCGTGACTTAAGCCTCTTTGTCGTGACATCATCACGTCGCGACATCAATCTCACGCGACATCGACTTAAGTTCCAGAGGCCTTCCACTACCCAAACTCTCATAGCTTAAAAAGCGTGTTTCATTGCTGCATCTTCCATCCTCACATACGACATCAATTGTTGTCGCGACCTCGCACGCCGCTTACGTCGTTTCCTCTTAGCCTGATTACCTCTTCACCGCGCCCTGTGACTTACTGCCGCTACCGCATCAAATTCCTTTAATTCTTTCGTGTCACGACCTCGAATCTGATCGTGTCAACCCCAAAACTCGCATCAATGAATCCACCAGCTTCTTTCATTTTGCTCTATCCGACCGTACTTTTCTTCCACTTATTGCTGTATTTTTCTACTTCTTCTCTCTTTCCTGCTAATAACAATTTGGTGAGTTTCTTCATATTTCAGATATTAATTATTCATTTCTAGATGAAAATAGAATGTAAAATGTACTAAAAATATGACTTTAAGCTCATCAAACTCCCCAAACTTAAAGTTTTGTCTCCGTCCTCAAGCAAAGAAAAGCAGTAAGAATTGTTTGGTCTCAAACAAAATAATTTTTAAGGACATTTTCTCGTGATTTGTTCCGCAGCCATTCAATTTAATCGCAATGCAAGGTATGCAAATTTTCAGACATTTACTTCAACCAAACAAGGTCGGGTTCTACTCTTATGTTAGTAAACTATCATGCTGAAATTGTTTCATAAACAATATACTCATTGATCTCGTTGAATAATGAATTAAATTCCTTTCTCAATGCATGCCAATAGCCATTTAACTCCTAAAGTTCTTCACAATTTTGATTGTTTCTTCTTCCAAATTCCATAGCTTGTTTTTCTGGTATTGATCTCCACTAATGTAGGTGAATTCAGCCTTCCAAATCAATCGTGTCTTGGGCTTATATCGTGAGGCTTGGTTAATGGGTATATGGAAGGAATTTTTAGGTTAAGATCACCTCGAACATTTTCTTTTCTTCTACCACTTCTTTCCCTATAGTTTCTAGTAAACTCCCTAAACTTCATGTTTGAGATATCTCTTGATTTCTGCTTCGTAATCGTATTCTCCCTATTTTACTCTTATAATTTACCGAGGAATTTCCTTTAAGTTTAGTACTCACTTCAAGGATAGTGCAATGTTTTAATCTTTTTAGTTTCTAACACTCTTAGCGAACTTGTTAGTAACCCATACCGTATGGCATTAGGGTACTAGGGTGTTGAAACACCCCTAAGAACTTAATTGTTCAAGAGAGTTAGGCCACAAGATAAAACTTATCCCTAGAAGCCTTCTTTCACGCATTTTCATTCCTTGCCTTTTCTTTCTTTTCATTCCCTCGAGTTCCTCAAAATATAAACTCCCCTAAACTTCATTTCTTTCTTCCTCTTGAATTCCCGGGTAATCAGAGGTTCTTAACAAGGATTGATGTCTTAAGATGAGTTGGTTTCCATTGGTCTATTTTGGAAAAAATAGCTTGTTGGCCTAATTTCGGAACTACTGTGATATGCCTCAAGATATGAATATGGATGGCTAGTGATGGCTCAAACTATCCAAGAATGGCTCAGATTACCCTTGTCGTCTTAATCAACAGATTTCACTTCAATCAATAATCTAACAAATTCTAGAACTGGATTTATCACCGTGACTAAACTATAAGGAGTATCTTGACCCATTTTTATTTATGAGTAAAGTTAAGTTAATTGGATATTCAATGTGTTCCTTGATTTATCGTCATACTAAGTAAACTCAAAATATGTTTGTTCCATCTCGTTGTATTACCTTCCTCTAATCTCAACTTTACGCTTAAATATAAGTAATTTTTACCTTGTTTTTCAATTAAACTAGATGCATTTTGTCCTTATTCGCAATTTTCTCATTTCAAATTTATTCTACTCTAACGTCATCAATTAAGATAATGTCCTCTCATAGCTTTTATTCGAACTATTTTTACTTTGATTTCTTAATCATTCAACTATTAAAGCAAATACAACATTGAACAATCAAATGCAAATAAAGGTACAACAATCTCCATTTAACTTTCTCATTTTATTTCGATTGATTTTCAATCATAGATACACAGCATTTTATGATATTTGCACCAAAGGTTAGGTAAGTATAAGGTCTATTTCTTCTTTTGGACAAGGTGGTAAAACATCGTGTGTGGATCTAGGTCTAAAGTGTCTAAATGAGCTGGAATGAAGGGAACTCATTTCCTTCTTTCTTTCTCTTCTTAGTTTCCCTCTCAAGTCGTTTCAATGACAATCTCATTAGAGAGGATCAACTTTCGTTCAGTACATCTTGTCTCTTTCCTGCTTAGCCTCATTGTGTTTCCATTTCACATGACTTCCAAGAATTTAGGAAAGATTGTTGTTAATCAAATCTAAATTTTCCAAATTTTATTCCTTCGTCAGAGGATTCACCTCTCCCATTGCTTCTTTTTGTCTCTCTCATTCAAATTTTGTTTTCTAGCCTCTTTCCTGTAGATTTGTATAGTAATTTGAAACCCTTTATCCGCTTCCCAAATTTGGTGTCATGCTCCTTATCTATTTCTAGCAATGCTAGGAGTTGAGCATCTCGACCAAACCGTCTTGTTATAGAAAGCCTTGAAGTGACTCACTTTGAGTTTCAAAGAAAAGATCTTGATCTCTTCCTTCATTTCCTCAACTCCTCTCCTTGCCGTCTGGGCCATTTTCCATCCGTTCTCTTCGTTCCGCCTTCCCCACTCGTTGTTCTCTCTTGACTTCCACCCCATGCCCCTTTCTTTCCTGCTTCTAATTCTTCTTCCCACCGGTTATCTCTTCTTTCACCCTTTCATACATCCCTTCTCCTCGAATTCCCGCTAGGTTCCATTCCTTCTCTCTTTCTTTCTATTCTTTCGCATCAAATTGAGAGCCTGTAATTGAATTGTCCTCTCAGGCTCTCTTGAGCTTTCTCCTCGTGGTTGGAAATTTCGTTTGTACAGTGATAGGAACTGCCAAGGGGATGGAGTAGGCCCATTACTGTCTTCATCCCGCCCTTCAATATCCGCAAACATGTAATCATCAGGGTCAGTGATGTCATCGCGCTCCGCTCCTTGACTCGTGGCCCTCCGGGTCTCCTTTCCGGTCCCTTCACCTGGGCTCCCACCTCCCGTCTCTGGCCCAGCACTCCCTTTCCTCCTCCGACTTCCTTGGTCCCTTACTAACCCCCCGTCGAAGGAGGCGAAGCCCTCACTCTTCTTCCGACCCAACTCCTTTCACCTGCACTCCTTCAAGCAAAGAACCGTGATTGTCAATGCGAGGAAGCAGATCTCTTTGCTCCATGATATTATCTTTCATGATAGATGCCTCAAATGATAACTCCTATATTGATCTCGTATCCCTTTAGTATGGCATACAAAGAGTACACTGCTCTCTCACCGTGCATAAATGTCTCATGGAACCAAAATGCACGCCAGAAGAAAACCATACCTCATTTCTTCCGTAAGACTGCTCCGTAGTTCTTGGCTTTCCTTCTTCCGCTCCAACTGCGCCTTCCACGTTGAGTCATAATCTTTCTAAGATTCGGCTTTTCCAAAATTTTCTTGAATTCGAGCCAAGCCAGCACAGAATGCACAGGTTTGCCATGGCCTTCGTCGTATGAGACCCACTTTCAACAAAACAGCTCCATCCTTCCTTCCTACCATGCTGGAATAAAACCTCTCACCAAAGGCCGTATATCCCGCCTTTGTGCGCGCAGAAAGACTCCTCCCATCCTCTCTGCTCTATCATCCTTGAGGAGTCGCTGTGGGTTTTGAATCTCCTCCGTAATAAAACCCTTGTTAGCGTAATACTTCTTCCACGAGAATAAGCTTCACTGCAGACGTAAATCTCTCTACTCTTCTTCTCTCCTTTCCTTTCCCCTTTCTCGCCCCTTTCTTGAGAAGTCCCCGAGCTTCGGGTGCTTCCGATGTATGCCTCTCCCGCTGCTCTTCCCGACGAATCTCATCTTAACCGTCTCCTCGATGAGTTTCTTCTTTTCCGATTGTTCGTGGTTCCCCTCATTATCTCATTTGCTGGGACCAAAGTGTGGGAATTTCCAGCCATTGAAGCAAGAGAAAAGCCTGATGGTTGGACCGCTAGGTTTCTGAGGTTAGAGATTCGCAGGGAAGACGGCGCGAATGGTTATGTGGTCGAGGAACGTAAATAAATAGTATCCAACAAACTTGCAATTCAATCAATGTTTGTGGTCTGATTAATGCTTCATTTATGACTCACACGACTTCAATATCGCCTCCCTTCTTTTCTCATTCTGTAAAGAGATCATTAAATTTAGGGCTTTTGGAATGAGAAGTTGGTATGTGTCAGATTTTATGTCGCGACATACCTGTGGATGTCGCGACATGTCCGGCTCTGGAATTATTGGATGTGGCGAAATTCCTTCTCAAATTTGAAACTTGATTCCATCGCCGCGACATCACAAAGGTGTCGCGGCTACGAATTTCCTTTCCTTACTACCTACTAATCGTTTCATAAATCGGGTCACTTACATCAATGTTATGTATGGACATTGTGTTAATGTCGCACATAACCCTTCTATTGTGACCTAAGCCTTTAATTCAATGAATTCACAAACTTTGAATTTTGTTATTGTTTCTAACACATTTAAACATCTACCCATGTATATTTCATGCAACGATTTAACAATTAGTTCAATCATAACTAAGGTGGATTTGCTAAAGAGAAGGTTACTCCCTTTTCTCATGTTGCGAATTCTCCGCAAGTTGTCGGAATCATTTTTATAGTTGCACTCGCTATTCATAAGTCTCTTCAACTCCTTGCGTAAGATCACCGTACAATCCGTAAGATTCTAGTTAAAATACAATCAATTTCTAATAATAAAAAAAAAATTTAAATCTATCCTTCTGGAAAACAAATTCGACTTAATTCATCAGCAACTAAAAGAAAAGAGATAGTTCAAAATTTAAAATCAGCATTGAAATCCTCCCGGGTCAGCTTCCCATTAGTCAGCTTTCACCTCGAGTCCTGAATGACGGTCGCTGTGGTAATTTTCCCAAGAACCAGCTTGAGTTCTTCAACTTCCTCCTCCCCTGTCGAGGTAATGCTTTAACCTTGTCCATCGACCTCACCTTCTGGGCTCGCAGCAAACAAAGGTCATCGCCTCCACCGTAGTACTTGATACTACCGTATGTCTACTTCCATTGATTTTAATTTCCAGTCACTTCAATAGAGTTAAACAATGCACCTGCCTCTCGTTTCGAACTCCTTTTCTCAAGATTCTCCACATGCCATTTCTTTGTTTTATCTTCTTTGTATATTCGAGCATTGTCATAAGCTTCATTTCTCAGCTTCTTCCACTCATAGTTTTGGACAATTTCTTCCTTTTGCAAATTTTTAAAATCAAGTTTAACTTGATGGCCCATTGCTCAGATTCTAATTCAAGAGGTAGATGACATGGTTTGCCAAAAACAACTCAGATGTGGTATTCCAACGGAGTTTCGTATGCAAATTCCGTAGCCCAAAGTGCATCATCAAGTTTGAAGACTAATCCTTTCCCGCTTTGAGTCAAGGCCTTTTCAAGTATTCTTTGATCTCCCCGTTGAAATTTCGCTTGTCCATTGGTCCGGGGATGATAAGCCAAACTCATTATATGCTCGATCCTATATCCTGCCATGAGTTTTGCAAATATTTTGTTCAAGAATGGGTTCCCCATCACTAATAATGGTTCTGGGGTTCCAAACTCCGCTAAAATATTCTTGCAAGAAACTCAAACTCGTGTTAGCATCATTCCCTCTTGACAGAATCGTTTCACCCATTTGGAGATATAATTCATCGCTTAGCAAGATATAAATGCTTCAAATGATGTGAAGGGTCCTATAAATCTATTCCCCAAACATCAAAAATTTGTAATAAACATATTTATTCCTTTAGGGGCATTTCATCTCCTCACAATACATTTCCAACTTTGCATTGATCACACACCACCCATTCGCACAATCTCCAAGATAGGGCCAATAAAACCTCGACTGAGTATCTTGCAGAGTCAGCTCTTTCTCCCCGAAAAGTAACTCATATGGTGATGCATGGCATTCATTTAAAATGTTGCCTTGTCTACCTTCCGCACACATCTTCATTATCATGTCATGACTCTTGAATAATATAGTGGATCATCCTAAATTATAATATCCGCATCTTCCAGTTCTATAGAAATAATCGGGTTGGCATTACTCCACGTTTATATAATTTACACACAAGATACCATGGAAGTTGGAAGGAAACCTTAAACAATTGCCTATCCGGGAAGCTCCAAGAATCGCACACTGCCTTCTTCATCACTGCTCCTTTCTACTGGACAGTGGTCGGCTACTACTGTCACATCCCTTTTATCCTTTATTTCCAATCAAACTCTTGCAAATAAAGAAGACTCTATCTTATCAATCTCGCTTGGCTTCCTTTTCACATCAGCATTTGATTGCCGCATGATCCGTGTGAATTACTACATGGGATCCTAAAATGTATTGTTTAAATTTGTCACAAGTAAATACTATAGCTAGCATCTCCTTTCTCAGCTGTTTATAGTCTTCTGTGCTTCATCAAGGTCTGCACAAAGATAGATATGACTTCGAATACTTTCTCTCCTTCTTTGCCCCAACATACCCTCACAGCAAAATCACTAGCATCACACATTATTTCAAATCCTCGATTCCATTCGTAACTACGTTATAGGTGCTCAATAATCGATCTTGATTTCATCAAAAGCACTTCAGAACCACTTCAAATCTCTAACCCTCGATCCTTTCCAAAGAATCGATAAGGGTCTGCTTATTTTTGAAAAGTCTTTATTTAAATCTCCCAGAAAATCCAAGATGCCCCAAGAAACTTCTTACCTCTTTAACGTGATAGTGGTACAGTCTGGACAATGGATACTTCAATCTGGGTCAACTTCAGTCCATTAATGGAAATTTTACGCTTCAAGAACAATACCTTCATACTTAGCCATTCTGAATTTAGTGCTAATCAAGCTTGTCTTGGCATCTTTGAAGTACTGCTTCGCATTGTTTAAAGATTGATCAAAGCTAGATCCATACATGAAATCATCCATGAAAATCTCCATCACTTTCACCAAATCGAGGTAATAGACATCATGCACCTCTCGAATAGTCGAGACATATAACCCAAATGGCATCCTTCTAAAGGCAAAGGTACCATAAGGGCATGTGAACGTGGTCTCTCTTGATCCTCCTCGTGCAATAGCAACTGATTGCACCTCGAGTACCCATCCAGAGCAAAAAGGAGGGTAACCCGCTAACCTATCCAACATTTGATCAATGAAAGGCAAAGGAAAATGATCTTTCTCAAAGGTTTATTCAACTTCCTCAGAATCAATACATACCCTCCATCCTCACAACGTTTCGTTGAACTAATTCATTTTTTCATTTCATCAAGAAACCCTCCCTTCTTTGGAACTACATGGACTGGCCTTTACCTAAGGACTATTATTCAAATAGCGAGATAAACCAAAGATTCAACAATTTGAGTACCTCCTTCTAATTACTTTCATCATCGGATTCACTCTTCTCCGATGTTCTGCAGATGGTTTTAAGTCCTTCCAAAGAGAATCTTATGCATGCAAACCGTTGGACTAATACCCTTCATTCCTCAATGGACCAAGCCAAAGATTCCTTTATGCTTCCCTTAATATTTCAGTAATCTTTGTTCTCAAAGATCACCGAGTCCTGGCTGAAATAATCAACGTTTTTCTTGCAATTTATAGCATACTTTAAATGACATGGCAACTCTTTCAAAACTAGCCCTTCTGTACTGGTCTCTTGATGATTTTCCTCTTTTCACTATTTTCCCCATTATCTTTTCTGTTGTGCTTCAAGTTCAACATGCTTCTATAGAATGAAAATCACGATGGAAATTCAAAATAGACATCTTCAAGATACTGAATCTATCCCTTTTCACTGATAAAACTGGAGGTTACAATCATTTATACACGTAGCTGGGAAGCAGAGACAAAATCAGCCGCATTGCAACCTTCCTCTTGTCCCATCTATATTTGTCATACTTTGATCAAGTTAAATGTAGCAAATTTTCTTCCAACCTCAAGATAAGAACTCCTTTTCGCAGGTCAATCAGGCAAACAGAGCTGTGGGAATGGTCTTCCTAATAGTAGGGTACCAAGGTGAATCTTCTTCCATGTCCGTATCGATGAAGTCTAATGGAATACAACTTCCCATCAGTTGACTAAATACATCTTCTAATGACCTTCCGTTTCACCATTGACTGTCTTACTTGTAGATAACAATGTGGGAGTAAGCTCCCCAAACTTAATTTCAACAGAGAGAGGCATCAGATCGAGATTATTCCCGAGTCATGCAGAGCTCTCGAATTCCACTCTCCAACAATACAAGTGAATTGTGAAACCCGGGTCTTTCATCTTTACCGGTAGTTCTTTCCTCGATTATCAGATCGCAAGGCAAAGAGGATCTACTATTCCTTCTTCTACTATTTTTCTTTTCGCTTCAAGATATCCTTAAATTTCGCATAAAGTGGCATCTCGAGTCACCACTTCAAGAAAGGCATACCGACCCCAGCTTCCTGGAAAGTTCTCGCAACCTTGCAACCGCTCCTCCATCTTTGATTTCAGCCTTTGTGGAAATGGGATCACAGGCTTCGATCCGGGATGTTCTTCCTTTCTACTCCTTCTTATCATTCCATTGTCTCTTCCCCTTCCGTATTGCTACTTCCTTGTTGTCGTCATCTTTCTTTCTCTCCTCCCTTCTAACTCCCTTCCCAATTCCTAAGCCGCATTACCATGCAAATTCGGGTTCCTTCCTTGTATTACTTGGGAAGGCATCTTCCTCCGCTTTGCAGGTTAGCCAAATTCACTACTGCGGTTCCTGGTGTTCTTCAGGATGTATCAGAATTGAAATTTGAGAATTGCAGTACCGTCTAATTCCCTCCAAATTTTTTGTTCATGGAGGTTCAACAAATCTTTTATTGTCCCCTATAAACTCCGCAGATCTGCTCGAAAGCTAGGGCCTCCTCCGTCCCGTATTCATTCCCGTGGCTCATTTCCTCGTCTCACAGTCGAACCTGCAGTGGTCGAATTTCGATGAGTGGTCTCCATCCCCGCCTTTCGTCTCGAGTAGCCCCTCCACCATACGAAGTTCTCATGGTTCCCGAAAGTTGGGTGATAATGTGCCTGGAAGGTCAGATTGGGCTCTTAAAATGATAAGCCTCGCTCACCCACATAATCGACCTGGCAGCCTCATAGAATTCTTCACTACTCCTCTCAAGACTTCCCGCCATTAACTCCTCTGATCGCTTCCTATTTCATGAGCAGGTGTGTCTTTCTTTCTTTGCTTGTCTAACCTGCGGCATAATGGCATCCAAATGGTACCTATGGTCACATATCTTGCTCATACTCCATGATTCCCTCTCTCCTCGTTGTTTCCTCTCAAAGCCTCGTATATTTCATGTTACCCGGGCGCATCTTCAATCACTCCTTTGCCTTCTCAAAGACTCTTCTTTCTTTTGAATGTCTTACAAAGATGAAGCATCAATGATCCTTTGATATATCATTCATGGTATGATATACAATGTCCATTTGAGTCTCTGGGATCTATCCCATGCACTGACATCTTCAAAGAATCAGCTTGAATCTTTCCTAAGCTACATGCCATCTTCCCTCGCCGGAACACAAATGATTTCTCTCCTTCGTGGTTAGGCCGGGGAAAGAATCTACCTAAGTAGGCTTCAATTAACCTCCTGGGTATCAACAGAACCATATAAAATGGGATTCATACCATGTAGCCGTCAGACTTCTAAGAGAATGGGAATAGGTGCAGCTTTATGACTTCCTGTCCACCCTAATCTGCACTAATAAAGAGTCAGCCATCCCGAGGAACTTTCCTGTGTGTTCGTTTGGATCTTCAAAGTGGGATGACCAGTAAACCGATCGCTGACCATTGTAATCAAATACGCTTCAATCTCAAAATTATTAGCACTCAACCGCAGCCAGTCCCGATCGCCGAGCATTCTTCCCCGTATAATCGTCCCGTAAATCCTCCATCAGACGGGCCGACCGAGGCCTTCTAGCCCTTATGTATGTATTTCAACCTCGATCCTCGCCTTTCTTCTTCCATGGTTGAGTTTTCGCCTTCTGGTCTTCCTCAAACTTCCGAGCGCCCTTTCTATTTCTCGTGTCACCGGAATCAGACGGCGGTTTTGTTTCCTGTATGCATCAAAGTTTTTCCAAAAACACAATTTCCATTACTGTGGATTAGCCAAATTATCATAAATATTCAATGTGTTTCGTTAAAGGTTAGTGGCCAAACTGAACCACTGCTTGAAAATCTATTTTTGTTCTTTTCTTTTTTTTTTTTTTTTTTTTTTTTTTTTTTTAAAACTGTCCAAATTAGTATTTCCTTCTTTCTTTCATCCGAATATCGATTTACTTAAATTCTTTCGATCCCCAAGAATCTGCGCCATAAAACTTGTTAGGACTAAAACTTGCTGCACATTTATGCATTAGTTGTGCATGCAAGATTATATTATATAAAACCACCAATCTCTAGAGTAACCATTTTTTTTTCAAAGTCGGTTTTGATCCGATATTCGTAAGTGCACAGGCTCGATAAGCAATAAATGGATTTAAGTCTTATATCATCCCACAAGAGATCTCAAGAATTTTAAATCACCTACCCCGACTTTACTCAATTTATACTATTTGACCACACAATGATAGTAGTGTTCAGCGTAGTCGGGAAATAACTAAACGCAAGAGAATGAAAATTAGGATAAACTGGAATAAAATAAATGAAAAACTAAGTTCAGAATAAGAATTGAATTCAATAATTATCATAAAGACACACATCAAGAGAATGAAATTGTAGTGAACTATCAATCTCGTAGTTACCCCCGATAAAATTCCCTTGGATTAATCCAAATAAAACTGGGTCTAAGGCGTTGTAGTGCAATTCTGATCTCTCCATTGACCTACATTTCATTATCTAATTTACGCACTGATTCTCTCGAATACAGGAATTAGATAACTACTTTTTTTAAAAAAAAAGGATTTCCTTAATTCGATATTTTTCTTTTCAATACTTCATACCCATTTTATGGATCGTAAACCTTAAATCTCTGCTATCTGGCCAAACAAGGATATACAATCTCCAGATTGCTTTTCCTCGAAATTGGGCATCAACTCTTCTCGATTAGGATCACGTATTTAACACGGGATTAGTCTCACTATCCGACCGAGGTGAACTTTGCTTGTTTAAATAGATAACTCTTTCAACTCGCTCTGATTTCAACTGGAGAAGAGGATTTTATCTAAGTGAACTTACAAAGCTCATAAGATCCCTAATAGCGTGCTAGTATACCTTCAAAGAAATGTACATTACCTCAGGAATGTCTTCCCGTAAGGTCACCCAGAGGTTCCTTGAAATCGTGAGCAATGACGTTAAATCTTAACGGGTATACAAAATCATATTCATCCCAAGACAAATAAACCTAAAACTTAAATAAATTCATTAACCGAATTAACAAGTCAGTAAACAACTGATGAGATAAATTATGACTATCATGTTCACTTAATGGAAGTCGGATTCCTCAATTACCGATCACACAATACAAAGATTCTCTGGACGGAATGATCGGGGAATGAAATCGGAATAATCGAATTTCGTAATTTGTCCGAAATTCCACATCTGCCTAGTAATTTGAAAAGAAATTGATTTCAAAGATTCAACTTCACTAACGATAATATCTGGGATCCAAACAAAACAAAGCGAAAAGGAAAGAAAAGAAAAGATAAACAACTGCTCTAAAATGACGAAATGAAAATAAAGAAAAAGAAAATAAAAGAAAAAATAAGAAATGAGCTTTCAAAGAATCCGCATTCCTCTCGGGCCCTGTGGCCGCCAAGCCGCCTTCATGAGCTGATAGCCGCGTATTTATGTGGTTTTCCAATCGGGCCCTAATCCTAATGTAGATCGGCTGTGGATTTTAGGAGTAGCCAGGTTTGCCACGCCTTCTCCAGCTCATTATCACTTTCTCTTGTCGCGACATCAACTCATGTCGCGGAGCATTGACTTAAAGTTCTCGCTCCTATGAATCGTTTGCCCATGCTGTCATTTTTACACCAATCTTATGCCCTTGTAAGTTTCGGGGCTGATCGCTTGCGGATGTCGCATATCATGGCCTTGTCGCGACATCCATTCTAGTCCTTGCAGCCTTCAATGGTTTGTTCTCATGTCGCGACATCGATGTTGTCGCGACATGGGCCTACGCCTCCTCGCACTTCCACTAGTCAAATAGCGATGCCTTACATCAACCTTTACGCCGGCTATCAACTTACTCCATGTTACCTTGATTTATTGGCCCATGATGTCGCTAATTTATATCTTGTCGTGATATCTCTTTACGCCTTGGTTGGTCTCACTTCACTTCTCCCGATGTCGCGACGTTTATATCTTGTCGTGGACTACTTCGTTATCCGCGAATTTCTCGATCGATTCTTCGATGTCGCTGACATCAATCTCCCGTCACGAAGCATCGCCTTAAGAAATCAGAGCGCTTCAATCGGTCGCTTCGCTGTCGCGATATCGCATTGATGTCGACATCGCTTTATACACCGCAGCCTTTGATCTAGTCGTTCTCGATTGTCACGGCGTCGAAGTATCTTGTCGCCACCACTTTATGAAATCTCACCTTCAATCGAAGGTGTCCTGTCGCGATTTCGATCTTATGTCGCGTGACATCAACTTCCTCGCTTGCAATCTTCACTTGATGGCTTTTTGATGTCGCATCGCTTCTCTTGTCGTGATGTTAGCCATTTCCTTCTAAGCTTGTTCTATAAGCCCTCGATGTCGCGACATCAATCTCTTGTCGCATCTGTCACATCATTCGCAGATTTCAACCGGGTCTTTGATTCAGTGGACTTAAGCCTTTGTCGACATCATCAATGTCGCTGACATCAATCTCACGTCGCGACATCGACGGTTCCGTGAGCCTACACTCACCCAAACCTCTCATAGCTTAAAAAGGTGTCTGTCACACCTCTCATCCTTGTCACGACATCAATTGTTGTCGACTTCGCATCGTCATCGCGACGCCGCTCTTCTTAGCCCCCGACATCTTCACCAACTCCAGACTTACCGTCGCTTACCCGCATCAAATTCCTTTGACTCTTTGGTGTCACGACTCAGACTTGATCGTATTAACCCTAAAATCAGATCAATGAATCAGCCATTTCTTTTCATTTTGCTCACTATCTGACGCACTTCTTTTCACTTATTGTCAGATTTTCTACTTTCTTCTCTTCCGCTTAATAACAATTTGGTGAGTTTCTTCATATTTCTGTATATTAATTATTCATTTCTAGATGAAAATAGAACAGAAAAATGTACTAAAAATAGATGACTTTTAAGCTCATCAAGCAGTTAAGAGTACGAGTGATTTTGTTGAAGGAAATAAGATTAAAGAGACACTCAGGAGTATAAAAGACAAAAGTAAAAGGTAGGGAAGGGAGAGGATATTCCAAACCAATACCCTTAGCCACAGTTTGAGAACCATTACCTAAGGTAATAAAGTGAGGGGTGGTGCCAGGGTAGTAGTAAGAGAAGAGTGCAAGATCTTTATTACTGACATGTGATCTACACCTGCAGTCTAGAATCTAGGTCTAAGAGAAGACGTATGAGTAAGGTAGGCGCAGGGTACACTTGGCCCTGGCAACAAATGCAACAGAAATGACGGCTTGATAGCGAAGATAGCCATCATACTCACTGTCAGTGGGGGGAATACCCTGAGATGTGAAGGAGCTCGGAGTCCGGGGCGGCTGAGAATCATAATTAGGAAGATCGCTATGTGGGCATTGCGGAGGCTGTCTGATGCAACTGATAATAAAATAATCATGATGGGCCAAGCTTATTGCAATAGGGTGCGTGAGGACGTTTGTCCTCTACTTAAGCACACGTCCCGCCTGGCAGGTTAGTGTAAGAAACTAACACATGTAAGAATCCAAGTGGCTATCAAATGGAAAAGTTTGTGTGGAAGAGATAATAAGAGGCAAACATGAATATCCAAAGATGAGACTGATGGACTCCGCAAGAATCTAATCTCTAATGCCCCAAGATCCTGATAAGAGGCCAATAAGAGTAAGGACCACGAAGAACTTGTCAATCTGCGTTTATTGAGCCCCAACATCACTAGTAAGAGGCATCAGTGTCAAGAACTCCACCTTAAGAGAGGCAATCTGGCCAATATAATTAGATAAATTCATGTCTCTGTCATTTCGATATCGACAATAACAGGCCACCTTATAAAAGCGTTGGATATCATTCGTGTATAGAACTTTTACCTGATTCTAAAACTTAGAACATGTTTTGTAAGACCAAAGATGAAGAAAAATTTTTGGATCAACCGACTGCCATAATACGCTACATAGTTGTGGATCTATTTTCTTCCATTGCACCTTGTCAACATTAGGTATAACATCCTCCAGTGTAATAAGATGGCCCTCATAACCTTGTCCCATGAACCAGAGTTCCACAGAAGCTGACCAGGAAAGATAATTCTCACTACCAATAAATTTTTCTAATGTGATAGTAGAAGATCCAGAGATAACAGATGTAAAAATAGGATTTTTAGTTGCCATATCCACTTAACTAGAGAGTGAATCACGTTTGGATTGAAGAGAGCCCTAATAGGTGGGAAAATCACGACTGTGGAACTTGAAATCACGGCAGTGGAATTGGAGATGAAGAAAAGTGACTCAAACCGTAGAGAAGATCGACTGACAAAGTGCGGCGGAGCTTAAATGGGCAAAAAGGTGGTAAGGAGGGCTCGGGTGGACCACGGAGGGACGAGCAAGAAGACAACGCTGCATTAAGCCCGATATTAGTCCACACGGAAGTGAGCCACGCACACATATGCCGGTGTGGATAAACAAGTCGGCCGAGAGGATGGGCGCAAGTGACGGCGCTGCGGCGGTCGCTTTCTCCGGTGGGGTTGCCACCGACGTGTAGATCGGCCTCGTCCGCCTCATAATATGAGGTTTTCGGCCAGAGAAGAGTTGGCCTGAAAAGTCACCGGAAACGAGGAGATCCGACGGCGGAGGGTTCCGAGAGGAGAATAAAGTGACCTAATGAACACGATCATCGTAAAAAGCAAAATTAGGCTTTCTGGCTCGATACCATGTGAAGAGAGAAGAGAGAACTCTAAATTTCTATTATATTCACTAAAAGACTTGCCCTCTACATTACATATCGACTTATATATCATAGTGTTATTTGTTATAAGGCGTGACTGAGGCGTTAAAGCCTTGGGGCCTCGAGGCGCAAGACACACTCTGAGGCGCAGGGGCCATTATTTGAGGCGCATCTACCTAATAAAAATAAAATTATATATCTTAACTAAATATTGTCTATAATTTTCATCTAAACAACAAAATATAATAAAGTAAAGAACATCAAACATTAATAGTGCTCCATCATCCAAACATTCAAAGTTCCAAAACAAAATAACAAACATCATTAGTGCTTCCTATCATCACAAAAATTCAAAGTTTTAAGACAAAACAAACATCATTGTCCATTTTTGTGTATCTTTACAACAAATCAACACTAAAATAACAATTATATTGAGAAAAAATGAAAAAATATACATAATATATTATATATTATAAATCTATAAATTATAAACATACTCACGTTTGCCAAAACAACAAAACCTTGCTCTAAAATTTTTGTTCTATTTGTTCTACTAATTTTCATAATTTATATTCTTATTTTTCTTTTAATTTTTAGATTTTTTCCTATTTTCTACATTAATTTTCTTCATATTTTTTTCGATTTTTTTTTGAAAAAAGTTTTAAATAGTTTTAAAAATGTTTCTCTACTTTTATAAGAATTTTTAAGAATTTTTAAAAATGTTCCTCTATTTTTAAGAATTTTCTAAGAATGTTTCTCTATTTTTATAAGAATTTGTTGCACAACAAAAATAGGGAGTCTTTTCTTCTCTCCTTCCTCTAACTCAGATTTGAGAGTGTTTTTGAAGGGTTTTTTTTGAGGGTTTTAGGATGTAATCCGAGCGCAGGGGGGTTATAGGGGTTAAGGTTGAGACACACTGGGGAACGATCGCTGCTTTGGTTGTTGGAAGCCCAAACACAAGTCATTTTAGGAGGTGTCATTTAAAAAATAAGCACCCCAAAACGACGCCGCTTTGGGGTGTTCGCATTTTAGTGTGGGTGAATCCCAAAACGACGTCGTTTTGGGGTGTTTTGATTTTTTTAAAAAAAATAAGACCAACCAAAAATGACGTCGTTTTGGGTTAATCTCAGGAGCCCTAGGCTCCATCTTCTTCTTCTTCCCCAACGCAGGCTTCTGCTGCTCTCCGCCTCTCCCCGACACAGCAACGCCATAGCGCCACAAGATTTCTCCATTTTTGACGGCTAAAAAAGCATTGTTTTGGATTAGTCTTAAGAGCCCTAAGCTTCTTCTTCTTCTTCTTCCCCGACGCAGGCTTCTTCTACTGCTCTCCGCCTCTCACCAACGCGGCGACGCCACAACGCCGCAAGATTTCTCCATTTTCAACCGCCAAAAAAGCAAAAAAAAAAGAGAGGAGAAGGAGAAGAAGGTCGTACTGTGAAGAGCAAATAAGCCTGTGACGCTCACACACCCCCGCGCCTCACCCGGCGGTAACCGTTTTCACTGGGGAGTGGTGGCACTCTGCTTAGGCGCTCCGTGCATCGCCTTTCATAACTCTGTTATATATATATACACACTCATGGGACCCACTGGGCCACAAAGAAGAAAATAAAAGGAAAAGACCTGCATAACATCTAAATAAATACGCTTGTGTTCGGGGTCAAAGTCATGGTAACCTATCTAATATGTTTAACCAACAAGATGTTTTTAGGTCATGAATTATCCCAATTTGACTTATTTGATCATTACGTTGATTAACCTGATTATGAACGCAACATATTTAATCCATATTTGGTTCATTTAAAATTTTATTTTGAATAAATTGTTCGATTAAATCATAAACATATCAGGTTAAGAATGCAAGATAGACCTAACTTGACCTTATTATTAAATAGTTTACACTTTTTTATTATTATTTGTCTCGTGTTTGGGTTTAAGAGCTTCAATTTTGACACAGCATGAATAAAACACACATCAATCTATATTTACCTAATTTTCTATCAAAATTATCATAAATTCCTCGAATACATCCACTTATTTGAAAAATAATAATTATTTGAAAATTAATAATTAAAAACTACTAGTAAAAGTAGTAAATATATTGAAACACTGTTTTACATTTTGAATAAAAATGAAATTAGTCAAAATTTGTAAATCGGATTTTATATAAAAAAATTTATTTCAAAAAATATATTTGAAAAGTATATTCTTCTCAAGTATGTTCTTTGCAGATTCCTGACCATATAAATTGAAAAACCACGCACTAGCACAAGAATTTTTTTTATCAATAACGCACTAGCACAAGAATGCTGGAAGAAAAAAAATAATCATAAATATAATAATTAGATATAGAAACAAACAACTGAAAAGAGAAGAGGAGAAACCTATTAAGAAAAAGAAAAGAGAAGATAAAAGACAAAGGAGATAAACTGGTGGGGGTCCTAGAGATTTAAAGAAGAGACTACACTAAAAAGGCATAGATCAATAAGATCAACTATAACAAAGAGAATTTTATTAGGCACTAATTTCAAAATGAAATCCAAAGTCCCCATATGCAGCCCCCAATAACAGCCTATACCTTAATGCTTACCTGTCCATATTCAGTGACTGTATCAAGACAAACAATGCCAAGGTCTAGATCTCCCGACAACAATTTTCTAACAATGTCTTTTGGCCGCTGAAACCAGACTTCCATGTTGGAGAGCTGCAGAACATAAAATAAACACCATCAAAGTATTAAAATCCATATTAATTTATTGTAAGATGCATGCATTAGCATGTCTATAAGTATTAAAATGAAAAGAACATTCAGATCATGTAAGAAAATGGATCACTGTTCAATTTCAGATTTATTACATCAAAACACCATCAAAGATCACATAAAGGTTGTCAATGGAAGCCTATGATGATCGATGAATATGACATGATAAGGACAAGTGTGACACTTTAGATTTGTCACTGAGACTTTTGGCCATTGACACTAGAAAAACAAATCCCAAACTACTCAAATAATAACTAGGTATCGTCTTGAACAATGAACATTGTTGATAAAATCCAATAAAAGACACAATATAGCTTCTCCAGATAATGGCCAACTACCATGGAAAAACATTAACAAGAATGTTGACAAAGAAGTGAGTTGAATTTGAAGCACATTCTTTCCATGAATATGGCAGAGAATGTAGCATACTCAAATTTGGCAGCAGCTGTCTGCTGAAGAGAAGAAAGCCTCAGGGTTGGAAGGACATCAAGGTTCACTAAGCAAGCCCACAAAAATGAATTATTTACCATTTGTAGAGCACCAAACTAACCAGATTAAAACAAATGCAAAAAAGACATGAACACTGCTGCCAAAACTCATCCATAAGGGAACTGAAGGAACCTCTAACACTGGAAACAATTGAAATCATTATCCATGTATATGAGATATACCAATTGTGCAAGAATCGTACGCTATCTGGTCACAAAGCATGTTAATGCTCTAACTTGGCCCACTACAGCCTCTAGTAAGATGTTTCAAAGAGCTAATCCAATTAATTAATAATAAGCTAACAGGGTTAAAAGTTCAGTTCATTTCATAGAAAAGTCCCACATCGATGATGTTGTAATTCCTCTTAAAACAATAGTAGGGGCTCTAGAGCAGAAAACAAGTTAAATCCACAGTAGTATGCTTAGTCACACCTCTTCCAGAAAATTGTAAGACGCCATTGAAGCTGAGAGATAAATAGGAGGGAACGTCCTTGTAACAGCAGAAATTCAAACATTTCATAATAGAGCCAAAAGAAAAAGTTGATAACATTTTAATCATAACTTGAACTGTGATGATGATGATGCCTTTTTTTTTTTTCAACCGGAACTGGGCTGGAGTGTGCGGGGGTCGTTGGGTTGGACCAAGGCCGGTGGCCGAATCGGGAGGATCGGATCGCTCGGGCTGTGGCAGGATCAGCTGCACGCCGATCTACGTGCTCGATGCGAATGCCTTACAAGAAGAACCGTAACGGCAGGGGCCGGCGAAGCCACGGGGCCAGCCCGATGCTCTAAGTCGATTCTTTTCCGAGAGAAAAGAGAGAATGTTTAGATTGCTTAGTATTACGCATCTTTAGTGTTGGGATGCCTTGTATTTATAATGGATATTCATCCAATTTGGACGTATGATTGGTGGGTTCTTCCTTTGAGGATAGGTTTCATGTAGTCGTACCTTAGATTTAGCAAATGAATAGCCAAAGGAGTTTATTCTGGGAGGACCTCCCTTCCTATCAGGCATCCAACTAACGGTCTTCTCGTTGCTTTCCTTCCCTTATAATAGGATCGGATCGACGAATAGGACGCCTTTTAGGAATATTCTATCTTCGTTATTTGTAAAGATATGGTTTGGATCGGGCCGTAATGGCCTTCCTGTTCTTCCAAATCCATGTTCTAGGCCTAACGGGCTGTTATGGAAGGACATGGACATGGCTCGGTCTCATCAGCCTTTGGCCGGCGAATGAAATGCCTAGCCCGCGCCTCATCCCCTTATCGCTGCCCCCTGTACTCTTGTGTACGGATCATGTAAAAGGGTCAGATTTTAACCTGCCACTTCCGCCAGTTATTTCCTGTCCATTGGATGGATTAATTAACCTCGACCACGCCATATCGTGGTACGTTAATGATGGCTCTTCGAGTTTCGCGCTTGTTTTTCATACTCCCTTCGTTTTCCCTTGTTTCTTGTCGACCTTCCCGCCCACTTCCTTCGCCTCATAATCCCCGCTTTTATACTTCGCTCTTGTATTCGCTCGATTTTCCATCATTAGTGTTGGGTCCTTTTCTGGCGCTTTCCTCTCATTCCTAGGCTCGCGGGCGTCCCGTTCGCAGGTTTTTCATTGATGACGAGGCCGCAGGGGCCCGCCCCGCCCGGATTCGCGACACCGCTTGTTTACGTCATAATCAAATCGTTCTTCCTTCTTTGCGCATCGGCGACTCTTCTATTGATGCCCATTCCGCGTACCGGGGGCGTTCTCGCTTGCTTGATGCTTCGTCTCAACCCGCCTCCCGAGGCGCCCCTTCCCCTTAGGTAAGGGTAAAAGAAGATAAACCCCATCAAATATCCTAAGGGCCTGACTCGTGGATCGCCGCTCGCCCGCATGCCGCCAAGGTGTCCAAAGAGGCTGGTCTCATATGAGTCTACTCACGAGCGCATCGGCCTCCTCGGTGTCCGAATATGGTCCCCCGGATGTTTTGACCTTTACAATCGCTCCGCGGCCCGGTATGGTCCCCGCTGAAGCGCTTTAATAACGCTCGCCTTTGCATCCTTCATAAAAGAAGTTCTTCAACATTTAAACATCTCGCCTTCCACTGCCCCAATGGTCAGTATTTAGTTGGTTTATTGGTCTTTTTGGCGACGAGGCTCAAGGCCCCCAATGTGGCTCGCTCCTCCATCTTTCACAAATTCGATGGCTACTACGTAGGGTTTTATTTATTTTTCCGCACGTCTGGTTCCTCTGCGATCTCTTGACCTCCTTCTTCGCAGACCCTGGCCATGGAAAGGACTTATATTTCTTCGTTAGTGTTCCAATCGATGACTCTCATGACAGGATGATACTCCCTGGTGTGCCCAGACGGAGCGCCCTGGCAACCTTCATGAGTGTTTGCATTACTTTTGGTTTGATTTGTCTAAAGACGATCATCACTTCGACCTTAAGCTTTCCTTATGCTTCCTGTGATGCTCGCCTCGACCTCGACGGCGATGCCGCTGCTCTAGGGCCTTGAGAATGCTCCCGCTGTCCCATACGTATCGATAAAGTCGAACATTCCTAGTTCCTCTAATTTGTTGCCCGTAGACGCTCTAACGCTTGAGGCCCCCACCTCTTTCTACCCTTGAGTTTTTTCCTCGGGGCCCACTGCCGCTAATTCTACCAGGAGAGATTTGTTCATTCGGGGGCAACGCCTCTAAGCCCCGAGTGTGAAGAGAAAAGTCGGACTCCTTCTCGAAAAGGACCTGGGCCGGCTCGCCAAGGTTCATGGGGTGTCTTCTTCTCCTGCTCGAACCGGAGGGCATCGGGCGCCCGCCGAGGCTCGTAATACGCAGAACTCCCTTCTCCCTGCCCACGACGGAGCGGGGTCAGCGCTCGCTTTAACCTTATCAGGGGTTTTCTCCTAAGCCTGTCATTAAGGCAAAGGGTCTTCGCTAAACGCCGCTTCACGCCGACGCTTCCGCTATAACCGTACGTGAATCCGCCTTCGACAATGCCAAGTCACCTCCTGGATGGGCGGAGCCAAAAGAAATCAAGCAAAATCTACGGCAATCGTGCGGCTTTTTGCTCTCTAGTGTCAACTTTATAAAGGAAATGCCTTCATCCATTCTCCAGAGTCCGACATCGGGGATCGAAGGAATTGCCATTGATGAAGCTTTGCGTTGTCTTTCGTGGGATTCGTTTCTGGTGAAGTCCGTAATTGTGTTTATTTCCATGCTTGTTCTCAGGCTTCTCCTCCTCCTCCTCCCCCTGAGGCCAAGCAGCAAATGCTTTCTCAACAACCACCCAACCTGCGTTCAGGTTCGACATGCAAAGTCACCCATTTTCATGGCCCGGCCGATAAGGCCAAACCGAATGAAAAACATGTGAAGATCGCCTTGATTTATAAAGTCGAAGGTGGCTTCTCACTTCGAAAGGGCCGAGTCAGCAGGAACGAGCCAGATTTGACCGAAGAAATAGAACTAGCTTAAGTCTCGATCTTAAGCATTAATTTCATTAGCCTGCTCTAGCATAAAATAGAGAGAACGAGGTCCGGAGCAGTTTGACGAAGGCTGAGGGTGAGTCTCGGGAGGTTAGGGTGAGCCTGTGCTGCGCAGGTGAGTTGGTCGAGACTCGAGGCTGAGATCCGTCGTAACGAGCCCAATGGTTGGGGAGGAGCTCATCACCTCCCGGGAGTGCAATGATCTCTCGTGTGGAGCGCGCGGGGTTACTCTGATTTGAGCTAAAGAAAAACAACTCGAAATTGCTTGTCGCGAGGCTTCAGAGGGCAAGGTGTTGTCGAGACCGCCGCCGTGAGTTTTCCGGCCGAAATTTATCAAGACGGCCGAGCGATGAATGTAGTGGTCATGCCAAGCAGATCTTCACGCTAGGTCAAGACAGGTTGCCTCGTAGGACGTATGCTATCAAACAATCACAGACTGCCGGTGCCTCGTGGGCTTCTAGGTGGCTCGCTTCAACTGAAGGCTGCCTGTGCGCACTCGTATCTGGGGATTTCAACTTTGACCTCCCAAGGACGAGGAGGTGAGGGGCTCGATTACGACCATTCCTGTGAGCCTCAAGCATCTCTAACAGATCCCTTCTCATTCTTCATCATTCGATGCCTAAATTCTGACTCATTTATGCTTTTCCGATGCTCCACCTCTCCCCTCTTTTGTCGGGCTCGGGGGCCCGAGCACCCAGTGGTAGCCTTCCTCTTCAATAAATACCCATTTTTTGAATACTTTGTGTTCTAAATTGAGATATCTTTATTCTTTTTCCCGAACTGTGTAACCTCGATTCAAGGTCTTCAAAGAATTTAGACTCGTGATCGCCGGAATTTTGCGTACTATCCGTTTTGAACTCCGGCTTGGTTCCCCCCTTATATGGCTGGAGTGGGTGGAGCTCGTCTGATTGGGCCTGTGGCCTTCGTCAGTCCGGGACCGGGCGGTGTCGGGTCTGGTTTTGTGGCCGAGGTCACAACGCCGGAGACGAGTGAAGCTCAATTGGGGGCCGTTTGATGGAGGCCTGTCAGTATGGAGTAGAGCCACAAGAGTCACGATAAATAGTAGGAAGGGAGCCCGACCGCTTTGGAGTCCTAGTGGCCTGCCACGTGAATAGTAGCTCGCCCATCCGGAAAGCCGAGGGACGAGCCTCACATTATGAATTGCACGGCGAGCCCGCCTCGGGTTCGAGTGCGCCAAGGGCTCGCCATCAGGAATAGTAGTCGCCGCCCATTCCGAAGCCGGGGAATGGAGCCTCACAATAAGGAACAGGTCAAGGAGCCCGGCCCGTCGAGTGCAAAGCCGGGCGGGCTCAAAGTGAATAGTAGGCTCGCCCATCTCGAGCCGGTGGACGAGCCTGCCAAGATGAATTGTAAGTACGAGCCCGCTCGTCTTCGAGTGCGCCAAGGCCTGGCTAATGGAATAGTAGTGGCTCGTCCATCTGAGTTGGGGAATGAGCCTCGTCAATATGAATTATACGAAGGAGCCCGGTCCGGTCTCTGAGCGCAAATGGGGGAAGGGCTCACTAAAGTGATTAGTAGGGCTCGCCCATCCGGAAGTCGAGGATGAGCTCACAAGAGGAATTGTAAGAATGAGCCCGTCTGCTCCTGGAAAAAGGGCCGAAGGGCTCGCTAAAGTGAGCAATCGGGCTCCCGGGCTGTGGCCTGTGGCGTCTGCCGACGGCGATGTAGCCCGAGCTAGTCCGACTCCCGAGGCAGAGCGGCCCGTGCGCAGTGGAGGAGCTCACAAATGAGCAACTGCCCCGGGCGCCGTGGCTCGTGCTCTGCCGAGCGGCGATGTAGCCTCGAAATGGTCTGACTTCAGGCGCCTTGGCCTCGTGTAGAGCAGAGGAGCTCACAAGTGAGCAACTCGGGCTCAAGGCTGCGGGCCTTGGTGCATGCCTTCTGCCGAGTGGCGATGTAGCCTGAGCCGGTTTGACTCTTGAGGCAACGGGGCCTGTGCAGAGTAGAGGAGCTCGTCAAAGTGAGCGACACGTTATGACTTTCGCATGTAAGGGCTTGTGAACTGGAACCGCCTCGCATGATTTTTGGTATGTGAAGAGCTTTGGTGAACTGAAACGCCTCGCATGTCCTCGAAAAGGGGGCGAACCGTCATTAATGTTGATTTATGGAGAATTTGGAACGATTGCGTGAATTTTCGAGCGCTTTGACCTCCTTATAAATGGTGGCTCTGTTCTCTGTGATCTTATGCTTTGAGATTCTGCTTTTCACAAAGGTGGATGAAGTTCCATCGATGGATGTCGACGCTCACGCCTTCGCTGAGTTCCTCCGACGCCTTCGATCAAATCTCTTCGGGTCTTCATGTGTGTGGAGTTGTGTTTTTCCTAGTCTCCCTTTATGGGGAGTCATGTTATTCCCTAGCTTTCACTGGGGAGGTCCTGGGAGGAGGTGGCGATCTTTGCGCCGCTTCTCTGCTTTTCTTTTATCTTCTTCCTCCCTCCTTTCTACCTCCTTCTTCCCTCTTTTCTTCTTTCTCCTTTGTCTCCATCTTTTCCCCTTTCTTTCTCCCTATCACACCCCTCTTTATTCTGTTTTTCCTTTGTCTCCTCTCTTTTTTTTTTTTTTTTTTTTTGCAATCATTGCATCGAGCGTTGCCAAGATGTAATCAAGGACACCACTGATCAGAATCGAATATGATTCATTTGAAATAAAGAGGGACTTTATTTTTGCGAATTTTCATTATGTATATTTCTTTATATATCCCGGATCAGCTTTGAGATACTAAATTACCCCGGATGTGTGCCCGACTCACATAAGAATTGATAAGGTTTTATTACAAACCTAAGGTTTACCGGTAAAAACGCTCTGTGTGCTCCGCTTCATGTATGCTTGTAAGATTTTTCCTCATCCGTTGAGCTCATAATTGCCTCGGTCTGACGACTCGTTATTATGTAAGGACCTTCCTGGCCGGGGTCATTTCCCATGCGCTGGATTCTTCCTTTGTCGCGTAGCTTTTTAAGACTAACCCCTGCATGTAACTTCCGGGCTTGACTCGTTGTAGTACCGGTCGCCTTCCTTTGATACTCTTCTCGCGGCGCCGTCAACCCGCTCACGCTTTTCATCCGTGAGTTCCGTTCGCACACGCTAGGCCTCGTCATTTTGTTCCGATGCTAACTCGACTCTAGGAGATTTATAGACTCCAACCTCAGGCTATCGCTTCGTGCCAAACGCTAGTGGCAAATTCGGTCTCCGAGTTGTCGACTTCGTGTCGCCCCCAGAGGCCCATAGTACCTCGGGGAGGTATTCTACCCAACTTCCTTTAAGATCTTCTAGCTTCGGTCTTTAAGTAAGGGTTCCGATGGTGACTTCAAATTCGGGTCCGCTTGATCACGGTGTAAGCCGTGACGAGTAATAATTTTTAATTCCGAGCTCGGCACAAAAATCCCTGAATTTGGTGTTGTCGATATGTTTTCCATTATCTGATATTAGGGCTCTTGGGATACCGAACCTGCATATGATGGCTCGCCACACAAAGTTGCTGTATCTCTCTCGTCTCCGTAATCGTGGCTAAGGCCTCTGCCCGCCCACTGGTGAAATAATCTACTCGCGACAATTATAATTTACATCGTCTCTCGCTGAATGCAAAGGCCCTAATATGTCCAACCCCACTCGCTGAAGTATTGTAATGGGATTGACATGTTAGGGCCTGACGGGGGGAGGCGTGATATTCGGGGCGTGTTCCCGCGATTCTCGCATCTTGACTAGGTCGGCCGCATCTTAAGTATCAGAAATAATAAGATCCCCGCTCAAAACTTTTCCGTTAACGCTCGAGTCTGATATGATTTCTCAAGATATGCCTTCGTGTACTCAAGACATACTCTGTCTTCTCCCGCTATGCATTTCCAGAAAGGTGAAGAACTTGTAAAGGCTACCCTTGTGATTGGTAAACCTGGAAGACCTTACTCTTATCTTAGCCGCTTCTTTCGGGTCGTCTGGTAGGGTTCCGTCATTAATATAATCCCAAATAGGGTCCATCCAGTTTCTAAGACGGATCCTATCATTTACCTCACCATGCCGTAAGTGGTCGATAGAGGTTCGCTAGGTATTCGACAAAAGGCCAATCTCGGCCGCCGAGATCTTCTTGCAAGGTCGTACAGTTTCACAAGGTGCCTGGCCGCATTCTCTGCCTGGGACGACTGACCAACCAATACAAACTTTTAGCAAATCACGGACCTTGGAGATATAGAACCATCGTCTCATTTTTGGCCTCGTATGTATCCTCGATCTGCCCGACCACCGATTGGAGTCACCAGGACCCTAGCTGGTCGACCTCTAATGAGTGGGTGAGGTTGAGGCCTGCTATGACGGCCTCATACTCGGCTTCGTTGTTGGAAGCACGGAACCCAAACCTGAGTGCGTATTCAATGTCTATCCCTTCTGGTGAGGTGAGGATTAAGCCTGCTCCGCTCCCGTATGCGCTTCGAGGGCTCCATCTACGCAGAGTTTCCATGGGAGGTCGCCCCTTCGCCGTGTGGGCTCAAAGAAGCTTCCTATCGAGCGAATTCCATGACGGCTTCCGCCAGACTCCGTCCCTTTATAGCGCTTTCTGGCCAGACTGATGTCGAACTCGCTTAGCTCTATGGCCCACTTCATCAACCTTCCGGAGACTTCTGGTTTGTGTAATACCTGCTTCATTGGGTACTCAATTGGGACTTCTATGGTGTGAGCCCAGCAGGACTATTTCCGGTCGCACTCACCAAGGCTAGTGCATCAACTTTTCCATTCCTGCACCTCTCCTCCGCCCTCTCAAGGCCCGACCAAGAAGAGGAACCTGCGCCGGATCATTTCCTTTGTCTCCGACTCTAGTACCGCACTGGTTGAGAAACTAGATACATTTAAGTACAAAGTGAGGAGTTCCTCCTTCAACTGACTTAATAGAATCTGAGGAGAACCTCGTGTATGTTTTAACGTGAATGCTTCTTCACATTTTTCGTCCTGACCTAAAGGCTTTCTTCGTAATCTCGAAGAAAGGTCACATTTATCACTCCGGTTCCGGATACGAAACGGCTTAAAGAACCCTTCCTGTCAGCCGCTGGACCTCCTTTATTCCCAGTTTTACTCGCATGTCGAGCAATGCTTTATTTTGTCCGATTCGCCCCACCCCCCGTGGTTAACTATGAAACCCGTGAATTTTCCTACCGACACACCAGCGCATTTCGCCGGGGTTCACCATGTTATAATTCCTCATGATCCGAATGCCTCGTAGAGATGGGGTGATAGTGGAGATCTGACTTGTGGACTTCACCAACATGTCGTCATGCATACCTTACTGGCTGCACCAATCGCTTTGGAACATCCGGCTCACTAGTCTCCTGTAGGTCGCTTCGCAAGAAAAACCCGCATTACCCGATAACAAGAGGTTCCTCGTGTCGCATTTTAACTAAGTCTTTTCCCGTCACCGTCCATGCCGATCCGGTTGTAGTCAAATGCATCCATAAATCGAGTAGTTCGTGGCCCTCGCCAAAGCGCGCCCACGATGAGGTCGATTCTAGCAGGAAGTCAGCCCTTCGTGCATGCTTTGTTTACGTCGCTGAAGTCGATGCAGAGTCGCCACTTCTGCCGCTGGCTTTCGACAAGATAACGTTAGCCAGCCACTAGGTATTCTACTTTATCGCCCCGCCGAAGAGTTTACCGACTTCCCTCGCTGATAGCTATTCTTCCAGCACGAACTCGCGCTGGGCGAACCGCCAAGGACGGCCGTGTTCGCTATGGGTGGGATATCAGTAGGTCGATTCCTCCCACGCCCTGGGCCACCACGCCTCCGTAGGTGGGCTTTTCGAGCCGAACTAGATTCTCCTCCTCCCATGAAATCCTCCCCAGATCACATGGATTTCCTCCTGTAGCTACAGGCCGAGCCAATGGCTCGGTCGAGACGGCGGCCGAGCCTGGGCCTGGCTATGGTTCGGGCCCCACTGGCTCCGATTCCGAGCTTGGTTCTCGAGATATGAAACGTCAAGATATCCGAAGGCCAGACAAATATTCTATTTATCTTCTTGGCCAGATAGCGCTTGTCCGTGGCGATGTCCATACCCCGGAACTCGCATTATCAGCAGCATCCCTACGCGTGATCTCGCCATTTCATCCGTCATCATCTCGTAATTGCTCGCTTTCGCGACCTCATGCGGTGACTCGCGGATACTGGTGCGCCGCTAGTGGAGAAGCGCGACGTAATGTCGCCGTCCCCGCCATGCAGGCCCAGACGGCCTCGTGACTCCCGCTTTGTGATCGCCCTTACCTCAAGGCCTCGATTTCTCTCGTCGTTTTATTCTCGGGCCTCGCCCGTCGCCCGTCTGTCGCCCCTTTTTCGCAGCGGAGAGCTTCTCCTTCGATAGCGAGGCCTCTCGCTTATGTACTTTTTCGCTTCGGGCGCGAGGACTCACTCATGCTAGCCGAGGGTTCTTTCAAGATAGAGAACATCAAACTCTTGATCGAGGCCCAACCCCGCGATGAAAAGTCAGACGCTAATTTTTCGCTTCCAAAATGCTCACTTCTGTGGACTGCTGAATCTTTGTATACAAGGATTTAAACTTTCCCGCGAACTCTGCTTGATGGCTTTGGTTAGATTTTGCAGCTCCTAGCTTCCACGTCCCAGTCTGATGAAGGGGAGACTTAACTGAACAAATGAAGGTCTCTGAATGACGAGATGATGAAGGGGGAATTTATCAACCAGCCAAAGCTGGCCCTTCGAAATGCAGGCTGTAAGCCCTCGCACCATTGTATCCCGAGCACCCACGCGCCTCCATCCGATTTTTGTAGTATCGAGAGGATCACTATCTGCGATTCCACTGAATGTTTCTACCCGAGGCATTCGAATTTCTTGAGTGGGAAAAAGACTCCTCACACATGGGCGGAGATTCCGCTGCCGCACCAAGGTATCCATAGTATCCTGGCTCGCCTTCACCACTTCCTTCACGCAGATGAGCTCATTGGTTGTTTTCAACCCTGGCTCCCACTCACTGCTCCCTTTGCTTCTAGCCGAGGATTTACGTCATTCCAGTCACCCGGGCATAGCTTCATTTTCCCCTCAAAATTCTAGGGCCAATCCAGGGTCCATGCCCGTCGGTCGACTAGACTCGTCGTCTCATGCCCTGAATGTCGCACCAAGCGGTTCTTTTCATGAGGAGGTTAAGGTCTTCCTGGCTTGCCGTATCTCTGCTTAGCGCCAGATTCGCTCGGTCGCTTCTCCAATTCTTCGACCGCACGCCGCTGATGAGGCACGCCCACTTCGCTTGTATCGCTTCGCGATCGCTTCCACCGTCCCAATGGGCTCCATCGCCATATCACCCGTGGATTCCATGTCCTCTGCGGATTAGTGTTACTCCCGCTTGTGTCTTTGTTGATACCATCGTGAATCGAGAATCATTTATGTTTATGAAGGAATTGTTCTACGCATTTGCGCCAACTCATGATGCCTTTTTTTAACCGAACTGGCTGAGCGTGCTGGGTCACGGCCGACCCGGTTGCTCAAGGGCTGATGCAAACGTCGATCGTCTGATTATAAGGTGATTCGCACACGTTGATTCACAGCCCACAAGCACCCTCCTCGCAAAGAACAAAGAAGAAGTGGGGGCCTACGAGGGCCGTGCCCGGTCGTCCGATGCCTGCCAGCTTTTTCTCGCAGAAAAGAGAGACTCGCTTGAGGGCTAACAAGTGTATATGAGATGCGCTCATGAGTGCGACTTTCATCACGGTGGCCCCCATTTATAGTGTATATTCTAATTTGAGGGTAGTAAGGATTCTTTCCTACTGGATGGGATATTTATCGCTTTATCTGACAGAGATATCATGAATTGCTTATTGAGAATGATCCTGCTTTCCCTTATTGGTGAGATTCGTTGATTTGGTGTGGATAATATATTATTGAGAATCATCTTGTTTTCCTGAAGAGATTTGAACAAGACGAAGTTAGATTCACAAAGAGGTCAGGTTATGTGATTATTCTACTTTCCTTATCGCGCTTAAATTCAATCCGATTTGCAGGATACGGGGGCTTCTCACCAACCCGCCAATAGAGACCGGCCTCGCCAATGTAGCTGCGTCGGGGTGCTCATCTGGTGCGCTCTTCTTCAGGGGCTTCACAGCGGCTCATGAGCCCGCTTTCTCAAACCCTATCAAACTGCAGACTACAGCAGTGAGTAGGCCTCATTCCACACAGCTCGTAAATTTGGAAAAAGACACCATTGCCAGATGAATAGAGGGAACATATTCATAACCAAGGTTAAAATCGAAATATCTGGGCCGATATTTCGTATCGGCGAATGCGACACGATATTTCCTCCAATTGTCTATCATAGGAGTTCGCTTTTACTCCGCACGAATTTCGACTATTATATCTGGGCTTTTTTTTTTTTACCTGATTTTTCTCGATATTTCCGAAATATTCCACCGCTCACTTTAATCTAAGACTGCTCACTACTGTTCATAACTCCAAGCACTCACCACTATACATAAAATGGAGAATTTGTTGTTGAGGGGTTCAATTCTCATCTTAAAAAGTGTGGTTCCAAACCTCCATCTGACTAGGCTAAGGATGCCCTTGTAATATATATTACAAAATTTAATATATTGTCTTTCTAATTTATAATATATTTTAATAAGTTTATGAATATTTCTTAATCATTATAGATAAATATAAATATAAATATATAAAATATTGTATTCTATGTTGTTATTACTTCCAAATTTAAAAAACTATTGAATAAAATATTTTGTATGTAAATCATATAAAATAATTCTTATTTCTTTAATTAAATATATTTAATAAAAAATCATTTAAATTTACAAACAAATATAAATATAGGAAAAGAACAAAAATCAAATCTAATTGAGGCTATCATTCTATGCTTTTAAAATAATTTTAATAAGGTAACTTAAATATATTCTTAACTTTAAATAATTTTTAATTATCGATATTTATGTAAAAATATTCATCGATATATCTGGAATACTATCGGAAATATCAGTAAAAATCGAAATCTGAATATATCGGAGTCAAAGCGGAATATTTTCATCCTTGTTCATAACAGGCACAGATTCAACATTTCAATAAAACCAGGAAAAATACCAGAGGATTTTAACAGAGTCTTTGAGCTACTTGTTGTAGAATCCATATCATACAAATGATTTCCACAGTTTTCAACAAGCCTATGAAAATCTTCATGTTATTAAGGTTATTATTTAGTAGTTAAGGCAACGAAATTGGAGTAAAAACTTATAAATAATAAATAAGAACCCCCAACAGAAAGTATCTGGAAGGGCAAACTAAAACTGTTTTGCTCTTAATTTGGAGATCTTCATTTCATACTTTGAGTACAATAAGGATGCCATGTACAATATGCAATCAAATAGAAAATTATATTTATTGATTTAATCAATACGTTTATATCTATATCTGCAATTTAACAATTTAACAAAATATGTAAATATTCGATTAAAAAAATGTAAATATGTAACATTCATTCAAAACTGATATTTTCTAGATATTTATCAACACCAATATTTCCATAATAAATAGAAAAAATTATATTTAATTGAAAACTGATATTTTCCAAGATTTTTTATCAACAAAAATTTTTTTTTTTCATAATTAATGGCAAACAAATATGTTTCCCTGAAAACTCATATTTTTCAACATATTTATCAAAACCATATTTCCATAATAAAAAGAAAGAAAACTGATATTTTCTAAGATTTTTTATGAACATGAATAATAAATGGCAAAAAATATATTCTGTTCAAAACTCATATTTTTCAAGATTTTGATCAACACGGATATTTCCATAATAAATAGGAAAAAATGTTTTTAATTGAAATTTGAAATTTTCCAAGATTTTATTAACTTAGATATTTTCCTAATTATTGAAAAAATAATATTTTCGAAGATTTTATGGCACTAAATTTTAAACATAACTTATAGTCCATTTGAAAGTTGGATTTATATTTTAAAAACATTTTTACATTAAGTTTCAAATAACATAACATAATATTGCAAAACAATCCAAGAAACAAATAATTTTCAAATCTCGAATTTTATCTCGGTTTATTTTGAGATTTTCAAAAGATTTTCATATTCCCATATTTAATTTTTGGAAAAAGTTCAAAATAATCTGAGACAAATTTCGAGATTTTCAAAACATCCTCAATATTATTATCAAAAAGAATTTTTAAATACATTAACACCAAATGGAGTCGACACATGCCTATTTTAATTGGTTAGAATATTCAATGTTTAAAAGCACGACATGAAGAGGGGAAGGGAGAAGAGGAGAGGAGAGTTTCAGTACAGACAGTTTACTACATTGTAAAAGTGGTTAAGCCTTCAAAAAAAAGTTAAAAAACACCAAATGGCCTTCCTCCTTGTAAGTTGGTTATCAAAAAAATTTGTCTTGTCATGCTCTTGAGAAACTTTGATCCATCAAATGGCATATGCAATGGGACTAGAATGGTTTGAAAATATTTTAAGCCGAATGTATTTTATACAGAAACTACAACATGACAATATGCCTGAAAGCAAGTAGTATTACTACCAAGAATACCTCTTTCGCTGGCAAAAAATGAAGGATATCCTTTCCATTTTAGACGTTCTCAATTACCCATTCGACTTAGTTCTGCAATGAATATAAATAAAGCACAAGGTCAAACAATTCCATATATTATAATATATTTACCTCAATATATTATAATATATTTACCTCAAGATGCGTTATCACATGGTCAATTATATGTTGCGCTATCACATGGAACTTCAGTGTCAACAACAAAAGTCCTCATCAAATATGTTACACTTGTTTATGGTGTTATGAATAGTTCTACGAAAAATGTAATGTTGTGAACACCGCATTTTGGCTATGATGTTTTTCTCACTAAAATATGAGACTCGTTTTATATTTTTGAAAAACCATATAGAAAAAGGTTTGGAGTCGCCACTTATTTTTATTTACTTTTTTAAGATGGAAAACAAAATAAGAAATAAAAACTCTAATGTAACTCATTTTTTAGAAAAGACAAGTCTATCTAAAACCGAGTCCAAATTCAGAGGTCATGTTACCTATTGGGAAGGTATGTGTAACGCCCCTTCCCCTGACTACGACAGATAAGGGGACGCCACACAGAACATAGACCTATTAACCTGATTTTTTGTCATTATTAGAGACCATTTCAAGCATAGATCCATAATTGACACAAACTTGTTTTCAAAGTCAGAATTATGAAAATTCCAGACTATAAATCATAACCATATAAAACAACCACTATGGTGGTATTTAAAATGTCTTGTACAATTATGCTTGAGTCTCTAATTACTTGTATTTATACAAAGTCCGCACACAAAAATATTTCGTTTGACGCTACCTGGCATTCACCAAAAGAAGAATGGCGGGGGCCGCCGGAACCGAGGGGCGCCTAATGTTGTGTTGACCTTTCTGGGTGGGACATTCACGCGGAAGCTGCCGAGCACCGGAGTGAGCTGGCCTCAAAGCGCATGTGAAACGTTGGTGGAGAAAGCAGGCCAACGCCATATAACAGCGTATGAATATAAGCACATATATAAACATTTCATATATCATAGTATTCATTTCCCAGTAAGGGTTCATAATAAGAAGGAATACACATCAAAATTTTTACAATCTCGAGCGAGGTAATACCTTAGCATTGGAAATTTGATTACATTGTTTTCTTATTATTCATTGTTCAATTACATTTCACATAAATGTTTACCTGCATAAACCAGTGAAAATGAATAACGAACCGCGGTACCAATAGGTACTATTGAGATACCGGTATAGTACCGGAAACGAAGTGCACCGCAACCTGAAAACAAAGAATGCGTAATGGCCATGCAAGTGTCACCAGCATTGACGAGGGCGTGCACTGGCACCGCACGAACAAAAGTGTTGGGTAGCACTATGAGCAAAATTAATAAGTAGCACTAAATAGACGTGCCTATTGTTGACTCATTTTTACATAGACCAAAAACTGACTGTTTTCTGATGTCACTATAAAAACCCTTCAATCTCCAGCAGTTATGCTAAAAACTTGTTTGACAACATTTGTAAAAATCTTTTGTTTAATCAGGAAGGTGTAAAATAATGCAATTTAAAATTAGAGTTTTAGTCCCCAAATCGACGCATAGGTCCTTATAAAGTAATAGTGGACAAATAAGTCCGGATATCATTCCCACGAGGATTGATTTCAAAATCTAAAAATTAACTACTCTCACTACTTAAGATCATCACTATTTGAACCTTTATTTTCCATAATATGTTGAATTTTCTAAAACATGCTTGATAAAAGAGAATAAAAAATTCTAAAAATACATGGATTAGATAGTTCTTGGACTAAAATGCTCTCCAAGCAGGTGAGTGTTATGACCATCAATTCTATAATTTCTAAAATTATAAAGTGTTAGTTATGAACTGATTATCCGAGCGAGTAGTGTAGCATTGAAATTTCTCCTTTTGTTTCATTCTTGAAACACCTGTTCCTATCTAGACAATGGGTGCAGAGCTACTTGTAAGTTTGATCCTCTTTGAAAGTTCTGGTCTTGTTTTCCTTCTCAGCACTTCACAACCATCTCTTAGGACTGGAAATTTTGCCCCCATAGACAGGGTAATGCAAGCCCTCTCCAATATAAGTGGTACCTCAACCATCAATTAGACAAAGATTCTCTCTCTTCTTGATTAGAATCTCAACTAACACAAGATTGAGATTATTCTTCTCAATTTAGATGAAACCTCTCAGAATTAAACTTCTAGATCAGTAGGCGGATCTTATTCCTCGGGAACACACTCATGCTGTCACCTAAGAAGGAACCTTGAAGTCAGAGGTTAGAACTTCACTAGTGATGTACCAAAGTGATCCAAAGAGTGCATTAGTTCAATAACCCCCAAGTGACTGCTCTTTGCTCTTAGGTCGTCCATCTATGTGTCACTCAAAGGTATTCCTGGAAATTAGAGCAATGATACAACTCTTTTTAGGTACCAAACCCTGATAATTAGAACAACTCTATGTAGCGGTAATACCAGTTAAATCACTTCAATTTTCATACCCAAAACAACATTAAAATATTACAAACAACCGTCACCAACAGCAGTTCTTCCCGGAGAACTTAACCTTCAATTATTAGATTACAAATAGCCGACCAGCTTGATCGGACAAATTCTGAAAATTATGACAAAAAGCGAAGAAAAATGAATTCCGTAAAGTACCAGATTCCATTACAAAAAATTCAAACATAAATGGCTTTGATTACATTCTCATCCCAGCTCGGAATCTCGAGTTCGGATCCGTACTCTAATCTAAATAAGAAAAAGTGTACAATATAGAGAAAATAAAATAAAAATAAGAAAAATAAAAGAAAAATATATACAAAGAACTTCAGCTCCTCCCAAAAGTACAAAAAATTTATTGAAAGTTAGGTAAAGATTGGCACGTGCCTAGCTTCTTATTTATAGGTTATGAAATCACGGGCGAATTTAAGGCTGAAATTGGATTCAATCTGACCCATTTAATATCTTTGTATAAACATAAACAGTTTCCTTCCTTGGCTTTGGCTTTATTTGTGGCTTCCAATGCAATGAATTTTTTATATGTTTTTCCTTTTGATTTATTGTCGCAACATTGGTTTTTAATGTCGTGACATAATTTCCATGCCTTATAGTGTTAATCTTTGAATGGTTTGTTGTACGTACAGACCCCTATCGCGACATTAATTTTCCAACCCTTTGTCAGATTCTGTCGCGACTAAGTTTTCTATGTTGTGATAAACTTTCTTCTTTTTGCTCTTTATTATGTCGCGATAAACAATTTATGTGTCGCGACATTGTCCCAATGAACAGTCAGTGATTCCTCTCTTCTTTTATCTCAACAAAGATTAGAATGTCTTAACAACGTTTTTCTGCTATTTGCATTATTCTTTGTCGTGACAGAGTGATCATATGTTGCAATAATCTTTTTGTCCTTTGTCTTTGGTTTTGTCGCAATAATGATTTTTATGTCATGACATAGTTCCATTGTTTTCTTTTGAGATTTTCTCATGCTATGTCGCGACAGAGCATTTGAATACCGCGAAAATACTTCTGCCTTCAAACTTTCATTGTGTCACGACATAAATCAAGAATGTCACGACATACTCTTCCTGCATTCTTCACTAATTATGTCGCAACACAACTATGAAATGTCGCGACATTCTTTCAATTGTTCTTTTGAATACTCTGCTTTCTCTTTGTTGGCGACACAGTTTTGCTTGGTGCGACAAACCTCTACATGTTGCCTTATGGTTTTGTCTCGACAATGCTATAATTATGTCGCGACATAACCGCATTTCTTGCCTTAACCATGTTGTCTTCTTTTCTTGTTGGTTTTTATTCTGTTTGCATTAAAATCCCGCAAAACATAAATTTGGGTGAAAATTCCATAAATCATCTTTCAATTGGAGCTTAACCTTCAAATATGCATGAAAAATGAACTTAAAAATGGATGAGTTTTGGACTCATCAAACTCTCCCAAACTTAAAGTTTTGCTTGTCCCCAAGCAAAGAGAGGAAAATTTTGTTTGTCCTCAAACAATTCAACTTTTATTTTTAATGACATTTTTCTGTTTTGCACAAGAAATCTTTTTCTTTAACCTCCATAAATCCATCTAAATATAGGATAATTGTAATATCATCTTTGAATCAGTTTCAAATCAAGAATGAAAAATTTTTCAATTAAGTTCACTAAACAAACAAATAATTCATATAATGTAAACAATTTAGTCATTTTCCTGAATCAATGAGTGTGATGATCTTCTCTCTTTTTCAATTTCGCAAATTAATTAATCTTTTGAAATACTATTCAGACAATGAACTTCTCCCTGATTTTTCTAAAATCTCATAGGCTTGTTGGTCATATTATTCTCCACTAATGTAGGCAGATACACCCTTCAAGATCATTTAGGTCTTTTTAGGCTTGTAATATGTGACTTGGGCAATTGAGTGGATAAATAGACAATTTAGGTTTAAGTTTACCCAGATTGCACATACAACTCAACATCTTTGCCTTCACTCTTCATCCTTCTACTTTTTACTGTCATTAACTTTCAAATTCCCCCAAATTTGGTTTGATGCTTCATTTCACATACTCTCCATTGTGGTAATTCTCTTGGACAAATTCATTATTCGAATACAGTTCTTCAAATTGGAGATTTTTAATTTTTTTTAAATATCATGTTCATTGGAGTGGTGCAATGTTTTACCCTTTTAAGCTTTCTACCACCCTTAGAGAGCTTTGGGTTAGCAACTCCCATACCAATTGACATTAGGGTACTAGGTGTTGAAACACCCCTAAGAACTTTAATTGCTCAAGGGAGGAAGGCTACAAGAAAAAACTCATTCCACCTTGATACTTGATATTTCCACAACTCCTTTTGTTCATTTCTTTTCTTTTTCTTCATCTCAATTGATTTTCCACCTTTATAATCTATCCTTCTTCACATTGCAAAATTCTTACTCTCCCAAACTTGCTCCTTGTCTACTTCTTTTGCACTTATACTGCAATTTGGGTAATCTACTGATTAGTACCCAAATAGTGTAGTATTGAGCCTTGTTTATAGCAGGTTTTATGCGCTTTTTGTGTACTATTCGACTTCTATAACCCAATCAAGGTATCGGGGTCCCGATTTTGCTACCGATCACATTTTGTGCTATTTTGGTAGTTTTATTGTGTCAAATGTAATACAATTTCAATTTGACTCGACACATGAACTGTTTCAATCTGATCACTCATGATCAACTCGCAGGAATTTTGGAGCCACTTATTAAAGACTCAAGGAGCAACCTAGCTTAAATTTAAAATTTGGCAACCTCGCAAATTTCAGAGGGGCTGGAATTTTCACAACTTGGGAATTTTCGCAGGTTGCCAATTTTTGCATCCTCTCACCTGTGACTCACCTGTCTCCTGACTGCTTTTTGATCCATGGTTTAATACAAGTTTGCCCTTATGTAATTTTTATTCTTTAGCACAATTTTGTAATTTCCTCTTTACTGAGCCTATAAAAGCTCAACCATCCTTGTAAGTGAGACATCTTATCATTCAATTAATCAGTCAAGCACGAAGCTTCCTCCTCCCCCTGCTGTTGGTGATTTTCTCTTCTTTCCCCTTTACTTTCTTGCATTTTCTTAGTTTCCAAACACCCCTTGATGATGACAACTACATGCTTGGCTAATCTCCGATCCTTGAAGGCGCCACCGGTGTTGTTTTTAGGTTTAACTGCATGTTCTCATGATTTTTACGTTTGTGTTTTAGGGAATTTGTGCCCCTGTTTTTCACTGAGGTTAAAATCTCTTTAGCATGCTCTCTTTAATGTGTATTTGGCAAGCTTTTTGGGTTCAATGAATTCTTTCACTAGATCCATCGAGGCTCAGTTAGTTGTCTCCTAGTTATCGGGGTGTGTTTGAGATGTTTCACCAGTGGGACATTTTTGCCTAATGAAATGCTATCTCTCAAAAGGAAAGCTCTTAGGGTTTAGGTTTTAAAGCTAAATGAAGATCCGGTTTGGGAAATGACTATATGTCATGCTCCCAAATGCGAGGATATAGACCCGAGTACATGTTGGTTAACCTAGAACACTAAGCTCAGTGGCCTGAGACTTCAAGAACTTCTCTTTTAACTTTTAACTTTATTTATTTTAGCTTGCAACCATTCACACACACTGTTTTCCACACCCCCTTTTAATCCAAGGAGAAAACACCATTTTCAATGTATTGTAACTCCTCTCTCATGAAGAAAACCATCCATGTGTTCGACCCTAGAGCCACTATACTGTAGTAGCTTTGCTACGTCAGTAGTAGGAATCCTAAGTTATAAATTTTGTTGGTTCCGAACACCTGCCTGAATTTGAAACGAATCAATTGGTGCCATTGCCGGGGATGGTGCCCTAGTGAGAGAGAAAAGCAGTGAACTTGTGATTCACTTCACAAGTTTTGGTGCCACTTACTTTTCTTTTATTTTATTCCCACTTTTCCCCACTCTGCGCCCACCGCAGGGGAATTGGAGACTAATTGGGTAGTGGAGCTGAAGACTTCCCCCGTGCGCATCAAGTAATATTGTTTTGATTTTAGCTAACCAATAAAATTTTTTGTTGGTCTAGTTTTTGTTGGTTTCTTGCTTGTGGTGTGATCATAGCAGTTTATGCAGTGGGATAGAAACACTGCAGGAAGATTGAAGAGGCTAGGTGCTTCGATTGAAGAAGGTTGTGAAGTTAGCCTACACACCAATCAGATGGAGACTCCACCTGAGGAACAACAGAGCCAACAGGGGGTTCATCGGGAACCCAATGCATATAGATCGATGAGGGATCACATTCATCCACCAAGGGTGAGTGCACCCTCATGCATAATACCCCCTGCAGAGGATGTGGCAGTGAGACCCTATCAGCCCGATTAGTGCCCGAAAAAAGCATTTTGAACCATTCAAGATAGGTTTTGGGTGCTTTTATGCATTAACTACACAATTAAGCCAATTGATGTGTGCAGTCCACTTAGTTCACTTATGCCATTTCAGTTTTGTTTTTGGTGATTTGTGTCTATGCGTACTTCACCATCGTGTTTAAGATTGATGACAAGATACATGCTGAATGCTGAGGAATCCCGGTGTTTTCAAACTACTCAAAAATAAAGAATCTGAAGGACTGAAGAAAATGGGATGAGCAAAGAGTAAAGTGGATGCAAATGAGTAAAGGAAGAGCAAGAAGATCCAGAAATTTCGCTTATGATTGCGAAATTCGTCAGATTGCGAAAATTTCGCAACCATAGCTTAAAATTTCGCAATCCTAGCGAAATTAGAAATTTCAAGCAGAAGTTATTAAATTTCGCTAGCTAGCGAAATTGCCAGGGCTTGAATAAATTCAACGTGCCTAGCTTAGTTCGACCAATTTCGCTATTTCATAAATTTCTCGCTAGGCTAGCTTAAATTTCATAGGTTGAAAATTCCTTCCTGCATAGCGAAATTGCCGCCTTAAATTTTGTGTATTTGATCCTAAATCACTACGTTTTGGGTGTATTACCACCTCAGTTCCTCAGATGAGCCAATATTTTAGGCTTTCTTGTATTTTCACACTTTGGGTGGACTATATAAACCCCCATAATTTTGTCACCCTAAGAAACTTTTCATTTATGCACAATTTTCCAGCAACTTTCATTTTAGGGTTCCATTTGCTCTCTTCTCTCTCCTCTTTCTTTCATTTTCTAACAGTAAACACTTTGGAGGATGACAACTCAAGGGATGCTCGCTGCTTCATAAATTTCTTGAAGCAGAGGGTTGCTAGCTTGGTTTTGGGGTTGCTGCAGGTTGTCCTCTTGCTTTGAATGTTACAGGTACTGTATTTATGGCTCCCAGCTTTCCAAACTAGGGTTTAAAGCCATTTAATGTCATTACTTTGGTCAATACTCCGCGATACTTCTAGTGGTACAAAGTGTACTTACTGTATGCACCGATATTCTTTAGATGGCCTTTACGAGCCACCAAATGAGGTTGAGCGCTAGGGTTTTAAACTGAATGGACTCCGTGAATGCATAATAATTGCGGTTGACTCAAATAGGAGTGGTTCTAGGTTAGGTTTTATAGTTAAACAAAGATCCTGCTGGCTTTGACTTATGCTATTTGCCATACGCGAGGGACGTGACACGAGGACACCCCATTAGCCCCATGTTATCAAGCTAGCACCTAAACCTTCAAGGTTACCATCTTCACAATTCAATTAGCCATTACGCGAGTCGTTGAACATACAACTCCCACTGTTTTGAACAAAAATCCAAAAATCCAAACAAAAAAGCCTCACCATTTTCAATGACCGATGCGAAATATTCAGAGGATGAAAACCCATCCCCCGTGTTCGACCCTAGACCGCTATGCCGCAAAGAATCCTGGTTCACGGCATTAGAGGAACATAGGAAACAAATTTTGTTGATTCCGCTCACCCTACCGTGGCACGAATCAAATGGCGTCGTTGCCGGGGATGGTGCCAAACTACGTATGATAAGTTGAAGTGTACTTGTAATCAACATTACAAGTGTAGGTGACCTTTTAGACCCTTTAAATTTCATGGTCGAATCGCAAGTTTTCACTACTTTGCGCTATTGCAATCGCTTGTTTTTTCTACAAATAATTTTAATTTAGCTAACACTAACCTTTTAAGTAAGTTTGTTTGTGCCTTTGTCAGGTCTAAAATCGTAAATGTGTGTTTATGTACCAAAGGGGATAGAAACACTCTGTAGACTACAAAGAATCGCACACCGCTTGAACAAGGTTGTGAAGTCACAATACAAGAAAACATGAGCCCCAATTCAAGAACATCAGTTGTGGTACCCCAATGAATCCCAGCCAGATCAATGAGGGATCACATACACCCTCCTAGAGTTAGTGCCCCTTCCTGCATCATACCTCCTGCTGAAGATGTAGCAGTGAGGCCCTATTTGGTGCCCCTACTCCCTACATTTCATGGTATGTAAAATAAAAACCCATACACTCATATTAGGGATTTTGAGGAAGTTTGCATAACCTTTAAGGAACGGTGATGATGGATGATTTGTTGGAAATTACAGTATTTCCATCGACCTCAAGGATAAGGCCAAGATATGGCTTAACTCACTGAGATCCTAACCATTAGAAACTGGCCGAGCCGGGCAGCGGTAGCACTTTGAAGAAATTTTCAAGGCTCCACAAGACCAATAATTTGGAAGAGACAAATCTACACATTTGTCGCCTCTTGACAATGAAAGGTTCTACCAAGGCCGGAGAGATCCATGGAGACTATCGCTGCTTGTCCACATCACGGTTCGACACTTGATGCTTGTAAAACCACTTCTATGGTGGCATGCCTCGCCATGAAGCAACTATTGGAGACCATGTGTGGGGGAGATTTTCTGAGCAAGCATCCAGAAGAGGCCATGGATTTTTTAAACTATGTGGCTGAAACTTCCAAGGGTTGGGATGAGCCAAACCCGAGGGAAATGGAAAAAATGAGGCCCTCAGCCAACCCTAGGGGAGGGATTTATGCACTGTTAGAGGATATGGAAATGAAAGCTAGAATTTCAACCTTAGCTAGGAAGGTGGAGGAGCTAGAAGGCAAACAACTCCATGAAGTGCAGGCAGTGACTGAAAATCCTGCACAAGCCAATCCACGTGACTCAATTTCCAACTAATCGCCCACCCAAGAACAAGATCCTATGGCCCCTTTCCAAGGAAGGATTTGATGCTCGAATATGCAAATGCCGTAGTCAATACATAAGCCACCACAACCTATCGCCCATATGGTAATACCTACAATTCCACCCTGGAGGAACCCACCCTAACCTCTCCCGAAACCCAATCCTCCCGCCTATGTGCTCCCCTGTGCCAAAACCACGCTTTGTTCCACTCACCACAACCACCACCATCCTCCTCCGTGGAACAAGCCATATTGAATTTGAGTAAGGTGGTAGCAACTTTCGTGGAAGAGCAAAAGGGATCAATGTACAATCATAATAAATACTATACCAGAAAGCACACCGAACAAGAGAATAGATGGGCTTGAGAGCAATCTTAATCGTAAAATTGACAACCTCAAGATTCAATCACCAAGATCAATAAATCGGAGGTACAGAGCAGAAGGTTCCCTTCCCAAACATTGCCAAATCAGTGAGTCCATGAGGTAGTTCCATCCAAAGAATTTAGGAATGGATGAAGTCAAGGCTATAATCACCCCGAGGGAGTGGAAAGAGGTTGAGCACCCAATGCCAAGCCTCGTTTGAGGAATCTGGGTGAAAGGAGAAGAATTGGAGCCGTAACACATTTTCCTCGGGCGAGGACTCAATAGCAATCCATGCCACCTCCATTTCCCAGTACTGGGCAAGAAGAAGGCATCCTGTTATGCAGTATCCTAGAAATCCTAAGTGTGAAGGTCAACATACCCCCCTTTTGGACATCATCAAACAAAGTCCCCGCCTATGCAAAGTTTTAAAGGATCTTTGCACAATCAAGAAAGGAACGAGCATCGAGAAAAAGGCATTTTAACCGAGCAAGTCAAGGCTACATAATCCAAAGCAAGAACCTGGCCAAATACAAGGATCCGTGATCCCCACAATTTCGCTTAACATCAGCGGGACTTGCATAGACAAATCACGCTTGATTTAGGAGCTGCAGAACCTACCGCCATACTCGCAGGCAAGCAGCTAGGGCTCGGGAGAGCGAAACCTACCAACATCACTCTATCATCGGGCCGATCGATCGTGGGTGAAGATCCCTATGGGATAGTTGAGGATGTGTTATGAAGGTAGACAATCTCTACTACCCAAGAGGACTTCAGGTCCTTGACACCGAGCCATTGCAGGGCCCAATCATGTGCCAATTATCCTGGGAAGACCATTTTTGGCCACTGCCAATGCAATCATCAATTGCCGAAATGGAGTCATGCAACTCACATTTGGCAACATGACATTGGAGCTGAATATCTTTCATTTAAGTAACAAGCACAAATTATTGGAAGGAGAAATGGAAAGAAATGATGAAGTTTGTCTCGATGGGCGTAATGCGTGTAGTTTAATGTCCAAGAATCATAGAAATAGCCAACCAAGGTGAAGGTGTGTTTTCGTATTGCCACGTAAAGACCGCAGGGCAATTGCTTAGTTCGTAATCAACCGCTGGGAAGAAACTGACCACGGAAATCAAACATCAAGGTCGCCAGACAAACCATCGCAGGGTTGAGGAGAGATCTCCTCCTCGAATTCTCCATGAGTAATTTCGTGGACTTCGGGCTGGTTGGTGTTCTCTGAAACCAAATTGCAGCTCAATAATTTTTGCTTTTTATTTTAATTGTCAATTTTAGTAAGTTTCCGATTTAGTAGCTTTCCATTTTAAGCAATTTTGTTTTAATATTATTTTTATTATGTATATTAAATTTTTAGATATATTTTAATATGATAATTTTTATTTTTTTATTTTTAAAATCATTTATATTTTAATGCTGAAAATATGAATTGCAGGTGAAGCAGATTTTAGCTCAATTTCGCTATAATAGCGAAATGGTGACTCTTCGGCTGCCTACTGCTTTATAAAATGAAGGAGGGGAGGGCTTTATCAAGCACTTCATCTTCTTCCCTCCCCAACAACTGAGCTCCCGCGACCCAAATTTACCCGAGCCATCACCGCTGCCTCCCAGCCGCAACTACCGCTACCGCGCCCCAGCCACAACCGCACTACCCACGGTCGACCGCCAGAGCCCTTCCCAGGCCGCCGCTCCCGTGCCGAGCCCTAAGATTAACGCCATCAGAAATTACGACACCGAAGCCACTGAGCCATCAGACCGTCACCGAGCCGGCCACCGTGAGTGCTCGCCGCCCCATCGCGCGTGTCCAAGGCCCCCGGTCCAGTACCATTCACGCTGCGTTGTTCCTACAAATTGCCAAAGGTCAGCTCGCACGCCCCATGCCCCGAATTCTCCAGTTGTCGCCTCTTGGCACACCGCCTTTGCTCAAGCCAAGATCTGCCGCCTGAGCCCGCCCGCCCGCGTGTCCTTATCCGATTACATCCATGGTCCGCGCACCCAGGTGGGTCCCGCCTCAGCCCTGTCAGCCCGCACCCGAGCGGGAGGAGGCACTCCCGGGCCCGCCTCCAAAGGCCCGGAGTCGTCCCAAGCGCTCCTTGGGAGCCTCTGTGGATTCAGGAGGATACCAGACACCTACTGGGACCCTGGCCCCTTCAGCTAGTGCCACGCAGGAGATCCAGAGCCCTACCCAAGCGGGCCCGTACTTCAGGACCGGGGGAGTCCTCATCCTCTAGGCCACAGCCGTCACCTTCTACGTCAGCAGCAGAGGCGACCGTCGCCACAGTTATCCCCAGCCTCGAGGATCAGGAGGCCCTTATTCGTCGGGCACCCTATCCCGGGGAATGTAGGGCTTCACTCTAGAGATTTTCATGGGGAGTCGTACTACGACGTGCCGACGCTGATGGCTGACCCCCGATTCAGGGACTCGATGCGACTGATCGAAAGCACCACTCACTCAAGGTTCATGACGCGAGGCGCTCTACTACCCCGTGGTCTTGGCCGCTTTACCATTTTATGACCTCCCGTGGAGCGCCTGCACCACTGAAAGTCTCGACGACTATCGATGATCGACCAGAGTGCTCCGAGCAAATGACATATCACTGCGCGGGCCCGCGTAGACAAAGCAAGTGTGCCAATTCGAGGTTATCGAGGATCGTCTCGCCCGATCTGGGAGATGGTCCCGCATTCTCGGGGCCCGAGACACCACACAAATTCGGCCGCATTATTCCGTAGGCAAACAAGGCCTCGATGTCTCTCATCGATCACCAAGCCAGACTAGCCTCTTCCCCGCTTCAAGACTACTGCATACCGTAGGGGGAGCCATCCTAGAGGCTCTTACGGATTCCTGTGGGGATACCGGTTCAAATTCCTCCGAGTCAGTGATGACCTCCCTACTTCATTTTGAAGACAAGGTCCACCGCAAGGGCCTGGCTCGAGCAGAGAGTCTACCATTGTTGATGCCACGACTCCTGAGCTAGGTCTTGGAGCACTTGGGCTTTCCAGAGGAGCCTTGGATTGAGAGGAGGATTAGATGCCCTTGTGTCTCCACATGGAGCTGAGCGATGAAGATGTTTATATCTTTCTCCTCCAAACTGGGGATAAGGTACCGGACCAGAGGCGCAGGGACTCCCATAGGAGAGATAGTCATGCTCCTGAGCCCGAGATGGAGAGGAGTCTAGTTCCAGATATATCTCCTCCATCTCCTCCTCCACCTGCTGCCCATGTACTCAGCCGACACTCCCGCCCATCATATACAAAGACAAAGACTCTCCGGAGTACGTTCATGCCGCACCGGGAGAAGCTCAGAGGTGTTATGGATGTCGGCTCATTGGCCACTACCCAAGCAAGACAGACCGTATGGTCGGGTTCGAACTGAGGCCACTTTAGGTCATTGTCACTCCATGCTACAATAGATCATGAGTCACCTGGGTCTTCCGCACGTTCCTGACCGGAGAGATGAGCCCACAAAGCAAAGGCAAAGAAATTCTCTAGATCGTGTTAGCAAAGAAGACAAAGAAAGACAGATCCACCACCACCACTGCAGATTGAGGTGGTTACACCTCTGCCTCTAGCTTCCAACCCTGGCGACATGTTTACACTTTGGACAGGAGGAAAAGCAGAGTTGGGGAGTGACTTCTATTATGTTTTTGTATAGTTTTCAAATTTTTATCAACTCGCCTAATACTAGTTTAGGATATATGTATTAGCCAATAGTAGGCAAAGATACTTTGTATGTTCTACTTATATTAAGCGTACTAGCCATTTTGGCTATATCAAAGCCTTTTACAAGTGTTAATTACAATATTACACTTTTCTTTCACTTTCAGGCTCCACTTGTATCCACTTTTTCCTTCAATTGAACAATTGAATTGCTTTTAATTGAACAATTGAATTGCCTTTAATTGAAAAATTGAAACCCTGTATGTTACCTTAATGTTAGAGTAATTCCATGCATGAGTTGGTTTTCGTCAATCAAGTTTCACTGCTCAACCTCAACATTCCCCTTAAGCTTTCATCTCACACACGCACACCGATTTGCACTAATAGCCGTGGAAATTATACTTTCACTTTGCATAGCCAGCCTCCGATCTGTTGATAACCTATAATAGGTTTGTGTTACCCATATTTGAAGTTAATTAAATGTAGTCTTCCAAAAAGGAAAGAAAAGAAAAGCAAAAGAAAAAGAAAGAAGAAAAGCAGAAAAAGTCGTGAAGCTTTGCCTTGAAGCTCAAACACGGTCCGAGGGGTATATGGCGAAAGCCTTTGAAGCCCGATGCCCTAAACCTTAATTGGTTGGGATTCATTGACTTAGTGTTCGTTACACGGGTGAACGGGTAGAGTTTAGCGAGTTGTAGGTGCTTGATTCGAAGTCGCCTGAGTCCGGTGAAGCCTCGTAGAGTTTGTGGTCAAGTGATCCTTTTCGCTTGATGCTCCTAAACCTTAATTGGTTGGGAGTCATTTGGTGGACCCTCTCTACACGGACTCGATGAAGTCGGTCAAGTATCAGACCCTACAAATCTAAGTCAAATAAAGAAAGAAGAGTAGCTTTTCCTATCTAGGGATTGCTCAATGTACCTTAAAGCCATGCCGTAGCTAGGTTGTGTGAGAAATACTTGCACTTTATCGTCTAATCTGGTTACATTAGGAAACTATTGCATTCGTGGAAATTCAGGTTGAGTTTCTTCGATCCGATGTTAACCTAAAGCTGTTCTTATATGGTTTTTGTTCTCTCATGTCGGTTTTCTAACAGGGTGTAAATTGTTCATTTTAAGGGTAATGTCTTTTTGTACATATACTTTTTGAACCATATACACTTTTTGAAAAATCGCCATTTGCATCCAATTATGTTTTAGCATTGATAAGGGACCAGCAACGTGTCGGTTGGGGGTGTGATTAGTGCCCTATGCTATTTCAACCCTATTCAAGATAGGTTTTGGGTGCTTTTTACGCACTAATCATATCAATTGCCAATTGATGTGTGCGGTGTCCACTTAGTCTAATTCTATGCCATTTCAGCTTGTTTTCGTGATTTCCGCAGCCCATGCACTCTCAAACACCGGTGGTTTAAGATTGATGACAAGATACGTGCCGAATGCTGAGGAATCCCGGTGTTTTCAACCATCAAAAATAAAGGAATTTGAAGTGGATTTTGAAGGAAAATGGGATGCAGTAGCAAAGAGCAGTGGATGCAGTGAGCAAGGAAGAGAGGAAGAAGCATCCAAGAGGGGCTTCAGAGGATTGCGAAAAATTTCTACTGGTTTGATAAAATTTCAACCATAGCGTAAAATTTTGCATCCTAGCGAAATTGGAAATTCGCTTAGGCTAGCGAACTCGCTGGGCTAGCGAAATTCACCGTGCCTAGCGAATTAACCACCCCGCTATCCACATAAATTTCTCTAGCCAAATAAATTCAATTGTAGATAGAGAGTTTTCTCACTGCATCTCCTGTAGAATCTCCCTCTAGGCTAGCGAAATTTCGCTAGGCTAGCGGGCCCTCCCGCATAGCGAAATTGTCGCCCCCCGTGAATTTTGTGTATTTGATCCTAAACGACTACGTTTTGGTGTATTACCACCTTGTCCCTTGTATGAGCCAATATTTTAGGCTTTCTTGTATTTTCACACTTTGGGTGGACTATATAAACCCCCATAATTTTGTCACCCTAAGCAACTTTTCATTTATGCACAGTTTTCCAAAGAGCCATTTTAGGGTTCCATTCGCTTCCTCTTCTCTCCTTTCTTTTCATTTTCCTAATGCCAAACACTCCCTCGAGGATGACAACTCAAGGGATGCTTGGCTGTTTCATAGCCTTGAAGAGGAGGGTTGAAGTAGCTGGTTTTGGGGTTGTCAGCAGTTGTCCTCTTGCTTTGAATGTTATTGTGTACCGTATTTATGGCCCCAAATTTTCCAAACCATAGGTTTAAAGCCATTTAATGTCATTACTTTGTCAATACCACATACTTTAGGGTACAAAGGTATACTTATTGGTAGATGCACTGATATTCTTAGATGGCCTTTACGTAGCCAACGAAATGAGGTCGAGTGCTAGGGTTTTAAACCGAATGGGACTGCGGAATGCATAATACCCAGGTTTAATTCAAATAGAGTGGTTCTAGGGTTAGGTTTTATAGTTAAACAAAGATCCGGTTATGGCTTTGACTATATGTTATTTGCCATATTGCGAGGATATGACCCGAGGACACTTCATTAGCCCCATGTTATCAAGCTAGTGACCTAAACCTTCAAGGTTACCATTTCACAATTCAATTTAAGTCATTACAGTTAGTCAGTGAACATACAACTCCCACTGTTTTGAACAAAAATCCAAAAATCCAAAAAAAAAGCCTCACCATTTTCAACACTGATGCGAGTCATTCGTTGGATGAAAACCCATCCCCGTGTTCGACCCTAGACCGCTATGCTGCAGTAGCTTGACTACGGTAGTAGGAGGAACATAGGAAACAAATTTTATTGGACCTTCACGCCACGGCAGGCTGAATCGCGCCCTTGTTCCTACCTTTCATGGTATGGAAACGAAAATTCATACACGACATTCCTGGATTTTTTGATGAAGTTTGCACAACTTTCAAGGAAGGTGCATTCGATATGGACTTATGTTTCGCTAAAGGCTTCCTTTGACACTCAAAGATAAAGCCAAAATTCGCGACCCACTAAGGCCAAGGACCATCAGAACTGGCCGAGCCGCAGCGCACTTTTGAAGAAGTTCTTCAGTGCTCATAAGACTAACAACCTGAAAAGGAAGATCTATACCTTTGCAGCTCAAGACAAAGAGAGATTTTTTCAGTGATGGGAAAGGTATCTTGGGACCATCAGTGCATGCCCTCATCATGGCTTCGATACATGGATGTTGGTGAACCATTTCTACGATGGAATGTCCCCTTCCATGAAACAACTTTGAGATCTATGAGATTTATGCGTACCTGGATAGTATGGACTTTGAACTATGAGAATGAAATCACTCAAAGAATATTAGCGAATCTACAGGAGAGATGAACCCACAGAAACTGTGAGTACTTATGCACCGACTGGGAGGAAGTTGAATTAAAGGCCGTCATCCACCTTAAATGTAAGGATGGTGCAACCGAGCAAAGAAACCACCGAAGGTATTGCAGTGGGCTGAGGCATCTGCTCAACCAACCATGCTTCAATTGCCACCCACGGTCATCAAGGGAGCATTGTCCAATTTCCCGCATAATGAATGGTTGAAAATGCAAATGTAGTGGGCCAAAATAGGCCACTAAATGATGCCCAGTATGGTAACACTTATAATCCCAACTGGAAGAACCATCCAAACCGCTCGGTGCTCCTAAACCCCGGCTTATGTACCCCAAGGAGCACATCAAGAAGAATAACAAAGATTGGTCCACTTCTCAAGAAGAGTGCTCACCAACTTCATCACCCGTGGAGCAAGCTATCATGAATTTGAGCAAGGTGGTAGGAATTTTGTGGAGGAGCAGAAAACTATCAATGCTCAGATAAACCAAAGAATAGAAAAGGTAGAAAGCTCCATAGACAAAGTTGAGGCTTCCTGGCTTTAAATCAAAAAATTGATACCATGCGATCATCCGTTTAGCTGCTTTAAGCGATCGGCAACAAGTGTAGGAGAAGGGAGGTTCCCTTCGAACCTTTATGATCGAATTACATGAACTAAGCTTTCTCAGTGAGCCTACACCAACCATGGATGAAGTTCAAGCCATTATCACTTTAAAGAGTGGTAAGGAAATTGAGCAGCCCGATTAATCGACACATTAGGAAAAACCGAGAGAATAGGAGAAAGGGGAGTCTGAACACATATTCATCAAAGAGATTCAGTGAAAGGAAAACATGTTGTTTCCCAACGAGAGGAAAAATAAGGCTTCTAAGCAAGAAGGCATCCTGGAGGTGCTGAGGCAGGTCAAGGTGAACATCCCCCAGCTTGATATGATCAAATAGGTTCCAACTTATGCGAATTTCTCAAGGACTTATGCACAGTCAAAAAGGGGTTGGGCATTAATAAGGCCTTTTGTTGAACAAGTAAGCTCTGTCATCCGATTGCAAAACCTTGTTGAAATAAAGATGCAGGATCCCTCACCATCTCGATCCAATATTGGAGGGACATGCGTAGGTGAGCCTTCTTTGGATCCCCAGGAGCAGACCGACTCTTGCCATACTCGATGTATAAACATTTAGGTTTGGGAGGCGGAAGCTACCCAGTATCACCACAATCATGCGGTCGATCGGTGAAAATGCCAAGGGGATAGTTGAGGATGTATTGGTGGTGGATAATTTCTATTGCTCAGGGTGGATTTTGTGGTTCTTGTCTGAGCCTTGATGGCGGGGAGAGCACTCACGAGTGCTATCATACTTGGGAGGCCATTTTTGGCCACAACTAATCTTATAATCCAGCTGCTTAGAATGGGATTATCTTGACTCACCTTTGGCAACATGACTTTGGAGCTCAACATTTTTTCATGCGAGTAACGGGAATAAGCCGGTGACCAGGATAAAGTCGAAGAGTGCGCCTGGGTGGCACGCAGTGAAGGAAGCCCGGTATTCTAAGTAGCGAGAAAAATTAAGGAGAACTAAGACGAGTTGATGAAGGATCATTTGCGGTCGACACTCACATGCGCCATGCCACGGCACCATCGGACAACATAATGCACAGTGACGGAGGCGGAAGTTGGATTCAAATGCGGTACACCTCAACTGCGAGCATGGAGGAGCCTCCTCCTTGATCCCAACAATGAGACCTCTTATCGGCATCACCTGAGTGGTTCTAGGGAACTTGGAAACCACTCCAAATTTTAGTTCAGATTTTTTGTTTTGTGTTATTTCAATTTTTTAAATTAGGTTTTCGTAATAACTTTTTAATTCGAACTTTGTAGATTTTCTTAATTATCAAGTTTGGGTTCTCATAAAATTTTGGGGTTTGTTTTATGCAGGTATTCCAGTGCAGGGAGGGTCAAAATTTTGCACGAGTTTTTCGGGTTGTGAAATTTCGCAGCTACAGTGGGTTGGGAGATTTTCGCAGCTTTCTGAAATTTCGTGGGATGCGAATTTTCGCGGGTGGGCTGTTCATCTTCTCTCACTCTCCCTGCCGACTCTTGTTTCCTGTGACTCAGTTTAGGCCTTTTGAAATTAATTTTTTTCTATTCTTTTGGGCCATACAAATTAAGGTCATAAAGCCATTAATTTCTTCATCTTCCCACCTACCCCTCCTCCCTTTATAAACTGGTTCATTCATTTCACCTCACCGAATCATCCTTCCGGTTTAAAGAGAATATGTCCTCTTCCACTCTAAACCTTTCTTCCTCGAGTCCCGAGATGGCAAAGCGAGAGGAGCTCACGCCTGGTAGGTGGGTGTGCCGGGCCGCCTCCCCCGGCCCTCTCCTAACTGTAGTCGGCTCTCATTCAGGCACAGCGGCCCGGCAGGCCCTGCCTCGGCTGTAGCGGCCCCCGCCGACCATGCGTGGCCCGAGCCTGACCTAATTCCCTTCTTTGCCACGCCCCTTCTTGCCTGTTCTTTGGTGGCCGTGGGTTCCTCTTCTATGGCCCCTGCCCAGAGGAGATATCATACTCAAGTTGGGCCCGCACCACCAGCTCCTTCACATCCCGACGACCGGGAGGGTGTCTGCCCAGGCAAGGGCGGGACATCGGGCCCGAAGTCATCGTCATCGAGATCCGGGGCCCGCCCTCTCTGCCTCGGGGTGTTCGCCGAGACCCGGACTTGTCCTCGGGGTCCATCATCGGGGCGACCTTGCTTCCCTGCTGACCAATCCACGGGAATGTTAGGCTGCGAGGATAGAGATTTTCATGGGGAGGTGTCTTATGATCTCAGGCCTTTCTTAGTGGACCGAGCTGAGACTCCATGCTCCTCATTCAGCGATACCATCTAGAGCCATTCATGGTGCCGCGTCAGTACTATTATCCTTGGGTAGTCACCGAGTTCTATCCTGCACGATGACATCAGACGAGAAACCATTGCTCTTCGTTTCTCTATTGACGATAGGCGGGATGCCCGGGCCTCGGAAGTATCCGCCGCCCGACCCTCCATCTTCAGTGGTCGCCCGATGCGGTTATAGGCGGTGGCGCAGTCGCCCCGACAAGGAGATGGTCAGGCTCACTCTCACATGGATCTTTGCGGTGGGTCGGTATTGTTCGGCGCCGCCTTCCCGCGACGTATGCCTGATGAACCGTTTGAGATCTAATATATTTCCACTTGACGCCTGTCTGAGGAGAGGAGATATCTTAGAGGTGTTGTATCGTATTTCAGAGGGATACTGGTTCAGCCCGGCGGAGCTGATTATGACCTCATTGTTCCATTTCGAGGGCAGTCCCGCCGTGGAACTTTGCGAAGCTAAGTCCTGTCTCTTCTGTTCCTCATCTATTATGTCGGGTGCTTGAGCATATGGTTCTGAAGCTGAGCCTCGTATAGGCGTAGACAAGGTGTGGGCCCACCGCACCATTGAGCGATGGCGGGCGGGCCTCGAAGCTTTTATCTCTTCCACTCTGGAATCGGGACGGGGCAGACGGATGATGGTCCTCCGAGACTTGTCCCCCTATAGTTGAGCACAGCTGGGGAACCTCCGGCCCAGTGTCACGATATCCTCCCGGTCTCTTCGGCTCCAGGCCACGCTCCTCACAGTAGCTCCCGGCTTGATCTTACGGGCCTCGTGCCCTCTGCCTCTCCATGGGCTTTAGGCTCCATGACCCGCGGTTCGGTCCCCAGCCTTAGGCGGCGAGCACCTCCCACCACGGCCGTAGTACATTACCTTCTGCGCCAGGACTTCACGGCACTTATGGAGACATTCCGCTGCATTCGGCCCGCTACGGCTTCTTTTGCGGCTTCACGGGCCACTCGGGTGGGGATGGCAGCCGGGAGCCCTCGCGTGAAACGAAATCTGAGCCGGCATCATGCGGATAGAGGCGCGGGCCTCCTTGCCCTTATCTCCTTAGGACCACTGCTCGACCTCGATTTGTCCTCCCCCAATTTGGATCAGCACCTCCACCATCGGCCCTTGTAGATTCCCTGGATGTATTGGTAGTTGCCGGCCGGCCAGTGCCGCCTGGCGCCTCGGCCTGCCCGTCGCGGGGATGGGCCTCTCCCGGCCACTGGTCGAGGAGGTGCCACTTCCTCCACTAGCTGTCTCGTTCCATTCTTTGGGATAGTTAGTGTTGGAGTGATATTCATACTTTGGTTTTTGGTTTTCTTTTTTTACTTCGCGCGTAAAGCCACTTTTTATTAATACATATGAGGCTTGTTGTTATACGTTTGCAAAGTAAACAATTTTGTAAATTCACCTTGATATATATAATACAAATCTATTTTCCTACTTTTGCATCTCATTTTGACCCAATATTTATGATTTTTTCTTTCCTGTAAATTGAAGAATTGAACCACTATATAATGCTAAATGGTAGAATGGTTCCATGCATGATGAGTTAGTTGATGACCCGGGAAATTATCCCCTGTCTTCCATCAGTCTCTAGCTACACACACAATTCACATTAGTTTTCTTCAATGGGTTTAGAAGCTGCTTTCTCCTTTTACTTTACAAAGCTAGCCTTAGCTTTGTCGACGGATCTTAATAGATTAGAGTTCCAAAAGAAAAAGAAAAAAAAAAGAGAAAGAAAAAGAAAATAGTTAAGTAAAAGACAGCCTTGCTTTGGCAGAAGGCAGTATGGTAGAATTTATATGTCTAAAGCAGCTAAAGCTGGTGCTAAACCAAGCGGTTGAAGTCAGAACTTAGTGCTCTCTACATGGGTGGATGGGTAGAGTTTAGCGAGTTGTAGTGTGGATTCTTGAAATCATTTCGAGAATTAAGGTAAACAGTGAAACGTGGGTTAGTGGTCGAGATCCTTATGAATTAGTGCCTATGCTCCCAATTGGTTGGGGAGTCATCGGTGATCCACATTACCACGGACTTTAGTGAAGTGAGTTACCCGACGTGCACCTATGATACATAAGAAGTATGAAATAAGTGAGAAACTGAATCTATTTAGGTTGGTCAGCGTGTCTAAGGTATTGGCAACAGTTTGGTTGGGGGAAGGTAGTTTTACAGGTTATTGGTTTAAACTAATCACTCAAAAACACTTAGAGTTTGGTGGAAATTCAGACTGATTCCCTTGGAATAGATGCTTCACTGAAACTTATTCTTGTATGGAATTTGTTCTTCCAAACTGGTTTTTATACAGAGTCCCAATTTTTCATATTAAAGTTAGACAGTAATTGCATATCCTTTTTTTGAGCAGACCGATCCATTGTTGTAAAGCATAGCACATGATATTTATTGCTAGGGATTCGCAATATCTCGGTTGGGGGAGTGATTAGTACCCGAATGGTGCGATATTGAGCCTTGTTTATAGCGGGTTTATGTGCTTTTTATTGTACTAATCGGCTTCTATAACTTGATTGTTGCATTAGGGTCAGAGCTTTGCTCTTTTGATCATATTTTTAGCTATTTTGGTAGTTTGCGGGGTCAAATGTATCATAATTCCTCGATTTATTTCGAGCACATTGAACCCATTTGGTCGAAGACTAAGCGATCAACTTCAATTGAAGCGGGTATTGAAGATCGAAGGCGCAATCTGGCAAAATTTTGGGGGTTGCAAAAATTGGCAACCTTCAAATTTCGCAGGCTGCGAAATTTCGCAACCTGCGAACCTCTCACCTGTGACTCACCTGTCTCCTGACTGCTTTTTGATCCATGGTTTAAAACAAGTTTTCCCTTATGTAATTATTATTCTTTAGCACAATTTTGTAATTTCCTCTTTACTAAGCCTATAAAATCTCAACCATGCTTGTAAGTGAGACATCTTATCATTCAATCAATCAGTTAAGCACGAAGCTTCCTCCTCCCCCTGCTGTTGGGGATTTTCTCTTCTTCCCTCATTTACTTTCTTGCATTTTCTTGGTTGCCAAACAGCCCTTGATGATGACAAATCAAGGGATGGTTGGCTAATCTCCCCTGATCCTTGAAGGGGAAGGCAACTGGGTGTTGTTTTTAGGTTTAACTACATGTTCTCATGATTTTTACGTTTGTGTTTTAGGGTATTTGTGCCCCTGTTTTTCACTGAGATTAAAATCTGTTTAGCATGCTCTCTTTAATGTGTATTTGACAAGCCTTTTGGATTCAATGAATTCTTTCACTAAATCCATTGAGGCTCAGTTAGTTGTCTCCTGCTAGTTATCGTGGGGTAGTGTTTTTGAGATGTGTTTTCACTGCTAGGGACATTTTTGCCTAATGAAATGCTATCTCTCAAAAGGAAAGCTCTTAGGGTTTAGGTTTTAAAGCTAAATGAAAATCCGGTTTAGGAAATGACTATATGTCATGCTCCCAAATGTGAGGATATAGACCCGAGTACATGTTAGTTAACCTAGAACACTAAGCTCAATGGCCTGAGACTTCAAGGACTTCTCTTTTGACTTTTTACTTTATTTATTTTAGCTTGCAACCATTCACACACACTATTTTCCACACCCCCTTTTAATCCAAGGAGAAAACACCATTTTCAATGTACTGTAACTCCTCTCTCACGAAGAAAACCCATCCCTGTGTTCGACCCTAGAGCCACTATACTGCAGTAGCTTTGCTACGTTAGTAGTAGGAATCCTAGGTTATAAATTTTGTTGATTCCGAACACCTACCTGAATTTGAAACGAATCATCTACAAGGGTATTTTCTACAGGATTAAATTTAAGAAGGAATTTAGGCTTTTCATTTTCTTGTTGATGATATTAAATAGGCATGAGGCTCAAATAAGAACTAGGGTGTATGCATAAGCATATTGAAAGGCGAGCATTTAAAGGTTTAAACTTCCAAGGATGGCCTATATCATTTCCTGTTAGTTGTGTTGCCTACGATTTCGCCTTGAATAATAATCTAACAACTTCTAGGACTTTTGGGGAGACTCAAACTGTGATGGATCTCAGAAGATTTCCCTAATCTTAGCTCAATTAGTTTCAGAGGTACTTTGACCATGTGCATGTTTTCAGGGTTCATAATAACTAAACTGATTACAAAAATAGAATCATAAGTCTCATTTGTTCCATCATTTGTTTAAATCTTCTTGAATCTTAAAGTTCAACTCAATCATTCATGACATTACAACTCCGAGTTTTCAATGAAGCATTATCCTACCCCAATTTCATCTATTAATTTCTTGTTTGGTTTCTAAACATGCTATTGTGCTATTGTATAGTTAAAAACTCGTTTTGATTAACCTTCATTTCATCACCATCAATCATAGCACAAAAAGCTCAACACAATTATACCAATCCAACCAAACAAGCAAACTCTCAATACTCATTATTTATATTGAACAAAACTGTACAAAAGTTTCACGCAAAACAAAGTTGCACACAATTTACCAAAAACACTTCATTGAACTATTGAGATGATTACAAGAAATTTTTTGATCGTACAAACAAATAAGAAGGGTTTAATTTTTCTTCGTTTCTTTTGGAGATTTTTTTTTCTTGAAATTTTGCCTTTTGTGTTTGCTACCTCTTATATTTTTCAGGTTTCTCGGGGTTAGTAAAAGGTATGCAAGGATCTGTCACATCCTTAGGTACTATGGTATAAAGTATATAATCAGAAATTTGGATGTTTGGCAATGGCACTTTCTTCTTGCTTGACATTGTCTTCATCGCCCAATCCAAGATGTCTGCATTACTCTTCGTAACTCACTTCTGCCCCTATTGATTCCAATGTACTGTTATTGATCGGTTCACGATGTTGAGTCTCGAGCTATCCTCTGATGTTGCAAACTATTGACCCTCTACAATAAACACCGACTCAGGCGCCTTTATATTATCTGACATTTTCAATAGATTAGATTCATGTATTTCTGTCTCTTCCTAAAAGGCCACATCTCTGATTCTTATCACTTCTCTCCACTTTGTCTCTCTTCATTCCAATTCTTCCCTCCATTCTAAGTCTCTTTGTATGATCACTTCATCAAAGAACTGATCTCTCTTTCTCAATTTTTTATCCTAGTATATATCTCTTTCCTTTAGCTTTTTCCTTAACTAATTTTCCCTTTCTTTCATGCCTTTCTCCATTTTCTTCAACATTTCCAAAATTTCTTGATTGTTGCCTTGTTGCCTGGGTGCCTAGAGCTTCCAACTGGCTCATGGTGATAATCCCTTACATTTGGAGATGAATTCCAGACAGGGCTCAGACTTCTTTGTCTTTCTTCTCTTCCCTTCATTGAGCTTACCATAATGACTTTCTCAGTATTCTCTTCCCTTTTTTCTCTGTCTTCTTCTTCAACTTCCTTTGCCTTTCCTTTATCAATTTCCTTTGCCTTCCCTTTTTCTTTGTTGGTTTAAGGCCTAGTTATACCAGTTAGGGCTCTTCTTATTCCCAAATTCCTTCCACCTTTCCTAAGATGCAAAGCGTAGTGATAGTTGTTGGGTGTGGCATCAGACCTCTATATTTGCTTTGGTAATAGCTCATGATGGATTTCTCTATCACTTTTCCCACATTGATCTTATACCCCTTCAATATCGCGTACAATAATATTGCCTCTTCTTGTCGAATTGTGCTCAGGTGTTTTGAAGGGGTAGAGTTGTTTGAAATAAACCACCTTTGCTTCACCATTAAAGATCCTCGACAATGTCGATTCAAATGGGTTCTTCTTGGAAGAATTCCACTCACCCTTTCCATTCGTTAGTAACTCCCCTATTTGTTGATAATCTAGCTTCTCTTTCAACTTTTTGAATTTGGAACCATCTTTCAACACCTTCAGGTTGAATGTCTTGTTGATAGCATCCTTATCGAAGGAGATCCATTCTCTTCTGACATAAACGATTTTCTCTTTGTTTCCCACCATTTTTGCATAAAATTCTGAAACCAGTGCAGCAAACCCAGCTGGTTTGTGCTCGCATAACAAACTCCATCATCTCTTCTCAATCTCCTCTCTAAATGGGGATATGAGCTTCACAAAACCTCTTTCTCCGACGAAGTCTTTTTGCATCAGTGTCTCCTTCATGACGACATATGCCCCATTTGATACCAGTTCATCATTTGAATCTTCCTCTTCTTGCTCTGTTTATTCCTTTTTTGTATTCATCTCTCTCTTTCTCCTTTCTATAGGCGGTTGGTATGTTTCTGCCCTTTCTTCAAGTCTTTCTTCTTGAACAACAACTGCTTGAGGCTCTAGAGTGGCTTCTTCCTCATTTTTGGCGTACTCTTCCATGATCTCATTCAGATTAGGAATCAGAATATGTGGTTTAGAAATGGTTGGTAGCTGGTTGGGATTTAGGGTTTTTGAAGAAGGGAAGAGAAACGTTTGGGAAAGGTAGATGAAGGATTTTAGGGTATTGGAAGGAAATGGACTTTCTTTTTAAATGTTTGAATTGTTCAAGTTCTCTATTTATAGGCCCAATAAAATGTTGCGACATTTCAATTGTCGTGACAATAATTTTCCATGTCGCGACATTTTCTAAGCCATGAGGTCACAAATTTATGTTGCGACATAAAATTTTATTGTCGCGACCTAAAAATTTCAGTCATGTTGCAACATTTTCTAATCCATGAGGCCACAATTTTATGTCGCGACATAAAATTTTATTGTCACGGCCTACAAATTTCAGTCACAATTGAGAATTGTTGCGACATAACTTCCTATGTTGTGACAACTTGGTGTCCAGTAAAGCAATAATTGTGTCGCGACATATGATTTTTGGACAAATAATGTTACGACATACAAATGTCATAACAATAAAATACCATGTCATGACATAAAATTCCTTCAACTAAGAAAGGTAAAAATAATATTTGTCGCGACAAAGAAAATTTATGTTGTGACAAAATATGTTTTTTTTAATACAAAATAAGACTTTGTATGAAATTGCAAATAATTAACCCACAGGCAGCATGCAATTCATTCAAACCATTCAAATCATGCTTCTGAATAAGTTTATCATCAATAAAACATCTAAATTCAAACATGATCAATTCAGTTCAATTTCTCATTTCATAAATTGATGCAACAATGCAGAAAACTAATTAAAACATCATGAAAGCTAAGTAGGAATTTTCTCATAGAATTGTGGAGCAAACTTCTCTTCTCAAATATGCATTATTTTGCTTCTTTGCATTCCAGCTACTCCTTTACAATAACTTGCCTTAATGGTTAGCTTTCATGACCTGAAAACAGTAAAATCGACTAATAAAAATTTCAAAAAATAAAAAATTCAAACCAAAGTTTAAACACACCAAATTTAATAAGGTCACCTTTAAAATGAAAAACCGATATTTCTTGGGTTGCCTCTTAATAAGTTGCTTGGTTTTATGTCTTTAGCTAGATATTGCTGTAGTGTGTTCTCATTTCAACAATTCTACTGATCTATTCAAATCTGGAATTGTTCTTCATTAGGTCTTCTTCCAAGGTAATGTTTCAGCCTCTGACCATTTACTTTGAATTCATATTCAGAATTAGTCTTCAATGTTACTGCTCCAAAAGGGGTAATTGCAACTACTGTATAAGGACCACTCCACCTTGATTTTAGTTTTCATGGAAAAAGTTTGATCTTGGAATTGTACAACAGGACTAGCTCTCATTCTCTGAATTATTATCTAAGAATCTTCTGATCATGCCACTTTTTAGTCTTATCTTTGTAGATCATGGCATTATCATAAGCTTCATTTCTTAGCTCTTCTAGTTCATTCATTTGCAGGAGTCTCTTCTCTTTAGCAGCTTTGAAATCACAGTTCAGGTTCTTGATTGCCCACATAGCCTTGTATTCAAGCTCAAGAGGGAGATGACAAGGTTTTTCCAAAGATTAACTTGTATGGGAAATTCCAATAGAAGATTTATAAGCAATCCTGTAAGCCCAAAGTGCAACATCTAGCTTGATTGACTAGTCTTTCCTGCTTTTGCTTGCTGTCTTTTTCAATATATTATTTATCTCACAGTGGATATTACCTTGTCCATTTGATTGAAATTTGATAAGGCGAGCCCATAACATATGACCAGTTTGCTCATGAGTTTTCAGCGACTTGTTTGCAAATGGCTTCCACATCATGTGATTGTCCTTGGGACTCAATACATTCAAGATATTTCTTTGAATAAACCCCAAAACCGTGTTGGCATCATTTCTTGGACAAGCTATAGCTTCCACCCATTTAGATACATAGTCCACAGCTAGGAGAATTTACTGATTTCCAAATTAGGGTGGGAAAGGTCCCATAAAATCTATCCCCTATACATAAAAAATCTGCACCACTAGGATCCCTTGCAGAGACATTTCATCCCTTTTGTTTATATTGCCCACTCTCTAACATCTATCACAATGTTTAACCCATTCAGAACAGCCTCTGAATAGAGAAGGCCAGTAAACACCTGATTGTAGAATTTTTTGGGCTGTTTTGTCTCCTTCAAAGTGTCCTCTATATGGTGATACATGACATTTATCAATAATTCCACCTTGCTCATCTTCTAGCACACATTTTATGATGGTCTGATATGCCCCTCTTCTAAACAACAGTGGGTCATTCCATATATAGACTCTGGCATCAGTTCCTACCTTTCTTTTCTATTAGTAGCTGAATTCTGGTGGCATCATCCCACAAGCTAAGTAATTAACAATATCAGCATACTAGGGTGATTGGACTGACACCTGAAAAAGTTGCTCATCAGGGAAATTTTCTTTTATTTATGTCCCTCTTTCTTCTTCAGTAGGCTTTTCCAATCTTGATAAGTAATTAGTTATCACGTTGTCACTCCCTTTCATGTCCTTGATTTCTAAATCAAATTCTTGCAGCAATAGTACCCACCTAATCAGTCTTAGTTTGGTATCTTTCTTTTCCATTCGATATTTAATTACTGCATGATCAGTGTGTATGATGACATGGGACCCCAATATATATGGTCTAAATTTTTCACAAGCAAACACCATTGCTAGCATCTCCTTTTCTATAGTTGAGTAGTTCTCTTGTGCCTCATTGAAGGTTTTGTTGGCATAGTATATTGCTCGAAAATTTTTATCTGTTCTTTGTCCCAAAACTACTCCCGTTTATAGTCACTAATAGCATGATTTCAAATTTGTTTGTTCGGTCAGTGTTGCCATGATTGGAGCTATAACCAACCTGGATTTTTTTTCTTTAAATGCAAACAAGCAAGAGTCATCAAATTCAAACTTGGCATCCTTCTCCAGTAGTCTACATAATGGTCTGGAAATTTTTGAGAAGTCTTTGTTAAATCTTCAGTAAAATCCAACATGTCCCAAAAAACTTCTAATCCCCCTGACTGTATTAGGTGGCATTAGAGTTTCAATTACATAAACCTTACCTTGATAAACTTCTAGCCCAACTATAGAAATTTTATGCCCTAAGACAATTCCTTATGTTACCATGAAATGAAATTTTTCCCAATTCAGAGCTAAATTCTTGTCTTAGCACCTTTGAAGTACAGTCTCTAAATTTTTCTGGCAATGCTCAAAGCCGGGGATCCATAGGCGAAGTCATCCATAAAATTTCCAAGCTTCTCCACAAAATCTAAGAACATGGACATCATACACCTTTGGAAGGTGGCAGGAGCATTACATAATCCAAATGGCATCCTTCTAAAAGCAAAGGTTCCATAAGGACATGTAAAAGTAGTCTTCTCCTGGTCCTTAAGGGCTATGGCAATTTGATTGTGACCTGAATATCCATCAGGAAAACAAAAATAAGGGTGTCTAGCCAACCTGTCTAGCATTTGATCAATAAAGGGATAAGGATAGTGATCATTTCTGGTTGTTGCGTTCAGTTTTCTGTAATCAATGCACACCCTCCATCCTCTTACAATTCTTGTTGGAATTGGTTCATTTTTCTCATTTTTGATGACTGTGAATCCACCATTTTTGGGAACCACATGTACTGGGCTCACCCAAGGGTTGTTTGAGATTGCATAGATGAATCTTGCATTCAACCATTTCAATACTTCTTTTTTGACAACTTCTTTCATCATTGGGTTCAATATTCTCTGATGTTAAATTGATGTTTTTGCATTCTCCTCCAAGAGGATTTTATGATTAGTTTATGTTCATTTTCTTCTATCAAGTCAATTACTATGATTACAGGCTATGCTTTTTCAGCTCCTAAGAAGGCATATTTCAAGTGTTTGGGTAACTTCTTCAAAATAAACCCTTAAGAACTCTTTTCTACTTCTTTTTCCTTCTCTTCACTGTTGCTTGATTGTTCTGCATTGATTTCTTTTAGACTGAGTACTGTTTCTTTAAATTCAAGACTAGAATTCAAATATTTAACATCAACAACCTCAATATACTGAAAATTCATCTCATTTTCATTCATTGGTCCCCAGATCTTACAATCATAAGTCAATTTAGGGTGATGAGTACATTTCAACAATCTCCCGTTGACATTGTCAAAATCGTTTTATTTCGGTCAGTTAGTGTACTTTTTCATCTCCTACTTTGAGAGTGAGCTCGTTTTTACATCATCGAGGCTGTATTGTGAGGAATGTTCCTAGTAGCGATAAGGACATTGATCTTCTTCTATATTAATCACCACAAAATCCACAGGGAAAATAAACTTCCATACCTTGATCAGTACATCTTCAAGGATCCCTTTTGGCTTAGCCATAGTTATGTCTTCCATTTGAAGTGTCATAGCTGTAGGAGTAAGCTCCCCTAAACTTAGTGTCTTAACAATAGATGGTGGAATTAGGTTAATACTTGCTCTAGAATCACATAATGCTATTCAAAATTCAAAGTTCCCTATGGTGCAGAGAATGGTGAAGCTGACTGGATCATGCATCTTCCTTGGAAAATTCTTTTGGATTATAGCATTGCATGTGGCTGATAGGCTCACCACTCATTCTTCCTCAAGTTTCCTTTTCTTTCTCAGAATATCTTTCATGAACTTGGCATAATGAGGCATTTGAGCCAATGCCTCAACAAAAGGAATATTTACCTCTATCTTCTTTAACATATTCAAGAATTTAGAGAATTGATAATCCATCTTGGATTTCTACAGCCTTTGAGGGAATGGTACTGGAGGTACATAGACTCTCACCTCCTCTTTCTTTTGTAGTTTTCCTTCCTCATTGGTATCGTGTTGCGACATATATTTTTCTTCTCTTTTGTCGATTAAAAACATTACGCTCACTTTCTTTTCCAATTTCTTCTTTCTCTTCCTTCTTAGTCTTTTTATTCTCTTCTTCTTTTCTTTTCTGGAGTTCTCTGCCACTCCTGAGAGTAATTTCCGTATAGTCTTTGGGATTTTTCTTTGTGTCACTTGGGAAGGAATCCCTAGACTAATTTGCATAGATAGGACCAGCTGCCCCACCAGAGTCTCCAGATTCTTTAGAGATGCATTGGTATTGGCTTGAAACACATTTGTATTTGCCTGGAATGCTTCTAACTCAGCAAACTTCTATTCATGAATGTTCAGTATTCTTTTATTCTCTCCGTAAGGCTTCGACACTTGATCTTGAAAAGGCGGGACCTTCTTTGGCCATAGTTCTCGTCTCTTTTAATTTGCTTTCTATTGCTATTGCCCTTGGAAACCTTATGGAACATGCGATCTTTGATAGTTACGCCTGATGCAGGACCATTTGTACTCCACTTCCATAGGAAAAATTTTCATGGTTTCTCAATATAGGTGTGTAGTGGGTTGGAAGGTTGTTGTTGGGCTTGAAATTTTAGCTTCTATATCCACACACAAACTGAGCTTACTTCGCCTGATAGGGCCCCTCTTCAACAAAGTCCCTCATCAATCATGCATTTCTGCTCTCTTCTTTCCTCTATTCCCACTGCGTTTGCTGAATGGCTTCTCATTTCTTGAGTATTCATTTTACTCATTAGTACATCCAGCTTGGCCTCGATAGTAGCCATCCTATTTAGCTTTAACATGCCTCCTCTTCTCAATCTGCTGCTGCTCCCTGAAGTCTCAACTAAAGCTCTATAGTTGCTCATGGCCAAATCCTCAATGAGCTGGTTGGCCTCTTCAACACTCTTCCTCTTAAATGCTCCAAAACAAGTTGCATCTATGATTCCCTTTGAAAAGTAATTCATTGCACAATAGAAAATGTCCATCTAGGTGGTTTGATCAATCCCATGCATTGGACATCTCTTCCGAAATTTCTTGTACCTTTCCCAAGCAATGTAGAGGCTTTCTTCTTCTCCTTGCTTGAAAGCTATAATATCTCTTCTTCTCTTTGAGGTGAGAGCTGGTGGGAAAAACCTCTCCATAAAATATTCAACCAACTCTTCCCATGGTAGTGACTCAAACCAACTAGCTATTATATTTCTTAGGGAGAAGGGGAATAACTGCAGCTTGTTGACATCCAGATTAACCTCATTCAGTTTGACAGTATTTTCCATCCTCAAAAATCTCCCTAGGTGCTCATTTGGATCCTCATTGGGATGCCATGTGAATTGGTGTTGCTGCACCATGGTGATTAGAGCAGGCTTCAACTCAAAGTTGTTAGCTTGAATGGGTGGTTTCTTTACAGCTGAGTAATCATTTCTAATGATTGGCCTCCAAAAATCTTCCATTATCCTTTGTCTGTGAGACCTTTCTACTGTTGGCTTTACTGGTATATGCTGATCAATTCCTTCTTGCTATGCCATAGCTACTACTTCAATAACTCTCACTTTCTTCAAGTTTCTCAGTGTTCTTTCCAACTCAGTATCCAATGGCAACAGTTCTACTTCTAGTCTTCTGTGCATGTAATAACTTCCTGAAATGGAAATACACCGAGATCAATTTAGATCAGTAGATAACAAAAATATATTATGATATGCTTTCATAAAAGATTAGTAGCTACATCAACTATTGCAGTTAAAACTATTTTTGATAAAAGATAAAAGAAAAATGTCCAAACTAGCAATTTACTTTTTGGCAAGAATATTGATCTTTAAACTTTACTTCAATTCAATTCTCGGCATCGACGCCAAAAACTTGTTAACTGATTTTTACATAGACCAAAAATTGATTGTTTTATGATGTCACTATAAAAACTTTTCAATCTCCAGCAGTTATGCCAAAAACTTGTTTGACAACATTTGTAAATACTATTTTTTTTAATGTCAAATAATCTGCAATTTAAAATTTATTTTGGTCTAAATCACTGTAAATGCACAAGTCATATAAGTAATAAAGTGGACAAAATAAGTCCGGATATCATTCCCACGAGGATTGATTTCAAAATCTAAAGATTAACTACTCTCACTACTCAAGATCATCACTATTTGAACCTCTATTTTCCATAATATGTTGAATTTTCTAAAACAGACTTGATAAAGAGAATATGAAATTCTAAAAATACATGAATTAGATAGTTTACTGGACTGAAATAACACTGGGAATGAAATCAGTGTTATGACCATCAATTTACAAATTTCCTAAAAAATTATAAAGTGTTGGATATGAACTCTGGAATTGTCAAAGAACAAGGTAGTGTAGCATTGGAATTTCTCCTTACACCACACATTTCACTCTTCAGCTTACCACATTCCTATCTCTAGACAATGGGTCTGGAGAGCTACTTGTAGTATTTGATCTTCTTTAAGTTCTTATTGTTTTTCCATCTCAGTACTTCACAACCATCTCTTAGGACTAGAAATTGCTTGCCCCCATAGACAAGGTAATGCAAGCCCTCTCTAATTTAAGTGGTACCTTAACCATCAATTAGACAAGGATTCCCTCTCTCCTTGATTAGAATCTTAGCTAGCATAGGATTGAGATTATTCTTCTCAATTGAGGTGAAACCCCTCGGTCGTTGCTAGATCGGTGGCGGATCTTGTTCCTCGGAACACACTCTCTTTGTCACCTAAGGGAACCTTGAAGTCGGAGGGTTAGAACTTCACCGGTGATGTACGGAGTGGATTAGTTCAATGAAATATCAGTCGCGATTTACCCCCAGTGGCGCTCACTGCTCTCAGGTCATCCATCTTTGTGTCACTCAAAGGGATTCCTGGAAATCAGAGCAATGATACAACTCTTTCTGGGTACCAAACCCTGATATTCAGAACAACTTTATGTAGCGGTAATACCAACTAAATCACTCCAATTTTAATACCCAAAACAACATTACAATATTACAAACAATAATCCCAACAACAAATGCTTCCCAGAGGGAGCTTAGCCTTCCATTACTGGATTACAAATGACAATTACTAGTTGATCAGACAAATTCATTGAAATTGTAACCAAAACTGAAGAAAAATGAATTCCAGAAAAATTCTCAAATTCCATTAAAGTTTAGACATAAATGAAGCTTTGATTTACATTCATCTAGCTCAGAATCTCAATTCAAATTCGCTACTCTAATCTAAAATAAAGAAAAATTTAATCTAGAAAAGAAAATACAATCAAAATAAGAAAAAGAAAAGAAAAATATATACAAAGAACTTTGGTTCATCCCAAAAGTGCAAGGACTACTGAAAGTTGAGCAACAGCTGCACACATTAACCTAGGCGCTTCTTATTTATAGGTTATGAAATACTTGGCCAAAATTCAAGACTGAAATTGTGGATTCCAATGCAGGATCATTTAATATCTTTATTGCGACATTATCGGTCTATGTCGCGACATAGCAGTTTCCTTCCTTGGCTTTGGCTTTGTCGTGGCTTTATCGCAATAATTTTGCTATGTTTTTCCTTTAGATTTATTATCGCGACATAGGTTTTTAATGTCGCGACATAATTTCTATTCCTTGTAGTGTTAATCTTTGAATGGTCTGTCATGACATACAGACCCTTGTTGCGACATTAATTTTCCAACCCTTTGCCAGATTTTGTTTCGACTAAGTTTTCTATTTTGCGACAAAGTTTCTTCTTTTTGCTATTTATTATGTCGCGTTAAACAATTTCTGTGTCGCGACATTGTCCCAGTAAATAATCAGTGATTCCTCTCTTCTTTTATCGTGATAGAGATTAGAATGTCTTGACAACGTTTTTCTGCCATTTGCATTATTCTTTGTTGCCACAGAGTGTAAAACCAGGGAAAAACTGATTTTTTCTGAAAAATGGCAAAACAGTGATTACTCAATATCGTATAGGTTGAAAACCTAGAATTTTTATAGATCTCGGATGACGAAACGGACCTCATCGTTGGGTTCGTCTCATGATGTCTTGTTGCCTAGACGAATTTCATTAAATTACTAGGTGATCGGAATTTCGCGTTTTTTAAGGCAATGGGTGGCGGGTGACACATGCCATGAAGACACATGCCATGTGACACAGGGCATGGTGACACATAGCATGGTAAGCCATGGGTAAAGTCTCTACATAAAGAGGATAGGTGAGTAGAGATGAGATATTTTTCCAAATATCTTAGGATGACTTAGTGGGTAAGGAAAGAGGAAGAAGTTGGTGGAGAGAAAGCAAAAGAAAAGGGAAATAAAGGAAAGAAAAGAGAGAAAAAGGGAAAATATGGAAAGAAAGAGGAAGGAGGCCAATGGTTTATTTCTTAGTTCACCGGCGTTCCGACGGTCAGAACTTGTCGGACCAAGAACTAAAGCTAGTCTACTCATCGAGGACTACGAGTACATACCGAAATCAAGGGATTTCACCGAAGATCTAGCAAGGGACATTCGAGAGATCGAAGTGGGGTTGAGGAAAGCTTCCCAACCGGTTTCAACGCTCCAAGAGGTAGGGGTTTTCCTACTTTGGTCAATTTCCTTCCTTTTTGGACAAGTGTTTAAATGGAAGGCTTGGGGATTGTTTTCAGGACTGTTTAGGACCGATTTCAGTGTTGTCTGGACTGATTGAGGGCTTGGTTGGCAGGGTGTTGGCTAGTGGGTGTAGTTCAATTTGGGGCTGTTTGAAACCAGGTTGAGGACTACTTTGTGGCTGATTCCATAGCCTGTTATGATAGTCTTGTGGGCTGTTTGAACCTTGAATTGGGACTGAGGTTTAGGACTGTCCCATTGTCGTGTGGGGCTGGATGTGTGGCTTGAGTATGCCATGTTTGTAGCCTGTTTTAGGCATAGATTTAGATCATCTTGGGGCTAGATCTGGGACTATTCTATGCCTGAGTTGTTGCATGTTTATGTGGCCTGTGATGGATGTATGTGTGGATTGCTTTATAAGCATCTCTTATGCCACAATTGGTCTTGAGAACCAAGTTGTCTTTGCTTGCTTTTTATTGATTTACTTGGATAATTGTTGATTGGATGTTGATATATGAACTCTAATATATTGACATTGAGATGAAATATTTGGAAATTATATGCTTTTGATATAATTGTCTTTGATACATGATAAATTGTCCATATGGCATGCATTACATATGTGATATGGAATTGACATGCAATGACATAATGCATTGCATATGCATTGAGGCATCGCATTCATAGGTGTAAGTGCATGGTGCCATCAAACACCATCCTTAGTGGTTGATGAGTGGGCTTGGTATGTTGAACGAAGTTAAATGGAGTTCCACTATTTGAAGAGCATGAAAACTTGTGTCGGGTAGTAGCAAGTAGGTGTAGATACCCCCTCGAGTGAAAGACCCGGTAGATTGGTTATACATATTTCCAGCAGTGTAAGCCCATGAAAGTGTAGGAAGGCATATGAAGCCTGCGGTGAGACCTCGAAAATTCGTTACCTGAAAAGACACATGTGATTAGCGCCCAAAAAGTGCTATTTTGAGCCCTATTCAAGATGGGTTTCGAGTGCTTTTTGCGCGCTAATCATATCAGATAAGCGATTGATGTGTAGGTCCGCCCAGTACCACGGTTCCATTTCAAGTTTGTTTTGGTAATTTTGCGGGTTTTGCGTGCCTCGATCCAAATTGGTTCAGAGTTTGATGTCAAGATATGTGCTGATTGCTGAGGATTCACAAAGTTTTCATCATTCAAAAATGAAGAAATGTGAAGTGGATTTGAAGAAAGGAGGATGCAGTAGCAAAGCAGAGGAGCATGAGCAAACCGAGATTTTAAGCTGTGATTGCGAAATTTTAGCTAAGTTAAATTTGTAATCATAGCGAAAATTTGCAATCCTAGCGAAAACTCACTATATATTTGCTAGGCTAAGCGAAATTTAAGCTAGCTAGCGAGTGCATTTACTAACTCAATTTTCCATTTTCACTATCTCTGTAGAATTTCGCTAGCTAGCGAAATTTGTTCGCTAATAAGCGAAATTTTATAGAAATTCCTCATTTGTGTTTTGGTGTTTTGATTCTAAGCGACCACGTTTTGATAAGTACCATTTATCCCTATTGTAATTTCATATTTTAGGTAATTTTCATTTCACACCATTAGGTTGGCTATATAAGCCCCTCAACTGTGTGCTAAGCGACTTCACATTTTATCTCTGATTCCATGACTTTGTTTGGTTTGCTATCTTCTCTCCTCTTCTCTCATTTTCATTGCGACACACCAGGGATAATGACTGAGGATGCTTATTAGCCTCGCAACTTATGAAGAAGGGTTCTTGAAAGCTAGTTTAGGGGAACAACTGCGGTTGTCCTTGTTTTAAATGTTACAGTCTTTTGTTTTGGTCCTTACTTTAGGGTCTAATGCCATTTAATGTCTTTATTTTGGTAAATACTTGCCATGCTTTAGGGTTCAGTGCATTCTTAATGGTAGATGCACTGATATTCTTTAGATGGCATTTACGAGCCATTGAAATGAGGTTAAATATTAGGGTTTCAAACTGAATGGGTCTTTGACTGCTTAGTATTTGGTTTGACTCAAATAGGAGTGGTTCTAGGGTTAGGTTTTATAGCTAAACAAAGATCCGGTTTGGGCTTGTATATGTTATTTACTTACTAATGCGAGGGAAATAACTTGAGGACACTTGATAGCCCCATTGTTATCAAGCTAGTGACACAGAACCTTCAAGGTTACCCTTTCACACCTTCATTTAAGCTATTACAGGTTAACCCGATTAGACAAACCACCTCACTTGTGTTTAACCAAATCCAAAAATCAAACAAAAGTCTCACCATTTTCAAACAACGATGCGAATCATTCGGTAAGGATGAAAACCCATCCTGTGTTCTACCACTGAGGCGAACCAGTATCTTTGCGTTAGCTTGACTACGACGGTAGGAGAACATAGGAAACAAAATATTGTTGATTCGATCACCCTACAGTAGCACGAATCAAATGAATGCTGGATTAGGATGGTGCGGGCTTCATTATGATGAGTTAATGTATACTTGTAATCCACATTACAAGTGTAGGTGACCTTTTAAACCTTTTTTTTTTAATTCCATTTGGCACGTAGCTGCGGGTTTTTTTCACTATGGCCGAGTCTTCCCTTAGCGTTTTAGTTCTGATTGATTTTGTTTTAGCTTTCTTGACCTTTTTGGCAAGCTTGTTTGTGTTCTTTGTTGTGTCTAATTTTGTGTAACAAGTGTTTATGCACCATTAGGATAGAGACACTTCAGGTAGATTGCAAAGAGTTTGATCACCAACTGATCAGAGTGTGCATAGTGGAAATATGGATCCTCTACGAGGCAATGATCAACAAGCAACCTGATGATCAAAGCGACATACGAATTGATGAGGATCACATACACCCTCGATGGTGAGTGCACCTTCTACGTATCATACCTTTCTTGTGAAGTGGTGGTAAGGCCCTATTTGGTGCCCCTGCTTCCCACATTCCATGGAATGGAAAATGAGAACCCTTATACTCATATTCGGGAATTCGAGGAAGTATGCACAACTTTTAAGGAAGGAGTGCCCAATATGGACTTACTCAAGCTGAAAGCATTCCCACTGACACTGAAAGATAAGGCAAAATATGGTTAAATTCATTGAGGCCAAGGACAATTAGGAATTGGGCCGAACTTCAAGCTGAGTTTTTAAAGAAGTTCTTCAGTACAATCAAGACTAACAGCTTGAAAAGACAGATCTACACCTACTCAGCCTATGACAATGAGAAATTTTATCAGTGTTGGGAAAGATTCATGGAGACCATCAATGCATGCCCACACCATGGTTTTGATACATGGATCTTTGGTGAATCATTTTTTATGATGGTATGTCTCAAGATCCGTGAAGCAACTATTGGAAACCATGTGTGAAGTGATTTTTGAGCAAGCATCGGATAAGGGCCATGGACTTTTTGAACTATGTAGTAGAAACCTCAAAAGGCATAGGATGACAGAGATCGAAAGCCCAGAAAGATCAAAGCCTTGAACCACGGTGAGGGCATTTGCACTACCAGAACACGAGATGAAAACAAAAGCCAGCCACTTTGACTCGAGTTGGAAAAGAGGCTGGAAATGAAATCGACATAGTCGACGATCGTGAGTTATACGCATCCCGACCTTCTTGCTTCAATTGTCGATCACATAGTCACCACAGGGAGCAAGCATCGAGGAACATGCCCATATCTTGAATCAAAGCAAGCCACCCACAAATGCTCCATGGCAACACTTATAACCACAGTGGAGAGAAATCATCAGGCACATCATGGAAGCCAAAACCCCCTGCCTATATCCCTAAAGGAGCACAGTAGCAGTTTGGCTCCACTTCAACACAACAGCAGCTGCCTCCACCTACTTCCCCTGTTGAGCAAGCAATTCTGAATTTAAGCAAAGTGGTAGGCACGTTTGTAGAAGAACAAAAGGTATTGAATGTTCAGACTAACCAGAAAATTGAAGCAGTTGAGAGCTCACTCAATAGGAAACTGGACAATATGCACTTTGAGATTTCAAGGTTGTCCAACCAGCAGCTGCAGGGTTTAGAAAAAGGGAAGGTTCCTCGATCCTGACAACATCGAGAAGGGAGTGCATGAGATGAAACGACCCGATGATCTAAATCACGAGAATTGATGAAGTCGAGGCGGTGGTGACTTTAAAGTGGTAAAGAACTTAAACCAACGGCCCGGCTCGGCCGTCGGCCCCCCACGGTGGTTGATCCGCCTTGCGAGAAGAGCAGTGTTAAATAAAGAAGAGGTGAAGACCGGTGTACCTCCATTCCCACGGGCTCTCAGAGAAAATTAGTTAACGACGGAAATGCTGGGGTTTTTGCAATGATGAAAGTTAACATTCCTCTCCTTGACTATGATCAAACAAGTCCCCACCTATGCAAAATTCTTAAAGGACTTATGCACGGTAAAGAGGGGTTTTAATGTAAACAAAAAGGCCTTTATTGAGCAAAGTGAGTGCTATCGGTGAGTGCAAGACTCTCCGGTGAAATATAAAGACTTCGGGATGTCCTACGATCTCGGTTAATATTAGAGGCATTAGTGTGGAGAGAAAGCGTTTATTAGACTTGGGAGCTAGTGAACCTTTTCTTATTCCATGTACAAGCAACTTGGTTTGGGTGAACTTAAACCGCGGCCGTCACAGCATCCTTGGCCAGATGGAGTGCATTAAAATACCAAGGGGACCATTGAGGATGTTTTTAATACAGTGAATGGATTCTACTACCGGTGGACTTTGTTGTACTTCGACACGGCTGGGTTGCGGTGGAGCGATCATGTGCCCATCATATTGGGAGGCCCTTCTTATTGCCGAGATGCCATAATAAACTCTGGAATGGGGTTATCACGACCCACATTTGGGAATATGACTTTAAAGCTCAATACTTTCATTTTAATTAAAGTATATGCACTGAAAGGAAGATATTTGTGAAGAAGTCGTATAATAGATGCAATTACGGAAGAAAGGCTATTGAAGCGACAAGTGAAAGATTTATTTAACCACGAGTTATCCCGAGATGCTTGGAGACAGAACCTCGATGCATGAGCTTAGTGCGAAGTCTTGGAGGAGAAAAATAGAAATCCTACCTCTGATGGTGACGAACGAGGAACCTCAGCGGCTGGAAACCATACCTGATTAGTTAAGTATGCATTCACAGAAAATGAGCAATGTCAGGTTGTGATTTCATCACTTTGTTGACCACTTCACGAAACATAACCTGGCACTTTTTGCTCAAAAGACGAAGCAAGCATTGGGGTGGAAACTTTTTGATCTAAAGGCATAAACTGACAATGCGCACATCACATTTATCTAGAAGAGAGTGCAAGGCTGTTAGGCGACCACGGCGGAGGATTGAATCAGCGCGGAGTAGTTCGCATTGAAGTCACGAAATTGCTAAAGCGGGGTATCATTACCCGTTCACATTAGCACTTGGGTAAATGACTGGGTAGTGCCCGAAAAGTCAAGGTAAATAAGCGTGAAAAATGAAAGGGTGAAGGTTGTCCACGGGCTTACTCTTGGTTGGAGAGTGTGTTATAGATTATAGGAGAGCTTAATGGTAATAAGAAAGATCTCTTCCTTGCCATTCATCGTCGGCTCCTTGAGAGAGTTTCCTAGACACCATTCTTGCTTTTAGATGGTTATTCAGGATACTTTCAGATAGAGATTGCACCAGAGGATCAGGAAAAGACTACCTTCACTTGTCCATTCGGCACATATGCTTATAGGAGGATGCCTTTTGGTCTTTGCAACGCCCCAGCCACTTTTCAGAGATGCATGCTTAGTATGTTTAGTGATATGGTGGAGCGCATAATGGAAGTATACATGGATGATATCACTGTATATGGAGGCGATTTTGAAGAATGTCGACTAATCCCAGGCCACCTGCGAGGTGCGTAGAGAGAAGAACACGGTGCTCAAGCGGGAGAGTGCCATTTTATGGTTAACCAAGGAATTATCTTGGGGCACATTATTTCCGACGGGGGGATAGAAGTTGACAAAGCGAAGATTGAACTTATTTCCAAAGCATGATTTGACCAGATGTAAAAGCAGTTAGAGCGATTCCTTGGTATAGGCTTCTATAGAAGATTCATTAAAGACTTCTCGAAGATTGCCTAAACCCCTGTCTGAAGCTCCTAGAGAAAAGATGCCAAATTTGTTTGGGAGAAAGAATGCGGGAGGCTTTGAAGAGTACGGAGTCCCGTTTTGACTCGCGATGATGCGAGCACCTAGCGCGGGTTGCCTTTTGAAGTGATGTGTGATCACGAGTGATCTTGCTATCGGACGTGCTCGGCCAAGAAGATGGGAAACCTCATGTGGTCTATTATCGAGCAAAGGCAGATGACACAAAGGAATTATACTCTACGAGAGAAGGAATTGTTGGCGAGTAGTCTACGCCTTAGACGAGTTCCAGACATACTTGGTCGAGATTACGATATAGTCATTTTATAGACCATTCGGCTTTGGGAAATATCTCGACCAAGAAAAATCTGGCGAGGCTGTCGTGGGTTCTTTTACTTCGGAGTTTAACTTGCAAATTAAAGACGAGAAGGGGTAGAATGTAGTAGCGGATCATCTTTGAGTTAAATGCTCTGATACTGTTGTAACCCGTCGATGATGAATTTCACGAAGAATCCCTGTCTGCAGTGGAAAAAAGCTCCATGGTATGCTCACATTGCCAATTTCCTCGCCACGGGAGAAATCCCATCAGAGTGGAAAGAACAGGATAGAAAGTATTTCTTTGTGAAGATCCATTCCTATTATTGGGAAGAGCCCTTCTTGTTAAAATCTTTGTCTTAGATCAAATAATCGGGGAAGTGTGTGCGAGAAACAGCGAGTCTGAGCCTTTGCCACGAGTGCACAATGGTGGTCGCTGCTTCAGACGGCGATGAGAGGTCTTTGTGATGAACCCTCACGCCTTCATTATTTAAAGCACACGAATGCGTGTGTGATAGATTCAGACTCGGGAAATTGTCGTCGTCACATGATGCCTGAGATCGATTTTGGTAATTCGAGCTTTTCGATGTTTGGGGCATGTTCCTTGGGACTTTCCCCACATCCTACGGTCACACATGCATATTGGTGGGAGTGGACTATGTGTCCAAATGGGTTGAAGCAATCCCCTGCAAAACTAATGACCACAAGGTGGTGCTTAAATTCTTGAAAGCAAACATCTTTTCTAGAAGTTAAAGGTCCCAAAAAGCCATTATTAAGCGATGGAGGTTCACATTTACGTAACCGACCTTTTGAAAATCGAACAATAATCACGATTGTGAAACATAAAGTGGCCACCCTTACCATCCCCTCGAACAAGTGGTCAGTAGAACTTGCTAACTAGAGATGATCAAGACCATTTTAATGAAGGTGGTAAACAGCAACAGAAAAGACTGGTCCATCAAACCGTCTGATTCACCGGGCCTACACGCTTTCACATAATCCTCTGAATGTCCCTCATTCATTGTTTTTGCGGTGTAATGCCACCTTCCAGCTGGAGATCAATACGCGCGCGCAGGTGGGTAAATCAAGAAGCTGAACATGGACGGCAGGGTCGGAGTCATGATATTCTTGATCTCAACGAGTCGAAGAAATACGAATGATGCCTACTCAATTCGAAAATTGCAAAGGAAGATCAAAAAAATGGCATGATCGAATGATAAGCGGGAAGGGCATTTCTGCTGAGGACCCGATCTCTGACTCGAGCTCATTTGACTGGAGCGGCTTTCAGTCGCGATGGGCCGAGATCGCTCACTCATTGTTCGGCGGGCATACTCTAATGCGGTTGGGTGGACTGCGCAATCCAAATGATAATAGGGTGATCAGGGTGTGGGCGGGGTGCTGACACATGTTATCAGCCAGACAGTGGGGAGAAGACTACCTCCTCTGGACCTCACTGAGTCCCCACCGGTCCACACGTCCCCAGGGTACAGCTGGCTGGTCTCGAAGCCCATGATCTCATTGTTTCAGGTTTGATTCATTTCTTTGTTAAAACCGGTAGCGATCGAGTGGCATCGATTTCACTTTGTGTTGACAAGCTGCGTTAACACTGACAAATGGTAAATATCCCACTCCCTTCCCTCTGGGGGGAGGGTTTCAACTCATCCTTTGTTTTGCATTCCCTCTGCCAGAACGGGTTCAATTTACCTTCGCATTTTTGGAATTTAGTTTCTTGATTATACATGTCACATTTTTAAACAGCTGCACTTTTCTCATTTTGCAAATCACTTTTGTGTCTCCATTTTGGGTACGAACTCTTGCCCTTAATTGAAGAATTGAAGCCCTTTATGTTACCTTAATGTTAGAACAATTCCATACATGATTTAGTTTTTGATCAATTGAGGTTTCAGCGTATTCAACCCTGAACATTCCCCCTTTGGCTAATTCACACACTGCACACCAGATTGTACCAATAGGTTGTGAAATTTTGTACCTCTTTTCACCTTGCAAAGCCGGCCTTAGACCTGTTGACGACCCATAATAGTTTGTGTTACCCATGTATGAAGGCCAATGTAGTCTTCCAAAAAGGAAAAGAAAAAGCAAGAAGAAAAAGAAAAATAAAAGTTGTGACGCTTTGCCTTGAAGCCCGAACACGATCTGCGGGGTATATGGCGAAAGCCTTTAAAGCCCGATGCCCTAAACCTTAGTTGGCTACGCCATCGACTTAGTGCGTTCAAGTATACGTGGACGGGGTAGAGTTTAGCGTGTCAGAGTGCTTAATTTCTAAATCATTCTGAGTCCGGTAGCCCGCAGCTCAGGGTCAAGGGATCCTTTCGGGCCGATGCCCTAAACCTTAATCGTCGGGAGTCATCGCTGACCTCGCTACACGGACTTGTGAAGTCGAAGTTTTTAGCATCGCACCCTACAATTTAGTCAACAAAGAATGTGCAAGAGTGTAGCTAGTCCTATTTAGGTTGGCCACTTTGTGCCGGCGGCGTAGCTAAAGTTGGGGGAGAATAACTTTGCAATTTATTGGCTCAAACTTGTTATATCAGGAACAATTAGATTTTGAGTGAAGTTCCAGTTGACTTCCTTGAAATTGATGTCGTCTAAAACTGCTCTTATATGGTTTTTTTTCTCTCATGCTCGCTTTTTAAACAGGTGTAAATTGTTCATTTTAAAGGTAAGGCTAATGATCAGATATACTTTTGGACGCATATACACTTTTTGTAAAAGCACAAAAGATGCATCCATTATTGTTTTAGCATTGCTAAGGGACTAGCAACGTGTCGGTCAGTGGATTAACAATAAAAAGGCTATTTCGAGCCCTATTCAAGATGGGTTTCGAGTGCTTTTTGCGCGCTAATCTTATCAATTAAGCCAATTGATGTGTGCAGGTCCAATTAGTACCGCTGATTCCATTTCAAGTTTGTTTTTGGTAATTTTGTGGTGCCTTTGCGTGGCTCACACTAGTTCAAGTTCGATGTCAAGATAGGTGCGATTGGCCGAGGATTCACAGTTTTCTCATCATTCAAAAAATGAAGAAATGTGAAGTGGATTCTCAAGAGCTGAGGATGCAAGAGTGTGCTGCAGGAGCAGAGCAAACTATGGATTTTTCGATGATTGCGAAATTTCTCTAGGATTGCAAATTTCGCAATCCTAGCGAAAATTTCATATCTTAATAGTAAATTCTGCTTATATGAAAATTTCGCCACTAGCGAAATTTTCGCTATGCTAGCGAAATTGGCCGTGACAGCTAAATTCCTCAAATCGTGCTTTTGGTGTTTTTGATTCTAAACGACCACGTTTTGATAAATTACCATTTTATCCCTATTGTAATTTCATATTTTAGGTAATTTTTTCATTTCACACCATTAGGTTGGCTATATAAGCCCCCTCAACTTTGTAACCCTAAGCAACTTTTCATTTTTATACCGTTTCCCGGCAGCTTTTCATTTTAGGTTTACTTTTCTCTTTTCTCTCTCCTCTTTCTCTTATTTTCTCGGCTGCCAAACACACCCCTTGAGGATGACAACTAAGGGATGCTTCAAGGCTTTCTCATAACCTTTGGAAGAGGAGGGTCATTTAGCTTGGTTTAGGCCACGAGGTTGTCCTCTTGTTTTAAATGTTACAGGTACTGCATTTTTGGTCCCATACTTTCCAAACTAGCTCCAATGCCATTTAATGCCTTTATTTTGGTAACATCACGATAAAGTTTGTAGGTTCAAAGCAGCATTCTTAATGGCAGATGCACTGATATTCTTTAGATGGCATTTACGAGCCATTGAAATGAGGTTAAATGTTAGGGTTTCAAACTGAATGGGACTTTGACTGCTTAGTATTTGGTTTGACTCAAATAGGAGTGGTTCTAGGGTTAGTTTTATAGCTAAACAAAGATCCTGGGCTTCGGGCTTCACTATATGTGTTATTCGGGCTCTAATGCGAGGAAATAACCCGAGGACACTTCAATAGCCCCCATGTTATCAAGCTAGTGACCCGAGCCTTCAAGGTTACCCTTTCACACCTTCATTTAAGCTATTACAGTTAACCAGTGAACAAACCACCTCCACTGTTTTTAACCAAATCCAAAAATCCAAACAAAAAGTCTCACCATTTTCAAACACTGGCACCATTCGTGATGAAAAACCCATCCCCGTGTTCGACTTAGATCGCTATACTGCAAAGAGCTTGACTCACGGCAAGAGGGAGGAACATAGGAAACAAAATATTGTTGATTCCGATCACCCTACCATGGCACGAATCAACATGTTTTGTTAATAAAATGATCCTTAGAAGTGAAACATCCAATAAGTTTTGATTTCTAAAAAACTTGATATTGTTTCAAAGTGATCATTGGATGAAATTCATCGAAGATGGATAACACATTGGTTATGCATTGTGTGATGGGAGTCTGTGATGACTCAGATTTTTCATGCATTGAGTGAGTCTTATCTCATTTCATGGCATGGCATGTAGCATTCCATTAGGATTGCATCATTAAATTGGAATGTTGATATATATGTAAATGTGTCCAAGTGAATATTGCATGTGCATTTAGGGGGGTAATGGCCTTTGTAGGAGTCTCTTTACTGGGCGTGGCTTACCCTTTATGGGAAAACATTTCAGGTGCAGGGAATACACCAGTGGACGACTCTCATTCGGGGCTAAGGGGTTGAAGAAAGCTAACCTGTGGCTGGTATAGTTATTTTTCTAAAACTTTGGAAAGAACTAGCTTTGGCATGTACCTGTGTATGTAAGAGAGTTGTAATTAAACTCTCTTGAAGTATTGTAATAAAACCCTCAGATATTCAACCCCCAAGAGGTCTAATCCTTCATAAAGGAAATCAGACAAGCTCGTTCGAGAAGAGCCGCTGTAGTCGAAAAAGACATGATCACCTTAGAGAACTGGAAAGGCCTTTTGGATGCTACCCAGCTGATGTCGCGACATCACCACAACATTGGATAATGGGGCTCTGAGTGGACTAATGTTGCGACATTGAGCAGTCATTGACTGTAGGTCTTCTGATGTTGTGACATGGAAATCGAGGTGTTTGTTTGATGTTGCGACACTGCACAATGTCGTGACAAAGCCCAAGGAATCATGGCCTAATGTCGCGACATTGAACCTTAATGTCGCGACATTGAACCTTAATGTCGCAAATATCGCTGAGAGGCCACGGGCTACTGGATCAACCGATGTCGCGGACATTGGCCAGTAATGCTACCGGCGATCAAAACAGCAGACATCATGACAACCTCGCTGCGTTGCACCGAAGTACCGGCGTCTCGGCATTGTCGATATCGATCGGATGTTTACGATACCGTATGGCGTCGCACACGGGGTTAGCAAATGTCGCAAATACCGGGTTAGCAATGTCGCGACATCGTCATGATAGTGGGAAGTCAATGTCGCGACATTGTTGCGACATTGGACTACAGGTTCCCAAATGTTGTTTTAAGGGTCTCTTCGCTTAGCCAAGCATTCTTTTGCCTAGGGGGGACCCGAGGCATGGAAATAGGTGATTTTTTTACTCATCTAACTTGGTATAAGGGGGACACCGTCCCTTTCGTGAAATTGTGGTCCCGATACATGGGACGAAAAGATGCGGAATCGAGTTATGCGATATCCATGGGTTTTTTCCGCAGGTTGATGGTAAATCAAGGGACCACCGAATTCTGGGTTGTCACACAGAGTGATCATATGTCGCGACAATCTTTTTGTTCTCTATCTTTGGTTTTGTTGCAACAATGATTTTTATGTCGTGACATGGTTCCACTGTTTCCTTATGAGCACTTCTCATGTTGTGTCACGACAGAGCATTTGAATATCGCAACAATACGTCTGCCTTCAGACTTTCATTGTGTCACGACATAAATCTAGAATGTCATGACATACTCTTCCTGCATTCTTCACTAATTATGTCCTGACACAGCTGTGAAATGTCGCAACATTCTTTCAATTGTTCTTTTGAATACTCTGCTTTCTCTTTATTGCGACACAGTTTTTCTTGTTGCGACAAACCTCTGCATGTTGCCTTGGGATTTTGTTGCGACAATGATGTAATTATGTCGCGACATACCTACATTTCCTGCCTTATCCATTGTTTCTATTTTTCTTGCTGGTTCTTATCCCTTTTGCATTAAAAATCATGCAAAACATAATTTTAGGTGATGATTTCATAATTCATCATTAAATTGGACCTTAACCTTCAAATATGCATGAAAAATGAACTTAAAAATGGATGAGTTTTGGACTCATCATCTATTCATTCACTCTCCGGTCTTAAGCAGGCATACAATTATATGTGTTTCAGAGAAAATTACACTGGTCTTATCAATATGCATGTTATACTATTGGTTAATTCTTGAGACTATACTTTCGTCATTGTGTTGAATCGTCCATGTCACGTACGTTTTATTTAGTAATTAATAACGTATAACTTGTATACATTTATGGACCCTTTCATTCACTTGTTAGGATCATCTGTTAATCCAATTTCATGCTTATCGTTATCCTCAATTCAAGTCCTAACAAAGTAGTAATGGTTTCTAGTATTAACAACAACAAAAAATGAGAAAAAACAGATTTCAGGTTCGCCTAGGCGAGGACCTTCGCCTAGGAGTGACAACCCTACGCCGAGGCGAGGCAAAGATCTGAGAATTTGGGCTTCGGGTAGGCGAACAGACCTTCACCTAGGCGAAGACCTTCGTCTAAGAGAGGATTCCTTCTCCTAAGCGAAGGGTGTCGGGCTTGAACATAAATGGGGCATTTTGCCCCTTTTCACCGGAAAATTTCCAACCTAAAACAAAACCAAATCACAACTAACCTCAAATCCAACCCAAACCAGAAAAAGATCCCAAACATGGGAAAAGTTAGGGTTTTTCCTTAACACAAACATAGACAAAGAAGGAGTTAAGATAGTTTCCTAACCTTGATGTCTTGAACCTTCCACCTAGCTTCCTTTTTCTTCATTTTCTTCTCTTCTTTACATGAACAAGTAAAAACCTTAAAAAAAGGAGAAAAATCAAACCAAGAATTGGTTATTCTCCCCACCGTATGCCCTAACCCCCAAAGCCAAAAATGAAGACTTTCCATTCTAGAAGACAATTTGTGGTCTTATCCATTTTTGGACTTAATTATTAGCCCTTGCTATTTAGTCCTCCATCTTTCTTTAATTTGAAAATCAACTCATCAAAATTATACAATGACATATTAACTTCTTATCTTATGTCCTTTGGGTCCTTAATTGGAAATTTACCAGTTTACCCTTTTTACATCTTTAATAATTTCGGTTATATTTTTTTTCACACTTCACTATTAAATTTCCGAAAAATTCTAATTTGACTTCATTATACCTGTAACACCCCAAACATTTTTTTAAATTATTTTTTTCATGGAATTTAAGTTTTAGGTGTTTTAAGGTCCATCATGAATTTATAATAATTTTTAGGAATTATTTCTCAATTAAATGGAATTTTAGGAAAATATACCAAGATGGTCGTCTCGAGCAATGACTAAAATAGAATTTTTAAAAATACCCAATGGAATGAAATAAATTATGGAATTTTTATCAAGCCAATTAAGGTCAAATATATGTTATAAAAAATAAAATTAATGAAAATATGAATAAAAATACATGAATAGTGAACCTGGGTAGGTGTCATCAGATTTTCATTGACCAAGGGCCAAAGAGATATTTTTAATAATTCCCAGGGCCTTAAAAAAATTCAATAAAAATGGCAAGGACTTAATTGAAATATTGAATTAATTTTTAAAAATATTAGGCTTCAGAAAATCGAGCAAAAAACAAAAGAAAAAAAAATTGAAGAACCCTAGGTTCTCCATTCGCGCCGAATCATTGGAAGGAAGAAAATTTTGTTGCAGCCAATTCCCTTTGAATCAACTTGTGATTTTTCATGGTGGGAGACTTCTGAAGGTATATTAAAGCACCATGGTTTTTAATTTTGGTTTTTCATGGTCTGTATTTGAGGAAAGGGGTTGGATTAATAAATGGTTGTTGTTTGGAAGGTCAATTAGGGCTGTTTGGAATGAATTAATTGTTCTAATGTGTATGCTAGGTTGCAATTGCATTTTGAATCTATAGAATGTGACCTAAGAGGTATGAATTAGGTCTAGTATGTTTAAAATTTGGGAAATGTATTTAGAATGAATTGAGGTGGTAATTAGTGGAATTAAGGGTTGAATCGATTGAATGTGAATTTCTTTTTGAAGGTTGACTTGGACAGAATCATAGGAGGACCTAATGGACGAATTGTTGGGCCAATTTGACATCATTGGAAAGATATGGATGTTAGTGAAATTTTTCCACTAGTTTCAAGTCTTTTCGACATCGGTAGAGAAAGATATAGGAAAAATACTAACTGATACGCAATCGCCAAAAAAAAAAACGACTTTAGGATTAAACATTGTATATAAGAAATTAGTTGTGAAATTGAATATTAAAATTATAATTTTGGGTATTTAGATGTTAAAAGGTAGAATGTTGAAGGTAAGGGAAAGTAAAAAGGATTTAAAAAATTATTTAAAAGCCTGCTAGGCGACAACAGAAACAGTAAACGGCCTAATCGAAAGTAAAGGAATAAATAAGGAATGGCTCAAGTTATGATTTTGACGCGTCTTTATATTTCTTTCGTGATGAATATGCAACGGTCAGGAGGGCTCACACGCTCAGTGGTGAATAGCCTAGCTGAAATTGGACTAATAGGGAGGTGAGAAATTGAGTCATCGTACTTGCACCTTCTTCGAAATGTATAGCGGTGTTTCTATGTTTGACTTGATCCTAGTAATCGAATATGATTAAGACTCCTATTCTCGAGCATTAATTGAATTGAATTTGTCATATGCCACAAGTCACGTGTCCTCGATGAATATTCATGCCGAGCACTCCGCTTAGCAAACTCTTATTGTATTTAGTGTTATCTCTTGCTTGCATCGAGTACGGTCGCCTATAACTTGTAATCAATGTCATTTGATAGTATGAATCATGTAAATCCTTAACTGATGGGGAGGTCATCGGGCTATGTGCACATGGTACCCTCTGGTGCGGGCAAAGCCAGTGCCTTCCTAGAGAGGTGGTAAAATTCTAGGCGTAGAACCCGGCCCGTTCTACGGATCTTTGGTTGGAATGTACGGATTCCAGTATAAAGGTAAAAAGGAATATACGGATTCCTGAATGGTAAACGATATTTATGCAGGTACCAAACTCTAAATCTCATTTGATATTGTTGTTCATATTGCCGCCATTTGTCGCATAACCTATGTACGGTGATTGATTGATTTGAAAGATAACCATTCTTGTGAGCTGGCCTTGAGTACTTCAAGCCTCAAGTACGGATATATTTTTACTCACACAGAGTTATCTCACTCCCTCACTTCCTCCCTTCCTCGTGGTAGATTAGAGAAAGGATAATCCAGAATTTCTTGACCACTTGGATTCTATTTGAAACATGTAATGGATTATTATTTTGTTTATTTGGTGAATGAGAGTCTAAGTTTCCTGCAAGGCTCCATGGTGATTAACTTGGTTATCGCTTAATTATTTGCTAAATCGATAAATTTTGGAATAGTTGAGTCGGATAAATTTTGATTTTGATGAAACCTTTATTGATATTTTTGATGAGACCGTTTGAGGTCGTTTTTTGTTGGATGACCACGGAGTCTATTTGTTATGTTATTCGAGATAATATCATGATATGAGATTTTGAGCACTATTAGTAGATTTTAGATTGATATTGCGACAGGATTTGTCATTTGTTATAAAACGAATAGGTTCACGCTAATTTTTGGTAGAAATTACGGACTTAGGCTTGCTAGGGGTTTTGGTGGCCTTAAGCCTACTCATTCCTAGCGCCACACAAATTTATAAAAGTGGATGTGGGCAGTCAGAACGTGAGCCAGGTTTTAAAAGAACTTCGCGATGTTATTCGGGGTAAATGATAAATGTGACACCACGATATAGGATCTCCAAATCGGTTTTTCAGGGATGTCATCATAGTATAGTTAATTTCACAGATCCTATAGATGAAAGTTTAAGTACTCTTGATATGTATTGTGAATCTAAGTATTTGTTTTCTGGGTTGTCGAATGCCACCAAGAAGACAACAAGGCGCACCCCAAGATTGTGACCACCTTCGCCAAGGGCAAGGAGATCTATGATTCGATAGATGTCAGACGCCGATGTGGAGTCTCTGTAAAATCAAGATCGGATCGAGATGACACCACCCCTAGATCAAGGCAGAGAGTACAGAGAGGCCGAGAATGTTCCACCACCGCTCCATTTGATATGGATGATTTGAGATTTTGAGGCAATAAATGCAGGGAGTTAAAGCAAAAGAGAATAGAGCCCTTAAAGTGAAGTGTACTGTGAGACAAAGAAGTTCCATTTCCTAGCCTAATTGTCTCGCATCCAAATTACCACAACCTTCCCCGCACAGCTCTCAGGAGGTAGCTAGGCGACGTCGGATGAGGAAGGTTCATCTTTTACAGAGTTCCCGAGGTTTAAGACCTTAATATCAAGGGCGAGGAAGGAGATGACCCACAAGATTTCTCAAGGAGACAGAAAAGTAGTGAGGAGATTATCATGCCTCTGATGCTAGAGTAATTGAGTCAGAATGAAGATGAAGAATAATGCATGGGATTGGTTCTAGAGACACATTGAGGATCAGTTATATGGAGGGAACCCTCCCACTTGGGAGATGTTTAGAGAGGCTGTTATGGATGAGTTTATATCCCCAAAGAGAGAGATGTATCAAGGCTTTATCGCCTGAGAAGCTAAACAGACACGATATGTATCCGAGTATGCTAAAGGGTTCACTAGCCCTGAGTGCTATGTTCCCGTGATCGGGTATTCGATGAAGCAAACAGGTTGATAGATTCAATGAATGATACCACCCTCTCAAGCAATGCACTATCGGTTCTGAGATTTTCCCACATTGACAAAAGATTGTTGATAGAGCTAAATCATGGGAGACCAAGAATAAAGAGGTAATGAGGGATAGAAAGAGGAAAAATGAGGAGTAATCAGAGAGAAGTGGAAGAGTGAAGGAGCAAGTTCAGTCACCTCTCATAACCAAAATAGAGGGGGCCAAAGGGAGCAGGATTACCAGTTACCTCGCATAATCAACACTGGCAAAGAACACGGGGGTTCAAGCTGAAACCTCGTGTAAATTGTATAAAGGGCAAGTAAGGTCAATGTAGATATTCCTCCATAGTTTGTTACCAAAGGTGGGCTACAGGGCATATATCCGTGAACTTCCCCTTAAGGGTGCTCAAGAAATATGAAATTTCAAAGACTTCAAATTTTCATAAAGATAAAGTGGTAGAGACCTACTGGAGAGGTGCGGCAGAGGAGAGATAGTGGTCGTGCCCTCGCACAAAGACAGTACGGTGCCCCCGCACCGGGCCTGGTAGAGGCCAAGGTAGAGTTTCGGCAGCTAACCAACAGATAGCCTAGACTACCAACACCGCGTGATGTGTATATCCTCGACCTCAACATATTTCAAAGGCAAATATTAAATGCTTTTAATTTATTCATGTGCATAATACATGTACAAAACGAACAAAGCCAAAGTGTTATTTGATCCGGAGCTACTCACTCATTTGTATCCCCATTCCCATGCTAAGCAGAAATTGAACAAGTGATAAAATGATAATGGAAAATCCCTTAGCTATTAGCACACCACTCTTGAAGAAATAGCGAGAACTTTCATATGTACATATCATGGAGATAATGATAGGATAGCGATTATATACCGACGATTGAATTGCCTATACCGGGATTTGATGTTATCTAGGTATGGAATGGTTGTCACTGACCATGCAATCCATGGGATTATTATAGAAAGAAGATAACGCTCAAACCATTGGGAGTACTCTGAGTTTGTTTTCCAGGAGATCATAATGGAAGCCCTAGTACTGATTTCAATGATAGTAAAGAAGGAGGTTACTTAAGAAGGCTGCTATGGGTATTTAGCTCATGAGAGATGCTAGAATTCCCATCGACGGAGATATACCCTGCCAGAGGGATTACATTCGTGATGTCTTTCCCGATGATTTACCGTAATCTAGCACCAGACAGTGGAAACGAGTTTCTTAATATTGATCATACTCGGGCATTAAACTTATATCTAATGCGACCATACCGTATGGGCACCCATCGAATTGAAAGAGTTGAAAGAGCAACAAGAATTGCTGGATAAGGGCTTTATTAGACTGCCAGCCACCGTGGGCATCGTGTTATTTGTGAAAAAAAAGGATGGGACTATGAGGACGTGTACTGATTAATGACAATGAATATGCAACAATCAGTAACAGATCCACTTCCCGTAATGATGATTTGCCTTGAATTCGGGGCATAAATACTATTTTTCAAAGATTGACCTTCGTCCAAGTACCATCACTGAAGATAAGGAGGGAAGATATACCCAAGACTGCATTCAGGACTCGGTATGGTCATTATGAGTTCCTGGTATTACTGCCATAACTAACGCACTGTACCGCGCTTATGGATTCAAGGAACCGGGTTTTCAAACCTCTATCTCGATAAATTTGTGGTGGCAGGGCTTATAGATGATATCCTGATTTATTCGAAAAGTCATGGAACATGGGAACACCTCAGATTGTACTCATGCACTTAGAACACATCAACCTTATGCAAATCGTCAATGTGAGCTTAATAATAAAGGTGAGTTTCGGGGCATGTGATATGAGGGTGTTCGTGTGGATCCGAAGAAGACAGGGCAAACATAATAAATACAGCGTTGTCTAACTGGCCTGACCCACCAATGTGACCGAGATACGAGTTTTCTCCGGGTATGGCTGGATATTATAGGAGACGTGAAAGATTTTTCGCACATCTCGCCTCTTAATCGACACTCACCGATCAGAAGCAAGTAAAATGACACCTCGTGGAGCAAAGTTTTAAAACTTAAGGATCACGAACTATCGCTTCCAAAGGTTAGCATTACCTTACGATCGTGGAGGCATGATAGTGTATCATGGATGCCTGCAGTAGGATTGGGTTGTGTTTTTGGATGCGCAATCAGAAGGTAATAGCATATGATCCGCATACCGAGGAGACATGAGTCGAATCTATCCTACACTACGACCCTGAGATGGCTAGCAGTTGATTTTGCACCGAAGATACGAGGCACTACTTATATGGTGAGAAGTGTGAGATCTACACTATCACAAAAGCCTTCAATACATTCAAAGAAGCCAGATTTGAATCTTAGGCGCAGGAGAGATAAGTAGAGTTAACAGCACTATGATCGCGATTTATATCATCCCGGGAAAGCCAATGTGGTGGTCACGCTTTGCCAGAAGTCCATGGGCGCCTAGCACATATTTCAAGACATAAGAGGAGTATAGTGAGGAGTTTGAGGGATCTATTAAATCGGGAGTACGCTTAGGTTACGTAGTCCTGTGATTGGGCCTCCATTAATCTGTGCGAGGCCCTTATCACAGATCGCGCCAACCAAGATAAGGATCCTTCCTTTATTAAATCAGGGAGACCAGACAATGATGCACATCCGACTCAAATTAGGACGGTGTCGAGACGAGGAAATAGACTGTGTGCCTGATGTAGATGGGTTGAGACAAAGGATTCTACATGAAGCCCATAATGCACCTTATAGTGTTCATCCAGGAGTCACCAAGATGTACCAGGATGTTAAAGGTATGTATTGGTTGAATGGGATGAAAAAGGATGTGGCACAGTATGTGGCATCATGGTTGACATGCCAACAAGTCAAATTCGAGCACTAGAGACCCACAAGTCTTCTGCAGGAGTTGCCACTACCTGAATGGAAATGGGAGAGAATTACTATGGACTTTTGGTCAAGCTACCAAAGACTCGTAAGAGGCATGATTCGATCCGTTATAGCGGATGATTGACAAAATCAGCTCACTTCTTAGTCAAGTAAGACCACTCTATACTTGGCACAAGATGCACGATGTATCCGGGATAAGATAAGAGCACCGCACCTGGCGCCGTTGTCCATAGTATCTCGACGAGGTCCACGCCACCTCGAGGTTTTGGCAAACTTCGTGAAGCCTGTACTAAACTCGATTTTCGCATGCCCTTCCATCCTCGTATTAGACAAGGCCAACACAATTCGTACTCGAGGATATGTCTTACGTGTGTTCGATTTCTGAGGTAGTTGGGAAAATATTTGCCTTTGGTAGAGTTTGCTTATACAATGTACCTACCATTCTAATGATTGAATGGCGCCTATACGAGGCACTCTATGGATCTAAATGTAGGTCACCTTCTTGTCGGATGGAGGTAGGTGATGTAGAATTGGAAGGTCCAGAGTTGGATCGAGAAACTTCGAGAAAGTACCTATTATTCAGAGAGAATGAGACTCGCCAATGACAAAAGAGTTATAGTCGACCCCGGTGAGACTGATGTACTTTGGTGTGGGTGATCGCTTCCTTAAAATATTCCTATGAAGGGCGATGAGATCTCGAAGAAAGGGAAGCTGACACCGAGATATATAGGGCCATTTGAGATATTGGATAGGGTTGGCAATGTATCTTAAAGATTAGCTTTGCCCCCTAACTTTGACCATGTGCATCCAGTGTTTTACATCTCAATGTTACTGGCACGCTCCTCATCCGTCTCACATTCTTCTGCATCGGGAGATCATAGCTTGATAAGGATCATTATATGAAGAGGTACCGCACTCATAGTGATAATACTCAGAAGTCATAAACAAAGAAATAGCTATGGTAAAGGTTCGTTGGCAGAATCACTACGTAGAGGAGGTAATTTGAGAGGAGCAAATAAGAAGGACAAATATCCTCAACTCTTCGAGCGATAAAGGTACACACTTCGAAGTAATTCCAGGACTAATTTTTATATGGGGAGAAATGTAACACCCCAAACATTTTTTAAATGATTTTTCATGAAATTTTAATTTTTAGGTGGTTTAAGGTCCATCATGAATTTATAATAATTTTTAGGAATTATTTCTCAATTAAATGGAATTTTAGGAAAATATACCCAGTAAGGTCAAAGTCTGAGAAGTTGACCGAAATAGACATTTTAAAAATACCCAATGAATGAAATAAATTATGGAAAATTTTAAGAAGCAAATTAAGGTCCAAATATATGTTATAAAAATAAAATTAATGAAAATACATGGATAAAAAAAATAATAAAAATACATGAACAAGTGGAACCGTAGGAAAAGTCAACAGATTTTGTTGACCAAGGGCCAAAGAGACATTTTTAATAATTCCCAGGGCCTTACAAAAATTCAAGAAAAAAGTTAGGGACTTAAGTGAAATATTTAATTAATTTTTAAAAATATTAGGCCTCAAAAAATCGAGCAGAAAACAAAAGAAAAAAATTGAAGAACCCTAGGTTCTCTCCATTCGGCGCCGAATCGTCGGGAAGGAAGAAAATTTTGTTGCAGCACTTTGAATCAACCTGTGATTTTTCATGCTGGGAGACTAATGAAGGCATATTAAAGCTCCATGGTTTTTAGACTTTTGCCTTGGTATGGTCTGTATTGGAGGAAAGGGGGCTGGATTGATAAATGGTTGTTGTTTGATGGTCAATTAAACGTTGGAAATGAATTAAATTGTTCTAATGTGTATGCTAGTTGCAAATTGCATTTTGAATCTATATAATGTGACCTAAGAGGTATGAATTAGGTTTGGTATGTTTAAAATTTGGGGAAATGTATTTAGAATGAATGAGGTGGTAATTTAGTGGAATTCCTATACAACTGATCAATGTGAATTTCTGCTTGAAGGTCGACTTGGACCGAATCTCATAGGAGAACCTAATGGACGGATTTTAGGGCTAATTTGGACATCATCATTGGAAAGATATGGATGTTAGTGAAATTCTTGCCACTGGTTTCAGGTCTTTCGACACTCCAGATAGAAAGATATAGGCAAAATACTAACCGATGCGCATCCGCTAAAAACAACGAATGAGCATTAAACATTATAAGAATTATTGTATCACATTAAATTATAATTTTGGGTATTTAGATGTTAAAGGCAAAGTTGAAGGTAAGGAAAAGGGATTTTAAAAAAATTATTTAAAAAGCTCAAGAAGGATTAAATAGAAACTAAAACTAATCTAATTGAGTAGTGAATAACAAGGTATGACTCGTTATGATTTTGACGTTCTCATTATATTTCTTTTCTTGCATGAATATGCAAACGAAGTTGGGGAGGGCTCACATTCGTGTGGTGAATATCCTATTAAGCCTGACTAGGGAGGTGGAGTAAATTTATATCATCGTATGCACCTTCGAAATGTATAGCGGTGTTTTCGTGTTTGACTTGAAGTCGTAGTAATTGACTATGATTAAGACCCTTATTCTTGAGCATTAGTTGAATTGAATTTGTCATATGCCACAAGTCACGTGTCTGATGAATATTCATCTTCGAGCCTGCGTTCGTGAACTCTTATTGTATTTAGTGTTATCTCTTGTTGCATCTTAAATCTGGTCCGGTATAACTTATGTCGTTAAGCTGTCATTTGATGGTATGAATCACAGAAAGCCTAACTGATGGGGAGGTCATTAGGCTATGTGCTCATGGTACCCTCTAGTGCGGGCAAAGCCAGTGCCTTCCTAGAGAGGTGGTAAAACTCTAGGTGTAGAACCCGGCCCGTTCTACGGATCTTTGGTTGGAATGTACGGATTCCAATATAAAGGTAAAAAGGAATGTACAGATTCCTGAATGGTAAACTATATTCTGTGTTTCAAACCTCTAAATCTCATTTGATATTGTTGTTCATATTGCCGCTATTTGTTGCATAACCTATAATAGATTGATTGATTGGCATAACAATCCTTGTGAGCTGGCCTTAATTACTAGCCTCACAGTATGGTGATATATTTTTACTCACATAGTTATCTCACCCCCGTTGTTTTCCTCCTTTTCGGGTTGGAAGGAGAAAAGGAGAAATCAGACATTCTTGACCATGGATTCTATTTGAAACATGTAATGGATTATTATTTTTATTTGGTGAATGAGAGTCTAAGTTTCCAGAAGGCTCTATGGTGGGTCTTGGTTATTGGGTTAATTATTTGGTTAAATCCCGATAAATTTTGAATAGATTGAGTTGGATAAATTTGCTTTTTGATGAAACCTTATTGATATTTTTGATGAGACGTTGAGGTTGTTTTGTTAGTGGATGACCACGGAGGTCTATTTGGTATGTTATTTGAGATAATATCAGGATATGAGATTTTGAGTTAATTATTAGTAGATTTTAGATTGATATTGCAGATAACGAGTTTGTCATTTTGTTATAGAAATGAATAGGTCTTGCCGAATTTTTGGTAGAAATTATGGGACTTAGGCTTGCTACGGGTTTTGGTGGCCTTAAGCCTACCCATTCCCTAGCGCCGGTCACAGCCTATAAAAGTGGGATGTGACAATACCCTAAACATGTCATAAAACTACTAGGGTATAATTTGGGGTGTTACAACTCTCCCCCCCTTAAAAGAATTTTGTCATCGAAATTCATTCCTGAATTAAAGAGTTGTGGGTACTATGCCCTTATTGTCGATTCTAGTTCCCAAGTTGCTTCCTCCATATCATGGTGTTGCCAAAGTACTTTTACCAGAGGGACTTGTTTGTTTCGCAATTGTTTCACTTCACGGGCTAGAATGGCTTTTGGTTCTTCATCATAAGTGAAGTCTGATTGCACTTGTACATCTTGTACTGGTAAGAACGGTATCTCCGAAGCATTGAGACATGAAACACATTATGTAATTTAGCCAACTCCGGAGGGAGGGCCAAACGATAACTAACTTGTCCAATTCTTTCTAAAATCTCATAAGGTTTGATAAACCTTGGACTCAATTTCCCTTTCTTTCTAAATCAGAGTATCTTCCTCCATTGTGATACTTTCAAGAAAACCTTATCCCTGACTTTGTACTCTATTTCCTTTCTTTTTAGATCTGCGTATGATTTTTGTCTATCACTAGCAGCTTTTAATCTTTGTTGAATGATCTGAACTTTTTCTACTGTCTCTTTTACTACCGGACCAATTACTTTATACACTTTTAGATCTGTCTAGCATACTGGGGTTCTACATTTCCTACCATACAAAGCTTCATAGGGGCCATACCAATACTTGACTGATAACTACTATTATAGGAAAATTCCATAAGAGGAATATACCTATCTCAACTTCCAGAAAAATCTAGCACAAAACCTTAAAGCATGTCCTCTAACACTTGAATCACTCTTTTAGATTGTCCATCTGTTTGTGGATGGAAGGTTGTACTAAATTCGGTCAGTACCTAAAAATTTGTTGTAATTCTTTCCAAAACGGAAGTGGTCGTGGATCGCGGTCGGATACTATTGATAGTGGAATCCCATGCAGTGGATAATCTCATTCACCTCTGGCTTTCAGCTGTCGATCCGCCAAATGGTGTCCAGGACTAGTAAGAAGTGGAGTTGTAATGTGGACAATGGCCCGAATCATGTTTCTTTTGAGTTGGGGCGAGACCTGAAAATGCATAGTAATGTTGTCCCATTTTTAGTGTGGAATTGGAATGGGATTCAACAGACCGAATGGTACCTGATGCTCATCTTTTACTTGATGACAAGTTAGACATTTGGATACATACTCTGCTATATCCTTTTTCATCCCCCGTCACCAATAATACTGTTTCAATTCCTGGTACATCTTGTTACCTATAAGATGCATGGTTAACACATTATTGTGGCTTTCATACATCAACTTCTTTTTCAATTCCTGGACATTCGGTACACACAATCTGTTATTGTAATTGCGACCCCCATCTCCTTTTATAGACTAGTCAGTCTTATTGTAGCGACCGAGCGATTAGGCCGTCGGCGAGTCGAACGACGAGCACCGGGGCGTTCGATTTATTTCTTTATTTTAGTGTTATTAAATTTTCTTTTTCAAAAATGTCGCGACTCGAATCCTCGGCTCGACCGGAATGTCGAATCCAAACTGGAGCCCGGTTTACTCCGACGTTTTCATTTATCTTATCAAAACATTTTATTATGTCATTTCTCTTTAGGTTTTCGATTTTGCGGAAGAATTCCCAAATGGTAGGCCCACAAACATTTACATTTCATCAAATGCAATTACAGTGAAGGCATTCTATGCCCTTTCAAAATGATAATCAAAACAAAACATTTCTTTAGAGTTCAACTATTTGTTCACAAAATATTCCATGTTCAAAAAGGAAATGATATGCATATTGAGGTATCATGCTTATACGCGAAACTTGCACATTATGACTATGCGCTTCACGATCTGTCTTCATTCTTGTCATGAAACTGCGCATAGATAAAAACTATGCGCTAAGCATTTTCATGCTTAGTGGTTCTATCTGATTCTATTTCAATATTCAATTTAACTTGGCATGAATTTAACATTAAACCATGCCTATTATGGCCAACAAATACTCATCTTTATTCAATTTCGCTTGCTTTCATTTTACAATTCATTTATCATATCATAACATGCAATTTCAATGCATTAATTCAATTCACAATTCAATTTATGAGATTTAAACGTATAAATAAAATCCCATTTACACTCGTTAATGTTGGTTATTTCACCTTGACTATTCAAATCACATTTTTGATGGATTTCGTTTTATGAATCCCACCCTTCTTATCATTTGGTAATGTGCTTACACATTTAACATTTCGGTCTCCCATCATGACGGATGTCGTTTGGTGCACCCCGACATGTGGTATCACTTAAATGCCATACGCCATCATGACGGATTCCGATTGGGCATCCCGCCAAGTGGGACATTTCTTCAATGCCATACGCCATCATGATGGATGTCGATTGGTGCATCCCGCCAAGTGGGACATTTGACAATTTCAGGGTGCAGCCATTGGATGTCGATTGGTGCATCCGTCCAGGCGGTTCATTCGATATATCATTCAATTCCTTATGGCCAGTTCGTTTGATGAATCCCGTCCTCATCATCATTCACTTTCATTCGATTTTCAAATATCACATTTCAATTCCATATTCACTTTCGTATTATCTTTTCAAAGATATGCTCAATCTATGTACTTATTTCATATACTCATTCATGTACTCATTTCATATACTCATTCATGCACTCATTTCATAGTTACTTGGCAAACTACCAAAATACTTGAAATAAGAATAGAGTCAGAGAACAAACTAATTATCGATTCCTTTTTCTCTTTCGATACCAGTCCTAGGCCAGGTTGTTGTCTTTACCCGCACCTAGTCAAATACAAATTCTTCACTTTTAGTGATTAAACAAATAATCCTACTAAATGAATACGCTTCCCCGAGGTGGCGAGGTACGGTACGTTTTTTCACTTAGTCTCATTCTTATTTGAACACCCATTAATCATTTCTTAGGGTTCCTAAACAATCGGTGTATGAATACGGGACTTAACGTGCAAAATATGCCAATTTAAGTGATTAGTGCCCAAAAAGTGCTATTTTGAGCCCTATTCAAGATAGGTTTTGAGTGCTTTTTGCCCACTAATCATATGAATTGAGCCAATTGTCATGTGCATGTCATAGTGCTCTTGATTTGGTTTGTGTTTGGTAGTTTTGCGGGTATTGGGAATTTTAATTCGGCAAGCAGCTAGTGACTAGTCTTGAATGTGAGAATCCTCGGTGATTTCACCAAGCTGAGGCGATGAAATGTCAAGATGAATTGAAGAATTGAAGGAAAAATGATGAAGAAACCATGCAGGAAGCAATGCAGGAGGCAACACTGGAGGAATGGTGGAATGCAGAATTTCACAAGGATTGAGAAAATTTCGCAAGGATTGAGAAAATTTCGCAACCATAGCGAAAATTTCGCAATCCTAGCGAAATTTTCGCTATGCCCAAATTTTCGCTAAGCTAGCGAAATTTCGCCATCTTAGCGAAATTTCTCTATGCTAGCGAAAATTACTGTTCATAGAAAAATTTTGAATTTCGCTATTTCTTGTCATTTTCGCTATGATAGAGAAATTTCGCTATCATAGCGAAATTTTTGCTATGCTAGCGAAATTTTCGCTATGCTAGCTAAATTTCTTGCATAGCGAAAATGGCTACCCTGTGTTTTTGATGTTTTTGATTCCAAACAACCACGTTTTGATTAATTACCATTTTGTCCCTATTGTAATTTCATATTTTAGGCCTTTTTGTCATTTCACACATTGGGGTTGGCTATATAAGCTCCCCTATAACTTTTGTAACCCTAACTTTTCCATTTATGCAAGCTTTCCTGCAGCTTTTCATTTTAGGTTTTATTTTGCTCTCTTCTCTCTCCTCTTTCTCTCATTTTCTCGGCTACCAAACACACCCCTTGAGGATGAAAACTCTAGGTATGCTTGGCTTCAAGCACCAGCCTTGAAGGGAGGATTCTTGAAAAGCTTAGTTTTAGAGGCTGCTGCGGGTTGTCCTCATGCTTTAAATGATACAGGTACTGCATTTATGGTTCCAAACTTCCAAGCTAGGGTTTAATGCCATTTAATGTCTTTCCCTTTAATTGATACTTGTCATGCTTTAGGGTTAGTGCATTCTTAATGGTAGATGCAGGCATTCTTTCAGATGTCGTTTACGAGCCATTGAAATGGGTTAAATGCTAGGGTTTCTCAAACATTGGACTTTGATGTTGAGTGTTGATTGAGGTTCAAATGGGTGGATTAGGATTGGAACAAATGCAAGATCCATTTGACACCATATGTCATTTGCCTGATCTGATAACCACGAATAACATAATCTCCATGTTATCAAATGCATTCCGTATCAGATTCTGTGCATTTCATTTATGATTATCAGATCTTAAGCTCCGTTTAGCAAATGTCGAACTAAGTGTATTTTAAGCACCGCTCGATCTGCGAATCATTAGTGGGATGAAAACCCGTCCAGTGTTTGACCCTGACGCTATCTTTGCAATGACATTAAACTGATGAGAATTATAGGAAACAAATATTGTTGATTAGGATCACCTATAGGTGGCATGAATCATTAAGGTTGGGGAAGCGTGTCTGGGGTACCCTTTTGTTTGATAGGTACCGGGTTCCTCCGATCGGTGGTGCGGTACCACTTTGAGTGGTACCGGTACCACTTCTCTTCTGGACCAAAAATGTCTTCAGGTACCGGTACCACTTTTAGTGGTCAGGTATTTTCTGATACGTCCCAAAATGCACCATAGATGCCGGTACCATTAAGTGAAATACCAGAATGCCGTATAATATTATGCCAATGGCGATTTCACCAATTTCACCACGTGTCGCATTTCTTCATCTAAACTCATAGATCTCACATCCTACCATGGAATCCAGCTTAGACAACTCCAAAAGTGGGTTGAATAAAGAATAAATCCCTTTACCCATGTTATGGCTTTTTCCCCAAATCGAAAATCACAAAAAGATGAGGTTAGGGTTTGATTTTCTCACCTTAGCCTCTTCAAATCTTCTCTTCCAAGTTGTTTGATCTCTTAGGAGCAAGAAGTGGGGGTAAAGCCAACAAAACTGATCTTGCAATACAGCTTTCTTCTCCTTTTCTCCTCTTCTCTCCCCCCAACGTGATGTGCTCTGACAGGCATCAAAGACCACTTTTGGTCTTAAACGCCCGTTTAAGTTTAAGGCCTTGTTTGGCCTACACATTTGTTATAAATTTTCTCATTTTCTACTTTTTGGTCTTAAATCACTTAATACCATAAGGCCTTGTTTGGCCACCCAGTAAATCCAATTTTCCATTTTAGTCTCCTATCATACGCTTTGGCCATTCATTTATCATAAATTCACTTAGACATTTATTCTTTATAACAATTGACCCTTAGGTCTTCATTTTACAATTTTTTCCACATTTGCCATTTTTCACTTGGGTTTATTTGCGGGTTCACTCAATTTCTCATTTTTAGCATATAATATTAAATCATATGCTCACACTTTCAATTTACATTTCACAATTTGTCAATTTATCAATTTTCTCGGAAAAACCCAAGTTTTGCTCTATTCATACTCGGAATATATATAATAAAATTATTATAAAAATTTTAGGGTATTTTTGGGGCGTTACACTTATCTCCATTTCTGACTAATTGTACTATTTATTGTAACTTGACATCATTTTTCTGGGCATCTATCATCATTTGCTTCAAATCAGGCATAGCTCTTAATTGAGCTAACAATGTTCCATTAGATGCAAATCTCCATGCACAGTTCAGGAATAAACCAGAAATCATTTTTCTACTTAAGGTGTCGGCCACCACATTAGCTTTCCCTAGGTAGTACTCAACTATGCAATCATAGTGTTTGAGCAACTCTAGCCATCGACGTTGCCTCAAGTTCAGTTCCTTATGAGTTAATAGATACCCAAGACTCTTATGATCTGTAAATATTCTACATTTTTCACCATATAAGTAGTGTTTCCATATTTTCAAAGAGAATGTTACCGCTTCCAATTCTAGATCATGTGTGGGATAATTCTGCTCATACAGTTTCATCTGTCAAGAAGCATATGCCACAACTTTTCCATCTTGCATCAATACACATCCTAAACCAATCCTTGAAGAATCACTATACATGGCATATTTTTTACCTGGAGTAGGCTGAGTCAACACTTGTGCTTCAACTAGTATTTTCTTTAATTGATCAAAACTCGATTGACATTTGTCATCCCATTCAAACTTCACCCATTTCTGGAGTAACTTAGTAAGTGTAAAGATCTGCGATGTGGAGAATCCCTTCACAGAGTATCAGTTAATGCAGCTAAACTAGAAAAACTTCTCACCTCTGTCACATTTCGAATTTACAATCGCTTCAATATTCCTAGGGTCAACTCTAATACCCTCTACAGACATAATATAGCCTAGGAATGACACTTCCTTAAGCGAAAATCACCTTAACTGCGAGCAAGTTTGTTTTTCTCCAGTGCAAGCACTATCCCATAATCTTTGGTGTTCCTTATTTCTTGTGCATTCTTAGAATACGAGAATATCATCTATGAATACCACTATAGGATCTGGTCCCGAGGAATAAAGGGTGAATTACCTGTTCGTCAGAGTCCATAGGAATGCGGCTGAGTTGCAGCTAATTCATGATGGCATTACTAAAAACTCATAATGACCATATCGGGTTCTAAAGGCTGTTTTCTGAACATTAAAATCTTTCACTTGAAGTTGATAGTATCTTGATCACAGGTTTATCTTTGAAAAGACACTTGCTCCTTTCAACTGATCGAAAATCTCTTCTATTCTTAGCAAAGGATATTTATTTTTCACTGTTACCTTATATATTTGCTGATAATCAATGCACATCCGTAGAGTGTCATCTTTCTTTTTGACAAAAAAAACGGGCACACCCTAGGGCGAAACACTAGGTCGGACGAATCCCTGTCCAATAGCTCCTGTAGTTGAGTCTTTAACTCTTTTAGTTCAGTTGGAGCCATACAACATATTTGAAAGATATGGGCAACCAAAGACAAATCATTAAACATATTTACTAAAACTGAAAGCAGAAAAATTTAATATAACTAGTAATAAAATGAAAAGGTACTTAGCATCGTCTTTCCTATTTATTAGACCCATTCAAGCCAATGGTAACCTAAGTGAGAGGTTTCTAGCCTGTATACCTTTTTATTTTAATTGATAGAAATATTTATTTTTGGCCAGTGGATCTAGTCTTTGCATTCTCTTAATGCCTAAACATGTTTGAGATATAAAATTTATAAACTCAACATTTGACAACATATTGAAAGATACGGGTGACCAAAGACAAATCGTGAACGACATTTGCTAAAATTGAAAATAGAAAAATTTAATACAACTAGAAATAAAATGAAAAGGCATGTGGCATTGTGTTTCTTCTTAATCAGACCCATTCATGCCAATGGTAACCCAAGTGAGAGGTTCATAGTCTATATACCTTTTTATTTTAATTTAGAGAAATATTTATTTTTGGTCAATGGATCCGGTCTTTGCATTCTCTTAATGCCTTAACATGTTTGAGATACAAAACTCATAAACTCAACATTTGGCAACATATCAAAAGATATTGATGACCAAAGACAAATCATGAAGGATATTTGCTAAAACTAAAAGCAGAAAAATTTAATACAACTAGAAATAAAATGAAAAGGTACGTGGCATTATCTTTCCTTTTTATTAGACCCATTCAAGCCAATGGTAACCCACGTGAGAGGTTTATAGCCAATATATACCTTTTTATTTTAATTTACAAAAATATTTATTTTTGGCTAGTGAATCTAGTCTTTGCATTCTCTTAATGCCTAAACATGTTTAAGATAAAAATAAAAAAAAATCATAAACTCGACATTTGGAAACATATTAAAAGATACGTGCAACCAAAGACAAATCATGAAGGATATTTGCTAAAACTGAGAGCAAAAAATTTTTATAGAACTAGAAATAAAAGGAAAAGGTACGTGCAATTACCTTTCCTCTCAATTAGAGCCATTCAAGTCGAGGGTAACCCAAGTGAGAGGTTTCCAACCTATATACTGATTAGTGCCCAAAAAGTGCTATTTTGAACCCTATTTTTAATAGGTTTTGAGCGCTTTTTTTATACTAATTATTATAATTAACCCAATTGACATGTTCGGGTCCCTATTGCATTTCTAATTGCATTTCGAAGTACATTTTTTTGTAGTTTTTGCGGGGTGGAGGCCAAATTATCATGTCAATCCAATCATAACCAAAGTCGGGTTGATTTCCATCAATTTCATATGGTCTCATATCAATTTCGACAAGCGAGGAATGAAGAATTTCAAAGCAGGAAGAAAATTGAAGAAAAATGGCGATGGGTTGCGGGATGCGGTGGAGCGGCGGTCGCGGAGCGGGAACGGGCTACATGCGCAGTTTTGCTATCATAGAGAAAGTTGCGTATAGCGAAAATCAAAAATTTCGCTATATGCACAGAATTTAAACTAAGCTAGCGAAATTAGCTAATAAGTGCGCTTCTGCGGTGCGCTTAGCTATTTCTTGCATTTTTTAAGCTATATGGCGAAATTTTATTTATATAGCGAAAATCACTATGCATAGCGAAATTCTGCCACAATTTTGATGTTTTTGATTCAAAAATGACCTCGTTTTGTCTAATGTTACCATTTGTCCCCTATTCTAATTACATATTTTAGAGCACATTTTTAATTATTTCACACATATTGTATGGCTATATATTCTTATAGATTTTGTAACCCTAACTTTTAATCTTTCGAGTACATACGTTTTTCGAGTTTTCTCTGCTTCTCTCCTCTTTCTCTCCTTTTCCTGAAGCTACGACCTTTCATACGAGGATGACAACTGAGAGGATGCTTGAACCCAAACCTCATCATGAAGAGGAGGCCAGTGAATATTTGAAGGTAAAAACATGGTCCTACGTTTTTAACATACGTATTTATGGTATTTATGTTCTATTTCTCACCTTAGGTTAAAATCTTCTAGGCACTCTCAACGTATGTATTTAGCAAGCTTTTTAGTTCTGATGGATGCTTATCACCGATCCACTATTATCGATTAGTTGTTTCCTATTAATTTGCTGCGGGTGAAGTTTTGAGATATGATACCATTGTTAGGTATATTTTTGCCCAGTTAAATGCTATGTTTCAAAAGGGAAAATCATAGGGTCTAGGTTTTAAAGCTAAATGAAGATCCGGTTCAGGAAATGACTATATGTGTGCTCCCAATGCGAGGAAAAAGACAGGGAACATGTTGGTTACCTTTAAAAACCTAACCCAGTGGCACGAGACTTGAGGAGTTATTTTCTTATTTTCATCATTTTATTTCGAGTTTAAAACCTCGAAAACCTCAACATTTTACCAAAACCAATCCAAATTAAATTCACCATTTTTGACTTCTACTCAAATCATTTATGCGAAGAAAACCCATCCACATGTTCGACCACGAACCCTTTATCTGCGATGGCGACTACGGCGTGGGAGGAATATAAGGATACAAATTTTGTTGATTGGATCACCCTACGCCCAGCACGAATCAAATGGCGTGCGTTCTTGAGGATGGTGCTAAACTACGTATGATGAGTCGATAATGTACTTGTAATCAACGTTACAAGTGTGGTGACCTTTAACCCTTTTGAATTTCGATTTGCAATAGCGCGATTTTCACCGCTGGCGATTCTTGCTTGTTTTTGTTTCTTACGGTCGGTTTTTGATTTAAGCTAACACTAACCCTTTTAAGTTTGCTTGTGTTCTTTGTTTTTGTTTAATTTTTGTGTAAGCGGTGTTTGTACTCTTGGGATAGAGACACTTGGTGGGTGCAAAAGAATCGGTACACCCGATTAAACAAGGTTGTGAAGTCGATTATTACCACAGGTGAAAATATGGATCCCACACTGAAACGACCAAAGCTGCGGAGCACACTAGTGAATCCAGCGGCATACGGGTCAATGAGGATCACATACACCCTCTGATTAGTGCTCCTTCTGCGTCATCTCGCGCTGAGGATGTGGCGGTGAGACCACTGTTGGTGCTTTGCCCCACGTTTCATGGTATGGAAAATGAGAACCCATACACTCATATAAGGGATTTGAGGAAGTATGCTTAACCTTTAAGGAAGGTACAATTGACATGGATTGCTTAAGTTGACATTTCCATTAACCCTCAAAGACAAGGCGAGATTTGGCTTAACTCAGAGACCTAGAACCATCGGAGAAGTTGGGTTGGCTGCTGACGGAATTTTGAAGGGTGTGGTGCCTGAAGACCAATTTGAAGGGAACAAATCTACATTTGCTGCTCTTGACAATGAGAGGTTCTACCAATGCTGGGAGAGATTCATGGAGACCATTAGTGCTTGTCAACATCATGGTTTCGACACATGGATGCTAGTGAACCACTTCTATGGTGGTATGTCTCCAGCCATGAAGCAGCTTTTGGAAACTATGTGTGGAGGAGATTTTCTGAGCAAGCATCCCGATGAAGCCATGGATTTCTTGAATTATGTGGCTGAAACTTCCAAGGGTTGGGATAGACAAACCCAGAGAGAATTAGAATGAGGCCCTCATTGACCAGGGAATTTTTTCTTTAGAGGGACATGGAAATGAAAGCAAAAATATCGACCTAGCCGGGAAGGTGGAGGGAGTTAGAAAGCGAAAAACGGCTCCATGAAGTGCGAGGCGTGGTGAAAATCACCGCAGGTCAATCCATGCACGATTTCAGTCCTTGTCCACACACAGAAAAACGATACCCTATGGCCTTGGTGAAGGATTGGATGTCGAATATGCAAATGCGTAGGTCGATACAACCACCACAACCTAATGCTCCTTATGGAAATACTTACAATTCAATTGGAGGAATCACCTAACAACTCACGGAAACCCAATCCCCCACACTTGTATTTATCAGTGCCAAACCACAGTTTGGTTCTTCATATCAACCACAACCACCACCATCCTCTTCTCCTGTGGAACAAGCCATATTAAATTTGAGCAAGGTGGTAGGTAATTTTTATTGGAGGAACAAGGATCAATGTACAACCGCCTGAAAATTGACCTTTGTAGAAAAACACACTTTAACAAGAGAATAGATGGGCTTGAGCAATCTTAATCGGAAAATTGACAACACAACGTGTTGATCATAAAGATGACAAATTCTTTGGAGGTACAGGAAAGAGGAAGGTTCCTTTCCCAAACATTGCAAAATCCAAAAGGAGTCCATGAGGTAGGTTCATCCAGCAATGCAGGAATGGATGAGGTGAAGGCTATAATGACATTGAGGAGTGGAAAGAGGGTTGATGAATGATACTTGACACGGTGAGGAAACCGAGAAAGGAGAAGAGTGGAGCAGGAACACATTTTCTGAGGAGGGGACTGAGAAGCACGCCACCTCCATTTCCCCAAGCACTAAGAAGTAAGAAAAAGGCATCCCAACAATCAGGCATCCTCGAAGTCCTAAGACAAGTAAAGGTCAACATACCTCTATTGGACATCATCAAACAAGTCCACACTTTATGCAAAGTTTTGAAGGATCTGTATAATCGAAGGGTTGGGCATTGAGAAAAAGGCATTTTCTTAGAAACAAGTCGGTCACCATAATCCAAAGCAAGAACCAGGTTAAGTACAAGGATCAAGGGATCTCCCACAATTTCGATTAACATTGGTGGGACTTGCCCAAATAATACTTTGCTAGATTGAGCAGTGTAAACCTATTTATGCATACTCAGTGTATAAGTAGTTAGATTTAGGAGAGCTTAAACCTACCAAGATCACTCTATCATTGGCCGATCAATCGGTGAAGATCCCTAAGGGGATAGTTGAGGATGTGTTGGTCAAGGTAGACAAATTCTACTACCAGGTAGGCGTGGTGCGTCACCAGAAACGATAGCAAATGGGCCCGATCATGTGTATTATCCTTGGAAGACCATTCTTGGCCCTTTGCCGTATAATCGTCAATTCTTGAAATGGGGTAATGCAGCTCACATTTGTAAGCATGACATTGGAGCTGACATATTTCCTTTGAATCACAGCACAAATCATTGGAAGAATTTGAAATGGGAAGAAAACAATGAAATCTGCTTTCAGTTGATCGGAAGTTAGGGGAAGCCAATCCGTGAATTACGGAATAATAGCAGGTGGAAGCCAAGGTGTTTGGTTGTTGAGTCGTTAGTCAGCTGCGAGAGAAATTGGTCAACTCAAAATCACCAAGTAAGAAGGAGAAAATCAACAATTGGAAATCAAGCATCAAGGCATTAGCTCGAAGGGGCCCTTCTGAGAGTTGGGACTCCTCATCTTTGACATATAAAGTAAATCAATGAATTTGGGCTGGTTTGGTGTTCTCTAAAACCAAATTGCAGCTTAAAATTTTTTTGCTTATTGTTTTACATTGGCCAAATTTTAATAGTTACTATTTTTAGTAACTTTTTTTTTTAGTAATTTTACGTTAATATTATTTAATAATAGATTTTTAGATATATCTTCATATAATAATTTTTTATTTTTAGTATTGTTATATTTAATCTTTAGAATTCAGATTTCTTGACGACAGATTTATATTATAGCCAAATGTGCGATGTTGTTCGCCAATGACTTATAAAATGAAGGAGGGCTTTCAAATTCACTTCAATACTTAACTTCCCTCTGACCCCAGTGAGCTCCTGCATTTGTGGCTCTGAGCCACCACTTGGCCAATTCTCCTGGCCAGTTGTCGCGCCTGACCTTCTGCCGCTGTTGGCCTTTGTAGATCACGACGCCTGCCTTGCCCTGGCCACTGCGTGAGCCTGCCTTTGCGCCAGCCTCCTTTGTCTTTGTCACGGTGACCATTTCAGTGCCTCATCTGATGGCCGTCTCCCCAGTCCGGTGATCTGCGATGGTGTCTCATTAGTTCGGTAGTGTATGTCATTTCGAGCCACAGTTGTCAGTGTCAGGTCTGCACCTTTGATGCCTTAGTTGTTGAGCCACACAGTCGGTTGAGAGCGCATAGCACGCGCGCGCACCCCTGTGTCCTTTGGCGTCTCACAGGCATGGTCGCACAAAGGTGGGTCCGCGCGAGGAGCCTGGTGGGTTCGACACTCCCCGGCGGGAGGAAGCGGGCCCGATTCCGCTCGATCCCGAGCGTCCACGAGGCGGTCACGAGGAGCCTCATGGGTTGGGGAGATACCGTACGGATGGGACCGAACCTTCACGGTGCCCACGGAGAATCGGGGAGTGCGGCCCTCTGGCGGGCCGTGCCGGGGCCGGGAGTCATCTTCATCGGTGAAACCATCACCGTCGCGGCACGGAGAGCTTCGTCGCCGATTATCCTGACCTCGGATCGGGAGGCTGTCGTCGGGCACCCTATCTTAAGAATGTAGGGCTCCCTCTAAGGATTTTCTGGGGAGTGTACGATGTTCGGTATTGCGACCCGATTCGAGACTCTATCGTCGATTGATGTGTTCACTCCCATGTGTTTATGGCCTTTATTTCTGAGTTCTACTATCCCGGTGGTGCCCTGGGTTGCTGTGTGACCTCCGGGAGCGCTGGTCCCCTCGAGCTCGCTTTGTGCCGATGATCGGCCAGGAAGTTCTCGGGCGGCAGACATTTCAGCGTGTGGGCTGCGGATGAGTGTGGAGTGGTGCGGAAGGTTATCGGGGCAGCCTCGGTAGGCCCACCGGGGAGATGTGCCCAGTCGCGTTCTTGCTTTCGAGACACTACGACGGAGACACATCTTGACCAGAGCGATAAAGCCTCATATGCTTCTTATTGATCATCTGCTCAGGACTAGCCTCTTCCACAGCCGGTGCTACGTCCGTGGGGAGCCATCCTCGAAGGCTCTATGGATCTGGGGATCTTTGGTTGATCCTGAGTTGGTGATGACCTCCTACTACATTTGAAGATGGAGTCAAGTGAGGCTGGCTGGCGAAGTCTACCCTTGTTGATGCCACGGCTGACGGAGTCTGGAGCCTTGGGCTTTCAAAGGAGCTGAGGAATTGGGGAGGAGGATTAGATGCCCTCGGGTCACATCTGTGACCGAGCTATGGTGATCTTAGATCTGCTCTCCTCCGGCGACGGGATCGGGAGGAGTGCGGATGAGACCGGGGACTCTCAGGAGAGATGTTCCTTGCTCTGGTCGAGATGGGAGAGGAGTCCGATTGGAACAATCCTCCTCCGTCCCTCGCCACTGCTTCAGCCACATTGTGATCTCCGTGTCATATACGTGTGACACTCTCAGGAGTACGTTCATGTGCATGCCCGAGGGAGCTAGTAGGTGTTATGGATGTTGTTGGCTTCTACACAGGCATCGATGGACCAGAGATTGACTCGAGCCGAGACCACTCTAGAGCAGTGTCATACCATGCTTTACGGATCTTGAGGTCACCTCAGGTGCCAAAGTATTTCACCCCAGTCGAGATGGGCCACCACGTGGCGACCTCTTTGGGCATGCTAACGGCGGCGTGCGACTACGGATCACCACCACCACGTGATTGAGGTGGTCACACTCCTGTCTCTAGCTTTCCTATCCCTATGACACGTCACATGCTTTATTTGGGAGGAAGCAGGAGTGTCTTTATTATGTTTTTGTATAGTTTGACTTTATCATTTGCTACTAATTTTGTTTAGGATTCATGTATTGTAATAGTAGGCAGTGATACTTTTGTATGTTCAGCTATATTAAGCATGTACTAGCCATTTTGGTTATATCAAAATGCTTTACTGAGTTATATACAGTTTTTACACTTTTTCGTTCACTTTTGTGCCTCCACTTTGTGTATCCACTTTTGCCTTCAATTGAACAATTGAATTGCTTTTAATTGGACAATTGAATTGCCTTTAATTGGAAAATTGAAACCCTATATGTTACCTTAAAGTTAGAACAATTCCATGTATAATTCAGTTTTTGGTCAATTGAGGTTTTAGCGTATTCAACAGATATTCCCCTTTATGGAGCTCAATTCACCTGCTTGCACCAGGTCCATGTCGATGGGTTGTGATTTATATACCTCCTTTCACTTTGTAGCTGGCCTTAGATGCGGTGATATTATAATAGGTTTATGTTACCCGTATATGAAGACCGATGTAATTAACTCGAAAAGAAGGAAAAAGAAAAGACAAAAGGAAAAGAAAAGGAAAGAAAAAGAAATAAAGTCGTGAGCTTTGCCTTGAAGCTTAGAAACACGGTCCCTAGGGGTATATAGGGAGAGCATTAAGCGATGCCTAAACCTTAATTGGTTGGTCGTAATGATGTTAGTTACAGGTGAATGGGTAGAGTTTAGCGTGTTGTGGGTGCTTGATTCTCGAGTCATTGATCAGGGTGAAGCTGCGAGTTTGTGGTCGGGTTGATCCTTTTGGCTTGATGCCTAAACCTTAGTGGTTGGGGTAATCGGTGGTCCCCATACGGACTTTGGTGAAGTCGAGGTTTTAAGCATTGCACCCTCTGATGTAGTCAAATAAAAAGAAAGAAGAGTGTAAATTTATTCCTATCTAGGTTGTTCATCGACTTAAGGCCATGCCCCGGTAGCTAGGTTGGGGGGAAGGAATAATTTTGCAATTTATTGGCTCAATGGTTACATTAGGAACCATTGATTGTTGAATTCGAGGTTGAGTTCCTTGGATCCGATGTTAACCTAAAGCTTGTTCTTGTATGGTTTTTGTTCTCTCATTTCGGTTTTCTAACAGGGTGTAAATTGTTCATTTTAAGGGTAATTCTATTTGTACATATACTTTTTGAACCATATACTTTTTGTAAAATCACTGCATGCATATCCTTATTGTTTTAGCATTGCTAAGGGACTAGCAACGTGTCGGTTGGGGGAGTGTGATTGGTGCGAAAGTGCTATTTTGAACCACTATTCAAGATAGGTTTTGGTGCTTTGCGCACTAATCCTTATCAATTAAACCAATTGATGTGTGCGAGTCCACTTAGTTCCAGCAGTGCCATTTCGAGCTTGTTTTGGTGATTTTGCAGGTCTTTGAATACCAGGTCATTTAGTTCAAGTCGGCGTAAAGATGTCTGAATCTTGAGGAATCATGGTGTTTTTCGACCATAAAAATGAAGGAATTTGAAGTGGATTTTGAAGGAAGGAGAATGCAGTAGATGTAGTGAGATGCAGTGAGCAAAACAGGCGATCCCAGGATTTTCGCTATGATTGCGAAAATTTCGTTGGGATTGAGAAAATTTAGCGATCCCCAGCGAATTTATTTGGCTTTAACGAATTTCTTGTGCTAGCAAAATTAACCAATTTAGCTATCTCACACAATTTTAAACTAGGCTAGCGAAATTTACCGCTAACTAGAGAGGTCCTTTGTTGATAAGCGAATTTCTCAATTCGCTATCTCTGTAGAATTTCGGCTAGGCTAAGCGAGAATTTATTAGTAGAGAAATTTTAAGCTATGTATGAAATTCCCTGCATAGCGAAATTGCTGCCCCTGTGATTTTTGTATATTTGATCCCAAACGACCACGTTTTGATGTATTACCATTATAGCCCTTATGTAATTTCATATTTTAGGTGTTTTAGTATTTTCAAACATTTGGGTTGGCTATATAAGCCACCTTATAAGTTTGTAACCCTAACTTTAATTTTTGAGTACATCCCGTAGCTTTCATTTTAGGGTTCCATTTGCTCTCTTCTCTCTCATCTTTCTTTCATTTTCTAGGCTGCCAAACACTCCCCTTGAGGATGACAACTCAGGGATGCTTGGCTTAAACCTCCTCTTATGAAGAGGAGGTTGCTAGCTTGGTTTTAGGGGCTCTTGCGGGTTGTCCTCATCTTGTAAATGTTCAGTCTTTGCATTTATGGTTCCCTGACTTTCCAAACTAGGGTTTAATGCCATTTAATGTCCTTCCCTTGGTCAATACTTGTCATGCTTTAGGGTTCAGTGCATTCTTAATGCTAGATGCACTGATATCTGTTAGATGTCATTTACGAGCCACTGTGAGGAGGTTGAATGCTAGGTTTTTAAACTTAATGGGACTTTGGATGCATAATACTTGTGTTGACTCAAATAGAATTAGTTGGGGTTAGGTTTTTATAGTTAAACAAAGATCCGGTTATGGCTTTATTTATGTGTTACTTGCCATAATGCGAGGATATAACCCCGAGACACTTCATTAGCCAGTGTTATCAAAAACCCAGTAACCTAAACCTTCAAGGTTACCATTTCACACTTCACTTTAAGCCATTACAGTTAGTCAGCAATGTGTATGTTCTCTTTAAGCCCCATGTGAACATTATTTTGTTATCATTTTGTATGTTCTCTCTTTCTTTCTTTCTTTCATTGCTAAGGGACTAGCAATGTGTAGGTTAAATATAATTAGGTATAATGCGTCTTATTGAACCTTCTAAATAAATTTAATACACGTGTACTAATTATTATAATTAACCAATTGACATGTTAGTTCCTATTGCATTTCTAATTGCATTTCGAAGTATTTTGTAGTTTTGCGAATTGGAGGCGAATTATCGTGTCAATCGATCATAACGAATCGGGTTGATTTCCAGTGATTTCTTATGGTCTCATATCAATTTGTGAAGCCGGGAATGAAGAATTTCAAGCGGGAAGAAAGTGAAGAAAAATGCAAGCCGGCCGGAGTTGCGGCATGCGATGGAAGCGGCGTACGCGGGATGCGGGAACAACGAATTTCGCTATGCACGGTTTTATTTATCATAAGCGAGGATTCTTGTGCATAGCGAAAATCAAAGACTAAGCTATGCTGAATTTTTCGCTAATTGCGAGAAATTTATTATTGAGTGCGTTCTGGCGAAATTTTTTGGACTTTAACCATATCTTCTAGATTTTTATTTTATATAGCGAAATTTTTAGCTATAGCGAAAATCAGCATCATGTGAAATTCACGCATTTTGATGTTCAGATTCAAAACGACCTCGTTTTGTCTATTTACCATTTTGTCCCTATTCTAATTACATATTTTAGGCATTTTTGGTATTTCTCACATATTGTATGGCTATATAAGCAAACTTATAGATTTTTGCCAACCAGCTTTTAATCTTTGATACTGCAGCGAAGCTTTCCAGTTTCTCTCTTCTCTCTCCTCTTTCTCTCTTATGGCTGACATACCAGGGATGACAACTCGGAGGATGCTTGTAGACACTCTTCCTCCCCCTTGAAGAAGGAGGCCAGCACAGGTGAATATTTGAAGGTAAAAACATGGTCCTCTGTTTTTAACGCACGTATTTATGGGTATTTATGTTCTATTTCTCACCTTAGGTTAAAATCTTCTAGGCACACTCTCACTGACATGTATTTAGCAAGCTTTTTGGTTATAGTGGATGATTATCATTAGATCCACTGTTATGCAATTAGTTGTTTCCTATTAGTTACTGCAGGGTAGGTTTTTGAGATATGATACCATTGTTAGGTATATTTTTGCCCAGTTAAATGCTATGTTTCAAAAGGGAAAATCATAAATTAGGTTTTAAAGCTAAATGAAGATCCGGTTCAGGAAATGACTATATGTCATGCTCCCCAATGCAAGGAAAAAGACCCGAGAACATGTTAGTTGCCCTAAAAACCCTAACCAAGTGGCCTGAGACTTCAAGGAGTTCTTTTCTTATTTTTCTTCATTTTATTTTCAGTTTTAAAACTCACAAACTCAATTGCTTTTACCAAAACCCCAAAAATCCAAATTAAATTCACCATTTTGACTTCACTCAAATCATTTGTACGAAGAAACCCATCCTCGTGTTCGACCCTAGACCACTATACTCCGCAAAGAGTTTCGACTACAGCAGGGAGGAATATAGGATACAAATTTTGTTGATTATGGATCACCTTACTGTGGCACGAATCATATACATTTTTATTTTAATTTACATAAATATTTATTTTTTGCCAATTGAAAAAAATAGAGACAGTTTATTATGATAGTGCTCCACGAGATGTTGCTTAAACTGGTAAGGCACTGTCATAAGTGAGGCAGTTAACCCTTTTATGATGTGCAATGTGTAGGTTTAAGAAGTGTACGAAGTAGTAATATAAAAAGTTAGATGAAAGATTATGCACACACACATACATGGAGGGAGACAAGGATTGGTTACGCAATTTGGCAATTGCCTACGTCCGCGGGGTTGAGCCTAGATGTAAGGTGTTTCACTATTTATCAATCAGGTTACAAGTTGGACTTAAGTGAGACAAGACTCCTCCTTTCTCACAATCGTCTTCTCCTAACTATCCCACAGAGAAACATTGAAATAAGCTCTCTTTATTTCCCATACGTGTTGAATACATAAAAGGGAAACATTTATATCGGATTTTAAATTTCTCAAATTTCATATTTTCATTCTCATTTTCAGGTAAGAATAGGTGCCTTTGATCGCTTTGTTTTTGTGCTTCGTAAGTGTGCTCTTCGAGTCTGCACACTTTGTGCATAGGTTCGCGTCCAAGAACTAATGTAGATCATCAGCGGTTGATGGCATCGCCGAGTAGTTCGAAGTACACAAATGAGAGGAACATTTGCAGCATGGGTACTCCTGGCATTCACATACAATGGTACCCAGACCATGTAGTACGCTATTGGTACTGCATTAAGAAAACCAGACTTGCGACTCCCAGCAAATCACTGGGTGAGTCTTTGGTACCCCAGATCAGCACTTATTGGTACCGGTACCAACATATAATTTTTGCGGGATTTTAGCAGCACTCGATTCGCGCTACAAAGAGGGTCGAGCAAAATCAACAAAATTTATATACACCTGTTCTACTACCGCTGTAGTCAAGCTACTCAGCAGATAGTGGTCTGTGGTCAACACTAGGGATGGGTTTTCATCCTAAGAATGACTTGCATAAGTGCAAGAAGGTAAGGCTTTCTATTTGGACTTTTGATCAACCTCTTTTCCACTCCTCAGGGTGATTATAGCCTTTACCTCATCCATTCCTGAATTGTTGGATGATCCTACCTCATGGATTCCCTTCGTTTGGTACCGTTTGGGGGACTCCGAACCTTCCTCCTTCTTGCATCCAAAGAACTTGTTGATCTTGGTGATTGAATACTGTAGGTTGTCAATTTTCTAGTTTAGATTGCTCTCAAGCCCATCTATTCTCTGGTTCAAAGGTATTCTCAACAGATCAACTTTTCAGCGTTTGCACATCGATTCTTTTGTTCCTCTCTCTTCCACAGTTGCCTACCACCTTAGTCAAATTCAATATGGCTTGTCTAATCGGAGAAGAGAAGAGGATGGTGGCTGCTAGATTGTGAGGGGGAACCAACCAAGGCCTGCCCCTGGGGTATATACAGGGGAGTGGGTTTCCAGATTAGGGTGATTCCTCCAATTGGAATTGTAGGTATTTCGTATGGAGCATCGGGTTGTGGTGGCTTATATTGTCCTACACAGATTTTAATATCTCCGACATCAAATCCTTCACCGTAGGCCATAGGACACTGTTTCATCGATGTGCAGGGATTTGAAAATTAGTGAAGGATTGTGTGTGCAGGATTTTCACTACCGCATGTACTTCATGGAGCCTTTTCCTTCAAGCTCCTCCACCTTCCTAGCCAAGGCTGAAATCCTAGCCATTTCTATATCCCTCCGCAAAGGTATAAATCCTCCTCTAGGGTTGGCCGAAGGCCTCATTGTTTCCATTTCCCAGTGGTTCGCCCATCCCAACCCTTGTAGTTTCAGCCACTGCATTTAGCAGTAAAATCCATGGCCGTCAGATGCTTACCTGCAAAGTCTCCTTCACACATGGTTTCAAAAGTCGCCTCATAGAGACATACCACCATAGAAATGGTTTACCAAAGATCCATGCATTCGAACCCACGATGCTGGCAGGCACCGAGTGAGCCCCAAATCTCTCCTAACACTGAGGAAACTCTCACCATCACTAAGCTTCAAAGGTATAAATTTGTCTTTCAAATTATTAGGTCTTATGACAATCGAAGAACTTCTTTCGTGAATTCGCTCGCAGCCTCGCCCAATTTCTAAATGGTTCTAGCCCTGAGTTTAGCCAAATCTTGGCCTTGTCTCAGGTCAGTGGAAATGCTTTTAGCTTCAGCAACCAGGCATTCACAACCATCGTGGTACCTCCCTCCTTTAAAGGCTGTGCAAACCTCCTCAAAATCCCTAATATGAGTGTATGGATTTTCATTTTCCATACCATGATGGGAGTAGGGTACTAAGTAAGGCCTCACCGCGATCTTCGCCAGAGGTATGATGCAGGAGGGGGCACTAACTCTAGAGGGTGGATGTGGTCCCTCACGGTTCCCATGTTACTGATCTATCAGTTCCAAACACTCGTTGTTCTCGTAGTGGATCCATGCAGGTATCGCAGTACACCGACTTCACCGATCGGTCAGTCGTGTACCGATTCTATGCAAATACTTGATGTGTCTCTTTATCCCACTATTGCATAAACACTGCTACAAAATTGTAGAGACAACAAAGAGCACAAACAAATCTCGCAAAAAGCGGTTATTGCACTAAAATAAAACTCGACCGTAAAAAACAAAACAAGGCGCCATCGCAAAGTGATGAACACTTGCGCTATCGAAATCAAGTTACAAAAAAGAGGTGTGGGCATACCTTCACTTGTGATGCGACCACAAGTACACTTCAATCCTGTCAACTTAGTTTGGCACCACCTCGCACCGCCATTTTCGATTCGTCACGTTAGCCGAGCCAAATTCATCAAAATTTATAAATACACATTCAGTCTCGCCATCGCCTTAGTCGTTACCCGCGATAAGGTTCCAGGCCCAAACACGTAGATGGGGTTTCATCCAAGAACATCTCACAAGATATACAGCTGGCATACTGGCCGATCTTTGATTTGTTTCAAAACAATAAAGTGGTTTGAAACGTCAGAAATTAAAACTAAAATAAAGTTTATGCACTTCAAGATTGGGGTCACTGACTGCAATTAAAGACAAAACATGTCCCCGCTTGTCCTCGCACGGCTAAACCTATAGTCCAAGCCACAACCGGATTTATGTTTAACTAGCAAACCCCACCCTAAAAATCAACTCCTATTTGAGTCACGTATAACACGATCTACGGCCCTCGTTTGAAACCCTAACATTAAACATCATTCGACTCAGAAGACCATCTAAAAACCATTAAAGCAGCATCTAGCAATAAGTATACACTCATCCTAAAGCATGGTGCATACAACCAATAACATTCAATGCTATTCAACCCTATTTCGGTAAGATAGGCCATAAACACAAAAGATCTGTAGCTTTAATACAAGAGGACAACCAGAATCCCACCACCAAGCTAGCTTCCTTCCTTCAAAGAAAAGAGGCTGAGCTAAGCATCTCTTGAGTTGTCATCCTCAAGAGGGGTGTAAGGTTTCAAGTGTACCAAGAAAATAAGGGAAAGAGGAGAGAAGAGAGAAAAACAAAACCCTAACTAAAGCTATGAAAGATATTTACATAAAATAAAAACTTGCCAAAAATTGCTCCTCCAATTTGTTGCTTAGGGTTACAAAATGGGAGGTGGCTTATATAGGCCACCCAATGTATGAAAATACCATAAAGCCTAACAATTTGGCTAAATTTAGGGACAAGAGAGTAATACACCAAAATTGAAGTCAGTTGCATTAATTACAAAAGTATGACAAGGCAGTGAATTTCGCTAAAGCTCAAAATTTCGCTTAGGCGTCAAATTCATATTATGAAAATTTCGCTTAGCTAGCAAATCACCAAGAGATAGCGAAAATGCAAAATTTCGCTAGGCGTTGATGATTTCGCGATAGCTAAATTTCTAGCCTTAGCGAAATTTACGTGAGTAGCTAAGTAAATTCTCGCTTTAGGAACAAGGCTCAAAGTGAAATGCCCATGTCTAGCAAATTGGTACTCGCTTAAGATTGCGAAATTTTCGCTTAAGGCTGCGAGATTTTCACAATCTCAAATAAATTTTCGCAATCTTAGCGAAATTCCCCGGATCATCGTATCTCATCACTGCATTGCTTCCTTATCCTCTACTCGCATCCATTTCCATCACTTTGCCTTCATTCTTTCTTTGATTTTCGGGTCCGTTTTGATGGCTGACAATCTGGGCCCAATCTTCATGATTCATCATATGTCTCGACATCGAACTCCCAAAGTACGCCTAAAAACCCGCAAACAAACCAAAATAACCCCAAACTGCTAAGTGATACTAAGAAGACTCGAACACTTAATCGCGATGAATATTATGATTAGTGCGCAAAAAGCACTCAAAACCTATTTAATATAGGGTTCAAAATAGCACTTTTTGGGCACTAATCAAATTCCAATCTTGGTGCAAGGGTACACTTGTCTTTCGTCAACCACTTCGAGATCATGAAGGGAAGGGTATTTAAGCAAAAGGAAGGGTGGAGAGGAGCAGTTTTTGGATTCTAGGGTTTTGGTTTTTAGATATTTAGAGGCTTTTCTCATATTTTTGTTAGGGTTCATAGAGTAGAGTAAAATACTTAACTTTTCTTCATATTCTGAGTTTTCCATTACGTGTAATCTTTCAGCTGGTTCATATAACTTGGAATTTTCTTACGGGATTATGTTCTTTTGATATCCCAATCTTGCGATTGAAGTATTATTTCTCAAGTCTCATATATGTGTAGTTTCTTATAAAATATGAATCGATTTCCATTTTCAATGAAGTTCTAAACTCCTATGATGGGGTTCTAATGGTGGAAACTCACCTCCGGCAAGGTAATAACCCTCAATTCCTCTTTTGTGCTTCAACGGATCAGTAATGGCGTTAAGAACTCTTGCGTAAAATCTATAAACCTTAGTTTGGAATCTTCTTTACAACGTGTGAACGAGAGATTCTTGGTACACGTGCTTGATCACAAATGCAATCTAAGAGTCTAAGCAAATCGTTTGAATAAGTGTTAGTCATCACTTAATCATCCTTCGTTTTAAAGGAGCTTTTAATGTAAAATCTTTCGTCGAAGACCATTCATCAATGGTTCCTAGATGAGATTATGAATAAGAGTTGGGTAATACTTGAACGGTTGTGAGTGGAAACCTAAGAACCCTATCATTCACCTTTTTGCTTTAAAATAGTTAACTTAATCGATTACTCAATCAATCAATCATAACCCCCATATTTTACTTTTAAACACACATTCTTTGGAAAAATAATCCTTAAGGATTACCTAGGAAACCACTCCCTGAGGAAATGACCTGTGGACTTCCAAAGTAATATAATGCTTGACGACCTTAGTTCCTACGCTTGGGAACAAATCTGTTAGTTAAAATAGACGGCATTTTCAAGTGTCGTTGCCGGGGAGTGGCGAGCAATCTAGTTGATCTAAAGAGAACTATAGGTAATTTGCAATTGCATTGCAAATCCGGTACTTTCTCTACCTTTTCTTTTTAATTCATTTTCATGAAGAATCGAAGTGGATATCTGTCTAGTAGGAGTAAGATTGGTGCATGTCGGTTTGGGCTCGCAACGAGCAACACCGACTTGTAAGAATTATACCTACAAGAAACTTTGAAGAGTCCATAATAAGACAATTGTTTCAAGAGAACCCTACACCTCAAATGGACCATCCCGGGAGTCAGCAAACTCTTTTCAACCCAAATGCCCAAGGGTTACTTGTTGACCCACAAAGACTCCATGAACCTTCACCATAAGGAGATGGTGTGACACCACTGGAAACCCCGGCGGTAAGAGGGGGAAATGTGATTAGTGCTCAAAAAGTGCAATTTTGAACCCTATATTAGATAGGTTTTGAGTACTTTTTGATCATTAATCATGTCATATATCCCAATTGAAGTGTTCATGTTACCTTAGTAACACTTATACCAAGTGTTTTTGGTTGTTTTGTAGACTTTTATAATAATATTCGACTTCAACCTCAATGCAAATGATCGATCATGAGGTCGGGAAGTTTAGTCTCACCCATCAACAAGCCCAAAATCGACATGTAAAAACAAAGGCAAGGTGAAGGAAATGAGATGCGCTTGAAGATATAGGATGGGAAGCAGAAGAACAAAGCAATGCAAGCGACTTCGTAATCAATTCGCACCTTAGTTAATTTCGTAATCAACTCGCAAACGTTTCAGAATCTCAAAGACAAATTGCTAAATTCGCTAGCCAACTTGCACTATGCATTTGTGTAAATTCGCTTCTCACCGATTAATTTTCGCATAGCGAAATTTCGCTAGCTAGCTAAATTTCAAATATTGCCAATTCGCAGCTCGCTTAATTTCGCTACATTGCCAAATTCCGCGATCCCTTGCCAAATCTCGCTAATTAGCGAAATTCTCACCTCTTAGCCAATTCTGCGTGCCTTGTCATCCTCTCACCAATGCAACCGCCTTCCAAACTTGGTTTATTACCCAATTGTCCTATAACTTAGCCTAGTTATTAGGGTTTTTGGTAGTTTCATACTTTGAGGAGGCTTATAAATACCCCTCATGTCTTTTAATAAAAAGGGGAGGATAGAAGGGAATACAAGTTTTTGGTGATTTGTAAGTTATTTTCTTTATCATGAAATAAAGTTTTTTTTAGGGTCTTGCTTACTTTCTTTTCTCTCTTTCTCTCTCTTCTTTCTTTCTCTCTCCTCCTTCCCGGCTTTAAACACACCTCTCTCGAGGATGAGCACAACTCAAGAGATGTCGCTGGGGCTCTCCTTTCTTGAAGAGGAAGGAAGCTAGCTTGGTGGTGGGGGCATATGCATGTGCTGTCCTCTTGCATTAAAAAAGCTACGTAGTGTATTTATGGCCCTTATTCTCAAAACATAGTTGCATAACATGGGATGTTATTGATTTGGCTAATACTCTCCATGCTTTAGGACTGTTGTTCTTTAGATGGTCTTTACGAGCCTCTGAGATAATATTTACATGTTAGGGTTCTTCAAATTAGGGTTAAGTAACATTTCAAGCATATTTTGGCCAATACTCTCCATGCTTTAAGCCGCAGTTGCTCTCGTGAGAGATGCACTGTTGTTCTTACTTAGTCTACGAGCCTCAAAAGATAATTGTTCTGTTAGGGTTTTAAACTAAAAGGGGCCATAACTGCATGCTACCTGTATTGACTCAAATAGGAGATGTTTCATGGGTGAGGTTTGCTAGTTAAATATAGATCCGGTTATGCCATGGACTATATGTTGCATGTCATAACGCGAGGATAAAACTCGAGGACACTTGTTTGCCCTAACTTGCCAAGTTAGTAACCTAATTCTTCAAAGTTAACTTTTCACCTTTAACTTTCGCTTTTACAATTTCGCTAAGCTATTCCCACCGGCTTTTGAAACACAATTCAAAGAGTCCAAATAGAAAGCCTTACCTTCAGCACTTATGCAAACCATTTCTGTGGATGAAACCCATCCCGTGTTCGACCTTAGACCACTATACTAAGTAAAGAGTTTGACCACGGCAAAGAGGAGGAACTTAGGGGTATATAAATATTAAGTTGATTCAAATTTCACCCTTACCGTGGCACGACCAATGGCGCCGCTGTCTGGGATGGTGCCAAACTACAAATGGTAAGTTGAAGAGTACTTTGTGATCCACATCACAAGTGAAGCGTAACCTTTTACCTCTTTGCAACTCAGCCATAGAACTCGCGCTTTAGCAATTAGCAATAACTGCACTGTTTCAGTTTTTCATTCAGTTATTTTTAATTTCTGTTAGTTAATTTTAACCTTTTTGCAATTTAAAAAAAAAAAAAAAAAGTGTTGCAGGACAGTTTTAGTGTGGCCCTATTTCAAATGCAGGAATCCATTTTCAGTGGATTGAAAATTTTAAGGCAAGCAGTTCAGGTTCAGTGGGAAAATTGACTGAGAAAAATGGAACACCCCATATGGAGAGCACACGGCCAGAGGGTAACCCTAGAGCTACATGACAATGAGAGACTATACGAACCTTCCATACCAAAGGGCAACAACCTCGTAGAGGAACCCAAGTGAATATAGATCCATGAGGGATTGCTGCAGAGACCATTGGATGAGTGCACTTTGTCTATGGTGTTCCTCAACTTATCCACCTCCTCCACAATATGATTATCCTGAACCTCCATTTTATGCCTCAACCCCTCGGGCCACCTCAGTTACCTCACCCACTACAAATTAATCCATCCATTAGAACAAGCCATTCGACCTTACCCTGATAGTGGATGACTTTGTGGAAGAGAATAAGAAGATTAATTCATTCAATTGTCACTGTGGAAGACAATTTGAACAAGAAAATAGATGGCCGAAAGATGACTTTGAGCAAAATCGACATCCAAAGAATCCATCTTAAAGCTAACCAACTGGGCTTGTTCATCAAGAGGGAGGGAAAATTTTAGAGTGAAGAGAGTCAAGAGGAAGAGTGCTCGACTGAAACAATTTGGTTGAGCAGCTCAATCGCAGCCTCAAGGGAATTGAGTGGAATCATTAAAAGCTCCTCGAGGAACTCGCAGGATGCCCTGCTAATTTTTTTGCCTTTGACAAATGAAGAACAAAACATCGCCTTGAAGCACCGAGGAGAGAGCGGATATGAAATGTGGAAGAGCCCACTGAACCTAACCTTCAACCAATCCCCATGAAGTTGAATCCTAGTGCCACTGCCCAACCAAAAAACAACCCCACTGCACAAGACCACCCATGTACCCCACCGCGCTGTACATATTGCCCACACCGTTAAAACCCAAAGCCGCAACACCAGCCTCCTAAAGCTATCCAACCCACCGGCTACCATGTATTCAAGAGATTAGTGGCCTATGTACATAAGTCGCCACTACATCAAAGGCATGCAAATTTCGCCTATACGCATGGCATAGTGGTTATTCCTGTGCCGGTTCGGTTTGGAGCACCCGAACCCTGTGATTTCTAAGCTCCACTCGCCCAAAGCAGCCTCCTCGATATGTCGGCAAAGAATTACATATTCATTCAATACCACCACACAGAAGGAGGTGGTTAGGTTTCTTTTTGATTTTGTTTATTTATCACTTTATCAATCGCCTACTAATTTCGTTTAGGATTTGCGTATTGTTCATAGTAGGCAAAGGATAGTTTCAGGTTTAGCTTTGTATTCAAGTATTAGCCACTTTGGCTATATCAAAAGCTATTCAGTTTATATATATATACCTTTTGTACATATCATAAGCCAGGCTCACTAGGTTTAAATGTGTGTTTTTCTTTTCAATTGAACAATTGAATTGCTACAATTGGACAATTGAATTGCTTTTGTTGAAAAATTGAATCACTATTTGTCACTTCTATGCTAGGACAAATTCCATGCTTGAGACAATTTTTGGTCAGTTACAGTTCCTGCATGCTCAACTTGAAATTTCCCCCTGTATGCTAATTCACACACGCACCTGCATTGTTCCAATAGGGTCATGGAAATTGTGTGCCTTCTTCACATGGTAAAGCCGGCCTTAGGTATGTTGGCAACCTAGGATAGTTTTGAGTTACCTACAATTGAAGACCAATGTTGTCTTCCAAAAAGGAAAAGAAAAGAAAAAGCATAAAGAAAAAGAAAAAGAAAAGAAGAAAAAGAAAAATAAAGTCATGAAATCTTGCTTTGAAACCCGAGCACGGTCCGAGGGGTGTATGGCGAAGTTTTGAAACCTCGATGCCCTAAGCCTTAATTTGGCCGGAGTCATCGATTTGTTCAAGCGCATGGGTGGATAGGTGAAGTTTAATGACTTGTGGATGCTTAATTTTCGAAGTCATTCGGAGTCCGGGGTGAAGCCTTTAGAGTTAGTGGTCATTGATCCTTTTAGCTTGATGCCCTAAACCTTAATTGGTTGAGAGTCATCGGTGGACCTTCTGCATACCTGGACTGGTGAAGCTTCCTGATTTAAGCATCGCACCCTACGATGGTGATGAATAAAGAAAGAAAAGTGTAATTAGCCCTATCTAGGTTGTTCAACAACTTAAGGCCATGTCAAGTAGTTGGGGAGGGAATTTTGCAGCTTTATTGGCTTAACTGCTACAAAAAGAACCATTAGACTTAGGTGGAAATTCAAGCTGGAGAATTTATGATCCAATATTGACCTCGAATTGTTCTTGTATGGTTTTGATTCTTTCATATCGGTTTACAACTTTACTTCAATTTCTAAAGTTAAGGTAATGTTTATATGTAAGAGAAAACCCTTTTGAAACACAACCTTTTGAAAAAATCACTACATGCATCTCAATTCTTATTTTGCATTGCTATGGACTACAGCAACGTTGTTGGGGGTGTGACAAGTGCTCAAAAAGGCAATTTTGAAACTCTATTAGATAGGTTTTGAGTACTTTTGATCATTAATCATGTCATATATCCCAATTGAAGTGTCTTATGTTACCTAGTAACACTTATACTAAGTGTTTTGGTTGTTTTGTGACTTTTATACACATTCGACTTCCAACTCAATGCAAATGATCGATCATGAGGTTGGAAGTTTGTCTCAAATCCATCAACAAGCCCAAAAATCGATGTAAAAACAAAGGCAAGGTGAAGGAAATGAGATGCAGTTGAAGATAGGATGGGAAGCAGGAAGAACAGCAATGCAAGCGAATTTCGCAATCTTAGCGAATTTCGCAACCAACTCGCAAACTGTTCGCAATCTCAGCACAAATTGCGAAATTCGCTAGCCAACTTGCACTGTGCATTTGCGAAATTCGCTTCTCGACAATTTCGCTTAGCGATGAATTCGCTTAGCTAGCGAAATTTCAACATTGCCAAATTCCGCTAAAGCCTTGCCAGAATTTCGCTAAGACATTGCCAGTCTCCGCTAACCCTTGCCAAATTCGCTAATTAGCGAAAATTCTCACCTCTAGCTTAAATTTCCAGGTGCCTTGTCATCCTCTCGTAATTAATGCAACCGCCTTCCAAATCCTGTTTATTACCCAATTGTCCTATAATCCTAGCCTAGTTATTAGGTTTTGGTAGTTTCATACTTTGGGGAGGCTTATAAATACCCCTCATGTCTTGTAATAAAGGGGAGGATAGAAGGTGAATACAAGTTTTTGTTGATTTGTAAGTTATTTTCTTTTACTGCTTTTGTAAATAAAGTTTTTTTAGGTCTTGTTTTACTTTTCTTTTTCTCTCTCTTCTTCTCTCTCTTTCTTTCTCTCCTTTCCCATCGCTAAACACACTTCGAGGATGACAACTCAAGAGATGCTTCGCTGCCTCCTTTCTTTGAAGATATGTTAGCTTGGTGGTGGGGCATATGCATGTTGTCCTCTTGTATTAAAAGCTACGGGTAGTGTATTTATGGCCCTTATTCTCAAAACATAGTTGCATAACATGGGATGTTATTGATTTGGCCAATACTCTCCATGCTTTAGGACTGTTGTTCTTTAGATGGTCTTTACGAGCCTCTCAGATAATATTTACATGTTAGGGTTCTTCAAATTAGGTTATAACATTTCCCTCAAAAGCATATTTTGGCCAATACTTCCATGCTTTAGGATGCAAAGGCTCGGGTGAGAGATGCACTCGTTGTTCTTTAGATGGTCTTACGAGCCTCAAATGATAATTGAATGTTAGGGTTTTAAACTGGGTGCGGCCATAACTCGCATGCTACCTGTATTGACCTCAAATAGGAGATGTTTCATGGGTGAGGCTTCATAGTTGGGCTTGAGGATCCAAGTATGCCATGGACTATATAAGCAGCACCATGCAACACGAGGATAAAAACCCGAGGACACTGTTTCGCCTCTAACTTGCCAAGTTAGTAACCTAAATCTTTCACTAACTTTTTCACCTTTAACTTTCAGTTTTTACAATTCTCAGTTTTCTGCTATTCCCACGTTTTGAAACACACTCCAAAGAGTCCAAATAGAAAGCCTTACCTTCGTGCACTTATAAACCATTTCAGGATGAAACCCATCCCCCGTGTTCGACCCTATTCACTTATACGCAGCAGCTCGACTACTTCGCAAAGAGGAACTTAGGTATATAAATATTGTTGATCTGAATTTCACCATCGTGGCATTTAATCAAAAATGTTAATTTCCAATAAACCCACATCGGATCCCCCGCCCCTTTACCTAATGTGGAAAGAACTCTCTCGACAAGGTTCAAAAGCGCCATTTCAATCCTATTTAATATAGGTTTTGGGTGCTTTTTGCGCACTAATCATATCAATTAAGCCAATAAATGTGTGCAGGTCCACTTAGTTCCACTGATGCCATTTCGAGCTTGTTTTTGGTGATTTATGTGTCTTGCATACCTCAAATGCACCCATTATGTTCGAAGTGCTCGATGACAAGTTGTGGTGTCGAATGGAAGTTTTACAATGTCTCAACCATCAAAAATGAAGGAATATGAAGTGGATTTTGGAAGCAGAAGGATACAAAAGGGGATGCAAAGAGTGCGTGGGATGCGTTGAGCAACAGTAATCTCAGGATTTTTCGCCATGACTGCTTAAAATTTCACTGGGATTGCGACAATTTCGTTAACCATAGCGAAAATTCTCGCACCCTAGCTGAATTGGAAATTTCGCTAGCCAGCTTAAATTTATCGTGCCTAGCCAAATTAACCACTCCCGCTATCTCACATAAATTTCCCTAGGCTACGAATTTTACTAGCCAGCTTAACCATCAGATAGCGAAATTTCACCTCGCTATCTCATAGACCCTCGCTAGGCTAGCCAGGAAATTTTCGCTATGCTAGCGAAATTCTCCCGCATAGCGAAAAATGGCTGCCCTGGGTGATTTCCTCTCGTATATCATCCCCAAACGACTGCTTTTTGGTGTATTACCACCTTGTCCCTTTTGTGTCAATATTTTGTAAGTATTCTTGTATTTTCACACTTTGGGTGGACTATATAAACCCCCATAATTTTGTAACCCTAAGCAACTTTTAAGCAACTTTTCATTTATGTACAGTTTTCCCGCAGCTTTCATTTTAGGGTTTCATTTACTCTCTTCTCTCTCCTCTTTCTTTCATTTTCTTGGCTGCCAAACTCTCCCCTTGAGGATGACAACTCAAGGGATGCTTCGCAAGCTCATACCCTGGAGCAGTGAGGGTTGCTAGCTTGGTTTGGGGTCACGCAAGTGGTCCTCATGCTTTGAATGTTACAGGTACTGCATTTATGGTCCCCAACTTTCTAATCTAGGGTTTAAAGCCATTTAATGTCCTTCCCTTGGTCAATATTATCATGCTTTAGGGTTCAGTGCATGCTTAATGCTAGATGCACTGATATCCTTTAGATGTCATTTACGAGCCACTGTGAGGAGGTTGAATGCTAGGGTTTTAAACTGAATGGGACCGTGAATGCATAATACCTGTGTTTACTCAAATAGGAGTGGTTCTAGGGTTAGGTTTTATAGTTAAACAAAGATCCGGTTATGGCTTTGACTATATGTTATTTGCCATAATGCGAGGATATGACCCGATGACACTTCATTAGCCCCATGTTATCAAGCTAGTGACCTAAACCTTCAAAGTTTCCACTTCACACTTCACTTTCAGCCATTACAGTTAGCCAGTAAACAAACAACCCCTACTGTTTTGAAACAAATCCACAAATCCAAACAAAAAGCCTCACCATTTTCAAACACTGATGCGAGTCATTCGTAGGATGAAAACCCATCCCCGTGTTCGACCCTAGACCGCTATGTTGCAAGAAATTTCGACTACGCGCAGGAGGAACTTAGGAAACAAATTTTGTTGATTCCGCTCACCCTACCGTGGCACGAATCACTCTCTGAGAGATTTTGCAACCTCAAAGAACCACAAAAAATTCATGTATTTGCCTACCTGAAGAGGCTAACCAATTCCTCATGAAGTCGGAGATGATTCGCCTCTTCCCGTGTAATAACGGGTCGATTCCGAGAAACCCCTACTCATTCATGAGACTTTAGGATGTTTAAAAGGCCCTCCCATCGGACGCCCTCCATATAATTTGTGAAGGTGTTTATTCCCGATTCTTCTAAAGGAAAAGGCTAAAATATGGTTTCATTCGCTGCACCTAATTCACCTTTACCCGGGAGATATGCGAAATGAATTCCTTTATTAAATTCTTCCTCCGCCACATGTCACCAATGCTCTTATGAGTAATTCAAAACTTTCTTGAAAAATAGGTGAACCTTGCTGTGGTATGGGGAAAGATATATGATCTCCTCCATGCTATCCCTCATCATGGGGCTGGATGTTGGACAAATCATAGCGCACTCTCACTCAAGGACTATCCTTGAATAACAAACAATACATCCAATTGATGTGTGCAGGAGAGTTTTATGAGAAAAGTGCGAGGGAGGCAATTCAATTCTTTGATAACATAGCAGAAAATGCTCGAACTTGGGAGACTAATACCTCCTTAGATACTACTAAAGTGCATAGTACACCTACAGGGGGAAGAATCCATCACTTAAGAGAGAATGATTACCTGCAAGCAAAAATAGCTAACTTAACAAGGAAGTTGGAAGCTATAGAATTGAAAAAGGTGAATGAGGTAATAGTGTGCCTCAAGTACCCTCAGTGCCTATGGGATCCAGGGTGGAGGAGCCATGCATCATTTGTGATGACCCCACCCACTCAACTATTAACTGCCCTAATCTTCCTCAAGTAAAGGGAACAATCCAAATAGAGCAAGCTAATGCTCTTAACTACCAAAGGAAGCCTTTCAATTCTCCATACTTCGAAATGTATAATCCAGGGTGGGGTAAGCACCTGAACTTTAGTTGGAGAAATGAGGGAGGCCCACACAACTTGCCAAACAACCAAGGCTCCAACTATCCAAACCAAGGCTTTTCAAACCAAGCCCCTCCGTTCCAGAGTCAAGGTCCTCAAGGATTTCCTGTGAACCCTAACCAAGGTTTCCATCCCTCAAATCAAGGGAATCCAAACCCACAGCCTTATCATCCTCCACATAAGAAAAGTTTGGAGGATATTATGACACAATTCGTCCAGACCCAACAATCCACTAACACGGAATTTCAGACTGCTTTGAATGATGTGAGATCCCAAATCATTAAGCTAACTTCTTCTATGGGAAATTTTCAACAAGAAAAAGAGAAACTTCGTTCTCAAACCATTCAAAACCCCCAAGGTCAAAATAGTGTTGGAGTCTTAGGTCCAAGTGATGGCACTTTCCAACATTGCAAGGCTGTCACCACTCTCTGAAGTGGAAAATTAATTGACAAAACCATTCAGCCTAAGGAACCGATACAAGAATTTCAAAATGAATTAGTCGGGGATGATGAGGTGTCTGACAAGCCTCATGTTCCTAGGGTAGATGTTTATGATGGTGATCCAGAACAAGACAAGGCCTCCCATATCCCTCATGCTCCATACCCTCATAGATTGAGAGCCCCAAAGAAAGTGAACAATCATTCTGAAATTATGAGTTGTTCAAATAGGTTAAGTTGAACATTCCTTTATTAGATGCCATTAAGCAAATCCTGTCATATGCCAAGTTTCTGAAATATTTTTGCATTGTGAAAAGAAAATTAGAAGTCAACAAGGAGGCGTTTATGACTGAACAGTTCACCTCCTTGATCCGAAACAATTTTCCCCAAAATACAAAGGCCCAGGAAGTCCCACTATTTCCATAGTGGTAGGGAACTCAAAGTTAGAACATGCTTTAGTGGATTTGGGGGCAAGTGTCAACTTGTTGCCTTACTCGGTATATGTTGAGCTAGGGTTAGGAGAGTAGAACCAACCAATATCACCCTCCAACTAGCTGACCGTAGTGTGAAGATTTCTAGAGGAATAGTGAAAGATGTATTGGTGCAAGTGGAAAAGCTCTATTTTCCTATGGATTTTGTTGTGCTTGACACTCAACCTGTGGTGAACCAAGGGACTCAGTTCCCAGTGATCCTTGGTAGACCGTTCTTGGCTACTGCTAAAGCCATCATACACTGTAAGGGAGGACTAATGACACTATCATTTGGTAACATGACCGTTAACTTGAATATTTTTAATGTTATCAAGTAAATGAGGGATGAGGAGGACGTTTGTGAGGTAAACATGATTAACTCTGTGGTACAGAAATATGTAGATAATGTTTCATACGATGATCCTCTCATGTCTTGTCTAGTAAACCCAAGTTGGGTTGAGGAGGTGACCACATCTAAGTTGGAGTTTCTACACTCCATAATGAACACAGTGAGGTATTGAAGCAACAAGGGCACCTAAATTGACATTTTCAAGCCACCAATCGAGGACAAGGTGTTACCTTCGGAAGAGAGACCACCTAAACTTGAGTTGAAACCTTTACCATCACATCTCAAATATACATTTTCAGGGGTAGAATAAACTTTCCCGGTAATCATATCTTCCTTCTTAGAGTCAGATCAATAAAATAAGATTTTGGAGATATTGAGAACCCATAAAACCGCCATAGGATGGACAATTGCAGATATTAAGGGAATTAGCCCCTTAATATGCACACATAGGATTCACTTGGAAGAGGATGTTAAACCCTCTAGACAACCACAGTGACGACTAAACCCAATCATGAAAGAAGTGGTCAAGAAAGAGGTTTTAAAACTACTGGACGTAGGTGTTATTTACCCCATTACAAATAGCAAGTGGGTTAGTCCAACCCAGGTACTCTCTAAGAAGTTTGGAGTCACTGTGGTAGAAAATGAAAACAATGAGCTAATTCCCACTCGGGTCACCTCCGGTTGGAGGGTGTGCATAGACTATAGGAAACTCAATGTGGGTACTAGGAAAGATCATTTTCCTCTACCTTTTGTGGATCAAATGTTGGAGAGAGTTGTAGAGCATGAATTCTATTGTTTTCGGCGGGTACTCGGGGTATAATCAAATTGAGAAGCCGATTCGTGGCCAGCAAAAGAGGGGTGATCCTAATCAACAAAATTTATATCCTGTTCTCTCCCATCGCCGTAGTCAAGCTTACCGCAGATAAGGTCAGTGGCCTAACACAGATGTGTTCTTTCAGATAAATGATTTATAAAGTCAAAATTGGTGAATTTTGTTTGGATTTTAAGGTTTTTGGTAAAAACAGGGGAGTTGGTGATTTGCAGATTAAAAATAAATAAATAAAGAAAAATTGTAAAATAGAATTCCTTGGCAAAGCAGCCAGTCACTGGGGCTGTGGGCTCGGGGGCAACTGAGGTTCTCCAAGGTCTTTTCCTCACGTTGGGGAGGATGACATATAGTCATCTCCCAAACCGGTTCTTCATTTAACTGTAAAAACTGACCCTAAATAACTATCTTTGAAAATTGGTATTTCCTCCCATCGAGACAGTCCCTAAAGTGAATAACATCACTCGATTCACTTTCCAACTCGCTAATGTGATAACTAAAGAATTTCATCGTATCTAACAATAAGTATTAAATTTAACCCCAAAGCTTACTGCCAAGTACTTGCCGCTTACAAAGTGAACCAAAAGGGATCAAAAACCTAAAATTTGGGGGAAAAATAAAATATCCTTGAATCGCCTTCAATAACCCATAGATGATAATCTAACGGTGTCCAGAGCGGATCAACAATACATCCAAGGAACCCAAAGCTTATCAAATATTGATCATTCAAAGCAACTAAAGGGATTAAAGCCTACGCTCGACTCGAAACCATAAATGGTGGTGAAAATACCCGTAAAACATGGAAAAACCCTCAGCTTGCCTTCGATTCCCCGCCTGCGGGCCGTCCACCCAAGGAAGGGCCGGCTTACGCTCATCTCACTGTCATCCCAAAAAGTGAGGATGTTTGGCAGTCGAGAAAGTGAGAGAAAAGGGAAGAAAATAGGAAAAAATGAGAAGACGGGAAAACTGGAGAGAAAAATGGGTTGAAAGCTTTGCCCTAAAATTTTATTCGTTAAGTTCTTTTCTACAAAGCTTGGTTTTGAGATTTTGTAGTCAAAGCCCCTTTACAAAATTACAAAAATAACCTCACGAATATTCTTACAATCGGGGCAAAAAAAGAAGAAAACCAAAAGAGACCAAAAAGCAAAAACAAAACGGGCAGCAGGAAATCAACTGGGCAGGAGGAATAGTGGCGGGCAGGAGGAAATTTCCCAGGTGCTCCAATTTTCCTTGTAGTTCCACTTTTCTTGCATTTTCTGCTCTTCTTCCTTCCGGCATCCGATCCAATGCCTGACTTGACCTCAATTCTTCAGACTTGGATCGACTCAACAATTTTGGCACATTAGCTCTGCAAAACCGCAAAATTTGCCACAAAATGCGATCAAAAGAATAGCAGTGGACCTTAATGTGCAAATCGGGAGAATTAGAATGGATTAGTATACAAAAGCACTCAAAACCTATAATAAAGAGTCTAAAATAGCACTTTTGTGCACTAATCACACTTCGAACCTACATATTACTGCTAGTCCCTTAGCAATGAAGGAAAGAAAGAAAGAAAGAAAGAGCAATACAATGAAGATAACAAAATAATGTTCACAAAAAATTATATTTCAAAAGGTCATGGAATGAGTAATGCCTAACCCTAAGTAAGAACCATCAATGTCGTGTCCAATAACTATCATGAGAGAATGAATGCCATACAAAATTGAGTATCAAAAGAGCCTCCATCTCGGTGAATCAACTAGGTACTTTAACCAAAATCTAAGTGTTTGTTTGATCAACTCTCAACAATAAACTGCTAAACTGCACTCTCCCCCCAATCTAGCTACTACCACGACTTAGCATTCTAACCAACCTAAATAGATCAAGACCCACCTATTATTCCATAATTCTTTTTGCGTTGTAGGGTGCAATGCTGAGGAATCGACCTCATCAAAGTCCATGTAACGGGGATCTACCGATGACTCCCAACCAATTAAGGCTTAGGGCACCGAGTCATAAGGATCTTTCGACCACAAACTCTTCAGTTTCAATTCCTGACTTCGAATGATTTCGAGACTCGCACCTACAACTCGCTAAACTCCACCCATCCACCCATGTAGCTTAACATTAAGTCGGCAACCCTAACCAAAGGAAGGTTTAGGCACCGGGCTTAAAGGCTTTTCACTATATACCCTCGGACCGTGCTCGGGTTTCAAGGTAAAGCGTTGCAATTTTTATTCTTTTTCTTTTCTTTTTCTTTTCTTTTTCCCGTTTTTCTTCTTTTTCTTTTTCCACAGGGGTCCTTACCTATTAAAGGCGGTCAATGAAACTAGGGTAGGTTATGCAAAGTAAAGGAGGTTGCGCAGTTTTTTAGCCTATCATTGAAACCTAATGTGCTCGGTGTGTGGTTAGCTAAAGGTGGAAGAAAATGGTCAAAACAACAAGAATTCAATCCACTCACTGTGCATGAACCAATCTGATATCAATAGAATTGGCCAAAGTTTCAATTTTTCAAACCACAAGTTAGGCAAAACACACAAAAATTTTGGTTGCAAAACGGGTCCAAATTTTGAAAAAGTAAGTTGTATAGTATAACAGCTTTATAGAAAGGGAACCCAGCAAGCCACTAAACATAACAAAATGGGCTTGCTCAAAATAGTAACAAAATCATGAATACAAAATCCACTTCCTTCGCTAACTCTCCCCCCAACCCAAACATCTCGATGTCCGAAATGGGGCTCGGATTGGAAATTTAGAGAAGGAAGTGTTACCTCCTTGATGAGATGTGATCACTACTGGATAGGAGACTTCATGAAGCTTTCCATCTATATCTATTCAATTCCGTCAGGGCTTCAAACAAACAAGCTAGAGAAGAAAAGAGAAAAAAGGGACAAGTCGGGGAGGCTTTAAAATTACACATTCATAATAATTACAAAAATGTTCTTTATGGATATATTTGGATTCTGCACTCTCTAAGCTTTCAAACGGTAATGAAAAAGTTATGAGCGAAACAAAATTGGTGGAAACGCGGGCCCAGTTTAAAAATTCTCATGATTTATAGAAAAATTTTCGCTATCATAGCTTGGGAAAGCATTAAGTAAAATTCGTAATGTTTACTAAATTTTCGCTATGTCTAATAAATAAATTATTTTTTTTAAAACAAAAATGTACACCATTAAATAAAAATATAAATAATAAAATAATAAAATAAAAATAAAACAAATTTTATAATATATAAAAACAATTTTTTTTCAAAACAAAATAAAATAATTAATAAATATAAAAATAATAAAATAATAAAATAAAAATAAAAAACCCTTTTCTTTTAGACAAAATTTTTTTTAACGATTTTTTCAAAAATAAAATAATTAATAATAATAATAATTTTTTGAGAAAATTTTTTTTATATATAAAATTAAAAATAATAATATTTTTTTTGTAATTTATATATATATATATATATATATATATATATAAACAAAGGTTTTTTTTACCGTTAATTGCATTTTTGGGGGACGCCCAGACGCAGATTTCGCTTATCATAGCGAAATTTCGCTTATGATAGCGAAATGAAATTTCGCTTACTGACATGGCCGACCATTGCGAAATTTTATAATAATTCAGAAATTCTCACTCCTTTCTTGTCTTCATTCTGCTTCCTTATTGCAATTTCTTCATCCAAGCTTCATTCACTTAAGCATAAAATTAATACTAGAAAAATTAAGAAAAATTATAACGTGAAAAACAGCTAAGACGAAGATTAGCAAGATTAGGCAAAATCTAAGAAGGAAATTAAAATCAAAATAAAATAAGATAAAGTAAATAAAACAAGAAAAATTAAAACAAAAGTGGGGGTTGTGCTCCCACGAACCACTTCCTTAGGCCTTTGGAAATTTCTTTGGGCGGCGGAGCTCATAAATGCGAGGGGGTTCGGTGCTCCAATCCGAACCGACACCCGAGCAAACCAACGTGCCATCGCGATGTGGCTTGGTTGCCATTGTTTTTTTTGATGTAGTGGCAAAGTTACCTTTGAGGCCACTAATCGTGAAGTTTGCATGTGATGGTGATGGGTTGGACTTAGCTTTGGGAGGCTTGGAGGAGTCTTTGCTGCGAGGTGTTAGGTTTCTTTGCCGGCGTGGGGAAACATGTACAACGCGGTGGGCTATTTTGGGGTTGGGCGGTGGCCTTCAGGAATCAAATTCATGAGGGGATTGGTTGAAGTATAGGTTCTTGGGGCTCTTCCCCTGCTTCTTTTCCTCGACCTCCCCCTGCTTCCCTGTTAGCGGTCCTCGGGAGCTTCAGTTCTGTTGTCACTTATCACAATTCTAGGTGTGCTCTCTCTAGGTTCTCCTCCTCTTGATGAACAAGGCGATTAGGCTTTGAAATGGAATGCGCAAGTTGTCGATTTACCTCCGTGTTTGAAGTCCATCAATTCTCTTGTTTACATTGTTTTCCATAGTGTCAATTTTATGACTTAATTGAGCATTGATTGTCCTCTATGCTTCCCGCAGCGTTACCAGTAGCTTGGTAAGGTCAGAATGCTTTGCTCATTTGGAGAATTAATTGTGGTGGTTGTGGTGGTGAGGAGGTTGAGGTATCTTGTTGAGGCACCATGTAGGAGAGTGCACTCATCCATTGGTCTCTATAGTCCCTCATGGATCTAGGTGGGTTTGGATTTCTCTCCCAAGGTTGCTGATTTTTCCATGCTAGGTTTCTATAGTGCCTCATTGTCATGTATGCTCTAGGGTTTCTCTCCACAGGGTATTGACTGTACCGCTCTCCCTCTAGGTGCTCCATTTGATCACAATTCAAGCTCAGTTCAGGTTCTGTGGGAGATAGACTTTAGCCAACCTTCCTCTTGGATCTCTACTTCACTGGAACATGTTCCCCTGCAACAAGAACAGGGCAACCAAAGACAACACAAAAAAATACAAAATCCTGCGATTTTTTGAAACTAGATGATTAGATAAAGTGAATTCGGTGGTGGATGAGTGATGCAATCGAGTGCAGATAACCCATCCACTCGACGTGACGTTGATTCGTACCGTGAGATCTGAGTCGTGAAATTATATCTGGGTTTCTGCAAGATCAAACTCACTGATGCACAAGTGATGGATGACTCTTTGAGATCAGTTTCTACCGTTGAATAGTTTATGTAGTCAATCACGACGATTGTTTTAGTTTGGTTTGGTGAAATGGGACAGTTGGTCAAATAAGATAGTAAGAAAATTAACAAAATGAATTCTGAGTGTTGAATCCATTTGAGTGGGGTTCTGGGCCGAGGAGTTCTCGGTCTTTTCCTCGCATTGGGGAGGATGACATATAAGTCAGTACACAGCTGGATTCTTCATTTAAGCGTGGCCCGACCTAAATAACTATCTTTGAAAAATTAGTATTTTCCTCACATTGATAGTCTCGGGCCAGTGAATCGCATCACCTTGATTCACTTTCCAAGCGCTAATAAATGATAACTAATAGATATCCTTTATGCTCCCAACAATAAGTATACAATGAACCCTAAAGCTTACCAAGTAATGGCGGGTTTACGAGTGAACCAAAAGGGATCGAGCCACAAATTTTGGGAAAATAAAACATCATGAATCGCCTTCAATACTTCGTAGATGATAACTAACGGGTGTCCATGGATCTAGCGATAAGCATCGAGGAACCCGAAGCTTATCAAATATTGATCATTCAAACAACGGAAGGATTAAAGCTACGTTCATTTGAAACCATAAATGGTAGAAAATACCTCAGATTAAAACATGGAAAAACCCTCGATTGCGTTGATTCCCACGCGAGTGGCCGTCCACTCGAGGAAAAAATGGCTTTGGCGGCTCATCCTCTGGTTGTCATCCTCGGAGGATGTTTGGCAGTCGAGAAAGTGAGAGAAAAGGTAAGAAAATGGGAAAAAAGGAAGGCGGAAAGTTGGAAGCGAGTTTGAAAGCTTTGCCCTAAAATTTTATTCGTTAAGTTCTTTTCTACAAAGCTTGGTTTGGGATTTGTAGTCAGCCCCTTTAGAAAATTACAAAAATAACCTCAAAAATATTCACCTGTCAGGCGAAAAGAAGAAAACGAAAGAGACCAAAGCGAACAAAGCGGGCGACGGGAAATCAAGCAGGCGGGAGGAATAGTGGCGGCGGGAGGAAATTTCAGTGCTCGATTTTCCTTAGTTCCACTTTTCTTGCATTTTACTTGCTCTTCTTTTCATACATTATCGTCTGTAATCTTTGAGTTTGACTCGAATTCTTCGTGCTTGGATTGACTCAACAATTTTGGCACGAATAGCTCACAAAGCGCAAAATTTGCCACAATCGTCAGGTAAATAGCGAGACCTTAATGTGCAAATCGGGTTAATTAGAATGATTAGTATACAAAAAGCACTCAAAACCTATAATAAATAGGGTTCAAAATAGCACTTTTTGTGCACTAATCAGAAGCTTTAGAAGATCAAGAGAAAACCACGTTCATCTGTCCTTTTGGAACATTTCCCTTTAGCAAAATGCCCTTTGGTTTATGTGATGCACCAGGAACCTTCCAGCGGTGCATGATGGGGATTTTCAGTGATATGATAGAACTCATTTTGGAAATTTTCATGGATGACTTCTCAGTTTTTAGAGATTCATGTAATCTGGAGAATCGTAAGGTATTGGAGATGTCGAAGAACCTTGTGTTAAATTTAGAAAGTGTCACTTCATGGTGACCTGAGTTAATCTTAGGCACATAGTATCAAAAGGAATCGAGGTGGATAAGGCTAAAGTCAAAGTTGATCTCAAGCTACCTGCCCACTAAGTATGTTAGATATACGATCATTCAGGTCATCTTTGGATTTTATAGGAGATTCATAAAAGTTTTTCGGTGACATAGCGATCCCTTATGCAATTTGCTTGCGAGACGTCCCTTTGCATGGTCACAGGCTTGTGAGGACGCCTTTGATAAACTCAAAACTTTGTTAGTGTCTCCTCCTATCATGCGATCTCCCAATTGGGAACTCCCTTTTGAGATCATGTGTGACTCTAGTGATTATGCTATAGGGGCTATTTTGAATGAGGGAAGATAAAAGGTTTTGTGATCTCTTATGCAATGAATTATGGGTGCATGAGCCCGACTACGACTACGGAAAAAGAGTTTTTGGATGTAGTATTTAGCTAGAAAGTTAGTCATTATATTGTAGGATCTCCTGTAACCATTTTCACGGATCATCACGGTATTTGAAGTACTTGCTCTATATTAGGATGCTAGCCTCGTTTATTTAGGTGGATCTATTGTGCGAAATTTAACCTGATTATTAAGGATAAGAAGGGGAGTTGAGAATGTAGTAGGCGACCACTGTCTCGGTTAGTTCGGAATCCACTTCTCATGGCACGCCTATAGGCGACCAGTTTTCTTTGATGGCTGACTTTTGCTCTTGTTCATACCAATGGTATACGGACATTGTAAACTATGGTGACCAGAACAAATTCCACCCCGATGGACCCCTCGACAAAGGAGATTTTGAGTGAACAGTAAGAAATATTATTTTGATGACCCATATTTGTTAAATCACATCGGACCAATTGAGTGAGAGGTGATGAAGATCAAATTGGGGTGCTCGCCTTTTGCTACTCGAAGCTTGTGGAGGCGTTTCTCTGAGAAAATAAGGATAGAAATCCTGTGGTTTTTCTTGGCCCACCTTTTAAGATTTCTTTGAGATTTTGCAAAACTTGTGCTAGGTGACAATTAGGAGGGTTACAAGAAGGAACATGATGCCTCTTACTCTATTTTAATGCGTAAATTTTCGATTCTTTAAGGTTTAGACTTCATGGGGCCTTTTCCCCCTTCTTGTGGGTACCTTTACATTTTGTTAGCAGTTGACTATGTTTCGAAGTTGGTGGAGGCCATTCCAACACGAACCAATGACCACAAGGTTGTTTTGAAATTTTTAAAAGAACACATTTTTTCTCGTTTTGGAATGCCTCGCTATGATAGTGAAGTGATGGTGGGCTCCATTTTTGTTATCGATCTTGAGAATTTGTTATGAAAAAAGTATAGGGTCACCCGCAAGTTTCCACGACATACCACCTGAGCCAATGGTCGACGAATTAGCCAATAGGGAGATCAAACATATTTGGAAGCAGTTTGCTGAATCGCGGGGATTGAGTGGCTTTGACTGCAGATGCTCTTTGTGCTTCTTGTCTTGCTTTTAAGACTATTCTTGGAATGTCCACTTATAGTCTTGTTTGTAATAAGGCACATCATCTGCGGTAGAAATGGAACCACCCGGGGTATATTGGGCCATTAAAACTCTTAATTTTGATTTGACTCGAGCGGGTAGCGACTCTTGCTGCGGATGAATGAGCTTGACAGTTGGGGTCTTGAATCATATAGAGCTCGAGATTTAAAGAGAGGCTTAAAACATTTCCGCAGCAAGACCATTGTTAGGAAGACATTTGAACCTCACCAAAAGGTATTACTGTACAGCTCTTATTTGCACATGTTTCCCGGAAAACTTAGTTCTAGGTTGACTGGTCCATTCATTGTCAAGGTCGTTTACCCATATGGTGCAGTGGAGATTGAGAATCTGGAAAATGGAAAAACTTTTAAAGTCAATGGCCAACGCTTAAAGCCATTTCTCGAGAACTTCGACCGTTGAGAGAGTAGTGAGGAACTGATGGATCCGCTCTATCAGGATGTTCCTTCAGAGTAATTTCTATTCTACCTTTTTGTATATAGTTTTCTTTTTCTTTCTTACATTTCTTCCTGCTTTATTTTATTTAGTTTTCTTTTCTTTCCACAAAAAAAAAAATTAAAAAAAAACTTACAAAATAGAATAAGCCCCCTGATTATGTTTCCTTGCTTCTTCTTTTGGGGGTGTCCTGTGTGCATTGAGGACAATACTTACTTCTGTAGTGGGGGTGGGACACTAGTAGGAACCTATTATGCGCATGTTACATGTTAAGCGCATAAGCGAAAGTTTTGATTCACTGACTCTTTTGGATATGATGTAGCTTGTGTTAATATGCTGTTCGCATGGACTTTATATATGCACTCCGCGTAATCTCGATGCACTTACACAATAACAAGCAGGCACAAAATTTTTGTTCATATTTGGGACCTAACCACCCCAATTTTGTTCTAGTCTTGGTATCACTTTCTTTAATTCACTACACAAGCCATTGACTTTCTATGTAAAGCTCATGTTGTGCCTGCTATTGCTTCCGCCTGTGCATTGTTTTAGCATTCCATGTTAACTACATGCATCATATTCTCTGAGGAACACTTACGCATAGCTGGAAGATGATTTTAGGCCATCATTTCTGTGTTACTTTTCGAAATCATATTGAGTTACCTTTTGCACCCATTTTGAGCCTTGAATTGCCAATTTAGTTCAAACCCTAGGAATCATGATCACGAGAAGTACAGTGGACCCCAAGGTAAGCGTGAAGGTGTCAAGAGAGTGAAGTACCATTTTTAGTTAGTGAACCCATGAGAATCAGGTTGGGCGAAGTATGAAGCGGGGAAAGAAATAAGCATTGGGTGAATCAGGAGGATGGGCAGTTAGAAAAAGTTACATTTATTGGCGGCTGCTATTCCCGAATTTTAAAAAAAAAAAAAAGAAAAAGAAAAAGAAAGAGGCAGGTGGTGCAGTTCCACATACTGAATCTTAGGTACCACCCACGACTCAAAAGAATGAGTGCCGCACTGAGTGCCAGGTACCACATATGGAGGTAGGTAATCTGCAGTAAAGGACCCAGTGGGTTTTCTTCTAAATTTGACCTTTTCTATTCCTACTCCCCGTCCCATATAAGAGAAAACCTGGCTCCCGTTTCTCTCTCTGAGCAAACCCAGAGATCACACATCCTGCCGGGTATTTTTGTCTCTCGTCTGGATCATTTCTCGGTCGTCGCACCAGCGTGGTAAGCGCCCTCATTCTTGAGAGCAACTTTTACGTAGTATTTCAGCTGTGTCCACGTGGATTTGTTTAGGTGGCTTGGGTTGGTGATCCTACGGATTCTTGGTGGCTTAAGGGCATACGGTGATGGTATGGGGGGAGGAGAAAGATTACAACTAAAGCTGCGTAGGCTGACGGAGACTTATGGAGATGGGTTTTTGGGATATTATTTTGTGTATTTGGGCCATATTCACTATATTCACTATTCTTTCCATATATATGGCAAGATCGAAAAACATTGGAAAGGGAAAGGCTCCTGGCTCTTCTATGGAGCGAGCCATGAAAAAATGGAAGCGATACCTCGCGGGACAAGAAAGGTGGAAGCGAAAGATTCCTCATCTGAGAGCGAGGAGGCATCTGAGAGTGAAGATGAAGAGATTGAAGCCATGTTTACTGAGTCGTCAGAATCAGATCGGGAAAAATGGGGCCAATCAATCGGAAAACGGGGTGTGAAAGTTTATACGTTCTTGTTCACCCATCCTATCCAGGTTGTTATCTAGGAGCAAAATTTGCACTTTGTTTGTGAAGAGGTAAAAGGGTATTTACCGACCATAGTTAGGGAATTTTATTCCAATTTGAGAGAAAATCAGAATGTAGATACTCTGTTAGAGACTACTATTATGGGGAATTAGTTAAAAGGTCGTACATTTCTGATATCTCACTCGTTGCATTATGTGCTTCTGCATGGCGCCGGGTTGTTCTGCGATGCCATGTGCACCAATCAGGTTACCATGCAGGAGTTTAAAATGCGTAAGGAGTTCATTCGGGGAAACTAAAACACAGGTATTATGCTTTAATGAACAAAATCTTTCACAATTTGATGGGACCGAAGGGAAAAGAGAAGTTGCCAAGTAAGGAAGAAATCCAGTTTCTGTATGAGGTGATGACTGGAAAAATCATTGATTATGCCTTGGTAGTATGGTGTGTTATGAGGGACTTTCTGAGGTCCCCAACTGAAAACAAGCGTATCCCATTCTTGACTCTAGTTACAAATCTGGTGGAAACTGCGGGGATAAGGGGATTAGTTAGAGAAAAAAAAATTCTTCCTAAGCTGGGGCCCATCACGAACCAAACAGAAGCAAAAAGTCATTTGTTTTACCTGAGCCTGATCTTCACATTCTCCTTGATTTATTTACGGGGTTTCTTCGTCCTTGACTCATGGATCGATAGTACATCTCCTTTGAAAAGGATGGAGCATAGAATCGAGGTTGGTTAGTCACGTATTGGGAGCGAAACAAGCTGGACCCACGGGCTCTCCGGGCTCGAGAGTCCATACAAGGAGAACATGCAGTGGGAGATGATCGTCCTCCTGATTTGGAAGGGGATTCTGATGAGCTCGACGATTGTGTTGATGAGGATGCATTCTCTTCGACTAATGATGGGGAGGATGTTGATTAGTAGCATGGAGGTTAGAATAGGGTGGTGTTGACGTTGGGTGAGACCTCGGCCCATGTTTGACTGTTTTGATAAATATAAGCCTATTTGAGAGAGCCTTAACCCATGGGTTATTACAAACTGAGACCTTTTTGAAGTTACAGTTATGTTGGTTGTTCCTCTTTGACTTTTATGCATACTAGTTGCTTGGTGATATTAAATTGTTTGTCGTGATAATATAGTTCAATTCAGTTTGGTGATTTCACCATGACCCTTCTTTTCGATTCCATGGTCCCATATATGAATATGGTTTTGTAACAATTTGTTATTATGTTCATTACTTTGAGACTGTGGTTTCATTTGAGTCAGACAGTTGCATACTCTGTCAGGTTGAAGTACTATGCTCAATTTTTGCCCTTTGGGAAACTTGCAAAGCTTAACTACACCTAGCGCATTTTGTTGGAAATCATAATCAGCACGTGTTATAGTTAGATCTTCTTTAGGGACTAAGCAGGAATGTAGGATGAGTAAATGTGTTGAACCGTAAAAGGAGCGACGTTTATATCGAATTTTAATACCCCTCGGCTCATATTTTTCTCTCATTTTGTGTAAGAATAGAGTGCCTTTGATCTTCGTGTTTTTGTGCTTATGTAGGTTTTTGGGTTAAAATTGCACACTTTATAGGGGTTCGTATCCGAGCGAATGTAGATCATTGCGGTTGATAGCGTGCATTGTCGAGAAGTTCAGAAGTAATCTGATGAGGGAACATTTGTAGAGGTAGTGAATGCGTCTGCACAGTAATCGTCACCCAGTACTTGCACATACGATGTACTAATAGTGCGTACCAAACAATAGATGCTTTGGTACTTGGCGGAAATCACTAGTGCTTTTGAAATGCCAGGTACCACACTTATTGAATGCCAGAATTGATATATATTACACAGCGGGATTTTAGCGAATTCGATCTTGGTGCGGTACCTTGTCTTTCGTCGACCACTTGAGATCATGAAGGAGAAGGGTATTTAGCGGAAGGTGGAGAGGAGCGGGTTTTTTTTTTTTTTGGATTCAGGTTTTGGTTTTTAGATAGTTGGAGGCTTCTCTCATATTTTTGTTAGGGTTCATAGAGTAGAGTAAAATACTTAACTTTTCTTCAGAACTTGAGTTTTCCATTACGTGTAATCTTTCAACTGGTTCATATAACTTGGTATTTTCTTGCAGGTTGTTCTTTTGATATCCCGATCTCTTGCGATTGAGTATTATTTCTCCAAGTCATTTATGTGTAGTTTCTTATAAAATATGAATCGATTTCGAGTTTGATAATTCTAAACTCTATGATGGGGTTCCCAATGATGGAAACTCACCTCGGCAAGGTAATAACCCTCAATTCCTCTTTATTAGCTAGCAGGATTAATACGATGCTAAGAACTTCTCGAAAATCTTATAAAACCTTAGTTTGGAATCTTCTTGACGTGAGCAGAGATTCTTGGTACACGTTGTCAGCGATCCTGAAATGCAATCCTAAGAGTCTAAGCAAATCATTTGAACAAGTGTTAGTCATCGCTTAATCATCTTTCATTTTAAAGGAGCTTTTAATGTAAAATCTTTCGTGAAGACTGTTCGCCAATGGTTCTAGATGAGATTATAGATAAGAGTGGTAATACTTGATCGTGATGAAGTGGAAACCTAAGAACCCTATCATTTCACCTTTTTGCTTTAAAATAGTTAACCTTGTCGATTACTCAATCAATCGATCATAACCCCGAGATTTTTGCTTTTAAGCATTCTTTGGAAAAATAATCCTTAGGATCACCTAGGAAACCTGCTTGTGGAAATGACATGGACTTCCACGGTAATATAATGTAGTGACATTACTTCCCTCACAGCTTGGGAATAAATTCAACATACGAAATAGACGAAGCAATACGCATATGGCTTATGATGCTCAATCTCTCAATCCCATGTGGAGTAAGCGTACTGCTCACATCAAGGTTTCAAGCAGTACCTGATGAGTGTCCAAAAACACTCATTACATACCCGGGTTTAGTATGTTTTAGATCTCTTCTATAAATAATTTAGTTGCATTTTCGCTTCATATACTAATATGTAGTTTCATTTTGTATTGTAGGTTAAATGGTGGTAGTTGGAGGCATTTTTATAGGTCATAATATGGAAGAATACGAATCATCCCCGATCACAACGTCGGCGAGTGTTGTGAATCCATTACATTTGGCGTCGGAAGCAATCTATTTCAAGGTTTGTAAGGAAGAATGTCCTAATGACCGGGGAGGGCACTTTTGGAGGTTTTGGCTGAAGAGAGAAGGGGTTAGACATACGAGAAGATGATCATCAACTTGTGGAAGATCTTATGATCTGGAAGAGGAAGGCAATGAAAGATTAGCCATTTTGACTTTACAAAATTATTCCATCTACGGGTTTATATTTTCATATAAGTTTATGATGTTTGGACTCTCATTATGTTTCTAAGTTTCATAAAATCAAGGTTTTGGTTGTTCTTTGGATATGAAGCTTATATATAATTGCTAGAATTCCTCATTTTATTTTTTCATGAATTGAACCTCTATTGATTCATACTTGAGTTTTTTTACATGTTGATATTTGGCCAATATTAATGTGGTGAGTGGTTCTCTATGAAATCTGAGAAGGGAGTAGATAGTTAGACATAGGTGAATCAACCTAATTAGCTAAGTGGTGTAGAAATCATCAGTAATTAGGAGGCGTGTAGGATTCTTATAACTTAAAGCACCTTTATTGCTTGGGGTTGAGCTAAGAAGTAAGAAACCTAGTATTAGTTGGTAGGTTATTCGACCTCGAGGGCTTGTAATTACCTTAGTCAAAATTCGCCTTGGAGAACTTTCCAATGAAATAATAGAATAGGATTTTGGTTCAGATATAAGTGGATTACCTAATTTCTCCAAAACCCTAGAACCTCATTATCTTAAGAAACCCTTAACTTGCGTAATCAAATTGATAGTTTTACAATTTAGTATTCTAATTTAGATTTTTGCTCAAATCATCACAATTGTCAATTTGGATATTAGAGAGATAGGTGAATTTTGGTACTTAGCATCCTGTTCCTCCCCGTGGATCGATCTTTGTACGTTTAGTACACTATATTACTTGAAACGTGTATACTTGCATGAATAGGCATTAATTGCTTATCTTTTCACGTAGTCTTAATATAAAACACAAATAAGCTTATTAGTACCTGCAACTGCTCTTTCTTCGAATAACAACTCCTCCAGAAGACCTTCTGTTTGTGTGCTTAATCGATATTTTGCAAAGGCTTCTTCTTCACCTATTTAAGCACGAAGATGGGATTCTTCATATTGGCTTAATCCACATATTTCTAAAACCGTTTTATATGTTCACCATCACTGGTTGATTTCTTTCATTATACATAGGACGTAATATTTTCTTTTCTAACTGGGCTCATATAGATGAGATCTCCTACATATGAGATTTAAATAATATGAAATTTCCTTTCATACTTCATTCCTTGACATGCAGAGAATAAACTCATATCTTCTAAATCTTTTGCTTGATTAGTGGAATTTCCTTTTATACTTCCTTCCTTAACACATAGAGAATAAACCTAAATATTCTGAATCTCTTGCTTGATTGGAAAATAATCCAACTGTCACCGGTTCAATTTAGCTAAGGTAAGGTCCACCTTTCCGCTATGCTTTGTCAGTAAAATCATCTGAGCTTTGGATAGATGTAATGTGGATAATCTACAACATCAATTGTGTTAACATGTGAGACACTTTATAATTTTATTTTTTACATGGGTTCTGCCAATAATGATACGCCAACAATCTCCCCTTTTGGCATGCTTTGAAAAAAATAAATTTAGTGATTACCAAGAATATAATCATGTAGCAACTAACCATCCACAACCAGACGAAACATGTGCGGGAACCTTTTGCAGATAATCATATCAAAAACACAAAGAGAACTACAAAAAGTAGAGTACCAACCATCATCCATAGCTAGAGAATAGGATACCATATTGAAACAGAGAACAAGAGTGTGCTGGAATATGTCTGCCATACCAAATTATCTCCCCACTTTGCGAATAAGTCGAAGAAGGGAAATTACAAAAGCCCAATGCGAAAACCCAGTGACCAATATCCCACCACTACACGATGCGGTGAGTAAGTCACTACGATCGGAGGAGGCAGGGAAGGCCCGGGGACAACGAGTTAAGAGGCGAGGCGTGAAGAAGAATGTCTATCTCGGTTTGAGCATAGAAGATAAGTAAGAAAAGAAGCAGACGGAGTTCAGAGTGCATATGAGGGGCAAGACTGCTATCCATTGGTGGGGGGGAAGACAAGTTTGGTGCACGACATGAGAAGCTCGTATGTTGGGGCGGCCAGTGGAGTTATTAGTAGAGCGTGACATCACCTTTAGTCTGAAGGTGTGGATCTTGTGGAGACCCACGAATAGATCTGAGAGGGCATCGAGGATGTATTCCTTGGCCATATCGTAGAATGGAGTGGAAACCATAGTTGGAGTGAGAACGACAATGAAGAAGAATTAGGACAGAAAGCTCCACTTTAAAGGAAAATTGTCAAACACGTTATGAAGATAGCCAAAAGTAGCCAAGGAAGGTTGCTCTGCTAAAAATGCAGGTGAATCGTGAGTAAATACCATTTACCATCAGAGAGTAAGGAAGACATAATGTGCCACCATCCCCGCTGTTTTTCGAGATATCCTGCTATCTTCGAGCCTGTATGTAACGCCCTAAAAATACCCTAGAATTTTTATAATAAAAATTATTATATATTCAGGGTATAATTGAGCCAACTTGGGTATTTTTCTGGTAATTGTTAGATGAATATTGATAAAATGATTATTGAATTCGAAAATAAACCCAAGTGAAAAAAAAAGATAAAATATGGAAATTTTAAAATGGAGGACCTAAGGGTCAATTGTAAATAAGTTTATATGTCTAAGTGAAATTTGGAGAAATAAATGAACAAAGAGAAAATAATAGGAGACTTAAATGAAGAATAATAGAGAAATGGAGGGACCCAACATACAAAAGAAATAAAGAAAAATCGAGGAGAGGGGACATGTGGCATGTAGGAAAGAGGGAGGAAGTTTCCTCCTTTTTAAAATACGATTAAGGGTGATCCATAGAAGGAAAAAGGGAAAAAGAGAGAGAGAGAGAGGCTCTTCCTTCTCTCTAGATTTTAAGCAATCCCGAATATAGGATTCAGAAGCGAAGCAGAGGAAAGTCCTTCCTCGTGACAAGAGGCTGCGAAGAGGCCCAGGAATCGGGAGTTTCGACAAACTCCAAGACGGGTCTTACTCCTACTGGTTATTTTCTACCCAAGGGTTGTGTGAGTGGATTATCTGCCTTAGGGAATGTTTGTATTTTAAAACCATGGGAAGCTGCCACATTGTGGTAGTGCACATTAAACGGACTTTATAGCTTATTTTTGGGTAAGGAATAAAGGGAATTTGGTAGTGAGTCGTTCTGGTAAATTGTATCCAAATCAATCAACTTGAAGTTAGGATTTCAAATTTCTCAATTCGGACCTCTGTAGACCAAGTTATGGTCCTTTTACCGGTCATTTCGGCTCGGTAGTCGAGGTCGGTTCGGCCCGGGTCGAGGGTAAGTTCGACGATTCAAGTCTACTAGTGGGACCTTAGAGCTGATTTTGAGTAAATAAGGAATTTGGAAGTAAGTCCTTAGGTAAATTGTACGTGGTGAAATTGATGTTAGGCTTTTGAATTTCTCAATCAGGACCCTTGTAGATAAAGTTATGGTCTTTTTAATCTGAACAGTCTAATAGGCGAAGTCTCGGCTGTGGGGGTTAGGTTGTAGAATTCGAGTGTAGAGGTCGGTAGACCTCGTCTTATGAGAGTCAGCGGGAGGCCAGAAGACCTCATCCTAGAAGTCGAGTAGAGGTCGATGGAGCCTCGTCACCAGAGGTCGGTCGGCGTGGACCTCATCACTATGCTTGACCATTTCAAGTCGAGCTTGTCTTGGTTATTTCATGCCGACCTCAACCGAGTCCTCTTTCATGATCAGAACTCAGATTTTGGGTGTTCTTAGACTATATGGAAAGGACATTGATTAGTGTCCAAAAAGTGCTATTTTGAACCCTATTTTTAATAGGTTTTGAGCGCTTTTTGTGTACTAATTATTATAATTAACCCAATTGACATGTTGGTCCTGTGCACTTCTAATTGCATTAGAGGCTGTTTTATAGTTTTTACGAATTGGAAATTGGAAATTATCATGTCAAATCAATCATAACCAAAGTCGGGTTGATTTCCATCAATTTCATAATAATGGTCTTATATCCATTTCGACAAGTGGGAATGAAGGAATTACAAACAGAAAAGAAAATAGGAAAAAAAAATAGCAAAATTGCGGGATGCGGGATGCGTATCTGAGAACAGTGTGATGGAGCAGTGGCGAAGTAGGAAGAAACACGGATTTTCTACATGCGTGCGAAAATTTACATAAGGATAATGAAAATTTATGATCATAAGCGAAAATTTTGCGAATCTGCGAAATTTTGTATCTAAATTACCGCTAAGCTAGCGACATTTAATAACCTAGCAGTACTGTTCATAAGCGAATTTTGATTCAATATCTGATTTCGCTATTCTTGAGGAATTCCAAACATAAGCGAGAAATTTCTACCCTTGTGTTTTTTATGTTTTTGATTCAAACGACCACGTTTTGATTAATTACCATTACATCCCACTATTGTAATTTCTATATTTTAGGCCTTTTGTCATTTCACATTGGGATTGGGTGTATAAGAGCCTACGATTTTTGTAACCTAACTTTTTAATCTTTCGGCACCTTGACTTTCATTTTTAGGTTACGAGTTTTCTCTCTTCTCCTGTCTTTCTCTCATTTTCTGGCTACCCAGTACTCCTAAGATGATAACTGAAGATCATTTTGGCTAGACCCTCTTCTCCTTGAAGAGGAGGGTGCTGAGTGTGGTTTGGAGTAGGATTTTCATGCCCTCTCATTTATCTGTGCATTTATGAGCATTTAAAATGCTGCGTCTACTCCCAGGTTGAGCCTCTAGCTCGGCCCTAGCCCGATGTGTATTTGGAAGCTTGTGGATTCTGATTGATGTTTGTCTTTATCCAACATCATCCCATAGTTGTCTCTTATTAGTTGTCGTAAAGTTTGCCTTTTGAGGCCCGTATGCACCTTTGATTAGGGACTTGAATGCTCCTTTGAATGCCATATCTCATGAGAGCGTCTCGAGTTTTCACCTAAATATTCCGCTTACTATTTACGTATCCTTTAGGTTTGGATCTTTGTGATGTACCACTGGTGGCGAGTGGCAGCTGACTTTCAAGGTTCGGTGGATGCTTACTATTAGATCAACGATGCCCATTTAGTTGTCATTTATGAGCTCTGCGGAGTTAGATCCGTTGATGGTTTTAACTGTTGAAACATAAAGGGAGTAATAAATGCTATACATTGAAGAAATGATTTTAGGGTTTTTAGGTTTTAATGCAGAATGAAGAGTCGGTTCGGGGAAATGACTATATGTCATCCTCCGTGAGGAAAAGACAGAGGACATGTTGGATGCCTTAGAACCTAAACCAGGTGTGATACTTGAGGAGTTCTATTTTACATTTTATTTTATTTAAATTTCAGTTTGCCAACCACTCCAGCTCCACAATTTTGCAAACCCAAATCGAACCAAATTCACCATTTTTATTTCACTTAAATCATTTGTCACGAAAAACCCATCCCACAGTGTTCAGGCCTAGACGTCTTTGCGGTAGCTTGACTACGGCGATGGAGGGCAGGATATAAATTTTGTTGATTCGGATCACCTGTGACGCAGAATCCAAATGGCGTAGATTCTTAGGGAAGTGCCCTAAGTGCATTTGGCCAGCTGTGGAACACTTGTGATCCTCATCACAAGTTTTGGTGAATTTCTTTTATATTTCATTGTCATTTTTTTTATCTTATTTTCATTTCATAAAAAAAAAAAAAAAAGTTGCAGCAGGATTGTTTTGTGTTGTCTTGTGTTGCTTGTTAATTTTTTAACGAGGAATCCATGTTCTAGTGGGCTTGAAATAGAATCAAATGGAACACCTAAGGGGAGAACGGTATAGTGAGTACCTGTGGAGAGAAACCACTAGAGCTTACATGTCCGCGATTTATAGGAAACGATGGATAGGTTCGCCATATGGTAGTGCTTACAACCATAGTTGGGGGAATCACACAAATTCCTCATGGGAACCCAGAGACCTCCTGATATTCACCTCACGAACCTCAATTATGCCCCACTTCAGTAATAACCACGACCCCATCCCACATTAGGCAAGCCATCACGAACTTGAGCAAAGCAGTTGATAATTCATAGGAAGGCGTGGCTTGTCGAGTTGTCAGGGAAACTACGAGTAAAGGCTCCACGAGCAAGGGGTGAGTGGGTTCCAAAGTGAAATTGATAAAATTGGACATCTGCGGAATCCATCTCAAAGCTCACCAATCGGCTTGTTCATCAAGAGGAAGAAAATCGGAAGGATGGTGCTTAGTGACATAATGTGAAGGAGTGCGTGAACAACATCCACACGGGGGCTTATAGAGTTTTATTGAATTATCGCGAAGGATTAGGTGGATCCTCCAGGCTATGTGTGATGTTGTTTTCAAGGGAGAACCCGAAGAAATCGTTTGGTGGTGAGGGAGGGTAGTGGGATAGAGCGGGGAAGAACCCTGAACACCCTCTAGCAATTCCATGGCTGAATCCGATACCCCTTGCCCGAGCCACGAATGCCTTGCCCGGTGTACCTCCACGACCGTCATACCACACCAATAGCACAATTCCTGGCGGCCTGGTCGCTCAGCCCCGCTGAGGCCGTCATTGCTTGTATTGCAAAACATTAGAAGAATAGTGGCCTGCAATGCAGAATTTGCCGCTCACATCAAAGACCTGTGTTTTTACATTGCATGGCACGAGTTGGATTAGTCTTAGTTCGGTTGGAGCTGAACCCCGTGCATTTACGGCTCCATTGGATACGCTGACCTCAAGGCGCAGGAAGTGGTTTGGGGGGGAGGAGGCTGAGTCTCCACTTTGTTTAATTTTTGTCTTATTTTATTTTATCGTATTTTATTTTTTGATTTCTATAATTTTTCTCCTTAGATTTTCCACTAATTTTAAGTGAATCTTTGTTTTATTATTTCCACTTTTCGCAATTTTTCTTAATTTTTCTTATGTGAATTTTTGCAGTTTAGTGAAATTTTGAAGCTGATTGAAGAAATTCTGAAAGCAAGCGAAATGAAGATAGGAAATTTTTCGCAGCTATAGTGAAAATTTCGCAATCCTTTAAATCTGGTATTTATAGAAAGGTAGTGAAATTTTAGCTCGCTAAGCGAATTTCGCTAATAGCGAAATGGATGGGTTAACTAACGATGGGACGGAAAGCGAAAAAGCGACCCAGTGATGGCGCAACCCAAACGGAGTGAATAAGGTGTCGATGGAAGCTTAAAGTTTCCTATCGTGATAGTCGCATCATCCAGGAACAACACTTCCCTTCTACAATTTTCAATCAAGGCCCATTTCGGACAGAGATGTTTGGGTTGGGAGAGTTAGCAAAGGAAGTGGCTTTGTATTATGTTTGTTATTATTTTTGTGCGAAGCCCGTTTGTGATGTTCAGTGGCTTGTTGGGTTCCCTTTCTATAAAGTTGTTATACTAAACAACTTACTTTTTTTCAAAATTTGGACCTGCTTTTGCAACAAAAATTTTTGTGTGTTTTGCCTAGCTCATAGTTTGAAAAATGGAAAATTTATCCAGATTCTGTGATGTTAGATGGTTCCATGCCTAATTGGAGTGGATGATTAGATTTGAATTCTTGCTGCTAGCCTTTTCTTCCACCTTTGTAGCTAACCACACACTGAGCACATTAGGTTTTATTAGGTAGGTGGTGAAAAAACTGCGCAGCCTCCTTTGCTTTGCATAACCTACCTAGTTTCATTGGCCGCCTTTAATAGGTTACAGGACCCTTTAGAAAAAAAAAAAGAAAAGAAAGAAAAGATATGAAAGAAAAGAAAGAAAGAAAAGAATAAAAATTGCAGGCTTTGCCTTGGGGCCGAGCGCGGTCAGGGTATGGCGAAAGCCTTTAAAGCCGTGCCCTAAACTGTTCCAGTTTGGGAGTCACCGACTTAGTCATTCGTTACATGGGTGGATGGGTTGAGTTTAGCAAGTTGTAGGTCTTTGGAGTGTAAATCATTGGTCGGGAGTGAAACCTGCGGTTTGTGGTGAAAGATCCTTATGACTTGGTGCCTGGCCTTAATTGGTTGGGAGTCATCTCGATAGATCCAGTTACATGGACTTTGGTAGAGGTCGATTCCTCGACATTGCACCTACAGCCTTGAAAGAATTGTTGAATAAGAGGTGGGTCCTGACCTATTTAGGTTGGTTAGCATCTTTGGGTCGTGGTAGTAGCTAGGTTGGGGGAGAGTGCAGTTTAGCAATTTATTGTTGAGAACTGATCAAACGAACACTTAGATTTTGGTGGAAGTTTCTGGTTGATTCACTGAGATGGAGGCTCTTTTGATACTCAATTTTGTATGGCATTCATTCTCTCATGATAGTTATTAGACACGGCATTGATTATTCTTACTTAGGGTTAGGCATTACTCATTCACAACCTTTTTGAAATACCATTTTTGTGAACGTTATTTTGTAATAGTTTTATATGTTCTTTGTTATTTTCTTTTTGCATTGCTAAGGGACTAGCAATGTGTCGGTTGGGGTAGTTAGTGCCAAAGTTCTATTTTAAACCTTTATTTTAATAGGTTTTGGCGCTGTATACTAATTATTATAATTAACCCGATTGACATGTTCGGGTCCCTATTGCACTTCTAATTGCATTAGAGGCTGTTTTTGCTGTTTGCAGGAATTAGAAGCCGAAAAAATTGTCGTGTGTCCAATCATAACCAAAGTCGGGTTGATTTCCATGTTCATATGGTCTTATATCCGTTTCGACAAATGGGAATGAAGATTTCCATGAAGAAATAGGAAAAAATAGCGAATTTGCGAGTGCGGGATGCGGGATGACGAGGAACGGTGGCGATGGAGCGATGCGCGCGGGAGAGAAACACAGTTTTTCGCTATGCGTGCGAAAATTTTCGCAAGGATAAGCGGTGCGCCAATCATAGCGAAGGATTTAGCAATCTAGCCAATTTACCGGCTAAAATTTAAGCGAAATTTCGTAACGAAAATTGCATTTGTGCGAAATTTTGATTTACCGCTATCTCTTGATTTTCGCTATGCTAAACGAGGAATTCGAGCATAAGCGAGTGCTTTAATGTTTTTGATGTTTTTTGATTCCCAAGCGACTGCGTTTGATTAATTACCATTACGTCACTGTTAGCTAATTTTCATATTTTAGGCCTTTGTCATTTCACACATTGGGATTGGCTATATAAGCTCCCTACGATTTTGTAACCACAACTTCTTAATCTTCGATTACCTTGCTGACTTTCATTTTAAGTTCTGATTTTCTCTCTTCTCTATATAACTCTTTGTTTTCATTCACGAACGCCATACAGGATGACAGCTCGGAGGATGTTTGGCTGAACTCCCTCTTCCTCCTTGAAGAGAGGGTCAGCGGTGGTGGTTTGGAAATTAAGTTTTCATGTACCTCTCGTTTTATCTGTGCATTTATGAGCATTTAAGTCATAATCTCGCTCTAGGTTGGGGAGCCTCCTAGATCCGGCCTAGCGGTGTGTTTAGCGAGCTTTGTGGTTCTGGGTGGATGTTTAATCTTGATCCTTTGTCATCAACTAGTTGTCTCTTATTAGTTGCCGTAGGTTTCCTTTTTGAGGCCGTATACTGCTTTGTTAGGGACTTGAATGCTCAGCGAATGCCATATCTCATGAGGCTGTCCTCTCAAGTTTTTAAGCATGACATTTATTCCCTTTAACGTTCACGTATCTCACTTTACCCCAGGTTTGAATCAACACATGATGTACCTGAATGAGTGGCGAGTGCCCGGCAGAAGCTTTCAGGTTCGGTGGATGCTTACTATTAGATCCAGCGATGCCCGTTTGGTTGTCATTTATGAGCTCCTGAGGTTAGATCATTGATGGTTTAACTTTTTGTAACATAAAGGGAATAAATGCTATCATTAGAAGAAATGATTTTAGGAGTTTAGGTTTGTACCAAATGAAGAGCCGGTTCGGGAAATGACTATATGTCATCCTCCTGTGTGAGAAAAAGACTCGAGGACATGTTGAATGCCTTAGAACCCTAAACCAGTGGCCCAATGCTTCAAGGAGTTCTATTTTACATTTTATTTTATTTAAATTTCAGTTTTCCAACCATCAACTCCCCTGTTTTTACCAAGCCTTAAAATTCAAACCAAATTCACCATTTTTGATTTCACTTAAATCATTTATAAGAAGAAAACCCGTCAAAGTGTTCGGCCCGCAGGCGGCTATCTGCGGTAAACGACTACGGCGATCGGAGAGATAGATATAAATTTTGGTGATTAGGATCACCTGCGTAACCTGAATCAGACATTGAGTCAGAATCCGTGTATGCCTGAGGAGGATGGAAGGTGTCGAGGCCAAGTGTTAGACCGAGTTTCGCAGAAGTCGGGTCGACTCAGTGGATTCAGGATTATTCAGTAGGTGTGACCTCACGTGTGACCTCCGACTTGAGTCATGGCTCCTTCGAATTAGAACTGGATTTTGGGTGTTTCTTAGACTCTGTGAAAATCCAATGGTCAGGGAATCAGGTCATATTCATTGGGAGGATGAGATGTCGGATATGGGTGTCAAAGGCGAGTTTCTGAGGTCAGGTCATCTTAGTCGATTCGGTCGGCTCATTTGGAGATTGTGACTAAATGTAGCCCCAGCTTGGAAGAGTCATGCTTTCCCCGTACGAACTCCGTTTGGGTGTTCTTGACTCAGTGGAAGACAACTGGTCAAGAATCATTCATATTCCTGTGGAGGGATAATAGGTGTCGCCTGGCATATCCAAACTGAGCTCTTCGATTCGGTCATTTCAGTTAGGTGTGGCTTGCATGACCTCAACCGGAAGGTCTGCTCCTTCGTCAGAACTTTCAGTTTTTGGTGTTCTTGAACTCTATAAATCCCATTGATGTAATCATATATATATATATATATATATATATACTCTCAGCTTATTTGAGGTGAGCAATTAAACTCGAAAATTATTCACAACAAAACCAGCATACGCCACGAATAATATTTGTTCTTCATGGTTTGGAATAAGACTCTGAGGAGAAAAAATAAGTGAGTTAGATTTAAAGGATTGGAATCAAAGTGCAAAGAAGAAACTTTTTGAGTTTGTTCTCGACTCTATTATTATTTAGTATTTGGGTAGTTTGCAGTAAATATGAAATAAATTACATGAGATAGTATATGAATGAGTATGTGAATGAGTATATGAAATAAGTACACTGGAATGAGTATATAGACCAGTATATGAATGAGTATATAGAAATAATGAAATAAGTACTATGAATGAGTATAGATAGGTAGTAGATGATATAATAAATAGTGCACCGATTGAGTATATCTTTGAAAGGCGATCTGAGTGATGTCAGGTGAAATGTAATTATTTGGCAAGATGAATGCCGGACAAATCGTCAGATTGTAAGCGAATGGTTAATTCTGATCTTAGATTGGAATGATATCACGGAATGAGCGGAGTCTTACGGGATGCACCAATTGGCGTACATCGCGAAGGCACCGAAATTGTCGATGTCCAGCGGCGGGATGCGCAATTGGCATCCGTCGTGATGGCGATAATGGCGTGAAATGTCCCTCTTGGCCGGGATGCACCGGGTGGCATCTGTCATGGCGTATGGCATTTAAGTGATACCACGCATTATCGGGGTGCGCAGCGTCTGTCGTGATGGGAGACCGAATTGTTAAATGTGTAAGCACATTCTGGGAATGATAATAGGGCGTGATTCATGAAGCGGAATCAGGCGGAAATGTGAATTAATGAATAGTCAAAGTGAAATAACCAACATTGATGAGTGTAAATGCAATTTTATGCATACGCTTAAATCTCGTAAATTGAATTGTGAAATTAGATTATTTATTTGAAAATGCATGTTGTAATCTCAATAAATGATTGTAAAGAATGGCATCTGAAAATCGACTAAGCATAGTATATCTTTGTCTCATGAGTATATTTAATGCCCATCACATAACCGATTAAGCGGTCATGGAATGAAGCGCTGTATAGAGCCACTAAGCATAGAAAATGCTTGGCGTAGATTTATCATGCCAGGTTTGGGTAAACCAAATAAGGAAGACAAGATAGTGAAGCGAGTCATAAAAAGAAAGTTGCGGCGTATAAGTACATACCACATGCGCTACATATATCATCTCCTTTTTTTTTTTAAACGCCTGGATGTTTGTAGCAAAATAGTCAGAGCTCGAAGAAATGTTTTGTTTTTGTATATCATTTTGGAAGGGCATAGAATGCCTTCACTAAAATTGCATTTCATGAAATGTAAATGTTTGTGGGCCTACCATTTGAAAATGCTTTCGCGCAAATCAAAAACCTAAAGAGAAATAACATAAAGAAAATGTTTTGATAAGATAATTGAAAACGTCGGAATAAAGCTAGAGACTCCAGGTTCGGATCATGCCAGTCGGCAGAGTTAGAGTCGCGACACTTTTGAAAAAGAAAACGTAATAAAAATGTAAATAAAAAGATTAAGCAGACAATCCGGGGTTCGATTGGATTTCTGTCGGGTCGGATCGGGTTCGGGGAGTTTGATACAGTTATTGTGCGAATGTGCGTGAAATAATCAAACATTTTTCGGGTAATGGGAAGGAGATCCGTACTGAGCTCATAGGAGTTGATTGGTTCGGTGATATCTGATGGATAGGATTGCATTGCATCCAAATCTCTTGTTCGAATTAGAAATTGATTTTGTTTTCTTGCTTTATTTTATATTATGATATATATAGATAGATAGATAGATAGATAGAGAGAGGCAGAGAGAGATCGAAACAAAAAGATGTATTAGTTATTAATTATGGATAAAGGAAATAAGAGAAAGGATGAAGGTCCTCTTCCTGATTTACAAAAAAAAAAAAAAAAAGGAGTAAGAATGGCTAAACTCCGCTTATCTGAGAAGACCTATACAAAATGGTATAGTCCATAAGCAAAAGTGTGAAACACTTCCTAGTGCATAACTTTACTCAGACCTCTTATACATTTACCATTTTTGTTTCAGGCGTAATGCAGCGAGTAATCGATTCCTTGCTCGGGTAGGGGGCCAGTTTCAATTTCTTGCCATTTGTATTATATGACAGGCCAGGTGGCCGAAATGACTACCTATTGCATCGTTATGCCTCCAAAGCCTCGCTATTAGTTCAGTATTTTCTCCATTTGCAAGGTAGACCTAGGAGAGGGTTTGATAGTCATTGATACTTCCGAGTAGTTTAATATTCATACTACGTATTATCATGAAGGTGATTTGAAAATCTTATGCCTACCTGACTTAACCGCAGAAAAAAAGATGAATAAAGAAGAAGCAAGGATGATATCCATTCACACTCAGCTATCATTTTAGGAACATATGGCAAAGAGAATCCGGAAACCTTTGTTGATGTCATTCGCTCCTTGACAATTCATGGTCTAGATGCTTGAGTTTGGAGCTTTTAGGAGAAAATAGTGTTTTTGATGTTTTGCAAGCTTAAGCTTGTCTGAACATGTTAGTTCAAGAACACGAAGATAAAATAATTTATACACATAATAGATCCACAAGGTTTGAACATAGCTCTGACCAAGCTATTTCTACATCCATTAATGAGAGTGGGTGTTCCTTATGCCATAGAAGTATTATAGAGGACAAAAAACCAAATACAATTATTGGATTCTAAAACATTTCGAATTTCAACACTCCTTGTGTTTACACCAAGAAACCATGTGAACTCATTCCTAATTCTATAACACTCCTAATTAGTAAGACGATTTAACATTTTCTAATTAGTTTCTGACTACCAAAGTAAAGTGTATATTTACGTTTCTATAATACTCCCCTTGAGTTAAAGCATAGATGCCCGCATTACATAGATAACTAACTCGATCCCCACTTAAGGCATTTGTGAAGTATCGCTGACTATTCTCCCGTCTTTACATATCTGTTGAGATTAATCCGATTTGTATTTTCGAGAATGAAATGACAATCTATCTCGATATGCTTCCAGTCGCTCATAAATACAAAGATTAGGCGCGGCAATGTGGAAGTAGCTTAGTTGTCACACCAAAGCTTTCTTTGGAATGGAAGTGTAATACCTATTTCCATCGAATTTCATGAAATCACATGATTTCACCTGATTATGTCGTGATACGTATTACGATTCTGCACTCGAATGAGAAGCCACGATTTATTTTACTCTTCCATGAGACTGGAATTTATCAAACTAAAGACCATGATAACTGAAGTGGATAATATCCTTAGGTCTTATCGGTCGGCATCTGTGAAACACCTAATTCTATTATGCCCATGATTACTGTTGAGAATCATAGGATATTTAAAATATCATCTAATTTATTCTAGGATATTTTAGAATATCTTATCACATGGTTTATTCTCACATGATATTCTTGGGAATATCCTACCATTTTATTCCCATTCTTTTGTATATATATAAGTGTCTCTATACTATGTAATATTGACTCACTCATTCATTTCCAATAAGAAAAGCATCATTTTCTTATATTTCTTCACACATGGTATCAAAGCCGTAATTGGTTATGGAGTAAGCCTCTCCTCAGGATCTTCACCGATATGATCTTACGAGATGGGATCTCCTCGGTGGGATCTCATCAGCCGGATCTTCTCAGTTAGATCTCCTTCGACGGATCTTCTCAGTCGAATCTCTTCCGGTGGATCTTCTCAGTCGGATCTCTTCCGACGAATCTTCTCAATCGAATCTCCTCCGACAAATCTTCTCAATCAGATCTTCTCCGGTTGTCCTCAATCCGATCACATCAACTTCATCGTGGAACACCTCGGGTATCGCATTGTCGTCGATATCGCATTATGCGTCGACATCGGATAGGATTAAGTACACCTTTATAACCCACATTAGCTATATGCTCTAGCTTTTGGGGGAGTGTTGAGAATCATAGGATATTCTTAGAATATCCTATGGTTTATTCCCTAGGATATTCTTAGAATATCCTCTAGTTTATTCCATTCTTTTGTATATATATAGGTAATCCCATACTATGGAATATTGGACTCACTCATTCATTTTCACAAGAAAAACATCATTTTCTTATATTTCTTCACAACCGTGACTCGATTCCACAGATGCTGCATGATCAATCTCTTTCAGTTTATACTACGCCCTCGTCCTCCTCCAAGCAATTCTTCACAAGCATCTTCTATGCCACAATCATCTCCAGCTCCGTTTCGAGAATCGCTTGATGACTACCTATTGTCACTCTGAATGTACCATTTCTTACTTCAACCCACATCCTATTTATAATTTTCTTAACTTTCATCGTTTATCTTTACCTACGTTGCTTCTTTGTTTCCACTTTGTCTTTTGTCTCTACCCTTAAAAGCACTAGCAAGACTCTCTCTCATCCAGGCTAGAAACAGGCAATGGCTGAGGAAATGGATGCTCTTTACTCCAATGGCACATGGGAGCTTGTCGCTCTTCCTCTTGGCAAGTCTCTCGTTGGTTGTTGTTGAGTTTATACAGTGAAGGTGGGACCTGATGGCCTGGTTGATCGGCTTAAGGCCCGTTTGGTTGCCAAGGGGTACACTCAGCAATATGGCTCGGACTATTATGATACTTTTTCTCCCATGGCCAAGATTGCTCTCACTCGCTTGCTTCTTTCTTTCGGGCCGCTATAGCTTCATGTGGGAGGCTTTATGGCAACCGCCTGTTTTGTTACTCGTGGGGAATCAAGCCATATGCACATTACGTCATTCTTATAGCGGTTTGGAAATGCCTCAAGCTTGGTTTAGTTTGTTTGGTTAAATGCTGGTACCAGAGTTTGGCATGATTCGAAGCACAACAAATCATTCTGTTTTTTATCATCATACATCTACTAGACAGTTTATTTACTTGATTGTTTATGTGGATGAAATTGTCATTACAGGCAGTGACCAGGATGGTATTCAGAAACTCAAACAACACCTCTTCAACCATTTTCAGACAAAAGACTTAGTGTTCATGCCGCCACTTGCGGTAATTCAATCTAATTCCGGAGTGATTATTTCTCAGAGGAAGTATACCTTGGATATATTGGCAGTCACTGATATGTTGGACTATAAGCCCGTTGTATTAATCTCTATGGATTCGATCAAACTTGCACTTCAAGTCGTGAGAGCCTTACGAGATCCAGTGGAGATATCGATGACTCAGAAAAACTGAACTTCATCTCGACCGTCACTCTACCACATTTCTTTTCCCGTGAGCGAGTTAGTCGGCTTCCATGTTCCACCTTTACGACAGACATCGATGTTGCATTGTGATTCTCCGCTATTTCACAGTACACCGTGTCAAGGGTGTCAGTAAGGAGAACAGAGGTCATACCCAAGATTATTAGCTATATTTATGCACTTGGCAGCTTACCCACGAGCAGACGTTCTACATCGTGGCATGGTGTGTTCGTTGAGAAAAATTTATCATCCTATGATTCTCAACAATTACTATATAAAATACCATGTCCTCGGGGTCTTCTTTCAAGTTAACATAGAATATATTCTACATTTGTCCAAAGATCAATTGCTGGATGTGACATGTATTACTTATAACACCGACCGAAAGTGTGCAATATCGATGTATTAATTGTATGCAGTTCAACTTACCAATCAGTCTTCTATAACTTTAGGTCCCCAAACAATTCGCTTCTCTAGTAAAAATGTAAGCTTATGGCTATGTGGGAGTTACATGGTTTTCGCTTCAATTTTCTTTGTTTCTGCATAATAGATCCATCACATATCTTTCAAAATAAGTACATTCCACGTCAGCCTTAACTTCAATACCCAAGAAATACTTTAGCATCCTTAAGTCCTTTGTGTGGAATTGACCATGAAGAAAGGACTTAAGTGGTGATACCTGTCATATCACTCCCAATAATGACAAATATCATCTACACAATTCTACTAACAAGATGATATCCGCCATAGAATTTATAAAGATAGAGTGATCAACTTGCTCTTTTGCATGCCAAACTTCTCAATTAGTTGACTAAATTTCCTAAACCATGTACGTGGACTCTGTTTCAGCCATATAAGGATTTATGGAGGCGACAAACTCTACCAATCTCCCCCTGAGCAACAAACACTAGAGGTTGCTCCATATAAACATCCTCCGAAAGATCCCCATGAAGAAAAGCATCTTAATATCAAGGTGGTGGAGGTCCTAGCCATGAGTGGCTACTAGAGATATAAATAGCCGAATGGAAGTCATCTTGGGAACCAGGGAGAAGGTATCAAAATAGTCCACCCCATAGGACCGGGCGTAACCTTTAGCAACAAGACGTGCTTTCTACCTAACAAGTGAGCCATCGGGATTAACCTTCACTGCAAAAACCCAACGTCATCCAACGGCTTTCTTCCCAATAGGTAGGTACAAAGTCCTAGGTACCATTGTCATTCAAAGCGTCCATCTTCTCTATCATAGCACTACGCCAATCACGGTGAGATAGAGCTTCAAGAAACTAGATCTAATGTCGAAGTAGCTGATGTTGGACTCGAGACTGGTGGTTTTGGTGTTAAGAGTATACCTGAGTAATGGGAAGTTTAAAAAGAATGGGAGCTAGAGTAGGAACTGGTTAGGAAACATAATAAACCAATAATCATTATCTTCCCCTTGACTCATAACAGTTGATAAAAGGGAAAATGGGGTAGTCTCAAAGAATGCAACATCAGTAGACTCAAAGTAACGTCGAAGAGTGAGACAATAACACATATTCCTTAACACGAGAATGTCCCTGAAAGATACACTTTAAGGCCTTGATCAAGTTTAAAGACTCAGACTAACGCCCGAATAAAGCATGGGCATCCAAATACCTTAGGCTCAATAGGGAACAACGAATTATTTGAAAACAACCGGTGGTAAGGAGTAGTCCAATTAAGAACCGATGATGGCATCCTGTTAATCAAAAAACAAGGTGTAGAGACTACGCATTCAAAAAATGTTTAGGACATTTATCTAGAACAATGTGGCCTGACATCTTCAGAAGATGTCTATTCTTTCTCTCAAGCACCATTCCGAGGGAGGTCAATGCAAAAGGTATGATGGAGAATCTCATGTTGTAGCATGAAAGATCAGTGCTAGTTTCGATAAATACCCCTTAGCATTATCACTTCAATGTCTAAAGAGACATGAAATTGTGTTTTCATTCGCACAAAAAGGCACTAAAATGAAAAAAAGCCTCAGAACGACTTTTTATTAAATAAAACCAAGTGACACGAGAGAAATCATCCACAAAGGTAACAAAATATTTAAACCCAGTGGGAGACATAACTGGATAAGGACCCCAAACATCATAATGAACTAACTTAAAATGAAGCGTAGTTCGCTTATTAACTCTAGGACTCAAATGCACACAATGAAGCTTAGCATATTGATACAACACATAGTTCAATGAGGATAGGCTAGAAAACTGAGGATATAACTTCTTCAGCAGAGAGAGAAGGATGACCTAAGCGACAATGTAATTTGAATGGGTTAACAACTCCAGAGCAAGCAATAGCTGTTGACACCTCTAGTTCAAGGATGTAGATACCTCCCGCACTTCGTGTCTAAACTAAATAATCCGCTTCACGAAAGATCCCTTCAATCGTATTAACAACTAGATAGAATGACATACAATTAAGTGTATGAGGAGTTTACCACGTAAATTAAATTACAAGAGAATTGTGGTAAATTCATAATAAACTGGAATTACCTGTCATGTGGTTTGTGGCTCCAGAGTTAATGACCTATCTGGAGGAAAAGGAAATAAGACATGAGTTAGGTTTACCTGACCCGGAAAGCATAGTGCTAGGAGTAGACGCAGCCTTCAATGATTCATAAGCGTACGAAAACCTTTGATTTATATTCTACAACTTTCTACAATTCCGGTGTACTTGCCCTGGATTACGACAATAATGACACACAACTCCACATGAAGGCCTTTATTACCATAGGAGCAAATCTAAATCAAACAAGCCTCTAAATATTCGAAAAATACCAGAAAAATAGGATTTTACAAGAAAAATGACCACTTTTCCATAAAAAAACACTTCACAAGTGTAGAACGAACGTTGCCCTATAATCCACAAAACACCTATGGACCTCGAAGAAGTGAAGGAAAACAAGCAAGAAAACCTAGAAAGGAGGTCACGAACATAAATGTGTTTGAAATTAATCGCTGCAGGATCGATGTCTAAGAAAGGCAGTTGAGGGAGCTTGTTGGCAGCAGCTTACCCTAGTGGGGAGCACATCACGAGTGGAGCCCCACGCGCCCCCAACACCGGGGTGCGTGTGGCCTGCGCGGTTATTTAGCCACCGGACTCGGTGGCGATGGTCAGCGGCGGCCGATAATCCTTCCTAGAGGGGTGGTGTCACTCCACGCTCCTTCTAACTTTGTGTTTAAAAAAAAGGCACCCCACGACCCACCCTATTCTGTAATCCGAAAGCCTCTTGGATTTCTTCTCATTTTTGGCTCAAATTTGAACCCTAATTCAGATACCATGTTAAATGACCAATTCTCCTAAAAGCTCAAGCTTGTAGGACTTGAGTTTAATATAAATATCATGTCTTTAACACACCTTCCTTATGCAACCCATATCCAGACGTGAAGATTCAAACAAAACCAAATAGTCTTCCAAGTGGATTTTCAAATCAACAAATGAAGAATAAATTGCGTAGTAGATGGCTCCAACTCCTAGGCCTTCTTCCAAACTGTGCTTTGATACCATGAAAAACAAGAAGGAAGAATTGGAGGAATGAATTCGCATTTTTCTGATCTAAACATGTAGAAATACTAGAGTTAGATATATAACATTGGTAGGGACAATCTAACATTCCTAATTACTTTCACAACCTACAAGTAAAGTATATATTTACATTCTATAACATCCTCCTTGGATGGTGGAGGTCTTTTGTGGTGTCCTTTCTTCTTCTTGTACATTCTTAACTCTTATGACGGAGGTAAATCATCCATGTAAAAGTGCCCCAGTAGATAAACATACAAGCGCTTCTCAAAGACTATCTTGAAAGTTTGTGTAGCTTTATAGCCTATTGCCTAAAGATCCTGTTTCAATTCTATACCTACAACTACTTATCAAAAAAATTATATGCCTGCTACTTATCAAAAATATTCTATGCCTGCAACTTCTTCATAACTACTCCCATTCCAAGAAGTCTTAAAATAACCAAAGGCCTTGTTCCTTCTTCCCCTACTTAAAAGAGTTTAAGCTATACTTATCTTGGTGATCCATTTGAGAAAGTTCAGAGCATCCCAACTGCCGTGGGTAAGGTCTCGTCTGGTGGCTTTTCAATCTCTGGTATGATACTGTTGACTGCTGATGCTAATTGATGCCCCATAATATTTTCATATAGCCACAAATAGTAGCATTAGCATCTACTTTCTAAGGTTTATATCTCCTGCTTGGTGGTTGCTGAATCTGTCTGTATGATCCTGTTGATTGCTCATGCTTGTGGATGCTACATAATTTTCCATATAGCCATGATTAGTTGCATCAAAGAATCTCCTTTCAACCATTCATATTCTACTTTGTTTCCAGTTTATTCTAGTTATTTAAAGCAATTATGTGAGGATGAGTGCATCTTGGTAAGACATTTCTAAAACATCAAGTCTGATGCTTCTCGGGCTTAAAATCATATATTTCACTTGAGAATATTCACCACCTACTCTTAGTTTTTCACCATTTATTAATTTCTGCATCTAATTGCTCCTTTCTCAATTTCAGTGTGCAGCTGGAAAAACCTCCCATTCATTCTCATCATTAATCTTGAGGTATGTATAAGAATATCTAATATTCAGTAAGTGTTACCATGTATGATTGAGAGATATGTGGTACCTTTTCACCTTTAAATAGTAAATGATAAGTGGTACTATTGCTACTTAAGTTTTGTTCTTTTTTTTCCCAAAATCATAGTTGTTCCTTTATATAATTCACGTTTGAGTTTCATTGTGGTGTGTGATGAACATGTTTGAAGGATTGGAACATTTTACATGGTGGTTTGTTATCCAAATTTTACCTGCAGATTTATTATCCTTATTTTTTTGTTTCAAATCAGAAACAAAATAATGCATTGCACTGAACCTAGTAAGTTCAAAGAATATGATAAAGGATGAGGAATCCTTCCTAGATTTAACCAAAAACTAACAAGAAAAAGTATGTTCAAAAGCAGAACAAATTGCAGATGGAAACTAAAATAATGTATAACTAAGGGCATTAAGCATCTCAGTGGGGTGAAAATTTCCAACAAAAACATTTAGTGTATAGTCCTCACTTGTTTAAAAGATGCTTGTTTTTGTCAGCAACATGTTGAATCCAAGAAAAAGACGTGTGCTTGGGGTTGGGGTTGCCTCATCATCACATCTTCATGGCCTCTCTTTCGAACCCCCATAAATGAGACTACTAAAGCTCCCAGTCTGAAAATCACAAAGATTTGGCTTGCAATAACCCTCTAAACATGCTTCAACTGTTCAGCTATACTTTCTGCTGTTGATGTAGAAAATGCTCTTATGTTTAGTATCACAATGATCTCTAAACACTATTCCCAAGTCATCCTGGATTACCAATGGAACATTCATCAAAGTTAAATTTTATAGAGCCTGCAATAGGTGCGAACCAATTAGTTCCTTCTTTTTTTTTATAGGCGTTAATTTTTAAATCAGTTAGTTCCAATATTTTCATCTAGCTTCTTTAATCTACAAGTGTGATTACAATTTAGCATTAATAAACTCAAAAGTGAATCCACAAAATGCATCTAGACAGAGGCAAAAATTATAGAAATGAACCAGTTGCTGAATTAAGTATTAGAATGAACCATGTTCAAAGAGTCTTCAGAGATATCCATCAGTCCGCAAGGAACACAGTGATATTAGCTCCACATCATATAATATGACCTCCAAAACCTCTTTGTCACACTTGGCGGGGCCCAATCAACCCAGAAAGATAGAACGCTTATGCTGAGTATTGAACTAGTGGGATAGGTGTCACAATGACCAAAACAAAGGGCTTTAAAAGGCCTCTTCTTCTGAGCATGTAATTGATATTAACACTTTCATTATCAAAAAGCAATATTACTGATCAAAAAAAATTATCGAAAAGCAATATGAATACCTCAATCTTAGAGCGGCTTTTGGATTCCAAATGAAATTGGGTGGCAGGAAAAGCATCTGATTAACAGAAAGGAACAGGGTGAAAAAAATGCCAAAGATGGTTGCAGACCAGACTCTCTCACATCTGGAAAATGATGAAAGATACAAAGCGGTGAGTAGATGAGATATGCTAGCTGTTAAAAAGAAAAACCAATTATAGAATGTTATACAGGCTAAAAATAGGAAGTTCCTTTTCTTGTATAGTTGGTCTATGATTTCTGTTGGAAAGTTGGATTAATCTGCCTGGTTGGCTTATCTAAGTCTGTCTGATTCTTTAGATTAATCTTGATGTTATCTTGTGTTTGAAATATAATTTGTATAGTCCCCTGTAATTGGAATAAATTCTGTCTCTGTAGCTGAACATTTTAATTTTTTCCTTATTCTATCTTATACAGCCTATAATTTAAATTTCATTCTTATAGAAAATAATAGAGCATATTTATTCCGAAATTTATACCACAGTTACCATTACACTTTACAGAAAAACCTAGCTCTGTTAGTAGTCAAGATCTGACGCTTTTGCTTTCTTCACAAAATTGAGATCACGGTTGTCTTTTGTGAGTTTCATTTTAGAAACCTAGTCAGAAGAAATGAGGGGAGTACCACTTGTAAATTTAATAATGTGTATTCTGTAGTATTTCCCAAGTTTTTGGGTGGTAGGTAATCCTTGCTTTCTTGTATACAACTTGTATACCTCAAGCTCGCCCCGTTTTGTTAATATATTTCGTCATCTTGCCTATCGGAAAAAAAATTTAATTGTAATGACCTTTGGCACTTTCACTTTATTCACTTTGCTTTATGGTAGCTGAGGTAGAAAGATTTTTAGTTGTGCTGTGACTTCAAACAATCTTTCAAACAATAAGCAAAGATTGATTCAACCTTCCCCCCAATAACTTCTCTTCCCAAAACAAATTCTACTTCCATCACCCACCATAAAATGGCTTAAGTAGAAAACTAGTGTTTTAGCGCGTTTGAAGCGCATCTTGAAGCATGCCTGCTGCGTATCTTAAAAGCTTCAAGGTGTTAAAAAAAAAGGTGGAGGATTACGGCTGGCTACGCCTTCTTACCTAAAGCGTTGCAGAAGGTGCAAAGGCGTACGCCTTCTTCACCTCACGGAAAGAAGCATACACCTAAAAAAACCCTTATAAACCCTAAAACGGATTTTTAAAAAAAAGTAAAATAAAACCCTACCTTCACTGTTTCTTCAAATCAAGCTGCGATTTGAAGTTCAGACAAGATGTCATCGACCTTGCTTTCCGGAGATCCTCCCTTTTTCGTCGTGTTATAGTATGGCTTTACATATGGGGTGGATGATTCTAATACCTTCTCCCCGATTGCCAAGATGTCTTTTGTTCGGCTATTTATATATTTGGCAGCCACTAATGGCTAGAACCTCCACCAACTTGATATTAAGAATGTTTTTCTTCATGGGGATCTTTCTGAGGAAAGACATGGGAGTACCATCCCGGCTCATGTTCTGGCGAGATTAGTAGAGTTTGTTGTCTCCGTAAATCATTATATGGCTTGAAATAGAACCCACATGCATGGTTTGGCAAATTCAGTCAAGTAATTGAGAAGTTTGACATGCAAAAGAGCAAATCTTATCACTCTATCTTTTACAGAAATTCTGAAGCAAGTACCATCTTATTAGTTGTGTATGTAGATGATATTGTCTTTACTGGGAGTGATATGACAGGAATATCATCACTTAAGTCCTTTCTTCATGGCCAATTCCACAAAGGAGTTAGGATGCTAAAGTATTTCTTGGCATTAGTTATATATGAGTAAACATGTAATCTTCTTATCGCAGCGAAATACGTGTTTGGATCTATTGTCTAAATAGAAAAATTGCAAGCCATGTAGTTCCCTTATATGACAAACCCTACATCTTACTGTATACGAATTTGTTTAGGACCCCGAGAGATATAGAAGATTAAGGAAGTTGAACTACCTTACAAAGAATATCGCCTGATATTGCACACTCGTCGGGTCAAGAGTTAGTACTCTCTGGAACATCGGGCCGCATATTTCGCGATATTCGTAAATACATCACCGACACTCCATATACCCCTAAGATAATCGCTCGACGGAAATTTCGAATTTTTGGCGCTTATCGCTTATACTCGCCTATATATTCAAGATTTTACCGATTTTCGATATTTCCCGATATATCTACATCGTTCATGGAGCTTATTAATCGCTCATGAACAAGAGCATATCGGGTTACTGTTCATAATTCCACAAAATATGTTGTCTGGAGGTTCAACCCGCTCAAAACCGGGGGTTTCAAACTCTCCCATCCACTAAGCGCAAGTATTCCTTTATTATACGATAGCGCAAAATGTTAATATATTGTATTTCTAATTTATGAATATTTTTTTAATAAATTTATGAATATTTTTAATAACTAAATATAAATATACAAATATATAAAAATATTGTATTATATTATAATGCTGTTATTATTAATTACTAAATTTAAAAAAAAATGAATAAATATTTTTTTATAAATTATATAAAATAATTTATTTCTTAATTAAATATATTTTAATAAAAATAATTTAATTTTTTATAAACAAATATAAATATAGTAAAAGAATGTAAAAAAAATAAAATCTAATTGATATTATCATTCTCTATACTTTCAAAATAATTTTGATAAGTAAATTTAAATATATTCTTAATTTTAAATACTTTTTAATTACTGATATTTATATAAAATATCCACCGATATATCTTCCGATATATCCGATATATCCGTAAACCCAGTAACCGATATATCCGCCAAAACCGATATTTACAACTCATTGCCAAGCGCTGTAAAAGTCAATACATGTCTCTCCATCATTGATCATTAGGCACCAGAGAATGCATCTCGTTACTAAAAATGAGTTCCAGTGTGTGAGTATTTTATATGGTAATCATAGCATACTGTAATCGGAAATTGGGCTTCACCTGGATGCCAATTGGGTATGATCTAAGGATGACAAGAGGTCCACTACTTGCCACTATGTCTTCGCTGGAGCAGACCCACTTCATGTAAGAAAGAAGAAACAAAGGTGGTTTTTCTTTAAGTGTACAATTTGAATATAAGGTACTACGCCCGCACACATCACGCGCTTCATCAACTCTTGTGAATGTTTGTATTAAACGCTGTCCCAACAAAGCTCTAGTGTGACTACTGCTAGGGCTTATCTTTTCTGGACATCTAATCTTATATTCCATGAACGAATCCAAGCATTACTGAGATAGATTGTTATTTCATTCGTGAGAAAATACAACTCTGGCTTGATTTTCTACAGAGATATAAGACAGCAACAATAAGATATTCACAAAGGATCTAAGTAGGCACTGTGTTGGGTTATCTATATATCAATTTGGGCATAATTAACATCTATACTAACTGGAGGTGAGTGTTATAATATATATCATATTTACACATAGATTGTAACCTATTAGAAGCTCGACTTCATAGGTTGTAACCAATTAGGAATGATAGATCGCTTACCTATCGATAGACTAACCCTCTTGTATATAGACACAATGACTCAATGAAAATATGTTATAGTATTGTAGAATTAGAAAACTAGTTAAAAGAACATGTAGAATCGGGAAACTTCATATTCTTTCCTATTTGGTTTATGTATTGTCTTGTATATAAATAAATTATTTGTGATCAATGAAATATACAATTTTTCCCTTCAATTATTTATGATTACATGGTATCAGAGCCTAAGGCTTGAATTTGTTCAAAAAATGGCAATTTTTTTGGGAAAATCACGAGAAAAACCTACATCGCCAGCGACACAACCTCGACGACCCATCTCCAGCAGACCCACTTGAATCAAGCCAAGCCACTCGATCTACCCACGGACGATGAGATCTTCGACAACAGTCCACTCACACGCCGCCACGCACGGTTGCATCTCTCGGACCTCTTCCTCACGCATCGATGCATGAGGGTGCGTAGAGAACATTCCCGACTCACCGGATTAATTCTCCGATGTCGCCAAATGATAAAGCTCCCCACTACTTTTCTTCTCGGGTCTAAGGCCCGCAATAGTACCTTTTCCTATTTTGTGCCTCGTCGCCTTGTTTCTAGGTTCCTGATTTTTCGGGTATTTGTTGGAGACCAACACTCTCACAAGTGCTTTGAGGTTCAGGGGACTAAACTATTCAAGTGATCTTTTTCGCGGGAAAGGTGGTCATTTTCCTTGCACAATCCTATTTTCAAGTATTTTTCAAATTTTCAAAATGCTTATTTATTAAATCTCGCTTCTTCTATGACTAACGTGAAACCTCAAGAGGAGCATAGGCCATTATTGCAATATTTCTCGACATGTAATATCAAAATTATCGAAGCTGCACAAAAAATCGAAGATTTCAATATGCTCATTACCAAAAATCGCTTAAGTCTCGCATCTACTATCACTACACTAATCAGTCGTAAACCAAGCACATGTTTTCTTTCATCTTTCCTCCATATGGGTCTCTAACTCGAGCCACCGACCACATGACTGCAATTTAGTTTATTTACACGCTTCGCCTCACCCTTCTACTCTACTGCTACCTCCTGCAGATGGGTCAACGCCTTATGTCCTCGGGTGAGGGACAACTCCATATGACTCCTTTAATCACTTCACCTCTCGCTTTGAGCTTTATCACAATTCTCTTTAATTTAATTAAGAAAGAACTCACTCGCACACTTAATTGCGATTCTTATTCTTTCCTAATTTATCATTCGATGAAGATCTTTCGAATAAAGCGATTATCGCGAGGACGCGAATCTAGGGTCTCTACATCCTTGAAATATATGCCAAAGTATGTTGCTTGTACTGGAATTCACACCCTTTGAATTACTGTCGCCGGTCATCCTTCTTCTCTCTTCACAAGGTTTTATATCTCGCGAGCTCCATCCTCACCTAACCGTGAGTCGTGTCAATATGCTTCATCATGTGCATTTGAGACTCAGAAATACAAACGAGCCCGCCTCATTGAAAGTTAGTTCCATTTACATGTTTGGGGTCCCATTCCAATTATGTATTTCGTTAAACAAGGTTTAACTATTTCGCTATTTTTGTTGACGTTACTCGCTGCTACTTAGCTTTATCTAATAAAAAGTCGTTTCGAGCTTTTTCATTTTAAAGGCCTTTGCTCTTAAATTCAAACTTAATTTCATGTCCTTTGCTCAAACATTGAAGAGTGATAACACCAAGGAATATTTGTCGAAACTTTCCAAATTTTTTCATGTTACAACATGGGATTCTCTCCATCAAAACCACTTCAGGTTGATACACCCTTAGAACGGATAGCTAAGAGAAGGAATATATATCTTCTTGAGACTACTGAAATCTTTTGTTCCAAATGAATGTCCCTAAACATTTTTGGGCCGACGCAGTCTCCACAGCCTATTTTTTTATTAACAAGATGCCCTCATCGGTTCTTAATTGGGCTACTCCTTACCACCAATTGTTTCCAAATAAACCGTTGTTCCCTATTGATCCCAAGGTATTTGAATGCACATGCTTTGTTCTGGATGTCCGTCCTCAAGTTTCTAAACTTGATCCGAAGTCCTTAAAGTGTATCTTTGTGGGATATTCTCGCAGTTCAAAAGGGTATACGGTTATCATTCCCACTCTTCAACGTTACTTTGTGTCTACTGATGTTACAATCTTTGAGACTACCCCGTTTTCCTTTTCTTCTCCTTTTACTAGTCAAGGGAGGTGATGATATAATAGCGTACACTATTTCCCCACATTGCTCCACCTCAGCCTCCACTCGGGGCTTCGCTTGGCCTTACTTCAGCTCCTGCCTCATTAAACCTCCCATTACTCAAGTATATTCTCAGCACCTAAACCCTCCAGTCTCTAGTCTAACACCGTCAAGCCTCGCCGTCGATTCGGGCCCCACGATGATCTGACAGCCCCATAAAGGTGAACATCAATGTGCTTCCCAATCTCTTCGCTTGTTTTCTATAACCATTTGTAGTCTTCCTTGTTCCTTTATTGCATCTCTTGATTATATCTCTCTTCCTAACACTGTCCATAAGGCTTTATCTCACTGCTGGTGTAGTGCTATGGATGTGAATGCACTTCAAATGATAATACTGGACGGTGCCTTTACCTATCGCAAGAAGGCTATTGGTTATCGTTGATGTTTGCAATAGTTTAACTCGATGGGCCTGCTTCATCAAGGCCCATCTTGCTTCTAAGGGCTATGCTAAGACTTATGGAGTTGATTATTTGATACTTTTCCCTGTAGAAGGTTAGTCTATTTATTTCTCTCGTTGTTTCTATGACGGATCAGATCAACTTGATATCAAGAATGTATTTCTTCGTGAGATCTTCAGGAATATATTTACAGAGCAAACTTCACGCTTGTTGCTTAGTGGGAGATAGGGAAGTGTGTCGGCCTTCGAAATCTCCGTATGGTTTGAAACAGAATCCCCGTGCATGGTTTGGCACCAATAAAGTAAATTTGAGACATTCGCATGCAGAAGAGTAAGTTCGACCAATTGCCTTCTATAAGAATTTCACCTTAGATTATTCCCACTCCAGAGTGTATGTGGATGATATTGTCATTACTGAGAAAGTGACTCCAAAGGTATATTATTCTTAAACTCTTACTCACAAATTGGCCACACAAAAGCCGATTTTAATGTCACATTTCTCGGGTATCAAGCATTCGTAAGTGTTAAAGTCATGAGAAATAAGCAAGGAATTCTGTTATCTCATTGGAAATATGTGTTCGATTTTTTATCTAAGACAGAGAAGTTGGGTGCCAAACCGTGTAGTACTTCTATGATTCCTAATGTGCAGATCACTAAGGAAGGAGACTTATCTACACCCCGAGAGATGTAAGACCTGGTTGGGAAATTGAATTATCTTACAAGAATTCCTCCGATATTGCTTATTCAAGAAGTGTTTTGAGTCCGTATATGCTTACTTCCCACAGCCGGTCATTAAGGCTGTAGATATTATCATATGCTCTTTAAAAGAAGCTCTTTGACGTGGAATATTGTATAAAAGCACGTGCATACTCAAAACTGAAAGCTTCGATGCATAATAAGCAGATCTAAGGAAGATAGGAGATCAACCTCAAGATATTGTATCTTTTTTCGAGGGAATCTGATCTCATGGAATTGTAAGAAGCAAAGTGTTGTCTCACGGTCTAGTGCAGAATCAAAGTATAGAGCTATAGCACAAGCAAAGCGCAAGATCATTCGATACGTCGCTTATCACTGCTCGCAGACGAACTTCAATACTAGCTAAGCTTGGTGTGATAAATCCGTTGCTATGAATATAGCATCTAACCCGGTATATCATGAACGGATCAAACATATTGAGATAGATTGTCATTTTGTCCGTGAGAAGATCCGGCCAGTTGATTTCACAGATATGTAAAAGACTCAGAATACCAGATATCTTCACAAAACTTAAGTGGAGATCGAAAGTTAGTTATCTATAACAAGTTAAGTATGATCAACATCTATGTTCCAACTTTAGGGAGAGTGTTATAATATGGTAGAATTAGAAACTAATTGGGAAAAGGAAACATGTAGAGTTAGGAAACTGTGACTTTCTTATTCTGCTTAAGTGGATTGCCTCTCTGTATATAACAGTTATTTACATCACGAAATATACAATTTTTCCTTTCAATTATCTATGATTACAAAATAGAAGGAATTTCTTCCTCCAATCTTCCCTTTCTTTTACTCTACACATTGCATCCCCTTCGACTAATTCCTGCTTTTCTTTCACGTCTCTCTTCCGCTATCGGCACCAAGGTAAGAGTGAAGGCTCTCCTATTTCTCTTCTTCATATATCATTATACTATTTAATAAATTTGTATTTTTTAAATATTATATAATCTGTATTTTAAACATGATCTTTATTTAATAAAATTATATAGTTGTAACCTATTAGATATCTCGTTTAAATATAGAGTTGTAACTTATTAGAAATCCTAATATATAGAGTTGTAATTTATTAGGAAGGTTGGATTGGTTTTTATATATATATTCATAATGAATAAATGAAAAATATAAAGAATTCTTCCTCCACTCTTTCCTTCATCAAGCTTAGATTTATTCCATAGATGGAATGGAAGACTCACAATATAATCCACCACCTCAATTTGCCAAACCACTGTATTTTCTTTGGCAACCATTACCACAAGCTCAAAACGACTCACCTTCTCAACACGTACACCTTTGGTTGCTGTAAAAGAGCAAAGGGAAATCATAAATCTCTTCAATTCCCATCATCCTTGCTGGGCCTTTCCGATGACACCCAATCTTGAACTAAATCTTGGCCTTGGCTGTGACATACAGCGGTAGCCCACTCCCAGCAGGTAAGGAGCTTCATTCCCAGCCATTTCATCAACAACTCTAGAATAAGACCACCCTGCTGTGGTGGCTCAAGACACTCGCCTGTGTCGATACTCTAAACGAGCTTCTATGTTTAGTGTTAATATTTTTTATTTAAATTTAATTTTTCTTGCTTTTGAGTTGCAAAAGTATTAATTAACGTTTTATATTCAAGTTTGCTACCATTTCTTTTCAATTAATAGTATCGCTAATCCGGGGCTTAATCTTCAGGACATAGTCGATCTTAAGTAAGATTTTATCAATTTTAATTTTGAAAAGCTTCTTTCCGCAGAAGCAACTGTTACAGGAATTGTTAATAATATTCTATAAGCAATGCATACTTGGAAAAGAATCTAACTCTTTATATAATTTAGTATCTCAATTGGCGTATTTTCTTTCATTTGTAAAATTTTTAAAACATTTAGTTCTCAAAACAAATCTAAGCTATCAATATCGGAAAAATTTCTTTGTTTTAAGAAACATTCGAGATCCAAACACATTGTTTTAAACTATCATTAGTCAATGATTTTAATTTTTCTAAGTTAAATAAAAACTAAAAATATTTTCGTGATTTCTTTGTAATTGTTCAAATCTATTTTTTAGTGAAGAAATAGCTTGATCAATTATATATGTAAAATAATCAATTCTAAAAGATTCTTCAATAGATTGTGTTACCTTATCATCGACATTTTCATCAAATTGTTTTTTTCTACGAACTCTATGTTTTTCACGAAATATAGGTTCTATACCCATTTCACATGTACCCTTTTAGATGAAATCATAGCATTTGTAAATCCACTTTCCCTATATTTTTCAAAAAAAGAAATGAGACCTTTTAATTGATTTATAGCAATATCAATATGCATGTCTTTTGATTGTAAATATTTACTAACTAAGTTGACGGAAAATAAAATATCATACGAAAAAGTCATGCCTAATAAGAATTCAAAATTCTCAATCTCATATGTTGCTAAACAATTAGCTTCACTGCTTTAGATCTTCACTAGCTTCCGCTAATTCGTACACGCATCTCTATTCTGTTTGAAATCTTATTGCTTTAACACTTCAACACGACTCTTCCTAACGTGCTTGTGATAATGGCTTAAGAGTTAAACCTTGAATATCTTGTAAAATTTTCTCCATCGTTTTCGTGGAAGATGAAAATAATGAATATATACGTTGTAATTATTCAAAATGATATAGCCTTGTGGACAAGAGTTAGCCATATCACAAAGTACTAGATTAAATTATGACAACCACATGGTAAAATGCCTAGATTTATATTGAGTAGCCTTTTGTACACCCCCGACGTTTCTTTCTTCATATTGTAATCTAATATCATATCCTTGTCCCCGTACATCATTGTACATCTACTTCTCCAAGCATTATTTATTACATCTATAAGTTTATCAAATAAACCTTTTCCACTCGTATCATCTACTTTAATAAACTCTTAAAAAAATATTCTTCTATTTTTATTGGACTTCATTGTAATATCTACGCATCGTAATATGAGACATTTGTTCTTGATGACTTGCACTAGAGTACAATCAAGTATGATTGAATAATATTTTACTTCTTTTAACTTTTTTAATAATATTGCTTTACCATTTCCTAAATTAAACTTATCAATTCATTTTGTATGTTATGTCCAAGATAATGGTTATGAATTCTATCTTCAAGGAATACGACTAATCGTGTTCTTGCATTATCGATCAAATTCCCGCAATCATTTCAATTAAACTTAAAAATTGCCATTATTTTCTTGATATATCTTTTCATTTTTTCCCCTAAAAAGTTAAATATTTTTACCAAGATTCTTTTACAACGGTAATAATTTTACTAATACATTTTGCCAATATTCTTTTCTCTATTAATTTGTTCTGGATACTACTCAATTGTTTTATTTAGTTAAAAATTTGTTTCTAATTCAATCCAAATATTCATATTAGTTATATGCTCATTAGTTATTTCATGATTTTTAAGTTTAACACCAATATTTCTCCAATCTGTTCCTTTCATTAGCTAGTTTACTTGCAGAATAATTCATATTGAATAACTTGCAACAAAAACAAAATATTTTATCCAAATCTTTGAATATACTAAACATCTTCTATCAAGTGTTTCCATTTCCAGCAATTTCCAGAATATATGTGTAGGAAAAATGTCTAGAGTGTTCATCCTTAGGAAAATCTAAATTATTATATCTAATCGGGACCATTTTCACTAATAATAAATCTCTTAATTTCAGACAATATTTTCCATTGACTTGGATCATAAATATTTATAAGTGACCATAATTCACTTGTTTCATTAAGATTTTGATTGTCTTCTATTTCATTATCTTTGCCTCACTATTTTCTTTTTCAATATTTTCTATTTCATTATCCTCATTTTATTATCTTTTATTTCAATATTTTCTACTTCAATATTTTTTATTTCATTATCTTCTATTTCAATATCTTTTATTTCAATATTTTTTATTTTATTCTCTTCTATTTCATTATCTACTTGTTTATTTTCAAAATTTTCATCTAAATTTTTGTTGCATATTTTTCTACTAGTAACAAATTTATCAAGAGAAACTTTTTGAGATTCTATTAGTTGATCTATTTTTCTTTTTCTTTTTTTAATTTTTCGTATCCACTTGGTTGTCTCTAGTGTCATATTATTAATATATTATAACTATATAACAACAAAACAACACAAACAAAATATAACAACAAACAACACACAAACAAACACAATGACAATATATAGTATAAATAAAAATATATAACAAAAAAATTTAAATTTATGAAACAATAGGAACCTTGAAACAATAAACCTGTTGAAGAAGGATTGAGCGAGTGGATGCCGAATCGTCCACTTAAAGACTTGGGCAAAAAAAAAAAAAAATTCGATCCGCGATACGTGAGTGTTTCGTGAGCGTTGAGTTCTTCAGACTCAGAAAGACCGCAGGTATTTATAAAAGAAAGAAGCAGCAGTTTCGTTTCAATGATGTCGATGAGAAAGAAAAAATCGTTCATATATTTGCCACTGCTACTACAAGAGAGAGAGAGTACAGAGAGAGAGAGAGAGAGAGAGAGAGAGAGAGAGAGAGAAGAATTACCATCATCTATTCATATTTGACACCGAGCAGAGTATACTTGAGCTACAGCACATTTGACTTGGAGTTATTTTTTGCATCGATATGACTTTCGCATTTTTATTTTTATTGTTCACTTTTTTTTGCGTATTTAACGTCAGAACTTCCATTACACTAAAATAATTGACGCTCTTGAGCTTTTCATATACGAATATTTATAAACGTTTAAAATTCACTTTCTTTGAATTAGCCTAAAGTTCTGTGCTTTATATCTCTCACACGGTCACTAATTCCCAAGACCTTCAAACCAGACTCTTTTTTCCACCTTCACCTTCCACTTTTCTGTCCAAAGATAAAGACGAGATTACCTAAGGATGAAAAGGTCGTCATTCTTACTACTTCACAACCTCTCTATCTTTTGACACCTTTAGGAACAATCGTGGTAAGAGTTTTTTATTTCATGGCTAAACTCAAGAATTTTATATATCTTCATCTCGCTATTGAAGAAAATTTTAATGCATCCTTTGCATTGCCTGTTACAGATTCGCCACCGACTTCTGACTTGGGTCACAGACAGATTTGCCACAGATCTACTTCGATACGCAAAATAAGATGTATTATAAAATATTTTAAAATTATTAAAATTTTATATAAATTATTATATATATAGAGAGTATATATATATATATATATATATATATATATATATATATATATATATATATATATATATATATAAAATTAAGGAAGCTAAAAATTTAATAAAACAAATTATTTATCATTTCATGCTAAAAATATATATGTAATTATAATTTTTCATGTATTTGTAGAAATAGATATATTTAAAATATATTTATGATTTCACATACTAAAGATTAAATAAAAAAGCAAATAAATTTATTTATTTTATATATTTGCTTATTTAATATTTAAATTTTCTAAAATAACCATAAATCTTATTTTGGGTAATATAAATACATTTTACATTTAATAAATAATATGTAATTTAAAAAATTAATCAGTATAACAAGTAAAAAACACATTCAATTTATATTTATTAAATGTGATAATCTAAAATTTTTAAAATCCTAAATCATGTTAAAAAGTAAAAATGTAATTTTTATCAAATATATTTTATATTTATTTTCCATAAATACATAAAATTTAAAAAAAATGATATATTTTTGGTTTTTTTAAACTCTCAAGTCTCATCTTCTCTCTCAAGTCTCCTCCTCTATTTCCCTTCTCTCGTCTCCATTGCGAATCTACGACCGCGATAAATCTACCTCTCCGTCTTTTCCTTCTCCCGTCTCCTCTCTCTTCCCCCACATTTACGTATCAAGGATCGCTGTCACAGATAAAGCCATCGACTCTGCATTCCCAAGACGATCTGGCCCTTTACTTTCATTTGGCTGACATCTACGCAATTTAAATAAATAAAGGTTACAACAGTAAATTATTGTAGTGCCATGTAATTAAATAAGTTAAAAATTACTGGCAACAAATTTTATTTTATATTTAATACTATTTAATAATTATAAAACATTCACTAAAAAAATTACAAAATTATAAGCTATTGTATTACAAAATTAGATGTTAAATTAAAAGTAATTTAGTCTTTATCTTCAAATTCATCTTAAATTAATTTAGTCAATAATTTATTATTATAACTTTCGTCCAAAATTTGTTATTAAAATGACATACTAAATAAAATTTTAATATCGTATCCTGAATATAAAAACATTAATATTATATTAAATATTAAATTTATTACTTAAATAGACGCTAACCCAACTTCCCCCATTTAATAAATATTTCCAATTTCAAGAAGTTTCTACAACCTCTGTGTTTGGTGTTGCCCTCCCTTCATCTTCCCTATCCTCTCATCCTCCGGCTTATGGTGATTCACCTTAGCAAACCCTAACCCTCGCTTCGAAACTACGGCAACCGGGTCCGATGATGGCGACGACTCTATGAACATGGTCGAAGACATTTTCATCTGGTAGTGGTACACCTTAACAGCCCCCAACAACTTCTCCGGTAATTCCTCTTCTGTCTGGGCCTCCTCTGTCTGGTTCATCTTGGTAAGGAAGTGAAATTTTTTTGATTTTTAGTTATTTTGAAGAGGAATCTCAGATTTCTCTTATAAAAATTGATTTTTTTTGTTGTAATAGGTAGAAACGGAGTGAGAATATATTAAATCGGTTGTTTTTTTTCTCTAAGAAGACCGAGTTGAACGAGTTAACTCAGAATCTCGACCGAAACTTCCGATCTTGGCCGATTCACGATCGAGTTTACCAATATCTCGTATCTGGTCTCGGACTCGGCGCGGCCACCTTCGAGACGGATACGACTCGGCCGATTCCGAGTTTTTGAACCTGTTCTGCATGATTCCTGTTGACTGCTGATGCTAATTGATATCCCATAATATTTTCATATAGCCAAATAGTAGCATTAGCATCTACTTTCTAAGGTTTATATTCTTGTTGGTGGTTGCTGAATCTGTCTGGTATGATCCTGTTGATTTGCTCATGCTTGTGTGGATGCCACATAATTTTTCCATATAGCCATGATTAGTTGCATCAGCATCTCCTTTCAAACCATTCATATTCTTACTTGTTTCCAGTTTATTCTAGTTATTTAAAGTACTATGAGGATGAGTGCATCTTGCAAGACATTTCTTAAAACATCAAGTCTGATGCTTCCCTGGCTTAAAATCCATATATTTCACTTGAGAATATTTCACCACCTTACCTTAGTTTTTCACCATTTATTAATTTCTGCATTCACTGCTCCTTCTCACCCCCAGCAGCTGGAAAAACCTCCTATTCATCTCCTCATCATTAATCTTGAGTGTATGTATAAGAATATCTATTCAGTAAGTGTGTTACCAAGTGTATGATTGAGAGGCTATGTGGTACCTTTTCTAATTCCTTTAAATAGTAAATGATAAGTGTACTATTGTTACTTTTAAGTTTTGTTCTTTTTTTTTCCCAAAAATCATAGTTGTTCCTTTATATAATTCACGTTTGAGTTTCATTGTGGTGTGTGATGAACATGTTTGAAGGATTGGAACATTTTACATGGTGGTTTGTTATCCAAATTTTACCTGCAGATTTATTATCCTTATTTTTGTTTCAAATCAGAAACAAAATAATGCATTGCACTGAACCTGTGTGTTCAAAGAATATGATAAAGGATGAGGAATCCTTCCTAGATTTAACCAAAAACTAACAAGAAAAAGTATGTTCAAAAGCAGAACAAATTGCAGATGGAAACAAAAATAATGTATAATCCAAGGGCATTAAGCATCTCAGTGGGGTGAAAATTTTCCAACAAAAAACATTTAGTGTATAGTCCCTCACTTGTTTAAAAGATGCTTGTTTTTGTCAGCAACATGTTGAATCCAAGAAAAAGGACGTGTGTTTGGGGGTTGGGGGTTGCCTCATCATCACATCTTCATGGGCCTCTTTCGAACCCCCCATAAAATGAGACTACCAAAGCCTCTCAGTCTGAAAATCACAAAGATTTGGCTTGCACAACCCTCTCTAACATGCTTCTCCAACATGACTCAGTAGCTATACTTTCTGCTGTTGATGTAGAAAATGCTCTTATGTTTAGTATCACAATGATGTAGAAAATGCATTTGCTTATTGCTTGAATCGGTCGAATCAGTTTAGGGCTGCTGATCAACTGCCTGATCAGAGGAAATATTTTTGGGCAATTTTTTTTTCATTTTTTTGGTTGTTTTTTTTTTTGGGTTTTCAGATGAATTTCTGAAAACACAAAAAATTTTCCATCTCCAACGGTCATGGAAAATCAATTTTTTTCTCTCCAACGGCTATAATATGAGGGGTAGAAGAGGTTTTTCATCATTTGGTTGGATGAACAGCTATCAGCCATATTTGTCCAAAATATAGCCGATCACCGTTATCAGCCAAATTTTTGCTACCCGTTTTGCTCCACTGCTGGAGTTGCTTTTTTTTTCCAAAAGCATCTATTTTTAGCTTTGGCTACATGTTTTGCTCCACCGATGGAGTTGCTCTAACGTTATCCCTAATAATTTATATTGATAAAACATTTCCCAAACCTCGGAGTTGTCATTACACGTTATACCCAGCTTAGCCAAAGATCGTGGTAAAGAGACTTCCTGTAGGGCTACCAAAGCCAAAGATGATCATCTCACTAGTGTTTACCCGCGTACAGTACTGGCTTTTCTTCTGCCTATCTTCCTTAGGTTCTTTGCATTTTCAACGGAACAAAAATCATTGCTATACGTATCTGCTTTTGGTTTTCTATACCTCTTGTAAGACCGATTTTGTGGACTGGATGTGCTTAGGTCACGAAATAATGGGACACCTATCCGGATCTTTCTCCAGCCGATCATCCGAAGGAAGACAACCTCGAGAACTAATTCATGTTTTCTTTTGCTTAGTAACTTAAGGGTTTTCCATTCTATCATTCGTGAATGTAATTGATTATTAGTTACATCAAGTATGCTTTTGTTCCCATTCCTTTTTTTTTTTTTTTTGCCTTTTCGTTGGGAATTATAGGCTCCGTTTGGGAAGGAAAATGAAAAATAGGTTTGAAATTAATAAATTAATTTTATATGTTTATTTGGACTCAGTTTATTTGTTTCTCTGTTACATAAGGACTAAGAAATTTAAAAATATGTAAATTAATTTTACATGTATAACTTGTGATTTTGTGACCTTTAGAAGTACTACAACCTAAAAAACCTATTAAAATACTCTTTTCTTGTATGCTACAACTTATTGGGTCAGATGAAGCACCATGACACAAGTGGTATATGGCTAAAGCAGTTTTGCCAAGATCATTCTCAAATCGGCTGAAATTAGACTAGAGTGTGGTTCAAATCCATTAAAATTGGTTGAGTTATGGGTTATTCTTTTCTTTAAAATGCCTTGAATCACACCACTGCGGCGGGATTGTTTCCAATAAAGGGCTTCTCAGTTAGTGTGTGGAAATTTCAATGCCTTCTTTCCATCCTGAATTATTTTACTTCGCATTAATTTTTTCTGTTGTTCTGATGTAATCTAACTCTCTTTGAGGGATGACTCCTTGATCTGAAGTTTCATTATTATTCATGAAATGACAATTTATTTGTAAACTGAAAATTGCCTATCAAAAAAAAAATTTTGTAAACTGAAAATTGATATGTGAAGCATAAACTATCCAATAAAGATGAAGCCTTAAACATTATCATATGCTCGAGAACGTGGTTTAGGTTCAGTGGCAATGTAAAACTTTTTGGTATGCCGAGATGCTCTTGATGCACTGTTTGGTTCGACATAGAAGAATGCTCATGACTCATGTTGATCTCATTGAGAAGCTTCTGAACTACAATAGTAATCTTTGATGCTCAGTCTTTTGTATTTATATGCATGATATTCATAATAAATGTATTGAACAACGCTTTCTTGCAGCACTGAGAAATCAGAGACCAGTTGAAGGTGCTTATGGAGACTAAAGGGAGATGGAATTTATATAATTTACATATGGACTTTCAGTTTGTCCTGTGTGTATCTCTTTCAAAGTATTGAGTAATAGTGTCCATGTAGAATGGGGCTAGAATATGAAATCAGATCACAGATACATTTAAGATTGACCATGTAACATGATTTTGGTTGTGTGGATGGTGCTCCCAGTCATCATATGCAAATGCTAAATGCTTGAGAAGTAGGTGGTGGACTTGTCCTGAAGTACGTTTGTTTTTATTTTTTATTTATTCTTTTATGTGTCTTTAATTACATGGTAAAGAATGCTGTGAGCTTATCCTGCAATATGTTGAAATTCAACTTTGTCTTTTATGAGTGGTAGAAATTTAAATTGTGGGTCATCAGCTTTCTGAATTCTGATAAAATTCTAGAATCTGAATACTGAAACATAGACATTCAGTGGGATAGAGAGAGTATTAGACACACGGACTGTCAGACCCTGGATGCTGAAAATAGGTTCATTTCTATTCAAAATGAGAGTCACAGATGAGAGGACCTTTCCTGCATATTTTTCCTGAATCCTCTTAACCTGTGGTAATTGATATGATCCCTACTAATGTTTGACATAAATGTTAACCTTGTTCTCAAGTGGGGTTTAATGATTTGCGGGACATTTTATTGCATTCATTTTATGTTTCTAGAATTTGGCATGCAATGTCTCATAAGCGTCTAGATTACGTCAATATTGGCTTTTATTTCCCTTTCTATCTGTCATCAGCTTAATCATGGACTCTGCCTCGTCGTCTATGTGAATATTTGCTGCTGCCTCAAAACTGTCCCATTTGGTCGTCGTCGTCTATGGTCATACCCTACCCAATAACCCACTTCCTTTTTTTTCCTCCTTCTTTCTCCTCTTTCCCTCCCCAACCGATAGCTCCTGTCTTTCTTCCCCCTCTTGTGATTTCCCCCTCCCTCTCTTCTCTTCTCCTACTCCTCTTCCTCTATTTTCTTCTTCCCCATTCTCATTTTTCTTCCTTTTTATTTTTTTGTTCTTATCAATTTTTATTCTTAAAAGAAGCAAATTCAAGTAAACATCACAGAGATAAAAATCTCATATCTTAATTTTTTTTTTTTTTTCTCATTTTGTCAACACCCATTACACATTTTCTTTAGCATAAAAGTCATATATGTGTATATTTGTGGGATTGAATATTTCTTTTATGGGCTATTACGGGATTTATATATGTTGATATGAAAATTTGTTGTTAGTGAAACTTATATAATTAGCTTGAATCTTGTATTTTTCTCTTACTTTATTGTATTTGGATTTATTTTTGTGTTATTTGTGTGTAATTATATTTTGTGGGTTAATAGTTAACTTGAAAAAAAACTTGCATAGATTTTATGTTGTAAAATATTAAATTAGAAGTTTTTTTAGATGTACTTAGACTTAATATGTGAAATTATTTTTGAATAATGGAAAATTAAATTTTATAATACTTGAATTTACCCAAAGTTATTACTTTTGAAATTGTAATTGACATAATTTTTATTTAATTCTAGTATGATTAAATGTTATAATTTTATTTTTGAATTTAAGCAATTATTAAATATTTAAATTGCTTGTTAATTGCTAGAAAATTTTGTTTTTTATTGAAATTTATAAATTTGGTTCATATATTGATTAGTAATTTGGAGTTGTGGACTTATATTAAATGAGACTTATTAATTAGTATGAAATTTGTATTTGTGGAATTTATCAAATGGGATATGTATATTAATCACTAATTTGAGACTAAGGATTTATGATAATGATAACTTATATATTAATTTGAGTCCATTAGTCTAGGTCCATCAACTTAGGTTCAATCCATTAGTTTAAGCATAACTTACTTAAGCCTAACATATTATACCCAATCTATTAGTCTTAGGCTCAACTCATTAGTTTAAGTTCAATTTACTTAGGCCTAACATATTAGTTCATATCATTGGGCCTGCACTCAAAATACTTGAGCCATCAAACAGTGCACAACTTTATTGGCCAGCCAAACTATTTGTAGCCTCAACATATTAGATGAACCCATTACCAGTTCTCAACATACTTAAAAAGCCCATCAAATTGTATAAACCCATGGGCCTTGTGCTCAATATATTTAAGTCCAATATATTATAACTCATTTACTTGTAATTCAACCCATTGCTTCAACCTATCTAAGTTCTCTAATCCATTGACACATGGACCTATTAGAATATTCGACGTTTTCGACCACGCATTCGATTAAATTTCTTGAAATTGGGCCAAATTTTCTACCTTACTTATTCAATTTCAATTTCTAAAATCTCTTTTTGTTCAATTTTAATCTTAAAATTCAAGTCTTTAAAAATTCAAATACTAAATTTTCATTTCATTTTTTTTTCAATTTAAATGTCCAATTTTCAAAATTCAAATTATCATTTTCTTTCTTTTCTAAATTCAAATTTTTAAAATTCAATTCCCTTAATTTTCACTCTACTCTTTTTCTAAGTTTTAATTTTTTCTAATTTATAAAGTTATTAATTTCAAAATTTAAATATCATAATCTAAAAATTCGAAATCTCATAATTTTCAATTTCAAATTTCATAATTTTCAATTTCAATTTACAATTTCCCACTTCAAAATTCAGTTTCATAATTTAAAATTCAAACTCTTCAAATTTCTAAAATTCCAAATTCAAATTCATAAAATCAAGTTTTTAATCTCAAAATCCACTTCAAAATCAATTCTAAATTTAAAACTTCAAATTCATTTAAATCTCTAATTTCCAAAATTTCAACTTCAAATTTTCAATTTCAAATCGCTTTCAAAATTCAAAGACATGATTAATTTGATAGTTCCAAACTTGAATCTTGTGTATTTAATTAGTATAACATATAAATGGGTTTTAAGTACCGATATCTCATGTATCATTTTAACAAATAATTCACATCGTTGATCTATAACCGATTTTTAATTTGAATGCTAATATTCTATATTGTCAGACGAACTAATACGATTTTCTATCGATACAGCCATTCGCCAAAGTACACACATTTATTTTCTTAATTTTGCCATTTATTTACCATCTACATTATTTATTAGTATATGTAATTAATTTGACACTGTCATAGCTTCAAACTTCGCTTAAGAACCGCTTTTATATGGACTTAGAGCCGCATGACTCACTACCATACATTCCTATAGGTAATATTTATAATTCTCCGAATTCGGACTTGATTTTCGTGGACACGTTTTTTCCTAAATAAGGAGTTACACTAGGGTTTTATTTTTATTTTTTTTTCCCTTTAAAAAAATAACAAAATAAATAGCGACTCCAAAAACCATTTAAAAAAACTGGTTTTTCAAAGAAAAAACAAGTCTCACTCATCGAGTGACGCACGGAAAATGCAAGGTCCATAATATGGGCTTCAAGGATAAACTTCAACATTAAATCCTAATAATTTCTTTATCCAATATATATATATATATATATATATATATATATATATATATATATATATATATATATATATATATATATATATTGTTGGATTTGAAGTTGATTGGATCCAAACCAAAATAAAAAGACATAAAGTTTGAGTGAGGATGGTTTACTATAATGTAATTAAAATCGCTTACTAGTTAGGAAAAATAAAATACTTTTTATTATTTAAAATAAATAGATATAAGTATATTCAGCATCTTTAAACATTTTTGAATAATTGACACTTAATAATCCCATATTTCACCCATCTTTTTGAATATAATCACACCTTTCAATTCACACTTAATCGATCCCAAGTTTAAGGGGTATCTTCTTATATCGGTCCCGATACATTGATGATGTGTTAAATGAGTTGTACACACGCTGACATCTCTCTCATTGATGACATCTCTCATCTCTCTCATCGGCGGCCTTCTCCCGCCCTCCCCGCGATCTCTTTCCTGGGCCGCTATCTCTCACCGGCCGAGACGCTTATCAAAACTTTAACCAAATATCAAAAAGTAACTTTTTGGAGCCAAAAAAATGGCTTTGGATGCTTTTTTTTTTTTTTTTTTTGCTCACTGTTGTAGATGCTCTTACTATTTCAAAATAAAACATTTAAAATTTAAAAAAAATCATAAGATAAATAGAAAAAAATAAATGTCAGATCATTTCTAGAATAATATTCATAAAAAAAACGATAATATAGTTTATCTTAAAATTTTAATTTATTTAATTCAATTACATTAAATAATGTAAATAAAACATGATAAATATGGTTAACTAAAATTTTAAATTTAAATGTTATAAAATACTTTTTCAAACAAGTATTTCAAAGACAAAATCATAGCCCAGTGATTCCTTCCCTACAAACATGTTTTTTTTAAAACGGGTTCGAAACCCATAAAATGTGCTCGGTCAAATTTATTCCCGATATATTTCTGACATAGCAATATTTCTATGATATAGCGATATTTTATGGATATAGCAATAATATCTATAAAATCCAAATACATATCGAAACCAAATCAATATTTTTACCCTCACAAGACAAGAGAGATGGGTTATAACTTAGAAAAATATATGCTATTTTTATTTAGTTTTAAATATTAATCTTAGAAAAAATAAATCATATATAATTTATTTATTTATTTCATATTTTTGTCACATGCATTAGCACATGCACCACTTAATAGTAATATTTATGAAATCCAAGTACATATAAAACTGAAATCAATATTTTTAGCCTCGATAAGACAAGGTGAGGGAGGGGTTATAACTTAGAAAAAATATAGTTGTTTTTATTTAGTTTTAAATATGAATTCTTTAGAAAATAAAATCATATATCATTTATTTCATATTTTGTCACATGTAATAGCACTCTGACTACTTTATAGTAATATTTATGAAATCCAAGTATATATAAAACCCAAATCAATATTTTTACCCTCGATAAGACAAGGCGAGGGAGGGGTTATAACTTAGAAATATATAGTTGTTTTTATTTAGTTTTAAATATGAATCTTAGAAAAAATAAAATCATATATCATCTATCTATTTATTTATTTCATATTTTGTCACATGCATTAGCACCTGCACCACTTAATAGTAATATTTATGAAATCCAAGTACATATAACACCCAAATCAATATTTTTACCCTCGATAAAAACAAGGCGGGGGAAAGGTTATAACTTAGGAAAAATATAGTTGTTTTTATTTAGTTTTAAATATGAATCTTAGAAAAAATAAAATCATATATCATTTATTTATTTATTTCATATTTTGTCACATGCATTAGCACATGGACCACTTAATAGTAATATTTATGAAATCCAAGTACATATGGGTAAAAAAAAAAAAAAAAACCCAAATCAATATTTTTACCTCAATAAGACAAGGCGAGGAGGGGGTTGTAACTTTGAAAATTTAATTGCGCGATAAATATTTTAATGAATGGTCATCATTATAAAGGTCATTTGGTTTTCACTGTAATCTTCTACTTTCATTATAAAGTTCTTATAACAGCCTTATCAAGAGTGAAATAAAAACTATCCTCAAGTTTTCTTCTCCATCTCCTTCTCCTTATTTTATTTATATTACAACACGTTATCAGCACGACTCTCCTGAAGCGATAGGTAGTTTCGGACATTTGCCAAAACTTGCTCCACCCTAGGTCTGCCCAAATTCTGTTTGTTGTTGATTTGTTTTAAAAGTTTTTCCTATATGTACTTTGTTGGCATCTAAAATTTGAAGTTTGGAGATTGCTTAAATCTTGGAAATTGATTTTCAATTGGCCAGATTCTTTTTTTTTTTTTTAGTTCTTTACTTAAATATTGGGAAATTGATGGCATTTATTTTTGGATTTCTTGTTTGGCATTTGTTTTTGTTATTATTTTAATAGTCAAAACAATAAAAGGAGATAACAAGCATCATGAGGATTCAAACCAATGACTTCTAATATACTATTGTTTACACTCTACCATTATGCTACTTTCTTCTTTTGTTTTTACAAATTTTTTTTACAGGCAATTTCAATTTACAAATAAATTATCTACTTCTATGAATAATAATGAAACTTCGTGATCAAGGAGTCATCCTCAAAGAGTTAGATTACATCAAAGAACAACAGAGAAAAAATTAATGCGATAAAAATAATTCAGATGGAAAGAGGCACTAAATTTCCACACTAACTCGAGAAGCCCTTTGTACAAACAATCCGCACGTAATTGCGCTTCAAGGCATTTAAAGAAAAGAATAACCCATAACTCAACCAATTTTAATGGATTCAACCACACACTCTAGTCTAATTTCACCGACAGAGAATGATCTTTGGCAAATCGTTTAGCCATATACCACTTGTGTCATGGTGCTTCAACGTAAACCCAATAAGTTGTAGTATTACAAAGAAAAGAGTATTTTTAATAGGCTTTAGGTATAAGGAACACTTCTAAAGGTCACAAAATAAGAGTTATACATGTAAAATTAATTACATATTTTTAAATTTCTTAGTCCTTATGTAATGTAGAAACAAATAAACTGAACTAAATAAACATATAAAATTAATTTATTAATTTTTAAACCTATTTTTCATTTTCCTTCCCAAACGGAGCCTATAATTCCCAACCAAAAATAAAAAAAAAAAAGGAATGGAACAAAAGCATACTCGACGCAACTAATAATCAATTACATTCACTAATGATAGAATGGAAGCCCTTAAGTTACTGTTTAAAGGAAAACATGGTGCGTTCTCGGTTATCTTACCCTTCGGAGTAGTCAGCCTGGAGAAGATCCAAATAGGTGTCCCATTTATTCCCGATGACCTAAAACGACATCCAATATCCACAATATCAGTGCCCTAAAGAGGTATAGAAAACCAAAAACAGATACGTATCGCAATGATTTTTGTTCCCGTTAGTAAAGAGAACCCTAGGGAAGATGAGCACGAAGAAACCCAAGTACCTTGCCGTTGTGTAAAACACCTAACCTGGAATGGTCATTTTTCGTTTTGGTAGCCCTAACTCGAAGTCTCTTCCTCCGTTGTGTTTATGGATCCCCGCCTTGGCTGTTTATATTGGGTATAACGATAATGTCATGATGACTCCAAGGGTTTCCTGGCAAGTTTTTGAGTTTTTCGCTTCGAACGAATTATGACTAAATTTCTATTTTTGAATTTAAAAATTCAGAAAGTATAGGGATTTATTATTGTACTTCGGATGTAATCTAAATATCAAATATATTTAATTATTAAATTTATAAGTTTCGAATCGATTTATTATTTTATGATATTATTTTATTTTTTTAATAATTTTAATTCTCTATATTTTTATTAATATATTAATTGAAACTATTAAATTAATTTTCTTTTAAATATGTTATATAAAGAAAAAAATATCTCTTTAGACTATCCTTACTTTTTTTCTTTTACTTTAATATTTATACAAAATCACTTTAATCATTATCAGAATTATGCAATGAGTTCATATTCTCTTTAAAATAAGGGGTCTTGTATATATATATTCTATTTATATTTGTATTTATTATGTTAGTCTAATTATTATATTTCTAAATAATTTAAATTATATTTGAATTAGATGAGAGTATTATAACTATGTAACACAAAGTTAATAGATAAAAAAATTAACTATATCCTTTGTAACCTTCCAATAACCTTTCTCCCGCCACTTCGCCATCCCACAAATCCACCACCCAAGATCCTTTAATGAGGCTAAAGCAAATAAAGGATAGAAAAGAGATATAGGAAAGGCCTATCCTCACACCACCTATCCTTCTGTAACTTCAAGCCCCATTTCTCAAATAAAGAAAACTCTTAGATTAAATGTATCTCAATCCATCCTCAGAGCTTCATTACCCAATACTCATATCCTTTTGCTATCTCCAAGATTCCAACCCCTTTTTCCCCTACTTCACTTCCACTTATAACTCCATATAGAATCTATGTTTTATCTTTTCTACTGCTTTATATTCGCTGGCTATAAAATACTAGTAATGCTCAATTGAATGCAACTCAATTTTAAAGGTCAGATATTTTAAATAGTTTATATCCTTCACACACATGCTTTTCGACAGTTCTTTTCAGCTTCTCTATTTTTTACCAAAAAAAGAGAAATTTAAGTTTGTTCTCTCAATCAAGCAGATAAAAAGTGAAGCTAAAGAATGTCTCTAGCTGGCCATCATGTTTAGCTCAAGCTTGTGCTCTCAGTGATCACCTCTTGTTTAACGTGTAATTGACAAATGCATCAAGCTATTATTATTATTATTTATATTGTCGCACATTCACATGATGATGATAGTTCGAATAACTAAGGCAATAGGAATTATTGCTCTTCTATTTCTTCATGATGATGATGGTTCTATTGAATTAACACAACTAGGAAGTATTCTTCTTTATTACCATCATTATCATGTTGATTGGTATTTTCTTTTCTTTTTTTTCCTCATCGATACTTGAATCCTGTAACCTCCCCATAACCCCACCCCCAACCCTTTACCACATGAACGAGGCCTATGGTTCATCATCATCATCATCAGATGATTGCTATGTTTGAACTTGCATAAATATGGAAATCTTCTTTTTATCACCATCATCATCATTTTCATTACTATCATCATTAATAATATAAAGATGATTGTTTTGTCGTGCATTAAGACAACTGGGAAATGTTCTTTCTTGATGATAATGGTTATAAGGCAAATCGAATATGTTGTTTATTTTTCAGAGGATTTTCGATATCAAGAGTAAGTACTTTGGTTTGTGGCTTACCTTTCATTTTATAAAAGCTGAAGGAAAAGGAATGCCGCCTTTAGATGGACGCAGCTCCATTCATCCTCCTAGACTGTTCCTCTTTCATCTTTTAAGGTATTTCATCAACATACCGCTACTTCATCGAATATGGTTTGTCAATGCACGTAGGTCAGATGATCCTTCAAGTGTAGATTCCTCCTTCATTGTGTTTGATTGCTACACTTTGATGCACGGTTTCTCTAGGTGACCTAGGATGTGGTGGTGTGATTAGAGTAATCGTGACACGATGTTAAAATTTTCTCTAAATATGCAAGAGGATTGCTGATTTGAGGTAAAGATCCTGGGCCTCTTTTCGCGAGGCTTGATCTATCCATTATCTCAAGGATTCGCCTTTGAAGTTATCCCACATGAGTGTGTTAGTCGACTGAGGTCATCAAGAATACAAGTGGCTACGCTAAACTTGCACTGTACCATGTTTTAGCCTGCTTTCTTCTTTAGTCCTCTGTTCAAATGAGAATTTTAATTGCTTAGCTAAACACAGTAACCAAAAAGATGCTTTTTTTTTTTGTAGGGATTTTACCCTTTTAGTTGTACATTGTTCCATATTTTGTATATATTCTTCTTCCGTGCTTCGTTGGTGGTTATTTTTGCTACTCTGTTGGTTTATTTTTTCTTCATCATGCTTTATTTTCAAGGACCCTTATACCTCACTTGTACTTCAAAGTCTTATCAATAAATAGTTTGTTATTGATCAAAAATGAAAAAATAAAACAAGAATTCAACGAGGTAAATGAAGCAAAGATAGAAAATACTGTGTTTTTGCCATTTTCATAAGTATGATTCGAGCAAGTATATTATGTTTCGCAATTTGTTTTTTCCTCGACTTTGAAAGCATCCATTAATTAAATTCTATGTTATGGATGCGCCACATGCAAATATGAACTCGATCCATCGCGCCTCTCACAATGTTGATCCAAGTCAATTCAACTGCTCACGCGCAAAGCGGGAAGGATGAAAAGGACACAAATCGGCCGGATTACTCCGGGATGGTGCGTGATTTATGATCGCAGAGGAAAGCATTACTTGGAAGATAATCAGGCGCGAGGTTTGATTTTCGCTAGAGTGAGGTCCAAAGATTCTTAAGGCATTCTTAATGTGTCATTCCACTCATATTATTGTATTCGTAATCACATGGTACTTCGAGGTATAATAATATCATACTACATTCCTCGCTCTCGAAGTCTTCATTTAAGACTACTCATCTAACATTACTTGTTTTTGTAATCTCTAATTTTGTTGAGTTGTTTGAGTTTATTCAAGTATTTTCTTTGCATCTTTCTCAATGCAAGTACAAGTATTTGATTTTTACTGTAAGATATATGTTTGTAATTTTTAAAGGTATATAAATTTCTTCATTCATATGCCATCAAATCAGAGTTCCACTGGGACGCATGTGTTTCTATCAAGTATATGATACATGTAGCTATTGTAATCAATGTCTCGTGGAAATAATCTGTGCACATTTTCACGGGATCCCCTTCTGCTCATAGGAGCTGACGTTCAGAGTCGGGAGCAATACAATGGATAGGATTGCATTGCATCCAAAATCTCTTGCTCGTGGGCGATTTTGTTTTTCTCATTGCTTATATTATGATATATATATATATATATAGATAGATAGAGAGAGATGAGAGAGAGAGATCAACAAAGATGTATTAGTTATTAATTATGATAAAGGAATAAGAGAAGGATGAAGGGTCCTCTTCACAATTTACATAAAAAAAAAAAAAAAGGAGTAAAGAATGGCTAAACTCCACTATACAAGAAGACCCATACAAATGGTATAGTCCATACAAAAGCGTGAAACACTTCCTCAGTGCATAACTTTACCAACCCTTATCTACATTCATTCTGCTTCAAGCCGATAATGCCATGAGTAATCCCAATTCCTGCTCGTAGGATGATTTCACCCTTTCTTGCCATTTGTATTATATGATATGCAATTGTGAAACAATACCTATCAGATCAAGAGGCTCTCCAGAGCTCACTCTATTGGTTCAATGTTTTCCATTTGCAAGGTAGACCTGGAGAGGGTTTGATAGTCATCGATACTCCCAAATAGCTTAATATTCATACTACATATCATGAAAGGTGATTTGAAAATCTTATGCCTACACAACTTAATCCACTCAAGAAAAAAAAAAAGATGAATAAAGAAGAAGCAAGGATGATATCCCAATACCTTCCTTTATCATTTTTAGGAACACATGCCTTCACAAAGAGAATCCCAAACCTTTGTCGATGCCATTCCGCTCCTCGACTGGACCACGGTTCAGATGTGAGCCTTGGAGCTTTTAGGAGAAAATAGTGTGTTTGATGTTTTGCAAGCCTAAGCTTCAATTAAACATGTTAGTTCAAGAACACAAAGATAAAATAATTTATACACATAATAGATCCACAAGGTTTGAACATAGCTCAACCAACTATTTCTACATCCATTAATGAGAGAGAATTGTTCCACTATGCCACAGGAGAGTAATATAGAGACACAAAAACCAAAATACAATTACTGACTTAAAACATCAATTACAACACTGTTTACACCAAGAAACCACATGTGAACTCATTCCTAATTCTATAACACTCCTAATTAGTAAGACGATTTAACATTCCTAATTAGTTTCACAACCTACAAGCAAAGTGTATATTTACATTCTATACTTACCCTTCAAGTTATTAAAGCACAGATGCTCACTTGTTCTATAGTGATAACTAACTCGATCCCCACTTAAGGTATCAGGAAAGCACACCCAACTATTCTCCCGTCTTTACATATCCTGTTGAGATTAATCCAATTTTTATTATCTCGAGAATGAAATGACAATCTATCTCAATATGCTTAGTCCGCTTCATGAAATACAAAAGATAGACGCAATGTGGAGAGAGAGCTTCATTTGTCACACCAAAGCTTTGGCCGGAATGGAAGTCTTACCTATTTATCAAGAGCCGTGAAATCCACATGATTTCACATGACATGTCATCACTCAGACTTGATTATGCACTCCGGTCGAGAAGCCACAATTTGTTTTTTACTCTTCCATGAGACTAGATTTCATCCAACAAAGACACAATAACCTGAAGTGGATCTCTTGTCCTCCTTAGATCTTATCCAGTCAGCATCTGTGAAACACCTAATTCTATTATGCCCATGATTACTGTTGAGAATCATAGGATATTTAAAATATCCTCTAATTCTATTCCCTAGGATATTTTTAGAATATCTTATCCATGGTTTATTCTTCTATGATATTCCAGGAATATCCTCTGGGTTTATTCCATTCTTTTCAGATATATATATGTCTCATACTATGTAATATTGACTCACGTATTCATTTTCAATAAGAAAAGCATCATTTTCTTATATTTCTTCACATGGTACCAAAGTCATGGTTGGTTATGGAGTGAGCCTTCCAAGGATCTTCCCTGGTCGGATTTCGAATCGACCCTCACGGATCTCCTCCAATCCGATCTTCTCGCTTGAATCTCCTTCGACTGATCTTCACGGATTCTTCCTGGATCTTCTCAAGCAATGATCTCTTCCGACGAATCTTTCCTAATCTGATCACCTCCACAAATTCCTCTCAATCGTATCTTCTCCGACAGCCCTCAATCCGATCACATTAACTTCATCGTGGAACACCTCTGCATCGCATTGTCGTCGATATCGCATTGCTGCCTTACTTCCGACAGATTAAGTACACCTTATAACAAACTTGTATAATGTAAGACCCTAGAAATTCCAATTTTAATACAAGAAAATCGCACTTTGATTATAAATTCCAATTACTACTAAAAGTCCGTAATAATTTTCTGCACTTGATGATCTAAACGGATTGCACCGTCAGACTGCCCCTCACAAATCTAAAGACGTAAAATTTCAAAGAATTTGTTGGGAGATGAAATGAGTTTAATAATGCTTTTCGAGGCACTCTATTCAAAGCCGAACTGCTGGCGTATTTAAAGGCGCATAATATGTACTCATGTACCATAAGTGGTATGAGCAGAGAACGATTTAAACTTATCAATGGCATAAATAAAATCAAATCCGAGAAAAGAGGATAAATGGTAATTATGGAATTTGATTTTAAGTGACTAGAGGACAAAATAGCCAATAGTCACTCATCTCCTACCTTAAGCCAAGACCAAAAACGTGAGAAGAGGGGATTTAGATGCAGTACCTATGGGGTTTACATTTTTAGAGAGAGAAGCACCTCCTTCTCTCTAGGTTATCTCGCAATCCACCATTGATTTCGATTTGAGCAAAGAGGGGAACGCTTCTACGCAGAGCAGCTACGCGGACTTCAAGCCATAGTTTGACAACTCCATGAGGTAGGATTTTCCTACTTCATGCTTTTATTCCCATTTTAAGGGTTTACAGCCTTTGCTAGTTTCCGAGGCCGCGAGGGTTGCTGACGGGGCTCCCAAAACACGGACCACCTGTTAGAATTTCGGGGATTTTTCCCATCCGTGACTGGCCTGCACGTTAGGTCGTTTGTGTTGAAATTGTGCAATAAAATGCATGTTGGAAGTGAAAATGCCGAATAGGTCGCTGATCGTCCCAAAACATGGACCCGAAATTGTAAAATTTTTGGAGACTTTTGACAGCCGTGAATGCCCGTGAACCACAGGTGGGCTGTCAGGTTAGAATTTGTGCAATAAATTCTATTTTGGTGATTAGAGACCTAAATGAATGGAAATTTGCCCACCAAGAGGAATCACAGGAAGTGTGGGCTGCCCGTGACGCTCACTTATTGCTTTCGGACTGTAAAACAAATTCCGTTTGTGTGAAATGGATAAGAATCTGTCCACATGCCAGGTGCTTGGAAATGGTATGAAATGAATGGCTTGGATGTGTGTAGAATTAAATAGGCAGAATACATTATTTTAATGTAGCATACAATGACACAATTACATGGAATTAACTGTGTTTCAGAGGGGCCATTGAGTTGATTTTAAAAATGCTAATGCATAAGCTTATGTATTAATATGAGGTCACAATTATGTAATATAATTGTGTAGGTCATTGAGCGAGTTGATCTAGCCCATTGCTAATTTTGATGTGATATATGAGTTGTATAATTACATATAACATGATTGTGATTCTGATTTATGCGAGTATATTCATGTTTGAGAGTATTTGCATGTGATTAGATCAGATTGAACTCGCATACATGATTCCATAGTGCACCGAACATCCTAGAATATGGGGAGTTAGTGCATGGTATAAGCTCAGAGAAACAAGGTTCGAGGGTAGTCTAAAATGTAAACTCCTGAGGGTAGTCCAAGTTTCAATAATATATCAACCATTGAGCGGGCCTAGCTTGATATTTATTCATCTAAGGTAGTCCATAAACTAAAGAAGATATCAACCGGCCTGAGCTTTACTTGTAATTGATATTTATTCATCTGGGAGGGTAGTCCACAACAATTAATATATATCAATCGTCTGGGAGCTACCAATTGATATATATTCATCTGAGGGTTGCCCACTAATAAATTATTAGCAATTCCCATACGAGGCTTAGGCGAGTGTGAGAGAGCTCATGAGGGCCTCGGATCCGAGTCGGTCACGTAGACATTCAAGTGATCATGCATTTGCTTGAATGTTTGTTTAAATCGAACATCAGACCGCACTGATGGTGAGTATTCCACTCTAGTGCGATTCTCCTACTCAGTTTTAGCTCACCTCACGTGGACCCCTTTACAAAAATGTGGAGCATGCGAGGGACGGTCATTCCCAGAGGTTGATTAGAAGAAAGCCGTGTGGCTTTGACGCATATTGGATACGTATTAGAATTCGAAGATTTAATATATGTCAGATAAGAGTAAAACATTTAAATCCTCAGAATTATCGGGTATGTAGTCAATCTTATAGTTAGGTATGTATTATGAGTATCGTCAGGCCCATGGCCAGATACTCGCGTGATTTGATCTCGGATATATCAATATACTGGACTGCCAGACAAGCCATGCGTATTTTAATCAACATTCTGCATAAAGGAGACTCGCCCCTATTTTCTATGCATGCCTGCAACCCGACTTCCACTTGTATTCCATGCAAGGCTGATTCGGTACGTCCACCCCTGCCTCGGGGCCACATATAACCCATACGCCTGGGCCGAGGGAAGTCATTAGGAATCATAGGATATTCTGTATCCTATCCTATGGTTTATTCCCTGTGATATTCTTAGAATATCCTCCCCACATTCCATTCTTTCAGATATATATACGTGTCTCATAATACTATGGAATATTGACTCACTCATCCATTTCTAACAAGAAAACATCACTTTCTTTATATTTCCTTCACAACCGTGACTGAATTCCACACATGCCATGACTCACCCTCTCTGTGCCTGAGTACTGCTCGCCCTCGCCCTCCCTCCAAGGCCTCGTTGAAGCATCTTCTATGCCACAATCATCTCCACTCCTAGCTTCGCAACCGTTTGATGATCTACCTATATCACAATTTTAAAATGTACCCGCCTACTTCTAACTCACATCCTATTTATAATTTTCTTAACTTTCATCGTTTATCTTTACCTTACGTTGCTTTTGTTTCCACTTCTGTCTTTTGTCTCTACTCCTTAAAAAGCACTAGCAAGACTCTCTCTCATCCCAAGCAGAACAGTAAATGGCCGGTAAATGGATGCTCTTACTCCAATGGCACACGTGGAGCTTGTCGCTTCCTCTGCAAGTCTCTCGTCAATGCTGTTGATTTATACAGCGAAGGTGGGACCGATGGCCCGGTTGATTCGCCTTAAGGCCCGCTTAAGGTTAAGGGCACACTCAGCAATATGGCTCTGATCATTATGATATTTTTCTCCGTACAGATTGCCTTTGTTCGCCGCTTTTCTTCGCCGCGGCGCGCTTTCACGAGGTTTTACGAGCAACCGGCCGTTTTGTTACTCAGGGGAATCGCTTGGTATGCACATTACGTCATTCCTTATATGGTTTGAAATCTACCCCAATCTTCGGGTTTAGTTTGTTTAGCCTGTGCTGGTTCAGAGTTTCATATGATTCAAGCACAATGTATCATTCCGCTTCTTTATCATCATACATCTACAGATACCATTTACTGATTGGTTTATGCATGAAATTACCACACAGTAAGATCAGATGGTATCTTAAACTCAAACAACACCTCTTCAACCACTCTCAGACAAAAGACTTAGGGAAAATCAAGCATTTTCTACATCAGGTAACTCGCCTAATCTTGAGTGATTATTTCTAGGAAGATAATTGATATATCAAGCCCACCGATATGTCGACTATAAGCCCGTAGACATCTCTATGGATCTCAATGTCAAACTTGTACTGTGTCGGAGAGCCTTTACGAGATCCAGGAGATATCGATGATCAGAAACCGAACTATCTCAACTGGCCAATTCTACGACATTTCTTTCCTCACGAGCGCAGTTAGTCATTCCTACAATCACCTTAAGGATAGACATTGGGATGTTGCATTTCGTATTCTCCGCTGCTATTTCAATAGTACACTGTGTCAAGGGTGTTGTATGAGAACAGAGGTCATACCCAGATTATTAGCTATATTGATGCAGACTTGGCAAGCTTACCCACAGATAGACGTTCTACATCAGGGTATTGTGTGTTCGTTGGAGGTAACTTAATATCCTATGATTCTCAACAATTACTATATAAAATACCATGTCTCGGGGCTCCTTTCAAGTTAACATAGAGTATGTTCTACATTTGTCCAATGATCAATCGTTGATAGGGACATGTATTGGCTTATAACACTGATCGAAAAAGTAATATCGGGGACGTATTACCGTAGTAGTTCAACCGCTTCAATCGCCTCTATCTCTTAGGGTCCCCAAACAATTCGCCTTCTCTAGTAAAATGTAAGCTTTGTGCTATAGGGGAGTTACATGGTTTTGCCCCCAATTTTCTTGTTTCAGACAATAGATCCATCACATATTTCCTTTGAAATAAGAAGATTCCATGTTTGCTCCTCAGAACTTCAATGCCCAAGAAATACTTTAGTATCCTTAAGTCCTTTGTGTGGAATTGACCATGAAGAGTAAAGGACTTAAGTGGTGATAATTCATTATATCACTCCCAATAATGACAATATCATCTACATACTCGACTAACAAGATGATATCTGCTTTAGAATTTCTATAAAAGATAGAGTGATCAACTTGCTCTTTTGCATGCCAAACTTCTCAATTGTTAGTTGACTAAATTTCCTAAAAACCATGTACGTGACTCTGCTTTCACCATATAAGGATTTATGGAGGCGACAAACTCTACCAATCTCCACCTGAGCAACAAACCCTAGAGGTTGCTCCATATAAACATCCCTCCAAGATCCTCATGAAGAAAGCATCTTAATATGAAGGTGGTGGAGGTCCTAGCCATGAGTGGCTACTAGAGATATAAATAGCCGAACATAAGTCATCTTGCCATCTGGGGAGAATGTATCAAAATAGTCTACTCCATAGGTCTGGGTATACCCTTTAGCAACAAGGCGTGCTTTCAACCTAACAATTGAGCCATCGGGATTAACCTTCGCTACAAAAACCCAACGTCATCCAACGGCTTTCTTCCCAATAGGTAGGTACAAAGTCCTAGGTACCATTGTCATTCAAAGCGTCCATCTTCTCTATCATAGCACTACGCCAATCACGGTGCGATAGGGCTTCAAGAAACTAGATCTAATGTCGAAGCAGCTGATGTTGGACTCGAGACTGGGGGTTTTGGTGTTAAGAGTTTACCTGAGTAATGGGAAGTTTAAAAAGAATGGGAGCTAGAGTAGGAACTGTTAGGGAAACATAATAAACCAATAATCATCATCTCCTTCCCTTGACTCATAACGGATGAAAGGAAATGGGGTAGTCTCAAAAGAATGCAACATCGTAGGACTCAAGTAACGTCGAAGAGGAGACACAACACATATTCCCGAACACGAGAATATCCTTCAAAGATACACTTTAAGGCCTGGATCAAGTTTAAAGACTTGAGGACGAACGCCCTTAATAAAGAAAGGGTATCCAAATACCTTAGGCTCAATGGGGTGGAACAAATTCATTATTTGAAACAAACTATGGTAAGGAGTAGTCCAATTAAGAACCTGGATGATGGCATCCCGTTAATCAAAAAACAAGGTGTAGAGACTACTGCCCAAAAATGTTTAGCAGGACATTTATCTAGAACAACATGGCCTCGACAAATTTCAGAGATGTCTATTCTTTCTCGGGCCATCCCATTCTGAGAGGGAGTGTCAATACAAAAGGTATGATGGAGAATCTCATGTTGTAGCATGAAAGATTGAAAAGGTTTCGACAAATACCCCTTAGCATTATCACTTCTCAATGTCTAGTGAGAGACATGAACAGTTTTCATTTCCGCACAAAAGGCACTAGAATGAGAAAAAGCTTGGAACGACTTTATTAGATAAAGGACACGAGAGAAATCATCCATAAGGGTAACAAAATATTTAAACTTAGTGGGAGACATAACTGGACAAGGACCCCAAACATCATAATGAACTAACTTAAAATGAGCAGTATTCGCTTATTAACTCTGCATTCAAATGCACACAATGAAGCTTAGTATATTGATACAAATACATAGTTCAATGAGGATAGGCTAGAAAACCGGGAGGATAACTTCTTCAAGAGAGAGAAGGGACGACTTAAGCGACAATGTAATTTGAACCCGGGTTAACAACTCCAGAGCAAGCAATAGGTGTCGACACTCTAGTTCAAGGATGTAGATACCTGCACTGCTTAAACTAATAATCCGCTTCGCCGAAAAGATCCCGAATCGCATAATAACTAGTGATGTAATGACATACAATTAAGTGTGGCGAGGAGTTTACCCACGTAAATTAAATTACAAGAGAATTGTGGTAAATTCAGAATAAACTGGAATTACCTGTCATGTGGTTTGTGGCTCCAGAGTTAATGACCTATCTGGTGGAAAAGGAAATAAGACATGAGTTAGGCTTACTCGACCTGTAAAGCATACATAGAGTAGACGCAAATTCTTCAATGATTCATAAGCTGCATTTAAACCTTTTTGATTTATATTCTACAACTTTCACAATCTCAGTACTTGCCTTGAATTATGACAATGACACACAACTCCACATGAAGGTTTCTTAGTCACTATAGGAGCAATCTAAATCAACCAGAAAAATAGATTTTACAAGAAAAATGACCACTTTTCCATAAAAAAAACACTTCACAAGTGTAGAACGTTGCCCTATAATCCACAAAACACCTATGGACCTCGAAGAAGTGAAGGAAAACAAGCAAGAAAACCTAGAAAGGAGGCTTCCGAACATAAATGTGTTTGAAATACACTGTTGCAATGATAAGATGTCGAAGAAAGGTAGTTGAGGGAGCTTGTTTGCGGCTAGCGACCCTAGCTGGGAGCACATCTTGTTGAGCTCCCACGCGCCCCAACACACAAAAAGCGTGTGGCTCAAGGCAGTTATTTTTAGCCAATGACCGTGGCAATGGTCGCCGGCGGCCGATAATGTCACACCTCGATCCCGTCCGACCTGCATGATCCGAATCGAAGTCCAGGCGCGATACTATCTATACTATATATCAGGATCCCTATCAATTGCTCTTTCGTAGTTTGTTTTGTAATTAGTATACAAACAATTTCTGTAATAACAAAAATCATTTATATATACAAAAGAACTACCACCGGAGTGGTGTCCATAAAAATCTATACACATATACAGAGTCCCATTTACTTATACATGTACCATTTCTATTACAAACCTCGTAGGATCATACTAGCTACTGGTGAGCACCTATCTCTAAGCCTACCGCTTTGGCCGGGAAGGGAATCGTCCCATTCCTCTATCATTTTCTTCTCGTCAGACCTACACCTGATTGAACACCCGTGCTAAGCTTTACGCTTAGTGGGAACATAAGCATGGACAACCACCAATGGCGACTGTCACAAGCTTATACATATGCATTATATATATATCTATGCATATTTCTATAACTTTAATTCCTTATCATCTTATATTCCTATTGCATGTCAATCTTTTTCTATTACATGTTCTATGTCTTTGGCATCTCCTTTATTTATACTTTTCGTATTCCTATTTCAGTACTTTACATATCTATATTTATCATGTCTCTAGTCTATGTCTTTTCATCTTTCTTGCTCTATGTCTTTATCGCATTCTTGTACTACGTATATCATATCATTCCTTATCTATCACAATTACTTGCCTATTTCTTGTCACTTGCTTATATCGTATATTTGATCTATTTCATCTTATTTCAGATCTTGTTCTTGCAAGTTTCCTATGCTTCATGTCTCAGATAATTTTCATATAACCTATATTATACTATCCTCGTGACGCTTATCTACATTCTTATACTCCTTTCATATACCTGCTCCTTTCATCCGTCTTTTAATTGCCTCTAGTCTTTTCATGTTGTAAGTCATGTTCCTATTCTATGTCTTCGGGCATATGTTATATCTATACTTTCTTACATACATATTCATACTTGTACTATCGCAGAATCATATTCTATCTATCATCTACTTCAGGCTTATACTAATACTTTTCAGGTTCATATACTTATTTTCATATCAAGTTATAATTGCATTTCGTTTTGTAATCGTTTATACTTTCATCGTGATAAAGAAGGCTATGCTTCATCATTTCATATCCTATGCTTTTCATATACATTTCCTTTTTGGTTTCATGTCCGCAAATACCTTAGCGATACGGGAAACTGAAGTGTGTACCCGAAGGTACCATCACCGCACAGGCGTTGATCTCTCGCCCCATAATACCCAAGGTATCGCCACCGCACGGTACGCGGACTCATTCCATATGCCATTTGTACCCAAGGTACTATCACCGGGCATTTGCGATGTTGATTACCATTGTGCACTCAAGGCCACCCGACCAAACGGACGGCGTCATCCTGTGAAGACCTTATGAAATTCCAATTTCGAATAAGGGCAAATCAGAATTAATTACAAAATTATAATTTCAAGTTAAAACTGGAATTAATTTCAGATCCTGATGACAAACATTGCACCGTTGAATCGTTATTAAATCTAGTTGTCACGTGAATTTAATTTTCTATATCGCTGGAGTCGACACGCTGCCGAGGCATCGCTTCGGTGTCAGAATCGATTCGATGCGACGAAGTCACATATAGCACGTGATCATGTACCATAAGTGGTATGAGTAGAGAAATGATGAAAATGGACGGCCGAGATAGTGCCGAATATCAAATCTGGGAAAAGAGGGACATAAAGGTCATTAACTAAATCTTAAGTCACTAAATGACAAAAAGGGAATAGTGACCCGAAAATGTGTTTTCGGGAAAATTTGTGCTTGGTTAAGTAATTCGAATCGAATTGCTTGTGTTTGAATATTAGCCCAAGTGAGCCACTTTAAAAGTTTGAATTGATAAATATATAATATGTTGTGTGACTTAATTTTATGTGAATATATCTTGTTTATATATTTGCATGTGATTAGACTGTATTGGAATTGGCATACATGCATTCCATATGCACTGGAACATCCTAGGCCTATAGGAGTTAGTGCATGAGATTAGTCTAGAGAAAAATGGTTCGGAGGGTAGTCTAAAATATAAGATATCGGAGGGTAGTCCAAATAAATAATATCAACCGTCGGAGCGCCCTTCACTACATATTCATCTGAGGGTAGTCCATTAAACAACAATATATCAACCATCGAGCTACCATTTTTGATATATATATTCACCTGAGGGTAGTCCATTGAAACGAACATATACTGAACTGTCTGAGCTACCAACTGATATATATATACATCTTGAGGGTTGTCCACTAATAAACCACACTCTCTACGTTTAGCGAGTGAGAGAGTCAAGGAGGACCCTGGATCTCAGTTGTCAGTGTAGACATTCAAGTAGGATCATGCATTTATGTTTGAATGTTTGTTTGAATCGGGAACATTGTATCGCACTTAGACGGTGAGTGTACCACTTAGTGGCGAATCTCCTAATAGCCTTTAGCTCACCCCGCCGTGGATCCCCTTTATTTTACAGTACAGTGAGCGCAGCAAGTGCAGAGGACTTTGCCTCGTCCCAGAGATTTATTGTGAATGAAAGCCAGATGTGGCTTTGTGGTCAGACCACTGTATTGTAACCCTTACTAATATATGTACTGCTTAAGAGTAAAATATTAACTCTTGTAACTAATGGGGATAGTTGATCTTATAGTTTGTATATGTTTTATGGATATTGTCGCATGGGCCCAAGAGGCCGCTTTATCCATATTTGTATATATTGTAATATACTGGACTGTTTGTATTTGTGGATATGTGTTTTGTAATTCCATATTTCTTCCCCGTGACAAAGGAGACTCCCATTTTCTAAAGTGGCGCCTGCAACCCATTCTCCACTTTGTATTCATAAGCTGATTCGCAGTCAACTTACCCCCTAAGTTTTGGGCTACATCATCAATTCAAACTAAATTTCACATATCTGTTTATGAATATAAGCCGCAAAGAATCGTATCTTCCCTATAGGCATGCCTATCTATCCCTCTACTGTGCTCTATGCATAATCGCTTTATTACATTTTCAGACATATCTCATAAGCATGAATAACTATTGTTATCATAATTGCTTAAGTATATATACTAATATTACTTTATTCTTTATTAGTTCTCAAATCAGAGTTCTCATATTACTGCCTTTATATCTCTATAATACATATATTTTATATCTTTTTCTATCATTTTGTTTTGTCCATCATATATCATAATTTACCTATACCTGTATTCCTATATTCATATATAGCTTTCCATCTTCATATCTCTTTATATCATTTTTACATTTCTATCATGATTTAGCTATTCGTACTTTCTGCTATTCCTATCATGCAAAGCTTTCAATTCATTCACATTTTCATATGTACCTTATCATTTATGCAAATGTTCTCATTCCTATGCTTTGTCATCTTTACTTATCTCTATCAGTTCTTATCATTTTATACATTTCCTCATCATGTGTTCCTAGCATGTTCCATCTTATTCCTTTCGATATGTCATCATATAATCCTATATTCATGTCATTTACTTATTCCTATCATTCTCAGGTACTTTAGACTATCGTGATTCATGATATGTTCTATCATATCTCACATATCTTATGACTTATACCTATCATATCATATACGCTGTATTATACATGTCCTTTTCATATACTTTTCAATTACTTCTTATGTTCATGTTCATACCATGTTCATATTTCATTCTGCTTTCATGTTTCATATCATATTCATATTTTCTGTCTTCTATGAATCTATTTACTAATAATTGAATCATTCCAATTGATTCATCCAGTTCAAATTCATGGCATTTCTTTCATGCCACCAGTCATTTACCTATTTTACACTCTCGTGACTGCTTGTATTACTCATTTTCCTGGGTCTTAAATTCATATTTTGACAATAAAGGTCCTTGTACTACTGAAGCTAAGGTGCCAGGTTCTATTCCAATCGAATCACCAATCTTGAGCACGAATCGAGTTACGTCCAAACAACTCTCTCGAACTACTCTATGATCAACCCGATGCAGAATCGCTTGCACATGGCCCCACTTTGAGTGAATTTTTTAAAGCCACTTAGAGTCATAATTTGACGATACTCATTTCTTTAGGTTTGTTTACTTGAAGTCGATTTTTAATCGCCACTGAATCCTACTCAATCGATAAGAAATGAGTAAGTTGCGCCAAAATACAAAAACTGGTCAAAATTGGAAAACCAGAACAAGGTGTACCGGTACACCCCTAAAGTGTACCGGTACACTTTGGCCAAAAATGACCAGAACACAAAGTGTACCGGTACATGTTCAAAGTGTACCGGTACACATCACCCGGAAATGCCCAGAATGGTATTTTCTCCCCTTTTTTCCATATGTTTGATACCCAAATCAACTCTATACTTTATAAACATTTCAAGACCACTTCAAATTCATCTTATGATCTCTTTTATCCCCTTCACCTTTCAATTACATATCTTTCTTCAAACTTTTCATGAATTCCTTCCAAAACCATTCTAATATGGTTCTTAACTCCATACACAAGCTAAACTCCATGATTTGTTAGGTTATTTAAACTCAATCACTTGTTTATTAGCTTAACCATGAATCCAACTCAAAGGAAGGATTCCCTACTTTTCTTCTCAGGATTTAGAGTTTTTACCAACCTTAATTTCAATATATCTTGGTTAAGATGAAACTTAATAAACCCTAGGTTTGGAACTCATAATTTTCTAATCTCACAAAACTATATGATCATGGTTAGAATTCATATCTAAGGTTAGTTCATACCTTAGCTTGATCTTGGTTTCTCTTCCTCTCTCCCTCTTCTTCTTCTTCTTCTTTCTTCCTCTTCTTCTCCTTTTGGCCTTCACGCTTCTTCCTCTCTTTGGAGACCAAATTTTGGTCTTAAATCCAACTTTAGTTAAGGCCATGCTCAAGACAAGGAAAAACCCATTTTTGTTTAAGTCTCCTTATAATTGCATTTAGGTCCTAGACTCCTTTCTTTTTGCAAGGCAAACTTATGACATATTCTAATTTTTTGGCTCTCATCTTTTCTCAAATCCTATAATTGATATATTCTTACGATTTATGCCCTCATATCCTCAAGTGGTAAATTACATATTTGATCTCGCTTTATTATTAATCTGGTCTCTCGCTTTATTTCCTCGAAAATTCATTTATTATAATATACTCTAAACAAGTCCAAACCCTATGGTATATTTCGGGATGTTACGATAATCCTTCCTAGAGGGGTGGGTGTCACCCACGCCTTCTAACTGTGTTTAAAAAAAGGCACCCACGACCCAATCTCTATTCTGTATTCAAAGCCTCTTGGATTTCTTCTCATTTTGGCCTGCTAAATTTGAACCCTAATTAAGATACCATGTTAAATGACCAATTCTCCTAAAAGCCTGGCTTCTGTAGGATTTGAGCTAATACAAATATCATGTCTTTAACACCTTCCCTTACGTGGCAACCTCATCCTATCGTGAAGATTCAAACAGAACCAAATAGTCTTCCATGGATTTTCAAATCAACAAACTATAATAATCATAGTAGACGGCTCCAACCCTAGGCCTTTCCAAACCAGGCTTTGATACCATGAAAAACAAAAGTGAGAACTGAGAATTAATCTTTTGTATTTTTCTTGATCTAAAACATGCAGAACACATTTCAGAGTCAGACATGTTACGACAGGTGGATGAATTTAACATTCCTACTTACCACAAACTGCAAGTAAAGTATATATTTACATTCTATAACATCCTCCTTGGATGGTGGAGGTCTTTTGTGGTGTCCTTTCTTCTTCTTGTACATTCTTAACTCATATGACGGAGGTAAATCATCCATGTAAAAGTGCCCCAGTAGATAAACATACAAGCGCTTCTCAAAGACTATCTTGAAAGTTTGTGTAGCTTTTTTATAGCCTATTAGTCTAAAGATCCTGTTTCAATTCTATACCTACAACTACTTGTCAAAAAATTATATGCCTGCTACTACTTATCAAAAATATTCTATGCCTGCAACTTCTTCATAACTACTCCCATTCCAAGAAGTCTTAAAATAACCAAAGGCCTTGTTCCTTCTTCCCCTACTTAAAAGAGTTTAAGCTATACTTATCTTGGTGATCCATTTGAGAAAGTTCAGAGCATCCCAACTGCCGTGGGTAAGGTCTGCCTGGTGGCTGCTGAATCTCTCTGGTATGATTCTGTTGACTGCTGATGCTAATTGATGCCCCATAATATTTTCATATAGCCACAAATAGTAGCATTAGCATCTACTTTCTAAGGTTTATATTCTTGCTTATGGGTTGCTGAATCTGTCTCGGTATGATCCTGTTGATTGCTCATGCTTGTGGATGCCACATAATTTTCCCATATAGCCATGATTAGTTGCATATCTAGCATCTCCTTTCAACCATCTATTCTTACTTGTTTCCAGTTTATTCTGCTATTGTTACCATGAGGAGGCATCTTGTACATTTCTAAAACCATCAAGTCTGATGCTTCCCGCTTAAAATCATATATTCACTTGAGAATATTTCACCACCCTTTACTCTTAGTTTTCAATTTTCATTTATTAATTTCCTCTTCTGCATCTAATTGTTCCTTTTCTCAATTTCAGGTGCAGCTGGAAACCTCCTATTCATTCTCTCATCATTAATCTTGAGGTATGTATAAGAATATCTAATATTCAGTAAGTGTGTTACCATGTATGATTGAGAGATATGTGGTACCTTTTCTAATTCCTTTAAATAGTAAATGATAAGTGTACTATTGCTACTTTAAGTTTTATTCTTTTTTTTTTCCAAAAATCATAGTTGTTCCTTTATATAATTCACTTGAGTTTCATTGTGGTGTGTGATGAAATATGTTTAAAGGATTGAACATTTTACATGGTGGTTTGTTATCCAAATTTTACCTGCAGATTTATTATCTCTTATTTTTGTTTCCAAATCAGAAACAAAATAATGCATTGCACTGAACCTAGGAAGTTCAAAGAATATGATAAAGGATGAGGAATCCTTCCTAGATTTAACCAAAAACTAACAAGAAAAAGTATGTTCAAAAGCAGAACAAATTGCAGATGGAAACAAAAATAATGTATAATCCAAGGGCAGCTACATCTCAGTGGGGTGAAAATTTTCCAACAAAAACATTTATGTATAGTCCTCACTTGTTTAAAAGATGCTTGTTTTTGTCAGCAACATGTTGAATCCAAGAAAAAGGACGTGTGTTTGGGGGTTGGGGGTTGCCTCATCATCACATCTTCATGGGCCTCTTTCGAACTCCCCTATAAAATGAGACTACCAAAGCCTCAGTCTGAAAATCACAAAGATTTGGGCTTGCACACCCTAACATGCTTCAACTTGCCTCAGTAGCTATACTTCTGCTGTTGATGTAGAAAATGCTCTATGTTATATCACAATGATCTCTAAACACTATTCCCAAGTCATCCTGGATTACCAATGGAATATTCATCAAAGCTAAATTTTTTTTATAGAGCCTGCACAGGTGCGAACCAATTAGTTCCTTCTTTATAGGCGTTAATTTTTAAATCAGTTAGTTCCAATATTTTCATCTAGCTTCTTTAATCTACAAGTGTGATTACAATTTAGCATTAATAAACTCAAAAGTGAATCCACAAAATGCATCTAGGACAGAGGTGCCAAAAAAATTATAGAAATGAACCAGTTGCTGAATTAAGTATTAGAATGAACCATGTTCAAAGAGCTCCCAGAGATATCCATCAGTCCGCAAGGAACACAGTGATATTAGCTCCACATCATATAATATGACCTCCAAAACCTCTTTGTCACACTTCTATGGGGCCCAATCAATCCCAGAAAGATAGAACGGCTTATGCTGAGCATTGAACTAGTGGATAGTGTCATTAAATGACTAAAACAAAGGGCTTTTAAAAGGCCTCTTCTGGAGCATGTAATTGATATTAACACTTTCTAATATCAAAAGCAATATTACTGATCAAAAATTATCAAAAAAGCAATATGAATACCTCAATCTAGGAGCGGCTTGATTCCAAATGAAATTGGGTGGTGTGGAAAAGTATCTGATTAACAGAAAGGAACAGGGTGAAAAAAATGCCAAAGATGGTTGCAGACTGTGACTCTCTCAACATCTGGAAAATGATGAAAGATAAAGCGGTGAGTAGATGAGATATGCTAGCTGTTAAAAAGAAACCACTATAGAATAAGCTATACAGGCTAAAAAATAGGAAGTTCCCTTTTCTTGTATAGTTGGTCTATGATTTCTAAGTTTGGAAAGTTGGATTAATCTGCCTGGCTATTTATCTAAGTCTGTCTGATTCTTGGGGATTAATCTTTGATGTTATCTTGTGTTTGAAATATAATTTGTATAGTCCCTTGTAATTGAATAAATTCCTGTCTCTGTAGCTGAACATTTTTTAATTTTTTCCTTATTCTTATCTTATACAGCCTATATAATCATTTCATTCTTATAGAAATAATAGAGCATATTTATTCCGAAATTTATACTTACAGTTACCATTACACTTTACAGAAAACCCAGCTTCTGTTAGTAGTCAAGATCTGATCGTTTTTTGCTTTCTTCACAAAATTGAGATCATTTGTCTTTTGTGAGTTCTCATTTGTAAACCTAGTCGTAAAGAAATGAGGGGAGTACCCCACTTGTAAATTCTAATAATGTGCATTCTGTAGTATTTCCCCAAGTTTTTGGGTGGTAGGTAACTTTGCTTTTCTTTGTATACAACTTGTATACCTCGGGGGGGCTTCGCCCCTGCTTTTGTTAATATATTTGTTCAAATTTTGCCTATCGGAAAAAAAATTCTAATTGTAATGACCTTTTTACTTTATTCACTTTGTTTATGGTAGCTGAGGTAGAAAGATTTTTAGTTGTGCTGTGACTTCAAACAATCTTGCAAACAATAAGCAAAAAGATTGATGCAACCTTCCCCCCCCCCCCCACAATAAACTTTCCCAAAAACAAATTCTACTTCCATCACCCACCATAAAATTGGTTTAAGTAGAAAAAACTAGTGTTTTAAAGGGCGTTTTTGAAGCGCATCTTGAAGCATGCCCTCAAGGCAAGATTCCTAAAGCTTCAAGGTGTTAAAAAAGGTGGAGGATATGAAGGCGCACTTTCCACCTAAAGCGCTGCAGAAGGTGCAAAGGCGTACGCCTCTTCACCTCACCTGAAAGAAGCATACACCTAAAAACCCTTATAAACCCTAAAACGATTTTTTAAAAAAAGTAAAATAAAACCCTACCTTCACTGTTTCTTCAAATCAAGCTGCGATTTGAAGTTCAGACAAGATGTCATCGACCTTGCTTTCCGGAGATCCTCCCTTTTTCGTCGTGTTATAGTATGGCTTTACATATGGGGTGGATGATTCTAATACCTTCTCCCCGATTGCCAAGATGTCTTTTGTTCGGCTATTTATATATTTGGCAGCCACTAATGGCTAGAACCTCCACCAACTTGATATTAAGAATGTTTTTCTTCATGGGATCTTTCTGAGGAAGTTTATATTTATATCATCCGGGGTTTGTTGCCTGGGCGGAGATTAGTAGAGTTTGTTGTCTTCGTAAATCATTATATGGCTTGAAATAGAACCCACATGCATGGTTTGGCAAATTCAGTCAAGTAATTGAGAAGTTTGACATGCAAAAGAGCAAATCTTATCACTTATCTTTACGTAAATTCTCAAGCAGTACTATCTTATTATTGTGCATGAGATGATATTGTTATTACTGGGAGTGATATGACAAGTATATCATCACTTAAGTCCTTTCTTCATGGTCAATTCCACACAAAGGACTTAGGGATGCTAAAGTATTTCGCATCAGTTATGAGGTAAACATGTAATCTTCTTATCGCAAAGGAAATATAAAGTTGGATCTATTGTCTAAATAGAAAATCTGGTAAAGCCATGTATTTCCTTTATGGCACAAAGCCTACATCTTACTAGAGAAGGCGAATTGTTTGGGGACCCTGAGAGATATAGAAGATTGGTTGGGAAGCTGAACTACCTTACAGTAACACGTCTTGATATTGCACACTCTATCAGTGTTGTAAGCCAATACATGTCCTCTCCATCATTGATCATTAGGCAGCTGTAGAATAGATTCTATGTTACTTAAAGGAGCCTATGGGTAGTATTCATGGTAATCATGGGCATAATAGAATTGGAGTGTTTCACTTGATGCTAATTAGGCAGGATCTAAGGAGGACAGGAGGTCCACTATGGGTTACTGTGTCTTTGTTGGAGAGAATCTAGCCTCATGGAAGAGTAAGAAACAGAGTGGTTTTTCTTTTAAGTGTACAATCTGAATATAAGGTAACGGCACAGTCTGTGTGCGAGATCATGTGGCTTCATCAACTCTTGGTGAATGTTTGTATTAAAACGTCGGTCCCAACAAAGCCTAGTGACTACTAGGCTGCTCTCTTTCTATTGCATCTTAATCTTATATTCCAGAACGAATCCAAGCACATCGAGATAGATTGTTATTTCATTCGTGAGAAAATACAACCTCCTGGGCTGATTTCTCAGTTGCAGTATGTGAAGACTGGAAAACAATAAGGATATCTTCACAAAGGATCTAAGTAGGCACCAAAATAGCTATCTATATATCAATTTGGGTATAATTAACATCTATACTCTAACTCGAGGGAGTGTTATAATATACATCATATTTTACATATGTGGATTGTAACTCGATTAGAAGCTTGACTTGTAGGGTTGTAACCAATTAGGAATGATAGATTGGCTTACCTATCGTATAGACTAACCCTCTTGTATATATAGACACAATGACTCAATGAAAAATATGTTATAGTATTGTAGAATTAGAAACTAGTTGGGAAAAAGAAACAATGAGAATCAAAACTCATATTCTTCTTCTATTTGGTTTAGTGGGATTGTCTCAGAGTATAAATAAATTATTTGATCAATGAAATATACTAAATTTTTCCCTTCAATTATTACATTACATGGTATCGTGAGCCTAAGGCTTGAATTTGTTCAAAATGTAATTTTTTTCTGGGAAAATCACGAGAAAACCTACATCGCCAAATGACACAACCTCGAAGACCCATCTCCCAGTGACCCCAATTTGAACTCCGCTTCGTCACTGATCTACCCACTTCCGGACGAGATGATCTCTCGACAATGTACCCACTCACACGCCGCACGCACGGCCAGACCCTGGACTCCTTCCCTCACGCTGGCCGATGACGAGGGTGCGAGAGGAATATTCCGACCACCGGATTTTCACCTCCGATGTCGCCACCACATAAAGCCCCCACTACTTTTCTTCTCGGCTCCAAGGCCCGCTATAGCAATTCCTTTTCCCTATTTTGTGCTCGCTGCCCTTTGTTTTGTTCCTTTGATTTTTCGGTATTTGTTTGAGACCCAACACTCTCACAAGTGTTTTGAGGTTCAGGACTAAAATCCATTCAAGTGACCTTTTCGTGGAAAGGTGGTCATTTTCTACAACTTATTTTCAAGTATTTTTCAAATTTTCAAATGCTTATTTGAGTTAAATCGCTTCTATGACTAACGTGAAACCTCAAGAGGAGTTATGCCATTATTGCAATATTTTCGACATGTACATCAAATACTGAAGCTGCGTAATAAAAACTTAAGATTTCAATATGCTCATTACCAAAATCGCTTTAAGTCCGCATCTACTCTATCACTACACCTCAATCGAAATGCAAACCAAGTACATGTTTTCTTTCATCTTCCATACGGGTCTCTAACTCCTGGAGCCACCGACCACATGATGTAATTCTAGCTTCATTTATTACGCTTCAAATTTCACCTTCTACTCCCATCATACTCCTGCAGATAACAACGTCTTATGTCCTTGGGTTAGGGACAACTCATATGACTCCTTTAATCACTTTGACCTCTGTTTTGAGTTTATCACAATTCTCTTTTAATTTAATTTTTGTGAGTAAACTCACTCGTACACTTAATTGCAGTATCTCATTCTTTCCTAATTATCATTTGATTTAAGATCTTTCGACAAAGCGGATTATTGGTAGAGGACGCGAATCTGGGGGTCTCTACATCCTTGAAATAGAGGTGCCAAAGTATGTTAGTTGTGACCGAATCGTTACCTCCTCAATTACATCATTGCCAGGTCATCCTTTCTCTCCTCGCTTGGAAGAAGCTTATCCCCGCTCGAGTCTATCCTCACCGAATCAGGAGTCTGTCAATATGCTAAGCTTCATCATGTGCATTTGAGATCGAGGTCAATAAACGAGCTTCCATTCCTATCGGTTAGTTCATTTGGGATGTTCGGGGGTCCCATTCCAATTATGTATTTCTGCTAAACAAGGTTTAACTATTTCGCTACTTTTGTTGACGTTTTCTTCCTCGCTGCTATTTTTGGCTTTATCTAATAAAAAGTCAAGCCTGCTTTTTCTCATTTTAGTGCCTTTTGTTCTTAAATTCAAACTTAATTTCATGTCCTTGCTTCAAACATTGAAGAGTATAACACTATGAATATTTGTCGAAACTTTTCACCCTTCATGTTACAACATGGGATTCTCCATCAGACCTCTTGTGTTGATACACCCCCTTAGAATAGGATAGTTAAGAGAAAGAATATACATCTTCTTGAGACTGCTCGAGCCCTTTTGTTACAAATGGATGTCCCTAAACATTTTTGGGCCGACAAAATCTCTACCGCCATTTTTTTTATTAACAAGATGCCTCATCTGCTTTAATCGGGCTACTTCCTTACTACCAATTGTTTCCAAATAAACCGTTGTTCCCTATTGATTCCAAGGTATTTGAATGCACATGCTTTGTTCTGGATATCCGTCCTCAAGTTTCTAAACTTGATCCGAAGTCCTTAAAGTATATCTTTGTGGGATATTCTCGTGTTCAAAAAGGGTATACGTGTTATTGTCCCACTCTTCAACGTTACTTTGTGTCTACTGATGTTACAATCTTTGAGACTACCCCGTTTTCCTTTTCTTCTCCTGTTACTAGTCAAGGGGGGGGTGATGATATATTAGTTGTACACTATTTCCACATTGCTCCACCACCCACCGGCTTCGTCTAGCCCTACTGCCCTCCTCTGCTCCTATTAAACCTCCCATTACTTCAAGTATATTCTCAAAGACCAACCTCCAGCTCTCTAGTCCACACTCGTCGCTTCGCCGTCGATTCAAATTGTAATGATGATCTTCCTCCGATTGTCACAAAGGTGAACATCAATGTGCTTCCCCAATCTCTTCGTTTGTTTTCTATAACCATTTGTAGTCTTCCTCTTGTTCCTTTATTGCATCTCGATTATATCTCTTCCTAACACCGCCCATGGGCGCTTTATCTCACTCGTTGGTGTAGTGCTATGGTGGATGAAATGCGCATTTCAATGATAATGGTACTGATTCTGGTGCTCTTCGCCATCATCGTACAGCGCCACGGTTATCGCTGGGATGTCAGTAGCCATTAACCCATCGTCATTAGTATCATTCTTGTAGCTCATATATTTATTAGTTTAATGCCCGAGCAAGGGTCTATTTATTTCTCTTGTTGCTTCTTATGATCGGACTTGCGATCAATTTGATATCAAGAATGTATTCTTCGTGGAGATCTTCGTGAATAGGTTTTACATAGAGCAACTCACGCTTACGCTTAGTGCGGGAGATAGCTGCGTGTCACTTTTAAATCACATGGTTTGAAACAATTCCGCATGGTTTGGCAAATTCACTTCAGCAAAATTTGAGACATTCGGGCATGCGTAAGAGTAAGCTCCGAATTAATTCCTGGCCTTCTATAAGAATTTCACTCGTATTATTCTAACGGTAGTGTATGTGGATGATATCACAATACCGAGAGTGACTCCAAAGGTATATTATCTCTAAATCCTTACTTCACAAATACCACAATAAAGGATTTAGGAATGTCAAGTATTTCGGTATCAAGTATTTACTGCAAAGTCATGAGAAATACAAGGGAATTTGCTATCTCATTGGAAATATGTGTTCGATTTTTTTATCTAAGACAGAAGTCAGGGTGCCAAACCGTGTAGTACTTCATGATTCCTAATGCGCATCACTAAGGAAGGAGACTTATTCAAGACCCCGAGAGATACATGACTCCGGTTGGGAAATCAATTATCTTACGCAGAACCTCCTCCGGAGATGCTTATTCAAGAAGTGTTTTGAGTCAATATGTTTCATTCCCACAATGCACATTACACCAGAGAGTTATATCATATGCTCTTTAAAAAGTTAAGCTCTCGATTTGAATATTGTATAAAAAGCAATGTGTGCATACCAAAACTGGAAGTGCTCCGATGCATATCAAGCAGGATCTAAGGAAGATAAGATCAACCTCAAGATATTGTATCTTTTCGAGGGAATCTAACTTCATGGAAGAGTAAGAAGCAAAGTGCTGTCTCAATTGCCTAGCGCGTGAGTTAAAGTATAGAGCCATAGCACAGCAGTATGCAAGATCATTTGACACGCGCTATCGATGGAAGTGGGCATCGAAACTTCAGTACTAGCGAAGCATTTGGTGTGATAACCAAGTTGCCATGAATGTAGCATCTAACCCTATACTCTTTAAACTGATCAAACATATTGAGATAAATTGTCATTTTGTCCACGAGAAGATCCAATTAGGTTTTATCTCTACAGCATATGTAAAAACTGGAGAACAATTAGAAGATATCTTCACAAAACCTTTAAGTGATAATCAAGTTAGTTATCTTTATAACAAATTGGACATGATCAACATCTATGCTCCAAACTTTAGAGAGTAAGAGAATATAGAATGTGAAACTAATCGGGAAAAGGAAATATGTGTATTAGAAACTTCATATTCTTTCTTATTCGCTTGGGGATTGTCTTGTATATAAATAGGTTATTTCAGGATCAATGAAATATACAATTTTCCTTTCAATTATCTATGATTACAAAATAGAAGGAATTTTTCCATCAATGTCGATATAAATGTTAACCTTGTTTCTAAGTGGGTTTTAATGATTTATGGACATTTTATTTATCTATTTTATGTTTCTAGAATTTGGCATGCAATGTCTCATAAGCTGCCTGGGGACATGGCCAAACTGGGTTGGTTATGTAACAGCATGTAAAATTGTTGTCTCGTGATACTACTAACATAAGAAATATTGGCTTTTATTTCCTTTCTATCTGGCCATCACTTAATCATGGACTCGCCTCGCTGTATGTGAATATTCGTCACGCTCAAAACTGTCCCATTTGGTCACTGCCGCCCATGGTCATACCCTACCCAATTAACCACCTCTCCTTTTTTTCTCCTCCCCTTCTTTCTCTCTTTCTCCCAACCGATATTCTTGCCCTTCTCTTTCCCCCCCTCTCTTTGATTTCCCCTCCTCTCTTCCCACCCCTATTTCCCTATTCTATTTTTCCTTTTTATTTTTTTGTTCTTATCAATTTCTTATTCTTAAAAGAAGCAAATTCAAGTAAACATCACGTAGATAAAACTTCATATCTTAATTTTTTTTATTTTTTTTTCATTTACACTCATTTACATATTTTTTTTTAGTAAAGCTATATATGCATTAGATTTTGGTATTGGTTGCTACTGGATTTATAATGTTGATATGAAAATAAAAGATTTATGAAATTATAGTATTAGATTTAATCTTATTTTTTACTTTACTGTTGTATTGACATTTTGCATCACCATTCCGTGTCAACAATGAACCCAGCAACCCTGATGACTCATGCCTGCACACTCAACTGTTTCTAGATAATTTGACTTTGGCACTTGAAACTGACTCTGAATGGAATTTGAAAACCAAACTCCTAATACATCTGAACTCAACCAGCCATCACCCCTTGAAACCGTAACTTAGATTACCAACCTCTTAATTAACCTTCCAGCATGACCAAAACGTCATAACCTCATTCCCTGAACCCAGTCAAAACTATCAAACACTAAACTGGGCCTGTTAATCGTCAGGTGCACCTTGTCTTAAACTGAAACTCCATAACCTGTCCTCATATACTGACTAGCACCTGAGTCAGGACCATTGAAACGAGACTTATTAATTAGTATGAAATTCTGTATTTGTGGAATTTATCAAATGGGATATGTATATTATTAATCTACTAATTTGAGACTAAGAATTTATGATAATGATAACTTATATATTAATTGAGTCCATTAGTCTAGGTCCATCAACTTAGGTTCAATCCATTAGTTTAAGCATAACTTACTTAAGCCTAACATATTATACCCAATCTATTAGTCTTAGGCTCAACTCATTAGTTTAAGTTCAATTTACTTAGGCCTAACATATTAGATCATATCATTAGTCTAGACCCAAAATACTTAGGCCCATCAAATTAGGTAATAACCTAATAGTTTGTCACTTACTTAGGCCCGACATTAGATTTAACCTATTAGTTCTGCCTCAATATATTTATAATTTCATCAAATTAGTTAAACCATTAGTCTAGTTCAAACATATTTAGCCCAATATATTATAACTCACTTACTTGCACTCCAACCCATTAAGTCTAACTCTATCTAGTTTCTCAATCCATTAGATTAGTTTATAATCTATTAGGTCATTCGATCAAGTCTGGACTACTTATCTGACATTAGCTCTCTTTAGCCCACAAATTTTCACTCTTAATTTATTCAATTTCTCACTTCTAAAATTCCTTGTTCAATTTAATCTTAAATTAAGTCTTTAAAATCTAAATACTACCATTTCTCATTTTTTTTTTCAATTTAAATGTCCAATTTTCAAAAATTCAAATTATCATTTTCTCATTTTCTAAATTCAAATTTTTAAAATTCAATTCCCTTAATTTTCAATTTCATTTTTTTCTAAGTTTTAATTTTTTCTAATTTATAAAATTAATTCTTAAAATTTAAATATCATACCTAAAATTCGAATCTCATAATTTTCAATTTCCAATTTACAATTTCCTAATTTCAAAATTCAGTTTCATAATTTAAAAATTCAAACTCAAATTTCTAAATCTCCAAATCTCAAATTCATAAAATTCAAGTTTTTAACTCAAATCAATTTCAAAAATCTTTAATTCTAAATTTAAACTTCACCATTTCAAACTCTCAATTCTAAAATTTAAACTTCAAATTTTCAATTTCAAATCAATTTTCTGCAAATTCCAAGCACATGATTAATTTGATAGTTCCTAGAAATTTGAATCTTGTGCATTTAATTAGTATAACATATAAATGGGTTTTGGTGGGACCCGACATCTCATGTATCATTTTAACAAATAATTCGACTGTTGATCTACAACCGATTTTTAATTGAATGTGAATATTCTCATACTGCCATGTCGAACTAATATGATTTTCTATTGATAGTGCTCGATTCACGCCAAAGTACACATTTATTTCTTTAATTTTACACGATTTACCATCTATATTATTTATTAAGATACGTAATTAATCGACATCATTACGCCTCTAAACTCGCTAGTGTAAAACCGTTTATATGGACTTAGAGGGTGCTATGACTCACTACCATACATTCCCTATAGCTAACATGACCTCCGAATTCAGACTTGGTTTTTCGTGGACACGTTTTTTCCTAAATAAGGAGTTACACTAGAGTTTTATTTTTTATTTTTTCCCTAAAAAAATAACAAAATAAATACGACTCCAAAACCATTTAAAAACCGGTTTTTCAAAGAAAAAAAACAAGTCTCACCATCGAGTGGGACGACGTGAAAATGTAGGTTCATACATGGCTTCAAGGATAACTTCAACATTAAATCCTAATAATTTTATCCACATATATTGTTGATTTTAGTTGATTGGATTCAAACCAAAATAAAAAGGCAAAAAAGTTCGAGTGAAGATGGTTTACTATATTGTAATTAAAATGTTTAGCAGTAGAAAAAATAAAAATAATTTTTATTATTTAAAATAAATAGATATAAGTATATCTAGCATCTTTAAAATATTTTGGAATAATTGACATGAATAATCCCATATTTCACCCATCTTTTTAAACGTATCACACCTTTCAATTAATTGGGAATGATTCCAAGTTTAAGGGGGTATCTTCTTATATCATCTGCAGGCATTGATGACAAAGTTAAATGAGTTCAAATAATAATGCTTGACATCTCTCTCATCTTTTCTGTCATGTGTCATTATTTAATTCATTCAATATTTTGATATTTTTAAAATGGTTAATATATAAAAGTTCTTGTTTTTATATAAGAATGAGTTTTACACCGTTAGATGGTCATTTTATTTCTTAAGATATGTGTTTTCTCAAATAAAATTTTAATATATATAGATCTAACGATATAAAACTCGTTTTTATATGAAAACGAGTCTTTTATAACTTTAACCCTTTTAAAAATATCAATCTAATAGATGCAATGTCACCGGGTCAAGAGCATAGAAATTAAGTTTTTTGTCATCCTTTAGTTGTAGATTTGATGGATTATGTGGGTTTTTTTTTTCCTTTACTAAAGACATAGTTTTTCGGTTAGTCCTCCAATTTTAGGCACTTTCATTTAAACGCATACTTATATACCTCCCGCCTACTGTGGAGTCGTTGGCACTTTGTTTTATAATGCAATGTTGAGTAATTTCTATTTTTATCCGTAGATATTTTGATGCAACATCGATAAATACAAATTATTTAAAAAATTATAAAATATTAAAATTTCAAAAAATAATAAATAAATAAGAATTCATATATTAAACTTTATTTTGAGAAAAATATATTTATCTTAAATTTTTTAATATATTTATGTTTCTTTATTATAAAATTTTAAGAACTTCTTTATTAAAAGTAATTATTCTCATTTAAATATTTTCGATATAGATTTTTTAAAATTTTATTATTTAATTTATTTGAATAATCAAAATTATTAAAAATTAGATTGAAACCATATTTTTGGCCTTCTCATTATAAGCTTATAAATAGGCCTTATCAAGAGTGAAATAAAAATCATCCTAAGTTTTCTTCTCCATCTCCTTCTCCTTATTTTATTTATATTACAACACTGCTATCATTCACTAGTTTAATAGGTAGTTTCTATTACTTCACAAAACTTGCTCCACCCTAGGTCTCATTTCAAATTTCGTTTGTTGTTGATTTGTTTTAAAAGTTTTCCTATATGTACTTTGTTGGCATCTAAAATTTGAAGTTCGAGATTGCTTAAATCTTGGAAATTGGATTTCTCAATCGCCGTATTCTTTTTTAGTTCTTACTTAAATATTGGGAATGATGGCATTTATTTTGGATTTCTTGTTTGGCATTTGTTTTATTATTTTATTAATAGTCAAACAATAAAGGAGATAATAAGTATCATGAGATTCAACCAATGACTTCTAATATATTATTGTTTACACTCTACCATTATGCTACTTTCTTTCTTTGTTTTTACAAAATTTTTTTTTGATAGGCAATTTTCAATTTACAAATAAATTATTCATTTCCTCTGCATAATAATGAAACTTCGATCAAGGAGTCATCCTCAAAGAGTTAGATTACATCAAAGAACAACAGAGAAAAAAATTAATGTATAAAAAATAATCAGATGCAAGAGGCACCAAATTTCCACACACTAACTGAGAAGCTCCTTGTGGCTAAACAATCCAAAGACAAGAATTGCGCCAAGGCATTTTAAAGAAAAGAATAACCCATAACTCAAACTAATTTTAATGGATTTGAACCATACTTCTAGTCTAATTTCAAACATTTTGAGAATGATTCAAAACTGCTTTTAGCCATATACCACTCAGGTCATGGTGCTTCAAATCGAAACCCAATAGTTGTAGCATACAAAGAAAAAGTATATTTAATAGTTTTTAGGTATAAGGAAACACTTCTAAAGGTCACAAAATCACAAGAGTTATACATGTAAATTAATTTACATATTTTTTAAATTTCTTAACCTTATGTAATGTAGAAACAAATAAATCGAGTCCAAAATAAACATATAAAATTAATTTATTAATTTCAAACCTATTTTCATTTTCCTTCCCAAACGGAGCCTATAATTCTAAATTTAAAAGGCAAAAAAAAAAGGAATGGGAACAAAGCATACTCATCAAGAACGACAATCAATTGTATGATTCACTAATGATAGAATGGAAAGCCCTAAGTTACTAAGCTACAAAGAAAAACATGGTAAGGTTCACTATCTTGCATCTTCTGAGTAGTCACTGAGAAGATCCAAATAGGTGTCCCATTTATTCGATGACCTAAAAACGACATCCAATATCCACAATATCGCGTCCTAAAGAGGTATAGAAAACCAAAAACAAGATACGTATCGCAATGATTTTTGTCTCGCTGAAAATAAAGAGAACCCCTAGGAAGATGTGAGCACGAGAAGAAACCCAAGTACCTTGCCGCAGTAAAACACCCAACTGAATGGTCATTTTCGCTTTGTAGCCCTAACTCTGGAAGTCTCTTCTCCTCTGTTGTGTTTATGGATCCCCAGTCTTTGGCTAAGCTCTTATATTGGGTATAACGATAATGTCATGATGACTCCAAGGGTTTCCGGAAGTGTTTTTGAGTTTTTCGCTTCGAGAACGAATTATGACTAAATTCTATTTTTGAATTTAAGTAATTCTCAGAAAGTATGATTTATTATTGTACTGATGTAATCTAAAATATCAAGCCATATTTAATTATTAAATTTATAAGTTTTGGAATCATTTATTATTTTATGATATTATTTTATTTTTTAATAATTTTAATTCTATATTTTTATTAATATATTATTAATTGAACCATTAAAATTAAATTTTCTTTTTAAATATGTTATATAAAAATATCTCTTTTAGACTAAACAGTATCCTTACTTTTTCTTTTTTACTTTAATATTTATACAAAATCACTTTAATCAAATTATTGTAAATTATGCAATGAGTTCATATTCTTTAAAACAAGGGGTCTTGTATATATATATTCTATTTATATTTTGTATTTATTATGCTAGTCTAATTATTATATTTCAACAATTTAAATTGTTTTGAATTAGGATGAGAGTATTATAACTATGTAACACAAAGTTAATAGATGTAAAAATTGACCATATCCTTTAACCTTTCCAATAACCTTTCTCCCCAAATACTCCCGCCTACTCCCAATAAATCCACCACCTACATCCTTAATGAGGCAAAGCAAATAGTGATAGAAAAGAGAGGTAGGAAAGGCTCATCCTCACACCACCTATCCTTCTAGAACTTCGCTTCCTCCTATTTCCCCGCAAATAAAGAAACTCTTAGATTAAATGTATCTCAATCCATCCTTGTAGCTTTCCATTACCCAATACCATATCCTTTTCACATCCCAAGATCTCCAAATCCCTTTTTTCCCTGCCCACTTCCACTTATAACCTAGATATAGAATCTATGTTTTATCTTTTCTACTCGCTTTAGGTTCGAGTATAAAATACTTAAATGCTCAATTGAATGCAACTCAATTTTAAAGGTCAGATATTTTGAATAGTTTATATCCTTCACACACATGCTTTCGATTGTTCTTTCGCTCTCTATTTTTTACCAAAAAAAAAGAGAAATTTGAAGTTTGCTCTCTCAACTTGTCGATAAAAAGTGAAGCTAAAGAATGTCTCAAGGGCCATCACAAGCTTAGCTCTGCTTAGTTTCGATCACCTCTTTGTTTAACGTGTAATTGATAAATGCATCAAGCTATTATTATTATTATTTTATGTTGTCGTTATTATTCACATGACGTATGATAGTTCTATCAACTAAGGCAATAGGAAATTCTTGTTGTTCTTCTTTTCTATTTTTCATATGATGATGATGGTTCTATTGAATTAACACAACTAGGAAGTATTCTTTCTTTTTATTACCATCATTATCATGTTGATTAAGTATTTTCTTTCTTTTTTTCTCATTGATACTTTGAACTTCTTGTAACCTCCCATAACTCCCACCCCCCAACCCTTTACCATGAACGAGGCCTTATGGTTCATCATCATCATCATTGAAGATGATTGTTATGTTTGAACTTAGACAACATGGAAATCTTCTTTATCACCATCATCATTATTACATCATCATTATCATAAAGATGATTGTTTTGCTACTAAGACAATCGGGGAAATGTTCTTCTTGATGATAATGGTTATAAGGCAACTGAATATGTTGTTTATTTCTTTTAGAGGATTTTGGGATATTGAAGAGTAAGTGTACTTTGGTTTGTGGCTTACCTTTCATTTATGAAAAGTTTGAAGGAAAAGGAATGCCAGTCTTTTTAGGATGGATGCAGTTCCATTCATCCTCCTAGAATTGTTCCTCTTCATCTTTTTGCGGTATTTCACCGAACATACTGGCCACTTCATTGGAATATGGTTTGTCACGTACAGAAGTTGTTGTATGATCCTCTATGTAGACTTCTCCTATCGTTTGATTAAGTTACACTTGATGTACGTGCTCTGAAAAGACCTAGATATGGTGGTGTGATTAGGAGTAATCGTGACACTACCATGTTAAAATCTTTCTAAATATGCAAGAGAGGATTAAGCTATTGAGGTAAAGATCCTAGCTCTTTTGCCGAGGCTTTGGATCTATCCATTATCTTGGTGGAAGGATTCTGCCTTAGTTATCCCATGAGTGTGTTAGTTGGATTGAGGTCATCAAGAATACAAGTGGCTACGTCAAATCCTAGACCCAGCTCATGTTTTAGCCTGTTTCTTCTCTTAGTCCTCTCATTCAAATGAGAATTTTGATTGTTTAGCTAAACACAGAACCAAAAAGATGCTTTTTTTTTTGTAGGGATTTTACCCTTTTAGTTGTACATTGTTCCATATTTCAGATATATTCTCTTCCTAAGCCATTTGGTGTGGTTATTTTGCTACTTTGGTTTATTTTTCTTCATCATGCTTTATTTTTGAAGGACCCTTATACCTCTACTTGTACTTCAAAGTCTTATCAATAAATAGTTTGTTATTGATCAAAATGAAAATAAAACAAGAATTCAACGAGGCAGCTAAAGTAAAGATAGAAAATAATTGTTTTTGTTATATTTTCATAGTTAAGGATTCGAAAGCAAGTATATTATGTTTCGCATCATTTTTCCTTGACTTTGAAAGCATCCATTAATTAAATTTATGTTATTATGGATGCAGCTCCACATGCAAATAAGGAACTTTGATCCTAATGCGCTCTGGCCAATGTTGGATCCAAGTCAATTCAACCTGTCATGCAAAGGGAAGCGATGGAAAAGGACACAAATTGCCGGATTACCTCGATGGTGCAGGTGATTTATGATCGTAGGAAAGTATTACTTGGAAGATAATTGCAAGGTGAGGCTCTTTGTATTCTCGTTAGAGTGAGGTCCAAAGATTCTTAAGGTTTAGCATTCTTAACTGTGCTTGTCCACTCATATTATTGTGTATTCTCAGAATCTCATATGGTACTTCTCGAGGTATAAATAACATCGAGCATTCACATTCCCGCTCTCTAGTCTTCATTTAGTACTACTCATCTAACATTACTGCTTTTAGGTCTCTAATTTTTTGTTGGAGTTGTTTGAGCTTATTCAAGTATTTTTCTTTGCACTTTTCAATGCAAGTACAAGTATTTGATTTTTTACTTGTGGCATATGCTTGTAATTTTTTAAAGGGTATATAGCTTCTTCATTCATATGCCATCAAATTGTGTCTCGCACTGCAGACAGAAGCAGGTTTCTACCGGGCGGCGATACACAAGCATGTAATCAATGTCTATGAAATAATCTAAAACATTTTCAAAGTAATGGGAGGAGATCCCCTCTCAAGCTCATAGGAGTTGATCGTTCGTGAGTCGATAATACAATGGATAGATCGCACGCATCCAAAATCTCTCGCCTCAGTAAATGATTTTGTTTTTCTCACTGCTTTATATTATGATATATATATATATATATATATATATATATATATATATATATATATATATATATATATATATATATATATATATATATAGATAGATAGAGAGAGAGACAGAGAGAGAGAGAGATCAGAAACAAAGATGTATTAGTTATTAATTATGGATAAAGGAAATAAGAGAAGGATGAAGGGTCCTCTTCACAATTTACAAAAAAAAAAAAAAAGGAGTAAAGAATGGCTAAACTCCACTATACAAGAAGACCTATACAAAATGGTATAGTCCATAAGCAAAAGTGTGAAACACTTCCTAGTGCATAACTTTACTGAACCCTTTATCTACATTCATTCCCCTGCTTCAAGCCACATAATGCTAAGAGTAATCCCACCTTGCTCTGGTAGGGGACAGATTCAATTTTTTCTTGCCATTTTGTATTATATGACAGCAAATTGTGAAACAATACCTATTGCATCGTTATGCTCTGCAGCCTCACCTAATGGGTTCAATGTTTTCTCCATTTGCAAGGTAGACCTCAGGAGGGTCTATAGTCAATGGCATCTAAATAGCCATTATTCATACTTACATATCATGAAAGGTGATTTGGTAAATCTTATGTCAAATTTAACCACTCATGAAAAAAGATGAATAAAGAAGAAGCGCATGGTGATATCCAATACCTTTCCTTTTATCATTTTTAGGAACACACATGCTCCTGGACAAAGAGAATCCCAAACCTTGTCGATGTCATTCGCTTCCTCACAATTCACGGTCTAGATGTGAGTTTTGGAGCTTTTAGTGAGAAAATAGTGTGTTTGATGCTCTTGGTAAGCCTAAGCTTCAATACAAACATGTTAGTCCAAGAAACACAAAGATAAAATAATTTATACACATAATAGATCCACAAGGTTTGAACATAGCTCAACCAACTATTTCTACATCCATTAATGAGAGAGAATTGTTCCACTATGCCATAGAGAGTATTATAGAGGACAAAAAACCAAATACAATTATTGGATTCTAAAACATTTCGAATTACAACACTCCTTGTGTTTACACCAAGAAACCATGTGAACTCATTCCTAATTCTATAACACTCCTAATTAGTAAGACGATTTAACATTCCTAATTAGTTTCACAACCTACAAGTAAAGTGTATATTTACATTCTATAATACTCCCCTTCAAGTTAAAGCATAGATGCCCACTTGTTCTATAGATAACTAACTCGATCCCCACTTAAGGCATTTGTGAAAGTATCACCCAACTATTCTCCCGTCTTTACATATCCTATTGAGATTAATCCAATTTTTATTTTCTCGAGAATGAAATGACAATCTATCTCAATATGCTTACCCGCCATGAAATACAGATACTAATGTGGAGAGTAGCTTAGTTGTCACACCAAGCTACTGAATGGAAGTCTTAATAATTATTTATTTAAGAGCCGTGGAATCCACATGATTTCACATATTATGTCATTGCTTCAGATTCCTGACATGCACTGAATGAAGCCACAACTTGTTTTTACTCTTCCACAGATTTTGTATTTCATCCAACAAAGACACAATAACTCGAAGTGGATTCTGCCCTCCTTAGATCTTATCCAACAAGATTCAGAAACACCCACCCTATTATGCCCATGATTATCAAGTGAGAATCATAGGATACTTAGAATATCCTCTAATTTATTCCCTAGACATTTTAACATCTTATCCTATATTTATCTCTTTCTATGATATTCTTAATATCCTCTGGTTTATTCCATTCTTTTATATATATATAAGTGTCTCTATACTATGTAATATTGACTCACTTATTCATTTTCAATAAGAAAAGCATCATTTTCTTATATTTCTTCACATGGTATCAAAGTCATAATTGGTTATGGAGTGAGCCCTCTCCTCCGAAGGACTTCCTTCGCCTGATCTTCCGAACACCCCTCAATGGGATCTCCTCCAACTGATCTTCCACAATCTCCTTCACTGGATCTTCTCAGCTGACTTCTTCCTGATCTTCTCAATGGATCTTCCGACGAATCTTCTCAATCGGATCTCCTTTGACATATCTTCTCAATCAGATTCTGCCGCCTCAATCCGATCACATCAATCATCGAACACCTCTGCATCGTGACAGAGTCAAGCCGATATCGCATTGTCGCTTATCTGGATAGGATTAAGTACACCTTTATAACAAACTTGGTGCATATAATGTAAGACCCGAGAAATTCCAATTTTTGGAATAAGGGCAAAATCGTAATTTTGATTATAAAATTTTAATTACTGCTAAAAGTCCGTAATTAATTTCTGATCCTGATGACGAAACGGATTGTACCGTTGGACCTGCCTCTCACAAATCTAGTTAGCACGTAAAATTTCGCGTGAATTTGTTGGAGATGCGGAGTCGACACGCTTTTCGATAAGACTTATTTCGTGCCAGAATCGTTCTTCTGGCTACCTAAAGGCATATAACATGTACTCATGTACCATAAGTGGTATGAGTAGAGAAATGATGAAATGGACGGCCGTAGATAGTCGAAAATCAAACTGAGAGAGGGATAAAATGGTAATTACGAATTTGATTTTGCGATCAGAGGACAAAATAGCCAATAGTCACCATCTCCTACCTTAAGCCAAGACCAAAACTGAGGAAGAGGATGATGCACCCATGGTTTACATTTTTGCAGCAGGCTGACCTCCTTCCCAGTTATCTCAAGAATCTGACCGTCGACTCGACTTGAGCAAAGAGGGAAACGCTCACGCGGTCAGCTACGCCGCGGACCTCGGCCTAAGTAGCGTTTTTGACAACCCAAGAGGTAGGATTTTCCTACTTATGCTTTATTCCCATTTTAAGGGTTTTTCCATGTTTCGGCTAGTTTCGAGGCCGTGAGGGTTGCTTCGACGCCCCAAAACACGGACCGAATTCGTTAGAATTTCGGGGATTTTTCCCCATCCGTGACCGCCCGTAAATGCTGGGTGGGCCAAGCTCGTTGAAATTGTGCAATAAAATGCATGTTGGAAGTGAAAAATGCCGAATAGCGCTTGATCGTCCCAAAACATGGACTGGAATTGTAAAATTCTTGAGATTTTGACAAATTGAATGCCCGTAAACTCGTCACCGCTGCGGTTAGGAATTTGTGCAATAAATTCTATTTTTGGTGGATTAGAGACCGAATGGAATGGAAATCGTTCCACCAAGAGGAACCGCTGTGAAGTGTGGGTCGCCTGTGACAAATTTCACTTATTGCTTGGGATCGTAAAACAAATTCCGGTTTGTGTGAAATTGATAAGAATTGTCCATGTGTTGTGTGCTTGAAATGGTATGAAATGAATGGCTTGAGTGGTGTAGAATTAAATAAAAAGTGAATACATTATTTTAATGTTATACAATGACACAATTACATGGAATTAAATTGTGTTTGTAGGCCATTGAGTTGATTTTAAAAATGTTAATGCATAAGCTTTATGTATTGAATGATGAGGTCACAATTATGTGAATATAATCAAGGTGTGTAGGTCATTGGAGATTTAGTTTGATCATTAGCCCATGTAGCTAATTTGATGTGATATATGAGTTGTATAATTACATAACATGATTGTGTGATTTGGATTTATGCGAGTATATTCATGTTGATATATTTGCATGTGATTAGGACTGTATTGAATCAGATACATGTATTCCATATGCACCGGAACATCCTAGAATATGTGAGTTAGTGCAATGTATAAGCTCCAGAGAAAACAAGGTTCTGAGGGTAGTCTAAATAAACTTCTGAGGGTACCCAAGCTCATAATATATCAAACTGGCCTGAGCTTTACCAATGGATATTTATCCATCTAAGGTAGTCCACAAACTAAAGAAGATACTTCAACCGCCTGAGCGCCCAGCTGATATTTATTCATCTGAGGTAGTCCATTAAACAATTAATATATATCAACTGGCTCTGAGCTTACCCAATTAGATATATATATTCATCGGAGGGTTGCCCACTAATAAATTCAGTAATTCCCATACGAGGCTTAGGCGAGTGTGAGAGAGCTCTGAGGGCTCCTGGATCCCGAGTTGGTCACGTAGATGATCACAGGATCATGCATTTGCTTGAATGTTTGTTTAAATCTGAAACATCGTGACCAGACTTGATGGTGAGGTTTCTCCACTTGTGGCGATTCTCCTCACCGAGTTTTAGCTCACTCCGTCGTGGGACCCCTTTGCTGTGCACAGGAGCATGCGAGGGACCGTCCTGCAGGTCGGATTGTATTGAAAGCCAGGTGTGGCTTTGACGATATTGACATGCATGTGAATTCAGTATTTTAATATATGTCAGATAAGAGCAAAACATTTGAACTCTGTAAACTATTGGGTATGTAGTTGAATTCATAGTTATATGTATTACGAGATCACAGCCCAAGTGGCCAGACATTTATGGATTTGATCTCTGGATATATTGAATATATTAATCGTCAGACAAGCTCATGCAGATTTTAATCATAGCCCCGCATAAAGGAGACTCGCTCGATTTTCTATGGGCGTCGTAACCCGACCTCCACTTGTATTCCATGCGGGGCTGACGGCAGTCAACTTAATCCCTGCTTCAGCTCACATATAACCTATATGCTCTAGCCAGGAAGTGTTGAGAATCACAGGATATTCTAATATCCTCATCCTATGGTTTAGACCCCTAGATATTCTGTAATATCCTCCGGTTTATTCCATTCTTTTGTATATATATAGGTGTCTCTATACTATGGAATATTGACTCACTCATTCATTTTCTTAATAAGAAAATATCATTTTCTTATATTTCTTCACAAATCGTGATTCACCCTGGCTGCATGCTATGACTCGACCCTTTCTGTGCGTTTATACTTGTCGCCTGGTCCTCCTCCAAGGCCTCTTGTTGAAGATTTTATGCCATAATCATCTCCACCCTGGGCTTTCGCAACTGCTTGATGATCTACCTATCAATACCTGAAATGTACCCGCTCTACTTCAACCCACATCCATTTATAATTTTCTTAACTTTCATCTGCTTATCTCTACCTTACGTGCTTTTGTTTCCACTTTGTCTTTGTCTCAATTCCTTTAAAAGCACTAGCAAGACTCTCTCTCATCCGCTAGAAATGCAATGGTCAGAGGAAATGGATGCTCTTTTTTTTACTCCAATAATGGCACATGGGAGCTTGTCGCCTTCCTCTCGCGTCTCTGGTCAGTTGCTGAGTTTATACATAGCGTGGGACCATGGCCTTGCCGACACTGGTTCGCTTCGCTGCTGGTAAGTACACTCCGCAATATGGCTCCTAATTATTATGATATTTTTTTTCGTGGTCAAGATTGCCTTTGTTCGCTGTTTTCTTTCGTCGCTATGCGCGCCACGGAGGTTTTATGGAGCAAACTACCGTTTTGTTACTCAGGGGGAATCTGGCTTGGTATGCACATTACGTCATTCCTTATATGGTTTGAAACGGTCTCCTCAATCTTGGTTTAGTTTGTTTAGCCTGGTTCAGAGTCAGAGCGATCTGCCACAATGTATCATCTGTCTTTTACCATCATACACTAGACGCTTATTTACTTGATTGTTTACAGGATGAAATTATTACAAAAGCAGCTGACCAGATGGTATTCAAACTCAAACAACACCTTCTAACCACTTTCTGCATTAAAGACTTAGGAAACTCAAGTATTTTCTAAGCATCGAGGTAACTCAACAATTCCGGAGTGATTACTCGTGAGGAAGCATACTGGATATATTGGCAATACGATATGTTTGACTATAAGCCTCATGACACTTCTATGGATCTCAATGTCAAACTCAGACAGTCGTGTGGAGAGCCTTTACGATCCAGTGGAGATATCATGACTCAGAGGTAAACCTAACTATCTCACTCACACCCTACCCGACATTTTCTTTCCCCTGGGTGGAGCGTGTGAGTTAGTCGGCTTCCTACAATCACCTTATGATAGACATTGATGTCAGATTGCATTCTCCGTTATTTCAATAAGACACCAGTCTGTGGTGGCTAAGAGAATGTGAGGTCATACCTGTGACATAGCTATATTGATGCAGACTTGGCAAGCTTACCCACAGATAGACGTTCTACATCAGGGTATTGTGTGTTCGTTGGAGGTAACTTAATATCCTATGATCGCAAACAATTACTATATAAAATACCATGTCTCGGGGCTCTTTTCAAGTTAATATAGAGTATGTCTACATTTGTCCAATGATCAACCTGGTTGATAGGACATGTATCAAGTTTATAACACCGATCGAAAGGTGTACATCAGATGTGGCTATCAGAAGGGGTAGTTCAACTTTACCAATCAGCCTTCTATATCTCAGTAGTCCCCTAAACAATTCGCTCTCTCTAGTAAATGTAAGCTTTGTGCTATAGGAGTTAAGTATGGTTTTGGCCCCAATTTTCGTTTTCGCATAATAGATCCATCACATATTTCCTTTGAAATAAGAAGATTCCATGTTTGCTCCTCAGAACTTCAATGCCCAAGAAATACTTTAGTATCCTTAAGTCCTTTGTGTGGAATTGACCATGAAGAAAGGACTTAAGTGGTGATACCTGTCATATCACTCCCAATAATGACATCACCCATACTCGGCTAACAAGATGATATCTGCTTTAGAATTTCTATAAAAGATAGAGTGATCAACTTGCTCTTTTGCATGCCAAACTTCTCAATTAGTTGACTAAATTTCCTAAACCATGTACGTGGACTCTGTTTCAGCCATATAAGGATTTATGGAGGCGACAAACTCTACCAATCTCCTCCTGAGCAACAAACCCTAGAGGTTGCTCCATATAAACATCCTCCGAAAGATCCCCATGAAGAAAAGCATCTTAATATGAAGGTGGTGGAGGTCCTAGCCAAGTGAGTGCCACTAGAGATATAAATAGCCGAACATAAGTCATTCTCATTATCCGGGGAGAATGCATCAAAATAGTCTACCCATAGTCCGCATACCCTTTAGCAACAAGGCGTGCTTTCAACCTAACAATTGAGCCATCGTGATTAACCTTCGCTACAAAACCCAACGTCATCCAACGGCTTTCTTCCCAATAGGTAGGTACAAAGTCCTAGGTACCATTGTCATTCAAAGCGTCCATCTTCTCTATCATAGCACTACGCCAATCACGGTGCGATAGGGCTTCAAGAAACTAGATCTAATGTCGAAGCAGCTGATGTTGGACTCGAGACTGGGGGTTTTGGTGTTAAGAGTATACCTGAGTAATGGGAAGTTTAAAAAGAATGGGAGCTAGAGTAGGAACTGGTAAGGAAACATAATAAACCAATAATCATCATCTTCCTCGACTCATACGCCGATGAAAGGGAAATGGGTAGTCTCAAAGAATGCAACATCAGTAGACTCAAAGTAACGTCGAAGAGTGAGACAATAACACATATTCCCTTTTTGAACACGAGAATATCCTTGAAAGATACACTTTTAAGGCCTTGATCAAGTTTAAAGACTCGAGGGATCTAACGTCCCGACAAAGAAAGGGCATCCAAATACCTAGTTCAATAGTGGAACAACGAATTATTTGAAAACAACCGGTGGTGTGAGAAGTCCAATTAAGAACGGATGATGTTAACTCGTTAATCAAAACAAGGTGTAGAGACTACGTTGGCCCAAAATGTTAGGACATTTCGTTTAGAACAATACGGGCCTCACGCCCTCAGGAAGACATCTATTCTTTCTCCTCACCCCATTCTGAGAGGGAGTGTCAATACAAAAGGTATGATGGAGAATCTCATGTTGTAGCATGAAAGATTGAAAAGGTTTCGACGAATACCCCTTAGCATTATCACTTCTCAATGTCTAAAGAGAGACATGAAATTGTGTTTTCATTTCCGCACAAAAGGCACTAGAATGAGAAAAGCTCGAACGACTTTCTTTTTATTAGATAAAGTTATGACACAGAACACCCACAAAGTGTAATAAATATTTAAACCTAGTGGGAGACACTGGACAAGGGAACCCAAACATAATAATGAACTAACTTAAAATGAGCAGAAGCCCGTTTATTAACTCTAGGACTCAAATGCACACAATGAAGCTTAGCATATTGATACAACACATAGTTCAATGAGGATAGGCTAGAAAACTGAGGATATAACTTCTTCAGCAGAGAGAGAAGGATGACCTGTTTACAATACCTGAATACTAACAACCCAGCAATAAAGACACCTCTAGTTCACATGTAGATACCTGCACTGCTTTCTTAAACTAATAATCCGCTTCGTCGAAAGATCCCGAATCGTACAATAATCTAGATAGAATGACATACAATTATGTATGAGTGAGTTTACCTACTTAAATTAAATTACAAGAGAATTGTGGTAAATTCACAAACCGGAATTGGCCCTGTCACGTGGGTTTGTGGCTCCGTGAGTTAATGACCTATCTGGTGGAAAAGGAAATAAGACATGAGTTAGGTTTACCTGACCCAGAAAGCATAGTGCTAGGAGTAGACGCAGCCTTCAATGATTCATAAGCGTACGAAAACCTTTGATTTATATTCTACAACTTTCTACAATTCCGGTGTACTTGCCTTGAATTATGACAATAATGACACACAACTCCACATGAAGGTTTCTTGTCAGTCATAGGAGCAAATCTAAATCAAACAAGCCTCTGAATATCCGAAAATAATGTAAAAAATAGGGATTTTACAAGAAAAATGACCACTTTTCCACAAAAAAACACTTCACAAGTGTAGAACGCGTTTGTTCACAAACACCTATGGACCTCAAAGAAGTGAAGGAAACAAGCAAGAAAACCTTAGAAAGGGAGGCCAACATAAATGTGCTCAAATACACTCACAGAATGATAAGATGTCGAAGAAAGGTAGATGAGGGAGCTTGTTGGCGGCTAGCGACCCTAGTGGGGGAGCACATCGCCGAGGATTCCACTGGCTACTTCAACACATGTGTATGTGCTCAGTTGCTTTTAGCCACCTAATTCTGCGGGCAATGGTCACGGCGCCGATAATGTCACACTTCGATCCCGTCCGACCTGTCATGGATCCGAATCAAGTCCGGGGACGCCGACACTATCTATACTATATATTGGGACTCTCATTGACCCGTTTTCTCAAATGATTGTGACTGTGGGTATACAAACAATTTCTGTAATAACAAAAAAATCATTTATATATACAAAAGAACTACCACCGGAGTGGTGTCCATCAAAATCTATACACATATAAGCAGAGTCCCATTTTACTTATACATGTACCATTTCATTACAAACCTCGTAGATCGCTGCACACAGAGCACCTATCTCTAAGCCTACCGCTACGATGTGGGAATGTCCCGTCTCTCTATCATTTTCTTCGCTTCAGACTACACTGATTGAACACCATATAAGCTTTACGCTTTAATGCGAACATAAGCACGGATACAAATCACTAATGGCGATCGGCCATGCTTATACATATGCATTATATATATATATATCTATGCATATTTCTATAACTTTTAATTCTCTTATCATCTTATATTCCTGCCACGTCAATCTTTTTCTATTACATGCTCTATGTCTTTAAGTACTTTATTTATACTTTTTCTCATTCCTATTTCGAGTACTTTTACATATTCCTATACTTATCATGTTCCTAGTCTATGTCTTTTTTCATCTTTCGCTCTATGTCTTTTTATTGCATTCTTCAGACTATTACGTATATCATATCATTCCTTATCTATCACAATTACTTTGCCTATTTCTTGTCACTTGCTTATATCAGATAATTGATCTATTTCATCTTATTTCTCAGATCTTGTTCTTTGCAAGTTTCCTATGCTTTCATGTCTCGTATACTTTCATATAAACTTATATTATACTATCCGTGACAAGCATCTACATTCTTATACTTTTCATATAACGTTTCTTTCATCCGTCTTTACCTCGTTTCTAGTCTTTTCATGTTGTAAGTCATGTCTCTATTCTATGTCTGCATATGTTATATCTATACTTTTTCATACATACATATTCATACTTGTACTATCAAGCAGAATCTCATATTCTATCTATCATCTACTTTATGCTGTATGTTTCATTACTTTTCAGGTTCATACTTATTTTCACTAAGTTATACTGCATTTCTTGGTTTTGTAATCGTTTATACTTCATCAGACAAGAAGGCTATGCTTCTCATATCATTTCATATCCTATGCTTTTCATATACATTTCCTTTTTGGTTTCATGTCTCGCAAATACTCTTGTGGCGGATACGGAAACTATGTACCAAGGTACTATCACCGTATTTGAGGCGCGATCTCCGTCTCGTTAATACTGAAGGTATCGCCACCGCACGGACAGCCACCTATTCCATATGCTACTTTGTACCTCGGCTGCACTATCACCGCATTTGCATAGTTGATTTCTACTATTTGCGGGTGACTCATGGGCACCGATCCAAACATCTATGTCATTCAGAAGACCCAGAAATTCCAATTTCTCGAATAAGCGGCAAAATCGAATTCAATTACAAAATTATAATTTCGTTAAAAATCCGGAATTAATTCCTTCTATCCTGATGACAAACGATTGGCACTGGCTGGAATCGTCTCTCACAAATCTAGTCACGTAAATTCTCGTGAAGTTTCGCAGACAAATGAGTCGACACGCTGAGGCATCGCTGCCGTGCCAGGAATCGATTTTGATGCGACGAAAGTCACATATAGGCACGCATCATGTACCATAAGTGGTATGAGTAGAGAAATGATGAAATGGACTACCAGATAGTGCCGAATATCAAATCAAAAGAGGGACATAGTTAGTCATTAACTAAATCTTAAGTCACTAATGACAAAAAGGGACAGTGACCAAAAATGCCGGAAAATTTAGTTATTGGCACTGAATCTCATCGAATTGTTTGTGTTTGAACATTAGCTCAGCTTTGAGCTAATTTTTGTGTTTGAATCGATAAAATACATAACATGTCAGGTGACTTAATTCTTATGTGAATATATTCGTGTTTATATATTTCCGCATGTGATTAGACCGTATTGGAATTGGCATACATGCATTCCATGCACCTGAACATCCTAGGCCTACAGGAGTTAGTGCATGAGATTAGTCTAGAGAAAAATGGTTCGGAGGGTAGTCTAAAATATAAGATATCGGAGGGTAGTCCAAATAAATAATATCAACCGTCGGAGCGGCCCAGTTGATATATATTCATCGGAGGGTAGTCCACAAACAAATAATATATCAACCGTCGGAGCGGCCCAGTTGATATATATATTCATCGGAGGGTAGTCCACAAACGAATATATATCAATCAGTCGAAAGCTCCAATCTGATATATATATACATCGGAGGGTTGTCCACTAATAAAACCACACCCTTTAAGGCTTAGGCGAAAGTGTGAGAGAGCCTGGTGAGGACTCCTGGATCCTCAGCTGGTCATGTAGACATTCAAGTAGGATCATGCATTTGCTTGAATGTTTGTTTGAATTGGAACATTGCATTGCACTTAGATGGTGAGTAGCCCACTTAGGGCGAATCTCCTACTGAGCTTTAGCTCACCCCGTCGTGGGATCCCCCCTTTATTTTACAGTACAGGAGCGGCGTAGAGGACGCCGTCTCTAGAGATTTATTGTGAAGAAAGCCGGATGTGGCTTTTGGTGGTTGTATGTATTAGAACCCTTACGCTAATATATGTATTGTTTAAGAGTAAAAATATTAACTCTTGTAACTATTGGGATATAGTTGATTCATAGTTTGTATGTTTTGATGGATATTACAATGGGCCTAAGAGGCCGTTTTATCCATATTTGCAGGTATTGCATATATTGACCGTTGGGGGACAGATATGTGTTTTGTAATCGGGGTAGAGCTCCCAGAAAGGAGACTCGTCTATTTAAAGTATTGCCTGCAACCCGACCTCCACTTGTATTCAATGTTGACTGCAGTCAACTGACCCTCGGTTTTGTGGGCGTCTACATCATTTACCCCTAAACGCCTCGATATCTGCTTTTAAGAATATGCCGCAAAGAATCTGTATCTTCCCTTAGTAGGCATGCCTATCTATCCCTCTACTGTGCTCCCCAAGAAGCATAATCATTTTTATTACATTTTCGTACATATCTCATAAGCATGAATAATCATTGTTATCATAATTGCTTAAGCATATATACTATCATTACTTTATTCTTTATTAGCCTCAACCTGTAGTTTCATATTACTTGCTTCTCATATATCTCTATAATACATATATTCATATATCTTTTCATCATTTTGTTTCAGTTCAATATATATCTTGAATGCATCTATGCACTCTCAGATTCCTATATTCATATAGCTCTTTCCATCTTCATATCTCTTTATATCATTTTTACATTTCTATCATGATTTAGCTATTCTCGTATTCTCTTTATATTCCTCTATCATGCAAAGCTTTTCTTACTCATTCACATTTTCATATATGTACCTATCATTTATGCAAATGTTCTCATTCCTATGCTTTGTCATCTTTTACTTATCTCTATCGTTCTTATCATTTATACATTTCTATCATGTGTTCCTAGCATGTTCCATCTTATTCCTTTCGATATGTCTATCATATAATCCTATATTCATATCATTTACGTATTCCTATCATTTGTGTACTTTAGACTATCGTATCTTATGACATGTTCTATCATATCTCATCATATCTTATGACTTATACCTACTATATCATATACGCTGTGATATACATGTCCTTTTCATATACTTTTCACCATTTTTATAAGTTCATGTTCATGTTCATGTTCATATCATTTCGTTCTTTCATGTTTCATATCATATTCATATTTTCTTGTTCTGCAATCTGTTTCATTTAATAATTGGAATCATTCCAATTGACTCATCCAATTCAAATATGGTATTCATGCAACTAGTCATTTACCTATTTTACACCTTCGTGGACTGTTTGTATTACCTATTTTCCGGGTCTTAAATTCATATTTTGACAATAGGTCCTTGTACTCATTTAAAGCTAAGGTGCTAAGGGTTCTATTCCAATTGGAATCACCCACCCCGAGCACCTAGAATCGTAGTTACGTCCAAACAACTCGAACTACTCTATGATCAACCTGATGCAGGAATTGGCTTGCACATGGCCCCACTTTGAGTGAATTTTTGGGCCACTTAGAGTCATAATTTGACGATACCTATTTCTTTAGGTTTGGTTCTACTTGAAGTCGATTTTAATTGGCCACTTGAATCACTCAAATTGGATAAGAAATGAGTAAGTTATGGCCAAAATACAAAACCGGCCAAAATTGAAAAATTGAATATGTGTACTCTAAGACACCCCTAAAGTACCGGCACAATTTTGGCCAAAATGACTAACACAAAGTGTACCGGTACATGTTCAAAGTGTACTGCACATCACCCTAATGCTCGTAATGGTATTTTCTCCCCTTTTTTCCATATGTTTGATACCCAAATCAACTCTATACTTTATAAACATTTCAAGACCACTTCAAATTCATCTTATGATCTCTTTTATCCTCTCTTCACCTTTCAATTACATATCTTTCTTCAAACTTTTCATGAATTTCTTCCAAAACCATTCTAATATGGTTCTTAACCCATACACAAGCTAAACCCAAGGATTTGTTAGGGTTTATTCTAAACCCTAACTCAATTGCTTCTCATTATTTAACCATGAATCCAACCTCAAAGGAAGGATTCCTACTTTTCTTGTGATTTAGAGCTTTACCAACCTTAATTTCAATATATCTTTGCTAGACAAAATCCATAACCTAGGTTTGGAACTCAAGAATCTTTTCTAGAATTCATATAAAATCCATATGATCTATAATAGAATTCATATCCAAGGTTAGTTCCATACTTAGCTTGACCTGGCTTTCTTCCTCTTCCTTCTTCTTTCTTCTCTTTCTCTTCCTCTTCTTCTCCTTGGCCTTCAATGCTTTTCTTCCTCTCTTGGAGACCAAATTTGGGTCTTAAACTCCAATCTTTTAGTTAAGCTATGTTTGGCCAAGCACAAGGAAAAACCTATTTTGTTTAAGTTCTATAATGGTTTAGGTCCTTGAATTCTTTCTTTTGCAAAAACCCATGATGTTATTCTTTACCCTTGTGCCCCCATCTTTCCCCAAAACCCACAACTATGAGCAGTCTCCTTACTGATCATGCCTCATATCCCCAAAGTGGTAATTACACAGATCTCTCATTTTGTTATTAGTCCCGCTCTCGCTTATTCTTCAAAATCCATATTTAGCTTATAATATAACTCCCAACAAACCAAAACTGCTATGAAGGTGATTTCTGATGTTGCTTTGATGGTCCTCCTAGAGGGCAAAGCCACCCACGCTTCCTTCAACTTGTTTAAAAAAGTGTCTCCATTGTTCACCCATTCTGCAGATCCCAAAGCTTCTCCTTGATTTTCCATTTGCTCAATTTAAACCCAATTCAAAGATAACATGTTGAATGACTGTCTTCTCCCAAAAGCTTCCAAGTCAGAGTGATTTGTTTTAATATAAATATCAATGTTTTTAATATTCTCCTTATTTAAAACCCTGATCCTGACAAGATCCTAAAAACAAACCAATAGTCTCTGTTTAATTTTCTTCGTGGTCCACCAACGATGAACAAATCTGTGAGAGAGTTGTTCAACCAAGTCTTCTTCTGAAACCAAAGCCTGATGTTCATTGAAAAACAAAAGGGAAAGCGAACTATGAACAGAATCTCTTGTGTTTTCTTTGATCCAAACATAGAAATGAGCCAGAGGCTAGATATATATTGATTAGTAGGACAATCTAACATCTCCTAATTGTTTCTACAACTTATAAAGCAAAGATATATTTACATCTATATTGAGTCCTCCTTTGAGCTGGTGAAAGTCTTTTGTGTCCTTCTTCTTTGTATATCTTTAACCCATATGACTTATAAATCATCCATAAAAGTGTCTCTGAGATAAATGATGCTAAGCTTTTCCAAAGACTGATCTTTGAAAGTTTGTGTAGCTTTATAAATATTAATTAAAGATCTCAGCCATCTGTTCTACAATCACTACAAAAAAAAAATATATGCTCTGCGCCATTATTATAAAAAATATCTATGCTCCGCCCTTCATAATCTTATCTATTCTCAAGAAGTTCTAAATAATCAAAGTGTCTGTTCTCTTCCCCTTACTTTAAAGAGTTTGCTTTATATTTCTGATCTGGTGGATCCATTTAGAAAAACAGAGTGTCCCTAACTCACTGCAAAAGGTCTGCCTGGTACTGTTTAATCCCTGAAGATCTGCTTTATCTGCTGGCGTTAATTTGATGTTCCTGCTGGTTTATTTCTCTATATGTACCACAAAGTCAGTGTTATTTAAAGTATCCCATTCCTCTAATGTCTGATATCTTTGCTTGGTATTTGTTGAATCTGTCTGGTATGATCCAAATGACTGTTCGCTTGGTGGATGTTTCATATTCTTTCCATGCATAGTCACAGTCATTTGCACTACATCTCCTTCAACTATTCATAGTCTTTATTTGTTTCCAGGTTTATCTAGTTATTAAAAGCACCTTATGATGATACCTCAAAGATATTTCAACATCAAGTCTGATGCTCCTCAAGTTTAAATTATACTCTATTCTATAATATCTCCCATCTTAATTTAGTTTTTCACCTATTTATTAATTCTCATCTGGTTCGTTCCTTCTCACTCTGCAAAGCTGGAAAACCTCCTTATCTACTCCTACTATTAACTGAAAAAGGTATGAATACCAATATTCAAAAAAAGTCACAGCGACTGATAGATGTTCCTTCTGTCCTTTAAATAGCAAATATTATGCATATTTGCTACTCGTAGTTTTACCTTTTTTTTTTCCAAAATCATAGTTGTTCCTTTATATAATTCACGTTTGAGTTTCATTGTGGTGTGTGATGAACATGTTTAGTTGATTGGAACATTTATGGTGGCTTGTTATCCAAATTTTTACCTGCAGATTTATTATCCTTATTTTTTTGTTTCAAATCAGAAACAAATAATGCATTGCACTGAACCTAGGAAGTTCAAAGAATATGATAAAGGATGAGGAACTTTCCTAGATTTAACCAAAAACTAACAAGAAAGTATGTTCAAAAGCAGAACAATGCAGATGGAAACAAAAATAATGTATAATCCAAGGGGCATTAAGCATCTCAGTGGAAGTGAAAATTTTCCAACAAAAACATTTAGTGTATAGTCCACTTGTTTAAGATGCTTGTTTTGTCAGCAACATGTTGAATCCAAGAAAAGTGACGTGTGTTTGGGGTTGGGGTTGCCTCATCATCACATCTTCGTGGCCTTTCGGAAACCCATAAAATGAGAGACTACCAAAGCCTCAGTCTGAAAATCACAAAGATTTGGCTTATAATAACCTCTAATATGCTCTAAACTGTCTCAGTAGCTATACTTCTGCTGTTGATGTAGAAATGCTCTATGTTTGAAGGTATCACAATGATTCTTAAATAATTGGCTCCCAAGTCATCCTTGGATTACCAATGGAACATTCATCAAAGTTAAATTTTATAGAGCCTATAAGAAAAGTGAACCAATTAGTTCCTTCTTTTTTTATAGGCGTTAATTTTTAAATCAGTTAGTTCCATTATTTTCATCTAGCTTTAATCTACAAGTGTGATTGCCACCTCTAGCATTAATAAACTCAAAAGTGAATCCACAAAATGCATCTAGGACAGAGGTGCCAAAAAAATTATAGAAATGAACCAGTTGCTGAATTAAGTATTAGAATGAACCATGTTCAAAGAGTCTTCAGAGATATCCATCAGTCCGCAAGGAACACAGTGATATTAGCTCCACATCATATAATACACTCCAAAACCTCTTTGTCACACTTCTATGGGGCCCAATCTCAACTCTAGAAAGATAGAACGGCTTATGCTGGCGGCTGAAACCAGTGGATAGTGTCACAATGACCAAAACAAAGGTTTAAATAGCTCTTCTGAAGTATGTAATTGATATTAACATCTTTATTATCAAAAGCAATATTACTGATCAAAAAATTATCAAAGCAATATGAATACCTCAATCTTAGAGCGGTTTTGATTCCAAATGAAATTGCGCAGGAAAAGCATCTGATTAACAGAAAGGAACAGGGTGAAAATGCCAAAGATGGTTGTGGCACCAGACTCTCTCAAGCATCTGGAAAATGATGAAGATACAGCGGTGAGTAGATGAGATATGCTAGCTGTTAAAAAGAAAACCAATTATAGAATAAGCTATACAGGCTAAAAATAGAAGTTCCTTTTCTGTATAGTTGAAGTCTATGATTTGCTGGGAAGTTGGATTTAATTTTGGCCTTGGTTACTATCTAAGTCTGTCTGATTTCGGGATTAATCTTTGATGTTATCTTGTGTTTGAATATAATTTGTATAGTCCTTGTAATTGGAATAAATTCTCACTCGTAGTTTCAATATTTTAATTCTTTTTCCTTATTCTATCTATACAGCCTATATAATTTAAATTTCATTCTTTATAGAAATAATAGAGCATATTTATTCGAAATTTATACCATTAGCTACCATTACACTTTACGTAAAACCCAGCCTCTCGTTAGTAGTCAAGATCTCGAATGCTTTTTTGCTTTCTTCACAAATTGAGATCACGTTGTCTTTTGTGAGTTTCATTTTGTGGAAACTCAGTCGTGAAGAAATGAGGGAGTACCACTTGTAAATTTAATAAATGTGCATTCCGTAGTATTTCCCAAGTTTTTGGGTAGGTAACTTTTGCTTTCTTTGTATACAACTTAGAATTTCGGGTCAAGTCCCGTTTTGTTAATATTTACTACCTTGCCTACTCCGAAAATTCTAATTGTAATGACTCAGACTCACTTATTCACTTTGCTTTATGGTAAATGAGGTAGAAAGATTTTTAGTTGTGTCAGACTTCAAACAATCTTTGCAAACAATAAGCAAAAGATTGATGCAACCTTCCCCCCCCCAATCAAATCCTTTCCTAAAACAAATTCTACTTCCATCACCCACCATAAAATTGGTTTAAGTAGAAAAACTAGTGCTCTTTAAAGGGCGTTTTGAAGCGCATTCTGAAGCATGCCTCAAGGCAAGGCATTCCTAAAAGCTTCAAGGTGTTAAAAAAGGTGGAGGTGACATGGAAGGCGTACGCCTCTTACCTAAAGCGTTGCATGCAGCGCGCACGCCTCTCTTCACCCTCAATAAAGAAGCATACACCTAAAAAAACCCTTATAAACCCTAAAACCCGATTTTTAAAAGTAAAATAAACCCTACCTTCACTGCTTTCTTCCAAATCAAGCCGCATTTGAAGTTCGGGACAAGATGTCATCGACCTCGCTTCCTGAGATCCTCCCTTTTCGTCGTGTTACAAGACGGCTTTCATACGGGCGGATGATTCTAATACCTTCTCCCCGATTGCCAAGATGACTTATGTTCGGCTATTTATATATTTGCGCCTAATTAATGGCTAACCCCACCAACTTGATATTAAGAATGTTTTTCTTCATGGGGATCTTTCTGAGGAAGTTTATATGGAGCAACATCCGGGGTTTGTTGCTTAAGGGGAGATTAGTAGAGTTTGTTGTCTCCGTAAATCATTATATGGCTTGAAATAGAATCCACATGGTGGTTTGGCAAATTCACCAAGTAATTGAGAAGTTTGACATGCAAAAGAGCAAATCTTATCACTCTATCTTTACAAATTCTCACAAGTACCATCTTATTAGTTGTGTATGTAGATGATATTGTCTTATCGAGTGATATGACCAGTATATCATCACTTAAGTCCTTTCTTCATGGTCAATTCCACACAAAGGAGTTAGGGATGCTAAAGTATTTCTTGGGCATTGAAGTTATGAGTAAACATAGAATCTTCTTATCGCAAAGGAAATATGTGTTGGATCTATTGTCTAAATAGAAAAATTGGGGGTAAAGCCATGTAGTTCCCCTATGACACAAAGCCTACATCTTACTAGAGAAGGCGAATTGTTTGGGGACCCCGAGAGATATAGAAGATTGGTTGGGAAGTTGAACTACCTTACAATAACACGTCCTGATATTGCACAGTCAGTCAGTGTTGTAAGCCAATACATGTCCTCTCCAACAATTGATTATTGGGCAGTTGTAGAACATATTCTATGTTACTTGAAAGGAACCTTGGGGCGTGGTATTTTATATGGTAATCATGGGCATAATAGAATTGGAGGCTTCACTGATGCTAATCGGGGTAGGATCTAAGGATGACAAGAGGGTCCACTACGCCATCGTGTCTCTTTGTCGAGAGAATCTAGCCTCATGGAAGAGTAAGAAACAGAGTGGTTTTTCTTTTAAGTGTACAATCTGAATATAAGGTAATGGCACAGCCTGTGTGCGAGATCATGTGGCTTCACTAACTCTTGCGAATGCTTCTGTATTAAACGTTTCATTCCAACAAAGCCTCTGAAGGTGACTACTAGGTTGCCTTTTCTATTGCATCTAATCTTATATTCCATGAACGAACTAAGCACATTGAGATAGATTGTTATTTCATTTCGTGGGAGAAAATACAACCTGCTGATTTCTACAGTGTATGTGAAGATTGTTAATAAGTGGATATCTTTCACAAAGGATCTAAGTAGGCACCAAAGTTGCTATCTATATATCAATTTGGGCATAATTAACATCTATACTCTAACTTGAGGGGGAGTGTTATAATATATATCATATTTTACATATAGGATTGTAACTGATTAGGAAGCTTGACTTGTAGGGTTGTAACCAATTAGGAATGATAGATTGGCTTACCTATCGTATAGACTAACCCTCTTGTATATATAGACACAATGACTCAATGAAAAATATGTTATGGGGATAGAATTAGAAACTAGTTTGGAAAAAGAAACACGTAGAATCGGGAAACTTCATATTCTCTCCTATTTGGTTTAGGGATTGTCTTGTATATAAATAAATTATTTGTGATCAATGAAATATACACTTTTTCCTTCAATTATTTATGATCACACGGTATCGTGAGCCTTAAGGCTTGAATTTGTTCAAAATGGCAATTTTTTGGGAAAATCACAGAAAACCTTACATCGCAAAGAACACAACTCGAAGACCCATCTCCCAGTGACCCCCTAATTTGAATCAAGCCGTCACCCGATCTACCCACGGATCGATGATCTTCGACAACAAATTCACCTCACACGCCCGCTCACGCACTGCATCTCGACCCCTTCCTCACGCCGGGCCGATGCATGAGGGTGCTGCGAGAACATTCACCAATCGATTTCACCGATGTCGCCACTGGCCGATAAAGCCCTCACTACTTTTCTTCTGGTCTACTGGGCCCGCAATAGTAATCTTTTTCCTATTTTGTGCCTGGGTCGCCTTGCTTTCTGTGGTTCCTGATTTTCCTCGTATTTGTCGAGACCCAACACTCCTCACAAGTGTTTCGAGGTCTGCGGGACTAAAATCCATTCAAGTGATCTTTTTTCGTGGAAAGGTGGTCATTTTCCTTGCACAATCCTATTTTCAAGTATTTTTCAAATTTTCAAATGCTTATTTGAGTTAAATCTGCTTCTATGACTAACGTGAAACCCTCAAGAGGAGTTATGTGCCATTATTGCAATATTTCTGACATGTACATCAAAATTATTGAAGTTGCGTATCAAAATCAAGATTTAATATGCTCATTACCAAAAATCGCTTTAAGTCCAGATCTACTTCTATCACTACACTCACCGAGTCAGGTAAAACCAATACATGTTTTCTTTCATCTTCCCTCCATATGTGGGTCTCTAACTGAGCCACCGACCACGATGTGCAATTCTAGTTTATTTACTATGTTTCAGCCTCACCCTTCTACCTCTACTGTTACCCCCATGGGTCAACGTCTTACGTCTCAAGTCAGTGGACAACTCATATGACTCCTTTAATCACTTTGACCTCTATTTTGAGTTTATCACAATTCTCTTTTAATTTAATTTTTGTGAGTAAACTCACTCGTACACTTAATTGCAGTATCTCATTCTTTCCTAATTATCATTTGATTTAAGATCTTTCGACAAAGCGGATTACTGGTAGAGACGAACTGGGGTCTCTACATCCTTGGAAAAGAGGTACCAAAGTCTGTTGCTTGTACTGAATTACACCCCTCGAATTACATCACTGTCATTGGGTCATCCTTCTCTCCGTTGAAGAAGCCATCCTTAGTTTTCGAGTTCAGTCCTCACTCGAACCGTGAGTCGCGGTCAATATGCTAAGCTTCATCATGTGCATTTGAGACCTAGAGTCACAAACCTTCCGCTCCTATTGGAGTTAGTTCATTTAGATGCTCAGTCCTATCCTTAATTATGTATTTCGTTAAAACAAGGTTTAACTATTTCACATTTTTGTCGACGTTTCTCTCGCTGCTATTTATTTTATCTAATAAAAGTCGCTCGAGCTTTTTTCTCATTTATGCCTTTGTTCTTAAATTAAACTTAATTTCATGTCCTTGTTCAAACATTGAAGAGTGATAATACTCAAGGAATATTTGTCGAAACCTTTTCAGTCTGTCATGTTACAACATGGGATTCTCCATCAAAACCACTTGTGCTGATACACCCTTAGGGAATGGGATAGCTAAGAGAAGGAATATACATCTTCGAGACTACCGAGCCCTTTTGTTCCAAATGGATGTCCCTAAACAATTTTAATGACGCAATCTCTACTGCCATTTTTTTATTAACAAGATGCCCTACTTCGCTTCTTAATCAAGCTACTTCCTTACCACCAATTGTTTTCAAATAAACTGTTGTTCCTATCATTCCAAGGTATTCAATGCACATGCTTTGTTCTGGATATCCGTCCTCAAGTTTCTAAACTTTGATCCAAGTCCCCAAGTATCTGTGGGATATTCTCGTGTTCAAAAGGGTATAATGCAGCACAGTCTCCACTCTTCAACGTTACTTGTAGTCTACTGATGTTACAATTTTCGAGACTACCCCGCTTCCTTTCTTCTCCTTCTTTTACTAGTCAAGGAGGTGATGATATATTAGTGTACACTATTTCCCCACATGTTCCACCAGCCTCCATCGTCACTTCATCCTACTTCACCTCCTGCCTTATTAAACCTCCTATTTACTCAAGTATATTCTCAAAGACTGAATCCTCCAAATTTCTAGTCCACCTGCTGCCGCCGCTCTCGATTCAGCCCGTAATGATGTGATCTCGATTGCTCTCCATAAAGGTGAACATCACTGTGCTTCCCCCAATCTCTTCGCTTGTTTCTATAACCATTTGTAGTCTTCCTCTTGTTCCTTTATCGATCTCTCGATTATATCTCTCCCTAACACTCGTCCATAAGGCTTTATCTCACTGCTGGTGTAGTGCTATGTGATGAAATGCATTTCAAATGATAATGGTATTCGACTGTGCCTTTACCTATCGCAAGAAGGCTATTAAGATCTGCACACATGCCCCATAGCCAAGTTTAATCTTGATGTCTGCTTCTTGTGTGATTGAAGGCCCATTCGCTTCTAAGGGCTATGCTCGTACTTATGAAGTTGATTATTTGATACTTTTTCTCCCCGTAGTTGTTAGTCTATTTACTTCTTGTTGCTTCTTATGATCTGGACTTGCATCAACTTGATATCAAGAATGTATTTCTTCGTGAGATCTTCAGAATAGATTTACATATATAAACTTCCGACGTTTGTCGCTTGTTAGATAGGAAGGTGTGTCGTCTTCTTAAATCTCTGTATTATTTGAAATGTAATCCCTCGTGCATGGTTTGGCAAATTCAATGTGCAATTGAGACATTCGCATGCAAGAGTAAGCCTGACCAATTCGTCTCTCTATAAGAATTTCAATTCTGGTATTATTTTACTGGTAGTGTATATGGGATGATATTGCTATTACCACCGAGAGTGACTAAAGGTATATTATCTCTAAATCCCATTTGCCGCCGCTCACACAAAGGATTTAGAATGTTAGCATTGGTATTGAAGTATCAGTGGGTGTTAAATTCATGAGAAATAAGCATGAATTCATATCTCATCGAAATACGTGTTCGATTTGGCCCAAGACAGAGAGGTCAAGTGCCAAACCCGCAGTACTTCTATGATTCCTAATGTGCGCATCACCATGAAGGAGACTTCATTTGAAGACCTCGAGATACGTACACTGGTTGGGAAATTGAATTATCTTACAAGAATCCTCCGGATATTGCTTTTGGCTCAAGTGTTTTGAGTCAATATGTCATCCCACAAATGGGTCAGTCATACCGTAGAGCATAATTACATGCTCTTTAAAAGAAGCCTCGACTTGGAATATTGTATAAAAGCAATGTGCATACCAAAATTGAGTGCTTTTCCGATGGCTATCACAGGATCTAAGGAAGATAGGAGATCAACCTCTCAAGATATTGTATCTTTTCGAGGGAATCTAATCTCTCATGGAAGAGTAAGTATAAAGTGTTGTCTCACTGGCCTAGTAGTCAAAGTATAGAGCTATAGCAATGCTGTGTATGCAAGACTTGGCCTGATACGCCGCTTACTGGCGGAAGTGGGCATCGAAACTTAAATACTAGCTTAAGCTTTGGTGTGATAAACTAAGTTGCCATGAATATAGCATCTAACCTCGTATCATGAACTGATCAAACATATCGAGATAGATTGTCATTTCGTCTGCGAGAAGATCCTGTATTGGGGTTGATTTCTCACAGATACAAAGATCGAGAACAATTAGAGATATCTTCACAAAACTTTAAGTGGAGATCGAGTTAGTTATCTTTATAACAAGTTGGGCATGATCAACATCTATGTTCCAACTTTAGGGAGAGTGTTATAATATGGTAGAATTAGAAACTAATTGGGAAAAGGAAACATGTAGAGTTAGGAAACTTCATATTCTTTCCTATTTGGTTTAGGGATTGTCTTGTATATAAATAGGTTATTTGTGATCAATGAAATATACAATTTTTCCTTTCAATTATCTATGATTACAAAATAGAAGGAATTTCTTCCACTGAATGTCGACATAAATGTTAACCTTGTCTCTAAGTGTGTTTAATGATTTGCAGGACATTTTATTGCATTCATTCAAGTGTTTCTAGAATTTGGCATGCAATGTTCATAAGCTGCTTAGATTACTAAATTGCTGAGCGGGGCGTAACAACAAGATGTAAATTGTTGTCTCGTGATACTACCGGCTACAAGAAATATCGCTTTTATTTCCCCTTTCTATCTGCCATCACTTAATCATGGACTCTCGCCGTCGTGGTATGTGGAATATTTGCCGCCAAAACCGTCCCATTTGGTCGCTGCCTGCCTATGGTCATGGGCCCTACCCAATTAACCCAATTCTCCTTTTCTCCTCCCTTCTTTCTCTTCCCCCCTCCCCAACCGATATTCTTGCTCCTTCTCTCTTCCTCTTTTGATTTCTCCTCTCTTCTCTTCTTCTCCTACTCCTTCCTATTTTCTCTCTTTCCCATTCTCATTTTTCTTCCTTTTTATTTTTGTTCTTATCAATTTTATTCTAAAAGAAGCAAATTCAGTAAACATCACGTATGCAGGATAAAAATTTAATATCTTAATTTTTTTAATTTTTTTTCTATTTTGTCGAACACCCATTGTGTATTACTTTCTCTTTTAGCATAAAAGTCATATATGTATATTTTTGTGGGATTGAATATTTCTATTATGGGCTATTAATGGATTTATATATGTTGATATGAAAATTGTTGTTAGTGAAACTTATATAATTAAATTTGAATCTTGTATTTTTCTCTTACTTTATTGTATTTGGATTTATTTTTGTGTTATTTGTGTGTAATTATATTTTTGTGGGTTAATAGTTAACTTGAAAAAATTTGCATAGATTTTATGTTGTAAAATATTAAATTAGAAGTTTTTTTAGATGTAATTTAGACTTTAATATGTGAAATTGGTTTTGAATAATGGAAAATTAAATTTTATTATATTTGAATTTACCCAAAGTTATTACTTTTGAAATTGTAATTGACATAATTTTTATTTAATTTAGTATGATTAAATGTTATAATTTTATTTTGAATTTGGGTTAAATTATTAAATATTTAAATTGGGCTTGTTAATTGCTAGAAAATTTTGTTTTAAATTGAAATTTATAAATTTGGTTCATATATTGATTAGTAATTTGGAGTTGTGACTTATATTAAAATGAGTACTTATTAATTAGTATGAAATTTGTATTTGTGGAATTTATCAAATGGGATATGTATTAATCACTAATTTGAGACTAAGGATTTATATAATGATAACTTATATATTAATTTTGAGTCCATTAGTCTAGGTCCATAAACTTAGGTTCAATCCATTAGTTTAAGTATTAATCTCTACTTGGGTTCAACATATTATACCCAATCTATTAGTCTTAGTCCAACTCATTAGTTTAAGTTCAATTTACTTAGGCCTAACATATTAGATCATATCATTAGTCTAGACCCAAAATACTTAGGCCCATCAAATTAGGTACAACTCATTAGTTTAAGTCAAACTTACTTAGGCCCAACATATTAGATTTAACCCATTAGTCTAAGCCCAACATATTTAGGCCCATCAAATTAGGTTAAACCCATTAGTCTAGTTCACATATTTAGTCCAATATATTATAACTCACTTACTAGACCCAACCCATTGCCTTAACTCATCTAAGCCTAATCCATTGGGATTAGTTTCTATGGACCTATTAGGTCATTCGATCAAGTCTTTGACCACGATTCTCGATTAGCTTTCCTTAGCTCATTTTCAAATTTTCACTCTTAATTTATTCAATTTCTCAATTTCTAAAATTCCTTTTTGTTCAATTTAATCTTAAAATTCAAGTCTTTAAAAATTCAAATACTAAATTTTCATTTCTCATTTTTTTTTCAATTTAAATGTCCACTTTTCAAAATTCAAATTATCATTTTCTCATTTTCTAAATTCAAAAATTTTTAAAATTCAATTCCTTTAATTTTCAATTTCATTTTTTTTCTAAGTTTTAATTTTTCTAATTTATAAGATTCTTAATTTCAAAATTTAAATATCATAATCTAAAATCTAAAATCTCATAATTTTTAATTTCAAATTTACAATTTCTCAATTTCAAAATTCAAAGTTTCATAATTTAAAATTCTAAACCTTCAAATTCTAAATTCCAAATCTCAAATTCATAAAATCTAAGTTTTTAATCTCAAACCAATTTCCAAAAATCTCAATTCTAAATTTAAAACTTCAAATTCATTTCAAAACTCTCAATTTTCAAAATTTCAAACTCAATTTAATTTCAAATCATTGAAAATTCCAAGCACATGATTAATTTGATAGTTCCTAGAAACTTGAATCTTGTGTATTTAATTAGTATAATATATAAATGGGTTTTGTGGGGCCCGGAGACCTCATGTATCATTTTAACAAATAATTCGACCGTTGATCTATAACCTATTTTTTGAATTGAATGTGAATATTCTATATTGCTGTGCTCGAACTAATATGGATTTTCTATTGATAGTGCTCGACTACGCTAAAGTACACATTTATTTTCTTTTAATTTTGCCATTTATTTACCATCTACATTATTTATTAGTATATGCAATTAATTGATTAATCGTCATAAATTTTCTAAACTGCTTAAGAGAAACCGCTTTACATGGACTTAGAGGGTGCTATGACTCACTACCATACATTCCCTATAGGTAACATGACCTCCGACTGGATCACTTTTCTAACACATTTTTTCCTAAATAAGGAGTTACACTTTGTTTTGTATTTTTTTATTTTTTCCTTTAAAAATAACAAAAATAATAGTGACCTAAAAACCATTTAAAAACTGGTTTTTCAAAGAAAAAAACAAGTCTCACCATCGAGTGGGGACGTGACGTGAAAAATGCAGTCCATACATGGCTTCAATGATTTCAACATTAAATCCTAATAATTTCTTTATCCATATATATCATTGACGAAGTTGATTGATTCAAACCAAAATAAAAAGGTATAAAGTTTGAGGAGGATGGTTTAATATATTGTAATTAAAATGTTTAGCAAGAGAAAAATAAAAATAATTTTTATTATTTAAAATAAATAGATATAGTATATCTAGCATCTTAAAATATTTTGGAATAATTGACATGAATAATCCCATATTTCACCCATATTTTTTAAATAGACCACACCTTTCAATTAATTGGGAATGATCCCAAGTTTAAGAGGTATCTTCTTATATCGGTCCAGAGGCATTGATGACAGGTTAAATGAGTTAAAATAATAATGCTTGACATCTCTCTCATCTTTTTCGTCATGTGTCATTATTTAATTACCCTCAAATATTTTGATATTTTTAAAAATGGTTAATCTATAAAAAGCTTGTTTTTATATAAGAATGAGTTTACAATCGCTAGATGGTCATTTTATTTCTTAAGATATGTGTTTCTCAAATAAAATTTTAATATATATAGATCTAACGATATAAACTCATTTTTAGCATGAAAACGAGTCTTTATAACTTTAACCTCTTTTAAAAATATCAATCTAATGTATGCAAATGTCTCAAATGTGGCTGGAAGAGCAGTAGAAATTAAGTTTCTTGTCATCCTTTTTAGTTGTAGATTTTATGGATTATGTGGTTTTTTTCCTTACAAAGACATAGTTTTTCGTTAGTCTCCAATTTAGTAATTTACTTAAACGTACATTATACCTCCCGCCTACCGCGAGCACTGCTTGGCACTCTTGTTTATAATGCAATGTTGAGTAATTCTATTTTATCCTGTGAGATATTTGACAAATATCGATAAATAATAAATTATTTAAAAATTATAAAATATTTAAAAAGATTTCAAAAATAATAAATAAATAAGTAATCTTATATATAAACTTATTTTGTAAATATAAATTTATCTTAAATTTTTAATATATTTATGTTTCTTTATTATAAAATTTTAAGAACTTCTTATTAAAAGTAATTTATTCTCATTTAAATATTTTCTATATGTGATTTTTAAAATTTTATTATTTAATTTATTTGAATAATCAAAAATTATTAAAAATTAGATTGAAAACCATATTTATAAATTAATCATAATTTTGTATTTTTGAATAAATATATACTTTAGAGCAACTCCAATTAAAGGAGCCAAACTTGAGCAAAGCCATTTTTGGATGCTTTTGGCAAAAATCCAAATCTTAGAAGGGGAGCAAAGTTGAGCTGTACTGGTTATATCAGTGATCACCAAATTTGGAGTAATATAAATGATGACCTGCTTTATCGCCCAACCGAAAACCCGCGCTGCTACCCTCATGTTATAGCCACAGCTAAAACCAAGCAAACCCGTTGACCCAAAACTGAACCACAAACCAAAAAATTACAAAATGTAGATTCCCGGGATCAACATTCACACCCGTGAACCAGAGATTCAAACAAAACTGAACCATTTTGAACTCCCAACAGATACAAAAATCGAAATAAATAGCCAAAAAAACCCCAACATTTCATATGAGGGAAATCGAAAAAACGACGCCAAAGAGGGAAAAGAATTCGTGTGGAAAGCCAACTCATTACTCCGTGAAGCCGTAGCTGCCGCCAGAGCGCGCGCCACGCAACCTCTCAGGAACTGGTGAGAGATCTCTCAAGACGTAAAGGCCGCCGATCGGAGGCCTCCTCTTCCCGCTCCCGGCGATCTTCTTCCCCGCCGGCGATCTCTCCCCCCGGGCCGACATCTCATCGTTGAGATGTTGCCAGCAACCAACTGCCAAATATCAAAAGTAACTTTTCGAGCCAAAATGGCTTTTGATGCTTCTTTCGCTTAACCGTCAGGACGCTCTTACTATTTTTCAAAATAAAATATTTAAAATTTAAAAATCATTAAATAAATAGAAACCCACTGTTTCGATCATTTCTAGAATAATATTCATAAAAAAAGATATATAGTTTATCTTAAAATTTTTAATTATTTAATCTAATTACATTAAATAAATGTAAATAAAAAACATGATAAACATGGTTAACTAAAATTTAAAATTTAAATGTTATAAAATACTTTTCTGTAAGTATTTCAAAGACAAAATCATAGCCCAGTTGATTCCTTCCTACAAACATGTTTTTTTTTTAAACTGTTAGAAACCCCATAAAATGTACTTTGGCCAAATTTATTCTATATATTTCTGACATAGTTAATATTTCAAGGATATAGCGATATTTTACTTGATATAGCAATAATATCTATAAATCCAAATACATATCGAAACCAAACTTTCACATTTTTACCCTCACAAGACAAGTGCTGTGAGGATGGGTTATAAACTTAGAAAAAAAAAAATATAGTTATTTTATTTAGTTTAAATATGAATTTTAGAAAATAAATCATATATAATTTCATTTATTTATTTCATATTTTTGTCATGTACAGTACATGCACCACTTAATAGTAATATTTATGAAATCCAAGTACATATAAACCTAAATCAATATTTTTAGCCTCGATACACAAGGTGAGGGAGGGGTTATAACTTAGAAAATATAGTTGTTTTTATTTAGTTTTAAATATGAATCTTAGAAAATAAAATCATATATCATTTATTTCCTATACTTTGTCACATGCATTAGCACCGCACTACTTAATAGTAATATTTATGAAATCCAAGTATATATAAAACCCAAATCAATATTTTTACCCCTCGATAAGACAAGGCTATGGGAGTGGGTTATAACTAGAAATATATAGCTGTTTTTATTTAGTTTTTTAAATATGAATCTTAGAAAAAATAAAATCATATATCATCTATTTATTTATTTCATATTTTGTCACATGCATTAGCACCTGCACCACTTAATAGTAATATTTATGAAATCCAAGTACATATAATACCCAACCAATATTTTTACCAATAAAAACAAGGCGGGGGAAATATAACTTAGAAAATATAGTTGTTTTTATTTTCTGGGTTTTAATATGAACTGAAAAAAATAAATCATATATCATTTATTTATTTATTTCCATATATTTTGTCACATGCACAGTTATTACGGACCACTTAATAGTAATATTTATGAACCAAGTACATATAAACTCCAAATCAATATTTCTACCTCATACACGAGGGAGGGGTTATAACTTTGAAAATTTTTTTACCCTCACATCGCACCATCCTCGCAGCTTGCATTTCCACTGATATTCACCCTCATCCACAAATGTTCGCCTTACCCTGGGCCTTCTAAGTTCCAAGATGGTCCCTCGTTTTCCACTTTATCGCCACTTTTACGTGTGGGTCCCGCTGCCTGAGAAACATACTGTATCTCGCTCCCAGCATCGCTTGAATAACCCAGCAAAATCTCCTTTGAACTTGTCCACATTACGTTTTGTCCTCTGGACCGAAGGTCTACTTTAGGATTTCATTTTATCACTTTCTACTGATGACTATTCTCGATGTACTTGACTATTTTTAATGAAAAATCGAGCTGAGTTATATTCTGGCTTTCTAGAAATTTTATGTCTAAATTCTAACCTAGTTCAATATTTCTATTCGTGTGTTAATGAGTGATAATGCCAGTGAATATTTTTCTCGCACTTTATTTCATTTATGTCCCAACATGGGATCCTTCATCACTTTCAGTTCATACTCCTCAACAAAATGGGGTGAGCTAATGTAAGAATCACATCTTATCGAGACAAATTTCTTGCATCTCCTCCTCGACTATCATGTTCCTTTTCGCTGGGACACCCCATACTGTTATTTGATTAATCAGATGCCTCATCCAGATTACATGCCTCATTCCTCATTCCCTCTTTCTTCCCCCGGTTCCTCAACCCCTTTATTTCCTCTCCTCAGAGCCATTGTACTTGCTTTTTGTTCATATTCTCACTCCAGACAAGACAAGTTTCACCCAAGGCCACGGCGCATCTTTCCCAGCTACTCCGACTCCCGGGCAGTTATCGCTGTTATTCCCGACCATGATACTTCTCTCTCCGCTTGATGTCACCTTTCGAGGACTCCCTTCTTCTTCTCCTCCTCCGAGTCTCTTCCCCATCAAGCCCACCCTTCCTATCATCTCCCTCGCCTAGATTTGATGCTCTACCTTCCTGGTCCCTCTCAGCTTCCAGACATTCGCTTCTCGTGCCGCTTGCTCATTTCCCCTCTCACAGGCCCCCGCTGACTCCTAATTCCCTCCCCTTCAAACCCTACCCCTACCGGGGCCTCAAGGTCGATGACTTGCCCATTGCTCTTCTGAAGGTACTCGCTCTACTAGCAATCCTCACTCTATTTCATAATTTGAGTTACCAACATTATCTTCCACCTACTCCTCGCAGATTTGTTTCAGCGGTTTCCACCGCTTCTCTTCCTAAGAACACCAATGAGGCACTTTCCCATCCAATGGGCATGTGCAATGGTAGATGAAATGGTCGCTTTGCACCCACTGCACTGGGATCTTGTTGTTTTGCCACCGTAAGTTTCCAGCTGGTCGTCATGGCCCACACAAGTATGGCTGGCCCCGATGGTCACCGACGCCCAAGGCCCGCTCGCTGCTAAAGGATATACTCAGTTTATGGTTCTCGATTATGGTGACACCTTCTCCCCTATGTTATGATTGCTTAGCGCTGACTGGGCTTCTCTCCATGGTCGCTTATGTTCCCGCCGCTTTTCGCTGGATATTAAAATGCTCTTCCTTTCATGGTGATCTCAATGAGAGCGAGTACGGAGCAACCACCTGGTTTTGTTGCTCAGGGGGAGTCTGGTTTAGTGTGCAGGTTACGCCGCTCTCTATATGGCTTGAAACAATCTCCTCGAGCATGGCTCGCCGTTTAGTTCGTTGTTCAAGAATTTGGCACGCCGCAGCATGTTGGTAATTATCTGCGCTTTTATCATCATAACTCTTCTGGCAATGTATTTATCTGGTTGTTTACGTGATGACATCAAGCACACGGCAAGGATCGTGACTCCGCATTCAAAACTAAAGCAACATCTTTTCACCCACTTTCAAACCAGCACTGGGAAACTCAAGTACTTTCCGGAATTGAGATAGCTCAATACAGCCTCGTGTAGTCCTCTCCCAACTAAGTACGCTTTTAGACATCTCGAAGAAACCCAGATGTTGGGATCAGAACCGGTTGACACCCTATGGATCCTAATGTCAAACTCAGATCAGACGTGGGAGCCTGAGATCCCGGGAGATATCGACTTATCAGAACCGACTATTCACCATTACCTCACGTACATTTCCTTTTCCTGTAAGTGTTGTTAGTCAATTCCTGCACTACCATGTGATAGCTACTGGGATGTCAGAACTGCATTCTTCGGATATAGCCATTAAAAGTACACTAGTCAAGGTGTGTCAGACGAATAGAGGTCACACCCAAAGTTATCAAGCCACGTTAGATGTGTATCAGAATGGCTCACCGTATATATATCGCTCCATCTGTGGTATTGTGTTTTCAAGCAGGTAAATCCCACATCCTCGGAAGAGTAAGAAGCAACATGTAGTGGCTAGATCTAGCGCTAAAACCGAGTATCGAGCTATGGCTCTGGCAACATATGAACTCATACGGTCAGACACCTTCTCCGTGGAGTTGATTGGAAAGGATGAACAGATGAAGCTTCATCCTCGTGATAGCCAGTCATTTGCATATTGCATCCAATCCATTTCCTCTCTTCCATGAAATGACTAAACACATTGAAGTCGATTTCCACTTCATTAGATAGAAAATCGCATCCCGACATGTATGGCTATCAGTTTTCATTAATTCAAATGATCAACTAGCGCATCTTTACTAAATCTCTCAGAGGTCCTAGAATTAAATACATTTGTAATAAGTTTTGCATATGACATATGCTCCAAATTTCAGGGGATGTTGGGAGAGTCAGATAATCTTTTTCTTTATTGTCTTACTGTATTGTGAGTCCTATGAGTGTGTATATATATAAGTCCAATATGTAATGTAGAGACTAGATTTATTATGTGGAAATAATAAAATTAGGAATTCTCTATTTTTTCTCTCTTCACAATAGCGAAGATAGTCATCATACTCACTGTCAGTGGGGGGAATACCCTGAGATGTGGAGGAGCTCGGGGTCTAGGGTGGCTGAGAATCAGAATCAGAAGATTGGGCCACGTGGGCAATGCGGGGAGGTCATCCATGCAACTGATAACAACGATCACTAGTGCGGCCAAGCTTATTGAAATAGGTGCAGTGAGGATGTTGTCCTCTACTTCGATTACCACTGCGTCCTCCACGAAGGTTAGTTTGAGAAACTAACACAGAAGAATCTAAAGTGTTATCCGATGGCAAAGTCTGAATGGAGGGGATACGGAGGAGGCGAGCAAACACATCATCCGGGATGGGATCAATGGATCGCCAAGAATCTGATCTCGGACGGTCTCAAGATCTGAACGGAGACCAATAAGAGTAAGGACCATGAAGAACTTGTCAATCTACATGTGTTGAGCCCCAACATCACTAGTAAGAGGCATCAGTGTCAAGAACTCCTCCTTAAGAGAGGCAATCTGGCCACTATAATTAGATAAATCCATGTCCTTGTCATTGACAATAGCGTAAGCCGCTTATAAAGGCGTTGGAT